>JASDDO010000016.1:124636044-129636044 GCA_030015575.1 Agapanthus africanus | reverse complement strand
CAATCATGCTACTTTAAAAATTTTGGGGTGCTAAACAAACCCTGACCAAGATCTTAACTAGAGAATTAGGGTAAATAAGCATGTAAACAACTTTACATCTAAGAGAGAGGGATTACAACCTTTGTAGTCCGTTCCTTCGCTTCATAAACTCCGTGTTGAGGTCCCTTCGCTGCGATCATCAAGTACCCGGACTCTAGAGAGGCTCCATGAAGAGAAAAATGCAAACTTGCTTCCAATCATCAAAACTAAGATGATCTACCTTGAAAAATCTCAAACCGAAGCTCTTCCTTCACTAGTCATGTATTAGCAAAGCAAACACCCTAATCTAAGTGGCTAGAATAGATGAGGAAGATGATGTAGGAATTTAGCTCTCTTTTTTTCAATTTCTCACTTTATTTCATAACAACCCAAAAGGCTAGAAAGCTTTTTCAAGAAGAAAAAGAACAAGAAATCTTTTTGTGATGAATAATGAAAAATTGTTGTGGTTACAATTGCAATCATGAGTTAAGAATGAGATTCTTAACTCATGTAGAGAATTAACTAGAGTTAAGGGTTTGGGTTGGGTTAAATAATATCTACACAAAATATCAAAGGATGAAGACAAAAGGAAAGCTTCATGAAAGCTTCACCCAAAAGCTAACCCAAATCCAAACCCTAACTTAGTTTAAACTCAACAACCTTGTTTCATTTGTAACCCTAACATGTTACAATATTATATTTCACATATACAATATATTTTGTAACAAAAAAAATAATACAATTAACATATATCGCATATACATCAATGTATTATCCAAGTGAGAAAAAGAATCCTTAAGTGAGCTTATATTAGTTAATGCAATGTAATATATCATATATATAATTATACATTAAATTATCGAATCAACACTTGATCCGATAATCCGGCTATTTCACAAATAACCGACTAATATAACATGTACCATTTCATCGAATTAACACTTGATCCGATGACCCGGCTATATCACATATACCCGGCCGATATCACATATCACGAGAATAGAATACGGTATCTCATATCGTATTATTCTCGGTCCCGCACATATCACATATGTGCTCCTACTTCGTTTTTCCTCAGCCAGGAAACCTCTTTGTAGGACTCTAAAGAATCGTCAATACGCCGGCAGTAGGTGAAGATCATATCAAACACCCACAAGCTGCAAGCGGTCAGCTAAACGTAACAGCCACCAAGGTATTGAGCGATCATAAGATCAATAAGCAAGCATGTACATTCTCCTGCGAATCCAATCAGTAACACTCTCGTACAGTCCGGTCTCTTCGTCTGATATGTCGCATATCCAGTCTAGGGGGTAAATGTCAGAGCCCAGTAACCGATAAGTCGTGTCGATTTGAGGTCCATAACAGTTCGAGAAACTACTGATAACTCTTACCAGTAAATCTCAGCAACCCTAGCCAGGGATTTCCAGTTATAGCAAATAGAACACAGCACAACATCAACTCCCAATACTGGGAGAAACGAAACCCCTCCTATCGCTCATTGCCTCCATGTGATTCGGGACTCTACCCAAAAGCCACCATTTTGCACGCCCTCTTGGATGTGGTAAGGTGGAAATCAAAGCACATAGGGAATCATACAAGACTCTATGACGATCTCGGGTCTACAGACTAACCTGTACCAGTGTCACCAGAGAACTGCCATCTGACGTGAGGTATAATACCAGTTGGGAGTACTCGGCGAGTCAGTTCAGTGTACCCAGTCTCCACTGAGCACCCGTATACTATCTCTTATGTCAAACACCAATGGATTTGGGATCATCCATCTCCTATCTACATGGGTCGAGAAGCATACGCTAGTTTACTCTGGTATATCGATGCCCTGTCTCGATACACCTATGACTAGGAACATTTGAAGGATTTACATAGCGGCTACACTGTCCCCACTAGTATGATCTGCATCATAGTCCTGGTAGTCAAGAACTCATTCTTAGGGCTATATCAACTTGTAACTTAGAGACAATCAGAGTACATGTTAAGATAAATAACAACCAGATAGCATACTATCATGTTGATCTAGAATGTCCTCCATATATATGTCCAAGCATCCACTACAATATACATCGCATGTATAGTAATGGCCTCTAGGGCATACATATCACTAACAATCTCCCACTTGCACTAAGGCCATTTGTCGTGGTATCGAATACCCAACAATCTGCTGTGGTTGAAGTATCTCATACTCAACCAACCCATAAAAGTCTCTCTAGGGAAATAGGCCTTTGTGAGTGGATCCGTGCTGTTGTCCTCTGTATCTACTCTCCTGACCTCGATCTCCCTGGAGATCATCCATCTCCATGATCAGGTGATACTGCCTAAGAATATGTCTGGATCACAGATGGAACGGGGGTTCCTAGGCATAAGCCACAACACCATTGTCATACAATGGTAGGAACGAAGTTCATCTCAAAAACTTATATATATCCAGACTGTCTCTATTGTAGCATCCATGGTAACGATGTATCTTGCCTTTAATCGTCTAGTGTGTCACGGTATCTAGCTTGGAACTCTTCTAACATACCGTCCCTCCACTGAGGGTAAAGACAATTCCTGTGACTGACATTCAGTCAACCTTACCACCCTGGAAGCTTTCCAGTGATTCTCCCCAGGATCGATTGATACCATCTCACTACACCTAGTGAGAATCCTAACATCCAATTAGATCTATCTCATAGATCCAAAACCCAGGATTTAAGAGGTATCTTCTTGATCCTATATGGAGAATCCATGTGATAAGAGGAGATTGACTGAGCGTAGCATATGAAACTCCTTCCCTATCAAGAGTATGTCATCCACGTACTATACGAGGATAAACACCATACTACCTACTACCCTATTGTATATATAAGGTTTATCTTCCATTTTGATGAAGTCAAACTCTTTTGACTACCATATCAAAACAGATGTTCCAACTCTGCGATGGCTGCTTTAACCTGTAAAGCAACTTGCACGCGTTTCTGCTGCTCCCACTGTCTACGAAGCCCTCTGGTTGTGTACTTATAGACGCTCTCTTCTAAATAACTATTTAGAAAAACAGTCATGACACCCAACCGCCAGATATCGTAGTCATGGTATGTATCAATGACAAGTAGGATCTGGATGGACTTAAGCATAGCTTTGAAAGACTCAACTTTTCCATGTACACCTAGTAATCTTCTCAAGATATACTTGCTCCTGATGGGGATTTAACCCTTTAGATAAAGCAACCAAAGTCCATACTTTGTTAGTGTATATGGATTCCATCTCAGATCGCATAGCATCCAGCCATTCTTACAGAGTCCCCACTCCTGATGTCCTGCTCGAAACAAGTTGGGTCATCATCTCATTATGCAATCCTCGCTCCCATTTTCATAAAGAAAAACCGAAGTATCTTTCAGGTGGGTGAGGAACTCTACCAGATCGGCGGAGAGGCTTAGGTTCGTCGGGAACTATTGAATCCTCCGGTTCTACCAAATGATTAGCGGCAGTTTGTATAGATGGAACTACTTCTAGTTCTACATCATGACCATTAATTTCTTCATAAGAAATTCCCTTTTTTCCCAAAAAGGTGGCAAGCAGAGTAATAAAGACCTTTTGTTCCTCGGTTCGGTAGAAGATATTCCCTTGCGAATGCTTGGGATATCCAACAAACATCCACAGAATTGACCTTGCCTCGAGCTTGTCTGGATCAAGTTTTTAGACATGGGCCGGACAACCCCAAATCTTAACATCCTTAAGAGATGGGCTCTTCCCATACCATATCACATATGGAGTGGTAGGCACCTGATTTGATTGGAACCCTATTCAATAGGTATGCAGCTTCATAAGTGCATAACCCCCAAAAGGAAATAGGCTACTCAGTACTACTCATCATAGAGCACACCATATCACATAGGGTGCGATTGTTGCACCCCGATATACCAACGTACTGTGGTGTATACGGAGGAGTATTGCTGATAGAGAATCTCATTCTCCTTTATAATTGTCCAGGATCACTGTGCTCAAGTATTCTCCTCCCTGATCATATCAAAGAACATAATACTTATACCCGTTTTGGTTCTCTACTTCTGACTTATATTCATTGAATTTCTCAAAAGGTTCAGACTTGTGTTTCAACAGGAACATATGTCCGAATCTTGAAAGATAATCAGTGAATGTAATGAAGTACAAAGAACCGGTCCTGGTATGTGTAGACTGGGGACCTTACATACATCATCATGTATCAATCCCAAAAGTTCACTAACTCTTTCTCTGTTTCCAATAAACAGAGTTGTGGTCATTTTATCTTTGTGACATGACTGGAAAGTTTCACAAGATGTAAATTCAAACAGATTTAAATATGCATCTTTATGTAACTTCAGCTAGTCGGGTCGTATTGATATGACCTAGTCTACAATACCATAAGAAGGATTCGTTCGTTTCTGAACTCTTTCCCTTGTGTGTATTCTGTACGTTAAGAACTGTGGTTTGATTTAGAACATCTATGCTTTTAGATAACGTGCTTGAACCGATCAACTCTTGATATAGGAAATGTTCAAAAAATTATCCAACAATACAAAATTATATCCTTCTTACTGATAAAGAGACTGATATGATGTTGTATATCAGGTTCGGTATCTAATAACATTCGTTGAGAATTAATGTATTTGGTAATATAGGGTGATAACTACCAACATACTTGGCTGCAACACTTGCACCAATTTTAACTCTTAAAACTTATCACCCATTCTCAGTTCTCTACCTATTTGTAGCCCATGTAACAGATTACATTTGCGGGATCCTGATCCGGTATGTCATACCCAGGACGTAAAAGATACTGAGAAACAGTTCACTGTAATGAACACACCCGAAGAAGATGCATCAATATGTACTTTCTTCGTTTGGATGGCACGGGAATCCTGGTAATCCCCAATTTCCTGCTCGATCTTATAACAATTATAAGTTGGAGCGGGACCAACGTTCCCTAGCGCAGTATAACAAGCGGGTTCGGTCAATAGATCCATATTATTATCTTGATTAAGGCGTGACATGGTCGCTACCTGGAGAGAGAGAGAAGAAAAAACTAAGCGTATGCTCTTGCAAGATTAGATTGGTTATTAATATATCTAATCAGGATGGCTCCTACTGTTTTAGTCAAATCTTCTTTCAAACCCTATAAGGAAAGACTAGCCGAGATTAATCACACCCTACAATTTCGCCAATCTTTCAGCCAGGCCAGTGCCGGTACTTTGAGTGAGGTTCCCCGTGCTTTCGCACGGACCTAATTAAAATAAACCTCGTTTTCCCAGGGGCGTAACCCCGTTAACGCCTTTCTAGACACCTACTCGATCGGTTAATTGTAATGTGTAAAACTCTCCCAGGAGTAACTCTTACTCGCAGTGGGTATTGGGATCCAACTATCTCATAGGAGGTACGCAATCTCATTTCAAATTTCAACACTTGAAATTCCCGATAATGATTTACCCCTAGCATGCTATGACCTTGACGCATGCCAAACAATCCATAGTCCGCTAGTCAAGTTCAACCCGTGCATTTCCTGATTGAATTAAACCCACCCGTACGACCTTTGACGCATGCCAAACAATGCCGTACGAATACCCTAATCCAATCGCATCGTATGCAAGCAGATAAGCACTAGTTAGCTACCGTACACTACGCCTTCACGCATGCTAAACTACTACAGCACGAATACTAAGTAGTACTTATCTTAGATGACGGAGGGCCACGACAGGTTTTTAAGAAAACCTTTTTCCTAATGAACTTGATATCGTTGAAGTATCGAGTGATTTTAAAAGGAGTGTTTTTGAAGCCTTTTCTAGTTTCGCTAAAGAGGCCACTCACGGTGAAGGGATCGTCGGCTCTTTCCTTATCGAATAAGGTGCAACATATTTCACAAATACCACAATGCAAAGAAAACACTATAGAAGCAATCAAAAGACAAACCGAGTGTGTAGAATCTGCTAGTTTCGCTAAAGAGGTCACTCCCGGCGAAGGGATCTCGGCTCTTTCCTTATCGAATAAGGTGCTGGATATTCTACAAGGAATACCGCTATGCAAAGCAAGAACTAGAGCTACCAGTTTTTAAACAAGTTTCTACAACATCTTTAGGTTTCTTTTTCTTTCATTAATCTCATTAATGAAGTCCCATTTTATTATGCTTCATAAGCATCACATTTGAAACGAAATCAACAACATATAATATATATCACATATATATAATATAAACATTCGTCTCAGGAAGTAATATGATCTCATCACAGAACATTGCAGCAGAAGAACATATATGAAATATTGGATATACTAGGAGGTCCGTGTTTTATTGCGAGCCTGTATAAAACACGGATTACACGGTCGTGATGAATAACCAATCTCACACCCCTAGACCCCTACGAGAGCGGCAAGCAACCCTACCAATTCTAGAGTTAGGAGACCCGGTCTCGACTCCTCGAGATAGTCTCCTACTGAACACTAGAACCCGGTTACTTATGCTCCCCGCCTTGGGTCTATCCTAATGCGGAAAAGTAAATAATATACAATGGTGACATCATCCTCATCCCGGAAGTGCCCCAATAAAAGAATATTGCATACAATGAATTTTACATGAATGAAAATGAAAAACTCTCATCTCACATAAAACCCCCGGCTATTCAGAACACGACGATCCAATATAACATATCACAGCAACGCATAACATCACATGTTATCAACGTAAGAAAATATGCGTATCCCAATTGTCGTTGATGTATAGCAACGAAACCGGTGATACACCAAATATTACACTTTCGGTCGCAGAAAAGAAAGTGTAAAACTACAACATTTGGAATCCACAATCACTTTAGACATCTTAAATCCGAAATATCACATACTTCACATTTCTTGCCTAATTATATGAATTCCACATATTGTATCACATTCCAGATAAATAGACAATGTTAAACTTTTCGATCGAATAGACAAACACCGAAGATTTCCCAAATAGCTCAATACTTGAGCGGAGTTCAAAAAATCCCAGAACATGAAGCAGCCGCCATGAAGCAGCCGTAGAAGGGTCAAACCAACACCTCATATGTGGCAACGCTAAACTACCACAAACCATATGGTTCAGTGGCGGTTTTGATGGTCACATAATCGAGTTAAGGTTATGTTCTTCTAGAGGGTCCACAGATATGCTTGCATGATTTTCTGAAAGTTTTAAACTCAGGAAAAATCCAAAACTTGAAAGTTTTCCGACAGGGGAAAAAGTAAGTTATTGATATCCGTTCGAACCTTTTAACACGTTCTAAATTACCCGGAAAAACTTAAACGAAGTTAAACTCTCCGATCGAATCAACGAGTTCCCAATATTTCCCAGAAATCTCAACACTTGAGTAGAATTAAAAATTCCCAGAAGCATTAAAAGTATCCAAGAATAAACCCCTGAAGTATTAGCCCCTAACTCCCAAAGTTGGCCGTGGAACCTCCGCCAAACGCATGGTTTAGCCGCGGTTCCGCGGTCCCTTGAGTAAGTTATGGCCTCGTACTTCACAGTAATTCTTAGAATTCCCTGCATGATTTTCTGAGTATTTTTAATACGAAAAATTTAAACTTTTGAAATTTTTTCCAGAAAGTGGGATTTATCGGGGTTTCGGAGTTCGATCGGACTCTAAACTTCGTCTACACAACGCCTAATGCTCTAGCTTTTCTCTGATACCACTGTAGGGTTAGCATAGCACCTTGTGAAGGTTTTGGCAAGCATCAATCATGTTACTTTAAAAAAATTTGGGTGCTAAACAAACCCTAACAAAGATCTTAACTAGAGAATTAGGGTAAACAAGCATGTAAACAACTTTACATCTAAGAGAGAGGGATTACAACCTTTGTAGTCCGTTCCTTCATTTCATAAGCTCCGTGTTGAGTTCCCTTCACTGTGATCATCAAGTACCCGGACTCTATAGAGGATCCATGAAGAGAAAAATGCAAACTTGCTTCCAATCATCAAAACTAAGATGATCAACCTTGAAGAATCTCAAACCCAAGCTCTTGCTTCATTAATCAAGTATTAGCAAAGCAAACACCCTAATCTAAATGTCTAGAATAGATGAGGATAAAGAAGTAGGAATTTATCTCTCTTTTGTTTTCAATTTCTCACTTTATTTCATCACAACCCAAAAGCTAGAAAGCATTTTCAAGAAGAAGAAGAAGAAGAAATCCTTTTGTGATGAATAATAAAAAAATTGTTGTGGTTACAATTGCAACCATGAGTTAAGAATGAGAGTCGTAACTCATGTAGAGAATTAACTAGAGTTAAGGGTTTAGGTTGGGTTAAATAATATCTACACAAAATATCAAAGGATGAAGACAAAAGGAAAGCATCATGAAGCTTCATGAAAGCTTCATCCAGAAGCTAACCCAAATCCAAACCCTAACTTAGTTTAAACTCAATAACCATGTTGAATTTGTAACCCTAACATGTTACAATATTATATATCACATATACAATATATTTTGTAATAAAAATAAATAATACAATTAACATATATCGCATATACATCAATGTATTATCCAAGTGAGAAAAAAATCTTTAAGTAAGCTAATATTAATTAATGCAATGTAATATATCATATAAATAATTATACATTAAATTATCGAATCAACACTTGATCCGATAATCCGGCTATTTCACAAATAACCGGCTAATATAACATGTACCATTTCATCGAATCAACACTTGATCCGATGACCCGGCTATATCACATATACACGGTCGATATCACATATTGCGAGAACAGAATACGGTATCTCATATCTTATTATTCTTGGTCCTGCACATATCACATATGTGCTCCTACTCTGTTTTGCCTGAGCCAGGAAACCTCTTTGTAGGACTCTAAAAATCGTCAATACGCCGACAGTAGGTGATGATCATATCAAACACCCACAAGCTGTAAGCGGTCAGCTAAACGTAATAGCCACCTAGGTATTGAGCAATCAGAAGATCAACAAGAAAGCCTGTACATTCTTCTGTGAATCCAATCAGTAACACTACCGTACAGTCCGGTCTCTTCGTCTGATATATCGCATATCCAGTCTAGGGGTGGTGAACGTCAGACCCCAATAACCGATAAGTCATGTCGATATGAGGTCCATAACAGTTCGAGAAACTACTGTTAACTCTTACCAGTAAATCTCAGCAACCCTGGCCAGGGATTTCCAGTTATAGCCAATCGAATACAGAGCAACATCAACTCCCAATACCGGGAGAGACGAAACCCCTCCTATCGCTCATTGCCTCCATGTGATTCGGGACTGTACCTAAAAGCCACAGTTTTGCATGCCCTCTTGGACGTGGTAAGTTGGAAATGAAAGCACGGTGGGAATCACACAAGACACTATGACGATCTCGAGTCTACAGACTAACATGTACCAGTGTCACCAGAGAACTGCCATCTGACGTGAGGTATAATACCAGCTGGGAGTTCTCAGCGAGTACGTTCTGTGTACCCAGTCTGCACTGAGCACCCGTATACTATCTCTGATGTCAAACACCAATGGATATGGGATCATCCATCGCCCATCTACATGGGTCGCGAAGCATACGCTAGTCTACTCTGGTATATCGATGCCCTGTCTCGATACACCTATGACTAGGAACATTTGAAAGATGTACTTAGCAGCTACACTGTCCCCACTAGTATGATATGCATCATAGTCCTGGTAGTCAAGTACTCATCCTAAGGGCTTTATCAACATGTAACTTAGAGACAATTAGAGTACATGTTAAGATAAATAGCAACCAGATAGCATACAATCATGTTGAGCAAGAAAGTCCTCCATATATATGTCCAAGCATCCACTACAATATACATCGCATGTACAGTAATGGCCTGTAGGGCATACATATCACTAACAATCTCCCATTTGTACTAAGGCCATTTGTCGTGGTATCGCATACCCAACAATCAGTTGTGGTTGAAGTATCTCATACTCAACCATCCCAAAAAATTCTCCTAGGAAATAGGCCTTTGTGAGTGGATCCGCGCTGTTGTCCTCTGTATCTACTCTCCTGACCTCGATCTCCGTGGAGATCATCCATCTCCATGATCAGGTGATACTGCCTAAGAATATGCCTGGATCACAGATGGGACGGGGGTTCCTAGGCATAAGCCACAACTCCATTGTCATACAATGGTAGGAACGAATTTCATCTTATGAACTTATATATATCCAGACTGTCTCTTAGCATCCTTGGTAACGATGTATCTTGCCTTTAATCGTCTAGTGTGTCACGGTATCTAGCTTGGAACTCTTCTAACATACCATCCCTCCACTGAGGGTAAAGACAATGCCTGTGACTGACATTCAGTCAACCTTACCACCCTGGAAGCTTTACAGTGATTCTTGTAAGGTTAGTATGGCACCCTATGAAGTGTTTTGAAGCATCACATGACCCAAAGTTATAATTTTTAAGGTGCTAAACTAACATGCAAAGGGATCGATCCTAGAAAATTAGGGTTATGAAACTTTAAGCTAGTAAAGTTAAGGGTTTGAAGGCTACAACCTTTGTAGCTCCCCTTTGCTAGACCCCTTGGTGCTTTGGGTGTTGAGTCGAGGTCCTCTCGAAGTTCCCTTGCGTCCACGACGATCCACCACGGAGCACTCCGTCCAAGCTCGCAACTTCGATAAACCGAAGAGAACACTCTAAACAAAGCGGCTAAGCTTGTGTAGAATGATGTTGTGGTTGGGTTTCTCACTTCAAAAACCTTTCTTTTGTTGTATTTAGCTCACTAGAAAAGACTAGAGAGAAAGAGATGAAGGAGAATGAAGATGGTGGTTAAAATGAACAAGAGGTATATGAAAATCACCTTGAGTTAAAAAGAAAAGGAAATATATATCACTATATATATTTATTTCCTTCTTAACTCCAACCATGATTAAATCATAGATAGTTAATTTAACTTGGGTTTTAAATGATAAAGAGAAGGATAACCCTTGGTTAGTGGTAGTTGAGATAGGTTAGGTTAGAAGAAGAATGTAGAAGCAAGAATGTTTATCCTTTCCTTTTTCATTTTACTTTAAAACCAAAATTAAATAATTATCCATTGTTTAATCTATGGTGTGAGGCTTATATTGCCACCATTTCCATATGCAATCAACCATGATGGTTTGATGTATGTATGTGTACATGTATGCACATCTACATGTGCATGAAACTAGAAAAGAAGAAAGAAACACATGCATGCATGCATACATCCATCAAACCCTAGAAAGGTTTCCAGTGAGAAAACTAATGATTAAATGATAAATCAACACTTGATTTATCAATCCGGTCATATCTCATATGACCCCACCAAAAGCAGTTCACCCGATGAATGTTCGGTATCATATACGCACATTTCAATCGGGTGCATGCGGATATCGCATATGCGCACCACAACGTTTCGCCTGGACTGGGTAACTCCTTTGTGGGACTCTAAGACTCGTCAATACACCGGCAGAGGGTAATGATCATATCAAGTACCCTCAAGCCGCAAGCGGTCAGCTAAACGTAACGGCCGCCCGGGTATTGAGCGATCAGAAGACAACAAGCGAACCTGCTACAACTCCCGTCGAGCCATCCGGCAACACTACCGTAAAGTCCGGTCTCTTCGTCAGATATGCTACATATCGAGCCTAGGGATGGTCACGTCGACCCCAATAACTCAATAAGTCGTGCCGGTGAATGGTCTATAGCAGATCGAGAAACTACTGATAACACTTATCAGCAAATCTCAGCAGCCCTGGCCAGGGACTTACTGATATAACCAGTCGGGCACAGTACAACATCAACTCCCAATATCGGGAGAGACGAAACCCCTCCTATCGCTCATTGCCTTCGTGTGTCTCGAGACTGTACCTAACGGCCACCTGCTTGCACGACTCAGTAGAGCCGTGGTAGGGTGGTAATCAAAGTACGGTGGGAGAACACACAAGGCTCTATGACGATCTCGGGTCTACAAACTAACCTGTACCAGTGTCACCTGAGAACTGCTATCCGACGATAGATATAATTCCATATAGGAGTTCTCAGTGAGTCCGTCCAGTGTACCCAGTCACCACTGAGCACCCGTATATGATCTTGATGTCAAACATCGATGAATGTGGGAACATTCATCGCCCATCGTATGGGTCTAGTATCATATACGCTAGTCTACTCTGGTATATCAATGCCTCGTCTCGATATACCTACGACTAGGGACGTTCCAGGATATGCTTATAGACTACAGATGTCCCACTAGTATGAACTCCATCATAATCAGAGTAGTCAAGCCGATATCCTCAGGGCTTTATCAGCATGTATGAATGAATAGAAGCATGATCAAATAAACATGTCAGATAAAGAAGAACCAGATAGCATACTATCATGTCGAGCAAGAATGCAAACTGAATATATATATACATGTATAGATACATCCACTATCACATAATGGCCTCTAGGGCATATATATATCCAACAATCTCCCACTTGCACTAAGGCCAATTTTTGGCGTATCTCATACCCAACATCTTAAAAAGTCGCTCATGCTGCGGCTGAGGGAGGGCCTTGGTGAATGGATCCGCGGCGTTATTCTTTGTGTCTACTCTCTTAATCTCGATCTCGCGGCGATCTACAATCTCCCGGATCAAATGAAAGCGCCTCAGGATATGTCTGGACCGCTGATGGGATCTGGGCTCCTTGGCTAACGCCATTGCCCTATTATTGTCAATATACAAAGGTATTGGATCAATAATGGTTGGAACTACTCCTAGCTCCGTGACGAACTTCTTCATCCAGACGGCTTCCTTGGCGGCATTATTTGCAGCAATGTACTCAGCTTCCATCGTAGAGTCTGCAACAGTATCTTGTTTGGAACTCTTCCAACTCACCGCCCCTCCATTGAGGGTAAATACAAACCCTGAGATAGATTTGCTGTCATCCTTATCGCTCTGGAAGCTCGAATCGGTAAAGGCCTCCATTTGGAGATCTGTATTACCATACACCAAGAACAATTCTTTAGTCCTTCGCAAGTACTTGAGAATGTTCTTCACAGCTGTCCAGTGGTTCTCCCCTGGGTTGGATTGATACCAGCTTACAACACTAAGTGCATAAGCTACATCTGGGCTTGTACATAACATTGCATACATTATAGATCCTACTGCCGAAGCATAAGGTATAATGCTCATGCGAGCTCTCTCTTCATCGGTCTTTGGACAAGAATCCTTGGAGAGAGTGACTCCATGGCAAGCGGGTAAGGCACCCCGCTTGGAGTCTTCCATACTAAACCTTTTTAGGATGGTGTTGATGTACCTGGTTTGGGACAATCCCAACAACTTTTTGGATCTATCCCTATAGATCCTTATACCTAGGATGTATGTGGCATCACCCAGGTCCTTCATGGAGAACCGTAGTGATAAGAATGATTTGACCGACTGTAGCATAGGAATATCATTTTCTATCAGAAGAATGGCATCCACGTACAATACGAGGAATGTGACAGCTCTTCCTACAGCCTTCCTATAAACACAAGGTTCATCTGGATTTTTGATGAAATCAAACTCTTTGATAACATCATCGAAACAGATGTTCCAACTACGAGATGCCTGCTTTAACCCATATATGGATTTAAGCAGCCTACATGCTTTCTCGCTGCTCCCACTGTCAATGAAGCCCTCTGGCTGATCCATATAAACGCATTCTTCTAAATTTCCAATTAGAAATGCGGTTTTAACGTCCAACTGCCAGATTTCATAGTCGTAATGAGCAGCTATAGCAAGTAGGATTCGAATGGATTTAAGCATGGCTACGGGCGAAAAAGTTTCGTTATAGTCCAAACCTGGTCTTTGACGAAAACCTTTCGCCACAAGTCTTGCCTTATAGGTTTCTACCTGCCCATCCACACCAATCTTTCTTTTAAAAATCCATTTGCACCCTACAGGTTTTACCCCAGGGGGTACAACGTCCAAAGTCCATACTTTGTTGGTGTACATAGACTCCATTTCGGATCTCATGGCATCCAGCCACTTCACAGAGTCACCACTCGTGATAGCTTGCTGAAAACTGGTAGGATCATCATCATCCATGATGCAATCTTCTCCGTCACCATCAATGAGGAAACCGTAGTACCTCTCCGGTGGGCGAGAAGTCCTACCAGACATACGGAGTGGCCGAGGTTCTTCAGTTTCTGTTGCAACAGCCGGTTCAATCAAATCGTCATTTGTAGTTTGTGTCTCCAGAACCTCTTCTAGATCTACCACCTTGCCATCATCTTTATCTGTGAAAAACTCTTTTTCCAAGAATGTGGCATAATGAGAAACAAACACTTTTTGTTCCTCTTTGTGGTAGAACAGATATCCATAAGAATTCTTTGGATATCCCACAAAGTTACACATGACTGACCGTGTCTCGAGTTTGTCCGGATTCTGCTTTTTAACATAGGACGGACAACCCCAAATCTTAATTTTCTTAAGAGATGGTCTCTTCCCATTCCATATCTCATATGGCGTGGTAGACACGGCTTTGGTTGGAACCCTGTTTAGCAGAAACGCAGCAGTCTCCAATGCATGCCCCCAAAACGAGACTGGTAACTCAGCGTCACTCATCATAGACCGGACCATATCTAATAGGGTCCTATTCCGTCGTTCTGACACACCGTTGTGCTGTGGTGTGTAAGGAGGAGTGAGCTGAGAGAGAATCCCATTCTCTTTTAGGAAGTTTGCAAATTCTGTACTGAGATACTCTCCACCTCGATCTGATCGAAGCATCTTAATACTCAAGCCGGTTTGTTTTTCTACTTCCTGTTTATATTCAACGAATTTCTCGAAAGCGTCGGACTTGTGTTTTAATAAAAATACATGACCGAATCTTGAGAAATCGTCGGTGAATGTAATGAAGTATGAAAAACCACCTCTAGCCTGTGTAGACATAGGCCCACATACATCACTATGTATGAGGCCCAGGAGCTGAGTAGCTCTTTCTCCGTGTCCGGTAAACGGAGTTTTGGTCATTTTACCCATGATACAAGACTGGCAAGTCGCATAAGATTTATATTCAAAAGAATTTAAATATCCATCTTTGTGTAACTTGTTTAGTCTTGTTTCGTTAATATGACCAAGTCTACAGTGCCAAAGAAAACCTTCATTTAATTTTGAAAATTTTCTTTTATTAGTGTGTTGTATACTGAAAACTGTGTGTTGATTTAGGACATATATTCCGTTATTAAGCGTACCATACCCAACCAACATTTGATTTAGGTGAATGTTCATAACATTGTTCTGTAACACAAAATTATACCCTTCATTGTCCAACAAAGAAACGGATATTATATTACATAGCATACTTGGTACAAAATAACATGGATTCAAAATCAAAATACATCCAGACGGCAACCCCAAGTGATACTCTCCCACTGCGACTGTATGTACATTGGAACCATTTCCAACGCGGAGAGTATGGTCACCTGTCTTCAAAACCTTGCTATTTCTTAGCCCCTGCATAGAATTGCAAATGTGAGAACCTGAACCGGTATCCAATACCCAGGAAGCAGAGTTTATAGAAAAACAGTTTTCAGTCACAAACGCACCTGAAGCAGAAGCATCACCATGCTTCTTCTTGAGACTTATGTACTCCGTGCAATTGTGCTTCCAATGTCTTGTCTTGTGGCAATGAAAACACTCGCCTTTCCCTGGGTCTCCAGCTGTGGACTTTCCCTTTCCCTTCACCTTTTTGACTCCGCCCTTAGGATTAGTGGGTTTCTTCTTTTTCTTTCCCTTGGCCTTAGCTTTCGGGCTAGAAGAAGAAGACTGTCCAATAGTCATAACGGGAGTCTTTGCTGACTTCATAGTGCTCTCTGCACTCCTTAACATATTAAGGAGTTCAGGGAGTTCCTTCTCCATGCCATGCATGTTAAAGTTCACTATGAACTGAGCAAAGGTGGAGGGGAGGGACCGCAGAATAATATCGATATATTGTTCATTGTCCATTGTCCATCCGAGGCCCTCAAGCTCTTCTATAAGAGCTATCATCTACAAAACATGGTCTGCTACCGGTGTGCCAGGGGCCATCCGCATCTGAAACAATTTCTTTGATGCTTCGTATCGTAATACGCGGGACTGTTCCCCATACAACTCCTTTGTATGGAGCAATATCCCGTGAATGTCCATGTCCTCGTGCTGCTTTTGATGTGTGTTGTCCATCGATGCAAGAGCGAGGCATTTTGCCGTGGCACAATCAGCGTCCCATGTCTTGCGGACTTCAATGTCCGCAACTGAGGACTTTGGGCCTGGGACGGACGGGGCTGAAGCCGTGAGGACATATGATACTTTATCATAAGTCAAGACGATCTTTAGATTCCTCAGTCAGTCTTTATAGTTGGTCCCATTCAGTTTGTTCTTATCTAGTAGAAGCTTAAGTCCAGTCAGTGGTATCTGCCATTAAGAGAGAGAAAAGAATACACTCAGCGAAAGCTCTTGCATAGATTAGATTGGTTTATTATCTTGTCTAATCGATGTTTCCCACTGCTTTTTATCAAGTTTTTCTTTCAAACCTTAAAAAGAAAAACTAGCCAGGATTAATTACAGTCTACAACTTCGCTAACCGTTCAGCCAGGCCAGTGTTGGTACTTTGAGGGAGGTTCCTCGTGCTTTCGCACGGACCTAATTAGAGTAAACCTCGTTTTCCCAGAGGCGTAGCCCCGTTAACACCTTTCTAGACACCTAATGAGTTAGCTAATTGTAAACTGTAAAACTCTCCTAGGAGCAACTATTGCCCACAGTGGGATCGGGATCCAACCATCACATGGAAGGTATGCAATCTCATTGCAAATTTCAACACTTGAAATTCCCGATGTAATTTTTACCCCTAGTACTTATGACCTTAACTATGGTCAACAAATCATAAGTACCAGTCAAGTTCTACCCGTCATTTCTTGATCAATTAGACCCACCCATATGACCCTTAACTATGGTCAACAAAGTCGTATGAATGTCCTAATTAATCTGCATCATATGCAGTGTAGGAAGACATCACTTAGCTACCGTACACTACGCCTTAACTAAAGTCAACAAACGTAGCACGAATACTAAGTACTCTACTTCCTAAAATGACGGAGGGTTGCGAATGAATTTTAAGAAAATCTTTAACGCTTTGAACTTGATATCGTTGTAGAATCAAACAGTTTTCAAAAGGAGTGGCTTAAGCTCCGCAGTTTTGAAATGTAGGTTTTTCATAAATAGCCGAGTAGTTTTAATATCCGATTCTACAACATATTTTAGGTTTATTTTCTTTACATTAATCACATTAATGTAATCCCATCATTTAAGTCCTTAAGCCAATCACAGAAAAGAAACGAAAATAACACGTACGCTTATGCCATCCGCATTCGCCGCAATGTTTCGTTATGCACCGTTAGGTTACTTAACTAACGGCATACCGGGACGGGACTAGCGCGGGTGTAAAACATAAGCAACGTCTACTATATATCATATATATAATATGTCATTCGTCTCAGATATCACAGAACATAGGCAGCAGAAACATAGATATAACGTGGGATATCCTAGGACGTCCGTATTTAGTATTTAGCCAGAATAGAAAATACGGATTCCACAGTCGCGATGAATAGCCAAGCCCACACCCTGGACCCCTACGAGAGCGGCAAGTGACCCTAGCAATCCTGGAGTTTAGGACACCCGGTCTCGACTCCTCGAGATGGCCTCCCACTGAACCCCAGAACCCGGTCACCTGTGCTCCCTTCCTTGGGTCCATCCTAATGCGGAAAAGTAAATAATATACAACACTGGTGACACAACCGCAACCTGGAAGTGCCCCAAATAAAAGAATATTACATTACATTTGAATTTACATGAATGAAAATATAAAACTCTCATCTCACAAAAAAACCCCGACTATTTGATCGCGACAATCCTACACATCATATCTCAGCAACACATAATATCACATATCATCAACGTAAGTAAGTATGCATACCCTAATTGTCGTTGATGTATAGCAACGAAACCGGCGATATCTAACATACTACACTTACGGTCACAGAAAAGAAAGTGTAAAACTACAATATTTGGAATCCAGATTTTCTTTAGACATCATAAATGCGAGATATCACATATTTCGTATTTCATGCCTAAACCATATGAATTCCAAATATTGTATCACATTCCAGACAAACAGACAGTATTAAAGTTTTCGAACGAACAATCAAGCACCCAAGATTCACTAAAGCTCAACACTTGCGCAGGGTTCAAAAGATCCGGAGTGTGATACAGTAGTGGCGGTCCAGCCGTAGAAGGGTCAAGCCAACGCCTCACATGTTGCACGCCGTACTGCCCCAAACCCTTGGGTTCAAAGGGCAGTTCGAGACGGTCACATAATCGAGTTAAGGTTTGCTGTCTTCTAGAGGGACCACCGCAAAAAGACTTGCACGTATTTCCAAACCATTTAAACCCCGTGAATATTGAGTAAATGATACTCGTTCAAACACTTCAATACTTTCTAATTTACCCGGAAAAGCTACGAAATGAAAGTCCCGATCGAATCGACGAATCCAAAAACATCTCCAGAATTTTTTAAAACTTTATACAGTTTAAAAATACCCAAAAATTTATACATGCAGAACCAAGAATTACTGAAGAAAACATATCCACCAATTCACATATAAGGCCGCGGAACCGCAGCCTAAGCAAGCTTAGGCCGCGTTTCCGCGGCAAGAAGCATTGTTCATGGTACAATTTTTCTGCCGTAATCCATATTTTTCCCTGCTGTATTTTTTACATATTTTTAATTCTGCAAAATGTCAAAATTTAGAAAATTTCCAGAGAGCATCCCATAATATCGTATTTTTGTCCGATCGGGGTTTTCACTTCGTAAAAACGTCGCCTAATGTTCTAGGTCGGCTTTGATACCAATGTAAGGTTAGTATGGCACCCTATGAAGTGTTTTGAAGCATCACATGACCCAAAGTTATAATTTTTAAGGTGCTAAACTAACATGCAAAGGGATCGATCCTAGAAAATTAGGGTTATGAAACTTTAAGCTAGTAAAGTTAAGGGTTTGATGGCTACAACCTTTGTAGCTCCCCTTTCCTAGACTCCTTGGTGCTTTGGGTGTTGAGTCGAGGTCCTCTCGAAGTTCCCTTGCGTCCACGACGATCCACCTGTTGGATATATGTATGCCCTAGAGGCCATTATGTGATAGTGGATGTATCTATACATGTATATATATATATTCAGTTTGCATTCTTGCTCGACATGATAGTATGCTATCTGGTTTTTCTTTATCTGACATGTTTATTTGATCATGCTTCTATTCATTCATACATGCTGATAAAGCCCTGAGGATATCGGCTTGACTACTCTGATTATGATGGAGATCATACTAGTGGGACATCTGTAGTCTATAAGCATATCCTGAAATGTCCCTAGTCGGAGGTGTATCGAGATGGGGCATCGATATACCAGAGTAGACTAGCGTATATGATACTAGACCCATATGATGGGTGATGGATGTTCCCACATTCATCGATGTTTGACATCAAGATCATATACGGGTGCTCAGTGGTGACTGGGTACACTGGACGGACTCGCCGAGAACTCCTATATGGAATTATATCTATCGTCGGATAGCAGTTCTCAGGTAACACTGGTACAGGTTAGTCTGTAGACCCGAGATCGTCATAGAGCCTTGTGTGTTCTCCCACTGTACTTTGATTACCACCCTACCACGGCTCTAATGAGTCGTGCAAACAGGTGGCCGTTGGGTACAGTCCCGAGACACACGAAGGCAATGAGCGATAGGAGGGGTTTCGTCTCTCCCGATATTGGGAGTTGATGTTGTACTGTGCCCGACTGGTTATAGCAGCAAGTCCCTGGCCAGGGCTGCTGAGATTTGCTGATAAGTGTTATCAGTAGTTTCTCGAACTGTTATAGACCATTCACCGGCACGACTTATTGAGTTATTGGGGTCGACGTGACCATCCCTAGGCTCGATATGCAGCATATCTGACGAAGAGACCGGACTGTACGGTAGTGTTGCCGGTTGGCTCGACGGGAGTTGTAACAGGTTCGCTTGTTGTCTTCTGATCGCTCAATACCCGGGTGGCCGTTACGTTTAGCTGACCGCTTGCGGCTTGAGGGTACTTGATATGATCATTACCTTCTGCCGGCGTATTGACGAGTCTCAGAGTCCCACAGAGGAGTTACCCAGTCCAGGCAAAACGTTGTGGTGTGCATATGCGATATGCGCATGCACCCGATTGAAATGTGCGTATATGATACCAAACATTGATCGGGTGAACTGCTTTTGGTGGGGTCATATGAGATATGACCGGATTGATAAATCAAGTGTTGATTTATCATTTAACTATTAGTTTTCTCGCTTAAAACCTTTCTAGGGTTTGATGGATGTATGCATGCATGCATGTGTTTCTTTCTTCTTTTCTAGTTTCATGCACATGTAGATGTGCATACATGTAAACATACATACATCAAACCATCATGGTTGATTATATATGGAAATGGTGGCAATATAAGACTCACACCATTGATTATTTAATGGATTATTATTTGATTATGGATTTAAAAAGAAAATGAAAAGGAAAGGATAATTATGCTAGTTTCTACATGCTTCTTCTAACCTAACCATGCTCACCTACCACTAAACCATGGTTATCCTTTCCTTTATCATTCTAAACCCAAGTTAAATTAATCATCTATCATTTAATCATGGTTGGAGTCAAGAAGGAATAAATATATATAGTGATATTTATTTCTTTTGCAAGCTTAACCTTATGGTTATCATTTTACCTCTTGATAAGAAAAAGCCACCATTTTCATCCTCCTTGATCTTCTCCTCTCTAGTTTTTTCTAGTGAGTCAAACACAATCAAAGAAAGGTTTTTGAAGTGAGATCCAAAGCCACAACAACATTCTACACAAGCTTAGCCGTTTTGTTTAGAGTGTTATCTTCGGTTTGACGAAGTAGCGAGCTTGGACGGAGATCTCCGCGGTGGATCGTCGTGGACCCAAGGAGAGTTCAAGAGGACCTCGACTCAACACCAAAGAGCCTAAGGAGCGAAGCAAAAATGGGAGCTACAAAGGTTGTTGCCTTCAAACCCTAACTTTTGTTAGCTTAAAGTTTAATAAACCTAATTTTCTAGGATCGATCCATATGCGTGTTTGTTTAGCATAATAAAAATCATAACTTTTGGACATGTGATGCTTCAAAACACTTCATAGGGTGCTAAACAACCCCTTTATTGGTATCAGAGCCGACCTAGAATATTAGGCGACCTTTTTGCGAAGTAAAAAGTCCGATCGAAACAAAATACGACTTTTAAGGATGCTCTCTGGAAATTTTTTAAAAACTGACCTTTTTCAGAATTAAAAATTCTCAAAAAATAGAGCAGGTAAAATTTAGACGATCTGGAAAATTCGAGCCAGTGAACTGTAACTTCAGCCGCGGAAGCGCGGCATAAGCAAGCTTAGGCCGCGCATCCGCGGCCATACTAGGGGCTCTTTGACAATTTTTTGCACAGTAATTTTATTTACCTGCTATATTATATTCTGAGCATGTTTAATCTGAATCCTCTGTTGAAAAATTCTGGAGATGTTTTTGGTCTCGTGGTTTCGATCGGAGTTTTCATTTCGCTTTCTTTTCCGGGTAAACTAGAAAGTATTGAAGTTCTTGAACGAATATCATTTACTCAATATTCACGGGGTTTAAATAGTTTCGAGATACGTGCAAGTCTTTTTGCGGTGGTCCCTCTAGAAGACAGCAAACCTTAACTCGATTATGTGACCGTCTCGAACTGCCCTTTGAACCCTAGGGTTTGGGGCAGTACGGCGTGCCACATGTGAGGCGTTGGCTTGACCCTTCTACGGCTGGACCGCCACTACTGTGTCACACTCCGGATCTTTTTGAACCCTGCTCAAGTGTTGAGTTTTAGTGAATCTTGGATGCTTGATTGTTCGTTCGAAAAACTTTAATACTGTCTGTTTGTCTGGAATGTGATACAATATGTGGAATTCATATGGTTTAGGCATGAAATACGAGATATGTGATATTTCGCATTTATGATGTCTAAAGAGAATCTGGATTCCAAATATTGTAGTTTTACACTTTCTTTTCTGTGACCGTAAGTGTAGTATGTTAGATATCGCCGGTTTCGTTGCTATACATCAACGACATTCGGGGTGCGCATACTTACTTACGTTGATGATATGTGATATTATGTGTTGCTGAGATATGATGTATAGGATTGTCGCGATTGAATAGCCGGGGGGTTTTGTGAGATTAGCGCTTTATATTTTCATTCATGTAAATTCAAATGTAATGTAATATTCTTTTATTTGGGGCACTTCCAGGTTGCGGTTGTGTCACCAGTGTTGTATATTATTTACTTTTCCGCATTAGGATGGACCCAAGGAGGGGAGCACAGGTGACCGGGTTCTGGGGTTCAGCGGGAGGCCATCTCGAGGAGTCGAGACCGGGTCTCCTAAACTCCAGGATTGGTAGGGTCACTTGCCGCTCTCGTAGGGGTCCAGGGTGTGGGCTTGGCTATTCATCGCGACTGTGGAATCCGTATTTTCTATTCTGGCTAAATACTAAATACGGACGTCCTAGTATATCCCACGTTATATCTATATTTCTGCTGCCTGTGTTCTGTGAAATCTGAGACGAATGACTTATTGTATATATGATATATAGTAGACGTTGCTTATGTTTTACACCCGCGCTAGTCCCGTCCCGGTATGCCGTTAGTTAAGTAACCTAACGGTGCATAACGGAACATTGCGGCGAATGCGGATGGCATAAGCGTACGTGTTATTTTCGTTTCTTTTCTATGATTGGCTTAAGGACTTAAATGATGGGATTACATTAATGTGATTAATGTAATGAAAATAAACCTAAAAGATGTTGTAGAATCGGATTTAAAAACTACTCGGCTTTTTATGAAAAAGCTACTTTTCAAAACTGCGGAGCTTAAGCCTCTCCTTTTGAAAACTGTTTGATTCTACAACGATATCAAGTTCAAAGCGTTAAAGATTTTCTTAAAAATCATTCGCAACCCTCCGTCATTTTAGGAAGTAGAGTACTTAGTATTCGTGCTACGTTTGTTGACTTTAGTTAAGGCGTAGTGTACGGTAGCTAAGTGATGTCTTCCTACAATGCATATGATGCAGATTAATTAGGACATTCATGCGACTTTGTTGACCATAGTTAAGGGTCATATGGGTGGGTCTGATTGATCAAGAAATGACGGGTAGAACTTGACTGGTACTTATGATTTGTTGACCATAGTTAAGATCATAAGTACTAGGGGTAAAAATTACATCGGGAATTTCAAGTGTTGAAATTTGCAATGAGATTGCATACCTTCCATGTGATGGTTGGATCCCGATCCCACTGTGGGCAATAGTTGCTCCTAGGAGAGTTTTACAGTTTGCAATTAGCTAACTCATTAGGTGTCTAGAAAGGTGTTAACGGGGCTCCGCCTCTGGGAAAATGAGGTTTACTCTAATTAGGTCCGTGCGAAAGCACGGGGAACCTCCCTCAAAGTACCGACACTGGCCTGGCTGAACGGTTAGCGAAGTTGTAGACTGTAATTAATCCTGGCTAGTTTTTCTTTTTAAGGTTTGAAAGAAAACTTGATAAAAAGCAGTGGGAAACATCGATTAGACAAGATAATAAACCAATCTAATTTGTGCAAGAGCTTTCGCTGAGTGTATTCTTTTCTCTCTCTTAATGGCAGATACCAATGACTGGACTTAAGCTTCTATTAGATAAGAACAAACTGAATGGGACCAACTATAAAGACTGGCTAAGGAATCTGAAGATCGCCTTGACATATGATAAAGTATCATATGTCCTCACGGCTTCAGCCCCGCCCGTCCCAGGCCCAAAATCCTCAGTTGCGGACATTGAAGTCCGCAAGACATGGGACGCTGACTGTGCCACGGCAAAATGCCTCGCGCTTGCATCGATGGATAACACACATCAAAAGCAGCACGAGGACATGGACATTCATGGGATATTACTCCATACAAAGGAGTTGTATGGGGAGCAGTCCCGCGTATTACGATACGAAGCATCAAGGAAACTGTTTCACATGCGGATGGCCCCTGGCACACCAGTAGCGGACCATGTTTTGAAGATGATGGCTCTTATAGAAGAGCTTGAGGACCTTGGATGGACAATGGACAATGAGCAATATATAGATATTATTCTGCAGTCTCTCCCCTCCACCTTTGCTCAGTTCATAGTGAACTTTAACATGCATAGCATGGAGAAGGAACTCCCTGAACTCCTTAATATGTTAAGGAGTGCAGAGAGCACTATGAAGTCAGCAAAGACTCCCGTTATGACCATTGGACAGTCTTCTTCTTCTCGCCCAAAAGCTAAGGCCAAGGGAAAGAAAAAGAAGAAACCCACTAATCCTAAGGCGGAGTCAAAAAGGCGAAGGGAAAGGGAAAGTCCACGGCTGGAGACCCGGGGAAAGGCGAGTGTTTTCATTGCCACAAGACAGGACATTGGAAGCGCAACTGCACAGAGTACTTAAGTCTCAAGAAGAAGCATGGTGATGCTTCCGCTTCAGGTGCGTTTGTGACTGAAAACTGTTTTTCTATAAACTCTGCTTCCCGGGTATTGGATACCGGTTCAGGTTCTCACATTTGCAATTCTATGCAGGGGTTGAGAAATAGCAAGGTTTTGAAGACATGTGACCATACTCTCCGTGTTGGAAATGGTTCCAATGTACATACAGTCGCAGTGGGAGAGTATTACTTGGGGTTGCCGTCTGGATATATTTTGATTTTGAATCCATGTTATTTTGTACCTGATATGCAATGTAATATAATATCCGTTTCTTTGTTGGACAATGAAGGGTATAATTTTGTATTGCAAAACAATGTTATGAACATTCACCTGAATCAAATGTTGGTTGGGTATGGTACACTAAATAACGGAATATATGTCCTAAATCAACACACAGTTTTCAGTATACAACATACTAATAAAAGAAAACACTCAGAATTAAATGAAGCTTTTCTTTGGCACTGTAGACTTGGTCATATTAACAAAACAAGACTAAACAAGTTACACAAAGATGGATATTTAAATCCTTTTGAATATAAATCTTATGCGACTTGCAAGTCTTGTATCAAGGGTAAAATGACCAAAACTCCGTTTACCGGACACGGAGAAAGAGCTACTCAGCTCCTTGGCCTCATACATAGTGATGTATGTGGGCCAATGTCTACACAGGCTAGAGGCGGTTTTTCATACTTCATTACATTCACCGACGATTTCTCAAGATTCGGTCATGTATTTTTATTAAAGCACAAGTTCGAAGCTTTCGAGAAATTCGTTGAAAATAAACAAGAAGTAGAAAAACAAGCCGGCTTGAGTATTAAGATGCTTCGATCAGATCGAGGTGGTGAGTATCTCAGTACAGAATTTGCAAACTTCCTAAAAGAGAATGGGATTCTCTCTCAGCTCACTCCTCCTTACACACCACAGCAC
The DNA here is from genome assembly GCA_030015575.1 of Agapanthus africanus. Taxonomy (NCBI): domain Eukaryota; kingdom Viridiplantae; phylum Streptophyta; class Magnoliopsida; order Asparagales; family Amaryllidaceae; genus Agapanthus; species Agapanthus africanus. The sequence goes on along the minus strand of JASDDO010000016.1, from coordinate 129,610,505 downwards.
AACGGTGTGTCAGAACGACGGAATAGGACCCTATTAGATATGGTCCGGTCCATGATGAGTGACGCTGAGTTACCAGTCTCGTTTTGGGGGCATGCATTGGAGACTGCAGCGTTTCTGCTAAACAGGGTTCCAACCAAAGCCGTGTCTACCACGCCATATGAGATATGGAATGGGAAGAGACCATCTCTTAAAAGAATTAAGATTTGGGGTTGCCCGGCCTATGTTAAAAAGCAGAATCCGGATAAACTCGAGACATGGTCAGTCATGTGTAACTTTGTGGGATATCCAAAGAATTCTTATGGATATCTGTTCTACCACAAAGAGGAACAAAAAGTGTTTGTTTCTCAGTATGCCACATTCTTGCAAAAAGAGTTTTTCACAGATAGCGATGATGGCAAGGTGGTAGATCTAGAAGAGGTTCTGGAGACACAAACTACAAATGACGATTTGATTGAACCGGCTGTTGCAACAGAAACTGAAGAACCTCGGCCACTCCGTAGGTCTGGTAGGACTTCTCGCCCACCGGAGAGGTACTACGGTTTCCTCATTGATGGTGACAGAGAAGATTGCATCATGGATGATGATGATCCTAACAGTTTTCAGCAAGCTATCACGAGTGGTGACTCTGTGAAGTGGCTGGATGCCATGAGATCCGAAATGGAGTCTATGTACACCAACAAAGTATGGACTTTGGACGTTGTACCCCCTGGGGTAAAACCTGTAGGGTGCAAATGGATCTTTAAAAGAAAGATTGGTGTGGATGGGCAGGTAGAGACCTATAAGGCAAGACTTGTGGCGAAAGGTTTTCGTCAAAGACCAGGTTTGGACTATGACGAAACTTTTTCGCCCGTAGCCATGCTTAAATCTATTCGGATCCTACTTGCTGTTGCTGCTCACTACCACTATGAAATCTGGCAGATGGACGTTAAAACAGCATTTCTAAATGGAGATTTAGATGAATGTATTTATATGGATCAGCCAGAGGGCTTCATTGACAGTGGGAGCAGCGAGAAAGCATGTAGATTGCTTAAATCCATATATGGGTTAAAGCAGGCATCTCGGAATTGGAACATCTGTTTCGATGATGTTATCAAAGAGTTTGATTTCATCAAAAATCCGGATGAACCTTGTGTTTATAGGAAGGCTGTAGGAAGAGCTGTCACATTCCTCGTATTGTACGTGGGTGACATTCTTCTGATAGGAAATGATATTCCTATGCTACAGTCGGTCAAATCATTCTTATCACTGAGGTTCTCCATGAAGGACCTGGGTGATGCCACATACATCCTGGGTATAAGGATCTATAGGGATAGATCCAAAAAGTTATTGGGATTGTCCCAAACCAGGTACATCAACACCATCCTAAAGAGGTTTAGTATGGAAGACTCCAAGCGGGGTGCCTTACCCGCTTGCCATGGAGTCACTCTCTCCAAGGATTCTTGCCCAAAGACCGATGAAGAGAGAGCTCGCATGAGCATTATACCTTATGCTTCGGCAGTAGGATCTATAATGTATGCGATGTTATGTACACGTCCAGATGTAGCTTATGCACTTAGTGTTGTAAGCAGGTATCAATCCAACCCAGGGGAGAACCACTGGACAGCTGTGAAGAACATTCTTAAGTACTTGCGAAGGACTAAAGAATTGTTCTTGGTGTATGGTAATAAGGATCTCCAAATGGAGGCCTTTACCGATTCGAGCTTCCAGAGCGATAAGGATGACAGCAAATCTATCTCAGGGTTTGTATTTACCCTCAATGGAGGGGCGGTAAGTTGGAAGAGTTCCAAACAGGATACCGTTGCAGACTCTACGATGGAGGCTGAGTACATTGCTGCAAATGATGCCGCCAAGGAAGCCGTCTGGATGAAGAAGTTCGTCTCGGAGCTAGGAGTAGTTCCAACCATTATTGATCCAATACCCTTGTATTATGATAATAATGGGGCTATGGCGTTAGCCAAGGAGCCCAGATCCTATCAGCGGTCCAGACACATCCTGAGGCACTTTCATTTGATCCGGGAGATTGTAGATCGCCGCGAGATCGAGATTAAGAGAGTTGACACAAAGAACAACGCCGCGGATCCATTCACCAAGGCCCTCCCTCAGCCGCAGCATGAGCGACTTTTTGAGATGTTGGGTATGAGATACGCCAATAACTAGCCTTAGTGCAAGTGGGAGATTGTTGGATATATGTATGCCCTAGAGGCCATTATGTGATAGTGGATGTATCTATACATGTATATATATATATTCAGTTTGCATTCTTGCTCGACATGATAGTATGCTATCTGGTTTTTCTTTATCTGACATGTTTATTTGATCATGCTTCTATTCATTCATACATGCTGATAAAGCCCTGAGGATATCGGCTTGACTACTCTGATTATGATGGAGATCATACTAGTGGGACATCTGTAGTCTATAAGCATATCCTGAAATGTCCCTAGTCGGAGGTGTATCGAGACGGGGCATCGATATACCAGAGTAGACTAGCGTATATGATACTAGACCCATATGATGGGTGATGGATGTTCCCACATTCATCGATGTTTGACATCAAGATCATATACGGGTGCTCAGTGGTGACTGGGTACACTGGACGGACTCGCCGAGAACTCCTATATGGAATTATATCTATCGTCGGATAGCAGTTCTCAGGTAACACTGGTACAGGTTAGTCTGTAGACCCGAGATCGTCATAGAGCCTTGTGTGTTCTCCCACTGTACTTTGATTACCACCCTACCACGGCTCTAATGAGTCGTGCAAACAGGTGGCCGTTGGGTACAGTCCCGAGACACACGAAGGCAATGAGCGATAGGAGGGGTTTCGTCTCTCCCGATATTGGGAGTAGATGCTGTATTGTGCCCGACTGGTCATAGCAGCAAGTCCCTGGCCAGGGCTGCTGAGATTTGCTGATAAGTGTTATCAGTAGTTTCTCGAACTGTTATAGACCATTCACCGGCACGACTTATTGAGTTATTGGGGTCGACGTGACCATCCCTAGGCTCGATATGCAGCATATCTGATGAAGAGACCGGACTGTACGGTAGTGTTGCCGGTTGGCTCGACGGGAGTTGTAACAGGTTCGCTTGTTGTCTTCTGATCGCTCAATACCCGGGTGGCCGTTACGTTTAGCTGACCGCTTGCGGCTTGAGGGTACATGATATGATCATTACCCTCTGCCGGCGTATTGACGAGTCTTAGAGTCCCACAGAGGAGTTACCCAGTCCAGGCGAAACGTTGTGGTGTGCATATGCGATATGCGCATGCACCCGATTGAAATGTGCGTATATGATACCAAACATTGATCGGGTGAACTGCTTTTGGTGGGGTCATATGAGATATGCCCGGATTGATAAATCACGTGTTGATTTATCATTTAACCATTAGTTTTCTCACTTAAAACCTTTCTAGGGTTTGATGGATGTATGCATGCATGCATGTGTTTCTTTCTTCTTTTCTAGTTTCATGCACATGTAGCTGTGCATACATGTAAACATACATACATCAAACCATCATGGTTGATTATATATGGAAATGGTGGCAATATAAGACTCACACAATCGATTATTTAATGGATTATTATTTGATTATGGATTTAAAAAGAAAATGAAAAGGAAAGGATAATTATGCTAGTTTCTACATGCTTCTTCTAACCTAACCATGCTCACCTACCACTAAACCATGGTTATCCTTTCCTTTATCATTCTAAACCCAAGTTAAATTAATCATCTATCATTTAATCATGGTTGGAGTCAAGAAGGAATAAATATATATAGTGATATTTATTTCTTTTGCAAGCTTAACCTTATGGTTATCATTTTACCTCTTGATAAGAAAAAGCCACCATTTTCATCCTCCTTGATCTTCTCCTCTCTAGTTTTTTCTAGTGAGTCAAACACAATCAAAGAAAGGTTTTTGAAGTGAGATCCAAAGCCACAACAACATTCTACACAAGCTTAGCCGTTTTGTTTAGAGTGTTATCTTCGGTTTGACGAAGTAGCGAGCTTGGACGGAGATCTCCGCGGTGGATCGTCGTGGACCCAAGGAGAGTTCAAGAGGACCTCGACTCAACACCAAAGAGCCTAAGGAGCGAAGCAAAAACGGGAGCTACAAAGGTTGTGGCCTTCAAACCCTAACTTTTGTTAGCTTAAAGTTTAATAAACCTAATTTTCTAGGATCAATCCATATGCGTGTTTGTTTAGCACAATAAAAATCATAACTTTTGGACATGTGATGCTTCAAAACACTTCATAGGGTGCTAAACAACCCCTTCACCACCACGGAGCACTCCGTCCAAGCTCGCAACTTCGACAAACCGAAGAGAACACTCTAAACAAAGTGGCTAAGCTTGTGTAGAATGATGTTGTGGTTGGGTTTCTCACTTCAAAAACCTTTCTTTTGTTGTATTTAGCTCACTAGAAAAGACTAGAGAGAAAGAGATGAAGGAGAATGAAGATGGTGGTTAAAATGAACAAGAGGTATATGAAAATCACCTTGAGTTAAAAAGAAAAGGAAATATATATCACTATATATATATATTTCCTTCTTAACTCCAACCATGATTAAATCATAGATAGTTAATTTAACTTGGGTTTTAAATGATAAAGAGAAGAATAACCCTTGGTTAGTGGTAGTTGAGATAGGTTAGGTTAGAAGAAGAATGTAGAAGCAAGAATGTTTATCCTTTCCTTTTTCATTTTACATTAAAACCAAAATTAAATAATTATCCATTGTTTAATCTATGGTGTGAGGCTTATATTGCCACCATTTCCATATGCAATCAACCATGATGGTTTGATGTATGTATGTGTACATGTATGCACATCTACATGTGCATGAAACTAGAAAAGAAGAAAGAAACACATGCTTGCATGCATACATCCATCAAACCCTAGAAAGGTTTCAAGTGAGAAAACTAATGATTAAATGATAAATCAACACTTGATTTATCAATCCGGTCATATCTCATATGACCCCACCAAAAGCAGTTCACCCGATCAATGTTCGGTATCATATACGCACATTTCAATCGGGTGCATGCGCATATCGCATATGCGCACCACAACGTTTCGCCTGGACTGGGTAACTCCTTTGTGGGGCTCTAAGACTCGTCAATACGCCGGCAGAGGTTAATGATCATATCAAGTACCCTCAAGCCGCAAGCGGTCCGCTAAACGTAACGGCCGCCCGGGTATTGAGCGATCAGAAGACAACAAGCGAACCTGCTACAACTCCCGTCGAGCCATCCGGCAACACTACCGTAAAGTCCGGTCTCTTCGTCAGATATGCTACATATCGAGCCTAGGGATGGTCATGTCGACCCCAATAACTCAATAAGTTGTGCCGGTGAATGGTCTATAGCAGATCGAGAAACTACTGATAACACTTATCAGCAAATCTCAGCAGCCCTGGCCAGGGACTTACTGATATAACCAGTCGGGCACAGTACAGCATCAACTCCCAATATCGGGAGAGACGAAACCCCTCCTATCGCTCATTGCCTTCGTGTGTCTCGGGACTGTACCCAACGGCCACCTGCTTGCACGACTCAGTAGAGCCGTGGTAGGGTGGTAATCGAAGTACGGTGGGTGAACACACAAGGCTCTATGACGATCTCGGGTCTACAGACTAACCTGTACCAGTGTCACCTGAGAACTGCTATCCGACGATAGATATAATTCCATATAGGAGTTCTCGGTGAGTCCGTCCAGTGTACCCAGTCACCACTGAGCACCCGTATATGATCTTGATGTCAAACATCGATGAATGTGGGAACATTCATTGCCCATCGTATGGGTCTAGTATCATATACGCTAGTCTACTCTGGTATATCAATGCCCCGTCTCAATATACCTACGACTAGGGACGTTCCTGGATATGCTAATAGACTACAGATGTCCCACTAGTATGATCTCCATCATAATCAGAGTAGTCAAGCCGATATCCTCAGGGCTTTATCAGCATGTATGAATGAATAGAAGCATGATCAAATAAACATGTCAGATAAAGAAGAACCAGATAGCATACTATCATGTCGAGCAAGAATGCAAACTGAATATATATATAAATGTATAGATACATCCACTATCACATAATGGCCTCTAGGGCATACATATATCCAACAATTCTCCCCAGGATCGATTGATACCATCTCACAACACCTAGTGAGAATCCTAACATCCAATTAGATCTATCTCATAGATCCAAAACCCAGGATTTAGGAGGTATCTTCTTGATCCTATATGGAGAATCCATGTGATAAGAGGAGATTGACTGAGCGTAGCATAGGAAACTCCTTCCCTATCAAGAGTATGTCATCAACGTACTATACGAGGATCACCACCATACTCCCTTCTACCCTATTGTATATACAAGGTTTATCTTCCTGTTTGATGAAGTCAAACTCTTTTGACTACCATATCTAAACAGATGTTCCAACTCTGCGATGCCTGCTTTAACTTGTAAAGGAACTTGCACACGTTTCCGCTGCTCCTACTGTCTACGAAGCCCTCTGGTTGTGTATTTATAGACGCTCTCTTCTAAATCACAATTTAGAAAAACAATCATGACACCCAACCGCTAGATTTCGTAGTCATGGTGTGTAGCAGTGACAAGTAGGATCTGGATGGACTTAAGCATAGCTTTGAAAGTCTCAACTTTTCCATGTACACCTAGTAATCTTCTCAAGATATACTTGCTCCTGTTGGGGATTTAACCCTTCAGATAAAGCAACCAAAGTCCATACTTTGTTGGTGTATATGGATTCCATCTCAGATCGCATAGCATCCAGCCATTCTTACAGTGTCCCCACTCCTGATGGCCTGCTCGAAACTAGTTGGGTCATCATCTCATGATGCAATCCTCGCTCCCTTTGTCATAGAGAAAAACCGAAGTATCTCTCAGGTGGGTGAGGAACTCTACCAGATCGGCGGAGAGGCTGAGGTTCGTCGGGAGCTATTGAATCTTCCGGTTGTACCAAATCATCAGCTGCAGTTTGTATAGCTGGAACTCTTTCCAGTTCTACCTCATGACCACTAATTTCTTCACAAGAAATTCCCTTTTTTTTTCAAAAAGGTGGCATGCAGAGTAATAAAGACCTTTTTTTCCTCGGTTCGGTAGAAGATATTCCCTTGCAAATGCTTGAGATATCCATCAAACTTCCACAGAACTGACCTTGCCTCGAGCTTGTCCAGATCATGTTTTTATACATGGGCCGGACAACCCCAAATCTTAACATCCTTAAGAGATGGGCTTTTCCCATACCTTATCACATATGGAGTGGTAGGCACCTGATTTGATTGGAACCCTATTCAATAGGTATGCAGCTTCTCAAGTGCATAACCCCCAAAAGGAAATAGACTACTAGGTACTACTTATCATAGAGCACACCATATCACATAAGGTGTGATTGCTCCACCCCGATATACCAACGTACTGTGGTGTATACGGAGGAGTATTGCTGAGAGAGAATCTCATTCTCCTTTAGAATTGTCCAGGATCTCTGTGCTTAAGTATTCTCCTCCCTGATCATATCAAAGGACATAATACTTATACCCGTTTTGGTTCTCTACTTCTGATTTTTATTCATTGAATTTGTCAAAAGGTTCAGACTTGTGTTTCAACATGAACATATGTCCGAATCTTGAGAGATAATCAGTGAATGTAATGAAGTACAAAGAACCGGTCCTGGTATGTGTAGACTGGGGACCTTACATACATCATCATGCATCAATCCCAAAAGTTCACTAACTCTTTCTCTGTTTCCAATAAACAGAGCTGTGGTCATTTTATCTTTCTGACATGACTGGCAAGTTTCACAAGATGTAAATTCAAACGGATTTAAATATGCATCTTTATGTAACTTCAGCTAGTCGGGTCGCATTGATATGGCCTAGTTTACAATACTATAAGAAGGATTCGTTCATTTCTGAACTCTTCCCCTTGTGTGTGTTCTGTACGTTAAGAAGTGTGGTTTGATTTAGAACATCTATGCTTTTAGATAACATGCCTGAACCGATCAACTCTTGATATAGGAAATGTTCAAAACATTATCCAACAATACAAAATTATATCCTTCTTTACTGATAAAGAGACTGATATGATGTTGTATATCAGGTTCGGTATCTAATAACATTCACTCAGAATCAATGTATTTGGTAATACAGGGTGATAACTGCCAACATACTTGGCTGCAACACTTGCACCATTTTTAATTCTTAAAACTTATCATCCATTCTCAGTTCTCTACCTATTTGTAGCCCATGTAACAGATTACATTTGCTGGATCCTGATCCGTTATCTCATACCCAGGACGTAAAGGATACTGATAAACGGTTATCTGTAATGAACACACCCGAAGAAGATGCATCAATATGTACTTTCTTCGTTTGGGTGGCACGGGAATCCTGGAATCCCCAATTTCCTGCTCGATCTTATATCAATTATAAGTTGGGGCGGGACCAACGTTCCTTAGCGTAGTATAACAAGCGGGTTCGGTCAATACATCCGTATTATTATCTTAATTAAGGCGTGACATGGTCGCTACCTGGAGAGAGAGAGAAGAAAACACTCAGCGTATGCTCTTGCAAGATTAGATTGGTTATTAATATATCTAATCAGGATGGCTCCTACTATTTTAGTCAAATCTTCCTTCAAACCCTAAAAGGAAAGACTAGCCGGGATTAATCACACCCTACAATTTCGCCAATCTTTCAGCCAGGCCAGTGCCGGTACTTTGAGTGAGGTTCCCCATGCTTTCGCACGGACCTAATTAAAATAAACCTCGTTTTCCCAGGGGCGTAACCCCGTTAACACCTTTCTAGACACCTACTCGATCGGCTAATTGTAATGTGTAAAACTCTCCCAGGAGTAACTCTTACTCGCAGTGGGTATCGGGATCCAACTATCTCATAGGAGGTACGCAATCTCAATTGAAATTCCTGATAATGTTTTACCCCTAGCGTACTATGACCTTGATGCATGCCAAACAACCCATAGTCCGCTAGTCAAGTTCAACCCGTGCATTTCCTGATTGAATTAAACCCACTCGTACGACCCTTGACGCATGCCAAACAACGCCGTACGAATACCCTAATCCAATCGCATCGTATGCAAGCAGATAAGCACTAGTTAGCTACCGTACACTACGCCTTGACGCATGCCAAACTACCGCAGCACGAATACTAAGTAGTACTTATCTGAGATGACGGAGGGCTGCGACAGGTTTTTAAGAAAACCTTTTGCGTAATGAACTTGATATCGTTGTAGAATCGAGTGATTTTAAAAGGAGTGTTTTTTAGGCCTTTTCTAGTTTCGCTAAAGAGGTCACTCCCGGTGAAGGGATCGTCGGCTCTTTCCTTATCGAATAAGGTTCAGGATATTTCACAAATACCCCTATGCAAAGCAAACACTATAGAAGCAATCAAAAGACAAACCGAGTGTGTAGCATCTGCTAGTTTCGCTAAAGAGGTCACTCCCGGTGAAGGGATCTCGACTCTTTCCTTATCGAATAAGGTGCTGGATATTCTACAAGGAATACCGCTATGCAAAACAAGAACTAGAGCTACCAGTTTTTAAACAAGTTTCTATAATATCTTTAGGTTTCTTTTTCTTTCATTAATCTCATTAATGAAGTCCCATTTTATTATGCTTCATAAGCATCACATTTGAAACGAAGTCAACAATATATAATATATATCTCATATATATAATATAAACATTCGTCTTAGATAGTAATATGATCTCATCACAGAACATTGCAGCAGAAGAACATATATGAAATATTGGATATACTAGGAGGTCCATGTTTTATTGCGAGCCTGTATAAAACACGGATTCCACGGTCGTGATGAATAGCCAATCCCACACCCCTAGACCCCTACGAGAGCGGCAAGCAACCCTACCAATTCTAGAGTTAGGAGACCCGGTCTCGACTCCTCGATATAGTCTCTTACTTGACCCTAGAACCCGGTTACTTGTGCTCCCCGCCTTGGGTCTATCCTAATGCGGAAAAGTAAATAATATACAATGGTGACATCATCATCAGCCCGGAAGTGCCCCAATAAAAGAATATTACATACAATGTATTTTACATGAATGAAAATGAAAAACTCTTATCTCACATAAAACCCCCGGCTATTCAGAACACGACGATCCAATATAACATATCACAGCAACACATAACATCACATGTTATCAACGTAAGTAAATATGCGTATCCCAATTATCGTTGTTCTATAGCAACGAAACCGGCGATACACCACATATTACACTTACGGTCGCAGAAAAGAAAGTGTAAAACTACAACTTTTGGAATCCACAATCACTTTAGACATCTTAAATCCGAAATACCACATACATCGCATTTCATGGCTAATTATATGAATTCCACATATTGTATCGCATTCCAGATAAATAGACAATGTTAAACTTTCCGATCGAATAAACAAACACACAAGATTTCCCAAATAGCTCAACAATTGAGCGGAGTTCAAAAAATCCTAGAACATGTCACAGCCGCCATGAAGCAGCCGTAGAAGGGTCAAACCAACGCCTCATATATGGAAACGCTAAACTACCACAAACCATATGGTTCAGTGGCGGTTTTGACGGTCACATAATCGAGTTAAGGTTATGTTCTTCTGGAGGGTCCACAGATGCGCTTGCATTATTTTCTGAAAGTTTTAAACTCAGGAAAAATCCAAAACTTGAAAGTTTTCTGACAGGGGAAAAAGTGAGTTATTGATATCCGTTCGAACCTTTTAACACGTTCTAAATTACCCGGAAAAACTTAAACGAAGTTAAACTTTCCGATCGAATCAACGAGTTCCCAATATTTCCCAGAAAGCTCAACACTTGAGTAGAATTAAAAATTCCCATAAGCATGAAAAAGTACCCAAGAATAAACCCCTGAAGTATTAGCCCCTAACTCCAAAAGTTGGCCGCGGAACCGCCGCCAAACGCATGGTTTGGTCGCGGTTCCTGTTCACACCATAATATTGTATTATTATATTCCCCATTCTTATTCGTTTTATAAATAAACATGTGCTTCTGACGCATGTCTGCTACATATTACAAGTTACAGGTTCTTGGATAGAAAACAGTGAAAACGATGAAAAGACGATGCAAAAGTGGACTTTGACCAACAAACAGAAGACTCTTGATCAAGCCTACATCAAAGATAAAATTCACAAAGTACAAGGCAATGCAAGGTCAAAGATTACAATGCGAACGGTTAAAAGTCCACCGCAATTATTCACTGAAGATCTGGAAGAAACATAGAAGCTATTTTAATAAAAGAACCAAATAATAAGGAAGCCCAAAGACAGAAGAGCCAACAAAGGAAATTTCAAGGCCCAATACTTCCTTTTAAAGAGACACAAAATTTTACCAAAGCTTGGAATCTACTTTGACTAGGTCTTCCTAAGGATATTTTGGTAAATGTAGACGTGCGAATCAATTGTAACCTAGGGTTTCCTATCCTCTATAAATAGGAACTCTAAATCATTGTAAAGGCTATGCCTCCCTATGCCTCTTTTTATGAATAAAATTTAGAATTCTTTTGGAGAGCATCGATGCCTCTTTTCATATCATCTATTCAGATCTGACAACCCTGTGTAAATGTTTGGAGAGAGCCATCTATAAAGTAAGTAGATTTATTTAATTGCCCTAGTTTAGATTTCAATTCTTGCCCTAGGTAATTTTTCATTCTCTGCCCTAGATTAAATTTAATACCTTGCCCTAGTTAGATAGTTAGATCTTTAATTCAATTGCCCTAGATTAATTTAGTTTTTAGATTTAATTAATCCATTCACACCGTTTGGAATTAACTCGTAAGAGCGATTAGGAAATTCACAACATCTCTGTGGACCGACCCGTACTCACCGGCTAGCTGCAAAGCGACGCCGTCCTTGATTGCTGTAATAGATAGTTTTTGAGATCAATCAAATGGCGCCGTTGCCGGGGATGGCGTGTTATTTCCTTTTTGCAATTTCGGGTTAGTCTTAATCTAAAAAATCATAAAAATCTGAAAAATCCAAAAAAAATATATATATATATATATAAATATATTATCTGTTATTTTTGGGAAGAGTACTTTTGTTTGAATTTTGCAGGATCTACGAACAAATTCGGATCTGGAAATCTATAGAGATCAAAACAGCAAATATCAAATCCGAACAAACAGAGGAATATCACAACAGACAACAGATGAAATTTGGAGGACCGAGTCAACAAGTCAACCGCGCGATCTGGTGAAAAAATAAATAAAAAATTCGCCTGCTGACGTCATCGCCTTGTGGCGGATCCGCGGTCGTTGGTGGCTTCGGGCGGCGGTTCCACGGTCATCTCAGCGGATCAGATCCCCAAACTTCCTCTAAGGTTCAATAAAAAAAAATGTAATTCTTCTGATCTCCTCCTCTGCAAATCTTTGATATATCTTCTGTAAATTTGCCTGCAGGATTTCATTGCGCTTAAAAATCTTCCCCCTTCCAAATAACAAATCTTGTGCAGGATTCTTTGCGCGCGTTTAAACTAAAAATTGTTTGCAAGAAATCTTTTCTGTTTCGCATATCTTTTCTAAACTTGCAATAACAAAAAAAATCTTTAATTGCAAGTGATTTACTGTTTTGCATATCTTTAATCGGATTTTAAGGGGATTTTGACCAATTCAGATTTGGTGGAGATTTCATCACCCTTCCCAGGACCCCAGAAATCACATAAGGCATATGCATTGACCATTTATTAATTAAAAAACACTAGACTCATCCCTAAGGACTTGGAGCTCAATAGGACAGAAGACTTGTTATAGGCATCAGCCGTTTATCCTAACCTGACTTTGCGGTGTCTAGGCAAGTGTGTCAAGGCAAGTGGTTACTTAATTAGGACCGCTACTTGTAGCGGGGAGCCTCCCACTAACCTGGCACTTACCTGGCCGCAATTGGCGGTGAAGAGATGGTTTGAGGTCCTATTTCTAGCCCTTTGGAACAGTTAGGAGCTGTCTAGCTGACCTAGGTGACCCTAGATTTAGGCCTGATTGTGCATTTCTGGTTGATTGCATTTGTGTCTAAGCCCTTTATCGAAATTTTTTTTTTGCAAAACAAATAAAAAAATAATAGGAAATTTTTTATAAAAAGACTTGCAACTTTTGTCGCTAAGAAATCTGTGCATCCCAATCTTCTTTCTCTTCTCTTTCTTCTATCATGGGTACCCCATCTCATAAATCTCTTGCTGAACTTTGGTATCCCGAACCTAACTTTGCCTCGTACGTCAATTGTTTCGGTCGATTTAAGGAAGATCCCTCTGTTCCCAAAATATCTTTGAAAGATCAAATAGAAGCGTCTAGGTGAAACAGTTCGACTTTGCAACCCACTTTGTGTCAACCAGTTCAACCTTTACCACCTTCATATGTTGAAACCACTTTTTCAAGTCCTGCTGTAACTCCTAAACCGATGTCCATTGCTAAGCATATTGCTCAATCTCGTAGCCGATCTTTCACCCATCTCCCCTCATCTAGTTCTAAGAATCAACAAGTCCATCCACCTTTTTATCCACATGTTGATCCTAATCCTGTCCAACCATCCACTTCCTACCAGTCCTACCCTACTTTCCCACCTTCACAAGACCCTGTTTCTACACAGCATTTTGGGAGTTTCACGTATCCAAACAATTTCGAATGTTTTACCGAAACCCCTTCACCACCCGTGTCTAGTTTGGAACAGTCGTTGGCAGCTTATATTGAAGCAACAAACAAAATGACTAGAAATGTGGAAGCGTCCATGGCCGCCCTTATGCAACCGAGTCAACCGGTAGCTAGTTTTCAACTAGCTTCAAATTTTCCAATGTATAAGGAGGCGGTTGGACAGAGTACGAATTTGAGAGGATTTCCAAATCAAACCTACCCATACACAATTGAATCCAACAACTACAATTTTCAAACATGTGTCCAAAATGATGAGTTGTGCGACTTTGTAGTGCTTGATTTGCCAGATTATGAGGAACCCCTTTCGAGTGAAACCGCACCTAATCCGTTTGACCTTTACACCTCCAATCTAGAACCTAAATTGATAAATATCCATGCTTTTGAGGAGGTGTCAGAAAAAATTGATTTTCACTTGATTGAGGATATAGACGCCGGGAATATTTTGGATGATGAACCCGTTGATTTGATTGAAATTTTATGTCCAACTCATCATCTCGAGTCATTAATTGTTTCTCCTGAACTTCATATGCGTCTTGATTATGATAATAATGGCATGGATGAGATAAATATTGAGGAGAATTATGAGGATAGTATTAAGGAGAGTCTTGAGGATAATATTGAGGTTGAACCATTTTTGTTTGATGTGTCAGATTTTCCATTTCATCCTCTTGAACCTTTACCTAAATCACCCTCCCTCCTTTCCATCGTTTCGACCACGCACAAGATCACGCTTGACGACTGTGAGCTTGAAAATTTTTCCTTTGATTCTGACACGGTTCTTACGGTCGATAACACGTACGAGTGTTTCACTTTTTCGGACGATGTTGATGACTCACCGCCCGAGTTTGAGTCCTTTACATTTTCAGATGAGTTAGTCGAACCATCAGACTCGGTCACTTACAGTTGTTTTGAACCATTGATGGAATCCTTCAAGTTCGAGACAGATTACTTAGGTGAGAATAACACTATCCCTAGTTCACTCCCTTTCGTCCTTCCTATCGTTCCGACCGTGCAAGAGACCGTTACGCTCTCATCTCCTTGACGAAGTTCGGAGTACCCATACTTTCTTTCGAATCTTAAGGGATTTGACCCTATTTCACGACGAGTTGATAGATTAGCACAATCACTTTTAACACTTCGGTCATCACAAATTGCGCTAATTTATTCACTCGATTTACACCCTCAAGATCGTACTCCACTTCTTTCTCTTTTCCGCCATTCTTCTCCCCCACCGAGACCGTATCCCGTTTCTACCTCCACACGGTCTTGTTTGCTTCTCATCTCTTTTCTTTCAACTCCATTCTTTCACCAACTCGACCATTACAACGATAAGATTTTTGAATGGTTAGTGCTAACTTTTGGCTTGTGTAAGACCAAGCTTGAGTTTGGGGGAAACCTTGTTGTATATATGTATATATATTTTTTGTTTTCTTTTTCTATAAAAAATAAAATTAAAAATTAAAAATTAAAAATTAAAAAAAAATTATAAATAAATAAACAGGGGAGTGCCGACAATTTTGACCTTTTTGGTGTAGCATGACAGTGAGGACACTGTCAAGTTTAAGTTTGGGGTTATGCTCGGTGTGTCTTCTTCCTTCGCATTCATTTGTACATATTTTTGCATTTGCATACCTATGTTAAAACCCATAAAAATTGAAAAATTTCAAAAATTATAAAAATTTATGTATTCCATTTTGGCCTTATTTGACTAAAGTTTGACAGATAGGTTAACTAGCTAGGAACAACTAGATCTTAGACGTAGTAAATTAAAAACCCTAAAAATAACCTTCCTTAAAGTTTAACGGTAGAAAGTATATGTCTTTGTAGTTTATTTAGAAATAGGCAAATTTTGGGTTCACTTCTTGTGCTATGTCAAAACAATGGAAAAGTATTGATTTTCTTATTAGAGTATAAGTTTGAAAAATAGTTCCTAGCTTATGTCTAGATTCTGAAAATGTATACCATACAATTTGCACAATCACGCACCTTGAAACTTGGAATAGTAGAGGAGACCTTCAAATGCTCTTGTTTGAAGTCCTTAGTACGAAGAGAATGAAATAAAAAAAATACAAGTGTGAATAAAGAATAAAAAAATGAACACTGGTTTTTGTGATTACTTAAGGCTGCAAAAATAGAAAAATATTTAGCGAGGGTGCTTCATCACCTAGTGCCTTAGACCAACTGGTTTGGGAGTCACTGCTAAAAGCCTTGGGTGTTGTAAGACTAGGAATTACGCTTTAAAGTGCAAACATATCTTGTAATCGGTTGTTGGTACCTCAAGAAGTATTAACGGTCGCATGAAGGATGTGTAAGCAAAATTCAATTAAAAATTCACCTACTAATATGTACTTTGGACAACGGACAAGGGTGTGATTGCTCTATTTGAATTTCCAAGTGTAGGGGTGATTTATACACACACGTGGGGATATGTGATTGGAGCTTAGATGAGAGAAAGGAATGAAGAATAGAACTTGTATCTTTAGTAGAGTTGATAAAAATTCCTAAGTGGAGATGGAACCCTAGAAGGAAAACTTAAGAGATGCCGAAAGCTAAGTGATCTGCAAAACATATATAATCTTAAGTTAAATAATAAGGAAATGTGAAGAATATGGGTGGATAATTTGCTAGTCGACGATAATAGAATTCCTTGTTAGAAAACCTAATTGGAGAACAAAAGTCGAAAAGCCGAATTGATATGATTTTGTGGGTAGTATCCACTGAAAACCCTCAGGAGACAACACTCCTACTACTAGGGACACGTAGAGGTTTAACGGCTTGTTGCACGTGCTCAGTGCAATCGCGTTTCCCTGCGAAAGTGCAGTTAGGTTTTTTGTAGAGAATAAAAATAAGTTTGCTCGAGGACGAACAAAAGATAAGTTTGGGGGTATTTGTTCACACCATAATATTGTATTATTATATTCCCCATTCTTATTCGTTTTATAAATAAACAGGTGCTTTTGACGCATGTCTGCTACATATTATAGGTTACAGGTTCTTGGACAGAAAACAGTGAAAACGATGAAAAGACGATGCAAAAGTGGACTTTGACCAACAAACAGAAGACTCTTGATCAAGCCTACATCAAAGATAAAATTCATAAAGTATAAGGCAATGCAAGGTCCAAGATTACAAAGCGAACGGTTAAAAGTCCACCGCAATTATTCACTGAAGATCTGGAAGAAACATAGAAGCTATTTTAATAAAAGAACCAAATAATAAGGAAGCCCAAAGACAGAAGAGCCTACAAAAGAAATTTCAAGGCCCAATACTTCCTTTTAAATAGACATAAAATTTTACCAAAGCTCGGAATCTACTTTGACTAGGTCTTCCTAAGGATATTTTGGTAAATGTAGACGTACGAATCAATTGTAACCTAGGATTTCCTATCCTCTATAAATAGGAACTCTAAATCATTGTAAAGGCTATGCCTCCCCATGTCTCTTTTTATGAATAAAATTTAGAATTCTTTTGGAGAGCATCGATGTCTCTTTTCATATCATCTATTCAGATATGACAACCCTGTGTAAATGTTTGGAGAGAGCCATCTGTAAAGTAAGTAGATTTATTTAATTGCCCTAGTTTAGATTTCAATTCTTACCCTAAGTAATTTTTCATTCTCTGCCCTAGATTAAATTTAATTCCTTGCCCTAGTTAGATAGTTAGATCTTTAATTCAATTGCCCTAGATTAATTTAGTTTTTAGATTTAATTAATCCATTCAAAACGTTTGGAATTAACTCGTAAGAGCGATTAGGAAATTCACAACATCCCTGTGGACCGACCCGTACTCACCGGCTAGCTGTAAAGCGACGCCGTTCTTGATTGCTGTAATAGATAGTTTTTGAGATCAATCAGTTCCGCGGTCCCTTGAATGAGTTATGGCTTCGTACTTCACTGTAATTCTTAGAATTCCCTAAATGATTTTCTGAGTATTTTTAATATGAAAAATTTCAACTTTTGAAAAAATTTCCACAAAGTTGGATTTATCGGGGTTTCGGAGTTCGATCGGACATTAAATTTCGTCTACACAACGCCTAATGCTCTAGCTTGTCTCTGATACTACTGTAGGGTTAGCATAGCACCTTGTGAAAGTTTTGGCAAGCATCAATGATGCTAATTTAAAATTTTTGGGGTGCTAAACAAACCCTAACCAAGATCTTAACTACAGAATTAGGGTAAACAAGCATGTAAACAACTTTACATCTAAGAGAGAGGGATTGCAACCTTTGTAGTCCGTTCCTTCGCTTGATAAGCTTCGTGTTGAGGTCCCTTCGCTGCGATTATCAAGTACCCGGACTCTAGAGAGGCTCCATGAAGAGAAAAATGCAAACTTGCTTCCAATCTTCAAAACTAAGATGATCTACCTTGAAGAATCTCAAACCCAAGCTCTTGCTTCACTAATCAAGTATTAGAAAAGAAAACACCCTAATCTAAGTGGATAGAATAGATGAGGATGATGAAGTAGGAATTTATCTCTCTTTTGTTTTCAATTTCTCACTTTATTTCATCACAACCGAAAAAGCTAAAAAGCTTTTTCAAGAAGAAGAAGAAGAAGAAATCCTTTTGTGATGAATAATGAAAAAATTGTTGTGGTTACAATTGCAACCATGAGTTAAGAATGAGAGTCTTAACTCATGTAGAGAATTAACTAGAGTTAAGGGTTTGGGTTGGGTTAAATAATATCTACTCAAAATATCAAAGGATGAAGACAAAAGGAAAGCTTCATGAAGCTTCATGAAAGCTTCATCCAAAAGCTAACCCAAATCCAAACCCTAACTTAGTTTAAACTCAACAAGCATGTTGCATTTGTAACCCGTAACATGTTACAATATTATATATCACATATACAATATATTTTGTAACAAAAAGAAATAATACAATTAAGATATATCGCATATACATCAATGTATTATCCAAGTGAGAAAAAGAATCTTTAAGTGAGCTTATATTAGTTAATGCAATGTAATATATCATATATATAATTATACATTAAATTATCGAATCAACACTTGATCCGATAATCCGGCTATTTCACAAATAACCGACTAATATAATATGTACCATTTCATCGAATCAACACTTGATCCGATGACCCGGCTATATCACATATACACGGTCGATATCACATATCGCGAGAATAGAATACGGTATCTCATAGCGTATTATTCTCGGTCCCTTACATATCACATATGTGCTCCTACTCCATTTTTCCTGAGCCAGGAAACCTCTTTGTAGGAGTCTAAAGAATCGTCAATACGCCGGCAGTAGGTAATGATCATATCAAACACCCACAAGCTGCAAGCGGTCAGTTAAACGTAACAGCCACCCAGGTATTGAGCGATCAGAAGATCAACAAACAAGCCTGTGCATTCTCCTGCGAATCCAATCAGTAACACTCCCGTACAGTCTGGTCTCTTCATCTGATATGTCGCATATCCAGTCTAGGGGTGGTAAACGTCAGACCCAGTAACCGATAAGTCGTGTCGATATGAGGTCCATAACAGTTCGAGAAACTACTGATAGCTCTTACCAGTAAATCTCAGCAACTCTGGCGAGGGATTTCCAGTTATAGCCAATTGAACACAGCGCAACAACAACTCCCAATACCGGGAGAGACAAAACCCCTCCTATCGTTCATTGCCTCCATGTGATTCGGGACTGTACCCAAAAGCCACCGTTTTGCACGCCCTCTTGGACGTGGTAAGGTAGAAATCAAAGCACACTGGGAATCACACAAGACTCTATGACGATCTCAGGTATACAAACTAACCTGTACCAGTGTCACCAGAGAACTGCCATCTGACGTGAGGTATAATACCATCTGGGAGTTCTCGGCGAGTCCGTTCAGTGTACCCAGTCTCCACTGAGCACCCGTATACTGTCTCTGATGTCAAACACCAATGGATATGGGATCATCAATCACCCATCTATATGGGTCGAGAAGCATACGCTGGTCTACTCTGGTATATCAATGCCCTGTCTCGATACACCTATGACAAGGAACATTTAACGGATGTACTTAGCGACCACACTGTCCCTACTAGTATGATCTGCATCATAGTCCTGGTAGTCAAGTACTCATCCTAAGGGCTTTATCAACTTGTAACTTAGAGACAATCAGAGTACATGTTAAGATAAATAGCAACCAGATAGCATACTATCATGTTGAGCAAGAAAGTCCTCCATATATATGTCCAAGTATCCACTACAATATACATCGCATGTACAGTAATGGCCTCTACGGCATACATATCACTAACACCAGCCCATCCGTCTGCCCAGATACTACACAGATGGATTAAAAAGGCTAATGAGGTGTCAAGGAGCACCCTTCAAACAGACTGCTCGACAAGCTCCGTTCTACAACAGGATCTGGGACGTCCCCGGAACTCAGCGAAAATTGCCCAACGGGAGAATGGAAACGATCGGGCTTGGATATGTTCAATCCAAGAAACGGGAACGATTCCATGACTTTGATAAAGAAGGAGATTTTCTGTTAAAAGACGCTAACCCTGAACCAAAACGAGGTCCCGCAATGAAAATGCTAAGTCTGTCGTTTGAAGAACAGATGGACAAGCTAATAAGGGAAGCGGGTCAGAAGGTCCGGGATGACCATAGCCGCGAAATGGCCATTTACGAGAAAGCCAGGACGCAACGCCTCCTTCAGCAGGCCGTGGAGAATGATAATGCTCTTCGTCGCCAGCCCGTCATACAAAATTCCCGGCACAGAAGAAAAAATAAACCAAAGAACGGAAAAACGTTCGACAACAGCGTAACGGGTCTAAGAAGCCACGCGATCGAGAATCGAGCAGCCGGGATCCGTCTCTTATAAAGAAGATGGGTCAAGCATATTCTTTTCCCCAAGACAAGACAAAGAAGATATTCGATCTTGTCATAAAACATCAGATGATGACACTCCCGGAGTCCAAGCACCCCGAGCAAGCAGACGAGGTCTCTCACCCAGACTATTGCTTCTATCACCGAGCAATAAGACATCCTCTCGAAGACTGCTTTACCTTCAAGAACTGGGTTGAAGAACAATATCAACAAGGCAGATTCGCTCTATCCAGCAGTTGGAAGGTAACCCCACCACAGAAGCATGAACCGAAAGCCACGTATGCAGCGAGAGTAGAACCAGACTAACATCGGTCTTGGAACCGATCTCGTACCTGTCACGTGATAACGCTGTCAGAAGAAGACCCCGAGAATATGGATGACCTCCCCTGGTGCTTCGAAAACGATGATGACGAGGTGATCTCAGAGTTTCCACCGGCGCCAAAAGAGCTGGAAGAAGGGATACATACTACTGCAGATAACCTCAAAAAAAATTGACTTGGGGATGGCAAGTGACCCACGGCCGACGTTCGTCAGTGAACTGTTATATGAAGAAATGGTGGCTATGCTAAAAGACGTGCTCATTCAATATAAAGATTGCTTCGCACGGAACTATTCCGAGATGCCAGGACTAGATCCGGAGATTGCTATGCACAAATTGGCGATATCTCCGGACGTCAAGCCGATCAAACAAGCACCAAGAAGAATGCGGCTCGAGCTTGAGATGAGCATCAACACCGAGGTCAAGAAGCTAATCGACTCCGGCTTCATCCAAGAAGTTCAATACCCAGAATGGATTGCCAACATCGTCCCAGTGATGTAGAAAAATGGGATGGTGCGCATATGCGTGGACTTTCGGGATCTCAACAAAGCTTGTCCGAAGGATGACTTTCCAGTACCGGTCACTGAGCTGATGATAGATAATATGTCCACTCACGAAGTTTTCTCCGTCATGGACGGCTCATCGGGATACAATCAGATAAAGATACATCCCGAGGACCAGAAGCATACCGCTTTCCGAACCCCTTTGGGCATATTCTACTACACGGTGATGCCTTTCGGTCTAAAGAACGCCGGTGCCACCTATCAGAGGGCCATGACGAAGATTTTCGATGACCTCATATATGAAATCGTCGAATGCTATATCGACGACCTCATAGTTAAAAGCAAATCATACGAAGAACATTTAGAGCATATGAAGACCGTGTTTCAGCGCCTTCGGAAATACAACATGAAGATGAACCCTCTCAAATGCGCGTTCGGAGTTTCCTCGGGAAAGTTTCTAGGATTCGTCATCTGACAACGAGGCATCGAGATAGACCCGTCAAAGATCAATGCGATCATGGAAATGCCTCCTCCAAGAACACTCAAGCAGCTGCGATCTCTCCAAGAAAAGCTCGCGTATATCCGGCGATTCATAGCCAACCTCTCCGGCAAGTGCCGTCCTTACAGTCAACTAATGAAGAAGGGAACCCCGTTCGTCTGGGATCGCAAATGCCAAAGCGCACTGGACGAAATCAAGCAATACTTGCAGAATCCGCCAGTACTGGCCTCTTCCGTTAAAGGAAAACCTCTCCTCCTGTATACAACAACCCTCGAAGGTTCTTTAGGCGTGTTGTGGGCACAAGAAAATGACCAAGGGAAGGAGAGAGCCCTCTACTACTTGAGTCGAGTTCACCTGGGGGCAGAAAGCAATTACTCCCCCTTCGAAAAATACTGCCTGGCATTGATCTTCGCGATAACGAAGCTCAGACACTATGTGTTGGCGCATGAGGTCAACCTAATATCAAAAGTGGATCCTCTCAAATACTTGATGTCAAAAGACATACTAACAGGACGACTCGCTAAATGGGCCCTGCACTTGATGGAGTTCTCGATAACTTATCGTCCCCTCAAGGCAGTGAAAGGTCAGGCCATTGCTGACATCCTCGCTGAGCATCCGATACCTGCCGGTTCTCCTTTGAACTGCGAATTGCTTGACGAGCACACGTTTGACATGATCGACGGGGAGAGAAAAGAGAATGATACCCAGTGGGAACTCTACTTCGATGGAGCATCTTCCATGAAGAAGTCCAAACAAAGCACCCCCATAATTAAATCAGGGGTAGGCCTCATCTTTGTGATCCCACAAGGAGGGATAATACGCTTTGCCTTTTCCTTGACAGAATATGAAGCTTTAATAGCAGGTCTTGAGATCGCTGTCGACATGGGAGTCAAAAGCCTCCTTATATACGGAGACTCCCAACTGATCGTTAGTCAAGTAAACGGTGAATATCAAACATGCAATCCTGAGTTGGTGAAGTACGGCGAGATAGTGCAGCAACTGCTGACTCAAATTCCTTCCTACACACTGGAAAGTATACCACGTGCGGAATATAGCAAAGCGGATGCTTTGGCAAAACTCGCTAAAGAACTGGCCGGTGAGAACCTCGATGACGTAAGGATCGTTGTGCAAAGCCGTCGGGTTCTTGCGCCGGCAGAAATATCTCCGGAGTCGTCTGAAGAAAAGGGAGCTACCGAGCAAACGACCCTACAAATAAAAGACCAAGAAAAGGCTAAGGATTGGAGAGAAGTCTTTATAAACTACTTCAAATCCCGTCGAACGCCTGAAGATGCGTTCTCAAGATATCAACTCATGAAACGAGCTCTATCTTTTGCCTTCGTCAATGATACTCTGTATAAGAGATCATTTGATTCTCTGTGGCTAAGATGCCTGGGACCTGAAGAGGCAAGGAGAGTCGTCCAAGAAACTTACGACGAACTCTGTGGTTCTCACCAAGCCGGGCCGAAGACGAAACTAAAGATCAAAAGGATGGGCTACTATTGGCCCACAATGATCCAGGACTGCCTTGAATACGCGAAGCAGTGCCACTCATGCCAAATTCATGGGGACTTTATCCACCAGCATCCAAATCCACTACATCCATCGGTGGCTAGCTGGCTATTCGAAATGTGGGGAACTGACATAATCGGGCCCATTGAACCAGCATCATCCAGAGGACATCGGTTCATATTGGTGACAACTGATTATTTCTCTAAGTGGGCGGAAGTAATATCTCTAAGAGAAGTGAAGACGGAGAATATTCTCCATTTCTTCAAGACACACGTCATTTATCGGTTCGGCACTTCACGACGAATTATCTTCGATAATGGGCCAGCTTACAGAAGCCACAAGATCAGCCACTTCGCACAACAGCATAATATAGACTGGATATACTCTTCGGTCTATAATTCCCGAGCTAACGGTCTAGCTGAGGCTTTCAACAAGACCTTGACGAAGATAGTGAAAAAGACGTGTCTAGAAATAAGAAGGACTGGCACGAGAGACTGCATGAAGCTCTCTGGGCGTATCGAACTACGTTCAAAACAGCCACAAACACAACGCCGTATGCATTGGTATTCGGCTCAGAAGCGGTGCTCCCCCTTGAGATAGAGTTACCCTCTCTATGAATGGCAGTTCATTACGAGCTAACGGACGAATAGAATGCTCATCTTCGGCTTGAGGAGCTTGATGCCCTCGACGAAACTCGGCTCATGGCATAGCAAAACCTGGAGGCTTATAAAGCAAAGATGACGCGCTCATACGAGAGATTGACTAGGCTGAGAACATTCCGCCAAGGCGAACTCGTGCTAGTGGTCAAGAGATCTATTATCCCCAATCGTGACAAACGGGGGAAATTCGAGCCGGACTATGAAGGCCCGTATATCATAGACAAAGTTTACCAGGGTGGAGCCTATCTACTCATGGACATGCATGGCGAAAGACCTTTCAGGCCAATAAACGGTCGATTCTTGAAGAAATACTATGCTTGACGAGTTACGGCCTAGGTCAACGATAAATGATGACGCCTATGTCCGCTCGCTATCTTCCTAAGCCCAAACTCTATAAGTAGTAGCTGGCTACGGACCGAAACGTCCCTAAACTAACGATGGACCACTATGTCCTAAAACTGGCTACGGACCGAAACGTCCCTAAACTAACGATGGACCACTATGTCCTAAAACTAGCTATTGACCAAGACGTCTATAAACTACTATGGACTACAACATCTCAAGGTTGACAAAAAAATATATAAAAAAAGGAAAACGGTACGTCCATAAGCGAGATGGGCATGGATGAAAACCCGAAAGAGCTCTGTGAGTAAAAACAGCAGGGCTACCAGCGAGTTTTGTGAAAACCCGAAAAGGGCACAACCTCGTTAAAAGACACTTGCAAGGTCCTTTCGACCTTGTGAGGAGAAAATACCTGCGAGAGATCCTTACGACTCACAAAAGAGCAACACACTTAGGGATCCCCATGATTCCTAAGGAGAAATTACACTTACGAGATCCTAATGACTCGTAAAGAGAATTCCCCTTTGAGACCCTCACGGCTCACAGGGTTCAAAAGACTTAAACTACAGGGATCTGAACCTATTCTTAAGCCATCACAATCTCCGATACTGCCCTACAAGCGGTTCAATATTGACCCTTGTATACAATCCAAGGGCACGAATAAACATTTCCCTAACAGAGTCCCACCACTGATGAGGGATATCTTCATATGGCAAACGACACTTGTAAGTCCTCTCGACTTATAAGGAGAAAGCACTCTTGTGAGATCCTTACGACTTATAAGAGACCATACACTTAAGAATGCTCACGATTCTTAAGGAGAAAACACATCTACGAGATCCTCACGACTCGTAGGGAGAAATACCTTTATGAGACCCTTACGGCTCATGAAGTCAAAAGCCTTAGTCGACAGGGTCTTAACCCTGTTTGCTAAGCCACCTTTGTTCAAACCGACAAAGGCAAATGATGATCCGCTCCTAGAAATATACCAGTTGAAGCGATGTTGATGCCTAAATCGGTATCAAATCCCAAACTCGCAGCGAAAAGTCAGCAAGCCACAAATGCATATGAAATAGCCGAAATGATGGGGCAACTTGCAACAAAATCAGCAAGTAAAAATATATGCATATAAAATAACCAAAATGATTGGGCAACTCGCCATAAAAAAGCAGCGAGTAAATTAAACAAATAGCCGAAATGATTGGGCACCATGAAAAATAGCCGAAATGATTGGGCAATCGCGACTTTCGCGATATAAAAGCTGAAATGGTAGAGCATCGCGGGAAGAAAAATATATAAAATGAAACTTTTTGCCCTACAGGTGAGATCATATCGATCCCTGTATACAATCCAGGGGCACAAACAAAGTGGGAACCATACCTTCCCACCAGGCTCCATCAGAAAAAGAAGCCAAATCTCGACGGTTCACAGACAGCCTAAAGATCACCAACAACGTTCCTCCTCATTCCAATAGGATTTAGACGCGACAATCAACCTTGGAGCCATGGAAAAGTCCCTATTACAAATTCTCGACGGCTCACAGACAGCCTAGAGACCCACAACAGCGTTCCTCCTTATTCCAGTAGGATTCAGACGCGACAATCAACTTTGGAGCCATGGCAAAGTCCCTGTTCCAAACCTCAACGGTTCACAGACAACCGAGAGAGCAAATCCCGGTCCCGTAGAACACGGCTAATGTCAATCCTGACCCCGTGGGAAACGTCCAGAGCACATCCTAGTCCCGTAGAACACGGCTAATGTCAATCCTGACCCCGTGGGAAACGTCCAGAGCACATCCTGGTGCCGTAGAACACGGCTAATGTCAATCCTAACCCCGTAGGAAACGTCTAGAGCACCTTCTTGTCCCGTAGAACATGGCTAAAGTCAATCCTGACCCCGTGGGAAACGTCCAGAGCAACCCCTGACTCCGTGAAAGGCGGATAAAGTCAACCCCTGACTACGTGAAACGCGGATAAAGTCAATCCCTGACTCCATGAAACGCGGATAAAGTCAACCCCGACTCCGTGAAACGCGGATAAAGTCAACCCCTGACTCCATGAAACGCGGATAAAGTCAGCCCCTGACTCCGTGAAACACGTATAAAGTCAATCCCTGAATCTGTGAAATGCGAATAAAGTCGATCCCTGACTCCATGAAATGCGGATAAAGTCAACCCCTGACACCGTGAAATGCGGATAAAGTCAACCCCTGACACCGTGAAATACGGATAAAGTCAACCCCTGACACCGTGAAATGCGGATAAAGTCAACCCCTCCTGGCCCCGTAGAACACGGCCAAAGTCAATCCTGACTCCGTGGGAAACAGCCAGAGTAAACCTTCGAAACTCCTCATCAAAACAATGATTTGACTCGGGAGCAGGTCAACTCATTAATCACTTACGAGTCCTCTCGACTTGTAAGGAGAAAATTCTTTTGTGAGATCCTTACGACTCTCAAGAGAAAACGCACTTAGGAGTCCTCACGATTCCTAAGGAGAAAATACACCTACGGGTTACTCTCGACCTGTAGGAAGAAAATTCATTATGAAACCCTCACGGCTCATAAAGTTGAAAAGCTTTAGGAGGCATATCTGAACCTGACTCCAAAGCCATCGCAGTCCTACAAGGAGATCAAAATAGATTATCCACAAAATGCATTTACTAAAAGGGACACACCACTATGAAGCAAAATATGTCTTTTATTCATGAATCAAAATGAATACAAAGTAAAACCTATGAAAGAATAAAAAAATACTCTCATTCAGGAGTATGTACAAAATAAGAATAAAAGGAAAAATATACAATTTTTCAAGCCAGCGGACGATGTAACAGATTTGTCAGTTCATCCTTTTTCCGCTGGGCCTCGGCTTCATAATTTGTTATCGCTACGAGACGGGCCTCCGCTTGAGACTGTTGGGCCTGGTACGAGGCAAGCCGACTTTCAAGCTCCTGTTCAGTGACCTTGTGGGCTACAACGACGGCTTTATCAATAGCTACCACCTCCCTGATAGCTTCTTGAAGCACCCGCCAGAGTTCATACGCACGAGTGGTCTTGGCCGTAAGTTCAGCCTGAAGTTCCCGCAGCGCATTTGAAGCCAACTTCCTCTCTGAAAATTTTTGGCTGATCCTCTTCTCACATGACAGCATATTTGCGGCGCACCGTTCAATTAGCCCCCGTAAGCTCGCCTTTGCAGCCACAACATCTGAAGTAAGGCGCGTACATGCAAGACTATGCAAACAAGCCTCCACCCGACGACAAAACTAAACTCAGACTTGCACCAATGTTTCGCTATGGTAAGCAGCAAGAAAGGGGAGAGAACTGTTGGCTTCGGCGGCAAATTCTTCGGCCGTGATCAAAATACCAGCACGAAGGTCTTCGATCAGAGATGACAAAGCGTGAAGGCTTAGCTTTGCTATATGTTCAGAGGCATGAAGAGCATAGGGGCCGGGTGGCATGACGATGCGAGATTCTAGCGTGGTAAGAACAGTCAAAGCTGTTAAGATTTATAAACAATAAGCGAGACTTGCAAGCAAATAGCAGATGGAACAACGTCGAAACTTTACTTTCCCACAGTCATGCAAGAAGGGTCCAAAAGATCCCCAGGCTCGTCAAGAATCTCAACTTCGTCATCGGTTTCCAGAGCTACAGAAGACATCAGTATCGTTATATGAAATAATAATAATGCCGTGAGAAGAAGGCAAATAACACTAACCTTTCCCGGAAGAGAGGACGATGCGTTGAGGGGATATTGCCTGCGGAGCGGCCATCTCTAGCAAACGCCGAAAGGATTTTCGAGGAGACAGATCAACGATAGACGCCACCAACCTGCGTAATTCTGAAAAGACAGAAAGATTCAGATGATGGAGAGATCATTAAAATAAAATATAGAAGGCTACCTTTGATGCTCCTCCCGCTTAGAACAGGAGGGATAGCCGCTTCGGCAGCTTCCTCCGTACCGTCAAGCACATCATCGGGGACACGGTCCGGTATAACAGCTTCCAATTGAGGAGCAGCGACCACTGCTGCAGGCTCCAATGAAAGGACGGTGGCCTCGACTACTTGTCCCACAGTCTCCAGGCCGTCACCAGAAAGATCCATTGAATCTGCGGCCAATGAAGATGCCTCTTTCGGGAGAGCAAGCACCGGGAGAACGGAAGCCACCAATGGAAGCTATGCGGCAGGAAGAACAGCTGAATCGACCCCCTCCACACTCACTGGTGTCTCATCGGGGATGTTTACAGAGTCCATAGTCAAGGCGCAACTCGAACTCAGATTCTCTGTCATGGCCGAAGTCCCTACAAAAGTTTTACGAAGATAAGAAGACGTAAAAAGCGAAACAAATTATTTTCCAAAGGAAAAATACAGAAATCATGCATACCGATACGCCAGGATGCTTCTAATATGGCCTTTTCAAGCCGACGTTCCTTCCTGAGGAGGTATTCTCACCGGGGTTCGAAGGTCGACTCGTGGCCACCAGTCCACAACGACAGCGCATCTTCGGCATCGGCCGAGATAGGCCGCTTAAGGGATATCTCGCCTCCCTCTTCCAAAGGACCTATAATTATCCGCCGTATCGATGGAGAATCTTCGTAGAAGATGACGGCAGGATAAGGCCTCTTCGGGACCCTCATATTTTCAGTCTCATCCTGGGAGCGTCTTATAGCCTCAGACAATTATGCGGCTTCCTCGGCAGATGAACATGGAATAAGAAGACCACCATCCGGCTCTTGCGTAGCTATTGGTTCATCTTGAAATATAGGCTCGAATTCCACTAAAAAGTCGAGCAGATTGGTGATTGTCTTCTTTCACCTCTTTGACCCAGAGCTAACACCAGAAGACGATCACTTCTTTCCCCTCGGTGCTTTGGTGCGACGTTGACCCACTTCACCTTCAATATCCTCTCTCGGCGGTGCTACTGATGATGACACTGCCATCGCTGACGCTGCAGCCGATGAAACTGTTACCGACACCTTATCAGAAGCCATTGCTTGAGCTCTAGTGCACGTAGGCTTCCCAACAGTAGGAGAAGTCGGACCCGCGTCCACCGCCTCATGAATAAGTAAGGCGCCATTCCCCCTCAAGGGAGGGCGAACCATTACCCGCGGTCGCGGTGGGATCCCCATAGCCTGGAGCGGGGTGGGAGCCCTAAGCCCAAAAAGTATCCTCTTTTCCTCAGCAATGATTGGACTAACCCGGTGGTGATACCAACCCGTGAAAGCCCCCACGCACCTAGGAATGTAGTCGGCCTCGGGGATCGTGAAATGAGAACCGGTGTTCAGCCTCATGAAATGGTGGGTGGCGTCACGAACAGCTTCCAAAGAAGAGCTAGGCTCTACCATGAATGCTTCAAAGGGAACACCCTGGTCATAACCCAATTGCCGGGCAAAGCGGTGTGGATTGTACCGTATGAAAAGAGCCGTATTGTTTCGACGGAACACCAGATAACCGGGTCTGATCGAATACAAGTGCATGGCTTCCTTGGGCTTCAAAGAGGGTGCTCCCTCTTTCGACAAGTCAAAAAGTTGTTGAACAGGTCCTGAGGGAGCAGAGAGGATTCGATGATTAAATACCATTCCGCCTTCGTTGGAATACGGATTGAGAAGCACACGAAGAGCCCCTAATTGAGTCGGGTCAGGAGCAGAAGCGTCCACCAGCCTCATGAGCCGCGGAAAGGTATAAGCATCATAAAAGCTGGGTCTCTAGTGCGCAGCAAATGCCCCTAGCATGTGCATTTCAATCCATGACGTAAAATAATGAAGAGAGAAACTCACTACGTTTACGCCTGGGGTTGAGGTATTGGCTGCAGTGCTTAGCCCATGGTACAGATGCGATAGCCCTGCAATGCCCATGGCTAATCGCATCCCTTCGGCAATGCGATGAGCAGGGTAAATGACCGAGGCTGTCATCAATCGACGGTGGGTTGGAACGACAAACCAACTGAGCCAAACACTGATAAAACCGATGAAGAAAATTTCTTCATCCATGCCAGGAGCTGCGATCGACTCGAAAGGTACAGCCGACAAGACTGGAATGTAGAACTGGGGCAAATCCTCTTCTCTAGCCGGTAGCCTATTTAAACCAAACCAGAAGGGGTCGTTGATGTTTGCGAACTTCGGAACCGCCTTGATAGAACATCTCCATGAAGGAAGCAGGCGATAAAGATTTTAAAAGTGACGCCCTGTTCTTCTGACTCTGTGAACAGCTTCTCAAAAATCCCCAGAGTCTTGATAAGACTCGAGTACTTATGGCGGACGGCATTTTCAGTTGACAAGCCATCAAGCATAGCGGGCACAGTCTCGAAGGCATACTCGTCAGAGGGCAACAATTCTTCATAAGGCGCTCCCCTGATCGGTAAACCCAAGATCTCGAGAAATTCTTCCAAAGAGATCGAAACTTCGCGGTCCCCTAACAAGAAAGTGTTGGTCGGAAGATTACATTGATTTAGGAAAACTTTAACCCACCATACATGGGGTGATTGATAATGGAAGAGAGACGCATACACCGCCTGGTAAAGCCTGACCTTCTGCAGTCGCGCACGATGGGCGGACAGGATGTAACGAACCCAGAGAAGATAGCCCATGGGATGGCGAGGGGTAAGCCCTAACTTGTGGACTTGTCCCCAGGGCTAGGCTTCGCCTTGGAAAATACGACACCCCAAGATATCTATGGCCGGCACAGGTTGGTTTGGTATCCCAACTGTCGACGGCTCGAGCCGGCCTGTAGGAGTCCAATCCGCTACCTCTACAGCAAAAGCAGTCTGCGGACGGTCCATCGGAAGGAACGGGCGGAGAGGTTCTGTTGGTACCTCGCAAAGAAAGCTTCGGCGACCGCGGATGATATGACCATACCAGGTCCCCCATAAAAGCAGATTGGCGCAGTCCGGGTCGTGAGCTCTAATCATCGCCATCACCACTTCGTCAGACGGTGACTGAGAAAAGGCAGCCTCCGAGCGGGTGAAAGGGAAGTATGGAAGAGAAGCCATTGTTCCTGAAATAAAGGAAAGGAAACTGTTAGTGAAGCCCACACGTGTATATATATAAGTATATATATAAAAAGACAGTGGAAGAAGGCGACAAGCCGCTTATTTCATCGGACCATTGGTTGCAAAACACAGCGGCCCTACAAAATCAAGATGGCGGCCCACTAATGATGATCCAGGGTAATCATTATGAGAACAAAAGGAAGATTCTCAATAAATTCAAACAACTCTACACATTCCCCCAAGGAGAAAACCCATTGCAGAAACTCTGTGCAAATCAAGAAGGATCTTTTCTAAACTATTTTTGCAAGAACTACTCAGGATTAAAAATCCCAACAAGTCTTCTTTTAAGAACTAAATTCTTTAGAGGAATTAAGTTCCTTTTGAACAGAGAAAATTAAATTCCCAGAAAAATTTTCAGGGCTAAGCTCTTTGGAATGGAGTTAAATTCCTGAGGCAGACAAGTATCATCATCAATCCCCTAAGATCAGAGAAATGCCTAGCAGAGGGGGTTTATTATTTAAAGATCGGACATTCTTAAAGAACTGGGAAAGATGGGCTTTCGTTGAAGGGAAAAACCCTTGGTGTGGATTTAAAATCCAAAGAGTCTTTTTTATATATAAAAGTTCTTCGGTCGTTCAAAACCATTACCTGAAGAAAAGATTCTTTCTTGAACAGAGTTAAACTCTGGAAAAAAAAAGTTTGGAACAGAGAACTGACCTCTGAGGAAGAGAATTAAATTCTCAAAGGAAAATGAACAAGGAAGAAGATGAAAGAGTGGAGGCGCTTCTGAAGAGACCCATGCATTTATAGGATGTGATGGGAAAAGGTTCATCTGCTCCCTTCCATAGGCAAATCCAACGGCCACAAAGATGACAGCGTTGTATTCATGTGAGAACAACGCAATGGGGGCATTTGTGTTAGTTATATGTGTAAGTCCGCGGCGGCGCCCTGGCCGTCGATCCGACACCGGAAACGCGGAAACAAAAACTTTGCAAACTAACAAACCGGCACCACTGCGCACTTTTCACCCGGATCGGGCCATTAATCTAGCTACAAGCAAACAAGAAAAGAGTAGAGAAGCTATACCAAGCGATCCATGTCCTTCGGTCTTCGTCTCCACTCTAATCTTCCGCGGAATCTCCGTCCGTCAACTCCTCGTCGGAAAGGCACCACGTAGCCGGGTACTTTTACGGGCTCCCACCTCTTGACCAAGGCAACTCGGGCGCGAAGTTGGCTAGCCGACGCGTCCAAGATTTTCTATAGAATAGTGTAGTAGCCATTGTCTCTTTTTGGGGTATATGAAGTTGCCTTGATGGAGGGATAGAAGGAACGAACTTTGGAGAGGTGGGAAGGGTTTTGTGAGCAAGCCCAAAATGAGATGTATCATTTTCCCTCATACAAAATGAAGCTCTCCTCACTCCCTCAATATGGCCAGCCACTTTTGGAAATACGGTGGAGAATAAAATCAAGATGGGAAGTGAGTGTAGGATAGCTCAAAGGTGACCATAACCAAAAGCAATGATAACAATATCATATCAACCTTCATCTCATTTCTAATCACAAATAAAGCAAAGAATGGATGGAAAAAGAATCTCATCATGATGCCACATAATGCAAGAAAACCCCTCCACAAAATGTTATTTGCACACTTGCAAATAACCCCCTCCATCGGAAAGTCCAGCCGCGAAGGAACAAAAGAAAACCGGTTGGAACGGAATGCAAACTGGCAACTTCGGAAAACTGATCCCGTAAAAAATTACAGGAAAACCCCACTACTGCACATACATGCCCGCATTTGTATTCCCACCGAACATAAATGCAAAGAGACAATATCTACACTATCTAATACTAGGATCCGGCTTAAGCCAAAGCCGGCTAGTAAAAACCGTCCGATCACGATCCGTGCAATACCGCACGTATCTGATCGAACCCTGCCATATCTCCATACGGCCTCTACAGCGTTTCGCCCGAAACCTGAGTAACTGAGTGTGGTGGACTCTAAAGACTCGTCAATACTATGGCTGTGGATTTAACCACTAGCACGTCAGAGGTATTAGCCATACGTGACGGGCCACCAGCTATTGACTAAAAGGGACGTCGATGAGCAAACTCATCCTGACACCCTACTGAGCCTGTCAGTGACAATATCCGTACAGTCCGGTCCGTTCGTCTATGAGCATCGCATGGCGGGCCTAGGGGGTTGGTAAAAGTCAGACACCCAAAAGCGGTACAAGTCGTGTCGAAGTGTAGCTCAGAACACCCTGAGATACTACTGGAATACCTACCAGTAAATCTCCTGCCTCGGCCGAGGGCTTTGTGTAATGTCTCTCCTAGACACAGCGCGACCTCACCCCAATATCGGGAGAGACGAACCCCTGCAGATCCGCTCACTTTCTCCATATGGCTCGGGACTGTACCCAACTAAAACCTGTTTGTACGACTCCTTTGAGCCGTGGTAGGGTAGTAATCAAAGTATAGTGGGAACTCACACAAGACAAATGACGATCTCAGGTCGATGAACTAACCTGTACACATGTCACCAGGGAACTGCTATCTGACGTCTGGTATAATCCCAACTAGCAGGTTCCCGGCGAGTCCTGTCCGGTGTACTCATAACCCAATGAGCACCTGTATCCATCTTAGGTGAACCAACTGACACCAGTGGCTTGTGAGACCGGCCACCGCCCCTCGTCGGGGTCTCGACTGTATACACTAGTCTACTATGGAGAATCGATGCCTTGTCTCGAAACTCCCACGACAAGGGACCTTTTAAGGATGTGCTTATAGACTCCAGCTCTCACTTATATGATTGCCCTCATACTGCTGGTAGTCAAGCAAGAATCCTTGGGGCTCTATCAACGTGCAATAGCGACTCGTAAGGTCACCTAAAGCAGTACACGATGATAAAGGTAAACCAGATAGCATACTATCATCTTGAGTGAGACTGTCCTACTGGGATAGGTCCTCCCTCAATCATTGCAATCACGTGACTGTGATCCAATAATTGACTCTGAGGGCAATATCTCCAACAATCTCCCACTTGCACTCAAGGCTAATTATTGCGATGTCGCATACTCACAGCCCGTGTGATACCGAACACCCAACTCCTCTACTAGTCAGTCTCACAAAGCTCGTTTACGAAACTATTGCGTTCGAGAAATAGCCTCAGTGAGTGGATCCGCTATGGTGTTTCTTTATATGTCTCTCTTTATCTCAAGTTCGCGGAGAAAGCCATCTCCCGAAATAAGCAATACCTGTCTTAGAATGTGTCTGGATGTCTGATGGGACCTAGCTCATAAATGAACTCCAAATCCAAACTTCTTAGACTGTATCGTCAACTGAACTTAATCAGTATCCCGTGCCATGCCTCCCTCAGTATCCGCCTGGACCACCTGTCCAAAATACTGCCCCTCGTCAGAGGGAAAACTATAACTCTGACAGCCACTCTGCCATTCAGGTCACCTTGGAAGCCTGGAATGATAACTGTCTCCCGAAGGAGAAAGCTGCTATCATATCCCTAGAACATCAACTTATGTTCTAAAATTGCTTCCGACTGTTTCTCCAGGATTGGATCAATATCAACTTATTGCACCTACTGCAAGAACAACAACTGGTGTGGTACTTGACATCTCATGATTGACTCAATTGCCTAAGCAAGTGATCTGTCAATCTTGCGTATCCCTCTCCCCTTTAGTCTGTAAGACACCTTTAGAGAGGGTGACTCCATCACCTGCAGGTACACCACCATGCCAGGAGTCGTCCATTCTAAATACTCATAGAATGCTGTCAAGGTACCCAGATTAGGAAAACACCCAAATCTAGATCTAAAACCATAGATCCAGTAACCATAATGTACGATATAAGATCCAATTCCTATGTGGAGAAACTACTGTGTGACAACCAAAATATAACCGATCGTAGTATAGGAATTTCACTTCCTACTCTGTGTATGTCATCCAAATACCAGGACATCACACCCTACCACCTTCTTAACAGATCTATCCCCTATTCTGATAAAGTCAAACCTATGACTGTCACGTCAGAAATAGATGATCCATCTCCGCTATATCTGCTATAGTCTATAAATAGGCATAAGCTAACTGTCCACCAATGCTTCCGCTGCTCCCACTGACTACGACAACCCTCTGGCAGAGTCATATAGACGTACACTTCTAAAGCTAGTTCAGAACGACGCTATACTCATCCTCCTGCCGGGTCTCACAGTCTGGAACAACAACAATGGCAAGTCTGGGTAAACAAGAACCTCCCTGTCACCGTCCTTGAGGCTACCGGAGTACCTCTCGGGTGCCTGAGGTTACCCACCGCATCTGCGGAGTGGCTAATGGAATGTCAAACCAGATTGAATCTTTAGGTTCTTATCAAATCTTCAGTAATCGTTTGCGGTTCTGGAATCACTTCCAGTTCTACCATACTCCCACTACTGTTTTCTGAAAAAAAATCCATTTTTATTAAAACTGTGGCGAGTCAAGAACAATATCATTATTGATCTTCCATATGGTAGAAAATCAACCCTCGTCATAGCCCGGGTCAACCCGCAAACAACCATTACAGAAACGTGCCTTGAGTTGTCCAGTGTCTGGTTTTAAGCATAAGCCGGACAACTCCCCGTACCTTAACAATGTCAAGATATGAACTGTTCTATATCCAATATAGAAACAGAGGCACTGATTTAATTGAACCAGATTCAAATCATGCAGCTGTCTCCAGTGCATGTCAACTAAATGGAAGGAGGCCGATCAGCGTTACTCAACTTAGGAGTGCTTCCAATTATGAGTAACCTGAAAGAGAAGCAAGTTCTCTTTATCATTACTATCAACTGAATACCATCCACAGGTATCTACATCTTCGATCACCTTGAAGAATCCCGATACTTGCAACACCTGGTTCTCTACTTTATTCATATACCTATAACTTCTCAATACTTCGACCCTGCGTTTCTACGAAACACGTGTCTAAGAACTAGAGAAGTCACAAGTAAACAGAATATAGTACGAGTACCTACCCCTCAGTCCTAATGGACACTGGACAATATACAATACTCTGTACAAGTCCCTTGAGTCAGTGACTCATTCACTGTGTATCGTAGGTTGAAAACTTGTACTATGGTTATGAAGAATTACACCGCCGTTTAATGCTCCTTACCTAACCATCCATTGATATAGGTAAATGTCATGGACATAATCTCAAAAAGGTATATCTCACTCTATGAAAATAGACGTACAGATATATCAATTTGAAATTGGTGCACAAGAACGGATATTCCAAACCAAATATTTGCCGACCGGCAAACAACCCAGGTGGCTTCCTCAAATATCACCAATTACAACGAATCCCGATATAATGAGGATGGTCACCTAATTCCCAATAACTTACTCCCACTCATCATCTGTAAAACCTTACAGATGTGAGAATCATACCTTGTAAATACATACCCTGGAGAAAGTGTCTAATCGGGAAATCAGTTTTCTATTAACATTACACAGTGAAACTGAAACATTGAAATGTTTTGATGGGGTATCCTGGTATTCCTAGTAATGCCTCTTCCATTATCCAGATTCACAACTGTAACCGTATAATTCTTTGCCACCTCTCCAAATCCCTTTATATGTCTTTAGTCGTTACCTTCTGTACACCCCTTTAGGCCAAATGGTTTTCTTCCTTCCCTACCGTTCGGCACCAGCCTATGGTTTGGAAGAAGACTATCCAATAAGCATAATGGGTGTACAGTCCTAATCCTAAGAGCACTCGCAATGCGAGAGAAGGTGAAGATAAAAGACAACCGAATGAACTTTATTCCTATTTCTCCAGAAACAAGATCCATCCCCGAACTGGAAAAAGTTCCTTTCTAGTTCGTATATAACCATACGATGGATTATCCAATAAACTGGGATCTTCATAGTGATACAAAGTGTCCTAGAGAAATACAAAGGTGATTTAGGATTGGCGAAGAAATACTTGGTTTGGTCGTGAATAGCAGTCGCAATTTACTTTGCTCTCTTACTAATCCCTTTCTTTGTCTTAACTTAATACCTTCTGTACACCATTTAGGCTAATTGGTTTTCTTCATTCCGTACCGGTCGGCACCAGCCTATGGTTTGGAAGAAGACTATCCAATTTGCGTAATAGGTGTACTACTCCTAAACCAAGGTGTACTCGCAACCTGAGAGAAGGTGAAAAGAAAAGACAACTGAATAGTCCTATTCGTTTTCTTCAGAACCGGAAACCATCCTCGAATTCCTTCGAGTTCGTATATAACCATACGATGGTTTTGTCCAATGGAAGTGGACGTTCGTAGTAATACGGGGTGTCCTGGAGAAAAGGGTAAAAGTAGAAGTGGCAATGAGGTTTGCAACTCTGACAATCCAAAAGCCAGTGTTAAGAAGGTTCAGTCAACTTGGTCACTGAGTCATAGTCTAGGCTCGGGTCAATGGTCGCTGCCAAAGAGAGAGAAAAGAAACACTCAGCGTGGACTCTAACCTAGATCAGAATGGTTATCACTTTATCTAATCTGGAAACCTCCCACTGTAACGTCAAATTCTTCCCCAAACCTGAAAGAAGAATTAGCCGGGATCACCCGATGAGTAAACCAACTCATCAGTGGGAATCGGGATCCAACTATCATCGCATGATAACGTGACGGAATCTGCTCATGTTATCACACTCCAGAAAGTATGCGCATATCTGGCAAGTTTCAGTTCTTTTGAAACTCCCGATATGGATTTTTGCCCCATGCTCTTATGACCTTGACTTTGGCCAACATATAATAAGTCACATGTCAAGTTCTACCCGTCATTGTCCAGGTTAATTTGAACCCACCCGTACATACCTTGACTTTGGCCAAAATGGCAGTACGACTGTCCCAAACTAACGCATCTATCTATGCTGCATATGAATACCCAACAGCTACCAAACACTGTGCCTTGACTTTGGCCAACTTACACAGCTTGAATACTATTGACTATCCATATGAAACGACGGAGGGCTACGAATGGTTTCTGGCGAAAACCTTTAACGTAATGAACTTGATATCGTTGAAGGAACCAAATAGCTTTGAAAAATATAGTGACAAAAACCTTTGCTAAAGAGGTCACTCCCGGTGAAGGGATCTCGGCTCTTTCCCCATAGAATGAGGTGCAGGATATTCCAACTGAATACCATGATGCAAAGCAAAAGCAATCGGCTATAGTGAAGTTATTGCCCTAACGCAAACTTCTGTCCAAGGGATCACTCCCGGTGAAGGGATCTCGGCCCTTGCCTCGTCGACTGAGGAGCAGGATATTCCAACTGAATACCACGATGCAAAACAAAAGAGAACGCCCTTGCAATAACAGCTTTTTGAAAAAGTGTTCCAACAACATCAGAATAGGTTTGTTTATCTTGCATTGATCCGAATCAACGCAATCCCATCAATTGATCACACCACAAAAGAACGAAAATAATGGCGTACGTATATGCCATCCGCATTCGCCACTGGGTCCCGTCATCACCCGTTAGGTTACTTAACTAACGACAGAGCGGGGACTGGACTAGCGTGTAAGTCGATGTACAACACTCCAATTCTAGTGGGGAGGCGGAATTTTCAAAAACGAACTTGTTTAGTGAACAAACATCGACTAACAGCTTGAATCGAAGCTAAACGATAACTAACTTAAAACATAGAGTTTCTATGCTACTATGTTTAGGGATTATACCTAACGAATCGTGTCCTTCGTCTTTACGAACTCCACCTCCTCCTCGGCCTTCTCGAAGTACTAGACGATCCACCCGAGAGCTTTACTCCAAGCTTAGCCTCTAAACTTGAGGCAACTAAACTTCTCTAAGTGCTAATCAAAGAAGCTAGGTAAAATATAGAGAGGGTTATGGATTAAGTAGTCTAACTAATCCTTGTACTCAACACATGAGAGGGGAGGATTAGGGTTTGAAGAGGGAGAGCTTGAGGAGAGAGAAGGTGAGGATAATAATGAAGTGAGAATAATAAGTTATGATAATATATATCAAGCATTTCTTTTTATCAAGAAAAGAATATGAAATGAATTTAGCAACCATGCTTGATAATATCTAGTGATGATTCACTCCATGAGTCATTAAGCATTTATCATTCATTAATGACATGGATGAATCCTCCATATGACTCACTAATCACATTCATTGCTTATGCCACCTTAACCTCCTTAGTCACCACCTTCTAGAAGCTTCTCGCGCAATTACGAGAACGTCCCTCCTTTCCGCAAAAATACGGAAAAACTTTAGACTGTATGAATCTAAAAATCGGATACCAGTAACTGGCTTAAACCAAAGCCGACTGGTAAAAACTGTCCGAAAGTCATACGCGCGTAAACGCACGTATGCGTCCGAACCCTTGTCGTAAAACCATACGACCTCTATATCGTTTCGCCTGGAGTAGGGAAACTCTCTGTGTGGGACTTTAGAGACTCGACTACTACGCTGGCAGTGGGTTTAACCATAGACCGCAAGCGGCACTAGCTGTACGTAATGGTCCCCAGGTAGATGTCGATAAGAAGGCCGATGAGGGAACCCATCCGAACTCCTACTGAGTCTGATGTGACAATCTCCATACAGTCCGGTCCGTTCGTCCAAGACTATCGCATATCGGGCCTAGGGGTGGCAAGCGTCAGTCCCCTAATAGCGGTATAAG
This sequence comes from Agapanthus africanus, assembly GCA_030015575.1. NCBI lineage: Eukaryota > Viridiplantae > Streptophyta > Magnoliopsida > Asparagales > Amaryllidaceae > Agapanthus > Agapanthus africanus. The sequence goes on along the minus strand of JASDDO010000016.1, from coordinate 129,570,480 downwards.
TCGTGTCGGAGGGAAGCCCATTACACCCTGAGAAACTACTGGAACCTACCAGCAAATCTCGCTTGCCCTGGCCAGGGACTTTGCGTAATGGCTCTCTGACACAGCGTGATATCAACTCCCAATACCGGGAGAGACGAATCCTGTCTAACCGCCACTGCCTCCAAGTGCTCGGGACTGCACCCAACTGCTACCTGTTTGCACGACTCCTTTGAGCCGTGGTAGGGTAGCAATCTAAGAACAATGGGACACACTCGAGGCGAAGTAGTAGTGTCAAGTCTGCGGACTATGCTGTACTCATGTCACCTGGGAACTGTTCACTGACGACTGGTATAAAACCAACCAACAGTTCCCTGTGAGTCCTGTCCGGTGTACCCGTAACCCAACGAACACCAGTATACTATCTCCAGTACGACGTACTGACGGCTGTGGGACAGACCATCTCCCCAACTGGGATGAGAAGCGTACACACTAGTCTACTCCGGAGTATCGATGCTCTGTCTCGATAATCCAACGACCAGGGACCTGAATAAGGATGTGCTTGTAGACTACCCAGCCCCCACTAGTGTGACTGCCATCACAACACTGGTAGTCAAGCAAGATCCTAAGAGCTCTATCAATACGTACACTCACATATTAAGATAGAAAAACCAAGTAGCATACTACCATGTTTAGCAAGACTGTTATAAACATGTGAATATCCCAAGCTTCCATTAAGTAATATACAAACTAGTATGATACAGTAATGGCCTTCTAGGGCATAAACACTAACATAGCGCGGATGCAAAACATATACAACATCTACTAGTATATATATAATATATAATTTTCGCTCAAGGCGTGATAAAATGCAATATCAAAGAAATGTACAGCATCACAGAATAATACAGATATCTGGGATCCCCGGGTTTCATAGAGCCGCTACTGAAACCTGACGTTCCCCTGGTCGTGTGGATAGCCTGTGCAATGAAAATCCTAGACCCCTACGGGCGCGGCAAGTTACCCGCCAAAACCTGAAGCGAGGCAGCCCCCTTCAGCAACGTGAATGGACCACCCAGCACTTCACGGAATCCGGTAACTTGGGCACCCCTCCTGGGTCAACCTGTACCCTCTACGAGTGCGGCGAATAGCCCGCCAATTCTAGAGTAAAGCCCCCTCCGTCTCAACGCCATGAGATGCGGGCTTGTTGCCCTCTAGAACCCGGCTATCCGTGCACCCCTCCGTGGGGTAATCCAAGTACAGAAAGTAAAAATATACATACAACGGGTACATTGACCTCGACCTGGTCATGCCCCAAAAGAATAATACAAACAGGCAGTGACGGCAGTCCATATGTCGGACGCTCGCCCCGCAAAATCAAATGTACATAATACAACAAAACTGTACTAATACTGCAACCAGGCTATCCCACACGACCGATCCGCAACAACACAGCACAATCACAGAACATCAACGTGAATGTCACGTTCGCAAATCCGTCTAACTGGGCTATAGCAGTTAGACAGGATTTACCGATCAAGTGACATTCACGGTCGCAGATATAATGTAAATACTGTGAACTAATGTGTTTAAACTTTTCGATCGATCAAATTTATCGAAGTGGGCCCCAAGCATTACTGTTGCACTTAAAGAGAGTCCAGGCCCAAAAAGAATATTCCAAAAACCCCATTTTCAACCCAGGAGCTCACTGCAAAAATTTGGTCCAATGAATAGTAAAAATGGCCGCGGAACCGCCGCAAATACGTGGGTTTGGCCGCGGTTCCGCGGTGGAATAGTGAGATCACGCTACCAAATTTTCACAGAATGCTTAGAATTCCCTGCACATGTCACTGCAATGTACTGAAAATTTTTTGGAGCCAAAAAAATTTCGACAGAAAACTGTGCAAATGAAAATGGGTTTTCGGAAAATCCGTTTGATCGAACATGTAAACACACTAGAACAAGCTAGTCTAGGTTAATGGCGTGGCTCTGATACCAATGTAAGTCGGCGGCGGCGCCCCGGCCGTCGATCCGACGCCGGGAACGCGGAAACAAAAATTTTGCAAACTAGCAAACCGGCACCACCGCACACTTTTCACCCATATCGGGCCATTAATCTAGCTACTAGCAAACAAGAAAAGAGTAAAGAAGCTATACCAAGCGATCCATGTCCTTCGGTCTTCGTCTCCACTCCAATCTTCCGCGGAATCTCCGTCCGTCAACTCCTCGTCGGAAAGGCACCACGTAGCCGGGTACTTTTACGGGCTCCCACCTCTTGACCGAGACAACTCGGGCGCGAAGTTGGCTAGCCGACGCGTCCAAGATTTTCTGTAGAATAGTGTAGTAGCCATTGTCTCTTTTATGGGTATATGAAGTTGCCTTGATGGAGGGATAGAAGGAATGAACTTTGGAGAGGTGAGAAGGGTTTTGTGAGCAAGCCCAAAATGAGATGTATCATTTTCCCTCATACAAAATGAAGCTCTCCTCACTCTCTCAATATGTAGGGTTTTCTTAACTCCTCTATTAAGGTTTAGAAGCATCATGCATGCTATAACAATAAAATTTTTGAGGTGCTAAGCAAACTATACAAAGAATCGAACTAGAATATATGAAGTAACAATTAATAGTATCAAGATTAAGAGTTAAGTTATACTAAGTGATGAGACTACAACCTTTGTAGACCTCTTTTGAAGACTCCTTGGCTTTGAAAAGGTTCACTTGATCAACTCCTCATCCACGACGATCCACCCGAAGCACTTTGCTCTAAGCTTGATGCTTCCTTCGATCTTTGACAAACTTGAAGCACAACACCCTACACAAGATGGCTAAGGTTGTGTAGGATGATGAAGTGGTTGCTATTCTTATTTATTACCTTTTCTTTTTATTTTCTAACTCCCTTTTAACATTTAAAAGAGAGCTAGGGTTTTTTGAGGAAGATGATGGCTCTCATTTCTTTTGGAATGATAATATTGATAATGTAAAAGAAAATGAGAGAGAGAAAGAGATCTTATCATAACCACAACCATGGTTAAAAATAATATCTAGATATTTCAATTAAGGTTAAAAGGCAAAAGGAAATGAAACCATGGTTGAGTTAAATTCAACCATGGAAATAAGTAGAAGAGTGTGGAAAAAATGACTCATTTCTATTTTCTTTTGCCTTTAATCTTTATTGAAAATATCCATATATCATTTTATCTACAATATGATTCTTATATTTCCATCCTCTTTGTATCATCAACCATGATACTTTTCATGTATGTATGTATGCATGCACATCATCATGTACATACATGCATGTATCCATAATAAGAAAAGGATTTAAATAAATAATATAAAAGCCAATATTAAATCAACACTTGATTTAATAAATTGGTCATATCTTATACGACCCGACTAATATTAAATGCCCGATTAAAATACAGTATCATATACTTGTATTTAATCGCGGCTCCGCGCATATCTCATATGTGCACCACTTCGTTTCGCCAGAGCCGAGAAACTTCTATGTGGGACTCTAAGACTCGTCAATACGCCAGCAGTAGATGACGATCATATCAAACACCTAAAAGCCGCAAGCGGTCAGCTAAACGTAACGGCCACCCGGGTATTGAGCGATCAGAATAAGAACAAGCGAACCTGTCAAAACTCCTGTCAATCCATCCGGCAACACTAACCGTACAGTCTGGTCTCTTCGTCAAATTTGCTGCATATCGAGTCTAGGGATGGAATCGTCGACCGCAATAACTCAATAAGTCATGCCGGTATATGGTCTATAACAGATCGAGAAACTTACTGATAACACTTATCAGTAATATCTCAGCAGCCCTGGCCAGGGACTTCCTGTTATAGCCAATCGTGCACAGCACAGCATCAACCTCCAATACCGGGAGAGACGAAACCCCTCCTATCGCTCACTGCCTCCACATGCCTCGAGACTATACCCAAAATCCACCTGTTTGTACGACTCAGTAGAGCCGCAGTAGGGTGGAGATCAAAGTACAGTGGGAGGACACACAAGACTCTATGACGATCTCGGGTCTACAGACTAACCTGTACCAGTGTCACCTGAGAACTGCTATCCGACGTATGATATAATACCATATAGGAGTTCTCGGTGAGTCCGTTCAGTGTACCCAGTCTCACTGAGCACCCATATACTATCTTCGGTGTCAACTCACCAGACGGATATGGGATCATCCATCGCCCATCATATGGAACAAGAATGGTATACGCTAGTCTAAGCTGGAATATCGATGCCCTGTCTCGATATACCTACGATTAGGAACATTTCAAGGATATGCTTATAAACTACAGATGTCCCACTAGTATGATCCGCATCATAATTCCAGTAGTTAAGCCAATATCCTTAGGACTTTATCAACATGTACCAAATGAATATAAACATGATCAAGTGAACATATGATAAAGTAAAACCAGATAGCATACTATCATTTTGAGCAAGACTGTCCCCCGAATATATATATATACACATCAGTACATACACTATCTCATAATAGCCTCTAGGGCATACATATATCCAACAATCTCCCACTTGCACTAAGGCCAGTTATTGGGATATCTTATACCTAACATCTCAAAAAGTCGCTCATGCTGCGGCTGAGGGAGGGCCTTGGTGAATGGATCCGCAGCGTTGTTCTTTGTGTCTACTCTCTTAATCTCGATCTCGCGGCGATCAACTATCTCCCGGATCACATGATATCGCCTCAGGATGTGTCTGGAGTTCTGATGGGACCTGGGCTCTTTGGCCAACGCCATAGCCCCATTATTGTCACAATACAGAGGTATTGGATCAATAATGGTTGGAACTACTCCTAGCTCCGCGATGAACTTTCTCATCCAGACGGCTTCCTTGGCAGCATCATTTGCAGCAATATATTCAGCTTCCATCGTTGAATCCGCAACGGTATCCTGTTTGGAACTCTTCCAACTCACCGTCCCTCCATTGAGGGTAAATGCAAACCCTGAGATAGACTTGCTGTCATCCTTGTCACTCTGGAAGCTCGAATCGGTAAAGGCCTCCATTTGGAGATCTCCATTACCATACACTAAGAACAATTCTTTAGTCCTTCGCAAGTACTTAAGAATGTTCTTTACAGCAATCCAGTGATTCTCCCCTGGGTTAGATTGATACCTGCTTACTACACTAAGTGCATAAGCAACATCAGGGCGTGTACATAACATTGCATACATTATCGATCCTACTGCCGAAGCATAGGGAATAATGCTCATGCGAGCTCTTTCTATGTCAGACTTTGGGCAATCGACTTTTGAGAGAGTGGCTCCATGGCAAGAGGGTAAGGCACCCCGCTTGGAGTCTTCCATACTAAACCTCTTTAGGATGGTGTTAATGTACTTGGTTTGGGACAATCCCAATAACCGTTTGGATCTATCCCTATAGATCCGTATACCCAATATGTATGTGGCATCTCCCAGGTCCTTCATGGAGAACCTTTGTGATAAGAATGATTTGACCGACTGTAGCATAGGAATGTCATTTCCTATCAGAAGTATGTCATCTACGTACAATACGAGGATTGCGACATTTCTTCCTACAGTCTTCTTATAAACACAAGGTTTATCTGGATTTTTGATGAAATCAAACTCTTTTATAACATCATCAAAACAGATGTTCCAACTCCGTGATGCCTGCTTTAATCCATAAATGGATTTAAGTAACTTACATGCTTTACCGCTGCTCCCACTATCAATGAATCCCTCTGGTTGATCCATATAAACGCATTCCTCTAAATCACCATTTAGGAATGCAGTTTTAACGTCCATCTGCCAGATTTCATAGTCGTAGTGAGAAGCAATAGCGAGTAGGATCCGAATGGATTTAAGCATGGCTACCGAAGAGAAAGTCTCGTCATAGTCCAAGCCTGGTCTTTGACGAAAACCTTTCGCTACCAACCTTGCCTTATAGGTTTCTACCTGTCCATCTACACCGATCTTTCTTTTAAAGATCCATTTGCATCCCACAGGTTTTATCCCGGAGGATACATCTTCCAAAGTCCATACTTTGTTGGTGTACATGGACTCCATTTCGGATCTCATGGCATCCAGCCAATTCATAGAGCCACCACTCGTGATAGCCTGATGAAAACTGGAAGGATCATCATCATCCATGATGCAATCTTCTCTATCACCATCAACGAGAAAACCGTAATATCTCTCCGGTGGGCGAGAAATCCTGCCAGATCTACGGAGTGGCTGAGGTTCATTAGATTCTGTTATAACTTCAGGTTCAGCCAAGTTGTCATTTGTAACTTGTGTTTCTAGAACTTCTTCTAGATTTACCACATTGCCATTTGTATTGTTTGAAAAAATCTCATCTTCTAAAAAGGTGGCATACTGAGAAACAAACACTTTTTGTTCCTCTTTGTGGTAAAAAAGATACCCAAACGAATGTTTAGGATATCCTACAAATATACATTTGACTGATTGTGTCTCGAGTTTGTCTGGATTCTGCTTTTTAACAAAAGCCGGACAACCCCAAATCTTAACTCTTTTAAGAGATGGTTTCTTCCCTTGCCATATCTCATATGGAGTGGTAGACACGGTTTTGGTTGGAACTTTGTTTAACAGAAAAGCTGCTGTTTCCAATGCATGCCCCCAAAACGAGAGAGGTAACTCAGCATCATGGATCGTACCATATCTAATAGGGTACGGTTCCTTCGTTCTGACACACCGTTGTGCTGTGGTGTGTAAGGTGGAGTGCGCTGAGAGAGAATCCCATTCTCTTTTAGGAAGTCTAAGAACTCAGTACTTAAGTACTCTCCACTTCGATCCGATCAGAGTATCTTGATACTCTTTCCTGTTTGCTTTTCTACTTCATGTTTATACTCCTTGAATTTCTCGAAAGCTTCAGATTTATGTTTTATCAAATAAACATGACCAAATCTTGAGAAATCATCAGTAAAAGTTATGAAGTATGAAAAACCGCCTCTTGCATGTGTAGACATTGGTCCGCATACATCACTATGTATGAGGCCAAGAAGCTCAGTAGCTCTTTCTCCGTGTCCTGTAAACGGGGTTTTGGTCATTTTACCTTTGATACAAGACTGGCAAGTTGCATAAGATTTATACTCAAATGAATTTAAATATCCATCTTTATGAAGCTTGTTTAGTCTTGTTTCATTAATATGACCAAGTCTACAATGCCAAAGAAAAGCTTCATTTATCTCTGAAAATTTTCTTTTATTTTTGTGTTGTACGTTGAAAACTGTGTGTTGATTAAGGACGTATATCCCGTTATTTAATGTACCACAACCAATCAACTCTTGATTCAGTCTAATGTTCATAACATTGTGTTGCACAGCAAAATGATACCCTTCATTGTCTAACAAGGAAACTAATATAATATTACAAAGCATACTTGGTACAAAATAACACGGGTTCAAAACCAATATACAACCCGAAGGCAAACCTAGGTGATACTCTCCTACTGAAACTGCATTTACATTGGAACCATTTCCAACTTGGAGAGTATGATCACCTGTCTTCAGAACTCTGCTATTTCTCAATGCCTGCACAGAATTGCAAATATGAGAACCCGAACCGGTATCCAATACCCAGGATGCAGAATTAATAGAAAAACAGTTTTCAATTACGAACACACCTGAAGCTGAAGCATCAACATGCTTCTTCTTGAGTGCTAGGTACTCAATACAGTTCTTCTTCCAGTGTCCCGTCTTCTTGCAATGGAAACATTCACCTTTCTCTGATGCCCCAACCTTGGACTTGCCTTTTCCCTTCACCTTTTTGACTCCACCCTTAGGTTTGGTGGGTTTCTTCTTCATCTTTCCCTTGGCCTTAGCCTTTGGGTAAGATGAGGAGGATTGCCCACCAGACATAACGGGAGTCTTCACTGACTTCAGTGTGCTCTCTGCACTCCTTAACATATTAAGGAGTTCACGCAGTTCCTTCTCCATGTTGTGCATGTTGAAGTTAACGATGAACTGAGCAAAGGTGGAGGGGAGAGACTGTAGAATAATATCTGTATACTGTTCATTGTCCATTGTCCACCCAAGGTCCTCAAGCTCTTCTATGAGAGCTATCATTTTCAGAACATGGTCTCCTACTGCTGTGCCAGCGGTCATGCGCATCTGAAACAGTTTCTTAGACGCTTCGTATCGTAATACACGGGATTGCTCTCTATACAATTCTTTTGTATGGAGGAATATGGCTTGTACGTCCATATTCTCGTGCTGCTTCTGATGTGTGTTATCCATCGATGCAAGCGCGAGGCATTTTGTCGTGGCACAGTCAGTGTCCCATGTTTTACGGATTTCCCTATCCGCAACTGAAGATTTAGGACCTAGGGGGGCAAGGCTGGAGCTGTAAGGACATATGATACTTTATCATACGTCAAGGCTATGTTTAAATTCCTCAGCCAGTCTTTATAATTGGTCCCATTCAGCTTGTTTTTATCTAATAGAATCTTAAGTCCTGTCATGGGTATCTGCCATTAAGAGAGAGAAAAGAATACACTTAGCGAATGCTCTTGCAAAGATCAGATTGGTTATTATCTTGTCTAATCGATGTCTCCCACTATTTTTATCAAATTTTCTTTAAAACCTTTTAAAAAGAAAACTAGCCGGGATTAATTACATTCTACAACTTCGCCAACCACTCAGCCAGGCCAGTGCCGGTACTCGAGGGAGGTTCCCCGTGCTTTCGCACGGACCTAATTAAAGTAAACCTCGTCTTCCCAAAGGCGTAGCCCCATTTGGCACCTTTCTAGACACCTACCGAGTCGGCTAATTGTAAAGTGCAAAATTCTCCCGGGAGCAACATTTGCTCGCAGTGGGATCGGGATCCTATTATCATATAGTAGGTATACAATCTCATTGTAATTTTCAACTCTTGAAATTCCCGATATGATTTTTACCCCTAGTACTTATGACCTTAACTAAAGTCAACATATCATAAGTACTATTCAAGTTCTTCCCGTCATTTCGTGATTAACTAGACCCACTCATATGACCCTTAACTAAAGTCAACATAATCATATAAATGTCCTAATTAATCAGCATCATATGCAGTATAGGAAGACATCACTCAGCTACCGTACACTGCGCCTTAACTAAAGTCAAAATACGCAGCACGAATACTAAGTACTCCACTTCCTAAAATGACGGAGGGTTGCGAATAGTTTTTAAGAAAACTTTTGACGCTTTGAACTTGATATCGTTGTAGAATCTAATGGGTTTAAAAGGAGTGGCTTAAGCACCGCATTTTGAAACTTGCTTTTTTCTTACAAAAAGGCCGAGTGTGTTTTAAATCTGATTCTACAACATCTTTTTAGGTTCATTTATCTTTTACATTAATCTCATTAATGTAGTCCCATCATTTAAATCCTAAGCCATTACAGAAAGAAACGAAAATATAACGTACACTTATGCCACTCGCATTCGTCACAGTGTCCTGATATGCACCGTTAGGTTACTTAACTAACGGCATACCGGGACGGGGCTAATGCGGGTGAAAAACATAAGTAACGTCTAATATATATCATATATAAAATTTCATTCGTCTCAGATATGCATTAAAAGATCACATCAGATAATAAAAGCAGCAGAAGCACATAAAGGATATCTAGGAGGTCCGTATTTTATATTTAGCCAGCAATAAAAATACGGATTCCACGGTCGCAATAAATAGCCAAGCCCACACCCTTAGACCCCTACGAGAGCGCCAAGCGACCGTGCCAATTCTGGAGTTTATGAGACCCGGTCTCGACTCCTTGAGATGACCTCCCACTGAACCCAAGAACCCGGTCACTTGTGCCCTCCTCCTTGGGTCTGTCCTAATGCGGAAAAGTAAATAATATACAACACTGGTGACAACAACCTCACCCCTGAAGTGCCCCAAATAAAAGAATATTACATACAAATTAATATTACATGAATTGAAAGAATACTCTCATCTCACATAAAAAGAAAACTCCCGGCTATTCATTGCGACAATCCTGCATATCAAATCTCATCCACACAGAGAAATAAAATGAAAAAAATACAACAATTGGAATCTATAACCGCCTTTAGACAACACAAATCCGGAATATCACATATACAAGATTTCATGCCTAAACAATGTAAAGCTGGCATTTGGGTCTCATTCAAGAAAACACCTTTTCAAAGCAAACCGGATAATTCAACAAGATTTCCGTTTATCCTGAGACCGAACTGCTAAATTTACACGCAACAAACAAATTTGTAGATTTCAATTATTGTAACACATACTATTAAACTAAGCGATGTTGGAACATCCGATCAAACAAATTAAACATCCACAAACTGCTCTGAAAGCTCAACCCCTGGGCAGATTATAAAAATACCAGTAACAACAGAGAATACATACGGGCCAGCACAAGAAAATACGGCCCATGAATCAACTATACCGCCGCGGAACCGCCGCATAAAGCCTCTTGGGCCGCGGTTCCGCGGCCGTATGGTCGATTTATGGGATCGTTTTTCTGGTGAGCTCTTATATTTCCCTGCTTAATTTTTTATATATTTTTAATTTGAAAAATACCAGGTTTTTAAAAACTTTCCAGAGAGCACCCCCCGGGTGTCGATTTTCGTCCGTTCGATGTTTTCAACGTCGTTTAGGTTACCACAAAGCTCTAGCTTGGCTCCGATACCATGTAGGGTTTTCTTAACTCCTCTATTAAGGTTTAGAAGCATCATGCATGCTATAACAATAAAATTTTTGAGGTGCTAAGCAAACTATACAAAGAATCGAACTAGAATATATGAAGTAACAATTAATAGTATCAAGATTAAGAGTTAAGTTATACTAAGTGATGAGACTACAACCTTTGTAGACCTCTTTTGAAGACTCCTTGGCTTTAAAAAGGTTCACTTGAACAACTCCTCGTCCACGACGATCCACCCGAAGCACTTTGCTCTAAGCTTGATGCTTCCTTCGATCTTTGACAAACTTGAAGCACAACACCCTACACAAGATGGCTAAGGTTGTGTAGGATGATGAAGTGGTTGCTATTCTTATTTATTACCTTTTCTTTTAATTTTCTAACTCCTTTTTAACATTTAAAAGAGAGCTAGGGTTTTTTGAGGAAGAAGATGGCTCTCATTTCTTTTGGAATGATAATATTGATAATGTAAAAGAAAATGTGAGAGAGAAAGAGATCTTATCATAACCACAACCATGGTTAAAAATAATATCTAGATATTTCAATTAAGGTTAAAAGGCAAAAGGAAATGAAACCATGGTTGAGTTAAATTCAACCATGGAAATGAGTAGAAGAGTGTGGAAAAAATGACTCATTTCTATTTTCTTTTGCCTTTAATCTTTATTGAAAATATCCATATATCATTTTATCTACAATATGATTCTTATATTGCCATCCTCTTTGTATCATCAACCATGATACTTTTCATGTATGTATGTATGCATGCACATCATCATGTACATATACATGCATGTATCCATAATAAGAAAAGGATTTAAATAAATAATATAAAAGCCAATATTAAATCAACACTTGATTTAATAAATTGGTCATATCTTATACGACCCGACTAATATTAAATGCCCGATTAAAATACAGTATCATATACTAGTATTTAATCGAGGCTCCGCGCATATCTCATATGTGCACCACTTCGTTTCGCCAGAGCCGAGAAATTTCTATGTGGGACTCTAAAACTCGTCAATACGCCAGCAGTAGATGACGATCATATCAAACACCTACAAGCCGCAAGCGGTCAGCTAAACGTAACGGCCACCCGGGTATTTAGCGATCAGAATAAGAACAAGCGAACCTGTCAAAACTCCTGTCAATCCATCCGGCAACACTAACCGTACAGTCCGGTCTCTTCGTCAAATATGCTGCATATCGAGTCTAGGGATGGAATCGTCGACCCCAATAACTCAATAAGTCATGCCGGTATATGGTCTATAACAGATCGAGAAACTTACTGATAACACTTATCAGTAATATCTCAGCAGCCCTGGCCAGGGACTTCCTGTTATAGCCAATCGTGCACAGCACAGCATCAACCCCCAATACCGGGAGAGGCGAAACCCCTCCTATCGCCCACTGCCTCTACATGCCTCGAGACTATTCCCAAAATCCACCTGTTTGTACGACTTAGTAGAGCCGCAGTAGGGTGGAGATCAAAGTACAGTGGGAGGACACACAAGACTCTATGACGATCTCGGGTCTACAGACTAACCTGTACCAGTGTCACCTGAGAACTGCTATCCTACGTATGATATAATACCATATAGGAGTTCTCGGTGAGTCCGTTCAGTGTACCCAGTCTCACTGAGCACCCGTATACTATCTTCGGTGTCAACACACCAGACGGATATGGGATCATCCATCGCCTATCATATGGAACAAGAATGGTATACGCTAGTCTAAGCTGGAATATCGATGCCCTGTCTCGATATACCTACGACTAGGAACATTTCAAGGATATGCTTATAAACTACAGATGTCCCACTAGTATGATCCGCATCATAATTCCAGTAGTTAAGCCAATATCCTTAGGGTTTTATCAACATGTACCAAATGAATATAAACATGATCAAGTGAACATATGATAAAGTAAAACCAGATAGCATACTATCATTTTGAGCAAGACTGTCCCCCGAATATATATATATACACATCAGTACATACACTATCTCATAATGGCCTCTAGGGCATACATATATCCAACACAATATGGCCGGCCACTTTTGGAAATATGGTGGAGAATAAAATCAAGAAGGGAGGTGAGAGTAGGATAGCTCAAAGGTGACCATAACCAAAAGCAATGATAACAATATCATATCAACCTTCATCTCATTTCTAATCACAAATAAAGAAAAGAATGGATGGAAAAAGAATCTCATCATGATGCCACATAATACAAGAAAACCCCTCCACAAAATGTTATTTGCACACTTGCAAATAACCCCCTCCATCGGAAAGTCCGGCCGTGATGGAACAAAAGAAAACAGGCCGGAACGGAATGCAAACTGGCAACTTCAGAAAACTGATCCCGTAATAAATTACAGAAAAACCCCACTACTGCACATACATGGCCGCATTTGTATTCCCACCGAACATAAATTCAAAGAGACAATATCTACACTATCTAATACTAGGATCCGGCTTAAGCGAAAGCCGGCTAGTAAAAACCGTCCGATCACGATCCGTGCAATACCGCACGTATCTGATCGAACCCTGCCATATCTCCATATCGCTTCTACAGCGTTTCGCCCGAAACCTGAGTAACTGAGTGTGGTGGACTCTAAAGACTCGTCAATACTATGGCTGTGGATTTAACCACTAGCACGTCAGAGGTATTAGCCATACGTGACGGGCCACCAGCTATTGACTAAAAGGGACGTCGATGAGCAAACTCATCCTGACACCCTACTGTGCCTGTCAGTGATAATATCCATACAGTCCGGTCCGTTCGCCTATGAGCATCGCATGGCGGGCCTAGGGGGTTGGTAAAAGTCAGACCCCCAAAAGCGGTACAAGTCGTGTCGGAGTGTAGCTCAGAACACCCTGAGATACTACTGGAATACCTACCAGTAAATCTCCTGCCTCGGCCGAGGGCTTTGTGTAATGGCTCTCCTAGACACAGCGCGACCTCACCCCCAATACCGGGAGAGACGAACCCCTACAGATCTGCTCACTGCCTCCATATGGCTCGGGATTGTACCCAACAAAAACCTGTTTGCACGACTCCTTTGAGCCGTGGTAGGGTAGTAATCAAAGTACAGTGGGAACTCACACAAGACAAATGACGATCTCAGGTCGATGAACTAACCTGTACACATGTCACCAGGGAACTGCTATCTGACGTTTGGTATAATCCCAACTAGCAGGTTCCCGGCGAGTCCTGTCCGGTGTACTCATAACCCAATGAGAACATGTATACATCTTAGGTGAACCAACTGACACCAGTGGCTTGTGAGACCGGCCACCGCCCCTCGTCGGGGTCTCGACTGTATACACTAGTCTACTCTGGAGAATCGATGCCCTGTCTCGAAACTCCCACGACTAGGGACCTTTTAAGGATGTGCTTATAGACTCCAGCTCTCACTTATATGATCGCCCTCATAATATGTATGCCCTAGAGGCCATTACTGTACATATGATGTATATTGTAATGGATGCTTGGACATATATAGGGAGGACTTTCTTGCTCGACATGATAGTATGCTATCTGGTAGTACTTTATCTTAACATGTACTCTGATTTTCTCTACGTTAAATGTTGATAAAGCCCTTAGGATATGTACTCGACTACTGGGACTATGATGAGATCATACTAGTGGGGCCACGGTAGTCGACGAGTATATCCTATAACTGTTCCTAGTCGAGGGTGTATCGAGACAGAGCATCAATGCACCAGAGTAGACTAGCGTATACGCATCTTGACCCATATGATGGGCGATGGATGATCCCATATCCATCGGTGTTTGACATCAAGGATGGTGTACGGGTGCTCAGTAGAGACTGCGTACACTGGACGGACTCGCCGAGAACTTCCAGATGGTATTATACCTCACGTCAGAGGGCAGTTCTCCGGTGACACTGGTACAGAGTAGTCTGTTGACCCGAGATCGTCATTGAGTCTTGTGTGATTCCCACTGTGCTTTGATTTCCATCATACCACGTCCAAGAGGGCGTGCAAAAATGTGGCTTTTGGGTACAGTCCCGAATCACATGGAGGCAATGAGCGATAGGAGGGGATTCGTCTCTCCCAGTATAGGGAGTTGATGTTGTGCTGTGTTCGATTGGCTATAACCGGAAATCCCTGGCCAGGGTTGCTGAGATTTACTGGTAAGTGTTATCAGTAGTTTCTCGAACTGTTATAGACCTCATATCGACATGACTTATCAAGCTACTGGGGTCTGACGTTTACCACCCTTAGGCGAGATATGTGACATATCAGACGACGAGACCGGACTGTACGGGAGTGTTACTGATTGGATTCACAGGAGAATGTACATGCATGCTTGTTGATCTTCTGAGCGCTCAATACCTGGGTGGCTGTTACGTTTAGCTGACCGCTTGCAGCTTGTGGGTGTTTGATATGATCATCACCTACTGCCGGCGTATTGACGATTCTTTAGAGTCCTACACAGAGGTTTCTTGACTCAGGCAAAACGGAGAAGGGGCATATATGTGATATGTGCAGGACCGAGGATAATGCAATATGTGATACCGTATTCTATTCTCGTGATATTAGATATCAGCCGGGTCATCGGATCAAGTGTTGATTCGATGAATCGGTAAACGATATATTAGTCGGTTATATGCGATATAGCCGAATTGTCGGATCAAGTTTGATTCGATAATTTAATGTAAAATAATAATATATATGATATATTAAATTACATTAACTAATATTAGCTCACTAAAAGATTCTTTTTCTCACTCGGGTAATACATTGATATATATGCGATATATGTTAATTGTATTATTTTCTTTTGTTATAATAAATATTATATATGAGATATATAATATTGTAACATGATATGATAACTAATGCAACATGTTTAGTAGAGATTAAACAAGATTAGTGTTTGATTTGGGTTAATGCTTTCTAGATGTTTCGAGAAGGTTTTCTTTTGTTTTTGCAAAGATATTTTCAAGTGACTCATTCTTAACCTAACCCAAACCCTAGCCTTAGTTAATTCTGTACAAAGGTTTAGTCAACCATGGTTGCATTATTGATCATCTTTATCCTTTCATTATTCATCACAAAAGGGTTGGATATTCATGATTCATCTTCTTCTTCTTCTTTCTTTCATGGAAAAAGCTTTCTAGCTTTTTTCCAAGTGATGAAAATGAGTGAGAATAAGAAAATAAAAGAGAGCAAAAATCCTACTTCATCATTCTCATCTATCCTTGCCCTTTAGATGAGAATGTTCACTTCATTTAGTGAGTGTTAGCTTGTGTTAATGAAACTTCAAGGTAGATCATCTTTGTTATCGAAGATCGGAAGCAAGACTGCATCTTTCTCTTCGTGAAGCCTCTCGAGAGTCTGGAACACGATGATCGTAGCGAAGGGACCTCAACACGGAGCTTAAGAAGTGAAGGACTGGATCTAGAAAGGTTGTAATCCCTCCCACTTAGTGTTAAAGATTTTAACATGCTTGTTTTCGCCTAAACCCTAGTTTAAAGATCCGGCTTTGGGTTGTTCGGCACGGCTAAAATTTTAATCGTACATGGTTGATACCTCGTAAACCCTTGTGCGCAAGCCTAGCAATCCTACTGTGGTATCCGAGCCAAGCTAGAGCTTTAGGCGAAGTCTAGATGAAGTTTACAGTCCGATCGAACTCCGACACACCCAAGCATGCCCCTCTCTGTACATTTTCTAAAAAAGTGATTTTTTCATTATTAAAAATACTCAGAAAAACACGCAGGAAAAACTAAGATTTACTGTGAAGTACGGCCCACTAATTCTTTCATATGACCACGGAACTGCGGCCAAAACAAGGGTTTTGCGGCGGTTCCGTGGCCAAAATTTTGAATTAGTCCCTGGAATTTCATATATTTATTCTTAGGTCCTTTCTTGGCAATTTTTTCTGGGAATGTTTTAATTCCACTCAAGTGTTGAGTTTTTTAGGGTTGTATTAGGGACTCGTTGATTCGATCGGATAATTTAACTTTGTTTAGTTTGTCCGGGTAATTTTTAGATCGTGTTAAAAAGTTCGACCAGATATCAATAACTCACTTTTTCCCCTGCCGGAAAATTTCCAAGCGTTGGATTTTTTCGTAGTTTAGGAACGTTCTAAGTCGTGCAAGTAACACGGTGGACCCTCTAGAAGACAACAAACCTTAACTCGATTATGTGACCGTCTTGAACTGGCTTTGAACCTTAGGGTTTGTGGCAGTACGACGTGCCACATGTGAGTCGTTGGCTTGACCCTTCTACGGCTGGACCATTGGTACTGTAGCATGTAATGGATGTTTTTAAACTAATTTCAAGTATTCAGAACTATTAAGGAAAACTTGGATGTTTGATTATTCGATCGGAATGTTTAACATTGTCTATTTATCTGGAATGTGATACAATATTTGGAATCCATAGGTAGTTATGAGATAACTAATTTGAATGTTATAAATCTAGCAGTTCAGTCTCAGATGATCGGTTGCCATGAATTTTTATGTGATCAAAAGTCCGTCGCAATCACGTAGCGTACGCGGATACTCGCCGGGTAAACTTAACAGACAGCCACGCCCGATAGCCCCAACCAAGTGACTGTAGGAGAACCTCATCGCCAAAAGCATCCGTTCGAGTGCTCGCGGCAGCGGTGTTCCGCCATAGTGCACTTCGTCGACGACATCCGGGGGTGCGGCCGTCTACTAAAGTTTGCGACGAGCATTCGATCAGGATGTCGGGAATCTTGTTGAATTGCCCGACTTGATATTGAAAAGAGTTTTCGATAATGAGACTAAAATGTGGGGTTTATAATTGTTAGGCATGCGATGTCTAAGGAATTCATTTGGTTAGGCATGTGATGTCTAAGGAGGTTGCGGAATCCAACAATTGTAGTTTTACACTTTCTTTTCTGTGACCGTAAGCGTAGTATGTGGTGTATCGCCGTCTTCGTTGCTATACATAAACGAAAATCGGGATACGCATACTTGCTTGATGATATGAGATATTATGTGTTGATGTGATATATTATATTAGATCGTCGCGTTCTGAATAGCCGAGGGTTTTATGTGAGATGAGAGTTTTTTTTTTCATTCATGTAAAATTCATTTCTATGTAATATTCTTTTATTGGGGCACTTCCTGGCTGAGGATGATGTCACCATTGTATATTATTTACTTTTCCGCATTAGGTAGACCCAAGGCGGGGAGCACAAGTAACCGGGTTCTAGGGTCCAATGGGAGACCATCTCGAGGAGTCAAGACCGGGTCTCCTAACCCTAGAATTGGCAGTGTTGCTTGCCGCTCTCATAGGGGTCTAGGGATGTGGGTTTGGCTATTCATCGCGACCGTGGAATCCGTGTTTTATACAGGCTCGTATTGAAAACACGGACGTCCTAGTATATCCAATATTTCATATATGTTCTTCTGCTGCAATGTTCTGTGATGAGATCATATTACTGCCTGAGACGAATGTTTATATTATATATATGAGATATGTTATATTGCAGATTTCGTTTCAAATGTGATGCTTGTGAAGCATAATAAAATGGGACTTCATTAATGAGATTAATGAAATAAAAGAAACCTAAGATGTTGTAGAAACTTGTTTAAAAACTGGTAGCTCTAGTTCTTACTTTGCATAGCGGTGTTCCTTGTAGAACATCCAGCACCTTATTCGATAAGGAAAGAGCCGAGATCCCTTCACCGGGAGTGACCTCTTTAGTGAAACTAGCAGATACTACAAACTCGGTTTGTCTTTTGATTGCTTCTATAGTTCTTGCTTTGCATATTGATATTTGTGAAATATCATGCACCTTATTCGATGAGGAAAGGGCCGACGATCCCTTCACCGGGAGTGACCCCTTTAGCAAAACTAGAAAAGCCTAAAAAACACTCCATTTAAAAATCACTCGATTCTACAACGATATCAAGTTCATTACGCAAAAGGTTTTCTCAAAAACCTATCGTAGCCCTCCGTCATTTCAGATAAGTACTGGTTAGTATTCTTACTGCGTTTGTTGACCTTAGCCAATGCGTAGTGTGCGGTAGCTGATTAGTGCTTATCTGTATAAGCATATGATGCGATTGAGTTAGGGTAGTCGTGCGACTTTGTTGACCTTAGCCAAGGGTCGTGGGGTGGGTTTAATTCAATCGAGAAATGACGGGTTAAACTTGGCTAGCACTTATCATTTGTTGACCTTAGCCATGGTCATAAGTTGCTAGGGGCAAAATATTATTAGGAATTTCATGTGTTGAAATTTGCAATGAGATTGCATACCTTCTATGAGATAGTTGGATCCCGATACCCGCTGCAAGTAAGTGTTACTCCTGGAGAGTTTTACACATTACAATTAGCCGATCAAGTAGGTGTCTAGAAAGGTGTCAACGGGGTTACGCCCCTGGGAATACGAGGTTTACTTTAATTAGGTTCGTGCGAAAGCACGGGGGACCTCCCTCAAATTACCGGCACTGGCCTGGCTGAAAGATTGGCGAACTTGTAGCATGTAATTAATCCCGGCTAGTCTTTCCTTTTAGGGTTTGAATGAAGATTTGATAAAAACAGTGGGAGACATCCTGATTAGATATATTAGATAACCAATCTAATCTTGCAAGAGCATACGCTGAGTGTTTTCTTCTCTCTCTCTCCAGGTGGAGACCATATCACGCCTTAATCAAGATAATAAAACGGATGAATTGACCGAACCCGCTTGTTATACTGAGCTGGGGAACGTTGGTCCCGCTCCAACTTATAATTTTTATAAGAAAGAGCAGGAATAGGGGATTACCAGAATTCCCGTGCCGCCCAAACGAAGAAAGTGCATGCTGATGCATCTTTTTCGGGTGTGTTCATTACAGAGAAATGTTTCTCAGTTTCCTTTACGTCCTGGGTATTTGATACCGGATCATGATCCCACATATGTAATTTGTTACATGGGCTACAGAAAGGTAGAGAACTGAGAACGGGTGATATGTTTCATGAGATAGAAAACGGTGCAAGTGTTGCAGCCAAGTCTGTTGGTCACTATCACCCTGTATTACCAGAATACATTGATTCTGAACAAATATTATTAAATACCGAACCTGATGTACAACATCATATCAGTCTCTTTATTAGTAATGAAAGGATATAATTTTGTATTGTTGGATAAAGTTTTGAACATTTCCTATATCAAGAGTTGATCGGTTCAGGTACGTTATCTAAAAGCATAGACGTTCTAAATCAAACTACAGTTCTTAATATACGGAACACGCAAAAGAGGAAGAGTTCAGAAATGAACGAATCCTTCTTGAGGCATTGTAGACTAGGTCATATCAATGCAACCCGACTAGCTGAAGTTACATAAAGATGCATATTTAAATTTGTTTGAATTTACATCTTGTGAAACTTGCCGGTCATGTCACAAAGATAAGATAACCATAGCTCTGTTTATTGAAAACAGAGAAAGAGTTAGTGAACTCTTGGGATTGATACATGCTGATGTATGAAAGTCCCCTGTCTACACATGCCAAGACCGGTTCTTTGTACTTCATTACATTCTCTGATAATCTCTCAAGTTTCAGACATGTGTTCCTGTTGAAACATAAGTCCGAACCTTTTGAGATATTGACAGAATGTAAGTTAGAAGTAAAGAACCAAAATACGGGTATAAGTATTATGTCCTTTGATGAGATCAAGGAGTAGAATACTTGAGCACGGGATTCCTGGACTATTCTAAAGGAGAATGAGCTTCTCTCTCAGCATTACTCCTCTGTAAACACCATAGCATAATGGTATATCGGGGCGGAGAAATAGTACCCTATGTGATATGGTGTACTCTATGATGAGTACAACTAAGTTTCCTATTTCCTTTTGGGAGTTATGCACTTGAGAAGCTGCATACCTACTGAATAGGGTTCAAATCAAATCAGTTGCCTGCCACTTCATATATGATATGGAATGGGAAGAGCACATATCTTATATAGTTAAGATTTGGGGTTGTCCAGCCTATGTCTAAAAGCAGAATCCGGACAAGCTCGAGGCAAGGTTAGCTCTGTAAAACTGGAAGTAGTTCCAGCTATACAAACTACAGCTAATGATTTGGTAGAACCAAAGGATTCAGTAGTTTCCAACGAACCTCAGCCTCTCCGCCGATCTAGTAGGGTTCCTCACCCACCTGAGAGATGCTTCGGTTTCTCTATGACAGTGGGAGCGAGGATTGCATCATAAGATGATGACCTAACTAAGTTTCGAGCTGGCCAGCAGGAGTGGGACTCCGTAAGAATGGCTGGATGCTTAGTGATCTGAGATGGAATCCTTATACACCAACAAAGTATGGACTTTGGTTGCTTTATCTGAAGGGTTAAATCCCCATCAGGAGCAAGAATATCTTGAGAAGATTACTTGGTGTACATGGAAAAGTTGAGACTTTCAAAGCTATGCTTAAGTCCATCCAGATCCTACTGTCCACGGCTACATACCATGACTACGATATCTGGTGGTTGGGTGTCATGACAGCTTTTCTAAATGATGTTTTAGAAGAGAGCGTCTATAAGTACACAACCAGAGGGCTTCGTAGACAGTGGGAGCAGCGGAAATGTGTGCAAGTTGTTTTATGTGATAAAGCAGGCATCGCAGAGTTGGAACGTCTGTTTTGAAGTGGTAGTCAAAGATTTTTTGACTTCATCAAAATGGTAGATGAACCTTGTATATACAAAAAGGTAGTAGGGAGTATGGTGGTGATCCTCGTAGAGTACGTGGATGACATACTCTTGATAGGGAAGGAGTTTCCTATGCTACGCTCGGTCAATCTCCGCTTATCACAAGGATTCTCCATATAGGATCAAATTAATACCTCCTAAATCCTGGGTTTGGATCTATGAGATGGATCTAATTGGATGTTAGGATTCTCACTAGTTGTAGTGAGATGATATCAATCGATCCTGGGGAGAATCACTGGAAAGGTTCCAGGGTGATAAGGACGACTGAATGTCAGTCGCAGGCATTGTCTATACCCTCAGTGGAGGGACGGTATGTTGGAAGAGTTCCAAGCTAAATACCGTGACTTACTAGACGATTAAAGGCAAGATACATTGTTACTAAGGATGCTACCAAAGAGGCAGTCTAGATATATAAGTTCATGAGATGAACTTCGTTCCTACCATTGTGTGACAATGGAGTTGTGGCTTTAGCCAAGGAACTACCATCCCATCAGAGATCCAGATATAATTCTTAGGCGGTATCACCTGATCATGGAGATGGTTGATCTCCAGGTAGATCGAGGTTAGGCGAGTAGACACACAGAACAACAACGCGGATCCACTCACAAAGGCCTTTTTCCAAGTAAAGACTTTTATGGGATGGTTGAGTATGAGATACTTCAACCACAGCTAATTGTTGGGTATGTGGTACCACAACAGATGGACCTAGTGCAAGTGGGAGATTGTTAGTTATATGTATGCCCTAGAGGCCATTACTGTACATACGATGTATATTGTAATGGATGCTTGGACATATATAGGGAGGACTTTTTTGCTCGACATGATAATATGCTATCTGGCTGTACTTTATCTTAACATGTACTCTGATTGTCTCTATGTTACATGTTGATAAAGCCATTAGGATATGTACTCGACTACTGGGACGATGATGAGATCATACTAGTAGGGCCACGGTAGTCGACGAGTACATCCTATAACTGTTCCTAGTCGAGGGTGTATCGAGACAGGGCATCGATGCACCAGAGTAGACTAGCGTATACGCATCTTGATCCATATGATGGGCGATGGATGATCCCATATCCATCAGTGTTTGACATCAAGGATGGTGTACGGGTGCTCAGTAGAGACTGGGTACACTGGACGGACTCGCCGAGAATTCCCAGATGGTATTATACCTCACGTCAGATGGCAGTTCTCCGGTGACACTGGTACAAAGTAGTCTGTTGACCCGAGATCGTCATAGAGTCATGTGTGATTCCCACTGTGCTTTGATTTCCATCATACCACGTCCAAGATGGCGTGCAAAAAGGTGGCTTTTGGGTACAGTCCCGAATCACGTGGAGGCAATGAGCGATAGGAGGGGATTCGTCTCTCCCGGTATAGGGAGTTGATGTTGTGCTGTGTTCGATTAGCTATAACCGGAAATCCCTGGCCAGGGTTACTAAGATTTACTGGTAAGTGTTATCAGTAGTTTCTCGAACTGTTATAGACCTCATATCGACACAACTTATCAAGCTACTGGGGTCTGACGTTTACCACCCCAAGGCGAGATGTGCGACATATCAGACGATGAGACCGGACTGTACGGGAGTGTTACTGATTGGATTCACAGGAGAATGTACAGGCATGCTTGTTGATTTTCTGAGCGCTCAATACTTGGGTGGCTGTTACGTTTAGCTGACCGCTTGCAGCTTGTGGGTGTTTGATATGATCATCACATACTGCCGGCGTATTGACGATTCTTTAGAGTCCTACACAGAGGTTTCTTGACTCAGGTAAAATGGAGTAGGGGCATATATGTGATATGTGCAGGACCGAGGATAATGCGATATGTGATACCGTATTCTATTCTCGTGATATTAGATATCAGCCGGGTCATCGGATCAAGTGTTGATTCGATGAATCGGTAAATTATATATTGGTCGGTTATCTGCGATATAGCCGGATTGTCGGATCAAGTGTTGATTCGATAATTTAATGTATAATAATATATATGATATATTAAATTACATTAACTAATATTATCTCACGAAAAGATTCTTTTTCTCACTCGGGTAATACATTGATATATATGCGATATATGTTAATTGTATTATTTTCTTTTGTTACAATAAATATTATATATGAGATATATAATATTGTAACATGATATGATAACTAATGCAACATGTTTAGTAGAGATTAAACAAGATTAGGGTTTGATTTGTGTTAATACTTTCTAGATGTTTGTAGAAGGTTTTCTTTTTTTTTTGCAAAGATATTTTCAAGTGACTCATTCTTAACCTAACCCAAACCCTAGCCTTGGTTAATTCTCTACAAAGGTTTAGTCAACCATGATTGCATTATTGATCATCTTTATCCTTTCATTATTCATCACAAAAGGGTTGGATATTCATGATTCATCTTCTTCTTCTTCTTTCTTTCATGGAAAAAGCTTTCTAGCTTTTTTCCAAGTGATGAAAATGAATGAGAATAAGAAAATAAAAGAGAGAAAAAATCCTACTTCATCGTTCTCATCTATCCTTGCCCTTTAGATGAGAGTGTTCACTTCATTTAGTGAGTGTTAGCTTGTGTTAATGAAACTTCAAGGTAGATCATCTTTGTTATCGAAGATCGGAAGCAAGACTGCGTCTTTCTCTTCGTGAAGCCTCTCGAGAGTCCGGAACACGATGATCGCAGCGAAGGGACCTCAACACGGAGCTTAAGAAGTGAAGGACTGGATCTACAAAGGTTGTAATCCCTCTCACTTAGTGTTAAAGAGTTTAACATGCTTGTTTTCGCCTAAACCCTAGTTTAAAGATCCGGCTTTGGGTTGTTCGGCACGGCTAAAATTTTAATCGGGCATGGTTGATACCTCGTAGACCCTTGTGCGCTGCCTAGCAACCCTACAATTTGTTCCCTCATGGGAACTGAATAAAGAAGCAAGGAAATACACAAGAGGAGCATCACGTGTCCACACGTGATCGGGCATCACGTAGGGACACGTGACCTTCTATGAGCAATGTTATAGGCGCTGAGATACACGATTTGAGATGGGGTCACGTGCCAGCACGTGATGGGTCCCTGAGCCCTTTGAAATGATAGAATTAAATTCTAATGAAAGGCCTAACTGATGGGGTCACGTGCTAACACGTGATGGACTCTTAAGTCCTTGGAATAATAGAATTAAATTCTAATTGGATGCTTAAATCAATGGGGTCACGCTCCAACACGTGATAGGCTCTTAAATCATCTGAGCTGAAAGAAGGAAAACAACAAATGGAGCATCACGTGCCCGCACCTGACCAGGGGTCATGTGCCAACACGTGATGGGTTCCCGATCCCCCTGAACTAATAGAATTAAATTCTAATTAAAGGGAATCAAAAACCATAATGGAAAAATATTTCTCTAGATCTTTCCAAAAAAAAAAGATTGCGCTCTGTAAAGTGGAGCACCGTTGGATTAAAAATCCAATGGTGATTAAAAATCACCAATTTATAGAATGATTCTATACAAGGAAATATTTACCAAAAAAAATCTGTCGGGAACAACAAATAAAATACCTTTTGGATTAAAAATCCAATGGTGAATAAAATTCACCGAGGGATCTAACAGATAATGTTGGTTATAAAATCAATAAAATCATTCAATGAAAGATTGACTAAATAAACTGATTCTTTTCTTTCTCCTATAAATAGGAGCCAAAAAAGAAAAAAAGAAGAGAAAAAAGAGAGGAGAGATACAACAACAGAGAGAAAAGAAGATCTTTTCAGAAAAGAAAGAAACCCTAGGTAAGAGAGGGAAAGAGATCATTCTATAAGCTCCCACAAAACAAAAGAGAATTTAATTCTCAATCTAAGAGTTTAACTCTTCTGAATAAGAACTTAGTTCTTCCTTTGGTTGAAGATATGCAGAAGCAGATCTCCCCATAAGTTGAGAATTTAATTCTTATCGGGGAGATTCTGCCATGCAGATCTAAAACCCAAGAGGGGACCAATGTTCAGAGAATTTTATTCTCCCACAAAGCACAAAGGAATTTAATTCCACCAACAAAGATTGGTTTTAACCCTTAATATAAGAACTTAGTTCTTCTTCAAGGTTGAAGATCTGCAGAAGAAGATCTCCCCATAAGTTGAGAATTTAATTCTCATCGGGGAGATTCCGCCATGCAAATCCAAAACTCAGAGGGAGAATTGGGTTTAAAGAATTTAATTCTTCCAAACACATAGGAATTTAATTCCTCTAAATAAAATTAGGGATTAACCCTATAAAAGAATTTAATTCTTAAACAAGGGACTTAAACTCTCCATGCACGTAAAAGATCAAGTATCCAACATGATCACATGGTAACATGTGACCCTCCCCCTAAATGAGCAAAAAGGAATGGATTAAACATGGTCACGTGCTCCCACGTGACCCTCAAAATAAAAGGGAATAAACCCAAAGGCAGTATAGATTCAGGGTGCCTCACGTGTCCCCACGTGACCCCTGACAAACACGTTTTTCAAAAAAGAGCAAATGGAGGAAAACAGAGAAATTAATGCCCAATGCATAAGCTCTATTATGTGCCTACACGTGACGATTATGAAAGCTAAGTGTTTAACACTTATTTGAATATTCTGAGAATAAAATAAAGGAATTCTGGCCTAATCCTCAGGCGCCTCACGTGACCCCACGTAACCACCTCCTTTTTAGTGTTTAACACTATTTTGAGCGCTTTGTCCCTAGTGTTTAACACTATTTTAAGCGCATCACGTGGGAGCACGTGATCGCCAAATATACTCTAGTGTTCAACACTATTTTAAACGAACCTTAGCCCAAATTGGCTAAGTTTTCCAGAGGTAAGACTCCCTTTCAACTGAACCCCAACTACATTCTTGTCTTTTAAACTTGATCATTTCATATGACATTCAAAATAAAACCCCAGAGCCATGATGAATGGTCAGTGCCCAATAAAAGCCAAAAATATTGTCAGAATCTAAAACCCATGCTTAGCATTGCTAAATAAAGAGGGGCTGAGCCCAGACAAATGTTCAACACCCCAAATAAATGTACAACATTTGGAACCTAATTAGACTTAGCCCAAGTTGACCATAAGTCCTCAATTCAGATTTAACTGAGCCCATGTGCTCATAATATAATTAATTGATCTTAGTCCCAAATTGGACTACAGATTTCCCAACCAACATTGGTTTAAGGGTGCATCTCTTCATTCCTTTGATATTTGTCATTGTAATCCTTCAATGTCTTCAGAGAGTTGACGGGTCCCGATAACCAATCATTCCATGGACTGTGGGGTCCTTAAACTCATGGACTATGATGTCCTTAAACTTTATAGACTATGCCATCTTTAAACCACAGACTGTGGGGGCCTTAAACACATAGACTATGACGTTTTTAATCTACGGACTGTGGGGTGCTTAAACTCATAGACTATGATGTCCTTAAACTTTACAGACTATGATGTCTCTAAACTACCATGGACCGAGATGTCCTTAAACTAACATTGGATCGTAATGTCCTTAAACTAATCACGGACCGCAATGTCCCTAAACTAAAATGATAGAGTCTAAATGCTCTCTTATTGGATCTAAACGATCGTGTTAAGTTGATATTAGTCTGAAATTAGACTAACGTATCCTTAGCAAACGTTTAAGTTGATCTTAGATTCAAATGAGACTAATGTATTCTTAAACCCAACCCCAACCCTAAATCTAAGAAGATACGGATTTGGACTAATCCACGCCCTACGAGCGACAACATAAATTAGTCTTCGTATACAATCCAGGGGCAACCAAAAACAAAACAAACATACATGACACGAAGTTATCATCTGGAGAAGAAGAAAGTGGTTACCGCGATGCTGTAGCGTAATTAACTGCAGGGGCTTGCGCCTTCATGGAAGAGCGTCCCTACAATCAAAAACCCCTCAATGAGGGGAATCTGACGAAGTCTGCTACATCGGCCGCATCCGTCTAAACCTTCGATACATGGTGTCATAAACCAACTTGGCATCTTCGGAGAGGTGGACGGATAGCACCAGATAGCATATGCCCCCAAATTCAGGTAAGAAGTTTGTCTTCCCGGCTTTCGGTGGAGAACAATAGGTATATTTATATGGATAATGTTTTGCATTTTGAGTGATATTCCGTACGAGACTTAGATCTGTACCCTGATGTTGTATAGGTTGATAGAATCCCTATTTGTTTAATGCCGTCGTATGATGGATTTACCGTACGCGATGAGTTTTACCTGTTGATTTATCCATACCCTTGTTTAGAGGAGGTCGTACGATGGATTGTACCGTACGTGATGTTGTGAGGCTGGATGCCGATTGATGGATTCACCGACTCGGATATATTGTAGACACATATACCTTATAGCTTTTAGCTGATGATGTACTTTATTCTACGATCATGTTATTCTCATTGCATTAAATATACCTGTGCTAGTACACCTACACCATTATCGAGGATGCGTATGTTACACTTACACAGATTTGCCGGTTCACACACCTTCATCATCGATAATTGCCATGTCACTACACTGTAGAATTGCTATATCATGCCATGATATAATTGCTATGTTCATATCACTGTTCCACATTACATGAGATATACGGACATGCTTGCATCCTGTTATATGTTGCATACATACTGACATGTACACCCACATACTTAGTTACAGCTACATGTACTTCATGCATACATACTGACATGTAAACTCACATATCTTACTATAGATGCATATATCCCTAAGTGGTATTTTATTGACATGTGATTTTGATACGTTGATTATTGTGCTATTGCCCTTATGAAATGCATCATACATACTTGCGTACATGTAGATACTTATACTTTGCTACAATTACATGTACACCTCATACGATGCTGCACTTGATTTCGGAGGATTTGGGAACCGCATGATATATTTTAAACTGGATTCATTTAAAAGTGTTAGTTATATGTATGCCTTAGAGGCCATTACTGTATATGAGATGTGTATTGTAGTGGATGCTGGGACATATATAGGTAGGACTTTCTTGCTCGACATGATAGTACGCTATCTGGTTGCTCTTTATCTTAACATGTACATTTATTGTCTCTCTGTTACATGTTGATAAAGCCCTTAAGATGTGTACTCGACTTGCAGGACTATGATGCAGATCATACTAGTGGGGCCTGGGTAGTCCAGGAGTACATCCTTCAATGTTCCTAGTCGTGGGAATATCGAGACGGGGCATCGATATTCCAGAGTAGACTAGCGTATATCTTCTCGACCGATGTGATGGGAGATGGTTGATCCCATATCCATTGGTGTTTGACATCAGAGATGGTATGGGGGTGCTCAGTGGATACGGGGTACAGTGAACGGACGCGCCGAGAACTCCCAAATGGTATTATACCTCACGTTAGATGGCAGTTCTTTGGTGACACCGGTACAGCTTAGTCTGTTGACCTGAGATCGTCATAGAGTCTTGTGTGTCTCCCACTGTGCTTTGATTTCCACCCTACCACAGCTCTACTGATGCGTGCAAACAGGTAGTTTTTGGGTACAGTCCCGATTCACATGGAGGCATTGAGCGATAGGACGGGATTCGTCTCTCCCGGTATTGGGGGTTGATGTTGCGCTTTGCTCGAATGGCTATAACTGGAAATCCCTGGCCATGGTTGCACTGATTTACTGGTAAGTGTTATCAGTAGTTTCATACTTGTTATGGACCTTACATCGGCATGACTTATCAAGCTACTGGGATCTGACGTTTACCACCCTTTGGCGAGATATGCGACATATCAGACGAACAGACCGGACTGTGCGGTAAGTGTTACTGATTGGATTCGCAGTAGTGTGAGCAAGCTTGCTCGTTGATCTTCTGATCGCTCAATACCCGGGTGGCCGTTACGTTTAGCAGACCGCTTGCGGCTTGTGGGTGATTGATATGATCACCACCTACTGCCGGCGTATTGACGAGTCTTTAGAGTCTTACACAGAGGTTTCATGGCTCAAGCGAAACGAAATAGGAGCGCATATGAGATATGTGCGTGACGGAGAATAATACCAGTATGAGATACTGTATTCTATTCTCGCGATTTGTATCATCGCTCGGTTATATGTGATATAGCCGGGTTACCGAATCAAGTGTTGATTCGATATATTGATACACTAGATATTAGTCGGTTATATGCGATATGACCGGATCGTTAAATCAAGTGTTGATTTAATGATTTAATGATTTAATGTATAATTATATATTTTTTTACATTAACTAGTATTGGTTCACTTAAGATTGACTTTCTCACTTGATGTGCACAAGTTGTATATGTGATATATGTTTGTGCACTAGTTTGCATCATGATTGATGATACATACAAACATGGGTGGGTGTGTGACATACACCATGTTAATTATAATTTAGGTTGTTATTTATCTTAGTTATTCAAAATGGTGGCTTCTTTTATCATGGCTTGAAGCTTCATGAAGCTTGAAGCAACTTTGACAAAGTCCACTCATTTTGTCTTGATTAAGATATCCATTAACCAAACCATTATAATTAACTATGGTTTAGTCTTTACAAAGGTTAGCTCACCCATGGTTGCATTATGATAGACTTCACTTGATTATTCTTTTTAGATAATTCATTTTTATTCATATTCTTTTCTTTCTTCTTCTTCTTCTTCAAGAAGAATAAAAGCTTGCTAGAAAAAATTTCAAGTGAAGAAATAGAGTGAGAAATCCAAATCCAAAGTGAACCCACTTCCTATTTCATCAACCTCTACTACTTGCTATTTAGTTTAGGGTGTTCTCTTCAAAAAGTTCATAACCTAGTGAAGATGGAGCTTGAGTTTGAGTCTCCTCGACGTAGATCATCTTCGGCCTCGAAGTCAACGACCTAGCCCGCTCATTTCTCTGAGGAAACCATCGCTAGAGTCCGGGATCATGATGATCGCAGCGAAGGGACGTCAACACGGAGCTTTAGAAGTGAAAGACCGGATCTACAAAGGTTGTAATCCCTTTCACTTTGTGTTAAAGTTGTTTACTTGTTATTTTTCGCATAATCTCTAGTATACGATCTTGGTTAGGGTTGTTCGGCACGGCTAAATTTTTTGAATCGGACATGGTAGATGCCTTGTAGAACCTTGTTAGAGTGCCTAGGAACCCTACAGTGGTATCAGAGCGAAGGTAGAGCTTTAGGCGAAGTCTAGACGAAGTAAGAAGTCCGATCGAATCCCGAAACCCCGATACACCCTTCTCTGGAAATTTTTTAAAATCGTGATTTTTTGTGAATTAAAAATACTCAAAAAAATCAGCAGGCTATTTTAGGAATTACTGTGCAAAACGACCCATTAATGCGCTTAAAGCGCTGCGGAACCGCGGCCGTACCCTGCTTGCGCGGTGGTTCCGCGGCTCTACAGTGGGATTATGGATTCATTTTGGTACAATAACATCCGTTGGTACTGCTGCATGTTTCTGGGAATTTTTAATTATACTCAAGAGTTGAGTTTTAGGGGTTGTATTGGGGACTCGATGATTCGACCGGATTATTTAACTTTGTTTATTTTGTCCAGATAATTTTAGAATGTGTTAAAGAGTTCGACCGGATATCAATAACTCACTTTTTCCCCTGCCGGAAAATTTCCAAGTGTCGGATTTTTCCGTAGTTTAAGAACGTTCTAAGTCATGCAAGTAACGCGATGGACCCTCTAGAAGACAACAAACCTTAACTCGATTATGTGACCATCTTGAACTGCCTTTTGAACCTTAAGGTTTGGGGAAGTACGGCGTTGCCACATGTGAGGTGTTGGCTTGACCCTTCTACGGCTAGACCATTGGTACTATGGCATGTGATGGATGTTTTTAAACTCCCCTCAAGTGTCGAGAACTATTTGGGAAAACTTGGGTGTTTGATTATTCGATCTGAAAGTTTAACATTGTCTATTTATCTGGAATATGATACAATATTTGGAATCCACAAGCAGTTATGAAATAACTAAATTGAATGTTGTAAATCCAGCAGTTCAGTCTCAAATGATCGGTTGCCACGGAAATTTTGATGTGATCAAAAGTCTGTCGCAATCACGTAGCGTACGCGGATACTCGCCGGGTAAACTTAATAGATAGACACTCCCCATAGCCCCGACCAAGTGACTGTAGGAGAACCCCATCGCCAAAAGCATCCGTTCGGGTGCTCGCGGCAGCGGTGTTCCGCCTTAGTGCACTTCGTCGACGACATCCGGGGGTGTGGCCGTCTACTAAAGTTTGTGACGAGCATTCGATAAGGATGTCGGGAATCTTGTTGAATTGCCCGAATTGATATTGAAAAGAGTTTTCGATATTGAGACTAAAATGCGGGGTTTATAATAGTTAGGCATTTGATGTCTAAGGAATTCATTTGATTAGGCATGCCATGTCTAAAGAGGTTGCGGATTCCAACTGTTATAGTTTTACACTTTCTTTTCTACGACCGTAAGTGTAATATGTGGTGTATCGCCGGTTTTGTTACTATACTTCAACGACAATTGGGATATGCATATTTACTTACGTTAATGATATGTGATGTTATGTGTTGTTGGATATGTTATATTGGATCGTCGTGTTTGAATAGCCGGGGGTTTTATGTGAGATGAGAGTTTTTCTTTTTCATTCATGTAAAATTCATTGTATGTAATATTCTTTTATTGGGGCACTTCCGGGTTGAGGATGATGTCACCATTGTATATTATTTACTTTTCCGCATTAGGATAGACCCAAGGCGGAGAGCACAAGTAACCGGGTTCTAGGGTCCAGTGGGAGACCATCTCGAGGAGTCGAGTCCGGGTCTCCTAACTCTAGAATTGGTAGGGTTGCTTACCGCTCTCGTAGGGTCTACGGGTGTGGGATTGGCTATTCATCACGACCGTGGAATCCGTGTTTTATAGGGGCTCAAAATAAAATACGGACGTCCTAGTATATCCAATATTTCATATGTTGTTTTCTGATGCGTTATCTGTGATGTGATCATGTGATATGTTCAGATAGATACTGTATATAGTATATATGATATATTATATAGACGTTG
Organism: Agapanthus africanus; assembly: GCA_030015575.1. Taxonomy (NCBI): domain Eukaryota; kingdom Viridiplantae; phylum Streptophyta; class Magnoliopsida; order Asparagales; family Amaryllidaceae; genus Agapanthus; species Agapanthus africanus. The sequence goes on along the minus strand of JASDDO010000016.1, from coordinate 129,538,102 downwards.
CTTATGTTTTACACCCGCACTAGCCCTGCCCCGCTCTGCCGTTAGTTACCTAACCTAACGGTGCAGTCGGGACATCGAGGCGAATGCGGATGGCGTAAGCGTACGTTGTATTTATCTGTGATGTTTGGGTGGACTTAAATGATGGGACTTCATTAATGAGATTAATGAAAGAAAAATAATCCTAAATGATGTTGTGGAATCGAATTTCAAAAATTAGGTAGCTCTAGTTGTTGCTTTGCATAGCGGTGTTCCTTGTAGAACATCCAACACCTTATTCGATAAGCAAAGAGCCGAGATCCCTTCACCGTGAGTGACCTCTTTAGAGATGACTAGCAGATGCTACAACCTTCGGTTTGTCTTTTGACTGCTTTTCTAGTTCTTGCTTTGCATAGTGGTATTGTGAATATCCTGCACCTCATTCGACGAGGAAAGAGCCGAGATCCCTTCACCGGGAGTGACCTCTTTAGCGAAACTAGCAAAAGCCTCAAGAACACTCCATTTAAAAACCATTTGATTCCGCAACGAGATCAAGTTCAAAGCGTTAAAGCTTTTCTTAAAAACCATCATCATTTTAGGAAATAGAGTACTTAGTATTCGTGTTGTGTTTGTTGACCATAGTCAAGGCACAGTGTACGGTAGCTAAGTGATGTCTTCCTACACAGCATATGATGCGATTAGTCAGGACAGTCATATGACTTTGTTGACCTTACTTAAGAGTCATGTGGGTGGGTCTAATTAATCACGAAATGACGGGTAGATCTTGACTAGTGCTTATGATTTGTTGACCATAGTTAAGGTCATAAGTGCTAGGGTAAAAACCATTATCAGGAGTTTCAAGTGTTGAAATTTGCAATGAGATTGCATAACTTCTATATGATAGTTGGATCCTGATACCCACTGCGAGTAATTGTTACTCCTGGGAGAGTTTTGCACTTTACAATTAGCCGATCAAGTAGGTGTCTAGAAAGGTGTCAACGGGGTTACGCCCCGGGGAAAACGAGGTTTTTTTTAATTAGGTCCGTGCGGAAGCACGGGGAACCTCCCTCAAAGTACCGACACTGGTCTGGCCGAAAGATTGGCGAACTTGTAGAGTGTAATAATCCTGGCTAGTCTTTCCTTTTAGGGTTTGAAGGAAGATTTGATAAAAACAGTTGGAGCCATCCTGATTAGATAAAATATATAACCAATTTAATCTTGCAAGAGCGCACGCAGAGTGTTTTCTTCTCTCTCTCTACAGGTAGCGACCATGTCACACCTTAATCAAGATAATAATATGGATGTATTGACCGAACCCGCTTATTATACTGAGCTGGGGAACGTTGGTCCCGCTCCAACTTATAATTGTTATAAGACCGAGCAGGAAATAGGGGAATACCAGGATTCCCATGCCACCCAAACGAAGAAAGTGCATGAGATGCATCTCCTTCGGGTGCGTTCATTACAAAGAATTGCTTCTCAGTATCCTCTACGTCCTGGGTATTAGATACAGGATCAGGATCCCATATATGTAATATGTTACATGGGCTACAGATAGGTAGAGAACTGAGAACGGGTGATAAGTTTCAAGAGGTGAAAACGGTGCAATTGTTGCAGCCAAAGTGTTGGCAGTTATCACCCTGTATTTCCAAATACATTGATTTTGAATGAATGTTATTAGATACCGAACCTGATATACAACATCATATCAGTCTCTTTATTAATTAAAGAAGGATATAATTTTGTACTGTTGGATAATGATTTGAACATTTCCTATGTCAAGAGTTGATCGGTTCAGGCACGTTATCTAAAAGCATATACATTCTGAATCAAACCACAGTTCTTATTGTACAGAACACACACAAGAGGAAGAGTTCAGAAATGAACGAATCCTTCTTGAGGCATTGTAAACTAGGTCATATCAATATGACCCGACTAGCTAAGTTACATTTAGATGCATATTTAAATCAGTTTGAATTTACATCTTGTGATACTTGCCAGTCATGTCACAAAGATAAGATGACCGTAGCTCTGTTTACTGGAAACAGAAAAAGAGTTAGTGAACTCTTGGGACAGATACATAGTGATGTATGAAGGTCCCCAGTCTACATATGCCCGGACTGGTTCTTTGTACTTCCTTACATTCACTGATGATCTCTCAAGATTCGGACACATGTTCCTGTTGAAACACATGTCTGATGCTTTTGAGAAATTCAAAGAATATAAGTCAGAAGTAGAGAACCAAAACGGGTATAAGTATTATGTCCTATGATGAGATCAAGGAGGAGAATACTTGTGCATGGAATTCTTGGACTATTCTAAAGGAGAATGAGATTCTCTCTCAGCATTACTCCTCCGTATACACCACAACACAACAGTGTATTGGGGTGGAGCAATTGCACCCTATGTGATATGGTGTGCTCTATGATGAGTACTACTGAGTTACCTATTTCCTTTTGGGGGTTATGCACTTGAGAAGCTGCATACCTATTGAATTGGGTTCGAATCAAATCAGTGCCTACCACTCCATATGAGATATGGTATGGGAAGAGCCCATCTCTTAAGCATGTTAAGATTTGGGGTTGTCCGGCTTATGTCAAAAGAAAAATCCGGACAAGATCGAGGCAAGGTCAGTTCTGTAGAATTGGAAGGAGTTCCAGCTATACAAACTACAGCTGATGATTTGATAGAACCAAAAGATTCAATAGTCGCCGATGAACCTCAGCCTCTCCGCCAATCTAGCAGGGTTCCTCACCTGCCTGAGAGATACTTCGGTTTCTCGATGACAGTGGGAGCGAGGATTACATCATGAGATGATGACCCAACTAGTTTCGAGCAGGCCATCAAGAGTAAGGACTCTGTAAGAATGGCTGGATGCTTAGCGATCGGAGATGGAATCCATGTACACCAACAAAGTATGGACTTTGGTTGCTAAGTCTGAAGGGTTAAATCCCCATCAGGAGAAAGTATATCCTGAGAAGATTACTTGGTGTAGATGGAATGGTTGAGACTTTCAAAACTAGACTAGGGCTAATGATGAAACCTTTTCCAGTGGCTATGCATAAGTACATCCGGATCCTACTTGCCATTGCTACATACCATGAATACGAGATCTGGTGGTTGGGTGTCATGACTGCTTTTCTAAATGATGATTTAGAAGAGAGCGTCTATAAGTACACATCCAGAGGGCTTCGTAGACAGTGGGAGCAGCGGAAACGTGTGCAAGATGTTTTATGGGATAAAGCAGGCATCACGGAGTTGGAACATTTGTTTTGATGTAGTAGTCAAAGAGTTTGACTTCATCAAAATAGTAGATGAACTTGTACATACAAAAAGGTAGTAGAGCGTAAGGTGGTCATCCTTGTATTGTACGTGGACAACATACTCTTGATAGGAAAAGAGTTTCCTATGCTACGCACGGTCAATCTCCTCTTATCACAAGGATTCTCCAAATAGGATAAAGGTGATACCTCGTAAATCCTGGATTTTAGATCTATGAGATAGATCTAAATGGATGTTAGGATTCTCACCACGTGTAGTGAGATGGTATCAATCGATCCTGGGGAGAATCACTGGATAGCTTCCAGGGAGATAAGCATGACTGAATGTCTGTCGTAGGCATTGTCTTTACCCTCAGTAGAGGGACGATCTGTTGGAAGAGTTCCAAGCTAGATACCGTGGCAAATTAGACGATAAAGGCTGGTGACATCGCTATCAACAATACTACCAAAGAGGCAGTTTGGGTGTATATTAGTTCATGTGATGAACAAGGTTCCTACCATTGTATGACAATGGAGGTAAGGCTTTAGCCTAGGAACCCCGGTCCCATCAGTGACCCAGACATATTCCATGGCAGTATCACCTGATCATGGAGATAGTTGATCTCCAGGGTGATCGAGGTTAGGAGAGTAGACTCAGAGGACAACACGGCCGATCCACTCATAGAGGCCATTTCCCAGAGAGAGACTTTTATGGGATGGTTGAGTATGAGATACTGCAACCACTGCTACAGATGGCCCTAGTGCAAGTGGGAGATTGTTAGTTATATGTATGCCCTAGAGGCCATTACTGTACATGAGATGTGTATTGTAGTGGATGCTGGGACATATATAGGTAGAACTTTCTTGCTCGACATGATAGTACGCTATCTGGTAGCTCTTTATCTTAACATGTACATTTATTGTCTCTCTGTTACATGTTGATAAAGCCCTTAGGATGTGTACTTGACTTGCAGGACTATGATGCAGATCATACTAGTGGGGCCTGGGTAGTCCATGAGTACATCCTTCAATGTTCCTAGTCGTGGAAATATCGAGATGGGGCATCGATATTCCAGAGTAGACTAGCGTATATCTTCTCGACCCATGTGATGGGCGATGGATGTCCTATATCCATTGGTGTTTGACATCAGAGATGGTATGCGGGTGCTCAGTGGAGACTGGATACACTGAACGGACATGCCGAGAACTCCCAGATGGTATTATACCTCACGTCAGATGGCAGTTCTCTGGTGACACTGGAACAGCTTAGTCTGTTGACCCGAGATCGTCATAGAGTCTTGTGTGTCTCCCACTGTGCTTTGATTTCAACCCTACCATGGCTCTACTGAGGCGTGCAAACATGTGGTTTTTGGGTACAGTCCTGATTCACATGGAGGCAATGAGCGATAGGAGGGAATTCGTCTCTCCCCGTATTGGGGGTTGATGTTGTGCTATGCTCGACAGGCCATAACTGGAAATCCCTGGCCAGGGTTGCACTGATTTACTGGTAAGTGTTATCAGTAGTTTTATGCTTGTTATGGACCTTACATCGACATGACTTATCAAGCTACTGGGGTCTGACGTTTAGCACCCCTAGGCGAGATATGCGACATATCAGACGAACAGACCGGACTATGCGGTAAGTGTTACTGATTGGATTCGCAGGAGTGTGAGCAGGCTTGCTCGTTGATCTTCTGATCGCTCAATACCCGGGTGGCCGTTACGTTTAGCAGACCGCTTGCGGCTTGTGGGTGATTGTTATGATCACCACCTACTGCCGGCGTATTGACGAGTATTTAGAGTCCTACACAGAGGTTTCTTGGCTCAAGCGAAACGAAATAGGAGCGCACATGAGATATGTGCGGGACCGAGTATAATACCAGTATGAGATACTTTATTCTATTCTCGCGATTTGTATCATCGCTCGGTTATATGTGATATAGCCGGGTTACCGAATCAAGTGTTGATTCGATATATTGATACACTAGATATTAGTCGGTTATATGCAATATGACCGGATCGTTAAATCATGTGTTGATTTAATGATTTAATGTATAATTATATATTTTTTTACATTAACTAGTATTGGTTCACTTAAGATTGACTTTCTCACTTGATGTGCACAAGTAGTATATGTGATATATGTTTGTGCACTAGTTTGCATCATGATTGATGATACATGCAAACATGGGTGGGTGTGTGACATACACCATGTTAATTATAATTTAGGTTTTTATTTATCTTAATTATTCAAATTGGTGGCTTCTTTTGTCATGGCTTGAAGCTTCATGAAGCTTGAAGCAACTTTGACAAAGTCCACTCATTTTGTCTTGATTAAGATATTCATTAACCAAACCATTATAATTAACTATGGTTTAGTCTCTATAAAGGTTAGCTCACCCATGGTTGCATTATGATAGACTTCACTTGATTATTCTTTTTAGATAATTCATTTTTATTCATATTCTTTTCTTTCTTCTTCTTCTTCTTCAAGAAGAAGAAAAGCTTGCTGGAAAAATTTTCAAGTGAAGAAATAGAGTGAGAAATTCAAATCCAAAGTGAACCCACTTCCTATTTCATCATCCTCTACTACTTGCCATTTAGTTTAGGGTGTTCTCTTCACAAAGTTCATGACCTAGTGAAGATGGAGCTTGAGTTTGAGTCTCCTCGACGTAGATCATCTTCGGCCTCGAAGTCAACAACCAAGCCCGCTCATTTCTCCGAGGAAACCATCGGTAGAGTCCGGGATCATGATGATCGCAGCGAAGGGACGTCAACACGGAGCTTTATAAGTGAAGGACCGGATCTACAAAGGTTGTAATCCGTTTCACTTTGTGTTAAAGTTGTTTACTTGTTATTTTTCGCATAATCTCTAGTATACGATCTTGGTTAGGGTTGTTCGGCACGGCTAAATTTTTTGAATCGGGCATGGTAGATGCCTTGTAGAACCTTGTTAGAGTGCCTAGGAACCCTATAAAAAGAGCGTTTTTCCCTTAATATGCTCATATTGCTGTTTTATATTGCATATATCAGTTTTCATGGATTTTCGCATTGAGATATGGATTTCATATGATTATGGATTTGAGAACCGCGGGGGTGTTTCAAGAAATTTATGTATTGTTTGAAAACCCGGTTTCTCTTGATATGATATTGCAGTGCGTCCACCATGTGTTTTCTCGGTTCTGAGATTGGCATATGAAACCCGATTCGAGGAGCGGGAGGCACCGTCTGCGGGTACATAGTGGACCCGGTATGGTACCCCAGGGCGAGAGATGATTTCGTGGTGTAGACGATGAGCGTGGCAGAGGGACCACTACCTACCGGTGATATTATTTGAACTCGGCGGATATCTGGGGGATACCGACCGGAGTCATGTTCAGACATGCTACGTAGATTGCGGGTGTCGATATGGACACTCAGGTTCCATGAGATGTACTGACATCAGGGCCGACCATGGTGACGGCGCCTGACAGATGAGGATTTACGTGTCGATGCTAGACACGGGTTTCATGATGTTTCAAGTGTCGATGTGGACACTCCGGTTCCATGATTTTGTTATGTCGCGAGGGACACACGTTGATTTATATCCTCATTTTTACCTGCATATGCTTTTATGATATTTACATGTAGGAGTTGTTGTGTCAGTGGTTGACATGTGGACGAGATCCACTACATGCTTGCATTGATTATATTGTTAGACGAGATCCACCTACATACATGCATTGATTATTGTTGGATGATATCCACTTGCTGATAGGAATTTATTTATGTGTTGGAACATATGCAGATACGGTCACCGTAGATATCATAGTATTACCTTTATGATATAGTTGACCTAGAAATCGTTGTTTATTTCGATTTCTACCTGATGATGTTTTCTTCTCATGAGTTGGCAACTCACCCCTGTTGTGCCACAGTTCTTGTAGGTTGACCACTTGGATCAGTAGCGGCATCGCTGGCATACAGCTTGCTTTCGGGTGTTTTTCTTTGGTAGGTGGTACATGTTGGATCGTGCCCCTCTTGTATTCATTATTCATATTGTATCTAGTTAACTCCATCAAATCAGAAAAAAGTAATTGTATTTATTGTAGACTTAGAAGACTTGTAGTTGCGAGACTTGAGCGATGGATTTTATGTTCGCTTTTGGGATTGATGTCTTGCTTTACTTTATTTCCTTATGTGGATCTTCGCCGTTGGGCGTCGTATACTTGTTTTTATACTTGTGGTGGTTGTTTCCGCCGTTGGTCATGATTTTCTCCCGTTTGGGGATGCTTTATTATATTCTGTGTTGTACCCGTTTTCGGGGTTAGTTTTTACAATGGAGGTGCTGCCCAAATTTTCAAAAGACAAAGCATGATTTACTATACCTTTATTTCAAAGCTTCACCTCTTTATTTTTTTAAAAAAAGGTTTAGATTTCTGGGTTTCAGCTTACTTGAATTACGTTACGCCTGTAGACGTCGCGTGATTTAAGTGCTGGTCGCGAGCTAATATTTTTGGTCGTGACAAAGTTGGTATCAGAGAGATAAGTTTAACCTTAGTTCGAGTTTAGGTTTGACTATGTAGGGTCTAGGGCGTATATACTTCGGAACCTAGGCTTGACCTTACGGAACTTAGACTTGAACAAGGGGGTGTTAGACTCGAACTTTCGTTACATAGGCTGACCCTGATTGATGGAGTAGGTAGCTTGAGTAGAGTGACGTACCGTACGTATGTTCCGCAGCATATTTACGATACGATACTCCACTTAAGTGACCTTAGGATGTACATATCGTGAGACTTGTGATTCTCTTCATTTCCTTGATTATACATCCATTTGAGATCCTTGATTCTATTTGTTTACATGATCATACTCTCACTGATTCCGTTCCTCCATATGATCATATATTCATTCTGGATCTATTAATTCATTTCATCACTTGATCTTTTTTCATCGATACTTGTTTGAGGTTCCTATCACCATGGTTTGAGCGCAGATTGAGCTGCTGCTGGTGATGCGGCCAGGGCGAGCTCGTCGTGGACGAGGACAGACCATCGTGTTTTCTGGTGACATGGGAATGTATCAATATAGTGTTGTGTTGTGACCTCTCGTTTGAGACGAGTGTGGCGGATGATCGGGCCATTGTTAGAGGCTGTCTGCTGTGAGAGGAATGTTGATGTACAACATACCTTAAAGATTGTGATGTCATCGACCGTGCAGACAGATGACCCAACTGTTGCTGTGATTGATGTGATGTTGCTTCCAAAGCTTACGAGATGAGATCGCTGGAGCTTCCAGGAAGAGATGCGACAGGTGATAGCTAATCTATCTTGAGTTGAGAGAAGAAAGTGATTCGTCAGATTTGGTGCGCCGACGTAGGCCCTGTTGAGTTGAAGATTTCCAGCGTGAAGAGTCTGACTTAGATCTAGAGTAGATCGATCTAGAGATGACGTTGTTCGTCGGATGTTCCGATGTGAGATCGGTAAGCTGGCCAGTTTCAGATAGAGGACCTTACCCAGATGTGTTGTGAGTTGATCGAGAAACGGATGAGTATTGAGTATTCCTCCAATGGTTGGGAAGAGTTCCCAAGGACGCGTTCGGCTGGATATCTTGTACAGAGTGATGAAGATACCGAGTTCATAATTTCGAGTCCGTGCAAGTGATTCCGGATTGATTGTCGCCGAGAACCATTGCAGTACGCATATTGCATGACATGATGTCAAAGTGGACGATAATAAGGACGAGTGGAACAAGAGTTTCGTTTGTGATGCTGACGAGCTGTTGTTACTCCCCGTCGAGATTAGAGATCTAATATGTATGCAGAGGCGTTGGGATACAGCCAATTCCCGAGAAAATGTTGTGCTGAGAACGCAGATGTCCAGAAGTGAGAAAAGATTTGTAAGAGTACCAGCCTCCGTACAGTTCGGTATAGGCGAGATCGAAAGAGACCTTGAGCCGGTTCCTTCCAGGACACTACTGCGATGAGATTGCACCGAGGATCAGTAGTGTCACGTGTATTCAGAGGTGCCGGAGGCCGACGCCAGTGACATGCTGCCTTATGAGTTATCATACTAATTGACCGAGGAGTGCCGGAGCGGAATCGTTTCCGTTAGCACACCTGACCGGGCCGATGAGCCGATGGAGTGCGAGATTGGTAATCCACAGGGAAATAAAGACCCTGAGACAGAATACGCCAGACCGTGAGCAGGAGGTTAGTAGATGATCTTGCTCTGCTATTTTTGGGCGCACCGACTTTTTTCGACATTGTAGGAGGTGTACCTCAATGTCATTTGTTGCGATTTGCGTTTGTGATCCGAGTATCACGCTTATATCGCTTGGGTTTTTGTTTTGATGATCGAGTTTCAGGATATGGTTTTCGTGCACCATGGCTGCACCTACTAGGTATTTACATTTTTGTGCATAGTTATTGCACTTGATATATTTTATACACCGTAGTGTTGATGTCGATTTTGTGCCTTAGCTGCACATGTTTTTGATATTTCGTGTAGTGGATGCACAGAATTTGATATTTCGTGCAGTGGATGCACAACACTTGATATTTCATGCACTAGATGCACATGATTTGATATTTCGTGCAGTGGATGCACAGGATTTGATATTTCGTGCACTATATGCACATGATTTGATATTTCGTGCAGTGGATGCACAAGATTGATAATTCGTGCAGTGGATGCACAGGATTTGATATTTCGTGCACTATTTGAACAGGATTTGATATTTCGTGCAGTGGATGCACAGGATTTGATATTTCGTGGACTGGATGCACCGAATTCGTATTTCGTGCATTGATTGCACTAAGTTTATACTCCGTGCATTTGTAGCACCGATTTACGTCTTTGAGCATTCGTTTGCCAGATTTGTGTTTCCGTACGCGTGTGTACTTGATGTTCGTTTTCGTGCATGTGGGATGCACTTAATTTCGATTTCGTTCGTGCATGACGGATGCACTTGATTTGGACTTTCGCACACGTTGGGCGAGTGATGTGATGTTTGTGCACACCTGATGCACCCGATTTAGGATTTTCGTTCGTGCATGTTAGTTGCACTGGATTGAGATTTTTGTGCACTATAGATACACTAGTTGTTATTGTCGTGCACGCCGGTTGCATTGGACAGATATTTTCGTGCACACCCATTGCACTTAGACTTATTTTTGTGCATATTGTGGCACCTGTACTGGGATTTAAATTCCGTGTGCACCAGACGCACGTGATGGTTGGACATGCCTTTTGAGGCCGATTTTGCTCTTGAGCCCTTTGTTTTCATGATGGACACTATATTATGTAGTAGCCTAACAGGACTGATCCGAGGACAGTACCTGAGTACTTTGCATGCATAAACAGTTTACCAAGAGGTTTTCAAAAAGGAGCTATAGTCTCGCTATTTCTTACGTGTCTGCGAGTGACACGAACGTTTACAAGAGAAAACCTTTTGGGATATTTAAAAAGGGCGGAACGTATATTTGAGCAAAACATATATGCTAGTATATTATTACATTACAAATGAGCATCCGTCACTTTTGTCGTGAGTTACACATCACACGGCGATTCAGAAAAAGATTCTGCATATGTTATTTCAGTTTTTGGAGATTTTTCAAAAAGGATGTGTACTATATACATATTATAGCATTTGCTTAGTGTATATTGGATTTCGGTAGTGGATTTCAAGATCTGTATCTCTTTTGTAACTCCGATGATATGCGTGCAAGTATGATGATTTGCATGACGCTTGACGGAGTTCGGTTTTAAGTTTCATGCACGGCTTCAGGAGCATGCGATGCACTATGTTATTTCTGTTGCTTCCGTGATTTCGGATCCCTGTTGATTGGGTTGGATTTTGAAATGTTTTAGTGTTGGGGGTTTAAATTTAAATTCAGGGACCGAATTTCTTTAAGGGGGAAGATTGTAACGTTTTGGAAATCGTTATGCGAATTTTTTCGTTTTTAGGATAAAATAGTCGGTGTTTTCCGTATAACCCGGAATGTGATCAAATTTCAGTATAGACTTGACAACACCTAATTTAACTAGAATAGTGCTAGTTTGTGGGTTTTAGTGGTCATTTGAAAGTTTTGGTTCACATTGATATTTTCCCTAATTAAATTGTTATTTTAAGTTGTTAATTATGCACTTAATTGGTGGTAATTACAATTTTGGTTTGGGTTAATTGCTTCTAATGTGGATCTATGCTAATCTAATCACTAGTTTTAGCTTAATCCAATCTTGCCAAAATATCTAGATATTTGAGATTTAAAATGGAATTTTAAAAGAAAAGAAAAGGTGGCAAAAGACTTTAATGCATTAATTAGCATTTATTGCTATTTGTAGCTAGAAATTTCTTCACATTTTACACAACCCCCCTCCCCCCTCTTTCTTCTTGGCTGAGCCCTTCCCCATGCTGCCCTCACTTGCTCCTTTGCTCCCTTGCTCATTTTCATCTTCTTCTTGCTCAAAAAAATGATCAAAAATCATGAAATATTCACCCAAACTCAAATACAAATCCATACTCCTTAATCTTTAGCCTAAACTAGCTTAGTTCTTCATCAAAGTTAGCATTTTGGGAGGCTATTTTGGAAATCAATTTGCAAGTTTGATAGCATGTTTGTGAGGTATAAATCCTAACCCTAATCCTTTATTGTTGCTTAATTCTTTAAGCTAGCTATTTAAATGTTTAATATAGATTCAATTTCATGTTTTGAATTTTCATGATAAGCTTTATGAATTTCAAGTTAGAGTTTTGATGTGTTTATGTGGTTAATCTTGAAGTGTAGACTTGGATAACCTAATCATTTTGTGAGAATGATATTTGTTAAATTCCTAATTTGTCTAATTGAGATAATTAGCAAACTAGGTTTTACTAAAACATGTTTTGGATGAGATTAAAATGGTAGTAAAGGTTTGGATGACTTAATTAAGCCGCTTTGTGATGATTGTGATCACTAAATTGTTTAAAACGTCTAGCTTTATGTTAAAATGAGCTAAAATGACATATAAACGGCTTACTAGGTTTTTGGTAAAAATTAGACGTGGGTTTTAATGGACATGGTGATGATGTCTATATTTTTATGTACGATAATTATTGTGTTGTGAATGAGTATTGTTGCGATTGGATTTTTGGCATGGCAGTTTTCTTGTATAGCGACCCTAGTGAGGGTTTTGGCTATGTTTTTCGGTATTTGGATTTGTTGATTTTGCGACCGGACATTGTATTTGGGCGTTGGACGTTTTTACGTCAACGACGAGAGTTGTTTGGCTGTTTTGCATGCGTAGGCTATAGGTTCTAACCTATGAGCGCACCGTGTGCCGTATTTGGATTTAGGAATTTGATGTTAATAGCATTGCGATTTCATATTGATTGAAAGTACCTTCGCGTGGATTTCGAGATGACAAGCGCATCGACTACGGCTAAGCGAGAGGTTTAGCAGGTGAGTAGATTTATATCTACGGGAGAAGTCGGGTGGATGTCGTATAGCACCCCCGCAAACATTGAAATGGAATATTGTTTGATTATTTTATCCTGATAAATGATATGCGACGGACATGATTTAGGATTTACAAACGATAATATGATAGATGTTGATGCTAATGGACATATTGACATATGAGAATATGGAATGATAAGTGAATCATGATGGCTACAAATTGAAAGAGAACAAGTGTGACGTTTATATAATGTGATGCGAGATACTAATGTGATGAACGAGTATATGATGTGATATGATGACTTAGTGTGATATGTCATTTTATGGATTCGAGTTGATATGCGATTGTTGATACCTTTGTAGGTCCCCTGTTACGAGTTTGACATGGATGTGACCTGAGAGATAGGTATATTTATATGGATAATGTTTTGCATTTGAATGATATGACGTACGAGACTTAGATCCGTACCCCGATGTTGTATAGGTTGATTGAATCCCTATTTGTTTAATGCCGCCGTATGATGGATTTACCGTACGCGATGAGGTTTACTTGTTGATTTATCCATACCCTTGTTTAGAGGAGGTCGTACGATGGATTGTACCGTACGTGATGTTGTGAGGCTGGATGCCGATTGATGGATTCACCAACTCGGATATATTGTAGACACGTATACCTTATAGCTTTTAGCTGATGATGTACTTTATTCTACGATCATGTTATTCTCATTGCATTAAATATATCTGTGCTAGTACACCTACACTATTATCGATGATGCGTATGTTACACTTACACAGATTCGCCGGTTCACACAACTTCATCATCGATAATTGCCATGTCACTACACAGTAGAATTGCTACATCATGCCATGATATAATTGCTTTGTTCATATCATTGTTCCACGTTGCATGAGATATACAGACATGCTTGCATCCTGTTATATGTTGCATACATACTGACATGTACACCCACATACTTGGTTACAGCTACATGTACTTCATGCATACATACTGACATGTACACTCACATATCTTACTATAGCTGCATATACCCCTAAGTGGTATTGTATTGACATGTGATTTTGAGACGTTGATTATTGTGCTATTGTGCTTATGAAATGCATCATACATACTTGCGTACATGTAGATACGTATACTTTGCTACAGTTACATGTACACCTCATATGATGTTGCACTTGATTTCTGAGGATTTGGGAACCGTATGATATATTTTTAAACTGGATTCATTTAAAAGAGTGGTTTTCCCTTAATATGCTCATGTTGTTGTTTTATGTTGCATATATCAGTTTTCCTCGATTTTCGCATTGAGATATGGATTTCATATGATTATGGATTTGAGAACCGCGGGGGTGTTTCAAGAAATTTATGTATTGTTTGAAAAGCCGGTTTCTTTTAATATGATATTTCAGTGCGTCCACCATGTATTTTCTCGGTTCTGAGATTGGCATGTGAAACCCGATTCGAGGAGCGGGAGGCACCGTCTGCGGGTACATGGTGGACCCGGTATGGTACCCCGGGGTGAGAGATGATTTCGTGGTGTAGACAATGAGCATGGCAGAGGGACCACTACCTACCGGTGATATTATTTGGACTCGGTGGATATCTGGGGGATACCGACCGGAGTCATGTTCAGACATGCTATGTGGATTGCGGGTGTCGATGTGGACACTCAGGTTCCATGAGATGTACTGACATCAGGACAGGTCATGGTGACGGCGCCTGACAGATGATGATTTACGTGTCGATGCTAGACACGGGTTTCATGATATTTCGAGTGTCGATGTGGACACTCCGGTTCCATGATTTTGTTGTGTCGCGAGGGACTCACGTTGATTTATATTCTCATTTTTACCTTCATATGCTTTTATGATATTTACATGCAGGAGTTGTTGTGTCAGTGGCTGACACTTCTGATCTTTGTAACATGGACCGTAAAAGCCGGATCTTTGCTAAACTAAACTAGCATACTTGCAAATAAGAGTTAACTACTCGGCAATGTGGTTATACCTCAACTTGAACTCCTTCTCTTCCTGTTGTCCTTCTTCTTTGTTGTTCTTCTCTTCTTGTTGTTCCTCTCTTTGCTTGCTCAATGGTTGATCCGGACTTCGGTCACCTCCGCGGCCTCCTAGAGTCGAAGACAATCCACCCGAGAGATGTACACCGAGCTCCACCTCAAGCCGAGGTAACTAGGGCAAGGAGATTGCTAATCTAAAAGCCCTAGGATGTGTATAGGAGATGTATGGATGTGTTTGTCAAGTGGAATCCTTTTTCTCTCAACACATGAGATCAAAGGAGAAATCAAGAGGAGGAAGAAGGAGGAGTTTTTCTTGCAACCATGGAGCTTCTCATTTCAAGAGAGAGAATGAGAATGAGCAAATGAAAAGCTTAACCAAGAGAAAACCTCACCATGGTTGCAATAATGCACAAACATTATCATTACTAATCCCATCAAGATAAAGGTGATGGCTACAAATGACATGACCATTATCATAACAAAAGAAAAAGAAAACCAAAGAATACTTTAGATCTTCTAAGAAGATCCAAGTCAACTTTGGTCAAATGGTCAACAAAGTCAAGATGGTCAATGTAATTAGCCACAACAAAATTATCAATGAAAGGATTAGTAAATAATGTCCCCGGCTCATAATGGTTTTGACCAAATGAACTGTCGAAACCCTAATGAGTCCGCCTCAAAATGGTTTTGACCGAATCAACTGTCAAAACCCTAATGAGCCTTCCACATAGCGGTTTTGGCCGAACCAACTGCCAAAACCCTAATGAGGCACCTCCTCCTTCATCGCTCCGGAAAACTGTGCATACACACCTGCATCTGTATTCCGTAGAATGTAGATGCGCAGAAGACAAAACAAAACCATCCATGCAATACTAGGATCCGGCTTAAACCAAAGCCCACTAGTATTGCCAGCCCGAACACCACACGCACACAAGTGTACGTAAGTGATCGCAGCCCTGCCGTAAAACCATACGGCCTCTACACGTTTCGCTCAGTGCAGGGAAACTCTCTGTGTGGGACTCTAAAGACTCGACACTACGCTGGCAGTGGGTTTAACCACAGACCGCAAGCGGCACTAGCTGTACGTAATGGTCCCCAGGTAGATGTCGATAAGAAGGCCGATGAGGTAAACCCATCCGAACTCCTACTGAGCCTGTATGTGACAATCTCCGTACAGTCCGGTCTGTTCGTCTGATACATCGCATGTCGGGCCTAGGGGGGCGGCAAGCGTCAGACCCCTAATAGCGGTACAAGTCATGTCGGAGTGAAGCCCAGAACACCCTGAGATAACACTGGAACCT
The DNA here is from genome assembly GCA_030015575.1 of Agapanthus africanus. Taxonomy (NCBI): domain Eukaryota; kingdom Viridiplantae; phylum Streptophyta; class Magnoliopsida; order Asparagales; family Amaryllidaceae; genus Agapanthus; species Agapanthus africanus. The sequence continues at coordinate 129,522,114 of JASDDO010000016.1, read as the reverse complement.
ACCAGTATATCTCGCTTGCCCTAGCCAGGGACTACTTGTGTAATGGCTCTCCTAGACACAGCGCGATGTCAACCCCCAATACCGGGAGAGACGAATCCTGTCTAACCGTCACTGCCTCCAAGTGCTTCGGGACTGCTCCCAACTATTACCTGTTTGCATGACTCAGTAGAGCCGTGGTAGGGTAGTAATCAAAGAACAGTGGGAACACACTCGAGGCGAAGTGACAGTGTCAAGTCAGCGGACTAAGCTGTACTCATGTCACCTGGGAACTGATAACTGACGATAGGTATAATACCAACCATCAGTTCCCGACGAGTCCTGTCCAGTGTACTCGTAACCCAACGAGCACCCGCATACTATCTCAAGTACGACGTACCGACGGCTGTGGGACAGACCGTCTCCCGTACTGGGATGTGAAGCGCATACGCTAGTCTACTCCGGAGTATCGATGCCCTATCTCAATAATCCCACGACTAGGGACGTGTATAAGGATGTGCTTGTAGATTACCCAGCCCCCACGAGTGTGATCGCCATCACAACGCCGGTAATCAAGCAAAGATCCTAAGGGCTCTACTAATGCGTATAGGTGATATAATAAATAAACACACATGTACACATTAAAGCAGAGACAAACCAAGTAGCATACTACTATATTGAGCAAGATTGTCTGTACAACTGTGAATATCCCAAGCTTCCATCAAGTAATATACATACTAGTATGATACAGTAATGGCCTCTAGGGCATATACACTAACAGACACGTGGACGAGATCCACTTCATGCATGCATTGATTATATTGTTGGACGAGATCCACCGGCATACATGTATTGATTATTGTTGGATGATATCCACTTGCTGATAGGCATTTATTTATGTGTTGGCACATATGCAGATACAGTGACCCTAGATATCATAGTATTACCTTTATGATATAGTTGACTTAGGAATCGTTGTTTATTTTGATTTTTACCTGATGATGTTTTCTACTCATGAGTTGGCAACTCACCCCCGTTGTGCCACAGTTATTGCAGGTTGACCGCTTGGATCAGTAGCGGCATCGCTGGCACACAGCTTGCTTTCGGGTGTTTTGCTTTGGAAGGTGGTACATGTTGGATCGTTCCCCTCTTGTATTCATTATTCATATTGTATCTAGTTAACTCCATCAAATCAGAAACAAGTAATTGTATATGTTGCATACTTAGAAGACTTGTAGTTGTGAGACTTGAGCGATGGGTTTTATGTTCACTTTTGGGGTTGATGTCTTGCTTTACTTTATTTTCTTATGTGGATCTTCGCCGTTGGGCGTCGTATATGTAAGTCCACGTTGCCCACCCCGGTGCTTGCGGGGAGGCGGAAAACGGAATAAAAATCTGATTTTTATGAGCTTAGGCAACATGGACTATGCTTAGAAGGATCTTTGCTAAACAAAAACTTGCTAAAGCTAACTAGTAACTAGCTAAGTGCTAGAAAGGTTATACCTTGGGCTCTTAGTCCTTCTCTCCTTGCTCCTTGGAGTAATGGAAGGAGGTCACCTTGTCGTCTTCTCCCGTCAGAGAAAGATCCACCCGAAAGCCTCAACCTTTGGCCTCAACTCCTAGCTAGAAGTAACTAGGGTGCAAGAAGTGCTAATACTTGAACCCTAGATGAGAGTAGAGAAGATCAAGAGAGGGTTTTTCTCAAGCTCAAGTGTTTCTCAACACATGAGAGGGAGAGAGCTTGAGGGAGAGGAAGAACAAGAGAGAGAAAGGATATGATAGAATGAGAAATAATTGAACCATTCTTACTAATATGTGTGAATTATTTTAATTGACTAATTAGTTAGATAATTGTCATGGTTAATCATGACATGACCATTATCATTTCAATTTGCAAAGATCAAAAATCATCTTCCAAAAGAAATGATGATGGTCAAAGTGTCAACCTAGGTCAACAAGTCAATAAGGTCAAATGGTCAACAACCATAACCATGCACAATTATTAAACTAATTATCAATTAACTATAATACACACATAATCATTAGGGTTAATAAAATGACAATAGCCATTAACCCTAATCAAAGTCCTCTCCCTCTGTCTCAAGCAACTGTGCATACGCACCCGTATTCGTGATCCGAGGAACACGAACACAATGAGAAAAACCAATCCCAAATCATATACTAGGATCCGGCTTAAACCAAAGCCCGCTAGTATAAACTGTCCGGACAGCAAACATGCACAAGTGCGCGGATGTGAACGAACCCTGTCGCAAAACCATGCGACCTCTACTCATTTTGCCTAAAGGCGAATAGCTCTCTGTGTGGGACTCTAAAGACTCGACACTACGCTGGCAGTGGGTTTAGCCACAGACCGCAAGCGGCACTAGCTGTACGTAACGGTTCCCAGGTAGATGTCGATAAGAAGACTGACGAGGTGAACCCCATCTGAACTCCTACTGAGCCTGTATGTGACAATCTCCGTACAGTCCGGTCTGTTCGTCTGATACATCGCATGGCGGTCCTTGGGGGCGGTGAACGTCAGTCCCCTAATAGCGGTACAAGTCGTGCCGGAGTGAAGCCCAGAACACCCTGAGATAACACTGGAAACCTACTAGTATATCTCGCTTTCCTGGCCAGGGACTACTCGTGTAATGGCTCTCCTGGACACAGCGCGATGTCAACCCCCAATACCGGGAGAAACGAATCTTGTCTAACCGTCACTGCCTCCAAGTGCTTCGGGACTGCACCCAAAAACTACCTGTTTGCACGACTCCTTTGAGCCGTGGTAGGGTAGTAATCAAAGTGCAGTGGGAACACACTCGAGGCGAAGTGACAGTGTCAAGTCAACGGACTAAGCTGTACTCATGTCACCTGGGAACTGATAACTGACGATAGGTATAATACCAACCAACAGTTCCCGACGAGTCCTGTCCAGTGTACTCGTAATCCAACGAGCACCCGTATACTATCTCAAGTACGACGTACTGATGGCTGTGGGACAGACCGTCTCCCACACTGGGATGAGAAGCGCATACGGTAGTCTACTCCGGAGTATCGATGCCCTGTCTTGATAGTCCAACGACTAGGGACCTGTATAGGGATGTGCTTATAGATCACCCAGCTCCCACAAGTGTGAGCGCCATCACAACGCCGATAATCAAGCAAAGATCCTAAGGGCTCTACTAATATGTATATCAGCAATATGCTAAAAGAAACACATGCACATATTAAAGCAGAGACAAACCAAGTAGCATACTACCATTTCGAGCAAGATTGTATATACAACTGTGAATATCCCAAGCTTCCATTAAGTAATATACAAACTAGTATGATACAGTAATGGCATCTAGGGCATATACACTAACAATCTCCCACTTGCACTAAGGCCATGTACTGGCGTATCGAAGACCTATCATTTCGATCAGCAGCTCAAACTGAGTCTGGGGCAAGGCCTTGGTGAATGGATCTGCTGTGTTATACTCTGATGCAACTCTCCGGACCTCGATCTCCTGGTGATCCACGATCTCCCTGATCTGGTGATACCGCCTTAAGATGTGTCTGGATTTCTGATGGGATCTGGGTTCCTTTGCTAAAGCTATAGCCCCGTTGTTGTCGCAATACAGAGGTATTGGGTCAACAATGGATGGAACCACCTGAAGTTCTCTCAAGAACTTCCTCATCCAGACAGCTTCTTTTGCGCCATCAGATGCAGCGATGTATTCCGCTTCCATCGTCGAGTCTGCAACGGTTTCCTGTTTGGAGCTCTTCCAACACACCGCCCCTCCATTGAGGGTGAAGACAAAACCCGACATGGACTTGGAATCATCCTTGTCACTTTGGAAGCTGGAGTCAGCAAAGGCCTCAATCTGGAGGTCTTTTCCGCCATACACCAAGAACATCTCCTTAGTCCTTCTCAGGTACTTGAGAATGTTCTTTACTGCTATCCAATGTTTCTCCCCTTGGTTTGACTGATACCTGCTTACCACACTCAGTGCATAAGCCACATCCGGTCTGGTACACAACATCGCATACATTATAGAGCCTACCGTAGAAGCGTAGGGTATAATAGACATGCGATCCCTCTCCAAATCATTCTTGGGAGACATCTCTTTGGAGAGGGTGATCCCGTGACAAGCCGGTAGATTACCGCGCTTGGAATCTTCCATACTGAATCTCTTCAGTATGGCGTCGATGTACCTAGACTGCGAAAGTCCTAATATCCTCTTGGATCTGTCACGGTAGATCCGGATACCCAGAATGTATGAGGCATCACCCTTGTCTTTCATGGAGAACCTGTGTGACAAGAACCCCTTGACAGATTGTAGCATAGGAATGTCATTTCCTATTAAGAGAATGTCATCCACGTATAAAACGAGGAATACTACAGTTCTCGCTACAAATCAACAATAGATGCATGGTTCATCTGGATTTTTGATAAAGCCAAATTCTTTGACCGTCTCATCAAAACAGATGTTCCAACTCCGCGATGCCTGCTTTAGTCCATAAATGGACTTAAGCAACTTGCACACCTTTCCGCTGCTCCCACTCTGAATGAAACCCTCTGGCTGATCCATACAGACACACTCCTCTAAATGACCATTTAGAAAAGCTGTCTTTACGTCCATCTGCCAAATCTCATAATCGTGGAAGGCAGCAATGGCAAGAAGGATCCGAATGGATTTCAGCATAGCTACTGGAGAAAAGGTTTCGTCATAGTCCAAACCAGGTCGCCGATGAAAGCCCTTTGCTACCAGTCTAGCTTTATAGGTCTCAACCTGTCCATCTACACCAATCTTCCTTTTGAAGATCCACTTGCATCCTACGGGTTTTACCCCGTCTGGAGCAATGTCCAACGTCCATACTTTGTTGGTGTACATGGACTCCATCTCGGTCCGCATTGCATCCAGCCATTTTACCGAGTCGACGCTCTGAATGGCTTGCTGGAAGCTAGTAGGCTCATCACAGTCTATGATGCAATCCTCTCTATCCCCGTCAATGAGAAAACCGTAGTATCTCTCGGGCGGATGAGACTGCCTACTACTCCTGCGGAGTGGCGTGGGAATGTCCTGATCTTTCGAACCCTCTGGTTCTACTAAGCTTTCAGTAATAGCTTGTGGTTCTGGAATTTCTTCCAGTTCTATTGCGCTCCCACTTATTTCCTTTTCTAAGAACTGATGTTCCAGAAAATGGGCATTACGAGAAACAAAGACTTTTTGTTCCTCTGCGTAATAGAAAAGATACCCCCTGGAGTTCTTTGGGTATCCCACAAACTTGCACAGTACTGAGCGTGCCTCGAGCTTGTCCGCATGCTGCTTTTTTACAAAAGCTGGACATCCCCAAATCTTCAGGTATTGAAGATAGGGTTTCTTCCCACTCCATATCTCATATGGTGTGGTAGGCACAGTCTTAGTAGGAACTCGGTTCAAAAGGTATGCAGCTGATTCTAGCGCATATCCCCAGAACGATCGCGGCAACTCAGCGTTACTTATCATGGACCGTATCATATCCAATAGGGTTCGGTTCCGTCTCTCCGATACACCATTATGTTGCGGAGTGTATGGAGGAGTAAGCTGAGAGAGAATTCCATTCTCTTTTAAGTAACCCAGGAACTCGGCACTCAAGTATTCACCACCTCGATTAGATCTCAGTGTCTTTATACTTTTGCCTGTTTGTTTTTCTACTTCATTCTTATATTCCTGGAACTTATCAAAAGCTTCGGATTTATGCTTCATTAAGAAGACATGTCCGAACCTTGAGAAATCATCCGTAAAAGCAATGAAGTAAGAATAACCGCTTCGCGCATGTGTAGACATTGGACCGCACACGTCGCTGTGTACGAGTCCCAAGAGCTCGCTCGCTCTTTCTCCGTGTCCAGTGAACGGAGTCTTTGTCATCTTTCCCTTGAGACAGGATTGACAAGTTGCATACGATTGATATTCGAACGAATCCAAATATCCTTCTGGTGTAACTTAGTCAACCTTCTCTCATTGATGTGACCCAGTCTACAATGCCATAAGAAAGTTTTATTGATTTCTGGAGACTTTCTTTTGTGTGTATTCTGGACATTGAAAATCTGTGGTTGGTTTAATACGTATATACCGTTGTTTAATGTACCTGACCCAATCAAAGCGTGATTAAGGTGAATGTTCACTACATTACTTACAAATGCAAATTCATAACCTTCTTTAGATAATAAAGATACAGAAATGATATTACAGGTTGCATTTGGTACATAATAACAACTACGTAAAACCAAAAAATGTCCATCCGACAATCCCAGGTGATAGTCCCCCACGGCCTCAGCATCCATGCTAGCACCATTCGCAACTCTGAGGGTCATGTCACCTACCTTCAAAACTCTACGCTTTCTCAACGCCTGCAAAGAATTACAGATATGAGATCCCGATCCGGTATCCAATACCCAGGAAGTAGAGTTTATTGATAGGCAGTTTTCAATAAATACACACCTAAAGCTGAAGCTGCAACTCGCTTCAAATCTTGTGTTCTGGCTTTCCAAGCCTTGCAATCCTGTTTCCAGTGACCACTTTTGTGACAATAGAAGCATTCTTCCTTCCCCACTAGCTTCCCCGCTATCTTTGTTGCTTTACCTTTTCCCTTCGTATCCACTTTACCGACACCGCCTCTTGGTTTGGCGGGGGCTTTCTTCTTCTTACCCTTGGCTTTCGCCCTGGATCTAGAAGAGGAAGATCCTCCTACAAACAAAGTGGATGTCTCCCTACCTTTCTTTAGGGTGCCCTCAGCACTCCTCAACATGTTTAGAAGTTCAGAAAGTTCTACCTCCTTTCCTTGCATGTTGAAGTTAAGAATAAACTGGGCGTAAGTGGAAGGAAGGGACTGGAGAATCAAATCAGTATAGAGTTTATTCTCCAACGTGGTCCCAAGGTCCGCGAGCTCCTCAATGTAGCCAATCATCTTAAGCACGTGTTCCGCTACCGATGATCCGACGGCCAACCTTGCCGAAAATAGCTTCTTCGACACTTCGTATCTTGCGATATGAGACTGCTCCCCATACAGTTCTTTTGTATGAAGAAATATGGACTCTAGGTCCATATTCTCGTGCCTCCTCTGATGTTCATTATCCATCGAGGCTAATATGAGGCATTTGGCCTTCGCGCAATCTATCTCCCATGTCTTACGGATTTCCTTATCCGCGAAGCTGGAGGTGGGACCTGGGACAGGGGGGCTTTGGTGGTAAGGACATACCCCAACTTGTCGTAAGTGATTGCCATCTTGATATTCCTGAGCCAATCTTTGTAGTTTGGCCCCGTCAATATGTTTTTATCTAGTAATAACTTAAGTCCGGTCATCTTGAATGGTCATGTCACTGCCTCTAAAGATTACTCTCAACGTACAATACTTGCTTAACCGTTCAGCCAGGCCAATGTCGGTACTTCGAGGGAGGTTTTCCAACGCTTTCGCGAAGTTCCTTAATTAAGTAACCTCTTTTCCCTGTGGGCGTAGCCCCGCTAACACCTTTCTAGACACCTACTAGGTTTGTAGCATTGATCGTTAAGTGAGAGTTTTCCCGAGGAGTAGCATATACTTACAGTAGGATCGGGATCCAAATATCATCGCGTGATAAAACCGAAGGAATCCTACCAGAATCATCACACTCCAAATGGTATGCAAAGCTAGCAAGTTTCAGTACTTATGAAACTCCCGATGTGGATTTTTGCCCCATGCTCTTATGACCTTGGCGTGAGGTCAAAATGTCATAAGTCACATGTCAAGTTCTTCCCATCATTATCCCGGTTAATTCGAACCCACCCGTACCTACCCTTGACGTAGGCCAAACTGGAAGTACGACTGTCTCAAACCAACGCATTCTATCTAAGCAACAGATAAATATCCGGCAGCTACCAATCACTATGCCTTGGCGTGAGGTCAAAATACATAGCTTGAATACTACCGTATATTTAACTGAAATGATGGAGGGCTACGGATGGTTTTGGCGAAACCGTGAACGTAGTGAACTTGATATAATCGATGGAACGAGATAGCTTTTAAAAAGGAGTGGTTCAAGCTCCGTGTTTAAAAGTTTAGTTTTGAAAAGAACCGAGTAGTTTTCAAAGTGTTCCAATCGACTTTTACTTGGTTTATTTTCTTGCATTAGTTCTTTTAATGCATCCCATCATTTAATCCTACCATTGCAGAAAACAACCAAAATATGACGTACGCTTATGCCATTCGCATTCGCCACGGGGCCCCGTCATCACCCGTTAGGTTACTTAACTAACGACAGAGCGGGGGCTGGGCTAGCACGGCTGTAAAACATAAGCAACGCCTAAATAGTTATCATATATAAATATATAGCAATGATAGACATTACAGATCACAGATGAATACATTGGATATACTAGGAATCCGCAATCCGTTCGAGCCTGCAACGAAAAGCGGATTGCACGGTCGCGGTGAATAGCCAAATACCCTACCCAAGATCCCTACGGGTGCGGCAAACTACCCGCCAAGTACCCGAAGCGAAGCAACCTCCCTCACCACCATGAGTAGGCCACTCGGCACTTCGAGATACCCGGTAGTTTGTGCACCCCCTCCATGGGTCTATCCTAGGAGCAAAAACAGTAAAAAGAATTATACAATGGCGGCTACAACCCCGACCCGGTTGTGCGGCCAAACAAATAATAATATTACATCAATTTACATATTACAAATGAATGAAAGAAAAGCAACGCTCATCTCACATCCATCCCGGCTATTCACCCGCGACAATCCAACCCATTCATATACACAAACCAGTATCAAACACAGATCACAGAGATGTATAACCCCGACTAATCGACATATAGCGATTAGACGACGTTCAATACATGCAAACATCACAGATATAACCTTTGTAGTCATAGTGTATTGAAGTTCGGAAAAATATACGGATTTATAGGCCCCCAAAAATAAATTTCTATTCTGGAAAATCTGGGCACAAATAAACCATCTGAAAAATCCTAAAACCAAGCAAGAAATACACTGCACCAAACTCGACCAAGTGAAGAGCCAAGACGGCCGCGGTTGCGCGGCAATAGCTTGCTATTGCCGCGGAACCGCGACACTATGGTAGATTCACTTGCTCGTTTTTGGTGGCTATCTTTAAAAAACCCTGAGACGATGCTCTTGCAAGTTTAGAGTGGTTTTTAATTTGTCTAAACTGGATGGCTCCCACTGTCTCTCGAATCCCTTCTCAAACCGTAAAGAAAGGATTAGTCAGGATTACTCTCAACGTACAATACTTGCTTAACCGTTCAGCCAGGCCAATGTCGGTACTTCGAGGGAGGTTTTCCAACGCTTTCGCGAAGTTCCTTAATTAAGTAACCTCTTTTCCCTGTGGGCGTAGCCCCGCTAACACCTTTCTAGACACCTACTAGGTTTATAGCATTGATCGTTAAGTGAGAGTTTTCTCGAGGAGTAGCATATACTTACAGTAGGATCGGGATCCAAATATCATCGCGTGATAAAACCGAAGGAATCCTACCAGAATCATCACACTCCAAATGGTATGCAAAGCTAGCAAGTTTCAGTACTTATGAAACTCCCAATGTGGATTTTTGCGCCATGCTCTTATGACCTTGGCGTGAGGTCAAAATGTCATAAGTCACATGTCATGTTCTTCCCATCATTATCCCGGTTAATTTGAACCCACCCGTACCTACCCTTGACGTAGGCCAAAATGGCAGTACGACTGTCTCAAACCAACGCATTCTATCTATACAACAGATAAATATCCGGCAGCTACCAATCACTATGCCTTGGCGTGAGGTCAAAATACATAGCTTGAATACTACCGTATATTTAACTGAAATGATGGAGGGCTACGGATGGTTTTGGCGAAACCGTGAACGTAGTGAACATGATATAATCGATGGAACGAGATAGCTTTTAAAAAGGAGTAGTTCAAGCTCCGTGTTTAAAAGTTTAGTTTTGAAAAGAACCGAGTAGTTTTCAAAGTGTTCCAATCGACTTTTACTTGGTTTATTTTCTTGCATTAGTTGTTTTAATGCATCCCATCATTTAATCCTACCATTGCAGAAAACAACCAAAATATGACGTACGCTTATGCCATTCGCATTCGCCACGGGGCCCCATCATCACCCGTTAGGTTACTTAACTAACGACAGAGCGGGGGCTGGGCTAGCACGGCTGTAAAACATAAGCAACGCCTAAATAGTTATCATATATAAATATATAGCAATGATAGACATTACAGATCACAGATGAATACATTGGATATACTAGGAATCCGCAATCCGTTCGAGCCTGCAACGAAAAGCGGATTGCACGGTCGCGGTGAATAGCCAAATACCCCACCCAAGACCCCTACGGGTGCGGCAAACTACCCGCCAAGTACCCGAAGCGAAGCAACCTCCCTCACCACCATGAGTAGGCCACTCGGCACTTCGAGATACCCGGTAGTTTGTGCACCCCCTCCATGGGTCTATCCTAGGAGCAAAAACATTAAAAAGAATTATACAATGGCGGCTACAACCCCGACCCGGTTGTGCGGCCAAACAAATAATAATATTACATCAATTTACATATTACAAATGAATGAAAGAAAAGCAACGCTCATCTCACATCCATCCCGGCTATTCACCCGCGACAATCCAACCCATTCATATACACAAACCAGTATCAAACACAGATCACAGAGATGTATAACCCCGACTAATCGACATATAGCGATTAGCCGACGTTCAATACATGCAAACATCACTGATATAACCTTTGTAGTCAAAGTGTATTGAAGTTCGGAAAAAAATACGGATTTATAGGCCCCCAAAAATAAATTTCTATTCTGGACAATCTGGGCACAAATAAACCATCTGAAAAATCCTAAAACCAAGCCAGAAATACACTGCACCAAACTCGACCAAGTGATGAGCCAAGACGGCCGCGGTTGCGCGGCAATAGCTTGCTATTGCCGCGGAACCGCGGCACTATGGTAGATTCACTTGCTCGTTTTTGGTGGCTATCTTTAAAAAACCCTGAGACGATTTTAGCAGTATAACAAATTTTGTTTTGACCAGAAAATTTTTTTTACAGAAACTTAGGGTTTTTGAAACTCGGTTTTTCGATTTTTCGGTTTCGAACTTCGACACATTTCACTACTTAGCTAGTTTATGTTTAGTTAGGCTCTGATACCATTGTAAGTCCACGTTGCCCACCCCGGTGCTTGCGGGGAGGCGGAAAACGGAATAAAAATCGGATTTTTATGAGCTTAGGCAACATGGAATATGCTTAGAAGGATCTTTGCTAAACAAAAACTTGCTAAAGCTAACTAGTAACTAGCGAAGTGCTAGAAAGGTTATACCTTGGGCTCTTAGTCTTTCTCTCCTTGCTCCTTGGAGTAGTGGAAGGAGGTCACCTTGTTGTCTTCTCCCGTCAAAGAAAGATCCACCCGAAAGCCTCAACCTTTGGCCTCAACTCCAAGCTAGAAGTAACTAGGGTGCAAGAAGTGCTAATATTTGAACCCTAGATGAGAGTAAAGAAGATCAAGAGAGGGTTTTTCTCAAGCTCAAGTGTTTCTCAACACATGAGAGGGAGAGAGCTTGAGGGAAAGGAAGAACAAGAGAGAGAAAGGATATGATAGAATGAGAAATAATTGAACCATTCTCACTAATATGTGTGAATTATTTTAATTGAATAATTAGTTAGATAATTGTCATGGTTAATCATGACATGACCATTATCATTTCAATTTGCAAAGATCAAAAAGCATCTTCCAAAAGAAATGATGATGGTCAAAGTGTCAACCTAGGTCAACAAGTCAATAAGGTCAAATGGTCAACAACCATAACCATGCACAATTATTAAACTAATTATCAATTAACTATAATACACACATAATCATTAGGTTTAATAAAATGACAATAGCCATTAACCCTAATCAAAGTCCTCTCTCTCTGTCTCAAGCAACTGTGCATACGCACCCGTATTCGTGATCCGAGGAACACGAACACAATGAGAAAAACCAATCCCAAATCATATACTAGGATCCGGCTTAAACCAAAGCCCGCTAGTATAAACTGTCCGGACAGCAAACGTACACAAGTGCGCAGATGTGAACGAACCCTGTCGCAAAACCATGCGACCTCTACTCATTTTGCCTAAAGGCGAATAGCTCTCTGTGTGGGACTCTAAAGACTCGACACTACGCTGGCAGTGGGTTTAACCACAGACCGCAAGCGGCACTAGCTGTACGTAACGGTCCCCATGTAGATGTCGATAAGAAGACTGACGAGGTGAACCCCATCTGAACTCCTACTGAGCCTGTATGTGACAATCTCCGTACAGTCCGGTCTGTTCGTCTGATACATCGCATGGCGGGCCTAGGGGGCGGTGAACGTCAGTCCCCTAATAGCGGTACAAGTCATGCCGGAGTGAAGCCCAGAACACCCTGAGATAACACTGGAAACCTACTAGTATATCTCGCTTGCCCTGGCCAGGGACTACTCGTGTAATGGCTCTCCTGGACACAGCGCGATGTCAACCCCCAATACCGGGAAAGACGAATCCTGTCTAACCGTCACTGCCTCCAAGTGCTTCGGGACTGCACCCAAAAACTACCTGTTTGCATGACTCCTTTGAGCCGTGGTAGGGTAGTAATCAAAGTGCAGTGGGAACACACTCGAGGCGAAGTGACAGTATCAAGTCAACGGACTAAGCTGTACTCATGTCACCTGGGAACTGATAACTGACGATAGGTATAATACCAACCAACAGTTCCCGACGAGTCCTGTCCAGTGTACTCGTAACCCAACGAGCACCCGTATACTATCTCAAGTACGACGTACTGACGGCTGTGGGACAGACCGTCTCCCACACTGGGATGAAAAGCGCATACGCTAGTCTACTCCGGAGTATCGATGCCCTGTCTCGATAGTCCAACGACTAGGGACCTGTATAAGGATGTGCTTATAGATCACCCAGCTCCCACGAGTGTGAGCGCCATCACAACGCCGGTAATCAAGCAAAGATCCTAAGGGCTCTACTAATATGTATATCAGCAATATGCTAAAAGAAACACATGCACATATTAAAGCAGAGACAAACCAAGTAGCATACTACCATTTCGAGCAAGATTGTATATACAACTGTGAATATCCCAAGCTTCCATTAAGTAATATACAAACTAGTATGATATAGTAATGGCCTCTAGGGCATATACACTAACAGTATACTTGTTTTTATACTTGTGGTGGTTGTTTCCGCCGTTGGGCGTGATTTGCTCCCGTTTGGGGATGCTTTATTATATTCTGTGTTGTACCCGTTTTCGGGGTTAGTTTTTACAAGGGAGTTGCTTCCCAAATTTTCAAAAGACAAAGCATGATTTACTATACCTTTATTTCAAAGCTTCACCTCTATATATTTTTTTAAAAAGGTTTAGATTTCTGGGTTTCAGCTTACTTGAATTTCGTTACGCCTGTAGACATCGCGTGATTTAAGTGCTGGCCGCGAGCTAATATTTTGGGTCGTGACAATACAATCTTTGATGTCAAAATACCAATGGTTGTGGGATCAACCATTGTCCCATACAGGGTCAAGAAACGTACACACTAGTCTACTCTAGAATATCGATGCCCTGTCTCGATACTCCCTCGACTAGGAACACTTCAAGGATGTGCTTGTGGACTACACAAGCCCCGCAAATATGATCTACATCAAAGTCTTGGTAGTCAAGAAAAGATCCTAAGGGATTTATCAGCATGTATTAGTGAAAAAGTAAACTAGAACAAATGTACATGTTAAGATAAAGAGTAACCAGACAGCATACTACCATGTTGAGAAAGAAAGGCCTATATATATACATATATATACATATATATACATATATATATATATATATATCTGTGTGTGTGTCCAAGAATCCATTATAATATACAATAATAGCCTCTATGGTATACATATTCTTAACATTACTTGTTATTACGTGTCGTTAATACATAATGATAAAGCCCGTAGATTCTTGCTTGAATACCAGCATTATGATGGCGATCATATACGTGAGAGATGGGTAGTCCATAAGAACATCCTTAAATGTCCCTAGTCGTGGCAGTATTGAGACTGGGCATCGATATTTCGGAGTAGACTAATGTATACGTTTCGAGATCCTGATGAGGAGCGGTGGCCGGTCTCACAAGCCATTGGTGTTGTGTCACCTATGATGGTATACAGGTGCTTACTGGAGGTGAGTACACCGGAAGGACTTGTCGAAACCTTCTAGATGGTATTATATCTATTGTCAGATAGAGGTTCTTTAGTGGCATGAGTACAAGTTATTCTTTTAACCTGAGATCATCATTTGTCTTATGTGAGTTTCTACTGTACTTAGATTACTACCCTACCACGGCTCAAAGGAGTCATGCAAACGAGTTTTAGTTGGGTACAGTCCCGAGCCACATTGAGGCAGTGAGCGATTGTCAGGGATTCGTCTCTCCTGGTATTAGTAGTCGATGTCGCGCTGTGTTTGGTTGGCTATCACCCTATATCCGTGGCCAAGGTGGATGGGATTTACTAATATGAGTTTAGTTGTTTCTCGGTTGGTGATGAGCTTGACTCCGTCATGACTTATCGAGTATTAAGGGTCTAACGTTATCCACCCGTAGAACCGGTATATGATACTCTAAGACGAAAAGACCGGACTATACAGAGATTGTCACATTCAGACTTAGTAGGGTACAGACGGACTTGATTGTCGACCTCCCTTTCAGCATATACCTAGGTAGCCGTTACGTACAACTAGTGCCGCTGACGTGCTTGATAAGGATGTTCTTATAGACTACCTAGACCCTATGAGTATGATCGCCATCATAACTATAATAGTTAAGCAAAGATCCTACGGTCTTTACCAACATGTAATCGAGATACGTAATATGAAATAGAACATATACACATGTTTAGGTAAAGACAAACCGGATAGCATACTATCATATCGAGCAAGATTATCATGTACATATCTATCCCAAGTATCCATATGTAATATACAATCATATACTATACAATAATAGCCGCTGGGCATATACATCCAAAGTTTAG
Source organism: Agapanthus africanus (assembly GCA_030015575.1). NCBI lineage: Eukaryota > Viridiplantae > Streptophyta > Magnoliopsida > Asparagales > Amaryllidaceae > Agapanthus > Agapanthus africanus. Next base: position 129,507,075 of record JASDDO010000016.1, on the reverse strand, counting down.
ATTACAACCCAACCACTGCTCAAAAGAGTCATGCAAACAGGTTTTAGTTGGGTACAGTCTCGAGCCACATGGAGCCAGTGACCGATTGTCAGGGATTCGTCTCTCCAGGTATTAGGAGTCGATGCCGCGCCATGTTTGGTTGGCTATCATCCTAAATCCGTGGCCACGGTGGATAAGATTTACCGATATGAGTTCAGTAGTTTCTCGGTTGGTGATGAGCTTGACTCCGTCATGACTTATCGGGTTATTAGGGGTCTGACATTATCTACTCGTTAGATCCAGTATGCGATACTCTTAAACTTAGAGACGGGGCTATACGAAGATTGTCACATTCAGGCTCAATAGGGGTACGGACGGACTTGATTGTCGACCTCCTTCCGGCATATACCTGGGTAGCCGTTACGTACAGCTAGTGCCGCTAACGTGCTTGTGGTTATGGATTTATCCAGAAACTCACTGCCAGCGTATTGTCGAGTTTTTTGAGTCCCACACAGAGGGTTTTCCCAGTTCAGCTGATATGATGTAGATGCCGTATGTTGATACATACAAGGGTCCGATTAAATAGATGTACAAGCTATACGGATTTTAATCGGACGGTTGATAATACTAATCGACTTAGGATTAAGCTGGATTATTAAATCATGCTTTGATTTAATAATTTATATATATATATATAATATTCTAGTAATATTGTTCACTATTCATTTTCTCTCTCTTGGCTATTCGTATTTTTATACTGATACGCGTATATGTATTTCGATACGTATACCGGGTTGTATTCCGTATTTGTACGGAATACTTCTAGAAGGAGGACTCCTCATTTGTGAATATTCATTTGTGAATATTCATGGTAAAGAGATGGTTAAGTGAGGTGGATTTGTGCATGGTTGAGGAATATAGAGAGGGACAGGCTTCATTTTATTATTAGAAAATGTTATGATATTTTCTTTGTTTTGTTAGAAAAAATACATGAAGCCATCCTCTCTTTATTCTCATAACCCTTAGTTCATTTTTGATGGCTAGCTACTTCACCTCCTCCTTCTTCTTCATGGCTCTCTTGAGTTTTGGTATTTGAGAGAAAATGATAGTGGAAAATTCCTACATCCCCACTCTCCATTCCTAGCGAGCTTGGAGCATCGGTTGCTTCACTAGGTAAAGCTGGAGCTTGGATCGGTTCCCTTATGTGGATCATCTTTGGCAAGGGCACTCGTCTCTCAAGCTTGTTACCAACGGCCTACGAAAAGCTTGGAGGGGTCTTCTACGATTGGGTGGATATGCATCGAAGGTTGTAATCCCTAAACCTTGCATGCTTGTTATCTAGTTTAGTGTTTGGATCGATCGCTAGGGATTAGTTTCTAGTGCTCTCTTGAAAATTTTCTTTTTTCGGTTCCGCATCGGCCGCGATTGCTATGGTGACGGTACTAAGAACCATCAGACACCCATACGGCGGAGACACAATCTACACAATAATATACGATGCCCAAGGCGAAGAATAATAAGCGGAAAATAATAAACACTATATAAATAAAGTCATGCCAACACCATAAGAATTCGACTACAACAGCAATACAATGTCTAAGGTTTCGACCAATACACCCGACTTGGTTGATGGAGTATTTTTAGGTACAAAAATAGTTACAAAGAAAATACCGAAACAAATTCTAACCCACCTAGCTTAAGGATAAAGATACAACCACGCCGAAATGAGCTCTCTCACTATCTCTATCGATCCAAGCAACCAAATCTGCAAGAAGTTATGGCACAACGGGGGTGAGTTGCCAACTCGTGAATGAATTCGCATAACAAGTTAGAAATCGCATGCATAAACAGTGAAACAACTAAGGCATGGGTAAACATGTATATTGCAGAAGGTAGATAAGAATGCATTGAAACTAGAATTCAAGCAATGAACAACAACAATAATAACCCATCATGTACAACTCATATACCTGTAGGGTTCCTAGGCATACTAATGAGGTCTCACAAGGCATCAACCATGCCAAATTAAAAAAATTCCGGTGCCGGGAAACCCCAATGCGATCGTTGACTAGAGATTAGGCGAAACTACGAGCTAGTTAACAACTTAACCGCTAAGAGTTTGGAAATACAACCTTTGTAGATCTGGTCCTTCACCTCCATAGCTCCGTGACGACGTCCCTCCGCTGTACCTATCGGAATCCGGACTCTGGCGAAGGTTTCATCGGAGAAATGATCGGGCTAGGTCGTCGACTTCGATGCCGAAAATGATCTACGTCGAGGCAACTGAAGATCAAACTCCAACTTCACCAAGTCATGAAACTTGTGAAGAAAACACCCTATACTACTTGACAAGTGGTAGAGGATGAAGAAATAGGAAGTGGGTTCACTTTAGAAATGGATTTCTCACTCTTTTCATCAAGTCACCATTAAAGGTTGCAAGCTTTCTTCTTCTTCTTGAAGAAGAAGAAGAAGAAAAAGAATATGATAAGAATTGTTGAAAATAGAAAATAAGTTGATTCTTATCATATAGCAACCATGGTTAAGTGTAGAGAATAAACTAAGTTAGGTTGAATGGTTAGGGTTAAGCATGAAACAAAAATGGTGGACTTATTCAAAGCTTCATGAAGCTTCAACTAGCAAACAAAGAAAGCCACCATGATTTATTTATCTTTCAGAAATGAATAAATAAATAAATGAATAGATAAGTAAATCAAAACCTTAACCATTAACATAACCATGGTTTAATTCTTTACACAAACCCAAGTTTGCATGTATCATCAAACATGATACAAACAAGTGCACAAAAGTATATCACATATACAACTTGTGTATTTAAAGTGAGAAAATCCATTTAAGGTGAACAAATACTAGTTAATGCAAAGTAATATATCAAATATATAATTATACATTAAATCATTAAATCAATACTTGATTTAACGATCCGGTCATATCGCATATAACCGACTAATATCCAAAGTATCGGCTTGTCGAATCAATCCTTGATTCGATAACTAGGTTATATCGCATACAACCAATTGATACATTCATCGCGAGAATAGAATACGGTATCACATACACGCATTATTCTCGGTCCTGCACATATCTCATATGCGCTCCTATTTCGTTTCGCTTGAGCAAGGAAACCTCTGTGTAGGACTCTAACGACTCGTCAATACGCCGGCAGCAGGTGATGATCATTTCAAACACCCACAAGCCGCAAGTAGTCTGCTAAACGTAACAGCTACCCGGGTATTGAGCGATCAGAAGATCGACGAGCAAGCCCGCTCACACTCCTGTGAATCCAACCAGTAACACTTACCGTACAGTCCGGTCTGTTCGTCTGATATGTCCCATATCTTGCCTAGAGGTGGTAAACGTCGGACCCCAGTAGCTCGATAAGTCGTGTCGATATGAGGTCTATAACAGTTCGAGATACTACTGATAACACTTACCAGTAAATATCAGCAACCCTGGCCAGGGATTTCCGGTTATAGCCAATCGAACACAACGCAACATCAACTCCCTATACCGGGAGAGACGAATCCCCTCCTATCGCTCATTGCCTCCATGTGATTCGAGACTGTACCCAAAAGCCACCGTTTTGCACGCCCTCTTGGACGTGGTAAGGAGGAAATCAAAGAACAGTGGGAATCACACAAGACTCTATGACGATCTCGGGTCTACAGACTAACCTGTACCAGTGTCTATTAGTTATATGTATGCCCTAGAGGCCATTACTGTACACTGGATGTATATTGTAGTGGAAGCTGGGACATATATAGGTAGGACTTTCTTGCTCGACATGATAGTACGCTATCTGGTTGCTCTTTATCTTAACATGTATACTTTCTGTCTCTCTGATTACATGTTGATAAAGCCCTTAGGATGTGTACTCGACTTCCAGGACTATGATGCAGATCATACTAGTGGGGCCTGGGTAGTCAATGAGTACATCCTTCATTGTTCCTAGTCGTGGGAATATCGAGACGGGGCATCCATATTCCAGAGTAGACTAGCGCATATCTTCTCGACCCATGCGATGGGCGATGGATGATCCCATATCCATTGGTGTTTGACATCGAAGATGGTATGCGGGTGCTCAGTGGAGACTGGGTACACTGAACGGACTCGCCGAGAACTCCCAGATGGTATTATACCTCACGTCAGATGGCAGTTCTCTGGTGACACTGGTACAGCTTAGTCTGTTGACCCGAGATCGTCATAGAGTCTTGTGTGTCTCCCACTGTGCTTTGATTTCCACCTTACCACGGCTCTACTGAGTTGTGCAAACAGGTGGTTTTGGGTACAGTCCCGATTCACATGGAGGCAATGAGCGATAGGAGGGGATTCGTCTCTCCCGGTATTGGGGGTTGATGTTGCGCTATGCTCGACTGGCCATAACAGGAAATCCATGGCCAGGGTTGCTGTGATATACTGGTAAAAGTTATCAGTAGTTTCACGAATGTTATGGACCTTAAGTCGGCATGACTTATCGAGCTACTGGGGTCTGACGTTTACCACCCCTAGGCGAGATAGGCGACATATCAGACGAACAGACCGAACTATACGGTAAGTGTTACTGGTTGGATTCGCAGGAGTCTGAGCGGGCTTGCTCGTCGATCTTCTGATCGCTCAATACCCGGGTGGCCGTTACGTTTAGCAGACCGCTTGCGGCTTGTGGATGCTTGATATGATCATCATCTGCTGCCGGCATATTGACGAGTCTTTAGAGTCCTACACAGAGGTTTCCTGGCTCAAGCGAAACGAAATAGGAGTGCATATGAGATATGTGCGGGACCGAGAATAATTCGAGTATGTGATACCGTATTCCATTCTCGTGATCAATGTATCGATTGGTTATATGCGATATAACCTAGTTATCGAATCAAGGATTGATTCGATAAGCCGATACATATGATACTAGTCGGTTATATCCGATATGACCGGATCGTTAATTCAATTGTTGATTTAATGATTTAGTGCATATTTATATATTTGATATATTACTTTGCGTTAACTAGTATTGGTTCACTTTAAAAGGATTTTCTCACTTGAATTGTACACATTGTATATGCGATATAGTTTGTGCACATGTTTGTATCATGTTTGATGATACATGCTTACTTGGTTAAGTGTAAAGAATCAAACCATGGTTTAAGTTAATGATTAGGGTTTTGATTATTTATTCATTTATCTTTCTTATTTATCCATTTTGGAAAAAGAAAAAGGATAAATGAATGGTTGCTTATTTTGTTTTTTAGTTGAAGATTCTTGAAGTTTTGACTTAGTCTCTTTTTTGTTCTTATCCTTAACCCTAACCATTCTATTAACCATGGTCTTTTCTCTACACTTAACTAAGGTTAGATTATGATAAGTATTATATTTTTTTTCTATTCTAAATATACTTATCATATCTTTTTCTTCTTCTTCTTTAAGAGCTAGAAAAAGGAAAACTTTCTAGTTCAATGGCAACTAGCCAAATCAAGTGAGAAATCCAAATCTAAAGTCTACCCACTTCCTATTTCTTCATCCTCTACTACTTGCCATGTACTAGAGTGTGTTGTCTTCACAAGTTTCTTGACTTGGCGAAGGCGGAGCTCGTTCTTGTGATGCCTCGACGTAGATCATCTTCGGCATCGAACCGACGATCAAGCCCGCCCATTTCTTCGACGAAGCCGATACTTGAGTTCGGGGTTCGATTTGGACAGCGGAGGGAGATCATCGTGGAGCTTAGGAATTGGTGGACCGGATCTTCAAAGGTTGTAGCCCCTTTCCTTTAAATACATTTCCGTTTACTTGCATGCTTCGCCTAGATATCTAGTAAACGATCCGTATTAGGGTTTGTAGGCACCCGTAAATTTTGATTTGTGCATGTTTCATCACTTGTGAGACTTCACAAGAGTGCCTAGGAACCCTACAGTGGTATCAGAGCCTAGCTAGAGCCTTAGGCGATGCGTAGACGGAGTTAGAAGTCCGATCGACCCGAAACCCCGACTTGAAAGTGCTCTCTGGACATTTTCTGTTTTCGTGGATTTTTGAGAATTAAAAATATGAAGAAAAATCAGCAGGAAATTCTAAGAATTACGGTGCAAAAAGTAACTAATGATCCCTCAAAAGTGCGGCGGAACCGCGGCATTAGCATGACAATGCGGCGGTTCCGCCGCCGTTTTGTCTTATTAGGCATTCAATTTTGCACAGTAATTCATATTTTGCAGTGCTGATTTTCCTGGGAATTTTTTTTATCTGAAATCAAGAGTTGAGTTTTTTGGGTTGTATTAGGAGTTCGTACATTCGATCGGATTGTCTAATTTTGTCTATGTGTTTTTCGGATATTTTAGAATATGTTAAAAATTTCGACCGGACATAAATACCCACTTTTTCCCCTGCCGGGAAATTTCCAATTGTTGGATTTTTCCGTAGTTTAACGACGTTCTAAGTAGTGCAAGTAACGCGATGGACCCTCTAGAAGACAACAAACCTTAACTCGATTATGTGACCGTCTTGAACTGCCCTTTGAACCTTCGGGTTTGAGGCAGTACGGCGTGCCACATGTGAGGCGTTGGCTTAACCCTTCTACGGCTGGACCATTGGTACTGAGGCACGAACTGAATGTTGTTAGACTTATTTCATGTGTTGAGCTGTATCGGAAAACTTGGGTGTTCTATTGTTCGATCGAAAAGTTTAGCATTTTCTATTTATCCGGAATGTGATACAATAATTGGAATTCACAAGTAGTTATGAGATAACTGAATGAATGTTATAAACATAGCAGTTTAGTCTCACTTGATCGGTTGCCACGGAATTTTGATGCGATCAAAAGTCCGTCGCAATCATATAGCGTACGCGGATACTCGCCGGGTAAACTTAATAGACAGCCTCACTCCATAGCCCCGACCAAGTGACTGTAGGAGAACCCCGTCGCCGAAAGCATCCGTCCGGGTGCTCGCGGCAGCGGTGTTCCGCCTTGGTGCACTTGGTCGACGGCGTCGGGGGTGCGGCCGCCTACTAAAGTTTGCGACGATCATTCGATCAAAATGTCGGGAATCCTGTTGAATTGCCCGACTTGGTATTGAAAAGTGTTTTCGATTTTGAGACTAAAATGCGGGGTTTATAATTGTTAGGCATGCGATGTCTAAAGAATTCATTTGGTTAGGCATGCGATGTCTGAGACGGTTGCGGATTCCAACTGTTGTAGTTTTACACTTTCTTTTCTGTGACCGTAAGTGTAATATGTGATATCGCCGGTTTCGTTGCTATATGTCAACGACAATTGGGATGGACATATTTACTTACGTTGATGACATTTGATGTTATGTGTTGCTGGATATGTTATATTGGATCGTCGTGTTTAAATAGCCGGGGTTTTTTTATGTGAGATGAGTGTTTTTTTATTTTCATTCATGTAAAAACTTGTATGTAATATTCTTTTATTGGGGCACTTCCAGGTTGCGGAAGATGTCACCATTGATGTATATTATTTACTTTTCTGCACTAGGATGGACCCAAGGAGGAGAGCACAAGTAACCGGGTTCTGGGGTCCAGTGGGAGACCAACTCGAGGAGTCGAGTCCGGGTCTCCTAACCCTAGAATTGGTAGGGTTGCTTGCCGCTCTCGTAGGGGTCTTGGGGTGTGGGATTGGCTATTCATCACGACCGTGGAATCCGTGTTTTATACTGGCTCGTATTGAAAACACGGACGTCCTAGTATATCCAATATTTCATATGTTTCTTCTGCTGTGATTTATCTGTGATGTGATCATATGATGTTCTGCGACAGGTATTATATATAGTATATATGATATATTATATAGACGTTGCTTATGTTTTACACCCGCGCTAGCCCTGCCTTGCTCTGGCGTTAGTTACCTAACCTAACGGTGCAGACGGGACATCGAGGCGAATGCGGATGGCATAAGCGTGCGTTATATTTTTCTGTGATGGTTAGGTGGACTTAAATGATGGGATATTCATTAATGAGATTAATGAAAGAAAAATAAACCTAATTGGTGTTGTGGAATCGAATTTCAAAATAAAACAGGTAGCTACAGTTCTTGCTTTGCATCGTGGTGTTCCTTGTCGAACATCCTGCACCTTATTCGATAAGGAAAGGACCGAGATCCCTTCACCGGGAGTGACTCCTTTAGCAATAACTGGCAGATGCTACAACTCTCGGTTTGTCTTTTGATCGCTTCTATAGTTTCTGCTTTGCACAGTGATATATATGATATATCCCGCACCTCATTCGACGAGGAAAGGGCCGACGATCCCTTCACCGGGAGTGACCCCTTTAGCAAAACTAGAAAAGCTTCGAAAAACATTCCATTTAAAAACCATTTGATTCCGCAACGAGATCAAGTTCAAAGCGTTAAAGGTTTTCACAAAAACCATTCGCAACCCTCCGTCATTTTAGGAAGTAGAGTACTTAGTATTCGTGCTGTGTTTGTTGACCATAGTCAAGGCACAGTGTACGGTAGCTAAGTGATGTCTTCCTACACCGCATATGATGCGATTAGTTAGGACAGTCACGTGACTTTGTTGACCTTAGTTAAGGGTCATGTGGGTGGGTCTAATTAATCATGAAATGACGGGTAGAACTTGACTAGTACTTATGATTTGTTGACCATAGTTAAGGTCATAGGTGCTAGGGGTAAAAACCATTATCGGGAGTTTCAAGTGTTGAAACTTTCAATGAGATTGCATACCTTCTATATGATAGTTGGATCCCGATACCCACTGCGAGTAATTGTTACTCCTGGGAGAGTTTTGCACTTTGCAATTAGCCGATCAAGTAGGTGTCTAGAAAGGTGTCAACGGGGTTACGCCTCTGGGAAAACGAGGTTTACTGTAATTAGGTCCGTGCGAAAGCACGGGGAACCTCCCTCAAAGTACCGACACTGGCCTGGCTGAAAGATTGGCGAACTTGTAGAGTGTAATTAATCCCGGCTAGTCTTTCCTTTTGAGGTTTGAAGGACGATTTGATAAAAACAGTAGGAGCCATCCTGATTAGATAAAATATATAACCAATCTGATCTTGCAAGAGCGCACGCAGAGTGTTTTCTTCTCTCTCTCTCCAGGTAGCGACCATATCATGCCTTAATCAAGATAATAATATGGATGTATTGACCGAACCCGCTTGTTGTACCGAGCTGGGGAACGTTGGTCCCGCTCCAACTTATAATTGTTATAAGACAGAGCAGGAAATAGGGAATACCAAGATTCCTATGCCGCCCAAACAAAGAGAGTGCATGCTGATGCATTATCTTCGGGTGTGTTCATTACAAAGAACTGTTTCTCAGTATCCTCTGAATCCTGGGTATTTGATACCGGATCGGGATCCCAGATATGTAATATGTTACATAGGGCTACAAAAAGGTAGAAGAACTGAGAACGGGTGATAAGTTTCATGAGACAGAAAATGGGGCAAGTGTTGCAGCCAAGTCTGTTGGTCACTATCACCCTGTATTACCAATACATTGATTCTGAACAAACGCTATTAGATACCGAACCTGATATACAAAATCATATCAGTCTCTTTATTAGTAAAGAAAGGATGTAATTTTGTATTGATGGATAATGTTTTGAACATTTCCTATATCAAAAGTAGATCGGTTCAGGCACGTTATCTAAAAGCATTGAAGTTCTAAATCAAACTACAGTTCCTAGTATATAGAACACACACAAGAAGAAGAGTTCAGAAATGAACGAATCCTTCTTGAGGCATTGTAGACTAGGTCACATCAATGCGACCCGACTGGCTGATGTTACATTTTAGATGCATATTTAAATCAGTTTGAATTTACATCTTGTGAAACTTGCCAGTCATGTCACAAAGATATAATGACACCAGCTCTGTTTACTGGAAGCAGAGAAAGAGTTAATGAACTCTTGGGACTGATACATTATGATGTATGTAAAGTCTCCTGTCTACACATGCCAGGACTGGTTCTTTATACTTCATTATATTCTCTGATAATCTCTCAAGATTCAGTCATATGTTCCTGTTGAAACATAAGTCCGAACCTTTTGAAGTATTCACAGAATATAAGTTAGAAGTAGATAACCAATAACCGGGTATAAGTATTATGTCCTATGATGAGATCAGGGAGGAGAATACTTGTGCATGGCATTCCTGGACCATTCTAAAGGAGAATGAGATTCTCTCTCCGTACTACTCCTCTGAATACACCACAGCACAACGGTGTATCAGGGCGGAGCAATTGCACAATATTAGATATAGTGTGCTCTATGATGAGTATTACTGAGTTACCTATTTCCTTCTAGGGTTATGCACTTGAGAAGCTGCATACCTATTGAATTAGGTTCGAATCAAATCAGTGCCTACCACTCCATATAAGATATGGTGCGGGAAGATCCTATCTCTTAAGTAAGGTAAGATTTGGGGTTGTCCGGCCTATGTCAAAAGCAGAATCCGGACAAGATCGAGGCAGGATCAGTTCTGTAGAACTGGAAAGGTTCCAGCTATACAAAACTGCAGTTGATGATTTGACAGAACCAAAGGATTCTATAGTTCCCGATGAACCTCAGCCTCTCCGCCGATCTAGTAGGGTTCCTCATCCGCCTGAGAGATACCTCGGTTTCTCAATGACAGTGGGAGCAAGGATTACATCATGAGATGATGACCCAACTAGTTTCGAGCAGGCCATCAAGAGTAGGGACTCTGTAAGAATGGCTGGATGCTTAGCGATCTGAGATGGAATCCTTATACACCAACAAAGTATGGACTTTGGTTGCTATATCTGAAGGGTTAAATCCCCATCAGGAGCAAGTATATCTTGAGAAGATTACTTGGTGTAGATGGAAAAGTTGAGACTTTCAAAGCTAGACTTGTTAAAGGTTTTCTTCATCGACCAGGCGTGGATAATGATGAAACTTTCTTCCAGTAGCTATGCTTAAGTCTATCCAGATCCTACTTACCACGGCTACATACCATGACTATGATATCTGGCGGTTGGGTGCCATGACTGTTTTTTCTAAATACTGATTTAGAAGAGAACGTCTATAAGAACACAGCCAGAGGTCTTCGTAAACAGTGGAGCAGCGGAAACGTGTGCAGGTTGCTTTACATAATGAAGCAGGCATCGCGGAGTTGGAACGTCTGTTTTGATGTGATAGTCAAAGTGTTTGACTTCATCAAAATGGTAGACGAACCTTGTATATACGAAAGGGTAGTAGAGAGTAAGGTGGTCATCTTCGTATTGTACGTAGACAACATACTATTAATAGGAAAAGAGTTTCCTATACTACGATCGGTCAATCTCCTATTATCACAAGGATTCTCCAAAAAGGATCAAAGTGATACCTCCTAAATCCTGAGTTTTCATCTATGAGATAGATGTAATTGGATGCTAGGATTCTCACTAGATGTAGTGAGATGGTATCAATCGATCCTGGGGAGAATCACTGGAAGAGTTCCAGGGTGATAAAGACGACTGAATGTCAGTCACGGGCATTGTCTTTACCCTCAGTAGAGGGACGGTATGTTGGAAGAGTTCCAAGCTCGATACCGTGGCAAACTAGATGATAAAGGCTGGTAACATCGCTATTAAAGATACTACCAAAGAGGCAGTTTGGGTGTATAATGGTTCATAAGATGAACTAGGTTCCTGCCATTGTATGACAATGGAAGTGTGGCTTCGGCCCTGGAACCTTGGTCCCATCAGTGACCCAGACAAATTCTGAGGCAGCATCACCAGATCATGGAGATAGTTGATCTCCAGGGTGATCGAGGTTAGGAGAGAAGACTCAGAGGACAACACGGCGGATCCACTCACGAAGGCCTTTTCCCAGAGAGAGACTCATAAGGGATGGTTGAGTATTAGATACTGCGACCACTGCTACAGATGGCCCTAGTGCAAGTAGGAGATTGTTAGTTATATGTATGCCCTAGAGGCCATTACTGTACATTGGATGTATATTGTAGTGGATGCTGGGACATATATAGGTAGGACTTTCTTGCTCGACATGATAGTACGCTATCTGGTTGCTCTTTATCTTAACATGTATACTTTCTGTCTCTCTGATTACATGTTGATAAAGCCCTTAGGATGTGTACTCGACTTCCAGGACTATGATGCAGATCATACTAGTGGGGCCTGGGTAGTTAATCAGTACATCATTCATTGTTCCTAGTCGTGGGAATATCGAGACGGGGCATCGATATTCCAGAGTAGACTAGCGCATATCTTCTCGACCCATGCGATGGACGATGGATGATCCTATATCCATTGGTGTTTGACATCGAAGATGGTATGCGGGTGCTCAGTGGAGACTGGGTACACTGAACGGACTCGCCGAGAACTCCCAGATGGTATTATACCTCACGTCAGATGGCAGTTCTCTGGTGACACTGGTACAGCTTAGTCTGTTGACCCGAGATCGTCATAGAGTCTTGTGTGTCTCCCACTGTGCTTTGATTTCCACCTTACCACGGCTCTACTGAGTTGTGCAAACAGGTGGTTTTTGGGTACAGTCCCGATTCACATGGAGGCAATGAACGATAGGAGGGGATTCGTCTCTCCCGGTATTGGGGGTTGATGTTGCGCTATGCTCGACTGGCCATAACAGGAAATCCCTGGCCAGGGTTGCTGTGATATACTGGTAAGAGTTATCAGTAGTTTCACGAATGTTATGGACCTTAAGTCGGCATGACTTATCGAGCTACTGGGGTCTGACGTTTACCACCCCTAGGCGAGATATGCGACATATCAGACGAACAGACCGGACTATACGGTAAGTGTTACTGGTTGGATTCGCAGGAGTCTGAGCGGGCTTGCTCGTCGATCTTCTGATCGCTCAATACCCGGGTGGCCGTTACGTTTAGCAGACCGCTTGCGGCTTGTGGATGCTTGATATGATCATCATCTGCTGCCGGCGTATTGACGAGTCTTTAGAGTCCTACACAGAGGTTTCCTGGCTCAAGCGAAACGAAATAGGAGCGCATATGAGATATGTGCGGGACCGAGAATAATTCGAGTATGTGATACCGTATTCCATTCTCGTGATCAATGTATCGATTGGTTATATGCGATATAACCTAGTTATCGAATCAAGGATTGATTCCATAAGCCGATACATATGATACTAGTCGGTTATATCCGATATGACCGGATCGTTAATTCAAGTGTTGATTTAATGATTTAGTGCATATTTATATATTTGATATATTACTTTGCGTTAACTAGTATTGGTTCACTTTAAAAGGATTTTCTCACTTGAATTGTACACATTGTATATGCGATATAGTTTGTGCACATGTTTGTATCATGTTTGATGATACATGCTTACTTGGTTAAGTGTAAAGAATCAAACCATGGTTTAAGTTAATGATTAGGGTTTTGATTATTTATTCATTTATCTTTCTTATTTATCCATTTTGGAAAAAGAAAAAGGATAAATGAATGGTTGCTTATTTTGTTTTTTAGTTGAAGATTCTTGAAGTTTTGACTTAGTCTCCTTTTTGTTCTTATCCTTAACCCTAACCATTCTATTAACCATGGTCTTTTCTCTACACTTAACTAAGGTTAGATTATGATAAGTATTATATTTTTTTTCTATTCTAAATATACTTATCATATCTTTTTCTTCTTCTTCTTTAAGAGCTAGAAAAAGGAAAACTTTCTAGTTCAATGGCAACTAGCCAAATCAAGTGAGAAATCCAAATCTAAAGTCTACCCACTTCCTATTTCTTCATCCTCTACTACTTGCCATGTACTAGAGTGTGTTGTCTTCACAAGTTTCTTGACTTGGCGAAGGCGGAGCTCGTTCTTGTGATGCCTCGACGTAGATCATCTTCGGCATCGAACCGACGATCAAGCCCGCCCATTTCTTCGACGAAGCCGATACTTGAGTTCGGGGTTCGATTTGGACAGCGGAGGGAGATCATCGTGGAGCTTAGGAATTGGTGGACCGGATCTACAAAGGTTGTAGCCCCTTTCCTTTAAATACATTTCCGTTTACTTGCATGCTTCGCCTAGATATCTAGTAAACGATCCGTATTAGGGTTTGTAGGCACCCGTAAAATTTGATTTGTGCATGTTTCATCACTTGTGAGACTTCACAAGAGTGCCTAGGAACCCTACAGTGTCACCATAGAACTGCCATCTGACGTAAGGTATAATACCATCTGGGAGTTCTCGGCGAGTCCGTCCAGTGTACCCAGTCTCCACTGAGCACCCGTATATCATCTCTGATGTCAAACACCAATGGATATGGGATCATCCATCGCCCATCTGTATGGGTCGAAAAGGTATACGCTAGTCTACTCTGGTATATCGATGCCCCGTCTCGATACACCCACGACTAGGGACCTTGTAGGATGTACTTATGGACTACCATGTCCCCACTAGTATGATCCGCATCATAGTCCAGGTAGTCAAGTACACATCCTAAGGGCTTTACCAACATGTAACAGAAAGGCAATCAGTATACACGTTAAGGTAAAGAGCAACCAGATAGCATACTTTCATGTTGAGCAAGAAAATCCTCCCTATTATGTCCCAGCATCCACTACAATATACATCCTATGTATAGTAATGGCCTCTAGGGCATACATATAACTAACAATCTCCCACTTGCACTAGGGCCATCTGATAGCAGTGGTTGCAGTATCTCATACTCAACCATCCCATAAAAGTCTCTTTCTGGGAAAAGGCCTTTCGTGAGTGTATCCGCCGTGTTGTCCTCTGAGTCTACTCTCCTAACCTTGATCACCCTGAAGATCAACTATCTCCATGATCAGGTGATACTGCCTCAGAATACGTCTGGGTCACTGATGGGACCAGGGTTCCTAGGCCAAAGCCACACTTCCATTGTCACACAATGGTAGGAACCTAGTTCATCTCATGAACCAATATACACCCAAACTGCCTCTTTGGTAGCATCTTAAGTAGCGATGTATCCAGCCTTTATCGTCTAGTATGTCACGGTATCTAGCTTGGAACTCTTCCAACATACCGTCACTTTACGGAGGGTAAAGATAATGCCTGTGACTGACATTCAGTCGTCCTTAACACCCTGGAACCTTTCCAGTGATTCTACCCAGGACCAATTGATACCATCTCACTACAACTAGTGAGAATCCTAACATCCAATTACCTCTATCTCATAGATGAAAACACAGGATTTAGGTGGTATCACTTTGATCCTATATGGAGAATCATTGTGATAAGCGGAGATTGACTGAGCGTATCATAGGAAACTCCTTCCCTAACAAGAGTATGTCATCCACGTACTCTACGAGGATCACCACCATACTCCCTACTACCCTTTTGTTTATACAAGGTTCATCTACCATTTTGATGATGTCAAACTCTTTGAATAACACATCAAAACAGACGTTCCAACTCCGCGATGCCTGCTTTATCACATAAAACATCTTTCTCGCGTTTCCGCTGCTCCCACTGTCTACGAGGCCCTCTGGCTGTGTACTTATAGACGCACTCTTCTAAAACATCATTTAGAAAAGCAGTCATGGCACCCAACCGCCAGATATCGTAGTCATGGTATGTAGCCGTGGCAAGTAGGATCTGGATGGACTTAAGCATAGGCCCCAGAAAAGGTTTCATCATTAGCCACGCCTGGTCGATGACGAAAGCCTTTACCAAGTCTAGCTGTGAAAGTCTCAACTTTTCCATCTACACCAAGTAATCTTCTCAAGATATACTTGCTCCTGATGGGAATTTAACCCTTCAGATATAGCAACCAAAGTCCATACTTTGTTGGTGTATAAGGATTCCATCTCAGAACACTAAGCATCAAGCCATTCTTACAGAGTCGTACTCTTGATGGCCAGCTCGAAACTAGTTGGGTCATCATCTCATGATGCAATCCTCGCTCCCACTGTCATAGAGAAACCAAAGTATCTCTCAGGTGGGTGAGGAACCCTACTAGATCGACGGAGAGGCTGGTGTTCGTTAGAATCTATTGAATCCTTTGGTTCTACCAAATCATCAGTTGCAGTTTGTATAGCTGGAACCTTTCCAGTTCTACATAACAAACCTTGCCTCGATCTTGTCCGGATTTTGCTTTTAGACATAGGCCGGAAAACCCCAAATCTTAACTATCTTAAGAGATGGGTTCTTCCTATACCATATCTTATATGGAATGGTAGGCACAGATTTGATTCGAACCCTATTCAATAGGTATGCAGGTTCTCAAGCGCATAACTCCCAAAAGGAAATAGGTAACTCAGTAGTACTCATCATAGAGCACACCTTATCATATAGGGTGTGATTGCTCCGCCCCGATACAACATTGTGCTGTGGTGTATTCGGAGGATTAATGCTAAGAGAGAATCTCATTCTCCTTTAGAATAGTCCAGGATTTCCGTGCACAAGTATTCTCCTCCCTGATCTCATCATAGGACATAATACTTATACCCGTATTTTGGTTCTCTACTTCTAACTTATATTCTGTGAATATCTCAAAAGATTCGGACTTGTGTTTCAACAGGAACATAGGTCTGAATCTCGAAAGATCATCAGAGAATGTAATGAAGTATAAAGAACCGGTCTTGGCATGTGTAGACTGGGGACCTAACATACATCAACATGTATCATCCCAAGAGTTCATTAACTCTTTCTCTGTTTTCAGTAAACAGAGATATGGTCATCTAATCTTTCTGACATGACTGGCAAGTTTCACAAGATGTAAATTCAAACTAATTTAAATATACATCTAATTGTAACTTCAGCCAGCCGGGTCGCATTGATATGACCTAGTTTACAATACCTCAAGAAGGAATGGTTCATTTCTGAACTCTTCCTCTTGTGTGTGTTCCGTATACTAAGAACTATAGTTTGATTTAGAACATCAATGCTTTTAGATAACATGCCTGAACCGATCAACTTTTGATATAGGAAATGTTCAAAACATTATCCAACAATACAAAATTTTATCATTTCTTTACTAATAAAGAGACTGATATGATTTTGTATATCAGGTTCGGTATCTAATAACATTCGTTCAGAATCAATGTACTGTTCATACAGGGTGACAGTGACCAACAGACTTGGCTGCAACACTTGCCCCGTTTTCTGTCTCATGAAACTTATCACCAGTTCTCAGTTATTTACCTATCTGTAGCCCATGTAACAAATTACATATGCGGGATCCTGATCCGGTATCACATACCCAGGTCGTAAAGGATACTGAGAAACAGTTCTCTGTAATGAACATACCCGAAGATGATGCATCAGTATGCACTTTCTTCGTTTGGGCGGCACGGGAAATCTGGTATTCCCCAATTTCCTGCTCTGTCTTATAACAATTATAAGTTGGAGCGGGACCAACGTTCCCCAGCTCAGTATAACAAGCAGGTTCGGTCAATACATCCGTATTATTATCTTGATTAAGGCGTGATATGGTCGCTACCTGGAGAGAGAGAGAAGAAAACACTCAGCGTGCGCTCCTGCAAGATCAGATTGGTTATTATTTTATCTAATCAGGATAGCTCCCACTGTTTTTATCAAATCTTCCTTCAAACCCTAAAAGGAAAGACTAGCCGGGATTAATTACACGCTACAAGTTCGCCAATCTTTCAGCCAGGCCAGTGTCGGTACTTTGAGGGAGTTCCCCCGTGCTTTCGCACGAACCTAATTAATGTAAACCTCGTTTTCCCAGAGGCATAACCCCGTTGACACCTTTCTAGACACCTACTTGATCGGCTAATTGTAATGTGTAAAACTCTCCCAGGAATAACAATTACTCGCAGTGGGTATCGGGATCCAACTATCTCATAAAAGGTATGCAATCTCATTGCAAATTTCAACACTTGAAATTCCCAATAATTTTGCCCCTAGCATCCTATGACCTTGACGAAAGCCAACAAACCATAGGGTACTAGTCAAGTTCAACCCGTCATTTCCTGATTGAATTAAACCCACCCGCACGAAAGCTAACAAAGCCGCACGACTACCCTAATCCAATCGCATCATATGCAGCAGATAAGCAGCATATAGCTACCGCACACTACACCTTGACGAAAGCCAACAAATGTAGCACGAATACAATATACAACTTATCTGAAATGATGGAGGGCTACGACAGGTTTTTCTGAAAACCTTTTGCGTAATGAACTTGATATCGTTGTAGGATCGAATGAATTTTGAAATGGAGTGTTTTTGAGGCTTTTCTAGTTTTGCTAAAGGAGTCACTCCCGGTGAAGGGATCGTCGGTCCTTTCCTCGTCGAATGAGGTGCGGGATATATCATATATATCACTGTGCAAAGCAGAAACTATAGAAGCAATCAAAAGATAGACCGAGAGTTGTAGCATCTGCCAGTTATTTCTAAAGGAGTCACTCCCGGTGAAGGGATCTCGGTCCTTTCCTTATCGAATAAGGTGCAGGATGTTCTACAAGGAACACTACGATGCAAAGCAAGAACTGTAGCTACCTGTTTTTGAAAATTCGATTCCACAACATCTTAGGTTTCTTTTCTTTCATTAATCACATTAATGAAGTCCCATCATTTAAGTACCTAATCATCACAGATAAATACGACGTACTTATGCCATCCGCATTCGCCTCGAGGTCCCCTCATGCACCGTTAGGTTAGGTAACTAACAGCAGAGCGGGGCAGGGCTAGCGCGGGTATAAAACATAAGTAACATCTATATAATATATCATATATACTTTATGCAGTATTTATCACAGAACATATCAAATGATCACATCACAGATATCGCAGCAGAAGAAACATATGAAATATTGGATATACTAGGACGTCCGTGTTTTCAATACGAGCCAGTATAAAACACGGATTCCACGGTCGCGATGAATAGCCAAACCCACACCCCTAGACCCCTACGAAAGCGGCAAGCAACCCTACCAATTCTAGAGTTAGGAGACCCGGACTCGACTCCTCGAGTTGGTCTCCCACTGGACTCCAGAACCCGGTTACTTGTGCCCTCCTCCTTGGGTCTATCCTAGTGCGGAAAAGTAAATAATATACAAACGGTGACATCTTCCGCAACCTGGAAGTGCCCCAATAAAAGAATATTACATACAGGTTTTTTACATGAATGAATATGAAAAACACTCATCTCAAAAAAAAACACGGCTATTCAAACACGACGATCTAATATAACATATCCAGCAACACATAACATCACTTGTCATCAACGTAAGTAAACATGCGTATCCCAATTGTCGTTGACATATAGCAACAAAACCGGCGATATCGCATATTACACTTACGGTCGCAGAAAAGAAAGTGTAAAACTACAACAGTTGGAATCCGCAACCTCCATAGACATCGCATGCCTAAGAAAATGAATTCCTTAGACATCTCATGCCTAACAATTATAAACCCCGCATTTTAGTCTCATTATCGAAAACACTTTTCAATATCAAGTCGGGCAATTCAACAAGATTCCCGAAAAACTGATCGAATGCTCGTCGCAAACTTTAGTAGGCGGCCGCACCCCCGACGCCGTCGACGAAGTGCACCAAGGTGGAACACCGCTGCCGTGAGCACCCGAACGGATGCTTTCGGCGACGGGGTTCTCCTACAGTCACTTGGTCGGGGCTATGGGGTGAGGCTGTCTATTAAGTTTACCCGGCGAGTATCCGCGTATGCTACGTGATTGCGACGGACTTTTGATCACATCAAAATTCCGTAGCAACCGATCAAGTGAGACTAAAGTGCTATGTTTATAACATTCATATCAGTTATCTCATAACTACTTATGGATTCCAATTATTGTATCCCATTCCAGATAAATAGAAAATGTTAAACTTTCCGATCGAACATTCAAACACCCAAGTTTTCCCGAAATAGATCAACACATGAAACAAGTTTAAAAACATCCAGTTCATACCTCAGTACCAACGGTCCAGCCGTAGAAGGGTCAAGCCAACGCCACACATGTGGCACGCCGTACTGCCCCAAACCCGGAGGTTCAAAGGGCAGTTCAAGACGGTCGCATAATCGAGTTAAGGTTTGTTGTCTTCTAGAGGGTCCATCGCGTTACTGGCACTACTTAGAACGTTATTAAACCACGGAAAAATCCAACACTTGGAAATTTCCCAACAGGGGAAAAAGTGGGTATTTATATCCGGTCGAAATTTTTAACATATTCTAAAATACCCGGAAAAACACAGACGAAGTTAAACTCCCCGATCGAAACACCGAGTCCCCAATAAAACCCAGAAAACTCAACTCTTGAGTAGAAGTTAAAAATTCCCAGAAAATACCGCACTAAAAGATAGGAATTACTGTGCAATTTTCAAGAGGTGATGTGACAACTTGGCCGCGGAACCGCCGCACGAGCCATGCTCATGCCGCAGAACTGCCGTGCTTTAGACGATTCATGAGCACGTGTTGCACAGTATTTCTTACAATTCCCTTCTGATTTTTCTGCATATTTTTAATTCAAAAAAATCCCTGATTTCAAAAAATGTATAGAGAGCATTTTGAGATTAGGGTTTCGGTTCGATCGGACTTCTAACTCCGTCTACGCATCGTCTAAGAGAGCTAGGCTCTGATACCACTATAGGGTTCCTAGGCACACTAATGAGGTCTCACAAGGCATCAACCATGCCAAATTCAAAAAATTCCGGTGCCGGGAAACCCTAATGCGATCGTTGACTAGAGATTAGGCGAAACTACGAGCTAGTTAACAACTTAACCGATAAGAGATTGGAAATACAACCTTTGTAGATCTGGTCCTCCACCTCCATAGCTCTTTGATGACGTCCGTCCACTGTACCTATCGGAATCCGGACTCTGGCGAAGGTTTCGTCGGAGAAATGATCGGGCTAGGTCATCGTCTTCGATGCCGAAGATGATCTACGTCGAAGCAACTCAAGATCAAACTCCAACTTCACCAAGTCATGAAACTTGTGAAGAAAACACCCTATACTACTTGGCAAGTGGTAGAGGATGAAGAAATAGGAAGTGGGTTCACTTTAGAATTGGATTTCTCACTCTTTTCATCAAGTCGCCATTAAAGGTTGCAAGCTTTCTTCTTCTTCTTGAAGAAGAAGAAGAAGAAAAAGAATATGATAAGAATAGTTGAAAATAGAAAATAAGTTGATTCTTATCATATAGCAACCATTGTTAAGTGTAGAGAATAAACTAGGGTTAGGTTGAATGGTTAGGGTTAAGCATGAAACAAAAATGGTGGACTTATTCAAAGCTTCATGAAGCTTCAACTAGCAAACAAAGAAAGCCACCATGATTTATTTATCTTTCAAAAATGAATAAATAAATAAATGAATAGATAAGTAAATCAAAACCCTAACCATTAACATAACCATGGTTTAATTCTTTACACAAACCCAAGTTTGCATGTATCATCAAACAAGATACAAACAAGTGCACAAAAGTATATCACATATACAACTTGTGTATTTAAAGTGAGAAAATCCATTTAAGGTGAACAAATACTAGTTAATGCAAAGTAACATATCAAATATATAATTATGCATTAAATCATTAAATCAATACTTGATTTAATGATCCGGTCATATCGCATATAACCGACTATATCCAATGTATCGGCTTATCGAATCAATCCTTGATTCGATAACTAGGTTATATCGCATACAACCAATTGATACATTCATCGCGAGAATAGAATACGGTATCACATACACGCATTATTCTCGGTCCCGCACATATCTCATATGCGCTCCTATTTCGTTTCGCTTGAGCCAGGAAACCTCTGTGTAGGACTCTAAAGACTCGTCAATACGCCGGCAGCTGGTGATGATCATATCAAACACCCACAAGCCGCAAGCGGTCTGCTAATCGTAACGGCTACCCGGGTATTGAGCGATCAGAAGATCGACGAGCAAGCCCGCTCACACTCCTGTGAATCCAACCAGTAACACTTACCGTACAGTCCGGTCTGTTCGTCTGATATGTCGCATATCTTGCCTAGGGGTGGTAAACGTCAGTCCCCAGTAGCTCGATAAGTCGTGTCGATATGAGGTCTATAACAGTTCGAGATACTACTGATAACACTTACCAGTAAATCTCAGCAACCCTGGCCAGGGATTTCCTGTTATAGCCAATCGAACACAACGTAACATCAACTCCCTATACCGGAAGAGACGAATCCCCTCCTATCGCTCATTGCCTCTATGTGATTCGGGACTGTACCCAAAAGCCACCGTTTTGCACGCCCTCTTGGACATGGTAAGGTGGAAATCAAAGCACAGTGGGAATCACACAAGACTCTATGACGATCTCGGGTCTACAGACTAATCTGTACCAGTGTCACCATAGAACTGCCATCTGACGTAAGGTATAATACCATCTGGGAGTTCTCGACGAGTCCGTCCAGTGTACCCAGTCTCCACTGTGCACCCGTATATCATCTCTGATGTCAAACACCAATGGATATGGGATCATCCATCGTACATCTGTATGGGTCGAGAAGGTATACGCTAGTCTACTCTGGTATATCGATGCCCCGTCTCGATACACCCACGACTAGGGACCTTGAAGGATGTACTTATGGACTACCATGTCCCCACTAGTATGATCCGCATCATAGTCCAGGTAGTCAAGTACACATCCTAAGGGTTTTACCAACATGTAACAGAGAGACAATCAGTATACACGTTAAGGTAAAGAGCAACCAGATAGCATACTATCATGTCGAGCAAAAAAGTCCTCCCTATATATGTCCCAGCATCCACTACAATATACATCCTATGTATAGTAATAGCCTCTAGGGCATACATATAACTAACAATACCGCTATCTTAGCAGGTGTAGTATACTAATATATGTGGTTATCATGGAATCATAACTAATCGAGCACAATAGAAAACATTATCAATAAAATCATCATCAAATCATAAATACATGTATCCATAACCGGTTCGACCTCGCCTCAGTTACCAGAAAACATCAAACAAATAAATACATATATATGTAACTGGTTCGCCCCTATCTCAGTTACCGGATATCATCAAACCATAAATACGTGTATCTGTAACCAGTTCGCCACCGCTTTAGTTACCGAATAACATCAAACAAATAAATATATATATATCCGTAACCGGTTCGCCCCCGACTCAGTTACCAGATTTCATAAATGTAGCACAAACCAATAACATAATCATAGCGCGAACGGATAACATAAACGTAGCACAAACCATAACATAATCATAGCGCGAACAGATAACATAAACATAGCACAACCAAATAATATAAGCATAATGCGAACGGATAACATAAAAGTAACACAAATAAATAACATAACCATAACGCGAACAGATAACAAGTAAAGCAAGCATAACATAAATGAATAATCAATAAAGCAAGCATATCGTAAATGAATAATAAGTAAAGAAAGTATAGAGTAAACGAATAATAAGTAAAGCAAGTATAGCGTGAATGAGCATTATAAATGGATAAATACTTCCAAAGAATTTAATTATACTTTAAAATAGACGAACGTTGTTTGGAAATGGAGGCTGCGATATTTTAAAAATAGATATCCTTCTGAAATCTAAGCGGCACATCCTTTTGTATTTTTAAAACATGAACGAATCGTTGTTTTTAGAAATGAGTAAAACCATTGTATTTGCATAATCAACCAATCATGATAAATAATGAGACTTAGCGAGTCAAAAATAAATGGCCGTATTTGGCTAACCATCACCACTTCATCAAGTACGGAATCTCACCTCGTACTATGACAACCAAATATCCCATTGAATCAAATCATAAATTCCTTTTCAAAAATTCCAAGGGTTGCGATAAATAATATAATGTGCTCAATAATAGTCAGTACGGACATCTAGTCACGTACACGCACAGCGAGTGGTACGGACTTATAGTCGCGTACTCGCTCAATAATCAGTACGGACATCTATTCTCATACACAACATAACATTGATCATACTATAATATGTAAAGCATAGCAAGTTCTGCATGTGGCATGGAAATTACTAGTAATTTGTACGTGTTAGCATGCGAGTTTGTGATTGTACCATACGGTGATTACTAGTAAACATACAAGTGTTCTAGTGTATACATGTCATAGCAGTTACTAATGATGTGTACGTGTAGCATGTGAGTTTGTGTTGGTATCGCATGGTAATCATTAGTAATTGTGCAAGTGTTCTAGCAATTGTGTTTGCGAAAGTATAGCAAAGGAAAAGAAACATAGCATTGGTAAACTGAGAATATGAGACATGAATTATAATAAATAAAGAAGTGTTCATAATAGCTTTGGTTGTCGGGAGTGCTATACACCATCCACCCGATTCCCCCCTTATAGATGCTAAATCTACTCGCAGTAATGCGGCTCGAGCTAATAAAAACCTACGACCATCTTGCCCTTCCACGTCGACTCGGGAGTCTTTGTAATCGACCCTATAACCAATAATAATCATAACATGCAAGAATACCCCATTAATATCGATAGAAACCCAAGCAAACTAAACACGGTGCAAAACTCAAGTTAATCAAGCTAAAAAGAGCATCAGATGTCTGAAGCTCTAAGCTCATACGTCTGAAGAAGAGGTCTCATCGAGACAAAGAAGATGGAGACATATGAAGAACAATATATAGAGGTCTGTCCAAAAACACAAAGGAAATCCAGAGAAAGTGTGGACATCTGAAGCTTTGAGCTTAGACGTCTGGCAAATAATATGAAACAATTAAGAGAAAACACAAACGTCTAAAGATCATGGCTCAGACGTTTGAATAACAATTATAAAACATAACATAGGAGTCACAGTCGTCTGAAGCTCATGGCTCAGACGTCTGACTCAATGAAGCTGCTGAGCATGAATTCTTTTATTTGCAAAACTTTTGAAAACAATATTTAAACAAATTTCCAACTCTTTTCAAACCCAACAAGTTGTAATCAATAAGAAAACTTCACTAACACACTACAACTATAAGTAACCATTTAAAAACCTAGTTTTGCAAAATTTGAACCATGAAAACATGATTTTTAAGTAAAAGACATAGTTTTCATGGCAAATAATACTTAAACTTAAGACCAATATGGTTTACCTTGGAAGATTTGAGCAAAAAAGGAGACCCAAGGCTTAAATGAGACTACTTGAAGAACATGGTGATGGTTCTACTTGAAGTCTTGAAGTGGCTTCAAGTTGATGAAGCTTGACAGAGGAGATGTCTTGGATGTAGAAGATCTATGTTTTTGGAGTGGGGATTTGAGAGAGAGTGGGAGAGAGTGAACAATGGTTTGTGTGAGAGAAAATGTGTTGGAGGTGAAAGAAGAAGAGAGAAGGAGAATGGGTGTAGAAATAGGCATGGCGAGCCCATGCCTCTCTCTCTTTCTCCCAAAATTCATTTAAAATCAAAATAAAAAGAAATAAGGAAAATGGTAATGTTAAAATATACTTAGCATTTTAACAAAACTTAAAAAATCATAATTAAACTTTAAAATTTTTACACATCACCTAAGGATTTGGTCAGAACAATATTTGAATAGGTATGGCTCATCCTAATGAAAATATTTTAATTAGGAGAGAAAGTTATATTTATCTTGTTTTGACCATTCTGAAGGTGTTTTCCTAGTGACAAGATAATTTACTATATCGGTGAACCAAGGTCCTACCGATATCATAAAGAGTTGTTTATCAGGAAAGTGTTCATTAATGGGGAAGACGAGATAAATGATCGGCCACAACATTGTCGGCTCCTTTTATCTTTAATCTCACGATCAAATTCTTGTAATAAAAGGCTCCAACGAATAAATCGGGTTTTGGCATCTTTCTTTGCAAGATGATGTCGAAGTGCCGAATGGTCGATATAAACAGTGATGTGAAAACTGATCAAGTAGGATCGAAACTTTTCAAGCGCAAATATGACAGCTAAAAATTCTTTTTCAGTCGTAGAATAATTA
Source organism: Agapanthus africanus (assembly GCA_030015575.1). Lineage (NCBI taxonomy): Eukaryota > Viridiplantae > Streptophyta > Magnoliopsida > Asparagales > Amaryllidaceae > Agapanthus > Agapanthus africanus. The sequence goes on along the minus strand of JASDDO010000016.1, from coordinate 129,481,237 downwards.
AGCTACGCATCATTTAAAATCCGACTAGCCTAGTGGATAACATGTGGTATCTTATTGATATGCGGTCCTAAGAAAACTCCTATCGCAAAATCAGGTGCATCTCATATCAACTCAAAGGGTTGACTCCAATCTGGTGAATGGGGTATGGGTGCGGGCGTAAACTCCTTTTTCAACTGTTCAAATGAAACTAAACAGTCGGAACTAAACTCAAAAGGTACATCTTTAGCAAGAAAAGTGGTCAAGGGATTAGCAATCTTGTTGTTGGGTTTTCTTAGCACCCTCGCTAGGTTTCGGAAAGCATCGAGTATGAAATTTCAAAAAACCTAGAGTGCTAAGCAACCCGAACCAAGGATCTAACTAGAGAATTAGGGTTTTATAAAGCATGTAAACAAACTTTACACTAAGCGAACAAGGAATACAACCTTTGTAGACCGGTCCTTCAATTCTAAATCTCCATGTAGTAGTCCCTTATCTCCAAGTAGTGGTCCCCGAACTCTTCTTAGGCTCCATTAGGCGAAAGGAACAAGCTTGCTTAAGGATCTTCGAGGCCGAAGACGATCTACGTCGAAGAATCTCTAACTCAAGATACCTCTTCACTAATTGAGGAATTAGTAAAGTAAACAACCTATACTAAATGGCTAGTTTGGTATAGATTTGTCATGTTGTTGGAGTTCCTTAGCACGACTACTAGGTTTTAAAGATGCATCGTGTATACAATTTTAAAATTTTAGTGTTCTAATCAACTAAAACCATGAATCGAACTAGAGAATTAGGGTTTTATAGCAAGTAATCAAATATTACTCTAAGTGAACAAGGAATACAACCTTTGTAAACTAGTCCTTCACTTCTAAAACTCCATGTAGTAGTCCCTTCGCTCCAAGTATTGGTGTCCCGGACTCTCCTTAGGCTCCACTAGACGAAAGGAACGAGTTTGCTCAAAGATCATCGAGGCCGAAGATGATCTACGTCGAGGAGACTCTAACTCAAGCTACCTCTTCACTAATTGATGAATTAGTGAAGCAAACAACCTATACTAAATGGCTAGTTTGGTATAGATTGATGAAGTGGGAATTTTGCTCACTTTAGAATATTTTTCATCTTTTTCTTTCTTCACCTCAAGAAAACCAAGAGAAGAAAATGAGATGAAGAAGATGAACTTGTGGTGAACCATGGGTGAAATAATATCTCATATCCTTTTGTAGAGAGTTAACCATGACTAAAGATAATGGTTAGGTTAATAAATATCTAAGATAAAAACAAAATTAGTGGAATTAGGTCAAGACTTCTACATGCTTCTCAAGCTTTCTTTAGCCATGCTAATTTCCACATAATTTTGGTTTTCCCTAAATAAATAAATCCTAAGATTTTCTTTAATATGGTATGAGTCTCATACACCCAAATTCTATGTATCATCTAGCATGACACATAAAAATAAATACATTTATATATATCACATATATATATATGTTAAATGTATTTGTAGAAAAGAAATTCTTAAGTGAGATAATATTAGTTAATATATATTAATATATCAAATATATAATTATATATTAAATTATTAAATCAACACTTGATTTAATAATCCGGCTATATTATATATAACCGACTAATATCAAATCATTGAATCGACACTTGATTCAATGATCCGGTTATATCACATATAACCTATATCGCAAGATTAGAATACAATATCATATAGACGTATTGATCTCAGTCCCGCACATATCATATATGTGCCCTACTTCATTTCATTTGAGCCAGGAAACCTCTGTGTAGGACTCTAAAGACTCGTCAATACGCAAGCAGTCGGTGATGATCATATCAGTCACCCACAAGCCGTCAGCGGTACTAGCTGGACGTAAAGGCTACCCAGGTATTGAGCAATCGAAAAATCAACAAGAAAGCTTTTCCATACTCCCGTGAATCCAATCAGTAACACTACCGTACAGTCCGGTCTCTTCGTCTAATATGTCGCATATCTAATCTTCATACCCCAATAATAAGTCATGCCGATGTGAGGCTCATAACGAGTCGAGAAAACTACTGATAACACTAAGTAAATCTCATCATCATCCCTGGCCAAGGACTTCCTGTAATAGCCAATCAAGCATAGTGCAACATCAACCCCCAATACCGGGAGAGACGAAATCCCTCCTATCGCTCATTTCCTCCATGTTACTCGGGAATGTACCCAAAAACCACCTGTTTGCACAACTCCTCTTGAGCATGGTAGGGTGGAAATCAAAGCACAGTGGGAATCACATAAGACTCTATGACGATCTCGGTTCTACAGACTAACCTGTAGGAGTATCACCAGAGAACTTCTATCTGACGTTAGGTATAATACCATCTAGGAGTTCTCGGCGAGTCCTATTCGGTGTACCCATTTTCTAATAAGCACCTGTGTATATTCTTTGATGTCAAACCCCAATGGTTGTGGGATTAACCATCACCCCATACAGGGTCAAGAATCGTATGCACTAGTCTACTCTAGAATATCGATACCCCTTCTCGATACTCTCTCGACTATGAATAATTATAGGATGTACTTGTGGACTACCCTGGCCCCCACTAGTATGATCTGCATCATAATCCTGGTAGCCAAGTCCACATCCTAAGGGCTTTATCAACATGTAACAGAGAGACAGTATAAAGATACGTGTGTACATGTTAAGATAAAAAGCAACTAGATAGCGTACTATCATGTCGAGCAAGAAAGTCCTCTCTATATATGTCCAAGCATACACTATAATATACAATCATGTACAATAATGGCCTCTAGGGCATACATACAACTAACAATCTCCCATTTGCACTAAGGCCAGTTGTTGGAGTATCTCATACCCAACATCCCGAAGAGTCTCTCAAACTGTATCTAGGGTATGGCCTTCGTGAGTGGATCCGCCAAGTTATTCTTTATGTCAACTCTTCTGACCCCGATCTCTTGGCAATCAACTATCTCCCGGATCAGGTGATACCGCCTAAGAATATGTCTGGATCGCTGATAGGACCTGGGTTCCTTGGCCAAAGCCATTGTTCCATTGTTATCACAATACAAAGGTATTGGATGCTCGATGGACGGAACCACACCAAGCTCGGTTATGAACTTCTTCATCCAGACAGCATCTTTGTCGGCATCGTTGGCAGCGATGTATTCATCCTCCATCGTCGAGTCTGCCACGGTTTCTTGCTTGGAACTCTTCCAACAAACCGCCCCTCCATTGAGGGTGAAGACAAAACCCGAGACTGACTTAGAGTCGTCCTTATCACTCTGAAAGCTCGAATCGGTAAAGGACTCCCCTTGGAGTTCACCGTTACCATACACCAAGTTCTTTAGTCCTTCTTAAGTACTTAAGATTGTTCTTCACAACTGTCCAGTGATTTTCCACAGGATCCGATTGATACCTACTCATTACACTTAGTGAGTAAGCTACATCTGGTCTGGTATATAACATCACATAGATGATAGAGGCTACCGCCAAAGTATAGGGTATCCCTTGCATGTGAGCCCTTTCCAAATCTCTTTAGAAAGAGTGATTCCTGAGATAGTGGGTAAACTGCCACGCTTGGAATCTTCTATACTAAACCTCTTTAGTATGGTGTCAATGTACGTGGATTGGGACAATCCCAATATCCGCTTAGATCTATCTCTATAGATCTTAGTCCCCAGAATATATGAGGCATCACCCAGATCTTTTATGGAGAATCTGTGTGATAAGAAGAGCTTGACTGAGTGCAGCATAAGAGCATCATTTCCTATCAAGAGTATGTCATCCATGTACAATACGAGGAAGACAATTTTACTCTCTGCAACCTTCTTGTATATACAGGGTTCATCTATGTTTTTGACGAAGTCAAACTCTTTGAGTTCCATATCAAAACAGATGTTCCAACTCCGCGATGCCTGCTTTAACCCATAGATTGATTTAAGTAGCCTGCACAACTTTCCGCTGCTCTCACTGTCTACGAAGCCCTCTGGCTGTATCATGTACACTCTTTCTTCTAAATCACCATTTAGAAAAGCGGTCTTGACGTCCATCTGCCAAATTTCGTAGTCATGGTATGCAGCGATGGCAAGTAGGATCTGGATGGACTTAAGGATAGCTACTGGAGAAAAGGTTTCATCATAATCCACACCTGGTCGTTGACGAAAACCTTTTGCTACAAGTCTAGCTTTGAAAGTCTCAACTTTTCCATCTACACCACGTTTCTTCTTGAAGATCCACAAGCTCCCGATGGGTTTTACCCCTTCAGGAGAATCTTCCAAATTACATACTTTGTTGGTGTACATGGATTCCATCTCAGATCGCATTGCATCCAGACATTTCACAGAGTCTCCACTTGTGATGGCCTGCTCGAAGCTAGTTGGGTCATCATCTTCCATGATGCAATCCTCGCTTCCACCATCAATGAGCAACCATAGTTTCTCTCAGGTGGATGAGGACCCTACTAGATCGGCGGAGAGGCTGGGGTTCATTGGGGACTATCGGATCCTCTGGTTCCACTAAATCTTCAGTTGTAGTTTGTGTAGCTGGAACTTCTTCCAGTTCTACCTATTTGCCACTAATTCCTTTTCCAAGAAATTCCTTTTCCAAAAAACTGACATTATGAGAACCAAACACCTTTTGTTCATCGGTGTGGTAGAAGATATACCCACGTGAGTTTTTGGGATATCCTACAAACTTGCATAGAACTGACCTTACCTCGAGCTCGTCCGGATTTTGCGTTTTAACATAATCCGGACAACCCCATATCTTAATAAAATTAAGAAATGGTCTCTTTTCTTTCCATATCTCATATAGAGTGGTAGGCACAGATTTGGTAGGGACCATATTCAATAGGTGTGTGGCTATCTTAAGCGCATAACCCCAAAAGGAAATATGCAACTCAGCAGTACTCATAAGAGAGCGCACCATCTCTAATAGGGTTCGATTCCCCCTCTCCGATACACCGTTGTGTTGTGGTGTATACGGAGGAGTAAGCTGAGAAAGAAACCCATTCTCTTTTAAATAATACAGGAACTCTGTGCTAAAGTATTCTCCTCCCCGATCAGATCGAAGGATTTTAATACTTTTACCCTGTCATGACCCGAAGTTCGGCCCGTGACCGGCACTTAACCACGTAACGTCTACAGGCGTAACGCGGCTAAGTAAGCCGAAACCCAGAAATCAAAACCATTAAAAGCAGTGAGTGTTAAAACATTTGATGAAAACATTTGTTTAAACATTTAGAAAAGCTTGAGTAATTTAGTAAAATTCTTTAAAATTAAGTTGTTTTTTAAAAAAATTCGGCAGCATTTCCTTTGTAAAAACTAGCCCCGAAATCGGGTACAAGACAAGATATAAATAAAAATGACATATAATATAAATGAAGCGTCCCAAAAGGGAACAATCACGCCCAACGGCGGAAACAATCACCACAATAAAAATATACGACACCGTAGCAAAGAATGAGCAAATAAGTGAAGACAACATGAAAGATAAAACTGCATAAATAAAGTTGGCTCACAACGAGCTCGACACCAGAGTACAAATAATATACACCGTCCTCATAACTGGTCTCTAAGTCAATACATGATAGTAGATGGAGAGTACTAGATACAACAGTGTATACAACTGGAAAAATAAACGATACCGCGAAGACCCACCTATCAACAAAAGGGCTCATGCGCCAACTGCAGTAGTATCAGTATCAAAAGATGCAAGAAAGCAGCCTGCCGCGACTACTCTGAGGGGCAACCTGCAAACACTGTGGCACAACAGGGGTGAGTTTCCATCTCGTGAATAGTAGATAATATATAAAGGTAATCGCGAGTATGCACGTACTGCGATACTCTAACCTATACCAACAGATAACATCTATATGATGAGCTGGATGCGCAATAATCATGCAAGAAGTGCGATCTAATAACATATCTATATGATGAGCAGGGTATACGATAATCATGCATAGAAAATGCAATCTAATAACATCTATATAGGATGAGCAGGATATGCAATAATCATGCATAGGAAGTGCAATCTAATAACATCTATATAGGATGAGCAGGGTATGCAATAATCATGCATAGCAAGTGCAATCTAATAACATCTATATAGGATGAGCAGGGTATGCAATAATCATGCATAAATACTCTATAAGGTACTACGACTACATGATGCGATGCATAACAAAGAAATGCTGAGCATGGGATAAAATATCATCAACACGGAATATCAACGTGGAAAACCCCGATGTATACCAAAAACACTCCAAGATCCTGATAACACAGGCGCCGTCACTCTATCCAGCCCTCAGTATGTATCTCATGTCATAACCCCCAGACGGTATCCTCCGGATATCCGTCGGGTCCCCAAACTGTCACCGGCAGGTAGTAGTCCCTCCGCTGGGCTCACAGTCTAACTGTACGAGTCTTCTTTCCCCGGGGTACCATACTGGGTCCACCATGTACCCGCAGACGGTGCCTACCACTCCTCGAATCGGGTATACTCACACAAGCTCTCATGAACCGAGAAAACTCATGGTGGACGCACAAAAATATCATATCAAGAGAAACCGGGTTTTTTAAAATAATGCATACTTTCTTGAAATAATACCACGGTTATCAAAATCCAGAAATCACATTAAAACCCAAAACTAAATGCGCAAATCCATGCAATGTGGCGTATGCCACTAAGAGTAAAAAAGGAAACCGCTCTTTTAAAATGGATCCAGTTTTGAAAATATCTCATGCGGTCCCTATTTTCTAGAAATCAAAGCCAATATCATCCATGTATGTGACATATGTATGTATATAGGTATGGATGTGCTTGTGGATATATCGCAAATATGAGTGTGCCAACGCATATGTGCACTAATATGGATATACAGTGTGCATGTGCGCAAGTAGGGATATATCAATGAACGTATGCACTAATATGAATATACAGCGTGCATGTGCGCAAGTAGAGATATATCAATGAATGTATGCACTAATATGAATATACAGTGTACATGTGCGCAAGAAAGGATATATCAAGGAATGTATGCACTAATATGAATATACAGTGTGCATGTGCGCAAGCAGGGATATATCAATGAATGTAAGCACTACAATGAATATACAGTGTGCATGTGCGCAAGTAAGGATATATCAAAGAATGCACGCACTAATTTTAATATACAGTGTGCATGTGCGCAAGTAGGGATATATCAATGAATGTATGCACTAATATGAATATACAGTGTGCATGTGCGCAAGTAGGGATATATCAATGAATGTATGCACTAATATGAATATACAGTGTGCATGTGCGCAAGTAAGGATATATCAATGAATGTAAGCACTACTATGAATATACAGTTTGCATGTGCACAAGTACGGATATATAAAGGAATGTATGCACTAATATGAATATACAGTGTGCATGTGCGTAAGTAAGGATATATCAATGAATGTATGCACTACTATGAATATACAGTGTGCATGTGCGCAATTAAGGATATATCAATGAATGCGGTAATTAAAACGATATATGATTCGTAGCTATCGTATAGTGCGAGTGTCATGGCAATCATTAACGGTGTGAGTGTAACATACAAATAGTGCTCGTGCAGCTTGAACCGTTAGTGACAGTTCAGTGTTATATAACTACCATTTCTATATGCAACAAAAGATGGTATTCTACAATATTACATATAAATATATACGACAAAAATATCCTATCACGCCCTACGCTTAACGCCATACGGGCGATTTCCCCGTAGATGTGAAATCTACTCACCTGGTCTCGTGCTAAGTGTAGCCGACCACTTGCTTTGCCTTTTTTGCGGCGTCCGACGTACCCGCCTGCGAACCTAGAATTTACACAAAGAATCCATATAAGCAAAAATCCTACAAAAACGCGATATCGAAGCCAAACGAGATACTCGCGTCGCGAACTAAACGCGTGTGTATCCGATACGCTGAAACGTGCGTATACGCGTCTGAAACTATCCCGACACGTCGTGACAAGCAGTAAACACTAAACCCACTCACGTATCACACGTGTCGCGCAACTAAACGTATTGGAAAAACGGTATTTTGCTCCAGATTTTGACTCGGGTGGAAACTTAAAAAGTTGCATATGCCAAAACACTAGAATATACAGCAGACTACCACAGAACAAACCCAGGCACCCAAGTCCCCCCTCTGGCCGCAATTTGTGGCCAGAACGATTTAATTGGCGGCCCAGGTGTGGAATCTGGGGCTCGTGCTTCGTGTGTATGGTCTAGGTCTAGTGTGAATGCTCCAGTTATCACAGATTTTTTCTGAAACAACCGGGTCAAAAGCAGATCACAGAAAGGCTAATATTTACTTTAAGACGTTAAATTTTGCACTAAATGAAACCCTATGGTATTTTAGTGAAATCTGGTGTTAAACCTCGGTTTAAAGGGCCTAATAACACTTAGTTATGTAAAGTTAACCATCAAAATCACAACTTGGCCAAATATCCACACTAATCAGCATTTCTAGCACTAAAACTAAATTTTAACACTAACCGACGCTAATTAACACATAAGTTTAGAAACAAGGAAGTGGAGCCTAGAACTTATACCTCACTTGACCCTAGGTGCAAGGAGAAAGAGAATAAGAGGAAGAAAAGGAGCTGCTGGTGGTGGTGTGCTGCTGCTGCTGATGCATGGTGCTGCTGCTGCTTGTGCTGCTGTTGTTGCTGCTTGTTGTTGTTGCTGCTCCTGCTGCTGGTGCTGAAGCTCCTGCTGCTAGTGCTGAAGCTCCTGCTGCTGCTTCTTCTTCTGCTGCTGCTACTGCTTGTTGTGAGTGAGAGTGAGAGAGACGTGAGGAAAAAAAATGAGTGAGGCAAAGAAATGAAATGAAAGTCTAAGCTAGTCAACCCCCCCTCTCTCTCCTCATTAAATGTGAGCATGGCTCAAGCCATGATGCCCACACCCTCTCTCTCTCTCTCTCTCTCTCTCTCTCTCTCTCTCCAAGTCAACCACCATTCAAATCATTTTTTAAAAAGAAAACCAAAACACTTAATAAAAATTCAAATTAGCTTTAAAAAATGGTTAGTCCACCATGGTTGTTAAACATGGTTTAACCCTAGTTTACATACACATGTGTGTACAAGCCTAAATAAATTCTAATAAAATATTCATTAATTTTGATAAAATATTTGAAAATCGTTTAAGTAAACTTTTTATTAAAAACCATATATTAAAGTATAATTTTCCACTAATCACATCCTAAGGTGTTACAATCTTCCCCCCTTAAAGAAATTCGTCCCCGAATTTACAAATATAAAGGTACACGTACCTTCAAAGAGATGTGGGAATTTCTTCTGCATCTCGCCCTCGGCCTTCCAAGTGATCTCCTCACCATTTGGGCTGTGCCAAAGCACCTTCACAGATGGCAAAACCTTCGATCGAATTTTCTTCACCTGCCGGTCTAATATCACGACTGGATGCTTGGTGAACGAAAGATCGCGCTCGAGCTGAACGGTCTGATGCTGAATCATGTGAGAAGGATCATGCAGGTATCTGCGAAGCATCGACACGTGGAATACGGGGTGAACATATGGGAAGTCTGGTGGAAGAGCCAAACGATATGCTACTGCGCCCACACGCTCGAGGATCTCAAAGGGACCTATAAATCTGGGGCTAAGCTTCCCCTCCCGTCCAAACCTCATCACTCCCTTCATCGGAGAAACCCTCAGAAAAAACGTGATCGCCAACTGCGAACTCTAATCTGCGGCAGCGTCTGTCAGCATACGATTTCTGCCTGCTCTGAGCTATCCTCATCCTATCTCGAATCAGCTGTATCTTCTCGGTCGTCTCCTGTACGATCTACGGCCCCCAAATACAACTCTCACTGAGCTCTGTCCAACAGACGGGCGATCTACATCTCCTCCCATACAAAGCCTCGAAAGGTGCTATCTGAATAGTATCCTGGAAACTATTGTTGTAGGAGAACTTCACCAAGGATAAATGATGATCCCAGCTACCACAAAAGACTAAAACGCACGCTCGGAGCATGTCCTCGAGAGTCTGAATAGTCCGCTCTGACTGGCCGTCGGTCTGCGGATGAAATGCTGAGCTGAAACATAAGCGGGTGCCCAAAGCCTCCTGAAGCCTCTGCCATAGTCGGCTGGTAAACTGGGTGCCTCGGTCGAACACGATACATGTTGGGACTCCATGCAGTCGTACAATCTCGTCGATGTATATCTGGGCATACTGAGCAAATTCGAAAGTGGTCTTCACCGGCAGGAAGTGAGCCGCTTTCTTCAATCGATCCACGATCACCCAAATAGAGTCATACCCTCGACTAGTCCTGGGTAGACCCACAATGAAGTCCATAGAAATCTGCTCCCATTTCCACTCCGGAATGGGTAACGGCTGTAGCTCTCCCGCTGACCTCTGGTGCTCGGCCTTGACTTGCTGACAAGTCAGGCATCTCGACACGAAGTCTGTGACATCCCTCTTCATCTCGTCCCACCAGTAAACATCTCCCATATCATGGTACATCTTGGTGGAACCCGGATGAACACTATACACCGATCGATGTGCCTCCTCAAGAATCTCACGCCGCAGTCCCTCAGCATCTGGTACATACAGTCTAGTCCCAAATCGCAGTATTCCCTGATCATAAATCACGAACTCGGAAAATCTGCCCTGTCCAATCTGTGCCATGATCTCTGAACAACGGTCGTCACTGTACTGTGCCTCCTGTATACGGTCAAGCAACTGTGGGCGTGTACGAACATGCGCAAGCTGTCCCCCGATCGGCATGAACTCGAACTGCACTCGGCTGTCGCATAAAATTTGCCAATCTATCTACGACTGCCTCTGCACTGCGCTCAAACAAGATAGACTACCCCCGGGTCTCTTACTCAAAGCATCCGCCACTACGTTCGCCTTACCCGGGTGATACAAGATCTCTCAATCGTAGTCCTTTACTAGTTCCATCCAATGGCGCTGTCTAAGATTCAGGTCCCGCTGCTGAAATATATACTTTAAGCTCTTGTGATCAGTGAATATCTGGCACGACTCGCCGTATAGGTAATGTCGCCAGATCTTGAATGCAAAGACCACTGCAGCCATCTCTAAATCATGAGTGGGGTAGTTCTGTTCATGTTTCTTCAATTGCCGTGAAGCATACGCGATCACCCTGTCGTGCTGCATCAATACGCACCCTAGCCCCATTAGAGAAGCGTCACAAAAGACCACAAATCTGTCCGATCCTGAAGGCAATGATAACACCGGCGCCGTAGTCAAACGAGTCCGCAACTGCTGAAAGCTATGCTCGCACTCCTCTGTCCAATCGAAAGGAACTCCCTTCCGGGTCAACCAGGTCAACGGTACAGCAATACGGGAGAAGTCCTGTACAAATCGTCTATAGTAGCCGGCCAGTCCTACAAAGCTGCGGATCTTAGTAACTGATGCGGGTCTGGGCCAACTCTGAACGGCGTTGATCTTCTTCGGGTCCAAACATATACCATCTCGTGTAATCACGTGACCCAAGAAATCTATGCTATCAAGCCAGAATGGGCACTTGGAGAATTTTGCGAATAGCTGGTGCTCCCTCAAAGTCTGCAGTGTGATCCGCAGGTGCTGCTCGTGCTCCTCTCGGCTCCGGGAATACACTAAAATATCGTCAATGAATACGATGATTAACAAACCAAGATACGACCTGAATATACAGTTCATCAAGTCCATAAATGCTGCTGGGGCATTGGTGAGTCCAAACGACATCACCAAAAACTCATAATGGCCATAACGCGTGGGGAAAGCTGTCCTCGGAATATCCTCCTGTCGAACTCGCAGCTGATGGTAGCCTGATAGGAAATCGATCCTCGAAAAGTACCCTGCACCCTGAAGCTGGTCGAAAAAGTCGTCGATAAGGTTATCTGTTCCGCACGGTAACCCTGTTCAGCTGGCGGTAGTCGATACAAAAACGCAAACTGTCGTCCTTCTTCTTAACAAACAGGACCGGAGCACCCCAAGGAGACACACTGGGTCGAATAAGTCGCTTATCCAGCAAATCTTGCAACTGACCTTTCAACTCTCTAAGCTCCACCGGGGCCATCCGATAAGGCGGTATGGAAATAGGCCCTGTGCCGGGAATCAAGTCAATGCAGAAAACAATATCGCGCTTTGGCGGTAGCCCAGGAAGCTCGTTGGGGAAAACATCAGGGAACTCACGAACAATCGGAACCTAGTCCAACGGAACATCTGTAGCTCCAGTATCGCAAACATAGGCTAGAAATCCCTGACATCCCTGCCTCAAAAGATGTCCAGCGCGAAGAGAAGAAATCAAACTGTGAGGGGCGGCACCACAGTCCCCCTGCACAACAAAAGCCGACTAGCCGGGAAAACAAAACCTAACTGTCTTCTCGCGGCAGTCCACAGACGCATAGCACGTGGCTAACCAATCCATGCCCAAAAGAACGTCGAAGTCCAACATCTCAAGAAGGATCAAGTCGACAGGCAACTCTCTCTCGCCAATACGGACAACACAGGATCGGAACAAGTGTCTAGCAACAAACGACTCACCCACGGGAGTGGTCACAACAAGCGACTGATCAAGCAAACCAGACTCTCTACCCAAACTCGGCACGAAGTGTGTGGAAACGTACGAGTGCGTGGATCCGGGATCAAACAATACGTGTGCGTCAACAGAACATATTAAAAGGGTACCTGAGACCACTGCATTGGATGCCCGCACGTCCTGATGTGTCAACGTGAAAACTCGTTCCTGTCCTCCACTTGTGACTGGCGGTCCCCTACTAGCAACTGGCTGTACTCTACCGGCAGCTGGCTGTCCTCTGCCTCGGCCACCTCGTCCTCTATGAGTAAACCCTCCGCGACCATGGCCTCTCTGTGCATGATTCTGACGTGGAGCAAAAGTAGGTACAATTGGCAATGCCCTCGGGGGTGGAGAAGGTGGAAGTGTGACATATGGTACTGCTGCCTCCCTCCAGCGTATCTCGGTACAGTCTCTGATGCGGTGATGGGGACTACCACACCTAAAGCATCCACGCGACGACTGTTGACCCTCCTGGGGATAAGAGCTGAACATCTGGCCTCGCCCCGAGTCTCTGCCACCTGTACGACGTCTATCACGGCGTCCGAATGGAATTCTCTGTGCTGCTGTATCAGTACGAACCCTCTTCATCCCTGGAACTACCGAAGTCTCAGCAAGGCGTCCTCGACTAATAGAGCTGCGTCTACAGCTGCTGCATAAGTCTCGCAATGTTGTGCGCTGATCGCAAGGAACAGTGGGGTAAGTAAGCCTCGAACAAATCTCTTGACTCGCATCTCCTCAGTGGCCACTAAATACGGGGCATAAACAGATAGCTCGGTGAATAGTACGTCATACTCTGACACTGTCATCTCCGGAGTCTGACGTAAGGACTCGAACCTACGCGCTCGGGCATCCCTGACACTCTGAGGAATGAAACAGGCTAGAAATACCGTCACAAACTCGGTCCAGGTCATAGGAGGAAGACCTGCTGCTCTGCCCTTCTCGACCGACTCACACCATTTCTGTGCAAGACCTTCCAGGCGAAAGCTTGCGAACTCTACCCTCTCATCTGAATATCGGAGTGAACGACATATCCGGGCCATCCTATTAATAAAAGACTGTGGGTACTCGGCTGCATCGGTGCTTGTGAAGACCGGAGGCTTCAGCCTCATAAACTCTGATAGCAATACTGTAATAACCACCGTAGCTGTAGGGGCAACTGCCTGTGCTATAGGTACCATCGCGGTCCCCGTTACGGGTGGAACTACCTCTGGTCGCTGCGCTCGAAGTGTCTCGACTAACGACCCTATCATCTGGCGCATCTCCTGCATACCGACCCCTAACATGGCGATCTGATCTGTCGTAGGAGGAACAGTCTGCTCTGGTACAACGGGTGTACTGCCCGGGTCAGTCCTCGTCTTAGACGAGTCAACTCGAATCTCGGCTCTTGCGGCCGCTCTCCGCACCCTCGTAGTCTTTGGCGGCATAGTGGCAGAAAAGAAAGTAGGATTCGATAAGGATACGGAAATTGAATCGCAAGAATGTAGATAATCATGAACGAATTTCAATCAATAAGTCCTAAGGTCGCTTAGGCGGAATACCATGTCGTGAGTATGCCACGGAACATACACACGCTATGACACTCTGCTTCAGCTACCTACTCCATCATACCATGCTCATCCAACACTCCGAAAGGTAAAACCTACGCTCCGATACCAACTTTGTCACGACCCGAAGTTCGACCGTGACCGGCACTTAACCACGTAACGTCTACAGGCGTAACGCGGCTAAGTAAGCCGAAACCCAGAAATCAAAACTATTAAAAGTAGTGAGTGTTAAAACATTTGATGAAAACATTTTTTTAAACATTTAGAAAACCTTGAGTAATTTCGTAAAATTCTTTAAAGTTAAGTTGTTTTCTTAAAAAAATTCGGCAGCATTTCCCTTGTAACAACTAGCCCCGAAATCGGGTATAAGACATGATATAAATAAAGATAACATATAATATAAATGTAGCGTCCCAAACGGGAGCAATCACGCCCAACGGCGGAAACAATCACCACAATAAAAATATACGACGCTGTAGCGAAGAATGAGCAAATAAGTGAAGACAACATGAAAAATAAAACTGCATAAATAAAGTCGGCTCACAACGAGCTCGACACCAGAGTACAAATAATATACACCGTCCTCACAACTGGTCTCTAAGTCAATACATGAATAGTAGATGGAGAGTATTAGATACAACAGTGTATACAACTGGAAAAATATACAGATACCGCAAAGACCCACATATCAGCAAAAGGGCTCATGCGCCAACTGCAGTGGTATCCGTATCAAAAGATGCAAGAAAGCAGCCTGCCGCGACTACTCTGAGGGGCAACCTGCAAACACTGTGACACAACGGGGGTGAGTTGCCAACTCGTGAATAGTAGATAACATATAAAGGTAATCGCGAGTATGCACGTACTGCGATACTCAAACCTATGCCAACAGATAATATCTATATGATGAGCTGGATGCGCAATAATCATGCAACAAGTGCGAACTAATAACATCTCTATATGATGAGCAGGGTATGCGATAATAATGCATAGCAAATGCAATCTAATAACATCTATATAGGATGAGCACGGTATGCAATAATCATGCATAGCAAGTGCAATCTAATAACATCTATATAGGATGAGCACGGTATGCAATAATCATGCATAGCAAGTGCAATCTAATAACATCTATATAGGCTGAGCAGGGTATGCAATAATCATGCATAAGTACTCTATCAGGTACTACGACTACATGATGCGATGCATAACAATGAAATGTTGAGCATGGGATAAAATATCATCAACACGGAATATCAACGTGGAAAACCCCAGTGTCTACCAAAAACACTCCAAGATACCGATAACTCAGGCGCCGTCACTCTATCCGGCCATCAGTATGTATCTCATGTCATTACCCCCAGACGGTATCCTCCGGATATCCGTCGGGTCCCCAAACTGTCACCGGCAGGTAGTAGTCCCTCCGCTGGGCTCACCGTCTAACTATACGAGTCTTCTTTCCCCGGGTACCATACAGGGTCCACCATGTACCCGCAGACGGTGCCTAGCACTACTCGAATCCGGTATACTCACACAAGCTCTCATGGACCGAGAAAACTCATGGTGGACGCACTAAAATATCATATCAAGAGAAACCAGGTTTTTTAAAATAAAGCATACTTTCTTGAAATAATACCACGGTTCTCAAAATACAGAAATCACATGAAAACACAAAACTAAATGTGCAAATCCATGCAATGTGGCGTATGCCACTAAGAGTAAAAAGGGAAACCGCTCTTTTAAAATGGATCCAGTTTTGAAAATATCTCATGCGGTCCCTATTTTCTAGAAATCAAAGCCAATATCATCCATGTATGTGACATATGTATGAATATAGTTATAGATGTGCATGTGGATATATACGCAAATATGATTGTGCCAACGCATATGTGCACTAATATGGATATACAGTGTGCATGTGCGCAAGTAAAGATATATCAATGAATGTATGCACTAATATGAATATACAGTGTGCATGTGCGCAAGTAGAGATATATCAATGAATGTATGCACTAATATGAATATACAGTGTGCATGTGCGCAAGTAGGGATATATCAATGAATGTATGCACTAAAATGAATATATAGTGTCCATGTGCGCAAGTAGGGATATATCAATGAATGTATGCACTAATATGAATATACAGTGTCCATGTGCGCAAGTAGGGCTATATCAATGAATGTAAGCACTACTATGAATATACAGTGTGCATGTGCGCAAGTAGGGATATATCAATGAATGTAAGCACTAATATAAATATACAGTGTGCATGTGCGCAAGTAGGGATATATCAATGAATGTATGCACTAATATGAATATACAGTGTGCATGTGCGCAAGTAGGAATATATCAATGGATGTATGCACTACTATGAATATACAGTGTGCATGTGCGCAAGTAGGAATATATCAATGGATGTAAGCACTACAATGAATATACAGTGTGCATGTGCGCAAGTAAGGATATATCAAGGAATGTATGCACTAATATGAATATTCAGTGTGCATGTGCCTAAGTAGGGATATATCAATGCATGCGGTAATCAAAACGATATATGATTCGTAGCAATCCTATAGTGCGAGTGTTATTGCAATCACTAACGGTGTGAGTGTAACATATAAATAGTGCTCGTGCAGCTTGAACCGTTAGTGACAGTGCAGTGTTATATAACTACCATTTCTATATGCAACAAAAGATCCTATACTACAATAGTGCATATAAATATATACGACTAAAATATCCTATCACGCCCTGACGCTTAACGCCATACGGGCGATTTCCCCCTAGATGTTAAATCTACTCACCTGGTCTCGTGCTAAGTGTAGTCGACCACTTGGTTCCTCTTTTTTGCGGCGTCCGATGTACCCGCCTGCGAACCTAGAATTTACACAAAGAATCGATATAAGCAAAAATCCTGCAAAAACGCGATATCGAAGCCAAACGAGAAACTCGCGTCGCGAACTAAACGCGTGTGTATCCGATACGCTGAAACGTGCGTATACGCGTCTGAAACTATCCCGACACGTCGCGACACGCAGCAAACACTAAACCCACTCACGTATCACACGTGTCGCGCAACTAAACGTATTGGAAAAATGGTATTTTGCTCCAGATTTTGACTCCGGTGGAAACTTAAAAAGTTGCATTGCCAAAACACTAGAATATACAGCAGACTACCACAGAACAAACCCAGGCACCCAACTCCCCCCTCAGGCCGCAATTTGCGGCCTGAACGATTTAATTGGCGTCCCAGGTGTGGATCTGCGGCTCATGCTTCGTATGTATGGTCTAGGTCTAGTGTGCATGCTCCAGTTATCACAGATTTTGTCTGAAACAACCGGGTCAACAGCAGATCACAGAAAGGCTAATATTTACCTTAAGACGTTAAATTTTGCACTAAATGAAACCCTACGGTATTTTAGTGAAATCTGGTGTTAAACCTTCATTTAAAGGGCCTAATAACACTTAGTTAAGTAAAGCTAACCATCAAAATCACAACTTGGCCAAATATCCA
Source organism: Agapanthus africanus (assembly GCA_030015575.1). Taxonomy (NCBI): domain Eukaryota; kingdom Viridiplantae; phylum Streptophyta; class Magnoliopsida; order Asparagales; family Amaryllidaceae; genus Agapanthus; species Agapanthus africanus. The sequence goes on along the minus strand of JASDDO010000016.1, from coordinate 129,463,616 downwards.
CCCTAATCAGCATTTCTAGCACTAAAACTCACTTTTAATACTAACCGACGCTAATTAACACGTAAGTTTAGCAACAAGGAAGTTGGGCTCAGAACTTATACCTCACTTGACCCTAGGTGCAAAGAGAAGGAGAAGAAGAGTAAGAGAAGGAGCTGCTGCTTCCGGTGTGCTGCTACTGCTGATGCATGTTGCTGCTGCTGCTTGTGCTGCTGTTGCTGCTACTTGTTGTTGTTGTTGTTGCTTGCTGCTGCTGTTGAAGCTCCTGCTGATGTTTCTTTTGCTGTTGCTGCTGTTTGTTGTGAGTGAGAGTGAGAGAGATGTGAGGAAAAAAATGAGTGAGGAAAAGAAAAGAAATGAGAGTCTAAGCTAGTCAACCCCCCCCTCTCTCCTCATTAAATGTGAGCATGGCTCAAGCCATGATGCCCACACCCCCCTCCCTCTCTCTCCAAGTCAACCACCATTCAAATCATTTTTTCATATTTTTAAAAAGAAAACAAAAACACTTAATAAAAATTCAAATTAGCTTTAAAAAAATGGTTAGTCCACCATGGTTGTTAAACATGGTTTAACCCTAATTTAACCCTAGTTTACATGCACATGTGTGTACAAGCCTAAATAAATTCTACTAAAATATTCATTAATTTTGATAAAATATTTGAAAATCGTTTTGGTAAACTTTTTATTAAAAACCATATATTAATGTATAATTTTCCACTAATCACATCCTAAGGTGTTACATACCCATTCGGTTCTCTACATCGCACTTATATTCCTTGAATTTCTCAAAAGTTTCAGACTTATGTTTCAACAGAAACACATGTCCGTATTTTGAGAGATAATCGGTGAATGTAATAAAGTACGAGGAACCATTCCTGGCATGTGTAGATATGGGACCATATACATCACTTTGTATCAGTCCCAAGAGTTCAGTAGCTCTTTCTCCGTGTCCAGTAAACGGAGTTTTGGTCATTTTACCTTTGAGACATGACTGGCAAGTTTCATAAGATGTAAATTCGAACGGATTCAAATATCCCTCTTTATGTAACTTAGCTAGTCGTGTCGCATTGATATGACCTAGTCTACAATGCCACAAGAAGGATTCATTCATTTCTGAACTTTTCCTTTTGTGTGTGTTCTGATTAAAAACGTATTAACCGTTACATAACGTACCAAACCCAACCAACACTTGATTCAGGAAAATGTTCATAACATTTTTCTCTACTACAAAATTATATCCTTCTTTATCTAATAAAGAAATTGATATTAAATTGCACATCATAGATGGTACGGAATAACAGCCGTTCAAGATCAGTGTATCGCCGTTTAGTAATACAAGGTGATATTCGCCAACTGCTTTGGATACAATAGTTACACCATTCCCTACTTTTAGAGAATGTTCACATTTTCCCAGTTCTCTACCTCTTCTAAGCCCTTGTAACACATTACATATGTGGGATCCTGATCCGGTATCTAATACCCAGGACACATAGTGTACTGAGAAACAATTCTCGGTTACGAACACAGCCGAAGAAGATGCATCAACATGCTCATTCCTCGTTTGGGTGGCATGGGAATCCTGGTATTCCCCTATTTCCTGCTCAGTCTTATAACAGTTATAAGGAAGAGCGGAACCAATGTTTCCAAGCTCAGTATAATAAGCGGGTTCAGTCAATACATCAATATTATTATCTTGATTAAGGCATGTCATGGTCGCTACCTGGAGAGAGAGAGAAGAAAACACTTAGCGTATGCTCTTGCAAGATTAGATTGGTTATTATCTTATCTAATCAGGATGGCTCCCACTACTTTTTATCAAATCTTCCTTCAAACCCTAAAAGGTAAGACTAGCCAGGATTAATTACACCCTACAAGTTCGCTAACCGGTCAGTCAGGCCAGTGTCGGTACTTTGACGGAGGTTCTCCATGCTTTCGCACGGACCTAATTAAAGTAAAACTCATTTTCCCAAAGGCATAATCCCATTGACACCTAATGGGTTAGCAAATTGTAAAGTGCAAAACTCTCCCAAGAGTAACACTTACTCGCAGTGGGTATCGGAATCCAACTATCTCATAGAAGGTATGCAATTTCATTGCAAATTTCAACAATTGAAATTCCCAATATTATTTTGCCCCTAACGTCCTATGACCTTGACGAAGGCCAACAAACCATAGGACGCTATTCAAGGTCAACCCGTTCATTTCTTGATTGAATTAAACCCACCCGCACGACCCTTGACGAAGGCCAACAAAGTCGCACGACTACCCTAATCCAATCGCATCACATGTAGCAGATAAACACTAGTCAGCAACCGCACACTACGCCTTGACGAAGGCCAACAAACGTAGCACGAATACTAAATAGCACTTATCTGAAATGACAGAGGGCTACGACAGGTTTTTAAGAAAACCTTTTGCGTAATGAACTTGATATCGTTGTAGAATGGAATAGTTTTAAAAACAGTGGCTTAAGCTCCGCATTTTGAAACTTTTGCTTTTTCATAAAATGGCCGAGTGGGTTTCAAATTTGATTCTACAACATCTTTAGGTTTCTTTTCTTTTCATTAATCTCATTAATGAAGTTCCATCATTTATACTTCCTAAGCATCACAGATAAAAAAATGAAAATAAAACGTATGCTTATGCCATCCGCATTTGCCACTAGGCCCCGTCATGCACTATTAGGTTACTTAACTACCGGTAGAACGGGGGCTGGACTAGTGCGGGTGCAAAACATAAGCAACATTTATTATATATCATATATATAATAATAACATTCGTCTCAGGCAGTTATATGATCTCATCACAGAACATTGCAGCAGAAGTCAACATATGAAATATTGGATATACTAGGAGTTCCGCGTTTTAAATTAAGCCAGTAAAAAAACATAGATTACACGGTCGCGATAAATAGCCAAACCCATATCCCTAGACCCCTATAAGAGCGGCAAGCAACCCTGCCAATTCTAGAGCTAGGAGACCCGGTCTCGACTCCTCGAGATGGTCTCCCACTGGACTCTAAAACCCGGTTACTTATGCTCCCCACCTTGGGTCTATCCTAATGCGGAAAAGTAAATAATATACATCTATGGCGACATCATCCTCAATCTGGAAGTGTCCCAAATAAAAGAATATTACATACAAGTTTTTACATGAATGAAAATGAAAAACACTCATCTCACGCAGAAAATCCCGGCTATTCAAACACGACGTTCCAATATAACATATCACAGTAACACATAACATCACATGTCATCAACGTAAGTAAATATGCGTATCCCAATTGTCGTTTACGTATAGCAACGAAACCGACGATACACCACATATTACACTTACAGTCGCAGAAAAGAAAGTGAAAACCACAATAATTGGAATCCGCAACCACCTTATACATCATAAATCTGAAATATCACATACTTCGGATTTCATGCCTAACCAAATGAATTCCTTAGACATCATAAACCCGGAATATCTCATATTACGAATTTCATGTCTAACATTATAAACCCCGCATTTTAGTCTCGATATTGAAAACACTTTTCAATAACTAGTCGGGGAATTCAACAAGATTCCCGACATCCTGATCAAATGCTCGTTAGAAACATTAGTAGACGGCTGCAACCCCGATGCCGTCGACGAAGTGCACTTAGGCGGAACACCGCAGCCGCGAGCACCTGAATGGATGCTTTAGGCAACGGGGTTCTCCTATAGTCACTTGGTCGGGACTATGGGGAATGCATATCTAGTATTGTTACCCGGCGAGTATCCGTGTACACTACATGATTATGACAGAGTTTTGATCCAAATCAAAACCCCATGGCAACCGATCAAAATAGACTAAATTGCTAGGTTTACAAAATTCAAACCAGTTTTCACAAAACTAATTATTGTGGATTCCAAATATTGTATCACAGATAGCTAGACGATTTTAAACATTTCGATCGAATCAATAAACACCCACATTTCCCAGAGAGCTTAACACTTGAGCATCAGAAAAAATACCCAGAACATGACACAATCACCTACGGACCTACACAAGAAGTGTCGTTCCTGGCATCACCAACGGCGCCGTGGAACCGCCGCAAACCCTAGGGTTTGGCGGCGCTTCCGCGGTCGTATAGTCGAGTTAGGAGTTCATTCTTCTTAGGGATCCATAGAAAACCTTGCATGATTTTCTGAATATTTTTAATATGAAAAATTCCAACATTTTGAAAAATTTATAGAGAGGGGTAAAAGTGAGTTTCAAAGTTCAATCGAACACTTTAACTTCGCCTAGACGACTCCTAATGCACTTGCTTAGCTCTGACACCATGTTAGAGTTCCTTGTAAAGATGCATCGTGTATACAATTTTAAAATTTTAGTGTGCTAATCAACTGAAACCATGAATCGAACTAGAGAATTAGGGCTTTATAGCAAGTAATCAAACATTACTCTAAGTGAACAAGGAATACAACCTTTGTAGACTATTCCTTCACTTCTAAAGCTCTGTGTAGTAGTCCCTTCGCTCCAAGTAATGGTGTCCCAGACTCTCCTTGGGCTCCTCTAGGCGAAAGGAACGAGCTTTCTCAAAGATCTTCGAGGCCGAAGATGATCTACATCGAGGATATTCTAACTCAATTAACCTCTTCACTAATTGATGAATTAGCGAAGCAAACAACCTATACTAAATGGCTAGTTTGGTATAGATTGATGAAATAGGAATTTTGCTCACTTTAGAATATTTTTGCTCTTTTTCTTTCTTGTAACATTTCAGAAAATATAAAATATTATTTTTGGAATTTAATATTAAAATAATATTTTTCCCAAAAACTGCCCGATTTGCGAAATTGGGGTTTTCGAAAAAGGGTATAAATATATACCAATAATTGTGAAATAAATGGAAATTAAAAGGATTATTCCATTTAAAATATATTTAAAGGATTTGGCATTTTTTTAAAAATTTATTATATGTAGTTTAGATAAAACCCTGATTAGTGCACTGCTAATCGCGATTAAGCCAAATCCATGTTTCTACAGTTTTCATGGTTAGTGCACCATGACATCTTTCATTTGGTTACATGTTTATTTGTGTTGTTTTATGTTATGGTTTTATTGTGGTGAGAAAAGAAAATAAAAGAAAGGAAAAATGTGTCATGATGACTTGAGGAGAGAGAAAGGGGACATCATGATGAGAGGTAAGCATGCCAGGAGAGAGAGAGAAAGGAAAAGAGGTCAGGCTCTACCCCCCACCTCATCCTTCATTCTTCACTTTATTTCATTTCTTCAACTCTCTCATCCTTCTTCATCTCCTTCTTCCTCCACCTCACTACCCATAGAAACCATCTCCAAAACCTAAACAAAACCCCCAAACTCCTTTCATTAAAGATGATCCCCACCTCACCCTCATCGCATTGGACCCATCAAAGTTAGATTTTGAAGACATGGGACTTCTAGGCTTTTGCTTGGTGGCATTAATGAGGTATATTTCCCTTCACTTAGTTAGTTATGTTTTCCTAGCATTTTAGTTTAGTTTAGAATTCGTTTAGTGATGGATTTGTGATATTGTAAATTTCAAGAGAGGAATTTGGGCTTGTTTGGAATTGGTGTTGGGTAGTGGCTGCCTACAGACCTTAGTGTCGACTTTACTGGCCAATACCCGGATTTGAAAACAAAACACGAATTTAGAATTTTTCCCGACATCGAATATTGACAATTTGTGATAGTATTATGGAATCTAGAGTAACCCGGGGGCACTAAAAATAATTTAGCAAAGACAGTAAGATAAGCAGGTGATTGTGAGTGTACCTTAGAGACCCGAGACCCTCCCCTCACTAAGTGGCCGCAGATTTATTCGACTTGGCCGCAAATTGCGGCCAAGTGGTGGGTGTATGGTGTGGATTTTGGTATGTGGCATTGTTATCCTATATCCAGGGCAACCCAATGTGCAAAATCCCTTAGTTTGTTCTATAGTGAAATCTGGGAGTGGTTTTCCTATATTGCTGTTTTCATATTTTCCGTATTCTGAAACTTGGGTTTTAGTATTTGATATTTTATTTGGTTGTTGGATGTTTGTACATCAACAACTAGGGATAATTGGTTGGTTTTGCATGCGTGGGCTATAGGTTCTAACCTATAGGCGATCCGTGTGCCGTATCGGTTTTCCAAACTCGATTCTAATAGCATTTACGATTATATTTATATTGTAGGTACCTTCGCATGGATGCAGAGGATGTGAGTGGTGTCATCGACTCCAGCAAGCGAAGATCGAGGTGAGTAGATCTATATCTACGTGGGAAGTCGGGTGGATGGCGTATAGCACCCCCGCAAACATTGATGGAAACCGATATATATATAGAATATAGTTAAGGGAACCTTTAAATAGAAAATATAGATAGAGTTAAAATATAGTTAGAGAAACCTTATTAGAAACTAAAGGATAGTTAGGAGTGATATGATACGGCTAATATGTGATGAGGGGATTTGAGGATGATATATTATGATATTGCCGTTTAGGGTACTATAGGACTAGATAGCCAACGTAGACGTATCATCCTAACCATACCTATTTTCAAACTGAATGAATCGTATGCATCTTTTAAACAGATACCTTGAGGGACGTTACGGATTTTCAAATGATAACTTTTCCTTAAAAACACTGTAACCCTACTTTCAATACTACGATTCGCATCTTTTGAAAACTGATCGTATGGTTCAGGTGTGTATATTGGATTAGATACGTATGCTTATAGTAATAGTAGAATGTAATTGTATATTGACCTTTTGTGAGATATAAATGCGATGAAAAGAGAATACGGTTGACATGTGTTATGATGATATGTTGGTATACGGATGCGAGTCGATTGAAATGATTGATACCTTGCCGATCCCGTGATATGAGATTGTTGTGGATGTGACCTGAGAAATAGGTACATATATATCTATATATATGTGTGTGTGTGTGTGTGTGTGTGTGATGAATCATATGTGATTGCCGTACGAGACGTTAGGTCCGTACCCCTCATTGTCATATAGGATGATAGGATCCCTATTGGTTTAATGCTGTCGTACGATGATTATACCGTACGTGATGTTGTGAGGCTGGATGTCGATTGATAGATTCACGACTCGGTCGTATTAGATACGTGTACCTGTCAGCATTTGCATATGATTTACCTTATGCTGTATTCCTGTTATTCTCATTGCATTTCATATACCTGTGCTAGTACACTTACACCATTATCGATGATGCTTATGTTACACGTACACAGATTTGCCGGCTCACACACTTCATCATCGATAATTGCCATGTCACTACACAGTAGAATTTCTGCATCATGATATGACTCCTTGCATAGTTTACTTTCTATAGTTACATATGCAGCTTTATACAATATTGCATTTGACTTTAGAGAATTTGGGAACCGCAGGATATATTTTTAAAACTGGATTTATTTAAAAGAGTGGTTTTCCCTCGATATGTGCATATTACTATTCCATGTTGCATGACATACGGATATGCTTATATTTTAGTTATATATCGCATACATCATGATTTATGATTATACGCTTTGAGATATGTTATTTTCATGAGATTTCTGGATTTGAGAACCGCGGTGATTTCAAAAGAAAGTGTGTATTGTTTTAAAAACCCGGTTTCTCTTGATATGATATTTCAGTGCGTCCACCATGCGTTTTCTCGGTTCTGAGAGTGGCATGTGAAACCCGATTCGAGAAGCGGTAGGCAGCGTCTGCGGGTTCATGGTGGACTCGATGAGGTACCCCGGGGCGAGAAGACTCGTATTGTTAGACGGTGAGCCTGGCAGGGGATCACTACCTACCGGTGATAGTATTTGGGCTCGGCGGATATCCGGAGGATACCGACCGGAGTCGAGAGATGATATGGTCCGTTCTGGGCTGACGGAGCCCGAGATATGTGGATTTACGTGTCGATGCTGGACACGGGTTTTCATGATGTTTCGAGTGTCGATGCTGGGCACTCAGGTTCTATGATTTTGCTATGTCGGGAGGGACACACGTTGATTTATATCCTCATACTTTCATGCATATGTTTTATGATATTTACATGCATGATATTGTTGTGTCATTAGTTGACACGTGGACGAGATCCACATGCATACTGGCATTGATTATGGTTGGATGATATCCGCAAGCTGTTAGGCATTGAGTATAGTTTTGGCACATATACGGATACGGTCACCCTATATATCATAGTATTACCTTCATGATATAGTTGACCTAGGAGTCATTGTTTATTTGATTTTCTACTTGTTGATGTTTTTCTACTCACTAGTTGGCAACTCACTCCGTTGTGCCACAGTTCTTGCAGGTTGACCGCATGGGTCAGTAGCGGCATCGCTGGCACACAGTTGCTTTCGAGTGTTGTGCTTTGGTAGGTGGGACATTTGTATCGTACCCCCTATTGTATTTATATTTCATATTGTATCTAGTCAACTCCATCAAATCAAAATTAGTAATTGTATAAGTAATGAGACTTAGGGAGACTGGTGGTTGCGAGACTTACAGAGAGGGGTATTCCGCTACTTGTGGTTTTTATGTCTTGCTTTTCTTTATCTTTTGTGGTGAACTTCGCCGTTGGGCATCATATACTTATATTTATACTACCTTGCGTGGTTGTGATCCACTGTTTGGCGAAGAGCTAGCTCCCGCTTGGGGATGCCTTTATCATTATCTTGTATATGTGGTTTTGGATCAAAATATACAAAGGAGGTGCTACCCAATTTTTTTTTAAAAGACGAAACTTGTTTTTAAACTTGCATAATCCACTTGCATTTTTCATGTTCCTATTCTATGCATTAAGAAAACTTGATTTCATTATACCCTTATTTCAAAACTTCACCTCTTTTATTTTCTTAAAAAGGGTTTAGATTTCTGAGCTTCGACTTACTTGAATTACGTTACGCCTTTAGACGTGGCGTGATTTAAGTGCCGGTCATGAGTTAATTTCGGGTCGTGACAAAGTTGGTATCAGAGCTCTAGGTTTAACCTTGGTTCGAGTCTATGTTTGACTATGTGGAGTCTAGGGCGTGTATATATTTCGAAACCTAGGCTTGACCTTACGGAACATAGACTTGAACAGGGGGTATTAGACCCAAACTTTCGTTTCATAGGCTGACTCTGATTGATGGAGTAGGTAGCTTGAGTAGAGTGACGTACCATACGTATTTTCCGCCGAACATTTATGATACGATACTGCACTTAAGAAACCTTAGGATGTACATATTTTGAGATACTTGATTCTATTCGTTTCCGTGATCATACTCTCATTGATGTTGTTCCTTCTTATGATCATGTATCCATTCTGGATCTGTTGTTTCCTTTCATGCCGTTGATCTATTTTCTTCGATACTCGATTGAGGTTCCTGTCACCATGGTTTGAGCGCAGATTGAGCTGCTGCTAGTGATGCGGTCAAGGCGAGCTCGTCATGGACGAGGACTGACCATCATGTTTTCTGGTGACACGGGAACGTCTCAAGTTAGCGTTTGTGTCGTGGCCTCTTATCTGAGGTGAGGGTTTGGCGTTGCACCGGATGATCAGGCCATTGACAGATGCTGCCTGTTGCGAGAGGACTGTTGATTTACAGCTTACCTTAGAGATTGTGATACTGCCTACCGTGAAGACAGATGACCCAGCTGTTGCTGAGATAGATGTGATGTCGCTTCCAGAGCTTATGAGCTGAGATCGCTGGAGCTTCCAGGCAGAGATGCGACAGATGATAGCTTGTTTATTCCGAGTTGAGAGATGAAGGTGATTCGTCAGATTGATGCGCCGACGCAGGCCCAGTTGAGTTGAAGATTCCCAATGTGGAGAGAGTCTTACTCAGATCTAGAGAAGATCGATCCAGAGATGACCGTTGACGTATCGTTTTTCTAGGAGGATTGAAGCATTGTTTAGCATTCGGACGAAGGGATTCACATGTTGTATAGGTGAAGTTAAAAGGTTCGAACGAATGTCAGGAACCCATTTTTCCCAGTTTAAGTATTCGAAGGAACATGCAAGTAATTCCGTGGACCCTCTAGAAGAATGAAACCCTAACTCGACATAATGACTATGGAACCGCTTCTGAACCTTAGGGTTTGCAGCAGTTCAGCGGTGCCATTAGTAAGGCTTGGGTTTTCCCTTTTACGGTTAGTCCATAGGTACTGTGGCATGTACTGGATATTATTAGACCGTGCTCAGGTGTTGAGCTTTCGGGAAATTATGGGATTTTTACGAATCGATCGAAAAGTTTGACGTCATCCGAATATCATGTGATAATAGATCAGCAAGCTGACCAACATCAGATAGAGAACTTCACCCAGATGCGTTGTGAGTTGATCGAGTATGGAATATACCTCCGAAGGTTGGGACGAATTCCCGAGGACGTGTTTGGCTAGAGATCTTCTACAGAGTGATGAAGATACAGAGTTCGTGATTTCGAGTCCGTGTAAGAGACTCCGGATTGACTGTAGCCGAGAATATTTGCAGTACGCAGATAGCATGAGGTGACGTCGAAGTGGACGATGATACAGACAAGTGGGACCAGATGTTCGTGCGAGATGCTGATGAGCTGTTGTTACTCCCCGTTGAGATTAGATATCGAATATGTCTACAGAGGCGTTGGCATACGACTAGTTCCCGAGGAAATGTTGTGCTGAAAACACAGATGTCCAGAAAATGAGAAAAAATTATGCAAGTGTACCAGCCTCCGTATAGCTTGGTATAGGCAAGATCGGAAGAGACCCTGAGCAGGTTCCTTCCAGGACACTGCTGTGATGATATTTGCACCCAGGATCAGTTATGTCATGTGTATTCAGAGGGCCAGAGGCCGACACCAGTGACGGGATGCTTTACGAGTAGTCGTGATGATTGGCCGAGAGATGGCCAGAGAAATGCCAGAACGGAATCGTTCCCGTTAGCACACCTAACCGGGCCGATGAGCCGATGGATTGCAAGATTTGGTAATCCAAAGAGAAATGAGGACCCAGAGACAGAAGACGCCAGACCGTGAGCATGAGGCAAGCGGGTGTTCTTGCTCTTCCTGTTTTTGGCCCAACGACACTTTTTCGACATTGTAGGAGGTGTACCTCAATGTCATTTATTGCGATTTGCGTTTCTGATCCGAGTATCACGCTTATATCGCTTGGATTTGAGTTTTGATGATTGTGTTTCATGATATAGTTTTCGTGCACCGTGGCTGTATCTGCTAGGTATTTACATTTTTGTGCACAGTTATTGCACTTGATTTATGTTTTTACACCGCTACTTCGGTTTGCGATTTATGCGTATTTATTGCACTTGATATCGGTTTTGTGCCTTGGTTGCACATGTTTATGATTTCATGGATTTCATACATTTGATTTGGATTTTTGCGCATGTTGGGCGCATGATATGAGATGTGGTTTTTTTGCACACCGGATGCACTCTATTGTGATTTTCATCCGTGCATGATAGTTGCACTGAATTGAGATTTTCGTGCACTATAGATGCACTAGATGTTGTTGTCGTGCACACCCGTTGCACTTGACAGATGCTTTTGTGCACACCCGTTTCACTTAGTTTTGATTTTTTGCACATTCGTTGCACTTGTATTTGGATTTGATTTCCGTACGCACCAGTCACACGTGATTGTTGGATACGCCTTTTGAGGCTGATTTTTACTCTTGAGGACCTTGATTTCATGATGGGTACTATATTATGTAGTAGCCGAACAGGACTAATCTGAGGACAGTACCTGAGTATTTTTGCATGCATTAAAAGGTTTAAGCAGTGGTTTTCAAAAAAAAGGGGAGCTATAGTCTTGCTATTTCCTACGTGTCCCTGAACAACACGAACGTTTATAAAAGAAAACCTTTTGGGATATTTTAGAAACGACGGATCGTATATTTAAGAAAAACATATATAATAGTATATTTAGTACTTTAAAAATGAGCATCCGTCACTTGTGCCGTGATTTACGCATCACGCGGCGATTCATAAAAGATTTTGCATGTATTTTATTCAGTTTTTGGATATTTTTCAAGGATGCGTACTATATATGTATTATAGCATTTGACTAGTGTATATTGGATTTCAGTAGCGGATTTTGAGATCTGTATCTCTATTGTAACTCCGAGGATATGCGTGCAAATCAGATGATTTACGGGACGCTTGATGGAGTTCGATTTTTAGTTTTTGTACTCATTTTCAAGCGCACTGACGCGCTGTGTTATTCTGTATCTTCCATGATTTCGGAGCCCTGTTGATTTGAGCTGATTATTGAAATGTTTTAGATTTTGGGGGTTTAAATTTAAATTCGGGGACCGAATTTATTTAATGGGGGAAGATTGTAACTTTTCAGAAAAATATAAAATATTATTTTTGGAATTTAATATTAAAAGAATATTTTTCCCGAAAACTGCCCAATATGCGAAATTGGGGTTTTCGAAAAAGGGTATAAATATATACCAATAATTATGAAATAAATGGAAATTAAAATTATTATTCCTTTAAAAATTGATTTAAAGGATTTGACATTTTTTTAAAAATTTATTATATGCAGTTTAGATAAAAACCCGATTAGTGCACTGCTAATCGCGATTAAGCCAAATCCGTGTTTCTACAGTTTTCATGGTTAGTGCACCATGACATGTTTCATTTGGTTACATGTTCATTTGTATTGTTTTATGTTATGGTTTTATTGTGGTGAGAAAAGAAAAGAAAGGAAAAAGGTGTCATGATGACTTGAGGAAAGAGAGAGGGGGCATCATGATGAGAGGTAAGCATGCTAGGAGAGAGAGGGGGGAAGAGAGGTAAAGCACCACCCCCCACCTCATCCTTCATTCTTCACTTCATTTCATTTCTTCAACTCCCTCATCCTTCTTCATCTCCTTCTTCCTCCACCTCACTACCCATGGAAACCATCTCCAAAACGTAATCAAAACCCCAAACTCCTTTCATTAAAAATGATCCCCACCTCACCCTCATCACATTGGACCCATCAAAATTATATTTTGAAGACATGGGACTTCTAGGGTTTTGCTTGGTGGCATTAATGAGGTATATTTCCCTTTACTTAGTTAATTATGTTTTCCTAGCATTTTAGTTTAGTTTAGAATTCGTTTAGTGATGGATTTGTGATGTTGGAAATTTTAAGAGAGAAATTAGGGCTTGTTTGTGTTAGTGATATGTTTGCCCTAAAGGCCATTACTGTACATACGATATATATTGTAGTGGATGCTTGGATATATATATGGAGGACTTTCTTGCTCGACATGATAGTATGCTATTTGGTTGCTCTTTATCTTAACATGTACGTAGATTGTCTCTATGTTACATGTTGATAAAGCCCTTAGGATGAGTACTTGACTACCAGGACTATGATGCTGATCATACTAGTGGGGACAGTGTAGTCGCTAAGTACATCCTTAAAATGTTCCTTGTCGTAGGTGTATCGAGACAGGGCATCGATATACCAGAGTAGACTAGCGTACAGCTTCTCGACCCATGTAGATGGGCGATGGATGATCCCATATCCATTGGTATTTGACATCAGAGACAGTATACGGTTGCTCAGTGGAGACTGGGTACACTGAACGGACTCGCTGAGAACTCCCAGATGGTATTATACCTAACGTCAGATGGCAGTTCTCTGGTGACACAGGTACAGGTTAGTCTATAGACCCGATATCGTCATAGTGTCTTGTGTGATTCCAACTGTGCTTTGATTTCCACCTTACCACGTTCAAGAGAACGTGCAAAATGGTGGATTTTTGGTACAGTCCCGAGTCACATGGAGGCAATGAGCGATCGGAGGGGTTTCGTCTTTCCTGGTATTGGGAGTTGATGTTGCGCTGTGCTCGATTGGCTATAACAGGAAGTCCTTGGCCAAGGCTGCTTCAGAGATATACTGGTAAGTGTTATCAGTAGTTTCTCGAACCATTATGAGCCTCATATCGACACGACTTATCGAGTTACTGGGGTCTGACGTTTACCACCCCTCGACGAGATATGCGACATATCAGACGAAGAGACCTGACTGTACGGTAGTGTTACTGATTGGATTCGCAGGAGTGTGAGCAGGCTTGCTTGTTGATCATCTGATCGCTCAATACCCAGGTGGCCGTTACGTTTAGCAGACCACTTGCGGTTTGTGGTTGTTTGATATAATCATCACCTACTGCCGCCGTATTGACGAGTCTTTAGAGTCCTACACAGGGGTTTCCTGGCTCAAGCGAAACGGAGTAGGAGCACATATGTGATATGTGCGGGACCGAGGTTGATACGATATGAGATACCATATTCTATTCTCGTGATCTGAGATATCGGTCGGCTATATATGATATAGCCGGGTTATCGGATCAAGTGTTGATTCGATAAGTTAATTCATATGATATTAGTCGGTTATAGGTGATATAGCCGGATTATTAAATCAAGAGTTGATTTGATAATCTAATGTATAATTATATATTTGATATATTACTTTACTTTAACTAGTATTAGCTCACTTATGATTTCTTTTCTCACTTTGGATACATTGATGTATATATGATATATGTTAAATGTATCAAGCTAGGTTAAAAATGCAACTAGGGTTAATGAGGGTTAACCATGCTAGGGTTAAGATTAGGGTTTATAATTTTATCATTAAGTAATTCAAAAATTGTTGAATTAGTCATAGTTGATATTTGTGGAAAGCTTGTAGAAGCTTGTAAGCATCTTTGACTTTGTTCACTATTTTTGTCTAGCTTAAGATATTATTTGACCCAACCTTTAACCATAGCTTATGGTTAACTCTCTACAAGGGTTAAGCATGACATGCTTAACCCTTGATTGCATTTCTAACCATACTAATAATTCATTCTCACTTGATGAGTTGCTTCTTCTTCTTCCTCAAAGCTTTCTAGCTTCAATGGAGATATGAGAAAAGGTGTGAGAAAATGAATCTAAAGTGAGCCCACTTCCTACTTCATCATCCTCTACTACTTGCCATTTAGTATAGGGTGTTCCCTTCACAAAGTTCTTGACCTACTGAAGAAATAGCTTGGGTTAGTGTCTCATCGACGTAGATCATCTTCGGCCTCGAAGACATCGAAGCAAGCATGTTCGTTTCTTCATGGGAGCCTCTCTAGAGTCCGGAGATCACGATCGCAACGAAGGGACTACTAAACGGTGCTATTGAAGTGAAGGACCGGTCTACAAAGGTTGTATTCCATGCTCACTTCTTATTGCAAAGTGTTTGCATTTGATTTTCCGTCGATTTCTAGTTAACGATTCTAAGTTAGGGTTAGCTAAAACGGCAATTTTTTGAATTTGGCATGGACGATGCCTCCCGAAAACTTGATGCTGTCTTAGATAACCCTGCAGTGGTTTTAGAACCATGCAAGAAATTTATACAGATTTTGTTAAGATTACGAAGCCGAAATACTGGGAAACTTGCAACGCCTAAACCTGCTCTCTGTCGTTTTTAAAATGTTGTCAAAAAAATTTTCAAACAAGTACAGAGTGTTATATGGGATGTAACATGAACACTGACAAAATTTGAGGCAATTTGATGATTTTTTGGCCGACCACAACCTACCCCATCTCGGCCAAAATCCGAGCTCCTCCCCTGATTTTTTTCCTGTGTTCAAGTGACTGGGTTTTGGTGTTTCAAGTGTTGTTTGTTTTTGCTAATTTAGCATGTGATATAATCTTACACTATAAACAATTCGGAGTGTTTCGTATTCGAAGTTTTAACCTTGTTTCGGGTTATTCACATGTTGTCTAGACGAAGTTAAAAAGTTCGATCGAATGTTAAAAACCCATTTTTCCATGTTTAACGTATTCGGAAAAACATGCAAGTGATCCTATGAACCCTCTAAAAGAATGAAACCCTAACTTGACTTTTTGGATCGCGGAACCACGGTCAAACCCTAGGGTTTGCCGTAGTTCCGTGGCAACATGAGTGAGGCTTGGATTTTCCCTTCTACGGCTGGTGCATAGGTACTGTGGCATATTCTGGGTATTACTAAAACTGTGCTCAAGTGTTGTGCTGTCGGGAAATTGTGGGACTTTGATGACTCGATAGAAAAGTTTAACGTCGTCCGGATATTTCATGATGGGATACAATATTTGGAATCCATAAGTAGTTATGAGATAACTAGTTTGAATGTTATAAATCTAGCAGTTTAGTCGCATTTGATCGGGTGCCACGGGATTTTGATTTGATCAAAAGTCCGTCGCAATCACGTAGCGTATGCGGATACTCGCCGGGTAACCTTATTAGATAGCCATGCCCCATAGCCCCGACCAAGTGACTATAGGAGAACCCCGCAACCATAAGCATCCGTTCGGGTGCTTGCGGCAGCGGTGTTCCGTCTCAGTGCACTTCATCGATGGCATCGGGGGGTGCAGACGTCTACTAAAGTTTCCGATGAGCATTCGATCAGGACGTCGGGAATCTTGTTGAATTGCCCGACTAGATATCGAAAATTGTTTTCGAAATTGAGCCTAAAAATGCGGGGTTTATAATTGTTAGGGATGAGATGACTAAGGAATTCATCTGGTTAGGCATGAAATCCGGAATATGAGATATTTCGGGTTTATGATGACTAAGGTGGTTGCAGATTCCAACTGTTGTAGTTTTTCACTTTCTTTTCTGCGACCGTAAGTGTAATATGTGGTGTATCACCAGTTTCAGTGATATATGTCAACGACAATTGGGATACCCATATTTACTTACGTGGATAACATGTGATGTTATGTGTTGCTGGGATATGTTATATTGGATCGTCGTGATTGAATAGCCGGGGGTTTTATGTGAGATGAGAGTTTTTATTTTCATTCATGTAAAATTCGTTGTATGTAATATTCTTTTATTGGGGCACTTCCGGGTTGAGGATGATGTCACTATTGTATATTATTTACTTTTCCGCATTGGGATAGACCCAAGGCGGGGAGCACAAGTAACCGGGTTCTAGGGTCCAGTGGGAGACCATCTCGAGGAGTCGAGACCAGGTCTCCTAACTCTAGAATTGGTAGGGTTGCTTGCCTCTCTCGTAGGGGTCTAGGGGTATGGGATTGGCTATTCATCACGACCGTGGAATCCGTGTTCTATACTAGCTTAATTTAAAACACGGAAATCCTAGTATATCCAATATTTCATATGTTGTTTTTTACAGCGATATCTGTGATGTGATCATTTGATATATTAATGAGATGAATACAGGATATAGTATATGTAATATATTATATAGACGTTGCTTATGTTTTACATCCGCACTAGCCCTGCCCCGCACTGCCGTTAGTTACCTAACCTAACGATGCACGAGGGACATCGAGGCGAATGCGGATGGCATAACCGTACGTTGTATTTATCTGTGATGTTTAGGTAACTTAAAATGATGGGATTTCATTAATGAGATTAATGAAAGAAAATAAACCTAATGATGTTGTAGAAACTTGTTTTAAAAATTGGTAGCTCTAGTTTTTGCTTTGCATAGCTGTATTCTTTGTAGAATATCCAACACCTTATTCGATAAAGAAAGAGCCGAGACCCCTTCACCGGGAGTGAGCTCTTTAGAGAAACTAGCAGATGCTACAAACTCAGATTGTCTTTTGATTGCTTTTATAGTTTTTGCTTTGCATAGTGGTATTTTTGAAATATCCTGCACCTTATTCGATAAGGAAAGAGTCGAGATCCCTTCATCGGGAGTGACCTCTTTAGCAAAACTAGTAAAAGCCTCAAAAGCACTCCTTTTCAAAATCACTCGATTCTAGAACAATATCAAGTTCATTACGCTCATGGTTTTCTTAAAAAAACCCGCGTAGCCCTCCTTCATTTCAGATAAGTACTACTTAGTATTCGTGATGCGGTAGTTTGGCCTCCGTCAAGGCGTAGTGTACGGTAGCTGACTAGTGCTTATCTGCCAGCATACGATGCGATTGGATTAGGGTATTCGTACGGCGTATTTTGGCCTCCGTCAAGGGTCGTGCGGGTGGGTTTAATTCAATCAAGAAATGAACAGGTTGAACTTGACTAGCGCACTATGGGTAGTTTGGCCTCCGTTAAGGTCATAGATTGCTAGGGGTAAAAACCATTATCGTGAATTTCAAGTGTTGAAATTTGCAATGAGATTGCATACCTCCTATGAGATAGTTGGATCCCGATACCCACTGCGAGTAAGAGTTACTCCTAGGAGTGTTTTACACATTACAATTAGCCGATCAAGTAGGTGTCTAGAAAGGTGTTAATGGGGTTACGCCCCTTGGAAAACGAGGTTTATTTTAATTAGGTCCTTGCGAAAGCACGGGGAACCTCCCTCAAAGTACCGGCACTGGCCTGGCCGAAAGATTGGCGAACTTATAGGGTGTAATTAATCCCGGCTAGTCTTTCCTTTTAGGATTTGAAGGAAGATTTGACTAAAACAGTGGGAGCCATCCTGATTAGATAAATTAATAACCAATCTGATCTTGCAAGAGCATACGCGGAGTGTTTTCTTCTCTCTCTCTCCAGGTAGAGACCATATCACGTCTTAATCAAGATAATAATACGGATGTATTGACCAAACCCGCTTGTTATACTAAGCTAGAGGAACGTTGGTCCCGCTCTAACTTATAATTGTTATAAGACCGAGCAAGAAATAGGGGATTACCCGGATTCCCGTGCCGCCCAAACCAAGAAAGTGCATGATGATGCCTCTTCTTCGGGTGTGTTCATTATAGAGAACTTTTTGTCAGTATCCTTTACGTCCTGGGTATGAGAAACCGGATCAGGATCCCATATATGTAATCAGTTACATGGGCTACAGATAGGTGGTGAACTGGGAATGGGTGATAAGTTTCAAGAGTTGGAAACGGTGTAAGTGTTGCAGCGAAGCTTGTTGGCAGTTATCACCCTGTATTACCAAATACATTGATTCTGAATGAATGTTATAGTTACCGAACCTGATATACAACATCATATCAGTCTCTTTATTTAGTAAAGAAGGATATAATTTTGTATTGTTGGATAATGTTTTGAACATTTTCTATATCTAGAGTTGATCGGTTCAGGCACGTTATCTAAAAGCATATGCGTTCTAAATCAAACTACAGTTCTTTAAGGTACAGAACACAGACAAGAGGTGGAGTTCAGAAATGAACGAATCCTTCTTGAGACATTGTAGACTAGGTCTTATCCATGCGACCCGACTAGCTAAGTTACATAAAGATCCACATTAAAATTAGTTTGAATTTACATCTTGTGAAACTTGCCAGTCATGTCACAAAGATAAGATGACCATAGCTCCGTTTATTGGAAACAGAGAAAGAGTCAGTGAACTCTTGGGATTGATACATGTTGATGTATGCAGGTCCCCTGTCTACAATTGCCAGGACCTGTTTTTTTTTTACTTCATTACATTCACTGATGATCTCTCAAGATTCGGATATATGTTCCTGTTGAAACACAAGTCTGAAGCTTTTGAGAAATTCAATGAATATAAGTCAGAAGTAGAGAACCAAAATGGGTATAAGTATTATGTCCTTTGATGTGATCAGGGGGGAGAATACTTGAGCACAGAGATGCGGACTATTCTAAAGGAGAATGAGATTCTCTCTCAGCATTACTCCTCCGTATACACCACAGCACGTTGGTAAATCGGGGTGGAGCTGTCATGACCCGAAATGGCACGTGACTGGTACTTGATCATATGAAGTCTATAGGACCCCATCTAATTCAAGTAAGCCAAGAAATCCTAGAAATCTAAACCATTTAAAGAAAGAAGTGAAGAAAAAATATTTTAAAACAAGGAGTTTTTAAATTACTTAAGCCGAATGTACATTTTAAAATCTCAAGTCTTTTCTGAAAATTTCCGCAGAGTTTCCTTTGTAAATACTGGCCCCAAAAGGGTACAACATGCATAATATGAATAAAGGTATCCCCAAGCGGGAACTAGCTCTTCGTCAATCGACGGTCACAACCACGCAAGCAATATAATATACAACGCCAAAGGGCGAGAATCAAAACTCAAAGGAAACTCAAAATCATCAAGAAAACCATAATAATACAAGCGCGACTCTACGGTCGAAAGAATAATACACTGGTTTTTCTAAGTTTGAAACAATATACAAGTCTGGTTGATGGAGTTTACTAGATACAACTGAATAAAAATAGAGTACAATAGTGGTCACGGTGCGAGTGAACCCACCTACCAAAGCAATCACCCAGAATGGAAGCAGTGTGCCAGAAAGCCGAAATGAAACCTGTACGACAAAAACCTGCAAGAACTGTGGCACAACAGGGGTGAGTTGCAAACTCGTGAGTATAAAATATCACAGAGCAGAAATCGTATGTATGACTCAATCCTAGGTCAATACGATCATTAGTATAAATATCCTCAATATGATAAAGTCTGAAGCATGATAAGGTGGCAAGGGTAAACATCTATACATAAGTGTAATACCAAGTGCTCGTGTCAGTGCCTTAGGTAGAAACTTATCATAAATATGAGGTATCATCAATGAAAATCAGTGCCAACTATAACATAAAGTCTATAAGTATGTGGATATCATCCAACTATGTAATCAATGCCTGTATGCATGCAGATCACGTCCACGTGTCAACCAATGACATAACAACATCATGCATGTAAAAGTCATAAAAACATATGCATGGAAGTATGAGGATATAAATCAACGTGTGTCCCTCGCGACACATCAAAATCATGGAACCTGAGTGTCCAGCATCGATACTCGAAATATCATGAAACCCGTGCCCAGCATCGACACGTAAATCCTCATATATCGGGCTCCGTCAGTCCGGATCGGCCCTGTTCATATCATAATTTTGCATTATTATATTCCCCATTCTTAATCATTTTACAAATAAATAGGTGCTTTTGATCCATGTCTGTTGAATAGTTGCAGGTTACAGGTTCTCGAAACAATACAGTGAAAATGGTGAAAAGACGCTACAAAAGTGTGACTACGACCAACAAAGAGAAGAATATTTATGATGCCGCCTACAGTTTAAGGAACAAGCGAAGATCAATGAACAGTTCAATTGCACAAAGTACAAAGGCAACGCAATATTCAAGACTTCAACACGAAGCGAACGGTAAAAGTCCACAACATTCTGCACTGTGGAAATCTGGAAGAAACTAGAAGACATTCTGAAGAACCAAGTAAAGAAAATACAAGGAAAAAGAAACATGAAGTATACCTGAGAAATTAAGCCAACAAGCCCTCAAGACGGCCGCGGATCCACGGCCAAACAAGGCATATGGCCGCGGAACCGCGTCCATATAGAACACGTGTCGGTGCTTTGTTACGTGACGGTGGGAGTCGGTGCGTTGACCAGGCTTTCTTAGGGTATTTTTGTAATTCTAGATATGGATCAGATGTAAACCCTAGGGTTTCTATTCTCTATAAATTGGAATCCAACAGCTCTTTTTGGAGGTGCCTCCTTTAGGTGCCTCTTTTGAGATGACTCTTTTTATTCAAATTTTCAATACCATTGTAATCGTCAAATAGTGCATCAATAAAGAAGTTTTCTTTTATCTTGAATTTCTTATCTGCCCTAGTTAAGTTTTTTATCTGCCGTAGTTATAAGTTTTTATCTGCCGTAGTTATAAATTTTTTAACTTCCGTAGTTCTAAATTTTTTATCTGCCGTAGATCTTAAAATAAAAACACCATTTCTTTGGACTTAACTCGTTAGAACACAAAGATAAGGAATTCATCTCCCTGTGGACCGACCCGTACTCAACCGGCTAGCTACCAAGCGACACCATTCTTGATTGCGATATATAATTCTTTTATTTCAAAATCATTTGATTGATCTGAGATTTATATGTGTAGTTAACTGCAATCAGAACGGTGTCGCGCGTAGCTAGACCGAGGTGAGTACGGGTCGTCCTCAGGGAAACGTTGAACCTTTTAATCCTACTTTAGGCGTGTTGAACAAGAGAGAGGAAGAATAAAGAATGATGATAAATGGTTGTAGGATCTAGATCTACGTTAAACACGGATGCAAAATATAGATCTAGATTAACTACGGATGTAAGTTTAACATTAAAAGGGGGCTTGTAGGGTTCATTGGGATTTAGTAGTTATGGACGACTAATTAAAGATTACTCTTTTTATCCTTTAATAGATTTAAAACTAGAACGACAGTGATGCATGTAGATTAGGGTTTCTGGAGGGAAAAAGGGTTCCCACTCTTAACCCCTATCTCGACATGGAACTCCGTTCATATCTAGCCTTTACCAAAACAATAGTTAATCTAATCTCTAATCGTGGTCGCGATTATCAATGAATTGACAGCGCGCCCAATTAGGATGTTAACTATTCTTTTGATAAAGTTTATAAACTTTATAGGACTTAAAAAGAGTTTAAGGATCTTCATCTTCCATTAACCTACCCTAATTCCATGAACCCTAACAAGCGAAGAATTACTCGCGCATGTTGGGAGAAGAAGAGATGGAGAGAGAAATCATATTAAAACTACAAAGAGATAGAATAAGAAAACTACTACCTTTATTAATCAACAAAATTTATTTACACTTTGTTCCTTTAGAAAATGATTACAAAATGCTAGTTTGCTTTTCGATCTCTTCTAAGGAGGTAGATGAACCGTTGATGATCATCCTGGATGCGTGAGCCTGTTATGGACTTCGTGATCTCTTCATCTTTAACGCTTAAACAGTGGAAAGACCGTCTCACTTAAGTTTTACGCGTGATTGGGCTCTAACAAACGATAACTAGTATTTTTAAATTTTATAATAGTTATGCTTTTTAAATAGTAATGCAAAAAGATAACTATTTGTAATCATATCTTTTAAATAGTAATGCAAAAAATTTAAAAAGTATGCAATCATTTGATTGTTAGAGGTTTGATGTGCGCATTCGCTTTCAAAAGATGAATCAAAGAATTAATTATCGCAATAAAGAATGGCGTCGCTTGGTAGCTAGCCGGTGAGTACGGGTTAGTCCACAGGGATTTTGTGTATTTTCTATTTGTTCTAACGAATTAATTCCAATTGGTGTTGATCAGTTGAAAATATTGCATTTTTTACGCATCAATTTCCCTACTATTTGCAATCATCTAAAGGTGTTCGGTATGAATATAGCACATATTAGCAATTCAGCTGTAAAATACCAAATAACATGTGTTATACATTATAACTGGCATTTTGAGGGAAATTAGTGTTTATTATTGCACGCATGATCTTTTATATATCGCAACACTTGTCTCGAGATTGTGTGCAGGAAATTCCAGGAAAAAGAGCCGGAAGTGCTGATAAAAATACACCAAGTCTAAGACTTGTGATCTGGCAGTAAAAAAGAAAGATTTATAAAATTCCAGAGATCAGAAAAGTACCATGAAGACATCACAAATTAGCACTGAAAATTCCATGCAGTAAGCTTCTTACTTGGCCGCGGATCCGCGGCCGAATGGGCCTATTAGCCGCGGATCCGCGGCGTGATGGACACGTCAGCATTTCATATTCCTCCACATGCTTCCCTGTAACGGCCAAGCTTCCAGAAGACTCTCAAATAGCACGTGGCTTTATCCAGAAGGCTCGGCCTAACCACCTTATCCTAGAATATACCTTATTCTAGAATATTCCCTCCAACAAACTTCTTCTAGAAGACTCTCTCTAACAACCTAGCTTTGGAGGGAATATTCAAATAAGGTGGTTATAAAATGAGATCTAGATCTAGGGTTAGAGGTTGTTGATTAGTGGTTTAAAATTGAGCCAAATTTCCACAAGTTGAGTGACACAACTTGTGATCCAAAATCGTAGCCCCAAATCCATTTCCAAAGCCAAATCAAGATCCATCGAGTGCCAAATCGAGCAAGCATCCAACGATCCTTTTAAAGCAACGCCGATCTTCATCCGAGCAAGAGATCCATGACGATCCGCGACTCACGAAGACGATGCGAAGCTAAATTCGACAATCGAGTTCTCTCCTCAATTCTTGTAGTCTTTAAGTGAATTGTAACGAAACGTTGATTAATAAAAGGCGAAGATCTTATTTCTTGCTTTCTTTACATTCTTGCATCATGGAATTTCTTGATCTTTGATTCAATTATTTTCATGATGTTTGAGTAAATCTCCGCTTGTGGAGGATTCGAGAGAATTGATAGATCTAATGATTATCAAATCTTAATACTAATTCTTATATCTTATGAGATTTGTGAACTCTAGGAAAAAGAATCATCAATGACCTAATTTGGATCGAGATCACATTCTTACGAATTTCGTTGCAAGTTAGGGATCAAATGATTGATGATTTTCTTTGCTAGAGGCTAGATCCGAATGACCATGATTGAAAAGACAAGGGATAGAAGGAGAAACCCTAGTTTCTTCAATAGATCCCTAATCTTCATTCATCATCATCAATCTAGCTACAAATTATCAATAGATAAGATTAGGAATTATTAGATTCATCATTAACTATTAACTCAATCGAATCCTACAAGCTATTCTTCATTATCTTGATAAATCAAAGTGATTGGGACAAATTCTTGATTCTTGATTCTAGATTTAGTTTCTTTATGTTTCTTAAAGTCAAATCATACAAACCTTGAATCAATTTTCTTGCATTTTTCTTTTATATTTTCATTTCGACTCATCTAAAACGAAATCGATCAAAACACACATCTTAGTGGACGATCCGTATTCATTAACGCGCTACATCGACACCATTAATTAATTGCGGCATAAATTTCTTTGATTGTGATCTTTACACATTTTCCATACACATCGAGAAATTAAGATCAATCAGTGTTGGATTGATTATCACAAAAAAAAACTAAGGTTGATTTAGACTAGGATTAAAACCTTGCTAGGGTTAGGTTTAGGTTAAGTTTGGAAATTTAATATTTCTTACCGCTTTCAATGCCCTAATTAAGATCTATTTAGGTTTTATGGTAATAATTAATAAAGGGGATTAGCACGATCGGGTAGAAACAATGTTTCTTCCTCTAGGTCCTTATCCGCGTTTCTTTTGTGGTGTCTAAGGCAAGTGGTTACTTAATTAGGCCCACTACTTACGTAGTGGAGAACCTCCCACTTACTTGGCACTTACCTGGCCACAGGAGGGACAAAGAGGCAGTATAGGATCTATCTTGCGACTTGTCTTCTGGAAGTCTAGGAGCGGTCTAGAGACTTGACCTAGGTGACCACTAGATTTAGTGTTGCTTGTGCATTGGATTTTATTTGCATTTTTCAAAAATCCGTATCTTTTTCAAAACAAACACCAACCAACTTTTCCCCTAATTATCACAACGCTACCACTTGTGCTAAACTCTTTAGTGCAAGCTCGGCTGGATACAGGATTCTAGTGCCCGTCTTGTCCGCGTTTCCCCCATCGACCCCAAAGTCGGTATTTCTACATTTTCTTTTCCCACCACCCACCACGACCGCGATGGACGGATTTCCATCATCACACTTTAACACCACTCTACCACCGCCCGTAGGTGCGCAGAATCCTCCACGTATTTCTCTCCAAGAGAGATGTTATCATACACGTGGTCCCCTTCCCACCTGTCTTTCTATACCACCAGCTAATAGGGACAATTTCAAAATTAAACCCCAATTCATTGAACTTTTACCCAAATTTCACGGGCTCGAGTCTGAAGACGCATACGTTTTTATCACCAAATTCGAAAACTTATGTGCTTTGATGGGTAATTCACAACTGTCTTTGGATGCTCTGCGTTTAAGTCTTCTCCCATTCACTTTGTGCGATTTAGCCGAGAAGTGGCTTTACAACACACCCGCACACTCTATTTCAACACGGGACAAGTTCGTTGCAGCATTCCTTAAGAAATTTTATCCCAATCACAAGACCGCCCATGTTCGGAGCGAAATCTTCAAATTTACCCAACTTCCCAATGAACCATTTTGAAAATGCTTTGAACGGTTCAAGGACCTTCTTTTACAATGCCCTCATCACGGAATCCCCAGATGGGATTTGTGTCGAGTTATCTATGAGGGTATTGATCTCACGACTAAACAGATGCTTGAAACCATGTGTCATTGCCAATTCTTATCTAAAGATGATGGTGAAGCTTGGAAATATCTATAAGATTTAGCTCAAAACACTTTACAATGGGAAAGTGTTAGACCACCAACACCTAGGGAAAGTATCAATCAGCTCGATGTTTCCATCATGATCAGAGCCGAAATGGCCGCAATACAAAGGAAACTCGACGATATAGAAAATAAAAATCTCTTCAGCCTCCCTAAACCAATACACACTTCCCAAAACTGTGTGTGGCTGCTGTTCAAACCCATCACATTTAATGGAAGAATGTCCTTTGAATGTACTGTTTCAAGGTCACACTAATACTGCATTTCAGCAAAGACCTGGAAACGATCCTTCTTCTTCCTCATATATTCAATTTGGAAGAATCACCCTGATCTTTCTTGGATCCAACACCAAACTCAATACACGGATCCAAACCATAATAACTTTCAATGGGTCCCTCCACAGCGACAGCAACCACCACAAATGAGTCAGCACCCCTTTCAACCACAAAATTTTCAAAACCCGGCCAACAACTTTGATCATTTTTCTGCCGGAACCAATAACACCTCTGCACTCGAACAAACAATGAATTTGTTTCTGACAAATTTCATGCAATTTACGGCAAATTTTCAATCTTCCGTCGATAAAATCCAGAAAAACTCTGACTCCCAAAGTGAGAGTATTAAATCGATGGAAGCACAAATTGCCCGTATAAATGCCAGAATGAGTGATGGAGAGAAAAGGGAATTTTCCATCTCAACCCTTACCTGATCCTGGACCTTCACATTACACTAATGTGGATGCACTTACCATGTTGAGATCTGGAAGAGTGATTGACAATCATGTGGGTGAACAAATTGATAATGATGAATTGATCATTAACACCCCGGCTTTCACTTCCACTTCCACTCCCACTTCTACTTCTTACCCTATTTCGTCTAATTTACCTTCTTCTTCCGAGCCTATTCTCCGTTTTCCCAAAGGCTCGAACCCTCTACCCACTTCATCCTTTCCACCCCTACAAACTTCTCCACAAATGTTGGACCCAACGCTTATTGATAGAGCTCCATTTCCGGAAAGGTTGAGGCCCAACAAACCCAATGCCCAAATGGAGAAGCTTGTGGACATGTTTAAGGAAGTTAACATCAATATCCCTCTCCTAGATGCTATCCAACAAGATCCGTCCTATGCAAAAATTCTTAAGAACCTGTGCACTAGGAAGAGGAAGACTCAAGTGCCGAAAAAAGTGTTCATGTCGAGTACTGTAGACACGGCTTTTCCCCAACAATTACCAAGGAAACGTAAGGACCCTGGCTTTCCTACTATTTCTATTTCTATTAGGGATAAACACATTAACCGTGTTTTACTTGACCTTGGCGCTAATGTTAACTTGCTTCCATTTTCAGTCTATGAGCAACTAGGTATCGGAGTGTTAAAGCCTTCGAACATAACTCTCCAGATGGCCGACCGATCAATCACCAAACCTAGGGGTGAACTTGAGGATGTGTTAATAAAAATCGGGGAATTTGTATTCCCTGTGGACTTTATTTTTCTTGATACACAGCCTGTAGCGAACCCACGGAACCAAATTCCGGTGATTCTAGGTCGTCCCTTTTTGGCTACTTCCCACGCTGTAATCAACTGTAGAAATGGCTCTATGAACCTATCTTTCGGGAATAGGTCAATTGAGCTCAACATTTACAAGTTGGGAAGTCAACCCTCTGATCCTCATGCTCGAGTATGTTCTGTCGGATTAATGGATGTTGACAGCAGCGAATTTGATCAGCCTCATGATACTGATCTTGGCTCTTTTCATATGTTGTTGTTTTACCCAACTATGTATCATACACATATGGACTCTTCCACCGAGTTGTCCGGGTCAACAACTAACACTGGTTATGAACCATTTTTGAAGTCTGAAGATCACCCCGTGCTTTGTGATGGCATTATTTTTCGGGGTATCGACGAGAGTTTTGAGGAAATTTTCGCTGATGAACTCGCATTCTTAGAAAATACGGGTGTTGAGATGAATCATCTCCCAAGCAAAGAAATTGAACGTCCACCCCTTCTTCTGAACTATCAAGAGAATGCGAGTAATCCATCACAATCACTGTGTCGTCTCTCCAAAACGAGACGCAAACACATTCCATCCCACCCTTATCTTTTCCCCACTTCTTCTTGGCTCTCTTCTTCCACCAACCAGTGCACTACACTGATAAAAATCTTAAATGGTTGGTGTTGACTTTCGGTCTATTGACCAATAACTTTGACCCCTTCTTATGATTTTATAAAGATTAACATTGTTTAACTCAAATTTGGGGGGGTGTATTTATGGCTCTTGAATAACTGTTGTCCTCAAAATTGTAAGCCAAAAGAATAAGTTTGGGAGAGGATTTTCATGATCATATGTATTGTCCCCGCTAGTAATGTCCTCCCAAGCTTACAGGTTTTTGAGCTTTAGCAGGAGACAACAGTGAGGACACTGTTGAAAACAAGTTTGGGGGAGGTTTGTGCTTATTTACGCATCATTTGCGTCATATTTTGCATAAGCACAAAACATATAAATATATATATATATATATAAAATTGTACATAAATAAGATAATAACAGATTAGATAGTGAAAAATTACATCCAAAAGATTAGAAGAATTTAAGAAAACCAGGAAAATTAGAAGTTTTCTTAAACAAAACTAGTAATAAGTAGTTATGAGCCGTTGTCTCAAGGGTTAGTAAGATGAAGGAAGTCACTAATCTGAGGATAAAAATAAGTCTGAAAAATAGTTCCTATTCTGGAAGCCAAACATTTGAACCTTGATACCCTACTATACGCACTTACACACGTCTTGAAACTCGGGATAGTAGAGAGTACCTTGAAATGCTCTTGTCTAAAAGCCAAAGTATGAAGGAAATAAAAAAAATGAATAAAGTATAAAATGGTGCAGAAAAATGAACACTGGTTTTGTTATCGCCAAGGAAGCAATAAAAAAATATAGCGAGGGTGCTTCATCATCTAGTGCCTTAGACCAACTGGTCTGGGAGTCACTGCTAAGCCTTAGGTGGTGCAAGACGAGGAAAAATACTAAAACACCTAATAAGAAAGCACATGAATAATCGGTCGGTTAGTACCTCGAGAAGTATTAACGGTCGCATAAAAAATGTGTGAGAAAATCCATTTAAATATTCATCAGTTAAAAATTACTGAGGCAGATGGACAAGAGTATGATAGCTTGAATTGAATTCTCCTAGTGTAGGGACGTCCTTTACACACACGTATGGTTATATGATCGGTGTTTGGAAGAAAGGTAGGAATGAAAAATAAAGATGATGTTTTATTGAGGGATGATGTGATTTCTAACATCTTTTCATGACTATTAAGATAGCGCTCATGACAACCGAAAAGCTACTATAGTTGGAAACTCTAATTTTCAAAGTCTTTCTTTTACAATTCTTATCTTTATATGTAAATTTCACGGTCTTCCTTTTATTATTGGATTTTGTGGGTGCAATCCGCTGAAAACCCTCCGAAGACAACACTCCTCATACTATGGACACTTAGAGGTTTAAAGGCTTGTTGCGCGTGCTCAGTGCGATCGTGTTGCCTACGAAAGTGTGCTAGTTAGTTTTTCTCTTTCTTTATTTTCTCCTTCTCTTCACCTGAATAAAACATGTTTTCTCGAGACGACCAAAATTAAGTTTGGGGGAATTTGATCAGTCGAAATATTGCATTTTTTACGCATCAATTTCCTTACTATTTGCAATCATCTAAAGGTGTTTGGTATGAATATAGCATATATTAGCAATTCATCTGTAAAATACCAAATAATATGTGTTATACATTATAACCGGCATTTTGATGGAAATTGAGTGTTTATTATTGCACAAATTATCTTTTGTATATCGCAACACTTGTCTCGAGATTATGTGCAGGAAATTCCAGGAAAAAGAGCCGGAAGTGCTGATAAAAATACACCAAATCCAAGACTTGTGATCTGGCAGTAGAAAAGAAAGATTTATAAAATTCCAGAGATCTGAAAAGTACCATGAAGACATCAAAAATTAGCACTGAAAATTCCATGCAGTAAGCATCTTACTTGGCCGTGGATCCGCGGCCGAATGGGCCTATTAGCCGCGGATCCGCAGCGTGATGGACACGTCAGCATTTGATATTCCTCCACAGGCTTCCCTGTAATGGCCAAGCTTCAAGAAGACTCTCAAATAGCACGTGGCTTTATCCAGAAGGCTCGGCCTAACAATCTTATCCTAGAATATACCTTATTCTAGAATATTCCCTCCAACAAACTTTTTCTAGAAGACTCTCTCTAACAATCTAGCTTTGGAGGGAAGATTCAAAAAAGGTGGTTATAAAATGAGATCTAGATCTAGGGTTGGAGGTTGTTGATTAGTGGTTGAAAATTGAGCCAAATTTCCACAAGTTGAGTGACACAACTTGTGATCCAAAACCCTAGCCCCAAATCCATTTCCAAAGCCAAATGAAGATCCATCGAGTGCCAATTCGAGCAAGCATCCAACGATCCTTTTAAAGCAACGCCGATCTTCATCCGAGCAAGTGATCCATGACGATCCGCGACTCACGAAGACGAAGCGAAGCTAAATTCGACAATCGAGTTCTCTCCTCAATTCTTGTAGTGTTTGAGTGAATTGTAACGAAACGTTGATTAATAAAAGGTGAAGATCTTATTTCTTGCTTTCTTTACATTCTTGCATTGTGGAATTTCTTGATCTTTGATTCAATTATTTTCATGATGTTTGAGTAAATCTCCGCTTGTGGAGGATTCGAGAGAATTGATAGATCTAATGATGATCAAATCTTGATACTAATTCTTAAGTCTTATGAGATTTGTGAACTCTAGGAAAAAGAATCATCAATGACCTAATTTGGATCGAGATCACATTCTTGCGAATTTCGTTGCAATTTAGGGATCAAATGATTGATGATTTTCTTTGCTAGAGGCTAGATCCGAATGATCATGATTGAAAGGACAAGGGATAGAAGGAGAAACCCTAGTTTCTTCAATAGATCCCTAATCTTCATTCATCATCATCAATCTAGCTACAAATTATCAATAGATATGATTAGGAATTATTTGATTCATCATTAACTATTAACTCAATCGAATCCTACAAGCTATTCTTCATTCTCTTGATAAATCAAAGTGATTGGGAAAAATTCTTGATTCTTGATTCTTGATTCTAGATTTAGTTTCTTTATGTTTCTTAAAGTCAAATCATACAAATCTTGAATCAATTTTCTTGCATTTTTCTTTTATATTTTCATTTCGACTCATCTAAAACGAAATCGATCAAAACACACATCTCAGTGGATGATCTGTATTCATTAACGCGCTACATCGACACCATTAATTGATTGCGGCATAAATTTCTTTGATTGTGGTCTTTACACATTTTCCATAAACATCGAAAAATTAAGATCAATCAGTGTTGGATTGATTATCACAAAAAAAACTAAGGTTGATTTAGACTAGGATTAAAACCTTTCTAGGGTTAGGTTTAGGTTATGTTTGGAAATTTAATATTTCTTACCGCTTTCAATGCCCTAATTAAGATCTATTTAGGTGTTATGGTAATAATTAATAAAGGGGATTAGCACGATCGGGTAGAAACAATGTTTCTTCCTCTAGGTCCTTGTCCGTCCTTTCTTAACTCTTACCCTAACCTCCATGGAAAACATATACCACCTGCCTTTTAAACTACGGTATCACCGCTACCTCGTGGGATAGGGTGCTGTAGTGAGCGGTGAGTGTATGTATGCATGGAGTCTTATAAAAAATATGCGATGGGCAAGAAAGGGGAGAGAGATTTTCATCTCTCAAACCTTTCCTATTCCTAACCCTAACAAGTGAGGAATTACTCACTCATTAGGGAATTGATAAAAAGAAACATTTTTTTTTATGATTGTTTTTGAAAGACTAATTATCTAAACTAGGGAAGATAAATAAATTACTAAACTACGGCAGAAAAGAATTTCACTAGGCAAGGTAAAGAAAAAACTACTTACTTTTATTCGATGCACTGTTCAAAACATTACAATGAATTCTGAATTTTTATCAATAAAAAGAGGCATGCTAAAAAAAAGAGCATTAGGGTTTCTATTTATAGATCATAGAAACCCTAGGGTTACATTCGATCCCTATCTGCATTTGCAAATTTACCCAAAGAAGCCTAGTCAACGCACCGCCACACCGTTGAATTTTGCACCGACACGTGCTCACCATGGTCGCGGATCCGCGGCCATTTGCCCTGTTTGGCCGCGGATCCGCGGCCATATAGTGGGTTCTTGGGCTGGAATTTTCTGGGCTTCTTCTGGTTGCATTTGGCTTCTTGTTTCTTTACTTGGTTTCTCAGATTGTCTTCTAGTGTCTTCCAAAATTCTACAGTGCATAATGTCGTGGACTTTTACCTTTTGCTTCGTGTCGAAGTCTTGAACCTTGCACTGCCTTTGTACTTTGTGAACTTGTTCATTGATCTTCATTTGTCCCTCAAACTGTAGGCATGATCAAGATTCTTCCATTTGTTGGTCGTAGTATCACTTTTGTATCGTCTTTTAATTATTTTCACTGTTTTGTTCCGAGAACCTGTAACCTGCACCTATATAGCAGACATGGATCAAAAACACCTGTTTATTTGTAAAATGAATAAAAATGGGGAATATATTAATGCAAAATTATGATATAAACAAATACCCCCAAACTTATCTTTTGCTCGTCCTCGAGCAAAACTAGTTTATTCTCGAAAAAGACCCAGCCTCACTTTCACAGGGAAACGCGATTGCACTGAGCTCATGCAACAAGCCCTTAAACCTCTAGGTGTCCCTAGCAGGAGGAGTGTTGTCTCCTGAGGGTTTTCAGCGGATACTACCCACAAAATCCTATCAATTTTGCCTATTGACTTTTATTCTCCAATTCGGTTTTCTAACAAGAAATTCTATTATCTTCAACTCAGAAATTATCAACCCGTATTTTTCACGCTTCCTTATCATTTAACTTAAGATTGTATATGTTCTGTAATTTCACTTAGCTTTTAGCATCTTTTGAATTTTCCTTCTAAGGTTCCATCTCAACTTAGGAATTTTTATCTTCTCTACTAAATATATAAGTCATATATTTCATTCCTATCTCTCATGCAATCCCCAATCACATACCCCTACGTGTGTGTATATATCACCCCTACACTTGGAAATTCAAATCAAGCTATTATACTATTGTCCATCGTCCAAAGTACTTTTCAATTGGTGAATTTTTAGATGAAATTGCTCACACATCCTTCATGCGACCGTTAATACTTCTTAAGATACTAACGACCGATTACAAAATATGTTTGCACATTAAGGTGTAATTCCTAGTCTTGTAACACCTAAGGCTTTAGCAGTGACTCCCAAACCAGTTGGTCTAAGGCAATAGGTGATAAAGCACTCTCGCTAAATATTTTTTCTATTTATGCAGCCTTAAGTAATTACAAAATCCAGTGTTTATTTTTTAATCTCTTTATTCCAACTTGTATTTTTATTTTATTTCCCTTTATACTAACGACTTTAGACAAGAGCATTTCAAGGTCTCTTCTACTATTCCAAGTTTTAAGGTTCGTGTTTGTGCAATTTGTAGGGTATATATTTTCAAAATTTAGACTTAAACTTAGGAATTATTTTTCAGACTTATATTTTAATAAAAATATCAATACTCTTCCCTTGTTTTGACTTAGCCCAAGAAGTGAACTCAAAATTCGTCTATTTCTAAGTAAACTACAAAGACATATATTTTCTACCGTTAAATTTTAAGAAAGGTTATTTTTAGGGTTTTTAATTTACTAAGTCTAGGATCTAGTTGTTCCTAGCTGGTTAACCTTCTTGTCAAACTCAAGTCAATTATGGCCAAAATTGTATTTTTCAATTTTTATAATTTTTCAAATTTTTCAGTTTTTAATTGATTTTTATATTTTTATATTTTTATATTTTTTTCATTTTTTTCAAATTTTATGATTTTTTTATAGATGCAATGCAGAATTTAAACATGCAAAAGAAAAAGAAAAATATATACAAAAATTTAAAAAGTATACAATGCAAAAGATAATTATTTACAACCACCAACTCCCCCAAACTTATCACAAGCAGTGCCCTCACTGCTCGGACCCACGCCGCGCTCTCGAGTGTGAACGGGAACGCTCAGCCCTACCCAGCTGGGTTCGGATCCCCTGCTCTACCTCAGTCAATCGCCTATCATGCTCCCTAGATATCCCCCTCAACTTCTCTATGCTCCTAACAGCTCTTCGCATCAAATTTGCATGTTCTAAAGGGGTCCTTTTTCCTTCGCTCGCGGTCGAGCTGGAGCTAGGTGTGTGGGCGGGCACGTGCTCCACCGGTTCAGTTCTAGACCGCACATCCGTCAATCGTGAATAGGACGTAGAAACGCCCTCAATAAGAGGCCTGACAGGTATGCCTCCAAGTATGTAAAATTCGAACTCCTCCACGGGGAGGAAATATCGACACAGTTGTGTCACAAGCATTGGGTAAGGGTAATTTGCGGCTCGTTTGCCCGCACCTATAGAGTTTAGCAAAACTGTGCACATGTCGAAACAAGGGTTTCTTGTCATGAGGGTATGCACAATATGTAGTGAGGGTGTAAAAAATGTGGTGTTGTGGGAGCTTCCAAAAATGTTGTTTTGTGCCCAACGGCACACAGCTAAGACATTGGCAAAAAGGGTTCTCGCTTGGATCCCCTTTCGCGGCTCCCTTGAGCAATCATTGCCCATCAAGGGCATGCAATCCTAAAATTGTAATGGTTGTTCATGAGCGGGTA
The DNA here is from genome assembly GCA_030015575.1 of Agapanthus africanus. Lineage (NCBI taxonomy): Eukaryota > Viridiplantae > Streptophyta > Magnoliopsida > Asparagales > Amaryllidaceae > Agapanthus > Agapanthus africanus. The sequence goes on along the minus strand of JASDDO010000016.1, from coordinate 129,428,806 downwards.
TTCGAGGGATTAATGTGACTTCGTGTATGATGTCCCTATCGATGATAATTTCCCTATCACCCCACTGCAATTTTAGAAAGCCGAATTTGGTGAGACACCCATCTTCCATACGCTCGTAAAAACGAGTAACTAATTCCGGAAGTGCATAAGTGTTAGGGTGATTATATATCAAAAAGTTCCAACCCCTACGTGCTATCTCGTTCGCAAAATAACTTCCATACACCTCATGTGAAAAAATTTGTGAAAAGTCACGTTCAAGTTGCATACTGTGTGCCATGAGGTAACTATAGATCTATAAATTAAAAAACAGAGAGGGTTTAGGAATCAAACCTCCTCTGAGAAATTTCAGAGGGTGAATACCAAGAAGCGCGGCGGAAGGGCGGTGGAATGCTGGTTCCCGCGGCGGATGCGCGGCGCGGAGAAGGGATCTTGCTGCAGAAATTGATTGCGGCGGCGCTACGGTTTTTAGAAGATGAAAATTAGGGTTTGTGAGCGCAGAGAGGGTCGGGGTCTGTATATATAGGGGGAAATGTTGGCTATTTGCAAATAAACGCCTATAAAAAGAGGAAATTATTTGCAAATAAAAAAATTTATTTTATTTATTTAATCTGTAAATTTTCAAAAATACCCAAAAAAAATTTATTTTCAAATATTTTTATTTTTTTATGTTATTTTGTATTTATATATTTACAAATGATAAATACCCCCAAACTTGTTTGAAACAATATTTTGGCTAGATGATCGAACATTTGGGGGTAAATGGAGGAAGATCAGTCAGTATAAATCGGCTCCTGCAAAAACAAGAGCTCCTCCGACGGGTCCGCAGTGAGGAACGGTTTGAGTCGATGTCCGTTTACTTTAAATAAAGTACCATCCTACGGGTTTTCAAGATCTACCGCACCATGAGGATATATGGTGCGTACCAAAAACGGCCCTTTCCATCTAGATTTGAGTTTGCCGGGGTGGAAGTGTAACCGAGTGTCATAAAGCATAACCTGTTGGCCAGGTTTGAAAGTTTTGCGCATAAGGTGTTTGTCATGATACACCTTCGTTCGGTTTTTAACAATTACCGTATTTTCATAAGCCTCATCCCACAGCTCATCTAATTCATTCAATTGCAGCCTTCTATTGCTGCCCGCATCTCCCATCGATAAGTTCAACTCTTTAATCGCCCAAAATGCCTTGTGCTCAATTTCAACTGGGAGGTGGCAAGCCTTCCCATAAACAAGCCGGTATGGAGACATGCCAAGATCGGTCTTGTAAGCAGTACGGAATGCCCATAATGCATCAATCAGTTTGTGTGACCAATCTTTACGGTTTTTAGAAACCGTTTTTTCCAAAATTTGTTTAATCTGCCAATTCGAAACCTCGGCTTTCCCACAAGGTTGGGGATGATATGGTGTTGGCAATTTGTGAGTAATGGAGTATTTGTGCATTAAGGACTCAAAAGTCCTATTACAGAAGTGAGATCCATTATCACTTATAATCGCTCGAGGATGCCCAAACCGAGAAAAAATATTTTCTTTAAGAAATCGAACAACAACCTTGTTGTCATTCGTTCGGCTGGGAACAGTCTCGACCTATTTGGACACATAGTCAACAGCCAAGAGAATATACATATTCCCAAAGGAATTGGGAAATGGTCCCCTGAAGTCTATTCCCCAAACATCAAAAATATTAACAACCAAGATTGATTGGAGCGGCATTTCATTTCTCTGCGATATCCGGCCCAAGTGTTGGCACCGGGAGCATGTCTTGCAGTATTCGTATGCATCTTTAAAGAGTCATGGCCAGTAGAAACCACACTTCAAGATTTTCTCTGCTGTCTTCTTGGGGCCAAAGTGCCCCCCACATGCTTGATCGTGGCAAAAAGACAGCACACTTTTAAACTCGTTTTCGGGGACACACCGACGAATGATTTGGTCGGAACAGTATTTAAAGAGATACGGTTCATCCCAGTAAAAATGTTTTACTTGGGACAGGAATCGGAGCTTGTCCTGTTTCGACCAATCTTTAGGTATCAGTCCGGTGGCCAAATAGTTTACTATATCAGCGAACCAAGGTTCGCATGACACGTTTAAGAGTTGCTCATTAGGAAAAACATCTTTAATAGGAATTTCGAGTGTAGGCGAAGAAGGGAGTCATGAAAGGTGGTCGACAACTACGTTTTCACATCCTCTTTTATCCCTTATGACAAGGTCAAATTCTTGTAGCAAGAGGATCCAACGTATTATCCTAGATTTAGCATCCTTCTTCGCGAAAAGATGGCGAAGAGCTTAGTGGTCCGTGTAAACAATCACTGGAGAGCCGATTAAATAGGGCCTGAATTTTTCAAGTGCAAACACAACGGCTAAAAATTCTTTTTCTGTTGTTGTGTAATTCAATTGGGCCTCATTTAATGTTCGGCTAGCGTAATAAATTACGTGCGGCATCTTATTAATGTGATGTCCAAGGAAAGCACCAATGGTGAAATCAGATGCATCGCATATAATTTCAAATGGATGCTTCCAGTCGGGAGAGGAAAGAATGGGCGCAGAAATGAGTGAGTGTTTCAATGACTCGAACGCTTTCATGCAGGTTGAGTCAAAATCAAAAATTGTGTCCTTGGCCAATAAAAGGGTCAAGGGTCTAGCTATCTTGCTAAAATCCTTGATGAACCGTCTATAAAAACCGGCATGGCCAAGGAAGGCTCGGATGTCTTTGATGCATTTAGGAGGAGGAAGATTGGAAACAACTTCAATCTTGTCTTTATCAACCTCTATGCCATTTTGCGAGATGACATGTCCTAAGACAATACCCTCCCGTACCATAAAGTGGCACTTCTCCTAATTTAAAGTGAGGTTCTTATCCCTACAGCGGGTGAGATCTGCGTCTAAGTGTAGCAGACACTCATCGAAGGAGTCACCGAAAATGGAGAAATCATCCATAAAAATTTCCAAAAATTTCTCCACCATGTCAGAAAAGATCCCCATCATACACCGCTGGAAAGTAGCGGGTGCATTGCATAACCCAAAGGGCATGCGACGGTAAGCGAATGTACCGAAAGGACAAGTAAATATGGTCTTGTCTTGATCCTTTTTAGTGATGGGAACTTGATTATAGCCGGAATAGACATCCAAAAAGCAGTAAAATTCGTGCCCAGCCAATCGTTCTAGCATTTGGTCAATAAAAGGTAAAGGAAAGTGGTCGTTCCTTGTAGCGGCGTTGAGTTTTCTATAGTCGATGCAAACTCGCTACCCAGTTAGGGTGCGAGTAGGTATTAACTCATTCGCCTCATTGGTTATGACCGTTATGCCCGATTTCTTTGGGACAACATGAATGGGGATAACCCACTGGCTATCCGAGATAGGGTAAAATGATACCACTATCAAGACATTTGATAATCTCCTTCTTGACAGCCTCTTTCATTATGGGGTTGAGGTGTCTTTGTGGATCCCTTACTGGCTTGGCATCATCCATCATATGTATATGATGTTCAACTATGAGGGGACTAATCATCTTGATGTCCGCCATAGTCCAGCCAAAAGCTTGCCGGTTATTTTGTAAGACCATTAAAAGGGCTTTCTCGTGTTCGAGGGCTAGAGATGCCGATATAATAACGGGAAGGGTCTCATTCTCACCTAAGTAAGCATATTTAAGGTGAGACGGCAAAAGCTTGAGTTCGAGTTTCGGAGGTGAAACAATTGATGGTAACATTGGTGAAACTGTCTCGAACTCGAAGTATTCCATCAATGTCTCAAATCGAGTGTAAGCAACCGAGTCTGATAGTTCAACTAACTCATCCGAAAAATCAAAAGACTCAAACTCGGGTGGTGAGTCTTCAAAATCGTCCAAAAAAGTGAAACACTCTTAATCGTTATCCGGTGTGAAAGCTGTGTCAGATTCTAGGAGGAACGCACTAGAGGCGTCAAAACTGCTGTGATCAAACAGAAATTTTTCGAGCTCACAGTCCTCCTGCGTGATCTCGTGGATTGAGCAAACATCAAGTATACTAGCATTAGGCTCGGAAGGCTGATTCCCCAACTTAAAAATGTTGAGTTCAATTGTCATATTTCCAAAAGATAGGTTCATCGAATCGTTTCGACAATTGATCACCGCATTAGAAGTCGCAAGGAATGGTCCACCGAGTATCACCGGAATTTGACTCTGAGGGTTAGCTACAGGCTGTGTATCCATAACAATGAAATCAACGGGGAAAATTAAGTCCCCTACTTTGATCAACACATCCTCTAACTCACCCCTAGGATGGATGATGGATCGGTCGGCCATTTGGAGAGTACAATGAGTGGGTTTAAGCTCTCCAACGCCTAATTTTTCGTATACTGAATAGGGTAGAAAATTGACACTAGCACCAAGATCTAAAAATACTCTATTGATGTTCTTATCCCCAATTGTTATCGAAATTGTAGGACAGCCGGGGTCCTTATGTTTTTGGGGTAAAGATTGCACAAGAGCATCACTTACAACACTAGCCACGAAAACTTTCTTTGGTACCTGTGACTTCCTCTTCTTGGTGCATAAGTCCTTTAAGATTTTAGCGTAAGAAGGGACTTGTTGGATTGCATCCAAGAGAGGTATGTTTATGCTAACCTGTTTGAATAACTCCACAATCTTCTCCATTTGTGTAGTTGGTATATTGGATCTCAACCTGTTTGGAAATGGAACATTTTGAAAATTTGTTAAGTCCAATGTTTGTGGAGTAGATTGCGAAGTTGGAACTGTTCCCAGTGTTGGTGTGTTCGTGAAGTGAGATGTGGGTCCATTCGAATTAGAAGATGTAGAGCCTTGTGAAGAATGAAGAATAGGCTCTAAAGAAGATGAAGATGAAGAAGTTGAAGAAGATGAAGAAGAAGAAGAAGAAGAAGCACCGATAGGGGTGTCATCACTATTACTCACGTTATTGTGCAACACTCTTCCAGATCTCAACGTGGTCACAACATTTACATTATGATTTTGTTGTTCATATGCAACATGTGCGTTGTGTGTGTGACTGGGATTTGGAAATGGTTGAGATGGAAGCTTTCCCTTTTCTCCTTCTCTCAACGCAGCATTTAGTTGTACAATTTGGGCCTCAATTGATTTGATGCTTTGATCATGTGAAGCACTGTTTTGCACCAAAAATTGAATGGAAGTCTCCAACCTTGCTGCGGATTGTGTAGATTGTTTCAAAAACGCATCTAGATTTCGTTCTAGCGAGGAAACCTTATCATTATTTGGTTGAACAAAATATTTTTGAGGATAAGAGTTGTCGGGCAAAAAATTGTTCATTTGGTTTAGGTATGGTTGTGGTAGGAAAGGTTGCTGGTATTGAGTTTGTTGAGGTGCTTGTTGTTGTGAAGGAGGAGGCCTTTGAAAGTTGTTGTTGCCTTAGAATTGTTGATTTTGATTCCAAGCAAAATTTGGGTGGCTCCTCCAACCAGGATTATAAGTTGAAGAGTATGGATCATTTCTTTGTCCTTGCTGAAAGGCAGCATTGACTTGATCTTGTCCTTGAACAGGTGGATTGTAAGGACACTCTTCAGTAAGATGTGATGGATCCGAACAACAAGCGCAAACTGTTCGTGGGGGTAAAGCAGGGGCAGGAGAAGGCGATGAGAATTTGCTCTCAATTGCTTCTAGCTTTTTCGTAAGTGCAGCCATTTCGGCCTTCATTGCAATTGACATATCTAGTTGATGTATGCCTGCCCTAGACTGACCTGATGAAGAAGATGAGGTGGTCTTAGTGCTTTCCCACCGAAGTGTTTGTCCAGCAAGATCGTCGAGAAACTGCCAAGCTTCCTCGCTTGATTTTGTTAGAAAGTGACCTTGACAAATGGTTTCCAACAACTGCTTAGTTGCTGGGTTCAATCCTTCATATAAAGTTTGGCAAAGTTGCCAATTTTCGATACCGTGGTGAGGGCATTGAATAAGTAGGTCTTTAAATCTTTCAAACCACTTCCAAAAGGGTTCGGAAGGAAGCTGGGAAAATTGAATAATCTCATTGCGAATTCTCGCGGTCTTATGATGTGGGTAAAACTTTTTAAGAAAAGCTTTAACAAACTCTTCCCAATTTTTAATCGAGTGTGATGCTGTGCTATATAACCATTTCTCGGCTAGGTCACATAAGGTGAATGGAATGACACATAGCCTTATAGCATCATCAGAAAGTTGTGTAGTCTTCATCATTGCGCAAACATTCTGGAATTTGTTTATGAAGATGTAGGCATCTTCGGATTCCAGCCCGTGAAATTTGGGCAACATGTTGATGAAGTGGGGTTTGATCTCAAAGTTATCCCCATTAGCCGGTGGTAGTGAAAGACAAGTGGGTAAAGCGGTGCGGATAGGGTAGAAAAGATCCTGGAGAACGATTCGTTGGGGCGCTTCAACGGGTGGGTGTTGTGGGTTATTCGCACCTAGTGGAGGTGGAATCAGCCCCGCGGGTAAGGGGTTGTTAGGATTGAATCTCGACATCTCCTTAGAAGATGAAGAATATGAAGGTGAAGGTAAAGAAGTGGAAGGAATTTCGACATCGGAGTCGAAAGCGTCGTCAGTCGGTACTAACGAGACACGGACAAATCGGGCACTAGTGTCCCTAGTCCAACCGGACATACACTAAAGAGGTGTAGTGTAGTCAAAAGGTGAAAAACAGAAGGTGGGAGTAAGAAAACGTCAATGGAAGGATGTGGGTGTAAGTGGGGTGCAACGGATTTCTTAGCGACAAGTGTCAAGTTTTTATAAAAAAAAATTTCTTTTCGTGTTTTTTATTATAAGGAGCTATTTGCAAAAAGATTTTCAATAAAAGGCTTAGACACACGTTCAATCAATCACAAATGCACAATCAAGCCTAGATCTAGGGTCACCTAGGTCAACTAGACTGCTCCTAACTGTTCCAAAGGGCAAGATGTGAGAACCTCAAATCGCCACTTCACCGCCAATTGTGGCCAGGTAAGCACAAGTAGAGAAATGAGGGATCCGCTCTGGAATCACCGTGAGGCGGGCCTTTTAAAGTTACCTTTCCCTACCTGTCTAGCTTAGGCACCACAAAATCTGGTTTAGATAAACGATCAATGCCTACAACTATTCCTTTGTCTTATTGAGCGCGACAATCCTTAAGGCCGAGTCTAATCTTTTTTAATTAACTTGATGGTCAATGCAATATGCTTTATGTGATTTTTTTTTGGGTCCTAGGAAGGGTAATGAAATCTCCGCCCAATCTGGATTGGTGTAAAAGCCCCTTAAAGTCGATTTAAAGAATGCAAAGCAATAAACACAATCAAACACTTGCAAACAATTTTTTTTATTGCGGCGCAAAGAATCCTTCACAAGATCAAGTTATTGGAGAAGGGGAGAAGTTTTTGCGCAAAGAACCCTGCAGGAAAATTTTTCAGAGGAGAAAAAGGGGGTTCAGAAGAAGAAAAGAAGGCTTACAGAGGGGTTTTGGGTTGCTGACGTCAGCAACCCGCGGCGGATCCACGGTCAAAGACAGGTCAATGCGGCGAAAGCGCGGTCAGTCTGTAAGTCTACGGTAGCGCCCCGGCCGTCAGTCCGAGGCCAAAATGCGGAAACGAAAACTTTTTCAAAACTTGAAACCGGCGCTATCGTATACTTTAAATCCGGATGAACCATTAACCTATAACTAGCAAATAAGAGAAGGTATAGAAAGGCTATACCGATCGATCCGTCTCCTTCGGTCTTTGACCACCATACCAAGCTCCTCGCGGCATCTCCGATCTCGACCTCCTCGTCGGAAAGGGCACCACATCATCGAGTCTTTTTACGGGCTCCCGCTTTATCCGAAGCAACTCGGGCACGAAGTTCGCTAGCCGACGTGTCCAAGGCGATGTAGAGAATGTATATGATAGCTTTGTCTCAAGCATCCATTGATTCTCATCACATGAGAGTGTATGGATGGAGGTTAGAGATGATGCCATTAATGGAGGTTGTGAGCTAGAGGAGGAAGAAGAAGAGGAGCCATTTTCTTTCTTTTTGTTCTATGATGAAAATGAGAGTGAGTGTGAAAAATACAAGACCCAACTCTATACAATGGCTGCCCTTCTCTCTCTTCCTCTCATTTCAAACCACAAATCAATCACATAATGTGACATTAGCACAAGAAAAGAGACCATGAGTCACTAATGAAGTCTATGTCACATTAAATGCACAAAATGATGATTTAAGCTCACAATTTCCAGTTGTAAACATTAACCCAAATGTTTACAACAATAAAAAGATACGGCAACATCTAAAGTAAACTCGTGACGGATCACAAGGATACCCCTCACCTGTATATACATACCTGCATCCGCATTCCGACCGAATACGAATGCGATGAGACTAAAGTAATCCAAAAAATCTAATACTAGGATCCGGTTTAAACCAAAGCCTACTAGTATGATCCGCCCGATCATGATCCGTGCACTACTGCACGTATATAATCGAACCCTGCCATATATCATACGGACTCTACAACATTTCGCCCGAAACTTGAGAAACTTTCTATGGGGGACTCTAAAGACTCGTCAATATTTTGGTTGTGGATTTAACCACTAGCACGTCAGAGATATTAGCCGTACGTAACGGGCTACCAGGTATTGATGAAAAGAGAGGTCGATGAGCGAAATCATCCTGACACCCTACTGAGCCTGTCAGTGACAATATCCGTGCAGTCCGGTCCGTTCGTCTATGAGCATTGCATGGCGGGCCTAGGGGGTTGGTAAAAGTCAGACCCCCAAAAGCGGTACAAGTCGTGTCGGAGTGTAGCCCAGAACATCCTGAGATACTACTGGAATACCTACCAGTAAATCTCCTGCCTTGGCCAAGGACTTCGTGTAATGGCTCTCCTTGACACAGCGTGATCTCACCCTCAATACCGGGAGAGACGAAACCCCTGCCAATCCGCTCACTGCCTCCATGTGGCTCGGGACTGTACCCAACTAAAACCTGTTTGCATGAATCCTTTGAGCCGTGGTAAGGTAGTAATCAAAGCACAATGGGAACTCACACGAGACAAATGACGATCTCAGATCGATGAACTAACCTGTATACATGTCACCAGGGAACTGCTATCCGACGTCGGGTATAATACCAAGTAGCTTGTTCCCGGCGAGTCCTATCCGGTGTACTCATAACCCAATGAGCACCTGCATACATCTTAGGTGAACCAACTGACACCAATGGCTTGTGAGACCAGCCACTGCCCCTCGTCGGGGTCTCTACTGTATACACTAGTCTACTAATGGAGTATCGATGCCCGGTCTAGAAACTCCCACGACTAGGGACCACTTTAAGGATGTGCTTATAGACCCCAGCTCCCACGTATATGATCGCCATCATACTGCTAGAAGTCAAGCAAGAATCCTAAGGGCTCTATCAACGTGTAATAGCGACCTGTAAGGTCACCTAAAGCAGTACACGATGATAAAGATAAACTAGATAGCATACTATCATCTTGAGTAAGACCGTCCTACCGGTATAGGTCCTCCCTCAATCATTTCAATCACGTGCATGTGATCCGATAATTGACTGTGAGGGCACTATATCCAACAATCTTCCACTTGCACTCAAGGCTAATTATTGCGATGTCGCATACTCACAGCCCGTGTGATACCGAACACCCAACTCCTCTACTAATCAGTCTCACAAAGCCTGTTTGCGAAACTATTGCGTTCGAAGAATAGCCTCAGTGAGTGGATCCGCCCTGATGTTTCTTTCTATGTCACTCTCTATGTCAAGTTCGCGGAGAAAGCCATCTCCCGAAATGAGCAATACCTGTCTTAGAATATGTCTGGATATCTGATGGGACCTAGTTCATAAATGAACTCCAAATCCAAACTTCTTAGACTATATCGTCAACTGAACTTAATCAGTATCCTGCGCCATGCCTCCCTCAGTATCCGCTTGGACCACCTGTCCAAAATACTGCCCCTCGTCAGAGGGAAAACTATAACTTTAACAGTCATTCTGTCATCCAGGTCACCTTGGAAGCCTGGAATGATAACCGTCTCCCGAAAGAGGTTGCCGTTATCAAATCCCTAGAACATTCACTTATTTTCTAAAACTGCTTCCGAATGTTTCTCCAGGATTGGATTAATATCAACTTATTGCATCTAGTGCAAAAACAACATCTGGTGTGGTACTTGACATCTCATGATTGACTCAATTGCCTAAGCAAGTGATCTGCCACTCATGCACATCCCTCTCCCCTTTAGTCTGTAAGACACCTTTAGAGAGGGTGACTCCATCACCTGTAGGTACACTACCATGCCTGGAGTCGTCCATTCTAAAGCACTTTTAGAATGCTGTCTAAGTACCCAGATTGGGAAACTACCCAAATCTAAATTTAAAAACCATAGATCTAGTAACCAGAATGTCTGATATTATATATATCCTACGTGGAGAAACCACTGTGTGACAACGAAAGTATAACCGATCGTAGTATAGGAATTTCACTTCCTATTATGTGTATGTCATCCATATATCAGGACATCACACCCTACTACCTTCTTAACAGATCCATCCCCTATTCTGATGAAGTCAAACCTATGACTGTCACATCAGAAATAGATGATCTATCTCCGCTATATCTGCTTTAGTCTATAAATAGACATAAGCTACTTGTCCACTATACTTCCGCTGCTCCCACTGACAACGACAACCCTCTGGCAGAGTCATATACACGTACTCTTCTAAAGCTAGTTTAGAACGACGCTATACTCATCCTCCTGCCGGGTCGCATAGCCTGGAACAACAGTAGTGTCAAGTCTGGGTAAACAAGAAGCTCCCTGTCACCATCCTTGAGCATACCGAAGTACCTCTCGAGTGCCTGAGGTTACCCACCATATCTGCGAAGTGGTAAATGGAATGTCATTCCAGATTGAATCTTTAGGTCCTATTAAATTTTCAGTAATCGTTTGCGGTTCTGGACTTTACTTCCAGTTCTACCATACTCCCACTACTGTTTTCTGAAAAAATCCATTTTTCTAAAATTGTGGCGAGTCAAGAACAATATCACTATTGATCTTCCAGATGGTAGAAATTCAACCCTCGTCATAGCCCGGGTCAACCAATAAACAACCATTACAGAAATGTGCCTTGAGTTATCCAGAGTCTGGTTTTAAGTATGAGCCGGACAACTCCCCGTACCTTAACATTGTTAAGATATGAACTATTCTATATCAAATATAGAAACAGAGGCACTGATTTAATTGGAACCAGATTCAAATCATGAAACTGCCTCCAGTGCATGTTAACTAAATGGAGAGAGGCCGATCAACGTTACTCAACTTAGGAATGCATCCAGATATGAGTAACCTGAAAGAGAAACAAGTTTCTCAAAACTATTACTATCAACTGAATACCATACACAAGTATCTACATCTTCGATCACCTTGAAGAATCCCGATACTTACAACACCTGGTTCTCTACTTTATTCATATACCTATAACTTCTCAAAACTTGGACCTTGTGTTTTTACGAAACACATGTCTAAGAACTAGAGAAGTCACAAGTAAACAGAATATAGTACGAGTACCAACCCCTCTGTCCTAATGGACACTGGACAACATACAATACTCTGTATAAGTCCCCTTAGTCTAATAACTCATTCCCTGTGTGTCGTAGGTTGAAAACTGTACTTATGGCTAAGAAGAATTACACCGCTGTTTAATGCTCCTTACCTAACCATCCACTGATATAGGTAAATGTCGTCGACATATTTTCAAAAATTTATATCTCACTTTATAAAAAATAAACGTACAGATATATCAATTTGAAATTGGTGCATAACAACAGATATTCAAAACCAAATATTTGCCGTCCGGCAAACAACCCAGGCGATTTCCTCAAATATCACCAATTACAACGAATCCCGATATAATGAGGATGATCACCCAATTCCCAATAACTTACTCCCATTCATCATCTGTAAAACCATACAGATGTGAGAATCAAACCTGGTAAATACATACCCTGGAGCAAGGACTAATTGGGAAATCAGTTTCTTTTAATAATACACAGTGAAACTGAAACATGTAAATGTTTCGAAGAGGTATCTGGGTATTCTAAGTAATGCCTCTTCCATCATCAGATTCACAATTGTAACCGTATATTTCATTGTCATCTCTCCAAATCTCTTTATATGTCTTTAATCATTACCTTCTGCACACCCCTTTAGGATAAATGGTTTTTTTCCCTCCCAGCCATTCGACACCAGCCTATGGTTTGGAGGAAGACTATCCAATAAGCCTAATGGGTGTACTCTCTTAATCCTAGGAGCACTCGTAACCTGAGAGAAGATGAAGACAAAAGACAACTGAATAAATTTTATTCCTATTTCTCCTGAACCATAATCCATCTCCGAACTGGAACAAGTTCCTTAGAGCTCATATATAACCATACGACGGAATATCCAATAACTGTGGATCTTCGTAGTGATACGAAGTGTTCTGGAGAAATACAAAGGCGAAGTAGGAGTGGTGATGAAATACTTGGTTTTGTCGTGAATAGCAGTCGCAATTTACTTTGCCCTCTTTCTAATCCCTTTATTTGTCTTTACTTAATACCTTCTGTACACCACACTTAGGCTAATTGGTTTTCTTCATTCCCCACCGTTCGGCACCTGCCTATGGTTTGGAAGAAGACTTATCCAATTAGCGTAATAGGTGTACCGTCCTAATCCAAGGAGCACTCGCAGCCTGAGAGAAGGTAAAAGGAAAAGACAACTGAATAATCCTATTCATTTTCTCGAGAACCGGAACCATCCTCGAATCTAGAACAAGTTCCTTCGAGTTCGTATATAACCATACGATGGTTTTATCCAATGGAAGTGGATTTTCGTAGTAATACGGGGTGTTCTGGAGAAAAGGATAAAAGTAGGAGTGGCAATGAGGTATGCAACTCAGACAATCCAAAAGCCTGTGTTTGAAGAAGGTTCGGTTAATCTTGGTCACTGAGTCATAGTCAAGGGTCGGGCCATGGTCGCTGCCAAAGAGAGAGAGAAAAGAAACACTCTGCATGCACTCTAACCAAGAACAGAATGGTTACCACTTTATCCAATCAGGAAACCTCCCACTGTAATCTCAAATTCTCTTCCAAACCTGAAAGAAAAATTAGTCGGGATCACCCGAGGAGTAAACCAACTCATCAGTGGGAATCGGGATCCAACTATCATCGCATGATAATGTGATGGAATCCACTCACGTTATCACACTCCATAAGGTATGCGTATGCCTGGAAAGTTTCAGATTCTTTAGAAACTCCCGAATTGATTTTGACCCCTAAGACCCAAGTGACCTTGACTGAGCTAACATATCAAAGGATCCTAGCCAAGTTCAACCCGTCATTATCTTGATTGCATTATACCCACCCGCAGAAGTCCTTAGCCGAGCCAAAATGACCGTACAACTGTCCTAACCAATCACACATCCATAAGACAGAAAAACATTACAGAGTTACCGCACACTACGCCTCGACTGAGCATGACATACGTAGCATGAATACTAAGCAATACTAATCTGAAATGACGGAGGGCTACGGTTGGTTTTTGGTGAAAAACCTTTAACGTAATGAACTTGATATCGTTGAAGGAACCGGATAGCTTTTTATAAATATAGTGGCGAAAACCTTTGCTAAAGAGGTCACTCCCGGTGAAGGGATCTCGGCTCTTTCCCTGTAGAATGAGGTGCAGGATATTCCAAACTAAATACCATGATGCAAAGCAAAAAGTGATCGACCATAATGAAGTTATTACCCTGACGCAAACTTCTGTCCAAGGGGTCACTCCCGGTGAAGGGATCTCGGCCCTTGCCTCGTCGACTGAGGTGCTGGATATTCATAACCGAATACCACTGTGCAAAACAAAAGAGAACGTCCTCGCAATAACAGCTTTTTGAAAAATGTTCCAACAACATCAGAATAGGTTTTTTTATCTTGCATTGATTTGAATCAATGCAGTCGCATCAATTAATCACACCACAAAAGAACGAAAATATGATGTACGTATATGCCATCCGCATTCGCCACTGGGTCCCGTCATCACCCGTTAGGTTACTTAACTAACGACAGAGTGGGGACTGGACTAGCGCGGGTGTAAAACATATACAACATCTACTAGTATATATATCAATATATAATATTAGCTCAAGACGTGATAAAATGCAACATCACAGAGAGGTAATAAGCATCACAGAACAATACAGATAATCTGGGATCTCCGGTTTTCATAGAGCCGCTACTGAAACCCGACGTTCCCCTGGTCGTGTGGATAGCCTGTGCAATGAAATCCTAAACCCCTACGGGCGCGGCAAGTTACCCGCCAAAACCTGAAGCGAGGCAGCCCCCTTCTACAAAGTGAATGGACCACCCAGCACTTCACGGAATCCGGTAACTTGAGCACCCCTCCTTGGGTCAACCTGTACCCCCTACGAGTGCGGCGAATAGCCCGCCAATTCTAGAGTGAAGCCCCCTCCGTCTCAAAGCCATGAGATGCAGGCCCGTTTCCCTCTAGAACCCAGCTATCCGTGCATCCCACCGCGGGGTAATCCTAGTACAGAAAGTAAAATATATACAACGGGTACATCGACCTCAGCCCGGTCGTGCCCCAAAAGAATAATATACAAACAAGCAGTGACGGCAGTCCACATGTCGGACGCTCGCCCCGCAATACCAAATGTAAAAATACAACCAAACTGTACTACCATTTCATCCAGGCTATCCACCACGACAAATCCGCAACATCACAGCACAACACAGAACATCAACGTGAATGTCACGTTCGCAAATCCGTCTAAAAGAGCTATAGCAATTAGACAAGATTTACCGATCAAATGATATTCATGATCGCAGATATAAAGTAAGCACTGTGAACTAAAATATTTAAAATTTTCGATCGATAAAATTTCCCGAAGTGGGCCCCAAGCACAATTCCCAGTACTCAAACAAATCTGGGCCCAAACTGAAAATACCAGAAACCCCAATTCCAAATCAGAGACCACTGCAGAGAATTTGGTGCATTGAAGCTACAGGAGTGCGACGGAACTGCGGCCAAAACAAGGGTAATGTCATGGTTCCGCGGCGCTATAGTGACGTCATGCTACGAAATTTCTGCAGTGGTCTTAGAAATGCCTGCCGGATTTTCTGACACACTCAAAATAATTTTTTGACGACAAAAAAAATTTCGACAGAAACTGGACAAATTGGAATCACGGTTTTGGAAATTTCATTCGATCGATGTTCTAAATATGTTAGAGCAAGCTAGTAAAGGTTAATGGCGTGGCTCTGATATCATGTAAGTCTACGGTAGCGCCCCAGCCGTCTGTCCGAGGCCAAAATGCGGAAACGAATTTTTTTTCAAAACTTGAAACCGGCGCTATCGTATACTTTAAATTCGATCGAAACATTAACCTATAACTAGCAAATAAGAGAAGGGATAGAAAGGCTATACAGATCGATCCGTGTCCTTCGGCCTTTGGCCACCATCCCAAGCTCCTCGTGGAATCTCCGATCTCGATCTTCTCATCGGAAAGGGCACCACATCATCGAGTCTTTTTACGGGCTCCCGCTTCATCCGAAGCAACTCGGGCACAAAGTTCGCTAGCCGACGTGTCCAAGATGATGTAGAGAATGTGTGTGATAACTTTGTCTCAACCATCCATTGATTCTCATCACATGAGAGTGTATGGATGGAGGTTAGAGATGATGCCATTAATAGAGGTTGTGAGCTAGAGGAGGAAGAAGAAGAGGAGCCAATTTCTTTCTTTTTGTTCTATGATGAAAATGAGAGTGAGTGTGAAAAATACAAGACCCAACACTATACAATGGCTTCCCTTCTCTCTCTTCCTCTCATTTCAAACCACAAATCAATCACATAATGTGACATTAGCATAAGAAAAGAGACCATGAGTCACTAATGAAGTCTATGTCACATTAAATGCACAAAATGATGATTTAAACTCACAATTTCCATTTGTAAACATTAACCCAAATGTTTACAACAATAAAAAGATACGGCAACATCTAAACTAAACTCGTGATGGATCACAAGGATACCCCTCACCTGTATATACATAACTGCATCCGCATTCCGACCGAATACGAATGCGATGAGACTAAAGTAATCCAATAAATCTAATACTAGGATCCGGCTTAAACCAAAGCCCACTAGTATGATCCGCCCGATCATGATCCGTGCACTACTGCACGTATATGATCGAACCCTGCCATATATCATACGGCCTCTATAAAGTTTCGCCCGAAACTTGAGAAATTGTCTGTGGGGGACTCTAAAGACTCGTCAATACTTTGGCTGTGGATTTAACCACTAGCACGTCAGAGGTATTAGCCGTACGTAACGGGCTACAGGTATTGACCAAAAGGAAGGTCGATGAGAGAATTCATCCTGACACCAAACTGAGCCTGTCAGTGACAATATCCATACAGTCCGGTCCATTCGTCTAGGAGCATTGCATGGCGGGCCTAGAGGGATGGTAAAAGTCAGACCCCCAAAAGAGGTACAAGTCGTGTCGGAGTGTAGTCCAGAACACCCTGAGATACTACTAGAATACCTACCAGTAAATCTCCTGCCTTGGTCAAGGACTTCGTGTAATGGCTCTCCTAGACACAGCGCGATCTCACCCCCAATACCGGGAGAGACGAAACCCCTGCCGATCCGCTCACTGCCTCCATGTGGCTTGGGACTGTACCCAACTAAAACCTGTTCGCACGAATCCTTTGACCCGTGGTAGGGTAGTAATCAAAGCACAGTGGGAACTCACACGAGACAAATGAAGATCTCAGGTCGATGAACTAACCTGTACACATGTCACTAGGGAACTGCTATCTGATGTCAGGTATAATACCAACTAGCATATTTCCGGCGAGTCCTGTCCGGTGTACTCATAACCCAATGAGCATCTGTATACATCTTAAGTGTACCAACTGACACCAATAGCTTGTGAGACCAGCCACGGCCCCTCGTCGGGGTCTCGTGTCACGACCCAAAATTGGCCCGTGACGGCCCTAGTACTACGCAACGCCCTAAGAAGTAACTTAGTAAAAGAAAGACAAAACCCAGAAATCTAAACCATAAAAATACGGAAAAGATAATATAAGTTTTTGAAACATTTGAAATCGCAACCCAAATTCTTTAAAAATCCTACTTTATTTCTTTAAAATTTTAGCAACAACCCCTTTTTGTAAAAACTAGCCAAGATGAATGCAACACAAAAATATGAAGCTGTAGCGAAGAAATAAAGACCATAGAGAGAAAGCTGTATATAAAAGACAACAAATCCACAGTAATATACAATATCGTCCTCACCAAGTCTCTAAGTCAACAACATAATAGTAGATGGAGAGTACAAGATACAACGAATGTACAATACAAAATACAGATAACCACCAAAACCCACCGAAGCAAAATAGTATCGTGAGCTGATGCGGTATCTGTAGCAAAAGAGGATAGCTGAATAGCTGAATAGCCTGCCTCGACTACTCTGGGGAACAACCTGAAACACCTGTGGCACAACGGGGGTGAGTTGCCAACTCGTGAATAATAGATAACATATGCAGGTAATTGCAGGAATGTACGTACAGCATGAATCTAAGGTATGCGATTACAGTAATAACATGTCATGTGAATGCAAATTAATGGAAAGTACACTAGCAGGTACAATCAATATGTGCAGCAATAGTAACATGACAATAATATGCAATAACCATGTAATAGGGATATGAGAATGTAGATATGCAACTATCATAAGGGTACACTAACAGGTACTACCAATATATGAAACTGTGCATAAAATAGATAAATGTGAGGTATGGGGTGGAATATGTCATTTCCACGGAAACCTGACATCGTGGTAGGATCACAATCCATCAAGACACTCAAATCCACAATTCCTCAAATCAGCCCCCAAACTGGGCTCTCACATCATATAAGTCTCACATCACCTCAATGTACAATATCGAATAGCTCTCCTATATCTTGAATGTACAAATCAACAATCTCTTTCATATCCAATATCCAATCTCAATGAATCACCTATATCCCAAGTCGAATCTCAAGTAAATTTCTAACATCCTAAATAAATATATATGCAGAAATAAATATGATGGGGTCAATACATATATATTAGCGTCCCATTCCACTAATATTGGTGTAAGGGTATATATAACAACGGCTAAATCCCCTGTTATATATATAAAGGTATTAAAAGAAATATCATGAAAGTAATGTGCCAAGCATCGACACAGAAATCCTGATAGGTACGTATCATACGCTGTCCCGAAAGCACGAGTGCCTAGCTCTTACCCTCGCCTTTCGACGTATGCATACGTGCATGACTCCCAACAGTATCTCCATGATCCCCGCCGAGTCATTGGTACTGTCACCGGATGGTATGGTTCCCCTGCCGGGCTCATCGGCTCAAAGCACATCGACATCCCTTTCTTGCCCCGGGGTACTTCCGGGCCCCACCATGTACCCTCTACGGCCTCGACGTCTCCTCGTAGGGGTAAAAATAATCAGCAACGATAAAATCCATGGTGGATGCGCAAATATCATATCAAGGAAACCGGGTTTTTCAATGTATGCATAATTTCATGAACTCCAGCGGTTCCCAAATCCAGAAAACATCATGTAAAATCCAAATAATAATGCGCAATCCAGGAATAAACATATACGATATATCTGAAATGCGAGCATATAAATGAAAATTTGTAGCTGAAACCAGATGTATGCGAAACCAATAAGGTACAGCTAAGTAACATCAGTAAAGGTAAATATGTGACTGCAACCGAATATGTGTGTAACATACAGGTGTAACAATTTATAGGTATCTACCTATAAGAACTGATGTCGTATACCCCCTGGGTATAAGTAAAATATGTAGGATATCCCGATAAGCTAGATGTCATATGTGATAAGCAATAGTATCTATAATGGTTAGTGTGTGACATGGCAATTATTGATGGTGTGTGTGTAGCAAGCAATCCGTGCTCGTGCAACATGAACCGTCAATAATAGGTGCAATGCCCTACGGCTACTAGTCACAGTACAACTATATCTAAGTAAAAAGGGGAAAGGCGCAATTCTAACAAGGACGTAGAATATGCGATAAGTATTGAATCCTAGCCCAGACGCATAACGCCATGCGGGCGATTCCCCTGTAGATGTTAAATCTACTCACCTACACTCCACGCTAGGTGAATCCTACCATCTGCTCCCCCCTGTAGCAGTGCCCGTAGTCCCCGCCTGCAAACCTGCAAATAAGACATGGAAATCACATATAAGCCAAATATCTCGCAATACGTGATATCGAACCCAAACGAGAAACTCGCGTCGCGAACTAAACGCGCATGCACGATACGCTAAAACGTGTGTATACGCGTCTAAAACCATCGCGACACGCCGCGATATGCTGGATCACAGAACCCTCTCACGTATCGCGCAAACACAACGAACACCAAATACGATATATTGCCCCAGATTTTCCTACAGGTCAAATATTACAAAACTAGACATGCCAAAACACTATACAACACAGAAGAGAGCCCTACACCAAAATCCAACACCTAACTCCTCTTCCTGGCCGCAAATTGCGGCCATATGGATTAAATTGGCGGCCGGGGTTGGTAATGGGTGGCTCGTGTTCATGTGGTGTGTTCTATACCTAGTGTACATGCTCCAGTCTTCTCAATTTTGTCCTGAAGTGTCTGGGTCAATAGCAGATCACAGAATGTCACAAATATCGCTTAAAAACATCAATTTTGCACAAAACACAAACCCTATGGTATTTTAGTGAAATCTGTGTTATTTCTCAGTTGAAGTGACCCTAATAACACTAAAATAATCTAGGTTAACTAACACAATCATCTCTTAACCACAACATCTCACAAATCACCATAATTAGCTCTAAACTAGCTAATTTAACGCTAAATAACACACAAGCTAAGCAAACTAGGAAAAGGGTTCAGAAATATACCTTAGAGAACCCTAAGAAGCAGGAGAAAGAGTGTATGGGGGAGACGAGGGGTTGCTACTGCTGCTGAGGTTCCTGTTGCTGCTGCTGCTATTGCATGAGCTCCTGCTGATGTTGTTTGCTGATGCTGCTGAAGCTGCTTCTGGTGTTGCTGCTGCTGTTTTCTGGGGCTGCTGCTTCTGCTGCTGGTGCTTCAGCTGAAGGGGTGAGTGTGTGTGTGTGTGTGTTTGAGAGTGAGAGAATGAGAGTAATGAGTGAGAATGAGAGAACACAAACAACCCCCCCTTCTCACTCTCTCTCACTTCATTAATGAGGCATGGCTCTCTCTCCTTGTAGCACCATACCCTCTCCCTCTCACAAAGTCAACATTTCTTACCAAAATAAAACCCTTTTTCAAATTCATTTTCCATTTTTAAAAAGAACAACCATACACATTATTAAACCCAAAACTCCTAAACAATCAATAAAACAAGCTTAAAGGAAAATGGTTAGCTAACCATGATTGCTAATCATGATTAACCTCCCAATTAGCACCCTAGTTAACATGCACAAGTGTGTGAGTGCCCAGAAAAATTCTAACAAAATACTCATAAAATAGGATAAAATATTTAAAACTTAATTTGGTAAACTTTTTATTAAAAACCATACATTAAAATATAATTAGCTACAAAACACAATCTAAGGTGTTACATCTCGAGTGTATACACTAGTCTACTAATGGAGTATCGATGCCCAGTCTTGAAACTCCCACGACTAGGGACCACTTTAAGGATGTGCTTATAGACCCCAGCTTCCACGTATATGATCGCCATCATAATACTGGCAGCCAAGGAAGAATCCTAAGGGCTCTATCAACGTTTAATAGCGACCTGTAAGGTCACCTAAAGCAGTACACGATGATAAAGATAAACCAGATAGCATACTATCATCTTGAGTAAGACTGTCTTACCGGTATAGGTCCTCCCTCAATCATTGCAATCACGTGCCTGTGATCCAATAATTGACTATAAGGGCACTATATCCAACATAGTCTGTCTGTTCAGATCTCCAAACCTTTTCTGTTTTTCTGTTGTACTTCTCCTCTGTAGGTTCAGATCTGCTATTTGCTGTTTCGCTCTCTAGAATTTTCCAGATATGAATCCATTCGTCGATCCTGCACAATTCAAACAAAACACCCTTCAAAAAATAACAAGATGATAATTTTTCTTTCTTTCAGTTTTTATGAATTTTATGATTTTATATTAACCCGAAATTGCAAAAAGAAAATAACTACGCCATCCCCGGCAATGACGCCAATTGATTCTTAGAGGTTTGATGTGCGCTTTCGCTTTCAAAAGATGAATCAAAGAATTAATTACCGCAATCAAGAACGGCGTCGGTTGGTAGCTAGCCGGTGAGTACGGGTTGGTCCACAGGGATTTTGTGTATTTTCTATTTGTTCTAACGAGTTAATTCCAATTGATGTTGGATTGATTATCACAAAAAAAATAAGGTTGATTTAGACTAGGATTAAACCTTGCTAGGGTTAGGTTTAGGTTAAGTTTGGAAATTTAATATATCTCACCGCTTTCAATGCCCTAATTAAGATCTATTTAGGTGGTATGGTAATAATTAAAAAAGGGGATTAGCACGATCGGGTAAAAACAATGTTTCTTCCTCTAGGTCCTTGTCCTTCCTTTCTTAACTCTTACCCTAACATCCATGGAAAACATATACCACCAGTCTTTTAAACTACGGTATCACCGCTACCTCGTGGGATATGGTGCCGTAGTGAGCGGTGTGTGTATGTATGCAAGGAGTCCTATAAAAAATATGCGATGGGCAAGAAAGGGGTGAGAGATTTTCATCTCTCAAACCTTTCCTATTCCTAACCCTAACAAGTGCGGAACTACTCACTCACTAGGGAATTGATAAAAAGAAACAATTTTTTTTATGATTGTTTTTGAAAGACTAATTATCTAAACTAGGGCAGATAAATAAATTACTAAACTACGGCAGAAAAGAATTTAACTAGGGCAAGGTAAAGAAAAAACTACTTACTTTTATTCGATGCACTCTTCAAAACATTACAATGAATTCTGAATTTTTATCAATAAAAAGAGCCATGCTAAAAAAAGAGCATCAGGGTTTCTATTTATAGATCATAGAAACCCTAAGGTTACATTCGATCCCTATCTGCATTTACAAATTTACCCTAAGAAGCCTAGTCCACACACCGCCACACCGTTGAATTTTGCACCGACACATGCTCACCATGGCCGAGGATCCGCGGCCATATGCCATGTTTGGCCGCGGATCCGTGGCCATATAGTGGGGTCTTGAGATGGAATTTTCTGGGCATCTTCCGGTTGCATTTGGCTTCTTGTTTCTTTACTTGGTTTCTCAGATTGTCTTCTAGTTTCTTCCAGAATTCCACAGTGCATAATGTCGTGGACTTTTACCCATTGCTTCGTGTCGAAGTCTTGAACCTTGCACTACCTTTGTACTTTGTGAACTTGTTCATTGATCTTCATTTGTCCCTCAAACTGTAGTCATGATCAAGATTCTTCCATTTGTTGGTCGTAGTCTCACTTTTGTATCGTCTTTTCAATATTTTCACTGTTTTATTTCGAGAACCTGTAACCTGCAACTATGTAGCAGACATGGATCAAAAGCACATGTTTATTTGTAAAATGAATAAGAATGGGGAATATAATAATGCAAAATTATGATATGAACAAATACCCCAAACTTATCTTTTTCTCGTCCTCGAGCAAAACTAGTTTATTCTCGAAAAAGACCTAGCCTCACTTTCGTAGGGAAACGCGATTGCACTGAGCTCGTGCAACAAGCCGTTAAACCTCTAGGTGTCCCTAGTTGGAGGAGTGTTGTCTCCTGAGGGTTTTCAGCGGATACTACCCACAAAATCCTATCAATTTGGCCTATTGACTTTTATTCTCCAATTCGGTTTTCTAACAAGAAATTCTATCATCTTCAACTCAGAAATTATCAACCCGTATTTTTCACGCTTCCTTATCAATTAACTTAAGATTGTATATGTTCTGTAATTTCACTTAGCTTTTAGCATCTTTTGAATTTTCCTTCTAAGGTTCTATCTCAACTTAGGAATTTTTATCATCTCTACTAAAAATATAAGTCCTATATTTCAATCCTATCCCTTATGCAAATCCCAATCACATACCCATACATGTGTGTGTGTATCACCCCTATACTTGGAAATTCAAATCAAGCTATTATACTCTTGTCCATCGTCCAAAGTACTTATCAATTGGTGAATTTTTAGATAAAATTGCCCACACATCCTTCATGCGACCGTTAATACTTCTTGAGATACTAACGACCGATTACAAAATGTGTTTGCACATTAAGACGTAATTCCTAGTCTTGTAACACCTAAGGCTTTAGCAGTGACTCACAAACCAGTTGGTCTAAGGCACTATGTGATAAAGCACCCTCGCTAAATATTTTTTCTATTTATGCAGCCTTAAGTAATTACAAAAACTAGTGTTCATTTTTTAATCTATTTATTCACACTTGTATTTTTATTTTATTTCCCTTTATACTAAGGACTTTAGACAAGAGCATTTTAAGGTCTCTTCTACTATTCCAAGTTTCAAGGTTCATGTTTGTGCAATTTGTAGGGTATATATTTTCAGAATTTAGAATTAAGCTTAAGAATTATCTTTCAGACTTATATTTTAATAAAAGTATCAAATACTCTTCCCTTGTTTTGACTTAGCCCAAGAAGTGAACTCAAAAATTTCCTATTTCTAAGTAAACTACAAAGACATATATTTTCTACTATTAAATTTTAAGAAAGGTTATTTTTAGGGTTTTTAATTTACTAAGTCTAGGATCTAGTTGTTCCTAGCTGGTTAACCTTCTTGTCAAACTCAATTCAATTATGGCCAAAATTGAATTTTTCAATTTTTATAATTTATCAAATTTTTCAGTTTTTATTTGATTTTTATATTTTTATATTTTTTTCATTTTTTTCAATTTTTATGATTTTTTTTATAGATGTAATGGAGAATTTAAACATGCAAAAGAAAAAGAAAAATATATACAAAAATTTAAAAAGTATGCAATGCAAAAGATAACTATTTACAATCACTAACTGGCAACGGTGCAAATTACCCTTTAAAAGATGATTGCATCTCGATCTCTTCTAAGGATCTCTAGCAAAAGATAACTATTTATACATTTGATTGAACGATGTTTCATGCGCTTTCGCTTTTAAAAGATGAATCAAAGAATATTAACCGCAATAAAGACGGTGTCGCTTGGTAGCTAGCCAGTTTAGTACGGGTCGGTCCACAGGGAGATGGATTCCTTATCTTTATGTTCTAACGAGTTAAGTCCAAACAAATGGTGTTTTAATTTTAAGAACTAAGAATGAGATAAAAGTTTATAAAAAGCTTTCTAGGGTTAGGATTAGGTTAAATTTGGAAAATCAATTATTCTCATCGCTTTCTTTGCCCTACTTATGAACTTTTAAGTGTTATGGTAATTGTTAACAAAGGGGATTAGCACGATCGGGAAGAAACAAGGTTTCTTCCTCTAGGACCTTGTCCGTCCTTTCTTAACTCTTACCCTAACCTCCATAGAAAATATGCACAACCGGATTTTAACTATGGTATCACCGCTACCTTGTGGGATAGGGTGCCGTAGTGAGCGGTGTGTGTATGTATGCATAGAGTCCTATTTAAAAAATATATGATGGGCAAAAAAGGGATGAGAGATTTTCATCTCTCAAACCTTCCCCAAACTTAACCCTAACAAGTGAGGAACTACTCACTCATTAGGGAATTGATAAACGAATTCATTTTTATGGTTTTCTTTTAATTAACTACGACAGATAAAAAATTTATAACTACAGCAGAGAAATAAAATTGCTAGATAACTAGGGCAGAAAAGAATTAAGATAACTAAGGCAAGATAAAAAAAAACTTACTTCTTCATTGATGCACATTTTGGCAATTACACAGAAAGAAAATTTTAGACTGGAGAAACAAAAAGAGGCATCTCAAAAGAGGCACCCAAAGGAGGCATGCTCCAAAAAGAGCTGTAGGATTCCTATTTATAGATAATAGAAACCCTAGGGTTTACATCTGATCTATATCTAGAATTACAAAAATACCCTAAGAAAGCCTGTTCAACGCACCGACTCCCACCGACACGCAACGAAGCACCGACACGTGTCCTATATGGCCGCGGATCCATGGCCATATGCCTTGTTTGGCCGCGGATCCGCGGCCATGTGATGGGCTTGATGGCTCAATTTTCTAGGGCTTCTTTCTGTTGCTATTTGCTTCTTTTTTCTTCACTTTGTTCTTCAGACTCTTTTCTAGTTTCTTCCAGATTTCCACAGTGCAGAAATGTTGTGGACTTTTACCGTTCGCTTCGCGTTGAAGTTTTGAATCTTTGTGCTGCCTTCGTGCTTTGTGAAATCGAACTGTTTGCTGATCTTCGTTTGTCCCTCAAACTGTAGGCGGCATGGTAAAGATTCTTCTATTTGTTGGTCGTAGACTCACTTTTGTAACGTCTTTTCATCATTTTCACTGTATTGTTCCGAGAACCTGTAACCTGCAACTATTTAGCAGATATGGATCAAAAGCACCTATTTATTTGTAAAATAATTAAGAATGGGGAATATAATAATGCAAAATTATGATATGAACAAATACCCCCAAACTTATCTTTTGCTCGTCCCGAGCAAAGCCAATTTTATTCTCGAAAAAATCCTAACCTCACTTTCGCAAGGAATCGCGATTTCACTGAGCTTGTGCAACAAGCCGTTAAATCTCTAGGTGTCTCTAGTAGGAGGAGTGTTGTCTCCTGAGGGTTTTCAGCGGATACTACCCACAAAATACGATCAATTCGGCCCAATGACTTTCATTCTTCAATTCGGTTTTCTATCAAGAAATTCTATTATCCTCCACTCAGAAATTATCAACCCGTATTTTTCACGCTTCCTTATCATTTAACTTAAGATTGTATATGTTCTGTAAATTTATTTAGCTTTTAGCATATTTTGAGTTTTCCTTCTAAGGTTCCATCTCAACTTAGGAATTTTTATCATCTCTTCTAAAGACATAAGTCCTTTTTTTCATTCATATCTCTCATCCAAACCCCAATCATATACCCCTACGTGTGTGTATATATCACCCCTACACTTGGAAATTCAATTCAAGCTCTTATACTCTTGTCCATTGTCCAAAGTACTTTTAGTTGGTGAATTTTTAGATGGCATTGCTCACACATCCTTCATGCGACCGTTAATACTTCTTGAGGTACTAACGACCGATGACAAAATGTGTTTGCACATTAAGGCATAATTCCTAGTCTTGTAATACCTAAGGCTTTTAGCAGTGAATCCCAAACCAGTTGGTCAAAGGCACTAGGTGATAAAGCACCCTCGCTATATATTTTTCTTATTTTACGCAGCCTTAAGTAACTACAAAACCAGTGTTCATTTTTTTTATATCTCTTTATTGACACTTATAATTTTATTTTCTTTCATACTAAAGATTTTAGACAAGAGCATTTCAAGGTATCCTCTACTATTCCACGTTTCAAGGTTCGTGTTTGTGCAAGTTGTAGGGTATATATTTTCAGAATTTAGACTTAAGGTTCAGAATTATTTTTCAGACTTACACTTCAAATAAAAAGTCAATACTCTTCCCTTATTTTAACTTATCCCTAAAACTGAACTCAAAATTTTCCTATTTCTAAATAAACTACAAGGACATGTATTTTCTACCGGTAAACTTAAAGAAAGGTTATTTTTAGGGTTTCAAATTTACCAAGTTTAGGATCTAGTTTTTCCTAACTATTCAACCGTCATGTTGAACTTAAGTCAAATGTGGCCAAAATTGAACTTTTCAATTTTTATAATTTTTAAAAAATTTCAATTTTTATGGGTTTTAAAATAAGTATGCAAATGCAAAATTATACATGTGAATGCGAAGGAAGAAAGCTTACCGAGCACACCCCCAAACTTAAACTTGACAGTGTCCTCACTTTCAGGCTATACCAAGAGGGTCAAAATCGTCGACACTCCCCTGTTTATTTTTTATTATATTTTTTTATTGTTAAAAGAAAACAAAATATATATACAAAAAGGTCCCCCCAAACTTAAGCGAGACAGTGTTTCCACTGTTTAAGTGTTAAAGTTCAGAGTTAGGGAGAAGAAAAACACAGTATCAAGCTATACAAGGCCTTACACAGGCCAAAGGTTTGCACCAACCAGTCAAATATTTTATCGTTATAATGGTAAGGTTGGTGAAAGAATGGAGTGTAGAGAAAAGAGATGAGAAGCACACGAGACCGTATGGAGATAGAAGCAGTATACAGTCTCGGTGGAGGAGAAGAATGGCGGAAGGGAAAAAGAAATAATGGTGGTGGTTCGACTTCTTGGGGTGGAGGTTGATTAATCACAAAATCCATGTCGTATAGGAATGCAAGTTCGTCATAAAAAAGTTCTTCAAAATCTCATCGATACAATTGAACATTTTGCTGTCAGTAAGTTTTGTGCCAGAATTTATCAGACTTGATTTGTCAAAAATTATGGAGGTAGGTGACTCGAAAAACAAATCTACCTCATATTCAAAAGTATCCAAATTAAGTTGGCTTTTTGGAATGATCGAACTTGAATTATCGGATTGTGATTTCTCAACACTCATTGAAATTATAGGAAGAATAGAAGAGGAGCCTGAGAAAGTGGGAGAAAGAAGTTGAATATAAACTTGAGGGTGGATATGGAGTGTATAAACTAGCCCAATTTGTAGTGACCGATGTGTAAAAAGCGATTGTGCTAATCTATCAACCCACGGAGAATTGAGATCAAATCCCTCAAGATTCATGTGAAAACATAGGTACGTCGAACTTGGTAAACCAGATATTGAAAATGAAAGGGATACGGTATCTTGCAAGGTCGGAACGAGGATGGAGGGAAGTGAGTGAGTAAGGGTATCGGTTAATGATTCAGGAGGGTGTACACAATCAGTGGAAGGGAGAGGATGAATTGGAAAATCCGACTCATCAAACAAAACTGGTTCATCCTCAATAATTTCCTCAATATTCTCCTCAAAATTTAGCTTATCCATGTCATTCTCATCAAGACGCATATGAAGTTCAGGAAAAACATTTAATGACTCGGGATGATGAATTGGAGAGAAAAATTCAGTCAAATCTGTGGGTTCATCATTTAAAATATTCCCAGCGTCGATATTCTCAATCAAGTGAAAAACAATTTTTTCAGACACCTTGATCAGTCGAAAATACTGCATTTTTAACACGGCAATTTCCCTATCTATTGCACTCATCTAGAAGTGTTCGGTATTCATGTTACACATATTAGCAAATCAGTTGTAAAATATCAGATTGCATGTGTTATACTCTAAAACCGACATTTCTGAGGGAATTATGTGTTTATCATGGCATCACATCATCCCTATATTGCGCAACACTTGTCTTGAGAAATTGTGCAGGAAATTGCAGGCAAATCCAGAAGAATGGCTAAATTTGTCAAATTGATGATAAAAAAATACGCCAATGACTTCAGATCTGGAAGTAATCTGGAAAGCATTTTGAGAATCAACATATCAGATACATACCCCAAAGGAATCCTAAAGCAACAGAAGAAAAATGGCACTGTGTCCTTGTCACGTGACCGCGGATCCGCGGCATAAGCTGGCACGTGCCGCGGATCCGCGGCGGTATTGCCACGTCAGCACTCCAATATTGCTTCATTATTCCTATCTCAATGGCTACAGCTCAGAAATATACTTCAAATTCCAGAGAACTCTCGAAGCTTCTACCAGATCAGCAAAGATCATTAAGCAAAGCTAATCTTAATTAAGCTCCTAACAAACTATTTCTAGAAGCTCCCTCCTAACTAACTTCATCTAGAAGGCTCCCTCTAACTAACTTTTGGAGGGAAATTCAAAATTCAAATCCTAGATCTAGGGTTTTGGGAAGTCTATAAATAGAAGCCTAGACCTAGGGTTAAGGGCTAATCTCTAATCATTAGTTCAATCATTAATCTCCATCTTCTTCCACAAGTCTAGTAACAAGACTTGTGCGAAACCCTAACCCTAATTCCAATCCAAATTCAAGATCCCGAGTACCAATCAAGCGAGAAGCCCTTCAACCTTTTAGGAGCGGAGCCGATCTTCAATCGAGCAAGTGATCCAAGCCGATCCGCGACTCACGGAGACGAGCGAAGCCAAATCGACGATCGAGTTCTTCCACTTGTAGTTCTTGAGCGATTGTAATGAAATTGTTGATATAAATAAAAGGTGAAATTCGTTAATCTCGCTTTCTTTAAATTCTTGCATCATGATTCGATCTCAATTTATAATTGTAGTTCTTGCTGTGATGTTCGAGTAAAACTCCGCTCGTAAAGGAGTCGAGACGATCAATAGAATGATGATGTAACAAATCTTAAAACGATTCTTAAGTCCTACGAGTTTTGTAAACCCTAGCAAGTTCAAGAATCGATGACCTAGTTTCGTTGCGATGCTTTCTTGATTGTTATCGCTCGAAATTAGGGATCTACGATCGTTTCTTGAATTTACTAGAGGCTAGAATGTGAATGATATCGACGAAGGAACAAGGGATAAATGATGAAACCTTAGTTCCACTAGAAATCCCTAATTCTCGTCGATCATCATCGATCTAGTATCAATTCATTGAAGGATAAGAATAGGTCATCGTGAGATTACATCACATCTATAGATCCGATCGATTCCTACGAGCCTCATTTCGATTCTTGATATTTGGTTGGAAAAATCATTAAACTCTCAATTCTTGATTCTATCGTTTTCTTGTTATTAGATCTATATTTTCTAATTCTTGAACTTCAACTATAAATCATGAATTGTTTGTTTTCTTTTCATTAAATTTTCGATTCAAATAAAACAAGATACGAAGGAATCGCACAATCCCTGTGGACGATCCGCACTCTCTAACGCGCTACATCCGACACCGTTACTGATTGCGGTCAAATATTTTTGGTTGTGATTTCTACACATTTTCTTAAACACACAACGAGAAATTCATGTCAATCAAATGGCGCCGTTGCCGGGGATTACGCGCTAATTCGTTCTATATTGAAAATTGAGTTGAAAAGTTTATTCCATTATAATTTTTTAGATCAAAATTCACGCAAACACTAATACGTGTTGTTGTGATTTGATTGAGAGGAAATCTGGAATTATTGGAGCTGGAGAAAAAAATTTCTGAATATTCTAGTAAGCTAAAGGGAGAAACAGAAGCATTGTCCTAAAATTTTGTGCAGAGAACTGCCTAGGTGACCGCGATTCCGCGGCATATACCCACCTCCTGCAGCGGTTCCGCGGCGGCCTTGCTGCTTCAGTGTACCAAAATTTCTCTATAAGCTTCTCACTTTCTTATCTTCTTCCTTGTCTGCTCCAAATAACAATTTACTGCAGGTTTCTTTGCAAAAATTCGCAGCGCGCAAAAAGAAAAAATTAAATTGTGCTTGTTTTGATCTTGTGGTTGTTTGCATAATTAATACGGACATTAAGGGGCAAAGACCAAATCCAGATTAGGTGGGGAGTTCATTACCCTTCCTAAGCCCCGAAAATCACAAAATTGCATCCGCATTTACCCTAATTAACTAAAAAATATTTAGAGATGACTCTAAGGACCGTCGCGCTCACTTAGGATAGAAGAAGTCCGTGGGTAATTCATTGCTTATCCGCGTTTCTCTTGTGGTGTCTAAGGCAAGTGTGTCGAAGGCTAGTGGTTACTTAATTAGGCCCACTACTTACGTAGTGGAGAACCTCCCACTTACCTGGCTACAGGAGAGACAAAGAGGCAGTGGAGGATTTATCCTGCGTCTTGTCTTCTGGCAGTTAGGAGCGGTCTAGAGATTTGACCTAGGTGACCCCTAGAATTAGGGTTTTGTGTGTTGCATTTTGTGATTTGCATCATTTTTTTTTTCAAAAATCTGTATCAATTTTCAAAACAAACACCGCATTCATATCATTTCCCCTAATTATAAATTCACGCTGCCACTTGTACTAACCCTTTTTAGTGCAAAACAGGCTGGAACCGGGATTCTAGTGCCCGTTAAGTCCGTGTGTCCTCATCGACCCTAAAGTCGGTATTTCTCCATTTACCCTTTCTTTTACCCACCACCACACCCACATCGATGGATCCTTCTCCATCGAACTTCTTTTCCACTACTCTGCCGCCGTCCGTTGGTGCGCAGAATCTACCTCGCATCTCTCTCCAAGAGAGATGCTATCCTACACGAGGTCCACTTTCAACTTGTCTTTCCATTCCACCAGCCAACGGGGAAAATTTTCAAATAAAACCCCAATACATCAACCTTCTACCAAAATTTCACGGTCTCGAGACTGAAGACGCATATGCATTTATCACCAAATTTGAAAATGTATGCGCAATGATGAGTACCTCACAGCTTTCTATGGATGCTATGCGTCTACGTCTTCTCCCATTCACCTTGTCCGATATAGCCGAGAAGTGGCTATATAACAGTACCGCACATTCCATTTCAAATTGGGAAGAATTCTTCAAAGCATTCCTTAAGAAATTCTACCCACATCACAAGACAGCTCGAGTCCGCAGCGAAATCAATCAATTCACCCAGCTTTCAAATGAACCATTTTCAAAATGTCTTGAACGCTTCAAGGATCTGTTAGTCCAATGTCCACATCACGGCATCCCGAGATGGGAACTGTGCCGAATCATTTATGAGGGCATTAATCCTAACACAAGACAGAACCTTGAATCCATGTGTCAAGGCAACTTCATGACTAAAGATGATGGGGAAG
This sequence comes from Agapanthus africanus, assembly GCA_030015575.1. Taxonomy (NCBI): domain Eukaryota; kingdom Viridiplantae; phylum Streptophyta; class Magnoliopsida; order Asparagales; family Amaryllidaceae; genus Agapanthus; species Agapanthus africanus. The sequence goes on along the minus strand of JASDDO010000016.1, from coordinate 129,397,019 downwards.
CCTGGAATTTTCTAGAAAATTTCGCTGAAAAATCATTACAGTGGGAGCGTGTGAGTCAATCGTCTAGGGATGGCAATAATATTTCCATAGGAGTTAGAGCTGACATTTCAGCCATGCAAAACAAACTTGAGACTATGGAAAATAAATTTTTAGCCGCCCTAAGTCAAATATCACTCTCCAAAACTGTATGTGGATGCTGTTCTGATCCTTCTCACTTGACGGAAGAATGTCCACGAAATGCTCTGTTTCAAGGTCATGAGTATACCAATGCCGCATTTCAAAGACCTAGAAACGATCCATTTTCTTCCACATATAATCAGGGTAGGAGGAATCACCCAAATTTTGCTTGGAACCAGTCACAATATCAAAACACGGTTCCAAACCAAAACAATTTCCAAGGGGACCCTCCACCACAACAGCACCCACAACTTCAATTGAGTCAGCACCCCTTCCAAGCACATAACTTTCAAAATCCGGTCAATACACCTGCACTGTCTAGTCCTTTACAGTTGACCGGGACTGATGAATCCTCTTCATTTGCACAATACATGAATTTGGTCTTAAGAAATATCATGCAAGTTTCGGCTGAAATGAAGTCCTCTGTCGATAAAATTAAGAAAAACTCTATGTCACAAAACGAGAGTATTAAATCGATGGAAGAAGAAATTGCACGATTAAAAGCCGAAATGAGTGCAATAAAGAAAGGGAAACTTCCAGCTCAACCTTTGCCCAATCCTGGCTATTCACATCATGTGAGTGCAATCACGTTGAGATCTGGAAGAGTGCTTGACAATCACCTTAGGGAAGAGTTTGATGATACTGATAAATCAATCAATGATACCCCGACTGAGACCTTTCCTTCCACTTCCACTTCTAATTCTGACCCCAGTTCTTCTACCCCACCACCTTCTTGCGAGCCTATTCTTCGTTTCCCACAAGGCTCGCCACCTCAGCCCATCTCTTCTAGTTCTCCTCAGACGATCCCCACTTCTATTCTGGGATCAGGTCCACACGCACTTCCTTCTCCTATGATGGACCCAGCGCTTATTGCTAAAGCACCTTATCCTAATCGGTTAAGAGCTAACAAATCAAGTCCACATATGGAGAAGATTATGGACATGTTTAAGCAAGTTAACATCAACATCCCTCTCCTAGATGCCATCCAACAAGTTCCGTCCTATGCGAAAACTCTTAAGAACTTGTGCACTAGGAAGAGGAAGACTAAGTGCCCAAGAAGATATTCATGGCAAAGACTGTAGACACGGCTTTCCCCCAACAAGTACCACGGAAACGTAAGGACCCTGGCTGTCCTACTATTTCTATTTCTATTGGGGAAAAACACATCAACCGTGCTCTACTAGACCTTGGCGCTAATGTTAACTTGCTTCCATACTCAGTCTATGAGCAACTAGGGATCGGGGAGTTGAAACCAGCCCATTGCACTCTCCAGATGGCTGACCGATCAATCACCAAACCTAGGGGTGAACTGGAGGATGTGTTAATAAAAATCGGGGAATTTATCTTCCCTTTGGACTTTATTGTAATTGATACACAGCCTGTAGCGAACCCACGGAATCAAATTCCGGTGATTTTAGGTCGTCCCTTTTTGGCCACTTCCAATGCTATCATCAACTGTAGAAATGGTTTTATGACTCTATCCTTCGGGAATAGGTCAATTGAGCTAAACATTTACAAGTTGGAAAGTGTACCCTCCGAACCTACTGCTCAGGTCTGTTCTGTCGACTTAATGGATGTCGACAGCAGCGAATTTGATGATCCTCCTGATACTGATCTAGACTCTTTTCATACGTTATTGTTTGACCCAACTATGTATCATACACATACGGACTCTTCCACTGAGATGTCCGGGTCAGCAACTAACATCGATTATGAACCGTTTCTGGAGTCTGAAGATCACCCCGCGCTTTGTGATGACATTATTCATCGGGATATTGATGGAACTTTTGAGGAGATCTTCGCTGATGAACTCGCATTTTTGAATGACATGGGTGTTGAGATGAATCATGTCCCAATCAATGAAATTGAACCTCCTCCCCTTCTTCTGAACCGTAAAAAGAATGCGAGTAATCCATCACATACACTGCATCGTCTCTCCAAAACGAGACGCACACACATTCTATTCCACCACTTAACATTTCCCCACTTCTTCTTCCACCAACTAGAGCACTGCATTGATAAATTTTTTGAATGGTTGGTGTTAACTTTCGGTCTTTGCAAAACTTGGCATCGACCAATGATTTTTGACCCCCTCATGTGATTTTCAAAAGATTAACATTGCATAACTCAAGTTTGGGGGGCATATGTTCTGGCTCTTGAAAAGAAAAATTTTACAAAATGATGAGCCAAAAATAAGTTTGGGGGAGGTTCTTCACTTAAATATTTTGCCCCCGCTAATAAATTCCTCCCAAGCTTACAGGTTTTTCAGATTTAGCAGAAGGCAACAGTGAGGACACTGTTGAAAACAAGTTTGGGAGAGGTTTGTGCTTATTTTCGCATCATTTGCATCATACTTTGCATAAGCACAAAACATTTTTGAAAACCTATAAAAATTTTAAAAATTTCAAAAGATAAATATATTTTTTGTACATAAATAAGATAATAAAAGTTTAGATAGAGAAAAATTACATCCATGAGATTAGAAAAATTTAAGAAAACCAAGAAAATTAGAAGTTTTCTTATACGAACTAGTAATAAGTAGTTATGAGCCGTTGTCCCAAGGGTTAGTAAGATGAAGGACGTCACTAATCTGAGGATAAAAATAAGTCTGAAAAATAGTTTCTATTCTGGAAGCCAAACATTTTGAACGTTGATACCCTTCTATTCGCACTTACACACGTCTTAAAGCCTGGGATAGTAGAGGATACCTTGAAATACTCTTGTCTTAAAGCCAAAAGTATGAAGGAAATAAAAATATGAATAAAATATAAAATGGTGAGAAAAATGAACACTGATTTTGTTATCTCCAAGGCAGCAATAAAAAAATATAGCGAGGGTGCTTCTTCCCCTAGTGCCCTAAGGCCAACTGGTCTGGGAGTCACTGCTAAGCCTTAGGTGGTGCAAGACGAGGAAAATACACCAAGTAAGCAAGCACAGGAGTAATCGGTCGGTTAGTACCTCAAGAAGTATTAATGGTCGCATGAAAGTGTGTGAGCAATCTCATCTAAATATTCATTAATTAAAAAGTACTGATGCTGATGGGCAAGAGTATGATAGCTTGAATTAAACTCTCCGGGTATAGGGATGTCTTTACACACACGCAGGGTTATATGATCGATGTTTGGAAGAAAGACAGGAATGAAGAATAAGACGATGTTTTATTGAGGGAGAACAAGATTTCTAACATCTTTTCATGACTATTAAGATAGGGCTCATGACAACCGAAAAGCTAGCTTAGTTGGAAACCTTAATTTTCAAAGTCTTTCTTTTACAATTCTTTTCTTTAAATGTAAATTTCATGATCTCCCTTTTATTATTGGATTTTGTGGGTGCAATCCGCTGAAAACACACAAGAGACAACACTCCTCCTACTAGGGACACCTAGAGGTTTAAAGGCTTGTTGCACGTGCTCAGTGCAATCGTGTTGCCAACGAAAGTGTGCTAGTTAGTTTTTCTCTTTCTTTATTTTCTCCTTCTCTTTTTAAAAAAAAGTTCGCTCGAGACGATCGAAAATAAGTTTGGGGGAATTTGATCAGTCAAAAATACTGCATTTTTAACACGGCAATTTCCCTATCTATTACACTCATCTAGAAGGGTTCGGTATTCATATTACACATATTAGCAAATCAGTCGTAAAATATCAGATTGCATGTGTTATAATCTAAAACCGACATTTCTGAAGGAATTGTGTGTTTATCATGGCATCGCATCATCCCTATATTGCGCAACACTTGTCTTGAGAAATTGTGCAGGAAATTGCAGGCAAATCCAGAAGAATGGCCAAATTTGTCAAATTGTTGATAAAAAAATACGCCAGTGAGTTCAGATCTGGAAGTAATCTGGAAAGCATTTTGAGAATCAACATATCGGATACATACCCCAAAGGAATCCCAAAGCAACAGAAGAAAAATGGCACTGTGTCCTTGTCACGTGACCGCGGATCCGCGGCATAAGCTGGCACGTGCCGTGGATCCGCGGCGGTATTGCCACGTCAGCACTCCAATATTGCTTCATTATTCCTATCTCAGTGGCTACAGCTCAGAAATATACTTCAAATTCCAGAGAACTCTCGAAGCTTCTACCAGATCAGCAAAGATCATTAAGCAAAGCTAATCTTAATTAAGCTCCTAACAAACTATTTCTAGAAGCTCCCTCCTAACTAACTTCATCTAGAAGGCTCCCTCTAACTAACTTTTGGAGGGAAATTCAAAATTCAAATCCTAGATCTAGGGTTTTGGGAAGTCTATAAATAGAAGCAAAGACCTAGGGTTAAGGGCTAATCTCTAATCATTAGTTCAATCATTAATCTCCATCTTCTTCCACAAGTCTAGTAACAAGACTTGTGCAAAACCCTAACCCTAATTCCAATCCAAATTCAAGATCCCGAGTACCAATCAAGCGAGAAGCCCTTCAACCTTTTAGGAGCGGAGCCGATCTTCAATCGAGCAAGTGATCCAAGCCGATCCGCGACTCACGGAGTCGAGCGAAGCCAAATCGACGATCGAGTTCTTCCTCTTGTAGTTCTTGAGCGATTGTAATGAAATTGTTGATATAAATAAAAGGTGAAATTCGTTAATCTCGCTTTCTTTAAATTCTTGCATCATGATTCGATCTCAATTTATAGTTGTAGTTCTTGTTGTGATGTTCGAGTAAAACTCCACTCGTAATGGAGTCGAGACGATCAATAGAATGATGATGTAACAAATCTTAAAACGATTCTTAAGTCCTACGAGTTTTGTAAACCCTAGCAAGTTCAAGAATCGATGACCGAGTTTCGTTGCGATGCTTTCTTGATTGTTATCGATCGAAATTAGGGATCTACGATCGTTTCTTGAATTTACTAGAGGCTAGAATGTGAATGATATCGACGAAGGAACAAGGGATAAATGATGAAACCCTAGTTTCACTAGAAATCCCTAATTCTCGTCGATCATTATCGATCTAGTATCAATTCATCGAAGGATAAGAATATGTCATCGTGAGATTACATCACATCTATAGATCCGATCGATTCCTACGAGCCTCATTTCGATTCTTGATATTTGGTTGGAAAAATCATTAAACTCTCAATTCTTGATTCTATCGTTTTCTTGTTATTAGATTTATATTTTCTAATTCTTGAACTTCAACTATAAATCATGAATTTTTTGTTTTCTTTTCATTAAATTTTCGATTCAAATAAAACAAGATACGAACGAATCGCACAATCCCTGTGGATGATCCGCACTCTCTGACGCGCTACATCCGACACCGTTATTGATTGCGGTCAAATATTTTTGGTTGTGATTTCTACACATTTTCTTAAACACACAACGAGAAATTCATATCAATCACACCTCATTAAAAGCATGGATATTATTCAATTCAGGTTCTAGAGTTGAGGTGTGGAAGTTAAAAGGATTGGTGACGGTTTCACTCGAAAGGGGCTCTTCACAATCAGGTAAATCAAATACTACAAAGTCGCACAACTCATTACACGTTTTATTTGGGACACTTGATTGAAAACCGGAGTTGTGGGATTCAATTGGGGATGGGTAGGTTTGATTTGAAAGTGTGTACAGCTCACTCTCACCACTCAAATTCTCACTCTGTCCAACCGCCTCATCATACATTGGAATTTTTGGAGCTAATTAGAAACTAACTACCGGGTCACTAGGTTGCATAAGGGCGGCTATGGACGCATCCAAATTCCTCATTTGTTGGTTTGTTGCTACTATATAAGCTTCCAACGACTGTTCCAGACTAGATATGGGTTGTGATGGGGTTTCAGTAAAATATTCAAAGTTGTTTGGATACTGGAAACTCCCAAATGGCTGTGTAGAAGCAATGTCTAGGGAAGGTGCAAAAGTCGGGTAGGACTGGTAGAAATTGAATGGTTGGTCAGGAGTAGGATCAATATTTGTATAAAAAGGTGAATGGACTTGTTGATCCCAAGAACTAGAAGTGTTGAAAGGAGTGAAATATCGGTTACGAGATTGTTCTATATGTTCAGCAATAGACATGGGTTTCGGAGTTACAATAGGACTCGAAGAAGGGGTATCAACGTAAGAAGGTGGTGAAGGTTGAAACGGTTGATACAAAGTGGATTGCGGAGTCCAAATGTTTCTCCTAGATGCTTCTATTCGATCTTTCAAAGAAATTTTGGGTATGGAGGGGTCGTCCGTAATTCGACCAAAACAATTCGCGTAGGAAGCAAAGTTTGGTTCAGGGTACCAAAGTTCGGCAAGAGTTTTGTGAGGTGGGGTACCGATGATTTGAGAAAGGAGAAGAAAAGAATGTGATGATTTTTTTTGATTTTTTTTTTATATTTTATATTTTATATTTATTTTTTTTAAAAAATTGTTTTTGGAGTTTTGAAATTTTTTGAAAGTGTTTTTTTAGAAAGAGTTTTGCAAAAATTTGTACGGAACTACAGCACAATTTCAGACAAATCATAATTTATACATGCACAATTAAGCCTAGAGCTAGGGTCTCCTAAGTCAACTAGACTGCTCCTAACTGTTCCAAAGGGCAAGTTGTGAGATCCTCAAATCGCCTCTTCACCGTCAATTGTGGCCAGGTAAGCACAAGTAAGAAATGAGGGATCCGCTCACGAATCACCGTGAGACGGGCCTTTTAAAATTACCTTTCCCATTTGTCTAGCCTAGACACCCCAAAGTCTGGTTTAGATAAACGACTAATGCCTACAACCTTTCCTTTGTCTTAATGAGAACGACAGTCCTTATTGGCTGAGTCTAATATTTTTTTAATTAACTCGAAGGTTGATGCAAATACTTTTTGTGATTTTTGGGGTCCTAGGAAGGGTAATGAAATCCCCACCCAATCTGGATTGGTGTTATAGCCCCTTAAAAGTCCGTTTTAAATATGCAAAGCAATTAACACACCAAAAAAATTAAAACACTTACAATTTTTTTTTATATTTGGCAGCACAAAGAATCCTGCACAAAAAAAATTTATTGGAGAGGGAGAAGAATTTTTCGCAAAGAACCCTGCAGGAAAATATTTCAGTGGAGTTCAGGGGTTTACAGAGGAGACAAAAATACTTACATAAAATTATGGGGTGCTGACGTCAGCAGTTGACCGCGGTTCCGCCGTCAAACGCTTGAGTCCGTCGCGGTTCCGCGGTGGTTAAGTTGGTTTGGATCTCCAAAATTTTTCTGTTGCCTGTTGAGATTCTCCTCAGTCTGTTCAGATCTTCTGTTTGCTGATTTATTCCCTGGCTTTTTGCAGATCTGAATCTGTCCATCTTCTTTTCCTGCGCAATTCACACAATACCTCACAAAAAGAACAAGTTGATTTTTTTTAATTAATTTTTTAAAATTTTTATAATTTTTAATTTTTTTAAATTTTTTTATTAACCCGAAATTACACAAAGAAAGAGACTACCGTCTCCCCGGCAACGACGCCATTTGATTGTAGATGTTTTGCTTATGCATCTCTTAAAATATAAATCAAAGAATTAAATACCGCAATCAAGATGGTGTCGCTTGGTAGCTAGCCGGTTGAGTACGGGTCGGTCCAGAGGGAGATAGATTCCTTATCTTTATGTTCTAACGAGTTAAGTCCAAAAAAATGGTGTTTTAATTTTAAAATCTAAGAATGAGATAAAAGTTTATAAAACGCTTGCTAGGGCTAGGATTAGGATAAATTTGGAAAATCAATTATTCTCACCGCTTTCTTTGCCCTACTTAAGAACTTTTAGGTGTTAAGGTAATTGTTAACAAAGGGGATTAGAACGATCGGGAAGAAACTAGGTTTCTTCCTCTAGGTCCTTGTCCGTCCTTTCTTAACTCTTACCCTAAGCGCCATGGAAAACATGCACAACCGGTCTTTAACTATGGTATCACTGCTACCTCGTGGGATAGGGTGCCGTAGTGAGCGGTGTGTGTATGTATGCATAGAGTCCTATTTAAAAAATGTATGATGGGCAAGAAAGGGGTGAGAGATTTTCATCTCTCAAACCTTCCCCAAACCTAACCCTAACAAGTGAGGAACTACTCACTCATTAGGGAATTGATAAACGAATTCATTTTTATGGTTTTCTTTTAATTAACTACGGCAGATAAGAAATTTATAACTACGGCAGAGAAATAAAATTGCTAAATAACTAGGGCAGAAAAGAATTAAGAAAACTATGGCAAGATAAAAAAAAACTTACTTCTTCATTGACGCACTCTTTGACAATTACACAGAATGAAAATTTTAGACTGGAGAAATAAAAAGAGGCATCTCAAAAGAGGCACCCAAAGGAGGCACGCTCCAAAAAGAGCTGCAGGATTCCTATTTATAGATAATAGAAACCCTAGGGTTTACATCTGATCCATATCTCGAATTACAAAAATACACTAAGAAAGCCTGTTCAACGCACCGACTCCTACCGACACGCAATGAAGCACCAACACGTGTCCTATATGGCCGCGGATCCACGGCCATATGCCTTGTTTGGCCACAGATCCGCGGCCGTGTGATGGGCTTGGTGGTTTAATTTTCTAGGGCTTCTTTCTGTTGCTATTTTCTTCTTTTTTCTTCACTTGGTTCTTCAGACTCTTTTCTAGTTTCTTCCAGATTTCCACAGTGCAGAAATATAGTGGACTTTTACCGTTCGCTTCGCGTTGAAGTTTTGAATCTTTGTGCTGCCTTCGTGCTTTGTCAAATCGAACTGTTTGCTGATCTTCGTTTGTCCCTCAAACTGTAGGCGGTATGGTAAAGATTCTTCTATTTGTTGGTCGTAGTCTTACTTTTGTAGCGTCTTTTCATCATTTTCGCTGTATTGTTCCGAGAACCTGTAACCTGCAACTATTTAGCAGACATGGATCAAAAGCACCTATTTATTTGTAAAATGATAAAGAATGGGGAATATAATAATGCAAAATTATGATATGAACAAATAGTTATCTTTTAAAAAGTATGCAATCATATTTTTATTGAACGATTACAAAATGCTAGTTTTCTTCTCGATCTCTTTTAACGAGGTAGATGAACAGTTGATGATCAGCCTGGATGCGTGAGCCGTCGTGGACTTCGTGATCTCTTCAGCTTGATCATTTTTCCAAGAGGCTCTCGGTCCTTATTTATAGTCATAGAGCAAGAACCCTAGCTTCTTAAATTTGAAACCAGTGGTTAAGATCCTAACAGCAAAATCCCAACTCCCAACTCGTCTGATACGCGGCGGAACCGCAGCCAATAGGTGGGTTTTGTCGCGGATCCGCGGCCTTGTAGTAGGATCTTTGGTTTGTTTTTTTGGGGCTTTATCTTGATGACACGTGGTGATCTTTTCACATCTCTGGAAACTGAAAATCTTTTCTTCGTCACTGCCGGACTTGATTTCTTTAGTTTACTTTCTTAATTAGGCAGGTTTGTTTCGCCAACTTTGATTTTCTTGATTTCAGCCCTGCAAATTCTGCACAATATCTCAACAAATAATATTAGTAGAGTTTGTTTTATTGAGATATTAACTTAACCATTAAGAATTGGTCAAAGGTATTTAATAAGGTAAGCATATTTAAATGGGCCAAATGTTACATGGATATTATATGCTTACATTTTCCTACCAAATGTTAATTATATAAACACATAAAAATAGTATTTTTACAGATAAACCCTCATATGTATCATATATTATAAAACACCTTTTATTATATAGAAATAGTAGGAAAAATGTCATATTAAATGTGCAGTTTTATCAACTGAACAAATGCCCCCAAACTTAACTTTGATCGTCCCGAGCAAACTAGTTTATTCAAGAGAAGGAGAAAAAGAAAAGGCTAAGCACACTTTCGTAGGAAACACGATTGCACTGAGCACATGCAACAAGCCGTTAAACTTCTAGGTGTCCCTAGTAGGAGGAGTGTTGTCTCCTGAGGGTTTTCAGCGGATTACACCCACAAAATCCTATAATAAAAGAGAGATGGTGAAACTTACATATAAAGATAAGAACTATAAAAGAAAGAACTTGAAAATAAGAGTTTTCAACTATACCAGTTTTTCAGTTGCTATGAGCCCTATCTTAATGGTCATGAAAAAATGTTAGAAATCACAGTATCCCTCAATAAAACATCGCCTTTAGTTTTCATTCCTACCTTTCTTCCAAATATTGATCATATACCCCTACGTGTGTGAACTGGACATCCCTACACTCGGAGAATTCAATTCAAGCAATCATACTCTTGTCCATCTACCTTAGTACTTTTTAATAGAAATTTAGATGGAACATGGTCACACATTTTTTTCATGCGACCGTTAATACTTCTTGAGATACTAACCGACCGATTACTCATGTTCTTGCAAATTAGGTGCTTTTCCTCATCTTGCAACACCTAAGGTTTAGCAGTGGCTCCCAAACCAGTTGGTCTAAGGAACTAGGTGATAAAGCACCATCGCTATATTTTTTTATTGCTGCCTTGGCGATAACAAAACCAGTGTTCATTTTTCTACACCATTTTATCTTTTATTCTCTACTTTTATTTTCTTCATACTTTGGCTTTAGACAAGAGCATTTCAAGATATCCTCTACTATCCCGAGTTTCAAGACGTGTGTAAGTGCATATAGTAGGGTATCAATACTCAAATGTTTGGCTTCCAGAATAGAAACTATTTTTCAGATTTATTTTTATTCTCAGATTAGTGATTTCTTTCATCTTACTAACCCTTAGGACAACAGCTCATAACTACTTATTACTAGTTTCATTTAAGAAAACATCTAACTTTCTTGTTTTTCTTAAACTATTCCTTTCTTTTAAATATAATTTTTCACTTTCTACTCTTTTATTATCACAATTTTTTTTTGTGTTTGTGCTTATATATAGTATAATGCAAAGTAAGGCGTAAATAAGCACAAACCTCCCCCAAACCTGTTTGCAGCAGTGTCCTCACTGTTGTCATCTCTTAAATCTCAAAATCTGTAGACTTGGGAGGAAAAGTTATCAAACAGGACAAGAAATAATGAATGTGAAATTCTCCCCCAAACTTTTTTGGCTTGTAATTTTGTAAAAATAATTTCTTTCAAGAGCCAAAATATCCCCCCCAAACTTGAGTCAAATGTTTTTAAGCAATTAAAATCATTGGAGGAGTTAAAATTATTGGTCAAAGTAAAGCCTTACAAAGACCAAAAGTCATTAACCGCAACGGTTCCCTGAACCAAACAAAAACTCTTTCAAAAAGCATACAAAATAACATACAATCAAAAGTCATTAGGTTCTTTGCATTAAACCTAGCAAGACTTTTGCTATAATTTTGTTCATATCATAATTTTGCATTATTATATTCCCTATTCTTATTCATTTTGCAAATAAATAGGTGCTTTTGATCCATGTCTGTTGAATAGTTGCAGGATACAGGTTCTCGGAACAAAATAGTGAAAATGATGAAAAGATGCTACAAAAGTGAGACTACGACCAACAAATAGAAGAATCTTTATCATGCCTACAAGAACAAACGAAGATCAATGAACAATTTCACAAAGTACACAGGCAGCGCAAGATTCAAGAATTCAACATGAAGCGAACGGTAAAAGTCCACAACATTCTGCACTGTGGAAATCTGAAAAAAACTAGAAGACATTCTGAAGATCCAACTGAAGAAACCAGAAGGAAAAAGCAACAGAAAGAAACCCAAGAAAAATGAGCCAGCAATTCCACTATATGGCCGCGGAACCGCGGCCAAACCATGCTTATGGCCGCGGATCCGCGGCCGTGCTGTGCACGTGGCGGCGCGTGTCGGTGCGTGTCGGTGGAGTCGGTGCGTTGACACGGTTTTCTTAGGGTACTTTTGTAATTCTAGATGTGGATCAGATGTAAACCCTAGGGTTTCTATTATCTATAAATAGGAATCCTACAGCTCTTTTTGGAGTGTGCTTCTTTTTGGGTGCCTCTTTTTATTTCTCTAGTCTAAAATTTTCATTCTATGTAATTGTCAAAGAGTGCATCAATGAAGAAGTAAGTTTTTTTTTTATCTTGCCTTTGTTATTTTAATTTCTTTTCTGCCCTAGTTATCTAGCAATTTTATTTCTCTGCCGTAGTTATAAATTTCTTATCTGCCGTAGTTAATTAAAAGAAAACCATAAAAATGAATTCGTTTATCAATTTCCTAATGAGTGAGTAGGTCCTCACTTGCTAGGGTTAGGTCTGGGGAAGGTTTGAGAGATGAAAATCTCTCACCCCGTTCTTGCCCGTTATACATTTTAAAGTAGGATTCTATGCATACATACACACACCGCTCACTACGACACCCTATCCCACGAGGTAGCGGTGATACGTTAGTTTAAGACCGGTTGTGTATGTTTTCCATGGAGGTTAGGGTAAGAGTTAAGAAAGGACGGACAAGGACCTAGAGGAAGAAACCTAGTTTCTTCCCGATAGTGCTAATCCCCTTTGTTAACAATTACCTTAACACCTAAAAGTTCTTAATTAGGGCATAGAAAGACGTGAGAATAATTGATTCTCCAAACTAACCTAAACCTAACCCCAGCAAGATTTTAATTGATTCAATCTCATTCTTAGATCTAAAATAAAAACACCTTTTGTTTGGATTAACTCGTTATTACACAAAGATAAGGAATCCATCTCCCTGTGGACCGACCAGTACTCAACCGGCTAGCTACCAAGCGACACCTTCTTGATTGCGGTATATAATTCTTTGATTTCAAAATGCGCATACGCGAAAATCATCCCAATCAAATGGCGTCGTTGCCGGGGAGACGGCAGTCTCTTTCTTTGTGTAATTTCGGGTTAAGAAAAAAAAATTATAAAAATAAAAAAATTTAAAAATTATAAAAATTGAAAAATTTTAAAACACACAAAAAATAATAAAATCATCTTGTTCTTTTTGAGGGGTTTTGTGTGAATTGTGCAGGATCGGAAATACGAACAGATTCAGATCTGGAAAGATTCAGTGAGCAAAACAGAAAACAACAGATCTTAACAAATAGAGGAGAACCACAACAGAGAAACAGAAGAATTTTAGAGATCTGAACCGACTAGTCAACCGCGGAACCGCCGCTAATACCTACCTTTGACCGCGGATGCGCCGTGCAGTGGTGACGTCAGCAAGCCAAAACTTCTTTGTAAGCATTCTGTTCCTCTCTTCTGCCCTCTGACCTTCTTTGAAAATTTTTCCTGCAGGGTTCTTTGCAAAAAATTCTTCTCCTTCTCTAATAAATTGTTTTTGTGCAGGATTCTTTGCGCTGCTAAAAAATATTTGAAATAGTTTTAGAGTTTTGTGTGTTTACTGCTTTGCATTTTTAAAACGGACTTTTAGGGGGCTATAACACCAATCCAGATTGGGTGGGGATTTCATTATCCTTCCTAGGAGCCTAAAAATCACAAAAAGCATATGCATCAACCCTTGAGTTAAAAAGAAAAAAAATATTAGACTCAGCCAATAAGGACTGTCGTGCTCATTAGGACAAAGGAAATGTTGTAGGCATCGATCGTTTATCTAAACGTGACTTTGTGGTGCCTAGGCTAGACAAGTGGGAAATGTAATTTTAAAAGGCCCGTCTCACGGTGATTCGTGAGCGGATCCCTCTTTTCTTTACTTGTGCTTACCTGGCCACAATTGGTGGTGAAGAGGCGATTTGAGGATCTCACAACTTGCCCTTTGGAACAGTTAGGAGCAGTCTAGTTAACTTAGGAGACCCTAACTTTAGGCTTGATTGTGCATGTTCAAATTGTGATTGTGTCGTAGTTCTGTACAAATTTTTGCAAAACTCTTTCTAAAAAAACACTTTCAAAAATTTCAAAACTCCAAAAACAATTTTTTTTAAATAAATAAAAAAAATCATCACATTCTTTTCTTCTCCTTTCTCACATCATGGGTACCCCACCTCCCAAAACTCTTGCCGAACTTTGGTACCCTCAACCAAACTTTGCTTCCTACGCGAATTGTTTTGGTTGAATTACGGACGACCCCTCCATGCCAAAAATTTCTTTGAAAGATCGAATATGCGCGTCTAGGAGAAACAGTTGGACTCCGAAATCCACTTTGTTTCAACCGTTTCAACTTTCACCATCTTCTTACGTTGATACCCCTTTTGAGAGTCCGGAGGTAACTCCGAAACCCATGTCTATTGCTGAACATATAGAACAATCTCGTAACCGATCTTTCACTCCTTTCAACACTTCTAGTTCTTGGGATCAACAAGTCCATTCACCATTTTATCCAAATGCCGATCCTACTCCTGTCGAACCATTCAATTCTTACCAGTCCTACCCGACTTTTGCATCTTCCCTAGACATTGCTTCTACACAGCCATTTGGGAGTTTCCAGTATCCAAACAACTTTGAATCATTTACTGAAATCCCTTCAGAAGCCATGTCTAGTCTGGAACAATCGTTGGAAGCTTATATAGTAGTGAAAAACCAACAGATGAGGAATTTGCATGCGTTTATAGCCGCCCTATTACAACTTAATGACCCGGTAGCTACTTTCCAACTAGCTACAAAAATTCCAATGTATGAATAGGCGGTTGGACAGAGTGAGAATTTGAGTGGTGAAAGTGAGCTGTACACACTTCCGAATCAAACCTACCCATCCCCAATTGAATCCTACAACTCCGGTTTTCAATCAAGTGTCCCAAATAAAATGTGTAATGAGTTATACGACTTTGTAGTGTTTGATTTACCTGATTGTGAAGAGCCCCTTTCAAGTGAAACCGTCACCAATCCTTTTGACCTCTACACCTCCACTCTAGAACCTGAATTGAATAATATTCATGCTTTTAATGAGGTGTCTAAAAAAATTTATTTTCACTTGATTGAGGATATCGACGCTGGGAATATCTTGGATGATGAAGAATGTGTGAGCAATTTCATCTAAAATTCACCAACCAAAAATACTTTGGACGATGGACAAGAGTATAATAGCTTGAATTAAATTTCCAAGTGTAGCGGTGATAATTACACACATGTAGGGGTATATGATTGGGGTTTGGATAAGAGATAGGAATGAAAGATTGGGCTTATATCTTCAATAAAGATGATAAAAATTCCTAAGTTGAGATGGAACCCTACAAGGAAAATTCAAAAGATGCTGAAAACTGAATAAATTTGCAGAACATATACGATCTTAAGTTAAATGATAAGTGATTGTGAAAATATGGGTTGATGATTTCTAAGTTGAAGATAATAAAATTTCTTGCTAGAATACCTAATTGAAGAATAAAAGTCAACCGGCCAAATTGATCGGATTTTGTGGGTAGTATCCGCTGAAAACCTTCAGGAGAGAACACTCATCCTACTAGGGACACCTAGAGGTTTAACGACTTGTTGCACGAGATCAGTGCAATCGCGATTCCCAGCGAAAGTGAGGTTAGGATTTTTTCGAGAATAAAATTGGCTTTGCTCGGGACGAGCAAAATATAAGTTTGGGGGTATTTGTTTAAGAAGTATAACTATTATAAAATTTATAACTTTAAATGATTACCAATAATAGTTATAACTTTAAATTCTTGTAAATAGCCTCTAACAAACGATCAATCAAATGGCATCGTTGCCGGGGAGACAGCAGTCTCTTTCTTTGTGTAATTTCGGGTTAAGAAAAAAAAATTTAAAAATTATAAAAATTGAAAAATTTTAAAAATATATATATAAAATAAAATAAAATTCATCTTGTTCTTTTTTAGAGGTATTGTGTTAATTGTGCAGAAAAAGAAGATGGACAGATTCAGATCTGGAAAATCCCAGTGAATAAATCAAGAAACAGAGAATCTGAACAAACAGGGGAGAATCCAAAGAACAGAGAGAAATATTTTGGAGATCTAAACCATCTTAACCACCGCGGAACCGCGGTGGATTCAAGCGTTCGACAGCGAAACCGCCGTCAACTGCTGACGTCAGCATCCCAAAATTCTCTGTATGTATTTTTGTCCTCTCTTCTACCCTCTGAACTCAACTGAAAAAAAAATTTCCTGCAGGGTTTGTTGCGTAAAATCTTTCTCCCTCTCCAATAAATTATTTTTATGCAGGATTCTTTGCGCTGCAAAATAAAAATAAAATATTTTGAAAGTGTTTTAGATTTTGTGTGTTAATTGCTTTGCATATTTAAAACGGGCTTTTAAGGGGCTATAACACCAATCCAGATTGGGTGGGGATTTCATTACCCTTCCTAGGACCCCAAAAATCACAAAAAGCATTTTGCATCAACCCTTGAGTTAAATAAAAAAGATTAGACTCATCCTATAAGGACTGTCGTGCTCATTAGGACAAAGGAATAGTTGTAGGCATCGATCGTTTATCTAAACCAGACTTTGTGGTGCCTAGGCTAGACAAGTGGGAGAGGTAATTTTAAAAGGCCCGTCTCACGGTGATTCGTGAGCGGATCCCTCCTTTCTTTACTTGTGCTTACCTGGCCACAATTGGCGGTGAAGAGGCGATTTGAGGATCTCACAACTTGCCCTTTGGAACAGTTAGGAGCAGTCTAGTTGAATTAGGAGACCCTAGCTCTAGGCTTGATTGTGGATGTATAAATTGTGTTTGTTTGAAATTGTGCCGTAGTCCCGTACAAATTTTTGCAAAACTATTTCTAAAAAAAACACTTTCAAAAATTCCAAAACTCCAAAAACAAACAATTTTTTTAAAATAATTTTTTTTAAAAAAAATTTAAAAGAAAAAAATCATCACATTCTTTTTCTTCTTCTTTCTCACATCATGGGTACCCCACCTCCCAAAACTCTCGCCGAACTTTGGTACCCTGAACCAAACTTTGCTTCCTACGAGAATTGTTTTGGTCGAATTACGGACGACCCATCCATGCCCAAAATTTCTTTGAATGATCGAATAGAAGCGTCTAGGAGAAACAGTTGGACTCCGCAATCCACTGTGTATCAACCGT
This sequence comes from Agapanthus africanus, assembly GCA_030015575.1. Taxonomy (NCBI): domain Eukaryota; kingdom Viridiplantae; phylum Streptophyta; class Magnoliopsida; order Asparagales; family Amaryllidaceae; genus Agapanthus; species Agapanthus africanus. The sequence goes on along the minus strand of JASDDO010000016.1, from coordinate 129,380,015 downwards.
TTCAACATTCACCACCTTCTTACGTTGATACTCCTTTTTCGAGTCCTGTTGTAACTCCGAAACCCATGTCTATTGCTAAACATATTGAACAATCTCGTAGCCGATCTTTCACTCCTTTCAACACATCCAGTTCTTGGGATCAACAATTCCATTCACCTTTTTATCCAAATGTTGATCCTAATCCTGTCCAACCATTCAATTCCTACCAGTCCTACCCTACTTTTGCACCTTCCTTAGACGTTGCTTCTACATAGCCATTTGGGATTTTCCAGTATCCAAACAAATTTGAATCTTTTACTAAAACCCCTTCACAACCCATGTCTAGCCTGGAACAATCGTTGGAAGCTTATATAGTAGCGAAAAACCAACAGATCAGGAATTTGGATGCGTCTATAGCCGCCCTATTACAACCTAATGACCCGATAGCTAGCTTCCAACTAGCTCCAAAAATTCCAATGTATGATGAGGCGGTTGGACAGAGTGCGAATTTGAGTGCTGAAAGTGAGTTATACACACATCCAAATCAAACCTACCCATCCCCAATTGAATCCCACAACTCCGGTTTTTAATCAAGTGTCCCAAATAAAACGTGTAATGAGTTGTGCGACTTTGTAGTGTTTGATTTACCTGATTGTGAAGAGCCGCTTTCGAGTGAAACCGTCACCAATCCTTTTGACCTCTACACCTCCACTCTAGAACCTGAATTGAATAACATCCATGCTTTTGAAGAGGTGTCTGAAAAAATTGATTTTCACTTGATTGAGGAAATTGACATTGGGGATATATTGAATGATGAACCCGAAAATTTGGATGAGTTTGTCCTTCCAATTCATCAGGTCCTTTCACATCCTTGTGGTCATCATCATGAGCCTTTAACTATTCTTCTCGAACCCCATATGCATCTTGAAGTTGATGATAATTGTATCACCGAATAGGAGACCGAAATTCAGCCTTCATCTCCCACATCTGGTTCAGCGATTCTCGACACACCAATTTGTTTACCCATTTCACCTTTTACTTTCTCAGGTTCTTCTTCTATTCTTCATATAATTTCAGTGAGTGTTGATGAATCACAATCCGATAATTCAAGTTTGATAATTCCAGAAAACCAACTTGATTTGGATACTTTTGAAAATGTGGTAGATGAGTTTTTCGAGTCTTCTACCTCCATAATTTTTGACAAATCAAGTATGATAAATTCTGGCACAAAACTTACTGACAGCAAAATGTTCAATTACACCATCGATGAAAGTTTTGAAGAACTTTTTGCTAACGAACTTGCATTCTTAAACAACACGAATTTTGTGATTAATCAACCTCCACCTATAGAAGTTGAACCACCACCCTTTCTTCTTATAAAATACGAGAATTCTAATATTCCACTCATTTCTGAACATTCACATTCTCGTTTTTATTTATCACCTCTTATCTCTTCACATTCACGTTCACGCAAACCCTTTCCATATCACCACTTATCTCTTCCCCACTTTTTCTTGGCTCTATATAACAAGTTCTTTCACCAACTTATATGTTACATTGATAAAATTTTTGAATGGTTGGTATTAACTTTTGGTCTTTGTAAAGTCTTATATTGACCAAATAACTTTACCCCCCTTAAAATGCTTAATATTGTTTAACTCAAGTTTGGGGGGTATATTTTTGGCTCTTGAAAATAAAATTTGTCCACAAAATTATGAGCTAAAAATAAGTTTGGGGGAGGATTCACTTTCAATTTTTGTTGCCCCCATTAATAACCTTTCCTCCCAAGTCTACAGGTTTAAAAGATGACAACAGTAAGGACACTACTGCAAACAGTTTTAGGGGAGGTTTGTGCTTATTTACACAATACTTTGCATTATACTATATATAAGCACAAATATTTTTTTTATAATAAAAGAGTACAAAGTGAAAAATTATATTTAAAAGATAGGAATAGTTTAAGAAAAACAAGAAAGTTAGATGTTTTCTTAAATGAAACTAGTAATAAGTAGTTATGAGCTGTTGTCCCAAGGGTTAGTAAGATGAAGGAAATTACTAATCTGAGGATAAAAATAAGCCTGAAAAATAGTTCCTATTCTTGAAGCCAAACATTTGAACGTTGATACTCTACTATACGCACTTACACACATCTTGAAACTCGGGATAGTAGAGAATACCTTGAAATGCTCTTGTCTAAAAACAAAAAGTATGAAGAAAATAAAAGTGGAGAACAAAAGATAAAATGGTGAAAAGAAAAATGAATACTGGTTTTGTTATCACCGAGGCAACAATAAAAAATATAGCGAGGGTACTTTATCACCTAGTGCCTTAGGCCAACTAGTTTTGGAGCCACTGCTAAGCCTTAGGTGATGCAAGACGAGGAAAAGCACCTAATTAGAAAGCACATGAGTAATCAGTCGGTTGGTACCTCAAGAAGTATTAACGGTCTCATGAAAAATGTGTGAGCATATTCCATATAAATATCGATTAAAAAGTATTAAGGTAGATGGACAAGAGTATGATTGCTTGAATTGAATTCTCCGAGTATAGGGTTGTCCAGTTCACACACGTAGGGGTATATTATCAATATTTGGAGGAAAGATAGGGAGGAAAACTAAATGCGATGTTTTATTGAGGGATGATGTGATTTCTAATATTTTTTCATGACCATTAAGATAGGGCTCATAGCAACTGAAAAACCGGTGTAGTTGAAAACGCTTATTTTCAAGTTCTTTCTTTTATAGTTCTTATCTCTATATGTAACTTTCACCATCTTTCTTTTATTATGGGATTTTGTGGGTGTAATCCGCTGAAAACCCTCAGGAGAAAACACTCCTCCTACTAGGGACACCTAAAGGTTTAACGGCTTGTTGCACATGCTCAGTGCAATCGTGTTGCCTACGAAAGTGTGCTTAGCTCTCTCCTTTCCTTTTCTCCCTCTCTTGAATAAACTAGTTGCTCGGGACGATCAAACATAAGTTTGGGGGTATTTGTTCAGTTGATAAAACTGCACATTTAATATGACATTTTTCCTACTATTTCTATATAATAAAGGTGTTTATTATAATATATGATACATATGAGGGTTTATCTGTAAAAATACCATTTTCATGTGTTTATATATTATAATTAACATTATGTAGGAAAAAGTAAGCATATAATATTCATGTAACTTTATCCCATTTAAATATGCTTACTTTATTAAATACCTTTGACCAATTCTTAATGGTTAAGTTAATATCTCAATAAAACAAACTCTACTAATATTATTTGTTGAGTTATTATGCAGAATTTTCAGGACTGAAATCAAGGAAATCAAAGTTTGCGAAACAAACCTGCCTAATTAAGAAAGTAAACTAAAGAAATCAATTCTGGCAGTGACGAAGAAAAGATTTTCAGTTTTCAGAGATGTGAAAAGATCACCACGTGTCATCAAGATAAAGCCTCAGAAAAAACAATGTGACGATCCCCCTACTTGGCCGCGGAACCGCGGCCAAACCTACCTATTGGTCGCGGTTCCGCCGCGTGTTGGACGAGTTGGGAGTTGAGATCTGTTCTGTTAGGATCTTAACCACTGGTTTCCATATTAGGAAACTAGGGTAGTTAGGGCATGAGATTTTTTCTGTTGGGATCTTAACCACAGGTTTCCATATTAGGAAACTAGGGTTCTGGCTCTAGGACTATAAATAAGGACCGAGAGCCTCTTGGAAAATTCATCAAGCCGACGAGATCACGAAGTCCAAGACGGCTCACGCATTCAGTGTTAGTTATATGTATGCCCTAGAGGCCATTACTGTACATACGATGTATATTGTAGTGGATGCTAGGACATATATAGGGAGGACTTTCTTGCTCGACATGATAGTATGCTATCTGGTTGTACTTTATCTTAACATGTACTCTGATTGTCTCTATGTTACATGTTGATAAAGCCCTTAGGATATGTACTCGACTACTGGGACTATGATGAGATCATACTAGTGGGGCCACGGTAGTCGACGAGTACATCCTATAACTGTTCCTAGTCGAGGGTGTATCGAGACAGGGCATCGATGCACCAGAGTAGACTAGCGTATACGCATCTTGACCCATATGATGGGCGATGGATGATCCCATATCCATCGGTGTTTGACATCAAGGATGGTGTACGGGTGCTCAGTGGAGACTGGGTACACTGGACGGACTCGCCGAGAACTCCCAGATGGTATTATACCATACGTCAGATGGCAGTTCTCCGGTGACACTGGTACAGAGTAGTCTGTTGACCCGAGATCGTCATAGAGTCTTGTGTGGTTCCCACTGTGCTTTGATTTCCATCATACCACGTCCAAGAGGGCGTGCAAAAAGGTGGCTTTTGGGTACAGTCCCGAATCACATGGAGGCAATGAGCGATAGGAGAGGATTCGTCTCTCCCGGTATAGGGAGTTGATGTTGTGCTGTGTTCGATTGGCTATAACCGGAAATCCCTGGCCAGGGTTGTTGAGATTTACTGGTAAGTGTTATCAGTAGTTTCTCGAACTGTTATAGACCTCATATCGACACGACTTATCGAGCTACTGGGGTCTGACGTTTACCACCCCTAGGCGAGATATGCGACATATCAGACGACGAGACCGGACTGTACGGGAGTGTTACTGTTTGGATTCACAGGAGAAGTTACAGGCTTGCTTGTTGATCTTCTGAGCGCTCAATACCTGGGTAGCTGTTACGTTTAGCTGACCGCTTGCAGCTTGTGGGTGTTTGATATGATCATCACCTACTGCCGGCGTATTGACGATTCTTTAGAGTCCTACACAGAGGTTTCTTGACTCAGGAAAAACGGAGTAGGAGCACATATGTGATATGTGCGGGACCGAGGATAATGCGATATGTGATACCGTATTATATTCTCGCGATATTTGATATCAGCCGGGTCATCGGATCAAGTGTTGATTCGATGAATCGGTACGGATAAATATTAGTCGGTTATATGCGATATAGCCGGATTGTCGGATCAAGTGTTGATTTGATAATTTAATGTATAATAATATATATGATATATTAAATTGCATTAACTAATATTTGCTCACTAAAAGATTCTTTTTCTCACTCGGATAATACATTGATATATATGCGATATATGTTAATTGTATTATTTTATTTTGTTACGATAAATATTATATATGTGATATATAATATTGTAACATGATATGATAAATAATGCAACTTGTTTAGTGGAGTTTAAACTTGATTAGGGTTCGGATTAGGGTTAATCTTTCTAGAAGTTTCTAGAAGGATTTCTTTTTGTCATGTGTAAGATATTTACAAATGACTCATTCTTTTAATTACCCAAAACCCTAACCCTAGTCAATTCTCTACATTGGTTAAGTGAACTATGGTTGCATAATTCTATCATATCTCCTTTTCCTATTCATCACAAAGTGAAAAAAAGATTATTCATTCATCTTCTTCCTCCATTTTTCTTTCATGGAAAAACCTTTCTTGATTTTTCCAAGTGATGAATAATAGTAAGAAAAATATAAATAAAGAGAGCAAAATTCCTACTTCATCATCCTCATCTTCCTTTGCCATTTAGATGAGGGTGTTCACATCATTTCATGAGTGTTAGCTTGTGTTAAAGAAACTTCAAGGTAGATCATCGTAGTATCGAAGATCGGAAGCAAAGGTTGCATCATTCTCTTCGTGGAACCTCTCGAGAGTCCGGATCCCGATGATCGCAGCGAAGGGACCACAACACGGAGCATATGAAGTGAAGGACCGGATCTACAAAGGTTGTAATCCCTCTCACTTAGTGTTAAAGTTGTTAACATGATAGTTTTCGCCTAATCTCTAGTTTAAAGTTCCGTATTCGGGTAGTTCGGCACGGCTAAATTTTTATTCGGGCATGGTTGATGCCTCGTAGACCCTTGTGCGCGTGCCTAGCAACCCTACAGTGGTATCAGAGCCAAGCTAGAGCTTTAGGCGAAGTCTAGACGAAGTTTAAAGTCCGATCGAACCCGGAAAACCCGAAACACTAAACTCAAAATTGCTCTCTGGAAATTTTCTAAAATCTGGGATTTTTCCAAATTAAAAATGTCCAAAAATTACAGCAGGTAATTACAAGAATTACTGTGAAACACGTGCGCGTAATTCGACAACAGTAGCGCGGAACCGCGGCCCCACCCCAGCTTGCGCGGCGGTTCCGCGGCCACGTGATCGATTCATGTCACGTGCGTTTCACAGTAACTCATATTTTTCAATGTTGTAATTTCTGGGAATTTTTAATATTTATTTTACAGTTGAGTTTTCTTGAGTTGTGTTGGGGATTCGATGTTTCGATCGGAGTATTTGATTTTGTCTATGTGTTTTTTCCGGATAACTTTTAGAAACTGTTAGAAAGTTCGAACGGATATCAATAACTCACTTTTTCCCCTGTCGGAAAATTTTTCAAAAGTTGGATTTTTCCTCGTGTTTAAGAATGTTCTAAGTTGTGCAAGTAACTCGATGGACCCTCTAGAAGACAACAAACCTTAACTCGATTATGTGACCGTCTTGAACAGCCCTTTGAACCTTAGGGTTTGGGGCAGTACGGCGTGCCACATGTGAGGCGTTGGCTTGACCCTTCTACGGCTGGACCATTGGTACTGTGGCATGTGATGGACGTTTTTAAACTGATTTCAAGTGTTGAGATATATTGGGGAAATCTTGGGTGCTTGATGATTCGATTGAAAGTTTAACTTTTTCTGTTTATCTGGAATGTGATACAATAATTGGAATCCACAAATAGTTATGAGATAACTGATTTGAATATTATAAACATAGTAGTTTAGTCTTAGTTGATCGGTTGCCATGGAATTTTGATGTGATCAAAAGTCCATCGCAATCACGTAGCGTACGCGGATACTCGCCGGGTAAACTTAATAGACAGCCTCACTCCGTAGCCCCGACCAAGTGACTGTAGGAGAACCCCGTCGCCGAAAGCATCCGTTCGGGTGCTCGCAGTAGCGGTGTTCCGCTTTGGTGCACTTCGTCGACGGTATCGGGGGTGCGGCCGTCTACTAAAGTTTGCGACGAGCATTCGATCAGGACGTCGGGAATCTTGTTGAATTGCCCGACTTGACATTGAAAAGAGTTTTCGATAATGAGACTAAAATGCGGGGTTTATAAATGTTAGGCATGCGATGTCTAAGGAATTCATTTGGTTAGGCATGCGATGTCTAAAGAGGTTGCGGATTCCAACTGTTGTAGTTTTACACTTTCTTTTCTGTGACCGTAAGCGTAGTATGTGGTGTATCGCCGGCTTCGTTGCTATACATCAACGACAATCGGGATACGCATACTTGCTTACGTTGTTGATATGAGATATTATGTGTTGCTGTGATATGTTATATTGGATCGTCGCGTTCTGAATAGCGGGGGGTTTTATGTGAGATGAGAGTTTTTCTTTTTCATTCATGTAAAATTCATTTGTATGTAATATTCTTTTATTGGGGCACTTCCAGGTAGCGGAAGATGTCACCGTTGTATATTATTTACTTTTCCGCATTAGGTAGACCCAAGGCGGGGAGCACAAGTAACCGGGTTCTTGGGTCCAGTGGGAGACCATCTCGAGGAGTCGAGACCGGGTCTCCTAACCCTAGAATTGGCAGTGTTACTTGCCGCTCTCGTAGGGGTCTAGGGATGTGGGTTTGGCTATTCATCGCGACAGTGGAATCCGTGTTTTATACAGGCTCGTATTGAAAACACGGACGTCCTAGTATATCCAATATTTCATATATGTTCTTCTGCTGCAATGTTCTGTGATGAGATCATATTACTGCCTGAGACGAATGTTTATATATTATATATATGAGATATATGTTATATTGCAGATTTCGTTTCAAAAGAGATGCTTATGAAGCATAATTAAAATGGGACTTCATTAATGAGATTAATGAAATAAAAGAAACCTAAGATGTTGTAGAAACTTGTTTATAAAAATGATAGCTACAGTTCTTGCTTTGCATAGCGGTGTTCCTTGTAGAACATCCAGCACCTTATTCGATAAGGAAAGGACCGAGATCCCTTCACCGGGAGTGACTCCTTTAGCAATAACTGGCAGATACTACAAACTCGGTTTGTCTTTTGATTGCTTCTATAGTTCTTGCTTTGCACAGCGGTATATGTGATATATCCTGCACCTTATTCGATGAGGAAAGGGCCGACGATCCCTTCACCGGGAGTGACCCCTTTAGCAAACCTAGAAAAGCCTAAAAAACACTCCATTTAAAATCACTCGATTTTACAACGATATCAAGTTCATTACGCTCAGGGTTTTCTGAAAAACCTGCGTAGCCCTCCGTCATTTCAGATAGATATTATTTAGTATTCGTGCTATGTTTGTTGACTTAGTTAAGGCATAGTGTACGGTAGCTAAGTAATATTTATCTGCTAAAACATGAGATGTGATTGTATTAGGGTATTCGTACGGCTTTGTTGACTCAGTTAAGGGTCGTACGGGTGGGTTTAATTCAATCGGGAAATGTACGGGTTGAACTTGACTTGCGATTTATGGTTTGTTGACTTAGTTAAGGTCATAGATCGCTTGGGGAAAAATATTATTGGGAATTTCAAGTGTTGAAATTTGCAATGAGATTGCATACCTTCTATAAGATAGTTGGATCCCGATACCCGCTGCGAGTAAGAGTTACTCCTGGGAGAGTTTTACACATTACAATTAGCCGATCAAGTAGTTGTCTAGAAAGGTGTTAACGGGGTTACGCCTCTGGGAAAATGAGGTTTACTGTAATTAGGTTCGTGCGAAAGCACGGGGGACCTCCCTCAAAGTACCGACACTGGCCTGGCTGAAAGATTGGCGAACTTGTAGCGTGTGATTAATCCCGGCTAGTCTTTCCTTTTAGGGTTTGAAGGAAGAATTGATTAAAACAGTGGGAGACATCCTGATTAGATATATTAGATAACCAATCTAATCTTGCAAGAGCATACGCTGAGTGTTTTCTTCTCTCTCTCTCCAGATAGCGACCATATCACGCCTTAATCAAGATAATAAAACGGATATATTAACCGAACCCGCTTGTTATACTGAGCTGGGGAACGTTAGTCCCGCTCCAACTTATAATTGTTATAAGACAGAGCAGGAAATTGGGGAATACCAGATTTCCCGAGCCGCCCAAACGAAGAAAGTGCATGCTGATACATCATCTTCGGGTGTGTTCATTACACAGAACTGTTTCTCAGTATCCTTTACGTCCTGGGTATGAGATACCGGATCAGGATCCCGCATATGTAATCTGTTACATGGGCTACAGAGAGGTAGAGAACTGAGAACGGGTGATTAGTTTCATGAGACAAAAAACGGCGCAAGTGTTGCAGCCAAGTCTGTTGGTCACTATCACCCTGTATTACCTGAATACATTGATTCTGAACAAATGTTATTAGATACCGAACCTGATATACAAAATCATATCAGTCTCTTTATTAGTAAAGAAAGGATATAATTTTGTATTGTTGGATAATGTTTTGAACATTTCCTATATCAAGAGTTGATCGGTTCAGGCACATTATCTAAAAGCATTGATGTTCTAAATCAAACTACAGTTCTTAGTATACGGAACACACACAAGAGGAAGAGTTCAGAAATGAACGAATTCTTCTTGAGGTATTATAGACTAGGTCATATCAATGCGACACGACCAGCTGAAGTTACATTAAGATGCATATTTAAATTTGTTTGAATTTACATCTTGTGAAACTTGCCTGTCATGTCACAAAGATAAGATGACCACAGCTCTGTTTATTGGAAACAGAGAAAGAGTTAGTGAACTTTTGGGATTGATACATACTGATGTATGAAAGTCCCCTGTCTACACATGCCAAGATCGGTTCTTTATACTTCATTACGTTCTCTGATAATCTCTCAAGATTCAGACATGTGTTCCTGTTGAAACATAAGTCCGAACCTTTTGAGATATTCACAGAATATAAGTTAGAAGTAGAGAACCAAAATACGGGTATAAGTATTATGTCCTTTGATGAGATCAAGGAGGAGAATACTTGAGCACGGAATTCCTGGACTATTCTAAAGGAGAATGAGATTCTCTCTCAGCATTACTCCTCCGTATACACCATTGCACGATGGTATATCGGGGCGGAGCAACATCACCCTATGTGATATGGTGTGCTCTATAATGAGTACTACTGAGTTTCCTGTTTCCTTTTTGGGAGTTATGCACTTGAGAAGCTGCATACCTATTGAATAGGGTTCAAATCAAATCAGTTTCCTACCACTTCATATGTGATATGGAAAGGGAAGAGCTCATATCTTAAGTTTGTTAAGATTTAGGGTTGTCCGGCCTATGTCTAAAGGCAAAATCCGGACAAGCTCGAGGCAAGGTCTGTTATGTAGAACTGGAATGGTTCCAGCTATACAAACTGCAGCTGATGATTTGGTAGAACCGAAGGATTCAATAGTTTCCAACGAACCTTAGCCTCTCCGCCGATCTAGCAGGGTTCCTCACCTACCTGAGAGATACTTCGGTTTCTCTATGACAGTGGGAGCGAGGATTGCATCATGAGATGATGACCCAACTAGTTTCGAGCTGACCATCAGGAGTAGGACTCTGTAAGAATGGCTGGATGCTTATCGATCTGAGATGGAATCCTTATACACCAACAAAGTATGGACTTTAGTTGCTTTATCTGAAGGGTTAAATCCCCATCAGGAGCGAGTATATCTTGAGAAGATTACTTGGTGTGCATGGAAAAGTTGAGACTTTCAAAGCTATGCTTAAGTCCATCCAGATCCTACTTGCCACGGCTACATACCATGACTACGATATCTGTTGGTTGGGTGTCATGACTGCTTTTCTAAATGATGTTTAGAAGAGAGCGTCTATAAGTACACAGCCAGAGGGCTTCGTAGACAGTGGGAGCAGCGGAAACGTGTGCAAGATGTTTTATATGATAAAACAGGCATCGCGGAGTTGGAACATCTGTTTTGATGTGGTAGTCAAAGAGTTTGACTTCATCAAAATGGTAGATGAACCTTGTATATACAAAAAGGTAGCAGAGAGTATGGTGGTGATCCTCGTAGAGTACGTGGATGACATACTCTTGATAGGGAAGGAGTTTCCTATGCTACGCTCGGTCAATCTCCGCTTATCACAAGGATTCTCCATATAGGATCAAAGTGATACCTCCTAAATCCTGGGTTTTGGATCTATGAGATAGATCTAATTGGATGTTAGGACACTCACTAGTTGTAGTGAGATGGTATCAATCGATCCTGGGGAGAATCACTGGAAAGGTTCCAGAGTGATAAGGACGACTGAATGTCAGTCGCAGGCATTGTCTTTACCCTCAGTGGAGGGACGGTATGTTGGAAGAGTTCCAAGCTAAATACCGTGACATACTAGACGATTAAAGGCAAGATACATCGTTACCAAGGATGCTACCAAAGAGGCAGTCTGGATAAATATAAGTTCATAAGATGAACTTCGTTCCTACCATTGTGTGACAATGGAGTTGTGGCTTTAGCCAAGGAACTTCCGTCCCATCAGAAATCCAGATATAATTCTTAGGCAGTATCACTTGATCATGGAGATGGTTGATCTCCAGGGTGATCGAGGTTAGGAGAGTAGACACAGAGGACAACAGCGCGGATCCACTCACAAAGGCCTTTTTCCCAGTAGAGACTCTTACGGGATGGTTGAGTATGAGATACTACAACCGCAGCTTATTGTTGGGTATGCGATACCATAACAGATGGCCCTAGTGCAAGTGGGAGATTGTTAGTTATATGTATGCCCTAGAGGCCATTACTGTACATACGATGTATATTGTAGTGGATGCTAGGACATATATAGGGAGGACTTTCTTGCTCGACATGATAGTATGCTATCTGGTTATACTTTATCTTAACATGTACTCTGATTGTCTCTATGTTACATGTTGATAAAGCCCTTAGGATATGTACTCGACTACTGGGACTATGATGAGATCATACTAGTGGGGCCACGGTAGTCGACGAGTACATCCTATAACTGTTCCTAGTCGAGGGTGTATCGAGACAGGTCATCGATGCACCAGAGTAGACTAGCGTATACGCATCTTGACCCATATGATGGGCGATGGATGATCCCATATCCATCGGTGTTTGACATCAAGGATGGTGTATGGGTGCTCAGTGGAGACTGGGTACACTGGACGGACTCGCCGAGAACTCCCAGATGGTATTATACCATACGTCAGATGGCAGTTCTCCGGTGACACTGGTACAGAGTAGTCTGTTGACCCGAGATCGTCATAGAGTCTTGTGTGGTTCCTACTGTGCTTTGATTTCCATCATACCACGTCCAAGAGGGCGTGCAAAAAGGTGGCTTTTGGGTACAGTCCCGAATCACATGGAGGCAATGAGCGATAGGAGAGGATTCGTCTCTCCCGGTATAGGGAGTTGATGTTGTGCTGTGTTCGATTGGCTATAACCGGAAATCCCTGGCCAGGGTTGTTGAGATTTACTGGTAAGTGTTATCAGTAGTTTCTCGAACTGTTATAGACCTCATATCGACACGACTTATCGAGCTACTGGGGTCTGACGTTTACCACCCCTAGGCGAGATATGCGACATATCAGACGACGAGACCGGACTGTACGGGAGTGTTACTGTTTGGATTCACAGGAGAAGTTACAGGCTTGCTTGTTGATCTTCTGAGCGCTCAATACCTGGGTAGCTGTTACGTTTAGCTGACCGCTTGCAGCTTGTGGGTGTTTGATATGATCATCACCTACTGCCGGCGTATTGACGATTCTTTAGAGTCCTACACAGAGGTTTCTTGACTCAGGCAAAACGGAGTAGGAGCACATATGTGATATGTGCGGGACCGAGGATAATGCGATATGTGATACCGTATTATATTCTCGCGATATTTGATATCAGCCGGGTCATCGGATCAAGTGTTGATTCGATGAATCGGTACGGATAAATATTAGTCGGTTATATGCGATATAGCCGGATTGTCGGATCAAGTGTTGATTTGATAATTTAATGTATAATAATATATATGATATATTAAATTGCATTAACTAATATTTGCTCACTAAAAGATTCTTTTTCTCACTCGGATAATACATTGATATATATGCGATATATGTTAATTGTATTATTTTATTTTGTTACGATAAATATTATATATGTGATATATAATATTGTAACATGATATGATAAATAATGCAACTTGTTTAGTGGAGTTTAAACTTGATTAGGGTTCGGATTAGGGTTAATCTTTCTAGAAGTTTCTAGAAGGATTTCTTTTTGTCGTGTGTAAGATATTTACAAATGACTCATTCTTTTAATTACCCAAAACCCTAACCCTAGTCAATTCTCTACATTGGTTAAGTGAACCATGGTTGCATAATTCTATCATATCTCCTTTTCATATTCATCACAAAGTGAAAAAAAGATTATTCATTCATCTTCTTCCTCCATTTTTCTTTCATGGAAAAATCTTTCTTGATTTTTCCAGGTGATGAATAATAGTGAGAAAAATATAAATAAAGAGAGCAAAATTCCTACTTCATCATCCTCATCATCCTTTGCCATTTAGATGAGGGTGTTCACATCATTTCATGAGTGTTAGCTTATGTTAAAGAAACTTCGAGGTAGATCATCGTAGTATCGAAGATCGGAAGCAAAGGTTGCATCATTCTCTTCGTGGAACCTCTCGAGAGTCCGGATCCCGATGATCGCAGCGAAGGGACCACAACACGGAGCATATGAAGTGAAGGACCGGATCTACAAAGGTTGTAATCCCTCTCACTTAGTGTTAAAGTTGTTAACATGATAGTTTTCGCCTAATCTCTAGTTTAAAGTTCCATATTCGGGTAGTTCGGCACGGCTAAATTTTTATTCGGGCATGGTTGATGCCTCGTAGACCCTTGTGCGCGTGCCTAGCAACCCTACATTCAGGCTGATCATCAACTGTTCATCTACCTCCTTCAGAAGAGATCGAGAAGCAAACTAGGTTTTTTTAATCATTTTCTAAAGGAACAAAAGTGTATTTGATCAAGTTGATTAATAAAGGTAGTTGTCTTTATTCTTATTGCATTTTATTTTCTTTATTTACATCATGATCTCTATCCATTCTTTTATCTCCATCATGCGCGAGTAATTCTCCGCTTGTCAGGGTTCGTAGGATTAGGGTAGATTAATGGATGATGAAGATCCTTAAACTCTTTTTACGTCCTATAAAGTTTATAAACTTTACCAAAAGAATCATTAACATCCTAATCGGGCGCGCTACAAATTTATTGCCAGTCTCGACCGCGATTAGAGATTAGATTAACGATTGTTTTTGTAAAGGCTAGACATGAACGAAGATCCATGTCAAGATAGGGGTTAAGAGTGGGAACCTTATTCCTTCCAGAAATCCTAATCTACATGCATCACTGTCGATGTAGTTTTAAATCTATTAAAGGATAAAAAGAGTAATCTTTAATTAATCATCCATGACTACTAAATCCTAATGAACCCTACAAGCCCCCTTTTTTATATAAACTTACATCCATAGTTAATCTAGATCTATATTTTGCATCCGTGTTTAACGTAGATCTAGATCCTACAACCATTCTTCACCATTCTTTATTCTCCCTCCTCTCCTAATCAACACGCTTAAAGTAAGAATAAAAGGTTCCACATTTTCCTGTAGACCGACCCATACTCACCTCGGTCTAGCTACGCGCGACACTGTTCTGATTGCGTTATAACTACAATAAATAAATCAACAAATCAAATGACGCCGTTGCCGGGGATGGCGTAGTTATTTTCTTTTTGCAATTTCGGGTTAATATAAAATCATAAAATTCATAAAAACTGGAGAATTTTTTTTTATCATCTTGTTATTTTTTGAAGGTGTTTTGTTTGAATTGTGCAGGATCGAAGAACGGATTCAGATCTGGAAAATTCCAGAGAGCGAAACAACAAATAGTAGATCTGAACCTACAGGGGTGAAGCACAACAGAGAAACAGAAAAGGTTTGGAGATCTAAACAGACTGACTGACCGCGCTTCCGCCGCATTGACCTATCTTTGACCGCGGATCCGCCGCGGGTTGCTGACGTCAGCAACCCAAAACCCCTCTGTAAGCCTTCTTTTCTTCTTATGAACCCCCTTTTTCTCCTCTGAAAAAATTTTCCTGCAGGGTTCTTTGCGCAAAAACTTCTCCCCTTCTTCAATAACTTGATCTTGTGCAGGATTCTTTGCACCGCAATAAAAAAAATCGTTTGGAAGTGTTTGATTGTGTTTACTGCTTTGCACTCATTAAATCGACTTTACGGGGCTTTTACAACAATCCAGATTGGGTAAGGATTTCATTACCCTTCCTAGGACCCCCAAAAAAAATCACATAAAGCATATTGCATTGACCATCAAGATAATTAAAAAAGATTAGACTCAGCCTTAAGGACCGTCGCACTCAATAGGACAAATGAATAGTTGTAGGCATCGATCGTTTATCTAAACCAGGATTTGTGGTGCCTAGGCTAGACAGGTAGGGAAAGATAACTTTAAAGGCCCGTCTCATGGTGATTCGTGAGCGGATCCCTCCTTTCTCTACTTGTGCTTACCTGGCCACAATTGGCGGTGAAGAGGCGATTTGAGGTCCTCACGTCTTGCCCTTTGGAACAGTTAGGAGCAGTCTAGTTGAC
Organism: Agapanthus africanus; assembly: GCA_030015575.1. Taxonomy (NCBI): domain Eukaryota; kingdom Viridiplantae; phylum Streptophyta; class Magnoliopsida; order Asparagales; family Amaryllidaceae; genus Agapanthus; species Agapanthus africanus. The sequence continues at coordinate 129,364,359 of JASDDO010000016.1, read as the reverse complement.
CTAGGTGACCCTAGATCTAGGCTTGATTGTGCATTTGTGATTGATTGAATGTGTGTCTAAGCCTTTTATTGAAAATCGTTTTGCAAAAGGCTCCTTATAATAAAAAACACGAAAAGAAATTTTTTTTATAAAAACTTGCCACTTGTCGCTAAGAAATCCGTTGCACCCCACTTACACCCATTTCCTTCCATTGACGTTTTCTTACCCCCACCTTCTGTTTTTCATCTTTTGACTACATTACACCTCTTTATTGTATGTCCGGTTGGACTAGGGACACTAGTGCTCGATTAGTCCGTGTCTCGTTAGTACCGACTGACGACGCTTTCGACTCCGAAGTCAAAATTCCTTCCACTTCTTTACCTTCAACTTCATATTCTTCGTCTTCTAAGGAGATGTCAGGATTTAATCCTAACAACCCCTTACCCGCGGGACCGATTCCACCTCCACTAGGTGCGAATAACCCACAACACCCACCTGTTGAAGCGCCCCAACGAATCGCGCTCCAGGATCTTTTCTACCCTATCCGCACCGCTTTACCCACTTGTCTTTCACAACCACCGGCTAATGGGGATAACTTTGATATCAAACCCCACTTCATCAACATGTTGCCTAAATTTTACTGGCTGGAATCCGAAGATGCCTACATCTTCATAAACAAATTCTAGAATGTTTGCGCAATGATGAAGACTATACAACTTTTTGATGATGCTGTAAGGCTACGTGTCATTCCATTCACCTTATGTGACCTAGCCGAGAAATGGTTATATAGCACAACATCACACCCGATTAAAAATTGGGAAGAGTTTGTTAAAACTTTTCTTAAAAAGTTTTACCCACATCACAAGACCGTAAGAATTCTCAATGAGATTATTCAATTTTCCCAACTTCCTTCCGAACCCTTTTGGAAGTGTTTTGAAAGATTTAAAGACCTACTTGTTCAATGCCCTCACCACGGTATCAAAAATTGGCAACTTTGCCAAACTTTATACGAAGGATTGAACCCAGCAACTAAGCAGTTGTTGGAAACCATTTGTCAAGGTCACTTTCTAACAAAATCAAGCGAGGAAGCTTGGCAGTTTCTCGACGATCTTGCTGAACAAACACTTCGGTAGGAAAGCACTAAGACCACCTCATCTTCTTCATCAGGTCAGTCTAGGGCAGGCATACATCAACTAGATATGTCGATTGCAATGAAGGCCGAAATGGCCACACTTACGAAAAAGCTAGAAGCAATTGAGAGCAAATTCTCATCTCCTTCTCCTGCCCCTGCTTTACCCCCACGAGCTGTTTGCGCTTGTTGTTCGGATCCATCACATCTTACTGAAGAGTGTCCTTACAATCCACCTGTTCAAGGACAAGATCAAGTCAATGCCGCCTTTCAGCAAGGACAAAGAAATGATCCATACTCTTCAACTTAAAATCCTGGTTGGAGGAGCCACCCAAATTTTGCTTGGAATCAAAATCAATAATTCCAAGGCAACAACTTTCAATGGCCTCCTCCTCCACAACAATAAGCATGTCAACAAACTCAATACCAGCGACCTTTCCAACCACAACCATACCCAAACCAAATGAACAATTTTGTGCCCAACAACTTTTATCCTCAAAACAATTTTTTTCACCAAATAATGATAAGGTTTTCTCGCTAGAACGAAGTCTAGATGCGTTTTTGAAACAATCTACACAATCCGCAGCAAGGTTGGAGACTTCCATTCAATCTTTGGTGCAAAATAGTGCTTCACATGATCAAAGCATCAAATCAATCGAGGCCCAAATTGCACAACTAAATGCTGCGTTGAGAGAGCGAGAAAAGGGAAAGCTTCCATCTCAGCCATTGCCAAATCCCGGTCACACACACAACACACATGTTGCATATGAACAACAAAATTATAATGTTAATGTTGTGACCACGTTGAGATCTGGAAGAGTGTTGCACAATAACGTGGGTAATAGTGATGACACCCCTGTCGGTGCTTCTTCTTCTTCTTCACCTTCTCCTTCTTCATCTTCTTTAAAGCCTATTCTTCATTCTTCACGAGGCTCTACATCTTCTAATTCGAACGGACCCACATCTCACTTCACGAACACACAAACACTGGGATCAGTTCCAACTCTGCAATCTACTCCACGGACATTGGACTCAACAAATTTTTAAAATGTTCCATTTCTAAACAGGTTGAGATCCAATAAACCAACTCCATAAATGGAGAAGATTGTGGAGTTATTCAAACAGGTTAGCATAAACATATCTCTCTTGGATGCAATCCAACAAGTCCCTTCTTACGCTAAAATCTTAAAGGACTTATGCACCAAGAAGAGGAAGTCACAAGTACTAAAGAAAGTTTTCGTGGTTAGTGCTGAAAGTGATGCTCTTATCCAATCTTTACCCCAAAAACATAAGGACCCCGGCTGTCCTACAATTTCGATAACAATTGGGGATAAGAACATCAATAGAGCACTTTTAGATCTTGGTGCTAGTGTCAATTTGCTACCCTATTCAGTATACGAACAATTAGGCGTTGGAGAGCTTAAACCCACTCATTGTAATCTCCAAATGGCCGACCGATCCATCACCCATCCTAGGGATGAGTTAGAGGATGTGTTGATCAAAGTAAGGGGACTTCATTTTCCCCGTTGATTTCATTGTTATGGATACACAGCCTGTAGCTAACCCCCGGAGTCAAATTCCGGTGATACTCGGTCGACCATTCCTTGCGACTTCTAATGCGGTGATCAATTGTCGAAACGGTTCGATGAACCTATCTTTTGGAAATATGACAATTGAACTCAACATTTTTAAGTTGGGGAATCAGCCCTCCAAGCCTAATTCTAGTATACTTGATGTTTGCTCGATCCACGAGATCACGCAGGAGGACTGTGAGCTCGAAAAATTTCTGTTCGACCACAGCAGTTTTGACGCCTCTAGTGCGTTCCTCCTAGAATCTGACACAGCTTTCACACCGGATAACGATTATGAGTGTTTCACTTTTTTGGACGATTTTGAAGACTGACCACCCGAGTTTGAGTCTTTTGATTTTTCGGATGAGTTAGTTGAACCATCCGACTCGGTTGCTTACACTCGATTTGAGCCATTGATGGAATCCTTCGAGTTCGAGACAGTTTCACCAATGCTACCATCAATTGTTTCACCTCCGAAACTCAAACTCAAGCTTTTGCCGTCTCACCTTAAATATGCTTACTTAGGTGAGAATGAGACCCTTCCCATTATTATATCGGTGTCTCTAGCCCTTGAACAAGAGAAAGCCCTTTTAATGGTCTTACAAAATAACCGGCAAGCTTTTGGCTGGGCTATGGCGGACATCAAGAGGATTAGTTCCCTCATAGTTGAACATCATATACATATTATGGATGATGCCAAGCCAGTAAGGGATCCACAAAGTCGCCTCAACCCCATAATGAAAGAGGCTGTCAAGAAGGAGATTGTCAAATGTCTTGATAGTGGTATCATTTACCCTATCTCGGATAGCCAGTGGTCTAGCCCCATTCATGTTGTCCCAAAGAAATTGGGCATAACGGTCATAACCAATGAGGCGAATGAGTTAATACCTGTAGGGTTACTAGGCACTCTAACAAGGGTTAAGAAGGCATCAACCATGCCCGATTAAAATTTTAGCCGTGCCGAACAACCCTAAACAAGATCTTTGCTAGATTATGAGGGTTACACATGCAAGTAAATATCATTTACGACTAAGTGAATACGAAATAAAACCTTTGTAGATCGGTCCTTCACTTCTAAAGCTCCTTGTCATAGTCCCTTCGCAGCGATCATGGTTCTCCCGGGCTCTTACATGGCTTCACGAGGCGAAAGAAGTGTCCTTGCTTGAAGTCTTCGAGGCCGAAGATGATCTACGTCGAGGGAATACCAACTCAAGCTACTACTTCACTAACTAGAGAATTAATGAAGAAAACACCCTAAACTAAAGTGCTAGTCTAGTAGAGGATGGAGAAATAGGAAGTGGGTTCACATTAGAATTTATTTTCTCACAATGTTTCTCATTTTGGATCAAACCTAGAGAGCTTTTTAGCTCAAGGAAGAAGATGAAGAAATAAAGAGAGAAAGATAATGATCAAGTGAGTGAGTATCATATACTAACTCATGTAGAGACATGACCATGGCTAATTCTAATGGTTGGGTTAACTAAATATCTTAAGTAAAACAAATTGAGTTGAATTTGTCAAAGCACTAAAAGCTTCTACAAGCTTCATGCACTTAACAAACATCAACCAATTTAGATTTACTTTAAATATAAAAAACCCTCCACTAAAATTAGAATGGTGTATGTCTTATACACCCATGTCAAGTGTATCAACAACCATGATACATAAAGAAAACTCATTTTAATATATATCACATATATATTAAAGTTGTGCACATGTGAGAAAAATCCTTAAGTGAACAAATGTTAGTTAATGTAAATTAGTATATCATATATACAATTATACACTAAATTATTAAATCAACACTTAACTTAATAATATGGTTATATCTCATATAAACGACTAACATTGAATGTATCGACTTATCGAATCAACTCTTGATTCGATAACCCGGCTATATCACATATAACCGACCGATACAAAAAGTCGCGAGAATAGAATACGGTATCACATACACGCATTATTCTCGGTCCCGCACATATCACATATGCGCTCCTATTTCGTTTTGTCTGAGCCAGTAAAACCTCTGTGTAGGACTCTAAAGACTCATCAATACGCCGGAAGTAGGCGATGATCACATCAAGCACCCACAAGCCGTCAGTGGTACTAGCTGGACGTAACGGCTACCCGGGTATTGAGTGATCAGAAGATCAGCAAGCAAGCCCGCTCCAACTCTTGTAAAAGCCTAACGGTAACACTTCTCGTATAGTCCGGTCTCCTCATCTGATATGTCGCATATCAAGTCTAGGGGTGGTAAACGTCCGACCCCAATAACCGATAAGTCGTGACGATATGAGACTCATAACGGGTCGAGAAACTACTGGTAACACTTACCAGTAAATCTCTAAATCAGCCCTGGCCAGGGACTTCCTTGTTATGGCCAATCAAGCACAGTGCAACATCAACCCCCAATACCGGGAGAGACGAAACCCTCCTATCGCTCATTGCCTCCATGTGACTCGGGACTGTACCCAAAAACCACCGTTTTTCACACCCTCTTATACGTGGTAAGGTGGAAATCAAAGCACAGTGGGAATCACACAAGACTCTATGACGATCTCGGGTCTACAGACTAACCTGCACAAGTGTCACCAGAGAACTGCCATCTGACGTGAGGTATAATACCATCTGGGAGTTCTCGGCGAGTCCGTCCAGTGTACCCAGTCTCCACTGAGCACCCGTATACCATCTCTGATGTCAAACACCAATGGATATGGGATCATCCATCGCCCATCTCATGGGTCGAGAAGCGTATACGCTAGTCTACTTTGGTATATCGATGCCCTGTCTCGATACACCTACGACTAGGAACATTAAAGGATGTACTTATGGACTACTCTGTCCCTACTAGTATGATCTGCATCATAGTCCAGGTAGTCAAGTACACATCCTAAGGGCTTTACCAACATGTAACTATAAGACAGTATCAAGAGACAAGTATACATGTTAAGATAAAGAGCAACCAGATAGCATGCTATCATATCGAGCAAGAAAGTCCTCTTTATATATGTCCAAGCATCCAATATAATATACATCATCTGTACAATACCGGCCTCTAGGGCATACATACAACTAACAATCTCCCACTTGCACTGGGGCCAGCTGCTGTAGTATCTCATACCAAGCATCCCGAAGGGTCTCTCAAACTGTATCTGGGGAATGGCCTTCGTGAGTGGATCTGCGGTGTTGTTCTTCATGTTAACCCTCCTGACCTCGATCTCCCGGCGATCAACTATCTTCCGGATCAGGTGATACCGCCTCAGAATATGCCTGGATCGCTGATAGGACCTGGGTTCCTTGGCCAAAGCCACCGCTCCATTGTTATCACAATACAAAGGTATTAGATGCTCAATGGATGGAACCACACAAAGTTCAGTAATGAACTTCTTGATCCAGACAGCCTCTTTGGCAGCATCATTGGCAGCGATGTATTCAGCCTCCATCGTCGAGTCTGCCACGGTTTCCTGCTTGGAACTCTTCCAGCTAACCGCCCCTCCGTAAAGGGTAAAGACAAATCCCGAGTGCGTCTTAGAGTCATCCTTATCACTCTGGAAGCTCGAATCGGTAAAGGACTCCACTTAGAGTTCTCCGTTACCATACACCAAGAGCATCTCTTTAGTCCTTCGTAAGTACTTGAGAATGCTCTTCACAGCTGTCCAGTGACTCTCTCCAGGATCAGCTTGATACCTACTCACTATACTTAGTGAGTGTGCTACATCGGGTCTGGTACATAGCATCGCGTACATGATAGAGCCTACAGCCGAATCATAGGGTATCCCTTGCATGCGAGCTCTCTCCAAATCAGTCATGGGAGACACCTCTTTGGAGAGAGTGAGTCCAGAGATCGTGGGTAAGTTCCCACGCTTGGATTCTTCCATACTAAACCTCTTTAGTATGGTGTCAATGTACCTGGATTGGGAAAATCCCAATATCCTTTTAGATCTATCTCTATAGATCATAATTCCCAATATGCAGGAGGCATCACCTAGATCTTTCATTGAGAATCTTTGTGATAAGAAGAGCTTGACCGATTGCAGCATAGGAATGTCATTTCATATCAAGAGTATGTCGTCCACGTACAATACGAGGAATACAACCTTACTCTCTGCTACCTTCTTGTAGATACAAGGTTCATCTACGTTTTTGACGAAATCAAACTCTTTGATAACGACGTCAAAGCAGATGTTCCAACTCCGCGATGCTTACTTTAATCCTTAAATGGATTTAAGTAGCTTGCACACCTTCCCGCTGCTCCAACTAGCTACGAAGCCCTCTGGCTGAGTCATGTACACGCTCTCTTCTAAATCACCGTTTAGAAAGGCGGTCTTAACATCCATTTTACAGATTTCGTAGTCATGATATGCAGCGATGGCAAGCATGATCCAGATGGATTTAAGCATAGCCACTGGAGAAAAGGTTTCATCATAGTCCACACCTGGTCTTTGACGAAAACCCTTTGCAACAAGTCTAGCTTTGAAAGTCTCCACTTTCCCATCTACACCAAGTTTTTTCTTGAAGATCCACTTGCTCCCAATGGGTTTTACCCCTTCAGGAGCATCTTCCAAAGTCCATACTTTGTTGGTGTACATGGATTCCATCTCGGACCGCATTGAATCCAGCTATTTCACTGAGTCCCCACTCGTGATGGCCTGCGCGAAGCTAGTTGGGTCATCATCCTCCATGATGCAATCCTCGCTCCCACCATCCATGAGAAACCATAGTATCTCTCAGGTGGGTGAGGAACCCTACTAAATCGGCGGAGTGGCCGGGGTTCATCGGGATCTACCGAATCCTCCGGTTCAACCAAATCTTCTGTCGTAGTCTGTTTTGCTGGAACCTCTTCCAATTCTACCTCCTTGCCACTAATCTCTTTTTCAAGAAATTCCTTTTCTAAAAAGGTGGCATGTCGAGAAACAAACACCTTTTGTTCCTCGGTGTGGTAGAAGATATACACGCGCGAATGTTTGCGATATCCAATAAACATACACAGAATGGACCTTGCCGCGTGTTTGTCCGGATTTTGCGTTTTTACATATGCCGGACAACCCCATATCTTCACATAATTAAGACATGGTCTCTTTCCTTTCCATATCTCATATGGAGTGGTTGGCACAGATTTGGTAGGAACCATATTCAATAGGTTGCAGCTGTTTCCGGTGCATATCCCCAGAAGGAAATAGGTAACTCAGCTGTGCTCATCATAGAGCGCGCCATATCTAATAAGGTGCGGTTCCTCCATTCCGATACACCATTGTGCTGTGGTGTATAAAGAGGAGTTAGCTGAGAGAGAATCCCATTCTCTTTTAGGAAGTCCAGGAATTCATTGCTCAAGTATTCACCTCCTCGATCAGATCGAAGGATTTTAATACTTTTTCCGGTTTGGTTCTCGACTTCTTGTTTATATTCTATAAATTTCTTAAAAGCTTCTGATTTGTGTTTCATCAGGAACACATACCCGAATCTAGAGAGATCGTCAGTGAATGTAATGAAGTACAAAAACCATCCCTGGCATGTGTAGACATGGGACCGCATACATCACTATGTACCAGTCCTAAGAGTTCCGTAACTCTTTCTCCGTGTCCCGTAAACGGAGTTTTGGTCATCTTTCCTTTGAGACATGACTGGCAAGTATCATAAGATGAAAATTCAAAAGGATTCAAATATCCATCCTTATGCAACTTAGCTAGCCGTGTCGCATTGATGTGACCCAGTCTACAATACCATAAGAAGGATTCGTTCAGTTTTGAACTCTTTCTCTTGTGTGTGTTTGTTATGCTCAGAACTGTTGATTGATTTATAACATAAACGCCATTGCACATCGTGCCTGATCCAACCAACTTTTGGTTTAGAAAAATGTTCATAACATTATCCTGTAATACAAAATTATATCCTTCTTTACTCGACAAAGAAACCGATATAATGTTGCATATCAGGTTCGGCATGTAATAGCATTCATTCAGAATCAATGTATTACCAGTTGGCAATACAAGGTGATATTCCCCGACGGTTTTAGCTGCAACAATTGCACCATTTCCAACCCTTATGTCTTTATCACCTACTCCAAGTCCTCTACCTTTCCTAAGCCCATGTAACTTATTACATATATGGGATCCTGACCTGGTATCTAATACCCAGGACGTAAAGCAAATGGAGAAACAATTCTCTGTAATGAACATGTAAGTCGATGTACAACACCCCATGACTTGCGGGGAGGCGGAATAATGAAAAACGATCTTGTTTTAGGCGTAAACATCGACTAACCGAGAATCTTTGCATAAACAATAACTAACAAGAAACCATAGAAGAGTTAACTACTATGATAAGTGATTATACCTATAGAACCGAGTCCTTCGTCTTGTCGATCTCCATGTCCTCTTTGACCTTCTCTATGTAGTAAAAGATCCACCCGAGAGCTTAACTACAAGCTTCACCTCTAACTTGAGGTAACTAGGTTTCTTAAATCGCTAATCTAAGTAACCTAGGTGATATAGAGAGTGGTTAAGGATTAAGTAGTCTACTCTAATCCTTGGTCTCAACACATGAGAGGGGAGGATTAGGGTTTGAAGAGGGGAGCTTGAGGAGATAGAAAGTGAGCAAGAGAATGAGATGAGAAAATGAGCTATCATAATATATATCAAGCATTATGATTTATCCAAATAAAAGAAAATAAATGATTAATTATCATGCTTAATAAATATAAGAGGTTGATTCATCTCCATGAGTCATTAACCATTTATGATGCATTAATGACTTGGATGAATCACACAAATGACTTACTAATCTCATTTAATGCATATGCCACCTTAAACCCCAACTCACCATCTTCTAGAAGCTTCTCACGTAATTACGAGAACGCCCCTCCTATCCGTGAAAACACGGAAAAACTTTAGACTGTATAAATCCAATAACCAGATACTAGAAACTGGCTTAAACTAAAGCCGACTAGTAAAAACTGTCCGGATGTCGTACGTGCGTAAACACACGTATGCGTCCGAACCCTTGTCATAAAACCATACGACCTCTATATCGTTTCGCCTGGAGTTGGGAAACTCTCTGTGTGGGACTCTAGAGATTTCGACTACTATGCTGGCAGTGGGTTTAACCACAGACCGCAAGCGGCACTGGCTGTACGTAACGGTCCCCAGGTAGATGTCGATAAGAAGGCCGATGAGGAAACCCATCCGAACTCCTACTGAGTCTGATGTGACAATCTCCGTATAGTCCGGTCTGTTCGTCTAAGACTATCGCATATCGGGCCTAGGGGCGGCAAGCGTCAGTCCCCTAATAGCGGTATAAGTCGTGTCGGAGCGAAGCCCATTACACCCTAAGAAACTACTGGAACCTACCAGCAAATCTCTCTTGCCCTAGCCAGGGACTTTGCGTAATGGCTCTCTGACACAGCATGATATCAACCCCCAATACCGGGAGAGACAAATCCTGTCTAACCGCCACTGCCTCCAAGTGCTCGGGACTGCACCCAACTGCTACCTGTTTGCACGACTCCTTTGAGCCGTGGTAGGGTAGCAATCTAAGAACAGTGGGACACACTCAAGGCGAAGTAGCAGTGTCAAGTCTACGGACTATGCTGTACTCATGTCACCTGGGAACTTTTCACTGACGACTGGTATAAAACCAACCAACAGTTCCCTGTGAGTCCTGTCTGGTGTACCCGTAACCTAACGAGCACCTGCATACTATCTCCAGTACGACGTACTGACGGCTGTGGGACAGACCATCTCCCCAACTGGGATGAGAAGCGTACACACTAGTCTACTCCAGAGTATCGATGCTCTGTCTCGATAATCCTACGACTAGGGACCTGAATAAGGATGTGCTTGTAGACTACCCAGCCCCCACTAGTGTGACTGCCATCACAATGCTGGTAGTCAAGCAAGATCCTAAGAGCTCTATCAATACGTATACTCACATATTAAGATAGAAAAACCAAGTAGCATACTACCATGTTTAGCAAGACTGTTATATACATGTGAATATCCCAAGCTTCCATTAAGTAATATACAAACTAGTATGATACAATAATGGCCCCTAGGGCATATACACTAACAATCTCCCACTTGCACTAGGGCCATGTACTGGCATATCGAAGACTGATGATCTCGAGTAGCCTCTCGAACTGAATCTGAGGTAGGGCCTTTGTGAATGGATCGGCAATGTTCTCTTCAGTAGCAACTCTCCGAACCTCGATCTCCCGACGATCAATGATCTCCCTGATCAGGTGATACCGCCTTAAGATGTGTCTGGACTTCTGATGGGACCTTGATTCCTTCGCTAAAGTTATAGCTCCGTTGGTGTCGCAATACAGAGGTATTGGATCAACAATGGTAGGAACTACCTGAAGTTCTGTTAGGAACTTTTTCATCCAGACCGCTTCTTTTGCGGCATCGCAAGTAGCTATATACTCCGCTTCCATCGTCGAGTCAGCAACGGTGTCCTGCTTGGAGCTCTTCCAGCACACCGCCCCTCCATTGAGGGTAAATACATAACCTGACATGGACTTGGAATCGTCCTTATCACTCTGGAAGCCGGAATCAGCATAGGCCTCCATCCTGAGGTCTTTTCCGCCGTAAACCAAGAACATCTCCTTAGTCCTCCTCAGGTACTTGAGAATGTTCTTTACTGCTATCCAGTGCTTCTCCCCTGGGTCTGACTGATACCGGCTCACCACGCTCAGTGCGTAAGCTACATCTGGTCTGGTGCACAACATCGCATACATTCTAGAGCCTACCGCAGAAGCGTATGGTATAATAGACATGCGTTCCCTTTCCAAATCAGTCTTGGGAGACATCTCTTTGGATAGGGTGATTCCGTGACAAGCCGGTAGATTACCGCGCTTAGAATCTTCCATACTGAATCTTTTCAGTACAGTGTTGATATACCTGGACTGCGAAAGTCCCAACATCGTCTTGGATCTATCACAATAGATCCGAATCCCCAGAATGTAAGAGGCATCACCCAGGTCTTTCATGGAGAACCTGTGTGACAAGAATCCTTTGACATATTGTAGCATAGGAATGTCATTTTTTATCAATAGAATGTCATCCACGTACAATACGAGGAATACGACAGTTCTTGCTACAACTTTACTATATATGCACGGTTCATCTGGATTTTTGATAAAGTCATATTCTTTGACTGTTTCATCAAAACAGATGTTCCAACTCCGCTATGCCTGCTTCAGTCCATAAATGGACTTAAGAAACTTGCATACTTTCCCGCTACTCCCACTCTGATTGAAACCCTCTGGCTGATCCATATAGACGCACTCTTCTAAATCACCATTCAGAAAAGCTGTCTTTACGTCCATCTGCCAGATTTCATAATCATGGAAGGCAGCACTAGCAAGAAGGACCAGAATGGATTTGAGCATAGCCACTGGAGAAAAAGTTTCGTCATAGTCCAAACCAGGTCTTTGAAGAAAACCCTTTGCAACAAGTCTAGCCTTATAGGTTTCCACCTGTCCATCTACACCAATCTTTTTCTTGAAGATCCATTTGCATCCTATGGGTTTTACTACATCTGGAGCAAAGTCCAAAGTCCATACTTTGTTGGTGTACATGGACTCCATTTCGGTCCGCATTGCATCTAGCCATCGTACCGAGTCGCCGCTCTGGATGGCCTGCTGGAAGCCAGTAGGTTCATCGTCATCTATGATGCAATCCTCTCTATCCCCATCTATGTGAAAACTGTAGTATCTCTCAGGCGGATGAGACGACCTACTACTCCTGCGGAGAGGTGCGGGAATGTCCTGTTCTTCTTGAACTACTTGTTCTACCAAACTTTCAGTATTAGTTTGTGGTTCTAGAATTTCTTCCATTTCTATTTCGCTCCCACTTATTTCCTTTTCTAAAAACTGATGTTCCAGAAAATGGGCATTACGAGAAACAAAAACCTTTTGTTCCTCTGCGTAATAGAAATAATATCCCTTGGAGTTCTTTGGATATCCCACAAACTTACATTTTACTGATCGTGCCTCGAGCTTGTCCACATGCTTCTTTTTAACAAAAGCTGGACATCCCCAAATCTTCATATGCTGAAGATGGGGTTTCTTTCCACTCCACATCTGATATGGGGTGGTAGGCACAGTCTTGGTAGGAGCCCTGTTCAGAAGATATGCCGCTGAATCTAGCGCATAACCCCAAAAAGATCGCGGTAACTCAGCGTTACTCATCATGGAACGTACCATATCCAATAGGGTTCGATTCCGTCTCTCCGATACACCGTTATGCTGTGGAGTGTATGGAGGAGTAAGCTGAGAGAGAATTCCTTTCTCTTTTAGGTAACCTAGGAACTCGGCACTCAAGTATTCACCACCTCGATCGGATCTTAGTATCTTGATACTTTTTCCGATTTGGTTTGCTACTTCATTCTTAAACTCTTGGAATTTCTCAAAAGCCTCGGATTTATATTTCATCAGATAAATGAATCCGTACCTTGAGTAATCATCCATGAAAGTAATGAAATAGGAAAAACCACCACTTGCATGTGTAGACATTGGACCACATACATCGTTGTGTATGAGTCCTAAGAGCTCGCTCGCTCTTACTCCATGTCCAGTAAATGGATTTTTTGTCAACTTTCCTTTGAGACAAGATTGACAAGTGTCATAAGTTTGATATTCGAACGAGTCCAAATATCCTTCTCTATGCAACTTAGTCAACCTTCTCTCATTGATGTGACCCAGTCTACAATGCCATAAGAAAGCTTTATTTAAATCTGGAGACTTTCTTTTTAGTGTGTTCTGGACATTGAAAATTTGGAGTTGGTTTAACACATATATACCGTTTTCCAGTGTACCGGACCCAATCAAACTATGATTAAGGTGGATGTTAACAACACCACTTCCAAACGTGAAATCATAACCTTTATTTGATAACAAAGAAACAAATATGATATTACACGTTAAGCTGGGTACACAAAAACAGTTATGTAAAACCAAAATGTGTCCACTCGTCAATCCCAGGTGATAATCCCCTATGGACACTGCTCCCACGCTAACTCCGTTAGCAACCATCAGGGTCATATCACCTTCCCTCAGCACTCTACGGTTTCTCAGTGCCTGCAATGAATTGCAAATATGAGATCCTGATCCGGTATCCAATACCAAGGAAGTAGAGTTGATTGACAGACAATTCTCAATTACAAACACACCTGAAGTCGAAGCCACAACTTGCTTCGGTTCCTGGTTCTTGGCGTTCCACGCCTTGCAATCCTTCTTCCAGTGCCCTTTCCTGTGACAATGGAAGCACTCATCCTGGCCCACTAGCGGTACAACAAACTTTTTCTTTCCTTTCCCTCCCACCTTACTTACACCTCCTCTAGGTCTGGGGGCGGCCTTCTTTTTCCTTCCTTTGGCCCTAGCCTTGGACCCGGAAGAAGAAGCACCGCTAACAAACATAGCGGGTGTTTCCCTTGCCTTCTGCAAGGTGCCCTCTGCACTCCTTAACATGTTCAGGAAATCCGGAAGTTCAACTTCTTTTCTTTGAATGTTGAAGTTCAGGATAAACTGGGCGTAGGTGGAAGGAAGGGACTGGAGAATAAGGTCTGTATATAGCTCATTATCCAAAGTCGTCCCAAGGTCTGCGAGCTCTTCTATATAGCCGATCATCTTTAGGACATGTTCTCCTACCGATGACCCGACAGCCAACCTCGCTCGAAACAAGTTCTTAGAGGTCTCGATCTTGCTATACGAGATTTCTCTCCATAAAGTTCCTTTGTATGGAGAAATATGGCATCTAGTTCCATATCCTCGTGCCTCCTCTGATGTTCATTGTTCATCGAGGAAAGCACGATGCACTTGGCTTTCGCGCAATCGAAATCCTAGGTTTTGCGTATTTCCTTATCCGCATTACTGGATTTGGGACCAGGGACAGCAGGTGCCTTAGCGGTGAGGACGTATCCCAATTTGTCATAGGTCAAAGCCATTTTGACATTATGCGGCCAATCTTTATAGTTCGGCCCTGTCAGTATATTTTTCTCTAAAAGTAACTTAAGTCCAGTCATTTTCAGGGTCGCTGCAATTAGGAGAGAGAGAAGAAAACTCTTTAGCATGATGCTCTTGCAAGTTTAGAGTGGTTTTTAATTTATCTAAACTGGATGGCTCCCACTGTTTCTCGAATCCATCCTCAAACCATAAAAGAAGAATTAGCCAGGACTATTCTCACTGTACAATACTTGCCTAACCGTTCAGCCGGGCTGGTGTCGGTACTTCGAGGGAGGTTTTCCAACGCTTTCGCGAAGTTCCTTAATTAAATAACCTCTTTTCTCTGGGGCGTAACCCCGCTGAGACCTTTCTTGACACCTACTTGGTTTATAGCATTGATCGTTAAGTGACGAATATCCTGATGAGTAGCTTATACTCACAGTAGGATCGGGATCTAAATATCATCGTATGATAATGTTGAAGAAATGATACCAACATTCATCAAACTCCAAATGGTATGCATCTCTTTGCAAATTTCTGTTTCTTTAGAAATTCCCGATATAAGTTTTTGCCCTATGCCCTTATGACCTTGGCTTTGGTCAAAATGTCATAAGTCACATGTCAAGTTCTACCCGTCATTATCTTGTCAATTTGAACCCATCCGTAAATACCCCTAACTTTGGTCAAATAATAATACGATTGTCCCAAACTAACTCATCTATCTATGCAACAAATGAATACCCAGCAGCTACCAAACACTATGCCTTGACTTTGGCCAAAATGCATAGCTTGAATACTACTGAATACCCAAATGAAATGACGGAGGGCTACGAATGGTTTTGGCGAAACCGTGAACGTAGTGAACTTGATATGACCGAAGGAACCTGATAACTTTTAAAAGGAGTGGTTATAGCTCCGCAATTAAAAATATCATCTGTTTTAAAATAACCGATTGGTTTCTTTTAAATTGTTCCAATGATTCAACTTTTTGGTTTATTTTCTTTGCATTATAAATAATGCGTCCCATCATTAACCTATCATTGCAGAAAACAACGAAAATACAACGTCCTCTTATGCCATCCGCATTCGCCACGGGGTCCCGTCATCACCCGTTAGGTTACCTAACTAACGGCAGAGTGGGGGCTGGGCTAGCACGGGTGTAAAACATAAGTGACGTTTAAATAGCTATCATATATAGATATTGTACATTCGTCAGACGCAATAATAGGCATTCCAGATCTCATATGAACTTTATTAGATTTTCAAGCAATCCGCGTTTGTTTAGAGCCTGCAATAAAAGACGGATTACACGGTTGTGATGAATAGCCATTACCCCACCCTAGACCCCTACGGGTACGGCAAACTACCCGTCAAATATCCGAAGTGAAGCGGTCTCCCTCAACAAAGTGAGTAGGCCACTAAACACTTCAAAGTACCCGGTAGTTTGTGCACCCCATCTTGGGTCTATCCTAGGAGCAAAAACAGTAAAATGAAATAATACAACGGTGGCTACAACCGCAACCTGGATGTGCCCCGCAAAATAATATTACAATTACATTGAATGAATGAATATAACAACCCATCTCAAACCTCGGCTAATCATCATAACAGTCCAATACAGTTCACAACCATAAACAGTAAAAACCATTACATAAATGTGCAACCCCCTGCCAACCGACATACTAGCAGTTAGGGGAGGTTTACGAACACATTATACAATCACAGATATAATCATATTAGCAAACATCGTAAAATTTCGATCGAGCAAACACTTTAGATTCTACTCCCAAAACTTCTCTGTGCACCTGAGACTTGAGCAGAAAATAAAATATCGCAGAAATATCACTATTAACACAGGAGAGTTACTGAAGGAATTTGGGCTGACACGGCCCCAACTCGGCCGCGGATCCGCGGCCGATCGCATGGATCCGCCGCGGTTCCACGGTGAGTTGGCCGAGTTAGGAGTCCAAATTTCTTCAGTAGCCCTATTATTCTATGCATGTTAATCTGAAGGTCCCTGAAAAATTTTTAGGGCCTGTTTTAAATTCGACAGAAACTATGTTAACACGATGATCTTTCCGGTTCTTTTTGCGTTCGAAATACTTAAGACTTTGCTAATGAGTTAATTATTGTTTAGCGAGGCTCTGATACCACTGTAAGTCGATGTACAACACCCCATGACTTGTGAGGAGGCGGAATAATGAAAAACGATCTTGTTTTAGGCGTAAACATCGACTAACCGAGAATCTTTGCATAAACAATAACTAATAAGAAACCATAGAAGAGTTAACTACTATGATAAGTGATTATACCTAAATATACGAGTCCTTCGTCTTGTCGTTCTCCACGTCCTCTCCGGCCTTATCTAAGTAGTAGAAGATCCACCCGAGAGCTTTAGTACAAGCTTCACCTCAAACTAGAGGAAACTAGGTTTCTTAAATCGCTAATCTAAGCAACCTAGGTGATATAGAGAATGGTTAAGGATTAAGTAGTCTAATCTAATCCTTGTACTCAACACATGAGAGGGGAGGATTAGGGTTTGAAGAGGGAGAGCTTGAGGAGAGAGAAAGTGAGCAAGAGAATGAAATGAGATAATGATCTCTCATAATATATATCAAGCATAAACAAAATCAAGATAAATCATATAAATGATTTAACAACCATGCTCCATAAATATCTAATGGGTGATTCATCTCCATGAGTCATTAAGCATTTATGATGCATTAATGACATGGATGAATCACTCAAATGAGTCACTAATCTCATTTAATGCATATGCCACCTTAACCCCCAAGTCACCATCTTCTTGAAGCTTCTCGCGCAATTACGAGAACGCCCCTCCTATCCGTGAAAACACGGAAAAACTTTAGACTGTATAAATCCAATAACTGGATACTAGAAACTGGCTTAAACCAAAGCCGACTAGTAAAAACTGTCCGGATGTCGTACGTGCGTAAACACACGTATGCGTCCGAACCCTTGTCGTAAAACCATACGACCTCTATATCGTTTCGCCTGGAGTAAGGAAACTCTCTATGTGGGACTCTAGAGACTCGACTACTATGCTGACAGTGGGTTTAACCACAGACCACAAGCGGCACTAGCTGTACGTAACGGTCCTCAGGTAGATGTCGATAAGAAAGCCGATGAGGAAACCCATCCGAACTCCTAATGAGTCTGATGTGACAATCTTCGTACAGTCCGGTCTATTCGTCTAAGACTATCGCATATCGGGCCTAGGGGGGCGGCAAACGTCAGTCCCCTAATAGCGGTATAAGTCGTGTTGGAGCGAAGCCCATTACACCCTGAGAAACTACTAGAACCTACCAGCAAATCTCGCTTGCCCTGGCCAGGGACTTTGTGTAAGTGCACGGCGGCGCCCCGGCCGTCAATCCGACGCCGGAATGCGGAAACGGTGAATAACTTAAATTTTGCGGACTTTGCAAACCGGCACCACCGCGCACTAAACTCCGGATCGTAACCATTAACAAGTCTAAGCTAACTAGAATACGGGTTAGAGATATACCGACTGATCCGAGTCCTCCGGTCTTCATCTCCACTCCGATCTCCTCGCGGGATCTCCGTCCGTCTCCTCCTCGTCGGAAGGGCACCACGTCGCCTGCATCTTTTACGGGCTCCCGCCTCTATACCGAGGCAACTCGGGCGCGAAGCTGGCGAATCGACGCGTCCAAGATTTGCTGTAGAAAGTAGTGTAGAGTATGTCTCTTTGGGGTTGGTTGCCTTTGGATGGAGGAAACATGAATGGACTTTTGAATGAAGTGAGGAATTTTTGCAAGCATGAAAATGATATGTGAATTAATCCCTCATACCAAAAATGAACTCCTCTCTCTCTCACTCCAAGATGTGGCCGGCCAAAACCATGAGATGAGAATGGTGGAGGGATTGTGAACAAAACACAAGAGGGAGGTAAGTGTAAGAAAAGAAAGAGGTGACCACAACATCAACCATACTCCATCAACATCAAACCCATACCCTTACCAATCTCATTAATGCAAGAATGGTGCAACAAAAGACAAGATGCTATCATATCAAAACTAATGCAATAAAACCCCTCCACTAAAGTTATTTGCACAATTGCAAATAACCCCCTCCATCGGAAAAGTCCGGCCGGGAAAGAACAAAGGAAAACCGGCCGGAACGGAATGCAAACTGGCAACTCCAGAAAACTGGTCCCGTAATAAATTACAGGAAAACCCCAATACTGTGCATACACACCCGCATCTGTATTCCGTCCGGATACAAATGCAAAAAGACAATCTACACGGTACTAAACTAGGACCGGCTTAAACCAAAGCCGGCTAGTAATATCCGTTCGATCCTGATCCGTGCAATACCGCACGTATCTGATCGAACCCTGCCATATAACTATACGGCCACTAGTACAAACCGTCCGATCCTGATCCGTGCAATACCGCACGTATCTGATCGGACCCTGCCATATCTCCATACGGCCTCTACAGCGTTTCGCCCGAAAGCTTGAGTAACTGAAAGTGTGGTGGACTCTAAAGACTCGTCAATACTATGGCTGTGGATTTAACCACTAGCACGTCAGAGGTATAAGCCAATACGTGACGGGCCACCAGCTATTGACTAAAAGGGACGTCGATGAGGAAGCTCACCCCGACACCCAACTGAGCCTGTCAGTGACAATATCCGTACAGTCCGGTCCGTTCGTCTATGAGCATCGCATGGCGGGCCTAGGGGGTTGGTAAAAGTCAGACCCCCAAAAGCGGTACAAGTCGTGTCGGAGTGTAGCCCAGAACACCCTGAGATACTACTGGAATACCTACCAGTAAATCTCCTGCCTTGGCCAAGGTCTTTGTGTAATGGCTCTCCTAGACACAGCGCGACCTCACCCCCAATACCGGGAGAGACGAAACCCCCGAAGATCCGCTCACTGCCTCCATGTGGCTCGGGACTGTACCCAACTAAAACCTGTTTGCACGACTCCTTTGAGCCGTGGTAGGGTAGTAATCAAAGCACAGTGGGAACTCACACGAGACAAATGACGATCCCCAGGTCGATGAACTAACCTGTACACATGTCACCTGGGAACTGCTATCTGACGTCAGGTATAAGACCAACTAGCATGTTCCCGGCGAGTCCTGTCCGGTGTACTCATAACCCAATGAGCACCTGTATACATCTTAGGTGAACCAACTGACACCAGTGGCTTGTGAGACCGGCCACCGCCCCTCGTCGGGGTCTCGACTGTATACACTAGTCTACTCTGGAGTATCGATGCCCTGTCTCGAAACTCCTACGACTAGGGACCTTTTAAGGATGTGCTTATAGACTCCAGCTCTCACTTATATGATCGCCCTCATACTGCCGGTAGTCAAGCAAGAATCCTAGGGGCTCTATCAACGTGCAATAGCGACATGTCAGGTCACCTAAAGCAGTGCACGATGATAAAGGTAAACCAGATAGCATACTATCATCTCGAGTAAGACCGTCCTACCGGGATAGGTCCTCCCTCAATCATTGCAATCACGTGCCTGTGATCCAATAATTGACTCTGAGGGCACTATCTCCAACAATCTCCCACTTTCACTCAAGGCTAATTATTGCGATGTCGCATACTCACAGCCCGTGTGATACCGAACACCCAACTCCTCTACTAGTTAGTCTCACAAATCCCGTTTGTGAAACTATTGCGGTCGAGGAATAGCCTCAGTGAGTGGATCCGCCTAGAAGTTTCTTTCTATGTCTCTCTATATCTCAAGTTCGCGGAGAAAACCATCTCCCGAAATGAGCAATACCTGTCTTAGAATGTGTCTGGATGTCTGATGGGACATAGCTCATAAATGAACTCCAAATCCAAACTTCTTAGACTGTATCGTCAACTGAACTTAATCAGTATCCTGCGCCATGCCACCCTCAGTATTCCCTTGGACCATCTGTCCAAAACACTGCCCCTCATCAGAGGGATAACTATAACTCTGACAACCTCCTTGTCGTCCAGGTCACCTTGGAAGCCTGGAATGATAACCGTCTCTCGAATGAGGCTGTCGTTATCATATCCCTAGAACATCCACTTATGTTCTAAAACTGCTTCCGACTGTTTCTCCAGGATTGGATCAATGTCAACTTATTGCATCTAGTGCAAGAACAACATCTGGTGTGGTACTTGACATCTCATGATTGACTCAATTGCCTGAGCAAGTGATCTGCCAATCATGAGTATCCCTCTCCCCTTTAGTCTGTAAGACACCTTTAGAGAGGGTGACTCCATTACCTGCAGGTATACTACCGTGCCAGGAGTCGTCCATTCTAAATACTCATAGAATGCTGTCAAGGTACCCAGATTAGGAAACCACCCAAATCTAGATCTAAAACCATAGATCTAGTAACCAGTATGTCTGATATAATGTCCAAGTCCTTTGTGGAGAAACCACTGTGTGACGACCAAAGTATAACCGATCGTAGTAAAGGAATATCACTTCCTACTACCTTCTCAACAGATCCATCCCCTATTCTGATGACGTCAAACCTATGACTGTCACATCAGAAACAGATGATCTATCTCCGCTACATCTGCTTTAGTCTATAAATAGACATAAGCCTGATGTCCACCAATGCTTCCGCTGCTCCCACTGACTACGACAACCCTCTGGCAGAGTCATATACACGTACACTTCTGAAGCTAGTTCAGAACGACGCTATACTCATCCTCCTGCCGGGTCTCGCAGCCTGGAACAACAACAATGGCAAGTGTGGGTAAACAAGAACTTCCCTGTCACCGTCCTTGAGGCTACCGAAGTACCTCTCGGGTGCCTGAAGTTACCCACCTTATCTGCGGAGTGGCCAATGGAATGTCAAATCAGATTGAATCTTTAGGTTCCTTATCAAATCTTCAGTGATCGTTTGCGGTTCTGAAATCACTTCCAGTTCTACCATACTCCCACTGCTGTTTTTGAAAAAATCCATTTTTAATAAAACTGTGGCGAGTCTAGAACAATATTGCTATTGTTCATCCAGATGGTAGAAAGTCAACCCGCGTCATAGCCTGGGTCAACCCACAAACAGCCATTACAGAAACGTGCCTTGAGTTGTCCAGTGTCTGGTTTTAAGCATAAGCCGGACAACTCCCCGTACCTTAACAACGTTAAGATATGAACTGTTCTACATCCAATATAGAACCAGAGGCACTGATTTAATTGAACCAGATTCAAATCATGCAGCTTTCTCCAGTGCATGTCAACTAAATGGAAGGAGGTCGATCAGCGTTACTCAACTTAGGAATACTTCCAATTATGAGTAACCTGAAAGAGAAGTAATTTCTCTTTATCATTACTATCAACTGAATACCATGTACAAGTATCTACATCTTCGATCACTTTGAAGAATCCCGATACTTGCCATACCTGGTTCTCTACTTTATTCTTATACCTATAACTTCTCAAAATTCAGACACTGTGTTTCCACGAAACACCTGTCTAAAAACCAGAGAAGTCATAAGTAAACTGAATATGGTACGAGGACCAACCCCTCTGTCCTAATGGACCCTGGACAACATACAATACTCTGTATAAGTCCGCTGAGTCTAACAACTCTTTCACTGTGTGTTGTAGGTTGAAAACTGTACTTATGGTTAAGAAGAATTACACCACTGTTTAATGCTCCTTACCTAACCATCCACTGATATAGGTAAATGTCATCGACATAATATCAAAAGGTATATCTCACTCTATTAAAATAGACGTACAGATATATCAATTTGAAATTGGTGCACAACAGCGGATATTCAAAACCAAATATTTGCCGACCGGCAAACAGCCCAGGTGATTTCCTCAAATATCACTGATTCCAACGAATCCCGATATAATGAGGATGATCACCCAATTCCCAATAACTTACTCCCACTCATCATCTGTAAAACCATACAGATGTGAGAATAACACCTGGTAAATACATACCCTGGAGTAAGTATCCAATCTGGAAATCAGTTTTCTTTTAACATTACACAGTGAGACTGAAACATTGAAATGTTTCGATGGGGTATCCCGGTATTCCTAGTAATGCCTCTTCCAGATTCACGACTGTAACCGTATAGTTCTTTGCCACCTCTCCAAATCCCTTCATATGTCTTTAGTCTTTACCTTCTGTACACCCCTTTAGGCCAATTGGTTTTCTTCCTTCCCTACCGTTCGGCACCAGCCTATGGTTTGGAAGAAGACTATCCAAAAAGCATAAAGGGTGTACTGTCCTAATCCTAGGAGCACTCGCATTGCGAGAGAGGGTGAAGATAAAAGACACCTGAATGTACTTTATTCCTATTTCTCCTGAACCAGGATCCATCCCCGAACTGGAACGAGTTCCTTTCGAGTTCGTATATAACCATACGATGGATTATCCAATAAAATGGGATCTTCGTAGTGATACGGAGTGTCCTGGAGAAATACAAAGGTGATTTAGGATTGGCGAAGAAATACTTGGTTTGGTCGTGAATAGCAGTCGCAATTTACTTTGCCCTCTTACTAATCCCTTACTTTGTCTGAACTTAATACCTTTTGTACACCGCTTAGGCTAACTGGTTTTCTTCATTCCCTACCGGTCGGCACCAGCCTATGGTTTGGAAGAAGACTATCCAATTTGCATAATAGGTGTACTGCTCCTAAACTAAGGAGTACTCGCAACCTGAGAGAGGGTGAAAAGGAAAGACAACTGAATAATCCTATCCGTTTTCTCCAGAACCGGAAACCATCCTCGAATTAATTCCTTCGAGTTCGTATATAACCATACGATGGTTTTGTCCAATGGAAGTGGACGTTCGTAGCAATACGGGGTGTCCTGGAGAAAGGGGTAAAAGTAGGAGTGGCAATGAGGTCTGCAACTCTGACAATCCAAAAGCCAGTGTTAAGAAGGTTCGGTCAACTTGGTCACTGAGTCATAGTCTTAGGGTCGGGTCAATGGTCGCTGCCAAAGAGAGAGAGAAAAGAAACACTCAGCGTGCACTCTAACCTAGATCAGAATGGTTATCACTTTTTCTAATCAGGAAACCTCCCACTGTACCTCAAATTCTCCTCCAAACCTGAAAGAAGAATTAGTCGGGGTCACCCGAGGAGTAAACTAACTCATCAGTGGGAATCGGGATCCAACTATCATTGCATGATAACGTGACGGAATCCGCTCACGCTATCACACTCCAGAAGGTATGCGCATATCTGGCAAGTTTCAGTTCTTTTGAAACTCCCGATGTGATTTCTGCCCCATGCTCTTATGACCTTGGCGAAGGTCAACAAATCATAAGTCACATGTCAAGTTCTACCCGTCATTATCCAGGTTAATTTGAATCCACCCGTACAAGCCCTTGACGAAGGTCAACAAGGCTATACGACTGTCCCAAACCAACGCATCTATCTATGCAACAGAAAAGTAACAAGCAGCTACCATACACTATGCCTTGACGAAGGTCAACAAACATAGCATGAATACTACGTGCTACCCGTCTGAAATGACGGAGGGCTACGAACGGTTTCTGGCGAAAACCATTAACGTAATGAACTTGATATCGTTGAAGGAACGGATAGCTTTTTAGAAAATATAGTGACGAAAACCTTTACTAAAGAGGTCACTCCCGGTGAAGGGATCTCGGCTCTTTCCCCGTAGAATGGGGTGCAGGATATTCCAACTGAATACCACGGTGCAAAGCAAAAGTAATCGGCTATAGTGAAGTTAATGCCCTGACGCAAACTTCTGTCCAAGGGGTCACTCCCGGTGAAGGGATCTCGGCCCTTGCCTCGTCGACTGAGGAGCAGGATATTCCAAATGAATACCACGATGCAAAACATAAGTGAACGTCCTTGCAATAACAGCTTTTTGAAAAGTGTTCCAACAACATCAGATTAGGTTTGTTTTTAAACTTGCATTGATCCGAATCAATGCAGTCCCATCATTTGATCACACCAAAAAGAACGAAAATATACTGATGTACGTATATGCCATCCGCATTCGCCACTGGGTCCCGTCATTACACGTTAGGTTAGCTTACTAACGACAGAGCGGGGACTGGACTAGCGCGGATGAAAAACATATACAACATCTAATAAAATATATACCAATATATTATATTCGCTCAAGGCGTGAAAGAAATGCAACATCACAGAGAATGAACAGCATCACAGAACAATACAGATATCTGGGATCCCCGGGTTTCACAGAGCCACTACTGAAACCCGACGTTCCCCTGGTCGTGTGGATAGCCTGTGCAATGAAATCCTAGACCCCTACGGGCGCGGCAAGTCACCCGCCAAAACCTGAAGCGAGGCAGCCCCCTTCAGCTCCGTGAATGGACCACCCAGCACTCCACGGAATCCGGCAACTTGGGCACCCCTCCTGGGTCAACCTGTACCCCCTACGAGTGCGGCGAATAGCCCGCCAATCCTAGAGTGAAGCCCCCTCCGTCCCAATGCCATGAGATGCGGGCTTGTTGCCCTCTAGAACCCGGCTATCCGTGCACCCCTCCGCGGGGTAATCCTAGTACATAATGTAAAATATACATACACCGGGTACATCGACCGCAACCAGGTCGTGCCCCAAAAGAATAATACAAACAGGCAGTGACGGCAGTCCACATGTCGGACGCTCGCCCCGCAATATCAAATGTACATAATACAACAATACAGTACTAGCATTGCATCCAGGCTATCCCCCACGACCGATCCGCAACATCACAGCATAAACATAGAACATCAACGTGAAAGTCACGTTCGCAAATCCGTCTAACCGGGCTATAGCAGTCAGACCGGATTTACCGATCGAGTGACATTCACGGTCGCAGATATAATGTAAATACTGTGAAAAATGTGTTTAAAATATCCGATCGATCAAAGATTAACAAGTGGGCCCTCAAACAAAACTGTAGCACTCACAGAAACCCTGGGCCCAATTTTAATATTCCAAAACCCATATTTTAAGCCCAGAAGGCCTCTGGAAAAATTTGGTGATGTGATGTAAATAGTGCGCGGCGGAAGGGCCGCACGAGGTGGGGTTTCGCGGCGGATCCGCGCTCCAACTGTGGAGTTACATCGTCAAATTTTTACAGAACCCTTAGATTTTCCAGTACATCAATATTTTATAACCAGAAAAATTTTTCGAGACCAAAAATTTTCAACAGAAACTGATTCGAACTAAAATGCAGTTTTGGAACATTCGATCGATCGAAACAGAAAAACACATTACACCAAGCTAGACTATGTTAATGGCGAGGCTCTGATACCACTGTAAGTGCACGGCGGCGCCCCGGCCGTCAATCCGACGCCGGAATGCGGAAACGGTGAATAACTTAAATTTTGCGGACTTTGCAAACCGGCACCACCGCGCACTAAACTCCGGATCGTAACCATTAACAAGTCTAAGCTAACTAGAATACGGGTTAGAGATATACCGACTGATCCGAGTCCTCCGGTCTTCATCTCCACTCCGATCTCCTCGCGGGATCTCCGTCCGTCTCCTCCTCGTCGGAAGGGCACCACGTCGCCTGCATCTTTTACGGGCTCCCGCCTCTATACCGAGGCAACTCGGGCGCGAAGCTGGCGAATCGACGCGTCCAAGATTTGCTGTAGAAAGTAGTGTAGAGTATGTCTCTTTGGGGTTGGTTGCCTTTGGATGGAGGAAACATGAATGGACTTTTGAATGAAGTGAGGAATTTTTGCAAGCATGAAAATGATATGTGAATTAATCCCTCATACCAAAAATGAACTCCTCTCTCTCTCACTCCAAGATGTGGCCGGCCAAAACCATGAGATGAGAATGGTGGAGGGATTGTGAACAAAACACAAGAGGGAGGTAAGTGTAGGAAAAGAAAGAGGTGACCACAACATCAACCATACTCCATCAACATCAAACCCATACCCTTACCAATCTCATTAATGCAAGAATGGTGCAACAAAAGACAAGATGCTATCATATCAAAACTAATGCAATAAAACCCCTCCACTAAAGTTATTTGCACAATTGCAAATAACCCCCTCCATCGGAAAAGTCCGGCCGGGAAAGAACAAAGGAAAACCGGCCGGAACGGAATGCAAACTGGCAACTCCAGAAAACTGGTCCCGTAATAAATTACAGGAAAACCCCAATACTGTGCATACACACCCGCATCTGTATTCCGTCCGGATACAAATGCAAAAAGACAATCTACACGGTACTAAACTAGGACCGGCTTAAACCAAAGCCGGCTAGTAATATCCGTTCGATCCTGATCCGTGCAATACCGCACGTATCTGATCGAACCCTGCCATATAACTATACGGCCACTAGTACAAACCGTCCGATCCTGATCCGTGCAATACCGCACGTATCTGATCGGACCCTGCCATATCTCCATACGGCCTCTACAGCGTTTCGCCCGAAAGCTTGAGTAACTGAAAGTGTGGTGGACTCTAAAGACTCGTCAATACTATGGCTGTGGATTTAACCACTAGCACGTCAGAGGTATAAGCCAATACGTGACGGGCCACCAGCTATTGACTAAAAGGGACGTCGATGAGGAAGCTCACCCCGACACCCAACTGAGCCTGTCAGTGACAATATCCGTACAGTCCGGTCCGTTCGTCTATGAGCATCGCATGGCGGGCCTAGGGGGTTGGTAAAAGTCAGACCCCCAAAAGCGGTACAAGTCGTGTCGGAGTGTAGCCCAGAACACCCTGAGATACTACTGGAATACCTACCAGTAAATCTCCTGCCTTGGCCAAGGTCTTTGTGTAATGGCTCTCCTAGACACAGCGCGACCTCACCCCCAATACCGGGAGAGACGAAACCCCCGAAGATCCGCTCACTGCCTCCATGTGGCTCGGGACTGTACCCAACTAAAACCTGTTTGCACGACTCCTTTGAGCCGTGGTAGGGTAGTAATCAAAGCACAGTGGGAACTCACACGAGACAAATGACGATCCCCAGGTCGATGAACTAACCTGTACACATGTCACCTGGGAACTGCTATCTGACGTCAGGTATAAGACCAACTAGCATGTTCCCGGCGAGTCCTGTCCGGTGTACTCATAACCCAATGAGCACCTGTATACATCTTAGGTGAACCAACTGACACCAGTGGCTTGTGAGACCGGCCACCGCCCCTCGTCGGGGTCTCGACTGTATACACTAGTCTACTCTGGAGTATCGATGCCCTGTCTCGAAACTCCTACGACTAGGGACCTTTTAAGGATGTGCTTATAGACTCCAGCTCTCACTTATATGATCGCCCTCATACTGCCGGTAGTCAAGCAAGAATCCTAGGGGCTCTATCAACGTGCAATAGCGACATGTCAGGTCACCTAAAGCAGTGCACGATGATAAAGGTAAACCAGATAGCATACTATCATCTCGAGTAAGACTGTCCTACCGGGATAGGTCCTCCCTCAATCATTGCAATCACGTGCCTGTGATCCAATAATTGACTCTGAGGGCACTATCTCCAACACTTTGTGTAATGGCTCTCTGACACAGCGCGATATCAACCCCCAATACCGGGAGAGACGAATCCTGTCTAACCGCCACTGCCTCCAAGTGCTCGGGACTGTACCCAACTGCTACCTGTTTGCACGACTCTTTTGAGCCGTGGTAGGGTAGCAATCTAAGTACAGTAGGACACACTCGAGGCGAAGTAGCAGTGTCAAGTCTGCGGACTATGCTGTACTCATGTCACCTCGGAACTGTTAACTGACGACTGGTATAAAACCAACCAACAGTTCCTTGTGATTCTTGTCCGGTATACCCGTAACCTAACGAGCACTTGCATACTATCTCCAGTACGACGTACTGACGGCTGTGGGACAGACCATCTCCCCAACTGGGATGAGAAGCATACACACTAGTCTACTCCGGAGTATCGATGCCCTGTCTCGGTAATCCTACGACTAGGGACCTAAATAAGGATGTGCTTGTAGACTACCCAGCCCACACTAGTGTGACTGCCATCACAACGTTGGTAGTCAAGCAAGATCCTAAGAGCTCTATCAATACGTATACTCACATATTAAGATAGAAAAACCAAGTAGCTTACTACCATATTTAGCAAGACTGTTATATACATGTGAATATCCCAAGCTTCCATTAAGTAATATACAAACTAGTATGATACAGTAATGGCGTTCTAGGGCATATACACTAACAGAACACACCCGAAGAAAATGCATCAATATGTACTTTCTTCATTCGGGTGGCATAAGAATCCTGGTATTCCCCTATATCCTGTTCAGTCTTATAACTTTTATAAGAAAGAACGGAACCAACATTCCCTAGCACAGTATAACATGCGGGTTCGATCAATACATCCATATTATTATCTTGATTAAGGCATGATATGGTCGCTACCTGGAGAGAGAGAGAGAAGAAAAACACTTTAGCATATGCTTTTGCAAGATCAGATTGGTTATTATTTTATCTAATCAGGATGGCTCCCACTGTTTTTTATCAAATCTTCCTTCAAACCCTAAAAGGAAAGACTAGCCGGGATTAATCACACCCTACAACTTCGCCAATCTTTCAGCCAGGCCAGTGTCGGTATTTTGAGGGAGGTTCCCCGTGCTTTCGCACGGACCTAATTAAAGTAAACCTCGTTTTCCCAGAGGCGTAACCCCGTTAACACCTTTCTAGACACCTACTTGATCGGCTAATTGTCCTGTGTAAATGTAACATTTCAAAAAGATAAAATATTAATTTTGGGAATTTTTATAATTTAATATTATTTTATTGAATATTTTAATATTTTGGAATTATTAAATACAAATAAATGGGGAAATTTTTTGGAAAATTATGGAAAATTCTAAAATAGGGAAAATTAGAGAATTATGACATTTTAAAGTTTTTGTGATTAATTTGACACTAATTTAGTGCTAATCGCGATTAAAAATCGCTAATCGGTTTTTAGCATTTTTGTGCAAAACATGCACATATCACTTTTTCCCACTTGTGTTACATTTTTATTTGCCATGGTTGTTTTGGGGTTACTATTTGAGTGAGAAGAGTTTTAAAAGAAAAGAAAATAAGGAAGAGAAAAGAATAAAGAATTGAGGGTTGGTGAGAGAGTGAGGTATGGGCTCTTTTGACCTAGGGACTTAGCCATTTCTCCCTCATTTCCCTCCCTCTTCTCCCTTCTCCTGCTGCTGCTCCTGCTCCTCTTTTCCCTCCCTCTTCAACTCCTCAAATCACCATTAAAACAAACTCAAAACCCTACCCCCATTTCACTAAAAAGATGCACAAGCTCAAAACCTTCATGATGGACCAAGAAAGCTTGGATTTTGGCCACTAGGGGCAACTCAAGAATTTTCTTGAGTTGCCAAATGAGGTAATTACTGAACAATTAGCTTAGTTTTAGTATTACTTATACCCCATGTTTAGTTTTGAACCGATATTGTGTGAATTGGTGACTTGAGGTCAAACCTAGTTAGGGTTTGAGGGAAACTTGTGTTGTATGTGAAATTGAGTTCAATTGAGGTTATATAAACACCCTAGTGTATGAATTGAGACCCTAACCTGAAGCTTAAACCAGATTACGGATTTTAGAAACCGATATCGGGGAAATTATGAAATCTGTGTAGTGTTTATGGAATCTGCTATCATACGAGGTATCCTAAAATAAATTTGAGTGGACAGTGACATGTGCAGGCACCTAGGAAGCTAACCCCAAGACCCCAGCCCCTACTTCCCTTTCCAGGCCGCAAATTACTCCATTCTGGCCGCAAATTGCGGCCAGACCATGATGGAATTGGCTCGTTCTGGTTTTGGTGTTCCCTTATCTGTAGTTTAGGCCCCTGGTATGCATAGAATTGTCTAATTGGACCTAGGGTGAAATCTGGAACATATTTCCTAAGTTGCTGTTTTGGATTCGTGTTTCCGTATTACGTATTTTTAAGTCTGAATTTGTGTCTTGTGTTTTACCTCGACTATTTGGCGTTTATACGACGATATAGAGGATTTATTGATGGTTTTGAAGGCGTGCCATAGGTTCTAACCT
This sequence comes from Agapanthus africanus, assembly GCA_030015575.1. NCBI lineage: Eukaryota > Viridiplantae > Streptophyta > Magnoliopsida > Asparagales > Amaryllidaceae > Agapanthus > Agapanthus africanus. The sequence goes on along the minus strand of JASDDO010000016.1, from coordinate 129,333,760 downwards.
ATAGGCCTCTTATCGTATCGTTTTGGGTTTCGTGTGCCGTTTTAGCTTTGATTTGGTTTTAATGCGCATATACGATATTTTGATGTGTAGGTACCCTATGAAGACTACGGGACGACAAGCAAACGCGTGGTGACATCGAAAGATGGAGACGCAAGGTGAGTAGATTATATCTACTGGGGGAAGTCGGGTGGATGGCGTATAGCATCCCCGCAGTCCGTAGTCGTGATATTATATATGATAGTTAGGTGTGTTATGGATAGTGTAGGGTTAGAAGTGACTAGTGTAGTTCATAGTCGCGAACCCTAGAATAGAATTACACCTTCACGCACACCCTTGCACATTCCTTATACTTGCACTGTGTTGATGATATTGGATGACATTGGAGATGAGTCGATGATGTTGGGCCTTGTGCCGCGAGATCGGTGATTTGATGTTATTCGTATTTGGGATACGACATGTGATTCTTGCGGGCTTGGGATGTGTGTTTACCTCCGCATTCATACTTGTAGACGGTATCAGTTGTACTAGACTTAGATCTGTACCCCAGATTGTGTGATATGATGTTAGTGATACCTGAGACGTGATGAGATAGTGTGATGTTGACCGTACCCAGCTATTGGGATGCCGTACGACGATTTACCGTACGAGCCTATATTGATGATAGATCCACGCTCATGACTTGAGGATGTCATATGATATACCGTATCGTACGCGATATTATTGAGGCGGGATCACCGACTAGTATATCTATATATATCGACTCAGATTTAGGTGGTTTCCATACCCCTCCTGATTGACCTGATACTTAGATCTGTTGTTTGCATAGTAGATTCTTCACTGTGGTGTTGACTATTTGATTTCCGCATATTCATGCTATTCGCATTGCTTGCATATGTTTATATGCGCATACTATTATTCCATGCTGCAGGATATATTTTTACTTGCATTTCACTTATACTGTCACATGCATCTTGCTTTCTGATTTGCGCATTGAGATAGGTTGTTTCTATGATATTTCTGGTATTGAGAGAGGGCTGACCCGGACTGAAGGATGCCCGATATATTGAGAGAGGGCTGACCCGGACTGACGGATGCCCGATATATTGAGAGAGGGCTGACCCGGACTGACGGATGCCCGATATATTGAGAGAGGGCTGACCCGGACTGACGGATGCCCGATATATTGAGAGAGGGCTGACCCGGACTTACGGATGCCCGATATATTGAGAGAGGGCTGACCCGGACTGACGGATGCTCGATATATTGAGAGAGTGGGCTGACCCGGACTGACGGATGCCCGGTATGTGAGGGTTTACGTGCCGATGCTAGGCACAGGTTTTCATGATGTTTTCGAGTGTCGATGCTAGGCACTCAGGTTCCATGCTTTTGGTTATATCCTCATATTTTCCATGCATATGCTTTATGACATTTACATGCATGATGCTTATTGTCATTGGGTGACGGGTGGACGGGTTCCACGTTTTTACAGACTTGATCACATACATAATGGATTTACATTGATCGTACTATAACAGGGTATGAGGGCGCTGTTATATATACCCTTACACCAATATTAGTGGTATGGGACGCTAATATATGTGTATTCATACTTCATCATATTTACTTCATGCAGACATACCCTATACTGATGACATGTTATTACCTGAGTACTTGGCACTACATACCTGTTTAGATGTTGCTTTGCCACCTTATCATGTATCAGGCTTATTCCTTGAGGTTTATTACTGATTGTTGACCTAGGATTATGTCTTGCATTCGTTTTCTGCTTGTAGATAATTTCTATTCACGAGTTGGCAACTCACCCCCGTTGTACCACAGTTCTTGCAGGTTTTGCCGTACAGGTTCCTTTGCGGCATTTCTGGCACATTGCTTCCTTGAGGGTGAATTGCATTTGGTAGGTGGTTTCTTTTGCATCAAGAACCACCATTGTACTTATATTATTCTTTGTATCTAGAATTTCCATCAACCAAATTTGTATATTGTTTCAGACTCAGACTTTAGTGATGTATTATTTGACCTTAGAGTCGCGCTTAGTAGTATTGCGGTTTTCATGCTTACTGTGTTTCTTTTGGATTTGATCCTTGCCTTTCGGCGTTGTATATTCTATTGCTTGTGTGATTGTGACCGTCAATTGACGAAGAGCTAGCTCCCGCTTGGGGATGCCTTTTATCATTGTATATGTGATGTGCTTGTTGTACCCCGTTCGGGGCCAGTATTTACGAAAGAAACTCTGCCGAAATTTTTAGAAAAGACTTTACCTTTTAAAAATGCACATTCGGCTTAGTTATTTAAAAACCTTGACTTCAAACATGTTTTCCCTCACTTCTTTAAAAACCAGTTTTCTTTACTTACTCTTAAAATGGTTTTAGATTTCTGGGCTTTTGGCTTACTTGGATCAGATGGGGTCCTATAGACTTCATATGGTTCAAGGGCCAGTCACGTGCTCTTTCGGGTCGTGACAAAGTTGGTATCAGAGCGCTCGGTTGACCTTGGTTCGAGTCTAAGTTTGACTATGTGGAGCCTAGGGCGTTTATATATATATACGGAACTTAGGCTTGACCTTACGGAACTTAGACTTGGTCGAGAGGGTATTAGACCCGAACTTTCTTTGCGTAGGATGACCCTTGGTTGATGGAATAGGTGACTAAAGTATAGTCACGTACCGTTGGTATGTTCCGCGACATACTTACGACACGCCACTCCGCTTAAGGAACCTTAGGATGTACATATTTTCGAGATCAGTGATTCTCTTCATATCCATGATTATACATCCATTTGAGATCCCCGATTCTATTAGTTTCATGATCATACCTTTATTGATGTTGTTCCTTCTTATGATCATGTATCCACTCTGGATCTGTTGTTCTCTTTCTTGCCATTGATCTGCTCTCTTCGATACTCGATGGAGGTTCCTGTCGCCATGTTGAGCGCAGTTGGGCTGCTGCTAGGGTTACGGTCAGTGCGAGCTCGTCTGGTACGAGGGCTGACCATTGTGTTTTCTGGTGACATGGGAACGTCTCGAGTTGATATTGTTGATTGTGACCTCTAGTGGAGGCGAGTGCTTGGTCTTGCACCGGATGATCGGGTGATTGTTAGAGCTGCCAGTTGAGAGAGGACTGTTGATGTACAGCATACCTCAGAGATTATGATGTCGCCTACCGTGCAGACAGATGGACCAGCTGTTGCTGAGTTTGATAGGATGTCGCTTTCGGAGCTTACGAGCTTAGATTGCCGGAGCTTTCAGGCAGATATGAGACGGATGATAGCTAGTCTACCCGATTGAGAGACGAGGGTGATTCGTCCGATTTTTTTTTTGCGCCGGAGCGGGCCCAGATGAGTTGAAGATTTCCAGTGTGGAGAGTCATACTCAGATCTAGAGCAGACCGATTCAGAGATGACCGCCAATGTGTCGCCTTTCCTGGAGGATTGAGGCGCCATTCGGCGTACAGGTGAATGAGCCAGTTGCTGCTGCAAATGACGAGATATCGCCCAGATGGTTGGAGCTACTGCAGCATGAGCATATACTTAGAGAGATGATAGCGAGTCGCTAGTCACCTGAGGATGAATGACTATGACATTTGGTTCGTCCGTTTACCGATGCGAGGTCATCAGATAGATTGTTTCCAGCTGGAGACGACTTCGCGCAGATTCGTTGAGAGTCGATTGAGACGATCGAATGTCAGGAGCCCATTTTCCAAGTTTAAAGTATACGGAAAGACATGCAGGTGATTCTATGGACCCTCTAGAAGAATGAAAACCTAACTCGACTTAATGACCGTGTTAAAGCCTTTGAACCTTAGGGTTTACGGCAGTTCCGCGGCGCCATTAGTGAGGCTTGGGTTTGCCCTTCTACGGCTGGACCACCGACGCTGTGGCATGTACTCGATACTATTAAACTGTACTCAAGATGTTGATCTCTTGGGGGATTATAAGGTTCTGACGAGTCGATCGAATGTTCGACGTCATTCGGATATCATGTGATGGGATGCTTGCTTGGGAGACTCCAGATACGAGTATAGCCGTTGGAGCACAGTCCATGCAGCCGCGATGAGACGAGTCCGAATCAGTCGATATTGAAGAAGAATGAAGAAAAGAGTTCGCAAGTGATTTCGACGAGATGATGTCCCACTCCGCTGACATCAGAGATATGATACGCACCCAGAGGCGTTGTATATGGATATATCTTCCAGAAAGAAGCGCGATAAGTATGCAGCCGTTCCGGAATAAGAATTTGCTTCAGCAATGGATGATGACTTCCGGGCAATCCTGCAGGAAAGAGATTTGAGAGAGAAATCTCGATAGGACCTTTCTGGAATACGATACGAGAAGACCTAGACCCAAGGGTGGTCATATTGCGCACACCCAGCAGGCTAGAGTTCGGCATTGTCGACGAGGTAGTTGACCAGGTTCGGATACAGGAACTTACCCAGATGCGTTGCGAATTGATCAAGGACGGACGAGTGTGAGTATTCCTTCGATGATTGGGACGTGTTCCCAAGGACCTGTTCGGCCAGACATCTTCTACAGAATGATGAAGCTACAGAGTACGCGATTTCGAGTCCGTGTGAGAGACTTCAGATTGACCGTGGCCGAGAACAGTGCAGTGCATAGATATGCATGGCGTGACGTCATAGTGAATGACGATAGAGACAAGTGGAACCAGAGGTTCGAGCGAGACGCTGACGAGCTGTCATTACTTCCCGTCGAGACTAGAGACCTGATATGCTTACAGAGGCGTTGGGATGCGACCAGTTTCCGAGAAATGTTGTACTGAGGACACAGATGTCTATCAAGCGAGAAGAGATTATGCAGGAGAGCCAGCCTCTGTACAGTTCGGCATAGGCAAGATCGGAAGAGACCTTGAGCAGGATTCCTTCCAGGACATTGCTGCAATGATGTTTGCACCCAGGATCAGATGTGTGACGTGCATTCAGAGAGCCAGAGGCCGACGCCAGTGATATGCTGCTTTATGAGTGGTCGTGAGGATTGACCGAGAGACGACCAGAGAAGTGCCAGAACGGAATCGTCCCCGTTAGCACACCTGACAGGGCCGATGAGCCGATTGACTGCGAGATAGGTAATCCGCAAAGAAGATAAGGACCCAGAGTCAGAGGACGCCAGACCGTGAGCAAGAGGCAAGTAGAGATCCTGCGCTGCTAGCAGTGGATGCACCGACTCCTTCTCGACCATGAAGGAGGAACTACCGACGACGGTATTATGATTTGTGATTTTGTGATTCGATTATCACGTATCCGCCATTTTGGATTTCGGTATTTTGGGCGTTCTGTTTGCATGATTTAGTTTTGATGACTGAGTTTCATGATATTTGTTTCATGCACCCACTGGATATTTATATTTTGCGCATAGTTATTACATTCGAGGTATTGATTATGATTTCACGCCTATCTTATGCAGTGATTTGATTTACACTTCCGGCATAGTTTTCATGCACCTTTAATGTTTTGATATACGATTTTGGTGCACGCCAGATGCACTACATCGGGATTCTTCGTACATGTCACATGCACCTGATTTTTACTGTCAAGCATGTTAGTGTTTATGCCCTAGAGGCCATTACTGTATCATACTAGTATGTATATTACTTGATGGAAGCTTGGGATATTCACAGTTGTACAGACAATCTTGCTCAATATAGTAGTATGCTACTTGGTTTGTCTCTGCTTTAATGTGTACATGTGTGTTTATTTATTATATCACCTATACGCATTAGTAGAGCCCTTAGGATCTTTGCTTGATTACCGGCGTTGTGATGGCGATCACACTCGTGGGGGCTGGGTAATCTACAAGCACATCCTTATACACGTCCCTAGTCGTGGGAGTATCGAGATGGGGCATCGAAACTTCAGAGTAGACTAGCGTATGCGCTTCTTATCCCAGCACGGGAGACGGTCTGTCCCACAGCCGTCAGTACGTCGTACTTGAGATAGTATGCGGGTGCTCGTTAGGTTACGAGTACACTGGACAGGACTCGTCGGGAACTGATGGTTGGTATTATACCTATCGTCAGTTATCAGTTCCCAGGTGACATGAGTACAGCTTAGACCGCTGACTTGACACTGTCACTTCGCCTTGAGTGTGTTCCCACTGTTCTTTGATTACTACCCTACCACGGCTCTACCGAGTCGTGCAAACAGGTAGTAGTTGGGAGCAGTCCCGAAGCACTTGGAGGCAGTGACGGTTAGACAGGATTCGTCTCTCCCGGTATTGGGGGTTGACATCGCGCTGTGTCTAGGAGAGCCATTACACAAGTAGTCCCTAGCCAGGGCAAGCGAGATGTACTGGTAGGTTCCAGTGTTATCTCAGGGTGTATTGGGCTTCACTCCGACACGACTTGTACCGCTATTAGGGGTCTGACGCTTGCCGCCCTCCTAGGCCCGACATGCGATGTATCAGACGAACAGACCGGACTGTACGGAGAATGTCACATTCAGACTCAGTAGGAGTTCAGATGGGTTTTACCTCGTCAGTCTTCTTATCGGCATCTACCTAGGGACCGTTACGCACAGCTAGTGCCGCTTGCGGTCTGTGGTTAAACCCACTGCCAGCGTAGTGTCGAGTCTTTAGAGTCCCACACAGAGGGTATTCGCCTCTGGACAAAACAGAGTAGAGGTCGCATGGTTTTGCGACAGGGTTCGTTCTCATCCGTGCACTTGTGCACGTTTGGAGTCCGGACGGATATTACTAGTAGGCTCTGGTTTGAGCCAGATACTGGTATATGTTTTGGGGTTGCTTTTATCTCTCAGTATTCTTGTTCCTCGGAACGAGAATGCAGGTGTGTATGCACAGTTGCTTGAGGCGGAGGATGAGGTCTTTCATTAGGGTTTCGGAACGGGTGCGTATGCACAGTTGACAGTCGTCTTTTTCCAAACCCTAATGGATTTATGAAATATCAATTTATAATAGTAATTAAATGAAATATTTTTATGGTTGATTTTGTTGACTTGTTGACCATGGTTGACTTGTTGACCATGGTTGAATGTTGACCACCATCATGCTTTGAAAGGATTCTCCTTGATTCATGCTTACACTCATTTATTGAAAGTTATGATAGTGGTCATTCCAAATACAACCATCAACTATTTCATTTTTGAATTATTATTATTAATTAGATAATTCCTTTTCTTTTAGTTATGGTTGCAAAAGAAAAGAGCTCATTCTATCATTTGGTTTCTCTCTCTTCACTTCATCTTCTTCCTCCTCTTGTTCAATGAGAGCAAATCTCATGTGTTGAGAATCATCTCCTTGAAGATATAAGACCCCAAAGCACACTCTACTCACTCTAAGGTAGAAGGTCTAGCAAGCCGAATACCTTAGTTCTCTCAAGATCGAGAAAGGAGCCCAAGGATGAAGCCCTCAGGTGGATCTATCTTCGGCAAAGAGGAGACGAGGAGGGGAAGCCATTCAAGCTACTACAAAGAGCAAGAAAGAAGAAGAACAACAAGAAGAGAAGGAGTTCAAGTTGAGGTATAACCACTTTGCCGAGTAGTTAACTCTTCTTTGCAAGTATGCTAGTTTAGTTTAGCAAAGATCCGGCTTTTACGGTCCATGTTACAAAGTTTAGAAAAATTTTGATTTACCGTTTCCGCAACCCCGAAAGTACCGGGAGAGGTAACGTGGACCTAACAGTGGTATCAGAGCCTAACTAAACTTAAACTAGCTTGGTAGTGAAGTGTAACGAAGTTCGGAACCGAAAAATCACAAAACCGGAAAAACTAAAACCCTAAGTTTCTGTTGAAATTTTTTCTGCTCTAAATGAAAAATTTTATACTCCTTAATTCGGCTCAAGGTTTTGTTTGAACACCCATGAAAAACGATCCACTGTCTCATTCAAACCGCCGCGGTTCCGCGGCACGAGGTAGGCATGTGCCGCGGAACCGCCGCTGTTTGTCGTCTTCTCTGCATCGTTTTTCGTGCAGTGTGTGTCTGTGTTGGTTTTGGGATTTTTAAAATATATTATATGTGCCCAGATTTTCCAGAACAGAAATTTACTTTTGGGGTCCTATAATTCCGTATTTTTCCGAACTTCACTGCACTTTGGCTATGTTGGTTATATCTGTGATGTTTGCATGTATTGAACGTCGGCTAATCGCTATAAGTCGATTGGTCGGGGTTATACATGATCTGTGTTTGATATTGGAATGTGTATATGAATGTGTTGGACTGTCGCGGGTGAATAGCCGGGGTGGATGTGAGATGAGCTTTTGTTTTTCTTTCATTCATTGTAAATGTAAATTGATGTAATAATATTATTTGTTTGGCCGCACAACCGGGTCGGGGTTGTAGCCGTCATTGTATAATTCTTTTTACTGTTTTTGCTCCTAGGATAGACCCATGGAGGGGTGCACAAACTGCCGAGTACTTGGCGGGTAGTTTGCCGCACCCGTAGGGGTCTTGGGTGGGGTATTTGGCTATTCACCGTGACCGTGTTATCCGCTTTTCGTTCCAGGCTCGAAAGAATTGCGGATTGCTAGTATATCCAATGTATTCATCTGTGATCTGTAATGACTATCATTGCTTTCTATTTAGGCGTTGCTTATGTTTTACAGCCGCGCTAGCCCAGCCCCCGCTCTGTCGTTAGTTAAGTAACCTAACGGGTGATGACGGGGCCCCGTGGCGAATGCATATGGCATAAGCGTACGTCATATTTTAGTTGTTTTCTGCAATGGTAGGATTTAAATGATGGGACGCATTAAAAGAACTAATGCAAGAAAATAAACCTAAAAGACGTTGTTGGAACAATTTTTCAAAAAGCTGTTATTGCAAGGACGTTCATTTTTGTTTTGCATCGTGGTCTTCGGTTGTGAATGCCCAGCACCTCAGTCGACGAGGCAAGGGCCGAGATCCCTTCACCGGGAGTGACCCCTTGGACCAAAGTTTGCGTCAGAGTAATAACTTCACTATAGTCGATTATTCTTGCTTTGCATCGAGGTATTCAATTTGGAATATCCTGCACCTCATTCGACGAGGAAAGAGCCGAGATCCTTTCATAGGAAGTGACCTCTTTAGCAAAAGTTTTCGCCACTATACTTTCAAATAGACTACCAGGTTCCTTCAACGATATCAAGTTCATTACGTTAACGGGTTTTTCGCCAAAAACCCAGCCGTAGCCCTCCGTCATTTCTTACAAGTAACACTTAGTATTCGTGCTGCGTTTGTTGACTCCGTCAAGGCGTAGTGTACGGTAGCTAAATGCTGCTTGTTTGTATCGGTATATGGGATTGATTAGGACAGTCGTATAACCTTGTTGACTCCGTCAAGGGTTATACGGGTGGGTTTAATGCAATCCAGACAATGACAGGTTGAACTTGACTAGGACTCTTTGATTTGTTGACTCCGTCAAGATCACTTGGGTCCTAGGGACAAAAACCACATCGGGAGTTTCAAAAGAACTGAAACTTGCAAATTTAGCATACCTTCTGGAGTGTGGTAACTAGAGTGGATTCCATCTAAGTTATCACACAATGACAGTTGGATCCCGATCCCACTGATGAGTTGGATTACCCTCGGGAAATTATTTCACTTAACAATCAATGCTATAAACCTAGTAGGTGACTAGAAAGATGTTAGCGGGGTTACGCCCCCAGGGAAAAGAGGTTCTTGAATTAAGGAACTTCGCGAAAGCGTTGGAAAACCTCCCTCGAAGTACCGACATTAGCCTGGCTGAAAGGTTAAGCAAGTATTGTGACGTGAATTAAAACCCGGCTAGTTCTTCTTTTAAAAAGGTTTTAAGAAGAATTTGAGTAAACAGTGGGAGACATCCTGGTTAGATAAATTAATAAACCAATCTAATCTTGCAAGAGCATACGCTGAGTGTTTCTTTTCTCTCTCCAGGCAGCAACCTTTTCACGCCCTAATCAAGATAATAAAATGTATCGCTTGACCGATCCGAATTGTTATTCGGGACTGGGGAAAGTTAGTTCAGCTCTAACTTGTGACAACAGTCATGAGTATGAGAATGGGAAAGGGGATTGTATGGATTTCCAGGATACCCAGTTGAAGAAGAAGCATGGTTTTGCATCTACTTCAGGTGTTCTTGTAATTGAGAACTGTTTTACGGTCAGCCCTACCTCCTGGGTACTTGATACCGGATCAGGATCTCATATCTGTAATTTATTGCAGGGACTGAGAAAAAGTAGGAGAGTTGCACCGGGTGATATGTCGCTCAGAGTAGCGAACGGAGCACAAGTAAATGCGGCAGCCGTCGGTGAATATCACCTAGTATTGCCAAATGGCAAGACTATGATTTTGAACGATTGCTACTATGTACCCTCCATGGTTTGCAACATCATATCAGTTTCTTTACTCAATAAAGATGGATATAATTTTGTTCTTGAAAAGAATATCATGAACATTTACCTTGATAAGGTAATAGTTGCAGAGGGTACACTGTGTAATGGTATCTACGTTCTAAATCAGAATACAGTTCTCAATATACAAAACACACGCAAGAGGAAGAATTCAGATACGAATGAATCCTACTTGTGGCATTGTAGACTTGGTCATATCGGAGAGAAAAGACTGAGTAAGTTGCATAAAGATGGACTCTTGAATGCGTTGGAGTTTTCATCCTATGAAACCTGTCAGTCTTGTCTCAAAGGGAAGATGACCAAATCTCCGTTCACCGGACATGGAGAAAGAGCAAGAGAGCTCTTGGGGCTCATACACAGTGATGTGTGCGGTCCGATGTCTATACATGCAAGGGGTGGGTTCTCATACTTCATCACATTCACTGACGATCTCTCTAGGTTCGGATATGTGTATCTGATGAAACACAAATCTGAAGCTTTTGAGAAATTCAAGGAATTCAGAAAGGAAGTAGAGAACCAGACAGGCAAAAGTATCAAGATCCTCCGGTCTGACAGGGGAGGGGAGTACTTAAGCACGGAATTCTTAGATTACTTAAAAGAGAATGGTATTCTCTCTCAGCTTACTCCTCCTTATACACCACAGCACAACGGTGTATCGGAGCGGAGGAATCGTACCCTACTAGATATGGTTCGCTCCATGATGAGTAGTGCTGAGTTACCTCTTTCATTTTGGGGACATGCGCTTCAGACAGCGGCGTACCTATTGAACTATGTTCCATCCAAATCAGTGCCTAAGACTCCATATGAAATATGGAATGGAAGAAATCCGTATCTTAAGCGATTTAAGATATGGGGTTGTCCGGCCTATGTGAAAACACAGAAACCGGACAAGTTAGAGGCACGGTCAGTTCTCTGTAAATTTATGGGATATCCTAAAGACTCACTAGGATATCTGTTCTACCACACTGAGGAACAGAAGGTGTTTGTATCTCGCCACGCTACCTTCTTAGAAAGGGAGTTTCTTGCAAAAGAAGCTAGTGGGAGTTCGGTAGAACTGGAAGAAATTCAGCGACCACAAAATGTAACTGAAAATTTGGAGGAACCGCTAGATTCAATGACCCCAAACGAACCTCAGCCACTCCGCAGATCTGGTAGGATTTCTCATCCGCCCGAGAGATACTACGGTTTTCTCATATACGGGGATCGAGAGGATTGCATCTTGGAAGAAGATGACCCTACCGGTTTTAGGCAGGCCATTATCAGTAGGGACTCTAATAAGTGGCAGGAAGCAATGCAATCCGAAATGGAGTCCATGTACGCCAATAAAGTGTGGACCTTGGATATTGCTCCACCTGGGGTAAAACCCGTTGGATGCAAATGGATCTACAAAAAGAAACTTGGTGTAGATGGGCAGGTGAAAACCTATAAAGCTAGACTCGTTGCAAAAGGTTTTCGTCAAAGACCTGGTTTGGACTATGACGAGACTTTTTCTCCGGTGGCTATGCTCAAATCCATTCGGATCCTACTTGCCATTGCTGCCTTCCATGACTATGAAATCTGGCAGATGGATGTTAAGACGGCTTTCCTAAACGGTTGTTTGGAAGAGTGCGTTTACATGGATCAACCAGAAGGTTTCGTAGACAGTGGGAGCAGCGGAAGGGTGTGCAAGTTGCTTAAATCCATTTATGGATTAAAGCAGGCATCGCGGAGCTGGAACATTTGTTTTGATGAGGCAATCAAGGAATTTGATTTCATCAAGAACGAAGATGAACCCTGTGTATATAAGAAGATTGTAGGACGAACTGTCGTATTCCTAGTCTTGTACGTGGACGACATTCTTTTGATAGGAAATGATATTCCTATGCTACAATCGGTCAAGCTATTTTTGTCACAAAGGTTCTCCATGAAAGACCTGGGTGATGCCTCGTACATTCTGGGGATCAAGATCTATAGAGATAGATCTAAGAAACTATTGGGACTTTCGCAGTCCAGGTACATAGAGATCGTACTAAAGAGATTTAGTATTGAGGGTTCCAAGCGCGGTAACATACCCGCATTGCACGGAATTACCCTCTCCAAGAAGATGTCTCCTAAGACTGACGAGGAGAGGGTTCGCATGAGCACTATACCCTACGCTTCGGCAGTAGGATCTATAATGTATGCGATGCTATGTACAAGACCAGATGTAGCTTACGCGTTGAGCGCGGTAAGCCGGTATCAGTCAGACCCAGGGGAGGACCACTGGACAGCAGTGAAGAACATTCTCAAGTACCTGAGAAGGACTAAGGAGATGTTCCTGGTTTACGGTAATGGAGACCTCCGGGTCGAGTCCTTTACCGATTCAAGCTTCCAGAGTGACAAAGATGACAGCAAGTCCGTCTCGGGTTTTGTGTTTACCCTCAATGGAGGGGCGGTATGTTGGAGGAGTTCCAAGCAGGAAACCGTCGCAGACTCGACGATGGAGGCTGAATACATTGCTGCAAGCGATGCCGCAAAAGAGGCGGTCTGGATGAAGAAGTTCATTAGTGAACTTCAGGTGGTTCCGTCCATTGTTGACCCAATACCTTTGTATTGCGATAACAATGGGGCTATAGCTTTAGCAAAGGAACCAAGGTCCCATCAGAAATCCAGGCACATCTTAAGGCGGTATCACCGGATCAGGGAGATCATTGATCGACAGGAGATCGAGGTGCGGAGAGTGGACACAAAGGACAACACTGCGGACCCATTCACGAAGGCTTTACCCCAGACTCAGTTCGAGCGGCTGATCGAGATGATAGGTCTTCGATACGCCAGTACATGGCCTTAGTGCAAGTGGGAGATTGTTAGTGTTTATGCCCTAGAGGCCATTACTGTATCATACTAGTATGTATATTACTTGATGGAAGCTTGGGATATTCACAGTTGTACAGACAATCTTGCTCAATATAGTAGTATGCTACTTGGTTTGTCTCTGCTTTAATGTGTACATGTGTGTTTATTTATTATATCACCTATACGCATTAGTAGAGCCCTTTTAGTAGAGCCCTTAGGATCATTGCTTGATTACCGGCGTTGTGATGGCGATCACACTCGTGGGGGCTGGGTAATCTACAAGAACATCCTTATACACGTGTCTAGTCGTGGGAGTATCGAGATGGGGCATCGAAACTCCGGAGTAGACTAGCGTATGCGCTTCTCATCCCAGCACGGGAGACGGTCTGTCCCACAGCCGTCAGTACGTCGTACTTGAGATAGTATGCGGGTGCTCGTTAGGTTACGAGTACACTGGACAGGACTCGTCGGGAACTGATGGTTGGTATTATACCTATCGTCAGTTATCAGTTCCCAGGTGACATGAGTACAGCTTAGTCCGCTGACTTGACACTGTCACTTCGCCTCGAGTGTGTTCCCACTGTTCTTTGATTACTACCCTACCACGGCTCTACTGAGTCGTGCAAACAGGTAGTAGTTGGGAGCAGTCTCGAAGCACTTGGAGGCAGTGACGGTTAGACAGGATTCGTCTCTCCCGGTATTGGGGGTTGACATCGCGCTGTGTCTAGGAAAGCCATTACACAAGTAGTCCCTGGCCAGGGCAAGCGAGATGTACTGGTAGGTTCCAGTGTTATCTCAGGGTGTATTGGGCTTCACTCCGACACGACTTGTACCGCTATTAGGGGTCTGACGCTTGCCGTCCCCTAGGCCCAACATGCGATGTATCAGACGAACAGACCGGACTGTACGGAGAATGTCACATTCAGACTCAGTAGAAGTTCAGATGGGTTTTACCTCGTCAGTCTTCTTATCGGCATCTACCTGGGGACCGTTACACACAGCTAGTGCCACTTGCGATCTGTGGTTAAACCCATTTCCAGCGTAGTGTCGAGTCTTTAGAGTCCCACACAGAGGGTATTCGCCTCTGGGCAAAACAGAGTAGAGGTCGCATGGTTTTGCGACAGGGTTCGTTCTCATCCGTGCACTTGTGCACGTTTGGAGTCCGGACGGATATTACTAGTAGGCTCTGGTTTGAGCCAGATACTGGTATATGTTTTGGGGTTGCTTTTATCTCTCAGTATTCTTGTTCCTCGGAACGAGAATGCAGGTGTGTATGCACAGTTGCTTGAGGCGGAGGATGAGGTCTTTCATTAGGGTTTCGGAACGGGTGCGTATGCACAGTTGACAGTCGTCTTTTTCCAAACCCTAATGGATTTATGAAATATCAATTAATAATAGTAATTAAATGAAATATTGTTATGGTTGATTTTGTTGACTTGTTGACCATGGTTGAATGTTGACCACCATCATGCTTTGAAAGGATTCTCCTTGATTCATACTTACACTCATTTATTGAAAGTTATGATAGTGGTCATTCCAAATACAACCATCAACTATTTCACTTTTGAATTATTATTATTAATTAGATAATTCCTTTTCTTTTAGTTATGGTTGTAAAAGAAAAGAGCTCATTCTATCATTTGGTTTCTCTCTCTTCACTTCATCTTCTTCCTCCTCTTGTTCAAGGAGAGCAAATCTCATGTGTTGAGAATCATCTCCTTGAAGATATAAGACCCCAAAGCACACTCTACTCACTCTAAGGTAGAAGGTCTAGCAAGCCGAATACCTTAGTTCTCTCAAGATCGAGAAAGGAGCCCAAGGATGAAGCCCTCAGGTGGATCTATCTTCGGCAAAGAGGAGACGAGGAGGGGAAGCCATTCAAGCTACTACAAAGAGCAAGAAAGAAGAAGAACAACAAGAAGAGAAGGAGTTCATGTTGAGGTATAACCACTTTGCCGAGTAGTTAACTCTTCTTTGCAAGTATGCTAGTTTAGTTTAGCAAAGATCCGGCTTTTACGGTCCATGTTACAAAGTTTAGAAAAATTTTGATTTACCGTTTCCGCAACCCCGAAAGTACCGGAAGAGGTAACGTGGACCTAACAAAGCACACACGTTGCCTACGACAGATGTTTCGTGCACACCAGTTGCACCTAGATGTTGTTTTGTACACCTGTTTGACAGATATATGGATTTTGATTCCTTGCGCACTAGACGCACAGGATATTCTTATATATGCATTTTGGGGATTGATTTCTAGTAGATCAGTACATTTATATGATATTCGCTATGTATTGATGTTTTCGGAGCCCCGACAAATTAGAGTATTACAAAAAATTGTTTTAGTATTTGGGGTTTAAATTTAAATTCGGGGACCGAATTTCTTTATGGGGGTAGATTGTAACATTTCAAAAAGATAAAATATTAATTTTGGGAATTTTTATAATTTAATATTATTTTATTGAATATTTTAATATTTTGGAATTATTAAATACAAATAAATGGGGAAATTTTTTTGGAAAATTATGGAAAAATTCTAAAATAGGGTAAATTAGAGAATTATGATATTTTAAAGTTTTTATGATTAATTTGACACTAATTTAGTGCTAATCGCGATTAAAAATCGCTAATCGGTTTTTAGCATTTTTGTGCAAAACATGCACATATCACTTTTTCCCACTTGTGTTACATTTTTATTTGCCATGGTTGTTTTGGGGTTACTATTTGAGTGAGAAGAGTTTTAAAAGAAAAGAAAATAAGGAAAAGAAAAGAGAAAAGAATAAAGAATTGAGGGTTGGTGAGAGAATGAGGTATGGGCTCTTTTGACCTAGGGACTTAGCCATTTCTCCCCTCATTTCCCTCCCTCTTCTCCCTTCTCCTGCTGCTGCTCCTGCACCTCCTTTCCCTCCCTCTTCAACTCCTCAAATCACCATTAAAACAAACTCAAAACCCTACCCCCATTTCACTAAAAAGATGCACAAGCTCAAGACCTTCATGATGGACCAAGAAAGCTTAGATTTTGGCCACTAGGGGAAACTCAAGAATTTTCTTGAGTTGCCAAATGAGGTAATTACTGAACAATTAGCTTAGTTTTAGTATTACTTATACCCCATGTTTAGTTTTGAACCGATATTGTGTGAATTGGTGACTTGAGGTCAAACCTAGTTAGGGTTTGAGGGAAACTTGTGTTGTATGTGAAATTGAGTTCAATTGAGGTTATATAAACACCCTAGTGTATGAATTGAGACCCTAACCTGAAGCTTAAACCAGAATACGGATTTTAGAAACCGATATCGGGGAAATTATGAAATCTTTGTAGTGTTTATGGAATCTGCTATCATACGAGGTATCCTAAAATAAATTTGAGTGGACAGTGACATGTGCAGGCACCCAGGAAGCTAACCCCAAGACCCCAGCCCCTACTTCCCTTTCCAGGCCGCAAATTACTCCATTCTGGCCGCAAATTGCGGCCAGACCATGATGGAATTGGCTCGTTTTGGTTTTGGTGTTCCCTTATCTGTAGTTTAGGCCTCTGGTATGCATAGAATTGTCTAATTGGACCTAGGGTGAAATCTGGAACATATTTCCTAAGTTGCTGTTTTGGATTCGTGTTTCCGTTTTACGTATTTTTAAGTCTGAATTTGTGTCTTGTGTTTTACCTCGACTATTTGGCGTTTATACGACGATATAGAGGATTTATTGATGGTTTTGAAGGCGTGCCATAGGTTCTAACCTATAGGCCTCTTATCGTATCGTTTTGGGTTTCGTGTGCCGTTTTAGCTTTGATTTTGTTTTAATGCGTATATACGATATTTTGATGTGTAGGTACCCTATGAAGACTACGGGACGACAAGCAAACGCGTGGTGACATCGAAAGATGGAGACGCAAGGTGAGTAGATTATATCTACTGGGGAAAGTCGGGTGGATGGCGTATAGCACCCCCGCAGTCCGTAGTCGTGACATTATATATGATAGTTAGGTGTGTTATGGATAGTGTAGGGTTAGAAGTGACTAGTGTAGTTCATAGTCGCGAACCCTAGAATAGAATTACACCTACACGCACACCCTTGCACATTCCTTATACTTGCACTATGTTGATGATATTGGATGACATTGGAGATGAGTCGATGATGTTGGGCCTTGTGCCACGAGATCGGTGATTTGATGTGATTCGTATTTGGGATACGACATGTGAATCTTGCGGGCTTGGGATGTGTGTTTACCCCCGCATTCATACTTGTAGACGGTATCAGTTGTACTAGACTTAGATCTGTACCCCAGATTGTGTGATATGATGTTAGTGATACCTGAGACGTGATGAGATAGTGTGATGTTGACCGTACCCAGCTATTGGGATGCCGTACGACGATTTACCGTACGAGCCTATATTGATGATAGATCCGCGCTCATGACTTGAGGATGTCATATGATATACCGTATCGTACGCGATATTATTGAGACGGGATCACCGACTAGTATATCTATATATATCGACTCAGATTTAGGTGGTTTCCATACCCCTCCTGATTGACCTGATACTTAGATCTGTAGTTTGCATAGTAGATTCTTCACTGTGGTGTTGACTATTTGATTTCCGCATATTCATACTATTCGCATTGCTTGCATATGTTTATGTGTGCATACTATTATTCCATGCTGCAGGATGTATTGTTACTTGCATTTCACTTATACTGTCATATGCATCTTGCTTTCTGATTTGCGCATTGAGATAGGTTGTTTCTATGATATTTCTGGTATTGAGAGAGGGCTGACCCGGACTGACGGATGCCCGATATATTGAGAGAGGGCTGATCCGGACTGACAGATGCCCGATATATTGAGAGAGGGCTGACCCGGACTGACGGATGCCCGATATATTGAGAGAGGGCTGACCCGGACAGACGGATGCCCGATATATTGAGAGAGGGCTGACCCGGACTGACGGATGCCCGATATATTGAGAGAGTGGGCTGACCCGGACTGACGGATGCCCGGTATGTGAGGGTTTACGTGCCGATGCTAGGCACAGGTTTTCATGATGTTTTCGAGTGTCGATGCTAGGCACTCAGGTTCCATGCTTTTGGTTATATCCTCATATTTTCCATGCATATGCTTTATGACATTTACATGCATGATGCTTATTGTCATTGGGTGACGGGTGGACGGGTTCCACGTTTTTACAGACTTGATCACATATAGACTGGATTTACATTGATCGTACTTCATTTGTATATATAACAGGGTATGAGGGCGCTGTTATATATACCCTTACACCAATATTAGTGGTATGGGACGCTAATATATGTGTATTGATACTTCATCATATTTTCTTCATGCAGACATACCCTATACTGATGACATGTTATTACCTGAGTACTTGGCACTACATACCTGTTTAGATGTTGCTTTGCCACCTTATCATGTATCAGGATTATTCCTTGAGGTTTATTACTGATTGTTGACCTAGGATTATGTCTTGCATTCGGTTTCTGCTTGTAGATATTTTCTATTCACGAGTTGGCAACTCACCCCCGTTGTGCCACAGTTCTTGCAGGTTTTGCCGTACAGGTTCCTTTGCGGCATTTCTGGCACATTGCTTCCTTGAGGGTGAATTGCATTTGGTAGGTGGTTTCTTTTGCATCAAGAACCACCATTGTACTTATATTATTCTTTGTATCTAGAATTTCCATCAACCAAATTTGTATATTGTTTCATACTCAGACTTTAGTGATGTATTATTTGACCTTAGAGTCGCGCTTAGTAGTATTGCGGTTTTCATGCTTACTGTGTTTCTTTTGGATTTGATCTTCGCCTTTCGGCGTTGTATATTTTATTGCTTGTGTGATTGTGGCCGTCAATTGACGAAGAGCTAGCTCCCGCTTGGGGATGCCTTTTATCGTTGTATATGTGATGTGCTTGTTGTACCCCGTTCGGGGCCAGTATTTACAAAAGAAACTCTGCCGAAATTTTTAGAAAAGACTTTACCTTCTAAAAATGCACATTCGGCTTAGTTATTTAAAAACCTTGACTTCAAACATGTTTTCCCTCACTTCTTTAAAAACCAGTTTTCTTTACCTACTCTTAAAATGGTTTTAGATTTCTGGGCTTTTGGCTTACTTGGATCAGATGGGGTCCTATAGACTTCATATGGTTCAAGGGCCAGTCACGTGCTCTTTCGGGTCGTGACAGTAAAACTCTCCCAGGAGTAACAATTACTCGCAGTGGGTATCAGGATCCAACTATCTCATAGAAGGTATGCAATCTCATTGCGAATTTCAACACTTGAAATTCCCGATAATATTTTCCCCTAGCGTCCCATGACCTTGACACAGGCCAACAAACCATTGTACGCTAGTCAAGTTCAACCCGTCATTTCTTGATTGAATTAAACCCACCCGTACGACCCTTGACGCAGGACAACAAAGTCGCACGACTACCTAAATCCAATCTGCATCATATGCATAAACAGATAAATACTAGTTAGCTACCGCACACTATGCCTTGACGCAGGCCAACAAACGTAGCACGAATACTAAGTAGGACTTATCTGAAATGATGGAGGGCTACGACAGGTTTTTATGAAAACCTATTGCGTAATGAACATGATATCATTGTAGAATCGAGTGAATTTTGAAATGGAATGATTTTGAGACTTTTATTAGTTTTGCTAAAGAGGTTACTCCCGGTGAAGGGATCTCGGCTCTTTCCTTATGGAATAAGGTGCAGGATATATCATATATATCGCTATACAAAGCAAAAACTCCAAAAGCAATCAAAAACAAACCGAGTGTTGTAGCATCTGCCAGTTTTTCTAAAGAGGTCACTCCCGGTGAAGGGATCTCGGCTCTTTCCTCATCGAATAAGGTGCAGGATATATCATATATATCGCTATGCAAAGCAAAAACTGTATTTACCCTTTTTGAAAATTTGATTCTACAACATCTTTTAGGTTTCTTTTCTTTCATTAATCACATTAATGAAGTCCTATCATTTAAGTCACCTAAACATCACAGATAAATATGACGTACACTTATTCCATCCGCATTCACCTCGATGTCCCCTCGTGCACCGTTAGGTTAGGTAACTAATGGCAGAGCGGGGCAGGGCTAGTGCGAGTGTAAAACATAACGTCTATATAATATATCATATATACTATATACAGTATCCATCTCAACATATCAAATGATCACATCACAGATATCGCAGCAGAAGAAACATATGAAATAATGGATATACTAGGAGGTCCGTGTTTTATTTTGAGCCTCTATAAAACACGGATTCCACGGTCGCGATGAATAGACAAACCCACACCCCTAGACCCCTACGAGAGCGGCAAGCAGCCCTTCCAATTCTAGAGTTAGAAGACCCGGACTCGACTACTCGAGTTGGTCTCCCACTGGACTCTAGAACACGGTTACTTGTGCTCTCCTCCTTGGGTCTACCTAATGCGGAAAAGTAAATAATATACAATGGTGACATCATCCTCATCCCGGAAGTGCCCCAATAAAAGAATATTACATACAATTAATTTTACATGAATGAAAATAAAAACCCTCATCTCACATAAATCCTCCGGCTATTCAAAAACGTGACGATCCAATATAACATATCCAGCAACACATAACATCACATGTCATCAACGTAAGTAAATATGCGCATCCCAATTGTCGTTGACATATAGCAACGAAACCGGCGATATCACATATTACACTTACGGTGGCAGAAATGAAAGTGTAAAACTACAACATTTGGAATCCACAATCTCTTTAGACATCGTAAATCCGAAATATCACATACTTCGCATTTCATGCCTAACTATATGAATTCCACATATTGTATCACATTCCAGATAAATAGACAGTATTAAACTTTCCGATCGAATAATCAAATACCCAAGATTTCCTTAATAGCTCAACACTTGAGCGGAGTTCAAAAAAAATTCCAGAATACGTCACAGTACCAACGGTACAGCCGTAGAAGGGTCAAACCAACGCCTCACATGTGGCACGCCGTACTGCCCCAAACCCTAAGGTTTAGAGGCGGTTCAGACGTTCACATAATCGAGTTAAGGTTTGTGTTCTTCTAGAGGGTCCATCGCGTTACATGCACGTTTTTCCGAAAGATTTAAACTCAAGAAAAATTCAACACTTGAAAGTTTTTCGTGTCGGGAAAAAGCGAGTCAATGATATCCGTTCGAACATTTTAATACTTTCTAAATTATCCGGAAAACAGAACGAAATTAAATTTTCCGATCGAATCAACGTATACAAAATAATCCCCAGAACACTCAACACTTGAGGCAGATTAAAAATACCCAGAAAAATACAATAGCAGCTACGAGCATTACTGTGCAAAAAACAAAGTTAAATCCAACAGTACGGCCGCAGATCCGCGGCCTAAGCAAGGTATGGCCGCGGTTCCGCAGCGGTCCGTAGGATTTACCACCTCGTTTTCCACAGTTATGGTTATAATTCCCTGCTGATTTTTTTAGGTATTTTTAATACAGAAAAAATCACATTTTAAAAAAAATTCCAGAGAGGGGGTTTACTTTGTCGTATCGGGGTTCGATCGGAGTTTTAACTTCGTAAAAACGTCGCCTAATGCTCTAGCTAGGCTCTGATACCATTGTAGGGTTACTAGGCACTCTAACAAGGGTTAAGAAGGCATCAACCATGCCCGATTTAAATTTTAGCCGTTCCGAACAACCCTAAACAAGATCTTTGCTAGATTATTAGGGTTACACATGCATGTAAATATCATTTACGACTAAGTGAATACGAAATACAACCTTTGTAGATCGGTCCTTCACTTCTAAAGCTCCTTGCCGTAGTCCCTTTGCTGCGATCATGGTTCTCCCGGGCTCTTGCATGGCTTCACGAGGCGAAAGAAGCGTCCTTGCTTGAAGTCTTCGAGGCCGAAGATGATCTACGTCGAGAGAATACCAACTCAAGCTACTACTTCACTAACTAGAGAATTAGTGAAGCAAACACCTTAAACTAAAGTGCTAGTCTAGTAGAGGATGGAGAAATAGCAAGTGGGTTCACTTTAGAATTTATTTTCTCACAATTTTTCTCACTTTGGATCAAACTCTAGAGAGCTTTTTAGCTCAAGGAAGAAGATGAAGAAATAAAGAGAGAAAGATAATGATCAAGTGAGTGAGTTAACCATGCGTGAGTGAGTATCATATACTAACTCATGTAGAGACATGACCATGGCTAATTCTAATGGTTGGGTTAACTAAATATCTTAAGTAAAACAAATTGAGTTGAATTTGTCAAAGCACTAAGAGCTTCTACAAACTTCATGCACTTAATAAATATCAACCAATTTAGATTTACTTTAAATATAAAAACCCCTCCACTAAAATTAGAATGGTGTATGTCTTATACACCCATGTCAAGTGTATCAACAACCATGATACATAAAGAAAACACATTTTAATATATATCACATATATATTAAAGTTGTGCACATGTGAGAAAAATCCTTAAGTGAACAAATGTTAGTTAATGTAAATTAGTACACCATATATACAATTATACACTAAATTATTAAATCAACACTTGACTTAATAATCTGGTTATATCTCATATAACCGACTAACATCCAATGTATCGACTTATCGAATCAACTCTTGATTCGATAACCCGGCTATATCACATATAACCGACCGATACAAAAAGTCGCGAGAATAGAATACGGTATCACATACATGCATTATTCTCGGTCCCGCACATATCACATTTGCGCTCCTATTTCATTTTGCCTGAGCCGGTAAAACCTCTATGTAGGACTCTAAAGACTCGTCAATACGCCGGCAGTAGGTGATGATCACATCAAGCACCCACAAGCCGTCAGCGGTACTAGCTGGACATAACGGCTACCCGGGTATTGAGCGATCAGAAGATCAGCAAGCAAGCCCGCTCCAACTCCTGTAAAAGCCTAACGGTAACACTTCCCGTACAGTCCGGTCTCCTCGTCTGATATGTCGCATATCAAGTCTAGGGGTGGTAAACGTCAGACCCCAATAACCGATAAGTTGTGCCGATATGAGGCTCATAACGGGTCGAAAAACTACTGGTAATACTTACCAGTAAATCTCTAAATCAGCCCTAGCCAGGGACTTCCCTGTTATGGCCAATCGAGCACAGTGCAACATCAACCCCCAATACCGGGAGAGACGAAACCCCTCCTATCGCTCATTGCCTCCATGAGTCTCGGGACTGTACCCAAAAATCACCGTTTTGCATGCCCTCTTAGACGTGGTAAGGTGGAAATCAAAGCACATTGGGAATCACACAAGACTCTATGACGATCTCGGGTCTACAGACTAACCTGCACAAGTGTCCCCAGAGAACTGCCATCTAACGTGAGGTATAATACTATCTGGGAGTTCTCGGCGAGTCCGTCCAGTGTACCCAGTCTCCACTTAGCACCCGTATACCATCTCTGATGTCAAACACCAATGGATATGGGATCATCCATCGCCCATATCATGGGTCGAGAAGCGTATACGCTAGTCTACTCTGGTACATCGATGCCATGTCTCGATACACCTACGACTAGGAACATTAAAGGATGTACTTATGGACTACTCTGTCCCCACTAGTATGATCTTCATCATAGTCCAGGTAGTCAAGTACACATCCTAAGGGCTTTACCAACATGTAACTATAAGACAGTATCAAGAGACAAGTATACATGTTAAGATAAAGAGCAACCAGATAGCATACTATCATATCGAGAAAGAAAGTCCTCTCTATATATGTCCAAGCATCCAATATAATATACATCATCTGTACAATACTGGCCTCTAGGGCATACATACAACTAACAATACCAACTCGCACCGAAACTGGGTGGCGAGTTTGCATCGACTATAGAAAACTCAAAGCCGCGACAAGGAAAGACCACTTTCCTTTTCCTTTTATTGACCAAACGCTAGAACGATTGGCTGGGCTTGAATTTTACTGCTTTTTGGATGGCTATTCCGGCTATAATCAAGTTCCCATCGCCAAAAAGGATCAAGACAAGACCACATTTACTTGTCCTTTCGGTACATTCTCTTACCGTCGCATGACCTTTGGGTTATGCAATGCACCCGCTACTTTCCAGCGGTGTATGATGGGGATCTTTTCTGACATGGTGGAGAAATTTTTGGAAATTTTTATGGATGATTTCTCCATTTTCGGTGACTCCTTCGATGAGTGTTTGCTACACTTAGACGCGGTTCTTACCCGCTGTAGGGATAAGAACCTAACTTTAAATTGGGAGAAGTGCCACTTTATGGTACGAGAGGGTATTTTCTTAGGACATGTCATCTCGCAAAATGGCATAGAGGTTGATAAAGCCAAGATTGAAGTCATTTCCAATCTTCCTTCTCCTAAATGCGTCAAAGTCATCCGAGCCTTCCTTGGCCTTGCTGGTTTTTATAGACGATTCTTCAAGGATTTTAGAAAGATAGATAGACCCCTGACTCTTTTATTGGCCAAGGACACAACTTTTGATTTTGACTCAACCTGCAGGAAACCGTTCGAGTCATTGAAACACTCACTCATTTCTGCGCCCATTCTTTCCTCTCCTGTCACGACTCGAAAGTACGGAACATGACCGGCACTTAAACTACGAAACGTCTCGAGGCGTACGTAATCTAAGTAAGCCGAAAACCCAGAAATCCAAACCAAGAAAAGTAGTAGAGTGAAGGAAACCCAATTTAAAATCAAGTAGTTTTAATTGCATAAGCCGAGTTATGCGGTTTTTTACAAACATCAAAAATTTCCTGAAAATTTCGGCAGAGTCTCCTTTGTAAATACTGGCTCCCAAACGGGATACAACATGAATAGTATACGAAATCCATAAAAAGGCATCCCCAAGCGGGAGCTAGCTCTTCGTCAATCGACGGTCACAACCACACAAGCAATATAATATACAACGCCAACGGCGAGGATCAAAATTCAAAAGGAAACTCAAAACCATAAGAAAACCACAGAAATATAACGCGCGACTCTAAGGTCGAAGGAATAACATTACTGGTCTCTATCTCAAAATAAATACATGTTTGGTTGATGGAACTTCTAGATACAACAGAATAATGATATACAAGATATATAATGGGGGTACGATACAAGTAAACCCACCTACTAGCAAATCACCCGAAGGAAACTATGCCCGCAAAGCCGTAATGAAACCTGTACGGCAAACCTACAAGAAACTGGGGCACAACGGGGGTGAGTTGCCAACTCGTGAATAGAAAAACATCTACGAAAAGAAATCGCATAAATAACGCAATCCTAGGTCAATGATCATAATATATTCTCAAATATAAGAATAACATGCAACCTATAACAAGGCTAGGGTAAATATCTAACCCGAGTGTAATCTCATGTGCCCGTGTCAGTGCCTCAAGTAGCAATATATCATATGAATGAGGTATGAATGCATGAAAACAGAATACATGTAAATGAAGAACTGTTTTCATAATTTAGTGAGATTTCCTTTGTATTTTTAAAATGAGGTATCATAATGAAATCAGCATAAAACAGTGCCTAGCATCGGCACAAAACGTAATCCCAATATCTCGATATCTCTGTATCACAGTCTCTGTACCTCAATATCTCGAAATCTCAATATCACAGTCTCAATATCTAGGGTGCCGTCAGTCCAGACCGGCCCCTACCATCCATCTCAAGACCACGACGGTATCCTCCGGATATCCAACGCGTCGGGTAAAATCACCGGTAGGTAGTGCTCCCCTGCCAGGCTCACATCATCATCATCACGCGCTTCTTGCCCCGGGGTACCTTACCGGGTCCACCATGTACCCGAAACGGTTCATCCGTCTCCTCGAATCGGGTCTCGAAATCCATCAGCAAACTCATGGTGGACGACTCATACATCATGGGAAAACCGCACTTTTTATTTTAAAAGAGAGAAAAGGTTTATTTATGTTTTTGCGGTTTTCCTCCAAATCCAGAAAATCTCATGGAAATCCGAATCCAAAACCTCAATAACACGTAAAATAGTGAATATATGCATGAGAATCCATGAATGCGGCATAACAATGAATAACAGTATGCATGAAGTAGCAGGTAATAACTACAATGTCTAAACTAACATATAAGGCAAGTACACTAATATCATGTTTAACTATTAGCTAACAGGCTATGTCAAGCAAATATTATTTTCTAAGGTGTACGTGACATGGCAATTACCGATGAAGATGTGTGTGAGCCGGCAAATAAGTGTACGTGGTACATACGCATCATCGGTAATGGTGCTGGTGTCCTAACAGCATGATATCAATAATGGAGTATGAAACATAAAATAAGCATGCGATGCGAAGCGAACCACAATAATGAGCGGGAGCTGAATACTAGACGCAACTATAACCAATCTGCATTAATCTAATATAAGTCCTACAAATGATGCCTTTTGAAATAACACGAATCATGGGGTTTTGAAAATAGGGGTTACGGTGTTTTTATGAAAAGATACGTCTTTTGAAATATCCGTAGGATCCCTTGACCTGTCTTTTAAAATACGCATGATTCGTAAGCTTTGAAATAGGTAAGAATCGAATCTAATCTAACAACTAAACTAAACTAAAGGGCTAAGCTAACAAGCTGGACTACAGGTAAGGAAACCGCCTAACATCTGAGTCGATACATATACATACCTGTATATATATTAGTCGGTGATCCCGCCTCAATAATATCATATCCGATACCATATCTATAATCAGACATCCCAAGTCAAGAGTGCGGATCAATCATCAAGATATAGCTCGTACGTAAATCCGTCGTACGGCATCCCCAATTCTGGGTACGGGTCAATATCACATTCATCATACTATTCACCTGGTATCCTCTTTATCAAATATCATGATCGGGTACTGATCTACGTCTAGTACAATACTGATATCACCTAAGTATGCATGCACGTGTGTAAAACACTACGTCAAGGACCCGCTACAACGTCATGTCGTATCTCAAATACGAACCCTGCTATATCACCGATCTCACGGCCTCAAATCAAATCTCATCGACTCATCATAAATCCCAAGTACTATCCTCAAATCCGTATGTGAACACACAGTCCCATACCTATGTGAACACATAACTATATATTCCCGAATAAGCATAAAAGAAAGAAGAAGGTATGCACGTATGGGTGGGTGTGTGCAAGTGTGGTGCGACCGCTACTCTAGGGTTTCGCGACACTCAATCATCCAAGAACACCAAATATCCATATTTATCATCAATAACTCAAACAATATATAAACAATATATATATGTGTGTATACGTGTCCGTATACATCACCACGAACTGCGGGGGTGCTATACGCCATCCACCCGACTTCTCCCCGTAGATATAAATCTACTCACCTGGTCCTCGTTCGCCGGTGCCGACGTCGCCACGCGCTTGCTGGTCATCTCGAAGTCCACATGGGGTACCTACATATCATAACGCACCATATCGCATTAAAATCTGACTCATGACCAAAACGACGCACGAATCCCACATAGGTCAAAACCTATGGTTGCTTTCACAAATCGACCCAAAAACCCTCGACGTCGGCATACAAACGCCAAACCATCGAGAAAGCTCCCAACACATTCATTTGTACAATTACAAGCACCAATTATAATATAAAATAGCTTAAAATTCACAAAAACCCCAACTTCACTTAAAAAGTCATTTTTTCGAAAATCTAGCAAGTACAAATCACCGTTTTAGTACAAAACTCGATGTATAAACGAATCTAGCGGCCACAATATTCACTAAATATCTTAAATAAGTCATAAAAACAATTCGCATAATTTAATCTCATTAAATTCCAAAAACCCTAAAATTCTAGTTTACAAAATACCTAAATTTTAACAATTTTATCGCAAAAATGCACAAACTACAATCTAGCTTGGATTTTCATGAACTAAAGTATTAAGCTACACTTTAAAATATTAATAATGCCATGAATACCCTAATTATATTTTTCTCATAATCAAATTCATGGTTTACAAAAATCTAGCTAGCAATATAGCTTAATTATTACAATTCCAAACTAACAATTTGCAAACTAGAAATTTGATTAGATTTTCATTTCACAATATGAAGAACTACAATTGCAACCACAATTACATAATAAAAACCCTAACTTGAATTTCATAAACCCTTACTAAATTTTTCCAAATATACAATTAAACCCAAATTAAAAACTAATAATGCTTGATTTAAGGTATTCAAACAACAATTTAACAAAAGGTCTTGATTTATACCTCACAAGATTAAGGATCTAGCATGCAAATCCTAGCCTCCAAAAGTAGCTTCCATGCTCCTAGATCCATACTAGATAGGCAAGAAATAATGGGTAGGAGTTGGATTTGGGATTAGTGATGTTTTTATGTGGATTTTGAAGCAATTTTGGAGGACTTTTGATGTGAAGAAAGTGAGGATTCAAGAGAGGGGAGGGCTGTCCAGATTTGGCCAGGAAATATGAGGGATTTTGTGTGGTTGGTGTGTGTGAAGTCAAGGAGAGAGAAGGAACCCAAGTCAACACAAGACCATGCTTCAATTTTCTATTATTTTCTTTTCTTTCATTTTCTTTCTTTAATCAAAAGAAGTGGGGAAAAGTTTGGGAGGGATGCTGATTTCAGCAGAAAATAGGAGTAGAAATGAGGGTGTGTGAGTGTGGGTGAAGGAAAAAAAAGATAAATACTATACCCCAATTTCCCTTTACACTAATTTCACCGAAAAAAGCCTTTTTCTTCGATAATTTCTAAACCGTTTTGGCAAACGTTTTCATTTCAAAAACTACATGATAAAATTTTATTTAAAGTTTTATGATGCACAAAATTTGTTTCAACTCATTCCAATCTGTAATTTTCCCTAATTAAATGTATTAGTGACGACTTAAAATAATAATAAAATAATTTTTTTCAGAAAATTTGAAATTTCACCAGTGGCTCAATAAACACCAAATACTAGCAATTACATAGCTAGAATATGTATATTTAATTTTTATAATAAGATATTTGTATTTTGACTTTTTACAGAAAACCCCCCTTATTTTACCGTTTTTTCGAAATTTCACCGAAACGATTTTCAAAACGTTACATCTCCCGACTGGAAGCATCCATTTGAAATTATGTGCGATGCATCTGATTTCTCCATTGGTGCTGTCCTTGGATAGCACATTAATAAAATGTCGCACGTAATTTATTACGCTAGTCGAACATTAAATGAGGCCCAATTGAATTACACAACAACAGAAAAAGAATTTTTAACCATTGTGTTTGCACTTGAAAAATTCAGGCCCTATTTAATCGGCTCTCCAGTGATTGTTTACACTGACCACTCAGCTCTTCGCCATCTTTTCATGAAGAAGGATGCTAAATCTAGGCTAATACGTTAGATCCTCTTGCTACATGAATTTGACCTTGTCATAAGGGACAAAAGAGGATGTGAAAACGTAGTTGCCGACCACCTTTCACGACTCCCTTCTTCTCCTACACCCGAAATTTCTATTAAAGATGTTTTTCCCGATGGGCAACTCTTAACCGTGTCATGCGAACCTTAGTTCGCTGATATAGTAAACTATTTGGCCACCGGACTGATACCTAAAGATTGGTCGAAACAGGACAAACTCCGACTCCTGCCCCAAGTAAAACATTTTTACTGGGATGAACCGTATCTCTTTAAATATTGTTCCGACCAAATCACTCGTCGGTGTGTCCCCGAAAACGAGTTTAAGATGTTGTCTTTTTGCCACGATCAAGCGTGTGGCGGGCACTTTGGCCCGAAGAAAACAATAGAGAAAATCTTGCAGTGTGGTTTCTACTGGCCACGACTCTTTAAAGATGCATACGAATACTGCAAGACATGCTCCCGGTGCCAACACTTAGGCCGGATATCGCGGAGAAATGAAATCCCGCTCCAACCAATCTTGGTTGTTGATATTTTTGATGTTTGGGGAATAGATTTCATGGGACCATTTCCCAATTCCTTTGGGAATATGTATATTCTCTTGGCTGTTGACTATGTATCTAAATGGGTCGAGGATGTGCCCAGTCGAACGAATGACAACAAGGTTGTTGTTCGATTTCTTAAAGAAAATATCTTTTCTCGGTTTGGGCATCCTCGAGCGATTATAAGTGATAATGGATCTCACTTCTGTAATAGGACTTTTGAGTCTTTAATGCGCAAATACTCCATTACTCACAAATTGTCAACACCATATCATCCCCAAACTTATGGGCAAGCCGAGGTTTCGAATCGGCAGATTAAACAAATTTTGGAGAAAACGGTTTCTAAAAACCGTAAAGATTGGTCACACAAACTGATTGATGCACTATGGGCATTCAGTACTGCTTACAAGACCGATCTTGGCATGTCTCCATACCGGCTTGTTTATGCGAAGGCTTGCCACCTCCCAGTTGAAATTGAGCACAAGGCATTTTGGGCGATTAAAGAGTTGAACTTATCGATGGGAGATGCGGGCAGCAATAGAAGGCTGCAATTGAATGAATTAGTTGAGCTGCGGGATGAGGCTTATGAAAATGCGGTAATTGTTAAAAACCGAACGAAGGTGTTCCATGACAAACACCTTAAGCGCAAAACTTTTAAACCTGGCCAACAGGTTTTGCTTTATGACACTCGGTTACACTTCTACCCCGGCACGCTCAAATCTAGATGGAAATGGCCATTTTTGGTACGCACCATATATCCGCACGGTGCGGTAGATCTTGAAAACTCGGAGGACGGTACTTTATTTAAAGTAAACGGACATCGACTCAAACCGTTCTTCACTGCGGACCCGTCAGAGGAGCTCCTGTTTTTGTAGGAGCCGATTTATACTGACCGATCTTCCTCCATTTACCTCCAAATGTTCGATCATCTAGCCAAAACATTGTTTCAAACAAGTTTAGGGGTATGTATCATTTGTAAATATATAAATACAAAATAACATAAAAAATAAATAAAAATTTGAAAATAATTTTTTTATTGGTATTTTTGTAAATTTACAGATTAAATAAATAAAATAAAAAATTTATTTGTAAATAATTTCCTCTTTTTAGAAGGGTTTATTTGCAAATAGTCATCATTTCCCCCTATATATATAGACCCCGACCCTCTCTGCGCTCACAAACCCTAATTTTCATCTTCTAAAAACCCTAGCGCCGCCGCAATCAATTTCTGCAGCAAGATCCCTTCTCCACGCCGCGCATCCGCCGCGGGAACCAGCTTTCCACCGCCCTTCCCCCGCGCTTCTTGGTCTTCACCCTCTGAAATTTCTCAGAGGAGGTTCGATTCCTAAACCCTCTCTGTTTTTAAATTTCTAGATCTGTAGTTACCTCATGGCACACAGTATGCAACTTGAACGTGACTTTTCACAAATTTTTTCACATAAGGTATATGGAAGTTATTTTGCGAACGAGATAGCACGTAGGGGTTGGAACTTTATGATATATAATCACCCTAACGCTTATGCACTTCCGGAATTAGTCACTCGTTTTTACGAGTGTATGGAAAATGGGTGTCTCACCCAATTCGGATTTATAAAATTGCAGTGGGGTGATAGGGAAATTATCATCGATAGGGACATCATACACGAAGTCAAATTAATCCCTCGAACACCCGCTCATGACCAACCATTACAATTTGAGGATTACATGCCCTTGATGGGCAATGATTGCTCAAGGGAGCCGCGAAAGGGGATCCAAGCGAGAACCCTTTTTGCCAATGTCTTAGCTGTGTGCCATTGGGCACAAAACAACATTTTTGTAAGCTCCCACAACACCACATTTTTTACACCCTCACTACATATTGTGCATACCCTCATGACAAGAAACCCTTGTTTCGACATGTGCACAGTTTTGCTAAATTCTATAGGTGCGGGCAAAGGAGCCGCAAATTCCCTTGCCCAATGCTTGTGACACAACTGTGTCAATATTTCCTCCCCGTGGAGGAGTTCGAATTTTACATGCTTGGAGGCACACCTGTCAGGCCTCTTATTGAGGGCGTTTCTACGTCCTATTCACGATTGACGAATGTGTGGTCTAGAACTGAACCGGCGGAGCACGTGCCCGCCCGCACACCTAGCTCCAGCTCGACCACGAGCGAAGGAAAAATGACCACTTTAGAACATGCAAATTTGATGCGAAGAGCTGTTAGGGGCATAGAGGAGTTGAGGGGGATATCTAGGGAGCATGATAGACGATTGACTGAGGTAGAGCAGGGGATCCGAACCCTGCTGGGTAGGGCTGAGTGATCCCGTTCACGCTCGAGAGCACGGTGTAGGGCCGAGCAGTGAGGGCACTGCTTGTGATAAGTTTGGGCGAGTTGGTGGTTGTAAATAATTATCTTTTGCATTGCATACTTTTTAAATTTTTGTATATATTTTTCTTTTTCTTTTGCATGTTTAAATTCTGCATTGCATCAATAAAAAAATCATAAAAAATGAAAAAAATGAAAAAAAAAATATAAAAATATAAAAACTGAAAAATTTGAAAAATTATAAAAATTGAAAAATTCAATTTTGGCCATAATTGACTTTAGTTTGACAAGAAGCTTAACCAGCTAAGAACAACTAGATCCTAGACTTAGTAAATTAAAAACCCTAAAAATAACCTTTCTTAAAATTTAACGGTAGAAAATATATGTCTTTGTAGTTTACTTAGAAATAGGCAAATTTTGAGTTCACTTCTTGGGCTAAGTCAAAACAAGGGAAGCGCATTGATATTTCTATTAAAATATAAGTCTGAAAAATAATTCCAAAGCTTAGGTCTAAATTCTGAAAATATATATACCCTACAACTTGCACAAACACGAACCTTGAAACTTGGAATAGTAGAGGAGACCTTGAAATGCTCTTATCAAAAATCCTTGGTGTGAAGGAAAATAAAATAAAATTATAAGTGTGAATAAAGAGATACAAAAAAAAATGAATACTGGTTTTGTAATTACTTAAGGCTGCATAAAATAAAAAAATATAGCGAGGGTGCTTTATTACCTAGTGCCTTAGACCAACTGGTTTGGGAGTCACTGCTAAAGCCTTAGGTATTACAAGATGAGGAATTACGCCTTAATGCGCGAACACATTTTGTAATCGGTCGTTAGTACCTCAAGAAGTATTAACGGTCGCATGAAGGATGTGTGAGCAATTTCATCTAAAATTCACAAACTAAAAGTACTTTGGACGATGGGCAAGAGTATAATAGCTTGAATTGAATTTTCAAGTGTAGGGGTGTTACATACACATGCGTAGGGGTTTATGATTGGGGTTTGGATGAGAGATAGGAATGAAAAATAGGACTTATATCTTTAGTAGAGATGATAAAAATTCCTAAGTTGAGATGGAACCTTAGAAGGAAAATTCAAAAGATGCTAAAAGCTAAGTAAATTTGCATAACTTGTATGATCTTAAGTTAAATGAACAGGAAGTGTGAAAAATATGGGTTGATAATTTCTGAGTTGAAGATAATAGAAATTCTTGCTAGAACACCGAATTGAAGAATAAAAATCAATAGGCCAAATTGATTGGATTTTGTGGGTAGTATCCGCTGAAAACCCTCAGGAGACAACACTCCTCCTACTAGGGACACCTAGAGATTTAACGGCTAATTGCACGAGCTCAGTGCAATCGCGTTTCCCTGTGAAAGTGAGGTTAGGTTTTTTCGAGAATAAACTAGTTTTGCTTGAGGACGAGCAAAAGATAAGTTTGGGGGTATTTGTTCATATCATAATTTTGCATTATTATACTCCCCATTCTTAATCATTTTACAAATAAATAGGTGCTTTTGATCCATGTCTGTTGAATAGTTGCAGGTTACAGGTTCTCGGAACAATACAGTGAAAATGGTGAAAAGACGCTACAAAAGTGAGACTACGACCAACAAAGAGAAGAATCTTTATGATGCCGCCTACAGTTTAAGGAACAAGCGAAGATCAATGAAAAGTTCAATTGCACAAAGTACAAAGGCAGCGCAAGATTCAAGACTTCAACATGAAGCGAACGGTAAAAGTCCACAACATTCTGTACTGTGGAAATCTGGAAGAAACTAGAAGACATTCTGAAGAACCAAGTGAAGAAAATACAAGGAAAAAGCAACATGAAGTATACCTGAGAAATTAAGCCAACAAGCCCTCAAGACGGCCGCGGATCCGCGGCTAAACAAGGCATATGGCCGCGGAACCGCGGCCATATAGGACACGTGTCGGTGCTTTGTTACGTGACGGTGGGAGTCGGTGAGTTGACCAAGCTTTCTTAGGGTATTTTTGTAATTCTAGATATTGATCAGATGTAAACCCTAGGGTTTCTATTCTCTATAAATAGGAATCCTACAGCTCTCTTTGGAGGTCTTTGGGTGCCTCTTTTGAGATGCGTCTTTTTATTCAAATTTTCAATACCATTGTAATCGTCAAAGAGTGCATCAATAAAGAAGTAAGTTTTCTTTTATCTTGAATTTCTTATCGGCCCTAGTTAAGTTTTTTATCTGCCATAGTTATAAGGTTTTATCTGCCGTAGTTATAAATTTTTTATCTGCCATAGTTCTAAATTTTTTATCTGCCGTAGATCTTAAAATATAAACACTATTTTTTTGGACTTAACTCGTTAGAACACAAAGATAAGAAATCCATCTCCCTGTAGACCGACCCGTACTCAACCGGCTAGCTACCAAGCGACACCGTTCTTGATTGCGGTATATAATTCTTTGATTTCAAAATCTATCTTCTAAAACGCATACGCGAATCTCAAACAATCAGGCCCACGGGCTCCGTCAGTCCGGATCAGCCCATATCATCTCTCGACTCCGGTAGGTATCCTCCGGATATCCGCCGAGCCCAAATACTATCACCGGTATATAGTAGTCCCACTGCCAGGCTCACCGTCTGCAGCACAGCAATCCGTTCTCGCCCTGGGGTACCATACCGGGTCCACCATGTACCCGCAATCAGCCTCATCTAACTCCTCGAATTGGGTTTCACATGTCATACGTCTCAGAACCGAGAAAACACATGGTGGACGCACTGAAATATCATATCAAGGGAAACCGGGTTTTTAAAACAATACATACTCTTTTTTGAAATAACCACGGTTCCAAAATCCAGAAATCTTATGAAAACAAATATCTCAATGCGTATAATCATAAAGCATGATGTATGAGACATATAACAGAAATGCAAGCATATCCGTAGA
Source organism: Agapanthus africanus (assembly GCA_030015575.1). Lineage (NCBI taxonomy): Eukaryota > Viridiplantae > Streptophyta > Magnoliopsida > Asparagales > Amaryllidaceae > Agapanthus > Agapanthus africanus. Next base: position 129,298,404 of record JASDDO010000016.1, on the reverse strand, counting down.
TCATGCAACATAGAACAGTAATATGCATATATCGAGGGAAAAACCACACTTTAAAAATGAATCTAGTTTTAAAATACATCTTGCGGTTCCCAAATCTCCAAAATCAAGCCAGAATCATCTATGTATGTGCAAATACGTATGTATGCAAGTATGGGTGTACAATATGTGTGTACGCAAATATGAGTGTACAATATGTATGTATGCAAGTATGAGTGTACAGTATGTATGTACACAAGTATGTCATGCAATGGGTCATATCCTGATGCAACAATCCTACTGTGTAGTGACATGGAAATTATCGATGATGAAGTGTGTGAGCCGGCAAGCAGGCGTACATGGAGCATACGCATCATCGATAATGGTGCTGGCGTCCTGACAGCATGGGTTTAGTATAATATAACTCACAAGTATATAAGCATGCAATGCGCTAATAACCACATGAATATATGGAAAAGGAAAGTAAATGCAACAATAAGGAAACTACATTAGTTATACGAGCCATACAATTTGTCATTTAAAATCACACAAATCGTTGTGTTTTGGAAAAATAGGGGCTACGGTGTTTTTAAGAAAAGAGGTACGTCCTTTGAAATATCCGTAGAATCCCTTGGCCTTTCTTTAAAATACTCACGATTTGTTAGTTTTGAAATAGGTATGACTCAAGTCTAGTCTAACATCTATAATTAAACTACAGGACTAATCGAAAGGTAAGAAAGCCACCAAAATCTGAGTCTATAGATATGAATATAATAGTCGGTGATCCCGCCTCAATAGTATCACATACGATAAAATATACAATATGACATCCTCGAGTCAAGAGTGAGGATGTATCATCAATATATAGCTCTTACGGTAAATCAATCGTACGGCATCCCAAATCTGAGTACGGGTCGAATATCACATTTATCTCATAATTTATCTGGTATCCTTATCATCATATCTCATGAACCGGGGGTACTAATCTAAGTCTAGTACAAACTGATACCATCTACAAATATATGCGTGTATGAAACACACGTCTAAAGGCCCGCTAAAATCTCATGTCATATCTCGTAATACGAACCACATCATATCACCGATCGCATGGCACCATGCCCAATCTCATCGACTCATCTCCAAATACCATATACAATCATCATCATACATGTGTATGTATACGTATATATATATACATAGTCCCATACCTATGTGTGTGTGTATATATACATATCCCCATATACGTACAAGTATAAAATAGTAAGCATGTGTGTGCATGTTGGTGTAAACCTTATTCTAGGGCTCGCGACTAACAAACTAGCGACACCATCATCCAATGATACCAGAATTATCCCTGACTCCCAAAGTCTATCTAGATAGTCATAACTTCACAATACATATAATCATATCCATATAATATATATATAACATACACTATACTACGAACTGCGGGGGTGCTATACGTCATCCACCCGACTTCCCCCGTAGATGTGTATCTACTCACTTTGATCTTGCTTTCCGATGTCGATGTCGCCATCATCTTCTTTATCGTCTCGAATCATCATGGGGCTACCTACACATATAACACAATCGCGCTGCGTATTAAAATCCAAGTCAAAACCAAAACGACACGCTAAAGGCCAATAGGTTAGAACCTATAGACCATTCTTTCAAAACCACCAAACAACCCTCGATATCGTCGTACAAACGTCAAGTGATCGAGGTAAAACACAATACTTAAAAACCAGAATTCAAAATACGATAAACGAAACCCCGAATCAAAAGTGCAACTCTTAAAAATGGTCCCAGATTTTACCCTTGGTCAAATTAGCCAATTTTGCATATGCCAAGGGTCTAGTTTACTAGAGATGGGGCTACAGACCAAACACGAACCAATTCCAACCTACCCTGGCCACAAATTGTGGCCAGAATGATTAAATATGCGGCCATTGAAGGGGGTTAGGGGCTAAGGTTTCAGTGGGGGGTTCTAGGTTGTCTGCCACTCCTCTGGGTTTGCTAAATAATTTTTCAGGTCCCCGAGTGTTAGCAGATTTCAAATTCCCTACAGAATTCCATAAAATACGGATATCAGGGATTTCTAAGTTTGCTAATAGGTTTTCTATTCTCTGGTCTAGCTCTCCAATCAATCACCACAGGGGTTTAAGGTCAAAATTAAGCCTCAATTACACTATCTCAATTCAATTCAAACCCTAACCCTAACTTAGAATTTCAAAGTTACACTAAACTTCGCCAAAACGATTTCAAACTTGAAGAGAGGCTTAAGCAAAAGAAATACTATACTATTTTTGAAAGGATTACCTCATTTGGCAACTCAAGAATTTTCTTGAGTTGCCCTAGTGTCCAAAATGCAAGCTTTCTTGGTCCAAAGTGTAGCTAGTGAATTCATTCACTTTTTTTGTGAAGCGGGGATGGGTTTTTTATGAAGATTTGATGATGAAGTGGGGGTTGTAGTGGAGGAGGGAGAGGGGGTGCTGCCATCGAGAGAGAAGAAGAGAGAAGGATGAAGATGAGAATGAAATAAATGGCTAAGACCAAGGTTTGACCCCTCACCTCTCTCTTCTCTCTCATGCACATACTCTCACTATTCTATTCTAAATTGTTTTCAAAATGGCGGAATCCTAGGTCAATACGATCAGTAGTATAAATATCCTCAATACGATAAAGTCTGAAGCATGATAAGGTGGAAAGGGTAAACATCTATACATAAGTGTAATACCAAGTGCTCGTGTCAGTGCCTCAGGTAGCAACATATCATAAATATGAGGTATCATCAATGAAAATCAGTGCCAACTATAGCATAAAGTCTATAAGTATGTGGATATCATCCAACTATGAAATCAATGCATGTATGCATGTGGATCTCGTCCACGTGTTAACCAATGACAAAACAACATCATGCATGTAAAAGTCATAGAAGCATATGCATGGAAGTATTAGGATATAAATCAACGTGTGTCCCTCGCGACACGTCAAAATCATGGAACCTGAGTGTCCAGCATCGACACTCGAAACATCATGAAACCCATGCCCAGCATCGGCATGTAAATCCTCATATATCGGGCTCCGTCAGTCCGGATCGGCCCACGGGCTCCGTCAGTCCGGATCGACCCATATCATCTCTCGACTCCGGTCGGTATCCTCCGGATATCCGCTGAGCCGAAATACTATCACTGGTAGGTAGTAGTCCCACTGCTAGGCTCACCGTCTGCAGCACAGCAATTCATTCTCGCCTCGGGGTACCATACCGGGTCCACCATGTACCCGCAATCGGCCTCATCCAACTCCTCGAATCGGTTTTCACATGTCATACGTTTCAGAACCGAGAAAACACATGGCGGACGCACTGAAATATCATATCAAGGGAAACCAGGTTTTTAAAACAATACATACTCTCTTTTGAAATAACCACGGTTCCCAAATCCAGAAATCTCAAGAAAACAAATATCTCAATTCGTATAATTATAAAGCATGATGTATGCGACATATAACAGAAATATAAGCATATCCATATATCATGCAACATGGAACAGTAACATGCACATATCGAGGGAAAAACCGCACTTTTAAAATGAATCCAGTTTTAAAATATATCTTGCGGTTCCCAAATCTCCAAAATCAAGCCAGAATCATCTATGTATGTGCAAATACGTATGTATGCAAGTATGGGTGTATAATATGTGTGTACGCAAGTATGAGTGTACAATATGTATGTACACAAGTATGTCATGCAAGGGGTCATATCCTGATGCAACAATCCTACTGTGTAGTGACATGGCAATTATCGATGATGAAGTGTGTGAGACGGCAAGCAGGTGTACATGGAGCATACGCATTATCGATAATGGTGCTGGTGTCCTGACAGCATGGGTTTAGTATAATATAACTCACAAGTATATAAGCATGCAATGCGCTAATAACCACATGAATATATGGAAAAGGAAAGCAAATGCAACAATAAGGAATCTACATTAGTTATACGAGTCATACAGTTTGTCATTTAAAATCACACAAATCGTGGTGTTTTGGAAAAATACGGGCTACGGTGTTTTTAAGAAAAGAGGTACGTCCTTTGAAATATCCGTAGAATCCCTTGGCCTTTCTTTAAAATACTCACGATTTGTTAGTTTTGAAATTGGTATGACTCAAGTCTAGTCTAACATCTATAAGTAAACTACAGGACTAATCGAAAGGTAAGGAAGCCACCTAAATCTGAGTCGATATATATGAATATAATAGTCGGTGATCCCGCCTCAATAGTATCACATACGATACAATATACAATATGACATCCTCGAGTCAAGAGTGTGGATCTATCATCAATATATAGCTTGGTAAATCCATCGTACGGCATCCCAAATCTGAGTACGGGTCGAATATCACATTTATCTCATCATTTATCTGGTATCCTTATCATCATATCTCATGAACTGGGGATACTGATCTAAGTCTAGTACAAACTGATACCATCTGCAAATATATGCATTTATGAAACACATGTCTAAAGGCCCGCTAAAATCTCATGTTATATCTCGTAATATGAACCTCATCATATCACCAATCTCATGGCAACATGCCCAATCTCATCAACTCATCTCCAAATACCATATACAATCCTCATCATACATGTGTATGTATACGTATATATATATACATAGTCCCATACCTATGTATGTGTGCATAAATACATATCCCCACATACGTACAAGTATAACAAAGTAAGCATGTGTGTGCATGTGGGTGTAAACCTTATTCTAGGGCTCACGACTAACTAACTAGCGACACTATCATCCAATGATACTTGAATTCTCCCTGACTCCCAAAGTCTATCTAGATAGTCATAACCTCACAATACATATAATCATATCCATATAATATATATATATATATATAACATACACTATACTACGAACTGCGGGGGTGATATACGCCATCCACCCGACTTCCCCCGTAGATGTGTATCTACTCACTTTGATCTTGCTTTCCGATGTCGATGTCGCCATCATCTTCTTTATCATCTCGAATCATCGTGGGGGTACCTACACATATAACACAATCGCGCTGCGTATTAAAATCCAAGTCAAAACCAAAACGACACGGTAAAGGCCTATAGGTTAGAACCTATGGACCATGCTTTCAAAACCACCAAACAACCCTCGATATCCTCGTACAAACGTCAAGTGATCGAGGTAAAACACAATACTAAAAATTCAAAATTCAAAATACGAGAAACGAAACTCTGAATCAAAAGAGAAACTTTTGAAAATGGTCCCAGATTTTACCCTAGATCAAATTAGCCAATTTTGTATATGCCAAGGGTCTAGTTTACTAGAGATGGGGCTATAGACCAAACACGAACCAGTTCCAACCTACCCTGGCCGCAAATTGTGGCCATAATGATTAAATATGCGGCCATTGAAGGGGGTTAGGGGCCAGGGTTTCAGTGGGGTGTTCTTGGTTTCCTGCACACTCCTCTGTGTTTTCTAAATAATTTTTCAGTTCCCCCAGCGTTAACAGATTTCAAATTCCCTACAGAATTCCACAAAATACGGATATCGGGGATTTCTAAGTTCTCTAATAGGGTTTCTAGTCTCTGGTTTAGGTCTCCAATCAATCACCACAGGAGTTTATGGTCAAAATTAAGCCTCAATTACACTATCTCAATTCAATTCAAACCCTAACCCTAACCCTAACCCTAACTTGGAATTTCAAAGTTTCACTAAACTTCGCCAAAAAGATTTCAAACTTGAAGAGAGTCTTAAGCAAAAGAAAAACTATACTATTTGTGAAAGGATTACCTCATTTGGCAACTCAAGAATTTTCTTGAGTTGCCCTAGTGTCCAAAATGCAAGCTTTTTTGGTCCAAAGTGTAGCTAGTGAGCTCATGCACATTTTTTGTGAAGTGGGGATGGGGTTTTGATGAAGATTTGATGATGAAGTGGGGGTTGTAGTGGAGGAGGGAGAGGGGGTGCTGCCATTGAGAGAGAAGAAGAGAGAAGGATGAAGATGAGGATGAAACAAATGGCTATGACCAAGGTTTGACCCCTCACCTCTCTCTTCTCTCTCATGCCCATACTCTCACTATTCTATTCTTTATTGTTTTCTTTTCTTTTCCATTTTTCTTTTCTTCTCTCATAATAAAACCCAAACCATGCATGATAAAAGAGAAAGCATGAAACAAAAATGTAACAAGTGCTAAAAATGACTTAGTGCATGTCATGTGCACAAATCCGGTTTAAAGCATGATTAGCGATTTTTAATCGCGATTAGCACTAAAATAGTGTCAAATAAATCATAAACTTTCATAATTTGCATGAATCACAAAAAGTACCCTCTTTTTAGTAATTTCCATAATTTTCAAAAAAATTCCCAATTTATCGGTATTAATTATACCACCCTATTGAGATATTCATATTTTATTATTTAATTATAAAAATTCCCCAAAAATAATATTTTAATTTTTTGAAATGTTATAGGAGCAATCGCACCCTATGTGATATGGTGTGCTCTATGATGAGTACTACTGAGTTGCATATTTCCTTTTGGGGGTTAAACACTTGAGAAGCTGCATACCTATTGAATAGTGTTTCAACCAAATCAGGTGCCTACCACTCCATATGTGATATGAAATGGGAAGAGCCCATCTCTTAAGTATGTTAAGATTTGGATTGTTCGGCCTATGTCTAAAAGCAAAATCCGGACAAGCTCGAGGCAAGGTCAGTTATGTGGAAGTTTGTTGGATATCCCGAGCATTCGCAAAGGAATATCTTCTACCACACTGAGGAACAAAAAGTGTTTTATTTCTCAGCATGGCACCTTTTAGAAAGGGAATTTCTTGTGAAGAAATTAGTGATCATGAGGTAGAACTGGAAAGAGTTCCATCTATACAAACTGCAGCTGATGATTTGGTAAACCCGAAGGATTAAATATTTTCCAACGAACCTCAGCCTCTCTGCCGATCTGGTAGGGTTCCTCATCCACTTGAGAGATACTTCGGTTTTCTCTATGAAAGTGGGAGTGAAGATTGCATCATGAGATGATAACCCAACTATTTTCGAGCAGGCCATCAGGAGTGGGGACTCTATGAGAATGGATGAATGCTAAGAGATTTGAGATGGAATCCATATACACCAACAAAGTATAGACTTTGGTTTCTTTATCTGAAGGGTTAAATCCCCATCAGGACCAAGTATATCTTGAGAAGATTACTTGGTGTACATGGAAAAGTTGAGACTTTCAAAGTTAAGACTTGTTTCAAAAGGTTCTTGTCATCAACCAGGTGTGGATAATGATGAAACCTTTTCTAGTCTCTATGCTTAAGTCTATCCGGATCCTACTTGCCACTGCTACATACCATGACTACGATATCTGGCGGTTGGGTGTCATGGTTGCATTTCTAAATAGTGATTTAGAAGAGAGCGTCTATAAGTACACAACCAGAGGGCTTTGTAGACAGTGGGAGCAGAGGAAACGTGTGCAAGTTGCTTTAAAGGTTAAAGCAGGCATCACGGAGTTAGAACATCGGTTTTGATGTGGTAGTCAAAGCGTTTGACTTCATCAAAAGAGTAGATGAACCTTGTATATACAAAATGGCATTAGGGAGTATGGTGGTGATCCTCGTATTCTACGTGGATGACATACTCTTGATAGGGAAGGAGTTTCCTATGCTACGCTCGGTCAATCTCCTCTTATCACAAGGATTCTCCATATAGGATCAAGGTGATACCTCCTATATCCTGGTGTTTTGGATCTATGAGATAGATCTAAGTGGATGTTAGGATTCTCACTAGGTATAGTGAGAAGGTATCAATCGATCCTGGGGAGAATCACTGGATAGCTTCCAGGGTGGTAAGGTTGACTGAATGTCAGTCACAGGCATTATCTTTACCCTCAGTGGAGGGACGGTATGTTGTAAGAGTTCCAAGTTAGATAACGTGGCATACTAGACGATAAAGGATGGATACATTGCTACCAAGGATGCTACCAAAGAGACAGTCTGGATATATATATAAGTTCATGAGATGAACTTTGTTCCTACCATTGTGTGACAATGGAGTTGTGGCTTTGGCCTAGGAACCCTCGTCCCATCAGAGATCCAGACATATTCTTAGGCAGTATCACCTGATCATGGAGATGGATGATCTCCAGGAAGATCGAGGATATGAGAGTAGACACAGAGGAAAACAGGGCGGATCCACTCACAAAGGCCTATTCCCAGGAGAGACTTTTATGGGATGGTTGAGTATGAGATATTTCAACCACTGCTGATTGTTGGGTATAGGATACTACAACAGATTGCCCTAGTGCAAGTGGGAGATTGTTAGTGATATGTATGCCCTAGAGGCCATTACTGTACATACGATGTATATTGTAGTGGATGCTTGGACATATATATGGAGGACTTTCTTGCTCGACAAGATAGTATGCTATCTGGTTGCTCTTTATCTTAACATGTACGCTGATTGTCTCTATATTACATGTTGATAAAGCCCTTAGGATGAGTACTTGCCTACCAGGACTATGATGCAGATCATACTAGTGGGGACAGTGTAGTCTCTAAGTACATCCTTCAAATGTTCCTAGTCGTAGGTGTATCGAGACAGGGCATCGATATACCAGAGTAGACTAGCGTATAGCTTCTCGACCTATGTAGAAGGGCGATGGATGATCCCATATCCATTAGTATTTGACATCAGAGATAGTATACGGGTGCTCAGTGGAGACTGGGTACACTGAACAGACTCGCCGAGAACTCCCAAATGGTATTATACCTAACGTCAGATGCAGATCTCTGGTGACACTGGTACAGGTTTATCTGTAGACCCGAGATCGTCATAGAGTCTTGTGTGATTCCCACTGTGCTTTGATTTCCACCTTACCACGTTCAAGAGAACGTGCAAAACGGTGGCTTTTGGGTACAGTCCCGAGTCACATGGAGGCAATGAGCTATAGGAGGGGTTTCATCTCTCCCAGTATTGGGAGTTGATGTTGCGCTGTGCTCGATTGGCTATAACAGGAAGTCATTGGCCAAGGCTGCTTCAGAGATATACTGGTAAGTGTTATCAGTAGTTTCTCGAACCGTTATGAGCTTCATATCGACACGACTTATCGAGTTACTGGGGTCTGACGTTTACCAACCCTAGATGAGATATGCGACATATCAGACGAAGAGACCGGACTGTACGGTAGTGTAACTAATTGGATTCGCAGGAGTGTGAGCAGGCTTGCTTATTGATCTTCTGATCGTTCAATACCCGGGTAGCCGTTACGTTTAGCAGACCGCTTGCGGCTTGTGAGTGTTTGATATGATCATCACCTACTGCCGGCGTATTAACGAGTCTTTAGAGTCCTATACAGGGGTTTCCTAGCTCAAGCGAAACGGAGTAGGAGCACATATGTGATATGTGCGGGACCGAGATTGATACGATATGAGATACCGTATTCTATTCTCGCGATATGAGATATCGGTCGGTTGTATATGATATAGCCGGGTTATCGGATCAAGTGTTGATTCGATAAGTTGATTCATATGATATTAGTCAGTTATAGGTGATATAGCCGGATTATTAAATCAAGAGTTGATTTGATAATCTAATGTATAATTATATATTTGATATATTACATTACAATAACTAGTATTAGCTCACTTATGATTTCTTTTCTCACTTTGGATACATTGATGTATATATGATATATGTTAAATGTATCAAGCTAGGTTAAAAATGCAATTAGGGTTAATGAGGGTTAAACCATGCTAGGGTTAAAATTAGGGTTCATAATTTTATCATTAAGTAATTCAAAAATTGTTGAATTAGTCATGGTTGATATTTGTTGAAATCTTGTAGAAGCTTGTAAGCATGTTTGACTTTGTTCACTCTTTTTGTCTAGCTTAATATATTATTTGACCCAACCTGTAACCATAGCTTATGGTTAACTCTCTACAAGGGTTAAGCATGCCATGCTTAACCCTTGGTTGCATTTCTAACCTCACTAATAATTCATTCTCACTTGATGAGTTGCTTCTTCTTCTTCCTTAAAGCATTCTAGCTTCAATGGAGTGTGAGAAAATGAAATCTAAAGTGAGCCCACTTCCTACTTCATCATCCTCTACTACTTGCCATTTATTATAGGGTGTTCTCTTCACAAACTTCTTGACCTAGTGAAGAAAAAGCTTGGGTTAGTGTCTCATCGACGTAGATCATCTTCAGCCTCGAAGACATCGAAGCAAGCATGTTCGTTTCTTCATGGGAGCCTCTCTAGAGTCCGGAGCTCATGATCGCAGTGAAGGGACTACTACACGGAGCTATTGAAGTGAAGGACCGGTCTACAAAGGTTGTATTCCTTGCTCACTTATTATTGAAAAGTGTTTGCATTTGATTTTCCGTCGATTTCTAGTTAACGATTCTAAGTTAGAATTAGCTAAGACAGAATTTTTTTGAATTTGGCATGGAGGATGCCTCCTGAAACCTTGATGTTGTCTTAGGTAACCCTGCAGTTTGGAATTGGTCTTGGGAAGTGGCTGCCTACAGACCTTAGTGTCGACTTTACTGGCCAATTTCCGGATTTGAAAACAAAACACGAATTTAGAATTTTTCCCGACATCGAATATTGACAGTTTGTGATAGTATTAAGGAATCTGGAGTAACCCAGGGGCACTAAAAATAATTTAGCAAAGACAGTGAGGTAAGCAGGTGATTGTGAGTGTACCCTAGAGACCCGAGACCCTCCCCTCACTAAGTGGCCGTAGATTTATTCGACTTGGCCGCAAATTGCGGCCAAGTGGTGGGTGTATGGTGTGGATTTTGGTATGTGGCATTGTTATCCTATATCCAGAGCAACCCAATGTGCAAAATCCTTTAGTTAGTTCTATAGTGAAATCTGGGAATGGTTTTCCTATATTGTTGTTTTCGTATTTTCCGTATTCTGAAACTTGGGTTTTAGTATTTGGTTGTTGGATGTTTGTAAATCAACAACTAGGGATAATTGGTTGGTTTTGCATGCGTGGGCTATAAGTTCTAACCTATAGGCGATCCGTGTGCCGTATCGGTTTTCCGAACTCGATTCTAATAGCATTTGCGATTATGTTTATATTGTAGGTACCTTCACGTGGATGCCGAGGATGAGCGTGGCGTCATCGACTCCAGCAAGAGAAGATCGAGGTGAGTAGATCTATATCTACGGGGGAAGTCGGGTGGATGCGTATAGCACCCCCGCAAACTTTGATGGAAACCGATTTATATATAGAATATGGTTAAGGGAACCTTTAAATAGAAACTATAGATAGAGTTAAAATATAGTTAGAGAAACCATATTAGAAACTAAAGGATAGTTAGGAGTGATATGAAACGGCTAACATGTGATGACGGGATTTGAGGATGATATATGATGATATTGTCGTTTAGGGTACTATAGGACTAGATAGCCGACGTAGACGTGTCTCCCGAACCATACCTATTTCCAAACTGAATGAATCATATGCATCTTTTAAACAGATACCTTGAGGGACGTAACGGATTTTCAAATGATATCTTTTCCTTAAAAACACCATAACCCCTGCTTTCAAAACTACGATTCGCATCTTTTGAAAACTGATCGTATGGTTCGGGTGTGTATGTTGGATTAGATACGTATGCTTATAGTAATAGTAGAATGAAATTGTATATTGACCTTTCGTGAGATATAAATGCGATGAAAAGAGAATACGGTTGACATGTATTATGATGATATGTTGGTATACGGATGTTAGTCGATTGAAATGATTGATACCTTGCCGGTCCCCTGATATGAGATTGTTGTGGATATGACCTGAGACATAGGTACATATATATATATATATATATTTATATATGTGGTGAATCATGTATGATTACCGTACGAGACGTTAGGTCCATACCCCTCATTGTCATAGAGGATGATAGGATCCCTATTGGGTTAATGTCGTCGTACGATAATTATACCGTACGTGATGTTGTGAGGCTGGATACCGATTGATAGATCCACCGACTCGGTCGTATTAGCTACGTGTACCTGTCAGCATTTGCATATGATTTACCTTATGCTGTATTCCTGTTATTCTTATTGCATTTCATATACCTGTGCTAGTACACTTACACCATTATCGATGATGCGTATGTTACACGTATACAGATTTGCCGGCTCACACACTTCATTATTGATAATTGCCATGTCACTACACAGTAGAATTGCTGCATCATGATATGACTCCTTCCATTGTTTACTTGCTATAGTTATATATGCACCTTTATATGATATAGAATTTGACTTTGGAGAATTTGGGAACCACAGGATATATTTTAAAACTGGATTCATTTAAAAGAGCAGTTTTCTCTCGATATGCGCATATTACTGTTCCATGTTTCATGACATACGGATATGCTTATATTTCAGTTATATATCGCATACATCATGATTTATGATTATAAGCATTAAGATATGTTGTTTTTATGAGATTTCTGGATTTGAGAACTATGGTGATTTCAAAAGAATGTGTGTATTTTTTAAAACCCCGATTTCTCTTGATATGATATTTCAGTGCGTCCACCATGCGTTTTCTCGGTTCTGATAGTGGCATGTGAAACCCGATTCGAGGAGCGGTATGCAGCGTCTGCGGGTTCATGGTGGACTCGGTGAGGTACCCCGGGGCGAGAAGACTCGTATTGTTAGACAATGTGCCTGGCAGGGGATCACTACCTACCGGTGATAGTATTTGGGCTCAGCGAATATCCGGATGATACCGACCGGAGTCGAGAGATGATATGTGCCGATCCGGACTGGCGGAGCCCGAGGGCCGATCCGGACTGACGGAGCCCAAGATATGAGGATTTACGTGTCGATGCTGGACACGGGTTTTCATGATGTTTCGAGTGTCGATGCTGGGCACTCAGGTTCCATGATTTTGATGTGTCGGGAGGGACACATGTTGATTTATATCCTCATACTTTCATGCATATGTTTTATGATATTTAAATGCATGATATTGTTGTGTCATTGGTTGACACGTGGACGAGATCCACATGCATACTGGAATTCATTATGGTTGGATGATATCCGCATGCTGTTAGGCATTGAGTATAGTTTTTGCACATATACGGATATGGTCACCCTAGATATCATAGTATTACCTTCATGATATAGTTGACCTAGGAGTTGTTGTTTATTCAATTTCTACTTGTTGATGTTTTTCTACTCACAAGTTGGCAACTTACCCGTGTTGTGCCACAGTTCTTGCAGGTTGACCGCATGGATCAGTAGCGGCATCGCTGGCACACAGTTGCATTCGGATGTTGTGCTTTGGTAGGTGGGACATTTGTATCGTGCCTCCTCTTGTATTTATATTTCATATTGTATCTAGACAACTCCATCAAATCAAAATTAGTAATTGTATAGGTAATGAGACTTAGTAAGGCTGGTGGTTGCGAGACTTAGAGCGAGGGGTATTCCGCTACTTGTGGTTTTTATGTTTTGCTTTTCTTTATCTTTTGTGGTGAACTTCGTCATTGGGCATTGTATACTTATATTTATACTGTCTTGCGTGGTTGCGATCCGCCGTTTGGCGAAGAGCTAGCTCCCGCTTAGGGATGGCTTTATCATTATCTTGTATGTGTGGTTTTGGATCAAAATATATAAAGGAGGTGCTGCCCAATTTTTTTTAAAAGACGAAACTTGTTTTTAAACTTGCATAATCCACTTGAATTTTTCATGTTCCTATTCTATGCATTAAGAAAACTTGATTTCATTATACCCTTATTTCAAAATTTCACCTCTTTTATTTTCTTAAAAAGGATTTAGATTTCTGGGCTTCGGCTTACTTGAATTACGTTACGCTTTTAGACGTGGCATGATTTAAGTGTCGGTCACGAGGTAATTTCGGGTCATGACATTTCTTCACCTCACGAAAACCAAGAGAAGAAAATGAGATGAAGAAGATGAACTTATGGTACACCATGGGTGAAAGAATATCTCATATCCTTTTCGATAGAGTTAACTATGGCTAAAGATAGTGGTTAGGTTAATAAATATCTAGGATAAAAACAAAATTAGTGGAATTAGGTCAAGACTTCTACAAGCTTCTCAAGCTTTCTTTAGCCATGTTAATTTCCACCTAATTTTGGTTTTCCCTAAATAAATAAATCCTAAAATTATCTTTAATATGGTATGAGTCTCATGCACACAAGTTCTATGTATCATCTAGCATGACACATAAAAATAAATACATTTATATATATGACATATATATGTTAAATGTATTTGTAGAAAAGAAATTCTTAAGTGAGCTAATATTAGTTAATATATATTAATATATCAAATATATAATTATATATTAAATTATTAAATCAACAATTGATTTAATAATCCGGATATATTATATATAACCAACTAATATCAAATCATTGAATCAACACTTGATTCGATGATCCGGTTATATCACATATAACCTATATCGTGAGATTAGAATACAGTATCCCATACACGTATTGATCTCGATCCCTCACATATCACATATGTGCCCTACTTCATTTCGCTTGAGCTAAGAAACCTCTGTGTAGGACTCTAAAGACTTGTCAAAACGCCAGCAGCAGGTGATGATCATATCAGTCACCCACAAGCCGTCTGCGGTACTAGCTGGACGTAATGGCTACCCAGGTATTCAGCGATCAGAAGATTCACAAGCAAGCTTGTCCATACTCCCGTTAATCCAATCAGTAACACTACCGTACAATCCGGTCTCTTCGTCTAATATGTTGCATATCTAGTCTGGGAGTGGTAACGTCAGACCCCAATAACTTGATAATTCATGCCGATGTGAGGCTCATAACGGGTCGAGAAAACTACTGATAAAACTTATCAGTAAATCTCATCATCAGCCCTGGCCAGGGATTTCCTGTTATAGCCAATCGAGTATAGCGCAACATCAACCCCCAATACCGGAAGAGACGAAACCCCTCCTATCGCTCATTGCCTCCATGTGACTCGGGACTGTACCCAAAAACCACCTGTTTGTACAACTCCTCTTGAGCGTGGTTGGATGGAAATCAAAGCACAGGGGGAATCATACAAGACTCTATGACGATCTCGGGTTTTCAGACAAACCTGTAGCAGTGTCACTAGAGAA
Source organism: Agapanthus africanus (assembly GCA_030015575.1). Taxonomy (NCBI): domain Eukaryota; kingdom Viridiplantae; phylum Streptophyta; class Magnoliopsida; order Asparagales; family Amaryllidaceae; genus Agapanthus; species Agapanthus africanus. The sequence continues at coordinate 129,283,277 of JASDDO010000016.1, read as the reverse complement.
CTGCTATCTTACGTCAGGTATAATACCATCTAGGAGTTCTCGGCGAGTCCTGTTCGGTGTACCCATTCTCTAATGAGCACCTATGTACATTCTCTGATGTCAAACACCAATGATTATGGGATCAACCATCGCCCCATACAGGGTCAAGAATCGTACACACTAGTCTACTCGGGAATATCGATGGCCCGTTTCGATACTCTCTCGACTGGGAACAATTAAAGGATATACTTGTGGACTACCCTGGCCCCCCTAGTATGATATGCATCATAGTCCTGGTAGTTAAGTACACATACTAAGGGCTTTATCAACATGTAACGGAGAGACAGTATAATGATACAAGTATACATGTTAAGATAAAGAGCAACAGGATAGCGTACTATCATGTCGAGCAAGAAAGTCCTCTATATATATGTCTAAGCATCCACTATAATATACAATCATGTACAATAATAGCCTCTAGAGCATACATATAACTAACACTGGCTAAAGTCCTTGATAAAGCGTCTATAAAATCTCGCTTGCCCTAAGAACGACCTTATATCTTTAACAGTTTTGGGAGGTGGTAAGTTAGATATCATGTCAATTATTGCCTTATCTACCTCAATATCTTTTTCGTGAAATTATGTGGCCTAGCGCAATACCTTGCTTAACCATAAAATGATATTTCTCCTAATTGAGTGTTAATTTTTTCTTCTTACATCGTTGGAGAACTAACTCCAAATGATGTAAACATTTATCAAAAGTATCGTCAAAGATCAAGAAGTCGTCCATAAATACATCAAAATATCTCTCCACCATATCAGAAAATATATTGATCATGCAATGCTGAAAGGTTGCGGGTGCATTGTTAGTTATATGTATGCCCTAGAGGCCATTACTATACATGAGATGTATATTGTAATGGATGCTTGGACATACATAGGGAGGACTTTCTTGCTCGACATGCTAGTATGCTATCTGGTTACTTAATATCTTAACATGTACACTGATTATCTCTCTGTTACATGTTGGTAAAGCCCTTAGGATGTGTACTTGACTACCTGGACTATGATGCAGATCATACTAGTGGGGCTATAGTAGTCCATAAGTACATCCTTTAAGTTCCCTAGTCATGGGTGTATCGAGACTGATATACCAGAGTAGACTAGCGTATAGCTTCTCGACCCATATAGATGGGCGATGGATGATCCCATATCCATTGGTGTTTGACATCAGAGATGATATACGGTAGCTCAGTGGAGACTGGGTACACTGGACGGACTCGCCGAGAACTCCCAGATGGTATTATACCTCACGTCAGATGGCAGTTCTCTGGTGACACTAGTACAGGTTAGTCTGTAGACCCAAGATTGTCATAGAGTCTTGTGTGATTCCCACTGTGCTTTGATTTCCAACTTACCACGTCCACGAGGGCATGCAAAACGGTGTTTTTTGGGTACAGTCCCGAGTCACATGGAGGCAATGAGCGATAGGAGGGGTTTCATCTCTCCCGGTATTGCGGGTTGATGTTGCGCTGTGCTCGATTGGCCATAACAAGGAAGTCCCTAACCAGGGCTGGTTTAGAGGTTTACTGGTAAGTGTTACCAGTAGTTTCTCGACCCGTTATGAGCCTCATATCGGCACGACTTATCGAGTTACAGGGGTCTGACCTTTACCACCCCTAGACGAGATATCCGATATATCAGACGAGGAGACCAGACTGTACGGTAGTGTTACTGTCAGGCTTTTGCAGGAGTTGGAGCGGGCTTGCTTGCTGATCTTCTGATCGCTCAATACCCGGGTAGCATTACGTCCAGCTAGTACCGCTGACGGCTTGTGCATGCTTAATGTGATCATCACCTACTGTCGGCGTATTGACGAGTCTTTAGAGTCTTACATAAAGGTTTTACTGGCCCAGGCAAAATGAAATAGGATCACATATATGATATGTGCGGGACCGAGAATTATGTGTGTATGTATACCGTATTCTATTCTCGCGACTTTTGTATCTGCCAGTTATATGTGATATAGCCGGGTTATCGAATCAAGTGTTGATTCGATAAGTTGGTACATTTAGTGTTAGTCGGTTATATGTGATATAGCCGGATTATTCAATCAAGTATTGATTTAATGATTTAGTGTATAATTGTATATTTGATATACTAATTTACATTAACTAACATTAGCTCACTTAAGCATTCTTTTCTCACTTGTGCGTACATGTAATATATATATGTGATATATATTAATGTGCATTTATAACGTTTTGAAAATCGTTTCGGTGAAATTTCGGAAAAACGGTAAAGTAATGGGTTTTCTATAAAATGTCAAAATATAAATATCTTTAATATAAAATTAAATATACATATTCTAGCTATGTAATTGCTAGTATTTGGTGATTATTGAGCCACTGGTAAAATTTCTAATTTTCTGAAAATTTTCCGAAATTAATTAGTTTAATATTATTTTAAGCCGTGACTATTACATTTAATTAGGGAAAATTACAAATTGGAATAGGTTGAAACAAATCTTGTGCATTATAACACATTAAACAAAATTTTAGCATGTTGTTTTTGAAAAAAATTGAAGCTGTCAAACGGTTTTAGAAAATATCGAAGAAAAAGGCTTAAATTGTGAAATTAGTGTAAATAGATGTTGGGGTATATCATTTATCATTTTTCCCTCACCCACACACACCCACACCCTCTCTCCTCTCCCCAAATCAGCAGCCCAAGTTTCCCCCCCCCTTCATTTCCCCACTTGTTTTGCCAAAAGAAAAGAAACCAAAACAAAGAATTGAAAAGAAAAGAATAAGAATGAGGCATGGGCTTTGTTGACTTGGACTTGTGTTGACTTGAAACCCACCTCTCTCTCTCACTCTCTCACAAATTCTGGCCGAGCTCCATCCTCCACAACAGTAGCCCCCCTCCCCAAATCTTCTTCTCATTCTCTTGAAAAAAAATTCACCAAAATTGCCTCAAAATCCATCAAAAAATTCCAAAAACTCCAAATCTAATCCCTACCCATTTCTCATTAGCCAAACTTGCATGGATCTAGGGAACAAGATTTCAATTTGGGAGGCTAAGTGTGCTTGTGGGATCTTCAAATTAATTGGGTATAAATTCTAACCTTTTTGCTTAATTTGTTGTTAATTGCTTTAGGTTAGCTTAATTAAATGTTTAATTAGGTTTTTAATTGGTTCTAATTGCATGATTTAAAATTCAAAAGAGGGGTTTGAATTCAAATTGGGGTTTTGTGTTGTGAGATTATGGTTGTGTGATGTATTTGACATATTAATGTTATGCTAAATCAAATCTAGTTGCTAGTTTGCATTTTTGTTAATTTAAATTTGTGATAATTATATAAATTGCAAACTAGGTTTTAAAAATATATATATATTGGTGAGATAAAATTCTAATTAGGGTTTCATGACATTATTAACATTATAAATTGTGGTTTAATACTTTAGTATATGCAAAACCAAGCTTAATTGTAAAATTGTGAATTTTACTTTAAAAATAGTTAAAATCGGTATTTTTGCAAACTAGGAATTTGGAATTTATGCAAATTGATGAGAATAAATTATAGAAATGGTTTATATGATTTATTTATGATATTTACTGGATATTTTGGCCGCTGGATTTGTTTAAACATCGAGTTTTTTACTAAAACGGTTAATTTTGCTTGCTAGATTTTCGGAAAAATAGCTTTTAAAATGAGTTTGAGGTTTTTGTGAATTGCAACCTATTTCATATTATAATTAGTGTTTGTGAATGTGTAAATGGGTGTGTTTGGGTTTCTCTTGATGGTTTGACGTTTGTACATCGATATCGAGGGTTGGTTTGGCTATTCTTTCATGCGTAGGCGATAGGTTTTGACCTATGCGTGATACGCGTGCCGATTTGGTTTTCGTATGCCGTTTCGATTTCGAATTGGGTTTTAATGCGATACGGTGCATTATGATATGTAGGTACCCCCATGTGGACTTCGAGATGACAAGCAAGCGCATGGCGACGTCGGCACCGACGAGCGAGGACCAGGTGAGTAGATTTATATCTACGGGGAGAAGTCGGGTGGATGGCGTATAGAACCCCCGCAGTTCGTAATATAGCTTATATAATGGATATATATATGTGGTTTATGATATTCAGGATATGGTTATGTGTTCATGGATTTGTAGTGTTACTTGCAAAACCCTAGAGTAGTTTTTGCACCCACACATGCACACACACTTGCTTACATTCATTCTTTTACATGTGCGTATATGGGGATATGTGTATATGTATTCACATGGGTATGAGACTATGTGTACATATACTGGATTATGAGAATAGTACTTGGGATTGGAGATAAGTCAATGAGATTGGATTTGAGACCGTGAGATCGGTGATATGACAGGGTTCGTATTTGAGGTACGACATGATATTTTAGCGGGTCCTTTAACATGGTGTTTTCATACACACGCATGCATTTACTTAGATTGGTATCAGTATTGTACTAGACGTAGATCAGTACCCCGGATTATGATCTTTGATAAAGAGGATACCAGATGAATAATGTGATGAATGTGATATTTGACCCGTACCCAGATTTGGGATGCCGTACGACGGATTTACGTACGAGCTATATATTGATGATAGATCTGCACTCTTGACTTGAGGATGTCACATTATAGATATTGTATCGTATGTGATACTAATGAGGCGGGATCACCGACTATTATATATATATATATATATATATATGTATCGACTCAGATGTTAGGCGGTTTCCTTACCTTTTGTTTAGCCTGTTAGCTCAGCCCTATAGTTTAGTGTAGATGTTAGACTAGATTCGATTCCTACCTATTTCAAAAACTAACGAATCGTGGGTATTTTAAAAGACAGGCCGAGAGATTCTACGAATATTTCAAAGGACGTATCTTTTCTTAAAAACACTGTAGCCCTTATTTTCAAAACACCACGATTCGTGTTATTTCAAATGGCACAACTATATGACTTATATTTATATTAAATGCAGATTAGTTATCATTGTGTTTATCATTCAGCTCCCGCACATTATTTATGTTCGCTTCGCATCGCATGCTTATATTGTGATTTCATATACCATTATAGATATCATGCTGTCCGGACACCAGCACTGTTATCGATGATGCGTATGTTCCACGTACACTTACTTGCCGGCTCACACACATCATCATCGGTAATTGCCATGTCACGTACACTTTAGAAAATACTTGTTCATTGACATAGCTTGATAACTGATAGTCGCAATATGTTATAGCTTCCATATGCTAGTTTAAATATTGCATTCATTGCATGATATTAGGTGCATTCATATATTCATTGGTTATGCAGTATTATGGAGATTTATGCCGGTATTTACCATTTATTGGTATCATGATTTTGATGATTTCGGATTTACATGAGATTTCTGGATTTGGGGGAAAACCGCAAGAATTTAATAAAAGCTTAGTATCATCATTTTAAAATGCGAATTGCGGTTTTCTCATAATGTATGAGTCGTCCACCATGAGTTTTCATGATTGATGTTGGATTTCGAGACCCGATTCGAGGAGTTGGATGAACCGTTTCGGATACATGGTGGGCCGGGTATGGTACCCCGGGGCAAGAAGCTCGAGTTGTATTCGATGAGCCTAGAAGGGGAGCATTACCTACCGGTGATTTTACCTGGCGCGGCGGATATCCGGAGGATGCCGTCCATGTCTATGAGATTGATGTTATGGGCTGTTCCGTTCTGCCGGAGCCCGAGGGCCGATCCCCCAGATGATACGGATACCTGAGATATTGAAAATTGAGATTGAGATGATTTGATTTTTAGATACTGAGACTTATGTTTTGTGTCGATGCTTGACACTGATTTCTCTGTTGCGTTCATTGATGATACGTGATTGATATACATATAGAAATCTCATTGATTAAAGAAAACAGTTGTCTCACTCATGATATATTCTGTTTAAATTCGTAATGCATTCATACATCATGTATCTGATATGTTGCTACCTGAGGCACTGACACGAGCATGTAGTATTACACTATACATAGCTGGACCAGGATTTTATTGAGGATATTACCTGATATGACCTAGGATAGCGTTATGCATGCGATTTCTACTCGTAGATGTTTTCTACTCACGAGTTGGCAACTCACCTCCGTTGTGCCACAGTTCCTTGCAGGTTTTTCCGTATAGGTTTCGTTGCGGCTTTGCTGGCATACTGTTCCTTCAGGGTGATTGCCTTGGTAGGTGGGTTCTTTGCATCAGGACCACCATTGTTTATTTACTATTTCAGTTGTATCTAGAAACTCCATCAACCAGATTGTATATTTGAGAGAGATAGAAAACCAGGCCTGTTATTCTTTCGACCTTAGAGTCGCGCATTGTATTATTATGGTTTTCATGCTGATTTGAGTTTTCTTTTGAGTTTTGATCCTCGCCCTTCGGCGGTGTATATTATATTGCTTGCGTGGTTGTGACCGTCGATTAACGAAGAGCTAGCTCCCGCTTGGGGATGCTTTTTTACTCATTTCGTATACTATTCATGTTGTATCCCGTTTGGGGCCAGTATTTACAAAGGAGACTCTGCCGAAATTTTCAGAAAATACTTGAGATTTTAAAAATACATACTTCGGCCTATGTTGATTAAAATTACTCGCTTTAAATTGGTTTTTCCTTCACTCTACTCTTCTTTTGTTTTGATTTTCTGGGTTTTGGCTTACTTAGATTACGTATGCCTCGAGACATTTCGTAATTCAAGTGTCGGTCATGTTCCGTACTTTTCGGATTGTGACAGCATTGCTTATTTTTGTTTGTCATAGTTGTTGATACACTATACATGGGTGTATGAAACAAACACCATACTAATTAAAGTGGTGGGTTTTTAATGTTTAAAGTAATTCTAAAATTAGTAGATTTTGTTTTGTGCATGAAGCTTGTAGAAGCTTGTGAGTGTTTTGACAAAATCCACTCATTTTATTTTACTTATGATATTTAGTAACCTAACCATTTTAATCAGCCATGGTTATGTCTCTTCATGAGTTAGTAGATGATACCCACTCACCCATGGTTTACTCTCTCACTTGATTAATTCACTCTCTTCTTCTTTCTTCATCTTCTTCCTCCAAAAAGAAAAAGCTTTCTAGGGTTTGATTAAAGTGAGAAAGTATTGTGAGAAAAGAAATTCTAAAGTGAGCCCACTTCCTATTTCACCATCCTCTACTAGATTAGCACTTTAGTATAAGGTGTTTGCTTCACTTTGGTGAAGTAGTAGCTTGAGTGTTGGGTTCACTTCGACGACAGCAAGGTTTCGGGAGGCATCGTCCATGCCATTTTTAAATTTTTGCCGTTAAAGGGAACTCTAAACTAGGATCATTAGCTAGAATAGAATACGGAAACTCATGTAAACCATTTACAACTAAGTGAAAATGAAATACAACCTTTGAAGATCGGTCCTTCACTTCAAAAGCTCCTTGTTGTAGTCCCTTCGCTTCGATCGTGGTTCTCCCGGACTCTTGCATGGCTTCATGAGGCGAATGGAGCGACCTTGCTTGAAGTCTTCGAGGCCGAAGATGATCTACGTCAAGGGGATGCCAACTCAAGCTTCTACTTCACTAACTAGAGAATTAGTGAAGCAAACACCCTAAACTAAAGTGCTAGTCTAGTAGAGGATGGAGAAATAGGAAGTGGGCTCACTTTAGAATTTCTTTTCTCACTTTACTTTCTCACTTTGGATCAAACCCTAGAATGCTTTTGGCTTTGAGGAAGAAGATGAACAAATAGATGAGAATGAAAATGATCAAGTGAGAGAGTGAACCATGGTGAGTGAGTATCATTTACTAACTCATGTAAAGACATTACCATAGCTAAATAAAATGGTTAGGTTAACAAATATCTAAAGTAAAACAAACCTAGTGGACTTGGTCAAAGCATCCACAAGCTTCATGCCTTTTTCCAATAATCCACTAATTTTGTAATTACTTTAAAATACTAAACCCAACATCATAATTAGCATAGTGTATGTCTCATACACCCATGTAGTGTGTATCAACAACCATGATACAAAACAATACACAATTTAATATATATCTCATATATAATAAATGTGCACAAGTGAGAATAGAAAGCTTAAGTGAGCTAATGTTAGTTAATGTAAATTAGTATATTACATATACAATTATACACTAAATTATTAAATCAACACTTGACTTAATAATCCGGCTATATCACATATAACCGACTAACATCCAATGTATCGACTTATCGAATCAACACTTGATTCGACGACCCGGCTATATCACATATAACCGACCGATACAAGAATCGTGAGAATAGAATGCGTTATCACATACACGCATTATTCTCAGTCCCGCACATATCACATATGTTCTCCTATTTCGTTTTGCCTGAGTCGGTAAAACTTCTATGTAGGACTCTAAAGACTCGTCAATATGCCGGCAGTAGGTGATGATCACATCAAGCACCCACAAGCCATCAACGGTACTAGCTGGACATAACAGCTACCCGGGTATTGAGCAATCAGAAGATCAGCAAGCAAGCCCGCTCCAACTCCTGCAAAAGCCTGATGGTAACACTTGCCGTACAGTCCGGTCTCCTCGTCTGATATGTCGCATATCAAGTCTAAGGGTGGTAAATGTCAGACCCCAATAACTGATAAGTCATGCCGATGTGAAGCTCATAACTGGTCGAGAAACTACTGGTAACACTTACCAGTAAATCTCTAAAACAGCCCTGGCCAAGGACTTCCCTGTTATGGCCAATCGAGCACAGCGCAACATCAACCCCCAATACCGAGAGAGACGAAACCCCTCCTATCGCTCATTGCCTCCATATGACTCGGGATTGTACCCAAAAACCACCATTTTGTATGCCCTCTTGGATGTGGTAAGGTGGAAATCAAAGCACGGTGGGAATCACACAAGACTCTATGACAATCTCGGGTCTACAGACTAACATGTACAAGTGTCACCAGAGAACTGCCATCTTTCGTAAGGTATAATACCATATGGGAGTTCTCGGCGAGTCTGTCCAGTGTACCCAGTCTCCACTGAGTACCCGTATACCATCTCTGATGTCAAACACCAATGGATATGAGATCATCCATCGCCCATCTCATGGGTCGAGAAGCGTATACGCTAGTCTACTCTGGTATATCGATGCCCTGTCTTGATACACCTACGACTAGGAACATTAAAGGATGAACTTATGGACTACCATGACCCCACTAGTATGATCTGCATCATAGTCTTCGTAGTCAAGTACACATCCTAAGGGCTTTACCAACATGTAACCATAAGACAGTATCAAGAGACAAGTATACGTGTTAAGATAAAGAGCAACCAGATAGCATACTATCATATCGATCAAGAAAGTCCTCTCTATATATGTCCAAGCATCCAATATAATATACATCATATGTACAATACTGGCCTCTAGGGCATACATACAACTAACATTGAGTTCGTATCCCCTCGACGTAGATCATTTTCGGCCTCGAAGACTTCAAGCAAGACCGTTGCCTTCTTCTCATAGAGCCGTCCAAGAGTCCGGGAGCAACATGATCACAGCAAAGGGACTACTAGAAGGAGCTTTTGAAGTGAAGGACCGATCTACAAAGGTTGTATTTCTATTTCACTTAGATTTAAATGGTTTACATTAGTTTACGTATTATTTTCTAGTTATCGATTCTTGTTTAGAGTTCCTTCAAACGACATTTTTTTTAAAAAAATGGCATGGATGATGCCTCCCGAAACCTTGCTCCCGTCGATAGGAACCCTACAGTTGTATCAGAGCCTAGCTAGAAAATTATACGGATAATGTTAGATTACGAAAACGAAACGAACTCCGAAACTTGAAACCCTAAAACCTGCATTCTGTCGATTTTAAAACGAGCTCCAAAAATTTTGCAAACAAGTACAGAATCATATATTAGCAGAAATAAGAACATGGGAAAAATTGGGGACCATGTGCTCCGATTTGGACCAAGCACAAAGTCACAAATTGCGAGGAGGCCGGCCTGATGAAGAGGTCTGGGTCCAAAAAAATTTCCATGCTCTGTTCTTTGGGTTTTGGTGTTTCAGGTGTTGTTTATTTTTACTACTTTTTCATGTGATAATTAACTCAATGCAAAGGCAACTCGGAGTGTTTCGTAGTCGTAATTTTAAACTGTTTTCGGGATACTTTAGACGATATTAAAAAGTTCAATCGGATGTCAAATACCCGCTTTAACCCTTGCCGGGAAATTTTCCAAGTGTTGGATTTTTCCCGTAGTTAAAAAGGCATTCAAACATCATGCAAGTTATGCGATGGACCCTTTAGAAGAACAAAACCTTAACTCGTTTCTATGCCCTCGGAACCGCGACTGAACCTTAGGTTTGCCGTAGTTCCGCGGTGTGATAGGTGAGGCGTTGGTTTGGTCCTTCTACGGCTGGATCAATGGTACTGTGTCATGTGCTGAGTCATTTTAAACTTCGCTCAAGTGTTGAGCTTTTTGGGTAATTTTGGGTGTTTGTTGATTCGATCAGAATGTTTAACATCGTCTAGCTATTTCTGGAATGTGATACAATATGTGGAATTCGTATAGTTAGGAATGAAATCCAAAGTATGTGATATTTTGGGTTTATGATGTCTATAGTTTGTATGGATTCCAAATGTTGTAGTTTGACATTTTCTTTTCTTCGACCGTAAGTGTAATATGTGGTGTATCGCTGGTTTCGTTGCTATATGTCAACGACAATTGGGATACGCATATTTACTTACGTTGATGACATGTGATGTTATGAGTTGTTGTATATGTTATATTGGATCGTCGTGTTTGAATAACCGGGGGTTTTTATGTGAGATGAGAGTTTTTCATTTTCATTCAAATAAAATTCATTGTGTGTAATATTCTTTTATTGGGGCACTTTCGGGTTGAGGATGATGTCACCATTGTATATTATTTATTTTTCCGCATTAGGATAGACCCAAGGAGGGGAGCACAAGTAACCGGGTTCTAGAGTCCAGTGGGAGACCAACTCGAGGAGTCGAGTCCGGGTCTTCTAACTCTAGAATTGGTAGGGTTGCTTGCCGCTCTCTTAGGGGTCTAGGGATGTGGGTTTGGCTATTCATCGCGACCGTGGAATCCATGTTTTATAGAGGCTCAAAATAAAACATGGACCTCCTAGTATATCCAATATTTCATATGTTTCTTCTGTTACGATATCTGTGATGTGATCATTTGATATGTACAGATGGATACAGTATATATGATATATTATATAGACTGTAACAACTCTAATTTTGTATACCAAAAAAATTGTTTTAAATATAGTGTATACTTGGAGTATTAATATTGCTGGAAACAATTTAAGTATCTAATTCCTTACAATAATTACAAGAAGGAGCTTGTAGCTCATTGGTAATACCTTGCACTGCTGAACCAAGCCACCGGAGTTCAAATCCCATGCCCCACATTATTTTTGTATTTATTTTTTTTTGGAAGTCAACGGTAAAAAGGCCATAACTCCCAAAATATGTACTGGACAACAAAAAGTAAAAATACCAAGTTGTTCCTCAGGAAAACCCCCGGCCATTGGACCCTTGACTCGGCCCGACTCGGCGCCGCCGGCCGGCGACTCGGCCGACTCGGTCCGGCGCCGCCGGCCGGACTTGGCCGGACGGCCGAGTCACCAACTGAGAAAAGTTGGCTCTTGACTTGGTCAACCCTCTTGCACACTTATTATACCTGGATCGGTTTTGATTTGGCCAATAAATCCCTTTTACTCCTAGGTTTAATGAAATTTAATGAATTTTTAATGTTTTTTATATTTTTTAATATTTTTTTTAACCCTAACCCTAACCCTAGCCTAGCCCTATATAAAGACCCCTACCCTCTACCTTTTCCCTTCACAACTCTAAGTCCACTCTCTCAAATTCTCGAGAACTCGGTACAAAGAGCGAGAAGCGAAGCTCTGCCGAAATCGACGGATTCCGGCGACCGGATCGGGACCTTCGCGACGTTTTCAACGAATCGACAACCATCACGACCTCTAGCTTCATTAGCTTGTCCAAACCGTAAGTCCCATCCCCTCTATCTCTCTTTTCTATACATATAAAAATACGGATTTTTGGAACCCGACGGAAATCGGACAAACCGATTTCCGATTCGGTTTTTTTCTCTAAATTTCCACTTGTCACCTAATACATATTATCTACCTATATTCTTGTTGACTATTAATCACCCTTAAACCAATTTAATCAAACTTTTTCACATAAAATGATAACTTCTTTGCAAAACCGTACTCTTTTCATAAAAATACCATGAAGTTCATTTTCTTAGTTTAATCAATTACCTCACTCATAAATATGTTTATCTTGATCACAAAACTTGTATAACTCAATTTGAATGAAATTTCACACATAAAATGATAACGTTTTCGAATACCGTATTCTTGCGCTATAATACCTTTAAGTTTAACATAGCATGTTTTACCTTTAAACTTAACCAAAACCTAAAATAAGTCACGGGGTAATGACCTACCCCTACACACACTCAATCTAACCCTAATTGATAAACATCAAAATACAGAATACGAAACTACAAGACTTTTCACTAAAATACCCTAATCTTTATTTAAAGCTTTAAGTTGTAAACTTTTCTAGATAAAATCTTTTAATAAAATGAAAACACGATTGGTCATGGACATCGATCGTTTATCTAAACTGTCTTGTGGTGTCTAGGCTAGGCAAGTGAGCTTCGGTAACTTTAAAAGGCCCGTTTCACGATTCGTGAGCGGATCCCTCCCTCCTCACTTGTACTTACCTGGCCGCAATTGACGATGAAGAGGCGATTTGAGGCTTCTAATGACTCATCATTTAGACCTTAGAAATAGGCTAGTTGGTTTAGGAAACCCTAATAACTAAAATACGGAAAACTATACTTTTTGCAAATAAATACCCCATATTAATAAAACCGTTTTCTTAAATGAAAAGTATTTATAAAACCTAAGCAAAGTGCCGCTACAACCCACTTTTGGGGAACCTGTTAGGGAAAGTACGGTTCATCGTGCACCCGCAGGCTAGTAGTGCGAGATTCAGACCTCCGCAAGGAGCATTCGATCTCGAAGGGTTTTAAATACGACATTTAAGGAAAATGAGATTTTTGAAAATAAAATATTTATATAAAATTATTCATGTGTTAATATATATATAATTATCATTTAAACACCTATTTTATCATACTATAAAGTTTCCACATTTTTCTAAAAATTACAAGATTAAAAGTTACACTAAAATACCATTAATTTCAGATAAGACAATTAATACTTTTATTAGGATATATTCAATAGAATAACACAAATAAAATTCACATTCAATATAATATTAAAGAAGAATATTAAATACTTGAGGGGTATTTTGAAAACTATACAAAAGTATTTTTACATAAAACCCCCTCAAGTTTCACAAATTACAATAAGGCCCCTAGCTAATATTGAACTTCAAATTCTCTTCTTTTAGTCTGACTCGGGTTAGAGTCTGACTATTCTTGACTCGAATATGATTCAAGTCAATCTATATTCTTTTATATTCCACCACACGTTGAATACATGAATCCATGAACCCGGTTAACAATATATTCTTTTTGACTGAATCAAACCATGGATATTCATCCATTATCCTGATATTCCATTTACCTGATTATACAGTTGTAACATGTTTACTGATATCATGGTTTTGGTCAGTCACCCAACTTACATAATCCAACACTACAATACTGTTAAAACACTAGGGGGTTTAAGGGGTAGATTGGTACGGAAGATGTTAAAGGTGGCACGAGGTGGTCAGATTAAGACACCTAACCTGAATCCTGTTGCTGTTGTACCGTGGCTTAATGGTTCCTTGTACTTTCCGTTTGCCCTGATCTCTAGCATATAGAGATCCCCCTCGTATACACTGGCATCCTTCTGTACCAAGCTACAAACAACAGCGTCACACAATGTTGCATAATATTCAACATTATAATACTTTAGAAAAATAATTTTACTCTATCATTCTCATTCTTCTTATTCTTGTGGGACTTACCGAGCGACCTGTTCGCTGACGACATTCTATTTCTTTCTTCTTTGAATATCGTCAGGTGCGTTGGACCAAGTTGAGATCGAGCCCACCGGTGAAGATTTGGAGCAGTTCCAGGCAGACCCAGAGCTCTAGATAATTGTACCTTGTTCTTTCCAGTTTATTTCATTTCCTGTTATGCCATTGTTTAGGCATTGCTTTTCATTCCAGTTGTATTTTCTTTTCCTGCATTGTAAAAAGAATGTTATTAATAAAAGTTGTTGTTATTTCTATATTATTCGTCTCTTGTGATTTACTTTATATTGCTTAGTTACGCTTAGCGTATATACTTCTGAGTATATACGTAGCGGGCCTCGTCGCGTCCACTTCGACGTACACTGGGAAGCGGGGCGTGACAGGTTTTGTTGGTGGCCTATGCAGGTCAGAGCTGTATGAATCCCTGTCATGCAGTTCTGGTCTGCGTGAACAACCTAAGCAATGTAACACAAGAACCAGCAACTAAAACATTCTTTACAATTCATGTTCTTTGAAACTTGCAAATCTCTATTCCTTGAATCTTATCATTTCATGTATTTGAATCTGTCCTAATCCAAATTTTTCTTCAGGATTATGGATTCCCCGAACAACACCAGCACCAACGTCAACAACACCCCATCAGCACTACCTCTCACACCAGCTGTTCCCGCACTACCCACTGAGCAGACGATGTTATTTGATGCGATCCGTAGTCTTCTCGAGGGACAGCAACAACTTCTGAGTCGTCCTGATAACGATGCACCGGGAGTAAAGCAATTCAGAGCTTTGCACCCAAAGCAGTTCTCTGGTAAAGGAAGCCCTCTCGAAGCAGAAGAATGGGCACAAAGCATAGAAGATGATCTGGTAGCAGCTCAAGTGCCAGATAACACTTGGGTCCGTGTAGCGAAGCTACAGCTCACGGATAATGCTCGCAATTGGTGGAAGGCGGAAGAAACCCGTCTAGCGCAGCCGATTGAATGGAAGACATTTCGCGAGAAGTTTGACGCGAAATATTTCCCAGTGACTGCCAGGTTCGCTATGGAGCAGCAGTTTATTCATCTACAGCAAGAATCAATGTGGGAGAAATCGGTAGATGAATACGATGCTGAGTTCACTATGTTGAGCCGGTAAGATGTGTCACAATAGTTCAATTTTTAAATATCACATATTACACAGCTAACACAATCTTTAAACAGATTCGCGGCACACCTGATACCGACGGACGATATCAGAGCCCGTCGTTTTCAGCAAGGTATGGACACAGAGATCAAGGCTGCTCTAGCCACAAGAAAGTTTTTGACTCATGAGGAAGCCCTGGAAGCTGCCCGCAGTTATGAGGCAGTCATAAAAGAGAGGGGCAGACCTCAGTCTGCAGGAGTCAAACGCCCTGCCAACCAGATGGCAGGTGGAGCCATGTCCAGACCATCTTTCGTGCCGAGGCGACCCGGAGTACCAACTCATCGTCCTAGCCCAGCCTTTTGCACCTACTACAAGAGAACTGGACATATGATGAAGGACTGCCGTCGAGCCAACCGCCTCTGCTTAATCTGCGGTTCAGCCACTCATGATATTGGATCTTGTCCCCAAAGGCAGAACTCAGTTGCGGCACCCAGGCCAGCAAATACTTATCAGCAGCGACCAGCTCTTCCAGTACCTGCTCCCAGACTTGCACTGCCTGCACCACCTAGGGGACCACAGGCTGCACCACCTCCTCGACAGTTCCATCAAGCTCAAAGGAATGTTCAGAGGAATGCTCCTCAGGCCAGGAGGAATGTGCCGAAGCGCCAGGCTTTCATGATGTCTGTGGAAGAAGCTGAGGCCACTGGCCAAGTCATTACTGGTAAACTTTCTTTCTCAAACTTATCTTCAGTTTTCTTTACCTACGCACTTTCCCTATACCTGAACCTATCCCATATACCTTAGGTACAATCCTAGTAGCTTCACTACCTGCACTTGCACTGTTTGATACTGGAGCATCCCACTGCTTTATGTCGCAACGGTTTGTCCGAACCCATGCGATTCCAGTCTCACCGCTTGTATCCAGCTGGAACGTCAGTTCTGGAAATGGTGTTCTAAAGGCAACTATGGGATACAGCATGTGTCCAGTCATCGTCTGTAGTCGAGAGTTTTACGCTGACTTCAAAGTACTGGACATACCAAACTTCGATGTGGTTCTAGGAATGGACTGGCTTAGAACCTTTTATGCTACCATCGACTGTCGTCAAAGGAGGGTAGTATTTGAGATTCCAGATCATCCGGTCTTTTATTTCAAGAGTGGAGATCGTACATTGGAGCCAAGTACTTACAAAGCGAAGCCAAGGGAAGCAGTAGTTGCGGCAGCTCATGCAGAGGAAGAATCAAGACCGGAGGTTGTTCGAGAGTTCGATGATGTATTCCCTGACGATATATCCGGTTTGCTTCCCAATCGAGCTCTTGAATTCAGTATTGACTTAGTACCAGGAGCACAACCAGTGATCAAAGCACCGTATAGACTAAGTCCAGAAGGTTTGAAAGAAGTTCGAACACAGTTGGACGAATTACTGGAGAAAGGATGGATTCGTCCCAGCACTTCAAGTTGGGGAGCACCTGTACTATTGGTGAAGAAGAAGGAAGGTTCATACAGAATGTGCATCGACTATAGGGCCTTGAACGAAGTTACTATAAAGAACAAGTATCCACTCCCGCGCATCGACGATTTGTTCGATCAGCTAAGTGGAACTTGTGTCTTCTCTAAACTAGATCTTCGTTCAGGTTATCATCAAGTGAAGGTCAAGGAGGCTGATATTCACAAAACAGCTTTCAGAACTCGCTATGGACATTACGAATTTCTAGTAATGCCATTTGGAGTGACCAATGCACCAGCAATCTTCATGAATCTTATGAACCAAGTTTTCCGGGAGTATTTAGACAGGTTCGTTGTCATCTTCATCGACGACATCCTGGAATATTCTAAGAATCGGAAGGAGCATGCGGAGCACTTACGAATTGTCCTGGAAACACTTCGACAACATAAGCTTTATGCCAAGTACAGCAAGTGTGAGTTTTGGCTAAAACAAGTTGGTTTTCTTGGACACATCGTATCAGGAGAAGGGATTTCTGTAGATCCAGCAAAGATTTCAGCAGTCAGCGAATGGCCTACACCAAAATCAGTGAAGGATATTCGGAGTTTCTTGGGCTTAGCTGGATATTACAGAAGATTCATTGAAGGCTTTTCGAAGATAGCAACACCCCTGACCAAGCTCACAAGAAAAGATGAAGAATTTGTGTGGTCAGAAGCATGCGAGCAAGTTTTCGTAGAACTCAAGTCAAGACTGACATCTGCACCTATTCTCGTCATACCGGATCAATCTGGATGATTCGAGGTGCATTGTGATGCATCCGGTATGGGACTAGGATGTATTCTACATCAACACGATAAGGTTGTGGTTTATGCTTCAAGAAAACTGAAAACTCATGAGCGCAATTATCCGACGCATGATCTAGAGTTGGCAGCCGTTATTTTTGCTCTCAAGATTTGGCGCCACTACTTACTTGGTGAACGAGTGAACATCTACACAGATCATAAAAGTCTGAAGTACGTGTTTACTCAGAAGGAGTTGAATATGCGGCAGAGAAGATGGTTAGAACTTATGGCGGACTTTGACATCAACTTACAATATCATCTAGGAAAGGTGAACGTAGTACCTGATGCTCTTAGTCGCCAACCATTAGCAATGAATCTCACCGCCCAGTGGAAGCTTCAGCAAGACTTACATCAAATGGAGATTGAACTAGTCATGCCAGGTGATGTTTCAAATTTGATGAATCTACAAGTCCAATCAACTATTGTCAATCAGATCAAAGCAGCTCAAGCCAGCGATGCTAAGTTGCAAAAGATCAGAGAACAAGTGGAGAATGGACTCAGAACAGATTTCATCATCCATGAAGACGGATCTTTGAGATACGGCAGCAGATTGTGTGTACCAAAGGGTCCTGTTCGGGAAGAGTTAATGAAAGAAGCTCACAGCTCTCCCTAGTCAGTACATCCTGGAGGTACCAAAATGTACAAAGATCTACGTCAGAATTATTGGTGGCATGGAATGAAGCGTGAAGTAGCCAGAAGCGTCGCAAAATGTTTGGTGTGTCAGCAGGTAAAGGCTGAACATCATAGGACAGCTGGACTACTTCAACCGTTACCAATCCCAGAATGGAAGTGGCAGCACATCACGATGGACTTTGTAACTGCTTTTCCTCGCAGCACAAAGGGTAACGATGCGATTTGGGTCATTGTGGATCGACTCACAAAGTCGGCTCACTTCATCCCATTTCGAGTTGGCCAATCAACTGAGACATTAGCGAAGAAGTACATGGAGGTAATAATCTAAATTAAGATTTAAACTCTTCATAACGTACTATCTCTGATACCCATGAACTCATACAGGAAATTGTGAGACTTCATGGAGTACCGGTCTGCATTGTCTCCGATCGTGACACCAGGTTCCGATCGCAATTTTGGCAAAGTCTGCAAGCTAGCTTGGGAACAAGTCTGAACTTCAGCACGGCTTATCATCCACAAACAGATGGTCAGTCGGAACGAACTATTCAGATCTTGGAGGATATGCTCAGAGCATGTATGCTTGACTTCAAAGGATCGTGGGAAGATCACCTACATCTTGTGGAGTTTGCGTACAACAACAGCTACCAAGCAAGCATAGGAATGGCACCTTTTGCAGCATTGTATGGAAGGAAGTGTCGATCGCCATTAAGTTGGGACGACATCGGAGATAGAGAACTCCTTGGACCAGAGATGATAGTAGCAACCGTTGATGTGGTTCGTACTATCAGGGAAAGAATGCGCATAGTCCAAGATAGACAGAAACACTGGGCTGATGCGAAGAGACGACACTTGGAGTTCCAGCCAGGAGATCATGTATTTCTGAAAATCTCTCCGAACCGCGGAGTGATCAGATTTGGAAGACGGGGAAAGTTGAGTCCGAGATACATTGGACCGTTCGATATACTCGAACGAGTCGGTGAAGTGGCATATCGTTTAGCGCTTCCACCCTCATTGGAAGGAGTGCATAACGTGTTCCACATATCCCAACTCAGAAGGTATGTGAGTGACCCCAGCCATGTACTTGATCATTCCGAGCTCACGATACAGCCCGATTTGTCTTGTGAGCAACAACCGGTGGAGATCCTGGACAGGAAAGTGAAGACACTTCGGAACAAAGAAGTTAATTTTGTCCGGGTAATGTGGAGGAAATACACTCCAGGAGAATCCACGTGGGAAAGGGAGGATGAGATGCGTGCAAGATATCCGCACCTTTTTGTAAACTAGTCCTCAAAATAAAAGTTGTAAATTTCGAGGACGAAATTTTTGTAAGGAGGGTAGATTGTAACAACTCCAATTTTGTAAACCAAAAAAATTGCTTTAAATATAGTGTATACTTGGAGTATTAATGTTGCTGGAAACAATTTAAGTATCTAATTCCTTACAATAATTACAAGAAGGAGCTTGTAGCTCATTGGTAATACCTTGCACTGCTGAGCCAAGTCACCGGAGTTCAAATCCCATGCCCCACATTATTTTTGTATTTATTTTGTTTTATTTTTTTTTTTGGAAGTCAACGGTAAAAAGGCCATAACTCCCAAAATATATACTGGACAACAAAAAGTAAAAATACCAAGTTGTTCCTCAGGAAAACCCCCGGCCATTAGACCCTTGACTCGGCCTGACTCGGCGCCGCCGGCCGGCGACTCGGCCGACTTGGTCCGGCACCGCCGGCCGGACTTGGCCAACCCTCTTGCACACTTATTATACCTGGATCAGTTTTGATTTGGCCAATAAATTCCTTTTACTCCTAGGTTTAATGAAATTTAATGAATTTTTAATGTTTTTTATATTTTTTAATATTTTTTTTAACCCTAACCCTAAACCTAGCCTAGCCCTATATAAAGACCCCTACCCTCTACCTTTTCCCTTCACAACTCTAAGTCCACTCTCTCAAATTCTCGAGAACTCGGTACGAAGAGCGAGAAGCGAAGCGCTGCCGAAATCGACGACGGATTCCGGCGACCGGATCGGGACCTTCGCGACGTTTTCAACGAATCGACAACCATCACGACCTCTAGCTTCATTAGCTTGTCCAAACCGTAAGTCCCATCCCCTCTATCTCTCTTTTCTATACATATAAAAATACGGATTTTTGGAACCCGACGGAAATCGGACAAACCGATTTCCGATTCGGTTTTTCTCTAAATTTCCACTTGTCACCTAATACATATTATCTACCCATATTCTTGTTAACTATTAATCACCCTTAAACCAATTTAATCAAACTTTTTCATATAAAATGATAACTTCTTTGCAAAACCGTACTCTTTTCATAAAAATACCATGAAGTTCATTTTTCTTAGTTTAATCAATTACCTCACTCATAAATATGTTTATCTTGATCACAAAACTTGTATAACTCAATTTGAATGAAATTTCACACATAAAATGATAACGTTTTCGAATACCGTATTCTTGCGCTATAATACCTTTAAGTTTAACATAGCATGTTTTACCTTTAAACTTCACCAAAACCTAAAATAAGTCACGGGGTAATGACCTACCCCTACACACACTCAATCTAACCCTAATTGATAAACATCAAAATACAGAATACGAAACTACAGGACTTTTCACTAAAATACCCCAATCTTTATTTAAAGCTTTAAGTTGTAAACTTTTCTAGATAAAATCTTTTAATAAAATGAAAATACGATTGGTCATGGACATCGATCGTTTATCTAAACTGTCTTGTGGTGTCTAGGCTAGGCAAGTGAGCTTGGATAACTTTAAAAGGCCCGTTTCACGATTCGTGAGCGGATCCCTCCCTCCTCACTTGTACTTACCTGGCAGCAATTGACGGTGAAGAGGCGATTTGAGGCTTCTAATGACTCATCGTTTAGACCTTAGAAATAGGCTAGTTGGTTTAGGAAACCCTAATAACTAAAATACGGAAAACTATACTTTTTGCAAATAAATACCCCATATTAATAAAACCGTTTTCTTAAATGAAAAGTATTTATAAAACCTAAGCAAAGTGCCGCTACAACCCACTTTTGGGGAACCTGTTAGGGAAAGTACGGTTCATCGTGCACCCGCAGGCTAGTAGTGCGAGATTCAGACCTCCGCAAGGAGTATTCGGTCTCGAAGGGTTTTAAATACGACATTTAAGGAAAATGAGATTTTTGAAAATAAAATATTCATATAAAATTATTCATGTGTTAATATATATATAATCATCATTTAAACACCTATTTTATCATACTATAAAGTTTCCACATTTTTCTAAAAATTACAAGATTAAAAGTTACACTAAAATACCATGAATTTCAGATTAGACAATTAATACTTTTATTAGGATATATTCACTAGAATAACATAAATAAAATTCACATTCAATATAATATTAAAGACGAATATTAAATACTTGAGGTGTATTTTGAAAACTATACAAAAGTATTTTTACATAAAACCCCCTCAAGTTTCACAAATTACAATAAGGCCCCTAGCTAATATTGAACTTCAAATTCTCTTCTTTTAGTCTGACTCGGGTTAGAGTCTGACTATTCTTGACTCGAATATGATTCAAGTCAATCTATATTCTTTTATATTCCACCACACTTTGGATACATGAATCCATGAACCCGGTTAACAATATATTCTTTTTGACTGAATCAAACCATGGATATTCATCCATTATCCTGATATTCCATTTACCTGATTATACAGTTTTAACATGTTTTACTGATATCATGGTTTTGGTCAGTCACCCAACTTACATAATCCAACACTACAATACTGTTAAAACACTACGGGGTTTAAGGGGTAGATTGGTACGGAAGATGTTAAAGGTAGCACGAGGTGGTCAGATTAAGACATCTAACCTGAATCCTGTTGCTGTAGTACCGTGGCATAACGGTTGCTTGTACTTTCCGTTTGTCCTGATCTCTAGCATATAGAGATCCCCCTCGTATACACTGGCATCCTTCTGTACCAAGCTACAAACAACAGCGTCACACAATGTTCCATAATATTCAACATTATAATACTTTAGAAAAATAATTTTACTCTATCATTCTCATTCTTCTTACTCTTGTGGGACTTACCGAGCGACCTGTTCGCTGACGACATTCTATTTCTTTCTTCTTTGAATGTCGTCAGGTGCGTTGGACCAAGTTGAGATCGAGCCCACCGGTGAAGATTTGGAGCTGTTCCAGGCAGACCCAGAGCTCTAGATAATTGTACCTTGTTCTTTCCAGTTTATTTCATTTCCTGTTATGCCCTTGTTTAGGCATTACTTTTCATTCCAGTTGTATTTTCTTTTCCTGCATTGTAAAAAGAATGTTATTAATAAAAGTTGCTGTTATTTCTATATTATTCGTCTCTTTTGATTTACTTTATATAGCTTAGTTATGCTTAGCGTATATACTTCTGAGTATATACGTAGCGGGCCTCGTCGCGTCCACTTCGCCGTACACTGGGAAGCGGGGCGTGACATAGACGTTGCTTATGTTTTACACCCGCGCTAGCCCTGCCCCGCTCTGCCGTTAGTTACCTAATCTGACGGTGCACGAGGGGACATCGAGGAGAATGCGGATGGCATAAGCGTACGTTGTATTTATCTGTGATGTTTATGTAACATAAATGATGGGACTTCATTAATGTGATTAATGAATGAAAAGAAACCTACAAGATGTTGTGGAATCGAATTTTCAAAAACAGGTAGCTACAGTTCTTGCTTTGCATAGCGGTGTTCCTTGTAGAACATCCTGCACCTTATTCGATAAGGAAAGGGCCGAGATCCCTTCACCGGGAGTGACCCCTTTAGCAATAACTGGCAGATGCTACAACCCTCGGTTTCATCTTTTGATTGTTTTTCCTAGTTCTTGCTTTGCATAGTGATATTGTGAATATCCTGCACCTCATTCAATGAGGAAAGTGCCGAGATCCCTTCGCCGATAGTGACCTCTTTAGCAAAACTAGCAAAGGCCTCAAAAACACTCCTTTTCAAAATCACTCGATTCTACAACGATATCAAGTTCATTACGCAATAGGTTTTTTTGAAAAACTTATCGTAGCCCTCCGTCATTTCAGATAAGTCCTACTTAGTATTCGTGCTATGTTTGTTGGCCTGCGTCAGGGCGTAGTGTGCGGTAGCTGACTAGTATTTATCTGCTTATGCATATGATGCAGATTGGATTAGGTGTCACGACCCGAAAAGTACGGAACATGACCGGCACTTAAATAACGAAACGTCTGGAGGTGTACGTAATCTAAGTAAGCCAAAACCGAAAAATCAAAACCAAGTAAAGCAGTAGAGTGAAGGAAGAACCAATTTAAATCAAGTAGTTTAGCAACACAAGCCGAAGTATGCATTTTAAAATCTCAAGTCTTTTCTGAAAATTTTGGCAGAGTTTCCTTTGTAAATACTGGCCCCGAACGGGGTACAACATGACAAATATATGCATCAATGATAAAAGGAATACCCAAGCGGGAGTTAGCTCTTCGTCAATCGACGGTCACAACCATGCAAGCAACATAATATACAACGCCGAAGGGCGAGGATCAAAACTCAAGGGAAACTCAAAACAACAAGAAATCCATAATAATACAACACGCGACCCTAAGGTCGAAAGAATATACAACTGGTCTCCAGTCTGAAATAAATACATGTCTGGTTGATGAAGTTTACTAGATACACTGATTATAAATAAGGTACAATAGTGGTTAAGATACAAGTGAACCCACGTACCAAAGCAATCACCCGGAAAGGAAGCAGTGTGCCAGCAAAGCCGTAACGAAACCTGTACGGCAAAACCTGCAAGAAACTGTGGCACAACGGGGGTGAGTTGCCAACTCGTGAGTACAAAACATCACCGAGCAGAAATAATATGTATGACACAATCCTAGGTCAAAACGATCAATATACATATATATAACCTCAAATGATAAGTCTGAAGCGAGAAAAGGTGACAAGGGTTAACATCTAAACATAAGTGTAATCCCATGTACTCGTGTCAGTGCCTCAGGTAACAAGATATCATATGAATGATGTATGAATGCATGAAAACAGAATACATGTAATTGAAGAAACTGGTTTCATAACTTAGTGAGATTTCTGTATATTTAAAACGTGGTATCATCAATGAAATCAACATAAACAGTGTCTAGCATCGACATAAAACATAAATCCCAATATCTCAATATCTCGGGCTCCGGCTATCCGAACTGGCCTGTATCATCAAATCTCAATACCTCAAAATCTCAAAATCTCAGTGTTTCAAATCTCACTATCTAGGGCGTCATCAGTCCGGATCGGCCCCTAACATCAATCACACGACCACGAACGGCATCCTCCGGATATCCGACGCGTCAGGTAAAATCACCGGTAGGAAGTCTGCCCCTGCCGGGTTCATCGTCTACACCTCGATCTTCTTGTCCCGGGGTACCTTACCGGGTCCACCATGTACCTGCAGACGGTTCATCCAACTTCTCGAATCGGGTCTCGAAATCCATCTCATAACCGAGAAAATATCATGGTGGACGACTCATACATCATGAGAAAACCGCACATTTCATTTTAAAAAGAGAGAGAGAGAGAGAGAGAAAGAAGTTTATACATATTCTTGCGGTTTTCTACCAAATCCAGGAAATCTCATGAAAATCCGAAATCCAATCATCAATATCGAGTAAACAGAGAATATAGGCATAAAACTCCATAATACTGCATAACAGTGAATAATAATATGCATGAAGTAGCAAGTAATAACTGCAATGTCTAAACTGGCATATAAGGCAAGTACACTAATATCATGTCAAAACTATCAGCTAACAAGCTATGTCAATGAGATAGTATTCTCTAAAGTGTACGTAACATGGCAATTACCGATGATGATGTGTGTGAGCCGGCAAGTAAGTGTACGTGAAACATACGCATCATCGGTAATGGTGCTGGTGTCCTGACATCATGATATCAACAATGGTATATGAAAACACAATATAAGCATGTGATGCGAAGCGAACAGCAATAATATGCGGGAGCTAAATGATAAACACAATAATAACTGATCTGCATTTATATAAATATGAGTCATACAGTGGTGCCATTTGAATTAACACTAATCGTAGTGTTTTGAAAATAAGGGCTACGGTGTTTTTAAGAAAAGATACGTCCTTTGAAATATCCGTAGAATCCCTTGTCCCGTCTTTAAAATACACACGATTCATTAGTTTTTTTGAAATAGGTATGAGTCGAATCTAATCTATCACTTACAAGTAAACTACCGGACTAAACTAAACAGGCTGATCGAAAAGTAAGGAAACCGCCTAAAATCTGAGTCGATATATATATATATATATATATATATATATATATATATATATATAATAGTCGGTGATCCTGCCTCAATAGTATCCCATACGATACCCTAATATAATATGACATCCTCGAGTCAAGAGTGCGGATCTATCATCAATATATAGCTCGTACGGTAAATCTATCGTACGGCCTCCCAAATCTGGGTACGGGTCATTGTCACATCTATCACATTATTCATTTGGTATCCTCTTTATCAAAATCTTGATCCGAGGTACTGATCTATGTCTAGTACGAAACTGATACCATCTATGTAAAAGCATGCGTGTGTATGAAAACACCACGTCAAAGGACCCGCTAAAACACATGTCGTATCTCAAATACGAACCCTGTTACATCACCGATCTCACGGCCTCAAGCCCAATCTCATCGACTCATCTAAAATCTCAAGTACTATCCTCATAATTCATGTATATGTATACGTATATATATATATATATATATATATATACATAATCCCATGCCCATGTGTGTGTGTGTGTGTGTATATATACATATCCCCATATACGCACATGTAAAAGAATGAATGTATGAAAGTGCGTGTGCGTGTATGGGTGCAACAACTACTCTAGGGTTTCGCAAGTAACACTACTAATCCATGAACACTTAACCATATCTTGAATATCCATGTCTCACATAAAAGATATCATATATATATAGTATATATATAGCTTACTATATATCGAACTGCGGGGGTGCTATACGCCATGCACCCGACTTCCCCCGTAGATATATATCTACTCACCTGATCTTGCTTGCCGATGTCGATGTCGCTATCATCTTCTTCATCGTCTCCAATCATCGTCGGGGTACCTACATGTCACACGTATCGCATCGCATTAAAACCAAATCGAAACCAAAACGACATGCGGAACTCACATAGGTCAAAACCTATCGCCTCGCATGCAAAACACGACCAATCTACCCTAGTCGTTGATGTACAAACATCCAACAACTAAACGCAAATCCAAATATCAAAACTTATCATTTAAAATACGGAAAACATGTCCAAAAAGCATACCATAGTGCTTCCAGATTTTGACTCGGGCCAAAACAAAGTAAGCAAACAACTCTAGGGTGATATATAGGGTGTATATGACCTACAGAAGCAACCAGGGCACCTACTTCCACCAAGTTGCCGGCCACCCATGCACAAATTCCGGCCTCCTCGGTTTTCCTGGGGAATTGGGATGTCGTTTTCACAGTGTAGTCTCGTGGTGCTCTAACTAGGTCTCTGAAGTTGTTTATTTATCTCGTAAAAGTTCCAAGTCATCCCAGATTTCCCTGCACACTCAAATACCTCACAAACCGACATGAAAAGTTCTGTTTTTCCGTATTTTGGGTTTCAGTTCGGTTAGTCTGGGTTTCTATCAATTGGGAGGGGTTTAAGGTCACTAATAAGGTTCAATAACACAACCACAACTCAATTAAACCCTAACCCTCTCTAGAAATCTCCAATGTTCACCAAATCGCACCAAAACATAACTAAACATATAAATGGTTTAAAGTGAATGAAAAACTACACTAAGTGTGAAGGGATTACCTCATTTGACACTCATGAATCCTCTACAGCTCCAAAACTCAAACTTTCTTGGTCCAAAGGGTTACTTGAGAGCTTGTGCACATTTTTTATGAAGTGGGAGTAGCGTTTTGATGTGGGGTTGAGGGTGTTTTGCATGGTTGAAGAGGAGGTGGAGGAGGTGCTGCCATGGAGTTAAGGGAGAGAGAAAGAAATGAAGAAAATGAGGAGGATACAAAAGGGTAAGGCTCTCACTTGACCCCTCACACTCTCTCATTTGCCCATGCTTATTTCTTTATTCATTTACATTTTCCTTTTTCTTTTCTTTTATTTCCTTCTCACCTCAATAGTGAACCTAAAGAAAAGAATGAAAAATGATGATAAAGCCATGTAGGAAAATGTAACACAAGTGTGAAATGATATGGTGCATGTTTTGCATAAAACAAGCTTAAAGCCCGATTAGCGATTTTTAATCGCGATTAGCACTAAAATAGTGTCAAATAAATCATAAAATTTCATAATTTGCATAAATCACATATAGCACCCTCTTTTCCGAAATTTCCATAATTTTCCAAATTTTTCCCAATTTATCCGTATTTAATTATACCGAAATATTAAAATATTCATTAAAATTAATATTAAATTATAAAAATTCCCAAAAATAATATTTTAATTTTTTTTTGAAATGTTACATTAGGGTAGTTGTGCGACTTTGTTGGCCTGCGTCAAGGGTCGTGCGGGTGGGTTTAATTCAATCAAGAAATGACGGGTTGAACTTGACTAGCAGACTATGGTTTGTTGGCCTGCGTCAAGGTCATGGGACGCTAGGGGAAAAATATTATCGGGAATTTTAAGTGTTGAAATTTGTAATGAGATTGTATACCTTCTATGAGATAGTTGATCCCGATACCCACTGCGAGTAAGAGTTACTCCTGGGAGAGTTTTACACATTACAATTAGCCGATCAAGTAGGTGTCTAGAAAGGTGTCAACGGGGTTATGCCTCTGGGAAAATGAGGTTTATTTTAATTAGGTCCGTGCGAAAGCACGGGAAACCTCCCTTAAAGTACCGGCACTGGACTGGCTGAAAGATTGGCGAACTTGTAGGGTGTAATTAATCCCGGCTAGTCTTTCCTTTTAGGGTTTGAAGGAAGATTTGATAAAAACTGTGGGAGCCATCCTGATTAGATAAAATAATAACCAATCTGATCTTGCAAGAGCGCACGCAGAGTGTTTTCTTCTCTCTCTCTCCAGGTAGCGACCATGTCACGCCTTAATCATGATAATAATATGGATGTATTAACTGAACCCGCTTGTTATACTGTGCTGGGAAACGTTAGTCCCGCTCCAACTTATAATTGTTATAAGACCGAGCAAGAAATAGGGAATTACCAGGATTCCCGTGCCGCCCAAACGAAGAAAGTGCATACTGATGCATCTTCTTCGGGTGTGTTCATTACCGAGAACTGTTTCTCAGTATCCTCTACGTCCTGGGTAAGGGATACCTGATCAGGATCCCACATATGTAATCTGTTACATGGGCTGCAGATAGGTAGAGAACTGAGAACGGATGATAAAATTTCAAGAGTTGGAAACGGTGCAATTGTTGCAGCCAAGGTGTTGGCAGTTATCACCCTGTATTACCAAATACATTGATTCCGAACGAATGCTATTAGATACCGAACCTGATATACAACATCATATCAGTCTCTTTATTTAGTAAAGAAGGATATAATTTTGTATTGTTCGATAATGTTTTGAGCATTTCTTATATCAAGAGTTGATCGGTTTAGGCACGTTATCTAAAAATATATATTTTCTAAATCAAACTACAGTTCTTAACGTACAGAACACACACAAGAGGAAGAGTTCAGAAATGAATGAATCCTTCTTGATGCATTGTAGACTGGGTCATATCAATGCGACCCGACTAGCTGAGTTACATTAACATGCATATTTAAATCAGTTTGAATTTACATCTTGTGAAACTTGCCAGTCATGTCACAAAGATAAGATGACCATAGTTCCGTTTATTGGAAACAGAGAAAGAGTTAGTGAACTCTTGGGATTGATACATGATGATGTATGTAGGTCCCCTGTCTACACATGCCAGGACCGGTTCTTTGTACTTCATTACATTCACTGATGATCTCTCAAGATTCAGACATATGTTTCTGATGAAACACAAGTCTGAACCTTTTGAGATATTCAAAGAATATAAGTTAGAAGTAGAGAACCAAAACGGGTATAAGTATTATGTTCTTTGATGTGATCAGGGAGGAGAATACTTGTGCATGGAATTCCTGGACTATTCTAAAGGAGAATGAGATTCTCTCTCAGCATTATTCCTCCGTATACAACACAACACAACGGTGTATCGGGGCGGAGCAATTGCACCCAATGAGATATGGTGCGCTCTATAATGAGTATTACCGAGTTGCCTATTTCCTTTTGGGGGTTATGCACTTGAGAAGCTGCATACCTATTGAATGGCGTTCCAACCAAATCAAGTGCCTACCACTCCATATGTGATATGGTATGGGAAGAGCCCATCTCTTAAGTAAGTTAAGATTTGGGGTTGTCCGGCCTATGTCTAAAAGCAAAATATGGACAAGCTCGAGGCAAGGTCGGTTCTGTGGAAGTTTGTTGGACATCCCAAGCATTTGCAAGGGAATATCTTCTACTGCACCGAGGAACAAAAGGTGTTTTATTTCTCGGCATGACCACCTTTTTGGAAAAGGAATTTATTTTGGAAGGAAATTAGTGGTCATGAGGTAGAACTGGAAGGAGTTCTAGCTATACAAACTACAGCTGATGATTTGGTAGAACCGGAGGATTCATTAGTTCCCAATGAAGCTCAGCCTCTCCGCTGATCTGGTAGGGTTTCTCATCCACCTGAGAGATACTTCTATTTTCTCTATGACAGTGGAAGCGAGTATTGCATCATGAGATGATGACCCAACTAGTTTCGAGCAGGACATCAGGAGTGGGGACTTTGTAAGAATGGCTGGATGCTATGCGATCTGAGATGAAATCCATATACACCAACAAAGTATGGACTTTGGTTGCTTTATCTGAAAGGTTAAATCCCCATCAAAAGCAAGTATATCTTGAGAAGATTACTTGGTGTACATGGAAAAGTTGAGTCTTTCAAAGCTATGCTTAAGTCTATCCAGATCCTACTTGCCATTGCTACATACCATGACTACAATATCTGGCGGTTGGGCGTCATGACTTCTTTTCTAAATACCGATTTAAAAGAGAGTGTCTGTAAGTACACAGCCAGAGGGCTTCGTAAACAGTGGGAGCAGCGGAAACGTGTGCAAGTTGCTTTACAGGTTAAAGCAGGCATCGCGGAGTTGGAACATCTGTTTTGATGTGGTAGTCAAAGCGTTTGACTTCATCAAAATGGTAGATGAACCTTGTATATACAAAAAGGTAGTAGGGTGTGTGGTAATGATCATCGTATTGTACGTGGATGACATACTCTTGATAGGAAAGGAGTTTCCTATGCTACGCTCGATCAATCTCCTCTTATCACAAGGATTCTCCATAAAGGATCAAGGTGATACATCCTAAAATCCAAGGTTTTTGGATGTATGTGATAGATCTAAGTGGATGTTAGGATTCTCACTAAGTGTAGTGAGATGGTATAAATCGATCCTGGGGAGAATCACTGGATAGCTTCCAGGGTGATAAGGTCGACTGAATGTCAGTCACAGGCATTGTCTTTACTCTCAGTGGAGGGATAATATGATTGGAAGTGTTCCAAGCTAGATACCGTGGCATACTATATGATAAAGGCTGGATGCATCGCTACCAAAGATGCTACCAAAGAGGCAGTCTGGGTGTATATTAGTTCATGAGATGAACTTCGTTCCTACCATTATGTGACAATGGGGTTGTGTCTTATGCCTAGGAACGCCCATCCCATCAGTGATCCAGACATATTTTAAGGCAGTATCACTTGATCATGGAGATAGTTGATCTCCAAGGGATCGAGGTAAGGAGAGTAGACTCAGAGGACAACACGGCGGATCCACTCACGAAGGCCTTTTCCTAGAGAGAGACTTTTACGGGATGGTTGAGTATGTGATACTACAACCACTGTTATCAGATGGCCCTAGTGCAAGTGGGAGATTGTTAGTTATATATATGACCTAAAGGCCATTACTAGACATGAGATGTATATTGTAGTAGATGCTTGGACATACATAGGGAGGACTTTCTTGCTCGACAAGATAGTATGCTATCTGGTTATTCTTTATCTTAACATGTGCACTGATTGTCTCTCTGTTACATGTTGGTAAAGCCCTTAGGATGTGTACTTGACTAGCTGGACTATGATGCAGATCATACTAGTGGGGCCATGGTAGTCCATAAGTACATCCTTTAAGGTCCCTAGTCGTGGGTGTATCGAGACGGGGCATCGATATACCAGAGTAGACTAGCGTATAGCTTCTCGACCCATTTTGATGGGCGATGGATGATCCCATATCCATTAGTGTTTGACATCAGAGATGATATACGGGTGCTCAGTGGAGACTGGATACACTGGACGGACTCGCCGAGAACTCCTAGATGGTATTTTACCTCACGTCAGATGGTAGTTCTCTGGTGACACTAGTACAGGTTAGTCTGTAGACCCGAGATCGTCATAGAGTCTTGTGTGATTCCCACTGTGCTTTGATTTCCACCTTACCACGTCTAAGAGGGCGTGCAAAACCTATAGAGATAGATCTAAAAGGATATTGGGATTGTCCCAATCCAGGTACATTGACACCATACTAAAGCGGTTTAGTATGGAAGAGTCCAAACGTGGGTTTTTACCCACGATCTCAGGGCTCACTCTCTCCAAAGAGATGTCTCCCAAGACTGATTTGGAGAGAGCTCGCATGCAAGGGATACCCTATGCTTCGGCTGTAGGCTCTATCATGTACGCGATGCTATGTACCAGACCCGATGTAGCATATTCACTAAGTGTAGTGAGTAGGTATCAAGCTGATCCTGGAGAGAGTCACTGGACAGCTGTGAAGAGAATTCTCAAGTACTTGCGAAGGACTAAAGAGATGCTCTTGGTGTATGGTAACGGAGAACTCCAAGTGGAGTCCTTTACCGATTCGAGCTTCCAAAGTGATAAGGACGACTCTAAGTCGCAGTCGGGATTTGTCTTTACCCTTTACAGAGGGGCGGTTAGCTAGAAGAGTTCCAAGCAGGAAATCGTGGCAGACTCGACGATGGAGGCTGAATACATCGCTGCCAACGATGCTGCCAAAGAGGCTGTCTGGATCAAGAAGTTCATTACTGAACTTGGAGTGGTTCCATCCATTGAGCATCCAATACCTTTGTATTGCGATAACAATGGAGCGGTGGCTTTGGCCAAGGAACCCAGGTCCCATCAACGATCCAGGCATATTCTGAGGCGGTATCACCTGATCCGGGCGATAGTTGATCGCCGGAAGATCGAGGTCAGGAGGGTTGACACGAAGAACAACACTGCGGATCCACTCACGAAGGCCATTCCCCAGATACAGTTTGAGAGACTCTTCGGGATGCTAGGTATGCGATACTACAGCAACTGGCCCTAGTGCAAGTGGGAGATTGTTAGTTGTATGTATGCCTTAAAGGCCAGTATTGTACAGATGATGTATATTATATTGGATGCTTGGACATATATAGAGAGGACTTTCTTGCTCGACATGATAGTATGCTATCTGGTTGCTCTTTATCTTAACATGTATACTTGTCTCTTTATACTGTCTTATAGTTACATGTTGGTAAAGCCCTTAGGATGTGTACTTGACTACCTGGACTATGATGCGGATCATACTAGTGGGGACATGGTAGTCCATAAGTACATCCTTCAAGGTCTCTAGTCGTGGGTGTATCGAGATGGGGCATCGATATACCAGTGTAGACTAGCGTATACGCTTCTTGACCCATGAGATGGGCGATGGATGATCCCATATCCATTGGTGTTTGACATCAGAGATAGTATACGGGTGCTCAGTCGAGACTGGGTACACTGGACGGACTCGCCGAGAACTCCCAGATGGTATTATACCTCACGTCAAATGGCAGTTCTCTGGTGACACTTGTGCAGGTTAGTCTGTAGACCCGAGATCGTCATAGAGTCTTGTGTGATTCCCACTGTGCTTTGATTTCCACCTTACCACGTCCATGAGGGCGTGCAAAACGGTGGTTTTTGGGTATAGTCCTGAGTCACATGGAGGCAATGAGCAATAGGAGGGGTTTCGTCTCTCCCGGTATTGGGGGTTGATGTTGCGCTGTGCTCGATTAGCCATAACAGGAAAGTCCCTGGTTAGGGATGAATTAGAGATTTACTGGTAAGTGTAACCAGTAGTTTCTCGACCCCTTATGAGCCTCACATCGGCACGACTTATCGGTTATTGTGGTCTGATATTTACCACCCATAGACTTGATATGCGACATATCAGACGAGGAGACCGGAATGTACGGGAAGTGTTACCGGCAGGCTTTTACAGGAGTTAGAATGGGCTTGCTTGCTGATCTTCTGATCGCTCAATACCCGGGTGGCCGTTACGTCCAGCTAGTACCGCTGACGGCTTGTGGATGCTTGATGTGATCATCACCTACTACCGGCATATTGACGAGTCTTTAGATTCCTAGACAGAGGTTTTACTGGCTCAGGAAAAACGAAATAGGAGCGCATATGTGATATGTACGAGACCGAGAATGATGCGTGTATGTGATACCGTATTCTATTCTCGCGACTTTTTGTATCGCGAGGTTATATGTGATATAGCCGGGTTATCGAATCAAGTGTTGATTCGATAAGTCGATACATTGGATGTTAGTCGGTTATATGTGATATGACCGGATTATTAAGTCAAGTGTTGATTTAATAATTTATTGTATAATTGTATATTTGATATACTAGTTTACATTAACTAACACTTGTTCACTTTAGGTTTTTTTCTTACATGTACACCACTTTAATATATATGTGATATATATTAAAATTGTATTTCTTTTTGTATCATGGTTGATGATACACATGACTTGGGTGTATGAGACTTATACAATGCTATATATTTATGTTGGATTTTAATATTCAAAGTAATTACAAAATTAGTGGAGGATTAGCTAAATGCATGAAACTTGTGGAAGCTTGTGGATGCATTGACTAATTCCACTAAATTTGTTTTTACTATGGAAATTTCTTAACCCAACCATAACTATTAGCCATGGTTATGTCTCTACATGAGTTAGTATATGATACTCACTCACCATGGTTAGCTTTCTTACTTGATAATTATCCTCATCTCTTTCTTTTATTCATCTTCTTCTTCATTGTTAAAAAGAAAAAGCTTGCTAGGGTTTGATCCAAAGTGAGAAAGATTGTGAGAAATAAAATTCTAAAGAGAACCCACTTCCTATTTCTCCATCCTCTACTAGACTAGCACTTTAGTTTAGGGTGTTTGCTTCTCTAATTCTCAAGTTAGTGAAGTAGAAGCTTGAGTTGGCATTCCCTCGACGTAGATCATCTTCGGCCTTGAAGACTTCAAGCAAGGACGCGTCTTTCGCCTCGTGAACCCATGCAAGGGTCCGGGAGAACCACGATCGCATCGAAGGGACTTCAACAAGGAGCTATAGAAGTGAAGGACCGGTCTACAATGGTTGTATTTCATATTCACTTAGTTGTAAACGTAGTTTACTAGCATATGAAACCCTAATTTTCTAGCAAAGATCTTGTTAAGGGTTATTCGGCACGGCTAAAATTTTAAACGGGCATGGTTGATGCATTGTAGAACCTTATTAGAGTGCCTAGTAACCCTACAGTGATGATAAAAGACAACTGAATAATACCTTATTCTATTTTTCTCGAAGTGGGGAAAAAAGCAAAGGTGAAATAGGAGTGGCGATGAAATACGCGGTTTGGTCGTGAATGATAGCAGTCGCAATTTACTTTATCCTCTTTCTAATCCCTTTATTTTGTCTTTGCTTATTACCTTTTGCACACCCTACTTAGGCTAATTGGTTTTCTTCATTCCCTACCTTTCGGCACCTGCCTACGGTTTGGAAGAAGACTATCCAATAAGCGTAATAGGCGTACTCTCCTAAACTAAGGAGCCCTCGCAACCTGAGAGAAGGTGATAATAAAAGAGAACTGAATAAACCAATTCTATTTCTCCTGAACCTGGATCCTTTCTAGAAGAAGTCCCTTCGAGTTCGTATATAACCATACGATGGATCTATCTAATGGAAGTGGATGTCCATAGTAATACGGGGTGTTCTGAGAAATGCAAAGGGTAAAAGAAGGAGCGACAATGACTTGTGCAACTTAGACAATCCAAAAGCCAATATTTTAAGAAGGTTCGGTCAACTTGGTTACTGAGTCATAGTCTAGGGTCGGTCAAAGGTCACTGCCAAAGAGAGAGAGAAAAGAAACACTGTGTGTGCACTCTAACCTAGATCAGAATGGTTATCACTTTATCTAATCAGGAAACCTCCCACTGTACTGTCAAATTCTTCTCCAAACATGAAAGAAGAATTAATCGGGATCACCCGAAGAGTAAACCAACTCATCAGTGGGAATCGGGATCCAACTATCATCGCATGATAACGTGAAGGAATCCACTCACGTTATCACACTCCAGAAGGTATGCGCATACTTGGCAAGTTTCAGTTTCTTTAGAAAATCCCGATGTGATTTTTGCCCCATGCTCTTATGACCTTGACTTTAGCCAAAATGCCATAAGTCACATGCCAAGTTTTACCCGTCATTATCTTGTCAATTTGAACAAATCCGCACATGCCTCTGACTTTGGCCAATAGGCAGAACGACTGCCCCAAACTAACTCATCTATCTATGCAACAAATGAATACCCAGCAGCTACCAAACACCATGCCTTGGCTTTGGTCAAAATACATAGCTTGAATACTATTGAATACCCAAAATAAATGACGGAGGGCTACGGCTGGTTTTTGGCGAAAAACCTTTAACGTAACGAACTTGATATCGCTGAAGGAACCGGATAGCTTTTTATAAAAATATAGTGGCGAAAACCTTTGCTAAAGAGGTCACTCCCGGGGAAGAGATCTCGGCTCTTTCCTCATGGAATGAGGTGCAGGATATTCCAACTGAATACCGCGATACAAAGCAACATGTAATCGACTATAGTGAAGTTATTACCCTGATGTAAACTTCTGCCCAAGGGGTCGCTCCCGGTGAAGGGATCTCGGCCCTTGCCTCGTCGAATGAGGTGCAGGATATTCCAACTGAATACCACTGTGCAAAACAAAAGAAAACGTCTTTGTAATAACACCTTTTAAAACTGTTCCAACTGTTAGTTATATGTATGCCCTAGAGGCCATTACTGTACATAGGATGTATATTATAGTGGATGATGGGACATATATAGGGAGGACTTTCTTGCTCGACATGATAGTATGCTATCTGGTTACTCTTTAACTTAACGTGTGCACTGATTGTCTCTCTATTACATGTTGGTAAAGCCCTTAGGATGTGTACTTGACTACCTGGACTATGATGCGGATCATACTAGTGGGGACATGGTAGTCCATAAGTACATCCGTGAAAGTCCCTAGTCATGGGTGTATCGAGATGGGGCATCGATATACCAGAGTAGACTAGCGTATACATTCTCGACCCATACAGATGGCCGATGGATGATCCCATATCCATTGGTGTTTGACATCAGAGATGATATACGGGTGCTCAGTAGAGACTGGGTACACTGGACGGACTCGCCGAGAACTCCCAGATGGTATTATACCTCACGTCAGATGGCAGTTCTCTGGTGACACTGGTACAGAGTAGTCTGTAGACCTGAGATCGTCATAGAGTCTTGTGTGGTTCCCACTGTTCTTTGATTTCCATCTTACCACGTCCAAGAGGGCGTGCAAAACGGTGGTTTTTGGGTACAGTCCCGAGTCAAATGGAGGCAATGAGCGATAGGAGGGGATTCGTCTCTCCCGGTATACGGGGTTGATGTTGCGCTGTGTTCGATTGGCTATAACAGGAAATCCCTGGCCAGGGTTGCTGAGATTTACTGGTAAGTGTTACCAGTATCTCGAATTGTTATAGACCTCATATAGACATGACTTATCGAGCTATTGGGGTCTGACGTTTACCACCCCTAGGCAAGATATGCGACATATCAGACGACGAGACCGGACTGTACGGTAGTGTTACTGGTTGGATTCACTGGAGTGTGAGCGGGCTTGCTCGTCGATCTTCTGATCGCTCAATACCCGGCTGGCCGTTACGTTTAGCAGACCGCTTGCGGCTTGTGGGTGCTTGATATGATCATCATCTGCTGCCGGCGTATTGACGAGTCTTTAGAGTCCTACACAGAGGTTTCCTGGCTCAAGCGAAATGAAATAGGAGCGCATATGAGATATGTGCGGGACCGAGAATAATGCGTGTATGTGATACCGTATTGTATTCTCACGATGAATGTATCGATTGGTTGTATGCGATATAACCTAGTTATCGAATCAAGTATTGATTCGATAAGCCGATACATTGGATACTAGTCGGTTGTATGCGATATAACCGGATCATTGAATCAAGTATTGATTTAATGATTTAATGCATGATTATATATTTGATATATTACTTTGCATTAACTAGTATTGGTTCACTTTAAATGGATTTTCTCGCTCGGATGTGCACATTGTATATGTGATATACTTTTTGTGCACTTGATTGTATCATGTTTGATGATACATGCTCACTAGGGTTTGTGTGAAGATTAAACCATGGTTGTATATTGGTTAGGGTTATGGTTTTCTTATTTATTTATTTATTTATTCATTCTTATTGGAAAATATTATGCATAAAGAGAAAATGGTGGCTTTCTTTGTTTGTACATTGAAGCTTTGACCTTGTGACCATTTTGTCTTGATGCTTAACCCTAACCCTTCATTCTAACCATGGTTTATTCTCTACACCAAACTATGGTTGGATTATGATAAGCATTCATATTATATTCTTTTTAGAAAAGTTAATAGAACACTTATCATCTTCTTCCTCTTCTTCTTCTTCATGAAGAAACCTTACTTCAACAATGGCAACTTGAGCAAATGAGTGAGAAATCCAATTCTAAAGTGAACCCACTTCCTATTTCTTCATCCTCTACCTCTTGACAAGTAGTAGAGTGTGTTTTCTTCACAAGTTTCATGACTTGGTGAAGTTGGAGCTTGATTTAGTGATGCCTCGACGTAGATCATCTTCGGCATCGACGTCGACGACCTAGCCCGTCCATTCTCTGATGAAGCCGACGCTAGAGCCCGGGGTTCGACTTGGACAGAGAGGAGACTTCTTTGCGGAGCTATGGAGGTGGAGGACCGGATCTACAAAGGTTGTATATCCGTTCTTTTAGTTTAGTTATAAACTAGTTTCATTTTATCGCCTAAATTTCTAGCCAACGATCTTCTAAGGGTTTCTCGGCACCGCAATTTTTGTAAATTGGCATGGTTGATGCCTTGTGAGACCTCTAGTGTGTGCCTAGGAACCCTACAGTGGTATCAGAGCCATGCTAGAGCCTTAGGCGATGCGTAGACGGAATTTGAAACCCGAACGAACCCGAAACCCCAATTTTACATGCTCTCTGGACTTTTTTCAAAAACAGGGTTTTTTGTAAATTAAAAATATGCAGAAAAATAAGCAGGGTTTTATAAGAATTAGGGTGCAAAATTTTGGTCGTAATTCCATCAAACAGCCGCGGAACCGCGGCCTTAGCCCACTTGGAGCGGCGGTTCCGCGGCAACACTGTTGCATCGTTGACCAAAATTTGCACAGTAATTATTAGTTTGCTATGCTGAGTTCTCTGGGTATTTTTAAATTTTATTCAAGAGTTGAATTTTCTGGAGTTGTTTTGGGGATTCGGTGTTTCGATCGGAGTATCAGATTTTGTCTATTTGGCTTTCCGGATAAATTTTAGAATATGTTAAAAAGTTCGACCGGATATAAATACCCAATTTTTCCCCTGTCGGGAAATTTCCAAGTGTTGGATTTTTCCGTGGTTTAAAGACGTTCTAAGCAGTGCAAGTAACTCAATGGACCCTCTAGAAGACAATAAACCTTAACTCGATTATGTGACCATCTTGAACTGCCCTTTGAACCTTCAGGTTTGGGGCAGTACGGCGTGCCACATATGAGGCATTGGCTTGACCCTTCTACGGCTGGACCGTTGGTACTGAGGCACGAACTGAATGTTTTTAGACTTGTTTCATGTGTTGATCTGTATCGGGAAAACTTGGGTGTTCGAATGTTCAATCGGAAAGTTTAACATTTTCTGTTTATCCGGAATGGGATACAATAATTGGAATTCACAAGAAGTTATGAGATAACTGAATGAATGTTATAAACACAGCAGTTTAGTCTTAAATGATCGGTTGCCACGGAATTTTGATGTGATCAAAAGTCCGTCGCAATCACGTAGCGTACGCAGATACTCGCCGGACAAACTTAATAGACAGCCTCACCCCATAGCCCCGACCAAGTGACTGTAGGAGAACCCCGTCGCCGAAAGCATCCGTTTGGGTGCTCGCGGCAGCGGTGTTCCGCCTTGGTGCACTTCGTCGACGGCGTCGGGGGTGCGGCCGCCTAATAAAGTTTGCGACGAGCATTCGATCAGATTGTCGGGAATCTTGTTGAATTGCCCGACTTGATATTGAAAAGAGTATTCGATTTTGAGACTAAAATGCGGGGTTTATAATTGTTAGGCATGCGATGTCTAAGGAATTCATTTGATTAGGCATGCGATGTCTAAAGAGATTGCGGATTCCAACTGTTGTATTTTTACACTTTCTTTTCTGTGACCGTAAGTGTAATATGTGATATCGCCGGTTTCGTTGCTATATGTCAACGACAATTGAGATGCGCATATTTACTTACGTTGATGACATGTGATGTTATGTGTTGCTGGATATGTTATATTGGATCGTCGCGTTTGAATAGCCGGGGGTTTTTATGTGAGATGGGTGTTTTTCATTTTCATTCATGTAAAAACTTGTGTGTAATATTCTTTTACTGGGGCCTTTCCAGGTTGCGGAAGTAGTCACCCTTTGTATATTATTTACTTTTCCGCACTAGGATAGACCCAAGGAGGAGGGCACGAGTAACCGGGTTCTGGAGTCCAGTGGGAGACCAACTCGAGGAGTCGAGTCCGGGTCTCCTAACTCTAGAATTGGTAGGGTTGCTTGCCGCTCTCGTAGGGGTCTAGGGGTGTGGGTTTGGCTATTCATCACGACCGTGGAATCCGTGTTTTATACTGGCTCGTATTGAAAACACGGACGTCCTAGTATATCTAATATTTCATATGATTCTTCTGCTGCGATATCTGTGATGTGATCATGTGATGTTCTATGATAGATTAAGTATATAGTATATATGATATATTATATAGGCGTTACTTATGTTTTACACCTGCGCTAGCCCTGCCCCGCTCTGCCGTTAGTTACCAAACCTAACGGTGCACGAGGGGACATCGAGGCGAATGCGGATGGCATAAGTGTACGTCGTATTTATCTGTGATGTATAGGTACTTAAATGATGGGACTTCATTAATGTGATTAATGAAAGAAAAGAAACCTAAAGATGTTTTAGAATCGAATTTCAAAATAAAACAGGTAGCTACAGTTCTTGCTTTGCACAGCGGTATATACGATATATCCTGCACCTTATTCGATGAGGAAAGGACCGAGATCCCTTCACCGGGAGTGATTCCTTTAGCAATAACTGGCAGATGCTACACACTCAGTTTGTCTTTTGATTACTTTTAAGAGTTTCTGCTTTGCACAGTGATATATATGATATATCCCGCACCTCATTCGACGAGGAAAGGACCGACGATCCCTTCACCGGGAGTGACTCCTTTAGCAAAACTAAAAAAGCCTCAAAAACACTCCATTTCAAAATTCATTCGATCCTACAACGATATCAAGTTCATTACGCAATAGGTTTTCAGAAAAACCTATCGTAGCCCTCCGTCGTTTCAGATAAGTCCTATTTAGTATTCGTGCTACGTTTGTTGACCTCCGTCAAGGCGTAGTGTGCGATAGCTAACTAGTATTTATCTGCTTATGTATATGATGCAGATTGGATTAGGGTAGTCGTGCGGCTTTGTTGACCTCCATCAAGGGTCGTGCGGGTGGGTTTAATTCGATCAAGAAATGACGGGTTGAACTTGACTAGTAGCCTATGGTTTGTTGACCTCTGTCAAGGGCATAGGGTGCTAGGGGCAAAATTATCGGGAATTTCAAGTGTTGAAATTTGCAATGAGATTGCATACCTTCTATGAGATAGTTGGATCCCGATACCCGCTGCGAGTAAGTGTTA
Organism: Agapanthus africanus; assembly: GCA_030015575.1. NCBI lineage: Eukaryota > Viridiplantae > Streptophyta > Magnoliopsida > Asparagales > Amaryllidaceae > Agapanthus > Agapanthus africanus. The sequence goes on along the minus strand of JASDDO010000016.1, from coordinate 129,241,910 downwards.
CTCCTGAGAGAGTTTTATACATTACAATTAGGCGATCAAGTAGGTGTCTAGAAAGGTGTCAACGAGATTACGCCTCTGGGAAAACGAGGTTTACATTAATTAGGTCCGTGCGAAAGCACGGGGCACCTCCCTCAAAGTACCGACACTGGCCTGACTGAAAGATTGGCGAACTTGTAGTGTGTAATTAATTCCGGCTAGTCTTTCCTTTTAGGGTTTGAAGGAAGATTTGATAAAAAGCAGTGGGAGCCATCCTGATTAGATAAAATAATAACCAATCTATTCTTGCAAGAGCGCACGCTGAGTGTTTTCTTCTCTCTCTCTCCAGGTAGCGACCATATCACGCCTTAATCAAGATAATAATACGGATTATTGACCGAACCCGCTTGTTATACTGAGCTGGGGAACGTTGGTCCCGCTCCAACTTATAATTGTTATAAGACAGAGCAGGAAATTGGGGAATACCAGATTTCCCGTGCCGCCCAAACGAGGAAAGTGCATATGATGCATCATCTTCGGGTGTGTTCATTATACAGAACTGTTTCTCAAATTTCCTTTACGTCCTGGGTATATGATACCGGATCAGGATCCCGCATATGTAATCTGTTACATGGGCTACAGACAGGTAAAGAACTGAGAACGGGTGATAAGTTTCATGAGGCAGAAAACGGGGCAAGAGTTGCAGCCAAGTCTGTCGGTCACTGTCACCCTGTATTACAATACATTGATTCTGAACGAATGTTATTAGATACCGAACCTGATATATAAAATCATATCAGTCTCTTTATTAGTAAAGAAATGATAAAATTTTGTATTGTTGGATAATGTTTTGAACATTTCCTATATCAAAAGTTGATCGGTTCAGGCACGTTATCTAAAAGCATTGATGTTCTAAATCAAACTACAGTTCTTAGTATACAGAACACACACAAGAGGAAGAGTTCAGAAATGAACGAATTCTTCTTGAGGTATTGTAGACTAGGTCAGATCAATGTGACCCGACTAGCTAAAGTTACATTTAGATGCATATTTAAATCAGTTTGAATTTACATCTTGTGAAAACTTGCCAGTCATGTCACAAAGATAAGATGACCATAGCTCTGTTTATTGAAAATAGAGAAAGAGTTAGTGAACAATTGGGATTGATACCTGTTGATGTATGTAAGGTCCCCTGTCTACACATACCAGGATTGGTTCTTTATACTTCATTACGTTCTCTGATGATCTCTTTAGATTCAGACATATGTTCTTGTTGAAACACAAGTTCGAACCTTTTTGAGATATTCACAGAATATAAGTTAGAAGTAGAGAACCAAAATACAGGTATAAGTATTATGTCCTTTTATGTGATCAAGGAGGAGAATACTTGTTCATGGAATTCCTGGACTATTCTAAAGGAGAATGAGATTCTCTCTCAGAATTACTCCTCCGTATACACCATAGCACGATGGTATATCGGGGTGGAGCAGATACACCCTATATGATATGGTGTGCTCTATGATGAGTACTACTGAGTTACCTGTTTCCTTTTTGGGAGTCATGCACTTGAGAAGCTGCATACCTATTGAATAGGGTTCCAATCAAATCAGTTGCCTACCATTTCATATGTAATATGGAAAGGGAAGAGCCCATGTCATAAGCTAGTTAAGATTTGGGGTTGACCGGCCTATGTCTAAAAGCAAAATCCGGACAAGCTCGAGGCAAGGTCTGTAATGTACAACTGGAAAGGTTCCAGCTATACAATTTGCAGCCGATGATTTGATAAAACCAAAGGATTCAGTAGATTCCAACGAACCCCAGCCTCTACGCCGATCTAGTAGGGTTCCTCACCCACCTTAGAGATACTTCGGTTGCTCTATGACAGTGGGAGCGAGAATTGCATCATGAGATGATGACCCAACTAGTTTCGAACTGGCCATCAGGAGTGGGACTCTGTAAGAATGGCTGGATGCTTAGCGATCTGAGATGGAATCCTTATACACCAACAAAGTATGAAATTTAGTTGCTATATCTGAAGGGTTAAATCCCCATCAGGAGCTAGTATATCTTGAGAAGATTACTTGGTGTACATGGAAAGGTTGAGACTTTCAAAGCTGGACTTGTTAAAGGTTTTCATCGTCAACCAGGCGTGGATAGTGGTGAAACCTCTTCAAGTTGCTATGCTTAAGTCCATCCAGATCCTATTTGCCACGGCTACATACCATGACTACGATATCTGGTGGTTGGGTGTCATGACTGCTTTTCTAAATGATGTTTTAAAAGAGTGCGTCTATAAGTACACAGCCAGAGGGCCTCGTAGACAGTGGGAGCAGCGGAAACGTGTGCAAGATGCTTTATAGGATTAAAGCAGGCATCACGGAGATGGAACATCTGTTTTGATGGATTAGTCAAAGAATTTGACATCATCAAAATGGTAGATGAACCTTGTATATACGAAAAGGTAGTAGGGAGTATGGTAGTGATCCTCGTAGAGTACGTGGATGACATACTCTTGATAGGGAAGGAGTTTCCTATGCTACGCTCGATCAATCTCCGCTCATCACAATGATTCTCCATATAGGATCAAAATGATACCTCCTAAATCCTGAGTTTTGGATCTATGAGATAGATTTAATTGGATGTTAGGATTCTCACTAGTTGTAGTGAGATAGTATCAATCGATCCTGGGAAGAATCACTGGAAGTGTTCCAGGGTGATAAAGACGACTGAATGTCAGTCGCAGGCATTGTCTTTACTCTCAGTAAAGGGACGGTATGTTGGAAGAGTTCCAAGCTAGATACCGTGGCATACTATATGATAAAGGCTGGATACATCGCTACTAAAGATGCTACCAAAGAAGCTGTTTGGGTGTATATTGGTTCATGAGATGAACTATGTTCCTCCCATTGTGTGACAATGGAGTTGTGGCTTATGCCAAGGAACGCAGGTCCCATCAGTGATCCAGACATATTCTAAGGCAGTATCACCTGATCATTGAGATGGTTAATCTCTAAGGGATCGAGGTAAGGAGAGTAGACTCAGAGGACAACACGGCGGATCCACTCACGAAGGCCTATTCCCAGAGAGAGACTTTTATGGGATGGTTGAGTATGAGATACTACAACCACTGCTACAGATGGCCCTAGTGCAAGTGGGAGATTGTTAGTTATATGTATGCCCTAGAGGCCATTACTGTACATAGGATGTATATTGTAGTGGATGCTGGGACATATATAGGGAGGACATTCTTGCTCGACATGATAGTATGCTATCTGGTTACTCTTTACCTTAACGTGTGCACTGATTGTCTCTCTGTTACATGTTGGTAAAGCCCTTAGGATGTGTACTTGACTACCTGGACTATGATGCGGATCATACTAGTGGGGATATGGTAGTCCATAAGTACATCCTTGAAAGTCCCTAGTCGTGGGTGTATCGAGATGGGGCATCGATATACCAGAGTAGACTAGCATATACCTTCTCGACCCATACAGATGGGCGATGGATGATCCCATATCCATTGGTGTTTGACATCAGAGATGATATACGGGTGCTCAGTAGAGACTGGGTACACTGGACGGACTCGCCGAGAACTCCCAGATGGTATTATACCTCACGTCAGATGGCAGTTCTCTGGTGACATTGGTACAGAGTAGTCTGTAGACCCGAGATCGTCATAAAGTCTTGTGTGGTTCCCACTGTGCTTTGATTTTCATCTTACCACGTCCAAGAGGGCGTGCAAAATGGTGGTTTTTGGGTACAGTCCCGAGTCATATGGAGGCAATGAGCGATAGGAGGGGATTCGTCTCTCCCGGTATAGGGGGTTGATGTTGCGCTGTGTTCGATTGGCTATAGCAGGAAATCCCTGGCCAGGGTTGCTGAGATTTACTGGTAAGTGTTACCAGTAGTTTCTCGAATTGTTATAGACCTCATATCGACACGACTTATCGAGCTATTGGGGTCTGACGTTTACCACCCCTAGGCAGGATATGCGACATATCAGACGACGAGACCGGACTGTACGGTAGTGTTACTGGTTGGATTCACTGGAGTGTGAGCGGGCTTGCTCGTCGATCTTCTGATCGCTCAATACCCGGGTGGCCGTTACGTTTAGCAGACCGCTTGCGGCTTGTGGGTGCTTGATATGATCATCATCTGCTGCCGACGTATTGACGAGTCTTTAGAGTCCTACACAGAGGTTTCCTGGCTCAAGCGAAACGAAATAGGAGCGCATATGAGATATGTGCGGGACCGAGAATAATGCGTGTATGTGATACTGTATTGTATTCTCGCGATGAATGTATCGATTGGTTGTATGCGATATAACCTAGTTATCGAATCAAGTATTGATTCGATAAGCCGATACATTGGATACTAGTCGGTTGTATGCGATATAACCGGATCATTGAATCAAGTATTGATTTAATGATTTAATGCATGATTATATATTTGATATATTACTTTGCATTAACTAGTATTGGTTCACTTTAAATGGATTTTCTCGCTCGGATGTGCACATTGTATATGTGATATACTTTTTGTGCACTTGATTGTATCATGTTTGATGATACATGCTCACTAGGGTTTGTGTGAAGATTAAACCATGGTTGTATATTGGTTAGGGTTATGGTTTTCTTATTTATTTATTTATTTATTTATTCTTATTGGAAAATATTATGCATAAAGAGAAAATGGTGGCTTTCTTTGTTTGTACATTGAAGCTTCATGAAGCTTTGACCTTGTGACCATTTTGTCTTGATGCTTAACCCTAACCCTTCATTCTAACCATGGTTTATTCTCTACACCAAACTATGGTTGGATTATGATAAGTATTCATATTATATTCTTTTTAGAAAAGATAATAGAACACTTATCATCTTCTTCCTCTTCTTCTTCTTCATGAAGAAACCTTACTTCAACAATGGCAACTTGAGAAAATGAGTGAGAAATCCAATTCTAAAGTGAACCCACTTCCTATTTCTTCATCCTCTACCTCTTGCCAAGTAGTAGAGTGTGTTTTCTTCACAAGTTTCATGACTTGGTGAAGTTGGAGCTTGATTTAGTGATGCCTCGACGTAGATCATCTTCGGCATCGACGTCGACGACCTAGCCCGTCCATTCTCCGATGAAGCCGACGCTAGAGCCCGGGGTTCGACTTGGACAGAGAGGAGACTTCTTTGCTGAGCTATGTAGGTGGAGGACTGGATCTACAAAGGTTGTATATCCGTTCTTTTAGTTTAGTTGTAAACTAGTTTCATTTTATCGCCTAAACTTCTAGCCAACGATCTTCTTAGGGTTTCTCGGCACCGCAATTTTTGTAAATTGGCATGGTTGATGCCTTGTGAGACCTCTAGTGTGTGCCTAGGAACCCTACACCAACAACATCCAAACAGGTTTGTTTTCCTTTGCATTGATTAGAATCAACGCAGTCCCATCAATTAATCACACCAGAAAAGAACGAAAATAAAATGTACGTATATGCCATCCGCATTCGTCACTGGGTCCCGTCATTGCCCGTTAGGTTACTTAACTAACGACAGAGCGGGGACTGGACTAGCGCGGGTGCAAAACATATACAACATCTACTAGTATATATACCAATATACAATAATCGCTCTAGGCGTGATAATATGCAACATTACAGAAAAGTAATAAGCATCACAGAACAATACAGATAATCTGGGATCCCCGGGTTTCACAGAGCCGCTGCTGAAACCCGACGTTCCCCTGGTCGTGTGGATAGCCTGTGCAATGAAACCTAGAACCCTACGGGTGCGGCAAGTTACCCGCCAAAACCTGAAGCGAGGCAGCCCCTTACAGCATAGTAAATGGACTACCCGGCACCTCACGGAATCCGGTAACTTGAGCACCCCTCCTTGGGTCAACCTATACCCCCTACGAGTGCAGCGAATAGCCTGCCAATTCTAGAGTAAGGCCCCTCTGCCACTCAACGCCATAAGATGCGGACCCGTTGCCCTCCAGAACCCGGCTATCCATGCACTCCATCGCGGGGTAAAACCTAGTACATAAATGAAAAATATGTACAACGGGTACATCGACCTCAGCCCGGTCGTACCCTAAAAGAATATTATACAAACAGGCAGTGATGGCAGTCCACATGTTGGACGCTCGCCCCGCAATATCAAATGCTACCATTGCACACTGCTATCCACCACGACAAATCCGCAACATCACAGCACAACACAAAACATCAACGCGAATGTCACGTTCGCAAATCCGTCTAAAAGAACTATAGCAATTAGACGCAATTTAACGCTCGAATGACAATCAAGGTTGGAGATATAATGCAAGTACTGTAAACTAACAAGTTTAAAATTTCGATCGATAAAACTTCCCGAAGTGGGCCCCACGTACATTTGCAGTACAGTAATAAAATCTGGGCCCAAAAAAAATATTCCAGAAACCAAAATTTACATCAAGGACCCTACTGTAGAAATATGGAGTACAATTCTCACAAAGTGGCGGTGGAACCGCGGCCAAACCCTTGTTTGTGCGGCGGTTCCACGACAACACTGTTGAGTCAGCACACCAAATTTCATCAGAATTCCTAGAAAAGCCTGCTCGATTTTCTGAAATGCTCAAAAAAAATTTTAGACCTGTTTTTAAAATCGACAGAAACTTTATACTGAAAATTGCGGTTTTCGAAATTCCGTTCGATCGATGTTTTAAACGCGTTAGTAAAGCTTAATGGCATGGCTCTGATACCATATAAGTCAACGGTAGCGCCCTGGCCGTCATTCTGACCCCAAACGCGGAACAAAAACTTTTATAACTGGCGCTATCGCATACTATAACCCGGATCTGCCATTAACGCTAAACTAACAAACTACAAAGTGGGTAGAAAGGCTATACCGAATGATCCGAGTCCTTCAGTCTTTAACCATCATCCCACGCTCCGTTGCGGCTGCTCTGATCTCCTGGCTCCTCGTCGAGGTGGCACCACATCTATGGATCTTTAGACGGGCTCCCGCCTCTGAACCGAGGCAACTCGGACATGAAGTTTGCTAGCCGACATGTCCAAGATTGATGTAGAGAATGAGTAGAACACTTTGTCTCGCTTCATCCAAAACCATGGATGAACGGTTAATGAAGTTGCCTTTTAATGGAGTGAAATGAGAAATGAGCATATCAAATTTCCATGAACCAAATTCCATAATCTTTTTAATCAATCCATCATCCTTTCTCAAGAAGGGGGCCGGCCACTATATGAAGAGGTGGGGGTGAGTGTAGGAGCAAAGGGGGTGACAATAAGTAATGCTTATCATAACAAAAGATCTCACACAAATATCCTAAGCATGAACAAAAGGAATTAATGGAAAAGGTGACTCACTGATAACACCTCATCAACCATTAATGCAAATGAATGACTCACAAAACCTAGTCATCATCCAAGAAGCTTCCTCTCATGACTCACCCTCATGACTCACCCAAAAGAAAAGATAAATCCGCATTAAACCGAATGTTTAAGACGGGTGATAGAAAACCAGCAACTTCGAAAAGCGATCCCGAAACGAATTTCAGGATAACCCCATAACAGTATAAACATACCCGCATTTGTATTACGACTGAATACAAATGCAACTGAGACAAATATATTATATCTACACAGTATAATACATGCATCCGGCTTAAACCAAAGCCCACCAGTATTATCTGCCCGAAATATAACACGTGCGTAAACGCACGTGCAATTTCCGAACCCTGCCATAAAACCATACGGCCTCTACAACGTTTTGCTCGAACTTTGGGAAACTATCTATGGGGGACTCTAATGACTCATCAGTACCCTGGCGGTCGGTTTAACCACAAGCACGTCAGCGGCACTAGCAATGCGTAACGGCTGCCCATGTACTGACCTCAAGGGAAGCCGATGAGCGAACTCATCCTGGAACCCTACTGAGCCTAACAGTGATAATATACATACAGTCCATTCCATTCGTCTATGAGTATCGCATATCGGGCCTAGGGGGCTGGTAACGTCAGACACCCAATAGCGGTATAAGTCGTGTCGGAGACAAGCCCTGAACACCCTGAGAAACTACAGGAATACTTACCAGTAATTCTCACCTGCCTTGGCCAAGGACTTGGTGTAATGGCTTTCCTAGACACAGCACGATCTTACCCCCAATACCGGGAGAGATGAATCCCCTGCCGATCCGCTCACCTGCCTCCATGTGGCTCGGGACTGTACCCAAAAAAGACCTGTTTGCACAACTCCTTTGAGCCGTGGTAGGGTAGAAATCAAAGCACAGTGGGAACTCACACGAGACAAATGAAGACCTCAGGTCGATGAACTAACCTGTACACATGTCACCAGGGAACTGCTATCTGACGCTAGGTATAATACCAACTAGCAGGTTCCCGGCGAGTCCTATCCGGTGTACTCATAACCCAATGAACACCTGTATAGATCTTAGGTGATCCAACTGACACCAGTGGCTTATAAGACCGGCCACCGCCCCTCGTCGGGGTCTCGACTTTATACACCAGTCTACTCCGGAGTATCGATGCCCTGTCTCAAAACTCCCACGACTAGGGACCACAATTAAGGATGTGCTTATAGACTACCCAACTCTCACGTATATGACCGCCATCATACTGTTGGTAGTCAAGCAAGATCCTAAGGGCTCTATCAACATGTAATGGTGATCAGTCACCTGAATCTATACACGACTGATAAAGGCAAACCAGATTGCATACTATCATCTCGAGTAAGACTGTGCTACCGGTATAGGTCCTCCTCAATCATTGCAATCACGTACCTGTGATCCAATAATTGACTTTGAGGGCACTATAACCAACACTGGGGTGGGTAACGTGGACTTATAGTGGTATCAGAGCCTAGCTAAACAACAACTAGCATGTTAGCAAAGTGATTAGAACTTCGATTCGAAAAAAAATCGCAAAAAATTTCCAAAACATATACTTTCTGTCGATTTTTAAAACTGCCCTAAAAATATTTCCACATACCTTAAAAATCGGTGCAGGGATTTTTAGAAACAGCCAGGAAAAACGAGCCTACAACTTGGTCAACGCGCTGCGGAAGCGCGGCGAAACCACGCGTTTCGCCGCGGATCCACGGCCGAGTTGACTCGACCGCGACTCGGGTTTCCTGCGGTTTGCTTAGTTTGGTGTTCTGTGATTTTTAAAATATTTTGTTTCTACCCAGATTATCCAGAAAACAATGTTGTGTTTGGGGTAGTTACAAATTGGTATTTTGATCGAAGTTCTACAAAATTTTGCTAAATGGTTATATCTGTATTGTTTCTGGATTGTGTATATGAACTTGTTGGATTGTCGCAGATGAATAGCCGGGGTTGTGAGATTAGAGTTTTCTTTATCTTTCATTTGATATAATATGTAAATTGATGTAATATTATTTTTATGGCTGCACATCCGGGATGAGGTTGTAGCTGCCATTGTATATTATTTCTTTTACTGTTTTTGCTCCTAGGATAGACCCAAGGTGGGGTGCATAAACTACCGGGTACTTTGAAGTGCCGAGTGGCCTACTCACGTTGTTGAGGGAGGTTGCTTCACTTCGGGTACTTGGCCGCACTCGTAGGGGTCTAGGGTAGGGTTTGGCTATTCATCGCGACCGTGTAATCCGTCTTTCGTTGCAGGCTCGAACGAAACGCGGATTCCTAGCATATCCATTCTGTTCATCTATGATCTGGAATGGCTATCATTGCATATGACGAATATATATATATATATATATATATATATGTATGATATCTAGTAGGCGTTGCTTATGTTTTGCATCCGCTCTAGTCCAGCCCCCGCTCTGTCGTTGGTTAAGTAACCTAACGGGTGATGACGGGGCCCCGTGGAGAATACGGATGGCATAAGCGTACGTCATATTTTCGTTGTTTTCTGCAATGGTAGGATTAATTGATGGGACGCATTAAATTAATGCAAGAAAATAAACCAAAGTTAAATCGTTGGAACAATTTCAAAACCACTCGGTTTCTTTTCAAAATAACTTTTAAACGCGGAGCTTAAACCACTCCTTTTAAAAGCTATCAGGTTCCTTCGATTATATCAAGTTCACTACGTTCACGGTTTCGCCAAAACCATTCGTAACCCTCCATCATTTCAGTTAAATATTCGGTAGTATTCAAGCTATGTATTTTGACCTACGCCAAGGCATAGTGATTGGTAGCTGCCGGATATTTATCTGTTGCATAGATAGATGCGTTGGTTTGAGATAGTCGTACTGCCATTTTGGCCTACATCAAGGGTATGTACAGATGGGTTCTAATTAACCTGGTAAATGATGGGTAGAACTTGACATGTGACTTATGATATTTTGGCCTATGTCAAGGTCATAAAAGAATAGGGTAAAAATCCACATCGGGAGTTTCTAAAGAAACTGAAACTTGCTAGTGTTGCATACCATTTGGAGTGTGATGATTCTGGTAGGATTCCTTCAGCTTTATCACACGATGATATTTAGATCCCGATCCTACTGTGAGTATATGCTACTCCTCAGGAAACTTTCTCACTTAACTATCAATGCTATAAACCAAGTAGGTGTCTAGAAAGGTGTTATCGGGGATACGCCCACAGGGAAAAGAGGTTATTTAATTAAGGAACTTCGCGAAAGAGTTGTAAAACCTCCCTCGAAGTACCAACACTGGCCTGGCTGAACGGTTAAGCAAGTATTGAACGGTGAGATTGATCCTGACTAATTCTTCTTTTGTGGTTTGAGGAAGGATTCGAGAAACAGTGGGAGCCATCCTGTTTAGAAAAATTAAAAACCACTCTAAACTTGCAAAAGCATCATGCTAAAGTGTTTCTTCTCTCACTCCTAATTGCAGCGACCAAACATCATGGCCGGCCTTAAGTTACTACTAGATAAAAACATACTGACAGGGCCAAACTACAAAGATTGGCTCAAGAATGTCAAAATGGCAATCACTTATGACAAGTTGGGATATCTTCTTACCACCAAAGCTCCCCGTGTCCCAAGTCCTCAATCCAGTGTCGTGGATAAGGAAATCCGTAAGACCTGGGAGATTGATTGCGCGAGGGCCAAGTGCATCGTGCTTGCCTCTATGGACAATGAACATCAGAGGAGGCACGAGGATATGGACTTAGAATCCATATTTCTCCATACAAAGGATCTGTATGGAGAGCAATCCCGTATCGCCAGATACGAATTCTCGAAAAAGCTGTTTTCGGCGAGATTGGCCGTTGGATCATCTGTAGCGGAACACGTGCTTAAGATGATTGGCTACATTGAAGAGCTCGTGGACCACGTTAGAGAACGAGCTCTACACTGACTTGATTCTCCAGTCCCGTCCTTCCACTTACGCCCAGTTTATCCTGAACTTCAAAATGCAAGGAAAAGAAGTTGAACTTCCGGAACTCCTCAACATGTTGAGGAGTGCAGAGGGCACCCTGAAGAAATTAAGGGAAACATCCTCTTTGTCAGTTGGAGGACCTTCTTCTTCTAGTCCAAAGCGAAAGACAAAGGAAAGAAGAAGAAAGCCCCCACCAAACCAAGGGGCAGTGTTAGTAAAGTGGAAGCCAAGGGAAAGGCAAAGGTGGCAAAGGTAGCGGGACAGCTTGTAGGGAAAGAAGAGTGCTTTTATTTTCATAAGAAAGGACACTGGAAGAAAGATTGCATGGCTCGGAAGGCCAAGAACCAGGACCCGAAGCAAGTTATGGCTTCGGCTTCAGGTGTGTATGTTATTGAAAACTGTCTATCAATAAACTCTACTTCCTGGGTATTGGATACCGGATCAGGATCTCATATCTGTAATTCTTTGCAGGCACTAAGAAAGCGTAGGGTTTTGAAGGCAGGTGATATGACCCTCAGAGTTGCAAACGGAGCTAGCATGGATGCTGAGTCCGTGGGGGACTATCACTTGGGATTGTCAGATGGACATGTTTTGGATTTGCGTGACTGTTATTTTGTACCCGGTGCGACTTGTAATATCATATCTGTATCTTTAATGTCTAAAGAAGGGTATGATTTTGCATTTATAAGCAATATTGTAAACATTCACCTTAATCATGTTCTGATTGGGTCGGGTACATTAAGCAACGGTATATACGTATTGAACCAGCCACAGATTTTCAATGTCCAGAATACACACAAAAGAAAGTCTCCAGAAATAAATCATGCTTTCTTATGGCATTATAGACTGGGTCACATCAATGGGAGAAGGTTGACTAAGTTACATAAAGAAGGATATTTGGATCCGTTCGAATATCAATCATATTCAACTTGTCAATCATGTCTCAATGGAAAGATGACAAAGACTCCGTTCACTGGACATGGAGTAAGAGCGAGCTCGCTCTTGGGACTCGTACACAGCGATGTATGCAGTCCAATGTCTTCACATGCGCGAAGTGGTTATTCTTACTTCATTACTTTTACGGATGATTTTTCAAGGTTCGGGCATGTTTTCTTAATGAAGAATAAATCTGAAGCCTTTGAAAAATTCCAGGAATACAAAAATGAAGTAGAAAAACAAACAGGCAAATGTATCAAGACACTGAGATCTGATCGAGGTGGTGAATTCTTGAGTGTCGAGTTCCTGGATTACCTAAAAGAGAATGGAATTCTCTCTCAGCTTACTCCTCCATACACTCCACAACATAACGGTGTATCGGAGAAATGGAACCGAACCCTATTGGATATGGTACGCTCCATGATGAGTAACGCTGAGTTACCGTGATCTTTCTGGGGATATGCACTAGAATCAGCTGCATATCTTTTGAACCGAGTTCCAACTAAGACTGTGCCTACCACACCATATCAAATGTGGAGTGGGAAGAAACCCTATCTTCAATATCTGAAGATTTGGGGATGTCCAGCTTTTGTCAAAAAGAAGCATGTGGACAAACTCGAGGCACGCTCAGTACAGTGCAAGTTAGTGGGATACCCAAAGAACTCCAGGGGGTATCTTTTCTATTACGCAAAAGAACAAAAGGTTTTTGTCTCTCGTAATGCCCACTTTCTGGAACATCAGTTCTTAGGAAAAGAAATAAGTGGGAGCGTAATAGAACTGGAAGAAATTCCAGAACCACAAGCTATTATTGAAAGCTTAGAAGAACCAGAAGGTTCGAAAGAATATGACATTCCTGCGCCACTCCGCAGGAGTAGTAGGTAGTCTCATCCGCCCGAGAGATACTACAGCTTTCTCATAGACGGGGATAGAGAGGATTGCATCATTGATAATGATGAGCCGACTAGCTTCCAGCAGGCCATTCAGAGCACTGACTCTGTAAAATGGCTGGATGCAATGCGGACCGAGATGGAGTCCATGTACACCAACAAAGTATGGACTTTGGACGTTGCTCCAGAAGGGGTAAAACCCGTAGGCTGCAAATGGATCTTCAAAAGGAAGATTGGTGTAGATGGACAGGTTGAAACCTATAAGGCTAGACTTGTTGCAAAGGGTTTTTGTCAAAGACCTGGTCTGGACTATGACGAAACCTTTTCTCCAGTGGCTATGCTCAAATCCATTCGGATCCTTCTTGCCATTGCTTCCTTCCACGATTATAAGATTTGGCAGATGGACGTAAAGACCTCTTTTCTAAATGGAAATTTGGAGGAGTGTGTCTATATGGACCAGCCAGAGGGTTTCGTTCAGAGTGGGAGCAGCGGGAAAGTGTTCAAGTTGCTTAAATCCATTTATGGACTAAAGCAGGCATCGAGGAGTTGGAACATCTGTTTTGATGAGACGGTCCAAGAATTTGGCTTCATCAAAAATCCAGATGAACCATGCATTTACAGTAAAATTGTAGCACGAACTGTCGTATTCCTCATTTTATACGTGGATGACATTCTCTTGATAGGAAATGATATTCCTATGCTACAATCTATCAAAGGGTTCTTGTCACACAGGTTCTCTATGAAAGACCTGGGTGATGCCTCTTACATTCTGGGGATCCGGATCCATTGTGATAGGTCCAAGAGGATATTAGGACTTTCACAGTATGGAAGATTCCAAGCGCGGTAATTTACCGGCTTGTCACGGGATCACCCTCTCCAAAGAGATGTCTCCCAAGACTGATTTGGAAAGGGATCGCATGTCTATTATACCCTACGCATCTGCGGTAGGCTCTATAATGTATGCGATGTTGTGTACCAGACCAGATGTAGCTTATGCACTGAGTGTGGTAAGCCGGTATCAGTCAAACCCTGGGGAGAAACACTGGATAGTGGTAAAGAACATTCGGAAGTATCTGAGAAGGACTAAGGATATGGTTTTGGTTTACAGTGGAAAAGACCTCCAGATCGAGGCTTTTGCTGACTCCAGCTTCCAGAGTGACAAGGATGACTCCAAATCCATGTCGGGATATGTCTTTACCCTCAATGGAGGGGCGGTATGTTGGAAGAGTTCCAAACAGGAAACCGTTGCTGACTCGACGATGGAAGCGAAATATATCGCAGCATCTGATGCCGCAAAAGAAGCAGTCTGGATGAGGAAGTTCTTGAAAGAACTTCAGGTGGTTCTGTCCATTGTTGATCCAATACCTCTGTATTGTGACAACAACGGGGTTATAGCTTAGCAAAGGAACCCAGGTCCCATCAGAAGTCCAGACACATCTTGAGGCGGTATCACCTGATCAGGGAGATCGTGGATCGCCGGGAGATCGAGGTTCGGAGGGTTGCTACAGAAGATAACACTGCTGATCCGTTCACTAAGGCCATACCCCAGACTCAGTTCGAGCGGCTGATCGAGATGATAGGTTTTCGATACGCCACTACATGGCCCTGGTGCAAGTGGGAGATTGTTAGTGTATATGCCCTAGAGGCCATTATTGTACCATACTAGTGTGTATATTACTTAATTGAATCTTGGGATATTCACAGTTGTATAGAAAATCTTGCTTAAAATTGTAGTATGCTACTTGATTTGTTTCTACTTCAATATGTGTGTATGTTTCTTTTAGCATATAGCTTATACATATTAGTGGAGACCTTAGGATCTTTGCTTGATTACCAGCGTTGTGATGGCAGTCACACTAGTGGGGGCTGGGTAATCTACAAGCACATCCTTATACAGGTCCCTAGTCATAGGATTATCGAGACAGGGCATCGATACTCCAGAGTAGACTAGTGTATACGCTTCTCATCCCAGGAGGGGAGATGGTCTGTCCCACAGCCATCAGTAAGTCGTACTGGAGATAGTATGCAGGTGCTCGTTAGGTTACGAGTACACTAGACAGGACTCGCTGGGAACTATTGGTTTGGTATTATACCTATCGTCAGTTATCAGTTCCCAGGTGACATGAGTACAGCATAGTCCGTTGACTTGACACTGTCACTTCTCCTGTAGTGTGTTCCCACTATTCTTAGATTACTACCCTACCACGGCTCAAATGAGTCGTGCAAATAGGTAGTAGTTGGGTGCAGTCCCGAAGCTATTGCAGGCAGTGACGGTTAGACAGGATTCGTCTCTCCTGGTATTGGGGGTTGATATCGCGATGTGTCTAGGAGAGCCATTACACAAAGTCCCTGTCCACGGCAAGCGAGATATACTGGTAGCGTTTCCAATATTATCTCAGGGTGTTCTGGGCTACACTCCGACACGACTTGTACCGCTATTAGGGGACTGACGTTTACCGCCCCCTAGGCCCGACATGCGATACTCTCAGACGAGCAGACCGGACTGTACGGAGATTGTCACATTCAGGCTCAGTAGGAGTTCGGATGGGTTCACCTCATCAATCTTCTTATCGGCATCTACCTGGGAACCGTTACGTATAGCTAGTACTGCTTGCGGCCTATGGTTAAACCCACTGCCAGCGTAATGTCGAGTCTTTAGAGTCCCATACAAAGGGTTGTTCGCCTTTGGGCAAAATAGAGTAGAGGTCGCATGGTTTTGCGACGGGGTTCGTTCACATCCGCGTACTTGTGCACGTTTGGTGTCCGGGCAGTTATTACAAGCGGGCTTTGGTTTAAGCCAGATCCTAGTAATTGTTTTGGGATTGGTTTTGTCTCAAGGTATTCGTGTTCATCGGAACACGGATGCGAGTGTGTATGCACAGTTGACAGAGGCAGAGGATTATCATTAGGGTTGTGGACCGTTGACTTTTTCCAAACTCTAATGAGAATGAGAGATATGATTAATGATATTAATTAAGGATAATTGTGCCATGGTTAGGTTAACCATTTGACTTTTGTTGACAATTTGTCTATGGTTGACCGGTTGACTATTGTTGACAAGTTGACCATCATCATTTCACATGAAAGATACTTCTTGATTCTTGCAAAATTCATTTAACGTGAAATGATAATGGTCATTCCAAATGAACCATCTCAATTTCCTTAATTGTTATTATTATTATTGATAATTCACTCATATAAGAGTATGGTAGCAAAAAGTCATTCATTCTCTCTTGCTCTTTCTCTCTCATATGTTTGAGCTCTCCCTCTTCCTCTCAAAGCTCTCAACCCTCATGTGTTGAGAACCATGAGCTCTTGAGATAAAACCTTCAAGAATTCACTCTACTCATTCTAGGGTTCTAGGTTTAGCAAGCCAAGCACTTTAGTTACCTCTAGGTTAAGGTAGAAGCTCAAAGTAGAGGCCTTCGGGTGGATCCTTCTTCGGCAAAGAGTAGACGACGATGAGGAGCCGTTCACACCACTCCAAGGAGCAAGAAGATAAAGAGTTCAAGACCTAGGTATAACCTTCTAACCGAGTAGCTAAACTTGTAGTTAGTTTGCTAGTTTTTGTTTAGCAAAGATCCTCTAGTTCTAGTCTATGTTACCTTGCATCAAAAATCGTTTTTTACCTATTCCGCCTCCCCGTAAGCACCGGGGTGGGTAACGTGGACTTACAGGAGGGGTGCGGGAATGTCCTGTTCTTCTGGAACTTCTGGTTCTACCAAACTTTCAGTAGTAGTTTGTGGTTCTGGAATTTCTTTCAGTTCTATTGCGCTCCCACTTTTTTCCTTTTCTAAAAACCGTTGTTCTAGAAAATGGGCATTACGAGAAACAAAAACCTTTTGTTCTTCTGCGTAATAGAAAAAATACCCCTTGGAGTTCTTTGGATATCCCACAAACCTACACTGTACTGATCGTGCTTCGAGTTTGTTCGCATGCTGCTTTTTAACAAAAACCGGACATCCCCATATCTTTAGATACTGAAGATAGGGTTTCTTCCCACTCCACATCTGATATGGTGTGGTAGGCACAGTCTTGGTAGGAGCCTTGTTCAAAAGATATGCAGCTGATTCTAGTGCATAACCCCAGAAAGATCGCAGTAACTCAGCATTACTCATCATGGAACGTACCATATCCAATAGGGTTCGGTTCCGTCTCTCCGATACACCGTTATGTTGTGGAGTGTATGGAGGAGTAAGCTGAGAGAGAATCCCATTCTCTTTTAGGCAACCCAGGAACTCGGTACTTAAGTATTCACCACCTCGATCAGATCTCAGTGTCTTGATACTTTTGCCGGTTTGGTTTCTACTTCATTCTTATATTCTCGGAATTTCTCAAAGGCATCGGATTTATGTTTCATCAAGAAAATGAATCCATACCTAGAGAAATCATCCGTAAAAGTAATGAAATATAAAAAAGCGCCTCTTGCATGTGTAGACATTGGACCACATACATCGCTGTGTATGAGTCCTAAGAGCTCGCTCGCTCTTACTCCATGTCCAGTGAATGGAGTCTTTGTCATGTTTCCTTTGAGACATGATTGACAAGTGGCATAAGATTGATATTTGAACGGATCCAAATATCCTTCTCTATGTAACTTAGTTAACCTTGTCTCATTGATGTGACCCAGTCTACAATGCCATAAGAAAGCCTGATTATATCTGGAGACTTTCTTTTTAGTGTGTTCTGGACATTGAAAATCTGTAATAGGTTTAATACGTATATACCATTATCTAGTGTACTGGACCCAATCAAACCATGATTAAGGTGGATGTTAACAACATCGCTTACAAATGTGAAATCATAACCTTCCTTTGATAACAACGATACTGATATGATATTACACGTTAAACTAGGTACACAAAAACAGTTGCACAAAACCAAAATATGTCCACTCATCAATCCAAGGTGATAATCCCCTACGGACACAGCACCCACGCTAGCTCCGTTAGCAACCTGGAGGGTCATATCACCAACCTTCAGCACTCTACGGTTTCTCAGTGCCTGCAATGAATTGCATATATGAGATCCTGATCCGGTATCCAATACCAGGGAAGTAGAGTTGATTGACAGACAATTTTCAATTACAAACACACCTGATGCCGAAGCCACAACTTTCCTCGGGTCCTGGTTCTTAGCAATCTAAGCTTTGCAATCTTTCTTCCAATGGCCTTTCCTACGACAGTGGAAGCACTCGTCCTTTGCCACTCTGGCACAACAACCTTTGCCTTTCCCTTGACTCCCACCTTACCAACACCACCTCTCGGTTTGGTAGCGGCCTTCTTCTTCCTTCCTTTGGCCCTTCCCTTGGACCTTGAAGAGGAAGCACCACGAACAAACATAGCGGGTGTTTCCCATGCTTTCTGCAAGGTGCCCTCTGCACTTCTCAACATGTTAAGGAGTTCGGGAAGTTCAACTTCTTTACCTTGAATATTGAAATTCAAGATAAACTGGGCGTAGGTGGATGGAAGGGACTGAAGAACCAAGTCTGTATACAGCTCATTCTCTAATGTTGTCCCCAGGTCCGCGAGCTCTTCAATATAGCCAATCATCTTAAGGACATGTTCCCCTACAGATGATCCGACGGCCAGCCTCGACTGAAACAAGTTGTTCGAGGTCTCGTATCTAGCTATACGAGATTGCTCTCCATACAGTTCCTTGGTGTGGAGAAATATGGATTCAAGATCTATATTCTCGTGCCTCCTCTGATGTTAATTATCCATAGAGGCAAGCACGATGCATTTGGCCTTCGCGCAGTCATTCTCCCAGGTTTTGTGGATTTCCTTATCCACGACACTGGATTTTGGAGCAAGGACGGCAGGGGCCTTAGTAGTAAGGACATACCCCAATTTGTCATAAGTAATTGCCATCTTGACATTCCGGAACCAATCTTTATAGTTTGGCCGTGTCAAAATATTTTTATCTAATAATAAATTAAGGCCTGTCATGTTCTGGGTCGCTGCAATTAGGAGAGAGAGAGAGGAAACACTTTAGCATGATGCTCTTGCAAGTTTAGAGTGGTTTTTAGTTTATGTAAACAAGATGGCTCCCACTGTTTCTCGAATCCTTCCTCAAACCAAAAAGGATGAACTAGTCAGGACTATTCTCACCGTACAATACTTGCTTAACCGTTCAGCCAGGCCGGTGTCGGTACTTCGAGGGAGGTTTTACGACGCTTTAGCGAAGTTCCTTAATTAAATAACCTCTTTTCTCTGGGGCCATAGCCCCGCTAACACCTTTCTCGACACCTACTTGGTTTATAGCATTGATCGTTAAGTGACTAATCTCCTGATGAGTAGCGGATACTCACAGTAGGATCAGGATCAAAATATAATCGTGTGATAAAGCTGAAGGAATCATACCAAAATTATCACACTCCAAATGGTATTCAACTCTAGCAAGTTTCAGTTTCTTTAGAAACTCCCGATATGTATTTTTGCCCCATGCTCTTATGACCTTGGCATTGGTCAAAATGTCATAAGTCACATGTCAAGTTCTACCCATCATTATCTTGTTAATTTGAACCCATTCGTACATATCCCTGACGTTGGCCAAATGGCAGTACGACTATCCCAAACCAACTCATATATCAATACAACAGATGAATACCCAACAGCTACCAAACACTATGCCTTAGCGTTGGTCAAAATACATAGCTTGAATACTACTGAATACCCAAAAGAAATGACGGAGGGCTACGAATGGTTTTGGCGAAACCGTGAACGTAGTGAACTTGATATGATCGAAGGAACTTGATAACTTTTAAAAGGAGTGGTTTAAGGTCCGCAATTTAAAAATCTTCTGTTTTAAAAATAACCGAGCGGTTTCTTTTAAATTGTTCCAACGATTCAACTTTGATTTATTTTCTTTGCATTAATATAATGTGTCCCATCAATTAAGCTATCATTGCAAAAAACAACGAAATTACAACGTCCACTTATGCCATCCGCATTCGCCACTGGGCCCCGTCATTCACCCGTTAGGTTACTTAACTAACGACAGAGCGGGGGCTAGGCTAGCGCGGATGCTAAACATAAGCAACGCGTACTAGATATCATATATAGATATTGTACATTCGTCAGACGCAATAATAGGCATTCTAGATCACAGATGAACATATAGGATATACAAGCAATCCGCATTTCTTTTGAGCCTGCAATGAAATACGGATTACACAGTCGTGATGAATAGCCAAAACCCCACCCTAGACCCCTACGGGTACGGCAAACTACCCGTCAAGTAACCGAAGTGAAGCGGTCTCCCTCAACAACGTGAGTAGGCCACTAAACACTTCAAAGTACCCAGTAGTTTGTGCACCCCACCTTGGGTCTATCCTAGGAGCATAAAACAGTAAATGAAATAATACAACGGTGGCTACAACCTCAACCCGGATGTGCCCTGCAAAAGAATATTACAACAAATTACAATTTACATTTTGAATGAAAGAAACACTCGTCTCACATCCCCGGCTATCCATTCACGAAAATCCAACAAGTTCACATTCATAAACCAGTAAAAACCATTACATAAATGTGCAACCCCCTGCTAACCGACATACTAGCAGTTAGGGGAGGTTTACGAACACATTAAACACAACACAGATATAATCCAATTAGCCAAAGTTCTTAGAATTTCGATCAAGCAACGCATATGAATCTACTCCAAACATTTCACTGTGCACATAAAACCTGAGCAGAAACAAAACATACCAGAAAACACAACATCAACACAGAAGAATAACTGAGCAAATTTGGGTTGACTCGGTATCAACTCGACCGCGGATCCGCGGCGGATTGCTTGGATCGGCCGCGGTTCCGCGGCGGTTTGGACGAGTCAGGATCCCAAATTTCTTCACAATTCTTAAAAAATCCTGCTTGTATTTTTAAGGGTCCCTGAAAAATTTTTAGACCCCGTTTTAAAATCGGCAGAAACTTAGTGAAAAAGTCTTTTTTTAGGGGTTTTTTCGCGATCGAATTTCTAAAGACTTTGCTAACAAGTTAGTTATGGTTTAGCTAGGCTCTGATACCACTGTAAGTCGACGTTAGACACCCCACAAGATTCGGGGAGGCGGAATAGGTAAAACAATCATTTTGTTTAAAGTAACATCGACTAACTTTATGGATCTTTGCCAAACCCTAACTAACAACTATCTATAAGTGATTAACTTCTATGGTAGATGATTATACCTAACGATACAAGTCCTTCTTATTCTTGTTGATCACCTCCTCGTCGGCCTCCTCGATGTGATAGAAGATCCACCCGAGAGTTCCTTCTCCAAGCTTTAACCTCTCACTTGAGGTAACTAAGTGGCTAGGATTGCTAATCCAAGTAACCTAGAGGATATAAAGATGGATTAAGGATTAATAAGTCTTTCTAACCCTTGGGATCTCAAGTCATGAGAGGATTAGGGTTAGTGTGAAGAAGAGAGAGCATGAGGAGAAAGAGTGTGTTTGTAATAATGAATTGAACCCTTCTCACTTTGAATAATATGAAGCATAACAAAATATCTTGCACAAATATCATTAATGCTTCATTTAATTCTTGAGATGAATCATCTCATGAGTCATGGTGCAATTAATGATAATAACACATAAGCTCTCCACCTCATTATGTTTTAATTCACAAATGAATTAAAACTAATGAGTCACCTTTCTTCTAGAAGCTTCTCGACTAATTACGAGAATGCCACTCCCATCCGTAAAACACGGAAATACTGAGACTGTATAAATCCAATAATCTAATACTAGAATCTGGCTTAAACTAAAGCCCGCTAGTAAAAACTGTTCGAACGTCGTACGTGCATAAATACACGTATGTGTCCGAACCTTGTCGAAAAACCATACGACCTCTATATCGTTTCGCCTGAAGCAGGGAAACCCTCTGTGTGGGACTCTAAAGACTCGACACTACGCTGGCGGTGGGTTTAACCACAGGCCGCAAGCGGTACTAGCTGTACGTAACGGTCCCCAGGTAGATGTCGATAAGAAGGCCGATGAGAAAACCCATCCGAACTCCTACTGAGTCTGATGTTTCAATCTCCGTACAGTCCGGTCTGTTCGTCTAAGACTATCGCATATCAGGCCTAGGGGGCGGCAAGCGTCAGTCCCCTAAAAGCGGTATAAGTTATGTCGGAGTGAAGCCCATTACACCTTAAGAAGCTACTGGAAAACCTACCAGTAAATCTCGCTTGCCCTGGGCAGGGAATTTGCGTAATGGCTCTCCAAACACAGCGTGATATCAACTCCCAATACCGGGAGAGACAAATCCCATCTAACCGCCACTGCCTCCAAGTGCTTCAGGACTGCACCCAACTGCTACCTGTTTGCATGACTCCTTTGAGCCGTGGTAGGGTAGCAATCTAAGAACGGTGGGAACACACTCGAGGCGAAGCAGCAGTGTCAAGTCTACGGACTATGCTGTACTCATGTCACCTAGGAACTGTTAACTGACGACGGGTATAATACCAACCAACAGTTCCTTGCGAGTCCTGTCCGGTGTACCCGTAACCCAACGAGCACCTGCATACTATCTCCAGTACGACGTACTGCTGGCTGTGAGACAGACCATCTCCCCAACTAGGATGAGAAGCGTACACACTAGTCTACTCCGGAGTATCGATGCCCTGTCTCGATAATCCTACGACCAGGGACCTGAAAAAGGATGTGCTTGTAGACTACCCAGCCCCCACTAGTGTGACTGCCATCACAACGCTGGTAGTCAAGTAAGATCCTATAGGCTCTATCAATATGTATTCACGATATGCTAAAAGAAACATATACACATATTAAGATAGATCTAAACCAAGTAGCATACTACTATGTTGAGCGAGACTGTTAATATAACTGTGAATATCCCAAGCTTCCATTAAGTAATATACAAGCTAGTATGATACAATAATAGCCCCTAGGGCATATACACTAACAATAATACCATACGGCCTCTACAACGTTTCACCCGAAACTTGGGAAACTATCTTTGGGGAACTCTAAAGACTCGTCAATACGCTGGCAGTGGGTTTAACCACAAGCACATCAGTGGTACTAGCTGTACGTAACGGGCGTCCAGGTATTGACCAAAAGGGAAGCCGATGAGCGAACTCATCCTGGAACCCTACTAAGCCTGTCAGTGAAAATATCCGTACAGTCCGGTCCTTTCATCTATGAGTATCGCATGTCGGGCCTATGGGGCTGGTAAACGTCAGACCCCCAAAAGCGGTACAAGTCGTGTCGGAGTATAGCCCAGAACACCCTGAGATACTACAGAAATACCTACCGGTAAATCTCATTCCTTGGCCAAGGACTTCGTGTAATGGCTCTCCTAGACACAGCGCGATCTCACCCCCAATATCGGGAGAGATGAAACCCATGTCGATCCGCTCACTGCCTCCATGTGGCTCGGGACTGTACCCAACTAAAACCTGTTTGCACGACTCCTTTGAGCCGTGGTAGGGTAGTAATCAAAGCACAGTAAGAACTCACACGAGACAAATGATGATCTCAGTTCGATGAACTAACCTGTACACATGTCACCAGGGAACTGCTATATAACGCTAGGTATAATACCAACTAGCATGTTCCCGGCGAGTCTTGTCCGGTGTACTCATAACCCAATGAGCACCTGTATACATCTTAGGTGAACCAACTGACACCAATGACTTTTGAGATCGGCCACTGTCCCTCGTCGGGGTCTCGACTGTATACACTAGTATACTCTAGAGTATCAATGCCCTGTCTCGAAACTCCCTCGACTAGGGACATTTTAAGGATATGCTTATAGACCCCAGCTCCCACTTATATGATCGCCATCATACTGCTGGCAGTCAAGCAAGAATCCTATAGGCTCTATCAACGTGCAATAGTGATCTGTAATTTCACGTAAAGCATGTACAGGATGATAAAGACAAACCAGATAGTATACTATCAACTCGAGTAAGACTGTCCTACCGGTATAGTTCATCCCTCAATCATTGCAATCACGTGCCTGCGATCCAATAATTGACTTTGAGGGCACTATATCCAATAATGATACCATATGAATAATGAGGTATATGTGATATTTGACCCGTACCCCGATTTTGGGATGCCGTACGATGGATTTTACCGTACGAGTTATAGATATGATGATTGATCTGCACTCTTGACTCGAGGATGTCGTACTATGTATTTTACCGTACGTGACACTATTGAGGTGGGATCGCCGACTACTAGATATATCGACTCGGACTTTAGGTGGATTTCCTTACACTTTCGACTGGGCTCGAGTCATACTTATTTTCAAAACTAATGAATCATGAGTATTTTTAAAGATAGGCCAAGGGTACTACGGATTTTTCAAAAGACGTATCTTTTCTGAAGGACCCCTTATCCCCTATTTTTTTAAAACCACGATTCGTGCTATTTCAAACACCAAGAACTGTATGACTCGTATTTGGAAAGGTATATTCTTAAATGTTGCAGTTACTACATCTTTTCTGTATATTCATGCTGTTCTCATCGCATTGCATGCTTATAACTGTGTTTCTTTAGTTATTATGAACCCCTGTTGTTAGGAAACCAGCACCATTACCGATGATGCGTATGCTCCACGTACACTTGCTTGTCGTCTCACACACATCATTATCGGTAATTTCCCTGTCACGTACACATTAGAAAACATTACTTCATTTATATAAATTGCTAGCTGGTAGTTTCAACATAGTACTAGTACGCTTGCCTTCATATGCTAGTTTTGATGTTGCATTTCTTACTCAGATTCTTCATGCATTTATGCATTCATTCTGTTATGCAATATCGTGGGGCTTTATGCCGATATTCACTATTCACTGACTAGTGATTTTGAGATTTCGGATCTTTCATGAGATTTCTGGTTTTGGGAAACCGCATGTGAATGTTTATAAACTTATGATAATTTTAAAAGAGAAAGATGCGGTTTTCCTTGATATGATGAGTAGCGTCCACCATGATGTTTTCTCGGTTCTAAGTTGGTTTTCGAGACCCGATTCAAGGAGGAGGATGAACCGTATGCGGGTACATGGTGGACCCGGTGAGGTACTCTGGGGCGAGAGTGGTTTTGTGGGGATGACGATGAGCCTGGCAAGGGAGCACTACCTACCGGTGATTGTATTGGAAACTCGACGGATATCCGGAGCATACCGTTCGGAGTTATGAGAGAGATGGATATATAGGCCAATCCGGACTGACGGAGCCCATGGGCCGACTATGCGGCTCCTGAGATTTGAATATTATGTGTCTCTGTTGGACATGGACTTCATGATATTTTGAGTGTCGATGCTGGGCACTCGGGTTTTATCATGATTTGTGTGTCGTTGTTGGACACACGTTGGATGATGCATTAGTACATGTCATGCATCGATATATTATTACTCTTGACATGGACACGAGTACCTTGATATCACACTTATGATATACTGTTATCCTTGTTGTAGTATTGTATAGTTTTATTGTATGACCTAGGAGAGAGTCATACATGAGATTTCTTCTCGGTGATGTTTTCTACTCACGAGTTGGCAACTCACCCCCGTTGTGCCACAGTTTCTTGCAGGTTTGGCCGTACAGGTTTCATTGCAGCTTGCTGGCACACTGCTTCCTTCCGGGTGATTGCTTTGGAAGGTGGGTTCACTTGCATCGTGACCACCGTTGTACACTTTATTTATTTCAGTTTTATCTAGTAAAATCTATCAACCAGACTTGTATTATTTGATAGACTTAAAAGACCAGTTGTATATTCTTTCGACCTTAGAGTCGCGCGCTTGTATTATTATGGTCCCTCTCTGGTTTTCTTGAGGATGTTGGTTTTCTTTCTGAGTTTTGATCCTCGCCCTTCGGCGTTGTATATTATATTGCTTGCGTGGTTGTTTCCGCCAATTGGCGAAGTGCTAGCTCCCGCATGGGGATGCCGTTATTCATTATTTATGTATATGCATGTTTGTACCCATTTGGGGCCAGTATTTACAAAGGAGACTCTGTCGAAATTTTCGGGAAAATATGATGTTGCTTTTAAATGAGTATTCCTTCACTCCTTCTTTTAAATGGTTTAGATTTCTGGGTTTTGGCTTACTTAGATTATGTTACGCCTCTAGACGTTTCGTAATTTAAGTGCCAGTTACGTTCCGTACCTTCGGGTCGTGACAATTGCCTCCCTACCACGGCTCAAAGGAGTCGTGCAAACAGGTGGATTTTGGGTACAGTCCCGAGTCACATGGAGGCAATGAGCGATAGGAGGGGTTTCGTCTCTCCCGGTATTTGGGGTTGATGTTGCGCTATGCTCAATTGGCTATAACTGGAAGTCCCTGGCCAGGGATGCTTATGAGATTTACTGATAAGTGTTATCTGTAGTTTCTCGAACTGTTATAGGCCAGACATCGGCATGACTTATCACCATAATGGGGTCTGACATTTACCACCCCTAGATATGATATGCGACATATCAGATGAAGAGACCGGACTGTACGGTAGTGTTACTGATAGGCTTCATGGAGAGTATGGACGAGCTTGCTTGTTGATCTTCATATCGCTCAATACCGGGGTAGTCGTTACGTCCAGCTAGTACCGTTGATGGCTTGTAGATGATTGATGTGATCATCACCTACTGCTGGCGTATTGACAAGTCTTTAGAGTCTCACACAGAAGTTTCCTGGTTCGAGTGAAACGAAGTAGGGCACATATGTGATATGTGCGTGGGCCTGATTAAATACGTGTATGTGATACCGTATTATAATCTGGCAATTATCTGAAGTCGGTTAGGTTGTATGTAATATAACCGGATTATTGAATCAAGTGTTGGTTTGATAATGTGATATTCAGATTAATGATATTAGTCGGTCATATGTGATATAACCGGATTATTAGATCAAGTGTTGATTTAATAATGTGATTTATATATTATATGTGATATAATTATATCTTAACTAATATCATTAGCTCACTAATTGCTTTATATATATATATATATATTAATGTATATTTGATATATATAAATATATATATATATATATATATGAAGCATGGCATGTCTTTCTATTTTTAGAAAATAGAAAAATGAGGTGTAAATTGTGGAGATATTTTGGGTATGGTTAAGGCATGGGTTTTTATGATATAATATTAGTCTTGACTCACTATTCAAGCATGGTTGCAATTTAGTATTGCAATTTAATCCATGCTTGAATAACTGAGGATAGATATTATTCAATTATTCTTTCATTCTACATTTTCTCTTTGTTCTTGAGTTCATGCCTTAGCCATTTCTTGAGCTGTCATTTTCCTCTTGCTCTCTACAATTTTCTTCACCTCAATTCCAAGTTCAAACCCTCACATGTGATGTGAATCATTGAACTTGTGAAAACCCTAGTGAGCAAATTAAACCCCTACTTCAACATCACACAGTAGATTAGAAATTTGATGTGAAGTGTTGCCTTCATTAATGAGATTAGTGAAGGGTTAGCTTGAGCTTGTGGACTTCGGGTGGATCGTCTTTGGCTCAAAGATCACGAAGGAGGTTCGTTCAACTTGGAGAGGAGCCTTGTAGAGTCGCATGGACTTCATCCCGGATCTTTAGAATAGAATGACTCGAACTACAAAGGTTGTATGCCCTTTTCTTCTCTTTGTTTTAATCACATCACAAAGCTATAACCTAATATTCTAGTAGTGATCTTGTTAGTCTAGCTTAGCACCAAATAAAAATTAAAATTTGGCATGCTTGATGCCTCTTGAACCCCTTGACGGTGCTAAGATGGAATTTCATGGTATCAGAGCCAAGATAGAATATTAGGATAGCTTATAGAGACGTTAGAAATCCGCTGTTTTTGTCGCGCGAAAACTGCCGACAAAAACTGGTTCAAAATTGATGTTTTAAGTTGTTTGCACATCCCGCGGGCTCACGGTTTGAACCGAGAAGCCGCGGGGTGGGGTGTGCGCACCTATAGGACACTCTGAGGGGGACCAGAGGCCGGACCCACACCCTAAGACCACCACTTGGTGGCCTTGGGGGTGGGTGACCCGAGAGCACCGCAAATGGGTGCTCTCGGGTCTGCTTACTTTTGGGGGCCACTTCATGGTAGCCCCCAGGGGTGGGTACCCCCCCCCCCCGAGGCCCCCTATTCGATACTTATTTTTGGGTATTCGCCTCCGCGAAGATTCGGGCGTGTTTCGAGTTCGTTTCGACTCCCGGATTAGCTTAAAACGATCGGTTTTGGAACTTTTGCTCACTGTTTTTTCAAGTGTTGGAAAAATTGGTTTAAGATTGCTAAATGCATACGGAATTCGAATGTCGTGGTTACTTTACAAGCTTTGTGATGTGTGATACAATTATTAGAATCCGGATTAATTAGTTTTATGAAAACTAGTTAGTAAACCTAACCGTTTAGTCTCAATTGATCGATTGCAACAAAATTTTTATTCGGATCAAAACTCCGTCGCAATTGCGTATTGTACGTGATCACATAGTTAGGAATCTTGTTGAATTGTCCGACAACCAATTGAAAAGGGTTTTCAATTTGAGACTAAAATGCAAGTTTTACATGTTAGGCATGAAATCCGGAATATGAGATATTCCGGGTTTATGATGTCTAAGAATATTGCGGATTCTAATCATTGTAGTGTTATGTTTCTTTTCTGAGACCATAAGTGTAATATGTGGGGTATCCCAATCTCGTTGCTATATGTCAAAGAGTTTTCGGGATACGCATATTTACTTACATTGATGACATGAGATGTTATGTGTTGCTGTATATATGATTTATTGTATCGTTGTGATTGAATAGCCGGTTTTTTTTATGTGAGATGAGAGTTTTTATATTTTCATTCATGTAAAATTTAATGTAATATTCTTTTATTGGGGCACTTCCGAGTTGAGGATTATGCCACCATTGTTGTATATTATTTACTTTTCCGCATTAGGATAGACCCGAGGTGGGGAGCACAAGTAACCGGGTTCTACGGTCCAGTGGGAGACCATCTCAAGAAGTTAAGACCAGGTCTCCTAACCATAGAATTGGTAGGGTTACTTGCCGCTCTCATAGGGGTCTATAGGATGTGGGTTTGGCTATTTATCACGACTGTGGAATCCGTGCTTTACATTACCGTCTAGATTTAAAACACGGAAATCCTACTATATCCAATATTTCATATGTTGCTTCTGCTGCTTATTTCTGTGATATGATCATGTTTTATTATATATATGATATATAATAAACGTTTCTTATGTTTTGTATCCGCGCTAGTCCAGCCCCTGCTCTGCCGGTAGTTAAGTAACCTAACGGTGCATGACGGGCCCCCGTGGCGAATGCGGATGGCATAAGAGTACGTTCTATTTTCGTTTCTTTTTCTGTAATGTTTAGGAAACGTTAATTGATGGGACTTCATTAATATGATTAATGAAAAGAAAGAAACCTAAAGATGTTGTAGAATCAAATTTTTAAAAAGGGTAGCTCTAGTTTTTGCTTTGCATAGTGGTATTCCTAGATTAATATCCAGCACCTCATTCGATGAGGAAAAAGCCGAGATCCCTTTACCAGGAGTGACCTCTTTAGCGAAACTAGCAAATGCTACAACCCACTCAGTTTTGACTTTTGACTGCTTCTCTAGTTCTTACTTTGCATAGTGGTATTCTTGTATTTCCTGCACCTCATTCGATAAGGAAAGAGCCGAGATCCCTTCACCGGGAGTGACCTCTTTAGAGAAGCTAGCAAAAGCCTAAAAAACACTCCTTTTCTAAATCACTAGATTCTACAACGATATCAAGTTCTTTACACTCATGGTTTTCTTAAAAACCTATGTAGCCCACCGTCATTTCAGATAAGTGCTATTTTAGTATTCATGCTACGGTTGTTTGGCCTCCGTCAAGGCGTAGTGTGCGGTAGCTGATTAGCACTTATCTGCAGCATGTGATGTGATTGGATTAGGGTATTCATACGGCGTTGTTTGGCCTCCGTCAAGGGTCGTGCGGGTGGGTCTAATTTAATCAAGAAATGAACGGGTTAAACTTGACTAGCGCCCTATGGGTTGTTTGGCCTCCGTCAAGGTCATAGGACGCTAGGGGTAAAAGCTATTATCGGAAATTTCAAGTGTTGAAATTTGCAATGAGATTGCATACCTTCTATATGATAGTTGGATCCCAATACCCACTGCGAGTAAGAGTTACTCCTGAGAGAATTTTGCACTTTACAATTAGCCGATCAAGTAGGTGTCTAGAAAGGTGTCAACTGGGTTATGCTTATAGGGAAACGAGGTTTATTTTAATTAGGTGCGTCGAAAGCACGGGGAACCTCCCTCAAAGTACCGACACTGGCCTAGCCGAACGATTAGCGAACTTGTAGGATATAATTAATCCCGGCTAATCTTACCTTTTAGGGTTTGAAGGAAGATTTGATAAAAATAGTGGGAGCCATCCTGATTAGATAAGATAATAACCAATCTAATCTTGCAAAGAGCGCATGCTAACGCATTTCCTTCTCTCTCACCAGGCAGCAACCAATGTCACGCCTTAATCAAGATAATAATATGGATGTATTGACCGAACCCTTCTTTTATACAGGGCTAGAGAACGTTGGTCCCGCTCCATCTTATGAGTGTTATAAGTCTGAGAAAGGGATAGGGGAATATTAGGATTCCCGCGCCACCCGTACGAAGAAACGGCATGTTGATGCATCTTCTTCGGGTGTGTTCGTTATCGAGAACTGTTTCTCAGTTTGTTCTACTTCCTGGGTATTGGATACCGGATCAGGATCCCACATACGTAATTTGTTACATGGACTAAAGAAAGGTAGAGAACTGGGAAAGGGTGATAAATCCCTAACAGTAGGGAACGGTGCAATTGTTGCAACCAAGACAATTGGCGATTATCACCTTGTATTACCAACTGGTAATACATTGATTCTAAACGACTGTTACTACGTACCAAAAATGATGTGCAACATTATATTGGTTTCTTTGGTAACTAAAGAAAGATATAATTTCACAGTAGAGGATAATGTTATGAACATTTTCCAGAATCAAGTGTTGATTGGATATGGTACATTATGTAACGGTATATACGTTCTTAATCAAAGTACAGTTCTTAACATTCAGAACACAAACAAGAGGAAAAGTTCAGAAATGAACGAAGCTTTCTTATGGCACTGTAGACTAGGTCATATCAATGCGACAAGACTGTCTAAGTTGCATAAAGATGGATATTTGAATTCGTTCGAATTTTCATCATATGAAACTTGCTAGCCATGTCTCAAAGGAAAGATGACCAAAACTCCGTTTACTGGACACGGAGAAAGAGCTACTGAACTCTTAGGACTGATACATAGTGATGCATGCGGTCCTATGTCTGCACATGCCAGGAATGGTTATTCATACTTTATTACATTAACCGATGATCTCTCAAGGTTCGGACATGTGTTCTTGTTGAAACACAAGTCTGGAGATTTTGAGAAATTCAAGGAATATAAGTGTGAAGTTGAAAACCAAACGGGCAAAAGTATTAAAATCCTACGATCAGATCGTGGAGGAGAATACTTGTGCAGGGAATTCCGAGACTATCTAAAAGAGAATGGGATTCTCTCTCAGCTTACTCCTCCGTATACACCACAGCACAACGGTGTATCGGAGTGGAGGAATCGCACCCTATTAGATATGGTGTGCTCTATGATGAGTAATGCTGAGTTGCCTATCTCTTTTTGGGGCTATGCGCTTGAGACAGCTGCATACCTATTGAATAGGGTTCCGACCAAATCGGTGCCTACCACTCCATATGAGATATGGAATGGGAAGAGGCTATATCTTAATTTTATTCAGATATAGGGTTGTCCGGCCTATATAAAAACACAAAATCCAGACAAGCTCGAGGCAAGGTCAGTTCTGTGTAAATTTATAGGATATCCCAAACATTCGCGAGGGTATATCTTCTACCACACCGAGGAACATAAGGTGTTTGTTTCTCGACATGCCACCTTTTTAGAAAAGGAATTTCTTGTTAAAGAAATTAGTGGCAATGAGGTAGAACTGTTGGATATAGTGCCCTCTGAGTCAATTATTGGATCGCAGGCACGTGATTGCAATGATTGAGGGAGGACCTATACCGGTAGGACAGTCTTACTCGAGAGCTTTGTATACTATCTGGCTTGTCTTTATCATCGTGTATATGCTTTAGGTGACATTGTAGTTCACTATTACACGTTGATAGAGAATAGTATGCTACCATGGTTTATCTTTATCATCGTGTACTGCTTTAGGTAACCGGACATGTCACTATTGCACGTTGATAGAGCCCATAGGATTCTTGCTTGACTACCAGCAGTATGATGGCGATCATATACGTAAGAGTTGGGTAGTCTATAAGCACATCCTTAAAGTGGCCCCTAGTCATGGGAGTTTCGAGACTGGGCATCGATACTCCGGAGTAGACTAGTGTATACAATCGAGACCCCGACGAGGGGCGGTGGCCGGTCTCACAAGCCATTGGTGTCAGTTGGTTCACCTAAGATGTATACAGGTGCTCATTGGGTCATGAGTACACCGGACAGGACTCGCCGGGAACATGCTAGTTGGTATTATACCTGACGTCAGATAGCAGTTCCCTAGTGACATGTGCACAGTTTAGTTCATCGACCTGAGATCGTCATTTGTCTCGTGTGAGTCCCCACTGTACTTTGCTTACTACCCTACCACGGCTCAAAGGAGTCGTGCAAACAGGTTTTAGTTGGGTACAGTCCCGAGCTACATGGAGGCAGTGAGCGGATCGGCAAGGGGTTTCGTCTCTCCCGATATTGGGGGTGAGATCACACTGTGTCTAGGAGAGCCATTACACAAAGACCTCGGCCGAGGCAGGAGATTTACTGGTAGGTATTCCAGTAGTATCTCAGGGTGTTCTGGGCTACACTCCGACACGACTTGTACCGCTTTTGGGGGTCTGACTTTTACCAACCCCCTAGGCCCGCCATGCGATGCTCATAGACGAACGGACCGGACTATACGGATATTGTCACTGACAGGCTCAGTAGGGTGTCAGGATGAGTTCGCTCATTGATTGGTAGAGTTTTTGCGTGCTTAGTTAATTACCGCAATCAAGACGGTTTCGCTTGTAGCTAGCCGGTTGAGTACGGGTCGTCCGCAGGGAGATAGGAATCTTTTTCTATGTGCTTTAACGTGTTAAGTCCAAATGTCCAGGTTTGTTTTTAGATTAACTATGTGCTAAAATGATATATAAAGAGAGCTTGTTAGGGTTAGGATTAGGTTAGTTTGAGTTAGGAGTCGCTCACTTCTTTCGTTGTCATTCTTAATATCGGTGTTACGGTAATCGGCAACAACGGGGATTAGCACGACTAGGAAGGAACTTGCGAGTATAAGCTAGGCTTTCCAACGCTTAAGTTCTTCCTTTTGGTGTCTGTCCGTCCGTTCTTGGCTCTTAGCCTTAACCTCCGGTTAATTCAACCACAACCGGTCTCACTAAGGAATCACCACTATCATGTACGATAGGGTGCCGTAGGGAGCGGATTGTGGTTCAATTAATGGGAGTCCGAATTAAGATGTTGGGCAAGAAAAGAGTGAGAAAGATTTCCTTCTCTCAAACTTTCCTTATCCTACCCTAACAAGTGAGAAAACTACTCACCCATTACAAGAAAAAGGAAAATAAAACAAAGGAGGAAGATAGAAAGAAAGAGATTAGAAGATTACAACTAGCTATTTGAGACCTCACTTTGGCAAGGATCAAGCTTAAGCATCATTGTTGTTTAAGGATAAAGAAAAAGAGAACAAGAAAGAAACAAACAACAAATAACAACAACTAGATTAGCAAATGAAAAATACAAGCAATTATAATTAACAATCATAACAAGACAAGCATGGTAACAAAAAGAACTCTTTATTCATCACTTCACTCACAAAAGCTCACTACAAGGTTTTAATGGATAAGAGATGAGAAGAGGAAGAAGAACAACAACATATATCCTAAAATCTAAATACAAGAATAAGCACTCTTGGCTTTGGCAAGTTCTGGACTATTTATAGGCAGGGAACTGGAAACCTAGGGCAACAATCTGCCTCTATATAGAATGACCAAAATACCCCTGAAAACTCATCATCTGTCGAGCCCGTACGGCCGCGGTTCCGCGGCCTAAGCATGCTTATGCCGCGGAACCGCGGCCATTATGTGGAGTTAGGCCATGAAATTTGGTGGTTTACCCTGGTTTTTAGTACTCTTTAGTGTGGTATATGTTGTTTCTCAGAATCTCTTCACAATATTTCCAGAATTTCAGCAGAATAAAAGGTGATGTAATGTGGATCTTTTGTCATGATTTTTCTTGAGCTCCACGTAGATATGTTGGATTTTGTGTTGACATTGAGCTTTGTGAATGAAAATGACATCGAATTGCCATTTTTTCCCTTAAACTGGTGTGCGGCAACATACGGATAGAGAGCGGAGACCCGTGTTTTATCTATGGTTGGCAGTAATCCGGATTTTGTCGTGATTTTCCCTGAATTTCATTGTTTAGAGCTGAGAACCTGTATCCTGCAATTAACTGGCAAACACGGCTCAAGAGTACCTACCGATAAGCAATGTGATAAAAATTGGGCGGTATAAAAATGCAAAAATCTGATATGAACAAATACCCCCAAACTTATCATTTGCTCGTCCCGAGCAAAGCCAATTTATTCACAAAAATTCCTAACCTCACTTTCGCAGGGAACGCGATTGCACTGAGCATGTGCAACAAACCGTTAAACCAGTAGGTGTCCCTAGTAGGAGGAGTGTTGTCTCCTGAGGGTTTTCAGCGGATACTACCCACAAAATCCGGTCAAGCTAGTTTTGCAAAATAACTATGATTCAAACCCTAAAGTTTTGTTTCAGAAAATAACAATTCTATTATCCTAAGTCTAGACTATCGAACCTTTATTTTTCACACCTCGCTTCTAATTTAACTTAAGATTTTATATGTCTTTACGTGCGGTGCAAATAGTGTCGTTAAGTTCCAGAAGGATCGGTTAAAGTCATCATGTCACACAATAAAGCCCAGATAACAATTTTAAAAGGATCAAATAAGTTTTATAAAGAGTTAAGCATTTTTCAAGTTTCGTTTTCCAGTAAGATTTCAACTTCAGAATTTCTATCTTCCTTAACAGGAAACTAGGTCTTATTTTTCACTCCACCTTTTTCTTGTTTTCATTTCATACTCACCTCTGTGAACGTGCAATAGTCTTTATCATAAAATAAAACCTTCATATCTCCGCTAGAAATATTTTTTATAAAAACCTATCTTTTGTCAAGATTATTCTCGCACAAAGAACCGTTAGGAATTTTAACTCGGAGAGAACACTTGCTTGACTTTGTTTTAATCTGGACTTTCTAGGCTTCTTAACGAGCTTTGGGCCAATGCACCCAAACCAGTTGGCTTAAGTTTATTAGGTGTAGAGACACCCCAGCGGACTTAATTACTCAAGTTACCTAGGCCCAAAAACAAAAGACAATTTAGCGTGAAAATCATGATGATTCAATGCGAACGGAGATATAACCGGCAGTTCAATTATTTTTTGGATAAAAGACGTGTTTAGTGGGTTCGGTGTGTAATCATTCCAATCAAGTTCCAGATGGGTTATTTTTTAGACTTAGTTCCAATTAAGGCATCAATAACATTCCTTCATATTCACTTCACTTCATAAACTATTCTTGATATTACTATTTCAGAACAAACCTATTTGATCCTCAGAAAATCATTTATCTATTTAATAGCTTTTAGACATAATAGACTTGTCATCTAATTTCCAAAACTCACGACATGTGTAGTGTGATGTAAAGACGTATATCAGCGTTAACTTCAAAGGAGAGTTATCTTTCAGGTTTTCAAAATCTAAAAATAAGATTTAGTTATTCTTATCTTATCAAACAAAACCGTCAAAATATTGAATCTGAGTTCTCCCACTAGCTAACTTGACAAAAAGTTTTGTATGTTTTTAGAATTTTCTGATTTTTATGGATTTTATGGATTTTAGTATGCAGATGCAAAATATACATATGAATGCGAAGGTTAGAAATGCGTACCGAGCGTACCCCCAAACATAAACTAGACAGTGTCCTCACTGTCATTGCATGAAGAGATCATTGAAGGGTCAAAATTGTCGGTTAGATAGACACAAAAAAAATTGTATTTTTTTTAAAGCAAAGAAAAATAGTAAAAAATGGAAAAGAATATCCACAGATATATACAAAAAGGTATATACATACCCCCAAACTTATTTGGAACAGTGTCCACTGTTCTTGGCTGGATAACCGAAGTTTGGTGGTAGGCAGAGGAAGATTATGCAGGGTAAACCGGCTCCTGTAAGACCAGGAGCTCCTCTGTTGGTTCGGCGCTAAGGTACGGTTTTAGTCGGTGTCCGTTTACTTTGAAAAATGAACCGTCCTTCGGATTCTCTAAATCCACAGCGCCATGCGGATACACATTCCGCACAAAGTATGGCCCTTTCCAGCGAGATCTGAGCTTACCTGGATAGAAATGTAGCCGGGTGTCGTAAAGCAGCACCTGTTGACCAGGTGTGAAAGTTTTGTGCAAAAGGTGTTTATCGTGAAACACCTTCGTTCGGTTCTTAACGACAACCGCGTTTTCGTAAGCCTCATCCCTAAGCTCGCTCAATTCGTTCAACTGCAGCTTCCGATGGCTGCCCGCATCTTCGAGAGACAGATTCAGCTCTTTTATCGCCTAAAATGCGCGATGCTCTATTTCCATAGGGAGGTGGCAAGCCTTTCCGTACACAAGCCGATAGGGAGACATGCCAAGATCGGTCTTATAAGCGGTTTGAAATGCCCAAAGGGCATCAGTGAGTTTCAGCGACCAATCCTTACGGTTCTTGGAAACTGTCTTCTCCAGTATCTGCTTGATTTGCCGATTTGAAACTTCGACTTGCCCACAGGTTTGGGTATGGTAGGGCGTAGATAGCTTATGATTAATGGAATATTTCCGCATCAAGGCCACGAAAGTCTTGTTGTTAGTTATGTATATGCCCTAGAGGCCATTGTTGTACATATGATGTATATTATGATGGATGCTTAGATATATATAGAGAGGACTTTCTTGCTCGTCATGATAGTATGCTATTTGGTTTCACTTTATCTTAACATTTTGACTTGTATTGGTTTACTGTCTTACTCTCATATGTTGATAAAGCCCTTAGGATCTATACTCGACTACTGGGACTATGATGAGATCATACTAGTGGAGCCATAGTAGTCGATGAGTACATCCTATAACAGTTCCTAGTCGAGGGTATATCGAGACAGGGCATCGATACACAAGAGTAGACTAGCGTATACGTATCTTGACCCATATGATGGGCAATGGATGATCCCATATCCATCGGTGTTTGACATCAAGGATGGTGTACGGGTGCTTAGTGGAGACTGGGTACACTGGACGGACTCGCCGAGAACTCCCAGATGGTGATATACCATACGTCAGATGGCAGTTCTCCGGTGACACTGGTACAGGGTAGTCTGTAGACACGAGATCGTCATAGAGTCTTGTGTGATTCCCACTGTGCTTTGATTTCCACCTTACCACGTCCAAGAGGGCGTGCAAAACGGTGGCTTTTGGGTACAGTCCCGAATCACATGGAGGCAATGAGCGATAGAAGGGGATTCGTCTCTCCCGGTATAGGGAGTTGATGTTGTGCTATGTTCGATTGGCTATAACTGGAAGTCCCTGGCCAGGGCTGATATAGAGAAATACTGGTAAGTGTTACCAGTAGTTTCTCGGCCTGTTATGAACCTCATATCGACACGACTTATCGGTTACTGGGGTCTGACGTATACCACCCCTAGACTTGATATGCGACATATCAGACGAACAGACCGGACTGTACGGGAGTGTTACTAATTGGATTCACAAGAGAACGGACAAGCTAGCTTGTTGATCTTCTGATCGCTCAATACCTGGGTGGCTGTTACGTTTAGCTGACTGCTTGCAGCTTGTGGGTGTTTGATATGATCATCACCTGCTACCGATGTATTGACGATTCTTTAGAGTCCTACACAGAGGTTTCTTGGCTCAGGCAAAATGGAGTAGAGGCACATATGTGATATGTGCAGGACCGAGGATAATGCGATATGAGATACCGTATTATATTCTCGAGATATTTAGATATGAACCGGGACATCAGATCAAGTGTTGATTCGATGAATCGGTACATGATATATTAGTCGGTTATATTCGATATAGCCGGATCGTCGGATCAAGTGTTGATTCGATGATTTAATGTATAATGATATATATGATATATTGTATTACATTATCTAATATTGGCTCGTTTTATTATTTTATTTTCTCACCGGATTAATACATTGATATATATGCGATATATGTTAAATGTATTATTTTCTTTTGTTGCAAATATATAATATATATGTGATATATATTATTGTGACATGATATGATTTATTATGAAACATGTTTAGGGATGATAAAAAGAGATTAGGGTTTGATTAGGGTTAGCTCCTTCTTGATTATTCTAGAAGGATTTCCTTTTGTCTTGGTTAAGATATTATGGTTGATACTTATCCTTAACCTAACCAAACCCTAGCTCTAGTTTATTCTCTACAAAGGTTAAGCATATCATCCTTGACCATGGTTCCATATCAATCATATATTCTTATCTACTATTCATCACAAAAGGAATGATCCCATTATTCTTCATCTTCTTCTCTCTTGAGTTTTTGAGAGAGCTCACTTGTGATTTCTTTTGTGATGAGTTCTTGTGAGAAAATGATATAAAAAGAAAGCATAAATACTACTCCATCATCCTCATCTAATCTAGCCCATTAGATTAGGGTGTTCACCTCATTAGAGTGAGAGAGCTTGGGTTATAACAACTTCGACGTAGATCATCGGAGAAGCGGAACACTACAAGCTAGCATGGATCGTTCGAGTCGTGGAGCCTCTCTTGAGTCCGGGAGATCATGGATCGCGGCAAAGGGACTTCTACTCGGAGCTTGTGAAGTGAAGGAGCAGACTACATAGGTTGTAATCCCTCACACTTAGTATTAAAGATGTTATCTTGCATGTTAAACCCTAATAATCTAGCAAAGATTCCGGTTTTGGGTTGTTCGGCACTTCTAAAATTTAATTCGGGCATGTTTGATGCCTTATGAACCCTTACAAGAGTGCCTAGGAACCCTACAGTGGTATCAGAGCCTAGCTAGAGTATTAGGCGACGTGTTTACGAAGTTAAAACTCCGATCGAACCCGAACCGACAAAAATGAACCCCTCTCTGGATATTTTTCAAAAATGCGATTTTTTCTGAATTAAAAATACCTGAAAAATACATCAGAAAAAAATAAGAATAACAGTGAAATACGAGGAATTGATCCGTACAGACGACCGCGGAATCGCGGCCGTACCCTGCTTGGGCCGCGGTTCCGCGGCAGTACTGCTTGATGAGACAATTTTTATTTCACAGTAATTTTTCTTTTTAATGCTTATACAGTTTCTGGTATTTTTAAATTGACTCAAGTGTTGAGTGTACTGGGCTTTATTTTGTAATCTTTGATTCGATCGGAAAATTTAAATTCATTATTATTTCCGGATATTTAGAAACTGTTAAAATGTTCGAACGGATGACATTAACTCAATTTTTCCCGGCACGAAAAACATTCAAGTGTTGAATTTTTCTCGGGTTTAAATCTTTCGGAAAACCGTGCATGTGACGCGATGGACCCTCTAGAAGACAACAAACCTTAACTCGATTATGTGACCGTCTTGAACTGCCTTTTGAACCTTCGGGTTTGGGGCAGTACGGCTTGCCACATGTGAGGCATTGGCTTGACCCTTCTACGGCTGGACCGTTGCTACTGTGACGTATTCTGGAACTTTTGAACTCCGCTCAAGTGTTGAGCTATTTAGGAAATCTTGGGTATTTGATTATTCGTTCGAAAAGTTTAATACTGTCTATTTATCTGGAATGTGATACAATATGTGGAATTCATAGAGTTAGGCATGAAATGCGAAGTATGTGATATTTCGGATTTACGATGTCTAAAGTGATTGTGTATTCCAAATATTGTAGTTTTACAATTTCTTTTCTGTGACCGTAAGTGTAGTATGTAGTTGTATTGCCGGTTTTCGTTGCTATACGACAACGACGATCGGTGTATGCATACTTACTTACGTTGATGATATGTGATATTATGTGTTGCTGTGATATGTTATATTGGATCGTCGTGTTCTGAATAGCCGGGGGTTTTATGTGAGATGAGGGTTTTTATTTTCATTCATGTAAAATTCATTTGTATGTAATATTCTTTTATTGGGGCACTTCTGGGATGAGGTTGATGTCACCATTGTATATTAATTACTTTTCCGCATTAGGTAGACCCAAGGAGGGGAGCACAAGTAACCGGATTCTAGGGTCCAGTGGGAGACCATCTCGAGGAGTCGAGACCGGGTCTCATAACCCTAGAATTGGCAGAGTTACTTGCCGCTCTCGTAGGGGTCTAGGGATGTGGGTTTGGCTATTCATCGCGACCGTGGAATCCGTGTTTTATACCGGCTCGTATTGAAAACACGGACATCCTAGTATATCCAATATTTCATATATGTTCTTCTGCTGCAATGTTCTGTGATGAGATCATATTACTGCCTGAGACGAATGCTTATAAATATATATATATATATATATATATATGCTGATATATAAATATTACTGCTTTCGTTTATTCTGTGATGCTTAGGAAGCATAAGCTGATGGGATTTTTTATTAATGAGATTAATAAAAAGAAAAGAAACCTAAAAGATATTGTAGAATCAAAACTTTATAAAAAGGGTAGCTACAGTTTTGCTTTGCATAGCGGTATATATGATATACCCTGCACCTTATTCGATGAGGAAAGAGCCGAGATCCCTTCACCGGGAGTGACCTCTTTAGCAAAACTGGCAGATGCTACAACTCTCGGTTTGTCTTTTGATTGCTTTTAGAGTTTTTCTTTGCATAGCGGTATATATGATATACCCTGCACCTTATTCGATGGGGAAAGAGCTGAGATCCCTTCACCGGGAGTGACCTCTTTAGCAAAACTAATGAAAGCCTCAAAAATGCTACATTTCAAAATTTCACATGATTCTACGACAATATCAAGTTCATTACGCTCATGCTTTTCTGAAAAACCTGCGTAGCCCTCCTTCAATTCAGATAAGTAATATTTAGTATTCGTGCTGCGGTAGTTTGGCATGCGTCAAGGCGTAGTGTACGGTAGCTGATTATTACTTATCTGTAGCATGAGATGCGATTGGATTAGGGTATTCATACGACGTTGTTTGGCATGCGTCAAGGGTCGTACGGGTGGGTTTAATTCAATCACGAATTGTACGGGTTGAACTTGACTAGCGGACTATGGGTTGTTTGGCATGCGTCAAGGTCATAGCACGCTAGGGGCAAAATATTATCGGGAATTTCAAGTGTTGAAATTTGCAATGAGATTGCATACCTCCTATGAGATAGATGGATCCCGATACCCACTGCGAGTAAGTGTTACTCCTGGGAGTGTTTTATACAGGACAATTAGCCGATCAAGTAGGTGTCTAGAAAATTGTTAACGGGGTTACGCCTCTGGGAAAACAATGTTTACTTTAATTAGGTCCGTGCGAAAGCACGGGGAACCTCCCTCAAGTACCGACACTGATCTGGCTGAAAGATTGACGAAATTGTAGGGTGTAATTAATCCCGACTAATCTTACCTTTTAGGGTTTGAAGGTAGATTTGATAAAAAACAGTGGGAGATATCCTGATTAGATAAGATAATAACCAATCTAATCTTGCAAGAGCATACGGTAAAGTGTTTTCTTCTCTCTCTCTCCAGGTAGCGACCATGTCAGGCCATAATCAAGATAATAATATGGATGTATTGACTGAACCCGCTTATTATACTGAGCAGGGGAACGTTGGACCCGTTCTTTCTTATAAGAGTTATAAGATTGAACAGGGAATAGGAGAATATCTGGATTCTCAAGCTGCCCAAAAGAACATGCATGTTGATGCATCTTCTTCAGGTGTGTTAGTTATTGAGAACTGTTTCTCAGTTCACCCTACGTCCTGGGTATTAGATACCGGATCAGGATCCCACATATGTAAATTGTTACATGGGCTAAAGAAAGGTAGAGAACTGGGAAAAGGTGATCATTCCGTTCAAGTAGGGAATGGGACAAATGTTGCAGCCAAAGTAGTTGGCAAATATCACTTGGTATTACCAAGTGGTGATACACTAATTCTGAATGAGTGCTATTATATACCAAACATGATGTGCAATATTATATCAGTTTCTTTATTAAGTAAAGAAGGATATAATTTTGTAGTACAGGATAATGTTTTGAACATATTCCTAGATCAAAAGTTGATTGTATCAGGCTCGTTACATAATGGCATATTCATTCTAAATCAAAATACAGTCCTCAATATACAAAACACACACAAGAGGAAGAGTTCAGAAATGAACGAATCCTTCTTGTGGCATTGTAGACTTGGTCATATCAATGCAACACGACTGGCTAAGTTACATAAAGATGGATATTTGAATCCATTCGAATTATCATCTTATGATACTTGTCATTCATGTCTCAAAGGAAAAATGACCAAAGCTCTGTTTAGTGGACACGGAGAAAGAGTTACGGAACTCTTAGGACTGGTACATAGTGATGTATGCGATCCCATGTCTACGCATGCCAGGAACGGTTCTTCCTACTTCATTACATTCACTGACGATCTCTCTAGATTCGGACATGTGTTCCTGATTGAACACAAGTCTGAAGCTTTTGAGAAATTCAGAGAATATAAGCATGAAGTAGAGAATCAAACGGGCAAAAGTATTAAGATTCTTCGATCTGATCGAGGAGGAGAATACTTAAGTAATGAGTTCCTAGATTATCTAAAAGAGAATGGGATTCTATCTCAGCTTACTCCTCCATATACACCACAGCACAACGGTGTATCGGAACGAAGGAATCGCACCCTATTGGATATGGTGCGCTCGTTGATGAGTACAGCTGAGTTACCTATTTCCTTCTGGGGGTATGCACTTAAGACAGCCATAGACCTATTGAATAGAGTTCCCACCAAATCTGTGCCTACCACTCCATATGAGATATGGAAAGGGAAGAGACCACATCTTAATTACATTAAGATATGGGGTTGTCCGGCCTATGTCAAAAGGAAAAATCTGGACAAACTCGAGGCAAGATCTGTCTTATGTAAGTTTGTAGGATATCCCAAAAATTCACAAGGGTATATCTTCTACCACCCCGAGGAACAAAAGGTGTTAGTTTCTCGACATGCCACTTTCTTAGAAAAAGGTTTTCTTATGAAACGGAATAGTGGCATTGAGGTAGAACTGGAAGAGGTTCCAGCAACACAAACTATAACAGAAGACTTG
The DNA here is from genome assembly GCA_030015575.1 of Agapanthus africanus. Taxonomy (NCBI): domain Eukaryota; kingdom Viridiplantae; phylum Streptophyta; class Magnoliopsida; order Asparagales; family Amaryllidaceae; genus Agapanthus; species Agapanthus africanus. The sequence continues at coordinate 129,198,369 of JASDDO010000016.1, read as the reverse complement.
GTAGAACCAGAGGATTCAGTAGTACCCGACGAACCCCAGCCTCTCCGCCGATCTAGCAGGGTTTCTCATCTGCCTGAGAGATACTACGGTTTTCTCATTGATAGTGGAAGCGAGGATTGCATTATGGAAGATGATGACCCGACTAGTTTCGAGCAGGCCATCACGAGTAGTGACTCTGTGAAATGGCTGGATGCAATGCGATCTGAGATGGAATCCATGTACACCAATAAAGTATGGATTTTGGAAAATGCTCCTGAAGGGGTAAAACCCATTGGGAGCAAGTGGATTTTTAAAAGGAAATTTGGTGTAGATGGAAAAGTTGAGACTTTCAAAGATAGACTTGTAGCAAAGGGTTTTCGTCAACGACCAGGTGTGGATTATGACGAAACCTTTTCTCCAGTGGCTATACTTAAGTCCATCCGGATCTTACTTGCCATTGCTGCATACCATGACTACGAAATCTGGCAAATGGATGTTAAGACCGCCTTTCTAAATGGTGATTTAGAAGAGTGCGTGTACATGACTCAGCCAGAGGGCTTCGTAGATAGTGGGAGCAGCGGAAAGGTGTGCAAACTGCTTAAATCCATTTATGGGTTAAAGCAAGCATCGCGGAGTTGGAACATCTGTTTTGATGTTGTAGTCAAAGAGTTTGACTTCGTCAAAAATATAAATGAACCTTGTATCTATAAAAAGGTAGCAGAAAGTAAGGTTGTCTTCCTCGTATTGTATGTTGATGACATACTCTTGATAGGAAATGATATTCCTATGCTGCAATCAGTCAAGCTCTTCTTATCATAAAGATTCTCAATGAAAGATCTAGGTGACGCCTCCTGCATATTGGGGATTAGGATATATAGAGATAGATCCAAAAGGATACTGGGATTGTCCCAATCCAGGTACATTGACACCATACTAAAGAGGTTTAGTATGGAAGAATCCAAGCGTGGGAACCAACCCACGATCTCTGGACTCACTCTCTCCAAAGAGATGTCTCCCAAGACAGATTTGGAGAGAGCTCGCATGCAAGGGATACCCTATGCTTCGGCAGTAGGCTCTATCATGTATGCGATGCTATGTACCAGACCCGATGTAGTATACTCACTAAGTGTAGTGAGTCGGTATCAAGCAGATCCTGGAGAGAGTCACTGGACAGCTGTGAAGAACATTCTCAAATACTTACGAAGGACTAGAGACATGTTTTTGGTGTATGGTAACGGAGAACTCCGGGTGGAGTCCCTTACCGATTCCAGCTTCCAAAGTGATAAGGACGACTCTAAGTCGCACTCGGGATTTGTCTTTACCCTCAATGGAGGGGCGGTATGTTGGAAGAGTTCCAAACAGGATACCGTTGCAGACTCGACGATGGAGGCTGAATACATCGCTGCCAACGATGCTGCCAAAGAGGCTGTATGGATGAAGAAGTTCATTAGTGAACTTGGTGTGGTTCCATCCATTGAACATCCAATACCTCTGTATTGCTATAACAATGGAGCTGTGGCTTTGGCCAAGGAACCCAGGTCCCATCAGAAGTCCAGACATATTCTGAGGCGGTATCACCTGATCAGGGAGATAGTTGATCGCCGGGAGATTGAGGTCAGGAGAGTAGATACGAAGGACAACACTGCGGATCCACTCACGAAGGCCATTCCCCAGATACAGTTTGAGAGATTATTCGGGATGCTAGGTATGAGATACTACAGCAGCTGGCCTTAGTGCAAGTGGGAGATTGTTAGTTATGTATATGCCCTAGAGGCCATTGTTGTACATATGATGTATATTATGATGGATGCTTGGATATATACAGAGAGGACTTTCTTGCGCGTCATGATAGTATGCTATTTGGTTTCACTTTATCTTAACATGTTGACTTGTATTGGTTTACTGTCTTACTCTCACATGTTGGTAAAGCCCTTAGGATCTGTACTCAACTACTGGGACTATGATGAGATCATACTAGTGGGGCCATAGTAGTCGATGAGTACATCCTATTGATTAATATCAAAAACTGTAATTACCGCAATCAGAAACGGCGTCGCTTCGCAGCTAGCCGGTGAGTACGGGTCGATCCACAGAGACGGGTAAATTCCTTTTATGTGTCTTAACGAGTTGATTCTATTTATCGTTTTGGTTGGTTTATAAAAATCTAAAATAATGGATCTAATTAATCTAATTAAGAATCTTGCTAGGGTTAGGCTTAAGGGAAGTTTTGGAGATTAAAGTTTTTCATCACCGCTTTCAATGCCTACTTTGTTTAGATCTATTAGATGTTAAGTTAATTAACAATAAAGTGGATACAAATCTTTTGGGAGATGTTTCTTCCTCTAGATTTGTACCCTACCTTTGTTGATAATTATCCTAACCCTCACGGAAAACGCGCGGAACCGGCCCTTTATACTACGGTTCATCGTTACCTCGAAGGGTAGGATGCCGCAGGGAGCGGTTGTGCTCGTATGCGTGAAGTTCTAATTTATTAGGTGAAGGTGGCATTGAAAGGGATGAGAGATTTCATCTCTCAACCCTTTCCCTAAGGCTAACCCTAACAAGCGAGGAGACTACTCGCTCATTAGGGGATGAGAAGACATTATAATTAAAAGAATTAAAAGACTTACTAGGTTGACGGCTCCCTCCAAACAAGAAGAACAGATCTGAATGTCACCTCCAGAAATTCTGAATTTTATTGATTGAAAAGAGGCATACATTTTTCAGATCTAGGATTACAATTTATAGGAAAATAGGAAATCTAGGGTTACAGACTCTCGCACATGTGCAATTACATATTTGACCACTGGAAATCCCAACACCCACAACGTCGCAACAGTACAGAAAATATTCACCGACACGTGCACTTGATGGCCGCGGAACCGCGGCGCCAGGCTGGGTTTGGCCGTGGTTCCGCGGCCAAAGAAGGGAGTTGGGCCCTGTGCTTTTTGGGCTTGGTTCAGCGGCTCTGTGGGCTTCTTTTTCTTCACTTATTTTCTCTTTTGGGCTTCTGGTTTTCCTCCAGATGTTTCAGTGAACACTTTGTAGGTATCTTTTGACCGTTTGCTTTAACATTTTGGACCTTGCATTGTTCTTCATCTAGGCTAGACTAGGATCCGTCTAATAGTTGGTCAAAAGTCCCTTTTTCTGTTGTTTTGTGTCTTTTTCACTGTACTTGCTCCAGAAACCTGTATCCTGTAATATGCAACAAACGTGCGTCAAGAGTACCTGTTTATTTATAAAAAGGATAAGAATAGGGGAATGATAAATGCAATATTATGGTCTGAACACCTATAACAGTTCCTAGTCAAGGGTATATCGAGACAGGGCATCGATACACCAGAGTAGACAAGCGTATACGCATCTTGACCCATATGATGGGCAATGGATGATCCCATATCCATCGGTGTTTGACATCAAGGATGGTGTACGGGTGCTCAGTGGAGACTGGGTACACTGGACGGACTCGCCGAGAACTCCTAGATGGTGATATACCATACGTCAGATGGCAGTTCTCCGGTGACACTGGTACAGGGTAGTCTGTAGACCCGAGATCGTCATAGAGTCTTGTGTGATTCCCACTGTGCTTTGATTTCCACCTTACCACGTCCAAGAGGGCGTGCAAAACGGTGGCTTTTGGGTACAGTCCCGAATCACATGGAGGCAATGAGCGATAGGAGGGGATTCGTCTCTCCCGGTATAGCGAGTTGATGTTGTGCTATGTTCGATTGGCTATAACTGGAAGTCCCTGGCCAGGGCTGATATAGAGAATACCGGTAAGTGTTACCAGTAGTTTCTCGACCTGTTATGAGCCTCATATCGACACGACTTATCGGTTACTGGGTTCTGACGTATACCACCCCTAGACTTGATATGCGACATATCAGACGAACAGACCGGACTGTACGGGAGTGTTACTGATTGGATTCACAGGAGAACGGACAGGCTAGCTTGTTGATCTTCTGAGCGCTCAATACCTGGGTGGCTGTTACGTTTAGCTGACCGCTTGCAGCTTGTGGGTGTTTGATATGATCATCACTTGCTACCGGCGTATTGATGATTCTTTAGAGTCCTACACAGAGGTTTCTTGGCTCAGGCAAAACGGAGTAGAGGCACATATGTGATATGTGCAGGACCGAGGATAATGCGATATGAGATACCGTATTATATTCTCGCGATATTTAGATATGAACCGGGACATCGGATCAAGTGTTGATTCGATGAATCGGTACATGATATATTAGTCGGTTATATTCAATATAGCCGGATCGTCGGATCAAGTGTTGATTCGATGATTTAATGTATAATGATATATATGATATATTGTATTACATTATCTAATATTGGCTCGCTTTATTATTTCATTTTCTCACCGGATTAATACATTAATATATATGCGATATATGTTAAATGTATTATTTTCTTTTGTTGCAAATATATAATATATATGTGATATATATTATTGTGACATGATATGATTTATTATGAAACATGTTTAGGGATGATAAAAAGAGATTAGGGTTTGATTAGGGTTAGCTCCTTCTTGATTATTCTAGAAGGATTTTCTTGTGTCTTGGTTAAGATATTATGGTTGATACTTATCCTTAACCTAACCAAACCCTAGCTCTAGTTTATTCTCTACAAAGGTTAAGCCTATCATCCTTGGCCATGGTTCCATCAATCCTATATTCTTATCTACTATTCATCACAAAAGGAATGATCTCATTATTCTTCATCTTCTTCTCTCTTGAGTTTTTGAGAGAGCTCACTTGTGATTTCTTTTGTGCTGAGTTCTTGTGAGAAAATGATATAAAATGAAAGCATAAATACTACTCCATCATCCTCATCTAATCTAGCCCATTAGATTAGGGTGTTCACCTCATTAGAGTGAGAGAGCTTGGGTTATAGCAACTTCGACGTAGATCATCGGAGAAGCGGAACACTACAAGCTAGCATGGATCGTTCGAGTCGTGGAGCCTCTCTTGAGTCCGGGAGATCATGGATCGCAGCGAAGGGACTTCTACTCGGAGCTTGTGAAGCGAAGGAGCGGACTACAAAGGTTGTAATCCCTCACACTTAGTATTAAAGATGTTATCTTGCATGTTAAACCCTAATAATCTAGCAAAGATTCCGGCTTTGGGTTTTTCGACACATCTAAAATTTAATTCGGGTATGTTTGATGCCTTATGAACCCTTACAAGAGTGCCTAGGAACCCTACACTTATTGCAGAAATGAGTTCCATTGTCACTAATGATCGCTCGGGGATGCCCAAACCGGGAGAAAATGTTTTCTTTAAGAAATCTAAGGACAACCTTGTTTTCGTTAGTCCGGCTGGGCACAGCCTCGACCCACTTAGAGACGTAATCTACAGCGAGAAGGATGTACAAGTTCCCAAAAAAGCTGGGAAACGGCCCCATTAAATCTATCCCCCAAACGTCGAAAATCTCCACAACCAAGATTGGTTGGAGCGGCATCTCGTTCCTCCTGGATATCCGGCCCAAGTGTTGGCATCGGGAGCAAGTCTTGCAGTAGTCATGAGCGTCTTTGAAGAGTTGTGGCCAGTAGAAACCACACTGAAAGATCTTCTCAGCTGTCTTTCTGGGGACATAATGCCCGCCACATGCTTGATCGTAGCAAAATGACAGCACACTCTTGAATTCATCGTCAGGGACACACCGACGAATAATCTGGTCGGGACAGTACTTGAACAGATAGGGTTCTTCCCAGTAAAAGTGTTTTACTTGGAATAACAATTGAAGTCTGTCCTGACTTGACCATTCGGTTGGTAGTAATCCTGTGGCTAAATAGTTCACAATATCTGCGAACCAGGGTTCGCAAGATACTATCAAGAGCTGTTCATCCGGGAAAACGTCGTTGATCGGAATTTGAAGCGACGGCGAAGAAGGAAGTCGTGAGAGATGGTCGGCGACTACGTTTTCACACCTCTTTTGTCCTTGATGACAAAGTCAAACTCTTGAAGCAAGAGGATCCAACGTATCAGCCGAGATTTTGCATCTTTCTTCGCAAAAAGATGGCGCAGAGCAGAATGGTCTGTGTAGACAATGATTGGAGAGCCGATGAGGTAGGACCTGAACTTTTCTAAAGCAAATACAACAGCCAAGAATTCCTTCTCAGTTGTTGTATAATTAAGTTGGGCGTCGTTCAGGGTTCGGCTAGCATAATAGATTACGTGCGGCATCTTGTTGATGTGTTGTCCAAGGATAGCACCAATAGCAAAGTCGGATGCATCGCACATAATCTCAAATGGGTGCGTCCAGTCAGGTGAGGAAAGAACGGGAGCAGAAGTGAGTGAGCTTTTTAATGACTCGAACGCAGTCACACAGCTCGAGTTGAAATCGAATGGCGTGTCCTTGGCCAGTAGAAGAGTCAAGGGCCTAGCAATCTTGCTAAAGTCCTTGATGAACCGTCTATAGAAACCGGCATGGCCAAGGAAGGCTCGGATGTCTCTGACGCATCTGGGAGGAGGGAGATTGGAAATGACCTCAATATTCGCTTTGTCAACTTCTATGCCATTTTGTGAAATGATATGTCCTAAGACAATACCTTCGCGCACCATGAAGTGGCACTTCTCCCACTTCAAAGTGAGGTTCTTGTCCTTACATCGGGTAAGGACAGCGTCGAGATGCAGCAAACACTTATTAAAGGAATCGCCGAAGATGGAGAAATCGTCCATGAAGATCTCCTTGAATTTTTCCACCATTTCTGAGAAGATTCCCATCATACACCGCTGGAAGGTAGCGGGCGCATTGCATAACCCAAAGGGCATGCGACGATATGCAAACGTGCCGAAAGGACAAGTGAATGTGGTCTTGTCCTGGCCTTTTTCGGCGATGGGAATCTGATTATAGCCGGAGTAGCCATCAAGAAAGCAGTAGTACTCGTGTCCGGCCAATCGTTCAAGTATTTGGTCGATGAAAGGTAGGGGAAAGTGGTCCTTCTGCGTTGCGGTGTTGAGTTTTCTGTAATCGATGCATACTCGCCACCCAGTTTGGGTGCGAGTAGGGATTAACTCGTTCGCCTCGTTAGTGATAACTGTTATGCCTGATTTCTTGGGGACAACGTGAATGGGGCTAACCCACTAGCTATCAGAGATAGGGTAAATGATACAACTATCCAGACACTTTACGATTTCCTTTTTCACAGCCTCCTTCATGACTGGGTTGAGTCGCCTTTGTGGAACCCTGGCTGGTTTGGCATCATCCATCAGATGAATGTGATGTTCAATGATCACGGGACTAATCCCCTTGATGTCCGCCATGGACCAGCCAAAAGCTTGCCTATTGCTGTGCATGACCGCAAGAAGGGCTTTCTCTTGCTCTAGAGCTAGAGAAGCTGAGATGATAACAGGGAGGGTCTCGTTCTCACCCAAGTAAGCGTACTTAATGTGAGACGGCAAAGGCTTGAGTTTGAGCGTTGGAGGTGAAACAATTGAAGGCAAGATTGGTGAAAAGGTCTCGAACTCAAAGGATTCCAGCAAAGGTTCAAAACGAGTGTAAGCGAACGAGTTGGATCGTTCAGGTAACTCATCCGGAAATTCGAAGGATTCAAACTCGGGTGGTGAGTGGCTAAGATCGTTCGAGAAAGTGAAACACTCATAGTCATTGTCGGGCGCAGAAACAACAGCAGGTTCGAAGAGGAACGCACTAGTGGCGTTAAGGTTATCGTGATCAAACAAAAACTCCTCGAATTCACACTCTTCCGGGGTGATCTCCTGGATTGAGAAAACGTCTAGTATATGAGCATTAGGTTCGGAGGGCTGATTCCCCAACCTAAAAATGTTGAGTTCAATTGTCATGTTTCCAAAAGATAGGTTCATCGAACCATTTCGACAATTGATCACAGCATTTGAGATTGCAAGGAATGGGCGACTGGGTATCACCGGAATTTGATTCCGGGGGTTAGCTACAGGCCGTGTGTCTAAAACAATGAAGTCAACGGGGAATATGAAGTCCCCAACCTTGATTAACACATCCTCTAGCTCACCCCTAGGATGGGTGATCGATCGGTCGGCCATTTGGAGAGTGCAGTGTGTGGGTTTCAGCTCTCCTACACCTAGTTGCTCATATACTGAGTATGGAAGCAGGTTAACACTGGCACCAAGATCTAATAGTGCGCGGTTGATGTTCTTATCCCCAATGGTAATAGAAATCGTAGGACAGCCAGGGTCCTTCCGGTTTTGAGGTAAAGATTGGGTAAAAGCATCACTCACGGCACTAGCCAAGAAAACTTTCTTGGGTACCTGAGATTTCCTCTTTTTCGTGCACAAGTCCTTTAAGATTTTCGCATAGGACGGGACTTGTTGGACAGCATCTAAAAGGGGAATGTTGATGTTAACCTGCTTAAACAACTCCAGAATCTTCTCCATTTGTGGATTTGGTTTATTGGACCTCAACCGGTTTGGAAATGGAACGTTTTTAAAATTGGTTGAGTCCAATGCTTGTGGAGAAGATTGTGGAGTTGGAACGGATCCCAGAGCTGGTGTTTTCGTGGAGTGAGAAGTGGGTCCGTTCAGAGCAGAAGAAGAAGCAGAAGAAAAAGCGGCCGGGGTGTCATTATCCTCAATTATTGTGCCGATGTTGTTGTGCAGCATCCTTCCTGATCTCAATGTAGTCACGGCACTCACATTATGGTTCTGTTGTTCAAGAGAAACATGTACATTATGTGGGTGACCGGGATTTGGGAGTGGTTGAGATGGAAGCTTCCTCTTTTCTCGCTCGCTTAACGCCGCATTCAGCTGTGCAATCTGGGCTTCGATGGTCTTGATGCTTTGCCCGTGTGCAGCAGTGTGTTGCACCAAAGACTGAATAGACGACTGGATGTTGGCGGTGGATTGTGTCGATTGTTTAACGAACGCCTCCAGACTTCGTTCTAGCGAGGAAACCTTATCGTTGTTTAACGGAACAAAGTTGTTTTGCGGAAAAAAATTGTTGGGTGCAAAGTTGTTCGTCTGATTTTGGAAAGGTTGGGGTTGGAAGGGCTGCTGAAACTGATGTTGAGTTTGTTGTTGCGCTTGTTGTTGCGAAGGAGGGGGCCTCTGGAAGCTGTTGCCTTGGAATTGATGCTGATTCTGATTCCAGGCGAAATTGGGGTGGTTCCTCAAACCGGGATTATAGGTGGAAGAGTATGGATCATTTCTTGGTCTTTGCTGAAATGCAGCATTAACCTGATCCTGTCCTTGCGATGGTGGATTGTAAGGACACTCTTCGGTTAAGTGAGAAGGATCGGAACAACAAGCACAAATGGTATGAAGGGGGAGAATAGGGGCAGGAGCAGAAGATGAAAATTTGCTCTCTATCGCTTCAAGTTTTCTCGTTATTGCAGCCATTTCAGATTTCATCGCAATAGAGACATCAAGTTGGTGAATTCCTACCCTAGACTGACCAGTAGAAGTGGAGGAAGAAGAAGAAGAAGTTGGTCTGGTGCTCTCCCATTGAAGCGTTTGTTCCACAAGGTCGTCGAAGAATTGCCACGCTTCCTCGTCAGATTTCGATAAGAAGTGACCCTGACAAATGGTTTCCAACAACCGCTTGGTTGCTGTGTTCAGGCCCTCGTATAAGGTTTGGAAAAGTTGCCATTTCTCAATACCATGGTGAGGGCACTGAACAAGAAGGTCTTTATACTAGTCAAAGCACTTCCAGAAGGGTTCAGTAGGAAGCTGGGAGAATTGGTTGATTTCGTTACGGATCCTCGCGGTTTTATGATTCGGATAGAATTTCTTGAGAAACGCTTTCACAAACTCATCCCAACTGGTTATGGAGTGGGAAGAGGTGCTATACAACCATTTTTCAGCAAGATCGAACAAAGTGAACGGAATGACCCGTAGTCGTATAGTATCGTCCGACAGCTGGGAAGTTTTCATCATGGCACAAACATTTTAGAACTTGTTGATGAAGATATAGGCATCTTCAGATTCAAGCCCATGAAATTTTTGAAGCATGTTAATGAAGTGGGGCTTAATTTCAAAATTATCCCCATTGGCCGGTGGAAGGGAAAGACAGGTGGGGAGTGCAGAGCGGGTGGGATAGAAACGATCCTAGAGCGCAATTCGCTATGGCGCTACGACAGGCGGTGGTGGTGGGTTATTCGCATCCATAGGAGGTCGAATCAATCCCGGGGGAGTTGTAGGGATGTTTGGATTAAATCCTGACATCGCGGAAGAAGAGGTTGGTGATGGTGAAGGTGAGGATGTATGAACAGAATTCCGGTCAACGTCGGAGTTTGCCGGCAAAGGTAAGGGTGAAAGAGGCGTGGACGGAGTTTCGACGTCTGAGTCGATCGCGTAGTCGGTAGCGACTAACGTAACGAGGACTAGACGGGCGCTAGTGTCCCGAGTCCAAGCGGACATACACTAAACGAGTTTAATATAATCAAAGCGGAGAAGGTGAGGGTAAGAAAACGCCAATGGAGAAATACGATGGGAGGTGGGTGAAAAAATGGGATTTTGGCGACAAAGGGCAAGTTTTTATAAAAGTTTTTGGTTTTTGTGTTTTTTTTAGAAAGAGCTTTACAGAAATATGTACGGACTTACGGCTTCAAGCAATCACAAATAAGATATGCACAATCAAACCTAGATCTAGGGTCACCTAGGTCAGCTAGACAGCTCCTAACTGTTCCAAAAAGCTAGAAATAGGACCTCAAACCGCCTCTTCTCCGCCAATTACGGCCAGGTAAGTGCCAGGTAAGTGGGAGGCTCCCCACTACGTAAGTAGTGGTCCTAATTAAGTAACCACTTGCCTTGGACACACTTGCCTAGACACCGCAAAGTCAGGATAGGATAAACGGCCGATGCTTGTAACTAGTCCTCTGTCCTATTGAGCGCGAAGTCCTTAGGGCTGAGTCTAGTATTTTTTAATTAAACAATGGTCAATGCATATGCTTTTTGTGATTTCTGGGGTCCTGCGAAGGGTGATGAAATCCCCACCCAATCTGGATTGGTTTCAAGCCCCTTAAAGTCCGTATTAATATATGCAAAGAAGTAAAAATCAACTACAATCAATTTTTTATTTTTTTAGTGCAGTGCAAAGAATCCAGTACAAAAACAATTTATTGGAAGGGGGAAGAGAATTTGCGCAAAGAATGCTGCAGAAAACACAGTTCAGTGGAGTTCAGAGGAGTGGGGAGGAGAGCAGAAGGACTCACAGGGATTTTAGGGTTTTGAGGGCACCAAATGGCCGCGGTTCCGCGGACAGAGGGCTCTTATGCCGCGGTTCCGCGGCAGGAATGATGTGTTGGCCCTTCAAATTTCTTGCAGGTGTAGTTCTGGGTGTCCTCTTCAGTTTTGAAGCCTCTGAATCTGGCCTTGCTCAATGGATCTGCTCCAGAATTTTACAGTGGACCGTTGGCTCCGTCTTGATCCGTCGCGGTGTAGCCGCGAGATATGGGTCTAACTTGCCACGTCTTTGGCACTGAACTCGACCGTCTTTTTATCCTGCACACTTGCACAAAAACTAATCAAAAATAACAAGATGATTTTTTACAATGTATTTTTTTTCGCTTATGTTTGTATTCACAAATTAACCCGAAATTACACAAAGAAATAAACTACCGTCTTCCCGGCAACGGCGCCATTTGATTGGTAGAGTTTTTGCGTGCTTAGTTAATTACCTCAATCAAGACGGTTTCGCTTGTAGCTAGCCGGTTGAGTACGGGTCGTTCGCAGGGAGATGGGAATCTTTTTCTATGTGCTTTAACGAGTTAAGTCCAAATGTCCAGGTTTGTTTTTAGATTAACTATGTGCTAAAATGATATATAAAGAGAGCTTGTTAGGGTTAGGATTAGGTTAGTTTGAGTTAGGAGTCGCTCACTTCTTTCGTTGCCACTCTTAATATCGGTGTTACGGTAATCGGCAACAACGGGGATTAGCACGACTAGGAATGAACTTGCGAGTATAAGCTAGGCTTTCCAACGCTTAAGTTCTTCCTTTTGGTACTTGTCCATCCATTCTTGGCTCTTAGCCTTAACCTCCGGTTAATTCAACCACAACAGGTCTCACTAAGGAATCACCACTATCATGTACGATAGGGTGCCGTAGGGAGCGGATTGTGGTTCAATTAACGGGAGTCTGAATTAAGATGTTGGGCAAGAAAAGAGTGTGAGAGATTTCCTTCTCTCAAACATTCCTTATCCTACCCTAACAAGTGAGAAAACTACTCACCCATTACAAGAAAAAGGAAAATAAAACAAAGGAGGAAGATAGAAAGAAAGAGGTTAGAAGATTACAACTAGCTATTTGAGACCTCACTTTGGCAAGGATCAAGCTTAAGCATTATTGTTGTTTAAGGATAAAGAAAAAGAGAACAAGAAAGAAACAAACAACAAATAACAACAACTAGATTAGCAAATGAAAAATACAAGCAATTATAATTAACAATCATAACAAGACATGCATGGTAACAAAAAGAATTCTTTATCCATCACTTCACTCACAAAAGCTCACTACAAGGTTTTAAAGGAGAAGAGATGAGAAGAGGAAGAAGAAAAACAACATATATCCTAAAATCTAAATACAAGAATAAGCACCCTTGGCTTTGGCAAGTTTTGGACTATTTATAGGCAGGGAACTGGAAACCTAGGGCAACAATCTGACTCCATATAGAATGACCAAAATACCCCTGAAAACTCATCATCTGTCGAGCCCGTACGGCCGCGGTTCTGCGGCCAAAGCAAGCTTATGCCGCGGAACCGCGGCCATTATGTGGAGTTAGGCCATGAAATTTGGTGGTTTCCCCTGGTTTTTAGTACTCTTCAGTGTGGTATATATTGTTTCTCAGAATCTCTTCACAATATTTCCAGAATTTCAGCAGAACAAAAGGTGATGTAATGTGGATCTTTTGTCATGATTTTTCTTGAGCTCCGCGTAGATATGTTGGATCTTGTGTTGACATTGAGCTTTGTGCATGAAAATGACATCGAATTGCCATTTTGTCCCTTAAACTGGTGTGCGGCAACATACGGATAGAGAGCGGAGACCCGTGTTTTATCTGTGGTTGACAGTAATCCGGATTTTGTCGTGCTTTTCCATGAATTTCATTGTTTAGAGCTGAGAACCTGTATCCTGCAATTAACTAGCAAATACGGCTCAAAAGTACCTACCGATAAGCAATGTGATAAAATTTGGGCGGTATAAAAATGCAAAAATCTGATATGAACACTCATCGACCTCCCTTTTGGTCAATGCCTGGTTGCCCGTTACGTACAGCTAGTACCACTGATGTGCTAGTGGTTAAATCCATAACCAGTGTATTGACGAGTCTTTAGAGTCCCCCACAGACTGTTTCTCAAGTTTCGGGTGAAACGTTGTAGAGGCCGTATGATATATGGCAGGGTTCGATCATATACGTGCGGTATTGCACGGATCATGATCGGACGGATCATACTAGTGGGCTTTGGTTTAAGCCGGATTCTAGTATTAGATTTGTTGGATTAGTTTAGTCTCATCGCATTCGCATTCAGTCGGAATGCGGGAGCAGGTATGTATATACAGGTGAGGGGTATACTTGTGATCCGTCACGAGTTTACTTTAGATGTTGCCGTATCTTTTTATTGTTGTAAACATTTGGGTTAATGTTTACATATGGATATTATGAGCTAGAAATCATCATTTTGTGCATTAATTGTGACACATGCAAGGCTAGTGACTCTTGGTCTCTTTTTTTGTGTATATGTCACATTTGATGTTTGATTTATGTTGATATGATGAGTAGAGAGAGGGGGGGCTGCCATGAGTAGGTTGGTCTTGTGTTATTGTTACAACACTCTCTCATTTTATCAACACATCACAAAAAGAAAAGAAGGAGAAAACTTCTTCTTCCTCCTCCTTCTTCCTCTAGCTCATTATCTCCATCAATGGCAACACCTCTAACCTCCATCCAAATCCATGCATGCAAGAGACAAAGTGATCACAAACATTCTCTACATAACCTTGGACACGTTGGCTAGCACACTTCGTGCCCGCGTTGCTTCGGATGAAGCGGGAGCCCGTAAAAGGAATCGATGATGTGGCGCCCTTTCCGACGAGGAGGTCGAGACCGGAGATGCCGCGAGAAGCTTGGGATGGTGGCCAAAGACCGAAGGACACGGATCGATCGGTATAGCTTTCTATCCCTTCTCTAGTTTGCTAGTAGTAGGTTAATGGTTCGATCCTGGTTTTTAAGCATACGATAGCGCCGGTTTCTAGTTTAGAAAAATTTTCGTTCCGCATTTTGGCCTCGGAAAGACGGCCGGGGCGCTACCGTAGTCTTACATGGTATCAGAGACAGGCCATTAACCTTTACTAGCTTGCTCTAACGTGTTTAGAATTTCGATCGAACGCATTTTCTAAAAACTGCATTTCCAAGTCACAGTTTCTGTCGAATTTTTCCTGTGGCCAAAAAATTATTTAGTGTGCTGCAAAAAAACAGGCAGGGTTTTTTAAGACTTCTGTGAAAATTTGGTAATGAGATACTACAGTAACGCCGCGGAACCGCGGCCAAACCCATGTTTTTGCCGCAGTTCCGCCGCAGTCAAGTGTCATCTCCGTACCATTTCTTCTAGAGTGGTCTTTATACTTGGAATTGGGGTATTGTACCTAGATAGTGAGATTTGAGACACTGGGATTTTGAGATATTGAGGTATTGAGATTTGATGATACAGGCCAGTCCGGGTAGCCGGAGCCTGAGATATTGAGATATTGGGATTTATGTTTTGTGTCGATGCTAGACACTGTTTATGTTGATTTCCTTGATGATACCTCATTTTAAATATACAGAAGTCTCACTAAGTTGGGCACCGTCAGTCCGGATCGGCCCCTAACATCAATCACACGATCAAGACGGTATCCTCCGGATATCCGACTCGTCGGATAAAATCACCGGTAGGCAGTCTTCCCCTGCCGGGCTCATCGTCTACTACTCGATCTTCTTGCCCCGGGGTACCTTACCGGGTCCACTATGTACCCGCAGACGGTTCATCCAACTCCTCGAATCGGGTCTCGAAATCCATCTCATGACCGAGAAAACACCATGGTGGATGACTCATACATCATGAGAAAACCGCACTTTTCATTTTAAAAAGAAAGAAAAAGAAGTTTATATATATTCTTGCGGTTTTCTCCCAAATCCAGGAAATCTCATGAAAATCCGAAATCCAATCATCAATAGCACGTAAACAGTGAATATAGGCATAAAACTCCATAATACTACATAACAGTGAATAATAATATGCATGAAGTAGCAAGTAATAACTGCAATGTCTAAACTGGCATATAAGACAAGTACACTAATATCTTGTCTAAACTATCAGCTAACAAGCTATGTTAATGAAATAGTATTCTCTAAAGTGTACGTGACATGAAAATTACCGATGATGATGTGTGTGAGCCGGCAAGTAAGTGTACGTGGAACATACGCATCATCGGTAATGGTGCTGGTGTCCTGACAGCATGATATCAATAATGGTACATGAAATCACAATATAAGCATGCGATGCGATGCGAAGAGAACATCAATAATGTGCGGGAGATGAATGATAAACACAATGATAACTAATCTGCATTTAATATAATATAAGTCATACAGTGGTGCCATTTGAAATAACACGAATCGTGGTCTTTTGAAAATAATGGCTACGGTGCTTTTATGAAAAGATACGTCCTTTGAAATATCCGTAGAATCCCTTGGCCTGTCTTTTAAAATACCCACGATTCGTTTGTTTTCGAAATAGGTAGGAATCGAATCTAGTCTATCAACTATACTAAACTATATGGCTGAACTAACAGGCTAAACGAAAGGTAAGGAAACCGCCTAACATCTGAGTCGATACACACACACACACATACATACATATATATATATATATATATATATATATATATATATATATATATAATAGTCGGTGAATAGTACCGCATACGATACAATATCTATAATATGACATCCTCAAGTCAAGAGTGCGGATCTATCATTAATATATAGCTCGTACGTAAATCCGTCGTACGGCATCCTAAATCTGGGTACGGGTCAAATATCACTTTCATCACATTATTTATCTGGTATCCTCTTATTAAAATCATGATCCGGGGTACTGACCTACGTCTAGTACAAAACCGATACCATCTATGAAATGCATGCGTGTGTATGAAAACACGACGCCTAGAGAAACCGCTAAAATATCATGTTGTATCTCAAATACGGACCATGTCACATCACCGATCTCACGGCCTCAAGCCCAATCTCATCGACTCATCTCCAATCCCAAGTATTATCCTCATAATCCATGTATATGCATACGTGTGTGTGTGTGTGTGTGTGTATATATATATATACACCTAGTCCCATACCCAAGTGTATATATATATACATATCCCCATATACGCACATGTAAGATATATGTATGCAAATGCGGGTGTGCGGGTGGGTGTGAACCTACTCTAGGGCTCACGAGTAAGAAGCTATGCTAGTTTACTTCTAATTACCCTAAACTAAACCATGAACACAATGATCACCTCTTGATAAACATCCACGTATCATGAATCACATATATAACTTATATATCATAACTATACTACGAACTGCGGGGGTGCTATACGCCATCCACCCGACTTCTCCCCATAGATATAAACCTACTCACCTGGTCCTCGCTCGCCGATGCCAACGTCACCACGCGCTTGCTTGTCGTCTCGAAGTCCACATGGGGGTACCTACATGTCACAACGTATCGTGCCGCATAAAAATCCAATTTAAATCCAAAACGACACACGAATCTCACATAGGTCAAAGTCTATGGTTTGCTCTCTCCAATCAACCTAAAACCCTCGATATCGGCATACAAACGCCGAATGATCGAGAAAAACTCAGACGCACCAATCGTGGTTTCACAACTCCTTAAATATATATATATATATATAATAGGGTTAAAATCATCAAAACTTCAAATTGTCTTTTAAAGGTATTTTTCCGAAAACCTAGCAAGCAAAATTAACCGCTTTAATACAACATCTTGATCTTTTAGCAAAACGAGTTGTCACAATATTCACTAATTAGCTTAATTGGGCCACATAAACACTTACTATATTTTTAATCTCGCTAAATTACATTAACCCAAAATTCAAGTTTGCAAGAAATATCAATTTTAACACTTTTTAAAGCAAAATTCACAATTCATCAATTAAGCTTGGTTTTGCATATACTAAAGTATTAAACCACAAATTATAATGTTAATAATGTCATGAAACCCTAATTAGAATTTTATCTCACCAAAATATATATATATATATATATATATATATATATATATATATATATATATATATATATATTAAAAACCTAGTTAACAAAATTAGCACAATTTTCCATTTTAGCTCCAAACTTGGTGTTTTAATCAAATTTAAATATTTTAACAATTCTAGTGGCCATAATTCTCATTAAAACATCTTAACTAAGCCACACAACCATTAACTAGATTTTAATCTCACTACTTTATATTAATTACACAAATCTAGTTTGCAAAACAATCATAATTAAGACAATTTAAATTTAACAATTAACAAACTAGCAACTAGATTAGGTTTTGTAAATCTTAAGATGTTAGACTACTCATTGTAAACATGAGTAAGAGATAAAACCCTAACCTTAATTTAATCCTCTTCTTGAATATTAAATTTTGAAATTAGAGCCATAATTTACACACCTAATTAAGTTGATTCAAAGTATTTAACTAACAATTAAACACTAGGGTTAGGATTTACCTCCACAAATCAAAAGATCAAACTTGAAATTTTAGCCTCCAAAACTTGCTTCCATGCTCCAAGATCCAAGCTAGATTGGTTAAAGAATAATGGGCAGATGTTCGATTTGGGATTTGTGAGGTTTTATTTTGATTTTTGTTGAATTTGTGAGGAATTTTATGTTGGAAATGAAGTGGGAAAATTTGGGGGGGCTGCTCATGGGGAGGTCTCGGTCAAGATGGGGAGGGAATGAGTGAGGAGAGAGAGTGAGAATGGGGTTTGTGGCAAAAGTCAAACAAAACCCATACTTATTTAATTATAGTTTCTTGTTCATTCTTTTTCTTTTTTCCAATTACTTTTCTTTTCATCTTTAAGTGTGAGGTGGGTGTGTGTGTGGCAGCCATGGGCTCAGCCAAGTTGAAATTGGTGGTGTGTGTG
This sequence comes from Agapanthus africanus, assembly GCA_030015575.1. Lineage (NCBI taxonomy): Eukaryota > Viridiplantae > Streptophyta > Magnoliopsida > Asparagales > Amaryllidaceae > Agapanthus > Agapanthus africanus. Next base: position 129,180,229 of record JASDDO010000016.1, on the reverse strand, counting down.
AGTGTAGGTGAGTGAGTGGGTGCACACACAAGAAGATAAATACCAAACCTCAATTTCTATTTAATTTATTTTCACAAATAAGCCTTTTTCTTTTATATTTTCTAACACCATCTTAACAACTTCTTTTCATTACAAAAAAATATCTTACATGTTAGTTTAATGTGTTATGATGCACAAAATTTGTTTCAACCCATTCCGATTTGTAATTTTCCCTAATTAAATGTATTAGTGACGGCTTGAAATAATATTAAAATAATTAATTTCGGAAAATTTTCAGAAAATTAGAAATTTTACCAGTGGCTCAATAAACACCAAATAATAGCAATTATATAGCAAGAATCTGTATATTTAATTTTATAATAAAGATATTTATATTTTGGCTTTTTACGGAAAACCCCCTAATTTTACCGATTTTCCGAAATTTCACCGAAACGATTTTCAAAACGTTACAGTCCTACACAGAGGTTTCTTGACTCAAGCAAAACGGAGTAGGGGCACATATGTGATATGTGCGGGACCGATAACAATACGTGTATGTGATACCGTATTAGATTCTCGCGATATGAGATATCGGCCGGGTATATGTGATATAGCCGGGTCATCGGATCAAGTGTTGATTCGATGAACTGATACAGATTATATTAGTCGTTTATTTGTGAAATAGCCGGATTATCGGATCAAGTGTTGATTCGATAATTTAATGTATAATTATATATTTGATATATTAAATTACATTAACTAATATAAGCTCACTAAAAGATTCTTTTTCTCACTCGGGTAATACATTGATATATATGCGATATATGTTAATTATATTATTTTATTTTGTTACATTAAATATTGTATATGCGATATAATATTGTAAAATGTTGATTTTTTCCATATTAAAAATACTCAAAAAAATCAGCAGGGTATTTTAGGAATTACTGTGAAAACGAGCATTTAATACCATTAAACAGCCGCGGAACCGCGGCAATGACATGGCTTGCGCGGCGGTTCCGCGACCGTACAGTGGGCTTATTGTTTTATTTTTGCACAGTTAAATCCGTATCTAATTCCCGATTCTTCTAGGAATTTTTAATTTATACTCAAGTGTTGAGTTTTCTGGGTTGTATTGGGAGCTCGTTGATTCGATCGGAAAGTATAATTTCGTTTAGTTTGTCCGGGTAATTTTTAGAACGTGTTAAAATGTTCAAACGGATATCAATAACTCACTTTTTCCCCTGCCGTAAAATTTCCAAGTGTTGGATTTTTCCGTATTTTAAAAACGTTCTAAGTCGTGCAAGTAACGCGGTGGACCCTCTAGAAGACAACAAACCTTAACTCGATTATGTGATCGTCGTGAACTGCTACTAAACCTTAGGATTTGGGGCAGTATGGTGTTGCCACATGTGAGGCGTTGGCTTGACCCTTCTACGGCTGGACCATTGGTACAGTGGCATGTGATGGATGTTTTTTAAACTAATCTCAAGTGTTGAGCTATTTGGGAAATCTTGGGTGTTTGTTTATTCGATCAAAAAGTTTGACATTATCTATTTATCTGGAACGTGATACAATATTTGGAATCCACAAGTAGTTATGAGATAACTAATTTGAATGTTATAAATCAAGCAGTTTAGTCTCATTTGATCGGTTGCCACGGGATTTTGATGTGATCAAAAGTCCGTCGTAATCACGTAGCATACGTGGATACCCGCCAGGTAAACTTAATAAATAGCCATGCCCCATAGCCCCGACCAAGTGACTGTAGGAGAACCCCGTCGCCAAAAGCATCCGTTCGGGTGCTCGCGGCAGCGGTGTTCCGCCTTAGTGCACTTCGTCGACGACATCCGGGGGTGCGGCCGTCTACTAAAGTTTGCGACGTGCATTCGATCAGGATGTCTGGAATCTTGTTGAATTGCCCGACTAGATATTGAAAAGAGTTTTCGATAATGAGACTAAAATGCGGGGTTTATAATTGTTAGGCATGCGATGTCTAAGGAATTCATTTGGTTAGGCATGCGATGTCTAAGACGGTTGCTGATTCCAACTGTTGTAGTTTTACACTTTCTTTTCTGCGACCGTAAGTGTAATATATGGTATATCGCCGGTTTCGTTGCTATACATCAATGACAATTGGGATACGCATATTTACTTACGTTAATGACATGTGATGTTATGTGTTGCTGTGATATGTTATATTGGATCGTCGTGTTTTGAATAGCCGGGGGTTTTATGTGAGATGAGGGTTTTTATTTTCATTCATGTAAAATTCATTTGTATGTAATATTCTTTTATTGGGGCACTTCCGGGATGAGGATGATGTCACCATTGTATATTATTTACTTTTCCACATTAGGTAGACCCAAGGCGGGGAGCACAAGTAACCGGGTTCTAGGGTCCAGTGGGAGACCATCTCGAGGAGTCGAGACCGGGTCTCCTAACCCTAGAATTGGTAGTGTTGCTTGCCGCTCTCGTAGGGGTCTAGGGATGTGGGTTTGGCTATTCATCGCGACCGTGGAATCAGTGTTTTATACAGGCTCGTATTAAAAACACGGACCTCCTAGTATATCCAATATTTCATATATGTTCTTCTGCAGCAATGTTCTGTGATGAGATCATATTACTTCCTGAGACGAATGTTTATATTATATATATGAGATATATGTTATATTGCAGATTTCGTTTCAAATGTGATGCTTGTGAAGCATGATAAAATGGGACTTAATTAATGAGATTAATGAAACTAAAAGAAACCTAAAGATATTGTAGAAACTTGTCTTAAAAACAGATAGCTCTAGTTCTTGCTTTGCATAGCGGTATTCCTTGTAGAATATCCAGCACCTTATTCGATAGGGAAAGAGCCGAGATCCCTTCACCGGGAGTGACCTCTTTAGCGAAACTAGCAGATGCTACACACTCGATTTTTCTTTTGATTGCTTCTATAGCTCTTGCTTTGCATAGTGATATTTGTGAAATATCCTGCACCTTATTCGATAAGGAAAGAGCCGACGATCCCTTCACCGGGAGTGACCTCTTTAGCAAAACTAGAAAAGCCTAAAAAACATTCCATTCAAAATCACTCGATTCTACAACGATATCAAGTTCATTAAGCAAAGTGTTTTCTTAAAAACCCGTCGTAGCCCTCTGTCATTTCAAATAAGTACTATTTAGTATTTGTGCTGCGGTAGTTTGGCATGCGTCAAGCCGTAGTGTACGGTAGCTAACTAGTGCTTATCTGCTAGCATACGATGTGATTGGATTAGGGTATTCGTACGGCGTTGTTTGGCATGCGTCAAGGGTCGTGCGGGTGGGTTTAATTCAATCAAGAAATGTACGGGTTGAACTTGACTAGTAGACTATGGGTTGTTTGGCATGCATCAAGGTCATAGCACACTAGGGTTAAAATATTATTGGGAATTTCAAGTGTTAAAATTTGCAATGAGATTGCATACCTTCTATAAGATAGATAGATCCCGATACCCGCTGCGAGTAAGAGTTACTCCTGGGAGAGTTTTACACATTACAATTAGCCGATCAAGTAAGTGTCTAGAAAGGTGTTAACGGGGTTACGCCCCTGGGAAAACGAGGTTTATTTTAATTAGGTCCTTGCGAAAGCACGGGGAACCTCCCTCAAAGTACCGGCACTGGCCTGACTGAAAAATTGGCGAAATTGTAGGGTGTAATTAATCCCGGCTAGTCTTTCCTTTTAAGGTTTGAAGGAAGATTTGACTAAAACAGTGGGAGCCATCCTGATTAGATAAATTGATAACCAATCTAATCTTGTAAAAGCGCACGCTGAGTGTTTTCTTCTCTCTCTCCAGGTAGCGACCATGTCACGCCTTAATCAAGATAATAATATGGATATATTGACCGAACCCGCTTGTTATACTGCGCTAAGGAACATTGGTCCCGCTCCAACTTATAATTGTTATAAGACAGACATAGCAGGAAATAGGGGATTACCTGAATTCCCGTGCTGCCCAAACGAAGAAAGTGCATGTTGATGCATCTTCTTCGGGTGTGTTCATTACCGAGAACTGTTTCTCAGTATACTTTACGTCCTGGGTATGAGATACCGGATCAGGATCCCGCAAATATAATTTGTTACAAGGGCTACAAAGAGGTAGAGAACTGAGAACGGGTGATAAGTTTCAAGAGTTGGAAACGGTGCAATTGTTGCAAGCCAAGTTTGTTGGCAGTTATCACCCTGTATTACCAGAATACATTGATTCTGAACGAATGTTATTAGATACCGAACCTGATATACAACATCGTATCAGTCTCTTTATTAGTAAAGAAGGATATAATTTTGTATTGTTGGATAATGTTTTGAAGATTTCCTATATCAAGAGTTGATCAGTTCAGGTACGTTATCTAAAAGCATTGACGTTCTAAATCAAACTACAGTTCTTAGTATACAGAACACACACAAGAGTAAGAGTTCAGAAATGAACAAATCCTTCTTAAGGTATTATAAACTAGGTCATATCAGTGTGACCCGACTAGCTGAAGTTACATTTAGATGCATATTTAAATTAGTTTGAATTTACATCTTGTGAAACTTGCCGGCCATGTCACAAAGATAAGATGACCACAGCTCTGTTTATTGAAAACAGAGAAAGAGTTAGTGAACTCTTGGGATTTATACATGCTGATGTATGAAGGTCCCTGTTTACACATGCCAAGATCGGTTCTTTGTACTTCATTATATTCACTGATTATCTCTCAAGATCCAGACATATGTTCCTGTTGAAACACAGGTCTGGATCTTTTTGAGAAATTCAATGAATATAAGTTAGAAGTAGAGAACCAAAAATGGGTATAAGTATTATGTCCTTTGATAAGATCAAGGAGGAGAATACTTAAGCACGGAGATTCCTGGACTATTCTAAAGGAGAATGAGATTCTCTCTCAGCATCACTCCTCCGTATACACCACAGCACGTCGGTGTATCGGGGTGGAGAAAACACACCCTATTAGATATGGTGCGCTCTATGATGAGTACTACTGAGTTTCCTATTTCCTTTTGGGAGTTATGCACTTGAGAAGTTGCATACCTATTGAATAGGGTTCCAATCAAATCAGATGCCTACCACTCCATATGTGATATGGTATGGGAAGAGCCCATCTCTTAAGGATGTTAAGATTTGGGGTTGTCCGGCCTATGTCTAAAAGCATAATCCAGACAAGCTCAAGGCAAGGTCAGTTCTGTGGAAATTTGTTGGATATCCCAAGCATTCGCAAGGGAGTATCTTCTACCTAACCGAGGAACAAAAGATATTTTGTTTCTCAACATGCCACCTTTATGAAAGGGAATTTCTTGTGAATAAATTAGTGATCATGAGGTAGAACTGGAAAGAGTTCCAGCAATACAAACTGCAGCTGATGATTTGGTAGAACCGGACGATTCAATAATTTCTAACGAACCTCAGCCTCTCCGCCGATCTAGTAGGGTTACTCATCCACCAGAGAGATACTTCGGTTTCTCTATGACAGTGGGAGCGAGGATTGCATCATAAGATGATGACCCAACTTATTTCGAGCTGGCCATCAGGAGTGGGACTCTGTAAGAATGGCTGGATGCTTAGCGATCTGAGATGGAATCCTTATACACCAACAAAGTATGAACTTTGGTTGCTTTATCTGAAGGGTTAAATCCCGATCAGGAGCAAGTATATCTTGAGAAGATTACTTGGTGTACATGGAAAAGTTGAGACTTTCAAAGCTATGCTTAAGTCCATCCAGATCCTACTTGCCACGGCTACATACCATGACTACGATATCTGGCGGTTGGGTGTCATGACTGCTTTTCTAAATGTTGATTTGGAAGAGAGCGTCTATAAGTACACAGCCAGAGGGCTTCGTAGACAGTGGGAGCAGCGGAAACGTGTGCAAGATTTTTTATGTGATAAAACAGGCATCGCGGAGTTGGAACATCTGTTTTGATGTGGTAGTCAAAGAGTTTGACTTCATCAAAATGGTAGATGAACCTTGTATATACAAAAAGGTAGTAGAGAGTATGGTGGTGATCTTCGTAGAGTACGTGGATGACATACTCTTGATAGGGAAGGAGTTTCCTATGCTACGCTCGGTCAATCTCCGCTTATCACAAGGATTCTCCATATAGGATCAAAGTGATACCTCCTAAATCCTGGGTTTTGGATCTATGAGATAGATCTAATTGGATGTTAGGATTCTCACTAGTTGTAGTGAGATGGTATCAATCGATCCTGGGAAGAACCACTGGAAAGGTTCCAGAGTGATAAGGACGAATGAATGTCAGTCGCAGGCATTGTCTTTACCCTCAGTGGAGGGACGGTATGTTGGAAGAGTTCCAAGCTAGATACCGTGACATACTAGACGATTAAAGGCAAGATACGTCGTTACCAAGGATACTACCAAAGAGGCAGTCTGGATATAGATAATAGTTCATGAGATGAACTCAGTTCCTGCCATTATGTGACAATGGAGTTGTGGCTTTAGCCAAGGAACCCTCGTCCCATCAGAAATACAGATATAATTCTTAGGCAGTATCACCTAATCATGGAGATGGTTGATCTCCAGGGAGATCGAGGTTAGGAGAGTATACACAGAGGACAACAGCGTGGATCCACTCAAAAAGGCCTTTTTCCCAGTAGAGACTTTTATGGGATGGTTGAATATGAGATACTTCAACCACAGCTAATTGTTGGGTATGCGATACCACAACAAATGGCCCTAGTGCAAGTAGGAGATTGTTAGTTATATGTATGCCCTAGAGGCCATTATTTTACATACGATATATATTGTAGTGGATGCTTGGACATATATAGGGAAGACTTTCTTGCTCGACATGATAGTACGCTATCTGGTTGCTCTTTATCTTAACGTGTACTCTGATTGTCTCTATGTTACATGTTGATAAAGCCCTTAGAATGAGTACTTGACTACCAGGACTATGATGCGGATCATACTAGTGGGGACAGTGTAGTCGTTAAGTACATCCTTCAAATGGTCCTAGTCGTGGGAGTACCGAGACAGGGCATCGATCCTCCAGAGTAGACTAGCGTATGCGCTTCTTGACCCTTATGATGGGCGATGGATGATCCGATATCCATTGGTGTTTGACATCAAAGAAGGTATACGGGTGCTCAGTGGAGACTAGGTACACTGGACGGACTCGCGAGAACTCCCAGATGGTATTATACCTCACGTCAGATGGCGGTTCTTTGGTGACACTGGTACAGGTTAGTCTGTAGACCCGAGATCGTCATAGAGTCTTGTGTGATTCCCACTGTGCTTTGATTTCCATCATACCACGTCTAAGAGGGCGTGCAAAAAGGTGGCTTTTGGGTACATTCCTGAATCACATGGAGGCAATGAGCGATAGGAGGGGATTCGTCTCTCCCGGTATAGGGAGTTGATGTTGCGCTGTGTTCGATTGGCTATAACTAGAAATCCCTGGCCAGGGTTGTTGAGATTTACTGGTAAGTGTTACCAGTAGTTTCTCAAACTGTTATGGACCTCATATCGACACGACTTATCAAGCTACTGTGGTATGAGGTTTACCACCCCTAGGCGAGATATGCGACATATCAGACGAGGAGTCCGGACTGTACGGGAGTGTTACTACTTGGATTCGCAGGAGAATGTACAGGCTTGCTTGTTGATCTTCTGATCGCTCAATACCTGGGTGGCTGTTACGTTTAGCTGACCGCTTGCAGCTTATGGGTGTTTGATATGATCATCACCTACTGCCGGCGTATGGACGATTCTTTAGAGTCCTGCACAGAGGTTTCTTGACTCAGACAAAACGGAGTAGGGGCACATATGTGATCTGTGGGGGACCGAGAACAATACGTGTATGTGATACCGTATTAGATTCTCGCGATATGAGATATCGGCCGGGTATATGTGATATAGCCGGGTCATCGGATCAAGTGTTGATTCGATGAACTGATACAGATTATATTAGTCGGTTATTTGTGAAATAGCCGGATTAACGGATCAAGTGTTGATTCGATAATTTAATGTATAATTATATATTTGATATATTAAATTACATTAACTAATATAAGCTCACTAAAAGATTATTTTTCTCACTCGGGTAAAACATTGATATATATGCGATATATGTTAATTGTATTATTTTATTTTGTTACAATAAATATTGTATATGTGATATATAATATTGTAACATGTTATGGTTATAATTGCAACATATTTTGTGGAGTTTAATTGAGGATAGGGTTTGGATTAGGGTTAAGTCTTCATGAAGCTTTCAAGAAGCTTCATGAAGCTTTCAAGAAGCTTCATGAAGCTTTCAAGAAGCTTCATGAAGCTTTCTAGAAGCTTCATGAAGCTTTCTAGAAGCTTTCTATCTATACTTGGATATTTTGCATAGATATTTCCTTACCCCAACCTAACCCTTTACCCTAGTTAAATCTCTACATGGGTTAAGTCTTCATACTTAACCCATGGTTGCAATTCTAACCATTGACTTGAGTTTCATTATTCATCACAAAGGATTCTTCTTCTTCCTTGAGTTCTTGAAGAAAAGCTTTCTAGCTTTTTCTTTGGTGATGAAAATGAGTGAGATTAAGAAAACAAATGAGAGCTAAAATCCTACTTCATCATCCTAATCTATCCTAGCCATTTAGATTAGGGTGTTCACTTCATTTGTGAGTGAAAGCTTGTGTTAAAGAAACTTCAAGGTAGATCATCTTAGTTATTGAAAATCGGAAGCAAGTTTGCATCATTCTCTTCATGGAGCCTCTCTAGAGCCCGGGTACATTATGATCGCAGGGAAGGGACCTCAACACGGATCTTATGAAGCGAAGGACCGGACTACAAAGGTTGTAATCTCAAACTCTTAGATGTTAAAGTGTTTAACATGCTTTGTTTCGCCTAATCTCTAGTTTAAAGATCTTGGTTAGGGTTGTTCGGCAAGTCTAAATTTTAAATCGGGCATGGTTGATGCCTTGTAGACCCTTGTGAGAGTGCCTAGTAACCCTACAATATAGATATTGTACATTCGTTAGTCGCAATAATAGGCATTCCAGATCACAGATGAACATATTGGATATTCTAGGAATCCGCATTTCCTTTGAGCCTGCAATGAAAGACGGATTACATAGTCGTGATGAATAGCTAACCCCACCCTAGACCCCTACGGGTACGGCAAACTACCCGCCAAGTACCCGAAGTGAAGCGGTCTTACTCAACGACGTGAGTAGGCCACTAAGCACTTCAAAGTACCCGGTAGTTTGTGCACCCCACCTTAGGTCTATCCTAGGAGCAGAAAACAATAAATGAAATAATACAACGGTGGCTACAACCTCAACCCGGATGTGCCCCGTAAAAGAATATTACATCAAATTACAATTTACATTTGAATGAAAGAAACACTCGTCTCACATCCCCGGCTATTCATTCACGACAATCCAACAAGTTCATATTCACAAACATAAAGTAACCATTACAGAAATGTGCAACCCCTTGCTAACCGACATATAGCAATTAGGGGAGGTTTACGAACACATTAATCACAACACAGATATAATCCAGTTAGCCAAAGTTCTTAGAATTTCGATCAAGAATCACATATGAATCTACTCCAAATTATTCTCTGTGCAGATAAAAGTTGAGCAGAAACAAAATATCCCAGAAAACACAATATCAACACAGAAGAATAACTGAGCAAATTTAGGTTGACTCGGTGTCAACTCGGCAGCGGATCCGCGGCGGATCGCTTGGATCGGCCGCGGTTCCGCAGCGGTTTGGACGAGTCACGATCCCAAATTTCTTCACAATTCTTAAAAAACCCTGCTTGTATTTTTAAGGTCCCTGGAAAAAATTTTAGACTTCAATTTAAAATCGGCAGAATCTTGGTGAAAATATTGTTTTTTCGGGATTAAATTGCGATCGAATTTCTAAAGACTTTGCTAACATGTTAGTTATGGTTTAGCTAGGCTCTGATACCACTGTAAGTCAACGTTACACACCCCACGAGATGCGGGGAGGCGGAATAGGAAAAACAATCATTTTGTTCAAAGTAACATCGACTATCAAATGGATCTTTGCTAAACCCTAACTAACAAACTATCTAGAAGTAGTTAACTACTATGATAGATGATTATACCTCAAGATACTAGTCCTTCTTGTTCTTGTTGTTCACCTCCTCGTCGGCCTCCTTGATGTAATAGAAGATCCACCCGAGAGTTCCTTCTTCAAGGTTTAACCTCTAACTTGAGGTAACTAAGTGGCTAGGATTGGTAATCCAAGTGACCTAGAGGATATAGAGATAGATTAAGGATCTATTAGTCTTCGTGGCCCTAGGGTTCTCAACACATGAGAGGATTAGGGTTAAGATGAAGAAGAGGAGATCTTGAGGAGAGAGAATGTATTTGTGATAATGAAATGAACTTGAGTCATTTGGATAATATCATGAAGCATGAAAATATATAAACAATAATATATTAAAACATCAACCATGCTTCATTAATTACCTTGAGATGAATCACCTCATGACTCATAGTGCATTTAATGAAAATAACACATCATCTCTCCACCTCATTAAGTTTAATTCACAAATGAATTAAAACTAAATGAGTCACCTTTCTTCTAGAAGCTTCTCGACTAATTACGAGAATGCCTCACCCATCCGTATTTACGAAAAACACGGATATACTGAGACTGCATAAATCCAATAATCCAGTACTAGAATCAGGCTTAAACCAAAGCCTGCTAGTATAATCTGTCCGAACATTATACGTTCACAAGTACACGTATATGTCCGAACCCTGTCGTAAAACCATACGACCTCTATATCGTTTCTCCTGAAGCAGGGAAACCCTCTGTGTGGGACTTTAAAGACTCGACACTACGCTGGCAGTGGGTTTAACCACAGGCCGCAAGCAGTACTAGCTGTACATAACGGTCCCCAGGTAGATGTCGATAAGAAGGTCGATGAGGAAACCCATCTGAACCCCTACTGAGTCTGATGTGACAATCTCCGTACAGTATGGTATGTTCATCTAAGACTATCGCATATCGGGCCTAGGGGGCGGCAAGCGTCAGTCCCCAAAAAGTGGTATAAGTCATGTCGGAGTGAAGCCCATTACACCTTGAGAAGCTACTGGAAAACTTACCAGTAAATCTCGCTTGCCTTGGCCAGGGACCTTGCGTAATGGCTCTCCATACACAGCACGATATCTACCCCCAACACCGCGAGAGAGGAATCCTATTTAATCGCCACTGCCTCCAAGTGCTTCAGGACTGCACCCAACTGCTACCTGTTTGCACGACTCAGTCGAGCCGTAGTAGGGTAGCAATCTAAGAACAGTGGGAACACACTCGAGACGAAGCAGCAGTGTCAAGTCTACGGACTATGCTGTACTCATGTCACCAGGGAACTACTAACTGACGACGGGTATAATACCAACCAACAGTTACCTGTGGGTCCTGTTCGGTGTACCCGTAACCCAACGAGCACCTGCATACTATCTCCAGTACAACGTACTAATGGCTGTGGAACAGACCATTTCCCCAACTGGGACGAGAAGCGTACACACTATTCTACTTCGGAATTTCGATGTCGTGTCTCGATAATCCTACGACTAGGGACCTGAAAAAGGAGGTGCTTGTAGACTACCCAGCCGCCACTAGTGTGACTGCCATCACAACGCTGGTAGTCAAGCAATATCCTATGGGCTCTATCAATATATATTCGCGATTTGCTAAAAGAAACATATACACATATTAAGATAGATATAAACCAAGTAGCATACTACTATGTTGAGCAAGACTGTTAATACAACTGTAAATATCCCAAGCTTCCATTAAGTAATATACAAGGTAGTATGATACAATAATGGACCTTAGGGCATATACACTAACATGGAGGAGGTGGAGGAAGAGATGAAGAAGACGAAGGAGAAGTTGAGGAATAAAATGATGAAGAAAGAAATGAAGAAGGGTCAAGGGGTAGCATGCCATCCTCTCTCTCTCTCTTTCTCTCTCTCTCTCTCATGGCATGCTCTCATGCCATGCCTCAAGTCATCATTGTGTCCCCCCTCTCTCTCTCTTCAATCATGCCATCTCTTTTTCTCACAAAGTACAAATACAAATGGAACAAACACAATGAAACAATATGCAACAAGAATGCAACATGTCATGGTGCACTAACCATGGCAAATGTGAAAATACGGATTTGGCATAATCGTGATTAGTAGTGCACTAATCAAGTTTAATTTAAACTTGCATATAATTAATTATAAAAATAACCAAATCCGATAAATATATTTTTAAATGAATAAATAATTTTAAATCTCCAATTATTTCTTAAATATTTGTATATATTTATACCATTTTACGAAAACCCCAAATTCGCAAATCGAATAGTTTTCGCGAAATATATTATTTTAATATTAAATTCCAAAAATAATATTTTATATTTATGAAATCCAGACACATCTTAAGGTGAAATCACCTGATTTGGGAAATCATAAATCGCCAGGAGATCGAGGTCCGAAGAGTGGATAAAAAAGAGAACACGGCGGATCCATTTACAAAGGCCCTCCCTCAAGCGCAGTTCGAGCGACTTTTTGATATGTTAGGTATGCGATACGCCAACAGCTGGCCCTAGAGCAGACGTTGGGTACTCGGTAAGCCAATATATGGCCTTAGTGCAAGTGGGAGATTGTTGGATATGTATACATATGGATGCTTGGGATATGTATGTACAGGAAAATCTTTCGCGGTTATATAGTATATTATTTGAGTTGTCTTTATCAGGATATGTGTATTTCTTTCTTATGATGCTTTATGTTGTTTGCAGATATTGATAATGACTCGATGCAGTAGTATACTATTATGGTTTGTCTTTATCTTAACATGTGCATATGTTATATATGTCGACACATGTTGATAAAGCCCGTGGGATCTTGCTTGACTACCAGCGTTATGATGGCGATCATACTTGTGGGAGCTGGGTAGTCTATAAGTACATCCTTAAATGTCCCAAGTCGCAGGAGTATCAAGATCGGGCATTGATACTCTAGAGTAGACTTGTGTATACGTTTTGAGACCCCGATGAGGGGCGGTGGTTGGTCCCACAACCATTGGTGTGATCACCTAAGATTGTATATTGGTGCTCACTGGGGGTGACTACACTGGACGGACTCGCTGAGAACCTCTAGAAGGTATTATACCTATCGTCAGATAGCGGTTCTCATATGACATGTGTACAGGTTAGTCTTTGTGTTGGCTATAGTGCCCTCAAGGCAATTATCATAGTCACAGGTAGGCGATTGCGATGATTGAGGGAGGACCTATACCGGTGGAACAGTCTTACTCGAGATGATAGTATGCTATCTGGTTTGTCTTTATCATCATAAACATGTTGATAAAGCCCATAGGATTCTTTCTTGACTACCAGCATTATGATGGCGATCATATACGTGGGAGTTGGGGTTCTATAAGCACATCCGTAAATGTCCCTAGTCGTGGGAGTATCTGTTAGTTATATGTATGCCCTAGAGGCCATTACTGTACATACGATGTATAATGTAATGGATGCTTGGACATATATATGGAGGACTTTCTTGCTCGACATGATAGAATGCTATTTGGTTGTACTTTATCTTAACATGTACTTTGATTGTCTCTATGTTACATGTTGATAAAGCCCTTAGGATATGTACTCGACTATTGCGACTATGATGAGATCGTACTAGTGGGGCCATGGTAGTCGATGAGTACATCCAATAACTGTTCCTAGTCGAGGGTGTATCGAGACAGGGCAGCGATACACCAGAGTAGACTAGCGTATACGCATCTTGACCCATATGATGGGCGATGGATGATCCCATATCCATCGGTGTTTGACATCAAGGATGGTGTACGGGTGCTCGGTAGAGACTGGGTATACTGGACGGACTCGCCGAGAACTCCCAGATGGTATTATACCATACGTCAGATGGCAGTTCTCCGGTGACACTGGTACAGAGTAGTCTGTTGACCCGAGATCGTCATGGAGTCTTGTGTGATTCCCACTGTGCTTTGATTTCCATCATACCATGTCCAAGAGGGCGTGCAAAAAGGTGGCTTTTGGGTACAGTCCCGAATCACATGGAGGCAATGAGCGATAGGAGGGGATTCGTCTCTCCCGGTATAGGGAGTTGATGTTGTGCTGTGTTCGATTGGCTATAACCGAAAATCTCTGGCCAGGGTTGCTGAGATTTACTGGTAAGTGTTATCAGTAGTTTCTCAAACTGTTATAGACCTCATATCGACACGACTTATCGAGCTACTGGGGTCTGACGTTTACCACCCCTAGGCGAGATATGCGACATATCAGACGACGAGACCGGACTGTACGGGAGTGTTACTGATTGGATTCACAGGAGAAGTTACAGGCTTGCTTGTTGATCTTCTGAGCGCTCAATACCTGGGTAGCTGTTACGTTTAGCTGACCGCTTGCAGCTTGTGGGTGTTTGATATGATCATCACCTACTGCCGGCGTATTGACGATTCTTTAGAGTCCTACACAGAGGTTTCTTGGCTCAGGCAAAACGGAGTAGGAGCACATATGTGATATGTGCGGGACCGAGGATAATGCGATATGTGATACCGTATTATATTCTCGCGATATTTGATATCAGCCAGGTCATCGGATCAAGTGTTGATTCGATGAATCGGTACGGATAAATATTAGTCGGTTATATGCGGTATAGCCGGATTGTCGGATCAAGTGTTGATTCGATAATTTAATGTATAATAATATATATGATATATTAAAAGACATTAACTAATATTAGCTCACTAAAAGATTCTTTTTCTCACTCGGGTAATACATTGATATATATGCGATATATGTTAATTGTATTATTTTATTTGGTTACGATAAATATTGTATATGTGATATATAATATTGTAACATGATATGATAAATAATGCAACATGTTTAGTAGTGATTAAACAAGATTAGGGTTTGATTTGGGTTAATGATTTCTAGATGATTCTAGAAGGTTTTATTTTGTCATGGAAAAGATATTTACTTATGACTCATTCTTAACTCAACCCAAAACCCTAACCCTTGGTTAATTCTCTACAATGGTTAAGTGAACCATGGTTGCATAATTGATCATTATCTCCTTTTCCTATTCATCACAAAAGGATAATTCTAAGATTGTTCATCATCTTCTTCCTTCTTGTTCTTTGCTTGAAATGCTTTCTTGCTGTGATTTTAGCGATGAATAAATATGAGAAAAAGATAAATAAAGAGAGTAAAAATCCTACTTCATCATCCTCATCTTCCCTTGCCATTTAGATGAGGGTGTTCACATCATTTCATGAGTGTTAGCTTGTGTTAAAGAAACTTCAAGGTAGATCATCTTAGTATCGAAGATCGGAAGCAAAGGTTGCATCTTTCTCTTCGTGGAACCTCTCGAGAGTCCGGATCCCGATGATCGCAGTGAAGGGACCACAACACGGAGCAAATGAAGTGAAGGACCGGATCTACAAAGGTTGTAATCCCTCTCACTTAGTGTTAAAGTTGTTAACATGTTTGTTTTCGCCTAATCTCTAGTTTAAAGTTCCGTATTCGGGTTGTTCGGCACGGCTAAATTTTTAATCGGGCATGGTTGATACCTTGTAGACCCTTGTGCGCGTGCCTAGCAACCCTACAGTGGTATCAGAGCCAAGCTAGAGCTTTAGGCGAAGTCCAGACGAAGTTTGAAACCCGATCGAACCCGAACCCCCAAATTTACGAGCTCTCTGGACTTTTTCTAAAAACTGGGATTTTTCAACATTAAAAATGCTTAAAAAATTCAGCAAGGAATTATAAGAATTACGGTGCAAAAAGTTTTTCATGAACAGTACAAAGAGCGGCGGAACCGCGGCAGAAGCATGACTTCTGCGGCGGTTCCGCGGCGCAATGATGACGTCATCATCCCCTGTTTGCACAGTAACTCCTATTTTATTATGCTGGATTTTCTGGGAATTTTTAATTTTTATTCAAGAGTTGAATTTTCTGGGGTTGTTTTGGGGATTCGGTGTTTCGATCGGAGTATCAGATTTTGTCTATGTGGCTTTCCGGATAACTTTTAGAAACTGTTAAAAAGTTCGAACGGATATCAATAACTCACTTTTTCCCCTGTCGGAAAATTTTTCAAAAGTTGGATTTTTTCTCGTGTTTAAAAATGTTCTAAGTCATGCAAGTAACGCGGTGGACCCTCTAGAAGTCAACAAACCTTAACTCGATTATGTGACCGTCTTGAACTGCCTTTTGAACCTTTGGGTTTGGGGCAGTACGGCGTGCCACATGTGAGGCGTTGGCTTGACCCTTCTACGGCTGGACCATTGGTACTGTGGCATGTGATGGATGTTTTTAAACTGATTTCAAGTGTTGAGATATATTGGGGAAATCTTGGGTGCTTGATGATTCGATCGGAAAGTTTAACTTTTTTTTCTATTTATCTGGAATGTGATACAATATTTGGAATCCACATAAAGTTATGAGATAACTAATTTGAATATTATAAACATAGCAGTTTAGTCTCAAATGATCGGTTGCCACGGAATTTTGATATGATCAAAAGTCCATCGCAATCACGTAGCGTATGCGGATACTCGCCGGGTAAACTTAATAGACAGCTGCGCCCCATAACCCTGACCAAGTGACTGTAGGAGAACCCCGTCGCCGAAAGTATCCGTTCGGATGCTCGCGGCAGCGGTGTTCCGCCTTAGTGCACTTCGTCGACGGCATCTGGGGGTGCGGCCGTCTACTAAAGTTTGCGACGAGCATTCGATCAGGATGTCGGGAATCTTGTTGAATTGCCCAACTTGATATTGAAAAGAGTTTTCGATAAAGAGACTAAAATGCGGGGTTTATAATTGTTAGGCATGTGATGTCTAAGGAATTCATTTGGTTAGGCATGCGATGTCTAAAGAGATTGCGGATTCCAACTGTTGTAGTTTTACACTTTCTTTTCTGTGACCGTAAGCATAGTATGTGGGGTATCGCCGGCTTCGTTGCTATACATCAACGACAATCGGGATACGCATACTTGCTTATGTTGATGATATGAGATATTATGTGTTGCTGTGATATGTTGTATTGGATCGTCGCGTTTGAATAGCCGGGGGTTTTATGTGAGATGAGAGTTTTTCTTTTTCATTCATGTAAAATTCATTTGTATGTAATATTCTTTTATTGGGGCACTTCCAGGTAGCGGAAGATGTCACCGTTGTATATTATTTACTTTTCCGCATTAGGTAGACCCAAGGCGGGGAGCACAAGTAACCGGGTTCTAGGGTCCAGTGGGAGACCATCTCGAGGAGTCGGGACCGGGTCTCCTAACCCTAGAATTGGCAGTGTTACTTGACGCTCTCGTAAGGGTCTAGGGATGTGGGTTTGGCTATTCATCGCGACCGTGGAATCCGTGTTTTATACAGGCTCGTATTGAAAACACGGACGTCCTAGTATATCCAATATTTCATATATGTTTCTTCTGCTGCAATGTTCTGTGATGAGATCATATTACTGCCTGTGACGAATGTTTATATATATATATATGAGATATATGTTATATTGCAGATTTCGTTTCAACTGTGATGCTTGTGAAGCATAATAAAATGGGACTTCATTAATGAGATTAATGAAATAAAAGAAACCTAAGATGTTGTAGAAACTTGTTTAAAAACTGGTAGCTACAGTTCTTTCTTTGCATAGCGGTGTTCCTTGTAGAACATCCTGCACCTTATTCGATAAGGAAAGGACCGAGATCCTTTCACCGGGAGTGACTCCTTTAGCAATAACTGGCAGATGCTACAAACTCGGTTTGTCTTTTGATTGCTTCTATAGTTTCTGCTTTGCACAGTGGTATATGTGATATATCCTGCACCTTATTCGATGAGGAAAGGGCCGACGATCCCTTCACCGGGAGTGACCCCTTTAGCAAAACTAGAAAAGCCTCAAAAAACACTCCATTTAAAAAAATCACTCGATTCTACAACGATATCAAGTTCATTACGCAAAGGGTTTTCTGAAAAACCCGTCGTAGCCTTCCGTCATTTCAGATAAGTACTAGTTAGTATTCGTGCTACGTTTGTTGACCATATTAAGGCGTAGTGTGCGGTAGCTAATTAGTCTTTATCTGTATAAGCATATGATGCGATTGGATTAGGGTAGTCGTGTGACTTTGTTGACCATGTTAAGGGTCGTGCGGGTGGGTTTAATTCAATCGGGAAATGACGGGTTGAACTTGACTAGCACTTATGATTTGTTGACCATGTTAAGGTCATATAGATGCTAGGGGCAAAATAATATCGGGAATTTCAAGTGTTGAAATTTGCAATGAGATTGCATACCTTCTATGAGATAGTTGGATCCCGATACCCGCTGCGAGTAAGAGTTACTCCTGGGAGAGTTTTACACATTACAATTATCCGATCAAGTAGGTGTCTAGAAAGGTGTTAACGGGGTTACGCCTCTGGGAAAACGAGGTTTACTTTAATTAGGTTCGTGCGAAAGCACGGGGGACCTCTCTTAAAGTACCGACACTGGCCTGGCTGAAAGATTGGCGAACTTGTAGCGTGTAATTAATCCCGGCTAGTCTTTCCTTTTAGGGTTTGAAGGAAGATTTGATTAAAACAGTGGGAGACATCCTGATTAGATATATTATATAACCAATCTGATTTTGCAAGAGCATACGCTGAGTGTTTTCTTCTCTCTCTCTCCAGGTAGCGACCATATCACGCCTTAATCAAGATAATAATACGGATATATTGACCGAACCCGCTTATTATACTGAGCTTGGGAACGTTGGTCCCGCTCCAACTTATAATTGTTATAAGACAGAGCAGGAAATTGGTGAATACCAGATTTCCCGTGCCGCCCAAACGAAGAAAGTGCATGTTGATGCATCTTCTTCGGGTGTGTTCATTACATAGAACTGTTTCTCAGTATCCTTTACGTCCTGGGTATGTGATACCGCATCAGGATCCCGCATATGTAATCTATTACATGGGCTTCAGATAGGTAGAGAACTGAGAACGGGTGATAAGTTTTATGAGACAGAAAACGGTGCAAGTGTTGCAGCCAAGTCTGTTGGTCACTATCACCCTGTATTACCAGAATACATTGATTCTGAACGAATGTTATTAGATACCGAACCTGATATACAACATCATATCTTTTTCTTTATTAGTAAAGAAAGGATATAATTTTGTATAAATGGATAATGTTTTAAACATTTCCTATATCAAGAGTTGATCGGTTCAGGCACGTTATCTAAAAGCATTGACGTTCTAAATCAAACTACAGTTCTTAGTATACAGAACACACACGAGAGGAAGAGTTCAGAAATGAACGAATCCTTCTTGAGGTATTGTAGACTAGGTCATATCAATGCGACCTGACTGGCTGAAGTTACATATAGATGCATATTTAAATTAGTTTGAATTTACATCTTGTGAAACTTGCGGGTCATGTCACAAAGATACGATGACCATAGCTCTGTTTATTGGAAACAGAGAAAGAGTTAGTGAACTCTTGGAATTGATACATGCTGATGTATGAAGGTCCCCTATCTACACATGCCAAGACCGGTTCTTTGTACTTCATTATATTCACTGATGATCTCTCAAGATTCAGACATATGTTCCAGTTCAAACACAAGTCCGAAGCTTTTGAGATATTCAAAGAATATAAGTTAGAAGTAGAGAACCAAAATACGGGTATAAGTATTATGTCCTTTGATGAGATCAAGGAGGAGAATACTTGGGCACGGAATTCCTGGACTATTCTAAAGGAGAATGAGATTCTCTCTCAGCATTACTACTCCGTATACACCACAGCACGTCGGTGTATCGGGGCGGAGCACTAGCACCCTATATGATATGGTGTGCTCTATGATGAGTACTACTGAGTTTCCCATTTCCTTTTGGGAGTTATGCACTTGAGAAGCTGCATACCTATTGAATAGGGTTCAAATCAAATCAGTTGCCTACCACTTCATATGTGATATGAAAAGGGAAGAGCCCATATCTTAAGTTGGTTAAGATTTGGGGTTGTCCGGCCTATGTCTAAAAGCAAAATCCGGACAAGCTCGAGGCAAGGTCTGTTATGTAGAACTGGAATGGTTCCAGCTATACAAACTGCAGCTGATAATTTGGTAGAACCAAAAGATTCAATAGTTTCCAACGAACCTCAGCCTCTCCACCGATCTAGTAAGGTACCTCACCCACCTGAGAGATACTTCGGTTTCTCTATGACAGTGGGAGCGAGGATTGCATCATGAGATGATGACCCAACTAGGTTCGAGCTGACCATCAGGAGTGGGACTCTGTAAGAATGGCTGGATGCTTATCGATCTGAGATGGAATCCTTATACACCAACAAAGTATGGACTTTGGTTGCTTTATCTGAAGGGTTAAATCCCCATCAGGAGCAAGTATATCTTGAGAAGATTACTTGGTGTACATGGAAAAGTTGAGACTTTCAAAGCTAGACTTGTTAAAGGTTTGCATCATTGACCAGGTATGGATTATGATGAAACCTATTCTAAGGAGCTATGCTTAAGTCCATCCAGATCCTACTTGCCACGGCTACATACCATGACTACGATATCTGGTGGTTGGGTGTCATGACTTCTTTTCTAAATGATGTTTTAGAAGAGAGCGTCTATAAGTACACAGCCAGAGGGCTTCGTAGACAGTGGGAGCAGCGGAAACGTGTGCAAGATTTTTAATGTGATAAAACAGGCATCGCGGAGTTGGAACATCTGTTTTGATGTGGTAGTCAAAGAGTTTAACTTCATCAAAATGGTAGATGAACCTTGTATATACAAAAAGGTAGTAGAGAGTATGGTGGTGATCTTCGTAGAGTACGTGGATGACATACTCTTGATAGGGAAGGAGTTTCCTATGCTACGCTCGGTCAATCTCCGCTTATCACAAGGATTCTCCATATAGGATCAAAGGGATACCTCCTAAATCCTGGGTTTTGGATCTATGAGATAGATCTAATTGGATGTTAGGATTCTCACTAGTTGTAGTGAGATGGTATCAATCGATCCTGGGGAAAATCACTGGAAAGGTTCCAGGGTGATAAGAACGACTGAATGTCAGTCGCAGGCATTGTCTATACCCTCAGTGGAGGGACGGTATGTTGGAAGAGTTCCAAGCTAGATACCGTGACTTACTAGACGATTAAAGGCAAGATACATCGTTACAAAAAGATGCTACCAAAGAGGCAGTCTGGATATATATAAGTTCATAAGATGAACTTCGTTCCTACCATTGTGTGACAATGGAGTTGTGGGTTCAGCCAAGGAACTACCGTCCCATCAGAAATCCAGATATAACTCTTAGGCAGTATCACCTGATCATAGAGATGGTTGATCTCCAGGGAGATCGAGGTTAGGAGAATAGACACAGAGGACAACAGCGCGGATCCACTCACAAAGGCCTTTTTCCCAGTAGAGACTTTTATGGGATGGTTGAGTATGAGATACATCAACCGCAGCTAATTGTTGGGTATGCGATACCATAACAGATGGCCCTAGTGCAAGTGGGAGATTGTTAGTTATATGTATGACCTAGAGGCCATTACTGTACATACGATGTATAATGTAATGGATGCTTGGACATATATAGGGAGGACTTTCTTGCTCGACATGATAGTATGCTATCTGGTTGTACTTTATCTTAACATATACTTTGATTGTCTCTATGTTACATGTTGATAAAGCCCTTAGGATATGTACTTGACTATTGCGACTATGATGAGATCGTACTAGTGGGGCCACGGTAGTCGATGAGTAAATCCTATAACTGTTCCTAGTCGAGGGTGTATCGAGACAGGGCATCGATACACCAGAGTAGACTAGCGTATACGCATCTTGACCCATATGATAGGCGATGGATGATCCCATATCCATCGGTGTTTGACATCAAGGATGGTGTACGGGTGCTCAGTAGAGACTGGGTACACTGGACGGACTCGCCGAGAACTCCCAGATGGTATTATACCATACGTCAGATGGCAGTTCTCCGGTGACACTGGTACAGAGTAGTCTGTTGACCCGAGATCGTCATGGAGTCTTGTGTGATTCCCACTGTGCTTTGATTTCCATCATACCACATCCAAGAGGGCGTGCAAAAAGGTGGCTTTTGGGTACAGTCCCGAATCACATGGAGGCAATGAGCGATAGGAGGGGATTCGTCTCTCCCGGTATAGGGAGTTGATGTTGTGCTGTGTTCGATTGGCTATAACCGGAAATCCCTGGCCAGGGTTTCTAAGATTTACCGGTAAGTGTTATCAGTAGTTTCTCGAACTGTTATAGACCTAATATCGAGCTACTGGGGTCTGACGTTTACCACCCCTAGGCGAGATATGCGACATATCAGACGATGAGACCGGACTGTACGGGAGTGTTACTGATTGGATTCACAGGAGAAGTTACAGGCTTGCTTGTTGATCTTTTGAGCGCTCAATACCTGGGTAGCTGTTACGTTTAGCTGACCGCTTGCAGCTTGTGGGTGTTTGATATGATCATCACCTACTGCCGGCGTATTGACGATTCTTTAGAGTCCTACACAGAGGTTTCTTGGCTCAGGCAAAACGGAGTAGGAGCACATATGTGATATGTGCGGGACCGAGGATAATGCGATATGTGATACCGTATTATATTCTCGCGATATTTGATATCAGCCGGGTCATCGGATCAAGTGTTGATTCGATGAATCGGTACGGATAAATATTAGTCGGTTATATGCGATATAGCCGGATTGTCGGATCAAGTGTTGATTCGATAATTTAATGTATAATAATATATATGATATATTAAAAGACATTAACTAATATTAGCTCACTAAAAGATTCTTTTTCTCACTCGGGTAATACATTGATATATATGCGATATATGTTAATTGTATTATTTTATTTGGTTACGATAAATATTGTATATGTGATATATAATATTGTAACATGATATGATAAATAATGCAACATGTTTAGTAGAGATTAAACAAGATTAGGGTTTGATTTGGGTTAATGATTTCTAGATGATTCTAGAAGGTTTTGTTTTGTCATGGAAAAGATATTTACTTATGACTCATTCTTAACTCAACCCAAAACCCTAACCCTTGGTTAATTCTCTACAATGGTTAAGTGAACCATGGTTGTATAATTGATCATTATCTCCTTTTCCTATTCATCACAAAAGGATAATTCTAAGATTGTTCATCATCTTCTTCCTTCTTGTTCTTTGCTTGAAATGCTTTCTTGCTTTGATTTTAGCAATGAATAAATATGAGAAAAAGATAAATAAAGAGAGTAAAAATCCTACTTCATCATCCTCATCTTCCCTTGCCATTTAGATGTGGGTGTTCACATCATTTCATGAGTGTTTGCTTGTGTTAAAGAAACTTCAAGGTAGATCATCTTAGTATCGAAGATCGGAAGCAAAGGTTGCATCTTTCTCTTCGTGGAACCTCTCGAGAGTCCGGATCCCGATGATCGCAGCGAAGGGACCACAACACGGAGCATATGAAGTGAAGGACCGGATCTACAAAGGTTGTAATCCCTCTCACTTAGTGTTAAAGTTGTTAACATGTTTGTTTTCGCCTAATCTCTAGTTTAAAGTTCCGTATTCGGGTTGTTCGGCACGGCTAAATTTTTAATCGGGTATGGTTGATGCCTCGTAGACCCTTGTGCGCGTGCCTAGCAACCCTACAGTATCGAGACTGGCTATCAATACTCCATTGTAGACTGGTGTATACTGATCGAGACCCCGACGAGGGGCGATGGCCAGGTCTCACAAGCCATTGGTGTTAGTTTGTTCCCCTAAGATAGTATACAGGTGCTCATTGCATTATGAGTACACTGGACGGACTCGCTGGGAACATGCTAGTTAGTATTATACCTATTGTCAGATAGCAATTCCCAGATGACATGTGTACAAGTTAGTCTATCGACCTGAGATCGTCATTTGTCTCGTATGAGTTCCCATTATGCTTTGATTACTACCCTACCACAGCTCAAAGGAGTCGTGCAAACAGGTTTTAGTTGGGTACAGTCCCGAGCCACATGGAGGCAGTGATCGGATCGTCATGGATTCGTCTCTCCCGGTATTGGGGGTTGATGTCGCTCGGTGCACAGGTGGCTTGTTAGTTATATATATGCCCTAGAGGCCATTAGTGTACATGGGATGTATATTGTAGTGAATGCTTGGACATATATAGGGAGGACTTTCTCGCTCGACATGATAGTATGCTATCTGGTTGCACTTTGTTTTAACATGTTGACTTGTATACGTGATGCTGTCTTGCTCTCACATGTTGACAAAGGCCTTAGGTTGTGTACTTGACTACCAAGACTATGATGGAGATCATACCAGTGGGGCCAAAGGTATTCCACAAGTATACCTTTCAATTGTTCATAGTCGTGGGAGTATCGAGACAGGGCATCGATACTCCAGAGTTGACTAGCGTATACGCATCTTGATCCATATGATGGGCGATGGATGATCCCACATCCATTGGTGTTTGACATCAAAGATGATATACGGGTGCTCAGTGGAGACTGGGTACACTGGACGGACTCGCCGAGAACTCCTAGATGGTATTATACCTATCGTCGGATAGCAGTTCTCTGGTGACACTGGTACAGGTTAGTCTGTCAACCCGAGATCGCCATAGAGTCTTGTGAGATTCCCACTGTGCTTTGATTTCCACCTTACCATGGTCAAAAGATCGTGCAAAACGGTGGTTTTTGGGTACAATCCCGAGTCACATGGAGTCAATGATCGATAGGAGGGGATTCTTCTCTCTCGGTATTAGGAGTTGATGTTGCGTTATGCTCGATTGTCCATAACAGGAAATCCCTGGCCAGGGTTGCTGAGATTTACTGGTAAGTGTTATCAGTAGTTTATCGAACCGTTATGGACCTTGCATTGGCATGACTTATCAGGCTATTGGGGTCTGACGTTATACCACCCCCTGGCGATGATATGCGACATATCTGACGAAGAGAACGGACTGTACGGTAGTGTTACTGTCAGGCTTTTGCGGGAGTTAGAGCGGGCTAGCTTGCTGATCTTCTGATCGTTCAATACCCGGGTAGCCGTTACTTCCAGCTAGTACCGCCGACGGCTTATGGGTGCTTGATGTGATCATCACCTACTGCCGGCGTATTGACGAGTCTTAGAGTCCTACACAGAGGTTTTACCGGCTCAAGCAAAACGAAATAGGAGCAAATATGTGATATGTTCGGGACCGAGATGATTACGAGTATGTGATTCCGTATTCTATTCTCGCGATATAAATTATCGATCGGTTATATGTGATATAGCTGGGTTATCGAATCAAATGTTGATTCGATAAGTCGACACTGTATCGGTCGGTTATATGCGATATAGCTGGGGTTATCGAATCAAGTGTTGATTTGATATAATGATACAAATAATATTAGTCGGTCATATGAGATATAACCGGATTATTAAATCAAGTGTTGATTTAATGATTTAATGTATAATTATATATTTGATATCTTAATTTACATTAACTAATATTAGCTCACTTAAACATTTATTTTTCTCACATGTGCACACTTAATATATATGTGATATATATTAATTGTGTTTCTTTTTGTGTCATGATTGATTATATAAGCTACATGGGTGTATGAGACTTACACCATGATGAAGATAATGTAGGGTTTATTTATTTAGTGTAAATCAATTATTAGTTGGATAATGATCGCATAGCATGAAGCTTTGAGAAGCTTAGAGACCCATTGACTAGTCCACTAGTTTTGTTTTATACTAGATATTTTGTTAACCCAACCATTATCTTAACTCATGGTTAAGTCTCTACATGAGACATATTAGATATTTTCTCACCCATGGTTGCCATTCTCACTCACAACATTATCTCTCTTCATCTTCTTCTTCAAGCTCAAGAGCTCTCTAGCTTTTGGGCAAGTGAGAATCTTTAGTGAGAAAATCAATTCCAAAGTGAGTAAAAATCCTACTTCATCATCCTCTACTAGATTAGCACTTTAGTATAGGGTGTTAGCTTCACTAATTCCACATTAGTGAAGAGGGGAGCTTGGGTTAGTGTCTCCTCGACGTAGATCATCTTCGGCCTCGAAGAATTCAAGCAAGATCGTTCCTTTCACCTTGAGAAGCCATGCAAGAGTCTACAAAGGTTGTATTTCTCATTCACTTAGATGTGAAGGACCGCTACAAGGAGCTTTTGAAGTGAAGGACCGGTCTACAAAGGTTGTATTTCTCATTCACTTAGATGTTAAGTTGTTAACATTGCTTGATTGTTTAAATTTCTAGTAAAAGATTCTTGGTTAGAGTTATTTAGAATGGCAAAAATTTAAAAACGGCATGGAAATTGGCTCCCAAAACCTTGCTGCCGTCCTAGGTAACCCTACAGTGGTATCAGAGCCAAGCTAGAAATTTAAACGATGTTTGTTAGATTACGAAACCGAAACTGCTCCGAAACTTGAAACTACGAAATCCGGTTTCTGTCGAATTTTTAGAGGTGTCAAAATTTTTTTTAAACAACTGCAAAATGTTGTAGGTGATATAACATGAACACTGGCAAAATTTGAGGCATTTTGGAGAAAATTTGGCCGTCCACCATACCCTTGATCTCGGCCAAAATCCGAGCTCACCCCCTGAAATTTTTCCTGTGTTCCAGTCTCTAGGTTTTGATGTTTTAGGTGTTGTTTGTTTTTGCTAAATTTGCATGTGATGTTAACTTTCTGCAAAAGCAACTCGGAGTGTTTCGTAGTCGTAATTCTAACATGTATTCGGGTATATTTAGACGATATTAAAAAGTTTGAACGGATATTAATAACCCAGTTTTTCCCCGCTGGAAATTTTCCAAGTGTTGGACTTTTTCCGAGTTTAAAATTTTCAGAAAATCTTGCAAGCGATTCTGTGGACTCTCTAGAAGAACGAAACCTTAACTCGATTATGTGACCGTCAGAACCGCCATCAAACCCTAGGGTTTGTGGTAGTTCAGCGGTGCCACGTGTGAGGCATTGGTTGACCCTTCTACGGCTGGTTCATAGGAGTTGTAGCAGTTTCTGGGTACTTTTTGAACTCCGCTCAAGTGTTGAGCTTATTGAGAAATTTTGGGTGCTTGATTATTCGATCGAAAAATATAACTTCGTCTAGCTATCTGTGATTGTGATACAATATTTGGAATCCACATAATTAGTTATGAGATAACTAGTTTGAATTTTATAAATCTAGCAATTTAGTCTCATTTGATCGGTTGCCACGGGATTTTGATGTGATCAAAAGTCCGTCGCAATTACGTAGTGTACGCGAATACTCGTCGGGTAATCTTACTAGATAGCCATGCCCCATAGCCCCGACCAAGTGACTGTAGGAGAACCCCGTCACCAAAAGAATCCGTTCGGATGCTCGCGGCAGTGGTGTTCCGCCTTAGTGCACTTCGTCGACGGCATCGGGGGTGCGGCCATCTACTAAAGTTTCCGACGAGCATTCGATCAGGTTATCGAGAATCTTGTTGAATTACCCGACAGGTTATTGAAAAGTATTTTCAATATCGAGACTAAAATGCGTGGTTTATAATTGTTAGGCATGTAATGTCTAAGGAATTCATTTGTTGGGCATGAAATCCAAAGTATGTGATACATTGGGTTTATGATGTCTAAGGTGGTAGCGGATTCCAACTGTTGTAGTTTTTCACTTTCTTTTCTACGACCGTAAGTGTAATATGTAGTGTATCTCCGGTTTCGGCGCTATATGTCAACGACAACTGGGATACGCATATTTACTTAAGTTGATGACATGTGATGTTATGTGTTGCTGTGATATGTTATATTGGATCGTCGTGTTTTGAATAGTCGGGGGTTTTATGTGAGATGAGAGTTTTTCATTTTCATTCATGTAAAAACTTGTATGTAATAATCTTTTATTGGGGCACTTCCGGGTTGAGGATGATGTTGATTGATCTAGAATTTTGTGTGTAGTAGTTAACCGCAATCAAAACGGTGTCGCGCGTAGCTAGACCGAGGTGAGTACGGGTCGTCCTCAGCGAAACGTTGAATATTTTACTCTTACTTTAGATGTGTTGAAAAAGAGAGGAAAGATAAGAATTTTGTGGAAAGGTTTCTAGATCTACGTTAAACACTGAAGCAAAATATATAGATCTAGATTATTTTAGGGATGTAGTTAATATAAGAAGGGGCTTGTAGGGTTCGTTAGGATTTAGTAGTTATGGATGATTAATTAAAAGTTACCATTTTTATCCTTTAATAGATTTAAAACTAGAACGACGGTGATGCGTGTAGATTAGGGTTTCTGGAGGGAAAAGGAATCCCACTCTTAACCCTTATCTCGACACGGAACTCCGTTCATATCTAGCCTTTATCAAAACAATCATTAATCTAATCTCTAATCGCGGTCGGAACTAACAAGGAATTGTTAGCGCTCCCGATTAGGATGTTAATGATTCTTTTGATAAAGTTCATAAACTTTATAGGACTTAAAAAAGAGTTTAGGGATGTTCTTCATCCATTAGCCTACCCTAATCCTACGAACCCTAACAAGCGGAGAATTACTCGCGCATGTTGGGAGAAAAAGAGATGGAGAGAAATTGCATAATTAAACTACGAAGAAATAGAATAAGAAAAAGAAAGCTACCTTTATTAATCAACAATATTCATTACACTTGAATCCTTAGAAAATTATTACAATTTCTAGTTGTTTCTCGATCTCTTCTAAGGAGGTAGACGAACAGTTGATGATCAGCCTGGATGCGTGAGCCGTCTTGGACATCGTGATCTCGTCGGCTTGATGATTTTTCCAAGAGGCTCTCGGTCCTTATTTATAGTCACAGAGCCAGAACCCTAGTTTCCTAATATGGAAACTAGTTGTTAGGATCCTAACCACCACAATCCCATATCTTAACTCTTCAAATCCACGGTAGTACCACGGCCATTGGATAGGTTTGGCCGTGGATCCGCCCCCTTTAGGTGAGATCATGGCCTCTAATTTTTGTAGCTTCATATCTGTAACACTTGGTAATCTTTTGAGTATCTAGACTTTGAAAATCTTTTCTACATTTCTACCAGAATTAGTTTCTTGAATACCTTTGGTAGATTTGATTTGCCAACTTTGATTTCCTTGATTTCAGCCCTGAAAATTCTGCACAATAACTCAACAAACAATATTTATAGAGTTTGTTTTATTGAGATATTAACTTAACCATTTAGAATTGGTCAAAGGTATTAATAAGGTAAGCATATTTAAATGGGTCAAATGTTACATGGATATTATATGCTTACTTTTTCCTACAAAATGTTATTTATAATATATAAACACATGAAAATAGTATTTTTACAGATAAACCCTCATATGTATCATATATTATAATAAACACCTTTTATTATATAATAATAGTAGGAAAAATGTCATATTAAATGTGCAGTTTTATCAACTGAACAAATACCCCCAAACTTATGTTTGATCGTTCCGAGCAAACTAGTTTATTCAAGAGAAGGAGAAAAAGAAAAGAGAAAACTAAGCACACTTTCATAGGCAACACGATTGCACTGATCACGTGCAACAAGCCATTAAACCTCTAGGTGTCCCTAGTAGGAGGAGTGTTCTCTCCTGAGGGTTTTCAGTGGATTACGCCCACAAAATCCTACAATAAAAGAGAGATGGTGAAAGTTACATATAAAGATAAGAACTATAAAAGAAAGAACTTGAAAATGAGAGTTTTCAACTACACCAGTTTTTCAGTTGCTATGAGCCCTATCTTAATGGTCATGAAAAAATGTTAGAAATCATATCATCCCTAAATAAAACATCGCCTTTAGTCTTCCTCCCTATCTTTCCTCCAATCATTGATCATATACCCCTACGTGTGTGAACTGGACATCCCTATACTGGGAGAATTCAATTCAAGCAATCATACTCTTGTCCATCTACCTTAGTACTTTTTAATCGATATTTATATGGAATATGCTCACACATTTTTCATGGGACCGTTAATACTTCTTAAGGTACTAACCGACCGATTACTCATGTGCTTGCTAATTAGGTGCTTTTCCTTGTCTTGCAACACCTAAGGCTCAGCAGTGGCTCCAAAACCAGTTGGTCTAAGACACTAGGTGATAAAGCACACTCGCTATATTTTTTTATTGCTGCCTCGGTGATAACAAAACCAGTGTTCATTTTTCTTTTCACCATTTTATCTTTTATTCTCCACTTTTATTTTCTACATACTTTGGCTTTTAGACAAGAGTATTTCAAGGTATCCTCTACTATCCCGAGTTTCAAGATGTGTGTAAGTGCGTGTAGTAGGGTATCAACGTTCAAATGTTTGGCCTTAAGAATAGGGAATATTTTTCAGACTTATTTTTATCCTCAGATTAGCAATTTTCTCATCTAACTAACCCTTGGGACAACAGCTCATAACTACTTATTACTAGTTTCATTTAAGAAAACTTCTAACTTTCTTGTTTTTCTTAAACTATTCCTATCTTTCATATATAATTTTTCACTTTCTACTCTTTTATTTAAAAAAAAATTGTGCTTATATATAGTATGATGCAAATTGATGCGTAAATAAGCACAAACCTCCCCCAAACATGTTTACAACAGTATCCTCACTGTTGCCATCTGTTAAATCGCAGAAACATGTAAACTTAGGAGGAAAAATATATTAATGGGGACATGAAATATGAAAGTGAAAATCCTCCCCCAAACTTATTTTTGGCTCACCATTTTGAGTAAAAATTTTACTTTCAAGAGCCAAATTATACCCCCCCTCAAACTTGAGTTAAATAATATTAAGCATTTAAAATCACAATATGGGGTCCAAGTTATTGGTCAATGCCAAGTTTTGCAAAGACCAAAAGTCAACACCAACCATTCGAAGAATTTATCAGTGAAGCGCACTGGTTGGTGGAAGAACATGTTGTATAGAGTCAGGAAGAAATGGGGTAAAGATAAGTGGTGTAAAGGAAAAGGATTGCGTCTCAATTTGGAGAGACGACACAGTGATAGTGATGGATAACTCGCATTCTTGTGAGTGTGAAAAAGTAGGGGTGGAGGTTCATTTTCTTTATCTTGGAGTTGATTCATCTCAACACCCGTGTCTTTTAAAAATGCGAGTTCATCAGCGAAAATTTCCTCAAAACTTTCATCGATACCCCGAAGAATAATCTCATCAGAAAGAGCGGGGTGATCGTCAGACTCCATAAAAAGTTTATCATCAGCGTTAGATGTTGACCCGGACAACTCGAAAGAAGGGTCCATATGTGTATAATACATATCTGGGTCAAACATCAACGTATGAAAGAAATCTAGATCAGTATCGTGAAACTGTTCAATTTCGCTGCTGTCGACATCCATTAATTCGACAGAACATACACGAGCATGAGGTTCGGAGGGTTGACTTCCCAACTTGTAAATGTTAAGCTCAATTGACCTATTCACGAAAGATAGGTTCATAGAGCCGTTTCGACAGTTGATTACAGCGTTGGAAGTAGCCAAAAAGGGTCGACCGAGAATCACCAGAATTTGGTTTCGTGGGTTTGCTACAGGCTGTGTATCTAGAACAATAAAGTCCACAGGGATGATAAACTCCCCGACTTTTATTAACAAATCCTCAAGCATACCCCTTAGGAAGGTGATAGATCGATCTGCCATCTGTAAGGTGCATTGCGATGGTTTCAATTCTCCGATACCCAATTGCTCATACACAGAATATGGAAGCAGGTTAACACTAGCGCCAAGATCTAGTAAAGTACGATTGATATTTTTACCCCCAATAGAAATAGAGATTGTAGGACAGCCAGGATCCTTACGTTTCTTGGGTAAATTCTGTGCAAAAGCTGTGCTTACATTACTCGACATGAAAACTTTTTTCGGCACTTGAGTCTTTCTCTTCCTAGTGCACAAGTTCTTAAGGATTTTCACATAAGCCGGAACTTGTTGAATTGCATCTAAGAGAGGGATGTTTATGTTAACCTGCTTGAACATATCCACAATATTCTCTATTTGTGCGTTAGGTTTGTTAGGCCTCAATCTATCTGGAAATGGAGATTTATCAATAAGTGTTGGGTCCAACATCTGTGGAAAGTTTGTGGGGGTGGAAAGGATGAAGTGGGTGGAGGGTTCGATCCTTGGGGAAAGCGGAGAATAGGCTCGGAAGAAGGTAAAGTGGACGAAGTAGGGTAAGAAGTAGAAGTGGAAGTGGAATTAGAAGCCGGGTTGTTGATGATCAATTCATCATTATCAATCTGTTCACCCACATGGTTATCCAGCACTCTTCCAGATCTCAACGTGGAAATAGCACTCACATGATTATAATGCGAGGGTCCAAGATCAGGTAAGGGTTGAGATGGAAGTTTCCCTTTCTCTCTAGCACTCATTGCAGCAGTCAGTTGTGCGATTTGTGCTTCTACCGATTTAATACTCTCACCATGGGAGGCAGAATTTTGTACTAACGTTTAGATAGAAGACGTTAAAATATCATTCGTTCGCACGGAATATGCAATGAACATGTCGAATGCAGAGGGTGTAGCAGTACCGGCAAAAGAAGGATCAAAGTTGTTGGCCGGGTTTTGAAAATTTTGTGGTTGACAGGGGAGCTGACTCAGTTATGGTGGTTGCTGTTGTGGAGGGACCCTTTGAAAGTCATTCTGGTTTGGAACCGTATTTTGAGTTTGGTGTTGGTTCCAAGCAAAATCAGGATGATTCCTCCTACCTTGATTATATGTGGAAGAGGAAGGATCATTTCTAGGTTGTTGCTGAAATGCAGCATTAGTGTGACCTTGAAACGGTACATTCAAAGGACATTCTTCCGTCAAATGTGATAGGTCGGAACAGCATCCACACATGGTTTTAGGAAGTGTGTATTGGTTTAGGGAGGTTGAAGAGATTCTGTTTTCTATAGCGTCGAGTTTTCTTTGTATAGCGGCCATTTCGGCTCTCATTGTGACGGAAATATCGAGCTGATTGATACCTTCCCTAGACGATGAGTGACTAACACTTTCCCATTGTAATGTGTTTTGAGCAAGATCTTCCAGGTATTTCCAAGCTTCACCATCATCTTTAAATAGGAATTGACATTGACACATGGTTTCAAGCATCTGTTTTGTCGTGAAATCAATACCCTCATAGATAATTCGACACAGATCCCATCTAGGGATTACGTGATGAGGACATTGGATAAGAAGATCCTTGAACCGTTCAAAGCAATTCCAAAATGGTTCATTGGGAAGTTTGGTAAATTTGAAGATTTCGCTCCGAACACGGCTGGTCTTATGATTGGGATAAAATTTCTTCAGGAATGTTGCAACGAATTCATCCCATGTTGAAATAGAATGTGCAGGTGTGTTATAAAGCCATTTCTCGGCTAAATCGCACAAAGTGAATGGGAGAAGACGTAAACGCAGAGCATCCATAGACAGTTGGGAAGTACCCATCAAAGCACATACGTTTTCGAATTTGGTGATAAAAACGTATGCGTCTTCAGACTCAAGCCCGTGAAATTTGGGTAAAAGTTTGATGAAATGAGGTTTAATTTTGAAATTATCCCTATTGGCTGGTGGAATGGAAAGACAAGTGTGAAGGGGACCACGTGTAGGGTAGAATCTCTCCTGGAGAGAAATGCGTGGAGGATTCTGCGCACCTGCGGCGGTGGAAGAGTGGTGTTAAAATTTGATGGATATCCGTCCATCGTTGTCGTGGTGGGTGGTGGGGGAAAAGAAGATGAAGAAGCACCGACTTCGGAGTCGATAGCAGGAACGCGTACAAGACGAGCACTAGAATCCCGTGTCCAGCCGAGCATGCACTAACCGGGTTTAGCGCAAGTGGCAACTTGTGTGATTTAAAAATTTGGTTTGTTTTGAAAAGTGTGTCGGACTTTGACAAATCACACAAAAATGCACAAACAGCCCTAGAACTGAGGTTACCTAGGTCAAGTCTCTAGACCCCTCCTAGACTTCCAAAGGACAAACCGTAGGATCAATCCTCTACCACCTCTTTACTACTCTTGTGGCCAGGTAAGTGCCAGGTAAGTGGGAGGTTCTCCACTACGTAAGTAGTGGGCCTAATTAAGTAACCACTTTCCTTAGACACACTTGACTAAACACCACAAAAGTAATGTGGATAAGCGATAGATTACCCACGACCTTCCTCTGTCCTTATTGAGCGCGACGGTCCTTAGTGTCTTGTCTAGATATTTTTTAAATTAATATAGGGTTGATGCAGATGCTCGGTTTGTGATTTGTGGGGCCTAGGAAGGGTGATGAAATCCCCACCTAATCTGAATTGTGGTCTTGCACCTTAAAGTCCGTATTAAAATATAAGTCCACGTTGCTCACCCCGGTTCTTACGGGGAGGCGGAAACGACGAAAAACAATGATTTTGGCGCAAGGCAACATGGACTAAAAGTCGGATCTATGCTAAACTAGAAACTAGTAAACACTTAGAGGTTTAGCTACTATGCTGTAGGAAGTATACCTCATGGAACCTGTCCTTCGGGTCTTCATCCCGCTATCCCACTCGTCCATCCAAGCTCCAAGCGTCGATCCGGACCTTAGGCACCTCCGCGGCCTTCTTGAGTCGAAGACGATCCACCCGAGAGTTGTACACTAAGCTTCGCCTCAAGCCAAGGCAACTAGGGCAAGGAGATTGCTAATCTAAATGCTTTAGAATGTGTAGAGGAGATGTATGGATGTATTTGTCTTTGTGGATTCTTTTTCTCTCAACACATGAAATCAAAAGAAGAGATCAAGAGGAGGAAGAAGAAGGAGAAAGTTTGCAACCATGGAGCTTTTCTTGTCTTCTCACTTCATGAGAGAGAATGAGAAGAGAATTATGAAAAAGATTAAGCCCAAATGAAATGAACCATGGTTGCAATAATACACAATAATCATCATTACTAATCCTATCATGAAAGACTTGATGGCACATTGAATTGACCATTATCATAACACATAAATTAAAATGAAAATAAAAGAAGAGTGTGGATCTCTCTTGAAGGTCAATGGTCAACATGGTCAACAAGGTCAAGAGAGATCTAAGTGGTCAAATGGTCAATGCAATTAGCCATCACTAATCTATCACTAAAAGGATTAGTAAACAATGCCTCCGGCTCATAACAGTTTTGACCAAATGAACTGTCAAAACCCTAATGAGTGTGCCACATTATGGTTTTGGCCGAACCAACTGCCAAAACCCTAATGGGGCACCTTCTCCTTCATCGCTTCTCAAAATTGTGCATACACACCTGCATCCGCATTCCGTAGAATGCGAATGCACAGAAGACAAATCAAATCCATCTGTGCAATACTAGGATCTGGCTTAAACCAAAGCCCAATAGTATTGCCTGCCTGAACAGCATACACACACAAGTGCACGTAAGTGATCGTAGCCCTGCCGTAAAACCATACGGCCTCTACACGTTTCGTTCAGTGCAGGGAAACTCTCTGTGTGGGACTCTAAAGACTCGACACTACGCTGGCAGTGGGTTTAACCACAGACCGCAAGCGGCACTAGCTGTACGTAATGGTCCCCAGGTAAATGTCGATAAGAAGGCCGATGAGGTAAACCCATCCGAACTCCTACTGAGCCTGTATGTGACAATCTCCGTACGGTCCGGTCTGTTCGTCTGATACATCACATGGCGGGCCTAGGGGGCGGTGAACGTCAGTCCCCTAATAGCGGTATAAGTCGTGTCGGAGTGTAGCCCAGAACACCCTGAAATAACACTGGAAACCTACCAGTATATCTCGCTTGCCCTGGCCAGGGACTAATGAAATGGCTCTCCTAGACACTGCGCGATGTCAACCCCCAATACCGGGAGAGACGAATCATGTCTAACCGTCACTGCCTCCAAGTGCTTCGGGATTGCACCCAACTAATACCTGTTTGCACGACTCCTTTGAGTCGTGGTAGGGTAGTAATCTAAGTACAGTGGGAACACACTCAAGGCGAAGTGACAGTGTCAAGTCAGCGGACTAAGCTGTACTCATGTCACCTGGGAACTGATAACTGACGATAGGTATAATACCAACCAACAGTTCCCAACGAGTCATGTCCAGTGTACTCGTAACCTAACGAGCACCCGCATACTATCTCAAGTACGACGTACTGACGGCTGTGGGACAGACCGTCTCTCCCGCTGGGATGAGAAGCGCATACGCTAGTCTACTCCGGAGTATCGATGCCCTGTCTCGATAGTCCAACGACTAGGGACATGTATAAGGATGTGCTTATGGATTACCCAGCCCCCATGAGTGTG
The DNA here is from genome assembly GCA_030015575.1 of Agapanthus africanus. NCBI lineage: Eukaryota > Viridiplantae > Streptophyta > Magnoliopsida > Asparagales > Amaryllidaceae > Agapanthus > Agapanthus africanus. The sequence continues at coordinate 129,143,950 of JASDDO010000016.1, read as the reverse complement.
AGCGCCATCACAATGCTGGTAATCAAGCAAAGATCCTATGGGCTCTACTAATATGTATATAAGCGATATGCTAAAAGAAACACATGCACATATTGAAGTAGAGACAAACCAAGTAGCATACTACCATTTTGAGCAAGATTTTCTATACAACTGTGAATATCCCAAGCTTCCATCAAGTAATATACAACGTAGTATGATACATTAATGGCCTCTAGGGCATATACACTAACATAAAATATGCAACAACAAACCAATAACAAAACTTTGCAAAAAGATTTTTGAGCGGCGATATTTTGCAAAGAATCCTGCAGAAAAAATATTTAATTGGATTTCAGAGGAGAGAGAATGAGTTGAAAATTTCATCAGAGAAGTTTGGAACCCTAATTCCTCACATAAGCCGCGGATCCGCCGCTAAAATAGCCTTTCTTCTGCGCTTCCGCCGTGCTTTGAGGGAATCTTTTGATGATTTTTGCTATGCGGCCTCCTGTGCTCCTCTGGATCTTGATGAATGTCTCCGTCTCTCTGTTTCCTCAAGTCTGCAACGCCAGATCCCCTCGCAAAATTCACACCATAATCGTTAAATATACAATTTGAAGTTTTGTTTATGATAATGATCGAATAAGAATTCAACAAAAATAGTAAGAATAAAAAATTGCGCACGTATCTCCGGCAACGGCGCCATTTGATTGATCTAGAATTTTATATGTAGTAGTTAACCGCAATCAGAACGGTGTCGCGCGTAGCTAGACCGAGGTGAGTACGGGTCGTCCTCAGGGAAACGTTGAATATTTTACTCTTACTTTAGATGTGTTGAAAAAGAGAGGAGGGATAAGAATTTTGTGGAAAGGTTTCTAGATCTACGTTAAACACTGAAGCAAAATATATAGATCTAGATTATTTTAGGGATGTAGTTAATATAAGAAGGGGCTTGTAGGGTTCGTTAGGATTTAGTAGTTATGAATGATTAATTAAAAGTTACCCTTTTATCCTTTAATAGATTTGAAACTAGAACGACGGTGATGCGTGTAGATTAGGGTTTCTGGAGGGAAAAGGAATCCCACTCTTAACCCTTATCTCGACACGGAACTCCGTTCATATTTAGCCTTTATCAAAACAATCATTAATCTAATCTCTAATCGCGGTCGGAACTAACAAGGAATTGTTAGCGCGCCCGATTAGGATGTTAATGATTCTTTTGATAAAGTTCATAAACTTTATAAGACTTAAAAAGAGTTTAGGGATGTTCTTCATCCATTAGCCTACCCTAATCCTACGAACCCTAACAAGCGGAGAATTACTCGCGCATGTTGGGAGAAAAAGAGATGGAGAGAAATTGCATAATTAAACTATGAAGAAATAGAATAAGAAAAAGAAAGCTACCTTTATTAATCAATAATATTCATTACACTTGAATCCTTAGAAAATGATTACAATTTCTAGTTTCTTCTCGATGTCTTCTAAGGAGGTAGACGAACAGTTGATGATCAGCCTGGATGCGTGAGCCGTCTTAGACTTCGTGATCTCGTCGGCTTGATGATTTTTTCAAGAGGCTCTCGGTCCTTATTTATAGTCACAGAGCTAGAACCCTAGTTTCCTAATATGGAAACTAGTTGTTAGGATCCTAACCACCACAATCCCATATCTCAACTCTTCAAATCCGCGGCAGAGCCGCGGCCATTGGATAGGTTTGGCCGCGGATCCGCCCCCTTTTGGTGAGATCATGGCCTCTAATTTTTGTAGCTTCATATCTGTAACACTTGGTAATCTTTTGAGTATCTAGATTTTGAAAATCTTTTCTACATTTCTACCAGAATTAGTTTCTTGAATACCTTTGGTAGATTTGATTTGCCAACTTTGATTTCCTTGATTTCAGCCCTGAAAATTCTGCACAATAACTCAACAAACAATATTAGTAGAGTTTGTTTTATTGAGATATTAACTTAACCATTAAGAATTGGTCAAAGATATTAATAAGGTAAGCATATTTAAATGGGCCAAATATTACATGGATATTATATACTTACTTTTTCCTACAAAATGTTATTTATAATATATAAACACAAGAAAATAGTATTTTTACAGATAAACCCTCATATGTATCATATATTATAATAAACACCTTTTATTATATAATAATAGTAGGAAAAATGTCATATTAAATGTGCAGTTTTATCAACTGAACAGATGTCACCATTGATGTATATTATTTACTTTTCCGCAATAGGATAGAACCAAGGAGGGGAGCACAAGTAACCGAGTTCTAGGGTCCAGTGGGAGACCATCTCGAGGAGTCGAGACCGGGTCTCCTAACTCTAGAATTGGTAGGGTTTCTTTCCACTCTCGTAGGAGTCTAGGGATGTGGGTTTGGGTATTCATCGCGACCGTGGAATCCGTGTTTTATATGGGCTTAAATTAAAACACGGAATTCCTAGTATATCCAATATTTCATATGTGTTTTTCTGCTGCTGATATTTGTAAGTGCACGGCAGCGCCCCGGCCATCATTTCGAGGCCAAAATGCGGAAACGAAACTTTTCTTTAAACTTTTAAACCGGCGCTACCGCGTACTTTAAACCCGGATCGGGCAATTAACCTATTGCTAGCAACCTAGAGAAAGGGTAGAAATCTATACCGAGCGATCCTTGCCCTTCGGTCTCCATCCCGATCTTCTCGCAGAATCTCCGGTCTTCATCTCCTCGTCGGAAAGAGCACCACATCGCCGATTCTTTTTACGGGCTCCCGCTTCGTCCGAAGCAACTCGGGCACGAAGTGTGCTAGCCGACGTGCCCAAGGTCAAGTAGAGAATGTTGTGATCACTTTGTCTCTTGCATCCATGGCTTTGGATGGAGGTTAAAGTGTTGCCATTGATGGAAGCAATGAGCTAGAGGAAGAAGAAGAAGAATAACAAGAGCTTTTCTTTTTCTTTTCTTTTCTTTTTTTGGAATGAGAGTGAGAGAGAGAGATTATGAAAATACAAGACCAATAATACCAACCATGGCAGCCCCGCTCTCTCTTCATCTCATTTCAACACATTAAACAAAATACTAATGTGACATCTTTGCTAAAAAAGAGACCATGAGTCATCTAAATGTCCATGTCACATTTAATGCAATGCAGGATGAATTTCTAGCTCATTATTTCCATTAACAAACATTAATCCAAATGTTTGCAACAATAAAAAGATCCGGCAACTGATTAAGAGTGATTTTTATCGATCAAAAATATTTACCGCAATCAAGAACGGCGTCGCATAAAGCTAGCCGGTGAATACGGGTCGGTCCACAGGGATTTTGTAATTTTCCTTAAAGTTCTTACGAGCTAATTCCAAATGGTGTTGGTCTTTTTAATTAAATCTGAAACAAAGTTGTGTTATACTAGGATTAGAAACTTGCTAGGATTAGGTTTAGGTAAAGTTTGGTAAACAAAGATCTTCACCTCTATTCAATGCCTTAATTTAGATTTGATTTTAGGGGTTATGGTAAATTTTAATAAAGGGGATTAGGATGATTGGGAAGATGTTCTTCCTCTAGATCCTTGTCCTTCCTTTCTTAACCTTTATCCTAACCTCCATGGAAAACTCACAACTCCGGTCTTTTATACTACGGATCACCGTTACCTCAAGGGTAGAGTGCCGTAGGGAGCGGAAGATGAGAGTATGCATGGAGTCCTAATGTTCATAATAGATTGGCAAAGAAAAGAGATGAGAGATCTTCATCTCTCAAACCCTTCCCTATTCCTAACCCCAACAAGCGAGGAAACTACTCGCTCATTGAGGGAATTAAGAGAGACGTAATTTTTGTTTTGTTTTTATTAAAGAGAAGAAACATCTATTGCAAGTTAATAAAATTCTAAACTAAATTAAACTAGGGCAAGTAGAGAATTTACCTAGGGCAGATATAAAAACCAGAACTAGGGCAAGAAAAAATACCTACGTACGAATGATGCGCTCCAAACTTCAAAGAAAACAGAATTTTATTGATGAATAGAGACATAAGAAAATACAAGGGTTTGGGTTCTATTTATAGGACATAGAAACCCTAAGGCTACAGCTGATCCGCATGTCTACAATTACAAATATACCCCTAGGTTAACTTTTCTGCGCCGCCATAAGTTTTGGTAAAAATTTCACCGAGTACGGGCATAGGACGGCCGCGGAACCGCGGCATGGGTAGGCCTTGGGCCGCGGTTCCGCGGCCCTTTGATGCGTTCAGCTTATGAACTTTCAGGGGCTACTTCAGGGTTCTTTGGTCTGGTTATTTCTTCAGTTCATTTCTCTGTTTGGCTTCTGATTCTTCTCCAGATCTTTCAGTGAAAACTTGTAGCGGCCTTTTAACCGTTTGCCTTAACATTTTGGACCTTGCATTGCCTTATTGATTGTGAACTGTTCTTCATCAAGGCTTGACTAGGATCCTTCTATTTGTTGGTCAAAAGTCCCTTTTTGTGTCGTCTTTTGTCTTTTTCACTGTTTTCGCTCCAAGAACCTGTAACCTGTAACATGTAGCAGACATGGGTCAAAAGCACCTGTTTTCATTGTAAAATGCATAAGAATGAGGATTGTAAAATGCAATATTATGATATGAACAAATACCCCCAAACTTATCTTTTGCTCGTCCTCGAGCAAACTTATTTTTTTTATTCTCGAAAAAAATCTAACCTAGCCGCACTTTCACAGGGAAACGCGATTGCACTGAGCTCGTGCAATAAGTCGTTAAACCTCTAGGTGTCCCTAGGAGGAGGAGTGTTGTCTCCTGAGTGTTTTCAGCGGATACTACCCACAAAATCCTATCAATTTGGCTTTTCGACTTTTGTTTTCCAATTAGGTTTTCTAACAAGGAAGTCTATTATCGTCAACCCGTAAATTATCAACCCATATTCTTCACACTTCCTCATCATTTAACTTAAGATTATATATGTTCTATAGACTTACTTAGACTTCGGCATTTCTTAAGTTTTCCTTCTAGGGTTCCATCTCCACTTTGGAATTTTTATCAACTTTACTAAAGATACAAGTTCTATTCTTCATTCCTTTCTCTTATCTAAACTCTAATCACATATCCCCACGTGCGTGTAATTATCACCCCTACACTTGGAAATTCAAATCAAGCAATCGTACACTTGTCCATTGTCCAAAGCACTTATTAATTGTTGAATTTCGCTTACACATCCTTTATGCGACCGTTAATACTTCTTGAGGTACCAACAACCGATTACAAGATGCGTTAGCACTTTAAAGCGTACTTCCTAGTCTTGTAACACCCAAGGCTTTAGCAGTGACTCCCAAACCAGTTGGTCTAAGGCACTAGGTGATGAAGCACCCTCGCTAAATATTTTTCTATTTTTTTGCCTTAAGTAATCACAAAAACCAGTGTCCATTTTTTTCTTTATTCACTTTTTTTTTCATTTTTATTGTACTAAGGACTTTAAACAAGAGCATTTCAAGGTCTCCTCTACTATTCCAAGTTTCAAGGTGCGTGATTGTGCAATTTGTAGGGTATATGTTTTCAGAATCTAGACTTAAGCTGGGAATTATCTTTCAAACCTGTACTCTAACAAAAATTTCAATATTTTTCCTTCGTTTCGACTTAGTCCAAGAAGTGAACTCAAAATTTGCCTATTTCTAAATAAACTACAAAGACATATACTTTCTATCGTTAGATTTTAAGGAAGGTTATTTTTAGGGTTTTTAATTTACAAAGTGTAAGATCTAGTTTTTCCTAGCCAGTTGCCCTATTTATCAATCTCAAGTCAATTAACCAAAATTGAATACATTAATTTTTATAATTTTTCGAAATTTCTCAATTTTTTAATGGGTTTTTCATTTTCTAATTTTTTTTCTTTAAATTTTTATGATTTTTATATAAAGGTGCAATGCAAAAGTATACATATGAATGCGAAGAAAGAAAACTTACCGAGCATACCCCCAAACTTAAACTGGACAGTGTCCTCACTGTCATGCTGCACCAAGTGGGTCGATAATGTCGGCAATTATATTTACATATTATATACACCCCAAACTTATTTGAAATAATGTTTTAGAAAAAATTGATTGGAAATTCGGGGGTGAAAGTGGAGGAAAATTAATCAGTGTAGATCGGCTCCTGCAAAAACAGGAGCTCCTCCGAAGGGTCCGCTGTGAGGAACGGTTTCAATCGATGCCCATTCACTTTGAATAGCGTACCGTCCTCCGGATTTTCAAGATCAACCGCACCGTGCGGATAAACGGTGCGGACTACAAACGGTCCTTTCCATCTAGAACGGAGCATGCCGGGGTGATAATGTAACCGAGTATCATAAAGTAAAACCTGTTGTCCAGGTTTAAATGTTTTTCGCAAAAGGTGTTTATCGTGGAACACCTTAGCTCGATTTTTAGCAATTATGGCATTATCATATGCCTCATCACGCAGCTCTTCTAGTTCATTCAACTGCAGCTTTCGGTTGCTGTCCGCATCTCCTAAAGATAAATTCAGCTCTTTGATAGCCCAAAATGCCTTGTGCTCAATTTCTACTGGGAGGTGGCAAGCCTTCCCGTAAACAAGCCGGTATGGAGACATGCCAAGATCGATCTTGTATGTAGTACAGAAAGCCCATAGTGCATCGATCAACTTGAGTGACCAATCTTTACGGTTTTTAGAAACCGTTTTCTCCAAGATTTGCTTAATTTGCCGATTAGAGACCTCGGCTTGCCCACATGTTTGGGGATGGTATGGCGTTGACAGCTTATGGGTGATAGAATATTTGCGCATTAAGGACTAAAAAGTCCTATTGCAAAAGTGAGAACCATTATCACTTATTATCGCGCGAGGGTGCCCAAATCGAGAAAAGATGTGTTCTTTAAGAAATCGAACGACAACCTTGTTGTCATTCATTCAACTAGGCACAGCCTCGACCCACTTTGAAACGTAGTCAACAGCCAAAAGAATATACACATTTCCAAAAGAGTTAGGAAATGGTCCCATGAAGTCTATACCCCAAACATCAAAAATATCCACAACCAAAATTGGTTGGAGCGGCATTTCGTTTCTCCGCGATATCCGGCCCAAGTGTTGGCACCGGGAGCAAGTCCTGCAGTATTCATATGCATCCTTGAAGAGTCGTGGCCAATAGAAACCACACTGCAAAACTTTCTCGGCTGTCTTCTTTGGGCCAAAGTGCCCGCCACATGCTTGATCGTGGCAAAAAGACAACACACTCTTAACCTCATTTTCCGGCACACACCGACGAATGATTTGGTCGGAACAGTATTTAAAAAGATAAGGTTCATCCCAGTAAAAATGCTTTACTTGGGACAAGAATCGAAGTTTATCCTGTTTCGACCAATCGTTAGGTATCAAGCCGGTGGCTAAGTAGTTTACAATATCGGCGAACCATGGTTCGCAAGAAACGGTCAAGAGTTGCTCATCGGGGAAAGCATCAGTGATAGGAAGTTCAAGTGTAGGCGAAGAAGGAAGTCGTGAAAGTTGATCGGCCACTACATTTTCACATCCTTTTTTGTCCCTTATGATAAGGTCAAATTCTTGTAGAAAGAGGATCCAACGTATGAGCCTCGATTTAGCATCCTTCTTCGCAAAAAGGTGGCGAAGAGCTGAATGGTCAGTGTACACAATAACTGGAGAGCCGATCAAATAAGGCCGAAATTTTTCAAGTGCAACCACAACCGCTAAAAACTCTTTTTCTGTTGTTGTGTAGTTTATTTAGGCCTCATTTAATGTTCGGCTAGCATAATAAATCACGTGAGGCATCTTATTAATGTGCTATCCAAGAACAGCACCAATGGCAAAATCTGATGCGTCGCACATGATTTCGAAAGGGTGCGTCCAGTCTGGGGATGAAAGAATGGGCGCAGAAATTAGAGAGTATTTCAAAGACTGGAACGCTTCCATGCAAGTTGAGTCGAAATCAAATGTTGTGTCCTTGGCCAATAAGAGAGTCAAGGTTCTAGCAATCTTGCTAAAATCCTTGATGAACCGTCTATAAAAACCGGCATGGCCAAGGAAAGCTCGGATATTTTTGACGCATTTAGGAAGAGGAAGATTAGAAATGACTTCAATTTTTGCTCTATCAACCTCTATGCCGTTTTGCGAGATGACATGTCCTAAAACAATGCCTTCTCGTACCATAAAGTGGCACTTCTCCCAATTTAACGTTAGGTTCTTATCCCTACAGCGGGTAAGAACTGCGTCAAGATGTCGTAAACACTCGTCGAATGAGTCACCGAAAATGGAGAAATCATCCATAAAGATTTCCAAAAACTTCTCCACCATGTCCGAAAAGATCCCCATCATACACCGCTGAAATGTAGCGGGTGCATTGCATAACCCAAAGGGCATGCGACGATAAGCAAAAGTGCCAAAGGGAAAAGTAAACGTGGTCTTGTCTTGATCCTCTTTGGCGATGGGGACTTGGTTATAACCGGAATAGCCATCTAAAAAGCAGTAGAACTCGTGCCCCGCCAATCGTTCTAGCATTTGGTCAATGAAAGGTAAAGGAAAGTGGTCCTTCCTTGTCGCGGCATTGAGTTTTCTATAGTCGATGCAAACTCGCCACCCAGTTTTGGTGCGAGTAGGAATTAACTCATTTGCCTCATTGGTAATGACCGTGATGCCCGATTTCTTTGGCACGACATGAATGGGGCTAACCCATTGGCTATCCGAGATAGGGTAAATGATACCACTATCAAGACATTTAACAATCTCCTTCTTGACCGCCTCTTTCATAATGGGGTTGAGGCGTCTTTGTGGATCCCTTGCCGGCTTGGCATCATCTATCAAATGTATATGATGTTCGACTATGAGGGGACTAATCCCCTTGATGTCCGCCATAGACCAGCCGAAAGCTTGCCGATTATTGTGTAAGATCATTAAAAGAGCCTTCTCCTGCTCGAGAGCTAGAGAGGCAAATATGATAATGGGTAAGGTCTCATTCTCACCTAGATAAGCATATTTTAGGTGCGACGGCAAAAGCTTTAGTTCGAGTTTAGGTGGTGAAACAATAGATGGTAACAATGGAGTAACTGTTTCGAACTCGAAGGATTCCATCAAAGGTTCAAATTGAGTGTACGCTACCGACTCGGATGGTTCAACTAAATCATCCGGAAAAGAAAAAGACTCAAACTCGGGTGGAGAGTCTTCAAGATCGTCAACAAAGGTGAAAACTCATAATCCTTGTCCGTCGTGAAAGCTGTGTCGGATTCTAGGAGGAACGCACTAGTGGCGTCAACATTGCTGTGGTCAAACATAAAATTTTCGAACTCACAGTCCTCCTCCGCAATCTCATTGATCGAGCAAACATTAAGTACGCTAGAATTAGGCTCGCAAGGCTGACTTCCTAACTTGAAAATGTTGAGTTCAACTGTCATATTCCCAAAAGATAGATTCATTGAACCGTTACGACAGTTGATTACCGCGTTAGAAGTCGCGAGGAATGGTCGACCAAGTATCACCGGAATTTGATTACGGGGGTCAGCGACAGGTTGTGTATCCATAACAATAAAGTCAACGGGGAAAATGAAATCCCCTACTCTAATTAACACATCCTCCAACTCTCCCCTAGGATGGGTGATTGATCGGTCGGCCATTTGGAGAGTACAATGAGTGGGCTTAAGCTCTCCAACGCCTAATTGTTCGTACACCGAATAAGGTAGCAAATTGACACTAGCACCAAGATCTAATAGTGGTCTATTGATGGTCTTGTCCCCAATTATGATCGAAATAGTAGGACAACCGGGGTCCTTGTGCTTTGGGGGTAATGATTGACAAGAGCATCACTAACAGCACTAGCCACAAAAACTTTCTTTGGTACTTGCGACTTCCTCTTTTTGGTGCATAAGTCCTTTAAGATTTTTGCATATGAAGGAACTTGTTAGATTGCATCCAAAAGAGGGATATTTATGCTAACCTGTTTGAACAACTCCACAATCTTCTACATCTGTGGAGTTGGTTTATTGGATCTCAACCGATTTGGAAAAGGAACATTTTGAAAGGTTGTTGAGTCCAATTTTTGCGGATCAGATTGTTGAGTTGGAACGGAACCCCGTGTAGATGTGTTCGTGTTGTGAGAAGTGGGTCCGTTCAAGCTAGAAGAAGTAGAGCCATGTGAAGGATGGAGAATAGGCTTTAACGAAGAAGAAGAAGAAGAAGAAGAAGAAGAAGAAGAAGATGATGATGAAGAAGGACCACCGGCAGGGGTGTCATGGTTAATACCCACATTATTTTGCAGCACTTTTCCGGATCTCAACGTGGTTACAGCATTTACGTTATGATTCTGCTGTTCATGTGCAACATGTGCATGACCGGGATTTGGGAGTGGTTGAGACGGAAGCTTTCCTTTCTCTCGCTCTTTCAATGCTGCGTTGAGTTGTGCAATTTGTGCCTCAACAGATTTGATGCTTTGATCGTGTGAGGCACTGTTTTGCACCAAAGATTGAACAGAAGTCTCTGTCCTAGCTGTGGACTGTGCAGATTGCTTTAGGAATGCTTCTACACTTCTTTCGAGCGAGCTAACAGCAATTTGAGGGGGAACAAAATTGTTGGGTACAAAATTGTTCATTTGATTTAGGTAAGGTTGCTGTTGGAGAGGTTGTTGAAATTGAGTTTGTGGAGGTGCTTGTTGTTGTGGAGGAGGGGCCCTTTGAAAATTGTTGTTTCCTTGGGATTGTTGATTTTGGTTCCAAGCGAAATTTGGGTGGCTCTTCCAAGCCGGATTGTATGTCAAAGAGTAAGGATCATTTCTTTGTCGTTGCTGAAAGGCAGCATTGACTTGATCTTGCCCTTGAGTAGAAGCAGTGTGAGGACACTCTTCGGTGAGATGTGATGGATCCGAACAACAAGCACAAACAGTTCGTGGAGGCACAACAGGGGCAGGAGAAGGCGATGAGATTTTGGTCTAAAGCGCTTCTAGCTTTTTCGTAAGAGCGGTCATCTAGGCCTTCATAGCAATCGATATATCTAATTGATGTATGCCTGCCCTAGATTGACCACTAGAAGAAGATGATGTGGTCTTGGTGCTCTCCCATTGAATTGTTTGTTCACTAAGGTCCTCAAGAAACTGCCACGCTTCCTCACTTGATTTGGTTAGAAAGTGACCTTGACAGATGGTTTCTAGCAACTGCTTCGTTGCCGGGTTCAATCCCTCGTATAATGTTTGGCAGAGTTGCCAACATCCGATCCCATGATGAGGGCATTGAACGAGTAGGTCTTTGAATCTTTCAAAACACTTCCAAAATGGTTCCGAAGGAAGCTGAGAAAATTGTATAATCTCGTTACGGATTCTAGCAGTTTTGTGATGAGGATAGAACTTTTTAAGAAAAGCTTTCACAAACTCGTCCCAATTTCTAATTGAATGTGATGCTGTGCTGTATAGCCACTTCTCGGCTAAGTCACATAAGGTGAAAGGAATGACCCTTAGCCTTATAGCGTCATCACTTAATTGGGTAGTTTTCATCATGGCGCAAACGTTTTGGAATTTGTTGATAAAGATATATGCATCTTCGGATTCCAAACCATGAAACTTAGGCAGCATATTGATGAAGTGGGGTTTGATCTCAAAATTGTCCCCATTAGCCGGTGGGAGGGAAAGACAAGTAGGAAGGGCGGTGCGGACGGGGTAGAAAAGATCCTGGAGCGCGACTCGTGCGGGCGCTTCGACAGGCGGGTGATTCGGGTTATTCGCACCTGGAGGTGGAATCATTCCCGTCGGTAAGGTGTTGTTAGGATTGTATCCCGACATACCTTCGGAAGAAGAATGTGATGGTGAAAGAGAAGAAGTGGACAGGATTTCGACTTCGGAGTCGAAAGGCTCGTCGGTCGGTACCAACGAAACACGGACTAATCGGGCGCTAGGGTCCCTAGTCCAACCGGACATACACTAAGAGGGCTAGTGCAGTCGAAAGATGAAAGACAGAATGTGGAGGTAAGAAAACGTCAATGAGAAGAAGTGTGTGCAAAGATTTCTTTAGCGACAAGTTGCAAGTTTTGAAAAGATTTTTCCTTTTTTCTTTTTTTTTTATGTGAGCTTTTGCAAAAAGATTTTTGAAAAGAGACTTGTGACACAAATGCAATTAACCACAAATGCACAATCAGTCCTAGGTCTAGGGTCACCTAGGCCAGCTAGACAGCTCCTAACTGTTCCAAAGGGCTAGAGATAGGACCTCAAACCGCCTCTTCACCGCCAGCTGCGGCCAGGTAAGTGCCAGGTAAGTGGGAAGGAACCACACTGTGGGCCTAATTAAAAATCACTAGCCTTGACACACTTGCCTAGGCACCGCAAAGACAGGTTAGGATAAACGGCCGATGCCTATACTAGTCCTCTGTCCTATTGAGCGCGACGTCCTTAGGGCTGAGTCTAATATTTTTTAATTAAAAGTGGTCAATGCAAATGCTTTAAGTGATTTCTGGGGTCCTGGGAAGGGTGATGAAATCTCCACCCAATCTGAATTGGTCAATAGCCCCTTAAAGTCAGATTAAAATATGCAAAGCAGTAAATCACTTGCAATCAATTTGCTATTTAGCGCGGCGCAAAGAATCCTACAGAAAATCAATTATTGGAAGGGGAAAGAAGATTTTTAGAGAAAAGAATCCTGCAGAAGATTTGGCAAAAGATATATGGGGATTTGCAGAGGGGAGAATGAGGAATCAAACCGTGCAAAGATTTTGCGCTGAAGCCAATAACCCAATGCGGAACCGCGGTTTAATGCGCAGTTAGGCCGCGGTTTCGCGGTCTTGTCTAGGGGTCAGCTTCTGAAAAAAAATTCTGTAGCTCCGACTCTCCAATCCTCTTCTATTATGATGTACCCTTTTCTGATTAGCCTTCTGTGTTGTTTCAGATCCGTTAATCCTGCAAAGATTCACAAAGAAAACGCTTCAAACTATAAAAGATGATAGAATTTTTATATTTTTAATTTTTCAAATTTTTATGGTTTTTTATATTTTATATTAACCCGAAATTACAAAAAGGAAATTTTACGCCATCCCCGGCAACGGCGCCTGATTAGTCGAAAATATTGTATATTTTAGCCGGCAATTTCCTCATCATTTGCATTCATATAGAAGTGTTCGGCATTCATATTTTACATATTAGCAAAACTGTCACAAAATATCAGATTACATGTATTAGACTCTAAAAACCGACACTATAAAGGAAATTGACCACAATTCATGGCATTGCATCATCCCTACATTTGCGCAACACTTGTGTTGAGATCTGTGCAGGAAAATCCAGCAGAAAGGCCAAAAAGCTGATCAAAATTACGCCAACTCAATGAATTCAGATCTGGTAGCATTTCAGAAGGAGATATTAAATTCAACATATACAATAAAGGCCCAAGAATCAGCCCAAGCCTGTACCAGAGAGCCCAAGCCCCAACTCTCCAAAAGCGCCGCGGTTCCGCGGCGGGAGCGCGCTTGAGCCGCGGTTCCACGGCGACTTGATGGCTTCAGAGACTCAATTTTACTGTGTTATCCCTATCTCAGTGGCCACAGCTCAAAAAGACATGTCAACTTCCAGAAGACTCCAGAGACTTCTGCCAGATCAGAAAACCATTGTTCCTACACTAAACTAAGCCTTGTATTCTAGAAACTTCCACCTAAACCCTAGCTTAAACCCTAAGCTAAGCCTAACAAACTCTTTCTAGAAGTCTTTCAACAAACTTTTGGAAGGAACTCAAAGGCTTAGGGTTTGGGTGTTCTATAAATAAGACTCTAGGCTCACTTGTAAAACATTATTCAATATTGATTAATCTTGGAATCTAATCATTTTTTAGCCAATTTAGAGCCATTCTCTCTCTCTTCATCTTCTTCTTCCACAAATCTAGTGAGAGGATTTGTGTGAAACCCTAACCCTAATTCCATTCAAGAGCTAAGATCCCGAGTACCCATTCAAGCAAGAAGCCTTGCAACCTTTTAGGAGCCGAGCCGGTCTTCAACGGAGCAAGTGGTCCAAGCCGATTCGCGACTCACGGAGCCGAGCGAAGCCAAGTCGACAATTTAATTCTTCCTCTTGTAGTTCTTGAGCGACTGTAATCAAATTGTTGATATAAATAAAATGTGAAATTCTTTTATCTTGTTTTCTTTAAATTCTTGTATCATGAGTCAATCTAAATTTCTAGTTATAATTCTTGTTGTGATGCTTGAGTAATACTCCGCTCGTCGAGGAGTCGAGACGGTCAATAGAATGATGATGTAATATATATCTTAAATCGATTCTTGATTCCTACGAGTTTTGTAAACCCTAGCAAATTCAAGAACCGACGACCCATTTCGTTGCGATGCTTTCTTGATTGATATCGCTCGCGATTGGGGAGTTACGATCGTTTTTTGAAATTGCTAGAGGCTAGAATGTGAATGAAATCAACGAAAGAACAAGGGTTAAACGATGAAACCCTAGTTTCATCAAGAAAGCCCTAACTCTCATCGATAATCATCGATCTCGCATCAATCCTTCGAAGGACAAGAACACGAAATCTTGAGGTTACATCATATTCTATAGATCCGATTGATTCCTACGAGCCTCATTTAGATTCTTGACTTTTTGTTTGGAAATATTATCGAAACTCAATTCTTGATTGTTTATCAGTTTCTTGATTCTTGATTAAACTCGTGACACCTGAATCAATTGATAAATTCTCGAATCATGTTTTCTTTTCTTTTCAATTAACTTTTCAATTCAAACGAAGAAAATATAAAAACGAATCGCACAATCCCTATGGACGATCCGCACTCACTTATAATCTACATCCGACACCGTAGTTGATTGCGGTCAAATATAATTCTTTGATTGTGATTCTATACATTTTCTAAACCGACACACAAAGAAATGCTCAATCAAATGGCGCCGTTGCCGGGGATCGCGCGCTAATTCGTTTCATATTAAAGTTTGAATTGAAAGAATTATTCCATTGTGATTTTTGAGATCAAAATTCGTGCAAACCCTAAACAATTTGTTGTGTTTCATTGCAAGGAGATCTGGAGCTTGCTGGAAATTGATAAAAAATTTTGGAAAATTCCAGAGGGCTGAGGAAGTATACAGTAGCTTTGTAGTGAAATTTGGTGCATTGATCCCTTGAAAGGACCGCGGAATGGCGGCATTAGTCCCCTATTGCGGCGGAACCGCAGCTTGTTTAAGCCCTCTCTGTGCCAAAATTCTTCAGGTGATTTCTTACCTTCTCCTCTCTCCTCTTTTTAGCTCCAACTGACAATTTGCTGCAGGATTCTTTGCAAATAATCGCAGCTCGCAAATTGCAAAAGTAAATTGTTCGTATTTTGTTTCTTGGTTGTTTTGCATTATAAATACGGATATTAAGGGGCACGGCCAAATCCAAATTTGGTGGGGATTTCATTACCCTTCCTAGGTCCCGAAAACCACCAAACTTGCATCCGCATTGACCCACATTAACTAAAAGAAATCTAGAGATGACTCTAAGGACTGTCGCGCTCAATTAGGACAGAAGAAGGCCGTGGGTAATTCATTGCTTATCCGCGTTTTCCTGTGGTGCCTAAGGCGAGTGTGTCTAAGGCTAGTGGTTATTAATTAGGCCCACTACTTACGTAGTGGAGTACCTTTCCATTTACCTGGCACTTATCCGGCTACAGGGGAACAAAGAGGCAGTGGAGGATTCTATCCCGCGACTTGTCTTTTGGCAGTTAGGAGCGGTCTAGAGCCGGACCTAGATGACCACTAGATTCTAGGGTTTGTGTGCTGCATTTGTTGTGTCGCATCATTTTTTTCAAAAATCCGTCCCTTTTTCAAAACAAACACCGCATTCATTTACCCCTAATTATAAGCCAACGCTGCCACTTGTACTAACCCTTTTTAGTATAAGATAGGCTGGACACGGGATTCTAGTGCCCGTTTAGTCCGCGTACCTTTTATCGACCCCGAAGTCGATATTTCTCCATTTACCTTTCCTTTACCTTTTACCACACCCACACTGATGGATCCACCTCCATCAAACTTCTTCAACCCTAATCTGCCGCCGTCCGTTGGTGCGCAGAATCCACCCCGCATCTCTCTCTAGGAGAGGTGCTATCCAATTAGAGGTCCTCTTTCGACCTGCTTATCCACACCACCAGCCAATGGGGATAACTTTGAAATTAAGCCCCAGTATATCAATCTTTTACCCAAATTCCATGGACTCGAGACTGAGGACGCTTACGTTTTCATTACAAAATTTGAAAACGTGTGCGCAATGATGGGTACGTCACAACTTTCAGTGGATGCGATGCGTCTACGACTTCTTCCATTTACTTTGTGCGATATAGCCGAGAAGTGGCTATATAACACTACCGCACACTCTATTACGAATTGGGAAGAATTCGTCGCTGCATTCCTTAAGAAATTTTACCCAATCCAAAAGACAGCTCGAATCCGTAGCGAACTGAATCAATTTACCCAGCTCCCTACCGAACCATTTTCTAAATGCTTTGAACATTTCAAGGATTTTTTGGTTCAGTGTCCTCATCACGGCATCCCGAGATGAGAGCTTTGCCGAATCATTTATGAGGGCATTAACTCAAACACTAAACAGAGCCTTGAAAACATGTGTCAAGGTACTTTTATGACCAAGGATGATGGGGAAGCTTGGAAGTACTTAGAAGAGTTCGCTGAAAAATCACTACTGTGGGAGAGTGGAACCCAACCATTGAATAGGGGTGGCGTACACCAAATAGATGTGTCCATAGGTGTTCGAGCTGAGATGGCAGCAATGCAAAAGAAGCTCGACGCTATGGAACACAAATTTTCTGCAGCCTCCCTAAACCCAATGTCGCTCCCCAAAACTGTTTGTGGGTGCTGTTCTGATCCGTCACATTTAACGGAAGAATGTCCATTAAACTCTGCATTTCAAGGTCACGAGCATTCTAATGCTGCATTTCAAAGACCTCGAAACGATCCATATTCTTCCACGTACAATCAGGGTTGGAGGAATCACCAGAATTTCGCTTGGAACCAAAACCAATCTCAAAACATGGTTCCAAACACGAATAATTTTCAAAGGGCTCTTCCTCCACCACAACAGCAACCCCTTCAACTCACTCAGCACCCCTACCAGTCACAAAATTTCCAAAACCAGGGCAACAATCCTGCACAGTCTAATCCTATGCAGTTGTCCAGTTCTGACAAATTCTCTCAATTCACTCAAACCATGAAATCACTTTTATCAAATTTCATAGAGGTTTCGACTGAGGTTAGATCTTCCGTCAGTGAGATAAAGAAAAACTCAGCGTCCCAAGCTGAGAGTATCAGATCGATGGAAGCTGAAATCGCACACCTAAAAGCCGAAATGAGTGCGAGAGAAAAAGGGAAACTTCCCTCTCAACCTCTACAGAATCCTAGGCATTACAATGTAAATGCCATCACAATGTTGAGATCGGGAAAAGTGCTGAATAATCATGTCGGGGAAGGTATTGATGATACTGAAAATCATATCAACACCCCGGCTGAGACCTTTCCACACACACACACACTTCTCCTTCTGATCCTTCTTCTTCTACCACACCATCTTCTCGAGAGCCTATTCTCCATTTCCCAGTAGGCTCGACACCTTCTCCCAACCCTTATAGTTCTCCACAGACGGTCCCCACACCTCTTTTGGGACCTCGTCTACCCCATCTTCCTTCTCCTATGATGGACCCTGCGCTTATTGCGAAAGCTCCTTACCCGAACCGGTTAAGGGGTAACAGAACGAGTCCTCATATGGAGAAAATTTTAGAAATATTCAAACAGGTTAACATCAATATCCCTCTCCTAGATGCGATTCAGCAAGTCCCCACTTATGCGAAAATTCTTAAGGACTTGTGCACTAGGAAGAGGAAGACTCAAGTGCCGAAGAAGGTCTTTATGTCTAATAATATCAGCACTGCTTTTATTCCCCAGCTACCAAAGAAACGAAAAGGACCCTACAATATCGATTTCTATTGGGGGTAAAAACATAAATCGTGCTCTTTTAGACCTTGGCGCAAGTGTTAACCTGCTCCCTTATTCTGTCTATGAGCAACTAGGGATTGGAGAGCTGAAACCTGCTCACTGCACTCTCCAGATGGCAGACCGATCTATCACCAAACCAAGGGGTGAATTAGAGGATGTGTTGATAAAGGTCGGGGAATTTGTTTTCCCTGTAGACTTCATTGTACTCAACACACATCCTGTAGCAAACCCCCGGGGCCAAATTCCGGTGATTTTAGGTCGTCCTTTCCTTGCCACTTCCAACGCTGTTATAAACTGTAGAAACTGTTCAATGAACTTATCATTTGGAAATATGACCATTGAACTAAATATCTACAAAGTTGGAAGTCAGCCATCAGAACCCTCTGCTCATATTTTAGATGTGTGCTCTGTCCATGAGATCGCTCCCGATAGTTGTGGAGCTGAGGAACTTTGCTTTACTGATCTCGATGACATTACCACATCTCTGTTTGATTTCACACAAGATCTTAGTGAGGACACTTTACCTACACTTGAGTCCTGCACTTCTGACTTTTCTCCACCCGAGTCTGTATCTTTCACAGGCTCTGAGCTTCTTTGTAAATCCAAAAATCATTCAATGATACCTCCTTCTATCATTTCTCCGCCTGAATTAGATCTCAAAATTTTACCCTCTCATCTGAAATATGCTTATTTAGGTGAGAAGGAGTCTTTACCGGTTATAATTTCTGCTTCTCTAGCATTAGAGCAAGAGAATGCACTTTTATCGGTATTGAGATCGAACAAAGAGGCGTTTGGTTGGAGTATGGCGGACATCAAAGGGATTAGTCCCTTGATAGTTGAACATCATATACATGTGATGGATGATGCCAGACCAACCCGAGAACCACAGAGACGGTTGAATCCCGTCATGAAGGAAGCGGTCATGAAAGAGATCGTCAAATGCTTAGATAATGGTATTATATACCCCATCTCCGATAGCCAATGGGTGAGTCCTATACATGTCGTTCCTAAGAAATCCGGCATCACAGTTATAACCAATGAGGCGAATGAGTTGATTCAGACACGCACCCAAACTGGGTGGCGTGTATGTATCGATTATAGAAAACTCAACGCTGCCACGAGGTTCCTCTACCATTCATTGATCATATGATGGAACGCTTAGCGGGACGAGAGTATTATTGTTTTATGGACGGATACTCAGGCTATAATCAGGTCCCCATCGCCAAAAAGGATCAAGATAAAACCACTTTTACTTGTCCTTTTGGTACCTTTGCTTACAGTCGCATGTCCTTTGGGTTATGCAATGCTCCCGCTACCTTTCAGCGGTGTATGCTGGGGATATTCTCTGATATGGTAGAGAATTTCCTGGAGATCTTTATGGACGACTTCTCAATTTTTGGAGACTCTTTTTCCGATTGCCTAGCGAATCTTGACGCTGTTCTTACTCGTTGCAAAAAGAAGAACTTGACTTTGAACTGGGAAAAATGCCATTTTATGGTCCAAGAAGGAATTGTTCTTGGACATGTCATTTCACAGAAAGGCATTGAGGTTGACAGAGCTAAAATAGATGTCATTCAAAACCTCCCTCATCCCAAAAGCGTCAAAGATATTCGCTCTTTCCTTGGCCATGCGGGCTTTTATAGGAGATTCATTAAGGACTTTAGCAAAATTGCTAGACCTTTAACTCTTCTCCTGGCCAAGGATATGACCTTCCATTTTGACTCGGATTGCGAGACAGCTTTCGACTCACTTAAACACTCACTCACTTCAGCCCCCGTTTTATCATCACCAAACTGGGATTACCCCTTTGAGCTGATGTGTGACGCATCTGATTTTGCAGTAGGTGCAGTCTTAGGACAGCACATCGAAAAGATGCCACACGTGATTTACTATGCAAGTAAGACCCTGAATGATGCGCAAATCAATTATACAACCACAGAAAAAGAACTCTTAGCGGTTGTATTTGCATTAGAAAAATTCTGGCCTTACTTAATTGGCTCACCTATAGTTGTGTATACTGACCATTCCGCTTTAAAACATCTTCTGGCGAAGAAAGATGCAAAAGGTCGACTAATACGTTGGATCCTTCTGTTACAAGAATTCGATCTTGTTATCAAAGATAAGAAAGGATATGAAAACGTAGTAGCTGACCATCTTTCACGCATCATTTCTTCCCCTGTAACCCTGCCAATCAATGACTCATTTCCTAATGAGCAACTCTTGAGCATATCCGCTGAACTATGGTTCAGGGATATTGTGAACTATCATGCCACGGGACTGATACCCAGCGATTGGTCGAAACAGGACAAATACCGTTTTCTATCCCAAGTAAAACACTTTTACTGGGACGAGCCCTATTTGTTTAAATATTGTCCTGATCAGATCATTCGCCGGTGTGTCCCGAATGAAGAGTTCAAGAGTGTTCTTTCTTTTTGTCATGATCAGGCCTGTGGGGGTCACTTTGGTCCTAGAAAGACAGCGGAAAAGGTTTTGCAATGTGGATTTTATTGGCCGACCTTATTCAAGGATGCATTTGAGCATTGCAAAACCTGTACACAATGTCAGTATACGGGTAGAATATCCCAGAGGAATGAAATGCCTCAGCAACCCATCTTGGTTGTTGAAATATTCGATGTTTGGGGCATAGATTTTATGGGTCCTTTTCCCAACTCCTTTGGGAATTTGTACATACTGCTGGCGGTTGATTATGTCTCAAAGTGGGTAGAAGCCATTCCATGTCGCACTAATGACAAGAAAGTTGTCATTAAGTTCTTGAAAGAGAATATCTTTTCGCGATTTGGACACCCACGCGCTATTATTAGCGATAATGGGACACACTTCTGCAGCAGATCTTTCGAGACTCTGATGCAGAAATACTCAATCAACCACCGACTTTCTACACCCTATCACCCCCAAACAAGTGGGCAGGCTGAAATCTCAAACAGACAAATCAAAATTATCCTGGAGAAAACTGTTTCTAAAAATAGAAAAGACTGTTCAACCAAACTGACGGATGCTCTTTGGGCATTCCGAACTGCATATAAGACCGACCTAGGGATGTCTCCATATAGGATAGTGTTTGGAAAAGCATGTCATTTACCCGTCGAGATAGAGCATAAAGCATTATGGGCTATTAAAGAAATAAATTTTGATTTAAACCTTGCTTGCAACTTTCGGAAGCTGCAACTTAACGAGCTAAGCGAACTCCGCGATGAAGCTTATGATAACACTGTAATCACTAAGAATAGGACTAAGGTTTTTCACGATAAAAACATTTTGAGGAAAACATTTTCACCTGGTCAACAAGTCCTTCTTTATGATTCACGATTACACCTTCACGCGGGTAAGCTCCGATCTCGATGGAAGGGACCTTTTGTTGTGCGGTCTGTATACCCGCACGGGGCAGTAGAAGTAGAAAATGTTAAAAACGGCACCTTTTTCAAAGTAAATAGACATAGACTAAAGCTGTATTTTTCCACTGACCCCACGGAGGAGCTCTTATTCTTACAAGAGCCAGTTTATTTGGATTAAAATTCCTCCGTCTCACCTTCATGTCCAGTATATCATTGCATCATTTTTTTGAATGAAGGTGAGTGAAAAGAATAAGTTTGGGGGAAGTTCTTCACTTATATATTTTGCCCCCACTAATAATTCCTCCCAAATTTACAGGATTTTGTAGATATAGCTGTCGGCAATAGTGAGGACACTGTTGAAAATAAGTTTGGGGGAGGTTTGTGCTTATTTTTACATCATTTGCATATCATTTGCATAAGCACAAAACATTTCTTTTAAAAAAAATCTATAAAAATTGAAAAAATTTCAAAACCCATAAAAATTTAAAAAATTTCAAGTATAAAAATAATTTTAATATTTACACTTTTTGTATATAAATAAGATAATGAAAGTTTAGATAGTGAACAATTACATCCATGAGACTATAAAATTTTTAGAAAACTAAGAAAATTAGAAGTTTTCTTATACGAACTAGTAATAAGTAGTTATGAGCCGTTGTCCCTGTTGCGCCACGGCAGCGCCCCGGCCTCTTGCTCGAGGCCAAAATGCGGAATAAAAATTTTTCCTTACTCGGAAACCGGCGCTACCGCGGACAAAGAAAACCCGGATCGTTTACCATTAACCTAAACTAGCTAACTAGAGATGGGGTGAGAAGTATACCGAGTGATCCGAGTCCTCCGGTCTTCTCGTCATCGTCCCGATCTCCCGCGGAAAGTGTTGCCTCCACATCGTCGCCTCCTCGCCGGAAAGGGCACCACATCGCCTTCTTCTTTTACGGGCTCCCGCCTCAATACCGAGGCAACTCGCGCATGAAGCCGGCAACTCGACATGCTCAAGATGTGCTGTAGAATGTGTAGTGTAGAGGGTATGTCTCTTTGGGGTTTGTTGCCATGGTGATGGAGGAATCAAGAATAGAAAAATGGTGCTTGCATTTTTCTAGCAAGAAAATGAGATCATGGATGAAACTCTCAAGATGAAGCTCTCTTCTTCTTCTTCTCTCTTTCTTTTTCCTCTCATGAAAAACTTATCATATTCATCAAGTGAGAAGAAGAATGGTGGAGGAAACAATATGAACACCTAAACATGAAGGGAGGTGAGTGTAGGAAAAAGGAGAGGGTGACCATATCCTAACACCATCATCACAAACTCACATCAAGCTTAAAATCAATCCTAATCACCTTTTCAAGAAATGATGATAGAAAAGAAAGGAATATAAAAGATGCTTTCATAATAAAACATCTTACAAATAAAACCTCCACCAAAAGTAATTTGCAAAACTGCAAATTACCCCCTCCATCAGAAAAGTCCGACCCCCAAAAGCGGTACAAGTCGTGTCGGAGCGTAGCCCAGAACGCCCTGAGATACTACTGGAATACCTACCAGTAAATCTCCTGCCTCGGCCGAGGGCTTTGCGTAATGGCTCTCCTAGACACAGCGCGACCTCACCCCTAATACCGGGAGAGACGAACCCCTGAAGATCCGCTCACTGCCTCCATGTGGCTCGGGACTGTACCCAACTAAAACCTGTTTGCACGACTCCTTTGAGCCGTGGTAGGGTAGTAATCAAAGCACAGTGGGAACTCACACGAGACAAATGACGATCCTCAGGTCGATGAACTAACCTGTACACATGTCACCAGGGAACTGCTATCTGACGTCTGGTATAAGACCAACTAGCAGGTTCCCGGCGAGTCCTGTCCGGTGTACTCATAACCCAATGAGCACCTGTATACATCTTAGGTGAACCAACTGACACCAGTGGCTTGTGAGACCGGCCACCGCCCCTCGTCGGGGTCTCGACTGTATACACTAGTCTACTAATGGAGTATCGATGCCCTGTCTCGAAACTCCTACGACTAGGGACCTTTTAAGGATGTGCTTATAGACTACCAGCTCCCACGTATATGATCGCCATCACACTGCTGGCAGTCAAGCAAGAATCCTAGGGGCTCTATCAACGTGTAATAGCGACATGTCAGGTCACCTAAAACAGTACACGATGATAAAGATAAACCAGATAGCATACTATCATCTCGAGTAAGATTGTCCTACCGGGATAGGTCCTCCCTCAATCATTGCAATCACGTGCCTGTGATCCAATAATTGACTCTGAGGGCACTATCTCCAACAATCTCCCACTTGCACTCAAGGCTAATTATTGCGATGCCGCATACTCACAGCCCGTGTGATACCGAACACCCAACTCCTCTACTGGTCAGTCTCACAAAGCTCGTTTGCGAAACTATTGCGTTCGAGGAATAGCCTTAGTGAGTGGAACCGCTGTGACGCTTCTTTCTATGTCTCTCTATATCTCAAGTTCGCGGAGAAAGCCATCTCCCGAAATGAGCAATACCTGTCTTAGAATGTCTGGATGTCTGATGGGACCTAGCTCATAAATGAACTCCAAATCCAAACTTCTTAGACTGTATCGTCAACTGAACTTAATCAGTATCCTGCGCCATGCCACCCTCAGTATTGCCTTGGACCACCTGTCCAAAATACTGCCCCTCGTCAGAAGGAAAACTATAACTCTGACAACCTCCTTGTCGTCCATGTCACCTTGGAAGCCTGGAATGATAACTGTCTCCCAAATGAGGCTGTCGTTATCATATCCCTAGAACATCCACTTATGTTCTAAGACTGCTTCCGACTGTTTCTCCAGGATTGGATCAATATCAACTTATTGCATCTGGTGCAAGAAAACACCTGGTGTGGTACTTGACATCCCATGATTGACTCAATTGCCTAAGCAAGTGATCTGCCAATCATGAGTATCCCTCTCCCCTTTAGTCTATAAGACACCTTTAGAGAGGGTGACTCCATCAACTGCAGGTGCACTACCGTGCCAGGAGTCGTCCATTCTAAATACTCATAGAATGCTGTCAAGGTACCCAAATTGGGAAACCACCCAAATCTAGATCTAAAACCATAGATCTAGTAACCAGTATGTCTGATATAATATCCAAGTACTGTGTGGAGAAACCACTGTGTGACAACCAAAGTATAACCGATCGTAGTATAGGAATATCACTTCCTACTACCTTCTCAACAGATCCATCCCCTATTCTGATGACGTCAAACCTATGACTGTCACATCAGAAATGGATGATCTATCTCCGCTACATCTGCTTTAGTCTATAAATAGACACAAGCCTGATGTCCACCAATGCTTCCGCTGCTCCCACTGACTACGACAACCCTCTGGCAGAGTCATATAGACGTGCACTTCCAAAGCAAGTTTAGAACGACGCTATACTCATCCTCCTGCCGGGTCTCGCAGTCTGGAACAACAACAATGGCAAGTGTGGGTAAACAAGAACTTCCCTGTCACCGTCCTTGAGGCTACCGGAGTACCTCTCGGGTGCCTGAAGTTACCCACCCTATCTGCGGAGTGGCCAATGGAATGTCAAAAAGGATTGAATCTTTACGTTCCTTATCAAATCTTCAGTAATCGTTTGCGGTTCTGGAATCACTTCCAGTTCTACCATACTCCCACTACTGTTTTTGAAAAATCTATTTTTAATAAAACTGTGGCGAGTCTAGAACAATATCTCTATTGATCTTCCAGATGGTAGAAAGTCAACCCTCGTCATAGCCTGGGTCAACCCACAAACAGCCATTACAGAAACGTGCCTTGAGTTGTCCAGTGTCTGGTTTTAAGCATAAGCCGGACAACTCCCCGTACCTTAACAATGTCAAGATATGAACTGTTCTATATCCAATATAGAAACAGAGGCACTGATTTAATTGAACCAGATTCAAATCATGCAGCTATCTCCAGTGCATGTAAAGTAAATGGAAGGAGGCCGATCAGCGTTACTCAACTTAGGAATGCTTCCAATTATGAGTATCCTGAAAGAGAAGCAAGTTCTCTTAATCATTACTATCAACTGAATACCATACACAAGTATCTACATCTTCGATCACTTTGAAGAATCCCGATACTTGCTACACCTGGTTCTCTACTCTATTCAAATACCTATAACTCCTCAAAACTTAGACCCTGTGTTTCTGTGAAACACTTGTCTAAAAACCAGAGAAGTCATAAGTAAACCGAATATAGTACGAGGACCAACCCCTCTGTCCTAATGGACACTGGACAACATACAATACTCTGTATAAGTCCGCTGAGTCTAACAACTCTTTCACTGTGCGTCGTAGGTTGAAAACTGTACTTATGGTTAAGAAGAATTACACCGCTGTTTAATGCTCCTTACCTAACCATCCACTGATATAGGTAAATGTCATCGACATAACTTCAAAAGGTATATCTCACTCTATAAAAATAGACGTACAGATATATCAATTTGAAATTGGTGCATAACCGCGGATATTCAAAACCAAATAATTGCCGTCCGGCAAACAACCCAGGTGACTTCCTCAAATATCACCGATTACAATGAATCCCGATATAATGAGGATGATCACCCAATTCCCAATAACTTACTCCCACTCAGCATCTGTAAAACCATACAGATGTGAGAATCATACCTGGTAAATACATACCCTGGAGCAAGTGTCTAACTGGGAAATCAGTTTTCCATTAACAGTACACAGTGAAACTGAAACATTGAAATGTTTCGTCGGGGTATCCTGGTATTCCTAGTAATGCCTCCTCCATCATCCAGATTCACAACTGTAACCGTATATCTCTTTGCCATCTGTCCAAATCCCTTTCTATGTCTTTAGTCATTACCTTCTGTACACCCCCTTAGGCCAAATGGTTTTCTTCCTTCCCTACCGTTCGGCACCAGCCTATGGTTTGGAAGAAGACTATCCAAAAAGCATAAAGGGTGTACTGTCCCAATCCTAGGAACACTCGCAATGCGAGAGAAGGTGAAGATAAAAGACACCTGAATGTACTTTATTCCTATTTCTCCTGAACCAGAATCCATCCCCGAACTGGAACAAGTTCCTTTCGAGTTCGTATATAACCATACGATGGAGTATCCAAATAAACTGTGGATCTTCGTAGTGATACGGAGTGTCCTGGAGAAATACAAAGGTGATTTAGGACTGGCGAAGAAATACTTGGTTTGGTTGTGAATATCAGTCGCAATTTACTTTGCCCTCTTACTAATCCCTTGCTTCGTCTTAACTTAATACCTGCTGTACACCATTTAGGCTAACTGGTTTTCTTCATTCCCTACCGGTCGGCACCAGCCTATGGTTTGGAAGAACACTATCCAATTTGCATAATAGGTGTACTACTCCTAAACCAAGGAGTACTCACAACCTGAGAGAAGGTGAAAAGAAAAGACAACTGAATAGTCCTATCCGTTTTCTCCAGGACCAGAAACCATCCTCGAAGTCCTTCGAGTTCGTATCTAACCATACGATGGTTTTGTCCAATGGAAGTGGACGTTCGTAGCAATACGGGGTGTCCTGGAGAAAAGGGTAAAAGTAGGAGTGGCAAAGAGGTCTGCAACTCTGACAATCCAAAAGCCAGTGTTAAGAAGGTTCGGTCAACTTGGTCACTGAGTCATAGTCCAGGGTCGGGACAATGGTCGCTGCCAAAGAGAGAGAGAAAAGAAACACTCAGCGTGCACTCTAACTTAGATTAGAATGGTTATCACTTTGTCTAATCTGGAAACCTCCCACTGTACCTCAAATTCTCCTCCAAACCTGAAAGAAGAATTAGTCGGGGTCACCCGAGGAGTAAACTAACTCATCAGTGGGAATCGGGATCCAACTATCATCGCATGATAACTTGACAGAATCCACTCAAGTCACCACACTCCAGAAGGTATGCGCATGCCTGGCAAGTTTCAGTTCTTTTGAAACTCCCGATGTGTGTTTTTACCCCTAGGACCCAAGTGACCTTGACGAATAATCAACAAATCAAAAGGTCCTAGTCAAGTTCAACCCGTCATTATCTTGATTGCGTTAAACCCACCCGCACGACCCTTGACGAATAATCAACAAAGTCGCACGACTGTCCTAACCAATCCACTTATCCATGCGACAGAAAGCATTACAGAGCTACCGCACACTACGCCTCGGCGAATAGCAACGACAAACGTAGCGCGAATACTATGCAATACTAATCCGAAATGACGGAGGGCTACGAATGGTTTTTGGCGAAAAACCTTTAACGTAATGAACTTGATATCGTTGAAGGAACTGCATAGCCTTTTATAAAAATATAGTGACGAAAACCTTTACTAAAGAGGTCACTCCCGGTGAAGGGATCTCGGCTCTTTCCCCGTAGAATGAGGTGCAGGATATTCCAACTGAATACCACGATGCAAAGCAAAAGTAATCGGCTATAGTGAAGTTAATGCCCTGACGCAAACTTCTGTCCAAGGGGTCACTCCCGGTGAGGGGATCTCGGCCCTTGCCTCGTCGACTGAGGAGCAGGATATTCCAAATGAATACCACGATGCAAAACAAAAGTGAACGTCCTTGCAATAACAGCTTTTTGAAAAGTGTTCCAACAACATCAGAATAGGTTTGTTTATCTTGCATTGATCCGAATCAACGCAGTCCCATCAATTAATCACACCACAAAGAACGAAAATATACTGATGTACGTATATGCCATCCGCATTCGCCACTGGGTCCCGTCATCACTCGTTAGGTTAGCTAACTAACGACACAGCGGGGACTGGACTAGCGCGGATGTAAAACATATACAACATCTACTAATATATATACCAATATATTATATTCGCTCAAGGCGTGATAAAATGCAACATCACAGAAATGTACAACATCACAGAACAATACAGATATCTGGAAGCCCCGGGTTTCACAGAGCCGCTGCTGAAACCCGACGTTCCCCTGGTCGTGTGGATAGCCTGTGCAATGAAATCCTAGACCCCTACGGGCGCGGCAAGTCACCCGCCAAAACCTGAAGCGAGGCAGCCCCCTTCAGCTCCGTGAATGGACCACCCAGCACTTCATGGAATCCGGTAACTTGGGCACCCCTCCTGGGTCAACCTGTACCCCCTACGAGTGCGGCGAATAGCCCGCCAATCCTAGAGTGAAGCCCCCTCCGTCTCAATGCCATGAGATGCGGGCCCGTTGCCCCCTAGAACCCGGCTATCCGTGCACTCCACCGCGGGGTAATCCTAGTACAGAAAGTAAAATATACATACACCGGGTACATCGACCGCAACCAGGTCGTGCCCCAAAAGAATAATACAAACAGGCAGTGACGGCAGTCCACATGTCGGACGCTCGCCCCGCAATATCAAATGTACATAATGCACCAAAACTGTACTAGCATTGCATCCAGGCTATCCCCCACGACCGATCCGCAACAACACAGCATAAACATAGAACATCAACGTGAAAGTCACGTTCGCAAATCCGTCTAACCGGGCTATAGCAGTTAGACCGGATTTACCGATCGAGTGACATTCACGGTCGCAGATATAATGTAAATACTGTGAAATAATGTGTTTAAAAAATATCCGATCGATCAAACAATTAACAAGTGGGCCCCCAACCAATACTGTAGCAACCACAGAAAACCTGGGCCCAAAATTAATATCCCAAAAGCCCCAAAATAAGCCCATAAGCCCACTGGAAAAATTGGGTGCAGTGACGACACCAGAGTGCGGCGGAAGCGCGGCCCAAGGTGGGGTTTGGCCGCGCTTCCGCGCTCAGGTGATCGACTGAAGTTGTCGAATTTCTTCAGTGGTCTTAGAATTTTGTGTACATCAATATTTTATGACCTGAAAAATTTTCTGAGACCAAAAATTTTCAACAGAAACCTGATGCTAACAAAATGAGGTTTTCGGGATTTCGGTCGATCGGATAAGTAAAACACATTAGAACAAGCTAGAAAAGGTTAATGGCGTGGCTCTGATACCATGTTGCGCCACGGCAGCGCCCCGGCCTCTTGCTCGAGGCCAAAATGCGGAATAAAAATTTTTCCTTACTCGGAAACCGGCGCTACCGCGGACAAAGAAAACCCGGATCGTTTACCATTAACCTAAACTAGCTAACTAGAGATGGGGTGAGAAGTATACCGAGTGATCCGAGTCCTCCGGTCTTCTCGTCATCGTCCCGATCTCCCGCGGAAAGTGTTGCCTCCACATCGTCGCCTCCTCGCCGGAAAGGGCACCACATCGCCTTCTTCTTTTACGGGCTCCTGCCTCAATACCGAGGCAACTCGCGCATGAAGCCGGCAACTCGACATGCTCAAGATGTGCTGTAGAATGTGTAGTGTAGAGGGTATGTCTCTTTGGGGTTTGTTGCCATGGTGATGGAGGAATCAAGAATAGAAAAATGGTGCTTGCATTTTTCTAGCAAGAAAATGAGATCATGGATGAAACTCTCAAGATGAAGCTCTCTTCTTCTTCTTCTCTCTTTCTTTTTCCTCTCATGAAAAACTTATCATATTCATCAAGTGAGAAGAAGAATGGTGGAGGAAACAATATGAACACCTAAACATGAAGGGAGGTGAGTGTAGGAAAAAGGAGAGGGTGACCATATCCTAACACCATCATCACAAACTCACATCAAGCTTAAAATCAATCCTAATCACCTTTTCAAGAAATGATGATAGAAAAGAAAGGAATATAAAAGATGCTTTCATAATAAAACATCTTACAAATAAAACCTCCACCAAAAGTAATTTGCAAAACTGCAAATTACCCCCTCCATCAGAAAAGTCCGACCCCCAAAAGCGGTACAAGTCGTGTCGGAGCGTAGCTCAGAACGCCCTGAGATACTACTGGAATACCTACCAGTAAATCTCCTGCCTCGGCCGAGGGCTTTGCGTAATGGCTCTCCTAGACACAGCGCGACCTCACCCCCAATACCGAGAGAGATGAACCCCTGAAGATCCGCTCACTGCCTCCATGTGGCTCGGGACTGTACCCAACTAAAACCTGTTTGCACGACTCCTTTGAGCCGTGGTAGGGTAGTAATCAAAGCACAGTGGGAACTCACACGAGACAAATGACGATCCTCAGGTCGATGAACTAACCTGTACACATGTCACCAGGGAACTGCTATCTGACGTCTGGTATAAGACCAACTAGCAGGTTCCCGGCGAGTCCTGTCCGGTGTACTCATAACCCAATGAGCACCTGTATACATCTTAGGTGAACCAACTGACACCAGTGGCTTGTGAGACCGGCCACCGCCCCTCGTCGGGGTCTCGACTGTATACACTAGTCTACTAATGGAGTATCGATGCCCTGTCTCGAAACTCCTACGACTAGGGACCTTTTAAAGATGTGCTTATAGACTACCAGCTCCCACGTATATGATCGCCATCACACTGCTGGCAGTCAAGCAAGAATCCTAGGGGCTCTATCAATGTGTAATAGCGACATGTCAGGTCACCTAAAACAGTACACGATGATAAAGATAAACCAGATAGCATACTATCATCTCGAGTAAGATTGTCCTACCGGGATAGGTCCTCCCTCAATCATTGCAATCACGTGCCTGTGATCCAATAATTGACTCTGAGGGCACTATCTCCAACAGTCCCAAGGGTTAGTAAGATGAAAGACGTCACTAATCTGAGGATAAAAATAAGTCTGAAAAATAGTTTCTATTCTGGAAGCCAAACATTTTGAACGTTGATACCCTGCTATTCGCACTTACACACGTCTTAAAGCCTGGGATAGTAGAGGATACCTTGAAATGCTCTTGTCTTAAAGCCAAAAGTATGAAGGAAATAAAAAAAATGAATAAAGAAAATATAAATTGTGAGAAAAATGGACACTGGTTTTGTTATCACCAAGGGCAATAAAAAATATATAGCGAGGGTGCTTCTTCACCTAATGCCCTAAGGCCAACTGGTCTGGGAGTCACTGCTATGCCTGAGGTGGTGCAAGACGAGGAAAATACACCAAGTAAGCAAGCACAGGAGTAATCGGTCGGTTAGTACCTCAAGAAGTATTAACGGTCGCATGAAAGTGTGTGAGCAATCTCATTTAAATATTCATTAATCAAAAAGTACTGAGGCTGATGGGCAAGAGTATGATAGCTTGAATTGAATTCTCCGGGTGTAGGGATGTCTTTACACACACGCAGGGTGATATGATCGATGTTTTGGAAGAAAGATAGGAATGAAAAATAAGACGATGTTTTATTGAGGGAGGACGTGATTTCTGACATCTTTTCATAACTATTAAGATAGGGCTCATGACAACCGAAAAGCTAGCTTAGTTGGAAACCCTAATTTTCAAGGCTTTTCTTTTACAATTCTTTTCTTTAAATGTAATATTCATGATCTTCCTTTTATTATTGGATTTTATGGGTGCAATCCGCTGAAAACCCTCAGGAGACAACACTCCTCCTACTAGGGACATCTAGAGGTTTAAAGGCTTGTTGCACGTGCTCAGTGCAATCGTGTTGCCTACGAAAGTGTGCTAGTTAGTTTTTCTCTTTCTTTATTTTCTCCTTCTCTTTTTAATAAAACAGTTCGCTCGAGACGATCGAAATTAAGTTTGGGGGAATTTGATTAGTCGAAAATATTGTATATTTTAGCCGGCAATTTCCTCATCATTTGCATTCATATAGAAGTGTTCGGCATTCATATTTTACATATTAGCAAAACTGTCATAAAATATCAGATTACATGTATTAGACTCTAAAACCGACACTAGAAAGTAAATTGACCACAATTCATGGCATCGCATCATCCCTATATTTGCGCAACACTTGTGTTGAGATCTGTGCAGGAAAATCCAGCAGAAAGGCCAAAAAACTGATCAAAATTACGCCAACTCTATGAATTCAGATCTGGTAGTATTTCAGAAGGAGATATTAAATTCAACATATACAATAAAGGCCTAAGAATCAGCCCAAGCCTGTAGCAGAGAGCCCAAGCCCCAACTCTCCAAAAGCGCCGCGGTTCCGCGGCGAGAGCGCGCTTGAGCCGCGGTTCCGCGGCGGCTTGATGGCTTCAGAGACTCAATTTTACTGTGTTATCCCTATCTCAGTGGCCACAGCTCAAAAAGACATGTCAACTTCCAGAAGACTCCAGAGACTTCTTCCAGATCAGAAAACCATTGTTCCTACACTAAACTAAGCCTTGTATTCTAGAAACTTCCACCTAAACCCTAGCTTAAACCCTTAGCTAAGCCTAACAAACTCTTTCTAGAAGTCTTTCAACAAACTTTTGGAGGGAACTCAAAGGCTTAAGATTTGGGTGTTCTATAAATAAGACCCTAGGCTCACATGTAAAACATTATTCAATATTGATTCATCTTGGAATCTAATCATTTTTTAGCCAATTTAGAGCCATTCTCTCTCTCTTCATCTTCTTCTTCCACAAATCTAGTGGTAGGATTTGTGTGAAACCCTAACCCTAATTCCATTCAAGAGCCAAGATCCCGAGTACCCATTCAAGCAAGAAGCCTTGCAACCTTTTAGGAGCCGAACCGGTCTTCAACGGAGCAAGTGGTCCAAGCCGATTCGCGACTCACGGAGCCGAGCGAAGCCAAGTCGACAATTTAATTCTTCCTCTTTTAGTTCTTGAGCGACTGTAATCAAATTGTTGATATAAATAAAAGGTGAAATTCTTTTATCTTGTTTTCTTTAAATTCTTGCATCATGAGTCAATCTAAATTTCTAGTTATAATTCTTGTTGTGATGCTTGAGTAATACTCCGCTCGTCGAGAAGTCGAGACGGACAATAGAATGATGATGTAATATATATCTTAAATCGATTCTTGATTCCTACGAGTTTTGTAAACCCTAGCAAATTCAAGAACCGACGACCCATTTCGTTGCGATGCTTTCTTGATTGATATCGCTCGCGATTGGTGTGTTACGATCGTTTCTTGAAATTGCTAGAGGCTAGAATGTGAATGAAATCAACGAAAGAACAAGGGTTAAACGATGAAACCCTAGTTTCATCAAGAAAGCCCTAACTCTCGTCGATCATCATCGATCTCGCATCAATCCTTCGAAGGACAAGAACACGAAATCTTGAGGTTACATCACATCTATAGATCCGATTGATTCCTACGAGCCACATTTAGATTCTTGACTTTTTGTTTGGAAATAATATCGAAACCCAATTCTTGATTGTTTATCAGTTTCTTAATTCTTGATTAAACTCGTGACACCTGAATCAATTGATAAATTCTCGAATCATGTTTTCTTTTCTTTTCAATTAACTTTTCAATTCAAACGAAGCAAATATGAAAACGAATCGCACAATCCCTGTGGACGATCCGCACTCACTTACAATCTACATCCGACACCGTAGTTGATTGCGGTCAAATATAATTCTTTGATTGTGATTCTATACATTTTCTAAACCGACACACAAAGAAACGCTCAATCAGCGCCATTTGATTAAGAGTGATTTTTATCGATCAAAAATATTTACCGCAATCAAGAACGGCGTCGCATGAAGCTAGCCGGTGAATACGGGTCGGTCCACAGGGATTTTGTAATTTTCCTTAAAGTTCTTATGAGATAATTCCAAATGGTGTTGGTCTTTTTAATTAAATCTGAAACGAAGTTGTGTTATACTAGGATTAGAAACTTGCTAGGATTAGGTTTAGGTAAAGTTTGGTAAACAAAGATCTTCACCTCTTTTCAATGCCTTAATTTAGATTTGATTTTAGAGGTTATGGTAAATTTTAATAAAGGGGATTAGGATGATTGGGAAGATGTTCTTCCTCTAGATCCTTGTCCTTCCTTTCTTAACCTTTACCCTAACCTCCATGGAAAACTCATAACTCCGGACTTTTATACTACGGATCACCGTTACCTCAAGGGTAGAGTGCCGTAGGGAGCGGAAGATGAGAGTATGCAAGGAGTCCTAATGTTCTTAATAGATTGGCAAAGAAAAGAGATGAGAGATCTTCATCTCTCAAACCCTTCCCTATTCCTAACCCCAACAAGCGAGGAAACTACTCGCTCATTGAGGGAATTAAGAGAGACGTAATTATTGTTTTGTTTTTATTAAAGAGAAGAAACATCTATTGCAAGTTAATAAAATTCTAAACTAAATTAAACTAGGGCAAGTAGAGAAATTACCTAGGGCAGATATAAAAACTAGAACTAGGGTAAGAAAAAATACATACTTACGAATGATGCGCTCCAAACATCAAAGAAAACAGAATTTTATTGATGAATAGAGGCATAAGAAAATACAAGGGTTTGGGTTCTATTTATAGGACATAGAAACCCTAGGGCTACAGCTGATCCGCATGTCTACAATTACAAATATACCCCTAGCTTAACTTTTCTGCGCCGCCATAAGTTTTGTTAAAAATTTCATCGAGTACGGGCATAGGACGGCCGCGGAACCGCGGCATAGGTAGGCCTTGGGCCGCGATTCCACGTCCCTTTAGTGCGTTCAGCTTATGAACTTTCAGGGGCTGCTTCAGGGTTCTTTGGTCTGGTTATTTCTTCATTTCATTTCTCTGTTTGGCTTCTGATTCTTCTCCAGATCTTTCAGTGAAAACTTGTAGCGGTCTTTTAACTGTTTGCCTTGACATTTTGGACCTTGCATTGCCTTGTTGATTGTGAACTGTTCTTCATCAAGGCTTGACTAGGATCCTTCTATTTGTTGGTCAAAAGTCCCTTTTTGTGTCGTCTTTTGTCTTTTTCACTGTTTTCGCTCCAAGAACTTGTAACCTGTAACATGTAGCAGACATGGGTCAAAAGCACCTGTTTTCATTGTAAAATGCATAAGAATGAGGATTGTAAAATGCAATATTATGATATGAACAGCAACATCTAAAGTAAACCCGTGACGGATCACAAGGATACCCCCCATCTGTATATACATACCTGCATCCGCATTCCGACTGAATGCGATGAGACTAAAGTAATCCAACAAATCTAATACCAAGATCCGGCTTAAACCAAAGCCCACTAGTATGATCCGTCCGATCATGATCCATGCAATACCGCAAGTATAAGATCAAACCCTGGCATATATCATACGGCCTCTACAACATTTCGCCCGAAACTTGAGAAACTGTCTGTGGGGGACTCTAAAGACTCGTCAATACTTTGGCTGTAGATTTAATCACTAGCACGTCAGAGGTATTAGCCATACGTAACGGGCTACTAGGTATTGACCAAAAGGGACGTCGATGAGCGAACTCATCCTGACGCCCTACTGAGCCTGTCAGTGACAATATCCGTACATTCCGGTCCGTTCGTCTATGAGCATCGCATGGCGGGCCTAGGGGGTTGGTAAAAATCAGAACCCCAAAAGCGGTACAAGTCGTGTCGGAGTGTAGCCCAGAATACGCTGAGATACTACGGGAATACCTACCAGTAAATCTCCTGCTTTGGCCAAGGACTTCGTGTAATGGCTCTCCTAGACACAGCGCGACCTCACCCCCAATACCGGGAGAGACGAACCCCTGCAGATCCGCTCACTGCATCCATGTGGCTCGGGACTGTACCCAACTAAAACCTGTTTGCACGACTCCTTTGAGCCGTGGTTGGGTAGTAATCAAAGTACAGTAGGAACTCACACGAGACAAATGACAATCTCAGGTCGATGAACTAACCTGTACACATGTCACCAGGGAACTGCTATCCGACGTCAGGTATAAGACCAACTAGCATGTTCCCGGCGAGTCATGTCCGGTGTACTCATAACCCAATAAGCACCTGTATACATCTTAGATGAACCAACTGACACCAGTGGCTTGTGAGACCGGCCACCTCCCCTCGTCAGGGTCTCGACTGTATACACTAGTCTACTCTGGAGTATCGATGCCCTGTCTCGAAAACTCCCACGACTAGGGACCTATTAAGGATGTGCTTATAGACCTCAGCTCCTACGTATATGATCTCCATCATACTGCTGGCCGTCAAGAAAGAATCCTAAGGGCTCTATCAACGCGCAATAGTGACCTATAAGGTCACCTAAAGCAGTACACAATGATAAAGATAAACCAGATAGCATACTATTATCTTGAGTAAGACTGTTCTACCGGCATAGGTCCTCCCTCAATCATTGCAATCACGTGCCTTTGATCCAATAATTGACTCTGAGGGCACTATCTCCTACAATCTCCCACTTGCACTCAAGGCTAATTATTGCGATGTCGCATACTCACAACCCGTGTGATACCGAACAACCAACTCCTCTACTAATCAGTATCACAAAAACCCGTTTGCGAAACTAATGCGTTCGAATAATAGCCTCAGTGAGTGGATCCGCTCTGATGTTTCTTTCTATGTCTTTCTTTATCTCAAGTTCGCGGAGAAAGCCATATCCCGAAATGAGCAATACCTGTCTTAGAATATGTCTGGATATCTGATGGGACCTAGCTCATAAATGAACTCCAAATCCAAACTTCTTAGACTGTATCGTCAACTGAAATCAATCAGCATCCTGCTCCATGCCTCCCTCAGTATCATCTTGGACCACATGTCCAAAATACTGCCCCTCGTCAGAGGGAAAAATATAACTCTAACAATCACTCTGTCATCCAGGTCACCTTGGAAGCCTGGAATGATAACCGTCTCCCAAAAGAGGCTGTCGTTATCATATCCCTAGAACATGCACTTATGTTCTAAAACTGCTTCCGAATGTTTTTCCAGGATTAGATCAATATCTACTTATTGCATCTAATGCAAAAACAACATCTGGTGTGGTACTTGACATTTCATGATTGACTCAATTGCCTAAGCAAGTGATCTGCCAATCATGCGCATCCCTCTCCCCTTTAGTCTGTAAGACACCTTTAGAGAGGGTGACTCCATCACCTGCAGGTACACCACCATGCCAGGAGTCGTCCATTCTAAAACACCTTTAGAATGCTGTCTAAGTACCCAGATTAGGAAACTACCCAAATCTAGATCTAAAACCATAGATCTAGTAACCAGAATATCTGATATAATATCCATTTCCCATGTGGAGAAACCATTGTGTGACAACCAAAGTATAACCGATCGTAATATAGGAATTTTACTTCCTACTATGTTTATGTCATCCAAATACCAGGACATCACACCCTACTACCTTCTTAACAGATCCATCCCATATTCTGATGAAGTGAAACCTATGACTGTCACATCAGAAAAAGATGATCTATCTCCGCTATATCTGATTTAGTCTATAAATAGACATAAGCCACTTGTCCACTATGCTTCTGCTGCTCCCACTGACTACGACAACCCTCTGGCAGAGTCATATAGACGTACACTTCTAAAGCTAGTTCAGAACGACGCTATATTCATCCTCCTGCCGGGTCTCACGGTCTGGAACAACAGCAATGGCAAGTCTGGGTAAACAAGAACCTCCCTGTCACCGTCCTTGAGGCTACCGGAGTACCTCTC
The DNA here is from genome assembly GCA_030015575.1 of Agapanthus africanus. Classification (NCBI taxonomy): domain Eukaryota; kingdom Viridiplantae; phylum Streptophyta; class Magnoliopsida; order Asparagales; family Amaryllidaceae; genus Agapanthus; species Agapanthus africanus. The sequence goes on along the minus strand of JASDDO010000016.1, from coordinate 129,106,283 downwards.
GGGTGCCTGAGGTTACCCACCACGTCTGCGGAGTGGCCAATGGAACGTCAAACCAGATTGAATCTTTAGGTTCCTATCAAATTTTCAGTAATCGTTTGCGGTTCTGGAATCACTTCCAGTTCTACCATACTCACAATAATGTTTTCTGAAAAAATCCATTTTTATTAAAACTGTGGCAAGTCAAGAACAATATCACTATTGATCTTCCAGATAGTAGAAAGTCAACCCTCGTCATAGCCCGGGTCAACCCACAAACAGCCATTACGGAAACGTGCCTTGAGTTATCCAGAGTCTGGTTTTAAGCATAAGCCGGACAACTCCCTGTACCTTAACAATGTTAAGATATGAACTGTTCTATATCCAATACAGAAACAGAGGCACTGATTTAATTGAACCAGATTCAAATCATGCAGCTGTCTCCAGTGCATGCCAACTAAATGGAATGAGGCCGATCAGTATTACTCAACTTAGGAGTGCTTCCATTTATGAGTAACCTGAAAGAGAAGCAAGTTCTCTTAATCATTACTATCAACTGAATACCATACACAAGTATCTACATCTTCGATCACCTTGAAGAATCCTGATTATACTTGCAACACCTGGTTCTCTACTTTATTCATATACCTATAACTTCTCAAAACTTAGACCTTGCATTTCTATGAAACACATGTCTAAAAACTAGAGAAGTCATAAGTAAACAGAATATAGTACGAGTATCAACCCCTCTGTCCTCATGGACACTGGACAACATACAATACTCTGTATAAGTCCCCTGAGTCTAATAACTCATTCCCTGTGTGTCGTAGGTTGAAAACTGTACTTATGCTTAAGAAGAATTACACCGCTGTATTAATGCTCCTTACCAAACCATCCACTGATATAGGTAAATGTTGTAAGTGCACGGCGGCACCCCGGCCGTCAATCCGACGGCCAAATGCGGAAGCGGTGATAAACTTTAATTTTGCGAACTTAGCAAACCGGCACCATCGCGCACTAAACACCCGGATCGGACCATTAAACTTATTCTAACTAACTACAAGACGGGTTAGAGATATACCGAATGATCCGAGTCCTCTGGTCTTCTCCTCGTCGTCCCGATCTCCTGCGGAAACTCCGGTCGTCGCCTCCTCGCCGGAAGGGCACCACATCGCCTGTATCTTTTACGGGCTCCCACCTCAATACCGAGGCAACTCGGGCGCGAAGTAGGCTAGCCGACGCGTCCATGATTTGCTGTAGAATGTGTAGGGTTGAAGCTATGTCTCATTTGGGTTTGTTTCCATTTGAAGATGATGGAGGAAACAAGATAAGAAAAATGGTGCTTGCATTTTTCTTAACATGAAAAGAGATCAAGAATACTACACTCTCAAGAATGAAACTCTCATCTTCTTTTCTCTCAAGTGAGTTCTACCATATCCAAATAAGAATGGTGGAGGAAGGAATACAAAACCACAACCTTAGAAGGAAGGTAATGGTAGTAAAAGCAAGGGGTGACCATAGCCAAACATCATGATAACAAAACTCATATCAACTACTAATCACCTCAAATCAACAAAAAGCAAGTGATGAGAATGGTATCAAAAGATGCTTTCATAATTAAAACATTTGCAAGAAAATCCTCCACAATGTGTTATTTGCAAACTTGCAAATAACACCCTCCATCGGAAAAGTCCGGCCGGGAAAGAACAAAGGAAAACCTGACGGAACGGAATGCAAACTAGCAACTCCAGAAAACTGGTCCCGTAATAAATTACAGGAAAACCCAGATACAGTGCATACACACCCACATCTGTATTCCGTCTGGATACAAATGCAATGAGACAAAATCTACACTGTACTATACTAGGATCCGGCTTAAACCAAAGCCTGCTAGTAATATCCGTTCAATCCTGATCCGTGCAATACCGCACGTATCTAATCGAACCCTGCCATATATCCATACGGCCGCTAGTACAAACCGTCCGATCCTGATCCGTGCAATACCGCACGTATCTGATCGGACCCTGCCATATCTCCATACGGCCTCTACAGCGTTTCGCCCGAAAGCTTGAGTAACTGAAAGTGTGGTGGACTCTAAAGACTCATCAATACTATGGCTGTGGATTTAACCACTAGCACGTCAGAGGTATAAACCAATACGTGACGGGCCACCAGCTATTGACTAAAAGGGACGTCGATGAGCGAACTCATCCTGACACCCTACTGAGCCTGTCAGTGACAATATTCGTACAGTCCGGTCCGTTCGTCTTTGAGCATCGCATGTCGGGCCTAGGGGGTTGGTAAAAGTCAGACCCCCAAAAGCGGTACAAGTCGTGTCGGAGTGTAGCCCAGAATGCGCTGAGATACTACGAGAATACCTACCAGTAAATCTCCTGCCTTGGCCAAGGACTTCGTGTAATGGCTCTCCTAGACACAGCGCGACCTCACCCCCAATACCTGGAGAGACGAACCCCTGAAGATCCGCTCACTGCCTCCATGTGGCTCGGGACTGTACCCAACTAAAACCTGTTTGCACGACTCCTTTGAGCCGTGGTAGGGTAGTAATCAAAGCACAGTGGGAACTCACACGAGACAAATGACGATCCCCAGGTCGATGAACTAACCTGTACACATGTCACCTGGGAACTGCTATCTGACGTCAGGTATAAGACCAACTAGCATGTTCCCGACGAGTCATGTCCGGTGTACTCATAACCCAATGAGCACCTGTATACATCTTAGGTGAACCAACTGACACCAGTGGCTTGTGACACCGGCCACCGCCCCTCGTCGGGGTCTCGACTGTATACACTAGTCTACTCTGGAGAATCGATGCCCTGTCTCGAGACTCCTACGACTAGGGACCTTTTAAGGATGTGCTTATAGACTCCAGCTCTCACTTATATGATCGCCCTCATACTGCTGGCAGTCAAGCAAGAATCCTAGGGGCTCTATCAACGTGCAATAGCGACATGTCAGGTCACCTAAAGCAGTACACGATGATAAAGGTAAACCAGATAGCATACTATCATCTCGAGTAAGACTGTCCTACCGGGATAGGTCCTCCCTCAACCATTGCAATCACGTGCCTGTGATCCAATAATTGACTCTGAGGGCACTATCTCCAACAATCTCCCACTTGCACTCAAGGCTAATTATTGCGATGTCGCATACTCACAGCCTGTGTGATACCGAACGTCCAACTCCCCTACTAGTCAGTCTCACAAAGTCCGTTTGTGAAACTATTGCGTTCGAGGAATAGCCTCAGTGAGTGGATTCGTCTTGATGTTTCTTTCTATGTCTCTTTTTATCTCAAGTTCGCGGAGAAAGCCATCTCCCGAAATGAGCAATACCTGTCTTAGAATGTCTGGATGTCTGATGGGACCTAGCTCATAAATGAACTCCAAATCCAAACTTCTTAGACTGTATCGTCAACTGAATTTAATCAGTATCCTGTGACATGCCTCCCTCAGTATTGCCTTGGACCACCTGTCCAAAATACTGCCCCTCGTCAGAAGGAAAACTATAACTCTGACAGCCACTCTGCCATCCATGTCACCTTGGAAGCCTGGAATCATAACCGTCTCTTAAAAGAGGCTGTCGTTATCACATCCCTAGAACATCAACTTATGTTCTAAAACTGCTTCCGACTGTTTCTCCAGGATTGGATTAATATCAACTTATTGCATCTACTGCAAGAACAACATCTGGTGTGGTACTTGACATCTCATGATTGACTCAATTGCCTAAGCAAGTGATCTGCTAATCATGCACATCCCTCTCTACTTTAGTCTATAAGACACCTTTAGAGAGGGTGACTCCATCACCTGCAGGTACACTACCGTGCCAGGAGTCGTCCATTCTAAATACTCTTAGAATGTTGTCAAAGTACCCTGATTGGGAAACCACCCAAATCTAGATCTAAAACCATAGATCCAGTAACCAGTATGTCTGATATAATGTCCAAGTCCTTTGTGGAGAAACCACTGTGTGACGACTTAAGTATAACCGATCGTAGTATAGGAATATCACTTCCTACTACCTTCTCAATAGATCCATCCCCTATTCTGATGACGTCAAACCTATGACTGTCACATCAGAAATAGATGATCTATCTCCGCTACATCTGCTTTAGTCTATAAATAGACATAAGCCTGATGTCCACCAATGCTTCCGCTGCTCCCACTGTCTACGACAACCCTCTGGCAGAGTCATATAGACGTGCACTTCTAAAGCTAGTTTAGAACGACGCTATACTCATCCTCCTGCCGGGTCTCGCAGCCTGGAACAACAACAATGGCAAGTGTGGGTAAACAAGAACTTCCCTGTCACCGTCCTTGAGGCTACCGGAGTACCTCTCGGGTGCCTGAAGTTACCCATCTTATCTACGGAGTGGCCAATCGAATGTCAAATCAGATTGAATCTTTAAGTTCCTTATCAAATTTTCAGTAATCGTATGCGGTTCTGGAATCACTTCCAGTTCTACCATACTCCCACTTCTGTTTTTGAAAAAATCCATTTTTAATAAAACTGTGGCGAGTCTAGAACAATATTTCTATTGATCTACCAGATGGTAGAAAATCAACCCTCGTCATAGCCTGGGTCAACCCACAAACAGCCATTACAGAAACGTGCCTTGAGTTGTCCAGTGTCTGGTTTTAATCATAAGCCGGACAACTCCCCGTACCTTAACAGCGTTAAGATATGAACTGTTCTATATCCAATATAGAACCAGAGGTACTGATTTAATTGAACCAGATTCAAATCATGCAGCTATCTCCAGTGCATGTCAACTAAATGGAAGGAGGCCTATCAGCGTTACTCAACTTAGGAATGCTTCCAATTATGAGTAACCTGAAAAAGTAGTAATTTCTCTTTATCATTACTATCAACTGAATACCATACACAAGTATCTACATCTTCGATCGCTTTGAAGAATCCCGATACTTGCTACACCTGGTTCTCTACTATATTCAAATACCTATAACTCCTCAAGACTCAGACCCTGTGTTTCTACGAAACACATGTCTAAGAACTAGAGAAGTTAAAAGTAAACAGATTATAGTATGAGGACCAACCCCTCTGTCCTAATGGACACTGGACAACATACAATACTCTGTATGAGTCCACTGAGTCTAACAACTCTTTCACTGTGTGTCGTAGGTTGAAAACTGTACTTATGGTTAAGAAGAATTACACCGTTGTTTAATGCTCCTTACCTAACCATCCACTGATATAGGTAAATGTCATCGACATAATATCAAAAGGTATATCTCACTCTATGAAAATAGACGTACAGATATATCAATTTGAAATTGGTGCACAACAGCGGATATTCAAAACCAAATATTTGCCGACCGGCAAACAGCCCAGGTGATCTCCTCAAATATCACCGATTACAACGAATCCCGATATAATGAGGATGATCACCCTATTCCCAATAACTTACTCCCACCCATCATCTGTAAAACCATACAGATGTGAGAATCAAACCTGGTAAATACATACCCTGGAGCAAGTGTCTAATCGGGAAATCAGTTTTCTTTTAACAGTACACAGTTGAACTGAAACATTGAAATGTTTCGATAGGGTATCCTGGTATTCCTAGTAATGCCTCTACCATTATCCAGATTCACAACTATAACCGTATAATTCTTTGCCACCTCTCCAAATCCCTTTATATGTCTTTAGTCATTACCTTCTGCACACCCCTTAGGCCAAATGGTTTTGTTCCTTCCCTACCGTTCGGCACCAGCCTATGGTTTGGAAGAAGACTATCCAATAAGCATAATGGGTGTACTGTCCTAATCCTAGGAGCACTCGCAATGCGAGAGAAGGTGAAGATAAAAGACAACCGAATAAACCTTATTCCTATTTCTCCTGAACCAGAATCCATCCCCGAACTGGAACAAGTTCCTTTCGAGTTCGTATATAACCATACGATGGAGTATCCAAATAAACTGTGGATCTTCGTAGTGATACGGAGTGTCCTGGAGAAATACAAAGGTGATTTAGGATTGGCGAAGGAATACTTGGTTTGGTCGTGAATAGCAGTCGCAATTTACTTTGCCCTCTTAGTAATCCCTTGCTTTGTCTGAGCTTAATACCTTCTGCACACCATCGTTATGCTAATTGGTTTTCTTCATTCCCTACCGGTCGGCACCTGCCTATGGTTTGGAAGAAGACTATCCAATTTGCATAATAGGTGTACTACCCCTAAACCAAGGAGTACTCGCAACCTGAGAGAAGGTAGAAGGAAAAGACAACTGAATAGTCCTATTCTTTTTCTCCAGAACCGGAAACCATCCTCGAATTCCTTCGAGTTCGTATCTAACCATACGATGGTTTTGTCCAATGGAAGTGGACGTTCGCAGTAATACGGGGTGTCCGGGAGAAAAGGGTAAAAGTAGGAGTGGCAATGAGGTCTGCAACTCTGATAATCCAAAAGCCAGTGTTAAGAAGGTTCGGTCAACTTGGTCACTGAGTCATAGTCTTAGGGTCGGGTCAAAGGTCGCTGCCAGAGAGAGAGAGAAAAGAAACACTCAGCGTGCACTCTAACCTAGATCAGAATGGTTACCAATTTATCTAATCTGGAAACCTCCCACTGTACCTCAAATTCTCCTCCAAACCTAAAAGAAGAATTAGTCGGGGTCACCCGAGGAGTAAACTAACTCATCAGTGGGAATCGGGATCCAACTATCATCGCATGATAACGTGACGGAATCCGCTCACGCTATCACACTCCAGAAGGTATGCGCATATCTGGCAAGTTTCAGTTCTTTTGAAACTCCCGATGTGATTTCTGCCCCATGCTCTTATGACCTTGACGAAGGTCAACAAATCATAAGTCACATGTCAAGTTCCACCCGTCATTGTCCAGGTTAATTTGAACCCACCCGTACAAGCCCTTGATGAAGTTCAACAAGGCTATACGACTGTCCCAAACCAACACATCTATCTATGCAGCAGAAAGGCAGCAAGCAGCTACCATGCACTATGCCTTGACGAAGGTCAACAAACATAGCATGAATACTACGTGCTACCCGTCTGAAACGACGGAGGGCTACGAATGGTTTCTGGCGAAAACCTTTAACGTAATGAACTTGATATCGTTGAAGGAACGGATAGCTTTTTAGAAAATATAGTGACGAAAACCTTTACTAAAGAGGTCACTCCCGGTGAAGGAATCTCGGCTCTTTCCCAGTAGAATGGGGTGCAGGATATTCCAAATGAATACCACGATGCAAAGCAAAAGTAATCGGCTATAGTGAAGTTACTGCCCTGACGCAAACTTTTGTCCAAGGGGTCACTCCCGGTGAAGGGATCTCGGCCCTTGCCTCGTCGACTGAGGAGCAAGATATTCCAAATGAATACCATGATGCAAAACAATAGTGAACGTCCTTGCAATAACAGCTTTTTGAAAAGTGTTCCAACAACATCAGAATAGGTTTGTTTTAACTTGCATTGATCTGAATCAATGCAGTCCCATCAATTGATCACACCACAAAGAACGAAAATATACTGATGTACGTATATGCCATCCGCATTCGCCACTGGGTCCCGTCATTACCCGTTAGGTTAGCTAACTAACGACAGAGCGGGGACTGGACTAGCGCGGATGTAAAACATATACAACATCTACTAATATATATACCAATATATTATATTCGCTCAAGGCGTGATAAGAAATGCAACATCACATAAATGTACATCATCACAGAACAATACAGATATCTGGGATCCCCGGGTTTCACAGAGGCACTACTGAAACCCGACGTTCCCCTGGTCGTGTGGATAGCCTGTGTAATGAAATCCTAGACCCCTACGGGCGCGGCAAGTTACCCGCCAAAACCTGAAGCGAGGCAGCCCCCTTCAGCACCGTGAATGGACCACCCAGCACTTCATGGAATCCGGTAACTTGGGCACCCCTCCTGGGTCAACCTGTACCCCCTACGAGTGCGGCGAATAGCCCGCCAATTCTAGAGTGAAGCCCCCTCCGTCCCAATGCCATGAGATGCGGGCTTGTTGCCCTCCAGAACCCGGCTATCCGTGCACCCCTCCGCGGGGTAATCCTAGTACAGAAAGTAAAATATACATACGACGGGTACATCGACCGCAACCAGGTCGTGCCCCAAAATAATAATACAAACTGGCAGTGACGGCAGTCCACATGTCGGACGCTCGCCCCGCAATAACAAATGTACAAAATACAACAGCACTGTACTAGCATTGCATCCAGGCTATCCCCATGACCGATCCACAACATCACAGCATAAACACAGAACATCAACGTGAAAATCACGTTCGCAAATCCGTCTGACCAGGCTATAGCAGTTAGACTGGATTTACCGATCAAGTGACATTCACGGTCGCAGATATAATGTAAATACTGTGAAAAATGTATTTAAAATATCCGATCGATCAAATAATTAACAAGTGGGCCCCCAAGCATTACTGTAGCAGATCAGGAAATTCTGGGCCCAATATTAATATTCCAAAAACCCTAAATTCCATTCAGGAGGCAACTGCAGAAATATGATACAGTGATCACATAAAGGTGCGGCGGAACCGCGGCAAGAAGGGGGTTTTTGCCGCGGTTCCGCGCTCCTACAGTCGAATCACTGCATCGAATTTTTGCAGAACCCTTAGATTTTCCAGTACATCACTTTTCTGTAACCTGAAAAATTTTCTGACACCAAAAATTTTCAACAGAAAACTGATGTGAACAAAAATGTAGATTTTGGAATTTTGGTCGATCGGAAATGCAAAACACATCAAACAAAGCTAGACGAAGTTATTGGCGAGGCTCTGATACCACTGTAAGTGCACGGCGGCGCCCCGGCCGTCAATCCGACGGCCAAATGCGAAAGCGGTGTAAACTTTAATTTTGCGAACTTAGCAAACCGGCACCACCGCGCACTAAACACCCGGATCGGACCATTAAACTTATTCTTGCTAACTACAAGACGGGTTAGAGATATACCGAATGATCCGAGTCCTCCGGTCTTCTCCTCATCGTCTCGATCTCCTGCGGAAACTCCGGTCGTCGCCTCCTCGCCGGAAGGGCACCACATCGCCTGTATCTTTTACGGGCTCCCACCTCAATACCGAGGCAACTCGGGCGCGAAGTAGGCTAGCCGACGCATCCAAGATTTGCTGTAGAATGTGTAGGGTTGAAGCTATGTCTCATTTGGGTTTGTTGCCATTTGAAGATGATGGAGGAAACAAGATAAGAAAAATGGTGCTTGCATTTTTCTTAACATGAAAAGAGATCAAGAATACTACACTCTCAAGAATGAAACTCTCATCTTCTTTTCTCTCAAGTGAGTTCTACCATATCCAAATGAGAATGGTGGAGGAAGGAATACAAAACCACAACCTTAGAAGGAAGGTAATGGTAGTAAAAGCAAGGGGTGACCATAGCCAAACATCATGATAACAAAACTCATATCAACTACTAATCACCTCAAATCAACAAAAAGCAAGTGATGAGAATGGTATCAAAAGATGCTTTCATAATTAAAACATTTGCAAGAAAATCCTCCACAATGTGTTATTTGCAAACTTGCAAATAACACCCTCCATCGGAAAAGTCCGGCCGGGAAAGAACAAAGGAAAACCGGCCGGAACGGAATGCAAACTGGCAACTCCAGAAAACTGGTCCCGTAATAAATTAGAGGAAAACCCCGATACTGTGCATACACACCCGCATCTGTATTCCGTCCGGATACAAATGCAATGAGACAAAATCTACACTGTACTATACTAGGATCCGGCTTAAACCAAAGCCGGCTAGTAATATCCGTTCGATCCTGATCCGTGCAATACCGCACGTATCTGATCGAACCCTGCCATATATCCATACGGCCGCTAGTACAAACCGTCCGATCCTGATTCGTGCAATACCGCACGTATCTGATCGGACCCTGCCATATCTCCATACGGCCTCTACAGCGTTTCGCCCGAAAGCTTGAGTAACTGAAATTGTGGTGGACTCTAAAGACTCATCAATACTATGGCTGTGGATTTAACCACTAGCACGTCAGAGGTATAAGCCAATACGTGACGGGCCACCAGCTATTGACTAAAAGGGACGTCGATGAGCGAACTCATCCTGACACCCTACTGAGCCTGTCAGTGACAATATCCGTACAGTCCGGTCCGTTCGTCTATGAGCATCGCATGTCGGGCCTAGGGGGTTGGTAAAAGTCAGACCCCCAAAAGCGGTACAAGTCGTGTCGGAGTGTAGCCCAGAACACCCTGAGATACTACTGGAATACCTACCAGTAAATCTCCTGCCTTGGCCAAGGACTTCGTGTAATGGCTCTCCTAGACACAGCGCGACCTCACCCCCAATACCTGGAGAGACGAACCCCTGAAGATCCGCTCACTGCCTCCATGTGGCTCGGGACTGTACCCAACTAAAACCTGTTTGCACGACTCCTTTGAGCCGTGGTAGGGTAGTAATCAAAGCACAGTGGGAACTCACACGAGACAAATGACGATCCCCAGGTCGATGAACTAACCTGTACACATGTCACCTGGGAACTGCTATCTGACGTCAGGTATAAGACCAACTAGCATGTTCCCGACGAGTCCTGTCCGGTGTACTCATAACCCAATGAGCACCTGTATACATCTTAGGTGAACCAACTGACACCAGTGGCTTGTGAGACCGGCCACCGCCCCTCGTCGGGGTCTCGACTGTAGACACTAGTCTACTCTGGAGAATCGATGCCCTGTCTCGAGACTCCTACGACTAGGTACCTTTTAAGGATGTGCTTATAGACTCCAGCTCTCACTTATATGATCGCCCTCATACTGCTGGCAGTCAAGCAAGAATCCTAGGGGCTCTATCAACGTGCAATAGCGACATGTCAGGTCACCTAAAGCAGTACACGATGATAAAGGTAAACCAGATAGCATACTATCATCTCGAGTAAGACTGTCCTACCGGGATAGGTCCTCCCTCAACCATTGCAATCACGTGCCTGTGATCCAATAATTGACTCTGAGGGCACTATCTCCAACAAATGTCATGAACATAATTTCAAAAAGGTATATCTCACTCTATAAAAATAGACGTACAGATATATCAATTTGAAATTGGTGCATAGCAACGGATATTCAAAACCAAATATTTGCCGACCGGCAAACAACCCAGGCGATTTCCTCAAATATCAACAATTACAACGAATTCCGATACAATGAGGATGATCACCTAATTCCCAATAACTTACTCCCACTCATCATCTGTAAAACCATACAGATGTGAGAATCATACCTGGTAAATACATACCCTGGAGCAAGGGCTAATTGGGAAATCAGTTTTCTTTTAACAGTACACAGTGAAACTGAAACATGTAAATGTTTCGTAGGGGTATCCGGGTATTCCTAGTAATGCCTCTTCCATTATCAGATTCACAACTTTAACCTTATATTTCTTTGCCATCTCTCCAAATCCCTTTAAATGTCTTTAGTCATTACCTTCTGTACACCCCTTTAGGCTAAATGGTTTTCTTCCTTCCCTACCTTTCGGCACCAGCCTATGGTTTGGATGAAGACTATCCAATAAGCATAATGGGTGTACTGTGCTAATCCTAGGAGCACTCGCAATGTGAGAGAAAGTGAAGATAAAAGACAACCGAATAAACCTTATTCCTATTTCTCCTGAACCAGAATCCATCCCCGAACTGGAACAAGTTCCTTCGAGTTCATATATAACCATACGATGGAGTATCCAATAAACTGTGGATCTTCGTAGTGATACGGAGTGTTCTGGAGAAATACAAAGGTGAAGTAGGAGTGGTAATGAAATACTTGGTTTGGTCATGAATAGTAGTCGCAATTTACATTGCCCTCCTTCTAATCCCTTTATTTGTCTTTACATAATACCTTCTGTACACCATCGTTAGGCTAATTGGTTTTCTTGATTCCCTACCGGTCGGCACCTGCCTATGGTTTGGAAGAAGACTATCCAATTTGCGTAATAGGTGTACTATCCCCTAATCTAAGGGGCACTCGCAATCTGAGAGAAGGTAAAAGGAAAAGACAGCCGAATAGTCCTATTCGTTTTCTCCAGAACTAGAAACCATCCTCGAATAAGTTCCTTCGAGTTCATATATAACCATAGGATGGTTTTATCCAATGGAAGTGGATGTTCGTAATACTACGGGGTGTCCTGGAGAAAAGGGTAAGAGTAGGAGTGGCAATGAGGTATGCAACTCTGACAATCCAAAAGGCAGTGTTTTAAGAAGGTTCGGTCAACTTGGTCACTGAGTCATAGTCTAGGGTCGAGTCATGGTCGCAGCCAAAGAGAGAAAGAAAAGAAACACTCAGCGTGCACTCTAACCTAGATCAGAATGGTTATCAATTTATCTAATCAGGAAACCTCCCACTGTAACGTCAAATTCTCCTCCAAACCTGAAAGAAGAATTAGTCGGGATCACCCGAGGAGTAAACCAACTCATCAGTGGGAATCGGGATCCAACTATCATCGCATGATAATGTGATGGAATCCACTCACGTTATCACACTCCAGAAGGTATGCGCATATCTGGCAAGTTTCAGTTTCTTTAGAAACACCCGACGTGATTTTTACCCTATGCTCTTATGACCTTGACGAAGGTCAACAAATCATAAGTCACTTGTACAAGCCCTTAACGAAGGTCAACAAGGCTATACGACTGTTCCAAACCAACGCATCTATCTATGCAGCAAAAGGTAACAAGCAGCTACCATTCACTATGCCTTGACGACGGTCAACAAACATAGCATGAATACTATGTGCTACCCGTCTGAAATGACGAAGGGCTACGAATGGTTTTTGGCGAAAAACCTTTAACGTAATGAACTTGATATCGTTGAAGGAACCGGATAGCTTTTTATAAAAATATAGTGGCAAAAACCTTTGCTAAAGAGGTCACTCCCGGTGAAGGGATCTCGGCTCTTTCCCCATAGAATAAGGTGCAGGATATTCCAACTGAATACCACGATGCAAAGCAAAATAATCGACTATAGTGAAGTTATTGCCCTGATGCAAACTTCTGTCCAAGGGGTAACTCCCGGTGAAGGGATCTCGGCCCTTACCTCGTCGACTGAGGTGCTAGATATTCATAACCGAATACCACTGTGCAAAACAAAAGAGAACGTCCTTGCAATAACAGCTTTTTGAAAAATGTTCCAACAACATCAGAATAGGTTTATTTAGCTTGCATTGATCCGAATCAATGCAGTCCCATCAATTGATCACACCAATAAAGAACGAAAATAATGATGTACGTATATGCCATCCGCATTCGCCACTGGGTCCCGTCATCACCCTGTAGGTTACTTAACTAACGACAGAGCGGGGACTGGACTAGCGCGGATGCAAAAAATATACAACATCTACTAGTATATATATCAATATATAATATTCACTCAAGGCGTGATAAAATGCAACATCACAGAAATGTAATAAGCATCACAGTACAATACAGATATCTGGCATCCCCGGGTTTCATAGAGCCGCTACTGAAACCCGACGTTCCCCTGGTCGTGTGGATAGCCTGTGCAATGAAATCTTAGACCCCTACGGGCGCGGCAAGTTACCCGCCATAACCTGAAGCGAGGCAGCCCCCTTCAACAATGTGAATGGACCACGCAGCACTTCACGGAATCCGGTAACTTGGGCACCCCTCCTTGGGTCAACCTGTACCCCCTACGAGTGCGGCGAATAGCCCACCAATTCTAGAGTGAAGCCCCCTCCGTCTCAACGCCATGAGATGCGGGCCCGTTGCCCTCTAGAACCCGGCTATCCGTGCACCCCACCTTAGGGTAATCCTAGTACAGAAAGTAAAATATACATACAACGGGTACATCAACTTCAGCCCGGTCGTGCCCCAAAAGAATAATATACAAACAGGCAGTGATGACAGTCCACATGTCGAACGCTCGTCCCGCAATATCAAATGTACATGAACAACCAAACTGTACTACCATTGTATCCAGGCTATCCACCACGATAAATCCGCAACTTCACAGCACAACACAGAACATCAACGTGAATGTCACTTTCGCAAATCCGTCTAAAAGGGCTATAGCAGTTAGACAGGATTTACCGATCAAATGACATTCACGGTCGCAGATATAATGTAAATACTGTGAACTAACATGTTTAAAATTTTCGATCGACTAAATTTCTCGAAGTGGGCCCCCAAGTACAACTGCAGCACTCAAAATAAATCTAGGCCCAAACAGAATATACCAAAAACCCCAATTTCAAGTCAGGAATCACTGCAGGAAAATTGGTGCAGAGAAGTTACTGTTCCGCGGCGGAACCGGGCCAAAAGGGGGTTACGGCTGCGGTTCCGCGGCGATACAGTGGCATCACTTGACCATTTTTCTGCAGTGTTCACCAAAAACCCTACCTGATTTTCTGCAATACACCAAATAATTTTTTGACCACAGAAAATTTCGACAGAAACTGTGATTTGAAAATGCGGTTTTTGGAATTTTCGTTCGATCGAAGTTGTAAACACGTTAGAGCAAGCTAGACTAGGTTAATGGCGTGGCTCTGATACCAGTGTAAGTGCACGGCAGTGCCCCGGCCGTCATTCCGAGACCAAAATGCGGAAATGAAACTTTTCTTTAAACTTTTAAAGCGGCGCTACCGCGTACTTTAAACCCGGATCGGGCCATTAACCTAATGCTAGCAAACTAGAGAAAGGGTAGAAAGCTATACCGAGCGATCCTTGTCCTTCGGTCTCCATCCCGATCTCCAAGCGGAATCTCCGGTCTTCATCTCCTCGTCGGAAAGGGCACCACATCACCAATTCTTTTTACGGGCTCCCGCTTCGTCCGAAGCAACTCGGGCACGAAGTGTGCTTACCGACGTGCCCAAGGTGAAGTAGAGAATGTTGTGATCACTTTGTCTCTTGCATCCATGGCTTTGGATGGAGGTTAATGTGTTGCCATTGATGGAAGCGATGAGCTAGAGGAAGAAGAAGAAGAACAAGAGCTTTTCTTTTTCTTTTCTTTTCTTGTTTTGGAATGAGAGAGAGAGAGAGAGAGAGATTATGAAAATACAAGACCAATAATACCAACCATGGCAGCCCCTCTCTCTTTCCATCTCATTTCAACACATTAAACAAAACACTAATGTGACATCTTTGCTAATAAAGAGACCATGAGTCATCTAAATGTCCATGTCACATTTAATGCAATACATGATGAATTTCTAGCTCATTATTTCCATTAACAAACATTAATCCAAATGTTTGCAACAATAAAAAGATCCGGCAACATCTAAAGTAAACTCGTGACGGATCAGAAAGATACCCCTCATCTGTATATACATACCTGCATCCGCATTCCGACTGAATGTGAATGCGATGAGACTAAAGTAATCCAACAAATCTAATACTAAGATCCGGCTTAAACCAAAGCCCACTAGTATGATCCGTCCGATCATGATTCATGCAATACCGCACGTATAAGATCGAACCCTGCCATATATCATACGGCCTCTACAACGTTTCGCCCGAAACTTGAGAAACTGTCTGTGGGGGACTCTAAAGACTCGTCAATACTTTGGCTGTGGATTTAACCACTAGCACATCAGAGGTATTAGCCATACGTAACGCGCTACCAGGTATTGACCAAAAGTGTCACGACCCGAAATTTGGCCCGTGACGGCCCTAATACTATGCAACGCCTAAAACGTAACGCAGTAAAAGAAAGCCAAAACCCAGAAATCTAAACCATAAAAATACGGAAAAGATAATAAAAGTATTTTGAAACATTTGAAATCACAACCCAAATTCTTTAAAAGTCCTACTTTCTTTCTTTAAAATTTTGGCAACACCCATTTTTTGTAAAAACTAGCCAAGAAGAATACAACACAAATATACGACGCCGTAGCGAAGAAATAAAGACAATAAAGAGAAAGCTGTATATAAAAGACAACAAATCCACAAATAATATACAATATCGTCCTCACCAAGTCTCTAAGTCAACAACATACTAGTAGATGGAGAGTACAAGATACAACGAATGTACAATATGAAATACAAATAATCATCCAACCCACCTAAGCAAAATAGTACTGTGAGCTGATGTGGTATCTGTAGAAAAAGATGATAGATGAATAGCTGAATAGCCTACCTCGACTACTCTGGGGAATAACCTGAAACACCTGTGGCCCAACGGGGGTGAGTTGCCAACTCGTGAATAGTAGATAACATATGCAGGTAATCGCAGGAATGTACGTACAGCATGAATCTAAGATATGCGAATACAGTAATAGCATGTCATGTGAATGCAGAATAATGGAAAGTACACTAGCAGGTACAATCAATATGTGAAGCAATGATGACATGATAATAGTATGCAATAACTATGCAATAGGGATATGAGAAAGTAGATATGCAGCAATCATAAGGGTACACTAACAGGTACTACCAATATATGAAACCGTGCATAAGTGAATGGGTATGAGGTATGGAGTGAAATATGTCGTTCCCACGGAAACCTGACATCGTGGTAGGGTCACAATCCATTAAGACATTCAAATCACAATTCCTCAAATCCGCCCCCAAATTGGGCTCTCACATCAAATAAGTCTCACATCTCTCCAATGTACAATATCGAGTAATCTCCTATATCCCGATTGTACAAATCGACAATCTCATAGATATCCTGTATCCAATCTCAATGAATCACCTGATATCCCAAATCACATCTCAAGTAAGATTCTAGCATCCTAAATATTTATATATGCAAAAATAAATATGATGGGGTCAATACACATATATTAGCGTCCCACTCCACTAATATTGGTGTAAGGGTATATATAACAACGGCTAAATCCCCTGTTATATATACAAAGGTGTTAAAGAAATATCATGAAAACCATGTGCCAAGCATCGACACAGAAATCCTGATCACGTATCATACGCTATCCCAAAAGCACGAGTGCCTAGCTCTGACCCTCGTCTTTCGACGTATGCATACGTACATGATGTTAGTGTATATGCCCTAGAGGCCATTACTGTATCATACTAGTATGTATATTACTTGATGGAAGCTTGGGATATTCACAGTTGTACAGACAATCTTGCTCAATATAGTAGTATGCTACTTGGTATGTCTCTGCTTTAATGTGTACATGTGTGTTTATTTATTATATCACCTATACGCATTAGTAGAGCCCTTAGGATCTTTTCTTGATTACCGGCGTTGTGATGGCGATCACACTCGTGGGGGCTGGGTAATCTACAAGCACATCCTTATACACGTCCTTAGTCGTGGGAGTACCGAGATAGGGCATCGATGCTACGGAGTAGACTAGCGTATGCGCTTCTCATCCCAGCACGGGAGACGGTCTGTCCCACAGCCGTCGGTACGTCGTACTTGAGATAGTATGCGGGTGCTCGTTAGGTTACGAGTACACTGGACAGGACTCGTCGGGAACTGATGGTTGGTATTATACCTATCGTCAGTTATCAGTTCCCAGGTGACATGAGTACAGCTTAGTCCGCTGACTTGACACTGTCACTTCGCCTCGAGTGTGTTCCCACTGTTCTTTGATTACTACCCTACCACGGCTCTACTGAGTCATGCAAACAGGTAGTAGTTGGGAGCAGTCCCGAAGCACTTGGAGGCAGTGATGGTTAGACAGGATTCGTCTCTCCCGGTATTGGGGGTTGACATCGCGCTGTGTCTAGGAGAGCCATTACACGAGTAGTCCCTGGCCAGGGCAAGCGAGATATACTGGTAGGTTCCAGTGTTATCTCAGGGTGTTCTGGGCTTCACTCCGACACGACTTGTACCGCTATTAGGGGTCTGACGCTTGCCGCCCCCCTAGGCCCGACATGCGATGTATCAGACGAACAGACCGGACTGTACGGAGATTGTCACATACAGACTCAGTAAGAGTTCGATGGGTTCACCTCATCAGTCTTCTTATCGGCATCTACCTGGGGACCGTTACGTACAGCTAGTGCCGCTTGCGGTCTGTGGTTAACCCCACTGCCAGCGTAGTGTCGAGTCTTTAGAGTCCCACACAGAGGGTTACTCGCCTTTGGGCAAAACTGAGTAGAGGTCGCATGGTTTTGCGACAGGGTTCGTTCTCATCCATGCACTTGTGCACGTTTGGAGTCCGGACGGATATTGCCAGCGGGCTCTGGTTTGAGCCGGATACTGGTATATGTTTTGGGGTCACTTTTATCTCTCAGTATTCATGTTCATCGGAACAAGAATGCAGGTGTGTATGCACAGTTGTTTGAGGCGGAAGAAGAGGTTTTTCATTAGGGTTTCGGAACGGGTGCGCATGCACAGTTGACAGTCGTTTTTTCCAAACCCTAATGAATTTGTGAGATATCTATTAATAATAGTAATTAAATGGAATTATGTTATGGTTGGTTTTGTTGACTTGTTGACCATGGTTGACTTGTTGACCATGGTTGACTTGTTGACCATGGTTGAATGTTTGACCATCATCATTATTTTGCAAGGATGCTCCTTGATTCTTGCCAACATTCATTTAATGAAGTGATGATAGTGGTCATTCCAAAACAACCATCAACTATTCTCATTTCAATTATTATTATTAATTATATAAATCATTTTCCTTTTGTTATGGTTGCAAGAGGAAAATAGCTCATTCTATCATTTGGTTTCTCTCTCTTCACTTCATCTTCTTCCTCCTCTTGTTCAACGAGAGCAAATCTCATGTGTTGAGAATCATCTCCTTGAAGATATAAGACCCCAAAGCACACTCTACTCACTCTAAGGTAGAAGGTCTAGCAAACCGAATACCTTAGTTCTCTCAAGATCGAGAAAGGAGCCCAAGGATGAAGCCCTCAGGTGGATCTATCTTCGGCAAAAAGGAGACGAGGAGGGGAAGCCATTCAAGCTACTACAAAGAGCAAGAAAGAAGAAGAACAACATGAAGAGAAGGAGTTCAAGTTGAGGTATAAACACTTTGCCGAGTAGTTAACTCTTCTTTGCAAGTATGCTAGTTTAGTTTAGCAAAGATCCGGCTTTTACGGTCCATGTTACAAAGTTTAGAAAAATTTTCATTTACCGTTTCCGCAACCCCGAAAGTACCGGGAGAGATAACGTGGACCTAATAGTGGTATCAGAGCCAGGTTACGATCCTGGGACCTGTAGGTTCAGAGCCTAACTAAACTTAAACTAGCTTGGTAGCGAAGTGTATGGAAGTTCGAAACCGAAAAATCACAAAACCGGAAAAACTAAAACCCTAAGTTTCTGTTGAAATTTTTTCTGCTCTAAATGAAAAACTTTATACTTGTAAATTCGGCTCAGGGTTTTGTGTGAACACTCAAGAAAAACGATGCCCTAATTCATTCAAACCGCCGCGCTTCCGCGGCACAAGGTAGGCATGTGCCGCGGAAGCGCCGCCGTTTGTCGTCTTCTCTACA
The DNA here is from genome assembly GCA_030015575.1 of Agapanthus africanus. Classification (NCBI taxonomy): domain Eukaryota; kingdom Viridiplantae; phylum Streptophyta; class Magnoliopsida; order Asparagales; family Amaryllidaceae; genus Agapanthus; species Agapanthus africanus. The sequence continues at coordinate 129,086,880 of JASDDO010000016.1, read as the reverse complement.
TCGTTTTTCATGCAGTGTGTGTCTGTGTTGGTTTTGGGATTTTTAAAATATATTATATGTGCCCAGATTTTCCAGAAAAGAAATTTACTTTTGGGGTCCTATAATTCCGTATTTTTTTCGAACTTCGCTACACTTTGGCTATGTTGGTTATATCTGTGATGTTTGCATGTATTGAACGTCGGCTAATCGCTATAAGACGATTGGTCGGGGTTATACATGATCTGTGTTTGATATTGGAATGTGTATATGAATGTGTTGGACTGTCGCGGGTGAATAGCCGGGGTGGATGTGAGATGAGCTTTTGTTTTTCTTTCATTCATTGTAAATGTAAATTGATGTAATATTATTATTTGTTTGGCCGCACAACCGGGTCGGGGTTGTAGCCGTCATTGTATAATTCTTTTTACTGTTTTTGCTCCTAGGATAGACCCATGGAGGGGTGCACAAACTGCCGAGTACTTGGCGGGTAGTTTGCCGCACCCATAGGAGTCTTGGGTGGGGTATTTGGCTATTCACCGCGACCGTGTTATCCGCTTTTCGTTCCAGGCTCGAAAGGATTGCGGATTGCTAGTATATCCAATGTATTCATCTGTGATCTGTAATGTCTATCATTGCTTTCTATTTAGGCGTTGCTTATGTTTTACAGCCGCGCTAGCCCAGCCCCCGCTCTGTCGTTAGTTAAGTAACCTAACGGGTGATGACGGGACCCCGTGGCGAATGCGAATGGCATAAGCGTACGCCATATTTTGGTTGTTTTCTGCAATGGTAGGATTAAATGATGGGACGCATTAAAAGTACTAATGCAAGAATATCACGCATTAAAAGAACTAATGCAAGAAAATAAACCTAAAAGACGTTGTTGGAACAATTTTTTCAAAAAGCTGTTATTGCAAGGACGTTCATTTTTGTTTTGCATAGCGGTATTCGGTTATGAATGCCCAGCACCTCAGTCGACGAGGCAAGGGCCGAGATCCCTTCATCGGGAGTGACCCCTTGGACAAAAATTTGCGTCAGCGTAATAACTTCACTATAGTCGATCATTCTTGCTTTGCATCGAGGTATTCAGTTTGGAATATCCTGCACCTCATTCGACGAGGAAAGAGCCGAGATCCCTTCACCGGGAGTGACCTCTTTAGCAAAAGTTTTCGCCACTATATTTTCAAAAAGGGTGTATCACGTTCCTTCAACAATATCAAGTTCATTACGTTAACGGGTTTTCGCCAAAACCCAGTCGTAGCCCTCCGTCGTTTCGGATTAATATTGCTTAGTATTCGTGCTACGTATTTCGTGCTCAGCCGAGGCGTAGTGAACGGTAGCTATGTAATATTTTTCCGTAGGATACAAAGTGATTGGTTAGGACAGTCGTGCGGTCATTTTGGCTCAGTCAAGGACACGTATGGGTGGGTCTAATGCAGTCAAGATAATGATGGGTTGAACTTGACTAGGATCTTTTGTTATGTTGGCTCAGTCAAGGTCACTTGGATCCTAGGGGCAAAAACCACATCGGGAGTTTCAAAAGAACTGAAACTTGCAGATTTAGCATACCTTCTGGAGTGTGGTGACTAGAGTGGATTCCATCTAGGTTATCACACAATGACAGTTGGATCCCGATCCCACTGATGAGTTGGTTTACTCTCGGGAGATTATTTCACTTAACGATCAATGCTATAAACCTAGTAGGTGTCTAGAAAGGTGTTAGCGGGGTTACGCCCCCAGGGAAAAGAGGTTCTTTAATTAAGGAACTTCGCGAAAGCGTTGGAAAACCTCCCTCGAAGTACCGACACTAGCCTGGCTGAAAGGTTAAGCAAGTATTGTGACGTGAATTAAAACCCGGCTAGTTCTTCTTTTTAAAAGGTTTTAAGAAGAATTTGAGGAAACAGTGGGAGACATCCTGGTTAGATAAATTAATAAACCAATCTAATCTTGCAAGAGCATACGCTGAGTGTTTCTTTTCTCTCTCTCCAGGCAGCAACCTTTTCACGCCCTAATCAAGATAATAAAATGTATCGCTTGACCGATCCGAATTCTTATTCGGGACTGGGGAAAGTTGGTTCAGCTCTAACTTGTGACAACAGTCATGAGTATGAGAATGGGAAAGAGGAAAGTATGGATTTCCAGGATACCCAGTCGAAGAAGAAGCATGGTTTTGCATCTACTTCAGGTGTTCTTGTAATTGAGAACTGTTTTACGGTCAGCCCTACCTCCTGGGTACTTGATACCGGTGTAGGGTTCCTAGGCACTCTTGTGAAGGTTCTTAAGGCATCAAACATGCCCAGATTAAATTTTAGACGTGCCGAACAACCCAAAGCCGGGATCTTTGCTAGATAATTAGGGTTTAACATGTAAATAGATAACATTTATCTAAGTGTGAGGGATTACAACCTTTGTAGTCCGCTCCTTCACTTCACAAGCTCTGAGTAGAAGTCCCTTTGCCGCGATCCACGATCTCCCGGACTCATGAGAGGCTCCACGACTCGAACGATCCATTCTAGCTCGTCGTAATCCAAATCTCCGATGATCTACGTCGAGGTTTCGAAGAACTCAAGCTATCTCACTCTAAAAAGAAGAACACCCTAATCCCAAGGGCTAGATGAGATGAGGATGAGAGAGTAGTGATTTTGCTTTCTTTCTATATCATTTTCTCATATTTTATCATCACTTAAGAAAATCAAGAGAGCTTCTTCAAGAGAGAAGAAGAAGAAGATGATAATGGAAAAAGAATAATGATAATCATTTTCTTTTGTGATGAATAGAAATATAAAACATATGATTGAATTATTAACCATGGTTAAGGATGATTGGATGAGAACAAGTAGAGAAACAACTAGGGTTAGGGTTTGGTTGAGTTAAAAAAAGTGTCATCCAAAATATCTTTACAAATGACAAAAGAAAATTGCTTCTAGAAAGAACTTGAAGCAACTAAACCCAATCAAACCCTAACCTCAATTAATCATCCTTAAACATGTTTAACAATTAATCATATCATGTCACAATAATATATATCACATATATATTATATATTTGCAACAAAAGAAAATAATACAATTAACATATATCGCATATATATCAATGTATCATCCACTGAGAAAATGAAATAATAAAGTAAGCCAATATTAGTTAATATAATAATATATCATATATATTATTATATATTAAATCATCGAATCAACACTTGATCCGACGATCCGGCTATATCGAATATAACCGACTAATAAATCATGTACCGATTCATCGAATCAACACTTGATCCGATGACCCGGTTCATATCCATATATCGCGAGAATCTAATACGGTATCCCATATCGCATTATTCTCGCTCCTGCGCATATCACATATGTGCCACTACTCTGTTTCGCCTGAGCCAAGAAACCTCTGTGTAGGACTCTAAAGAATCGTCAATACGCCGGTAGCAGGTGATGATCATATCAAACACCCACAAGCTGCAAGCGGTCAGCTAAACGTAACAGCCACCCAGGTATTGAGCGATCAGAAGATCAACAAGCTAGCCTGTCCGTTCTCCTGTGAATCCGATCAGTAACACTCCTGTACAGTCCGGTCTGTTCGTCTGATATGTCGCATATCAAGTCTAGGGGTGGTATACGTCAGACCCCAGTAACCGATAAGTCGTGTCGATGTATGGCTCATAACGGGTCGAGAAACTACTAGTAACACTTACCAGTAAATCTCTATATCAGCCCTGGCCAGGGACTTCCAGTTATAGCCAATCGAACACAGCACAACATCAACTCCCTATACCGGGAGAGACGAATCCCCTCCTATCGCTCATTGCCTCCATGTGATTCGGGACTGTACCCAAAAGCCACCGTTTTGCACGCCCTCTTGGACGTGGTAAGGTGGAAATCAAAGCACAGTGGGAATCACACAAGACTCTATGACGATCTCGGGTCTTCAGACTACCCTGTACCTGTGTCACCGGAGAACTGCCATCTGACGTGTGGTATATCACCATCTGGGAGTTCTCGGCGAGTCCGTCCAGTGTACCCAGTCTCCACTGAGCACCCGTACACCATCTCTGATGTCAAACACCGATGGATATGGGATCATCCATCGCCCATCATATGGGTCAAGATGCGTATACGCTAGTCTACTCTGGTGTATCGATGCCCTGTCTCGATATACCCTCGACTAGGAACAGTTATAGGATGTACTCATCGACTACCGCGGCCCCACTAGTATGATCTCATCATAGTCCCAGTAGTCGAGTACAAGTCCTAAGGGCTTTATCAACATGTGAGAGTAAAACAGTAAACCAATACAAGTCAACATGTTAAGATAAAGTGAAACCAAATAGCATACTATCATGACGAGCAAGAAAGTCTTCTCTATATATAACCAAGCATCCATTATAATATACATCATATGTACAACAATGGCCTCTAGGGCATATACATAACTAACAATCTCCCACTTGCACTAAGGCCAGCTGCTGTAGTATCTCATACCTAGCATCCCGAATAATCTCTCAAACTGTATCTGGGGAATAGCCTTCGTGAATGGATCCGCAGTGTTGTCCTTCGTATCTACTCTCCTGACCTCAATCTCCCGGCGATCAACTATCTCCCTGATCAGGTGATACCGCCTCAGAATATGTCTGGACTTCTGATGGGACCTGGGTTCCTTGGCCAAAGCCACAGCTCCATTGTTATCGCAATACAGAGGTATTGGATGCTCAATGGATGGAACCACACCAAGTTCACTAATGAACTTCTTGATCCAGACAGCCTCTTTGGCAGCATCGTTGGCAGCGATGTATTCAGCCTCCATCGTTGAGTCTGCAACGGTATCCTGTTTGGAACTCTTCCAACATACCGCCCCTCCATTGAGGGTAAAGACAAAACCCGAATGCGACTTAGAGTCGTCCTTATCACTTTGGAAGCTGGAATCGGTAAAGGACTCCACCTGGAGTTCTCCATTACCATATACCAAGAATATCTCCTTAGTCCTTCGTAAGTACTTGAGAATGTTCTTCACTGCTGTCCAATGACTCTCTCCAGGATCTGCTTGATACCGACTCACTACACTTAGTGAGTATGCTACATCGGGTCTGGTACATAGCATCGCATACATGATAGAGCCTACTGCCGAAGCATAGGGTATCCCTTGCATGCGAGCTCTCTCCAAATCAGTCTTGGGAGACATCTCTTTGGAGAGAGTGAGTCCAGAGATCGTGGGCTGATTCCCACGTTTGGATTCTTCCATACTAAACCTCTTTAGTATGGTGTCAATGTACCTGGATTGGGACAATCCCAGTATCCGTTTAGATCTATCTCTATAGATCATGATTCCCAATATGCAGGAGGCATCACCTAGATCTTTCATTGAGAATCTCTGTGATAAGAAGAGCTTGACTGATTGCAGCATAGGAATATCATTTCCTATCAAGAGTATGTCATCCACGTACAATACGAGGAAGACTACCTTACCCTCTGCCACCTTCTTATAGATACAAGGTTCATCTATATTTTTGATGAAGTCAAACTCTTTGACTACAACATCAAAACAGATGTTCCAACTCCGCGATGCTTGCTTTAACCCATAAATGGATTTAAGCAGCTTGCACACCTTTCCGCTGCTCCCACTATCTACGAAGCCCTCTGGCTGAGTCATGTACACGCACTCTTCTAAATCACCGTTTAGAAAGGCGGTCTTAACATCCATTTGCCAGATTTCGTAGTCATGATATGCAGCAATGGCAAGTAAGATCCGGATGGACTTAAGCATAGCCACTGGAGAAAAGGTTTCGTCATAGTCCACACCTGGTCTTTGACGAAAACCTTTTGCTACAAGTCTAGCTTTGAAAGTCTCAACTTTTCCATCTACACCAAATTTCTTTTTAAAGATCCACTTGCTCCCAATGGGTTTTACCCCTTCAGGAGCATTTTCTAAAATCCATACTTTATTGGTGTACATGGATTCCATCTCAGATCGCATTGCATCCAGCCATTTCACAGAGTCAGCACTCGTGATGGCCTGCTCGAAACTAGTCGGTTCATCATCATCCATGATGCAATCCTCGCTTCCACCATCAATGAGAAAACCACAGTATCTCTCAGGTGGACGAGAAACCCTACTAGATCGGCGGAGAGGCTGGGGTTCGTCGGGTACTATTGAATCCTCTGGTTCTACCAAGTCTTCTGTTATAGTTTGTGTTGCTGGAACCTCTTCCAGTTCTACCTCATTGTCATTAATTTCTTTTGCAAGAAATTCCTTTTCCAAAAAGATGGCATGTTTAGAAACAAACACCTTTTGTTCCTCAGTGTGGTAGAAGATATACCCTTGTGAGTTCTTGGGATATCCTACAAACTTACATAAGACAGATCTTGCCTCGAGTTTGTCCGGATTTTGTCTTTTGACATAGGCTGGACAACCCCATATCTTAACATACTTAAGAGATGGTCTCTTCCCTTTCCATATCTCATATGGAGTGGTAGGCACTGATTTGGTAGGAACCATATTCAATAGATGTATCGCTGTCTCAAGCGCATACCCCCAGAAGGAAATAGGTAACTCAGCCTCGCTCATCATAGATCGTACCATATCTAATAGGGTCTGATTCCTTCGTTCCGATACACCGTTGTGCTGTGGTGTATAAGGAGGAGTAAGCTGAGAGAGAATCCCATTCTCTTTTAGATAATCTAGGAACTCACCGCTCAAGTATTCACCTCCTCGATCAGATCGAAGAATCTTAATACTTTTGCCCGTTTGGTTCTCTACTTCGTGCTTATATTCTCTGAATTTCTCAAAAGCTTCAGACTTGTGTTTCATCAGAAACACATGTCCGTATCTAGAGAGATCGTCAGTGAATGTAATGAAGTAGGAAGAACCGTTCCTGGCATGCGTAGACATGGGACCGCATACATCACTATGTATCAGTCCTAAGAGTTCAGCAACTCTTTCTCCGTGTCCACTAAACGGAGCTTTGGTCATTTTTCCTTTGAGACATGAATGGCAAGTATCATAAGATGATAATTCGAACGGATTCAAATAACCATCTCTATGTAACTTAGCCAGTCGTGTCGCATTGATATGACCAAGTCTACAATGCCACAAGAAGGATTCGTTCACATCTGAACTTTTCCTCTTGTGTGTGTTTTGTATATTTAGGACTGTATTCTGATTTAGAATGAATATGCCATTATGTAACGAGCCTGATGCAATCAACTTTTGATCTAGGAATATGTTCATAACATTATCCTGTATTACAAAATTATATCCCTCTTTACTTAATAAAGAAACTGATATAATGTTGCACATCATGTTCGGTATATAATAGCACTCATTTAGAATCAGTGTATTACGACTTGGTAATACAAGGTGATATTCGCCAACTGCTTTGGCTACAATACTTGCACCGTTCCCTACTTGAACGGAATGATCACCTTTTCCCAGTTCTCTACCTTTACGTAGCCCATGTAACTGTTTACATATGTGGGATCCTGATCCGGTATCTAATACCCAGGACGTAGGGTGAACTGAGAAACAGTTCTCAATAACTAACACACCTGAAGAAGATGCATCAACATGCATGTTCTTTTGGGCGGCGTGAGAATCTAGATATTCTCCTGTTTCCTGTTCAGTCTTATAACTCTTATAAGAAAGAACGGGTCCAACAATTCCTAGCTCAGTACAATAATCGGGTTCAGTCAATACATCCATATTATTATCTTGATTATGGCCTGAAATGGTCGCTACCTGGAGAGAGAGAGAAGAAAACACTTTAGCGTATGCTCTTGCAAGATTAGATTGGTTATTATCTTATCTAATCAGGATGTCTCCCACTGTTTTTATCAAATCTACCTTAAAACCCTAAAAGGTAAGATTAGCCGGGATTAATTACACCCTACAATTTCGTCAATCTTTCAGCCAGATCAGTGTCGGTACTTTGAGGGAGGTTCCCCGTGCTTTCGCACGGACCTAATTAGTAAACCTCGTTTTCCCAGAGGCGTAACCTCGTTAACACTTTTCTAGACACCTACTTGAATGACTAATTGTCCTGTGTAAAACTCTCCCAGAAGTAACTCTTACTCGCAGTGGGTATCGGGATCCAACTATCTCATAGGAGGTATGCAATCTCATTGCAAATTTCAACACTTGAAATTCCCGATAATGCTTTTGCCCCTAACGTTCTATGACCTTGACGAAAGCCAACAAACCATAGTGCGCTAGTCAAGTTCAACCCGAACATTTCTTGATTGAATTAAACCCAGCCGTACGTCCCTTGACGAAAGCCAACAAAGCCGCACGACTACCCTAACCCAATCTCATCATATGTAACAGATAAGTAATAATTAGCTACCGCACACTACGCCTTGACGAAAGCCAACAAACGTAGCACGAATACTAAGTATTACCTATCTGAAATGTCGGAGGGCTACGCAGGTTTTTCAGAAAACCCTGAGCGTAATGAACTTGATATCGTCGTAGAATCATGTGTTTTTGAAAAAGGAGTGTTTTTTAGGCTTTTCTTAGTTTCGCTAAAGGGGTCACTCCCGGTGAAGGGATCGTCGGCCCTTTCCTCATCGAATAAGGTGCAGGATATATCATATATACCGCTGTGCAAAGCAAAACACTAAAAGCAATCAAAAGACAAACCGCGTTTTGTAGCATCTGCCAGTTTCGCTAAAGGAGTCACTCCCGGTGAAGGGATCTCGGTCCTTTCCTCATCGAATAAGGTGCAGGATATATCGTATATATCGCTGTGCAAAGAAAAACTGTAGCTACCCTTTTTATTAAGTTTTGATTCTACAACATCTTTAGGTTTCTTTTCTTTTATTAATCTCGTTAATAAAAATCCCATCAGCTTATGCTTCCTAAGCATCACAGAAGAAACGAAAGCAGTAATATTTATATATCAGCATATATATATAGTATAAGCATTCGTCTCAGGCAGTAATATGATCTCATCACAGAACATTGCAGCAGAAGAACATATATGAAATATTGGATATACTAGGACGTCCGTGTTTTCAATACGAGCCTGTATAAAACACGGATTCCACGGTCGCGACGAATAGCCAAACCCACATCCCAAGACCCCTACGAGAGCGGCAAGTAACACTGCCAATTCTAGGGTTAGGAGACCCGGTCTCGACTTCTCGAGATGGCCTCCCACTGGACCCTAGAACCCGGTTACTTGTGCTCCCCTCCTTGGGTCTACCTAATGCGGAAAAGTAAATAATATACACTGGTGACAGCAACCGCAACCTGGAAGTGCCCCAAATAAAAGAATATTATATTACAAATGAATTTTACATGAATGAAAATAAAAACCCTCATCTCACATAAAACCCCCGGCTATTCTGATCGCGATGATCCAATATAACATATCACAGCAACACATAATATCTCATATCATCAACGTAAGCAAGTATGCGTATCCCGATTGTCGTTGATGTATAGCAACGAAGCCGGCGATACACCACATACTACGCTTACGGTCACAGAAAAGAAAGTGTAAAACTACAATATTTGGAATCCACAATCACTTTAGACATCGTAAATCCGAAATATCACATACTTCGTATTGCATGCCTAACTCTATGAATTCCACATATTGTATCACATTCCAGATAAATATACGGTATTAAACTATTTGAACAGATAATCAAACACCCAAAATTTCCCGAAGTGCTCAAATCTTGAGCGGAGTTCAAATAATCCCAGAATATGTCACAGTACCAGTGATCCAGCCGTAGAAGGGCCAAGCCAACGCCTCACATGTGGCACGCCGTACTGCCCCAAACCCGAAGGTTCAAAAGGCAGTTCAAGACGGTCACATAATCGAGTTATGGTTTGTTGCCTTCTAGAGGGTCCACCGCTTAACTTGTACAATTTTCCGAAAGATTTAAACCCAATAAAAATTCAACGCTTGAAAGTTTGCCGTGCCGGAATAAAGTGGGTTAATGATATCCGTTCAACCAGTTTAACAGTTTCTAAATATCCGGAAAGAAATACGAACTTAAATATTCCGATCGAGTCTACTATTACAAAACAAACCCCAGAATTTTAAACACCTGGAATAGAATAAAAATATCCAGAATGGTCAGAAAGTAACTACGGGAATTACCATGAAGCCACGTGTCCTGATCTTACTGTTCCGCCGCGGAAGCGCCGCGCAAGCCATGCTTGCGCCGCGCTTCCGCCGCAGTTTGGTGGAATTAGAGCCTCGGATTTTATGGTAATTCTTATAATTGCCTGCTGATTTTTTTACATATTTTTAATTCAGAAAAATCCCAAATTTTAAAAAATTTCCAGAGAAGGGGTTTATTCCGTCGTTTCGCGTTCGATCGGAGTTTTAACTTCGTAAACACATCGCCTAATGCTCTAGCTAGGCTCTGATACCACTGTAGGGTTCCTAGGCACTCTTGTGAAGGTTCTTAAGGCATCAAACATGCCCAGATTAAATTTTAGACGTGCCGAACAACCCAAAGCCGGGATCTTTGCTAGATAATTAGGGTTTAACATGTAAATAGATAACATTTATCTAAGTGTGAGGGATTACAACCTTTGTAGTCCGCTCCTTCACTTCACAAGCTCCGAGTAGAAGTCCCTTTGCCGCGATCCACGATCTCCCGGACTCATGAGAGGCTCCACGACTCGAACGATCCATTCTAGCTCGTCGTAATCCAAATCTCCGATGATCTACGTCGAGGTTTCGAAGAACTCAAGCTATCTCACTCTAAAAAGAAGAACACCCTAATCCCAAGGGCTAGATGAGATGAGGATGAGAGAGTAGTGATTTTGCTTTCTTTCTATATCATTTTCTCATATTTTATCATCACTTAAGAAAATCAAGAGAGCTTCTTCAAGAGAGAAGAAGAAGAAGATGATAATGGAAAAAGAATAATGATAATCATTTTCTTTTGTGATGAATAGAAATATAAAACATATGATTGAATTATTAACCATGGTTAAGGATGATTGGATGAGAACAAGTAGAGAAACAACTAGGGTTAGGGTTTGGTTGAGTTAAAAAAAGTGTCATCCAAAATATCTTTACAAATGACAAAAGAAAATTGCTTCTAGAAAGAACTTGAAGCAACTAAACCCAATCAAACCCTAACCTCAATTAATCATCCTTAAACATGTTTAACAATTAATCATATCATGTCACAATAATATATATCACATATATATTATATATTTGCAACAAAAGAAAATAATACAATTAACATATATCGCATATATATCAATGTATCATCCACTGAGAAAATGAAATAATAAAGTAAGCCAATATTAGTTAATATAATAATATATCATATATATTATTATATATTAAATCATCGAATCAACACTTGATCCGACGATCCGGCTATATCGAATATAACCGACTAATAAATCATGTACCGATTCATCGAATCAACACTTGATCCGATGACCCGGTTCATATCCATATATCGCGAGAATCTAATACGGTATCCCATATCGCATTATTCTCGCTCCTGCGCATATCACATATGTGCCACTACTCTGTTTCGCCTGAGCCAAGAAACCTCTGTGTAGGACTCTAAAGAATCGTCAATACGCCGGTAGCAGGTGATGATCATATCAAACACCCACAAGCTGCAAGCGGTCAGCTAAACGTAACAGCCACCCAGGTATTGAGCGATCAGAAGATCAACAAGCTAGCCTGTCCGTTCTCCTGTGAATCCGATCAGTAACACTCCTGTACAGTCCGGTCTGTTCGTCTGATATGTCGCATATCAAGTCTAGGGGTGGTATACGTCAGACCCCAGTAACCGATAAGTCGTGTCGATGTATGGCTCATAACGGGTCGAGAAACTACTAGTAACACTTACCAGTAAATCTCTATATCAGCCCTGGCCAGGGACTTCCAGTTATAGCCAATCGAACACAGCACAACATCAACTCCCTATACCGGGAGAGACGAATCCCCTCCTATCGCTCATTGCCTCCATGTGATTCGGGACTGTACCCAAAAGCCACCGTTTTGCACGCCCTCTTGGACGTGGTAAGGTGGAAATCAAAGCACAGTGGGAATCACACAAGACTCTATGACGATCTCGGGTCTTCAGACTACCCTGTACCTGTGTCACCGGAGAACTGCCATCTGACGTGTGGTATATCACCATCTGGGAGTTCTCGGCGAGTCCGTCCAGTGTACCCAGTCTCCACTGAGCACCCGTACACCATCTCTGATGTCAAACACCGATGGATATGGGATCATCCATCGCCCATCATATGGGTCAAGATGCGTATACGCTAGTCTACTCTGGTGTATCGATGCCCTGTCTCGATATACCCTCGACTAGGAACAGTTATAGGATGTACTCATCGACTACCGCGGCCCCACTAGTATGATCTCATCATAGTCCCAGTAGTCGAGTACAAGTCCTAAGGGCTTTATCAACATGTGAGAGTAAAACAGTAAACCAATACAAGTCAACATGTTAAGATAAAGTGAAACCAAATAGCATACTATCATGACGAGCAAGAAAGTCTTCTCTATATATAACCAAGCATCCATTATAATATACATCATATGTACAACAATGGCCTCTAGGGCATATACATAACTAACAATCTCCCACTTGCACTAAGGCCAGCTGCTGTAGTATCTCATACCTAGCATCCCGAATAATCTCTCAAACTGTATCTGGGGAATAGCCTTCGTGAATGGATCCGCAGTGTTGTCCTTCGTATCTACTCTCCTGACCTCAATCTCCCGGCGATCAACTATCTCCCTGATCAGGTGATACCGCCTCAGAATATGTCTGGACTTCTGATGGGACCTGGGTTCCTTGGCCAAAGCCACAGCTCCATTGTTATCGCAATACAGAGGTATTGGATGCTCAATGGATGGAACCACACCAAGTTCACTAATGAACTTCTTGATCCAGACAGCCTCTTTGGCAGCATCGTTGGCAGCGATGTATTCAGCCTCCATCGTTGAGTCTGCAACGGTATCCTGTTTGGAACTCTTCCAACATACCGCCCCTCCATTGAGGGTAAAGACAAAACCCGAATGCGACTTAGAGTCGTCCTTATCACTTTGGAAGCTGGAATCGGTAAAGGACTCCACCTGGAGTTCTCCATTACCATATACCAAGAATATCTCCTTAGTCCTTCGTAAGTACTTGAGAATGTTCTTCACTGCTGTCCAATGACTCTCTCCAGGATCTGCTTGATACCGACTCACTACACTTAGTGAGTATGCTACATCGGGTCTGGTACATAGCATCGCATACATGATAGAGCCTACTGCCGAAGCATAGGGTATCCCTTGCATGCGAGCTCTCTCCAAATCAGTCTTGGGAGACATCTCTTTGGAGAGAGTGAGTCCAGAGATCGTGGGCTGATTCCCACGTTTGGATTCTTCCATACTAAACCTCTTTAGTATGGTGTCAATGTACCTGGATTGGGACAATCCCAGTATCCGTTTAGATCTATCTCTATAGATCATGATTCCCAATATGCAGGAGGCATCACCTAGATCTTTCATTGAGAATCTCTGTGATAAGAAGAGCTTGACTGATTGCAGCATAGGAATATCATTTCCTATCAAGAGTATGTCATCCACGTACAATACGAGGAAGACTACCTTACCCTCTGCCACCTTCTTATAGATACAAGGTTCATCTATATTTTTGATGAAGTCAAACTCTTTGACTACAACATCAAAACAGATGTTCCAACTCCGCGATGCTTGCTTTAACCCATAAATGGATTTAAGCAGCTTGCACACCTTTCCGCTGCTCCCACTATCTACGAAGCCCTCTGGCTGAGTCATGTACACGCACTCTTCTAAATCACCGTTTAGAAAGGCGGTCTTAACATCCATTTGCCAGATTTCGTAGTCATGATATGCAGCAATGGCAAGTAAGATCCGGATGGACTTAAGCATAGCCACTGGAGAAAAGGTTTCGTCATAGTCCACACCTGGTCTTTGACGAAAACCTTTTGCTACAAGTCTAGCTTTGAAAGTCTCAACTTTTCCATCTACACCAAATTTCTTTTTAAAGATCCACTTGCTCCCAATGGGTTTTACCCCTTCAGGAGCATTTTCTAAAATCCATACTTTATTGGTGTACATGGATTCCATCTCAGATCGCATTGCATCCAGCCATTTCACAGAGTCAGCACTCGTGATGGCCTGCTCGAAACTAGTCGGTTCATCATCATCCATGATGCAATCCTCGCTTCCACCATCAATGAGAAAACCACAGTATCTCTCAGGTGGACGAGAAACCCTACTAGATCGGCGGAGAGGCTGGGGTTCGTCGGGTACTATTGAATCCTCTGGTTCTACCAAGTCTTCTGTTATAGTTTGTGTTGCTGGAACCTCTTCCAGTTCTACCTCATTGTCATTAATTTCTTTTGCAAGAAATTCCTTTTCCAAAAAGATGGCATGTTTAGAAACAAACACCTTTTGTTCCTCAGTGTGGTAGAAGATATACCCTTGTGAGTTCTTGGGATATCCTACAAACTTACATAAGACAGATCTTGCCTCGAGTTTGTCCGGATTTTGTCTTTTGACATAGGCTGGACAACCCCATATCTTAACATACTTAAGAGATGGTCTCTTCCCTTTCCATATCTCATATGGAGTGGTAGGCACTGATTTGGTAGGAACCATATTCAATAGATGTATCGCTGTCTCAAGCGCATACCCCCAGAAGGAAATAGGTAACTCAGCCTCGCTCATCATAGATCGTACCATATCTAATAGGGTCCGATTCCTTCGTTCCGATACACCGTTGTGCTGTGGTGTATAAGGAGGAGTAAGCTGAGAGAGAATCCCATTCTCTTTTAGATAATCTAGGAACTCACCGCTCAAGTATTCACCTCCTCGATCAGATCGAAGAATCTTAATACTTTTGCCCGTTTGGTTCTCTACTTCGTGCTTATATTCTCTGAATTTCTCAAAAGCTTCAGACTTGTGTTTCATCAGAAACACATGTCCGTATCTAGAGAGATCGTCAGTGAATGTAATGAAGTAGGAAGAACCGTTCCTGGCATGCGTAGACATGGGACCGCATACATCACTATGTATCAGTCCTAAGAGTTCAGCAACTCTTTCTCCGTGTCCACTAAACGGAGCTTTGGTCATTTTTCCTTTGAGACATGAATGGCAAGTATCATAAGATGATAATTCGAACGGATTCAAATAACCATCTCTATGTAACTTAGCCAGTCGTGTCGCATTGATATGACCAAGTCTACAATGCCACAAGAAGGATTCGTTCACATCTGAACTTTTCCTCTTGTGTGTGTTTTGTATATTTAGGACTGTATTCTGATTTAGAATGAATATGCCATTATGTAACGAGCCTGATGCAATCAACTTTTGATCTAGGAATATGTTCATAACATTATCCTGTATTACAAAATTATATCCCTCTTTACTTAATAAAGAAACTGATATAATGTTGCACATCATGTTCGGTATATAATAGCACTCATTTAGAATCAGTGTATTACGACTTGGTAATACAAGGTGATATTCGCCAACTGCTTTGGCTACAATACTTGCACCGTTCCCTACTTGAACGGAATGATCACCTTTTCCCAGTTCTCTACCTTTACGTAGCCCATGTAACTGTTTACATATGTGGGATCCTGATCCGGTATCTAATACCCAGGACGTAGGGTGAACTGAGAAACAGTTCTCAATAACTAACACACCTGAAGAAGATGCATCAACATGCATGTTCTTTTGGGCGGCGTGAGAATCTAGATATTCTCCTGTTTCCTGTTCAGTCTTATAACTCTTATAAGAAAGAACGGGTCCAACAATTCCTAGCTCAGTACAATAATCGGGTTCAGTCAATACATCCATATTATTATCTTGATTATGGCCTGAAATGGTCGCTACCTGGAGAGAGAGAGAAGAAAACACTTTAGCGTATGCTCTTGCAAGATTAGATTGGTTATTATCTTATCTAATCAGGATGTCTCCCACTGTTTTTATCAAATCTACCTTAAAACCCTAAAAGGTAAGATTAGCCGGGATTAATTACACCCTACAATTTCGTCAATCTTTCAGCCAGATCAGTGTCGGTACTTTGAGGGAGGTTCCCCGTGCTTTCGCACGGACCTAATTAGTAAACCTCGTTTTCCCAGAGGCGTAACCTCGTTAACACTTTTCTAGACACCTACTTGAATGACTAATTGTCCTGTGTAAAACTCTCCCAGAAGTAACTCTTACTCGCAGTGGGTATCGGGATCCAACTATCTCATAGGAGGTATGCAATCTCATTGCAAATTTCAACACTTGAAATTCCCGATAATGCTTTTGCCCCTAACGTTCTATGACCTTGACGAAAGCCAACAAACCATAGTGCGCTAGTCAAGTTCAACCCGAACATTTCTTGATTGAATTAAACCCAGCCGTACGTCCCTTGACGAAAGCCAACAAAGCCGCACGACTACCCTAACCCAATCTCATCATATGTAACAGATAAGTAATAATTAGCTACCGCACACTACGCCTTGACGAAAGCCAACAAACGTAGCACGAATACTAAGTATTACCTATCTGAAATGTCGGAGGGCTACGCAGGTTTTTCAGAAAACCCTGAGCGTAATGAACTTGATATCGTCGTAGAATCATGTGTTTTTGAAAAAGGAGTGTTTTTGAGGCTTTTCTTAGTTTCGCTAAAGGGGTCACTCCCGGTGAAGGGATCGTCGGCCCTTTCCTCATCGAATAAGGTGCAGGATATATCATATATACCGCTGTGCAAAGCAAAACACTAAAAGCAATCAAAAGACAAACCGCGTTTTGTAGCATCTGCCAGTTTCGCTAAAGGAGTCACTCCCGGTGAAGGGATCTCGGTCCTTTCCTCATCGAATAAGGTGCAGGATATATCGTATATATCGCTGTGCAAAGAAAAACTGTAGCTACCCTTTTTATTAAGTTTTGATTCTACAACATCTTTAGGTTTCTTTTCTTTTATTAATCTCGTTAATAAAAATCCCATCAGCTTATGCTTCCTAAGCATCACAGAAGAAACGAAAGCAGTAATATTTATATATCAGCATATATATATAGTATAAGCATTCGTCTCAGGCAGTAATATGATCTCATCACAGAACATTGCAGCAGAAGAACATATATGAAATATTGGATATACTAGGACGTCCGTGTTTTCAATACGAGCCTGTATAAAACACGGATTCCACGGTCGCGACGAATAGCCAAACCCACATCCCAAGACCCCTACGAGAGCGGCAAGTAACACTGCCAATTCTAGGGTTAGGAGACCCGGTCTCGACTTCTCGAGATGGCCTCCCACTGGACCCTAGAACCCGGTTACTTGTGCTCCCCTCCTTGGGTCTACCTAATGCGGAAAAGTAAATAATATACACTGGTGACAGCAACCGCAACCTGGAAGTGCCCCAAATAAAAGAATATTATATTACAAATGAATTTTACATGAATGAAAATAAAAACCCTCATCTCACATAAAACCCCCGGCTATTCTGATCGCGATGATCCAATATAACATATCACAGCAACACATAATATCTCATATCATCAACGTAAGCAAGTATGCGTATCCCGATTGTCGTTGATGTATAGCAACGAAGCCGGCGATACACCACATACTACGCTTACGGTCACAGAAAAGAAAGTGTAAAACTACAATATTTGGAATCCACAATCACTTTAGACATCGTAAATCCGAAATATCACATACTTCGTATTGCATGCCTAACTCTATGAATTCCACATATTGTATCACATTCCAGATAAATATACGGTATTAAACTATTTGAACAGATAATCAAACACCCAAAATTTCCCGAAGTGCTCAAATCTTGAGCGGAGTTCAAATAATCCCAGAATATGTCACAGTACCAGTGATCCAGCCGTAGAAGGGCCAAGCCAACGCCTCACATGTGGCACGCCGTACTGCCCCAAACCCGAAGGTTCAAAAGGCAGTTCAAGACGGTCACATAATCGAGTTATGGTTTGTTGCCTTCTAGAGGGTCCACCGCTTAACTTGTACAATTTTCCGAAAGATTTAAACCCAATAAAAATTCAACGCTTGAAAGTTTGCCGTGCCGGAATAAAGTGGGTTAATGATATCCGTTCAACCAGTTTAACAGTTTCTAAATATCCGGAAAGAAATACGAACTTAAATATTCCGATCGAGTCTACTATTACAAAACAAACCCCAGAATTTTAAACACCTGGAATAGAATAAAAATATCCAGAATGGTCAGAAAGTAACTACGGGAATTACCATGAAGCCACGTGTCCTGATCTTACTGTTCCGCCGCGGAAGCGCCGCGCAAGCCATGCTTGCGCCGCGCTTCCGCCGCAGTTTGGTGGAATTAGAGCCTCGGATTTTATGGTAATTCTTATAATTGCCTGCTGATTTTTTTACATATTTTTAATTCAGAAAAATCCCAAATTTTAAAAAATTTCCAGAGAAGGGGTTTATTCCGTCGTTTCGCGTTCGATCGGAGTTTTAACTTCGTAAACACATCGCCTAATGCTCTAGCTAGGCTCTGATACCACTGTAGGGTTCCTAGGCACTCTTGTGAAGGTTCTTAAGGCATCAAACATGCCCAGATTAAATTTTAGACGTGCCGAACAACCCAAAGCCGGGATCTTTGCTAGATAATTAGGGTTTAACATGTAAATAGATAACATTTATCTAAGTGTGAGGGATTACAACCTTTGTAGTCCGCTCCTTCACTTCACAAGCTCCGAGTAGAAGTCCCTTTGCCGCGATCCACGATCTCCCGGACTCATGAGAGGCTCCACGACTCGAACGATCCATTCTAGCTCGTCGTAATCCAAATCTCCGATGATCTACGTCGAGGTTTCGAAGAACTCAAGCTATCTCACTCTAAAAAGAAGAACACCCTAATCCCAAGGGCTAGATGAGATGAGGATGAGAGAGTAGTGATTTTGCTTTCTTTCTATATCATTTTCTCATATTTTATCATCACTTAAGAAAATCAAGAGAGCTTCTTCAAGAGAGAAGAAGAAGAAGATGATAATGGAAAAAGAATAATGATAATCATTTTCTTTTGTGATGAATAGAAATATAAAACATATGATTGAATTATTAACCATGGTTAAGGATGATTGGATGAGAACAAGTAGAGAAACAACTAGGGTTAGGGTTTGGTTGAGTTAAAAAAAGTGTCATCCAAAATATCTTTACAAATGACAAAAGAAAATTGCTTCTAGAAAGAACTTGAAGCAACTAAACCCAATCAAACCCTAACCTCAATTAATCATCCTTAAACATGTTTAACAATTAATCATATCATGTCACAATAATATATATCACATATATATTATATATTTGCAACAAAAGAAAATAATACAATTAACATATATCGCATATATATCAATGTATCATCCACTGAGAAAATGAAATAATAAAGTAAGCCAATATTAGTTAATATAATAATATATCATATATATTATTATATATTAAATCATCGAATCAACACTTGATCCGACGATCCGGCTATATCGAATATAACCGACTAATAAATCATGTACCGATTCATCGAATCAACACTTGATCCGATGACCCGGTTCATATCCATATATCGCGAGAATCTAATACGGTATCCCATATCGCATTATTCTCGCTCCTGCGCATATCACATATGTGCCACTACTCTGTTTCGCCTGAGCCAAGAAACCTCTGTGTAGGACTCTAAAGAATCGTCAATACGCCGGTAGCAGGTGATGATCATATCAAACACCCACAAGCTGCAAGCGGTCAGCTAAACGTAACAGCCACCCAGGTATTGAGCGATCAGAAGATCAACAAGCTAGCCTGTCCGTTCTCCTGTGAATCCGATCAGTAACACTCCCGTACAGTCCGGTCTGTTCGTCTGATATGTCGCATATCAAGTCTAGGGGTGGTATACGTCAGACCCCAGTAACCGATAAGTCGTGTCGATGTATGGCTCATAACGGGTCGAGAAACTACTAGTAACACTTACCAGTAAATCTCTATATCAGCCCTGGCCAGGGACTTCCAGTTATAGCCAATCGAACACAGCACAACATCAACTCCCTATACCGGGAGAGACGAATCCCCTCCTATCGCTCATTGCCTCCATGTGATTCGGGAATGTACCCAAAAGCCACCGTTTTGCACGCCCTCTTGGACGTGGTAAGGTGGAAATCAAAGCACAGTGGGAATCACACAAGACTCTATGACGATCTCGGGTCTTCAGACTACCCTGTACCTGTGTCACCGGAGAACTGCCATCTGACGTGTGGTATATCACCATCTGGGAGTTCTCGGCGAGTCCGTCCAGTGTACCCAGTCTCCACTGAGCACCCGTACACCATCTCTGATGTCAAACACCGATGGATATGGGATCATCCATCGCCCATCATATGGGTCAAGATGCGTATACGCTAGTCTACTCTGGTGTATCGATGCCCTGTCTCGATATACCCTCGACTAGGAACAGTTATAGGATGTACTCATCGACTACCGCGGCCCCACTAGTATGATCTCATCATAGTCCCAGTAGTCGAGTACAAGTCCTAAGGGCTTTATCAACATGTGAGAGTAAAACAGTAAACCAATACAAGTCAACATGTTAAGATAAAGTGAAACCAAATAGCATACTATCATGACGAGCAAGAAAGTCTTCTCTATATATAACCAAGCATCCATTATAATATACATCATATGTACAACAATGGCCTCTAGGGCATATACATAACTAACAACCGGATCAGGATCTCATATTTGTAATTTATTGCAAGGACTGAGAAAAAGTAGGAAAGTTGCACCGGGTGATATGTCGCTCAGAGTAGCGAACGGAGCACAAGTTAATGCGGCAGCCGTCGGTGAATATCACCTAGTATTGCCAAATGGCAAGACTATGATTTTGAACGATTGCTACTATGTACCCTCCATGGTTTGCAACATCATATCAGTTTCTTTACTCGATAAAGATAGATATAAGTTTGTTCTTGAAAAGAATATCATGAACATTTACCTTGATAAGGTGCTGGTTGCAGAGGGTACACTGTTTAATGATATCTACGTTCTAAATCAGAATATAGTTCTCAATATAAAAAACACACGCAAGAGGAAGAATTCAGATACGAATGAATCCTACTTGTGGCATTGTAGACTTGGTCATATCGGAGAGAAAAGACTGAGTAAGTTGCATAAAGATGGACTCTTGAATGCGTTCGAGTTTTCATCTTATGAAACTTGTCAGTCTTGTCTAAAAGGAAATATGACCAAATCTCCGTTCACCGGACATGGAGAAAGAGCAAGAGAGCTCTTGGGACTCATACACAGTGATGTGTGTGGTCCGATGTCTATACATGCAAGGGGTGGGTTCTCGTACTTCATCACATTCACTGACGATCTCTCTAGGTTCGGATATGTGTATCTGATGAAACACAAATCTGAAGCTTTTGAGAAATTCAAGGAATTTAGAAACGAAGTAGAGAACCAGACAGGCAAAAGTATCAAGATCCTCCGGTCTGACAGGGGAGGGGAGTACTTAAGCACGGAATTCCTAGATTACTTAAAAGAGAATGGTATTATCTCTCAGCTTACTCCTCCTTATACACCACAGCACAACGGTGTTTCGGAGCGGAGGAATCGTACCCTATTGGATATGGTTCGCTCCATGATGAGTAGTGCTGAGTTGCCTCTTTCATTTTAGGGACATGCGCTTCAGACAGCGGCGTACCTATTGAACGATGTTCCGTCTAAATCTGTGCCTAAAACACCGTTCGAGATATGGAATGGTAAGAAGCCATATCTTAAAGGCATTAAGATATGGGGTTTTCCGGCCTATGTAAAAGTACAAAATCCGGACAAACTTAAGGCACGTTCAGTTCTATGTAAATTTGTGGGATATCCTAAGAACTCCGCAGGATATCTGTTCTACCTCACCGAGGAACAGAAGGTGTTTGTATCTCGCCACGCAACCTTTTTAGAGTGGCAATTTCTTTTAAAAGAAACAAGTGGGAGTTCGGTAGAACTGGAAGAAATTCAGCGACCACAAAATGAAACTGAAAATCTGACAGAACCTCAGAATTCAATAAACCCAGAAGAACCTCAGCCACTCCGCAGATCTGGTAGGATTTCTCATCCGCCCGAGAGATACTACGGTTTTCTCATTGACGGGGATCGAGAGGATTGCATCTTGGAAGAAGATGACCCTACCAGTTTCAGGCAGGCCATTATCAGTAGGGACTCTGATAAGTGGCAGGAAGCAATGCAATCCGAAATGGAGTCCATGTACGCCAATAAAGTGTGGACCTTGGATATTGCTCCACCTGGGATAAAACCCGTTGGATGCAAATGGATCTACAAAAGGAAACTTGGTGTAGATGGGCAGGTGGAAACCTATAAAGCTAGACTCGTTGCAAAAGGTTTTCGTCAAAGACCTGGTTTGGACTATGACGAGACTTTTTCTCCGGTGGCTATGCTCAAATCCATTCGGATCTTACTTGCCATTGCTGCCTTCCATGACTATGAAATCTGGCAGATGGATGTTAAGACGGCTTTCCTAAACGGTTGTTTGGAAGAGTGCGTTTACATGGATCAACCAGAAGGTTTCGTAGACAGTGGGAGCAGCGGAAGGGTGTGCAAGTTGCTTAAATCCATTTATGGATTAAAGCAGGCATCGCGGAGCTGGAATATCTGTTTTGATGAGGCAATCAAGGAATTTTATTTCATCAAGAACGAAGATGAACCCTGTGTATATAAGAAGTGTAAGTCAACGCTAGCGCCCCGGCAGTCTACAGACGCCAAATGCGGAACAAAACTTTTAAACTTGGCGCTATCGTATACTTTAACCCGGATCTGCCATTATTGCTAAACTAACAAACTGTAAAGAGTGTAGAATGGTTATACCGAACGATCCGAGTCCTTCGTTCTTCAACCATCATCCCACGCTCCGTTGCGGCTGCTCCGATCTCGTCGATCTCCGATATCCTCGTCGAGGTGGCACCACATGATCGGTTCTTTAAACGGGCTCCCGCCTCTGACTCGAGGCAACTCGATCGTCAAGTTTGCCAAAAGAGACGACCAAGAATGATGTAGAGAATGAGTAGATGACTTTGTCTCACTTCGTCCAAATCCGTGGACGATCGGTTAATGAAGTTGCCGTGGAAATCGGGTGATGGAATGAAATGAACTGTAAAATTCCATACACCCCGAATACTATCATAATCTTTTCTAACCGAAATGAAACCTCTAGTGAGAGTGCGGAGAGAGAGGGCCGGCCATATATAGTGAAGAGGGAGGTGACCGTAGGAGAGGGGGGTGACCATATGATAAATATCATATGTGAACACAAAACAAATATCTTGCATAAAGATCTTAAGCTAAACAAGAAATGGTTGATATCAAAGCATGAGTCACACGACACCTCACCCAATCTAGAACCTTCTAGAACCTTCTAGAAGCATGACTCACTCTCATCCAAGAAAAGATAAATCCGTCTTTAACCGAATGTTAAAAGACGGCTGATAGAAAACTGGAAACTGGCAACTTCCAAAAGTGATCCTGAAACGACTTTCAGGATAACCCCGAAACTGTATAAATATACCCGCATTTGTATTACAACCAAATACAAATGCAACTGAGACAAAGATATTATACCTACTCAATATAATACTCGGATCCGGCTTAAACCAAAGCCGACCAGTATCATCTTCCCGAAAATCGACACGTGCGTAAACGCACGTGCATTTTCCGAACCCTGCCATAAAACCATACGGCCTCTACAACGTTTCGCCCGAACTTGGGAAACTGTCTGTGGGGGACTCTAATGACTCGTCAGCACCCTGGCAGTGGGTTTAACCACAAACCGTCAGCGGCACTAGCTATGCGTAACGGCTGCCCATGGACTGACCTCAAGGGTGGCCGAGGAGCGAACTCAAGGGAGACCGATGAGCGAACTCCTCCAAAAACCCTACTGAGCCTAACAGTGACAATGTATATACAGTCCGGTCCGTTCGTCAATGAGTATCGCATACCTGCCTAGGGGGCTAGTAACGTCAGACCCCCAATAGCAGTATAAGTCATGTCGGAGTGAAGCCCAATTACACCCTGAGATACTACTGGAGTACCTACCAGTAAATCTCCTACCATGGCCATGGATTTGTGTAATGGCTCTCCTAGACACAGCACGACCTCGCCCCCAATACCGGGAGAGACGAATCCCCTGCCGATCCGCTCACGTGCCTCCATATGGCTCGGGACTGTACCCAAAAGCTACCTGTTTGCACGACTCCTTTGAGCCGTGGTAGGGTAGAAATCAAAG
This sequence comes from Agapanthus africanus, assembly GCA_030015575.1. Classification (NCBI taxonomy): domain Eukaryota; kingdom Viridiplantae; phylum Streptophyta; class Magnoliopsida; order Asparagales; family Amaryllidaceae; genus Agapanthus; species Agapanthus africanus. Next base: position 129,062,604 of record JASDDO010000016.1, on the reverse strand, counting down.
CACAGTGGGAACTCACACGAGACAAATGACGACCTCAGGTCGATGAACTAACCTGTACACATGTCACCAGGGAACTGCTATCTGACGATAGGTATAGTACTAACTAGCAGATTCCCGGCGAGTCCTGTCCGGTGTACTCATAACCCAATGAGCACCTGTATACATCTTAGGAGATCCTACTGACACCAGTGGCTTGTGAGACCGGCCACCGCCCCTCGTCGGGGTCTCGACTGTATACACTAGTCTACTCCGGAGTATCGATGCCCTGTCTCGAAACTCCCACGACTAGGGACCACAATTAAGGATATGCATATGAACTACCCAACTCTCACGTATATGATCGCCATCATACTGTTGGTAGTAAAGCAAGATCCTAAGGGCTCTATCAAAGTGTAACATGCAATCAGTCACCTGAACATGTACACGACTGATAAAGGCAAACCAGATAGCATACTATCATCTCGAGTAAGACTGTGCTACCGGGATAGGTCCTCCGCAATCATTGCAATCACGTACCTGCGATCCAATAATTGACTATGAGGGCACTATCTCCAACAATCTCCCACTTGCACTCAAGGCTAATATTGCGATGTCGACTACTCACAGCCCGTGTGAAACCGAACATCCAACTCCTCTACTAATCAGTTTCACAAAGCCCGTTTGTAAAACTATTGTGTTCGAGAAATAGCCTCAGTGAGTGGATCCGCCTAGATGTTTCTTTCTATATCTCTCTTAATCTCAAGTTCGCGGAGAAAGCCATCTCCCGAATCGAGTAATACCTGTCTTAGAATATGTCTGGATATCTGATGGGACCTTAGTTCATAAATGAACTCCATATCCAAACTTCTTAGACTGCATCGATCACTGAACCTAATCAGTATCCGGCACCATGCCACCCACAGTATCCTCTTGAACCACCTGTCCATAATACTGTCCCTCTTCGTCAGAGGGAAAAACTATAACTCTGACAATCACTCTGTCAACCATGTCACCTTTGAAGCCAGGAATGATAACCGTCTCCCGAAGGAGGCTGTCGTCATCAAATCCATAGAATATGTACTTATGTTCTAAAACTGCTTCCTTATGTTTCTCCAGGATTGGATTAATACAAACTTATTGCATCTAGTGCAAAACCAACATTTGGTGTGGTACTTGACATCTCATGATTGACTCAATTGCCTAAGCAAGTGATCTGCCAATCATGCACATCCCTCTCCCCTTAAGTCTGTAAGACACCTTTAGAGAGGGTGACTCCATCACCTGCAGGTACACTACCATGCTAGGAGTCAACTATTCCAAAAACCATTAGAATATCTGTCAAAGTACCCACATTGGGAAACTACCCAAATCCAGATCTAAAACCATAGATCTAGAAACCATAATGTCAAATATTATATCCACATCCTGTCTGGAGAAACAACTGTGTGACGACCACAGTACAACCGATCGTAGTATAGGAATTTTACTTCCTACTCTGTGTATGTCATCCAGATACCTTGACATTACACCCTACTACCTTCTTAACAGATCCATCCCTTATTCTGATTGAAGTCAAACCCATGACTGTCACATCAAAATTAGATGATCTATCTCCGCTATAACTGCTCAAGTCTATAAATAGATATAAGCATCTTGCCCACTATGCTTCCGCTGCTCCCACTGACTAAGACAACCCTCCTTCCGGGTCTCATGTCCTGGAACAACAGTAGTGTCAAGTCTTGGTAGATAAGAACCTCCCTGTCACCGTCCTTGAGCCTACCGAAGTACCTCTCGGGCGTCTGAGGTTACCTACCATACCTGCGGAGTGGCTATTGGAATGTTAAACCTGATTGAATGTATAGGTCCTATTAAATTTTCCGTAATCGTTCGCGGTTCTGGAATCACTTCCAGTTCTACCATACTCCCACTACTGTTTTCTGAAAAAGATCCATTTTACTAAAACTGTGGCGAGTCAAGAACAATATCACTATTGATCTTCTTAATGGTAGAATATCAACCCTCGTCATAGCTAGGGTCAACCCACAAACAGCCATTACAGAAACGTGCCCTGAGTTATCCAGTGTCTGGTTTTAATCATAAGCTGGACAACTCCCCGTACCTTAATTTCTTTTAAGGTACGAACTATTCTATATCCAATATAGAAACTTTGGCACTTATTTAATTGGAACCATATTCAAACCATGCAGCTGTCTCCAGTGCATATCAACTTAATGGAAAAAGGCTAATCAGCATTACTCAACTTAGGAATCCATCCAATTATGAGTAACCTGAAAGAGAAACACGTTTCTCAAAACCATCACTATCATCTGAATACCAATCACAAGAACCTACATCTTCGATCTCTTTGAAGAATCCCGATACTTGTGATACCTGGTTCTCTACTTTATTCTTATACCCACAACTTCTCAAAACTTAGACCTTGTATTTCTACGAAACACTCGTCTAAATACTAGAGAAGTTATAAGTAAACAGAACATAGTACGAGGACCTACCCCTTTGTCCTGAAGGACACTTGGACAACATACAATACTCTGTATAAGTCCGCTGAGTTAAACAACTCAAAGCCTGTGCGTTGTAGGTGGAAAACTGTACCCTGGCGATTTCCTCAACTATCACCAATTACAACGAATTCCGATATAATGAGGATGATCACCTAATTCCCAATATCTTACTCCCACTCATCATCTGTAAAACCATACAGATATGAGAATGAAACCTGGTAAATACATACCCTTGGAGTAAGTGTCTAATCGGGAAAACAGTTTTTCCTTTACCAATGCACTGAAACATGAAAATGTTTCGTAGGGGTATTCTGGTATTCATAGCAATGCATCTTCCATAATCCAATTCATGACTTCAACCGTATATTTTATTGCCATCTCTCCAAATCCCTTTATTTGTCTTTAGTCGTTACCTTCTGTACACCATCATTAGGCTAAATGGTTTTCTTCCTTCCCCACCGTTCGGCACCAGCCTATGGTTTGGAAGAAGACTATCCAGTAAGCATAATAGGTGTACCCTCCTAAACCAAGGAGTACTCGCATCTCGAGAGAAGGTGACGATAAAAGACAATTGAATAATACCTTATTCTTTTAAAGGTGAAATAGGAGCGGCGATGAAGTACGCGGTTTTGGTCGTGAATGATATCAGTCGCAATTTACTTTGCCCTCTTTCTAATCCCTTTATTTTGTCTTTACATATTACCTTCTGCACACCTTACTTAGGCTAATTGGTTTTCTTCATTCCCTACCTTTCGGCACCAGCCTATGGTTTGGAATAAGACTATCCAATAGGCGTAATAGGTGTACTCTCCTAAACCAAGGAGCTCTCGCAACCTGAGAGAAGGTGATAATAAAAGACAACTGAATAAACCAATTCTATTTCTCCTGAACCTGGATCCATCCCCGAAGAAGTCCCTTCGAGTTCGTATATAACCATACGATGGATCTATCCAATGGAAGTGGATATCCGCAGTATACGGGTGTTCTGAGAAATTCAAAGGGTAAAAGAAGGAGTGGCAATGACTTATGCAACTCAAACAATCCAAAAGCCAGTATTTTAAGAAGGTTCGGTCAACCTGGTCACTGAGTCATAGTCTAGGGTCGGTCAAAGGTCGCTGCCAAAGAGAGAGAGAGAAAAGAAACACTCTGCGTGCACTCTAACCTAGATCAGAATGGTCATCATTTTATCTAATCCGGAAACCTCCCACTGTCCTGTCAAATTCTCCTCCAAACCTAAAGAAGAATCAATCGGGGTCACCCGAAGAGTAAACCAACTTATCAGTGGGAACCAGGATCCAACTCTCATTGCATGATAACGTGATGGAATGCATCCACGTTACTCATACTCCAGAAGGTATGCGCATACTTGGCAAGTTTCAGTTTCTTTAGAAACTCCCGATATCATTTTTGCCCCATGCTCTTATAACCTTGGCTTTGGTCAAAATGTCATAAGTCACATGCCAAGTTCTACCCGTCACTATCTTGTCAATTTGAACCCACCCGCACATGCCCCTGACTTTGGCCAATCGGCAGAACGACTGTCACAAACTAACTCATCTATCTATGCAACAATTGAATACCCAGCAGCTACCAAACACTATGCCTTAACTTTGGCTAAAATGCATAGCTTGAATACTACTAAATACCCAAAAGAAGTGACGGAGGGCTACGGCTGGTTTTTGGCGAAAAACCTTTAGCGTAGTGAACTTGATATCGCTGAAGGAACCTGATAGCTTTTTTAAAATATAGTGGCGAAAACCTTTTGCTAAAGAGGTCACTCCCGGTAAAGGGATCACGGCTCTTTCCTCGTGGAATGAGGTGCAGGATATTCCACTGAATACCGCTATGCAAAGCAACTTGTAATCGACTATAGTGAAGTTATTACGCTGACGCAAACTTCTGCCCAAGGGGTCAGTCTCGGTGAAGGGATATCAGCCCTTGCCCCATCGAATGAGGTGCAGGATATTCCACTGAATACCGCTATGCATAACAAAAGAAAACGTCTTTGCAATAACACTTTTTAAATTGTTCCAACAACTGTAAACAGGTTTGTTTTTACTTTGCGTTGATCAGAATCAACGCAGTCCCATCATTCAATCACACCAGAAAAGAACGAAAATAAAATGTACGTATATGCCATCCGCATTCGTCACTGGGTCCCGTCATAACCCGTTAGGTTACTTAACTAACGACAGAGCGGGGACTGGACTAGCGCGGGTGTAAAACATATACAACATCTAATAGTATATAAACCAATATACATAATCGCTCCAGGCGTGATAGTATGCAACATTACAGAAAAGTAATAAGCATCACAGAACAATACAGATAATCTGGGATCCCCGAGTTTCACAGAGCCGCTGCTGAAACTCGACGTTCCCCTGTCGTGTGGATAGCCTGTGCAATGAAACCTAGACCCCTACGGGTGCGGCAAGTTACCCGCCAAAACCTGAAGCGAGGTAGTCCCCACAGCATAGTGAATGGAACACCCGGCACTTCACGGAATCCGGTAAATTGAGCACCCCTCCTTGGGTCAACCTGTACCCCCTACGAGTGCGGCGAATAGTCTGCCAATTCTGAAGTGGGGTCCCTCTGCCTCTCAAAGCCATGAGATGCGGACCCGTTGCTTTCCCGAACCCGGCTATCCGTGCACTCCGTCGCAGGGCAGAACCTAGCACAGTAATGAAAAATAGTACAATAGGTACATCGACCGCAACCTGGTCGTGTCCCAAAAGAATATTATACAACAGGCAGTGACGGCTGTCCACAAGTTGGACGCTCGCCCCGCAATATCAAATGTACAAATAAACTCAAACTGTACTACCATTGCACACTGCTATCCACCACGACAAATCCGCAACATCACAGCACAACACAGAACATCAACGCGAATGTCACGTTCGCAAACCCGTCTAAAAGAACTATAGCAATCAGACGCGGTTTACCGATCAAATGACATTCCCGGTCGGAGATATAATGTAAGCACTGTAAACTAACGTGTTTAAATTTCGATCGACCAAAGACCAAATTTCAAAAAGTGGGCCCCACTGCTTACTGGTGAACAGTAACAAAATCTGGGCCAAAACTATATTTACCAAAAACCCCAAAATCCAATACAGAACCTACTGACAAAATTTGGGAGCACGTGCTCCCCACGTGGCCGCGGTTGCGCGGCCAAACCATGGGTTTGGCCGCCCTTCCGCGGCCGCTTGGAGGGATCACGACCCCAAATTTTGTCGTGGTTCTTAAATATGCCTGCACGGATTTTTAAGATATACAGAAATGAATTTTGAGACCGTTTAAAATTAACAGAAACTGTCGGCTTGGATTTTTGCAGTTTTCGATTTTCGGTCGGATCGATGTTTTAAACGCGTTAGCACAAGTTAGTATAGCAAAATGGTGAGGCTCTGATACCACTGTAAGTCAACGCTAGCGCCCCGGCAGTCTACAGACGCCAAATGCGGAACAAAACTTTTAAACTTGGCGCTATCGTATACTTTAACCCGGATCTGCCATTATTGCTAAACTAACAAACTGTAAAGAGTGTAGAATGGTTATACCGAACGATCCGAGTCCTTCGTTCTTCAACCATCATCCCACGCTCCGTTGCGGCTGCTCCGATCTCGTCGATCTCCGATATCCTCGTCGAGGTGGCACCACATGATCGGTTCTTTAAACGGGCTCCCGCCTCTGACTCGAGGCAACTCGATCGTCAAGTTTGCCAAAAGAGACGACCAAGAATGATGTAGAGAATGAGTAGATGACTTTGTCTCACTTCGTCCAAATCCGTGGACGATCGGTTAATGAAGTTGCCGTGGAAATCGGGTGATGGAATGAAATGAACTGTAAAATTCCATACACCCCGAATACTATCATAATCTTTTCTAACCGAAATGAAACCTCTAGTGAGAGTGCGGAGAGAGAGGGCCGGCCATATATAGTGAAGAGGGAGGTGACCGTAGGAGAGGGGGGTGACCATATGATAAATATCATATGTGAACACAAAACAAATATCTTGCATAAAGATCTTAAGCTAAACAAGAAATGGTTGATATCAAAGCATGAGTCACACGACACCTCACCCAATCTAGAACCTTCTAGAACCTTCTAGAAGCATGACTCACTCTCATCCAAGAAAAGATAAATCCGTCTTTAACCGAATGTTAAAAGACGGCTGATAGAAAACTGGAAACTGGCAACTTCCAAAAGTGATCCTGAAACGACTTTCAGGATAACCCCGAAACTGTATAAATATACCCGCATTTGTATTACAACCAAATACAAATGCAACTGAGACAAAGATATTATACCTACTCAATATAATACTCGGATCCGGCTTAAACCAAAGCCGACCAGTATCATCTGCCCGAAAATCGACACGTGCGTAAACACACGTGCATTTTCCGAACCCTGCCATAAAACCATACGGCCTCTACAACGTTTCGCCCGAACTTGGGAAACTGTCTGTGGGGGACTCTAATGACTCGTCAGCACCCTGGCAGTGGGTTTAACCACAAACCGTCAGCGGCACTAGCTATGCGTAACGGCTGCCCATGGACTGACCTCAAGGGTGGCCGAGGAGCGAACTCAAGGGAGACCGATGAGCGAACTCCTCCAAAAACCCTACTGAGCCTAACAGTGACAATGTATATACAGTCCGGTCCGTTCGTCAATGAGTATCGCATACCTGCCTAGGGGGCTAGTAACGTCAGACCCCCAATAGCAGTATAAGTCATGTCGGAGTGAAGCCCAATTACACCCTGAGATACTACTGGAGTACCTACCAGTAAATCTCCTACCATGGCCATGGATTTGTGTAATGGCTCTCCTAGACACAGCACGACCTCGCCCCCAATACCGGGAGAGACGAATCCCCTGCCGATCCGCTCACGTGCCTCCATATGGCTCGGGACTGTACCCAAAAGCTACCTGTTTGCACGACTCCTTTGAGCCGTGGTAGGGTAGAAATCAAAGCACAGTGGGAACTCACACGAGACAAATGACGACCTCAGGTCGATGAACTAACCTGTACACATGTCACCAGGGAACTGCTATCTGACGATAGGTATAGTACTAACTAGCAGATTCCCGGCGAGTCCTGTCCGGTGTACTCATAACCCAATGAGCACCTGTATACATCTTAGGTGATCCTACTGACACCAGTGGCTTGTGAGACCGGCCACCGCCCCTCGTCGGGGTCTCGACTGTATACACTAGTCTACTCCGGAGTATCGATGCCCTGTCTCGAAACTCCTACGACTAGGGACCACAATTAAGGATATGCATATGAACTACCCAACTCTCACGTATATGATCGCCATCATACTGTTGGTAGTAAAGCAAGATCCTAAGGGCTCTATCAAAGTGTAACATGCAATCAGTCACCTGAACATGTACACGACTGATAAAGGCAAACCAGATAGCATACTATCATCTCGAGTAAGACTGTGCTACCGGGATAGGTCCTCCGCAATCATTGCAATCACGTACCTGCGATCCAATAATTGACTATGAGGGCACTATCTCCAACAATTGTAGGACGAACTGTCGTATTCCTAGTCTTGTACGTGGATGACATTCTTTTGATAGGAAATGATATTCCTATGCTACAATCGGTCAAGCTATTTTTGTCACAAAGGTTCTCCATGAAGGACCTGGGTGATGCCTCGTACATTCTGGGGATCAAGATCTATAGAGATAGATCCAAGAAACTATTGGGACTTTCGCAGTCCAGGTACATAGAGACCGTACTAAAGAGATTTAGTATGGAGGGTTCCAAGCGCGGTAACATACCCGCATTGCACGGAATTGCCCTCTCCAAGAAGATGTCTCCTAAGACTGACGAGGAGAGGGTTCGCATGAGCACTATACCCTACGCTTCGGCGGTAGGATCTATAATGTATGCGATGCTATGTACAAGACCAGATGTAGCTTACGCGTTGAGCGCGGTAAGCCGGTATCAGTCAGACCCAGGGGAGGACCACTGGACAGCAGTGAAGAACATTCTCAAGTACCTAAGAAGGACTAAGGAGATGTTCCTAGTTTACGGTAATGGAGACCTCAGGGTCGAGTCCTTTACCGATTCAAGCTTCCAGAGTGACAAAGATGACAGCAAGTCCGTCTCGGGTTTTGTGTTTACCCTCAACGGAGGGGCGGTATGTTGGAGGAGTTCCAAGCAGGATACCGTCGCAGACTCGACGATGGAGGCTGAATACATTGCTGCAAGCGATGCCGCAAAAGAGGCGGTCTGGATAAAGAAGTTCATTAGTGAACTTCAGGTGGTTCCGTCCATTGTTGACCCAATACCTTTGTATTGCGATAACAATGGGGCTATAGCTTTAGCGAAGGAACCAAGGTCCCATCAGAAATCCAGGCACATCTTAAGGCGGTATCACCTGATCAGGGAGATTATTGATCGACGGGAGATCGAGGTGCGGAGAGTGGACACAAAGGACAACACTGCGGACCCATTCACGAAGGCTTTACCCCAGACTCAGTTCGAGCGGCTGATCGAGATGATAGGTCTTCGATACGCCAGTACATGGCCTTAGTGCAAGTGGGAGATTGTTAGTGTATATGCCCTAGAGGCCATTACTGTATCATACTAGTATGTATATTACTTGATGGAAGCTTGGGATATTCACAGTTGTACATACAATCTTGCTCAATATAGTAGTATGCTACTTGGTTTGTCTCTGCTTTAATGTGTACGTGTGTGTTTATTTATTATATCACCTATACGCATTAGTAGAGCCCTTAGGATCTTTGCTTGATTACCGGCGTTGTGATGGCGATCACACTCGTGGGGGCTGGGTAATCTACAAGCACATCCTTATACACGTCCCTAGTCGTGGGAGTACCGAGATAGGGCATCGATGCTCCGGAGTAGACTAGCGTATGCGCTTCTCATCCCAGCACGGGAGACGGTCTGTCCCACAGCCGTCGGTACGTCGTACTTGAGATAGTATGCGGGTGCTCGTTAGGTTACGAGTACACTGGACAGGACTCGTCGGGAACTGATGGTTGGTATTATACCTATCGTCAGTTATCAGTTCCCAGGTGACATGAGTACAGCTTAGTCCGCTGACTTGACACTGTCACTTCGCCTCGAGTGTGTTCCTATTGTTCTTTGATTACTACCCTACCACGGCTCTACTGAGTCGTGCAAACAGGTAGTAGTTGGGAGTAGTCCCGAAGCACTTGGAGGCAGTGACGGTTAGACAGGATTCGTCTCTCCCGGAATTGGGGGTTGATATCGCGCTATGTCTAGGAGAGCCATTACACGAGTAGTCCCTGGCCAGGGAAAGCGAGATATACTGGTAGGTTCCAGTGTTATCTCAGGGTGTTCTGGGCTTCACTCCGACACTGTTGGAGATAGTGCCCTCATAGTCAATTATTGGATCGCAGGTACGTGATTGCAATGATTGCGGATGACCTATACCGGTAGGACAGTCTTACTCGAGATGATAGTATGCTATCTGGTTTGCCTTTATTAGTCGTGTACATGTTCAGGTGACTGATTGCATGTTACACTTTGATAGAGCCCTTAGGATCTTGCTTTACTACCAACAGTATGATGGAGATCATATACGTGAGAGTTGGATAGTTTATATGCATATCCTTAATTGTGGTCCCTAGTCGTGGGAGTTTCGAGACAGGGCATCGATACTCCGGAGTAGACTAGTGTGTACAGTCGAGACCCCGACGAGGGGCGGTGGCCGGTCTCACAAGCCACTGGTGTCAGTTGGATCACCTAAGATGTATACAGGTGCTCATTGGGTTATGAGTACACCGGACAGGACTCGCCGGGAATCTGCTAGTTAGTATTATATCTACCGTCAGATAGCAGTTCCCTGGTGACATGTGTACAGGTTAGTTCATCGACCTGAGGTCGTCATTTGTCTCGTGTGAGTTCCCACTGTGCTTTGATTTCTACCCTACCACGGCTCAAAGGAGTCGTGCAAACAGGTAGCTTTTGGGTACAGTCCCGAGCCATATGGAGGCACGTGAGCGGATCGGCAGGGGATTCGTCTCTCCCGGTATTGGGGGCGAGGTCGTGCTGTGTCTAGGAGAGCTATTACACAAAGTCCATGGCCATGGCAGGAGATTTACTGGTAGGTACTCCAGTAGTATCTCAGGGTGTTATTGGGCTTCACTCCGACACGACTTATACTGCTTTTGGGGGTCTAACGTTACTAGCCCCCTAGGCAGATATGCGATACTCATTGACGAACGGACCGGACTGTATATACATTGTCACTGTTAGGCTCAGTAGGGTTTTCCGGATGAGTGCGCTCATCGGCATCCCTTGAGGTCAGTCCATAGGCAGCCGTTACGCATTGCTAGTGCCGCTGACGGTTTGTGGTTAAACCCACTGCCAGGGTACTGACGAGTCATTAGAGTCCCCCACAGACAGTTTCCCAAGTTTGGGCGAAACGTTGTAGAGGCCGTATGGTTTTATGGCAGGGTTCGGAAAATGCACGTGCGTTTACGCACGTGTCAGTTTTCGGGCAGATGATACAGGTCGGCTTTGGTTTAAGCCGGATCCGAGTATTATATTGAGTAGGTATAATATCTTTGTCTCAGTTGCATTTGTATTCGGTCGTAATACAAATGCGGGTATATTTATACAGTTTCGGGGTTATCCTGAAAGTTGTTTCGGGATCACTTTTGGAAGTTGCCAGTTTCCAGTTTTCTATCAGCCGTCTTTTAACATTCGGTTAAAGACGGATTTATCTTTTCTTGGATGAGAGTGACTCAGTGTTCTAGAAGATTCTAGAGAGGGTGACTAGGATGGTGACTAGGTTCATGAACCTTTAATGGCATTTATTATGTGATGACTAGATGATTATGACTCATGCTTTGAAATTAATACATTTTGTTTTGCTTAAGATCTTTTGTGATGATAAGCTTCATGATGTGGTCACCCCCTCCTCCTACCATCACCTCCCTCCTCTATAATTGTGGCCGGCCCCTCTCTCCTCCCATTTTCACTCATTTGTGAAATTATGGTTGCTAAAAAGAAAAGAGTATAGTTTAAAGTGTATGGAAATTTCATAGTTCATTCATTGTTCCATTTCATTTCCATCGGCAACTTCATTAACCGATCGTCCACGGACTTGGACGAAGTGAGACAAAGTCATCTACTCATTCTCTACATCATTCTTGGTCGTCTCTTTTAGCAAATTTGACGATCGAGTTGCCTCGAGTCAGAGGCGGGAGCCCGTTTAAAGAACCGATCATGTGGTGCCACCTCGACGAGGATATCGGAGAACGACGAGATCGGAGCAGCCGCAACGGAGCGTGGGATGATGGTTGAAGAACGAAGGACTCGGATCGTTCGGTACAATCTTTCTACACTCTTTACAGTTTGTTAGTTTAGCAATAATGGCAGATCCGGGTTAAAGTATACGATAGCGCCAGTTAAAAGTTTTTTGTTCCGCATTTGGCGTCTGTAGACTGCCGGGGCGCTAGCGTAGACTTATAGTGGTATCAGAGCCTAACCATTTTGCTATACTAACTTGTGCTAACGCGTTTAAAACATCGATCTGACCGGAAATCGAAAATTGCAAAATCCATGCCCGACAGTTTCTGTTAATTTTAAATGGTCTCAAAAATTATTTCTGGATGTCTTAAAAATCCGTGCAGGGAATTCTAAGAACCACGACAAAATTTGGTACTGTGATTCCTCCAACTTGCCGCGGAAACGCGGCCAAACCCCTGGTTTGGCCGCGCATCCGCGGCCACTTGGGGAGTTCATGATCCCAAATTTTTCCAGTGGGTTTTCTGTTAGATTTTGTGATTTTTGGTATATATCATTTTGGCCCAGGTTTTGTTACTGTTCACCAGTAAGTCGTGGGGCCCACTTTTTGATATTTGGTCTTTGGTCGATCGAAATTTAAACACGTTAGTTTACAGTGCTTACATTATATCTCCGACCGGGAATGTCATTTGATCGGTAAACCGCGTCTGATTGCTATAGTTCTTTTAGACGGGTTTGCGAACGTGACATTCGCGTTGATGTTCTGTGTTGTGCTGTGATGTTGCGGATTTGTCGTGGTGGATAGCAGTGTGCAATGGTAGTACAGTTTGTGTTTATTTGTACATTTAATATTGCGGGGCGAGCGTCCAACTTGTGGACTGCCGTCACTGCCTGTTGTATAATATTCTTTTGGGGCACGACCAGGTTGCGGTCGATGTACCTATTGTACTATTTTTCATTACTGTACTAGGTTTTACCCCGCGACGGAGTGCACGGATAGCCGGGTTCGGGAAAGCAACGGGTCCGCATCTCATGGCTTTGAGAGGCAGAGGGGCCCCACTCTAGAATTGGCAGACTATTCGCCGCACTCGTAGGGGGTACAGGTTGACCCAAGGAGGGGTGCTCAATTTACCGGATTCCGTGAAGTGCCGGGTGTTCCATTCACTATGCTGTGGGGACTACCTCGCTTCAGGTTTTGGCGGGTAACTTGCCGCACCTGTAGGGGTCTAGGTTTCATTGCACAGGCTATCCACACGACAGGGGAACGTCGGGTTTCAGCAGCGGCTCTGTGAAACTCGGGGATCCCAGATATCTGTATTGTTCTGTGATGCTTATTACTTTTCTGTAATGTTGCATATTATCATGTTAGTGTTTATGCCCTAGAAGGCCATTACTGTATCATACTAGCTTGTATATTACTTAATGGAAGCTTGGGATATTCACATGTATATAACAGTCTTGCTAAACATGGTAGTATGCTACTTGGTTTTTCTATCTTAATATGTGAGTATACGTATTGATAGAGCTCTTAGGATCTTGCTTGTCTACCAGCGTTGTGATGGCAGTCACACTAGTGGGGGCTGGGTAGTCTACAAGCACATCCTTATTCAGGTCCCTGGTCGTTGGATTATCGAGACAGAGCATCGATACTCCGGAGTAGACTGGTGTGTACGCTTCTCATCCCAGTTGGGGAGATGGTCTGTCCCACAGCCGTCAGTACGTGGTACTGGAGATAGTATACAGGTGCTCGTTAGGTTACGGGTACACCGGACAGGACTCACAGGGAACTGTTGGTTGGTTTGATACCAGTCGTCAGTGAACAGTTCCCAGGTGACATGAGTACAGCGTAGTCCGCAGACTTGACACTGCTACTTCGCCTCGAGTGTGTCCCACTGTTCTTAGATTGCTACCCTACCACGGCTCAAAGGAGTCGTGCAAACAGGTAGCAGTTGGGTGCAGTCCCGAGCACTTGGAGGCAGTGGCGGTTAGACAGGATTCGTCCCTCCCGGTATTGGGAGTAGATATCGTGCTGTGTCAGAGAGCCATTACGCAAAGTCCCTGGCCAGGGCAAGCGAGATTTGCTGGTAGGTTCCAGCAGTTTCTCAGGGTGTAATGGGCTTCACTCCGACACGACTTATACCGCTATTAGGGGACTGACGCTTGCCGCCCCCTAGGCCCGATATGCGATAGTCATGGACGAACGGACCGGACTGTATAGAGATTGTCACATCAGACTCAGTAGGAGTTCGGATGGGTTTTCTCATCGGCCTTCTTATCGACAACTACCTGGGGACCGTTACGTACAGCTAGTGCCGCTTGCGGTCTGTGGTTAAACCCACTGCCAGCGTAGTACTCGAGTCTTTAGAGTCCCACACAGAGAGTTTCCTACTCCAGGCGAAACGATATAGAGGTTGCATGGTTTTGCGACAAAGGGTTCGGACGCATACGTGCGTTTACGCGCGTACGACTTTCGGACAGATTTTACCAGTCGGCTTTGGTTTAAGCCAGTTACTGGTATCCGGTTATTGGATTTTTACAGTCTAAAGTTTTTCCGTATTTTTTACGGATCGGAGGGGCGTTCTCGTAATTACTCGAGAAGCTTCTAGAAGATGTGACTAAGGAGGTTTCTTTTGGATAAGAGAGTGAGTCATAGTGGTGATTCATTCACTTCATTAATGCACATTTATTGCTTAATGACTCATGTTAATGAATCATCACAAGATATTTTGTGAAGCATGCTTATTCATTTCCTTTATTGATTATTTGAAAATAAGAATGCTTCATAATATTATGATACACTCTCTCTCTTCTCTCATTATCATATCACACATTCTCTCTCCTCAAGCTCTCATCTTCAAACCCTAATCCTTAATCCTCATGTGTTGAGATCAAAGGATTAGTTAGACTAAACAATCCATAACCTTCACTCTATATCATCCTCTCATCTTTGATTAGCAATCAAAGTTGATTAGTTACCTCAAGTTAGAGGTTTAGCTTGGTGTTTTGCTCTCGGGTGGATCGTCTACTACCTAGAGAAGGTCGAGGAGAACAAAGGAGGACGTAAAGAAGAAGGACCGGTTTCATTAGGTATAATCCCTAATCACTTGTGAAAAGAAACTCATAAGATACGGTTATTTATAGTTTAGCTTCGATTCAAGCGGTTAGTCGATGTTCGTTGTTTAAACTTGATTGTTTTTAAAAATTCCGCCTCCCCATAAGTACTGGGGTGTACTACATCGACTTACAGTGGTATCAGAGCCTCGCTAAACACTAAATAACTTAATCGCAAATTTGTACGAATTTCGAACGAAAAAACGAAGCCGGAAAACCCTAATTCTGTTTAGTTTCTGTCGAACTTAAAATGAAGTCCTAAAATTTTTCTGGTGTGTTCAGAGAGCTTGACATGACCACAGGAGAACACCCAAGAAATTCGAGCCAATGATTCGACTAAAGCGCCGCGGAAGCGCGGCGGATCCCACCGATCCGCCGCGCTTCCGCGGCCGAGTTGCCGAGTCATGGGCTCAATTTTTTTGGGTGGGTCCCCTGTGATATTTGGGGTTTTCTGGAATATTTAATTATTGCTCAGGTTACTGTTTAACAGAGCAGATTTTAGAGCAATATTGATGTTGTTTATTCGATCGAATTGTACAGTATTTGCGTATTGGATTATATCTGTGATTGTTTAATGTGTTCGTAAACCTCCCCCAACTGCTAGTATGTCGGTTGGCAGGGGGTTGCACATTTCTGAAAT
Source organism: Agapanthus africanus (assembly GCA_030015575.1). Classification (NCBI taxonomy): domain Eukaryota; kingdom Viridiplantae; phylum Streptophyta; class Magnoliopsida; order Asparagales; family Amaryllidaceae; genus Agapanthus; species Agapanthus africanus. Next base: position 129,047,090 of record JASDDO010000016.1, on the reverse strand, counting down.
GGTTATATCTGTTTGTGCATATAAACTGTATTGGACTGTTGTGGTGTATAGCCGGGGTTAGCAAAGGGTTATTGATTAATTCATTTGTTGTAAATGTAATTTGTTGTAATATTATTTTCGCGGGGCACTTCCAGGTTGCGGTCGTAGCCACCGTTGTATTATTTCATTTTACTGTTTTTGCTCCTAGGACTGACCCAAGGTGGGGTACACAGACTGCCGGGTGGGTAGTTTGCCGTACCCGTAGGGGTCGAGGGTGGGGTAAACGGCTATTCATCACAACTGTGTAATCTGTCTTTTCTTGCAGGCTCAAAAGAAATACAGATTGCTTGCAAATCCAATATTGTTTATCTGTGTTCTGGAATGAATATCATTGCGTCAGACGAATGTAAAATATCTATATTTATTATAGCTATTTAGACGTCACTTATGTTTTACACCCGCGCTAGCCCAGCCCCCGCTCTGTCGTTAGTTAAGTAACCTAACGGGTGATGACGGGACCCCGTGGCGAATGCGGATGGCATAAGAGGACGTTATATTTTCGTTGTTTTCTGCAATGATAGGTTAATGATGGGACGCATTATCTATAATGCAAAGTAAAACAAACCAAAGTTTAAATCGTTGGAACAATTTAAAAGAAACCACTCGGTTATTTTTAAAAAACAGATATTTTTTTAATGCGGAGCTTTAACCACTCCTTTTAAAAGCTATCAGGTTCCTTCGGTTATATCAAGTTCACTACGTTCACGGTTTCGCCAAAACCAGTCGTAGCCCTCCGTCATTTCTTATGGATAGTCAGTAGTATTCAAGCTATGTTTGTTGGCTTTCGTCAAGACATAGTGTTTGGTAGCTGCTGGGGTATTCATTTGTTACATAGATAGATGTGTTGGTTTGGGACAGTCGCATTACCTTATTGGCTTTCGTCAAGGGTATATACGGGTGGGTTCAAATTAACAAGATAATGATGGGCAGAACTTGACATGTGACTTATGATTTGTTGGCTTTCGTCAAGGTCATAAGAGCATGGGGCAAAAACTTATATCGGGAATTTCTAAAGAAACTGAAATTTGCAAAGAGATGCATACCATTTGGAGTTTGATGAATGTTGGTAGGATTCCTTCAACATTATCAGACGATGATATTTGGATCCCGATCCTACTGTGAGTATATGCTACTTATCAGGATATTCGTCGCTTAACGATCAATGCTATAAACCTAGTAGGTGTCCAGAAAAGTGTCAGCGGGGTTACGCCCCCAGAGAAAAGAGGTTATTTAATTAAGGAACTTCGCGAAAGCATTGGAAAACCTCCCTCGAAGTATCGACACCGGCCTGGCTGAACGGTTAAGCAAGTATTGTACGGTGGGAATAGTCTTGGCTAATTCTTCTTTTATGGTTTGAGGAAGGATTCGAGAAACAGTGGGAGCCATCCAGTTTAGATAAACTAAAAACCACTCTAAACTTGCAAGAGCATCATGCTAAAGAGTTTTCTTCTCTCTCTCCTAATTGCAGCGACCCTGAAAATGACTGGACTTAAGTTACTTTTAGAGAAAAATATACTGACAGGGCCAAACTATAAAGATTGGCTGCGGAATGTCAAGATGGCTTTGACCTATGACAAACTGGGGTACGTCCTCACCGCTACAGCACCTGCTGTCCTTGGTCCCAAATCCAGCAATGCGGATAAGGAAATCCGTAAAACCTGGGATTTAGATTGCGCGAGAGCCAAGTGCATCGTGCTTGCCTCGATGAACAATGAACATCAGAGGAGGCACGAGGATATGTCCCTTGATGGCATATTTCTCCATACAAAGGAACTTTATGGAGAGCAATCTCGTATAGCAAGATACGAGACCTCTAAGAAACTGTTTCGAGCGAGGTTGGCTGTCGGGTCATCGGTAGGTGAACATGTCCTACAGATGATCGGCTATATTGAAGAGCTCGCGGACCTTGGGACGACTTTGGATAATGAGCTCTATACAGACCTTGTTCTCCAGTCCCTTCCTCCCACCTACGCCCAGTTTATCCTCAACTTCAATCTTCAAGGAAAAGAAGTTGAACTTGCGGAACTCCTGAACATGTTAAGGAGTGCAGAGGGCACCTTGCAGAAGGCAAGGGAAACACCCGCTATGTTTGTTGGCGGTTCATCTTCTTCCGGGTCCAAGGCTAGGGCCAAAGGAAGGAAGAAGAAGGCCGCACCCAGACCTAGAGGAGGTGTTAGTAAGGTGGGAAAGAAGGGAAAGAAAAAGTTTACAGCACCGGTAGTTGGCCTGGATGAGTGCTTCCATTGTCACAGGAAAGGGCACTGGAAGAAGGATTGCAAGGCGTGGAACGCCAAGAACCAGGAACCGAAGCAAGCTGTGGCTTCGACTTCAGGTGTGTTTGTAATTGAGAATTGTCTGTCGATCAACTCTACTTCTTGGGTATTGGATACCGGGTCAGGATCTCATATTTGCAATTCATTGCAGGCACTGAGAAACCGTAGAGTGCTGAAGGAAGGTGATATGATCCTCAGGGTTGCTAACGGAGCTAGCGTGGGAGCTGCGTCCGTCGGGGATTATCACCTAGGATTGACGAGTGGACACATTTTGCTTTTACATAACTGTTATTTTGTACCCAGCTTAACGTGTAATATCATATCAGTTTCCTTGTTATCAAATAAAGGTTATGATTTCACGTTTGTAAGAGATGTTGTCAACATCCACCTTAATCATGGTTTGATTGGGTCCGGTACTTTAAATAACGGCATATATGTGTTAAACCAACTCCAAATTTTCAATGTCCAGAACACACTAAAAAGAAAGTCTCCAGATTTAAATAAAGCTTTCTTATGGCATTGTAGACTGGGTCACATCAATGAGAGAAGGTTGACTAAGTTGCATAGAGAAGGATATTTGGACACGTTCGAATATCAAACTTATGACACTTGTCAATCTTGTCTCAAAGGAAAGATGACAAAGTCTCCATTCACTGGACAAGGAGTAAGAGCGAGCGAGCTCTTAGGACTCATACACAGCGATGTATGCGGTCCAATGTCTACACATGCAAGAGGTGGTTTTTCCTATTTCATTACTTTTACGGATGATTACTCAAGATACGGATTCATTTATCTGATGAAACATAAATCCGAGGCTTTTGAGAAATTCCAGGAGTATAAGAATGAAGTAGAAAACCAAACCGGCAAAAGTATTAAGACACTTAGATCTGATCGAGGTGGTGAATACTTGAGTGCCGAGTTCCTAGGTTACCTAAAAGAGAAAGGAATTCTCTCTCAGCTTACTCCTCCATACACTCCACAGCACAACGGTGTATCGGAGAGACGGAATCGAACACTATTGGACATGGTACGATCCATGATGAGTAATGCTGAGTTACCGCGATCTTTCTGGGGTTATGCGCTAGAATCGGCGGCATATCTTTTGAACAAAGTTCCAACCAAAACTGTGCCTACCACACCATATCAGATATGGAGTGGGAAGAAACCCTGTCTTCAGTACCTGAAAACATGGGGATGTCCAGCTTTTGTTAAAAAGCAGCAAGTGGACAAGCTCGAGGCACGCTCAGTAGAGTGTAAGTTTGTGGGATATCCAAAGAACTCTATGGGATATTATTTCTATTACGCAGAGGAACAAAAGGTTTTTGTTTCTCGTCATGCCCGCTTCTTAGAAACTGAATTTTTGGAAAATCAGAAGAGTGGGAGCGTAGTAGAACTGGAAGAAATTCCAGAACCACAAACTGCTACTGAAAGTTTGGTAGAACCAGAGGTTCAAGAAGAACAGAACATTCCCGCACCCCTCCGCAGGAGTAGTAGGCCGTCTCGTCCGCCTGAAAGATACTACGGTTTTCTCATAGACGGGGATAGAGAGGATTGCATCATAGATGATGATGAACCTACTGACTTCCAGCAGGCCATCCAGAGCGGCGACTCGGTACGATGGCTAGATGCAATGCGGACCGAGATGGAGTCCATGTACACCAACAAAGTCTGGACTTTGGACTTTGCTCCAGATGGGGTAAAACCCATAGGATGCAAATGGATCTTCAAGAAAAAGATTGGTGTAGATGGACAGGTGGAAACCTATAAGGCTAGACTTGTTGCAAAGGGTTTTCGTCAAAGACCTGGTTTGGACTATGACGAAACTTTTTCTCCAGTGGCTATGCTCAAATCCATTCGGGTCCTTCTTGCTATTGCTGCCTTCCATGATTATGAAATCTGGCAGATGGACGTAAAGACGGCTTTTCTGAATGGAAATTTAGAAGAGAGCGTCTATATGGATCAGCCAGAGGGTTTCAATCAGAGTGGGAGCAGCGGGAAAGTGTGCAAGCTGCTTAAGTCTATTTATGGACTAAAGCAGGCATCGCGGAGTTGGAACATCTGTTTTGATGAGACAGTCAAAGAATATGACTTTATCAAAAATCCAGATGAACCGTGCATATATAGTAAAGTTGTGGCCAGAAGTGTCGTATTCCTCGTCTTGTACGTGGATGACATTCTATTGATAGGAAATGACATTCCTATGCTACAATCTGTCAAAGGATTCTTGTCACACAGGTTCTCCATGAAAGACCTGGGTGATGCCTCTTACATTCTGGGGATCCGGATCTATCGTGATAGATCCAAGAGGATGTTGGGACTTTCGCAGTCCAGGTATATCGACACTGTACTGAAAAGATTCAGTATGGAAGATTCTAAGCGCGGTAATCTACCGGCTTGTCACGGAATCACCCTCTCCAAAGAGATGTCTCCCAAGACTGATTTGGAAAGGGAACGCATGTCTATTATACCCTACGCTTCTGCGGTAGGCTCTATAATGTATGCGATGTTGTGTACCAGACCAGATGTAGCTTACGCACTGAGCGTGGTAAGCTGGTATCAGTCAGACCCAGGGGAGAAACACTGGATAGCAGTAAAGAACATTCTCAAGTACCTGAGGAGGACTAAGGAGATGTTCTTGGTTTACGGCGGAAAAGACCTCAGGTTAGAGGCCTTTGCTGATTCCGGCTTCCAGAGTGATAAGGACGATTCCAAGTCCATGTCGGGTTATGTCTTTACCCTCAATGGAGGGGCGGTGTGCTGGAAGAGCTCCAAGCAGGACACCGTTGCTGACTCGACGATGGAAGCGGAGTATATAGCTGCTTGCGATGCCGCAAAAGAAGCAGTCTGGATGAAGAAGTTCCTAACAGAACTTCAGGTGGTTCCTACCATAGTTGATCCAATACCTCTGTATTGCGACAACAACGGAGCTATAGCTTTAGCGAAGGAACCAAGGTCCCATCAGAAGTCCAGACACATCTTGAGGCGGTATCACCTGATCAGGGAGATCATTGATCGTCAGGAGATCGAGGTTCGGAGAGTTGCTTCAGAAGAGAACATTGCTGATCCATTCACGAAGGCCCTTCCTCAGATTCAGTTCGAGAGGCTACTCGAGATCATTGGTCTACGATATGCCAGTACATGGCCCTAGTGCAAGTGGGAGATTGTTAGTGTTTATGCCCTAGAAGGCCATTACTGTATCATACTAGCTTGTATATTACTTAATGGAAGCTTGGGATATTCACATGTATATAACAGTCTTGCTAAACATGGTAGTATGCTACTTGGTTTTTCTATCTTAATATGTGAGTATACGTATTGATAGAGCTCTTAGGATCTTGCTTGTCTACCAGCGTTGTGATGGCAGTCACACTAGTGGGGGCTGGGTAGTCTACAAGCACATCCTTATTCAGGTCCCTGGTCGTTGGATTATCGAGACAGAGCATCGATACTCCGGAGTAGACTGGTGTGTACGCTTCTCATCCCAGTTGGGGAGATGGTCTGTCCCACAGCCGTCAGTACGTGGTACTGGAGATAGTATACAGGTGCTCGTTAGGTTACGGGTACACCGGACAGGACTCACAGGGAACTGTTGGTTGGTTTGATACCAGTCGTCAGTGAACAGTTCCCAGGTGACATGAGTACAGCGTAGTCCGCAGACTTGACACTGCTACTTCGCCTCGAGTGTGTCCCACTGTTCTTAGATTGCTACCCTACCACGGCTCAAAGGAGTCGTGCAAACAGGTAGCAGTTGGGTGCAGTCCCGAGCACTTGGAGGCAGTGGCGGTTAGACAGGATTCGTCCCTCCCGGTATTGGGAGTAGATATCGTGCTGTGTCAGAGAGCCATTACGCAAAGTCCCTGGCCAGGGCAAGCGAGATTTGCTGGTAGGTTCCAGCAGTTTCTCAGGGTGTAATGGGCTTCACTCCGACACGACTTATACCGCTATTAGGGGACTGACGCTTGCCGCCCCCTAGGCCCGATATGCGATAGTCATGGACGAACGGACCGGACTGTATAGAGATTGTCACATCAGACTCAGTAGGAGTTCGGATGGGTTTTCTCATCGGCCTTCTTATCGACAACTACCTGGGGACCGTTACGTACAGCTAGTGCCGCTTGCGGTCTGTGGTTAAACCCACTGCCAGCGTAGTACTCGAGTCTTTAGAGTCCCACACAGAGAGTTTCCTACTCCAGGCGAAACGATATAGAGGTTGCATGGTTTTGCGACAAAGGGTTCGGACGCATACGTGCGTTTACGCGCGTACGACTTTCGGACAGATTTTACCAGTCGGCTTTGGTTTAAGCCAGTTACTGGTATCCGGTTATTGGATTTTTACAGTCTAAAGTTTTTCCGTATTTTTTACGGATCGGAGGGGCGTTCTCGTAATTACTCGAGAAGCTTCTAGAAGATGTGACTAAGGAGGTTTCTTTTGGATAAGAGAGTGAGTCATAGTGGTGATTCATTCACTTCATTAATGCACATTTATTGCTTAATGACTCATGTTAATGAATCATCACAAGATATTTTGTGAAGCATGCTTATTCATTTCCTTTATTGATTATTTGAAAATAAGAATGCTTCATAATATTATGATACACTCTCTCTCTTCTCTCATTATCATATCACACATTCTCTCTCCTCAAGCTCTCATCTTCAAACCCTAATCCTTAATCCTCATGTGTTGAGATCAAAGGATTAGTTAGACTAAACAATCCATAACCTTCACTCTATATCATCCTCTCATCTTTGATTAGCAATCAAAGTTGATTAGTTACCTCAAGTTAGAGGTTTAGCTTGGTGTTTTGCTCTCGGGTGGATCGTCTACTACCTAGAGAAGGTCGAGGAGAACAAAGGAGGACGTAAAGAAGAAGGACCGGTTTCATTAGGTATAATCCCTAATCACTTGTGAAAAGAAACTCATAAGATACGGTTATTTATAGTTTAGCTTCGATTCAAGCGGTTAGTCGATGTTCGTTGTTTAAACTTGATTGTTTTTAAAAATTCCGCCTCCCCATAAGTACTGGGGTGTACTACATCGACTTACATATCACGCCTGGAGCGATTATGTATATTGGTTTATATACTATTAGATGTTGTATATGTTTTACACCCGCGCTAGTCCAGTCCCCGCTCTGTGGTTAGTTAAGTAACCTAACGGGTGATGACGGGACCCAGTGACGAATGCGGATGGCATATACGTATATTTTATTTTCGTTCTTTTCTGGTGTGTTTAATGATGGGACTGCGTTGATTCTGATCAATGCAAAGGAAAACAAACCTGTTTCAGTTGTTGGAACAAATTTAAAAAGTGTTATTGCAAAGACGTTTCCTTTTGTTATGCATAGCGGTATTCAGTGGAATATCCTGCACCTCATTCGACGAGGCAAGGGCCGATATCCCTTCACCGGGACCGACCCCTTGGGCAAAAGTTTGCGTCAGGGTAATAACTTTACTATAGTCGATTACAAGTTGCTTTGCATAGCGGTATTCAGTGGAATATCCTGCACCTCATTCCACGAGGAAAAAGCCGAGATCCCTTTACCGGGAGTGACCTCTTTAGCAAAAGGTTTTCGCCACCATATTTTAAAAAGCTATCAGGTTCAGCGATATCAAGTTCACTACGTTAAAGGTTTTTCGCCAAAAACCAGCCGTAGCCCTCCGTCACTTCTTTTGGGTATTCAGTAGTATTCAAGCTACGTATTTTGACCAACGCCAAGGCATAGTGTTTGGTAGCTACTGGGTATTCAATTGTTGCATAGATAGATGAGTTAGTTTGGGACAGTCGTTCTGCCATTTTGGCCAACGTCAAGGGCATGTGCGGGTGGGTTCAAATTGACAAGATAGTGACGGGTAGAACTTGGCATGTGACTTATGACATTTTGACCAACGCCAAGGTTATAAGAGCATGGGGCAAAAACTATATCGGGAGTTTCTAAAGAAACTGAAACTTGCCAAGTATGCGCATACCTTCTGGAGTATGAGTAACGCAGATGCATTCCATCACGTTATCATGCGATGAGAGTTGGATCCCGATTCCCACTGATGAGTTGGTTTACTCTTCGGGTGATCCCGATTGATTCTTCTTTAGGTTTGGAGGAGAATTTGACAGGACAGTGGGAGGTTTCCGGATTAGATAAAATGATGACCATTCTGATCTAGGTTAGAGTGCACGCAGAGTGTTTCTTTTCTCTCTCTCTCTTTGGCAGCGACCTTTGACCGACCCTAGACTATGACTCAGTGACCAGGTTGACCGAACCTTCTTAAAATACTGGCTTTTGGATTGTCTGAGTTGCATAAGTCATTGCCACTCCTTCTTTTACCCTTTGCATTTCTCAGAACACCCGTATTACTACGGATATCCACTTCCATTGGATAGATCCATCGTATGGTTATATACGAACTCGAAGGGACTTCTTCGGGGATGGATCCAGGTTCAGGAGAAATGGAATTGGTTTATTCAGTTGTCTTTTATTATCACCTTCTCTCAGGTTGCGAGAGCTCCTTGGTTTAGGAGAGTACACCTATTACGCTTATTGGATAGTCTTATTCCAAACCATAGGCTGGTGCCGAAAGGTAGGGAATGAAGAAAACCAATTAGCCTAAGTAGGGTGTGCAGAAGGTAATATGTAAAGACAAAATAAAGGGATTAGAAAGAGGGCAAAGTAAATTGCGACTGATATCATTCACGACCAAAACCGCGTACTTCATCGCCGCTCCTATTTCACCTTTAAAAGAATAAGGTATTATTCAATTGTCTTTTATCGTCACCTTCTCTCGAGATGCGAGTACTCCTTGGTTTAGGAGGGTACACCTATTATGCTTACTGGATAGTCTTCTTCCAAACCATAGGCTGGTGCCGAACGGTAGGGAAGGAAGAAAACCATTTAGCCTAACAATGGTGTACAGAAGGTAACGACTAAAGACAAATAAAGGGATTTGGAGAGATGGCAATAAAATATACGGTTGAAGTCATGAATTGGATTATGGAAGAGGCATTACTATGAATACCAGGATACCCCTACGAAACATTTTCATGTTTCAGTGCATTGTTAAAGGAAAAACTGTTTTCCCGATTAGACACTTACTCCAAGGGTATGTATTTACCAGGTTTCATTCTCATATCTGTATGGTTTTACAGATGATGAGTGGGAGTAAGATATTGGGAATTAGGTGATCATCCTTATTATATCGGAATTCGTAGTAATTGGTGATATTTGAGGAAATCGCCAGGGTACAGTTTTCTACCTACGACGCACAGGTTTTGAGTTGTTTAACTCAGCGGACTTATACAGAGTATTGTATGTTGTCCAAGTGTCCTTCAGGACAAAGGGGTAGGTCCTCGTACTATGTTCTGTTTACTTATAACTTCTCTAGTATTTAGACGAGTGTTTCGTAGAAATACAAGGTCTAAGTTTTGAGAAGTTGTGGGTATAAGAATAAAGTAGAGAACCAGGTGTCACAAGTATCGGGATTCTTCAAAGAGATCGAAGATGTAGATTCTTGTGATTGGTATTCAGATGATAGTGATGGTTTTGAGAAACGAGTTTTCTCTTTCAGGTTACTCATGATTGGATGGATTCCTAAGTTGAGCAATGCTGATTAGCCTCTTTCCATTAAGTTGATATGCACTGGAGACAGCTGCATGATTTGAATATGGTTCCAATTAAATAAGTGCCAAAGTTTCTGTATTGGATATAGAATGGATCGTACCTTAAAAGAAATTAAGGTACGGGGAGTTGTCCAGCTTATGCTTAAAACCAGACTCTGGATAACTCAGGGCACATTTCAGTAATGGCTGTTTGTGGGTTGACCCTGGCTATGACGAGGGTTGATATTCTACCATTTGCAAGATCAATAGTGATATTGTTCTTGACTTGCCACAGTTTTAGTAAAAATGGATCTTTTTCAGAAAACAGTAGTGGGAGTATGGTAGAACTGGAAGTGATTCCAGAACCACGAACGATTACGGAAAATTTAATAGGACCTATATATTCAATCAGGTTTGACATTCCAATAGCCACTCAGCAGATATGGTAGGTAACCTCAGACACCCGAGAGGTACTTCGGTAGGCTCAAGGACGGTGACAGGGAGGTTCTTATCTACCCAGACTTGACACTACTATTGTTCCAGGATATGAGACCCGGTAGGAGGGTTGTCGTAGTCAGTGGGAGCAACGGAAGCATAGTGGGCAAGATGCTTATATCTATTTATAAACTTGAGCAGTTATAGCGGAGATAGATCATCTAATTTTGATGTGACAGTCATGGGTTTGACTTCAATCAGAATAAGGGATGGATCTGTTAAGAAGGTAGTAGGGTGTGATGTCATGGTATTTGGATGACATACACAGAGTAGGAAGTAAAATTCCTATACTACGATCGGTTGTACTGTGGTCGTCACACAGTTGTTTCTCCAGACAGGATATGGATATAATATTTGACATTCTGGTTTCTAGATCTATGGTTTTAGATCTGGATTTGGGTAGTTTCCCAATGTGGGTACTTTGACAGATATTCTAATGGTTTTTGGAATAGTTGACTCCTAGCATGGTGGTGTACCTGTAGGTGATGGAGTCACCGTCTCTAAAGGTGTCTGACAGACTAAAGGGGAGAGGGATGTGCATGATTGGCAGATCACTTGCTTAGGCAATTGAGTCAATCATGAGATGTCAAGTACCACACCAAATGTTAGTTTTGCACTAGATGCAATAAGTTTGTATTAATCCAATCCTGGAGAAACATAAGGAAGCAGTTTTAGAACATAAGTACATGTTCTACGGATTTGATGACGGCAGCCTCTTTCGGGAGACGGTTATCATTCCAGGCTTCAAAGGTGACATGGATGACAGAGTGATTGTCAGAGTTATAGTTTTTCCCTCTGACGAAGAGGGACAGTATTATGGACAGGTGGTTCAAGAGGATACTGTGGATGGCATGGTGCCGGATACTGATTAGGTTCAGTGATCCATTCAGTCTAAGAAGTTTGGATATGGAGTTCATTTATGAACTAAGGTCCCATCAGATATCCAGACATGTTCTAAGACAGGTATTACTCAATTCGGGAGATGGTTTTCTCCGCGAACTTGAGATTAAGAGAGATATAGAAAGATACTTCTAGGCGGATCCACTCACTGAGGCTATTTCTCGAACACAATAGTTTTACAAACGGGCTTTGTGAAACTGATTAGTAGAGGAGTTGGATGTTCGGTTTCACACGGGCTGTGAGTAGTTGACATCGCAATATTAGCCTTGAGTGCAAGTGGGAGATTGTTGGAGATAGTGCCCTCATAGTCAATTATTGGATCGCAGGTACGTGATTGCAATGATTGCGGATGACCTATACCGGTAGGACAGTCTTACTCGAGATGATAGTATGCTATCTGGTTTGCCTTTATTAGTCGTGTACATGTTCAGGTGACTGATTGCATGTTACACTTTGATAGAGCCCTTAGGATCTTGCTTTACTACCAACAGTATGATGGCGATCATATACGTGAGAGTTGGGTAGTTTATATGCATATCCTTAATTGTGGTCCCTAGTCGTGGGAGTTTCGAGACAGGGCATCGATACTCCGGAGTAGACTAGTGTGTACAGTCGAGACCCCGACAAGGGGCGGTGGCCGGTCTCACAAGCCACTGGTGTCAGTTGGATCACCTAAGATGTATACAGGTGCTCATTGGGTTATGAGTACACCGGACAGGACTCGCCGGGAATCTGCTAGTTAGTATTATATCTACCGTCAGATAGCAGTTCCCTGGTGACATGTGTACAGGTTAGTTCATCGACCTGAGGTCGTCATTTGTCTCGTGTGAGTTCCCACTGTGCTTTGATTTCTACCCTACCACGGCTCAAAGGAGTCGTGCAAACAGGTAGCTTTTGGGTACAGTCCCGAGCCATATGGAGGCACGTGAGCGGATCGGCAGGGGATTCGTCTCTCTCGGTATTGGGGGCGAGGTCGTGCTGTGTCTAGGAGAGCCATTACACAAAGTCCATGGCCATGGCAGGAGATTTACTGGTAGGTACTCCAGTAGTATCTCAGGGTGTTATTGGGCTTCACTCCGACACGACTTATACTGCTTTTGGGGGTCTGACGTTACTAGCCCCCTAGGCAGATATACGATACTCATTGACGAACGGACCGGACTGTATATACATTGTCACTGTTAGGCTCAGTAGGGTTTTCCGGATGAGTGCGCTCATCGGCATCCCTTGAGGTCAGTCCATGGGCAGCCGTTACGCATTGCTAGTGCCGCTGACGGTTTGTGGTTAAACCCACTGCCAGGGTACTGACGAGTCATTAGAGTCCCCCACAGACAGTTTCCCAAGTTTGGGCGAAACGTTGTAGAGGCCGTATGGTTTTATGGCAGGGTTCGGAAAATGCACGTGCGTTTACGCACGTGTCAGTTTTCGGGCAGATGATACTGGTCGGCTTTGGTTTAAGCCGGATCCGAGTATTATATTGAGTAGGTATAATATCTTTGTCTCAGTTGCATTTGTATTCGGTCGTAATACAAATGCGGGTATATTTATACAGTTTCGGGGTTATCCTGAAAGTTGTTTCGGGATCACTTTTGGAAGTTGCCAGTTTCCAGTTTTCTATCAGCCGTCTTTTAACATTCGGTTAAAGACGGATTTATCTTTTCTTGGATGAGAGTGACTCAGTGTTCTAGAAGATTCTAGAGAGGGTGACTAGGATGGTGACTAGGTTCATGAACCTTTAATGGCATTTATTATGTGATGACTAGATGATTATGACTCATGCTTTGAAATTAATACATTTTGTTTTGCTTAAGATCTTTTGTGATGATAAGCTTCATGATGTGGTCACCCCCTCCTCCTACCATCACCTCCCTCCTCTATAATTGTGGCCGGCCCCTCTCTCCTCCCATTTTCACTCATTTGTGAAATTATGGTTGCTAAAAAGAAAAGAGTATAGTTTAAAGTGTATGGAAATTTCATAGTTCATTCATTGTTCCATTTCATTTCCATCGGCAACTTCATTAACCGATCGTCCACGGACTTGGACGAAGTGAGACAAAGTCATCTACTCATTCTCTACATCATTCTTGGTCGTCTCTTTTAGCAAATTTGACGATCGAGTTGCCTCGAGTCAGAGGCGGGAGCCCGTTTAAAGAACCGATCATGTGGTGCCACCTCGACGAGGATATCGGAGAACGACGAGATCGGAGCAGCCGCAACGGAGCGTGGGATGATGGTTGAAGAACGAAGGACTCGGATCGTTCGGTACAATCTTTCTACACTCTTTACAGTTTGTTAGTTTAGCAATAATGGCAGATCCGGGTTAAAGTATACGATAGCGCCAGTTAAAAGTTTTTTGTTCCGCATTTGGCGTCTGTAGACTGCCGGGGCGCTAGCGTAGACTTATAGTGGTATCAGAGCCTAACCATTTTGCTATACTAACTTGTGCTAACGCGTTTAAAACATCGATCTGACCGGAAATCGAAAATTGCAAAATCCATGCCCGACAGTTTCTGTTAATTTCAAATGGTCTCAAAAATTATTTCTGGATGTCTTAAAAATCCGTGCAGGGAATTCTAAGAACCACGACAAAATTTGGTACTGTGATTCCTCCAACTTGCCGCGGAAACGCGGCCAAACCCCTGGTTTGGCCGCGCATCCGCGGCCACTTGGGGAGTTCATGATCCCAAATTTTTCCAGTGGGTTTTCTGTTAGATTTTGTGATTTTTGGTATATATCATTTTGGCCCAGGTTTTGTTACTGTTCACCAGTAAGTCGTGGGGCCCACTTTTTGATATTTGGTCTTTGGTCGATCGAAATTTAAACACGTTAGTTTACAGTGCTTACATTATATCTCCGACCGGGAATGTCATTTGATCGGTAAACCGCGTCTGATTGCTATAGTTCTTTTAGACGGGTTTGCGAACGTGACATTCGCGTTGATGTTCTGTGTTGTGCTGTGATGTTGCGGATTTGTCGTGGTGGATAGCAGTGTGCAATGGTAGTACAGTTTGTGTTTATTTGTACATTTAATATTGCGGGGCGAGCGTCCAACTTGTGGACTGCCGTCACTGCCTGTTGTATAATATTCTTTTGGGGCACGACCAGGTTGCGGTCGATGTACCTATTGTACTATTTTTCATTACTGTACTAGGTTTTACCCCGCGACGGAGTGCACGGATAGCCGGGTTCGGGAAAGCAACGGGTCCGCATCTCATGGCTTTGAGAGGCAGAGGGGCCCCACTCTAGAATTGGCAGACTATTCGCCGCACTCGTAGGGGGTACAGGTTGACCCAAGGAGGGGTGCTCAATTTACCGGATTCCGTGAAGTGCCGGGTGTTCCATTCACTATGCTGTGGGGACTACCTCGCTTCAGGTTTTGGCGGGTAACTTGCCGCACCCGTAGGGGTCTAGGTTTCATTGCACAGGCTATCCACACGACAGGGGAACGTCGGGTTTCAGCAGCGGCTCTGTGAAACTCGGGGATCCCAGATATCTGTATTGTTCTGTGATGCTTATTACTTTTCTGTAATATTGCATATTATCACGCCTGGAGCGATTATGTATATTGGTTTATATACTATTAGATGTTGTATATGTTTTACACCCGCGCTAGTCCAGTCCCCGCTCTGTGGTTAGTTAAGTAACCTAACGGGTGATGACGGGACCCAGTGACGAATGCGGATGGCATATACGTATATTTTATTTTCGTTCTTTTCTGGTGTGTTTAATGATGGGACTGCGTTGATTCTGATCAATGCAAAGGAAAACAAACCTGTTTCAGTTGTTGGAACAAATTTAAAAAGTGTTATTGCAAAGACGTTTCCTTTTGTTATGCATAGCGGTATTCAGTGGAATATCCTGCACCTCATTCGACGAGGCAAGGGCCGATATCCCTTCACCGGGACCGACCCCTTGGGCAAAAGTTTGCGTCAGGGTAATAACTTTACTATAGTCGATTACAAGTTGCTTTGCATAGCGGTATTCAGTGGAATATCCTGCACCTCATTCCACGAGGAAAAAGCCGAGATCCCTTTACCGGGAGTGACCTCTTTAGCAAAAGGTTTTCGCCACTATATTTTAAAAAGCTATCAGGTTCAGCGATATCAAGTTCACTACGTTAAAGGTTTTTCGCCAAAAACCAGCCGTAGCCCTCCGTCACTTCTTTTGGGTATTCAGTAGTATTCAAGCTACGTATTTTGACCAACGCCAAGGCATAGTGTTTGGTAGCTGCTGGGTATTCAATTGTTGCATAGATAGATGAGTTAGTTTGGGACAGTCGTTCTGCCATTTTGGCCAACGTCAAGGGCATGTGCGGGTGGGTTCCAATTGACAAGATAGTGACGGGTAGAACTTGGCATGTGACTTATGACATTTTGACCAACGCCAAGGTTATAAGAGCATGGGGCAAAAACTATATCGGGAGTTTCTAAAGAAACTGAAACTTGCCAAGTATGCGCATACCTTCTGGAGTATGAGTAACGCAGATGCATTCCATCACGTTATCATGCGATGAGAGTTGGATCCCGATTCCCACTGATGAGTTGGTTTACTCTTCGGGTGATCCCGATTGATTCTTCTTTAGGTTTGGAGGAGAATTTGACTGGACAGTGGGAGGTTTCCGGATTAGATAAAATGATGACCATTCTGATCTAGGTTAGAGTGCACGCAGAGTGTTTCTTTTCTCTCTCTCTCTTTGGCAGCGACCTTTGACCGACCCTAGACTATGACTCAGTGACCAGGTTGACCGAACCTTCTTAAAATACTGGCTTTTGGATTGTCTGAGTTGCATAAGTCATTGCCACTCCTTCTTTTACCCTTTGCATTTCTCAGAACACCCGTATTACTACGGATATCCACTTCCATTGGATAGATCCATCGTATGGTTATATACGAACTCGAAGGGACTTCTTCGGGGATGGATCCAGGTTCAGGAGAAATGGAATTGGTTTATTCAGTTGTCTTTTATTATCACCTTCTCTCAGGTTGCGAGAGCTCCTTGGTTTAGGAGAGTACACCTATTACGCTTATTGGATAGTCTTATTCCAAACCATAGGCTGGTGCCGAAAGGTAGGGAATGAAGAAAACCAATTAGCCTAAGTAGGGTGTGCAGAAGGTAATATGTAAAGACAAAATAAAGGGATTAGAAAGAGGGCAAAGTAAATTGCGACTGATATCATTCACGACCAAAACCGCGTACTTCATCGCCGCTCCTATTTCACCTTTAAAAGAATAAGGTATTATTCAATTGTCTTTTATCGTCACCTTCTCTCGAGATGCGAGTACTCCTTGGTTTAGGAGGGTACACCTATTATGCTTACTGGATAGTCTTCTTCCAAACCATAGGCTGGTGCCGAACGGTAGGGAAGGAAGAAAACCATTTAGCCTAACAATGGTGTACAGAAGGTAACGACTAAAGACAAATAAAGGGATTTGGAGAGATGGCAATAAAATATACGGTTGAAGTCATGAATTGGATTATGGAAGAGGCATTACTATGAATACCAGGATACCCCTACGAAACATTTTCATGTTTCAGTGCATTGTTAAAGGAAAAACTGTTTTCCCGATTAGACACTTACTCCAAGGGTATGTATTTACCAGGTTTCATTCTCATATCTGTATGGTTTTACAGATGATGAGTGGGAGTAAGATATTGGGAATTAGGTGATCATCCTTATTATATCGGAATTCGTAGTAATTGGTGATATTTGAGGAAATCGCCAGGGTACAGTTTTCTACCTACGACGCACAGGTTTTGAGTTGTTTAACTCAGCGGACTTATACAGAGTATTGTATGTTGTCCAAGTGTCCTTCAGGACAAAGGGGTAGGTCCTCGTACTATGTTCTGTTTACTTATAACTTCTCTAGTATTTAGACGAGTGTTTCGTAGAAATACAAGGTCTAAGTTTTGAGAAGTTGTGGGTATAAGAATAAAGTAGAGAACCAGGTGTCACAAGTATCGGGATTCTTCAAAGAGATCGAAGATGTAGATTCTTGTGATTGGTATTCAGATGATAGTGATGGTTTTGAGAAACGAGTTTTCTCTTTCAGGTTACTCATGATTGGATGGATTCCTAAGTTGAGCAATGCTGATTAGCCTCTTTCCATTAAGTTGATATGCACTGGAGACAGCTGCATGATTTGAATATGGTTCCAATTAAATAAGTGCCAAAGTTTCTGTATTGGATATAGAATGGATCGTACCTTAAAAGAAATTAAGGTACGGGGAGTTGTCCAGCTTATGCTTAAAACCAGACTCTGGATAACTCAGGGCACATTTCAGTAATGGCTGTTTGTGGGTTGACCCTGGCTATGACGAGGGTTGATATTCTACCATTTGCAAGATCAATAGTGATATTGTTCTTGACTTGCCACAGTTTTAGTAAAAATGGATCTTTTTCAGAAAACAGTAGTGGGAGTATGGTAGAACTGGAAGTGATTCCAGAACCACGAACGATTACGGAAAATTTAATAGGACCTATATATTCAATCAGGTTTGACATTCCAATAGCCACTCAGCAGATATGGTAGGTAACCTCAGACACCCGAGAGGTACTTCGGTAGGCTCAAGGACGGTGACAGGGAGGTTCTTATCTACCCAGACTTGACACTACTATTGTTCCAGGATATGAGACCCGGTAGGAGGGTTGTCGTAGTCAGTGGGAGCAACGGAAGCATAGTGGGCAAGATGCTTATATCTATTTATAAACTTGAGCAGTTATAGCGGAGATAGATCATCTAATTTTGATGTGACAGTCATGGGTTTGACTTCAATCAGAATAAGGGATGGATCTGTTAAGAAGGTAGTAGGGTGTGATGTCATGGTATTTGGATGACATACACAGAGTAGGAAGTAAAATTCCTATACTACGATCGGTTGTACTGTGGTCGTCACACAGTTGTTTCTCCAGACAGGATATGGATATAATATTTGACATTCTGGTTTCTAGATCTATGGTTTTAGATCTGGATTTGGGTAGTTTCCCAATGTGGGTACTTTGACAGATATTCTAATGGTTTTTGGAATAGTTGACTCCTAGCATGGTGGTGTACCTGTAGGTGATGGAGTCACCGTCTCTAAAGGTGTCTGACAGACTAAAGGGGAGAGGGATGTGCATGATTGGCAGATCACTTGCTTAGGCAATTGAGTCAATCATGAGATGTCAAGTACCACACCAAATGTTAGTTTTGCACTAGATGCAATAAGTTTGTATTAATCCAATCCTGGAGAAACATAAGGAAGCAGTTTTAGAACATAAGTACATGTTCTACGGATTTGATGACGGCAGCCTCTTTCGGGAGACGGTTATCATTCCAGGCTTCAAAGGTGACATGGATGACAGAGTGATTGTCAGAGTTATAGTTTTTCCCTCTGACGAAGAGGGACAGTATTATGGACAGGTGGTTCAAGAGGATACTGTGGATGGCATGGTGCCGGATACTGATTAGGTTCAGTGATCCATTCAGTCTAAGAAGTTTGGATATGGAGTTCATTTATGAACTAAGGTCCCATCAGATATCCAGACATGTTCTAAGACAGGTATTACTCAATTCGGGAGATGGTTTTCTCCGCGAACTTGAGATTAAGAGAGATATAGAAAGATACTTCTAGGCGGATCCACTCACTGAGGCTATTTCTCGAACACAATAGTTTTACAAACGGGCTTTGTGAAACTGATTAGTAGAGGAGTTGGATGTTCGGTTTCACACGGGCTGTGAGTAGTTGACATCGCAATATTAGCCTTGAGTGCAAGTGGGAGATTGTTGGAGATAGTGCCCTCATAGTCAATTATTGGATCGCAGGTACGTGATTGCAATGATTGCGGATGACCTATACCGGTAGGACAGTCTTACTCGAGATGATAGTATGCTATCTGGTTTGCCTTTATTAGTCGTGTACATGTTCAGGTGACTGATTGCATGTTACACTTTGATAGAGCCCTTAGGATCTTGCTTTACTACCAACAGTATGATGGCGATCATATACGTGAGAGTTGGGTAGTTTATATGCATATCCTTAATTGTGGTCCCTAGTCGTGGGAGTTTCGAGACAGGGCATCGATACTCCGGAGTAGACTAGTGTGTACAGTCGAGACCCCGACAAGGGGCGGTGGCCGGTCTCACAAGCCACTGGTGTCAGTTGGATCACCTAAGATGTATACAGGTGCTCATTGGGTTATGAGTATACCGGACAGGACTCGCCGGGAATCTGCTAGTTAGTATTATATCTACCGTCAGATAGCAGTTCCCTGGTGACATGTGTACAGGTTAGTTCATCGACCTGAGGTCGTCATTTGTCTCGTGTGAGTTCCCACTGTGCTTTGATTTCTATCCTACCACGGCTCAAAGGAGTCGTGCAAACAGGTAGCTTTTGGGTACAGTCCCGAGCCATATGGAGGCACGTGAGCGGATCGGCAGGGGATTCGTCTCTCCCGGTATTGGGGGCGAGGTCGTGCTGTGTCTAGGAGAGCCATTACACAAAGTCCATGGCCATGGCAGGAGATTTACTGGTAGGTACTCCAGTAGTATCTCAGGGTGTTATTGGGCTTCACTCCGACACGACTTATACTGCTTTTGGGGGTCTGACGTACTAGCCCCCTAGGCAGATATGCGATACTCATTGACGAACGGACCGGACTGTATATACATTGTCACTGTTAGGCTCAGTAGGGTTTTCCGGATGAGTGCGCTCATCGGCATCCCTTGAGGTCAGTCCATGGGCAGCCGTTACGCATTGCTAGTGCCGCTGATGGTTTGTGGTTAAACCCACTGCCAGGGTACTGACGAGTCATTAGAGTCCCCCACAGACAGTTTCCCAAGTTTGGGCGAAACGTTGTAGAGGCCGTATGGTTTTATGGCAGGGTTCGGAAAATGCACGTGCGTTTACGCACGTGTCAGTTTTCGGGCAGATGATACTGGTCGGCTTTGGTTTAAGCCGGATCTGAGTATTATATTGAGTAGGTATAATATCTTTGTCTCAGTTGCATTTGTATTCGGTCGTAATACAAATGCGGGTATATTTATACAGTTTCGGGGTTATCCTGAAAGTTGTTTCGGGATCACTTTTGGAAGTTGCCAGTTTCCAGTTTTCTATCAGCCGTCTTTTAACATTCGGTTAAAGACGGATTTATCTTTTCTTGGATGAGAGTGACTCAGTGTTCTAGAAGATTCTAGAGAGGGTGACTAGGATGGTGACTAGGTTCATGAACCTTTAATGGCATTTATTATGTGATGACTAGATGATTATGACTCATGCTTTGAAATTAATACATTTTGTTTTGCTTAAGATCTTTTGTGATGATAAGCTTCATGATGTGGTCACCCCCTCCTCCTACCATCACCTCCCTCCTCTATAATTGTGGCCGGCCCCTCTCTCCTCCCATTTTCACTCATTTGTGAAATTATGGTTGCTAAAAAGAAAAGAGTATAGTTTAAAGTGTATGGAAATTTCATAGTTCATTCATTGTTCCATTTCATTTCCATCGGCAACTTCATTAACCGATCGTCCACGGACTTGGACGAAGTGAGACAAAGTCATCTACTCATTCTCTACATCATTCTTGGTCGTCTCTTTTAGCAAATTTGACGATCGAGTTGCCTCGAGTCAGAGGCGGGAGCCCGTTTAAAGAACCGATCATGTGGTGCCACCTCGACGAGGATATCGGAGAACGACGAGATCGGAGCAGCCGCAACGGAGCGTGGGATGATGGTTGAAGAACGAAGGACTCGGATCGTTCGGTACAATCTTTCTACACTCTTTACAGTTTGTTAGTTTAGCAATAATGGCAGATCCGGGTTAAAGTATACGATAGCGCCAGTTAAAAGTTTTTTGTTCCGCATTTGGCGTCTGTAGACTGCCGGGACGCTAGCGTAGACTTATAGACACGACTTGTACCGCTATTAGGGGTCTGACGCTTGCCGCCCCCCTAGGCCCGACATGCGATGTATCAGACGAACAGACTGGACTGTACGGAGATTGTCACATACAGACTCAGTAGGAGTTCGATGGGTTCACCTCATCAGTCTTCTTAT
Source organism: Agapanthus africanus (assembly GCA_030015575.1). Classification (NCBI taxonomy): domain Eukaryota; kingdom Viridiplantae; phylum Streptophyta; class Magnoliopsida; order Asparagales; family Amaryllidaceae; genus Agapanthus; species Agapanthus africanus. The sequence continues at coordinate 129,025,763 of JASDDO010000016.1, read as the reverse complement.
CGGCATCTACCTGGGGACCGTTACGTACAGCTAGTGCCGCTTGCGGTCTGTGGTTAACCCCACTGCCAGCGTAGTGTCGAGTCTTTAGAGTCACACACAGAGGGTTACTCACCTTTAGGCAAAACTGAGTAGAGGTCGCATGGTTTTGCGACAGGGTTCGTTCTCATCCATGCACTTGTGCACGTTTGGAGTCCGGACGGATATTGCCAGCGGGCTCTGGTTTGAGCCGGATACTGGTATATGTTTTGGGGTCACTTTTATCTCTCAGTATTCATGTTCATCGGAACAAGAATGCAGGTGTGTATGCACAGTTGTTTGAGGTGGAAGAAGAGGTTTTTCATTAGGGTTTCGGAACGGGTGCGCATGCACAGTTGACAGTCGTTTTTTCCAAACCCTAATGAATTTGTGAGATATCTATTAATAATAGTAATTAAATGGAATTATGTTATGGTTGGTTTTGTTGACTTGTTGACCATGGTTGACTTGTTGACCATGGTTGAATGTTTGACCATCATCATTATTTTGCAAGGATGCTCCTTGATTCTTGCCAACATTCATTTAATGAAGTGATGATAGTGGTCATTCCAAAACAACCATCAACTATTCTCATTTCAATTATTATTATTAATTAGATAAATCATTTTCCTTTTGTTATGGTTGCAAGAGGAAAATAGCTCATTCTATCATTTGGTTTCTCTCTCTTCACTTCATCTTCTTCCTCCTCTTGTTCAAGGAGAGCAAATCTCATGTGTTGAGAATCATCTCCTTGAAGATATAAGACCCCAAAGCACACTCTACTCACTCTAAGGTAGAAGGTCTAGCAAACCGAATACCTTAGTTCTCTCAAGATCGAGAAAGGAGCCCAAGGATGAAGCCCTCAGGTAGATCTATCTTCGGCAAAAAGGAGACGAGGAGGGGAAGCCATTCAAGCTACTACAAAGAGCAAGAAAGAAGAAGAACAACAAGAAGAGAAGGAGTTCAAGTTGAGGTATAACCACTTTGCCGAGTAGTTAACTCTTCTTTGCAAGTATGCTAGTTTAGTTTAGCAAAGATCCGGCTTTTACGGTCCATGTTACAAAGTTTAGAAAAATTTTGATTTACCGTTTCCGCAACCCCGAAAGTACCGGGAGAGATAACGTGGACCTAACACATGACTCCCAACGGTGTCTCCGTGATCCCCCGCCGAGTCATGGGTACTGTCACCGGTAGGTACTCGCCCGCCTCCAGGCTCAATCGGCAAAGTCCATCGATCTTCTTGCCGAGGGGAACCATACCGGGCCCCACCATGTACCCTCTACGGCCTCGACGCCTCCTCGTAGGGGTATATATAAATCAGCACCGATAAAACTCATGGTGGATGCGCAAATATCATGTCAAGGAAACCGGGTTTTTCAATGTATGCATAATTTCATGAACTCCCGCGGTTCCCAAATCCAAAAAACATCATCTAAAATCCCAATAAACAATGCGCAATTCCAGGAATAAATATATGCGATATATCTTAAATGCGAGCATATAAAAGAGAATATGTAGCTGAAACCAGATGTATGCGAAATCAATAAGGTACAGCTAAGTATAGGTGTCTACCTATAAGTAAAGGATGTCGTATACCCCCTGGGTATAAGTAAAATATTTGCAAGGTATACCTGTAGCTGTATCGCAAGGTGTAGATGTACCTATCACTAATGGTAAGATACACTATAGGTATACCGATAAGCTAGATGTCAAGTATGATAAGCAATATAGTATCTATAAAGAGTTGTGTGTGACATGGCAATTATTGACGGTGTGTGTGTAGCATACAATCCATGCTCGTGCAACATGAACCGTCAATAATATGTGTAGTGTTCTATGGCTGCTAGTCACAGTACAACTATATCAAGGAAATAAGGAAAAGGCGCAATTCTAACAATGACGTAGAATATGCGACAGGTATTTGAATCCTAGCCCAGACGCATAACGCCATGCGGGCGATTCCCCTGTAGATGTTAAATCTACTCACCTACGCTCCATGCTAGGTGAATCCTACCATCTGCTCCCCCCTGTAGCAGTGTCCGTAGTCCCTGCCTGCAAACCTGCAAATAAGATATGGAAATCATATATAAGCCAAATATTCTGCAAAACGCGATATCGAACCAAAACGAGAAACTCGCGTCGCGAACTAAACGCGCGTGTGCACGATACGCTGGATCGTGTGTATACGCGTCTAAAACCACCGCGACACGCCGCGATACGCTGGATCACAGAACCAACTCACGTACCGCGCGTATCGCGCAAACACAACGGACATGCAAAACGATATATAGTCCCAGATTATCCTACAGGTCAAATCTTACAAAACTAGACATGCCAAAACACTAGAGAACACAGCAGACTACCCCACACAAAAACCCAACACCTCAGCCCCTAACCTGGCCGCAATTTGCGGCCAGAACTAATAAACCGGCGGCCACTGTTTGGAACTAGGGTTTCGTGCTCAGGTGGTGTGGTCTAGACCTAGTAAGCATGCTCCAGTATTCTTAATTTTAACCTGAAAGGTCCGGGGCAAAAGTATATTACAAAAATGCTATTATATCGCTTTAAAACGCTAATTGCACTAAAAAGGAAACCCTGTGGTATTTTAGTGTAATCCATGGCTAAACTCAGTTAAGGTGACCCTAACAACACTTAAATAAGTAGGGTTTACCAACACATCATCAATTTGCCACATCTCACAAAACACCATAATCTAGCACTAAACTAGCTAATTAACACAAACCGACACCAATTAGCACACAAGCTAAGCAAAAGAGAGATGGGTTCAGAAAATATACCCTATGGAACCCTAAGAAGCAAGTGAAGGGGAAGAATTGAGTTGCTACAGCTGCTGGTGATGCTGGTGCATGTTGCTGCTGCTGAAGTTGCTTGTGCTGCTGATGCTGATGCTGTTACTGCTACTGCTGTTGAAGTTGTTGTTGCTTGCTTCACTTCTGCTGCTGGAGAAGCTGATGGTGGTGTGGGTGTGTGTGTTGCTGATGGAGTTGTTGCTATTGCTAGTTTCTGGTCATGCCGATGCCACTGCTGAAGCTGTTGTTGTCTGCTGCTGCTGCTTCAGTTGTTGTTGTTGTTGTCTTTGCTGCTGGTGTGCTGTTGTGTGTGTGTGTGTATGTGAGTTTGAGAGTGAGAGGATGAGAGAAATGAGTGAGAATGAGAGAACACCAACAAGTCAACCCCCTCCTCTCTCTCTCTCTTCATTAATTGAAGGCATGGGCAAGCCATCATGCTTCATAATGCACCCTCTCTCTCTCTCTCACCAAGTCAACCCAATAACAAAAGAATTCATTTTTCTTTTTAAAAGAGCAACCATACACCATAATACCCCAAAACACTTAAACAATATTAATTAACTTAAAGAGAATGGGTTAATCCATCATTCTTGCTAATCATGGTCTAACCCCATCTCTAAACCCTAGTTTACATGCACAAGTATGTGTGTGCCTAGAAAAATTCTAATAAAATTGTAACACCTTAGAATGTGTTTTATAGCTAATTATATTTTAATATATTGTTTTTAATAAAAATTTACCAAATTAAGTTTTAAATATTTTATCCTAATTATTGAGTATTTTATTAGAATTTTGTTAGACACACACACACTTGTGCATGTAAACTAGGATGTAATTGTGGTTTAACCATCTCTTAATCTAGTTTAGGGCCTTGTTTTAGTGCTTTGGGTTGTTAGGTGTTATGGTTGTTTTTAATTAAAATGGGAATTTAATTATTGGTTGACTTTGGGAAAGAGAGAGAGTGAGCATGGGCATCATGGCTCATGCCATGCTCATTAAATGAGGGAAGAGAAAGAGAGTGGAGGGGGGGTTATTGCTTTCCTCTCATTTCTCTCTCTGATCTCTCTTCTCACTCACTCTCATTCCTCACACACACACTCACAGCAACTGCAGAAGCAGCAGCCTTCAGGAGCAGTAGTAGCATCATCACCAGCAAGAACAACAACAACGACAACAACATCAGCTACAACACCAACATCATCAGCATCTTCATCATCATTATCATCAGCAGCACCAGAGGCAGCAGAAGGAGCAGAAGTAGCAAGCAGCAGCAACAGCAGAGCAAGTAACAGCAGCAGCAGCAGCAGAAGCAGCAGCTTCAGAGGCAACAGCAGCAGCAATTTGAGCTCCGGCAACTTGGAGCAGCTCCTCACACTCCTCCTCCTGCTTCTTGTGATCCTTGTGGGTATATTTCCAAACCCCAATTCCTAGTTTGCTTAGTTGTGTGATTGATAGCGTCGGTTTGTGTTAAATTGCTAAATTAGTGCTAGTTTATGGTAATTATGTGGGATTTTGGTAATTTGTGTATTGTGTTAGCTACCTTAGGTTAATTGAGTGCTAATAAGGCCACTTCTTCTGAGTAATCCCCAGATTTCACTTAAATACCATATAGTTTGTGTTTTGTGCAAATTGTCGTTTTAAAGCGATATTTGTGACATTTGTGATCTGCTATAGACCCGAACCTTACAGAGTAAAATTGAGGGAACTGGGGCATGCTTGTTAGGTCTAGATAACACCACCAGAGCATGAGCCCCTACCCCCACTTTCAGGCCGCCAATTTTAGCATTCTGGCCGCAATTTGCGGCCAGGCTAGGGTTCTGGGTGTTGGGGTTTTGGTCTGGGGTAGTCTGCTGTGTTGTGTAGTGTTTTGGTATGTCTAGTTTTGTAATATCTTGCCTGTAGGAAAATCTGGGACTATATGTCGCTTTTGTGTTTAGTTGTGTTTGCGCGATACGCGCGATACGTGAGTGGGTTCTGTGATCCAGCGTATCGCGGCGTGTCGCGATGGTTTCTAGACGCGTACGCACACGATTCAGCGTATCGTGCACACGCGCGCTTAGTTCGCGACGCGAGTTTCTCGTTTCGTTTCGATATCGCGTTTCGCGAGATATCTTGGCTTATATGTGATTTTCATGTTATATTTACAGGTTTGCAGGCAGGAGCTACGGACACGGCTACGGGGGGAGCAAGTGATAGGATTCAACCAGCGTGGAGTTTAGGTGAGTAGATTTAACATCTACAAGGGAATCGCCCGCATGGCGTTATGCATCTGGGCTAGGATTCAATTACCTGTCGCACATTCTACGTCATTGTAGAATTGCGCCTTACTGCATTTCCTAGATATAGCTATATACTGTGACTAGCAGCTGTAGGACACTGCACACATTATTGACGGTTCATGTTGCACGAGCACGGATTGCATGCTACACACACACCGTCAATAATTGCCATGTCACACACTACCCCTTATAGCTACCATTGCTTACCACACTTGACATCTAGTTTATCGGTATACCTATAGTGTATCATACCTTTAGTGATAGGTATATTTTCACTTGCGATACAGCTACAGGTATACCTCCTACATATTTTACCTATACCGGGAGGGATTTCCTACATATGTTACTATACCCAGGGGGTATACGACATCAGTTCTTATAGGTAGATACCTATACTTTGCTACACCTGTATGTTAGATACATATTCAGTTGTTGTCGCACATTCACATTTACTGATGTTACTTAGCTGTACCTTACCATGATTTCGCATACATCTGGTTCAGCTATATACTTGTGCTTACCTGCTCGCATTCAGATATATCTCATATATTTATTCTTGGATTGCGCATTGTTTATCTGGTTTTTATATGATGTTTTCGGGATTTGGGAACCGCGGGAGTTCATGAAATTATGCATACATGAACAACCCGGTTTCCTTGATATGATATTTCGAGCGTCCCCCATGAGTTTTATCGGTGCTGATTTTATGCTCCATACGATGTGTGGTTGCCGTATGGGAGTACATGGTGGGGCCCGGTATGGTTCCCCTCGGCAAGAAGATCGATGGGTTTGCCGATTGAGCCTGGAGGCGGACGAGTACCTACCGGTGATTGTTTGGACCTGGCAGTTGTCTGGAGGCTACTGGCCAGAGTAGAGAGATGGATGCGGGATGACCTGTACTGTCGAGGCCGAGGGCCGACACTGCAGACGGACCCCGTGGGCTGATCCGGACTGACGGAGCCCCATATACGAGGATTTCTGTGCCGATGCTTGGCACACGGTTTCATGATATTTCTTTAACCCCCTTTTTGTATATATAACAGGGGATTTAGCCGTTGTTATATATACCCTTACACCAATATTAGTGGAATGGGACGCTAATATATGTGTATTGCCCCCATCATATTTATTTCTGTACATATATTTACCTTTAGGATGCTAGGACTTACTTGAGATTGGACTTGGGATACTAGGTGATCCATTGGGACTTGGACATTGGATATACCTATGTGATTGGTGACTTGTACATTCGGGATATAGGAGATTACTCGACATTGTACATTGAGGAGATGTGAGACTTATTTGATGTGAGTGCCCAATGTGGGGCCTGGTTTGAGGATTTGGGATTGGAGTATCTTAGTGGATTGTGATCCTGCCACGACGTCAGGTTTCCGTGGAAAATGACATATTCCACCCTACACCTCACCATTACCTATCTTATGCACAGATTCTTACATTGGTAGTACTTGTAGTGTACCCTTATGATAGTTGCATATTTGCTTTCTCATATCTCTATTGCATAGACATTGCATACTACTATCATGCCATCATTGCTTCACATATTGATTGTACCTGCTAGTGTACTCTCCCTATTTCCGCATTGCATGATATACTATTATTGTAATCGCATATCTTAGATTCATGCTGTACGTGCATTCCTGCGATTACCTGTATATGTTTTATACTATTCACGAGTTGGCAACTCACCCCCGTTGTGCCACAGGTGTTTCAGGTTGTTCCCCAGAGTAGTCGAGGCAGGCTATTCCTCTATTCAGCTACCCAGCTACCACCTTTTGCTACAGATATCGCATCAGCTCACAGTACCATTTTGCTTAGGTGGGTTAGATGGTTATCTGTATTTCATATTGTACCTTCGTTGTATATTGTACTCTCTCTCCATCTACTATTGTATATTTGACATAGAGACTTGGTGAGGACGTTAGTGTGTATTATTGTGGATTTGATGTCTTTATATATGCAGCTTTTTCTCTACTGTCCTTGTTCTTCTGTTGTATTCATATTGACTAGTCTTTAGAAAAAAATGGGGTGTTGCTAAAATTTTAAAGAAAGAAAGCAAGACTTTTAAAGAATTTGGGTTGCGATTTCAATTGTTTCTAAACTTATATTATCTTTTCCGTATTTTTCTTGGTTTAGATTTCTAGGTTTGGCTTTCTTTTACTACGTTGCGTCTTTAGGCGTTGCGTAGTATTAGGGCCGTCACAGGCCATTCTTGGGTCGTGACAAAGTTGGTATCAGAGCGTTAGGTTTTACCTTTCGGAGTGTAGGATGACCTTAGTATGATGGAGTAGGTAGCTTAAGCAGAGTAACGTAGTGTGTGTATGTCTGCAGCATACCCACAGCGTGGTACCTTGCATTAAGTGACCTAAGTACAATTTGCTTGACATTCCTTCCTTGATGATTCATATCTTTGAGATTCGATTTCCTAATTCTTATCGAATTTCATCCTATATCTATTTATAACCTTGCCGCCGATGACTATGGGGACTCAGAGCGATGCAGCGAGGGCCGAGGTCAGAGTTAGCTCGGGTGAGACGAGTACTGACCAGGATGGCACTCTAGTTGCACAGGTTCAGACGGACCAGCCTACGATCTATACTATGGATAGAATTTTGGTAGAGATGCAGGAGTTCCGCCAGACGATGAGTTCCTTGGTTGATGTCGTTCGGGAGCTACGACAGGAAGTTGTCACCCCTGTTACTCAGCTGTCCCTCACGATCAGCATGCAGCAGTCCGTCACCTACATAGCACCAGTGGTTACAGCTCCAGTTGACGAGGCACACATTCCAGAGGCTCAGAGAGTTCCAGGACAGTAGAGGACTTGTACCAGCGTACCAGCCCAGAGGCAGAGGTTCGGTCGTCGAGACAGATTTAGTGGCCGTCGCGGGAGTAGCAGAGACTTGGGACGAGGACAGTCGTTCAGCTCTCATCCCCAGGATGGTCAGCAGTCCGCACGAGGATGTTTTCGATGCGGGAGCCTTCAGCACTTCGTCAGGGATTGTTCCTTAGCACCTCGTCATGATCGTTTCCAGAGGGGCCGTGGACATGGGAGATTCGCTCAGTGGGCTCAGGCTACCAGAGGAGTTCATCCAGCTGCGAGTAGAGGGCAGACTCAGGAGTTTGCTCCTACTCATCTGGACGCGCAGACGTCCAATGTGGAGTTTTCAGGTACCCTTGAGTTATATTTTATTTTCTCTTGGTGTATTTTTTGTTTCATGCTTGTACTGTGGTTGGGTAGATTAGTCGTAGTTGTGCTAACTTCTGTCAGCGATCCTTTTGTTGCGCGACACGTATTTCAGTTTTGTGCCAAGCGGATAGGAGATTGAGTTTCGTCCGTCGTTTGATCCTTCTAGAGATGCTGGATTTGACGTTCTCCTGGGCACGGATTGGTTAACTACGTGTTAGGCGTCTGTGGACTACCGCGAGGAAACAAGTTAGGTTTTGTTTGTCCCGGCAAGTCAGTTCTTGTTGTGCAGGTGGATAGTTGTGCCGCCTCTCACAGCTTGAATTCAGCCTTTTTCGCTAGTCGGCTACTGAGGAGATGGCGTGGATTCTTGGCGTTCATTCGTGATACCGGAGCCACCGTGGGATTGTTGGACCGGGTTCCTTTCGTGCGAGGGTCTTTCCGACGTTGTTCCGGATGGGTCGGCGAAGCTGAGGGAGCTTAAAGGATCAGCTGCAGAGTTTTGGTTTGGGGAGTTTTGTGCGTCTGAGTTTTCCGCTTTTGGAAACTCCTATTTCTGTTCGTCGAGGAGAAAGACGGCAGTTTAGGGTTGCGTATCGACGGATCGTCAATTGAACTGGCTTACGGTGCGGATAGGTATCCTTCATCTCGCCGTGACGATTTCTTCGATCAGCTCCAGAGTGCGAGACATTTCTCTAAGTGTGTTTGGGATCAGGTTATCATTATTGCGGATTCGGAGTGACGGCGTTCCGAAGACTGCCTTATGCGTGCTACGGGCTTGTGTGTTTTTGTGAGTCGTTGGATTTACTGTCGCCCTAGCGGCATTCGTTGATATGATGAACCAGATTTCTGCAGGCCGTTCCTCGACCAATTTTTGTTGTGTTATTTACGACACTCTGGTCTACTAAATGTGTCTTGAGGGACAGGAGTAGCGCTTGAGGATTTGTTATGCAGATGCTGGGAGAGCACCAGCAGTTGCTAAATTCTCGGAGTGTTTCTTCAGGCTTGTTTTGTGTTGACTCCTAGGTCTTGTAGTCACGGGAGACGGTTTCGTATGGTTCCGAGGGAGATTGTGACCGTACGGCTTAGGTCCAGACTTGTGTGCCGGACGAAGATCCGCGGATTGTTGGGCTTAGCAGGGTTTTGCCACCGTTTCATGCAAGATTACTAGAGTAATGCTGCACCGTCGACTGAATTGACAAAAAAAAAGGAGGTTTCTTTTCTTTGAACTGAGGCATGTGTACGGAGTCTTCAGCAGTTGAAGATTCAGTTAACAGCTGCATCAGTTCTTCCTTTGCTTTTGGTTCGGGCGACCTTGTTGTTTAACTGTAATGTTTCTTGAGTGGGCTCGAGGGTGTACTGAGGTGACACTATAGAGATATCGCTTTTGCTTTCCCTACATTTGGAGGAAGTACGAGGAGGATATTCCACTCATGATCCGGAGATGGCCGCGGTGGTTTTGCGTTGGAGATTTGGAGACACTACCTACTTGAGAGTCATGTCAGATTTTCCGCGGACCACCAGAGCTTAATACACATCTTCCTGCAGCAGATTTGGATTGTTGTGATGGTCTTCTGCAGATTTACAGTTCTTGTGTGATCGTCGAGTGTAGCTTAGTTCGTCTCTACGGAGGGGACAGCTTGCTCATGTCCGCGCCCGACCACTTTTCTTAAGTCGTTTTCGCGAGGCACTGCCCGTCGAAGCTCGTACGTCAAAGGTACTTGAGCATATTCGGCTGGGTAATGATTCGAAGACCTTGATTGTGACAATGATGTGCTAAGTTAGGGACACGTTTGTGTACCTGCCATTATCAGGTAGAGGCGTGTAATCCTAGAACATGCATATCTGTCAACTCCCTCTATGCATTCAAGCTCCACCAGCTTTGGCGTGACTTGTGAGATAGTTACAAGTGGACAGGAATGTAAGGAGAAGTTTCAGGTTTCGTTTCAAGTGTCTGTCTTGTTGTGTGCTTTGGGTCGAGCATCTGAGGCCGGCTGGAGAATTGCAATCTTTTTACCGTTCCGAAGCAGGAATGGGAGCAAATCTCCACGAATTTCGTTATGGTTTCCCCCTGATTTTGGTTAGGGTGTGACTCCATTCAGATTCTTGTCATCCGGTTTTACTCAGTTTGCTCAGTTGTTTTGTTTAAGTTGTGTGTTTGTTGTTTTGTTTGGTCGTCAGCAGCTTGGGATCGTCACTCGCCATCGTTAGGGTTCTCCTTCGATAGCTATTATCAGGAGACACTCCAATTGGCCACCCTTAGGCTTAGGGGTTAGGTCGTGTCGATCACCAGTCTGTTGTTCTTCTGACTCTGCGTAAGTAGGACTTTGGACCCCAGCTAGTCTAGAGACTTCGGAGATAGTCCAGTGGTGTTAGGTCAGGATGGGGATTGTCCATTTCGAACTGAGGTCTTATGACGAATGTGTTAGTCATAGACTCGAGTTCGCAGGGACAGATCATGTATTCCTATGGACTTTCCGATGAATAACGTGTTGGGTGTTGGGAAGCTTATCCCAGGATTTAGGTCCTTCCGAGATCCTATAAGCGAGTCAGTTTTGCTGCCTTTAAATTTGGCACTTTCGCCCAGATTATTGGATTTTCACCCCGTATTCCTTGTGATAATACTTTACAACTACCTTCTTGACCTTTCTCACATGTTTTGGCACCAGACCATTTAGCTGGACGCGATCTTTCGTTCACCCGCAGCCATGTGTGTTAATGGCTCGACAGGTGGAGAAACGTCGGTCAAAGGTCTTACCATCTGTGAAGGGTTTTCTTGGACGTAGCCGCATAGTGAGTTAGTCACTTGGGAGGCTGCGAACGAGATTTGAGGATTTTAATCTTCTCTTGAAGGTATGCGTATCGGATTATTTTTTTTAAATTCGGGAACGAATTTCTTTTAAGGGGGGAGATTGTAACACCTTAGAATGTGTTTTATAGCTAATTATATTTTAATATATTGTTTTTAATAAAAAGTTTACCAAATTAAGTTTTAAATATTTTATCCTAATTATTGAGTATTTTATTAGAATTTTGTTAGACACACACACACTTGTGCATGTAAACTAGGATGTAATTGTGGTTTAACCATCTCTTAATCTAGTTTAGGGCCTTGTTTTAGTGCTTTGGGTTGTTAGGTGTTATGGTTGTTTTTAATTAAAATGAGAATTTAATTATTGGTTGACTTTGGGAAAGAGAGAGAGTGAGCATGGGCATCATAGCTCATGCCATGCTCATTAAATGAGGGAAGAGAAAGAGAGTGGAGGGGGGGTTATTGCTTTCCTCTCATTTCTCTCTCTGATCTCTCTTCTCACTCACTCTCATTCCTCACACACACACTCACAGCAACTGCAGAAGCAGCAGCCTTCAGGAGCAGTAGTAGCATCATCACCAGCAAGAACAACAACAACGACAACAACATCAGCTACAACACCAACATCATCAGCATCTTCATCATCATTATCATCAACAGCACCAGAGGCAGCAGAAGGAGCAGAAGTAGCAAGCAGCAGCAACAGCAGAGCAAGTAACAGCAGCAGCAGAAGCAGCAGCTTCAGAGGCAACAGCAGCAGCAGTTTGAGCTCCAGCAACTTGGAGCAGCTCCTCACACTCCTCCTCCTGCTTCTTGTGATCCTTGTGGGTATATTTCCAAACCCAAATTCCTAGTTTGCTTAGTTGTGTGATTGATAGCGTCGGTTTGTGTTAAATTGCTAAATTAGTGCTAGTTTATGGTAATTATGTGGGATTTTGGTAATTTGTGTATTGTGTTAGCTACCTTAGGTTAATTGAGTGCTAATAAGGCCACTTCTTCTGAGTAATCCCCAGATTTCACTTAAATACCTTATAGTTTCTGTTTTGTGCAAATTGTCGTTTTTAAGCGATATTTGTGACATTTGTGATCTGCTATAGACCCGGACCTTACAGAGTAAAATTGAGGGAACTGGGGCATGCTTGTTAGGTCTAGATAACACCACCAGAGCATGAGCCCCTACCCCCACTTTCAGGCCGCCAATTTTAGCATTTTGGCCGCAATTTGCGGCCAGGCTAGGGTTCTGGGTGTTGGGGTTTTGGTCTGGGGTAGTCTGCTGTGTTGTGTAGTGTTTTGGTATGTCTAGTTTTGTAATATCTTTCCTGTAGGAAAATCTGGGACTATATGTCGCTTTTGTGTTTAGTTGTGTTTGCGCGATACGCGCGATACGTGAGTGGGTTCTGTGATCCAGCGTATCGCGGCGTGTCGCGATGGTTTCTAGACGCGTACGCACACGATTCAGCGTATCGTGCACACGCGCGCTTAGTTCGCGACGCGAGTTTCTCGTTTCGTTTCGATATCGCGTTTCGCGAGATATCTTGGCTTATATGTGATTTTCATGTTATATTTACAGGTTTGCAGGCAGGAGCTACGGACACGGCTACGGGGGGAGCAAGTGATAGGATTCAACCAGCGCGGAGTTTAGGTGAGTAGATTTAACATCTACAGGGGATTCGCCCGCATGGCGTTATGCGTATGGGCTAGGATTTAATTACCTGTCGCATATTCTACGTCATTGTAGAATTGCGCCTTACTGCATTTCCTAGATATAGCTATATACTGTGACTAGCAGCCGTAGGACACTGCACACATTATTGACGGTTCATGTTGCACGAGCACGGATTGCATGCTACACACACACCGTCAATAATTGCCATGTCACACACTACCCCTTATAGCTACCATTGCTTACCACACTTGACATCTAGTTTATCGGTATACCTATAGTGTATCATACCTTTAGTGATAGGTATATTTTCACTTGCGATACAGCTACAGGTATACCTCCTACATATTTTACCTATACCGGGAGGGATTTCCTACATATGTTACTATACCCAGGGGGTATACGACATCAGTTCCTATAGGTAGATACCTATACTTTGCTACACCTGTATGTTAGATACATATTCAGTTGTTGTCGCACATTCACATTTACTGATGTTACTTAGCTGTACCTTATCATGATTTCGCATACATCTGGTTCAGCTATATACTTGTGCTTACCTGCTCGCATTCAGATATATCTCATATATTTATTCTTGGATTACGCATTGTTTATCTGGTTTTTATATGATATTTTCGGGATTTGGGAACCGCGGGAGTTCATGAAATTATGCATACATGAACAACCCGGTTTCCTTGATATGATATTTCGAGCGTCCCCCATGAGTTTTATCGGTGCTGATTTTATACTCCATACGATGTGTGGTTGCCGTATGGGAGTACATGGTGGGGCCCGGTATGGTTCCCCTCGGCAAGAAGATCGATGGGTTTGCCGATTGAGCCTGGAGGCGGGCGAGTACCTACCGGTGATTGTTTGGACCTGGCAGTTGTCTGGAGGCTACTGGCCAGAGTAGAGAGATGGATGCGGGATGACCTGTACTGTCGAGGCCGAGGGCCGACACTGCAGACGGACCCCGTGGGCTGATCCGGACTGACGGAGCCCCATATACGAGGATTTCTGTGCCGATGCTTGGCACACGGTTTCATGATATTTCTTTAACCCCCTTTTTGTATATATAACAGGGGATTTAGCCGTTGTTATATATACCCTTACACCAATATTAGTGGAATGGGACGCTAATATATGTGTATTGCCCCCATCATATTTATTTCTGTACATATATTTACCTTTAGGATGCTAGGACTTACTTGAGATTGGACTTGGGATACTAGGTGATCCATTGGGACTTGGACATTGGATATACCTATGTGATTGGTGACTTGTACATTCGGGATATAGGAGATTACTCGACATTGTACATTGAGGAGATGTGAGACTTATTTGATGTGAGTGCCCAATGTGGGGCCTGGTTTGAGGATTTGGGATTGGAGTATCTTAGTGGATTGTGATCCTGCCACGACGTCAGGTTTCCGTGGAAAATGACATATTCCACCCTACACCTCACCATTACCTATCTTATGCACAGATTCTTACATTGGTAGTACTTGTAGTGTACCCTTATGATAGTTGCATATTTGCTTTCTCATATCTCTATTGCATAGACATTGCATACTACTATCATGCCATCATTGCTTCACATATTGATTGTACCTGCTAGTGTACTCTACCTATTTCCGCATTGCATGATATACTATTATTGTAATCGTATATCTTAGATTCATGCTGTACGTACATTCCTGCGATTACCTGTATATGTTTTATACTATTCACGAGTTGGCAACTCACCCCCGTTGTGCCACAGGTGTTTCAGGTTGTTCCCCAGAGTAGTCGAGGAAGGCTATTCCTCTATTCAGCTACCCAGCTACCACCTTTTGCTACAGATATCGCATCAGCTCACAGTACCATTTTGCTTAGGTGGGTTAGATGGTTATCTGTATTTCATATTGTACCTTCGTTGTATATTGTACTCTCTCTCCATCTACTATTGTATATTTGACATAGAGACTTGGTGAGGACGTTAGTGTGTATTATTATGGATTTGATGTCTTTATATATGCAGCTTTTTCTCTACTGTCCTTGTTCTTCTGTTGTATTCATATTGACTAGTCTTTAGAAAAAAATGGGGTGTTGCTAAAATTTTAAAGAAAGAAAGCAAGACTTTTAAAGAATTTGGGTTGCGATTTCAATTGTTTCTAAACTTATATTATCTTTTCCGTATTTTTCTTGGTTTAGATTTCTGGGTTTGGCTTTCTTTTACTATGTTGCGTCTTTAGGCGTTGCGTAGTATTAGGGCCGTCACGGGCCATTCTTGGGTCGTGACAAAAATATTCATTAAATAGGATAAAATAATTAAAAACTAATTTGGTAAACTTTTTATTAAAAACCATACATTAAAATATAATTAGCTACAAAACACAATCTAAGGTGTTACAAAAAGGGACGTCGATGAGCGAACTCATCCGACACCCTACTGTGCCTGTCAGTGACAATATCCGTACAGTCCGGTCCGTTCGTCTATGAGCATCGCATGGCGGGCCTAGGGGGTTGGTAAAAATCAGACCCCCAAAAGCGGTACAAGTCGTGTCGGAGTGTAGCCCAGAACACCCTGAGATACTACTGGAATACCTATCAGTAAATCTCCTGCCTTGGCCAAGGACTTCATGTAATGGCTCTCCTAGACACAGCGCGACCTCACCCCCAATACCGGGAGAGACGAACCCTTGCAGATCCGCTCACTGCCTCCATATGGCTCGGGACTGTACCCAACTAAAACCTGTTTGCATGACTCCTTTGAGCCGTGGTAGGGTAGTAATCAAAGAACAGTAGGAACTCACACGAGAAAAATGACGATCTCAGGTTGATGAACTAACCTGTACACATGTCACCAGGGAACTGCTATCTGACGTCAGGTATAAGACCAACTAGCATGTTCCCGGTGAGTCCTGTCCGGTGTACTCATAACCCAATGAGCACTTGTATACATCTTAGGTGAACCAACTGACACCAGTAGCTTGTAAGACCGGCCACCGCCCCTCGTCGGGGTCTCGACTGTATACACTAGTCTACTCTGGAGTATCGATGCCCTGTCTCGAAAACTCCCACGACCAGGGACCTTTTAAGGATGTGCTTATAGACCCTAGCTCCCACGTATATGATCTCCATCATACTGCTGGCCGTCAAGCAAGAATCCTAAGGGCTCTATCAACGCGCAATAGTGACCTGTAAGGTCACCTAAAGCAGTACACGATGATAAAGATAAACCAGATAGCATACTATCATCTTGAGTAAGACTGTTCTACCGTCATAGGTCCTCCCTCAATCATTGCAATCACGTGCCTGTGATCCAATAATTGACTCGGAGGGCACTATCTCCAACAATATTCTGTGATTTGATCACTTGTTATTCTGAGACGAATGCTTATATATTATATATATGATATATAATAAATATTATTGCTTTTGTTTCTTCTGTGATGCTTGGGAAGCATAAAATTTGATGGGATTTCATTAATGAGATTAATGAAAATAAAAGAAACCTAAAGATGTTGTAGAAACTTGTTTTAAAAACTGGTAGCTCTAGTTCTTACTTTGCATAGTGGTATTTGTGAAATATCCTGCACCTCATTCGATGAGGAAAGAGCCGATATCCCTTCACCGGGAGTGACCTCTTTAGCAAAACTAGTAAAAGCCTAAAAAACACTCCTTTTCAAAATCACTCGATTCTACAACGATATCAAGTTCATTACGCAAAGGGTTTTCTTAGAAACCTGTCGTAGCCCTCCGTCATTTCAGATAAGTACTTCATAGTATTCGTGCTACGTTTGTTGGCCTTCGTCAAGGCGTAGTGTGCGGTAGCTATTTATGCTTATCTGCTTAAGCATATGATACGATTGAGTTAGGGTAGTCGTGCGACTTTGTTGGACTTCGTCAAGGGTCGTGCGGGTGGGTTTAATTCAATCATGAAATGTACGGGTTGAACTTGACTAGCCGCCTATGGTTTGTTGGCCTTCGTCAAGGTCATAGGTTGCTTGGGGCAAAATATTATCGGGGATTTCAAGTGTTGAAATTTGCAATGAGATTGCATACCTTCTATGAGATAGTTGGATCCCGATACCCACTGCGAGTAAGAGTTACTCCTGGGAGAGTCTTACACATTACAATTAGTTGATCAAGTAGGTGTCTAGAAAGGTATTAACGGGGTTACGTCCCTGGAAAAACCAGGTTTATTTTAATTAGGTCTGTGCGAAAGCACGGGGAACCTCCCTCAAAGTACCGACACTGGCCTGGCCGAAAGATTGGAAAACTTGTAGGGTGTAATTAATCCCGGCTAGTCTTACCTTTTAGGGTTTGAAGGAAGATTTGATAAAAACAGTGGGAGCCATCCTGATTAGATAAAATAATAACCAATCTAATCTTACAAAGAGCGCACGCAGAGTGTTTTCATCTCTCTCTCATGGTAGCAACCATGTCACGCCTTAATCAAGATAATAATATGGATGCATTGACCGAACCTGCTTATTATACTGTGCTGGGGAACGTTGGTTCCGCTCAATCTTATAATTGTTATAAGTCCGAACAGGAAATAGGGGAATATCCGGATTCCCATGCCACCCAATCGAAGAAAGTGCATATTGATGCATCTTCTTCGGGTGTGTTCATTACCGAGAACTGTTTCTCAGTATCCTCTGCATCCTGGGTATGTGAAACCGGATCAGGATCCCATATATGTAATCTGTTACATGGGCTACAGATAGGTAGAGAACTGGGAATGGGTGATATATCTCTAAGTGTTAGAGAATGGTGCAATTGTTGCAGCCAAATCTGTTGGAAAATATCACCTTGTATTAATACAATGATTCTGAATGAATGTTATTACATACCGAACCTGATATACAACATTACATCGGTTTCTTTATTAAGTTAAAGAAGGATATAATTTTGTATAGCGGATAATGTTTTGAACATTTTCCTGAATCAAGAGTTGATTCAATCAGGCGCAATATATAATAGCATATACGTTCTAAATCAAACCACAATTCAAAGTGTCTAGAACACACACTAGAGGAGTGATTCAGAAATGAACGAATCCTTCTTGTGGCATTGTAGACTAGGTCATACTAATGCGACATGACCAGCTAAGTTATATAAGGATGAATATAAGAATCTGTTTGACTTTTCATCTTATGATACTTGCCAGTCTTGTCTTAAAGGTAAAATGACCAATACTCCATTTACTGGAAACAGAGAAAGAGTTACTGATCTCTTGGGACAGATACATGATGATGTATACGGTCTTATGTCTACAAATGCCAGGCTTGGTTCTTCGTACTTCGTTATATTCATCAATTATCTCTCAGGATTCGGACATATGTTCATGTTGAAACACAAGTCTGAAACTTTTAAGAAATTCAAGGAATATAAGATATGAAGTTGAAAAACCAAATGGGTAGAAGTATTCAAGTCCTTCGATGTGATCGAGGAGGAAAATACTTGACCATGGAATTCCTGGATTTTCTAAAAAGAGAATGGGATTCTCTCTCAGCTTACTCCTTCGCATACACCACAGCACAACGGTATATCGGGGTGGAGGTATCGCACCCTATGAGATATGGCGTGCTCTATGATGAGTACTGCTGAGTTACCTGTTTCCTTTTGGGGTTATGCACTTGAGAAGCTGCATACCTATTGAATAGGGCTTTATCCAAATCAGTGCCTACCACTCCATATAAGATATGAAATGGGAAGAGACCATGTCTTAAACGAGTTAAGATATGGGGTTGTCCGGCTTATGTTGAAAACCAAAATCCGGACAAACTCGAGGAAAGGTCAGTTCTGTATAAGTTTGTTAGGATATCTCAAACATTTGTGAGGGAATATCTTCTACCACTCTGAGGAGCAAAAGGTATTTTGTTTCTCAGCATACCATTTTTTTAGAAAAGGAATTTCTTGTGAAGAAATTAGTGGTCATGAGGTAGAACTGGAAGGAGTTCCATCTACACAAACTAACAGCTGATGATTTGGTGAAACCAAAGGATTCAATAGTCTCCAACGAACCTCGGCCTCTCCGCGAATTTGGTAGGGTTCCTCATTCACTTGAGAGATACTATGGTCTTCTCGGTGATAGTGGGAGCGAGAATTGCATCATGGTAGATGGTGGCCCAACCAGGTTCAGGCATGCCATCACGAGTGGGGACTCTATGAAAAGGCTGGATGCTATGCGATCAAAGATGGAATCCATGTACACCAACAAAGTATGACTTTGCATGCTGCACCTGAAGGGGTAAAACCCATTGGGAGCAAATGGATCTAGAGAAGATTCTTGGTATGGATGGAAAAGTTGAGACTTTCAAAGCTAAGATTAAGTCCATAAGGATCAATACACGCATCACGGAGATGGAACATCTGTTTTGATGTAGCAGTCAAAGAGTTTAACTTCATCAAAAAGGTAGATGAACCTTGTATATATATAAGAAGGTTGTAGAAAGTAAGGTTGTCTTATACGTATTGTACGTAGATGACATACTCTTGATAGGAAATGGTTTCCTGTGGTACACTCGGTCAAGATCCTCTTATCACAAGGATTCACAATAAAAGATCAGAATGGTACCTACTACATCTTGTAGATTATGATCTATGGTGATAGATCTAAGTGGATGTTGGGAGTGTTCAAAATCCAGGTACATTAACACCATACTAAAGGTGTTTAGTATAGAGGATTCTAAGCATGATGGTTCGCCCACTTACTCAGGAATCACTCTCTCCAAAAAGATGTCTTCCAAGACTGATTTGGAGAGAGCTAGCGTGCAAGGGATACCCTATGATTCGGCAGAAGGCTCTATCAGAGTATGCGATGTTATGTACCAAACCAGATGTAGATGACTCGCTAGGTGTAGTGATGAGGAATCAATCGGATCTTGGGAGAATCACTGGATAGCTGTGGAGGAAATTCTTAAGTACTTGAGAAGCACTAAAAGAAAGTTCTCGGTTCCAGCTTCCAGAGTGATAAGTTCGACTGAAAGTCAGTCACATGCATTGTCTTTAACCTCGGTGGAGGGACGGTATGTTGGAAGAGTTCCAAGCTAGATACCGTGACATACTAGACAATAAAGGCTGAATACATTGCTACCAACAATACTACCAAAGAGGTTGTCTGGACATTACTTGTTCATGAGATGAACAAGGTTCCTACTATTGAGCGTCCAATAATTGTTATTGTGACAACAATAGAGTTGTAGCTTTCGCCTAGGAACACCAGTCCCATCAGCGATCCGGACATATTCTGAGACTAGTATCACCTGATCAGGGAGATGGTTAATCTCAAACGGATTGAGGTCAGGAGAGTTGGCACAAAGAAAAACACGGCGGATCCACTCACCAAGTCCTGCTTTTCCAAATACTAATTGAGAGATTTCGGGATGGTTGAGTATGAGATACTACAACCACTGCTATATTGTTGGGTATTGGATACTACAACAGATGGCCTTAGTGCAAGTGGGAGATTGATAGTTATGTGTATGCCCTGGAGGCCATTATTGTACATGGGATGTATATTGTAGTGGATGCTTGGACATATATAGGGAGGACTTTCTCGCTCGACATAATAGTATGCTATCTGGTTGCACTTTATCTTAACATGTTGACTTATATACGTGATGTTGTCTTGCTCTCACATGTTGACAAAGCCCTTAGGTTGTGTACTTGACTACCAGGACTATGATGGAGATCATACTAGTGGGGCCAAGGGTAGTCCATAAGTACACCCTTCAATTGTTCCTAGTCGTATGAGTATCGAGACATGGCATCGATACTCCAGAGTAGACTAGTGTATACGCATCTTGACCCATATGATGGGTGATGGATGATCCCACATCCATTGGTGTTTGACATCAAAGATGGTATACGGGTGCTCAGTGGAGACTGGGTACACTGGACGGACTTGCCGAGAACTCCTATATAGTATTATACCTATTGTCAGATAGCAGTTCTCTGGTGACACTGGTACAGGTTAGTCTGTCGACCCGAGATCGCCATAGAGTCTTGTGTGATTCCCACTGTGCTTTGATTTCCACCTTACCACAGTCAATAGATCATGCAAAACGGTGGTTTTGGGGTACAGTCCTGAGTCACATGGAGGCAATGAGCGATAGGAGGGGATTCGTCTCTCCCGGTATTAGGAGTTGATGTTGCGCTATGCTCGATTGGCCATAACAGGAAATCCCAGGCCAGGGTTGCTGAGATTTACTGGTAAGTGTTATCAGTAGTTTCTAGAACCGTTATGGACCTTGCATCGGCATGACTTATCAAGATATTAGGGTCTGACGTTATACCACCCCCAGGCGATGATATGCGACATATCTGACGAAGAGACCGGACTGTACGGTAGTGTTACTGTCAGGCTTTTGCAGGTGTTAGAGCGGGCTAGCTTGCTGATCTTCTGATCGTTCAATACCCGGGTAGCCGTTATGTCCAGCTAGTACCGCTGACGGCTTGTGGGCCTACTGCCGGCGTATTGACGAGTCTTTAGAGTCCTACACAGAGGTTTCACCGGCTCAGGCAAAACGAAGTAGGAGCACATATGTGATATGTGCGGGACCGAGATTAATACGAGTATGTGATACCGTATTCTATTCTCGCGATATAAAGTATCGATCGGTTATATGTGATATAGCCGGGTTATCGAATCAAATGTTGATTCGATAAGTTGATACTGTATCGGTCGGTTATATGCGATATAGTCGGGTTATCGATTCAAGTGTTGATTCGATATAATGATACAAATAATATTAGTCGGTCATATGAGATATAACTGGATTATTAAATCAAGTGTTGATTTAATGATTTAATGTATAATTATATATTTGATATATTAATTTACATTAACTAATATTAGCTCACTTAAACATTTGTTTTTCTTATATGTGCACACTTAATATATATGTGATATATATTAATTGTGTTTCTTTCTGTGTCATGGTTGATGATACAAGCTACAAGGGTGTATGAGACTTACACCATGATGAAGATAATGTAGGGTTTATTTATTTAGTGTAAATCAATTATTAGTTGGATAATTGTCATATGGCATGAAGCTTTGAGAAGCTTGGAGACCCATTGACTAGTCCACTAGTTTTGTTTTATACTAGATATTTTGTTAACCTAACTATTTTCTTAACTCATGGTTAAGTCTCTACATGAGACATATTAGATATTTTCTCACCCATGGTTGCCATTCTCACTCACAACATTATCTATCTTCATCTTCTTCTTCAAGCTCAAGAGCTCTCTAGCTTTTGGACATGTGAGAAACTTTAGTGACAAAATCAATTCCAAAGTGAGCAAAAATCCTACTTCATCATCCTCTACTAGATTAGCACTTTAGTATAGGGTGTTAGCTTCACTAATCCTATATTAGTGAAGGGGGAAGCTTGGGTTAGTGTCTCCTCGGCGTAGATCATCTTTGACCTCGAAGACTTCAAGCAAGATCGTTCCTTTCTTCTTGAGAAGCCATGCAAGAGTCCGGGAATTACATGATCGCAGCGAAGGAACCACTACAAGGAGCTTTTGAAGTGAAGGACTGGCCTACAAAGGTTGTATTCCTCATTCACTTAGATGTTAAGTTGTTAACATTGCTTGATTGTTTAAATTTCTAGTTAAAGATTCTTGGTTAGAGTTATTTAGAACGGCAAAAATTTAAAAACGGCATGGACGATGCCTCCCGAAACCTTGCTGACGTCCTAGGTAACCCTACATGGCCATCACCTGAAATCCTTGCCCAAGGTAGACGAGAATTACCGAACCAGGATCGATAGTTTCTCAGGTGGTGATGGGTTTCATGCCGACACTAAAAGCCGCGTTGTTAGGGGTCTGACTTTATCCACCCCTCTAGACTCAATATGCGATATTCTTAGACGAACAGGCTGGACTGTACGGATATTGTCACTGTCAGGCTCAGTAGGGGTTCAGGATGAGTTTGCTCGTCGGCCTCCCTTTCGCTCAATACCTTGGTAGCCGTTTGTAAAGTTTTGGAAATCGTTATGCAAATTTTCCGTTTTTAGGGTAAAATAGTCGGTGTTTTCCGTAAAAACCCGGAATGGGATCAAATTTTAGTATAGTCTTGGCAGCACCTAGTTTAGCTAGAATATTTCTGGTTTGCCGGTTTTTGTGGTCACTTGGAAATTTTGGTTCACGTTGATATTTTCCTTAATTAAAATATTATTTTAAGTTGTTAATTATGCACTTTATTAGTGGTAATTACAATTTTGGTTTGGGTTAATTACTTCTAATGTGAATCCATGCTAATCTAATCACTAGATTAATCTTAATCCTTCCATTGGAAAATATCTAGATATTTGTAATTAAATGGAATTTTTAAAAGAAAGAAATGAGGTGGCTTTGTTATTATTGTTTTAATGAGCAATTATTGAAGTTTTTAGCTAGAAGTTTCCACAAAAATTTCCAAAACCCCACTCCTTGCTCACTTGGCCGAGCCTACCCCTATGCTGCCCTCTTTCTTTTTTCATGCCATTTTCATCTTCCTCAAGCTAAATAAATCCAAAAAAATCATCAAATATTCACACAATCTCATAAATAAATCCATACCCACAATTCTTCATCTCTAAACAAACTTAGATCAAGAGGAAAGTCTTCATTTTGGATGATAAAATTTAGAGTTTTGTTGCTAATTTGTGATCTAGTAAAGGTATAAACTCTAACCCTAAATTTTAATTGTTGTTTAAATCCTTAAAGCTTGCTTATTTAGATGTTTAATATAGCTTCAATTTCATGTTTAGAATTTTCATTAAAAGGATTATGAATTTCAAGTTAGGGTTTTGATGTGTTAAAATGGTTAATCATGAAGTGTAAACTTGGAAACCTTAATCAATTTGTGAGAATGATATTTGTTAAATTCCTAATTTGTCTAATGGAGTTTATTAGCAAACTAAGTTCTTACTAATGCATATTTGGGTGAGATTAAAATTGTGAAAATAGTTTGGGTGATTTAATTAAGCCGCTTTATGATGATTGCGATCACTAGAATTGTTTAAACATATAGCTTTGTGCTAAAATGATATAAAATGCTTACTAGGTTTTCGGTAAAACTTAAACGTGAGTTTTAATGGACGTGTGGATGACATGAATATTATTATCTGTGATAATTATATGTGTTGTGAATGAGTATTGGTACGATTGGGTTTTTAGCGTGGCGGTTTTCATAAATAGAGACCCTAGTTTGGGTTTTGGCTATGTTTTCTGGTATTGGGATTTCTTGGTTTTGCGACTGGATATTGTATTTGGTCGTTGGACGTTTGTACGTCTACGACGAGTGTTGTTGGTTGTTTTGCATGCGTAGGCTATAGGTTCTAACTTATGAGCGCACCACGTGCCGTATTTGGATTTCGGAATTTGATATTAATAGCATTGCGAATTCATATTGATTGTAGGTACATTAGCGTGGAATCTGAGACGACGAAGTGCATCGACTGCGGCTAAGCGAGGAGTTTAGCAGGTGGGTAGATTTATATCTACGGTGGAAGTCTGGTGGATGGCGTATAGCACCCCCGCAAACATTGATATGGAATATCGCTTGTTTATTTTATCCTGATAATGACATGCGACAGACATGATTGTAGGATTTACAAACAATAATATGATAGAAGTTGATGCTAATGAACATATTGACACATGAGAATATGAAATGATAAGTGAATCATGATAGGTATGAACTGAAAGAGAACAAGTGTGACGTTTATATTAATGTGATGTGAGATATTAATGTGATGAACGAGTATACGATGTGATATGATGACTTAGTATGATATGTCGTTATATGGATTCGAGTCGATATGAGATTGTTGATACCTTTGTAGGTCCCCTGATACGAGATTGACATGGATGTGACCTGAGGGATAGGTATATATATATGGATAATGTTTTCCATATTGAGTGATATGTTGTACGAGACATAGATCCGTACCCCCGAGGTTGTATAGGTTGATAGAATGCCTAATTTGTTTAAGGCTGTCGTACGATAGATTACCGTACACGATGAGTTTTACTTGCTGATTTATCCATACCCTTGATTAGAGGTTGTCGTACGATGGATTATACCGTACGTGATGTTGTGAGGATGGAGGTCGATTGATAGATTCACCGACTCGGATATATTGTGGACACGTATACCTTGTAGCATTTAGCTGACGATGTACCTTATGCTACGTTTATAATATTCTCATTTGCATTATATATGTACCTGTGTTAGTACACCTACACCATTATTGATGATGCGTATATTACACTTACACCGATTACCGGCTCACACACTTTCATCATCGATAATTGCTATGTCACTCACACAGTAGGATTGCTACATCATGCTATGATATACTTGCCATGTTCACATCACTATGCTATGTTGCATGATATACTTGCTATGTTCATATCACTGTTCCACATTGCATGCATCATACATACCTGCTTACATGTAGATACACTTATCTTGCTATAGTTACATGTACACCTCATATGAAGTTGCACTTGATTTCGAAGGATTTGGGAACCGCATGATATATTTTAAAACTAGATTCTTTTAAAAGAGCAGTTTTCCCTTAATATGCTCATATTGTTGTTGTATGTTGCATATGTTAGTTTTCATGGATTTACGCATTGAGATATGGATTTCATGTGATTTATGGATTTGAGAACCGTGGGAGTATTTCAAGAAACTATGTATTGTTTGAAAACCCGGTTTTTCTTGATATGATATTTCGATGCGTCCACCATGAGATTTCTCGGTTCTGAGATTTGTGATATATACCTATGTGAGGAGTGAGTGGGTTGTGTGAGGGTACATGGTGGAGTCCGGTATGGTACCCTGGGGCAAGAAAGGTATGTCGATGGATAAGCCGATGAGCCTAGCAGGGGATGTGCACTGCCTACCGGTGACAGTATTTGGACTCGGCGGTTATCTGGAGGATACCGACCGGAGTCATAAGATGGATTTAGGCCGACCCGTTCTGCCGGAGCCCGCGGGCCGATTCCGCAGACGGGGCCTATTATACGAGGATTTATGTGTCGATATTAGACACGGGTTTCATGATGTTTTGAGTGTTGATGTTATACACTCAGGTTTCCATGATTTTGTTATGTCGTGAGGGACACACGTTGATTTATATCCTCATATTTACCTGCATATGCTTTTATGATATTTACATACAGGAGTTTTTGTGTCAGTGGTTGACACGTGGACGAGATCCACTGCATACATGTATTGATTACATTGTTGGACGAGATCCACTCCATACATGCATTGATTATATTGTTGGATGATATCCACTTGCTGATAGGATTTTACCATGTGTTGGCACATATGCAGATACGGTCACCCTAGATATCATAGTATTACCTTTATATTATAGTTGAACTAGGAATCGTTGTTTATTTCGATTTCTACCTGATGATTTTTTCTACTCACGAGTTGGAAACTCACCCCCGTTGTGCCTCAGTTCTTGCAGGTTGTCCGCTTGGATCAGTAGTGGCATCGCTGGCACATAGCTTGCTTGTGTTTTGCTTGGTAGGTGGTACATGTTGGATCGTGCCCCTCTTGTATTCATTATTCATATTGTATCTAGTCACTCCATCAAATCAGAAACTAATATTTGTATATATTGCAGACTTAGAAGACTTGTAGTTGCAAGACTTGAGCGATGGGTTTTATGTTCGCTTTTGGGGTTGATGTCTTGCTTTACTTTTCCTTGTGTGGATTTTCGCCGTTGAGCGTCGTATACTTGTTATTTATACTTGTGGTGGTTGTTTCCGCCGTTGGGCATGATTTTCTCCCGTCTGGGGATGTTTTATTTTTTCTGTGTTGTACCCGTTTTCGGGGATAGTTTTTACAAGGGAGGTGTTGCCCAAATTTTTAAAAGACAAAACATGATTTACTATACCTTTATTTCAAAGCTTCACCTCTTTATTTCTTAAAAAGGTTTAGATTTCTGGGTTTCAGCTTACTTGAATTACGTTACGCCTGTAGACGTCGTGTGATTTAAGTGCTGGTCGCGAGCTAATATTTTGGGTTGTGACAAAGTTGGTATCAGAGCGCAAGGTTTAACCTTGGTTCGTATTTAGGATTGACTATGTGGAGTCTAGGGCGTATATATTTTGGAACCTAGGCTTGACCTTACGGAACTTAGACTTGAACAAGGGGGTGTTAGACCCGACTTTCCTTTCATAGGATGACCCTGATTGATGGAGTAGGTAGCTTGAGCAGAGTGACGTACCATACATATGTTCCGCGGTATATTTACGATACAATACTCCACTTAAGTGCCCTTAGGATGTACATATCTTGAGACTGGTGATTCTCTTTGTTTTCCTTGATTATACATCCATTTGAGATCCTTGATTTTATTCGCTTCCATGATCATACTCTTAGTGAGTTGACTCCTCCTTATAATCATGTATCATTTTTGGGATCCGTTGACTCTTGCATCACTTTGATATTTTTCGTCGATACTTGATTGAGGTTCCTGTCACCATGGTTTGAGCGCAGATTGAGCTGCTGCTGGTGTTGCGGTCAGGGCGAGCTCATCATGGACGAAGACTGACCATTGTATTTTCTGGTGACATGGGAACGTATCGATGTAGTGTTGTGTTGTGACCTCTCGTTTGAGATGAGTGTACGGTTTTGTACCGGATGATCATGCCTTTATAAGAGGACTGTTGATCTACAGCCTACCTCGGAGTTTGTGATGTCATCGACCGTGCAGACAGATGACCCAGCGGTTGCTGAGATTGATGTAATGTCGCTTCCAGAGCTTACGAGCTGAGATCGCTGGAGCTTCCAGGCAGAGATGCAACAGATGATAGCTAGTCTATCTTGAGTTGAGTTGAGAGACGAAGGTTATTCGTCATATTGATGTGCCGATGTAGGCCCAGTTGAGTTGAAGATTTCCAATGTGGAGAGTCTTACTCAGGTCTAGAGTAGACCGATCCAGAGATGAGCGTTGATGTATCGTCTATCCTTGAGGATTGAGGCAATTGTTTAGCATGCGGACGGAGGGTGTTCACATGTCGTCTAGGCGAAGTTGAAAGGTTCAAACGAATGTCAGAAAACCCTTTTTTCAAGTTTAAAGTATTCAGAGGAACATGCAAGTGATTCTGTGGACCCTCTAGAAGAATGAAACCCTAACTCAACATGATGACCATGGAACCGCTTTTGAACCCTAGGGTTTGCGGCAGTTTAGCGGTGCCATCAGTGAGGCTTGGGTTTGACCTTCTACGGCTGGTCCATAGGTACTATGGCATATACCGAATATTATTAAACTGTGCTCAGGTGTTGAGCTCTCGGAAAATTTTGGGACTTTGATAACTCGATCGAAAAGTTTAACGTCGTCCGGATATCCTGTGATAGGAGATCAGCAACAAGACCAGCTTTGGATAGAGGACCTCACCCAGAATTGTTGTGAGTTGATCGAGAAACGAGTGAGTATTGAGTATTCCTCCGATGGTTGGGACAAGTTCCCGAGGACGCGTTCGGCTAGATATCTTCTACAGAGTGATGAAGATACCGAGTTCGTGAATTCGAGTTCGTGCGAGAGATTCCGGATTAATTGTCGCTGAGAACCATTGCAGGACGCAGATAGCATGACATGATATCGAAGTGGACGATAATAGGGACGAGTGGAACAAGAGGTTCGTGCGTGATGCTGACGAGCTGTTGTTACTGCCCGTCGAGATTAGATATCGGATGTGTATACAGAAGCGTTGGAATATGACCTGTTCCCAAGGAAATGCTGTGCTGAAAACGCAGATGTCCAAAAAGCGAGAAAAGATTTGTAAGAGTACCAGCCTCCGTATAGTTCGGTATAGGCGAGATCGGAAGGCACCTTGAGCCGGTTCCTTCCAGGACACTGCTGCGATGAGATTACACTGAGGAATAGTTATGGCACGTGTATTCAAAGGGCCAAAGGCCGACGCCAGTGACGTGCTGCTTTATGAGTAGTCATACTATTTGGCCGAGAGATGACCTAAGGAGTGGCAGAACGAAATCGTTTCCGTTAGCACACCTGACCGGGCAGATGAGCCGAAAGAGTAGGAGATTGGTAATACACAGAGAAATGAGGACCTATAGACAGAAGACGCCAGACTGTGAGCAGGAGGCAAGCAGATGTTCTTGATCTTCCAGTTTGGGCGCACCGAGATTTTTTCGACATTGTAGGAGGTGTACCTCATTGTCATTTGTTGCGATTTGCGTTTTTGATATGAGTATCACGCTTATATTGCTTGGAATTGAGTTTTGATGATTGAGTTTCAAGATATTGTTTCGTGCACAATGGCTGCACCTACTGGGTATTTACTTTTGTGCATAGTTATTTCACTTGAGATATATATTTAATACATCGTTGTGTTGATATCAATTTTGTTCCTTAGCTGCACATGTTTATGATTTCGTGGATTTCATATGGTTGATTTGACATTGTGCATGTGGTACGCACTCGATTTGATTTTTGCACTCGGTATAGATCACATATGCTTGCAGTGCATTGATATGTGTTTTGTGCACACAGTTGCACATGTTTATAAGTTTTATACACCTTGGTATACTCGGTGTAGTTTTAATATGCATTTGAGTTATTGATGATATTTCGTGCACTAGATGCACAGGATTTGATATTTCGTGCAGTCGATGCACAGTATTTGATATTTCGTGCAGTGGATGCACAGGATTTGATATTTTGTGCAGTGGATGTACTTGATTTAGATTTTATTTGTGCATGATGGATGCACTTGATTTGGATTTTCGCGCACGTCGGGCGCGTGATATGATTTTTGTGCACACCTGGTGCACTCGATTGGGGTTTTCGTTCGTGCATGTTAGTTGCACTGGATTGAGATTTTCGGGTACTTTTGATGCACTGGTTGTTATTGTCGTGCACACCAGTTGCATTGGACAGATACTTTCGTGCGCACCTGTTCAGTTCATAAAACTGCACATTTAATATGACATTTTTCCTACTATTTCTATATAATAAAAGGTGTTTATTACAAATATGACACATATGAAGGTTTATCTGCAAAAATACTATTTTCATATGTTTATATATTATAATTAACATTATGTAGGAAAAAGTAAGCATATAATATCCATGTAATATTTGGCTCATTTAAATATGCTTACCTTATAAAATACCTTTGACCAATTCTAAAATATCATGACAAATGGTTAAAGATAATATCTCAATAAAAACAAATTCTACTACCATCATTTATTGAGATAATTGTGCAGGAATTATATCATGACTAAAATCAAGGAAATCCGAGTTGGCAAGATCAAATCTACCGAAGATATTAATGTAAATTGAAGCAACTAATTCTTGCAGAAATGTAGAGAAGATTTTCAAAGCCTAGATACTCAAAAGATTACCAAGTGTTACAGATATGAAGCTACAAAAATTAGAAGCCATGATCTCACCAAAAGGGGGTGGATCCGCGGCCAAACCTATCCAACAGCTGCGGTTCCGCCGCACTTCTGAGGATTTAGGGCTCGGGATTTTGGTGGTTGGGATCCTAACAACTAGTTTCCATATTAGGAAACTAGGGTTCTGGCTTTGTGACTATAAATAAGGACCGAGAGCCTCTTGGAAAAATCATCACACCGACGCGATCACGAAGTCCATGACGGCTCAAGAATCCTGGTTGATCATCAACAGTTCATCTACCTCCTTAGAAGAGATCGAGAAGCAAACTAGTATTTTGTAATCATTTTCTAAGTGAACAAAGTGTAATTAATCTTGTTGATTAATAAAGATAGTTGTTTTCTTATTTTATTTCTTTGTAGTTCTTCAACATGATTTCCTTCTCTATCTTTTCTTTTCCCCACATGCGCGAGTAATTCTTTACTTGTTAGGGTTCAAAAGATTATGGTAGATTAATGGATGAGGAAGATCCTTAAACTCTTTTTACATCCTATAAAGTTTATAAACTTTACCAAAAGAATAGTTAACATCCTAATTGGGCGCGCTATCAATTCATTGATAATCACGACCACAATTAGAGATTAGATTAACAATTGTTTTGGTAAAGGTTAGACATGAACGGAGATCCATGTCGAGATAGGGATTAAGAGTGGGAACCCTTTTCCCTCCAGGAACCCTAATCTACATGCATCACTGTCGATCTAGTTTTAAATCTATTAAAGGATAAAAGGATTAATCTTTAATTAATCATCCATGACTACTAAATCTTAATGAACCCTACAAGCCCCCTTTTATATAAAACCTACATCCGTAGTTAATCTAGATCTATATTCTGCATACGTGTTTAACGTAGATCTAGAACCTACTACCATTCTTCACCATTCTTTATTCTTCCTCCTTTCCTAATCAACACGCCTAAAGTAAGACTATAAGATTCAACGTTTCCCTGAGGACGACCCGTACTCATCTTGGTCTAGCTACACGCGACACCATTTTGATTGCGGTTATTCTACAAACACACTTTTTCACACAAATCAAATGGCGTCATTGCCGGGGATACGTGCGTAATTTTTTATTCTTACTATTTGTGTTGAATTCTTATTCGATCTTTATCATAAATAAAATAAAACTGCAAATTGTATATTTAACGATTATTGTGTGAATTTTGCGAGGGGATCTGGAGTCACAAAATTGAGGACACAGAGAGCCAGAGACATTTATCAAGATCCAGAGGAGCGCAGGAGGCCACGTAGCAAAAATCATCACGAGATCCCTCCACTTCATGGCGGAACCGCGGCAAATAAGCAAAAGTACGGCGGAAGCGCAACGGATTTGAGGGATTAGGGTTCCAAACTTCTCTGGTAAATTTTTTAGCTCCTTCTCTCTCCTCTGAAATCCAATAAAATATCTTTTCTGCAAGATTCTTTGCAAAATATCGCCGCTCAAAAATCTTTTTGCAAAGTTTTGTAATTGGTTTGTTTATTCATATTTTAATACGGATTTTTAAGGGGCAAAGACCAAATTCAGATTAGGTAGGGATTTTATCACCCTTCCTAAGCCCCACAAATCACAAAACGAGCATCTGCATCAACCCTACATTAATTTAAAAAATATCTAGACAAGACTCTAAGGACTGTCGCGCTCAATAAAGACAGAGGAAGGTCGTGGGTAATTTATCGCTTTTCCGCATTACTTTTGTGGTGCCTAGGCAAGTGTGTCTAAGGCAAGTGGTTACTTAATTAGGCCCGCTATTTTCGGTGATTCGTATAGCGGATACCTGGCACTTACCTGGCACTTACCTGGCCATAAGAGTAGGAAAAAGGTGGTAGAGGATTGATCCTGCGGCTTGTCCTTTGGAAGTCTAGGAGCGGTCTAGAGACTTGATCTAAGTAACCTTAGTTCTAGGGTTGTTTGTGCATTTTTGTGTGATTTGTCAAAGTCCGACACACTTTTCAAAGCAAACCAAATTTTTAAATCACACACACGCTGCTACTTGCGCTAAACCCGCTTAGTGCATGCTCGGCTAGACACGGGATTCTAGTGCCCGTCTTGTCCGCGTTCCTGCTATCGACTCCGAAGTCGGTGCTTCTTCATTTTCTTTTCCCTCACCACCCACCACGACCGCGATGGACGGATATCCATCAAACTTTAACACCACTCTGCCACCGCCCGCAGGTGCGCAGAATCCTCCACGTATTTCTCTTCAGGAGAGATGCTACTCTACATGTGGTCCCCTTCACACTTGTCTTTCCATTCCACCAGCCAATGGGGATAATTTCGAAATTAAATCTCATTTCATCAAACTTTTACCTAGATTTCACGGGCTCGAATCTGAAGACGCATATGTTTTTATCACTAAATTCGAAAACGTATGTGCATTGATGGGTACTTCACAGCTTTCTGTGGATGCTATGCGTTTACGTATTCTCCCGTTCACTCTGTGCGATTTAGCCGAGAAGTGGCTTTATAATACACCCGCACATTCTATTTCAACATGGGACGAATTCGTTATAGCATTCCTGAAGAAATTTTATCCCAATCATAAGACCGCCCGTGTTCGGAGCGAAATCATCCAGTTTACCCAACTTCCTAATGAACCATTTTGGAAATGCTTTGAACGGTTCAAGAATCTTCTTTTACAATGTCCTCATCACGGAATCCCTAGATGGGATCTGTGCCGAATTATCTATGAGGGTATTGATCTCACGACAAAACAGATGCTTGAAACCATGTGTCAATGTCAATTCCTGTCTAAAGATGATGGTGAAGCTCGGAAATACCTGGAAGATCTTGCTCAAAACACTTTACAATGGGAAAGTGTTAGTCAACCATTGTCTAGGGAAGGTATCAATCAGCTCGATGTTTCCGTCACAATGAAAGCCGAAATGGCCGCAATACAAAGGAAACTCGACGCTATAGAAAACAGAATTTCTTCAGCCTCCCTAACCCAATACACACTTCCCAAAACCGTGTGTGGTTGCTGTTCCAACCCATCACATTTGACGGAAGAATGTCCTTTGAATGTACCGTTTCATGGTCAAGAGCACACTAATGCTTCTTTTCAGCAGCAAAGACCTGGAAACTATCCATCTTCTTCCACTTATAATCAAGGTTGGAGGAATCACCCTAATGTTGCTTGGAACCAACACCAAACTCAAAATACGATTCCAAACCCAAATGACTTTCAAAGGGTCCCTCCACAGCAACAGCAACCACCACAACTGAGTCAACACACCTTTCAACCGCAATCTTTAGAAAACCCGGCCAACAACTTTGATCCTTCTTCTGCCGGTACCGATAAACCCTCTGCACTCAATATGTTCATTGCACGGTCCATGCGAACGAATGAAATTTTAACGTCTTCTATCCATATGTTAGTGCAAAACACTGTCTCCCACGGTGAGAGTATCAAATTGATAGAAGCACAAATTGCACAACTGACTACAGCAATGAGTGCTAGAGAGAAAGGGAATCTTCCAGCTCAACCCTTACCTGATCCAAGGTGCTCACGATATAATGTGAATGCACTTACCACGTTGAGATCTGGAAGAGTGCTGGATAACCATGTGGGTGAACAGATTGAAACTGATATTGAGGAACAAATTGAACCCCCGGCTTCCACTTCCACTTCTACTTCTTACTCTATTTCGTCTAGTTTACCTTCTTCTTCCGAGCCAATTCTCCGTTTTCCCCAAGGCTCGAACCCTCCACCCACTTCATCCTTTCCACCCCCACAAACTTCTCCACATACGTTGGACCCAACACTTATTGATAAAGCTCCATTTCCAGATAGATTGAGGTCCAACAAACCGAATGCACAAATGGAGAAGGTTGTGGAAATATTTAAGCAAGTTAACGTAAATATTCCTCTTCTAGATGCTATACAACAAGTTCCAGCTTATGCGAAAATACTTAAGAACTTGTGCACTAGGAAGAGAAAAACTCAAGTGCCGAAAAAAGTTTTCATGTCAAGTAATGTAAGCACAGCTTTTACACAGCAATTACCCAAGAAACGTAAGGACCCTGGCTGTTCTACAATCTCTATTTCTGTTGAGGGTAAAAATAGCAATCATGCTTTACTCGATTTAGACGCTAGTGTTAACTTTCTTCCTTATTCTCTGTATGAGCAATTGGGTATCGTAGAATTAAAACCATCGCAATGCACTTTACAGATGGCTGATCGATCTATCACCAAAGCAAGGGGTATGTTAGAGGATGTGTTGATAAAAGTCGGGGAATTCATCTTCCCTATGGATTTTATTGTTCTAGATACACAACCTGTAACAAACCCACGGAACCAAATTCCGGTGATTCTGGGTCGACCTTTTCTTGCGACTTCCAACGCTATAATCAATTGTCGAAACGGTTCTATGACCATATCCTTCGGGAATAGGTCAATTGAACTTAACATTTACAGGTTGGGAAGTGAAGCCTCCGAACCTCATGCTCGAGTATGTTCTGTCGAATTAATGGATGTCGATAGCAGCGAATTTAAACAGCTTCATGATACTGATCTAGACTCTTTTCATACGTTGTTGTTTGACCCAGATATGTATTATACACATACGGACCCTTCTTTCGAGTTGTTCGGGTCAACATCTAACGCTTTTTCTGAACTTTTCATGGAGTCTGAGTATCATCCAGTTCTTTCCAATGACATTATTCTTCGGGATATCGATGAAAGCTTCGCTGATGAACTCGCATTTTTAGAAAACACGGGTGTTGAGATGAATCAACTCTAAAACAAAGAAATTGAACCTCCACCCCTTCTTCTTGACAATCACAAGAATGCGAGTAATCCATCATTAGCATTGTGTCCTCTCTCCAAATTGAGACGTAAACCCTTTCCATCACACCACTTATCTCTTCCCCACTTCTTCCTGGCTCTGTATAATATATTCTTCCACCAACTGGTGCATTTCATCGATAAAATCTTCGAGTGGTTGGTGTTGACTTTCGGTCTTTGTAAGGATTTGCATTGACCAATAACTTTACCCCCCACTTATGATTTTAAAAGCTTAACGGTGTTTAACTCAAGTTTGGGGGGTATATTTTTGGCTCTTGAAAATAAAAAATTTACACAAAATGGTGAGTCAAAAATAAGTTTGGGGGAGGATTTTCATGTTCACTTATTCATGTCCCCATTAATAACTTTTCCTTCCAAGCTTACAGGTTTTTGAGATTTAACAGACGGCAACAGTGAGGACACTGTTGTAAACAAGTTTAGGGGAGGTTTGTGCTTATTTACGCATCACTTTGCATCATACTTTGCATAAGCACAACATTTTCAAAAAAAAATTCAAAATTTTTCTTTATAATAAAATATTAGAAAGTGAAAAATTACATCTAAAAGATTGGAAAAGTTTAAGAAAACCATGAAAGTTAGATGTTTTCTTAAACGAACCAGTAATAAGTAGTTATGAGCCGTTGTCCAAGGTTAGTAAGATGAAAGAAGTCACTAATCTGAGGAAAAAATAAGTCTGAAAAATAGTTCATATTCTGGAGGCCTAACATTTGAACGTTGATACCCTACTATACGCACTTACACACGTCTTGAAACTCGGGATAGTAGAGGATACCTTGAAATGCTCATGTCTAAAAGCCAAAGTACGAAAATTATAAATGAAGCAATAAAATATAAAATGGTGAAGAAAAATGAACACTGGTCTTGTAATCACCAAGGCAGCATAAAAAATATAGAGATGGTGCTTCATCACCTAGTGCCTTAGACCAACTGGTTTGGAAGTTACTGCTAAGCCTTAGGTGTTGCAGACGAGGAAAATACTAAATACACCTAATATAGCAAGCACATGAGTAATCGGGCGGTTAGTACCTCAAGAAGTATTAACGGTCGCATGAAAAATGTGTGAGCAATTCCATCTAAATATTCACCAACTAAAAAAAGTACTGAGCTAGATGGACAAGAGTATGATAGCTTGAATTGAATTCTCCGAGTGTAGGGATGTCCTTTACACACACGTAGGGGTATGTGATCAATGTTTGGAAGAAAGGTATGAATGAAGAATAAAGACGATGTTTTATTGAGGGGCGATATGATTTCTAACATTTTTTCATGATCATTAAGATAGGGTTCATAGCAACTGAAAAAATAGTGTAGTTGAAAACTCTTATTTTCAAGTTCTTTCTTTCATAATTCTTATCTTTGTATGTAACTTTCACTATCTTTCTTTTATTATAGGATTTTGTGGGTGTAATCCGCTGAAAACCCTCAGGAGACAACACTCCTCCTACTAGGGACACCTAGGGGTTTAACGGCTTGTTGCACGTGCTCGGTGCAATCGTGTTGCCTACGAAAGTGTGGTTAGCTTCTTCTTTTTCTCCTTCTCTTGAATAACTAGTTTGCTCGGGACGATCAAAGATAAGTTTGGGGGTATTTGTTCAGTTGATAAAACTGCACATTTAATATGACATTTTTCCTATTATTTCTATATAATAAAAGGTGTTTATTATAAATATCACACATATGAAGGTTTATCTGCAAAAATACTATTTTCATATGTTTATATATTATAATTAACATTATGTAGGAAAAAGTAAGCATACAATATCCATGTAACATTTGGCCCATTTAAATATGCTTACCTTATTAAATACCTTTGACCAATTCTAAAATATCATGACAAATAGTTAAAGATAATATCTCAATAAAAACAAATTCTACTAACATCATTTATTGAGATAATTGTGCAGGAATTATATCATGACTAAAATCAAGGAAATCCGAGTTGGCAAGATCAAATCTGCCGAAGATATTCAAGTAAATTGAAGAAACTAATTCTGGCAGAAATGTAGAGAAGATTTTCAAAGTCTAGATACTCAAAAAATTACCAAGTGTTACAGATATGAAGCTAAAAAAATTAGAGGCCATGATCTCACCAAAAGAGGGCGGATCCGCGGCCAAACCTATCCAATGGCTGTGGTTCCACCGCACTTCTGAGGATTTAGGGCTCGGGATTTTGGTGGTTGGGATCTTAACAACTAGTTTCCATATTAGAAAACTAGGGTTCTGGCTTTGTGACTATAAATAAGGACCGAGAGCCTCTTGGAAAAATCATCACGCCGACGCGATCACGAAGTCCACGACGGCTCAAGAATCCTGGTTGATCATCAACAGTTCATCTACCTCCTTAGAAAATATCGAGAAGCAAACTAGCATTTTGTAATCATTTTCTAAGGGAACAAAGTGTAATTGATCTTGTTGATTAATAAAAGTAGTTTTTTTCTTATTTGATTTATTTGTAGTTCTTCAACATGATTTCCCTCTCTATCTTTTCTTTTTCTAACATGCGCGAGTAATTCTTTACTTGTTAGGGTTCATAGGATTATGGTAGATTAATGGAAGATAAAGATCCTTAAACTCTTTTTGCATCCTATAAAGTTTATAAACTTTACCAAAAGAATAGTTAACATCCTAATTGGGCGCTCTATCAATTCATTGATAATCGCGACCACAATTAGAGATTAGATTAACAATTGTTTTGGTAAAGGCTAGACATGAACGGAGATCCATGTCGAGATATGGGTTAAGAGTGGGAACCCTTTTCCCTCCAGGAACCCTAATCTACATGCATCACTGTCGATCTAGTTTTAAATATATTAAAGGATAAAATGAGTAATCTTTAATTAATCATCCATGACTACTAAATGTTAATGAACCCTACAAGCCCCATTTTATATAAAACCTACATCCGTAGTTAATCTAGATCTATATTCTGCATCCGTGTTTAACGTAAATCTAGAACCTACTACCATTATTCACCATTCTTTATTCTTCCTCCTTTCCTAATCAATACGCCTAAAGTAAGACTAAAAGATTCAACGTTTCCCTGAGGACGACCCGTACTCATCTTGGTCTAGCTACACGCGACACCGTTCTGATTGTGGTTATTCTACAAACACACTTTTTCACACAAATCAATACCCGCTGCACTTAGTCTTACTTTTGTGCATATTGTGGCACATGTATTTGGATTTGATTTACGTGCGCACCAGACGCAACTGATTATTGGACACGCCTTTTGAGGCTGATTTTGCTCTTGAGCTTTTTGTTTTCATGATGGACACTATATTATGTAGTAGCCTAGCAAGACTGATCCGAGGACAGTACCTGTGTACTTTTCATGCATAAAAAGTTACCAAGAGGTTTTTCAAAAGGGAGCTAAAGTCTCGCTATTTCCTTCGTGTCTGCGAGTGACACGAACGTTTACAAAGGAAAACCTTTTGGGATATTTTAAAAAGAGGACGGAACGTATATTTGAGCAAACATATATGCTAGTATATTATTACTTTAGAAATGAGCGTCTTTTATTTGTGCCGTGAGTTACACATCACACGGCGATTCAGAAAAAAGATTCCGCATATGTTTATTTCAGTTTGGGGTTTTTTTCAAAAATGATGTGTACTATATACATATTATAGTATTTGCTTAGTGTATATTGGATTTCAGTAGTGGATTTCAAAATCTGTATCTCCATTATAACTCCGATGATATGCGTGCAACTCCGATAATTTGCGTGACGCTTTACGGAGTTCGGTTTTGAGTTTTATACACGGCTTCTGGCGCATGCGACGCGCTATGTTATTTCTGTTGCTTCCGTGATTTCGGATCCCTGTTGATTGAGTTGGATTTTGAAATGTTTTAGCATTTGGGAGTTTAAATTTAAATTCGGGGACCGAATTTCTTTAATGGGGGAAGATTGTAACGTTTTGGAAATCGTTATGCAAATTTTCCGTTTTTAGGGTAAAATAGTCGGTGTTTTCCGTAAAAACCCGGAATGCGATCAAATTTCAGTATAGTCTTGACTGCACCTGGTTTAGCTAAAATATTGCTATTTTGCGGGGTTTTGTGGTCACTTGGAAATTTTGGTTCACATTGATATTTTCACTAATTAAAATATTATTTTAAGTTGTTAATTATGCACTTTATTAGTGGTAATTACAATTTTGGTTTGGGTTAATTACTTCTAATGTGAATCCATGCTAATCTAATCACTAGATTAATCTTAATCCCTCCATAGGAAAATATCTAGATATTTGTAATTAAATGGAATTTTTAAAAGAAATAAATGAGGTGGCTTTGTTATTATTGTTTTAATGAGCAATTATTGAAGTTTTTAGCTGGAAGTTTCCACACAAATTTCCAAAACCCCACTCCTTGCTCACTTGGCCGAGCCCACCCCCATGCTGTCCTCTTTTTTTCATGCCATTTTCATCTTCCTCAAGCTAAATAAATCCACAAAAATCATCAAATATTCACACAATCTCATAAATAAATCCATACCCACAATTTTTCATCTCTAAACAAACTTAGATCAAAAGGAAAGACTTCAATTTGGATGATAAAATTTGGAGTTTTGTTGCTAATTTGTGATCTAGTAAAGGTATAAACTCTAACCCTAAATTTTAATTGTTGTTTAAATCCTTAAAACTTGCTTATTTAGATGTTTAATATAGCTTCAATTTCATGTTTAGAATTTTCATGAAAAGGATTATGAATTTCAAGTTAGGGTTTTGATGTGTTAAAATGGTTAATCATGAAGTGTAAACTTGGAAACCTTAATCAATTTGTGAGAATGATATTTGTTAAATTCCTAATTTGTCTAATGGAGTTTATTAGCAAACTAAGTTCTTACTAATGCATATTTGGGTGAGATTAAAATTGTGGAAATAGTTTGGGTGACTTAATTAAGCCGCTTTATGATGATTGCGATCACTAGAATTGTTTAAACATATAGCTTTGTGCTAAAATGATATAAAATGCTTACTAGGTTTTCGGTAAAACTTAAACGTGAGTTTTAATGGACGTGTGGATGACATGAATATTATTATATGTGATAATTATATGTGTTGTGAATGAGTATTGGTACGATAGGGTTTTTAGCGTGGCGGTTTTCATAAATAGAGACCCTAGTTTGGGTTTTGGCTATGTTTTCTGGTATTGGGATTTCTTGGTTTTGCGACTGGATATTGTATTTGGTCGTTGGACGTTTGTACGTCAACGATGAGGGTTGTTGGTTGTTTTGCATACGTAGGCTATAGGTTCTAACCTATGAGCGCACTGCATGCCATATTTGGATTTCGGAATTTGATATTAATAGCATTGCGAATTCATATTGATTGTAGGTATATTAGCATGGATTCCGAGACGACAAAGTGCATCGACTGCGGCTAAGCGAGGAGTTTAGCAGGTGAGCAGATTTATATCTACGGGGGAAGTCGGGTGGATGGCGTATAGCACCCTGTAAACATTGATATGGAATATCGCTTGTTTATTTTATCCTGATAATGATATGCGACAGACATGATTCTAGGATTTACAAACGATAATATAATAGAAGTTGATTCTAATGAACATATTGACACATGAGAATATGAAATGATAAGTGAATCATGATAGGTATGAACTGAAAGAGAACAAGTGTGACGTTTATATTAATGTGATGTGAAATATTAATGTGATGAACGAGTATACGATGTGATATGATGACTTAGTGTGATATGTCGTTATATGGATTCGAGTCGATATGAGATTGTTGATACCTTTGTAGGTCCTCTGATACGAGATTGACATGGATGTGACCTGAGAGATAGGTATATATATATATATATGGATAATGTTTTGCATATTGAGTGAGGTGTTGCCCAAATTTTCAAAAGACAAAACATGATTTACTATACCTTTATTTCAAAGCTTCACCTCTTTATTTCTTAAAAAGGTTTAGATTTCTGGGTTTCAGCTTACTTGACGTTACGCCTGTAGACGTCACGTGATTTAAGTGCTGGTCGCAAGCTAATATTTTGGGTCGTGACACCGTTACGTACAGCTAGTGCCGCTGACGTGCTTGTGGTTAAACCCACTGCCAGCGTATTGACGAGTCTTTAGAGTCCCACACAGAGGGTTTTCACGGTTCAGGCGATATGGTGTAAATGACGTATGTTGGTACATACAGGTGTCCGATTAAATATGTGTACAGGCTGCCCAGATTTTAATCGGACGGTTGATAATACTAGCGGCTTAAGATTAAGCCGGATTATTAAATCAAGTTTTGATTTAATAATTTATATATATATATATATATATATATATGTATTCTAGTATTATTGTTCACTATTCATTTTCTCTCTTGGCTATTTGTATTTTAGTACGAATACGCGTATATGTATTTCGATACGTATACCAGGTTGAATTCCGTATTTATACGGAATGGTTTCTAGAAGATGTCCACCTCATTAATTGATTTTCTTTTTAGAAAATCAATTTGTAAATGAGGTGGAAGGTGAGTTGGCATGAGCTTGGTGAGGCATGTAGAGAGGTATGGGCATTGGAATTGTTTAATGAAAAATGCGTTGAGATATTTTTGAGTGTGTGATTGAGAGAGTGAGGGGGCAGCCAACATTCTTGACTTGGCCATGCTCATTTCTTTTCTTCTCTTGATTCTTCACTTGCGTCATAGCTCCATTCTCATTCTCTTGAAAAACACTTAGCCATTCTTGAGTTGCTCATTCCACATGTTTCCTCACCTCCTTCATCTTCTTGAGTTGCTCTTTTGAACATTGTGATGAGAGGAAAATTATAGTGACACATTACTACACCTCCACTCTCCATTGCTAGCAACCTTGGAGTGTCGGTTGCCTCGTACGGCGAGGCTGAAGCTTGAGCCGTTTCCCTCAGGTGGATCATCGTAGATGGAGGAAGACCGGCAACCAAACTCGATTCAAACGACCACTAGGAGCTTGGAATGAAGGCTGAAGACCCAAGGACATGGATCAACTCAGTATAACCATCTAACTCCTTGTTACATATTGCTAGTATAGGGTTTAGGCTAGATCCGGGCATTGGGTCATGGTAGCGCCAGTTTAGAAAAAAATTGTTCTGCATTTGGCCACGGTTTGATGGCCGAGGTGCTGCCATATCCCAACATGGTATCAAAGACAACTCGTAAACCACTTACTAGCAGTTTTAAACAATGTTAAAGTATCAAAATCGAAACAACCCCAAAACAGTGCACTGCGTATTTCAGTTTCTATCGAATTTTCAGAGTCTTCAAAAAATTATTTTAGCAACTGCAGAAGACTACTTATATGACCACTAGACAGCACCCCAAATACGACCCACTTCCACCCTAATTGGACCAAGCACATAGGCAAAAAATCCGAGCTGGCTGGCCCTAATAGAGAGTTAGGACTTCGTATTTTGTGTGTGGTCTAGTCTCTGGAATATTGGTTCAGTGGTATTGCTAGTTTAGCCCAGTTTCGATATTTTTTATCTAGTTGTTTGGGGCTATTCGGGGTGTTTCGAAGTCGATAATTTAACACTTTTTAAATGTTTATCAGTACATGCATTACTATCTGCGACCGTGAATGTCATTCGAGCGGTACAACTCGTCTAATTGCTATATGTTCTTTTAGACGAGTTTGCGAACGTGACATTCACGTTGATGGTCTGTATTGTGCTGTGATTGTGGTTGGATCGTCGTGGTGGATAGCTTGGGTGAAATGTTAATACAGTTTAGTCTCATTTGTACATTTGATATTGTGGGGCAAGCGTCCTAGATATGGATTGTTGTCACTGCCAGTTTGTATATTATTTATTTGGGGAACGACCGAGTTGAGGTCGATGTCACCCTTATGCATATTATTTTCTTTTCTGTACTAGGATTACCCCGCGGTGGAGTGCACGAATAGCCGGGTTCTAGAGGTCAACGGGTCCGCATATCATGGCGTTGAGACGGAGGGGACCTCACTCTAGAATTGGCGGGCTATTCATCGCACTCGTAGGGGGTATAGGATGACCCACGGAGGGGCGCTCAAGTTACCGGATTCCGTGAAGTGCCGGGTGGGCCATTCACTTTGTTGAAGGGGGTTGCCTCACTTTTGGTTTTGGCGGGTAACTTGCCGCGCTCGTAGGGGTCTAGTTTTCATTGCACAGGCTATCCATACGACAGGGAATATCGGGTCTCATTTGCAGCTCAAGTGAAACCCGAGGCTCCAGAATTATCCACCATTCTGTGTTGCTTCTGTGATGTTGCTTTATATCATGCCTGGGATGATTGTTGTATATATTTATATATATACTAGTAGATGTTGTATATGTTTTGCACCCGCGCTAGTCCAGTCCCCGCTCTGTCGTTAGTTAAGTAACCTAACGGGGGATGACGGGACCCAGTAGTGAATGCGAATGGCATATACGTACATCATATATTTTCGTTCTTTTCTGGTGTGATTAATTGATGGGACTGCGTTGATTCTTATCAATGCAAGGAAAACAAACCTATTTGATGTTGTTGGAACCAAGTTTTTTAAAACTGACATTACAGACGTTCTCTTGTGCTTTGCACAGTGGTATTCGATAGGGAATATCCTGTTGGAGATAGTGCCCTCAGAGTCGATTATTGGATCACAGGCACGTGATTGCAATGATTGAGGGAGGACCTATACCGGTAGGACAGTCTTACTCAAGATGATAGTATGCTATCTGGTTTATCTTTATCATCGTGTACTGTTTCAAGTGACCTTACAGGTCACTATTGCACGTTGATAGAGCCCTTAGGATTCTTGCTTGACGGCCAGCAATATGATAGCGATCATATACGTGGGAGCTGGGGTCTATAAGCACATCCTTAAAAGGTCCCTAGTCGTGGGAGTTTTCGAGACAGGGCATCGATAATCCAGAGTAGACTAGTGTATACAGTCGAGACCCCGACGAGGGGCGGTGGCCGGTCTCACAAGCCACTGGTGTCAGTTTGTTCAGCTAAGATGTATACAGGTGCTCATTGGGTTATGCGTACACCGGACAGGACTCGCTGGGAACCTAATAGTTACACTTATACCTGACGTCAGATGGAAGTTCCCTGGTGACATGTGTACAGGTTAGTTCATCGACTTGAGATTGTCATTTGTCTCGTGTGAGTTCCCACTGTACTTTGATAACTACCCTACCACGGCTCAAAGGAGTCGTGCAAACAGGTTTTAGTTGGGTACAGTCCCGAGCCACATAGAGGCAGTGAGCGGATCTGCTGGGGTTCGTCTCTCCCGGTATTAGGGGTGAGGTCGCGCTGTGTCTAGGAGAGCCTTTACACGAAGTCCTTGGCCAAGGCAGGAGATGTACTGGTAGGTATTCCAGTAGTATCTCAGGGTGTTCTGGGCTACACTCCGACACGACTTGTACCACTTTTAGTGGTCTGACTTTTACCAACTCCCTAGGCCCGCCATGCGATGCTCATAAACGAACGGACCGGACTGTACGGATATTGTCACTGACAGGCTCAGTAGGGTGTCAGGATGAGTTCGCTCATCGACGTCCCTTTTGGTCAATACCTGGTAGCTCGTTACATATGGCTAATACCTCTGACGTGCCAGTGGTTAAATCCACAGCCAAAGTATTGACGAGTCTTTAGAGTCCCCCACAGACCGTTTCTCAAGTTTCGGGCGAAACGCTGTAGAGGCCGTATGG
Organism: Agapanthus africanus; assembly: GCA_030015575.1. Classification (NCBI taxonomy): domain Eukaryota; kingdom Viridiplantae; phylum Streptophyta; class Magnoliopsida; order Asparagales; family Amaryllidaceae; genus Agapanthus; species Agapanthus africanus. Next base: position 128,981,074 of record JASDDO010000016.1, on the reverse strand, counting down.
AGATATGGCAGGGTTCGATCATATACGCGCGGTATTGCACGGATCATGATCGGACGGATAATACTAGCGGGCTTTGGTCTAAGCCGGATCCTAGTATTGTACAGTGTAGATTTTGTCTCATTGCATTTGTATTCGGTCGGAATACAAATGCGGGTATGTATATACAGTCGCGGGGTTTCCCTGTAATTTATTACGGGATCAGTTTTTTGAAGTTGCCAGTTTGCAATCCGTTTCGGCCATTTTCTTTTGTTTCTTTCTTTGGCTGAAAATTGGTATGGAGGGGGTTATTTGTAATTGTGCATTTTATTATGGAGAAGACTTTTTGTTATGATAGGTTCATGATGGTTGTGGCTTCCATTGACTTCTTTGTGTTCATCATTGCTTGCTATGATGGGTTGAGTGATGGGTGATTCATTTGACTTTGGGGTGATGATTATTCCTCATCATCACCCAATTCTCTCTCTTGTATTATTGTCACACTCCCTCTCTCACTTTCAATCAAGCATGGGGCCGGCCACTTTAAGGGAGAAGGGGTTGACTCATTTGGGGAGAGGAAAATTTATTCATTCTCATTATGTTTTCTCCAAAAAAATTCTAAAGCTCATCTTCAAAAAGGTTTCTTCTCAATCTCCACTCCTAATGGCAACTTCACAACCCTTTAAGACAAAGTAATCCACACTTAGCCTACAGCACTCTTGGACACATCGGCTCGCCAACTTCATGCCCGAGTTGCCTCGGTCCAGAGGTGGCAGCCTGTAAAAAAAACCCGGCGATGTGGTGCCCTTTCCGACGAGGAGATGAGGACCGGAGATTCCGCGAGGAGATCGGGATGGTGGGCCGAAGACCGAAGGACACAGATCGCTCGGTATAGCTCTCTACCCTTTCTTATATTAGCTAGTAGTAGGTTAATGGCCCGATCCGGGTTTTTAGTCCACGGTAGCGCCGGTTTTAAAAGTTAAAGAAAAGTATCGTTTCCGCATTTTGGCCTCGTACAGACGGCCGGGGCGCTGTCATGGTCCTACATGGTATCAGAGCCACGCCATTAACCTAGTCTAGCTTGCTCTAATGTGTTTACAAGTTCGATCAAACGGATTTTCCAAAAACCGCGTTTCCATGTCAAGTTTCTGTCGAATTTTTCCAGTGCTCTAAAAATTATTTAGTGCGTTGAAAAAATACTTGCAGGGTTTTATAAGAATTCTGTGAAAATTTCGTCGGCTGATATTACTGTAGCGCGGCGTATCAGCGGCCAAAACCACGTTTTGGTCGCGGATCCGCCGCCGTTTTGTGGCCAAACTGCACCAAATTTCTACAGTGGTTTTCTGACATGGAAATAGGGTTTCTGGTATATTCTTTTCGGGCCCAGATTTATTTTGAGTGATATAGTTGTGCTTGGGGCCCACTTCGGGAAATTTAGTCGATCGAAAATTTTAAACATGTTAGTTCACAGTATTTACATTATATTTGCGACCGTGAATGTCATTTGATCGGTAAATCCTGTCTAACTGCTATAGCCCTTTTAGACGGATTTGCGAACGTGACATTCACGTTGATGTTCTGTGTTGTGTTGTGATGTTGCGGATCTGTCGTGGTGGATATCCTGGATGCAATGTTAGTACAGTTTGGTTGTATATGTACATTTGATATTGCGGGGCGAGCGTCCGACATGTGGACTGCCGTCACTGGCTGTTTCTATATTATTCTTTTGGGGCACCACCGGGCTGAGGTCGATGTACCCGTTGTATGTATATTTTTACTTTCTGTACTAGGATTACCCCGCGGTGGGGTGCACGGATAGCCGGGTTCTAGAGGGCAACGGGCCCGCATCTCATGACTTTGAGACGGAGGGGGCTTTACTCTAGAATTGGCGGGCTATTCGCCGCACTCGTAGGGGGTACAGGTTGACCCAAAGAGGGGTGCCCAAGTTACCGGATTCCGTGAAGTGCTGGGTGGTCCATTCACGTTGTTGAAGGGGGATGCCTCGCTTCAGGTTTTGGCGGGTAACTTGCCACGCCCGTAGGGGTCTAGGATTTCATTGCACAGGCTATCCATACGACCAGGGGAACGTCGGGTTTCAGTAGCGGCTCTATGAAACCCGGGGATCCCAGATATCTGTATTGTTCTGTGATGCTTATTACATTTCTGTGATGTTGCATTTTATCACGCCTTGAGAAAATATTATATATTGATATATATACTAGTAGATGTTGTATATGTTTTGCATCCGCGCTAGTCCAGTCCCCACTCTGTCGTTAGTTAAGTAACCTAACGGGTAATGATGGGACCCAGTGGCGAATGCGGGTGGCATATACGTACATCGTATTTTCGTTCTTTATTGGTGTGATCAATTGATGGGACTGCGTTGATTCGGATCAATGCAAGCTAAACAAACCTATTCTGATGTTGTTGGAACAATTTTCAAAAAGCTGCTATTGCAAGGACGTTATCTTTTGTTTTGCACAGTGTTATTCGGTTATGAATATCCAACACCTCAGTCGACGAGGCAAGGGCCGAGATCCCTTCACCGGGAGTAACCCCTTGGACAGAAGTTTGCGTCAGGGTAATAACTTCACTATTGCCGATTGCCTTTTGCTTTGCATCGTGGTATTCAGTTGGAATATCCTGCACCTCATTCTACGGGGAAAGAGCCGAGATCCCTTCACTGGGAGTGACCTCTTTAGCAAAGGTTTTCGCCACTATATATTTATAAAAAGCTATGCAGTTCCTTTAATGATATCAAGTTCATTACGTCAAAGGTTTTTCGCCAAAAACCAGCCGTAGACCTCCGTCATTTCTTACGGGTATTATTTAGTATTCGTGCTGCGTTTGTTGACCTAGTCAAGACGTAGTGTTCGGTAGCTAAGTGGTACTTGTTTGTTGCATAAGTGGGATTGGTTAGGACAGTCGAGCGGCTTTGTTGACCTAGTCAAGGGCATGTACGGGTGGGTTTAATGCAATCCATAATAATGACGGGTTGAACTTGACTGGCGGTTTATGGTTTGTTGACCTAGTCAAGGTCATAAGCCGCTTGGGGTAAAAATCACATCGGGAGTTTCTAAAGAAACTGAAACTTGCCAGATATGCGCATACCTTCTGGAGTGTGATAACGTGAGTGGATTCCGTCACGTTATCATGCGATGATAGTTGGATCCCGATTCCCACTGATGAGTTGGTTTACTCCTCGGGTGATCCCGACTAATTCTTCTTTCAGGTTTGGAGGAGAATTTGACGTTACAGTGGGAGGTTTCCTGATTAGATAAATTGGTAACCATTCTGATCTAGGTTAGAGTGCACGCTGAGTGTTTCTTTTCTCTCTCTCTTTGGCAGCGACCATGACCCGACCCTTGACTATGACTCAGTGACCAAATTAACCGAACCTTCTTAAACACTGGCTTTTGGATTGTCAAAGTTGCAAACCCCTTTGCCACTCCTACTTTTACCCTTTTCTCCAGAACACCCCGTATTACTACGAACGTCCACTTCCATTGGATAAAACATCGTATGGTTATATACGAACTCGAAGGAATTTATTCGAGGATGGTTTCTGGTTCTGGAGAAAACGAATAAGACTATTCAGTTGTCTTTTCCTTTTACCTTCTCTCAGGTTGCGAGTGCTCCTTGGATTAGGGCAGTACACCCATTACGCAAATTGGATAGTCTTCTTCCAAACCATAGGCAGGTGCCGACCGGTAGGGAATGAAGAAAACCAATTAGCCTAACGATGGTGTACAGAAGGTATTAATTAAAGACAAATAAAGAGATTAGTGAGAGGGAAAAGTAAATTGCGACTGCTATTCACAACCAAACCTAGTATTTCATTACCACTCCCATTTCACCTTTGTATTTCTCCAGAACACTCCGTATCACTACGAAGATCCACAGTTATTTGGATACTCCATTGTATGGTTATATACGAACTCGAAAGGAACTTGTTCCAGTTCGGGGATGGATTCTGGTTCGGGAGAAATAGGAATAAGGTTTATTCGGTTGTCTTTTATCTTCACCTTCTCTCGCATTGCGAGTGCTCCTAGGATTAGGACAGTACACCCATTATTCTTATTGGATAGTCTTCTTCCAAACCTTAGGCTGGTGTCGAGCGGTAGGGAAGGAAGAAAACCATTTGGCCTAAAAGGGTGTACAGAAGGTAATGACTAAAGACATATGAAGGGATGTGGTGAGATGGCATAGAAATATACGGTTACAGTTGTGAATCTGGATAATAGAAGAGGCATTACTAGGAATACCCGGATACCCCTTCGAAACATATTCATGTTTCGGTTTCACTGTGTACTGTTAAAGGAAAACTGATTTCCCAATTAGACACTTGCTCCAGGGTATGTATTTACCAGGTATGAATCTCACATCTGTATGGTTTTACAGATGATGAGTGGGAGTAAGTTATTATGAATTAGGTGATCATCCTCATTATATTGGGATTCGTTGCAATTGGTGATATTTGAGGAAATCACCTAGGTTTTTGCCGGATGGCAAATACTTTGGTTTTGAATATCCGTTGTTATGCACAAATTTCAAATTGAAATATCTGTACGTTTATTTTTATAGAGTGAGATATAGCTTTTTGAAATTATGTCGATGACATTTACCTATATCAGTTGATGATTGGTAAGGAGCATTAAACAGCGGTGTAATTCTTCTTAACCATAAGTACAGTTTTCAACCTACGACACACAGCGAATGAGTTATTAGACTCAAGGGACTTATACAGAGTATTGTATGTTGTCCAGTGTCCATTAGGACAGAGGGGTTGGTACTCGTACTACATTCTGTTTACTTGTGACTTCTCTAGTTCTTAGACATGTGTTTCGTAGAAACACAAGGTCTGAGTTTTGAGAAGTTATAGGTATATGAATAAAGTAGAGAACCAGGTGTTGCAAGTATCGGGATTCTTCAAGGTGATCGAAGATGTAGATACTTGTGTATGGTATTCAGTTGATAGTAATGATAAAGAGAACTTGCTTCTCTTTCAGGTTACTCATAATTGGAAGCACTCCTAAGTTGAGTAATGCTGATCGGCCTCCTTCCATTTAGTTGACATGCACTGGAGACGGTTGCATGATTTGAATCTTGTTCCAATTAAATTAGTGCCTCTGTTTCTATATTGGATATAGAACAGTTCATATCTTAACGATGTTAAGGTACGGGGAGTTGTCCGGCTTATGCTTAAAACCAGACTCTGGATAACTCAAGACACGTTTCTGTAATGGCTGTTTGTGGGTTGACCCAGGCTATAACGAGGGTTGACTTTCTACCATCTGGAAGATCAATAGTGATATTGTTTTAGACTCACCACAGTTTTAAGTAAAATGGATTTTTCAGAAAACAGAAGTGGGAGTATGGTAGAACTGGAAGTGATTCCAGAACCGCAAATGATTACTGAAAATTTGATAAGAACCTAAACATTCAATCTGGTTTGACATTCCATTGGCCACTCCGCAGATATGGTGGGTAACCTCAGGCACCCGAGAGGTACTCCGGTAGCCTCAAGGACGGTGACAGGTAGGTTCTTGTTTACCCAGACTTGCCATTGCTGTTGTTCCAGACTGTGATACCCAGCAGGAGGATGAGTATAGCGTCGTTCTAAACAAGCTTTAGAAGTGCACGTGTATATGATTCTGCCAGAGGGTTGTCGTAGTCAGTGGGAGCAGCGGAAGCATTGGTGGATAAGTGGCTTATGTCTATTAAGAGACTAAAGCAGATGTAGCGGAGATAGATCATCTATTTATGATGTGACAGTCATAGGTTTGACTTCATCAGAATAGGGGATGGATCTGTTAAGAAGGTAGTAGGGTGTGATGTCCTGGTATTTAGATGACATACACAGAGTAGGAAGTGAAATTCCTATACTACGGTCGGTTATACTCTGGTTGTCACACAGGAATTGGGTATTATATCAGACATTCTGGTTACTAGATCTATGGATTTAGATCCAGATTTAGGAAGTGTCCCAATCAGGGTACTTAGACAGCATTCTAAAGGTGTTTTAGAATGGATGACTCCAGCACGGTAGAGTACCTGCAGGTGGTGGAGTCACCCTCTCTAAAGGTGTCTTACAGACTAAAGGGGAGAGGGATGTGCATGATTGGCAGATCACGATGTCAAGTACCACACCAGATGTTGTTTTTGCATGAGCTGCAATAAGTTGATATTGATCCAATCCTGTAGAAACATTCGGAAGCAGTTTTAGAACATAAGTGGATGTTCTAGGGATATGATAACGGTATCCTCCTTCGGGAGACAGTTATCATTCCAGGCTTCCAAGATGACCTGGATGACAGAGTGGCTGTCAGAGTTATAGTTTTCCCTCTGATGAGGGGCAGTGTTTTGGACAGGTGATCCAAGCGGACACTGAGGGAGGCATTACGTGGGATACTGATTAAGTTCAGTTGACGATACAGTCTAAGAAGTTTGGATTTAGAGTTCATTTGCGAACTAGGTCCCATCAGACATCCAGACATATTCTAAGAAAAGTATTGCTCATTTCGGGAGATAGTTTTCTCCGTGAACTTGAGATAAAGAGAGACATAGAAAGAAACATCAGAGCGGATCCACTCACTAAGGCTATTCCTCGAACACAATAGTTTCGCAAACGACCTTTGTGAGACTGACTAGTAGAGGAGTTGGGTGTTCGGTATCATATGGGCTGTGAGTATGCGACATCGCAATAATTAGCCTTGAGTGCAAGTGGGAGATTGTTGGAGATAGTGCCCTCAGAGTCAATTATTGGATCACAGGCACGTGATTGCAATGATTGAGGGAGGACCTATACCAGTAGGACAGTCTTACTGAAGATGATAGTATGCTATATGGTTTATCTTTATCGTCGTGTACTGTTTCAGGTGACCTTACAGGTCACTATTGCACGTTAATAGAGCCCTTAGGATTCTTGCTTGATGTCCAACAGTATGATGGCGATCATATATGTAGGAGCTGGGGTCTATAAGCACATCCTTAAAAGGTCCCTAGTCGTGGGAGTTGTCGAGACAGGGCATCGATACTCCAGAATAGACTAGTGTATACAGTCGAGACCCCGACGAGGGGCAGTGGCCGGTCTCAAAAGCCACTGGTGTCAGTTGGTTCACCTAAGATGTATACAGGTGCTCATTGGGTTATGAGTACACCGGACAGGACTCGCCGAGAACCTGCTAGTTGGACTTATACCTGACGTCAGATAGAAGTTCCTTGGTGACATGTGTACAGGTTAGTTCATCGACCTGAGATCGTCATTTGTCTCGTGTGAGTTCCCACTGTACTTTGATTACTACCCTACCACGGCTCAAAGGAGTCTTGCAAACAGGTTTTAGTTGGGTACAGTCCCGAGCCACATGGAGGCAGTGAGCGGATCTGCAGGGGTACGTCTCTCCCGGTATTGGGGGTGAGGTCGCGCTGTGTCTAGGAGAGCCATTACACGAAGTCCTTGGCCAAGGCAGGAGATTTACTGGTAGGTATTCCAGTAGTATCTCAGGGTGTTCTGGGCTACACTCAGACACGACTTGTACTGCTTTTGGGGGTCTGACTTTTACCAACCCCCTAGGCCCTCCATGTGATGCTCATAAACGAACGGACCGGACTGTACGGATATTGTCACTGACAGGCTCGGTAGGGTGTCAGGATGAGTTCGCTCATCGACGTCCCTTTTGGTCAATACCTGGTAGCTCATTACGTATGGCTAATACCTCTGATGTGCCAGTGGTTAAATCCACAGGCAAAGTATTGATGAGTCTTTAGAGTCCCCCACAGACCGTTTCTCAAGTTTCGGGCGAAACGCTGTAGAGGTCGTATGGAGATATGGCAGGGTTCGATCATATATGCGCGGTATTGCACGGATCATGATCGGACGGATAATACTAGCGGGCTTTTGTCTAAGCCAGATCTTAGTATTGTACAGTGTAGATTTTGTCTCATTGCATTTGTATTCGGTCGGAATACAAATGCGGGTATGTATATACAGTCGCGGGGTTTCCCTGTAATTTATTACGGGATCAGTTTTTTGAAGTTGCCAGTTTGCAATCCGTTTCGGCCATTTTCCTTTGTTTCTTTCTTTGGCTGAAAATTGGTGTGGAGGGGATTATTTGCAATTGTGCATTTTATTATGGAGAAGACTTTTTATGATGATAGGTTCATGATGGTTGTAGCTTCCATTGACTTCTTTGTGTTCATCATTGCTTGCTATGATGGGTTGAGTGATGGGTGATTCATTTGACTTTGGGGTGATGATTATTCCTCATCATCACCCAATTCTCTCTTTTGTATTATTGTCACACTCCCTCTCTCACTTTCAATAAAGCATGGGGCCGGCCACTTTAAGGGAGAAGGGGTTGATTCATTTGCGGAGAAGAAAAAATATTCATTCTCATTATGTTTGCTCCAAAAAAATTCCAAATCTCATCTTCAAAAAGGTTTCTTCTCAATCTCCACTCCTAATGGCAACTTCATAACCCTTTGAGACAAAGTAATCCACACTTAGCCTACAGCACTCTTGGACACGTCAGCTCGCCAACTTCGTGCCCGAGTTGCCTCGGTCCAGAGGTGGGAGCCCGTAAAAGAACCCGGCGATGTGGTGCCCTTTCCGACAAGGAGATGAAGACCGGAGATTCCGCAAGGAGATCGGGATGGTGGGCCGAAGACCGAAGCACACGGATCGCTCGGTATAGCTCTCTACCCTTTCTTCTATTAGCTAGTAGTAGGTTAATGGCCCGATCCGGGTTTTTAGTCCGCGGTAGCGCCGGTTTTAAAAGTTAAAGAAAAGTATCGTTTCCGCATTTTGGCCTCGTACAGACGGCCGGGGCGCTACCGTGGTCCTACATATCCTGCACCTCATTCGACGAGGCAAGGGCCAAGATCCCTTCATCGGAAGTGACCCCTTGGGCAGAAGTTTGCATCAACGTAATAACTTTACTATAGCCATTGCCTTTTGCTTTGCATCATGGTATTCAATTAGGAATATCCTGCACCTCATTCGACGAGGAAAGAGCCGAGATCCCTTCACAGGGAGTGACCTCTTTAGCAAAAGTTTGCGCCGCTATATATTTAAAAAGCTATCCAGTTCCTTCAACGATATCAAGTTCATTACATTAATGGTTTTTTGCAAAAAACCATTCGTATCCCTCCGTCATTTCATATTAGTGTTGCTTAGTATTCGTGCTGCGTTTGTTGACCTCGTCAAGGCGTAGTGTGCGGTGGCTCTGTAATACTTTTCTGTCGTATGGAATATAGACTAGTTAGGACAGTCGTTCAACCTTGTTGACCTCATCAAGGGTCAGTGTAGGTGGGTCTAATGCAATCAAGATAGTGACGGGTTGAACTTGACTAGGACCCTTTGACTTGTTGACCTCATCAAGGTCACTTGGATCCTAAGGGCAAAAATCATATCTGGGGTTTCAAACATACAGGAAACTTTCCAGGCTTGCGCATACCTTATGGAGTGTGGTAACTTGAGTGGATTCCATCAAGTTATCAAGCGATGATAGTTGGATCCCGATTCCCACTGATGAGTAGGATTACTCCTCGGGTGATTTTAGATGATCCCGACTAATTCTCCTTTTAGGTTTGGAGGAGAATTCGAGGAAACAGTGGGAACCATCCTGATTAGATAAAGTGATTAACCATTCTGATATAGGTTAGAGTGCACGCTGAGTGTTTCTTTTCTCTCTCTCTCTCTTTGGCAGCGACCATGGCCCGACCCTAAACTAAAACTCATGAACCCAGTTAACCGAACCTTCTTAAAACACTTTGGCTTTTGGAATGTCACGGTGTCACATATATCATTGCCACTTCTATATCACCTTTGCATTTCTCCAGAACACCACATATCACTACGAACATCCACTCCTATTGGATAAATCCATCGTATAGTTACATACGAACTCGAAGGAACTTGTTCTTGATTCGAGGATGGATTCTGGTTCTGGAGAGATTGAATAGGATTATTCGGTTGTCTTTTTCCTTTACATTCTCTCATGTTGTGAGGGCTCCTAGGATTAGGAGAGGGTACACCTATTGAACTTATTGGATAGTCTTCCTCCAAACCATAGACTGGTGCTGAAAGGTGGGGAAGGAAGAAAACTAATTAGCCTAAAGGTGGTGTACAGAAGGTAATAAGTAAAGACATATAAAGGGATTAGAATAACGACAAAGAAAATTGTGACTGCTGTCATTCACGAAAAAACCGTGTATACCCCTGCCACTCCCACATCCACTTTGGATTTCTCCAAAACACTTCGTATCACTACAAACGTCCATAATGCTTGGACATGCCATCGTATAGTTACATACGAACTCGAAGGAATTCGTTCCAGATTCGAGAATGGTTTCCGGTTCAGGAGAAATAGAATAGGATTATTCAGATGTCTTTTCCCATTACCTTCTCTCGGGTTGCGAGGGCTTCTGACATAAGGAGTATACACCTATTACGCTTATTGGATAGTCTTCTTCCAAACCTTAGGTTGGTGCCGAAAGGTAGGGAAGGAAGAAAACCAATTAGCCTAAATAAGGTGTACATAAGGTAATAAGTAAAGACATAATAAAAGGATTGCAGTGAGGGCAGGTAAGTATATGGTTACTGTCATGAATCGGGATAGTGGAAGAGGCGTTAATAGGAATACCAGTTTACCCCTTCGAAACATTTTCATGTTTCAGTTTCACTGTGCGATATTAATTGAAAACTGTTTTCCCAATTGGAATCTAACTCCAGGGTATGTATTTACCAAATCAGTTTCTCACATCTGTATGTTATTTAAGATGGTGAGTGGGAGTAAGATATTGGGAATTGGGTGATTAGATCCTCATTATATCGGAATTCGTTGTAATTGGTGATATTTGAGGAAATCATCTGGGTTTTTCCTGACGGCAAATATTTGGTTTTGAATATCCGTTGTTATGTACCAATTTCAAACTGATATATCTGTACGTTATTTTATAAAGTGAGATATAACTTTTTGATATTATGTCTATGACATTTACCTATATCAGTTGGTGATTAGGTAAGGTGCATCCAACAGCAAAGTAATTCTTCTTAACCATAGCACAGTTTTCAACCTACGACGCACAGGGTTTGAGTTATGGAACTCGGGGGACTTTTACAAAGTATTGTATGTTGTGTAAGTACACGGTAGCGCCCCGGCCGTCTAACAGACGCCAAATGCAGAACAAAAACTTTTACAACTGGCGCTATCGTATACTATAGCCCGGATCTGCCATTAAAGCTAAACTAATAAACTACAAAGTGGGTAGAAATGTTATACCGAACGATCCGAGTCCTTCGGTCTTCAACCATCATCCCACGCTTTGTTGCGGCTGCTCCGATCTGCTGAATCTCCAGTCTTCTCGTCCAGGTGGCACCACGTCGACGGATCTTTAAACGGGCTCCCGCCTCTGAACCGAGGCAACTCGATCATCAAGTTTGCTAAAAGAGATGACCAAGATTGATGTAGAGAATGAGTAGAACATTTTGTCTCACTTCGTCGAAAGCCATGGACGAATAGTTAGTGAAGTTGCCTTTTGGATCGGGTGATGGAAAAATGAGCTATATGAAATTACATGAAGCAAAACTATCATAATCTTTTTTCCAAAATCAATCATCATCTCAATGGGAGGGGGCCGGCCAATATATGAGGAAGAGAGGGTGAGTGTAGGAGCAAGGGAGGTGACCACAAAGGAATAATATCAAGAAGAAATATCATAAGGTTAACAAGAAACATTAATGCTAAAGGTGACTCACTAATGACACCTTGCATAACAATAAATGCAAACCATGAGTCATGAAACCTAGTCACCTCATCTAGAACCTTCCACACGACTCACCCTCATGACTCACCCAAGTGAAGAAAAGATAAATCCGCATTTAACCGAATGTTAAAGCGGGTGATAGAAAACTGGAAACTGGCAACTTCCAAAAGCGATCCTGAAACGAATTTCAGGATAACCCCGTAACAGTATAAACATACCCGCATTTGTATTATGACTGAATACAAATGCAACTGAGACAAAGATATTATATCTACACAGTATAATACTCGGATCCGGCTTAAACCAAAGCCCACCAGTATTATCTGCCCGGAATATGATACGTGCGTAAACACACGTGCATTTTCCGAACCCTGCCATAAAACCATACGGCCTCTACAATGTTTCGCCCGAAATTGGGAAACTGTCTGTGGGGGACTCTAATGACTCATCAACACACTGGCACTGGGTATGACCACTAGCACGTCAGAGGTACAAGCTGTACGTAACGGTTGCCTATGTATTGATTGGAAGGGAAGCTGATAAGCGAACTCATCCAGAAACCCTACTGAGCCTAACAGTGACAATATACATACAGTCCGGTCCGTTCGTCTTTGAGTATCGCATATCAGCCTAGGGGGCTGGTAACGTCAGACCCTCAATAGCGGTATAAGTAGTGTCAGAGAGTAGCCCAGAACACCCTGAGATACTACTGGAGTACCTACCAGTAAATCTCCTGCCTCGGTCGAGGGCTTTGTGTAATGGCTCTCCTAGACACAGCGCGATCTCACCCCCAATACCGGGAGAGACGAATCCCCTGTCGATCCTCTCACTTGCCTCCATGTGGCTCGGGACTGTACCCAAAAAAGACCTGTTTGCACGACTCCTTTGAGCCGTGGTGGGGTAGAAATCAAAGCACAGTGGGAACTCACACGAGATAAATGACGACCTCAGGTCGATGAACTAACCTGTTCACATATCACCAGGGAACTGCTATCTGACGCTAGGTATAATACCAATTAGCAGGTTCCTGGCGAGTCCTGTCCGATGTACTCATAACCCAATGAGCACTTGTATACATCTTAGGTGAACCAACTGACACCAATGACTTGTGAGACCGGCCACCGCCCCTCGTCGGGGTCTCGACTGTATACACTAGTCTACTCTGGAGTATCGATGCCTTGTCTCGAAACTCCCACGACTGGGGATACTTTTAAGGATGTGCTTATAGACCCCAGCTCCTACGTATATGATCGCCATCATACTGCTGGCAGTCAAGCAAGAATCCTATGGGATCTATCATCATGCAATAGTGAACTGAAGCATGTATACGATGATAAAGACAAACCAGATAGCATACTATCATCTCGAGCAAGACTGTCATATCTGTATAGGTCCTCCCTCAATCATTGCAATCACGTACCTGCGATCCAATAATTGACTTTGAGGGCACTATATCCAACAATCTCCCACTTGCACTTAAGGCTAATTATTGCGATGTCGCATACTCACAGCCCGTGTGATACCGAATATCCAACTCCTCTACTAATCAGTTTCACAAAGCTCGTTTGTAAAACTATTGTGTTCGAGAAATAGCCTTAGTGAGTGGATCCGCCCTAATGTTTCTTTCTATGTCTCTCTTAATCTCAAGTTCGTGGAGAAAACCATCTCCCGAATTGAGTAATACATGTCTTAGAATATGTCTGGATATTTGATGGGACCTAGTTCATAAATGAACTCCAAATCCAAACTTCTTAGACTGTATCGATAACTGAACCTAATCAGTATCCAGCACCATGCCTCCTATAGTATCCTCTTGGACCACCTGTCCATAATACCGCCCCTCGTCAGAGGGAAAACTATAACTCTGACAATCACTCTGTCATCCATGTCACCTTTGAAGCCTGGAATGATAACCGTCCCCCGAAGGAGGCTGCCGTCATCAAATCCCTAGAACATCCACTTATGTTCTAAAACTGCCTCCTTATGTTTCTTCAGGATTGGATTAATATAAACTTATTGCATCTAGTGTAAAAACAACATCTGGTGTGGTACTTGACATCTCACGATTGACTCAATTGCCTAAGCAAGTGATCTGCCAATCATGCACATCCCTCTCCCCTATAGTCTGTAAGACACCTTTAGAGAGGATGACTCCATCACCTGCAGGTACACCACCATGCCAGGAGTCATCTATTCTAAAATACTATTAGAATACTGTCAAAGTACCCACATTGGGAAGCTACCCAAATCTAGATCTAAAACCATAGATCTAGTAACCAGAATGTCTGATATTATATCCATATCCTTTGTGGAGAAACAACTGTGTGACGACCACAGTACAACCGATCGTAGTATAGGAATTTTACTTCCTAGTCTGTGTATGTCATCCAAATACCAGGACATCACACCCTACTACCTTCTTAACAGATCCATCCCCTATTCTGATGAAGTCAAAGCCATGACTGTCACATCAAAATTAGATGATCTTTCTCTGCTATATCTGCTCAAGTCTATAAATAGACATAAGCTACTTGCCCACTATGCTTCCGCTGCTCCCACTGACTACGACAACCCTCTGGCAGAATAATATATACATGCACTTCTAAAGCTAGTTTAGAACGACGCTATACTTAACCTCCTGCTGGGTCTCATAGCCTGGAACAACAGTAGTGTCAAGTCTGGGTAAATAAGAACCTCCCTGTCACCGTCCTTGAAGCTACCAGAGTATCTCTCGGTTGTCTGAGGTTACCCACCATATCTGCGGAGTGGCTATTGGAATGTCAAACCTGATTGAATATATAGGTCCTATTAAATTTTCCGTAATCGTTTGCGGTTCTGGAATCACTTCCAGTTCTACCATACTCCCACTACTGTTTTCTGAAAAAATCCATTTTACTAAAACTGTGGCGAGTCAAGAACAATATCACTATTGATCTGCCAGATGGTAGAAAATCAACCCTCGACATAGCCCGGGTCAACCCACAAACTGCCATTACAGAAACGTGCCTTGAGTTATCCAGAGTCTGGTTTTAAGCATAAGCCGGACAACTCCCCGTATCTTAACATCATTAAGATATGAACCATTCTATATACAATATAGAAATAGAGGCATTTATTTAATTGGAACCAGATTCTAATCATGCAGCTGTCTCCAGTGCATATCAACTTAATGGTGAGAGACTAATCAGCATTACTCAACTTAGGAATACATCCAACTATGAGTAATCTGAAAGAGAAACAAGTTTCTCAAAAAATATTACTATCATCTGAATACCAATCACAAGAATCTACATCTTCGATCTCTTTGAAGAATCCCGATACTTACGACATTTGGTTCTCTACTTTATTCTTATACCCACAACTTCTCAAAACTTAGACCTTGTATTTCTACGAAACACTTGTCTAAAAACTAGAGAAGTCATAAGTAAACAGAACATAGTACGAGGACCTACCCCTTTGTCCTGATGGACACTGGACAATATACAATACTCTGTATAAGTCCGCTGAGTTGAATAACTCAAAACCTGTGCATCGTAGGTTGAAAACTGTACTTATGGTTAAGAACTACTCCGTTGTTCAATGCTCCTTACCCAATCGTATCTGATATAGGTAAATGGCACGGACATAATCTCAAAAAGTTATATCTCACTTTATAAAAATAAACGTAAAGATATATCATTTTGAAATTGGTGCACAACAACGGATATTCAAAACCAAATACATGACGTCTGGCAAAAACTCAGGCGACTTCCTCAAATATCACCAATTACAACGAATTCTGATATAATGAGGATGATCACCTTATTCCCAATAACCTACTCCCACTCATCATCTGTAAAACCATACAGATATGAGAATAAAACCTGGTAAATACATACCCTGGAGTAAGTATCTAATCGGGAAATCAGTTTTCCTTTAACAATGCACTGAAATATGAAAATGTTTCGTAGGGGTATCCTGGTATTCATAATAATGCCTCTTCCATAATCCAATTCATGACTTTAACCGTATATTTCATTGCCATCTCTCCAAATCCCTTTATTTGTCTTTATTCATTACCTTCCGTACACCAACGTTAGGCTAAATGGTTTTCTTTCTTCCCTACCGTTCGGCACCAGTCTATGGTTTGGAAGAAGACTATCCAGTAAGCATAATGGGTGTACTCTCCTAAACCAAGGAGTACTCGCAACTTGAGAGAAGGTGATGATAAATGTAACGTTTTAGAAATCGTTTTGTGTATGTTTCTGTTTTTGGGTGAAATTCGTCGGTATTTTCAGTTTTATACCGATTGGGATCAAACGGCCATATCGACTTGCCAGCACCTAGTTTTGATAAAATAAAGCTAGTGCGCAAACTTTGGGAGTATATGGGACGTTCTGGTCCAATTTGAATTTTTCCCAATTTTAATGTTATTTTAGTCCGGTTTGCACATTTTGGGAAAATCTTCTCTTTGCGACTTTTCTTAAATTTTTCTTAAGTTAAACTACACCACACATCTTAATTGAGTGAGTGGACATGGTTTTAAGTGGAAAAAGAAAAGAAAAGAATTGATGAGAAGGTGCATGGATGTGTAATATTGTGTGTGAATGCATTTATTTTTGGAAATTGCATGGAAATTTCCCTCTCTCTCTCCTCCCTCTCACTTGGCCGAGCTCCCTCTCCCCTCTACTGCACTTAGCCATTTCTCTCTCTCTTTTCATCATAATTCCTTTACAAATCCATCATCTTTCATCAATTCTTCACAAAAATTACACTTTTCTTCACCTCATCTCTTGTTCTTGCTTTGGAGTGCACAAAGCTTGGATCCTCGTGTTCTTTCAGTTAGGTAATGATCCTTATCTCTTCTTTAGTTAGTTTTTGTGCTTTTTTGGTTGTTAGTTTCAGTTTAGAATGTTAAATTAGGTTTTGTCATGAAATATCGTATTTTAGTGTCGGTTTGTGGTTTCTAGGATCTGCTTTGACCCGGGGTGTTTACTGAGAAATTAAACAAAGTTGAAGTGTTGTACTAGGGAACCTGGAGCACCACCTAGGAGATGGACCCCAGGCCACCGGCCAGGGCCGGCGACGGCTTGACGAGGGGCCGGCGACGCCGGCCATGGTGAGGTGATAGGGTTTGGGTTTTTGTCTGTAGGTGTCTGCTGTGGTTTGGGTTCTTCTGGTCTTGTTTGTTTGTTTAGTTTTCACAGTAGGCAAAATCTGGGATCAATTAGGTAGTTTCTAGTGTTTTGTGTCCGCACGATACGTGATACGACACGGGTCGTACAGTTTTCGTGGTTTTGCTCTTAAGTTATTTTCGTCGTGTCGCTACTCTCGTTAGCCACGTCGCTACTCTCGTTAGCCACGATACGAACACTTAAGAGGTGGTTGTGTGTTGTTGTGTCGTTTAGGTGTAGTTGATTCGTGTTTTAGAGTTATTATTAATATATATTTCCTTGTTGTTTATATGTTGCAGGTTCGCAGACGGAGACTACGGACACTGCCACAGGGTGATACAGGTGGTAGACTTCATCTAGCTTGGAGTGTGGGTGAGTAGATTTAACATCTACAGGGGAATCGCCCGCATGGCGTTATGCGTCTGGGCTAGAAATATTTACATCTGTCGCATATTCTATGTCATGTTTAGAATTGCGCATTTACCTTACTGTTTAGTGATAGTTGTGCTTGGACTAGTATCCTTAGGACACTGCACTATTATTGACGGCTCAGATTGCGAGAGCACTGATTGTATGCCACACACACCGTCAATAATTGCCATGTCATACACAACCCACATTTAGAAATGATATAGTTTGGTTAGGGACATTGTGACCTTGATACATATTTCTTATCGTTTATAACTTACACTTTGATATGCTAGTTCCTGTTTACCTATAGGGTTTTATACCATTAGTGTTAGGTACATACACACCTAAGGACATAGTTACAGGTGTACTTGCATTTCATACTTTACTTATACCTGATAGGTATATCACATCATCATGTAGGTAGATACCTATATTTTCTGCTATACCATTCATGTGTTCATTTATATCTGGTGAATGCTATGCTTTTCTTTTATACGCTTTCATTACAGTTTTCATGTTGTGTATACTTTATTCATGGATTATCGCATTGTTATATGGATTTTTCATGATGTTTTCTGGATTTGGGGACCGTGGTAGTTCATGAAATTATGCATACATTGAAAAACCCGGTTTCCTTGATATGATATTTTAGCAGCCACCATGAGATTTATCGGTTACGATGTGTATACCCTACGTGAGGAAAGGAGGGATCCGTGTACGGGTACATGGTGGGGCCCGGAGGTACCCCGGGGCAAGAATCTCAGTGAGGAGATGAGTTAGTGGGGGAATCATACTTTCCGGTGACAGGACCATTGACTCATCGGCTATCGAGTGGATACCGACGGGAGTCATGTGCGTATGGATATGTCGAGAGGCGAGGGTCAGAGCTAGGCACTCGAGCTCTCGGGATAGCGTATGATACGTACTTATCAGGGGGCCAGTCATGGAGACAGCACCTGATGGATCAGTATTTCTGTGTCGATGCTTGGCACATTAGTTTCATGATATTTCTAATTACTCATTTGTATATATAACAGGGGATTGAGCCGTTGTTATATATGCCCTTACACCAATATTAGTGGAACGGGACGCTAATATATGTGTATTGCCCTCATCATATTTATTTATGTCATTGTATTTAGGATGTTAGAGCTGTGCTGGAGATTTGACTTGGGACTTAAGAGATTCATTGGGATTGGATGTTGATATTGTACATACGAGATATGTGAGATCCACTTGCTGTTGTACATTTGATATATGTGAGATATACTGATATTGTACATACGAGATATGTGAGATCCACTTGATGTTGTACATTTGATATATGTGAGATATACTGATATTGTACATACGAGATATGTGAGATCCACTTACTGTTGTACATTTGATATATGTGAGATATACTGATATAGTACATACGAGATATGTGAGATCCACTTGCTGTTGTACATTTGATATATGTGAGATATACTGATATTGTACATACGAGATATGTGAGATCCACTTGATGTTGTACATTTGATATATGTGAGATATACTGATATTGTACATACGAGATATGTGAGATCCACTTGATGTTGTACATTTGATATATGTGAGATATACCTGATATTGTACATACTAGATATGTGAGATCTACTTGATGTTGTACATTCGATATGTGAGATATACTTGATGTTGTACATTCGATACATATGCGAGATATACTTGATATTGTGCAGTTGAGGAGATGTGACACTTAGATGATACGAGAGCCAATTTGGGGGCTGATTTGAGGAATTGGGATTTAATTTGTCTTGCTGGATTGTGATCCTACCACGATGTCAGGATTCCGTGGAAATGACATATTTCACTCCATACCTCATCTTTATATACTTGTGCACTGTTCCATGTATTAGGAGTACCTGTGAGTGTACCTTCATGAGTGTTGCACATTTACTTTCTCATATCCCCAGTGCATGATTATTGCATACTGTTTTCATATCATTATTGCTTTATATATTGGTGGTACTTGTTAGTATACTTTTCATTATTTCGTACTCATATATGACCTGTTATTACTGAAAATGTCATATCTTAGATTCATGTTGTACGTACATTCTTGCGATTACCTGCATATGTTATTTACTATTCACGAGTTGGCAACTCACCCCCGTTGTGCCACAGGTATTGCAGGTGTTTCCCAGAGTAGTCGAGGCAAGCTATTCACCTATCTATCATTTTTTGGCTGCGGATACCACTTCGCCTGTTGGTGTGCAGTTTTGCCCAGGTGGGTTTTGTGGTTATCTGAGATTGTATTCAATATTCGTTGTATCTTGTACTCTCCATCTACTATCAGTTTGTTGTGACTTAGAGACTTGGTGAGGACGATTTTGTATTTATTGTGGATTTGTTGTCTTTTATACAGTTCCCTTTCTTTTGTCTCTTTTTCTTCGCTACGGCGTCGTATATCTGTTGTGGTGTTGTTTTCCGCCGATGGGCGTGGATTTTGCTCCCGTTTGGGATGCTTTACTTTATATTTATGTTGTACCCTTTTTGGGGGCTTGTTTTACAAAGGAGGTGCTGCCAAAATTTTAAAGAAAAAGTGGACTCTTTTAAAAGAATTTGGGTTGTGATTTCAAATGTTTCAAAAACTTTTATTATCTTTTCCGTATTTTTATGGTTTAGATTTCTGGGTTTTGGCTTTCTTTTACTGCGTTACGTCTGGAGGCGTTGCGTAGTATTAGGGCCGTCACGTGCTAATTTCGGGTCGTGACAATAAAAGACATCTGAATAATACCTTATTCTATTAAAGGTGAAATAGGAGTGGCGATGAAGTACGCGGTTTGGTCGTGAATGATAACAGTCGCAATTTTACTTTGCCCTCTTTCTAATCCCTTTATTTTGTCTTTAGTTATTACCTTCTGTACACCCTACTTAGGCTAATTGGTTTTCTTCATTCCCTACCTTTCGGCACATGCCTATGGTTTGGAATAAGACTATCCAATAAGCGTAATAGGTGTACCCTCCTAAACCAAGGAGCCCTGGCAACCTGAGAGAAGGTGATAATAAAAGACAACTGAATAAACCAATTATATTTCTCCTGAACCTGGATCCATCCTCGAAGAAGTCCCTTTGAGTTCGTATATAACCATACGATGGATCTATCCAATGGAAGTGGATGTCCGTAGTAATACGGGGTGTTCTGTGAAATACAAAGGGTAAAAGAAGGAGCGGCAATGACTTATGCAACTTGGACAATCCAAAAGCCAGTATTTTAAGAAGGTTCGGTTAACTTGGTCGCTGAGTCATAGTCTAGGGTTGGTCAAAGGTCCCTGCCAAAGAGAGAGAGAGAAAAGAAACACTCTGCCTGCACTCTAACCTAGATCGGAATGGTTATCACTTTATCTAATCAGGAAACCTCCCACTGTAATCTCAAAGTCTTCTCCAAACCTTAAAGAAGAATTAGTCGGGATCACCCAAAGAGTAAACCAACTCATCAGTGAGAATCGGAATCCAACTCTCATCGCATGATAACGTGACGGAATCCACTCACGTTATCACACTCCAGAAGTTATGCGCATACTTGGCAAGTTTCTTTATGTTTGAAACTCCCGATGAGATTTTTACCTCATGCACTTATGACCTTGACTTTAGTCAACAAATCATAAGTCACATGTCAAGTTCTACCCGTCATTATCCAGGTTGATTTGAACCCACCCGTACATACCCTTGACTTTAGTCAATAAGGTAATACGACTGTCCCAAACGAACACATCTATCTATGCAACAGATGAATATTCAGCAGCTACCAAACACTATGCCTTGACTTTAGTCAACAAACATAGCTTGAATACTACTGACTATCCATAAGAAATGACGGAGGGCTACGGCTAGTTTTTGGCGAAAAACCTTTAACGTAATGAACTTGATCTCGTTGAAGAAACCTAATAGCTTTTTATAAAGATATAGTGGCGAAAACCTTTTGCTAAAGAGGTCACTCTTGGTGAAGGGATCTCGGCTCTTTCCTCGTGGAATGAGGTGCAGGATATTCTAACTGAATACCGCTATGCAAAGCAACTTATAATCGACTATAGTAAAGTTATTACCCTGACGCAAACTTCTGCTCAAGGGGTCACTCCCGGTGAAGGGATATCGGCCCTTGCCTCGTCGAATGAGGTGCAGGATATTCTAACTGAATATCACTGTGCAAAACAAAAGGAAACATCTTTGTAATAACACCCTTTAAAATTTGTTCCAACAACATTAAATATAGGTTTGTTTTATCCTTGAATTGATAAGAATCAATGCAGTCCCATCAATCAATCACACCAGAAAAGAACGAAAAATAAAATGTACGTATATGCCATCCGCATTCGCCACAGAGTCCCGTCATCACCCGTTAGGTTACTTAACTAACGACAGAGCGGGGACTGGACTAGCGCGTGTGTAAAACATATACAACATCTAATAGTATATATACCAATATACAATAATCGCTCTAGGCGTGATAATATGCAACATTACAGAAAAGTAATAAGCATCACAGAACAATACAGATAATCTGGGATCCCTGGGTTTTACAGAGCCGCTACTGAAACCCGACATTCCCCTGGTTGTGTGGATAGCCTGTGCAATGAAACCTAGACCCCTACGGGTGCGGCAAGTTACCCGCCAAAACCTGAAGCGAGGCAGCCCCCTACAGCAAAATGAATGGACCACCCGGCACTTCACGGAATCCGGTAACTTGAGCACCCCCTCCTTAGGTCAACCTGTATCCCGTACGAGTGCGGCAAATAGTCTGCCAATTCTAGAGTGAGGCCCTCTGCCTCTCAAAGCCATGAGATACGGACCCGTTGCCCTCCAGAACCCGGCTATCCGTGCACTCCGTCGCGGGGTAAACCTAGTACAGAAATGAAAAATATGTACAATGGGAACATCGACCTCAGCCCGGTCGTGCCCCAAAAGAATATTATACAAACAGGCAGTGACGGCAGTCCACATGTTGGACGCTCGCCCCGCAATATCAAATGTACAAATAAATTCAAACAGCATTACCATTGCACACTGCTATCCACCACGACAAATCCGCAACATCACAGCACAACACAGAATATCAACGCGAATGTCACTTTCGCAAACCCATCTAAAAGAACTATAGCAATTAGACGCAATTTACCGCTCAAATGACATTCCCGGTCGGAGATATAATGTAAGTACTGTAAACTAACACATTTAAATTTCGATCGACCAAATATCCCAAAGTGGGCCCCACAAACATCTGCTGTACAGTAACAAAAACTGGGCCCATAAGAAATATACCAAAAACCACAATTTCACATGAAGAACTCACTGGAAAATTTTGGTCCACTGTTGCTGCATACTGGCCGCGGTTACGCGGTCAAACCCTAGCTTTGACCGTGGATCCGCGGCGGTACTGTGGTAACACGTGCCCAAATTTCACCATAATTCTTTAAAAACCCCACTCAATTTTCTGTGATATGCAAAATAATTTTTAGACCCTTTTAAAAATCGACAGAAATATTGAACAAAAATATTGTAGTTTTTGAAATTCGGTTCGATCGATGTTTTAAACGCGTTAGCATAAGTTAGTATAGCTTAATGGTGAGGCTCTGATACCACTGTAAGTACACGGTAGCGCCCCGGCCGTCTAACAGACGCCAAATGCGGAACAAAAACTTTTACAACTGGCGCTATCGTATACTATAAACCGGATCTGCCATTAAAACTAAACAAACAAACTACGAAGTGGGTAAAAATGTTATACCGAACGATCCGAGTCCATCGGTCTTCAACCATCATCCCACGCTTTGTTGCGGCTGCTCTGATCTCCTGAATCTCCAGTCTTCTCGTCCAGGTGGCACCACGTCGACGGATCATTAAACGGGCTCCCTCCTCTGAACCGAGGCAACTCGATCATCAAGTTTTCTAAAAGAGATGACCAAGATTGATGTAGAGAATGAGTAGAACACTTTGTCTCACTTCGTCCAAAGCTATGGACGAATAGTTAGTGAAGTTGCCTTTTGGATCGGGTGATGGAAAAATGAGCTATATGAAATTACATGAAGCAAAACTATCATAATCTTTTTTCCAAACTCAATCATCATCTCAAGGGGAGGGGGCCGGCCAATATATGAGGAAGAGAAGGTGAGTGTAGGAGCAAGGGAGGTGACCACAAAGGAATAATATCAAGAAGAAATATCATAAGTTTATCAAGAAACATTAATGCTAAAGGTGACTCACTAATGACACCTTGCATAACAATAAATGCAAACCATGAGTCATGAAACCTAGTCACCTCATCTAGAACCTTCCACACGACTCACCCTCATGACTCACCCAAGTGAAGAAAAGATAAATCCGCATTTAACCGAATGTTAAAGCGGGTGATAGAAAACTGGAAACTGGCAACTTCCAAAAGCGATCCTGAAACGAATTTCAGGATAACCCCGTAACAGTATGAACATACCCGCATTTGTATTACGACCGAATACAAATACAACTGAGACAAAGATATTATATCTGCACAGTATAATACTCGGATCCGGCTTAAACCAAAGCCCACCAGTATTATCTGCCTGAAATATGACACGTGCGTAAACGCACGTGCATTTTCCGAACGCTGCCATAAAACCATACGGCCTCTACAACATTTCGCCCGAACTTGGGAAAATGTCTGTGGGGGACTCTAATGACTCATCAACACACTGGCACTGGGTATGACCACTAGCACGTCAGAGGTACAAGCTGTACGTAACGGTTGCCTATGTATTGATTGGAAAGGAAGCTGACGAGCGAACTCATCCAGAAACCCTACTGAGCCTAACAGTGACAATATACATACAGTCTGGTCCGTTCGTCTATGAGTATCGCATATCGGCCTAAAGGGATGGTAACGTCAGACCCCCAGTAGCGGTATAAGTCGTGTCAGAGAGTAGCCCAGAACACCCTGAGATACTACTGGAGTACCTACCAGTAAATCTCCTGCCTCGGCCGAAGGCTTTGTGTAATGGCTCTCCTAGACACAACGCGATCTCACCTCCAATACCGGGAGAAATGAATCACCTGTCGATCCGCTCACTTGCCTCCAAGTGGCTCGGGACTGTACCCAAAAAAACATGTTTGCATGACTCCTTTGAGCAGTGGTAGGGTAGAAATCAAAGCACAATGGGAACTCACACGAGACAAATGACGACCTCAGGTCGATGAACTAACCTGTACACATGTCATCAGGAAACTGCTATCTGACGTAAGGTATAATACCAACCAGCAGGTTCCCGGCGAGTCCTGTCCGATGTACTCATAACCCAATGAGCACCTGTATACATCTTAGGTGAATCAACTGACACCAATGGCTTGTGAGACCGGCCACCGCCCCTCGTCGGGGTCTCGACTGTATACACTAGTCTACTCTGGAGTATCGATGCCCTGTCTCGAAACTCCCACGACTAGGGACACTTTTAAGGATGTGCTTATAGACCCCAGCTCCCACGTATATGATCGCCATCATATTGCTGGCAGTCAAGCAAGAATCCTATAGGCTCTATCATCATGCAATAGTGAACTAAAGCATGTATACGATGATAAAGACAAACCAGACAGCATACTATCATCTCGAGCAAGACTGTCATATCGGTATAGGTCCTCCCTCAATCATTGCAATCACGTACCTGCGATCCAATAATTGACTTTGAAGGCATTATATCCGACATGTTGTCCGGTGTCCATTAGGACAAAGGGGTTGGTACTCGTACTATATTTTGTTTACTCATGACTTCTGCAGTTCTAGACAAGTATTTCGTTGAAATGCAAGGTCCAGACTCAAGATATTAAGAAGTTATAGGTATAAGAATAAAGTAGAGAACCATGTGTGTCACGACCTGAAATTGGCACGTGACGGCCCGTAAACTACGCAACGTCCATAGGCGTAACGCAATTTAAGTAAGCCGAAAACCCAGCAATCTAAACAATCAAAAGTAGTAAGTGATAATAGCTTTTTCAAAACTTTTGAAATCTCAAACCAAATTCTTTAAAGTCCAACTTTATTTCCTTTAAAATTTCGGCGGCACCTCCTTTGTAAAAACTAACCCCAAAAATGGGTACCACAAAAATATAAGTAAAGCATCCCCAACGGGAGCAAAATCCACTCCCAAAGGCGAAAACAACCACCACAACAGATATACGACGCCGTAGCGAAGAAATAAAAGACGATATAAATAAAACTGCATAAAAGACATCCTGAGTCACCAAAAGATACAATATCGTCCTCACCTCTCGTCTCTAAGTCAATACATGAAAGTGGTAGATGGAGAGTACATGGTACAAAGATATACAATAAGCAACATCGGATAACCGCAAAACCCACCTATAGCAAAACTGCACGCAGTCAGCTGAAACGGTATCCGCTGCAAAAGATGATATGATAGGTAGAAGCTCTACCTCGACTACTCTGAGGAACAACCTGCAAACCCTATGGTACAACGGGGATGCATTGCCAACTCGTGAAAAGTAAATAACATATGTAGGTAATCGCAAGTATGCACGTACTGTGCGAATCTATCACATGAAAGCTAAAAGCAATAAATGACCATATGTATGCAACAGTCATGAAAGGTACTCTATCAGGTACAACTAATACATGAAGCAATAATATGGCAATATGTATATGCAACCGTCATGAAAGGTACTCTATCAGGTACTACTAATACATGAAGCAATGCATATAAAATAACCGCGGAATATGGGATAAAACATGTCATCCTCACAGAATCCTCATCGTGGCAGGACAAGTGTCCATCTAGACAATCTAAATCCTAAATATCCTCAAATCGGCCCTCAGGTAAGCCCTCATATCGGCCATAATATCGGCCCTCATATCGGCCATCAGATCGGCCCTCATATCATGAATAAGTATATTTGCAAGGTCATTATAATGATGTATATAATTTAGATATGTATACATATATATCAGCGTCCCATTCCTCTAATATATATATATATATATATATATATATATATATATATATATATATATAACAGCGTCACATTCCACTGTTATATATACTTAGGAGTAAAAATATCATGAAAACAAGTGTCCAGCATCGACACATAAAACTGATCTATCAGGCATCGTCACCACGACTGCCCCTGATATATACGTATCATACGTTCATAGGAAACCCGAGTACCCAGCTTCGATACTCGAATTCCCCGTATCCATATACATGACTCCAGTCGATATCTACGTGATCACCGACGAGTCCAATACTGTCACCGGTAGGTATGGTTCCCCTGCCAGGCTCATCGGAGTAAACCTTCGACATACCTTTCTTGCCCCGGGGTACCTCCGGGCCCCACCATGTACCCGCACACGGCCCATGACGCCTCCTCGCATGGGATATATATCAGAACCGAGAAATCTCATGGCAGATGCTGAAATATCATATCAAGAGAAATCGGGTTTTTCAAATAATGCATAATTTCATAAAACTACCACAGTCCTCAAATCCAGAAAACATCATGAAAAATCCATATCTCAATGCGAAAATCCATGAATATAATATATGCAACATAAAACTGAAATGTGAGCATATAAAAGAAAAGCCGCTATTTAACTGCAACAAGTTAATATATATATCACGCGGTTCCTAATTTCTCCAAGTCCATACAACATCAAATAAAGGTGAACATGTAGCTATAGCCAGGTATGCGTAACCATGTCGGCATAGCAAGATATGTGTATCTACCTATCAATAATGATGTAATACCCTCCAGGTATATGTAAGTATGTATGCAAGATGTACATGTAGCTATGTCTCATATGTGTATATACCTATCACTGATGGTACAATACCATATAGGTATATGGGTAACTAGCATGTAAGCATGTCAAGGCATATGTGTAAGCATGTAGGTATACGGGTATGCTATATGTCATATGCACGAAGGAAAATAAGGATCATGTCTCAATGTCCCTAAACAATACAATATCACATATGTATAGGTGTTGTGCGTGTCATGGAAATTATCGACGGTGTGTGTGCAGCATACAATTAGTGCTCGTGAAATATGAACCATCAATAATGGTGTTGTGTCTCATTAATACTAAGTCCATGCGCAATAGGAAATGAGATATGCAATAAAGGTACACATGCACAATCAATATCCGTATACTTCTAACTAATAGTCATGTCATAAATCTAGCCCGGACGTATAACGCCATGCGAGCGATTTCCCTGTAGATGTTAAATCTACTCACCAACGCTCATGGCTAAGTAAAGGCAACCACCTTCTTTCCCTTCTTCGCAGCGTCCAAAGTCCTCGCCTGCCACTCTAAGATCATAAAACAATATAACAAGTATATATTAGCAATCGACCAATAACACGTACCAACTACGTTTAACCGACGCACCAAATCCAAACAAACTCTCAAATGTTCGTCTAGTGGCTAACGCGCATAGAGACACTACGAAACCAACTCAAGAGCAAAAGCTACACAAAGACACGAACGACATCGGCACAACCCTAGCTAGGAACGCTAAACGACACAACCATCAAGCCTAGACCCTGATCGTACCGATCGCGCATTCACAACACAATAAATAACATGGAATCTAATATAAATAACGTCGCAACGTAAAAAGAAACCCACTCCAAAATTATCCGGAAATCTAGTAAGCAATATTTAATCATTTTAGCTCAAAACTACAAGTTTTACCAAAACTAGCAATCACAAACATCACCAAATAGCATGATTAACCACTCATACCTTTACTAGAATTTTAATCCTACCTAATTAGGATTTTGTAAAATCTTAGTTTGCTAATTAGCTTAATTATAGAATTAGGAGAATATCATATAACAAATCTAGCAACCAGGTAAAGTTTTCATTTGTCTAAACTTCACACTTAACCATTTCACTAGTCAAAACCCTAACTTAATTCTCAAAACCCTTTTCTAGAAATTCTAAACATGCAAATTAAAGCTTTATTTAAACATCTAATTAACTAGATTAAGGTATTAAAACAAGAATTTAAGCTTAGGATTAGGATTTATACCTCAAACTTGATTTCAAAAACTAGCAACAAATCTCCAAAATTAGCCTCCAAAATGATGTCTTGATTGAAGATCCAAGCTTGTTTTGTGAAGAAGAATAATGGGCAATGATTTATTTTTGAGTTTGTGTGATAAATTAAGAATTTTTGACGTATTTTGTGAGCTTGAAGAAGTGAAAATGACACAAGAAGAGAGAGAGGGCAGCAAGGAGAGTGGCCGGCCAAAACAAAAGAAGAGGGTGGTTTTGTGAAGAGTGTGGAATTTTCTAGCTAGAAACTTTAATTAATTCTCATTAATGCAAATAATAACATAAGCCACCTCATTTCTTTTTCTTTAAATTTTCATTTTAATTCACAAATACCTAGATATTTTCCTAGGATGGATTAGTGCTAAAACTAGTGATTAATTTAGCATAGATTCACATTATCATTAACTAACCCAACCCAAAATGTAATTACCACTAATTTAGTGCATAAATAAAAGCTTAAAATAATATTTTAATTAGGGAAAAATATTAAAATGCACTAAAATTACAAGTGGCTTACAAAAACCCTCAAACTAGCAATATTCTAGCTAAACTAGGTGCAGTGAATTCTATACTGCAAAAAGATAGCTTCTAGGTTTTACGGAAAATAACGACTAAACCCAAAAAACGGAAAATCGCCTAAACGATTTCCAAAACGTTACAATTTGTTGGAAGTATCAGAATTCTTCGAGGTCGTCGAAGATGTAGATACTTGTGTTTGGTATTCCGTTGATAGTAATGGTTTTGAGAACTCACTTCTCTTTCAGGTTACTCATATATGGATTCACTCCTAGATAAGTAATGCTGATTGGCCTCTTTCTATTTGGTTGATATGCACTGGAGACAGCTGCATGATTTTGAATCTGGTTCCAATTAAATTAGTGCTTTTGTTTCTTTATTGGATATATATAGAATCAATTTATATCTTAACGATGTTAAGGTATAGGGAGTTGTCTGGCTAATGCTTAAAACCAGAATCCGGATAAACTCGAGGCACGTTTCAGTAATGGCAGTTTGTGGGTTATCCCGGGCTTTGACGAAGGTTAACTTTCTACCATCAGGAAGATCAATAATTGTATTGTTCTTGACTCGCCACAGTTTTAGTAAAATGGATTTTTTCAGAAAACAAAAGTGGGAGTATGGTAGAACTGGAAGTGATTCCAGAACCACAAACGATCACTGAAGATTTAATAGAACCTGAGGATTCAATTGGATTTGACATTCCATTAGCCACTCCGCAGATTTGGTGGGTAACCTCAGGCACCCGAGAGGTACTTTGGCCTTCTCAGAGACGGTGACAGGGAGATTCTTGTTTACCCAGACTTGTCATTGCTGCTGTTCTAGACTATAAGACCTAGCAGGAGGATGACTATAGCGTCATTCTAAACTAGCTTTAGAAGTGCACGTGTATATGACTCTGCCAGAGGGTTGTTGTAGTCAGTAGGAGCCGCGGAAGCATAGTAGGCAAGTATCTTATGTCTATCTATAAACTAAAATAGGTATAGCGGAAATAGATCATCTATTTTTGATGTGACAGTCATAGGCTTTGACTTCATCAGAATAGGAGATGGATCTGGTAAGAAGGTAGTAGGGTGTGATGTCCTGGTATTTGGGATGACATGCACTTTATAGGAAGTGAAATTCCTATACTACGATCGGTTATACTGTGTTTGTCACACAATTGTTTCTCCACATAGGACATGGATATAATATCAGGGTTTCTAGTTACTAGATCTATGGTTTTAGATCTAGATTTGGGAAGTGTCCAAATTTGGGTACTTGACACTATTCTAAAGTGTTTTAGAATGGACGACTCCTGGCATGGTGGTGTACCTGCAGGTGATGGAGTCATCCTCTCTAAAGATGTCTTACAGACTAAAGGGGAGAGGGATCTGCATGATTAGCATATCACTTACTTAGGCAATTGAGTTAATCATGAAATGTCAAGTACCACACCAGATGTTGTTTTTGCACTAGCTGCAATAAACATACATTAATCCAATCCTGGAGAAATGTAGGGAAGCAGATTATGAACATAAATGGATGTTCTGGGGACATGGTAACGGCTGCCTCCTTCAGGAGACGGTTATCATTTCAGGCTTCCAAGGTGACCTGGATGACAGAGTGGCTGTCTGAGTTATAGTTTTTCCCTCTTCTGAGGGAAAGTATGTTGGACAGGTGGTCCAAGTGGATACTGAGGAAGGCATGGCGCAGGATACTGATTAAATTCAGTGGATGATACAGTCTAAGAAGTTTGCTGGATTTGGAGTTCATTTGTGGACTGGGTCCCATCAGATATCCAGACAAATTCTAAGACAAGATATTGCTCATTTCGGGAGATGGTTATTCTCCACGAAGTTGAGATATAGAGAGATAAATATAGAAACACTGAAGCGGATCTACTCACTGAGGCTATTTCTCGAACACAAGAGTTTCACAAACGAGCTTTGTGAAACTAATTAGTAGAGAAGTTAGGTGTTCGGTATCACACGAGTTTTGAGTATGCGACACCGCAATAATTAGCCTTAAGTGCAAGTGGGAGATTGTTGGCTATAGTGCTCTCAAAGTAATTATCATAGTCGCAGGTAGGCGATTGCTATGATTGAGGGAGTATCTATACTGGTGAAACAGTCTTACTCGAGATGATAGTATGCTATCTGGTTTGTCTTTATCATCATGAACATGTTGATAGAGCCCATAGGATTCTTGCTTGACTACCAGCATTATGATGGAGATCATATACGTGGGAGCTGGGGGTCTATAAGCACATCCTTAAATGTCCCTAGCCATGGGAGTATCGAGACTGGGCATCGATACTCCAGTGTAGACTGTTGTATACTGATCGAGACCCCGACGAGGGGCGGTGGCCAAGTCTCACAAGCCATTGGTGTTAGTTTGTTCACCTAAGATAGTATATAGGTGCTCATTGCGTTATGAGTACACTGGACGGACTCGCCGAGAACATGCTAGTTGGTATTATACCTATTGTCAGATAGCAGTTCCCAGGTGACATGTGTACAGGTTAGTCTGTCAACCTGAGATCGTCATTTGTCTCATGTGAGTTCCCAATGTGCTTTGATTACTACCCTACCACGGCTCAAAAGAGTCATGCAAACAGGTTTTAGTTGGGTACAGTCCCGAGCCACATGGAGGCAGTGATCAGATCGTCAGGGATTCGTCTCTCCTGGTATTTGGGGTTGATGTCGCGTGGTGCACGGGTGGCCATCACCAGAAATCCTTGGCCAAGGTAAACAAGAATTACCGATCCAGGATCGATAGTTTCTCAGGTGGTGATGGGTTTCATGCCGACACTAAATGTCGTGTTGTTAGGGGTCTGACTTTATCCATCCCCCTAGACTCGATATGCGATACTCTTAGACGAACAGACCGGACTGTACGGATATTGTCACTGTCAGGCTCAGTAGGGGTTCAGGATAAGTTTGCTCGTCGACCTCCCTTTCGCTCAATACCTGGAGAGCCGTTACGTACAGCTAGTGCCGCTGACATGCTTATAGTTAAACCCACTGCCAGCGTATTGACGAGTCTTTAGAGTCCCATACAGAGGGTTTTCATGGTTCAGGCGATATGGTGTAGATGATGTATGTTAGTGCATACAGGTGTCCGATTAAATATGTGTATAGGCTGCACAGAATTTAATCGGACGGTTGATAATACTAGCAGCTTAGGATTAAGCCAGATCATTAAATCAGGTTTTGATTTAATAATTTATATATATGTATTCTAGTATTATTGTTCACTCTTCATTTTCTCTCTTAGCTATTCGTATTTTGGTACGAATACGTGCATATGTATTTCGATACGTATACCAGGTTGAATTACGTAGTTATACGGAATGGTTTCTAGAAGATGTCCACCTCATTAATTGATTTTCCTTTTAGAAAATCAATTTACAAATGAGGTGGAAGGTGAGTTTCCATGAGCATGGTGAGGCATGTAGAGAGGTATGGGCATTGGAATTGTTTATTGAAAAATGAGTTGAGACATTTTTTAGTGTGTGATTGAGAGAGTGAGGGGGCAGCCTATAGGGTTACTTAGCGCGACAGCAAGGTTTCGGGAGGCATCGTCCATGCCGTTTTCAAAATTTTGCCATTCAAAAGAACCCTAACCTTAGAATCTTAACTAGAGAATTAAACAAACATCATGCAAACAACTTTACAGACTAAGTGAATGCAGAATACAACCTTTGTAGACCGGTCCTTCACTTCAAATGCTCCGTGTAGAAGTCCCTTCGCTGCGAGTAATGATCTCCCGAACTCTTGAGAGGATCCACAAGGTGAAAGATGCAAACTTGCTCGAATCTTTCGAGGACGAAGATGATCTACGTCGAGGAGACTCAAGCTCATGCTACCTCTTCACTAAATTAGGGTTTAGTGAAGCAAACACCCTAAACTAAATGGCTAATAGTAGAGGATGATGAAGTAGGAATTGGGCTCTCTTTAGATTTCTTTTTCTCACAATATTTCATCACTTAGAAAAAGCTAGCAAGCTTTTTCTCATGAGGAAGAAGAAGAAGTGATGAAGAGATGAATGAACTCATGAGGTGAGAATATGAACCATGGTTGAGTTAGTGTCATGCACTAACTCATGTAGAGACTTAACTAGGGCTAGGGCTAATGGTTAGGTTAATAAATATCTACAAGTGAAACAAAAAGAGTGGACTTGGTCAATATTTCCACAAGCTTGTAGCCATGACAAAAATCCAACCATTTTTGAATTACTTAGATAAATATAAACCCTACATTATCCTAAGTATACTGTAAGTCTCATACACCTATGAAGCATGTGGCATCAAGCATGACACAATAAAATGTACATTAATATATATCACATATATACTATATGCACATAAGTAAGAAAAAGAATACTTAGTGAGCAAATATTAGTTAATGTAAGTTAATATATCAAATATATAATTATACATTAAATTATCAAATCAACACTTGATTTAATAATCCGGCTATATCACATACAACCAACTAATATCATATGAATCAACTTATCGGATCAAGACTTGATCCGATAACCCGGCTATATCTCATATAACCGACCGATATCACATATCGCGAGAATAGAATACGGTATCACTTACGCGTATCAATCTCGGTTCCGCACATATCACATATGTGCTCCTACTCCGTTTCGCATGAACCAGGAAACCTCTGTGTAGGACTCTAAAGACTCGTCAATACACCGGCAGTAGGTGATGATCATATCAAACACCCACAAGCTCCAAGCGGTCTGATAAATGTAACGGACACCCGGGTATTGAGCGATCAGAAGATCAACAAGCATGCATGTTCATACTCCTGCGAATCTAATCAGTAACACTACCGTACAGTCCGGTTTCTTCATCTGATATGTCGCATATCGCAGCCTGGGGGTAGTATAACGTCAGACCCCAATATCCTGATAAGTCATGCCGATGCAAGGTCCATAATGGTTCAAGAAAATACTGATAACACTTACCAGTAGATCTCAGTAACCCTGGCCAGGATTTCATGTTATGGCCAATCGAGCATAGCGCAACATCAACCCCCAATACCGGGAGAGACGAATCCCCTCCTATCGCTCATTGCCTCCATGTGACTCGGGACTACAGCCAAAAACCACCGTTTTGCACGATCTCTTGACCGTGGTAAGGTGGAAATCAAAGCACAGTGGGAATCACACAAGACTCTATGACGATCTCGGGTCGACAGACTAACCTGTACCAATGTCACCAGAGAACCGCTATCTGACGATAGGTATAATACCATCTTGGAGTTCTCGGCGAGTCCGTTCAGTGTACCTAGTCTCTACTGATCATCCGTATACCTTCTCTGATGTCAAACACTAATGGATATGGGATCATCCATCGTCCATCATATGGGTCAAGAAGCGCATATGCTAGTTTACTCTGGAGTGTCGATGCCCTGTCTCGATACTTCTACGACTAGGAA
This sequence comes from Agapanthus africanus, assembly GCA_030015575.1. Classification (NCBI taxonomy): domain Eukaryota; kingdom Viridiplantae; phylum Streptophyta; class Magnoliopsida; order Asparagales; family Amaryllidaceae; genus Agapanthus; species Agapanthus africanus. Next base: position 128,946,728 of record JASDDO010000016.1, on the reverse strand, counting down.
CAATTATAGGGTATACTTGTGGACTACCCTTGGCCCCACTAGTATGATCTCCATCATATTCCTGGTAGTCAAGTACACATCCTAAGGGCTTTATCAACATGTGAGAGCAAGACAGCATCACTTATACAAGTCAATAAGTTAAGATAAAGTGCAACCAGATAGCATACTATCATGTCGAGCAAGAAAGTCCTCTCTATATATGTCCAAGCATCCACTACAATATACATCCCATATACAGTAATGGCCTCTAGGGCATACATATAACTAACAATCTCCCACTTGCACTAAGGCCATCTGTTGTAGTATCCAATACCCAACAATATAGCAGTGGTTGTAGTATCGCATACTCAACCATCCCAAAATCTCCTAAATAGTATTTGGGGAAGCAGGGCTTGGTGAGTGGATCCGCCGTATTATCCTTCGTGTCAATTCTCCCGACCTCGATCCGTTGGAGATCATCCATCTCCCTGATTAGGTGATACTGTCCTCAGACTATGTCTGGATCGCTGATGGGACCTGCGTTCCTAGGCCAAAGCCATAACTCCATTATTGTCACAATAACAGTTATTGGACGCTCAATGGTAGGAACCTTGTTCATCTCATGAACAAGAAATGTCCAGACAAGCACTTTGGTAGTATCGTTGGTAGCAATGTATTCAGCTTTTATCGTCTAGTATGTCACGGCATCTAGCTTGGAACTCTTCCAACATACCGTCCCTCCATTGAGGGTAAAGACAATGCCTGTGACTGACTTTCAGTCGTCCTTATCACTCTGGAAGCTGGAACCAAGAACTTTCTTTTAGTGCTTGTCAAGTTCTTAAGAATGTCCTCCACAGTTGTCCAGTGATTCTCCCAAGATCCGATTGATTCCTGATCACTACAGCTAGTGATCCATCTACATCTAGTCTGGATTTGGGACACTCCCAATATCCACTTAGATCTATCACTATAGATTATAAACAACAAGATGTTGTAGGTAACATCCAGATCTTCTATGGAGAATCCCCGTGATAAAAGGAGCTTGACCGAGTGTAGCATAGGAAACCATTTCCTATCAAGAATATGTCATCTACGTACAATATGTTGAAGACAACCATACTCTTTACAACCTTCTTGTATATACAAGGTTCATCTACCATTTTGATGAAGTCAAACTCTTTGACTGCCACATTAAAACAAATGTTCCATCTCCGCGATGCATGCATTGAACCTGATGGACTTAAGCATAGCTTTGGAAGTCGCAACTTTTCCATCTACACCAAGAATCTTCTCAAGATCCAATTTGCTCTCAATGGGTTTTACTCCTTTAGGTGAAACATTCAAAGTCATACTTTGTTAGTGTATATGGATTCCATCTTTGATCGCATAGCATCCAGCCTTTTCACAGAGTCCCCACTCATGGTGGCCTGTATGAACCTAGTTGGGCAATCATCTAACATGATGCAATCCTCGCTCCCACTGTCACCGAGAAGACCGTAGTATCTCTCAAGTGGATAAGGAACCCTACCAGATTCGCGAAGAGGCTGAGGTTCGTTGGAGACTATTGAATCCTTTGGTTTTACCAAATCATCAGCTATTAGTTTGACTAGCTGGAAGTCTTTCCAGTTCTACCTCATGACCACAAATTTCTTCACAAGAAATTCCTTTTCTAAAAAGGTGGCATGCTGAGAAACAAAACACCTTTTGCTCCTCAGTTTAGTAGAAGATATTCCCTCGCAAATGTTTGGGATATCCAACAAACTTATACAGATCTGACCATGCATCGAGCTTGTCTGGATTCTGCCTTTCAACATAGGCCGGACAACCCCATATCTTAACTCGTTTAAGACATGGACTCTTCCCATTGCATATTTCATATATGTTGGTAGGAACTGATTTGGACGGAACCCCATTCAATAGATATGCAACTTCTCAAATGCATAACACCAAAAGGAAATAGGTAACTCAGTGGTACTCATCATAGAGCGCACCATATCTTATTGGGTGTGATACCTCCGCCCCGATACACCGTTGTGCTGTGGTGTATACGAAGGAGTAAGCTGAGAGAGGATCTCATTCTCCTTTTAGAAACTCCAGGAACTCCATGCACAAGTATTCTTCTCCTCGATCACATCATAGGACTTTAATACTTCTACCCGTTTGGTTCTCAATCTTCAAGCTTATATTCCTTGAATTTCTCAAAAAGTTTCAGACTTGTGTTTCAACAGGAACATATGTCCAAATCTCGAGAGATGATCAGTGAATATATAATGAAGTTCGAAGAACCAACCTTGGAATTTGTAGACTTATGACCGTATACATCATCATGTATGCATCCCCAGAGTTCAGTAACTCTTTCTCTATTTCCAGAAAACGGAGTATTAGTCATATTACCTTTGAGACAAGACTGGAAAGTATCATAAGATGAAAATTCGAATAGATTATCATATTTATCTTTATATAACTTAGCTAGTCGTGTCGCATTGATATGACCTAGTCTACAATGCCACAAGAAGGATTCGTTCATTTCTGAACTACTCCTCTTGTGTGTGTTCTAGATACTTTGAACTGTGGTTTGATTTAGAACGTATATGCTATTATATAACATGCCTGATCGAATCAACTCTCGATTCAGGAAAATGTTCACAACATTATCCTCTAATACAGAATTATATCTGTCTTTGACTTAATAAAGAAACCGATGTAATGTTGTATATCAGGTTCGGTATGTTATAACATTCGTTCAGAATCAATGTATTAATACAAGGTGATATTTGCCAACTGACTTGGCTGCAACAATTGCACCATTCTCTGACTCTTAGAGATATATCACCCATTCTCAGATCTTGTCACGACCCGAAATTTGGCACGTGACGGCCCTTAAACTACGTAACGTCTGCAGACGTAACGCAATTCAAGTGAACCGAAAACCCAGCAATCTAAACCATCAAAAGTAGTAAGTGATAAGAACATTGTTAAAACTTTTGAAGTGGTAACATCCTAGTTCGATCATACGTTTCTTTTTCTTTTGGATATATTGGGTTTTGTTTTATTTTTATTATTATAACTTGGAGTTTAATACTTTTAATCAAGATATATACATATAATTATGGTTTTTCAAGTTTGTTAAATATGCATATTATTAGTATTTAAATATTTATTTGTCTAACACTATTTTATAACCATATTTATATTTTAGTATCATAGTTTAAACAAAAGATATTTTATTTGGTATTTCTTTAAACAATACATATACATAAGATTTTACCCCTTTTTAAATTCTATTTATAAGATATTTTGTCTTACGATATTTATTTGGTTAAAATATTTAATTTTGAAAAGTCATGAGAGCCCCTGTTAAATCTTTTTACCATATAAATATTTTTCCTAAACTAACAACTCAATTTTCTCTCTCCAATCATCATATATGTCTCACCTGATAACTTTATTATTTTAAAACAAATATTATTCTCTCTCTCCAAACAAATATCTTTTCCAACAGATTTCTTTCTCCTCATATTCTATTCTATCTATATATATTTTTCTATATCACTTACTATACTTCACCAAACCCCCGCTCTCTTTCTATATATATTCCCTAACAAAATCTCTCTCTCTCCAATCTAATCTAATCTCTCTCAGCAGATTCTCTTTCTCAAATCTACTCTCTCTTTAATTATTTTTCTACAAACCTATATACATACATACATATATAGGTTGAAGATATTTTGTTATGATAGTTTAACTGAAAATATATTTTAGTTGTTTGAATTCATAAAATCCTATATATATAACAAATTATATTTATTTTCATTAACCCATAACCATATACATATCTACATATATTTTCACTATATACTAATATGTATATATACATAAACTTTTCTATTATTCTAACTATATACAAACTAATATGTATATATACAACTTTTCTAATATCTTATAGAAGTATATAACAACCCATCATATCTCTCTTTTATAAAATCAAATCCAAATCTCATTTCATCAGAATATTTCTCTCTCCAATTATAATAATCTCTCCTATCTTTAACAACATCTCTCTTCCTCATAATAACAACCGAATTATTATCATCTCTCCCCTTCTCATATAAATCAACCTTCTCTTTTTTCCATCACAATATTTTCTTCTTCTTCAAAATTAGCCATGCAATCAAACCTTGGAGTTGTTCTTCGTGTCGTCATGTTTATCTATCTCCGAGGCAAGTAATCTTACTCTTTGTTTTTTTAGTCGATGCAACATCGGCAATTCTCTAAATAAATTATTAACTTACAATATTTAAATAAAATTGTAATATTTTGCCGCTTTATTAATATATCTTATAATACTTGTACATATGATGAAAACCCTAGGATCTAGAATACCTATTAATCCTTTCACCAAGTGAACAACCGTAAAAGTGCAAGCGTAATAAAATAACTATTAACATGTAAATGTGGTTTAATATATAAAAAAAAAACTTTATAAGTAATTATATGTTTCTGTTGCAACAATATTGGTATACACTAGCATGCAAAATGTCAACACTTATATCCTAATCTAAAACATAAAAATATACCATTATTACTGTTAATCAATTAACGCTTTGGGCTTAATATTTTATATATATAAATTAAACTTTCTATACTATCACTCCTTATAATATCGCTGCACTTTATGTGTCCTAGTCATATAAATTATTTTGATACTATAATTTGTATTAATATTTTCTATTATCACATGATTATAAAACATATTATTAGCACTTACATGATGACTAGTCAATCTGTCATTTATTTTATCTTACTTACTATTATCTCGTAATTATACTATTACCACTATCCGCTTTATGCATCTGTAATTTGTCATTCCTATTTAACTATATTAACCCTTTAAAACCATATTTCAGTTTATTATTCTTTTCAATAAATAAACCCGGATGTTAAATACAGATGCTTGCATATTTATGTTAAGTCTTGTTTACATTTTTGACCTTATCATATCCTATCGTTTATATTTAACATTTTTACTTGAGACTATCATTGTCGACATGCTTGAGAAACCTTAACATGCTATTCTTGTTTATGGACACTATCATTTTATAACTATTGTACTTGACATGCCATGACTACTCATTGTTCCGGACTACTCATATTAAGACGAGACCCCTAATTAGAATGCTGAACTACACGACACGACACACCACTATTTACCAGTTTCATTTCTATTCAATTACCATACCACACTTCCAGTCTTTTCAACATTCTTAATTAGTGCTCTAGTCATTACCATAGTAGCTATAAATACGCGGGTGTTTGGGTAGTTTGAGTGTGCGTCATACAACACGATCTCAGGAGTCCCATGCCGGCAGCTCGTACCGGGCTATATCGGTCTCATGTTTACAGCTCGTACCGGGCTATATCGGTCTCATGTTTATAGCTTGTACCGGGCTATATCGGTCTCATGCTTACAGCTCGTACCGGGCTATATCGGCCTCATGTTTACAGCTCGTACAGGGCTATATCGGTCTCATGTTCATTCCACAGTTGGGCCCGTGTTTCCTAGCCCCTGGGGCACCACTCTTGGGTTAGGAATACTCCTGCAGAGGTTGACGCACACACTCGAGCTTACGATATGATAGTTTACCTTTTAGTGACCAGTTAGGTTATGACTTGACCTCTTACATGTTTGTTTCATAGTATTCATGTATTTATTTATATATATGTTTTACTTGCGCACACGGGCTTCACTACATTCTTATATTCATGATATCATACTATACACACACCTTATACATTGAGAACTTGCTGGGGTGTTCTGACATCCCTGAGATTTGCCATCTCAGGTTTAGAGACAGATTTACAGGCTGAGCAGGATCAAAGCGGCTATCAGGATTTTGTAGAAGATCAGTAACCCGTAGGTTTATTTCCTTTTTTGCTAGTATTTAGTATGTGCGCCCTTCTGGGACATTAGAACTTATGTATCTCTTTTGGATCTTATTTTATTTCGAACATATTGTATCGGATCTTTTTGCATCAATTATCTAGTGGACCCACTTTTAGTATTCCTTATAGTTTCATTGCAACATGATTATCAGTATTATTCCTTTTGGTGTTGGATTTTATTTTTGACAGGTTAATCTAGACTGCCTTATGTGACTATGGAAGAATCTTTCTTTACCGTAGGTAGCACGGCTGGCCTTCGTCGCTCTCCGTATTCCGTATTTCGGGAAGCGGGGCGTGACAAGGTTTTGTTGGTATCAGAGCCAGGCTAACGTCAAAAGTAAATCTGGGTTCTACTGACCTTTAGGGTTAGAATCACACGTATAGGTTCTCCCCAGTGTGTCATGCTGCATATTCCTTTGACTCTGGTTGTAGAATTCGGGCGACTGAGATAGAATTACGATATTGTACCCATGTACCGCGGTATGGTTACAATACGTCATTCTGTTTGAGTAACTTAGAGTTCTATTTGATTTGTTTCCACTGATTTGATTTGCTTGCACACGCCGATTTCTTGAAACAAGATCGTGACTCTTCATACTCTAATTTGCTTCCTTGATCCTTAATTTTTCATACCCATCTATTTTCATTGATCCTTGTAATTAGTTCGCGATCTTGTATTTTCGTTCTTCAAATTTCGAGGACGAAATTTCTTGTAAGGTGGGTAGAATGTAACATCCTAGTTCGATCATACGTTTCTTTTTCTTTTGAATATATTGGGTTTTGTTTTATTTTTATTATTATAACTTGGAGTTTAATACTTTTAATCAAGATATATACATATAATTATTGTTTTTCAAGTTTGTTAAATATGCATATTATTAGTATTTAAATATTTTTTTGTCCAACATTATTTTATAACCATATTTATATTTTAGTATCATAGTTTAAACAAAAGATATTTTATTTGGTATTTCTTTAAACAATACATATACATAAGATTTTACCCCTTTTTAAATTCTATTTATAAGATATTTTTTCTTACGATATTTATTTGGTTAAAATATTTAATTTTGAAAAGTCATGAGAGCCCCTGTTAAATCTTTTTACCATATAATATTTTTCCTAAACTAACAACTCGATTTTCTCTCTCCAATCACCATATATGTCTCACCTGATAACTTTATTATTTTAAAACAAATATTATTCTCTCTCTCCAAACAAATATCTTTTCCAACAGATTTCTTTCTCCTCATATTCTATTCTATCTATATATATTTTTCTATATCACTAACTATATTTCACCAAACCCCCGCTCTCTTTCTATATATATTCCCTAACAAAATCTCTCTCTCCAATCTAATCTAATCTCTCTCAGCAGATTCTCTTTCTCAAATCTACTCTCTCTTTAATTATTTTTCTACAAATCTATATACATACATACATATATAGGTTGAAGATATTTTGTTATGATAGTTTAACTGAAAATATATTTTAGTTATTTGATATCATAAAATCCTATATATATAACTAATTATATTTATTTTCATTAACCCATAACCATATACATATCTACATATATTTTCACTATATACTAATATGTATATATACATATACTTTTCTATTATTCTAACTATATACAAACTAATATGTATATATACAACTTTTCTAATATCTTATAGAAGTATATAACAACCCATCATATCTCTCTTTTATAAAATCAATTCCAAATCTCATTTAATCAGAATATTTCTCTCTCCAATTATAATAATCTCTCCAATCTTTAACAACATCTCCCTTCCCTATAAATAACAACCTAATTATTATCATCTCTCACCTTCTCATATAAATCAACCTTCTCTTTTTTCCATCACAATATTTTCTTCTTCTTCAAAATTAGCCGAGCAATCAAACCTTGGAGTTGTTCTTCGTGTCGTCGTGTTTATCTGTTTCCGAGGCAAGTAATCTTACTCTTTTAATTTTTTTAGTCGATGCAACATCGGCAATTCTCTAAATAAATTATTAACTTACAATATTTAAATAAAATTGTAATATTTTGCCGTTTTATTAATATATCTTATAATACCTATACATATCATGAAAACCCTAGGATCTAGAATACCTATTAATCCTTTCATCAAGTGAACAACTGTAAAAGTGCAAGCATAATAAAATAACTATAACTTGTAAATGTGGTTTAATATATAAAAAAGCTTTATAAGTAATTATATGTTTCCGTTGCAACAATATTGGTATACACTAGCATGCAAAATGTCAACACTTATATCCTAATCTAAAACATAAAAATATACCATTATTACTGTTAATTAATAAACGCTTTGGGCTTAATATTTTATATATATAAATTAAACTTTCTATAATATCACTCCTTATAATATCGCTGCTCTTTATGTGCCCTAGTCATATAAATTATTTTGATACCATAATTTGTATTAATATTTTCTATTATCACATGATTATAAAACATATTATTAGCACTTACATGATAACTAGTCAATCTGTCATTTATTTTATCTTACTTACTATTATCTCGTAATTATACTATTACCACTATCCGCTTTATGCATCTGTAATTTGTCATTCCCATTTAACTATATTAACCCTTTAAAACCATATTTCAGTTTATTATTCTTTTCAATAAATAAACCCGGATGTTAAATACAGTTGCTTGCATATTTATCTTAAGTCTTGTTTACATTTTTGACCTTATCATATCCTATCATTTATATTTAACATGTTTACTTGAGACTATCATTGTCGGCATGCTTGAGAAACCTTAACATGTTATTCTTGTTTATGGACACTATCATTTTATAACTATTGTACTTGACATTCCATGACTACTCATTGTTCCGGACTACTCATATTAAGACGAGACCCCTAATTAGAATGCTGAACTACACGAGATGACACACCACTAAGCAGACTAGGTTGTGAGAGAGGGAAGGAACTGATTTAGCAATTATGTCACGTCTACCAGTTTCATTTCTATTCAATTACCATGCCGCAATTCCAGTCTTTTCAGCATTCTTAATTAGTGCTCTAGTCATTACCATAGTAGCTATAAATACGCGGGTGTTGGGGTCGTTTGAGTGTGCGTCGTACAACAGGATCTCAGGAGTCCTATGCCGGCAGCTCGTACCGGGCTATATCGGTCTCATGTTTACAGCTCGTACCGGGCTATATCGATCTCATGCTTACAGCTCGTACCGGGCTATATCGGTCTCATGTTTACAACTCGTACCGGGCTATATCGGTCTCATGTTCATTCCACAGTTGGGCCCGTGTTTCCTAGACCCTGGGGCACCACTCTTGGGTTAGGAATACTCCTGCAGAGGTTGACGCACACACTCGAGCTTACGATATGATGGTTTACCTTTTAGTGACCAGTTAGGTTATGACTTGACCTCTTACATGTTTATTTCATAGTATCCATGTATTTATTTATATATCTGTTTTACCTGCGCACACGGGCTTCACTACATTCTTATATTCATGATATCATACTATACACACACCTTATACGTTGAGCACTTGCTGGGGTATTCTGACATCCCTGAGATTTGCCATCTCAGGTTTAGAGACATATTTACAGGCTGAGCAGGATCAGAGCGGCTATCAGGATTTCGTAAAAGATCGGCAACCTGTAGGTTTATTTCCTTTTCTGCTAGTATTTAGTATATGCACCCTTCTGGGACATTAGAACTTATGTATCTCTTTTGGATCTTATTTTATTTCGAACCTATTGTATCGGATCTTTTTGCATCAATTATCTAGTGGACCCACTTTTAGTATTCCTTATGGTTTCATTGCAACATGATTATCAGTATTATTCCTTTTGGTGTTTGATTTTATTTTTGACAAGTTAATCTAGACAGCCTTATGTGACTATGGAAGGATCTTTCCTTACCGTAGATAGCACGGATGGCCTTCGTCGCTCTCCGTATTCCGTATTTCGGGAAGCGGGGCGTGAAAGAAGTTTTCAAGTACAAATTCTTTCAAGTCCAATTTACTTTCTTGAAAACTTTGGCAGCACCTCCTATGTAAAAACTAGCCTCAAAAATGGGTACATACAAATATTAAAGTAAAGCATCCCCAACGGGAGCAAAATCCACGCCCAAAGGCGGAAACAACCACCATAGCAAATATACGACGCCGTAGCGAAGAAATAAAAGATGATATAAATAAAACTGTATAAAAGATATCCAGAGTCACCAAAAAAAAATATACAATATCGTCCTCACATCTCGTCTCTAAGTCAATACATAAAAGTGGTAGATGGAGAGTACTAGATACAACGAATAAAAAATGAGCAACATCGGATAACCGCAAAACCCACCTATACCAAAACTGCGTCCAGTCAGCCGTAGCGGTATCCGCTGCAAAAGATGATACGATAGATGAAAGCCCTGCCTCTGACTGCTCTGAGGGACAACCTGTACAACCCTGTGGCACAATGGTGGTGAGTTGCCAACTCGTGAATATTAAATAACATATGCAGGTAATCGCAAGTATGCGCGTACTGCGCTAATCTATCACATGCAAGCTGATAGCAATAAATAGCAATATGTATATGCAACAGTCATGAAAGGTACTCTATCAGGTACTACTAATACATGAAGCAATGCATATCAAATAAATGCGGAGTATGGGATAAAACATGTCATCCTCACGGAATCCTCATCGTGGCAGGACCAGTGTCCATCAAGACAATCTAAATCCCAAATTTCCTCAAATCAGCCCCCCAAATTGGCCCTCAAATCCTGTAAGTCTCATATATCCTGAGTGTCCAATATCAAGTAAATCTCATGTAAATAATACGTATATTTGCAAGATTATTATTATGATGTATATAAATTAGATATGTATACATATATATTAGCGTCTCATTCCACTAATATATATATATATATATATATATATATGCATATATAACAGCGTCTCATTCCACTGTTATATATACTTAGGAGTAAAAACATCATGAAAACAAATGTCTAGCATCGACACATAAATATTCATATCCATACGTTCCTCGAATCGTAAGTGTCCGGTATCGACACCGTGATCCACGTATCGGTCTTTCTCATATTCATACGTTCCTCGAATCGTAAGTGTCTGGTATCGATACCCGTGATCCACGTATCGGTTTTCTGATTTCTATACGTTCCTCGAAACCCAAGTGTCTCACCTCGACACTTGTGTTCCACGTATCGGTATATACGTCCTTCGAATCTTAAGTGCCCCCAACATCGACACTCTCGATCCCGTATCGGTTTAAAACAAATCTCTAAGTGGATGCAGACAAATATCAAGTAAAGAATAATAATACTTGCATAATTTCATGAAACCGCCACGGTCCTCAAATCCAGAAAATATCATGTGAAATCCATATCTCAATGCGAAATTCCATGAATATAACATATGCAACATAAAAAGGTAATGTGAGCATATGAAGGAAAAACCGCTATCTAACTGCAACAAGTTATTATATATCATGCGGTTTATAATTTCTCCAAGTCCATACAACATCAAATAAAGGTGAACATGTAGCTATATCCAGGTATACGTAACCACGTCGGCATAGCAAAATTTGTGTATCTACCTATCAATAATGATGTAATACCCTCCAGGTATATATACAAGTATGTATGCATGATGTACACGTAGCTATGTCTCATATGTGTATATACCTATCACTAATGGTGCAATACCATATAGGTATATAGGTAACTAGCATGTAGGCATGTCAAGGCATATGTGTAAGCATGTAGGTATACAGGTATGCTATATGTCATATGCACAATAAAAATAAGGATTTTGTCTCAAGTCCCTAGCCAATACAATATCACGTATGCATAGGTGTTGTGCGTGTCATGGCAATTATTGACGGTGTGAGTGGCATACAATCAGTGCTCGTGCAACATGAACCGTCAATAATAGTGCAGTGTCTATGGGTACAAGTCTAAGCACAACAAGTAATAATATGCAATGAAGTTTTATGCACAATCTCTATATGTGCAATATAAACATGTGGATAAAATCATATCATATCTAGCCCTGACGCATAACGCCATGCGGGCGATTCCCCTATAGATGTTAAATCTACTCACAATCGATCCTGGCTAAGTAAAGCCAACCACTTGGTCTCCCTTCTTCGCAGCATCCGAAGTCCTCGCTTGCGATCCTAAAATCACAAACACATCACATAAGGCTAAATATCCCACGTCGACACAAAACAACGAAACGCAAGGATAACGTCCACAAGATAAACACACTGTGCACTCACTGCACAAAACACGCATGACATCGGCAAAAACCCTAGCTAGGGTCGCTAAACTACGCAACCACCAAGTCTAGACTCCGATCGTACCGATCGCGCAAACCCAACACGATAAACTACGAGGAATATAATATATATAACCTCGCAACGACCAATCGAAACCACGTCCAAAATTCACTGAAACCTAGTAAGCAACTTATCGCATATTTAGCATAAGTTAAAGCTAACACAATTCTAGCGATAACAAATATCGCAAAGTAGCTTAACTAAGATATCCAAACCATTTCCATAAATTTAATCTCACCCAAATCTTGCTTTATTAAAACCTAGTTTGCTAAAAACACAATTAGACAAATTAGGAATTAACAACAAATATCATATTCCCACTAGGTTAAGTTTTCCTAATCTTCAATTAACAATTTACCCTTTTTATCAAGTTAAACCCCAACTTGAACTACACTAAAATTATCATGAAACCACAAATCATGCTAATTAAGCTATATTAAACAATTAAATAGCTAATTTAATGATTTAAACATAACAATTAAATATTTGGGTTAGAAATTATACCTCCTCAAGAACACAAAATAGAAACTAGATCCATCATTTTAACCTCCAAAAATGATGTTTTCTTGAAGATCAAAGCAAGTTTTGTGAAGAAGAATGATGGGTTTGGATTTAATTATGAGTTTGTAGGATTATTTAAGGATTTTTGGTGATTCATTTTATCTTTGGAGAGATGAAAATGAGCAAGAGAAGAAGGAGGACGGCAAAGGGGGAGGGCTCGGCCTTGCAAAAGGGAGGGGGGTTTTGTGCAAAGAAATGGAAATATCTAGCTAAAAATGGCAATAAATGCACATTAAAGCAATTAAAGTCTTATGCCACATCTTTCTTTTCTTTTAAAAATTCAATTTCAATTACAAATATCTAGATATTTTATGGATGGTTGGATTAACTAAAAATCTAGTGATTAGATTAACATAGATTCACATTAGAAGTAATTAACCCAAGCCCAAAATTGTAATTACCACTAATAAAGTGCATAATTAACAACTTAAAATAATATTTAATTATGGAAAAATTCTATGTGAACCAAAACATCCAATTGACCCCCAAAGCCCGCGCACTAGCACTATACTAGTTAAACTAGGCGCGGTCAAGTATGTACAGAGGTTTGATCACAATCGGGTTAAAACGGAAAATACCGACTATTTTACCCTAAAACGGAAAAATTCGCATAACGATTTCTAAAACGTTATAATCTTCCCCCCTTAAAGAAACTCGGTCCCCGAATTAAAATTCTTACTATGCTAACCTTCAAAGAGATGAGTGCCAACTTCCACATCTCGCTCGCAGCCTCTCAAGTGATCACCTCACTAGACGGCTACACCAAAGAACCTTCACAGATGACAAGACCCTTGACCGAAGTTTCTCCACCTGCCGATCCACTAACACAATCGACTGCCGGTGACCGAAAAGATCGCGCCCAAGGTAAATGGTCCGATGTTGAATCATGTGAAAAAGGTTATGAAGGTATTTGCAAGTATCAACACAAGGAATACGGGGTGAATACTCAAAAATCTGGACGGAAGTGCCAAATCATAGGCAATGGTACTAACTCGCTTCAAGGATCTCAAAAGGACCTCCAATTCTGGGACTAAGCTTCCCAAACACAACACACCATTTCATCAGAAAAATCCGTAGGAATACATGATCTCCTACTGCGAACTCAAGTCTGCGACCACCACGGTCGACATAAGACTTTTGTCTGTACTGGGCTGCTCTCATCCTGACCTGAATCACCTGGATCTTCTCCGTAGTCTCATGACTAGCTGGGGTCCAAAAATCCTACTCTCGTGGAGTCAGAAAAAACAGAGTGGCAATCGACACAACCTACCAACCAAAGCCTAAAGGTTGCCAATTGGAATGTCTCCTGATAACAGTTATCGATGGAGAACCCTATCAATGGCAAGTGACGATTCCAACTGCTAACAACAATTAGTACGTACGCAAAAGCATATCCTCCAGAGTATGTATAGTCCGCTCTATCTGACCATCGGCCTATAAATGGAAAAGCGGAGCTAAAGCTCAACCGGTACCCAAGGCTTCCAAAAGCTTCTGCCAATGACGGCCAGCAAACTGGGTGCCTCTATCGGATACAATGCACGAAGGATCTCCATGCAAACGCACAAACTTATCGAATAACAACTGAGCAAACTGAGCATAACCGGACAACAATCACCCAAATGGAGTCACACCCTATCTAGACCTGGGTAGACACCACAACGAAATTCATAGAGATCTGCTCCCATTCCCACTCTGGAACGGTTAAAAGGTTGCAACTCTTCAGCCGGACTCAAATGCTCAACCTTAGCTCGCAGACAAGCCAATCACCTCAAAACGAAATCCGAAACTTCACTCTTCACCACTACCCACCAGTAACCAACTCTCAAGTCCCGTTACATCTCGGTGGCACTTGGATGAACACTGAAAGCTGACTGATGTGCCTGCTCTAGGACCTCGCGTCTCTACCCATCAGTATCGGGTACACGCCATCCAGTCCCTAACATAGCACACCCTGATCATAAATCAAGAACTCTGAATCTTTACCCTGCCGAATATGCTCAGAATCTTAAACAAACGAGCATCGGCGGGCTGTGCCTCACGAAAACGATTAAGTAAAAGTGGACAGGCGCAGACATGAGCAAGCCGTCCCCTAGAAAATGTGAACTACACTGTACTCATCTGTCGCACAAGAACTGTAAATCTGCAGAAGACTGTCTCTGAACTGCGCACAACTGGAACAAGCACCCCGGGCCTACGACTCAAGCATCAGCTACCACAATCGCCTTGCCACGGGTAAATAAAAGATCTCACAATCACAATCCTTCACAAGCTCCATCCAACGGCGTTGTCTCAACTCAGATCCCTCAGCAGGAAGATTAAGCTCCAGTGGTCCGTGAAAATCTAACACGACTCTCCGTACAAGTAGTGTCTCCAAATCTTCAACGCCCGACCACCGCGGCCATCTCCAGATCATGAGTGGAATAATCCTGCTCGTTCTTCCTCCAACTGTCGGGAAGCATAAGCGATAACTCTAATATGCCACATCAGTACACAATCGAGCCCCACTCGCGAAACATCACAATAAACGAAAAAGTCGCCCGATCTAGAAAGAAAAGATAGAACTGGTGCAGTCGTCTACCAATTCTTCAACCACTGAAAAATCAGCACGCATGCCTCCATCTAAAGAAAAGGAACTCCCTCCCTGGTCAGTCCAGTCAACGGTGCAGCGAATACACAAGAATCCTGCATAAAACGGCGGTAAAAACCAGCTAAGCCCAAAAATCTGTGGACCTCTGTCCCTGATCAGGTCTGGGCCAAAGCTGTACGGCCTCGATCTCCCTCGGGTCTATACGAATACCGTCTCCCGTAACCCCATGACCTAGGAAGTCAACACTATCAATCCTGAAGGAACACTCCGAGAATCTAGCAAACAGCCGGTACTCTCCCAATGTCTGCAAAGAAATCCTTAAGTGTTGCTCACGTTCTTCACGACTCTTGGAAGAGACCAGAATGTCATCTATAACACAACAATCCACTGGTCAAGGAACGGCCTGAGAAACCTGGTTCATCACATCCATGAATGCTGCTAGGGCACTGGTGTGTCCAACGACACCACCAAAACTCATAAAGCCCGTAGCGCGCATAAAAGCAGTCTTCGGAATGTCATCACTCCGAATCCGCAACCAATGATGACCTGATCCCAAAACAAATTTAGGAAAATGTGTCGCACCCTGGAGCTGATCGAACAAATCGTCAATGCAAGGTAAAGGATACCTATCCGCACCGTAACTCGGTTCAATTGACGATCAATCAATACACAACCTCAAACTGTCGTCCTTCTCCTGGACTAACAGAATAGGAGCTCCCCAAAGCGAAACACTCGGACGTAAAAGTCTCCCCTATCTAGCAACTCTGCAGCTGATCCTTAAGCTCCCTAAGCTCCGCCGGCTCATCTAGAACAAAGTCGAAAACTCCCGCATGATAGGAACCCGGTCTAACAAACCCACTATGGCTCCGGTATCACGAATGGAAGCCAAGAATCCTCGACATCCTCTCCTCAAAAGCCGACTAGCGAAAAGGCCGAATTCAAGCTGTGAGAGGCGGCACCACTGTCCCCCTGCACAACAAGAACTGACTTGCCGGGAAAATAAAAACCTGACTGTTTTCTCGCGGCAGTCCACAGACGCATAGCACGTAGCTAACCAGTCCATGCCCCGGAGAACGTCAAAGTCCAACATCTCTAGAAGGACCAAATCGACGGATGAATCTCTATCTCCTACCCAATTGGAACATAACCGAAACACGTGTTGCGCAACAAAAGAATCGCTGAAATAAACACAACAAATGGCTGATCTAGCATACACAACTCTCGGCCCAACCACGGCACGAAGTGTGTAGAACAAACAAGTGCATAGATCCCGAAATAAATAAACATGTGCTTCAAAAGAACATGCGGAAAAGATTACCTGAAAACTCTGCATTGGACGCCGCGCGTCCCGATGAGTCGAAACAAAAGCTTGTGCCTGTCCTCTACCTGCAACAGGCAATCCTCCTCCTCTGCCATCCTGTACACTCGGAACAAAACCTCCGCGACCATGACCTTTCTGAACAAAAGTCTGACGCGGATCAACAACAGGCACAAAAGACGACTCTCCCTAAGGTGAAGGCGGTAAAGTAACATATGGTACTGCTGCCCTCCTCTGGCGTACCAAGATACAATCTCTGACGAGGTGATGGAAACTCCCGCACCGGAAACATCCATACGATGGCTGCTGATCCTCCTGGGGATATGAGCTACACAACTGGCCTCGTCCCAAACCTCTGCTACTCCCGCGACGCAAACGAAATCTGTCACGGCGACAAAGCCTTTGTCTCTAGGCTGATACACCTGTACAAGCCCTCCTCGGTCTCGGAACTCCCAAAGTCTCGGGAAGACGCCTCTCAGCTAAACGGAATGCATCCACTGCTGCTGTATACGTGACACCATGCTGTATGCCGATAGCAAGGAATAACTGGGTAACTGGGGTGGAAACCTCCTGTCGCTGCGCTCGACTGGCCTCAACTAACGACCTCATCATCTGGCGCAAGTCCTGCATATCTGCATCAAGCCTCGCGATACGATCTATCGAAGGCGGGTCAAACTGCTTCTGAACAACGAGCGTTTCGTCCCAGTCAGTCCTCGTCCCAAACGAGTCAACTCTGACCTCGGCTCTCGCTGCCTCTCTCTGAGCCCTCATAGTCATCGGCGGTAAAAGGCTATAAATGGAAACATGATTTGATATGAACACGGAAATCGAATCACAAGGATATGTATCATCAAGGAAGGAATTTCAAGCAATTAGTACTTGGGTCACTTTAGGCGGAGTACTGTATCGTAATTATGCCGCGGACATTGATTGGTAGAGTTTTTGCGTGCTAAGTTTGTTACCGCAATCAAGACGGTTTCGCTTGTGGCTAGCCAGTTGAGTACGGGTCGTCCGCAGGGAGATGGGAATCTTTTTCTATGTGCTTTAATGAGTTAAGTCCAAATGTCCAGGTTTGTTTTGAGATTAACTATGTGCTAAAATGATATATAAAGAGAGCTTGTTAGGGTTAGGATTAGGTTAGTTTGAGTTAGGAGTCGCTCACTTCTTTCATTGCCACTCTTAATATCGGTGTTACGGTAATCGGCAACAACGGGGATTAGCACAACTAGGAAGGAACTTGCGAGTATAAGCTAGGCTTTCCAACGCATAAGTTCTTCCTTTTGGTGCTTGCCCATCCGTTCTTGGCTCTTAGCCTTAACCTCCGGTTAATTCAACCACAACCGGTCTCACTAAGGAATCACCGCTATCATGTAGGATAGGGTGCCGTAGGGAGCGGATTGTGGTTCAATTAACGGGAGTCCGAATCAAGATGTTGGGCAAGAAAAGAGTGGGAGACATTTCCTTCTCTTAAACTTTCCTTATCCTACCCTAACAAGTATGAAAACTACTCACCCATTATAGGAAAAAGAAAATAAAACAAAAGGAAAAAGATAGAAAGAAAGAGGTTAGAAGATTACGACTAGCTATTTGAGACCTCACTTTGGTAAGGATCAAGCTTAAGAATCATTGTTGTTTAAGGATAAAGAAAAAGAGAACAAGAAAGAAACAAACAACAAATAACAACAACTAGATTAGCAAATGAAAATACAAGCAATTATAATTAACAATTACAACAAGATAAGCATGGTAAGAACAAGAACTCCTTTATTCATTCTTCACTCACAAAAGCTCACTACAAGTTTTCAATGGAGAAGAGATGAGAGGAGGAAGAAGAACAACACATGTATTAAAAATCTAAATACAAGAATGAGGACCCTTGGCTTTGGCAAGTTCTGGACTATTTATAGACAGGAAACTGAAAACCTAGGGCAACAATCTGCCATAAGATGAGATTACCAAAGTACCCCTAAAAGATCTCCTTCTGAGGAGCCTGTACGGCCGCGGATCCGCGGCCTAGACCCCCTATAGAGGAGTTGGGACCTCCAATTTTTTGTGCTTCTTAGTGTTGATGTTTCGATCAGTTTGGTACACTTTGTTTCTCAGAATCTCTCCACATTTCTTTCAGATTTGCAGCAGGTCAAAAGGTGATTTGATGTGGATCTTTTGCCATGATTTTCTTGAGCTCCGCGTAGATTTCTTGGATTTTGTGTTGACATTGTGCTTTGTGCATGAAAATGACAATCGATTTGCCATTTTGTCCCTTAAACTGGTGTGCGGCAACATACGGATAGAGAGCGGAGACCCGTGTTTTATCTGTTGGCAGTAATCCGGAATTTATCGTGCTTCTCCATGAATTTCACTGTTTAGAGCTGAGAACCTGTATCCTGCAATTGACTAGCAAACACGGCTCAAGAGTACCTACCGATAAGCAATGTGATAAAAATTGGGCGGTATAAAAATGCAAAAATCTGATATGAAAAAATACCCCTAAACTTATCATTTACTCGTCCCGAGCAAAGCCAATTTATTCACAAAAAATCCTAACCTCACTTTCGCAGGGAACGCGATTGCACTGAGCATGTGCAACAAGCCGTTAAACCTCTAGGTGTCCCTAGTAGGAGGAGTGTTGTCTCCTGAGGGTTTTCAGCGAAAACTACCCACAAAATCCGTCAAGCTAGTTTTGCAAAATAACTATGATTCAAACCCTAAAGTTTTGTTTCAGAAAATAACAAGTCTATTTTCCTAAGTCTAGATTATCGAACCTTTATTTTTCACACCTCGCTTCTTATTTAACTTAAGATTTTTTATGTCTTTACGTGCAGTGCAAATAGTGTCGTTAAGTTCCAGAAGGATCGATTAAAGTCATCATGTCATATAATAAAGCCCAGATAAAAATTTTAAAAGGATCACATAAGTTTTATAAAGAGTTAAGCATTTTTCAAGTTTCGTTTTCCAGTAAGGTTTCAACTTCAGAATTTCTATCTTCCTTAACAGGAAACTAGGTCTCATTTTTCACTCCACATTTTTCTTGTTTTCATTTCATACACACCTCTATGAACGTGCAATAGTCTTTATCATAGAATAAAACCTTCATATCTCCGCTAAAAAATTTTTTATAACAGCCTGTCTTTTGTCAAGATTATTCTCACACAAAGAACCGTTAGGAATTTTAACTCGGAAAGAACACTTGCTTGACTTTGTTTTAATCTGGACTTTCTAGGCTTCTTAACGAGCTTTGGGCCAATGCACCCAAACCAGTTGGCTTTAGGGCATTAGGTGTAGAGACACCCCAGCGGACTTAATTACTCAAGTTACCTAGGCCCAAAAACAAAAGGCACTTTAGCGTGAAAATTATGATGATTCAATGCGAATGGAGATATAACCGGCAGTTCAGTTATTTTTTTGGATAAAAGACGTGTTTAGTGGGTTGGGTGTGTATTCATTCCAATCAAGTTTCAGATGGGTTATTTTTCAGAATTAGTTCCTATTAAGGCATCAATAACATTCCTTCATATTCGCTTCACTTCATAAACTATTCTTGATATTACTTATTTCAGAACAAACTTATTTGATCCTCAGAAAATTATTTATCCATTTAAAAGTTTTTTTTAGACATAAAAGACTTGTCATATAATTTCCAAAACTCACGACACGTGTAGTGTGATGTAAAGACGTATATCAGCTATAGTTAATTTCAAAGGAGAGTTATCTTTCAGGTTTTCAAAATCTAAAAATAAGATTTAGTTATTCTTATCTTATCAAACAAAACCGTCGAAATGTTGAATCAGAGTTCTCCCACTAGCTAACTTGACAGAAAAGTTTTTATGTTTTTAGAAAATTTTCTGATTTTTATGGATTTTATGGATTTTAATATGCAGATGCAAAATATACATATGAATGCGAAGGTTAGAAATGCGTACCGAGCGTACCCCCAAACTTAAACTGGACAGCGTCCTCACTGTCATTGCATGAAGAGATCATTTGAAGGGTCAAAATTGTCGGTTAGATATACACAAATTTTTTTTTATTTATGTTTTTAAAGAGTAAAAATGGAAAAGAATATCCACAAATAAATACAAAATGGTATATACATACCCCCAAACTTATTTAGAACAGTGTCCACTGTTCTTGGCTGGATAACCGAAGTTTGGTGGTAGGCAGAGGAAGATTATGCAGGGTAAACCGGCTCCTGTAAGACCAGGAGCTCCTCTGTCGGTTCGGCGCTAAGGTACGGTTTTAGTCGGTGTCCGTTCACTTTAAAAAATGAACCGTCCTTTGGATTCTCCAAATCCACAGCGCCCTGCGAATATGTAAGTGCACGGCGGCGCCCCGGCCGTCAATCCGACGCCGGAATGCGGAAACGAAAATTTTCTAACAACTAGAAACCGGCACCACCGTGCACAAAAATCCTGGATCGGGCCATTAACCTAGCTACAAGCAAACTAAAAGATGGGCAGAGAGATATACCAAGCGATCCGTGTCCTTCGGTCTTCGTCTCCACTCCGATCTCCTCGCGGAATCTCCGGTCGTCGCCTCCTCGTCGAAACGGGCACCACATTGCCGGGTTCTTTTACGGGCTCCCACATCTGGACCGAGGCAACTCGGGCACGAAGTTGGCGAATCGACGTGTCCAAGATTTTCTGTAGACTAGTGTAGAATGGTTGTCTCTTGGGGTTATAGAAGTTGCCATGATGGAGGAATGAGAGAAGAACTTTGGAGAAATAATGGTGCTCTCATTTTTGCAAGGAATGAGATGAGGAAAAATGCCACACATCAAAAATGAACCCTCTCTCTCTCTCTAGGATGTGGCCGGCCATGCTATATGGTGAGGGAAAAAAAGAATCATTATCCAAGAGAAGAGAATAAAGGAATATATGAAGAAAATGGTCACGCCAATTTCTAATCTAAACCCCACTCAATCTCATCACATTAAATGCTAGCAAAGTGATGGAAAAAGAATATAATGATGATGGTCATATCATAATCCCTCAAATGCAAGACACCCCCTCCACAATAACTTATTTGCACAACTGCAAATAACCCCCTCCATCAAAAAGTCCGGCCGCGAAGGAACAAAGGAAAACTGGCCGGAACGGAATGCAAACTGGCAACTTCAGAAAACTGATCCCGTAATAAATTACAGGAAAACCCCGCGACTGCATATACATGCCCGCATTTGCATTCCCACTGAATACAAATGCAAAGAGACAAAATCTACACTGTACAATACTAGAATCCGGCTTAAACTAAAGCCGGCTAGTAAAATCCGTCCGATCACGATCCGTGCAATACCGCACGTATCTGATCGAACCCTGCCATATCTTCATACGGCCTCTACAGCGTTTCGCCCGAAACTTGAGTAACTGTGTGTAGTGGACTCTAAAGACTCGTCAATACTATGGCTGTGGATTTAACCACTAGCACGTCAGAGGTATTAGCCATACGTGACGGGCTACCAGCAATTGACCAAAAGGGACGTCGATGAGCGAACTCATCCTGACACCCAACTGAGCCTGTCAGTGAAAATATCCGTACAGTCCGGTCCATTCGTCTATGAGCATCGCATGGCGGGCCTAGGGGGTTGGTAAAAGTCAGACCCCCAAAAGCGGTACAAGTCGTGTCGGAGTGTAGTCCAGAACACCCTGAGATACTACTGGAATACCTACCAGTAAATCTCCTGCCTTGGCCAAGGACTTCGTGTAATGGCTCTCCTAGACACAGCGCGACCTCACCCCCAATACCGGGAGAGACGAACCCCTGCAGATCCGCTCACTGCCTCCATGTAGCTCGGGACTATACCTAACTAAAACCTGTTTGCACGTCTCCTTTGAGCGTGGTAGGGTAGTAATCAAAGCACAGTGGGAACTCACACGAGACAAATGATGATCTCAGGTCAATGAACTAACCTGTACACATGTCACCAGGGAACTGCTATCTGACGTTAGGTATAATACCAACTAGCAGGTTCCCGGCGAGTCCTGTCCGGTGTACTCATAACCCTAATGAGCACATGTATACATCTTAGGTGAACCAACTGACACCAGTGGCTTGTGAGACCGGCCACCGCCCTTCGTCGGGGTCTCGACTGTATACACTAGTCTACTCTGGAGAATCGATGCCCTGTCTCGAAACTCCCACGACTAGGGACCTTTTAAGGATGTGCTTATAGACCCCAGCTCCCATGTATATGATCGCCCTCATACTGCTGGTAGTCAAGCAAGAATCCTAGGGGCTCTATCAACGTGCAATAGTGACTCGTAAGGTCACCTGAAGCAGTACACGATGATAAAGATAAACCAGATAGCATACTATCATCTTGAGTAAGACTGTCCTACTGGGACAGGTCCTCCTTCAATCATTGCAATCACGTGCCTGTGATCCAATAATTGACTCTGAGGGCACTATCTCCAACAATCTCCCACTTGCACTCAAGGCTAATTATTGCGATGTCGCATACTCACAGCCCGTGTGATACCGAACACCCAACTCCTCTACTAGTCAGTCTCACAAAGCTCGTTTGCGAAACTATCGCGTTCGAGGAATAGCCTCAGTGAGTGGATCCGCTGTGGTGTTTCTTTCTATGTCTCTCTTTATCTCAAGTTCGCGGAGAAACCCATCTCCCGAAATGAGCAATACCTGTCTTAGAATATGTCTGGATATCTGATGGGACCTAGCTCATAAATGAACTCCAAATCCAAACTTCTTAGACTGTATCGTCAACTGAACTTAATCAGTATCCTGCGCCATGCCTTCCCTCAGTACCACCTGGACCACATGTCCAAAATACTGCTCCTTGTCAGAGGGAAAATTATAACTCTGACAGCCACTCTGTCATCCAGGTCACCTTGGAAGCCTGGAATGATAACTGTCTCCCGAAGGAGGATGCCGTTATCATATCCCTAGAACATCCACTTATGTTCTAAAACTGCTTCCGAATGTTTCTCCAGGATTGGATTAATATCAACTTATTGCATCTACTGCAAAAACAACATCCGGTGTGGTACTTGACATCTCATGATCAACTCAATTGCCTAAGCAAGTGATCTGCCAATCATGCGTATCCCTCTCCCTTTTAGTCTGTAAGACACCTTTAGAGAGGGTGACTCCATCACCTGCAGGTACACCACCATGCCAGGAGTCGTCCATTCTAAATACTCTTAGAATGCTGTCTAAGTACCCTGATTGGGAAACCACCAAAATCTAGATTTAAAACCATAGATCTAGTAACCAGAATGTACGATATAAGATCCAATTCCTATGTGGAGAAACTACTGTGTGACAACCAAATTATAACCAATCGTAGTATAGGAATTTCACTTCCTACTCTGTGTATGTCATCAAATACCAGGACATCACACCCTACTACCTTCTTAACAGATCCATCCCCTATTCTGATGAAGTCAAACCTATGACTCAGAAATAGATGATCTATCTCCGCTATATCTGCTTTAGTCTATAAATAGTCATAAGCCTGATGTCCACCAATGCTTCCGCTGCTCCCACTGACTACGACAACCCTCTGGCAGAGTCATATAGAAGTGCACTTCTAAAACTAGTTTAGAATGACGCTATATTCATCCTCCTGCCGGGTCTCACAGTCTGGAACAACAGCAATGGCAAGTCTGGGTAAACAAGAACCTCCCTGCCACCATCCTTGAGCATACCGAAGTACCTCTCGGGTGCCTGAGGTTACCCACTTTATCTGCGAAGTGGCCAATGGAATGTCAAACCAGATTGAATCTTTAGGTTCTTATCAAATCTTCAGTAATCGTTTGCGGTTTTGGAATCACTTCCAGTTCTACCATACACCCACTACTGTTTTCTGAAAAAATCCATTTTTATTAAAACTGTGGCGAGTCAAGAACAATACCACTGTTGATCTTTCAGATGGTAGAAAGTCAACCCTCGTCATAGCCCGGGTCAACCCATAAACAGCCATTACAGAAACGTGCCTTGAGTTATCCAGAGTCTGGTTTTAAGCATAAGCCGGACAACTCCCCGTACCTTAACAATGTCAAGATATGAACTGTTCTATATCCAATACAGAAACAGAGGCACTGATTTAATTGAACCAGATTCAAATCATGCAGCTGTCTCCAGTGCATGTTAACTAAATGGAAGGAGGCCGATCAGCGTTACTCAACTTAGGAATGCTTCCAATTATGAGTAACCTGAAAGAGAAGCAAGTTCTCTTAATCATTACTATCAACTGAATACCATTCACAAGTATCTACATCTTCGATCACCTTGAAGAATCTCGATACTTGCAATACCTGGTTCTCTACTTTACTCATATACCTATAACTTCTCAAAACTCAGACCCTGTGTTTCTACGAAACACCTGTCTAAGAACTAGAGAAGTCATAAGTAAATAGAATACAGTACGAGGACCAACCCCTCTGTCCTAATGGACACTGAACAACATACAATACTCTGTATAAGTCCCCTGAGTCTAGTGACTCATTCACTGTGTGTCGTAGGTTGAAAACTGTACTATGGTTATGAAGAATTATACCGATGTTCAATGCTCCTTACCTAACCATCCACTGATATAGGTAAATGTCATAGACATAATTTCAAAAAGGTATATCTCACTCTATAAAATATAGACATACAGATGTATCAATTTGAAATTGGTGAATAACAGCGGATATTCATAACCAAATATTTGCCGTCCGGCAAACAACCCAGGTGACTTCCTCAAATATCACCAATTACAACGAATCCCGATATAATGAGGATGATCACCTAATTCCCAATAACTTACTCCCACTCATCATCTGTAAAACCATACAGATGTGAGAATCATACCTGGTAAATACATACCCTGGAGCAAGTGTATAATTGGGAAATCAGTTTTCTTTTAACAGTACACAGTGAAACTGAAACATTGAAATGTTCCGATGGGGTATCCGGGTATTCCTAGTAATGCCTCTACCATTATCCAGATTCACAACTGTAACCGTATATTTCTTTGCCACCTCTCCAAATCCCTTTATATGTCTTTAGTCATTACCTTCTGTACACCCCTTTAGGCCAAATGGTTTTCTTCCTTCCAAACCGTTCGGCACCAGCCTATGGTTTGGAAGAAGACTATCCAAAAAGCATAATAGGTGTACTGTCCTAATCCTAGGAACACTCGCAATGCGAGAGAAGGTGAAGATAAAAGACAGCCGAATAAACCTTATTCTTATTTCTCCTGAATCAGAATCCATCCCCGAACTGGAACAAGTTCCTTTCGAGTTCGTATATAACCATACGATGGAGTATCCAAATAAACTGTGGATCTTCGTAGTGATACGGAGTGTCCTGGAGAAATATAAACGTGAAGTGGGAGTGGTAATGAAATACTCGGTTTGGACGTTCGTAGTAATACGGGGTGTCCCGGAGAAAAGGGTAAAAGTAGGAGTGGCAATGAGGTTTGCAACTCTGACAATCCAAAAGCCAGTGTTAAGAAGGTTCGGTCAACTTGGTCACTGAGTCATAGTCTAGGGTCGGGTCAATGGTCGCTGCCAAAGAGAGAGAGAGAAGAAACACTCAGCGTGCACTCTAACCTAGATCAGAATGGTTACCACTTTATCTAATCTGGAAACCTCCCACTGTAACGTCAAATTCTTCCCCAACCCTGAAAAAAGAATTAGTCGGGATCACCCGAGGAGTAAACCAACTCATCAGTGGGAATCGGGATCCAACTATCATCGCATGATAACGTGACGGAATCCGCTCACGTTATCACACTCCAGAAGGTATGCGCATATCTGATAAGTTTCAGTTTCTTTAGAAACTCCCGATGTGGATTTTTGCCCCATGCTCTTATGACCTTGACGAAGGCCAACAAATCATAAGTCACATGTCAAGTTCTACCCATCATTGTCCAGGTTAATTTGAACCCACCCGTACAAGCCCTTGACGAAGGCCAACAAGGCTATACGACCGTCCCAAACCAACGCATCTATCTATGCAGCAGCTACCATACACTATGCCTTGACGAAGGCCAACAAACATAGCATGAATACTACGTGCTACCCGTCTGAAATGACGGAGGGCTACGAATGGTTTCTGGCGAAAACCTTTAACGTAATGAACTTGATATCGTTGAAGGAACCGGATAGCTTTTAAAAAAATATAGTGGCGAAAACCTTTGCTAAAGAGGTCACTCCCGGTGAAGGGGTCTTGACTCTTTCCCCGTAGAATGAGGTGCAGGATATTCCAACTGAATACCACGATGCAAAGAAAAAGTAATCGGCTATAGTGAAGTTATTGCCCTGACGCAAACTTCCGTCCAAGGGGTCACTCCCGGTGAAGGGATCTCGGCCCTTGTCTCGTCGACTGAGGAGCAGGATATTCCAACTGAATACCACTGTGCAAAACAAAAGTGAACGTCCTTGCAATAACAGCTTTTTGAAAAATGTTCCAACAACATCAGAATAGGTTTGTTTAGCTTGCATTGATCCGAATCAACTCAGTCCCATCAATTGATCACACCACAAAAGAACGAAAATAATGATGTACGTATATGCCATCTGCATTTGCCACTGGGTCCCGTCATCACCCGTTAGGTTACTTAACTAACGACAGAGCGGGGACTGGACTAGCGCGGATGCAAAACATATACAACATCTACTAGTATATATATCAATATATAATATTCGCTCAAGGCGTGATAAAATGCAACATCACAGAAATGTACAGCATCACAGAACAATGCAGATATCTGGGATCCCCGGGTTTCATAGAGCCGCTACTGAAACCCGACGTTCCCCTGGTCGTGTGGATAGCCTGTGCAATGAAAATCCTAGACCCCTACGGGCGCGGCAAGTTACCCGCCAAAACCTGAAGCGAGGCAGCCCCCTTCAGCAACGTGAATGGACCACCCAGCACTTCACGGAATCTGGTAACTTGGGCACCCTTCCTGGGTCAACCTGTACCCCATACGAGTGCGGCGAATAGCCCGCCAATTCTAGAGTAAAGCCCCCTCCGTCTCAATGCCATGAGATGCGGGCCCGTTGCCCTCTAGAACCCGGCTATCCGTGCACCCCACCGCGGGGTAATCATAGTACAGAAAGTAAAATATACATACAACGGGTACATCGACCTCGACCCGGTCGTGCCCCAAAAGAATAATATACAAACAGGCAGTGACGGCAGTCTACATGTCGGACGCTCGCCCCGCAATATCAAATGTACATATAAAACAAAACTGTACTACCATTGCATCCAGGCTATCCCCCACGACCAATCCGCAACATCACAGCACAACACAGAATATCAACGTGAATGTCACGTTCGCAAATCCGTCTAAAAGGGCTATAGCAGTTAGACAGGATTTACCGATCAAATGATATTCACGGTCGCAGATATAATGTAAATACTGT
Source organism: Agapanthus africanus (assembly GCA_030015575.1). Lineage (NCBI taxonomy): Eukaryota > Viridiplantae > Streptophyta > Magnoliopsida > Asparagales > Amaryllidaceae > Agapanthus > Agapanthus africanus. The sequence goes on along the minus strand of JASDDO010000016.1, from coordinate 128,918,601 downwards.
GAACTAACATGTTTAAAAAATCCGATCGATCAAATTTATCGAAGTGGGCCCCAAGCACTACTGTAGCACTCACAGAAAATCTGGGCCCAAACAGAATATCCCAAAACCCCTCATTTCCAAGTAAAAAGCCCTCTGGAAAAATTTAGCACAGCAAGGAGTTCTTTCCACCGCGGAACCGCGGCCAAACCAGGGGTTTGGCCGCGTTTCCGCGGTCAACCTGACACAAGACCAAAGTTTTCCAGAGTTCTTAGAATTCCCTGCACATGTTTCTGCAACATACTGAAAAAAATTTCAAGCTAAAAAAAATTCGACAGAAACCTGATGCACTAGAAAATAAGGTTTTGGGGATTTTTGTTCGATCGAGTTCTAAACATACTAGAGCAAGCTAGACTAGGTTAATGGCGTGGCTCTGATACCAATGTAAGTGCACGGCGGCGCCCCGGCCGTCAATCCGACGCCGGAATGCGGAAACGAAAATTTTCTAACAACTAGAAACCGACACCACCATGCACAAAAATCCCAGATCGGGCCATTAACCGAGCTACTAGCAAACTAAAAGATGGTCAGAGAGATATACCAAGCGATCCGTGCCCTTCGGTCTTCGTCTCCACTCCGATCTCCTCGTGGAATCTCCGGTCGTCGCCTCCTCGTCAAAACGGGCACCACATCGCCGGGTTCTTTTACGGGCTCCCACCTCTGGACCGAGGCAACTCGGGCACGAAATTGGCGAATCGACGTGTCCAAGATTTGCAGTAGACTAGTGTAGAATGGTTGTCTCTTGGGGTTATAGAAGTTGCCATGATGGAGGAATGAGAGAAGAACTTTGGAGAAATAATGGTGCTCTCATTTTTGCAAGGAATGAGATGAGGAAAAATGCCACATATCAAAAATGAACCATCTCTCTCTCTCTAGGATGTGGCCGGCCATGCTATATGGTGAGGAAAAAAAAGAATCATTATCCAAGAGGAGAATAAAGGAATATATGAAGAAAATGGTCACGCCAATTTCTAATCTAAACCCCACTCAATCTCATCACATTAAATGCTAGCAAAGTGATGGAAAAAGAATATAATGATGATGGTCATATCATAATCCCTCAAATGCAAGACACCCCCTCCACAATAACTTATTTGCACAACTGCAAATAACCCCCTCCATCAAAAAGTCCGGCCGCGAAGGAACAAAGGAAAACTGGCCGGAACGGAATGCAAACCGGCAACTTCAGAAAACTGATCCCGTAATAAATTACAGGAAAACCCCACAATTGCATATACATGCCCGCATTTTCATTCCCACTGAATACAAATGCAAAGAGACAAAATCTATACTGTACAATACTAGGATCCGGCTTAAACCAAAACCGGCTAGTAAAATCCGTCCGATCACGATCCGTGCAATACCACACGTATCTGATCGAACCCTGCCATATCTCCATACGGCCTCTACAGTGTTTCGCCCGAAACTTGAGTAACTGTGTGTGGTGGACTCTAAAGACTCGTCAATACTATGGCTGTGGATTTAACCACTAGCACGTCAGAAGTATTAGCCATACGTGACGGGCTACCAGAAATTGACCAAAAGGGACGTCGATGAGCGAACTCATCCTGACACCCTACTGAGCCTGTCAGTGACAATATTCGTACAGTCCGGTCCGTTCGTCTATGAGTATCGCATGGCGGGCCTAGGGAGTTGGTAAAAGTCAGACCCCCAAAAGCGGTACAAGTCGTGTCGGAGTGTAGTCCAGAACACCCTGAGATACTACTGGAATACCTACCAGTAAATCTCCTTCCTTGGCCAAGGACTTCGTGTAATGACTCTCCTAGACACAGCGCGACCTCACCTCCAATACCGGGAGAGACGAACCCCTGCAGATCCGCTCACTGCCTCCATGTGGCTCGGGACTGTACCCAACTAAAACCTGTTTGCACGTCTCCTTTGAGCGTGGTAGGGTAGTAATCAAAGCACAGTGGGAACTCACACGAGACAAATGACGATCTCAGGTCGATGAACTAACCTGTACACATGTCACCAGGGAACTGCTATCTGACGTCAAGTATAATACCAAATAGCAGGTTCCCGGCGAGTCCTGTCCGGTGTACTCATAACCCTAATGAGCACATGTATACATCTTAGGTGAACCAACTGACACCGGTGGCTTGTGAGACCGGCCACCGCCCCTCGTCGGGGTCTCGACTGTATACACTAGTCTACTCTGGAGAATCGATGCCCTGTCTCGAAACTCCCACGACCAGGGATCTTTTAAAGATGTGCTTATAGACCCCAGCTCCCACGAATATGATCGCCCTCATACTGCTGGTAGTCAAGCAAGAATCCTAGGGGCTCTATCATCGTGCAATAGCGACTCGTAAGGTCACCTGAAGCAGTACACGATGATAAAGATAAACCAGATAGCATACTATCATCTTGAATAAGACTGTCCTACTGGGACAGGTCCTCCCTCAATCATTGCAATCACGTGCCTGTGATCCAATAATTGACTCTGAGGGCACTATCTCCAACAGGATACACATTCCACACAAAATACGGCCCTTTCCAGCGAGATCTGAGCTTTCCTGGATGGAAGTGTAGCCGGGTGTTGTTCATAACAGAATACTGCATTTTATACCGCCTATTCTTATACTCGTGTGTTTATAGGTAGGTGCTTTTAATCCGTGTTTGTTACATATTTACAGATTACAGGTTTCCAGTACAAATATTGCAAATCAAGACAAAATCTCCACAGTTACGCCAAATACAGAACATCTGTTGACAGCAAATAAAAGCCGGGTTCCGGTCATCCATATCCGTCCAGTGCCGAGTACAGTCCAGAGACAAGACATATGACAGTGGTCATTCGTGTCTCGGAAAAGCACAGAGCACGAGGGGGGCTGCACAAGAATCAATGGGTGCGCGGAGCTCAAGGGAGATAGAAGTCAAAAGTAAAGAAAATAAAGCAATCTTGGACTAAGAAATCTGAAGATATTCTGGAAGATTTTGTGCAGTTTAAAGTTGGCAAACAAAAGGAAAATGAGAACCAGGGGATACGACAAAAGAACATGACCTAACTCCCCTATACGGCCGCGGTTCCGCGACCTAAGCAGGCTTAGGCCGTGGAACCGCGGCCATTTGGTCTCCTTGCTTTTTCGTGTTTTTTGGGCAGTTGGGTAATTTTATGTAGGGGCAGATTATTGCTCTAGGTTTCCAGTTCCCCTCCTATAAATACCTCAGAACTGAGCCAAACCAAGGAGTTAATTTCTTTAGCCTCTTTTTGCTAGTTTTAGTGTTCTTCTTCTTCGTCTTCATCTTTCCTCCATGAAAATTGTAGTGAGAGCTTTTTGAGTGGAAGATCAATGAAAATGAGGGTTTTTTGTATTATTCTTTTTGTTTAGCTTCCCCTTGAGATCCTTGCTTTCTCTTGATCTTTCAACCTCTTTATTGAGCTTGAAAGTTTAAGGGTTTGTTATTGATCTCAAGGGTTGTATCTTCATATGGAATTTGTGCTTCATTTCACATGAGTTCTTTACCCTTCTCTTGATCTTGCAACCTCTTGATTGAGTTTGCAAGTTTAAGGGTTGGCTATTGATCCCATGCTTGTCTTGAGTTCTATGGTTCTTAGTATTACTTTCTTGCATTTTTCATTCTTGTCTTTTATTAATTGCAATTTACTTTCATGCACTTAAATTCCATGCCCTTACTTGTAATCTTTTTCTTTTCTTCGTTCTTTTTGTTCTCTCTTTTTGGTTCGTTTTGTGAATGGTTGTAATTATTGTTGTTAAGAATAAATACGATATTGTAAGTTAATGTTTCTTTGCTCATTTCTCGTTATTTTCCTTTGAACTCCGCCCAAACGTTACGCAAATGCTCCGTTAGGCACCCTACCCTACCAAGGTAACGGTGATTCCTAACTGCGACCGGTTGCGTTCGGTTTGGCCGGAGGCGAAAGCAAGAGACAAGAACGGAAGGACAAGGGTAAATAAGCCAGATTCCACGAATACCGTGCTTAAATCCCCTAATCCACGTTGTTGTCTATTGCTCTAGCTTCAATTGTCAAGACTCGACTCAAAGGTTTTGAGTACGGATTTCTTTAGCTTACAATCTCGTATCTTTTTTTTAACAACTTTATACTTGCAAATAAAACACATAGGTTAGACTTGAACAAACATATACTCATTCTTTATTGACTCGTCTAAGACAAGAACGGAAATACAACCATCTCCCTGTGGATCGACCCGTGCTCAACCGGCTAGCTGCATAGCGACACCGTCCTGATCGCGGTAAACTTTAGAACTTTGAACATCCGACACGCCAAAAGCGTGCGATCAAATGGCGCCGTTGCCGGGGAGACGGTAGCGTATTTTCTTTCTCGTTATTCGGGTTAATATTCTTTTTTTATATATTTATAAAAAAAATCTTTTTGTTATTATTTTTGATAATTTTTGTGGGCAAGAGTGCAGAATTTTGCGGATTTGCAAACTGCGATTGTGGGGAGCAAAGTGTACGTTCAAGGCTAAGGTGATTGCAAAGTACAGTGCCAAAGATCCGGGTAGTTTGACCCGCACAAGCGAACTTTTCAAGCTTACCGGATTTGATTCAACGGGGGTTTCCTAACCCAAAAACTTAACGGTACGTACTTTATTAACACCTTCTTCTCAAATCCGACGCATCCAATATACTATTCTTTGCAGGATTCTTTGCAAGTTCGCTAGCAAACGCTAAAAATTGACTAACCCGTATTTGTTGCAGTGCCGTGCTTAAACTAAAAAAACGATTGTTTGATTCTTTATAGAATTTTTATTGAATTGCGCATTGCATACATTAATACGGACTTAAGGGCAAGCGAACCCCACAACATACGGTAAAGGATTTCATCACCTTTTCCGTGGCCCACAAATCACGAACTTGAGCATAACGTTTACACGCACAAAATTTAAAAGAAACTAGAATTTAATCCTTAAGGACTTCGCGCTCACTAGGAGAAGTTAACCGTGTTTAGAACCTCGCTTAACGGTACATTGTTTACGGCGTGTCTAGGAAAGTGTTAACGGCGAAACCACCAAAAGAGAAAGGGTTATTTAATTAAGAAACTTCGCGAAAGCGTTGGAAAACCTCCCCTTATCTCTGCACTTTCCTGGCCTCGTGATCAGTGTATCTTGAGCCCGTTTCTCGACACAGTTTTACTTCGACAATCAAGTTCTGGAGCAGGTCTAGTTGACCTAGGTGAACCCTAGAACGATTAGGTGTGTGGTATTTTTGTGTCGTGATTGTTTTTGTCCATATTCTTTTTTGTGTGTATATTTCATTCTTTTGTTAATAGCTACCTAAAAAAATATCACATTCTTTTTCCCCTCCTTTTCTCTGCCTTTCTTTCTTTCTCTCTTCATATCATGGGTACACCACCTCGCAAAACTCTTGCCGAACTTTGGTACCCACAACCAGATATTACTTCTTACGGTTCTTGCTTTGGCCGAACGTCGAACGATCCCTCCATGCCCAAAATCTCTTTGAAAGATCGCATAGACGCGTCTAGGACAAACACTTGCCCTCCGCAATCCACTTTGTATCAACCTTTTCAACCTCCCCCACCCTCTTATGTTGATACCCCTTTTGCAAGTCGTCCTTTGTCCATCGCTGAACGTATTGAACAATCTCGTAGCCGATCTTTCACTCCTTTCACCACTTCAAATTCTTTGGATCAACAATTCCATTCACCTTTTTATCTAAATGTTGATCCTGCTCCTGTCCAGCCATTCAATTCCTACCAGTCCTACCCGACTCTTGCACCGTCCCTAGACATTGCTTCTGAACCGCCATTTGGAGTTTTTCAGTATCCAAACAATTTTGAATCTTTTACTGAAACCCCTTCACAACCCATGTCTAGTCTGGAACAGTCATTGGAAGACTTTAGGGTAGCGTCGTACCGACAGATGATGGATTTGAATGCGTCCATGGCCGCCCTCATACAAGCTAGTGACCCGGTAGCTAGTTTTCAACTAGCTCCAAATTTTCCAATGTATGAAGAGGCGGTAGGACAAGTTGAGAATTTGAGTGGAGAGAGTGAGATGTACCCCCTTCCGAATCAAGCCTACCCGTTTCAACTTGAATCCCACAACTCCGGTTTTGAATGTCTATCTAATGTTCCAAACGATCAATTGATTAAAGATAGAACAGATAATGAGTTGTGTGACTTTGTAGTGTTTGATTTACCTGATTGTGAAGGGTCTCTTCCAAGTGAAACTGTTCCTAAACATTTTGACCTCTACACCTCCACTTTAGAACCTGAATTGATTGATATCCATACTTTTGTTGAGGTGTCTGAGAATATAGATTTTCACTTGATTGAGGATATTGACGCTGGGAATATTTTGGATGATGAACCTGTAGATTTGGCAGAGTTTTTCTCTCCAATTCATCATCCCGAGTCATTAACTGTCTTTCCCGAACCTCATATGCGTCTGGATTTTGATGAAATTTGCATGGATAAGCTGAATTTTGAGGAAACTTTTGAGGATATTTTTGAGGATAAACCAGTTTTAATTGATGAGTCGGATTTTCCAATTCATCCTGTTCCTTTCATTGACTGTGTACATCCTCCTGAACCTTTAACCGATAACCTTCCTCAACCACTTACCTCCATCCTTCCCATCATTCCGACCTGGCAAGACACCGTATCATTTTCACTTCCTGTGTCTGGTTTACCGAGTTCGGCATACCCATGGTTTCTCACGAACTTTGAAGGATTTGATCCTATTTCTCGACGGGTTAATAGATTAGCACAATCGCTTTTTACACATCGGTCATCACAAATTGTGCTAATTTATTCACTCCATTTATAACCTCAAGTTCGTACTCCACTTCTTTTTCCCTTCCGCTATTCTTCTTCTCATATACCGAGACCACATTCCACTTCTCTCTGCATATGGTCTTGTGTATTCTCCATTTCTTACCTCTTCACCTTCTTTCACCAGCCACTGCTTCATCATGATAGAACTTTTGAATGGTTGGTGTTAACTTTTGGCCCGTGTAAGGCCTTGTATAGATTGATACTGTTCTCTTTCCCCCCTAATCCTGAATTTCAACGCTTAACAGTGGAAACACTGTTTTACTTAAGTTTGAAGGGGACTCCTTTTTGTATATATTTTTTTTTTCCTTTTTTTGTATATAATTTGTTTTAAGGGAGAGCGCCGACAATTTTGACCCTCTCGGTGTAGCCTGACAGTGAGGGCACCGTCAAGTTTATGTTTGGGGGTGTGCTTGGTAAGCTTTCTTCCTTCGCATTCATTTGTATATTTTGCATTTGCATACCTTATTAAAAACCCATAAAAATCGAAAATTTTCCAAAGATATAAAAACTTTGTCGTCAAGTTAGCTAATAGGGTAACTTTGATTTTTATTCTGAATGTTTAGTTGATATATTAGAAATAACTAAATTTTAGGCTTAGGAATTGAAAACCCTAAAAATAACCCTCATTTTGTCTAACTTTGGTAAGTATACGTCCTTACAGTTTTTTTTGAGAAATAGGTAATCTTGAGTTCAGTTCTTGAGTTAAGTCAAGATGAAGGGAAAGTATTGAAGCTTTACTAAAGGATAAGTCTGAAAAATAATTTCTTTTCTTGAGTTCAAATTTAGAAAGTATATACCCTACAAACTGCACTTACACGCACCTTAAAACTTGGGATAGTAGAGGATACCTAGAAATACTCTTGCCTGAAAACCTAGTATGAAAGAAAAAACGGTATTTAAAGCTAAACACCAAAAGTGCATATTGAAAAATATATCCGGTCTTGAAAAAGAAAAAGAAAAAGAAAAAGAAAAATAGAATAAAGTTAAGACCTGGAAACTGCTATTTACGCTTTAAAGTTCACACATTCAGTAATCGGCCGTTAGTGTCTCAAGAAGCATTAATAGTCGCATGAAAGGTGTGTGAGCAAATCCGTCCATCCTTAATGAAAAGAAGTAGTATTAGGTATTAGGGCAAGGGTATTATAGCTTGAATTGAATTCTTGAGTGTAGGGGTGCAAATACACACACACGTAGGGGTATACAATCGATGTTTGGATAAAAGATAGAAATAAAGAATAAGACTTGTGTTTTCTGTAAAGTTGATAAAAATCCCTGATTTAAGGCCACACTTTAGAAAGAAAACTCAGGAGAACCAACATCTTTCTAAACCTTTTTGGAACGTATAGGACCTAAGGTTAGATAGATAGGAGGTGTGAAAAATAAGGGTTGGATATTTCTAACTTAGGATGATAGAATTTCTAACGTAAATACTGAACTGTAGAGTAGAATCAATGTTAACTTATGACACTAGCTTGACAGGATTTTGTGGGTAGTATCCGCTGAAAACCCTCAGGAGACAACACTCCTCCTACTAGGGACACCTAGAGGTTTAACGGCTTGTTGCACGCGCTCAGTGCAATCGCGTTCCCTGCGAAAGTACGGTTAGGATTTTATTTTTGTGAATAATTGGTTTTGCTCGGGACGAGCAAAAGTTAAGTTTGGGGGTATTTGTTCATAACAGAATACTGCATTTTATACCGCCCATTCTTATGCTCGTGTGTTTATAGGTAGGTTCTTTTAATCCGTGTTTGTTATATATTTACAGAGTACAGGTTTCCAGTACAAATATTGCAAATCAAGACAAAATCTCCACAGTTACGCCAAATACAGAACATCTGTTGACAGCAGATAAAAGCCGGGTTCCGGTCATCCATATCCGTCCAGTGCCGAGTACCAGTCCAGAGACAAGACATATGACAGTGGCCATTCGTGTCTCGGACAAGCACAGAGCACGAGGGGGGCTGCACAAGAATCAATGGGTGCGCGGAGCTCGAGGGAGATAGAAGTCAAAAGTAAAGAAAATAATGCAATCTTGGACTAAGAAATCTGAAGATATTCTGGAAGATTTTGTGCAGTTTAAAGTTGGCAAACAAAAGGAAAATGGGAACCAGGGGATACGACAAAAGAACATGGCCTAACTCCCCTATACGGCCGCGGTTCCGCGGCCTAAGCAGGCTTAGGCCGTGGAACCGCGGCCATTTGGTCTCCTTGCTTTGTCGTGTTTTTTGGGCAGTTGGGTAATTTTATGTAGGGGCAGATTATTGCCCTAGGTTTCCAGTTCCCCTCCTATAAATACCTCAGAACTGAGCCAAACCAAGGAGTTAATTTCTTTAGCCTCTTTTTGCTAGTTTTAGTGTTCTTCTTCTTCTTCTTCTTCATCTTTCCTCCATGAAAATTGTAGTGAGAGCTTTTTGAGTGGAAGATCAATGAAAATGAGGGATTTTTGTATTATTCTTTTTGTTTAGCTTCCCCTTGAGATCCTTGCTTTCTCTTGATCTTTCAACCTCTTCATTGAGCTTGAAAGTTTAAGGGTTTGTTATTGATCTCAAGGGTTGTATCTTCATATGGAATTTGTGCTTCATTTCACATGAGTTCTTTACCCTTCTCTTGATCTTGCAACCTCTTGATTGAGTCTGCAAGTTTAAGGGTTGGCTATTGATCCCATGCTTGTCTTGAGTTCTATGGTTCTTAGTATTACTTTCTTGCATTTTTCATTCTTGTCTTTTATTAATTGAAATTTACTTTCATGCACTTAAATTCCATGCCCTTACTTACTTGTAATCTTTTTCTTTTCTTTGTTCTTTTTGTTCTCTCTTTTTGGTTCGTTTTGTGAATGGTTGTAATTATTGTTGTTAAGAATAAATACGATATTGTAAGTTAATGTTTCTTTGCTCATTTCCTTTTCCCGTTATTTTCCTTTGAACTCCGCCCAAACGTTACGCAAACGCTCCGTTAGGCACCCTACCCTACCAAGGTAACGGTGATTCCTAACCGCGACCGGTTGCGTTCGGTTTGGCCGGAGGCGAAAGCAAGAGATAAGAACGGAAGGACAAGGGTAAATAAGCCGGATTCCACGAATACCGTGCTTAAATCCCCTAATCCACGTTGTTGTTGATTGCTCTAGCTTCAATTGGTCAAGACTCGGCTCAAAGGTTTTGAGTACGGATTTCTTTAGCTTACAATCTCGTATCTTTTTGTTAACAACTTTATACTTGCAAATAAAACACATAGGTTAGACTTGAACAAACATATACTCATTCTTTATTGACTCGTCTAAGACAAGAACGGAAATACAACCATCTTCCTGTGGATCGACCCGTGCTCAACCGGCTAGCTGCATAGCGACACCGTCCTGATCGCGGTAAACTTTAGAACTTTGAACATCCGACACGCCAAAAGCGTGCGATCAGGTGTCGTAAAGCAGTACCTGTTGACCAGGTATGAAAGTTTTGCGCAAAAGGTGTTTATCGTGAAACACCTTCGTTCGGTTCTTAACGACAACCGCGTTGTCGTAAGCCTCATCCCTAAGCTCGCTCAATTCGTTCAACTGCATCTTCCGATGGCTGCCCGCATCTTCGAGAGACAGATTCAGTTCTTTTATCGCTCAAAATGCGCGATGCTCTATTTCGACAGGGAGGTGGAAAGCCTTTCCGTACACAAGCCGATAGGGAGACAAGCCAAGATCGGTCTTATAAGCCGTTCGAAATGCCCAAAGGGCATCAGTGAGTTTCAACGACCAATCCTTTCGGTTCTTGGAAACCGTCTTCTCCAGTATCTGCTTGATTTGCCGATTTGAAACTTCGGCTTGCCCACAGGTTTGGGGGTGGTAGGGCGTAGATAGCTTATGATTAATAGAATATTTCCGCATCAAGGCCTCGAAAATTTTATTGCAGAAATGAGTTCCATTGTCGCTAATGATCGCTCGGGGGTGCCCAAACTCGGAGAAAATATTTTCTTTAAGAAACCTAACGACAACCTTGTTGTCGTTAGTCCGGCTGGGCACAGCCTCGACCCACTTAGAGACGTGATCAACAGCGAGAAGGATGTACAAGTTCCCGAAAGAGCTGGGAAACGGCCCCATGAAATCTATCCCCCAAACGTCGAAAATCTCCACAACTAAGATTGGTTGGAGCGGCATTTCGTTCCTCCGGGATATCTGGCCCAAGTGTTGGCACCGGGAGCAAGTCTTGCAATAGTCATGAGCGTCTTTGAAGAGTTGTGGCCAGTAGAAACCACATTGCAAGATCTTCTCAGCTGTCTTTCTGGGGCCAAAATGCCCGCCACATGCTTGATTGTGGCAAAATGACAGCACACTCTTGAATTCATCGTCAGGGACACACCGATGAATAATCTGGTCGGGAAAGTACTTAAACAGATAGGGTTCGTCCCAGTAAAAGTGTTTTACTTGGGATAAAAATCGAAGTCTGTCCTGACTTGACCATTCAGTCGGTAGTAGCCCTGTGGCCAAATAGTTCACAACCTCTGTGAACCAGGGTTCGCGAGATACTGTCAAGAGCTATTCATCCGGAAAAACGTCGTTGATCGGAAGTTGAGGCGACGACGAAGAAGGAAGTCATGAAAGATGGTCGGCGACTACGTTTTCACATCCTCTTTTGTCCTTGATGAAAAGGTCAAACTCTTGAAGCAAGAGGATCCAACGTATTAGCCGAGATTTTGCATCTTTCTTCGCAAAAAGATGGCGCAGAGCAGAATGGTCTTTGTAGACAATGACTGGAGAGCCGATGAGGTAGGGCCTGAACTTTTCTAAAGCAAATACAACAGCCAAGAAATCCTTCTCAGTTGTTGTATAATTAAGTTGGGCGTCGTTCAGGGTTCGGCTAGCATAATAGATTACGTGCGACATCTTATTGATGTGTTGTCCAAGGACAGCACCAATGGCAAAGTCGGATGTATCGCACATAATCTCAAATGGGTGCGTCCAGTCAGGTGAAGAAAGAACGGGAGCAGAAGTGAGTGAGCTTTTTAATGACTCGAATGCAGTCACACAGCTCGAGTTGAAGTCGAATGGCGTGTACTTGGCCAGTAGAAGAGTCAAGGGCCTAGCAATCTTGCTAAAGTCCTTGATGAACCGTCTATAGAAACCGGCATGGCCAAGGAAGGCTCGGATGTCTCGGACCCATCTGGGAGGAGGGAGATTGGAAATGACCTCAATCTTCGCTTTGTCATCCTCTATGCCATTTTGCGAAATGATATGTCCTAAGACAATACCTTCGCGCACCATGAAGTGGCACTTTTCCCAATTCAAAGTGAGGTTCTTGTCCTTACATCGGGTAAGGACAGCGTCGAGATGCAGCAAACACTCATTAAAGGAATCGCCGAAGATGGAGAAATCGTCCATGAAGATCTCCAGGAATTTCTCCACCATGTCTGAGAAGATTCCCATCATACACCGCTGGAAGGTAGCGAGCGCATTGCATAACCCAAAGGGCATGCGACGATATGCGAACGTGCCGAAAGGACAAGTGAATGTGGTCTTGTCCTGGTCTTTTTCGGCGATGGGAATCTGATTATAGCCGGAGTAGCCATCAAGAAAGCAGTAGTACTCACGTCCGGTCAATCGTTCAAGCATTTGGTCAATGAAAGGTAGCGGAAAGTGGTCTTTCCGCGTTGCGGCATTGAGTTTTCTGTAATCGATGCATACTCACCACCCAGTTTGGGTGCGAGTAGGGATTAACTCGTTCGCCTCGTTAGTGATGACCGTTATGCCTGATTTCTTAGGGACAACGTGAATGGGGCTAACCCACTGGCTATCAGAGATAAGGTAAATGATACCACTATCCAGACACTTTACGATTTCCTTTTTCACAGCCTCCTTCATGACTGGGTTGAGTCGCCTTTGTGGATCCCTGGCTGGTTTGGCATCATCCATCAGATGAATGTGATGTTCAACGATCAGGGGACTAATCCCCTTGATGTCCGCCATGGACCAGCCAAAAGCTTGCCTATTGCTGTGCAAGACCGCAAGAAGGGCTTTCTCTTGCTCTGGAGCTAGAGAAGCCGAAATGATAACAGGGAGGTCTCGTTCTCACCCAAGTAAGCGTACTTAAGGTGAGACGGCAAAGGCTTGAGTTCGAGCGTTGGAGGTGAAATGATTGAAGGCAAGATTGGTGAAAAGGTCTCGAACTCAAAGGATTCCAGCAAAGGTTCAAAACGAGTGTAAGCGACCGAGTTGGATGGTTCAGGTAACTCATCCGGAAATTCGAAGGATTCAAACTCGGGTGGTGAGTGGCTAAGATCGTTCAAGAAAGTGAAACACTCGTAGTCATTGTCGGGCGCAGAAACAGCAGCAGGTTCGAAGAGGAACGCACTAGTGGCGTTAAGGTTATCGTGATCGAACAAAAACTCCTCGAATTCACACTCTTCTGGGGTGATCTCCTGGATTGAGCAAACGTCTAGTATATGAGCATTAGGTTCAGAGGGCTGATTCCCCAACCTAAAAATGTTGAGTTCAATTGTCATGTTTCCAAAAGATAGGTTCATCGAACCATTGCGACAATTGATCACAGCATTTGAGGTTGCAAGGAATGGGCGACCGAGTATCACCGGAATTTGATTCCGGGGGTTAGCTACAGGCTGTGTGTCTAATACAATGAAGTCAACGGGGAATATGAAGTCCCCAACCTTGATTAACACATCCTCTAGCTCACCCCTAGGATGGGTGATTGATTGGTCGGCCATTTGGAGAGTGCAGTGTGTGGGTTTCAGCTCTCCTACACCTAGTTGCTCATATACTGAGTACGGAAGCAGGTTAACACTGGCACCAAGATCTAATAGTACGCGGTTGATGTTCTTATCCCCGATGGTAATAGAAATCGTAGGACAGTCAGGGTCCTTCCGTTTTTGCGGCAAAGATGGGGAAGAGCATCACTCACAGCACTAGCCAAGAAAACTTTCTTGGGTACCTGAGACTTCCTCTTTTTCATGCACAAGTCCTTTAAGATTTTCGCGTAGGACGGGACTTGTTGGACAGCATCTAAAAGGGGAATGTTGATGTTAACCTGCTTAAACAACTCCAGAATCTTCTCCATTTGTGGATTTTGTTTATTGGACCTCAACCGGTTTGGAAATGGGATGTTTTTAAAATTGGTTGAGTCCAATGCTTATGGAGGAGATTGTGGAGCTGGAACGGATCCCAGAGCTAGAGTTTTCGTAGAGTGAGAAGTGGGTCCGTTCAGAGCAGAAGACGAAGAAGGAGAGCCTTTTGAAGAATGAAGAATAGGCTCAGAAGATGCGGAAGAAGAAGAAGAAGCGGCTGGGGTGTCATTATCCTCAATTGCTGTGCCGATGTTGTTGTGCAGCATCCTTCCCGATCTCAATATATTCACGGCACTCACATTATGGTTCTGTTGTTCAAGAGCAACATGTACATTATGTGGGTGACCGGGATTTGGGAGTGGTTGAGATGGAAGCTTCCCCTTTTCTCGCTCGCTTAACGCCGCATTCAGCTGTGGAATCTGGGCTTCGATGGTCTTGATGCTTTGCCCGTGTGCAGCAGTGTGTTGCACCAAAGACTGAATAGATGACTGGATGTTGGTTGTGGATTGTGTCGATTGTTTAACGAACGCCTCCAGAATTCGTTCTAGCGAGGAAACCTTATCGTTGTTTGACGGAACAAAGTTATTTTGTGGAAAAGAATTGTTGGGTGCAAAGTTGTTCGTCTGATTTTGAAAAGGTTGGGGTTGGAAGGGCTGCTGAAACTGATGTTGAGTTTGTTGTTGCGCTTGTTGTTGCGGAGGAGGGGGCCTCTGGAAATTGTTGCCTTGAAATTGTTGCTGATTCTGATTCCAGGCGAAATTAGGGTGGTTCCTCCAACCGGGATTATAGGTGGAAGAGTATGGATCATTCCTCGGTCTTTGCTGAAATGCAGCATTAACCTGATCATGTCCTTGAGATGGTGGATTGTAAGGACACTCTTCGGTTAAGTGAGAAGGATCGGAACAACAAGAACAAATGGTACGAAGGGGAAGAACAGGGGCAGGAGCAGGAGATGAAAATTTGCTCTCTATCGCTTCAAGTTTTCTCATTATTGCAGCCATTTCAGCTTTCATCGCAATAGAGACATCGAGTTGGTGAATTCCTACCCTAGACTGACCAGTAGAAGTGGAGGAAGAAGAAGAAGTAGTTGGTCTAGTGCTCTCCCATTGAAGCGTTTGTTCCGCAAGGTCGTCGAAGAATTGCCACGCTTCCTCGTCAGATTTCGATAGGAAGTGGCCCTGACAAATGGTTTCCAACAACTGCTTGGTTGCTGGGTTCAGGCCCTCGTATAAGGTTTGGCAAAGTTGCCATTTCTCAATACCGTGGTGAGGGCACTGAACAAGAAGGTCTTTATACCGATCAAAGCACTTCCAGAAGGGTTCAGAAGGAAGCTGAGAGAATTGGTTGATTTCGTTACGGATCCTTGCGGTTTTATGATTCGGATAGAATTTCTTGAGAAACGCTTTCACAAACTCGTCCCAACTAGTTATGGAGTGGGAAGCGGTGCTATACAGCCATTTTTCAGCAAGATCGCACAAAGTGAACGGAATGACCCGTAGCCATATAGCATCGTCCGACAGTTGGGTAGTTTTCATCATGGCACAAACATTTTGGAACTTGTTGATGAAGATATAGGCATCTTCAGATTCAAGCCCATAAAATTTCGGAAGCATGTTAATGAAGTGGGGCTTAATTTCAAAATTATCCCCATTGGCCGGTGGAAGGGAAAGACAGGTGGGAAGTGCAGAACGGGTGGGATAGAAACGATCCTGGAGCGCGATTCGCTGGGCGCTACAACAGGCGGTGGTGGTGGGTTATTTGCCTCCATAGGAGGTGGAGTCAATCCTGGGGGAGTCAAAGAGATGTTTGGATTAAATCCTGACATCGCGGAAGAAGAGATTGGTGATGGTGAAGGTGAAAATGTATGAACAGAATTCCGGTCAACGTCGGAGTTGGACGGCAAAGGTAAGGGTGAAAGAGGCATGGACGGAGTTTCGACGTCTGAGTCGATCGCGTAGTCGGTAGCGACTAACGTAACGCGGACTAGGCGGGCGCTAGTGTCCCGAGTCCAAGCGGACATACACTAAACGAGTTTAGTATAGTCAAAGCGGAGAAGGTGAGGGTAAGAAAACGTCAATGGAGAAATACGATAGGAGGTGGGTGAAAAAATGGGATTTTGGCGACAAAGGGCAAGTTTTTATAAAAGTTTTTGGTTTTGTGTTTTTTTTTTAGAAAGAGCTTTACAGAAATATGTACGGACCTTCAGCTTCAAGCAATCACAAACAAGATATGCACAATCACACCTAGATCTAGGGTCACCTAGGTCAGCTTGACAGCTCCTAACTGTTCCAAAGGGCTAGAAATAGAACCTCCAACCGCCTCTTCTCCGCCAATTGCGGCCAGGTAAGTGCCAGGTAAGTAGGAGGCTCCCCACTACGTAAGTAGTGGTCCTAATTAAGTAACCACTTGCTTTGGACACACTTGCCTAGACACCGCAAAAGTCAGGATAGGATAAATGACCGATGCCTGTAACTAGTCCTCTGTCCTATTGAGCGCGAAGTCCTTAGGGCTGAGTCTAGTATTTTTTAATTTAAGCAATGGTCAATGCATATGCTTTTTGTGATTTCTGGGGTCCTGGGAAGGGTGATGAAATCCCCACCCAATCTGGATTGGTTTCAAGCCCCTTAAAGTCAATAAATGCAAAGCAGTAACAATCAACTGCAATCAATTTTTATTTTTTTAGCGCGGCGCAAAGAATCCTGCATAAGAACAATTTATTGGAAGGGGGAAGAGAATTTGCGCAAAGAATGCTGCAGAAAACACAGTTCAGTGGAGTTCAGAGGAGTGGGGAGAGAGTTAGAAGGACTCACAGAAAAATTCAGTCAAGGAGGGCAGAATATAGCCGCGGTTCCGCGGCCAAACTAGCCCTAATGCCGCGGATCCACGGCAGTATAGATGATTTGGACTGTAAAATTTCTTGAGTATGCTGAGTTGGGTGTTCTCTTCTTGTCTGGAGCTCCTGAATCTTGCTTTGCTCACTGGATCTGCTCCAGAATTTTACAGTATACCGTTTGTTCTGTCTTGATCACCCGCGGTGTAACCGCGAGATGTGGGTCTAACTTCCCACGTCTTTGGCACTGAACTCGACCGTCATTTTATCCTGCACACTTTCACAAAAACTAATCAAAAATAACAAGATGGTTTTTTACAATGTATATTTTTTTTTCGGTTAGATTTATATTCACAAATTAACCCGAAATTACACAAAGAAATAAACTACCGTCTCCCCGGCAACGGCGCCATTTGATTGGTAGAGTTTTTGCGTGCTAAGTTTGTTACCGCAATCAAGACGGTTTCGCTTGTGGCTAGCCGGTTGAGTACGGGTCGTCCGCAGGGAGATGGGAATCTTTTTCTATGTGCTTTAACGAGTTAAGTCTAAATGTCCAGGTTTGTTTTGAGATTAACTATGTGCTAAAATGATATATAAAGAGAGCTTGTTAGGGTTAGGATTAGGTTAGTTTGAGTTAGAAGTCGCTCACTTCTTTCGTTGCCACTCTTAATATCGGTGTTACGGTAATCGGCAACAACGGAGATTAGCACGACTAGGAAGGAACTTGCGAGTATAAGCTAGGCTTTCCAACGTATAAGTTCTTCCTTTTGGTACTTGTCCGTCCGTTCTTGGCTCTTAGCCTTAACTTCCGGTTAATTCAACCACAACCAGTCTCACTAAGGAATCACCGCTATCATGTAGGATAGGGTGTCGTAGGGAGTGGATTGTGGTTCAATTAACGGGAGTCAGAATCAAGATGTTGGGCAAGAAAAGAGTGAGAGAGATTTCCTTCTCTCAAACTTTCCTTATCCTACCCTAACAAGTATGAAAACTACTCACCCATTATAGGAAAAAGAAAATAAAACAAAAGGAGGAAGATAGAAAGAAAGAGGTTAGAAGATTACGACTAGCTATTTGAGACCTCACTTTGGCAAGGATCAAGCTTAAGCATCATTGTTGTTTAAGGATAAAGAAAAAGAGAACAAGAAAGAAACAAACAACAAATAACAACAACTAGATTAGCAAATGAAAATACAAGCAATTATAATTAACAATTACAACAAGATAAGCATGGTAAGAACAAGAACTCCTTTATTCATTCTTCACTCACAAAAGCTCACTACAAGTTTTCAATGGAGAAGAGATGAGAGGAGGAAGACGAACAACACATGTATTAAAAATCTAAATACAAGAACGAGGACCCTTGGCTTTGGAAAGTTCTGGACTATTTATAGGCAGGAAACTGAAAACCTAGGGCAACAATCTGCCATAAGATGAGATTACCAAAATATCCCTAAAAGATCTCCTTCTGAGGAGCCTGTACGGCCGCGGATCCGCGGCCTAGACCCCCTATTGGCCGCGGATCCGCGGCCCTATAGAGGAGTTGGGCCCTCTAATTTTTTGTGCTTCTTAGTCTTGATGTTTGGATCAGTTTGGTACACTTTGTTTCTCAGAATCTCTCCACATTTCTTCCAGATTTGCAGCAGGTCAAAAGGTGATTTGATGTGGATCTTTTGCCATGATTTTCTTGAGCTCCGCGTAGATTTCTTGGATTTTGTGTTGACATTGTGCTTTGTGCATGAAAATGACAATCGATTTGCCATTTTGTCCCTTAAACTGGTGTGCGGCGATATACGGATAAAAAGCGGAGACCCGTGTTTTATATGTTGGCAGTAATCCGTAATTTGTCGTGCTTCTCCATGAATTTCACTGTTTAGAGCTGAGAACATGTATCCTGCAATTGACTAGCAAACACGACTCAAGAGTACCTACCGATAAGCAATGTGATAAAAATTGGGCGGTATAAAAATGCAAAAATCTGATATGAACAGACATACTCACGCTACCTTACTCTGCTTAAGATATCTACTCCATCATACCAAGGTCATCCTACACCCCGAAAGGTAAAACCTAGCGCTCTGATACCAACTTTGTCACGACCTGAAATTTGGCACGTGACGGCCCTTAAACTACGTAACGTCTACAGGCGTAACGCAATTCAAGTAAGCCGAAAACCCAGCAATCTAAACCATCAAAAGTAGTAAGTGATAAGAACATTGTTAAAACTTTTGAAGTTTTCAAGTACAAATTCTTTCAAGTCCAATTTACTTTCTTGAAAATTTTGGCAGCACCTCCTTTGTAAAAACTAGCCCCAAAAATGGGTACATACAAATATAAAAGTAAAGCATCCCCAACGGGAGCAAAATCTACGCCCAAAGGCAGAAACAACCACCACAGCAGATATACGACACCGTAGCGAAGAAATAAAAGACGATATAAATAAAACTGCATAAAAGACATCCTGAGTCACCAAAAAAATATACAATATCGCCCTCACATCTCGTCTCTAAGTCAATACATGAAAGTGGTAGATGGAGAGTACTGGATACAACAAATATAAAATGAGCAACATCGGATAATCGCAAAACCCACCTATACCAAAACTGCGTTCAGTCAGCCGTAGCGGTATCCGCTGTAGAAGATGATACGATAGATGAAAGCCCTGCCTCTAACTGCTCTGAAGGACAACCTGTACAACCCTGTGGCACAAACGGGGTGAGTTGCCAACTCGTGAATAGTAAATAACATATGCAGGTAATCTCAAGTATGCGCGTACTGCGCTAATCTATCACATGCAAGCTGATAGCAATAAATAGCAATATGTATATGCAACAGTCAAGAAAGGTACTCTATCAGGTATTACTAATACATGAAGCAATGCATATCAAATAAATGCGGAGTATAGGATAAAACATGTCATCCTCACGGAATCCTCATCATGGCAGGACCAGTGTCCATCAAGACAATCTAAATCCCAAATTTCCTCAAATCAGCCCCCCAAATTGGCCCTCATATCCTGTAAGTCTCATATATCCTAAGTGTCCAATATCAAGTAAATCTCATGTAATGAATACGTATATTTGCAAGATTATTATTATGATGTATATAAATTAGATATGTATGCATATATATTAGCGTCCCATTCCACTAATATATATATATATATATATATGCATATATAACAGCGTCCCATTCCACTGTTATATATACTTAGGAGTAAAAACATCATGAAAATAAATGTCTAGCATCGACACATAAATACTCATATCAATACGTTCCTCGAATCGTAAGTGTCCGGTATCGACATCCGTGATCCACGTATCGGTCTTTCTCATATTCATACGTTCCTCAAATCGTAAGTGTCTGGTATCGACACCCATGATCCACGTATCGGTTTTCTGATATCTATACGTTCCTCGAAACCCAAGTGTCTCACCTCGACACTTGTGTTCCACGTATCGGTATATACGTCCTCCGAATCTTAAGTGCCCCCAACATCGACACTCTCGATCCCGTATCGGTTTAAAACAAATCTCTGAGTGGATGCATACAAATATCAAATAAAGAATAAGAATACTTGCATAATTTCAAGAAACCACCACGGTCCTCAAATCCAGAAAACATCATGTGAAATCCATATCTCAATGCGAAATTCCATGAATATAACATATGCAACATAAAAAAGTAATGTGAGCATATGAAGGAAAAACCACTATCTAACTGCAACAAGTTATTATATATCATGCGGTTTATAATTTCTCCAAGTCCATACAACATCAAATAAAGGTGAACATGTAGCTATAGCCAGGTATACGTAACCACGTCGGCATAGCAAGATATGTGTATCTACCTATCAATAATGATGTAATACCCTCCAGGTATATGTACAAGTATGTATGCATGATGTACATGTAGCTATGTCTCATATGTGTATATACCTATCACTAATGGTGCAATACCATATAGGTATATAGGTAACTAGCATGTAGGCATGTCAAGGCATATGTGTAAACATGTAGGTATACAGGTATGCTATATGTCATATGCACAATAAAAATAAGGATTTTGTCTCAAGTCCCTAGCCAATACAATATCATGTATGCATAGGTATAGTGCGTGTCATGGCAATTATTGACGGTGTGAGTGGCATACAATCAGTGCTCGTGCAACATGAACCGTCAAAAATAGTGCAGTGTCCATGGGTACAAGTCTAAGCACAACAAGTAATAATATGCAATGAAGTTTTATGCACAATCTCTATATGTGCAATAAAAATATGCGGCTAAAATCATATCATATCTAGCCCTGACGCATAACGCCATGCGGGCGATTCCCCTGTAGATGTTAAATCTACTCACAATCGATCCTGGCTAAGTAAAGCCAACCACTTGTTCTCCCTTCTTCGCAGCATCCGAAGTCCTCTCCTGCGATCCTAAAATCACAAACACACCACATAAGGCTAAATATCCTACGTCGACACAAAACAACAAAACGCAAGGATAACGTCCACAAGATAAACACACTGTACACTCACTGCACAAAACGCGCATGACATCGGCAAAAACCCTAGCAAGGGTCGCTAAACTACGCAACCACCAAGTCTAGACTCTGATCGTACCGATCGCGCAAACCCAACACGATAAACTACGAGGAATATAATATATATAACCTCGCAACGACCAATCGAACCCACGTCCAAAATTCACCGAAACCTAGTAAGGAACATATCGCAAATTTAGCATAAGTTAAAGCTAATACAATTCTAGCGATAACAAACATCGCAAAGTAGCTTAACTAAGATATCCAAACCATTTCCATAAATTTAATCTCACCCAAATCTTTCTTTATTAAAACCTAGTTTGCTAAAATCACAATTAGACAAATTAGGAATTAACAACAAATATCATATTCCCACTAGGTTAAGTTTTCCTAATCTTCAATTAACAATTTACCCTTTTTTATCAAGTTAAACCCTAACTTGAACTACACTAAAATTATCATGAAACCACAAATCATGCTAATTAAGCTATATTAAACAATTAAATAGCTAATTTAATAATTTAAACATAACAATTAAAGATTTGGGTTAGAAATTATACCTCCTCAAGAACACAAAATAGAAACTAGATCCATCATTTTAGCCTCCAAAAATGATGTTTTCTTGAAGATCAAAGCAAGTTTTGTGAAGAAGAATGATGGGTTTGGATTTAATTATGAGTTTGTAGGATAATTTAAGGATTTTTGGTGATTCATTTTATCTTTGGAGAGATGAAAATGAGCAAGAGAAGGAGGACAGCAAAGGGGGGAGGGCTCGGCCTTGCAAAAGAGAGGGGGGTTTGTGCAAAGAAATGGAAATATATAGCTAAAAATGGCAATAAATGCACATTAAAGCAATTAAAGTCTTATGCCACCTCTTTCTTTTCTTTTAAAAATTCAATTTCAATTACAAATATCTAGATATTTTATGGATGGTTGGATTAACTAAAAATCTAGTGATTAGATTAACATAGATTCACATTAGAAGTAATTAACCCAAGCCCAAAATTGTAATTACCACTAATAAAGTGCATAATTAACAACTTAAAATAATATTTAATTAGGGAAAAATTCTATGTGAACCAAAACTTCCAATTGACCCGAAAGCCCGCGCACTAGCACTATACTAGTTAAACTAGGTGCGGTCAAGTCTGTACAGAGGTTTGATTACAATCGGATTAAAACGGAAAATACCGACTATTTTACCCTAAAACGGAAAAATTCGCATAACGATTTCTAAAACGTTACAGATCTCTACCTGTCTGTAGCCCATGTAACATATTACATATACGGGATCCTGATCCAGTATCATATACCAAGGACATAAAGGATGCTGAGAAACAGTTCTTGGTAATGAACACACCCGAAGAAGATGCATCAACATGCACTTTCTTTGATTGGGTGGCATGGGAATCCGGATATTCCCATATTTCCTACACAGACTGTTAGTGTATATGCCCTAGAGGCCATTACTGTATCATACTAGTTTGTATATTTCTTAATGGAAGCTTGGGATGTTCACCTTGTATAAACAATCTTGCTCAAAATAGTAGTATGCTACTTGGTTTGTTTCTACTTCAATGTGTACATGTGTTTATTTTAGTATATCACCTATACACATTAGTGGAGCCCTTAGGATCTTTGCTTGATTACCAGCGTTGTGATGGCAGTCACACTAGTGGGGGTTGGGTAATCTATAAGCACATCCTTATGCAGGTCCCTAGTCGCAGGACTATCGAGACAGGGCATCGATACTCCGGAGTAGACTAGCGCATGCGCTTCTCATCCCAGAGTGGGAGATGGTCTGTCCCACAGCCATCAGTACGTCGTACTGGAGATAGTATGCGGGTGCTCGTTAGGTTACGAGTACACTGGACAGGACTCGTCGGGAACTGACCGGTTGGTATTATACCTATCGTCAGTTATCAGTTCCCAGGTGACATGAGTACAGCTTAGTCCGCTGACTTGACACTGTCACTTCGCCTCGAGTGTGTTCCCACTGTACTTTGATTACTACCCTACCACGGCTCAAAGGAGTCGTGCAAACAGGTAGTAGTTGGGTGCAGTCCCGAAGCACTTGGAGGCAGTGACGGTTAGACAGGATTCGTCTCTCCCGGTATTGGTGGTTGACATCGCGCTGTGTCTAGGAGAGCCATTACATGAGTAGTCCCTGGCCAGGGCAATCGAGATATACTGGTAGGCTTCCAGTATTATCTCAGGGTGTTTTGGGCTTCACTCGGACACGACTTATACCGCTATTAGAGGACTGACGTTTACCACCCCCCTAGGCCCGCCATGCGATGTATCAGACGAACAGACCAGACTGTACGGAGATTGTCACATTCAGGCTCAGTAGGAGTTCAGATGGGTTTCACCTCGTCAGTCTTCTTGTCGGCATCTACCTGGGGACCGTTACGCACAGCTAGTGCCGCTTGCGGTCTGTGGTTAAACCCACTGCCAGCGTAGTGTCGAGTCTTTAGAGTCCCACACAGAAAGCTATTCGCCTTTAGGCAAAAGAGTAGAGGTCACATGGTTTTGCGACAGGTCGCATGGTTTTGCGACAGGGTTCAGTCACATCCGTGCACTTGTGCACGTACAGTGTCCGGACAGTTAACACTAGCGGGCTTTGGTTTAAGCCAGATCCTAGTGTACGTTTTGGGATTGGATTTATCCAGTATGTGTTCGTGTTCCTCCGAACACGGATGCGGGTGTGTATGCACAGTTGACGGAGAGACAGAGACGGAGGATTCTCATTAGGGTTGTTGACTGTTGACTATTGACTTTTTGCTCAACCCTAATGAGAATATGATATGTAATTAACAATAATATTAATTAAGTATTATGGTGACATGGTTGTTGAGGGGTTGACTTTGTTGACTTTGTTGACCGGTTGACTAGGTTGGACTAGTTGACCATCATGATGTCAATGGCTATCATTTCATGGCAAATACTTTTTAATTGCTTGTTTCTCTTGTGAGAAATGAGTGCATGAAATGATATGGCTATTGTAGCTTAAACCATCACATAATACTTGATTGCTATTATTTGTGATGATGGCTTTGGATTATGAGAGCCAAGAGAGAAAAGTCTTTCTCATTCTATCATTTTCATTCTCTCTCTTGTGTTCTTGAGCTCTCATCTTCTTCCTCTTGCTCTCCCTCTCTTTAGTCTATGGTTCACTTGTCTCATGTGTTGAGAACCAAGAACCATAGAGAAAATCCCAACACACTCTTCTCTACTCACTCTAGTTCACAAGGTTTAGCAAACCAAGTGAACTAGTTTCTTCAAAGATCGAAGAAGAAGCCAAAGGTAGAAGCTTTCGAGGTGGATCGATCTTCGGCACAAGGAGACGACGGGGTGAAGCCGATCCGGACAACCATCGAGGCTTGAAGACGAAGGAGTTCAAGAAAGAAAGGTATAACCCCCTAACCGAGTAGTTAACAACTCCTAGTTAGGTTGTTAGTTAGATGTTTAACAAAGATCCGGTTTTGAGTCCATGTTACCACCTCTAGAAAATTGTTTTTCGTCAAATTCCGTATACCCGAAAGTACCGGGAGAGGTAGCATGGACTTACAGTGGTATCAGAGCCTAGTTAAACTCTATCTAACATGTTAGCAAAGTAACTAGAAAATCGATCAAAGAAAAAGTCACGAAAACGAACCCGATATGTCAAGTTTCTGTCGATTTTTTTTCTGTTCAAAAACTGATAAATTTCATCTTAAAAATCAGCTCAAGCTTTTGTTTGAATAACCACAAAATTTGGTCCCATGAACCGATCAAAGCGCCGCGGAAACGCGGCGGGAGCACGCTCCCGCCGCAGTTCTGCGGCCGAGTTGACTCGGCCGAGGTCCAAATTTAGTGCAGTGTATTTCTAGGGTTGTTTTGGGATTTTTGGAATATGTCTTTTCAGCCCAGGTTTTCCAGAACGAAAATTTTGTGTTTGGGGCCTAAAAATCCGTATTTTTGATCGAACTTCTAAAGACTTAAGCTGACGGGTTTTTCTGTGATGTGATATTTGTATTGAACGTCTGCTAATCGCTATATGTCGATTGGTGGAGGTTATACAAATCTGTGATCTGTAATGTTATTGGTTTGTGTATATGAATTCATTGGATTGTCGCGGGTGAATAGCCGGGGTTGTGAGACGAGAGTTTTCTTTTCTTTCAATTCATGTAAATTTGTAAATTGATGTAATAATTATTTGTATGGCCGCACAACCGGGTCGGGGTTGTAGCCGTCATTGTATAATTTCTTTTTACTGTTTTTGCTCCTAGGATAGACCCATGGAGGGGGTGCACAAACCACCGGGTATGCCGAAGTGCCGAGTGGCCTACTCACGGGGTTGAGGGAGGTTGCTTCGCTTCGGGTACTTGGCGGGTAGTTTGCCGCACCCGTAGGGGTCTTGGGTGGGGTTTTGGCTATTCACCGCGACCGTGTAATCTGCTCTTCGTTACAGGCTCGTACGAATTGCAGGTTCCTAGTATATCCAATGTGTTCATCTGTGATCTGAAATAGCTATCATTGCAATATATCTATATATGATATTATTTAGGCGTTGCTTATGTTTTACAACCGCGCTAGCCCAGCCCCCGCTCTGTCGTTAGTTAAGTAACCTAACGGGTAATGACGGGGCCCCGTGGCGAATGCGAATGGCATAAGCGTACGTCATATTTTGGTTGTTTTCTGCAATGGTAGGATTAAATGATGGGACACATTAAAAGAACTAATGCAAGAATAACACGCATTAAAAGAACTAATGCAAGAAAATAAACCAAGTAAAAGTCGTTGGAACACTTTCGAAAAACCACTCGGTTCTTTTCAAAACTAACTTTTAAATGCGGAGCTTGAGCCACTCCTTTTAAAAGCTATTTCGTTCCTTCAATTATATCAAGTTCACTACGTTCAAGGTTTCGCCAAAACCATTCGTAGCCCTCCGTCGTTTCGTATGAATATTCAATAGTATTCAAGCTATGTTTGTTGACCTTCATCAAGGCATAGTGATTGGTAGCTGTTGGGTGTTCATATATAGCATAGATAGATGCGTTGGTTTGGGACAGTCGTATTACCTTGTTGACCTTCGTCAAGGGTATATAGGGGTGGGTTCAAATTAACCTGGATAATGACGGGTAGAACTTGACATGTGACTTATGATTTGTTGACCTTCGTCAAGGTCATAAGAGCATGGGGCAAAAATCCACATCGGGAGTTTCAAAAGAACTGAAACTTGCAAGTGTTGCATACCATTTGGAGTGTGATGATTCTGGTAGGATTCCTTCAGTTTCGTCACGCGATGATATTTGGATCCCGATCCTACTGTGAGTATATGCTACTCCTCGGGAAATTTCTCACTTAACGATCAATGCTATAAACCAAGTAGGTGTCTAGAAAGGTGTTAGCAAGGCTACGCCCCCAGGGAAAAGAGGTTCTTAAATTAAGGAACTTCGCGAAAGCGTTGGAAAACCTCCCTCGAAGTACCAACACCAGCCTGGCTGAACGGTTAAGCAAGAATTGTACGGTGAGATTGATTCTGACTAATTCTTCCTTTTTGGTTTGAGGAGGGATTCGAGAGACAGTGGGAGCCATCCTGTTTAGACAAATTAAAAACCAATCTAAACTTGCAAGAGCATCATGTTGAGTGTATTCTTCTCTCTCTCTTGTTAGAGATAGTGCCCTCAGAGTCAATTATTGGATCACAGGCACGTGATTGCAATGATTGAGGGAGGACCTATCCCGGTAGGACAGTCTTACTCGAGATGATAGTATGCTATCTGGTTTATCTTTATCATCGTGTACTGCTTTAGGTGACCTGACATGTCACTATTACATGCTGATAGAGCCCCTAGGATTCTTGCTTGACTACCAACAATATGATGGCGATCATATACGTGGGAGCTGGTAGTCTATAAGCACATCCTTAAAAGGTCTCTAGTCGTGGGAGTTTCGAGACAGGGCATCGATTCTCCAGAGTAGACTAGTGTATACAGTCGAGACCCCGACGAGGGGCGGTGGCCGGTCTCACAAGCCACTGGTGTCAGTTGGTTCACCTAAGATGTATACAGGTGCTCATTGGGTTATGAGTACACCGGACAGGACTCGCCGGGAACATTCTAGTTGGTCTTATACCTGACGTCAGATAGCAGTTCCCTGGTGACATGTGTACAGGTTAGTTCATCGACCTGGGGATCGTCATTTGTCTCGTGTGAGTTCCCACTGTACTTTGATTACTACCCTACCACGGCTCAAAGGAGTCGTGCAAACAGGTTTTAGTTGGGTACAGTCCCGAGCCACATGGAGGCAGTGAGCGGATCTTCAGGGGTTCGTCTCTCCCGGTATTGGGGGTGAGGTCGCGCTGTGTCTAGGAGAGCCATTACGCAAAGCCCTCGGCCGAGGCAGGAGATTTACTGGTAGGTATTCCAGTAGTATCTCAGGGCGTTCTGGGCTACACTCCGACACGACTTGTACCGCTTATGGGGGTCTGACTTTTACCAACCCCCTAGGCCCGACATGCGATGCTCATAGACGAACGGACCGGACTGTACGGATATTGTCACTGACAGGCTCAGTAGGGTGTCAGGATGAGTTCGCTCATCGACGTCCCTTTTGGTCAATAGCTGGTGGCCCGTCACGTATTGGCTAATACCTCTGACGTGCTGGTGGTTAAATCCACAGCTATAGTATTGACGAGTCTTTAGAGTCCACCACACTTTCAGTTACTCAAGCTTTCGGGCGAAACGCTGTAGAGGCCGTATGGAGATATGGCAGGGTCCGATCAGATACGTGCGGTATTGCACGGATCAGGATCAGACAGTTTTGTACTAGTAGCCGTATAGTTATATGGCAGGGTTCGATCTGATACGTGCGGTATTGCACGGATCAGGATCGGACGGATATCACTAGCCGGCTTTGGCTTAAGCCGGTCCTAGTTTAGTACAGTGTAGATTTTGTCTCATTGCATTTGTATCCGGACGGAATACAGATGCGGGTGTGTATGCACAGTATCGGGATTTTCCTGTAATTTATTACGGGGCCAGTTTTCTGGAGTTGCCAGTTTGCATTCCGTTTCGGCCGGTTTTCCTTTGTTCTTTCCCGGCCGGACTTTTCCGATGGAGGGGGTAATTTGCAGTTTTGCAAATTACTTTTGGGGAGGGGGTTTCATGCATATGTGGGATTTTGATATGACCATCATCATTCTCTTTACCATGACTTACATTATTCATGATGGTGCATTTATGTGATTGGAAAGAAAAGCATGGTTGATGTTTTCTTGTGTTTAGATGTGGTCACCACTTGCTTTACACTACACTCACCTCCCTCTTTTGTTATGCTTCATTCCCTCCACCATTTCCATAAGAAATATGGCCGGCCACTTTGGAGTGAGGATGAGAGAAATTTCCATTCTTTGGTGTAGCACAAATTT
Organism: Agapanthus africanus; assembly: GCA_030015575.1. NCBI lineage: Eukaryota > Viridiplantae > Streptophyta > Magnoliopsida > Asparagales > Amaryllidaceae > Agapanthus > Agapanthus africanus. The sequence continues at coordinate 128,889,921 of JASDDO010000016.1, read as the reverse complement.
CTTCATCTCATTCTTCAAGTTTTGGAAAAATGAAAGCACCATTTTTCCTTAACCTTATTCCTCCATCAAGGCAACTAAAAAAAAACCCCAAATGAGACTAGCATGATCTACAATACATTCTACAGCACATCTTGAGCATGTCGAGTTGCCGGCTTCATGCCCGAGTTGCCTCGGTATTGAGGCGGGAGCCCGTAAAAGACGCAGGCGATGTGGTGCCCTTCCGGCGAGGAGGCGACGATATGGAGACTACACTTTCCGCGGGAGATCGGGACGATGACGAGAAGACCGGAGGACTCGGATCACTCGGTATACTTTTCTTCCCATCTCTTGTTGCTAGCATTAGGTTAATGGTTAACGATCCGGGTTTTCTTTGTCCGCGGTAGCGCCGGTTTCCGAGTAAGGAAAATTTTTGATTCCGCAATTTGGCCTCGGATAGACGGCCGGGGCGCTGCCGTGGCGCAACATCTCTTAATTGCAGCGACCCTATGACCATACCTAGGTTACATCTAAATAATAAAATGACTGAACCTGACTGTTATGACTGGCAAAGGTCTGTCCAGATGACCATTGCCCATGACAAGCTGGGACACCTCTTAACTAATCAAACCCCTGCCGTCTCAGGTCCAGTTTCCCCTGTCATGGATGTTTACATCCGCAGGACATCGGAAAAGGATTGTGCGAAAGCCAAGTGCCTCGTGTTAGCCTCAGTTGATGGTGCAAACCAGAGGCAGCACGAGAAGATGGACTCAGTTTCTATCTTCCTCCATAACAAAGTTTTATATGGAGAGCAATCTCGTATCGCAAGATATGAGACCTCGAATGAATTGCTTCAAGCGAGGTTGGCTGTCGGGTCATCTGTAGGGGGCAACGTCCTTACAGAGACCGGCTATTTTGAGCTCACGGACCTGAAGACCACGTTGGAGAATGGGTCAAGTACTGACTTAATTCTACAGTCCCTGCCCTCTGCTTATACCCTGAAGGAAACCAGGGAAGAAAGAAAAGGAAGGGCAAAAGTTTCGGGACTGGATATGGTTAAAGAGGGACGTTCCTATTGTAACGGGAATGAACATTGGCAGAAGGATTGCAGGGCTTACAAAGCCAGTAGCCAGAATTCGAAGCATGTTGTGGCTTCGGCTTCGAGTGTGTTTGTAATTGAGAACTGTATGTCAGTTAACCCTACTTCCTGGGTATTGGATACCGGATCAGGATCTCATATCTGTAATTCGTTACAGGCTCTGAGAAACCGTAGGGTTATCAGGAAAGGTGATATGACTCTCAGGGTTGCTAACGGAATGAGCATGGATGCTAAATCCGTAGGGGAATATCATCTTGGACTGACAACTGGGCAGATATTGATTTTGCGTAACTGTTTGTATATACCAGATGCGACTTGTAATATCATATCTGTATCCTTACTTTCTAAGGAAGGATATGAATTTACTTTTGTAAGCGATGTAGTACACATCCACCTAAATCAAGTTCTGATTGGGTCATGTACATTACAGAACGGAATATACGTGTTAAATCAAGCTCAGATTTTCAGTGTCCAGAACACACTTAAAAGAAAGTCTCCAGAAACAAATCAGGCTTTCTTATAGCATTGTAGACTGGGTCATATTAATGAGACACGATTAACTAAGTTACATAAAGAAGGGTACTTGAATTCGTTCGACTATCAGTCTTATGCCACTTGTGAATCTTGTCTCATGGGAAAGATGACAAAGACTCCGTTCACTGGACGCGGAGAAAGAGCGAGCGAGCTCTTGGGACTCATACACAGTGATGTGTGTGGTCCAATGTCTACACATGCGCGAAGTGGTTATTCATACTTCATTACTTTCACAGATGATTTCTCTAGGTATGGACATGTCTTCTTAATGAAGCACAAATCCGAGGCCTTTGGGAAATTTCGAGAATACAAGAATGAAGTTGAAAAAAAAACGGCAAAAGTATCAAGATTCTAAGATCGGATCGAGGTGGAGAATACTTGAGTGCCGAGTTTCTGGGCTACTTAAAAGAGAATGGAATTCTCTCTCAACTTACTCCTCCACACACACCACAACACAACGGTGTATCGGAAAGGCGGAATCGGACCCTATTGGATATGGTTCGTTCCATGATGAGTAAGGCTGAGTTACCGCGATCTTTCTGGGGTTATGCACTAGAAGCAGCTGCATATCTCTTGAACAAGGCTCCAACCAAGACTGTGCCTACCACCCTATATCAGATGTGGAGTGGGAAGAAACCCTGTCTTAAGTATCTTAAGGTATGGGGATGTCTAGCTTTTGTAAAAAAACAGCATGCGGACAAGCTCGAGGCACGCTCAGTACTGTGTAAGTTTGTGGGATACCCAAAGAACTCCAGGGGGTATCTTTTCTATTCCGCAGGAGAACAAAAAGTTTTTGTTTCTCCGCATGCCCACTTCTTGGAAACTGAATTTTTGGAAAATCAGATAAGTGGGGGCGCAATAGAACTTGAAGAAATTCCAGAACCACAAGCTGTTACTGAAAGCTTGGATGAACCAGACGTTTCAGGAGAACAGGACATTCCTACGCCGCTCCGCAGAAGTAAAAGGCAGTCTCATCCGCCCGAGAGATACTTCGGTTTTCTCATAGACGGGGATAGAGAGGATTGCACAGTTAATTATGATGAGCCTACTAGCTTCCAGCAAGCCATTCAGAGCGGTGACTCGGTAAAATGGCTGGATGCAATGCGGACCGAGATGGAGTCCATGTACACCAACAAAGTTTGGACTTAGGACTTTGCTCCAGAAGGGGTAAAACCCGTAGGCTGCAAATGGATCTTCAGAAAGAAGATTGGTGTAGATGGGCAGGTTTAAACCTATAAAGCTAGGCTCGTTGCAAAGGGTTTTCGTCAAAGACCTGGTTTGGACTATGACGAGACCTTTTCTCCGGTAGCCATGCTTAAATCCATTCGGATCCTTCTTGCCATTGCTGCCTTCCACGATTATGAGATCTGGCAGATGGACGTAAAGACGGCTTTCCTAAATGGAAATTTGGAAGAGTGCGTCTATATGGATCAGCCAGAGGGATTCATTCAGAGTGGGAGCAGCGGTAAAGTGTGAAAGTTGCTCAAGTCCATCTATGGACTTAAGCAGGCATCGCGGAGTTGGAACATCTACTTTGATGATACTGTCAAAGAATTCGACTTTGTCAAAAACCCAGATGAACCATGCATCTACAGTAAGATTGTAGGGAGAAATGTGGTATTCCTCGTCTTGTACGTCGATGACATTCTCCTAATAGGAAATGATATTCCTATGCTAAGTCAGTCAAAGGATTCTTGTCGCAGAGGTTCTCCATGAAGGACCTGGGCGATGCCAACTACATTCTGGGGATCCAGATCTATCGTGATAGATCTAAGAGGATGTTGGGACTTTCACAGTCAAGGTACATCGACACCATACTGAAACAATTTAGTATGGAAGATTCCAAGCGCGGTAATCTACCGGCTTGTCACGGAATCACCCTCTCCAAAGAGATGTCTCCCAAGACTGATTTGGAAAGGGCTCGCATGTCATCAATACCCTACGCATCTGCGGTAGGCTCTATTATGTATGAGATGTTATGTACCAGACCAGATGTAGCATACGCATTGAGCGTTGTAAGCCGGTATCAGTCGAACCCAGGGGAGAAACACTGGATAGCAGTAAAGAACATTCTCAAGTACCTGAGAAGGACTAAGGAGATGTTCTTGGTGTATGGCGGAAAAGACCTCCAGATTGAGGCCTTTGCTGACTCCAGCTTCCAGAGTGACAAGGATGACTCCAAGTCCATGTCGGGTTATGTCTTTACCCTCAATGGAGGGGCAGTTTGCTGGAAGAGTTCCAAGCAGGAAACCGTTGCTGACTCAACCATGGAAGCGGAGTACATAGCTGCTTGCGATGCCGCAAAGGAAGCTGTCTGGATGAAGAAGTTCCTCACGGAACTTCAGGTGGTTCCTACCAGTGTTGATCCAATACCGCTATATTGTGACAACAACGGCGCTATAGCTTTAGCGAAGGAACCCAGGTCCCATCAGAAGTCCAGGCACATTTTGAGGCGGTTCCACCTGATCAGGGAGATCATTGATCGCCGGGAGATCGAGGTAAAGAGAGTAAATTCAGAAGATAACACTGCAGATCCACTCACGAAGGCCCTACCCCAGACTCAGTTCGAGCGACTGATCGAGATGATAGGTCTTCGATACGCCAGTACATGGCCTTAGTGTAAGTGGGAGATTGTTAGTGTATATGCCCTAGAGGCCATTACTGTATCATACTAGTTTGTATATTACTTAATGGAAGCTTGGGATATTCACCTTGTATAAACAATCTTTCTCAAAATAGTAGTATGCTACTTGGTTTGTTTCTACTTCAATGTGTACATGTGTTTATTTTAGTATATCACCTATACACATTAGTGGAGCCCTTAGGATCTTTGCTTGATTACCAGCGTTGTGATGGCAGTCACACTAGTGGGGGCTGGGTAATCTATAAGCACATCCTTATGCAGGTCCCTAGTCGCAGGACTATCGAAACAGGGCATCGATACTCCGGAGTAGACTAGCGCATGCGCTTCTCATCCCAGAGTGGGAGATGGTCTATCCCACAGCCATCAGTACGTCGTACTGAAGATAGTATGCGGGTGCTCGTTAGGTTACGAGTACACTGGACAGGACTCGTCGGGAACTGACCGGTTGGTATTATACCTATCGTCAGTTATCAGTTCCCAGGTGACATGAGTACAGCTTAGTCCGCTGACTTGACACTGTCACTTCGCCTCGAGTGTGTTCCCACTGTACTTTGATTACTACCCTGCCACGGCTCAAAGGAGTCGTGCAAACAGGTAGTAGTTGGGTGCAGTCCCGAAGCACTTGGAGGCAGTGACGGTTAGATAGGATTCGTCTCTCCCGGTATTGGGGGTTGACATCGCGCTGTGTCTAAGAGAGCCATTACATGAGTAGTCCCTGGCCAGGGCAATCGAGATATACTGGTAGGCTTCCAGTGTTATCTCAGGGTGTTTTGGGCTTCACTCCGACACGACTTTTACCGCTATTAGGGGACTGACGTTTACCGCCCCCTAGGCCCGCCATGCGATGTATCAGACGAACAGACCGAACTGTACGGAGATTGTCACATTCAGGCTCAGTAGGAGTTCAGATGGGTTTCACCTCGTCAGTCTTCTTGTCGGCATCTACCTGGGGACCGTTATGCACAGCTAGTGCCGCTTCCGGTCTGTGGTTAAACCCACTGCCAGCGTAGTGTCGAGTCTTTAGAGTCCCACACAGAAAGCTATTCGCCTTTAGGCAAAAGAGTAGAGGTCGCATGGTTTTGCGACAGGGTTCAGTCACATCCGTGCACTTGTGCACGTACAGTGTCCGGACAGTTAACACTAGCGGGCTTTGGTTTAAGCCAGATCCTAGTGTACGTTTTGGGATTGGATTTATCCAGTATGTGTTCGTGTTCCTCGGAACACGGATGCGGGTGTGTATGCACAGTTGACGGAGAGACAGAGACAGAGGATTCTCATTAGGGTTGTTGACTGTTGACTATTGACTTTTTGCTCAACCCTAATGAGAATATGATATGTAATTAACAATAATATTAATTAAGTATTATGGTGACATGGTTGTTGAGGGGTTGACTTTGTTGACTTGTTGACTTTGTTGACCGGTTGATTAGGTTGGACTAGTTGACCATCATGATGACAATGGCTATCATTTCATGGCAAAGACTTTTTACTTGCTTGTTTCTCTTATGAGAAATGAGTGCATGAAATGATATGGCTATTGTAGCTTAAACCATCACATAATACTTGATTGCTATTATTTGTGATGATGGCTTTGGATTATGAGAGCCAAGAGAGAAAATTCTTTCTCATTCTATCATTTTCATTCTCTCTCTTGTGTTCTTGAGCTCTCATCTTCTTCCTCTTGCTCTCCCTCTCTTTAGTCTATGGTTCACTTGTCTCATGTGTTGAGAACCAAGAACCATAGAGAAAATCCCAACACACTCTTCTCTACTCACTCTAGTTCACAAGGTTTAGCAAACCAAGTGAACTAGTTTCTTCAAAGATCGAAGAAGAAGCCAAAGGTAGAAGCTTTCAAGGTGGATCGATCTTCGGCGCAAGGAGACGACGGGGTGAAGCCGATCCGGACAACCATCGAGGCTTGAAGACGAAGGAGTTCAAGAAAGAAAGGTATAACCCCCTAACCGAGTAGTTAACAACTCCTAGTTATGTTGTTAGTTAGATGTTTAACAAAGATCCGGTTTTGAGTCCCTGTTACCACCTCTAGAAAATTATTTTTTGTCAAATTCCGCATGCCCGAAAGTACCGGGAGAGGTAGCATGGACTTACACAGACTTATAACAATTATAAGAAAGAACGGAACCAACGTTCCCTAGCACAGTATAATAAGTAGGTTCGATCAATGCATCCATATTATTATCTTGATTAAGGCGTGACATGGTCGCTATCAGGAGAGAGAGAGATAGAAGAAAACACTTTGTGTGCGCTCTTGCAAGATTAGATTGGTTGTTATTTTATCTAATCAGGATGGCTCCCACTGTTTTTATCAAATCTTCCTTCAAACCCTAAAAGGTAAGACTAGCCGGGATTAATTACACCCTACAAGTTCGCCAATCTTTCGGCCAGGCCAGTATCGGTACTTTGAGGGAGGTTCCCCGTGCTTTCGTACAGACCTAATTAAAATAAACCTCGTTTTCCCAGGGGCGTAACCCCATTAACACCTTTCTAGACACCTACTTGGTCGGCTAATTGTAATGTGAAAAACTCTCCCAGGAGTAACTCTTACTCGCAGTGGGTATCGGGATCCAACTATCTCATAGAAGGTATACAATCTCATTGCAAATTTCAACACTTGAAATTCCCGATAATACTTTTACCCCTAGTGACTTATGACCTTAACTATGGTCAACAAATCATAAGCACTGGTCAAGTTCTACCCGTCATTTCCTGATTAATTAGACCCACCCACATGACCCTTAACTATGGTCAACAAAATAATATGACTGTCATAATTAATCGCATCATATGCTATGTAGGAAGACATCACTTAGCCACCGCACACTACGCCTTAACTATGGTCAACAAATGTAGCACGAATACTAAGTACTCTACTTCCTAAAATGACGGAGGGTTACGACAGGTTTTTAAGAAAACCTTTTGCGTAATGAACTTGATATCGTTGTAGAATCGAGTGAATTTTAAAAGGAGTGTTTTTTAGGCTTTTACTAGTTTTGCTAAAGAGGTCACTCCCGGTGAAGGGATCTCGGCTCTTTCCTTATCGAATAAGATGCAGGATATTTCATAAATATCACTATGCAATGTTGGAGATAGTGCCCTCAGAGTCAATTATTGGATCACAGGCACGTGATTGCAATGATTGAGGGAGGACCAATCCCGGTAGGACAGTCTTACTCGAGATGATAGTTTGCTATCTGGTTTACCTTTATCATCGTGTACTGCTTTAGGTGACATGACATGTCGCTATTGCACGTTGATAGAGCCCCTAGGATTCTTGCTTGACTACCAGCGGTATGATGGCGATCATATACGTGGGAGCTGGTAGTCTATAAGCACATCCTTAAAAGGTCCCTAGTCGTAGGAGTTTCGAGACAGGGCATCGATTCTCCAGAGTAGACTAGTGTATACAGTCGAGACCCCGACGAGGGGCGGTGGCCGGTCTCACAAGCCACTGGTGTCAGTTGGTTCACCTAAGATGTATACAGGTGCTCATTGGGATATGAGTACACCGGACAGGACTCGCCGGGAACATGCTAGTTGGTCTTATACCTGACGTCAGATAGCAGTTCCCTGGTGACATGTGTACAGGTTAGTTCATCGACCTGACGATCGTCATTTGTCTCGTGTGAGTTCCCACTGTGCTTTGATTACTACCCTACCACGGCTCAAAGGAGTCGTGCAAACAGGTTTTAGTTGGGTACAGTCCCGAGCCACATGGAGGCAGTGAGCGGATCTTCAGGGGTTCGTCTCTCCCGGTATTAGGGGTGAGGTCGCGCTGTGTCTAGGAGAGCCATTACGCAAAGCCCTCGGCCGAGGCAGGAGATTTGCTGGTAGGTATTCCAGTAGTATCTCAAGGCGTTCTGGGCTACACTCCGACACGACTTGTACCGCTTTTGGGGGTCTGACTTTTACCAACCCCCTAAGCCCGACATGCGATGCTCATAGACGAACGGACCGGACTGTACGGATATTGTCACTGACAGGCTCAGTAGGGTGTCAGGATGAGTTCGCTCATTGACGTCCCTTTTGGTCAATAGCTGGTGGCCCGTCACGTATTGGCTAATACCTCTGACGTGCTAGTGGTTAAATCCACAGCCATAGTATTGACGAGTCTTTAGAGTCCACCACACTTACAGTTACTCAAGCTTTCGGGCGAAACGCTGTAGAGGCCGTATGGAGATATGGCAGGGTCCGATCAGATACGTGCGGTATTGCACGGATCAGGATCGGACAGTTTGTACTAGTGGCCGTATAGTTATATGGCAGGGTTCGATCTGATACGTGCGGTATTGCACGAATCAGGATCGAACGGATTTTACTAGCCGGCTTTGGCTTAAGCCGGTCCTAGTTTAGTACAGTGTAGATTTTGTCTCTTTGCATTTGTATCCGGACGGAATACAGATGCGGGTGTGTATGCACAGTATCGGGGTTTTCCTGTAATTTATTACGGGACCAGTTTTCTGGAGTTGCCAGTTTGCATTCCGTTCCGGCCGGTTTTCCTTTATTCTTTCCCGGCCGGACTTTTCCGATGGAGGGGGTTATTTGCAATTGTGCAAATAACATTTGTGGAGGGGTTTCTTGCAATTGTGGGATTATGATATCTTTCATCCATCACTTGCATTAATTAAGACATGAGAGGGTATGGGTTTAATAGTGTTAGAAGCATGGTTGATGTTTCTTTTAGGATGTGGTCACCTCTTTCTATATCCTACACTCACCTCCCTTAGTTATATAAACCCACCATTTTCCCACTTGATGAGGCCGGCCACATTAGAGGAGGTTATGAGGGAATTTCATTTTTGTTGTGTTGGAAAATTATCATCTCATTTGATACACCAAAGTTCATCTCCACTTTTGTTCATCACTTCCCTCCATCCAATGGCAACTTCATTACCCAAAAGAGACTATGATTCTACACTACACTTCCTACAGCATATCTTGAGCATGTCGAGTTGCCGGCTTCATGCCCGAGTTGCCTCGGTATTGAGGCGGGAGCCCGTAAAAGACGCAGGCAATGTGGTGCCCTTCCGGCGAGGAGGCGACGATATGGAGACTAGATATTCCGCGGGAGATCGGGACGATGACGAGAAGACCGGAGGACTAGGATCACTCGGTATACTTCTCTTCCCATCTCTTGATTGCTAGCATTAGGTTAATGGTAAACGATCCGGGTTTTCATTGTCCGCGGTAGCGCCGGTTTCCGAGTAAGGAAAATTTTTGATTCCGCATTTTGGCCTCGGGTACGAGGCCGGGGCGCTGTCGTGGCGCAACATGGTATCAGAGCCACGCCATTAACCTTACCTAGCTTCGTTTGATGTGTTTGCGTTTCCGATCGACCAAAATTTCCAAAAACCGTATTTTTCTAGCACAATCAGTTTCTGTCGAAATTTTTTGGAGTCTAAAAATTTTTCAGGTGGTCTCAGACTGATGTGCAGGGAGTTCTAAGAATACTGCAAAAATTTGGTAAAGCGATTCCTCCGTACGACCGCGGAAGGGCGGCCAAAACCCCCTTGTGGCCGCGCTTCCGCCGCAGGAGTGTTGGTTCGCGTGATTATTTTTTTGCAGTGGGCTTATGGGCTGTAATTAGGGGTTTTGGAATATTAAAATTGGGCCCAGGTTTTCTGTGAGTGCTACAGTTTTGATTGGGGGCCCACTTGTTAATTTTTGGTCAATCGGAAAATTTTAAACACATTTTTCACAGTATTTACATTATATCTGCGACCGTGAATGTCACTCGATCGGTAAATCCGGTCTAACTGCTATAGCCCGGTTAGACGGATTTGCGAACGTGACTTTCACGTTGATGTTCTATGTTTATGTTGTGATGTTGCGGATCGGTCGTGGGGGATAGCCTGGATGCAATGCTAGTACAGTTTTGTTGTATTATGTACATTTGATATTGCGGGGCGAGCGTCCGACATGTGGACTGCCGTCACTGCCTGTTTGTATTATTCTTTTGGGGCACGACCTGGTTGCGGTCGATGTACCCGGTGTTTGTATATTTTACTTTCTGTACTAGGATTACCCCACGGTGGGGTGCACGGATGGCCGGGTTCTAGAGGGCAAAGGGCCCGCATCTCATGGCATTGAGACGGAGGGGGCTTCACTCTAGGATTGGCGGGCTATTCGCCGCACTCTTAGGGGGTACAGGTTGACCCAGGAGGGGTGCCCAAGTTACCGGATTCCGTGAAGTGCTGGGTGGTCCATTCACGGTGCTGAAGGGGGCTGCCTCGCTTCAGGTTTTGGCGGGTGACTTGCCGCGCCCGTAGGGGTCTAGGATTTTATTGCACGGGCTATCCACACGACCAGGGGAACGTCGGGTTTCAGCAGCGGCTCTGTGAAACCCGGGGCTTTCAGATATCTGTATTGTTCTGTGATGCTGTACATTTCTGTGATGTTGCCTTTTATCACGCCTTGAGCGAATATAATATATTGGTATATATATTAGTAGATGTTGTATATGTTTTACATCCGCGCTAGTCCAGTCCCCGCTCTGCCGTTAGTTAGCTAACCTAACGGGTGATGACGGGACCCAGTGGCGAATGCGGATGGCATATACGTACGTCAGTATATTTTCGTTCTTTGTGGTGTGATTAATTGATGGGACTGCGTTGATTCGGATCAATGCAAGATAAACAAACCTATTCTGATGTTGTTGGAACACTTTTCAAAAAGCTGTTATTGCAAGGACGTTCACTTTTGTATTGCATCGTGGTATTCATTTGGAATATCCTGCTCCTCAGTCGACGAGGCAAGGGCCGAGATCCCTTCATCGGGAGTGACCCCTTGGACAGAAGTTTGCGTCAGGGCATTAACTTCACTATAGCCGATTACTTTTGCTTTGCAACGTGGTATTCAGTTGGAATATCCTGCACCTCATTCTACGGGGAAAGAGCCGAGATCCCTTCAGCGGGAGTGACCTCTTTAGTAAAGGTTTTCGTCACTATATTTTACAAAAGGTTGTGCAGTTCCTTCAACGATATCAAGTTCATTACGTTAAAGGTTTTTCGCCAAAAACCAGTCGTAGCCCTCCGTCATTTCAGATTAGTATTGCATAGTATTCGCGCTACGTTTGTCGTTGCTATTCGCCGAGGCGTAGTGTGCGGTAGCTCTGTAATGCTTTCTGTCGCATGGATAAGTAGATTGGTTAGGACAGTCGTGCGACTTTGTTGATTATTCGTCAAGGGTCGTGCGGGTGGGTTTAACGCAATCAAGATAATGACGGGTTGAACTTGACTAGGACCTTTTGATTTGTTGATTATTCGTCAAGGTCACTTGGGTCCTAGGGGTAAAAATCACATCGGGAGTTTCAAAAGAACTGAAACTTGCCAGGCATGCGCATACCTTCTGGAGTGTGGTGACGTGAGTGGATTCCGTCACGTTATCATGCGATGATAGTTGGATCCCGATTCCCACTGATGAGTTGGTTTACTCCTCGGGTGATCCCGACTAATTCTTCTTTCAGGTTTGGAGGAGAATTTGAGGTACAGTGGGAGGTTTCCTGATTAGATAAATTGGTAACCATTCTGATCTAGGTTAGAGTGCACGCTGAGTGTTTCTTTTCTCTCTCTCTTTGGCAGCGACCATTGACCCGACCCTAAGACTATGACTCAGTAACCAAGTTGACCGAACCTTCTTAACACAGGCTTTTTGGATTGTCAGAGTTGCAGACCTCATTGCCACTCCTACTTTTACCCTTTTCTCCAGGACACCCCGCATTACTGCGAACGTCCACTTCCATTGGAAAAAACCATCGTATGGTTATATACGAACTCGAAGGACTTCGAGGATGGTTTCTGGTTCTGGAGAAAACGAATAGGATTATTCAGTTGTCTTTTCTTTTCACCTTCTCTCATTGCGAGTACTCCTTGGTTTAGGAGATAGTACACCTATTACGCAAATTAGATAGTCTTCTTCCAAACCTTAGGCTGGTGCCGACCGGTAGGGAATGAAGGAAACCAATTAGCATAACGATGGTGTGCAGAAGGTATTAAGTTAAGACAAAGCAAGGGATTAGTAAAAGGGCAAAGTAAATTGCGACTGATATTCACGACCAAACCAAGTATTTCTTCGCCAATCCTAAATCACCTTTGTATTTCTCCAGGACACTCCGTATCACTACGAAGATCCACAGTTTATTGGATACTCCATCGTATGGTTATATACGAACTCGAAAGAAACTTGTTCCAGTTCGGGGATGGATTCTGGTTCAGGAGAAATAGGAATAAAGTACATTCAGGTGTCTTTTATCTTCACCTTCTCTCGCATTGCGAGTGTTCCTAGGATTGGGACAGTACACCCATTATGCTTATTGGATAGTCTTCTTCCAAACCATAGGCTGGTGCCGAACGGTAGGGAAGGAAGAAAACCATTTGGCCTAAAGGGGTGTACAGAAGGTAATGACTAAAGACATAGAAAGGGATTTGGAGAGGTGGCAAAGAATTATACGGTTACAGTTATGAATCTGGATAATGGAAGAGGCATTACTAAGAATACCAGGATACCCCAAACGAAACATTTCAATGTTTCGGTTTCACTGTGTACTGTTAAAAGAAAACTGATTTCCTGATTAGACACTTGCTCCAGGGTATGTATTTACCAGGTTTGATTCTCACATCTGTATGGTTTTACAGATGGTGAGTGGGAGTAAGTTATTGGGAATTGGGTGATCATCCTCATTATATCGGGATTCGTTGTAATCGGTGGTATTTGAGGAGATCATCTGGGCTGTTTGCCGGTCGGCAAATGTTTGGTTTTGAATATCCGCTGTTGTGCAACAATTTCAAATTGATATATCTGTACGTCTATTTTCATAGAGTGAGATATACCTTTTGATATTATGTCGATGACATTTACCTATATTAGTGGATGGTTAGGTAAGGAGCATTAAACAGCGGTGTAATTCTTCTTAACCATAAGTACAGTTTTCAACCTACGACACACAGTGAAAGAATTGTTAGACTCGGCGGACTTATACAGAGTATTGTATGTTGTCCAGTGTCCATTAGGACAGAGGGGTTGGTTCTCGTACTATATTCGGTTTACTTATGACTTCTCTAGTTTTTAGACAAGTGTTTCGTAGAAACACAGGGTCCGAATTTTGAGAAGTTATAGGTATTTGGATAAAGTAGAGAACCAGGTATTGCAAGTATCGGGATTCTTCAAAGAGATCGAAGATGTAGATACTTGTGTATGGTATTCAGTTGATAGTAATGATAAAGAGAAATTGCTTCTCTTTCAGGTTACTCATAATTGGAAGCATTCCTAAGTTGAGTAACGCTGATCGGCCTCCTTCCATTTAGTTGACATGCACTGGAGATAGCTGCATGATTTGAATCTGGTTCAATTAAATAAGTGCCTCTAGTTCTATATTGGATATAGTACAGTTCATATCTTAACATTGTTAAGGTACGGGGAGTTGTCCGGCTCATGATTAAAACCAGACTCTGGACAACTCAAGGCACGTTTCTGTAATGGCTGTTTGTGGGTTGACCCAGGCTATGACGAGGGTTGACTTTCTACCATCTGGCAGATCAATAGAAATATTGTTCTTCACTCGCCACAATTTTTAAAAGAAATGGATTTTCCAGAAAACAGCAGTGGGAGTATGGTAGAACTGGAAGTGATTCCAGAACCGCAAACGATTACTGAAGATTTGATAAGGAACCTAAAGATTCAATCTGATTTGACATTCCATTGGCCACTCCGCAGATAAGGTGGGTAACTTCAGGCACCCGAAAGGTACTTCGGTAGCCTCAAGGACGGTGACAGGGAAGTTCTTGTTTACCCACACTTGCCATTGTTGTTGTTCCAGGCTGCGAGACCCGGCAGGAAGATGAGTATAGCGTCGTTCTAAACTAGCTTTAGAAGTGCACGTCTATATGACTCTGCCAGAGGGTTGTCGTAGTCAGTGGGAGCAGCGAAAGCATTGGTGGACATCAGGCTTGTGTCTATTTATAGACTAAAGCAGATATAGCGGAGATAGATCATCTATTTCTGATGTGACAGTCATAGGTTTGACTTCATCAGAATAGGGGATGGATCTGTTGAGAAGGTAGTAGGGTGTGATGTCCTGGTATTTGATGACATACACAGAGTGGGAAGTGATATTCCTATACTACGACCGGTTATACTATGGTCGTCACACAGTAGTTTCTCCACATGGGATTTGGATATTATATCAAACATGCTGGTTACTAGATCTATGGTCTTAGATCTAGATTTGGGTGGTTTCCCAATCTGGGTATCTTGACAGCATTCTATGAGTATTTAGAATGGACGACTCCTGGCACGGTAGTGTACCTGCAGGTGATGGAGTCACCCTCTCTGAAGGTGTCTTACAGACTAAAGGAGAGAGGGATGTGCATGATTGATAGATCACTTGCTTAGGAAATTGAGTCAATCATGAGATGTCAAGTACCACACCAGATGTTGTTCTTGCACTAGATGCAATAAGTTGATATTGATCCAATCCTGGAGGAACAGTCGGAAGGCAGTTATCATTCCAGGCTTCCAAGGTGACCTGGACGACAGGGAGGTTGTCAGAGTTATAGTTTTCCCTTCTGACGAGGGGCAGTATTTTGGACAGGTGGTCCAAGGCAATACTGAGGGCGGCATGGCGCAGGATACTGATTAAGTTCAGTTGACGATACAGTCTAAGAAGTTTGGATTTGGAGTTCATTTATGAGCTAGGTCCCATCAGACATCCAGACGTTCTAAGACAGGTATTGCTCATTTCGGGAGATGGCTTTCTCCGCGAACTTGAGATATAGAGAGACATAGAAAGGAACATCACAGCGGATCCACTCACTGAGGCTATTCCTCGAACGCAATAGTTTCGCAAACGAGCTTTGTGTGACTGACTAGTAGAGGAGTTGGGTGTTCGGTATCACACGGGCTGTGAGTATGCGGCATCGCAATAATTAGCCTTGAGTGCAAGTGGGAGATTGTTGGAGATAGTGCCCTCAGAGTCAATTATTGGATCACAGGCACGTGATTGCAATGATTGAGGGAGGACCAATCCCGGTAGGACAGTCTTACTCGAGATGATAGTTTGCTATCTGGTTTACCTTTATCATCGTGTACTGCTTTAGGTGACATGACATGTCGCTATTGCACGTTGATAGAGCCCCTAGGATTCTTGCTTGACTACCAGCAGTATGATGGCGATCATATACGTAGGAGCTGGTAGTCTATAAGCACATCCTTAAAAGGTCCCTAGTCATAGGAGTTTCGAGACAGGGCATCGATTCTCCAGAGTAGACTAGTGTATACAGTCGAGACCCCGACGAGGGGCGGTGGCCGGTCTCACAAGCCACTGGTGTCAGTTGGTTCACCTAAGATGTATATAGGTGCTCATTGGGATATGAGTACACCGGACAGGACTCGCCGGGAACATGCTAGTTGGTCTTATACCTGACGTCAGATAGCAGTTCCCTGGTGACATGTGTACAGGTTAGTTCATCGATCTGAGGATCGTCATTTGTCTCGTGTGAGTTCCCACTGTGCTTTGATTACTACCCTACCACGGCTCAAAGGAGTCGTGCAAACAGGTTTTAGTTGGGTACAGTCCCGAGCCACATGGAGGCAGTGAGCGGATCTTCAGGGGTTCGTCTCTCCCGGTATTGGGGTGAGGTCGCGCTGTGTCTAGGAGAGCCATTACGCAAAGCCCTCGGCCGAGGCAGGAGATTTGCTGGTAGGTATTCCAGTAGTATCTCAGGGCGTTCTGGGCTACACTCCGACACGACTTGTACCGCTTTTGGGGGTCTGACTTTTACCAACCCCCTAAGCCCGACATGCGATGCTCATAGACGAACGGACCGAACTGTACGGATATTGTCACTGACAGGCTCAGTAGGGTGTCAGGATGAGTTCGCTCATCGACGTCCCTTTTGGTCAATAGCTGGTGGCCCGTCACGTATTGGCTAATACCTCTGACGTGCTAGTGGTTAAATCCACAGCCATAGTATTGACGAGTCTTTAGAGTCCACCACACTTACAGTTACTCAAGCTTTCGGGCGAAACGCTGTAGAGGCCGTATGGAGATATGGCAGGGTCCGATCAGATACGTGCGGTATTGCACGGATCAGGATCGGACAGTTTATACTAGTGGCCGTATAGTTATATGGCAGGGTTCGATCTGATACGTGCGGTATTGCACGAATCAGGATCGAACGGATTTTACTAGCCGGCTTTGGCTTAAGCCGGTCCTAGTTTAGTACAGTGTAGATTTTGTCTCTTTGCATTTGTATCCGGACGGAATACAGATGCGGGTGTGTATGCACAGTATCGGGGTTTTCCTGTAATTTATTACGGGACCAGTTTTCTGGAGTTGCCAGTTTGCATTCCGTTCCGGCCGGTTCTCCTTTATTCTTTCCCGGCCGGACTTTTCCGATGGAGGGGGTTATTTGCAATTGTGCAAATAACATTTGTGGAGGGGTTTCTTGCAATTGTGGGATTATGATATCTTTCATCCATCACTTGCATTAATTAAGACATGAGAGGGTATGGGTTTAATAGTGTTAGAAGCATGGTTGATGTTTCTTTTAGGATGTGGTCACCTCTTTCTATATCCTACACTCACCTCCCTTAGTTGTATAACCCCACCATTTTCCCACTTGATGAGGCCGGCCACATTAGAGGAGGTTATGAGGGAATTTCATTTTTGTTGTGTGGGAAAATTATCATCTCATTTGATACACCAAAGTTCATCTCCACTTTTGTTCATCACTTCCCTCCATCCAATGGCAACTTCATTACCCAAAAGAGACTATGATTCTACACTACACTTCCTACAGTATATCTTGAGCATGTCGAGTTGCCGGCTTCATGCCCGAGTTGCCTCGGTATTGAGGCGGGAGCCCGTAAAAGACGCAGGCAATGTGGTGCCCTTCCGGCGAGGAGGCGACGATATGGAGACTAGATATTCCGCGGGAGATCGGGACGATGACGAGAAGACCGGAGGACTCGGATCACTCGGTATACTTCTCTTCCCATCTCTTGATTGCTAGCATTAGGTTAATGGTAAACGATCAGGGTTTTCATTGTCCGCGGTAGCGCCGGTTTCCGAGTAAGGAAAATTTTTGATTCCGCATTTTGGCCTCGGGTACGAGGCCGGGGCGCTGCCGTGGCGCAACATGCAAAGCAAAAACTATAGAAGCAATCAAAAGACAAACCGAGTGGGTTGTAGTATCTGCCAGTTTCGCTAAAGAGGTCACTCCCGGTGAAGGGATCTCGGCTCTTTCCTTATCGAATAAGGTGCTGGATATTCTACAAGGAATACCGCTATGCAAAGCAAGAACTAGAGATACCAGTTTTTAAACAAGTTTCTACAACATTTTTAGGTTTCTTTTATTTCATTAATCTCATTAATGAAGTCCTATCAATTTTATGCTTCATAAGCATCACATAAGAAACGAAAGCATCATTAGTTATTATATATCATATATATAATATAGGCATTCGTCTCAGAACATCAAGTGATCACATCACAGAATATTAGCAGCAGAAGAACATATATGAAATATTGGATATACTAGGAATTCCGTGTTTTAAATTAAGCCAGTAAAAAAACGTGGATTCCACGGTCGTGATGAATAGCCAAACCCACATCCTTAGACCCCAACGAGAGCGGCAAGCAACCCTACCAATTCTAGAGTTAGGAGATCCGGTCTCGACTCCTCGGGATGGTCTCCCACTGGACCTTAGAACCCGGTTACTTGTGCTTCCCGCCTTAGGTCTATCCTAATGCGGAAAAGTAAATAATATACATCAATGGTGACATCATCCTCAACCCGGAAGTGCCCCAATAAAAGAATATTACATACAAGCTTTTACATGAATGAAAATGAAAAACTCTCATCTCACATAAAAAAAACCCGGCTATTCAAAACACGACGATCCAATATAACATACCACAGCAACACATAACATCACATGTCATCAACGTAAGTAAATATGCGTATCCCAATTGTCATTGACGTATAGCAATGAAACCGGCGATACACCATATATTACACTTACGGTCGCAGAAAAGAAAGTGAAAAACTTCAACAGTTGGAATCCGCAACCACCTTAGACATCATAAACCCAATGTATCACATACTTTGGATTTCATGCCCAACCAAATGAATTCCTTAGACATCACATGCCTAACAATTATAAACCCCGCATTTTAGTCTCGATATTGAAAACACTTTCCAATAACCTTTCGGGTAATTCAACAAGATTCCCGATAACCTGATCGAATGCTCGTCGGAAACTTTAGTAGACGGCCGCACCCCCGATGCCGTCGACGAAGTGCACTAAGGCGGAACACCGCGACCGCGAGCATCCGAACGGATGCTTTTGGAGACGGGGTTCTCCTACAGTCACTTGGTCAGGACTATGGGGCATGTCTATCTAGTAAGGTTACCCGGCGATTATCCGCGTACACTACGTAATCGCGATGGACTTTTGATCAACATCAAAATCCTGTAGCAACCGATCAAATGAGACTAAACTGCTAGATTTATAAAATTCAAACTAGTTATCACATAACTAATTATGTGGATTCCAAATATTGTATCACAATCACAGATAGCTAGACGAAGTTAAACTTTTCGATCTAATAAGCAAACACCCAAAATTTCCCAAAGAGCTCAACACTTGAGCGGAGTTCAAAAAGTACCAAGAAACTGCCACAGCTCCTATAAACTATCCGTAGAAGGGCCGACCCATGCCTCACTCATGTTGCCACGGAACTACGGCAAACCCTAGGGTATGACCGCGGTTCTACGATCCAAAAAGTCGAGTTTGGGTATCGTTCTTCTAGAGAGTCCACAAAATCGCTTGCATGATTTTCTGAAAATTTTAAACTCGGAAAAAATCCAACACTTGGAAAATTTCCAGCGGGGAAAAATTGGGTTATTGATATCCGTTCAAGCTTTTTAACATCGTCTAAATAACCCGAATACATGTTAGAATTATGATTATGAAACACTCCGAATTTCCTTTGCAGAAAGTTAACATCACATGCAAATTTAGCAAAAACAAACAACACCTGAAACACTAAAACCCGGAGACTGGAACACCCTGAAAATTTGAAGCCAAAACATCACTATTCACCCGAGGTGGCCGATTTTTGGGCCTATGTGGCCGACCACTTTTGCACCAAATTGCTCCAAATTTTCATAGTGTTCATGTTATATCACATACAACATTCTGCAGTTGTTTAAAAAAAAATTGACACCTTTAAAACATCGACAGAAACCAGATTTAGTGTTTCAAGTTTCGGAGCAGTTTCGGTTTCATAATCTAAGAAACATCGTTTAAATCTCTAGCTTGGCTCTGATACCACTGTAGGGTTACTTAGCGCGGCAGTAAGGTTTCGGGAGGCATCGTCCATGCCGTTTTCAAAATTTTGCCGTTCTAAAGAACCCTAACCCTAGAATCTTAACTAGAGAATTAAACAAACATCATGCAAACAACTTTGCATACTAAGTGAATGCGGAATACAACCTTTGTAGACCGGTCCTTCACTTCAAATGCTCTGTGTAGAAGTCCCTTCACTGCGAGTAATGATCTCCCAAACTGTTGAGAGGATCCACAAGGTGAAAGATGCAAACTTGCTCGAAGTTTTCGAGGCCGAAGATGATCTACGTCGAGGAGACTCAAGCTCATACTACCTCTTCACTAAATTAGGGTTTAGTGAATCAAACACCCTAAACTAAATGGCTAATAGTAGAGGATGATGAAGTAGGAATTAGGCTTTCTTTAGATTTCTTTTTCTCACAATATTTCATCACTTAGAAAAAGCTAGCAAGGTTTTTCTCATGAGGAAGAAGAAGAAGTGATGAAGAGATGAATGAACTCATGAGGTGAGAATATGAACAATGGGTGAGTTAGTGTCATGCACAAACTCATGTAGAGACTTAACTAGGGCTAGGGTTAATGGTTAGGTTAATAAATATCTACAAGTGAAACAAAAAGAGTGGACTTGGTCAATGTTTCCAAAAGCTTCTACAAGCTTGTAGCCATGATAAAAATCCAACCATTTTTGAATTACTTAGATAAATATAAACCCTACATTATCCTAAGTATAGTGTAAGTCTCATACACCCATGAAGCATGTGGCATCAAGCATGACACAATAAAATGTACATTAATATATATCATATATATACTATATGCACATAAGTGAGAAAAAGAATACTTAGTGAGCAAATATTAGTTAATGTAAGTTAATATATCAAATATATAATTATACATTAAGTTATCAAATCAACACTTGATTAAATAATCCGGCTATATCACATACAACCGACTAATATCATATGAATCAACTTATCGAATCAACACTTGATCCGATTACCCGGCTATATCTCATATAACTGACCGATATCACATATCGCGAGAATAGAATACGGTATCACATACTCGTATTAATCTCGGTCCCGCACATATCATATATGTGCTCCTACTCCATTTCGCATGAACCAGGAAACCTCTGTGTAGGACTCTAAAGACTCGTCAATACACCGGCAGTAGGTGATGATCATATCAAACACCCACAAGCCGCAAGCGGTCTTCTAAACGTAACGGCCACCCGGGTATTGAGCGATCAGAAGATCAACAAGCAAGCCTGCTCATACTCCTGTGAATCCAATCAGTAACACTACCATACAGTCTGGTCTCTTCGTCTGATATGTCGCATATCACAGCCTGGGGGTGGTATAACGTCAGACCCCAATAGCCTGATAAGTCATGCCGATGCAAGGTCCATAACGGTTCGAGAAACTAATGATAACACTTACTAGTAGATCTCAGCAACCTTGGCCAGGGATTTCATGTTATGGCCAATCGAGCATAGCGCAACATCAACCTCCAATACCGGGAGAGAAGAATCCCCTCCTATCGCTCATTGCCTCCATATGACTCAGGACTGTACCCAAAAACCACTGTTTTGCATGATCTCTTGACCAAGGTAAGGTGGAAATCAAGCACAGTGGGAATCACACAAGACTCTATGACGATCTCGGGTCGACAGACTAACCTGTACCAGTATCACCAGAGAACTGCTATCTGACGATAGGTATAATACCATCTAGGAGTTCTCGGCGAGTCCGTTCAGTGTACCCAGTCTCCACTGAGCACCCGTATACCTTCTCTGATGTCAAACACCAATGGATGTGGGATCATCCATCGCCCATCATATGGGTCAAGAAGCGCATACTCTAGTCTACTCTGGAGTATCGATGCCCTGTCTCGATACTCCTACGACTAGGAACAATTATAGGGTGTACTTGTAGACTACCCTTTTCCCCACTAGTATGATCTCCATCATAGTTCTGGTAGTCAAGTACACATCCTAAGGGCTTTATCAACATGTGAGAGCAAGACAGCATCACTTATACAAGTCAACATTTTAAGATAAAGTGCAACCAGATAGCATACTATCATGTCGAGAAAGAAAGTCCTCCCTATATATGTCCAAGCATCCACTACAATATACATCCCATGCACAGTAATGGCCTCTAGGGCATACTTATAACTAACACAGCCAACATTCTTGACTTGGCCATGCTCATTTCTTTTCTTCTCTTGATTCTTCACTTGCTTCATGGCTCCATTCTCATTCTCTTGAAAAACACTTAGCCATTCTTGAGTTGCTCATGTCACATGTTTCCTCACCTCCTTCATCTTCTTGAGTTGCTCTTTTGAGCATTGTGATGAGAGGAAAATTATAGTGACACATTCCTACACATCCACTCTCCATTGCTAGCAACCTTAGAGCGTCGGTTGCCTCGCTCGGCGAGGCTGATGCTTGCGTCGTTTCCCTCAGGTGGATCATCGCAAATGGAGGAAGACCGGCAACCAAACTCGATTCAAACGACCACTGGGAGCTTGGAATGAAGGTTGAAGACCGAAGGACACGGATCAACTCGGTATAACCATCTAACTCCTTGTTACATATTGCTAGTATAGGGTTTAGGGTAGATCCGGGCACCGAGTCATGGTA
Organism: Agapanthus africanus; assembly: GCA_030015575.1. Lineage (NCBI taxonomy): Eukaryota > Viridiplantae > Streptophyta > Magnoliopsida > Asparagales > Amaryllidaceae > Agapanthus > Agapanthus africanus. The sequence goes on along the minus strand of JASDDO010000016.1, from coordinate 128,867,655 downwards.
GCGCCAGTTTAGAAAAATTTTGTTCTGCATTTGGCCACGGTTTGATGGCCGGGGCGCTGCCATATCCCAACACTTTGGACCTGTGGTCATCATTTGTCTCGTATGAGTTCCCACTGTGCTTTGATCACTACCCTACCACGACTCTACTGAGTCATGCAAACAGGTTTTGGTTGGGTACAGTCCTGAGCCACATGGAGGCAGTGAGTGATTGTCAGGGATTCGTCTCTCCCGGTATTGGGAGTTGATATCGCACTGTGTTCGATCGGTCAGGACCACAAGACCTTGGCCAAGGCAGTTGGGATTTACTGATAGGATGATCAGTAGTTTCCCGGATTGGTCCTGAGCCGCATTAGCATGAATTATCGGGTTATTAGGGTCTAACGTTTCCCACCCCCTAGACCCGGTATGCGATACTCTTAGACAAAGAAACCGGACTGTACGGATATTGTCACGGATAGGCTCAGTTGGGATCCGGATGAGTTTGCTCATCGGCTTTCCTTTTCGACAAGTACTCGAGTAGCCGTTACGTACAGCTAGTGCCGCTGACTTGCTTGTGGTTATGGATTTATTCAGTAACGCACCGCTGGCATACTGTTGAGTCTTTAGAGTCCCACACAGAGGGTTTCTCTGCTTCGGGCGAAACGATGTAGAGGCCGTATGGTTTTACGGCAAAGGTTCGATCACATGCGTGCACTTGTGCACATATGACGTTCGGGCGGATAATACTAGCGGGCTTTGGTTTAAGCCGGATCCTAGTATTATATTGTTGGATTATTCTCGTCTTATTATATTCGTATTTTCTTGGAATACGAATACGGGTATGTATATACGGTGAGGGGCATTATTGTAATTATGCAAGGTGCTTCTAGAAGAAGACACCTCATTATTTGTATTAACCATTTAGTTTAAATGGTTTAATGAGGTGGAAGGTGAGGTGTTTTTATTCATTGAATGTAGCATGGCTAAGTGGTGACTCATGGGCATGACTCATTGTTTACTATTGGAGTATGCTTGATATTGTCTTTTGTTGTGAATTTTTAATGCAAGGTGGCTTCTAGATATTTTAGTTATATCTAGATATTTTAGTTTGCATTATTAATACACAACACTTAGCCATTCTTCACTAGATATTATTCTATCTCACTTGAACACTCTCATCTCCTCCAAGCTCTCTCTTCTTCTACCTCAAACCCTAATAGTCTCATGTGTTGAGAAACCTAGGGTTTTTGAGACAAATCAATCCATCATCACTCTCTACATCACCTAAGCTATTTGGATTATCAAACTAAGTAACCTAGTTATCTCGGTTTAGAGGTAGAAGCTCAAAGTAGTTACTCTCGGGTGGATCATCTTTAACGCAAGGAGCCGTCGATCAAGCTCGATCATGGAGGCCACTAGGAGCATGCTAAAGAAGAGGAGTGAAGACCCGATGGACTTGAGCCTCTTGGTATAAACTCCTTTCATAGTAGATAACATCTCAAGTTTATCTAGTTAGGTTTATGGTAGATCTAGTTTAGGGTTATACTAGCGCCAAGTTCTAATTCGTAGAAAAAAAAATTGTTCCGCAATTGGCCATGGTAGTTGGCCGGGGCGCTAGCGTAACCTTTCGATTCTTCCTCTCTACAAACCCTGTGGAGTGTGCGACATCGACTTACATGGTATCAGAGCTACTCCATAAGCATTAGATAGCTCGTAGCGACGTTTGAAATCAGTCGTTTTTGTCGTGCACGAACTGCCGACAAAAACAGTCCTTAAAATTGGAATTTTGATATGTTTGCACACCCCGCAGGCACACGGTTTGAACCGAGAAGCTGCGGGGTGAAGCATGGGCACCCCGAGATACTTGGGGGGACCAAAGGCCGGGCCCACCCCCAAGACCACCAAAAGGCGGCCTTGGTGGTGGTGACCCGAGAGCACCCCAAAAGGGTGTCTCGGGTCTGCCTGCCCTTGGGGTCCACCTCGTGGTGGCCCCTGTGGATGTGCACCCCCCTTGAAGCCCCCGGATCGACAGTTAATTTTTTACCTTTCACCTCCGTGAAGATTCGTATGAGTTTCGAGTTCGTTTCGACTCCCGGATTGGCTTAAAACGAATTTCTTAGGGACTTTAGTGGACAGTTTTTTCAAGACTTGGAAAATGGTTCCGTTCGCTAATTGTGCGTGGAATTCTAATGTCGTGATTTTCTTTACTTGATTTATTGATGTGTATATGTGTTCTTAAATGTCTTCTAATCGCTATACGTCGATTAGAAGGGGTTGCACATATCTTGTGATGTTCGGATGCAAATGGTTTCATGGATCGTCGTGTGAATGACCCGGTGTGAATCTAGATGTGAGATGTGAGTGGGATTTTTGTAATTCATGTAATAATTATTGTATATTCTTTTATTGGGTCGCATCAAGGTTGAGGATGTAGTCACCGGCTGTATATTATTTTTTATTTCCGCATCTAGGTTTGACCCACGGAGGAGTGCACAAGCTATCGGGTTCTAGGATTCAGTGGGTGGCCATCTCGAGGAGTCGAGACCTGGGTCACCCAATTCTAGAATTGGCGGGTAGCTTGCCGCACTCATAGGGGTCTAGGATTATTCATACTCGGCTATTCACACGACCGTGAAGGACTGTGTTTCATAGGTGGCTCATTGAAATGCAAATGTTACTAATTGATCCATTTTTCCATTCTCTGTGATGTTTATATCTGCCTGTGTTTCTTATCATGCCTGTGATATATATATATGGTATATGTTTTGCATCTGCGCTAGTCCTACCCCCGCTCTGCGTTAATTAAGTAACCTAACGGTGTATGACGGGGCCCCGTGGCGAATGCGGGTAGCATATACGTACATTCTATTTTCGTTCTTTTTGTGGTGTGATAAGGTTAATTGACGGGACCGCATTAATCTCACTTAATGCAAAGTAATAAACATAATATCTGACATCATTGGAACAATTACAAAACTACTCGGTTTTCATCAAAAACAACTTTTATAAGTGGAGCTTAAACCACTCCTTTTCAAAAGCTATCCGGTTCCTTTGACTATATCAACTTCAGTACGTTAACGATTTTCGCCAAAACCAGCCGTAACCCTCCGTCATTTCAGATAGGTATCTACTAGTATTCATGCTATGTGTTTTGACCTTCGCCAAGACATAGTGTTTGGTAGTTAGTGGGTGCTTATCTGTAGCATAGATAGATGCATTAATCTAGGACAGGCGTACAGCTTTTTTGGCCTTCGTCAAGGGCTTGTACGAATGGGTCTAGATTAATCTGGACAATGATGGGTTGAACTTGACTTACGACTTATGATGTTTTGACCTTCGTCAAGGTTATAAGCGCTCAGGGCAAAAACCATATCAGGAGTTTCAAACATACAGGAAACTTGCTAGTGTTGCATACCTTCTGGAGTGTGGTAGTTTTGGTAGGCTTCTTTCAAAATTATCACACAATGATAGTTGGGTCCCAATCCTACTATGAGTATCCGCTACTCTTCGGGAGAATTTTTCACTTTGGAATTAGCTAATCAAGTAGGTGTCTAGAAAGGTGTTAACGGGACTACTCCTCAGGGAAAATGAGATTATTTAATTAGGTCTGTGCGAAAACACGGGGAACCTCCCTCCGAAATACTAACACTGGCCTGGCCGAAAGATAAGCGAACTTGTAGGGTGCGATTAATCCTGACTAATTCTTCTTTTAAGGTTTGAAAGAGAGTTCGAGGGAACAGTAGGAGCCATTCTGTTTAGATAAATTAATAACCAATCTAAACTTGCAAAAGCATATGCTGGGTGTTTCTTTTCTCTCTCTTCTAATTGCAGCGACCATGATGGAACTTAAGCTTATACTAGATAAAAACAAATTGACTCGGCCAAAGTATAAAGACTGGCTGAGGAACGTCCAAATGGCCCTTACTTATGATATGGTTGCATACGTCCTCATGGCTAAAGCCCCCATGTTCCAGGTCCGACATCCTCAGTCGCAGACATTGAGGTCCGTAAAACTTCGGATCTGGATTGCGCGAAAGCCAAGTGCCTCGTGCTGGCCTCCATGGATAATGAACATCAAAGGCAACACGAGAAGATGGACCTTGCTTCCATCTTCCTCCATACCAAAGATTTATATTGAGAGCAATCTCGTATCGCAAGATACGAGATCTCAAAGAAATTATTTCAAGCGAGATTGGCTGTTGGATCATCTGTTGGGGACCACGTCCTAAAGATGATTACTCTCATCGAAGAGCTCGCGAACCTAGGAACTACGTTGGAGAATGAGTTGTATACCGACTTAATTCTACAATCCCTTTCCTCCACCTATGCCTAATTCGTATTTAACTTCAATATGCAAAATCTGGAAGTCACACTTCCTGAGCTCCTCAACATGTGGAGGGTGGTGTAAGTCTACGATAGAGCCCCGGCCGTCAATCCGAGGCCAAACGCGGAACAAAAACTTTTATAAACTGGCGCTAACGCAGACTTTCACCCGGATCGTTCCATTAACCGTAAACTAGCTAACTATAAAGATGTTAGAATGGCTATACCGATCGATCCATGTCCTTCGGTCTTTAGCCACCATCCTTAGCTCCTCGCGGCATCTCCGATCAAGCTCGATCTTCACGCTCCTCGTCGAAGTAGCACCACGTCAAGGAATCTTTTTACGGGCTCCCGCTTCAAAACCGAAGCAACTCGGACATGAAGTTTGCTAGCCGACATGTCCAAGGTGAAGTAGAGAATGTATGTGATTGTTTTGTCTCAAGACACCCATGGATTCTCAACTCACGAGAGGGATGGGTGGAGGTTGAAGAAGAAGCCACTAGAGGAGGTTGTGAGCTCAAGAGAAGAAGTCAAGAAGAAGGAGCTTGCTTATTGTGTTGGGATGAAAATATGAGAGCTCTCTTTAATCTCAAGACCAAGCCCCACACTATATATGGCTGCCCTATCTCTTCATATGTTAATCCCACACAATATTTAATCAAGAGATTAGAAATGGCACAAAAAATAACACCATTACTCATCAACAAAGCACATGCCACATTTAATGCTCTTGATCATGACAAGCACTCACAATTTCCACTTAATAAATATTAATCCAAATGTTTATAACAATAAATAGAATGGCATCTTCTAAAGTAAACTCGTGGCGGATCACAAGAATACCCCTCACCTGTATATACATACCTGCATCTGCATTCCGACTGAATACGAATGCAATGAGACAAAAGCAATCCAACAAATCTAATACTTGGATCTGGCTTAAACCAAAGCCCACTAGTATGATCCGTCCGATCATGATCCGCGCACAAGTGCACGTATGTGATCGAACCCTGCCATAAAACCATACGGCCTCTACAACGTTTCGCCCGAACTTGGGAATCTTTCTGTGGGGGACTCTAAAGACTCGTCAATACGCTGGCAGTGGGTTTAACCACAAGTACGTCAGTGATACTAGCTGTACGTAACAGCCGCCCAGGTATTGACCAAAAGAGAGGACGATGAGCGAACTCATCCTGAAACCCTACTGAGCCTGTCAGTGACAATATCCGTACAGTCCGGTCCGTTCATCTATGAGCATCGCATATCGGGCCTAGGGGGCTGGTAAACGTCAGACCCCCAATAGCGGTATAAGTCATGTCGGGGTGTAGCCTAGAACACCCTGAGAAACTACTAGAATACCTACCAGTAAATCTCACATACCCTGGCTAGGGATTTCATGTAATGGCTCTCCTAACACAGCGCGATCTCACCCACAATACCGGGAGAGACGAATCCCCTGCCGATCCGCTCACTGTCTCCATGTGGCTCGGGACTGTACCCAACTAAAACCTGTTTGCTTGACTCCTTTGAGCCGTGGTAGGGTAGTAATCAAAGTACAGTGGGAACTCACACGAGACAAATGACGATCTCAGGTCGATAGACTAACCTGTACATATGTCACCAGGGAACTGCTATCTGACGACAGGTATAATACCAACTAGCATGTTCCCGGCGAGTCCGTCCGGTGTACTCATAATCCAATGAGCACCTGTATACGTCTTAGGTGAACCAACTGACACCAATGGCTTGTGAGACCAGCCACCGCCCCTCGTCGGGGTCTCGATCCGTATACACTAGTCTACTCTCGGAGTATCGATGCCCAGTCTCGAAACTCCCACGACTAGGAACACTTTAAGGATGTGCTTATAGACCCCAACTCCCACGTATATGATCGCCATCATACTGCTGGCAGTCAAGCAAGAATCCTATGGGTTCTATCAACGTGTAATAGTGATCTGTAATATCACCTGAAGCATGTACACGATGATAAAGACAAACCAGATAGCATACTATCATCTCGAGTAAGACTGTTCTACCGGTATAGGTCCTCCCTCAATCATTGCAATCACGTGCCTGCGATCTAATAATTGACTTTGAGGGCACTATATCCAACAATCTCCCACTTGCACTTAAGGCTAATTATTGCAATGTCGCATACTCACAACCCGTGTGATATCGAACACCTAACTCCTCTACTAATCAGTTTCACAAAGCTCGTTTGTAAAACTATTGTGTTCGAGAAATAGCCTCAGTGAGTGGATCCGCCGTGATGTTTCTTTCTATGTCTCTCTTAATCTCAAGTTCGCGGAGAAAGCCATCTCCCGAATTGAGCAATACCTATCTTAGAATATATCTGGATATATGATGGGACCTAGTTCATAAATGAACTCCAAATCCAAACTTCTTAGACTGTATCGTCAACTGAACTTAATTAGTATCTTACGCCATGTCTCCCTCAGTATCCGCTTGGACCACCTATCCAAACTACTTCCCCTCGTAAGAGGGAAAACCATAACTCTGACAGTCACTTTGTCATCCGGGTCACCTTGGAAGCCTGGAATGATAACTGTCTCCCGAAGGAGGCTGCCATTATCATATCCCTAGAACATCCACTTATGTTTTAAAACTGCTTCCAATCGTTTCTCCAGGATTGGATTAATATCAACTTATTGCACCTTGTGCAAAAATAACATCTGGTGTGGTACTTGACATCTCATGATTGACTCAATTGCCGAAGCAAGTGATATGCCAATCACGCACATCCCTCTCCCCTTTAGTCTGTAAGACACCTTTAGAGAGAGTGACTCCATCACCTGCAGGTACACTACCGTGCCAGGAGTCGTCCATTCTAAAACACCTTTAGAATGCTGTTTAAGTACCCAGATTGGGACACTTCCCAAATTTAGATCTAAAACCATAGATCTAGTAATCAGAATGCCTGATATTCTATCCATATCCTATGTGGAGAAACACTGTGTGACAACCACAGTATAACCGATCGTAGTATAGGAATTTCACTTCCTACTATGTGTATGTCATCCAAAAACCAGGACATCACACCATATTGCCTTCTTAACAGATCCATCCCCTTTTCTTATGAAGTCAAAGCCCATGACTGTCACATCAAAAATAGATGATCTATCTCCGCTATTACTGCTTTAGTTTATAAATAGACATAAACTACTTGTCCACTATGCTTTCGCTGCTCCCACTGACTACGACAGCCCTCTGGCAGAGTCATATAAATGTTCACTTCTAAAGCTAGTTTAGAACGACGCTATACTCACCCTCCTGCCGGGTCTCATAGTCTGGAACAGCAGTAGTGTCAAGTCTGGGTAAACAAGAACCTCCCTATCACCGTCCTTGAGGATAGCGAAGTACCTCTCGGGCGCCTGAGATTACCCACCATATCTGCGAAGTGGCTAATGGAATATCAATCCAGATTTAATCTTTAGGTCCTATTAAATTTTCAGTAATCGTTTGCGGTTCTGGAATCACTTCCAATTCTACCATACTCCCACTACTATTTTTTGAAAAAGTCCATTTTACTAAAACTGTGGCGTGTCAAGAACAATATCACTATTGATCTTCCAGATGGTAGAAAGTTAACCCTCGTCATAGCCCGGGTTAACCCACAAACAGCCATTAAAGAAACGTGCCTTGAGTTATCCAGAGTCTGTTTTTAAGCATAAGCCGGACAACTCTCCGTACCTTAACATCGTTAAGATATGAACCATTCTATATACAATATAGAAATAGAGGCACTGATTTAATTGGAACCAGATTCAAATCATGCAGCTGTCCCCAGTGCATGTCAACTAAATGGAGATAGGCCGATCAGCATTACTCAACTTAGGAGTACATCCAATTATGAGTAACCTGAATGAGAAACAAGTTTATCAAAACCATTACTATCAACTGAATACCAAACACAAGTATCTGCATCTTCTATTACCCTGAAGAATCCCGATACTTGCGACACCCAGTTCTCTACTTTATTCTTGTACCTATAACTTCTCAAACTTGGACCTTGTATTTCTATGAAACACTTGTCTAAAACTTAAGAAGTCAAAAGTAAACAGAATACAGTACGAGGACTAACCCCTTTGTCCTAATGGACACTGGACAACATACAATACATTGTATAAGTCTCCTGAGTTGAATAACTCAAACCCTGTGCATCGTAAGTTGAAAACTGTACCCAGGCGATTTCCTCAAATATCACCAATTACAACGAATTCCGATATAATGAGGATGATCACCTAATTCCCAATAACTTACTCTCTCTCATCATCTGTAAAACCATACAGATGTGAGAATCATACCTGGTAAATACATACCTTGGAGTAAGGGTCTAATTGGGAAACCAGTTTTCAATTAATAATGCACAGTGAAACTGAAACATGAATATGTTTCGAAGGGGTGTCCGGGTATTCCTAGTAATGCCTCTTCTATTATCAGATTCATGACCGTAACCGTATATCTCTTTGCCATCTTTCCAAATCACTTTATTTGTCTTTACTCATTACCTTCTGTACACCATCGTTAGGCTAAATGGTTTTCTTCCTTTCCTACCGTTCGGCACCAGCCTATGGTTTGGAAGAAGACTATCCAATAAACATAATAGGTATACTCTCCTAATCCTAGGAGTACTCGCAACCTGAGAGAAGGTGATGATAAAAGACAATTGAATAAACCTAATTCCTATTTCTCCTGAACCGTAATCCATCCTCGAAAAAGTTCCTTCGAGTTCGTATATAACCATACGATGGATTTATCTAATGGAATTGGATGTTCGTAGTGATACGGGGTATTCTGGAGAAATACAAAGGTGAAGTAGGAGTGGCGATGAAATACGTGGTTTTGGTCGTGAATGTTAACAGTCGCAATTTACTTTGCCCTCTTTCTGATCCCTTTATTTGCCTTTACTTATTACCTTTTGTACACCATCATTAGGCTAAATGGTTTTCTTCCTTCCCTACCATTCGGCACCAGCCTATGGTTTGGAAGAAGACTATCCAATAAGCATAATAGGTGTACTCTCCTAAACCTAGGAGTACTCGCAACCTGAGAGAAGGTAAAGATAAAAGACAACTGAATAAACCTAATTCCTATTTCTCCTGAACCATAATCCATCCTCGAAAAAGTTCCTTCGAGTTCGTATATAACCATACGATGGATTTATCCAATGGAATTGGATGTTCGTAGTGATACGGGGTGTTTTGGAGAAATGCAAATGGTAAAAGAAGGAGTGGCAATGATGTATGCAACTCAGACAATCCAAAAGCCAGTGTTTTAAGAAAGTTCGGTTAACTTGGTCACTGAGTCATAGTCTAGGGTCGGGTCATGGTCGCTGCCAAAGAGAGAGAGAGAGAAAAGAAACACTCTGCATACACTCTAACCTAGATCAGAATGGTTAATCACTTTATCTAATCAGGATGTCTCCCACTGTAATCTCAAATTCTCCTCCAAACCTGAAAGAAGAATTAGTCGGGACCACCCGAGGAGTAAACCAACTCATCAGTAGGAATCGGGATCCAACTATCATCGCATGATAACGTGATGGAATCCACTCATGTTATCACACTCCAGAAGGTATGCGCATGCCTGGTAAGTTTCCTGTATGTTTGAAACTCCCGATGTGATTTTTTTACCCCATGCTCTTATGACCTGACGAAGGCCAACATATCATAAGTCACATGTCAAGTTCTACCCATCATCATCCAGGTTAATCTGAACCCACCCGTACATACCCTTGACGAAGGCCAAAATAGTAGTACGAATGTCCCAAACTAACGCATCTATCTATGCAACAGAAAAGTAACAAATAGCTACCATACACTATGCCTTGACGAAGGCCAACATACATAGCATGAATACTAAGTGCTACCCGTCTGAAATGACGGAGGGCTATGAATGGTTTTTGGCAAAAAACCTTTAACGTAATGAACTTGATATCATTGAAGGAACCAGATAGCTTTTTACAAAAATATAGTGGCGAAAACCTTTGCTAAAGAGGTCACTCCCGATGAAGGGATCTCGGCTCTTTCCTCGTGGAATGAGGTGCAGGATATTCCAACTGAATACCGAGATGCAAAGCAAAAAGTAATCGACTATAGTGAAGTTATTACTCTGACGCAAACCTCTGTCCTCGTTGAATTAGGTGCTGGATATTCATAACCGAATACCACTGTGCAAAACAAAAGAGAACGTCCTTGTAATAACAGCTTTTTATAAAAAATGTTCCAACAACATTGAATAGGTTTGTTTTCCTTGCATTGATCAGAATCAATGTAGTCCCATCAATTAATCACACCAGAAAAGAACGAAAATAAAATGTACGTATATGCCATCCGCACTCGCCACTGGGTCCCGTCATCACCCGTTAGGTTACTTAACTAACGACAGAGCGGGGACTGTACTAGCGCGGGTGTAAAACATAAACTAGTATATATATCAATATATGGAGCGCTCCAAGCGTGATAAATGCAACATCACAGAAAAGTAATAAGCATCACAGAACAATACAGATAATCTGGAAGCCCCTGGTTTCCTTTGAGTCGCAAGTGAAACCCGACGTTCCCCTGGTAGTGTGGATAGCCTGTGCAATGAAAACCTATACCCCTACGAGTGCGGCAAGTTACCCGCCAAAACCAGAAGCGAGGCAGCCCCCTTCAGTAAAGTGAATGGACCACCCAGCACTTCACGGAATCCGGTAACTTGAGCACCCCTCCTTGGGTCAACCTGTACCCCCTACGAGTGCGGCGAATAGTCCGCCAATTCTAGAGTGAATCCCCCTCCATCTCAAAGCCATAAGATGCGGGCCCGTTGCCCTCTAGAACCCGGCTATCCGTGCATCCCACTGCGGGGTAATCCCAGTATAGAAAAGAAAATATGTACAACGGGTACATCGACCTCAACCCGGTCGTGCCCCAAAAGAATAATATACAAAAAAGAAGTGACACCAGTCCACATGTCGGACGCTCGCCCCGCGATATCAAATGTACAAATATATCCAAACTGCACTACCATTGCACGCAAGCTATCCATCACGACAAATCCGCAACAACACAGCACAACACAGAACATCAACATGAATGTCACGTTCGCAAACCCGTCTAAAAGAGCTATAGCAATTAGACAAGATTTACCGCTCGAATGACATTCACGGTCGCAGATAGAAATGTATGTACTACAAATTTTAAACAATGTTAGAAAATATCGACTTTGAAATAACACCCGAATAGCCCCAAACAACTAGATAAAACCATATCCAAACAGGGCTAAACAAACAACACCACTGCACCAACATTACAGAGACTAAACCACACTGCAAAAATCAAGCCCAAAGCTCCAAATATGGCCGGCCTCCTCGGATTTTTGGCCAATGTGGTCGGCCCAAATTTTGAGGTAGGGGCTCGTGTTTGCAGTGTGTTCTAGTGGTCATCTAAGTAGTATTCTGCAGTTGTTTTAATAATTTTTGAAGACACTTTAAAATTCGACAGAAACTGCAATGTATCGGGTGATGTTTCGGGTCTGTTTCGGTTTCGATACTTTAACATCGTCTAAACCAACTAGTAAATGGTTAATAGTTTGGCTCTGATACCATGTAAGTCTACGGTAGCGCCTCGGCCGTTAATCCGAGGCCAAACGCAGAACAAAAACTTTTATAAACTGGCGCTAACCCAGACTTTCACCCGGATCGTTCCATTAACCGTAAACTAGCTAACTATAAACATGTTAGAATGGCTATACATATCGATCCGTGTCCTTCGGTCTTTAGCCACCATCCTTAGCTCCTCGCGGCATCTCCGATCAAGCGCGATCTCCGCTCTCCTCGTCGAAGTGGCACTACGTCAAAGAATCTTTTTATGGGCTCCCGCTTCAAAACCGAAGCAACTCGGACATGAAGTTTGCTAGCCGACATGTCCAAGGTGAAGTAGAGAACGTGTGTGATCACTTTGTCTCAAGACACCCATGGATTATCAACTCATGAGAGGGATAGGTGGAGGTTGAAGAAGAAGCCATTAGAGGAGGTTGTGAGCTCAAGAGAAGAAGTCAAGAAGAAGGAGCTTGCTTATTGTGTTGGGATGAAAATATGAGAGCTCTCTTTAATCTCAAGACCAAAGCCCCACACTATATGTGGCTGCCCTCTCACTCTTCATATGTTAATCCCACACAATATTTAATCAAGAGATTAGACATGGCACAAAAAATAACACCATGACTCATCAACAAAGCACATGCCACATTTAATGCTCTTGATCATGACAAACACTCACAATTTCCACTTAATAAACATTAATCCAAATGTTTATAACAATAAATAGAATAGCATCTTCTAAAGTAAACTTGTGACGGATCACAAGAATACCCTTCACCTGTATATACATACCTGCATCCGCATTCCGACTGAATACGAATGCAATGAGATGAAAGCAATCCAACAAATCTAATACTAGGATCCGGCTTAAACCAAAGCCCACTAATATGATCCGTCCGATCATGATCCGTGCACAAGTGCACGTATATGATCGAACCCTGCCATAAAACCATACGGCCTCTACAACGTTTCGCCCGAACTTGGGAATCTTTCTGTGGGGGACTCTAAAGACTCGTCAATACGCTGGCAGTGGGTTTAACCACAAGTATGTCAGTGGTACTAGCTGTACGTAACTGCCGCCCAGGTATTGACCAAACGGGAGGCCGATGAGCGAACTCATCCTGAAACCCTACTGAGCCTGTCAGTGACAATATCCGTACAGTCCGGTCCGTTCGTCTATGAGCATCGCATATCGGGCCTAGGGGGATGGTAAACGTCAGACCCCCAATAGCGGTATAAGTCGTGTCGGAGTGTAACCCAGAACACCCTGAGAAACTACTGGAATACCTTCTAGTAAATCTCACTTACCCTGTCCAGGGATTTTGTGTAATGGCTCTCCTAACACAGCGCGATCTCACCCCCAATACCAGGAGAGACGTATCCCCTGCCGATCCGCTCACTGCCTCCATGTGGCTCGGGACTGTACCCAACTAAAACCTGTTTGCACGACTCCTTTGAGCCATGGTAGGGTAGTAATCAAAACACAATGGGAACTCACACGAGACAAATGAAGATCTCAGGTCGATAGACTAACCTGTACACATGTCACCAGGGAACTGCTATCTGACGACAGGTATAATACCAACTAGCATGTTCCCGGCGAGTCCATCCGGTGTACTCATAACCCAATGAGCACCTGTATACGTCATAGGTGAACCAACTGACACCAATGGCTTGTGAGACCAGCCACCGCCCCTCGTCGGGGTCTCGATCCGTATACACTAGTCTACTCTCGGTGTATCGATGCCCAGTCTCGAAACTCCCACGACTAGGGACACTTTAAGGATGTGCTTATAAACCCCAGCTCCTACGTATATGATCGCCGTCATATTGCTGGCAGTCAAGCAAGAATCCTATGGGCTCTATCAACGTGTAATAGTGATCTGTAATATCACCTGAAGCATGTACACGATGATAAAGACAAACCAGATAGCATACTATCATCTCGAGTAAGATTGTTCTACCGGTATAGGTCCTCCCTCAATCATTGCAATCACGTGCCTGCAATCCAATAATTGACTTTGATGGCACTATATCCAACAGGTGGCAGAGGGCACCTTGAAGAAATCCAAGGAAACACCCGCTCTGTTTGTCGGGGAATCTTCTTCCGCTAAATCCAAAGCTAAGACCAAGGGGGAAAAGAAGAAGGCCCCTACCAAACCAAGAGGGGGTGTGCAGAAGGTGCACGGCAAGGGAAAGGAAAAGATTGGGGGAGCAGCCACAAAGGAAGAGTGCTTCTACTGTCAAAAGAAGGGACAATGGAAAAAGGATTGCCGGGCTTTAAAAGTCAAGAATCAGGACACGAAGCAAGTTGTGGCTTCGGCTTCAGGTGTGTTCGTGATTGAAAACTGTTTCTCTATTAACTCTACTTCCTGGGTATTGGATACTGGATCAGGATCTCACATCTATAATTCTTTGCAGGCGCTGAGAAGCCATAGAGTTTTGAGGAAAAGTGATATGACCCTCACGGTTGGCAATGGAACCAGTGTAGATGTTGTTGCAGTGGGAGAATATCACCTAGGATTGGTGAGTGAACATATTTTGTTATTTCATAACTGCTTTTGTGTATCCAGTATGATGTGTAATATTATATCTGTATCTTTGTTATCTAATGAAGGATATAATTTTGCACTTGAAAGCAATGTCATAAACATTCACCTAAACCATGAAATGATTGGGTCGGGTACACTTAATAACGGAATATATGTTCTCAATCAATATCAAGTTTTCAACGTCCAAAACGCGCTAAAAAGAAAGGCCCCAGAATCAAATTAAGCTTTCTTATGGCATTGTACACTTGGTCATATCAATGAAACACGATTAACTAAGTTACATAAAGATGAATATATAGATCCGTTTGAATATCAATCATATGCAACGTGTCAATCATGTATCAGAAGAAAGATGACCAAAACTCCGTTCATTAGACACGAAGAAAGAGCCACTGAGCTCCTGAGACTCATACAAAGCGATGTGTGTAGGCCAATGTCTACGCATGCAAGAAGTGGCTATTCCTACTTCATTACTTTTAGAGATAATTTCTTACGGTATGGACATGTATTCTTGATGAAGCATAAATCCGAGGCCTTTGAGAAATTCCATAAGTATAAGAATGAAATGGAAAAGCAAACCGGCAAAAGTATCAAGATGCTCCAATCTGATCAGGGTGGTGAATACTTAATTGCCGATTTCCTGAAATATCTAAAAGAGAATCGAATTCTATCTCAGCTTACTCCTCCATACACACCACAACGCAATGGTGTATTAGAAAGACGGGATCGCACCTTGCTTGATATGGTGCGTTCCATGATGAGTAATGCTGAGTTGCCGCCATCCTTCTAGGGTTATGCACTAGAATCTGCTGCATACCTATTGAATAAGGTTCCAACTAAGTCTGTGCCTACCACTCCATATGAAATGTGAAGTGGGAAGAAACTCTGTCTTAAGTATCTTAAGATATGGGGTTGTCCTGCTTTTGTCAAAAAGGTTCATCCGGATAAGCTTGAGGCACGTTCAGTATTGTGTAAGTTTGTGGGATACCCTAAGAATTCTAGGGGTATTATTTCTATTATGCTGAGGAACAAAAGGTATTTGTTTCTCATCATGCCCACTTTATGCAAACTCAATTTCTTGAAAAAGAAATTAGTGGGAGCGCAATAAAGCTGGAAGAAATTCCATAACTACAAACTATTACTGAAGACTTAGTAGAACCTGAAGTTTCAATGGAACCGGATATGCCTACGCCACTCCGCAGATCTAGTAGGCAGTCTCATCCGCCCGAGAGATACTACGGTTTTCTCGTAGACGGGGATCGAGAAGATTGCTTCATTGATGATTATGAGCCGACTAGTTTTCAACAAGCCATCACGAGTAGAGACTCGGCGAAGTGGCTAGATGCTATGCGATCCGAGATGGAATCCATGTACACTAATAAAGTATGGACTTTGGATGTTGCTCCTACTGGGGTAAAAGCCATTGGATGCAAATGGATCTTCAAAAAGAATATTGGTGTAGATGGATAGAAACCTACAAAGCTAGACTTGTTGCTAAAGGTTTTTGTCAAAGACCAGGATTGGACTATGACGAAACTTTTTCACGAGTGGCTATACTTAAATCCATTCGGATCCTACTTGCCATTACTGCCTTCCATGACTATGACATCTAGCAGATGGATATTAAAACCGCTTTTCTAAATGGATGTTTAGAAGAGTGTGTTTACATGGATCAATCATAGGGTTTCATAGACAGTGGGAGCAGCGGAAAGGTGTGCAAGTTGCTTAAATCCATTTATGGATTAAAGCAGGCATCGCAGAGTTGGAACATCTACTTTGATGAGACGGTCAAAGAATTTGACTTTATCAAAAATGCAGATGAACCTTGTATTTATAAGAAAATTATAGGGAGAACTGTGGTATTCCTCGTTTTATACGTAGATGACATTCTCCTAATAGGAAATGATATTCTTATGCTACAATCGGCCAAACTGTTCTTGTCACAGAAGTTCTCTATGAAAGATCTGGATAATGTCTCATACATTATGGGGATTAAGATCTATCGTGACAGATCTAAAAGAATGTTGGGACTTTCATAATCAAGGTACATAGACACCGTACTAAAGAGGTTTAGTATGGAAGATTCAAAGCGTGGTAATTTATCTGCTTGTCACGGAATCACCCTCTCCAAAGAGATGTCTCCCAAGACTGATGAGGAGATGGATCGCATGAGCATTGTACCCTATGCTTCGGCGGTAGGGTCAATAATGTATATGATATTGTGTACCATACCAGATGTAGCTTACGCACTCAGCGTCGTAAGAAGGTATTAGTCCAACCCAGGTGAGAAACATTGGATAGCAGTAAAGAATATTCTTAAGTACCTGAGAAGGATTAAGGAGATGTTCTTGGTGTATGGTAATGGAGACTTCCAGATCGAGGCTTTTACCGACTCTGGCTTCTAAAGTGACAAGGATGACTCTAAATCCGTCTCGGGTTATGTGTTTACCCTCAACGGAGGGGTGTTCTGTTAGAAGAGCTCCAAACAAGACACCGTAGCAAACTCAACGATGGAGGCTGAGTACATCGCTGCTAACGATGCCGCAAAAGAGTCAGTGTGGATGAGGAAGTTTGTTTCTGAACATCAGGTGGTTCCATCCATTGCTGATCCAATACCTTTGTATTGCGATAACAATGGAGCCATGGCTTTAGAAAAAGAACCACGGTCCTATCAGAAATCCAGATATATCTTGAGGCGGTATCACCTGATCACGGAGATCATGGATCGCCGGGAGATCGAGGTGCAGAGAGTAGATACAAAGGACAACACAGTAGATCTATTCACCAAGGCCATCCTTCAAGTCCAGTTCGAGAGACTGTTCGAGATGTTGGGTATGCAGTACGCCAGCAGCTGGCTCTAGTGCAGATGTTGGGTACTTAATACGCTAATAACAGACCTTAGTGCAAGTAGGAGATTGTTGGATATGTATGCCTTGGAGGCCTTCGTTGTATAAGATACTAGGGATATGTATGTACATGACAATCTTGCTCAATATAATAGTATGCTATTTGGTATTTGGTTTTTCTTTATCTTAACATGTGATATGTTTTACTTGTTATTTCATATCGCTTATACATGTTGATAAAGCCCTTAGGATCCTTGCTTGACTACCAGCGTTATGATGGCAATCATACTTGTGGGAGCTGGGTAGTCGATAAGCACATCCTTAAATGTCCTTAGTCGTGGGAGTATCGAGACCGAGTATCGATACTCCAGAGTAGACTAGTGTATACATTTCTAGACCCTGACGAGGGGCGATGGTTAGTCCCGCAACCATTGGTGTGATGCACCTAAGATTGTATATAGGTGCTCACTGGGGGTGAGTATACTGGACGAACTCGCCGAGAACTGGCTAGATGGTATTACACCTATCGTCAGATTGTAGTTCTCAGGTGACATGAGTACAGATAGTCTGTTGACCTGAGGTCGTCATTTGTTTCGTGTGAGTTCCCATTATACTTTGATTACTACCCTACCATGGCTCTACTGAGTTGTGCAAACAGGTTTTAGTTGGGTACAGTCCCGAGCCACATGGAGGCAGTGAAGGATTGTTGGGGATTCGTCTCTCCCGGTATAGAGAGCCGACGTCGCACTGTGTTCGGTTGGCCAACACTATAAGTCCCTGGCCATGGCGGATTGAGAATTACTAATAGTTAGATCAGTAGATTCTCGGATGGTCTTGAGCCATATCGGCACGACTTGTTAAGTTATTAGGGGTCTGACTTTTTCCACCCCCTAAACCCGGCATGTGATACTCTCAGACGAACAGACCGGACTGTCCGGAGATTGTCACGGACAGACTCAGTAGGAGTTTGGATGAGTTTGCTCGTCGGCCTTCTTTTCAAAAGGTAACTGAATAGCCGTTATGTACAGCTAGTGCCACTGACGTGCTTGTGGTTAAACACACTACTAGCGTATTGTCGAGTCTTTAGAGTCCCGCACAGAGGGTTTTCCTGGTTCAGGAGAAATGATGTAGAGTTCGTATGGTTTTACGTGCAGGGTTTCGATCATATACGTGTACTAGCTACACATATTTTTGATCGGACGGATAATACTAGCGGGCTTAGGATTAAGCCGCATTCTAGTATTATAATATTGGATTATTTTTATCTCTTAGTATTCATGGTATGAATACGGTTATGTATATACGATGGGGAGTATTCTTGTATTTTCACAAGAGTGATTCTAGAAGAAGACACCTCATTTGTGATAAATCCATTTTGTTTAAATGGATAATGAGGTGGAGGTAAGAGGTGTTTTTTAAGAATGGTTGAAGCATGGCTACATTAGATGACTCATTCATTTGGATAACTATTGAAGCATGTCACATTATTTTTAATGTAAAATGATATGCTTGATATTATCAACACTTAGCCATTCTTCAACTCATTCTTCACTTGACACTCTCTTTCCTCCTTTGCTCTCTTCTTCTTCCTCAAACCCTAAATACTCTCATGAGTTGAGAAACTTAGGGTTATTGAGACAAATTAATCCAATAAATATTCTCTACATCTCCTAAGCTATCTAGATTAGCAAACTAGATACTTTAGTTACCTCATTCTAAAAGTTAGAGCTTGAACCATAGACTCTCGGGTGGATTTTGTTCAACACAAGGAGACCGATAACCAAGCTCGATCTATACAAATGAGGAGCTTAAGAAGAGGATAAGAAGACTTGAAGGACTTGAACACAAAGGTATAAATCACTTCATAGTTGATTAGAAGTGATTAGAACCTTTGTTAGTTTAGCTAGTTAAGACGGTCGATCTTGGAAGTTTAGTCAATATTGCTTGCTATAAAATTATTTTTTATTAATTCCGCCTCTCTACAAACCCTGTGGAGTGTGCGACATCAACTTACAGTGTTAGCATACTCTTGACCTTGAGTGACACTAACAAAAGGACATTCTTCATAGAGGTGAATGGGATCTTGACAAGTTGAGCGAGAAGTTGGCGAAAATAGATTAACAGGGGCGGTTATCTTAATATCTAAGGCCTTTAATTTACACAAGATAGTAGCAAGCTTTGCTTCGGTGGCGATAGAAGTATCAACTGAATGCATGCCTCCTCTTGATGGAGTCGCCGTATTCTCATTTGATGTCTCCCACTGCACCGTCTTGTCAGAAAGATCTTCTAAGAACGTCCATGCGTCATCATTTTGTTTCTTCATAAAATCTCCTTGACACATAGACTCTAGCATAGTCTATGTTCTTATATCTAGACCTTCATAAACTATGTGGTAAAGTCTTCATTTTTTATTGCATGATGTGAACATTTGATAAGGAGATCTTTAAACCGTTCAAAATATTTCCAAAATGATTCCCCACCCCAACTTGACGAAATTGATTTATCTCATTTCTAAATTTAGCAGTTTTAAAGTTATGGTAGAGTTTCTTTAGGAAGGTCTTTATAAAGCCTTCCCAAGTTGTGATGGTATTAATTGGGAGGCTATAGAGCCAGGCCTTTGCCTTATCAGTAAGAACAAAAGGAATAAGTCTGAGTTTAATAACGTCCTCACTAAGTTGTGAAAGTCTCATCATAGATCAGACCTCCTCAAATTCTCTAATAAAGACGTAAGCATCTTCGCTATGATGCCATGGAATTTAGGGAGGAAGTTGATGAAATTAGGTTTAATCTTATAATTATTACCAGTTGCTGGTGGCAACGTTATGCAAGAAGGTAAAACAGCACTAACAGGATAGCATTTATCCTGAAGAGTAAAAGGTTGAGAGATTATGTCACCCGTTCGCTTACACTAATGTCTACTTGAACTAGACGGTTGGTATCATCTCTACCCAAGTTTGCATGCACTAAGTCAAACTAGAATATAATAAATTTTTTTCTTTTTTTCTTTTTTTAAATGCGGAATATAAAAACTAAATTAAACTAACTAAATTTATTAAAAATTGAAACTACTAACTACTTCTTTCTAAAGCCTATGCCTAAGGATCGTGATGGGACATGCAGCATTAAGAATCCTAGACCATAAGCGTTGGAAGCAATAATCACTGCAAACTGGAAGATGGAAATGTTGTGGATTAGCTTCATGCATATGAAAGACCTCACACTTCATCTTAAAACTTTTCTAGAAGACAGAATATAATATAAAAATCCAAATATAGAGCCCAGAAAAATTTCGCCCAATTCTGCAGAGAAATAGGCGCAAAAAAGCAGCCAGGGGCACAAAATTGTGGCTCGTTCTTCGATTCTTGTGTCCAATTTTTTTTCTGTAGCTCCATGTCTCCTCCAGAAAGCCCTCTGTATCTTCAAATTCCCTGTTTATAAATCAGAAAAAAACAGAGTAAAATAAAATTAAAATTAAGAAAAGTAAATAAAAACTTAATCCAAAAAAATTAATTAGAAAAACCGTATGTCCCGGCAACGGCGCCAAAATTTTTTGGGGTAACTTAAAAGTAGTTCTATATATATCCGCAAGTGCACGGTAGCATTGTAGCACATGTACAAAAACATATTGAATCCATAGGGAAGAAGGTATCTAACTAAATCTAGACGAATTAAAAATAGGTTTCTTTAATGAGTAAGAATTATCAATAACTAATTAAGATGAAGAAATCAATTAAAAACTAAATATACCTAGGATATAAATCCTTTAAATAGATATTTGTGCCAGATAATGCATGATTTATTCTTCTATTTAATTTCCTCTCTTTAATACTCATGAATTAGACAATAAAAATATAAATTTTATGATATCCAATATAATTCATCAATCCAAAAGAAAGAATAAATTATTTGGTTTTCAAAATAGTTCATCAATTAAATATCTTAATTCATGACAATTACAAGGTTTATTTAGATCTTTATAATCTCAAACATAAACTTTGTGTATCTAAGCATGAGATATATGTGCAGCAAGATAACCTATCAAAGTTTACATGCAAAACCTATATTTATATTATAAAATTCCAATTTTTATAAACCCTAACTTATCATAACATAGATCTATAACTTCGCATATATAATAAGCATAAACTATAAGCATTGAATTCCATCATAACTTATCAAAGAAAATAAACAAAACTATAGATCATATTATTTAAATCAAGATCTGTAACGTTTTAGAAATCGTTTTGCGAATTTTCCGTTCTTAGGGTAAAATCGTCGGTGTTTTCCGTTTTAACCCGATTGTGATCAAACTTCTGTATAGACTTGACGGCACCTATTTTAGCTAGAATGAAGCTAGTGCGCAGGCTTTGGGGGTCAATTGGAAGTTTTGGTTCACATAGAATTTTTCCCTCATTAAAATATTATTTTAATGATTTATTTGTGCACTTTATTAGTGGTAATTACTTTTTGGCTTGGGTTAATTACTACTAATGTGAATCTATACTAAACTAATCACTAGAATTAGACTTAAACCATTCATTCCAAATATCTAGATATTTTATGGTTAATGTTTTTTTTAAAAGAAAAGAAAAGAAAATGTGGCATTTGCATTAAATGAGCATTAATTGATTTTTTTTGCTAGAACTTTCTTCATTCTT
The DNA here is from genome assembly GCA_030015575.1 of Agapanthus africanus. NCBI lineage: Eukaryota > Viridiplantae > Streptophyta > Magnoliopsida > Asparagales > Amaryllidaceae > Agapanthus > Agapanthus africanus. The sequence continues at coordinate 128,845,694 of JASDDO010000016.1, read as the reverse complement.
CACAAAACACCCCCATTTCTTTCTCATGGCCGGCCCTCTCTCTCTCCTTGGCTGCCCTAATTTTCCCCTTCCATTTTCATCTCATTTTGCTTCATAAAAATCATCAAAAATCACAAATAAATCCCACAAACTCATTTATAAATCAAAACCCTTCATTCTTGAACTCAAAACTAGCTTGGATCTTCATTCTAGTGAGGATTTTGGAGGCTAAAGTTTGGATTTCCTTCTTGTTTCAAGTGGTGTTCTAGTGAGGTATAAAACCCTAACCCTAATCTCTTTTGTGGTTTTAATACTTTAATTAGCTTATTTAGATGTTTAATTTAAGCTTTTAATTTCATATTTAGAAATTGCAGTAAGAGTTTTTGTTAATCAAGTTAGGTTTTAATTAGTAAAAAGGGTTAATTGTTAAGTTATGCTTGATGAAAACTTAACCTAGTTTGCTAGTTTGTTAAATGTTATTTTCCTAATTATCAAATTAGCTTAATTATAAACTAGACTTTTACTAAATCCTAATTAAGTAAGATTAAAATTCTAGTAAGAGTTTGTATGGTTTAATCTTGCTAATTAGTGATGTTTGTGATTTCTAGTTTCGGTAAAAACTTGTAGTTTTGAGCTAAAATGATATATGTTGCTTACTAGATTTCGGTAAGTTTAGGTGTGGGTTTCTTTTGACATTGCGACGTTATATATATTAGATTCCACGTTTATTATTGTGTTTTGAATGCGTGATCGGTACGATCAGGGTTTAGGCTTGGTAGTTGTGTCGCTTTGCGTTCCTAGTTAGGGTCATGCCGATATCGTTCGTGTCTTTGTGTAACTTTTTCTCTTGAGTTGGTTTCGTAGTGTCGCTACGCGCGTTATCCACTTGACGAACACTTGAGAGTATGTTTGGAGTTGGTGCGTCGGTCAAACGTAGTTGGTACGTGTTATCGGTCGATTGCTAATATATATTTGTTATATTGTTATATGCTTTCAGGATCGCAGGCGGGGACTTCGGGCGCTGCGAACAGGGGAAAGCGAGTAGTTGGTTTTATTTAGCCATGAACGTTGTGAGTAGATTTAACATCTACAGGGGAATCGCCAGCATGGCGTTATTCGTCTGGGCTAGAGATGTTATGATATTGTCGCATATTCTATTGCATATATAGAGTTGTGCATACACCTTATTGCTTAGTTACTTGTTGTGCTTGGACTTGTACCCTTAAGACACTGCACTATTATTGACGGCTCATGTTGCACGAGCACTAATTGTATGCCACACACACCGTCAATAATTGTCATGACACGCACAACACGCATACATATCTGATATTGTTTGTTTAGGGACATTGAGACATTGATTCATATTCCTTGTTGCATATAACATATAGCATACATGTATACCTACATACTTACACATATGCCTTGACATGCTTACATGCTAATTACCTGTATACCTATATGGTATTGTACCATTAGTGATAGGTATATTTCATACGTAATGACATAGCTACATGTATACCTTGCATACATACTTCACTTATACCTGAAGGGTATATTACATCATTACTGATAGGTAGATACATATACCTTGCTATACCTTTATGTTTACACATATATTTGGCTATAGCTACGTGTTTACCTTTACTTGATGTTATATAGACTTGGAGAAATTAGGAACTGCATGATATATATTTTAACTTGTTGTAGTTAAATAGCGGCTTTTCCTTTATATGCTCACATTACAGTTTTTATGTTGCATATATTATATTCATGGATTTTCGCATTGAGATATGGATTTTTCATGATGTTTTCTAGATTTGAGGACCGTGGTTGTTTCATGAAATTATGCATTATTTGAAAAACTCGGTTTCTCTTGATATGATATTTCAGTATCCACCATGAGATTTATCGGTTCTGATATATATATATACCCCACGCGAGGAACGGAGGGAGCCGTGTGCGGGTACATGGCGGGGTCCGGAGGTACCCGGGGCAAGAATTTTGTGGAGTGGACGATGAGTTAGTGGGGGAACCATACCTTCCGGTGACAGTACCTATGACTCGGCGGTTATCATGGGGATAACGACGGGAGTCATGTACGTATTGATACGTCGAAAGACGAGTGTCAGAGCTAGGCACTCGAGTTTTCGGGATAGAGTATGATACGTACCTATCAGAGGGCCAGTCGTGGTGACAGCACCTGATAGATCAGTATTTATGTGTCGATGCTTGACACAGGTTTTCATGATATTTTTACTCCTAAGTATATATAACAGTGGAATGGGATGTTATTATATATATATATATATATATATATATATATATATATATATTAGTGGAATGGGACGCTAATATATATGTATACATATCAATTTATATACATCATCATAATGTTTCATACAAATATACTTAGGATATATGAGATTCACTTGATATTGGATTCAGGATATATGAGATTCACTTGATATTGGATTCAGGATATATGAGATTTACTTGATTTTGTACATTCAGTATATATGAGATTTACTTGATATTGTACATTCGGGATATATGAGACTTACATGATATGAGAGCTAAGTTGGGGGCTGATTTGGGGAAATTTGGATTTGGATTGTCTTGATGGACTTTGGTCCTACCACGAGGTCAGGATTCCGTGGGAATGACATGATTTATTCCATATTCCGCATTTATTTTATATGCATTGCTTCATGTATTACTAGTACCTGATAGAGTACCTTACATGATTGTTGCATACTGATTATCATATTATTGCTTCATGTATTAGTAGTACCTGATAGAGTACCTTACATGACTGTTGCATACATATTGTCATATTATTGCTTCATGTATTAGTTGTACCTGCTAGAGTACATTTCATGACTGTTGCATACATGTGACCATTATTGCTATTAGCTTGCATGTGTTAGATTCGCGCTATACGTGCATACTTGCGATTACCTGCATATGTTATTTACTATTCACGAGTTAGCAACTCACCCCCGTTGTGCCACAGTGTTTTGCAGGTTGTTCCTCAGAGTAGTCAAAGGCAGGGCTATTCTCATCTATCGTATCATCTTTTGCAGCGGATACCGCTTTGGCTCATAGTGTGCAGTTTTGCTATAGGTGGGTTTTACGGTTATCCGATGTTGCGTATTGTATATTCGTTGTATCATGTACTCTCCATCTACCACTTTCATGTGTATGACTTAGAGACTTGATGTGAGTACAATATTGTATATTGTGGTGACTTGGATGTCTTTTATGCAGTTTTACTTATATAGTCTTTTATTTTTTCGCTACGGCGTCGTATATCTGTTGTGGTGGTTGTTTTCCTCTGTTGGGCGTGGATTTGCTCCCGTTGGGGATACTTTACTTATATTTATGTTGTATCCATTTTTGGGGTTAGTTTTTACAAAGGAGGTGCTGCCGAAATTTTTAAGAAAGTAAAATTGGACTTTAAAGAATTTGTTTTGAGATTTCAAAAGTTTTGAAAATGCTATTATCACTTACTACTTTTGATGGTTTAGATTGCTGGGTTTTCGGCTTACTTAAATTGCGTTACGCCTGTAGACGTTGCGTAGTTTAAGGGCCGTCACGTACCAATTTCGGGTCGTGACAAGATTAATCAATTTAAGTACTAAAAGAATTAATCATGAACACCCTGCACATAATCAACCTAGATTAATATCCCTAGGTACATAAAAGATTAGCTGCTCATGATGAAATTAAAAACAACGCAGCAATAATAAAAAGAAAAGTTCATTGCATTAAAATAAATAAATTCATAATAAAACTTACAAAAGTCTTGATCACCTAAAACCCTATACGGCAAAAAGCAAAAGGAGATGAAAGCCTAAAATAATTATACAGATATATATATAGGGTTTCTCTCGGTTATAAAACTTAACCCTTAATAAAATGTGGATATAAAGCGCTGGTCCAAAACCTGACCCGTTTGCTCCAAACCCGGCCGCATTTTTTAGCCTATCTTTTGTCCAATCGAGTCTGGCTTCGTGTCATGTCTTGGTTAGGGTTAGGTCTTCTGTTTGAGCTTATGTTTGAACTCAATCCCGTGCTCGTGTGCGTCCAATACTCGATCTAACTTGTTTTGTTTGAAAAGCTCTTGTTCACTACTTTTTCCGTCTTTTTGCAATTGAGACCCTGTAACCTGCATTTATTCATAAAAAATACCTCGAGCAGCATTAAATAGATAAAAATAAGATAAATATGGATATAAAATGTGCAATAAATTACACCTATCGGTTACCTTGGGTATGCTTGATCTTTCTAAGTAGAATATATTATAGTTGAGCTTTAGGAGATTGTATCTTAGTTGGATTAAATAAAGTAAAATATATTAGAGTTAACCAAAATTTCTTCTGCTCTTAAAAATTAAATTATGGCTCTAAAATCATTTGTTATTTGCTGAAAATTGAAAACAATAATAAAATAAATAAAATATATTGAATTCAAATATATTCATGTTACTTCGTCAATGTTTTCTTAATGAAGCTCCATAGTACTGTACGTTTATGTTTTTTTCTTGATAATTGATAAAGTAAAAGTTTATATAGATGATGCAAAATTATTTGATGAGAAATAGCAAAGAAGAATTGATAAAGTTTCCATGATTTATTTAGGAGGATTTATTTTTCAAAAAATATTTTAATATTTAAGAGGATTTATTTTCCAAAAAACTTATTGTAATAAATAATTTTTAAAATGGACCTCAATGAAATTTAGTTAGAGAAACAGACCTCGTTATTTCCATTCTATGTAGGTAAGTGTTTATCTTAATTGGTTATGTGCCAGAAATTGGTCTATTTTGATAAACAAATTTCCATAAGGTCTATTTTTCTAATTATTTATTGAAGTGAGGTTTTATAGAAAACTTCTAAATAATTAGTAGGCCAGGCCTAGGGGCTTTGATTGATTGTGAATGTTATTCTAGATAATTGATTTGGACAATCCAACACTCCAAACCTTTTTAGGGGTTGTTTGGTTGCAGATTTTGAAGGATTTAGCACTGTTTGAATTCAAAAACACAAAAAAGAGTATGAATTGGCTAATTCTTGTTTGGTTGTAGGATTTTGGGTTTTTGGATTTGCTTGTTTTTTGTGAGAGACCCACCAAATTTTTTAGATTCATGAATCAAAAAAAAAATGGATTTCAAAGGATTTGACACTGTTCACATGGGCCCGTGTACTTTATGTTATTAAAAAATCTCATCTCTCTCTTCAATCCTCAAATCCAAATCCTACTTACTTTTTCCTAACCAAAGAAGAATTACAAGGATCTACAAATCCAACACTAGAAATTCAATACCAACCAATTATAAAATTATCTAATCCAGATTTTTTTTAATTATACTATCTGGGAATCCAAATTTCACAATCGTGCAACTAAACAGTTCCTTTTGCCTCCACTCATTTCCTCTCGCACCACGCTCCACTCTCAACTCTGCCCGCACCTCCTTCTGCCCTCCACCTCTAGCCCCACCTCTATCCTTTCTGCTCCACCATCTCTTCCTCCCCCTCCATGTCCATCTTCAACGGCCTCTACTACTGCCCATAAGCCTCCGTCATCTCCATCTTAACTTGCTCAACTACTGAATCCACTTGCTCAACCAATGTCTTCCATGGGTCGTCTCATCTGGAAGCCACTGTTGCTCACTTTCTCCACCAATCATTATAATTATGTTTAAATATAATCAACAATAATTTAATTTAATTAATTGTAATTTTTAAGAGGGCACAATTGTCTTTTAATTAATAGAGTCAATCCGGTCAGGCGTAGAGCGGGTTAGTTTTTTTTTAGATATTTCAAACTTTTAGATAGTTTCTTACCAAATGCTAAAATTGCTACAGAGTTTTGCAAAAAAATGAGACTTACTTTTAAAAAAAACTCCCTTATATAGATTGTGTTTTCTCGAAAACTATATTATAGTTTGAAAACAAAACAACCCATTTTAACAACGCTAGCTCAGTCCTAACTTTTTATGTCATCGCCATGTCAACTTAATTGTCGTGTCATCGTTTATTCCCAAAATACCTTTAATTATACCCTAAGCTTAATTTTAACCCAAGTCCAAACATCCTCCTTCCTCCATCATCCGCCCGTTACCGTCTGCTTACCCCCACCACCATTTCCTCTGCATCTTTCAAACCATCACCATTACCTTTTTCCTCCTTCAAATCATCACCACCACCACCATCACCATCTTCTTTCTTTTCCTTCTCTTTCTTCTAAACCGCCTTCACTTACTTCCTCCAAATCCCAACCACCATCATCTTCTTCCTCCTTATTCAAATCCCCACCATCACCACCGTCTTCTTTTTGCTACAAATCTCCCCCACCATCACAACCGTCTTCTTTTTGCTACAAATCTCCTCCAAATCCCCACCACCATTTTCATCTTCTTTCTCCTCATCCAACTTCCCACCACCACCCACCACCTTCTTCTTCCGAATCCCCCCACCCCATCATCATCATCTTCTTCTTCTTCTACATCCTCTTACCCCGCCGTCTCATCGTCGGCCGTCTCGTTGTCGTCGCCTCCTTGTCTCCGGCCCATACCCAATATTGAAAAAACGAAATATTCGATTGAATATTCAGATTTGTTAGCAAAACGAACAAACATTGCAATATTTGGTTAAATATGTGGTCAAACCAAATATTCGCTACACAAACCGAATATTCGGTTAAAGAATACCAATATTAGGCCGATTTGGCCCATTAGGTCCAAATAAAAACACCAACAACTAAAAAGTCAAATGCGGTATCCACAACTTAATTAAAAAAAAAGTGGGATCCACACTTATTATTTCTGAGACACTCTCTCCTCATTTCTCTCTCCATATTCTTTTTTCTCAACCGAGACTTGAATCCACAATCTTCCGATTTTGTTCGGATGATTTACTATTAGATCACGAGTATATTAGTTTTCTGTATTTTTATATTTTTTTGAATTTTTTATTTGTAATATTTATATGAAAATATTAATGGTAGTATGATCTGAATAAACCAAATATTAATCGAATAAACCGGATATTCTTTACCAACTGAACAAACTCTGAATCCTTTCCTTGCAATATCGATTTCATTAATTATTAAATATCTAATTAATAATTATAATTACTTTAATTATTAATTATTTAATTAATAAATATTTAGGTTAATTAATTATATTCAGCTTAGGGTTAAAATGGTCATAACTAATTCTATAATTTTCACCCAACAAGATGGTTACTGTTTGAAAAGCACATAGGAGTTTTAAAAAAATTAGGCTTTCACCGTCTTCATGTAGTGAGAAAACGGGTCCGGGCTTGATCCGCATACAACACCCATGCCTCTTGGAGGCCCGACTCCAAAATCCAATTCAACACCCCAAGCATCTCCTCTCTCTCTCTCTCTCTACATAATCATTTAATCTTTTTAATTCTGCGGCAATCTAGCAAACACGTCTCTCTCTCTCTCCATAATCATGTGATCTTTTTAACTCTGCGGCAATCTAGCAAACACCTCTCTCTCTCTCTAATGGCGGACCTCAAGGACCCACTCCTCCCGCCAAAATCCCCCACCCCCATCCCCACCGCCGCCTCCTCCGCCGCCCGCCGCCCCCTCGACCTCCTCAACCTTAAGAAGCGCGGGCACGGCGCCCGCTCCTGGATCCGCGTCGACGCCGCCACGGCCCAGTCCCAAATCCTCGATCTCGACAAGGCCACCATCATGCGCCGCTGCGATCTCCCCGCGCGCGACCTCCGCCTCCTCGACCCCCTCTTCGTCTACCCCTCGACGATCCTCGGCCGCGAGAGGGCCATCGTCGTCAATCTAGAACAGATTCGATGTATAATCACTGCTGATGAGGTTCTGTTGCTGAATTCGCTGGATCCCTATGTGATTCAGTACGTGGTGGAGTTGCAGAGGAGGCTGGTGACGGGGAATAATTCCGGGGATGTTGGAGGCGCTGGGTCCGGGCCTGATTACCTTCCGTTTGAGTTCCGGGCGCTGGAGGTGGCGCTTGAGGCCGCTTGCACCTTTCTTGATGTTCAGGTTTGTGTTTTTCTGTTGTACCCTAGGGGTTTTTGCCCTAAAGTTTGCATTTTGGGATAACTTTGCTGTGATTTTCTATTGGAGTGTTTGAATTGTAGTTGCTGTAACTTGGTAGAAAATGGTTATGCTGATTTGCAAATAGTTGGCAGTGGTAATTGGTGTTGATAATACAGTACTATTGAATCACCCAGTGAATGTGAAAGAGGCTGCATTTATTAGGAGGTTAGGACTTTAGATTGCTGCTTTTCCTTTTTGAAGGAAGGAGTTGGGGGCAAGGAGTCGATGGACTTTAGGTTACTGCTTTTTTGAAGTAAGGGGTTGGGGGAAATAATGACCGTGTTTTGTATGCAGGCACGATTGAACAAATAATATCATTATTGAGTGGCCAGATGTCCTGGTTAATGGTGGAAAGCGTGGATTGTTTGTCATTTAAATTTAAAGACGATGGAGTGTGGAGCTCATGCTTGAGGTTGGTTGCACACTAGGTTGCACGGACATATCTTCTTGGTTGCCGTATCCGTGTTAGACACGGATTCGTGCCCAACACTTGCACGACACGTGTTTGACACATTTTTGTGTCCCGTTTCGAAATTTTGCGGTTTTGGATTTGGACACGTGCCGGACACATGTCAAATACGTTTTAGTGTTTCCACGAACACAAAAGGTGATTCCCGTAGGCGGCGATCCTAATTTTTCAATTAAAGAAGAGAAAAAAATAATTTTATTGGAATTTTTTTAGGCCGTCGACTTTTTCTTGCCAGTTTACTTAATTTTAATGCTAAATATAATTTCTATGATGAAATATATAAGGGTTTTGCTAAATATGTTAGAAAAATATATTATATATATATGTGTCCCCGTTTCCTATAAATTGGGATTTTGCCGTATCGCCGTGTCGCATCGTATCGTTTCCGTGTCCTTGTGTCTGTGTCCGTGTCCGTGCATCCTTGGTTGCACATATCTTAATGCGTCGTGTGTTCAGATTGTAGGGTTATGTTTATGTAGGAACTTATATGGATGAAGTTTGTAATTTTATAGGACATGAGATGTTTGTTGTTGCTTGGGTGAAACGTGTAAGGTTGTGTGACATGTCACATGACCACATTTTGTTCCTTTTTCTCGAATTAGTAGTAAACAAAATTTTAAAAAAGGACTAATATGCTCTAATTTTTGGTTTATAATCAAATATTTATTTCACCAAAAACCCTCTACAGTTTAGGCTAGTACCTGGTATCTTAACTTCAACAATTAGCCAATAACCTTGCTAATCTTCCATACTGAAACCCCATGGCCCCTTGCTCGTTAAATTGAGCTTATAAATGGTTATGTGATATGCCACATGACCACATTTTGTTCTTTTTATTTGATTTACTCCTCTTCTCTAATATAATAACACCTTCTGTTTCTCTCTTCTAATTTAGGCATTTTACAATCTTCTTCTTAATTTTTTTTTATGATTCATGTTATCTTCATCAAACGTACCAATTAGTGATCAAGGAACCGTTGAGCTAGTCTGTAATTCTTCAAAACTTAACCTCATTTATTAGCTAGTCCCAATAACTAATGAAAAGGGTTTTGTTTCCTTCAAAAGATTATGCTAAAGAATATTAGTATCGACTCATTGGACGAACATGTAAAAGAAATCTTAACGGGTACAAATAAAAAATTTAAATCTTAAATGATTTTATAAAATAAAAGGTCTACAAATCCAACCATATGCACTTAGATGATTAAAAGTTATCTTTTAACTTAAATTAATCATACATGTATAAAATTTGCTAAGAACAAAATAAGGAAGATAAGTAAATCTCAGTCAATAACGATTCTTTAGTATAATAAATAAATTACTTAATCAAATTAACTACAAGAATAATTACATAGGATGGAGTGGAAAAAATTCTAATATTATAATTGATCAAATCCCTTACCTAGTTGACAGAATAATTATCAATCTCATATTTCTAAGCTAGATTTAATTACCAAACTATTTGGTGTAAAGATTCCTGATAATCTAGAGAAATAAATCTCATTAAATGGGCATGGAAATAAATACTCACCTTCCTTTCGTAAATCACTTCAAGCCTATTGCATCTTTTACCTAAAAATCAATCTCTCCTGACCTTAATCTGCCAAAGACTTTTCGGTAAAGAGAAGGAGAGAGAACCCCATCAAAAACTAGCTCGGTTATGGGTTCTCTTTTTCTAAAATGCTTATGAAGTTTTAAGTTGGTAAAGATGTGAGATAGTTAGGTCATTAAACGTGGGATTTAATGGTAGGGGACAATTGGGTAACTGTTTGGAAGTTCAGGGGTTATTGGCTAACGGATAAAGTTGAGAGGGTTATTGGATATTGGCCCAAACTACCAGGGTGTTTTGGTGAAATAAGCCCAAATCAAATTATAAGTTGTCTTATCATAATCCTCCTTTTCGCTAGAGAGTTTTGACTTAATGCTCTTGTTGGTCCTATCTTTGGTATGTTATGTTCCATTCCTAGTATCTTTGATCTTCTTGTTCTATGGCCAAGTGCTTCTGTCACGTCCAATTGCTGCATGTTTTATGCCGTCATGGGTTTAGCTTTACATTTATTGATTATTATTTCTAGGTTATAATTAGTTATGCTTTATCTCAATTGGTCCTATATATCAGGCAGCCGAACTAGAAATTGAGGCATACCCCTTGTTGGATGAGCTGACATCAAAGATCAGTACCATGAACTTGGAACGAGTCCGTCGTTTGAAGAGTCGGCTTGTTGCCTTGACTCGGAGAGTACAAAAGGTAAAGCTCATAGTTCATTGCTTTGTGGGTATATACTTGGCCTTTTACACAACTGCTTACTGAAATCTTCTTTTTCTAGGTTAGAGATGAAATAGAGCAGTTAATGGATGACGATGGTGATATGGCCGAAATGTACCTTACTGAAAAGAAAAGGCGGATGGAATCTTTTTTTGGTGATCAATCATTACAAGGATACAATTCTATGGGGCCTGGGGTATCAGTTTCGGCTCCAGTTAGTCCTGTTTCTTCACCGCCTGAATCGTCACAAAGACTTGAGAAAGCTCTTAGCCTTGCTAGGAGCAGGCACAGTAGTATGAAGAGTGTAGACAGCACCAAAGAAAATATAGAAGAGCTGGAAATGTTGTTAGAAGCTTATTTCGTAGTCATTGATAGCACTCTTAATAAATTAACTTCGGTAACTGATGTTGCTTAATCTCAGGATATCTTTTCTTACCTCTGTGATCATTGGAATATTTATACATCTAAATTTGATTATCTGCTTCCTGTTTTTCAGCTGAAGGAGTACATCGACGACACAGAAGATTTCATCAACATTCAGCTGGTAATTTTTCCTGTTTTCATTATTGGATCAAGGTTACATTTTTCTGTAAGTTAACATGGTAGCTAATATTCTATGGGCAATGCTTGGATACTAGGAAGAAGAATGGAAGGGGGAAAAATATTTAGGACTGAGCTATAAGTTGAAAGAAAGATTATTTATGGCATGTTGCTGATAATTACATTGCCTCAGAAACTGTGACCTCTATTCTGTACTTTTTGTGGCGATGTCGTGATGCATGCTGTTTCACTGAGGCTGCCACATTTTTATTTGAACAGAAAATCGTTGTATTACCTATAACAATGAGCTCACTTGTAGAATGAAAGTCTTCAATTTCATGAAAGAAGTAGAATGCGTTTTAGGATAAATTACACTAAAATACCCTAAACTATCTTTTTGACTAAAACACCTTAAAGTTTTATATTACGATAAAATACCTTAAGGCTACTTTTAGGGTATTTTAGCGAAAAATTCCTTTAAACCCCATAGTTTAAGGTATCTTTCTATAATAAAAATACTTTAGGGTATTTTAGTGAACACTCATGATAGTTGAGGGTATTTTAGTGTACTAAACCCTTTTTATGATGGAGATAACCTACCTAATGTTAATCTAAATTTGTGGCATGTTCCTCTCATAGGAAACTATAAACATGAAAGCAGCTTGCAACCTAGCATTAGCATGATTAATGGCCATGACTCATGCACTTTAATCTCCTGCAACCAAGGATCAAACCCTCTGAAATTCTATTTAGGGGTCGTAGTCCCAGGCAAGTAAAAGTATCTTGAATTTCAAAACCAAATTACAATAATTTTTGTATAATTCTTTTCAATTCAAAATGTTAGTCACTTGATTTTGGAAATCCATATGAAATTTGGATCATACAATATTAGAATTAGCAAGGCGATGGCAGAAGATGATGAGGATCGGCATAGATTCGCTGAAGTATGGATTCGTGAAAATCCTTCACTATTCGACTTAGATTCACTGATCGGAGTGGATTCATTCCGATATGGAAATAGAATCATGTTCGATTTTCGTAAATAAATTAAAAGCAATTTGGGTACTTCATGATCCGACCGGATACGTTTGCGTGTTGGGTTTGATAATTTATTTTGGTTTTTAGATGCGGTTTAGATTGGGTTTTCAAGTTTGAAATCAATCTGTTAACCTATATCCTTTAGTAATACATCCAAACCCGTGATCCGAGGAAAAACCTATCAAGAAAATATTAGGATTTTCCTCATGCCACCTCGCCTAAGCTGCAACCTCGTCTCCTCAAGAGGCCTTTAATCATCGCCTCTCACGAATTTCACTTGACAAAATTAGAGCTTCTTTTTCCATAAAAAGAAATAGGTCTCTCTCTCCGTGCGCATGCGTGCGGGCGCGCGCTCTCAACCCTCAATGTTTCATCAAATGTTTGGTCATCATTAGCTTAGACATGTGTAAATATTGTTTTTTTTTATGTATCTATAGGTACAAATTAATTTATATTTATATTTGGGCTTATTTCATAAAAACCACCATTTGGTTTACTCGAGTTTTCCAAAATCATTTTATAGTTAATACCCATCACGAAGACCCCCTGAACTTTAAATTCGTCATACAAAAACCCCATGTGGTTTGATTTATAAAGTTCTTTGGCGTATAACGGGTCAGATGACCCACATTTGACCGATGCTCGTAGTTTTATCCTAAATTATCCATCATAATCTCATTTTATCTGCTCTTTCTTTCTAAATTTTGATTCAGTTTCAAATTGAGGCTTCTTCTCCAAATCTTCATATCTAAAGTATTGTTTTTCAAGTTAGGGCAAATTGCCCGCTAAACAAAACTAAGAGTATGGTTTAACTTTAATGCATCCGTATTTTTATTAAAACAAGAGATTACCTTCAAAGGATCCAAGCTGGTTGGTTGAAATGGAGAAGTGCAACAGAGATTTTGTGCGATGGTAACTTTTCGTTAAGGTTGAATGAGAAGTTTTATCGGAGCGCTATTCGGCCTGCCTTATTATATGGTAAATGCCGAGCTTCTAAGAAGCATCATACACAGAAGATGCACGTAGCGGGGATGTGTATGTTTCGTTGGATGTGTGGTAACACTAGAAAAAATAAGATGTGAAATGAGGATATTTGTGCAAAAGTTGATATAGCACCTGTGGAGGAGAACATACGGGAAAACCAGCTATAAGATGGTTTGGTCATGTGCGACGCAGATCTATGGAAACACCGGTTCGATGAATGGATACTATCGATATATGCAATGTCAAAAGAGCGAAAGGGAGACCGAAGAAAATATGCATGGATGTGATATGAAAAGATATGGTTGCCAAAGGCCTCAATGAAAGTATATTGTTCGATAGGAGTGAGCGGAGCGTGATTCTCATGTTGTTTCATGTAGCTTATCCCATATGCTTGGGATAAAAGGCTCAGTTGTTGTATTAGTTTAGCTATTTTTTTGTAATAAATAATCGCAGGGGTTTCTGTGTAACGAAATAAAAGTTTGGAGGGTCCTTGTGATAAGTTTAAACCACATGGTGGTATTGGAAAAATTGAGTAAGCCATAGGACGGTTTCTATGAAATAAGCCTTATATTTAATTAACTGATATATTTTATATATCAAAACATGTCCTGTATCCTGGTTTTTTTTTTTGAGGGGGGGGGGGGGTTGGGACTGTGGATTCACGAATCCGAATCGTACTCTAACCCATATCAGTAACCGAATCTTAGTCAGGTTTAAGTTTATCAGTTGGGTCATTGATTCCTACATCTGGCTTAAGACATTAAATATGTCATCTGATATCTAAAGACAATGCTTCGACTGATTTTTCAGGTCTCCTTTGAATGACTCTGGTTCTAGGATTTACCTCTTGAGAAAATCTCAGCCATTTGAACATGTCTTTTTAACTTTATTCTGGTGTTCTTGCACATGTAAATAATTATTTACATGAACCAACAAATGCTTCAATATTCTTTTTGCCAGAAAAAAAATCCAAGTACTCGATAGAAATCTGACCTATTATAGTTTTTTCTTCGACTCTCCTTATGATAGTCCGAAAGAGATTTAGTTTTTTCTTCGACTCTCCTTATGATAGTCTGAAAGAGATTTAAACTCCCATGATCCTATAGAACTATATATGCAAATAGATGCAAAACGATAGGTTAAGCTGCACATTTTAGACCTTTCCTATTTTCATTTGCGCACTGAATAACATAAAAGTTTCTCTGTTTTCAGGATAATGTTCGGAATCAGCTGATCCAATTTGAGCTTATACTGACAACAGCGACATTTGTTGTTACCATTTTTAGTGTGGTTGCCGGAATCTTCGGCATGAATTTTGAGATACCGCTCTTTGATAACACGAGCGCGTTCCAGTGGGTGCTCATAATCACAGGAGTATCTGGTGTCATAATATTCTGTTGCTTCCTCTTCTATTTCAAATACAGAAGATTAATGCCCTTGTAGATGGATCCATAAAGTTAAAATCATGAAAGGGGAGTGATCACTTTTTGTTTCATAGAATAAGAACCGAGGATGCTATTCTTTTGATTCCTCTTCCTTTTAGAGGAGATATTGAGGTTGTAATTTATATCCCATACATATGCGTATATCATTCAAGCCGCCGCCGCATATTCGAATGTTGAATTGCAGCATCGCTGCAATCTGAGGGATTTATAGAAAAGTCTGCTCCTTTGAATTAATTATACTTCCAACTTATCTCTATTTTATATTGTTTCAGAAACATGGTGTTGTGCAACATATGTGACATTATCCTTTTCCTGTGAACTTAAATTACCTGCCAAGTGCCTGTACTTTATTGTGATAAATCTTTGCAGGTATGAAGGCTGTAATACATTTATCCAAACTTTTTATGATTCGAGAGGTTGAATAGTGGAATGCTATGTTCAATATAGGGGCCTGATGATTAATGGCTCACTGTGCCTTGCTCGGTCTTGGACAAGGTTGATAAATTAGAAAGATGTTTTCTTTGGGGAGGCGACAACAAGATGCGCTTGGTAAAATGGAAGCAAATGTGCAGATTGTTAAATTGGGGGTGGGGTGGGGGGGTTGCGGTGTTCTAGACGCAAGAACAGAGCATAGGATTCTATTGGGTAAATAAGCCAGCAAACTAGGGACTAAGAAAATGACTAGATCGAACCTTTTGAAGCCAAATATTTGAATTGAAGAGGTGGTTGAAAAAAGGTTGGTGTTTCGGGGAGTGCAATCATCATGGCACTTTCATGGTTGTGTAAGGATGTAATATGGAATATGAGTGAGCTTTGGGCATGACAACGGGTTGTGATCGGCCGTGAAATGATTTCCCTATAACGATAAACATGCAATTTATTGGAGACATGCTAGTCAGCACATTCCTTAATAGTAGGAATTTATGGGAGAACAACAAATTATAGGCCATTTTTAGAATCAATTGCACTTGAAGTATCCCGGATCCAACCAGGTTACAATGAAGATCTATATGTTTGGAAGCCCACTTGTTCACAAGGAAATGAGGTGAAAAGAGCCGGAACTCCCAAGACCCGGACGAAAATCCAAAACCAATTCTTACTATCAAGGGTCGGAGGCGTCAACAAGACCGTATGGTGGTTTATCTGGAAGCTTCTTAATGATAAACTACCATCCGCGGCTTGGATTGGAAGAAGGGGTGTTCAATTGGAGGAAACATGTCATTTATGTTTAACTAGTAGCATTGAAACCACTCACCATATTTTCGCGGACTGTAACACCTTCATAAATTTCTGGCAAAGTGGTATGGTAAGAAGTTTTAGTTGCGAGTTTCCGCAGGATGAAGAAGTGAGGAAACGTTTACTAGCGTCATGTGTACCTAAGGGAGGGAAGGCATGGAAAAATGGTGTTATCATAGCCTATATATATTTGAATTGATGGAAATATCGCAACAAGGTAAAATTCCAATCATCAGATGACATTCCACTACCGCTGTTTGACAGTGTTATTAATGCAATTTGAAAGGTTGGAAGAATCACTAAATGGTTTTAGGTTGTTTTTTTCTATTTAATCTTTGTGGTGTGCAGCATTTTTTCTTTTGTAATTGGTCTATCAGTAGTAAGAAAAAAATAATCGTTGCCTTGGCAGTGTGAAAATCATTTTTCTCACAAAAGGGGGAAAAAGAAATGGAAGATAGAAAAAAAAAAAAGAAGCAGCAGAAGGTTAATGTGTTTAATGCATCAATGGAGAGAAGAAGTAGATCCAGGGTCTTTTATATTCGCATGGACGATATACACGCTTCAATCTCATGTGTGCTTACCTTTTAAGCTTAGAATTTACTAAAGCTAGCGTTTTTTACATGAGATGCACGTGTTGTTATGAAAGTGACTTGTATTCAACAGCAGAGAGTGGTCAGACGTTTGAGCCATAGTGCCTCACACGCCCAAAAAAAGAGGTTTTCAGAAACCCAGAGAGCGTTCAAACGTCTGAAGATATATCTATTAGACGTCTGAGAGTTGTTTTGCAGACGTCTGAGGATTGGTCTTCAGACGCCTGTCGACGATTTTGGCGTGTTATGGAAAGATTAGTTTGAAAATTTGTGAAGAGATATTTGGAGATTTGTTTTGAAGATTTAATGAGATCCTAATTGTAATAGGAATTCTATTATTTTGTGCTATAAATAGAAAAAGGGTTTCAACAAAGAAAAGTGGTCGAACATGAAGAAGAAGAAAGAAGAAGAAAAAAGAAGAAGAAGAGAAAACGAAGGTAAAGGCAAAGGCAAAGGCAAAGGTAAAGGGTAGTCATCCACATGTGAAGATGGAGTAACAGAAAAGTAGTCTTTGTGTTTGTATGAAGAGACGAAGACAGAGATGAAGGGTAGTCATCCACATGTAAACTTGGAGGGATTTACCAAGAGTAGTTTTTGTATTTGTATGAGCGTTGAGATGCGAAGAGAAATGAGAGAAAATATAAAATGTACTGGTATTTTTGATCATCAATGAAGAGATTCTCATATTTGCCTCGTGGATGTAGGTGTTGGTCGAACCACATTAAGTATTAGTATTGCGTATTCTTATTATTGCTCGTTTTATTTCCATGCCTAGCGAAAACCCCAACAATTGGTATTAGAACATAGGGAACCGAAGAATTTTCGATTCTAGGTCTAACTTTATGGTGGGTGACGACGCTTGTATCCGCTCTCCATTTTCTTAGATTGTAATTTCGAAGCTGTTTAATGGAGTTTTGACACTCTAAATGTGAATTTAGAAGCATGCTAGAATAGTTTCAAAAAACCTAGAAAGCAAAAACTCCACAAACCAAAAGATCAAGACTAAAAACTTAAACTTGACATCAAAAAAGAGCTTTTTAACTACTCGGATGGAACTACAACCTTTGTAGCGTATCCTTTGTCTTCTAAATCTCAACTTGAATCCTTGAATAAACTAGGTTGATGAACCTCTAGGTCAAAGATGATCTATCGTGAGATAACACTAACACAAGCTCTCACTTTACTAAATAATTTAGTAGTAAAGAAAACAATCTAAACTAATTTGCTAATATAGTGTAGATTGATGAAGTAGGATTTTTGCTCACTTATTTAATTTTTTTTTACTCCATTTTTGCATGAAAAATAAATCAAGAGGAAGAAGATGAAGATGGAGATGAGAATGTCTAATAGTTTAGATAAGAGCAAATGATAAAATTATTTCATTTAAAAAGAAAAGAGAAAATGAGTCATGCTTTCTACAAATATCTAAAGTAATGACCCATTTTTCTTCTTAAAAATTCAAATAAGTTAATCATTATCCTTTTATCTTTTACTCTATGTAATTCTCATATGCACAACTCTTGTGCATTATCAACCATGACTATATATATATATATATATATATATATATATATAAACTAATATTATGCTCACTTTAGTTTTTCTTCTCTTTATATATTATTTATATATGATTTATATTATTTATAAATAATATATAAAGAGAAGAAAAAATAAAGTGAGCATAATATACATACATACATACATATATATAGATATATAGATAGATAGATAGATAGATAGATATAAATACATACATACATACATATCTCAAATTATTAAATCAATACTTGATTTAATAATCCGGTTATATCATATATAATCCGGCAAATATTAAATAACGCTAGATTAAAATACGGTATCATATACCCGTATTTAATCGAGCTCCTGCACATATCGCTATACATGCCCCATTTCGTTTTGCATGTGCCAGGAAATCTCTGTGTGGGACTCTAAAGACTTGTCAATATACTGGCAGTAGGTAATGATCGTATCACATACCTACAAGCACGTCAGTGGCACTAGCTGTATGTAACGGCTACCGAAGTATAAAACAAATAGGAATATCAACAAACTAGCTTGTCTGAAATCCAACAGAGCCTAAAAGCGACACTTATCGTACAATCCGGTCTCTTCGTCTGATATGTTGCATATCACGTCTGGGGTATGGTATAGTCAGTTAGACCCCAATAACCCGATAAGTCATGCCGATGTATGTCGTATAACCAATCAAGAAACTATTGATAACACTTATGAGTAAATCTCATCAGCCCTGGCCAGGAACTTACGGTTATAGCCAATTGTACATAGCACAACATCAACTCCCAATACCTGGAGAGAGGGAACCCCTCCTATCGCTCACTGTCTCCATGTGATTTGGGACTGTACCCAACTACTACATGTTTAAAAGACTCAGTAGAGCCGTCGTAGGAAAGTAATCTAAGAATAATGAGAACCACACAAGACACTATGACGATCTCAGGTCTACAGAATAACCTGTACCAGAGTCATCAAAGAACTGCTATCTGACGATAGGTATGGTACCATCTAGGAGTTCTCGGTGAGTCCGTTCGGTGTACTCAGTTTCCAATGAGCATCTGTATATAATCTTTGGTGTCAAACACTAATGGTTGTGAGATCAACCATCACCCCATACAGGGTCAAGAAACGTATACACTAGTCTACTTTGGAATATCGATGCCCTGTCTCGATATTCTCTCGATGTAACATTTTGGAAAATTATAAATATTAATTTATAATTTTAAATATGAATATAACAAGTTTACAAAAATGATATTGTATATGAATTTTGGTATCGGATTGATATTCGTAAAATGTAATTATTTTGGTAAAAATGAAGAAAACGATGCGATATCATAAAAATGATATTTAAATTATTTTAATATGATATGAGATTTTATTAAAAGGTTATGGTATTTAAGTATTATGATAAGTGTTTTATTTCTTTTAAAAACATGAATGAATGTTTCTTACCTAATCATCAACTGATACAGGTAAATGTCATAGACATAATTTCAAAAAGTTATATCTCACTTTATAAAATAAACGTACAGATATATCAGTTTGAATTTGGTGCATAACAACGGACATTCAAAACTAAATATTTGCCGAGAAAAAATTCTTTGATGTTGGGAAAGGTAGGCAAAACCCATGTGATTTTCTCAAATATCACCAATTACAAAGAATTCTGATATATATTGAGGATCTAATCACCAAATTCCCAATATCTTACTCCCACCCATCATCTGTAACGCCATACGGATGTGAGAATCAAGTCTAGTAAATAAATACCATGGAGTCAGAATCTAATTGGGAAAATAATTTTCAATTAACACCGCACAGTAAAACTGAAACATGAAAATGTTTCGAAAGGGTAGCCGGGTATTCCTAGTAATGCCTCTTCTAGTATCCAGATTCATGACAGTAACCGTATACTTCTTTGCCCTCACTCTAATCCCTTTATATGTCTTTATTTATTACCTTCTGTACACCATACTTAGGCTAATTGATTTTCTTCCTTCCCAACCCTTCGGCACCAGTCTAAAGTTTGGAAGAAGACTATCCAGTAGGCGTAATAGGTGTACTTTCCTAATACCAGGAGCCCTCGCAACCTGAGAGAAGGTAAAGAGAAAAGACAACTGAATAATCCTTATTCTATTTCTCCAGAACCAGAATCCATCCTCGATCATAAACAAGTTTCTTTGAGTTTGTATGTAACTATACGATGGCATATCCAAGCAATATGGATCTTCGTAGTGATACAGAGTGTTCTGGAGAAATGCAAAGGTGAAGTAGGAATGGCAGGGATATACGTGGCTTTGTCATGAATGATAGCAGTCTTAATTTCCTTTGCCCTTACTCTAATCCCTTTATATGTCTTTATTTATTACCTTCTGTACACCACACTTAGGCTAATTGGTTTTCTTCCTTCCCCACCTTTCGGCATCTGCCTATAGTTTGGAAGAAGACTACCCAATAAGCGTAATAGGTGTACTCTCCTAATACTAGGAGCTCTCACAACCTGAGAGAAGGTAAAGAGAAAAGGCAACCGAATAATCTTACTCAATTTCTCCAGAACCAGAATCCATCCTCGAACTAGAACAAGTTCCTTCGAGTTCGTATGTAACTATACGATGGAATATCCAAGAAATGTAAAGGGGATGTAGGAGTGGCAATGTATATGCGACTAAATGACAATCCAAAAGCCAAAGTGTTTTAACAAGGTTCGGTTAACTTAGTTCATGAGTTTTTAAGGTCCGGCCATGGTCGCTGCCAAAGAGAGAGAGAGAGAAAAGAAGCACTCAGCGTGCACTCTAACCTAGATTATATTGGTTAATCACTTTATCTAATCAGGATGGCTCCTACTGTTTTCTTGAATTCTCCTTTAAACTCTAAAAGGAGAATTAGTCGGGATTGTCTAAAATCACCTGAGGAGTAACACCTACTCATCAGTGGGAATCGGGATTCAACTATCATCACATGATAATTTGATGGAAGCCACTCAAATCACCACACTTCAGAAGGTATGCGCATGCCTGGAAAGTTTCCTGTATGTTGAAACTCCCGATGTGGTTTTTACCCCTAGGACCCAAGTGACCTTGACAATGCCAACATATCAAAGGGTCCTAGTCAAGTTCAACCCGTCATTATCTTGATTGAGTTAAACCCACCCGTACGAGTTCTTGACAATGCCAACATGACCGTACGACTGTCCTAACCAATCACATCCAATGCTACAAACAAGCAATACTCAGCTATCACACACTACGCCTTGACAATGCCAACATACGCAGCACGAACACTACTCGTAGAAAATGACGGAGGGCTACGGCTGGGTTTTCGGCGAAAAACCCTTTAACGTAATGAACTTGATATCGTTGAAGGAACCGAGTGGTTTTGCAAATATATAGTGGCGCAAACTTTTGCTAAAGAGGTCACTCCTTATGAAGGGATCTCGGCTCTTTCCTTATTGAATGAGGTGCAGGATATTCCTAACTGAATACCACAATGCAAAGCAAAAGAATCAACTATAGTGAAGTTATTACAACGACGCAAACTTTTGCCCAAGAGGTCACTCTCTGTGAAGGGATCTCGGCTCTTGTCTCGTCGAATGAGGTACAGGATATTCTTAACTGAATACCACGATGCAAAGCAAAAAAATCGACTGTAATATCAGTTTTCAAAATTTGGTTCCAACAACATCATTTAGGTTTGTTTTCCTTGCATTAATCGGAATTAATGCAGTCCCATCAATTAATCCATATCACACCAGAAAAGAACGAAAATACAATATACGTATATACTATCCGCATTGGCTATAGGGTCCTATCATTCACCGTTAGGTTACTTAACTAACGACAGAGCGGGAGCTGGACTAGCGCGGATGCAAAACATATACAACATCTACTAGTATATAAAAAAATATATATGACATTCGTCCCATGCATGATATAAGCAACATCACAGAAATGCGAGAAGCAACGTAGAAAAACGGATAATGTAGGAGCCCCGGGTTTCCTTTGATCCGCAAAAGAAACCCGACGTTCCCCTGGTCGTGTGGATAGCCTGTGCAACAAAAACCTGGACCCCTACGAGTGCGGCAAGTTACCTGCCAATCGCAGAAGTGAGGCAACCTAAATAAACAAAGTGAATGGCCCACCCAGCACTTCACGGAATCCGGTAACTTGAGCATCCCTCCGTGGTTCATCCTGTACCCCCTACGAGTGCGATGAATAGCCCGCCAATTCTAGAGTGAGGCCCCCTCCGTCTCAACGCCATAAGATGTAGGCCCGTTGCCCTCTAGAATCCGGCTATTCGAGCACTCCAACGTGTAAGTGCACGGCGGCGCCCCGGCCTCCATCCCGAGGCCAAATGCGGAAGCGATGGTTAACTTTAAGTTTTCTTGAACCGGCACCACCGCGTACTAAAACCCGGATCGTACCATTAACTAGTCCTAGCTAACTACAAGATGGGGAAGAGAGATATACCGAGCGATCCGTGTCCTCCGGTCTTCTTGCCGTCGTCCCGATCTCCCACGGAATGTCCGGTCTCCACCTCCTCGCCGGAAGGGCACCACGGCGCCTGCTTCTTTTACGGGCTCCCGCCTCTATACCGAGGCAACTCGGGCACGAAGCTGGCGAGTCGACGTGCCCAAGATTTGCTGTAGAATGTGTAGTGCAGAACCACGTCTCATTTTGGGGTTTGTAAGGAGTTGCCTTTTGAGATGGTGGAGGAATGGAGTTTTGGAGATGGAGCTAAATGGATTTTGTGCAATACAAATGAACAAAAACCCCTCACCCAAAAATGGGACAGCCCTCCCCTTCTTCCATGGCCGGCCAAGCATTAGCAAGAGAGTGAGAGAGTGAGGGAGTGTAACAAAGAGGTAGCCACAAGAATAATGCAAGAGAGAGAAAATGCCATCATGCAAAGAAATGATCACTAGCCTAAACCAACACTCCAACACAATCATCACCTCAAGCATTGTCACGACCCGAAAGTACGGAACGTGACCGGCACTTAGATTACGAAGCGTCTAGAGGCGCCACGTAACCTAAGTAAGCCGAAGCCCAGAAATCTAAACCATAAAAGAAGAAGAAGAAGAAAAAGAAAACAAGTTTAAAAGCATCAGCAAATTTTCTCAAAAATTTCGGCAGAGTCTCCTCTATAATAACTGGCCTCCAAACGGGTACAACAAGTATAATATACATAAACAATAAAAAGCATCCCCAAACGGGAGCTAGCATCAACGCCAACAGGCGGAAACAACCACAACAAGCACAATAATATACAACGCCAAAGGGCGAGGCTCAAAACTCAAAGAAAACAAAACCACCAAATCAGAATAATACATGCGCGACTCTAAGGTCAAAATAAAAGACTGGTCCAATAAACTTATCAAGTAATACAAGTATGGTTGATGGAGCTTACTAGATACAAATGAAAGAATAAAAGTACAATGGTGGTTCGGATACAAGTGAACTAACCTACCGTGCAAATCACCCTGAAAGAATAGATGTGCCAGCAAGCTGCCAGGGAAACCTGTACATCGAACCTGTAATAAAATTTGGCACAACGGGGGTGAGTTGCCAACTCGTGAGTAGAAGACATCTACGAAAAGAAATCGAATGCACGACGCTATCCTAGGTCATAATAATACACTACTAAGTCCCAATCATCTAGTAATAGCAGGGTAATACTACGTGTAAGTGCAGATACTCCGTGCTCGTGTCAGTGCCTCATATAGTACTATGTCATATGAATGGATATGCATGCACCATGAATATAAAACAATCAATCCTGAAATCCAGATATATCTGTATAAGAAATCTTTAACTGCTATCATAGTAAAATGTGTATAGGAATCTGAAATCTCAATAATGAAATCCATGGAAATCCGTGTCAAGCATCGACACAAACATGTAAATCTCAAGTCTCATAGTCTCAATACCTCGGGCTCCGTCAGTCCGGATCGGCCCATATCACTAAATCTCACGACAACGGTCGGTATTCTCCGGATATCCGCCGCGCCAGACATCACCGGTAGGTAGCCTTCCCCTGCCAGGCTCATCGTCTACAACTCGATCTTCTTGTCCCGGGGTACCATACCGGGCCCACCATGTACCCGAGACGGTTCATCCACTCCTCGAATCGGGTCTCGAAATCCAACAGAAAACATGAAATCTCATGGTGGACGACACATATATCACGAGAAAACCGCATCTTATTTTAAAAAGAGAGGAGGAGAGAGAGAGAAGTTTTTTATATATTCTTGCGGTTTTCCCCAAAAATCCAGAAATCTCATAGAAACCCAAATCTCAAAATCATGAGTAAGTATATGATAAGTGTCGGCATATGCCCATAATACTGCATGATAACATGAAAACATGAATGCATGAATGTCTAAGTAATAATTATCATGTCTATACTAACATCAGAGAGTAATCACAATATTATATCGGTCAAGTTGTTAACTGATTCTATCAATAAAAGATAATATAATCTAAAGTGTACGTGACATAGCAATTACCGATGATGATGTGTGTGAGCCGGCAAATAAGTGTGCGTGGAATATGCGCATCATCGGTAATGGTGCTGGTGTCCTAACAGGTAAGGTTTATACTGATTATAGCAACATATGTATGAACATGCAACATTATGATTACAGTGAAAAAGTAAAGACGGATGTGTGTTATCCACTCATTTGATATACCATTACCACTACCACTATATGACTCGAACCTAATCTAGTGTCCATCTAACCTCCTAAGGAACAAAACCTAAGAAACTAGTTGTCACGACCCGAAAGTACGGAACATGACCGGCACTTAGGCTATGAACGTCTCAAGGCGCACGTGCTCTAAGTAAGCCGAGCCCAGAAAACCAAACCAAGAAAGTAGTGGAGGAAGGCAAAACCATAGGTAAAACAACCAGTCTGCAATATAATATACAACGCCTAAAGGCGAGGATCACAACAGAAAGGAAACTCAACAGCATGAATCCCAGAGAAATATAACGTGCGACTCTAAGGTCGAAAGAATAATCAACACTGGTCTGTATCTCAAATAAGTACATGTTTGGTTGATGGAACTTCTAGATACAACTGAATATAATATACAATGTATAATGATGGGTACGATACAAATAAACCCACCTACTAGCAAGTCACCCAAAAGGAGCAGTGCCGCAAGCCGTAATGAATCCCTGTACGGCAACACCTGCAAGAACTGGGGAACAACGGGGGTGAGTTGCCAACTCGTGAATAGAAGAACATCTATGAACAGAAAATCGCATGTATGACGCAATCCTAGGTCATACGATCAACATAAATAAACCTCAAATGAATAAGTCTGAAGCATGCTAAGGTAGCAATGTAACATCTATACATGTATGTAGTGCCCAGTATTCGGCAATGCCTCAGGTGATAACATGTCATAAATATGAGGTATGTCTGCATGGAGTAATATGAATCAATACCAGCAATAACATGAATCTAGTAGTATGTGGATGTCCTCCAACTAGGTAATCAATAGCTGTAAATCGGTGGATCCCGTCCACGTGTCACCCAATGACAACAAGCATCATGTATGTAAATATCGTAAAACATATGCATGGAAATATGAGGATATAATCAAATTATGGAACCTGAGTGCCTAGCATCGACACTCGAAAACATCATGAACACCTGTGCCTAGCATCGGCACATAAATCCTCATGTATCTCAGGCGCCGCACACCCTGGTCGGCCTTCATATCCATCTCATGACTCCAGTCGGTATCCCCCTGATAACCGATGGGTCCCAAGTACTATCACCGGTAGGTAGTACTCCCCTGCCGGGCTCACCGTCTAGCATCTACGAGTCTTCTTGCCCCGGGGTACCTCATCGGGTCCACCATGTACCCGCAATCGGTGCCTACCGCTCCTCGAATTGGGTATACTCACACAAGCTCTCTGGAACCGAGAAAACTCATGGTGGACGCACTGAAATATCATATCAAGGGTGACCGGATTTTTTTTAAAACAATTACATATTTTCTTTAGAAATATCCACGGTCCCCAAATCCAGAAATATCATGGAAACAACATATCTCAATGCGTATAATCAAACATGATGTATGCGACATGTAAAGAAAGGTAAGCATATCAGTAAGTCATGCAACATGGAATAGTAATGTGCACATGTCGAGGGAAACCGCTTAGTTTAAAATACAACAATTTTAAAGAATATCTTGTGGTTCCCAAATCTCTAATCAAGCCGGAATCATCTATGTATGCGTACAGTTATAAGTGTACAATATGCCATGCAAGAATCATATCATGAATGCAACTGTACTACAGTGTAGTGGCATGGCAATTATCGATGATGAAGTGTGTGAGCCGGCAAACAGTGTACGTGGAACATACGCATCATCGATAATGGTGCTGGTGTCCTAACAGCATGATGGTAATATCTCAATAAACGTAAGTAATGCGAAGCAAATGATATGAATATGCGGAATCAAATAATCAACGCAATAGTGAAGAGTCTACATCAATAAGTAAGTGTCATGCAGTTTGCCAGTTTGAAATAAGACGAATCGGGGTTTTGTAAAATAAGGGCTACGGTGTTTTTAAGAAAAGATGCCCCTTTTGAAATTATCCGTAGAGTCCCTTTTTGCCTATCTTTAAAATACTCCCGATTCGTTAGTTTTAAAATAGGTATGACTCGGGTCAAGTCTAACATCTAATATACTAACTACTGATCTAACTATCGAGTCAATCGGGAGGGGTATGGAAACCACCTAAGTCTGAGTCGATATATATGAATAAAGATAGTAGTCGGTGATCCCGCCTCAATAGTATCGCATACAATACCGTAAATCATCTGACACCCTCAAGTCATAAGTGCAGATCAATCATCAATATACAACTCGTACGGTAAATCGTCGTACGGCATCCCAATAGCTGGGTGCGGGTCAACATCACAATCATCACATCAATTATCCGGTATTCTTATCATTAAATCACCTAATCAGGGGTACTGATCTAAGTCTAGTACGAATCGATACCATCTACATAAGTATGAATGCGTGTGCGGAAGACACGCCCCAAAGGCCCGCTAAAAATCATATATCGTATCCCAAATACGAATCACATCACATCACTGATATCATGGCACCATGCCCAAACTCATCGACTCACATCCAAAGTCCTCCAATATCCTCGTCATCACAGTGTGAACATAGCAAATAAGCACGTGTGTGCGTGTGGGTGCAAACTATTCTAGGGTTCGCGACTAGGAACTACACTAGTTACTTTAAACCCTAATCTATGTATAGTACACCTACCATATCCTAAACAATCAAGTCACATATAAGTTATCATAAATAAGTACAGTATATATGGTATACTAGACATCGGACTGCGGGGGTGCTATACGCCATCCACCCGACTTCTCCCCGTAGATATAAATCTACTCACCTTTCTTTAAGCGTGCCGTTGCCGATGTCTCCATTTGCATCTCCAACGCTCCGACGTCACGTGAGTACCTACAAGAATATCACATGCTAAAACACATGAAAATCACATCGGAAACCAAAATGGTGCACACTACGCCCATAGGTAAAAACCTGTGACCTCGTATGCAAACACTGCCAATATCCACTGTCGTTGACGTCCAAACGCCCCCCGACAATCATCGAATACCAAAATCCATACGAAAACACGTCGTAAACCATACACCAATTCATGAAAATGAACCCAGATTTTACCCTAACAGGAACCAGTCAAAACTAGACATACCGGGGGTCAATTTTACATGAAAAGGGGCTGTGCACGCAAAACGAGGCAGTTTTACACTGCCCTGGCCGCAAATTGCGGCCAGGGGGATTAAATTTGCGGCCGGGGTTTTGAGGTGGTGGCTAGGGCTTTGGGTAGGGGTTCCAGGGTGCCTGCACAGCTCTCTGCCAAGTCAATTTTTCCCTAGGAGGCCCCGGGTGAAAGCAGATCTCAGAAAGGTCTCAAAATCGACAAAAACGCTAAAATACACCAAGTCGTATAACTCTGGTAAATACTAGGAATCTGGGGTAAAATTGGTTACAATGGTCTCAAAAACACCTAATAAGGTCATACCAACCATCAAAACCAACACTTGGTCAAGTCTCACCCAAATTCACTAAAACTAGCACTATATCACAAAACTAACACTAAACTTCAGATAATATCAGAACTTGGCAACTTAGGAGTTGGGTTGCAAGATTATACCTCAAGGAGGGTCCTAGGATGTAGGAGAAGAGAGGAAGGAGAAGGTCTTGTTGCTACTGCAGCTGAGCTGCTACTACAGCTGATGCTGTTTCTTGCTGTTGATCCTGGCTGCTGCTGCTGTTATGTTTTTATTGTTGTTGCTGTTGTTTACAACCTGCCCTCTCTTTTTCCCTGCTGCTGTAGCAGCTGCTACTACTGTGGCCTTGGTTGTTTTAGTGTTGTGAAGTTTTGTGGTTGAGTGGTATGATGGTGTGGAGTTTGTTGTTTTGAATGAGTTTGTTTCAGCTGATGCAAAAGTTGGGGCTGATGTGTTGGTATGGGGGCTGAAGTGTAGGTGTTGGGCTAAGGTGCTAGGGCTGGTGTGTGTTGTTGTGATGGTTGAGTGTGAGAGTGAGAGATGTGAGGGCAAATGTGAGTGAGAGGGAGAGATGTGAGGGAAAAGCAAGGGATATGAAATGAGATGGAACATAACACATCCAAGAGCCACCTCTCTCTCTCTCTTAACAAATGTTGCATGACAACCATCATGGCTCTCTCTCTTTCTCTCTCTCTCTCTACACAAGGTCAACTCTAACCCTAATTACCCAATTATCCTGATCAAATGGTTCAACCCACCATGGTCATCTACATGGTTCAACCCTAGGCTTAATCCAAGTTACCATGCACATATGTGTGCAGCCTAGATAAAATTCCGATAAAATGTTCATAAAACCAGATAAATCACCAGAAACCAATTTTGGTAAACTTTTTACCAAATACCCCACATTAAACATATTTTAGAATTTCCATAATTTTTCTTCAGAATTTTCCCCATTTATCGGTATTTAATTATACCGAAATATTAAAATATTCAATAAAATAATATTAAATTATAAAAATTCCCAAAAATAATATTATATTTTTCTGAAATGTTACACTAGTCAATAAGAAACAAGAGTCTACCTAAGGTCTGAATCAATATCTCTAATAGTCGGCGATCCGGCCTCAATAGCGTCACGTACGTAGTACGGTTTCCTCGAATCAAGAGTGCGGATCAATCATCATATTTATGCCTCGTACGGTAAAATCCATCGTACGACATCCCAATATCGGGGTACGGGTCAAGTATCTCCTAGGTGTCTCATTATTCGTATAATGTCATCATCGACACATCTCATGATCAAGGTACTAAACTGTAATCGCATACATCAATCATATATCATTGCCATCATAATATGCATCATTAGTTTATCCTCAGAAATATCATGTCATATGTATCATATTGTGATTAAGTCATACTGGTATCATATCGTCATCAAGTCACACCTATATGATATCGACATCAGGTCACACCTATATGATGTCGTAATCAAGTCATACATATATCATATCGTGATCAGTCACAAGTTACAGTCCGGGTACTATTTTAGAGTCCTATGTACCTCAATATCATCACCACCCATTATAATTTATGTATACATGTTCATTATCTCATTCTCTAATGATCCGCTAACACTTTAATACGACTGTATAGTCAAGAATCACGGCATCAAGCCCAGTTATACTGTTTCATTCCCTTGTATCATATCACATCAATGTATCCCACATACGTGTTGTATATATATATATATATATATATACCTATACCTAGTCCTATATATATATATACATACCCGTATACACCATATCGAGTTTCAGTGTGTGCGTGTGTGTGTTTCTACCAGAAACCTACGAACCTCTTCCAAGATATTCATCCGCTGGTATGGTCTTCCTAAATCAGTCTAGTCCAGCCTAGGGTCATTACTAGGGTCCCACTCATTTAGAATCTAAGGTTACATCTGGTTTCCTAATGTCAATAAGTACTATTCCTATGCTACATTGCGGGGGTGCTAAACGCCATCCACCCGACTTCCTCCCGTAGATATGCATCTACTCACCTGGTCCATGTCTGCCGAAGACGGTGTCGCCATCCTCCTCTTCATCGCCCGCAGTCCAGGTGAGGGGTACCTAAACGCAAACATATAAATAGCATCGTAAACTGAATCACATACAAAAGTCAAAACGACGCAAGGAACAAGCATAGGTTAAAACCTATGTCCCGTCCACGCAAAAGAACCAAATATCGCTCGATATCGGCGTACAAACTCCGATGGATCGAGATAAACATCAACAAATAACTCGTAGTTTTAAAACACATTACTTATATTATAAAACATGATTAAATCCATCGAAACACTAAAATCCATCAAACCGTCCAATTTCGTAAAAACCGAAAATGCCAATTTACCGTTTTTCATCAAAACTTGACATTTAGATGAAACCAATGGTTATAAAACTCATTAAATAGCATAACTAGAGTATATAAACCATCACTATATTTTTATTACACAAATTTGCATTTTAACAAAATTTCTAGTTTGCAACCTTTAGATATTTTCAACATTTTTCAAGCAAAATACCACAATTCCACCACAAAACATGATTTTGCATGAATTAATGTATTAAACTACAATTCATGATGTTAATGATATGATGAAACCATAATTATGTTTTTTTTATCTCATTTATTTAGGAATTTCCAAAATCTAGTTTGCAAAAACTAGCATAATTAGCATATTTATCATACTTTATTAACTAACAATTGAAACTACTAACTAGATTAGGTTTTGCTTTCCACTAACATGTTAATTTTCCTATTAAAACCATAATATAATGATAAAAACATTAATTAGAATTTTATCTCACCCACTTATACATTTATAAAAAAAACTAGTTAGCTAAATAGCATAATTAAATCAATTTGAATACACAAATTATTATATAATAACCATGCAAGATTTTTCCACTTCTAAAAATGGTAGACTAGTTATTATAACCCTAATTAATTAATAAAAATCATAACTTGAATTTACAAACCCTAACTTAAATTTTAAAAATTGAACATAGAATTAATCTAATAAAACTAATTATGCTTTAAAAGAAACATCTAATGGAAATAAAACAAAAGAGATAGATTTATACCTTCACAACCTCAAGTCCAAACATGAAAATGAGCCTAAAAATGCATGCTTTCCATCTCCAAAATCCATGTAAAAATGAGCAAGGAATAAAGGGTATGAAACAAATATGATTTTGTGGAATTTTAATTGAATTTTTGAAGTATTTTTGATGGATTTTGAATAAAAATGAAGTGGGAAATGGGGGGGGGGCTGCCATGGGGTTGTTGAGGCCGGCCACAATTAGGAGAAGGGGGTGGAGAATGAGAAAAGGGAAGAAAGATATAGAAAGTTCCACCAAAATATCATATCATTATGTCTTTTCATGCTTTTATTAAATTTTCTTTTAATTCTTTACTATAGCAACTCAAGAAAACTCTAGAAAATTGGAAAAATTTGCAAATGAATTTTACATGATACTCACTAAATTATAATATGTCATGGCTCACTTTTACAAATTAAAACCATTCAAATTTGTAATTTACACTAATTTAGTGTAAAAATAAAGCTTATGTTAATATTTAAAATAATTAGTTTAGGAAAAATATTTAATTAAACTAAAAATTTATAAGTGGCTAAATAAACACCATTTACTAGTAATTACATAATTAAAATAGGTATTTTTGAAATTATAATGAAAAACAATCACGGTTAGGTTTTACGAAAAATACATTTTACTTTGCCGAAAATCATAAAATTCACTTAAACAATTTTATTCATTTAATTATTTATTTAATTATTTTTAAAACATTACAAGCATGATGACTCCAAAAGGTCAAGCCATCATGAACAAAGAAAGTCAAGTGATGGTGAACCATCATGATCCAACAAAATGCAAAGAACACCCTCCACAAATGCTTATTTGCACAAATGCAAATAAGCCCTCCTCCACGAATCTTCGGCCAATGAACGATACAAAGGAAATTGGCCGAAACGGAAAGCAAACTGGCAACTCTAGAAAACTGGTCCCGTAATAAATTACAGGAAAACCCCGATACTGTGCATACACACCCGCATTTGTATTCCGACCGAAATACAAATGCAAATAAGACAAAATCTACACTGTACTATACTAGGATCCGGCTTATACCAAAGCCGGCTAGTATTATCCGTTCGATCCTGATCCGTGCAATACCGCACGTATCTGATCGAACCTTTCCATATATCCATACGGCCTCTAGTACTAACCGTCCGATCCTGATCCGTGCAATACCGTACGTATCTTATCGAACCCTGCCATATCTCCATACGGCCTCTACAGCGTTTCGCCCAAAACTTGAGTAACTGAATGTGGGGGACTCTAAAGACTCGTCAATACTATGGCCGTGGATTTAACCACTAGCACGTCAGAGGTATTAGCCATACGTGAAGGGCTACCAGCTATTGACCGAAAGGGACGTCGATGAGCGAACTCATCCTGACACCCTACTGAGCCTGTCAGTGACAATATCCGTACAGTCCGGTCCGTTCGTCTATGAGCATCGCATGGCGGGCCTAGGGGGTTGGTAAAAGTCAGACTCCCAAAAGCGGTACAAGTCGTGTCAGAGAGCAGCCCAGAACACCCTGAGATACTACTGGAATACCTACCAGTAAATCTCCTGCCTTGGCCAAGGACTTTCATGTTCTGGCTCTCCTAGACACAGCGCGACCTCACCCCCAAAACAGGGAGAGACGAACCCCTGAAGATCCGATCACTGCCTCTATGTGGCTCGGGACTGTACCCAACTAAAACCTGTTTGCACGTCTCCTTTGAGCGTGGTAGGGTAGTAATCAAAGTACAGTGGGAACTCACACGAGACAAATGACGATCCTCAGGTCGATGAACTAACCTGTACACATGTCACCAGGGAACTGCTATCTGACGTCAGGTATAAGACCAACTAGCATGTTCCCGGCGAGTCCTGTCCGGTGAACTCATAACCCAATGAGCACCTGTATACATCTTAGGTGAACCAACTGACACCAGTGGCTTGTGAGACCGGCCACCGCCCCTCGTCGGGGTCTCTACTGTATACACCAGTCTACTCTGGAGTATCGATGCCCTGTCTCGAAATTCCCACGACTAGGGACCTTTTAAGGATGTGCTTATAGACTACCGGCTCCCACGTATATGATCGCCCTCATACTGCTGGCTGTCAAGAATGAATCCTAGGGGCTTTATCAACGTGCAATAGTGACCTGTAAGGTCACCTTAAGCAGTACACGAGGTAAACCAGATAGCATACTATCATCTCGAGTAAGACTGTCCTACCGGGATAGGTCCTCCCTCAATCATTGCAATCACGTGCCTGTGATCTAATAATTGACTCTGAGGGCACTATCTCCAACAATCTCCCACTTGCACTCAAGGCTAATTATTACGATGTCGCATACTCACAGCCCGTGTGATACTGAACACCCAACCCCTCTACTAGTCCGTCTCACAAAGCTCGTTTGCAAAACTATTGCGTTCGAGGAATAGCCTCAGTGAGTGGATCCGCTATGATGTTTCTTTCTATGTCTCTCTATATCTCAAGTTCGCGGAGAAAACCCATCTCCCGAAATGAGCAATACTTGTCCTAGAATGTGTCTTGATGTCTGATGGGACCTAGCTCATAAATGAACTCCAAATCCAAACTTCTTAGACTGTATCGTCAACTGAACTTAATCAGTATCATGCGCCATGCCTCCCTCAGTATTGCCTTGGACCACCTGTCCAAAATACTGCCCCTCGTCAGAAGGAAAAACTATAACTCTGACAACCTCCCTGTCGTCCAGGTCACCTTGGAAGCCTGGAATGATAACTGTCTCCCTAATGAGGCTGTCGTTATCACATCCCTAGAACATCCACTTATGTTCTAAAACTGCTTCCGACTGTTTCTCCAGGATTGGATCAATATCAACTTATTGCACCTACCGCAAGAACAACATCTGGTGTGGTACTTGACATTTCATGATTGACTCAATTACCTAAGAAAGTGATCTGCCAATCATGCACATCCCTCTCCCCTTTAGTCTGTAAGACACCATTAGAGAGGGTGACTCCATCACCTGCAGGTACACTACCGTGCCAGGAGTCGTCCATTCTAAATACTCTTAGAATGCTGTCTAAGTACCCTTAATTGGGAAACCACCCAAATCTAGATCTAAAACCATAGATCTAGTAACCAGTATGTCTGATATAATGTCCAAGTCCCATGTGGAGAAACCACTGTGTGACGACCAAAGTATAACCGATCTTAGTATAGGAGTTTCTTTTCCTACTCTGTGTATGCCATCCAAATACCAGGACATCACGCCCTACTACCTTCTGAACAGATCCATCCCCTATTCTGATGAAGTCAAACCTATGACTGTCACATCAGAAATTGATGATCTATCTCCGCTATATTTGCTTTAGTCTATAAATAGACATAAGCCACCTGTCCACCAATGCTTCCGCTGCTCCCACTGACTACGACAACCCTCTGGCAGAGTCATATAAACGAACACTTCTAAAGTAAGTTTAGAACGACGCTATACTCATCCTCCTGCCGGGTCTCACAGTCTGGAACAACAGCAATGGCAAGTCTGGGTAAACAAGAACTTCCCTGTCACCGTCCTTGAGGCTACCGGAGTATCTCTCGGGTGCCTGAAGTTACCCACCTTATCTGCGGAGTGGCCAATGGAATGTCAAACCAGATTGAATCTTTAGGTTCCTATGAAATCTTCAGTAATCGTTTGTGGTTCTGGAATCACTTCCAGTTCTACCATACTCCCACTACTGTTTTCTGAAAAAATCCATTTTTAATAAAACTGTGGCGAGTCTAGAACAATATCGCTATTGATCTTCCAGATGGTAGAAAGTCAACCCTCGTCATAGCCTGGGTCAACCCACAAACAGTCATTACAGAAACGTGCCTTGAGTTGTCCAGTGTCTGGTTTTAATCATAAGCCGGACAACTCCCCGTACCTTAACATCGTTAAGATATGAACTGTTCTATATCCAATATAGAACCAGAGGCACTGATTTAATTGAACCAGATTCAAATCATGCAGCTGTCTCCAGTGCATGTCAACTAAATGGAAGGAGGCCGATCAGCGTTACTCAACTTAGGAGTGCTTCCAATTATGAGTAACCTGAAAGAGAAGCAAATTCTCTTAATCATTACTATCAACTGAACACCATACACAAGTATCTACATCTTCGATCACTTTGAAGAATCCTGATACTTGCAATACCTGGTTCTCTACTTTATTCAAATACCTATAACTTCTCAAAATCCGGACCCTGTGTTTCCACGAAACACTTTTCTAAAAACTAGAGAAGTCATAAGTAAACCGAATATAGTACGAGGACCAACCCCTCTGTCCTGATGGACCCTGGACAACATACAATGCTCTGTATAAGTCCCTTGAGTCTGATAACTCATTCACTGTGTGTCGTAGATTGAAAACTGTACTATGGTTATGAAGAATTACACCGCTGTTTAATGCTCCTTACCTAACCATCCACTGATATAGGTAAATGTCATAGACATAATTTCAAAAAAGTATATCTCACTCTATGAAAATAGACGTACAGATATATCGATTTGAAATTGGTGCATAACAGCGGATATTCAAAACCAAATATTTGCCGACCGGCAAACAGTCCAGGTGACTTCCTCAAATATCACCGATTACAACGAATCCCGATATAATGAGGATGATCACCCAATTCCCAATAACTTAATCCCACTCATCATCTGTAAAACCATACAGATGTGAGAATCATTCCTGGTAAGTACATACCCTGGAGCAAGTGTCTAATTGGGAAATCAGTTTTCCTTTAACAGTACACAGTAAAACTGAAACATTGAAATGTTTCGATGGGGTATCCCGGTATTCCTAGTAATGCCTCTTCCATTATCCAGATTCACAACTGTAACCGTGTAATTCTTTGCCACCTCTCCAAATCCCTTTATATGTCTTTAGTCATTACCTTCTGCACACCCCTTTAGGCCAAATGGTTTTCTTCCTTCCCTACCGTTCGGCACCAGCCTATGGTTTGGAAGAAGACTATCCAATAAGCATAATGGGTGTACTGTCCTAATCCTAGGAACACTCGCAAAGCGAGAGAAGGTGAAGATAAAAGACAACCGAATAAACCTTATTCCTATTTCTCCTGAACCAGAATCCATCCCCGAACTGGAACAAGTTCCTTTCGAGTTCGTATATAACCATACGATGGAGTATCCAATAAACTGTGGATCTTCGTAGTGATACGGAGTGTTCTGGAGAAATACAAAGGTGATTTTAGGATTGGTGAAGTACTTGGTTTGGTCGCGAATAGCAGTCGCAGTTTACTTTGCCCTTTTACCAATCCCTTGCTTTGTCTTAACTTAATACCTTCTGCACACCATCGTTATGCCAATTGGTTTTCTTCATTCCCCACCGTTCGGCACCAGCCTAAGGTTTGGAAGAAGACTATCCAATTTGCGTAATAGGTGTACTACTCCTAAACCAAGGAGTACTCGCAACCTGAGAGAAGGTAAAAGGAAAAGACAATTGAATAGTCCTATCCGTTTTCTCCCGAACCGGAAACCATCCTCGAATAAATTCCTTCGAGTTCGTATATAACCATACGATGGTTTTGTCCAATAGAAGTGGACGTTCGTAGTAATACGGGGTGTCCTGGAGAAAAGGGTAAAAGTAGGAGTGGTAATGAGGTTTGCAACTCTGACAATCCAAAAACCAGTGTTTTAGAAGGTTCGGTTAATTTGGTCACTGAGTCATAGTCTTAGGGTCGGGTCAATGGTCGCTGCCAAAGAGAGAGAGAAAAGAAACACTCAGCGTGCACTCTAACCTAGATCAGAATGGTTACCAATTTATCTAATCTGGAAACCTCCCAATGTACTGTCAAATTCTCCTCCAAACCTGAAAGAAGAATTAGTCAGAGTCACCCGAGGAGTAAACTAACTCATTAGTGGGAATCGGGATCCAACTATCATCGCATGATAACGTGATGGAATCCGCTCACGCTATCACACTCCAGAAGGTATGCGCATATCTGGCAAGTTTCAGTTTCTTTAGAAACTCCCGATGTGATTTTTTCCCCATGCTCTTATGACCTTGACGAAGGTCAACAAATCATAAGTCACATGTCAAGTTCTACCCGTCATTGTCCAGGTTAATTTGAACCCACCCGTACAAGCCCTTGACGAAGGTCAACAAAGCTATACGACTGTCCCAAACCAACGCATCTATCTATGCAGCAGAAAGGTAACAAGCAGCTACCATACACTATGCCTTGACGAAGGCCAACAAACATAGCATGACTACTACGTGCTACCCGTCTGAAACGACGGAGGGCTACGAATGGTTTCTGGAGAAAACCTTTAACGTAATAAACTTGATATCGTTGAAGGAATCAGATAGCTTTTAAAAATATAGTGACGAAAACCTTTGCTAAAGAGGTCACTCCCGGTGAAGGGATCTCGGCTCTTTCCCTGTAGAATGAGGTGCAGGATATTCCAACTGAATACCACGATGCAAAGCAAAAGTAATCGGCTATAGTGAAGTTATTGCCCTGATGCAAACTTTTTGTCCAAGGGGTCACTCCCGGTGAAGGGATCTCGGCCCTTGCCTCGTCGACTGAGGAGCAGGATATTCCAACTGAATACCACGATGCTAAACAAAAGAGAACGTCCTTGCAATAACAGCTTTTTGAAAAGTGTTCCAACAACATCATATTAGGTTTGTTTAACTTGCATTGATCCGAATCAACGCAGTCCCATCAATTGATCACACCACAAAGAACGAAAATAATATGACGTATGTATATGCCATCCGCATTCGCCACTGGGTCCCGTCATTACCCGTTAGGTTAGCTAACTAACGACAGAGCGAGGACTGGACTAGCGCGGATGTAAAACATATACACCATCTACTAATATATATACCAATATATTATATTTCGCTCAAGGCGTGATAAAATGCAACATCACAGAAATGTACAGCATCACAGAACAATACAGATATCTGGGATCCCCGGGTTTCACAGAGCCACTACTGAAACCCGACGTTCTCCTGGTCGTGTGGATAACATGTGCAATGAAATCCTAGACCCCTACGGACGCGACAAGTTACTCGCCAAAAACTGAAGCGAGGCAGCCCTTTTCAGCACCGTGAATGGACCACCCAGCACTTCACGGAATCCGGTAACTTGGGTACCCCTCCTGGGTCAACCTGTACCCTCTACGAGTGCGGCGAACAGCCCGCCAATTCTAGAGTAAAGCCCCCTCCGTCTCAATGCCATGAGATGCGGGCTTGTTTCCCTCTAGAACCCGGCTATCCGTGCACCCCTCCTTCGGGTAATCCTAGTACAGAAAGTAAAATATACATACAACGGGTACATCGACCGCAACCTGATCGTGCCCCAAAAGAATAATACAAACAGGCAGTGACGGCAGTCCACATGTCGGACGCTCGCCCCGCAATATCAAATGTACATAATACAACAAAAACTGTACTAGCATTGCATCCAGGCTATCCCCCACGACCGATCCGCAACATCACAGCAATACACAGAACATCAACGTGAAAATCACGTTCGCAAATCCGTCTAACCGGGCTATAGCAGTCAGAAAGGATTTACCGATCAAGTGACATTCACGGTCGCAGATATAATGTAAATACTGTGAAATAATGTGTTTAAAATATCCGATCGATTAAATTTTATCAAGTGGGCCCCCAAGTACTACTGTAGCACCAAGAAATTCTGGGCCCAAAAATAACATTCCAGAAACCACATTTTCAACTCAGGAGCATTCTGCAAAAGTTTGGGGGACTGAACAGTTAAAGTCACGGCGGAACCGCGGCCCAAGCATGGGTTTGGCCGCGGTTCCGCGGTGGTTTGGACTGTTCACGAGCCCAAATTTTCACAGAACTCTTAAAAAACCCTGCACATCATTCTGAGACAACCTGAAAAATTTTTGGACTTCAAAAAATTTCGACAAAACTGATGTGAAGAAAAATACGGTTTTTGGAAAATTGTTCGATCGGAAATGTAAAACACATTAGACAAAGCTAGACTATGTTAATGGCGAGGCTCTGATACCAGTGTAGGTGCACGGCGGCGCACCGGCCTCCATCCCGAGGCCAAATGCGGAAGCGATGGCTAACTTTAAGTTTTCTTGAACCGGCACCACCGCGCACTAAAACCCGGATCGTGCCATTAACTAGTCCTAGCTAACTACAAGATGGGGAAGAGAGATATACCGAGCGATCCGTGTCCTCCGGTCTTCTCGCCGTCGTCCCGATCTCCCGCGGAATGTCCGGTCTCCACCTCCTCGCCGGAAGGGCACCACGTCGCCTGCTTCTTTTATGGGCTCCCGCCTCTATACCGAGGCAACTCGGGCACGAAGCTGGCGAGTCGACGTGCCCAAGATTTGCTGTAGAATGTGTAGTGCAGAACCATGTCTCATTTTGGGGTTTGTAAGGAGTTGCCTTTTGAGATGGTGGAGGAATGGAGTTTTGGAGATGGAGCTAAATGGATTTTGTGCAATACAAATGAACAAAAACCCCTCACCCAAAAATGGGACAGCCCTCCCCTTCTTCCATGGCCGGCCAAGCATTAGCAAGAGAGTGAGAGAGTGAGGGAGTGTAACAAAGAGGTAGCCACAAGAATAATGCAAGAGAGAGAAAAGGCCATCATGTAAAGAAATGATCACTAGCCTAAACCAACACTCCAACACAATCATCACTTCAAGCATGATGACTCCAAAAGGTCAAGCCATCATGAACAAAGAAAGTCAAGTGATGGTGAACCATCATGATCCAACAAAATGCAAAGAACACCCTCCACAAATGCTTATTTGCACAAATGCAAATAAGCCCTCCTCCACCAATCTTCGGCCAATGAACGATACAAAGGAAATTGGCCGAAACGGAAAGCAAACTGGCAACTCCAGAAAACTGGTCCCGTAATAAATTACAGGAAAACCCCGATACTGTGCATACACACCCGCATTTGTATTCCGACCGAAATACAAATGCAAATAAGACAAAATCTACACTTTACTATACTAGGATCCGGCTTATACCAAAGCCGGCTAGTATTATCCGTTCGATCCTGATCCGTGCAATACCGCATGTATCTGATCGAACCTTTCCATATATCCATACGGCCTCTAGTACTAACCGTCCGATCCTGATCCGTGCAATACCGCACGTATCTTATCAAACCCTGCCATATCTCCATACGGCCTCTACAGCGTTTCGCCCGAAACTTGAGTAACTGAATGTGGGGGACTCTAAAGACTCATCAATACTATGGCCGTGGATTTAACCACTAGCACGTCAGAGGTATTAGCCATACGTGACGGGCTACCAGCTATTGACCGAAAGGGACGTCGATGAGCGAACTCATCCTGACACCCTACTGAGCCTGTCAGTGACAATATCCGTACAGTCCGGTCCGTTCGTCTATGAGCATCGCATGGCGGGCCTAGGGGGTTGGTAAAAGTCAGACTCCCAAAAGCGGTACAAGTCGTGTCAGAGAGCAGCCCAGAACACCCTGAGATACTACTGGAATACCTACCAGTAAATCTCCTGCCTTGGCCAAGGACTTTCATGTCTGGCTCTCCTAGACACAGCGCGACCTCACCCCCAAAACAGGGAGAGACGAACCCCTGAAGATCCGATCACTGCCTCTATGTGGCTCGGGACTGTACCCAACTAAAACCTGTTTGCACGTCTCCTTTGAGCGTGGTAGGGTAGTAATCAAAGTACAGTGGGAACTCACACGAGACAAATGACGATCCTCAGGTCGATGAACTAACCTGTACACATGTCACCAGGGAACTGCTATCTGACTTCAGGTATAAGACCAACTAGCATGTTCCCGGTGAGTCCTGTCCGGTGTACTCATAACCCAATGAGCACCTGTATACATCTTAGGTGAACCAACTGACACCAGTGGCTTGTGAGACCGGCCACCGCCCCTCGTCGGGGTCTCTACTGTATACACCAGTCTACTCTGGAGTATCGATGCCCTGTCTCGAAATTCCCACGACTAGGGACCTTTTAAGGATGTGCTTATAGACTACCGGCTCCCACGTATATGATCGCCCTCATACTGCTGGCTGTCAAGAATGAATCCTAGGGGCTTTATCAACGTGCAATAGTGACCTGTAAGGTCACCTTAAGCAGTACACGATGATAAAGGTAAACCAAATAGCATACTATCATCTCGAGTAAGACTGTCCTACCGGGATAGGTCCTCCCTCAATCATTGCAATCACGTGCCTGTGATCCAATAATTGACTCTGAGGGCACTATCTCCAACAACGCGGTGTAATCCTAGTACAGAAAAGAAAAGTATATACAATGGCGACATCGATCTCAACCCGGTCGTGCCCCAATAAAAGAATATGCAATCTGGCAGAGACGGCAGTCCACATGTCCGACGCTCGCCCCGCAATAACGAATATACAAATGAATCTGAACTGTACCATAGGCTATCC
Organism: Agapanthus africanus; assembly: GCA_030015575.1. Classification (NCBI taxonomy): domain Eukaryota; kingdom Viridiplantae; phylum Streptophyta; class Magnoliopsida; order Asparagales; family Amaryllidaceae; genus Agapanthus; species Agapanthus africanus. Next base: position 128,803,837 of record JASDDO010000016.1, on the reverse strand, counting down.
ACCACAACAACCGATCCAAAATATCAGCACAACACAGAACATCAACGTGAATATCACGTTCGCAAACCCGTCTAGTCGAACATATAACAACTAGTCGGGTTGTACCGCTCAATGATATTCACAGTCGCAGATATATCACATGTACTGATAAACACATACTTAAAATTTTGATTGACTAAACTTTTCCAAATTGGCCCCTAAATGAAATCCAGCACTCAAAAAAAACTGGGCCAAAACCATACATGCCAAAAATCATATTTCCATGTATAAGAGTTCCAGAAGAAATTTGGCGCACAGTGGCTACAAAAGAGCCGCGGAACCGCTGCCAATAAGTATGAAACGGGGCGGTTCCGCGGCCAATTTGTTGGCTCACATGCCCAAATTTCTTGTGGTTCTCTAAATGTGCCTGCACGTATTTTTAAGACACACTGAAAGATTTTTTGAACAGGTTTTAAAATCGACAGAGGGCACATCGAAATGGAAAAACGATTTGGAAAAATTGGTCTATCGACATTTTAACTTTGTGCAAACAAGCTAGTAAGGTTTATGGGGTGGCTCTGATACCATGTTGGGTTACGATAGCACCCTGGCCATCTACCGTGGCCGATGCGGAACAAAAACGACATTTGCAAAAACTTTGCGCTAACGAAACCGACGAAGAATCGAACCATAAACCTTATACTAGTAAACAACAAAGAGCTAAACTATAGTGATAGAAGTGTTATACCGAATGATCTGTGTCCTTCGGTCTTCTACCATCTTCCTTAGCTCCTAGAGATCTCTTGGATCGAGATTGATCGCCGGTCTCCTTCCATCGAAGATGATCCACCCGAGGGAAACGATGCAGGTTTCAGCTTCGCTTAGCGAAGCAACCGACGCTCCATGGTCACTAGCAATGGAGAGTGGGGATGTAGGAATATATCACTATCTTATCTCTCATATCATATGCTCAAGTGAGCAATCAAAGAAGAAGAAGGAGGAGGTGAGGAAAACCATGGGCATGAGCAACTCAAGAAAAATGGCTAAGTTTCAAAGAGAGATAAGAGTGTGTGAATGAATCAAGAGAGTCTCTGATATAGAAAATATCTTCTCATTTTCCAACCATGGAAAATATCTCCAATAAAAACCAATAAACAATCAAGAGTCTTACATCTTAACTCACCTCAATCATGCTCATGCCACCTCACCCCTCCACCTCATCAACAAATAACAAATGATTTTCTAACAAGAAAATCATACAATGAGGTGTCCAACTTTTAGAAGATATTCCGTATAAATACGGAATACAACCCGGTATACGTATCGAAATACATATACTCGTATTCGTATAAAAATACGAATAGCCAAGAGAGAAAATGAATAGTGAACAATAATACTAGAATACATATATAAAAATATATATATAAATTATTAAATCAAAACTTGATTTAACAATCCGGCTTAATCCTAAGCCGCTAGTATTATCAACCGTCCGATTAAAGTCTGTGTAGCCTGTACACATATTTAATCGGACATCTGTATGTACCAACATACGTCATCTACATCAAATCGCCTGAACCGTGAAAACCCTCTGTGTAGGACTCTAAAGACTCGTCAATACGCTGGTAGTGGGTTTAACCACAAGTACGTCAACGACACTAGCTGTATGTAATGGCTACCTCGGTATTGAGAGAAAGGAAGGCCGACGAGAAAACTCATCCGTACCCCTACCGAGCCTGTCCGTGACAATCTCCATACAGTCCGGTCTGTTCGTCTAAGAGTATCGTATATCGGGTCTAGGGAGGTGGATAAAGTCAGACCCCTAATAACGCGATATTTCGTGTTGATATGAAGCTTATCACCAACTGAGAAACTACTGATCCAAATCAGTAATTCTCTTCTACCTTGGCCAAGGATTTCTGGTGATGGCCACCCGTGCACTACGCGACATCAACCCCCAATACCGGGAAAGACGAATCCCCGACGATCCGCTCACTGCCTCCATGTGGCTTGGGACTGTACCCAACTAAAACCTATTTGCACAACTCCTTTGAGCCGTGGTAGAGTAGTAATCAAAGCATAGTGGGAACTCACAAGAGACAAATGACGATCTCAGGTCGACAGACTAACTTGTACACATGTCACCTGGGAACTACTATCTGACAATAGGTATAATACCAACTAGCATGTTCCCGGCGAGTCCGTCCAGTGTAACTCATAACCCAATGAGCACCTGTATACTATCTTAGGTGACTAACTGACACCAATGGCTTGTGAGACCGGCCACCTCCCTTCTTCGGGGTCTCGATAAGTATACACTAGTCTACTCCGGAGTATCGATGCCCAGTTTCGATACTCCCGCGACTAGGGACATTTAAGGATGTTCTTATAGACCACCCAGCTTCCACGTATATGATCGCCATTATAATGCTGGTAGTAAAGCAAGAATCCTATGGGCTCTGTCAACATGTAATAGTGATCTATAATACCACATAATGCATATACATGATGATAAAGGCAAACCGGATAGCATGCTATCATTTTGAGTAAGACTATTCTACCCGTATAGACCCTCCCTCAATCATCACAATCGCGTGCCTGCGATTACAATAATTGACTTGAGGGCACTATAGCCAACAAAATCTAGATCTAGTCACCAGAATTCCTGATATACTTTCCATATCTATCGTGGAGAAGACACTGTGTGACAACCAAAGTTTGACCGATTGTAGTATAGGAAAATTACTTCTATCTGGAGTACGTCATCCAAATCCAGGACAGTACTCCCTACATCCTTCTTACTAGGTTCGTCTTTTATTTTGATGAAGTCAATCACTTTGACTGTCACATCAAAACAGATGATCTGTATTCGCTATCCATACTTCAGTCTACGAATAAACACAAGCAACTTGCACACCTTCCGCTGCTCGTACTGACTACGATAACCATCTGGCAGAGTCATATACATGTGCATTTCCAAAATCCCATTTAGAAATACGTTATAGTCACCCACCTTCCAGATATCATAGCCATGAACTGCATCAGCACCAAATCATATCCATATGGACTTCAGCGTAGACACTGAAGTAAAAGTCACATCACAATCCACAACGGATATTTGATGAAAACTCTTTACAACAAGTCTAGTCTTATTAGGTAAGTACCATTCCACCTGCACAGATCCCGAAAGATCTACTTTCTCCTAATGGGCTTCAACCCTTCAGGAACACCCAGCAAAGTCCAAAATCCATGACTTGCTGAAGTTCGTGAAGTCCATCTCGGGTATGAAATATCTGGTCACCTGGAAGTTACCACTTCCTTTGACTTTCTGATAACAAGTAGGGGGAATAACAGTGTCAAGTCATATCCATATGGACTTCAGCAAAGACACTGAAGTAAAAGTCACATCACAATCCACAACGGGTATTTGATGAAAACCCTTTGCAACATGTCTAGACTTATTAGGTTGGTACCTTTCCACCTGCACAAATCTCGAAAGATCTACTTGCTCCTAATGGGTTTTACACCTTTAGGAGCACCCAGCAAAGTCCAAAATCTATGATTTGCTGAAGTGCGTGGAGTCCATCTTGGATTCGAAGCATTTGGTCACCTGGAAGTTACCACTTCTTATGACCTGCTGACAACTAGTAGGGCCATCATCACCATGATGCTGACCTCCCTGTAACCGTCTACAAGAAAACCGAAGTATCTCTCGGGTGTCTAAGGTCACCTACTAAAATCTGTGGAGTGACTAATCGTTTGTCAAGTCCAATTAAATCTTTAGGTTCTACTAAATTTTCGGTAACCGTTTGTGGTTCTGGAATTACTTCCTATTCTACCATACTCCTACTAGTTTCTTTTGCAAAAAGATCATTTTATAAAATAGCGGCGAGTCAAGAAAAATATAACTATTGATCTTGAAAATGGTAGAAACAAAATCCTAGCGAATGCTTAAGATAATCCACAAACCGCCATTACCGAAGCGTGCCTCGAGTTTGTCCGGATTCCGCTTTTAAACAAAAACCAGATAACTCCATATCTTAACAACCTTAAAATATGCAACCATTCTATATCCATATAGAATCAATGCACTAATTTAGATGGAACCAAATTCAAATGTCTTGTAGCTGTTTCCAGTGCATATTACCAAATGGAAAAAGGCCAATACAACATTACTTATCATGGAGCGCGTCCACGGATGAGTAACCTGTGAGAGAATCAAGTTCTCGATATTACTAAGATGGAATGCCTAGCATAAGTATTTATATTTTCGATCACCTCGAAGAATCCCGATACTTCCAACGTATGGTTCTCTACTTTATTCTTATACCTACAAACTTCTCAAAATCTTTAGACCTTGCATTACAATGAATGCATGTCTAAAACCAGAGAACTCACAGGTAAACCTGAGTAAAGTAAGAGTACCAACCCTTTGCCCTAAAGAATACTGGACAACATACATTTTCATGTATAAGTCCCAAGAGTATACCAACTCAAATTCTATGTATTGTAAATTAAAAACTGTATCTTGGTTAAGAATATCTTACACCGTTATTCAATGCACCTGTAAGTCCATGTTACCTCTCCCGGTTCTTTCGGGCTTGTGGAAATGGTGAAAAACGATTTTTAGGGTTTAGGTAACATGGACTACGAAAACGGATCTTGGCTAAACTACACACTAGCAACTAACAAGAGAGTTATCTACTCGGTTAGGGGTTATACCTCAACTTGAACTCCTTCTTTTTGACTCTTGATGGTGGTCGGATGGTGCTTTCCTCGTTGCCTTCTCTTGTCGAAGATGGATCCACCTGAAGGTTTCTTCCTTGAGCTCCTTTCTCGAACTTTGAGAAAACTAAAGTCTCCGGCTTGCTATACCTTCAACCTTAGGAAGAGTAGAGAGTGGCTTAGGGTGTTTTATCTCCAAGGAGAGGTTTCTCAACTCATGAGAATGATTCTCCTTGAACTAGAGGAGGAGGAAGATGAAGAGAGGAGAGAGAATGGTTATGATAGAATGAGAATAGTTTTACAAGCATAACAATATATGTGAATTATCAAATTAATAATATTAATCCAAAATGAAAAAGGTGATGGTTGGTTTGATAAGACCATTATCATTTCACATTAAATGATTTTGCAAAGATCAAAGAGCATCTAGAAAAGAATGATGATGATCAAAGTTTCAACCATGGTCAACTAGTCAACCTTGGTCAACAAGTCAACAAACCCAACCATGACAAAATTTCATTTAAATAACATTATTAATTGATATATCACAAATTCATTAGGGTTTGGAAAAAGACGACTGTCAATTGTGCATACGCACCCATTCCAAAACCCTAATGAAAAACCTCTTCCTCCGCCTCAATCAACTGTGCATACACACCCGCATTCGTGTTCCGAGGAACATGAATACAATGAGATAAAACTAACCCCAAAGCATATACTAGGATCTGGCTCAAACCAGAGCCTGCTAGTAATGTCTGTCCGGACGCCAAACGTGCACAAGTGCGCGGATGTGAACGAACCCTGTCGCAAAACCATGCGACCTCTACTCTGTTTTGCCCAAAGGTGAATAACCCTCTGTGTGGGACTCTAAAGACTCTATACTACGCTGGCAGTGGGTTTAACCACAGATCGCAAGCGGCACTAGCTGTACGTAATGGTCCCCAGGTAGATGCCGATAAGAAGACGGACGAGGTGAAACCCATCTGAACTCCTACTGAGCCTGAATGTGACAATCTTCGTACAGTCCGGTCTGTTCGTCTGAGAACATCGCATGGCGGGCCTAGGGGGAGGTAAACGTCAGTCCCCTACTAGCGGTACAAGTCGTGTCGGAGTGTAGCCCAGAACACCTAAGATAACACTGGAAACCCACCAGTCTATCTCGCTTGCCCTGGCCAGGGACTTTGTGTAATGGCTCTCCTAGACACAACGCGATATCAACCCCCATTACCGGGAGAGATGAATCCTGTCTAACCATCACTGCCTCCAAGTGCTTCGGGACTGCACCCCAAAACTACCTGTTTGCACGACTCCTTTGAGCCGTGGTAGGGTAGTAATCAAAGTGCAGTGGGAACACACTCGAGGCGAAGTGACAGTGTCAAGTCAACGGACTATGCTGTACTCATGTCACCTGGGAACTAATAACTGACGATAGGCATAGTACCAACCAACAGTTCCCAATGAGTCTTGTCCAGTGTACTCATAACCTAACGAGCACCCGCATACTATCTCAAGTACGGCGTACTGACGGCTGTGGGACAGACCGTCTCCCAAGCTGGGAGGAGAAGCGTATACGCTAGTCTACTCCGGAGTATCGATGCCCTGTCTCGATAGTCCTATGACTAGGGACCTGCATAAGGATGTGCTTATGGATTACCCAGCCCCCACGAGTGTGACTGCCATCACAACGCTCGTAATCAAGCAAAGATCCTAAGGGCTCCACTAATGTGTAAAGGAGATATGCTAAAAGAAACACATGCACACATTTAATCAGAAACAAACCAAGTAGCATACTACTATATTAAGCAAGATTGTCTATACAAGGTGAATATCCTAAGCTTCCATCAAGTAATATACAAACTAGTATGATACAGTAATGGCCTCTAGGGCATATACACTAACAATCTCCTACTTGCACTAAGGCCATGTACTGGCGTATCGAAGACCTATCATCTCGATTAGCCGCTCGAACTGAGTCTGGGGTAAGGCCTTTGTGAATGGATCAGCAGTGTTATCTTCCATAGCAACTCTCCGAACCTCGATCTCCTGGCGACCCACGATCTCCCTGATTAGGTGATATCGTCTCAAGATGTGCCTGGACTTCTGATGGGACCTGGGTTCCTTCGCTAAAGCTATAGCCCCGTTGTTGTCACAATACAGAGGTATTGGATCAACAATGGACGGAACCACCTGAAGTTCTATCAAGAACTTCTTCATCCAGACGGCTTCTTTTGCGGCATCAGATGCAGCGATATATTCCGCTTCCATCGTCGAGTCAGCAACGGTTTCCTGTTTGGATCTCTTCCAACACACCGCCCCTCCATTGAGGGTAAAGACATAACCCGACATGGACTTGGAATCATCCTTGTCACTCTGGAAGCTGGAGTCAGCAAAGGCCTCGATCTGGAGGTCTTTTCCGCCATACACCAAGAACATTTCCTTAGTCCTTCTCAGGTACTTGAGAATGTTCTTTACCGCTATCCAGTGTTTCTCCCCAGAGTTTGACTGATACCTGCTTACCACACTCAGTGCATTAGCTACATCTGGTCTGGTACACAACATCGCATACATTATAGAGCCTACCGCAGAAGCGTAGGGTATAATAGACATGCGATCCCTTTCCAAATCAGTCTTGGGAGACATCTCTTTGGAGAGGGTGATCCCGTGACAAGCCGGTAGATTACCGCGCTTGGAATTTTTCATACTGAATCTTTTCAGTATGGTGTTGATATACCTGGACTGTGAAAGTCCTAATATCCTCTTGGATCTGTCATGATAGATCCGGATCCCCAGAATGTAAGAGGCATCACCCAGGTCTTTCATGGAGAACCTGTGTGACAAGAACCCTTTGACAGATTGTAGCATAGGAATGTCATTTCCTATCAAAAGAATGTCATTCACGTATAAAACGAGGAATACGACAGTTCGTGCTACAAATTTACTATAGATGCATGGTTCATCTGGATTTTTGATAAAGCCAAAATCTTTGACCGTCTCATCAAAACAGATGTTCCAACTCCGCGATGCCTGCTTCAGTCCATAGATGGACTTTAGCAACTTGCACACCTTTCCGCTGCTTCCACTCTGAATGAAACCCTCTGGCTGGTCCATATAGACACACTCCTCTAAATTTCCATTCAGAAAAGCGGTCTTTACGTCCATCTGCCGAATCTCATAATCGTGGAAGGCAGCAATGGCAAGAAGGATCCGAATGGATTTCAGCATAGCCACTGGAGAAAATGTTTCGTCATAGTCCAAGCCAGGTCTTTGACGGAAACCCTTTGCAACAAGTCTAGATTTATAGGTCTCAACCTGTCCATCTACACCAATCTTCCTTTTGAAGATCCACTTGCATCCTACTGGTTTTACCCCATCTGGAGCAACGTCCAACGTCCATACTTTGTTGGTGTACATGGACTCCATTTCGGTCCGCATTGCATCCAGCCATTTTACCGAGTCAACGCTCTGAATGGCCTGCTGGAAGCTAGTCGGCTCATCACTATCAATGATGCAATACTCTCTATCCCCGTCTATGAGAAAACCGTATCTCTCGGGCGGATGAGACTGCCTACTACTCCTGTGGAGCGGCGTAGGAATGTCCTGATCTTTCGAACCCTCTGGTACTACTAAGGTTTCAGTAATAGCTCGTGGTTCTGGAATTTCTTCCAGTTCTATCGCGCTCCCACTTATCTGATTTTCCAAAAACTCAGTTTCCAAGAAGTGGGCATGACGAGAAACAAAAACCTTTTGTTCCTCTTCGCAATAGAAGAAATATCCCTTGGAGTTCTTTGGATATCCCACAAACTTGCACTGTACTGAGCGTGCCTCGAGTTTGTCCGCATGCTGCTTTTTGACAAAAGCTGGACATCCCCATGTCTTAATGTGCTTAAGATAGGGTTTCTTTCCACACCACATCTGATATGGTGTATTAGGCACAGTCTTAGTTGGAGCTCGGTTCAAAAGGTATGCAGCTGATTCTAGTGCATATCCCCAGAATGATCGCGGTAACTCATCGTTACTCATCATGGAACGTACCATATCCAATAGGGTCCGGTTCCGTCTCTCTGATACACCGTTATGTTGCGGAGTGTATGGAGGAGTAAGGTGAGAGAGAATTCCATTCTCTTTTAAGTAATCCAGGAACTCGGCACTTAAGTATTCACCACCTCGATCAGATCTTAGTGTCTTGATACTTTTGCCTGTTTGTTTTTCCACTTCATTCTTATATTCCTGGAATTTTCCAAAGGCTTCGGATTTATGTTTCATTAAGAAGACATAACCGTACCTTGAAAAGTCATCCGTAAAAGTAATGAAGTAAGAATAACTGCTTCATGCATGTGTAGACATTGGACCGCACATGTCGCTGTGTACAAGTCCCAAGAGCTCGCTCGCTCTTACTCCGTGTGCAGTGAACGGAGTCTTTGTCATTTTTCCTTTGAGACAGGATTGACAAGTTGCATATGATTGATATTCGAACGGATCCAAATATCCTTCTGTATGTAACTTCGTCAACCTTCTCTCATTGATGTGACCCAGTCTACAATGCCATAAGAAAGCCTGATTTGTTTCCGGAGACTTTCTTTTGTGTGTATTCTGGACATTGAAAATCTGTGGTTGGTTTTGTTAGTTATATGTATGCCCTAGAGGCCATTACTGTACATTGGATGTATATTGTAGTGGATGCCGGGACGTATATAGGGAGGACTTTTTTGCTCGACATGATAGTATGCTATCTGGTTGCTTTTTACCTTAACGTGTACACTGATTGTCTCTCTGTTACATGTTGGTAAAGCCCTTAGGATGTGTACTTGACTACCTGGACTATGATGCGGATCATACTAGTGGGGACATGGTAGTCCATAAGTACATCCTTCAAAGTCCCTAGTCGTGGGTGTATCGAGATGGGGCATCGATATACCAGAGTAGACTAGCGTGTACCTTCTCGACCCATACAGATAGGCGATGGATGATCCCATATCCATCGGTGTTTGACATCAGAGATGATATACGGGTGCTCAGTGGAGACTGGGTACACTGGACGGACTCGCCGAGAACTCCCAGATGGTATTATACCTCACGTCAGATGGCAGTTCTCAGGTGACACTTGTACAGGTTAGTCTGTAGACCCGAGATCGTCATAGAGTCTTGTGTGATTCCCACCGTGCTTTGATCTCCACCTTACCACGTCCATGAGGGCGTGCAAAACGGTGGTCTTTAGGCACAGTCCCGAGTCACATGGAGGCAATGAGCGATAGGAGGGGTTTCGTCTCTCCCGGTATTGGGGGTTGATGTTGCGCTGTGCTTGATTGGCCGTAACAGGGAAGTCCCTGGCCAGGGCTGATCAGAGATTTGCTGGTAAGTGTTACCAGTAGTTTCTCGACCCATTATGAGCCTCACATCGGCACGACTTATCGGTTATTGGGGTCTGACGTATACCACCCCTAGACTTGATATGCGACGTATCAGACGAAGAGACCGGACTGTACGGTAAGTGTTACTGGTTGGATTCACAGGGGTATTGAGCGGGCTAGCTTGTCGATCTTCTGATCGCTCAATACCCGGGTGGCCGTTACGTTTAGCAGACCGCTTGCGGCTTGTGGATGCTTGATATGATCATCATCTGCTACCGGCGTATTGACGAGTCTTTAGAGTCCTACACAGAGGTTTCCTGGCTCAAGCGAAACGAAATAGGAGCGCATATGAGATATGTGCAGGACCGAGAATAATGCGTGTATGTGATACCGCATTTCATTCTCGCGATAAATGTTTCGATTGGTTATATTCGATATGACCTAGTTATCGAATCATTGATTCGATAAATCGATGCATTGAATACTAGTCGGTCGTGTGCGACATGACCGGATCATTGAATCAAGTGTTGATTTAATGATTTAATGTATAATTATATATTTGATATATTACTTTGCATTAACTAGTATTGGTTCACTTTAAACGGATTTTTCTCACTTGGATTGCACATTGTATATGTGATATACTTTTGTGCACTTTTTTGTATCATGTTTGATGATACTTGATCATATGGTTAAGTGAATAGAATTAAACCATGGTTATTATGATAATTAGGGTTTTGCATATTTATTTATTCATTTATTTGTTTATTCATTTATTTGGATAAGTTTAAAATTGAATGGTGGCTTTCTTTGTCTTTTAGTTGAAGCTTCATGAAGCTTTGACTTCTTAACCTTTCATGTCATCATGCTTAACCCTAACCCATCCATTAACCATGGTCTATTCTCTACACTTGACCCTAGTAAGAATTATGATAAGTATTCCTTTTTCTTTTTATTTTAAAGAGACTTATCATATTTCTTGCTCATCTTCTTCTTCTTCTTCAAGTGAGAAACCTAGATGCCATTAATGGCAACTTGAGATCTAGTGAGAGAAATCCAAATCTAAAGTGAACCCACCTCCTATTTCTTCATCCTCTACCTCTTGCCAAGTGGTTTTGGGTGTTTTCTTCACAAGTTTCACTACTTGTTGAAGTCGAAGCTTGAACTAGTGCAACCTCGACGTAGATCGTCTTTGACACGAAGCCGACGACCCAGCTCGCCCGTTTTCCCGATGAAGACGACGAATGAGTCTAGGATTCATGATGTACAGTGAGAAGACTTCATTGTGGAGCCGAGGAGGTGGATATCCGGATCTACAAAGGTTGTAATTTCCATATCCAAGTAGTTAAGTGTTAACTAGTTTACTTTTCGCCTAGATTTCTAGCAACGATCCGTAGTCTAGGGTTTCCCGGCACCATTTTTTTGAAATTGGCATGTTCGATGCCTTGTGAGACCTCTATAGGGTGCCTAGGAACCTTTCAGGTTTAATACGTATATTCCATTGTTTAATGTACCTGACCCAATCAGAACTTGATTAAGGCGAATGTTTACAACATTACTTACAAACGCAAATTCATAACCTTCTTTAGAAACTAAAGATACAGAAATTCTAGGGTTTCTCGGCACCGTAATTTTTGAAACGGGCATGGTTGATGCCTTGTGAGACCTCTTGAGAGTGCCTAGGAACCTTACAGTGGTATCAAAGCCTAGCTAGAGCCTTAGGCGAAGTCTAGACGACGTTTGAAATCCGAACGAACATCGAAACCCATTCCCAAAATGCTCTTTGGAAATTTTCTAAAATTTTGGATTTTTGTCAATTAAAAATATGCAGAAAAATAAGCAGGGTGTTATTTGAATTACTGTGAAATACGAGGGCCTGAATCGACTTTTTCACCGCGGAACCGCGGCACGTGCTATGCATGGTGCGGCGGTTCCGCGGCCGTACTGTTCCCTTGTATGACGATTTCTGCACAGTAACTCATATAATTTAATGTTATATTTTCTGGGGTATTTTTATTGTGACTCTACAGAAGAGTATTCTGGGGTAGTATTGGGAATCAAAGATTCGATCGGATTATCAAATTTTGTCAGTGTGGTTTTCCGGATAAATTTTAGAATATGTTAAAAAGTTCGACCGGATATAAATACCCAATTTTTCCTCTGTCGGGAAATTTCCAAGTGTTGGATTTTTCCGTAGTTTAACGACATTCTAAGTAGTGCAAGTAACTCGATGGACCCTCTAGAAGACAACAAACCTTAACTCGATTATGTGACCGTCTTGAACTGCCCTTTGAACCTTCGGGTTTGGGGCAGTACGGCGTGCCACATGTGAGGCGTTGGCTTGACCCTTCTACGGCTGGACCGTTGGTACTGAGGCACGAACTGAATGTTGTTAGACTTATTTCATGTGTTGAGCTGTATCGGGAAAACTTGGGTGTTCGATTGTTCGATCGGAAAGTTTGACATTTTCTATTTATCCGGAATGGGATACAATAATTGGAATTCACAAATAGTTATGAGATAACTGAATGAATGTTATAAACATAGCACTTTAGTCTCACTTGATCGGTTGCCACGGAATTTTGATGTGATCAAAAGTCCGTCGCAATCACGTAGCGTACGCGGATACTCGCCGGATAAACTTAATAGACAGCCTCGCCCTATAGCCCCGACCAAGTGACTGTAGGAGAACCCCGTCGCCGAAAGCATCCGTTCGGGTGCTCCCGGTAGCGGTGTTCCGCCTTGGTGCACTTTGTCGACGGCGTCGGGGGTGCGGCCGCCTACTGAAGTTTGCGACAAGCATTCGATCAGTATGTCGGGAATCTTGTTGAATTCCCCGACTTGATATTGAAAAGTGTTTTCGATAATGAGACTAAAATGCGGGGTTTATAATTGTTAGGCATGCGATGTCTAAGTAATTCATTTGGTCAGGCATGCGATGTCTGAGGTTGTTGCGGATTCCAACTTTTGTAGTTTTACACTTTCTTTTCTGTGACCGTAAGTGTAATATGTGATATCGCCGGTTTCGTTGCTATATGTCAACGACAATTGGGATGCGCATATTTACTTACGTTGATGACATGTAATGTTATGTGTTGCTGGATATGTTATATTGGATCGTCGTGTTTGAATAGCCGGGGGTTTTTATGTGAGATGAGTGTTTTTCATTTTCATTCATGTAAAAACTTGTATGTAATATTCTTTTATTGGGACACTTCCAGGTTGCGGAAGTTGTCACAGTTGTTGTATATTATTTACTTTTCCGCACTAGGATAGACCCAAGGAGGGGAGCACAAGTAACCGGGTTCTGGAGTCCAGTGGGAGACCAACTCGAGGAGTCGAGTCCGGGTCTCCTAACTCTAGAATTGGTAGGGTTGCTTGCCGCTCTCGTAGGGGTCTAGGGGTGTGGGTTTGGCTATTCATCACGACCGTGGAATCCGTGTTTTATACTGGCTCGTATTGAAAACACGGACGTCCTAGTATATCCAATATTTCATATGTTTCTTCTGCTGCGATATCTGTGATGTGATCATGTGATGTTCTGTGATAGATACAGTATATAGTATATATGATATATTATATAGCCGTTACTTATGTTTTATACCCGTGCTAGCCCTGCCCCGCTCTGCCGTTAGTTACCTAACCTAACGGTGCACGAGGGGACATCGAGGCGAATGCGGATGGCATAAGTGTACGTCGTATTTATCTGTGATGTTTAGGTACTTAAATGATGGGACTTCATTAATGAGATTAATGAAATAAAAGAAACCTAAGATGTTGTAGAATCGAATTTCAAAATAAAACAGGTAGCTACAGTTCTTGCTTTGCACAGCGGTATATATGATATATCCTGCACCTTATTCGATGAGGAAAGGACCGAAATCCCTTCACCGGGAGTGACTCCTTTAGCAATAACTGGCAGATGCTACACACTCGGTTTGTCTTTTGATTGCTTTTAAGAGTTTCTGCTTTGCACAGTGATATATATGATATATCCCGCAACTCATTCGACGAGGAAAGGACCGACGATCCCTTCACCGGGAGTGACTCCTTTAGCAAAACTGGAAAAGCCTAAAAAACACTCCATTTTAAAATTCATTCGATCCTACAACGATATCAAGTTCATTACGCAATAGGTTTTCAGAAAAACCTGTCGTAGCCCTCCGTCATTTCAGATAAGTAGTAGTTAGTATTCGTGCTGCGTTTGTTGGCCTTTGTCAAGGCGTAGTGTGCGGTAGCTGACTGGTGCTTATCTGCTTATGCATATGATGCAGATTGAGTTAGGGTAGTCGTGCGACCTTGTTGGCCTTTGTCAAGGGCCGTGCGGGTGGGTTTAATTCAATCAGGAAATGACGGGTTGAACTTGACTAGCATCCTATGGTTTGTTGGCCTTTGTCAAGGTCATAGGAGGTTAGGGGCAAAATATTATCGGGAATTTCAAGTGTTGAAATTTGCAATGAGATTGCATACCTTCTATGAGATAGTTGGATCCCGATACCCGCTGCGAGTAAGAGTTACTCATGGGAGAGTTTTACATATTACAATTAGCCGATCAAGTAGGTGTCTAGAAAGGTGTTAACGAGGTTATGCCTCTGGGAAAACGAGGTTTACATTAATTAGGTTCGTGCGAAAGCACGGGGGACCTCCCTCAAAGTACCGACACTGGCCTGGCTGAAAGATTAGCGAACTTGTAGTGTGTAATTAATCCCGGCTAGTCTTTCCTTTTAGGGTTTGAAGGAAGATTTGATAAAAAGCAGTGGGAGCCATCCTGATTAGATAAAATAATAACCAATCTATTCTTGCAAGAGCGCACGCTGAGTGTTTTCTTCTCTCTCTCTCCAGGTAGCGACCATATCACGCCTTAATCAAGATAATAATACGGAATATTGACCGAACCCGCTTGTTATACTGAGCTGGGGAACGTTGGTCCCGCTCCAACTTATAATTGTTATAAGACAGAGCAGGAAATTAGGGAATACCAGATTTCCCGTGCCGCCCAAACGAAGAGAGTGCATGTTGATGCATCATCTTCGGGTGTGTTCATTACAAAGAACTGTTTCTCAGTATCCTCCGTATCCTGGGTATTTGATACCGGATCAGGATCCCAGATATGTAAGATGTTACATAGGGCTACAAAAGAGTAGAAAAACTGAGAACGGGTGATAAGTTTCATGAGGCAGAAAACGGGGCAAGTGTTGCAGCCAAGTCTGTTGGTCACTGTCACCCTGTATTGTAATACATTGATTCTGAACGTATGTTATTAGATACCGAACCCGATATACAAAATCATATCTGTCTCTTTATTAGTAAAGAAACGATAATATTTTGTATTGTTGGATAATGTTTTGGACATTTCCTATATCAAAAGTTGATCGGTTCAGACACGTTATCTAATAGCATTAATGTTCTAAATCAAACTACAGTTCTTAGTATACAGAACACACACAAGAGGAAGAGTTCAGAAATGAACGAATTCTTCTTGAGGTATTGTAGACTAGGTCAGATCAATGTGACCCGACTAGCTACAGTTACATATAGATGCATATTTAAATCAGTTTGAATTTATATCTTGTGAAACTCGCCAGTCATGTCACAAAGATAAGATGACCATAGCTCTGTTTATTGGAAACAGAGAAAGAGTTAATGAACTCTTGGGACTGATACATGATGATGTATGCCAGGTCTCCTGTCTACACATGCCAGGACTGGTTCTTTATACTTCATTACATTCTCTGATGATCTTTCGAGATTCAGACCTATGTTCCTGTTGAAACACAAGTCCGAATCTTTTGAGATATTCACAGAATATAAGTTAGAAGTAGAGAACCAAAATACGGGTATAAGTATTATGTCCTATGATGAGATCAGGAAGGAGAATACTTGTGCATGGAATTCCTGGACTATTTTAAAGGAGAATGAGATTCTCTCTCAGCATTACTCCTCCGTATACACCATAGCACGATGGTATATCGGGGCGGAGCAGATACACCCTATTTGATATGGTATGCTCTATGATGAGTACTACTGAGTTACCTATTTCCTTTTGGAAGTTATGCACTTGAGAAGCTGCATACCTATTGAATAGGGTTCCAATCAAATCAGTTGCCTACCATCTTATATGTGATATGGAAAGGGAAGAACCCATCTCTTAAGATAGTTAAGATTTGGGGTTGTCCGGCCTGTGTCTAAAAGCAAAATTCGGACAAGCTCGAGGCAACATCAGTTATGTAGAACTGGAAAGGTTCCAGCTATACAAACTACAGCAGATGATTTGGTAGAACCAAAGGATTCAGTAGATTTTAACGAACCTCAGCCTCTCCGCCGATCTAGTAGGGTTCCTCACCCACCTGAGAGATACTTCAGTTTCTCTATGACAGTGGGAGCGAGGATTGCATCATGAGATGATGACCCAACTAGTTTCGAGCAGGCCATCAGGAGTAAGACTCTGTAAGAATGGCTGGATGCTTAGTGATCTGAGATGGAATCCTTATACACCAACAAAGTATGGACTTTGGTTGCTATATCTGAAGGGTTAAATCCCCATCAGGAGCAAGTATATCTTGAGAAGATTACTTGGTATACATGGAAAAGTTGAGACTTTCAAAGCTAGACTTGTTAATGGTTTTCGTCATCGACCAGGCTTGGATAGTGATGAAACCTTTTCAAGTAGCTATGCTTAAGTCCATACAGATCCTACTTGTCACGGCTACATACCATGACTACGATATCTGGTGGTTGGGTGTCATGACTGCTTTTCTAGATGGTGTTTTAGAAGAGTGCGTCTGTAAGTACACAGCTAGAGGGCTTCATAGACAGTGGGAGCAGCGGAAACGTGTGCAAGATGTTTTATGTGATAAAACAGGCATCGCGGAGTTGGAACGTCTATTTTGATGTAGTAGTCAAAGAGTTTGACATCATCAAAATGGTAGATGAACCTTGTATAAACAAAAAGGTAGTAGGGAGTATGGTGGTGATCCTCGTAGAGTACGTGGATGACATACTCTTGATAAGAAAGGAGTTTCCTATGCTACGCTCGGTCAATCTCCGCTTATCGCAATGATTCTCCATATAGGATCAAAGTGATACCTCCTATATCCTGGTTTTTGGATCTATGAGATAGATCTAATTGGATGTTAGGACACTCACTAGAAGTAGTGAGATGGTATCAATCGATCCTGGGGAGAATCACTGGAAGTGTTCCAGAGTGATAAAGACGACTGAATGTCAGTCGTAGGCATTGTCTTTACCCTCAGTAAAGGGACGGTATGTTGGAAGAGTTCCAAGCTAGATACCGTGACATACTAGACGTTAAAGGCTGGATACATCGCTACTTAAGATGCTACCAAAGAGGATGTTTGGGTGTATGTTAGTTCATGAGATGAACTACGTTCCTACCATTGTGAGACAATGGAGTTGTGGCTTATGCCAAGGAACGCCGGTCCCATCAGTGATCCAGACTTATTCTATGGCAGTATCACCTGATCATGGAGATGGTTGATCTCCAGGGTGATCGAGGCAAGGAGAGCAGACTTAGAGGATAACGCAGCGGATCCACTCACGAAGGCCTATTCCCAGAGAGAGACTTTTATGGGATGGTTGAGTATGAGATACTACAACCACTGCTACAGATGGCCCTAGTGCAAGTGGGAGATTGTTAGTTATATGTATGCCCTAGAGGCCATTACTGTACATAGGATGTATATTGTAGTGGATGCTGGGACATATATAGGGAGGGCTTTCTTGCTCGACATGATAGTATGCTATCTGGTTACTCTTTACCTTAACGTGTACATTGATTGTCTCTCTGTTACATGTTGGTAAAGCCCTTAGGATGTGTACTTGACTACCTGGACTATGATGCGGATCATACTAGTGGGGACATGGTAGTCCATAAGTACATCCTTCAAAGTCCCTAGTCGTGGGTGTATCGAGACGGGGCATCGATATACCAGAGTAGACTAGCGTGTACCTTCTCGACCCATACAGATGGGCGATGGATGATCCCATATCCATTGGTGTTTGACATCAGAGATGATATACGGGTGCTCAGTAGAGACTGGGTACACTGGACGGACTCGCCGAGAACTCCCAGATGGTATTATACCTTACGTCAGATGGCAGTTCTCTGGTGACACTGGTACAGAGTAGTCTGTTGACACGAGATCGTCATAGAGTCTTGTGTGGTTCCCACTGTGCTTTGATTTCCATCTTACCACGTCCAAGAGGGCGTGCAAAACGGTGGTTTTTGGGTACAGTCCCGAGTCACATGGAGGCAATGAGCGATAGGAGGGGATTCGTCTCTCCCGGTATAGGGAGTAGATGTTACGCTGTGTTCGATTGGCTATAACAGGAAATCCCTGGCCAAGGTTGCTGAGATTTACTGGTAAGTGTTACCTGTAGTTTCTCGAATTGTTATAGACCTCATATCGACACGACTTATCGAGCTATTGGGGTCTGACGTTTACCACCCCTAGGCAAGATATGCGACATATCAGACGATCAGACCGGACTGTGCGGTAGTGTTACTGGTTGGATTCACTGGAGTGTGAGCGGGCTTGCTCGTCGATCTTCTGATCGCTCAATACCCGGGTGGCCGTTACGTTTAGCAGACCGCTTGCGGCTTGTGGGTGTTTGATATGATCATCATCTGCTGCCGGCGTATTGACGAGTCTTTAGAGTCCTACACAGAGGTTTCCTGGCTCAAGCGAAACGAAATAGGAGCGCATATGAGATATGTGCGGGACCGAGAATGATTCGTGTATGTGATACCGTATTCCATTCTCGCGATGTATGTATCGATTGGTTGTATACGATATAACCTAGTTATCGAATCAAGGGTTGATTCGATAAGCCGATACATTGGATACTAGTCGGTTATATGCGATATGACCGGATCGTTAAATCAAGTGTTGATTTAATGATTTAATGTATAATTATATATTTGATATATTACTTTGCATTAACTAGTATTGGTTCACTTTAAATGGATTTTCTCACTTGTTTGTGCACATTGTATATTTGATATATTTTTGTGCATAAGTTTGTATCATGTTTGATGATACTTGCTTCTTTGGTTAAGTGTATAGAATTAAACCATGGTTAAGATGATGATTAGGGTTTTTCTTTATCTTTTATTTATTTATTGATTTATTTGGAAAAGATTTTAAAGAGAATGGTGGCTTTCTTTGAGTAATACTCCACTCGTCGAGGAGTCGAGACGATCAATAGAATGATGATGTAATATATCTGAAAACTATTCTTGATTCCTACAAGTTTTGTAAACCCTAGCAAGTTCAAGAACCGACAACCCATTTCGTTACGATGCTTTCTTGAATGATATCGCTCGAAATTGGGGAGTTACGATCGTTTCTTGAAATTGCTAGAGGCTAGAATGTGAATGATATCTACAAAAGAATAAGGGTAAAATGATGAAACCCTAGTTTCACGAAGAAGCCCTAACTATCGTCGATCATCATCGATCTAGTATCAATCCTTCGAAGGACAAGAACACGAAATCTTGAGATTACATCACGTCTATAGATCCGATCAATTCCTACGAGCCTCATTTAGATTCTTGACATTTGATTGGAAATATTATCGAAACCCCATTCTTGATTGTTTATCAGTTTCTTGATTCTTGATTAAACTCGTGACACCTGAATCAATTGATAAATTCTTGAATCATGTTTTCTTTTCTTTTCGATTACCTTTTCGATTCAAAACAAATCAAATATAAAAACGAATCGCACAATCCCTGTGGACGATCCGCACTCGCTTACGATCTACAATCGACACCATAATTGATTGCGGTCAAATATAATTCTTTGGTTGTGATTCTATTCATTTTCTAAAACGACACACAAAGAAAAAAATACAATCAAATGGCGCCGTTGCCGGGGATCGCGCGCTAATTCGTTTTATATCAAAGTTTGAATTGAAAGATTTATTTCATTTTGATTTTTGAGTTCAAAATTCGTGCAAACCCTAAACAATTTGTTGTGTTTCATTGCAAGGAGATCTGGAGCTTGCTGGAAATTTGGAAAAATATTTGGAATATACCAGAGAGCAGAGGGAGTCTACAGAAGCTCCCTGGTGAATTGTTGTTCAGTGATCGCACCATACGACTACGGAAGCGCAGTGGGAGTACCCATATGCGGCGGAACCGCGGCTTGGTGGAGGGTTCTCTGTACAATTTTTCTCCAAGGTGATTTCTTACCTTCTCCTCTCTCCTCTTTTTAGCTCCAACTGACAATTTTCTGCAGGATTCTTTGCAAAGAATAGCAGCTCGCAAATTGCAAAATTAAATTTGTGCGTGATTTTGTTTCTTAGTTGTTTGCATTCTAAATACGGATATTAAGGGGCACGGCCAAATCCAAATTAGGTGGGGATTTCATTACCCTTCCTAGGCCCCGAAAACCACAAACTTGCATCCGCATTGACCCACATTAACTAAAAGAAATCTAGAGATGACTCTAAGGACTGTCGCGCTCACTTAGGATAGAAGAAGGCCGTGGGTAATTCATTGCTTATCCGCGTTTTCTTGTGGTGCCTAGGAAAGTGTGTCGAAGGCTAGTGGTTATTAATTAGGCCCACTACTTACGTAGTGGAGGACCTTCCCACTTACCTGGCACATACCTGGCCACAGGGGAACAAAGAGGTAGTGGAGGATTCTATCCCGCGACTTGTCTTTTGGCAGTTAGGAGCGGTCTAGAGCCGGACCTAGGTGACCACTAGATTCTAGGGTTTGTGTGCTGCATTTGTTGTGTCGCATCATTTTTTCAAAAATCCGTCCATTTTTCAAAAGCAAACACCGCATTCATTTACCCCTAATTATAAGCCAACGCTGCCACTTGTACTAACCCTTTTTAGTACAAGATAGGCTGGACACGGGATTCTAGTGCCCGTTTAGTCCGCGTACCTTTTATCGACTCCGAAGTCGATATTTCTCCATTTACCTTTCCTTTACCTACTACCACACCCACACTGATGGATCCACCTCCATCAAATTTCTTTAACCCTAATCTGCCGCCGTCCGTTGGTGCGCAGAATCCACCCCGCATCTCTCTCCAGGAGAGATGCTACCCTATTAGAGGTCCTCTTTCGACCTGCTTATCCACACCACCAGCCAATGGGGATAACTTTGAGATTAAACCCCAATACATCAACCTTTTACCCAAATTCCATGGACTCGAGACCGAGGACACTTTCGTTTTCATTACCAAATTTGAAAACGTATGCGCAATGATGGGTACGTCATAACTTTCAGTGGATGCTATGCGTCTACGACTTCTTCCATTTACCTTGTGCGATATAGCCGAGAAGTGGCTATATAACACTACCGCACACTCTATTACGAATTGGGAAGAATTCGTCGCTGCATTCCTTAAGAAATTTTACCCAACCCAAAAGACAGCTCGAATCCGTAGCGAACTGAATCAATTTGCCCAGCTCCCTACTGAACCATTCTCTAAATGCTTTGAACGTTTCAAGGATCTATTGGTTCAATGTCCTCATCACGGCATCCCTAGATGGGAGCTTTGCCGAATCATATATGAGGGCAGTAACCCTAACACTAAACAGAGCCTTGAAAACATGTGTCAAGGTACCTTCATGACCAAGGATGATGGGGAAGCTTGGCGATATTTAGAAGAGTTCGCTGAAAAGTCTTTACAATGGGAAAGTCCATCATTTAGGAGTGGCAATAACCAATCAGATGTTTCCATAGGAGTTAGAGCTGACATTTCAGCTATACACAAGAAACTCAAGACTATGGAAAACAAATTTTTAGCTGCCTCCCTTAATCAAATGTCACTTTCCAAAACTGTATGTGGCTGCTGTTCTGATCCGTCTCACTTGAAGGAAGAATGTCCGTTTCAAGGTCGTGAGCATACCAATGCCGCATTTCAAAGATCTAGAAACGATCCTTTTTCTTCCACATATAATCAGGGGTGGAGGAATCACCCTAATTTTGCTTGGAACCAATCACACTCTCAAAACACGGTTCCAAACCAAAACAATTTCCAAAGGGTCCCTCCACCACATCAGCAACCACAACTTCAATTAAGTCAGCACCCCTTTCAAGCACATAATTTTCAAAATCAGGTCAACACACCTGCACTGTCTAGTCCTTTACAGTTGACCGGAACGGATGAATCCTCTTCTTTTGCACAATACATGAATTTGGTCTTAACAAATATCATGCAAGTTTCGGCTGAAATAAAGTCATCTGTCGATAAAATTGAGAAAAACTCTGCGTCCCAAAATGAGAGTATTAAATCGATGGAAGAAGAAATTGCATGATTAAAAGCCGAAATGAGTGCAAGAGAGAAAGGGAAACTTCCAGCTCAACCCTTATCCAATCCTGGTTATTCACATCATGTGAATGCAATCACCACGTTGAGATCTGGAAGAGTGCTTGACAATCACGTTGGGGAAGAGTTTGATGATACAGAAAAATCAATCAATGATACCCCGGCTGAGACCTTTCCACACACACGCACTTCTAGTTCTCATCCCAGTTCTTCTACCCCACCACCTTCTTCCGAGCCTATTCTCCATTTCCCAAAAGGCTCGCCAGTTCAGCCCACCTCTTTTAACCCTCCACGGACGATCCCCACATCTATTCTGGGATCGGTTCCACACACACTTCCTTCTCCTATGATGGACCCAGCGCTTATTGCTAAAGCACCTTATCCTAATCGGTTAAGGGCTAACACACCAAGTCCACATATGGAGAAGATCACTGAGATGTTTAAACAGGTTAACATAAATATCCCTCTTCTAGATGCTATCCAACAAGTCCCTGCATATGCGAAAGTTCTTAAAGACTTGTGCACTAGAAAGAGGAAGAAACAAATGCCCAAGAAGATATTCATGGCAAAGACTGTAGACACGGCTTTCCCCCCAACAATTACCGAGGAAGCGTAAGGATCTTGGATATCCTACGATTTCCATCTCTATTGGGGAGAAACACATTAACCATGCTCTACTAGATCTTGGGGCAAGTGTTAACCTGCTTCCTTTCTCAGTTTATGAGCAGTTAGGGATCGGAGAGTTGAAACCATCTCCTTGCACTCTCCAGATGGCTGACCGATCAATCACCAGACCTAGGGGTGAACTAGAGGATGTGTTGATAAAAATCGGGGAATTTATATTCCCTGTGGACTTTATTGTAATTGATACACAGCCTGTAGCGAACTCACGGAATCAAATTCCGGTGATTTTAGGTCGCCCTTTTTTGGCCACTTCCAATGCTATCATCAATTGTCGTAACGGTTCTATGACCCTATCCTTCGGGAAGAGGACAATTGAGATGAACATTTACAAATTAGGAAGTGTACCCTCCGAACCTACTGCTCAGGTCTGTTCTGTCGACTTAATGGATGTCGACAGCAGCGAATTTGATGATCCTCCTGATACTGATCTTGACTCTTTTCATATGTTATTGTTTGACCCAACTATGTATCATACACATACGGACTCTTCCACCGAGATGTCTGGGTCAACAAGTAACACTGATTATGAATTGCTTTTAGAGTCTGAAGATCACCCCGCACTTTGTGATGACATTATTCTTCGGGGTATAGATGAAACTTTTGACGAGATCTTCGCTGATGAACTCGCATTTCTAAAAAGCACGGGTGTTGAGATGAATCATCTACCAATCAATGAAATTGAACCTCCACCCCTTCTTCTGACTTGTAAGAAGAATGCGAGTAATCCATCACACTCACTGCATCGTCTCTCCAAAATGAGACGCACACATATTCTATTCCACCACTTACCCTTTCCACACTTCTTCTTCCACCAACCAGAGCACTGCATTGATAAAATTTTTGAATGGTTGGTGTTAACCTTCGGTCTTTGCAAAGCTTGGCATCGACCAATGATTTTTGACCCCCTCATATGATTTTCAAAAGATTAACATTGCATAACTCAAGTTTGGGGGGGCATTTCATCGGGCTTTTAAAAAGAAAATTTTTACAAAATTTTGAGCCAAAAATAAGTTTGGGGGAGGTTCTTCACTTAAATATTTTGCCCCCACTAATAAATTCCTCCCAAGCTTACAGGTTTTCGAGATTTAGCATATGGCAACAGTGAGGACACTGTTGAAAACAAGTTTGGGGGAGGTTTGTGCTTATTTTCACATCATTTGCATCATACTTTGCATAAGCACAAAACATTTTTGAAAACCTATAAAAATTTAAAAAATTTCCAAAATATAAAAATATTTTTTTTGTACATAAATAAGATAATGAAAGTTTAGATAGTGAAAAATTACATCCATGAGATTAGAAAAATTTAAGAAAACCAAGAAAATTAGAAGTTTTCTTATACGAACTAGTAATAAGTAGTTATGAGCCGTTGTCCCAAGGGTTAGTAAGATGAAGGACATCACTAATCTGAGGATAAAACTAAGTCTGAAAAATAGTTTCTATTCTGGAAGCCAAACATTTTTGAACGTTGCTACCCTGCTATTCGCACTTACACATGTCTTAAAGCCTGGGATAGTAGAAGATACCTTGAAATGCTCTTGTCTTAAAGCCAAAAGTATGAAGGAAATAAAAAAAATGAATAAAGAAAATATAAAGTGGTGAGAAAAATGGACACTGGTTTTGTTATCACTAAGGGCAATAAAAAAATATATAGCGAGGGTGCTTCTTCACCTAGTGCCCTAAGACCAACTGGTCTGGGAGTCACTGCTATGCCTGAGGTGGTGCAAGACGAGGAAAATACACCAAGTAAGCAAGCACAGGAGTAATCGGTCGGTTAGTACCTCAAGAAGTATTAACGGTCGCATGAAAGTGTATGAGCAATCTCATCTAAATATTCATTAATTAAAAAGTACTGAGGCTGATGGGCAAGAGTATGATAGCTTGAATTGAATTCTCCGGGTGTAGGGATGTCCTTTACACACACGCAGGGTTATATGATCGATGTTTGGAAAACAGATAGGAATGAAGAATAAGACGATGTTTTATTGAGGGAGGACGTGATTTCTGACATCTTTTCATGACCATTAAGATAGGGCTCATGACAACCGAAAAGCTAGCTTAGTTGGAAACCCTAATTTTCAAGGCTTTTCTTTTACAAATTCTTTTCTTTAAATGAAATATTCATGATCTTTCTTTTATTATTGGATTTTGTGGGTGTAATCCGCTGAAAACCCTCAGGAGACAACACTCCTCCTACTAGGGGCACCTAGAGGTTTAAAGGCTTATTGCACGTGCTCAGTGCAATCGTGTTGCCTACGAAAGTGTGCTAGTTAGTTTTTTTTTCTTTCTTTATTTTCTCCTTCTCTTTTTAATAAAACAGTTCGCTCGAGACGATCGAAATTAAGTTTGGGGGAATTTGATTAGTCGAAAATATTGTATATTTTAGCCGGCAATTTCCTCATCATTTGCATCCATATAGAAGTGTTCGGCATTCATATTTTACATATTAGCAAAACTGTCGCAAAATATCAGATTATATGTATTAGACTTTAAAACCAACACTATAAAGAAAATTGACTACATTTCATGGCATCGCATCATCTCTACATTTGCGCAACACTTGTTTTGAGATCTGTGTAGGAAAATCCAGAAGTAAAGCCAAAATTTACATGGCGCTGATCAAAACATTACGCCAACTCAATGGTTTCAGTTCTGGTAGCAATCCAAAAGGCAAAATACAATTCAACATATCAGATAAAGCCCAAAATATCATCACAAAGCAGCACCAGAAGATTCAAAGCCCAAGCCTCCTACATGGCCACGGAACCGCGGCCGGAGCTTGCTTGTGCCGCGGTTCCGTGGCGGCCTTGCCACTTCATCAATCCAATTTTGCTGCACAACTCTTAACTCACTTCCAGAAGCTCAGAAAGACAGGACAAATTCCAGAATATTCCAGAGACTTCTGCCAGATCAGCAAACTAGGGTTTCTAATGCTTAATTAATCCTAGCTTAAAACCTAAGCTAGCTCCTAACAAACTCTTTCTAGGAACTCCTCAACAAACTTTTGGAGGGAATTGTAATTTCAAACCTAGACCTAGGGTTTGGGAAGTCTATAAATAGAAGCCTAAACCTAGGGTTAAAGGGAGACTAGATACTTGATACTTGGATCCATTATCTAAGATTTAGATACTTCTTCATTTTACCCCCTTCATCTTCTTCTTCCACAAGTCTAGTGAGAAGGCTTGTGTGAAACCCTAACCCTAATTCTAACCCAAATTCAAGATCCCGAGTACCCATCAACCAAGAAGCCTTGCAACCTTTTATGAGCCGAGCCGATCTTCAACGGAGAAAGTGGTCCAAGCCAATCCGCGACTCACGAAGCCGAGCAAAGCCAAGTCAACAATTTAGTTCTTCCTCTTGTAGTTCTTGAGTGACTGTAATCAAATTGTTGATATAAATAAAAGGTGATTTTCTTTTATCTTGTTTTCTTTAAATTCTTGCATCATGATTCAATCTAAATTTCTAGTTGTAATTCTTATTGTGATGCTTGAGTAATACTCCGCTCGTCGAGGAGTCGAGACGATCAATAGAATGTTGATGTAATATATCAGAAAACTATTCTTGATTCCTACAAGTTTTGTAAACCCTAGCAAGTTCAAGAACCGACAACCCATTTCGTCACGATGCTTTCTTGAATGATATCGCTCGAAATTGGGGAGTTACGATCGTTTCTTGAAATTGCTAGAGGCTAGAATGTGAATGATATCGACAAAAGAATAAGGGTAAAATGATGAAACCCTAGTTTCACGAAGAAGCCCTAACTCTCGTCGATCATCATCGATCTAGTATCAATCCTTCGAAGGACAAGAACACGAAATCTTGAGATTACATCACGTCTATAGATCCGATCGATTCCTACGAGCCTCATTTAGATTCTTGACATTTGATTGGAAATATTATCGAAACCCCATTCTTGATTGTTTATCAGTTTCTTGATTCTTGATTAAACTCGTGACACCTGAATCAATTGGTAAATTCTTGAATCATGTTTTCTTTTCATTTCGATTAACTTTTCGATTCAAAACAAATCAAATATAAAAACGAATCGCACAATCCCTGTGGACGATCCGCACTCGCTTACGATCTACAATCGACACCGTAATTGATTGCGGTCAAATATAATTCTTTGGTTGTGATTCTATTCATTTTCTAAAATGATACACAAAGAAAAAAATACAATCAACCTGCATAAGGATGTGCTTATGGATTACCCAGCCCCCACAAGTGTGGCTGCCATCACAACGCTGGTAATCAAGCAAAGATCCTAAGGGCTCCACTAATGTGTAAAGGCGATATGCTAAAAGAAACACATGCACACATTTAAGCAGAAACAAACCAAGTAGAATACTACTATATTGAGCAAGATTGTCTATACAAGGTGAATATCCCAAGCTTCCATCAAGTAATATACAAACTAGTATGATACAGTAATGACCTCTAGGGCATATACACTAACAGCACCTTACCTTATCCTCAACCGATGAAGATAAATGTTTACCACACAATTTTCAAAATGTATATCTCACTTTATAAAATAAAGGTACAAATATTCCATTTTAAAATTTGGTGCATAACAACGGTTATTCGAAACCAAATATTTGTCGTCAGGAAAAAGCCAGACGATTTAATCCAATAATACTAATCGCAACGAATTCTAATATTGAGAATTAAATCGCCCATTTTCTAATATTGTACTCCCACTCATCATCTGTAACACCGTACAGATGATAGATCCAAATCTGGTAAATACATACCTTGGAGTCAGAATTGATTGTGAAAACAGTTCTCTTTTACATGTACACAGAAAAACTGAAACATGAAAATGTTTCATAGGGGTTGGTCAGGTATTCCTAGTAATGCCTTTTCCATTATACAAATTCATGACGGTAGTCGCAATTTCCTTTGCCCACACTTCATTTCCTTTATATGTCTCTATATCTTACCTTCTGTACACCGTCCTTAGGCTAATTTGGTTTTCTTCTTTCCCTGCCTTTCGACACCAGCATGAGGTTTGGAAGAAGGCTATCCAATAAGCGTAACATGTGTACTCTCTTAATGCAAGGAGCTCTCACAACCTGAGAGAAGGTAAAGGGAAGAGACAACTGAATAATATTATTCAAATTCTTTAGAACCTGTGGCCATTCTCGAATGAAGTAACTTCTTTGAGTTCGTATGTAACTATACGATGGTCGTTCCAAGCAATATGGATCATAGTAGTGATACGAAGTGTTATGAAGAAACGCAAAGGGTAAAGAAGCAGTGGCAGGGATATGTGCGACTTTGTCACGAATCAAGACAAGCCAAAGCCAAAGGGTGTAAAAAGGTTCGGTCAAATTGGTTCAGTAGTTTTTAAGGTAAGTCATGGGTCGCCCGTAGGAATGCCTAGCACGACAGCAAGGTTTCGGGAAGCATCGTCCATGCCATTTTCAAAATTTTCCATGCTAAACAATCCTAACCCTATAATCTTAACTAGAGATTTAGACGAAACAACATGTAAACAACTTTACATCTAAGTGAATATGGAATACAACCTTTGTAGACCGGTCCTTCACTTAAATAGCTCCGTGTACCCTTCGCTCCTAGTAGTGATCTTCCGGACTCTAGAATGGCTCCAAAAGATGAAAGGAACAAGCTTGCTGTAACGTTTTAGAAATCGTTATGCGAATTTTCCGTTAATAGGTAAAATAAACTGTGTTTTCCGTAAAAACCTAGAAGCGATCATTTTTCAGTATAGACTTAACTGCACCTAGTTTAACTAGGAAATTGATAGTTTGCGGTTTTTAGTTGTCACTTGAAAATTTTAGTTCACTTAAATATTTTTCCTTAATTAAAATATTATTATAAACTTTTAATTATACACTTAATTAGTGGTAATTACAAATTTGATTGGGTTAATTATGCTAAACTGAATCCATGCTAACTTAATCACAAGATTAAGCATTAAATCTTCTTTGAAAAATATCCTTGAAAATATCTAGATATTTGTTGGAATTAAAGAATATTTTAATTAAAAGAATTAAAATGTGGCAGGATGGGAGGTGCTTTAATTAAGCATTAATTGTGAACTTAGGCTAGAAATTTCCACACAATTTCCACAGCCTCCTCCTTTTTTCCTCCTTGGCCAAGCCCCCCTTGCTGCCCCATCATTTTCCTCACCCCATTTTCACTTCTTCAAACTCAAATAATTCATAAAAAATCATCAAATAATCTCACAAACTCAAATACAAATCCATACCCATTATTCATTAAGCTTAACCAAGTTTGGATCTTCATGAAAGTTAGCATTTTGGAGGCTAATTTTGTAACATTTCAGAAAATATAAAATATTATTTTTGGAATTTAATATTAAAATAATATATTTCGCGAAAAATACCCGATTTGCGAAATTGGGGTTTTCGTAAAAAGGTATAAATATATACCAATAATTATGAAATAATTGAAAATTAAAATGATTGTATTCATTTAAAAATATATTTATCGGATTTGGCATTTTTAAAATTTATTATATGCAGTTTGGATAAAACCCGATTAGTGCACTGCTAATCGCGTTTAGGCCAAATCCGTGTTTCTATAGTTTTCCATGGCTAGTGCACCATGTCATGTTACATTTTGTTGCATATTATTGCAATTGTGTTATTTTGTTTCATTATTGTGAGAAGAAAAGAGAAAAAAAGGGAAAAAGAATGAAATATTGGAGAGAGAGAGAGTGTGTGAAACATGAGTGTGAGGGGTGGGAATAAAAGAGAGTGAGGGTAGGAGAGAGAGGGCAGCCATATTTTCCCCTCCCCATTTTCTTTTCATCTTCTCCTTCTTCATCTTCACATTCCCTCCACCTTCACCCAAAGAAACTATTTCAAATCCTTCATCCAAACCCTAAACCCCTTTCATTAAAGTTGATCCCCTCTTCATCCTCTACACTTTGGACCAACAAAGGATGGATTTTGAGGACTTGGGGGCAGCTAGGGTTTTTCTTGAGTTGCCCAAACGAGGTATGAATTCTTCCATCTAGTTTAGTTTAAAGTCTAATAGCACCCTATAGTAGTTTAGAGTTAAATTGGTATTGATTTGTGATGTTAGAAAAATCCTAGAGAAGGGTTTGAGTGTTGTGTGGATTGGGTGATTCCTAGTGGCTGTTTACAAGACCCTAGAGATCGATTCTTGACCTGGACCTGTGACCAAACCCTAAAATACGAACTTTAGATTTGTCGATATCGGGTTTTTGTGGATTTAGCGATGGTATTTAGAGATCTGGGATGACCCAAGACCTTTGTAAAGAAAGTTCCCTTGACAGTGAGACGTTCAGGCAACCATGAATCAACCCTGGAAACCTGAGCCCCTCCCCCCACTGCATGGCCGCAGATTAATTCTCCCAGGCCGCAATTTGCGGCTGGTCATGGCAAAAGTGAGTGAGTTTTGGTTGGCGGTTCCCTCATGTGATATCTAGAGCAACCCCATATGCAAAATTGGCTAGTTTGACCCGAGTCAAAATCTGGGAGCACATTGGTGTGATTTTTTGTTATGTTTTCCGTATTTTGAATGCTAGGTTGTGATATTTGGATTTATTTGGTTGTTGGATGTTTGTACATCAACAAAAAGGGATGATTGGTTGGTTTTGCATGCGTGGGCTATAGGTTCTAACCTATAGGCGATCCGTGTGCCGTATTGATTTTCCGGAATCGATTTTAATAGTGATTGCGATTGTATTGCTTGTAGGTACCTTCGCGTGGATTCCGAGACGACGGAGCATGGCGTCATCGACTTCGGCAAGTAAGGATCAATGTGAGTAGTGTAGGGTGTTTTTCATCACCCTATTGAGATGGGAATACGCGCGCGCTTGTCAAGCGTACTACAGATTCCCCCTGCCTAGGGTAGGCCGGGGTTTATTGATTGTGGGGATCCGAATCTCCGGCAGCCGCGGACTAAGCTGCCGTTAATTACCCCTCGCCTTTGGAGCGAGGGAACCTCCGATTGACGGGTTGACATCAGCATCGCTATACTGGAATATGGTACCAGAAGCGAATCATCATTTGTCATGAGAGGATTTGAGAATTGGTTTTGGTTTGGCATCTGTATTGCTACACTGGAATAATGCCAGGAGCAACTCATCATTTGCCCTGGAAGGATTTGGGAATTGGTTTTTGCTTGGCATCAGTATCGCTATACTGGAATATGGTACCAGGAGCGAATCATCATGTGCGCTTGCTTATCAGGAAGCGATGGCTTAGGAGACAGGTTTTAGGTCCCTATCACCTAAGAATTTTCAATTTTGTGAGCCGTAAGGGTCTCACAAAGCATTTTCTCCCTACGAGTCGTAAGGATCCCGTAGGTGTATTTTCTCCTTAGCAGTCGTAGGGACTCCTAAGTGTGTTGCTCCTTTGTGGGTCGTAAAGATCTCATGCGGGAATTTTCTCCTCATAAAGTCGAGAGGACTTTGCGAGTGCATTTCATCTCTTTTTCACGAGTTTGCGCCCTTTCGGGTTTTCACAAACTCGCCGGCAGTCCCGCTCTTTTTACTCACGGAGCCCTTTCGGGTTTTCATCCGTGCCCCTTTTTCTTGGAACATACCATTTTTTTTTGGACTTTGAATGTGGTCTCACCGGTAGGACTCGGGAGAGATTGGGATTGTTTTACGCCCGTGGATTGTATACGGTTTTGCAGGATGTATGATCCAGACTGTAGGGCCGGAAAAATTTCGGGACTTTGTCAGCGTCTGCATCGCTGCACTGGAATATGGTACTAGGAGCGACTCATCATTCGCCATTGGGGTATGGGATTTGGAATTTGGTTGGCGTCTGCATCGCTGCACTGGAATATGGTACTAGGAGCGACTCATCATTCGCCATTTAGGGATTGGAATTTGGAACTTTGTTGGCGTCTGCATCGCTGCACTGGAATATGGTATCAGGAGCGACTCATCATTCGCCATTGGGGTATGGGATTTGGAATTTGGTTGGCGTCTGCATCGCTGCACTGGAATATGGTACCAGGAGCGACTCATTATTACCATTTAGGGATTGGAATTTGGAATTTGGTTGGCGTCTGCATCGCTGCACTGGAATATGGTATCAGGAGCGACTCATCATTCGCCACTTGGGGATTGGGGAGCGATGGCTTAGGAGACAGGTTTAGATCCCTATCGCCTAAGGCTTTTCAATTTTATGGGCCGTGAGGGTTCCATAAAAGCATTTTCTCCCTACGAGTCGTAAGGATCCCGCAGGTGTATTTCTCCTTAGGAGTCGTGAGGACTCCTAAGTGTGTTTTTCCTTTATGAGTCGTAAGGATCCCACAAAGGTTTTTTCTCCTCATGTATCGTGAGAACACATGAGTGGGTCTTCTCAATAGAGCATAATTCCAAAGGTGGAGACCAGCCGCATAACTGGTGATTATGGTGGGGCATGGGTATGATGAGAATTATTTGAGCTCGTGGATTGTATACGACAGTCAATTTGGGGACTGGCCGTAGGGCTGGGAGAATTTTGGAAATTTGAATTTTTGTTGGAATTGGTGCCTTGGGAGACAGGTTTAGATCCCTATCACCTAAGGCTTTTCAATTTTATGGGCCGTAAGGGTCCCATAAAAGCATTTTCTCCCTACGAGTCGAAAGGATCTCATAGGTGTATTTTCTCCTTAGGAGTCATGGGGACTCTTAAGTGTGTTGCTCCTTTGTGAGTCGTAAGGATCTCACGCAGGAATTTTCTCCTCACAAAGTCGAGAGGACTTTGTGAGTGCATTTCATCTCTTTTTTACGAGTTTGTACCTTTTCGGGTTTTCACAAACTCGCCGGCAGTCCTGTTGTTTTTACTCACGGAGCCCTTTCGGATTTTCATCCGTGCCCATTTTGCTTGTAAACATACCATTTTTTTATTATTTATTTATTTATATTTTTTTTTTCACTGGCGAGACTTTGAATGTTGTCTTACCGGTAAGACTTAGGAGAGAGAAAAAGTTGTTTGGATATTTTCATTATCCTTACCTTTATAGGCTATATACTTTATATATAGCCCCTTGGACTTTACAAAAATGGCATTTTAGCCATCTCATGGCTCATGTGCCATTTCTTTTTGCTCATAGCCATGGGCTTACAAAAATTTGGCTTTATGCCCATTTCGCTTACATTCATGCATAAAAAATTATTTATTACATGATCTATAATTTGGCATGGAGGAGGCTGACCGCGGGCTTGACTTGGGCATGGGCCCGCTTGGCCTGGGGGTTGACCTTGACTTTGACTCGGTCAACCGGTGTGCAAATTTTGACCCCATCAATAAATGCACACAGCATATTTGAGTTGTGTGCATGAAATTGATGGATCTTGAAGCTGAACTTCGAGGTGGAACATCATTCCGGGGGCGGAGCATCATTCCTGGGAGCATGATTCCCGGGGATCGGAGCATCATTCCGATTCACGTAGCATAATTCCAGGGTCGGAGTATCCCTCGAGGAGCATGATTCCCGGGGATCGGAGCATCGTTCCGATGAGCGGAGCATGAATTCAGGGATCGGAGCATCATTCCGATGAGCGGAGCATGATTCCAAGGATCGGAGCATCATTCCGATGAGCGGAGCATGATTCCAAGGATCAGAGCATCATTCCGAAGAGCGGAGCATGATTCCAGGGGATCGGAGCATCATTCTGATGAGCGGAGCATGATTCCAGAGATCGGGGCATTATTCTGAAAGGCGGAGCATGATTCCAGGGATCGGAGCATCATTCCGAAGGGCGGAGCATGATTCCAGGGATCAGAGCATCATTCCGAAGGGCGGAGCATGATTCCAGAGATCGGAGCATCATCCCGAAGAGCGGAGCATGATTCCAGGGATCAGAGCATCATTCCAAAGCGGAGCATGATTCCAGGTATCGGAGCATAATTCCAACGAGCGGAATACGTTCTAACCGAAGCATAATTTCGATGAAGAGGTTGATTCCCAGGCGACGCATAATTCCGACAGGGAAGGCAAATACTCCGAGGTGAAGCATGATTTCGACACGGGGTACATTCTGAGACGGAGCATAATTCCGGCGCAGAGCTTGTTGGCTGACTTGATTCTGAGACGAAGCATAATTTCGACAGGGAAGGCAGCTACACCGAGGCAAATCATCATTTCGACACGGGGTCCATTCTGAGACGAAGCATGATTCCGGCGCAGAGCTTGTTGGTTGACTTGATTCCGAGGTTGAGCATAATTCCGACGAGGAGGTCGTTGGTTGATTCCGAGCCGAAGCATAATTCCGACAGGAAAGGCAGATATCCCGATGCGAAGCATGATTTCGACACGGGGTAAATTTTGGGACGGAGCATGATTCCGCCGCAGAGGTTGTTGGTTTGATTTGATTCTGAGGCGGAGCATAATTCCGACGAGGAGGTCGTTGGTTGATTCCGAGCCGAAGCATAATTCCGACAGGGAAGGAAGATACACCGAGGCGAAGCTTGATTTCGACGGGGGGTACACTCTGAGATGGAGCATGACTCCGACGCAGAGCTGGTTGGTTGATTTGATTCCGAGGCGGAGCATAATTCCGGCAAGGAAGGTAGATATCCCGAGACGAAGAAGTCTCGCCGGGCGTGCCAGAATCTGTAGGGTGTTTTTCGTCACCCCATTGAGATGGGAATGCGCGCGCGCTTGTCAGGTGTACTACAGATTCCCCCTGCCTAGGGTAGGACGGGGTTTATTGATTGTGGGGATTCGAATCTCCAGCAGCCGCGGACTAAGCTGCCGTTAATTACCCCTCGCTTTTGGAGCGAGGGAACCTTTGATTGACGGGTTAAACTGGTCATGCGAACTCAATGTGCAGTGTACGTGTATTTTGTTTTGGAGGGGGGCTTGGATATATCGGGAGCTATGCAGAGTTTTTACGGGGGTCTCGCTACCCAGATAGCGGGCTGGGGGTTAAGGGGGCTAGCAGCCCCCTTGCGGGGTACGGGGCAGCGCCCCGGCCCAAAAATTTTTTGGGACGGTGTTGTAGAGTGTGTGAGTATATATACATATATATAAAATAAAAAAATGAATGGGAATCCAAAGGATGCGTGGGAAAAAGCGCCAGCGCTTTGAGCGCTAGCGCGCCATGTGTCAGCAAGTGGGCGCTCGGACGCTAGCGCCCTGAGCGCAAGAGCGCTAGCGCACCACGTGTCACCTACGGGATCCTTACGACTCGTAGGGAGAAAATGCTTTGTGAGACCCTTACGGCTCACAAAATTGAAAAGTCTTAGGTGATAGGGACCTAAAACCTGTCTCCTAAGCCATCGCTTCCTGATAAGCAAGCACAAATGATGATTCGCTCCTGGTACCATATTCCAGTACAGAGATACTGATGCCAAGCAAAAACCAATTTCCAAATTCTCCCGGGGCAAATGATGAGTTGCTCCTGGCATTATTCCAGTGTAGCAATACAGATGCCAAACCAAAACCAATTCTCAAATCCTCTCATGACAAATGATGATTCGCTTCTGGTACCATATTCCAGTATAGCGATGCTGATGTCAACCCGTCATTCGGAGGTTCCCTCGCTCCAAAGGCGAGGAGTAATTAATGGCAGCTTAGTCCGCGTCTGCCGGAGATTGGGATCCCCACAATGAATAAACCCCGGCCTGCCCTAGGCAGGAGGAATCTGTAGTACGCCTGACAAGCGCGCGCGTATTCCCATCTCAATGGGGTGACGAAAAACACCCTACAGATTCTGGCAAGCCCGGTGGGACTCGGGAGAGATTGGGATTGTTTTACGCCCGTGGATTGTATACGGTTTTGCAGGATGTATGATTCAGACCGTAGGGCCGAAAAAATTTCGGGACTTTGTCAGGGTCTGCATCGCTGCACTGGAATATGGTACCAGGAGCGACTCATCTTTCGCCGTTGGGGTATGGGATTTAGAATTTGGTTGGCGTCTGCATCGCTGCAGTGGAATATGGTACCAGGAGCGACTCATCATTCGCCATTTAGGGATTGGAATTTGGAACTTGGTTGGCGTCTACATCGCTGCATTGGAATATGGTACCAGGAGCGACTCATCATTCGCCATTGGGGTATGGGATTTGGAATTTGGTTGGCGTCTGCATCGCTGCACTGGAATATGGTACCAGGAGCGACTCATCATTCTTCATTTAGGGATTGGAATTTAGAATTTTGTTGGCGTCTGCATCGCTGCACTGGAATATGGTATCAGGAGCGACTCATCATTCTCTACTTGGGGATTGGGGAGCGATCGCTTAGGAGACAGGTTTAGATCCCTATCGCCTAAGGCTTTTCAATTTTATGGGCCGTGAGGGTCCCAAAAAAGCATTTTCCCTACGAGTCATAAGGATCCCGCAGGTGTATTTCTCCTTAGGAGTCGTGAGGACTCCTAAGTGTGTTTTTCCTTTATGAGTCGTAAGGATCCCACAAAGGTTTGTTCTCCTCATGTATCATGAGGACACATGAGTGGGTCTTCTCAATGGAGCATAATTCCAAAGGTGGAGACCAGCCGCGTAACTGGTGATTACGGTGGGGCATGTGTATGATGAGAATTATTTGAGCCCGTGGATTGTATACGGCAGTCAATTTGGGGACTGGACGTAGGGCTGGGAGAATTTTGGAAATTTGAATTTTTGTTGGAATTGGTGCCTTGGGAGACAGGTTTAGATCCCTATCACCTAAGGCTTTTCAATTTTATGGGCCGTAAGGGTCCCATAAAAGCATTTTCTCCCTACGAGTCGAAAGGATCTTATAGGTGTATTTTCTCTTTAGGAGACGTGGGGACTCCTAAGTGTGTTGCTCCTTTGTGAGTCGTAAGGATCTCACGCGGGAATTTTCTCCTCACAAAGTCGAGAGGACTTTGTGAGTGCATTTCATCTCTTTTTTACGAGTTTGCGCCCTTTCGGGTTTTCACAAACTCGCCGGCAGTCCTGCTGTTTTTACTCACGGAGCCTTTTCGGGTTTTCATCCGTGCCCATTTTGCTTGTCGACATACCATTTTTTTATTATTTATTTATTTTTATTTTTTTTCATTGGAGAGACTTTGAATGTGGTCTCGCCGGTAAGACTTAGGAGAGAGAAAAAGTTGTTGGGATATTTTCATTATCCTTGCCTTTATAGGCTATACACTTTACATATAGCCCCTTGGGCTTTACAAAAATGGCATTTTAGCTATCCTATGGCTCATGTGCCATTTCTTTTTGCACATAAGCCATGGGCTTACAAAAATTTAGCTTTATGCCCATTTCGCATACATTCATGCATAAAAAATTATTTATTACATGATCTATATTTTGGTATGGAGGAGGCTGGCCGCGGGCTCGACTTGGGCATGGGCCCGCTTGACCTGAGCTTGGGCCCACCTGGCTTGGGGGTTGACCTTGACTTTGACTCGGTCAACCGGTGTGCAAATTTTGACCCCAACAAGTTGATCTATATCTATGGGGGAAGTCGGGTGGATGGCGTATAGCACCCCCGCAAGTTTTTGGTGGAAACCGATCTATAGTATACATTCGTAGAAACCTAGATTTGAAAACTAGGGACATTGTTAAAAAGATAGATAGAGATGATATGAAGGATTGAATATGTGTATTGAGATATGAGATGAAAGCAAGAAGGATATGAAAAGTGAAGTGAATCACGACTTATAGATATATAGTTGCATTAGAATAAGTAGAAATTTTAGAGTAACATGACACTTGATGTGTAGGATAGAATGTATATTTAAATTGACTTGATGTGAGATAAATGCGATGAAGAGAATATACGATGTGATATGATGACTTGATGGTATGTTGGTATACGGATGCGAGTCGATTGAGATGATTGATACCTTTGCCGGTCCCCTGATATGAGTTTGTTATGGATGTGACCTGGGACATAGGTATATAGATATATATAGAATGTCGTGAATCATGAGTGATATGCCGTACGAGACGTTAGGTCCGTACCCCTCATTGTCATATAGGATGATAAGATCCCTGATGGTTTAATGCCGCCGTACGATGGTTTACCGTACGTGACGAGTGTTATGATGATTGATCCATACCCTTGACTAGAGGATACCGTATGATGGAGTATATCCTACGTGATGTTGTGAGGCTGGATGTCGATTGATAGATTCACCGACTCGGTCACGTTAGATACGTATACCTTATAGGTTTTAGCTGACGATTATGCTACATTCATGTCATTCTCATTGCATTACATATACCTGTGCTAGTACTGTAAGTCTATGGTAGCGCCCCGGTCGTCATTCTGACGCCAAACGCGGAACAAAAACTTTTATTACTGGCTGTATCGCATACTATAACCCGGATATTTCCATTAACGCTAAACTAACAAACTGTAAAGAGGTAGAAAGGCTATACCGATCGATCCGAGTCCTTGGGTCTTTAGCCATCATCCCACGCTCCTCGCGGCAACTCCGATCTCTTGTCTCCTCGTCAAGGTGGCACCACGTCAACGGATCTTTAAACGGGCTCCCGCCTCTATACCGAGGCAACTCGGACATGAAGTATGCTAACCGACATGTCCAAGATGAAGTAGAGAATGAGTAGAATACTTTGTCTCAAATACCCTAGGGTTCTCATCACATGAGAGGGATATGGTGGAGGTTGAAGAAGATGCTAAGGTTTGGAGAGTGTGAGCTCAAGAAATGAATCAAGTGAGCAAAAGAACCAAGCATAAAACTTGCCTTTTTTGCCCAAAATAATGGTGGTGATATATATAAGGTTTTGTGATGAAATATCAAGAAAAATATCTTCACAAAATATCTCCACAAACCCTTCATAATATCCTACCCAAAACAAACATCATTAATTCTCTAATGACTCACTAGATGACTCATTACATGAGTCATTAGTGAACATTCTAGAATCAATGAGTCATAACAATGAGTCACACTTTCCAAATCCAATAATCATTTAAACCAAATGATTAATCCAAAAAGAAATGCATCTTCTAAAATATTCTCGTAACGGATTACGAGAATACCCCTCACCTGTATATACATACCTGTATCCGTATTTCGACCGAATACGAATACGAGAGACTAAAATATTCTGACTCAATATAATACTTGGATCCGGCTTAAACCAAAGCCCACCAGTATTATCTGTCCGAAATATGACACGTGCACAAATGTACGTGCATGTACGAACCCTACCATAAAACCATACGGCCTCTACAACTTTTCGCCCGAGCTTAGGAAACTATCTGTGGGGGACTCTAAAGACTCGTCAGTACCCTGGCAGTGGGTTTAACCACAAGCACGTCAGCGGCACTAGCTGTGCGTAACGGCTGCCCATGTACTGACCGAAAGGGAAGCTGATGAGCGAACTCATCCTGAACCCTACTGAGCCTATCAGTGACAATATCCGTACAGTCCGGTCCGTTCGTCTATGAGCATCGCATATCGGGCCTAGGGGGCTGGTAACGTCAGACCCCCAATAGCGGTATAAGTCATGTCGGAGAGTAGCCCTGAACACCCTGAGAAACTACTGGAATACTTACCAGTAATTCTCACCTGCTTTGGCGAAGGACTTAGTGTAATGGCTCTCCTAGACACAGCGCGATCTCACCCTCAATACCGGGAGAGACGAATCCCCTGCCGATCTGCTCACTTGCCTCCATGTGGCTCGGAACTGTACTCAACTAAAACCTGTTTGCATGACTCCTTTGAGCCGTGGTAGGGTAGTAATCTAAGCATAGTGGGAACTCACACGAGATAAATGATGACCTCAGGTCGATGAACTAACCTGTACACATGTCACCAGGGAACTGCTATCCGACGCTAGGTATAAATACCAACTAGCAGGTTCCCGGCGAGTCCTGTCCGGTGTACTCATAACCCAATGAGCACCTGTATAAATCTTAGGTGATCCAACTGACACCAGTGGCTTGTAAGACTGGCCACCTCCCCTCGTCGGGGTCTCGACTGTATACACTAGTCTACTCCGGAGTATCGATGCCCTGTCTCGAAACTCCCACGACTAGGGACCACTTTTAAGGATGTGCTTATAGACTACCCAACTCTCACGTATATGATCACCATCATACCGTTGGTAGTCAAGCAGGATCCTAAGGGCTCTATCAACGTGTAATAGTGATCATGTCACCTGAAGTTGTACACGACTGATAAAGGCAAACCAGATAGCATACCATCATCTCAAGTAAGACTGTCCTACCGGTATAGGTCCTCCCTCAATCATTGCAATCACGTACCTGCGATCCAATAATTGACTTTGAGGGCACTATATCCAACAATCTCCCACTTGTACTTAAGGCTAATTATTGCGATGTCGCATACTCACAGCCCGTGTGATACCGAACACCCAACTCCTCTACTAATCAGTTTCACAAAGCTCGTTTGTAAAACTCTTGTGTTCGAGAAATAGCCTCAATGAGTGGATCCGCCCTGATGTTTCTTTCTATGTCTATCTTAATCTCAAGTTCGTGGAGAAAGCCATCTCCCGAATTGAGTAATAACTGTCTTAGAATATGTCTGGATATCTTATGGGACCTAGTTCATAAATGAACTCCAAATCCAAACTTCTTAGACTGTATCGACAACTGAAACTAATCAGTATCCAGCACCATGCCTCCCATAGTATCCTCTTGGACCACCTCTCCATAATACCACCCCTTTAGTCAGAAGGAAAACTATAACTCTGACAATCACTTTGTCATCCATGTCACCTTTGAAAGCCTGGAATGATAACCGTCTCCCGAAGGAGGCTGCCGTCATCAAATCCCTAGAACATTCACTTATATTCTAAAACTGCTTCCGTATGTTTCTCCAGGATTGGATTAATATAAACTTATCGTATCTAGTGCAAAAACAACATCTGGTGTGGTACTTGACATCTCACGATTGACTCAATTGCCTAAGCAAGTGATATGCCAATCATGCACATCCCTCTCCCCTTTAGTCTGTAAGACACCTTTAGAGAGGGAGACTCCATCACCTGCAGGTACACCACCATGCCAGGAGTCGTCCATTCTAAAATACTATTAGAATACTGTCAAAGTACCCACATTGGGAAACTACCCAAATCTAGATCTAAAACCATAGATCTAGTAACCAGAATGTCAGATATTATATCCATATCCTTTGTGGAGAAACAACTGTGTGACAACCACAGTATAACCGATTGTAGTATAGGAATTTTACTTCCTACTCTGTGTATGTCATCCAAATACTAGGACATCACACCCTACTACCTTCTTAACAGATCCATCCCCTATTCTGATGAAGTCAAAGCCATGACTGTCACATCAAAATTAGATGATCTATTTCCGCTATATCTGCTCTAGTCTATAAATAGACATAAGCAACTTGCCCACTATCGTTTCCGCTGCTCCCACTGACCACAACAACCCTCTGGCAGAATAATATATACGTGCACTTCTAAAGCTAGTTTAGAACGACGCTATACTTAACCTCCTGCCGGGTCTCATAGCTTGGAACAACAGTAGTGTCAAGTCTGGGTAAACAAGAACCTCCCTGTCACCGTCCTTGAGGCTACCAGAGTACCTCTCGGGTGCCTGAGGTTACCCACCATATCTGTTGACTGGCTAATAGAATGTCAAACCTGATTGAATATTTAGGTCCTATTAAATTTTCCGTAATCGTTTGCGGTTCTGGAATCACTTCCAGTTCTACCATACTCCCACTACTGTTTTCTGAAAAAATCCATTTTACTGAAACTGTGGCGAGTCAAATGTAAGTGCACGGCGGCGCCCCGGCCGTCAATCCGACGCCGGAGTGCGGAAACGAAACTTTTTCAAAAAATTAGAAACCGTCACCACCGCGCACTATAAAACCCGGATCGGGCCATTAACCTAACTCTAGCAAACTAGAAAAGGAGTAGAAAGCTATACCGAGCGATCCGTGTCCTTCAGTCTTCGGCCTCCACTTCGATCTCCTCGCGGAACCTCCGGTCTTCATCTCCTCGTCGGAACGGGCACCACATCGCCGGGTTCTTTTACGGGCTCCCACCTCTGGACCGAGGCAACTCGGGCACGAAGTTGGCGAGCCGACGTACCCAAGGAATGCTGTAGGCAAGTGTAGAGAGGATTGTCTCTTGGGGTTTGAAGTTGCCATTGATGGAGGTGAAGAAAGAAAGAACTTTGGAGGAAAAATGGTGCTCTCATTTTTCAAGCAAGGAATAAGAAATGAGATGATCAAATTTCCCACACCCTATCTCCCTCAAAATGGCCGGCCCCTTTTTCCTCAATAGTGGAGAAAAATCCAAGCATAAAGCAAAGGGAGAAAAAGGAATGAATATGAGAAGAAAAAGGTCACACTCTTTCATATCCAAAGTCATATACAAATCCCTTCACATTAATGCAAAAGAATTGATGGAAAAAGATTCTCATGATGCAATATCTATCATGAAGCCACAAATCACAAATGACACCTCCACAAAAGATAATTTGCATACTTGCAAAAAAACCCCTCCATCGGAAATTCAGCCAAAGAATGGAAGAAAGAAAAACTGGCTGAAACGGAATACAAACCGGCAACTTCAGAAACTGATCCCGTTATAAATTACAGGAAAACCCCGCGACTGTATATACATACCCGCATTTGTATTCCCACTGAATACAAATGCAATGAGACAAAATCTACACTGTACAATACCAGGATCTGGCTTAAACCAAAGCCCGCTAGTATTATCTGTCCGATCATGATCCGTGCAATACCGCACGTATCTGATCGAACCCTGCCATATCTCCATACGGCCTCTACATCGTTTCGCCCGAAACTTGAGAAACTGGTCTGTGGGGGACTCTAAAGACTCGTCAATACTTTGATTGTGGATTTAACCACTATCACGTCAGAGGTATTAGCCTATACGTAACGGGCTACCAGGTATTGAACAAAAGGGACATCGATGAGCGAACTCATCCGGACACCCTACGGAGCCTGTCAGTGACAATATCCGTACAGTCCGGTCCGTTCGTCTATGAGTATCGCATGGCGGGCCTAGGGGGTTGGTAAAAGTCAGACCCCCAAAAGCGGTACAAGTCATGTCGGAGTGTTGTCCAGAACACCCTGAGATACTACTGGAATACCTATCAGTAAATCTCTTGCCTCGGCCGAGGGCTTTGTGCAATGGCTCTCCTAGACACAGCGCGACCTCACCCCCAATACCGGGAGAGACGAAGCCCTGCAGATCCGCTCACTGCCTCCATGTGGCTCGGGACTGTACCCAACTAAAACCTGTTTGCACGTCTCCTTTGAGCGTGGTAGGGTAGTAATCAAAGCACAGTGGGAACTCACACGAGACAAATGACGATTTCAGGTCGATGAACTAACCTGTACACATGTCACCAGGGAACTGCTATCTGACGTCAGGTATAAGGCCAACTAGCATGTTCCCGGCGAGTCCTGTCTGGTGTACTCATAACCCAATGAGCACCTGTATACATCTTAGGTGAACCAACTGACACCAGTGGCTTGTGAGACCGGCCACCGCCCCTCGTCGGGGTCTCGACTGTATACACTAGTCTACTCTGGAGTATCGATGCCCTGTCTCGAAACTCCCACGACTAGGGACCTTTTAAGGATGTGCTTATAGACCCCAGCTCCCACGTATATGATTGTCTTCATACTGCTGGCAGTCAAGCAAGAATCCTAGGGGCTCTATCAACGTGTAATAGCGACTCGTAAGGTCACCTAAAGCAGTACACGATGATAAATATAAACCAGATAGCATACTATCATGTTGAGTAAGACTGTCCTACCGGTATAGGTCCTCCCTCAATCATTGCAATCACGTGCCTGTGATCCAATAATTGACTCTGAGGGCACTATCTCCAACAATCTCCCACTTGCACTCAAGGCTAATTATTGCGATGTCGCATACTCACAGCCCGTGTGATACCGAACACCCAACTCCTCTACTAGTTGTAAGTGCACGGCGGCGCCCCGGCCGTCAACCCGACGGCCAAACGCGGAAACGGTGATGAACTTTAAATTTTGCGGACTTAGCAAACCGGCACCACCGCGCACTAAACTCCGGATCGTGCCATTAAACTAGTCTAAGCTATCTAGAGAGGGGGTAGAGAAGTATACCATACGATCCGAGTCCTCCGGTCTTCATCTCCACTCCGATCTCCTCACGGGATCTCCGTCCGTCTCCTCCTCGTCGGAAAGGGCACCACGAAGCCGGGTACTTTTACGGGCTCCCACCTCAATACCGAGGCAACTCGCGCATGAAGCCGGCTACTCGACATGCTCAAGATTTGCTGTAGGAATATAGTGTAGAGTGTGCTTTGTCTCAATGGGGTTTGTAGTTGTCATGATGGAGGAATCAAAGAATAGAAAAATGGTGCTTGCATTTTTCTAGCAAGAAAATGAGATCAAGAATGAACTCTCGAGATGAACCTCTCATTTTCTTTCTCTCTTTTCCTTTTCTTCTTCTCTCTTTTCTTTTTCTTCTTCTCTCTTTTCTTTTTCTT
The DNA here is from genome assembly GCA_030015575.1 of Agapanthus africanus. NCBI lineage: Eukaryota > Viridiplantae > Streptophyta > Magnoliopsida > Asparagales > Amaryllidaceae > Agapanthus > Agapanthus africanus. The sequence continues at coordinate 128,759,373 of JASDDO010000016.1, read as the reverse complement.
CAACCATTTCATCAAGTGAGAGCAAGAGGGTGGAGGAATGAATATGATAGTATAAACATAGAAGGAAGGTGAGTGTAGGAAAAGTAGAAAGGTGACTATATCCTAAACATCATCATAACAATCTTTCTTATCAACCTCAAATCCTTTCTAATCTCATAAATACAAATCAAGTGATGGTTGAAAAGAAAAGATGCTTTCATAATTAACCATCTTACAAATAAAACCTCCACAATATGTAATTTGCAAAACTGCAAATTACCCCCTCCATCAGAAAAGTCCGGCCGGGAAAGAACAAAGAAAAACCGGCCGGAACGGAAAACAAACTGGCAACTCCAGAAAACTGGTCCCGTAATAAATTACAGGAAAAACCCGATACTGTGCATACACACCCGCATCTGTATTCCTACCGGATACAAATGCAATGAGACAGAATCTACACTGTACTATTCTAGGATCCGGCTTAAACCAAAGCCGGCTAGTAAAAACTGTCCGATCCTGATCCGTGCAATACCGCACGTATCAGATCGAACCTTGCCATATAACCATACGGCCACTAGTACAAACCGTCCGATCCTGATCCGTGTAATACCGCACGTATCTGATCGGACCCTGCCATATCTCCATACGGCCTCTACAGCATTTTGCCCGAAAGCTTGAGTAACTGAAAGTGTGGTGGACTCTAAAGACTCGTCAATACTATGGCTGTGGATTTAACCACTAGCACGTCAGAGGTATAAGCCAATACGTGACGGGCCACCAGCTATTGACTAAAAGGGACGTCGATGAGGAAGCTCACCCCGACACCCAACTGAGCCTGTCAGTGACAATATCCGTACAGTCCGGTCCGTTCGTCTATGAGTATCGCATGGCGGGCCTAGGGGGTTGGTAAAAGTCAGACCCCCAAAAGCGGTACAAGTCGTGTCGGAGTGTAGCCCAGAACACCCTGAGATACTACTGGAATACCTACCAGTAAATCTCCTGCCTTGGCCAAGGTCTTTGTGTAATGGCTCTCCTAGACACAGCGCGACCTCACCCCCAATACCGGGAGAGACGAAACCCCCGAAGATCCGCTCACTGCCTCCATGTGGCTCGGGACTGTACCCAACTAAAACCTGTTTGCACGACTCCTTTGAGCCGTGGTAGGGTAGTAATCAAAGTACAGTGGGAACTCACACGAGACAAATGACGATCCCCAGGTCGATGAACTAACCTGTACACATGTCACCTGGGAACTGCTATCTGACGTCAGGTATAAGACCAACTAGCATGTTCCCGGCGAGTCCTGTCCGGTGTACTCATAACCCAATGAGCACCTGTATACATCTTAGGTGAACCTACTGACACCAGTGGCTTGTGAGACCGGCCACCGCCCCTCGTCGGGGTCTCGACTGTATACACTAGTCTACTCTGGAGAATCGATGCCCTGTCTCGAAACTCCCACGACTAGGGACCTTTTAAGGATGTGCTTATAGACTCCAGCTCTCACTTATATGATCGCCCTCATACTGCTGGCAGTCAAGCAAGAATCCAAGGGGCTCTATCAACGTGCAAAAGCGACATGTCAGGTCACCTAAAGCAGTACACGATGATAAAGGTAAACCAGATAGCATACTATCATCTCGAGCAAGACTGTCCTACCGGGATAGGTCCTCCCTCAATCATTGCAATCACGTGCCTGTGATCCAATAATTGACTCTGAGGGCACTATCTCCAACAATCTCCCACTTGCACTCAAGGCTAATTATTGCGATGTCGCATACTCACAGCCCGTGTGATACCGAACACCCAACTCCCCTACTAGTCAGTTTCACAAAATCTGTTTGCGAAACTATTGCGTTCGAGGAATAGCCTCAGTGAGTGGATCCGCCTTGATGTTTCTTTCTATGTCTCTCTATATCTCAAATTCGCGGAGAAAGCCATCTCCCGAAATGAGCAATACCTGTCTTAGAATGTCTGGATGTCTGATGGGACTTAGCTCATAAATGAACTCCAAATCCTAACTTCTTAGACTGTATCGTCAACTGAACTTAATCAGTATCCTGCGCCATGCCACCCTCAGTATTGCCTTGGACCATCCGTCCAAAATACTGCCCCTCGTCAGAGGGAAAAACTATAACTCTGACAACCTCCTTGTCGTCCAGGTCACCTTGGAAGCCTGGAATGATAACCGTCTCCTAAAAGAGGCAGCCGTTATCATATCCCTAGAACAGCCACTTATGTTCTAAAACTGCTTCCGACTGTTTCTCCAGGATTGGATCAATATCAACTTATTGCATCTAGTGCAAGAACAACATCTGGTGTGGTACTTGACATCTCATGATTGACTCAATTGCCTAAGCAAGTGATCTGCCAATCATGCACATCCCTCTCTTCTTTAGTCTAAAAGACACCTTTAGAGAGGGCGACTCCATTACTTGCAGGTACACTACCATTCCAGGAGTCGTCCATTCTAAATACTCATAGAATGCTGTCAAGGTACCCAGATTAGGAAACCACCCAAATTTAGATCTAAAACCATAGATCTAGTAACCAGTATGTCTGATATAATGTCCAAGTCCTTTGTGGAGAAACCACTGTGTGACGACCAAAGTATAACCGATCGTAGTAAAGGAATATCACTTCCTACTACCTTCTCAACAGATCCATCCCCTATTCTGATGACGTCAAACCTATGACTGTCACATCAGAAACAGATGATCTATCTCCGCTACATCTGCTTTAGTCTATAAATAGACATAAGCCTGATGTCCACCAATGCTTCCGCTGCTCCCACTGACTACGACAACCCTCTGGCAGAGTCATATACACGTACACTTCTGAAGCTAGTTCAGAACGACGCTATAATCATCCTCCTGCCGGGTCTCGCAGCCTGGAACAACAACAATGGCAAGTGTGGGTAAACAAGAACTTCCCTGTCACCGTCCTTGAGGCTACCGAAGTACCTCTCGGGTGCCTGAAGTTACCCACCTTATCTGCGGAGTGGCCAATGGAATGTCAAAACAGATTGAATCTTCAGGTTCCTTATCAAATCTTCAGTAATCGTTTGCGGTTCTGGAATCACTTCCAGTTCTACCATACTCCCACTGCTGTTTTTGAAAAAATCCATTTTTAATAAAACTGTGGCGAGTCTAGAACAATATTGCTATTGTTCATCCAGATGGTAGAAAGTCAACCCGCGTCATAGCCTGGGTCAACCCACAAACAGCCATTACAGAAACGTGCCTTGAGTTGTCCAGTGTCTGGTTTTAAGCATAAGCCGGACAACTCCCCGTACCTTAACAATGTTAAGATATGAACTGTTCTACATCCAATATAGAACCAGAGGCACTGATTTAATTTAACCAGATTCAAATCATGCAGCTGTCTCCAGTGCATGTCAACTAAATGGAGAGAGGCCGATCAGCATTACTCAACTTAGGAATACTTCCAATTATGAGTAACCCGAAAGAGAAGCAAGTTCTCTTAATCATTACTATCAACTGAATACCATACACAAGTATCTACATCTTCGATCACTTTGAAGAATCCCGATACTTGCAACACCTGGTTCTCTACTTTATTCAAATACCTAGAACTTCTCAAAATTCAGACCCTGTGTTTCCACGAAACACTTGTCTAAAAACTAGAGAAGTCATAAGTAAACCGAATATAATACGAGAACCAACCCCTCTGTCCTGATGGACCCTGGACAACATACAATACTCTGTATAAGTCCCTTGAGTATAGTGACTCATTCACTGTGTGTCGTAGGTTGAAAACTGTACTTATGGTTAAGAAGAATTACACCGCTGTTCAATGCTCCTTACCTAACCATCCACTGATATAGGTAAATGTCATCGACATAATATCAAAAGGTATATCTCACTCTATGAAAATAGACGTACAGATATATCAATTTGAAATTGGTGCACAACAGCGGATATTCAAAACCAAATATTTGCCGACCGGCAAACAACCCAGGTGGCATCCTCAAATATCACCAATTACAACGAATCCCGATATAATGAGGATGATCACCCAATTCCCAATAACTTACTCCTACTCATCATATGTAAAACCATACAGATGTGAGAATCATACCTGGTAAATACATACCCTGGAGTAAGTGTCTAATCGGGAAATCAGTTTTCTTTTAACAGCACACAGTTGAACTGAAACATTGAAATGTTTCGATGGGGTATCCCGGTATTCTTAGTAATGCCTCTACCATTATCCAGATTAACAACTATAACCATATAATTCTTTGCCACCTCTCCAAATCCCTTTATATGTCTTTAGTCATTACCTTCTGCACACCCCTTTAGGCCAATTGGTTTTCTTCCTTCCCTACCGTTCGGCACCAGCCTATGGTTAGGAAGAAGACTATCCAAAAAGCATAAAGGGTTTACTGTCCTAATCCTAGGAGCACTCGCATCGCGAGAGAAGGTGAAGATAAAAGACACCTGAATGTACTTTATTCCTATTTCTCCTGAACCAGGATCCATCCCCGAACTGGAACAAGTTCCTTTCGAGTTCGTATATAACCATACGATGGAGTATCCAATAAACTGTGGATCTTCGTAGTGATACGGAGTGTCCTGGAGAAATACAAAGGTGATTTAGGATTGGCGAAGGAATACATGGTTTGGTCGTGAATATCTGTTGCAATTTACTTTGCTCTCTTACTAATCCCTTACTTTGTCTTAACTTAATACCTTCTGTACACCGTTTAGGCTAATTGGCTTTCTTCCTTCCCTACCGGTCGGCACCAGCCTATGGTTTGGAAGAAGACTATCCAATTTGCGTAATAGGTGTACTACTCCTAAACCAAGGAGTACTCGCAACCTGAGAGAGGGTGAAAAGAAAAGACAACTGAATAATCCTATCCGTTTTCTCCAGAACCAGAAACCATCCTCGAATTCCTTCGAGTTCGTATCTAACCATATGATGGTTTTGTCCAATGGAAGTGGACGTTCGCAGTAACACGGGGTGTCCTGGAGAAAAGGGTAAAAGTAGGAGTGGCAATGAGGTCTGCAACTCTGACAATCCAAAAGCCAGTGTTAAGTAGGTTCGGTCAACTTGGTCACAGAGTCATAGTCTAGGGTCGGGTCAATGGTCGCTGCCAGAGAGAGAGAGAAAAGAAACACTCAGCGTGCACTCTAACCTAGATCAGAATGGTTATCACTTTTTCTAGTCAGGAAACCTCCCACTGTACCTCAAATTCTCCTCCAAACCTGAAAGAAGAATTAGTCGGGAACACCCGAGGAGTAAACCAACTCATCAGTGGGAATCGGGATCCAACTCTCATCGCATGATAACGTGACGGAATCCGCTCACGGTATTACACTCCAGAAGGTATGCGCATATCTGGCAAGTTTCAGTACTTTTGAAACTCCCGATGAGATTTCTGCCCCATGCTCTTATGACCTTGGCGAAGGTCAACAAATCATAAGTCACATGTCAAGTTCTACCCGTCATTATCCAGGTTAATTTGAATCCACCCGTACAAGCCCTTGACGAAGGTCAACAAGGCTATACGACTGTCCCAAACCAACGCATCTACCTATGCAGCAGAGAGGTAACAAGCAGCTACCATACACTATGCCTTGACGAAGGTCAACAAACATAGCATGAATACTACGTGCTACCCGTCTGAAATGACGGAGGGCTACGAATGGTTTCTGGCGAAAACCTTTAACGTAATGAACTTGATATCATTGAAGGAACGGATAGCTTTTTAGAAAATATAGTGACGAAAAACCTTTACTAAAGAGGTCACTCCCGGTGAAGGGATCTCGGCTCTTTCCCAGTAGAATGGGGTGCAGGATATTCCAACTGAATACCACGGTGCAAAGCAAAAGTAATCGGCTATAGTGAAGTTAATGCCCTGACGCAAACTTCTGTCCAAGGGGTCACTCCCGGTGAAGGGATCTCGGCCCTTGCCTCGTCGACTGAGGAGTGTAAGTGCACGGCGGCGCCCCGGCCGTCAATCCGACGGCCAAACGCGGAAACGGTGGTAAACTTAAATTTTTGCGGACTTAGCAAAACCGGCACCACCGCGCACTAAACCCCGGATCATGCCATTAAACTAGTCTAAGCTAACAAGAGAATGAGTTAGAGATATACCGACGATCCAAGTCCTCCGGTCTTCATCTCCACTCCGATCTCCTCGCGGGATCTCCGTCCGTCTCCTCCTCGTCGGAAAGGACACCACGAAGCCGGGTACTTTTACGGGCTCCCACCTCAATACCGAGGTAACTCGCGCATGAAGCCGGCTACTCGACATGCTCAAGATATGCTGTAGGGAGTGTAATGTAGAATGTATGTCTCACTTTGGGGTTGGTTGCCATTTGAAGAGGATGGAGGAAACAAGACTAGAAAAATGGTGCTTGCATTTTTCTAGCATGGAAAGAAGATCAAGAATGAAACTCTCATGGTGAAGCTCTCATCTTTTTCTTTCTCTCTTTTCTTTTCTTCTTCTCTTTCTTTTTCTAACCATGAATACCTTCTTTCCTTTTTCTTAACCATTTCATCAAGTGAGAGCAAGAGGGTGGAGGAATGAATATGAAGCATAAACATGAAGGGAGGTGAGTGTAGGAAAAGTAGAAAGGTGACTATATCCTAAACATAATCATCACTAAACTCTCCATCAACCTCAAATCCATTTCAAATCCTTTCTCTTCACAATAAATGCAAGAAAAGGTGCAAAAGAAAAGATGCTCTCATAATAAAACCTTTTTCAAGAAAACCCCTCCACAAATGTTATTTGCACAAATGCAAATAACCCCCTCCATCGGAAAAGTCCGGCCGGGAAAGAACAAAGGAAAACCGGCCGGAACGGAATGCAAACTGGCAACTCCAGAAAACTGGTCCCGTAATGAATTACAGGAAAAACCCCACACTGTGCATACACACCCGCATTTGTATTCCGTCCGGATACAAATGCAATGAGACAAAATCTACACTGTACTAAACTAGGATCCGGCTTAAACCAAAGCCGGCTAGTAAAATCCGTTCGATCCTGATCCGTGCAATACCGCACGTATCTGATCGAACGCTGCCATATAACTATACGGCCACTAGTACAAACCGTCCGATCTTGATTCGTGCAATACCGCACGTATCTGATCGGACCCTGCCATATCTCCATACGGCCTCTACAGCGTTTCGCCCGAAAGCTTGAGTAACTGAAAGTGTGGTGGACTCTAAAGACTCGTCAATACTATGGCTGTGGATTTAACCACTAGCACGTCAGAGGTATAAGCCAATACGTGACGGGCCACCAGCTATTGACTAAAAGGGACGTCGATGAGGAAGCTCACCCCGACACCCAACTGAGCCTGTCAGTGACAATATCCGTACAGTCCGGTCCGTTCGTCTATGAGCATCGCATGGCGGGCCTAGGGGGTTGGTAAAAGTCAGACCCCCAAAAGCGGTACAAGTCGTGTCGGAGTGTAGCCCAGAACACCCTGAGATACTACTGGAATACCTACCAGTAAATCTCCTGCCTTGGCCAAGGTCTTTGTGTAATGGCTCTCCTAGACACAGTGCGACCTCACCCCCAATACCGGGAGAGACGAAACCCCCGAAGATCCGCTCACTGCCTCCATGTGGCTCGGGACTGTACCCAACTAAAACCTGTTTGCACGACTCCTTTGAGCCGTGGTAGGGTAGTAATCAAAGTACAGTGGGAACTCACACGAGACAAATGACGATCCCCAGGTCGATGAACTAACCTGTACACATGTCACCTGGGAACTGCTATCTGACGTCAGGTATAAGACCAACTAGCATGTTCCCGGCGAGTCCTGTCCGGTGTACTCATAACCCAATGAGCACCTGTATACATCTTAGGTGATCCAACTGACACCAGTGGCTTGTGAGACCGGCCACCGCCCCTCGTCGGGGTCTCGACTGTATACACTAGTCTACTCTGGAGTATCGATGCCCTGTCTCGAAACTCCTACGACTAGGGACCCTTTAAGGATGTGCTTATAGACTCCAGCTCTCACTTATATGATCGCCCTCATACTGCTGGCAGTCAAGCAAGAATCCTAGGGGCTCTATCAACGTGCAATAGCGACATGTCAGGTCACCTAAAGCAGTACACGATGATAAAGGTAAACCAGATAGCATACTATCATCTTGAGTAAGACTGTCCTACCGGGATAGGTCCTCCCTCAATCATTGCAATCACGTGCCTGTGATCCAATAATTGACTCTGAGGGCACTATCTCCAACAATCTCCCACTTGCACTCAAGGCTAATTATTGCGATGTCGCATACTCACAGCCTGTGTGATACCGAACATCCAACTCCTCTACTTGTCAGTCTCACAAAACTCGTTTGTGAAACTATTGCGTTCGAGGAATAGCCTCAGTGAGTGGATCCGCCTTGATGTTTCTTTCTATGTCTCTCTATATCTCAAGTTCGCGGAGAAAGCCATCTCCCGAAATGAGCAATACCTGCCTTAGAATGTCTGGATGTCTGATGGGACGTAGCTCATAAATGAACTCCAAATCCAAACTTCTTAGACTGTATCTTCAACTGAACTTAATCAGTATCCTGCGCCATGCCACCCTCAGTATTGCCTTGGACCACCTGTCCAAAATACTGCCCCTCTTCAGAGGGAAAACTATAGCTCTGACAACCTCCTTGTCGTCCATGTCACCTTGGAAGCCTGGAATGATAACTGTCTCCCACATGAGGCTGTCGTTATCATATCCCTAGAACATCCACTTATGTTCTAAAACTGCTTCCGACTGTTTCTCCAGGATTGGATCAATGTCAACTTATTGCATCTAGTGCAAGAACAACATCTGGTGTGGTACTTGACATCTCATGATTGACTCAATTGCCTAAGCAAGTGATCTGTCAATCATGCACATCCCTCTCCCCTTTAGTCTATAAGACACCTTCAGAGAGGGTGACTCCATCACCTGCAGGTACACTACCGTGCCAGGAGTCGTCCATTCTAAATACTCATAGAATGCTGTCTAAGTACCCAAATTAGGAAACCACCCAAATCTAGATCTAAAACCATAGATCTAGTAACCAGTATGTCTGATATAATGTCCAAATCCTTTGTGGAGAAAACACTGTGTGACGACCAAAGTCTAACCGATCGTAGTATAGGAATATCACTTCCTACTACCTTCTCAACAGATCCATCCCCTATTCTGATGACGTCAAACCTATGACTGTCACATCAGAAATAGATGATCTATCTCCGCTATATCTGCTTTAGTCTATAAATAGACATAAGCCTGATGTCCACCAATGCTTCCGCTGCTCCCACTGACTACGACAACCCTCTGGCAGAGTCATATACACGTACACTTCTGAAACTAGTTTAGAAAGACGCTATACTCATCCTCCTGCCGGGTCTCGCAGCCTGGAACAACAGCAATGGCAAGTGTGGGTAAACAAGAACTTCCCTGTCACCGTCCTTGAGGCTACCGTAGTACCTCTCGGGTGCCTGAAGTTACCCACCTTATCTGCGGAGTGGCCAATGGAATGTCAAATCAGATTGAATCTTTAGGTTCCTTATCAAATCTTCAGTAATCGTTTGCGGTTCTGGAATCACTTCCAGTTCTACCATACTCCCACTGCTGTTTTTGAAAAATCCATTTTTAATAAAACTGTGGTGAGTCTAGAACAATATTTCTATTGATCTGCCAGATGGTAGAAAGTCAACCCTCGTCATAGCCTGGGTCAACCCACAAACAGCTATTACAGAAACGTGCCTGTGAGTTATCCAGAGTCTGGTTTTAATCATAAGCCAGACAACTCCCCGTACCTTAACAACGTTAAGATATGAACTGTTCTATATCCAATATAGAACCAGAGGCACTGATTTAATTGAACCAGATTCAAATCATGCAGCTGTCTCCAGTGCATGTCAACTAAATGGAAGGAGGTCGATCAGCGTTACTCAACTTAGGAATGCTTCCAATTATGAGTAACCTGAAAGAGAAGCAATTTCTCTTTATCATTACTATCAACTGAATACCATACACATGTATCTACATCTTCGATCACTTTGAAGAATCCCGATACTTGCTACACCTGGTTCTCTACTCTATTCAAATACCTATAACTCCTCAAAACTTAGACCCTGTGTTTCTACGAAACACATGTCTAAGAACTAGAGAAGTTAAAAGTAAACAGAATATAGTACGAGGACCAACCCCTCCGTCCTGATGGACCCTGGACAACATACAATACTCTGTATAAGTCCCTTGAGTCTAATAACTCTTTCACTGTGTGTCGTAGGTTGAAAACTGTATTTATGGTTAAGAAGAATTACACCGCTGTTCAATGCTCCTTACCTAACCATCCACTGATATAGGTAAATGTCATCGACATAATATCAAAAGGTACATCTCACTCTATAAAAATAGACGTACAGATATATCAATTTGAAATTGGTGCACAACAGCGGATATTCAAAACCAAATATTTGCCGACCGGCAAACAACCCAGATGATCTCCTCAAATGTCACCGATTACAACGAATCCCGATATAATGAGGATGATCACCCAATTCCCAATAACTTACTCCTACTCATCATATGTAAAACCATACAGATGTGAGAATCATACCTGGTAAATACATACCCTGGAGTAAGTATCTAATCGGGAAATCGGTTTTCTTTTAACAGTACACAGCTGAACTGAAACATTAAAATGTTTCGATGGGGTATCCTGGTATTCCTAGTAATGCTTCTTCCATTATCCAGATTCACAACTATAACCGTATAATTCTTTGCAACCTCTCCAAATCCCTTTATATGTCTTTAGTCATTACCTTCTGCACACCCCTTTGGGCCAATTGGTTTTCTTCCTTCCCTACCGTTCGGCACCAGCCTATGGTTTGGAAGAAGACTATCCAAAAAGCATAAAGGGTGTACTGTCCTAATCCTAGGAGCACTCGCATCGCGAGAGAAGGTGAAGATAAAAGACACCTGAATGTACTTTATTCCTATTTCTCCTGAACCAGGATCCATCCCCGAACTGGAACGAGTTCCTTTCGAGTTCGTATATAACCATACGATGGATTATCCAATAAAATGGGATCTTCGTAATGATACGGAGTGTCCTGGAGAAATACAAAGGTGATTTAGGATTGGCGAAGGAATACTTGGTTTGGTCGTGAATATCAGTCGCAATTTACTTTGCCCTCTTACTAATCCCTTGCTTTGTCTGAACTTAATACCTTCTGTACACCGTTTAGGCTAACTGGTTTTCTTCATTCCCTACCGGTCGGCACCAGCCTATGGTTTGGAAGAAGACTATCCAATTTGCGTAATAGGTGTACTACTCCTAAACCAAGGAGTACTCGCAACCTGAGAGAGGGTGAAAAGAAAAGACAACTGAATAATCCTATCCGTTTTCTCCAGAACCGGAAACCATCCTCGAATTCCTTCGAGTTCGTATCTAACCATACGATGGTTTTGTCCAATGGAAGTGGACGTTCGCAGTAATACGGGGTGTCCTGGAGAAAAGGGTAAAAGTAGGAGTGGCAATGAGGTCTGCAACTCTGACAATCCAAAAGCCAGTGTTAAGTAGGTTCGGTCAACTTGGTCACTGAGTCATAGTCTTAGGGTCGGGTCAATGGTCGCTACCAGAGAGAGAGAGAGAAAAGAAACACTCAGCGTGCACTCTATCCTAGATCAGAATGGTTATCACTTCTTCTAATCAGGAAACCTCCCACTGTACCTCAAATTCTCCTCCAAACCTGAAAGAAGAATTAGTCGGGATCACCCGAGGAGTAAACCAACTCATCAGTGGGAATCGGGATCCAACTCTCATCGCATGATAACGTGACGGAATCCGCTCACGGTATCACACTCCAGAAGGTATGCGCATATCTGGCAAGTTTCAGTTCTTTTGAAACTCCCGATGTAATTTCTGCCCCATGCTCTTATGACCTTGACTTTGGCCAACATATCATAAGTCACATGTCAAGTTCTACCCGTCATTCTCCAGGTTAATTTGAATCCACCCGTACATACCCTTGACTTTGGCCAAAATGGCTGCACGACTGTCCCAAACCAACGCATCTATCTATGCTGCATATGAATACCCCAATAGCTACCAATCACTGTGCCTTGACTTTGGCCAACATACACAGCTTGAATACTATTGACCACCCATATGAAACGACGGAGGGCTACGAATGGTTTCTGGCGAAAACCTTTAACGTAAAGAACTTGATATCGTCGAAGGAACGGATAGCTTTTAAAAATATAGTGACGAAAACCGTTGCTAAAGAGGTCACTCCCGGTGAAGGGATCTCGGCTCTTTCCCCGTAGAATGGGGTGCAGGATATTCCAAATGAATACCGCGATGCAAAGCAAAAGTAATCGGCTATAGTGAAGTTAATGCCCTGACGCAAACTTTTTGTCCAAGGGGTCACTCCCGGTGAAGGGATCTCGGCCCTTGCCTCGTCGACTGAGGAGCAGGATATTCCAATGAATACCACGATGCAAAACAAAAGTGAACGTCCTTGCAATAACAGCTTTTTGAAAAGTGTTCCAACAACATCAGATTAGGTTTGTTTTTAACTTGCATTGATCCGAATCAATGCAGTCCCATCAATTGATCACACCACAAAGAACGAAAATATACTGACGTACGTATATGCCATCCGCATTCGCCACTGGGTCCCGTCATTACCCGTTAGGTTAGCTAACTAACGACAGAGCGGGGACTGGACTAGCGCGGATGTAAAACAGATACAACATCTACTAATATATATACCAATATATTATATTTCGCTCAAGGCGTGAAAAGAAATGCAACATCACAGAAATGTACAGCATCACAGAACAATACAGATATCTGGGATCCCCGGGTTTCACAGAGCCACTACTGAAACCCGACGTTCCCCTGGTCGTGTGGATAGCCTGTGCAATGAAATCCTAGACCCCTACGGGCGCGGCAAGTTACCCGCCAAAACCTGAAGCGAGGCAGCCCCCTTCATCGCCGTGAATGGACCACCCAGCACTTCACGGAATCCGGTAACTTGGGCACCCTTCCTGGGTCATCCTGTACCCCCTACGAGTGCGGCGAATAGCCCGCCAATCCCAGAGTGAAGCCCCCTCCGTCTCAATGCCATGAGATGCGGGCTTGTTGCCCTCTAGAACCCGGCCATCCGTGCACCCCTCCGCGGGGTAATCCTAGTACAGAAAGTAAAATATACATACACCGGGTACATCGACCGCAACCAGGTCGTGCCCCAAAAGAATAATACAATCAGGCAGTGACGGCAGTCCACATGTCGGATGCTCGCCCCGCAATAACAAATGTACATAATACACCAACACTGTACTAGCATTGCATCCAGGCTATCCCCCACGACCGATCCGCAACATCACAGCATAAACATAGAACATCAACGTGAAAGTCACGTTCGCAAATCCGTCTAACCGGGCTATAGCAGTTAGACAGGATTTACCGATCGAGTGACATTCACGGTCGCAGATATAATGTAAATACTGTGAAATAATGTGTTTGAAATATTCGATCGATCAAAAATTAACAAGTGGGCCCTCAAACAAAACTGTAGCACTCACAGAAACCCTGGGCCCAATTTTAATATTCCAAAACCCATATTTTAAGCCCAGAAGGCCTCTGAAAAAATTTGGTGATGTGACATGAATAGTGCGCGGCGGAAGGGCCGCACGAGGTGGGGTTTCACGGCGCTTGCGCGGCGGAATAGTGAGATCATGGTACCAATTTTTTCCAGCATGGTTAAAATTCCCTGCACATCACTCTGAGACAACCAGAAAAATTTTTGGACTCCAAAAAATTTCGACAGAAACTGATGTGCCAGAAAAATACGGTTTTTGGAAATTTGTTCGATCGGAAACGTAAAACACATTACACCAAGCTAGACTATGTTAATGGCGAGGCTCTGATACCACTGTAAGTGCACGGCGGCGCCCCGGCCGTCAATCCGACGGCCAAACGCGGAAACGGTGGTAAACTTAAATTTTTGCGGACTTAGCAAAACCGGCACCACCGCGCACTAAACCCCGGATCATGCCATTAAACTAGTCTAAGCTAACAAGAGAATGAGTTAGAGATATACCGACGATCCAAGTCCTCCGGTCTTCATCTCCACTCCGATCTCCTCGCGGGATCTCCGTCCGTCTCCTCCTCGTCGGAAAGGACACCACGAAGCCGGGTACTTTTACGGGCTCCCACCTCAATACCGAGGTAACTCGCGCATGAAGCCGGCTACTCGACATGCTCAAGATATGCTGTAGGGAGTGTAATGTAGAATGTATGTCTCACTTTGGGGTTGGTTGCCATTTGAAGAGGATGGAGGAAACAAGACTAGAAAAATGGTGCTTGCATTTTTCTAGCATGGAAAGAAGATCAAGAATGAAACTCTCATGGTGAAGCTCTCATCTTTTTCTTTCTCTCTTTTCTTTTCTTCTTCTCTTTCTTTTTCTAACCATGAATACCTTCTTTCCTTTTTCTTAACCATTTCATCAAGTGAGAGCAAGAGGGTGGAGGAATGAATATGAAGCATAAACATGAAGGGAGGTGAGTGTAGGAAAAGTAGAAAGGTGACTATATCCTAAACATAATCATCACTAAACTCTCCATCAACCTCAAATCCATTTCAAATCCTTTCTCTTCACAATAAATGCAAGAAAAGGTGCAAAAGAAAAGATGCTCTCATAATAAAACCTTTTTCAAGAAAACCCCTCCACAAATGTTATTTGCACAAATGCAAATAACCCCCTCCATCGGAAAAGTCCGGCCGGGAAAGAACAAAGGAAAACCGGCCGGAACGGAATGCAAACTGGCAACTCCAGAAAACTGGTCCCGTAATGAATTACAGGAAAAACCCCACACTGTGCATACACACCCGCATTTGTATTCCGTCCGGATACAAATGCAATGAGACAAAATCTACACTGTACTAAACTAGGATCCGGCTTAAACCAAAGCCGGCTAGTAAAATCCGTTCGATCCTGATCCGTGCAATACCGCACGTATCTGATCGAACGCTGCCATATAACTATACGGCCACTAGTACAAACCGTCCGATCCTGATCCGTGCAATACCGCACGTATCTGATCGGACCCTGCCATATCTCCATACGGCCTCTACAGCGTTTCGCCCGAAAGCTTGAGTAACTGAAAGTGTGGTGGACTCTAAAGACTCGTCAATACTATGGCTGTGGATTTAACCACTAGCACGTCAGAGGTATAAGCCAATACGTGACGGGCCACCAGCTATTGACTAAAAGGGACGTCGATGAGGAAGCTCACCCCGACACCCAACTGAGCCTGTCAGTGACAATATCCGTACAGTCCGGTCCGTTCGTCTATGAGCATCGCATGGCGGGCCTAGGGGGTTGGTAAAAGTCAGACCCCCAAAAGCGGTACAAGTCGTGTCGGAGTGTAGCCCAGAACACCCTGAGATACTACTGGAATACCTACCAGTAAATCTCCTGCCTTGGCCAAGGTCTTTGTGTAATGGCTCTCCTAGACACAGCGCGACCTCACCCCCAATACCGGGAGAGACGAAACCCCCGAAGATCCGCTCACTGCCTCCATGTGGCTCGGGACTGTACCCAACTAAAACCTGTTTGCACGACTCCTTTGAGCCGTGGTAGGGTAGTAATCAAAGTACAGTGGGAACTCACACGAGACAAATGACGATCCCCAGGTCGATGAACTAACCTGTACACATGTCACCTGGGAACTGCTATCTGACGTCAGGTATAAGACCAACTAGCATGTTCCCGGCGAGTCCTGTCCGGTGTACTCATAACCCAATGAGCACCTGTATACATCTTAGGTGATCCAACTGACACCAGTGGCTTGTGAGACCGGCCACCGCCCCTCGTCGGGGTCTCGACTGTATACACTAGTCTACTCTGGAGTATCGATGCCCTGTCTCGAAACTCCTACGACTAGGGACCCTTTAAGGATGTGCTTATAGACTCCAGCTCTCACTTATATGATCGCCCTCATACTGCTGGCAGTCAAGCAAGAATCCTAGGGGCTCTATCAACGTGCAATAGCGACATGTCAGGTCACCTAAAGCAGTACACGATGATAAAGGTAAACCAGATAGCATACTATCATCTTGAGTAAGACTGTCCTACCGGGATAGGTCCTCCCTCAATCATTGCAATCACGTGCCTGTGATCCAATAATTGACTCTGAGGGCACTATCTCCAACAAGGAGCAGGATATTCAAACTGAATACCACGATGCAAAACAAAAGTGAACGTCCTTGCAATAACAGCTTTTTGAAAAGTGTTCCAACAACATCAGATTAGGTTTGTTTTTAAACTTGCATTGATCCGAATCAATGCAGTCCCATCAATTAATCACACCACAAAGAACGAAAATATACTGACGTACGTATATGCCATCCGCATTCGCCACTGGGTCCCGTCATTACCCGTTAGGTTAGCTAACTAACGACAGAGCGGGGACTGGACTAGCGCGGATGTAAAACATATACAACATCTACTAATATATATACCAATATATTATATTTCGCTCAAGGCGTGAAAAGAAATGCAACATCACAGAAATGTACAGCATCACAGAACAACACAGATATCTGGGATCCCCGGGTTTCACAGAGCCACTACTGAAACCCGACGTTCCCCTGGTCGTGTGGATAGCCTGTGCAATGAAATCCTAGACCCCTACGGGCGCGGCAAGTCACCCGCCAAAACCTGAAGCGAGGCAGCCCCCTTCAGCGCCGTGAATGGACCACCCAGCACTTCACGGAATCCGGTAACTTGGGCACCCCTCCTGGGTCAACCTGTACCCCCCACGAGTGCGGCGAATAGCCCGCCAATCCCAGAGTGAAGCCCCCTCCGTCCCAATGCCATGAGATGCGGGCTTGTTGCCCTCTAGAACCCGGCTATCCGTGCACTCCTCCGCGGGGTAATCCTAGTACAGAAAGTAAAATATACATACACCGGGTACATCGACCGCAACCAGGTCGTGCCCCAAAATAATAATACAATCAGGCAGTGACGGCAGTCCACATGTCGGACGCTCGCCCCGCAATATCAAATGTACATAATACAACCACGGTACTAGCATTGCATCCAGGCTATCCCCCACGACCGATCCGCAACATCACAGCATAAACATAGAACATCAACATGAAAGTCACGTTCGCAAATCCGTCTAACCGGGCTATAGCAGTTAGACCGGATTTACCGATCGAGTGACATTTACGGTCGCAGATATAATGTAAATACTGTGAAAAATGTGTTTAAAATATCCGATCGATCAAAAATTAACAAGTGGGCCCTCAATCAAAACTGTAGCACTCACAGAAATCCTGGGCCCAATTTTAATATTCCAAAACCCATATTTTAAGCCCAGAAGGCCTCTGGAAAAATTTGGTGATGTGATGTGAATAGTGCGCGGCGGAAGGGCCGCGTGAGGGGGGGTTTCGCGGCGCTTCCGCGCTCCCACTGTGGAGTTACATCGTCAAATTTTTACAGAACTCTTAGATTTTCCAGTACATCAATATTTTACAACCTGAAAAATTTTTCGAGACCAAAAATTTTCAACAGAAACTGATTCGAACTAAAATGCAGTTTTGGAACATTCGATCGATCGAAACAGAAAAACACATTACACCAAGCTAGACTATGTTAATGGCGAGGCTCTGATACCACTGTAAGTGCACGGCGGCGCCCCGGCCGTCAACCCGACGGCCAAACGCGGAAACGGTGATGAACTTTAAATTTTGCGGACTTAGCAAACCGGCACCACCGCGCACTAAACTCCGGATCGTGCCATTAAACTAGTCTAAGCTATCTAGAGAGGGGGTAGAGAAGTATACCATACGATCCGAGTCCTCCGGTCTTCATCTCCACTCCGATCTCCTCACGGGATCTCCGTCCGTCTCCTCCTCGTCGGAAAGGGCACCACGAAGCCGGGTACTTTTACGGGCTCCCACCTCAATACCGAGGCAACTCGCGCATGAAGCCGGCTACTCGACATGCTCAAGATTTGCTGTAGGAATATAGTGTAGAGTGTGCTTTGTCTCAATGGGGTTTGTAGTTGCCATGATGGAGGAATCAAAGAATAGAAAAATGGTGCTTGCATTTTTCTAGCAAGAAAATGAGATCAAGAATGAACTCTCAAGATGAACCTCTCATTTTCTTCTTCTCTCTTTTCTTTTTCTTCTTCTCTCTTTTCTTTTTCTTCAACCATTTCATCAAGTGAGAGCAAGAGGGTGGAGGAATGAATATGATAGTATAAACATAGAAGGAAGGTGAGTGTAGGAAAAGTAGAAAGGTGACTATATCCTAAACATCATCATAACAATCTTTCTTATCAACCTCAAATCCTTTCTAATCTCATAAATACAAATCAAGTGATGGTTGAAAAGAAAAGATGCTTTCATAATTAACCATCTTACAAATAAAACCTCCACAATATGTAATTTGCAAAACTGCAAATTACCCCCTCCATCAGAAAAGTCCGGCCGGGAAAGAACAAAGAAAAACCGGCCGGAACGGAAAACAAACTGGCAACTCCAGAAAACTGGTCCCGTAATAAATTACAGGAAAAACCCGATACTGTGCATACACACCCGCATCTGTATTCCTACCGGATACAAATGCAATAAGACAGAATCTACACTGTACTATACTAGGATCCGGCTTAAACCAAAGCCGGCTAGTAAAAATTGTCCGATCCTGATCCGTGCAATACCGCACGTATCAGATCGAACCTTGCCATATAACCATACGGCCACTAGTACAAACCGTCCGATCCTGATCCGTGTAATACCGCACGTATCTGATCGGACCCTGCCATATCTCCATACGGCCTCTACAGCATTTCGCCCGAAAGCTTGAGTAACTGAAAGTGTGGTGGACTCTAAAGACTCGTCAATACTATGGCTGTGGATTTAACCACTAGCACGTCAGAGGTATAAGCCAATACGTGACGGGCCACCAGCTATTGACTAAAAGGGACGTCGATGAGGAAGCTCACCCCGACACCCAACTGAGCCTGTCAGTGACAATATCCGTACAGTCCGGTCCGTTCGTCTATGAGTATCGCATGGCGGGCCTAGGGGGTTGGTAAAAGTCAGACCCCCAAAAGCGGTACAAGTCGTGTCGGAGTGTAGCCCAGAACACCCTGAGATACTACTGGAATACCTACCAGTAAATCTCCTGCCTTGGCCAAGGTCTTTGTGTAATGGCTCTCCTAGACACAGCGCGACCTCACCCCCAATACCGGGAGAGACGAAACCCCCGAAGATCCGCTCACTGCCTCCATGTGGCTCGGGACTGTACCCAACTAAAACCTGTTTGCACGACTCCTTTGAGCCGTGGTAGGGTAGTAATCAAAGTACAGTGGGAACTCACACGAGACAAATGACGATCCCCAGGTCGATGAACTAACCTGTACACATGTCACCTGGGAACTGCTATCTGACGTCAGGTATAAGACCAACTAGCATGTTCCCGGCGAGTCCTGTCCGGTGTACTCATAACCCAATGAGCACCTGTATACATCTTAGGTGAACCTACTGACACCAGTGGCTTGTGAGACCGGCCACCGCCCCTCGTCGGGGTCTCGACTGTATACACTAGTCTACTCTGGAGAATCGATGCCCTGTCTCGAAACTCCCACGACTAGGGACCTTTTAAGGATGTGCTTATAGACTCCAGCTCTCACTTATATGATCGCCCTCATACTGCTGGCAGTCAAGCAAGAATCCAAGGGGCTCTATCAACGTGCAATAGCGACATGTCAGGTCACCTAAAGCAGTACACGATGATAAAGGTAAACCAGATAGCATACTATCATCTCGAGCAAGACTGTCCTACCGGGATAGGTCCTCCCTCAATCATTGCAATCACGTGCCTGTGATCCAATAATTGACTCTGAGGGCACTATCTCCAACACTAGTCAGGCTCACAAAGCTCGATTGCGAAACTATTGCGTTCGAGGAATAGCCTCAGTGAGTGGATCCACTGTAATGTCTCTTTCTATGTCTCTCTTTATCTCAAGTTCGCGGAGAAAGCCATCTCCTGAAATGAGTAATACCTATCTTAGAATATGTCTGGATATCTGATGGGACCTAGTTCATAAATGAACTCCAAATCCAAACTTCTTAGACTGTATCGTCAACTGAACTTAATCAGTATCCTGCGCCATGCCTCCCTCAGTATCCGCCTGGACCACCTGTCCAAAATACTGCCCCTCGTCAGAGGGAAAACTATAACTCTGACAGCCACTCTGTCATCCAGGTCACCTTGGAAGCCTGGAATGATAACTGTCTCCCAAAGGAGGCTGCCGTTATCATTTCCCTAGAATATCAACTTATGTTCTAAAGCTGCCTCCTAATGTTTCTCCAGGATTGGATAAATATCAATTTATTGCATCTAGTGCAAAAACATCTGGTGTGGTACTTGACATCTCACGATTGACTCAATTGCCTAAGCAAGTGATCTGCCAATCATGCACATCCCTCTCCCCTTTAGTCTGTAAGACTCCTTTAGAGAGGGTGACTCCATCACCTGCAGGTACTCTACCGTACCAGGAGTCATCCATTCTAAAACACCTTTAGAATGCTGTCTAAGTACCCAGATTGGGACACTTCCCAAATCTAGATCTAAAACCATAGATCTAGTTGTAGGGTTCCTAGGCACGCTAATGAAGTCTCACAAGGCATCAACCATGCCAATTTTAAATTTTATGGGTGCCGAGAAACCCTAATACGGATCGTCAACTAGAATTTTAGGCGAAAAAGGAAACTAGTTAACATCTTAACTAAAAGTGAGATGCTACAACCTTTGTAGATCCGGTTCTCCACTTCCTTAGCTCCACGTAGACGTCCTCTCGCTGTCCGTCTTGAATCCCGGACTCAAGCATCGGCTTCATCGGAGAAATGGGCGGGCAAGGTCGTCAGCTTCGTGCCGAAGATGATCTACGTCGAGGCAACACAAGTTCAAGCTCCAACTTCACCAAGTTGTGAAACTTGTGAAGAAAACACCCTATACTCCTTGGCAAGAGGTAGAGGGTGAAGAAATAGGAGGCGGGTTCACTTTAGAATTGGATTTCTCACTTGTTTACTCAAGATGCCATTGATGAGGCAAGCTTTCTTATCTTGAAGATGAAGATGGTGAAGAAGAAGAAAGAATATGATAAGTCTTTTTAAAATAGAAAAATAAAAAGAATACTTATCATCTTATAACCATGGTTATGTGTATAGATTAGACCATAGTTATTTGGAATGGTTAGGGTTAAGTATGAAGACAAAATGGTCACATTGGTCAAACCTTCATGAAGCTTCAACAAGCTTCATGATGAAATGAAACCATTTTGTTTTCTTTTATTTATTTATCAAAAGAAATGGATAAATAAATAAGTGAATAAATCAAAACCCTAACCATTATCATAACCATGGTATAAGTCTTAACACAAAGCCAATTCACATGCATCATCAAACATGACACAATGTAGTGCACAAAAGTATATCACATATACAACTTATGAACAACAAGTGAGAAAATCCTTTTAAAGTGAACCAATACTAGTTAATGCAAAGTAATATATCAAATATATAATTATACATTAAATCATTAAATCAACACTTGATTCAATGATCCGGTCATGTCTCACATAACCGACTAGTATCCAATGTATCGACTTATCGAATCAATCTTCGATTCGATAACTAGGTTATATCGCATATAACCAATCGAAACATTCATCGCGAGAATGAAATACGGTATCACATACACGCATCATTCTCGGTCCCGCACATATCTCATATGCGCCCCTATTTCGTTTCGCTTGAGCCAGGAAACCTCTGTGTAGGACTCTAAAGACTCGTCAATACGCCGGCAGCAGATGATGATCATATCAAGCACCCACAAGCCGCAAGCGGTCTGCTAAACGTAACGGCCATCCGGGTATTGAGCGATCTGAAGATCGACGAGCTAGCCCGCTCACACTCCTGTGAATCCAACCAGTAACACTTACCGTACAGTCCGGTCTGTTCGTCTGATATGTCGCATATCAAGTCTAGGGGTGGTAAACGTCAGACCCCAATAACCGATAAGTCGTGCCGATGTGAGGCTCATAACGGGTCGAGAAACTACTGGTAACACTTACCAGCAAATCTCTGATCAGCCCTGGCCAGGGACTTCCCTGTTACGGCCAATCGAGCACAGCGCAACATCAACCCCCAATACCGGAAGAGACGAAACCCCTCCTATCGCTCATTGCCTCCATGTGACTCGGGACTGTACCCAAAGACCACCGTTTTGCACGCCCTCATGGACGTGGTAAGGTGGAGATCAAAGCACAGTGGGAATCATACAAGACTCTATGACGATCTCGGGTCTACAGACTAACCTGTACAAGTGTCACCTGAGAACTGCCATCTGACGTAAGGTATAATACCATCTGGGAGTTCTCGGTGAGTCCGTCCAGTGTACCCAGTCTCAACTGAGCACCCGTATACCATCTCTGATGTCAAACACCAATGGATATGGGATCATCCATCGCCCATCTCATGGGTCGAGAAGCGTATACGCTAGTCTACACTGGTATATCGATGCCCTGTCTCGATACACCTACGACTAGGGACCTTGAAGGATGTACCTATGGACTACCATGTCCCCACTAGTATGATCTGCATCATAGTCCAGGTAGTCAAGTACACATCCTAAGGGCTTTACCAACATGTAACTACAAGACAGTATAAATAGACTAGTGTACATGTTAAGATAAAATGCAACCAGATAGCATACTATCATATCGAGCAAGAAAGTCATCTCTATATATGTCCAAGCATCCAATATAATATACAAGATCTGTACAATACTGGCCTCTAGGGCATACATACAACTAACAATCTCCCACTTGCACTAGGGCCAGCTGCTGTAGTATCGCATACCGAGCATCCCGAAGAGTCTCTCAAACTGTATCTGGGGAATGGCCTTCGTGAGTGGATCCGCCGTGTTGTTCTTCGTGTCAACCCTCCTGACCTCGATCTCCCGGCGATCAACTATCTCCCGGATCAGGTGATACCGCCTCAGAATATGCCTGGATCGCTGATGGGACCTGGGTTCCTTGGCCAAAGCCACCCCTCCATTGTTATCATAATACAAAGGTATTGGATGCTCAATGGATGGAACCACACCAAGTTCAGTAATGAACTTCTTGATCCAGACAGCCTCTTTAGCAGCATCGTTGGCAGCGATGTATTCAGCCTCCATCGTCGAGTCTGCCACGGTTTCCTGCTTGGAACTCTTCCAGCTAACCGCCCCTCCGTAAAGGGTAAAGACAAATCCCGACTGCGACTTAGAGTCGTCCTTATCACTCTGGAAGCTCGAATCGGTAAAGGACTCCACTTGGAGTTCTCCGTTACCATACACCAAGAGCATCTCTTTAGTCCTTCGCCAGTACTTGAGAATGCTCTTCACAGCTGTCCAGTGACTCTCTCCAGGATCAGCTTGATACCTGCTCACTACACTTAGTGAGTATGCTACATCGGGTCTGGTACATAGCATCGCATACATGATAGAGCCTACAGCCGAAGCATAGGGTATCCCTTGCAAGCGAGCTCTCTCCAAATCTGTCTTGGGAGACATCTCTTTGGAGAGAGTGACTCCAGAGATCGTGGGCAAATTCCCACGCTTGGATTCTTCCATACTAAACCTCTTTAGTATGGTGTCAATGTACCTGGATTGGGACAGTCCCAATATCCGTTTGGATCTATCTCTATAGATCCTAATTCCCAATATGCAGGAGGCATCACCAAGATCTTTCATTGAGAATCTTTGTGATAAAAAGAGCTTGACCGATTGCAGCATAGGAATATCATTTCCTATCAAGAGTATGTCGTCCACGTACAATACGAGGAAGACAACCTTACTCTCTGCCACCTTCTTATAGATACAAGGTTCATCTGGATTTTTGACGAAATCAAACTCTTTGATAACGACGTTAAAGCAGATGTTCCAACTCCGCGATGCTTGCTTTAATCCATAAATGGATTTAAGCAGCTTGCACACCTTCCCGCTGCTTCCACTGTCTACGAAGCCCTCTGGCTGAGTCATGTACACGCACTCTTCTAAATCACCGTTTAGAAAGACGGTCTTAACATCCATTTGCCAGATTTCGTAGTCATGATATGCAGCGATGGCAAGCATGATCCGGATGGATTTAAGCATAGCCACTGGAGAAAAAGTTTCGTCATAGTCCACACCTGGTCTTTGACGAAAACCCTTTGCAACAAGTCTATCTTTGAAAGTCTCCACTTTCCCATCTACACCAAGTTTCTTCTTGAAGATCCACTTGCTCCCAATGGGTTTTACCCCTTCAGGAGCAACTTCCAAAGTCCATACTTTGTTGGTGTACATGGATTCCATCTCGGACCGCATTGCATCTAGCCATTTCACTGAGTCCCCACTCATGATGGCCTACTCGAAGCTAGTTGGGTCATCATCCTCCATGATGCAATACTCACTGCCACCATCAATGAGAAAACCGTAGTATCTCTCAGGTGGATAAGAAACCCTACTAGATCGGCGGAGAGGCTGGGGTACGTCGGGCACCACTGAATCCTCTGGTTCTACTAAATCATTAGTTGCAGTTTGTGGTGCTGGAACCTCTTCCAGCTCTACATCTTTGCCATTAATTTCTTTAGCAAGAAATTCCCTTTCCAAAAAGGTGGCATGTTGAGCAACAAACACTCTTTGTTCCCCAGCTTGGTAGAAAAAATATCCTTGAGAATTCTTTGGATATCCCACAAACTTGCAAAGGACTGATCGTGCCTCGAGTTTGTCCGGATTTTGCTTTTTGACATAGGCCGGACAACCCCATATCTTAATTCGTTTAAAATATGGTCTCTTCCCACTCCATATCTCATATGGTGTGGTAGGTACTGATTTAGACGAAACCAGATTCAATAGGTATATGGCTGTCTCAAGCGCATACCCCCAAAAGGAAATAGGTAACTCAGCATTGCTCATCATTGAACGCACCATATCTAATAGGGTGCGATTCCTTCGTTCCGATACACCGTTGTGCTGTGGTGTATAAGGAGAAGTAAGCTGAGAGAGAATCCCATTCTCTTTTAGATAATCCAGGAATTCAATGCTTAAGTATTCACCTCCTCGATCAGATCGAAGAATCTTAATACTTTTGCCCGTTTGGTTCTCTACCTCGTGCTTATATTCTTTGAATTTCTCAAAAGCTTCAGACTTGTGTTTCAACAGGAACACATGCCCGTATCTAGAGAGATCGTCAGTGAATGTAATGAAGTAGGAAGAACCATTTCTGGCGTGTGTAGACATAAGACCGCATACATCACTATGCACCAGTCCCAAGAGTTCTGTAACACTTTCTCCGTGTCCCGTAAACGGAGTTTTGGTCATTTTTCCTTTGAGACATGAATGGAAAGTGTCATAAGATGATAATTCGAATGAATTCAAATATCCATTCTTATGCAACTTAGCTAGTCGTGTCTCATTGATATGGCCAAGTCTACAGTGCCACAAGAAGGATTCGTTCATTTCTGAGCTTTTCCTCTTGTGTGTGTTTTGTATATTGAGGACTGTATTTTGATTGAGAATCAATATGCCATTATGTAGCGAGCCTGATGCAATCAACTTTTGATCTAGGAATATGTTCATAACATTATCCTTTACTACAAAATTATATCCTTCTTTACTTAATAAAGAAACTGATATAATGTTGCACATCATGTTCGGTATATAATAGCACTCATTCAGAACTAGTGTATCACCATTTGGTAATACCAGGTGATATATGCCAACTGCTTTGGCTGCAACATTTGCCCCATTCCCTACTTGAACGGAATGATCACCTTTTCCCAGTTCTCTACCTTTCCGTAGCCCATGTAACTGCTTACATATGTGGGATCCTGATCCGGTATCTAACACCCAGGACGTAGGGTGAACTGAGAAACAGTTCTCAATAACAAACACACCCGAAGAAGGTGCATCATCATGCACGTTCTCCGTTTGGGCAGCGTGAGAATCTAGATATTCTCCTGTTTCCTGTTCAGTCTTATAACATTTATAAGATAGAACGGGTCCAACGTTCCCCTGCACAGTATAACAAGCGGGTTCGGTCAATACATCCATATTATTATCTTTATTAGGGCATGAAATGGTCGCTACCTGGAGAGAGAGAGAAGAAAACACTTTAGCGTATGCTCGTGCAAGATCAGATTGGTTATTATCTTATCTAATCAGGATGGCTCCCACTGTTTTTATCAAATCTTCCTTCAAACCCTAAAAGGAAAGACTAGCCGGGATTAATTACACACTACAAGTTCGCCAATCTTTCAGCCAGGCCAGTGTCGGTACTTTGAGGGAGGTCCCCCGTGCTTTCGCACGAACCTAATTAATGTAAACCTCGTTTTCCCAGAGGCGTAACCTCGTTAACACCTTTCTAGACACCTACTTGATCGGCTAATTGTAATGTGTAAAACTCTCCCAGGAGTAACTCTTACTCGCAGTGGGTATCGGGATCCAACTATCTTATAGAAGATATGCAATCTCATTGCAAATTTCAACTCTTGAAATTCCCGATAATGCTTTTGCCCCTAGCGATCTATGACCTTGACTAAGTCAACAAACCATAAATCGCAAGTCAAGTTCAACCCGTACATTTCCCGATTGAATTAAACCCACCCGTATGACCCTTGACTGAGTCAACAAGGCCGTGCGAATGCTCTAATCCAATCACATCTCATGTTGTAACAGATAAACATAATTTAGCTACCATACACTATGCCTTGACTAAGTCAACAAACATAGCACGAATACTAAATAATATATATCTGAAATGACGGAGGGCTACGCGGGTTTTTTCAGAAAAAACCATGAGCGTAATGAACTTGATATCGTTGTAGAATCAAAATGAAATTTTGAAATGGAGTGTTTTTGAGGCTTTTCTAGTTTTGCTAAAGGGGCCACTCCCGGTGAAGGGATCGTCGGCCCTTTCCTCGTCGAATGAGGTGCGGGATATATCATATATATCACTGTGCAAACCAAAAAACTATAGAAGCTATCAAAAGACAAACCGAGTGTGTAGCATCTACCAGTTATTGCTAAAGGAGTCACTCCCGGTGAAGGGATCTCGGTCCTTTCCTCATCGAATAAGGTGCAGGGTATATCATATATACCGCTATGCAAAGCAAGAACTGTAGCTACCTGTTTTGTTTAAAATTTGATTCTACAACATCTTAGGTTTCTTTTCTTTCATTAATCACATTAATGAAGTCCCATCATTTAAGTACCTAAACATCACAGATAAATATGACGTAGACTTATGCCATCCGCATTCGCCTGGATGTCCCCTCGTGCACCGTTAGGTTAGGTAACTAACGACAGAGCAGGGCAGGGCTAGTGCGGATGCAAAACATAAGTAACGTCTATATAATATATCATATATACTATATATACTGTATCTATCACAGAACATCACATGATCACATCACAGATATCGCAGCAGAAGAAACATATGAAACATTGGATATACTAGGACGTCCGTGTTTTCAATACGAGCCAGTATAAAACACGGATTCCACGGTCGTGATGAATAGCCAATCCCACACCCCTAGACCCCTACGAGAGCGGCAAGCAACCCTACCAATTCTAGGGTTAGGAGACCCGGACTCGACTCCTCGAGATGGTCTCCCACTGGACCCTAGAACCCGGTTACTTGTGCTCCCCTCCTTAGGTCTGTCCTAATGCAGAAAAGTAAATAATATACAAAAGGTGACAACTTCCGCAACCTGGAAGTGCCCCAAATAAAAGAATATTACATACAAGTTTTTACATGAATGAAAATGAAAAACACTCATCTCACATAAAAAACCCCGGCTATTCGAACACGACGATCCAATATAACATATCCGGCAACACATAACATCACATGTCATCAACGTAAGTAAGTATGCATACCCCAATTGTCGTTGACGTATAGCAACGAAAACGGCGATATCAACATACTACACTTACGGTCACAGAAAAGAAAGTGTAAAACTACAACAGTTGGAATCCGCAACCTCTTTAGACATCGCATGCCTAATCAAATGAAATACTTAGACATCACATGCCTAACAGTTATAAACCCCGCATTTTAGTCTCATTATCGAAAACTCTTTTCAATATCAAGTGAGACTAAACGGCTAGATTTATAACATTCATTCAGTTATCTCATAACTTCTTGTGAATTCCAATTATTGTATCCCATTCCGGATAAATAGAAAATATTAAACTTTCCGATCGAACATTCGAACACCCAAGTGTTCCCGAAACCGTTCAACACATGAAATAAGTTCAAAGACATTCACTTCATGCCTCAGTACCAACGGTCCAGCCGTAGAAGGGTCAAGCCAACGCCTAACATGTGGCACGCCGTACTGCCCCAAACCCTAAGGTTCAAAGGGCAGTTCAAGACGGTCACATAATCGAGTTAAGGTTTGTTGTCTTCTAGAGGGACCATCGCGTTACTTGCACTACTTAGAACGTCATTAAACAACGGAAAAGTCCAACAATTGTAAATTTCCGGGCAGGGGAAAGATTGGGTATTTACATCCGGTCGAACTTTTTAACATATTCTAAAATTATCCGGAAAACCACACAGACAAAATTTGATAATCCGATCGAATCTCTGATTCCCAATACAACCCCAGAATACTCATCTGTACAGTCACAATAAAAATACCCAGAAAATATAGCATTAAATTATATGAGTTACTGTGCAGAAATTATCAGACAAGGGGACAGTACGGCCGCGGAACCGCCGCACGTGCCTAGCTTGTGCCGCGGTTCCGCGGTGGATTAATGGATTTAGACCCTCGTTTTTCACAGTAATTCAAATAAGACCCTGTTTATTTTTCTGCATATTTTTAATTGACAAAAAACCAAATTTTTAGAAAATTTCCAGAGAGCATTTTGGAAATAGGTTTCGATGTTCGTTCGGATTTCAAACGTCGTCTAGACTTCGCCTAAGGCTCTAGCTAGGCTCTGATACCACTGTAGGGTTCCTAGGCACGCTAATGAAGTCTCACAAGGCATCAACCATTCCAATTTTAAATTTTATGGGTGCCGAGAAACCCTAATACGGATCGTCAACTAGAATTTTAAGCGAAAAAGGAAACTAGTTAACATCTTAACTAAAAGTGAGATGCTACAACCTTTGTAGATCCGGTTCTCCACTTCCTTAGCTCCACGTAGACGTCCTCTCGCTGTCCGTCTTGAATCCCGGACTCAAGCATCGGCTTCATCGGAGAAATGGGCGGGCAAGGTCGTCGGCTTCGTGCCGAAGATGATCTACGTCGAGGCAACACAAGTTCAAACTCCAACTTCACCAAGTTGTGAAACTTGTGAAGAAAACACCCTATACTCCTTGGCAAGAGGTAGAGGGTGAAGAAATAGGAGGTGGGTTCACTTTAGAATTGGATTTCTCACTTGTTTACTCAAGATGCCATTGATGAGGCAAGCTTTCTTATCTTGAAGATGAAGATGGTGAAGAAGAAGAAGGAATATGATAGAATATGATAAGTCTTTTTAAAATAGAAAAATAAAAAGAATACTTATCATCTTCTAACCATGGTTATGTGTAGAGATTAGACCATAGTTATTTGGAATGGTTAGGGTTAAGTATGAAGACAAAATGGTCACATTGGTCAAACCTTCATGAAGCTTCAACAAGCTTCATGATGAAATGAAACCATTTTGTTTTCTTTTATTTATTTATCAAAAGAAATGGATAAATAAATAAGTGAATAAATCAAAACCCTAACCATTATCATAACCATGGTATAAGTCTTAACACAAAGCCAATTCACATGCATCATCAAACATGACACAATGTAGTGCACAAAAGTGTATCACATATACAACTTATGAACAACAAGTGAGAAAATCCTTTTAAAGTGAACCAATACTAGTTAATGCAAAGTAATATATCAAATATATAATTATACATTAAATCATTAAATCAACACTTGATTCAATGATCCAGTCATGTCTCACATAACCGACTAGTATCCAATGTATCGACTTATCGAATCAATCTTCGATTCGATAACTAGGTTATATCGCATATAACCAATCGAAACATTCATCGCGAGAATGAAATACGGTATCACATACACGCATCATTCTCGGTCCCGCACATATCTCATATGCGCCCCTATTTCGTTTCGCTTGAGCCAGGAAACCTCTGTGTAGGACTCTAAAGACTCGTCAATACGCCGGCAGCAGATGATGATCATATCAAGCACCCACAAGCCGCAAGCGGTCTGCTAAGCGTAACGGCCATCTGGGTATTGAGCGATCAGAAGATCGACGAGCTAGCCCGCTCACACTCCTGTGAATCCAACCAGTAACACTTACCGTACAGTCCGGTCTGTTCGTCTGATATGTCGCATATCAAGTCTAGGGGTGGTAAACGTCAGACCCCAATAACCGATAAGTCGTGCCGATGTGAGGCTTATAACGGGTCGAGAAACTACTGGTAACACTTACCAGCAAATCTCTGATCAGCCCTGGCCAGGGACTTCCCTGTTACGGCCAATCGAGCACAGCGCAACATCAACCCCCAATACCGGGAGTGACGAAACCCATCCTATCGCTCATTGCCTCCATGTGACTCGGGACTGTACCCAAAGACCACCGTTTTGCACGCCCTCATGGACGTGGTAAGGTGGAGATCAAAGCACAGTGGGAATCACACAAGACTCTATGACGATCTCGGGTCTACAGACTAACCTGTACAAGTGTCACCTGAGAACTGCCATCTGACGTGAGGTATAATACCATCTGGGAGTTCTCGGCGAGTCCGTCCAGTGTACCCAGTCTCAACTGAGCACCCGTATACCATCTCTGATGTCAAACACCAATGGATATGGGATCATCCATCGCCCATCTCATGGGTCGAGAAGCGTATACGCTAGTCTACACTGGTATATCGATGCCCTGTCTCGATACACCTACGACTAGGGACCTTGAAGGATGTACCTATGGACTACCATGTCCCCACTAGTATGATCTGCATCATAGTCCAGGTAGTCAAGTACACATCCTAAGGGCTTTACCAACATGTAACTACAAGACAGTATAAAGAGACTAGTGTACATGTTAAGATAAAGTGCAACCAGATAGCATACTATCATATCGAGCAAGAAAGTCATCTCTATATATGTCCAAGCATCCAATATAATATACAAGATCTGTACAGTACTGGCCTCTAGGGCATACATACAACTAACACTAGTAACCAGAATGTCTGATATAATATCCAATTCCTATATGGAAAACCACTGTGTGACAACCAAAATATAACCGATTGCAGTATAGGAATTTCACTTCCTACTCTGTGTATGTCATCCAAATACCAGGACATCACACCCTACTACCTTCTTAACAGATCCATCCCCTATTCTGATGAAGTCAAACCTATGACTGTCACATCAGAAATAGATGATCTATCTCCGCTATATCAGTTTTAGTCTACAAATAGACATAAGCCACTTGTCCACTATGCTTCCGCTGCTCCCACTGACTACGACAACCCTTTGGGAGAGTCATATAGACGTACACTTCTAAAACCAGCTCAGAACGACGCTATACTCATCCTCCTGCCGGGTCTCACAGTTTGGAACAACAACAATGGCAAGTCTGGGTAAACAAGAACCTCCATGCCACCGTCCTTGAGAATACCGAAGTACCTCTCGAGCGCCTGGGGTTACCCACCATATCTGCGGAGTGGCTAATGGAATGTCAAACCAGATTGAATCTTTAGGTTCTTATCAAATTTTCAGTAATCGTTTGTGGTTCTGGAATCACTTCCAGTTCTACCATACTCCCACTACTGTTTTCTGAAAAAATCCATTTTTATTAAAACTGTGGCGAGTCAAGAACAATATCACTATTGATTTTCTAGATGGTAGAAAGTCAACACTCGTCATAGCCTGGGTCAACCCACAAACAGCCATTACAGAAACGTGCCTTGAGTTATCCAGAGTCTGGTTTTAAGCATAAGCCAGACAACTCCCCGTACCTTAACAATGTTAAGATATGAACCGTTCTATATCCAATATAGAAACAGAGGCACTGATTCAATTGAACCAGATTCAAATCATGCAGCTGTCTCCAGTGCATGTCAACTAAATGGAAGGAGGCCTATCAGCATTACTCAACTTAGGAATACTTCCAATTATGAGTAACCTGAAAGAGAAGCAAGTTCTCTTAATCATTACTATCAACTGAATACCATATACAAGTATCTATATCTTCGATCACCTTGAAGAATCCCGATACTTGCAATACCTGGTTCTCTACTTTAATCTTATACTTATAACTTCTCAAAACTCAGACCTTGTGTTTCCATGAAACACATATCTTAGAACTAGAGAAGTCATAAGTAAACAGAATATAGTGCGAGGAACAACCCCTCTGTCCTAATGGACACTGGACAACATACAATCCTCTGTATAAGTCCCCTGAGTCTAGTGACTCATTCACAGTGTGTCGTAGGTTGAAAACTGTACTTATGGTTAAGAAGAATTACACCGCTGTTCAATGCTCCTTACCTAACCATCCACTGATATAGGTAAATGTCATAGACATAATTTCAAAAAGGTATATCTCACTCTATAAAAATAGACGTACAGATATATCAATTTGAAATTGGCGCATAACAACGGATATTCAAAACCAAATATTTGCCGTCTGGCAAACAGCCCAGGCGATTTCCTCAAATATCACCAATTCCAACGAATTCCGATATAGTGAGGATGATCACCTAATTCCCAATAACTTACTCCCACTCATCATCTGTAAAACCATACAGATGTGAGAATCAAACCTGGTAAATACATACCCTGGAGCAAGGGCTAATTGGGAAATCAGTTTTCTTTTAACAATACACAGTGAAACTGAAACATTGAAATGTTTCGTAGGGGTATCCGGGTATTCCTAGTAATGCCTCTTCCATTATCAGATTCACAACTATAACCGTATATTTCTTTGCCATCTCTCCAAATCCCTTTATATGTATTTAGTCATTACCTTCTGTACACCCTCTTAGGCTAAATGGTTTTCTTCCTTCTCTACCGTTCGACACCACCCTATGGTTTGGAAGAAGACTATCCAATAAGCATAATGGGTGTACTGTCCTAATCCCAGGAGCACTCGCAATGCGAGAGAAGGTGAAGATAAAAGACACCTGAATAAACCTTATTCCTATTTCTCCTGAACCAGAATCCATCCTCGAACTGGAACAAGTTCCTTTCGAGTTCGTATATAACCATACGATGGAGTATCCAATAAACTGTGGATCTTCGTAGTGATACGGAGTGTCCTGGAGAAATACAAAGGTGAGGTGGGAGTGGTAATGAAATACTTGGTTTGGTCGTGAATAGCAGTCGCAATTTACTTTGCCCTCTTACTAATCCCTTGATATGTCTTTACTTAATACCTTCTGCACACCATCGTTTATGCTAATTGGTTTTCTTCATTCCCCACCGTTCGACACCATCCTATGGTTTGGAAGAAGACTATCCAATTTGAATAATAAGTGTACTATCTCCTAAACCAAGGAGTACTCGCAACCTGAGAGAAGGTAAAAGGAAAAGAAAATTGAATAAACCTATTTGTTTTCTCCAGAACCGGAAACCAACCTCGAATAAATTCCTTCGAGTTCGTATATAACCATACGATGGTTTTATCCAATGGAAGTGGACGTTCGTAGTAATACGGGGCGTCCTGGAGAAAAGGGTAAAAGTAGGAGTGGCAATGAGGTATGCAACTCTGACAATCCAAAAGCCAGTGTTTAAGAAGGTTCGGTTAATTTTGGTCACTGAGTCATAGTCTAGGGTCGAGTCTGTAAGTGCACGGCGGCGCCCCGGCCGTCAATCCGACGGCCAAACGCGGAAACGGTGGTAAACTTAAATTTTGCGGACTTTGCAAACCGGCACCACCGCGCACTAAACCCCGGATCGTGCCATTAAACTAGTCTAAGCTAAGTAACAAGATAGGTTAGAGATATACCGACGATCCAAGTCCTCCGGTCTTCATCTCCACTCTGATCTCCTCGCGGGATCTCCGTCCGTCTCCTCCTCGTCGGAAAGGGCACCACGAAGCCGGGTACTTTTACGGGCTCCCACCTCTATACCGAGGCAACTCGCGCATGAAGCCGGCTACTCGACATGCTCAAGATATGCTGTAGGAATATAGTGTAGAGTGAATGTCTCACTTTGGGGTTGGTTGCCATAGATGGAGGAATGGTGTGTAGAAAATTGGTGCTTTCAATTTTCTAGCAATGGAATGAGATGAAGAATGATATGCACAAAATGAATCACTCTCATTTTTCTTTCTCTCTTCTCTTTTCTTCTTCTCTCTTTTCTTTTCTTATATCTTTTCTAAAATGAAAACTATCATCCTTAGAAAAATGGTGGAGGATAGATTATGAAGCAAGAAGGGAGGTGATGGTAGGAGAAAGCAAGAGGTGACCACAACCTTAAACATCATCATAACCAATCTACATCAATCCTAATCCTTTCTTATCACATTAAAGCAAAGGAAAAGACTAAGAAAGAATCAAATGATGGTGGAAAAAGAAAAGATGCTTTCATAATTAAAACATATGCAAGAAAATCCTCCACAAAGTGTAATTTGCAAAACTGCAAATTACCCCCTCCATCGGAAAAGTCCGGCCGGGAAAGAACAAAGGAAAACCGGCCGGAACGGAAAGCAAACTGGCAACTCCAGAAAACTGGTCCCGTAATAAATTACAGGAAAACCCCCATACTGTGCATACACACCCGCATCTGTATTCCGACCGGATACAGATGCAACGAGACAGAATCTACACTGTACTATACTAGGATCCGGCTTAAACCAAAGCCGGCTAGTAAAATCCGTTCGATCCTGATCCGTGCAATACCGCACGTATCTGATCGAACCCTGCCATATAACCATACGGCCACTAGTACAAACTGTCCGATCCTGATCCGTGCAATACCGCACGTATCTGATCGGACCCTGCCATATCTCCATACGGCCTCTACAGCGTTTCGCCCGAAAGCTTGAGTAACTGGAAGTGTGGTGGACTCTAAAGACTCGTCAATACTATGGCTGTGGATTTAACCACTAGCACGTCAGAGGTATAAGCCAATACGTGACGGGCCACCAGCTATTGACCAAAAGGGACGTCGATGAGGAAGCTCACCCCGACACCCAACTGAGCCTGTCAGTGACAATATCCGTACAGTCCGGTCCGTTCGTCTATGAGCATCGCATGGCGGGCCTAGGGGGTTGGTAAAAGTCAGACCCCCAAAAGCGGTACAAGTCGTGTCGGAGTGTAGCCCAGAACACCCTGAGATACTACTGGAATACCTACCAGTAAATCTCCTGCCTTGGCCAAGGTCTTTGTGTAATGGCTCTCCTAGACACAGCGCGACCTCACCCCCAATACCGAGAGAGACGAAACCCCCGAAGA
Source organism: Agapanthus africanus (assembly GCA_030015575.1). Classification (NCBI taxonomy): domain Eukaryota; kingdom Viridiplantae; phylum Streptophyta; class Magnoliopsida; order Asparagales; family Amaryllidaceae; genus Agapanthus; species Agapanthus africanus. The sequence continues at coordinate 128,723,865 of JASDDO010000016.1, read as the reverse complement.
TCCGCTCACTGCCTCCATGTGGCTCGGGACTGTACCCAACTAAAACCTGTTTGCACGACTCCTTTGAGCCGTGGTAGGGTAGTAATCAAAGTACAGTGGGAACTCACACGAGACAAATGACGATCCCCAGGTCGATGAACTAACCTGTACACATGTCACCTGGGAACTGCTATCTGACGTCAGGTATAAGACCAACTAGCATGTTCCCGGCGAGTCCTGTCCGGTGTACTCATAACCCAATGAGCACCTGTATACATCTTAGGTGAACCTACTGACACCAGTGGCTTGTGAGACCGGCCACCGCCCCTCGTCGGGGTCTCGACTGTATACACTAGTCTACTCTGGAGAATCGATGCCCTGTCTCGAAACTCCCACGACTAGGGACCTTTTAAGGATGTGCTTATAGACTCCAGCTCTCACTTATATGATCGCCCTCATACTGCTGGCAGTCAAGCAAGAATCCAAGGGGCTCTATCAACGTGCAATAGCGACATGTCAGGTCACCTAAAGCAGTACACGATGATAAAGGTAAACCAGATAGCATACTATCATCTTGAGTAAGACTGTCCTACCGGGATAGGTCCTCCCTCAATCATTGCAATCACGTGCCTGTGATCCAATAATTGACTCTGAGGGCACTATCTCCAACAATCTCCCACTTGCACTCAAGGCTAATTATTGCGATGTCGCATACTCACAGCCTGTGTGATACCGAACACCCAACTCCCCTACTAGTCAGTCTCACAAAACCCGTTTGTGAAACTATTGCGTTCGAGGAATAGCCTCAGTGAGTGGATCCGCCTTGATGTTTCTTTCTATGTCTCTCTATATCTCAAGTTCGCGGAGAAAGCCATCTCCCGAAATGAGCAATACCTGTCTTAGAGTGTCTGGATGTCTGATGGGACTTAGCTCATAAATGAACTCCAAATCCAAACTTCTTAGACTGTATCGTCAACTGAACTTAATCAGTATCCTGCGCCATGCCACCCTCAGTATTGCCTTGGACCACCTGTCCAAAATACTGCCCCTCGTCAGAAGGAAAAACTATAACTCTGACAACCTCCTTGTCGTCCAGGTCACATTGGAAGCCTGGAATGATAACCGTCTCCTAAAAGAGGAAGTCGTTATCATATCCCTAGAACAGCCACTTATGTTCTAAAACTGCTTCCGACTGTTTCTCCAGGATTGGATTAATATCAACTTATTGCATCTAGTGCAAGAACAACATCTGGTGTGGTACTTGACATCTCATGATTGACTCAATTGCCTAAGCAAGTGATCTGCCAATCATGCACATCCCTCTCTACTTTAGTCTAAAAGACACCTTTAGAGAGGGCGACTCCATTACTTGCAGGTACACTACCGTGCCAGGAGTCGTCCATTCTAAATACTCATAGAATGCTGTCAAGGTACCCAGATTAGGAAACCACCCAAATCTAGATCTAAAACTATAGATCTAGTAACCAGTATGTCTGATACAATGTCCAAGTTCCTTGTGGAGAAACCACTGTGTGAAGACCAAAGTATAACCGATCGTAGTAAAGGAATATCACTTCCTACTACCTTCTCAACAGATCCATCCCCTATTCTGATGACGTCAAACCTATGACTGTCACAACAGAAATAGATGATCTTTCTCCGCTACATCTGCTTTAGTCTATAAATAGACATAAGCCTGGTGTCCACCAATGCTTCCGCTGCTCCCACTGACTACGACAACCCTCTGGCAGAGTCATACAGACGTGCACTTCTAAAGCATGTTTAGAACGACGCTATACTCATCCTCTTGCCGGGTCTCGCAGCCTGGAACAACAACAATGGCAAGTGTGGGTAAACAAGAACTTCCCTGTCACCGTCCTTGAGGCTACCGAAGTACCTCTCGGGTGCCTGAAGTTACCCACCTTATCTGCGAAGTGGCCAATGGAATGTCAAATCAGATTGAATCTTTAGGTTCCTTATCAAATCTTCAGTAATCGTTTGCGGTTCTGGAATCACTTCCAGTTCTACCATACTCCCACTACTGTTTTCTGAAAAAAAAATCCATTTCTTTTAAAATTGTGGCGAGTGAAGAACAATATCACTATTGATCTTCCAGATGGTAGAAAGTCAACCCTCGTCATAGCCTGGGTCAACCCACAAACAGCCATTACAGAAACGTGCCTATGAGTTATCCGGAGTCTGGTTTTAAGCATAAACCGGACAACTCCCCGTACCTTAACTTCGTTAAGATATGAACTGTTCTATATCCAATATAGAACCAGAGGCACTGATTTAATTGAACCAGATTCAAATCATGCAGCTGTCTCCAGTGCATGTCAACTAAATGGAAGGAGGCCGATCAGCGTTACTCAACTTAGGAATGCTTCCAATTATGAGTAACCTGAAAGAGAAGCAATTTCTCTTTATCATTACTATCATTTGAATACCATGCACAAGTATCTACATCTTCGATCACTTTGAAGAATCCCGATACTTGCTATACCTGGTTCTCTACTTTATTCAAATACCTATAACTCCTCAAAACTTAGACCCTGTGTTTCCACGAAACACATGTCTAAGAACTAGAGAAGTTAAAAGTAAACAGAATATAGTATGAGGACCAACCCCTCTGTCCTAATGGACACTGGACAACATACAATACTCTGTATAAGTCCGCTGAGTCTAACAACTCTTTCACTGTGTGTCGTAGGTTGAAAACTGTACTTATGGTTAAGAAGAATTACACCGCTGTTTAATGCTCCTTACCTAACCATCCACTGATATAGGTAAATGTCATCGACATAATATCAAAAGGTATATCTCACTCTATGAAAATAGACGTACAGATATATCAATTTGAAATTGGTGCACAACAGCGGATATTCAAAACCAAATATTTGCCGACCGGCAAACAACCCAGGTGGCATCCTCAAATATCACCAATTACAACGAATCCCGATATAATGAGGATGATCACCCAATTCCCAATAACTTACTCCCACTCATCATCTGTAAAAACCATACAGAAGTGAGAATCAAACCTGGTAAATACATACCCTGGAGTAAGTATCTAATCGGGAAATCAGTTTTCTTTTAACATTACACAGTGAGACTGAAACATTGAAATGTTTCGATGGGGTATCCCGGTATTCCTAGTAATGCCTCTTCCAGATTCACGACTGTAACCGTATAGTTCTTTGCCACCTCTCCAAATCCCTTCATATGTCTTTAGTCTTTACCTTCTGTACACCCCTTTAGGCCAAATGGTTTTCTTCCTTCCCTACCGTTCGGCACCAGCCTATGGTTTGGAAGAAGACTATTCAAAAAGCATAAAGGGTGTACTGTCCTAATCCTAGGAGCACTCGCATCGCGAGAGAAGGTGAAGATAAAAGACACCTGAATGTACTTTATTCCTATTTCTCCTGAACCAGGATCCATCCCCGAACTGGAACGAGTTCCTTTCGAGTTCGTATATAACCATACTATGGATTATCCAATAAAATGGGATCTTCGTAGTGATACGGAGTGTCCTGGAGAAATACAAAGGTGATTTAGGATTGGTGAAGAAATACTTGGTTTGGTCGTGAATAGCAGTCGCAATTTACTTTGCCCTCTTACTAATCCCTTGCTTTGTCTGAACTTAATACCTTCTGTACGCCGTTTAGGCTAACTGGTTTTCTTCATTCCCTACTGGTCGGCACCAGCCTATAGTTTGGAAGAAGACTATCCAATTTGCGTAATAGGTGTACTACTCCTAAGCCAAGGAGTACTCGCAACCTGAGAGAGGGTGAAAAGAAAAGACAACTGAATAATCCTATCCGTTTTCTCCAGAACCGGAAACCATCCTCGAATTCCTTCGAGTTCGTATCTAACCATACGATGGTTTTGTCCAATGGAAGTGGACGTTCGTAGTAATACGGGGTGTCCTGGAGAAAAGGGTAAAAGTAGGAGTGGCAATGAGGTCTGCAACTCTGACAAACCAAAAGCCAGTGTTAAGAAGGTTCGGTCAACTTGGTCACTGAGTCATAGTCTTAGGGTCGGGTCAATGGTCGCTGCCAAAGAGAGAGAGAAAAGAAACACTCAGCGTGCACTCTATCCTAGATCAGAATGGTTACCAATTTATCTAATCTGGGAACCTCCCACTGTACCTCAAATTCTCCTCCAAACCTGAAAGAAGAATTAGTCGGGAACACCCGAGGAGTAAACCAACTCATCAGTGGGAATCGGGATCCAACTATCATCGCATGATAACGTGACGGAATCCGCTCACGGTATTACACTCCAGAAGGTATGCGCATATCTGGCAAGTTTCAGTTCTTTTGAAACTCCCGATGAGATTTCTGCCCCATGCTCTTATGACCTTGGCGAAGGTCAACAAATCATAAGTCACATGTCAAGTTCTACCCGTCATTATCCAGGTTAATTTGAATCCACCCGTACAAGCCCTTGACGAAGGTCAACAAGGCTATACGACTGTCCCAAACCAACGCATCTACCTATGCAGCAGAAAAGTAACAAGCAGCTACCATACACTATGCCTTGACGAAGGTCAACAAACATAGCATGAATACTACGTGCTACCCGTCTGAAATGACGGAGGGCTACGAATGGTTTCTGGCGAAAACCTTTAACGTAATGAACTTGATATCGTCGAAGGAACGGATAGCTTTTAAAAATATAGTGACGAAAACCGTTGCTAAAGAGGTCACTCCCGGTGAAGGGATCTCGGCTCTTTCCCCGTAGAATGGGGTGCAGGATATTCCAAATGAATACCACGGTGCAAAGCAAAAGTAATCGGCTATAGTGAAGTTAATGCCCTGACGCAAACTTCTGTCCAAGGGGTCACTCCCGGTGAAGGGATCTCGGCCCTTGCCTCATCGACTGAGGAGCAGGATATTCCAAATGAATACCACGATGCAAAACAAGAGTGAACGTCCTTGCAATAACAGCTTTTTGAAAAGTGTTCCAACAACATCAGATTAGGTTTGTTTTATCTTGCATTCATCCGAATCAATGCAGTCCCATCAATTGATCACACCACAAAGAACGAAAATATACTGACGTACGTATATGCCATCCGCATTCGCCACTGGGTCCCGTCATTACCCGTTAGGTTAGCTTACTAACGACAGAGCGGGGACTGGACTAGCGCGGATGTAAAACATATACAACATCTACTAATATATATACCAATATATTATATTTCGCTCAAGGCGTGAAAAGAAATGCAACATCACAGAAATGTACAGCATCACAGAACAATACAGATATCTGGGATCCCCGGGTTTCACAGAGCCACTACTGAAACCCGACGTTCCCCTGGTCGTGTGGATAGCCTGTGCAATGAAATCCTAGACCCCTACGGGCGCGGCAAGTCACCCGCCAAAACCTGAAGCGAGGCAGCCCCCTTCAGCGCCGTGAATGGACCACCCAGCACTCCACGGAATCCGGCAACTTGGGCACCCCTCCTGGGTCAACCTGTACCCCCTACGAGTGCGGCGAATAGCGCGCCAATCCTAGAGTGAAGCCCCTTCCGTCCCAATTCCATGAGATGCGGGCTTGTTGCCCTCTAGAACCCGGCTATCCGTGCACCCCACCGCGGGGTAATCCTAGTACAGAAAGTAAAATATACATACAACCGGGTACATCGACCGCAACCAGGTCGTGCCCCAAAAGAATAATACAAACAGGCAGTGACGGCAGTCCACATGTCGGACGCTCGCCCCGCAATATCAAAAGTACATAATACCACCACAACTGTACTAGCATTGCATCCAGGCTATCCCCACGACCGATCCGCAACATCACAGCATAAACATAGAACATCAACGTGAAAGTCACGTTCGCAAATCCGTCTAACCGGGCTATAGCAGTTAGACCGGATTTACCGATCGAGTGACATTCACGGTCGCAGATATAATGTAAATACTGTGAAATAATGTGTTTGAAATATCCGATCGATCAAAAATTAACAAGTGGGCCCTTAAACAAAACTGTAGCACTCACAGAAACCCTGGGCCCAATTTTAATATTCCAAAACCCATATTTTAAGCCCAGAAGGCCTCTGAAAAAATTTGGTGATGTGACATGAATAGTGCGCGGCGGAAGGGCCGCACGAGGTGGGGTTTCGCGGCGGATCCGCGCTCCAACTGTGGAGTTGCATCGTCAAATTTTTACAGAACCCTTAGATTTCCCAGTACATCAATATTTTACAACCAGAAAAATTTTTCGAGACCAAAAATTTTCAACAGAAACTGATTCGAACTAAAATGCAGTTTTGGAACATTCGATCGATCGAAACAGAAAAACACATTACACCAAGCTAGACTATGTTAATGGCGAGGCTCTGATACCAATGTAAGTGCACGGCGGCGCCCCGGCCGTCAATCCGACGGCCAAACGCGGAAACGGTGGTAAACTTAAATTTTGCGGACTTTGCAAACCGGCACCACCGCGCACTAAACCCCGGATCGTGCCATTAAACTAGTCTAAGCTAAGTAACAAGATAGGTTAGAGATATACCGACGATCCAAGTCCTCCGGTCTTCATCTCCACTCTGATCTCCTCGCGGGATCTCCGTCCGTCTCCTCCTCGTCGGAAAGGGCACCACGAAGCCGGGTACTTTTACGGGCTCCCACCTCTATACCGAGGCAACTCGCGCATGAAGCCGGCTACTCGACATGCTCAAGATATGCTGTAGGAATATAGTGTAGAGTGAATGTCTCACTTTGGGGTTGGTTGCCATAGATGGAGGAATGGTGTGTAGAAAATTGGTGCTTTCAATTTTCTAGCAATGGAATGAGATGAAGAATGATATGCACAAAATGAATCACTCTCATTTTTCTTTCTCTCTTCTCTTTTCTTCTTCTCTCTTTTCTTTTCTTATATCTTTTCTAAAATGAAAACTATCATCCTTAGAAAAATGGTGGAGGATAGATTATGAAGCAAGAAGGGAGGTGATGGTAGGAGAAAGCAAGAGGTGACCACAACCTTAAACATCATCATAACCAATCTACATCAATCCTAATCCTTTCTTATCACATTAAAGCAAAGGAAAAGACTAAGAAAGAATCAAATGATGGTGGAAAAAGAAAAGATGCTTTCATAATTAAAACATATGCAAGAAAATCCTCCACAAAGTGTAATTTGCAAAACTGCAAATTACCCCCTCCATCGGAAAAGTCCGGCCGGGAAAGAACAAAGGAAAACCGGCCGGAACGGAAAGCAAACTGGCAACTCCAGAAAACTGGTCCCGTAATAAATTACAGGAAAACCCCCATACTGTGCATACACACCCGCATCTGTATTCCGACCGGATACAGATGCAACGAGACAGAATCTACACTGTACTATACTAGGATCCGGCTTAAACCAAAGCCGGCTAGTAAAATCCGTTCGATCCTGATCCGTGCAATACCGCACGTATCTGATCGAACCCTGCCATATAACCATACGGCCACTAGTACAAACTGTCCGATCCTGATCCGTGCAATACCGCACGTATCTGATCGGACCCTGCCATATCTCCATACGGCCTCTACAGCGTTTCGTCCGAAAGCTTGAGTAACTGGAAGTGTGGTGGACTCTAAAGACTCGTCAATACTATGGCTGTGGATTTAACCACTAGCACGTCAGAGGTATAAGCCAATACGTGACGGGCCACCAGCTATTGACCAAAAGGGACGTCGATGAGGAAGCTCACCCCGACACCCAACTGAGCCTGTCAGTGACAATATCCGTACAGTCCGGTCCGTTCGTCTATGAGCATCGCATGGCGGGCCTAGGGGGTTGGTAAAAGTCAGACCCCCAAAAGCGGTACAAGTCGTGTCGGAGTGTAGCCCAGAACACCCTGAGATACTACTGGAATACCTACCAGTAAATCTCCTGCCTTGGCCAAGGTCTTTGTGTAATGGCTCTCCTAGACACAGCGCGACCTCACCCCCAATACCGGGAGAGACGAAACCCCCGAAGATCCGCTCACTGCCTCCATGTGGCTCGGGACTGTACCCAACTAAAACCTGTTTGCACGACTCCTTTGAGCCGTGGTAGGGTAGTAATCAAAGTACAGTGGGAACTCACACGAGACAAATGACGATCCCCAGGTCGATGAACTAACCTGTACACATGTCACCTGGGAACTGCTATCTGACGTCAGGTATAAGACCAACTAGCATGTTCCCGGCGAGTCCTGTCCGGTGTACTCATAACCCAATGAGCACCTGTATACATCTTAGGTGAACCTACTGACACCAGTGGCTTGTGAGACCGGCCACCGCCCCTCGTCGGGGTCTCGACTGTATACACTAGTCTACTCTGGAGAATCGATGCCCTGTCTCGAAACTCCCACGACTAGGGACCTTTTAAGGATGTGCTTATAGACTCCAGCTCTCACTTATATGATCGCCCTCATACTGCTGGCAGTCAAGCAAGAATCCAAGGGGCTCTATCAACGTGCAATAGCGACATGTCAGGTCACCTAAAGCAGTACACGATGATAAAGGTAAACCAGATAGCATACTATCATCTTGAGTAAGACTGTCCTACCGGGATAGGTCCTCCCTCAATCATTGCAATCACGTGCCTGTGATCCAATAATTGACTCTGAGGGCACTATCTCCAACAGAGTCATGGTCGCTGCAAAAGAGAGAGAGAAAAGAAACACTCAGCGTGCACTCTAACCTAGATCAGAAAGGTTATTACTTTATCTAATCAGGAAACCTCCCACTGTACCGTCAAATTCTTCCCCAAACCTGAAAGAAGAATTAGTCGGGATCACCCGAGGAGTAAACCAACTCATCAGTGGGAATCGGGATCCAACTATCATCGCATGATAACGTGACGGAATCCGCTCACGTTATCACACTCCAGAAGGTATGCGCATATCTGGCAAGTTTCAGTTTCTTTAGAAACTCACGATATGGATTTTTTCCCTATGCTCTTATGACCTTGACTTTGGCCAACATATCATAAGTTACATGTCAAGTTCTACCCGTCATTCTCCAGGTTAATTTGAATCCACCCGTACCTACCCTTGACATTGGCCAACATGGCAGTACGACTGTCCCAAACCAACGCATCTATCTATACCGCATATGAATACCCAATAGCTACCAATCACTGTGCCTTGACTTTGGCCAACATACACAGCTTGAATACTATTGACTATCCATATGAAACGACGGAGGGCTACGAATGGTTTCTGGCGAAAACCTTTAACGTAATGAACTTGATATCGTTGAAGGAACCGGATAGCTTTTAAAAAATATAGTGACGAAAACCTTTGCCAAAAAGGTCACTCCCGGTGAAGGGATCTCGGCTCTTTCCCCGTAGAATGAGGTGCAGGATATTCCAACTGAATACCACGATGAAAAGCAAAAGTAAACGACTATAGTGAAGTTATTGCCCTGACGCAAACTTTTGTCCAAGGGGTCACTCCCGGTGAAGGGATCTCGGCCCTTGCCTCGTCGACTGAGGAGCAGGATATTCCAACTGAATACCACGATGCAAAACAAAAGAGAACGCCCTTGCAATAACAGCTTTTTGAAAAGTGTTCCAACAACATCAGAATAGGTTTGTTTTTCTTGCATTGATCCAAATCAACGCAGTCCCATCAATTGATCACACCAATAAAGAACGAAAATAATGATGTACGTATATGCCATCCGCATTCGCCACTGGGTCCCGTCATCACCCGTTAGGTTACTTAACTAACGACAGAGCAGGGACTGGACAAGCGCGGATGCAAAACATATACAACATCTACTAGTATATATATCAATTATAATATTCGCTCAAGGCGTGATAAAATGCAACATCACAGAAATGTAATAAGCAGCATAGAACAATACAGATATCTGGGATCCCCGGGTTTTATAGAGCCGCTACTGAAACCCGACGTTCCCCTGGTCCTGTGGATAGCCTGTGCAATGAAATCCTAGACCCCTACGGGCGCAGCAAGTCACCCGCCAAAACCTGAAGCGAGGCAGCCCCCTTCAGCAACGTGAATGGACCACCCAGCACTTCACGGAATCCGGTAACTTGGGCACCCCTCCTTGGGTCAACCTGTATCCCCTACGAGTGCGGCAAATAGCCTGCCAATTCTAGAGTGAAGCCCCCTCCGTCTCAAAGCCATGAGATGCGGGTCCGTTGCCCTCTAGAACCCGACTATCCATGCACCCCACCTTAGGGTAATCCTAGTACAAAACGTAAAATATACAATGGGTACAACGACCTCACCCCGGTCGTGCCCCAAAAGAATAATATACAAACATGCAGTGACGACAGTCCACATGTCGGACTCTCGCCCCGCAATATCAAATGTACATGTAAAACAAAACTGTACTACCATTGCATCCAGGATATCCCCCACGACCAATCCGCAACATCACAGCACAACACAGAACATCAACGTGAATGTCACATTCGCAAATCCGTCTAAAAGGGCTATAGCAGATAGACTGGATTTACCGATCAAATGACATTCACGGTCGCAGATATAATGTAAATACTGTGAACTAACATGTTTAAAATTTTCGATCGACCAAATTTACCGAAGTGGGCCCCAAGCACTACTGTAGCACTCAAAGAAAATCTGGGCCCAAAAAAGAATACTCCAAAAACCCCATTTCACAGTCTATGACCCTCTGGAAAAAATTGGTGCAGCAAGGACTCAACATGGCCGCGGAACCGCGGCCAATGCATGGGTTTGGCCACGGTTCCGCGGTGGAACAGTGAAGTCATGCCACCAAATTTTTGCAGAACCCTTAGAATTCCCTGCATGTATTTCTGCAACAACCTGAAAAAATTTTTGAGCCAAAAAAAAATTCGACAGAAACTCAAGCAAATGGAAACGCGTTTTTTGAAAATTCATTCGATCGAACTTGTAAACACATTAGAGCAAGCTAGACTAGGTTAATGGCGTGGCTCTGATACCATTGTAAGTGCACGGCGGCGCCCCGGCCGTCAATCCGACGCCGGAGTGCGGAAATGAAACTTTTTCAAAAAATTAGAAATCGGCACCACCGCACACTATAAAACCCGGATCGGGCCATTAACCTAACTCTAGTAAACTAGAAAAGGAGTAGAAAGCTATACCGAGCGATCCGTGTCCTTCGGTCTTCGGCCTCCACTCCGATCTCCTCGCGGAACCTCCGGTCTTCATCTCCTCGTCGGAACGGGCACCACATCGCCGGGTTCTTTTACGGGCTCCCACCTCTGGACCGAGGCAACTCGGGCATGAAGTTGGCGAGCCGACGTACCCAAGGAATGCTGTAGGCAAGTGTAGAGAGGATTGTCTCTTGGGGTTTGAAGTTGCCATTGATGGAGGTGAAGAAAGAAAGAACTTTGGAGAAAAAATGGTGCTCTCATTTTTCTAGCAAGGAATAAGAAATGAGATAATCAAATTTCCCACACCCTATCTCCCTCAAAGTGGCCGGCCCCTTTTTCCTCAATAGTGGAGAAAAATTCAAGCATAAAGCAAAGGGAGAAAAAGGAATGAATATGAGAAGAAAAAGGTCACACTCTTTCATATCCAAAGTCATATACAAATCCCTTCACATTAATGCAAAAGAATTGATGGAAAAAGATTCTCATGATGCAATATCTATCATGAAGCCACAAATCACAAATGACACCTCCACAAAAGATAATTTGCATACTTGCAAAAAAAACCCTCCATCGGAAATTCAGCCAAAGAATGGAAGAAAGAAAAACTGGCTGAAACGGAATACAAACCGGCAACTTCAGAAATTGATCCCGTAATAAATTACAGGAAAACCCCGCGACTGTATATACATACCCGCATTTGTATTCCCACTGAATACAAATGCAATGAGACAAAATCTACACTGTACAATACTAGGATCTGGCTTAAACCAAAGCCCGCTAGTATTATCTGTCCGATCATGATCCGTGCAATACCGCGCGTATCTGATCGAACCCTGCCATATCTCCATACGGCCTCTACATCGTTTCGCCCGAAACTTGAGAAACTGGTTTGTGGGGGAACTCATCCTGACACCCTATGAGCCTGTCAGCGACAATATCCGTACAGTCCGGTCCGTTCGTCTATGAGTATCGCATGGCGGGCCTAGGGGGTTGGTAAAAGTCAGACCCCCAAAAGCGGTACAAGTCGTGTCGGAGTGTAGTCCAGAACACCCTGAGATACTACTGGAATACCTACCAGTAAATCTCCTGCCTCGGCCGAGGGCTTCGTGTAATGGCTCTATCAACGTGTAATAGCGACTCGTAAGGTCACCTAAAGCAGTACACGATGATAAATATAAACCAGATAGCATACTATCATCTTGAGTAAGACTGTCCTACCGGTATAGGTCATCTCTCAATCATTGCAATCACGTGCCTATGATCCAATAATTGACTCTGAGGGCACTATCTCCAACATCAAGAACAATATCACCATTGATCTTCCAGATGGTAGAAAATCAACCCTCGTCATAGCCTGGGCCAACCCGTAAACTGCCATTACAGAAACGTGCCTTGAGTTATCCAGAGTTTGGTTTTAAGCATAAGCCGGACAACTCCCCGTACCTTAACATCGTTAAGATATGAACCATTCTATATCCAATATTGAAACTTTGGCACTTATTTAATTGTAACCAGATTCAAATCATACAGCTGTCTTCAGTGCATATCAACTTAATGGAGAGAGGCTAATCAGTATTACTCAACTTAGGAATACATTCAATTATGAGTAACCTGAAAGAGAAACAAGTTTCTCAAAATCATTACTATCAACTGAATACCAATCACAAGTATCTACATCTTCGATCTCTTTAAAGAATCCCGATACTTGCGACATCTGGTTCTCTACTTTATTCCTATACCCACAACTTCTCAAAACTTAGACCTTGTATTTCTACGAAACACTTGTCTAAAAACTAGAGAAGTCACAAGTAAACAGAACAAAGTACGAGGACCAACCCCTTTGTCCTGGTGGACACTGGACAGCATACAATACTCTGTATGAGTCCCTTGAGTCAAATAACTCAAAACCTGTGCATCGTAGGTTGAAAACTGTACTTATGGTTAAGAACCACTCCGCTGTTCAATGCTCCTTACCCAATCGTCAACTGATATAGGTAAATGTCACGGACATAATTTCAATAAGTTATATCTCACTTTATAAAAATAAACGTACAGATATATCAGTTTGAAATTGGTGCACAACAACGGATACTCAAAACCAAATACTTGCCGTCCGGCGATAAACCCAGGCGACTTCCTCAAATATCACCAATTACAACGAATTCCGATATAATGAGGATGATCACCTAATTCCCAATAACTTACTTCCACTCATCATCTGTAAAACCATGCAGATGTAAGAATCATACCTGGTAAATACATACCCTGGAGTAAGTATCTAATCGGGAAATCAGTTTTCCTTTAACAATGCATAGTGAAACTGAAATATTAAAATGTTTCGTAGGGGTATCCTGGTATTCCTAGTAATGCCTCTTCCATAATCCAATTCATGACTATAATCTGTTAGTTGTATGTATGCCCTAGAGGCCAGTATTGTACAGATGATGTATATTATATTGGATGCTTGGACATATATAGAGATGACTTTCTTGCTCGATATGATAGTATGCTATCTGGTTGCTCTTTATCTTAACATGTATACTTGTCTCTTTATACTGTCTTAGAGTTACATGTTGGTAGAGCCCTTAGGATGTGTACTTGACTACGTGGACTATGATGCGGATCATACTAGTGGGGACATGGTAGTCCATAAGTACATTCTTCAAGTTCCCTAGTTGTGGGTGTATCGAGACGGGGCATCGATATATGACTAGCGTATACGCTTCTCGACCCATGAGATGGGCGATGGATGATCCCATATCCATTGGTGTTTGACATCAGAGATGGTATACTGGTGCTCAGTGGAGACTGGGTACACTGGACGGACTCGCCGAGAACTCCCAGATGGTATTATACCTCACGTCAGGTGGCAGTTCTCAGGTGACACTTGTGCAGGTTAGTCTGTAGACCCGAGATCGTCATAGAGTCTTGTGTGATTCCCACTGTGCTTTGATCTCCACCTTACCACGTCCAAGAGGGCGTGCAAAACGGTGGTTTTTGGGTACAGTCCCGAGTCACATGGAGGCAATGAGCGATAGGAGGGGTTTTCGTCTCTCCCGGTATTGGGGGTTGATGTTGCGCTGTGCTCGATAAGCCGTAACAGGGAAGTCCCTGGCCAGGGCTGATCAGAGATTTGCTGGTAAGTGTTACCAGTAGTTTCTCGACCCGTTATGAGCCTCACATCGGCATGACTTATCGGTTATTGGGGTCTGACGTTTACCACCCCTAGACTTGATATGCGACATATCAGACGAGGAGACCGGACTGTACGGGAAGTGTTGTCGGTTGGCTCGACGGGAGTTGTAGCAGGTTCTCTTGTTCTCTTCTGATCGCTCAATACCCGGGTGGCCGTTACGTTTAGCTGACCGCTTGCGGCTTGGGGGTGCTTGATATGATCATCACCCACTGCCGGCGTATTGACGAGTCTCAGAGTCCCACAATGGAGTTTCCTAGTCCAGGCGAAACGTTGTGGTGCGCGTATGCGATATGCGCATGGACCCGATTAAAATACGCGTATAGGATACCATATATTGATTGGGCGGCTTGCTTTTGGTTAGGGTCGTATGTGATATGGCCGGATTGATAAATCAAGTGTTGATTTATCATTTAACCATTAGTTTCTCACTAGAAATCCTTTCTTGTGTTGGATGGATGTATGCATGCATGTATGTTTTTCTTTCTTACTAGTTTCATGCACATATGGATGTGTATACATACATACATACATACATACATACATACATCATCTTTCATGGTTTTTTATACAAAGAAAATGGTGGCAATATAAGACCCACACCATGGTTTTATTTATATATATTATTATTGAATTTGATTTAAAACAAAAGAAAAGGAAAGGATAATTCATGGAAGCTTTCTACACTCTTCTTGACCTAAGCATTCTCACCCACCATTTGACCATGGATTACTTTTCCTTTTGTGTTTTTAACTCAAGTTCAATAATATCCTAACCATGGTTTGATATGAGAAGAGGAAAATATATATTGATATATTTTCTATTTTCTTTGGAGAGTTATTCTTATCTTCTTCTCAAAGATAGCCATCATCTTCTTCCTCCTTCTTCACTTGCTCTCTAGACTTTTGTAGTGAGCAAATTACATAACAAGATTGGATTTTGAAGTGAGAATAAGAACCACAACATCATTCTACACAAGTTTAGCCCACTTGTTTAGAGTGTTATCTTTATTCGTTCTCTTGATCGGGTGAAGTTGCGAGTGTGGACTAGGGACTTCGGGTGGATCGTCGTGGACGTGAGAGGACTTCAAGAGGACCTTCCTCCAACACCCAAGAGGCCGAGGAGTCTAGCGTAGGGAGCTACAAAGGTTGTACTATCTAAACCCCATTTATTCTTTCATATGTTGATGTGAAAATTTTAGAAACCCTAATTTTCTAGGCACGATCCGATGTTTGTTAACTTAGCACCCTAAAGACTCCACCTTTGGTACATGTGATGCTTCCAAACCCTTCATGAGGTGCTAGGCTAACCTTTCATTGGTATCAGAGCTGACCTAGAACTTTAGGCGACATTTTCACGAAGTTAAAACTCCGATCGAACCGGAAAATACGATTTTTTGGTGCTCTCTGGACTTTTTTCAAAATCTGGTTATTTTCAGAATTAAAAATATGTAAAAATTTTAGCAGGTAAAACTAAGAATTACGGTATAAAACGTTTTCCATGAACAGTAATTGCCGCCGCGGAAACGCGGCTTAAGCTTGCTTAGGCCGCGGTTCCGCGGCCGTACACATCAATCAATGAATAAATTTTATACAGTAATTCTGGAATCTGCTTGAATAGTTTTTAGGGTATTTTTAATCTGAATTTAGTGCTGAAAATTCTGGAGATGGTTTTGGACTCCACAGTTCGATCGGAATTTTGATTTCGTGGCTTTTCCGGGTAACTCTAGAAAGTATTGATGTGTTCGAACGACTATCATTTGCTCACTGTTCACGGGGTTTAAAATCTTTCGGAAATACGTGCAAGTTTGTTTGTGGTGGTCCCTCTAGAAGACAACAAACCTTAACTCGATTATGTGACCGTCTTGAACTGCCTTTTGAACCTTAGGGTTTGGGGCAGTACGGCGTGCCACATGTGAGGCGTTGGCTTGACCCTTCTACGGCTGGACCGCTACCACTGTGTCACATTCCGGGATTTTGAACTCCGCTCAAGTGTTGAGCTTTAGCGAATCTTGGGTATTTGATCGATCGTTCGAAACCTTTAATACCGTCTATTTATCTGGAATGTGATGCAATATGTGGAATTCATATAGTTGGACATGAAATACGAAATATGTGATATTTCGCATTTACGATGTCTAAAGAGAATGTGGATTCCAAATATTGCAGTTTTACACTTTCTTTTCTGTGACCGTAAGTGTAGTATGACGATATCGCCGGTTTCGTTGCTATACATCAACGACAATTGGGGTATGCATACTTACTTACGTTGATGATATGTGATATTATGTGTTGCTGAGATATGATGTGCAGGATTGTTGCGATAGAATAGCCGGGGGGTTTTTATGTGAGATGAGAGTTTTATATTTTCGTTCATGTAAATTCAAATGTAATGTAATATTCTTTTATTTGGGGCACTTCCGGGTTGAGGTCGATGCCACCTGTGTTGTATATTATTTACTTTTCCGCATTAGGATGGACCCAAGGAGGGGAGCACGAGTGACCGGGTTCTGGGGTTCAGTAGGAGGCCATCTCGAGGAGTCGAGACCGGGTCTCCTAAACTCCAGAATTGGTAGGGTCGCTTGCCGCTCTCGTAGGGGTCCAGGGTGTGGGCTTGGCTATTCATTGCGACTGTGGAATCCGTATTTTCTATTTTTGGCTAAATACTAAATACGGACGTCCTAGTATATCCCACATTATATCTATGTTTCTGCTGCGATATCTGTGATGTGATCTTTAGATATGTTCTGTGATGGATACAGTATACAGTATATATGATATATTATATAGACGTTACTTATGTTTTACACCCGCACTAGCCCTGCCCTGCTCTGTCGTTAGTTACCTAACCAAACGGTGCACGACGGGACATCGAGGCGAATGCGGATGGCATAAGTGTACGTCGTATTTATCTGTGATGTTTAGGTGACTTAAATGATGGGACTTCATTAATGTGATTAATGAAAGAAAAGAAACCTAAAAAGATGTTGTAGAATCTAATTTTAAAATAAAAGGGTAGCTACAGTTTTGCTTTGCATAGCGGTATATATGATATACCCTGCACCTTATTCGATGAGGAAAGGACCGAGATCCCTTCACCGGGAGTGACCCCTTTAGCGAAACTGGAAGATGCTACAACACTCGGTTTGACTTTTGACTGCTTTTGGGGTTTTGCTTTGCACAGTGATATATATGATATATCCCGCACCTTATTCGATGAGGAAAGAGCCGAGATCCCTTCACCGGGAGTGACCTCTTTAGCAAAACTAATAAAAGCCTCAAAATCACCCCATTTCAAAATTCACTAGATTCTACAACGATATCAAGTTCATTACACTCATGGTTTTTCTAAAAAAAACCTGCGTAGCCCTCCGTCATTTCAGATAGATATTATTTAGTATTCGTGCTATGTTTGTTGACTTAGTCAAGGCATAGTGTACGGTAGCTAAATAATGTTTATCTGTTACAACATGAGATGTGATTGGATTAGGGCATTCGCACGGCCTTGTTGACTCAGTCAAGGATCGTACGGGTGGGTTTAATTCAATCGAGAAATGTACGGGTTGAACTTGACTTGCGATTTATGGTTTGTTGACTTAGTCAAGGTCATAGATCGCTAGGGGCAAAAGCATTATCGGGAATTTCAAGTGTTGAAATTTACAATGAGATTGCATACCTTCTATGAGATAGTTGGATCCCGATATCCACTGCGAGTAATTGTTACTCCTGGGAGAGTTTTACACAGGACAATTAGCCGATCAAGTAGGTGTCTAGAAAGGTGTCAACGGGGTTACGCCTCTGGGAAAACGAGGTTTACTTTAATTAGGTCCGTGTGAAAGCACGGGGAACCTCCCTCAAAGTACCGACACTGGCCTGGCTGAAAGATCAACGAAGTTGTAAGGTGTAATTAATCCCGGCTAGTCTTTCCTTTTAGGGTTTGAAGGAAGATTTGATAAAAACCAGTGTGAGCCATCCTGATTAGATAAGATAATAACCAATCTGATCTTGCAAGAGCATACGCTAAAGTGTTTTCTTCTCTCTCTCTCTCCAGGTAGCGACCATGTCATGCCTTAATCAAGATAATAATATGGATGTATTGACCGAACCCGCATGTTATACTGTGCAGGGGAACGTTGGACCCGTTCTATCTTATAAGTGTTATAAGACTGAACAGGAAACGGGAGAATATCTGGATTCTCACGCCGCCCAAACGGAGAACATGCATGATGATGCACCTTCTTCGGGTGTGTTTGTTATTAAGAACTGTTTTTCAGTTCACCCTACGTCCTGGGTATTAGATACCGGATCAGGATCCCACATATGTAAGCAGTTACATGGGCTACGGAAAGGTAGAGAACTGGGAAAAGGTGATCATTCCGTTCAAGTAGGGAATGAAGCAAATGTTGCAGCCAAAGCAGTTGGCATATATCACCTAGTATTACCAAATGGTGATACACTAGTCCTGAATAAGTGCTATTATATACCGAACATGATGTGCAACATTATATCAGTTTCTTTATTAAGTAAAGAAGGAGATAATTTTGTAGTAAACGATAATGTTATGAACATATTCCTAGATCAAAAGTTGATTGCATCAGGCTCGTTACATAATGGCATATTCATTCTCAATCAAAATACAGTCCTCAATATACAAAACACACACAAGAGGAAAAGCTCAGAAATGAACGAATCCTTCTTGTGGCACTGTAGACTTGGCCATATCAATGAGACACGACTAGCTAAGTTACAGAAGAATGGATATTTGAATTCATTCGAATTATCATCTTATGACACTTGCCATTCATGTCTTAAAGGAAAAATGACCAAAACTCCGTTTAGTGGACACAGAGAAAGAGTGTAACGTTTTGAAAATCGTTTCGGTAAAATTTCGAAAAAAATCGGTAAAATAAGGGGGTTTTCTGTAAAAATTCAAAATACAAATATCTTATTATAAAAATTAAATATACATATTCTAGCTATGTAATTGCTATTATTTGGTGTTTATTGAGCCGCTGGTGAAATTTCAAATTTTCTGAAAAAAAATATTATTTTATTATTATTTAAGCCGTCACTAATACATTTAATTAGGGAAAATTACAAATTGGAATGAGTTGAAACAAATTTTGTGCATCATAAAACATTAAATAAAATTTTATCATGTGGTTTTTGGAACGAAATCATTAGCCAAAACGGTTTAGAAATTATTGAAGAAAAAAAAGGCTTTTTTTTGCGTAAATGGATATTTGGGGTATTATATTTATCATTTTTCATCACCCCACACCCGTACCCACATCCACACACTCCCATTTACTTCTCCCCTTGAAGAATTCAGCAGCCCCCATTTTTTTTCCCCACTTGAATTTCAAAGGAAAGAAATGAAAGAAAAGAAAAGAAAATGGAGAAATGAGGTGGACCTTTGACCTTGAATTGACTTTGACTTCTCCCCCAACTTTCTCTACCTCCCTCTCTCTCCTCTCCCCCTCCCATTCCAGCCGAAATCTCCTCCTACAGCATCAGCCCCCCCTCGATTTTCCCTTCTCTTTTCTCTTCAAGACTTCATCAAAAATTGCCTCAAAATCCATCAAAAAAATCCCAAAACCCAAATCCGACTCCTACCCATTTTAGCCTAGCCCGTATAGCATGGATCTTTATGAAAAGAGAGCATTTTGGGAGGCCATGGATGCTTGTGGATCTTCAAATATTTTTGGGTATAATTCTAAAACATTTTTGCTTAATTTGTTACAAATTTCTTAAAGCTAAACTATTTAAGTGTTAATTAGGCTTAAGTTGCAAGTTTTGGAATTCAAGTTAGGAATTTGAATGCAAGTTAGGGTTTTATAAAATTGGTGTATGGTTGTGTGTTATATTTAGGCTTTTTGTCATGTTAATACAAGATTAGTAGCTTGTGCTAATGGTTAGTTTAAAAATTGTGTTAATTTGCTAATTTGCTTAATAGGTTTTTGAAATTGGTTAAATACTTAGGATTAAAAATGTGTTTAGGTTTTTCATGACTTCATTAACTTTATTAAGTGTGGTTTAATGCTTTAGATCATGTAAATCTATGCTAGATTGTAGTTTGTGCATTTTTGCTTTGAAATTGTTAAATTTTAGGTATTTTGTAAACTAGAATATTAGGGTTTTTGGAATTTAATGAGATTAAATTCCGGGAATTGTTTATATGACTTATTTAAGATATTTAATAAGTATATTGGCCGTTACATTCATTTAAACGTCATGTTTTGTACAAAAACGGCGAATTATGCTCGCTAGATTTTCGGAAAAATGACTTTTTAAGTGAAATTGGGGTTTTTGTGAGTTTTAACCTAGTTTATATTAAAATTAGTGTTCGTGAATGTGAAAATGAGTGTGATTGGATTTTTCTCAATGGTTTGACGTTTGTACATCGACATCGAGGGTTGGTTTGACTATTCTTGCATGCGTAGGCGATAGGTTTGGACCTATGCGTGTACGCGTGCCGATTTGATTTTCGTATGCCGTTTCGATTTCGAATTTAGTTTTAATGCGATATGGTGCGTTATGATATGTAGGTACCCCCATGTGGACTTCGAGACGACAAGCAAGCGCGTGGCGACGTCGGCACCGGCTAGCGAGGACCAGGTGAGTAGATTTATATCTACGAGGAGAAGTCGGGTGGATGGCGTATAGTACCCCCGCAGTCCGTGGTGGTGTATACGGATGCGTATACACACCAACAATTATTATATGTTATTTGGGATTAATAACGATGCTTAGGATGGATATTGGTGTGTTGGATTACTTTAGTGTTGCGAACCCTAGGGTAGTGTTGCACTACACATACACACATACATACTTGCATACTTTCCTATTTATATGTGCTCACGGGATTCCTTATAGTTATGTGTTCACATGGGTATGGGACTATGGGTTCACATACGAATTTGAGGCTTGGGTTTGAGATGAGTCGATGAGATTTGTATTGAGGTTGTGACTTCGGTGATATGGCAGGATTCGTATTTGAGATACGACATGACGTTGTAACGGGTCTTGACGTAGTGTTTCACACACGTCTATGCATACTTAGGCGGTATCAGTATGGTACTAGACGTAGATCAGTACCGCGATCATGATATTTGGTAAAGAGGATACCAGGTGAATAGTATGATGAATGTGATATTGACCCGTACCTAGATTTGGGATGCCGTACGATGGATTTACGTACGAGCTATATTGATGATTGATCCGCACTCTTGACTTGGGATGCCTGATTATAGATATGGTATCGGATATGATATTATTGAGGCGGGATCACCGACTATACATATACAGGTATGTATATGTATCGACTTGGATGATAGGCGGTTTCCTTACCTGTAGTTCAGCTTGTTAGTTCAGCCGTATAGTTTAGTGTAGTTGTTAGATTAGATTAGACTTCTTACCTATTTCAAAATCTAACGAATCGTGGGTATTTTAGAAGACAGCCCAAGGGATCCTACGGATATTTCAAAAGACGTATCTTTCATAAAAACACCGTAGCCCCTATTTTCAAAACCCCATGATTCGTGTTATTTCAAAAGGCACCATTTGTAGGACTTATATTAGATTATTACAGATTAGTTATAGTTGCGTCTAGTATTCAGCTCCCGCTCATTTTTACTGTTCGCTCCGCATCGCATACTTATATTATAATTTCTTATTGCATTATTAATATCATGCTGTTAGGACACCAGCACCATTACCGATGACGCATATGTACCACGTACACTTACTTGCCGGCTCACACACATCTTCATCGGTAATTGACATGTCACGAACACTTTAGAAAATACTATTTCATTTGACATAGGTTGTTAGCTAATAGTTTAGACATGATATTAGTGTACTTGCCTTATATGCTAGTTAGACATTGTAGTTATTGCCTACTACTTCATGCATGTTATTATTCACTGTTGTGTCGGGTTCATGGATTCTCATGCCTATATTCACTGTTTACATGCTATTGATGACTTGGATTCGGATTTCATGAGATTTCTTGGATTTGGAGGAAAACCGCAAAAACATAAATAAACCTTTTCTCCCTTTTAAAATAAAAAGTGCGGTTTTCCCATGATGTATGTGTCGTCCACCATGAGTTTGCTGATGGATTTCGAGACCCGATTCGAGGAGTGGAGGAACCGTTTCGGGTACATGGTGGGCCCGGTATGGTACCCCGGGGCAAGTGGAATGTGGTGTTGACGTTGAGCCTGGTTGGGGAGCACTACCTACCGGTGATATTACCCGACGCGTCGGATATCCGGAGGATACCGTCGTGGTCTTGAGATGGATGGTAGGGGCCGGTCTGGACTGACGGCGCCCTAGATATTGAGATTGAGACATTGATATTTCGAGACAGTGAGATTTATGTTTTGTATCGATGCTAGACACTGTTGATACTGATTTCATTTATGATACCTCAGTTTAAAAATACGAAGGAAATCTCACTAATTTATGAAAACAGTTTCTTCATTTACATGTATTCTGTTTTCATGCATGCATACCTCATTCATATGATATATTGCTACCTGAGGCACTGACACGGGCACATGAGTTTACACTCGGGTTAGATATTTACCCTAGCCATTGTTATAGGCTGCATGTTATATACATTTTGAGGATATATTATGATCATTGAACTAGGATTGCGTTATTTATGCGATTTCTGTGCGTAGATGTTTTTCTATTCACGAGTTAGCAACTCACCCCCGTTGTGCCCCAGTTTCTTGCAGGTTTTGCCGTACAGGTTTAATTACGGCTTTGCGGGCTCAGTTTCATTCGGGTGACTTGCTAGTAGGTGGGTTTTTTCTTGTATCGTACCCATCATATTACCTTGTATAATATTATTCCGTTGTATCTAGTAAATTCCATCAACCAAACATGTATTTTTTTGAGATAGAGACCAGTGTTGTTTATTCTTTCGACCTTAGAGTCGCTCGTTATATTTCTGGTGGTTTTGAGTTTCCTTTTGAGTTTTGATCCTCGCCGTCGGCGTTGTATATTATATTGCTTGTGTGGTTGTGACCGTCGATTGACGAAGAGCTAGCTCCCACTTGGGGATGCCTTTTTCTTGATTTCGTATACTATTCATGTTGTATCCCGTTTGGGGGCCAGTATTTACAAAGGAGACTCTGCCGAAATTTTCAGTAAATTTTTGATGTTTTAAAAACCGCATAATTCGGCTTATGCTATTGAAATTACTTACTTTAAGTTGGTTTTTCCTGCACTCTACTACTTTTCTTGGTTTGGATTTCTGGGTTTTCGGTTTACTTAGATTACGTACGTCTCGAGACGTTCGTAGTTTAGGTGCCTGTCATGTTCCGTACTTTCGGGCCGTGACAAAGTTGGTATCAGAGCGTTAGGTTTTACCCTCGGAGCGTAGGATGACCCTTGGTTGATGGAATAGGTGACTAAAGTAGAGTGACGTACCGTAGGTATGTTCCGCGGCATATTTACGATACGCTACTCCACTTAAGAAGCCTTAGGATGTACATTTCTTTGCTCAGTATTATATTCATTCCGATCTAGCCTCATCAGTACCAGTTATGGTTTTGCTGCCACGATTACGGGCAGGGAGAGCTACAGCTAGAGTTGCGTTAGCACGAGCTCGTCACGAACGAGGACTGACCAGGGCGAAATTCCGGCAACACACGATTGCAGAGATGTGTCTTTTTACTGTGTTTCCGCGCCACGAGCGTTTGGCGGATCGCTTTTATGAGGTTACTCGGATGTGCTGATCGACACTAGAGGATTGAGCCAATGATAGAGGCCAGGCAGATTTTGATGACCGTTGGTGTGTTGCTTATTTATGATGGTCGATGCACTGTTCAGCGTGCAGACGAGCGAGCCAGTTATTGCTGCGAACGACGAGATATTGCCCCAGATGCTGACGTTAGTGCAGAACGAGTTGTACTAAGAGATGATAGAAGGTCGCTAGTCATCGAGGATGAATGACTAGGACAGGTGGTTCATTCGCTTACCCCGATGCGAGGTCATCAGATAGATTGATTCCAGCTAGAGACGATTTCACGTGGAGACGTTGGGAGTCGACAGAGCCGATCGAATGTCAGAAACCTATTATTCCAAGTTTAAAGTAGTCGGAAAGACATGCAGGCAATTCTATGGTCCCTCTAGAAGAATGAAACCCTAACTCGACTTAATGACCGTGTGAAAGCCTTTGAACCTTCGGGTTTGCGGCAATTCTACGGTGCCATTAGTGAGGCTTGGGTTTGCCCTTCTACGGCTGGATCACCGATGTTGTGGTATATATATTCGATACTATTAAACTGTGCCCAAGATGTTGAGCTCTTGGGGGATTATGAGGTTTTGACGAATCGATCGAATGGTTCGACTTCAATCGGATGCTTGGTGGTGAGATGCATTCTTGGGAGACTCCAGATACGAGGATAGTCGTTGGAGCTCAGTCCATGCAGCCGCGACAGGACGAGTCCAAAGCAGACGACATTAGAGAAAAGTGAAGTAAGAGGTTCGTACCAGATCTAGATGAGATGACGTTCCACTCCGCCGACATCAGAGATGCGATGCGCATGCCGAGGCATGGTACTTGGATTTACCTTCCAGAAGGAGTCGCGATGAGTATGCAGTTGTTCCGGAGCAAG
Source organism: Agapanthus africanus (assembly GCA_030015575.1). Lineage (NCBI taxonomy): Eukaryota > Viridiplantae > Streptophyta > Magnoliopsida > Asparagales > Amaryllidaceae > Agapanthus > Agapanthus africanus. Next base: position 128,698,957 of record JASDDO010000016.1, on the reverse strand, counting down.
ATGCAGATATAGGAAAGGACGATGACTTCCGGACAGTTGGCAGAGACGAGACATGGAAGAGACCGTGAGCAGGATTCCTTCCAGGACACTGCTGCAAGGATACTTGCACCCAGGATCAGATGTGTCACATACATTCAGAGAGCCAGAGGCCGACGCCAGTGATATGCTTTCTTACGAGTGGTCGCGATGATTGACCGAGAGATGACCAAAGAAGTGCCAGAACGGAATCATCCCTGTTAGCACACCCGACAGGGCCGATGAGCCGATGGACCGAAAGATTGGTAATTCACAGTGAAGACCTTGACCCAGGAGTGGTCATGGTTACGCACATCAGTAGGACAGAGTTAATGATCATTGACGAGACGTCCCACTAGTGACCGTGACAGTTGGCCGAGATTCTTAGAGGATGCGCTTGAGCGGTACTGTTCCGCCATTATTGATTTCGATGTTTTGGGTGATTAATTCGTATGATTTGATTTTGATGATTGAGGATTTACGATCTTTGCACAGTGTTGCACTTGATATCGTTTTCGTGCTTTAGTTTCACATGTTTGTGATTTTACGGTTTTAAACAGTTGAGTTGGTTTTGTGCGTATGCATGCACACGAATTGGTTCCTGCACTCTGTATAGTTATTATATGCTTGCGGTGCAGTGATACGCCTTTTGTGCACTTAGATGCACTGGACTTCGATTTCGATTGTGATACTCGATATTTGTTTTGTGCACCTTGTGCACCTGATTGATTTTGCGCACGTTCGGCGCTTGATATTGGATTTCATGATTTCGTGCACGATGGATGCACCTGATTTGGATTTTCGCGCATGTTGGGCGCATGTTTTGAAGGGTGATTTTGGTGCACACCAGAGGCACTAAATTGAGAATTTTTCGTGCATGTCTGATGCACCTGATTTTACTGTCAGGCACACATGTTGCCTATGACAGATGTTTCGTGCACACCCGATGCACTTAGATGTTGTTTCTGTGCGCATGTATGGCACATTCATGGATTTTGATTTCCGTGCGCACCAGACGCACGTAGCATTCATGTGCATATTTTGGGATTGATTTCGTATAGAGCAGTACGTTTTTATGATATTGCTATGTGTTTTCGTACTGAGCAGGACTAGTCAGAGGACAGTACCTGAATATATTTTTTTGCATGCATTGATAGTTATTGAAGAGATTTCCAAAAAGCGAGCTATAGCCTCAGTATTTACCTACGTGTCTGATATGACACGAAATGTTTAAAACAAGGAGACCCTTCTAAATTGTTTCCAAAACGGCGGAACGTACATTTCAAACAAAGGTATATATGTATATAGTTATTTTCTTATGATAGACGTCCGCCACTGTGCACTGTTATACGCGTTGCACAGCGACTTAAAGAGATTTGGCATTGATGACTTCTCCATGACTCCGATGATTGCGGGATGCTTGACGGAGTTTTGATTTGAGTTATATACTCATTTTTCAAGCGCATGCGCTGCGCTACGCTTTGTTTTATGTATTTACAATTTCGGAGCCCCGACGAATTGATGGTTTTCTTAGATGTTTTAGTATTTGGGGGAGTTTGAATTTAAATTCGGGGACCGAATTTCTTTAAGGGGGGAAGATTGTAACGTTTTGAAAATCGTTTCGGTGAAATTTCGAAAAAAATCGGTAAAATAAGGGGGTTTCTGTAAAAATTCAAAATACAAATATCTTATTATAAAAATTAAATATACATATTCTAGCTATGTAATTGCTATTATTTGGTGTTTATTGAGCCGCTGGTGAAATTTCAAATTTTCTGAAAAAAAATATTATTTTATTATTATTTAAGCCGTCACTAATACATTTAATTAGGGAAAATTACAAATTGGAATGAGTTGAAACAAATTTTGTGCATCATAAAACATTAAATAAAATTTTATCATGTGGTTTTTGGAACGAAATCATTAGCCAAAACGGTTTAGAAATTATTGAAGAAAAAAAAAGGCTTTTTAGCGTAAATGGATGTTTGGGGTATTATATTTATCATTTTTCATCACCCCACACCCGTACCCACATCCACACACTCCTATTTACTTCTCCCCTTGAAGAATTCAGCAGCCCCCATTTTTTTTCCCCACTTGAATTTCAAAGGAAAGAAATGAAAGAAAAGAAAAGAAAATGGAGAAATGAGGTGGACCTTTGACCTTGAATTGACTTTGACTTCTCCCCCCACTTTCTCTACCTCCCTCTCTCTCCTCTCCCTCTCCCATTCCAGCCGAAATCTCCTCCTACAGCATCAGCCCCCCCTCCATTTTCCCTTCTCTTTTCTCTTCAAGACTTCATCAAAAATTGCCTCAAAATCCATCAAAAAAATCCCAAAACCCAAATCCGACTCCTACCCATTTTAGCTTAGCCCGTATAGCATGGATCTTTGTGAAAAGAGAGCATTTTGGGAGGCCATGGATGCTTGTGGATCTTCAAATGTTTTTGGGTATAATTCTAAAACATTTTTGCTTAATTTGTTACAAATTTCTTAAAGCTAAACTATTTAAGTGTTAATTAGGCTTAAGTTGCAAGTTTTGGAATTCAAGTTAGGAATTTGAATGCAAGTTAGGGTTTTATAAAATTGGTGTATGGTTGTGTGTTATATTTAGGCTTTTTTTCATGTTAATACAAGATTAGTAGCTTGTGCTAATGGTTAATTTAAAAATTGTGGTAATTTGCTAATTTGCTTACTAGGTTTTTGAAATTGGTTAAATACTTGGGATTAAAAATGTGTTTAGGTTTTTCATGACTTCATTAACTTTATTAAGTGTGGTTTAATGCTTTAGATCATGCAAATCTAAGCTAGATTGTAGTTTGTGCATTTTTGCTTTGAAATTGTTAAATTTTAGGTATTTTGTAAACTAGAATATTAGGGTTTTTGGAATTTAATGAGATTAAATTCCGGGAATTGTTTATATGACTTATTTAAGATATTTAATAAGTATATTGGCCGCTACATTCATTTAAACGTCATGTTTTGTACAAAAACGGCGAATTATGCTTGCTAGATTTTCGGAAAAATGACTTTTTAAGTGAAATTGGGGTTTTTGTGAGTTTTAACCTAGTTTATATTAAAATTAGTGTTCGTGAATGTGCAAATGAGTGTGATTGGATTTTTCTCGATGGTTTCACGTTTGTACATCGACATCGAGGGTTGGTTTGACTATTCTTGAATGCGTAGGCGATAGGTTTGGACCTATGCGTGATACGCGTGCCGATTTGATTTTCGTATGCCGTTTCGATTTCGAATTTAGTTTTAATGCGATATGGTGCGTTATGATATGTAGGTACCCCCATGTGGACTTCGAGACGACAAGCAAGCGCGTGGCGACGTCGGCACCGGCTAGCGAGGACCAGGTGAGTAGATTTATATCTACGGGGAGAAGTCGGGTGGATGGCGTATAGTACCCCCGCAGTCCGTGGTGGTGTATACGGATGCGTATGCACACCAACAATTATTATATGTTATTTGGGATTAATAACGATGCTTAGGATGGATATTGGTGTGTTGGATTACTTTAGTGTTGCGAACCCTAGGGTAGTGTTGCACTACACATACACACATACATACTTGCATACTTTCCTATTTATATGTGCTCACGGGATTCCTTATAGTTATGTGTTCACATGGGTATGGGACTATGGGTTCACATACGAATTTGAGGCTTGGGTTTGAGATGAGTCGATGAGATTTTTATTGGGATTGTGACTTCGGTGATATGGCAGGATTCGTATTTGAGATACGACATGACGTTGTAACGGGTCTTGACGTAGTGTTTCACACATGTGTATGCATACTTAGGCGGTATCAGTATGGGACTAGACGTAGATCAGTACCGCGATCATGATATTTGATAAAGAGGATACCAGGTGAATAGTATTATGAATGTGATATTGACCCGTACCTAGATTTGGGATGCCGTACGACGGATTTACGTACGAGCTATATTGATGATTGATCCGCACTCTTGACTTGGGATGCTTGATTATAGATATGGTATCGGATATGATATTATTGAGGCGGGATCACCGACTATACATATACAGGTATGTATATGTATCGACTCAGATGATAGGCGGTTTCCTTACCTGTAGTTCAGCTTGTTAGTTCAGCCGTATAGTTTAGTGTAGTTGTTAGATTAGATTAGACTTCTTACCTATTTCAAAAACTAACGAATCGTGGGTATTTTAGAAGACAGCCCAAGGGATCCTACGGATATTTCAAAAGACGTATCTTTCATAAAAACACCGTAGCCCCTATTTTCAAAACCCCATGATTCGTGTTATTTCAAAAGGCACCATTTGTAGGACTTATATTAGATTATTACAGATTAGTTATAGTTGCGTCTAGTATTCAGCTCCCGCTCATTTTTACTGTTCGCTCCGCATCGCATACTTATATTATAATTTCTTATTGCATTATTAATATCATGCTGTTAGGACACCAGCACCATTACCGATGACGCGTATGTACCACGTACACTTACTTGCCGGCTCACACACATCTTCATCGGTAATTGACATGTCACGAACACTTTAGAAAATACTATTTCATTTGACATAGGTTGTTAGCTAATAGTTTAGACATGATATTAGTGTACTTGCCTTATATGCTAGTTAGACATTGTAGTTATTGCCTACTACTTCATGCATGTTATTATTCACTGTTGTGTCACGTTCATGGATTCTCATGCCTATATTCACTGTTTACATGCTATTGATGACTTGGATTCGGATTTCATGAGATTTCTTGGATTTGGAGGAAAACCGCAAAAACATAAATAATCCTTTTCTCCCTTTTAAAATAAAAAGTGCGGTTTTCCCATGATGTATGAGTCGTCCACCATGAGTTTGCTGATGGATTTCGAGACTCGATTCGAGGAGTGGAGGAACTGTTTCGGGTACACGGTGGGCCCGGTATAGTACCCCGGGGCAAGAGGAATGTGGTGTTGACATTGAGCCTGGCTGGGGAGCACTACCTACCGGTGATATTACCCGACGTGTCAGATATCCGGAGGATACCGTCGTGGTCTTGAGATGGATGGTAGGGGCCGGTCTGGACTGACGGCGCCCTAGATATTGAGATTGAGACATTGATATTTCGAGACAGTGAGATTTATGTTTTGTGTCGATGCTAGACACTGTTGATACTGATTTCATTTATGATACCTCAGTTTAAAAATACGAAGGAAATCTCACTAATTTATGAAAACAGTTTCTTCATTTACATGTATTCTGTTTTCATGCATGCATACCTCATTCATATGATATATTGCTACCTGAGGCACTGATACGGGCACATGAGTTTACACTCGGGTTAGATATTTACCCTAGCCATTGTTATAGGCTGCATGTTATATACATTTTGAGGATATATTATGATCATTGACCTAGGATTGCGTTATTTATGCTATTTCTGTCCGTAGATGTTTTTCTATTCACGAGTTGGCAACTCACCCCCGTTGTGCCCCAGTTTCTTGCAGGTTTTGCCGTACAGGTTTAATTACGGCTTTGCGGGCTCAGTTTCATTCGGGTGACTTGCTAGTAGGTGGGTTTTTTCTTGTATCGTACCCATCATATTACCTTGTATAATATTATTCCGTTGTATCTAGTAAATTCCATCAACCAAACATGTATTTTTTTGAGATAGAGACCAGTGTTGTTTATTCTTTCGACCTTAGAGTCGCTCGTTATATTTCTGGTGGTTTTGAGTTTCCTTTTGAGTTTTGATCCTCGCCGTCGGCGTTGTATATTATATTGCTTGTGTGGTTGTGACCGTCGATTGACGAAGAGCTAGCTCCCGCTTGGGGATGCCTTTTTCTTGATTTCGTATACTATTCATGTTGTATCCCGTTTGGGGGCCAGTATTTACAAAGGAGACTCTGCCGAAATTTTCAGTAAATTTTTGATGTTTTAAAAACCGCATAATTCGGCTTATGCTATTGAAATTACTTACTTTAAGTTGGTTTTTCCTGTACTCTACTACTTTTCTTGGTTTGGATTTCTGGGTTTTCGGTTTACTTAGATTACGTACGTCTCGAGACGTTCGTAGTTTAGGTGCCGGTCATGTTCCGTACTTTCGGGCCGTGACAAAGAGTTACTGAACTCTTAGGACTGGTGCATAGTGATGTATGCGGTCCTATGTCTACACACGCCAGAAACGGTTCTTCCTACTTCATTACATTCACTGACGATCTCTCTAGATACGGGCATGTGTTCCTGTTGAAACACAAGTCTGAAGCTTTTGAGAAATTCAAAGAATATAAGCACGAGGTAGAGAACCAAACGGGAAAAAGTATTAAGATTCTTCGATCTGATCGAGGAGGTGAATACTTAAGCATTGATTTCCTGGATTATCTAAAAGAGAATAGGATTCTCTCTCAGATTACTCCTCCTTATACACCACAGCACAACGGTGTATCGGAACGAAGGAATCGCACCCTATTAGATATGGTGCGTTCAATGATGAGCAATGCTGAGTTACCTATTTCCTTTTGGGGGTATGCGCTTGAGACAGCCATATACCTATTGAATCTGGTTCCGTCTAAATCTGTACCTACCACACCATATGAGATATGGAGTGGGAAGAGACCATATTTTAAACGAATTAAGATATGGGGTTGTCCGGCCTATGTCAAAAAGCAAAATCCGGACAAACTCGAGGCACGATCAGTTCTTTGCAAGTTTGTGGGATATCCAAAGAATTCTCAAGGATATTTTTTCTACCAAGCTGAGGAACAAAGAGTGTTTGTTGCTCAACATGCCACCTTTTTGGAAAGGGAATTTCTTGCAAAAGAAATTAGTGGCAATGAGGTAGAGCTGGAAGAGGTTCCAGCACCACAAACTACAACTAATGATTTAGTAGAACCAGAGGATTCAGTAGTGCCCGACGAGCCCCAGCCTCTCCGCCGATCTAGTAGGGTTTCTCGTCCACCTGAGAGATACTACGGTTTTCTCATTGACGGTGGAAGCGAAGATTGCATCATGGAGGATGATGACCCAACTAGTTTCGAGCAGGCCATCACGAGTAGAGACTCAGTGAAATGGCTGGATGCAATGCGGTCCGAGATGGAATCCATGTACACCAACAAAGTATGGACTTTGGAAGTTGCTCCTGAAGGGGTAAAACCCATTGGGAGCAAGTGGATCTTCAAGAAAAAACTTGGTGTAGATGGGAAAGAGGAGACTTTCAAAGCTAGACTTGTAGCAAAGGGTTTTCGTCAAAGACCAGGTGTGGACTATGACGAGACCTTTTCTCCAGTGGCTATGCTTAAATCCATCCGGATCATGCTTGCCATCGCTGCATATCATGACTACGAAATCTGGCAAATGGATGTTAAAACCGCCTTTCTAAACGGTGATTTAGAAGAGTGTGTGTACATGACTCAGCCAGAGGGCTTCGTAGACAGTGGGAGAAGCGGGAAGGTGTGCAAGCTGCTTAAATCCATTTATGGATTAAAGCAAGCATCGCGGAGTTGGAACATCTGCTTTGACGTCGTTATCAAAGAGTTTGATTTCGTCAAAAATGTAGATGAACCTTGTATCTACAAGAAGGTAGCAGAGAGTAAGGTTGTCTTACTCGTATTGTACGTGGACGACATACTCTTGATAGGAAATGATATTCCTATGTTGCAATCGGTCAAGCTCTTCTTATCACAAAGATTCTCAATGAAAGATCTTGGTGATGCCTCCTGCATATTGGGAATTAGGATCTATAGAGATAGATTCAAACGGATGCTGGGATTGTCCCAATCCAGGTACATTGACACCATACTAAAGAGGTTTAGTATGGAAGAATCCAAGCGTGGGAACTTACCCACGATCTTTGGAGTCACTCTCTCCAAAGAGATGTCTCCCAAGACTGATTTGGTGAGAGCTCGCATGCAAGGGATACCCTATGCTTCGGCTGTAGGCTCTATCATGTACGCGATGCTATGTACCAGACCCGATGTAGCATACTCACTTAGTGTAGTGAGCAGGTATCAAGCTGATCCTGGAGAGAGTCACTGGACAGCTGTGAAGAGCATTCTCAAGTACTTGCGAAGGACTAAAGAGATGCTCTTGGTGTATGGTAACGGAGAACTCCAAGTGGAGTCCTTTACCGATTCGAGCTTCCAGAGTGATAAGGACGACTCTAAGTCGCAGTCGGGATTTGTCTTTACCCTTTACGGAGGGGCGGTTAGCTGGAAGAGTTCCAAGCAGGAAACCGTGGCAGACTCGACGATGGAGGCTGAATACATCGCTGCCAACGATGCTGCCAAAGAGGCTGTCTGGATCAAGAAGTTCATTACTAAACATGGAGTGGTTCCATCCATTGAGCATCCAATACCTTTGTATTGTGATAACAATGGAGCGGTGGCTTTTGCCAAGGAACCCAGGTCCCATCAGCGATCCAGGCATATTCTGAGGCGGTATCACCTGATCCGGGAGATAGTTGTGTAAGTGTACGCTAGCGCCCCGGCAGTCCACAAACGCCAAATGCGGAACAAAAACTTTTAACTGGCGCTATCGTATACTTTAACCCGGATCTGCCATTATTGCTAAACTAACAAACTGTAAAGAGTGTAGAAAGGTTATACCGAACGATCCGAGTCCTTCGTTCTTTAACCATCATCCCACGCTCCGTTGCGGCTGCTCTGATCTCGTCGATCTCCGATATCCTCGTCGAGGTGGCACCACATCACTGATTCTTTAAACGGGCTCCCGCCTCTGACTCGAGGCAACTCGATCGTCAAGTTTGCTAAAAGAGACGACCAAGAATGATGTAGAGAATGAGTAGATGACTTTGTCTCACTTCGTCCAAATCCGTGGACGATCGGTTAATGAAGTTGCCGAGGGAATTGGGTGATGGAATGAAATGGACTGTAAAATTCCATGCACCCCAAATACTATCATATCTTTTCTACAATTGAAAACATCAAGTGAAGTCAGGAGGAGAGAGAGGGCCGGCCACTTTATAGAAGGAGGGAGGTGACCGTAGGAGAAAGAGGGTGACCATAAGACATGAAGCTTCTCACAAAATATCTTAAGCTTAACAAAACTCTTTAATGAAAACAATGACTCACATAAACACCTCATCAAGTCATTAATGCAACCATTAATGTCAAGATGACTCATTAGCCACTTCATCACTTCTAGAACCTTCTAGAATGATGACTCACTCTTATCTGAAGAAAAGATAAATCCGTCTTTAACCGAATGTTAAAAGACGGCTGATAGAAAACTGGAAACTTGCAACATCCAAAAGTGATCCTGAAACGACTTTCAGGACAACCCCGAAACTGTATAAATATACCCGCATTTGTATTACGACCGAATACAAATGCAACTGAGACAAAGATATTATATCTACTCAATATAATACTCGGATCCGGTTTAAACCAAAGCCGACCAGTATCATCTTCCCGAAAAATAACACGTTCGTAAACGCACGTGCATTTTCCGAACCCTGCCATAAAACCATACGGCCTCTACAACGTTTCGCCCGAACTTGGGAAACTGTCTGTGGGGAACTCAAATGACTCGTCAGTACCCTGGCAGTGGGTTTAACCACAAACCGTCAGCGGCACTAGCAATGCGTAACGGCTGCCCATGGACTGACCACAAGGGAGGCCGATGAGCGAACTCATCCGGAAACCCTACTGAGCCTAACAGTGACAATGTATATACAGTCCGGTCCGTTCATCTTTGAGTATCGCATATCTGCCTAGGGGGCTAGAAACATCAGACCCCCAATAGCAGTATAAGTCGTGTCGGAGTGAAGCCCAATAACACCATGAGATACTACTGGAGTACCTACCAGTAAATCTCCTGCCACGGTCGTGGGCTATGTGTAATGGCTCTCCTAGACACAGCACGATCTCGCCCCCAATACCGGGAGAGACGAATCCCCTGCCGATCCGCTCACGTGCCTCCATATGGCTCGGGACTGTACCCAAAAACTACCTGTTTGCACGACTCATTTGAACCGTGGTAGGGTAGAAATCAAAGCACAGTGGGAACTCACACGAGACAAATGACGACCTCAGGTCGATGAACCAACCTGTACACATGTCACCAGGGAACTGCTATTTGACGATAGATATAGTACTAACTAGCAGATTCCCGGCGAGTCCTGTCCGGTGTACTCATAACCCAATGAGCACCTGTATACATCTTAGGTGATCCAACTGACACCAGTGGCTTGTGAGACCGGCCACCGCCCCTCGTCGGGGTCTCGACTGTATAAACTAGTCTACTCCGGAGTATCGATGCCCTGTCTCGAAACTCCCACGACTAGGGACCACAATTAAGGATATGCATATAAACTACCCAACTCTCACGTATATGATCGCCATCATACTGTTGGTAGTAAAGCAAGATCCTAAGGGCTCTATCAAAGTGTAACATGTAATCAGTCACCTGAACATGTACACGACTGATAAAGGAAAACCAGATAGCATACTATCATCTCGAGTAAGACTGTCCTACCGGTATAGGTCCTCCGCAATCATTGCAATCACGTACCTGCGATCCAATAATTGATTATGAGGGCACTATCTCCAACAATCTCCCACTTGCACTCAAGGCTAATTATTGCGATGTCGACTACTCACAGCCCGTGTGAAACCGAACATCCAACTCCTCTACTAATCAGTTTCACAAAGCCCGTTTGTAAAACTATTGTGTTCGAGAAATAGCCCCAGTGAGTGGATCCGCCTAGATGTTTCTTTCTATATCTCTCTTAATCTCAAATTCGCGGAGAAAGCCATCTCCCGAATCGAGTAATACCTGTCTTAGAATATGTCTGGATATCTGATGGGACCTAGTTCATAAATGAACTCCAAATCCAAACTTCTTAGATTGTATCGATCACTGAACCTAATCAGTATCCGGCACCATGCCTCCCACAGTATTCTCTTAGACCACCTGTCCATAATACTGTCCCTCGTCAGAGGGAAAACTATAACTCTGACAATCACTCTGTCATCCATGTCACCTTTGAAGCTTGGAATGATAACCGTCTCCCGAAAGAGGCTGCCGTTATCAAATCCGTAGAACATGCACTTATGTTCTAAAACTGCTTCCTTATGTTTCTCCAGGATTGGATTAATATAAACTCATTGCATCTAGTGCAAAAACAACATCTGGTGTGGTACTTGACATCTCACGATTGACTCAATTGCCTAAGCAAGTGATCTGTCAATCATGCACATCCCTCTCGCCTTTAGTCTATACGACACCTTTAGAGAGGGTGACTCCATCACCTGCAGGTACACCACCATGCTAGGAGTCAACTATTCTAAAAACCATTAGAATATCTGTCAAAGTACCCACATTGGGAAACTACCCAAATCTAGATCTAAAACCATAGATGTAGAAACCAGAATGTCAAATATTATATCCATATCCTGTCTGGAGAAACAACTGTGTGACGACCACAGTACAACCGATCGTAGTATAGGAATTTTACTTCCTACTCTGTGTATGTCATCAAATACCATGACATCACACCCTACTACCTTCTTAACAGATCCATCCCTTATTCTGATTGAAGTCAAACCCATGACCGTCACATCAAAAATAGATGATCTATCTCCGCTATAACTGCTCTAGTCTATAAATAGACATAAGCTACTTGCCCACCATGCTTCCGTTGCTCCCACTGACTACGACAACCCTCCTACCGGGTCTCATAGCCTGGAACAACAGTAGTGTCAAGTCTTGGTAGATAAGAACCTCCCTGTCACCGTCCTTGAGCCTACCGAAGTACCTCTCGGGTGTCCGAGGTTACCTACCATATCTGTGGAGTAGCTATTGGAATGTCAAACCTGATTGAATATATAGGTCCTATTAAATTTTCCGTAATCGTTCGCGGTTCTGGAATCACTTCCAGTTCTACCATACTCCCACTACTGTTTTCTGAAAAAATCCATTTTTACTAAAACTGTGGCGAGTCAAGAACAATATCACTATTGATCTTCCAAATGGTAGAATATCAACCCTCGTCATAGCCAGGGTCAACCCACAAACAACCATTACAGAAACGTGCCCTGAGTTATCCAGAGTCTGGTTTTAAGCATAAGCTGGACAACTCCCCGTACCTTAACATCTTTTAAGGTACGAACTATTCTATATCCAATATAGAAACTTTGGCACTAATTTAATTGGAACCAGATTCAAATCATGCAGCTGTCTCCAGTGCATATCAACTTAATGGAAAGAGGCTAATCAGCATTACTCAACTTAGGAATCCATCCAATTATGAGTAACCTGAAAGAGAAACACGTTTCTCAAAACCATCACTATCATCTGAATACCAATCACAAGAATCTACATCTTCGATCTCTTTGAAGAATCCCGATACTTGTGATACCTGGTTCTCTACTTTATTCTTATACCCACAACTTCTCAAAATTTAGACCTTGTATTTCTACGAAACACTTGTCTAAATACTAGAGAAGTTATAAGTAAACAGAACATAGTACGAGGACCTACCCCTTTGTCCTGATGGACACTGGACAACATACAATACTCTGTATAAGTCCGCTGAGTTTAAGCAACTCAAAACCTGTGCGTCGTAGGTTGAAAACTGCGGCGATTTCCTCAAATATCACCAATTACAACGAATTCCGATATAATGAGGATGATCACCTAATTCCCAATAACTTACTCCCACTCATCATCTGTAAAACCATACAGATATGAGAATGAAACCTGGTAAATACATACCCTTGGAGTAAGTGTCTAATCGGGAAAACAGTTTTTCTTTAACAATGCACTGAAACATGAAAATGTTTCGTAGGGGTATCCTGGTATTCATAGCAATGCCTCTTCCATAATCCAATTCATGACTTCAACCGTATATCTCTTTGCCATCTCTCTAAATCCCTTTATTTGTCTTAAGTCATTACCTTCTATACACCATCGTTAGGCTAAATGGTTTTCTTCCTTCCCTACCGTTCGGCTCCAGCCTATGGTTTGGAAGAAGACTATCCAGTAAGCATAATAGGTGTACCCTCCTAAACCAAGGAGTACTCGCATCTCGAGAGAAGGTGATGATAAAAGACAACTGAACAATACCTTATTCTTTTAAAGGTGAAATAGGAGTGGCGATGAAGTACGCGGTTTGGTCGTGAATGATAACAGTCGCAATTTACTTTGCCCTCTTTCTAATCCCTTTATTTTGTCTTTACATATTACCTTCTGCACACCCTACTTAGGCTAATTGGTTTTCTTCATTCCCTACCTTTCGGCACCTGCCTATGGTTTGGAATAAGACTATCCAATAAGCGTAATAGGTGTACTCTCCTAAACCAAGGAGCCCTCGCAACCTGAGAGAAGGTGATAATAAAAGACAACTGAATAAACCAATTCTATTTCTCCTGAACCTGGATCCATCCTCGAAGAAGTCCCTCCGAGTTCGTATATAACCATACGATGGATCTATCCAATGGAAGTGGATATCCGTAGTAATACGGGTGTTCTGAGAAATTCAAAGGGTAAAAGAAGGAGTGGCAATGACTTATGCAACTCAGATAATCCAAAAGCCAGTATTTTAAGAAGGTTCGGTCAACCTGGTCACTGAGTCAAAGTCTAGGGTCGGTCAAAGGTCGCTGCTAAAGAGAGAGAGAAAAGAAACACTCTGCGCGCACTCTAACCTAGATCAGAATGGTTATCACTTTATCTAATCCGGAAACCTCCCACTGTCCTGTCAAATTCTCCTCCAAACCAGAAAGAAGAATCAATCGGGATCACCCGAAGAGTAAACCAACTCATCAGTGGGAATCGGGATCCAACTCTCATCGCATGATAACGTGATGGAATACATCCACGTTACTCATACTCCAGAAGGTATGCGCATACTTGGCAAGTTTCAGTTTCTTTAGAAACTCCCGATATGATTTTTGCCCCATGCTCTTATAACCTTGGCTTTGGTCAAAGTGTCATAAGTCATATGCCAAGTTCTACCCGTCACTATCTTGTCAATTTGAACCCACCCGTACATGCCCCTGACTTTGGCCAATTGGCAGAACGACTGTCCCAAACTAACTCATCTATCTATGCAACAAATGAATACCCAGCAGCTACCAAACACTATGCCTTAACTTTGGCTAAAATGCATAGCTTGAATACTACTGAATACCCAAAAGAAGTAACGGAGGGCTACGACTGGTTTTTGGCGAAAAACCTTTAACGTAGTGAACTTGATATCGCTGAAGGAACCTGATAGCTTTTTAAAATATAGTGGCGAAAACCTTTTGCTAAAGAGGTCACTCCCGGTAAAGGGATCTCGGCTCTTTCCTCGTGGAATGAGGTGCAGGATATTCCACTGAATACCGCTATGCAAAGCAACTTGTAATCGACTATAGTGAAGTTATTACCCTGACGCAAACTTCTGTCCAAGGGGTCAGTCCCGGTGAAGGGATATCGGCCCTTGCCCCGTCGAATGAGGTGCAGGATATTCCACTGAATACCGCTATGCATAACAAAAGGAAACGTTTTTGCAATAACACTTTTAAATTTGTTCCAACAACTGCAAACAGGTTTGCTTTACTTTGCATTGATCAGAATCAACGCAGTCCCATCATTCAATCACACCAGAAAAGAACGAAAATAAAATGTACGTATATGCCATCCGCATTCGTCACTGGGTCCCGTCATCACCCGTTAGGTTACTTAACTAACGACAGAGCGGGGACTGGACTAGCGCGGGTGTAAAACATATACAACATCTAATAGTATATAAACCAATATACAATAATCGCTCCAGGCGTGATAATATGCAACATTACAGAAAAAGTAATAAGCATCACAGAACAATATAGATAATCTGGGATCCCCGAGTTTCACAGAGCCGCTGCTGAAACTCGACGTTCCCCTGTCGTGTGGATAGCCTGTGCAATGAAACCTAGACCCCTACGGGTGCGGCAAGTTACCCGCCAAAACCTGAAGCGAGGCAGCCCCCTACAGCATAGTGAATGGACCACCCAGCACTTCACGGAATCCGGTAATCTTGGGCACCCCTCCTTGGGTCAACCTGTACCCCCTACGAGTGCGGCGAATAGTCTGCCAATTCTAGAGTGGGGCCCCTCTGCCTCTCTAAGCCATGAGATGCGGACCCGTTGCTTCTCAGAACCCGGCTATCCGTGCACTCCGTCTCGGGGCAAAACCTAGTACAGTGATGAAAAATAGTACAATAGGTACATCGACCGCAACCTGGTCGTGCCCCAAAAGAATATTATACAACAGGCAGTGACGGCAGTCCACAAGTTGGACGCTCGCCCCACAATATCAAATGTACAAATAAACACAAACTGTACTACCATTGCACACTGCTATCCACCATGACAAATCCGCAACATCATAGCACAACACAGAACATCAACGCGAATGTCACGTTCGCAAACCCGTCTAAAAGAACTATAGCAATCAGACGCGGTTTACCGATCAAATGACATTCCCAGTCGGAGATATAATGTAAGCACTGTAAACTAACGTGTTTAAATTTCGATCGACCAAATATCAAAAAGTGGGCCCCACGACTTACTGGTGAACAGTAACAAAATCTGGGCCAAAACGATATTTACCAAAAACCACAAAATCCAACAGAGAACCCACTGTACAAATTTGGGAGCACGAGCTCACCACGTGGCCGCGGATGCGCGGTCAAACCATGGGTTTGACCGCGTTTCCGCGGCGTTTTGGTGGGGTCACGAGCCCAAATTTTGTCGTCGTTCTAATAAAACCCTGCACAGTTTTCTGAGATGTGTAGAAAAATTTTAGGAGGCCATTTAAAATCAACAGAAACTGTCAAGTTGGAATTTTGCAATTTTCGATTTCCGGTTCGATCGATGTTTTAAACGCGTTAGCACAAGTTAGTATAGCAAAATGGTTAGGCTCTGATACCACTGTAAGTGTACGCTAGCGCCCCGGCAGTCTACAGACGCCAAATGCGGAACAAAAACTTTTAACTGGCGCTATCGTATACTTTAACCCGGATCTGCCATTATTGCTAAACTAACAAACTGTAAAGAGTGTAGAAAGGTTATACCGAACGATCCGAGTCCTTCGTTCTTTAACCATCATCCCACGCTCCGTTGCGGCTGCTCTGATCTCGTCGATCTCCGATATCCTCGTCGAGGTGGCACCACATCACTGATTCTTTAAACGGGCTCCCGCCTCTGACTTGAGGCAACTCGATCGTCAAGTTTGCTAAAAGAGACGACCAAGAATGATGTAGAGAATGAGTAGATGACTTTGTCTCACTTCGTCCAAATCCGTGGACGATCGGTTAATGAAGTTGCCGAGGGAATTGGGTGATGGAATGAAATGGACTGTAAAATTCCATGCACCCCAAATACTATCATATCTTTTCTACAAATGAAAACATCAAGTGAAGTCAGGAGGAGAGAGAGGGCCGGCCACTTTATAGAAGGAGGGAGGTGACCGTAGGAGAAAGAGGGTGACCATAAGACATGAAGCTTCTCACAAAATATCTTAAGCTTAACAAAACTCTTTAATGAAAACAATGACTCACATAAACACCTCATCAAGTCATTAATGCAACCATTAATGTCAAGATGACTCATTAGCCACTTCATCACTTCTAGAACCTTCTAGAATGATGACTCACTCTTATCTGAAGAAAAGATAAATCCGTCTTTAACCGAATGTTAAAAGACGGCTGATAGAAAACTAGAAACTTGCAACTTCCAAAAGTGATCCTGAAACGACTTTCAGGACAACCCCGAAACTGTATAAATATACCCGCATTTGTATTACGACCGAATACAAATGCAACTGAGACAAAGATATTATATCTACTCAATATAATACTTGGATCCGGCTTAAACCAAAGCCGACCAGTATCATCTTCCCGAAAAATAACACGTGCGTAAACGCACGTGCATTTTCCGAACCCTGCCATAAAACCATACGGCCTCTACAACGTTTCGCCCGAACTTGGGAAACTGTCTGTGGGGAACTCTAATGACTCGTCAGTACCCTGGTAGTGGGTTTAACCACAAACCGTCAGCGGCACTAGCAATACGTAACGGCTGCCCATGGACTGACCACAAGGGAGGCCGATGAGCGAACTCATCCGGAAACCCTACTGAGCCTAACAGTGACAATGTATATACAGTCCGGTCCGTTCGTCTTTGAGTATCGCATATCTGCTTAGGGGGCTAGAAACGTCAGACCCCTAATAGCAGTATAAGTCGTGTCGGAGTGAAGCCCAATAACACCATGAGATACTACTGGAGTACCTACCAGTAAATCTCCTGCCACGGCCGTGGGCTATGTGTAATGGCTCTCCCAGACACAGCACGATCTCGCCCCCAATACCGGGAGAGACGAATCCCCTGCCGATCCGCTCACGTGCCTCCATATGGCTCGGGACTGTACCCAAAAACTACCTGTTTGCACGACTCCTTTGAGCCGTGGTAGGGTAGAAATCAAAGCACAGTGGGAACTCACACGAGACAAATGACGACCTCAGGTCGATGAACCAACCTGTACACATGTCACCAGGGAACTGCTATCTGACGATAGATATAGTACTAACTAGCAGATTCCCGGCGAGTCCTGTCCGGTGTACTCATAACCCAATGAGCACCTGTATACATCTTAGGTGATCCAACTGACACCAGTGGCTTGTGAGACCGGCCACCGCCCCTCGTCGGGGTCTCGACTGTATACAATAGTCTACTCCGGAGTATCGATGCCCTGTCTCGAAACTCCAACGACTAGGGACCACAATTAAGGATATGTATATAAAATACCCAACTCTCACGTATATGATCGCCATCATACTGTTGGTAGTAAAGCAAGATCCTAAGGGCTCTATCAAAGTGTAACATGTAATCAGTCACCTGAACATGTACACGACTGATAAAGGCAAACCAGATAGCATACTATCATCTCGAGTAAGACTGTCCTACCGGTATAGGTCCTCCGCAATCATTGCAATCACGTACCTGCGATCCAATAATTGACTATGAGGGCACTATCTCCAACAAGTTGATCGCCGGGAGATCGAGGTTAGGAGGGTTGACACGAAGAATAACACAGCGGATCCACTCACCAAGGCCATTCCCAGACACAGTTTGAGAGACTCTTCGGGATGCTCGGTATGCGATACTACAGTAGCTGGCCCTAGTGCAAGTGGGAGATTGTTAGTTGTATGTATGCCCTAGAGGTCAGTATTGTACAGATGATGTATATTATATTGGATGCTTGGACATATATAGAGATGATTTTCTTGCTCGATATGATAGTATGCTATCTGGTTGCTCTTTATCTTAACATGTATACTTGTCTCTTTATACTGTCTTAGAGTTACATGTTGGTAAAGCCCTTAGGATGTGTACTTGACTACCTGGACTTTGATGCGGATCATACTAGTAGGGACATGGTAGTCCATAAGTACATCCTTCAAGGTCTCTAGTCGTGGGTGTATCGAGACGGGGCATCGATATACCAGTGTAGACTAGCGTATACGCTTCTCGACCCATGAGATGGGCGATGGATGATCCCATATCCATTGGTGTTTGACATCAGAGATGGTATACGGGTGCTCAGTGGAGACTGGGTACACTGGACGGACTCGCCGAGAACTCCCAGATGGTATTATACCTCACGTCAGGTGGCAGTTCTCAGGTGACACTTGTGCAGGTTAGTCTGTAGACCCGAGATCGTCATAGAGTCTTGTGTGATTCCCACTGTGCTTTGATCTCCACCTTACCACGTCCATGAGGGCGTGCAAAACGGTGGTTTTTGGGTACAGTCCCGAGTCACATGGAGGCAATGAGCGATAGGAGGGGTTTTCGTCTCTCCCGGTATTGGGGGTTGATGTTGCGCTGTGCTCGATTGGCCGTAACAAGGAAGTCCCTGGCCAGGGCTGATCAGAGATTTGCTGGTAAGTGTTACCAGTAGTTTCTCGACCCGTTATGAGCCTCACATCGGCACGACTTATCGGTTATTAGGGTCTGACGTTTACCACCCCTAGACTTGATATGCGACATATCAGACGAGGAGACCGGACTGTACGGGAAGTGTTTTCGGTTGGCTCGACGGGAGTTGTAGCAGGTTCGCTTGTTCTCTTCTGATCGCTCAATACCCGGGTGGCCGTTACGTTTAGATGACCGCTTGCGGCTTGGGGGTGCTTGATATGATCATCACCCACTGCCGGCATATTGACGAGTCTCAGAGTCCCACAATGGAGTTTCCTAGTCCAGGCGAAACGTTGTGGTGCGCGTATGCGATATGCGCATGGACCCGATTAAAATACGCGTATAGGATACCGTATATTGATTGGGCGGCTTGCTTTTGGTTAGGGTCGTATGTGATATGGCCGGATTGATAAATCAAGTGTTGATTTATCATTTAACCATTAGTTTCTCACTAGAAATCCTTTCTTGTGTTGGATGGATGTATGCATGCATGTATTTTTTTCTTCCTTACTAGTTTCATGCACATATGGATGTGTATACATACATACATACATACATACATACATACATCATCTTTCATGGTTGTTTATACTAAGAAAATGGTGGCAATATAAGACTCACACCATGGTTTTATTTATATATATTATTATTGAATTTGATTTAAAACAAAAGAAAAGGAAAGGATAATTCATGGAAGCTTTCTACACTCTTCTTGACCTAACCATTCTCACCCACCATTTGACCATGGATTACTTTTCCTTTTGTGTTTTTAACTCAAGTTCAATAATATCCTAACCATGGTTTGATATGAGAAGAGGAAAATATATATTGATATATTTTCTATTTTCTTTGGAGAGTTATTCTTATCTTCTTCTCAAAGATAGCCATCATCTTCTTCCTCCTTCTTCACTTGCTCTCTAGACTTTTGTAGTGAGCAAATTACATAACAAGATTGGATTTTGAAGTGAGAATAAGAACCACAACATCATTCTACACAAGTTTAGCCCACTTGTTTAGAGTGTTATCTTTGTTCGTTCTCTTGATCGGGTGAAGTTGCGAGTTTGGACTAGGGACTTCGGGTGGATCGTCGTGGACGTGAGAGGACTTCAAGAGGACCTTCCTCCAACACCCAAGAGGCCGAGGAGTCTAGCGTAGGGAGCTACAAAGGTTGTACTATCTAAACCCCATATATTCTTTCATATGTTGATGTGAAAATTTTAGAAACCCTAATTTTCTAGGCACGATCCGTTGTTTGTTAACTTAGCACCCTAAAGACTCCACCTTTGGTACATGTGATGCTTCCAAACCCTTCATGAGGTGCTAGGCTAACCTTTCATAATCGTATATTTCTTTGCCATCTCTCCAAATCCCTTTATTTGTCTTTAGTCGTTACCTTCTGTACACCATCGTTAGGCTAAATGGTTTTCTTCCTTTCCTACTGTTCGGCACCAGCCTATGGTTTGGAAGAAGACTATCCAATAAGCGTAATAGGTGTATACTCCTAATCCTAGGAGTACTCGCAACTTGAGAGAAGGTGATGATAAAAGACAACTTGAATAAATCTTATTCTTTCCTCCTCAACTGGAGAAAAGCAAAGGTGAAATATGAGTGGCGATGAACTACGCGGTTTGGTCGTGAATGATAGCAGTCGCAATTTACTTTGCCCTCTTTCTAATCCCTTTATTTTGTCTTTATTTATTACCTTTTGTACACCCTACTTAGGCTAATTGGTTTTCTTCATTCCCTACCTTTCGGTACCTGCCTATGGTTTGGAAGAAGACAATCCAATAAGCGTAATAGGTGTACTCTCCTAAACTAAGGAGCCCTCGCAACCTGAGAGAAGGTGATGATAAAAGACAACTGAATAAACCAATTCAATTTCTCGTGAACTGGGATCCATCTTCGAAGAAGTCCCTTCGAGTTCGTATATAACCATACGATGGATCTATCCAATGGAAGTGGATGTTCGTAGTGATACAAGGTGTTCTGAGAAATGCAAAGGGTAAAAGAAAGAGTGGCAATGACTTATGAAACTTAGACAATCCAAAAGCCAGTATTTTAAAAAAGTTCGGTCAACTTGGTCACTGAGTCATAGTCTAGGGTCGGTCAATGGTCGCTGCCAAAGAGTGAGAGAAAAGAAACACTCTGCGTGCACTCTAACCTAGATCAGAATGGTTATCACTTTATCTAATCAGGAAACCTCCCACTGTACTGTCAAATTCTCCTCCAAACCTGAAAGAAGAATCAATCGGAATCACCCGAAGAGTAAACCAACTCATCAGTGGGAATCGGGATCCAACTATCATCGCATGATAACGAGAAGGAATCCACTCATATTATCACACTCCAGAAGGTATGCGCATACTTGGCAAGTTTCAGTTTCTTTAGAAACTCCCGATGTAGATTTTTGCCCCATGCTCTTATGACCCTGACGTTGGCCAAATGCCATAATTCACTGTTAGTTATATGTATGCCCTAGAGGTCATTACTGTACACAGGATGTATATTGTAGTGGATGCTGGGACATATATTGGGAGGACTTTCTTGCTCGACATGATAGTATGCTATCTGGTTACTCTTTACCTTAACGTGTACACTGATTGTCTCTCTGATACATGTTGGTAAAGCCCTTAGGATATGTACTTGACTACCTGGACTATGATGCGGATCATACTAGTGGGGACATGGTAGTCCATAAGTACATCCTTCAAGGTCCCTAGTCGTGGGTGTATCGAGACGGGGCATCGATATACCAGTGTAGACTAGCGTATACCTTCTCGACCCATACAGATGGGCGATGGATGATCCCATATCCATTGGTGTTTGACATCAGAGATGATATACGGGTGCTCAGTGGAGACTGGGTACACTGGACGGACTCGCCGAGAACAACCAGATGGTATTATACCCTATGTCAGATGGCAGTTCTCTGGTGACACTGGTACAGAGTAGTCTGTTGACCCGAGATCGTCATAGAGTCTTGTGTCGTTCCCACTGTGCTTTGATTTCGACCTTACCACGTCCAAGAGGGCGTGCAAAACGGTAGTTTTGGGTACAGTCCCGAATCACATGGAGGCAATGAGCGATAGGAGGGGATTCGTCTCTCCCGGTATAGGGAGTTGATGTTGCGCTGTGTTCGATTGGCTATAACCGGAAATCCCTGGCCAGAGTTGCTGAGATTTACTGGTAAGTGTTACCAGTAGTTTCTCGAACTGTTATAGACCTCATATCGACACGACTTATCGAGCTATTGGGGTCTGACGTTTACCACCCCTAGGTGAGATATGCGACATATCAGACGACGAGACCGGACTGTACGGTAAGTGTTACTGGTTAGATTCACAGGAGTGTGAGCGGGCTTGCTCGTCGATCTTCTGATCGCTCAATACCCGGGTGGCCGTTACGTTTAGCAGACCGCTTGCGGCTTGTGGGTGCTTGATATGATCATCATCTGCTGCCGGCGTATTGACGAGTCTTTAGAGTCCTACATAGAGGTTTCCTGGCTCAAGCGAAACGAAATAGGAGCGCATATGAGATATGTGCAGGACCGAGAATAATGCGTGTATGTGATATCGTATTCCATTCTCGCGATGAATGTATCAACTGGTTATATGCGATATAACCTAGTTATCGAATCAAGGATTGATTTGATAAGCCGATACATAGGATATTAGTCGGTTATATGCGATATGACCGGATCGTTAAATCAAGTATTGATTTAATGATTTAATGCATAATTATGTATTTGATATATTACTTTGCATTAACTAGTATTGGTTCACTTAAGATGGATTTTCTCACTCGGATGTGCACATTGTATATACGATATAATTTTGTGCACTAGTTTGTATCATGTTTGATGATGCATGCAAAATTGGCTAAGTGTAAGGATTAAACCATGGTTGTGTAATGGTTAGGGTTTTGTTTTTACTTATTCATTTATTTATTTATCTATTCTTTTTTGAGAAATGGATAAAAGAAAAGCAAAATGGTTTCTTTCTTTGTTTTCTTTCATGAAGCTTGTTGAAGCTTCATGAAGCTTTGACCAAGTGACCATTTTGTCTTCTTCTTTTAACCCTAACCATTCACAAAACCTTAGTTAATTCTCTACACTTGATCATGGTTAATTATATGATAATTATTATTTTCTTTTCACTTAAGATATGATTATGTTTTATCTTCTTCTTCTTCTTCACTTGAAGAAAACCTTGCTTCATCAATGGCAACTTGATGTAAAGAGTGAGAAATCCAATTCTAAAGTGAACCCACCTCCTATTTCTTCATCCTCTACCTCTTGCCAAGTAGTATAGGGTGTTTTCTTCACAAGTTTCATGACTTGGTGAAGTGGGAGCTTGATCTTGTGATGCCTCGACGTAGATCATCTTCGGCATCGTTATCGATGACCTAGCCCGCCCATTTTTCCGATGAAGCCGATGCTAGAGTCCGGAATCCGATTTGGACAGCGGAGGGACATCATCGCGGAGCTATGGAGGTGGTGGACCGGATCTACAAAGGTTGTATTTCCGTTCTTTTAGTTAATTTGTTATCTAGTTGCTTTTGTCGCCTAAATATCTAGTTAACGATCCGTGTTAGGGTTTGTAGGCACAAAGAAAATTTGAAATTGGCATGGTTGATGCCTTGTGAGACCTCCTTAGCGTGCCTAGGAACCCTACAGTGGTATCAGAGTCTAGCTAGAGCCTTAGGCGAAGTGTAGACGACGTTTGAAACCCGATCGAACCGAAACCCTACTTCTAAAATGCTCTCTGGACTTTTTTCAAAAACTGGGTTTTTTCCAAATTAAAAATGCTTAAAGAATTCAGCAGGAAATTCTAAGAATTACGGTGAAAAAATTACCTAATGATGTCTCTAAAGCGCGGCGGAACCGCGGCATTAGCATGCTAATGCGGCGGTTTCGCGCTCATTTAGTCTCTTCAGTCAACTATTTTTGCACAGTAACTTCTTTATTTAAAAGCTGAGTTTTATAGGAATTTTTAATATTAACTCAAGAGTTGAGTTTTCTGGGTTGTATTGGGAGTTCGTAGATTCGATCGGATTATCAAACTTTGTCTATGTGTTTTCCGGATAATTTGTTGAATATGTTAAAAAGTTCGACCGGATATAAATACCCAATTTTTCCCATGTCGGGAAATTTCCAAGTGTTGGATCTTTCCGTGGTTTAACGACGTTCTAAGTAGTGCAAGTAACGCGATGGTCTCTCTAGAAGACAACAAACCTTAACTCGATTATGTGACCGTCTTGAACTGCCCTTTGAACCTTAGGGTTTGGGGCAGTACGGTGTGCCACATGTGAGGCGTTGGCTTGACCCTTCTACGGCTGGACCGTTGGTACTGAGGCATGAACTGGATGTTTTTAAACCTATTTCATGTGTTGAGCTGTATCGGGAAAACTTGGGTGTTCGAATGTTCGATCGGAAAGTTTAACATTTTCTATTTATCTGGAATGTGATACAATAATTGGAATTCGCAAGTAGTTATGAGATAACTGAATGAATGTTATAAACATAGCAGTTTAGTCTCACTTGATCGGTTGCCACGGAATTTTGATGTGATCAAAAGTCCGTCGCAATCACGTAGCGTACGCGGATACTCGCCGGATAAACTTAATAGACAGCTACACCCTATAGCCCCGACCAAGTGACTGTAGGAGAACCCCGTCACCGAAAGCATCCGTTCGGGTGCTCACGGCAGCGGTGTTCCGCCTTGGTGCACTTCGTCGACGGTATCGGGGGTGCGGCTGCCTACTAAAGTTGGCGACGAGCATTCGATCAGATTTTCGGGAATCTTGTTGAATTGCCCGATTTAATATTGAAAAGTATTTTCGATTTTGAGACTAAAATGCGGGGTTTATAATTTTAGGCATGCGATGTCTAAGGAATTCATTTGATTAGGCATGTGATGTCTATGCATGTTGCGGATTCCAACTGTTGTAGTTTTACACTTTCTTTTCTGCGACCGTAAGTGTAATATGTGATATCGCCGGTTTCGTTGCTATATGTCAACGACAATTGGGATGCGCATATTTACTTACGTTGATGACATGTGATGTTATGTGTTGTTGGATATGTTATATTGGATCGTCGTGTTTAAATAGCCGGGGGTTTTTTATGTGAGATGAGTGTTTTTCATTTTCATTCATGTAAAAACTTGTATGTAATTTTCTTTTATTGGGGCACTTCCAGGTTGCGGAAATTGTCACCGTTGATGTATATTATTTACTTTTCCGCACTAGGATATACCCAAGGAGGAGGGCACAAGTAACCGGGTTCTGGAGTCCAGTGGGAGACCAACTCGAGGAGTCGAGTCCGGGTCTCCTAACTCTAGAATTGGTAGGGTTGCTTGCCGCTCTCATAGGGGTCTAGGGGTGTGGGTTTGGCTATTCATCACGACCGTGGAATCCGTGTTTTATACTGGCTCGTATTGAAAACACGGACGTCCTAGTATATCCAATATTTCATATTATTCTTCTGCTGCGATATCTATGATGTGATCATGTGATGTTCTGTGATAGATACAGTATATAGTATATATGATATATTATAGAGACGTTACTTATGTTTTACACCCGCGCTAGCCCTGCCCCTCTCTGTCGTTAGTTACCTAACCTAACGGTGCACGAGGGGACATCGAGGCGAATGCGGATGGCATAAGTGTACGTCGTATTTATCTGTGATGTTTAGGTACTTAAATGATGGGACTTCATTAATATGATTAATGAAAGAAAAGAAACCTAAGATGTTGTGGAATCGAATTTCTAAAACAAAACAGGTAGCTACAGTTCTTGCTTTGCACAGCGGTATATATGATATATCCTGCACCTTATTCGATAAGGAAAGGACCGAGATCCCTTCACCGGGAGTGACTCCTTTAGCAATAACTGGCAGATGCTACAACCCTTGGTTTGTCTTTTGATTGCTTTTAAGAGTTCTGCTTTGCACAGTGATATATATGATATATCCCGCACCTCATTCGACGAGGAAAGGACCGACGATCCCTTCACCGGGAGTGACTCCTTTAGCAAAACTAGAAAAGCCTCAAAAACACTCCACTTCAAAATTCATTCAATCCTACAACGATATCAAGTTCATTATGCAATAGGTTTTCAGAAAAAAACCTGTCGTAGCCCTCCGTCATTTCAGATAAGTCCTACTTAGTATTCGTGCTACGTTTGTTGACCTCCGTCAAGGCGTAGTGTGCGGTAGCTAACTAGTATTTATCTGCTTATGCATATGATGCAGATTGGGTTAGGATAGTCGTACGGCCTTGTTGACCTCCGTCAAGGGTCGTGCGGGTGGGTTTGATTCAATCAAGAAATGACGGGTTGAACTTGACTAGTAGCCTATGGTTTGTTGACCTCCATCAAGGTCATAGGGTGCTAGGGGCAAAATTATCGGGAATTTCAAGTGTTGAAATTTGCAATGAGATTGCATACCTTCTATGAGATAGTTGGATCCCGATACCCGCTGCGAGTAAGAGTTACTCCTGGGAGAGTTTTACACATTACAATTAGCCGATCAAGTAGGTGTCTAGAAAGATGTCAACGGGGTTACGCCTCTGGGAAAACGAGGTTTACATTAATTAGGTTCGTGCGAAAGCACGGGAAACCTCCCTCAAAGTACCGATACTGGCCTGGCTGAAAGATTGGTGAACTTGTAGCGTGTAATTAATCCCGACTAGTCTTTCCTTTTAGGGTTTGAAGGAAGATTTGATAAAAACAGTGGGAGCCATCCTGATTAGATAAAATAATAACCAATCTATTCTTGCAAGAGCGCACGCTGAGTGTTTTCTTCTCTCTCTCTCCAGGTAGCGACCATATCATGCCTTAATCAAGATAATAATACGGAATATTGACCGAACCCGCTTGTTATACTGAGCTGGGGAACGTTGGTCCCGCTCCAATTTATAATAGTTATAAGACAGAGCAGGAAATAGGGGAATACCAAGATTCCCATGCCGCCTAAACGAAGAGAGTGCATGCTGATGCATCATCTTCAGGTGTGTTCATTATACAGAACTGTTTCTCAATATCCTTTACGTCCTGGGTATATGTTACCGGATCAGGATCCCAGATATGTAATCTGTTATATGGGCTACAGAAAGGTAAAGAACTGAGAACGGGTGATAAGTTTCATGAGGCAGAAAACGGGGCAAGAGTTGCAGCCAAGTCTGTTGGTCACTGTCACCCTGTATTACCAATACATTGATTCTGAACGAATGTTATTAGATACCGAACCTGATATACAAAATCATATCAGTCTCTTTATTAGTAAAGAAAGGATATAATTTTGTATTGTTGGATAATGTTTTGAACATTTCCTATATCAAAAGTTGATCGGTTCAGGCACGTTATCTAAAAGCATTGATGTTCTAAATCAAACTACAGTTCTTAGTATATAGAACACACACAAGAGGAAGAGTTCAGAAATGGATCCTTCTTGAGGTATTGTAGACTAGGTCATATCAATGCGACCCGACTAGCTGGAGTTACATATAGATGCATATTTAAATTAGTTTGAATTTACATCTTGTGAAACTCGCCAGTCATGTCACAAAGATAAGATGACCATAGCTCTGTTTAATGGAAACAGAGAAAGAGTTAGTGAACTCTTGGGATGATACATGTTGATGTATGTAGGTCCCCTGTCTACACATGCCAAGACCGGTTCTTTGTACTTCATTACATTCTCTGATAATCTCTCGAGATTCAGATCTATGTTCTTGTTGAAACACAAGTCCGAACCTTTTGAGATATTCATAGAATATAAGTTAGAAGTAGAGAACCAAAATACGGGTAAAAGTATTATGTCCTTTGATGTGATCAAGGAGGAGAATACTTGAGCACGGAACTCCTGGACTATTTTAAGGAGAATGAGATTCTCTCTCAGCATTACTCCTCCGTATACACCATAGCACGATGGTATATCGGGGTGGAGCAATCACACCCTATATGATATGGTGTGCTCTATGATGAGTACTACTGAGTTACCTGTTTCCTTTTGGGAGTTATGCACTTATGAAGTTGCATACCTATTGAATAGGGTTCCAATCAAATCAGTTGCCTACCGCTTCATATGTGATATGGAAAGGGAAAAGCCCATATCTTAAGATAGTTAAGATTTGGGGTTGTCCGGCTTATGTCTGAAAAGCAAAATCCGGACAAGCTCGAGGCAAGATCTGTTATGTAGAACTGGAAATGTTCCAGCTATACAAACTGCAGCTGATGATTTGATAGAACCAAAGGATTCAGTAGATTCCAACGAACCTCAGCCTCTCCGCCGATCTAGTAGGGTTCCTCACCCACCTGAGAGATACTTCGGTTTCTCTATGACAGTGGGAGCGAGGAATGCATCATGAGATGATGACCCAACTAGTTTCGAGCTGGCCATCAAGAGTGGGACTCTGTAAGAATGGCTGGATACTTAGCGATCTGAGATGGAATCCTTATACACCAACAAAGTATGGACTTTAGTTGCTTTATCTGAAGGGTTAAATCCCCATCAGGAGCAAGTATATCTTGAGAAGATTACTTGGTGTACATGGAAAAGTTGAGACTTTCAAAGCTAGACTTGTTAAAGGTTTGCATCATTGACCAGGTATGGATTATGATGAAACCTTTTCTAAGTAGCTATGCTTAAGTCCATCCAGATCCTACTTGCCACGGCTACTTACCATAACTACGATATCTGGCGGTTGGGTGTCATGACTGCTTTTCTAAATGATGTTTTAGAAGAGAGAGTCTGTAAGTACACAGTCAGAAGGCTTCGTAAACAGTGGGAGCAGCGGAAACGTGTGCATGATGTTTTATGTGATAAAGCAGGCATCGCGGAGTTGGAACATCTGTTTTGATGAGTTAGTCAAACAGTTTGACATCATCAAAATGGTAGATGAACCTTGTATATATAAAAAGGTTGTAGGGAGTATGGTAGTGATCCTCGTAGAGTACGTGGATGACATACTCTTGATAGGGAAGGAGTTTCCTATGCTACGCTCGGTCAATCTCCGCTTATCACAAGGATTCTCCATATAGGATCAAAGTGATACCTCCTAAATCCTGAGTTTTCATTTATGAGATAGATGTAATTGGATGCTAGGATTCTCACTAGATGTAGTGAGATGGTATCAATCGATCCTGGGGAGAATCACTGGAAGGGTTCCAGGGTGATAAAGACGACTGAATGTCAGTCACAGGCATTGTCTTTACCCTCAGTAAAGGGACGGTATGTTGGAAGGGTTCCAAGCTAGATACCATGGCATACTAGACGATAAAGGCTGGATACATCGCTACTTAAGATGCTACCAAAGAGGCAGTCTGGATGTATATTTGTTCATGAGATGAACTTAGTTCCTCCCATTGTGTGACAATGGAGTTATGGCTTATGCCAAGGAACGCAGGTCCCATCATTGATCCAGACATATTCTAAGGCAGTATCACCTGATCATGGAGATAGTTGATCTCCAGGGTGATCAAGGTTAGGAGAGCAGACTCAGAGGATAACACGGCGGATCCACTCACGAAGGCCTATTCCCAGTGAGAGACTTTTATGGGATGGTTGAGTATGAGATACGACAACTACTGCTACAGATGACCCTAGTGCAAGTGGGAGATTGTTAGTTATATGTATGCCCTAGAGGCCATTACTGTACACAGGATGTATATTGTAGTGGATGCTGGGACATATATAGGGAGGACTTTCTTGCTCGACATGATAGTATGCTATCTGGTTACTCTTTACCTTAACGTGTACACTGATTGTCTCTCTGATACATGTTGGTAAAGCCCTTAGGATATGTACTTGACTACCTGGACTATGATGCAAATCATACTAGTGGGGACATGGTAGTCCATAAGTACATCCTTCAAGGTCCCTAGTCGTGGGTGTATCGAGACGGGGCATCGATATACCAGTGTAGACTAGCGTATACCTTCTCGACCCATACAGATGGGCGATGGATGATCCCATATCCATTGGTGTTTGACATCAGAGATGATATACGGGTGCTCAGTGGAGACTGGGTACACTGGACGGACTCGCCGAGAACTCCCAGATGGTATTATACCCTACGTCAGATGGCAGTTCTCTGGTGACACTGGTACAGAGTAGTCTGTTAACCCGAGATCGTCATAGAGTCTTGTGTCGTTCCCACGGTGCTTTGATTTCGACCTTACCACGTCCAAGAGGGCGTGCAAAACGGTGGTTTTTAGGTACAGTCCCGAATCACATGGAGGCAATGAGCGATAGGAGGGGATTCGTCTCTCCCGGTATACGGAGTTGATGTTGCGCTGTGTTCGATTGGCTATAACCGGAAATCCCTGGCCAGGGTTGCTGAGATTTACTGGTAAGTGTTACCATTAGTTTCTCGAACTGTTATAGACCTCATATCGACACGACTTATCGAGCTATTGGGGTCTGACGTTTACCACCCCTAGGTGAGATATGCGATATATCAGACGACGAGACCGGACTGTACGGTAAGTGTTACTGGTTGGATTCACAGGAGTGTGAGCGGGCTTGCTCGTCGATCTTCTGATCGCTCAATACCCGGGTGGCCGTTACGTTTAGCAGACCGCTTGCGGCTTGTGGGTGCTTGATATGATCATCATCTGCTGCCGGCGTATTGACGAGTCTTTAGAGTCCTACACAGAGGTTTCCTGGCTCAAGCGAAACGAAATAAGAGCGCATATGAGATATGTGCAGGACTGAGAATAATGCGTGTATGTGATATCGTATTCCATTCTCGCGATGAATGTATCAACTGGTTATATGCGATATAACCTAGTTATCGAATCAAGGATTGATTCGATAAGCCGATACATAGGATATTAGTCGGTTATATGCGATATGACCGGATCGTTAAATCAAGTATTGATTTAAAGATTTAATGCATAATTATGTATTTGATATATTACTTTGCATTAACTAGTATTGGTTCACTTGAGATGGATTTTCTCACTCGGATGTGCACATTGTATATACGATATAATTTTGTGCACTAGTTTGTATCATGTTTGATGATGCATGCAAAATTGGCTAAGTGTAAAGATTAAACCATGGTTGTGTAATGGTTAGGGTTTTGTTTTTACTTATTCATTTATTTATTTATCTATTCTTTTTTGAGAAATGGATAAAAGAAAAGCAAAATGGTTTCTTTCTTTGTTTTCTTTCATGAAGCTTGTTGAAGCTTCATGAAGCTTTGACTAAGTGACCATTTTGTCTTCTTCTTTTAACCCTAACCATTCACATAACCTTAGTTAATTCTCTACACTTGACCATGGTTAATTATATGATAAGTATTATTTTCTTTTCACTTAAGATATGATTATCTTTTATCTTCTTCTTCTTCTTCACTTGAAGAAAACCTTGCTTCATCAATGGCAACTTGATGTAAAGAGTGAGAAATCCAATTCTAAAGTGAACCCACCTCCTATTTCTTCATCATCTACCTCTTGCCAAGTAGTATAGGGTGTTTTCTTCACACGTTTCATGACTTGGTGAAGTGGGAGCTTGATCTTGTGATGCCTCGACGTAGATCATCTTCGGCATCGTTGTCGATGACCTAGCCCGCCCATTTTTCCGATGAAGCCGATGCTAGAGTCCGGAATCCGATTTGGACAGCGGAGGGACATCATCGCGGAGCTATGGAGGTGGTGGACTGGATCTACAAAGGTTGTATTTCCGTTCTTTTAGTTAATTTGTTATCTAGTTGCTTTTGTCGCCTAAATATCTAGTTAACGATCCGTGTTAGGGTTTGTAGGCACAAAGAAAATTTGAAATTGGCATGGTTGATGCCTTGTGAGACCTCCTTAGCGTGCCTAGGAACCCTACAGTCACATGCCAAGTTCTACCCATCATTATCTTGTCAATTTGAACCCACCCGTACATGCCCCTGACGTCGGCCAAATGGCAGAACGACTGTCCCAAACCAACTCATCTATCTATGCAACAGATGAATACCCAGCAGCTACCAAACACTATGCCTTGGCGTTGGTCAAAATACATAACTTGAATACTACTGAATACCCAACTGAAATGACGGAGGGCTACAGCTGGTTTTTGGCGAAAAACCTTTAACGTAACGAACTTGATATCGCTGAAGGAACCTGATAGCTTTTTAGAAAATATAGTGGCGAAAACCTTCGCTAAAGAGGTCACTTCCGGTGAAGGGATCTCGGCTCTTTCCTCGTGGAATGAGGTGCAGGATATTCTAAATGAATACCGCGATGCAAAGCAACAAGTAATCGACTATAGTGTAGTTATTACCCTGATGCAAATTTCTGCCCAAGGGGTCACTCCCGGTGAAGTGATCTCGGCCCTTGCCTCGTCGAATGAGGTGCAGGATATTCCAACTGAATACCACTATGCAAAACAAAAGAAAACGTCTTTGTAATAACACTTTTTAAAACTGTTCCAACAACGTCCAAACAGGTTTGTTTTCCTTTGCATTGATCAGAATCAACGCAGTCCCATCAATTAATCACACCAGAAAAGAACGAAAATATAATGTACATATATGCCATCCGCATTCGCCACTGGGTCCCGTCATCACCCGTTAGGTTACTTAACTAACGACAGAGCGGGGACTGGACTAGCGCGGGTGTAAAACATATAAAACATCTACTAGTATATATATACCAATATACAATAATCGCTCCAGGCGTGATAAATACAACATTACAGAAAAGTAATAAGCATCACAGAACAATACAGATAATCTGGGATCCCCGGGTTTCACAGAGTCGCTACTGAAACCCGACGTTCCCCTGGTCGTGTAGATAGCCTGTGCATTAAAACCTAGACCCCTACGGGTGCGGCAAGTTACCCGCCAAAACCTGAAGCGAGGCAGACCCCTACAGCAAAGTGAATGGACCACCCTTCACTTCATGGAATCCGGTAACTTGAGCACCCCTCCTTGGGTCAACCTGAACCCCCTACGAGTGCGGCGAATAGTCTGCCAATTCTAGAGTGAGGCCCCTTGCCTCTCAAAGCCATGAGATGCGGACCCGTTGCCCTCCAGAACCCGGCTATCCGTGCACTCCATCGCGGGGTAAAACTAGTACAGAAATGAAAATATGTACAACGGGTACATCGACCTCAGCCCGGTCGTGCCTCAAAAGAATATTATACAAACAGGCAGAGACGGCAGTCCACATGTTGGACGCTCGCTCCACAATATCAAATGTATAAATAAATCCAAACCGCACTAACATTGTACACAGCTATCCACCACGACAAATCCGCAACATCACAGCACAACACAGAACATCAACGCGAATGCCACGTTCGCAAACCCGTCTAAAAGAGCTATAGCAATTAGACACGATTTACCGCTCGAATGACATTCACAGTCGGAGATATAATGTAAGTACTGTAAAATAGCATATTTAAAATTCCGATCGACAAAACTTCCCGAAGTGGGCCCCAAGTACAACTGTAGTACTCAAACAAAATCTGGGCCTAAACAAAATATTCCAGAAACCACAATTCCACATGAAAGACACCCAGAAGAAATATGGTGTACTGTTGCCACAAACTGGCGGCGAAACCGCGGCCAAACCATGGTTTGTGCGGCGGTTACGCGACCGTATAGTGGAATCAGTGGACCAAATTTCTTCCAGAGTCTTAAAAAAGCCTGCACGATTTTCTGAGATGCTCAAAATAATATTTAGACCAGTTTAAAAATTCGACAGAAACTTTAACATGAAAAATGCGGTTTTGGAAATTTCGTTCGATCGATGTTTTAAACACGTTAGAACAAGTTAGTAAAGGTTAATGGCGTGGCTTTGATACCATGTAAGTCTATGGTAGCGCCCCGGCCGTCATTCTGACGCCAAACGCGGAACAAAAACTTTTATTACTGGCGCTATCGCATACTATAACCCGGATCTTGCCATTAACGCTAAACTAACAAACTGTAAAGAGGTAGAAAGGCTATACCGATCGATCCGAGTCCTTCGGTCTGTATCCATCAGCCCACGCTCCTCGCGGAAACTCCGATCTCCTGTCTCCTCGTCGAGGTGGCACCACGTCAACGAATCTTTAAACGGGCTCCCGCCTCAATACCGAGGCAACTTGGACATGAAGTATGCTAACCGACATGTCCAAGATGAAGTAGAGAATGCGTAGAATACTTTGTCTCAAACACCCTAGGGTTCTCATCACATGAGAGGGATAGGGTGGAGGTTGAAGAAGATGCTAAGGTTTGGAGAGTGTGAGCTCAAGAAATGAATCAAGTGAGAAAAAGAACCAAGCATAAAACTTGCCTTTTTTGCCCAAAATAATGGTGGTGATATATATAAGGTTTTGTGATGAAATATCAAGGAAAATATCTTCACAAAATATCTCCACAAACCCTTCATAATATCCTACCCAAAATAAACATCATTAATTCTCTAATGACTCACTAGATGACTCATTACATGAGTCATTAGTGAACATTCTAGAATCAATGAGTCATAACAATGAGTCACACTTTCCAAATCCAATAACCATTTAAACCAAAATGATTAATCCAAAAAGAAATGCATCTTCTAAAATATTCTCATAACGGATTACGAGAATACCCCTCACCTGTATATACATACCTGTATCCGTATTCCGACCGAATACGAATACTAGAGACTAAAATATTCTGACTCAATATAATACTTGGATCCGGCTTAAACCAAAGCCCACCAGTATTATCTGTCCGAAATATGACACGTGCACAAATGCACGTGCATATACGAACCTTGCCATAAAACCATACGGCCTCTAGAACTTTTCGCCCGAGCTTGGGAAACTATCTGTTGGGGACTCTAAAGACTCGTCAGTACCCTGGCAGTGGGTTTAACCACAAGCACGTCAGCGGCACTAGCTGTGCGTAACGGCTGCCCATGTACTGACCGAAAGGGAAGCTGATGAGCGAACTCATCCTGAGCCCTACTGAGCCTATCAGTGACAATATCCGTACAGTCCGGTCCGTTCGTCTATGAGCATCGCATATCGGGCCTAGGGGGCTGGTAACGTCAGACCCCCAATAGCGGTATAAGTCGTGTCGGAGAGTACCCCTGAACACCCAGAGAAACTACTGGAATACTTACCAGTAATTCTCACCTGCCTTGGCGAAGGACTTAGTGTAATGGCTCTCCTAGACACAGCGCGATCTCACCCCCAATACCGGGAGAGACGAATCCCCTGCCGATCTGCTCACTTCCCTCCATGTGGCTCGGGACTGTACCCAACTAAAACTTGTTTGCACGACTCCTTTGAGCCGTGGTAGGGTAGTAATCTAAGCACAGTGGGAACTCACACGAGACAAATGACGACCTCAGGTCGATGAACTAACCTGTACACATGTCACCAGGGAACTGCTATCTGACGCTAGGTATAAATACCAACTAGCAGGTTCCCGGCGAGTCCTGTACGGTGTACTCATAACCCAATGAGCACCAGTATACATCTATGGTGATCCAACTGACACCAGTGGCTTGTGAGACCGGCCACCTCCCCTCGTCGGGGTCTCGACTGTATACACTAGTCTACTCCGGAGTATCGATGCCCTGTCTCGAAACTCCCACGACTTGAGACCACTTTTAAGGATGTGCTTATAGACTACCCAACTCTCACGTATATGATCACCATCATACTGTTGGTAGTCAAGCAGGATCCTAAGGGCTCTAGAAGTTGAGGAGAGATGGGGAGACCCAGCTGCTGCATAGTGATCATGTCACCTAAAGCTATACACGACTGATAAAGGCAAACCAGATAGCATACTATCATCTCGAGTAAGACTGTCCTACCGGTATAGGTCCTCCCTCAATCATTGCAATCACGTACCTGCGATCCAATAATTGATTTTGAGGGCACTATATCCAACAAGTACACCTACACCATTATCGATGATGCGTATGTTACACTTACACAGATTGGCCGGCTCACACACCTCATCATCGATAATTTCTATGTCACTCACACAGTAGGATTACTACATCATGCCATTATATTGCTATGCTCACATTATGATGACATACCCATGCTTACATCACTGTTCCATGTTGCATGATATACGGATATACTTACATTCTGTTATATGTCGCATACATCATGCTTTATGATTATACGCATTGAGATATGCTGTGTTCATGAGATTTCTGGATTTGAAAACTGTGGTTATTTCAAAAGAAAGTATGTACTGTTTTAAAAACCCGGTTTCTTTTGATATGATATTTCAGTGCGTCTACCATGTGTTTTCTCGGTTCTGAGATTGGCATGTGATACCCGATTCGAGGAGTGGGAGGCACCGTCTGCGGGTACATGGTGGACCTGATATGGTTTCCTGGGGCGAGAGATGATCATCGTGGTGTAGACGATGAGCCTGGCAGAGGGAGTAGTACCTACCGGTGATAGTATTTGGTCTCGGCGGTTATCCGGAGGATACCGACCGGAGTAGTGAGATGGATATGAGGGCCGACCAGATTGTGCGGCGCCTGAAGGCCGATCTGAGGATGCGGCGCCTGAGATTTATGAGGATTTACGTTTCGATGCTGGACACGGGTTTCATGATGTTTCGAGTGTCGATGTTGGACACTCAGGTTCCATGACTTTGATGTGTCGCGAGGGACACACGTTGATTTATATCCTCATACTTTCATGCATATACTTTTATGATATTTACATGCATGATGTTGTTGTGTCATTGGTTGACACGTGGACGAGATCCACATTCATGCAGACATTGATTATATGGTTGGATGAGATCCACATGTATACATACATTTATTATATGGTTGAATGAGATCCACATGCATACATACATTAATTATATGGTTGGATGAGATCCACATGCTGATAGGCGTTTATTTATGTATTTGGCTCTTATGCAGATACGGTCACCTTAGATATCATAGTATTACCTTTATGATATAATTGACCTAGGAATCGTTGTTTATTCAATTTCTACTTGTAGATGTTTTCTACTCACGAGTTGGAAACTCACCCCCGTTGTGCCACAATTCTTGTAGGTTGGCCGCATGGATCGGTTGAGGCTTTGTTGGCACAGTTTGCATTCGGGTGACTTGCTTGGTAGGTGATTTATGTGTATTTTAGAGTTGTGTTTGTAGAATAACCGCAATCAAAACGGTGTCGCGTATAGCTAGACCGAGGTGAGTATGGGTCGTCCTCAGGGAAACGTGGAACCTCTCAATCTTACTTTAGATGTGTTGAGAAGGGCGAAGAATAAAGAATGGTGAAGAATGGTTGTAGGTTCTAGATCTACGTTAAACACAGATGCAAAATATAGATCTAGATTAACTAGGGATGTAAGTTTAATATTAAAAGCGGGCTTGTAGGGTTCATTAGGATTTAGTAGTCATGGATGATTAATTAAAGATTACTCTTTTTATCCTTTAATAGATTTAAAACTAGAACGACAGTGATGCATGTAGATTTGGGTTTCTGGAGGGAAAAAGGGTTCCCACTCTTAACCCTTATCTCGACATGGAATTCCGTTCATATATAGTCTTTACCAAAACAATAGTTAATCTAATCTCTAATCGTGGTTGCGATTATTAATGAATTGATAGCGCGCCCAATTAGGATGTTAACTATTGTTTTGATAAAGTTTATAAACTTTATAAGACTTAAAAAGAGTGTAAGGATCTTCATCATCCATTAACCTACCATAATCCCATGAACCCTAACAAGCGAAGAATTACTCGCGCATCTTGGGAGAAGAAGAGATGGAGAGAGAAATCATATTAAAACTACAAAGAGATAAAATAAGAAAAGAAACTACCTTTATTAATCAACAAAATTCATTTACACTTTGTTCCCTTAGAAAATGATTACAAAATGCTAGTTTGCTTCTCGATCTCTTCTAAGGAGGTAGATGAACAGTTGATGATCAGCCTGGATGCGTGAGCCGTCGTGGACTTCGTGATCTCGTCGGTTTGATGCTTTTTCTAAGAGGCTCTCGGTCCTTATTTGTAGTCCCAGAGCCAGAACCCTAGCTTCCTAATTTGGAAACTAGTTGTTACGATTCTAACCAAAAAAATCCAGAATCCCAACTCCCTTAAAGTGCGGCGGAACCGCGGCCGTTGGATGGGTTTGACCGCAGATCCGCGGTCTTATGGTGGGATCTTGGCCTTAAATTTCTTATGGCTTCTTCTGGTGACACGTGGTGATCTTTTGAATCTCTGGAAACTGAAAATCTTTTCTACGTCACTGCCAGAATTGATTTCTTTAGTTTACTTTCTTAATTAGGCAGGTTTGTTTTGCCAACTTTGATTTCCTTGATTTCAGCCCTGCAAATTCTGCACAATATCTCAACAAATAATATTTGTAGAGTTTGTTTTATTGAGATATTAACTTAACAATTAAGAATTGGTCAAAGGTATTTAATAAGGTAAGCATATTTAAATGGGCCAAATGTTACATGGATATTATATGCTTACTTTTTCCTACCAAATGTTAATTATAATATATAAACACATGAAAATAGTAATTTTATAGATAAACCCTCATATATATCATATATTATAATAAACGCCTTTCATTATATAGAAATAGTAGGAAAAATGTCATATTAAATGTGCAGTTTTATCAACTGAACAAATACCCCAAAACTTATCTTTGATCGTTCCGAGCAAACTAGTTTATTCAAGAGAAGGAGAAAAAGAAAGGAGAAATCTAAGCACACTTTCGTAGGCAACACGATTACACTGAGCGCGTGCAACAAGCCGTTAAACCTCTAGGTGTCCCTAGTAGGAGGAGTGTTGTCTCCTGACGGTTTTCAGCGGATTACACCCAAAAAATCCTATAATAAAAGAGAGATGGTTAAAGTTACATGTAAAGATAAGAACTGTAAAGGAAAGATTTTGAAAATTAGAGTTTTCAACTAATACTAGCTTTTCGGTTGTCATGAGCCCTATCTTAATAGTCATGAAAAGATATTAGAAATTACATCATCCCTCAATAAAACATCGTCTTTATTCTTCATTCCTATCTTTCTTCCAAACACCGATCATATAACCCTACGTGTGTGTAAAAGACATCCTTACACTCGGAGAATTCAATTCAAGCTATCATACTCTTGTCCATCTACCTCAGTACTTTTTAATCGAAATTTAGATGGAATTTGCTCACACATTTTTCATGCGACCGTTAATACTTCTTGAGGTACTAACTGACCGATTACTCATGTGATCGCTTATACGGTGTATTTAGTATTTTTCTCGTCTTGCACCACCTAAGGCTTAGCAGTGACTCCCAAACCAGTTGATCTAAGACACTAGGTGATGAAGCACCCTCGCTATATTTTTTTATTGTTGCCTTGGCGATAACAAAACCAGTGTTCATTTTTCTCACCATTTTATCTTTTATTTTCCATTTATTATTTCCTTCATACTTTGGCTTTTAGACAAGAGCATTTCAAGGTATCCTCTACTATCCCGAGTTTCAAGACGTGTGTAAGTGCATATAGTAAGGTATCAACATTCAAATGTTTGGCTTCCAGAATAGAAACTATTTTCAGACTTATTTTTATTCTTAGATTAGTGATTTCCTTCATCTTACTAACCCTTGGGACAACGGCTCATAACTACTTATTACTAGTTTCGTTTAAGAAAACTTCTAACTTTCTTGGTTTTCTTAAATTTTTCTAATCTTTTGGATGTAATTTTTCACTTTCTACTCTTTTATTATCACAATTTTTTTTGTGTGCTTATATATAGTATAATGCAAAGTATTGTGTAAATAAGCACAAACCTCCCCCAAACCTGTTTGCAGCAGTGTCCTCACTGTTGTTGTCTCTTTTAAATCCCAAAAACCTGTAGACTTGGGAGGAAAGGTTATTAACGGGGCAATAAAAATTGAAAGTGAAAATCCTCCCCCAAACTTATTTTTGGCTCACCATTTTGAGTAAAATTTTTATTTTCAAGAGCCAAAAATATACTCCCCCCAAACTTGAGTTAAACAATATTAAGCATTTTAAGGGGGGTAAAGTTATTTGGTCAATATAAGACTTTACAAAGACCAAAAGTCAACACCAACCATTCGAAGATTTTATCAGTGTAGTGTATCAGTTGGTGGAAGAACATGTTGTAGAGAGGCAGGAAGAAGTGGGGAAAAGATAAGTGGTGGGATAGAATGTGTTTGCATCTCGTTTCGGAGAGACGACACAGTGATTCTGATGGATTACTCGCATTCTCGTGATTGTCCAGAAGAAGGGGTGGAGGTTCAATTTCTTTATCTTGGAGATGATTCATTTCAACACCCGTGTTTGCTAAAAATGCGAGTTCATCAGCGAAGATTTCCTCAAAGATTTCATCGATACCCCGAAGAATAATGTCATCAGAAAAAATGGGGTGATCGTCAGAATCTATAAAAAGTTCCTCATCAGCGTTAGATGTTCATCCGGACAACTCGGTGGAAGAGTCCGTGTATGTATAAAACATAGTTGGGTCAAACAACAAAATATGAAAAGAGTCTAGATCAGTATCATGAAGCTGATCAAATTCGCTGCTGTCGACATCCATTAATTCAACAGAACATGCTTGAGCAGAAGGTTCGGAGGGTACACTTCCCAACTTGTAAATGTTAAGTTCTATTGACATCTTTCCGAAGGATAGGGTCATAGAGCCATTACGACAGTTGATTACAGCATTGGAAGTGGCCAAAAAGGGTCGACCGAGAATCACCGGAATTTGGTTCCGTGGGTTCGCTACAGGCTGTGTATCGAGAACAATAAAGTCCACAGGGAATACAAATTCCCCGACTTTTATTAACACATCCTCAAGCTCACCCCTAGGTTTGGTGATTGATCGGTCGGCCATCTGGAGAGTTGTGTTCGAGGGCTTTAACTCTCCGATCCCTAACTGCTCATAAACTGAGTAAGGAAGCAGGTTAACACTTGCGCCAAGGTCTAGTAGAGCACGGTTAATATTTTTACCCCCAATAGAAATAGAAATTGTAGGACAGCCGGGGTCCTTACGTTTCCTTGGTAATTGTTGGGGAAAAGCTGTGTTTACGGTACTCGACATGAACACCTCTTTTGGCACTTGAGTCTTCCTCTTCCTAGTGCACAAGTTTTTAAGGATTCTTGCATAAGATAGGACTTGTTGAATAGCATATAGGAGAGGAATATTTACGTTAACTTGCTTAAAAATTTTCATAATCTTCTCCATTTGTGGACTTGATCTGTTGCCCCTTAACCTGTTTGGATAATGTGCTTTATCAATAAGGGTTGGGTCCAACATTGGAGAGGATTGTGGGGATGGAATGGATCCCAGAATTGGAGCGGGGATCGTTTTAGATAGGTTTGTAGAAGTGGGATGAGGGTTCGAGCCTTGGGGAAAATGGAGAATAGGCTCGGAAGTAGGTGGGAGACTAGACGAATTAGGGAAAGAAGTAGAAGTCGGGGTATCATTGGTATCACTAACATCATCAACTTGCTCACCCACTCGGTTTTCCAGCACTCTCCCCGATCTCAACGTAATAACGGCACTCACATTATGATGTTGTGAGTGGCCAGGATTCGGTAGGGGTTGAGATGGGAGTTTCCCTTTCTCTCTCGCACTCATTGCGGTGTTCAACTGTGCAATTTGGTTTTCTATTGATTTAATACTCTCACCGTGGGAGGCGGTGTCTTTCTTTATGGTATCAATAGAAGACCTCATATCAGCCGATATTTGAATGGAATGTTTCATAAACAAATCCAAAGTTTGTGCGAGTGAAGAGTTATCAGTACCGGCCAATTGTGGTGCAGAAGTGTTGGCCGGATTTTGAAAATTTTGTGACTGAAAGGGGTGCTGACTTTGTGGTTGTGGTTGCTGTTGCTGTGGAGGAGGTCTTTGATAATTTCATTGGAACTGGTTTTGATTTTGGGGTTGGTTTTGGTTTCAAGCAAAATTAGGACGATTCCTCCATCCTTGATTGTACGTGGAAGAATAAGGATCGTTTCTAGGTCGCTGCTGAAAAGCAACATTAGTTTGCTCGTGACCTTGAAACGAGGCATTCATAAGACATTCTTCCGTCTAGTGTGAAGGATCAGAACAGCAACCACACACAGTCTTGGGTAGCGTGACCTGATTTAGGGAGACTGATGAGAATTTGTTCTCAATAGCGTCGAGTTTCTTCTGCATCGTTGCCATTTCGGCTTTTATTGCGATGGAAACATCGAGCTGATGAATACCTCCCCTAGATGAAGGCGGTCTTACGCTTTCCCACTGCAAAGTGTTTTCAGCGAGGTCTTCCAGATATTTCCAAGCTTCACCATCATCTTTAGACATGAAATTGCATTGACAATTTGTTTCAAGCATCTGCTTTGTCGCTGGATTAATACCCTCATATATAATTTGGCACAAATCCCATCTATTTATTCCATGATGAGGACATTGGACAAGCAGATCCTTGAAACGTTCAAAGCACTTCCAAAATGGTTTATTGGGAAGCTGGGTAAACTGGTTGATCTCGCTCCTAACACGGGCAGTCATATGGTTTGAGTAAAACTTCTTAAGAAATACTATTACGAATCCATCCTAATTAGTGATAGAGTGTGCGACAGTATTATTAAGCCATTTTTTGCCAAGTTGCACAAGGTGAATGGGAGAAGACGCAAGAGCATAACATCCACAGTCAGTTGTGAAGTACCCATCATTGCGGATACGTTTTCGAATTTAGTGATGAAAACGTACGCGTCTTAAGATTCAAGCCTGTGAAATTTGGGCAACAGATTGATGTAGTGGGGTTTAATTTCAAAATTATCCCCGTTGGCTGGTGGAATAGATAGACAAGTAGGAAGGGGACCACAGATAGGATAACATCTCTCTTGGAGAGAGATGCATGGTGGATTCTGCTCACTTACGGACGGTGGCAGCGTGGTGTTATAATTTGATGGAGTACCGTCCATCTCGGTCGATGTGGAGGATGGTGGGGAAAAAGAAGATGAAGAAGTACCGAATTCGGAGTCGATAGCAGGAATGCGGACAAGACGTGCACTAGAATCCTGTGTCCAGCCAAGCTTGCACTAAGCGGATTTAGCGCAAGTGGCAGCGTGTGTACTTTTAAAAATGGTCTATTTTGAAAAATGTGTCGGACTTAGACAAATCACACAAAAATGCACAAACAACCCTAGAACTAAGGTTACCTAGGTCAAGTCTCTAGACCGCTCCTAGACTTCAAAAGAACAAGCCGTAGGATCAATCCTCTACCACCTCTTTACTACTCTTATGGCCAGGTAAGTGCCAGGTAAGTGTGAGGTATCCACTATATGAATCACCGAAAATAGCGGTCCTAATTAAGTAACCACTTGTCTAGGCACCACAAAAGTAATGCGGATAAGCGATAGATTACCCACGACCTTCCTCTGTCCTTATTGAGTGCGACAGTCCTTAGAGTCTTGTCTAGATATTTTTTTAAATTAATGTAGGGTTGATGCAGATGCTCGGTTTGTGTTGTGGGGCTTAGGAAGGGTGATAAAATCCCTACCTAATCTGAATTTTGGTCTTGCCCCTTAAAAATCCGTATTAAAATATGAATTAACAAACCAATTACAAAACTTTGCAAAAAGATTTTTGAGCGGCAAAATTTTGCAAAGAATCCTGCAGAAAAGTTATTTTATTGGATTACAGAGGAGAGAGAAAGATTTGAGAAACTTACCAGAGAAGTTACAACCCCTAACTCCTCAATCCCGCCACGCTTCCGCCGCGAATGAGCTTTGTTGCCGCGGTTCCGCCGCAAGGAAGAAGGAACAGTTGATGAAATTTTGCTCTGTGGCCTCCTGTACTCCCCTGGATCTTGATGAATGTCTCTGTCTTTCTGTTTCCTCAAGTCTGTGACTCCAGATCTCCTTGCAAAATTCACACACAAATCGTTAAATATATAATTTGCAGTTTTGTTTTAATTATGATATAGATCGAATAAGAATTCAACACAAATAGTAAGAATAAAAATTACGCACGTATCCCCGGAAACGGCGCCATTTAAATATATAATTTACAGTTGTATATTTTAGAGTTGTGTTTGTAGAATAACCGCAATCAGAACGGTGTCGCGCGTAGCTAGACCGAGGTGAGTACGGGTCGTCCTCAGGTAAACGTGGAACCTTTCAATCTTACTTTAAATGTGTTGAGAAGAGGGAAGAATAAAGAATGGTGAAGAATGGTTGTAGGTTCTAGATCTACGTTAAACACGGATGCAAAATATAGATCTAGATTAACTACGGATGTAAGTTTAATATTAAAAGGGGGCTTGTAGGGTTCATTAGGATTTAGTAGTCATGGATGATTAATTAAAGATTACTTTTTTTTTATCCTTTAATAGATTTAAAACTAAAACGACAGTGATGCATGTAGATTAGGGTTTCTGGAGGG
The DNA here is from genome assembly GCA_030015575.1 of Agapanthus africanus. Classification (NCBI taxonomy): domain Eukaryota; kingdom Viridiplantae; phylum Streptophyta; class Magnoliopsida; order Asparagales; family Amaryllidaceae; genus Agapanthus; species Agapanthus africanus. The sequence continues at coordinate 128,654,641 of JASDDO010000016.1, read as the reverse complement.
AAAAAGGGTTTCCACTCTTAATCCCTATCTCGACATGGAACTCCGTTCATATCTAGCCTTTACCAAAACAATAGTTAATCTAATCTCTAATCGTGGTCGCGATTATCAATGAATTGATAGCGCGCCCAATTAGGATGTTAACTATTCTTTTGATAAAGTTTATAAACTTTATAGGACTTAAAAAGAGTTTAAGGATCTTCATCATCCATTAACCTAAGCTAATCCTATGAACCCTAACAAGCGAAGAATTACTCGCGCATGTTGGAAGAAGAAGAGATGGAGAGAGAAATCATATTAAAACTACAAAGAGATAGAATAAGAAAAGATACTACCTTTATTAATCAACAAAATTCATTTACACTTTGTTCCCTTAGAAAATGATTACAAGATGCTAGTTTGCTTCTCGATCTCTTCTAAGGAGGTAGATGAACAGTTGATGATCAGCCTGGATGCGTGAGCCGTCATGGACTTCGTGATTTCGTCGGTTTGATGCTTTTTCCAAGAGGCTCTCGTTCCTTATTTATAGTCCCAGAGCCAGAACCCTAACTTCCTAATTTGGAAACTAGTTGTTACGATTCTAACAAAAAAAAACCAGAATCCCAACTCCCTTAAAGTGCGGCGGAATCGCGGCCGTTGGATGGGTTTGACCGCGGATCCGCTGTCTTATGGTGGGATCTTGGCCTTAAATTTCTTGTGGCTTCTTCTGGTGACACGCGGTGATCTTTTGAATCTCTGGAAACTGAAAATCTTTTCTACGTCACTGCCAGAATTGATTTCTTTAGTTTACTTTCTTAATTAGGCAGGTTTGTTTTGCCAACTTTGATTTCCTTGATTTCAGCCCTGCAAATTCTGCACAATATCTTAACAAATAGTATTAGTAGAGTTTGTTTTATTGAGATATTAACTTAACCATTAAGAATTGGTTAAAGGTATTTAATAAGGTACGTATATTTAAATGGGCCAAATGTTATATGGATATTATATGCTTACTTTTTCCTACCAAATGTTAATTATAATATATAAACACATGAAAATAGTATTTTTATAGATAAACCCTCATATGTATCATATATTATAATAAACACCTTTCATTATATAGAAATAGTAGGAAAAATGTCATATTAAATGTGCAGTTTTATCGACTGAACAGTAGGTGGTACATACTGGATCGTACCACTATTGTATTCTTTATTCATATTGTATCTAGTCAACTCCATCAATCAACTAGTATTTGTATAAGTAATGAGACTTAGTGAGACTTGTGGTTGCGAGACTTAGAGCGAGGGGTATTCCGCTACTTATGGTTTTGATGTCTTGTTTATTTCATTATCTTTTGTGGTGAACTTCGCCGTTGGGCGTCGTATACTTATATTTATGCTTTGCGTGGTTGTGGATCCGCCGATTGGCGAAGAGCTAGCTCCTGCTTGGGGATGCCTTTATATTATCATGTATTTGTGGTTTTGGATCAAAAAAATACAAAGAAGGTGCTGCCCAAATTTTTAAAAGACGAAACATGTTTTTCAACTAATAAATCCACTTGCATTTTTATGTTCCATTGTTTACGTAATTAGGAAAACTTTTGATTTTCATCATACCTTATTTTCAAAACATCACATCTTTTATTTTCTTAAAAAGGTTTAGATTTCTGGGTTTCAGCTTACTTGAATTCCGTTACGCCTTGAGACGTTGCGTGATTTAAGTGCTGGTCACGAGCTAATATTTCGGTTCGTAACAAATTTGGAAGTTTAGTTGCAAGTTTGTAAATCTAAGTGAGGTATAAAATCCTGACCCTAAGTTTTAGTGTTGTTTAAATACCTTAATCTATTTATTAAATGTTTAAATATAGCTTTAATTAGCATTTTTAGAAATTCATGAAAGAGTTGTGAAGATCAAGTTAGGGTTTTGATTGGTTGAAATGGTTAATGGAGAAGTGTAGACTTGGAAAACTTAAACTAGTTGTGAGATTGTTAAATGATATTTTTCGTAGTTTTCTAATTAAGCTTAATTGCAAACTAACTTTTAATAAATCTTATATGGGTAAGATTAAAATTGTAGTAAAGGTTTGTGTGACTTAATTAGGCTACTATGTGATGATTGTGATTACTAGAATTGTTTAAACTTCTAGACTTGAGCTAATATGATTAAAAGTTGCTTACTAGGTTTTCGGTTAAATTAGGTGTGGGTTTAAATTGACGTTGCGATATTATATATATTATCTTCCACGATATATATTGTGTTGTGAATGCGCGATCGGTACGATCGGGGTCTAGGCTTGGTGGTTGTATAGTTTAGCGATCCTAGTTAGGGTTGTGCCGATGTCGTACGCGTTTTGTGCACTAGGTACACAGTGTGTTTATCTTGTGGACGTTATCCTTGCGTTTCATTATCTTTGTGTCGGCGCAGGATATTTAGCCTTATGTGTTTTGTTTGTGAAATTTTAGGATCGCAAGCGGGGACTTCGGACGCTGCGAAGAAAGGGAAGCAGGTGGTCGGATTTTCTTAGCTCGAGATCATCGGTGAGTAGATTTAATATCTACGGGGAAAATCGCCCGTATGACGTTATGCGTCAGGGCTGGATATGATATTATAGCTGCATGTTTATACGCATATGAGTTGATTGCGCATGAGCGTCATTGCATATTATTACCTGTTGTGCCTTGACTTGGTACCTATTGGACACAACACCATTACTGATGGTTCATGTTGCACGAGCATAAATTGTATGCTACACATACACACCGTCGGTAATTGGCATGACACGCACTACATATATACATATATGATATTATATCGGTTATTGTCATTGAGACAGTGATTCTTATTTCGTTGCGTATATGAAATGTAGTATACATGCTATACCTACATGCTTACACATATTTTGCTATAGCTACATGTACATCATCCATACATACTTACATATACACCCATATACCTTGCTATAGCTACATATACATCATGCATACATACTTACATGTACACCCACATACCTTTCTATAGCTACATATACCCCTAACTGGTATTGTATTGTCATTTGACATTGAGACGTTGATTATTGTGCTATTGCGCTTATGAAATGCATCATACATACCTGCTTACATTTAGATACACATATCTTGCTATAGTTACATGTACACCTCATATGATGCTGCACTTGATTTCGGAGGAATTGGGAACCGCATGATATATTTTAAAACTGGATTCATTTAAAAGAGCGGTTTTCCCTTAATATACTCATATTGCTGTTTTATGTTGCATACATCAGATTTCATGGATTCACGCATTGAGATATGGATTACATGTGATTTATGGATTTGAGAACCATGGGAGCATTTTCAAGAATTTATGTATTGTTTGAAAACCCGGTTTCTCTTGATATGATATTTTAGTGCGTCCATCATGAGTTTTCTCGGTTCTAAGACTTGTGTTAGATACCCGATTCGAGGAGCGGTAGGCACCGTCTGCGGGTACATGGTGGACCCGGTATGGTTTCCTGGGGCAAGAGGTGATTTTCGTGGTGTAGACGATGAGCCTGGCAGGCGGAGTAGTACCTTCCGGTTATTGTATAGAACTCGGCGGATGTCCGGTGGACACCATTTTGGAGTTATGATATGAGATGGATATGAGTACCGATCTGAGGATGCGACACTTGAGATATAAGGATTTACGTGTCGATGCTGGACACGGGTTTCATGATGTTTCGAGTGTCGATATTGGACACTCAGGTTTCATGATTTTGATGTGTCGTTGAAGGACACACACACACACACACATATATATACATGCATATATTTTCATTAGGTTTCGAGTGTCGATGTTGGGCACTCAGGTTCCATAAGATTTACAGATTGAGGGCCGATCTGAGTGACGGCGCCTGAGGTATTGGGATTTGGGATGTAGTTGATAGACACCAGTATTTTCCACGATGATGATTCATTGATGATGTTATGTTGTATCCCATACCCAACATTTATTTGATATGCATTTTATTCATGTAGATGTAGTACCCTTATGGTGTACCTTGATCATGATTGTTGCATATCTATATTGCCATACTTATGCTATCAGATTACATGTGATAGATTATCACTGTTCGTGCATACTTGCGATTACAGTATGATGTTATTTACTATTCACGAGTTGGAAACTCACCCCCGTTGTGCCACAGTGTTTTGCAGGATTTACCTTCAGAGTAGTCACGTCAGGGCTTCTTATTATCTCTACTTTTGCGGATACCGCTACGGTTGGCTGTGAGGCCTTTTGCTATAAGTGGGTTTGTGATTATCTGATGGTGTTCATTATTAATCTTTTTTATCTAGTACTCTCCATCTACCACTTCATGTATTTGACTTAGAGACGAGTTATGAGGATCGATGTTGTATTATTTTGTGACTCTGGGTGCCGTGCTCGTGGGAGCCGGCCTTGTTATGAAGTTTTACCTCCTTATGTTGTTTTCATTTATATTTCTTCGCTACGGCATCGTATATATGCTTGTGGTGGTTGTTTCCGCCGTTGAGCGTGATTTGCTCCCATTTGGGGATGCTTTACTTATATTCTCTATTGTACCCGTTTTCGGGGCTAGTTTTTACAAAGGAGGTGCTGCCGAAATATTTAAGAAAGTAAACTTAAGTTTAAATACTTTTACTTGAGATTTCCGAAGGTTTTTAACTATGTTTTCTCCACTTATCCCTTTTTGGGTGGTTTAGATTTCTGGGTTTCGGATTACTTAAATTGCATACGCCTGTTGACGTCACGTGGTTTAAATGCCGGTCACGTGCCTAAATTTGGGTCGTGACAAAGTTGGTATCAGAGCGCTAGGTTTTACCTTTCGGAGTGTAGAATGACCTTGGTATGATGGAGTAGGTAGCTTAAGCAGAGTGACGTAGCGTGTGTATGTTTCGCGGCATACTTATGACACGGTACTCTGCCTAAGTGACCTTAGGACTTATTGCTTGAAAATTCCTTCCATGATTATATACATCCTTGCTATTCAATTTCTATGTTCTTATCGAATCCTATTTTAATTTATAGCCATTATACCGCCGAAGACTACGAGGGCGCAGGGAACGGCCGTGAGGGCCGAGGTCAGAGTTGACTCGTCTGAGACGAGGATTGACTAGGGCGGTATGCTTGTTGTATCGGAGCAGATTGATCCACCGTCGATGGAACGTATTGCTAGACTTGAGGCCGATATGCAGGATATGGGCCAGATGATGGGGTCATTGGTTGAGGCCAGTCGGGTGCAGAGAGAGGATGTTGTTCCACCTGTTGCGGGGACCGCGATGGTGCCTACTGTTCAGGAAGTTGTACCTGCAGCTACAGAGGTGATCACTATATCGTTATCTGAGTTAATGAGGCTGAAGCCTCCGGTTTTCACAGGCACTGATGCAGCTGAGGATCCGCAGTCATTTATCAATCGGATGGCCAGGATATGTCGTTCGCTGAGATGCTCCGACGCGAGATGGGTATAGTTCGTGAGTTTTCGTCTGGAGGGTCTGGCCAAGAAGTGGTGCGAGTCGTTAGAGAAGGGCAGAGCCGCAGGTCTTGCTCCTATGACCTGGGCTGAGTTCGTGACGGTGTTTCTCACCCGTTTTCTTCCGCAGAGCGTCAGGGATGCTCGAGCGCGCAGTTTCGATTCGTTACGCCAGACTCCGGGTATGACGGTGGCTGAGTACGATGTGCAGTTTACCGAGCTGTCTGTGTATGCTCCGTATTTGGTAGCTACTGAGGAGATGCGGGTCAAGAGGTTTGTTCGAGGCCTGTTTACCCAGTTGTTCCTCGCTATCAGCGCACAACATTGTGACACATAAGCAGCAGCGGTGGACGCAGCCCTATTGGTTGAGGTGCGTCTTTCTGAGTCGTCGGTTATTCCGGAATCGAAGAGGGTTCGTACTGGTATATCATCCTGGAGACAGATGTTTAGACGCCGCGACAACGTTCGTTCAGGCACGGGGAGTAGCAGAGACGTGGGACGAGGCCAGTTATTCAGCACATATCCCCAGGAGGGTCAGCAGTCGACGCGTGGGTGCTTTGGGTGTGGCAGTCTCATCACTTCGTTAAGGATTGTACCGCGATACGCCAGAGAGAGGCAGCGGTACCACATGTTACCTTACCGCCTTCTCTACCTCAGAGAGCGTTGCCTCTTGTTCCTGTTGTTTCTCCGCGTCAGACTTATACTCAGAGAGGTCGTGGTCATGGAGGGTTTGTTCAGAGAGGACGGGGTGGCAGAGGCAGAGGACAGCCAGTTGTCGGTAGAGGGCAGGATCGAGTGTTTGGCTTGACTCATCAGGACGCGCAGGCGTCCAATGCAGTGGTTTCAGGTGAAAGGTTACCCTAGTGCCCCGGACAAAACCCATGGCCAAATGCGGAACAAAATTTTTAAGACGAACAAAAACTTGGCACTAGATTAACCCTAAACCCGGATCTTAACCATAAACCTAATTAGCTAATGAAGTAGGGCTATCTACTATGATGAAGGAATCTTACCAAACGAATCAAGTCCTTCGGTCTTCGTTCTTCATCCTTAGCTCCTCGTAGCCACCTCGAACTTGCTTCATCTTCTTTTCCGGCTCCATCGGTCCTCCGGGATCGAGCTTGTTCTCCAGCCTTTCTTTGTTGTAGATGATCCACCCGGGGAATATGATCCATGGCTCTAGCTCCTAACCAAACAACTATAAGGAGCAACTAGAGAACTTGGGTTGCTAAACCAAGTATTCTAGGATGTAGTGAGGGTGTCTATGTGTTTGCTATCTCTTTTCTAACCTCTTCACTTGTTTCTCAACTCATGAGAATGTTAGTGAAGAGGAAGAAGAAGAAGGTGGAGGAAAGCAAGAGGAGGGAGGAGATGAAGAGCAAAATGAGAGCTTAAGAAAAAAAATGAAGCATCTATGAAAGAGAAAATATACACAAAGGTTTTGTATATCAATTCTTTCAATAAACAAATGGCAACCATGCTTCAATAGTAACCACAAATGAATTGAAAATTCATTTGTTGATTATTGAAGCATGGTCATGCCCCATTCCTCCCATACCTCAATTTCCACCTCATTATCCATTAAGAATAAATGGGAATAACCAATAATGACATGTCCACATTCTAGAAGGAAATCTATAATAAATACGGATTTCGGTCTATTGTATATACATACCCGCATTCGAATAAAAATCCGAACGCCCAAAGAGATAGAATAACACGAAGAACGTAATACTAGAATATATATATCGAAATACATATATGTAAATTATTAAATCAATACCTGATTTAATAATCCGGCTCAAACCTGAACCGGCTAGTATTACCAACTGTCCGATCGAAAGTCCGAGTACAATGTACATTAATCGATCGAACCCTGCATGTATCTAATACGGCTACTACATCATTTCGCCTGAACCAGGGAAACCCTCTGTGTGGGACTCTAAAGACTCGACAGTACGCCGGCAGTGAGTCACTGGATAAATCCATAACCACAAGCACGACAGCGGCACTAGCTGTACGTAACGGCTACCCGGGTAACTGTCGAAAGGAAGGCCAACGAGCAAACTCGTCCGAACTCCTACTGAGCCTAGCCATGACAATATCCGTACAGTCCGGTCTCTTCGTCAAAGAGTATCGCATACCGGGTCTAGGGGGTGGTGAACGTCAGACCCTAATAACCTGATAAGTCGTGTCGATGCGGCTCAGGACCAATCCGGGAAACTACTGATCAACCTACCAGTAAATCCCAACTGCCTTGGCCAAGATCTTATGGTCCTGACCAATCGACTCACAGTGCGATATCGACTCCCTATACCGGGAGAAACGAATCGCCAACAATCGCTCACTACCTCCATGTGGCACCGGACTGAATCCAACCAAAACCTGTTTGCACGACTCAGTAGAGCCGTGTGTTAGTTATATGTATGCCCTAGAGGCCATTACTGTACATTGGATGTATATTGTAGTGGATGCTGGGACATATATAGGTAGGACTTTCTTGCTCGACATGATAGTACGCTATCTGGTTGCTCTTTATCTTAACATGTATACTTTCCGTCTCTCTGTTACATGTTGATAAAGCCCTTAGGATGTGTACTCGGCTTCCAGGACTGTGATGCAGATCATACTAGTGGGGCCTGGATAGTCTATGAGTACATCCTTGAAATGTTCCTAGTCGAGGGAATATCGAGACGGGGCATCGATATTCCAGAGTAGACTAGCGTATATCTTCTCGACCCATGCGATGGGCGATGGATGATCCCATATCCATTGGTGTTTGACATCAGAAATGGTATACGGGTGCTCAGTGGAGACTGGGTACACTGAACAGACTCGCCGAGAACTCCCAGATGGTATTATACCTCACGTCAGATGGCAGTTCTCTGGTGACACTGGTACAGCTTAGTCTGTTGACCCGAGATCGTCATAGAGTCTTGTGTGTCTCCCACTGTGCTTTGATTTCTACCCTACCATGGCTCTACTGAGTTGTGCAAACAGGTGGTTTTTGGGTACAGTCCCGATTCACATGGAGGCAATGAGCGATAGGAGGGGATTCGTCTCTCCCGGTATTGGGGGTTGATGTTGCGCTATGCTCGACTGGCCATAACAGGAAATCCCTGGCCAGGGTTGCAGTGACCTACTGGTAAGTGTTATCAGTAGTTTCACACATGTCATGGACTTCATGTCGGCATGACTTAGCTATTGGGGTCTGACGTTTACCACCCCTAGGCGAGATATGCGACATATCAGACGAACAAACCGGACTGTACGGTAAGTGTTACTGGTTGGATTCACAGGAGTGTGAGCGGGCTTGCTCGTCGATCTTCTGATCGCTCAATATCCGGGTGGCCGTTACGTTTAGCAGACCGCTTGCGGCTTGTGGGTGTTTGATATGATCATCATCTGCTGCCGGCGTATTGACGAGTCTTTAGAGTCCTACACAGAGGTTTCCTGGCTCAAGCGAAACGAAATAGGAGCGCATATGAGATATGTGCGGGACCAAGAATAATGCGTGTATGTGATACCGTATTTCATTCTCGCGATGTATGTGTCGAATGGTTGTATGCGATATAACCTAGTTATCGAATCAAGGATTGATTCGATAAGCCGATACATAGGATACTAGTCGGTTATATGCGATATGACGGGATCGTTAAATCAAGTGTTGATTTAATGATTTAATGTATAATTTTATATTTGATATATCACTTTGTATTAACTAGTATTGGTTCACTTTAAATGGATTTTCTCACTTGAAATGCACAAGTTGTATATGTGATATACTTTTGTGCATAAGATTGTATCATGTTTGATGATACATGCAAGCTAGGGTTTGTGTAAAGAATTGACCATGGTTATATGAATGGTTAGGGTTTCATTTTATTTGCTTATTTATTTATTCATTTATTCTTTATTGAAAGAAATAAAATAGTGGCTAAGTTTGGTTTATCTTTGAAGCTTCATGAAGCTTTGAATGGTTGACTATTTTGTTTCTTTCCTTAACCCTAACCATACACTTTAACCTTAGTTCATTCTCTACATCTAACCATAGTTGACATTATGATAAGTATGATTTACTTTCTATTTTCTAAATAACTTATCATCTTCTTCTTCATCTTCAAGTTGAAGAAAGCTTGCACCATAAATGGCAACTAGCCAAAATGAGTGAGAAATCCAAATCTAAAGTCTACCCACTTCCTATTTCTTCATCCTCTACCTCTTGCCAAGTTGTATAGGGTGTTTCCTTCATAAGTTTTCAAGGCTTGGTGAAGTTGGAGCTTGTTCTTGCGATGCCTCGACGTAGATCATCTTCGGCATCGAACCGACGATCAAGCCCGCCCATTCTTCGATGATGCCAACGCTAGAGCCCAAGATACGATTTGGACAGCGAGGGGACTTCATCACGGAGCCTAGGAGGTGGTGGACCGGATCTACAAAGGTTGTAGTCCCTTTCCTTTAGATACATTTCCGTTTACTTGCTTGCTTCGCCAATACTTCTAGCCAACGATCCGTTCTAGGGTTTCTCGGCACCGTAATTTTTAGAAATTGGCATGTTTGATCACTTGTGAGACCTCACTAGGGTGCCTAGGATCCCTACAGTGGTATCAGAGCCTAGCTAGAGCCTTAGGCGAAGTCTAGACGGAATTAGAAGTCCGATCGACCCAAAACCCCGACTTTAAATTGCTCTCTGGACAATTCTGTAAATTGTGGTTTTTTCGAAATTAAAAATATGCAGAAAAATCAGCAGGGAATCCTAAGAATTACTGTGCAACACGTGTCCATGATTCAACAAGAGTGCGGCGGAACCGCGGCAGAAGCATGGCTTCTGCGGCGGTTCCGCGGCAGTATAGTCACAATGCCCAATACTGTTTGCACAGTAATTCCTAGTTTCTGGTGTTGGTTTTCCTGGGAATATTTTAATATTTATTCCAGAGTTTTATTTTCTGGGTTGTATTGGGAACTCAGTATATTCGATCGGACTGTCTAATTTTGTCGGTGTGCTTTTCCGGGTATTTTTAGAATATGTTAAAAAGTTCGACCGAATATAAATACCCAACTTTTCCCCTGTCGGGAAATTTCCAAGTGTTGGATTTTTCCGTAGTTTAACGACGTTCTAAGTAGTGCAAGTAACGCGATGGACCCTCTAGAAGACAACAAACCTTAACTCGATTATGTGACCGTCTTGAACTGCCCTTTGAACCTTCGGGTTTGGGGAAGTACGGCGTGCCACATGTGAGGCGTTGGCTTGACCCTTCTACGGCTAGACCGTTGGTACTGAGGCACGAACTGAATGTTGTTAGACTTATTTCATGTGTTGAGTAGTATCGGGAAAACTTGGGTGTTCGATTGTTCGATCGAAAAGTTTAGCATTTTCTGTTTATCCGGAATGTGATACAATAATTGGAATTCACAAATGGTTATGTGATAACTGAATGAATGTTATAAACATAGCAGTTTAGTCTCACTTGATCGGTTGCCACGGAATTTTGATGTGATCAAAAGTCCGTCGCAATCACGTAGCGTACGCGGATACTCGCCGGGTAAACTTAATAGACAGCCTCACTCCATTGCCCCGACCAAGTGACTGTAGGAGAACCCCGTCGCCGAAAGCATCCGTTCGGGTGCTCACGGCAGCGGTGTTCCGCCTTGGTGCACTTTGTCGACGGCGTCGGGGGTGCGGCCGCCTACTAATGTTTGCGACGAGCATTTGATCAGAATGTCGGGAATCCTGTTGAATTGCCCGACTTGATATTGAAAAGTGTTTTCGATTTTGAGACTAAAATGCGGGGTTTATAATTGTTAGGCATGCGATGTCTAAGTAATTCATTTGGTCAGGCATGCGATGTCTGAGGAGGTTGCGGATTCCAACTGTTGTAGTTTTACACTTTCTTTTCTGTGACCGTAAGTGTAATATGTGATATCGCCGGTTTCTTTGCTATATGTCAACGACAATTGGGATGCGTATATTTACTTACGTTGATGACATGTGACTGGATATGTTATATTGGATCGTCGTGTTTGAATAGCCGGGGGTTTTTATGTGAGATGAGTGTTTTTCATTTTCATTCATGTAAAAACTTGTATGTAATATTCTTTTATTGGGGCACTTCCAGGTTGCGGAAGTTGTCACCGTTGATGTATATTATTTATTTTTCCACATTAGGATAGACCCAAGGAGGGGAGCACAAGTAACCGGGTTCTGGGGTCCAGTGGGAGACCAACTCGAGGAGTCGAGTCCGGGTCTCCTAACCCTAGAATTGGTAGGGTTGCTTGCCGCTCTCGTAGGGGTCTAGGGGTGTGGGATTGGCTATTCATCACGACCGTGGAATCCGTGTTTTATACTGGCTCGTATTGAAAACACGGACGTCCTAGTATATCCAATATTTCATATGATTCTTTCTGCTGCGTTATCTGTGATGTGATCCTGTGATGTTCTGTGACAGGTATTATATATAGTATATATGATATATTATATAGACGTTGCTTATGCTTTACACCCGCGCTAGCCCTGCCTCTCTCTGGCGTTAGTTACCAAACCTAACGGTGCAGACGGGACATCGAGGCGAATGCGGATGGCATAAGCGTACGTTATATTTATCTGTGATGTTTAGGTGGAATTAAATGATGGGATATTCATTAATGAGATTAATGAAAAAAAATAAACCTAATTGATGTTGTGGAATCGAATTTCAAAATAAAAACAGGTAGCTACAGTTCTTGCTTTGCATCGCGGTGTTCATTGTAGAACATCCTGCACCTTATTCGATGAGGAAAGGACCGAGATCCCTTCACCGGGAGTGACTCCTTTAGCAATAACTGGCAGATGCTACAACCCTCGGTTTGTCTTTGATCGCTTCTATAGTTTACGTTTTGCACAGTGATATATATGATATATCCCGCACCTCATTCGACGAGGAAAGGGCCGACGATCCCTTCACCGGGAGTGACCCCTTTAGCAAAACTAGAAAAGCTTCAAAAACATTCCATTTAAAACCATTTGATTCCGCGACGAGATCAAGTTCAAAGCGTTAAAGGTTTTCATAAAAACCATTCGCAACCCTCCGTCATTTTAGGAAGTAGAGTACTTAGTATTCGTGCTGTGTTTGTTGACCATAGTCAAGGCACAGTGTACGGTAGCTAAGTGATGTCTTCCTACACCGCATATGATGCGATTAGTTAGGACAGTCGCGTGACTTTGTTGACCTTAGTTAAGGGTCATGTGGGTGGGTCTAATTAATCACGAAATGACGGGTAGAACTAGACTAGTACTTATGATTTGTTGACCATAGTTAAGGTCATAGGTGCTAGGGGTAAAAACCTTTATCGGGAGTTTCAAGTGTTGAAATTTGCAATGAGATTGCATACCTTCTATATGATAGTTGGATCCCGATACCCACCGCGAGTAATTGTTACTCCTGGGAGAGTTTTGCACTTTACAATTAGCTGATCAAGTAGGTGTCTAGAAATGTATCAACGGGGTTACGCCTCTGGGAAAGCGAGGTTTACAGTAATTAGGTCCGTGCGAAAGCACGGGGAACCTCCCTCAAAGTACCGACACTAGCCTGGCTGAAAGATTGGCGAACTTGTAGAGTGTAATTAATCCCGGCTAGTCTTTCCTTTTAGGGTTTGAAGGAAGATTTGATAAAAACAGTAGGAGCCATCCTGATTAGATAAAATATATAACCAATCTGATCTTGCAAGAGCACACGCAGAGTGTTTTCTTCTCTCTCTCTCCAGGTAGCGACCATATCACGCCTTAATCAAGATAATAATACGATGTATTGACCGAACCCGCTTGTTATACTGAGCTGGGAAACGTTGGTCCCGCTCCAACTTATAATTGTTATAAGACAGAGCAGGAAATAGGGGAATACCAGAATTCCTATGCCGCCCAAACGAAGAAAGTGCATGTGATGCATCTTCTTCGGGTGTGTTCGTTAAACAGAACTGTTTCTCAGTATCCTCTGTATCTTGGGTATATGATACCGGATCAGGATCCCATATATGTAAGCTGTTACATAGGGCTAAAAAAAGGTAGAAAAACTGAGAACGGGTGATAAGTTTCATGAGACAGAAACCGGGGCAAGTGTTGCAGCCAAGTTTGTTGGTCACTGTCACCCTGTATTACCAGTACATTGATTCTGAACAAATGCTATTAGATACCGAACTTGATATACAAAATCATATCAGTCTCTTTATTAGTAAAGAAGGATATAATTTTGTATTGTTGGATAATGTTTTGAACATTTCCTATATCAAAAGTTGATCGGTTCAGGCACGTTATCTAAAAGCATTGACGTTCTAAATCAAACTGCAGTTCCTAATATACAGAACACACACAAGAGGAAGAGTTCAGAAATGAATGAATCCTTCTTGAGGCATTGTAGACTAGGTCACATCAATGCGACCCGACTGGCTGAAGTTACATTTTAGATGCATATTTAAATCAGTTTGAATTTACATCTTATGAAACTTGCCAGTCATGTCACAAAGATTAGATGACTATAGCTCTGTTTATTAGAAACAGAGAAAGAGTTAGTAAACTCTTGGGACTGATACATGATGATGTATGTAAAGTCTCCTATCTACACATGCCAGGACTGGTTCTTTATACTTCATTATATTCTCTGATAATCTCTCAAGATTCAGTCATATGTTCCTGTTGAAACATAAGTCCGAACCTTTTGAGATATTCAAAGAATATAAGTTAGAAGTAGAGAACCAAAATACGGGTATAAGTATTATGTCCTATGATAAGATCAGGGAGGAGAATACTTATGCATAGAATTCGTGGACTATTCTAAAGGAGAATGAGATTCTCTCTCAGTGTTTCTCCTCTGAATACACCACAGCACAACGGTGTATCAGGGCGGAGCAATTGCACAATATTAGATATGGTGTGCTCTATGATGACTATTACTGAGTTACCTATTTCCTTTTAGGGTTATGCACTTGAGAAGCTGCATACCTATTGAATTAGGTTTGAATCAAATCAGTGCCTACCACTCCATATGAGATATGGTATGGGAAGAACCCATCTCTTAAACGAGTTAAGATTTGGGGTTGTCCGGCCTATGTTTAAAGCAAAATCCGGACAAGATCGAGGCAGGATCAGTTCTGTAGAACTGGAAAGGTTCCAGCTATACAAAACTGCAGTTGATGATTTGACAGAACCATAAGATTCTATAGTTCCCGACGAACCTCAGCCTCTCCGCCGATCTAGTAGGGTTCCTCATCCGCCTGAGAGATACCTCGGTTTCTCGATGACAGTGGGAGCAAGGATTACATCATGAGATGATGACCCAACTAGTTTCGAACAGGCCATCGAGAGTAGGGACTCTGTAAGAATTGCTGGGTGCTTAGCGATCTGAGATGGAATCCATATACACCAGCAATGTATGGACTTTGGTTGCTATATCTGAAGGGTTAAATCCCCATCAGGAGCAAGTATATCTTGAGAAGATTACTTGGTGTAGATGGAAAAGTTGAGACTTTCAAAGCTAGGCTTATTAAAGGTTTTAGTCATCAACCAGGCATGGATAATGATGAAACCTTTTCCAAGTGACTATGCTTAAGTCCATCCAGATCCTACTTGCCACGGCTACATACCATGACTGCGATATCTGGTGGTTGGGTGCCATGACTACTTTTCTAAATACCGATTTAGAAGAGAACGTCTATAAGAACACAGCCAGAGGTCTTCGTAAACAGTGGGAGCAGCGGAAACGTATGCAAGTTGCTTTACATAATGAAGCAGGCATCGCGGAGTTGGAACGTCTGTTTTGATGTGATAGTCAAAGTGTTTGACTTCATCAAAATGGTAGACGAACCTTGTATATACAAAAGGGTAGTAGAGAGTAAGGTGGTCATCTTCGTATTGTACGTAGACAACATACTCTTGATAGGAAAAGAGTTTCCTATACTACGATCGGTCAATCTCCTATTATCACTAGGATTCTCCAAATAGGATCAAAATGATACCTCCTAAATCCTGAGTTTTCATCTATGAGATAGATGTAATTGGATGCAAGGATTCTCACTAGATGTAGTGAGATATCACTGGAAGAGTTCCAGGGTGATAAAGACGACTGAATGTCAGTCACAGGCACTGTCTTTACCCTCAGTAAAGGGACGGTATGTTGGAAGAGTTCCAAGCTCGATACCGTGGCAAACTAGACGATAAAGGCTGGTAACATCGCTATTAAAGATACTACCAATGAGGCAGTTTGGGTGTATAATGGTTCATAAGATGAACTAGGTTCCTGCCATTGTATGACAATGGAAGTGTGGCTTCGGCCCTGGAACCCTGGTCCCATCAGTAACCCAGACATATTCTGAGGAAGCATCACCTGATCATGGAGATAGTTGATCTCCGAGGTGATCGAGGTTAGGAGAGTAGACTCAGAGGACAACACGGCGGATCCACTCACGAAGGCCTTTTCCCAGAGAGAGACTCATATGGGATGGTTGAGTATTAGATACTGCGACCACTGCTACAGATGGCCCTAGTGCAAGTGGGAGATTGTTAGTTATATGTATGCCCTAGAGGCCATTACTGTACATTGGATGTATATTGTAGTGGATGCTGGGACATATATAGGTAGGACTTTCTTGGTCGACATGATAGTACGCCATCTGGTTGCTCTTTATCTTAACATGTATACTTTCCGTCTCTCTGTTACATGTTGATAAAGCCCTTAGGATGTGTACTCGACTTCCAGGACTGTGATGCAGATCATACTAGTGGGGCCTGGATAGTCTATGAGTACATCCTTGAAATGTTCCTAGTCGAGGGAATATCGAGACGGGGCATCGATATTCCAGAGTAGACTAGCATATATCTTCTCGACCCATGCGATGGGCGATGGATGATCCCATATCCATAGGTGTTTGACATCAGAAATGGTATACGGGTGCTCAGTGGAGACTGGGTACACTGAACGGACTCGCCGAGAACTCCCAGATGGTATTATACCTCACGTCAGATGGCAGTTCTCTGGTGACACTGGTACAGCTTAGTCTGTTGACCCGAGATCGTCATAGAGTCTTGTGTGTCTCCCACTGTGCTTTGATTTCCACCCTACCAAGGCTCTACTGAGTTGTGCAAACAGGTGGTTTTTGGGTACAGTCCCGATTCACATGGAGGCAATAAGCGATAGGAAGGGATTCGTCTCTCCCGGTATTGGGGGTTGATGTTGCGCTATGCTCGACTGGCCATAACAGGAAATCCTTGGCCAGGGTTGCAGTGACCTACTGGTAAGTGTTATCAGTAGTTTCACACATGTCATGGACTTCAAGTCGGCATGACTTATCAAGCTATTGGGGTCTGACGTTTACCACCCTAGGCGAGATATGCGACATATCAGACGAACAGACCGGACTGTACGGTAAGTGTTACTGGTTGGATTCACAGGAGTGTGAGCGGGCTTGCTCATCGATCTTCTAATCGCTCAATACCCGGGTGGCCGTTACGTTTAGCAGACCGCTTGCGGCTTGTGGGTGTTTGATATGATCATCATCTGCTGCCGGCGTATTGACGAGTCTTTAGAGTCCTACACAGAGGTTTCCTGGCTCAAGCGAAATGAAATAGGAGCGCATATGAGATATGTGCGGGACCGAGAATAATGCGTGTATGTGATACCGTATTTCATTCTCGCGATGTATGTGTCGAATGGTTGTATGCGATATAACCTAGTTATCGAATCAAGGATTGATTCGATAAGCCGATACATAGGATACTAGTCGGTTATATGCGATATGACCGGATCGTTAAATCAAGTGTTGATTTAATGATTTAATGTATAATTTTATATTTGATATATCACTTTACATTAACTTGTATTGGTTCACTTTAAATGGATTTTCTCACTTGAAATGCACAAGTTGTATATGTGATATACTTTTGTGCATAAGATTGTATCATGTTTGATGATACATGCAAGCTAGGGTTTGTGTAAAGAATTGACCATGGTTATATGAATGGTTAGGGTTTCATTTTATTTGCTTATTTATTTATTCATTTATTCTTTATTGAAAGAAATAAAATAGTGGCTAAGTTTGGTTTATCTTTGAATGGTTGACTATTTTGTTTCTTTCCTTAACCCTAACCATACACTTTAACCTTAGTTCATTCTCTACATCTAACCATAGTTGACATTATGATAAGTATGATTTACTTTCTATTTTCTAAATAACTTATCATCTTCTTCTTCATCTTCAAGTTGAAGAAAGCTTGCACCATCAATGGCAACTAGCCAAAATGAGTGAGAAATCCAAATCTAAAGTCTACCCACTTCCTATTTCTTCATCCTCTACCTCTTGCCAAGTTGTATAGGGTGTTTCCTTCACAAGATTTCAAGGCTTGGTGAAGTTGGAGCTTGTTCTTGCGATGCCTCGACGTAGATCATCTTCGGCATCGAACCGACGATCAAGCCCGCCCATTCTTCGATGATGCCAACGCTAGAGCCCAAGATACGATTTGGACAGCGAGGGGACTTCATCACGAAGCCTAGGAGGTGGTGGACCGGATCTACAAAGGTTGTAGTCCCTTTCCTTTAGATACATTTCCGTTTACTTGCTTGCTTCGCCTATACTTCTAGCCAACGATCCGTTCTAGGGTTTCTCGGCACCGTAATTTTTAGAAATTGGCATGTTTGATCACTTGTGAGACCTCACTAGGGTGCCTAGGATCCCTACACCGTGGTAGGGTAATGATCAAAGCTCAGTGGGAACTCACACGAGACAAATGGCGATCTCGGGTCCAAGGACTAACCTGTACACATGTCACATGAGAAGCTTCCATCCAGCGATAGGTATAGTACCATCTGGAAGTTCTCGGTGAGTCCGTCCAGTGTACTCACCCCTAGTGAGCACTGTATACGATCTTAGGTGCATCAGACCAATGGCTGCGGGACCAACCATCCTCCGACGGGGCTAGAAACGTATACACTAGTCTACCCTGGAGTATCAATGCCCAGTCTCGATACTCACGCGACTATGGACTATTTAAGGATGTGCTTATGGACTACCCTACTCCCACAAGTATGACCGCCATCACAACGCAGGCAGTCAAGCAAGATCCTATAGGCTTTATCAATATGTAACCGCAATATGTAATAACGAGTATGATATATGCCATGTTAAGATAAGGACAAACCATAATAGTATACTACCGTATTGAGTCTTTATCAATATGTGCAAGCCAGATGTAACAACAATAGAAATAAATACACATATCCTGACAAAGAAAAGTCAAATAATATACTATAAACTGAGTAAGATTGTCCTGTACATACATATCCCTAGCATCCATATGTATACATATACAATACTGGCCTCTAGGGCATATATATCCAACATCAGGTACTTTTTCTGTATGTTTTTTTGATGCACACGTTTTATTTAATCCGGGATCTACGCATTCATATGTTTCTACGCACTTCGTGCCGAGGTTAGGCCAAGAGTCGTGTTTGCTTGGTCAGCCGCTTGTCGTGACTACTCCTGTTGGCAAGTCGTTTGTTGCGCGACACGTGTTTCGGTCGTGTGCCGTTCGTATAGGAGATAGAGATTTGACCGTCGACTTGATCCTTCTTGAGATGTTGGACTTCGACGTTCTTCTGGGCATGGACTGGTTAGCTACTTGCTACGTGACCATGGACTGCCGTGAGAAGATAGTTAGGTTTTATTTTCCCGGCGATTCAGTTCTTGTTGTGCAGGGGGACCGTGGTGCCGCCCCTCACAGTTTGATTTCATCCCTTTGCGCTAGTTGGATTTTAAGGAGGGGATGTCGGGGATTCTTGGCTTTCATTCATGATACTAAAGCCACAGTAGAGTCATTGGACCGGGTTCCTATCGTGCGAGCGCGATATTGAGTTTTGCATTGATTTGATTCTCGGCACGAGTTCTATTTCTATACCGTCTTACCGGATGGCCCCGGCGGAGCTTAGAGAGCTTAAAGATCAATTGCAAGGGTTGCTTGATAGGGGATTTGTGCGTCCGAGTGTTTCTCCTTGGGGAGCTCCTGTTCTGTTCGTCAAGAAGAAAGACGACAGTTTGAGGTTGTGTATGGATTATCGTCAATTGAACCGAGTTACGGTGCGGAATAGGTATCCTTTACCTCGCATTGACGATTTGTTTGATCAGCTCCAGGGTGCGAAACATTTTTCTAAGATTGATTTACGATCGGGTTATCATCAGTTGCGGGTTCGGAATGATGACATTCCGTAGACTGCTTTTCGTACGCGCTACGGGCATTATGAGTTTTTGGTGATGTCGTTCGGACTCACCAATGCGCCAGCAGCTTTCATGGATTTGATGAACCGGATTTTCAGGCCTTTCCTCTGTTGGATATAGTGCCCTCAGAGTCAATTATTGGATCACAGGCAAGTGATTGCAATGATTGAGGGAGGACCTATACCGGTAGGACAGTCTTACTCGAGAGGTTTGTATACTATCTGGTTTGTCTTTATCATCGTGTACATGGTTTAGGTGACATTGTAGTTCACTATTACACGTTGATAGAGAATAATATGCTATCTGGTTTATCTTTATCATCGTGTACTATTTTAGGTGACCTTACAGGTCACTATTACATGTTGATAGAGCCCTTAGGATTCTTGCTTGACTACCAGCAGTATGATGGCGATCATATACGTGAGAGTTGGGTAGTCTATAAGCATATTCTTAAAGTGGTCCCTAGTCGTGGGAGTTTCGAGACTGGGCATCGATACTCCGTTAGTAGACTGCATACAGTCGAGACCCCGACGAGGGGCGGTGGCCGGTCTCACAAGCCATTGGTGTCAGTTGGTTCACCTAAGAGGTATACAGGTGCTCATTGGGTTATGAGTACACCGGACAGGACTCGCCGGGAACATGCTAGTTGGTATTATACCTGACGTCAGATAGCAGTTCCCTGGTGACATGTGTACAGGTTAGTTCATCGACCTGAGATCGTCATTTGTCTTGTGTGAGTTCCCATTGTGCTTTGATTACTACCCTACCATGTCTCAAAGGAGTCGTGCAAACAGGTTTTAGTTGGGTACAGTCCTGAGCCACATGGAGGCAGTGAGCGGATCGGCAGGGGTTTCGTCTCTCCCGGTATTAGGGGTGAGATCGCGCTGTGTCTAGGAGAGTCATTACACGAAGTCCTTGGCCAAGGCAGGAGATTTACTGGTAGGTATTCCAGTAGTATCTCAGGGTGTTCTGGGCTACACTCCGACACGACTTGTACCGCTTTTGGAGGTCTGACTTTTACCAACTCCCTAGGCCCGACATGAGATACTCATAGACGAACGGACCGGACTGTACGGATATTGTCACTGACAGGCTCAGTAGGGTGTCAGGATGAGTTTGCTCATCGACCTCCCTTTTGGTCAATACCTGGTAGCCCGTTACGTACAGCTAGTACCTCTGACGTGCTAGTGGTTAAATCCACAGCCAAAGTATTGACGAGTCTTTAGAGTCCCCCACAGACTGTTTCTCAAGTTTCGGGCGAAACGTTGTAGAGGCCGTATGATATATGGCAGGGTCCGATCATATACGTGCAGTAGTGCACGAATCATGATCGGACGGATCATACTAGTGGCTTAAGTTTAAGACGGATCCTAGTATTAGATTTGTTGGATTACTTTATTCTCATCGCATTCGCATTCAGTCGGAATGCAGATGCAGGTATGTATATACAGGTGAGGGTATCCTTGTGATCCGTCACGAGTTTACTTTAGATGTTGCCGTATCTTTTTATTGTTGCAAACATTTGGATTAATGTTTGCATATGGAAATAATGATCTAGAATTCATCATGAGATGCATTAAATGTGACATGGACATATATAGTGACTCATGGTCTCTTTTATTGTGCACATGTCACATTATATGATGGATTTGAGTGATGAATTGATAAGTAGAGAGAGACGGGCTGCCATGATATGGTTGCTAGCTCTTGTATTTTGATAATTATTCTTGCTCTCATTATCATTTCCATCACAAAAGAAAAGAAAGAGAAAAACTTCTTCATCTTCCTCTTTCTTCTCTAGCTAATAATCTCCATCAATGACAACACCTTCAACCTCCATCCATGTCATGGATGTAAGAGAAAAAGTGATCACAAACATTCTCTACATCATCTTGGACACGTCGGCCAGCACACTTCGTGCCCGAGTTGCTTCGGATGAAGCGGGAGCCCGTAAAAGAATCGATGATGTGGTGCCCTTTCCGACGAGGAGATGGAGACCGGAGATGCCGCGAGGAGCTTGGGATGGTGGCCAAAGACCGAAGGACACGGATCGATCGGTATAGCTTTCCAACCCTCTCTCTAGATAGCTAGTTGTAGGTTAATGGTTCGATCCGGGTTTAAGCATACGATAGCGCTGGTTTCTAGTTTGAAAAAGTTTTGATTCCGCATTTTGGCCTCGGACAGACGGCCGGGGCGCTACCGTAGACTTACATCCTCGACCAATTTATTATTGTATTTATTGATGACATTCTGGTCTACTCTAGAAGTCGAGAGGAGCATGAGCAGCACTTGAGGATTGCTTTGCAGACATTGAGAGAGCACCAGCTGTATGCTAAATTCTCAAAGTGCGCATTTTGTCTTAATAGAGTTGACTTCCTGGGTCATGTGGTGACGGGAGACAGTATTCTTGTGGACCCGAGGAAGATCGAGGTTGTACAGCTTTGGCCCAGACCTGTATCTGTGACAGAGGTCCGCAGCTTTTTGGGCTTAGCCGGTTATTACCGCCGTTTCGTGAAGGATTTCTCGAGTATCGCTGATTGGTAGATGTTTTTGTATGCGTTTTAAATTTAAGAATACCGCAATCAAGGCGGTGTCGCTTAGTTGCTAGCCGGTTGATTACGAGTCGATCCACAGGGAAAATGTGTTCTTTTCTTTAAGTTCTAACGAGTTAAGTCCTATCTTTGGTATGTTTTGTTTTACTATCTAAGAATGAGAATAAATCGATTTAAAAGGCTTGCTAGGGTTAGGATTAGGTTAGTTCGAATTAAGGATTCTTCTCACTTCTATCAATGCCCTAGTTACAAATATAGGTGTTAGGGTAATAGTTAACAACGGGGATTAGCACGACTAGGAAGAAACTTAGTTTCTTCCTTTTGGTCCTTGTCCGTCCGTTCTTAACTCTTAACCCTAACCTCCAGTTAATTCAACCACAACCGGTCTAACTAGGGAATCACCGCTATCTTGTAGGATAGGGTGCCGTAGTGGGCAGTGTGTGGTTGAATTAAAATGAGTCCGTATTTTAAAATTATATCGGCAAAGAAAGGAGTGAGAGAGATTTCCTTCTCTCAAACCTTCCCTATCCTAACCCTAACAAGTGAGGAATTACTCACTCATTAGGAAAGTGACAATAAAATTCATTTTTATAATTTTTATATTAGAAAACTAAATTGCAGGTAATAAAAGAACAGATAAAAATTGCAAGAATTAAATTCTGATAATAAAAGAATGTGAGATAAAAATAAAAACTCTTACTTTTATTGATGACCTCTCAACGATTACAAGGGAAATTAAAATTTAACTCTAAGAATTAAAAAGAGGCATGCCTAATTAGGCTTTCGGCTTTCCTATTTATAGATAGAAAAAAACCCTAGGTTACAATCTGATCCATACACGAATTTACAAGACTACCCTAAGAAAGCCGGGTCAAAGCACCGACACCCACCGACACATGCACCGACACGTGCACTATATGGCTGTGGAACCGCGGCAGGAAAGCATGTTTGGCCGCGGTTCCGCAGCCAAATGGTGGGATCTCTGGCTTAGTTCTTCAGGGTTGCTTCATGTTGCTTTTTCCTTCTGTTTTCTTCACTTGGTTCCTCAGAATCTCTTCTATTTTCTTCCAGATTTCCAACCGTGCAGAATTATGTAGACTTTTACCGTGAGCTTCGCGTTGAAGTCTTGAATCTTGTGCTACCCTTGTTCTTTGTGCATTGAACTGTCTACTGATCTTCATTAGTTCCTTGAACTGGTAGGCGGTATCATACGGATTCATCTATTGTTGGTCGTAGTCTCACATTTGTAGCGACTTTTTCACGAATTTCACTGTAACAATCTGAGAATCTGTAACCTGCAACTATTTAGCAGACATGGATCAAAAGCATCTATTTATATATAATGTGATTAAGAATGGGCGATATAATAATGCAAAATTCTGATATGAACAAATACCCCCAAACTTATCTTTTGCTCATCCCGAGCAAAACCAATTTTATTCTCGAAAAAATCCTAACCTCACTTTCGCAGGGAACGCGATTGCACTGAGCTCATGCAACAAGCCGTTAAACCTCTAGGTGTCCCTAGTACGAGGAGTGTTGTCTCCTGAGGGTTTTTAGCGGATACTACCCACAAAATCCAATCAATTTGGCATGTTGACTTTCATTCTTCAATTCGGTATTCTAGCAAGAAATTCTATTATCTTCGACTTAGAAATCATCAACCCGTATTTTTCACACTCACTTTTCATTTAACTTAAGATCGTATATGTTCTGCAAATTTATTAAGCTTTCAGCATCTTTTGAACCTTACTTCTAAGGTTCCATCTCAACTAAGGAATTTTTATCATCTCTACTGAAGATATAAGGCCTATCTTTCATTCCTATCTCTCATCCAAACCCTAATCATATACCCTACGTGTGTGTAATTTTTACCCCTACACTTGGAAATTCAATTCAACCTATCATACTCTTTTCTATCGTCCAAAGTACTTTTAATTGGTGAATTTTAGATGAAATTGCTCACACATTCTTCATGCGACCGTTAATACTTCTTGAGGTACTAAACGACCGATTACAAAATGTGCTTGCGCATTTAGGCGTAATTCCTCGTCTTGTAATACCTAATGCTTAGCAGTGACTCCCAAACCAGTTGGTCTAAGGCACTAGGTGATAAAGCACCCTCGCTATATATATGCAGCCTTAAGTAATTACAAAACCAGTGTTCATTTTTTTATTTCTTTATTCACACTTATACTTTTATTTTATTTTTTCTCATACTAAGGATTTTAGACAAGAGCATTTCAAGGTATCCTCTACTATTCCAAGTTTCAAGGTGCGTGTTTGTGCGAGTTGTATGGTATATATTTTCAGAATTTAGACTTAAGGTTCATAATTATTTTTCAGACTTACACTTCAAATAAAAATTTCAATACTCTTCCCTTATTTTGACTTAGCCCAAGATCTGAACTCAAAATTTGCCTATTTCTAAATAAACTGCTAGGACATATATTTTCTATAATTAAACTTTAAGAGAGGTTATTTTTAGGGTTTTTAATTTACCAAGTTTAGGATCTAGTTTTTCCTTACTATTCTACCGTCATGTTGAACTTAAGTCAAATATGACCAAAATTGATTTTTTCAATTTTTATAATTTTTCAATTTTTTATTTGATTATATATATATATATAATTATATATATTTTATTTTAAATTTTTTTAGTTTTTATATTTTTTTTATAAAGATGCAATGCAGAATTAGATATGCAAAGAAAGAAAAAACAAATATGTACAAAAATAAAAATATGCAAATGCAATGCAAAGATAACTATTTACAATTCACCTCCACCCCAAACTTATCAAAAGCAGTGTCCTCACTGCTCATGGCCTCGCCGTCCCCTTGATCGTGAACGAGAACGTTCCTCTCTTGCAAGCAGGGTGGTCATACCCTGCTCCAAACTCGTCACCTTTTAACTAAGGGTGGTCACCATCCCTATCAACCTTTCTACCCCCTATTTTTTCTTCTAAGCAAGCGCGCTTGCGCAGCAGGGGAAAACTCTTCATCGCTCGCGGTCGAGCTGGACCTGGGTGTCTTGGCGGGCACGTTCTCGGCTGGCTCGGTGCGCGACCATACATCATGTAAACGTGTTAGTTATATGTATGCCCTAGAGGCCATTACTATACATAGGATGTATAATGTAGTGGATTCTTGGACATATATAGGGATGACTTTCTTGCTCGATATGATAGTATGCTATCTGGTTACTCTTTACCTTAACGTGTACACTGAATGTCTCTCTGTTACATGTTGGTAAAGCCCTTAGGATGTGTACTTGACTACCTGGACTATGATGCGGATCATACTAGTGGGGATGTGGTAGTCCATAAGTACATCCTTCAAAGTCCCTAGTCGTGGGTGTATCGAGACGGGGCATCGATATACCAGAGTAGACTAACGTGTAGCTTCTCGACCCATATAGATGGGCGATGGATGATCCCATATCCATTGGTGTTTGACATCAGAGATGATATACGGGTGCTCAGTGTAGACCGGGTACACTGGACGGACTCGCCGAGAACTCCCAGATGGTATTATACCTTACGTCAGATGGCAGTTCTCAGGTGACACTGGTACAGGTTAGTCTGTATACCCGAGATCGTCATAGTGTCACGACCCGAAAGTACGGAACATGACCGGCACTTAAACTATGAACGCCTCAAGGCGTACGTATTCTAAGTAAGCCAAAAACCCAGAAATCCAAACCAAGAAGAGTAGTAGAGAGTAGGAAAACCATTTTAAATAAGTAGTTTTAATAGCATAAGCCGAATTATGCATTTTAAAAAAAACATCAAATATTTCCTGAAAATTTCGGCAGAGTCTCCTTTGTAAATACAAGCCCCCAAACGGGATACAGCATGAATAGTATACGGAATCAATAAAAAGGCATCCCCAAGCGGGAGCTAGCTCTTCGTCAATCGACGGCCACAATCACATAAGCAATATAATATACAACGCCAAGGGCGAGGATCAAAACTCAAATAGAACTCAAAACAACAAGAAATCCGTATAAATACACAGCGCGACTCTAAGGTCGATAGAATAATCAACACCGGTCTCTATCTCAAATAAGTACATGTTTGGTTGATGTAACTTCTAGATACAACTGAATAATAATATACAACGTATAGTAATGGGTACGATACAAATAAACCCACCTACTAGCAAGTCACCCGAACGAAACTGTACCCGCAAAGCCGTAAAGAAACCTGTACGGCGAAACCTGCAAGAAACTGGGGCACAACGGGGGTGAGTTGCCAACTCGTGAATAGAAAAACATCTACGAAAAGGAATCGCATGTATGACGCAATCCTAGGTCATATGATCAATATATATAAAATCCTCAAATAAAAATAACCAGCAGCCTATAACAAGGCTAGGGTAAATATCTAACCCGAGTGTAATCTCATGTGCCCGTGTCTGTGCCTCAGGTAGCAATATATCATATGAATGAGGTAGGGATGCATGAAAACAGAATACATGTAAATGAAGATCTGTTTTCATAATTTAGTGAGATTTCCTTTGTATTTTTAAAATGAGGTATCATAATGAAATCAGCATAAAACAGTGCCTAGCATCGGCACAAAACATAATCCCAATATCTCGGTATCTCTGTATCACAGTCTCTGTACCTCAAAATCTCGAAATCTCAATATCTAGGGTGCCGTCAATCCAGACCGGCCCCTACCATCCATCTCAAGACCACGACGGTATCCTCCGGATATCCGACGCGTCGGGTAATATCACCGGTCGGTAGTGCTCCCCTGCCGGGCTCAACGTCAACAACACATTCCTCTTGCCCCGGAGTACCGCACCGGGCTCACCATATACCCGAAACGGTTCCTCCACTCCTCGAATCGGGTCTCGAAATCCATCAGCAAACTCATGGTGGACGACTCATACATCATGGGAAAACCGCACTTTTTATTTTAAAAGAGAGAAAAGGTTTATTTATGTTTTTGCGGTTTTCCCCCAAATCCAGAAAATCTCATGGAAATCCGAATCCAAAACCTCAATAACACGTAAAATAGTGAATATATGCATGAGAATCCATGAATGCGGCATAACAACGAATAACAGTATGCATGAAGTAGCAGGTAATAACTACAATGTCTAAACTATTAGCTAACAGACTATGTCAAGCAATAATATTTTCTAAGGTGTACGTGACATGGCAATTACCGATGAAGATGTGTGTGAGCCGGCAAGTAAGTGTACGTGGTACATACGCATCATCGGTAATGGTGCTGGTGTCCTAACAGCATGATATCAATAATGGAGTATGAAACATAATATAAGCATGCGATGCGAAGCGAACCATAATAATGAGCGGGAGCTGAATACTAGACGCAACTATAACTAATCTGCATTAATCTAATATAAGTCCTACAAATGGTGCCTTTTGAAATAACACAAATCATGGGGTTTTGAAAATAGGGGCTACGGTGTTTTTATGAAAAGATACGTCTTTTGAAATATCCGTAGGATCCCTTGGGCTGTCTTTTAAAATACCCACGATTCGTTAGTTTTTGAAATAGGTAAGAATCGAATCTAATCTAACAACTAAACTAAACTAAAGGGCTAAGCTAACAAGCTGGACTACAGGTAAAGAAACCACCTAACATCTGAGTCGATATATATACATACCTGTATATATATTAGTCGGTGATCCCGCCTCAATAATATCATATCCGATATCATATCTATAATCAGACATCCCAAGTCAAGAGTGCGGATCAATCATCAATATACAGCTCGTACGTAAATCCGTCGTACGGCATCCCAAATCTGGGTACGGGTCAATATCACATTCATCATACTATTCATCTGGTATCCTCTTTATCAAATATCATCATCTGGGTACTGACCTATGTCTAGTACAATTCTAACATCATTACTATAATCAAGATCTAACTACTGATCGACAGTCTAGTATAGATCGATATTATCCTCATATATCATCACCAGAGTATACATCGCCTAAGGTGGCCTATCACGAGTATCCTGTCATATCATATCATATCATATCCCATCGTATATCATAATCACATGTCGATCACATAATATATATGTCGCTATTACTATGGCATCATCATTCCCAAAATCCTCTAAACTATCAAGGTGTATCTTAATTATGAATTTTATCATATCACCGACATCATGATCTCACATCAAACCATCGACTCACATCGATCCCATGTATCATCCTCAAATCCGTAATAAACACATAAACCCAAACCCATGTGAACACATATCCATAACGAATTCCATAACCATATATGAAATGAGGATGTATGCAAGTATGTATATGTGTGTATGTGTAAGTGTAGTGCACCCACTACCTAAGGTTTCGTAACCATGCACCAATCCAACACTAATATCCATCTTAAATCATCAATAATAAATCCTAACAACATATCATAAATTGTTGGTGTCACGACCCAAAAATGGCCCGTGACGGCCCTAATACTACGCAACGCCTAAAGACGCAACGTAGTAAAAGAAAGCCAAACCCAGAAATCTAAACCATGAGAAATACGGAAAAGATAATATAAGTTTTGAAAACAATTGAAATCGCAACCCAAATTCTTTAAAAGTCTTCCTTTCTTTCTTTAAAATTCTAGCAACACCCCATTTTTATAAAGACTAGACAATATGAGTACAACAGAAGAATAAGGACAGTAGAGAAAAGCTGTATATATAAAGACATCAAATCCACCATAATATATCTAACGTCCTCACCAAGTCTCTATGTCAATAATACAATAGCTGATGGAGAGTACAAAATACAACGAATATACAATATGTAATACAGATAACCATCTAACCCACCTAAGCAAAAAGGTACTGTGAGCTGATGCGGTATCTGTAGCAAAAGGTAATAGCTGGATAGCTGAATAGAGGAATAGCCTGCCTCGACTACTCTGGGGAAAAACCTAAAACACCTGTGGCACAACGGGGGTGAGTTGCCAACTCGTGAATAGTATAAAACATATGCAGGTAATCGCAGGAATGCACGTACAGCATGAATCTAAGATATGCGATTACGATAATAATATATCATGCAATGCTGAAATAGGGAGAGTACACTAGCAGGTACAATCAATATGTGAAGCAATGGTGGCATGATAGTAGTATGCAATGTCTATGCAATAGAGATATGAGAACGCAAATATGCAACTATCATAAGGGTACACTACAAGTACTACCAATATATGAATCTGTGCATAAGATAGGTAATGGTGAGGTGTAGGGTGGAATATGTCATTTTCCACGGAAACCTGACGTCGTGGCAGGATCACAATCCACCAAGATACTCCAATCCCAAATCCTCAAACCAGGTCCCACATTGGGCACTCACATCAAATAAGTCTCACATCTCCTCAATGTACAATGTCGAGTAATCTCCTATATCCCGAATGTACAAGTCACCAATCACATAGGTATATCCAATGTCCAAATCCCAATGAATCACCTAGTATCCCAAGTCCAATCTCAAGTAAGTTTCTAGCATCCTAAAGGTAAATATATGTACAGAAATAAATATGATGGGGGCAATACACATATATTAGCGTCCCATTCCACTAATATTGGTGTAAGGGTATATATAACAACGGCTAAGTCCCCTGTTATATATACAAAAAGGGGTTTAAAGAAATATCATGAAACCGTGTGCCAAGCATCGACACAGAAATCCTCGTATATGGGGCTCCGTCAGTCCGGACAGCCCACGGGGTCCGTCTGCAGTGTCGGCCCTCGGCCTCGACAGTACAGGTCATCCCGCATCCACCTCTCTACTCTGGCCAGTAGCCTCCAGACAACTGCCAGGTCCAAACAATCACCGGTAGGTACTCGCCCGCCTCCAGGCTCAATCGGCAAACCCATCGATCTTCTTGCCGAGGGGAACCATACCGGGCCCCGCCATGTACTCTCATACGGCAACCACACCTCGTATGGAGTAGGTAATCAGCACCGATAAAACTCATGGGGGACGCTCGAAATATCATATCAAGGAAACCGGGTTGTTACATGTATGCATAATTTCATGAACTTCCGCGGTTCCCAAATCCCGAAAACATCATATGAAATCCAGATAAACAATGCATAAATACAGGAATAGATGTATGCGATATATCTGAATGCGAGCAGGTAAACACAAGTATATAGCTGAGCCAGATGTATGCGAAATCATGATAAGGTACAGCTAAGTAACATCAGTAAACGTGAATATGCGACAACAACTGAATATGTACCTAACATACAGGTGTAGCAAAGTATAGGTATCTACCTATAAGAATTGATGTCGTATACCCCCCTGGGTATAAGTAACATATGTAGGAAATCTCTCCCGGTATAGGTAAAATATGTAGGAGGTATACCTGTAGCTGTATCGCAAGTGAAAATATACCTATCACTACAGGTATGATACGCTATAGGTATACCGATAGGCTAGATGTCAAGTGTGGCAAGCAATGGTAGCTATAAGGGGTAGTGTGTGACATGGTAATTATTGACGGTGTGTGTGTAGCATGCAGTCCGTGCTCGTGCAACATGAACCGTCAATAATGTGTGCAGTGTCCTACGGCTGCTAGTCACAGTATATAGCTATATCTAGGAAATGCAGTAAATGCGCAATTCTACAATGACGTAGAATGTGCGACAGGAAATTGAATCCTAGCCCAGACGCATAACGCCATGCGGGCGATTCCCTTGTAGATGTTATATCTACTCACCTAAACTCCACGCTGGGTGAATCCTAACATCTGTTTCTCCCCTGTAGCCCTGTCCGTAGCCCCTGTTGCAAACCTGCAAATACGACATGGAAAACACATATAAGCCAAGATATCTCGCGAAACGCGATATCGAAACGAAACGAGAAACTCGCGTCGCGAACTAAACGCGCGTGTGCACGATACACTGAATCGTGTGTGTACGCGTCTAAAACCCATCGCGACACGCGGCGATACGCTGGATCACAGAACCCACTCACGTATCGCGCGTATCGCGCAAACACAACTAAACACAAAAGCGACATATAGTCCCAGATTTTCCTACAGGCCAAAACTTACAAAACTAGACATACCAAAACACTACACTACACATCAGAGAACACTACCCAAAACCCCAAGTCCCCAGACTCCTTCCTGGCCGAAATTTGCGGCCAGAACCCTAAAATTGGCGGCCACTGTTGAGAGTGGGGGTCTCGTTTTCTGGTGGTGTTATCTAGACCTAACAAGTATGCTCCAGTTTCCTCAATTTTATTCTGTAGGCATCGGGTCACCAGCAGATCACAAATATCCATTATATTGCTTAAAAACGACAATTTGCACAAAAGAGAAACCTATGGTATTTTAGTGTAATCTGGCCAATATCTCAGTTGAAGTGGCCTAACTAACACTAAACTAACCTAAGGTAGCTAACCAATTCAACAATTTACCAAAATCCCACATAAACACCACAATTTAGCACAAACTAGCTAATTTAGCACTAATCCAATCAATCGATGCACAACTAAGCAAACCATGCAATGGGGTTAAGGAAACATACCCACAGAACCCTAGAAGGCAGGTGAAGGTGTGGAGAAGAGCTCCTGCGAGAGCTGGGGTCCCTGTTGC
Organism: Agapanthus africanus; assembly: GCA_030015575.1. Lineage (NCBI taxonomy): Eukaryota > Viridiplantae > Streptophyta > Magnoliopsida > Asparagales > Amaryllidaceae > Agapanthus > Agapanthus africanus. Next base: position 128,622,773 of record JASDDO010000016.1, on the reverse strand, counting down.
TGTTGCTGCTGCCCCTGTTGCTGTTGCTGCTGTTGCTGCTATTGTTGCTGTTGTTGTTGTGTGTTGTTGTTGTGATGATGATGATGAGGATGCCTGCAGCTGCTGCTCCTGCTCCTGCTGATCCTGTTGCTGCTGCTGCTTCTCTCTCTCACAAGGTGTGAGTGTGTGTGTGTGAAGATGAAGCTGTTGCTGTTGCTGCCTCTCTCTTTCTCACCCTGCTGCTGCTGCTTGCTTGTGTGTGTGTGTGTGTGTGAGAGTGAGAGAATGAGAGATGGAAATGAGTGGAGAATGGGAGCAAGCAACCAAGACCCCCCCTCTCTTTCTCTTTCTCATTAAATGAGGCATGGGCAAAGCCATAATGCCCATGCTCTCTCTCTCTCTCTCTCAAAGTCAACCAAGCACAAAACAAAAATTCAAAATTAAAATCCATTTTAAAATTCATTTAATGAAAAACAACCATGACACTTAAACAAAACTATAAACTAGATTAGAGAGAAAGGTTAGTTAACCATGTTTGCTAATCATGGTTAAACACCAAAAACAAGCCTAGTTATCATGCACAAGTGTGTGTGTGCCTAACAAAATTCTAATAAAATACACAATAATTAGGATAAAATATTTAAAAACTAATTTGGTAAACTTTTTATTAAAAACCACATTTTAAAATATAAATAGCTACAAAACACATTCTAAGGTGTTACAATCTCCCCCCTTAAAAGAAATTCGTCCCCGAATTTTAAAAAAAAAAATAATCCGATACGCATACCTTCAAGAGAAGATTAAAATCCTCAAATCTCGTTCGCAGCCTCCCAAGTGACTAACTCAATATACGGCTACGTCCAAGGAAACCCTTCACAGATGGCAAGACCCTTGACCGATGTTTCTCCACTTGTCGAGCCATTAACACACGTGGCTGTGGGTGAACGAAAGATCGCGTCCAGCTAAATGGTCTGGTGCCAAAACATGTGAGAAAGGTCAAGAAGGTAATTGTAAAGTATCATCACAAGAAATACGGGGTGAAAATCCAATAATCTGGGCGGAAGTGCCAAATTAAAGGCAACAAGACTAACTCGCTGATAGGATCTAAAGGACCTAAAATCCTGGGATAAGCTTCCCAAAATCCAACACGTCATTCATCGGAAAGTCCACAGGAATCCATGATTTGCCACTGCGCACTCAAGCCTGCGACCAACACAGTCGCATAAGACATCTGTTTGCAATGGACAGTTCTCATCCTGACCTGAACACACTGGACTAACCCGAATTCTCTAGACATAGCTGGGGTCCAAAATCCTACCTACGCAGAGTCAGAAAACAACAGGCTGGCGATCGACACAACCTAACCCCTAAGCCTAAGGGTGGCCAATTGGAGTGTCTCCTGATAATAGCTATCGAAAGAGAACCCTAACGATGGCGAATGACGATCCCAAGCTGCTGATGACCAACAAACAAACCAACACACAAACTTAACAAAACAACTGAGCAAATTGAGTAAAACCGGATGACAAGAATCCGAAGGGAGTCACACCCTAACCAAAATTAGGTGGAAACCATAACGAAATTCGTGGAGATCTGCTCCCATTCCTGCTTCGGAACGGTAAAAGGTTGCAAGTCTCCAGCCGGCCTCAGATGCTCGACCCAAAGCACACAACAAGACAGACACTCGAAACGAAACCTGAAACTTCTCTTTACATCCCTGTCCACTCGTAACTATCTCACAAGTCACGCCAAAACTGGTGGAACTTGAATGCATAAAGAGGGTTGACAGATGTGCACGCTCTAGGATTTCACGTCTCTACCCGATGAAACCAGGTACACAAACGCGTCCCTAACTTAGCTCATCATTATCACAAATCAAGGTCTCCGAATCATTACCCAGCCGAGTATGCTCAAGTATCGCTGACGAACGAGCTTCGGCGGGCAGTGTCTCGCGAAAACGATTTAAGGAAAGTGGTCGGGCGCGAACATGAGCAAGCTGTCCCCTCCGTAGAGACGAACTAAGCTATACTCAACGATCACACAAGAACTGTAAATCTGCAGAAGACTAACACACCAATCCAAATCTGCTGCAGGAAGATGTACATTAAGCTCTAGTGGTCCGTGGAAAATCTGACACGACTCCCAAGCAAGTAGTGTCTCCAAATCTCCAACGCAAAACGACCGCGGCCATCTCCAGATCATGAGTGGAATATCCTCCTCGTACTTCCTCCAAATGTAGGGAAAGCAAAAGCGATATCTCTATAGTGTCACCTCAGTACACCCTCGAGCCCACTCAAGAAACATTACAGTTAAACAACAAGGTCGCCCGAACCAAAAGCAAAGAAAGACTGATGCAGTTGTTAACTGCATCTCCAACTGCTGAAAACTCCGTACACATGCCTCAGTAAACAGAAAGAAACCTCCCTTCTGGCCAATTCAGTCGACGGTGCAGCACTACTCTAGCAATCCTGCATGAAACGGCGGTAAAAACCCTGCTAAGCCCAACTATCCGCGGATCTCCGTCCGGCACACAAGTCTGGACTTAAGCCGTACGGTCACAATCTCCCTCGGAACCATACGAAACCGTCTCCCGTGACTACAAGACCTAGGAGTCAACACAAAACAAGCCTGAAGAAACACTCCGAGAACTTAGCAACTGCTGGTGCTCTCCCAGTATCTGCATAACAAATCCTCAAGTGCTACTCCTGTCCCTCAAGACACATTAAGTAGACCAGAGTGTCGTAAATAACACAACAAAAACTGGTCGAGGAACGGCCTGCAGAAATCTGGCTCATCATATCTACGAGTGCTGCTAGGGCGACAGTGAATCCAACGACTCACAAAACACACAAAGCCCGTAGCACGCACAAGGCAGTCTTCAGAATGCCGTCACTCCGAATCCGCAATAATGATGACCTGATCCCAAACACACTTAGAAAAATGTCTCGCACTCTGGAGCTGATCGAAGAAATCGCCACGGCAAGGTGAAGGATACCTATCCTCACCGTAAGCCGGTTCAATTGACGATCCGTCGATACACAACCTCAAACTGCCGTCTTCCTTCTCTACGAACAGAAATCGGAGCTTCCAAAAGCGAAACACTTAAACGCACAAAACTCCCCAAACCAACCACTCTGCAGCTGATCCTTAAGCTCCCTCAGCTTCGCCGGCTAATCTGGAACAACGTCGGAAAACTCTCGCACGAAAAGAACCCGGTCCAACAATCCCACGGTGGCTCCGGTATCACGAATGAACGCCAAGAATCCACGCCATCTCCTCAGTAGCCGACTAGCGAAAAAGGCTGAATTCAAGCTGTGAGAGGCGGCCCAACTATCCACCTGCACAACAAGAACTGACTTGCCGGGGAAAACAAAACCTATCTTTCTTCCACACGGTAGTCCACAGACGCCTAACACGTAGCTGACCAGTCCGTGCCCAGGAGAACGTCAAATCCAACATCTCTCGAAGGATCAAAACGACGGACGAATCTCTACCTCCTGTCCGATTGGCACGAAACTGAAATACGTGTCGCGCAACAAAAGGATCGCTGACAGAAGTTAGCACAACTACGACTAATCTACCCAACCACAGTACAAACAAGAAACAACAAATACACCAAGAGAAAATAAAATATAACTCAAGGGTACCTTAAAACTCCACATTGGACGTCTGCGCGTCCAGATGAGTAGAAGCAAACTCCTGTGTCTGCCCTCAACTCGCAGCTGGATGAACTCCTCTGGTAGCCTGAGCCCTCTGAGCAAATCCTCCACGTCCACGGCCTCTCTGAATACGATCCTGACGCCGTGCTGAGGAACAATCCCTGACGAAGTGCTGAAGGCTTCCGCATCGAAAACATCCACGTGCTGACTGCTGACCATCCTGGGGATGAGAGCTGAACGACTGTCCTCGTCCCAAGCCTCTGCTACTCCCGTAGTGGCCACGAAATCTGTCTCGATGACCAAACCTCTGTCTCTGGGCTGGTACGCTGGTACGAGTCCTCCACTGTCCTGGAACTCTCTGAGCCTCTGAAATATGTGCCTCGTCAACTAGGGCTGCAACCACTGGTGCTATGTAGGTGACGGACTGCTGCATGCTGATCGTAAGGGACAGCTGAGTAACAGGGGCGACAACCTCCTGTCGTAGCTCCCGAACGACGTCAACTAAAGAACTCATCGTCTGGCGGAACTCCTGCATCTCTACCAACAGTCTATCCATAGTATAGATCGTAGGCTGATCCGTCTGCACCTGTGCAACTAGAGTGCCATCCTGGTCAGTACTCGTCTCACCCGAGCTAATTCTGACCTCGGCCCTCGCTGCATCACTCTGAGTCCCCATAGTCATCGGCGGCAAGGCTATAAATAGATATAAGATGAGATTCGATAAGAATGAGGAAATCGAATCTCAAAGATATGAATCATCAAGGAAGGAATGTCAAGCAAATTGTACTTAGGTCACTTAATGCAAGGTACCGCGCTGTGGGTATGCTGCAGACATACACACACTACGTTACTCTGCTTAAGCTACCTACTCCATCATACTAAGGTCATCCTACACTCCGAAAGGTAAAACCTAACGCTCTGATACCAACTTTGTCACGACCCAAAAATGGCCCGTGACGGCCCTAATACAACGCAACGCCTAAAGACGCAACGTAGTAAAAGAAAGCCAAACCCAGAGATCTAAACCATGAGAAATACGGAAAAGATAATATAAGTTTTGAAAACAATTGAAATCGCAACCCAAATTCTTTAAAAGTCTTCCTTTCTTTCATTAAAATTCTAGCAACACCCTATTTTTATAAAGACTAGTCAATATGAGTACAACAGAAGAATAAGGACAGTAGAGAAAAGCTGTATATATAAAGACATCAAATCCACCATAATACATCTAACGTCCTCACCAAGTCTCTATGTCAATAATACAATAGCTGATGGAGACTACAAAATACAACGAATATACAATATGCAATACAGATAACCATCTAACCCACCTAAGCAAAAAGGTACTGTGAGCTGATGCGGTATCTGTAGCAAAAGGTAATAGCTGGATAGCTGAATAGAGGAATAGCCTGCCTCGATTACTCTGGGGAAAAACCTGAAACACCTGTGGCACAACGGGGGTGAGTTGCCAACTCGTGAATAGTATAAAACATATGCAGGTAATCGCAGGAATGCACGTACAGCATGAATCTAAGATATGCGATTACGATAATAATATATCATGCAATGCTGAAATAGGGAGAGTACACTAGCAGGTACAATCAATATGTGAAGCAATGGTGGCATGATAGTAGTATGCAATGTCTATGCAATAGAGATATGAGAACGCAAATATGCAACTATCATAAGGGTACACTACAAGTACTACCAATATATGAATCTGTGCATAAGATAGGTAATGGTGAGGTGTAGGGTGGAATATGTCATTTTCCACGGAAACCTGACGTCGTGGCAGGATCACAATCCACCAAGATACTCCAATCCCAAATCCTCAAACCAGGTCCCACATTGGGCACTCACATCAAATAAGTCTCACATCTCCTCAATGTACAATGTCGAGTAATCTCCTATATCCCGAATGTACAAGTCACCAATCACATAGGTATATCCAATGTCCAAATCCCAATGAATCACCTAGTATCCAAAGTCCAATCTCAAGTAAGTTTCTAGCATCCTAAAGGTAAATATATGTACAGAAATAAATATGATGGGGGCAATACACATATATTAGCGTCCCATTCCACTAATATTGGTGTAAGGGTATATATAACAACGGCTAAGTCCCCTGTTATATATACAAAAAGGGGTTTAAAGAAATATCATGAAACCGTGTGCCAAGCATCGACACAGAAATCCTCGTATATGGGGCTCCGTCAGTCCGGACAGCCCACGGGGTCCGTCTGCAGTATCGGCCCTCGGCCTCGACAGTACAGGTCATCCCGCATCCACCTCTCTACTCTGGCCAGTAGCCTCCAGACAACTGCCAGGTCCAAACAATCACGGGTAGGTACTCGCCCGCCTCCCGGCTCAATCGGCAAACCCATCGATCTTCTTGCCGAGGGGAACCATACCGGGCCCCGCCATGTACTCTCATACGGCAACCACACCTCGTATGGAGTAGGTAATCAGCACCGATAAAACTCATGGGGGACGCTCGAAATATCATATCAAGGAAAACGAGTTGTTACATGTATGCATAATTTCATGAACTCCCGCGGTTCCCAAATCCCGAAAACATCATATGAAATCCAGATAAACAATGCATAAATACAGGAATAGATGTATGCGATATATCTGAATGCGAGCAGGTAAACACAAGTATATAGCTGAGCCAGATGTATGCGAAATCATGATAAGGTACAGCTAAGTAACATCAGTAAACGTGAATATGCGACAACAACTGAATATGTATCTAACATACAGGTGTAGCAAAGTATAGGTATCTACCTATAAGAACTGATGTCGTATACCCCCCCTGGGTATAAGTAACATATGTCGGAAATCCCTCCCGGTATAGGTAAAATATGTAGGAGGTATACCTGTAGCTGTATCGCAAGTGAAAATATACCTATCACTACAGGTATGATACGCTATAGGTATACCGATAGGCTAGATGTCAAGTGTGGCAAGCAATGGTAGCTATAAGGGGTAGTGTGTGACATGGCAATTATTGACGGTGTGTGTGTAGCATGCAGTCCGTGCTCGTGCAACATGAACCGTCAATAATGTGTGCAGTGTCCTACGGCTGCTAGTCACAGTATATAGCTATATCTAGGAAATGCAGTAAATGCGCAATTCTACAATGACGTAGAATGTGCGACAGGAAATTGAATCCTAGCCCAGACGCATAACGCCATGTGGGCGATTCCCCTGTAGATGTTATATCTACTCACCTAAACTCCACGCTGGGTGAATCCTAACATCTGTTTCCCCCTGTAGCCGTGTCCGTAGCCCCTGTCTGCAAACCTGCAAATACGACATGGAAAACACATATAAGCCAAGATATCTCGCGAAACGCGATATCGAAACGAAACGAGAAACTCGCGTCGCGAACTAAACGCGCGTGTGCACGATACGCTGAATCGTGTGTGTACGCGTCTAAAACCCATCGCGATACGCTGGATCACAGAACCCACTCACGTATCGCGCGTATCGCGCAAACACAACTAAACACAAAAGCGACATATAGTCCCAGATTTTCCTACAGGCCAAAACTTACAAAACTAGACATACCAAAACACTACACTACACATCAGAGAACACTACCCAAAACCCCAAGTCCCCAGACTCCTTCCTGGCCGAAATTTGCGGCCAGAACCCTAAAATTGGCGGCCACTGTTGAGAGTGGGGGTCTCGTTTTCTGGTGGTGTTATCTAGATCTAACAAGTATTCTCCAGTTTCCTCAATTTTATTCTGTAGGCATCGGGTCACCAGCAGATCACAAATATCCATTATATCGCTTAAAAACGACAATTTGCACAAAAGAGAAACCTATGGTATTTTAGTGTAATCTGGCCAATATCTCAGTTGAAGTGGCCTAACTAACACTAAACTAACCTAAGGTAGCTAACCAATTCAACAATTTACCAAAATCCCACATAAACACCACAATTTAGCACAAACTTGCTAATTTAGCACTAATCCAATCAATCGATGCACAACTAAGCAAACCATGCAATGGGGTTAAGGAAACATACCCACAGAACCCTAGAAGGTAGGTGAAGGTGTGGAGAAGAGCTCCTGCGAGAGCTGGGGTCCCTGTTGCTGTTGCTGCTGCCCCCTGTTGCTGTTGCTGCTGTTGCTGCTATTGTTGCTGTTGTTGTTGTGTGTTGTTGTTTTGATGATGATGATGAGGATGCCTGCAGCTGCTGCTCCGGCTCCTGCTGATCCTGTTGCTGCTGCTGCTTCTCTCTCTCACAAGGTGTGAGTGTGTGTGTGTGAAGATGAAGCTGTTGCTGTTGCTGCCTCTCTCTTTCTCACCCTGCTGCTGCTGCTTGCTTGTGTGTGTGTGTGTGTATGTGTGAGAGTGAGAGAATGAGAGATGGAAATGAGTGGAGAATGGGAGCAAGCTACCAAGACCCCCCCTCTCTTTCTCTTTCTCATTAAATGAGGCATGGGCAAAGCCATAATGCCCATGCTCTCTCTCTCTCTCTCTCTCTCTCTCTCAAAGTCAACCAAGCACAAAACAAAAATTCAAAATTAAAACCCATTTTAAAATTCATTTAATTAAAAACAACCATGACACTTAAACAAAACTATAAACTAGATTAGAGAGAAAGGTTAGTTAACCATGTTTGCTAATCATGGTTAAACACCAAAAACAAGCCTAGTTATCATGCACAAGTGTGTGTGTGCCTAACAAAATTCTAATAAAATACACAATAATTAGGATAAAATATTTAAAAACTAATTTGGTAAACATTTTATTAAAAACCACATTTTAAAATATAAATAGCTACAAAACACATTCTAAGGTGTTACAGTTGGTGTGTATACGCATCCGTATACATCACCACGGACTGCGGGGGTGCTATACGCCATTCACCCGACTTCTCCCCGTAGATATAAATCTACTCACCTAGTTATGTGTTCCGGTGCCGATGTCTCCATTTGCATCTCCAACGCTCCGACGCCACGTGGGGTACCTACAAGAATATCACATGCTAAAACACATGAAAATCACATCGGAAACCAAAATGGTGCATACTACGCCCATAGGTAAAAACCTGTGACCTTGTGTGCAAACACTGCCAATATCCACTGTCGTCGACGTCCAAACGCCACCCGAAAGAAACGAATCACCAAATACCCAAAATCCATATGAAAACACGTCGTAAATCGTACGCCAACTCATGAAAATGAACCCAGATTTTATCCTAACAGGAAACAGTCAAAACTGGACATACCGGGGGTCAATTTTACATGAAAAGGGGCTGTGCACGCAAAACGAGGCAGTTTTACACTGCTCTGGCCGCAAATTGCGGCCAGGAGGGTTAAATTTGCGGCCGGGACTTTGATGTGGTGGCTAGGGCTTTGGGTACGGGTTCCAGGGTGCCTGCACAGCTCTCTGCCAAGTCAATTTTTCTCTAGGAGGCCCCGGGTTGCTCCAGATTCCAGAACACCTTCACAAATCACACAAACCGACATGAAAAGTTCCGTAATTCCGTATTTTTGTGTTTCAGGTTGTGCTAGGCTAGTGTTTTGGTCCAAATAGGGTCTAAGGTCACCATTTAAGTCCAATTGCAAAGAAACATCTCAACTTTACCTTAACCCTCTCTAGTTTTGTCCAAAGTGTACAAAATTTCGACAAAACGACACTAAACTTTAAAAGAGGCTAAATCACTTGAAATGATACAACAAATGTGAAGGGATTACCTCTATAGAGACTCATGAATCATCCTACAACACCAAAACATCAACTTTCTTGGTCCATTGCGTAGTTCTTGAGCTTGTGAGCATTTTTTGTGAAACCGATATGGGGTTTTGAGATGTTTATTGAGGTGTTTTGGGGGATTTTATGATGAGGGAGAGAGGGGCAGCAGCAGCAGCAGCAGCAGCAATGGAGGAGGAAGAGAAGAGAGATGTGTAAATAATTGGAGAGGGATGGCTCAAGACCAAGTCAACAAAACCCTCACCTTTCTCTCTCTTCACCAAACCTAATATTCTATTCCAATCTCTTTCTCTTTTTCTTTTCCTTTTCTTTTCTTTTCTTTCTCACTCAAATAGTAGACCCATAACACCCATGGTAGGAAAAATGTAACACAAGTCCAAAAAATGATATGTGCAAGTTTTGCACAAAAAGCCAAAAAATCCGATTAGCGATTTTTAATCGCGATTAGCACTAAATTAGTATATAAATGATCATAAAAACTTAAAAACGGCATAATTCCATAAAATACCCAATTTTAGAATTTTCCATAATTTTTCCAAATTTTTTTCTCATTTATTATAAATTTAATATTAAAATAATCAATAAAATAATATTAAATTATAAAAATTCCCAAAAATAATATTTTATTATTTTGAAATGTTACAATCTTCCCCCCTTAAAGAAATTCGGTCCCCGAATTTATATTTAAACCCCCAATTTCTAAAACATTTCAATAAGAAGTCCATGTCGTCGGGGCTCCGAAATCATCAATACATAAAACGCATCATAGCGCAATGCATGCGTATGAGTAATGAGAAGATAACTCAAAGACAAAACTCCGTCAAGCATCCCGCAATCATCGGAGTCAAGGTGAAAACACGAATGCCAAATATCAAGCAAGACCGATATGCTATAAATCGGAACTATACATGCAAATATCAGATCTATACATGTAAGTTCTAAAGGAAATGCATGCCAAATCTTTTAAAATCGTTGTGCAATGCACATAACACTGCACAGTGTCGGACGTCTCTTATAAGAAAATAACCATATACGTATATACCTTTTGTTTAATATGCACGTTCCGCCGTCTTGAAAACAATTTAGAAGGGTTTTCCTTATTTTAAACGTTTCGCGTCATATCAGACACGTAGGTAAATACTGAGACTATAGCTCCCCCCCTTTTTTTTGGAATTCCCTTCAATAGCTATCAATGCATGCAAAACACACTCAGGTACTGTCATCTGACCAGTCCTGCTCAGTACGAAAATAAAATGCCATATCATAAAAATGTACTGTTCTATAAGAAATCAACCCCAAAATGTGCATAGAAATACTACGTGCGTCTGGTGCGCACGGAAATCAAAATCCATGAATGTGCCGTATATGCGCACAAGAACAACATCAAGGTGCAACGGGTGTGCACGAAGCATCTGTCGTAGGCAACGTGTGTGCATGACAGCAAAATCAGGTGCATCTGACATGCACGAAGAATCTCGATTTAGTGCATCTGTGTGCACCGAAATCGCTTCTCATAACATGCGCCCAACATGCGCTAAAATCCAAATCCGGTGCATCCATCATGCACGAAATCATGAAATCCAATATCAAGCGCCGAAACACGCGTAAAATCCAATCAGGTGCATAAAGTGCACAAAACAAATATCGAGTATCACAATCGAAATCGAAGTCCAGTGCATCTAAGTGCACAAAAGGCGTATCACTGCATTGCAAGCATATATAAACTATTCAGAGTACAGGAACCAAATCGTGTGCGTGCATACGCACAAAATCATATCAAATGTCTAAAACCGTAAAATCACAAGCATGTGAAACCAAAGCATGAAAATGATATCAAGTGCAACACTGTGCAAAGATCGTAAATCCTCAATCATCAAAATCAAATCATGCGAGTAAATCACCCAAAACATCGAAATCAATAATGGCGGAATAGTACCGCTCAAGCGCATCCTCCAAGAATCTCGGCCAACTGTCGCGGTCACTAGGGGGACGTCTCGTCGATGATCATGAACTCTGGCCTGCTGGTGTGCGTAACAATGACCACTCCTGGGTCAAGGTCTTCACTGTGAATTACCAATCTCTTGGTCCATCGGCCCTGTCAGGTGTGCTAACGGGGACGATTCCGTTTTGGCACTTCTCTGGTCATCTCTCGGTCAATCCTCACGACCACTCGTCAAGCAGCATGTCACTGGCGTCGGCCTCTGGCTCTCTGAATGCACATGACACATCTAATCCTAGGTGCAAATATCATTGCAGCAGTATCCTGGAAGGAATCCTGCTCAAGGTCTCTTCCAAGTCTCGTCTCTGCCTAACTGTCCGGAAGTCATCGTCCTTTACTATATCTGTTTCTTGTTCCAGAACAGCTGCATACTCAGTGCGACTCCTTTTGGAAGGTATATCCAAGTACAATGCCTCGGCATGCGTATCGCATCTCTGATGTCGGCGGAGTAGAACGTCATCTTATCAAGATCTCGTACGAACCACTTACTCCACTTTTCTCTAAGGTCGACCGCTTCAGACTCGTCTCGTCGTGGCTACATGGACTGAGCTCCAACGGCTATCCTCGTATCGGGAGTCTCCCAAGAAGTGCATCTCACCACTTAGCATCCGAATTAAGTCGAGCCATCCGATCGATTTGTCAAAAACTCTTAATCCCCCAAGAGCTCCACATCTTGGGCACAGTTTAATAGTATCGAGTACATACCACAGCATCGGTGGTCCAGTCGTAGAAGGGCAAACCCAAGCCTCACTAATGGCGCCGCAGAACTGCCGCAAACCCTAAGGTTCAAAGGCTTTCATACGGTCATTAAGTCGGTTTAGGGTTTCATTCTTCTAGAGGGACGATAGAATTGCTTGCATGTCTTTCCGAATACTTTAAACTTGGAATAATAGGTTTCCGACATTCGATCGTCTCTGTCGACTCTCAACGTCTCCACATGAAGTCGTCTCTAGCTGGAATCAATCTATCTGATGATCTCGCATCGGGGTAGGCGAACGATCCATGTGTCCTAGTCATTCATCCTCGATGACTAGCGACCTTCTATCATCTCTTAGTACAATCTCGCACTGCAATAGCTCCAACATCTGGGGCGATATCTCATCGTTCGCAGCAACAACTAGCACTCGTCTGCACACTGAATCGTGCCTCAATCATCATGAGCAAGCAATACGCCAACGGTCAACGAAGTCTGGCTGGCCTCTACCAGTGGCTCAATCCTCTGGTTCTAATCTGCACGTCCGAGAAGTCTCATACAACGATCCATCCAACGCTCGTGGCGCAAAAACACAATCCAAAAGACACATCTCTACAATCGTGTGTCGCCCGAATCACGCCATGGTCAGTCCTCGTTCACAACGAGCTCATGCTGACCGCAACTCTAGCCGTAGCTCTCCCTGCCCGTAATCGTGGCAGCAAAACCAAAACTGGTACCGATGAAGCTAGATCAAAGGAAGGAATATGATACTGAGCAAAGAAATATACATCCTAAGGCTCCTTAAGTGGAGTGGCGTGTCATAAGTATGCCGCGGAATATACCCACGGTACGTCACTCTACTTTAGTCACCTATTCCATCAACCAAGTGTCATCCTACGCTCCGAAGGTAAAACCTAACGCTCTGATACCAATTTTGTCACGACCCGAAAGTACGGAACATGACCGGCACTTAAACTATGAACGCCTCAAGGCGTACGTATTCTAAGTAAGCCGAAAACCCAGAAATCCAAACCAAGAAGAGTAGTAAAGAGTAGGAAAACCATTTTAAATAAGTAGTTTTAATAGCATAAGCCGAATTATGCATTTTAAAAAAAAATATCAAATATTTCCTGAAAATTTCGGCAGAGTCTCCTTTGTAAATACAGGCCCCCAAACGGGATACAGCATGAATAGTATACGGAATCAATAAAAAGGCATCCCCAAGCGGGAGCTAGCTCTTCGTCAATCGACGGCCACAACCACATAAGCAATATAATATACAACGCCAAGGGCAAGGATCAAAACTCAAATAGAACTCAAAACAACAAGAAATCCGTATAAATACACAGCGCGACTCTAAGGTCGATAGAATAATCAACACCGGTCTCTATCTCAAATAAGTACATGTTTGGTTGATGGAACTTCTAGATACAACTGAATAATAATATACAACGTATAGTAATGGGTACGATACAAATAAACCCACCTACTAGCAAGTCACCCGAACGAAACTGTACCCGCAAAGCCGTAAAGAAACCTGTACGGCGAAACCTGCAAGAAACTGGGGCACAACGGGGGTGAGTTGCCAACTCGTGAATAGAAAAACATCTACGAAAAGGAATCGCATGTATGACGCAATCCTAGGTCATACGATCAATATATATAAAATCCTCAAATAAAAATAACCAGCAGCCTATAATAAGGCTAGGGTAAATATCTAACCCGAGTGTAATCTCATGTGCCCGTGTCTGTGCCTCAGGTAGCAATATATCATATGAATGAGGTAGGGATGCATGAAAACAGAATACATGTAAATGAAGAACTGTTTTCATAATTTAGTGAGATTTCCTTTGTATTTTTAAAATGAGGTATCATAATGAAATCAGCATAAAACAGTGCCTAGCATCGGAACAAAACATAATCCCAATATCTCGGTATATCTGTATCGCAGTCTCTGGACCTCAAAATCTCGAAATCTCAATATCTAGGGTGCCGTCAATCCAGACCGGCCCCTACCATCCATCTCAAGACCACGACGGTATCCTCCGGATATCCGACGCGTCGGGTAATATCACCGGTCGGTAGTGCTCCCCTGCCGGGCCCAATGTCAACAACACATTCCTCTTGCCCTGGGGTACCGCACCGGGCCCACCATGTACCCGAAACGGTTCCTCCACTCCTCGAATCGGGTCTCGAAATCCATCAGCAAACTCATGGTGGACGACTCATACATCATGGGAAAACCGCACTTTTTATTTTAAAAGAGAGAAAAGGTTTATTTATGTTTTTGCGGTTTTCCCCCAAATCCAGAAAATCTCATGGAAATCCGAATCCAAAACCTCAATAACACGTAAAATAGTGAATATATGCATGAGAATCCATGAATGCGGCATAACAACGAATAACAGTATGCATGAAATAGCAGGTAATAACTACAATGTCTAAACTATTAGCTAACAGACTATGTCAAGCAATAATATTTTCTAAGGTGTACGTGACATGGCAATTACCGATGAAGATGTGTGTGAGCCGGCAAGTAAGTGTGCGTGGTACATACGCATCATCGGTAATGGTGCTGGTGTCCTAACAGCATGATATCAATAATGGAGTATGAAACATAATATAAGCATGCGATGCGAAGCGAACCACAATAATGAGCGGGAGCTGAATACTAGACGCAACTATAACTAATCTGCATTAATCTAATATAAGTCCTACAAATGGTGTCTTTTGAAATAACACAAATCATGGGGTTTTGAAAATAGGGGCTACGGTGTTTTTATGAAAAGATACGTCTTTTGAAATATCCGTAGGATCCCTTGGGCTGTCTTTTAAAATACCCACGATTCGTTAGTTTTTGAAATAGGTAAGAATCGAATCTAATCTAACAACTAAACTAAACTAAATGGCTAAGCTAACAAGCTGGACTACAGGTAAAGAAACCACCTAACATCTGAGTCGATATATATACATACCTGTATATATATTAGTCGGTGATCCCGCCTCAATAATATCATATCAGATATCATATCTATAATCAGACATCCCAAGTCAAGAGTGCGGATCAATCATCAATATACAGCTCGTACGTAAATCCGTCGTACAGCATCCCAAATCTGGGTACGGGTCAATATCACATTCATCATACTATTCATCTGGTATCCTCTTTATCAAATATCATCATCTGGGTACTGACCTATGTTTAGTACAATTCTAACATCATTACTATAATCAAGATCTAACTACTGATCGACAGTCTAGTATAGATCGATATTATCCTCATATATCATCACCAGAGTATACATCGCCTAAGGTGGCCTATCACGAGTATCCTGTCATATCATATCATATCATATCCCATCGTATATCATAATCACATGTCGATCACATAATATATATGTCGCTATTACTATGGCATCATCATTCACAAAATCCTCTAAACTATCAAGGTGTATCTTAATTATGAATTTTATCATATCACCGACATCATGATCTCACATCAAACCATCGACTCACATCGATCCCATGTATCATCCTCAAATCCGTAATAAACACATAAACCCAAACCCATGTGAACACATATCCATAACGAATTCCATAACCATATATGAAATGAGGATGTATGCAAGTATGTATATGTGTGTATGTGTAAGTGTAGTGCACCCACTACCTAAGGTTTCGTAACCATGCACCAATCCAACACCAATATCCATCTTAAATCATCAATAATTAATCCTAACAACATATCATAAATTGTTGGTGTGTATACGCATCCGTATACATCACCACGGACTGCGGGGGTGCTATACGCCATCCACCCGACTTCTCCTCGTAGATATAAATCTACTCACCTAGTTATGTGTTCCGGTGCCGATGTCTCCGTTTGCATCTCCAACGCTCCGACGCCACGTGGGGTACCTACAAGAATATCACATGCTAAAACACATGAAAATCACATCGGAAACCAAAATGGTGCATACTATGCCCATAGGTAAAAACCTGTGACCTTGTGTGCAAACACTGCCAATATCCACTGTCGTCGACGTCCAAACGCCACCCGACAGAAACGAATCACCAAATACCCAAAATCCATATGAAAACACGTCATAAATCGTACGCCAACTCATGAAAATGAACCCAGATTTTATCCTAACAGGAAACAGTCAAAACTGGACATACCGGGGGTCAATTTTACATGAAAAGGGGCTGTGCACGCAAAACGAGGCCGTTTTACACTGCTCTGGCCGCAAATTGCGGCCAGGAGGGTTAAATTTGCGGCCGGGACTTTGATGTGGTGGCTAGGGCTTTGGGTACGGGTTCCAGGGTGCCTGCACAGCTCTCTGCCAAGTCAATTTTTCTCTAGGAGGCCCCGGGTTGCTCCAGATTCCAGAACACCTTCACAAATCACACAAACCGACATGAAAAGTTCCGTAATTCCGTATTTTTGGGTTTCAGGTTGTGCTAGGCTAGTGTTTTGGTCCAAATAGGGTCTAAGGTCACCATTTAAGTCCAATTGCAAAGAAACATCTCAACTTTACCTTAACCCTCTCTAGTTTTGTCCAAAGTGTACAAAATTTCGACAAAACGACACTAAACTTTAAAAGAGGCTAAATCACTTGAAATGATACAACAAATGTGAAGGGATTACCTCTATAGAGACTCATGAATCATCCTACAACACCAAAACATCAACTTTCTTGGTCCATTGCGTAGTTCTTGAGCTTGTGAGCATTTTTTGTGAAACCGATATGGGGTTTTGAGATGTTTATTGAGGTGTTTTGGGGGATTTTATGATGAGGGAGAGAGGGGCAGCAGCAGCAGCAGCAGCAATGGAGGAGGAAGAGAAGAGAGATGTGTAAATAATTGGAGAGGGATGGCTCAAGACCAAGTCAACAAAACCCTCACCTTTCTCTCTCTTCACCAAACCTAATATTCTATTCCAATCTCTTTCTCTTTTTCTTTTCCTTTTCTTTTCTTTTCTTTCTCACACAAATAGTAGACCCATAACACCCATGGTAGGAAAAATGTAACACAAGTCCAAAAAATGATATGTGCAAGTTTTGCACAAAAAGCCAAAAAATCCGATTAGCGATTTTTAATCGCGATTAGCACTAAATTAGTATATAAATGATCATAAAAACATAAAAATGGCATAATTCCATAAAATACCCAATTCTAGAATTTTCCATAATTTTTCCAAATTTTTTTCTCATTTATTATAAATTTAATATTAAAATAATCAATAAAATAATATTAAATTATAAAAATTCCCAAAAATAATATTTTATTATTTTGAAATGTTACACATAGAGTCTTGTGTGATTCCCACCGTGCTTTGATTTCCATCTTACCACGTCCAAGTGGGCATGCAAAACGGTGGTTTTTGGGTACAGTCCCGAATCACATGGAGGCAATGAGCGATAGGAGGGGTTTCGTCTCTTCCGGTATAGGGAGTTGATGTTGTGCAGTGCTCGATTGGCTATAAAAGGAAGTCCTTGGCCAAAGCTTCTTTAGGGATTTACTGGTAAGTGTTACCAGTAGTTTCTCGACCCGTTATGAGCCTCATATGACACGACTTATCGAGTTATTGGGGTCTGACGTTTACCACTCCTAGATGAGATATGTGACATATCAGACGAACAGACCGGACTGTACGGTAGTGTTACTGGTTGGATTCACAGGAGTGTGAGCGGGCTTTCTTGTTGATCTTCTGATCGCTCAATACTCGGGTGGCCGTTACGTTTAGCAGACCGCTTGCGGCTTGTGGGTGTTTGATATGATCATCACCTACTGCCGGCGTATTGACGAGTCTTTATAGTCCTACACAAGGGTTTCCTGGCTCAAGCAAAACGAAATAGGAGCGCATATGAGATATGTGCGGGACCGAGAATAATACCAGTATGTGATATTGTATTCTATTCTCGCGATTTGTGATATTGATCGGTTGTATGCGATATAGCCGGGTTATCGGATCAAGTGTTGATTCGATAAGTTGTTACTATTGATATTAGTCGGTTATATGCAGTATGACCGGATCATTAAATTAAGTGTTGATTTAATGATTTAATGTATAATTATATATTTGATATATTACTTTACATTAACTAGTATTTGTTCACTTAAGATTGATTTTCTCACTTGATGTGCACAAGTAGTATATGTGATATATTTTTGTGCACTTGATTGTATCATGTTTGATGATACAAGCAAACTTGGGTGTGTGTATGCTATACACCATGTTTAGTTAATGGTTAGGATTTCATTTGCCTTATTTATTTATTTATTTTATTTATTTTTGGCAAGAAACAAAATGGTGGTGGCTTTCTTTGTTTTATTCTTGAAGATTCATGAAGCTTCAACCATTTTGTTTTATGTTTAACCTAACCATTTAACTAAACCTTAGTTTATTATCTACATGAGTTACTGTAACGCTTTGAAAATCGTTTCGGTGAAATTTCGAAAAATCGGTAAGATAAGGGGGTTTTCTGTAAAAAAGTCAAAATGCAAATATCTTATTATAAAAATTAAATATACATACTCTAGCTTTGTAATTTCTATTATTTGGTGATTATTGAGCCGCTGGTGAAATTTCAAATTTTCTGAAAAAATATTATTTTATTATTATTTTAAGCCGTCACTAATACATTTAATTAGGGAAAATTACAAATTGGAATGAGTTGAAACAAATTTTGTGCATCATAAAAACATTAAATAAAATTTTATCATGTGGTTTTTGGAATGAAATCATTTGCCAAAACGGTTTAGAAATTATTGAAGAAAAAAGGCTTTTTTTTAGCGTAAATGGATGTTTGGGGTATTGTATTTATCATTTTTCATCACCCCACACCCGTACCCACACCCACACACCCCCATTCACTTATCCCCTTGAAGAATTCAGCAGCCCCCTCTTTTGTCCCCACTTGGATTTCAAGGAAAAGAAATGAAAGAAAAGAAAAGAAAATGGATAAATGAGTTGGACTTTTGACTTTGTGTTGACTTGGACTTCCTTACTTGTTATTTTCTCCACCTCACTCTCTCTCCTCCCTCACCCAACCCCCCCACAACCTGGCCGAAATCAGCAATCCCCCCAACAGCCCCATTTTCCTCTTCTCCTCTCTTTGTTCCATCAAAGAAAATCCAAAGAAAAATCCACAAAAAATCAAGCAAAAATCCAAATCAAAATCCGACTCCTACCCATTTTAGCTTAGCCCGTATAGCATGGATTTTGGTGGCAAGGGAGCATTTTGGAGGGCTATGTGTGCTTGTGGATCTTCATATGTTTTTGGTATAATTCTAAACATTTTTGTTGCTTAATTTGTTACTAATTTCTTAAGCTAATTTAATTAAGTGTTAATTTGGATATGTGAGTTTAATTGCAAGTTTTGGAATTCAAGTTATGAATTTGAATGCAAGTTAGGGTTTTGTAGAATTGGTGTATGGTTGTGTGTTATATTTAGGCATTTTGTCATGTTAATACAAGATTAGTAGCTAGTGCTAATGGTTAGTTTAAAAAAATTGTGTTAATGTGCTAATTTGCCTACTAGATTTTTGAATTTGGTTAAATACTTGGGATTAAAAATGTGTTTAGGTTTTTCATGACTTCATTAACTTTATTAAGTGTGGTTTAATGCTTTAGATCATGCAAATCTAAGCTAGATTGTAGTTTGTGCATTTTTGCTTTGAAATTGTTAAAAAGGGTATTTTTGTAAACTAGAATATTAGGGATTTTGGAATTTAATGAGATTAAATTCCGGAAATTGTTTCTATGACTTATTTAAGATATTTAATAAGTATATTGGCCGCTACATTCATTTAAACATCATGTTTTGTACAAAAACGGCGAATTGTGCTTGCTAGATTTTCGGAAAAATGACTTTTTAAGTGAAATTGGGGTTTTTGTGAGTTTTAACCTAGTTTATATTAAAATTAGTGTTCGTGAATGTGCAAATGAGTGTGATTGGATTTTTCTCGATGGTTTGACGTTTGTACATCGACATCGAGAGTTGGTTTGACTATTCTTGCATGCGTAGGCGATAGGTTTGGACCTATGCGTGATACGCATGCCAATTTGATTTTCGTATGCCGTTTCGATTTCGAATTTAGTTTTAATGCGACACGGTGCATTATGATATGTAGGTACCCCATGCGGACTTCGAGACGACAAGCAAGCGCGTGGCGACGTCGGCACCGGCGAGCGAGGACCAGGTGAGTAGATTTATATCTACGGGGAGAAATCGGGTGGATGGCGTATAGCACCCCCGCAGTCCGTGGTGGTGTATACGGATGCGTATACACACCAACATTTATTATATGTTATTTGGGATTAATAACGATGCTTAGGATGGATATTGGTGTGTTGGATTACTTTAGTGTTGCGAACCCTAGGGTAGTGTTGCACTACACATACACACATACATACTTGCATACATTCCTATTGATATGTGCTCATGGGATTCTTTATAGTTATGGGTTCACATGGGTATGGGACTATGTGTTCACATACGGATTTGAGGATGATTGTCACGACCCGAAAGTACGGAACATGACCGGCACTTAGACTACGAACGTCTCAAGGAGTACGTATGCTAAGTAAGCCGAAACCCAGAAATCCAAACTAAGAGAAGTAGTAGAGAATAGGAAGAACCATATCAATCAACCTGTATGCAACATAATATACAACGCCTAAAGGCGAGGATCACAACAGAAATGGAACTCAACCAGCAAGAAACTCAAGAAATATAACATGCTACTCTATGGTCGAAAGAATAACATTACTGGTCTCTATCTCAAAAAATACAAGTTTGGTTGATGGAACTTCTAGATACAACTGAAATATAATATACAAGGTATAATGATGGGTAAGATACAATAAACCCACCTACTAGCAAGTCACCCGAAAAGAAACCGTGCCCGCAAAGCCGTAATGAAATCCGTACGGCAACACCTGCAAGAAACTGGGGCACAATGGGGGTGAGTTGCCAACTCGTGAGTAGAAAAAGATCTACGAACAGAAAATCGCATGAAAAACGCAACCTAGGTCAATGATCATAATATATCCTCAAATATATGAATAACATGCAGCCTATAACAATGGCTAGGGTAATATATAACCCGAGGGTGATCTCATGTGCCCGTGTCAGTGCCTCAGGTAGCAATATATCATATGAATGAGGTATGAATGCATGAAAGCAGAATACATGTAAATGAAGAAACTGTTTTCATAAATTAGTGAGATTTCCTTTGTATTTTTAAAATAAGGTATCATAAATGAAATCAGCATCAACAGTGTCTAGCATCGACACAAAACATAAATCTCAATGTCTCAAAACCTCAGGCTCCGGCCATCCGGACTGCCCTGTATCATCAAATCTCAGTACCTCAATATCTCGAAATCTCAATGTCTCAATCTCAATATCTAGGGCGCCGTCAGTCCAGACCGGCCCCTACCATCCATCTCAAGACCACGACGGTATCCTCCGGATATCCGACGCGTCGGGTAAAATCACCGGTAGGTAGTCTCCCCCTGCCAGGCTCATCGTCATCACCACGAGCTTCTTGCCCCGGGGTACCTTACCGGGTCCACCATGTACCCGAAACGGTTCATCCAACTCCTCGAATCGAGTCTCCAAATCTATCAGCAAACTCATGGTGGACGACTCATACATCATGTGAAAAAAACCGCGCTTTTTATTTAAAAAAAGAAAGAAGAAGTTTGTATATGTTTTGCGGTTTTCCCCAAATCCAGAAAATCTCATGGAAATCCAAATCCACAACCTCAATAGCACGTAAAAAGTGAATATATGCATGAGAATCCATGAATGCGGCATAACAATGAATAACAGTATGCATGAGGTAGCAGGTAATAACTATAATGTCTAAACTAACATATAAGGCAAGTACACTAATATCATGTCTAAACTATTAGCTAACAGGCTATGTCAAGCAATAATATTTTCTAAGGTGTACGTGACATGGCAATTACCGATGAAGATGTGTGTGAGCCGGCAAGTAAGTGTACGTGGTACATACGCATCATCGGTAATGGTGCTGGTGTCCTAACCACAAGATATCAACAGTAGAATATGAAGCATAATATAAGCATGTGATGCGGAGCAAACAACAATAATGAGCGGGAGCTGAATACTAGACGCAACGATAATTAATCTGTTTTAACCTAGTATAAGTCCTACAATGGTGCCTTTTTAAATAACACGAATCGTGGGGTTTTGAAAATAGGGGCTACGGTGTTTTTAGGAAAAGATACGTTTTTTGAAATATCCGTTGGATCCCTTAGGCTGTCTTTAAAAAATACGCACGATTCGTAAGCTTTGAAATAGGTAGGAACCGAATCTAATCTAACAACTAACTAAACTAAAGGGCTACGCTATAAGCTAGACTACAGGTAAGGAAACCGCCTAACATCTGAGTCGATACATATACATACCTGTATATATATTAGTCGGTGATCCCGCCTCAATAATATCGTATCCGATACCATATCTATAATCAGACATCCCAAGTCAAGAGTGCGGATCAATCATCAAGATATAGCTCGTACGTAAATCCGTCGTACGGCATCCCCAAAGCTGGGTACGGGTCAATATCATATTCCTCACACTATTCCTCTGGTATTCTCTTTATCCAAGATCATAGTCTAGGGTACTGACCTATGTCTAGTACAATACTAATATCCTCAATATACTCATGATCTGACTACTGATCGACAATCTCGTACAAACCGATATCGTCAGCACATATCATCATCAAGGGGTATACATCGCCCGTTACGGCCAAATATCAATATCCTAGCATATTATGCCTCATATCACGATCACATGTCGACCATTTATTTATAACACTATTCACCCGTATCGCCGCCGCAAGATCCGCTATAACACCAGGACGTACCTTAAGTACGAATCCTGCCATATCACCGAGATCACAACCACAAACAAATCTCATCGACTCAGCTCAATCCCAAGTATCCTCCTCAAATCCGTATGTGAACACATAGTCCCATACCCATGTGAACATATAAATATATTCCCATACACGCACATATGAAATAAGGAATGTATGCAAGTATGTATATGTGTGTATGTGTAAGTGTAGTGCACCCACTACCTAAGGTTTCGTAACCATGCACCAATCCAACACCAATATCCATCTAAAATCATCAATAATAAATCCTAACATATAATAAATTGTTGGTGTGTATACGCATCCGTATACATCACCACGGACTGCGGGGGTGCTATACGCCATCCACCCGACTTCTCCCCGTAGATATAAATCTACTCACCTGGTCCTCGCTAGCCGGTGCCGACGTCGCCACGCGCTTGCTTGTCGTCTCGAAATCCACATGGGGGTACCTACATATCATAACGCACCATATCGCATTAAAACTAAATTCGAAATCGAAACGGCATACGAAAATCAAATCGGCACGCGTATCACGCATAGGTCCAAACCTATAGCTTACGCATGCAAGAATAGTAAAACCAACCCTCGATGTCGATGTACAAACGTCAAACCATCGAGAAAAATTCAATCACACTCATTTGCACATTCACGAACACTAATTTTAATATAAACTAGGTTAAAACTCACAAAAACCCCAATTTCACTTAAAATGTCATTTTTCCGAAAATCTAGCAAGCACATTTCGCCGTTTTTGAACAAAACATGATATTTAAATGAATGTAGCGGCCAATATATTTATTAAATATCTTAAATAAGTCATATAAACAATTTCCGGAATTTAATCTCATTAAATTCCAAAAACCCTAATATTCTAGTTTACAAAAATACCCTTTTTAACAATTTCAAAGCAAAAATGCACAAACTACAATCTAGCTTAGATTTGCATGATCTAAAGCATTAAACCACACTTAATAAAGTTAATGAAGTCATGAAAAACCTAAACACATTTTTAACCTCACATATAATGCATTTTATAAAACCCTAGTTTACACAAAAGCTTAATTTGGACATTTTACATGTTACAATTGGCAATAAGTAACAAATTTAAGTTGCATAGCTTAAGATGCAAAAAAAGAACATCACACAACCATGAACACATGATCACAACCTAACTTGATCTCAAACTCTTTCCATTACAAACTAAATCCCAATTAGAATCGCATTTAAACTTAATAGACCTTGATGAAAGAAACTATCCAACAATTTAAATTTGGCTTGGGATTTATACCTCACAAAATCAAGAGACCAAGCTTGAAATCTAGCCTCCCAAAATGGCCTCCAAGCTCCTAGATCCATGCTTGCTTGGGCAAGAAATAATGGGTAAGGGTTCGATTTGGAAAAAGCTTTGAAATTGTATGGATTTTGAAGCTTTTTTTTGTGGATTTTTGAAGCAAAATAGTGTGGATTTTGGGAGGGGAAGGGCTGCTGCTGTGGGGAGAAGGATTCGACCAGAAATGGGAGTGAGGAGAGAGAGGGAGGTAGAGAAAATGGGGGGGGGGACAAAGTCAAGGTCAAAGCAAGTCAAAAGTCTAACTACTTTATCCATTTTCTATTCTTTTCTTTCATTTCCTTTCATTTGAAAATCAAGTGGGGAAAAAATAGGGTGGGTGCTGAATTCAGCCATGGGGAGGAGTAAGTGGGGGTGTGTGGGTGTGGGCACGGGTGTGGGGTGATGAAAAATGATAAATACAATACCCCAAACATCCATTTACGCTAAAAAAAGCCTTTTTTCTTCAATAATTTCTAAACCATTTTGGCAAATGATTTCGTTCCAAAAAAGACATGATAAATTTTTATTTAATGTTTTATGCTGCACAAAATTTGTTTTAACTCATTCCAATTTGTAATTTTCCCTAATTAAATGTATTAGTGACGGCTTAAAATAATAATAAAATAATATTTTTTTCAGAAAATTTGAAATTTCACCAGCGGCTCAATAAACACCAAATAATAGCAATTACATAGCTAGAATATGTATATTTAATTTTTATAATAAGATATTTGTATTTTGACTTTTTTACAGAAAACCCCCTTATTTTACCGATTTTTCGAAATTTCACCGAAACGATTTTCAAAACGTTACAGACAGCCCAAGGGATCCTACAGATATTTAAAAAGACGTATCTTTTCATAAAAAACACCGTAGCCCCTATTTTCAAAACCCATGATTCGTGTTATTTCAAAAGGCACCATTTGTAGGACTTATATTAGTTTATTACAGATTAGTTATCGTTATGTCTAGTATTCAGCTCCCGCACATTATTGCTGTTCGCTCTGCCTCGCATACTTATTTTGCTGCATATTCCATTATTGATAGCATGCTGTTAGGACACCAGCACCATTACCGATGATGCGTATGTACCACGTACACCTACTTGCCGGCTCACACACATCTTCATCGGTAATTGCCATGTCACGTACACTTTAGAGAATATATTTGCTTGGCTTAGCTTGTTAGTTAGTAGGTTGATATGATATTAGTGTACCTGGGTTATATGCCAGTTTAGACATGGTAGTTATTACTTGTCACTTCATGTATACTGTTATTCCATTGTTCATGCCTAGTTATTAATCATACATTGCAACTTGGTTATTGACACCATATACATTCATTAGCATTGACATATGCACTTGTGATGACTTCTTGATATTTATGATATTTCTGGATTTCGGGGGAAAGCCGCAAAATTTCTAAACTTATTAACCCTTTAAAATATGTAAATTGCGGTTTTCTAGTGATGTAAGTGTCGTCCACCATGAGTTTGCTGTGGTTTTCGAGATCCGTGTCGAGGAGTGGAGGAACCGTCACGGGTACATGGTGGGCCCGGTATGGTACCCCGGGGCAAGATGAATGTGGTGTTGACGTTGAGCCTGGCAGGGGACAGATTACCTACCGGTGATATTACCCGACGCGTCGGATATCCGGAGGATACCGTCGTGGTCTTGAGATGGATGGTAGGGGCCGGTCTGGACTGACGGCGCTCTAGATATTGAGATTGAGACATTGATATTTCGAGACAGTGAGATTTATGTTTTGTGTCGATGCTAGACACTGTTGATACTAATTTCATTTATGATACCTCAGTTTAAAAATACGAAGGAAATCTCACTAAATTATGAAAACAGTTTCTTCATTTACATGTATTCTGTTTCATGCATGCATACCTCATTCATATGATATATTGCTACCTGAGGCACAGACACGGCCACATGAGATTACACTCGGGTTAGATATTTACCCTAGCCTTGTTATAGGCTGCATGTTATATACATTTTTGAGGATATATTATGATCATTGACCTAGGTTGCGTTATTTATGCGATTTCTGTGCGTAGATGTTTTTCTATTCACGAGTTGGCAACTCACCCCCGTTGTGCCCCAGTTTCTTGCAGGTTTTGCCGTACAGGTTTAATTACGGCTTTGCGGGCTCAGTTTCATTCGGGTGACTTGCTAGTAGGTGGGTTTTTCTTGTATCGTACCCATCATATTACCTTGTATGATATTATTCCGTTGTATCTAGTAAATTCCATCAACCAAACATGTATTTTTGAGATAGAGACCAGTGTTATTTATTCTTTCGACCTTAGAGTCGCTCGTTATATTTCTGGTGGTTTTGAGTTTCCTTTTGAGTTTTGATCCTCGCCGTTGGCGTTGTATATTATATTGCTTGTGTGGTTGTGACCGTCGATTGACGAAGAGCTAGCTCCCGCTTGGGGATGCCTTTTTAGTGATTTCGTATACTATTCATGTTGTATCCCGTTTGGGAGCCAGTATTTACAAAGGAGACTCTGCCGAAATTTTCAGTAAATTTTGATGTTCTTAAAAACCGCATAATTCGGCTTATGCTATTAAAACTACTTGTTTTAAATTGGTTTTCCTTCACTCTACTACTTTTCTTGGTTTGGATTTCTGGGTTTTCGGTTTACTTAGATTACGTACGCCTCGAGACGTTCGCAGTTTAAGTGCCGGTCATGTTCCGTACTTTCGGGTCGTGACAAAGTTGGTATCAGAGCGTTATGTTTTAACCTTCGGAGCGTAGGATGACCCTTGGTTGATGGAATAGGTGACTAAATTAGAGTGACGTACCGTTGATATGTTCCGCGGCATATTTACGACACGCCACTCCACTTATGAAGCCTTAGGATGTACATTTCCTTGTTCAGTATTATATTCCTTCCTGATCTAGCCTCATCGGTACCAGTTTGGTTTTGCTGCTACGGTTACGGGCAGGGAGAGCTACGGCTAGAGTTGCGGTCAGCACAAGCTCGTCACGAACGAGGACTGACCAGGGCGAAATTCCGGTTTCACACGATTGCAGAGATGTTTCTTTTTACTGTGTTTCCGCGCCACGAGCGTTTGGCGGATCGCCTTTATGAGGTTACTCGGAGGTGCTGATCGACACTAGAGAATTGAGCCAATGATGGAGGCCAGCCAGATTTTGATGACCGTTGGTGTGTTGCTTACTCCTGATGATTGAGGCACGGTTCAGCATGCAGACGAGTGAGCCAGTTATTGCTGCGAACGACGAGATATCGCCCCAGATGTTGGAGCTATTGCAGTATAAGTTGTACTAAGAGATGATAGGAGGTCGCTAGTCATCTAGGATGAATGACTAGGACATGTGGATCGTTCGCTTACCCCGATGCGAGGTCATCAGATAGATTGATTCCAGCTAGAGACGACTTCACGCAGAGACGTGAGGGTCGACAGAGACGATCGAATGTCGGAAACCTGTTATTCCAAGTTTAAAGTAGTCGGAAAGACATGCAGGCAATTCTATGGTCCCTCTAGAAGAATGAAACCCTAACTCGACTTAATGACCGTGTGAAAGCCTTTGAACCTTCGGGTTTGCGGCAGTTCTACGGCGCCATTAGTGAGGCTTGGGTTTGCCCTTCTACGGCTGGACCACCGATGCTGTGGTATGTACTCAATACTATTAAACTGTACCCAAGATGTTGAGCCCTTGGGGGATTATGAGGTTTTGACAATCGATTGGATGGTTCGACTTAATTCGGATGCTAAGTGGTGAGATGCATTTCTTGGGAGACTCCAGATTCGAGGATAGTTGTTGGAGCTCAGTCCATGCAGCCGCGACGAGACGAGTCCAAAGCAGACGACATTAGAGAAAAGTGGAGTAAGAGGTTCGCACCAGATCTAGATGAGATGATGTTCCACTCCGCCGACATCAGAGATGCGATGCGCATGCCGTGGCAGAGTACTGGATATACCTTCCAGAAGGAGTCGCGGTGGGTGTGCAGCCGTTCCAGAGCAAGATGCAGATATAGGAAAGGACGATGACTTCCGAACAGTTGGAAGAGACGAGACATGGAAGAGACCGTGAGCAGGATTCCTTCCAGGACACTGCTGCAATGATACTTGCACCCAGGATCAGATGTGTCACGTACATTCAGAGAGCCAGAGGCCGACGCCAGTAATATGCTGTCTTACGAGTGGTCGCGATGATTGACCAAGAGATGACCAGAGAAGTGCCCGAACGGAATCGTCCCCGTTAGCACACCTGACAGGGCCGATGAGCCGATGGACCGAAAGATTGGTAATTCACAGTGAAGACCTTGACCCAGGAGTGGTCATGGTTACGCACGCCAGCAGGACAGAGTTCATGATCATCGACGAGACGTCCTACTAGTGACCGCGACGGTTGGCCGAGATTCTTAGAGGATGCGCTTGAGCAGTACTATTCCGCCATTGTTAATTACGATGTTTTGGGTGATTTATTCGTATGATTTGATTTTGATGATTGAGGATTTACGATCTTTGCACAGTGTTGCACTTGATATCGTTTTCGTGCTTCAGTTTCACATGTTTGTGATTTTACGATTTTAAACAGTTGAGTTGGTTTTGTGCGTATGCATGCACACGATTTGGTTCCTGCACTCTGTATAGTTTATATATGCTTGCAGTGCAGTGATACGTCTTTTGTGCACTTAGATGCACTGGACTTCGATTTCGATGGTGATACTCGATATTTGTTTTGTGCACCTTGTGCACCTGATTGATTTTGCGCACGTTC
Organism: Agapanthus africanus; assembly: GCA_030015575.1. Taxonomy (NCBI): domain Eukaryota; kingdom Viridiplantae; phylum Streptophyta; class Magnoliopsida; order Asparagales; family Amaryllidaceae; genus Agapanthus; species Agapanthus africanus. The sequence continues at coordinate 128,593,697 of JASDDO010000016.1, read as the reverse complement.
AGCGCTTGATATTGGATTTCATGATTTCGTGCACGATGGATGCACCTGATTTGGATTTTTAGCGCCTGTTGGGCGCCTGTTACGAGATGCGATTTGGTGCACACCAGATGCACTAATTCGAGATTTTTCGTGCATGTCAGATGCACCTGATTTTGCTGTCAGGCACACACGTTGCCTACGACAGATGTTTCGTGCACACCCGATGCACTTAGATGTTGTTTCTGTGTGCATGTATGGCATATTCATGGATTTTGATTTCCGTGCGCACCAGACGCACGTAGCATTCATGTGCATATTTTGGGGATTGATTTCGTATAGAGCAGTATGTTTTTATGATATTGCTATGTGTTTTCGTACTGAGCAGGACAGTCAGAGGACAGTACCTGAATATATTTTGCATGCATTAATAGTTATTGAAGGGATTTCCAAAAAGCGAACTATAGCCTCAGTATTTACCTACATGTCTGATATGACACGAAATGTTTAAAACAAGGAGACCCTTCTAAATTGTTTCTAAAACGGCGGAACGTACATTTCAAACAAAGGTATATATGTATATAGTTATTTTCTTATGATAGACGCCCGCCATTGTGCAGTGTTATACGCGTTGCACAGTGACTTAAAGAGATTTGGCATGCATTTCCTTCAGATACTTACAGATATAGATTCGATATTTACAGGTATAGTTTCGAGTTATGTCATATTGGTTTTGATTTGGATTTGGCATTGATGTCTTCTCCATGACTCCGATGATTGCGGGATGCTTGACGGAGTTTTGATTTGAGTTATATGCTCATTTTTCAAGCGCATGCGCTGCGCTACGATTTGTTTTATGTATTTACAATTTCGGAGCCCCGACGACTTGATGGGTTTTCTTAGATGTTTTAGTATTTGGGGAAGTTTGAATTTAAATTCGGGGACCGAATTTCTTTAAGGGGGGAAGATTGTAACGCTTTGAAAATCGTTTCGGTGAAATTTCGAAAAATCGGTAAGATAAGGGGGTTTTCTGTAAAAAAGTCAAAATGCAAATATCTTATTATAAAAATTAAATATACATATTCTAGCTATGTAATTTCTATTATTTGGTGTTTATTGAGCCGCTGGTGAAATTTCAAATTTTCTGAAAAAATATTATTTTATTATTATTTTAAGCCGTCACTAATACATTTAATTAGGGAAAATTATAAATTGGAATGAGTTGAAACAAATTTTGTGCATCATAAAACATTAAATAAAATTTTATCATATGGTTTTTGGAATGAAATCATTTGCCAAAACGGTTTAGAAATTATTGAAGAAAAAAGGCTTTTTTTAGCGTAAATGGATGTTTGGGGTATTATATTTATCATTTTTAATCACCCCAGACCCGTATCCACACCCACACCCCCCCATTCACTTATCCCCTTGAAGAATTCAGCAGCCCCCTCTTTTGTCCCCACTTGGATTTCAAGGAAAAGAAATGAAAGAAAAGAAAAGAAAATGGATAAATGAGTTGGACTTTTGACTTTGTGTTGACTTGGACTTCCTTACTTGTTATTTTCTCCACCTCACTCTCTCTCCTCCCTCACCCCCCCACCCCCACAACCTGGCCGAAATCAGCAACCCCCCCCAACAGCCCCATTTTCCTCTTCTCCTCTCTTTGTTCCATCAAAGAAAATCCAAAGAAAAATCCACAGAAAATCAAGCAAAAATCCAAATCAAAATCCGACACCTACCCATTTTAGCTTAGCCCGTATAGCATGGATTTTGGTGGCAAGGGAGCATTTTGGAGGGCTATGTGTGCTTGTGGATCTTCATATGTTTTGGGTATAATTCTAAACATTTTTGTTGCTTAATTTGTTACTAATTTCTTAAGCTAATTTAATTAAGTGTTAATTTGGATATGTGAGTTTAATTGCAAGTTTTGGAATTCAAGTTATGAATTTGAATGCAAGTTAGGGTTTTGTAGAATTGGTGTATGGTTGTGTGTTATATTTAGGCATTTTGTCATGTTAATACAAGATTAGTAGCTAGTGCTAATGGTTAGTTTAAAAAAATTGTGTTAATGTGCTAATTTGCCTACTAGATTTTTGAATTCGGTTAAATTCTTGGGATTAAAAATGTGTTTAGGTTTTTCATGACTTCATTAACTTTATTAAGTGTGGTTTAATGCTTTAGATCATGCAAATCTAAGCTAGATTGTAGTTTGTGCATTTTTGCTTTGAAATTGTTAAAAAGGGTATTTTTGTAAACTAGAATATTAGGGTTTTTGGAATTTAATGAGATTAAATTCCGGAAATTGTTTCTATGACTTATTTAAGATATTTAATAAGTATATTGGCCGCTACATTCATTTAAACATCATGTTTTGTACAAAAACGGCGAATTGTGCTTGCTAGATTTTCGGAAAAATGACTTTTTAAGTGAAATTGGGGTTTTTGTGAGTTTTAACCTAGTTTATATTAAAATTAGTGTTCGTGAATGTGCAAATGAGTGTGATTGGATTTTTCTCGATGGTTTGACATTTGTACATCGACATCGAGAGTTGGTTTGACTATTCTTGCATGCGTAGGCGATAGGTTTGGACCTATGCGTGATACGCGTGCCGATTTGATTTTCGTATGCCGTTTCGATTTCGAATTTAGTTTTAATGCGACACGGTGCGTTATGATATGTAGGTACCCCATGCGGACTTCGAGACGACAAGCAAGCGCGTGGCGACGTCGGCACCGGCGAGCGAGGACCAGGTGAGTAGATTTATATCTACGGGGAGAAGTCGGGTGGATGGCGTATAGCACCCCCGCAGTCCGTGGTGGTGTATACGGATGCGTATACACACCAACATTTATTATATGTTATTTGGGATTAATAACGATGCTTAGGATGGATATTGGTGTGTTGGATTACTTTAGTGTTGCGAACCCTAGGGTAGTGTTATACTACACAGACACATATACATACTTGCATACATTCCTATTGATATGTGCTCATGGGATTCTTTATAGTTATGGGTTCACATGGGTATGGGACTATGTGTTCACATACGGATTTGAGGATGATACTTGGGATTGAGCTGAGTCGATGAGATTTGATTTGAGGCCGTGAGATCGGCGATATAGCAGGGTTCGTATTTGAGATACGACATGACGTTGTAGCGGGTCTTTGACGTAGTGTTTCACACACGTCCATGCTTACGTAGGCGGTATCAGTATGGTACTAGACGTAGATCAGTACCCCGACCATGATAATTGATAAAGAGGATACCAGGTGAATAGTATGATGAATGTGATATTGACCCGTACCCAGATTTGGGATGCCGTACGACGGATTTACGTACGAGCTATATTTTGATGATTGATCCGCACTCTTGACTTGGGATGTCTGATTATAGATACGGTATCGGATATGATATTATTTAGGCGGGATCACCGACTATACATATACAGGTAGGTATATGTATCGACTCAAATGATAGGCGGTTTCCTTACCTGTAGTTCAGCTTGTTAGTTCAGCCGTATAGTTTAGTGTAGTTGTTAGATTAGATTAGACTCCTACCTATTTCAAAAACTAACGAATCGTGGGCATTCTTAAAGACATCCCAAGGGATCCTACGGATATTTCAAAAGACGTATCTTTTCATAAAAAACACCGTAGCCCCTATTTTCAAAACCCATGATTCGTGTTATTTCAAAAGGAACCATTTGTAGGACTTATATTAGTTTATTACAGATTAGTTATCGTTATGTCTAGTATTCAGCTCCCGCACATTATTGCTGTTCGCTCTGCCTCGCATACTTATTTTGCTGCCTATTCCATTATTGATAGCATGCTGTTAGGACACCAGCACCATTACCAATGATGCGTATGTACCACGTACACCTACTTGCCGGCTCACACACATCTTCATCGGTAATTGCCATGTCACGTACACTTTAGAGAATATATTTGCTTGGCTTAGCTTGTTAGTTAGTAGGTTGATATGATATTAGTGTACCTGGGTTATATGCCAGTTTAGACATGGTAGTTATTACTTGTCACTTCATGCATACTGTTATTCCATTGTTCATGCCTAGTTATTAATCATACATTGCAACTTGGTTATTGACACCATATACATTCATTAGTATTGACATATGCACTTGTGATGACTTCTTGAGATTTATGATATTTCTGGATTTCGGGGGAAAGCCGCAAAATTTCTAAACTTATTAACCCTTTAAAATATGTAAATTGCGGTTTTCTAGTGATGTAAGTGTCGTCCACCATGAGTTTGCTGTGGTTTTCGAGATCCGTGTCGAAGAGTGGAGATGTCACGGGTACATGGTGGGCCCGGTATGGTACCCCGGGGCAAGATGAATGTGGTGTTGACGTTGAGCCTGGCAGGGGACAGATTACCTACCGGTGATATTACCCGACGCGTCGGATATCCGGAGGATACCGTCGTGGTCTTGAGATGGATGGTAGGGGCCGGTCTGGACTGACGGCGCTCTAGATATTGAGATTGAGACATTGATATTTCGAGACAGTGAGATTTATGTTTTGTGTCGATGCTAGACACTGTTGATACTGATTTCATTTATGATACCTCAGTTTAAAAATACGAAGGAAATCTCACTAAATTATGAAAACAGTTTCTTCATTTACATGTATTCTGTTTCATGCATGCATACCTCATTCATATGATATATTGCTACCTGAGGCACAGACACGGCCACATGAGATTACACTCGGGTTAGATATTTACCCTAGCCTTGTTATAGGCTGCATGTTATATACATTTTTGAGGATATATTATGATCATTGACCTAGGTTGCGTTATTTATGCGATTTCTGTGCGTAGATGTTTTTCTATTCACGAGTTGGCAACTCACCCCCGTTGTGCCCCAGTTTCTTGCAGGTTTTGCCGTACAGGTTTAATTACGGCTTTGCGGGCTCAGTTTCATTCGGGTGACTTGCTAGTAGGTGGGTTTTTCTTGTATCGTACCCATCATATTACCTTGTATGATATTATTCCGTTGTATCTAGTAAATTCCATCAACCAAACATGTATTTTTGAGATAGAGACCAGTGTTGTTTATTCTTTCGACCTTAGAGTCGCTCGTTATATTTCTGGTGGTTTTGAGTTTCCTTTTGAGTTTTGATCCTCGCCGTTGGCGTTGTATATTATATTGCTTGTGTGGTTGTGACCGTCGATTAACGAAGAGCTAGCTCCCGCTTGGGGATGCCTTTTTAGTGATTTCGTATACTATTCATGTTGTATCCCGTTTGGGAGCCAGTATTTACAAAGGAGACTCTGCCGAAATTTTCAGTAAATTTTGATGTTCTTAAAAACCGCATAATTCGGCTTATGCTATTAAAACTACTTGTTTTAAATTGGTTTTCCTTCACTCTACTACTTTTCTTGGTTTGGATTTCTGGGTTTTCGGTTTACTTAGATTACGTACGCCTCGAGACGTTCGCAGTTTAAGTGCCGGTCATGTTCCGTACTTTCGGGTCGTGACAAAGTTGGTATCAGACCGTTAGGTTTTAACCTTCGGAGCGTAGGATGACCCTTGGTTGATGGAATAGGTGACTAAAGTAGAGTGACGTACCGTTGATATGTTCCGCGGCATATTTACGACACGCCACTCCACTTATGAAGCCTTAGGATGTACATTTCCTTGTTCAGTATTATATTCCTTCCTGATCTAGCCTCATCGGTACCAGTTTGGTTTTGCTGCTACGGTTACGGGCAGGGAGAGCTACGGCTAGAGTTGCGGTCAGCACAAGCTCGTCACGAACGAGGACTGACCAGGGCGAAATTCCGGTTTCACACGATTGCAGAGATGTGTCTTTTTACTGTGTTTCCGCGCCACGAGCGTTTGGCGGATCGCCTTTATGAGGTTACTCGGAGGTGCTGATCGACACTAGAGAATTGAGCCAATGATGGAGGCCAGCCAGATTTTGATGACCGTTGGTGTGTTGCTTACTCCTGATGATTGAGGCACGGTTCAGCATGCAGACGAGTGAGCCAGTTATTGCTGCGAACGACGAGATATCGCCCCAGATGTTGGAGCTATTGCAGTATAAGTTGTACTAAGAGGTGATAGGAGGTTGCTAGTCATCTAGGATGAATGACTAGGACATGTGGATCGTTCGCTTACCCCGATGCGAGGTCATCAGATAGATTGATTCCAGCTAGAGACGACTTCACGCAGAGACGTGAGGGTCGACAGAGACGATCGAATGTCGGAAACCTATTATTCCATGTTTAAAGTAGTCGGAAAGACATGCAGGCAATTCTATGGTCCCTCTAGAAGAATGAAACCCTAACTCGACTTAATGACCGTGTGAAAGCCTTTGAACCTTCGGGTTTGCGGCAGTTCTACGGCGCCATTAGTGAGGCTTGGGTTTGCCCTTCTACGGCTGGACCACCGATGCTGTGGTATGTACTCGATACTATTAAACTGTACCCAAGATGTTGAGCCCTTGGGGGATTATGAGGTTTTGACAATCGATTGGATGGTTCGACTTAATTCGGATGCTAAGTGGTGAGATGCATTTTTTGGGAGACTCCAGATTCGAGGATAGTCGTTGGCGCTCAGTCCATGCAGCCGCGACGAGACGAGTCCAAAGCAGAAGACATTAGAGAAAAGTGGAGTAAGAGGTTCGCACCAGATCTAGATGAGATGATGTTCCACTCCGCCGACATCAGAGATGCGATGCGCATGCCGTGGCAGAGTACTGGATATACCTTCCAGAAGGAGTCGCGGTGGGTGTGCAGCCGTTCCAGAGCAAGATGCAGATATAGGAAAGGACGATGACTTCTGAACAGTTGGCAGAGACGAGACATGGAAGAGACCGTGAGCAGGATTCCTTCCAGGACACTGCTGCAATGATACTTGCACCCAGGATCAGATGTGTCACGTACATTCAGATAGCTAGAGGCCGACGCCAGTAATATGCTGTCTTACGAGTGGTCGCGATGATTGACCAAGAGATGACCAGAGAAGTGCCAGAACGGAATCGTCCCCGTTAGCACACCTGACAGGGCCGATGAGCCGATGGACCGAAAGATTGGTAATTCACAGTGAAGACCTTGACCCAGGGTGGTCATGGTTACGCACGCCAGCAGGACAGAGTTCATGATCATCGACGAGACGTCCTACTAGTGACCGCGACGTTTGGCCGAGATTCTTAGAGGATGCGCTTGAACAGTACTATTCCGCCATTGTTGATTATGATGTTTTGGGTGATTTATTCGTATGATTTGATTTTGATGATTGAGGATTTACGATCTTTGCACAGTGTTGCACTTGATATCGTTTTCGTGCTTCAGTTTCACATGTTTGTGATTTTACGATTTTAAACAGTTGAGTTGGTTTTGTGCGTATGCATGCACACGATTTGGTTCCTGCACTCTGTATAGTTTATATATGCTTGCAGTGCAGTGATACGCCTTTTGTGCACTTAGATGCACTGGACTTCGATTTCGATGGTGATACTCGATATTTGTTTTGTGCACCTTGTGCACCTGATTGATTTTGCGCACGTTCGGCGCTTGATATTGGATTTCATGATTTCGTGCATGATGGATGCACCAGATTTGGATTTTTAGCGCCTGTTGGGCGCCTGTTACGAGATGCGATTTGGTGCACACCAGATGCACTAATTCGAGATTTTTCGTGCATGTCAGATGCACCTGATTTTGCTGTCAGGCACACACGTTGCCTACGACAGATGTTTCGTGCACACCCGATGCACTTAGATGTTGTTTCTGTGCGCATGTATGGCATATTCATGGATTTTGATTTCCGTGCGCACCAGACGCACGTAGCATTCATGTGCATATTTTGGGGATTGATTTCGTATAGAGCAGTACGTTTTTATGATATTGCTATGTGTTTTCGTACTGAGCAGGACTAGTCAGAGGATAGTACCTGAATATATTTTGCATGCATTGATAGTTATTGAAGGGATTTCCAAAAAGCGAGCTATAGCCTCAGTATTTACCTACGTGTCTGATATGACACGAAATGTTTAAAACAAGGAGACCCTTCTAAATTGTTTCCAAAACGGCGGAACGTACATTTCAAACAAAGGTATATATGTATATAGTTATTTTCTTATGATAGACGTCCGCCACTGTGCAGTGTTATACGCGTTGCACAGCGACTTAAAGAGATTTGGCATGCATTTCCTTCAGATGCTTACAGATATAGATTCGATATTTACAGGTATAGTTTCGAGTTATGTCATATTGGTTTTGATTTGGATTTGGCATTGATGTCTTCTCCATGACTCCGATGATTGCGGGATGCTTGACGGAGTTTTGATTTGAGTTATATGCTCATTTTTCAAGCACATGCGCTGCGCTACGATTTGTTTTATGTATTTACAATTTCGGAGCCCCGACGACTTGATGGGTTTTCTTAGATGTTTTAGTATTTGGGGGAGTTTGAATTTAAATTCGGGGACCGAATTTCTTTAAGGGGGGAAGATTGTAACGCTTTGAAAATCGTTTCGGTGAAATTTCGAAAAATCGGTAAGAAAAGGGGGTTTTCTGTAAAAAAGTCAAAATGCAAATATCTTATTATAAAAATTAAATATACATATTCTAGCTATGTAATTTCTATTATTTGGTGTTTATTGAGCCGCTGGTGAAATTTCAAATTTTCTGAAAAAATATTATTTTATTATTATTTTAAGCCGTCACTAATACATTTAATTAGGGAAAATTACAAATTGGAATGAGTTGAAACAAATTTTGTGCATCATAAAACATTAAATAAAATTTTATCATGTGGTTTTTGGAACGAAATCATTTGCCAAAACGGTTTAGAAATTATTGAAGAAAAAAGGCTTTTTTTTAGCGTAAATGGATGTTTGGGGTATTGTATTTATCATTTTTCATCACCCCACACCCGTACCCACACCCACACACCCCCATTCACTTATCCCCTTGAAGAATTCAGCAGCCCCCTCTTTTGTCCCCACTTGGATTTCAAGGAAAAGAAATGAAAGAAAAGAAAAGAAAATGGATAAATGAGTTGGACTTTTGACTTTGTGTTGACTTGGACTTCCTTACTTGTTATTTTCTCCACCTCACTCTCTCTCCTCCCTCACCCAACCCCCCCACAACCTGGCCGAAATCAACAACCCCCCCCCCCAACAGCCCCTTTTTTCCTCTTCTCCTCTCTTTGTTCCATCAAAGAAAATCCAAAGAAAAATCCACAAAAAATCAAGCAAAAATCCAAATCAAAATCCGACTCCTACCCATTTTAGCTTAGCCCGTATAGCATGGATTTTGGTGGCAAGGGAGCATTTTGGAGGGCTATTTGTGCTTGTGGATCTTCATATGTTTTGGGTATAATTCTAAACATTTTTGTTGCTTAATTTGTTACTAATTTCTTAAGCTAATTTAATTAAGTGTTAATTTGGATATGTGAGTTTAATTGCAAGTTTTGGAATTCAAGTTATGAATTTGAATGCAAGTTAGGGTTTTGTAGAATTGGTGTATGGTTGTGTGTTATATTTAGGCTTTTTGTCATGTTAATACAAGATTAGTAGCTAGTGCTAATGGTTAGTTTAAAAAAATTGTGTTAATGTGCTAATTTGCCTACTAGATTTTTGAATTCGGTTAAATACTTGGGATTAAAAATGTGTTTAGGTTTTTCATGACTTCATTAACTTTATTAAATGTGGTTTAATGCTTTAGATCATGCAAATCTAAGCTAGATTGTAGTTTGTGCATTTTTGCTTTGAAATTGTTAAAAAGGGTATTTTTGTAAACTAGAATATTAGGGTTTTTGGAATTTAATGAGATTAAATTCCGGAAATTGTTTCTATGACTTATTTAAGATATTTAATAAGTATATTGGCCGCTACATTCATTTAAACATCATGTTTTGTACAAAAACGGCGAATTGTGCTTGCTAGATTTTCGGAAAAATGACTTTTTAAGTGAAATTGGGGTTTTTGTGAGTTTTAACCTAGTTTATATTAAAATTAGTGTTCGTGAATGTGCAAATGAGTGTGATTGGATTTTTCTCGATGGTTTGACGTTTGTACATCGACATCGAGAGTTGGTTTGACTATTCTTGCATGCGTAGGCGATAGGTTTGGACCTATGCGTGATACGCGTGCCAATTTGATTTTCGTATGCCGTTTCTATCACTACCCGAAAAGTACGGAACATGACCGGCACTTAAACTACGAAACGTCTCGAGGCGTTCGTAATCTAAGTAAGCCGAAAACCCAGAAATCCAAACCAAGAAAAACAGTAGAGTGAAGGAAAACCAATTTAAATCAAGTAGTTTTAATAGCATAAGCCGAATTATGCGTTTTTAAAACATCAATTATTTCCTGAAAATTTCGGCAGAGTCTCCTTTGTAAAACTGACCCCAATCGGGTACAAAACCTGATAAAGCATATATAATGAAAATGCATCCCCAAGCGGGAGCTAGCTCTTCGTCAATCGACGGTCACAACCACGCAAGAAATATAATATACAACACCGAAAGGCGAGGATCACAACAGAAAAGGAAACTCAAAACAACATGAAATCCGTATAAATACAAAGCGCGACTCTAAGGTCGATAGAATAAACAACACTGGTCTCTATCTCTGAAATAAATACATGTTTGGTTGATGGAACTTCTAGATACAACAGAATAATGATATACAAGGTAATATGATGGGTATGATACCAATAAACCCACCTACTAGCAAGTCACCCGAACGAAACTGTGCCCGCAAAGCCGTAATGAAACCTGTACGGCAAACCTGCAAGAAACTGGGGCACAACGGGGGTGAGTTGCCAACTCGTGAATAGAAAACATCTATGAACAGAAATCGCATGTATGACGCAATCCTAGGTCATACGATCATAATATATCCTCAATATAATCAGCAGTCTAAAACAATGACTAGGGTATATATCTAACCCAAGTGTAATCTCATATGCCCGTGTCAGTGCCTCAGGTAGCAATATATCATATGAATGAGGTATGAATGCATGAAAACAGAATACATGTAAATGAAGAAACTGTTTTCATAATTTAGTGAGATTTCCTTTGTATTTTTAGAATGAGGTATCATAATGAAATCAGCATAAAACAGTGCCTAGCATCGGCACAAAACGTAATCCCAATATCTCGATATCTCTGTATCCCAGTCTTTGTACCTCAATATCTCGAAATCTCAATCACAATATCTAGGGCGCCGTCAGTCCAGACCGGCCCCTACCATCCATCTCAAGACCACGACGGTATCCTCCGGATATCCGACGCGTCGGGTAAAATCACCGGTAGGTAGTGGTCCCCTGCCAGGCTCACATTGTCATCATCACACGCTTCTTGCCCCGGGGTACCTTACCGGGTCCACCATGTACCCGAAACGGTTCATCCATCTCCTCGAATCGGGTCTCGAAATCCATCAGCAAACTCATGGTGGATGACTTATACATCATAGAAAAACCGCATTTTTTTATTTAAAAAGTGAGAAAGCAGTTTATATATGTTTTGCGGTTTTCCTCCAAATCCAGAAAATATCATGGGAATCCGAATCATCAATAGCATGTAAAACCATGAATATAAGCATGAGCATCCATGAATGCGGCATATAATGAATAACAGTATGCGAAGTGACAAGCAACAACTACAATGTCTAAACTAGCATATAAGGCAAGCAACTAATCATCATGTCAAAACTACTAGTAACAAGCTACATTAGGCGATAATATTTTCTAAGGTGTGCGTGACATGGCAATTACCGATAAAGATGTGTGTGAGCCGGCAAGTAAGTGTACGTGGTACATACGCATTATCGGTAATGGTGCTGGTGTCCTAACAGCATAATGTCAACAATGCAAGTATGCGATGCGGAGCGAGCAACCAAAATGAGCGGGAGCTAAATATTAAACACAACAATAACTAATCTGCATTAATCTAATATAAGTCCTACAAATGGTGCCTTTTGAAATAACACGAATCATGGGGTTTTGAAAATAGGGGCTACGGTGTTTTTATGAAAAGATACGTCTTTTGAAATCTCCGTAGGATCCCTTGGGCTGTCTTTTAAAATACCCACGATTCGTTAGTTTTTGAAATAGGTTAGAATCGAATCTAATCTAACAACTAAACTAAAGGGCTAAGCTAACCAGCTGGACTACAGGTAAGGAAACCACCTAACATCTGAGTCGATATATATACATACCTGTATATATATTAGTCGGTGATCCCGCCTCAATAATATCATATCCGATATCATATCTATAATCAGACATCCCAAGTCAAGAGTGCGGATCAATCATCAATATACAGCTCGTACGTAAATCCGTCGTACGGCATCCCAAATCTGGGTACGGGTCAATATCATATTCATCATACTATTCATCTGGTATCCTCTTTATCAAATATCATGATCGGGGTACTGATCTACATCTAGTACAATACTGATACCATCTATGTATGCATGCAGGTGTAAGAATTACTATGTCAAAAGACCCGCTAAAACATCATGTCGTATCTCAATACGAACCAAATCACATCTCCGATCTCCTGGCCTCAAGCCCAATCTCATCGACTCATCTCAAATCCCAAATACTATCCTCAAATCCAGTATATAAACACATAGTCCCATATCCATGTGTAAATATACACATCAATATATATTCCCATACGCACATATGAAAGAAAGAATGTATGCAAATATGTGTGTGCGTGCGTGTGTGAGTGCGACCACTACTCTAGGGTTTCGCAACTACACTAAACCAATCCAAAAATACCAAATATCCATCTTATCATCTATAATCTCAACAACATATAATCAATATCTATGTGTATACGTATTCGTATACATCACCACGAACTGCGGGGGTGCTATACGCCATCCACTCGACTTCTCCCCGTAGATATAAATCTACTCACCTGCATCCTGCGTGTCGGTGTCGATAACGCCATGCTCCGTCGCCTCGAAATCTACGTGAAGGTACCTACAATGATCAACCATAGCAATGCGTATGAAAATCAAGGCAGAAAACCGATACAGCGCACAGTGTGCTCATAGGTTGGAACCTATGGCCCAAACATGCAAATCCAACAAACAACCCCTGTTGTCGATGTACGAACACCCGACAACCAAATACAAATCCAAATATCAAGAAAGTGCATTTAAAAATACGGAAAACATCGCCTAAAACACACCAAAATGTTAGTGTATATGCCCTAGAGGCCATTACTGTATCATACTAGTTCGTATATTACTTAATGGATGCTTGGGATATTCACCTTGTATATACAATCTTGCTCAAAATAGTAGTATGCTACTTGGTTTGTCTCTACTTCAATGTGTACTTGTGTTTATTTTACTATATCACTTATACGCATTAGTGGAGCCCTTAGGATCTTTGCTTGATTACCAGCGTTGTGATGGCAGTCACACTAGTGGGGGCTGGGTAATCTATAAGCACATCCTTATACAGGTCCCTAGTCGCAGGACTATCGAGACAGGGCATCGATACTCCGGAGTAGACTAGCGTATGCGCTTCTCATCCCAGTGTGGGAGATGGTCTATCCCACAGCCATCAGTACGTCGTACTGGAGATAGTATACGGGTGCTCGTTGGGTTACGAGTACACTGGACAGGACTCGTCGGGAACTGACAGGTTGGTATTATACCTATCGTCAGTCATCAGTTCCCAGGTGACATGAGTACAGCTTAGTCCGCTGACTTGACACTGGCACTTCGCCTCGAGTGTGTTCCCACTGCACTTTGATCACTACCCTACCACGGCTCAAAGGAGTCGTGCAAACAGGTGGTGGTTGGGTGCAGTCCCGAAGCACTTGGAGGCAGTGACGGTTAGACAGGATTCGTCTCTCCCGGTATTGGGGGTTGACATCGCGCTGTGTCTAGGAGAGCCATTACACGAGTAGTCCCTGGCCAGGGCAAACGAGATATACTGGTAGGTTTCCAGTGTTATCTCAGGGTGTTTTGGGCTTCGCTCCGGCACGACTTGTACCGCTATTGGGGGACTGACGTTTACCGCCCCCTAGGCCCGCCATGCGATGTATCAGACGAACAGACCGGACTGTACGGAGACTGTCACATTCAGACTCAGTAGGAGTACCGATGGGGTTTCACCTCGTCAGCCTTCTTGTCGACATCTACCTGGGGACCGTTACGCACAGCTAGTGCCGCTTGCGGTCTGTGGTTAAACCCACTGCCAGCGTAGTGTCGAGTCTTTAGAGTCCCACACAGAGGGTATTCGCCTATGGGCAAAACAGAGTAGAGGTCGCATGGTTTTGCGACAGGGTTCGTTCTCATCCGCGCACTTGTGCACGTTTGGAGTCCGGACAGATATTACCAGCGGGCTCTGGTTTGAGCCGGATACTGGTATAGTATTTGGGGTTGCTTTTATCTCTCAGTATTCATGTTCCTCGGAACATGAATGCAGGTGTGTATGCACAGTTATTTGAGGAGGAGGAAGATGATTTCCATTAGGGTTTCGGAACGGGTGCGTATGCACAGTTGACAGTCGTCTTTTTCCAAACCCTAATGGATTTGTATTATATCATTTAATAATATATAATAAAATGAAATTGTGTCATGGTTAGTTTTTGTTGACTTGTTGACCATGGTTGACTTGTTGACCATGGTTGAACATTTGACTACCATCATTACAAATGCAAGATGCCTTTTCATTCTTGCTTTATTCATTTAATGCTTGTAATGATATTAGTCATTCTAAACTATCCATCAAACCTTTTTCATTTTGATTATTATTATTATTTGATTATTCTTTTTTCTTTTGTTATGGTTGCAAAAGGAAAAAAAAAAGGCTCATTCTATCATTCTCACTCTCTCTCTTCACTTCATCTTCTTCTTCCTCTAGTCAAGAGAAACCTTCTCATGAGTTGAGAATCCTTCTCTTGAAAAATAAAAGCAAACCCTAGACACTCTCTACTCACTCTAGGATCAAGGGTCTAGCAAGCCGGCGATTCTAGTTTCACTCCAAGTACGAGAAAGAGCCCAAAGGTCGAGCCTTCGAGGTGGATCCATCTTCGACGGGAGAAGGCGACAAAGGAGAACCATCAACCTCTACAAAGTTTGAAGACGAAGGAGTTCAAGTCTAGGTATAACCATCTTCATCCGAGTAGCTAAACCTCTTTAGCTAGGTTGCTAGTTTTAGTTTAGACAACGATCCCGACCTTGCATAGTCCATGTTGCCTCTTGCACTAAAAATTTGATTTTTATACCGTTTCCGCCTCCCCGTAAGAACCGGGGGTCGCAACGTGGACTTACACAAAATGCTCCCAGATTTTCCCCAGATGACAATTAGCCAAAACTGCATATAGGAGGGGTCTAATTTAGTGCAAAATGAGCCCTGGAACAAAAATGGACCGATTCCCTCCTACTCTGGCCGCAAATTGCAGCCAGAATGCTCAAATTTGCGGCCTTAGGTTTGAGTTAGGGGCTCGGGTCTTGGTGGTATCCTTCTAGGTGCCTGCACGACTCACTGCGAGCTCAATTTTATTTTTGGTGCCCCCGGGTTGCTCCAAATTCCAGAACACCTTCACAGATCACACAAACCGACATGAAAAGTTCCGTAATTCCGTATTTTTGGGTTTCAGGTTGTGTTAGGCCAGATTTTTGGTCAATATGGGGTCTAAGGTCACCATTAGAGTCCAATTGCATAGCAACATCTCAACTTTCCCCTAACCCTCTCTAAGTTGGTCCAAAACACACCAAATTACACGATATCGATATGAAACTTGAATTGAAACTTAAGCACAAGAAATAACACTCTAATTTTGAAGAAATTACCTCATAAGACCCTCATGAATCCTCAACAGCACCAAAACATCTACTTTCTTGGTCCAAAGGCATGCTTGTGAGCTTGTGTACAACTTTTGTGAAATGGAAGTGGGGTTTTAGGGTGAATTTCATGGAGTAATGGGGGTTTGAAGGTGGAGGAAGAGGAGGGCAGCAGGAGCAGCAGCAGCTCATGGAAGAGGGGGGGGGGAGAAATGAGAGGAGAAAACAAGAGAGAATGGCCAAGTCAAACACCCTCACCTACCCTCTCTCTCTCACCATACCTATTTCTTTAATTAAAATCCTTTTCTTTTCTTTTCTTTTCCAAAACCTTCTCATTCAAATAGTAAACCCAAAGAAATAGCCATGGTAAGAAAATGTAACACAAGTGTAGGAAAAAGGTATGTGTATGTTTTGCACAAAATTGCTAAAAACCCGATTAACGATTTTTAATCGCGATTAGCACTAAATTAGCATATAATTAATCATAAAGACTTAAAAATGTCATAATTTCATAAAATACCCTATTTTAGAATTTTCCATAATTTTTCCAAAATTTTTCCTATTTATCGGTATTTAATTATAAATTTAATATTAAAATAATCAATAAAATAATATTAAATTATAAAAATTCCCAAAATAATATTTTATTATTTTGAAATGTTACAATCTTCCCCCCTTAAAGAAATTCGGTCCCCGAATTTAAATTTAAACCCCCAATTTCTAAAACATTTCAATAAGAAATCCAAGTCGTCGGGGCTCCGAAATCATCAATACATAAACACATCATAGCGCAATGCATGCGTAAGAGTAATGAGAAGATAACTCAAAAACAAAACTCCGTCAAGTATCCCGCAATTATCGGAGTTATGGTAAGGACACGAATGCCAAATCCAAAGCAAAACCAATATGATATAAATCAGAACTATACATATAAATATCAAATCTATACATGTAAGTTTCTAAAGGAAATGCATGCCAAATCTTTTAAAGTCGTTGTGCAATGCGCATAACACTGCAAAGTGGCGGACGTCTCTTATAAGAAAATAACCATATACGTATATACCTTTTGTTTAATATGCACGTTCCGCCGTTTTGAAAACAATTTAGAAGGGTTTCCTTGTTTTAAACATTTCGTGTCTTATCAGACGCGTAGGTAAATACTGAGACTATAGCTCGCTTTTGGAAATCTCTTCGATAACTATCAATGCATGCAAAATATACCCAGGTACTGTCTTCTGACTAGTCCTGCTCAGTATAAAAACATATAGCAATCATCATAAAAACGTACCGCTCCATAAGAAATCAATTCCAAAATATACATATGAATACTACGTGCGTCTGGTGCGCACGAAAATCAAGATCCATAAATGTGCCATACATGTGCACAGAAACAACATCTAAGTGCATCGGGTGTGCACGAAGCATCTGTCATTGGCCAAGTGTGTGCCTGACAGCAAAAACAGGTGCATCTCATGCACGAAGAATCTCGATTTAGTGCATCTGGTGTACACCAAATCGCATCTCATAACATGCGCCCAACATGCGCTAAAATCCAAATCCGGTGCATCCATCATGAACGAAATCATGAAATCCAATATCAAGCGCCGAAACACGCGTAAAATCCAATCAGGTGCATAAAGTGCACAAACAAACATCGAACATCCCAATCGAAATCGAAGTCCAGTGCAACTAAGTGCACAAAATACATGTCACTGCACTGCAAGCATATGTAAACTATACAGAGTGCAAAACCCAAATCGTGTGCGTGCATACGCACAAAATCAACTCAAATGTATGAAACCCATGAAATCATATATATGGGAAATCAAGGCACGAAAACAATATCAAGTGCAACAACTGTGCAAAATCGCAAATATCCGATTGGTACAACCATGGTGCATGAAAACAAATATCATGAAACTCAATCATCAAAATCACTCATGCGAATAGATCGCCCCAAAATACCGAAATCAAGTATGGCGGAATAGTTCCGCTCAAGCACATCCTCCAAAAATCTCTGGCCAACTGTCGTGGTCACTCATAGCATATCTCGTCGACGATCCTGAACTCTGGCCTGTTGGTGTGCGTAACATGACCGCTCCTGGGTTCAAGTCTTCTCTGTGGATTACCAATCTCACGATCCATCGGCTCATCGGCCCTGTCAGGTGTGCTAACGGGGACGATTCCGTTTTGGCACTTCTCTGGTCATCTCTCGGTCAATCATCGCGACCACTCGTAAAGCAGCATGTCACTGGCGTCGGCCTCTGGCTCTCTGAATGCACGTGACACATCTGATCCTGGGTGCAAATATCATTGCAGCAGTGTCCTGGAAGGAATCCTGCTCAAGGTCTCTTCCAAGTCTCATCTCTGCCAACTGTCCGGAAGTCATCGTCCTTTACTATATCTGCTTCTTGCTCCGGAACGGCTGCATACTCATCGCGACTCCTTCTGGAAGGTATATCCAAGTACAATGCCTCGGCATGCGTATCACATCTCTGATGTCGGCGGAGTGGAACGTCATCTTATCAAGATCTCGCACGAACCGCTTACTCCACCTTTCTCTAATCTCGTCTGCTTCGGACTCGTCTCGTCGTGGCTGCATGGACTGAGCTCCAACGGCTATCCTCGTATCTGGAGTCTCCCAAGAAATGCATCTCAGCGATTAGCATCCGAATTAAGTCGAACCATCCGATCGATTCGTCGAATCCTCACAGTCCCCCAAGAGCTCAACATCTTGGGTACAGTATAATAGTATCGAGTACATACCACAGCATCGGTGGTCCAGCCGTAGAAGGGCAAACCCAAGCCTCACTAATGGCGCCACAGAACTGCCGCAAACCCTAAGGTTCAAAGGCTTTCACACGGTCATTAAGTCGAGTTAGGGTTTCATTCTTCTAGAGGGTCCATAGAATTGCCTGCATGTCTTTCCGAATACTTTAAACTTGGAATAATAGGTTTCTGACATCCGATCATCTCTGTCGACTCTCAACGTCTCCGCGTGAAGTCGTCTCTAGCTGGAATCGATCTATCTGATGACCTCCCATCGGGGTAGGCGAACGATCCACATGTCCTAGTCATTCATCCTCGATGACTAGCGATCTTCTATCATCTCTTAGTACAACTCATTCTGCACTAACTCCAGCATCTGGGGCAATATCTCATCGTTCGCAGCAATAACTGGCTCGCTCGTCTGCACGCTGAACGGTGCCTCAATCATCAGGAGTAAGCAATACTTCAATGGTCATCAAAATCTGGCTGGCCTCTGTCAGTGGCTCAATCCTCTGGTGTCGATCAGCACATCTGAGTAACCTCATACAGCGATCCATCCAACGCTCGTGGCGCCAAAAACACCATCAAAAGACACATCTCTGCAATCGTGTGTCGCCGGAATCACGCCCTGGTCAGTCCTCGTTCGTAACGAGCTCATGCTGACCGTAACTCTAGCCGTAGCTCTCCTTGCCCGTAATCGTGGCGGTAAAACCATAACTGGTACCGATGAAGCTAGATCAGGAATGAATATGATACTGAGCAAAGAAATGTACATCCTAAGGCTCCTTAAGAAGAGTGGCGTGTCGTAAATATGCCGCGGAACATACCCACGATACGTCACTCTACTTTAGTCACCTATTCCATCAACCAAGGGTCATCCTACGCTCCGAAGGTAAAACCTAACGCTCTGATACCAACTTTATCACGACCCGAAAAGTACGGAACATGACCGGCACTTAAACTACGAAACGTCTCGAGGCGTTCGTAATCTAAGTAAGCCGAAAACCCAGAAATCCAAACCAAGAAAAACAGTAGAGTGAAGGAAAACCAATTTAAATCAAGTAGTTTTAATAGCATAAGCCGAATTATGCGTTTTTAAAACATCAATTATTTCCTGAAAATTTCGGCAGAGTCTCCTTTGTAAAACTGACCCCAATCGGGTACAAAACCTGATAAAGCATATACAATGAAAATGCATCCCCAAGCGGGAGCTAGCTCTTCGTCAATCGACGGTCACAACCACACAAGAAATATAATATACAACACCGAAAGGCGAGGATCACAACAGAAAAGGAAACTCAAAACAACATGAAATCCGTATAAATACAAAGCGCGACTCTAAGGTCGATAGAATAAACAACACTGGTCTCTATCTCTGAAATAAATACATGTTTGGTTGATGGAACTTCTAGATACAACAGAATAATGATATACAAGGTAATATGATGGGTACGATACCAATAAACCCACCTACTAGCAAGTCACCCGAACGAAACTGTGCCCGCAAAGCCGTAATGAAACCTGTACGGCAAACCTGCAAGAAACTGGGGCACAACGGGGGTGAGTTGCCAACTCGTGAATAGAAAACATCTATGAACAGAAATCGCATGTATGACGCAATCCTAGGTCATACGATCATAATATATCCTCAATATAATCAGCAGTCTAAAACAATGACTAGGGTATATATCTAACCCAAGTGTAATCTCATATGCCCGTGTCAGTGCCTCAGGTAGCAATATATCATATGAATGAGGTATGAATGCATGAAAACAGAATACATGTAAATGAAGAAACTGTTTTCATAATTTAGTGAGATTTCCTTTGTATTTTTAGAATGAGGTATCATAATGAAATCAGCATAAAACAGTGCCTAGCATCGGCATAAAACGTAATCCCAATATCTCGATATCTCTGTATCCCAGTCTTTGTACCTCAATATCTCGAAATCTCAATATCTCAATCACAATATCTAGGGCGCCGTCAGTCCAGACCGGCCCCTAGCATCCATCTCAAGACCACGACGGTATCCTCCGGATATCCGACGCGTCGGGTAAAATCACCGGTAGGTAGTGGTCCCCTGCCAGGCTCACATCGTCATCATCACGCGCTTCTTGCCCCGGGGTACCTTACCGGGTCCACCATGTACCCGAAACGGTTCATCCATCTCCTCGAATCGGGTCTCGAAATCCATCAGCAAACTCATGGTGGACGACTCATACATCATAGGAAAACCGCATTTTTTTATTTAAAAAGAGAGAAAGTAGTTTATATATGTTTTGCGGTTTTCCTCCAAATCCAGAAAATATCATGGGAATCCGAATCATCAATAGCATGTAAAACCATGAATATAAGCATGAGCATCCATGAATGCGGCATATAATGAATAACAGTATGCGAAGTGACAAGCAACAACTACAATGTCTAAATTAGCATATAAGGCAAGCAACTAATCATCATGTCAAAACTACTAGTAACAAGCTACATTAGGCGATAATATTTTCTAAGGTGTGCGTGACATGGCAATTACCGATAAAGATGTGTGTGAGCCGGCAAGTAAATGTACGTGGTACATACGCATCATCGGTAATGGTGCTGGTGTCCTAACAGCATAATGTCAACAATGCAAGTATGCGATGCGGAGCGAGCAACCAAAATGAGCGGGAGCTAAATATTAAACACAACAATAACTAATCTGCATTAATCTAATATAAGTCCTACAAATGGTGCCTTTTGAAATAACACGAATCATGGGGTTTTGAAAATAGGGGCTACGGTGTTTTTATGAAAAGATACGTCTTTTGAAATCTCCGTAGGATCCCTTGGGTTGTCTTTTAAAATACCCACGATTCGTTAGTTTTTGAAATAGGTTAGAATCAAATCTAATCTAACAACTAAACTAAACTAAAAGGGCTAAGCTAACCAGCTGGACTACAGGTAAGGAAACCACCTAACATCTGAGTCGATATATATACATACCTGTATATATATTAGTCGGTGATCCCGCCTCAATAATATCATATCCGATATCATATCTATAATCAGACATCCCAAGTCAAGAGTGCGGATCAATCATCAATATACAGCTCGTACGTAAATCCGTCGTACGGCATCCCAAATCTGGGTACGGGTCAATATCACATTCATCATACTATTCATCTGGTATCCTCTTTATCAAATATCATGATCGGGGTACTGATCTACGTCTAGTACAATACTGATACCATCTATGTATGCATGCAGGTGTAAGAATTACTATGTCAAAAGACCCGCTAAAACATCATGTCGTATCTCAATACGAACCAAATCACATCACCGATCTCCTGGCCTCAAGCCCAATCTCATCGACTCATCTCAAATCCCAAATACTATCCTCAAATCCAGTATATAAACACATAGTCCCATATCCATGTGTAAATATACACATCAATATATATTCCCATACGCACATATGAAAGAAAGAATGTATGCAAATATGTGTGTGCGTGCGTGTGTGAGTGCGACCACTACTCTAGGGTTTCGCAACTACACTAAACCAATCCAAAAATACCAAATATCCATCTTATCATCAATAATCTCAACAACATATAATCAATATCTATGTGTATACGTATTCGTATACATCACCACGAACTGCGGGGGTGCTATACGCCATCCACTCGACTTCTCCCCGTAGATATAAATCTACTCACCTGCATCCTGCGTGTCGGTGTCGATAACGCCATGCTCCGTCGCCTCGGAATCCACGTGAAGGTACCTACAATGATCAACCATAGCAATGCGTATGAAAATCAAGGCAGAAAACCGATACAGCGCACAGTGTGCTCATAGGTTGGAACCTATGTCCCAAACATGCAAATCCAACAAACAACCCCTGTTGTCGATGTACGAACACCCGAAAACCAAATACAAATCCAAATATCAAGAAAGTGGATTTAAAAATACGGAAAACATCGCCTAAAACACACCAAAATGCTCCCAGATTTTCCCCAGATGACAATTAGCCAAAACTGCATATAGGAGGGGTCTAATTTAGTGCAAAATGAGCCTTGGAACAAAAATGGACCGATTCCCTCCTACTCTGGCCGCAAATTGCGGCCAGAATGCTCAAATTTGCGGCCTCAAGTTTGAGTTAGGGGCTCGGGTCTTGGTGGTAGCTTTCTAGGTGCCTGCACGACTCACTGCGAGCTCAATTTTATTTTTGGTGCCCCCGGGTTGCTCCAAATTCCAGAACACCTTCACAGATCACACAAACCGACATGAAAAGTTCCGTAATTCCGTATTTTTGGGTTTCAGGTTGTGTTAGGCCAGTGTTTTGGTCAATATGGGGTCTAAGGTCACCATTAGAGTCCAATTGCATAGCAACATCTCAACTTTCCCCTAACCCTCTCTAAGTTGGTCCAAAACACACCAAATTACACGATATCGATATGAAACTTGAATTGAAACTTAAGCACAAGAAATAACACTCTAATTTTGAAGAATTACCTCATAAGACCCTCATGAATCCTCAACAGCACCAAAACATTTACTTTCTTGGTCCAAAGGCATGCTTGTGAGCTTGTGTACAACTTTTGTGAAATGGAAGTGGGGTTTTAGGGTGAATTTCATGGAGTAATGGGGGTTTGAAGGTGGAGGAAAAGGAGGGCAGCAGGAGCAGCAGCAGCTCATGGAAGAGGGGGGGGGGAGAAATGAGAGGAGAAAACAAGAGAGAATGGCCAAGTCAAACACCCTCACCTACCCTCTCTCTCTCACCATACCTATTTCTTTAATCAAAATCCTTTTCTTTTCTTTTCTTTTCCAAAACCTTCTCATTCAAATAGTAAACCCAAAGTAATAACCATGGTAAGAAAATGTAACACAAGTGTAGGAAAAAGATATGTGTATGTTTTGCACAAAATTGCTAAAAACCCGATTAGCGATTTTTAATCGCGATTAGCACTAAATTAGCATATAATTAATCATAAAGACTTAAAAATGTCATAATTCCATAAAATACCCTATTTTAGAATTTTCCATAATTTTTCCAAAATTTTTCCCATTTATCGGTATTTAATTATAAATTTAATATTAAAATAATCAATAAAATAATATTAAATTATAAAAATTCCCAAAATAATATTTTATTATTTTGAAATGTTACAGTTTCGATTTCGAATTTAGTTTTAATGCGACACGGTGCGTTATGATATGTAGGTACCCCATGCGGACTTCGAGACGACAAGCAAGCGCGTGGCGACGACGGCACCGGCGAGCGAGGACCAGGTGAGTAGATTTATATCTACGGGGAGAAGTCGGGTGGATGGCGTATAGCACCCCCGTAGTCCGTGGTGGTGTATACGGATGCGTATACACACCAACATTTATTATATGTTATTTGGGATTAATAACGATGCTTAGGATGGATATTGGTGTGTTGGATTACTTTAGTGTTGCGAACCCTAGGGTAGTGTTGCACTACACATACACACATACATACTTGCATACATTCCTATTGATATGTGCTCATGGGATTCTTTATAGTTATGGGTTCACATGGGTATGGGACTATGTGTTCACATACGGATTTGAGGATGATACTTGGGTTTGAGCTGAGTCGATGAGATTTGATTTGAGGCCGTGTGATCGGCGATATAGCAGGGTTCGTATTTGAGATACGACATGACGTTGTAGCGGGTCCTTGACGTAGTGTTTCACACACGTCCATGCATACGTAGGCGGTATCAGTATGGTACTAGACGTAGATCAGTACCCCGACCATGATAATTGATAAAGAGGATACCAGGTGAATAGTATGATGAATGTGATATTGACCCGTACCCAGATTTGGGATGCCGTACGACGGATTTACGTACGAGCTATATTTTGATGATTGATCCGCACTCTTGACTTGGGATGTCTGATTATAGATATGGTATCGGATATGATATTATTGAGGCGGGATCACCGACTATACATATACAGGTAGGTATATGTATCGACTCAGATGATAGGCGGTTTCCTTACCTGTAGTTCAGCTTGTTAGTTCAGCCGTATAGTTTAGTGTAGTTGTTAGATTAGATTAGACTCCTACCTATTTCAAAAACTAACAAATCGTGGGCATTCTTAAAGACAGCCCAAGGGATCCTACGGATATTTCAAAAGACGTATCTTTTCATAAAAAACACCATAGCCCCTATTTTCAAAACCCATGATTCGTGTTATTTCAAAAGGCACCATTTGTAGGACTTATATTAGTTTATTACAGATTAGTTATCGTTATGTCTAGTATTCAGCTCCCGCACATTATTGTTGTTCGCTCTGCCTCGCATACTTATTTTGCTGCATATTCCATTATTGATAGCATGCTGTTAGGACACCAGCACCATTACCGATGATGCGTATGTACCACGTACACCTACTTGCCGGCTCACACACATCTTCATCGGTAATTGCCATGTCACGTACACTTTAGAGAATATATTTGCTTGGCTTAGCTTGTTAGTTAGTAGGTTGATATGATATTAGTGTACCTGGGTTATATGCCAGTTTAGACATGGTAGTTATTACTTGTCACTTCATGCATACTGTTATTCCATTGTTCATGCCTAGTTATTAATCATACATTGCAACTTGGTTATTGACACCATATACATTCATTAGCATTGACATATGCACTTGTGATGACTTCTTGAGATTTATGATATTTCTTGATTTCGGGGGAAAGCCGCAAAATTTCTAAACTTATTAACCCTTTAAAATATGTAAATTGCGGTTTTCTAGTGATGTAAGTGTCGTCCACCATGAGTTTGCTGTGGTTTTCGAGATCCGTGTCGAGAAGTGGAGGAACCGTCACGGGTACATGATGGGCCCGGTATGGTACCCCGGGGCAAGATGAATGTGGTGTTGACGTTGAGCCTGGCAGGGGACAGATTACCTACCGGTGATATTACCCGACGCGTCGGATATCCGGAGGATACCGTCGTGGTCTTGAGATGGATGGTAGGGGCCGGTCTGGACTGACGGCGCTCTAGATATTGAGATTGAGACATTGATATTTCGAGACAGTGAGATTTATGTTTTGTGTCGATGCTAGACACTGTTGATACTGATTTCATTTATGATACCTCAGTTTAAAAATACGAAGGAAATCTCACTAAATTATGAAAACAGTTTCTTCATTTACATGTATTCTGTTTCATGCATGCATACCTCATTCATATGATATATTGCTACCTGAGGCACAGACACGGCCACATGAGATTACACTCGGGTTAGATATTTACCCTAGCCTTGTTATAGGCTGCATGTTATATACATTTTTGAGAATATATTATGATCATTGACCTAGGTTGCGTTATTTATGCGATTTCTGTGCGTAGATGTTTTTCTATTCACGAGTTGGCAACTCACCCCCATTGTGCCCCAGTTTCTTGCAGGTTTTGCCGTACAGGTTTAATTACGGCTTTGCGGGCTCAGTTTCATTCGGGTGACTTGCTAGTAGGTGGGTTTTTCTTGTATAGTACCCATCATATTACCTTGTATGATATTATTCCGTTGTATCTAGTAAATTCCATCAACCAAACATGTATTTTTGAGATAGAGACCAGTGTTGTTTATTCTTTCGACCTTAGAGTCGCTCGTTATATTTCTGGTGGTTTTGAGTTTCCTTTTGAGTTTTGATCCTCGCTGTTGGCGTTGTATATTATATTGCTTGTGTGGTTGTGACCGTCGATTGACGAAGGGCTAGCTCCCTCTTGGGGATGCCTTTTTAGTGATTTCGTATACTATTCATGTTGTATCCCGTTTGGGAGCCAGTATTTACAAAGGAGACTGCCGAAATTTTCAGTAAATTTTGATGTTCTTAAAAACCGCATAATTCGGCTTATGCTATTAAAACTACTTGTTTTAAATTGGTTTTCCTTCACTCTACTACTTTTCTTGGTTTGGATTTCTGGGTTTTCGGTTTACTTAGATTACGTACGCCTCGAGACGTTCGCAGTTTAAGTGCCGGTCATGTTCCGTACTTTCGGGTCGTGACAGTTACACTCACCCATGGTTGCTAAATGATAAGCATCACTTGATTTTCTATTATTGATTATTCATTTTTCATTATTTTCCTTCTTCTTCATCTTCTTCATGAAGAGAAGAAAACCATTGCTAGAAAATTCCAAGTGATGAATCCAAGTGAGAAATCTAAATCCAAAGTGAACCCACTTCCTATTTCTTCATCTTCTACCACTTGCCATGTAGTAGAGTGTGTTATCTTCACAAGTTTCATGACCAAGTGAAGATGGAGCTTGAGTTAGAGTTGCCTCGACGTAGATCATCTTGGGCATCGAAGTCAACGACCTAGCCTGCTCATTTCTCCGACGAAACCATCGCAAGAGTCCGGGATCCCGGTGATCGCAGCGAAGGGACGTCATCACGGAGCTAAAGAAGTGGAGGACCAGATCTACAAAGGTTGTATTTCCATTCACTTGTTAGCAAAGTAGTTTGCTTGCTTCTCTTTTTCGCCTTACCTCTAGTAATCGATCTAGTTTAGGGTTTCTCGGCACCGGAAAATTTGAATTTGGCATGGTTGATGCCTTGTAGAACCTCTTGAGTGTGCCTAGGAACCCTACAGTAGTATCAGAGCCTAGCTGGAGCTTTAGGCGAAGTGTAGACGAAGTTAGAGATCCGATCGAACCCCGAAACCCCGATCAAAACCCTTCTCCGTACATTTTTTCAAACTGTGGATTTTTGTGAATTAAAAATGCTCAGAAAATTAAGCAGGAAAATATAAGAATTACTGTGAAGTACGGACCCCTAACTCAAAAATTTGACCGCGGAACTGCGGCCATACCAAGAGTTTGGCGGCGGTTCCGCTGCCCAAATTGTGAATTAGTCCCTCAAACTTCACATATTTATTCTTAGGTCCTTTCTTGTCATTTTTTTCTGGGAATTTTTTAATTTCACTCAAGTGTTGAGTTTTCTAGTGTTTTATTTGGGACTCGTTAATTCGATCGGATAATTTAACTTCGTTTAAGTTTTTCCGGATAATTTCAGAACATGTTAAAAAGTTCGACCGGATATAAATACCCAATTTTTCCCCTGCCGGGAAATTTCCTAGTTTTGGATTTTTCCGTAGTTTAAGAACGTCTAAGTAGTGCAAGTAACGCGATGGACCCTCTAGAAGACAACAAACCTTAACTCGATTATGTGACCGTCTTGAACTGCCCTTTGAACCTTAGGGTTTGGGGCAGTACGGCATGCCACATGTGAGGCGTTGGCTTGACCCTTCTACGGCTGGACCGTTGGTACCGTGGCATGAAGTGGATGTTTTTAAACTTATTTCATGTGTTGAGCTGTTTCGGGAAAACTTGGGTGTTTGATTGTTCGATCGGAATGTTTAACATTTTCTATTTATCTGGAATGTGATACAATATTTGGAATCTACAAGTAGTTATGAGATAACTAATTTGGATGTTATAAACATAGCAGTTTAGTCTCAATTGATCGGTTGCCACGGAATTTTGATGCGATCAAAAGTCCGTCGCAATCACGTAGTGTACGCGGATACTCGCCGGGTAAACTTAATAGACAACCATGCCCCATAGCCCCGACCAAGTGACTGTAGGAGAACCCCGTCGCCAAAAGCATCCGTTCGGGTGCTCGCGGCAACGGTGTTCCGCCTTAGTGCACTTCGTCGACGGCATCTGGGGGTGTGGCCGTCTACTAAAGTTTGCGACGAGCATTCGATCAGTTTATCGGGAATCTTGTTGAATTGCCCGACTAGATATTGAAAAGTCTTTTCGATATAGAGACTAAAATGCGGAGCTTATAATTGTTAGGCATGCGATGTCTAAGGAGGTTGCGGATTCCAACTGTTGTAGTTTTACGCTTTCTTTTCTGTGACCGTAAGTGTAATATGTGATATCGCCGTTTTCGTTGCTATATGTCAACGACAATTGGGATGCGCACATTTACTTACGTTTATGACATGTGATGTTATGTGTTGCTGGATATGTTATATTGGATCGTCGCGTTTTGAATAGCCGGGGTTTTTATGTGAGATGAGAGTATTTTTATTTTCATTCATGTAAAAATTATTGTATGTAATATTCTTTTATTGGGACACTTCCGGGTTGAGTTTGCTGTCACCATTTGTATATTATTTACTTTTCCGCACTAGGATAGACCCAAGGAGGAGAGCACAAGTAACCGGGTTCTAGAGTCCAGAGGGAGACCAACTCGAGGAGTCGAGTCCGGGTCTCCTAACTCTAGAATTGGTAGGGTTGCTTGCCGCTCTCGTAGGGGTCTAGGGGTGTGGGTTTGGCTATTCATCGCGACCGTGGAATCCGTGTTTTATACAGGCTCGTATTGAAAACACGGACGTCCTAGTATATCCAATGTT
Organism: Agapanthus africanus; assembly: GCA_030015575.1. Lineage (NCBI taxonomy): Eukaryota > Viridiplantae > Streptophyta > Magnoliopsida > Asparagales > Amaryllidaceae > Agapanthus > Agapanthus africanus. Next base: position 128,564,779 of record JASDDO010000016.1, on the reverse strand, counting down.
TCATATGTTTCTTCTGCTGCGATATCTGTGATATGATCATTTGATATATTATGATAGATACTGTATATAGTATATACGATATATTATATAGACGTTACTTATGTTTTACACCCGCGCTAGCCCTGCCCCGCTCTGCCGTTAGTTACCTAACCTAACGGTGCACGAGGGGACATCGAGGCGAATGCGGATGGCATAAGTGTACGTTGTATTTATCTGTGATGTTTAGGTGATTTAAATGATGGGACTTCATTAATATGATTAATGAAAGAAAAGAAACCTAAAAGATGTTGTAGAATCGAATTTTCAAAAACATGTAGCTACAGTTCTTGCTTTGCATCGCGGTGTTCCTTGTAGAACATCCTGCACCTTATTCGATAAGGAAAGCGCCGAGATCCCTTCACCGGGGGTGACCCCTTTAGCAATAACTGGCAGATGCTACAACCCTCGGTTTGTCTTTTGATTGCTTCTATAGGTTTTGCTTTGCACAGCGGTATATATGATATATCCAGCACCTTATTCGATGAGGAAAGGGCCGACGATCCCTTCACCGGGAGTGACCCCTTTAGCAAAACTAGAAAAGCCTAAAAAACACTCCATTTTAAAATCATTTGATTCTACAACGATATCAAGTTCATTACGCAATAGGTTTTCAGAAAAACCTGTCCTAGCCCTCCATCATTTCAGATAAGTACTACTTAGTATTCATGCTGCGGTAGTTTGGCATGCGTCAAGGCGTAGTGTACGGTAGCTAACTAGTGCTTATCTGCTAGCATACGATGCGATTGGATTAGGGTATTCGTACGGCGTTGTTTGCCATGCGTCAAGGGTCGGGTGGGTTTAATTCAATCAAGAAATGTACGGGTTGAACTTGACTAGCGGACTATGGGTTGTTTGGCATGCGTCAAGGTCATAGCACGCTAGGGGCAAAAGCATTATCGGGAATTTCAAGTGTTGAAATTTGCAATGAGATTGCATAACTTCTATGAGATAGTTGGATCCCGATACCCACTGTGAGTAATTGTTACTCCTGGGAGAGTTTTACACATTACAATTAGCCGATCAAGTAAGTGTCTAGAAAGGTGTCAACGGGGTTACGTCTCTGGGAAAACGAGGTTTACTTTAATTAGGTCTGTGCGAAAGCACGGGGAACCTCCCTCAAAGTACCGACACTGTCCTGGCTGAAAGATTGGCGAACTTGTAGCGTGTAATTAATCCCGGCCAGTCTTTCCTTTTAGGGTTTGAAGGAAGATTTGATAAAAACAGTGGGAGCCATCCTGATTAGATAAAATAATAACCAATCTGATCTTGCAAGAGCATACGCTGAGTGTTTTCTTCTCTCTCTCTCCAGGTAGCGACCATATCACGCCTTAATCAAGATAATAAACCAGATATATTGACTGAACCCGCTTGATATACTGAGCTGGGGAACATTGGTCCCGCTCCAACTTATAATTGTTATAAGACCGAGCAGGAATTAGGAGAATACCAGGATTCCCATGCCGCCCAAACGAAGAAAGTGCATGAGATGTATCTCCTTCGGGTGTGTTCATTACAAAGAACCGTTTCTCAGTATCCTCTGCGTCCTGGGTATTTGATACCGGATCAGGATCCCAGATATGTAATCAGTTACAGAGGGCTACAGAAAGGTAAAGAACTGAGAACGGGTGATAAGTTTCATGAGGCAGAAAATGGTGCAAGTGTTGCAGCCAAGTCTGTTGGTCACTGTCACCTTGTATTACCAGAATACATTGATTCTGAACAAATGTTATTAGATATCGAACCTGATGTACAAAATCATATCAGTCTCTTTATTAGTAAAGAAGGATATAATTTTGTATTGTTGGATAATGTTTTGTACATTTCCTATATCAAGAGTTGATCGGTTCAGGCACGTTATCTAAAAGCATTGACGTTCTAAATCAAACTACAGTTCTTAGTATACAGAACACACACAAGAGGAAGAGTTCAGAAATGAACGAATCCTTCTTGAGGTATTGTAGACTAGGTCATGTCAATGCGACCCGACTAGCTAAGTTACAATGAGATGCATATTTAAATCAGTTTGAATTTACATCTTGTGAAACTTGCCAGTCATGTCACAAAGATAAGATGACCATAGCTCTGTTTAATGGAAATAGAGAAAGAGTTAATGAACTCTTGGGATAATACATGATGATGTATGAAGGTCCCCTGTCTACACATGCCAAGACCGGTTCTTTGTACTTCATTACCTTCTCTGATAATCTCTCAAGATTCAGACATATGTTCCTGTTGAAACACAAGTCCGAAACTTTTGAGATAATCACCGAATATAAGTTAGAAGTAGAGAACCAAAAACCGGGTATAAGTATTATGTCCTATGATAAGATCAGGGAGGAGAATACTTGTGCATAGAATTCCTGGACTATTTTAAAGGAGAATGAGATTCTCTCTCCGTATTACTCCTCTGAATACACCACAACACAACGGTGTATCGGGGTGGAGCAATCGCACCATATTAGATATGGTGCACTCTATGATGAGTACTACCGAGTTTCCTATTTCCTTATAGGGTGTTATGCACTTATGAAGTTGCATACCTATTGAATAGGGTTCCGATCAAATCAGATGCCTACCATTTCATATGAGATATGGAAAGGGAAGAGCCCATCTCTTAAGTCAGTTAAGATTTGGGGTTGTCCGGCCTATGTCTAAAAGCAAAATCCGGACAAGCTCTAGGCAAAGGCAGTACTGTAGAAGTTTGTTGGATATCCCAAGCATACGCAAGGGAATATCTTCTACCTAACCGAGGAACAAAAGATGTTTTGTTACTCAGCATGCCACCTTTGTGAAAGGGAATTTCTTATGAAGAAATTTGTGGACATGAGGTAGAACTGGAAAGAGTTCCAGCTATACAAACTGCAGCTGATGATTTGGTAGAACCAAAGGATTCAATAGCAACCAACGAACCTCAGCCTCTCCGCCGATCTAGTAGGGTTCCTCACCCACCTTAGAGATACTTCGGTTTCTCTATGACAGTGGGAGCAAGGATTGCATCATGAGATGATGACCCAACTAGTTTCGGGCTGGCCATCAGGAGTAGGACTCTATAAGAATGGCTGGATGCTTAGCGATCTGAGATGGAATCCTTATACACCAACAAAGTATGGACTTTGGTTGCTTTATCTGAAGGGTTAAATCCCCATCAGGAGCAAGTATATCTTGAGAAGATACTTGGTGTACATGGAAAAGTTGAGACTTTCAAAGCTAGTCTTGTCAAAGGTTTGCATCATTGACCAGGTATGGAATATGATGAAACCTTTTCTAAGGAGCTATGCTTAAGTCCATATAGATCCTACTTGCCACGGCTACATACCATGACTACGATATTTGGCGGTTGAGTGTCATGACTGCTTTTCTAAATGATGTTTTAGAAGAGAGCGTCTATAAGTACACAGCCAGAGGGCTTCGTAGACAGTAGGAGCAGCGGAAACGTGTGCAAAATGTTTTATATGATAAAGCAGGCATCGCGGAGTTGGAACATCTGTTTTGATGTGGTAGTCAAAGAGTTTGACATCATCAAAATGGTAGATGAACCTTGTATATACAAAAAGGTAGTAGGGAGTATGCTGGTGATCCTCGTAGAGTACGTGGATGACATACTCTTGATAGGGAAGGAGTTTCCTATGCTACGCTCGGTCAATCTCCGCTTATCACAAGGATTCTCCATATAGGATCAAAGTGATACCTACTAAATCCTGGGTTTTGGATCTATGAGATAGATCTAATTGGATGTTAGGATACTCACTAGTTGTAGTGAGTTGGTATCAATCGATCCTGGGAAGAATCACTGGAAAGGTTCCAGGGTGATAAGGACGACTGAATGTCAGTCGCAGGCATTTTCTTTACCCTCAGAGGAGGGACGGTATGTTGGAAGAGTTCCAAGCTAGATACCGTGACATACTAGACGATTAAAGGCAAGATACATCGTTACCAAAGATGCTACCAAAGAGGAAGTCTGGGTGTATATTAGTTCATGAGATGAACTTCGTTCCTCCCATTGTGTGACAATGGAGTTGTGGCTTATGCAAAGGAACGCCCGTCCCATCAGTGATCCAGACATATTCTTAGGCAGTATCACCTGATCGTGGAGATGGTTGATCTCCAGGGGATCGAGGTTAGGAGAGTAGACTCAAAGGACAACATGGCGGATCCACTCACAAAGGCCTTTTCCCAGAGAGAGACTTTTATGGGATGGTTGAGTATGAGATACTACAACCACTGCTATCAGATGACCCTAGTGCAAGTAGGAGATTGTTAGTTATATGTATGCCCTAGAGGCCATTACTATACATAGGATGTATAATGTAGTGGATGCTTGGACATATATAGGGATGACTTTCTTGCTCGATATGATAGTATGCTATCTGGTTACTCTTTACCTTAACGTGTACACTGATTGTCTCTCTGTTACATGTTGGTAAAGCCCTTAGGATGTGTACTTGACTACCTGGACTATGATGCGGATCATACTAGTAGGGACGTTGTAGTCCATAAGTACATCCTTCAAAGTCCCTAGTCGTGGGTGTATCGAGACGGGGCATCGATATACCAGAGTAGACTAGCGTGTAGCTTCTCGACCCATATAGATGGGCGATGGATGATCCCATATCCATTGGTGTTTGACATCAAAGATGATATACGGGTGCTCAGTGTAGACTGGGTACACTGGACGGACTCACCGAGAACTCCCAGATGGTATTATACCTTACGTCAGATGGCAGTTCTCAGGTGACACTGGTACAGGTTAGTCTGTATACCCGAGATCGTCATAGAGTCTTGTGTGATTCCCACTGTGCTTTGATTTCCACCTTACCACGTCCAAGAGGGTGCGCAAAACGGTGGTTTTTGGGTACAGTCCCGAATCACATGGAGGCAATGAGCGATAGGAGGGGTTTCGTCTCTCCCGGTATAGGGAGTTGATGTTGCGCAGTGCTCGATTGGCTATAACAGGAAGTCCTTGGCCAAGGCTGTTTTAGGGATTTACTGGTAAGTGTTACCAGTAATTTCTCGACCCGTTATGAGCCTCATATCAACACGACTTATCGAGTTATTGGGGTCTGACGTTTACCACCCCTAGACGAGATATGCGACATATCAGACGAACAGACCGGACTGTACCGTAGTGTTACTGGTTGGATTCACAGGAGTGTGAGCGGGCTTGCTCGTTGATCTTATGATCGCTCAATACCTGGGTGGCCATTACGTTTAGCAGACCGCTTGCGACTTGTGGGTGTTTGATATGATCATCACCTACTGCCGGCGTATTGACGAGTCTTTACAGTCCTACACAGGGGTTCCTGGCTCAAGCAAAACGAAATAGGAGCGCATATGAGATATGTGCGGGACCGAGAATAATACCAGTATGTGATACTGTATTCTATTCTCGCGATTTGTGACATTGATCGGTTGTATGCGATATAGCCGGGTTAGCGGATCAAGTGTTGATTCGATAAGTTGTTACTATTGATATTAGTCGGTTATATGCAGTATAACCGGATCATTAAATTAAGTGTTGATTTAATGATTTAATGTGTAATTATATATTTGATATATTACTTTACATTAACTAGTATTTGTTCACTTAAGATTGATTTTCTCACTTGATGTGCACAAGTAGTATATGTGATATATTTTTGTGCACTTGATTGTATCATGTTTGATGATACATGCAAACTTGGGTGTGTGTATGCTATACACCATGTTTAGTTAATGGTTAGGATTTCATTTGCCTTATTTATTTATTTTCTTTATTTATTTTTGGCAAGAAACAAAATGGTGGTGGCTTTCTTTGTTTTATTCTTGAAGATTTATGAAGCTTCAACCATTTTGTTTTATGCTTAACCTAACCATTTAACTAAACCTTAGTTTATTCTCTACATGAGTTACACTCACCCATGGTTGCTAAATGATAATCATCGCTTGATTTTCTATTATTGATTATTCATTTTTCATTATTTTCCTTCTTCTTCTTCATCTTCTTCATGAAGAGAAGAAAACCATTGCTAGAAAATTCCACGTGATGAATCCAAGTGAGAAATCCAAATCCAAAGTGAACCCACTTCCTATTTCTTCATCCTCTACCACTTTCCATGTAGTAGAGTGTGTTATCTTCACAAGTTTCATGACCAAGTGAAGATGGAGCTTGAGTTAGAGTTGCCTCGACGTAGATCATCTTCGGCATCGAAGTCAACGACCCAGCCCGCTCATTTCTCCGACGAAACCATCGCAAGAGTCCGGGATCCCGGTGACCGCAGCGAAGGGACGTCATCACGGAGCTAAAGAAGTGGAGGACCGGATCTACAAAGGTTGTATTTCCATTCACTTGTTAGCATAGTAGTTTGCTTGCTTCTCTTTTTCGCCTTACCTCTAGTAATCGATCTAGTTTAGGGTTTCTCGGCACCGGAAAATTTGAATTTGGCATGGTTGATGCCTTGTGGAACCTTTTGAGTGTGCCTAGGAACCCTACAAAACGTGTATAGGACGTGGATCAAGAAGAGGTCTAATAGGGATCCCTCAATGCATATAAAATTCGAATTCCTCCACAGGGAGGAAATAGCGACACAGTTGTGTCACTAACATGGGGCATGGATAGTTAGCAGCCCTCTTACCCGCACCAATTGAGTGAAGTAATACCGTGCACATATCATAGCTGGGGTTTCTAGTCATCAAAGTGTGCACAATATGATGGGATGGTGTGAAAAATGTCGTATTGTGCGAACTACCAAAAATGTTATTTTGTGCCCAATGGCATACAGTCAACACGTTCGCATAAAGGGTTTTAGCCTGGATGCCTTTGCGTGGCTCCCTTGAACAATCATTACCCATCAAGGGTAGGTAGTCCTCGAATTGGAGGGGTTGGTCATGAATAGGTAGTCTAGGTATTAAGGTGACTTCATGGATGAAGTCACTATCGATTATTATTTCCCTATCCCCCCAAATCAACCTAATATAACCGTGTTGTGAGAGGCAACTATCTTCCATGCACTCGTAAAATCGGGTGACTAGATCCGGAAGCGCGAAGGAATTTGGATGGTTAAAAAGGAAAAAGTTCTACCCACGCCTTCGGATCTCATCACCGAAATAGCTACCATAGACCGTGTGTGCAAACATTTGTGAAAAGTCTCCTTCAAATTGCAGGTGCCATCACAGAGAGCAAACTGAAAAAATTTAAGTTTAACAGAGAGGGTAAGGAAATGCAAACCTCCTTTGAAGATTTCAGAGGGCGACGACAACAGGCGGCGGCGGTTGCCCGGTCGAAAGGGACTTGGGCGGCGGTTCCGCGGCGGCGTGGGGAGATCTCTCTTTGCGATCGTCAGCGGCGGCTAGGGTTTTTTGAAGTTGGAAATTAGGGTTTGGTAAAAACCGTGGAAGGGTTGGGTTCTATTTATAGGTGTTGTTTTTGGTTATTTGCAAAAAGGACCTCTTAAAAAGAGGAATTTATTTATAGATAAAATTTTTATTTTATTATTATTTTTTTTATTATTTACTGAAATTTTACAAAAATACCCCTAAAAATTGGAATTTTTTATATATATTTTTTTTCAATTTTTTATTTTTATTTTGTTACAAGTGTGACATACCCCCAAACTTATTTGAAACAGTGTTTCCACTGTTTATGGCAAGATAATCGAAATTTGGGGGTAGATGGAGGAAGATCAGTCTTTGTAATCCGGCACCTGCAATATCAGGAGCTCCTCCGAAGGGTCCGTGGTGAGGAACGGTTTAAGCCTATGTCCGTTCACTTTAAATAGTGAACCGTCCTCCGGATTTTCTAAATCGACCGCACCGTGCGGATATACAGTGCGTATCAAAAATGGCCCTTTCCATCGAGATCTGAGCTTGCCGGGATGGAAATGTAGCCGGGTGTCGTAAAGTAAAACCTGTTGACCAGGTTTGAAAGTTTTGCACATAAGGTGTTTATCGTGAAACACCTTCGTTCGGTTTTTGACGACAACTGCGTTCTCGTAAGCTTCATCCCGAAGCTCGCTTAATTCATTCAACTGCAGCTTTCTATGGCTGCCCGCATCTCCGAGAGATAGATTCAACTCTTTTATCGCCCAAAATGCGCGATGCTCAATTTCAACTAGAAGGTGGCATGCCTTTCCATAAACAAGCCTATACGGAGACATGCCAAGATCGGTCTTATAGGCAGTTCGAAATGCCCAAAGGGCATCAATAAGTTTTGAAGACCAATCCTTACGGTTTTTGGAAACCGTTTTCTCCAATATCTGTTTAATTTGCCGATTTGAAACCTCGGCTTGCCCACAGGTTTGGGGATGATAGGGCGTTGATAGCTTGTGATTAATGGAATATTTCCGCATTAAGGACTCAAAAGTCCTATTACAGAAATGAGTTCCATTGTCGCTGATGATTGCGCGGGGGTGCCCAAACCAGGAGAAAATGTTTTCTTTGAGGAATCTAACAACAACCTTGTTGTCATTAGTCCGGCTGGGCACAGCCTCGACCCACTTGGAAACATAATCAACAGCGAGGAGAATATACAAGTTCCTAAAAGAATTGGGAAATGGTCTCATAAAATCAATCCCCCAAACATCAAAAATTTCCACAACCAATATTGGTTGGAGCGGCATTTCGTTTCTCCGAGATATCCGGCCCAAGTGTTGGCACCGGGAGCTTGTCTTGCAGTAATCATGTGCGTCCTTAAAATGTTGTGGCTAGTAAAAGCCACACTGCAAGATCTTTTCGGCTGTCTTTTTGGGGCCAAAATGCCCGCCACACGCTTGATTGTTGCAAAACGACAGCACGCTCTTAAATTCATTGTCGGGGACACACCGACGAATAATTTGGTCGGGACAGTATTTGAATAGATATGGTTCATTTTAGTAAAAATGTTTTACCTGGGATAGGAATCGGAGTCTGTTCTTATTCGACCATTCATTTGGTATAAGTCTGGTGGCCAAATAATTCACAATATCTGCGAACCAAGGTTCGCATGATACAGTCAAGAGCTGCTCATCTGGAAAAAACGTCTTTTATAGGAAATTGAAGCGTTGGCGGAGAAGGGGGACGTGAAAGATGGTCGGCGACTACGTTTTCGCATCCTCTCTTGTCTTTGATGACAATGTCAAACTCTTGTAGTAAGAGGATCCAACGTATCAGCCGAGATTTAGCGTCCTTCGTAAAAAGATGGTGAAGAGCTGAATGGTCAGTGTATACGATGACTGAAGAGCCGATTAAGTAGGGCCTGAACTTTTCTAGTGCAAACACAACAGCTAAGAATTCCTTCTCGGTTGTTGTGTAATTTAATTGGGCCTCGTTCAAGGTTCGGCTAGCGTAATAAATTACATGCGGCATCCTCTCGATGTGCTGTCCAAGGACAACACCAATGGTAAAATCAGATGCATCGCACATAATTTCAAATGGATGCGTCCAGTCAGGAGACGAAAGAATAGGAGTAGAAGTAAGTGAGTTTTTCAATGACTCAAACGCCTTCATACGGCTCGAGTCGAAATCAAATGTGGTGTCCTTGGACAATAAAAGAGTCAAGGGTCTAGCAATCTTGCTAAAATCCTTGATGAACCGTCTATAGAAACCGGCATGGCCAAGGAAGGCTCGAATGTCTCGGACGCATTTGGGAGGTGGGAGATTGGAAATGACTTCAATCTTCGCTTTATCTACCTCAATGCCATTTTGCGAGATGATATGTCCTAAGACAATACCTTCTCGTACCATGAAGTGGCACTTCTCCCAATTTAAAGTAAGGTTCTTATCCTTACACCGGGTAAGGACTGCGTCTAGATGTAGCAAACACTCATCAAAAGAGTCGCCGAAAATGGAGAAATCATCCATGAAGATCTCCAAGAATTTTTCTATCATGTCTGAAAAAATACCCATCATACACCGCTGCAAGGTAGCGGGTGCATTGCATAACCCAAAGGGCATGCGACGGTAAGCAAACGTACCGAAAGGACAAGTGAATGTGGTCTTGTCTTGGTTCTTTTCGGCGATGGGAATTTGATTATAGCCGGAGTAGCCATCCAAAAAGCAATAGTATTCATGCCCAGCCAATCGTTCTAGCATTTGGTCAATAAAAGGTAATGGAAAGTGGTCTTTCCTTGTCGCGGCGTTGAGTTTTCTATAATCGATGCATACTCGCCACCCAGTTTGGGTGCGAGTAGGTATTAACTCATTCGCCTCATTAGTTATGACCGTTATGCCCGATTTCTTGGGGACAACATGAATGGGGCGAACCCACTGGCTATCACAGATAGGGTAAATGATACCACCATCAAGACATTTTACGATCTTCTTTTTAACAGCCTCTTTCATGACTGGGTTGAGTCGTCTCTGTGGATCTGTTGCTGGCTTGGCATCATCCATCATATGAATAAGATGTTCAACTATTAGGGGACTAATCTGTAAGTGTACGGTAGCGCCCCGGCCGTCTGTTCGAGGCCAAAATGCGGAAACAAAAACTTTTTCTTAACTTGAAACTGGCGCTATCGTATAATTTTTCCCGGATCGAACCAATAACCTACAACTAGCAACTAGAGAAAGGTTAGTGTGGCTATACCGATCGATCCGTGTCCTTCGGTCTTTGGCCACCATCCCAAGCTCCCCGCGGCATCTACGATCTCCGGTCTCCTCGTTGGAAGGGCAGCACATCGAGAAGTCTTTTTACGGGCTCCCTCTTCATCCTAAGCAACTTGGGCACGAAGTGTGCTAATCGACGTGTCCAAGGTTGAAATAGAGTAGTGTAGAACTCTTTGTCTCAATTCATCCAAGCTCATGGATGATGGTTAATTGAAGTTGCCATTTTGGTGAAGATGGAGGAATGAATTTTTGGAGATGAGCAAAGGATTTTGATTCAAGGAAAATGAGTCAATTCACCCTCAAAAATTTGGACAGCCCCGTCTTGTATTGGACGGCCATGAATAATTTTTGGAGGAGGAGGTGAGTGTAGGAGCAATAAGAGGTGACCATAAGCACAAGAAAACCTCACTTCAAAGTCTTTATCAAATCCAATCTCATTAATGCAAGAAATGATGCACAAAATAAATCAATCTCATCAAGATTATTGCAGAAGCTGCTGGAACCCCGGCACCACAACCCCCCCATTTTGTAAAAGCTACTTTTACAAAATAGGCCCCTCCAAGCAAAAATCAGCCAAGAAAAGAAAGAAAGGAAAAATGGCTGAAACGGAATGCAAACTGGCAACTTCAAAGAAGCAATCCCATAATAAATTACAGGAAAAACCCCGCGACTGTATATACATACCCGCATTTGTATTCCGACCGAATACAAATGCAATGAGACAAAATCTACACAATATAATACTAGGATCCGTACAGTCCGGTCCGTTCGTCTATGAGCATCGCATGTCGGGCCTAGGGGGTTGGTAAAAGTCAGACCCCCAAAAGCGGTACAAGTCATGTCGGAGTGTAGCCCAGAACACCTTGAGATACTACTGGAATACCTACATGTAAACCTCCTGCCATGGCCAAGGACTTCGTGTAATGGCTCTCCTAGACACAGCGCGATCTCACCCCCAATACCGGGAGAGACGAACCCCTGCCGATCCGCTCACTGCCTCCATGTGGCTCGAGACTATACCCAACAAAAACCTATTTGCATGACTCCTTTGAGCCGTGGTAGGGTAGTAATCAAAGCACAGTAGGAACTCACACGAGACAAATGACGATCTCAGGTAGATGAACTAACCTGTACACATGTCACCAGGGAACTGCTATCTGACGTCAGGTATAATACCAACTAGCAAGCTCCCGGCGAGTCCTGTCCGGTATACTCATAACCCAATGAGCACCTGTATACATCTTAGGTGAACCAACTGACACCAATGGCTAGTGAGACTGGCCACCGCCCTTATTCGGGGTTTCGACTGTATACACTAGTCTACTAATGGAGTTTCGATGCCCAGTCTCGAAACTTCCACGACTAGGGACCACTTTAACGATGTGCTTATAGACTACCCAACTCTCACGTATTTGATCGCCATCATACTGCTGGTAGTCAAGCAAGAATCCTAAGGGCTCTATCAACGAGCAATAGTGACCTGTAAGGTCACTTGAAGCAGTGCACGATGATAAAGATAAACCATGGTAGCATATTATTCTCTATCAACGTGTAATAGTGAACAACAATGTCACCTAAAGCATGTACACGATGATAAAGACAAACCAGATAGTATACAATCATCTTGAGTAAGACTGTCCTACCGGTATAGGTCCTCCCTCAATCATTGCAATCACGTGCCTGCGATCCAATAATTGACTCTGAGGGCACTATATCCAACAATCTCCTACTTGCACTCAAGGCTAATTATTGCGACGTCGCATACTCACAGCCCGTGTGATTCCGAACACCCAACTCCTCTACTAATCAGTCTCACAAAGCCCGTTTGCGAAACTATTGCGTTCGAGGAATAGCCTCAGTGAGTGGATCCGCCCTGAAGTTTCTTTCTATGTCTCTCTTTATCTCAAGTTCGCGGAGAAAGCCATCTCCCGTAATGAGCAATACCTGTCTTAGAATATGTCTGGATATCTGATGGGACCTAGTTCATAAATGAACTCCAAATCCAAACTTCCTAGACTGTATCGTCAACTAAACTTAATTTGTATCCTGCGCCATGCCTCCCTCAGTATCCGCTTGGACCTCCTGTCCAAAGTACTGCCCCTCGTCAGAGGGAAAACTATAACTCTGACTGTCACTCTGTCATCCAGGTCACTTTGGAAGCCTGGAATGATAACCGTCTCCCGAAAGAGGCTGTTGTTATCATATCCCTAGAACACCCACTTATGTTCTAAAACTGCTTCCGAACGTTTCTCCAAGATAGGATTAATATCAACTTATTGCAGCTCGTGCTAAAACAACATCTGGTGTGGTACTTGACATCTCATGATCAATTCAATTGCCTAAGCAAGTGATCTGCCAATCATTCACATCCCTCTCCCCTTTAGTCTGTAAGACACCTTTAGAGAGGGTGACTCTATCACCTGCAGGTACACTACCGTACCAGGAGTCGTCCATTCTAAAACACCTTTAGAATGCTGTCTAAGTATCCAGATTGGGACACTTCCTAAATCTAGATCTAAAACCATAGATCTAGTGACCAGAATGTCTGATATTATATCTATATCCTTTGTGGAGAAACCACTGTGTGACAACCAAAGTACAACCGATCGTACTATATGAATTTCACTTCTTACTATGTGTATGTCATCCAAATACCAGGACATTACACCCTACTACCTTCTTAACAGATCCATCCTCTATTCTGATGAAGTTAAATCTATGACTGTCACATCAGAAATAGATGATCTATCTCCGTTATATCTGCTTTAGTCTATAAAAAGATATAAGCCACTTGTCCACTATGCTTCCGCTGCTCCCACTGACTACGACAACCCTCTGGCAGAATAATATACACGTACACTTCTAAAGCCAGTTCAGAACGACGCTATACCCATCCTCCTGCCGGGTCTCATAGTCTGGAACAACAGTAGTGTCAAGTCTGGGTAAACAAGAACCTCCCTGTCACCGTCCTTGAGGCTACCGGAGTACCTCTCGGGTGCCTGAGGTTACCCACCATCATCTGCGGAGTGGCCAATGGAATGTCAAACAAGATCGAATCTTTAGGTTCTTATCAAATTTTCAGTAATCGTTTGCGGTTCTGGAATCACTTCCAGTTCTACCATACTCCCACTACTGTTTTCTGAAAAAATCCATTTTACTAAAAACTGTGGCGAGTCAAGAACAATATCACTATTGATCTTCCAGATGGTAGAAAATCAACCCTCGTCATAGCCCGGGTCAACCCACAAACAGCCATTACAGAAACGTGCATTGAGTTATCTAGAGTCTGGTTTTAAGCATAAGCCGGACAACTCCCCTACCTTAAGATTGTTAAGATATGAACTATTCTATATCCAATATAGAAACAGAGGCACTGATTTAATTAGAACCAGATTCAAATCATGCAGCTGTCTCCAGTGCATGTCAACTAAATGGAGAGAGGCCGATCAGCATTACTCAACTTAGGAATACATCCAGATATGAGTAACCTGAAAGAGAAGCAAGTTCTCACAATCATTACTATCAACTGAATACCATACACAAGTATCTACATGTTCGATCTCTTTGAAGAATCCCGATACTTGCAACACCTGGTTCTCTACTTTACTCTTATACCTATAACTTCTCAAAACTTAGACCTTGCATTTCTAAGAAACACATGTCTAAGAACTAGAGAAGTCATAAGTAAACAGAATATAGTATGAGTACCAACCCCTCTGTCCTAATGGACACTGGACAACATACAATACTCTGTATAAGTCCCCTGAGTCTAATAACTCATTCCCTGTGTGTGGTAGGTTGAAAATTGTACTTGTGGTTAAGAAGAATTACACCGCTGTTTAATGCTCCTTACCTAATCATTCACTGATATAGGTAAATGTCATAGACATAATTTCAAAAAGTTATATCTCACTTTATAAAAATAAACGTACAGATATATCAATTTGAAATTGGTGCATAACAACGGATATTCAAAACCAAATATTTGCCGTCCGGCAAAACAACCCAGGCGATTTCCTCAAATATCACCAATTACAACGAATCCCGATATAATGAGGATGATCACCCAATTCCCAATAACTTACTCCCACTCATCATTTGTAAAACCATACAGATGTGAGAATCAAACCTGGTAAATACATACCCTGGAGCAAGGGCTAATTGGGAAATCAGTTTTCTTTTAACAATACACAGTGAAACTGAAACATTGAAATATTTCGTAGGGGTATCCGGGTATTCCTAGTAATGCCTCTTCCATTATCAGATTCACAACTATAACCGTATATTTCTTTGCCATCTCTCCAAATCCCTTTATATGTCTTTAGTCATTACCTTCTGTACACCCTCTTAGGCTAAATGGTTTTCTTCCTTCTCTACCGTTCGACACCACCCTATGGTTTGGAAGAAGACTATCCAATAAGCATAATAGGTGTACTGTCCTAATCCCAGGAGCACTCGCAATGCGAGAGAAGGTGAAGATAAAAGACACTTGAATAAACCTTATTCCTATTTCTCCTGAACCAGAATCCATCCCCGAACTGGAACAAGTTCCTTTCGAGTTCGTATATAACCATACGATGGAGTATCCAATAAACTGTGGATCTTCGTAGTGATACGGAGTGTCTTGGAGAAATAAAAAGGTGAAGTGGGAGTGGTAATGAAATACTTGGTTTGGTCGTGAATAGCAGTCGCAATTTACTTTGCCCTCTTACTAATCTCTTTATTTGTCTTTACTTAATACCTTCTGTACACCTTCGTTAGGCTAATTGGTTTTCTTCATTCCCTACCGTTCGGCACCAGCCTATGGTTTGGAAGAAGACAATCCAATTAGCATAATAGGTGTACCGTCCTAATCCAAGGAGCACTCGCAACCTGAGAGAAGGTAAAAGGAAAAGACAACTGAATAGTCCTATTCTTTTTCTCCAGAACCGGAAACCATCCTCGAATAAGTTCCTTCGAGTTCGTATATAACCATACGATGGTTTTATCCAATTGAAGTGTATGTTCGTAGTAATACGGGGTATTCTGGAGAAAAGGGTAAAAGTAGGAGTGCCAATGAGGTATGCAACTCAGACAATCCAAAAGCCAGTGTTATAAGAAGGTTCGGTTAATCTTGGTCACTGAGTCATAGTCTAGGGTCGGGCCATGGTCGCTGCCAAAGAGAGAGAGAAAAGAAACACTCAGCGTGCACTCTAACCTAGATCAGAATGGTTATCAATTTATCTAATTAGGAAACCTCCCACTGTAACGTCAAATTCTCCTCCAAACCTGGAAGAAGAATTAGTCGGGATCACCCGAGGAGTAAACCAACTCATCAGTGGGAATCGGGATCCAACTATCATCGCATGATAACGTGACGTAATCCACTCACGTTATCACACTCCAGAAGGTATGCGCATATCTGGCAAGTTTCAGTTTCTTTAGAAACTCCCGATGTGATTTTTACCCCATGCTCTTATGACCTTGACATAGGCCAACATATCATAAGTCACATGTCAAGTTGTACTCGTCATTATCCAGGTTAATTTGAACCCACCCGTACATACCTTTGACGAATGCCAAAATAGTAGTACGACTGTCTCAAACTAACGCATCTATCTATACAACAGAAAAATAACAAATAGCTACCATACACTATGCCTTGACATAGGCCACCAAACATAGTATGAATACTAAGTGCTACCTTTCTGAAATGACGGAGGGCTGTTAGTTATGTATATGCCCTAGAGGCCATTGTTGTACATTTGATGTATATTATAATGGATGCTTGGTTATATATAGAGAAGACTTTCTTGCTCGTCATGATAGTATGCTATTTGGTTTCACTTTATCTTAACATGTTGACTTGTATTGGTTTACTGTTTTACTCTCACATGTTGATAAAGCCCTTAGGATCTGTACTCGACTACTGGGACTATGATGAGATCATACTAGTGGGGCCACGGTAGTCGATGAGTACATCCTATAACTGTTCCTAGTCGAGGGTATATTGAGACAGGGCATCGATACACCAGAGTAGACTAGCGTATACGCATCTTGACCCATATGATGGGCGATGGATGATCCCATATCCATCGGTGTTTGACATCAGAGATGGTGTACGGGTGCTCAGTAGAGACTGGGTACACTGGACGGACTCGCCGAGAACTCCCAGATGGTGATATACCACACGTCAGATGGCAGTTCTCCGGTGACACAGGTACAGGGTAGTCTGTAGACCCGAGATCGTCATAGAGTCTTGTGTGATTCCCACTGTGCTTTGATTTCCACCTTACCACGTCCAAGAGGGCGTGCAAAACGGTGGCTTTTGGGTACAGTCCCGAATCACATGGAGGCAATGAGCGATAGGAGGGGATTCGTCTCTCCCGGTATAGGGAGTTGATGTTGTGCTGTGTTCGATTGGCTATAACTGGATGTCCCTGGCCAGGGCTGATATGGAGATTTACTGGTAAGTGTTACTAGTAGTTTCTCGACCCGTTATGAGCCACACATCGACACGACTTATCAGTTACTGGGGTCTGACGTATACCACCCCTAGACTTGATATGCGACATATCAGACGAACAGACCGGACTGTACGGGAGTGTTACTGATCGGATTCACAGGAGAACGCACAGGCTAGCTTGTTGATCTTCTGATCACTCAATACCTGGGTGGCTGTTACGTTTAGCTGACCGCTTGCAGCTTGTGGGTGTTTGATATGATCATCACCTGCTACCGGCGTATTGACGATTCTTTAGAGTCCTACACAGAGGTTTCTTGGCTCAGGCGAAACAGAGTAGTGGCATATATGTGATATGCGCAGGAACGAGAATAATGCGATATGGGATACCGTATTATATTCTCGTGATATTTAGATATGAACCGGGACATCGGATCAAGTGTTGATTCGATGAATCGGTACATGATATATTAGTCGGTTATATTCGATATAGCCGGATCGTCGGATCAAGTGTTGATTCGATGATTTAATATATAATAATATATATGATATATTATTATATTAACTAATATTGGCTTGCTTTATTATTTCATTTTCTCAGTGGATGATACATTGATATATATGCGATATATGTTAATTGTATTATTTTCTTTTGTTGCAAATATATAATATATATGTGATATATATTATTGTGACATGATATGATTAATTGTTAAACATGTTTAAGGATGATTAATTGAGGTTAAGGTTTGATTAGGGTTGGATGCTTCAAGTTCATTCTAGAAGCTTTCTTATTTTGTCATCCTTAAGATATTTAAGATGACACATTCTTTTTAACCTAATCAAACCCTAACCCTAGTTGTTTCTCTACTCATTCTCATCCATTCATCCTTGACCATGGTTACAATTCAATCATATGATTATATTCTATTCATCACAAAAGAAAAAGGATTATTCTTTTTCCATTATCTTCTTCTTCTCTCTTGAAAGAAAAGCTTGCTTGATTTTCTTGAAGTGATGAAATAAAATGAGAAAATGATATTAAAAGAAAGCAAAATCACTACTCTCTCATCCTCATCTCATCTAGCCCATGTGATTAGGGTGTTCTTCTCTTTTGAGTGAGAAAGCTTGAGTCGAAGCAACTTCAAGGTAGATCATTGGAGATTTGGAATACGACAAGCTAGAATGGATCGTTCGAGTCGTGGAGCCTCTCATGAGTCCGGGAGATCGTGGATCGCGGCAAAGGGACTTCTACTCGGAGCTTGTGAAGTGAAGGAGCGGACTACAAAGGTTGTAATCCCTCACACTTAGATAAAAGTTATCTTATTGCATGTTAAACCCTAATAATCTAGCAAAGATCCCAGCTTTGGGTTGTTCGGCACGTCTAAATTTTAATCCGGGCATATTTGATGCCTTAAGAACCTTCACAAGAGTGCCTAGGAACCCTACAGTGGTATCAGAGCCTAGCTAGAGCATTAGGCGATGTGTTTATGAAGTTAAAACTCCGATCGAACCCGAAACGACGAAACTTGACCCCTCTCTGGAAATTTTTTAAATTTTGGGATTTTTCTGAATTAAAAATGTGTAAAAAAATCAGCAGGTAATTCTAAGAATTACCATGAAACACGTGCCCACAATTCCACCAAAGTAGTGCGGAAGAGCGGCATAAAGAGGGTTCTCGCGGCGGTTCCGCGGCGGTGCTGTAGGATTGGGACACGTGGCTTCATGGTTTTAACCGTAGGTACTTGCTGACCATTCTGGATATTTTTAATCTGTTCCAGGTGTTTAAAATTCTAGGGTTTGTTTTGTAATAGTAGACTCGATCGGAATATTTTAAATTCGTATTTCTTTCCGGATATTTAGAAATTGTTAAACTAGTTGAACGGATATTATTAACCGACTTTTTCCCGGCACGGCAAACTTTCAAGCGTTGAATTTTTATTGGGTTTAAATCTTTCGGGAAAATTGTACAAGTTAAGCGGTGGACCCTCTAGAAGACAACAAACCTTAACTCGATTATGTGACCGTCTTGAACTGCCTTTTGAACCTTCGGGTTTGGGGTAGTACGGCGTGCCACATGTGAGGCGTTGGCTTGACCCTTCTACGGCTGGATCACCGGTACTGTAACATATTCTGGGATTATTTGAACTCCGCTCAAGAGTTGAGCACTTTGGGAAATTTTGGGTGTTTGATTATCTGTTCGGAAAGTTTAATACTGTATATTTATCTGGAATGTGATACAATATGTGGAATTCATAGAGTTAGGCATGAAATGCGGAGTATGTGATATTTCGGATTTACGATGTCTAAAGTGATTGTGGATTCCAAATATTGTAGTTTTACACTTTCTTTTCTGTGACCGTAAGTGTAATATGTGATATCGCCGGTTTCGTTGCTATATGTCAACGACAATTGGGATGCGCATATTTACTTACGTTGATGATATGAGATATTATGTGTTGCTGTGATATGTTATATTGGATCGTCGCGATCAGAATAGCCGGGGTTTTATGTGAGATGAGGGTTTTTATTTTCATTCATGTAAAATTCATTTGTAATGTAATATTCTTTTATTTGGGGCACTTCCAGGTTGCGGTTGCTGTCACCAGTGTATATTATTTACTTTTCCGCATTAGGTAGACCCAAGGTGGGGAGCACAAGTAACCGGGTTCTAGGGTCCAGTGGGAGGCCATCTCGAGGAGTCGAGACCGGGTCTCCTAACCCTAGAATTGGCAGTGTTACTTGCCGCTCTCGTAGGGGTCTTGGGATGTGGGTTTGGCTATTCGTCGCGACCGTGGAATCCGTGTTTTATACAGGCTCGTATTAAAAACACGGACGTCCTAGTATATCCAATATTTCATATATGTTCTTCTGCTGCAATGTTCTGTGATGAGATCATATTACTGCCTGAGACGAATGCTTATACTATATATATATGCTGATATATAAATATTACTGCTTTCGTTTCTTCTGTGATGCTTAGGAAGCATAAGCTGATGGGATTTTTATTAATGAGATTAATAAAAGAGAAGAAACCTAAAGATGTTGTAGAATCAAAACTTAATAAAAAGGGTAGCTACAGTTTTGCTTTGCACAGTGATATATACGATATATCCTGCACCTTATTCGATGAGGAAAGGACCGAGATCCCTTCACCGGGAGTGACTCCTTTAGCAAAACTGGCAGATGCTACAAAACGCGGTTTGTCTTTTGATTGCTTTTAGTGTTTTGCTTTGCACAGCGGTATATATGATATATCCTGCACCTTATTCGATGAGGAAAGGGCCGACGATCCCTTCACCGGGAGTGACCCCTTTAGCGAAACTAAGAAAAGCCTCAAAACACTCCTTTTCAAAAACTACTAGATTCTACGACGATATCAAGTTCATTACGCTCAGGGTTTTTCTGAAAAACCTGCGTAGCCCTCCGTCATTTCAGATAAGTAATATTTAGTATTCGTGCTACGGTAGTTTGGCATGCGTCAAGGCGTAGCGTACGGTAGCTGATTATTACTTATCTGCAGCATGAGATGCGATTGGATTAGGGTATTCGTGCGGCGTTGTTTGGCATGCGTCAAGGGTCGTACGGGTGGGTTTAATTCAATCACGAAATGTACGGGTTGAACTTGACTAGTGGACTATGGGTTGTTTGGCATGCGTCAAGGTCATACCACACTAGGGGTAAAAGTTTTATCGGGAATTTCAAGCGTTGAAATTTGCAATGAGATTGCATACCTCCTATGAGATAGTTGGATCCTGATACCCCCTGCGAGTAAAAGTTACTCCTGGGAGAGTTTTACACAGGACAATTAGTCATTCAAGTAGGTGTCTAGAAAAGTGTTAACGAGGTTACGCCTCTGGGAAAACGAGGTTTACTCTAATTAGGTCCGTGCGAAAGCACGGGGAACCTCCCTCAAAGTACCGACACTGATCTGGCTGAAAGATTGACGAAATTGTAGGGTGTAATTAATCCCGGCTAATCTTACCTTTTAGGGTTTTAAGGTATATTTGATAAAAACAGTGGGAGACATCCTGATTAGATAAGATAATAACCAATCTAATCTTGCAAGAGCATACGCTAAAGTGTTTTCTTCTCTCTCTCTCTCCAGGTAGCGACCATTTCAGGCCATAATCAAGATAATAATATGGATGTATTGACTGAACCTAATTATTGTACTGAGCAAGGGAACGTTGAACCCGTTCTTTCTTATAAGAGTTATAAGACTGAACAGGAAACAGGAGAATATCTAGATTCTCACGCCGCCCAAAAGAACATGCATGTTGATGCATCTTCTTCAGGTGTGTTAGTTATTGAGAACTGTTTCTCAGTTCACCCTACGTCCTGGGTATTAGATACCGGATCAGGATCCCACATATGTAAACAGTTACATGGGCTACGTAAAGGTAGAGAACTGGGAAAAGGTGATCATTCCGTTCAAGTAGGGAACGGTGCAAGTATTGTAGCCAAAGCAGTTGGCGAATATCATCTTGTATTACCAAGTCGTAATACACTGATTCTAAATGAGTGCTATTATATACCGAACATGATGTGCAACATTATATCAGTTTCTTTATTGAGTAAAGAGGGATATAATTTTGTAGTACAGGAAAATGTTATGAACATATTCCTAGATCAAAAGTTGATTGCATCAGGCTCGTTACATAATGGCATATTCATTCTAAATCAGAATACAGTCCTAAATGTACAAAAAACACACAAGAGGAAAAGTTCAGATATGAACGAATCCTACTTGTGGCATTGTAGACTTGGTCATATCAATGCGACACGACTGGCTAAGTTACATAGGGATGGTTATTTGAATCCGTTCGAATTATCATCTTATGATACTTGCCATTCATGTCTCAAAGGAAAAATGACCAAAGCTCCGTTTAGTGGACACGGAGAAAGAGTTACCGAACTCTTAGGACTGGTACATAGTGATGTATGCGGTCCCATGTTTACGCATGCCAGGAACGGTTCTTCCTACTTCATTACGTTCACTCATGATCTCTCTAGATTTGGACATGTATTCCTGATGAAACACAAGTCTGAAGCTCTTGAGAAATTCAGAGAATATAAACACGAAGTAGAGAACCAAACGGGTAAAAGTATTAAGATTCTTCGATCTGATCGAGGAGGTGAATACTTAAGCGGTGAGTTCCTAGATTATCTAAAAGAGAATGGGATTCTCTCTCAGCGTACTCCTCCTTATACACCACAGCACAACGGTGTATCTGAGCGGAGGAATCGCACCCTATTAGATATGGTGCGCTCGATGATGAGTACAGCTGAGTTACCTATTTTCTTCTGGGGGTATGCGCTTGAGACCGCCATAGACCTATTGAATAGAGTTCCTACCAAATCTGTGCCTACCACTCCATATGAGATATGGAAAGGGAAGAGACCACATCTTAATTATATTAAGATATGGGGTTGTCCGGCCTATGTCAAAAGACAAAATCCGGACAAACTCGAGGCAAGATCAGTCTTATGTAAGTTTGTAGGATATCCCAGAAATTCACAAGGGTATATCTTCTACCACCCCGAGGAACAAAAGGTATTTGTTTCTCGACATGCTACTTTCTTAGAAAAAGGTTTTCTTATGAAACAGAATAGTAGTATTGAGGTAGAACTGGAAGAGGTTCCAGTAACACAAACTATAACAGAAGACTTGGTTGAACCAGAGGATTCAGTAGTACCCGACGAACCCCAGCCTCTCCGCCGATCTAGTAGGGTTTCTCATCCACCTGAGAGATACTACGGTTTTCTCATTGATGGTGGAAGCGAGGATTGCATCATGAATGATGATGAACCGACTAGTTTCGAGCAGGCCATCACGAGTGGTGACTCTGTGAAATGGCTGGATGCAATGCGATCTGAGATGGAATCCATGTACACCAACAAAGTGTGGACTTTGGAAAATGCTCCTGAAGGGGTAAAACCCATTGGGAGCAAGTGGATCTTTAAAAAGAAATTTGGTGTAAATGGAAAAGTTGAGACTTTCAAAGCTAGACTGGTAGCAAAGGGATTTCGTCAACGACCAGGTGTGGACTATGACGAAACCTTTTCTCCAGTAGCTATGCTTAAGTCCATCCGGATCTTACTTGCCATTGCTGCATATCATGACTACGAAATCTGGCAAATGGATGTTAAGACCGCTTTTCTAAACGGTGATTTAGAAGAGAGCGTGTACATGACTCAGCCAGAGGGCTTCGTAGATAGTGGGAGCAGCGGAAAGGTGTGCAAGCTGCTTAAATCCATTTATGGGTTAAAGCAAGCATCACGGAGTTGGAACATCTGTTTTGATGTTGTAGTCAAAGAGTTTGACTTCATCAAAAATATAGATGAACCTTGTATCTATAAGAAGGTGGCAGAGGGTAAGGTAGTCTTCCTCGTATTGTACGTGGATGACATACTCTTGATAGGAAATGATATTCCTATGCTGCAATCAGTCAAGCTCTTCTTATCACAGAGATTCTCAATGAAAGATCTAGGTGATGCCTCCTGCATATTGGGAATCATGATCTATAGAGATAGATCTAAACGGATACTGGGATTGTCCCAATCCAGGTATATTGACACCATACTAAAGAGGTTTAGTATGGAAGAATCCAAGCGTGGGAATCAGCCCACGATCTCTGGACTCACTCTCTCCAAAGAGATGTCTCCCAAGACTGATTTGGAGAGAGCTCGCATGCAAGGGATACCCTATGCTTCGGCAGTAGGCTCTATCATGTATGCAATGCTATGTACCAGACCCGATGTAGCATACTCCCTAAGTGTAGTGAGTCGGTATCAAGCAGATCCTGGAGAGAGTCATTGGACAGCAGTGAAGAACATTCTCAAGTACTTACGAAGGACTAAGGAGATGTTCTTGGTGTATGGTAATGGAGAACTCCAGGTGGAGTCCTTTACCGATTCCAGCTTCCAAAGTGATAAGGACGACTCTAAGTCGCATTCGGGTTTTGTCTTTACCCTCAATGGAGGGGCGGTATGTTGGAAGAGTTCCAAACAGGATACCGTTGCAGACTCAACGATGGAGGCTGAATACATCGCTGCCAACGATGCTGCCAAAGAGGCTGTCTGGATCAAGAAGTTCATTAGTGAACTTGGTGTGGTTCCATCCATTGAGCATCCAATACCTCTGTATTGCGATAATAATGGAGCTGTGGCTTTGGCCAAGGAACCCAGGTCCCATCAGAAGTCCAGACATATTCTGAGGCGGTATCACCTGATCAGGGAGATAGTTGATCGCCGGGAGATCGAGGTCAGGAGAGTAGATACGAAGGACAACACTGCGGATCCATTCACGAAGGCTATTCCCCAGATACAGTTTGAGAGATTATTCGGGATGCTAGGTATGAGATACTACAGCAGCTGGCCTTAGTGCAAGTGGGAGATTATTAGTTATGTATATGCCCTAGAGGCCATTGTTGTACATTTGATGTATATTATAATGGATGCTTGGTTATATATAGAGAAGACTTTCTTGCTCGTCATGATAGTATGCTATTTGGTTTCACTTTATCTTAACATGTTGACTTGTATTGGTTTACTGTTTTACTCTCACATGTTGATAAAGCCCTTAGGATCTGTACTCGACTACTGGGACTATGATGAGATCATACTAGTGGGGCCGCGGTAGTCGATGAGTACATCCTATAACTGTTCCTAGTCGAGGGTATATCGAGACAGGGCATCGATACACCAGAGTAGACTAGCGTATACGCATCTTGACCCATATGATGGGCGATGGATGATCCCATATCCATCGGTGTTTGACATCAGAGATGGTGTACGGGTGCTCAGTAGAGACTGGGTACACTGGACGGACTCGCCGAGAACTCCCAGATGGTGATATACCACATGTCAGATGGCAGTTCTCCGGTGACACAGGTACAGTGTAGTCTGTAGACCCGAGATCGTCATAGAGTCTTGTGTGATTCCCACTGTGCTTTGATTTCCACCTTACCACGTCCAAGAGGGCGTGCAAAACGGTGGCTTTTGGGTACAGTCCCGAATCACATGGAGGCAATGAGCGATAGGAGGGGATTCGTCTCTCCCGGTATAGGGAGTTGATGTTGTGCTGTGTTCGATTGGCTATAACTGGAAGTCCCTGGCCAGGGCTGATATGGAGATTTACTGGTAAGTGTTACTAGTAGTTTCTCGACCCGTTATGAGCCACACATCGACACGACTTATCGGTTACTGGGGTCTGACGTATACCACCCCTAGACTTGATATGCGACATATCAGACGAACAGACCGGACTGTACGGGAGTGTTACTGATCGGATTCACAGGAGAACGCACAGGCTAGCTTGTTGATCTTCTGATCGCTCAATACCTGGGTGGCTGTTACGTTTAGCTGACCGCTTGCAGCTTGTGGGTGTTTGATATGATCATCACCTGCTACCGGCGTATTGACGATTCTTTAGAGTCCTACACAGAGGTTTCTTGGCTCAGGCGAAACAGAGTAGTGGCACATATGTGATATGCGCAGGAACGAGAATAATGCGATATGGGATACCGTATTATATTCTCGTGATATTTAGATATGAACCGGGACATCGGATCAAGTGTTGATTCGATGAATCGGTACATGATATATTAGTCGGTTATATTCGATATAGCCGGATCGTCGGATCAAGTGTTGATTCGATGATTTAATATATAATAATATATATGATATATTATTATATTAACTAATATTGGCTTGCTTTTTTATTTCATTTTCTCAGTGGATGATACATTGATATATATGCGATATATGTTAATTGTATTATTTTCTTTTGTTGCAAATATATAATATATATGTGATATATATTATTGTGACATGATATGATTAGTTGTTAAACATGTTTAAGGATGATTAATTGAGGTTAAGGTTTGATTAGGGTTGGATGCTTCAAGTTCCTTCTAGAAGCTTTCTTATTTTGTCATCCTTAAGATATTTAAGATGACACATTCTTTTTAACCTAACCAAACCCTAACCCTAGTTGTTTCTCTACTCATTCTCATCCATTCATCCTTGACCATGGTTACAATTCAATCATATGATTATATTCTATTCATCACAAAAGAAAAAGGATTATTCTTTTTCCATTATCTTCTTCTTCTCTCTTGAAAGAAAAGCTTGCTTGATTTTCTTGAAGTGATGAAATAAAATGAGAAAATGATATTAAAAGAAAGCAAAATCACTACTCTCTCATCCTCATCTCATCTAGCCCATGTGATTAGGGTGTTCTTCTCTTTTGAGTGAGAAAGCTTGAGTCGAAGCAACTTCAAGGTAGATCATCGGAGATTTGGAATACGACAAGCTAGAATGGATCGTTCGAGTCGTGGAGCCTCTCATGAGTCCGGGAGATCGTGGATCGCGGCAAAGGGACTTCTACTCGGAGCTTGTGAAGTGAAGGAGCGGACTACAAAGGTTGTAATCCCTCACACTTAGATAAAAGTTATCTTATTGCATGTTAAACCCTAATAATCTAGCAAAGATCCCGGCTTTGGGTTGTTCGGCACGTCTAAATTTTAATCCGGGCATGTTTGATGCCTTAAGAACCTTCACAAGAGTGCCTAGGAACCCTACAAGGGCTACGAATGGTTTTTGGCGAAAAACCTTTAACGCAATGAACTTGATATCGTTGAAGGAACTGGATAGCTTTTTATAAAAATATAGTGACGAAAACCTTCGCTAAAGAGGTCACTCCCGGTGAAGGGATCTCGACTCTTTCCCCGCAGAATGATGTGCAGGATATTCCAACTGAATACCACTATGCAAAGCAGAAGGCAATCGTCTATAGTGAAGTTATTACCCTGACATAAACTTCTGTCCAAGGGGTCACTCCCGGTGAAGGGATCTCGGCCCTTGCCTCGTCGACTGAGGTGCTGGATATTCATAACCGAATACCATTGTGCAAAGCAGAAGAGAACGTCCTTGCAATAACAGCTTTTTGAAAAATGTTCCAACAACATCAGAATAGGTTTGTTTAGCTTGCATTGATCCGAATCAATGGAGTCCCATCAATTGATCACACCACAAAAGAATGAAAATACGATGTACGTATATGCTATCCGCATTCGCCACTGAGTCCCGTCATCACCCGTTAGGTTACTTAACTAACGACATTGCGATGACTGGACTAGTGCGGGTGCAAAACATATACAATATCTACTAGTATATATATCAATATATAATATTCGCTCATGGCGTGATAAAATGCAACATCACAGAAATGTAATAAGCATCACAGAACAAAACAGATAATCTGGGATCCCCGGGTTTCATAGAGCCGCTACTGAAACTCGACGTTCCCCTGGTCATGTGGATAGCCTGTGCAATGTAATCCTAGACCCCTACGGGCGCGGAAAGTTACCCGCTAAAACCTGAAGCGAGGCAGCCCCCTTCAACAACGTGAATGGACCACCCAGCACTTCACGGAATCCGGTAACTTGGGCACCCTTCCTTGGGTCAACCTGTACCCCCTACGAGTGCGGCGAATAGCCCGCCAATTCTAGAGTGAAGCCCCCTCCGTCTCAATGCTATGAGATCCGGGCTTGTTGCCCTCTAGAACCCGGCTACCCGTGCACCCCTCCGTGGGGAAATCCCAGTACATAAAGTAAAATATATACAACGGGTACATCGACCTTAGCGCGGTCGTGCCCCAAAAGAATAAAATACAAACAGGCAGTAACAGCAGTCCACATGTCGGACGCTTGCCCCGCAATATCAAATGTACATATACAACCAAACTGTACTACCATTGCATCCAGGCTATCCACCACGACAAATCCGCAACATCACAGCACAACACAGAACATCAACGTGAATGTCACGTTCGCAAATCCGTCTAAAAGAACTATAGCAATTAGACAGGATTTACCGATCAAATGACATTCACGGTCGTAGATATAATGTAAATTCTGTGAACTAACATGTTTAAAATTTTCGATCGACAAGATTTCCCGAAGTGGGCCCCAAGCACAACTGCTGCACTGAAAATAATCTGGGCCCAAACAAATAATACCAAAAACCCCAATTCCAACACAGAGACCACCGTAGGAAAAATGGTGCATTGAAGGCACAAAGTAGCAGTGGAACCGCGGCCAAAAGAGGGGTATTGCCGCGGTTCCGCGGCGTAACAGTTTCTTCATGCAACCAAATTTCTGCAGTGGTCTTATAAATGCCTGCACGTATTTCTGCAACATATTAAATAATTTTTTGACAACAAAAGAAAATCGACAGAAACCGCATGACTTGAAATCGCGGTTTCGGAATTTTCGTTCGATCGAAGTTATAAACACGTTAGAGCAAGCTAGTAAAGGTTAATGGCGTGGCTCTGATACCATGTAAGTGTACGGTAGCGCCCTGGCCGTCTGTCCGAGGCCAAAATGCGGAAACAAAAACTTTTTCTTAACTTGAAACTGGCGCTATCGTATACTTTTTCCCGGATCGAACCATTAACCTACAACTAGCAACTAGAGAAAGGTTAGTGTGGCTATACCGATCGATCCATGTCCTTCGGTCTTTGGCCACCATCCCAAGCTCCCCGTGGCATCTACGATCTCCGGTCTCCTCGTCGGAAGGGCACCACATCGAGAAGTCTTTTTACGGGCTCCCGCTTCATCCGAAGCAACTCGGGCACGAAGTGTGCTAGTCGACGTGTCCAAGGTTGAAGTAGATTAGTGTAGAACTCTTTGTATCAATTCATCCAAGCTCATGGATGATGGTTAATTGAAGTTGCCATTTTGGTGAAGATGGAGGAATGAATTTTTGGAGATGAGCAAAGGATTTTGATGCAAGGAAAATGAGATCAATTCACCCTCAAAAATTTGGACAGCCCCCTCTTGTATTGGCCGGCCATGAATAAATTTTGGAGGAGGAGGTGAGTGTAGGAGCAATAAGAGGTGACCATAAGCACAAGAAAACCTCACTTCCAAGTCTTTATCAAATCCAATCTCATTAATGCAAGAAATGATGCACAAAATAAATCAATCTCATCAAGATCATTGCAGAAACTGCTGGAGCCCCGGCACCACAAAAAAAACCCCATTTTATAAAAGCCACTTTTACAAAATAAGCCCCTCCAAGCAAAAATCAGCCAAGAAAAGAAATAAAGGAAAAATGGCTGAAACGGAATGCAAACTGGCAACTTCAAAGAAGCGATCCCGTAATAGATTACAGGAAAAACCCCGCGACTGTATATACATATCCGCATTTGTATTCCGACCGAATAAAAATGCAATGAGACAAAATCTACACAGTATAATACAAGGATCCGGCTTAAACCAAAGCCCGCTAGTATTATCCGTCCGAACCATGACACGTGCACAAGTGTATGCGTATGTTCGAACCCTGCCATAAATCTATACGGCCTCTACAACGTTTCGCCCGAAACTTGAGAAACTTTCTGTGGGGGACTCTAAAGACTCGTCAATACTTTGGCTGTGGATTTAACCACTAGCACGTCAGAGGTACTAGCCGTACGTAACGGGCTACCAGGTATTGACCAAAAGAGAGGTCGATGAGCGAACTCATCCTGACACCCTACTGAGCCTGTCGGTGACAATATCCATACAGTCTGGTCCGTTCGTCTATGAGCATCGCATGTCGGGCCTAGGGGGTTGGTAAAAGTCAGACCCCCAAAAGCGGTACAAGTCGTGTCGGAGTGTATCCCAGAACACCCTGACATTCTTCTGGAATACCTACCAGTAAATCTCCTGCCTTGGCCAAGGACTTCGTGTAATGGCTCTCCTAGACACAGCACGATCTCACCCCCAATACCTGGAGAGACGAACCCCTGCCGATCCGCTCACTGCCTCCATGTGGCTCGGGAATGTACCCAAATAAAACCTGTTTGCACGACTTCTTTGAGCCATGGTAGGGTAGTAATCAAAGCACAGTGAGAACTCACACGAGACAAATGACGATCTCAGGTCGATGAACTAACCTGTACACATGTCACCAGGGAACTGCTATCTGACATCAGGTATAATACCAACTAGCATGCTCCCGGCGAGTCATGTCCGGTGTACTCATAACCCAATTAGCACCTGTATACATCTTAGGTGAACCAACTGAAACCAATGGCTTGTGAGACCGGCCACCACCCCTCGTCGGGGTCTCGACTGTATACACTAGTCTACTAATGGAGTATTGATGCCCAGTCTCGAAACTCCCACGACTAGGGATCACTTTAAGGATGTGCTTATAGACTATCCAACTCTCACGTATATGATCGCCATCATACTGCTAGTAGTCAAGCAAGAATCCTAAAGGCTCTATCAACGCGCAATAGTGACCTGTAAGGTCACCTGAAGCAATACACGATGATAAAGATAAACCATGGTAGCATACTATTATCTATCAACGTGTAATAGTGAATAACAATGTCACCTAAAGCATGTACACGATGATAAAGACAAACCCGATAGTATACAATCATCTTGAGTAAGACTGTCTTACCGGTATAGGTCCTCCCTCAATCATTGAAATCACGTGCCTGCGATCCAATAATTGACTCTGAGGGCACTATATCCAACATAATCCCCTTGATGTCCACCATAGTCCAGCCAAAAGCTTGCCGATTGCAATGCAAGACCGTCAAAAGGGCTTTCTCTTGCTCTGTGGCTAGAGAAGCCGAGATGATAACTGGAAGGGTCTCATTCTCACCTAAGTAAGCGTATTTAAGGTGAGACAACAATAGATTGAGTTCGAGTGTTGGAGGTGAAACAATTGAAGGTAAAATCGGTGAAATTGTCTTAAACTCGAAGGATTCCAGCAGAGGTTGAAAAAGAGTGTAAGAAACCGAGTCGGATGGTTCAGCTAACTCATCCGAATATTCAAAAGATTCAAACTCGGGTGGTGATTGGTCGAGATCGTCAGAGAAAGTGAAACACTCATAGTCATTATCGGGCGTGAAAACTGTTAGTGTTTATGCCCTAGAAGGCCATTACTGTATCATACTAGTTTGTATATTACTTAATGGAAGTTTGGGATATTCACATGTATATAACAGTCTTGCTAAACATGGTAGTATGCTACTTGGTTTTTCTATCTTAATATGTGAGCATACGTATTGATAGAGCTCTTAGGATCCTGCTTGACTACCAGCGTTGTGATGGCAGTCACACTAGTGGGAGCTGGGTAGTCTACAAGCACATCCTTATTCAGGTCCCTAGTCGTTGGGTTATCGAGACAGAGCATCGATAATCCGGAGTAGACTAGTGTGTACGTTTCTCATCCCAGTTGGGGAGATGGTCTGTCCCACAGCCGTCAGTACGTTGTACTGGAGATAGTATGCAGGTGCTCGTTAGGTTACGGGTACACCGGACAGGACTCACAGGGAACTGTTGGTTGGTTTTATACCAGTCGTCAGTGAGCAGTTCCCAGGTGACATGAGTACAGCATAGTCCGCAGACTTGACACTGCTACTTCGCCTCGAGTGTGTCCCACTGTTCTTAGATTGCTACCCTACCATGACTCAAATGAGTCATGCAAACAGGTAGCAGTTGGGTGCAGTCCCGAGCACTTGGAGGCAGTGGCGGTTAGACAGGATTCGTCCCTCCCGGTATTGGGAGTAGATATCGCGCTGTGTCAGAGAGCCATTACGCAAAGTCCCTGGCCAGGGCAAGCGAGATTTGCTGGTAGGTTCCAGTAGTTTCTCAGGGTGTAATGGGCTTCCCTCCGACACGACTTATACAGCCATTAGGGGACTGACGCTTGCCGCCCCCTAGGCAGGATATGCGATAGTCTTGGACGAACGGACCGGACTGTATGGAGATTGTCACATCAGACTCAGTAGGAGTTCGGATGGGTTTTCTCATCGGCCTTCTTATCGACAACTACCTGGGGACCGTTACGTACAGCTAGTGCCGCTTGCGGTCTGTGGTCAAACCCACTGCCAGCGTAGTAGTCGAGTCTCTAGAGTCCCACATAGAGAGTTTCCTATTCCAGGCAAAAGGATATAGAGGTCGTATGGTTTTACGACAAGGGTTCGGACACATACGTGCGTTTACGCACGTACGACTTTCGGACAGTTTTTACCAGTTGGCTTTGGTTTAAGCCAGTTACTGGTATCCGGTTATTGGATTTTTACAGTCTAAAGTTTTTCCGTATTTTTACGGATTGGAGGGGCGTTCTCGTAATTTTGCGGGAAGCTTCTAGAAGATGGTGACTAAGGAGGTTAAGGTGTAAAATGAAATGAGTGTAAAAATGAGTCACCTTGATGATTCATAAAAGTATTTTGTCATTCTAATGAATCATCACAAGATATATTCTATCATGGTTGCTAAATTAATGATTTATTATTTTCTAGTAAAAAGAAATGATAGATATATATCTTCTTGATTCACTATTCTCACTAGAATGCTCATTTTCATTTTCATCTTCTCTCTCCTCTAGCTCTCCCTCTTCAAGACTAATCCTCCCTTCTCATGAGTTGAGTACAAGGGTTAGTAAGACTTAACAATCCATAACTATCACTCTATATCGATCTATCTTCTTCGATTAGCAATCCAAGAAGGTTAGTTGCCTCAAGTTTAGAGGCGAAGCTTGGAGTTTTGCTCTCGGGTGGATCGTCTACTACCTAGAGAAGGCCGAGGAGAACAAGGAGTTCGTAAAGACGAAGGAGTTGATTCATTAGGTATAATCCCGAAACACCGTATTTTAGAAACACTTAGTGTTTGGTTATTTATAGTTTAGCTTCGATTCAAGCGGTTAGTCGATGTTCGTTCTTTAAACATGATCGTTTTCGAAAGTTCCGCCTCCCCACAAGTTCTGGGGTGAAGTACATCGACTTAAAGTGGTATCAGAGCCTCGCTAAACAATAAATAACTTTATTGCAAATTTGTACGAATTTCGAACGGAAAAACGAAGCCGGAAAACCCCAAAACTGTCAAGTTTCTGTCGATTTTAAAATGATGTCCAAAAATTTTTCAGGGATGATCAGAGAGATAGAAATGACCACACTAGAACACCCAAGAAAAACAGTCACCTGATTCGTCTAAACCGCCGCGGAACCGCGGCCTCACCCTACTGAGCCGCCGCGGTTCCGCCGCCGAGTTGGCGAGTCAGGGGCCGATTTTTCTTCTGTTGCTTCTGTGCAATATTTGGGATTTTCTGGAATATTTAATATTTGCTCAGGTTACTGTTTAACAGAGCAGATTTTGGAGCAATATTGATGTTGTTTAATCGATCGAAATTGTACAGTATTTGCATGTTGGATTATATCTGTGATTGATAAATGTGTTCGTAAACCTCCCCTAACTGCTAGTATGTCAGTTGGCAGGGGGTTGCACATTTCTGAAATGGTTATATCTGTTTGTGCATATAAACTGTATTGGACTGTTGTGGTGTATAGCCGGGGTTTTGAAATGGGTTATTATTCAATTCATTTGTTGTAAATGTAATTTGTTGTAATATTATTTTGCGGGGCACATCCAGGTTGCGGTTGTAGCCACCGTTGTATTATTTCTTTTTACTGTTTTTGCTCCTAGGACTGACCCAAGGTGGGGTACACAAACTGCCGGGTGGGTAGTTTGCCGTACCCGTAGGGGTCGAGGGTGGGGTAACGGCTATTCATCACAACAGTGTAATCTGTCTTTTCTTGCAGGCTCAAAAGAAATACAGATTGCTTGCAAATCCAATAAAGTTTATCTGTGTTCTGGAATGTATATCATTGCGTCAGACGAATGTAAAATATCTATATATATGATAGCTATTTAGACGTCACTTATGTTTTACACCCGCGCTAGCCCAGTCCCCGCTCTGTCGTTAGTTAAGTAACCTAACGAGTAATGACGGGACCCAGTGGCGAATGCGGATGGCATAAGAGGACGTCATATTTTCGTTGTTTTCTGCAATGATAGGTTAATGATGGGACACATTATCTATAATGCAAAGAAAAATAAACCAAAGTTTTGATCGTTGGAACAATTTAAAAGAAACCAATCGGTTAATTTTAAAACAGATATTTTTTAAATGCGGAGCCTTAACCACTCCTTTTAAAAGCTATCAGGTTCCTTCGGTTATATCAAGTTCACTACGTTCACGGTTTCGCCAAAACCATTCGTAGCCCTCCGTCATTTCATTTGGGTATTCAGTAGTATTCAAGCTATGCATTTTGGCCAAAGTCAAGGCATAGTGTTTGGTAGCTGCTGGGTTTTCAATTGTTGCATAAGATAGATGAGTTGGTTTGGGACAGTCGTATTACCATTTGACCAAAGTCAGGGGTATATACGGATGGGTTCAAATTGACAAGATAATGACGGGTAGAACTTGACATGTGACTTATGACACTTTGACCAAAGCCAAGGTCATAAGAGCATGGGGCAAAAACTTATATCGGGAATTTCTAAAGAAACTGAAATTTGCAAAGAGATGCATACCATTTTGAGTTTGATGAATGTTGGTAGCACTCCTTCAACATTATCATACGATGATATTTGGATCCCGATCCTACTGTAAGTATATGCTACTTATCAGGATATTCGTCACTTAACGATCAATGCTATAAACCTAGTAGGTGTCCAGAAAAGTGTCAGAGGGGTTACGCCCCCAGAGAAAAGAGGTTATATAATTAAGGAACTTCGCGAAAGCGTTGGAAAACCTCCCTCGAAGTACCGACACCAGCCTAGCTGAACGGTTAAGCAAGTATTGTACGGTGAGAATAGTCCTGGCTAATTCTTCTTTTATGGTTTGAGGAAGGATTCGAGAAACAGTGGGAGCCATCCAGTTTAGATAAACTAAAAACCACTCTAAACTTGCAAGAGCATCATGCTAAAGAGTTTTCTTCTCTCTCTCCTAATTGCAGCGACCCTGAAAATGACTGGACTTAAGTTACTTTTAGAGAAAAATATACTGACAGGGCCAAACTATAAAGATTGGCTGCGGAATGTCAAAATGGCTTTGACCTATGACAAATTGGGGCACGTCCTCACCGCTACGGCACCTGCTGTCCCTGGTCCCAAATCCAGCAATGCGGATAAGGAAATCCGCAAAACCTGGGATTTAGATTGCGCGAAAGCCAAGTGCATCGTGCTTGCCTCGATGAACAATGAACATCAGAGGAGGCATGAGGATATGGGCCTTGATGGCATATTTCTCCATACAAAAGAACTTTATGGAGAGCAATCTCGTATAGCAAGATACGAGACCTCAAAGAACTTGTTTCGAGCGAGGTTGGCTGTCGGGTCATCGGTAGGAGAACATGTCCTAAAGATGATCGGCTATATAGAAGAGCTCGCAGACCTTGGGACGACTTTGGATAATGAGCTCTATACAGACCTTATTCTCCAGTCCCTTCCTCACACCTACGCCCAGTTTATCCTGAACTTCAACCTTCAAAGAAAAGAAGTTGAACTTCCGGAACTCCTGAACATGTTAAGGAGTGCAGAGGGCACCTTGAAGAATTCAAGGGAAACACCCGCTATGTTTGTTGGCGGTGCATCTTCTTCCGGGTCCAAGGCTAAGGCCAAAGGAAGGAAGAGGAAGACCGCACCCAAACCTAGAGGAGGTGTTAGTAAGGTGGGAGGGAAGGGAAAGAAAAAGATAGCAGTACCGATAGTTGGTCAGGATGAGTGTTTCCATTGTCACAGGAAAGGGCACTGGAAGAAGGATTGCAAGGCGTGGAACGCCAAGAACCAGGAACCGAAGCAAGCTGTGGCTTCGACTTGAGGTGTGTTTGTAATTGAGAATTGTTTGTCAATCAACTCTACTTCCTGGATATCGGATCAGGATCTCATATTTGCAATTCATTGCAGGCACTGAGAAACTGTAGAGTGCTGAAGGAAGGTGATATGATCCTCAGGGTTGCTAACGGAGCTAGCGTGGAAGCTGCGTCCGTCGGGGATTATCACCTAGGATTGACGAGTGGACACATCTTGGTTTTACATAACTGTTATTTTGTACCCAGCTTAACGTGTAATATCATATCAGTTTCCTTGTTATCAAATAAAGGTTATGATTTCACGTTTGTAAGAGATGTTGTCAACATCCACCTTAATAATGGTTTGATTGGGTCAGGTACACTAAATAACGGAATATATGTTTTAAACCAACTCCAAATTTTCAATGTCCAGAACACACTAAAAAGAAAGTCTCCAGATTTGAATAAAGCTTTCTTATGGCATTGTAGACTGGGTCACATCAATGAGAGAAGGTTGACTAAGTTGCATAGAGAAGGATATTTGGACTCGTTCGAATATCAATCTTATGACACTTGTCAATCTTGTCTCAAAGGAAAGATGACAAAGACTCCATTTACTGGACAAGGAGTAAGAGCGAGCGAGCTCTTAGGACTCATACACAGTGATGTATGTGGTCCAATGTCTACACATGCAAGAGGTGGTTATTCCTACTTCATTACTTTCACGGATGATTACTCAAGATTCGGATTTATTTATCTGATGAAACATAAATCCGAGGCTTTTGAAAAATTCCAAGAGTATAAGAATGAAGTAGAAAACCAAACCGGCAAAAGTATCAAGACACTTAGATCTGATCGAGGTGGTGAATACTTGAGTGCCGAGTTCCTAGGTTACCTAAAAGAGAAAGGAATTCTCTCTCAGCTTACTCCTCCGTACACTCCGCAGCATAACGGTGTATCGGAGAGACGGAATCGAACTCTATTGGATATGGTACGATCCATGATGAGTAATGCTGAGTTACCGCAATCTTTCTGGGGTTATGCGCTAGAATCAGCGGCATATCTTCTGAACAGGGCTCCTACCAAGACTGTGCCTACCACTCCATATCAGATGTGGACTGGGAAGAAACCCCATCTTCAGCATATGAAGATTTGGGGATGTCCAGCTTTTGTTAAAAAGCAGCATGTGGACAAGCTCGAGGCACGATCAGTAAAATGTTTGTTTGTGGGATATCCAAAGAACTCCAAGGGATATTATTTCTATTACGCAGAGGAACAAAAGGTCTTTGTTTCTCGTAATGCCCATTTTCTGGAACATCTGTTTTTAGAAAAGGAAACAAGTGGGAGCGAAATAGAACTGGAAGAAATTCCAGAACCACAAACTGCTACTGAAAGTTTGGTAGAACCAGAGGTTCAAGAAGAACAGGACATTCCCGCACCCCTCCGCAGGAGTAGTAGGCCGTCTCATCCGCCTGAGAGATACTACGGTTTTCTCATAGATGGGGATAGAGAGGACTGCATCATAGAAGATGATGAACCTACTAGCTTCCAGCAGGCCATCCAGAGCGGCGACTCGGTACGATGGCTAGATGCAATGCGAAGCGAAATGGAGTCCATGTACACCAACAAAGTATGGACTTTGGACTTTGCTCCAGATGGGGTAAAACCCATAGGATGCAAATGGATCTTCAAGAAAAAGATTGGTGTAGATGGGCAGGTGGATACCTATAAAGCTAGACTTGTTGCAAAGGGTTTTCGTCAAAGACCTGGTTTGGACTATGACGAAACTTTTTCTCCAGTGGCTATGCTTAAATCCATTCGTATCCTTCTTGCAATTGCTGCCTTCCATGATTATGAAATCTGGCAGATGGACGTAAAGACGGCTTTTCTGAATGGAAATTTAGAAGAGAGCGTCTATATGGATCAGCCAGAGGGTTTCAATCAGAGTGGGAGCAGCGGGAAAGTATGCAAGCTGCTTAAGTCTATTTATGGACTAAAGCAGGCATCGCGGAGTTGGAACATCTGTTTTGATGAGACAGTCAAAGAATATGACTTTATCAAAAATCCAGATGAACCTTGCATATATAGTAAAGTTGTAGCCAGAAGTGTCGTATTCCTCGTCTTATACGTGGATGACATTTTATTGATAGGAAATGATATTCCTATGCTACAATCTGTCAAAGGATTCTTGTCACACAGGTTCTCCATGAAAGACCTGGGTGATGCCTCTTACATTCTGGGGATCCGGATCTATCGTGATAGATCTAAGAGGATGTTGGGACTTTCGCAGTCCAGGTATATCGACGCTATACTGAAAAGATTCAGTATGGAAGATTCTAAGCGCGGTAATTTACCGGCTTGTCACGGAATCACCCTCTCCAAAGAGATGTCTCCCAAGACTGATTTGGAAAGGGAACGCATGTCAGTTATACCCTACGCTTCTGCGGTAGGCTCTATAATGTATGCGATGTTGTGTACCAGACCAGATGTAGCTTACGCACTGAGCGTGGTAAGCCGGTATCAGTCAGACCCAGGGAAGAAACACTGGATAGCAGTAAAGAACATTCTCAAGTACCTGAGGAGGACTAAGGAGATGTTCTTGGTTTATGGCGGAAAAGACCTCAAGTTGGAGGCCTTTGCTGATTCCGGCTTCCAGAGTGATAAGGACGATTCCAAGTCCATGTCGGGTTATGTCTTTACCCTCAATGGAGGGGCGGTGTGCTGGAAGAGCTCCAAGCAGGACACCGTTGCTGACTCGACGATGGAAGCGGAGTATATAGCTGCTTGCGATGCCGCAAAAGAAGCAGTCTGGATGAAGAAGTTCCTAACAGAACTTCAGGTGGTTCCTACCATAGTTGATCCAAAACCTCTGTATTGCGACAACAATGGAGCTATAGCTTTAGCGAAGGAACCAAGGTCCCATCAGAAGTCCAGACACATCTTGAGGCGGTATCACCTGATCAGGGAGATCATTGATCGTCAGGAGATCGAGGTTCGGAGAGTTGCAACAGAAGAGAACATTGCTGATCCATTCACGAAGGCCCTACCTCAGATTCAGTTCGAGAGGCTACTCGAGATCATTGGTCTTCGATATGCCAGTACATGGCCCTAGTGCAAGTGGGAGATTGTTAGTGTTTATGCCCTAGAAGGCCATTACTGTATCATACTAGTTTGTATATTACTTAATGGAAGCTTGGGATATTCACATGTTTATAACAGTCTTGCTAAACATGGTAGTATGCTACTTGGTTTTTCTATCTTAATATGTGAGCATACGTATTGATAGAGCTCTTAGGATCCTGCTTGACTACCAGCGTTGTGATGGCAGTCACACTAGTGGGAGCTGGGTAGTCTACAAGCACATCCTTATTCAGGTCCCTAGTCATTGGGTTATCGAGACAGAGCATCGATAATCCGGAGTAGACTAGTGTGTACGCTTCTCATCCCAGTTGGGGAGATGGTCTGTCCCACAGCCGTCAGTACGTTGTACTGGAGATAGTATGCAGGTGCTCGTTAGGTTACGGGTACACCGGACAGGACTCACAGGGAACTGTTGGTTGGTTTTATACCAGTCGTCAGTGAGCAGTTCCCAGGTGACATGAGTACAGCATAGTCCGCAGACTTGACACTGCTACTTCGCCTCGAGTGTGTCCCACTGTTCTTAGATTGCTACCCTACCATGACTCAAATGAGTCATGCAAACAGGTAGCAGTTGGGTGCAGTCCCGAGCACTTGGAGGCAGTGGCGGTTAGACAGGATTCGTCCCTCCCGGTATTGGGAGTAGATAACGCGCTGTGTCAGAGAGCCATTACGCAAAGTCCCTGGCCAGGGCAAGCGAGATTTGCTGGTAGGTTCCAGTAGTTTCTCAGGGTGTAATGGGCTTCCCTCCGACACGACTTATACAGCCATTAGGGGACTGACGCTTGCCGCCCCCTAGGCAGGATATGCGATAGTCTTGGACGAACGGACCGGACTGTATGGAGATTGTCACATCAGACTCAGTAGGAGTTCGGATGGGTTTTCTCATCGGCCTTCTTATCGACAACTACCTGGGGACCGTTACGTACAGCTAGTGCCGCTTGCGGTCTGTGGTCAAACTCACTGCCAGCGTAGTAGTCGAGTCTCTAGAGTCCCACATAGAGAGTTTCCTATTCCAGGCAAAAGGATATAGAGGTCGTATGGTTTTACGACAAGGGTTCGGACACATACGTGCGTTTACGCACGTACGACTTTCGGACAGTTTTTACCAGTTGGCTTTGGTTTAAGCCAGTTACTGGTATCCGGTTATTGGATTTTTACAGTCTAAAGTTTTTCCGTATTTTTACGGATTGGAGGGGCGTTCTCGTAATTTTGCGGGAAGCTTCTAGAAGATGGTGACTAAGGAGGTTAAGGTGTAAAATGAAATGAGTGTAAAAATGAGTCACCTTGATGATTCATAAAAGTATTTTGTCATTCTAATGAATCATCACAAGATATATTCTATCATGGTTGCTAAATTAATGATTTATTATTTTCTAGTAAAAAGAAATGATAGATATATATCTTCTTGATTCACTATTCTCACAAGAATGCTCATTTTCATTTTCATCTTCTCTCTCCTCTAGC
This sequence comes from Agapanthus africanus, assembly GCA_030015575.1. Lineage (NCBI taxonomy): Eukaryota > Viridiplantae > Streptophyta > Magnoliopsida > Asparagales > Amaryllidaceae > Agapanthus > Agapanthus africanus. The sequence continues at coordinate 128,524,490 of JASDDO010000016.1, read as the reverse complement.
TCTCCCTCTTCAAGACTAATCCTCCCTTCTCATGAGTTGAGTACAAGGGTTAGTAAGACTTAACAATCCATAACTATCACTCTATATCGATCTATCTTCTTCGATTAGCAATACAAGAAGGTTAGTTGCCTCAAGTTTAGAGGCGAAGCTTGGAGTTTTGCTCTCGGGTGGATCGTCTACTACCTAGAGAAGGCCGAGGAGAACAAGGAGTTCGTAAAGACGAAGGAGTTGATTCATTAGGTATAATCCCGAAACACCGTATTTTAGAAACACTTAGTGTTTGGTTATTTATAGTTTAGCTTCGATTCAAGCGGTTAGTCGATGTTCGTTCTTTAAACATGATCGTTTTCGAAAGTTCCGCCTCCCCACAAGTTCTGGGGTGAAGTACATCGACTTACAAAAACAGTGTCATGTTCATGGAGGAACGCTCTAGTGGTGTTAAGATTGCTGTGGTCGAACAAAAATTTCTCGAGCTCACAGTCCTCCTGGGTGATCTCTTGGATCGAGCAAACATCAAGTATATTAGCATTAGGTTCGAAGGGCTGATTCCCCAACTTAAGATGTTGAGTTCAATTGTCATGTTCCCAAAAGATAGGTTCATCGAACCATTGCGACAATTGATCACAGCATTCGAAGTTGCAAGTAATGGTCGACCGAGTATCACCGGAATTTGATTCCGGGGGTTAGCTGCAGGCTGTATGTCGAGAACAATAAAATCAACGGGGAATATGAAATCCTCTACTTTAATCAACACATTCTCTAACTCACCCCTAGGATAGGTGATGGATCGGTCGGCTATTTGGAGAGTACAATGTGTGGGTTTTAGCTCTCCAACGTTTAGTTGGTCATATACCGAATAAGGAAGCAGGTTAACACTGGCGCCAACATCCAAAAGTGTGCGGTTGATGTTCTTATCCTCAATAGTTATTGAAAAAGTAGGACAGCCAGGGTCCTTTCGTTTTTAAGGTAAAGGTTGGGTAAGAGCATCACTTACTGCACTAGCCAAGAAAACTTTCTTAGGTAACTGTGATTTTCTCTTCTTAGTGCATAAATCCTTCAAGATTTTAGCGTATGAAGGTACTTGTTGGATTGCATCCAAGAGGGGAATGTTAATGCTAACCTGTTTAAATAACTCCACAATCTTCTCCATTTGTGGATTTTGTTTATTTGATCTCAACCAGTTTGGAAATGGAACATTTTGAAAATTAGTTGATTCCAATGCTTGTGGTGGAGATTGCGGAGTTGGAACGGATCCCAGTGCTTGTGTTTTCGTGGAGTGAGATGTGGGTCCGTTTGGAGTAGTAGAAGAAGTAGAGCCTTGTGAAGAATGGAGAACAGGCTCTGAAGACGAAGAAGATGAAGATGAAGAAGAAGAAGAAGAAGCGGCGGCCGGGGTGTCATCATCAGTGCCAACATTGTTGTGCAACATCCTTCCAGATCTCAATGTAGTCACGACACTCACATTATGGTTTTGTTGTTCAAGAGAAACATGTGCATTTTGTGGGTGACCAGGATTTGGGAGTGGTTGAGATGGAAGCTTCCCCTTCTCTCGTTCGCTTAAAGCTGCATTCAGTTGTGCAATCTGGGCTTCAATGGTTTTGATACTTTGCTCGTGTGAAGCAGTGTGTTGCACCAAAGACTGAATGAAAGACTAGATGTTGGCTGAGGATTGAGTTGATCGTTTTAAAAACGCATCCAGACATCGTTCTAACGAGGTAACCTTATCGTTATTTTGCGGAACAAAATTGTTTTGAGGAAAAGAATTGTTTGGTGCAAAATTGTTCGTTTGATTTTGGTAAGGTTGGGGTTGAAAAGGTTGCTGATATTGAGTTTGTTGAGGAGCTTGTTGTTGAGGAGGATGCCTCTGAAAATTGTTGTTGCCTTGGAATTGTTATTGATTTTGATTCCAAGCAAAATTGGGGTGGTTCCTCCAACCAGGATTGTAAGCGGAAAAGTATGGATCATTTCTTTGTCTTTGCTGAAAGGCAGCATTGACTTGATCCTGTCCTTGAGCAGGTGGGTTGTAAGGACACTCTTCAGTCAAATGGGATGGATCCGAACAACAAGCGCATATAGTGCGAGGGGGTAAAGCAGGGGCTGGAGAAGGCGAAGAGAATTTGCTCTCAATCGCTTCTAGTTTTCGTGTAATTGCAGCCATTTTGGCTTTCATTGCAATTGACATATCAAGTTGATGAATGCCTGCCTTAGACGGACCGAAGGAAGTAGATGAAGTGGACTAAGTGGTCTGTCTAGTGCTTTCCCACTGAAGTGTTTGTTCAGCAAGATCGTCGAGAAATTGCCAAGCTTCCTCGTCAGATTTGGTTAGGAAGTGACCTTGATAAATGGTTTCCAGCAACTGCTTAGTTACTGGGTTCAGTCCTTCGTATAAAGTTTGGCAAAGTTGCCATCTCTCAATACCGTGATGAGGGCACTGAACAAGAAGGTCTTTTAATCATTCGAAACATTTCCAGAAAGGTTCGGAAGGAAGCTGGGAAAATTGGTTAATTTCATTACGAATTCTCGCGGTCTTGTGATGTGGGTAAAACTTTTTAAGAAATGCTTTAACAAACTCTTCCCAACTGTTTATAGAATGTGATGCGGTGCTATACAGCCACTTTTCAGCTAAGTCACACAAAGTGAAAGGAATGACTCGTAGCCGTATAACATCGTCGGACAGCTGGGTGGTCTTCATCATTGCACAAACATTCTGGAATTTGTTAATAAAGATATAGGCATCTTCGGATTCCAGCCCGTGAAATTTGGGCAACATATTGATGAAGTGGGGCTTAATTTCAAAATTTTCCCCATTTGCCGGTGGGAATGAAAGACAAGTAGGAAGTGCGGAGCGGGTAGGATAGAAACGATCCTGGAGCGCGATTCTCTATGGCACTTCGACATGAGGTTGTTGCGGGTTATTCGCACCCAATTGAGATGTAATCAGTCCCGAGGTAGGTAAAGGATTGTTAGGATTGAATCCTGACATCTTTTTAGAAGATGATGAATGTGAAGATGAGAGTAAAGATGAAAAAGGAGTGGAGGGAGTTTCGACTTCGGAGTCAAACGCATCATCAGTAGAGACTAACGAGACACGGACTAAGCGGGCGCTAGTGTCCCTAGTCCAACCGGACATACACTAAACGAGTCTTAGTGTAGTCAAAATGTAGAATGTGAAGGTAAGAAAACGTCAATGGGGAAATGTGAAGATGAAAGTTGGATGCAATGGAATTCTAGCGACAAATGGCAAGTTTTTTAAATTTTTTTTTGTTTTGTGTTTTTTTAATATTTTTTTTATAAAGAGTTTTGCAAAAAATTTTGTACGGAACTACGACAGACTTTCAAACAATCACAATTTAAACATGCACAATCAAGCCTAGAGCTAGGGTCTCCTAAGTCAACCAGACTGCTCCTAACTGGTCCAAAGCGACAAGTTGTGAGATATCCCTCAAATCGCCTCTTCACCGCCAATTGTGGCCAGATAAGCACAAGTGAAGAAAGGAGGGATCCGCTCACGAATCACCGTGAGACGGGCCTTTTAAAGTTACCTTTCTCACTTGTCTAGCCTAGGCACCACAAAGTCAGGTTTAGATAAACGACTGAATGCCCACAACCTTCCTTTGTCCTAATGAGCGCGATAGTCATTAATTGGCTGAGTCTAGATATTTTTTCATTAGCTCAAGGTTGATGCATATGCTTTTTGTGATTTCTGAGGTCTTAGGAAGGGTAATGAAATCCCCACCCAATCTTAATTGGTGTTATAGCCCCTTAGATTCCGTTTTAAATATGCAAAGCAGTAAACACACAAAAATCTAAAACACTTGCCAAATTTTTTTATATTTGCGGCGCAAAGAATCCTGCATAAAATGATTTATTGGAAGGGGAGAAAAAATTTTGCGCAAAGAACCCTGCAGGAAAAATTTTCAGTGGAGCTCAGGGGTAGAAGAGAAGACAAAAAATACTCACAGAAAAATTGGAGTGCTGACGTCACGGGTTCAATCTGCCGCGGTTCCGCGGCAGTTTGGTAGGTTTGGATCTCCAAAAATTTTCTCTGTTCTGTTGTAGTTCTTCTCTTGTTTAGATCCTCTGTTTATTGATTTGTTCACCGGGCTTGCTCCAGATCTGAATCAGTCCGTCTTCTTTTCCTGCACAATTCGCACAAAACCCAATAAAAAATAACAAGATGATTTTTTTTAATTTAATTTTTCAATTTTTATATTTTTTCAATTTCAATTAACCCGAAATTACAAAAAGAAAATAACTATCGTTTCCCCGGCAACGGCGCCATTTGATTGGTAGATGTTTTTGTATGCGTTTTAAATTTAAGAATACCGCAATCAAGACGGTGTCGGTTGGTAGCTAGCCGGTTGAGTACGAGTCGATCCACAGGGAGAATGTGTTCTTTTCTTTAAGTTCTAACGAGTTAAGTCTTATCTTTGGTAGGTTTTGTTTTACTATCTAAGAATGAGAATAAATCGATTTAAAAGGCTTGCTAGGGTTAGGATTAGGTTAGTTCGAATTAAGGATTCTTCTCACTTCTATCAATGCCCTAGTTACAAATATAGGTGTTAGGGTAATAGTTAACAACGGGGATTAGCACGACTAGGAAGAAACATAGTTTCTTCATTTTGGTCCTTGTCCGTCCGTTCTTAACTCTTAACCCTAACCTCCAGTTAATTCATCCACAACTGGTCTAACTAGGGAATCACCGCTATCTTATAGGATAGGGTGCCGTAGTGAGCGGTGTGTGGTTGAACTAAAAAGAGTCCGTATTTTAAAATTATATGGGCAAAGAAAGGAGTGAGAGAGATTTCCTTCTCTCAAACCTTCCCTATCCTAACCCTAACAAGTGAGGAATTACTCACTCATTAAGAAAGTGACAATAAAATTCACTTTTATAATTTTTATATTAGAAAACTAAATTGCAGGTAATAAAAGAACAGATAAAAATTGCAAGAATTAAATTCAGATAATAAAAGAATGCGAGATAAAAATAAAAACTCTTACTTTTATTGATGACCTCTCAACGATTACAAGGGAAATTAAAATTTAACTCTAAGAATTAAAAAGAGGCATGCCTAATTAGGCCTTTGGCTTTCCTATTTATAGATAGGAAAAAACCCTAGGTTACAATCTGATCCATACACGAATTTACATGACTACCCTAAGAAAGCCGGGTCAAAGCACCGACACCCACCGACACATGCACCGACACGTGCACTATATGGCCATGGAACCGTGGCAGGAAGGCATGTTTGGCCGCGATTCCGCGGCCAAATGGTGGGATTTCTGGCTTAGTTCTTCAGGGTTGCTTCATGTTGCTTTTTCCTTCTGTTTTCTTCACTTGGTTCCTCAGAATCTCTTTTATTTTCTTCCAGTTTTCCAGCAGTGCAGAATTATGCGGACTTTTGCCGTGAGCTTCGCGTTGAAGTCTTGAATCTTGTGTTACCCTTGTGTTTTGTGCATTGAACTGTCTACTGATCTTCATTTGTTCCTTGAACTGGTAGGCGACATCATACGGATTCATCTATTGTTGGTCGTAGTCTCACATTTGTAGCGACTTTTTCACGAATTTCACTGTAACAATATGAGAATCTGTAACCTGCAACTATTTAGCAGACATGGATCAAAAGCACCTATTTATATGTAATGTGATTAAGAATGGGCGATATAATAATGCAAAATTCTGATATGAACAATCGCTGCACCGCTGACCGGACTGACCAGGAAGGGAGTTCCTTTTCTTTGGACTGAGTCATGCGAGCAGAGTTTTCAGCAGTTGACTCGTTTGACGACTGCACCAGTTTTATCCTTGCCTTCTGGATCGGGCGGCTATGTTGTTTAGTGTGATACTTCTCGAGTGGGGCTCGGTTGTGTATTGATGCAGCATGATAGAGTTATCTCTTTCACTTCTCGGCAGCTGAAGAAGCACGAGCAGAATTTTCCCACTCACGATCTTGAGATGGCCACGGTGGTATTTGCGCTGATGATTTGGAGACACTACTTGTACGGGGAGTCGTGTCAGATTTTCACGGATCATAAGAGCTTGAAGTACATCTTCCAGCAGCGGGATCTGAATCTGAGACAGCGCCGTTGGATGGAGCTTGTGAAGGATTATGATTGCGAGATCCTTTATCACCCGGGCAAAGCGAATGTGGTAGCTGATGCTTTGAGTCGTAGGCCTGGGGGTAGCTTGTCCTAGTTGAGCGCAATTCAGCGACAGTCTTTTGCAGATTGGCAGATCTTGTGCGATGGTAGAATACAGTTTGAGTTCACTTCCACTGGGGGACAACTTACTCACGTCCGCGCCCGTCCACTTCTACTTGATCGTATCTGTGAGGTGTAGCCCAGCGATGCCCGTTTGTCAGAGATTCTTGAGCTTGTTTGGCAAGGTACAGATTCGGAGTTCATGATTGATGACCAGGGTATGCTACGTTACGGGACTCGCTTGTGTGTACCAGATACCGATGGGTTGAGATGCGAGATCCTAGAGCAGGAACATCAGTCAGCCTTTAGCGTTCATCCAGGTTCCACCAAGATGTACCATGACTTGAGAGACATTTACTGGTGGGCAGGGATGAAGAGTGATGTTTCGGAATTTGTTTTGAGGTGCCTGACTTTTCAGCAAGTCAAGGCTGAGCATCAGAGACCTGCTGGAGAGCTGTAGCCTTTACCCGTTCCGGAGTGGAAATGGGAGCAGATTTCCATGGACTTCGTTGTGGGTCTACCCAGGGCCAGTCGAGGGTATGACTCTTTTTGGGTGATTGTTGACCGGTTGACGAAAGCGGCTTATTTCCTTCCAGTGAATACCACTTTTGGTTATGCTCAGTATGCTCAGTTGTATATAGATGAGATTGTACGTTTGCACGGTGTTCCTACATGCATCCTATCCGATAGAGGCACCCAGTTTACTAGCCGTCTTTGGCAGAAGCTTCAGGAAGCTTTGGGTACCCGGTTGAGTTTTAGCACCGCTTTTCATCCGCAGACCGATGGTCAGTCGGAGCGGACTATACAGACTCTAGAGGACATGCTTCATGCGTGCGTGCTTGATTTTAGGGGCAGTTAGGATCGTCACTTGCCGTTGATTGAATTCTCCTACAATAACAGTTATCAGGAGATGATTCAGATGGCGCCTTTTGATGCTTTATATGGTATAAAGTGTCGATCGCCAGTCTGTTTGACCGAACTCAATGAGAGCAGGATTTTGAGACCCTAGCTAGTTCAGGAGACTACGGAGAAGATCCAGCTGATTCAGGACAACATGAGAGCAGCCCAGTGCAGACAGAAGTCTTATGCCTACCGTCGTCATCGCAGACTTGAGTTCGCAGTGGGGGATCATGTATTCATGCGGATTTCTCCGATGAAGGGAGTGATGAGATTTGGGAAGAAGGGGAAGCTCAGTCCCAGATTTGTGGGTCCTTTCGAGATCCTTGAGAGAGTTGGTGCCGTTGCCTATCGTTTGGCACTTCCGTCCAGTTTTCCGGATGTTCACCCCGTATTCCATGTGTCGATGCTTCACATATACCTTCATGATCCTTCTCATATGATTCAGCACCAGACCGTTCAGCTTGAGCGCGATCTTTCGTTCACCGAGCAGCTGGTAGTTATATTGGATCGGCAGGTGAAGAAACTTCGGTCAAAGGTGTTGCCATCTGTGAAGGTTCTTTGGCGTGACCCTACTAGTGAAGAGATCACTTAGGAGGCCGAGAGCGAGATGTGGAAGAAATTCCCTCATCTCTTCGAAGGTATGCGTAATTAAAATTTTAATTCGGGGACCGAATTTCTTTAGTGGTGGGAGATTGTAACGTTTAGAAATCGTTATGCGAATTTTCCGTTAATAGGTAAAATAAACTGTGTTTTCCGTAAAAACCTAGAAGTGATCATTTTTCAGTATAGACTTAACTGCACCTAGTTTAACTAGGAAATTGCTAGTTTGCGGTTTTTAGTTGTCACTTGAAAATTTTAGTTCACTTAATGCAACAACCCTAAACTTTCTGTACAACTTTTCAAAATTTCAGAAAGGGGTATTTTTGCCTGAGCACAAGTTATAACTTTATTTTACTTTTTAATACCAAGAAAGAGCTTGTAGCTCATTGGTAAGACTTTGCACTGCTGAACCAAGCCACCAGAGTTCAAATCCCACACCCCACATTATTTTTAATATTGTTTTATTTTGAATTTTTAGAAGTTCAAGAGTCTACACGTGCATAACTCGTGAAAACCCCACTACACATGTTAAAGTAAATGGTCCAAAGGGTAGATGATACGACGAGACACACTGGGGACACCGGACTCGGCCGGGATCGGTCGAATCGGCCGGCGACTCGGCGGACTCGGGCCGCCGCCGCCGGCCGGACTCGGTCGGACCGCCGAGTCCCCAACATGAAAATTCTGGCTTTTCATCTCCCCATCACTCCTGCACACTTTATTTCTGTAGATCGGTTCCAGAGCCCCTTTAAATCACATTAAACCCTATTTTAATACAAATTCCAATTCAACCTTTCACCTACCCTAACCCTAGCCTTACCCTATAAATGCAACCCCTAGACACACCCCTCACTCTAAAATTCTGATAAAAAAACTCTCAAGAAAAACCCTAGAAGTTGTGTGCATTTGAAGTTAGCGAAAGGCGGAAGCTTCGACGATCTTCCGACGACGTTTCAAGGAGCAACCGGCGACGAAACGACGCACCGACGATTCCTCTCTCACCCTCTATCTCCTCTCCTTCTTTTTAGCGAGTAAGTCTTACCTCCCTCTTCTATTCTCTAGTCTTAAAACATCTTTTAATAAAACCCGACGGAATCGGAGTCAAACCGATTTCCGATTCGGTTCCTTTTAAAAATCCCACTTGTCTTATACACAACCATATTAAACTCTTACATGCTCACTATTAAACATTAAAAAGTCGTATTGAATAAGTTCCATATCAAAAGGATTCCTATTTCAATTGTTATCGTACTTATTCACTAAAATACCATGTAGTTTACTTTTACTTTAAATCATCACAGTCTTGCTATACCTTTAAGTTGATCACGAGGTAATGACCTACCTCCTCACAACACTCATATGCAACATAGCACAATACTTTCGGGAACCTAGAATACGGGAAAAACGAAATATTTCAAATAAATACCATTTACTAATAAAACCATTTTTAAAAGATTAAGTATTTTTAAACAAATCTTTGCAAAGCGCCGCTACAACCCATTTTAGGGAACCCGTTTGGGATGGTGCGGATTATCGCACATCCTCGGGCTTAGTAGTGCGAGATTCAGACCTCCGCAAGGAGCATTCGGTCTCGAAGATTTAAAATACGAATATCTTAAGAAAATGAAATTTCTAGAATATAATATATATTAAAAATTATATATATATATATATATATCATTAAAAGATCTATTTTGTGATAATATAAATATTCCAAATTTCTCTAAAATCACAAGAATCACTTTACATTAAAATACCATGAATCCCATACAAGTTCAATATTACAATTAAATACCATGTATTATGAAAAATATGTTTATCCACTAGAAATGTCACAAATATAAAATCTACATCTATCATAACTCTAAAGACGATAATTAAATACTTGGGGTGTACTTTGAAAATTATACAAAAGTATTTTTACATTAAATCCCCTCAAGTTCTATAAATCACCCTAAGGACCCTAGTAAATATAGGTTTAAGCGGGACCAGACTCTTGAGCATCAGGGAGCCGGAGATATGGGTGATTGCCTATCTAAGGTAGACAACTAAACAACGGTGTTATCAATACGGTAATTGTCTTTGAAAAAGACACAAATCCTGCCGCCCATGTGCAGCGGTTACCGATAACATCAAAACAATCAGGACTTCAATTTCTTTTCTAATTGTTTGACTCAGACTGAGTCTCATTATAATAATCTGACTTGAATATGATTCAAGTACAATCTACAATATTACAATTTAACATGAATCCATAAATCCATATATTCCATATATTCAATCTAATCAATCTGTATTGACCGAACCGAACCATGGATATACTTCCATTTACATGATTCTCCAGTTACAACCATGATTCTCCAGTTACATCCATTTACTGATATCATGGTTTCGGCAAGTCATCCAATTATACAATCTATATTACAAGACAATACAATTTGCAATACAAACAATACAATACTAGACATCGCGTGGTTTAAGGGGTAGATTGGTACGGAAGGTGTTAAAAGTGGCACGGGACTGCAAGATTAAGACACCTAACCTGAATCCAATTATCGTTGTTCCGGGTTGTATAATGGAGCCTTGTACTTCAATTTGCCCTAGTCTCTAGCATATAGAGACTCCTCTCGTATACACTGGCATCCTTCTGTACCAAGCTACAAATAACAGCGTTAACACTAAATACAACATTATAACAATATAATACAACTTTAAAAGCTACCTTCTCTTTTTGTCTACTCTATTTCCACTTACCTTTGGGACTTACCGAGCGATTTGTTCGCTGACGACATTCTCTTTATTTAACACCTTAGATTTCAATTAGTGTTAATTAGACGATAATGCGGGTTTTTGGTAAAAAGTTTACCAATTCGGGTTTCTCACATTTTATAACAATTAATTAATATTTTATTATTATTTGTTATGGCTTGCATGCACGTGTGCACGTTAATGTGAGGGTTTGTTTGTGCTAATCTTGTTTAGCAACCATGACGACTTAACCTAATCCTAATCCTTGCTTAACCATTAACCTAACCTTCTAGATATTTGAGAGAGATATTTCCTTTGGGTTTTGTTTTGGAAAGGAGGTGGCATGGTGACATGGTGGGAATTAATGGTTGCATTAATGTGAAGTTAATGCCTGGTGTTCTCACCCTCTTACATTCACCTCTCTCTCATTATCCTCATTCACACTCTCATTCTCTCTCACTTCATCACTTTCTCATTTCTTTCATCACTCCTCATTCCCTCAACTGAACACTCACAAATCCATCACTAAACCTTCACTAATCTTCACAAAACTCACAAAAATCACATCTTAAGCCTTGTTTTGCCTCTTGAATGATTTGGAGATTGGGAAGCTAGGTTCTTTGAGCTTTTGTGGATATGTAATGATCTCTATCTGTTAAGTAAGTCTTTTTAGTGTTGCGTAAACGCGTAAAGTTTTGTTTCGGGTAAATATCGTATTTTTTAGTGTAGTTTGGTGTCTCGGATGATCTGCTATCAAATCAGGTATTTGTTGAAAAAGTTCCCATCACAGTGACCTAGTGTGGTGACCTAGAAGATACCCTCAAAATACGACCCCATTCCCTCAAGAACTGGCCCCAGATTTGATGGTTCTGGCCGCAATTTGCGTCCAGAGTAGGAGCTGGGGGGTTGAGTTTTGGTGTATGGGTCTCTGGGGTTGTGTGTGGTCTTGTGGTATGTGCAACTTTTATACATTGTTTGGGTAGCAAAATCTGGGATCACTTTGCTTATTTCTAGTGTTTCGATTACTCGCATTACGTTATCCGATACGGTTCGTGTTTTATGTAGCTGTTGCTCTTGAGTTGGTTTCGTAGTGTCGCTATGCACGTTAGTCACTAGACGAACACTTGAGAGTATGTTTGGAGTTGATGCGTCGGTCAAACGTAGATGGTACGTGTTATTGGTCGATTACTAATATATACTTGTTATATTGTTTTATGATCTTAGGGTCGCAGGCGGAGACTTCGGACGCCCCAAAGAAAGGAAAGCGAGTGGTTGGCTTTACTTAGCCAGGATCGTTGGTGAGTAGATTTAACATCTACAGGGGAATCGCCCGCATGGCGTTATACGTCAGGGCTAGATATGATATGATATTAGCCGCATGTTTATATTGCACGTATAGAGATTGTGCATAAAAACTTCATTGCATGTTATTACTTGTTGTGCTTGGACTTGTACCCTTTGGACACTGCACTATTACTGACGGTTCATGTTGCACGAGCACTGATTTTATGCCACTCACACCGTCAATAATTGCCATGACACGCACAACACTTATGCATAAGTGAGATTGTATTGGTTAGGGACATTGAGACATGATCCTTACTTTTATTGTGCATATGACATATCGCATACCTGTATACCTACATGCTTACACATATGCCTTGACATGCCTACATGTTAGTTACTCATATACCTATATGGTATGTACCATTAGTGAAAGGTTGTATGTCTACGGTAGCACCTCGGCCGTCAATCTGAGGCCAAAATGCGGAACGAAAACTTTTTAGAAACTGGCGCTATCGTAGTCTTTCACCCGGATCAAACCATTAACATAAACTAGAAACTAGAGAAGGGTTAGAAAAGCTATACCGATCGATTCGTGTCCTTTGGTCTTTAGCCTCCATCCTTAGCTCCTTGCGGCATCTCCGATCTCTGGTCTCCTCATCGGATGGGCACCACATCAATGAGTCTTTTTACGGGCTCCCGCTTCATCCGAAGCAACTCGAAGATGAAGTTTGCTAGCCGACATGTCGAAGGTGAAGTAGAAAATGTGTGTAATCACTTTGTCTTAAGCATCCATTGATTCTCAACGCTTGAGAGTGTATGGATGGAGGTTGAACATGAAGCCATGGTGGATGGTGTGAGCTAGAGGAAGAAGAAGAAGAAGAGGCTCGTTCCTTTTTGTGTTATTGTGTTGAGATGAAGAATAATGAGAGTGCTAGAATAAATCAAGAGCAACCCCAAGCCTAACATGGCTGCCCTCTCTCTATCTCCAAGCATCATATCAACACAATAATCAAATCCTAATGTGACATTAGCACAAATAAAGAGAACATGAGTCACTAAACATGTCCATGTCACATTAAAAGCACCTCATCATGAAATCCACTCACAATTTCCACCATTTGTAAACATTAACCTAAATGTTTTGTCCAAATAAAAAGAACGCCATCATCTAAAGTAAACCCGTGACGGATAACAAGAATACCCCTCACCTGTATATACATACCTGCATCCGCATTCCGACTGAATGCAAATACGATGAGACTAAAGTAATCTAACAAATCTAATACTAGGATCCGGCTTAAACCAAAGCCCACTAGTATGATCCGTTCGATCATGATCCGTGCACAAGTGCACGTATATGATCGAACCCTGCAATAATACCATACGACCTCTACAACGTTTCGCCCGAAACTTGAGAAACTGTCTGTGGGGGTAAAGACTCGTCAATACTCTGGCTGTGGATTTAACCACTAGCACGTCAGTGATACTAGCTGTACGTAACGGGCCACCAGCTATTGACTAAAAGGGACGTCGATGAGCGAACTCATCCTGACACCCTACTGAGCCTGTCAGTGACAATATCCGTACAGTCCGGTCCGTTCGTCTATGACTATCGCATGTCGGGCCTAGGGGGTTGGTAAAAGTAGACCCCCAAAAGCGGTACAAGTTGTGTCGGAGTATAGCCTAGAACACCCTAAGATACTACTGGAATAACTACCAGTAAATCTCCTGCCTTGGCCAAGGACTTCGTGTAATGGCTCTCCTAGACACAGCGCGATCACACCCCCAATACCGGGAGAGACGAAACCCCTGCCGATCCGCTCACTGCCTCCATGTGGCTCGGGACTGTACCCAACTAAAACCTGTTTGCACGACTTCTTTGAGCCATGGTAGGGTAGTAATCAAAGCACAGTGGGAACTCACACGAGACAAATGACGATCTCAGGTCGATAGACTAACATGTACACATGTCACCAGGGAACTGCTATCTGACGTCAGGTATAATACCAACTAGCATATTCCCGGCGAGTCCTGTCTGGTGTACTCATAACCCAATGAGCACCTGTATACATCTTAGGTGAACCAACTGACACCAATGGCTTGTGAGACCGGCCACCGCCCCTCGTCGGGGTCTCGACTGTATACACTAGTCTACTAATGGAATATCGATGCCCAGTCTCGAAACTCCCACGACTAGGGACCACTTTAAGGATGTGCTTATAGACTACCCAACTCTCACGTATATGATCGCCATCATACTGTTGGTAGTCAAGCAAGAATCCTAAGGGCTCTATCAACGTGTAATAGTAATATGTAATATTACCTAAAGCAGCACACGATGATAAAAATAAACCAGATAGCATACTATCATCTTGAGTAAGACTGTCCTACCGGCATAGGTCCTCCCTCAATCATTGCAATCAAGTGCTTGCGATCCAATAATTGACTTTGAGGGCACTATATCCAACACAGGTATATATACATATGAGACATAGCGACATGTACATCTGGCATACATACTTACACATATACCTGGAGTGTATTACATCATTATTGATAGGTAGATACACATATCTTGCTATGCCGACCTGATTACGTATACCTGGCTATAGCTACATGTTTACCTTTATTTGATGTTGTATGGACTTGGAGAAATTAGGAACCGCATGATATATAATAACTTGTTGCAGTTAAATAGCGGTTTTTCCTTATATGCTCATATTACCGTTTCATATTGCATATATTATATTCATGGATTTTCGCATTGAGATATGGATTGCATATGATGTTTTACTCCTAAGTATATATATATCAGTGGAATGGGACGCTGTTATATATGTACACATATATAATGATCTATGTAAGTATTCTTATTCTTTACTTGATATTTGGATGTAATTCACTCCGAGATTTGTTTTATAAACCGATACGTGGATCACAAGTGTCGGTGTTTGACACTTAGGATTCGAGGAGCATATAAACCGATACGCGGATCACAAGTGTCGGTGTTTGACACTTAGGATTCGAGGAGCGTATAAACCGATACGTGGATTACAAGTGTCGGTGTTTGACACTTAGGATTGGAGGAGCGTATATACCGATACATGGATCACAAGTGTCGGTGTTTGAAACTTAGGATTCGAGGAGCGTATATCTATTTATGTGTCGATGCTAGGCGCTAGTTTTCATGATGTTTTTGGGTGTCGATGTTTGACACTCAGGTTTCGTGAGACTTATAGGATATGAGGGCCGATCTGAGGCCCGATCTGAGGAAATTGGGATTTCGATTTTCTAGATGGACACTGGTCCTGCCATGTTGAGGATTCCATGAGGATGACATCTTTTATCCCGTACTCCGCATTTATTTGATATGCATTGCTTCATGTATTAGTAGTACCTGATAGAGTATCTTTCATGACTGTTGCATATACATATTGCCATTTATTTCTATCATCTTTCCTGTGTTAGATTAGCGCAGTACGTGCATACTTGCGATTACCTGCATATGTTATTTTACTATTCACGAGTTGGAAACTCACCCCCGTTGTGCCACAGGGTTTGCAGGTTGTTCCTCAGAGTAGTCGAGACAGGGCTTCTACCTATCGCATCATCTTTTGCAGCGGATACCACTCGGCTGACTGTGTGCAGTTTTGCTATAGGTGGGTTTTGCGGTTATCCGATGTTGCTCATTGTATATTCATTGTATCCTGTACTCTCCATCTACCACTATCATGTATTGACTTAGAGACGAGTTGTGAGGACGATATTGTATATTATTTGGTGACTTGGAGGGCTTTTATGCAGTTTTTATTTATATCGTCTTTTTCTTCGCTACGGCGTCGTATATCTGTAGTGGTGGTTGTTTTCCACCTTTGGGTGTGGATTTGCTCCCGTTTGGGGATGCTTTACTTTTATCTTTGTTGTACCCCTTTTTGGAGCAGGTTTTTACAATAGAGGTGCTGCCAAAATTTTAAATGAAATAAAGTTGGACTTTAAAGAATTTTATTGTGATTTAAAAAGTTTTAACAATGTTATTATCATTTACTACTTTTGATGGTTTAGATTGCTGGGTTTTCGGCTTACTTGAATTACATTACGCCTGAAGACGTTACGTGGTTTAAGGGCCGTCACGTGCCAAATTTCGGGTCACGACAAAGTTGGTATCAGAGCGCTAGGTTTTACCTTTCGGAGTGTAGGATTGACCTTGGTATGATGGAGTAGGTAGTTTAAGCAGAGTAACGTAGTGTGTGTATGTCCGCGGCATACTTACGACACGGTACTCCGCCTAAAGTGAACTATGTACTAATTGCTTGAAATTTCTTCCTTGATGATACATATCCGTGTTATTCGATTTCCGTGTTCTTATCGAATCCTATTTCCAAATATAGCCTTATGCCGCCGATGACTATGAGGGCTCAGAGAGGTGCTGCGAGAGCCGAGGTCAGAGTTGACTTGTGTGGGACGAGGATTGACCAGGATGGCACGTTCGTTGCACAGGAGAAGATGGAAAAGCCTTCTATGGATCGTATCGCTAAGCTTGTGGCAGATATGCAGGACTTGTGCCAGACGATGAGGTCATTGGTTGATGCCAGTCGAGCGCAGCGACAGGATGTTGCCATTCCTGTTACCCAGTATTCCTTGCGATCAGCACACAACATTGTGTTACTTACACAGCACCAGTGGACGCCGCCCGATTAGACGAGGAGCGTCTTTCCGATACTTTAGGAGTTCAAGGACAGAGGAGGGCTCGTACAGGTGTACCATCCCAGAGGCAGAGGCTTAGTCGCCGAGACAGATTTCATGCACATCGCGGGAGTAGCAGAGGCTTGGGACGAGGGCGGTTGTTTAGCTCTTATCCCCGGGAGGGCCAGCAGTCATCGTATGGATGTTTTCGATGCGGGAGCCTTCATCACCTCGTCAAAGATCATGCCTTGGTACGCCTGAGGAGGGCAGCAGTACCATATGATATCGTATCACCTTCACCTCAGGCAGAGTCGCCTTTTGCGCCTGTTGTTGATCTGCGTCAGACTTTTGTTCAGAGAGGTCGTGGTCGCAGAGGATTTGTTCCGAGTGTACAGGTTGGCAGAGGAGGAGGACATCCAGTGGAGGCTAGAGGGCAGGCACGAGCGTTTGTTTCTACTCATCGGGACACGCTGGCGTCCAATTCAGAGTTTCAGGTATTTCTTAACTCGTATTTAATTCGGGATCTATGCACTCGTTTGTTCTACACACTTAGTGTCAGGGTTAGGCCGAGAGTCGTGTATGCTAGATCAGCGA
The DNA here is from genome assembly GCA_030015575.1 of Agapanthus africanus. NCBI lineage: Eukaryota > Viridiplantae > Streptophyta > Magnoliopsida > Asparagales > Amaryllidaceae > Agapanthus > Agapanthus africanus. The sequence goes on along the minus strand of JASDDO010000016.1, from coordinate 128,507,477 downwards.
TTGTTTTGTTAACTTCTGTCAGCGATTCTTTTATTGCGCGACACGTATTTCGGTCATGTGCCAATCAGGTAGGAGATAGAGATTCGTCCGTCGATTAGTCCTTCTTGTGATGCTGGACTTGACGTTCTCCTGGGCACGGACTGGTTAGCTACGTGCTAGACATCTGTGGACTGCCGCGAGAAAACGGTCAGTTTTTTTTCCCGGTGAGTCAGTTCTTGTTGTGCAGGGGGACAGTGGTGCCGCCTCTCACAGCTTGAATTCAGCCTTTTTTGCTAGTCGGCTTTTGAGGAGAGGAGGTCGAGCATTCTTGGCTTTCATTCATGATGCCGGAACCACAATGGGTTGGTTGGACCGGGTTCCTATCGTGCGAGAGTTTTCCGACGTTGTTCCAGATGAGCTGGCGGAGCTTAGGGAGCTTAAGGATCAGCTGTAGAGTTGCTAGATAGGAGGACTTGTACGTCCGAGTGTTTCGTTTTGGGGAGCTCCTATTCTGTTAGTCAAGGAGAAGGACGACAGTTTGAGGTTGTGTGTTGATTGATTGTCAATTGAACCGAGTTACGGTGCGGATAGGTATTCTTTACCCCGTATTGACGATTTCTTTGATCAGCTCCAGGGTGCGAGACATCTTTCTAAGTTTGTTTTGGGATCAGGTCATCATTAGTTGTGGGTTCGGAGTGATGACATTCCGAAGACTGCTTTTGTGCGCGCTACAGGCTTTATCAGTTTTTGGTGGTGTCGTTGGACTTACCAATGCCCTAGCAACATTCATGGATGTGGTGAACCAGATTCATCAGGCCGTTCCTTGACCAGCGGATTGTTGTGTTATTGATGACATTCTGGTCTATTCCAGAGTCATGAGGAACATGAGCAGCACTTCAGGATGGCTTTGCAGACAATGGGAGAGTACCAGCGGTCTGCTAAATTCTCGGAGTGTTCCTTCAGGCTTGATAGTGTTGAACTTCCTAGGTCTTGTGGTTACGGGAGACGGTATTCGTATGGACCCGAGGGAGATCGAGGCCGTTCAACTTGGTCCATACTTGTATCAGGGACAGAGGTCCGCAGATTTTTAGGCTTAGTCGGTTTACCGCCGTTTCGTGCAGGATTGCTTGTGTATCGTTGCACCGTTGACCGGACTGACCAGAAAGGAGGTTCCTTTTCTTTGGACTGAGGCATGCGAGTTGATTTTCAGCAGTTGAAGACTCGGTTGAAAACTACACCAGATCTATCTTTACTTTCTGGATCGGGCGACTTTGTTGTTTACTGTGATGTTTCACGAGTGGGGCTCGATTATGTACTGATGTAGCATGATAGAGTTAACGCTCATGCTTCCCGACAGTTGGAGGAAGTACGAGCAGGATTTATCCCACTCATGATCTGGAGATGGCCGCGGTGGTTGCGTTGAAGATTTGAGGACACTACTTGTGTGGAGAGTCGTGTCAGATTTTCACAGACCACCAGAGCTTAATGTACATCTTCCTGCAGCGGGTTTTGATTGTTGAGACAGCGCTGTTGGATGGAGCTTGTGAAGGATTGTGTTTGTGAGAAACTTTAATTCCCGTGGCAAGACGATTGTGGTAGCCGATGCTTTGAGTCGTAGGCCCGGGGTTAGCGTGTTCCAGTTGTGCATAGTTCAGAGACAGTTTTCTGCAGATTTACAGTTCTTGTGCGATCGTTGAGTACAGCTTAAGTTCGCCTCTACTGAGGGGACAACTTGCTCATGTCCGCGCCCGTCCACTTTTGCTAAATCGTTTTTCGTGAGGTACAGCCCGCCGATGCTCGTTTGTCTGAGATTCTTGAGCATGTTTGGCAGGGTAAAGATTCGGAGTTCTGATTTGTGACTAGGGTGTACTACATTATGGGACTCGTTGTGTGTACCGGATATTGATGGGTAGAGACGCAAGGTCCTAAAGCAGGCACATCAATCAGCTTTTAGTGTTCATTCGAGTTCCACCGAGATGTGACATGACTTGGGAGATAGTTACGGGTGGGCAGTGATGAAGGGTGAAGTTTTGGATTTCGTTTCAAGGTGTCTGAATTGTTGTGAGCTAAGGTTGAGCATGTGAGACCGGCTGGAGAGTTGCAACCGTTAACCGTTCCGGAGTGGGAATGGGAGCAGATCTCCATGAGATTCGTTGTGGGTCTACCTAGGTTTAGTCGAGGGTTTGACTCCATTCGGGTGGTTGTGGTCCGGTTATGCTCAGTTTGCTCTGTTGTCCTTCATTAAGTTGTATGTTTGAACGGAATTCCTTCATGTGTTGTATCCAATAGAGGCACCCGGTTCGCTAGCCGTCTTTAGCAGAAGCTTCAAGAAGCCTTGGGTACTGGTTGAGTTTTAGCACCGCGTTCCATCTGTAGACCGATGGTTTGTGAGGGTGGGCTATACAGACTCTGGAGGATATGCTTGTGTGTACGTGTTAAGTGTTTGTTGGCAGTTGGGATCGTCACTTGCCATTGGTAGGGTTCTCCTTGGATAGCCGTTATCAAGAGAAATTCCAATTGGCAACCTTTAGGCTTTGTTTGGTAGGTTGTGTCGATTGCCAGTCTGTTTTACTGACTCCGCGAGAGTAGGATTTTTGGACCCCAGCTAGTCATGAGACTACGGAAATGATCCAGTTGGTTCAGGTCAGGATGAGAGCAGCCCAGTGCAGACAGAAGTCTTATGCCGACCGTGGTGGTCGCAGACTTGAGTTCGCAGTGGGAGATCATGTATTCCTACGGATTTTTTCGATGAAATGGCGTGTTGAGTTTTGGGAAGCTTGGTCCCGGATTGTAGGTCCTTTCGAGATCCTAGAAGCGAGTTAGTACCGTTGCCTATAATATGGCATTTCCAACCAGATTTTTGAGTATTCATCCCGTATTCATTGTGTCGATACTTCGCAAATACCTTCGTAACCTTTCTCACATGATTCTGCATCGGACCATTTATCTTGGACGCGATCTTTTCGTTCACCGGCAGCTGATAGTGTTAGTGGATCGGCAGGTGGAGAAACTTCGGTCAAGGGTCTTGCCATCTGTGGAGGTTTCTTTGGCGTAGCCGTATAGTGAGGTGATCACTTGGAAGGCCGCGAGCGAGATTTGGGAGTTTTGTACTCATCTCTTTGAAGCTACGGTTAGTAAGAAAATTAATTCGGGGACGAATTTTTATAAGGGGGGAGATTGTAACACCTTAGATTTCGATTAGTGTTAATTATACGATAATGCGGGTTTTTGGTAAAAAGTTTACCAATTCGGGTTCCTCACATTTTATAACAATTAATTAATATTTTATTATTATTTGTTATGGCTTGCACGCACGTGTGCACGTTAATGTGAGGGTTTGTTTGTGCTAATCTTGTTTAGCAACCATGACAACTTAACCTAATCCTAATCCTTGCTTAACCCTTAACCTAACTCTCTAGATATTTGAGAGATATATTTCCTTTGGGTTTTGTTTTGGAGAGGTGGCGGCATGGTGACATGGTGGGCATTAATGGTTGCATTAATGTGAAGTTAATGCTTGGTGATCTCACCCTCTTACACTCACCTCTCTCTCATTATCCTCATTCACACTCTCATTCTCTCTCACTTCATGTCTTTCTCATTTCTTTCATCACTCCTCATTCCCTCAACTGAACACTCACAAATCGATCACTAATCTTCACAAAACTCACAAAAATCACATCTTAAGCCGTGTTTTGCCTCTTGGATGCTTTGGAGCTTGGGAACCTAGGATCTTTGAGCTTTTGTGGATAGGTAATGATCTCCATCTGTTAAGTAAGTCTTTTTAGTGTTGCGTAGCTTGTTAGTTTCAGTTTAGAACGCGTAAAGTTTCGTTTCGGGTAAATATCGTATTTTTTAGTGTAGTTTGGTGTCTCGGATGATCTGCTATCAAACCAGGTATTTGTTGGAAAAGTTCCTATCACAGTGATCTAGTGTGGTGACCTAAAAGATACCCTCAAAATACGAGCCCATTCCCTCAAGAACTGGCCGCAGATTTAATGGTTCTGGCCGCAATTTGCGGCTAGAGTAGGGGCTAGGGGTTGAGTTTTGGTATAGGGGTCTCTGGGGTTGTGTGTGGTCTTCTGGTATGTGCAAATTTTACAAATTGTTTGGGTAGAAAAATCTGGGATCACTTTGCTTGTTTCTAGTGTTTCGATTACTCGCGTTACGTTATCTGATACGGTTCGTGTTCTGTGTAGCTGTTGCTCTTGAGTTGGTTTCGTAGTGTCGCTATGCACGTTAGCAACTAGACGAACACTTGAGAGTATGTTTGGAGTTGATGCGTCGGTCAAACGTAGTTGGTACGTGTTATTGGTCGATTGCTAATATATACTTGTTATATTGTTTTATGATCTTAGGATCGCAGGCGGGGACTTCGGACACCGCAAAGAAGGAAAAGCGAGTGGTTGGCTTTACCTAGCCAGGATCGTTGGTGAGTAGATTTAACATCTACAAGGGAATCGCCTGCATGGCGTTATGCGTCAGGGCTAGATATGATATGATATTAGCAGCATGTTTATTTTGCACGTATAGAGATTGTGCATAAAAACTTCATTGCATGTTATTACTTGTTATGCTTGGACTTATACCCTTTGGACACTGTACTATTATTGACGGTTCATGTTACACGAGCACTGATTTTATGCCACTCACGCCGTCAATAATTGCCATGGCACGCACAACACTTATGCATACGTGGGATTGTATTGGTTAGGGACATTGAGACATGATCCTTACTTTTATTATGCATATGACATATCACATACTTGTATACCTACATGCTTACACATATGCCCTGACATGCCTACATGTTAGTTACCCATATACCTATATGGTATTGTACCATTAGTGACATGTATATATACATATGAGACATAGCTACATGTGTAGGGTTACTATGCACTCTAACAAGGTTCTACAAGGCATCAACCATGCCCGATTAAAATTTAGCCATGCCGAACAACCCTAAACAAGATCTTTAAACTAGAGATTAGGCGAAAACAAGCATGTTAAACACTTTAACACTAAGTGAGAAGGATTACAACCTTTGTAGATCCTGTCCTTCACTTCTTAAGCTCTGTGTTGAGGTCCCTTCACTACGATCATCAAGTTCCGGACTCTCGAGAGGCTCCACGAAGAGAAAGATGCAAGCTTGCTTCCGATCTTCGATAACAAAGATGATCTACCTTGAAGTTTCATTAACACAAGCTCTCACTCACTAAATGAAGTGAACACCCTCATCTAAATGGCAAGGATAGATGAGGATGATGAATTAGGATTTTAGCTCTCATTTGTTTTCTTATTCTCACTCATTTTCATCACCTTTGAAAAATCTAGTAAGCTTTTTCATCAAAGAAAGAAGAAGGAAGAAGAAGAACAATAGTCAATCCTTTTGTGATGAATAATGAAAGAATATATGATTAATAATGTAACCATGGTCAACTAAACCTTTGTAGAGATTTAACTAGGGATAGGGTTTGGGTTGGGTTCAGAATGAGTCATTACAAAATATCAAGCATAATATCTTAACTAAAAACAAAAAGAAACCTTCTAGACTCTTCATGAAAGAACTAACCCAATTCAAACCCTAACCTTGTTTAATCTCCACTAAACATGTTGCATTAGTAATCATATCATGTTACAATATTATATATCACATATATAATATTTATTGTAACAAAATAAAATAATACAATTACCATATATCGCATATATATCAATGTATTACCCGAGTGAGAAAAAGAATCTTTTAGTGAGCTAATATTAGTTAATGTAATTTAATATATCATATATATAATTATACATTAAATTATCGAATCAACACTTGATCCGACAATCCGGTTATATCGCATATAACGGACTAATATATCATTTACCGATTCATCGAATCAACACTTGATTCGATGACCCGACTGATATCATATATCGCGAGAATAGAATATGGTATCTCATATCGCATTATCCTCGGTCGTGCACATATCACATATGTGCCCCTACTCCATTTTGCCTGAACCAAGAAACCTCTGTGTAGAACTCTAAAAAATCGTCAGTACGCCGGCAGTAGGTGATGATCATATCAAACACCCACAAGCTGCAAGCGGTCAGCTAAACATAACAGCCACCCAGGTATTGAGTGCTCAGAAGATCAACAAGCAAGCCTGTACATTCTCCTGTGAATCCAATCATTAACACTCTCGTACAGTCCGGTCTCGTCGTCTGATATGTCGCATATCTCGCCTAGGGGTGGTAAACGTCAGACCCCAATAGCTTGATAAGTCGTGTCGATTTGAGGTCTATAACAGTTCGAGAAACTACTGATAACACTTACCAGTAAATCTCAGCAACCCTGGCCAGGGATTTCCAATTATAGCTAATCGAACACATCACAACATCAACTCCCTATACCCGGAGAGACGAATCCCCTTCTATCGCTCATTGCCTCCATGTGATTCGGGACTGTACCCAAAAGCCACCTTTTTGCACGCCCTCTTGGACGTGGTATGATGGAAATCAAAGCACAGTGGGAATCACACAAGACTCTATGACGATCTCGGGTCAACAGACTGCTCTGTACCAGTGTCACCGGAGAACTGCCATCTGACGTGAGGTATAATACCATCTGGGAGTTCTCGGTGAGTCCGTCCAGTGTACCCAGTCTCTACTGAGCACCCGTACACCATCCTTGATGTCAAACACCGATGTATATGGGATCATCCATCGCCCATCATATGGGTCAAGATGCGTATACGCTAGTCTACTCTGGTGTATCGATGTCCTGTCTCGATACACCCTCGTCTAGGAACAATTATAGGATGTACTCGCCGACTACCGCGGCCCCACTAGTATGATCTCATCATAGTCCCAGTAGTCGAGTACATATCGTAAGGTCTTTATCAACATGTAACATATAGACAATCAGAGTACATGTTAAGAGAAAGTGCAACCAGATAGCATACTATCATGTCGAGCAAGAAAGTCCTCCCTATATATGTTCAAGCATCCACTACAATATACATCGTATTTTCAGTAATGACCTCTAGGGCATACATATAACTAACAATCTCCCACTTGCACTAGGGCCATATGTTGTGGTATCGCATACCCAACAATTAGCTATGGTTGAAGTATCTCATACTCAACCATCCCATAAAAGTCTCTACTGGAAAATAGGCCTTTGTGAGTGGATCCGCTCTGTTGTCCTCTGTGTCTACTCTCCTAACCTTGATCTCCCTGGAAATCAACCATCTCCATGATCATGTGATACTTCCTAAGAATATATCCGGATTTTTGATGGGACGGGGGTTCCTTTGGCATAAGCCACAACTCCATTGTCTCACAATGGTAGGAACGAAGTTCATCTCATGAACTTATATATCCAGACTGCCTCTTTGGTAGCATCCTAGGTAACGATGTATCTTGCCTTTAATCGTCTAGTAAGTCACGGTATCTAGCTTGGAACTCTTCCAACATACCGTCCCTCCACTGAGGGTAAAGACAATGCCTGCGACTGACATTCAGTCGTCCTTATCACCCTGGAACCTTTTCCAGTGATTCTCCCCAGGATCGATTGATACCATCTCACTACAACTAGTGAGAATCCTAACATCCAATTAGATCTATCTCATAGATCTAAAACCCAGGATTTACGAGGTATCACCTTGATCCTATATGGAGAATCATTGTGATATGCGGAGATTGACCGAGCGTAGCATAGGAAACTCCTTCCCTATTAAGAGTATGTCATCCCCGTACTCTACGAGGATCATAACCATACTCCTACTACCTTTTTGTATATACAAGGTTCATCTACCATTTTGATGAAGTCAAACTCTTTGATTACCACATCAAAACAGACGTTCCAACTCCGCGATGCCTGATTTATCACATAAAACATCATGCTCACGTTTCCGCTGCTCCCACTGTCTACGAAGACCTCTGGCTGTGTACTTATAGTCGCTCTCTTCCAAATCATCATTTAGAAAAGCAGTCATGACACCCAACCGCCAGATATCATAGTCATTGTATGTAGCCGTGCCAAGTTGGATCCGGATGGACTTAAGCATAGCTTTGAAAGTCTCAACTTTTCCATGTACACCAAGTAATTTTCTCAAGATATACTTGCTCCTGATGGGGATTTAACCCTTCAGATAAAGCAACCAAAGTCCATACTTTGTTGGTGTATAAGGATTCCATCTCAGATCGTTAAGCATCCAGCCGTTCTTACAGAGTCCCACTCCTGATGGCCTGCTTGAAACTAGTTGGGTCATCATCTCATGATGCAATCCTTGCTCCCACTGTCATAGAGAAAACCGAAGTATCTCTCAGGTGGGTGAGGAACCCTGCTAGATCGGCGAAGAGGCTGAGGTTCGTTGGAAACTATTGAATCCTTTGGTTCTATCAAATCATCAGCTGTAGTTTGTATAGCTGGAACACCTTCCAGTTCTACCTCATGACCACTAATTTCTTCACAAGAAATTCCCTTTCACAAGGGTGGCATGCTGAGAAACAAAACATCTTTTGTTCCTCGGTTTGGTAGAAGATATTCCCTTGCGAATGCTTGGGATATCCAACAAACTTCTACAGATTTGACTTTGCCTCGAGCTTGTCCGGATTATGATTTTAGACATATGCCGGACAACCCCAAATCTTAACAAACTTAAGATATGGGCTCTTCCCATTCCATATCACATATGAGGTGGTAGGCAACTGATTTGATTTGAACCCTATTCAATAGGTATGCAGCTACTCAAGTGCATAACTCCTAAAAGGAAATAGGCGACTCAGTAGTACTCATCATAGAGCACACCATATCACATAGGGTGTAATTGCTCCGCCCCGATACACCGACGTGCTGTGGTGTATACGGAGGAGTAATGCTGAGAGAGAATCTCATTCTCCTTTAGAATAGTCCAGGGTTCTCCGTGCTCAAGTATTCTCTTCCTTGATCTCATCAAAGGACATAATACTTATACCCATTTTTGGTTCTCTACTTCTAACTTATATTCTGTGATTATCTCAAAAGTTTCGGACTTGTGTTTCAACAGGAACATATGTCTGAATCTTGAGAGATCATCAGTGAATGTAATGAAGTACAAAGAACCAGTCCTGGCTTGTGTAGATAGGGGACCTTCTGTAAGTGCACGGCAGCGCCCCGGCCGTCAGAACGAGGCCAAAATGCGAAAATAAAAACTTTTCTTTAAACAGAAACCGGCGCTACCGCGGACTATAAACCCGGATCGGACCATTAACCTACTACTAGCTAACTAGAGAAAGGGTAGAGAGCTATACCGAGCGATCCGTGTCCTTCAGTCTTCGGACACCATCCCGATCTCCCCGCGGAATCTCTGGTCTCGATCTCCTCGTCGGAAAAGCACCACGTCACCGAGTCTTTTTACGGGCTCCCACCTCTGGACCGAGGCAACTCGGACCCGAAGTTGGCAAGCCGACGTGTCCAAGATTGCTGTAGGCTAAGTGTAGAATGGTTTTGTCTCACGGGGTTAGTGAGGTTGACATTTTGGTGTGGAGGTGAGGTGATGAACTCTGAAATGGTGCTATGGGATTTTGTATGAGCAAAAAAGATAAAAATCCCACTTCCAAAATTTTGGAAAGCCCCCATACTAAGTGGCCGGCCATGCTTTTCCAAGAGGAGAGAGAGAAAAGTCAAGGGGGGGGGAAGCAATAATGCAAGCAAGAGAAAAGGGTGATGATTAGGAATAATCATCACCACAAAGTCTCACTCCAAAACCCATCACTCAACCCATCATAGTAAGCAATGATGAACAAAGAAGTCAAATGATGGTTGAACCATCATGAAGTTATCATCACTAAAAACAACACTCCAAATTGCTAATTTGCACATTTGCAAATAAGCCCACTTCCACTAATTTTCAGCCGAGAAGGAACAAAGGAAAAATGGCCGAAACGGAATGCAAACTGGCAACTTCAAAAAGACGATCCCGTAATAAATTACAGGAAAACCCCGCGACTGTATATGCATACCCGCATTTGTATTCCGACCGAATACAAATGCAATGAGATAAAATCTACACAGTAAAATACTAGGATCCGGCTTAAACCAAAGCCCGCTAGTATTATCCGTCCGATCATGATCCGTGCAATACCGCACGTATATGATCGAACCCTGCCATATATCCATACGGCCTCTACAGCGTTTCGCTCGAAACTTGAGAAACTGTCTGTCGGGGAGTCTAAAGACTCATCAATACTTTGGCTATGGATTTAACCACCAGCACGTCATAGGTATTAGCCATACGTAACGGGCTACCAGGTATTGACCAAAAGGGACGTCGATGAGCGAACTCATCCTGACACCCTACTGAGCCTGTCAGTGACAATATCCGTACAGTCCGGTCCGTTCGTCTATGAGCATCACATGGCGGGCCTAGGGGGTTGGTAAAAGTCAGACCCCCAAAAGCGGTACAAGTCGTGTCGGAGTATAGCCCAGAACACCCTGAGATACTACTGGAATACCTACCAGTAAATCTCCTGCCTTGGCCAAGGACTTTGTGTAATGGCTCTCCTAGACACAGCGCGACCTCACCCCCAATACCGGGAGAGACGAACCCCTGCAGATCCGCTCACTGCCTCTATGTGGCTCGGGACTGTACCCAACTAAAACCTGTTTGCACGAATCCTTTGAGCCGTGGTAGGGTAGTAATCAAAGCACAGTGGGAACTCACACGAGACAAATGACGATCAGCTCGTTGAACTAACCTGTACACATGTCACCAGGGAACTGCTATCTGACGTCTGGTATAATCCCAACTAGCAGGTTCCCGGCGAGTCCTGTCCGGTGTACTCATAACCCAATGAGCACCTGTATATATCTTAGGTGAACCAACTGACACCAGTGGCTTGTGAGACCGGCCACCGCCCCTCGTCGGGGTCTCGACTGTATACACTAGTCTACTCCGGAGTATCGATGCCCTGTCTCGAAAACTCCCACGACTAGGGACCACTTTAAGGATGTGCTTATAGACCCCAGCTCCCACGTATATGATCGCCATCATACTGCTGGCCGTCAAGAAAGAATCCTAAGGGCTCTACCAACATGCAATAGTGATCTGTAATGTCACCTAAGGCAGTACACGATGATAAAGATAAACCAGATAGCATACTATCATCTTGAATAAGACTGTCCTACCGGCATAGGTCCTCCCTCAATCATTGCAATCACGTGCCTGTGATCCAATAATTGACTCTGAGGGCACTATCTCCAACACCTTCATACATCAGCATGTATCAATCCCAAGAGTTCACTAACTCTTTCTCCGTTTCCAATAAACGGAGCTGTGGTCATTTTATCTTTGTGACATGACCGGCAAGTTTCACAAGATGTAAATTCAAACTAATTTAAATATGCATCTATATGGAACTTCAGCTAGTCGGTTCGCATTGATATGACCTAGTTTACAATGCCTCAAGAAGGATTCGTTCATTTCTGAACTCTTCCTTTTGTGTGTGTTCTGTACGTTAAGAACTGTGGTTTGATTTAGAACGTTTATGCTTTTAGATAACGTGCCTGAACCGATCAACCCTTGATATAGGAAATGTTCAAAACATTATCCAACAATACAAAATTATATCCTTCTTTACTAATAAAGAGACTGATATGATGTTGTATATCAGGTTCGGTATCTAATAACATTCGTTCAGAATCAATGTATTCTGGTAATACAGGGTGATAACTACCAATAGACTTGGCTGCAACACTTGCACCGTTTCTATCTCATGAAATTTATCACCCGTTCTCAGTTCTCTACCTATCTATAGCCCATGTAACAAATTACATTTACGGGATCCTGATCTGGTATCTCATACCCAGGACGTAAATGATACTGAGAAACAGTTCTCTGTAATGAACACACCCGAAGATGATGCATCAACATGCACTTTCTTCGTTTGGGCGGCATGGGAAATCTGGTATTCCCCAATTTCCTGCTCTGTCTTATAACAGTTATAAGTTGGAGCGGGACCAACGTTCCCTAGCGCAGTATAATAAGCGGGTTCGGTCAATACATCCGTATTATTATCTTGATTAAGGCGTGACATGGTCGCTACCTGGAGACAGAGAGAAGAAAACACTCAGCGTGCGCTTTAACAAGATTAGATTGGTTATCAATTTATCTAATCAGGATGTCTCCCACTGTTTTAGTCAAATCTTCCTTCAAACCCTAAAAGGAAAGACTAGCCGGGATTAATTACACCCTACAAGTTCGCCAATCTTTCAGCCAGGCCAGTGCCGGTACTTTGAGGGAGGTTCCCTATGCTTTCGCAAGGACCTAATTAAAGTAAACCTCGTTTTTCCAGGGGCGTAACCCGTTAACACCTTTCTAGATACCTACTTGATCGGCTAATTGTAATGTGTAAAACTCTCCCAGGAGTAACTCTTACTGGCAGCGGGTATCGGGATCCAACTATCTCATAGAAGGTATGCAATCTCATTGCAAATTTCAACACTTGAAATTCCTAATAATATTTTACCCCTAGCAGCTATATGACCTTAACATAGTCAACAAATCATAAGTACTAGTCAAGTTCAACCCGTCATTTCCCGATTGAATTAAACCCACCCGCACGACCCTTAATATAGTCAACAAAGTCGCACGACTACCCTAATCCAATCGCATCATATGCTTATACAGATAAGCACTAATTAGCTACCGCACACTACGTCTTAACATAGTCAACAAACGTAGCACGAATACTAACTAGTACTTATCTGAAATGACGGAGGGCTACGACAGGTTTTTAAGAAAACCCTTTGCGTAATGAACTTGATATCGTTGTATAATCGAGTGAATTTTAAAAGGAATGTTTTTGAGGCCTTTTCTAGTTTTGCTAAAGAGGTCACTCCCGGTGAAGGGATCGTCGACTCTTTCCTTATCGAATAAGGTGCATGATATTTCGCAAATATCACTATGCAAAGCAAAAACTATAGAAACAATCAAAAGACAAACCGAGTTTGTAGCATCTGCTGGTTTCGCTAAAGAAGTCACTCCCGATGAAAGGATCTCGGCTCTTTCCTTATCGAATAAGATGCTGGATGTTCTACAAGGAACACCGCTATGAAAAGCTAGAACTAGAGCTACCAGTTTTTAAACAAGTTTCTACAACATCTTTAGGTTTCTTTTAGTTTCATTAATCTCATTAATGAAGTCCCATTTTATTATGCTTCACAAGCATCACATTTGAAACGAAATCTGCAATATAACATATATCTCATATATATAATATAAACATTCGTCTCAGCAGTAATATGATTTCATCACAGAACAAAGCAGCAGAAGAACATATATGAAATATTGGATATACTAGGAGGTCCGTGTTTTAGTACGAGCCTGTATAAAACACGGATTCCACGGTCGCGATGAATAGCCAAACCCACATTCCTAGACCCCTACGAGAGCGGCAAGAAACTCTGCCAATTCTAGGGTTAGGAGACCCGGTCTCGACTCCTCGAGATGGTCTCCCACTGGACCCTAGAACCCGGTTACTTTTGCTCCCCGCCTTGGGTCTACCTAATGCGAAAACGTAAATAATATACAATGGTGACATCATTCTCAGCCCGGAAGTGCCCCAATAAAAGAATATTACATACAAATGAATTTTACATGAATGAAAATAAAAACCCTCATCTCACATAAAACCCCCGGCTATTCAAAACGCAACGATCCAATATAACATATCACAGCAACACATAATATCTCATATCATCAACGTAAGCAAGTATGCGTATCCCGATTGTCGTTGATGTATAGCAACGAAGCCGGCGATACACCACATACTACGCTTACGGTCACAGAAAAGAAAGTGTAAAAGTACAACATTTGAAATCCGCAATCTCTTTAGACATCGTAAATCCGAAATATCACATACTTCGCATTTCATGCCTAACTATATGAATTCCACATATTATATCACATTCTAGATAAATAGACAGTATTAAACTTTCCGATCGAATAATCAAATACCCAAGTTTTCCTAAATAGTTCTCAACACTTGAAATTAGTTTAAAAACATCCATCACATGCCACAGTACCAATGGTCCAGCCGTAGAAGGGTCAAGCCAACGCCTCACATGTGGCAACGTCGTACTGCCCCAAACCCTAAGGTTTAGAGGCAGTTCAAGACGGTCACATAATTGAGTTAAGGTTTGTGTTCTTCTAGAGGGTCCACCGCGTTACTTGCACAACTAAGAACGTTCTTAAACTACGGAAAAATCCAACACTTGGAAATTTTTCGGCAGAGGAAAAAGTGAGTTATTGATATCCGTTCGAACTTTTTAACACGTTCTAAAAATTACCCGGACAAATTAAACGAAGTTATATTATCCGATCGAATCAACGAGTCCCCAAAACAACCCAAAAAACACAACACTTGAGTGAAATTAAAAATTCCCAGAAGAATCAGGAAGTACCTACGGTTATTACTGTATAAAAACTATCCCTGAATCAATAGTACCTGCCACGGAACCGCCGCCAATACCCTGGTTTGGCCGCGGTTCCGCGGCGCTTTAGTGGATTTAGGGTGTCGTTTTGCACAGTAATTCCTAAAATACCATGCTGATTTTTTTGAGTATTTATAATATGAAAAAATCAACTGTTTTGAAAAATTTCTAGAAACTAGGGTTTTTCGGGTATTCGGAGTTCGATCGGACTTTAAACTTCGCCCAGACTTCGCCTAAAGCTCTAGCTTGGCTCTGATACCACTGTAGGGTTACTAGGCACTCTAACAAGGTTCTACGAGGCATCAACCATGCCCGATTAAAAATTTATCCGTGCCGAACAACCCTAAACAAGATCTTTAAACTAGAGATTAGGCGAAAACAAGCATGTTAAACACTTTAACACTAAGTGAGAGGGATTACAACCTTTGTAGTCTTAAGCTCCGTGTTGAGGTCCTTTCACTGCGATCATCAAGTTCCGGACTCTCGAGAGGCTCCACGAAGAGAAAGATGCAAGCTTGCTTCCGATCTTCGATAACAAAGATGATCTACCTTGAAGTTTCATTAACACAAGCTCTCACTCACTAAATGAAGTGAACACCCTCATCTAAATGGCAAGGATAGACGAGGATGATGAAGTAGGATTTTAGCTCTCATTTGTTTTCTTATTCTCACTCATTTTCATCACCTTTGAAAAGTCTAGTAAGCTTTTTCATCAAAGAAAGAAGGAAGAAGAAGAACAATAGTCAATCCTTTTGTGATGAATAATGAAAGAATATATGATTAATAATGTAACCATGGTCAACTAAACCTTTGTACAGATTTAACTAGGGCTAGGGTTTGGGTTGGGTTAAGAATGAGTCATTACAAAATATCAAGCATAATATCTTAACTAAAAACAAAAAGAAACCTTCTAGAATCTTCATGAAAGAACTAGCCCAATTCAAAGCCTAACCTTGTTTAATCTCCACTAAACATGTTGCATTAGTAATCATATCATGTTACAATATTATATATCACATATATAATATTTATTGTAACAAAATAAAATAATACAATTAACATATATCGCATATATATCAATGTATTACCCAAGTGAGAAAAAGAATCTTTTAGTGAGCTAATATTAGTTAATGTAATTTAATATATCATATATATAATTATACATTAAATTATCGAATTAACACTTGATCCGACAATCCGGCTATATCGCATATAACCGACTAATATATCATTTACCGATTCATCGAATCAACACTTGATCCGATGGCCCGGCTGATATCATATATCGCGAGAATAGAATACGGTATCTCATATCGCATTATCCTCGGTCCTGCACATATCACATATCTGCCCCTACTCCGTTTTGCCTGTACCAAGAAGCATCTGTGTTGGACTCTAAAGAATCGTCAATACGCCGGCAGTAGGTGATGATCATATCAAACACCCACAAGCTGCAAGCGGTCAGCTAAACGTAACAGCCACCCAGGTATTGAGCGCTCAGAAGATCAACAAGCAAGCCTGTACATTCTCCTGTGAATCCAATCAGTAACACTCCCGTACAGTCCGGTCTCGTCGTTTGATATGTCGCATATCTCGCCTAGGGGTGGTAAACGTCAGACCCCAATAGCTTGATAAGTCGTGTCGATTTGAGGTCTATAACAGTTCGAGAAAATACTGATAACACTTACCAGTAAATCTTAGCAACCCTGGCCTGGGATTTCCAGTTATAGCCAATCGAACACAGCACAACATCAACTCCCTATACCGGGAGAGACGAATCCCCTCCTATCGCTCATTGCCTCTATATGATTCGGGACTGTACCCAAAAGCCACCTTTTTGCACGCCCTCTTGGACGTGGTATGATGGAAATCAAAGCACAGTGGGAATCACACAAGACTCTATGACGATCTCGGGTCAACAGACTACTCTGTACCAGTGTCACCGGAGAACTGCCGTCTAACGTGAGGTATAATACCATCTGGGAGTTCTCGGTGAGTCCGTCCAGTGTACCTAGTCTCTACTGAGCACCCGTACACCATCCTTGATGTCAAACACTGATGGATATTGGATCATCCATCGCCCATCATATGGGTCAAGATGCGTATACGCTAGTCTACTCTGGTGTATCGATGCCCTATCTCGATACACCCTCGACTAGGAACAGTTATTGGATGTACTCGCCGAAAACCGCGGCCCCACTAGTATGATCTCATCATAGTCGCAGTAGTCGAGTACGTATCTTAAGGGCTTTATCAACATATAACATAGAGACAATAAGAGTATATGTTAAGATAAAGTGCAACCAGATAGCGTACTATCATGTCGAGCAAGAAAGTCCTCCCTATATATGTCCAAGAATCCACTACAATATACATCGTATGTGCAGTAATGGCCTCTAGGGCATACATATAACTAACAACATGTACATCTGGCATACATACTTACACATATACCTGGAGGGTATTACATCATTATTGATAGGTAGATACACATATCTTGCTATGCCGACATGGTTACGTATACCTGGCTATAGCTACATGTTCACCTTTATTTGATGTTGTATGGACTTGGAGAAATTAGGAACCGCATGATATATAATAACTTGTTGCAGTTAAATAGCGGTTTTCCTTATATGCTCATATTACTGTTTCTTGTTGCATATATTATATTCATGGATTTTCGCATTGAGATATGGATTGCATATTATGTTTTACTCCTAAGTATATATATATATCAGTGGAATGGGACGCTGTTATATATGTACACATATATAATGATTTATGCAAGTATTCTTATTCTTTACTTGATATTTGGATGCAATTCACTCTGAGATTTGTTTTATAAACCAATACGTGGATCACAAGTGTCGGTGTTTGACACTTAGGATTCGAGGAGCGTATATACCGATACGTGGATCACAAGTGTCGGTGTTTGAAAATTAGGATTTGAGGAGCGTATAGACCGATACGTGGATCACAAGTGTCTGTTAGGTCCACGTTACCCACCCCGGTTCTTTCAGGGAGGCGGAATAGGTAAAAATCAAAATTTTCTCACAAGGTAACATGGACCATCCATGAAGGATCTTTGCTAAACAAAAACTAACATTCTAACTACAAGTTCCAGCTACTATGTAGAATGGTTATACCTAGGTCTTGAACTCCTTCTCTTCTTGTTTTGGCTCTCCTTCTTGCTTGCTCCTTGTAGTGGCGTAGACAGTTCCTCCTCCTCGTCTTCTCTTTGCTGAAGATAGATCCACCCGAGGGCCTCTACCTTGAGCTTCTACTTCAACCAAGAGGTAACTAGAGTGCTTGGTTTGCTAGACAAAGAACCCTAGAAAGAGTAGAGAGATGCTTTGACGGTTTAGTCTCAAAAGCTTATGATTTCCAACACATGGAACACTTAAGCTTTGAGGGAGGAAGAGGGAGAGCTTTTTCAGGAGAGAGAAAGAGTATGGTAGAATGATAAGAATAATACAACCATCTCTCATATGAGAGAAATAATAATAATAATAATAATAATTAATTGAAAATGTGATGGTTAGTTTTGAAATGACCATTATCATTTCACATTTAATGAAATTTGCAAGAATCAAGAAGCATCTTTCATGTGAAATGATGATGATGGTCAAAATGTCAACAATAGTCAACCGGTCAACCAAAGTCAAACTGTCAACCATAGTCAAATGGTCAACCTAACCATAGCACAATAATCCTTAATTAATATTATTAATCATATTCCTCATTCTCATTAGTGTTTAGAAAAAGTCAACTGTCAAAAAACCCTAATGAGAATCGTCTGCCTCTGTCAACTGTGCATACACACCCGCATCCGTGTTCCGAGGAACACGAATACAATGAGTCAAAACCAATCCCAAAACAAATACTAGGATCTGGCTTAAACTAAAGCCCGCTAGTAATAACTGTCCGGACAACAAACGTGCACAAGTGCGCGGATATGAACGAACCCCGTAGCAAAACCATGCGACCTCTACTCTGTTTTGCCCAAAGGCGAATAACTCTCTGTGTGGGACTCTAAAGGCTCGACACTACGCTGGCAGTGGGTTTAACCACAGGCCGCAAGCGGTACTAGCTGTATGTAACGGTCCCCAGGTAGATGCCGATAAGAAGACCGACGAGGTGAACCCATCCGAACTCCTACTGAGCCTGAACGTGACAATCTCCGTACAGTCCGGTCTGTTCGTCTGAGAGTATCGCATGGTGGGCCTAAGGGGGCGGTAAACGTTAGTCCCCTAATAGCGGTACAAGTCGTGTCGTAGTGTAGCCCAGAACACCCTGAGAAACTACTGGAAACACTACCAGTAATTCTCGCTTGCCTTGGCCAGGGACGACTATGTGTAATGCCTCTCCTAGACACAGCGCGATATCAACTCCCAATACCGGGAGAGACGAATCCTGTCTAACCGTCACTTCCTCCAAGTGCTTCGGGACTGCACCCAACTACTACCTGTTTGCACGACTCAATAGAGCCGTGGTAGGGTAGTAATCTAAGAACAGTGGGAACACACTCGAGGCGAAGTGACAGTGTCAAGTCAACGGACTAAGCTGTACTCATGTCACCTGGGAACTATTAACTGACGATAGGTATAATACCAACCAACAGTTTCCGACGAGTCCTGTCCAGTGTACTCGTAACCTAACGATCACCTGCATACTATCTCCAGTACGACGTACTGATGGCTGTGGGACAGACCATCTCCCATGCTGGGACGAGAAGCGTATGCACCAGTCTACTCTGGAGTATCGATGCCCTGTCTAGATAATCCTACGACTAAGGACCAAAATAAGGATGTGCTTATAGACTACCCAGCCCCCACTAGTGTGATCGCCATCACAACGCCGGTAGTCAAGCAAAGATCCTAAGGGCTCCATCAATATGTTTTTAGCGATATGTTAAAAGAAACATATACATATATTAAGATAGATACAAACCAAGTAGCATACTACTATATTGAGCAAGACTGTTGTAAACCCGTGTATATATCCCAAGCTTCCAAAATGTATTATACAAACTAGTACTATACAATAATGTCCTTTATGGCATACATATCCAACAGTGCCGGTGTTTGACACTTAGGATTTGAGGAGCGTATAAACCGATACGTGGATCACAAGTGTTGGTGTTTGACACTTAGGATTCGAGGAGCGTATATACCGATACGTGGATCACAAGTGTTGGTGTTTGACACTTAGGATTCGAGGAGCGTATATCTATTTATGTGTGGATGCTGGGCGCTAGTTTTCATGATGTTTTCGAGTGTTGATATTTGATACTCAGGTTTTGTGAGACTTACAGGATATGAGGGTCGATATGGGGGCCGATATGAGGGTTGATCTGATGAAATTGGGATTTGGATTGTCTAGATGGACACTAGTCCTGCCATGATGAGGATTCTGTGAGGATGACATGTTTTATCCCATACTCCGCATTTATTTGATATGCATTGCTTCATGTATTAGTAGTACCTGATAGAGTACCTTTCATGACTGTTGCATATACATATTGCCATTTATTGCTATTAGCTTGCATGTGTTAGATTAGCGCAGTACGTGCATACTTGCGATTACCTGCATATGTTATTTTACTATTCACGAGTTGGCAACTCACCCCAGTTGTGCCACAGGGTTTGCAGGTTGTTTCTCAGAGTAGTCGAGGCAGGGCTTCTACCTATCGCATCATCTTCTCCAGCGGATACCGCTCGGCTGACTGTGTGCAGTTTTGCTATAGGTGGGTTTTGTGGCTATCCGATGTTGCTCATTGTATATTCGTTGTATCCTGTACTCTCCATCTACCACTATCATGTATTGACTTAGAGACGAGTTGTAAGGACGATATTGTATATTATTTGGTGACTTGGAGGTCTTTTATGCAGTTTTTATTTATATCGTCTTTTTCTTCGCTACGACGTCGTATATCTGTTGTGGTGGTTGTTTTCCGCCTTTGGGCATGGATTTGCTCCCGTTTGGGGATGCTTTACTTATATCTTTGTTGTACCCCTTTTTGGGGCTGGTTTCTAAAAAGGAGGTGCTGCTAAAATTTTAAAGGAAATAAAGTTGGACTTTAAAGAATTTGATTGTGATTTAAAAAGTTTTAACAATGTTATTATCATTTACTACTTTTGATGGTTTAGATTGCTGGGTTTTCGACTTACTTAAATTACATTATGCCTGGAGACGTTACGTGGTTTAAGGGCCGTCACGTGCCAAATTTCGGGTCGTGACACTTTCTTCTTCTTTGAATGTCGTCAGGTGATTTGGATCTTCCAGAGATCGAGCCCAGCGCTGAAGACTTGGATCGTTTTACTGAAGACCCAGAGCTTTAGTTCGTTGTACACATTTCCTTTCAGTGCTTTACATTTCTATTATGCCACTGTTTAGGCATCGCTTTATTCCATGTATTTACTTTTCCTTATATTGTAAAGAACGAATGTGAATAAATAAAGTTGCTGTTTTATTATATCTTGTCTCTTATGCATTTATATTTATATTACTTAATACGCTTAGCGTATTTACTTCACAGTAAATACGTAGCGGCCTCGTCGCGTCCCCTTCACCGTATACCGAGAAGTAGGGCGTGACACTTACATAATTTTCCTTAATTAAAATATTATTATAAGCTTTTAATTATACACTTAATTAGTGGTAATTACAAATTTGATTGGGCTAATTATGCTAAAGTGAATCCATGCTAACTTAATCACAAGATTAATCATTAAACCTTCTTTGAAAAATATCTAGATATTTGTTGGAATTAAAGAAAATTTTAATTAAAAGAATTAAAAAGTGGCATGATGGGAGGTGCTTTAATTGAGCATTAATTGTGAACTTAGGCTAGAAATTTCCACACAATTTCCACAACCTCCTCCTTTTTTTCCCCTTGGCCGAGCCCCCTTCCTGCCCCATCATTTCCCTCATCCCATTTTCACTTCTTCATGCTCAAATAATTCATCAAAATCATCAAATAATCCCACAAACTCAAATACAAATCCATACCCATTATTCTTTAAGCTTAACTAAGCTTGGATTTTCATGAAAGTTAGCATTTTGGAGGCTAATTTGGAAGTTTAGTTGCAAGTTTGTGAATCTAAGTGAGGTATAAAATCCTAACCCTAAGTTTTAGTGTTGTTTAAATACCTTAATCTAGTTATTAGACGTTTAAATATAGCTTTAATTAGCATGTTTAGAAATTCATGAAAGAGTTATGAAGATCAAGTTAGGGTTTTGATTGGTTGAAATGGTTAATGGAGAAGTGTAGACTTGGAAAACTTAATCTAGTTGTGAGATTGTTAAATGATATTTTTCCTAGTTTTCTAATTAAGCTTAATTGCAAACTAACTTTTACTAAATCTTATATGGGTAAGATTAAAATTGTAGTAAAGGTTTGTGTGACTTAATTAGGCTACTATGTGATGATTGTGATCGCTAGAATTGTTTAAATTTCTAGACTTGAGCTAATATGATTAAAAGTTGCTTACTGGGTTTTCGGTTAAATTAGGCGTGGGTTTAAATTGACGTTGCGATGTTATATATATTATCTTCCACGATATATATTGTGTTGTGAATGCGCGATCGATACGATCGGGGTCTAGGCTTGGTGGTTGTATAGTTTAGCGATCCTAGCTAGGGTTGTGCCGATGTCGTACGCGTTTTGTGCACTAGGTGCATAGTGTGTTTATCTTGTGGACGTTATCCTTGAGTTTCGTTATCTTTGTGTCGGCGCAGGATATTTAGCCTTATGTGTTGTGTTTGTGAAATTTTAGGATCACAAGCGGGGACTTCGGACGCTGCGAAGATAGGGAAGCAGGTGGTCGGATTTTCTTAGCTCGAGATCATCGGTGAGTAGATTTAACATCTACGGGGAAAATCGCCCGTATGGCGTTATGCGTCAGGGCTGGATATGATATTATAGCTGCATGTTTATACGCATATGAGTTGATTGCGCATGAGCGTCATTGCATATTATTACCTGTTGTGCCTTGACTTGGTAACTATTGGACACAACACCATTACTGACGGTTCATGTTGCACGAGCACAAATTGTATGCTACACACACACACACCGTCGGTAATTGCCATGACACGCACTACATATATACATATATGATATTGTATCGGTTATTGTTATTGAGACAGTGATTCTTATTCCGTTGCGTATATGAAATGCAGTATACATGTTATACCTACATGCTTACACATATCTTGCTATAGCTACATGTACATCATCCATACATACTTACATGTACACCCACATACCTTGCTATAGCTACATGTACATCATGCATACATACTTACATGTACACCCACATACCTTGCTATAGCTATATATACCCCTAAGTGGTATTGCATTGTCATTTGACATTGATGTTAGTTATATGTATGCCCTAGAGGCCATTACTGTACATTGGATGTATATTGTAGTGGATGCTGGGACATATATGTAAGTGCACGGCGGCGCCCCGGCCGTCAATCCGACGGCCAAATGCGGAAGCGGTGATAAACTTTAAATTTTCACATGAACTGGCAAACCGCCGCGCACTAATACCCGGATCGAACCACTAACTAGTCCTAACTATCTACAAGAAAGGGAAGAGAGGTATACCGACAGATCCGAGTCCTCCGGTCTTCTCGTCGTCGTCCCAATCTCCTGCGGAATGTCCCGTGTCCTCCTCGTCGCCGGAAGTGCACCACATCGCCTACTTCTTTTACGGGCTCCCACCTCAATGCCGAGGCAACTCGGGCACGAAACTGGCTAGTCGACGTGCCCAAGATTCACTGTAGAATATGTAGTACTCAAATCTCATATGGGGTTTTTGGAGCTTTGCCATTTGGTGGAAGAAAAGAGAGCAACTTTAGGAAATGAGCTAGAGGGCTTTTCTAGCAAGCATGAGAAACAAAATGCCACATATAAAATGAATCCACACCTCCCCTAAGGGAATGGCCGGCCAAAACAATGAGGGAGTGAGAAAAAGGAGAAAGAGAGTGTGTGGTGTATGCATGATTGAACCACTATCATAATCATGAGAGAAACGAATGGTGAAAAGAAACAATCATCACAACCAAATCCATACTCCACCAACCAATCAACAACAACCATGATGACATCCAAAGTCAAGCTATCATGAAAAAGGAAAGTCAAGTGATGGTGCTCATCATGAAAACCATCATGATGCAACAAAATGCAAAGACCCCCTCCACAAAAACTTATTTGCAACAATGCAAATAAGCCCTCCTCCACCAAACTTCGGCCAATGAACGATACAAAGGAGATTGGCCGAAACGGAAAGCAAACTGGCAACTCCAGAAAACTGGTCCCGTAATAAATTACAGGAAAACTCCGATACTGTGCATACACACCCGCATCTGTATTTCGACCGAAATACAAAACCGGCTAGTAATATCTGTTCGATCCTGATCCGTGCAATACCGCACGTATCTGATCGAACCCTGCCATATAACCATACGGCCTATAGTACAAACTGTCCGATACTGATCCGTGCAACACCGCACGTATCTGATCGGACCTTGCCATATCTCCATACGGCCTCTACAACCTTTCGCCCGAAAGCTGAGTAACTGAATGTGGGGGACTCTAAAGACTCGTCAACACCTTGGTTGTGGATTTAACCACTAGCATGTCAGAGGTATAAGCCAATACATAACGGGCTACCAGGCATTGACTAAAAGGGACGTCTGTGAGCGAACTCAGCCTGACAACCCTACTGAGCCTGACAGTGACAATATCCGTACAGTCCGGTCCGTTCGTCTATGAGCATCGCATGGCGGGCCTAGGGGGTTGGTAAAAGTCAGACCCCCAAAAGCGGTACAAGTCGTGTCGGAGTGTAGCCCAGAACACCCTGAGATACTACTGGAATACCTACCAGTAAATCTCTTGCCTTGGCCAAGGACTTCGTGTAATGGCTCTCCTAGACACAGCACGACCTCACCCCCAATACCGGGAGAGACGAACCCCTGAAGATACGCTCACTGCCTCCATGTGGCTCGGGACTGTACCCAACTAAAACCTGTTTGCACGACTCCTTTGAGCCGTGGTAGGGTAGTAATCAAAGTACAGTGGGAACTCACACGAGACAAATGATGATCCCCAGGTCGATGAACTAACCTGCACACATGTCACCAGGGAACTGCCATCTGACGTCTGGTATATGACCAACTAGCATGTTCCCGGCGAGTCCTGTCCGGTGTACTCATAACCCAATGAGTACCTGTATACATCTTAGGTGATCCAGCTGACACCAGTGGCTTGTGAGACCGGCCACCGCCCCTTGTCGGGGTCTCGACTGTATACACTAGTCTACTCTGGAGTATCGATGCCCTGTCTCGAAACTCACACGACTAGGGACCATTTAAGGATATGCTTATAGACCCCAGCTCCCACTTATATGATCGCCCTCATACTGCTGGTGGTCAAGCAAGAATCCTACGGGCTCTATCAACGTGTAATAGCGACTTGTCAGGTCACCTAAAGCAGTACACGATGATAAAGGTAAACCAGATAGCATACTATCATCACGAGTAAGACTGTCCTATCGGGATAGGTCCTCCATCAATCATTGTAATCACGTGCCTGTGATCGAATAATTGAATCTGAGGGCACTACCTCCAACAATCTCCCACTTGCACTCAAGGCCAATTATTGCGATGTCGCATACTCACAGCCCGTGTGATACCGAGCACCCAACTCCTCTACTAGTCAGTCTCACAAAGCTCGTTTGTGAAACTATTGCGTTCGAGGAACAGCCTCAGTGAGTGGATCCGCTTTGTTGTTTCTTTCTATGTCTCTCTATATCTCAAGTTCGCGGAGAAACCCATCTCCCGAAATGAGCAACACTTGTCTTAGAATGTGTCTGGATGTCTGATGGGACCTAGCTCATAAATGAACTCCAAATCCAAACTTCTTAGACTGTATCGTCAACTGAACTTTATCAGTATCCTGCGCCATGCCTTCCCTCAGTATCCACCTGGACCATCTGTCCAAAATACTGCCCCTCGTCAAAGGGAAAACTATAACTCTGACAGCCACTCTGCCATCCATGTCACCTTGGAAGCCTGGAATGATAACGGTCTCCCATAGGAGAATGCTGTTATCAAATCCCTAGAACATCAACTTATGTTCTAAAACTGCTTCCGACTGTTTCTCCAGGATTGGATCAATATCATCTTATTGCACCTACTGCAAGAACAACATCTGGTGTGGTACTTGACATCTCATGATTGACTCAATGCCTAAGCAGGTGATCTGCCAATCATGCACATCCCTCTCCCCTTTAGTCTGTAAGACACCTTTAGAGAGGGTGACTCCATCACCTGCAGGTATACTACCGTGCCAGGAGTCGTCCATTCTAAATACTCATAGAATGCGGTCAAAGTACCCAGATTGGGAAACCACCCAAATCTAGATCTAAAACTGTAGATCTAGTAACCAGAATGTCTGATATAATATCCAAATCCTGTGTGGAGAAACCACTGTGTGACGACCAAAGTATAACCGACTGTAGTATAGGAGTTTCCTTTCCTACTATGTGTATGTCATCCAAATACCAGGATATCACACCCTACTACCTTCTCAACAGATCCATCCCCTATTCTGATGAAGTCAAACCCATGACTGTCACGTCAGAAATATATGATCTATCTCCGCTAC
The DNA here is from genome assembly GCA_030015575.1 of Agapanthus africanus. Classification (NCBI taxonomy): domain Eukaryota; kingdom Viridiplantae; phylum Streptophyta; class Magnoliopsida; order Asparagales; family Amaryllidaceae; genus Agapanthus; species Agapanthus africanus. The sequence goes on along the minus strand of JASDDO010000016.1, from coordinate 128,481,348 downwards.
ATCTGCTTTAGTCTATAAATAGACATAAGCTACCTGTCCACCAATGCTTCCGTTGCTCCCACTGACTACGACAACCCTCTGGCAGAGTCATATAGACGTCCACTTCTAAAACTAGTTTAGAACAACGCTATACTCATCCTCCCGCCGGGTCTCGCAGCCTGGAACAACAGCAATGGTAATTGTGGGTAAACAAGAACTTCCCTGTCACCGTCCTTGAGGCTACCGTAGTACCTCTCGGGTGCCTGAAGCTACCCACCGTATCTGCGGAGTGGCCAATGGAATGTCAATCCAGATTGAATCTTTAGGTTCCTTATCAAATTTCAGTAATCGTTTGTGGTTCTGGATTCACTTCCAGTTCTACCATACTCCCACTATTGTTTTCTGAAAAAAATCCATTTTTAATAAAACCGTGGCGAGTCTAGAACAATATTGCTATTGTTCATCCAGATGGTAGAAAGTCAACCCTCGTCATAGCCTGGGTCAACCCACAAACAGCCATTACAGAAACGTGCCTTGAGTTATCCAGAGTCTGGTTTTAATCATCAGCCGGACAACTCCCCGTACCTTAACATCGTTAAGATATGAACTGTTCTATATCCCATATAGAACCAGAGGCACTGATTTAATTGAACCAGATTCAAATCATGCAGCTGTCTCCAGTGCATGTCAACTAAATGGAAAGAGGCCGATCAGCGTTAATCAACTTAGGAATGCTTCCAATTATGAGTAACCTGAAAGAGAAGCAAGTTCTCTTAAACATTACTATCAACTGAATACCATACACAAGTATCTACATCTTCGATCACTTTGAAGAATCCCGATACTTGCAATACCTGGTTCTCTACTTTATTCAAATACCTATAACTTCTCAAAATTCAGACCCTGTGTTTCCACGAAACACCTGTCTAAAAACTAGAGGAGTCATAGGTAAACCGAATATAGCACGAGAACCAACCCCTTTGTCCTGATGGACCCTGGACAACATACAATACTCTGTACAAGTCCTTTGAGTCTGATAACTCATTCACTGTGTGTCGTAGGTTGAAAACTGTACTTATGGTCAAGAAGAATTACACCGCTGTTTAATGCTCCTTACCTAACCATCCACTGATATAGGTAAATGTCATAGACATAATTTCAAAAAGGTATATCTCACTCTATGAAAATAGACGTACAGATATATCAATTTGAAATTGGTGCATAAAAGCGGATATTCAAAACCAAATATTTGCCGACCGGCAAACAGCCCAGGTGATTTCCTCAAATATCACCGATTACAACGAATCCCGATATAATGAGGATGATCACCCAATTCTCAATAACCTACTCCCACTCATCATCTGTAAAACCATATAGATATGAGAATCAAACCTGGTAAATACATACCCTGGAGCAAGTGTCTAACTGGGAAATCAGTTTTCCTTTAACAGTACACAGTGAAGCTGAAACATTGAAATGTTTCGATGGGGTATGCCGGTATTCCTAGTAATGCCTCTTCCAGATTCACGACTGTAACCGTATAATTCTTTGCCACCTCTCCAAATCCCTTCATATGTCTTTAGTCTTTACCTTCTGTACACCCTTTAGGCCAAATGGTTTTCTTCCTTCCCTACCGTTCGGCACCAGCCTATGGTTTGGAAGAAGACTATCCAATAAGTATAATGGGTGTACTGTCCTAATCCTAAGAGCACTCGCAATGCGAGAGAAGGTGAAGATAAAAGACAACCGAATAAACCTTATTCCTATTTCTCCTGAACCAGAATCCATCCCAAAACTGGAACAAGTTCCTTTCGAGTTCGTATATAACCATACGATGGAGTATCCAATAAACTGTGGATCTTCGTAGTGATACGGAGTGTCCTGGAGAAATACAAAGGTGATTTAGGATTGGCGAAGGAATACTTTGGTTTGGTCGTGAATATCTGTTGCAATTTACTTTTCCCTCTTACTAATCCCTTGCTTTGTCTTAACCTAATACCTTCTGCACACCATCGTTATGCTAATTGGTTTTCTTCATTCCCTACCGGTCGGCACCTGCCTATGGTTTGGAAGAAGACTATCCAATTTGCGTAATAGGTGTACTATCACCTAAACCAAGGAGTACTCACAACCTGAGAGAAGGTAAAAGGAAAAGACAACTGAATAATCCTTTCCGTTTCCTCCAGAACCTGAAACCATCCTCGAATAAATTCTTTCGAGTTCGTATCTAACCATACGATGGTTTTGTCCAATGGAAGTGGACGTTCGTAGCAATACGGGGTGTCCTGGAGAAAAGGGTAAAAGTAGGAGTGGCAATGAGGTTTGCAACTCTGACAATCCAAAAGCCAGTGTTTAAGAAGGTTCGGTCAACTTGGTCACTGAGTCATAGTCTTAGGGTCGGGTCAATGGTCGTGTAAGTCGATATACTTCACCCCAGAACTTGTGGGGAGGCGGAACTTTCGAAAACGATCATGTTTAAAGAACGAACATCGACTAACCGCTTGAATCGAAGCTAAACTATAAATAACCAAACACTAAGTGTTTCTAAAATACGGTGTTTCGGGATTATACCTAATGAATCAACTCCTTCGTCTTTACGAACTCCTTGTTTTCCTCGGCCTTCTCTAGGTAGTAGACGATCCACCCGAGAGCAAAACTCCAAGCTTCGCCTCTAAACTTGAGGCAACTAACCTTCTTGGATTGCTAATCGAAGAAGATAGATCGATATAGAGTGATAGTTATGGATTGTTAAGTCTTACTAACCCTTGTACTCAACTCATGAGAAGGGAGGATTAGTCTTGAAGAGGGAGAGCTAGAGGAGAGAGAAGATGAAAATGAAAATGAGCATTCTTGTGAGAATAGTGAATCAAGAAGATATATATCTATCATTTCTTTTTACTAGAAAATAATAAATCATTAATTTAGCAACCATGATAGAATATATCTTGTGATGATTCATTAGAATGACAAAATACTTTTATGAATCATCAAGGTGACTCATTTTTACACTCATTTCATTTTACACCTTAACCTCCTTAGTCACCATCTTCTAGAAGCTTCCCGCAAAATTACGAGAACGCCCCTCCAATCCGTAAAAATACGGAAAAACTTTAGACTGTAAAAATCCAATAACCGGATACCAGTAACTGGCTTAAACCAAAGCCAACTGGTAAAAACTGTCCGAAAGTCGTACGTGCGTAAACGCACGTATGTGTCCGAACCCTTGTCGTAAAACCATACGACCTCTATATCCTTTTGCCTGGAATAGGAAACTCTCTATGTGGGACTCTAGAGACTCGACTACTACGCTGGCAGTGGGTTTGACCACAGACCGCAAGCGGCACTAGCTGTACGTAACGGTCCCTAGGTAGTTGTCGATAAGAAGGCCGATGAGAAAACCCATCCGAACTCCTACTGAGTCTGATGTGACAATCTCCATACAGTCCGGTCCGTTCGTCCAAGACTATCGCATATCCTGCCTAGGGGGCGGCAAGCGTCAGTCCCCTAATGGCTGTATAAGTCGTGTCGGAGGGAAGCCCATTACACCCTGAGAAACTACTGGAACCTACCAGCAAATCTCGCTTGCCCTGGCCAGGGACTTTGCGTAATGGCTCTCTGACACAGCGCGATATCTACTCCCAATACCGGGAGGGACGAATCCTGTCTAACCGCCACTGCCTCCAAGTGCTCGGGACTGCACCCAACTGCTACCTGTTTGCATGACTCATTTGAGTCATGGTAGGGTAGCAATCTAAGAACAGTGGGACACACTCGAGGCGAAGTAGCAGTGTCAAGTCTGCGGACTATGCTGTACTCATGTCACCTGGGAACTGCTCACTGACGACTGGTATAAAACCAACCAACAGTTCCCTGTGAGTCCTGTCCGGTGTACCCGTAACCTAACGAGCACCTGCATACTATCTCCAGTACAACGTACTGACGGCTGTGGGACAGACCATCTCCCTAACTGGGATGAGAAGCGTACACACTAGTCTACTCCGGATTATCGATGCTCTGTCTCGATAACCCAACGACTAGGGACCTGAATAAGGATGTGCTTGTAGACTACCCAGCTCCCACTAGTGTGACTGCCATCACAACGCTGGTAGTCAAGCAGGATCCTAAGAGCTCTATCAATACGTATGCTCACATATTAAGATAGAAAAACCAAGTAGCATACTACCATGTTTAGCAAGACTGTTATATACATGTGAATATCCCAAGCTTCCATTAAGTAATATACAAACTAGTATGATACAGTAATGGCCTTCTAGGGCATAAACACTAACAATCTCCCACTTGCACTAGGGCCATGTACTGGCATATCGAAGACCAATGATCTCGAGTAGCCTCTCGAACTGAATCTGAGGTAGGGCCTTCGTGAATGGATCAGCAATGTTCTCTTCTGTTGCAACTCTCCGAACCTCGATCTCCTGACGATCAATGATCTCCCTGATCAGGTGATACCGCCTCAAGATGTGTCTGGACTTCTGATGGGACCTTGGTTCCTTCGCTAAAGCTATAGCTCCGTTGTTGTCGCAATACAGAGGTATTGGATCAACTATGGTAGGAACCACCTGAAGTTCTGTTAGGAACTTCTTCATCCAGACTGCTTCTTTTGCGGCATCGCAAGCAGCTATATACTCCGCTTCCATCGTCGAGTCAGCAACGGTGTCCTGCTTGGAGCTCTTCCAGCACACCGCCCCTCCATTGAGGGTAAAGACATAACCCGACATGGACTTGGAATCGTCCTTATCACTCTGGAAGCCGGAATCAGCAAAGGCCTCCAACTTGAGGTCTTTTCCGCCATAAACCAAGAACATCTCCTTAGTCCTCCTCAGGTACTTGAGAATGTTCTTTACTGCTATCCAGTGTTTCTCCCCTGGGTCTGACTGATACCGGCTTACCACGCTCAGTGCGTAAGCTACATCTGGTCTGGTACACAACATCGCATACATTATAGAGCCTACCGCAGAAGCGTAGGGTATAACTGACATGCGTTCCCTTTCCAAATCAGTCTTGGGAGACATCTCTTTGGAGAGGGTGATTCCGTGACAAGCCGGTAAATTATCGCGCTTAGAATCTTCCATACTGAATCTTTTCAGTATAGTGTCGATATACCTGGACTGCGAAAGTCCCAACATCCTCTTGGATCTATCACGATAGATCCGGATCCCCAGAATGTAAGAGGCATCACCCAGGTCTTTCATGGAGAACCTGTGTGACAAGAATGCTTTGACAGATTGTAGCATAGGAATATCATTTCCTATCAATAAAATGTCATCCACGTATAAGACGAGGAATACGACACTTCTGGCTACAACTTTACTATATATGCAAGGTTCATCTGGATTTTTGATAAAGTCATATTCTTTGACTGTCTCATCAAAACAGATATTCCAACTCCGCGATGCCTGCTTTAGTCCATAAATAGACTTAAGCAGCTTGCATACTTTCCCGCTGCTCCCACTCTGATTGAAACCCTCTGGCTGATCCATATAGACGCTCTCTTCTAAATTTCCATTCAGAAAAGCCGTCTTTACGTCCATCTGCCAGATTTCATAATCATGGAAGGCAGCAATTGCAAGAAGGATACGAATGGATTTAAGCATAGCCACTGGAGAAAAAGTTTCGTCATAGTCCAAACCAGGTCTTTGACGAAAACCCTTTGCAACAAGTCTAGCTTTATAGGTTTCCACCTGCCCATCTACACCAATCTTTTTCTTGAAGATCCATTTGCATCCTATGGGTTTTACCCCATCCTATGGGTTTTACCCCATCTGGAGCAAAGTCCAAAGTCCATACTTTGTTGGTGTACATGGACTCCATTTCGCTTCGCATTGCATCTAGCCATCGTACCGAGTCGCCGCTCTGGATGGCCTGCTGGAAGCTAGTAGGTTCATCATCTTCTATGATGCAGTCCTCTCTATCCCCATCTATGAGAAAACCGTAGTATCTCTCAGGCGGATGAGACGGCCTACTACTCCTGCGGAGGGGTGCGGGAATGTCCTGTTCTTCTTGAACCTCTGGTTCTACCAAACTTTCAGTAGCAGTTTGTGGTTCTGGAATTTCTTCCAGTTCTATTTCGCTCCCACTTGTTTCCTTTTCTAAAAACAGATGTTCCAGAAAATGGGCATTACGAGAAACAAAGACCTTTTGTTCCTCTGCGTAATAGAAATAATATCCCTTGGAGTTCTTTGGATATCCCACAAACAAACATTTTACTGATCGTGCCTCGAGCTTGTCCACATGCTGCTTTTTAACAAAAGTTGGACATCCCCAAATCTTCATATGCTGAAGATGGGGTTTCTTCCCAGTCCACATCTGATATGGAGTGGTAGGCACAGTCTTGGTAGGAGCCCTGTTCAGAAGATATGCCGCTGATTCTAGCGCATAACCCCAGAAAGATTGCGGTAACTCAGCATTACTCATCATGGATCGTACCATATCCAATAGAGTTCGATTCCGTCTCTCCGATACACCGTTATGCTGCGGAGTGTACGGAGGAGTAAGCTGAGAGAGAATTCCTTTCTCTTTTAGGTAACCTAGGAACTCGGCACTCAAGTATTCACCACCTCGATCAGATCTAAGTGTCTTGATACTTTTGCCGGTTTGGTTTTCTACTTCATTCTTATACTCTTGGAATTTTTCAAAAGCCTCGGATTTATGTTTCATCAGATAAATAAATCCGTATCTTGTGTAATCATCCGTGAAAGTAATGAAGTAGGAATAACCACCTCTTGCATGTGTAGACATTGGACCACATACATCACTGTGTATGAGTCCTAAGAGCTCGCTCGCTCTTACTCCTTGTCCAGTAAATGGAGTCTTTGTCATCTTTCCTTTGAGACAAGATTGACAAGTGTCATAAGATTGATATTCGAACGAGTCCAAATATCCTTCTCTATGCAACTTAGTCAACCTTCTCTCATTGATGTGACCCAGTCTACAATGCCATAAGAAAGCTTTATTCAAATCTGGAGACTTTCTTTTTAGTGTGTTCTGGACATTGAAAATTTGGAGTTGGTTTAAAACATATATTCCGTTATTTAGTGTACCTGACCCAATCAAACCATTATTAAGGTGGATGTTGACAACATCTCTTACAAACGTGAAATCATAACCTTTATTTGATAACAAGGAAACTGATATGATATTACACGTTAAGCTGGGTACAAAATAACAGTTATGTAAAACCAAGATGTGTCCACTCGTCAATCCTAGGTGATAATCCAAGACGGACGCAGCTTCCACGCTAGCTCCGTTAGCAACCCTGAGGATCATATCACCTTCCTTCAGCACTCTACGGTTTCTCAGTGCCTGCAATGAATTGCAAATATGAGATCCTGATCCGGTATCCAATACCCAGGAAGTAGAGTTGATTGACAAACAATTCTCAATTACAAACACACCTGAAGTCGAAGCCACAGCTTGCTTCGGTTCCTGGTTCTTGGCGTTCCACGCCTTGCAATCCTTCTTCCAGTGCCCTTTCCTGTGACAATGGAAACACTCATCCTGACCAACTATCGGTACTGCTATCTTTTTCTTTCCCTTCCCTCCCACCTTACTAACACCTCCTCTAGGTTTGGGTGCGGTCTTCCTCTTCCTTCCTTTGGCCTTAGCCTTGGACCCGGAAGAAGATGCACCGCCAACAAACATAGCGGGTGTTTCCCTTGAATTCTTCAAGGTGCCCTCTGCACTCCTTGACATGTTCAGGAGTTCCGGAAGTTCAACTTCTTTTCTTTGAAGGTTGAAGTTCAGGATAAACTGGGCGTAGGTGTGAGGAAGGGACTGGAGAATAAGGTCTGTATAGAGCTCATTATCCAAAGTCGTCCCAAGGTCTGCGAGCTCTTCTATATGGCCGATCATCTTTAGGACATGTTCTCCTACCGATGACCCGACAGCCAACCTCGCTCGAAACAAGTTCTTTGAGGTCTCGTATCTTGCTATACGAGATTGCTCTCCATAAAGTTCTTTTGTATGGAGAAATATGCCATCAAGGCCCATATCCTCGTGCCTCCTCTGATGTTCATTGTTCATCGAGGCAAGCACGATGCACTTGGCTTTCGCGCAATCTAAATCCCAGGTTTTGCGGATTTCCTTATCCGCATTGCTGGATTTGGGACCAGGGACAGCAGGTGCCGTAGCGGTGAGGACGTGCCCCAATTTGTCATAGGTCAAAGCCATTTTGACATTCCGCAGCCAATCTTTATAGTTTGGCCCTGTCAGTATATTTTTCTCTAAAAGTAACTTAAGTCCAGTCATTTTCAGGGTCGCTGCAATTAGGAGAGAGAGAAGAAAACTCTTTAGCATGATGCTCTTGCAAGTTTAGAGTGGTTTTTAGTTTATCTAAACTGGATGGCTCCCACTGTTTCTCGAATCCTTCCTCAAACCATAAAAGAAGAATTAGCCAGGACTATTCTCACCGTACAATACTTGCTTAACCGTTCAGCCAGGCTGGTGTCGGTACTTCGAGGGTGGTTTTCCAACGCTTTCGCGAAGTTCCTTAATTATATAACCTCTTTTCTCTGGGGGCGTAACCCCTCTGACACTTTTCTGGACACCTACTAGGTTTATAGCATTGATCGTTAAGTGACGAATATCCTGATAAGTAGCATATACTCACAGTAGGATCGGGATCCAAATATCATCGTATGATAATGTTGAAGGAGTGCTACCAACATTCATCAAACTCAAAATGGTATGCATCTCTTTGCAAATTTCAGTTTCTTTAGAAATTCCCGATATAAGTTTTTGCCCCATGCTCTTATGACCTTGGCTTTGGTCAAAGTGTCATAAGTCACATGTCAAGTTCTACCCGTCATTATCTTGTCAATTTGAACCCATCCGTATATACCCCTGACTTTGGTCAAATGGTAATACGACTGTCCCAAACCAACTCATCTATCTTATGCAACAATTGAAAACCCAGCAGCTACCAAACACTATGCCTTGACTTTGGCCAAAATGCATAGCTTGAATACTACTGAATACCCAAATGAAATGACGGAGGGCTACGAATGCTTTTGGCGAAACCGTGAACGTAGTGAACTTGATATAACCGAAGGAACTTGATAGCTTTTAAAAGGAGTGGTTAAGGCTCCGCATTTAAAAAATATCTGTTTTAAAATTAACCGATTGGTTTCTTTTAAATTGTTCCAACGATTAAAACTTTGGTTTATTTTTCTTTGCATTATAGATAATGCGTCCCATCATTAACCTATCATTGCAGAAAACAATGAAAATATGACGTCCTCTTATGCCATCCGCATTCGCCACTGGGTCCCGTCATTACTCGTTAGGTTACTTAACTAACGACAGAGCGGGGACTGGGCTAGCGCGGGTGTAAAACATAAGTGACGTCTAAATAGCTATCTTATATATAGATATTTTACATTCGTCTGACGCAATGATATACATTTCAGAACACAGATAATCTTTATTGGATTTGCAAGCAATCTGTATTTCTTTTGAGCCTGCAAGAAAAGACAGATTACACAGTTGTGATGAATAGCCGTTACCCCACCCTCGACCCCTACGGGTACGGCAAACTACCCACCCGGCAGTTTGTGTACCCCACCTTGGGTCAGTCCTAGGAGCAAAAACAGTAAAAAGAAATAATACAACGGTGGCTACAACCGCAACCTGGATGTGCCCCGCAAAATAATATTACAACAAATTACATTTACAACAAATGAATTGAATAATAACCCATTTCAAAACCCCGGCTATACACCACAACAGTCCAATACAGTTTATATGCACAAACAGATATAACCATTTCAGAAATATGCAACCCCCTGCCAACTGACATACTAGCAGTTAGGGGAGGTTTACGAACACATTTATCAATCACAGATATAATCCAACATGCAAATACTGTACAATTTCGATCGATTAAACAACATCAATATTGCTCCAAAATCTGCTCTGTTAAACAGTAACCTGAGCAAATATTAAATATTCCAGAAAATCCCAAATATTGCACAGAAGCAACAGAAGAAAAATCGGCCCCTGACTCACCAACTCGGCGGCGGAACCGCGGCGGCTCAGTAGGGTGAGGCCGCGGTTCCGCGGCGGTTTAGACGAATCAGGTGACTGTTTTTCTTGGGTGTTCTAGTGTGGTCATTTCTATCTCTCTGATCATCCCTGAAAAATTTTTGGACATCATTTTAAAATCGACAGAAACTTGACAGTTTTGGGGTTTTCCGGCTTCGTTTTTCCGTTCGAAATTCGTACAAATTTGCAATAAAGTTATTTATTGTTTAGCGAGGCTCTGATACCACTGTAAGTCGATGTACTTCACCCCAGAACTTGTGAGGAGGCGGAACTTTCGAAAACGATCATGTTTAAAGAACGAACATCGACTAACCGCTTGAATCGAAGCTAAACTATAAATAACCAAACACTAAGTGTTTCTAAAATACGGTGTTTCGGGATTATACCGAATGAATCAACTCCTTCGTCTTTACGAACTCCTTGTTCTCCTCGGCCTTCTCTAGGTAGTAGACGATCCACCCGAGAGCAAAACTCCAAGCTTCGCCTCTAAACTTGAGGCAACTAACCTTCTTGGATTGCTAATCGAAGAAGATAGATCGATATAGAGTGATAGTTATGGATTGTTAAGTCTTACTAACCCTTGTACTCAACTCATGAGAAGGGAGGATTAGTCTTGAAGAGGGAGAGCTAGAGGAGAGAGAAGATGAAAATGAAAATGAGCATTCTTGTGAGAATAGTGAATCAAGAAGATATATATCTATCATTTCTTTTTACTAGAAAATAATAAATCATTAATTTAGCAACCATGATAGAATATATCTTGTGATGATTCATTAGAATGACAAAATACTTTTATGAATCATCAAGGTGACTCATTTTTACACTCATTTCATTTTACACCTTAACCTCCTTAGTCACCATCTTCTAGAAGCTTCCCGCAAAATTACGAGAACGCCCCTCCAATCCGTAAAAATACGGAAAAACTTTAGACTGTAAAAATCCAATAACCGGATACCAGTAACTGGCTTAAACCAAAACCAACTGGTAAAAACTATCCGAAAGTCGTACGTGCGTAAACGCACGTATGTGTCCGAACCCTTGTCGTAAAACCATACGACCTCTATATCCTTTTGCCTGGAATAGGAAACTCTCTATGTGGGACTCTAGAGACTCGACTACTACGCTGGCAGTGGGTTTGACCACAGACCGCAAGCGGCACTAGCTGTACGTAACGGTCCCCAGGTAGTTGTCGATAAGAAGGCCGATGAGAAAACCCATCCGAACTCCTACTGAGTCTGATGTGACAATCTCCATACAGTCCGGTCCGTTCGTCCAAGACTATCGCATATCCTGCCTAGGGGGCGGCAAGCGTCAGTCCCCTAATGGCTGTATAAGTCGTGTCGGAGGGAAGCCCATTACACCCTGAGAAACTACTGGAACCTACCAGCAAATCTCGCTTGCCCTGGCCAGGGACTTTGCGTAATGGCTCTCTGACACAGCGCGATATCTACTCCCAATACCGGGAGGGACGAATCCTGTCTAACCGCCACTGCCTCCAAGTGCTCGGGACTGCACCCAACTGCTACCTGTTTGCATGACTCATTTGAGTCATGGTAGGGTAGCAATCTAAGAACAGTGGGACACACTCGAGACGAAGTAGCAGTGTCAAGTCTGCGGACTATGCTGTACTCATGTCACCTGGGAACTGCTCACTGACGACTGGTATAAAACCAACCAACAGTTCCCTGTGAGTCCTGTCCGGTATACCCGTAACCTAACGAGCACCTGCATACTATCTCCAGTACAACGTACTGACGGCTGTGGGACAGACCATCTCCCCAACTGGGATGAGAAGCGTACACACTAGTCTACTCCGGATTATCGATGCTCTGTCTCGATAACCCAACGACTAGGGACCTGAATAAGGATGTGCTTGTAGACTACCCAGCTCCCACTAGTGTGACTGCCATCACAACGCTGGTAGTCAAGCAGGATCCTAAAAGCTCTATCAATACGTATGCTCACATATTAAGATAGAAAAACCAAGTAGCATACTACCATGTTTAGCAAGACTGTTATATACATGTGAATATCCCAAGCTTCCATTAAGTAATATACAAACTAGTATGATACAGTAATGGCCTTCTAGGGCATAAACACTAACAGGTCGCTGCCAAAGAGAGAGAGAAAAGAAACACTCAGCGTGCACTCTAACCTAGATCAGAATGGTTACCAATTTATCTAATCTGGAATCCTCCCACTGTACCTCAAACTCTCCTCCAAACCTGAAAGAAGAATTAGTCGGGGTTACCCGAGGAGTAAACTAACTCATCAGTGGGAATCGGGATCCAACTCTCATCGCATGATAACGTGACGGAATCCGCTCACGTCATCACACTCCAGAAAGTATGCGCATATCTGGCAAGTTTCAGTACTTTTGAATCTCCCGATGTGATTTCTGCCCCATGCTCTTATGACCTTGACTTTGGCCAACAAATCATAAGTCACATGTCAAGTTCTACCCGTCATTCTCCAGGTTGATTCGAATCCACCCGCACAAGCCCTTGACTTTGATTCGAATCCACCCGCACAAGCCCTTGACTTTGGCCAACAAATCCCGGCTAGTCTTTCCTTTTAGGGTTTGAAGGAAGATTTGATAAAAACAGTGTGAGCCATCCTGATTAGATAAAATAAATAACCAATCTGATCTTGCAAGAGCGCACGCAGAGTGTTTTCTTCTCTCTCTCTCTCCAGGTAGCGACCATATCACGCCTTAATCAAGATAATAATATGGATGTATTGACCGAACCCGCTTGTTATACTGAGCTGGGGAACGTTGGTCCCGCTCCAACTTATAATTGTTATAAGACAGAGCAGGAAATAGGGGAATACCAGAATTCCTATGCCGCCCAAACGAAGAAAGTGCATATGATGCATCTCCTTCGGGTATGTTCATTACAAAGAACTGTTTCTCAGTATCCTCCGCATCCTGGGTATTTGATACCGGATCAGGATCGCAGATATGTAATCTGTTACATAGGGCTACAAAAAGGTAGAAAAACTGAGAACGGGTGATAAGTTTCATGAGACAGAAAACGGGGCAAGTGTTGCAGCCAAGTCTGTTGGTCACTGTCACCCTGTATTACCAATACATTGATTCTGAACAAATGCTATTAGATACCGAACCTGATATACAAAATCATATCAATCTCTTTATTTATTAAAGTAATGATAAAAATTTGTATTGCTGGATAATGTTTTGAACATTTCCTATATCAAAAGTTGATCGGTTCAGGCACGTTATCTAAAAGCATTGACGTTCTAAATCAAACTACAGTTCCTAGTATACAGAACACACACAAGAGGAAGAGTTCAGAAATGAACGAATCCTTCTTGAGGCATTGTAGACTAGGTCATATCAATGCGACCCGACTGGATGAAGTTACATTTTAGATGAATATTTAAATCAGTTTGAATTTACATCTTGTGAAACTTGCCAGTCATGTCACAAAGATTAGATGACCATAGCCATATTTATTGGAAACAGAGAAAGAGTTAATGAACTCTTGGGACTGATACATGATGATGTATGTAAGGTCTGCTGTCTACACATGCCAGAACCGGTTCTTTATACTTCATTATATTCTCTGATAATCTTTCAAGATTCAGTCATATGTTCCTGTTGAAACATAAGTCCGAAGCTTTTGAGGTATTCACAGAATATAAGTTGGAAGTAGAGAACCAAAATATGGGTATAAGTATTATGTCCTATGATAAGATCAGGGAGTAGAATACTTGTGCATGGCATTCCTGGACTATTCTAAAAGAAAATGAGATTCTCTCTCAGTATTACTCCTCTGAATACACCATAGCACAACGGTGTATCAGGGCGGAGCAATCGCACCATATAAGATATAGTGTGCTCTATGATGAGTTCTACTGAGTTACCTGTTTCCTTTTAGGGTTGTGCACTTGAGAAGTTGCATAACTATTGAATAGGGTTCGAATCAAATCAGTGCCTACCACTCCATATGAGATATGGTGTGGGAAGAGCCTATCTCTTAAGTAAGTTAAGATTTGGGATTGTCCGGCCTATGTCGAAAGCAAAATCCGGACAAGATCGAGGTAAAGTCAGTTCTGTAGAATTGGAAAGGTTCTAGCTATACAAAACTGCAGCTGATGATTTGACAGAACCAAAGGATTCAATAGTCCCCGACGAACCTCAGCCTCTCCGCCGATCTAGTAGGGTTCCTCATCCGCCTGAGAGATACCTCGGTTTCTCGATGACAGTGGGAGCGAGGAATGCATCATGAGATGATGACCCAACTAGTTTCGAGCAGGCCATCAAGAGTAGGGACTCTGTAAGAATGGCTGGATGCTTAGCGATCTGAGATGGAATCCATGTACACCAACAAAGTATGGACTTTGGTTGCTATATCTGAAGGGTTAAATCCCCATCAGGAGCAAGTATATCTTGAGAAGATTACTTGGTGTAGATGGAAAAGTTAAGACTTTCAAAGCTAGACTTGTTGAAGGTTTTTTCGTCATCGACCAGGCGTGGATAATGATGAAACCTTTTCCAAGTAACTATTCTTAAGTCCATCTGGATCCTACTTAACATTGCTACATACCATGACTACGATATCTGGTGGTTGGGTGCCCTGACTGCTTTTCTAAAATACTGATTTAGAAGAGAACGTCTATAAGAACACAGCCAGAGGGCTTCGTTAACAGTGGGAGCAGTGGAAACATGTGCAAGTTGCTTTACAGGATAAAGCAGGCATCGCGGAGTTGGAACATCTGTTTTGATGTGGTAGTCAAAGAGTTTGACTTCATCAAAATGGTAGATGAACCTTGTATGTACAAAAGGGTAGTATGGAGTATGGTAGTGATCCTCGTAGAGTATGTGGATGACATACTCTTGATAGGAAAGAAGTTTCCTATACTACGATCGGTCAATCTCCACTTATCACAAAGATTCTCCATGCAGGATCAAATTGATACCTCCTAAATCCTGGGATTTGGATCTATGAGATAGATCTAAATGGATGTTAGGATTCTCACTAACTATAGTGAGATAGTATCAATCGATCCTGGGGAGAATCACTGGAAAGGTTCCAGGGTGATAGAGACGACTGAATGTCAGTCGCAGGCATTGTCTTTACCCTCAGTAAAGGGACGGTATGTTGGAAGAGTTCCAAGCTAGATACCGTGGCAAACTAGACGATAAAGGCTGGTAACATCGCTATTAAAGATGCTACCAAAGAGGCAGTTTGGGTGTATATTGGTTCATAAGATGAACTAGGTTCCTACCATTGTATGACAATGGAAGTGTGGCTTTGGCCCAGGAACCCCGGTCCCATCAGTGACCCAGACATATTCTGAGGCAGCATCACCTGATCATGGAGATAGTTGATCTCCAGGGTGATCGAGGTTAGGAGAGTAGACTCAGAGAACAACATGGCGGATCCACTCACGAAGGCCTTTTCCCAAAGAGAGACTTTTAAGGGATGGTTGAGTATGAGATACTGCAACCACTGCTACAGATGGCCCTAGTGCAAGTGGGAGATTGTTAGTTATATGTATGCCCTAGAGTCCATTACTGTACATTGGATGTATATTGTAGTGGATGCTGGGACATATATAGGTAGGACTTTCTTGCTCAACATGATAGTACGCTATCTGGTTGCTCTTTATCTTAACATGTATACTTTCTGTCTCTCTGATTACATGTTGATAAAGCCCTTAGGATGTGTACTTGACTTCCAGGACTATGATGAAGATCATACTAGTGGGGCCTGGGTAGTCAATAAGTACATCCTTCATTGTTCCTAGTCGTGGGAATATCGAGACGGGGCATCGATATTCCAGAGTAGACTAGCGTATATCTTCTCGACCCATGTGATGGGCGATGGATGATCCCATATCCATTGGTGTTTGACATCGGAGATGGTATGCGGGTGCTCAGTGGAAACTGGGTACACTGAACGAACTCGCCGAGAACTCCCAGATGGTATTATACCTCACGTCAGATGGCAGTTCTCTGGTGACACTCGTACAGCTTAGTCTGTTGACCCGAGATCGTCATAGAGTCTTGTGTGTCTCCCACTGTGCTTTGATTTCCACCCTACCACGGCTCTACTGAGTCGTGCAAACAGGTGGTTTTTGGGTACAGTCCCGATTCACATGGAGGCAATGAGCGATAGGAGAGGATTCCTCTCTCCCGGCATTGGGGGTTGATGTTGCGCTATGCTCGACTGGCCATAACAGGAAATCCCTGGCCAGGGTTGCAGTGATATACTGGTAAGAGTTATCAGTAGTTTCACGAATGTTATGGACCTTACGTCGTCATGACTTATCAAGCTATTGGGGTCTGACGTTTACCACCCCTAGGTGAGATATGCGACATATCAGACGAACAGACCGGACTATACGGTAAGTGTTACTGGTTGGATTCACAGGAGTGTGAGCGGGCTTGCTCGTCGATCTTCTGATCGCTCAATACCCAGGTGGCCGTTACGTTTAGCAAACCGCTTGCGGCTTGTGGGTGTTTGATATGATCACCTCCTGCTGCCGGCGTATTGACGAGTCTTTAGAGTCCTACACAGAGGTTTCCCGGCTCAAGCAAAACGAAATAGGAGCGCATATGAGATATGTACGGGACCGAGAATAATGCGTGTATGTGATACCATATTCTATTCTCGTGAAGAATGTATCGATTGGTTGTATGCGATATAACCTAGTTATCGAATCGAGGATTGATTCGATAAGCCGATACATTGGATATTAGTCGGTCACATGTGATATGACCGGATCGTTAAATCAAGTGTTGATTTAATGATTTAATGTATAATTATATATTTGATATATTACTTTACATTAACTAGTATTTGTTCACATAAAATGGATTTTCTCACTTGATGTGCACATTGTATATGTGATATATTTTTGTGCACAAGATTGTATCATGTTTGATGATACATGAATGTTTGGGTGTATGTTTAGTTTAAACCATGATTATGTTAATGGTTAGGGTTTTGATTTACTTATCTATTCATTTATTTATTTATTCAATTTTTGAAAGATAAAATGAAATGGTGGCTTTGTTTGTTTTTTGTTGAAGCTTCATGAAGCTTTGACTAAGTGACCATTTTGTTTTCATGCTTAACCCTAACAATTCAACCTAACCTTAGTTTATTCTCTACACCTAACTATGGTTGCTATATGATAAGTATTCATTTATTTTCTATTTTGGAAAATACTTATCATATTCTTTCTTCTTCTTCTTCTTCATCTTCAACAATGAAGAAAGCTTGCCTCCATCAATGGCAACTTGTGAAAATGAGTGAGAAATCCAATTCCAAAGTGAACCCACTTCCTATTTCTTCATCCTCTACCTCTTGCCAAGTAGTATAGGGTGTTTTCTTCACAAGTTTCATGGCTTGGTGAAGTTGGAGCTTGATCTTGTGTTGCCTCGACGTAGATCATCTTCGGCATCGAAGCCGACGACCTAGCCCGCCCATTTCTCCGATGAAGCCGATGCTAGAGTCCGGGATCCGATATGGGCAGCGAGGGGACTTCATCACGGAGCCATGGAGGTGGAGGACCGGATCTACAAAGATTGTAGCCTCTTTCCTTTTAAGTTAAAGTTGTTTATTTGCATTGCATCGCCTATACATCTAGTTAACGATCCATATTAGGATTTCTCGGCACTTGTAAAATTTTAATTGGCCATGTTTGATCATATGTGAGACCTCATTAGTGTGCCAAGAAACCCTACAATTGAGACGTTGATTATTGTGCTATTGCGCTTATGAAATGCATCATACATACCTGCTTACATTTAGATACACATATTTTGCTATAGTTACATCTACACCTCATATGATGCTGCACTTGATTTCGGAGGAATTGGGAACCACATGATATATTTTAAAACTGGATTCATTTAAAAGAGTGGTTTTCCCTTAATATGCTCATATTGCTGTTTTATGTTGCATACATCAGATTTCATGGATTCAGCCATTGAGATATGGATTTCATGTGATTTATGGATTTGAGAACCGTGGGAGTATTTTTAAGAATTTATTTATTGTTTGAAAATCCGATTTCTCTTGATATGATATTTCAGTGCGTCCACCATGAGTTTTCTCGGTTCGGAGACTTGTTCTAGATACCCGATTCGAGGAGCGGTAGGCATCTTCTGCGGGTACATGGTGGACCCGGTATGGTTCCCCGGGGCAAGTGGTGATTTTCGTGGTGTAGACGATGGGCCTGGCAGGAGGATTAGTACCTACCGGTGATTGTATAGAACTCGGCGGATGTCTGGTGGACACCGTTTTGGAGTTATGATATGAGATGGATATGAGGACCGATCTGAGGATGGGGCGCCTGAGATATGAGGATTTACGTGTCGATGCTGGACACGGGTTTCATGATGTTTCGAGTGTCGATGTTGGACATTCAGGTTCCATGATTTTGATGTGTCGTTGAAGGACACACACACACACGCACACACACACACACATATATACAGGCATGTGTTTTCATGAGGGTTCGAGTGTCGATGTTGGGCACTCAGGTTCTATTGGATTTATAGATTGAGGGCCGATCAGAGTGACGACGCCTGATGTATTAGGATTTGGGGTGTAGTTGATAGACACCAGTATTTTCCACGATGATGATTCATTGATGATGTTATGTTGTATCCCATACCTAGCATTTATTTGATATGCATTTTATTCATGTAGGTGTAGTACCCTGATGGTGTACCTTGATCATGATTGTTGCATATCTATATTGCCATACTTATGATATCAGATTACATGTGATAGATTATCGCTGTTCGTGCATACTTGCGATTACAGTATGATATTTACTATTCATGAGTTGGCAACTCACCCCCGTTGTACCACAGTGTCTTGCAGGATTTACCTTCAGAGTAGTTGCTACAGGGCTTCTTATTATCTCTACTTTTGCGGATACCGCTACGGTTAGTTGTGAGGCCCTTTTCTATAGGTGGGTTTGCTGTTATCTGATGATGTTCATTATTTATCTTTTGTATCTAGTACTCTCCATCTACCACTTCATGTATTTGACTTAGAGACGAGATGTGAGGATCGATGTTGTATTATTTTGTGACTCTGGGTGCCGTGCTCGTGGGAGCCGGCCTTGTTATGAAGTTTTACCTCCTTATGCTGTTTTCTTTTATATTTCTTCGCTACGTCGTCGTATATATGCTTGTGGTGGTTGTTTCCGCCGTTGGGCGTGATTTGCTCCCGTTTGGGGATGCTCTACTTATATTCTCTGTTGTACCCGTTTTCGGGGCTAGTTTTTACAAAGGAGGTGCTGCCGAAATTTTTAATAAAGTAAACTTAAGTTTAAAGACTTTTACTTGAGATTTCCGAAGGTTTTTAACTATGTTTTCTTCACTTATCCCATTTTAGGGTGGTATAGATTTCTGGGTTTCGGCTTACATAAATTGCGTACGCCTGTTGACGTCACGTGGTTTTAGTGCCGGTCACGTGCCTAAATTTGGGTCATGAGACTTGCACGAAGTCTTCGAGGCCAAAGATGATCAACGTCGAGAAGACACTAACCCAAGATACCTCTTCACTAATTAGGGATTAGTGAAGCTAACACTCTAAACTAAATGGCTAATCTAGTAGAGGATGATGAAGTAGGAATTTTGCTCACTTTAGAATTCTTTTTCTCACTATTTTTCCCCACTTCTCAAAAACCTAGAGAGCTAAGCTCTTGATGAAGAAGAAGATGAAGAGATAATGTTATGGCAACCATGGGTGAGAAATATCTCATATAACTCATGTAGAGACTTGACCATGGGTTTAGATAAATGTTAGGTTAATAAATATCTATGGTAAGACAAAACTAGTGGACTAAGTCAATGCATCTACAAGCTTCCACAAACTTCAAGCCATGTGACTTATTTCCAACTAATTTGGATTTACTTTAAATAGATAAACCTTGCATTATCATGAGCATGGTGTGAGTCTCATATCCCCATGTAGCATGTATCATCAAGCATGACACATAAAGAAACACAATTATATATCACACACACACACACACACACACACACATATTAAATGCATAAGTGAGATAAAGAAAAAAATAAGTGATCTAATATTAGTTAATGTAAATTAATATATCACATATATAATTATAAATTAAATTATTAAATCAACACTTGATTCAATAATCCGGCTATATCACATACACCCGACTAATATTGTTTGTATCAACTTATCGAATCAACACTTGATTCGACAACCCGGCTATATCACATATAACCGACCGGTATCACATATTGTCACGACCCAAAATTTGGCCCGTAACCGCCACTTAAACTACGTAACGTCTATAGGCGTACGCAACTCAAGTAAGCCGAAACCCAGAAATCTAAACCACCCAAAACTGGATCAACGGAAAAAAAACATAGTTTTAAACATTTGGAAATTTTCAAGTAAAAATCTTTAAGTTTAGTTTTCGTTCTTAAAAATTTCGGCAGCACCTCATTTGTAAAAACTAACCCCGAAAACGGGTACAACATAGATAATAATAAAAGCATCCCAAACATGAGCAAATCACGCCCAACGGCGGAGACAACCACCACAACATATATACGACGCCGAAGCGAAGAAATATAAAAGAAAACCGCATAAAGAAGTAAAACTTTTCAACAAAACCGGCTCACACGAGCACGGCACCCAAAGTCACCACAAAATATAACACTGAATTCTCACAAGTCATCTCTAAGTCATATACAACAGTGGTAGATGGAGAATACTAGATCCAACAAAAAGATATACAATGTACAAACAGATAACCGCAACCCACCTAAAAGCAAGGCCTCACAGCCAACCGTAGCGGTATCCGCAAAAGTAGAGATGATAAGACGCCCTGCCGCGACTACTCAGAGGGTAAGTCCTGCAAAACACTGTGGCACAATGGGGCTGAGTTTCCAACTCGTGAATAGTAAATAACATCATACAGTAATCGCAAGTATGCACGAACAGCGATCTATCTATCACATGTAATCCGATAGCATAAGTATGATAAGTGAATATGCAACAATCATGTAAAGGTACATCATCAGGGTACTACAACTAGATGAAACAATGCATATCAACATAATCCTGAGTGTGGGATGATATAATATAAAATCTCATGCAAAAATCATCAACATGGAAAAACACCAGTGTCCCTCACTGACACATCAAATCCCAAATCCTCAGGCACCGCATCCTCAGATCGGCCCTCACATCCTGTAAGTCTCACGAAAACCTGAGTGTCAAACACCGACACTCGAAACATCATGAAACCCGTGTCTAGCATCGACACGTAAATCCTCATAACTCAGGCGCTGTCACCATGACTGGCCCTGACGATATGTCATACCTCACTCAGGTCGGTATCCCTATGATAACCGCCGAGTCCAAATACAATCACCGGTAGGTAGTGGTCCCACCGCCAGGCTTATCGTCTACACCACGAAATGACCACTCGCCCCGGGGTACCATACCGGGTCCACCATGTACCCGCAGACGGTGCCTCCCGCTCCTCGAATCGGGTATCACAAGCTAAATCTCAGAACCGAGAAATCTCATGGTGGACGCACTGAAATATCATATCAAGAGAAACCGGGTTTTCAAACAATACATAGTTTTCTTGAAAATATCCCCCACGGTCCTCAAATCCATAATCATATGAAATCCATATCTCAATGCGTAAAATTCACGTAAAACTGATATATGCAACATAAAACATCAATATGAGCATATAAAGTGAAAACCGCTCTTTAAATGAATCCAGCTTTTTTAGAATATATCTTGCGGTTCCCAAAACCTCCGAAAAACAATGTAGCATCATATAAGGTGTACATGTAATTGAAGCAAGGTTTAAGTATCTACATGTAAGCTAGTATGTATGATGCAAGTCATAAGTGCAAGGATCAACAACTCAATATCATATATCAAACAATACCACTTGGGGTACATACAACTATAGCGAAAATATGCGGTGCACATGTCAATATGAGTGCATGATATACATGTAACTATAATAGACTATGTGGGTGTACATGTCAATATGAGTGCATGATATATAATATAGCTATAGTAAGGTATACATCAAATGGAATAAGTGTTACTACCTCAACTATTCCTGCCCAAAGCAATGTCACGTATGTAAGTATCAACAATATCTCATATGCACAATGGGATAAGGGCTACTACCACAACTATCCCTATCCACTACCGTATCACGTATGTAGGTGTCAACAATATATATCGGCTTGTGCGTGTCATGGCAATTACTGACGATGTGGGTATAGCATAATATTTAGTGCTCGTGCAACATGAACCGTCAGTAATGTGTTATATCTAAAGGTACGAGTCCAGTACAACAGATAATTCTATGCAATGACATTCATATGAAAGTAAAGAATATGCAAATACTATGCAGCTAACATATCAAATTCTCCCCGACGCATAACGCCATACGGGCGATTTCCCCGTAGATGTTAAATCTACTCACCGATGGTCTCGAGCTAAGAAAATCCGACCACCTGCTTCCCCTTGTCTGCAGCACCTGAAATCCCTGCTTGCGAACCTAAAATTTCATAAATACAACACATAAGCTAAATATCCTATAATGACGAAAAAACAACGAAATGCGATGAAAACGCCCGGAAAATTTCACTGCGCGCTTAGCGCATCTATCGCGCACGATACCGGACAAAACCCTAATTGGGGTCGCTAAACTACAAAACACCAAGTCTGGACCCCGATCGTCTCGATCGCGCAACACAACACAAAAATTACGAGGAATATACTAGATATAACCTCGCAACTACCAAACGAACCCTACGTCGGAAAAACCCTGAAATCTAGTAAGCAACCTATCGCAATATTTCGCACTAGATTCAAGATAAGGCATATCTAGCGATTACAAATACCTTAAAATAGCTTAACTAAACTATCTAAACCTTTCCTATATTTTTAACACTCGCTAATTATGTTTTAGCAAAAACCTAGAAAGCAATTTGCATAATTAAACCAAAGTGTTCATTAGCAAAAATTAACATTTTCTACTAGGTTAATCTTTTCCAAAGCACAAATTAACATTTTAAATGAACACTAATCACTTAAACAAACTTTAACCCTAACATGAATTTCTTAAAACAAAAATAAATGAATTAATCATGATTTAAAAGCTATAAAAAATACATAATTAGCTTGCTAAAATAGCTAGATTAAGATTAAAGCAATGAATTAAGGATTTGTAAGTCCATGCTACCTCTCCCGGTACTTTCGGGCATGCGGAATTTGGTGAAAAACAATTTTCTAGAGGCGGTAACATGGACTCAAAACCAGATCTTTGTTAAACATCTAACTAACATCCTAACTAGGAGTTGTTAACTACTCGGTTAGGGGGCTATACCTTTGTTTCTTGAACTCCTTCGTCTTCATCTCTTGATGGTGTACGGATTGGCTTCACCCCGTCGTCTCCTTGCGCCGAAGATCGATCCACCCGAAAGCTTCTACCTTTGGCTTCTTCTTCGAACTTTGAAGAAACTAGTTTACTAGGTTTGCTAAACCTTGTGAACTAGAGTGAGTAGAGGAGAGTGTGATGGGATTTTCTCTATGGTTCTTGCTTCTCAACACATGAGACGAGTGAACCATAGACAAGAGAGAGAGCAAGAGGAAGAGGGTGAAAGCAAGAGAATGAGAGAGCTCAAAACCAAGAGAGAGAAGGATAATGAAAGAATGAGCCTCTCTTTTCTCTATCTCCCTCTCATAATCCAAAAACATCATGAGCCATAATATTAATCAAGTATTATGTGATGGTTCATATCATGTTAAAGGCAATATCATTTCCATGCACTTATTTTGCAAACCACAACAAGCAAGCAAAAGTCTTTGCATGAAAATGACAACCATTGTAATCATGATGGTAAAATAGTCCAACCTAGTCAACCGGTCAACAAAGTCAACAAGTCAACAAAGTCAACCCCTCAACAAACATGTCACTATAATACTTAATTAATATTATTGCTAAATATATATCATATTCTCATTAGGGTTGAGCAAAAAAGTCAATGGTCAACAGTCAACAGTCAACAATCAACAACCCTAATGAGAATTCTCTGCCTCTGTCTCTCTGTCAACTGTGCATACACACTCGCATCCGCGTTCCGAGGAACACGAATACATACTGGATAAAACCAATCCCAAAACGTACACTAGGATCTGGCTTAAACCAAAGCCCGCTAGTGTTAACTGTCCGGACACTGCACGTGCACAAGTGCACGGATGTGACCGAACCCTGTCGCAAAACCATGCGACCTGTCGCAAAACCATGCGGCCTCTACTCTTTTGCCTAAAGGAAAATAGCTTTCTGTGTGGGATTCTAAAGACTCGACACTACGCTGGCAGTGGGTTTAACCACAGACCACAAGCGGCACTAGCTGTGCGTTGCGGTCCCCAGGTAGATGCCGACAAGAAGACTGACGAGGTGAAACCCATCTGAACTCCTACTGAGTCTGACTGTGACAATCTCCGTACAGTCCGGTCTGTTCGTCTGATACATCGCATGGCGGGCCTAAGGGGGCGGTAAACGTCAGTCCCCTAATAGCGGTACAAGTCGTGTCGGAGTGAAGCCTAAAACACCCTGAGATAACACTGGAAGCCTACCAGTATATCTCGATTGCCCTGGCCAGGGACTACTCGTGTAATGGCTCTCCTAGACACAGCGCGATGTCAACCCCCAATACCGGGAGAGACGAATCCTGTCTAACCGTCACTGCCTCCAAGTGCTTCGGGACTGCGCCCAAATACCACCTGTTTGCACGACTCCTTTGAGCCATGGTAGGGTAGTAATCAAAGTACAGTGGGAACACACTCGAGGCGAAGTGACAGTGTCAAGTCAGCGGACTAAGCTGTACTCATGTCACCTGGGAACTGATAACTGACGATAGGTATAATACCAACCGGTCAGTTCCCGACGAGTCCTGTCCAGTGTACTCGTAACCCAACGAGCACCCGCATACTATCTCCAGTACGACGTACTGATGGCTGTGGGACAGACCATCTCCCACTCTGGGATGAGAAGCGCATGCGCTAGTCTACTCCGGAGTATCGATGCCTAGTCTCGATAGTCCTGCGACTAGGGACCTGCATAAGGATGTGCTTATAGATTACCCAGCCCCCACTAGTGTGACTGCCATCACAACGCTGGTAATCAAGCAAAGATCCTAAGGGCTCCACTAATGTGTATAGGTGATATACTAAAATAAACACATGTACACATTGAAGTAGAAACAAACCAAGTAGCATACTACTATATTGAGCAAGATTTTTTATACAAGGTGAATATCCCAAGCTTCCATTAAGTAATATACAAACTAGTATGATACAGTAATGGCCTCTAGGGCATATACACTAACAATCTCCCACTTGCACTAAGGCCATGTACTGGCGTATCGAAGACCTATCATCTCGATCAGCCGCTCGAACTGAGTCTGGGGCAAGGCCTTCGTGAGTGGATCTGCAGTGTTATCTTCTGAATTTACTCTCTTTACCTCGATCTCCCGGCGATCAATGATCTCCCTGATCAGATGGAACCGCCTCAAAATGTGCCTGGACTTCTGATGGGACCTGGGTTCTTTCGCTAAAGCTATAGCGCCGCTGTTGTCACAATACAGCGGTATTGGATCAAAACTGGTAGGAACCACCTGAAGTTCCGTGAGGAACTTCTTCATCCAGACAGCTTCTTTTGCGGCATCGCAAGCAGTTATGTACTCCGCTTCCATGGTTGAGTCAGCAATGGTTTCCTGCTTGGAACTCTTCCAGCAAACCACCCCTCCATTGAGGGTAAAGACATAACCCGACATGGACTTGGAGTCATCTTTGTCACTCTGGAAGCTGGAGTCAGCAAAGGCCTCAATCTGGAGGTCTTTTCCGCCATACACCAAGAACATCTCCTTAGTCCTTCTCAGGTACTTGAGAATGTTCTTTACTGCTATCCAGTGTTTCTCCCCTGGGTTCGACTGATACCGGCTTACAACGCTCAATGCGTATGCTACATCTGGTCTGGTACATAACATCGCATACATAATAGAGCCTACCGCAGATGCGTAGGGTATTGATGACATGCGAGCCCTTTCCAAATCAGTCTTGGGAGACATCTCTTTGGAGAGGGTGATTCCGTGACAAGCCGGTAGATTACCGCGCTTGGAATCTTCCATACTGAATCGTTTCAGTATGATGTCGATGTACCTTGACTGTGAAAGTCCCAACATCCTCTTAGATCTATCATGATAGATCTGGATCCCCAGAATGTAGTTGGCATCGCCCAGGTCCTTCATGGAGAACCTCTGCGACAAGAATCCTTTGACTGACTGTAGCATAGAAATATCATTTCCTATTAGGAGAATGTCATCGACGTACAAGACGAGGAATACCACATTTCTCCCTACAATTTTACTGTAAATGCATGGTTCATCTGGGTTTTTGACAAAGTCGAATTCTTTGACAGTATCATCAAAGCAGATGTTCCAACTCCGTGATGCCTGCTTAAGTCCATAGATGGACTTGAGCAACTTGCACACTTTACCGCTGCACCCACTCTGAATGAATCCCTCTGGCTGATCCATATAGACGCACTCTTCCAAATTTCCATTTAGGAAAGCCGTCTTTACGTCCATCTGCCAGATCTCATAATCGTGGAAGGCAGCAATGGCAAGAAGGATCCGAATGGATTTAAGCATGGCTACCGGAGAAAAGGTCTCGTCATAGTCCAAACCAGGTCTTTGACGAAATACCTTTGCAACGAGCCTAGCTTTATAGGTTTCAACCTGCCCATCTGCACCAATCTTCTTTCTGAAGATCCATTTGCAGCCTACGGGTTTTACCCCTTCTGGAGAAAAGTCCAAAGTCCAAACTTTGTTGGTGTACATGGACTCCATCTCGGTCCGCATTGCATCCAGCCATTTTACCGAGTCACCGCTCTGAATGGCTTGCAGGAAGCTAGTAGGCTCATCATAATTAACTGTGCAATCCTCTCTATCCCGTCTATAAGAAAACCGAAGTATCTCTCGGGCGGATGAGACTGCCTACTACTTCTGCGGAGCGGCGTAGGAGTGTCCGGTTCTCTTGAAACGTCTGGTTCATCCAAGCTTTCAGTAACAGCTTGTGGTTCTGGAATTTCTTCCAGTTCTATTGCGCCCCCACTTATCTGATTTTTCAAAAATTCAGTTTCCAAGAAGTGGGCATGCGGAGAAACAAAAACTTTTTGTTCTTCTGCGGAATAGAAAAGATACCCCCTGGAGTTCTTTGGGTATCCCACAAACTTACACAGTACTGAGCGTGCCTCGAGCTTGTACGCATGCTGCTTTTTTACAAAAGCTGGACATCCCCATACCTTAAGATACTTAAGACAGGATTTCTTCCCACTCCACATCTGATATGGAGTGGTAGGCACAGTCTTGGTTGGAGCCTTGTTCAAGAGATATGCAGCTGCTTCTAGTGCATAACCCCAGAAAGATCGCGGTAACTCAGCTTTACTCATCATGGAACGAACCATATCCAATAGGGTCCGATTCCGCCTTTCCGATACACCGTTGTATTATTGTGTGTATGGAGAAGTAAGTTGAGAGAGAATTCCATTCTCTTTTAAGTAGCCCAGAAACTCGGCACTCAAGTATTCTCCACCTCGATCCGATCATAGAATCTTGATACTTTTGCCGGTTTGTTTTTCAACTTCATTCTTGTATTCTCGAAATTTTCCAAAGGCCTCGGATTTGTGCTTCATTAAGAAGACATGTCCATACCTAGAGAAATCATCTGTGAAAGTAATGAAGTATGAATAACCACTTCGCGCATGTGTAGACATTGGACCACACACATCACTGTGTATGAGTCCCAAGAGCTCGCTCGCTCTTTCTCCGCGTCCAGTGAACGGAGTCTTTGTCATCTTTCCCATGAGACAAGATTCACAAGTGGCATAAGACTGATACTCGAACGGATTCAAGTACCCTTCTTTATGTAACTTAGTTAATCGTGTCTCATTAATGTGACCCAGTCTACAATGCCATAAGAAAGCCTGATTTATTTCCGGAGACATTCTTTTAAGTGTGTTCTGGACACTGAAAATCTGAGCATAATTTAACACGTATATTCCGTTCTGTAATGTACCTGACCCAATCAGAACTTGATTTAGGTGGATGTGTTCTACATCGCTTACAAAAGTAAATTCATATCCTTCCTTAGAAAGTAAGGATACAGATATGATATTACAAGTTGCATCTGGTATATACAAACAGTTACGCAAAATCAATATCTGCCCATTTGTCAGTCCAAGATGATATTCCCCTACGGATTCAGCATCCATGCTCATTCCGTTAGCAACCCTGAGAGTCATATCACCTTTCCTGATAACCCTACGGTTTCTCAGAGCCTGTAACGAATTACAGATATGAGATCCTGATCCGGTATCCAATACCCAGGAAGTATGGTTAACTGACATACAGTTCTGAATTACAAACACACTCGAAGCCGAAGCCACAACATGCTTCGAATTCTGGCTACTGGTTTTGCAAGCCCTGTAATCCTTCTGCCAATGTTCATTCCCGTTACAATAGGAACGTCCCTCTTTAACCATATCCAGTCCCGAAACTTTTGCCCTTCCTTTTCCTTCTTCTTCTTCTTCCCTGGTTTCCTTCAGGGTATAAGCAGAGGGCAGGGACTGTAGAATTAAGTCAGTACTTGACCCATTCTCCAACGTGGTCTCCAGGTCCATGAGCTCAAAATAGCTGGTCTCTGTAAGGACGTTGCCCCCTACAGATGACCCGACAGCCAACCTCGCTTGAAGCAATTCGTTCGAGGTCTCATATCTTGCGATACGAGATTGCTCTCCATATAAAACTTTGTTATGGAGGAAGATAGAAACTGAGTCCATCTTCTCGTGCTGCCTCTGGTTTGCACCATCAACTGAGGCTAACACGAGGCACTTGGCTTTCGCACAATCCTTTTCCGATGTCCTGCGGATGTAAACATCCATGACAGGGGAAACTGGACCTGAGACGGCAGGGGTTTGATTAGTTAAGAGGTGTCCCAGCTTGTCATGGGCAATGGACATCTGGACAGACCTTTTCCAGTCATAACAGGCAGGTTCAATCATTTTATTATCTAGATGTAACCTAGGTATGGTCACAGGGTCGCTGCAATTAAGAGAGAGAGAGAGAAGAATACACTCAGCATGATGCTCTTGCAAGTTTAGATTGGTTTTTAATTTGTCTAAACAGGATGGCTCCCACTGTCTCTCGAATCCCTCCTCAAACCAAAAAGGAAGAATTAGTCAGGATCAATCTCACCGCACAATTCTTGCTTAACCGTTCAGCCAGGCTGGTGTCGGTACTTCGAGGGAGGTTTTCCAACGCTTTCGCGAAGTTCCTTAATTTAAGAACCTCTTTTCCTTGGGGACGTAGCCCCGCTAACACCTTTCTAGACACCTACTTGGTTTATAGCATTGATCGTTAAGTGAGAAATTTCCCGAGGAGTAGCATATACTCACAGTAGGATCGGGATCCAAATATCATTGCGTGACAAAACTGAAGGAATCCTACCAGAATCATCACACTCCAAATGGTATGCAGTGCTAGCAAGTTTCAGTTCTTTTGAAACTCCCGATGTGGATTTTTGCCCCATGCTCTTATGACCTTGACGAAGGTCAACAAATCATAAGTCACATGTCAAGTTCTACCCGTCATTATCCAGGTTAATTTGAACCCACCCGTATATACCCTTGACGAAGGTCAACAAGGTAATACGACTGTCCCAAACCAACGCATCTATCTATGCTACATATGAACACCCAACAGCTACCAATCACTATGCCTTGACGAAGGTCAACAAACATAGCTTGAATACTATTGAATATTCATACGAAACGACGGAGGGCTACGAATGGTTTTGGCGAAACCTTGAACGTAGTGAACTTGATATAATCGAAGGAACGAAATAGCTTTTAAAAGGAGTGGCTCAAGCTCCGCATTTAAAAGTTAGTTTTGAAAAGAACCTAGTGGTTTTTCGAAAGTGTTCCAACGACTTTTACTTGGTTTATTTTCTTGCAATAGCTCTTTTAATGCGTGTTATTCTTGCATTAGTTCTTTTAATGCGTCCTATCATTTAATCCTACCATTGCAGAAAACAACCAAAATATGACGTACGCTTATGCCATTCGCATTCGCCACGGGGCCCCGTCATTACCCGTTAGGTTACTTAACTAACGACAGAGCGGGGGCTGGGCTAGCGCGGCTGTAAAACATAAGCAACGCCTAAATAATATCATATATAGATATACATTGCAATGATAGCCATTTCAGATCATAGATGAACACATTCGATATACTAGGAACCCGCAATTCGTACGAGCCTGTAACGAAAAGCAGATTACACGGTCGCGGTGAATAGCCAAAACCCCACCCAAGACCCCTACGAGTGCGGCAAACTACCCGCCAGGTACCCGAAGCGAAGCAACCTCCCTCAACCCGGTGAGTAGGACACTCGGCACTTTGGCATACCCGGTAGTTTGTGCACCCCCTCCATGGGTCTATCCTAGGAGCAAAAACAGTAAAAAGAAATTATACAATAACGGCTACAACCCCGACCCGGTTGTGCGGCCATACAAATAATTATTACATAAATTTACAAATTTACATGAATTGAAAGAAAAGAAAACTCTCATCTCACAACCCCCGGCTATTCACCCGCGACAATCCAATGAATTCATATACACATTCCAATAACATTACAGATCACAGATTTGTATAACCCCCACTAATCGACATATAGCGATTAGCAGACGTTCAATACAAATATCACATCATAGAAAAACCCGTCAGCTTAAGTCTTTTAGAAGTTCGATCAAAAATACGGATTTTTAGGCCCCAAACACAAAATTTTCGTTCTGGAAAATCTGGGCAGAAAATACATATTCCAAAAATCCCAAAACAACCCCAGAAAAACACTGCACAAAATTTGGACCTCGGCCGAGTCAACTCAGCCGCAGAACCGCGGTGGAAGCGTGCTCCCGCCGCGTTTCCGCGGCGCTTTGACCGGTTCGTAGGACCAAATTTCGTGGGTGTTTAATAAAAAACCTGAGCCGATTTTTAAGATGAAATTTATCATTTTTACAGAACTTTAAAAATCGACAGCAACTTTGAATTCGGGTTTATTTCGGGACTTTTTCTCCGATCGAATTTCTAGCTACTATGCTAACATGTTAGATAGTGTTTAACTAGGCTCTGATACCACTGTAAGTCCATGCTACCTCTCTCGGTAATTTCGGGCATGCGGAATTTGGTGAAAAACAATTTTCTAGAGGCGGTAACATGGACTCAAAACCGGATCTTTGTTAAACATCTAACTAACATCCTAACTAGGAGTTGTTAACTACTCGGTAAGGGGGTTATACCTTTGTTTCTTGAACTCCTTCGTCTTCATCTCTTGATGGTGTACGGATTGGCTTCATCCCGTCGTCCCCTTGCGCCGAAGATCGATCCACCCGAAAGATTCTACCTTTGGCTTCTTCTTCGAACTTTGAAGAAACTAGTTTACTAGGTTTGCTAAACCTTGTGAACTAGAGTGAGTAGAGGAGAGTGTGATGGGATTTTCTCTATGGTTCTTGCTTCTCAACACATGAGACAAGTGAACCATAGACAAGAGAGAGAGCAAGAGGAAGAGGGTGAGAGCAAGAGAATGAGAGAGCTCAAAACCAAGAGAGAGAAAGATAATGAAAGAATGGGCCTCTCTTTTCTCTATCTCCCTCTCATAATCCAAAAGCATCATTAGCCATAATGTTAATCAAGTATTATGTGATGGTTCATATCATGTCAAAGGCAATATCATTTCCATGGACTCATTTTGCAAACCACAACAAGCAAGCAAAAGTCTTTGCATGAAAATGACAACCATTGTCATCATAATGGTCAACTAGTCCAACCTAGTCAACCGGTCAACAAAGTCAACAAGTCAACAAAGTTAACCCCTCAACAACCATGTCACTATAATACTTAATTAATATTATTGCTAAATATATATCATATTCTCATTAGGGTTGAGCAAAAAAGTCAATGGTCAACAGTCAACAGTCAACAATCAACAACCCTAATGAGAATCCTCTGCCTCTGTCTCTCTGTCAACTGTGCATACACACCCGCATCCGCATTCTGAGGAACACGAATACATACTGGATAAAACCAATCCCAAAACGTACACTAGGATCTGGCTTAAACCAAAGTCCGCTAGTGTTAACTGTCCGGACACTGCACGTGCACAAGTGCACGGATGTGACCGAACCCTGTCGCAAAACCATGCGACCTGTCGCAAAAAAACAAACACCTTTTGTTCCTCGCTTGGTAGAAAAGATATTCATGTGAATGTTTAGGATATCCCACAAACTTACAAAGAACTGACTGTGCCTCGAGTTTTTCCGGATTTTGCCTTTTGACATAGGCCGGACAACCCCATATCTTAACTCGTTTAAGACATGGTCTCTTCCCACTCCATATCTCATATGGTGTGGTAGGTACAGATTTAGATGGAACTTGATTCAATAGGTATGAAGCCGTCTCAAGCGCATAACTCCAAAAGGAAATAGGTAACTCAGCGGTGCTGATCATAGATCGCACCATATCTAATAGGGTGCGATTCCTCCGTTCCGATAAACCGTTGTGTTGTGGTGTATACGGAGGAGTAAGCTGAGAGAGAATCCCATTCTCTTTTAGATAGTCCAGGAACTCATTGCTCAAGTATTCTCCTCCCCGATCAGATCGTAGGATTTTATTACTTTTACCCGTCTGGTTCTCGACTTCATGCTTATATTCTTTGAATTTCTCAAAAGCTTCAGACTTGTGTTTCAATAGGAACATATGTCTGTATCTTGAGAGATCGTCAGTGAATGTAATGAAGTATGAGAAACCATTCCTGGCATGTGTAGATATGGGATCGCATACATCACTATGTATCGGTCCCAAGAGTTTCGTAACTCTTTCTCCGTGTGCAGTAAACGGAGTTTTGGTCATCTTTCCTTTGAGACATGAATGGAAAGTTTCATAAGATGATAATTCAAACGGATTCAAATATCCATCCTTATGTAACTTAGCTTGTCGTGTCGCATTGATATGACCTAGTCTACAATACCACAAGAAGGATTCGTTCATTTATGAACTCTTCCTCTTGTGTGTGTTCTGTACGTTAAGAACTCTATTTTGATTCAGAACGTATAGCTCGTTACATAACGCACCAAACCCAATCAACACTTGATTTAGGTAAATGTTCATAACATTATTCTCTACTACAAAGTTATATCCTTCTTTATCTAATAATGAAATTGAAATTAAATTGCATATCATAGAGGGCACGTAATAACATTCGTTCAAGATCAAAGTATTGCCATTTAGTAATACAAGGTGATATTCACCAACTGCTTTGGCTGCAACACTTGCACCATTCCCTACTTTTAGAAAATGATCACCTATACCCAGTTCTCTACCTTTCCTTAACCCATGCAATATATTACATATGTGTTGGAGATAGTGCCCTCAGAGTCAATTATTGGATCACAGGCAAGTGATTGCAATGATTGAGGGAGGACCTGTCCCAGTAGGACAGTCTTACTCGAGATGATAGTTTGCTATCTGGTTTACCTTTATCATCGTGTACTGCTTTAGGTGACCTGACATGTCGCTATTGCACGTTGATAGAGCCCCTAGGATTCTTGCTTGACTGCCGGCAGTATGAGGGCGATCATATAAGTGAGAGCTGGAGTCCATAAGCGCATCCTTAAAAGGTCCCTAGTCGTAGGAGTTTCGAGACAGGGCATCGATTCTCCAGAGTAGACTAGTGTATACAGTCGAGACCCCGACGAGGGGCGGTGGCCGGTCTCACAAGCCACTGGTGTCAGTTGGTTCACCTAAGATGTATACAGGTGCTCATTGGGTTATGAGTACACCGGACAGGACTCGCCGGGAACATGCTAGTTGGTCTTATACCTGACGTCAGATAGCAGTTCCCAGGTGACATGTGTACAGGTTAGTTCATCGACCTGGGGATTGTCATTTGTCTCGTGTGAGTTCCCACTGTGCTTTGATTACTACCTTACCACGGCTCAA
Organism: Agapanthus africanus; assembly: GCA_030015575.1. Taxonomy (NCBI): domain Eukaryota; kingdom Viridiplantae; phylum Streptophyta; class Magnoliopsida; order Asparagales; family Amaryllidaceae; genus Agapanthus; species Agapanthus africanus. The sequence goes on along the minus strand of JASDDO010000016.1, from coordinate 128,447,177 downwards.
AGGAGTCGTGCAAACAGGTTTTAGTTGGGTACAGTCCCGAGCCACATGGAGGCAGTGAGCGGATCTTCGGGGGTTTCGTCTCTCCCGGTATTGGGGGTGAGGTCGCGCTGTGTCTAGGAGAGCCATTACACGAAGACCTTGGCCAAGGCAGGAGATTTACTGGTAGGTATTCCAGTAGTATCTCAGGGTGTTCTGGGCTACACTCCGACACGACTTGTACCGCTTTTGGGGGTCTGACTTTTACCAACCCCCTAGGCCCGACATGCGATGCTCATAGATGAACGGACCGGACTGTACGGATATTGTCACTGACAGGCTCAGTTGGGTGTCGGGGTGAGCTTCCTCATCGACGTCCCTTTTAGTCAATAGCTGGTGGCCCGTCACGTATTGGCTTATACCTCTGACGTGCTAGTGGTTAAATCCACAGCCATAGTATTGACGAGTCTTTAGAGTCCACCACACTTTCAGTTACTCAAGCTTTCGGGCGAAACGTTGTAGAGGCCGTATGGAGATATGGCAGGGTCCGATCAGATACGTGCGGTATTGCACGGATCAGGATCGGACAGTTTTGTACTAGCGGCCGTATGGATATATGGCAGCGTTCGATCAGATACGTGCGGTATTGCACGGATCAGGATCGGACGGATATTACTAGCCGGCTTTGGTTTAAGCCGGTCCTAGTTTAGTACAGTGTAGATTTTGTCTTTTTGCATTTGTATCCGGACAGAATACAGATGCAGGTGTGTATGCACAGTATTGGGGTTTTCCTGTAATTTATTACGGGACCAGTTTTCTGGAGTTGCCAGTTTGCATTCCGTTCCGGCCGGTTTTTCCTTTGTTCTTTCCCGGCCGGACTTTTCCGATGGAAGGGGGTAATTTGCAGTTTTGCAAATTACATTTGTAGAGGGGTTTTCTTGCATAATGATTGATTATGATAGCTTTCATTTCTTTTGCTCCATGATGCATTAAATGATGATTAGATATAAGCATGGTTGGTTTTAAATGAAGCATGCTTGTATGTTTTCTTGTCTTGGGTTGTGGTCACCTCCTTCTTCTCCTACACTCACCTCCCTCATATGATTTAGTTTTTTTTCCTCCACCATTTGAAAGAGAGGATGGCCGGCCACACATTTAGATGAGGGAAAAATGAGAGAGGTGTTTCCTTAGTTGTATGGAAATTATTCTCATTTCTCATTTTTGTATCAAAGTTCACAACTTCTCTTCATATCATCTTGTTTCCTCCATCATGGCAACAAACCCCAAAGTGAGACTTGCACTCTACGCTACACTTCCTACAGCAAATCTTGGACGCGTCGATTCGCCAGCTTCGCGCCCGAGTTGCCTCGGTATTGAGGTGGGAGCCCGTAAAAACTACAGGCGATGTGGTGCCCTTTCCGACGAGGAGGAGACGGACGAAGATCCCGCGAGAAGATCGGAGTGGAGATGAAGACCGGAGGACTCGGATCAGTCGGTATATCTCTTCCCCTTCTCTTTGTAGTTAGCTAGATTTAGTTTAATGGCCCGATCCGGGTTTAGTGCGCGGTGGTGCCGGTTTGCAAAGTCCGCAAAATTAAAGTTTATCACCGCTTCCGCGTTTGGCCGTCGGATTGACGGCCGGGGCGCCGCCGTGCACTTACAATATGTGGGATCTCGATCCGGTATCTAATACTAAGGACGTAGAGTGTACTGAGAAATAGTTCTCTGTAACTAACACACCCGAAGAAGATGCATCAACATGCTTATTCTTCGTTTGGGTGGCGTGGGAATCCGGATATGTCCATATTCCCTGCTCAGTCTTATAACAATTATAAGAAAGAACCGAACCAACGTTCCTCTGCCTAGTATAATAAGCGGGTTCGGTCAATACATCCATATTATTATCTTGATTAAGGCCTGATAAGATCTCAACCTGGAGAGAGAGAGAAGAAAACACTTAGCGTATGCTCTTGCAAGATTAGATTGGTTATTATCTTATGTAATCAGGATGGCTCCTACTGTTTTTATCAAATCTTTCTTCAAACCCAAAAAGGTAAGACTAGACGGGATTAATTACACCATACAAGTTCGCCAATCTTTCAGCCAGGCCAGTGTTGGTACTTTGAAGGAGGTTCCCCGTGCTTTCGCACGGACCTAATTAAAATTAACCTCGTTTTCCTACGGGCTTAACCCCGTTAACACCTTTCTAGACACCTACTTGATCGGCTAGTTGTGATGTGTAAAACTCTCCCAGGAGTAACTCTTACTCTCAGTGGGTATCGGGATCCAACTATCTAATAGAAGTTATGTAATCTTATTGCAAATTTCAACACTTGAAATTCCCGATAATACTTTTGCCCCTAACCTCCTATGACCTTGAAAATTTGATTCAACAACATCTTTTTAGGTTTCTTTTTTTTCATTAATCTCATTAATGAAGTCCCATCATTTATGCTTCCTAAGCATCATAGAAGAAACAAAAACACAACATAAGCTTATGCCATCCGCATTCGCCACAGTGTCCCGTTATGCACCGTTAAGTTACTTAACTAACGGCATAGCGGGGTGGGACTAGCACGGGTGCAAAACATAAGCAACGTTTAATATATATCATATATATAATAATAAAGCAATCGTCTCAAGCATATAAAGTGATCACATCACAGAATATCAGCAGCAGAAGATAACATATGAAATATTGGATATACTAGGAATTTCGTGTTTTAAATTAAGCCAGTATAAAACACGGATTCCACGTTCGCGATGAGTAGCCAAACCCACATCCCTAGACCAGTACTAGAGCGACAAGCAACCCTACCAATTCTAGAGTTAGGAGACCGGGTCTCGACTCCTCGAGATGGTCTCTCATTGGACTCTAGAACCCGGTTACTTGTGCTCCCCACCTTGGGTCTATCCTAATGTGGAAAAGTAAATAATATACATCGATGGTGACATCATCCTCATCCCGGAAGTTCCCCAATAAAAGAATATTACATACACGTTTTTACATGATGAAATGAAAAGCTTTCATCTCACATAAAAAAAACCCCGGCTATTCAAAACATGACGATCCAATATAACATATCCCAGCAACACATAACATCACATGTCATCAACGTAAGTAAATATGTGTATCCAAATTATCGTCGACATATAGCAAAGAAACCGACGATACACCACATATTACACTTACGGTCGCAGAAAAGAAAATGTCAAACTACAACATTTGGAATCCACAATCACCTTAGACATCATAAACCCAAAATATCACATACATCGGATTTCACGCCTAACCATATGAATTCCAAATATTGTATCACATTTCATAGAATATCTAGACAATGTTAAACACTCTGATCGAATCAACAAACACCTAAAGTTTCCTAAAGAGCTCAACACCTGAGCATAGTTTAAAAATACTCAGAACATGCCACAGTACCTATGGACCAATCGTAGATATTAGTTATATATATGCCCTAGAGGCCATTGTTGTACATATGATGTATATTATAATGGATGCTTGGATATATATAGAGAGGACTTTCTTGCTCGTCATGATAGTATGCTATTTGGTTTCACTTTATCTTAACATGTTGACTTGTATTAGTTTACTGTCTTGTTCTCACATGTTGATAAAGCCCTTAGGATATGTACTCGACTACTGCGACTATGATGAGATCATACTAGTGGGGCCAGGGTAGTCAACGAGTACATCTTATAACTGTTCCTAGTCGAGGGTGTGTCGAGACAGGGCATTGATACACCAGAGTAGACTAGCGTATACGCATCTTGACCCATATGATGGGCGATGGATGATCCCATATCCATCGGTGTTTGACATCAAAGATGGTGTGCGGGTGCTCAGTGGAGATTGGGTACACTGGACGGACTCACCGAGAACTCCCAGATGGTTTTATACCTCACGTAAGATGGCAGTTCTCTGGTGACACTGGTACAGGGTAGTTTGTAGACCCGAGATCGTCATAGAGTCTTGTGTGATTCCCACTGTGCTTTGATTTCCAATTTACCACGTCCAAGAAGGCGTGCAAAACTGTGGTTTTTGGGTACAGTCCCGAATCGCATGGAGGCAATGAGCTATAGGAGGGGTTTCGTCTCTCCCGGTATAGGGAGTTCATGTTGTGCTGTATTCGATTAGCTATAACTGGAAGTCCCTGGCCAGGGCGGATATTGAGTACTACTGGTAAGTGTTATCAGTAGATTCTCGACCTGTTATGAGCCTCACATCAACACGACTTATCGGTTACTAGGGTCTGACGTATACCACCCCTAGACTAGATATGCAACATATCAGACGAAGAGACAGGACTGTACGGTAATGTTACTGATTGGATTCACAGGAGAATGTACAGGCTAGCTTGTTGATCTTCTGATCGCTCAATACCTGGGTGGCTGTTACGTTTAGCTGACCGCTTGCGGCTTGTTGGTGTTTGATATGATCATCACCTACTGCCAGCGTATTGACGATTCTTTATAGTCCTACACAGAGGTTTCTTGACTCAGGCAACACGGAGTAGGAGCATATATGTGATATGTGCAGAACCGAGGATAATACGGTATGAGATACCGTATTCTATTCTCGCGATATTAGATATTAGCCGGGTATATGTGATATTGCCGGATCATCGGATCAAGTGTTGATTCGATGAACTGATACAGTTTATATTAGTCGGTTATTTGAGAAATAGCCGGATTGTTGGATCAAGTGTTGATTCGATAATTTAATGTATAATTATATATGTGATATATTACATTACATTATCTAATATTGGCTGGCTTTATTGATTCATTTTCTCACTGGGTAATACATTGATATATATGCGATACATGTTAATTGTATTATTTTCTTTTGTTACAAAAATATATTATATATATGATATATAATATTGTAACAAGTTATGTTTACAAATGCAACATGATTAGTGGAGATTAAACATGGTTAGGGTTTGATTTGGGTTAGTCTTTTCATGAAGCTTCTAGAAGCTTTTGTTTTTTTTTGAGCAAAGATATTATGTGTTGATATTTTGAAGATATTATTTAACCCAACCCAAACCCTTAACCCTAGAAAACTCTCTACATGAATTAATGATTCATATTATTAACTCAAGGTTCATTTGTAAGCATAGTAACTTTTCATTATTCATCACAAAAGAATTTATCTTCTTCTTCCTCCTTGCAAAGCTTTCTAGCTTTTGGTTTTGTGATGGATTAGTGTGAGAAATTGATAATAAAAGAGAGCATAATTCCTACTTCATCATCCTCATGTAATCTAGCCAATTAGATTAGGGTGTTCACTTCATTAATACTTGATTAGAGAAGTGAGAGCTTGAGTTAAAGAAACTTCAAGGTAGATCATCTTCGAAAAGGAAGACTTCAAGCAAGCATGGATCATTCGGGTTGTGGAGCCTCTCTTGAGTCCAAGAGATCATGGATCGCGGCGAAGGGACTACCACTCGGAGCTTATGAAGCGAAGGAGCGGACTACAAAGGTTGTATTCCCTCTCTCTTAGTTGTAAAGATGTTTACTTGCATGTTTAACCTTAATTATCTAGCAAAGATCTTCGCTTTGGGTTGTTCGGCACGTCTAAATTTTAAGTTGGGCATGGTTGATGCCTTATAGACCCTTGTGATATTGCCTAGTAACCCTACAGTGATATCCGAGCCTAGCTTGAGCATTAGGCGACGTGTATACGAAGTTAAAATTCCGATCGAACCCCGAAACGTCGTATTTTGGCCCCTCTTTGGAAATTTTTTAAAAATATGATTTTTCTGCATTAAAAATACTCAGAAAATTCAGCAGGTGATTTTATGGATTACTGTGAAAAACGGTTCACAGTAGCCCTAAAGGCACCGCGGAACCGCGGCCTTAACATGCTTCTGGCGGCGGTTTCGCGGCCGTACTTGGGTGTCAGTGATTGTTTTTTCTAGGGTTCATCTGTAGCTATTACTATATGCTTCTGGGAATTTTTAATCTTACTCAAGTGTTGAGTTTTCTGGAGATCATTTGTATTCGTTGATTCGATCGGAAAGTTTAATTTCGTTTAGTTTTCCGGATAATTTAGAACGTGTTAAAATGTTCGAACGGATATCAATAACTCAACTTTTCCCGACACGAAAAACTTTCACGTATTGAAAAACTTTCGGAAAAACATGTAAGCATATCTGTGGACCCTCTAGAAGAACGTAACCTTAACTCGATTATGTGACCGTCAAAACTTCTACTGAACTTTGGGTTTGTGGTAGTTTGCCGTTGCCACATGTGAGGCGTTGGTTTGACCCTTCTACGGCTGGTTCACTGGGGCTGTGACATGTTCTGGGTTTTTTGAACTCCGCTCAAGTGTTGAGCTATTTAGGAAATCTTGGGTATTTGATTATTCGATCGGAAAGTTTAATATTGTCTATTTATCTGGAATGTGATACAATATGTGGATTTCATATAGTTAGGCATGAAATGTGAAGTATGTGATATTTCGGATTTAAGATGTCTAAAGTGATTTTGGATTCCAAATGTTGTAGTTTTACACTTTCTTTTCTGTGACCGTAAGCGATAGTATGTGGTGTATTGCCGGCTTCGTTGCTATGCATCAACGACAATCGAGATACGCATACTTGCTTACGTTGATGATATAAGATATTATGTGTTGCTGTAATATGTTATATTGGATCGTCGTGTTCTGAATAGCCGGGGGTTTTATATGAGATGAGGGTTTTTGTTTTCATTCATGTAAAATTCATTTGTATGTAATATTCTTTTATTGGGGCACTTCCGGGATGAGGATGATGTCACCATTGTATATTATTTACTTTTCCGCATTAGGTAGACCCAAGGAGGGGAGCACAAGTAACCGGGTTCTAGGGTTCAGTGGGAGGCCATCTCGAGGAGTCGAGACCGGGTCTCCTAACCCTAGAATTGGCAGTGTTGCTTGCAGCTCTCGTAGGGGTCTAGGGATGTGGGATTGGCTATTCATCGCGACCGTGGATCCGTGTTTTATACAGGCTCGATGTAAAACACGGACGTCCTAGTATATCCAATATTTCATATGTTATCTTCTGCTGCAATGTTCTGTGATGAGATCATATTACCGCCCGAGACGAATGCTTATACTATATATATATATATTTTGATATATAACTATTACTGCATTCGTTTCTTCTGTGATGCTTAGGAAGCATAATTGATGGGATTTATTAATGAGATTAATAAAAGAAAAGAAATCTAAAAGATGTTGTAGAATCAAAACTTTATAAAAAGGGTAGCTACAGTCTTGCTTTGCATAGCGGTATATATGATATACCCTGCATCTTATTCGATGAGGAAAGAGCCGAGATCCCTTCACCGGGAGTGACCTCTTTAGCAGAACTGGCAGATGCTACAAACTCACGGATTAGTTTTTTGATTGCTTCTATAGCTTTGCTTTGCACAGCGGTATATATAATATACCGTGCACCTTATTCGATAAGGAAAGAGCCAAGATCCCTTCACCGGGAGTGACCTCTTTAGCGAAATTGGAAAAGCCTAAAAAACACTAATTTTCAAAAATCACTTGTTTCTACAACGATATCAAGTTCATTACGCTCATGGTTTTCTGAAAAACCTGCGTAGCCCTCCGTAATTTCAGATAGATATTACTTAGTATTCGTGCTACGTTTGTTGGCTTGCATCAAGACGTAGTGTGCGGTAGCTAACTAGTACTTATCTGCACCATGAGATGTGATTGGATTAGGGTAGTCGTACAACTTTGTTGGCCTGCGTCAAGGGTCGTGCGGGTAGGTTTAATTCAATCAAGAAATGTACTGGTTGAACTTGACTAGCGGACTGTGGTTTGTTGGCCTGTGTCAAGGTCATAGGACGCTAGGGGTAAAAGTCTTATCGGGAATTTCAAGTATTGAAATTTGCAATGAGACTGCATACCTTCTATGAGATAGATGGATCCTGATACCCACTGCGAGTAAAAGTTACTCCCGGGAGAATTTTACACAGGACAATTAGCTGATCAAGTAGGTGTCTAGAAAGGTGTTAACGGGGTTATACCTCTTGGAAAACGAGGTTTATTTTAATTAGGTCCGTGCGTGAGCATGGGGAACCTCCCTCAAAGTACTAACACTGATCTGGCTGAAAGATTGACGAAATTGTAGGGTGTAATTAATCCCGGCTAGTCTTTCCTTTGAGGGTTTGAAGGAAGATTTGATAAAAACAGTGGGAGACATCCTGATTAGATAAGATAATAACCAATCTAATCTTTCAAGAGCATACGCTAAAGTGTTTCCTTCTCTCTCTCCAGGTAGCGACCATGTCAGGCCATAATCAAGATAATAATATGGATGTATTGACTGAACCCGCTTATTATACAAAGCAAGGGAACGTTGGTCCCGTTCTTTCTTATAAGTGTTATAAGACTGAACAGGGAATAAGAGAATATCTGGATTCTCACGCCGCGCAAACGAAGAACAAGCATGTTGATGCATCTTCTTCGGGTGTATTAGTTATTGAGAATTGATTCTCAGTTCACCCTACGTCCTGGGTATTAGATACCGATCGGGATCCCACATATGTAATTTGTTACGTGGGCTACGTAAAGGTAGAGAACTGGGAAAGGGTGATCATTCCGTACAAGTAGGGAATGGTCTAAATATTGCAGCCAAAGCAGTTGGCGAATATCACCTTGTATTACCAAGTAGTAATACATTGATTCTGAATGAGTGCTATTATATACCGAACATGATGTGCAACATTATATCAGTTTCTTTTTTAAGTAAAGAAGGGCATAATTTTGTAATACAGGATAATGTTATGAACATCTTCCTAAATCAAAAGTTGATTGGATCAGGCTCGTTACATAATGGCATATTCATTCTCAATCAAAATACAATCCTTAATATACAAAACACACATAAGAGGAAGAGTTCAGAAATGAACGAATCCTTCTTGTGGCATTGTAGACTCGGTCATATCAATGCGACACGGCTAGCTAAGTTACATAAGGATGGATATTTGAATCCGTTCGAATTACCATCTTATGATACTTGCCATTCATGTCTCAAAGGTAAATTGCAACACCTTAGAATGTGTTTTGTAGCTAATTATATTTTAATATATAGTTTTTAATAAAAAGTTTACCAAATTGGTTTTTAAATATTTTATCCTATTTAATGTGTATTTTATTAGAATTTTATTAGGCACACACACACTTGTGCATGTAAACTAGGATGTAATTGTGGTTTAACCATTGCTTAATCTAGTTTTAGGCTTTGTTTAAGTGTTATGGGTTTTAAGTGTGCATGTTTGTTTGTAATTAAAAGAGTTTTGAAAAGGTTTTATTATTGCTTGAATGTTGACTTTGAGAGAGAGAGAGAGAGATGTGGGCATGGTGCATTAAGGTGTTGACCATACCTCATTTATGAGGGAAGAGAAAGAGAATGGGAGGGGGTTTTGGTTACTCACTCATTTCCTCTCTTTTCACTCACTCTCACAAACACACACACACTCACAGCTAGAGAAAGAGAGAGAGCAGCTGAAGCAGCAGCTGCCCCAGCAACAGCAACACAACAACAATAACAACAGCAATCATCATCCTCATCATCAACAGCAACAACAACATCAACATCATCATCATCTCAGCAGCAGCTTCATCATCATCAGCATCATTATCATCTTCGGCAGCAACAACATCAACAACAACATCAGACAACAACAACAGCAGCAATAACCACAACAAGCAAGGCAACAGCAGCAGCAGCAGCCCCAGCACCTGCACACACTTCTTCACCTGCTTCTTGGGGGTCTTTAGGGTATAATTGCTGAACCCAATTCCCCTTATTGCTAGCTTGTGCGTAGTTGGTGTCGATTAGTGTTAATTGGCTAATTAAGTGCTAGTTTGTGGTGTTTAGGTGGAATCTTGGTAAATTGTTGGTTGTGTTAGCTACCTTAGGTTAATTTAGTGTTAGTAAGGCCACTTCAACTGAGGGATAGCCAGATTACACTAAAATACCATAGGTTTCCCTTATTGAGCAAAATTGGTGATTTTAAAGTGAGAATTGTGATATTTGTGATCTGCTATAGACCCGGACCTTACAGAGTAAAATTGAGAAAACTGGGGTATGCTACCTAGGTCTAGAGCACACCACATGAACACGAGCCCCAACCCCATGTTCAGGCCGCCAATTTTGGCATTCTGGCCGCAATTTGCGGCCAGGAAGAGGAGTTGGGTCTTGGGGTTTTGGGTAGGGTACTCTGCAGTGTTTTCTAGATCATTGGCATGTCTAGTTTTGTAATATTGTACCTGTAGAAACATCTGGGACTATATATCGTTTTTGTGTTTCGTTGTGTTTGCGCGATACGCGCGATACGTGAGTGTGTTCTGTGATCCAGCGTATCGCTGCGTGTCGCGATGGGTTTTAGACACGTACACTTACGATTCAGCGTATCGTGCACACGCGCGTTTAGTTAGCGACGCGAGTTTCTCGTTTCGTTTCGATATCGCGTTTCACGAGATATGTTGGCTTATATGTGATTTCCATGTTATATTTGCAGGTTTGCAGACGGACACGGTTACAGGGGGAGCAGGTGATAGGATTCACCCAACGTGGAATTTAGGTGAGTAGATATAACATCTACAGGGGAATCGCCCCCATGGCGTTATGCGTCTGGGCTAGGATTCAATTACCTGTCGCACATTCTACGTCATTGTAGAATTACGCCTTACTGCATTTCCTAGATATAGCTATATACTGTGACTAGCAGCCGTAGGACACTGCACCCATTATTGACGGTTCATGTTGCACGAGCACGGATTGCATGCTACACACACACCGTCAATAATTGCCATGTCACACACTACCCCTTATAGCTACCATTGCTTGATCCACTTGACATCTAGTTTATCGGTATACCTATAGTGTGTCATACCTTTAGTGATAGGTATATTTTCACTTGTGATACAGCTACAGGTATACCTCCTACATATTTTACCTATACCGAGAGGGATTTCCTACATATGTTACTTATACCCAGGGGGATATACGACATCAGTTCTTATAGGTAGATACCTATACTTTGCTACACCTGTATGTTAGATACATATTCAGTTGTTGTCGCATATCCACATTTACTGATGTTACTTAGCTGTACCTTATCATGATTTCGCATACATCTGGTTCAGCTATATACTTGTGTTTACCTGCTCGCATTCAGATATATCGCATACATTTATTCCTGTATTTATGCATTGTTTATCTGGATTTTATATGATGTTTTCGGGATTTGGGAACCGCGGGAGTTCATGAAATTATGCATACATGTAACAACCCGGTTTCCTTGATATGATATTTCGAGCGTCCCCCATGAGTTTTATCGGTGCTGATTCTATGCTCCATACGATGTGTGGTTGCCGTATGAGAGTACATGGTGGGGCCCAGTATGGTTCCCCTCGGCAAGAAGATCGATGGGTTTGCCGATTGAGCCTGGAGGCGGGCGAGTACCTACCGGTGATTGTTTGGACCTGGCAGTTGTCTGGAGGCTACTGGCCAGAGTAGAGAGATGGATGCGGGATGACCTGTACTGTCGAGGCCGAGGCCGACACTGCAGACGGACCCCGTGGGCTGATCCGGACTGACGGAGCCCCATATACGAGGATTTCTGTGCCGATGCTTGGCACACGGTTTCATGATATTTCTTTAACCCCCTTTTTGTATATATAACAGGGGATTTAGCCGTTGTTATATATACCCTTACACCAATATTAGTGGTATGTGACGCTAATATATGTGTATTGCCCCCATCATATTTATTTCTGTTCATATATATATCTTTAGGATGTTAGATTCTTACTCGAGATTGGACTTAGGATACTAGGTGATTCACTGGGACTTGGACATTGGATATACCTATGTGTTTGGTGATTTGTACATTCGGGATATAGGGGATTACTCGATACTGTACATTGAGGAGATGTGAGACTTATTTGATGAGAGTGCCCAATGTGGGGGCCTGGTTTGAGGATTTGGGATTGGAGTATCTTGATGGATTGTGATCCTGCCATGACGTCAGGTTTCCGTGGGAAATGACATATTCCACCCTATACCTCACCATTACCTATCTTATGCACAGATTCATACATTGGTAGTACTTGTAGTGTACCCTTATGATAGTTGCATATTTGCTTTCTCACATCTCTACTGCATACTACTATCATGCCATCATTGCTTCACATATTTATTGTACCTGCTAGTGTACTCTCCCTATTTCAGCATTTGCATGATATATAATTACTGTAATCGCATATCTTAGATTCATGCTGTACGTGCATTCCTGCGATTACCTGCATATGTTTTATACTATTCACGAGTTGGCAACTCACCCCCGTTGTGCCACAGGTGTTTCAGGTTTTTCCCCAGAGTAGTCGAGGCAGGCTATTCCCTTATTCAGCCATCCAGCTACCATCTTTTGCTACAGATACCGCATCAGCTCACAGTACCATTTTGCATAGGTGGGTTAGACGGTTATCTGTATTATATATTGTACCTTCGTTGTATTGTACTCTCCATCTACTGTTGTATTTTGACATAGAGATTTGGTGAGGACGTAGTGTGTATTATGGTGGATTTGATGTCTTTATATATACAGCTTTTTCTCTACTGTCCTTATTCTTCTGTTGTATTCACATTGACTAGTCTTTATAAAAAATGGGGTGTTGCTAAAATTTTAAAGAAAGAAAGTAAGACTTTTAAAGAATTTGGGTTGCGATTTCAATTGTTTCAAACTTATATTATCTTTTCCGTATTTTTTTCATGGTTTAGATTTCTGGGTTTTTGGCTTTCTTTTACTACGTTGCGTCTTTAGGCGTTGCGTAGTATTAGTGCCGTCACGGGTCATTTTTGGGTCGTGACAAAGTTGGTATCAGAGCGTTAGGTTTTACCTTTCGGAGTGTAGGATGACCTTAGTATGATGGAGTAGGTAGCTTAAGCAGAGTAACGTAGTGTGTGTATGTCTGCAGCATACCCACAGCGCGGTACTTTGTATTAAGTGACCTAAGTAAAATTTGCTTGACATTCCTTCCTTGATGATTCATATCTTTGAGATTCGATTTCCTCATTCTTATCGAATCTCATCTTATATCTATTTATAGCCTTGCCGCCGATGACTATGGGGACTCAGAGTGATGCAGCGAGGGCCGAGGTCAGAGTTAGCTCGGGTGAGACGAGTACTGACCCGGATGGCACTCTAGTTGCACAGGTGCAGACGGATCAGCCTACCATCTATACTATGGATAGACTTTTGGTAGAGATGCAGGAGTTCCGCCAGACGATGAGTTCCTTGGTTGATGTCGTTCGGGAGCTACGACAGGAGGTTGTCACCCCTGTTACTCAGCTGTCCCTTACGATCAGCATGCAGTAGTCCGTCACCTATATAGCACCAGTGGTTGCAGCTCCAGTTGACGAGGCGCATATTCCAGAGGCTCAGAGAGTTCCAGGACAGTGGAGGACTCGTACCAGCGTACCAGCCCAGAGACAGAGGTTCGGTCGTCAAGACAGATTTCGTGGCCACTACGGGAGTAGCAGAGGCTTGGGACGAGGACAGTCGTTCAGCTCTCATCCCTAGGATGGTCAGTAGTCAGCACGTGGTTGTTTTCGATGCGGAAGCCTTCAGCACTTCGTCAGGGATTGTTCCTCAGCACGGCGTCATGATCGCTTCCAGAGAGGCCGTGGACATGGAAGGTTTGCTCAGAGGGCTCAGGCTACCAGAGGAGTTCATCCAGCTGCGAGTAGAGGGCAGACACAGGAGTTTTCTTCTACTCATCTGGACGCGCAGACGTCCAATGTGGAGTTTTCAGGTGCCCTTGAGTTATATTTTATTTTCTCTTGGTGTATTTGTTGTTTCTTGTTTGTACTGTGGTTGGGTAGATTAGTCGTAGTTGTGCTAATTTCTGTCAGCGATCCTTTTGTTGCGCGACACGTATTTCAGTTTTGTGCCAATCGGATAGGAGATAGAGTTTCATCCGTCGTTTTGATCCTTCTTGAGATGCTGGATTTGACGTTCTCCTGGGCACGGATTGGTTAACTACGTGTTAGGCGTCTGTGGACTACCGTGTGGAAACAAGTTAGGTTTTGTTTTCCCCGGCAAGTCAGTTCTTGTTGTGCAGGTGGATAGTTGTGCCGCCTCTCACAGCTTGAATTCAGCCTGTTTAGCTAGTCGGCTACTGAGGAGATGTCGTGGATTCTTGACGTTCATTCGTGATACCGGAGCCACAGTGGGATTGTTGGACCGGGTTCCTTTCGTGCGAGAGTTTTTCTGACGTTGCTCCAGATGAGCCGGCGAAGCTGAGGGAGCTTAAGGATCAGCTGCAGAGTCTCGGGTTGGGGAGTTTTGTGCGTTTGAGTGTTTCGCTTTTGGGAGCTCCTATTTCTGTTCGTCAAGGAGAAAGACGGCAGTTGAGGTTGTGTATCGACGGATCGTCAATTGAACCGGCTTACGGTGCGGATAGGTATCCTTCATCTCGCCGTGACGATTTCCTCCGATCAGCTCCAGAGTGCGAGACATTTTCTAAGTGTGTTTGGGATCAGGTCATCATTATTGAGGATTCGGAGTGACGGCATTCCGAAGATTGCCTTATGCGTGCTACGGGCTTTGTGTGTATCGGTGAGTCGTTGGATTCCCTGATGCCCTAGCAGCATTCGTAGATATGATGAACCAGAATTCTTCAGGCCGTTCCTCGACCAGTTTCTGTCGTGTTATTTACGACACTCTGGTCTATTTTAATGTGTCTTGAGGGACAGGAGTAGCACTTGAGGATTTGTTATGCAGACACTGGGAGAGTGCCAGCAGTTGGTAAATTCTCAGAGTGTTTCTTCAGGCTTGTTTTGTGTTGACTCCTAGGTCTTGTAGTCACGGGAGACGGTTTCGTATGGTTCCGAGGGAGATTGTGACCGTACGGCTTAAGTCCAGACTTGTGTGCCGGACGGAGATCCGCGGATTGTTGGGCTTAGCAGGGTTTTTACCGCCGTTTCGTGCAGGATTGCTAGAGTAGTGCTGCACCGTCGACTGAATTGACCGAGATGGAGGTTTCTTCCTTTGGACTGAGGCATGTGTACGGAGTTTTCAGCAGTCGAAGATTCAGTTAGCAACTGCATCAGTCCTTCTTTGCTTTTGGTTCGGGCGACCTTGTTGTTTAACTGTAATGTTTCTTGAGTGGGCTCGAGGGTGTACTGAGGTGACACTATAGAGATATCGCTTTTGCCTTCCCTACATTTGGAGGAAGTTCGAGGAGGATATTCCACTCATGATCTGGAGATGGCCGCGGTGGTTTTGCGTTGGAGATTTGGAGACACTACTTGCTTGAGAGTCGTGCCAGATCTTCCACGGATCACCAGAGCTTAATGTACATCTTCCTGCAGCGGATTTTGATTGTTGTGACAGTCTTCTGCAGATTTGCAGTTTTTGTGTGATCGTTGAGTATAGCTTAGTTCGTCTCTACGGAGGGGACAGCTTGCTCATGTCTGCGCCCGACCGCTTTCCTTAAATCGTTTTCGCGAGACACCGCCCGTCGATGCTCGTACATCAGAGGTACTTGAGCATACTCGGCTGGGTAATGATTCGGAGACCTTGATTTGTGACAATGATGTGCTATGTTAGGGACGCGTTTGTGTACCTGGTTTCATCGGGTAGAGACGTGAAATCCTAGAGCGTGCACATCTGTCAACCCTCTTTATGCTTTCAAGTTCCACCAGCTTTGGCGTGACTTGTGAGATAGTTACGAGTGGACAGGGATGTAAAGAGAAGTTTCAGGTTTCGTTTCAAGTGTCTGTCTTGTGGTGTGCTTTGGGTCGAGCATCTGAGGCCGGCTGGAGAATTGCAATCTTTTTACCGTTCCGAAGAAGGAATGGGAGCAGATCTCCATGAATTCCGTTATGGTTTCCACCTAATCTTGGTTAGGGTGTGACTCCATTCGGATTCTTGTCATCCGGTTTTACTCAGTTTGCTCAGTTGTTTTGTTTAATTGTGTGTTTGTTGTTTTGTTTGGTCGTCAGCAGCTTGGGGTCGTCACTCGCCATTGTTCGGGTTCTCCTTCGATAGCTGTTATCAGGAGACACTCCAATTGGCCACCCTTAGGCTTAGGGGTTAGGTCGTGTCGATCGCCAGCCTGTTGTCTTCTGACTCTGCGAAGGTAGGATTTTGGACCCCAGCTATGTCTAGAGAATTCGGAGTTTGTCCAGTTGTGTTCGGGTCAGGATGAGAACTGTCCATTGCAAACAGATGTCTTATGCGACTGTGTTGGTCGCAGGCTTGAGTGTGCAGTGGCAAATCATGGATTCCTATGGACTTTCCGATGAATGACGTGTTGGATTTTGGGAAGTTTGTCCCAGGATTTTAGGTCCTTCTGAGATCCTATAAGCGAGTTAGTTTTGTTGCCTTCAATTTGGCACTTCCGCCCAGATTATTGGATTTTCACCCCGTATTATTTGTGATGATACTTTACAATTACCTTCTTGACCTTTCTCACATGTTTTGGCATCAGACCATTTTGCTGGACGCGATCTTTCGTTCACCAGCAGCCATGTGTGTTAATGGCTCGACAGGTGGAGAAACGTCGATCAAAGGTCTTGCCATCTGTGAAGGGTTTTCTTGGACGTAGCCGTGTAGTGAGATAGTCACTTGGGAGGCTGCGAGCGAGATTTGAGGATTTTAATCTTCTTTTTGAAGGTACAGGTAACAGTATAAGTTTTAAATTCGGGGACGAATTTCTTTTAAGGGGGGAGATTGTAACACCTTAGAATGTGTTTTGTAGCTAATTATATTTTAATATATAGTTTTTAATAAAAAGTTTACCAAATTGGTTTTTAAATATTTTATCCTATTTAATGTGTATTTTATTAGAATTTTATTAGGCACACACACACTTGTGCATGTAAACTAGGATGTAATTGTGGTTTAACCATTGCTTAATCTAGTTTTAGGCTTTGTTTAAGTGTTATGGGTTTTAAGTGTGCATGGTTGTTTTTTATTAAAAGAGTTTTGAAAAGGTTTTATTATTGCTTGAATGTTGACTTTGAGAGAGAGAGAGAGAGATGTGGGCATGGTGCATTAAGGTGTTGACCATACCTCATTTATGAGGGAAGAGAAAGAGAATGGGAGGGGGTTTTGGTTACTCACTCATTCTCACTCATTTCCTCTCTTTTCACTCACTCTCACAAACACACACACACTCACAGCTAGAGAAAGAGAGAGAGCAGCTGAAGCAGCAGCTGCCCCAGCAACAGCAAGACAACAACAATAACAACAGCAATCATCATCCTCATCATCAACAGCAACAACAACATCAACATCATCATCATCTCAGCAGCAGCTTCATCATCATCAGCATCATTATCATCTTCGGCAGCAACAACATCAACAACAACACAGACAACAACAACAGCAGCAATAACGACAACAAGCAAGGCAACAGCAGCAGCAGCAGCCCCAGCACCTGCACACACTTCTTCACCTGCTTCTTGGGGGTCTTTAGGGTATAATTGCTGAACCCAATTCCCCTTATTGCTAACTTGTGCGTAGTTGGTGTCGATTAGTGTTAATTGGCTAATTAAGTGCTAGTTTGTGGTGTTTAGGTGGAATCTTGGTAAATTGTTGGTTGTGTTAGCTACCTTAGGTTAATTTAGTGTTAGTAAGGCCACTTCAACTGAGGGATAGCCAGATTACACTAAAATACCATAGGTTTCCCTTATTGTGCAAAATTGGTGATTTTAAAGTGAGAATTGTGATATTTGTGATCTGCTATAGACCCGGACCTTACAGAGTAAAATTGAGAAAACTGGGGTATGCTACCTAGGTCTAGAGCACACCACATGAACACGAGCCCCAAACCCCATGTTCAGGCCGCCAATTTTGGCATTCTGGCCGCAATTTGCGGCCAGGAAGAGGAGTTGGGTCTTGGGGTTTTGGGTAGGGTACTCTGCAGTGTTTTCTAGATCATTGGAATGTCTAGTTTTGTAATATTGTACCTGTAGAAAAATCTGGGACTATATATCGTTTTTGTGTTTCGTTGTGTTTGCGCGATACGCGCGATACGTGAGTGTGTTCTGTGATCCAGCGTATCGCTGCGTGTCGCGATGGGTTTTAGACACGTACACTCACGATTCAGCGTATCGTGCACACGCGCGTTTAGTTCGCGACGCGAGTTTCTCGTTTCGTTTCGATATCGCGTTTCGCGAGATATCTTGGCTTATATGTGATTTCCATGTTATATTTGCAGGTTTGCAGACGGACACGGCTACAGGGGGAGCAGGTGATAGGATTCACCCAGCGTGGAGTTTAGGTGAGTAGATATAACATCTACAGGGGAATCGCCCGCATGGTGTTATGCGTCTGGGCTAGGATTCAATTACCTGTCGCACATTCTACGTCATTGTAGAATTTGCGCCTTACTGCATTTCCTAGATATAGCTATATACTGTGACTAGCAGCCGTAGGACACTGCACCCATTATTGACGGTTCATGTTGCACGAGCACGGATTGCATGCTACACACACACCGTCAATAATTGCCATGTCACACACTACCCCTTATAGCTACCATTGCTTGATCCACTTGACATCTAGTTTATCGGTATACCTATAGTGTGTCATACCTTTAGTGATAGGTATATTTTCACTTGTGATACAGCTACAGGTATACCTCCTACATATTTTACCTATACCGGGAGGGATTTCCTATATATGTTACTTATACCCAGGGGGTATACGACATCAGTTCTTATAGGTAGATACCTATACTTTGCTACACCTGTATGTTAGATACATATTCAGTTGTTGTCGCATATCCACATTTACTGATGTTACTTAGCTGTACCTTATCATGATTTCGCATACATCTGGTTCAGCTATATACTTGTGTTTACCTGCTCGCATTCAGATATATCGCATACATTTATTCCTGTATTTATGCATTGTTTATCTGGATTTTATATGATGTTTTCGGGATTTGGGAACCGCGGGAGTTCATGAAATTATGCATACATGTAACAACCCGGTTTCCTTGATATGATATTTCGAGCGTCCCCCATGAGTTTTATCGGTGCTGATTCTATGCTCCATACGATGTGTGGTTGCCGTATGAGAGTACATGGTGGGGCCCGGTATGGTTCCCCTCGGCAAGAAGATCGATGGGTTTGCCGATTGAGCCTGGAGGCGGGCGAGTACCTACCGGTGATTGTTTGGACCTGGCAGTTGTCTGGAGGCTACTGGCCAGAGTAGAGAGATGGATGCGGGATGACCTGTACTGTCGAGGCCGAGGCCGACACTGCAGACGGACCCCGTGGGCTGATCCGGACTGACGGAGCCCCATATACGAGGATTTCTGTGCCGATGCTTGGCACACGGTTTCATGATATTTCTTTAACCCACTTTTTGTATATATAACAGGGGATTTAGCCGTTGTTATATATACCCTTACACCAATATTAGTGGTATGGGACGCTAATATATGTGTATTGCCCCCATCATATTTATTTCTGTTCATATATATATCTTTAGGATGTTAGATTCTTACTCGAGATTGGACTTAGGATACTAGGTGATTCACTGGGACTTGGACATTGGATATACCTATGTGTTTGGTGATTTGTACATTCGGCATATAGGGGATTACTCGATACTGTACATTGAGGAGATGTGAGACTTATTTGATGAGAGTGCCCAATGTGGGGGCCTGGTTTGAGGATTTGGGATTGGAGTATCTTGATGGATTGTGATCCTGCCACGACGTCAGGTTTCCGTGGGAAATGACATATTCCACCCTATACCTCACCATTACCTATCTTATGCACAGATTCATACATTGGTAGTACTTATAGTGTACCCTTATGATAGTTGCATATTTGCTTTCTCACATCTCTACTGCATACTACTATCATGCCATCATTGCTTCACATATTTATTGTACCTGCTAGTGTACTCTCCCTATTTCAGCATTTGCATGATATATAATTACTGTAATCGCATATCTTAGATTCATGCTGTACGTGCATTCCTGCGATTACCTGCATATGTTTTATACTATTCACGAGTTGGAAACTCACCCCCGTTGTGCCACAGGTGTTTCAGGTTTTTCCCCAGAGTAGTCGAGGCAGGCTATTCCCTTATTCAGCTATCCAGCTACCATCTTTTGCTACAGATACCGCATCAGCTCACAGTACCATTTTGCATAGGTGGGTTAGACGGTTATCTGTATTATATATTGTACCTTCGTTGTATTGTACTCTCCATCTACTGTTGTATTTTGACATAGAGACTTGGTGAGGACGTAGTGTGTATTATGGTGGATTTGATGTCTTTATATATACAGCTTTTTCTCTACTGTCCTTATTCTTCTGTTGTATTCACATTGACTAGTCTTTATAAAAAATGGGGTGTTGCTAAAATTTTAAAGAAAGAAAATAAGACTTTTAAAGAATTTGGGTTGCGATTTCAATTGTTTCAAACTTATATTATCTTTTCCGTATTTTTTTCATGGTTTAGATTTCTGGGTTTTTGGCTTTCTTTTACTACGTTGCGTCTTTAGGCGTTGCGTAGTATTAGGGCCGTCACGAGCCATTTTTGGGTCGTGATATAAAATGACCAAAACTCCGTTTAGTGGACACGGAGAAAGAGTTGAGGAACTCTTAGGACTGGTACATAGTGATGTATGCGGTCCCATGTTTACACATGCCAGGAACGGTTCTTCCTACTTTATTACATTCACAGATGATCTCTCTAGATACGGACATGTGTTCCTGATGAAACAAAAGTATGAAGCTTTTGAGAAATTCAGAGAATATAAGAACGAAGTAGAGAACCAAATGGGCAAAAGTATTAAGATCCTTCGATCTGATCGAGGAGGAGAATACTTGAGCAATGAGTTCCTAGATTATCTAAAAGAGAATGGGATTCTCTCTCAGCTTACTCCTCCTTTTACACCACAGCACAACGGTGTATCGGAGCGGAGGAATCGCACCCTATTAGATATGGTGCGCTCTATGATGAGTACAGCCGAGTTACCTATTTCTTTCTGGGGATATGCACTTGAGACAGCAGCAGACCTATTGAATATGGTTCCCACCAAATCTGTGCCAACCACTCCATATGAGATATCGAAAGGAAAGAGACCATATCTTAATTATGTTAGGATATGGGGTTGTCCGACATATGTGAAAACACAAAATCCGGACAAGCTCGGGGCAAGGTCTATTCTGTATAAGTTTATTGGATATCCCAAACATTCGCGAGGGTACATCTTCTACCACACCGAGGAACAAAAGGTGTTTGTTCCTCGGCACGCCGCCTTTTTAGAAAAGGAATTTCTAGCAAAAGAGATTAGTGGCTCTGAGGTAGAACTGGAAGAAGTTCCAGCAACACAAACTACAACAGAAGATTTAATGGAACCAGAGGATTCAGTAGTCCCCAACGAACCTCAGCCTCTCCGCCGATCTAGTAGGGTTTCTCATCCACCTGAGAGATACTACGGTTTTCTCCTTGATGGTGGGAGCGAGGATTGCATCATGGAAGATGATGACCCGACTAGTTTCGAGCAGGCCATCACGAGTGGTGACTCTGTGAAATAGCTGGATGCAATGCGATCCGAGATGGAATCCATGTACACCAACAAAGTATGGACTTTAGAAGTTGCTCCTGAAGGGGTAAAACCCATTGGGAGCAAATGGATCTTTAAGAAGAAACTTGGTGTAGATAGAAAAGTTGAGACTTTCAAAGCTAGACTTGTTGCAAAGGGTTTCCGTCAACGACCGGGTGTGGATTATGACGAAACCTTTTCTCCAGTGGCTATGCTTAAGTCCATCCGGATATTACTTGCCATTGCTGCATACCATGACTACGAAATCTAGCAGATGGATGTTAAGACCGCCTTTCTAAATGGTGATTTAGAAGAGTGCGTGTACTTGACTCATCCAGAGGGCTTCGTAGATAGTGGGAGCAGCGGAAAGGTGTGCAAGCTACATAAATCCATCTATGGGTTAAAGCAGGCATCGCGGAGTTGGAACATCTTCTTTGATGTTGTAGTCAAAGAGTTTGACTTCATCAAAAACGTAGATGAACCTTGTATATATAAGAAGGTTGCAGAGAGTAAGGTTGTCTTCCTTGTATTATACGTGGATGACATACTCTTGATAGGAAATGATGTTCCTATGCTGCAATCGGTCAAGCTCTTCTTGTCACAAAGATTCTTAATGAAAGATCTAGGTGATGCCTCCTGCATACTGGGAATTATGATTTATAAAGATAGATCTAAACGGATACTGGGATTGTCCCAATCCAGGTACATTGATACCATACTAAAGAGGTTTAGTATGGAAGAATCCAAGCATGGGAACCTACCCATGATCTCTGGACTCACTCTTTCCAAAGAGATGTCTTCCAAGACTGATTTGGATAGAGCTCGCATGAAAGGGATACCTTATGCTTCGGCAGTAGGCTCTATCATGTATACGATGCTATGTACCAGACCCGATGTAGCATACTCACTAAGTGTAGTTATTTGGTATCAAGAAGATCCTGGAGAGAGTCACTGGATAACTGTGAAGAACATTCTCAAGTACTTGAGAAGAACTAAGAAGATGTTCTTGGTGTATGGTAACGGAGAACTCCAGGTGGAGTCCTTTACCGATTCGAGCTTCCAAAGTGATAGGGACGACTCTAAGTCGCACTCGGGATTTGTCTTTACCCTCAATGGAGGGGCTGTGTGTTGGAAGAGTTCCAAACAGGATACCGTTGCAGACTCGACGATGGAGGCTGAATACATCGCTGCCAACGATGCTGCCAAAGAGGCTGTCTGGATGAAGAAGTTCATTACTGAACTTGGTGTGGTTCCGTCCATTGAGCATCCAATACCTTTGTATTTGCGATAACAATGGAGCTGTGGCTTTGGCCAAGGAACCCAGATCCCATCAGAAGTCCAGACATATTCTGAGGCGGTATCACCTGATCAGCGAGATAGTTAATCGCCGGGAGATCGAGGTCAGGAGAGTGGATACGAAGGACAACACTACGGATCCACTCTCGAAGGCCATTCCCCAGACACAGTTTGAGAGACTCTTCAGGATGTTGGGTATGAGATACTACAACAGCTGGCCTTAGTGCAAGTGGGAGATTGTTAGTTATGTATATGCCCTAGAGGCCATTGTTGTACATATGATGTATATTATAATGGATGCTTGGATATATATAGAGAGGACTTTCTTGCTCGTCATGATAGTATGCTATTTGGTTTCACTTTATCTTAACATGTTGACTTGTATTAGTTTACTGTCTTGTTCTCACATGTTGATAAAGCCCTTAGGATATGTACTCGACTACTGCGACTATGATGAGATCATACTAGTGGGGGCCAGGGTAGTCAACGAGTACATCCTATAACTGTTCCTAGTCGAGGGTGTGTCGAGACAGGGCGTCGATACACTAGAGTAGACTAGCGTATACGCATCTTGACCCATATGATGGGCGATGGATGATCCCATATCCATCGGTGTTTGACATCAAATATTGTGTGCGGGTTCTCAGTGGAGACTGGGTACACTGGACGGACTAGCTGAGAACTCCCATATAGTTTTATACCTCACGCCAGATGGCAGTTCTCTGGTGACACTGGTACAGGATAGTCTGTAGACCCGAGATCGTCATAGAGTCTTGTGTGATTCCCACTGTTCTTTGATTTCCACCTTACCACGTCCAAGAGGGCGTGCAAAACGGTGGCTTTTGGGTACAGTCCCGAATCGTATGGAGGCAATGAGCGATAGGAGGGGTTTCGTCTCTCCCGGTATAGGGAGTTGATGTTGTGCTATGTTTGATTGGCTATAACTGAAAGTCCCTGGCCAGGGCGGATATTGAGTACTACTGGTAAGTGTTATCAGTAGATTCTCGCCCTGTTATGAGCCTCATATCGACACGACTTATCGGTTACTGGGTTCTGACGTATACCACCCCTAGACTTGATATACAACATATCAGACGAAGAGACCGGACTGTATGGTAGTGTTACTGATTGGATTCACAGGAGAATGTACATGCTTACTTGTTGATTTTCTGATCGCTCAATACCTGGATGGCATTTACGTTTAGCTGACCGCTTGGAGCATGTGGGTGTTTGATATGATCATCACCTACTGCCGGCGTATTGACGATTCTTTAGAGTCCTACACAGAGGTTTCTTGACTCAGGAAAAACGGTGTAGGAGCACATATGTGATATGTGCAGAACCGAGGATAATATGATATAAGATACCGTATTCTATTCTCGCGATATTAGATATCAGCCGGGTATATGTGATATAGCCGGATCATCGGATCAAATGTTGATTCGATGAACTGATACAGTTTATATTAGTCGGTTATTTGAGAAATAGCCGGATTGTCGGATCAAGTGTTGATTCGATAATTTAATGTATAATTATATATGTGGTATATTACATTACATTATCTAATATTGGCTCGCTTTATTGATTCATTTTCTCACCGGGTAATACATTGATATATATGCGATATATGTTAATTGTATTATTTTCTTTTGTTACAAAAATATATTATATATGTGATATATAATATTGTAACAAGTTATGTTTACAAATGCAACATGATTAGTGGAGATTAAACATGGTCAGGGTTTGATTTCGGTTAGTTTTTTCTTGAAGCTTCTAGAAGCTTTTGTTTTGTTTTGTGAAAAGATATTATGTGTTGATATTTTGAAGATATTATTTAACCCAACCCAAACCCTTAACCCTAGAAAATTCTCTACATGAGTTAATGATTCATATTATTAACTCAAGGTTCATTTGTAAGCATAGTAACTTTTCATTATTCATCACAAAAGAATTTATCTTCTTCTTCCTCTTGCAAAGCTTTCTAGCTTTTGGTTTTGTGATGGATTAGTGTGAGAAATTGATAATAAAAGAGAGCATAATTCCTACTTCATCATCCTCATCTAATCTAGCCAATTAGATTAGGGTGTTCACTTCATTAATACTTGATTAGAGAAGTGTGAGCTTGAGTTAAAGAAACTTCAAGGTAGATCATCTTCGAAAAGGAAGACATCAAGCAAGCATGGATCATTCGGGTTGTGGAGCCTCTCTTGAGTCCGGGAGATCATGGATCACGGCGAAGGGACTACCACTCGGAGCTTATGAAGCGAAGGAGTGGACTACAAAGGTTGTAATCCCTCTCTCTTAATTGTAAATATGTTTACTTGCATGTTTAACCCTAATTATCTAGTAAAGATCCTCACTTTGGGTTGCTCGGCATGTCTAAATTTTAAATCGGACATGGTTGATGCCTTATAAACCCTTGTGATAGTGCCTAGTAACCCTACAGTAGAAGGGTCAACCCTTGCCTCACCTATGGCGCCGCGGAACTACCGCAAACCCTAGGGTTTGGCGGCGGTTCTTACGGTCATAGAATCGAGTTAGGGTTTCATTCTTCTAGAGGGTCCATCGCATTACTTGCATGATTTTTGAATGTTCTTTAACTTGGAAAAAATCCAACTCTTGGAAAATTTCCATCGGGGGAAAAATGGGTTATTGATATTCGTTCGATCTTTTTAACGCCGTCTAAATAACCCGAAATAATGTTAGAATTATGACTATGAAACATTCCGAATTGCCTTTATAGAAAATTAACATCTCATGCAATTTTAGAAAAAAAAAAAGCAACACCTGAAACACTAAAACCCAGAGACCGGAACACAAAACAAAAAAGAACCACAGAAGCTTTATCAGGGCCGGCCAGCTCGGAACTTTAGGCCATGTCACCGGGTAAAATCCAGCCAATTGTGTTCATTTTTGTCCAGTGTTCATGTTACATCTCATATAACATTCTGCAGTTGCGTAAAATTTTTTTCGACGACATAAAATTTTTGACAGAAACTGGGTTTTAGTTTCGAGTGTTTCGGAGTTGTTTCGGTTTCGTAATTCTACAAATACCGTCTAATTCTCTAACTTGGCTCTGATACCACTGTAGGAATACCTAGCACGACAGCAAGGTTTCGGGTGGCATCGTCCATGCCATTTTCAAAAATTTGCCATGCTAAAAAAACCTAACCCTAGAATCTTAACTAGATATTTAGACGAAACAACATGTAAACAACTTTACATCTAAGTGAATATGGAATACAAACTTTGTAGACCGGTCCTTCACTTCAATAGCTCCGTGTAGTAGTCCCTTCGCTCCAAGTAGTGATCTTCCAGACTCTAGAATGGCTCCACAAGATGAAATGAACAAGCTTGCACGAAGTCTTCGAGGCCGAAGATGATCTACGTCGAGGAGACACTAACCCAAGCTACCTCTTCACTAATTAGGGATTAGTGAAGCTAACACTCTAAACTAAATGGCTAATCTAGTAGAGGATGATGAAGTAGGAATTTTGCTCACTTTAGAATTCTTTTTCTCACTATTTTACCTCACTTCTCAATAACCTAGAGAGCTAAGCTCTTGATGAAGAAGAAGACGAAGAGATAATGTTGTGGCAACCATGGGTGAGAAATATCTCATATAACTCATGTAGAGACTTGACCATGGGTTTAGATAAAGGTTAGGTTAATAAATATCTAAGGTAAGATAAAAACTAGTGGACTAAGTCAATGCATTTACAAGCTTCCACAAGCTTCATGCCATGTGACTTATTTCCAAATAATTTGTATTTACTTTAAATAAATAAAACTTGCATTATCATGAGCATGGTGTGAGTCTCATACACCCATGTAGCTTGTATCATCAAGCATGACACATATAGAAACACAATTAATATATATATCACACATATATATTAAATGCATAAGTGAGATAAAGAAAACTTAAGTGAGCTAATATTAGTTAATGTAAATTAATATATCACATATATAATTATACATTATATTAATAAATCAACACTTGATTCAATAATCCGGCTATATCACATACAACCGACTAATATTATTTGTATCAACTTATCGAATCAACACTTGATTCGACAACCTGACTATATCACATATAACCGACCGATATCAAATATCGTGAGAATAGAATACGGTATCACATACACGCATTAATCTCCGTCCCACATATATCACATATGTGCTCCTACTTCGTTTTGCCTGAGCCAGGAAACCTCTGTGTAGGACTCTAAAGACTCGTCAATACGGCGGCTGTAGGTGATGATCATATCAGTCACACACAAGCCGTCGGCGGTACTAGCTGGATGTAACGGCTACCTGGGTATTGAACGATCAGAAGATAAGCAAGACTGCCCATACTCCTATAAATCTTGTCAGTAACACTACCGTACAGTCCGGTCTCTTTATCTGATATGTCGCATATCCAGTCTAGGGGTGGTAAACGTCAGACCCCAGTAACCGATAAGTCGTGCCGATGTGAGGCTCATAACGGGTCGAGAAACTACTGATAACACTTACCAGTAGATCTCTGTATTATCCCTGGCCAGGGACAGTTGGATATATATGCCCTAGAGGCCTTCATTGTATAGGATACTGGGATATGTATGTACATAACAGTCTTGCTTAATATGATAGTACGCTATTTGGTTTGTCTTTATCTTAACGTTTGATATATTTTGCGTAGTATTCATATATATATATACATATTGATAAAGCCCTTAGGATGTTTTCCTGACTTACGGCGTTATGATGGCAGTCATACTAGTGGGAGCTGGATAGTCAATAGGCACATCCTTAGATGTCCCTGGTCGCAAGAGTATCGAGACTGGGCATTGATACTCCAGAGTAGACTGGTGTATACATATCTAGACCCTGTAGAGGGGCGATGGATTGATCCCGCAGCCATTGATGGAGTGCACCTAAGATTGTATACTGATGCTCACTGGGTGTGAGTACACCGGACAGGACTCGCCGAGAACTGATTGGATGGTATTTATACCTAACGTCAGATACAGTTCTCAGGTGACATGTGTGCAGATAGTCTGTTG
Source organism: Agapanthus africanus (assembly GCA_030015575.1). Taxonomy (NCBI): domain Eukaryota; kingdom Viridiplantae; phylum Streptophyta; class Magnoliopsida; order Asparagales; family Amaryllidaceae; genus Agapanthus; species Agapanthus africanus. The sequence continues at coordinate 128,419,235 of JASDDO010000016.1, read as the reverse complement.
ACTTAAAGTCATCATTTGTCTCGTGTGAGTTCCCACTGTGCTTTGATTACTACCCTACCACAGTTCAAAGGAGTCGTGCAAACAGGTTTTAGTTGGGCACAGTCCCGAGCCACGTGGAGACAGTGAGTGACTGTTAGGGATTCGTCTCTCCCGGTATAGGGAGTTGATATCGCACAGTGATCGGTTGGTCATTACCATAAGTCCCTGGCCAGGGCTGATTGAGAATTACTGATAGATTGATCAGTAGATTCTCGGATGGTGATAGAGCCACACCGACACGACTTGTACGGTTATTAGGGGTCTGACATTTACCACCTCCCTAGACCATACATGCGATACTTTTAGACGAATAGACCGAACTGCACGGATATTGTCACACACAGGCTCAGTAGGAGTTCAGATGGGTATCCTCACCGGCCTTCTTATCGACATCTACCTGGGGACCGTTACATACAGCTAGTGCCGCTTGCGGTCTGTGGTTAAACCCACTGCCAGCGTAGTAGTCGAGTCTTTAGAGTCCCACACAGAGTTTTCCCAACTCCAGGCGAAATGATATAGAGGTTGTACGGTTTACGACAAGAGGTTCGGAAGCATACGTGTTTGAAACGTACGTACGACATTCGGACAGTTTTTACTAGCCGGCTTTGGTTTAAGCCAGATTCTAGTATCGGGTTATTGGATTTATACAGTCTACAGTTTTTCCGTCTTTTCACGGATGCGAGGGGCGTTCTCGTAATTATCTGAGAAGCTTCTAGAAGAAGGGTGACTAAGGAGGTTAAGGTGGCATTTTCATTAATTGTTTTTATGACTCATTTATATGATTCATCATATCATTAAATGCTTCATTAATGATCTAATGACTCACATAATGAATCACTCTTCTTGAATAAATGAAGCATGGTGAATAATCATTTAATTGATATTATTTGATAATTCATTATGTTTGATATATTCAAATGAGAAGCTTTTCTCTTCTTATTTTTTATCATCTCCACCTTCTCTCTCCTCAAGTGCTCTCCTTCTCCAAACCCTAATCCTACCACTCATGAGTTGAGACCATGGATTAGGATAGACTAAACACTCCACAACCTAACTCTACATCATCTTAGTTACTTTGGTTAGCAACTAGAGAAACAAAGTTACCTCAAGTCTTGAGGTGTAGCTTGGATTAGGGTACTCGAGTGGATCATCTATCACGGATAGGAGGCCAAAGAGGACGTAGAGATCACAAAGACGAAAGACTAGAATTGTTTGGTATAATCTCTTCACATAGTAGCTTAGAACTCTATGCTTATTGTTAAGTATTGTTTAGAAAACATCTTCGGTTAGTCGATGCATGCTACAAAACAAGATCGTTTTTCATATTTCTGCCTCCCCGCAACTCGTGGGGTGTTGCACATCGACTTACAGTGGTATCAGAGCCTCACTAAACAATAATTAACTCACTTGCAAAGTTGTATGAATTACGAACGAAAAACAAATCGGAAACAACACGAATATCATGAAGTTTCTGTCGATTTTAAAATGAGGTCCAAAAATTTTTCAGGGACCTCCAGAATGACCAGTGAGAAAATATAAGAACACACAAGAAAAATGGGCTCCTGATTCGTCCAAAGAGCCGCAGAACCGCTGCCGATACCACCGATCCGCCGCGGATCCACTGCCGAGTTGGCTCCGATTCAGCCCAGTTTTCTTCTGTGCATCTGTTGTGATTATTTGTATTTTCTGGTATTTTTATTTTCTGCTCAGGTTTCAAATTTACAGAGAAGATTTGGAGTAGAATTTAACGTGTTTAATCGATCGAAATTATACGATGTTTGCTTGTTTGATTATATCTGTGATTTGTATTATGTGTTCGTAAACCTCCCCTAACTGCTAGTATGTCGGCTGATAGGGGGTTGCACATATCTGTAATGTTTTTAACAGTTTGTGATTATGAACTCTATTGGACTGTTGTGATGATTAGCCGGGGTTTCTGTGAAGGGTTATTGTATTAATTCATTCGATGTAATTGTAATAAGTTGTAATATTATTTTGCGGGGCACATCCAGGTTGCGGTTGTAGCCACCGTTGTATTATTTCTTTTTACTGTTTTTGCTCCTAGGATAGACCCAAGGTGGGGTGCACAAACTACCGGGTATTTCGAAGTGTTTAGTGGCCTACTCACGTCGTTGAGGGAGACCGCTTCACTTCGGGTACTTGGCGGGTAGTTTGCTGTACCCGTAGGGGTCTAGAGTGGGGTAATAGCTATTCATCACAACTGTGTAATCCGTCTTTTCTTACAGGCTCAAAAGAAACGCGGATTGCTTGCATATCCAATAGAGTTTATCTGTGATCTAGAATGCCTATTATTGCGTCTGACAAATGTACAATATCTATATATGTTATCTATTTAGACGCCACTTATGTTTTTCACCCGCGCTAGCCCAGCCCCCGCTCTGCCGTTAGTTAAGTAACCTAACGGGTGATGACGGGACCCCATGGCAAATGCGGATGGCATAAGAGGACGTTGTATTTTCGTTGTTATCTGTAATGATAGGTTAAAGATGGGACGCATTATTTTTAATGCAAAGAAAAATAAAACCTAAACTGAATCGTTGGAACAATTTCTAAAAACCATTTGGTTTTCTTGAAAAAGCAAATTTTAAATGCGGAGCTTAAACCACTCCTTTTAATAAAAGCTATCTTGGTTCCTTCGATCAAATCAAGTTCACTACGTTAACGGTTTTTTTGCCAAAAACCAGCCGTAACCCTCCGTCGTTTCAAATAGACAGCACATCGTATTCATGCTATGCTTGTTGGCCTACGTCAAGGCATAGTGGATGGTAGCAGTGTGGCTTGCTTATTTGTTGCATAGATAGATGCATTAGTATAGGACAGACGTACAGCCTTGTTGGCCTACGTCAAGGGCATGTACGATGTACCTAAATTAATCAGGACAACGACGGGTAGAACTTGACTTGCGTCTTATGACTTGTTGGCCTACGTCAAGGTCTATAAGAGCTTAGGGTATAAAAATCATATCGGGAGTTTCAAACATAAAGGAAACTTGCAGATTTAGCATACCTTCTAGAGTGTGATGACTAGAGTGGCTTCCATCTAGTACATCATGCAATGATAGTTGGATCCCAATCCCACTGATGAGTAGGATTACTCTTGGGAAACATTCTCACTTAACAATCAATGCTATAAACCAAGTAAGTGTCCAGAAAGGTGTTAGAGGGGCTACGCCTCCAGGGAAAAGAGGTTATTTAATTAAGGAACTTCGCGAAAGCGTTGGAAAAACTCCCTCAAAGTACCAACACTAGCCTGGCTGAAAGGTTAAGCAAGTATTGTGACGTGTGATTAAATCCTGACTGTTAGTTATGTATATGCCCTAGAGGCCATTGTTGTACAAATGATGTATATTATAATGGATGCTTGGATATATATAGAGATGACTTTCTTGCTCGTCATGATAGTATGCTATTTGGTTTCACTTTATCTTAACATGTTGACTTGTATTGGTTTACTGTTTTACTCTCACATGTTGATAAAGCCCTTAGGATCTGTACTCGACTACTGGGACTATGATGAGATCATACTAGTGGGGCCGCGGTAGTCGATGAGTACATCCTATAATTGTTCCTAGTCGAGGGTATATCGAGACAGGGCATCGATACACCAGAGTAGACTAGCGTATACGCATCTTGACCCATATGATGGGCGATGGATGATCCCATATCCATCGGTGTTAGACACCAGAGATGGTGTACGGGTGCTCAGTGGAGACTGGGTACACTGAACGGACTCGCCGAGACTCCCAGATAGTGATATACCACACGTCAGATGGCAGTTCTCCGGTGACACTGGTACAGGGTAGTCTGTAGACCCGAGATCGTCATGGAGTCTTGTGTGATTCCCACTATGCTTTGATTTCCACCTTACCACGTCCAAGAGGGCGTGCAAAACGGTGGCTTTTGGGTACAGTCCCGAATCACATGGAGGCAATGAGCGATAGGAGGGGATTCGTCTCTCCCGGTATAGGGAGTTGATGTTGTGCTGTGTTCGATTGGCTATAACTGGAAGTCCCTGGCCAGGGCTGATATAGAGATTTACTGGTAAGTGTTACTAGTAGTTTCTCGACCCGTTATGAGCCACACATCGACACGACTTATCGGTTACTGGGGTCTGACGTATACCACCCCTAGACTTGATATGCGACATATCAGATGAACAGACCGGACTGTACGGGAGTGTTACTGGTTGGATTCACAGGAGAACGCACAGGCTAGCTTGTTGATCTTCTGATCGCTCAATACCTGGGTGGCTGTTACGTTTAGCTGACCGCTTGCAGCTTGTGGGTGTTTGATATGATCATCACCTGCTACCGGCGTATTGACGATTCTTTAGAGTCCTACACAGAGGTTTCTTGGCTCAAGCAAAACGGAGTAGTGGCACATATGTGATATGCGCAGGAACGAGAATAATGCGATATGGGATACCGTATTATATTCTCAGGATATTTAGATATGAACCGGGTCATCGGATCAAGTGTTGATTCGATGAATCGGTACATGATATATTTGTCGGTAATATTCGATATAGCCGGATCATCGATTCAAGTGTTGATTCGATGATTTAATGTATAATAATATATATGATATATTGTATTACATTATCTAATATTGGCTCGTTTAATTATTTCATTTTCTCAGTGGATGATACATTGATATATATGCGATATATGTTAATTGTATTATTTTCTTTTGTTGCAAATATATAATATATATGTGATATATATTATTGTGACATGTTATGATTAATTGTTAAACATGTTTAAGGATGATTAATTGAGATTAGGGTTTAATTTGGGTTAGATGTTTCATGCACCTTCTAGAAGCTTTCTTCTTTTGTCATTCTTAAGATATTTAGGATGACACATTATTTAACCCAACCAAACCCTAACTCTAGTTAACTCTCTACAAAATCTTGACCACTCATCCTTGACCATGGTTTACAATTCAATCATATGGTTTATATTCTATTCGTCACAAAAGGATTTATCTAATTATTCATTTTTCATGATCATCTTCTTCTCTCTTGAAAAGCTTGCTAGAAAATCTTTTAGTGATGAATAAATTTGAGAAAATGATATAAAAAGAAAAAAAAATCACTACTCTCTCATCCTCATCTCATCTAGCCCATGGGATTAGTGTGTTCATCTCTTTTGAGTGAGAAAGCTTGAGTCGTAGCAACTTCAAGGTAGATCATCGGAGATTTGGAATACTTCGAGCTAGCATGGATCGTTCGAGTCGTGGAGCCTCTCATGAGTCCGGGAGATCGTGGATCGCGGCAAAGGGACTTCTACTCGGAGCTTGTGAAGTGAAGGAGCGGACTACAAAGGTTGTAATCCCTCACACTTAGATAAAAGTTACCATCTTGCATGTTTAAACCTAATAATCTAGCAAAGATCCCGGCTTTGGGTTGTTCGGCACGTCTAAAATTTAATCCGGGCATGTTTGATGCCTTATGAACCTTCACAAGAGTGCCTAGGAACCCTACAGTGGTATCAGAGCCTAGCTAGAGCATTAGGCGATGTGTTTATGAAGTTAAAACTCCGATCGAACCCGAAACGACTCAAAAAGACCCCTCTCTGGAAATTTTTTAAATTTTGGGATTTTTCTGAATTAAAAATATGTAAAAAAATCAGCAGGGAATTATAAGAATTACCATAAAACCCGAGCCCCTAATTCCACTAAACGGCGGCGGAACCGCGGCGCAAGCATGGCTTGCGCGGCGGTTCCGCGGCGGATTGATGAGATCATGACACGTGGATTTTATGGTAATAACCGTAGGTACTTGCTGACTTTTCTGGGTATTTTTAATCTGTTTCAGGTGTTTAAAAATCTGGGGTTTATTTGGTAATAGTAGATTCGATCGGAATATTTAAGTTCGTATTTATTTCCGGATATTTAGAAACTGTTAAACTATTTGAACGGATATCATTAACTTACTGTTTCCCGGTACGGAAAACTTTCAAGCGTTGAATTTTTATCGGGTTTAAATCTTTCGGAAAAATTGTACAAGTTAAGCGGTGGACCCTCTAGAAGACAACAAACCTTAACTCGATTATGTGACCGTCTTGAACTGCCTTTTGAACCTTCGGGTTTGGGGCAGTACGGCGTGCCACATGTGAGGCGTTGGCTTGACCCTTCTACGGCTGGATCACCGGTACTGTGACATATTCTGGGATTATTTGAACCCCGCTCAAGTGTTGAGCAATTTAGGAAATTTTGGGTGTTTGATTATCTGTTCGAAAAGTTTAATACTGTTTATTTATCTGGAATATGATACAATATGTGGAATTCATAGAGTTAGGCATAAAATACGAAGTATGTGATATTTCGGATTTACGATGTCTAAAGTGATTGTGGATTCCAAATATTGTAGTTTTACACTTTCTTTTCTGTGACCGTAAGTGTAATATGTGATATTGCCGGTTTCGTTGCTATATGTCAACGACAATTGGGATGCGCATATTTACTTACGTTGATGATATGAGATATTATGTGTTGCTGTGATATGTTATATTGGATCGTCGCATTCTGAATAGCCGGGGGTTTTATGTGAGATGAGGGTTTTTATTTTCATTCATGTAAAATTTATTTGTAATGTAATATTCTTTTATTTGGGGCACTTCCAGGTTGCGGTTGATATCACCAGTGTATATTATTTACTTTTCCGCATTAGGTAGACCCAAGGAGGGGAGCACAAGTAACCGGGTTCTAGGGTCCAGTGGGAGGCCATCTCGAGGAGTCGAGACCGGGTCTCCTAACCCTAGAATTGGCAGTGTTACTTGCCGCTCTTGTAGGGGTCTTGGGATGTGGGTTTGGCTATTCGTCGCGACCGTGGAATCTGTGTTTTATACAGGCTCGTATTAAAAACACGGACGTCCTAGTATATCCAATATTTCATATATGTTCTTCTGCTGCAATGTTCTATGATGAGATCATATTACTGCCTGAGACGAATGCTTATACTATATATATATGCTGATATATAAATATTACTGCTTTCGTTTCTTCTGTGATGCTTAGGAAGCATAAGCTGATGGGATTTTTATTAATGAGATTAATAAAAGAAAAGAAACCTAAAGATGTTGTAGAATCAAAAACTTTATAAAAAGGGTAGCTACAGTTTTGCTTTGCACAGTGATATATATGATATATCCTGCACCTTATTCGATGAGGAAAGGACCGAGATCCCTTCACCGGGAGGGACTCCTTTAGCGAAACTGGCAGATGCTACAAAACGCGGTTTGTCTTTTGATTGCTTTTAGTGTTTTGCTTTGCAAAGCGGTATATATGATATATCCTGCACCTTATTCGATGAGGAAAGGGCCGACAATCCCTTCACCGGGTGTGACCCCTTTAGCGAAACTAAGAAAAGCCTCAAAAACACTACTTTTCAAAAACACTCGATTCTACGACGATATCAAGTTCATTACGCTCGGGGTTTTCTGAAAAACCTGCGTAACCCTCCGTCATTTTAGGAAAATAGAGTACTTAGTATTCGTGCTGCGTTTGTTGACCATAGTTAAGACGCAGTGTACGGTAGCTAAGTGATGTTTTCCTATATAACATAAGATGTGATTAATTAGGACAGTCATATGACTTTGTTGACCATAGTTAAGGGTCATGTGGGTGGGTCTAAATTAATTAAGAAATGACGGGTAGAACTTGACTAGTGCTTATGATTTGTTGACCATAGTTAAGGTCATAAGACACTAGGGGTAAAAGTATTATTGGGAATTTCAAGTGTTGAAATTTGCAATGAGATTGCATACCTCCTATGAGATAGTTGGATCCCGATACCCACTGCGAGTAAGTGTTACTCCTGGGAGAGTTTTACACAGGACAATTAGTCATTCAAGTAGGTGTCTAGAAAAGTGTTAATGAGGTTACGCCTTTGGGAAAACGAGGTTTACTTTAATTAGGTCCGTGCGAAAGCACGGGGAACCTCCCTCAAAGTACCGACACTGATCTGGCTGAAAGATTGACGAAATTGTAAGGTGTAATTAATCCCGGCTAATCTTACCTTTTTAGGGTTTGAAGGTAGATTTGATAAAAACAGTGGGAGACATCCTGATTAGATAAGATAATAACCAATCTAATCTTGCAAGAGCATACGCTAAAGTGTTTTCTTCTCTCTCTCTCTCCAGGTAGCGACCATGTCAGGCCATAATCAAGATAATAATATTGATGTATTGACTGAACCCGCTTATTATACTGAGCAGGGGAACGTTGGACCCATTCTTTCATATAAGAGTTATAAGACTGAGCAGGGAATAGAAGAATATCTAGATTCTCAAGCCGCCCAAAAGAACATGCATGTTGATGCATCTTCTTCAGGTGTGTTAGTTATTGAGAACTGTTTCTCAGTTCACCCTACGTCCTGGGTATTAGATACCGGATCAGGATCCCACATATGTAAACAGTTACATGGGCTACGTAAAGGTAGAGAACTGGGAAAAGGTGATCATTCCGTTCAAGTAGGGAACGGTGCAAGTGTTGTAGCTAAAGCAGTTGGCGAATATCACCTAGTATTGCCAAGTCGTAATACAATGATTCTAAATGAGTGCTATTATATACCGAACATGATGTGCAACATTATATCAGTTTCTTTATTAAGTAAAGAAGGATATAATTTTGTAGTAAAGGATAATGTTATGAACATATTCCTAGATCAAAAGTTGATTGCATCAGGCTCGTTACATAATGGCATAATCATTCTAAATCAGAATACAGTTCTAAATATACAAAACACACACAAGAGGAAAAGTTCAGATATGAACGAATCCTTCTTATGGCATTGTAGACTTGGACATATCAATGCGACACGACTGGCTAAGTTGCATAAAGATGGTTATTTGAATCCGTTCGAATTATCATCTTATGATACTTGCCATTCATGTCTCAAAGGAAAAATGACCAAAGCTCCGTTTAGTGGACACGGAGAAAGAGTTACCGAACTCTTAGGACTTGTACATAGTGATGTATGCGGTCCCATGTCTACGCATGCCAGGAACGGTTCTTCCTACTTCATTACATTCACTGACGATCTCTCTAGATTCGGACATGTGTTCCTGATGAAACACAAGTCTGAAGCTTTTGAGAAATTCAGAGATTATAAGCACGAAGTAGAGAATCAAACGGGCAAAAGTATTAAGATTCTTCGATCTGATCGAGGAGGTGAATACTTAAGTAATGAGTTTCGGGATTATCTAAAAGAGAATGGGATTCTCTCTCAGCTTACTCCTTCTTATACACCACAGCACAACGGTGTATCGGAGCGGAGGAATCGCACCCTATTAGATATGGTGCGCTCTATGATGAGCACTGCTGAGTTACCTATCTCCTTTTGGGGTTATGCGCTGGAAATAGCCACATATCTATTGAATAGAGTTCCAACTAAATCGGTGCCTACCACTCCATATGAGATATGGAATGGGAAGAGACCATCTCTTAAACGAGTTAAGATATGGGGTTGTCCGGCCTATGTTAAAAAGCAAAATCCGGACAAACTCGAGGCAAGATCAGGTATATGTAAGTTTGTAGGATATCCAAAAGATTCTTATGGGTATATATTCTATCACGCTGAGGAACAAAAAGTGTTTGTTTCTCATTATGCCACCTTTTTAGAAAAGGAATTTCTTGAAAAAGAAATCAGTGGCAAAGAGGTAGAGCTGGAAGAGGTTCCAGCACCACAGACTACAACTGATGATTTATTGGAACCAGAGGATTCAGTAGTACCCGACGAACCCCAGCCCCTCCGCCGATCTAGTAGGGTTTCTCGTCCACCTGAGAGATACTACGGTTTTCTCATTGATGGTGGAAGCGAGGACTGCATCATGGATGATGATGAACCGACTAGTTTCGAGCAGGCCATCACGAGTGGTGACTTTGTGAAATGGCTGGATGCAATGCGATCTAAGATGGAATCCATGTACACCAACAAAGTATGGACTTTGGAAAATGCTCCAGAAGGGGTAAAACCCATTGGGAGCAAGTGGATCTTTAAAAAGAAATTTGGTGTAGATGGAAAAGTTGAGACTTTCAAAGCTAGACTTGTAGCAAAGGGATTTCGTCAGCGACCAGGTGTGGATTATGACGAAACCTTTTCTCCAGTGGCTATGCTTAAGTCCATCCGGATCTTACTTGCCATTGCTGCATACCATGACTACGAAATCTGGCAAATGGATGTTAAGACCGCCTTTCTAAACGGTGATTTAGAAGAGTGCGTGTACATGACTCAGCCAGAGGGCTTCGTAGATAGTGGGAGCAGCGGAAAGGTGTGCAAGCTGCTTAAATCCATTTATGGGTTAAAGCAAGCATCGCGGAGTTGGAACATCTGTTTTGATGTTGTAGTCAAAGAGTTTGACTTCATCAAAAATATAGATGAACCTTGTATCTATAAGAAGGTAGCAGAGGGTAAGGTTGTCTTCCTCATATTGTACGTGGATGACATACTCTTGATAGGAAATGATATTCCTATGCTGCAATCAGTCAAGCTCTTCTTATCACAGAGATTCTCAATGAAAGAGCTAGGTGATGCCTCCTGCATATTGGGAATCATGATCTATAGAGATAGATCTAAACAGATATTGGGATTGTCCCAATCCAGGTACATTGACACCATACTAAAGAGGTTTAGTATGGAAGAATCCAAGCGTGGGAACCAACCCACAATCTCTGGACTCACTCTCTCCAAAGAGATGTCTCCCAAGACTGATTTGGAGAGAGCTCGCATGCAAGGGATACCCTATGCTTCGGCAGTAGGCTCTATCATGTATGCGATGCTATGTACCATACCCGATGTTGCATACTCACTAAGTGTAGTGAGTCGGTATCAAGCAGATCCTGGAGAGAGTCATTGGACAGCAGTGAAGAACATTCTCAAGTACTTACGAAGGACTAAGGAGCTGTTCTTGGTGTATGGTAACGGAGAACTCCAGGTGGAGTCCTTTACCGATTCCAGCTTCCAAAGTGATAAGGACGACTCTAAGTCGCATTCGGGTTTTGTCTTTATCCTCAATGGAGGGGCGGTATGTTGGAAGAGTTCCAAACAGGATACCGTTGCAGACTCGACGATGGAGGCTGAATACATCGCTGCCAACGATGCTGCCAAAGAGGCTGTCTGGATCAAGAAGTTCATTAGTGAACTTGGTGTGGTTCCATCCATTGAGCATCCAATACCTCTGTATTGCGATAACAATGGAGCTGTGGCGTTAGCCAAGGAACCCAGGTCCCATCAGAAGTCCAGACATATTCTGAGGCGGTATCACCTGATCAGGGAGATAGTTGATCGCCGAGAGATCGAGGTCAGGAGAGTAGATACGAAGGACAACACTGCGGATCCATTCACGAAGGCTATTCCCCAGATACAGTTTGAGAGATTATTCGGGATGCTAGGTATGCGATACTACAGCAGCTGGCCTTAGTGCAAGTGGGAGATTGTTAGTTATGTATATGCCCTAGAGGCCATTGTTGTACATATGATGTATATTATAATGGATGCTTGGATATATATAGAGATGACTTTCTTGCTCGTCATGATAGTATGCTATTTGGTTTCACTTTATCTTAACATGTTGACTTGTATTAGTTTACTGTTTTACTCTCACGTGTTGATAAAGCCCTTAGGATCTGTACTCGACTACTGGGACTATGATGAGATCATACTAGTGGGGGCGCGGTAGTCGATGAGTACATCCTATAATTTTTCCTAGTCGAGGGTATATCGAGACAAGGCATCGATACACCAGAGTAGACTAGCGTATACGCATCTTGACCCATATGATGGGCGATGGATGATCCCATATCCATCGGTGTTAGACACCAGAGATGGTGTACGGGTGCTCAGTGGAGACTGGGTACACTGGACGGACTCGCCGAGAACTCCCAGATGGTGATATACCACACGTCAGATGGCAGTTCTCCGGTGACACTGGTATAGGGTAGTCTGTAGACCCGAGATCGTCATGGAGTCTTGTGTGATTCCCACTGTGCTTTGATTTCCACCTTACCACGTCCAAGAGGGCGTGCAAAACGGTGGCTTTTGGGTACAGTCCCGAATCACATGGAGGCAATGAGCGATAGGAGGGGATTCGTCTCTCCCAGTATAGGGAGTTGATGTTGTGCTGTGTTCGATTGGCTATAACTGGAAGTCCCTGGCCAGGGCTGATATAGAGATTTACTGGTAAGTGTTACTAGTAGTTTCTCGACCCGTTATGAGCCACACATCGACACGACTTATCGGTTACTGGGGTCTGACGTATACCACCCCTAGACTTGATATGCGACATATCAGATGAACAGACCGGACTGTACGAGATTGTTACTGGTTGGATTCATAGGAGAACGCACAGGCTAGCTTGTTGATCTTCTGATCGCTCAATACCTGGGTGGCTGTTACGTTTAGCTGACCGCTTGCAGCTTGTGGGTGTTTGATATGATCATCACCTGCTACCGGCGTATTGACGATTCTTTAGAGTCCTACACAGAGGTTTCTTGGCTTAGGCAAAACGGAGTAGTGGCACATATGTGATATGCGCAGGAACGAGAATAATGCGATATGGGATACCGTATTATATTCTCAGGATATTTAGATATGAACCGGGTCATCGGATCAAGTGTTGATTCGATGAATCGGTACATGATATATTAGTCGGTAATATTCGATATAGCCGGATCATCGATTCAAGTGTTGATTCGATGATTTAATGTATAATAATATATATGATATATTGTATTACATTATCTAATATTGGCTCGTTTCATTATTTCATTTTCTCAGTGGATGATACATTGATATATATGCGATATATGTTAGTTGTATTATTTTCTTTTGTTGCAAATATATAATATATATGTGATATATATTATTGTGACATGTTATGATTAATTGTTAAACATGTTTAAGGATGATTAATTGAGATTAGGGTTTAATTTGGGTTAGATGTTTCATGCACCTTCTAGAAGCTTTCTTCTTTTGTCATTCTTAAGATATTTAGGATGACACATTATTTAACCCAACCAAACCCTAACTCTAGTTAACTCTCTACAAAATCTAGACCACTCATCCTTGACCATGGTTTACAATTCAATCATATGGTTTATATTCTATTCATCACAAAAGGATTTATCTAATTATTCATTTTTCATGATCATCTTCTTCTCTCTTGAAAAGCTTGCTAGAAAATCTTTTAGTGATGAATAAATTTGAGAAAATGATATAAAAAGAAAGCAAAATCACTACTCTCTCATCCTCATCTCATCTAGCCCATGGGATTAGTGTGTTCATCTCTTTTGAGTGAGAAAGCTTGAGTCGTAGCAACTTCAAGGTAGATCATCGGAGATTTGGAATACTTCGAGCTAGCATGGATCGTTCGAGTCGTGGAGCCTCTCATGAGTCCGGGAGATCGTGGATCGCGGCAAAGGGACTTCTACTCGGAGCTTGTGAAGTGAAGGAGCGGACCACAAAGGTTGTAATCCCTCACACTTAGATAAAAGTTATCATCTTGCATGTTTAAACCTAATAATCTAGCAAAGATCCCAGCTTTAGGTTGTTCGGCACGTCTAAAATTTAATCCGGGCATGTTTGATGCCTTATGAACCTTCACAAGAGTGCCTAGGAACCCTACACTGACTAGTTCTTCTTTTAGGTTTTTGAAGAAGGATTTGAGGGAACAGTGGGAGCCATCGTGTTTAAATAAACTAATAACCAATCTAAACTTGCAAGAAGCATATGCTGAGTGTTTTCTTTTCTCTCTCTCTAGCAGCTACCATGACAGGATTAAAACTATTACTTGAGAAAAATATACTGACCGGACAGAACTATAAAGATTGGCTAAGGAACGTCAACATTGCGCTGACTTATGACAAAGTAGCATATGTTACCACCGTTGTTCCTCCCCTTATCCTTGGACCAGATTCCTCAGTTGTGGACAAGGAAGTTCGCAAAACTTGGGATCTGGATTGTTAGCGAGCTAAGTGTATCGTGCTGGCGTCCATGAACAATGAAGTCCAGAAACAGCATGAGAGTATGGATGTTGTATCCATCTTCCTCCATGTAAAGGATTTATATGGAGAACACTCCCGTATCGCAAGGTACGTGACCTCAAGGAAACTCTTCCAGATGAGGTAAGCTCCAGGATCGCCTGTAGGAGAGCACGTCCTCAAAATGATCAGCCTCATTGAGGAACTCGCAAACCTGGGATGCGTGCTAGAGAATGATTTGTATATCGACTTGATTTTGCAAGCCCTTCCCCACACCTTCTCTCAGTTCGTGCTTAGCTTCAACATGCACGAAATGGAAGTTGATCTTCCAAAGCTCCTCAACATGTTGAGGGTAGCAGAGACCTCCTTGAAAAAGGAGAAGACCCCCGTTCTGTATGTTGGCCAATCATCCTCTTCTAAATCAGCGAAATCTAAAGGGAAGAAGAAGATGAAAGCCACCAAACCGAAGGGTGGGGTTAAGAAGGTGCAGGGAAAGAACAAGGCAGGAAGGGTGAAAGCTGATATAAACGAATGCCATTATTGTCACAAGCAAGGGCACTGGAAGAAGGACTGTATGGCCTTCAAGGCAAAGGACACGAAGCAAGCGGTTGCTTCTGCTTCAGGTGTGTTCGTAATCGAATATTGTCTATCAGTAACTCTACTTCATGGGTACTTGATACCGGTTCTGGTTCTCACATCTGTAATTCATTGCAGGATCTGAGAAATAGTAGAGTACTGGGGGCAGGTGATATGACTCTCCGGATGGGCAATGGAATGCATGTAGATGCTGTTGCAATAGGGGAGTATCACCTAGGGTTGACTAGTGGGCACATTTTGGTGTTGTACCGTTGTTTTTGTATTCCCAGTATGCTATGTAATATTATATCAGTATCTTTGTTGTCTAATGAAGGATATAATTTTGCGCTTGAAAGTAATGTCATGAACATTCTCCAAAATCAAGAACTGATTGGGTATGGCACACTGGAAAACGGCATATACATACTTAATCAACCTCGAATTTTCAATATTCAAAGCACACTTAAAAGAAAGGCTCCAGATTCAAATCAAGCCTTCTTATGGCATTGTGGACTTGGTCATATAAACGAAACAAGGTTGATTAAGTTACATAAAGATGAATATCTAGATCCGTTTGAATATTCATCATATACAACTTGTCAATCATGTATCAAAGGAAAAATGACCAAATCTTCATTCTCCGGACACGGAGCAAGAGCTACTGAACTCTTGGGACTTGTACACAGTGATGTATGTGGTCCAATGTCTACGCATGCACGAAGCGGTCACTCCTACTTCATCACTTTTACTGATGACTTCTCTAGGTATGGACATGTGTTCTTAATGAAACATAAATCAGAGACCTTTGAGAAGTTTAAGGAGTATAAAAATGAAGTAGAGAAACAAACAGGTAAAAGCATCAAGACACTTCGATCTGATCGAGGTGGAGAATACTTAAGTACCAGTTTCCTTGAATACTTAAAAGAGAATGGAATTCTCTCTCAGCTTACTCCGCCTTATACACCTCAGCATAATGGTGTATCAGAAAGGAGGAATCGCACGCTATTAGATATGGTGCGTTCAATGATGAGTAGTGCTGAGTTACCACTTTCCTTCTGGGGATTTGCTCTAGAATCAACGACATACTTATTGAATAGAGTTCCAACTAAGTCTGTGCCTACCACTCCATATGAAATGTGGAGCGGGAAGAGACCATATCTCAAGTATATTAAGATATGGGGGTGCCCGGCATATGTTAAAAAGCATAAACCGGACAAGCTCGAGTCACGATCGGTTTTGTGCAAGTTTGTAGGATACCCCAAACATTCAAGGGGGTACATGGTCTACCACACTGAAGAACAGAAGGTGTTTGTCGCTCGCCACATTGTCTTCTTAGAGAGCGAATTTCTTGCAAAAGAAATTAGTGGGAGCGCGGTTGAGCTGGAAGAAATTCCAGAACCTCAAACTGCTACTGAAGACTTAGAAGAACCTCAGATTTCAATAGAACATGACGAACCAACACCACTCCACAGATCTAGTAGGCTTTCTCATCCTCCAGAGAGATACTATGGTTTTCTTCTAGGTGGGGATCGAGAGGATTGCATCATCGACGATGATGAGCCTACTAATTTTCAGCAGCTATCACGAGTATTGACTCGATGAAGTGGCTGGATGCTATGAGATCCGAAATGGATTCCATGTACACCAATAAAGTATGGACCTTAGAAGTTGCTCCTCCTGGGGTTAAACCAGTTGGATGCAAATGGATCTTCAAAAAGAAGATTGGTGCACTTGGACAAGTGGAAACCTACAAAGCTGGACTCGTTGCAAAAGGTTTTCGTCAAAGACCAGGATTGGACTATGATGAAACCTTTTCACCCGTAGCTATGCTTAAATCCATTCGGATCCTGCTTGCCATTGCTGCCTTCCATGACTATGAAATCTGGCAGATGGACGTAAAAACAACTTTTCTAAATGGACATTTAGAAGAGAGTGTTTACATGGATCAACCAGAAGGTTTCTTAGACAGTGGGAGCAGCGGAAGAGTGTGCAGGTTGCTTAAATCCATTTATGGATTAAAGCAAGCATCGCGAAATTGGAACATCTGCTTTGATGAGACAGTCAAAGAGTTTGACTTTATCAAAAATATAGATGAACCATGTATTTATAGGAAGATTGTAGAAGGAGCAGTAGTCTTCCTCGTTTTATACGTCGACGACATACTACTAATAGGGAATGATGTCCCTATGCTACAATCAGTAAAGCTCTTCTTGTCACAGAAATTCTCCATGAAAGACTTGGGTGATGCAACCTACATTTTGGGCATTAAGATCTATCGTGATAGATCTAATAGAATGTTGGGACTTTCACAGTCCAGGTATATAGACACTATACTAAAAAGGTTTAGTATGGAAGATTCTAAGCGCGGTAACATGCCCGCTTGTCACGGGATCACCCTCTCCAAAGAGATGTCTCCAAAGACTGATGAAGAGAGGGATCACATGAGCATTTTACCCTACGCTTCGGCGGTAGGATCTATAATGTATACGATGTTATGTACAAGACCGGATGTAGCTTACGCACTAGGTGTGGTAAGCAGGTATCAGTCTGACCCAGGTGAGAAACATTGGATAGCGGTGAAGAACATTCTCAAGTACCTGAGAAGGACTAAGGAGATGTTCTTGATTTACGGTAATGGGGACCTCCAGCTAGAGGCTTATACCGACTCCGGCTTCCAAAGTGACAAAGATGATTCTAAATCCATTTCGGGTTTTGTGTTTACCCTCAATGGAGGGGCGGTATGTTGGAAGAGTTCCAAACAAGATACCGTCGCAGACTCAACTATGGAGGCTGAGTATATAGCTGCTAGTGAAGCCGCAAAAGAGGCTGTCTGGATGAGGAAGTTCATTTCTGAACTTCAGATGGTTCCGTCCATTGTCAATCCAATACCTTTGTATTGTGATAACAATGGGGCCGTAGCACTGGCAAAGGAACCCAGGTCCCATCAGAAATCCAGGCATATCTTAAGGCGTTTTCACCTGATCAGAGAGATCGTTGATCGTCGGGAGATCGAGGTACGGAGAGTGGATACAAAAGATAACATGGCAGATCCATTCACAAAGGCCATTCCTCAAGTTCAGTTCGAGAGGCTGTTTGAGATGTTGGGCATGCGGTACTCCAGCAGCTGGATATAGTGAAGACAGTGGGTACTCATTGCGCCAATTATAAGCCCCAGTGCAAATGGGAGATTGTTGGATATATATGCCCTAGAGGCCTTTATTGTATAGGATACTGGGATATGTATGTACATAACAGTCTTGCTTAATATGATAGTACGCTATTTGGTTTGTCTTTATCTTAACGTATGATATATTTTGCGTAGTATTCATATATATATACATATTGATAAAGCCCTTAGGATGTTTGCCTGACTTCCGGCGTTATGATGGCAGTCATACTAGTGGGAGCTGGATAGTCAATAGGCACATCCTTAGATGTCCCTGGTCGCAGGAGTATCGAGACTGGGCATTGATACTCCAGAGTAGACTGGTGTATACATATCTAGACCCTGTAGAGGGGCGATGGATTGGTCCCGCAGCCATTGGTGGAGTGCACCTAAGATTGTATATAGATGCTCACTGGGTGTGAGTACACCGGACAGGACTCGCCGAGAACTGATTGGATGGTATTTATACCTAACGTCATATAGCAGTTCTCAGGTGACATGTGTGCAGATAGTCCGTTGACTTAAAGTTGTTATTTGTCTCGTGTGAGTTCCCACTGTGCTTTGATTACTACCCTACCACGGTTCAAAGGAGTCGTGCTAACAGGTTTTAGTTGGGCACAGTCCCGAGCCACGTGGAGGCAGTGAGTGACTGTTAGGGATTCGTCTCTCCCGTTATTGGGAGTTGATATCGCACAGTGATCGGTTGGTCATTACCATAAGTCCCTGGCCAGGGCTGATTGAGAATTACTGATAGATTGATCAGTAGATTCTCGGATGGTGATAGAGCCATACCGACACGACTTGTACGGTTATTAGGTGTCTGACGTTTACCACCTCCCTAGACCATACATGCGATACTCTTAGACGAACAGACCAGACTGCACGGATATTGTCACGCACAGGCTCAGTAGGAGTTCGGATGGGTATCCTCACCGGCCTTCTTATCGACATCTACCTGGAGACCGTTACGTACAGCTAGTGCCGCTTGCGGTCTGTGGTTAAACCCACTGCCAGCGTAGTAGTCGAGTCTTTAGAGTCCCACACCGAGTTTTCCCAACTCCAGGCGAAATGATATAGAGGTCGTACGGTTTACGACAAGTGGTTCGGACGCATACGTGTTTGAAACGCACGTACGACATTCGGACAGTTTTTACTAGCCGGCTTTGGTTTAAGCCAGATTCTAGTATCGGGTTATTGGATTTATACAGTCTACAGTTTTTCAGTGTTTTCACGGATGCGAGGGGCGTTCTCGTAATTATCCGAGAAGCTTCTAGAAGAAGGGTGACTAAGGAGGTTAAGGTGGCATTTTCATTAATTGCTTTTGTGACTCATTTATATGATTCATCATATCATTAAATGCTTCATTAATGATCTAATGACTCACATAATGAATCACTCTTCTTGAATAAATGAAGCATGGTGAATAATCATTTAATTGATATTATTTGATAATTCATTATGTTTGATATATTCAAGTGAGAAGCTTTTCTCCTCTTATTTTTTATCATCTCCACCTTCTCTTTCCTCAAGTGCTCTCCTTCTTCAAACCCTAATCCTACCACTCATGAGTTGAGACCATGGATTAGGATAGAATAAACACTCCACAACCTAACTCTACATCATCTTAGTTACTTTGGTTAGCAACTAGAGAAACAAAGTTACCTCAAGTCTTGAGGTGTAGCTTGGATTAGGGTACTCGGGTGGATCATCTATCACGGATAGGAGGCCAAAGAGGACGTAGAGATCACAAAGACGAAGGACTAGAATCGTTTGGTATAGTCTCTTCACATAGTAGCTTAGAACTCTATGCTTATTGTTAAGTATTGTTTAGAAAACATCTTCGGTTAGTCGATGCATGCTACAAAACAAGATCGTTTTTCATATTTCCGCCTCCCCGCAACTCGTGGGGTGTTGCACATCGACTTACAGGGACTTCCTGTTATAGCCAATCGAGCACAGCGCAACATCAACCCCCAATACCGGGAGAGACGAATCCCCTCCTATCGCCCATTGCCTCCATGAGATTCGGGACTGTACCCAAAAGCCACCATTTTGCATGTTCTCTTGAACATGGTAAGGTGGAAATCAAAGCACAGTGGGAATCACACAAGACTCTATGACGATCTCGGTTCTACAGACTAACCTGTACCAGTGTCACCAGAGAACTGCTATCTGACGATAGGTATAATACCAACTAGGAGTTCTCGGCGAGTCCGTTCTGTGTACCCAGTCTCCATTGAGCACCCGTATACCATCTTTGATGTCAAACACCAATGGATGTGGGATCATCCATCGCCCATCATATGGGTAAAGAAGCGTATACGCTAGTCTACTCTGGAATATCGATGCCCAGTCTCGATACACCATCGACTAGGAACAATTAAAGGATTTACTTGTGGACTACCCTGGCCCTACTAGTATGATCTCCATCATAGTCCTGGTAGTCAAGTACACATCCTAAGGGTTTTATCAACATGTGAGAGCAAGACAGTATCACAATACAAGTCTACATGTTAAGACAAAGAGCAACCAGATAGCATACTATCATGTCGAGCAAGAAAGTCCTCTCTATATATGTCCAAGCATCCACTATAATATATATCATATGTATAATAATGGCATCTAAGGCATACACATAACTAACATCGCTCTATTAGAGAGAGAGAGAGAGAGAGAGAGAAAAGAAACACTCAGTGTGCACTCTATCAAGATTAGATTGGTTATCACTTTATCTGATAAGGATGGCTCCCACTGTTTCCTCGAATTCTCCTTTAAACCATAAAAGGAGAACAAGTCGGGATCATTTACACTTTTACATGTTCGCTAACCGTTCTGCCAGGCCATTGTTGGTACTCCGAGGGAGGTCCCCCATGCTTTCGCATGGACCCAATTAATAACCACATTTCTGCAGAGGCGTAACCTCGTTAACACTTTTTAGACACCTAATAGATTAGCTAATTGCGAAGTGAAAAATCTCCCGGGGAGTAATACATACTCAACAGTGGGAATCGGGACCCAATTCTCATCATATGATAACTTGACGGAATCCACTCAAGTCACCACTCTCCAGAAGGTATGCGCATGCCTAATAAGTTTCCCGTATGTTTGAAACTCCCGATATTGTTTTTCCCCAAGCAACTTATGACCATGGCAAAGGTCAACAAATCATAAGTCACAAGTCAAAGTTCAACCCGTCATTATCTTGGATTACATTAGACCCACTCATACGACCTTTGGCAAACGTCAACAAAGTCATACGACTGTCCTAACTAATCATATTACCATGCATCAGAAAAGCATTACAGAGCCACCGAACACTATGCCTCGGCAAAGGTCGAAAAACGTAGCACGAATACTATGCAATACTAATCTGAAATGACGGAGGGCTACGACTGGTTTTTGGCGACAAAACCTTTAACGTAATGAACTTTATATCGTTGAAGGAACTCGAGTGGCTTTTAAATGGAGGGGTTTAGGCTCCGCTTTTAAAACTAGTAACATAAACTTTTGCTTAAGAGCGAACTCCCAATGAAGGGATCAAGGCTCTTCCCTCGTAGAATGAGGTGCGGGATATTCCTAATCGAATACCTCTATACAAAGCAAAAGAATACGACTATGAGTTTTGAAGAAAACCGAGTAGTTTTAAAATTGGTTTTAACAACATCATTTAGGTTTATTTTACTTGTATTAATCAGAAAATGCGTTCCCATCATTTTAAGTTTCCAAGACACAAAAGAAACAACCAAAATAACTTGACTTTTATATGCCATCCGCATTCTCCACGGGGCCCCGTCATGCACCGTTAGGTTACTTAACCAACGACAGAGTGGGAGCAGGACTAGCGTGGATGCAAAAGCATCTACTATATATATATATATATATATATATATATCAATATCGCAGGCAGATAAAAATCATCACAAGCATGCGAACAACAATATGGAATAGAAGATACACTAGGAGCACCGCGTTTCATTTGAGCCATAAACGAGACGTGACGTTTCCCGGTCGTGTGGATAGCCAGTGCAATGTAGATTCTAGACCCCTACGAGTGCAGCAAGTTACCCGCCAATCTACGAAATGAGTCAACCCCAATCAACAAAGTGAATGGGCCACCCAACACTTCATGAAATCCGATAACTTGAGCACCCCTCCGTGGGTCAACCTATACCCTCTACAAGTGCGACGAATAGCCCTCCAATTATAGAGTAAGGAACCCCCAGTCTCAACGCCATGAGATGTGGGCCCGCTGCCCTCTAGAACTCGGCTATTCGAGCACTCATTCGCGGGGTAATCCTAGTACAGAAAAGAAAATATATATACAACGGTGACACCGACCTCAACCCGGTCGTGCCCTAATAAAAGAATATACATAACTGGAAGTGATAGCAGTCTACATGTCGGACGCTCTCCCCGTAATAATCAATATACAAATGAATCTGAACTGTACATCTAACATTGCACGCAAGGCTATCTATCCATAACATCATTGCAACACAGAACATCAACGTGAATATCATGTTCGTAAACCCGTCTGATTATACATATAGCAACCAATCAGATTGTACCGCTCTATGATATTCACGGTCGCAGAAACTAATATATGCACTGAAAAACACAAATTCAAATTTTCGATCGATTAAAAACTTTCCGCATTGGCCCCAAGTACAAACCGGTACTTAAATAACTTTGGGCCAAAACCAAAAATCACATTTCCATATTACAGAGCACTACAAAAATTTTGGGGCACAACAGCCAATACTCGACCGTGGAAACGCGGCCAAATAGCACTTTAAGCGGCGGTTCTGCGGTCGGGTTTTGGGCTCATGTGCACAAAATTCTTCATGGTCTCTATATTTTCCTGCATATAATTTTAAGGCAATCTAAATGATTTTTTGAACAACTTTAAAATTCGAATAGCATGCATGCAAAATGGAAATGCGATTCAGAAAAATCTGTCGATCAAAATTCTAAACAAGTTAAAAGTAGCTAGTTAAGGTTTATGGAGTGCTCTGATACCATGTTGGGTTTCAATGCCCGCGCCGCGGAAACCATGGCCAAGGCAGAAGCGAAAACAAAAATTTCAGCGAATACCGTGTAGGGTTACTAGGCACTAGAACAAGGTTCTACAAGGCATCAACCATGCCAAAATCAAAATTTTCAAGTGCCGAACAACCGTAACCAAGATCGTAGACTAGAGATTAGGAGAAACAATGAGCAAGTAAACAACTTTACTTCTAAGAGTTTGGGATTACAACCTTTGTAGTTCGTTCCTTCGCTTCATAAGCTCCGTGTTGAGGTCCCTTCGCCGCGATCATCATGTACCCGGACTCTAGAGAGGCTCCATGAGGAGAAAGATGCAAGCTTGCTTCCGATCTTCAATAACTAAGATGATCTACCTTGAAGAAACTCAAACCCAAGCTCTTGCTTTGCTAATCAAGTATTAGCAAAGCAAACACCCTAATCTAAGTGGCAAGAATAGATGAGGATGATGAAGTGCGAATTTAGTTCTCATTTTTTTTCAATTTCTCACTCATTTTCATCACATATGAAAAAGCTAGAAAGCTTTTCATCAAAAAGGAAGAAGAAGAAGAAGCAAATCAATTTGTGATGAATAATGAATCATGTGGTAAGAAATGCAACCATGGGTTAAGTATGAAGACTTAACCCATGTAGAGAATTAACTATGGTAAAGTGTTGGGTTGGGTTAAAGAAATATCTATGCAAAATATCATAAGTCAAAGTCAAAGCTTCAAGAAGCTTCTTGAAAGCTTCATGCAAACTTAACCCTAATCCAAACCCTAACCATATTTAAACTCCACAAAACATGTTGCATTTATAACCCTAACTTGTTACAATATTATATATCACATATACAATATTTATTGTAACAAAATAAAATAATACAATTAACATATATCGCATATATATCAATGTATTATCCAAGTGAGAAAAAGAATCTTTAAGTGAGCTAATATTAGATAATGTAATATAATATATCAAATATAAAATTATACATTAAATTATCGAATCAACACTTGATCCGATAATCCGGCTATTTCATAAATAACCGAATAATATAATCTGTATTAGTTCATCGAATCAACACTTGATCCGATGACCCCGCTATATCATATATACCCCAGCCGATATCACATATCACGATAATCTAATACGGTATCACATACACGTATTATTCTCGGTCCCGCACATATCACATATGTGCTCCTACTCCGTTTTTCCTGAGCGAGGAAACCTCTGTGTAGGACTCTAAAGAATCGTCAATACGCCGGCAGTAGGTGATGATCATATCGAACACCCACACGCTGCAAGCGGTCAGCTAAACGTAACAGCCACCCAGGTATTGAGCGATCAGAAGATTAACAAGCAAGCCTGCACATTCTCCTACGAATCCAATCAGTAACACGCCCGTACAGTCCGTTCTCTTCGTCTGATATGTCGCATATCTCGCCTAGGGGTGGTAAACGTCAGACCCCAGTAGCTTGATAAGTCGTGTCGATATGAGGTCCATAACAGTTCAAGAAAATACTGATAACACTTACCAGTAAATCTCAGTAACCCTGGCCAGGGATTTCCAGTTATAGCCAATCGAACACAGCGCAACATCAACTCTCTATACCGGGAGAGACGAATCCTCTCCTATCGCTCATTGCCTCCATGTGATTCGGGACTGTACCCAAAAGCTACCTTTTTGCACGCCCTCTTGGACGTGGTATGATGGAAATCAAAGCACAGTGGGAAGCACACAAGACTCTATGACGATCTCGGGTCTACACACTAACCTGTACCAGTGTCACCAGAGAACTGCCTTCTGAAGTGAGGTATAATACCATCTGGAAGTTCTCGGCGAGTCCGTCCAGTGTACCCAGTCTCCACTGAGCACTCGTATACCTTCTCTGATGTCAAACACCAATGGATATGGGATCATACATCTCCCATCATATGGGTCAAGAAGCGCATACACTAGTTTACTCTGGTATATCGATGCCCTGTCTCGATACACTTACGACTAGGAACATTTGAAGGATGTACTTAGCGACTACACTGTCCCCACTAGTATGATCTGCATCATAGTCCTGGTAGTCAAATACTCATCCTAAGGGCTTTATCAACATGTAATATAGAGACAATCTGAGTACATGTTAAGATAAAGAGCAACCAGATAGCATACTATCATGTCGAGCAAGAAAGTCCTCCCTATATATGTCCAAGCATCCACTACAATATACATCGTATGTACAGTAATGGCCTCTAGGGCATACATATAACTAACACATCGAACACCCGTAAAACCCAAGATTCTATCCATAGACCTAAACTAGATAACTAAAAGTGCAATAGTTGAGAAAATACAACCTTTGTCGCGTTTCCACCCAATTCTGGAAGACCCCTCCAAGATCATAGCCGCCGGGATCGCTCTTGAGAATCGACCGCCCTTGCTGAAGACGATCCACCCGAGGCAATCCGGAGAAGGCTCTAACCGACGATCCAGACTTGCTAGGTTTGGATGGTCGGTGATGTAGAAATACATCACTAAATTTTTCTCTCTAAAATTTATGCTCAAAATGAGAGCAAGAAGAAGAAGAAGGAGAAGGAAAAGAAGAAGCAACCATGAAGCATGAGCAAGTGAGGAATGAAAAACATCAAGTGTTCAAAATGAGAATGGCTTGCCCCTATTTACAACCATGGTGCAATAGTGCATCCAAATGAATTTATTATTTTAAAATCACCAAGCCATACCTCTCTACATACATGCACCAAGTTTCATAATTCCTCCTTTCCACCTCATTTCTTTTTATTTTTCTAAATATAAAAATAAATATGAGATGTCCTTCTTCTAGAAACATTCTCATATAAATATAGAATACTTCACCCGGTATATGTATCGCTACACATACACATATCTGTATAAAAATACGGATAGCACCAAAGAGAGAAAATAAATAGTGAACAATAATACTAAAATATATGTATCAAAATACATACATAAATTATCAAATCAAAACCTGATTTAATAATCTGGTTTAATCCTAAGCCGGCTAGTATTATCAACCGTCCGATTAAAGTCCGTGTATTGCGTACACGTAATTAATCAGACCCCTGCACGTACCAACGTACGGCTCCTACATCTGTCGCCTGAACCGGGAAAACCCTCTGTGTGGGACTCTAAAGACTCAACAATACGCTGGCAGTGGGTTTAACCACAAGCATGTCAGCGGCACTAGCTGTACATAACGGCTACCCAGGTACTTGTCGAAAGGGGGGTCGACAATAAAGTACGTCCTTACCCTACTGAGTCTGAATGTGATAATCTCCGTACAGTCCAGTCTCTTCATCAAAGAGTATCGCATATTGGGTCTAGGGGGTAGATAACGTCAGACCCCTACTAACCCGATAAGTCGTGTATGAGTCAAGCTCATCACCAATATAGATACTACCGATCAACTATCAGTAAATCTCATCCACCGTGTGGTAGTTATGTATATGCCCTAGAGGCCATTGTTGTACATATGATGTATATTATAGTGGATGCTTGGATATATATAGAGAGGACTTTCTTTCTCGATATGATAGTATGCTATCTAGTTTCACTTTATCTAAACATGTTGACTTGTAGGTTTACTGTCTTGCTCTCTCATGTTAATAAATCCCTTGGGATATATACTTGACTACTAGGACTATGATGTAGATCATACTAGTGGGCCAGGGTATTCCAAGAGTGCATCCTATAATTGTTCCTAGTCAAGGGAGTATCGAGAAAGGGCATCGATACTCCAGAGTAGACTAGCGTATTCGCATCTTGACCCATATGATGGGCGATGGATAATACCACATCCATTGGTGTTTGACATCAAAGATGGTATACGGGTGCTCAGTGGAGACTGAGTACACTGAACGGACTCGCCGAGAACTCCTAGATGGTATTATACTATCGTCAGATAGCAGTTCTCTGATGACACTGGTACAGGTTAGTCTGTAGACCCGAGATCGTCATAGAGTCTTGTGTTATTCCCACCGTGCTTTGATTTCCACCTTACCATGTTCATGAGAACGTGCAAAACAGTGGCTTTTGGGTACAATCCCGAATCACATGGAGGCAATGAGCGATAGGAGGGGTTTCGTTTCTCCCGGTATTGGGGGTTGATGTTGCGCTGTGTTCGATTGGCTGTAACTGGAAGTCCCTGGCCAGGGCTGATATGGAGATCTACCGGTAAGTGTTATCAGTAGTTTCTCGACCGGTTATGAGCCGCACATCGACACGACTTATCAGTTACTGGGGTCTGACGTTTACCACCCCTAGACTGGATATGCGACATATCAGGCGAAGAGACCGGACTGTACGGTAGTGTTACTGATTGGATTCACAGGAGTGTGTATAGGCTTGCTTGTTGATCTTCTGATCGTGCAATACCTGGGTGGCTGTTACGTTTAGCTGACTGCTTGCAGCTTGTAGGTGTTTGATATGATCATCACCTACTGCCGGTGTATTGACGAGTCTTTAGAGCCTTACACGGAGGTTTCCTGGATCAGGCGAAACAGAATATGAGCACATATGTGATATGTGCGGGACTGAGAATAATACGTGTATGTGATACCGTATTCGATTCTCGCGATATGTGATATCAGCCGGGTATATGTGATATAGCCGGGTCATCGGATCAAGTGTTGATTCGATGAACTGATACATGTTATGTTAGTCGGTTATTTGCATTATAGCCGGATTATTAAATCAAGTGTTGATTTAATAATTTAATGTATAATTATATATGTGATATATTACATTACATTAACTAATATAAACTCACTTAAATTATTCTTTTTCTCACTTGATGATACATTGATATATATGTGATATATGTTAATTGTATTATTTTCTTTTGTTACATAATTATATATATGTGATATGTATAATTGTAAAATGCTAGGTTACAAATGCAACTAGGCTTTATAAGATTAAATCATGCTAGGGTTTAGATTAGGGTTAACATTTTATTTTTAGTTAATTCTAAATTATGTATTAAAGTTGAGATATTTCTTTAGCCTTGACTAAAGTCCACTCTTTAGATATTTACTAGATATTTGTTAACCTAACCTTTTAACCCTAGCCTATGGTTTATTCTCTACAAGGGTTAAGCATGCCATGCCTAACCCATGGTTGCATTTTTAACCATATAACATTATTCATTTATCACTTGCATCTTCTTCTTCCTCCACACAAAAAGCTTTCTAGCTTTTTCATTAGTGATAAATGTTTGTCAGAAAAAGAAAACTAAAGAGAGTAAAATTCCTACTTCATCCTCCTCATCTATGCTAGCTATTTAGATTAGGATGTTTGTTTCACAAATTTCATATTAGTGAAGAGAAAGCTTGAGTTCGTGTTGCCTCGACGTAGATCATCTCGGATTTCGAAGACTACAAGCAAGGATGCATCATACGACTCATGGAGTCTCTCTAGAGTCCGGGAGCTTGATGATCGCAGCGAAGGGACCTCAACTCGGAGCTTATGAAGCAAAGGAACGGACTACAAAGGTTGTAATCCCTCTCATTTAGTAGTAAAGATGTTTACTTTATCGATTTCGTATCATTCTCTAGTATCGATTCTAGGTTAGGGTTATCTAGAATGGAAAAAATTTGAAATTGCCATGGATGATGCCACCCGAAACCTTGCTGCCATCCTAGATAACCCAACACCGTGGTCATGGATTTCTGGTGATAGCCAACTGAACACATCACTACATCGACTCCTAATACCAGGAGAGACGAATCCCTGACAGTCAACCACTGCATCCATGTGGCTCGGGACTGTACCCAACTAAAACCTGTTTGCACGACTCTTTTGAGCCGTGGTAGGATAGTAATCAAAGTACAGTGGGAACTCACACGAGACAAATGACAACTTCAGGTCAAAGACATAACCTATACTCATGACACCCGAGAACTTCCATCTGGCGATAGATATAATACCATTTAGAAGTTCTTGACGAGTCCGTCTAGTGTACTCACCTCCAGTGGGCACCTGTATACTATCTTAGGTGACACAACACCAATGGCTTGTGAGACTGGCCACCGCCCGTTCGTCGGGGTCTAGAAGCGTATACACTAGTCTACTCCGGAATATCAATGCCCAGTCTCGATACTCCCATGACTAGGGACATTTAAGGATGAGCTTTTGGACAACCCAGCTCTCGCATATATGATCGCCATCATAATACTGGTTGTCAAGCAACAATCCTATGGGCTTTATCAATGTGAAGATAAACCAGATAGCATATTATCATCTCGAGTAAGACTGTTATACCTGTATAGGTTCTCTCTTAATTATCAAAATCGCCTACTTGCGATCACAATAATTGCCTTGAGGGCACTATATATAACATATATATTAGATTCTTCTATATGACTTGCATCCATACAAGCCCTGTCCCCGTCGTGCCGTAAGTTAAGTAACCTTACGGTGAAGGCCCGGGATCCCGTGGCGAATACATATGGTATATAAAAGCATGCTATTTTGGTTGTTTGTGGTATGGCTTAGATAGTTGTATTGACAGGACTGTATTATATGCAAGGAAAACAAACCTGAATGATGTTGTCGAAACCAATTTTTAAAAACTATAGCCTTATTCATTTGTTTTGCATAGTGGTATTCGGTTAGCAATATCCTGCATTGTTAGTGATATGTATACCCTAGAGGCCATTATTGCATGATATAGTGGATGCTTAGACATAAATATGGAGGACTGTCTTTCTCGACATGATAGTATGCTATCTGGTTGCCTTTATCTTAATATGTTCACTGGTATTATTATACTGTCTCTCATATACATGTTGATAAAGCCCTTAGGATGTAGACTTGAATACCAGGACTATGATGTGGATCATACTACTGGGACCTGGGTAGTCCACAAGCACATCCTTCAATTGTTCCTAGTCAATGGAATATCGAGACAGGGCATCAATATTCCAGAGTAGACTAGTGTGTACGTTTCTTGACCCTGTGTGGGGCGATGGTTGATACCATATCCATTGGTTTTTGACATCAAATATTGTACACAGGTGCTCATTAGAGAATGGGTACACCGAACATGACTCGCCGAGAACTCCTAGATGGTATTATACCTATCGTTGGATAGAAGTTCTCTGGTGACACTGGTACAGGTTAGTTTCTAGACTCGAGATTGTCATAGAGTCTTGTGTGGTTCCCACTGTGCTTTGATTTCCTCCCTACCACGGCTCAAAGGAGTCGTGCAAACAGGTGGATTTTGAGTACAGTCCCGAGTCACATGGAGGCAATGAGCGATAAGAGGGATTTCGTCTCTCTGGGTATAGGGAGTTGATGCTGCGCTATGCTCGAATGGTTATAACAGGAAGTCCCTAGCCAGGGCTGATGATGAGATTTACTGATAAGTGTTATCAGTAGTTTCTGGTACCATTCTAGGCCTTACATCGGCATGACTTATCAAGTTATTGGGTCTGACGATTCCACCCCCAGACTCGATATGCGACATATCAGATGAAGAGACCGGACTGTACGGTAAGTGTTACCTATAGGCTTCATGGGAGTTTGGACAAGCTTGCTTGTTGATCTTCTATTCGCCCAATACCTGGGTAGCCGTTACGTCCCGCTAGTACAGCCGACGGCTTATGGGTGACTGATGTGATCATCACCTACTGCTGGCGTATTGACGAGTCTTTAGAGTCCTACATATAAGTTTCCTGGTTCAAGCGAAATGAAGTAGGGCACATATGCTGATATGTGCGGAGGCCTGATTAAATACGAGTATATGATACCATATTCTAATATGGTCGTTATTTGATATCGGTTAGGTTATATGTGATATAACCGGATTATTGAATCAAGTGTTGATTTGATAATGTGATTATAGATATTTGATATTAGTCGGTTATATGTGATATAATCGGATTATTAAATCAAGTGTTGATTTAATAATATGATATATATTTATATTTGATATAATTGTATATTGACTAATATTATTAGCTCACTAATTATTCTTCATAATATATATATATATATGAAGCATGGCATGAATTTTCTATTTTTAGAAATTAGAAAATGAGGTGGAAAATGTGGAGACTTTTTTGTGGCATGAAGCTGTAGGGTTCCTAGGCACTCTAGTGAGGTCTCACAAGGCATCTACCATGCCAATTTCAAAAAATCGGTGCCGAGAAACCCTAATGTACGGATCGTTTGCTAGATTTCTAGGCGAAAGATAAACTAGTTAACACTTAACTATGGGAATACGGAAATACAACCTTTGTAGATCCATTTGTCCACCTCCATGGCTCCGCAACGAAGTGCCTTCGCTGTCCAAGTGAACGCCCGGGCTCTAGCGTCGGCTTCGTCGAAGAATGGGCAAGCTAGGTCGTCGATGTCCATGCCGAAGATGATCTACGTCGAGGCATCGCTAAATCAAGCTCCGACTTCACCAAGTCAAGAAACTTGTGAAGTAAACACACTCTACTACTTGGCAAGAGGTAGTGGATGAAGAAATAGGAAGTGTGTAGACTTTAGATTTGGATTTCTCACTCATTTCCATCAATCACCATTGATGGACCTTGCTTTCTTCACTTGTTGAAGTGAAGAAGAAGATGAAGTAGAATATGATAAGTATTATGATAAGAATTAAAGAATAAATAAAAATCCATTCTTATCATAATTCTCACCATGGTTAGGTGTAGAGAATTAACTTGAGTTAATAGAATTGGTTAGGGTTAAGCATGAGACAAAATGATGACTAAGTCAAAAGTTCATGAAGCTTCATGAAAGAAAACAAAAGAAGCCACCATTCTATTTTATGCAATTTATTTTCCAAAAATAAAAACAAATGAATAAATGAATAATCAAATAAAAACCCTAACCATTTCTTTAACCAAGGTTCAATTCTTTACACAAACCCTAATTTGCATGCATCATCAAATATGATACAAACAAGTGCACAAAATCATATCGCATATGCAATGCGCACATCCGAGCGAGAAAATCCATTTAAAGTAAACCAATACTAGTTAATGCAAAGTAATATATCAAATATATAATTATGCATTAAATCATTAAATCAACACTTGATTCAATGATCCGGTCATGTCGCACATAACCGACTGGTATCATCAGTAACAACTTATCGAATCAACACTTGATCCGATAACTCGGCTATATCGCATATAACCGATCAATGTCACATCGCGAGAATCGAATACAGTATCACATATTGGTATTATTCTCGGTCCCGCACATATCTCATATGCGCTCTTATTTCGTTTTGCTTGAGCCAGGAAACCTCTGTGTAGGACTCTAAAGACTCGTCAATACGCCGGCAGCAGGTGATGATCATATCAAACACCCACAAGCCGCAAGCGGTCTGCTAAACGTAACGGCCACCCGGGTATTGAGCGATCTGAAGATCGACGAGCATGCCCGCTCACACTCCAGTGAATCCGACCAGTAACACTACCGTACAGTCCGGTCTGATCGTCTGATATGTCGCATATCTCGCCTAGGGGTGGTAAACGTCAGACCCCAATAGCTTGATAAGTCGTGTCGATATGAGGTCTATAACACTTCGAGAAACTACTGGTAACACTTACCAGTAAATCTCAGAAACCCTGGCCAGGGATTTCCTGTTATAGCCAATCGAACACAGCGCAACATCAACTCCCTATACCGGGAGAGACGAATCCCCTCCTATCGCTCATTGCCTCCATGTGACTCGGGACTGTACCCAAAAACCACCGTTTTGCACGCCCTCTTGGACGTGGTAAGATGGAAATCAAAGCACAGTGGGAACCACACAAGACTCTATGACGATCTCGGGTCAACAGACTACTCTGTACTAGTGTCACCTGAGAACTGCCATCTGACGTGAGGTATAATACCGTCTGGGAGTTCTCGGCGAGTCCGTCCAGTGTACCCAGTCTCTACTGAGCACCCGTATATCATCTATGATGTCAAACACCAATGGATATGGGATCATCCATCGCTTATCTGTATGGGTCGAGAAGGTATACGCTAGTCTACTCTGGTATATCGATGCCCCCATCTCGATACACCCACGACTAGGGACTTTGAAGGATGTACTTATGGACTACCATGTCCCCACTAGTATGATCTGCATCACAGTCCAGGTAGTCAAGTACACATCCTAAGGGCTTTACCAACATGTAACAGAGAGACAATCAGTATACACGTTAAGGTAAAGAGCAACCAGATAGCATACTATCATGTCGAGCAAGAAAGTCCTCCCTATATATGTCCCAGCATCCACTACTATATACATCCTATGTATAGTGATGGCCTCTAGGGCATACATATAACTAACAATCTCCCACTTGCACTAGGGCCATCTATAGCAGTGGTCGAAGTATCTCATACTCAACCATCCCATAAAAGTCTCTCTCTGGGAATAGGCCTTCGTGAGTGGATCCGCCGTGTTATCCTCTGTGTCTGCTCTCCTTGCCTCGATCACCTTGGAGATCAACCATCTCCATGATCAGGTGATACTGCCTTAGAATATGTTTGGATCACTGATGGGACGGGGGTTCCTGGCATAAGCCACAACTCCATTGTCACACAATGGTAGGAACTAAGTTCATCTCATGAACTAATATACATCCAAACAACCTCTTTGGTAGCATCTTAAGTAGCGATGTATCCTGCCTTTATCGTCTAGTATGTCACGGTATCTAGCTTGGAACTCTTCCAACATACCGTCCCTTTACTGAGGGTAAAGACAATGCCTGCGACTGACATTCAGTCGTCTTTATCATCCTGGAACACTTCCAGTGATTCTCCCCAGGATCGATTGATACCATCTCACTACAACTAGTGAGTATCCTAACATCCATTTAGATCTATCTCATAGATCCAAAATCCAGGATTTAGTAGGTATCACTTTGATCCTATGTGGAGAATCATTGTGATAAGCGGAGATTGATCGAGCGTAGCATAAGAAACTCCTTTCTTATCAAGAGTATGTCATCCACGTACTCTACGAGGATCACCACCATACTCCCTACTACCTTTTTGTTTATACAAGGTTCATCTACCATTTTGATGATGTCAACTTCTTTGACTACTT
Organism: Agapanthus africanus; assembly: GCA_030015575.1. Classification (NCBI taxonomy): domain Eukaryota; kingdom Viridiplantae; phylum Streptophyta; class Magnoliopsida; order Asparagales; family Amaryllidaceae; genus Agapanthus; species Agapanthus africanus. Next base: position 128,385,336 of record JASDDO010000016.1, on the reverse strand, counting down.
TATCAAAACAGATGTTCCAACTTCGCGATGCCTGCTTTATCCTATAAAGTATCTTGCACACGTTTCCGCTGCTCCCACTGTCTATGAGGCCCTCTGGCTGTGTACTTATAGACACTCTCTTCCAAAACATCATTTTAGAAGAGCTGTCATGACACCCAACCACCAGATATCGTAGTCATGGTATGTAGCCGTGGCAAGTAGGATCTGGATGGACTTAAGCATAACTACTTGAAGAGGTTTCACCACTATCCACGCCTGGTTGATGATGAAAACCTTTAACAAGTCTAGCTTTGAAAGTCTCAACCTTTCCATGTACACCAAGTAATCTTCTCAAGATATACTTGCTCCTGATGGGGATTTAACCCTTCAGATATAGCAACTAAAGTCCATACTTTGTTGGTGTATAAGGATTCCATCTCAGATCGCTAAGCATCCAGCCATTTTTACAGAGTCTCACTCCTGATGGCCAGCTCGAAACTAGTTGGGTCATCATCTCATGATGCAATCCTCGCTCCCACTGTCATAGAGAAACCGAAGTATCTCTCAGGTGGGTGAGGAACCCTACTAGATCGGCGGAGAGGCTGAGGTTCGTTGGAATCTACTGAATCCTTTGGTTTTATCAAATCATCGGCTGCAAGTTGTATAGCTGGAACCTTTCCAGTTGTACATTACAGACCTTGCCTCGAGCTTGTCCGGATTTTGCTTTTAGACATAGGCCGGACAACCCTAAATCTTAACTAACTTAAGATATGGGCTCTTCCCTTTCCATATCACATATGAAATGGTAGGCTTTGATTTGATTCGAACCCTATTCAATACGTATGCAGCTTCTCAAGTGCATAACCCCTTAAGGAAAAAGGTAACTCAGTATTACTCATCATAGAGCACACTATATCGAATAGGGTGCAATTGCTCCGCCCCGACATACCATCGTGCAATGGTGTATACGGAGGAGTAATGCTGAGAGAGAATCTCATTCTCCTTTAGAATAGTCCAGGATTTCCGTGCTCAAGTATTCTCCTCCATGATCACATCAAAGGACATAATACTTATACCCGTATTTTGGTTCTCTACTTCTAAATTATATTCTGTGAATATCTCAAAAGGTTCGGACTTGTGTTTCAACAAGAACATATGTCTGAATCTAAAGAGATCATCAGAGAACGTAATGAAGTATAAAGAACCAATCCTGGTATGTGTAGACAGGAGACCTACATACATCAACATGTATCATCCCAAGAGTTTATTACCTCTTTCTCTGTTTCCAGTAAATGGAGCTATGGTCATCTTATCTTTGTGACATGATTGTCGAGTTTCACAAGATGTAAATTCAAACTAATTTAAATATGCATCTATATATAACTACAGCCAGTCGGGTCGCATTGATCTGACCTAGTCTACAATACCTCAAGAAGAATCCGTTCATTTCTGAACTCTTCCTCTTGTGTGTGTTCTGTATACTAAGAACTGTAATTTGATTTAGAACATCAACGCTTTTAGATAACGTGCCTGAACCGATCAACATTTGATATTGGAAATGTTCAAAACATTATCCAACAATACAAAATAATATCCTTTCTTTACTAATAAAGAAACTGATATGATTTTGTATATCAGGTTCGGTATCTAATAACATTCGTTCAGAATCAATGTCTCGTTAATACAGGGTGACAGTGACCGACAGACTTGGCTGCAACACTTGCCCCGTTTTCTGCCTCATGAAACTTATCACCCGTTCTCAGTTTTTCTACTCTTTTGTAGCCCTATGTAACAGATTATATATCTGGGATCCTGATCCGGTATCATATACCAAGGATTGGGAGGATACTGAGAAACAGTTTTGTATAATGAACACACCCGAAGATGATGCATCAGCATGCACTCTCTTCGTTTGGGCGGCACGTGAAATCTGGTATTCCCCAATTTCCTGCTCTGTCTTATAACAATTATAAGTTGGAGCGGGACCAACGTTCCCTAGCTCAGTATAAGAAGCGGGTTCGGTCAATAATCCATATTATTATCTTGATTAAGGCGTGACATGGTCGCTACCAGGAGAGAGAGAGAAGAAAACACTCAGCGTGCGCTCTTTCAAGAATAGATTGGTTATTATTTTATCTGATCAGGATGGCTCCCACTGCTTTTTATCAAATCTTCCTTCAAACCCTAAAAGGAAAGACTAGCCGGGATTAATTACACACTACAAGTTCGCCAATCTTTCAGCCAGGCCAGTGTCGGTACTTTGAGGGAGGTCCCCCGTGCTTTCGCACGAACCTAATTAATGTAAACCTCGTTTTCCCAGAGGCGTAACCTCGTTGACACCTTTCTAGACACCTACTTGATCGGCTAATTGTAATGTGTAAAACTCTCCCAGGAGTAACTCTTACTCGCAGCGGGTATCGGGATCCAACTATCTCATAGAAGGTATGCAATCTCATTGCAAATTTCAACACTTGAAATTCCCGATAATATTTTGCCCCTAGCGTCCTATGACCTTGACGTAGGCCAACAAACCATAGTCCGCTAGTCAAGTTCAACCCGTCATTTCCTGATTGAATTAAACCCACCCGCACGACCCTTGACGCAGGCCAACAAAGTCGCACGACTATCCTAATCCAATCTGCATCATATGCATAAGCAGATAAATACTAGTTAGCTACCGCACACTACGCCTTGACGCAGGCCAACAAACGTAGCACGAATACTAACTACCACTTATCTGAAATGACGGAGGGCTACGACAGGTTTTTCTGAAAACCTATTGCGTAATGAACTTGATATCGTTGTAGAATCAAATGATTTTAAAATGGAGTGCTTTTGAGGCTTTTCTAGTTTTGCTAAAGGAGTCACTCCCGGTGAAGGGATCGTCGGTCCTTTCCTCGTCGAATGAGGTGCGGGATATATCATATATATCACTGTGCAAAGCAAAACTCTTAAAAGCTATCAAAAGACAAACCGAATGTGTAGCATCTGCCAGTTATTGCTAAAGGAGTCACTCCCGGTGAAGGGATCTCGGTCCTTTCCTTATCGAATAAGGTGCAGGATATATCATATATACCGCTGTGCAAAGCAAGAACTGTAGCTACCTGTTTTATTTTGAAATTCGATTCTACAACATCTTAGGTTTCTTTTATTTCATTAATCACATTAATGAAGTCCCATCATTCAAGTACCTAAACATCACAGATAGATATGACGTACACTTATGCCATCCGCATTCGCCTCGATGTCTCCTCGTGCACCGTTAGGTTAGGTAACTAACGGCAGAGCGGGGCAGGGCTAGCGCGGGAGTAAAACATAAGCAACGTCTATATAATATATCATATATACTATATACTTTATCTATCACAGAACATCACATGATCACATCACAGATATCGCAGCAGAAGAATCATATGAAATATTGGATATACTAGGACGTCCGTGTTTTCAATACGAGCCAGTATAAAACACGGATTCCACGGTCGCGATAAATAGCCAAACCCACACCCCTAGACCCCTACGAGAGCGGCAAGCAACCCTACCAATTCTAGAGTTAGGAGACCCGGACTCGACTCCTCGAGTTGGTCTCCCACTGGACTCCAGAACCCGGTTACTTGTGCTCCCCTCCTTGGGTCTATCCTAGTGCGGAAAAGTAAATAATATACAAAGGGTGACAACTTCCGCAACCTGGAAGCGCCCCAATAAAAGAATATTACATACAAGTTTTTTACATGAATGAAAATGAAAAACACTCATCTCACATAAAAAACCCCGGCTATTCAAACACGACAATCCAATATAACATATACAGCAACACATAACATCACATGTCATCAACGTAAGTAAATATGCGCATCCCAATTGTCGTTGACATATAGCAACGAAACCGGCGATATCACATATTACACTTACGGTCACAGAAAAGAAAGTGTAAAACTACAACAGTTGGAATCGGCAATCTGCATAGACATCGCATGCCTAATCAAATGAATTACTTAGACATCGCATGCCTAACAAATATAAACCCCGCATTTTAGTCTCATAATCGAAAACACTTTTCAATATCAAGTCGGGCAATTCAACAAGATTCCCGGCATCCATATCGAATACTCGTCGGAAACTTCAGTAGACGGCCGCACCCCCGATACCATCGACGAAGTGCACCAAGGCGGAACACCGCTACCGCGAGCACCCGAACGGATGCTTTCGGCGACGGGGTTCTCCTACAGTCACTTGGTCGAGGCTATGGAGTGAGGCTGTCTATTAAGTTTACCCGGCGAGTATCCGCGTACGCTACGTGATTGCGACGGACTATTGATCACATCAAAATTCCGTGGCAACCGATCAAGTGAGACTAAAGTGCTACGTTTATAACATTCATTTAGTTATCACATAACTATTTGTGAATTCCAATTATTGTATCCCATTCCAGATAAATAGAAAATGCTAAACTTTTCGATCGAACAATCGAACACCCAAGTTTTCCCGATACAGCTCAACACATGAAATAAGTCCAACAACATTCAGTTCATGCCTCTGTACCAACGGTCCAGCCGTAGAAGGGGCAAGCCAACGCCTCACATGTGGCACGCCGTACTGCCCCAAACCCGAAGGTTCAAAGGGCAGTTCAAGACGGTCACATAATCGAGTTAAGGTTTGTTGTCTTCTAGAGGGTCCATCGCGTTACTTGCACTACTTAGAACATCGTTAAACCACGGAAAAATCCAACACTTGGAAATTTCCCGACAGGGGAAAAATTGGGTATTTGTATCCGGTCGAACTTTTTAACATATTCTAAAATTTATCCGGAAAGCCACACAGACAAAATTTGATAATCCGATCGAACTTACGAATCCCCAAAACATCTGCTGAAAATTGAACTCTTGAAAAATTATTAAAAATTCCCAGAAACATCACCACTGGAAACTAAGAATTACTGTACAAAATAATTTAAATATTGTGGCCGTACGGCCGCGGATCCGCCGCATGAGACTTTCTCATGCCGCGGAAGCGCGGTGGGAAAGTGGAATTAGGTCCTCGAAATTTACAGTAATTCTTAGAAAACCCTGCTTGATTTTCTGGATATTTTTAATCTTGAAAAATCCACAATTTTAAAATCTGGACAGAGAGCATTTTTGGTTCGGGGTTTCGGGTTCGTTCGGACTTCAAATTCCGTCGGGACTTCGCCTAAGGCTCTAGCTAGGCTCTGATACCACTGTAGGGTTCCTAGGCACTCTAGTGAGGTCTCACAAGGCATCTACCATGCCAATTTCAAAAAATCGGTGCCGAGAAACCCTAATGTACGGATCATTTGCTAGATTTCTAGGCGAAAGATAAACTAGTTAACACTTAACTATGGGAATACGGAAATACAAACTTTGTAGATCTGTTTGTCCACCTCCATAGCTCCGCAACGAAGTGCCTTCGCTGTCCAAGTGAACTCCCGAGCTCTAGCGTCGGCTTCGTCGAAGAATGGGCAAGCTAGGTCGTCGATGTCCATGCCGAAGATGATCTACGTCGAGGCATCGCTAAATCAAGCTCCGACTTCACCAAGTCAAGAAACTTGTGAAGTAAACACACTCTACTACTTGGAAAGAGGTAGAGGATGAAGAAATAGGAAGTGGGTAGACTTTAGATTTGGATTTCTCACTCATTTCCATCAATCACCATTGATGGACCTTGCTTTCTTCACTTGTTGAAGTGAAGAAGAAGATGAAGTAGAATATGATAAGTATTATGATAAGAATTAAAGAATAAATAAATATCCATTCTTATCATAATTCTCACCATGGTTAGGTGTAGAGAATTAACTTGAGTTAATAGAATTGGTTAGGGTTAAGCATGAGACAAAATGATGACTAAGTCAAAAGTTCATGAAGCTTCATGAAAGAAAACAAAAGAAGCCACCATTCTATTTTATGCAATTTATTTTCCAAAAATAAAAACAAATGAATAACTGAATAATCAAATAAAAACCCTAACCATTTCTTTAACCAAGGTTCAATTCTTTACACAAACCCTAATTTGCATGCATCATCAAATATGATACAAACAAGTGCACAAAATCATATCGCATATGCAATGCGCACATCCGAGCGGGAAAATCCATTTAAAGTAAACCAATATTAGTTAATGCAAAGTAATATATCAAATATATAATTATGCATTAAATCATTAAATCAACACTTGATTCAATGATCCGGTCATGTCGCACATAACCGACTGGTATCATCAGTAACAACTTATCGAATCAACACTTGATCCGATAACTCGGCTATATCGCATATAACCGATCAATGTCACATCGCGAGAATCGAATACAGTATCACATACTGGTATTATTCTCGGTCCCGCACATATCTCATATGCGCTCCTATTTCGTTTTGCTTGAGCCAGGAAACCTCTGTGTAGGACTCTAAAGACTCGTCAATACGCCGGCAGCAGGTGATGATCATATCAAACACCCACAAGCCGCAAGCGGTCTGCTAAACGTAACGGCCACCCGGGTATTGAGCGATCTGAAGATCGACGAGCAAGCCCGCTCACACTCCAGTGAATCCGACCAGTAACACTACCGTACAGTCCGGTCTGATCGTCTGATATGTCGCATATCTCGCCTAGGGGTGGTGAACGTCAGACCCCAATAGCTTGATAAGTCGTGTCGATATGAGGTCTATAACACTTCGAGAAACTACTGGTAACACTTACCAGTAAATCTCAGCAACCCTGGCCAGGGATTTCCTGTTATAGCCAATCGAACACAGCGCAACATCAACTCCCTATACCGGGAGAGACGAATCCCCTCCTATCGCTCATTGCCTCCATGTGACTCGGGACTGTACCCAAAAACCACCGTTTTGCACGCCCTCTTGGACGTGGTAAGATGGAAATCAAAGCACAGTGGGAACCACACAAGACTCTATGACGATCTCGGGTCAACAGACTACTCTGTACCAGTGTCACCTGAGAACTGCCATCTGACGTGAGGTATAATACCGTCTGGGAGTTATCAGCGAGTCCGTCCAGTGTACCCAGTCTCTACTGAGCACCCGTATATCATCTCTGATGTCAAACACCAATGGATATGGGATCATCCATCGCCCATCTGTATGGGTCGAGAAGGTATACGCTAGTCTACTCTGGTATATCGATGCCCCCATCTCGATACACCCACGACTAGGGACTTTGAAGGATGTACTTATGGACTACCATGTCCCCACTAGTATGATCCGCATCACAGTCCAGATAGTTAAGTACACATCCTAAGGGCTTTACCAACATGTAACAGAGAGACAATCAGTATACACGTTAAGGTAAAGAGCAACCAGATAGCATACTATCATGTCGAGCAAGAAAGTCCTCCCTATATATGTCCCAGCATCCACTACTATATACATCCTATATATAGTAATGGCCTCTAGGGCATACATATAACTAACAGAAGCATAGCATGGCTTATTCTTTTTTATATTCATTTGCTTGCACTATTGAAGCATGGCTACAATTTTTAATGGTTAAAAATTGTATGCTTCAATAATGGGTGAGCTAATGAAGAGCTATTCAACACTTCATTCTAGACTTGAGTTATTTTCCTCCCTTGAGCTTTTCTTGAGCTCATATGATGAGCTCTTGCTCTCTTGCTCTCTCCATCTTCCTCCTCACCTCCTCCAAGCTCAATCCCTCATATGTGTTGTGAAACCTTGAGCTTGTGAGAACCCTTGTGAGCAAACATAACCCCTACTTCACCATCCTACACTAGATTAACGCTTTGGTGTAGTGTGTTTCCTTCACTAAAGAGTTTAATGAAGAGGTAGCTTGGATTAGCGGACTTTAGGTGGATCATCTTCGGCACGAAGGTCATCGAAGAAAGTTCGTTCAACCTTCAAGTGGTGCTTAGTGGAGTCGCGTAGACTACTACACGGAGCATGTGAAGAGAAGGACACGATCTACAAAGATTGTAGCCATCAATCTCTTAGCTATAGTTTGTTATATCATCTTGTAAACCCTAATCATCTAGTTTAAGATCTTGGTTAGTGTTGATTAGCACCCCAAATTTTTATAAAATGGCATGCTTGATGTTAGTAAAACCCAGTGGTAGTGTTAACATACACTTTCATGGTATCAGAGCCAAAGCTAGAAGATTAGACGATGTATATAAATCACGAAACCAAAACAACTCTGAAACTGCAACCTGAAACCCCAAGTTTCTGTCGAATTTTAAACAGTCTCTGAAATTTTTTTAAACAAGTGCAGAATGTTACATGTGATGTAACTAGAACATCAGAGAAATTTGAGACCAAAACTCTATAAATGACCCGGCGAAAATTGTTTTTTGACCGGCCTTACCGGCACCATGTTCTTTGTTTGGTCTATAATTTTTTTGATGTTCTGTATGCTATGGTTTGGGGTTTCGGGTCATGTTTGATTAGTCTAAAATTGCATGTGATGTTAATTTTTTTAAGGGGCTAATACGGAGTGTTTCGTAGTCATAATTTTTACATCGTTTCGGGTTTAAGTTTGATATGTGATGCAGTAATTGGAATCCACATTAAATTAGTTTTGTGAAAACTAGTTTGTAATTGTAAATCAAGAAATTTAGTCTCTGTAGATCGATTGCCACGAAGTTTCGATTCGGATCGAAACTCCGTCGCAATCGCGTATCATACGCGAATACTCGCCAGATAACTTTACCAGGTAGCCACGCTCCATAGCCTCGACCAAGTGACTTTAGGAGAACCCTGTTGCCAAAAGCATCCACTCGGGTGCTCGCGGCCACGGTGTTCCGCCTAAGTGCACTTGGTCGACGGCATCGGGGGTGCGGCCATCTACTAAATTTCCCGACGAGTATTCGATCGGGTAGTCGGGAATCTTGTTGAATTACCCGACTAAGTTATTGAAAAGTGTTTTCGATATGAGACTAAAATTCAAGGTTTATAGGGTTAAGCATGAAATTAGGAATATGAGATATTCCGGGTTTATGATGTCTAAGGAATTGCGGATTCTAATTATTGTAGTTTTTCATTTCTTTTCTGCGACCGTAAGTGTAATATGTGGGGTATCCCAAATCTCGTTGCTATATGTCAATGGAATTTAGGATACGCGTATTTACTTACGTTGATGACATGTGATGTTATGTGTTGCTGTGATATGTTATATTGGATCGTCGTGAATGAATAGCTGGGGGTTTTATGTGAGATGAGAGTTTTTCAATTTTCATTCATGTAAAATTTGTATGTAATATTCTTTTATTGGGACACTTTCGGGTTGAGGATGATGTCACCATTGATGTATATTATTTACCTTTCCGCATTAGGATAGACCCAAGGTGGTGAGCATAACTAACAGGGTTCTAGAGTCTAGTGGGAGACCATCTCGAGGAGTCGAGACCGGGTCTCCTAACTCTAGAATTTGTAAGGTTGCTTTCCACTCTCGTAGGGGTCTAGGGTTATGGGTTTGGCTATTCATCATGACTGTGGAATCTGTGTTTTCATTATTGGCCTAATTTAAAACACGGACCTCCTAGTATATGCAATATCTCATATGTTGACTTCTGCTACTTGGTTCTGTGATGTGATCATATAACTGCGTGAGATGAATGCTATATAAATATATGATATATATAGTAAACGTTGCTTATGTTTTGCACCCGCACTAGTCCAGCCCCCGCTCTGCCGTTAGGTAAGTAACCTCACGGTGTATGACGGGGCCCGTGACGAATGAGGATGGCATAAGCGTACGTTCTATTTTCGTTTCATTTTCTGTGATGTTTAGGGAAATATTAAATGATGGGAATTCATTAATGAGATTAATGAAAAGAAAAGAAACCTAAAGATGTTGTAGAATCAAAAGTTTTTAAAAAAGAAGCTCTAGTTCTTGCTTTGAATAGTGGTATTCCTTGATGAATATCCATCACCTTATTCGATGAGGAAAGAGCCGAGATCCCTTCACCGAGAGTGACCAAAACTAGCAAATGTTACAACCCACTCGGTTTATCATCATAGCTTCTGTAGTTTTTTCTTTGCACAGTGGTATTCCTTGATGGTTATCCAGCACCTCATTCGATGAGGAAAGAGCTTAGATCCCTTCACCGGGAGTGACCTCTTTAGCAAAAGCTAGTAAAAGCTATTCAGTTTGTTTTTGAAAACTACTAGATTTTAAAAGCGGAGGTTAAACCACTCCTTTTCAAAATCCCTAGATTCTACAACGATATCAAGTTCATTACGCTAAAGGTTTTCTTAAAAACCAACGTAGCCCTCCGTCATTTCAGTTAAGTGCTATTTAGTATTCGTGCTGCGTTTGTTGACCTTGTCAAGACGTAGTGTACGGTAGCTGATTAGTGCTTATCTGCCGCATGTGATGTGATTGGATTAGGGTAGTCGTGCGGCCTTGTTGACCTTGTCAAGGGTCATGCAGGTGGGTTTAATTCTATCACGAAATGAACGGGTTGAACTTGACTTGCGGTTTATGGTTTGTTGACCTTGTCAAGGTTATAAATCGTATGGGGTAAAAACAATATTGGGAATTTCAAGTGTAGGAATTTGCAATGAGATTGCATACGTTCTATATGATTGTTGGATCCCGATACCCACCGCGAGTAAGAGTTACTCCTGGGAGAGTTTTCCACTTTACAATTACGAAATCCATTAGGTGTCTAAGAAAGGTGTTAACGGGGTGATGCCCTGTGGAAACGAGGTTATTTAATTAGTTCTATGCGAAAGCATGGGGAGACTCCCTCGAAGCATCAATACCTTCCTGGACGAACGATTGCGAACTTGTAGGGTGTAATTAATTCCTGCTAATCATACCTTTTAAGGTTTGAAGGAAGATTTGATAAAAACAGTGGGAGCCATCCTGATTAGATAAAATAATAATCAATCTAAACTTGCAAAGAGCGCACGAAAAAGTGATTATCCTTCTCTCTCTCTCCTGGTAGCGACCAATGACACGCCTTAATCAAGATAATAATATGGATGTATTGACCGAACCCGCTTATTATAATGGGCTAGGTTCCGCTCTATCTTATTATTGTCATAAGTTTGAGCAAGGAATAGAGGAATATTCGGATTCCCATGAAACCTAAACGAAGAATAAGCATATTGATGCATCTTCTTCGGGTGCGTTCATTATCGAGAACTGTTTCTCAGTTTGCTTTACGTCTTAGGTATTGGATACCGGATCAGGATCCCACGTATGCAATTTGTTACATGGGCTAAAGAGAGGTAGAGAACTGGGAAAAGGTGATATGTCCCTCAGAGAAGGTAATGGTGCAATTGTTGCACCTAAAGCAGTTGGCGAATATCACCTTATATTACCAAGTGGCAACACAATGATTCTGACCGACTGTTATTTCGTACCAAAAATATTGTGAATGTTTTCCTAAATCAAGTATTGATTGGGTATGGTACGTTGTATAACGGTATATACGTTCTAAATCACAAAACAGTTCTAACTATACAGAACACACACAAGAGAAACAGTTCAGAAATGAATGAAGCTTTTTTATGGTATTGTAGACTAGGTCATATCAATGCGACAAAACTAGCTGTGTTGCAAAAGGATGCATATTTGAATCCGTTCGAATTTACATCTTATGAAACTTACCAGTCATGTCTCAAAGGCAAGATGACCAAATCTCCTTTTACTGGACTCGGAGAAAGAGATACTAAACTCTTGGGACTGATACACAGTGATGTATGCGGTCCAATGTCTACACATACTAGGAATGGTTCTTCGTACTTCATTACATTCACCGATGATCTCTCAAGATACGGACATGTGTTCCTGATGAAACACAAATCTGAATCTCTTGAGAAATTCAAGGAATATAAGTACGAAGTTGAGAACCAGACGGGTAAAAGTATTAAAATCCTTCGATCTGATTAGGAAGGAGAATACTTGAGCACGGAATTCAGAGACTATTTAAAAGAGAATGGAATTCTCTCTCAACTTACTCCTCCATATACACCACAGCACAACGGAGTATCGGAGCGGAGGAATCACACCTTATTAGATATGGTGCGCTTTATGATGAGTGTTGCTGAGTTACCTATTTCCTTTTGGGGTTATGCACTTGAGACAGCTACATACCTATTGAATAGGGTTCCGACCAAATCTATGCCAACCACTCCATATGAGATATGGAATGGGAAGAGACCATCTCTTAAATGAGTTAAGATATGGGGTTTTCCGGCCTATGTTAAAAGGCAAAATCCAGACAAGCTCAAGGTAAGGTCAGTTCTGTGCAAGTTTGTAGGATATCCCAAACATTCGCGAGGGTATATCTTCTACCACACCAAGGAACAAATGGTGTTTGTTTCTCAACATGCCACCTTTTTAGAAAAGGATTTTCTTGTGAAAGAAATTAGTGGTGTTGAGGTAGAACTGGAAGAAGTTCCAGCTACATAAATTATAACTGATAATTTGGTAGAACCGGAGGATTCAATAGTCCCTGACGAACCTCAGCCACTCCGTATATCTAGTAGGGTTCTTCATCCACCTGAGAGATACTACGGGATTCTCATAGACGGTGGGAGCGAGGTGCATCATGGAAGATGATGACCCTACTAGATTCGGGCAAGCCATCACAAGTGGAGACTCTGTGAAAAGGCTGGATGCTATGCGATCTGAGATGGAATCCATGTACACCAATAAAGTATGGACTTTGAATGTTGCTACTGAAATGGTAAAACCCATCGGGAGCAAGTGGATCTTGAGAATATATTTGGTGTAGATGGAAAGGTTGAGACCTTCAAAGCTAGACTTGTAGCAAAAGGTTTTCGTAACCGACAAGGTGTCGACTATGATGAAACCTTTTCTCCAGTGGCTATGATTAAGTCCATCAGGATCCTACTTGCCATTGCTTCATACCATGAATTTGAAATCTGGCAGTTGGATGCCAAGACCGCTTTTTTAAATGGTGATTTAGAAGAGAGTGTGTACATGACACAGCAAGAGGGCTTCATAGACAGTGGGAGCAACGGAAGTGTGTGCAAGCTGCTTAAATCAATCTACGGATTAAAGCAGGCATCGCGGAGCTGGAACATTTGTTTCGATGAAGCTGTCAAAAAGTTTGACATCATCAAAAATATAGATGAACCATGTATATATAAGAAGGTTGTAGAAAGTAAGGTTGTATTTCTCGTATTGTATGTGGATGACATACTCTTGATAGGAAACGATGTTCCTATGCTACACTCGGTCAAGCTCTTATTATCACACAAGTTCTCCATGAAAGATCTAGGTGATGCCTCCTACATCATGGGGATAAATATCTATGGAGATAGATCTAGACGGATGCTGGGATTGTCCTAATCCAGGTACATAGACACCATACTAAAGAGGTTTAGTATGGAAGATTCTAAGCGTGGTAATTTACCCGCTTGTTAAGGAATCACTCTCTCCAAAAAGATATCTCCCAAGACTGATTTGGAGAGTGCTCGCCTGCAAGGAATACCCTATGCTTCGGCAGTTGGGTCAATCATGTATGCGATGTTGTGTACCAGACCGGATGTAGCTTACTCACTAGGTGTAGTGAGTAGGTATCAATTAGATCCAGGAGAGAAACACTGGAAAGCTGTGAAGAACATTCTTAATTACATGAGAAGGACTAAAGAGATGTTCTTGGTGTATGGTAATGGAGAACTCCAGGTGGAGTCCTTTACCGATTCGAGCTTCCAAAGTGATAGGGACGACAGTAAGTCGGTCTCCGGTTTTTCCTTCACCCTCAATGGAGCGGCGGTATGTTCGAAGAGTTCTAAGCTAGATACCGTAGCAGACTCGATGATGGAGGCTGAATACATCGCTGCCAATGATGCTGCCAAAGAGGCTGTCTGGATGAAGAAGTTCATAAGATGAACTTGGTGTGGTTCCATCCATTGAGAATCCAATACCTGTGTATTGTGATAATAATGGAGCTGTGGTTTTGGCCAAGGAACCCCGGTCCCATCAGTGATCCAGACATATTTCTAGGCGGTATTACCTGATCAGGGAGATAGTAGATTGCCGGGAGATCGAGGTCAAGAGAGTTGACATGAAGGATAACACAGCGGATCCACTCACCAAGGCCCTCCCCCAGATGCTAATCGAGATACTTTTTAGGATGTTGGGTATGAGATACTACAACAACCAGCCTTAGTGCAAGTGAGAGATTATTAGTGATATGTATGTCCTAGAGGCCATTATTGTATGATATAGTGGATGCTTGGACATATATATGGAGGACTTTCTTGTTATCTGGTTGGCTTTATCTTAACATGTTCACTGGTATTATTATACTGTCTCTCATATACATGTTGATAAATCCCTTAAGATGTAGGCTTGACTACCAGGACTATGATGCAGATCATACTACTGGGACCTGAGTAGTCCACAAGCACATCCTTCAATTGTTCCTAATCGAGGGAATATCGAGACAGGGCATCGATATTCCATTGTAGTCCAGTGCGTCCGTTTCTTGACTCTGTATAGGGCGATGGTTGATCCCATATCCATTGGTGTTTGACATCAAAGATTGTACACATGTTCTCCTTAGAGAATGGGTACACCGAACAGGACTCGCCGAGAACTCCTAGATGGTACTATACCTATCGTCAAATAGCAGTTCTCTGGTGATACTGGTATAGGTTAGTCTGTAGACCCGAGATCGACATAGAGTCTTGTGTGGTTCCCACTGTGCTTTGATTTCCTCCCTACCACGGCTCAAAGGAGTCATGCAAACAGGTGGATTTTAGGTACAGTCCCGAGTCACATGGAGGAAATGAGCGATAGGATGGGTTTCGTCTCTCCCGGTATAGGGAGTTGATGTTGCGCTATGCTCGATTGGCTATAACAGGAAGTCCCTGGCTAGGGCTGACGATGAGATTTACTGATAAGTGTTATCAGTAGTTTCTCGTACCGTTATAAGCCTTACATCAGCATGACTTATCAAGTTATTAGGGTCTGATGATTCCACCCCCAGACTCGATATGCGAAATATCAGACGAAGAGACCGGACTGTACGGTAAGTGTTACCTATAGGCTTCATGGGAGTTTGGACAAGCTTGCTTGTTGATCTTCTATTCGCTCAACACCTGGGTAGCCGTTACGTCCAGCTAGTACCGCTGACGGCTTGTGGGTGACTTATGTGATCATCACCTACTGCTGGCATATTGATGAGTCTTTAGAGTCCCACATAGAAGTTTCCTGGTTCAAGCGAAACGAAGTAGGGCACATATGCTGATATGTGAGGTGGCCTAATTAAATACGAGTATGTGATACCATATACTAATCTGGCAGTTATTTGATATCAGTTAGGTTATATGTGATATAACTGGATTATTGAATCAAGTGTTCATTTGATAATGTGATATACAGATAAATGGTATTAGTCAGTTATATGTGATACAAACGGATTATTAAATCAAGTGTTGATTTAATAATATGATATATATTTATATTTGATATAATTGCATATTGACTAATATTATTAGCTCACTAATTATTCTTCATAATATATATATATATGAAGCATGGCATGAATTTTCTATTTTTAGAAAATAGAAAATGAGGTGGAAAATGGGTGACTTTTTGTGGCATGGAGCATAGCATGGCTTATTATTTTTTATAT
This sequence comes from Agapanthus africanus, assembly GCA_030015575.1. Lineage (NCBI taxonomy): Eukaryota > Viridiplantae > Streptophyta > Magnoliopsida > Asparagales > Amaryllidaceae > Agapanthus > Agapanthus africanus. Next base: position 128,369,753 of record JASDDO010000016.1, on the reverse strand, counting down.
TCTTTCGCTTGCACTATTGAAGTTTGGCTACAATTTTTAATGGTTAAAAAATTGTATGCTTCAATAATAGGTGAGCTAATGAAGAGCCATTCAACACTTCATTCTAGACTTGAGTTATTTTCCTCACTTGAGTTTTTCTTGAGCACATATTATGAGCTCTTGCTCTCTAGCTATCTCCATCCTCCTCATCACCTCCTCCAAGCTCAATCCCTCACATGTGCTGTGAAACCTTGAGCTTGTGAGAATCCTAGTGAGCAAACATAACCCCTACTTCACCATCCTACACTAGATTAGCGCTTTGGTTTAGTGTGTTTCCTTCACTAAAGAGTTTAGTTAAGAGGAAGGTTGGATTAGCGGACTTTGGGTGGATCATCTTCGGCACGAAGGTCATCGAAGGAAGTTCGTTCAACCTTCAAGTGGTGCTTAGTGGAGTCGCGTAGACTACTACACGGAGCATGTCATGAGAAGGACACGATCTACAAAGATTGTAGCCATCAATCTCTTAGCTATAGTTTGTTATATCATCTTGTAAACCCTAATCATCTAGTTTAAGATCTTGGTTAGTGTTGATTAGCACCCCAAATTTTTAAAAAATGGCATGCTTGATGCTAGTAAAACCCAGTGGTGATGCTAATATACACTTTCATGCACCTCATTCGATGAGAAAAGAGCCTTGATCCCTTCACTGGGAGTTCACTCTTAAGCAAAAGTTTATGATACTATGAACTACTCGGTTTTCTTCAAAACCACTTGTTTTAAAATGCGAAGCCTAAACCACTCCTTTTCAAAGCTACTTGAGTTCCTTCAATGATATCATGTTCATTACGTTAAAAGTTTTTCGCCAAAACTAGCCGTAACCCTCCATCATTTTAGATGGGTATCTTCTAGTACTCAAGCTATATGTTTTGACCTTCGCCAAGGTATAGAGTTTCGTAGCTAGGGGATACTTGTTTGCTGCATAGATAGATGCATTAATTTAGGAAAGGAGTCCATCTGTTTTAACCTTCGCCAAGGGCTAGTACGAATGGGTCTATATTAATCAAGACAATGCCGGGTTGAACTTGACTTGCGACTTATAATGTTTTGACCTTCATCAAGGACATAAGCGCTTGGGGATAAAAGCCATATCAAGAATTTCAAATATAAGGGAAACTTGCCAAGTTTGCGTATACCTTCTGGCGTGTTGTAATTTTGGTCGGCTTTCATCAAAGTTATCACACAACGATAGTTGGGTCCTGATTCCCACCGATAAGTAGGTATTACTCCTCGGGAGATTTTCACTTCATAATTAGCAAACTTATTAGCTGTCTAGAAAGTGTTAACGAGGTTACACTTTTGCAGAAATGGGGTTATTTAATTGGGTTCATGCGAAGGCACGAGGGACCTCCCTCAGAGTACCAACACTAGCCTAGCTGAACGGTTAGCGAACTTGTACTATGTATATGATCCCGACTATTTCTTCTTTAAGGGTTTGAAGGAGAATTGGAGAAAACAGTGGGAGCCATCCTGATTAGATAAAGTGATTAACCAATCTAATCTTGAAAGCGTGCATGCCGAGTGTTTCTTTTCTCTATCTGGTTATTCAGCCATGACTTACCTTAATTTAAAACTCATTAACCAAGTTAATCGTACCTTTTACACACTTTGGCTTTAGATTGTCATGATTCACGAAAAAGTCACATATTTTCCTACTACTCCTACTTTTCCTTTGCCTTCTTTAGAACACTCCGTATCACTACGATGATCCATATTGCTTGGAAAGGCCATCGTTTAGTTACATACGAACTCGAAGAAATTATTTCAGCCGAGGATGGCCACTGGTTCTGGAGAATTTGGATTGTATAATTTTGTTGTCTCTCCTACTTCACCTTTTAGCTTGTTGAGAGATCATTGTATTATGAGAGTACATCAGTTATGCTTATTGGATAGTCTTCTTCCAAATCATAGGCTGGTGCTGAATGGTAGGGAAGGAAGAAAACCAATTAACCTAAGTGTGGTGTACAAAAAATAAGATGTAAAGACATATAAAGAGATTGATGTGAGGGTAAAGGAAATTGCGACTATTATGATAGATCTGGATAGTGAAAGTGGCATTACTAGGAATACCCGACCACCCATAGTGAAAACAGCCTTAGAGGGGGGTGAAAAATGCTTTATGGCAAACACGGAGTAATTTTTGCGAAACACAGAAATTATGCAGCGGAAATAAAGAAAATATAAAATACTAACTATCATAATCACAGAATCACAGAAAGTAAATGGACAAAGAAGACTGTCATCGAGATTTACCAACCCTGTGGCTAATCCTTGCTTGAGAATTCCTGCTTAAGCTTCAACACACTATCCATTGACTCCTTTCAGATGAAGAAACCCAGATCTTTTTCCAGGCTTAGATCCGAACCATTACAATTGTAGGTTGTTAATCACATAGACTTTTTTCCAGGCTTATGTCCAAACCTTTACAATGTAAAGATCTTAGACTTTTCTTCACCAGGTCGTACAAGATAAGATTTTACAATCTTAATAAACCAACATTAACAATCCTAACGATCTCAAAAGATAAATTAAAGTTTTGATTCAAGAAGATGAGGGATTGTATTTTGGAGATTAACAAAAGTTTAAAAACAAATTCGAAGAAGTTTTCAAGATTAAACAAGTTTAAAACAATAGCTTATTCGAAACTTTAAGAGATCTTTCTTTTCTAAAAGAGTAGAAAAGTCTAATGGTTCTAGAAAGACCTTTTCTCTCTGAAAAAGAGTAGTCAAAAACTTGAGAACAAGAGAGGCAAACTTTTCACCAAAACTCGAGAATAAAAACGTTTTAAAGAAAGAATTGGTGTGAAAGCTTGAGAAAATGATACCTATATATAGAATTAAGAAATTGGACAGTTGGGACACTTATTACAATTGCCCCAAAAAGAGAGAACATTTAGGGGTAGTTTATAGCCATTAGGAATTCAAAACTCCTACCAAAATTTAAATTTGAAAAATTTCAAAACCTGGAATGGACGTCCGTCATAGAAGTCTATAAGACGTCCTAAAAGACGTCCATATCCGATATCTTCATATACAGGACTTTGAATTTTAAAAAAAAATTTAAAATAGATTTTGGTGTTTAGGATTTGAAATAGAAAAATTTGATTCTAACCATATGAGATCGACCTGACTATAGACTCAAATAAAGTAGAAAAGTATTGTATGTCTTCGATGTGTGACTTTTCCGTTCATAACCTTTGAATACGTATTGAGTGCGTCTGAGTCTTGAATGTCTTGAGGTGTTAGTTGCGATATTAAGTATCCTTATACTTGAATAACACCAGTTGCGTAGCACTTTGACTAATTTGACATGGTTAGTAATCATATAGTATATTGAAATATGGTTTTGTAAAATAATCAAAACACTAAGAGATTCATATGCTAACAATCTTCCCCTTTTTGATATTTTACAAAACACAAATAAAATCATTTGAAAATAAATTCAAATGCCCCCCTTTAATATATGGTCATTATTTCTCCCCCTTTTTAGAAATATCAAAAAGATGTAAGCATGAATAAGAAATATGAAAAATAAGGAAGCAATGGAATGGTTTTTTTTGTTTTTTTTTAAAATGTGATAATAATAAAGTTATTAAAGATGCATAATAACAACTTAGACTTAAGCATACTGTTGGGGTCAAAAGTTTCACCCCGATCGACCAAGTCAAAACCAAGGTCAACCCCAAGTCAAGTAGGTCCGAGCCCAAGCTAAGTGGGCCCAAGCCCAAGTTAAGACCAAGCATGGAAGAGGCCGACTCCATGCCAAAAAGGATGCAATAAATTAGTCTAAATATAATTTTTAGAAATAAATGTATGTATAAATTAGTCTAAATATAATTTTTAGAAATAAATGTATGTAAATTGGGCAGAAAGCCAAAATTTTGTAAACCCCATAGCTTATGTGCAAAAAAAAATAAGCACATAAGGTATGGGATGACACAAGTGCCATTTGGCAAAGCCCAAGGGGCTATATCTAAAGTGTGTAACCTATAAAGGCAACATGATAAAAAAATCAAAATATAACTTTTCCATCCTCTCAAAAAATTAGGGTTTGTGTCTCCTTCTCTTTCTTCAAGATTCTGAACCTTCTTCTCTTTCTTGAATTAAATCAAGAGTTTAATTCTTTCTTTTAAAAAAATAAATAGTTTTTCACCATAAAACCCTTGAAGGGGAGCTCGGATCTGCCATCAAATCCCTAAAAGGGGTGGTTTTTAAGTCTCACCCCCTTTTCCCAAGATCCAGCTAACAGCGAGGAAGAAGAAGGAGACCGATCTCCAAAAATCCCATCTTGGGAAGATCCAAGGCCTAAAAGAAGATTTAGGGCCGGGGGGGCGGGGGGCGGAGAAAGGGGTCCCCTTTGATCACCTCCAAAGATTTCTGGGAGTTTAACTCCATTCAAGATCTATTGGAGTTTAACTCCACACAACAACAACAACAACAAAAACAACAACAATAATAATAATAAAATAAAACAAAAAAATCTCCTTTTCAGGAGTTTAACTCTAAAAGTTAATTAGGAGTACAACTCCCAGTGTAAGGCCTGAGCCCCCCTTGTCCTTTTTTAGGAGTTTAACTCCAAAAGTCAAATCAGGAGCACAGCTCCCAGTGCAGGGATTAAGTCCCCTTTTTCTCTGCGGGTTCCCGGCGCTCATTGCCTACGCGCCCTGCACGTGAGGCGCCGACGCCCCAGGCACGTGAGGGGCTGGCGCCCAGCGCCCACGCTCCAGGCACGTGAGGCGCTGGCACCCACGCTCCTGGCACATGAGGCACTAGCGCCCAATGCCTATGCGTCCTTAGGACGCCCCTCACTTTTTTTACACACACTCCACACTAAAAAACCTTCCCTGTTAGAACAAAATTTCTAACGGGGCACTGCCCCGCACCCCGCAAGGGGGCTGCTAGCCCCCTTAACCCCCAGCCAGCTATCCGGGTAGCAGGACCCCCATAAACTCTGCGGGGCCCCCGATATAACCAAAACCCTTCAGGAAACACATAAGCACACTGCACATTGATTTCACATGACTAGTTGACCCGTCAATCGGAGGTTCCCTCGCTTCAAAGGCGATGGTTAATTAACGGCAGCTTAGTCCGCGGCTGCCAAAGATTCAGGTCCCCTCAATCAATAAACCCTAGCCTACCCTAGGCAGGGGGATCTGTAATGCGCCTGACAAGCGTGCGTGTATTCCCATCTCAATGGGGTGATGAAAAACACCCTACAGATTCTGGCACGCCCGGTGGGATGCTTCTCCCTCCCATATCTTACGTCAAGTGTTCATGCGAACTCATTTAACATATATATCAATATTTGTACTGAAATAATGCTTTTCCATGCAGCAATCAACTTTCAACGACGATGTCTCCTAAGATGAATTCAGCTTCCGACCCGACCCCGATCACGTACGTAGTCAAGATCAATGCCCGTATGGTTCTCCCTGCCAGTCTTAGCCAGCAATAGGAGGAGCCACCCCGTCAATTTGGTTCCATTTTCATCTACCCTGCTGGAAGTGTAAGTCTACGGTAGCTCCCCGGCCATCAATCTGACGCCAAACGCGAAACAAAAACTTTATAATTGGCGCTATCGCATACTATAACCCGGATCTTGCCATTAACGCTAAACTAACATACTGTAAAGAGGTAGAAAGGCTATACCGATCGATCCGAGTCCTTCGGTCTTTAGCCATCATCCTACGCTCCTTTGCGGCAACTCCGATCTCCTGTCTCCTCATAGAGGTGGCACCACGTCAACGGATCTTTAAACGGGCTCCCGCCTCTATACCGAGGAAACTCGGTCATCAAGTCTGCTAAAAGAGATGACCAAGATGAAGTAGAGAATGAGTAGAATACTTTGTCTCAAACACCCTAGGGTTCTCATCACATGAGAGGGTTAGGGTGGAGGTTGAAGAAGATGCTTAGGATTGGAAATGGTGAACTCAATAAAACTCAAGAGAGCAAAATAACCAAGCACCAAAAATAAGCCTTGGCTGTCCAAATAATGAGTGGTGATATATATGAGGTTTTGTGATGAAATATCAAGGAAAATATCTTCGCAAAATATCCCCACAAACCCATCATAATATCCTACCCAAAACAAAACTCATTAACTCTTTAATGACTCACTAGATGACTCATTACATGAGTCATTGGTGAACATTCTAGAGTTAATGTGTCATCCAAAATGAGTCACCCTTTCTAAAAAACTTTTAACCATTTAAACCAAAATGATTAACTAAAAGAAATGCATCTTCTAAAATATTCTCGTAATGGATTACGAAAATACCCCTCACCTGTATATACATACCTGTATCCGTATTCCGACCGAATACGAATACGAGAGACTAAAATATTCCTTCTCAATATAATACATGGATCTGGCTTAAACCAAAGCCCACCAGTATTATCTGTCCGAAATATGACACGTGCGCAAACGCACGTGTATTTTCCGAACCCTTTCATAAAACCATACGGCCTCTACAACGTTTCGCCCGAACTTCGGAAACTATCTATGGGGGACTCTAAAGACTCGTCAGTAGCCTGGCAGTGGGTTTAACCACAAGCACGTCAGCGGCACTAGCTGTGCGTAACGGCTGCCCATGTACTAACCGAAAGAGAAGCCTGATGAGCGAACTCATCCTGGAACCCTACTGAGCCTATTAGTGACAATATACATGCAGTCCGGTTCGTTCGTCTATGAGTATCGCATATCGGGCCTAGGGGGCTGGTAACGTCAGACCCCCAATAACGGTATAAGTCGTGTCGGAGTGTAGCCCAGAACACCTTGAGATACTACTGGAGTACGTACCAGTAAATCTCCTGCCTTAGCCTAGGACTTTGTGTAATGGCTCTCCTAGACACAGCACGATCTCACCCCCAATACCGGGAGAGACGAATCCCCTGCCGATCCGCTCACTTGCCTCCATGTAGCTCGGGACTGTACCCAACTAAAACCTGTTTGCACGACTCCTTTGATCCGTGGTAGGGTAGTAATCAAAGCACAGTGGGAACTCACACGAGACAAATGACGATCTCAGGTCGATGAACTAACCTGTACACATGTCACCAGGGAACTGCTATCTGATGCTAGGTATAAATACCAACTAGCAGGTTCCCGACGAGTCCTGTCCGGTGTACTCATAACCCAATGAGCACCTGTATACAACTTAGGTGATCCAACTGACACCAATGGCTTGTGAGACCGGTCATCGCCCCTCGTCGGGGTCTCGACTGTATACACTAGTCTACTCCAGAGTATCGATGCCCTGTCTCGAAACTCCCACGACTAGGGACCACTTTTAAGGATGTGCTTATGGACTACCCAACTCTCACGTATATGATCGCCATCATACTGTTGGTAGTCAAGGAAGATCCTAAGGGCTCTATCAACGTGTAATAGTGACCAGTCACCTGAACCTATACACGACTGATAAAGGCAAGCCAGATAGCATACTATCATCTCGAGTATGACTGTCCTACCGGTATAGGTCCTCCCTCAATCATTGCAATCATGTACCTGCGATCCAATAATTGACTTTGAGGGCACTATATCCAACAATCTCCCACTTGCACTTAAGGCTAATTATTGCGATGTCGCATACTCACAGCCCGTGTGATACCGAACACCCAACTCCTCTACTAATCAGTTTCAAAAACCTCATTTGTAAAACTCTTGTGTTCGAGAAATAGCCTCAATGAGTGGATCCTGTTGGAGATAGTGCCCTCAGAGTCAATTATTAGATCACATGCACGTGATTGCAATGATTGAGGGAGGACCTATGCCGATAGGACAGTCTTACTCAAGATGATAGTATGCAATCTGGTTTATCTTTATCATCGTGTGCTGCTTTAGGTGACATTACAGATCACTATTGCACGTTGGAAGAGCCCTTAGGATTCTTGCTTGACGGCCAGCAGTATGATGGCAATCATATACGTGGGAGCTGGGGTCTATAAGCACATCCTTAAAAGGTCCCTAGTCGTAGGAGTTTTCGAGACAGGACATCGATACTCCAGAGTAGACTAGTGTATACAGTCTGTAAGTCGATGTACAACACCCCACGACTTGCGGGGAGGCGGAATAATGAAAAACGATCTTGTTTTAGGCGTAAAAATCGACTAACCGAGAATCTTTGCATAAACAATAACTAACAACAAATATAGGAGTTTACAACTACTATGAAAAGTGATTATACCTAAAGATCCGAGTCCTTCGTCTTGTCGTTCTCCACGTCCTCTCCGGCCTTCTCTAAGTGGTAGAAGATCCACCCGAGAGCTTCACTACAAGCTTCACCTCAAACTAGAGGTAACTAGGTTTCTTAAATCGCTAATCTAAGCAACCTAGGTGATATAGAGAATGGTTATGGATTAAGTAGTCTAATCTAATCCTTGTACTCAACACATGAGAGGGGAGGATTAGGGTTTGAAGAGAGAGAGCTTGAGGAGAGAGAAAGTGAGCAAGAGAATGGAATGGGATAATGATCTCTCATAATATATATGAAGCATCAATAATAACAAGATAAATCAAGTAAATGATTTAAAAACCATGCTCCATAAATATCTAATGGGTGATTCATCTCCATGAGTCATTAAGCATTTATGATGCATTAATGACATGGATGAATCACTCAAATGAATCACTAATCCCATTTAATGCATATGCCACCTTAACCCCCAAGTCAACATCTTCTAGAAGCTTCTCGCGCAATTATGAGAACGCCCCTCCTATCCGTGAAAACACGGAAAAACTTTAGACTGTATAAATCCAATAACCGGATACTAGAAACTGGGTTAAACCAAAGCCGACTAGTAAAAACTGTCCGGATGTCGTACGTGCGTAAACACACGTATGCGTCCGAACCCTTGTCGTAAAACCATACGACCTCTATATCGTTTCGCCTGGAGTAGGGAAACTCTCTATGTGGGACTCTAGAGACTCGACTACTATGCTGGCAGTGGGTTTAACCACAGACCGCAAGCGGCACTAGCTGTACGTAACGGTCCCCAGGTAGATGTCGATAAGAAGGCCGATGAGAAAACCCATCCGAACTCCTACTGAGTCTGATGTGACAATCTCCGTACAGTCCAGTCTGTTCGTCTAAGACTATCGCATATCGGGCCTAGGGGGCGGCAAGCGTCAGTCCCCTAATAGCGGTATAAGTCGTGTCGGAGCGAAGCCCATTACACCCTGAGAAACTACTGGAACCTACCAGCAAATCTCGCTTGCCCTGGCCAGGGACTTTGCGTGACACAGCGCGATATCAACCCCCAATACCGGGAGAGACGAATCCTATCTAACCGCCACTGCCTCCAAGTGCTCGGGACTGCACCCAACTGCTACCTGTTTGCACGACTCCTTTGAGCCGTGGTAGGGTCGCAATCTAAGAATAGTGGGACACACTCGAGGCGAAGTAGCAGTGTCAAGTCTGCGGACTTTACTGTACTCATGTCACCTGAGAACTGTTCGCTGACGACTGGTATAATACCAACCAACAGTTCCCTGTGAGTCCTGTCCGGTGTACCCGTAACCTAACGAGCACCTGCATACTATCTCCAGTACGACGTACTGACGGCTGTGGGACAGACCATCTCCCCAACTGGGATGAGAAGCGTACACACTAGTCTACTCCGGAGTATCGATGCCCTGTCTCGATAATCCTACGACTAGGGACCTGAATAAGGATGTGGTTGTAGACTACCCAGCCCCCACTAGTGTGACTGCCATCACAACGCTGGTAATCAAGCAAGATCCTAAGAGCTCTATCAATACATATACTCACATATTAAGATAGAAAAACCAAGTAGCATACTACCATGTTTAGCAAGACTGTTATATACATGTGAATATCCCAAGCTTCCATTAAGTAATATACAAACTAGTATGATACAGTAATGGCCTTCTAGGGCATAAACACTAACAATCTCCCACTTGCACTAGGGCCATGTACTGGCGTATCGAAGACCGATGATCTCGAGTAGCCTCTCGAACTGAATCTGAGGTAGGGCCTTAGTGAATGGATCGGCAATGTTATCCTCTGTATTTACTCTCTTTACCTCGATCTCCCGGCGATCAACGATCTCCCTGATCAGGTGATTCCGCCTTAAGATGTGTCTGGACTTCTGATGGGACCTGGGTTCCTTCGCTAAAGCTATAGCGCTGTTGTTGTCGCAATACAGAGGTATTGGACTAACACTGGTAGGAACCACCTGAAGTTCTGTGAGGAACTTCTTCATCCAGACAGCTTCTTTTGCGGCATCGCAAGCAGCTATGTACTCCGCTTCCATCGTTGAGTCAGCAACGGTGTCCTGCTTGGAACTCTTCCAACAGACCGCCCCTCCATTGAGGGTAAAGACATAACCCGACATGGACTTGGAGTCATCCTTGTCACTTTGGAAGCCGGAATCAGCATAGGCCTCCATCCTGAGGTCTTTTCCACCGTAAACCAAGAACATCTCTTTAGTCCTCCTCAGGTACTTGAGAATGTTCTTTACTGCTATCCAGTGATTCTCCCCTGGGTTTGCCTGATACCGGCTTACAACGCTCAATGCGTATGCTACATCTGGTCTGGTACATAACATCGCATACATTATAGAGCCTACCGCAGAAGCGTAGGGTATAATCAACAAGCGTTCCCTTTCCAAATCAGTCTTGGGAGACATCTCTTTAGAGAGGGTGATTCCGTGACAAGCCGATAGGTTACCGCGCTTAGAATCTTCCATACTGAATCTTTTCAATATGGTGTCTATGTACCTGGACTGTGAAAGTCCCAACATCCTCTTTGATCTATCACGATAGATCTGGATCCCCAGAATGTAGGTGGCATCACCCAGGTCCTTCATGGAGAATTTCTGTGACAAGAATCTTTTGACTGACTGTAGCATAGGAATATCATTTCCTTTTAGGAGAATGTCATTCACGTACAAGACGAGGAATACAACAACTCTCCCTACAATCTTACTGTATATGCATGGTTCATCTGGATTTTTGATAAAGTCGAATTCTTTGACAGTATCATCAAAACAGATGTTCCAACTCCGCGATGCCTGCTTTAGTCCATAAATGGACTTAAGCGGCTTGCATACTTTACCGCTGCTCCCACTCTGAATGAATCCCTCTGGCTGATCCATATAGACGCTCTCTTCTAAATTTGTATTTAGAAAGGCCGTCTTTACGTCCATTTGCCAGATCTCATAATCGTGGAAGGCAGCAATAGCAAGAAGGACCCGAATGGATTTCAGCATAGCCACTAGAGGAAAGGTTTCGTCATAGTCCAAACCAGGTCTTTGACGGAAACCCTTTGCAACAAGTCTAGCCTTTTAAGTTTCAACCTGTCCATCTACACCAATCTTCTTTCTCAAGATCCAATTGCATCCTACGGGTTTTACCCCATCTGGAGCAGTGTCCAAAGTCCATACTTTGTTAGTGTACATGGACTCCATTTCGGTCCGCATTGCATCCAGCCATTTTACCGAGTCGCCGCTCTGAATGGCTTGCTGGAAGCTAGTAGGGTCGTCATTATCAATGACGCAATCTTCTCAATCCCCTTCTATAAGAAAACCGTAGTATCTCTCGGGCGGATGAGACTGCCTACTACTTCGGCGGATAGGCGCTGGTATGTCCCTTTCTTCTGAAATCTCTTGTTCTACCAAACTTTCAGTAACAGCTTGTGGTTCTGGAATTTCTTCCAGTTCTACTGCACTCCCACTCTTCTGATTTTCTAAAAATTCAGTTTCTAAGAAGCGGGCATGACGAGAAACAAAAACCTTTTGTTCCTCTGCGTAATAGAAGCAATATCCCATGGAGTTCTTTGGATATCCCACAAACTTACACTCTACTGAGCGTGCCTCGAGCTTGTCCGGATGCTGCTTTTTTACAAAAGCTGGACACCCCCATGTCTTCAGGTACTGAAGATAGGGTTTCTTCCCACTCCACATCTGATATGGTGTGGTAGGCACTGTTTTGGTTGGAACCTTGTTCAAAAGATATGCCGCTGATTCTAGCGCATAACCCCAGAATGATCGTGGTAACTCAGCCTTACTTATCATGGAATGAACCATATCCAATAGGGTTCGATTCCTCCTCTCCGATACACCGTTGTGTTGTGGTGTGTATGGAGGAGTAAGCTGAGAGAGAATTCCATTCTCTTTTAAGTAACCCAGGAACTCGGCACTTAAGTATTCACCACCTCGATCAGATCTCAGTGTCTTAATACTTTTGCCTGTTTGGTTTTCCACTTCATTCTTGTATTCCTGGAATTTCTCAAAGGCCTCGGATTTATGCTTCATTAAGAAGATATGTCCATACCTAGAGAAATCATCCGTAAAAGTAATGAAGTAGGAATAACCTCCTCGCGCATGTGTAGACATTGGACCACACACACCACTGTGTACGAGTCCCAAGAGCTCGCTCGCTCTTACTCCGTGTCCAGTAAACAGAGTCTTTGTCATCTTTCCCATGAGACAAGATTCACAAGTGGCATAAGACTGATATTCGAACGGATTCAAATATCCTTCTCTATGTAACTTCGTTAATCTTGTTTCATTGATGTGACCTAGTTTACAAAGCCATAAGAAAGCCTGATTCATTTTTGGAGACTTTCTTTTAAGTGTGTTCTGGACATTGAAAACCTGAGCTTGACTCAATACGTATATACCGTCATCTAATATACCGGACCCAATCAGAACTTGATTTAGGTGGATATGAACTACATCGCTTATGAATGTAAAGTCATATCCCTCTCTCGAAAGTGAGGACACTGATATGATATTACAAGTCAAACTAGGTACATACAGACAGTTACGTAGAATCAATATCTGCCCACTTGTCAAACCTAGGCGATATTCTCCCACGGATTCACCGTCCACGCTCATTCCGTTTGCAACTCTGAGAGACATATCACCTATCCTTATAACTCTACGGTTTCTCAAAGCATGTAATGAATTACAGATATGAGATCCTGCTCCGGTATCTAGTACCAAGGAAGTAGAGTTAATTGACAAACAGTTCTCAATTACAAACACACTAGAGGCTGAAGCCACAACATGCTTCGTATCCTGGCTACTGGCTTCCAAAGCCCTGCAATCCTTCTGCCAATGTCCGTTCCCATAACAATAGGAACATCCCTCCTTGCCTACACCAAGTCCCGAAACTTTTTCTCTTCCCTTTCCTCCTACTTTACTGACACTGTATATCGGCTTTGTAGAGGTCTTCTTCTTTTCATCCTTTGCTTTCGCCCTGGATGTAGAAGAAGAAGGTCCCCCATTAAGCAGAGCTTTTGTCTCCCTGGTTTCTTTCAGGGTGTAAGTAGAGGGTAGGGACTGTGGAAATAAGTCAGTATATGACCTGTTTCCCAACGTGGTCTCCAGGTCCTTGAGCTCATCAATATAGCTAGTCATCGTAAGGACGTTGTCCCTTACAGATGACCCATCAGCCGACCTCGCTTGAATTAATTCGTTCGAGGCCTCATATCTTGCGATATGAGATTGCTCTCCATATAATTCTTTGTTATGGAGAAAGATGGAAACTGAGTCCATCTTCTCATGCTGCTTCTGGTATATACCATCAACTGAAGCCAACACGAGGCACTTGGCTTTTACTTTATCCTTTTCCTTTGTCTGACGGATATCCATATCCACGACGGTAGAAACTGGAACTGGGACGGCGGGATCTTGAGTAGTAATAGGGTGGTCCAGCTTGTCATAGGCAATGGTCATCTGGACAGACCTTTGCCAGTCAAATAAGTTAGATTCAGTCAACTTGTTATCTAGATGTAACCTAGTCATGGTCACAAGGTCGCTGCAATGAGAGAGAGAGAAGAAAACACTTTAGCATGATGCTCTTGCAAGTTTAGATTGGTTTTTAATTTATCTAAACTGGATGGCTCCCACTGTTTCTCGAATCCTTCCACAAACTATAAAAGAAGAATTAGCCAGGACTATTCTCACCGTACAATACTTGCTTAACCGTTCATCCAGGTTAGTGTCGATACTTCGAGGGAGGTTTTCCAACGCTTTCGCGAAGTTCCTTAATTAAATAACCTCTTTTATCTGGGGGCGTAGCCCCGCTGACACCTTTCTCGACACCTACTTGGTTTATAGCATTGATCGTTAAGTGACGAATCTCCTGATAAGTAGCATATACTCATAGTTGGATCGGGATCCAAATATCATCGTATGATAATGTTGAAGGAATCCTACCAACATTCATCAAACTCCAAATGGTATGCAACACTAGCAAGTTTCAGTTTCTTTAGAAACTCCCGATGTGGATTTTTGCCCCATGTTCTTATGACCTTGACGAAAGCCAACAAATCATAAAACACATGTCAAGTTCTGACATCATTATCTTGTTAATTTGAACCCATCCGTATATACCCTTAACGAAAGCCAACAAGGTTATACGACTGTCCCAAACCAACTCATATATCTATGCAACAAATGAATACCCCAGTAGCTACCAAACACTATGTCTTGACGAAAGCCAACAAACATAGCTTGAATACTACTGACCATCCATAAGAAATGACGGAGGGCGACGACTGGTTTTGGCGAAACCGTGAACGTAGTGAACTTGATATAACCGAAGGAACCTGATAGCTTTTTAAAAGGAGTGGTTAAAGCTCCGCAATTAAAAAATCTGCTCTTTTAAAATAACCGAATGGTTTCTTTTAAATTTGTTCCAACGATTCAACTTTGGTTTATTTTCTTTGCATTAAAATAATGCGTCCCATCATTTAACCTATCATTGCAGAAAACAACGAAAATACAACATCCTCTTATGCCATCCGCATTCGCCACGGGGTCCCGTCATCACCCGTTAGGTTACTTAACTAACGACAGAGCGGGGGCTGGGCTAGCGTGGGTGTAAAACATAAGTGACGTCTAAATAGCTATCGTATATAGATATTGTACATTCGTCAAACGTAATAATAGGCATTCCAGATCTCATATGAACTTTATTGGATTTGCAAGAAATCCGTGTTTGTTTAGAGACTGCAACAAAAGACGGATTGCACAGTTGTGATGAATAGCCATTACCCCACCTTAGACCCCTACGGGTACGGCAAACTACCCGCCTAATACCCGAAGTGAAGCGGTCTCCCTTAACAAAGTGAGTAGGCCACTAAACACTTCAAATTACCCGGTAGTTTGTGCACCCCATCTTGGGTCTATCCTAGGAGCAAAAACAGTAAAATGAAATAATACAATGGTGGCTACATCCGCAACCTGGATGCGTCCCGCAAAATAATATTACAACATATTACAATTACATTGAATGAATTAAAATAATAACCCATCACAAAACCCGGCTAATCATCACAACTGTCCAATACAGTTCACATCCACAAACAGTAAAAAACATTACAGAAATGTGCAATCCCGTGCCAACCGACATACTAGCAGTTAGGGGAGGTTTACGAACACATTATACAATCACAGATATAATCATATTAGCAAACATCGTAAAATTTCGATCGAGCAAAACACTTTAGATTCTACTGCAAAACTTCTCAGTGCACCTGAGATCTTAGCAGAAAATAAAATATCCAGAAATATCACTGTTAACACAAAGGGGGTACTCGAAAAATTTGGGCCGACTCGGCCCAAACTCGGCCGCGGATCCGCGGCAGATCGCATGGATCCGCCGCAGTTCCGCGGTGAGTTAGCCGAATTGGGGGTCAAAATTTCTTCAGTAGCCCTATAATTTCATTCTTGTTATTCTGCAGGTCCCTGAAAAATTTTTAGGGCATGTTTTAAATTCGACAGAAACTGTGTTAATGCGACGATGTTTCCGGTTCTTTTTGCGTTCGAAATTCTTGCGACTTTGCTAATGAGTTAATTATTGTTTAGCGGGGCTCTGATACCACTGTAAGTCGATGTACAACACTCCACGACTTGCGGGGAGGCGGAATAATGAAAACCGATCTTGTTTTAGGCGTAAACATCGACTAACCGAGAATCTTTGCATAAACAATAACTAACAACAAACATAGGAGTTTACAACTACTATGAAAAGTGATTATACCTAAAGATCCGAGTCCTTCGTCTTGTCGTTCTCCACGTCCTCTCCGGCCTTCTCTAAGTGGTAGAAGATCCACCCGAGAGCTTTATTACAAGCTTCACCTCAAACTAGAGGTAACTAGGTTTCTTAAATCGCTAATCTAAGCAACCTAGGTGATATAGAGAATGGTTAAGGATTAAGTAGTCTAATCTAATCCTTGTACTTAACACATGAGAGGGGAGGATTAGGGTTTGAAGAGGGAGAGCTTGAGGAGAGAGAAAGTGAGCAAGAGAATAGAACGGGATAATGATCTCTAATAATATATATGAAGCATCAATAATAACAAGATAAATCAAGTAAATGATTTAACAACCTTGCTCCATAAATATATAATGGGTGATTCATCTCCATGAGTCATTAAGCATTTATGATGCATTAATGACATGGATGAATCACTCAAATGAGTCACTAATCCCATTTAATGCATATGCCACCTTAACCCCCAAGTCACCATCTTCTAGAAGCTTCTCGCGCAAATACGAGAACGCCCCTCCTATCCGTGAAAACACGGAAAAACATTAGACTGTATAAATCCAATAACCGGATACTAGAAACTGGCTTAAACCAAAGCCGACTAGTAAAAACTGTCCGGATGTCGTACGTGCGTAAACACACGTATGCGTCCGAACCCTTATCGTAAAACCATACGACCTCTATATCGTTTCGCCTGGAGTAGGGAAACTCACTGGGTGGGACTCTAGAGACTCGACTACTACGCTGGCAGTGGGTTTAACCACAGACCGCAAGCGGCACTAGCTGTACGTAACGGTCCCCAGGTAGATGTCGATAAGAAGGCCGATGAGGAAACCCATCCGAACTCCTACTAAGTCTGATGTGACAATCTCCGTACAGTCCGGTCTGTTCTTCTAAGACTATCGCATATCGGGCCTAGGGAGGCGGCAAGCGTCAATCCCCTAATAGCGGTATAAGTCGTGTCGGAGCGAAGCCCATTACACCCTGAGAAACTACTGGAACCTACCAGCAAATCTCGCTTGCCCTGGCCAGGGACTTTGCGTAATGGCTCTCTGACACAGCGCAATATCAACCCCTAATACCGGGAGAGACGAATCCTATCTAACCGCCATTGCCTCCAAGTGCTCGGGACAGCACCCAACTGCTACCTGTTTGCACGACTCCTTTGAGCCGTGGTAGGGTACCAATCTAAGAACAGTGGGACACACTCGAGGCGAAGTAGCAGTGTCAAGTCTGCGGACTATACTGTACTCATGTCACCTGGGAATTGTTCGCTGACGACTGGTATAATACCAACCAACAGTTCCTTGTGAGTCCTGTCCGGTGTACCCGTAACCTAACGAGCACCTGCATACTATCTCCAGTACGACATACTGACGGCTGTGGGAAAGACCATCTCCCCAAATGGGATGAGAAGCCTACACACTAGTCTACTCCGGAGTATCAATGCCCTGTCTCGATAATCCTACGACTAGGGACCTGAATAAGGATGTGGTTGTAGACTACCCAGCCCCCACTAGTGTGACTACCATCACAACGCTGGTAGTCAAGCAAGATCCCAAGAGCTCTATCAATACGTATACTCACATATTAAGATAGAAAAACCAAGTAGCATACTACCATGTTTAGCAAGACTGTTATATACATGTGAATATCCCAAGCTTCTATTAAGTAATATACAAACTAGTATGATACAGTAATGGCCTTCTAGGCCATAAACACTAACACAGTAGAGACCCCGACGAGGGGCGGTGGCCGGTCTCACAACCCACTGGTGTCAGTTGGTTCACCTAAGATGTATACAGGTGCTCATTAGGTTATGAGTACACCGGACAGGACTCGCCGGGAACATGCTAGTTGGTATTATACCTGACGTCAGATAGCAGTTCCCTGGCGACATGTGTACAGGTTTGTTCATCGACCTGAGATCATCATTTGTCTCGTGTGAGTTCCCACTGTACTTTGATTACTACCCTACCACGTCTCAAAGGAGTCGTGCAAATAGGTTTTAGTTGGGTACAGTCCCGAGCCACATGGAGGCAGTGAGCGGATCTGCAGGGGTTCGTCTCTCCCGGTTTGGGGGTGAGGTCGCGCTTTGTCTAGGAGATCCATTACACGAAGTCCTTGGCCAAGGCAGGAGATTTACTGGTAGGTATTCCAGTAGTATCTCAGGGTGTTCTGGGCTATACTCCGACACGACTTGTACCACTTTTAGGGGTCTGACTTTTACCAACCCCCTAGGCCCGCCATGCGATGCTCATAGACGAACGGACCGGACAGTACGGATATTGTCACTGACAGGCTCAGTAGGGTGTCAGGATGAGTTCGCTCATCGACGTCCCTTTTGGTCAATACCTGGTAGCCCGTTACGTATGGCTAATACCTCTGACGTGCTAGTGGTTAAATCCACAGCCAAAGTATTGACGAGTCTTTAGAGTTCCCTACAGACAGTTTCTCAAGTTTCGGGCGAAACGCTGTAGAGGACGTATGGATATATGGCAGGGTTCGATCATATACGTGCGGTATTGCACGGATCATGATCGGACGGATAATACTAGCGGGCTTTGGTTTAAGCCGGATCCTAGTATTGTACAGTGTAGATTTTGTCTCATTGCATTTGTATTCAGTCGGAATACAAATACGGGTATGTATATACAGTCGCGGGGTTTTCCTGTAATTTATTACGGGATCAGTTTTTTTGAGTTGCCAGTTTGCTTTCCGTTTCAGCCATTTTCCTTTGTTTCTTTCATTGGCTGAAAATTAGTGGAAGAGGGCTTATTTGCAAATGTGCAAATTAGCAATTTGGAGGGTTGTTTTTGTGATGATAGCTTCATGATGGTTCAACCATCATTTGACTTCTTTGTTCATCATTTCTTGCTATGATGGTTTTAGGTGATGGGTTTTGGTTTTGACTTGGGTGTGATCATTGATTCTCATCATCACCATTTTTCTCTCTCTTGCATTATTGCTCACTCCCTCTCTCACTCTCCTATATGGCTGGCCACTTTTTGGAGGTAGAGGTGATTCATTTTTGTGTGTGGGAAATTATTCACTCTCAATTCATTCACTCAAAATTCCATACCTCATCTCCATAGTTCATTCCTCCACCCAAATGGCAACATCACTAACCCCGTGAGACAAACCATTCTACACTTACCCTACAGCATTCTTGGACGCGTCGGCTCGCCAACTTCGTGCCCGAGTTGCCTCGGTCCAGAGGTGGGAGCCCGTAAAAAGACCCGGCGATGTGGTGCCCTTTCCGACGAGGAGATGAATACCGGAGATTCCGCAAGGAGATCGGGATGGTGGCCGAAGACCGAAGGACACGGATCGCTCGGTTTAGCTCTCTACCCTTTATTTTGTTAGCTAGTAGCAGGTTAATGGCCCGATCCGGGTTTAAAGTACGCGGTAGCGCCGGTTTAAAAGTTTACAGAAAAGTTTCGTTTCCGCATTTTGGCCTCGGAATGACGGCCGGCCCGCTGCCTTGCACTTACATTGGTATCAGAGCCACGCTATTAACCTAGTCTAGCTTGATCTAACGTGTTTACAAGTTCGATCGAACGGATTTTCCAAAAACCGCATTTTCAAATCACAGTTTCTGTCGATTTTATTTTGTGCTCCAAAAATTTTTCTGGGCATGTCCAAAAATCGTCAGGGTTTTTTAAGCATTCTGTGAAAATTTGGTAGCTCGATTGCACTGTTCCACCGTGGAACCGCGGCCAAACCCATGCATTTGCCGTGGTTCCGCCGCCATTTTGACACTTTGCTTCACCAAATTTCTACAGTAGCTATCTGACTTGGAAATAGGGTTTCTGGTATATTCTTTTTGGGCCCAGATTTATTTTAAGTGCTACAGTAGTGCTTGGGGCCCACTTCGGGAAATTTAGTCGATCGAAAATTTTAAACATGTTAGTTCACAGTATTTACATTATATCTGCGACCGTGAATGTCAATTGATCGGTAAATCCTGTCTAACTGCTATAGCCCTTTTAGACGGATTTGCGAAAGTGACATTCACGTTGATGTTCTATGTTGTGCTGTGATGTTGCGGATTTGTCGTGGTGGATAGCCTGGATGCAATGATAGTACAGTTTGGTTGTTTATGTACATTTGATATTGCGGGACGAGCGTCCGACATGCGGACTGCCGTCATTGACTGTTTGTATATTATTCTTTTGTGGCACGATCGGCCTGAGGTCGATGTACCCGTTGTATATTTTACTTTCTGTACTAGGATTACCCCGCGGTGGGGGTGCACGAATAGCCGGGTTCTAGAGGGCAACGGGCCCGCATCTCATGGCTTTGAGACGGAGGGGGATTTACTCAAGAATTGGCGGGCTATTCGCCGCACTCGTAGGGGGTAAAGGTTGACCCAAGGAGGGGTGCTCAAGTTACCGGATTCCGTGAAGTGCTGGATGGTCCATTCACGTTGTTGAAGGGGGCTGCCTCGCTTCCGGTTTTGGCGGGTAACTTGCTGTGCCCGTAGGGGTCTAGGATTTCATTGCACAGGCTATCCACACGACCAGGGGAACATCGGGTTTCAGTAGCGGCTCTATGAAACCCGGGGATCCCAGATATTTGTATTATTCTGTGATGCTTATTACATTTTTGTGATGTTGCATTTTATCACGCCTTGATCGATTATTAAATATTGATATATATACTAGTAGATGTTGTATATGTTTTGCACCCGCGCTAGTCCAGTTCCCGCTCTGTCGTTAGTTAAGTAACCTAACGGGTGATGACGGGACCCAGTGGCGAATGCGGGTGGCATATATGTACATCATATTTTCGTTCTTTATTGGTGTGATCAATTGATGGGACTGCGTTGATTCGGATCAATGCAAGCTAAACAAACTTATTCTGATGTTGTTGGAACAATTTTCAAAATGCTGTTATTGCAAGGACGTTCTCTTTTGTTTTGCAAAGTGGTATTCGGTTATGAATATCCAGCACCTCAGTCGACGAGGCAAGGGCCGAGATCCTTTCATCGGGAGTGACCCCTTGGACAGAAGTTTGCGTCAGGGCAATAACTTCACTATAGCCGATTGCCTTTGCTTTGCATCGTGGTATTCAGTTGGAATATCCTGCACCTCATTCTATGGGGAAAGAGCCGAGATCCCTTCACCAGGAGTGACCTCTTTAGCAAAGGTTTTCGTCACTATATTTTTATAAAAGCTATCCGGTTCCTTCAACGATATTAAGTTCATTACGTTAAAGGTTTTTCGCCAAAAACCATTCGTAGCCCTCCGTCATTTCAGACGGGTAGCACGTAGTATTCATGCTATGTTTGTTGACCTTCGTCAAGGCATAGTGAATGGTAGCTGCTTGTTACCTTTCTGCTGTATAGATAGATGCGTTGGTTTGGGACAGTCGTATAGCCTTGTTGACCTTCGTCAAGGGCTTGTACGGGTGGGTTCAAATTTCCCTGGACAATGACGGGTAGAACTTGACATGTGACTTATGATTTGTTGGTCTTCGTCAAGGTCATAAGAGCATGGGGTAAAAATCACATCGGGAGTTTCTAAAGAATCTGAAACTTGCCAGATATGCACATACCTTCTGGAGTGTGATAACGTGAGTGAATTCCATCACGTTATCATTTGATGATAGTTGGATCCCGATTCCCACTGATGAGTTGATCTACTCCTCGGGTGATCCCGACTAATTCTTCTTTCAGGTTTGGAGGAGAATTTGAGGTTACAGTGGGAGGTTTCCTGATTAGATAAAGTGATAACCATTCTGATCTAGGTTAGAGTGCACGCTGAGTGTTTCTTTTCTCTCCCTCTTTGGCAGCGACCATGGCCTGACCCTTGACTATGACTCAGTGACCAAGTTGACCGAACCTTCTTAAAACACTGGCTTTTGGATTGTCTGAGTTGCATACTTCATTGCCACACCTACATTTACCCTTTTCTCCAGGACACCCCGTATTACTACGAACGTCCACTTCCATTGGATAAAACCATCGTATGCTTATATACAAACTCGAAGGAACTTGTTCCAGATTCGAGAATGGTTTCCGGTTCTGGAGAAAACAAATAGGACTATTCAGTTGTCTTTTCCTTCTACCTTCTCTCAGGTTACGAGTGTTAGTTATATGTATGCCCTAGAGGCCATTACTGTACATCGGATGTAATTGTAGTGGATGCTGGGACATATATAGGGAGGACTTTCTTGCTCGACATGATAGTATGCTATCTGGTTGTACTTTACCTTAACGTGTACATTGATTGTCTCTCTGTTACATGTTGGTAAAACCCTTAGGATGTGTACTTGACTACCTGGACTATGATGCGGATCATACTAGTGGGGACATGGTAGTCCATAAGTACATCCTTCAAAGTCCCTAGTCATGGGTGTATCGAGACGGGGCATCGATATACCAGAGTAGACTAGCGTGTACCTTCTCGACCCATACAGATGGGCGTTGGATGATCCCATATCCATTGGTGTTTGACATCGGAGATGATATACGGGTGCTCAGTAGAGACTGGGTACACTGGACGGACTCGCCGAGAACTCCCAGATGGTATTATACCTCACGTCAGATGGCAGTTCTCTGGTGACACTGGTACAGAGTAGTCTGTTGACCCGAGATCGTCATAGAGTCTTTTGTGGTTCCCACAGTGCTTTGATTTCTATCTTACCACGTCCAAGAGGGCGTGCAAAACGGTGGTTTTTGGGTACAGTCCCGAGTCACATGGAGGCAATGAGCGATAGGAGGGGATTCGTCTCTCCCGGTATAGGGAGTTGATGTTGCGCTGTGTTCGATTGGCTATAACAGGAAATCCCTGGCTAGGGTTGCTGAGATTTACTGGTAAGTGTTACCAGTAGTTTCTCGAATTGTTATAGACCTCATATCGACACGACTTATCGAGCTATTGGGGTCTGATGTTTACCACCCCTAGGCAAGATATGCGACATATCAGACGATCAGACCGGACTGTACGGTAGTGTTACTGGTTGGATTCACTGGAGTGTGAGCGGGCTTGCTCGTCGATCTTCTGATCGCTCAATACCCGGGTGGCCGTTACGTTTAGCAGACCGCTTGCGGCTTGTGGGTGTTTGATATGATCATCACCTGCTGCCGGCGTATTGACGAGTCTTTAGAGTCCTACACAGAGGTTTCCTGGCTCAAGCGAAACGAAATAGGAGCGCATATGAGATATGTGCGGGACCGAGAATAATGCGTGTATGTGATACCGTATTTTATTCTCGCGATGAATGTATCGATTGGTTGTATGCGATATAACCTAGTTATCGAATCAAGTATTGATTCGATAAGCCGATACATTGGATACTAGTCGGTTGTGTGCAACATGACCGGATCATTGAATCAAGTGTTGATTTAATGATTTAATGCATAATTATATATTTGATATATTACTTTGCACTAACTAGTATTGGTTCACTTTAAATGGATTTTCTCACTTGATGTGCACATTGTATATGTGATATACTTTTGTACACTAGATTGTATCATGTTTGATGATACATGTTTTCTTGTGTTTGTGTGAAGGTTGAACCATGGTTATATGAATGGCTAGGGTTATGATTATTTATTCATTTATTTATTTATATATTCATTTTGGAAATTATTTAAGGATGGTGGCTTATTTTGTTTTATGTTGAAGCTTCTTGAAGCTTTGATCAAGTCAACCATTCTTATCTCATCCTTAACCCTAACCATTCCAACTAACCTTGGTTTAATCTCTACACTTGACCATGGTTCTATTATGATAAGATTTCATTATTCTTTTCATTTTAGAAACTTATCATAACATTTCTTCTTCTTCTTCCTTGAACTCAAGAAGAAAACCTTGACTTCATCAATGGTGGATTGATGAAACAAGTGAGAAATCCAATTCTAAAGTCTACCCACTTCCTATTTCTTCATCCTCTACCTCTTGCCAAGTAGTACAGTGTGTTTCATTCACAAGTTTTCTAGACTTGGTGAAGTTGGAGCTTGATATAGCGATGCCTCGACGTAGATCATCTTCGGCATGGACATCGACGACCTAGCTCGCCATTTCTCCGATGAAGCCGACGCTAGAGCCCGGGAATTCATTTGGACAGCGAGGAGACTTCGTTGCGGAGCTATGGAGGTGGAGCACCGGATCTACAAAGGTTGTATTTCCGTATTCTCATAGTTAAGTGTTAACTAGTTTTTAGTTTCGCCTAGAAATCTAGCCAACGATCCGTACACTAGGGTTTCTCGGCACCGTTTTTGTTTGAAATTGGCATGGTTGATGCCTTGTGAGACCTCTTGAGAGTGCCTAGGAATCCTTCAGTGGTATCAGAGCCTAGCTAGAGCCTTAGGCGAAGTCTAGACGGAGTTTGAAGTCCGAACGAACCCGAAACCCGATCACAAACTTGCTCTCTGTACGTTTTCTAAAAACTGGGTTTTTTCAAGATTAAAAATGCTTAAAAAATTCAGCAGGGAATTATAAGAATTACGGTGCAATTTTTTTTCCATGAACAGTACAAACCGCGGCGGAAGCGCGGCAGAAGCCTGGCTTCTGCGGCGGTTCCGCCGCACTTTGATGACGTCATCCTCAATTGATTGCACAGTAATTTCTTTTATATTATGCTGGAGTTTCTGGGTATTTTTAAATTTTATTCAAGAGTTGAATTTTCTGGGGTTGTTTTAGGGATTCGGTGTTTCGATCGGAGTATCAAATTTTGTCTATGTGTCTTTCCGGATAAATTTTAGAATATGTTAAAAAGTTCGACCGGATATAAATACCCAATTTTTCCCCTGTCGGGAAATTTCCAAGTGTTGGATTTTTCCGTGGTTTAAAGACGTTCTAAGTAGTGCAAGTAACTCGATGGACCCTCTAGAAGACAACAAACCTTAACTCGATTATGTGACCGTCTTGAACTGCCCTTTGAACCTTCGGGTTTGGGGCAGTACGGCGTGCCATATGTGAGGCGTTGGCTTGACCCTTCTACGGCTGGACCGTTGGTACTGAGGCACGAACTGAATGTTTTTAGACTTGTTTCATGTGTTGATCTGTATCGGGAAAACTGTGTGTTCGATTGTTCGATCGGAAAGTTTGACATTTTCTATTTATCCGGAATAGGATACAATAATTGGAATTCACAATAAGTTATGAGATAACTGAATGAATGTTATAAACATAGCAGTTTAGTCTCACTTGATCGGTTGCCACGGAATTTTGATGTGATCAAAAGTCCGTCGCAATCACGTAGCGTACGCGGATACTCGCCGGATAAACTTAATAGACAGCCTCACCCCATAGCCCCGACCAAGTGACTGTAGGAGAACCCCGTCGCCGAAAGCATCCGCCCGGGTGCTCGCGGTAGCGGTGTTCCTCCTTGGTGCACTTCGTCGACGGTATCGGGGGTGCAGCCGTCTGCTGAAGTTTGCGACGAGCATTCGATCAGGATGTCGGGAATCTTGTTGAATTGCCCGACTTGATATTGAAAAGTGTTTTCGATAATGAGACTAAAATGCGGGGTTTATAATTGTTAGGCTTGCGATGTCTAAGTAATTCATTTGGTCAGGCATGAGATGTCTGAGGTGGTTGCGGATTCCAATTGTTGTAGTTTTACACTTTCTTTTCTGTGACCGTAAGTGTAATATGTGATATCGCCGGTTTCGTTGCTATATGTCAACGACAATTGGGATGTGCATATTTACTTACGTTGATGACCTGTGATGTTATGTGTTGCTGGATATGTTATATTGGATCGTCGTGTTTGAATAGCCGGGGGTTTTTATGTGAGATGAGTGTTTTTCATTTTCATTCATGTAAAAACTTGTATGTAATATTTTTTTATTGGGGCACTTCCAGGTTGCGGAAGTTGTCACCCGTTGTATATTATTTACTTTTCCGCACTAGGATAGACCCAAGGAGGAGGGCACAAGTAACCGGGTTCTGGAGTCCAGTGGGAGACCAACTCGAGGAGTCGAGGCCGTGTCTCCTAACTCTAGAATTGGTAGGGTTGCTTGCCGCTCTCGTAGGGGTCTAGGGGTGTGGGTTTGGCTATTCATCGCGACCGTGGAATCCGTGTTTTATACTGGCTCGTATTGAAAACACGGACGTCCTAGTATATCCAATATTTCATATGATTCTTCTGCTGCGATATCTGTGATGTGATCATGTGATGTTCTGTGATAGATACAGTATATAGTATATATGATATATTATATAGACGTTACTTATGTTTTACACCCGCGCTAGCCCTGCCCCGCTCTGCCGTTAGTTACCTAACCTAACGGTGCACGAGGGGACATCGAGGCGAATGCGGATGGCATAAGTGTACGTCGTATTTATCTGTGATGTTTAGGTATTTAAATGATGGGACTTCATTAATATGATTAATGAAATAAAAGAAACCTAAGATGTTGTAGAATCGAATTTCAAAATAAAACAGGTAGCTACAGTTCTTGCTTTGCACAGCGGTATATGTGATATATCCTGCACCTTATTCGATAAGGAAAGGACCGAGATCCCTTCACCGGGAGTGACTCCTTTAGCAATAACTGGCAGATGCTACACCCTCGGTTTGTCTTTTGATTGCTTTTAAGTGTTTTTGCTTTACACAGTGATATATATAATATATCCCGCACCTCATTCGACGAGGAAAGGACCGACGATCCCTTCACCGGGAGTGACTCCTTTAGCAAAAACTAGAAAAGCCTCAGAAACACTCCATTTTAAAATCATTCGATCCTACGACGATTTCAAGTTCATTACGCAATAGGTTTTCAGAAAAACCTGTCGTAGCCCTCCGTCATTTCAGATAAGTACTAGTTAGTATTCGTGCTGCGGTTGTTTGGCATGCGTCAAGGCGTAGTGTACAGTAGCTAACTAGTGCTTATCTGCTAGCATACGATGTGATTGGATTAGGGTATTCTTACGGCGTTGTTTGGCATGCGTCAAGGGTCGTGCGGGTGGGTCTAATTCAATCAAGAAATGTACGGGTTGAACTTGACTAGCGGACTATGGGTTGTTTGGCATGCGTCAAGGTCATAGCACGCTTGGGGCAAAATATTATCGGGAATTTCAAGTGTTGAAATTTTCAATGAGATTGCATACCTTCTATGTGATAGTTGGATCCCGATACCCGCTGTGAGTAATTGTTACTCCTGGGAGAGTTTTACACATTACAATTAGCCGATCAAGTAGGTGTCTAGAAAGGTGTCAACGGGGTTACGCCTCTGGGAAAACGAGGTTTACATTAATTAGGTTCGTGCGAAAGCACAGGGGACCTCCCTCAAAGTACCGACACTGGCCTGGCTGAAAGATTGGCGAACTTGTAGTATGTAATTAATCCCGGCTAGTCTTTCCTTTTAGGGTTTGAAGGAAGATTTGATAAAAAGCAGTGGCAGCCATCCTGATTAGATAAAATAATAACCAATCTATTCTTGCAAGAGCGCACGCTGAGTGTTTTCTTCTCTCTCTCTCCTGGTAGCGACCATGTCACGCCTTAATCAAGATAATAATACGGATTATTGACCGAACCCGCTTGTTATACTGAGCTGGGGAACGTTGGTCCCGCTCCAACTTATAATTGTTATAAGACAGAGCAGGAAATTGGGGAATACCAGATTTCCCGTGCCGCCCAAACAAAGAAAGTGCAAGTTGATGCATCATCTTCGGGTGTGTTCATTATAAAGAACTGTTTCTCAGTATCCTCTGCATCCTAGGTATATGATACCGGATCAGGATCCTAGATATGTAATATGTTACATAGGGCTACAAAAGGGTAGAAAAACTGAGAACGGGTGATGAGTTTCATGAGGCAGAAAACGGGGCAAGTGTTGCATCCAAGTCTGTTGGTCACTGTCACCCTGTATTACCAATACATTGATTCTGAACGAATGTTATTAGATACTGAACCTGATATACAAAATCATATCAGTCTCTTTATTAGTAAACAAATGATAAAATTTTGTATTGTTGGATAATGTTTTGAACATTTCCTATATCAAAAGTTGATCGGTTCAGGCACGTTATCTAAAAGCATTAATGTTCTAAATCAAACTACAGTTCTAAGTATAGGGAACACACACAAGAGGAAGAGTTCAGAAATGAACGAATTCTTCTTGAGGTATTGTAGACTAGGTCATATCAATGCGACCCGACTAGCTGAGTTACATTTAGATGCATATTTAAATCAGTTTGAATTTACATCTTGTGAAACTCGCCAGTCATGTCACAAAGATTAGATGACCATAGCTCTGTTTATTCGAAACAGAGAAAGAGTTAGTGAACTCTTGGGATGATACATGTTGATGTATGTTAGGTCCCCTGTCTACACATGCCAAGACTGGTTCTTTATACTTCATTATATTCTCTGATAATCTCTCAAGATTCAGACATATGTTCCTGTTGAAACACAAGTCCGAATCTTTTGAGATATTCACAGAATATAAGTTGGAAGTAGAGAACCAAAATACGGGTAAGTATTATGTCCTTTGATGTGATCAAGGAGGAGAATACTTGAGCACGGAAATCCTGGACTATTCTAAAGGAGAATGAGATTCTCTCTCAGCATTACTCCTCCGAATACACCACAGTACCTCGGTGTATCGGGGCGGAGCAATCACACTCTATATGATATAGTGTGCTCTATGATGAGTACTACTGAGTTACCTATTTCCTTTTTGGAGTTATGCGCTTGAGAAGCTGCATACCTATTGAATAGGGTTCGAATCAAATCAGTGCCTACCACTTCATATATAATATGGAAAGGGAAGAGCCCATGTCTTAAGCTAGTTAAGATTTGGGGTTGTCCGGCCTATGTCTAAAAAGCAAAATCCGGACAAGCTCGAGGCAAGGTAAGTTATGTAGAACTGGAAGTGTTTCAGCTATACAAACTACAGCAGATGATTTGGTACAACCAAAGGATTCAATAGTTTCCAACGAACCTCAGCCTCTCCGCCGATCTATTAGGGTTCCTCACCCACCTGAGAGATACTTCGGTTTCTCTATGACAGTAGAAGCGAGGATTGCATCATGAGATGATGACCCAACTAGTTTCGGGCAGGCCACCAGGAGTAAGACTCTGTAAGAATGGCTGGATGCTTAGCGATCTGAGATGGAATCCTTATACACCAACAAAGTATGGACTTTGGTTGCTATATCTGAAGGGTTAAATCCCCATCAGGAGCAAGTATATCTTGAGAAGATTACTTGGTGTAGATGGAAAAGTTGAGACTTTCAAAGCTAGACTTGTTAAAGGTTTTCGTCATTGACCAAGCGTGGATAATGATGAAACCTTTTCCAGTACCTATGCTTAAGTCCATCCAGATACTACTTGCCACGGCTACATACCATGACTACGATATCTGGCGGTTGGGTGTCATGACTGCTTTTCTAAATACTGATTTAGAAGAGTGCGTCTATAAGTACACAGCCAGAGGGCCTCGTAGACAGTGGGAGCAGCGGAAACGTGTGCAAGATGCTTTATAGGATAAAACAGGCATCGCGGAGTTGGAACATCTGTTTTGATGGATTAGTCAAGGAAGTTGACATCATCAAAATGGTAGATGAACCTTATATATACAAAAAGGTAGTAGGGAGTATGGTGGTGATCCTCGTAGAGTACGTGGATGACATACTCATGATAGGGAAGGAGTTTCCTATGCTACGCTCGGTCAATCTCCGCTTATCACAATGATTCTCCATATAGGATCAATGTGATACCTCATATATCCTGGTTTTTCGGATCTATGAGATAGATCTAATTGGATGTTAGGATACTCACTAGCAGTAGTGAGATGGTATCAATCGATCCTGGGGAGAATCACTGGAAGTGTTCCAGGGTGATGAAGACGACTGAATGTCAGTCGCAGGCATTGTCTTTACCCTCAGTAAAGGGACGGTATGTTGGAAGAGTTCCAAGCTAGATACCGTGGCATACTAGACGATAAAGGCTGGATACATCGCTACTTAAGATGCTACCAAAGAGGCTGTTTGGATGTATATTAGTTCATGAGATGAACTTAGTTCCTACCATTGTGTGACAATGGCGTTGTGGCTTATGCCAAGGAACACAGGTCCCATCAGTGATCCAGACATATTCTGAGGCAGTATCACCTGATCATGGAGATAGTTGATCTCTAAGGGATCGAGGTTAGGAGAGTAGACTCAGAGGACAACACGGCGGATCCACTCACAAAGGCCTATTCCCAGAGAGAGACGTTTATGGGATGGTTGAGTATGAGATACTGCAACCACTGCTATCAGATGGCCCTAGTGCAAGTGGGAGATTGTTAGTTATATGCATGCCCTAGAGGCCATTACTGTACATCGGATGTATATTGTAGTGGATGCTGGGATATATATAGGGAGGACTTTCTTGCTCGACATGATAGTATGCTATCTGGTTGTACTTTACCTTAACGTGTACATTGATTGTCTCTCTGTTACATGTTGGTAAAGCCCTTAGGATGTGTACTTGACTACCTGGACTATGATACGGATCATACTAGTGGGGACATGGTAGTCCATAAGTACATCCTTCAAAGTCCCTAGTCGTGGGTGTATCGAGACGGGGCATCGATATATCAGAGTAGACTAGCGTGTACCTTCTCGACCCATACAGATGGGCGATGGATGATCCCATATCCATTGGTGTTTGAAATCGGAGATGATATACGGGTGCTCAGTAGAGACTGGGTACACTGGACGGACTCGCCGAGAACTCCCAGATGGTATTATACCTCACGTCAGATGGCAGTTCTCTGGTAACACTGGTATAGAGTAGTCTGTTGACCCGAGATCGTCATAGAGTCTTGTGTGGTTCCCACTGTGCTTTGATTTCAATCTTACCACGTCCAAGAGGGCGTGCAAAACGGTGGTTTTTGGGTACAGTCCCGAGTCACATGGAGGCAATGAGCGATAGGAGGGGATTCGTCTCTCCCGGTATAGGGAGTTGATGTTGCGCTGTGTTCGATTGGCTATACAGGAAATCCCTGGCCAGGGTTGCTGAGATTTACTGGTAAGTGTTACCAGTAGTTTCTCGAATTGTTATAGACCTCATATCGACACGACTTATCGAGCTATTGGGGTCTGACGTTTACCACCCCTAGGCAAGATATGCGACATATCAGACGATCAGACCGGACTGTACGGTAGTGTTACTGGTTGGATTCACTGGAGTGTGAGTGGGCTTGCTCGTCGATCTTCTGATCGCTCAATACCCGGGTGGCCGTTACGTTTAGCAGACCGCTTGCGGCTTGTGGGTGTTTGATATGATCATCACCTGCTGCCGGCGTATTGACGAGTCTTTAGAGTCCTACACAGAGGTTTCCTGGTTCAAGCGAAACGAAATAGGAGCGCATATGAGATATGTGCGGGACCGAGAATAATGCGTGTATGTGATACCGTATTTCATTCTCGTGATGAATGTATCGATTGGTTTTATGCGATATAACCTAGTTATCGAATCAAGTATTGATTCGATAAGCCGATACATTGGATACTAGTCGGTTGTGTGCGACATGACCGGATCATTGAATCAATTGTTGATTTAATGATTTAATGCATAATTATATATTTGATATATTACTTTGCACTAACTAGTATTGGTTCACTTTAAATGGATTTTCTCACTTGATGTGCACATTGTATATGTGATATACTTTTGTACACTAGATTGTATCATGTTTGATGATACATGTTTTCTTGTGTTTGTGTGAAGGTTGAACCATGGTTATATGAATGGCTAGGGTTATGATTATTTATTCATTTATTTATTTATATATTCATTTTGGAAATTATTTAAGGATGGTGGCTTATTTTGTTTTATGTTGAAGCTTCTTGAAGCTTTGATCAAGTCAACCATTCTTATCTCATCCTTAACCCTAACCATTCCAACTAACCTTGGTTTAATCTCTACACTTGACCATGGTTCTATTATGATAAGATTTCATTATTCTTTTCATTTTAGAATAAACTTATCATAACATTTCTTCTTCTTCTTCCTTGAACTCAAGAAGAAAACCTTGACTTCATCAATGGTGGATTGATGAAACAAGTGAGAAATCCAATTCTAAAGTCTACCCACTTCCTATTTCTTCATCCTCTACCTCTTGCCAAGTAGTAGAGTGTGTTTCCTTCACAAGTTTTCTAGACTTGGTGAAGTTGGAGCTTGATCTAGCGATGCCTCGACGTAGATCATCTTCGGCATGGACATCGACGACCTAGCTCGCCATTTCTCCGACGAAGCCGACGCTAGAGCCCAGGAATTCATTTGGACAGCGAGGAGACTTCATTACGGAGCTATGGAGGTGGAGCACCGGATCTACAAAGGTTGTATTTCCGTATTCTCATAGTTAAGTGTTAACTAGTTTTTAGTTTCGCCTAGAAATCAAGCCAACGATCCGTACACTAGGGTTTCTCGGCACCGTTTTTTTTTTAAATTGGCATGGTTGATGCCTTGTGAGACCTCTTGAGAGTGCCAAGGAACCCTTCAGCGAGTGCTCCTTGGATTAGGATAGTACACCTGTGTAAGTCCACGTTGCGACCCCCGGTTCTTACGGGGAGGCGGAAACGGTATAAAAATCAAATTTTTAGCGCATGGGGCAACATGGACTAACAAAGTCGGGATCTTTTCTAAACTAAACTAGCAAACATGCAAAGGAGAGTTAACTACTCGGCAAAGTGGTTATACCTAACTTGAACTCCTTCTTCTTGAAACCTAGTAGAGGTTGATGGTTCTCTTCTCGTCGCCTTCTTCTGTCGAAGATGGATCCACCTGAGGGTTCAACCTTCGGGCTCTTTCTCGAACTTGGAGAGAACTAGAATCTCCGGCTTGCTAAACCTTTGATCCTAGAGTGAGTAGAGAGTGTCTAAAGGGCGCTTTTCTTTTAAGGAGAGGGATTCTCAACACATAAGAAGGGTTCTCCTTTTGCTAGAGGAAGAAGAAGATGAAGTGAGGAGAGAGAAGCTAAATGATAGAATGAGCTCTTTTCTTTTTGCAACCATAACAAAAAGCAAAAGAATTATCAAATTAATAATAATAATGAAAATGAAAAGGTTGATGGAAGGTTTTGGAATGACCATTATCATTTCAAACATTAAATGAATTTGCTAGAATCAAAGAGCATCTTTCTTTTGTAATGATGATGGTCAAAACTTCAACCATGGTCAACAAGTCAACCATGGTCAACAAGTCAACATAAAAACCAACCATGACACAATTTCATTTTATTAATATTATTAATTGATATAACATAAATCCATTAGGGTTTGGAAAAAGACGACTGTCAACTGTGCGTACGCACCCGTTCCGAAACCCTAATGAAAGTCCTCTTCCTCCTCCTCAAATAACTGTGCATACACACCTGCATTCTTGTTCCGAGGAACATGAATACTGAGAGATAAAAGCAACCCCAAAACATATACCAGTATCTGACTCAAACCAGAGCCAGCCAGTAATATCCGTCCGGACTCCAAACGTGCACAAGTGCGCGGATGAGAACGAACCCTGTTGCAAAACCATGCGACCTCTACTCTGTTTTGCCCAGAGGCGAGTACCCTCTGTGTGGGACTCTAAAGACTCGACACTACGCTGGCAGTGGGTTTAACCACAGACCGCAAGCGGCACTAGCTGTGCGTAACGGTCCCCAGGTAGATGCCGACAAGAAGGCTGACGAGGTGAAACCCCATCTGTGCTCCTACTGAGTCTGAGTGTGACAGTCTCCGTACAGTCCGGTCTGTTCGTCTGATACATCGCATGTCGGGCCTAGGGGGCGGTAAAACGGCAGTCTCCTAATAGCGGTACAAGTCGTGTCGGAGTGAAGCCTAAAACACCCTGAGATAACACTGGAAGCCTACCAGTATATCTCGCTTGCCCTGGCCAGGGACTACTCGTGTAATGGCTCTCCTAGACACAGCGTGATGTCAACCCCCAATACCGGGAGAGACGAATCCTGTCTAACCGTCACTGCCTCCAAGTGCTTCGGGACTGTACCCAACTACTACCCGTTTGCACGACTCCTTTGAGCCGTGGTAGGATAGTAATCAAAGTACAGTAGGAACACACTCGAGGCGAAGTGACAGTGTCAAGTCAGCGGACTAAGCTGTACTCATGTCACCTGGGAACTGATAACTGACGATAGGTATAATACCAACCTGTCAGTTCCCGACGAGTCCGGTCCAGTGTACTCGTAACCCAACGAGCACCCGTATACTATCTCCAGTACGACGTACTGATGGCTGTGGGACAGACCATCTCCCACACTGGGATGAGAAGCGCATACGCTAGTCTACTCCGGAGTATCGATGCCATGTCTCGATAGTCCTGCGACTAGGGACCTGTATAAGGATGTGCTTATAGATTACCCAGCCCCCACTAGTGTGACTGCCATCACAACGCTGGTAATCAAGCAAAGATCCTAAGGGCTCCACTAATGCGTATAAATGATATACTGAAATAAACACAAGTACACATTGAAGTAGAAACAAACCAAGTAGCATACTACTATATTGAGCAAGATTGTTTATACAAGGTGAATATCCCAAGCTTCCATTAAGTAATATACAAACTAGTATGATACAGTAATGGCCTCTAAGGCATATACACTAACAATCTCCCACTTGCACTAAGGCCATGTACTGGCGTATCGAAGACCTATCATCTCGATCAGCCGCTCGAACTGAGTCTGGGGTAAGGCCTTGGTGAATGGATCTGCAGTGTTTTCTTCTGAAGCAACCCTCCGAACCTCGATCTCCTTGCGATCCACGATCTCCCTTATCAGGTGATACCGCCTCAAGATGTGCCTGGATCTCTGATGGGACCTGGGTTCCTTCGCTAAAGCTATAGCCCCATTGTTGTCGCAATACAGAGGTATTGGGTCAACAATGGACGGAACCACCTGAAGTTCTTTCAAGAACTTCCTCATCCAGACAGCTTCTTTTGCGGCATCAGATGCAGCAATGTATTCCGCTTCCATAGTCGAGTCTGCAACGGTTTCCTGTTTGGAGCTCTTCCAACACACCGCCCCTCCATTGAGGGTAAAGACAAAACCCGACATGGACATGGAATCATCCTTGTCACTCTGGAAGCTGGAGTCAGCAAAGGCCTCGATCTGGAGGTCTTTTCCGCCATACACCAAGAACATCTCCTTAGTCCTTCTCAGGTACTTGAGAATGTTCTTTACCGCTATCCAGTGTTTCTCCCCAGGGTTTGACTGATACCGGCTTATTACACTCAGTGCATAAGCTACATCCGGTCTGGTACACAACATCGCATACATTATAGAGCCTACCGCAGAAGCGTAGGGTATAATAGACATGCGATCCCTCTCCAAATCAGTCTTGGGAGACATCTCTTTGGAGAGGGTGATCCCGTGACAAGCCGGTAGGTTACCGTGCTTGGAATCTTCCATACTGAATCTCTTCACTATGGTGTCGATGTACCTGGACTGAGAAAGTCCTAATATCCTCTTGGATCTATCACGATGGATCCGGATCCCCATGATGTATGAGGCATCACCCAGGTCTTTCATGGAGAACCTGTGTGACAAGAACCCCTTGACAGATTGTAGCATAGGAATGTCATTTCCTATTAAGAGAATGTCATCCACGTATAAAACGAGGAATACTACAGTTCTCACTACAAATCTACTATAGATGCATGGTTCATCTGGATTTTTGATAAAGCCAAATTCCTTGACCGTCTCATCAAAACAGATGTTCCAACTCCGCGATGCCTGCTTTAGTCCATAGATGGACTTAAGCAACTTGCACACCTTTCCGCTGCCCCCACTCTGAATGAAACCCTCTGGCTGATCCATATAGACACACTCCTCTAAATTTCCATTCAGAAAAGCGGTCTTTACGTCCATCCGCCAAATCTCATAATCGTGGAAGGCAGCAATGGCAAGAAGGATCCGAATGGATTTCAGCATAGCCACTGGAGAAAAGGTTTCGTCATAGTCCAAGCCAGGTCTTTGACGGAAACCCTTTGTTACAAGTCTAGCTTTATAGGTCTCAACCTGTCCATCTACACCAATCTTCCTTTTGAAGATCCACTTGCATCCTACGGGTTTTACCCCATCTGGAGCAATATCCAACGTCCATACTTTGTTGGTGTACATGGACTCCATTTCGGTCCGCATTGCATCCAGCCATTTTACCGAGTCAACGCTCTGAACGGCCTGCTGGAAGCTAGTAGGCTCATCATAATCTATGATGCAATCCTCTCTATCCCCGTCTATGAGAAAACCGTAGTATCTCTCGGGCGGATGAGACTCCCTACTACTCCTGCGGAGCGGCATAGGAATGTCCTGTTGATTTGAACCCTCTGGTTCTACTAAGCTTTCAGTAATAGTTTGTGGTTCTGGAATTTCTTCCAGTTCTATTGCGCTCCCACTAATCTCCTTTTCTAAGAACTGGTGTTCTAGAAAGTGGGCATTACGAGAAACAAGGACTTTTTGTTCCTCTGCGTAGTAGAAAAGATACCCCCTGGTGCTCTTTGGGTATCCCACAAACTTGCACAGTACTGAGCGTGCCTCGAGTTTGTCCGCATGTTGCTTTTTGACAAAAGCCGGACATCCCCAGATCTTCAGATATTGAAGATAGGGTTTCTTCCCACTCCATAACTCATATGGTGTGGTAGGCACAGTCTTAGTGGGAACTCGGTTCAAAAGGTACGCAGCTGATTCTAGTGCATACCCCCAGAATGATCGCGGTAACTCAGCGTTACTCATCATGGACCGTACCATATCCAATAGGGTGCGGTTCCGACTCTCCGATACACCGTTATGTTGCGGAGTGTATGGAGGAGTAAGCTGAGAGAGAATCCCATTCTCTTTTAAGTAGTTCAGGAACTCGGCACTCAAGTATTCTCCACCTCGATCCGATCTTAGAATCTTGATACTTTTGCCGGTTTGTTTTTCTACCTCATTCTTATATTCCTGGAATTTTCCAAAGGCTTCGGATTTATGTTTCATCAAGAAGACATGTCCGAACCTTGAAAAATCATCCGTAAAAGTAATGAAGTAAGAAAAACCGCTTCACGCAAGTGTAGACATTGGACCGCACACGTCGCTGTGTACGAGCCCCAAGAGCTCGCTCGCTCTTACTCCGTGTCCAGTGAACGGAGTCTTTGTCATCTTTCCTTTGAGACAGGATTGACAAGTGGCATACGATTGATATTCGAACGGATTCAAATACCCTTCTATATGTAACTTAGTCAACCTTCTCTCATTGATGTGACCCAGTCTACAATGCCACAAGAAAGCCTGATTGATATCTGGAGACTTTCTTTTGTATGTATTCTGGACATTGAAAATCTGTGGTTGGTTTAACACGTATATACCATTGCTCAGTGTACCTGACCCAATCAGAACTTGATTAAGGTGAATGTTTACAACATTACTTACAAACGCAAAGTCATAACCTTCTTTAGAAACTAAAGATACAGAAATGATATTACAAGTTGCGTTGGGTACAAAAAAAAAATTACGCAAAACCAAAACATGCCCATCTGACATTCCCAGGTGATAGTCCCCCACGGCTTTAGCATCCATGCTAGCTCCGTTCGCAACTCTGAGGGTCATGTCACCTGCCTTCAAAAACCTACGGTTTCTCAACGCCTGCAATGAATTACAGATATGAGATCCTGATCCGGTATCCAATACCCAGGAAGTAGAGTTTATCGAAAGACAGTTTTCAATAACATACACACCTGAAGCTGAAGCCGCAACCTGCTTCAGTTCCTGTGTCTTGGCCTTCCAAGCCCTGCAATCTTTCTTCCAGTGTCCACTCTTATGACAATAGAAGCATTCCTCCTTTCCCACAAGCTTCCCCGCAATCTTTGTTGCCATTTCTTTTCCCTTCGTACCCACTTTACTAACACCGCCCCTTGGTTTGGCGGGGGCTTTCTTCCTCTTTCCCTTGGCTTTCGCCTTGGACCTAGAGGAAGAAGATCCTCCTACAAACAAAGCGGGTTTTTCCCTACCTTTCTGTAGGGTGCCCTCTCCGCTCCTCAGCATGTTGAGGAGTTCTGAAAGTTCAACTTCCTTTTCTTGTAAGTTGAAGTTCATTATAAACTGGGCGTAAGTGGATGGAAGGGACTGGAGAATTAAATCCGTATAGAGTTCACTTTCCAACGTGGTTCCAAGTTCCGCGAGCTCCTCAATGTAGCCAATCATCTTAAGCACGTGGTCCGCTACCGATGATCCGACGGCCAACTTTGCTGAAAACAA
The DNA here is from genome assembly GCA_030015575.1 of Agapanthus africanus. NCBI lineage: Eukaryota > Viridiplantae > Streptophyta > Magnoliopsida > Asparagales > Amaryllidaceae > Agapanthus > Agapanthus africanus. Next base: position 128,331,499 of record JASDDO010000016.1, on the reverse strand, counting down.
CTTCTTCGACACTTCGTATCTTGCGATACGAGACTGCTCTCCATACAGTTCTTTTGTATGAAGAAATATGGATTCCAAATCCATATTCTCGTGCCTCCTCTGATGTTCGTTGTCCATAGAGGCAAGCACGAGGCACCTGGCCTTCGCGCAATCAATCTCCCAAGTCTTACGGATTTCCTTATCCGCGACGCTGGAGGTGGGACCTGGGACGGGGGGAGCTTTGGTGGTAAGAAGATACCCCAGCTTGTCGTAAGTGATTGCTATCTTGACATTCCTGAGCCAATCTTTGTAGTTTGGTCCTGTCAATATATTTTTATCTAGAAGTAACTTAAGTCCAGTCATGTTGATTAGTCGCTGCAATTAGGAGAGAGTGAAGAAACACTTTAGCACGATGCTCTTGCAAGTTTAGAGTGGTTTTTAATTTGTCTAAACAGGATGGCTCCCACTGTCTCTCGAATCCCTCCTCAAACCATAAAGGAAGAATTAGTCGGGATCAATCTCACCGCACAATACTTGCTTAACCGTTCAGTCAGGCCAGTGTCGGTACTTCGAGGGAGGTTTTCCAACGCTTTCGCGAAGTTCCTTAATTAAATAACCTCTTTTCCCTGGCGGCGTAGCCCCGCTAACACCTTTCTAGGCACCTACTAGGTTTATAGCATTGATCGTTTAGTGAGAAATTTCCCGAGGAGTAGCATATACTCACAGTAGGATCGGGATCCAAATATCATCGCGTGACGAAACTGAAGGAATCCTACCAGAATCACCACACTCCAAATGGTATGCAAATCTAGCAAGTTTCAGTACTTATGAAACTCCCGATGTGGATTTTTGCCCCATGCTCTTATGACCTTGGCGTGAGGTCAAAATGTCATAAGTCACATGTCAAGTTCTTCCCATCATTATCCTGGTTAATTTGAACCCACCCGTACCTACCCTTGACGTAGGCCAAAATGGCAGTACGACTGTCTCAAACCAACGCATTCTATCTATGCAACAGATAAATATTCGGTAGCTATCAATCACTATGCCTTGGCGTGAGGTCAAAATACATAGCTTGAACACTACCGTACATTTAACTGAAATGATGGAGGGCTACGAATGGTTTTGGCGAAACCGTGAACGTAGTGAACTTGATATAATCGATGGAACGAGATAGCTTTTAAAAGGAGTGGCTCAAGCTCCGCGTTTAAAAGTTAGTTTTGAAAAGAACCGAGTGGTTTTTCGAAAGTGTTCCAACGACTTTAACTTGGTTTATTATCTTGCATTAGTTCTTTTAATGCGTGATATTCTTGCATTAGTTCTTTTAATGCGTCCCATCATTTAATCCTACCATTGCAGAAAACAACCAAAATATGACGTACGCTTATGCCATTCGCATTCGCCACGGGGGCCCGTCATCACCCGTTAGGTTACTTAACTAACGACAGAGCGGGGGCTGGGCTAGCGCGGCTGTAAAACATAAGCAACGCCTAAATAGTTATAGATATAGCAATGATAGACATTACAGATCACAGATGAATACATTGGATATACTAGGAATCCGCAATCCGTTCGAGCCTGCAACAAAAAGCGGATTACACGGTCGCGGTGAATAGCCAATACCCCACCCAAGACCCCTACGGGTGCGGCAAACTACCCGCCAAGTACTCGGCAGTTCGTGCACCCCTCCATGGGTCTATCCTAGGAGCAAAAACAGTAAAAAAAAATTATACAATGACGGCTACAACCCCGACCCGGTTGTGCGGCCAAACAAATAATAATATTACATCAATTTACATTTACAATGAATGAAAGAAAAATAAAAGCTCATCTCACATCCACCCCGGCTATTCACCCGCGACAGTCCAACACATTCATATACACATTCCAATATCAAACACAGATCACAGAGATGTATAACCCCGACCAATCGACTTATAGCGATTAGCCGACGTTCAATACATACAAACATCACAGATATAACCAATATAGTCCAAGTGTAGTGAAGTTCGGAAAAAATACGGAATTATAGGCCCCCAAAAACAAATTTCTATTCTGGAAAATCTGGGCACATATAATATATCTTAAAAATCCTAAAACCCTACCAGAAGAACACTGCACGAAACCCGATCACGAGAGGACACCAAACGGCGGCGGTTCCGCGGCAAATGCCTACCTCATGCCGCGGAACCGCGACGGTTTGAATGAATCAGGGTATCGTTTTTCTTGGGTGTTCACACAAAACCCTGAGCCGAATTTAGGTGTATAACAAATCTTGTTTTGACCAGAAAATTTTTTAATAGAAACTAGGGTTTTGTAAAAGTTAGGTTTTTGGATTTTTCGGTTCCGAACTTCGTTACACTTCACTACCAAGCTAGTTTAAGTTTAGTTAGGCTCTGATACCACTGTAAGTCCACGTTGCGACCCCCGGTTCTTACGGGGAGGCGGAAACGGTATAAAAATCAAATTTTTAGCGCATGGGGCAACATGGACTAACAAAGTCGGGATCTTTTCTAAACTAAACTAGCAAACATGCAAAGGAGAGTTAACTACTCGGCAAAGTGGTTATACCTAACTTGAACTCCTTCTTCTTGAAACCTAGTAGAGGTTGATGGTTCTCTTCTCGTCGCCTTCTTCCGTCGAAGATGGATCCACCTGAGGGTTCAACCTTCGGGCTCTTTCTCGAACTTGGAGAGAACTAGAATCTCCGGCTTGCTAAACCTTTGATCCTAGAGTGAGTAGAGAGTGTCTAAAGGGTGCTTTTCTTTTAAGGAGAGGGATTCTCAATACATGAGAAGGGTTCTCCTTTTGCTAGAGGAAGAAGAAGATGAAGTGAGGAGAGAGACGCTAAATGATAGAATGAGCTCTTTTCTTTTTGCAACCATAACAAAAAGCAAAAGAATTATCAAATTAATAATAATAATGAAAATGAAAAGGTTGATGGAAGGTTTGGGAATGACCATTATCATTTCAAATATTAAATGAATTTGCTAGAATCAAAGAGCATCTTTCTTTTGTAATGATGATGGTCAAAACTTCAACCATGGTCAACAAGTCAACCATGGTCAACAAGTCAACATAAAAACCAACCATGACACAATTTCATTTTATTAATATTATTAATTGATATAACATAAATCCATTAGGGTTTGGAAAAAGACGACTGTCAACTGTGCGTACGCACCCGTTCCGAAACCCTAATGAAAGTCCTCCTCCTCCTCCTCAAATAACTGTGCATACACACTTGCATTCTTGTTCCGAGGAACATGAATACTGAGAGGTAAAAGCAACCCCAAAACATATACCAGTATCTGACTCAAACCAGAGCCAGCCAGTAATATCCGTCCGGACTCCAAACGTGCACAAGTGCGCGGATGAGAACGAACCCTGTCGCAAAACCATGCGACCTCTACTCTGTTTTGCCCAGAGGCGAGTACCCTCTGTGTGGGACTCTAAAGACTCGACACTACGCTGGCAGTGGGTTTAACCACAGACCGCAAGCGGTACTAGCTGTGCGTAACGGTCCCCAGGTAGATGCCGACAAGAAAGCTGACGAGGTGAAACCCCATCTGTACTCCTACTGAGTCTGAGTGTGACAGTCTCCGTACAGTCCGGTCTGTTCGTCTGATACATCGCATGTCGGGCCTAGGGGGCGGTAAAACGTCAGTCCCCTAATAGCGGTACAAGTCGTGTCGGAGTGAAGCCCAAAACACCCTGAGATAACACTGGAAGCCTACCAGTATATCTCGCTTGCCCTGGCCAGGGACTACTCGTGTAATGGCTCTCCTAGACATAGCGCGATATCAACCCCCAATACCGGGAGAGACGAATCCTGTCTAACCGTCACTGCCTCCAAGTGCTTCGGGACTGTACCCAACTACTACCCGTTTGCACGACTCCTTTGAGCCGTGGTAGGGTAGTAATCAAAGTACAGTGGGAACACACTCGAGGCGAAGTGACAGTGTCAAGTCAGCGGACTAAGCTGTACTCATGTCACCTAGGAACTGATAACTGACGATAGGTATAATACCAACCTGTCAGTTCCCGACGAGTCCTGTCCAGTGTACTCGTAACCCAACGAGCACTCGTATACTATCTCCAGTACGACGTACTGATGGCTGTGGGACAGACCATCTCCCACACTGGGATGAGAAGCGCATACGCTAGTCTACTCCGGAGTATCAATGCCCTGTCTCGATAGTCCTGCGACTAGGGACCTGTATAAGGATGTGCTTATAGATTACCCAGCCCCCACTAGTGTGACTGCCATCACAACGCTGGTAATCAAGCAAAGATCCTAAGGGCTCCACTAATGCGTATTAGTGATATACTGAAATAAACACAAGTACACATTGAAGTAGAAACAAACCAAGTAGCATACTACTATATTGAGCAAGATTGTTTATACAAGGTGAATATCCCAAGCTTCCATTAAGTAATATACAAACTAGTATGATACAGTAATGGCCTCTAGGGCATATACACTAACAACCTGTTACGCTTATTGGATAGTTTTCTTCCAAACCATAGGCAGGTGCCGAATGGTAGGGAATGAAGAAAACCAATTAGCCTAAACGGTGTACAGAAGGTATTAAGTAAAGACAAATAAAGGGATTAGTAAGAAGGCAAAGTAAACTGCGACTGCTATTCACGACCAAACTAAGTATTTCATCGCCAATCCTACATCACCTTTGTATTTCTCCAGAACACTCCGTATCACTACGAAGATCCACAGTTATTTTGGATATTCCATCGTATGGTTATATACGAACTCGAAAGGAACTTGTTCCAGTTCGGGGATGGATTCTGGTTCAGTAGAAATAGGAATAAGGTTTATTCGGTTGTCTTTTATCTTCACATTCTCTCGCATTGCGAGTGCTCCTAGGATTAGGACAGTACACCCATTATGCTCATTAGATAGTCTTCTTCCAAACCATAGGCTGGTGCCGAAAGGTAGGGAAGGAAGAAAACCGTTTAGCCTGAGAGGGTGTACAGAAGGTAATGACTAAAGACATATAAATGGATTTGGAGAGATGGCAAAGAGATATACGGTTACAGTTGTGAATCTGGATAATGGAAGAGGAATTACTAGGAATACCCGGTTACCCCTACGAAACATTTCAATGTTTTAGTTTCACTATGTGTTGTTAATAGAAAACTGATTTCCCAATTAGCCCTTGCTCCACGGTATGTATTTGCCAGGTATGATTCTCACATCTGTATGGTTTTACAGATGATGAGTGGTAGCAAGTTGTTGGGAATTAGGTGATTATCCTCATTATATCGGAATTCGTTGTAATTGGTGATATTTGAGGAAATCACCTGGGTTGTTTGCCGGACGGCAAATATTTGGTTTTGAATATCCGTTGCTTTGCACCAATTTCAAATTGATATATCTGTACGTCTATTTTTATAGAGTGAGATATACCCTTTTTGAAATCATGTCCATAACATTTACCTATATCATTGGATGGTTAGGTAAAGAGCATTAAACAACGGTGTAATTCTTCTTAACCATAAGTACAGTTTTCAACCTACGACACACAGGGATTGAGTTATTAGACTCAAGGGACTTATACAGAGTATTGTATGTTGTCCAGTGTCCATCAGGACAGAGGGGTTGGTACTCGTACTATATTCTGTTTACTTGTGACTTCTCTAGTTCTTAGACATGTGTTTCGTAGAAACACAAGGTCCAAGTTTTGAGAAGTTATAGGTGTATGAATAAAGTAGAGAACCAGGTGTTGCAAGTATCAGGATTCTTCAAGGTGATCGAAGATGTAGATACTTGTGTATGGTATTCAGTTGATAGTAATGATAAAGAGAACTTGCTTCTCTTTCAGGTTACTCATAATTGGAAGCACTCCTAAGTTGAGTAATGCTGATCGGCCTCCTTCCATTTAGTTGACATGCACTGGAGACAGTTGCATGATTTGAATCTGGTTCCAATTAAATTAGTGCATCTGTTTCTATATTGGATATAGAACAGTTCATATCATAACGATGTTAAGGTACGGGGAGTTGTCCGGCATATGCTTAAAACCAGACTCTGGATAACTCAAGGCACGTTTCTGTAATGGCTGTTTGTGGGTTGACCCGGGCTATGACGAGGGTTGACTTTCTACCATATGGAAGATCAATGGTGATATTGTTCTTGACTCGCCACAGTTTTAAGAGAAATGGTTTTTTTTCCAGAAAACAGTAGTGGGAGTATGGTAGAACTGGAAGTGATTCCAGAACCGCAAACGATTACTGAAAATTTGATAAGAACCTAAAGATTCAATGTGGATTGACATTCCATTGGCCACTCCGCAGATATGGTGGGTAACCTCAGGCACCCGAAAGGTACTCCTGTAGCCTCAAGGACGGTGACAGGGAGGTTCTTGTTTACCCAGACTTGACACTACTGTTGTTCCAGACCATGAGACCCGGCGGGAAGATGAATATAGCGTCGTTCTGAACTGGCTTTAGAAGTGCACGTGTATATGATTCTGCCAGAGGGTTGTCGTAGTCAGTGGGAGCAGCGGAAGCATTGGTGGACAAGTGGCTTATATCTATTTATAGACTAAAGCAGATATAGCGGAGATAGATCATCTATTTCTGATGTGACAGTCATAGGGTTGACTTCATCAGAATAGGGGATGGATCTGTTAAGAAGGTAGTAGGGTGTGATGTCCTGGTATCTGGATGACATACACAGAGTAGGAAGTAAAGTTCCTATACTACGATCGGTTATAGTTTGGTTGTCACACAGTGGTTTCTCCATATGGGACTTGGATATTATATCAGATATTCTGGTTACTGGATCTATGGTGTTAGATCTAGATTTAGGTATTTTCCCAATCAGGATACTCAGACAGTATTCTAAAGGTGTTTTAGAATGGACGACTCCAGGCATGGTAGTGTACCTGCAGGTGATGGAGTCACCCTCTCTAAAGGAGTCTTACAGACTAAAGGGGAGAGGGATGTGCATGATTGGAAGATCACTTGCTTAGGCAATTGAGCCAATCATGAGATGTCAAGTACCACACCAGATATTATTTTTGCACGAAATGCAATAAGTTGATATTGATCCAATCCTGGAGAAAAGATCGGAAGCATTTTTAGAACAAAAGTGGATGTTCTAGGGATCTGATAACAGCAGCCTCTTTCAGGAGGCGGTTATCATTCCAGGCTTCCAAAGTGACCTGGATGACAGAGTTGTTAGTGTATATGCCCTAGAGGCCATTACTGTATCATACTAGTTTGTATATTACTTAATGGAAGCTTGGGATATTCACCTTGTATAAACAATCTTGCTCAATATAGTAGTATGCTACTTGGTTTGTTTCTACTTCAATGTGTACTTGTGTTTATTTCAGTATATCACTTATACGCATTAGTGGAGCCCTTAGGATCTTTGCTTGATTACCAGCGTTGTGATGGCAGTCACACTAATGGGGGCTGGGTAATCTATAAGCACATCCTTATACAGGTCCCTAGTCGCAGGACTATCGAGACAGGGCATCGATACTCCGGAGTAGACTAGCGTATGCGCTTCTCATCCCAGTGTGGGAGATGGTCTGTCCCACAGCCATCAGTACGTCATGCTGGAGATAGTATACGGGTGCTCGTTGGGTTACGAGTACACTGGACAGGACTCGTCGGGAACTGACAGGTTGGTATTATACCTATCGTCAGTCATCAGTTCCCAGGTGACATAAGTACAGCTTAGTCCGCTGACTTGACACTGGCACTTCGCCTCGAGTGTGTTCCCACTGCACTTTGATCACTACCCTACCACGGCTCAAAGGAGTCGTGCAAACAGGTAGTGGTTGGGTGCAGTCCCGAAGCACTTGGAGGCAGTGCCGGTTAGACAGGATTCGTCTCTCCCGGTATTGGGGGTTGACATCGCGCTGTGTCTAGGAGAGCCATTACACGAGTAGTCCCTGGCCAGGGCAAGCGAGATATACTGGTAGGTTTCCAGTGTTATCTCAGGGTATTTTGGGCTTCACTCCGACACGACTTGTACCGCTATTGGGGGACTGACGTTTTACCGCCCCCTAGGCCCGACATGCGATGTATCAGACGAACAGACCGGACTGTACGGAGACTGTCACATTCAGACTCAGTAGGAGTTCAGATGGGGTTTCACCTCGTCAGCCTTCTTGTCAACATTTACCTGGGGACCGTTACGCACAGCTAGTGCCGCTTGCGGTCTGTGGTTAAACCCACTGCCAGCGTAGTGTCGAGTCTTTAGAGTCCCACACAGGGGGTATTCGCCTCTGGGCAAAACAGAGTAGAGGTCGCATGGTTTTGCGATAGGGTTCGTTCTCATCCGCGCACTTGTGCACGTTTGGAGTCCGGACGGATATTACTGGCTGGCTCTGGTTTGAGTCAGATACCGGTATATGTTTTGGGGTTGCTTTTATTTCTCAGTACTCTTGTTCTTCGGAACGAGAATACAGGTGTGTATGCACAGTTGCTTGAGGCGGAGGATGAGGTTTTTCATTAGGGTTTCGGAACGGGTGCGTATGCACAGGTGACAGTCGTCTTTTTCCAAACCCTAATAGATTTATGAAATATCTATTAATAATAGTAATTAAATGAAATATTTTTATGGTTGATTTTGTTGACTTGTTGACCATGGTTGACTTGTTGACCATGGTTGAATGTTGACCACCATCATGCTTTGAAAGGATTCTCCTTGATTCATGCTTACACTCATTTATTGAAAGTATGATAGTGGTCATTCCAAATACAACCATCAACTATTTCATTTTTGAATTATTATTATTAATTAGATAATTCCTTTTCTTTTAGTTATGGTTGCAAAAGAAAAGAGCTCATTCTTTCATAATCATTCTCTCTCCTCATTTCATCTTCTTCTTCCTCAAGCTCAAGGTGATTCCTTCTCATGTGTTGAGAATCCTTCATCTTGAAAAGAAAACAACCCCTAGACACTCTCTACTCTCTCTAGGGTTCAAGGTTTAGCAAGCCGGAAATCCTAGTTCACTCCAAGTTCGAGAAAGAGCCCAAAGATTGAACCTTCGAGGTGGATCCATCTTCGACGAAAGAAGGCGACAAGAAGAGAACCATCAACCTCTACAAAAGTTTGAAGAAGAAGGAGTTCAAGTTTAGGTATAACCATCTTCATCCGAGTAGCTAAATCTCTTTAGCAAGTTTGCTAGTTTTAGTTTAGGAAAAGATCCCGACTTTGTTTAGTCCATGTTGCCCCTTGCGCTAAAAATTTGATTTTTATACCGTTTCCACCTCCCCGTAAGAACCGGGGGTCGCAACGTGGACTTACAGTGGTATTAGAGCCTAACTAAACTTAAACTAGCTTGGTAGTGAAGTGTAACGAAGTTCGGAACCGAAAAATCACAAAACCGGAAAAACTAAAACCCTAAGTTTCTGTTGAAATTTTTTCTGCTCTAAATGAAAAATTTTATACTCCTAAATTCGGCTCAGGGTTTTGTTTGAACACCCATGAAAAACGATCCACTGTTTCATTCAAACCGCCGCGGTTCCGCGGCACGAGGTAGGCATGTGCCGCGGAACCGCCGCCGTTTGTTGTCTTCTCTGCATCGTTTTTCGTGCAGTGTGTGTCTGTGTTGGTTTTGGGATTTTTAAAATATATTATATGTGCCCAGATTTTCCAGAACAGAATTTTACTTTTGGGGTCCTATAATTCCGTATTTTTCCGAACTTCACTGCACTTTGGCTATGTTGGTTATATCTGTGATGTTTGCATGTATTGAACGTAGGCTAATCGCTATAAGTCGATTGGTCTGGGTTATACATGATCTGTGTTTGATATTGGAATGTGTATATGAATGTGTTGGACTGTCGCGGGTGAATAGCCGGGGTGGATGTGAGATGAGCTTTTGTTTTTCTTTCATTCATTGTAAATGTAAATTGATGTAATATTATTATTTGTTTGGCCGCACAACCGGGTCGGGGTTGTAGCCGTCATTGTATAATTCTTTTTACTGTTTTTGCTCTTAGGATAGACCCACGGAGGGGTGCACAAACTGCCGAGGACTTGGCGGGTAGTTTGCCGCACCCGTAGGGGTCTTGGGTGGGGTAATTGGCTATTCACCGCGACCGTGTAATCCGCTTTTCGTTGCAGGCTCGAAAGGATTGCGGATTGCTAGTATATCCAATGTATTCATCTGTGATCTGTAATGTCTATCATTGCTTTCTATTAAGGCGTTGCTTATGTTTTACAGCCGCGCTAGCCCAGCCCCCGCTCTGTCGTTAGTTAAGTAACCTAACGAGTGATGACGGGACCCCGTGGCGAATGCGAATGGCATAAGCGTACGTCATATTTTGGTTGTTTTCTGCAATGGTAGGAATTAAATGATGGGACGCATTAAAAGTACTAATGCAAGAATATCGCGCATTAAAAGAACTAATGCAAGATAATAAACCATGTTAAAATCGTTGGAACACTTTCGAAAAACCACTCGGTTCTTTTCAAAACTAACTTTTAAATGCGGAGCCCGAGCCACTCCTTCTAAAAGCTATCTCGTTCCATCGATTATATCAAGTTCACTACGTTCACGGTTTCGCCAAAACCATCCGTAGCCCTCCGTCGTTTCATATGAATATTCAACAGTATTCAAGCTGTGTTTGTTGGCCTTAGTCAAGGAACAGTGTTTGGTAGCTGGTGGTTATTCATATGTTGCATAGATAGAATGCGTTGGTTTGGGACAGTCGTATTGCCTTGTTGGCCATAGTCAAGGGTAGATACGGGTGGGTTCAAATTAACCTGGATAACGACGGGTAGAACTTGACATGTGACTTATGATTTGTTGGCCTTAGTCAAGATCATAAGAGCATGGGGCAGAAATCCACATCGGGAGTTTCATAAGTACAGAAACTTGCTAGATTTGCATACCATTTGGAGTGTGGTGATTCTGGTAGGATTCCTTCAGTTTCGTCACACGATGATATTTGGATCCCGATCCTACTGTGAGTATATGCTACTCCTCGGGAAATTTCTCACTAAACGATCAATGCTATAAACCTAGTAGGTGCCTAGAAAGGTGTTAGCGGGGCTACGCCCCCAGGGAAAAGAGGTTATTTAATTAAGGAACTTCGCGAAAGCGTTGGAAAACCTCCCTCGAAGTACCGACACTGGCCTGGCTGAACGGTTAAGCAAGTATTGTACGGTGGGATTGATCCCGACTAGTTCTTCCTTTATGGTTTGAGGAGGGATTCGAGAGACAGTGGGAGCCATCCTGTTTAGACAAATTAAAAACCATTCTAAACTTGCAAGAGCATCGTGCTAAAGTGTTTCTTCTCTCCCCCCTGCAGCGACCAAATCGAAATGACTGGACTTAAGTTACTTCTAGATAAAAACATATTGACAGGGCCAAACTACAAAGATTGGCTCAGGAATGTCAAGTTGGCAATCACTTACGACAAGCTGGGGTATCTTCTTACCACCAAAGCTCCCCCCGTCCCAGGTCCCACCTCCAGCGTCGCGGATAAGGAAATCCATAAGACTTGGGAGATTGACAGCGCGAAGGCCAGGTGCCTCATACTTGCCTCGATGGACAACGAACATCAGAGGAGGCACGAGAATATGGATTTGGAATCCATATTTCTTCATACAAAAGAACTGTATGGAGAGCAGTCTCGTATCGCAAGATACGAAGTGTCGAAGAAGTTATTTTCGACAAAGTTGGCCGTCGGATCATCGGTAGCGGACCACGTGCTTAAGATGATTGGCTACACTGAGGAGCTCGCGGAACTTGGGACCACGTTGGACAGTGAACTCTATACGGATTTAATTCTCCAGTCCCTTCCATCCACTTACGCCCAGTTCATACTGAATTTCAACTTGCAAGAAAAGGAAGTTGAACTTTCAGAACTCCTCAACCTGCTGAGGAGCGCAGAGGGCACCCTACAGAAGGGTAGGAAAACACCCTCTTTGTTTGTAGGAGGATCTTCTTCCTCTAGGTCCAAGGCGAAAGCCAAGGGAAAGAGGAGGAAAGCCCCCGCCAAACCAAGAGGCGGTGTTAGTAAAGTGGGTACGAAGGGAAAAGAATTGGCAACAAAGATTGTGGGGAAGCTTGTGGGAAAGGAGGAATGCTTCTATTGTCATAAGAGTGGACACTGGAAGAAAGATTGCAGGGCTTGGAAGGCCAGGACACAGGAACTGAAGCAGGTTGCGGCTTCAGCTTCAGGTGTGTATGTTATTGAAAACTGTCTTTCTATAAACTCTACTTCCTGGGTATTGGATACCGGATCAGGATCTCATATCTGTAATTCATTGCAGGCGTTGAGAAATCGTAGATTTTTGAAGGAAGGTGACATGACCCTCAGAGTTGCAAACGGAGCTAGCATGGATGCTAAAGCCGTGGGGGACTATCACCTGGGAATGTCAGATGGGCATGTTTTGGTTTTGCGTAACTGCTTTTTTGTACCCAACGCAACTTGTAATATCATTTCTGTATCTTTGGTTTCAAAAGAAGGTTATGAATTTGCGTTTGTAAGTAATGTTGTAAACATTCACCTTAATCAAGTTCTGATTGGGTCAGGTACACTGAGCAATGGTATATACGTATTGAACCAACCACAGATTTTCAATGTCCAGAATACACACAAAAGAAAGTCTCCAGATATCAATCAGGCTTTCTTATGGCATTGTAGACTGGGTCACATCAATGAGACACGGTTGACTAAGTTACATAAAGAAGGATACTTGGATCCGTTCGAGTTTCAGTCTTATGCCACTTGTGAATCTTGTCTCATGGGAAAGATGACAAAGACTCCGTTCACTGGACACGGAGAAAGAGCGAGCGAACTCTTGGGACTTATACACAGTGACGTGTGTGGTCCAATGTCTACACATGCGCGAAGCGGTTATTCATACTTCATTACTTTCACAGACGATTTCTCTAGGTATGGACATGTCTTCTTAATGAAGCACAAATCCGAGGCCTTTGAGAAATTTCGGGATTACAAGAATGAAGTTGAAAAACAAACAGGCAAAAGTATTAAGATTCTAAGATCGGATCGAGGTGGAGAATACTTGAGTGCCGAGTTCTTGGACTATTTAAAAGAGAATGGAATTCTCTCTCAGCGTACTCCTCCATACACTCCGCAACATAACGGTGTATCGGAAAGGAGGAATCGAACCCTATTGGATATGGTTCGTTCCATGATGAGTAAGGCTGAGTTACCGCGATCTTTCTGGGGTTTTGCACTGGAAACAGCTGCACATCTCTTGAACCAAGTTCCTACTAAGACAGTGCCTACCACACCATATCAGATGTGGAGTGGGAAGAAACCCTGTCTTAAATCCTTTAATACATGGGGATGTACGGCTTTTGTAAAAAAGCAGCATGCGGATAAGCTCGAGGCACGCTCAGTACAGTGCAAGTTTGTGGGATACCCAAAGAACTCCAAGGGGTATCTTTTCTACTACGAAGAGGAACAAAAAGTTCTTGTTTCTCGTCATGCCTACTTCTTGGAAACTGAGATTTTGGAAAACCAGATAAGTGGGAGCGCAGTAGAACTTGAAGAAATTCCAGAACCACAAAACATTACTGAAAGCTTAGAGGAACCAGAGGGTTCGAAAGAACAGGACATTCCTACGCCGCTCCGCAGGAGTAGTAGGCAGTCTCATCCGCCCGAGAGATACTACGGTTTTCTCATAGACGGGGATCGAGAGGATTGCATCATAGATTATGATGAGCCTACTAGCTTCCAGCAGGCCGTTCAGAGCGTTGACTCGGTAAAATGGCTGGATGCAATGCGGACCGAAATGGAGTCCATGTACACCAACAAAGTATGGACGTTGGACATTGCTCCAGACGGGGTAAAACCCGTAAGATGCAAGTGGATCTTCAAAAGGAAGATTGGTGTAGATGGGCAGGTTGAGACCTATAAAGCTAGACTTGTAGCAAAGGGTTTCCGTCAAAGACCTGGCTTGGACTATGACGAAACCTTTTCTCCAGTGGCTATGCTGAAATCCATTCGGATCCTTCTTGCCATTGCTGCCTTCCACGATTATGAGATTTGGCAGATGGACGTAAAGACCGCTTTTCTGAATGGAAATTTAGAGGAGTGTGTCTATATGGATCAGCCAGAGGGTTTCATTCAGAGTGGGAGCAGCGGAAAGGTGTGCAAGTTGCTTAAGTCCATCTATGGACTAAAGCAGGCATCGCGGAGTTGGAACATCTGTTTTGATGAGACGGTCAAGGAATTTGGCTTTATCAAAAATCCAGATGAACCATGCATCTATAGTAGATTTGTAGCAAGAACTGTAGTATTCCTCGTTTTATACGTGGATGACATTCTCTTAATAGGAAATGACATTCCTATGCTACAATATGTCAAGGGGTTCTTGTCACACAGGTTCTCCATGAAAGACCTGGGTGATGCCTCATACATCCTGGGGATCCGGATCCATCGTGATAGATCCAAGAGGATATTAGGACTTTCTTAGTCCAGGTACATCGACACCATAGTGAAAAGATTCAGTATGGAAGATTCCAAGCGCGGTAACCTACCGGCTTGTCACGGGATCACCCTCTCTAAAGAGATGTCTCCCAAGACTGATTTGGAGAGGGATCGCATGTCTATTATACCCTACGCTTCTGCGGTAGGCTCTATAATGTATGCGATGTTGTGTACCAGACCGGATGTAGCTTATGCACTGAGTGTGGTAAGCAGGTATCAGTCAAACCCTGGGGAGAAACACTGGATAGCGGTAAAGAACATTCTCAAGTACCTGAGAAGGACTAAGTAGATGTTCTTGGTGTATGGCGGAAAAGACCTCCAGATCGAGGCCTTTGCTGACTCCAGCTTCCAGAGTGACAAGGATGATTCCAAGTCCGTTTCGGGTTTTGTCTTTACCCTCAATAGAGGGGCGGTGTGTTGGAAAAGCTCCAAACAGGTAACCGTTGCAGACTCGACTATGGAAGCGGAATACATTGCTGCATCTGATGACGCAAAAGAAGCTGTCTGGATGAGGAAGTTCTTAAAAGAACTTCAGGTGGTTCCGTCCATTGTTGACCCAATACCTCTGTATTGCGACAACAACGGGGCTATAGCTTTAGCGAAGGAACCCAGGTCCCATCAGAGATCCAGGCACATCTTGAGGCGGTATCACCTGATCAGGGAGATCGTGGATCGCAAGGAGATCGAGGTTCGGAGGGTTGCTTCAGAAGAGAACACTGCAGATCCATTCACCAAGGCCCTACCCCAGACTCAGTTCGAGCGGCTGATCGAGATGATAGGTCTTCGATACGCCAGTACATGGCCTTAGTGCAAGTGGGAGATTGTTAGTGTATATGCCCTAGAGGCCATTACTGTATCATACTAGTTTGTATATTACTTAATGGAAGCTTGGGATATTCACCTTGTATAAACAATCTTGCTCAATATAGTAGTATGCTACTTGGTTTGTTTCTACTTCAATGTGTACTTGTGTTTATTTCAGTATATCACTTATACGCATTAGTGGAGCCCTTAGGATCTTTGCTTGATTACCAGCGTTGTGATGGCAGTCACACTAGTGGGGGCTGGGTAATCTATAAGCACATCCTTATACAGGTCCCTAGTCGCAGGACTATCGAGACAGGGCATCGATACTCCGGAGTAGACTAGCGTATGCGCTTCTCATCCCAGTGTGGGAGATGGTCTGTCCCACAGCCATCAGTACGTCGTGCTGGAGATAGTATACGGGTGCTCGTTGGGTTACGAGTACACTGGACAGGACTCGTCGGGAACTGACAGGTTGGTATTATACCTATCGTCAGTCATCAGTTCCCAGGTGACATAAGTACAGCTTAGTCCGCTGACTTGACACTGGCACTTCGCCTCGAGTGTGTTCCCACTGCACTTTGATCACTACCCTACCACGGCTCAAAGGAGTCGTGCAAACAGGTAGTGGTTGGGTGCAGTCCCGAAGCACTTGGAGGCAGTGCCGGTTAGACAGGATTCGTCTCTCCCGGTATTGGGGGTTGACATCGCGCTGTGTCTAGGAGAGCCATTACACGAGTAGTCCCTGGCCAGGGCAAGCGAGATATACTGGTAGGTTTCCAGTGTTATCTCAGGGTGTTTTGGGCTTCACTCCGACACGACTTGTACCGCTATTGGGGGACTGACGTTTTACCGCCCCCTAGGCCCGACATGCGATGTATCAGACGAACAGACCGGACTGTACGGAGACTGTCACATTCAGACTCAGTAGGAGTTCAGATGGGGTTTCACCTCGTCAGCCTTCTTGTCGACATCTACCTGGGGACCGTTACGCACAGCTAGTGCCGCTTGCGGTCTGTGGTTAAACCCACTGCCAGCGTAGTGTCGAGTCTTTATAGTCCCACACAGGGGGTATTCGCCTCTGGGCAAAACAAAGTAGAGGTCGCATGGTTTTGCGACAGGGTTCGTTCTCATCCGCGCACTTGTGCACGTTTGGAGTCCGGACGGATATTACTGGCTGGCTCTGGTTTGAGTCAGATACCGGTATATGTTTTGGGGTTGCTTTTATTTCTCAGTACTCTTGTTCTTCGGAACGAGAATACAGGTGTGTATGCACAGTTGCTTGAGGCGGAGGATGAGGTTTTTCATTAGGGTTTCGGAACGGGTGCGTATGCACAGTTGACAGTCGTCTTTTTCCAAACCCTAATAGATTTATGAAATATCAATTAATAATAGTAATTAAATGAAATATTGTTATGGTTGATTTTGTTGACTTGTTGACCATGGTTGACTTGTTGACCATGGTTGAATGTTGACCACCATCATGCTTTGAAAGGATTCTCCTTGATTCATGCTTACACTCATTTATTGAAAGTATGATAGTGGTCATTCCAAATACAACCATCAACTATTTCATTTTTGAATTATTATTATTAATTAGATAATTCCTTTTCTTTTAGTTATGGTTGCAAAAGAAAAGAGCTCATTCTTTCATAATCATTCTTTCTCCTCACTTCATCTTCTTCTTCCTCAAGCTCAAGGTGATTCCTTCTCATGTGTTGAGAATCCTTCACCTTGAAAAGAAAACAACCCCTAGACACTCTCTACTCTCTCTAGGGTTCAAGGTTTAGCAAGCCGGAAATCCTAGTTCACTCCAAGTTCGAGAAAGAGCCCAAAGGTTGAACCTTCGAGGTGGATCCATCTTCGACGGAAGAAGGCGACAAGAAGAGAACCATCAACCTCTACAAAAGTTTGAAGAAGAAGGAGTTCAAGTTTAGGTATAACCATCTTCATCCGAGTAGCTAAATCTCTTTAGCAAGTTTGCTAGTTTTAGTTTAGGAAAAGATCCCGACTTTGTTTAGTCCATGTTGCCCCTTGCGCTAAAAATTTGATTTTTATACCGTTTCCGCCTCCCCGTAAGAACCGGGGGTCGCAACGTGGACTTACAAGAGTGGCTGTCAGAGTTATAGTTTTACCTCCGACGAGGGGCAGTAGTTTGGACAGGTAGTCCAAGGGGATACTGAGGGTGGCATGGCGCAAGATACTGATTAAGTTCAGTTGACGATACAGTCTAAGAAGTTTGGATTTGGAGTTCATTTATGAGCTAGGTCCCATCAGATATCCAGACATATTCTGAGACAGGTATTACTCATTTCGGGAGATGGCTTTCTCCGCGAACTTGAGATAAAGAGAGACATAGAAAGAAACATCAGAGAAGATCCACTCACTGAGGCTATTCCTCGAACGCAATAGTTTCGCAAACAGGCTTTGTGAGACTGATTAGTAGAGGAGTTGGGTGTTCGGTATCACACGGGCTGTGAGTATGCGACATCGCAATAATAACCCTTGAATGCAAGTGGGAGCATGTTGGAGATAGTGCCCTCAGAGTCAATTATTGGATCACAGGCACGAGATTGCAATGATTGAGGGAGGACCTATGCCCGTAGGACAGTCTTACTCAAGATGATAGTATGCTATCTGGTTTATCTTTATCATCATGTACTGCTTTAGGTGACATTACAGATCACTATTGCACGTTGGTAGAGCCCTTAGGATTCTTGCTTGACGGACAACATTATGATGGAGATCATATACGTTGGAGCTGGGGTCTATAAGCACATATTTAAAAGGTCCCTAATCGTGGGAGTTTTCGAGACAAGGCATCGATACTCTAGAGTAGACTAGTGTATACAGTCAAGACCCCGACGAGGGGCAGTGGCCGTTCTCACAAGCCACTGGTGTCAGTTGGTTCACATAAGATGTATACAGGTGCTCATTGGGTTATGAGTACACCGGACAGGACTCGCCGGGAACATGCTAGTTGGTATTATACCTGACGTCAGATAGCAGTTCCCTGGTGACATGTGTACAAGTTAGTTCATCGACCAGAGATCGTCATTTGTCTCGTGTGAGTTCCCACTGTACTTTGATTACTACCCTACTACGGCTCAAAGGAGTCGTGCAAACAGGTTTTAGTTGGGTACAGTCCCGAGCCACATGGAGGCAGTGAGCGGATCTGCTGGGGTTCGTCTCTCCCGGTATTGGGGGTGAGGTCACGCTGTGTCTAGGAGAGCCATTACACGAAGTCCTTGTCCAAGGCAGGAGATTTACTGGTAGGTATTCCAGTAGTATCTCAGGGTGTTCTGGGTTATACTCCGACACGATTTGTACTGCTTTTGGGGGTCTGACTTTTACCAACCCCCTAGTCCCGCCATGCGATGCTCATAGACGAACGGACTGGACTGTATGGATATTGTCACTGACAGGCTCAGTAGGGTGTCACGATGAGTTCGCTCATCGACGTCCCTTTTGGTCAATACCTGGTAGCCCGTTACGTATGGCTAATACCTCTGACGTGCTAGTGGTTAAATCCACAGCCAAAGTATTGACGAGTCTTAAGAGTCCCCCACAGACAGTTTCTCAAGTTTCGGGCGAAACGCTGTAGAGGCCGTATGGATATATGGCAGGGTTCGATCATATATGTGCGGTATTGCACGGATCATGATCGGACGGATAATACTAGCGGGCTTTGGTTTAAGCCGGATCCTAGTATTGTACAGTGTAGATTTTGTCTCATTGCATTTGTATTCAGTCGGAATACAAATGCGGGTATGTATATACAGTCGCGAGGTTTTCCTGTAATTTATTACGGGATCAGTTTTTTGAAGTTGCCAGTTTGCTTTCCGTTTCGGCCATTTTCCTTTGTTTCTTTCATTGGCTGAAAATTGGTGGAAGGGGGCTTATTTGCAAATATGCAAATTAGCAATTTGGAGGGTTGTTTTTGTGATGATAGCTTCATGATGGTTCAACCATCATTTGACTTCTTTGTTCATCATTGCTTGCTATGATGGTTTTAGGTGATGGGTTTTGGTTTTGACTTGGGTGTGATCATTGATTCTCATCATCACCATTTTTCTCTCTCTTGCATTATTGCTCACTCCCTCTCTCACTCTCCTACATGGCCGGCCACTTTTTGGAGGTAGAGGTGATTCATTTTTGTGTGTGGGAAATTATTCACTCTCAATTCATTCACTCAAAATTCCATACCTCATCTCCATAGTTCATTCTTCCACCCTAATGGCAACCTCACTAACGCCGTGAGACAAACCATTCTACACTTAGCCTACAGCATTCTTGGACATGTCGGCTTGCCAACTTCGTGCCCGAGTTGCATCGGTCCAGAGGTGGGAGCCCGTAAAAAGACCCGGCGATGTGGTGCCCTTTCCGATGAGGAGATCAAGACCGGAGATTCCGCGAGGAGATCGGGATGGTGGCCAAAGACCGAAGGACACGGATCGCTCGGTATAGCTCTCTACACTTTCTCTTATTAGCTAGTAGTAGGTTAATGGCCCGATCCGGGTTTAAAGTACGTGGTAGCGCCGGTTTAAAAGTTTAATTACATGTTGATAAAGCCCTTAGGATGTGTACTTGACTTCCAGGATTATGATGCAGATCATACTAGTAGGGCCTGGGTAGTCCATGAGTTCATCCTTCAATGTTCCTAGTCGTGAGAATATCGAGACGGGGCATTGATATTCCAGAGTAGACTAGCATATATCTTCTCGACCCATGTGATGGACGATGGATGATCCCATATCCATTGGTGTTTGACATCAGAGATGGAATATGGGTGTTCAGTGGAGACTGGGTACACTGAACGGACTCGCCGAGAACTCCTAGATGGTATTATACCTCACGTCAGATAGCAGTTCTCTGGTGACACTGGTACATGTTAGTTTGTCGACCCGAGATCGTCATAGAGTCTTGTGTGGCACCCATTGTGCTTTGATTTCCACCCTACCACGGTTCTA
Source organism: Agapanthus africanus (assembly GCA_030015575.1). NCBI lineage: Eukaryota > Viridiplantae > Streptophyta > Magnoliopsida > Asparagales > Amaryllidaceae > Agapanthus > Agapanthus africanus. The sequence goes on along the minus strand of JASDDO010000016.1, from coordinate 128,311,289 downwards.
CTGAGTCGTGCAAACAGGTGGTTTTTGGGTACAGTCCCGAGTCGCATGGAGGCAATGAGCGATAGGAGGGGATTCGTCTCTCCCGGTATTGGGGGTTGATGTTGCGCTATGCTCGATTGGCCATAACTGGAAATCCCTGGCCAGGGTAGATGTGATTTACTGGTAAGTGTTATCAGTAGTTTCATGCCCGTTATGGACCTTACATCGGCATGACTTATCAAGCTATTGGGATCTGACGTTTACCACCTCTAGGCGAGATATGCGACATATCAGACGAAGGGATCGGACTGTACGGTAGTGTTACTGATTGGATTCGCAGGAGTGTGTGAAGGCTTGCTTGTTGATATTCTGATCGCTCAATACCCGGGTGGCCGTTACATTTAGCGCGCCTCTTGCGGCTTGTGGGTGTTTGATATGATCATCACCTACTGCCGGCGTATTGACGAGTCTGTAGAGTCCTACACAGAGGTTTCCTGGCTCAGGCAAAATGGAGTAGGTGCACATATGTGATATGTGCGGGACCGAGATTAATACGTGTATGTGATACCGTATTCTATTCTCACGATTTGTGTCATCGGTCGGTTATATGTGATATAGCCGGGCTATCGAATCAAGTGTTGATTCGATAAAATAATACACATGATATTAGTCGGTTATATGTGATATAGCCAGATTATTAAATCAAGTATTGATTTAATAATCTAATGTATAACTATATATTTGATATATTAATTTATATTAACTAGTATTTGCTCACTTAAGATTTCTTTTCTCACTTATGTGTGCATTAGTATATATGTGATATATATTAGTGTACATTATTTTGTGACATGCTAGATGTGTAGGGTTACTAGGCACTGTCACAAGGGTCTATAAGGCATCAACCATGCCCGATTTAAAATTTAGAAGTGCCGAACAACCCAAAGCGAGGATCTTTGCTAGATTATTAGGGTTAACAAAGCATGTAAACAACTTTACATCTAAGAGAGAGGGATTACAACCTTTGTAGTCCGCTCCTTCGCTTCATAAGCTCCGAGTAGTAGTCCCTTCGCCGCGATCCATGATCTCCCGGACTCAAGAGAGGCTCCACAAGCCGAACAATCCATGCTTGCTTGAAGTCTTCCTTTTCGAAGATGATCTACCTTGAAGAATCTTTAACTCAAGCTCTCACTTCTCTAATCAAGTATTAATGATGTGAACACCCTAATCTAAGTGGCTAGAATAGATAAGGATGATGAAGTAGGAATTATGCTCTCTTTTATTATCAATTTCTCACACACCATCATCACAAACACAAAAGCTAGAAGCTTTTTATGGAGGAAGAAGAAGATGAAGTCTTTTGTGATGAATACTGAAAATGTTACTTTGCTTACAAAAGAACCTTGAGTTAATAATATCAAGTATTAACTCATGTAGAGAGTTGACTAGGGTTAAGGGTTTGGGTTGGGTTAAATAATATCTACAAAATATCAACACATAATATCTTTGCTTAAAACAAAACAAAAGCTTCTAGAAGCTTCAAGAAAATGTAGGGTTACTAGGCACTCTAGCAAGGTTCTACAAGGCATCAACCATGCCCGATTAAAATTTTAGCCGTGCCGAACAACCCTAAACAAGATCTTTGCTAGATTATTAGGGTTTCACATGCAAGTAAATATCATTTACGACTAAGTGAATACGAAATACAACCTTTGTAGATCGGTCCTTCACTTCTAAAGCTCCTTGTTGTAGTCTCTTCACTGCGATCATGGTCCTCCCGGGCTCTTGCATGGATTCACGAGGCAGAAGGAGCGTCCTTGCTTGAAGTCTTCGAGGCCGAAGATGATCTACGTCGTGGGAATACGAACTCAAGCTTCTTCTTCACTAACTAGAGAATTAGTGAAGCAAACACCCTAAACTAAAGTGCTAGTCTAGTAGAGGATGAGGAAATAGGAAGTGGGTACACCTTAGAATTATTTATCTCACATTTATTTCTCACTTAATCAAAACCTAGAGAGCTTTTGAGCTCAAGGAAGAAGATGAAGAAATGATGAGATGATGATAAAGATCAAGTGAGAAAGCTAACCATGGGTGAGTGAGTATCATATACTAACTCATGTAGAGACATAACCATGGCTAATCCAAATGGTTAGGTTAACAAAAATCTAAAGTAAAGACAAAGTTAGTGGACTTTGTCAAAGCAAAGCAAGCTTCTACAAGCTTCATGCGCTTTCCAAATTTCCACTAATTTTGTAATTACCATAAATAATTATAACCCACCATAATAAATAGAATGGTGTATGTCTTACACACCCATGAATAATGTATCAACAACCATGATACAAAAAGAAAACACTTTTTAATATATATCACATATATATTAAAGTTGTGCACATGTGAGAAAAATCCTTAAGTGAACAAATGTTAGTTAATGTAAATTAGTATATCAAATATACAATTATACACTAAATTATTAAATCAACACTTGACTTAATAATCCGGTTATATCTCATATAACCAACTAACATCCAATTTATCGACTTATCGAATCAACACTTGATTCGATAACCCGGCTATATCACATATAACCGACCGATACAAAAAGTCGCGAGAATAGAATACGGTATCACATACACGCATTATTCTCGGTCCCGCACATATCACATATGCGCTCCTATTTCGTTTTGCCTGAGCCAGTAAAACCTCTATGTAGGACTCTAAAGGCTCCTCAATACTCCGGCAGTAGGTGATGATCACATCAAGCACCCACAAGCCATCAGCGGTACTAGCTGGACGTAACGGCTACTCGGGTATTGAGCGATCAGAAGATCAGCAAGCAAGCCCGCTCCAACTCCTGTAAAAGCCTAACGGTAACACTTGCCGTACAGTCCGGTCTCCTCGTCTGATATGTCGCATATCAAGTCTAGAGGTGGTAAACGTAAGACCCCAATAACCGATAAGTCGTGCCGATGTGAGGCTCATAAAGGGTCGAGAAACTACTGGTAACGCTTACCAGTAAATCTCTAAATCAGCTCTGGCCAGGGACTTCCCTGTTATGGCCAATCTAGCATAGCGCAACATCAACCCCCAATACCGGTTGAGACGAAACCCCTCCTATCGCTCATTGCCTCCATGTTACTCGGGACTGTACCCAAAAACCACCATTTTGCACGCCCTTTTGGACGTGGTAAGGAGGAAATCAAAGCACAGTGGGAATCACACAAGACTCTATGCCGATCTCGGGTCTACAGACTAACCTACACAAGTGTCACCAGAGAACTGCCATCTGACGTGAGGTATAATACCATCTGGGAGTTCTCGGCGAGTCTGTCCAGTGTACCCAGTCTCCACTGAGCACCCGTATACCATCTCTAATGTCAAACACCAATGGATATGGGATCGTCCATCGCCCATCTCATGGGTCGAGAAGCGTATACGCTAGTCTACTCTGGTATATCGATGCCCTGTCTCGATACACCCATGACTTGGAACATTAAAGGATGAACTTATGGACTACCATGGCCCCATTAGTATGATCTGCATCATAGCCCTGGTAGTCAAGTACACATCCTTAGGGCTTTACCAACATGTAATTATAAGACAGTATCAAGAGACGAGTATACATGTTAAGATAAAGAGCAACCAGATAGCATACTATCATATCGAGCAAGAAAGTCCTCTCTATATATGTCCAAGCATCCAATATAATATACATCATCTGTACAATACTGGCCTCTAGGGCATACATATAACTAACAATCTCCCACTTGCACTAGGGCCAGCTGCTGTAGTATCGCATACCAAGCATCCCGAAGAGTCTCTCAAACTGTATCTGGGGAATGGCCTTCGTGAGTAGATCCGCAGTGTTGTTCTTCGTGTCAACCTTCCTGACCTCGATCTCCCGGCGATCTACTATCTCCCGGATCAGGTGATACCGCCTCAGAATATGCCTGGATCGCTGATGGGACCTGGGTTCCTTGGCCAAAGCCACCACTCCATTGTTATCACAATACAAAGGTATTGGATGCTCAATGGATGGAACCACTCCAAGTTCAGTAATGAACTTCTTGATCCAGACAGCCTCTTTGGCAGCATCGTTGGCAGCGATGTATTAAGCCTCCATCGTCGAGTTTGCCACGGTTTCCTGCTAGGAACTCTTCCAGCTAACCGCCCCTCCGTAAATGGTAAAGACAAATCCCGAGTGCGACTTAGAGTCGTCCTTATCACTCTGGAAGCTCGAATAGGTAAAGGACTCCACTTGGAGTTCTTCGTTACCATACACCAAGAGCATCTCTTTAGTCCTTCGTAAGTACTTGAGAATGCTCTTCACAGCTGTCCAGTGACTCTCTCCTGGATCAGCTTGATACCTACTCACTATACTTAGTGAGTGTGCTACATCGGGTCTGGTACATAGCATCGCGTATATGATAGAGCTTACAGCCGAAGCATAGGGTATCCCTTGCATGCGAGCTCTCTCCAAATCAGTCTTGGGAGACATCTCTTTAGAGAGTGTGAGTCCAGAGATCGTGGGTAAGTTCCAACGCTTGGATTCTTCCATACTAAACCTCTTTAGTATGGTGTCAATGTACCTGGATTGAAACAATCCCAATATCCTTTTAAATCTATCTCTATAGATCATAATTCCCAGTATGTAGGAGGCATCACCTAGATTTTTCATTGAGAATCTTTGTGATAAGAAGAGCTTGACCTATTGCATCATAGGAATGTCATTTCCTATCAAGAGTATGTCGTCCACGTACAATACGAGAAAGACAACCTTACTCTCTGCCACCTTCTTGTAGATACAAGGTTCATCTACGTTTTTGACGAAATCAAACTCTTTGATAACGACGTCAAAGCAGATGTTCCAACTCCGCGATGCTTTCTTTAATCTATAAATGGATTTAAGCAGCATGCACACCTTCCTACTGCTCCCACTAGCTACGAAGCCCTCTGGCTGAGTCATGTACACGCTCTCTTCTAAATCACCGTTTAGAAAGGAGGTCTTAACATCCATTTGCCAGATTTCGTAGTCATGATATGCAGCGATGGCAAGCATGATCCGGATGGATTAACGCATAGCCACTGGAGAAAAGGTTTCGTCATAGTCCATACTTGGTCTTTGACGAAAACCCTGTAGGGTTCCTAGGCACGCTAAGGAGGTCTCACAAGGCATCAACCATGCCAATTTCAAAAAAACGGGGTGCCGAGAAACCCTAATACGGATCGTTGGCTAGATTTCTAGGCGAGAAAGAAACTAGTTAACAACTTAACTAAAGTTTAAACGGAAATACAACCTTTGTAGATCCGGTGCTCCACCTCCATAGCTCCGCAACGAAGTCCCCTCGGTGTCCAAATGAATTCCCGGGCTCTAGCGTCGGCTTCGTCGGAGAAATGGCGAGCTAGGTCGTCGATGTCCATGCCGAAGATGATCTACGTCGAGGCATCGCTAGATCAAGCTCCACCTTCACCAAGCCATGAAAACTTGTGAAGGAAACACACTCTACTACTTGGCAAGAGGTAGAGGATGAAGAAATAGGAAGTGGGTAGACTTTAGATTTGGATTTCTCACTCTTCTTCATCAATCACCATTGATGAAGTAAGCTTTCTTCAAGTGGTCAAGAAGAAGAAGAAGATGAATATTGTTATGATAAGTTATTAAAAATGAAAAGAAAAAGAAAACTTATCATAATGTAAACCATGGTCAAGTGTAGAGATTAAACCAAGGTTAGTTGGAATGGTTAGGGTTAAGGATGAGATAAGAATGGTTGACTTGATCAAAGCTTCAAGAAGCTTCAACATAAAACAAAATAAGCCACCATCCTTAAATAATTTCCAAAATGAATATATAAATAAATAACTAAGTAAATAATCAAAACCCTAACCATTCATATAACCATGGATTAATCTTTACACAAACCCAAGTGAGCAAGTATCATCAAACATGATACAAACTAGTGTACAAAAGTATATCACATATACAATGTGTACATCCGAGTGAGAAAATCCATCTTAAGTAAACCGATACTAGTTAATGCAAAGTAATATATCAAATATATAATTATGCATTAAATCATTAAATCAACACTTGATTTAATGATCCGGTCATATCGCATATAACCGACTAATATCAACAGTAACAACTTATCGAATCAACACTTGATCCGATATGCCGGCTATATCGCATATAACCGATCAATGTCACATATCGCGAGAATCGAATACAGTATCACATACTGGTATCATTCTCGGTCCCGCACATATCTCATATGCACTCCTATTTCGTCTCGCTTGAGCCAGGAAACCTCTGTGTAGGACTCTAAAGACTCGTCAATACGCCGGCAGCAGATGATGATCATATCAAGCACCCACAAGCCGCAAGCGGTCTGCTAAACGTAACGGCCACCCGGGTATTGAGCGATCAGAAGATCGACGAGCAAGCCCGCTCACACTCCAGTGAATCCAACCAGTAACACTACCGTACAGTCCGGTCTGATCGTCTGATATGTCGCATATCTCGCCTAGGGGTGGTAAACGTCAGACCCCAATAGCTCGATAAGTCGTGTCGATATGAGGTCTATAACAATTCGAGAAACTACTGGTAACACTTACCAGTAAATCTCAACAACCCTGGCCAGGGATTTCCTGTTATAGCCAATCGAATACAGCGCAACATCAACCCCCTATACCGGGAGAGACGAATCCCCTCCTATCGCTCATTGCCTCCATGTGACTCGGGACTGTACCCAAAAACCACCGTTTTGCACGCCCTCTTGGACGTGGTAAGATGGAAATCAAAGCACAGTGGGAACCACACAAGACTCTATGACGATCTTGGGTCAACAGACTACTCTGTACCAGTGTCACCTGAGAACTGCCATCTGACGTGAGGTATAATACCATCTGGGAGTTCTCGGCGAGTCCGTCCAGTGTACCCAGTCTCTACTGAGCACCCATATATCATCTCTGATGTCAAACACCGATGGATATGGGATCATCCATCGCCCATCTGTATGGGTCGAGAAGGTACACGCTAGTCTACTCTGGTATATCGATGCCCCGTCTCGATACACCCACGACTAGGGACTTTGAAGGATGTACTTATGGACTACCATGTCCCCACTAGTATGATCCGCATCACAGTCCAGGTAGTCAAGTACACATCCTAAGGGCCTTACCAACATGTAACAGAGAGACAATCAGTGTACATGTTAAGGTAAAGATCAACCAGATAGCATACTATCATGTCGAGCAAGAAAGTCCTACCTATATATGTCCCAGCATCCACTACAATATACATCCAATGTACAGTAATGGCCTCAAGGGCATACATATAACTAACAATCTCCCACTTGCACTAGGGCCATCTGTAGCAGTGGTTGTAGTATCTCATACTCAACCATCCCATAAAAGTCTCTCTCTGGGAATAGGACTTCGTGAGTGGATCCGCCGTGTTATCCTCTGAGTCTGCTCTTCTAACCTCGATCACCCTGGAGATCAACCATCTCCATGATCAGGTGATATTGCCTTAGAATATGTCTGGATCACTGATGGGACCAGCGTTCCTTGGCATAAGCCACAACTCCATTGTCTCACAATGGTAGGAACGTAGTTCATCTCATGAACCAATATACACCCAAACAGCCTCTTTGGTAGCATCTTAAGTAGCGATATATCCAGCCTTTATCGTCTAGTATGTCACGGTATCTAGCTTGGAACTCTTCCAACATACCGTCCCTTTATTGAGGGTAAAGACAATGCCTGCGACTGATATTCAGTCGTCTTCATCACCCTGGAACACTTCCAGTGATTCTCCCCAGGATCAACTGATACCATCTCACTACAACTAGTGAGAATCCTAACATCCAATTAAATCTATCTCATAAATCCAAAACTCAGGATTTAGGAGGTATCATTTTGATCCTATATGGAGAATCATTGTGATAAGCGGAGATTGACCGAGCGTAGCATAGGGAACTCCTTCCCTATCAAGAGTATGTCATCCACGTACTCTACGAGGATCACCATCATACTCCCTACTACCTTTTCGTTTATACAAGGTTCATCTACCATTTTGATGATGTCAACTTCTTTGACTAACATATCAAAACAGACGTTCCAACTCCGCGATGCCTGCTTCATCACATAAAACATCTTGTACACGTTTCCGCTGCTCCCACTGTCTACGAAGCCCTCTGGCTGTGTACTTACAGACGCACTCTTCTAAAAACACCATCTAGAAAAGCCGTCATGACACCCAACCACCAGATATCGTAGTCATGGTATGTAGCCGTGACAAGTAGGATCTGGATGGACTTAAGCATAGCTACTTGAAAAGGTTTCATCACTATCCAAGCCTGGTCGATGACGAAAACCTTTAACAAGTCTAGCTTTGAAAGTCTCAACTTTTCCATCTACACCAAGTAATCTTCTCAAGATTTACTTGCTCTTGATGGGGATTTAACCCTTCAGATATAGCAACCAAAGTCCATACTTTGTTGGTGTACATGGATTCCATCTCAGATCACTAAGAATCCAGCCATTCTTACAGAGTCTTACTCCTGATGGCCAGCTCGAAGCTAGTTGGGGCATCATCTCATGATGCAATCCTCGCTCCCACTGTCATAGAGAAACTGAAGTATCTCTCAGGTGGGTGAGGAACCCTACTAGATCGGCGGAGAGGCTGAGATTCGTTGGAATCTACTGAATCCTATGGTTCTACCAAATTTTCTGCTGTAGTTTGTATAGCTGGAACCTTTCCAGTTCTACATAACTGACGTTGCCTCGAGCTTGTCCGGATTTTGCTTTTAGATATAGGCCGGACAACCCCAAATCTTAACTATCTTAAGAGATGGGTTCTTCCCTTTCCATATCACATATGAGATGGTAGGCAACTGATTTGATTGCAACCCTATTCAATAGGGATGCAGCTTCTCAAGTGCATAACTCCCAAAAGGAAATAGGTAACTCAGTAGTACTCATCATAGAGCACACCATATCAAATAGGGTGTATCTTCTCCGCCCCGATATACCATCGTGCTATGGTGTATACAGAGGAGTAATTCTGAGAGAGAATCTCATTCTCCTTTAAAATAGTCCAGGATTTCCGTGCTCAAGTATTCTCCTCCTTGATCTTATCATAGGACATAATACTTATACCCGTATTGGTTCTCTACTTCTATCTTATATTCTGTGAATATCTCAAAAGGTTCGGACTTGTGTTTCAACAGGAACATATATCTGAATCTTGAGAGATCATCAAAGAACGTAATGAAGTACAAAGAACCGGTCTTGGTATGTGTAGACAGGGGACCTACATACATCAACATGTATCATCCCAAGAGTTTACTAACTCTTTCTCTGTTTCCAATAAACAGAGCTATGGTCATCTAATCTTTGTGACATGACTGGCAAGTTTTCATAAGATGTAAATTCAAACTGATTTAAATATGCATCTAAAATGTAACTTTAGCTTGTTGGGTCACATTAATATGACCTAGTCTACAATACCTCACGAAGGATTCGTTCATTTCTGAACTCTTTTTCTTGTGTGTGTTCTGTATACTTAGAACTGTAGTTTGATTTAGAACATCAATGCTTTTAGATAACGTGCCTGAACCGATCAACTTTTGATATAGGAAATGTTCAAAACATTATCCAACAATACAAAATTATATCCTTTCTTTACTAATAAAGAAACTGATATGATTTTGTATATCAGGTTCGGTATCTAATAACATTCGTTCAGAATCAATGTATTGGTAATACAGGGTGACAGTGACCGACAGACTTGGCTGCAACTCTTGCCCCGTTTTCTGCCTCATGAAACTTATCACCCGTTCTCAGTTCTCTACCTATCTGTTGCCCTATGTAACAGCTTACATATCTGGGAACCTGATCCGGTATCATATACCCAGGACGTAAAGGACATTGAGAAACAGTTCTGTATAATAAACACACCCGAAGATGATGCATCAACATGCACTCTCTTCGTTTGGGCGGCATGGGAATCTTGGTATTCCCCTATTTCCTGCTCTGTCTTATAACAATTATAAGTTGGAGCGGGACCAACGTTCCCCAGCTCAGTATAACAAGCGGGTTCGGTCAATAATCCGTATTATTATCTTGATTAAGGCGTGATATGGTCACTACCTGGAGAGAGAGAGAAGAAAACACTCAGCGTGCGCTCTTGCAAGAATAGTTTGGTTATTATTTTATCTAATCAGGATGGCTCCCACTGCTTTTTATCAAATCCTCCTTCAAACCCTAAAAGGAAAGACTAGCCGAGATTAATTACACACTACAAGTTCGCCAATCTTTCAGCCAGGCCAGTGTCGGTACTTTGAGGGAGGTCCCCCGTGCTTTCGCACGAACCTAATTAATGTAAACCTCATTTTCCCAGAGGCGTAACCCCGTTGACACCTTTCTAGACACCTACTTGATCGGCTAATTGTAATGTATAAAACTCTCCCAGGAGTAACAATTACTCGCAGCGGGTATCGGGATCCAACTATCTCATAGAAGGTATGCAATCTCATTGCAAATTTCAACACTTGAAATTCCCGATAATATTTTGCCCCTAGCAGCTATATGACCTTAACATAGTCAACAAATCATAAGTGCTAGTCAAGTTCAACCCGTCATTTCCCGATTGAATTAAACCCACCCGCACGACCCTTAACATAGTCAACAAAGTCGCACGACTACCCTAATCCAATCGCATCATATGCTTATACAGATAAGCACTAATTAGCTACCGCACACTACGCCTTAACATAATCAACAAACGTAGCACGAATACTAACTAGTACTTATCTGAATTGACGGAGGGCTACGACAGGTTTTTCTGAAAACCTATTGCGTAATGAACTTGATATCGTTGTAGGATCGAATGGATTTTGAAATGGAGTGTTTTTTAGGCTTTTTTAGTTTTGCTAAAGGAGTCACTCCCGGTGAAGGGATCGTCGGTCCTTTCCTCGTCGAATGAGGTGCGGGATATATCATATATATCACTGTGCAAAGCAAAACTCTTAAAAGCAATCAAAAGACAAACCGAGGTTGTAGCATATGCCAGTTGTTGCTAAAGGATTCACTCCCGGTGAAGGGATCTCGGTCCTTTCCTTATCGAATAAGGTGCAGGATATATCATATATACCGCTCTGCAAAGCAAGAACTGTAGCTACCTGTTTTATTTTGAAATTCGATTCTACAACATCTTAGGTTTCTTTTATTTCATTAATCATATTAATGAAGTCCCATCATTTAATGTACCTAAAAATCACAGATAAATACGACGTACACTTATGCCATCCGCATTCGCCTCGATGTCCCCTCGTGCACCGTTAGGTTAGGTAACTAACGGCAGAGCGGGGCAGGGCTAGCGCGGGTGTAAAACATAAGTAACGTCTATATAATATATCATATATACTATATATTGTATCTATCACAGAACATCACATGATCACATCACAGATATCGCAGCAGAAGAATCATATGAAATATTGGATATATTAGGACGTCCGTGTTTTGAATACGAGCCAGTATAAAACACGGATTCCACGGTCATGATGAATAGCCAAACCCACACCCCTAGACCCCTACGAGAGCGGCAAGCAACCCTACCAATTCTAGAGTTAGGAGACCCGGACTCGACTCCTCGAGTTGGTCTCCCACTGGACTCCAGAACCCGGTTACTTGTGCCCTCCTCCTTGGGTCTATCCTAGTGCGGAAAAGTAAATAATATACAAAGGGTTACTACTTCCGCAACCTGGAAGTGTCCCAATAAAAGAATATTACATACAAGTTTTTACATGAATGAAAATGAAAAACACTCATCTCACATAAAAACCCCCGGCTATTCGAACACGACGATCCAATATAACATATCCAGCAACACATAACATCACATGTCATCAACGTAAGTAAATATGCCCATCCCAATTGTCGTTGACATATAGCAACGAAACCGGCGATATCACATATTACACTTACGGTCACAGAAAAGAAAGTGTAAAACTACAACAGTTGGAATCCGCAACCACCTCAGACATCGCATGCCTGACCAAATGAATTACTTAGACATCACATGCCTAATAATTATAAACCCCGCATTTTAGTCTCATTATCGAAAACTCTTTTCAATATCAAGTCGGGCAATTCAACAAGATTCCCGACATCCTGATCGAATGCTCGTCGCAAACTTTAGTAGGCGGCCGCACTCCCGATACCGTCGACGAAGTGCACCAAGGCGGAACACCGCTGCCGCGAGCACCCGAACGGATGCTTTCGGCGACAGAGTTCTCCTACAGTCACTTGGTCGGGGCTATGGGACGAAGCTGTCTATTAAGTTTACCCGGCGAGTATCCGCGTACGCTACGTGATTGCGACGGACTTTTGATCACATTAAAATTCCGTGGCAACCGATCAAGTGAGACTAAACTGCTATGTTTATAACATTCATTCAGTTATCTCATAACTACTTGTGAATTCCAATTATTGTATCCCATTCCGGATAAATAGAATATATTAAATTTTCCGATCGAACATTCGAACACCCAAGTTTTCCCGATACAGATCAACACATGAAACAAGTCTAAAAACATTCAGTTCGTGCCTCAGTACCAACGGTCCAGCCGTAGAAGGGTCAAGCCAACGCCTCACATGTGGCACACCGTACTGCCCCAAACCCAAAGGTTCAAAGGGCAGTTCAAGACGGTCACATAATCGAGTTAAGGTTTGTTGTCTTCTAGAGGGTCCATCGCGTTACTTGCACTACTTAGAACGTCGTTAAACTTCGGAAAGATCCAACACTTGGAAATTTCCCAACAGGGGAAAAATTGGGTATTTATATCCGGTCGAACTTTTTAACATATTCAAAAATACCCGGAAAGCCAAACAGACAAAATTTGATAATCCGATCAAATCTACGAATCCCCAAAACAACCCCAGAAAATTAAACTCTGTAGTCAGATTTAAAATATCCCAGGAAAACCAACACAGCAAAATACGAATTACTGTGCAAAATTCAAGTTCTGATGTGACAAGGTGACCGCGGAACCGCCGCACAAGCCATGCTTGTGCCGCGGTTCCGCCGCGTGTTGGTGGAATCATGTTCTCGAATTTCACAGTAAGTCTTAGAAAAGCCTGCTGATTTTTCTGCATATTTTTAATTTTGAAAAAGACCAGATTTTTAAAAAAGGACAGAGAGCATTTTTAGGGTTGGGGTTTCGGGTCGTTCGGACTTCAAACTCCGTCTGGACTTCGCCTAAGGCTCTAGCTAGGCTCTGATACCACTGTAGGGTTCCTAGGCACGCTAAGGAGGTCTCACAAGGCATCAACCATGCCAATTTCAAAAAAACGGGATGCCGAGAAACCCTAATACGGATCGTTGGCTAGATTTCTAGGCGAGAAAGAAACTAGTTAACAACTTAACTAAAGTTTAAACGGAAATACAACCTTTGTAGATCCGGTGCTCCACCTCCATAGCTCCGCAACGAAGTCCCCTCGCTGTCCAAATGAATTCCCGGGCTCTAGCGTCGGCTTCGTCGGAGAAATGGCGAGCTATGTCGTCGATGTCCATACCGAAGATGATCTACGTCGAGGCATCGCTAGATCAAGCTCCACCTTCACCAAGCCATGAAAACTTGTGAAGGAAACACACTCTACTACTTGGCAAGAGGTAGAGGATGAAGAAATAGGAAGTGGGTAAACTTTAGATTTGGATTTCTCACTCTTCTTCATCAATCACCATTGATGAAGTAAGCTTTCTTCAAGTGGTCAAGAAGAAGAAGAAGATGAATATTGTTATGATAAGTTATTAAAAATGAAAAGAAAAAGAAAACTTATCATAATGTAAACCATGGTCAAGTGTAGAGATTAAACCAAGGTTAGTTGGAATGGTTAGGGTTAAGAATGAGATAAGAATGGTTGACTTGATCAAAGCTTCAAGAAGCTTCAACATAAAACAAAATAAGCCACCATCCTTAAATAATTTCCAAAATGAATATATAAATAAATAACTAAGTAAATAATCAAAACCCTAACCATGGATTAATCTTTACACAAACCCAAGTGAGCAAGTATCATCAAACATGATACAAACTAGTGTACAAAAGTATATCACATATACAATGTGTACATCCGAGTGAGAAAATCCATCTTAAGTAAACCGATACTAGTTAATACAAAGTAATATATCAAATATATAATTATGCATTAAATCATTAAATCAACACTTGATTTAATGATCCGGTCATATCGCATATAACCGACTAATATCAACAGTAACAACTTATCGAATCAACACTTGATCCGATATGCCGGCTATATCGCATATAACCGATCAATGTCACATATCGCGAGAATCGAATACAGTATCACATACTGGTATCATTCTCGGTCCCGCACATAACTCATATGCACTCCTATTTCGTTTCGCTTGAGCCAGGAAACCTCTGTGTAGGACTCTAAAGACTCGTCAATACGCCGGCAGCAGATGATGATCATATCAAGCACCCACAAGCCGCAAGCGGTCTGCTAAATGTAACGGCCACCCGGGTATTGAGCGATCAGAAGATCGACGAGCAAGCCCGCTCACACTCCAGTGAATCCAACCAGTAACACTACCGTACAGTCCGGTCTGATCATCTGATATGTCGCATATCTCGCCTAGGGGTGGTAAACGTCAGACCCCAATAGCTCGATAAGTCGTGTCGATATGAGGTCTATAACAATTCGAGAAACTACTGGTAACACTTACCAGTAAATCTCAGCAACCCTGGCCAGGGATTTCCTGTTATAGCCAATCGAACACAGCGCAACATCAACCCCCTATACAGGGAGAGACGAATCCCCTCCTATCGCTCATTGCCTCCATGTGACTCGGGACTGTACCCAAAAACCACCGTTTTGCACGCCCTCTTGGACGTGGTAAGATGGAAATCAAAGCACAGTGGGAAACACACAATACTCTATGACGATCTCGGGTCAACAGACTACTCTGTACCAGTGTCACCTGAGAACTGCCATCTGACGTGAGGTATAATACCATCTGGGAGTTCTCGGCGAGTCCGTCCAGTGTACCCAGTCTCTACTGAGCACCCGTATATCATCTCTGATGTCAAACACCGATGGATATGGGATCATCCATCGCCCATCTGTATGGGTCGAGAAGGTACACGCTAGTCTACTCTGGTATATCGATGCCCCGTCTCGATACACCCACGACTAGGGACTTTGAAGGATGTACTTATGGACTACCATGTCCTCACTAGTATGATCTGCATCACAGTCCAGGTATTCAAGTACACATCCTAAGGGCCTTACCAACATGTAACAGAGAGACAATCAGTGTACATGTTAAGGTAAAGATCAACCAGATAGCATACTATCATGTCGAGCAAGAAAGTCCTACCTATATATGTCCCAGCATCCACTACAATATACATCCAATGTACAGTAATGGCCTTTAGGGCATACATATAACTAACAAACCCTTTGCAACAAGTCTAGCTTTGAAAGTCTCCACTTTCCCATCTACACCAAGTTTTTTCTTGAAGATCCACTTGCTCCCAATGAGTTTTACCCCTTCAGGAGCATCTTCCAAAGTCCATACTTTGTTGGTGTATATGGATTCCATCTCGGAACGCATTGCATCCAGCCATTTCACTGAGTCGGCACTCGTGATGGCCTGCTCGAAGCTAGTTGGGTCATCATCCCCCATGATGCAATCCTCGCTCCCACCATCCATGAGAAAACCGTAGTATCTCTCAAGTGGGTGAGGAACCCTACTAGATCGGCAGAGTGGCTGGGGTTCATCGGGAACTACCGATTCCTCTGGTTCCACCAGATCTTCTGTTGAAGCTTTTATAACTGGAACCTCTTCCAGTTCTACCTCATCACCACTAATCTCTTTTGCAAGAAATCCCTTTTCTAAAAAGGTGGCGTGTTGAGCAACAAACACCCTTTGTTCCTCACTGTGGTAGAAGATATACCCTCACGAATGTTTGGGATATCCAACAAACTTACACAAAATAGTCCTTGCCTCGAGTTTGTCCAGTTTTTGTCTTTTGACATAGGCCGAGCAACCCCATATCTTAATAAAATTAAGATATGGTCTCTTCCCCTCCCATATCTCATATAGGGTGGTAGGCACAGATTTGGTAAGAACCCTATTCAGTAGGTATGCCGCTGTCTCCAGTGCATATCCCCAGAAGGAAATAGGTAACTCAGCTATGCTCATCATAGAGCGCACCATATCTAATAGGGTGCAGTTCCTCCGTTCTGATACACCGTTGTGCTGTAGTGTATATGGAGGAGTTAGCTGAGAGAGAATCCCATTCTCTTTTATGAAATCCAGGAATTCATTGCTCAAGTATTCACCTCCTCGATCAGATCGAACGATTTTAATACTTTTCCCGGTTTGGTTCTCGACTTCTTGTTTATATTCTCTAAATTTCTCAAAAGCTTCTGATTTGTGTTTCATCAGGAACACATATCCGAATCTAGAGAGATCGTCAGTGAATGTAATGAAGTACGAAGAACCATCCCTGGCATGTGTAGACATGGGACCGCATACATCACTATGTATCAGTCCCAAGAGTTCGGTAACTCTATCTCCGAGTCTTGTAAATGGAGTTTTGGTCATCTTTCCTTTGAAACATGACTGGCAAGTATCATAAGATGAAAATTCAAACGGTTTCAAATATCCATCCTTATGAAACTTACCTAGCCGTGTCGCATTTATATGACCAAGTCTACAATGCCACAAGAAGGATTCGTTCATTTTTGAACTCTTCCTCTTGTGTGTGTTTGTTATGCTCAGAAATGTTGATTGATTTAGAACATAAATGCCATTGCACATTGTGCCTGATCCAACCAACTTTTGGTTTAGGAAAATGTTCATAACATTATCCTGTAATACAAAATTATATCCTTCTTTACTCAACAAAGAAACTGATATAATGTTGCATATCAAGTTCGGCATGTAATAGCATTCGTTCAGAAGCAATGTATTACCAGTTGGCAATACAAGGTGATATTCCCCAACGGTTTTAGATGCAACAATTGCACCATTTCCAACCCTTATGTCTTTATCACCTTCTCCAAGTTCTCTACCTTTCCTAAGCCCATGTAACTGATTACATATATGGGATCTTGGCCCGGTATCTAATCCCCAGGACGTAGAGCAAATGGAGAAACAGTTCTCTGTAACGAACACACCCGAAGAAAATGCATCAACATGTACTTTCTTCATTCGGGTGGCATGGGAATCCTGGTATTCCCCTATATCCTGTTCAGTCTTATAACTTTTATAAGAAAGAACGGAACCAACGTTCCCCAGCACAGTACAACATGCGGGTTCGGTCAATACATCCATATTATTATCTTTATTAAGGCATGATATGGTCGCTACCTGGAGAGAGAGAAGAAAACACTTTAGCGTATGCTCTTGCAAGATCAGATTGGTTATTATTTTATCTAATCAGGATGGCTCCCACTATTTTTATCAAATCTTCCTTCAAACCCTAAAGGAAAGACTAGCCGGGATTAATTACACCCTACAATTTCGCCAATCTTTCAGCCAGGCCAATGTCGATACTTTGAGGGAGGTTCCCCATGCTTTCGCACGTACCTAATTAAAATAAACCTCGTTTTCCCAGAGGCGTAACCCCGTTGACACCTTTCTAGACACCTACTTGATCGGCTAATTGTCCTGTGTAAAACTCTGCCAGGAGTAACAATTACTCGCAGTGGGTATCGGGATCCAACTATCTCATAGAAGGTATGCAATCTCATTGCAAATTTCAACACTTGAAATTCCCGATGATATTTTTCCCCAAGCATCCCATGACCTTGATGGAGGTCAACAAACCACAGGGTGCAAGTCAAGTTCAACCCGTCATTTCTTGATTGAATCAAACCCACCCGCACGACCCTTGACGGAGGTCAACAAGGTCGTACGACTACCCTAATCCAATCTGCATCATATGCATAAGAAGATAAATACTAGTTAGCTACCGCACACTACGCCTTGACGGAGGTCAACAAACATTGCACGAATACTAAGTAGGACTTATCTGAAATCACGGAGGGCTACGACAGGTTTTTCTAAAAACCTATTGCGTAATGAACTTGATATCGTTGTAGAATTGAGTGAATTTTGGAATGAAGTGATTTTGAGGCTTTCATTAGTTTTGCTAAAGAGGTCACTCCCGGTGAAGGGATCTCGGCTCTTTCCTTATGGAATAAGGTGCAGGATATATCATATATATCACTATGCAAAGCAAAAACTCCAAAAGCAATCAAAAAGACAAACCGAGTGTTGTAGCATCTGCCAGTTTTGCTAAAGTGGTCACTCCCGGTGAAGGGATCTCGGCTCTTTCCTCATCGAATAAGGTGCAGGATATATCATGTATATCGTTATGCAAAGCAAAAATTGTAGCTACCCTTTTTGAAAATTTGATTCTACAACATATTTTAGGTTTCTTTTCTTTCATTAATCATTTTAATGAAGTCCCATCATTTAAGTCACCTAAGCATCACAGATAAATACGACGAACACTTATTCCATCCGCATTCTCCTCGATATCCCCTCGTGCACCGTTAGGTTAGGTAACTAACGGCAGAGCGGGGCAGGGCTAGCGCGGGTGTTGTTGGATATAGTACCCTCAAAGTCAATTATTGGATCACAGGTACGTGATTATAATGATTGAGGGAGGACCTACACCGATATGACAGTCTTGCTCAAGATGATAGTATGCTGTCTGATTTGTCTTTATCATCATATACATGTTTTAGTTCACTATTGCATGTTGATAAAGCCCATAGGATTCTTGCTTGACTGCCAGCAGTATGATGGCGATCATATACGTGGGAGCTGGGGTGTATAAGCATATCCTTAAAGTGTCCCTAGTCGTGGGAGTTTCGAGACAGGGCATCGATACTCCAGAGTAGACTAGTGTATACAGTCGAGACCCCGACGAGGGGCGGTGGCCGGTCTCACAAGCTATTGGTGTCAGTTGGTTCACCTAAGATGTATACAGGTGCTCATTAGGTTATGAGTACACCGGACAGGACTCGCCGAGAACTTGCTAGTTGGTATTATACATATCGTCAGATAGCAGTTCCCTGGTGACATGTGTAAAGGTTAGTTCATCGACCTGAGGTCGTATTTGTCTCGTGTGAGTTCCCACTGTGCTTTGATTTCTACCCTACCACGGCTCAAAGGATTCGTGCAAACAGGTCTTTTTTGGGTACAGTCCCGAGCCATATGGAGGCAAGTGAGCGGATCGGCAGGGGATTCGTCTCTCCCGGTATTGGGGGTGAGATCGCGCTGTGTCTAGGAGAGCCATTACACAAAGCCCTCGGCCGAGGCAGGAGATTTACTGGTAGGTACTCCAGTGGCATCTCAGGGTGTTCTGGGCCACTCTCTGACACGACTTATACTGCTATTGGGGGTCTGACGTTACCAGCCCCCAGGTCGATATGCGATACTCATAGACGAACGGACCGGACTGTATGTATATTGTCACTGTTAGGCTCAGTAGGGTTTATGGATGAGTTCGCTCGTCAGCTTCCCTTCCAATCAATACATAGGCAACCGTTACGTACAGCTTGTACCTCTGACGTGCTAGTGGTTATAACCAGTGCTAGTGTGTTGATGAGTCATTAGAGTCTGCAACAGACACTTTCCCATGTTCGGGCGAAACGTTGTAGAGGCCGTATGGTTTTATGGCAAGGTTCGGAAAATGCACGTGCGTTTTCGCACGTGTCATTTTTCAGGCAGATAATACTGGTAGGCTTTGGTTTAAGCCGGATCCCAGTATTATACTGTGTAGATATAATATCTTTGTCTCAGTTGCATTTGTATTCGGTCGTAATACAAATGCGGGTATGTTTTTACTGTTACGGGGTTATCCTTAAATTCGTTTCATGATCACTTTTGGAAGTTGCCATTTTCCAGTTTTCTATCAGCCGTATTTAACATTCGGTTAAATGAGGATTTATCTTTTCTTGGTGAGTGTGGAAGGTTCTTGAAGCATCTAGATGGTGACTAGGATGATGGGTGGCTTGTGACTCATTTGTGCTTTAAATGATCATTTAATGTTTTTGATGACAAGGTTAAGTGATTCATTAGTTCATTAATTGAGTTCATACTAGGTGTTTCATGACTCATCCTTTCTTTTGCTTTGTGGTCACCACTCCCTCCTCCTACACTCACCCCCCCCTCTCCTATATATGGCCGGCCCATGAGTGAGAGAATGTTTATGGTTGTTGATTTGGTTGAAAAGATTTTGATAGATTCGGGTTCATGAAAATTAGATAGCCCCATTTCTCATTTCACCCGATCCAAATGGCAACTTCATTAACCGTTCGTCCATAGCTTTGGACGTAATGAGACAATGTGTTCTACTCATTCTCTACATCAATCTTGGTCATCTCTTTTAGCAAACTTGATGATCGAATTGCCTCGGTTCAGAGACGGGAGCCCGTTTAAAGATACGTCGACGTGGTGCCACCTGGACGAGAAGACTGGAGATTCAGGAGATCGGAGCAGCCGCAACAAAGCTTGGGATGATGGTTGAAGACCGAAGGACTCAGATCATTCGGTATAACTCTTCTACCCACTTTGTAGTTTGTTAGTTTAGCTTTAGTGGCAGATCTGGGTTATAGTACGCGATAGCGCCAGTTGTAAAAAGTTTTTGTTCCGCATTTGGCGTCTGTTAGACGGCCGAGGCGCTACCGTGGACTTACAGTGGTATCAGAGCCTCACCATTAAGCTATACTAACTTGTGCTAACACGTTTAAAACATCGATCGAACGGAATTTCGAAAATCACATTTTTCAGTGCTAAACTTTCTGTCGATTTTAAATCAAGTCTAAAAATTATTTTGCATATCACAGAAAATTGAGCAGGGTTTTTGAAGAGTTACGGTAAAATTTGGACACGTGTTACCACTATACCGCCGCGGAACCGCGGTCAAAGCTTGGGTTTGACCGCGGAACCGCGGCCACTATGTGGCAACAGTGGACCAAATTTTTCCAGTGTGTTCTTCATGTGAAATTGTGGCTTCTGAAATATTTCTTTTGGGCCCAGATTTTGTTACTGTACAGCAGATGTACGTGTGGCCCACTTTAGGATATTTTGTCGATCGAAATTTAAACGTGTTAGTTTACAGTACTTACTTTATATCTCCGACCGGGAATGTCATTTGAGCGGTAAACGGCGTCTAATTGCTATAGTTCTTTTAGACGGTTTTGCGAACGTGACATTCGCGTTGATGTTCTGTGTTATGCTGTGATGTTGCGGATATGTCATGGTGGATAGCAGTGTGCAATGGTAGTACAGTTTGGATTTTTTTGTACATTTGATATTGCGGGGCGAGCGTCCAACATGTGGACTGCCGTCACTGCCTGTTGTATAATATTCTTTTGGGGCACGACCGGGTTGAGGTCGATTTACCCGTTGTACATATTTTTATTTCTGTACTAGGTTTATCCCGCGACGGAGTGCACGGATAGCCGGGTTCTGGAGAGCAACGGGTCCGTATCTCATGGCTTTGAGAGGCAGAGGGACCTCACTCTATAATTGGCAGACTATTCGCCGCACTCGTAGGGGGTACAGGTTGACCCAAAGAGGGTTGCTCAATTTACCGGATTCCATGGAGTGCCGGGTGTTCCATTCACTATGTTGTGGGGACTACCTCGCTTCAGGTTTTGGCGGGTAACTTGCCGCACCTGTAGGGGTCTAGGTTTCATTGAACAAGCTATCCACACGACCAGGGGAACGTCGGGTTTCAGCAGCGGCTCTGTGAAACCCGGGGATCCCAGATTATCTGTATTGTTCTGTGATGCTTATTACTTTTCTGTAATGTTGCATATTATCACGCCTGGAGCGATTATTGTATATTGGTATATATACTATTAGATGTTGTATATGTTTTACACCCACGCTAGTCCAGCCCCCGCTCGGTCGTTAGTTAAGTAACCTAACGAGTAATGACGGGACCCAGTGACGAATGCGGATGGCATATACGTACATTTTATTTTCGTTCTTTTATGGTGTGATTGATTGATGGGGCTGCATTGATTCTTATCAATGCAAGGATAAAACAAACCTATATTTGATGTTGTTGGAACAAATTTTAAAAGGTGTTATTACAAAGATGTTTCCTTTTGTTTTGCATAGCGGTATTCAGTTAGAATATCCTGCACCTCATTCCACGAGGCAAGGGCCGAGATCCCTTCACCGGGAGTGACCCCTTAGGCAGAAGTTTACGTCAGGGTAATAACTTCAATATAGTCGATTACAAGTTGCTTTGCATCGCGGTATTCAGTTGGTATATCCTGCACCTCATTCCACGAGGAAAGTGCCGAGATCCCTTCACCGGGAGTGACCTCTTTAGCAAAAGGTTTTCGTCACTATATTTTAAAAAAAAAAAGCTATCAGGTTCCTTCAACGAGATCAAGTTCATTACGTTAAACGTTTTTCGCCAAAAACCAGCCGTAGCCCTCCGTCATTTCTTATGGATGGTCAGTAGTATTCAAGCTATGTTTGTTGGCCTTCGTCAAGGCATAGTGCTTGGTAGCTGCTGGGGTATTCATTTGTTGCATAGATAGATGTGTTGGTTTAGGACAGTCGTATAGCCTTGTTGGCCTTCGTCAAGGGCTTGTATGGGTGGGTTCAAATTGACCTAGACAATGACGGGTAGAACTTGACATGTGACTTATGACTTGTTGGCCTTCGTCAAGGTCATAAGAGCATGAGGCAAAAAATATATCGGGTGTTTCTAAAAGAAACTGAAACTTGCCAAGTATGCGCATACCTTCTGGAGTGTGATAACTTGAGTGGATTCCGCCACGTTATCATGCGATGAGAGTTGGATCCCGATTCTCACTGATGAGTTGGTTTACTCTTCGGGTAATCCCGACTAATTCTTCTTTCGGGTTTGGAGGAGAATTTGAGATTACAGTGGGAGGTTTCTTGATTAGATAAATTAATAACCATTCTGATCTAGGTTAGAGTGCACGCAGAGTGTTTCTTTTCTCTCTCTCTCTTTGGCATAGACCATTGACCGACCCTAGACTATGACTCAGTGACCAAGTTGACCGAACCTTCTTAAAATACTGGCTTTTGGATTGTCTAAGTTGCATAAGTCATTGCCGCTCCTTCTTTTACCCTTTGCATTTCTCAGAACACCCCGTATTTCTACGGACATCCACTTCCATTGGATAGATCCATCGTATGGTTATATACGAACTCGAAGGGATTTCTTCGAGGGTGGATCCAGGTTCAGGAGAAATCGAATTGGTTTATTCAGTTGTCTTTTATTATCACCTTCTCTCAGGTTGCGAGGGCTCCTTAGTTTAGGAGAGTACACCTATTACGCTTATTGGATAGTCTTATTCCAAACCATAGGCAGGTGCCGTAAGGCAGGGAATGAAGAAAACCAATTAGCCTAAGTAGGGTGTACAGAAGGTAATAACTAAAGACAAAATAAAGAGATTAGAAAGAGGGCAAAGTAAATTGCGACTGTTATCATTCACGACCAAAACACGTACTTCATCGCCACTCTTATTTCACCTTTGCTTTTTTCCCTAGTTCGGGAGAAATAGAATAAGGTATTATTCAGTTGTCTTTTATCATCACCTTCTCTCAAGTTGCGAGTACTCCTTGGTTAAGGAGGGTACACCTATTATGCTTACTGGATAGTCTTCTTCCAAACCATAGGCTGGTGCCGAACGGTAGGAAAGGAAGAAAACCATCTAGCCTAACGATGGTGTACAGAAGGTAATGAATAAAGACAAATAACGAGATTTGGAGAGATGGCAAAGAAATATACGGTTAAAGTCATGAATTGGATTATGGAAGAGGCATTACTAAGAATACCAGAATACCCCTACGAAACATTTTCATGTTTCAGTGCATTGTTAAAAGAAAATTGATTTCCCGATTAGATACTTACTCCAGGGTATGTATTTACCAGGTATGATTCTCACATCTGTATGCTTTTACAGATAATGAGCGGGAGTAAGTTATTGGGAATTAGGTGATCATCCTCATTATATCGGAATTCGTTGAAATTGGTGATATTTGAGGAAATCGCCTGGGTACAGTTTTCAACCTACGACGCACAGGTTTTGAGTTATTCAACTCAACGGACTTATACAGAGTATTGTATGTTGTCCATTGTCCGTCAGGACAAAGGGGTTAGTCCTCGTACTATGTTCTATTTACTTGTGACTTCTCTAGTTTTTAGACAATAGTTTCGTAGAAATACAAAGTCTATGTTTTGAGAAGTCGTGGGTATAAGAATAAAGTAGAGAACAAGATGTCGCAAGTATCGGGATTCTTCAAAGTGATCGAAGATGTAGATTCTTGTGACTGGTATTCAGATTATAGGAATGTTTTTGAGAAACTTGTTTCTCTTTCAGGTTACTCATAATTGGATGGATTCTAAGTTGAGCAATGCTGATTAGTCTCTTTCCATTAAGTTGAATGCACTGGAGACAGCTGCATGATTTGAATCTGGTTCCAATTAAATAAGTGCCAAATGTTTCTATATTGTATATAGAATGGTTCATATCTTAACGATGTTAAGATACGGGGAGTTGTCCGGCTTATGCTTAAAACCAGACTCTGGATAACTCAAGGCACGTTTCTGTAATGGCAGTTTGTGGGTTGACCCGGGCTATGTCGAGGGTTGATTTTCTACCATATGGCAGATCAATGGTGATATTGTTCTTGACTCGCCACAGTTTTAGTAAAATGGATTTTTTCAGAAAACAGTAGTGGGAGTATGGTAGAACTGGAAGTGATTCCAGAACCGCAAACGATTACGGAAAATTTAATAGGACCTATATATTCAATCAGGTTTGACATTCCATTAGCCACTCCGCAGATATGGTGGGTAACCTCAAACACCCGAGAGGTACTCCGGTAGCCTCAAGGACGGTGACAGGGAGGTTCTTGTTTACCCAGACTTGACACTACTGTTGTTCCAGACTATGAGACTCGGCAGGAGGATAAGTATAGCGTCGTTCTAAACTAGATTTAGAAGTGAACGTATATATATTATTCTGCCAGAGGGTTGTTGTGGTCAGTGGGAGCAGCGGAAGCATAATGGGCAAGTAGCTTATGTCTGTTTATAGACTAGAGCCGATATAGCGGAGATAGATCATCTAATTTTGATATGACAGTCATGGGTTTGACTTCATCAGAATAGGGGATGGTTCTGTTAAGAAGGTAGTAGGGTATGATGTCCTGGTATTTGGATGACATACACAGAGTAGGAAGTAAAATTCCTATACTACGATCGGTTGTACTGTGGTCGTCACACAGTTGTTTCTCCACAAAGGATATGGATATAATATTAGACATTCTGGTTACTAGATCTATGGTATTAGATCTAGATTTGGGTAGTTTCCCAATGTGGGTACTTTGACAGTATTCTAATAGTATTTTAGAATTGATGACTCCTGGCATGGTGGTGTACCTGCAGGTGATGGAGTCACCCTCTCTAAAGGTGTCTTACAGACTAAAGGGGAGAGGGATATGCATGATTGGCAGATCACTTGCTTAGGTAATTGCGTCAATCGTGAGATGTCAAGTACCACACCAGATATTGTTTTTGCAATAGATGCGATAAGTTTATTTAATCCAATCCTGGAGAAACATAAGGAAGCAGTTTTAGAACAGAAGTGCATGTTCTACCGATTTGATGACGGCAGCCTCCTTCGGGAGACGGTTATCATTCCAGGCTTCAAAGGTGACATGGATGACAGAGTGATTGTCAGAGTTATAGTTATCCCTCTGATGAAGGGGGCAGTATTATGGACAGGTGGTCCAATAGGATACTGTGGGAGGCATGGTGCTGGATACTGATTAGGTTCAGTGATCACTACAGTCTAAGAAGTTTGGATTTGAAGTTCATTTATGAACTAGGTCCCATCAGATATCCAGACATATTCTAAGATAGGTATTACTCAATTCGGGAGATGGCATTCTCCGCGAACTTGAGATTAAGAGAGACATAGAAAGAAACATCAGGGCGGATCCACTCACTGAGGCTATTTCTCGAACACAATAGTTTTACAAACGAGCTTTGTGAAACTGATTAGTAGAGGAATTGGATGTTCGGTATCACACGGGCTGTGAGTATGCGACATCATAATAATTAGCCTTAAGTGCAAGTGGGAGATTGTTGGATTTAGTGCCCTCAAAGTCAATTATTGGATCACAGGTACGTGATTACAATGATTGAGGGAGGACCTACACCGATATGACAGTCTTGCTCGAGATGATAGTATGCTATCTGGTTTGTATTTATCATCATATACATGCTTTAGTTCACTATTGCATGTTGAAAAAGCCCATAGGATTCTTTCTTGACTGCCAGCAGTATGATGGCGATCATATACGTGGGAGCTGAGGTGTATAAGCACATCCTTAAAGTGTTCCTAGTCGTGGGAGTTTCGAGACAGGGCATCGATACTCCAGAGTAGACTAGTGTATACAGTCGAGACCCCGAAGAGAGGCGGTGGCCGGTCTCACAAGCCATTGGTGTCAGTTGGTTCACCTAAGATGTATACAGGTGCTCATTGGGTTATGAGTACACCGGACAGGACTCGCCGGGAACATGCTGGTTGGTATTATACATATCGTCAGATAGCAGTTCCCTGGTGACATGTGTACAGGTTAGTTCATCGACCTGAGGTCGTCATTTGTCTCGTGTGAGTTCCCACTGTGCTTTGATTTCTACCCTACCACGGCTCAAAGGAGTCGTGCAAACAGGTCTTTTTTGGGTACAGTCCCGAGCCACATGGAGGCAAGTGAGCGGATCGGTAGGGGATTCGTCTCTACCGGTATTGGGGGTGAGATCGCGCTGTGTCTAGGAGAGCCATTACACAAAGCCCTCGGCCGAGGTAGGAGATTTACTGGTAGGTACTCCAGTAGTATCTCAGGGTGTTCTGGGCTACTCTCTGACACGACTTATACTGCTATTGGGGGTCTGACGTTACCAGCCCCTAGGCCAATATGTGATACTCATAGACGAACGGACCGGACTGTATGTATATTGTCACTTTTAAGCTCAGTAGGGTTTATGGATGAGTTCTCTCGTCAGCTTCCCTTCCAATCAATACATAGGCAACCGTTACGTACAGCTTGTACCTCTGACGTGCTAGTGGTTATAACCAGTGCCAGTGTGTTGATGAGTCATTAGAGTCCCCCAAAGACACTTTCCCAAGTTCGGGCGAAACGTTGTAGAGGCCGTATGGTTTTATGGTAAGGTTTGGAAATTGCACGTGCGTTTTCGCACGTGTCATTTTTCAGGCAGATAATACTAGTAGGCTTTGGTTTAAGCCGGATCCCAGTATTATAATGTGTAGATATAATATCTTTGTCTCAGTTGCATTTGTATTCGGTCGTAATACAAATGCGGGTATGTTTTTACTGTTACGGGGTTATCCTAAAATTCGATTCAGGATCACTTTTGGAAGTTGCCAGTTTCCAGTTTTCTATCAGCCGTATTTAACATTCGGTTAAATGCGGATTTATCTTTTCTTGGTGAGTGTGGAAGGTTCTAGAAGCATCTAGATGGTGACTAGGATGATGAGGTGGCTTGTGACTCATTTGTGCTTTAAATGATCATTTAATGTTTTTGATGACAAGGTTAAGTGATTCATTAGTTCATTAAATGAGTTCATACTAGGTGTTTCATGAATCATCCTTTCTTTTGCTTTGTGGTCACCACTCCCTCCTCCTACACTCACCCCCCCCCTCTCCTATATATGGCCGGCCTATGAGTGAGAGAAAGTTTATGGTTGTTGATTTTGTTGAAAAGATTATGATAGATTCGGGTTCTTGAAAATTAGATAGCCTCATTTCTCATTTCACCCGATCCAAATGGCAACTTCATTAACCGTTCGTCCATAGCTTTGGACGTAACGAGACAATGTGTTCTACTCATTCTCTACATCAATCTTGGTCATCTCTTTTAGCAAACTTGATGATCGAGTTGCATCGGTTCAGAGGCGGGAGCCCGTTTAAAGATCCGTCGACGTGGTGTCACCTGGACGAGAAGACTGGAGATTCAGGAGATCGGAGCAGCCGCAACAAAGCGTGGGATGATGGTTGAAGACCGAAGGACTCGGATCATTCGGTATAACTCTTCTACCCACTTTGTAGTTTGTTAGTTTAGCTTTAATGGAAGATCCGGGTTATAGTACACGATAGCGCCAGTTGTAAAAAGTTTTTGTTCCGCATTTGGCGTCTGTTAGACGTCCGGGGAGCTACCGTGGACTTACAGGTGTAAAACATAAGTAACTTCTATATAATATATACTATATACAATATCCATCTCAACATATCAAATGATCACATCACAGATATCGCAGCAGAAGAATCATATGAAATAATAGATATACTAGGAGGTCCGTGTTTTATTTTGAGCCTCTATAAAACACGGATTCCACGGTCGCGATGAATAGCCAAACCGACACCCCTAGACCCCTACGAGAGCGGCAAGCAACCCTACTAATTCTAGAGTTAGGAGACCCGGACTCGACTCCTCGAGTTGGTCTCCCGCTGTACCCTAGAACTCGGTTACTTGTGCTCCCCTCCTTGGGTCTACCTAATGCCGAAAAGTAAATAATATACAAAGGTGACATCATCCTCATCCCGGAAGTGCCCTGATTGTTTCTTTTTCCGGTGTGTATGTAGAAAATGTGTAGAAATCACAACCAAAAATATTTTGACCATAATCAATAACGGTGTCAATTTGTAGCGCGTTAGTAAGTGCGGATCGTCCACAGGGAAAGTGTAATCCATTCGTATTTCGAATTAGATGAATCGAAAATTTAAAGAAAAGAGAAAAGACAATTCATGATTTATAGAATTGAAGTTCAAGAATTAGTAAAATTTAGGTCTAAATCAAGCAAACATTAAAATCAAGAATTGAGAATTTATGATTTCCAAACCAAATATCAAGATTCGAAGTGAGGCTCGTAGGAGTCGATTGAACCTTTAGATGTGATGAAATCTAATCATTACATTCTCTTATCCATCGAAGAATTGATGCTAGATCGATGAAGATTTATCGAGGTTTAAGGATCTTGCAAAGAAACTAGGGTTTCCTCATCTCATCCTTTGTCCTTTCGATGAATCTCATTCACAAGCTAGCTTCTAGTAAATCAAATAATCGATCGTTAATCTCTAGTTCCGAGCGAAAATAATCAAGAAAGCATTTCGCATCGAAACTAGATCGTCGATCATTCGATTTTCAAGAATTTACAAACTCGTACGACTTAAGAATTGTAAAAGAATCTAAATCATCACCATCTATTGATCGTCTCGACTCCTTCACAAGCGGAGTTTTACTCAAACATTATCGCAAATAGCACATTCAAGAATCTAGATTGAATCATAAAGCTTGAATTAATAAGATAAGCAAGATATAGAATTGTCACCTTTATTTATCAATAATTTCATTACAAATCTCTCGAAATCTACAAGAGTAAGAAACTTGATCGTCGATTTTGGCTTCGCTCGGCTCCTTGAGTCGCGGATCTCCTTGGATCACTTGCTCCGATGAAGTCCGGCGTCGCTTTCTAAAGGATCGAAGGCTTCATGCTTGATTTGGTACTCGAAATTCTTGATCTTGGCTTTGGAATTGGAATTAGGGTTAGGGTTTGGAGTTACAAGTTGTGTCACTCAACTTGTGTTGGGGTTGAAGATTGAACTCTTGAACAACCGAACAACCTTAGAAGTGAAGCCTTAGGGTCCCTTTTATAGCCTTAAGAATGATTAGCTTCCTTTGTAAGCTAGGATTAGGTTAGCTTCCCTTGTAAGCTAGGTAGTTAGGTAGAAGCTTCTAGAGTTAGTTAGTTAGGGTTAGCTTCCTTCATAAGCTTAGAGGTTAGGGAGAAGCTTCTAGGCTTTAAGGTAGTTACTTGGCTTGTTTTGGAAGCTTGGAAGTTTAGCTTGAATAAGGAGCTTGCTGATCTGGCAGAAGACTCTGGAGAATTCTGGAAATTGTCATAGCTTGCTGAAGTGTAGGCACTGAATGAAGTGTTCTGAAGTGGAGCAGAGATGATGACGTGGCTTGTTGACCGCGGATCCGCGGCACGTGCCTGCTCCTGCCGCGGATCCACGGTCACGTGAGGGCTTCAGTGTATGGGAATTCTGGTGTTGCTTTGTACTGACTTATGGGCCTTTATCTGATATATGTAATCTTATAATTCCCTTTAGTTTACTGCCAGATCTTAAATCTTAGACTTGGCATATTTTTATCGGCATTTTTTCACAGATTTGGCTTTTCTCCTGGAATTTCCTGCACAGATTCTCGAAACAAGTGTTGCGCTATACAAAGATGATGCGATGCCATGATAAACACTCAATTTCCCTCAAAATGACAGTTTTAAGGTATAACACAAGTAATTCGGTATTTTACGGGTGTTTTGCTAATATGTGCTATACTTAACCTGAATACCTTTAGATGAATGCAAATGATAGGGAAATTGACGTGTTAAAAATACATTATTTTCGACTGATCAAATTCCCCCAAACTTATTTTCGGTCTTCTCGAGCGAATTGTTTTATTAAAAAGAGAAGGAGAAAATAAAGAAAGAGAAAAACTAACTAGCACACTTTCGTAGGCAACACGATTGCACTGAGCACGTGCAACAAGCCTTTAAACCTCTAGGTGTCCCTAGTAGAAGGAGTGTTGTCTCCTGAGGGTTTTCAGCGGATTGCACCCACAAAATCCAATAATAAAAGGAAGACCATGAATATTAAATTTAAAGATAAGAATTGTAAAAGAAAGACTTTGAAATTTAGAGTTTCCAACTATGCTAGCTTTTCGGTTGTCATGAGCCCTATCTTAATAGTCATGAAAAAATGTCAGAAGTCATATCATCCCTCAATAAAACATCGTCTTTATTCTTCATTCCTATCTTTCTTCCAAACATCGATCATATCACCCTACGTGTGTGTAATATACATCCCTACACCCGGAGAATTCAATTAAAGCTATCATACTCTTGTCCATCCACCTCGGTACTTTTTAATTAATGAATATTTAGATTTGCTCACACATTTTCATACGACCGTTAATACTTCTTGAGGTACTAACCGACCGATTACTCATGTGCTTGCTTTATACGGTGTTTTTCCTCGTCTTGCACCACCTAAGGCTTAGCAGTGACTCCCAGACCAGTTGGTCTAAGGCACTAGGTGAAGAGGCACCCTCGCTATATTTTTTTATTGCTGCCTTGGCGATAACAAAACCAGTGTTCATTTTTCTCACCATTTTTATATTTTATTCATTTTTTATTTCCTTCATACTTTGGCTTTTAGACAAGAGCATTTCAAGGTATCCTCTACTATCCCGAGTTTTAAGACGTGTGTAAATGCGAATAGCAGGGTATCAACGTTCAAAATGTTTGGCTTCCAGAATAGAAACTATTTTTCAGAATTATTTTTATCCTCAGATTAGTGACTTCCTTCATCTTACTAACCCTTGGGACAACGGCTCATAACTACTTATTACTAGTTCGTATAAGAAAACTTCTAATTTTCTAGGTTTTCTTAAATTTTTCCAATCTTTTGGATGTAATTTTTCACTATCTAATCTTCTATTATCTTATTTTTGTACAAACATTTTTATTTTATTTTGAATTTTTTAAAAAAAATTTATAGGTTTTGAAAATGTTTTGTGCTTATGCAAAATGATATGCAAATGATGCGAAAAATAAACACAAACCTCCCCCAAACTTGTTTTCTACAGTGTCCTCACTGTTGCTATCTGCTAGATCTCGAAAAACCTGTAAGCTTGGAAGGAAATTTATTAATGGGGGAAAAATATTTAAGTGAAGATCCTCCCCCAAACTTATTCTTTTCACTCACCTCCATTCAAAAGATGATACAGTAATTTACAGGACATGGAGGTGAGACGAAGGAATTTTAATCAAGATAAAATAGCTCCTGTAAGAACAGGAGCTCCTCCGTGGGGTCAGTGGAAAAAGACAGCTTTAGTCTATGTCCATTCACTTTGAAAAATGTACCGTTTTGAACATTTTCTACCTCAACTGCCCCGTGCGGGTATACAGACCGCACAACAAAAGGTCCCTTCCACTGAGATCGTAGCTTACCCGCGTGAAGGTGTAGTCGTGAATCATAAAGAAGGACTTGTTGACCAGGTGTAAACGTTTTTCTCAAAATGTTTTTATCGTGAAATACCTTAGTCCGATTCTTTACGATTACAGCGTTATCATAAGCTTCATCGCGGAGTTCGCTTAGGTCATTTAATTGCAGCTTTCGAAAGTTGCAGGCTTGATTCAAGTCAAAGTTGATTTCTTTAATAGCCCACATTGCTTTGTGCTCAATCTCGACTGGCAAGTGACAAGCCTTCCCAAACACTAACCTATAAGGAGACATCCCTAGATCGGTTTTATATGCAGTTCGGAATGCCCAAAGAGCATCCGTCAATTTGGTCGACCAATCTTTTCTATTCTTCGCAACAGTCTTCTCCAGGATTTGTTTGATCTGTCTATTTGAAATTTCAGCCTGCCCGCTCGTTTGGGGATGATAGGGTATGGAAAGTTTGTGCTTGATTGCATATTTCCGCATCAAGGTCTCGAAAGACCTGTTGCAGAAATGTATCCTGTTATCTCTAATGATAGCGCGTGGGTATCCAAATCGCGAAAAGATGTTTTCTTTTAAGAACTTAATGACAACCTTTTTGTCATTAGTGCGACATGGAATAGCTTCAACCCACTTTGAGACGTAATCAACTGCAAGCAGTATGTACAGATTCCCAAAGGAGTTGGGAAAGGAACCTATAAAGTCAATGCCCCAAACATCGAAAATTTCAACCACTAAGATGGGTTGCTGTGGCATCTCATTTCTCCGGGAGATCCTACCCGTGTGTTGACACTGTGTACAGGTTTTGCAATGATCAAATGCATCTTTGAACAAGGTCGGCCAATAAAAACCGCATTGCAAAACCTTCTCCGCCGTCTTTTTAGGACCGAAGTGACCGCCACATGCCTGATCATGACTAGAAGATAGAACACTCTTGAATTCCTCATTCGGGACACACCGGCGAATGATCTGGTCAGGGCAATATCCCATTAAATATGTTTTACTTGGGATAGAAAACGATGTTTGTTCTGTTTTGACCAATCGCTGGGTATAAGTCCCGTGACAAGATAGTTCACAATATCCCTGAACCAAGTTTCATCGGATACGTTCAAGAGTTGTTCGTCCGGAAAAGAATCATTGATCGGCAGGGTCACAGGTGAAGAAGAGATGCGTGACAGATGGTCGGCTACAACGTTTTCACATCCTTTCTTATCTTTAATAACAAGATCAAATTCTTGTAATAGAAGGATCCAACGAATTAGCCTACCTTTATCATCCTTCTTCGCCAAAAGATATTTCAAGGCGGAGTGGTCAGTGTACACAACTATTGGTGAGCCAATCAAGTAAGGCCTGAATTTTTCTAATGCAAATACAACTGCCAAAAATTCTTTTTCGGTAGTTGTATAGTTAATTTGAGCATCGTTCAGGGTCTTACTTGCATAATAGATCACGTATGGCATCTTTTCAGTGTGCTGTCCTAAGACTGCACCAACTGCAAAATCTGATGCATCACACATAAGCTCAAAAGGGAGGTCCCAATCTGGAGACGATAGAACGGGGGTTGTGGTGAGGGAGTGTTTGAGTGAGTCGAATGATGCCTCACAATCCGAGTCAAAGTGGAAGGTCGTATCCTTGGCCAAGAGAAGAGTTAAAGGTCTAGCAATTTTGCTAAAATCCTTAATGAATCTCCTGTAAAAGCCTGCATGGCCAAGAAATGATCGGATATCCTTGACGCTTTTGGGATGAGGAAGGTTTTGAATGACATCTATATTAGCTTTGTCAACCTCAATGCCTTTCCGTGAAATAACTTGTCCAAGCATAATTCCCTCTTGGACCATGAAATGGCATTTTCCCCAATTCAAGGTTAAGTTCTTCTCTTTGCAACGAGTAAGAATTGCGTCAAGATTCGATAGGCAGTCAGAAAAAGAGTCTCCGAAAATCGAGAAATCGTCCATGAAAATCTCCAAAAAATTCTCGACCATGTCCGAGAATATCCCCATCATTCACCGCTGAAATGTAGCGGGAGCATTGCATAACCCAAAGGGAATGTGACTATAAGCAAAGGTACCAAAAGGACAAGTAAATATGGTTTTATCTTGATCCTTTTTGGCAATGGGGACCTGATTATAGCCAGAGTATCCGTCCATAGAGAAATAATACTCACGTCCAGCTAAGCGTTCCAGCATCTGGTCAATAAAAGGTAAAGGAAAGTGGTCTTTCCTCGTAGCGGCATTGAGTTTTCTATAATCAATACATACACGCCATCCAGTTTGGGCGCGTGTCTGAATTAACTCATTTGCCTCATTGGTAATAACAGTGATGCCGGATTTCTTAGGGACGACATGAATTGGACTCACCCATTTGCTATCGGAGATTGGGTAAATAATACCATTGTCAAGGCATTTGACGATCTCTTTCTTCACTGCATCCTTCATGACGGGGTTCAACCGTCTCTGTGGTTCTTGAGTTGGTTTGGCATCATCCATCAAGTGTATATGATGTTCTACAATCAAAGGACTAATCCTTTTGATGTCCGCCATGGTCCAACCAAATGCCTGCCTATTAGATCTCAATACCGTCAAAAGTGCATTCTCTTGCTCTGATGTTAGAGAAGCGGATATGATAACCGGTAAAGACTCATTCTCACCTAAATATGCATATTTAAGATGAGAAGGTAAACGTTTGAGATCTAATGCTGGTAGAGAATTAATAGAAGGTGGGATCATCGAATGATTTTCGGAGTCACAAAGAAGCTCATAGCCTGCATAAGATACAGACTCGGATGGTGATGAGTCAGGAGTGTCGGACTCAAACGTGGAAAATGTGTCCTCACTAAGATGTGCAAGATCAAACATTGATGTGGTAGTGTTGTCGAGATCTTCAAAGCAAAGTTCATCAACTCCGCAACTTTCGGGAGCAATCTCGTGGACAGAGCACACATCAAGTATATGAGCAGAGGGTTCAGATGGCTGACTTCCAATTTTGTAGATGTTCAGTTCAATTTTCATATTTCTAAATGATAAGTTCATTGAACCGTTTCTACAGTTAATAACAGCATTGGAAATGGCAAGGAATGGTCGACCCAAAATCACCGGAATTTGACTCCGTGGGTTTGCTACAGGTTGTGTATCGAGAACAATGAAGTCCACAGGGAATACAAATTCCCCGACTTTTATCAACACATCCTCTAGTTCACCCCTAGGTTTGGTGATTGAACGGTCTGCCATTTGGAGAGTGCAGTGTGCTGGTTTTAATTCTCCAATCCCTAGCTGCTCATAAACAGAGTATGGAAGCAGGTTAACACTTGCGCCTAGGTCTAGAAGAGCACGGTTGATGTGTTTATCCTCAATAGAAATGGAAATAGTAGGATAGCCAGGATCCTTACGTTTCCTCGGTAGTTGTTGGCGGAAAGCCGTGTCTACAGTCTTTGCCATGAATATCTTCTTGGGCACTTGAGTCTTCCTCTTTCTAGTGCACAAGTCCTTAAGAGTTTTCGCATAAGCGGGGACTTGTTGGATTGCATCTAGAAAAGGAATGTTGATGTTAACCTGTTTCAAAATTTCAGTGATCTTCTTCATTTGTGGACTTGGTCTGTTTCCCCTTAACCGATTCGGAAAAGGAGCTTGGGCAATAAGGTCGGGGTCCAACACTGGAGAAGATCGTGTAGGTGGAAACGATCTAAGAATAGGAGTGGGGATCGTTTTCGGTAGACTAGAAGAGCTGGGCTGAGGTGTCGAGCTTTGGGGAAAACGGAGAATATGCTCGGAAGAAAGTGGTGGGGTAGAAGAACTGGGGTCAGAATTAGAAGTAGAAGTGGAAAGAAAGGTCTCAGCCGGGGTATCATTGATAGATTTTTCAGTGTCATCAATCCCTTCCCCAACATGATTGTCAAGCACTCTTCCAGATCTCAACGTGATTGCATTCACATGATGTGAATAGTCAGGATTGGGTAAAGGTTGAGCTGGAAGTTTCCCTATCTCTCTTGCACTCATTTCGGCTTTTAATCATGCAATTTCTTCTTCCATCGATTTTATAGTCTCGCTTTGGGAAGCAGAGTTTTTCTCGATTTTATCGACGGAAGACTTTATTGTCAAAAGCAAGTTCATGAATGGAGAGGATTCATCAGTACCGGTCAACTGCAAAGGATTAGACGGTGCAGGAGTGGTGACCGGATTTTGAAAGTTTTGTGCTTGGAAGGGGTGCTGACTCAATTGAAGTGGTTTCTGTTGTGGTGGAGGGACCCTTTGAAAGTTGTTTTGGTTTGGAACCGTGTTTGGAGATTGTGATTGGTTCCAAGCAAAATTAGGGTGATTCCTCCAACCCTGATTATACATGGAAGAAAATGGATCGTTTTTTCAGTTTTGATACTCGCCCTTCGGCGTTGTATATTATATTTCTTGCGTGGTTGTGACCGTCAATTGACGAAGAGCTAGCTCCCGCTTGGGGATGCCTTTTATTCATTATGCATATATTATTCTTGTTGTAGCCCATTTGGGGCCAGTATTTACAAAGGAAACTCAGCCGAAATTTTCAAAAAAGACTTGAGGATTTAAAAATGCATAATTGGCTTACTTATTTAAAAACCTTGTTTTTAAAACATGTTTTATTCACTTCTTTAAAACTAGTTTTCCCTCATTTATTTTTTAAAATGGTTTTAGATTTTCTGGGCTTTTGGCTTACTTGAATTAGATGAGGTCCTATAGACTTCTTATGATTCAAGGGCTAGTCACGTGCTATTTCGGGTCGTGACACTAGGAGAGCCATTACACAAAGTCCCTGGACATGGCAAGCGAGATTTACTGGTAGTGTTTCCAGTAGTTTCTCAGGGTGTTCTAGGCTACACTCTGACACGACTTGTACCGCTATTAGGGGTCTGACGTTTACCGCCCCCTAGGCCCAACATGCGATACTCATAGACGAACAGACCGGACTGTACGAAAATTGTCACATTCAGGCTCAGTAGGAGTTTGGATGGGTTTACCTCATCGGCCTTCTTATCGACATCTACCTGGGGACCGTTACGTACAGCTAGTGCCGCTTGCGATCTGTGGTTAAACCCACTGCCAGCGTAGTGTCGAGTCTTTAGAGTCCCACACAGAGAGCTTCCCTGCACTGGAAAAAAGGTGTAGAGGCCGTATGGTTTTACGGCAAGGCTACGATCACTTACGTACACTTGTGCGCTTTTGATGTTCGGGAAGACAATACTAGTGGGCTTCGGTTTAAGCCGGGTCCTAGTTTTGTATAGATGGATCGGTTTTGTCTTCTAGTATTCGTATTCTACGGAATGCGAATGCGGGTGTGTATGTACGGATGTGAGGAGCGAAGAAGGAGGTGCCTCATTAGGGTTTTGACCATTGACTTGGTCAAAACCATTATGAGGTGGAGGAAAATGTTTACTAATCTTTTTAATGATAATTGTGTTATGGCTAGTTGGTGATGGTATTATACCTCACGTCAGATGGCAGTTCTCTGGTGACACTGGTACAGAGTAGTCTGTTGCTACTGAGCACCCGTATATCATCTCCGATGTCAAACACCAATGGATATGGGATCATCCATCGCCCATCTGTATTGGTCGAGAAGGTACACGCTAGTCTACTCTGGTATATCGATGTCCCATCTCGATACACCCACGACTAGGGACTTTGAAGGATGTACTTATGGACTACCATGTCCCCACTAGTATGATCCGCATCATAGTCCAGGTAGTGAAGTACACATCCTAAGGGCTTTACCAACATGTAATAGAGAGACAATCAGCATACACGTTAAGGTAAAGTGTAACCAGATAGCATACTATCATGTCGAGCAAGAAAGTCCTCCCTATATATGTACCAGCATCCACTACAATATACATCCTATGTACAGTAATGGCCTCTAGGGCATACATATAACTAACAATCTCCCACTTGCACTAGGGCCATCTGTAGCAGTGGTCGAAGTATCTCATACTCAACCATCCCATAAAAGTCTCTCTCTGGGAATAGGCCTTCGTGAGTGGATCCGCTGCGTTATCCTCTAAGTCTGCTCTCCATGCCTCGATCACCCTGGAGATCAACCATCTCCATGATCAGGTGATACTGCCTTATAATAAGTCTGGATCACTGATGGGACCGTCGTTCCTTGGCATAAGCCACAACTCCATTGTCTCACAATGGTAGGAACGTAGTTCATCTCATGAACTAATATACACCCAAAATCCTCTTTGGTAGCATCTTAAGTAGCGATGTATCCAGCCTTTATCGTCTAGTATGTCACGGTATCTAGCTTGGAACTCTTCCAACATACCGTCCCTTTACTGAGGGTAAAGACAATGCCTGTGACTGACATTCAGTCGTCTTTATCATCCTGGAACACTTCCAGTGATTCTCCCCAGGATCAATTAATACCATCTCACTACAACTAGTGAGAATCCTAACATCCAATTAAATCTATCTCATAGATCTAAAACTCAGGATTTAGGAGGTATCACTTTGATCCTATATGGAGAATCATTATGATAAGCGGAGATTGATCGAGCGTAGCATAGAAAACTCCTTCCCTATCAAGAGTATGTTATCCACGTATTCTACGAGGATCACTACCATACTCCCTACTACCCTTTTGTTTATACAAGGTTCATCTACCATTTTGATGATGTCAAACTCTTTGACTATCACATCAAAACAGACGTTCCAACTCCGCGATGCCTGCTTTATCAGATAAAGCATCTTGCTCACGTTTCTGCTGCTCCCACTGTCTACGAGGCCCTCTGGCTGTGTACTTATAGACACACTCTTCTAAAACATTATTTAGAAAAGGAGTCATGGCACCCAACCGCCAGATATCGTAGTCATGGTATGTAGCCGTGACAAGTAGGATCTGGATGGACTTAAGCATAGGTACTGGAAAAGGTTTCATCATTAACACGCCTGGTCAATGACGAAAACCTTTAACAAGTCTAGCTTTGAGAGTCTCAACTTTTCCATTTACACCAAGTAATCTTCTCAAGATATACTTGCTCCTGATGGGGATTTAACCCTTCAGATATAGCAACCAAAGTCCATACTTTGTTGGTGTATAAGGATTCCATCTCAGATCGATAAGCATCCAGCCATTCTTACAGAGTCTTACTCCTGATGGCCAGCTCGAAGCTAGTTGGGTCATCATCTCATGATGCAATCCTCGCTCCCACTGTCATAGAGAAACCGAAGTATCTCTCAGGTGGGTGAGGAACCCTACTAGATCGGCGGAGAGGCTGAGGTTCATTGGAATCTACTGAATCCTTTGGTTCTGTCAAATCATCAGCTGCAGTTTGTATAGCTGGAACATTTCCAGTTGTACATAACAGACGTTGCCTCGAGCTTGTCCGGATTTTGCTTTTAGACATTGGCCGGACAACCCTAAATCTTAACTGACTTAAGAGATGGGCTCTTCCCTTTCCATATCACATATGAAGTGGTAGGCTACTGATTTGATCGGGACCCTATTCAATAGGTATGCAGCTTCTCATGCGCATAACTCCCAAAAGGAAATAGGTAACTCAGTAGTACTCATCATAGAGCACACCTTATCATATAGGGTGTGATTGCTCCGCCCCGATATACCATCGTGCTATAGTGTATACGGAGGAGTAATGCTCAGAGAGAATCTCATACTCCTTTAGAATAGTCCAGGACTTCCATGCACAAGTATTCTCCTCCCTGATCTCATCATAGGACATAATACTTATACCTGTATTTTGGTTCTCTACTTCTAACTTATATTCTGTGAATATCTCAAAAGATTCGGACTTGTGTTTCAACAGGAACATAGGTCTGAATCTCGAAAGATCATCAGAGAATGTAATGAAGTATAAAGAACCAGTCCTGGCATGTGTAGACAGGAGACCTTACATACATCATCATATATCAGTCCCAAGAGTTCACTAACTCTTACTCTGTTTCCAATAAACAGGGCTATGGTCATCTTATCTTTGTGACATGACTGGCGAGTTTCACAAGATGTAAATTCAAACTAATTTAAATATGCATCTTTATGTAACTCCAGCCAGTCGGGTCGCATTGATATGACCTAGTCTACAATACCTTAAGAAGAATTCGTTCATTTCTGAACTCTTCCTCTTGTGTGTGTTCCATATACTAAGAACTGTAGTTTGATTTAGAACATCAATGCTTTTAGATAACGTGCCTGAACCGATCAACTTTTGATATAGGAAATGTTCAAAAACATTATCCATCTATACAAAATTTTATCATTTCTTTACTAATAAAGAGACTGATATGATTTTGTATATCAGGTTCGGTATCTAATAACATTCGTTCAGAATCAATGTATTGGTAATACAGGATGACAGTGACCAACAGACTTGGATGCAACACTTGCCCCGTTTTCTGCCTCATGAAACTTATCACCCGTTCTCAGTTTTTCTACCCTTTTGCAGCCCTATGTAACAGATTACATATCTGGGATCCTGATCCGGTATCATATACCCAGGATTCAGAGGATACTGAGAAACAGTTCTGTGTAACGAACACACCCGAAGATGATGCATCAACATGCACTCTCTTCGTTTGGGCGGCACGGGAATTCTGGTAATCCCCAATTTCCTGCTCTGTCTTATAACAATTATAAGTTGGAGCGGGACCAAAGTTCCCCAGCTCAGTATAACAAGCGGGTTCGGTCAATAATCCGTATTATTATCTTGATTAAGGCGTGATATGGTCGCTACCAGGAGAGAGAGAGAAGAAAACACTCAGCGTGCGCTCTTGCAAGAATAGATTGGTTATTATTTTATCTAATCAGGATGGCTCCCACTGCTTTTTATCAAATCTTCCTTCAAACCCTAAAAGGAAAGACTAGCCGGGATTAATTACACACTACAAGTTCGCCAATCTTTCAGCCAGGCCAGTGTCGGTACTTTGAGGGAGGTCCCCCGTGCTTTCGCACGAACCTAATTAATGTAAACCTCGTTTTCCCAGAGGCGTAACCTCGTTAACACCTTTCTAGACACCTACTTGATCAGCTAATTGTAATGTATAAAACTCTCCCAGGAGTAACTCTTACTCGCAGCGGGTATCGGGATCCA
The DNA here is from genome assembly GCA_030015575.1 of Agapanthus africanus. NCBI lineage: Eukaryota > Viridiplantae > Streptophyta > Magnoliopsida > Asparagales > Amaryllidaceae > Agapanthus > Agapanthus africanus. The sequence continues at coordinate 128,270,100 of JASDDO010000016.1, read as the reverse complement.
ACTATCTCATAGAAGGTATGCAATCTCATTGCAAATTTCAACACTTGAAATTCCCGATAATATTTTGCCCCTAGCACCCTATGACCTTGACGGAGGCCAACAAACCATAGGCTACTAGTCAAGTTCAACCCGTCATTTCTTGATTGAATCAAACCCACCCGCACGACCCTTGACGGAGGCCAACAAGGTCGCACGACTACCCTAACTCAATCTGCATCATATGCATAAGCAGATAAATACTGGTTAGCTACCTCACACTGCGCCTTGACGGAGGCCAACAAACGCAGCACGAATACTAAACAACACTTATCTGAAATGACGGAGGGCTACGACAGGTTTTCTGAAAACCTATTGCGTAACGAACTTGATATCGTTGTAGAATCAAATGTTTTTAAAATGGAGTGCTTTTGAGGCTTTTCTAGTTTTGCTAAAGGAGTCACTCCCGGTGAAGGGATCGTCGGTCCTTTCCTCGTCGAATGAGGTGCGGGATATATCATATATATCACTGTGCAAAGCAAAAACTCTTAAAAGCAATCAAAAGACAAACCGAGTGTGTAGCATCTGCCAGTTATTGCTAAAGGAGTAACTCTCGGTGAAGGGATCTCGGTCCTTTCCTCATCGAATAAGGTGCAGGATATATCGCATATACCACTGTGCAAAGCAAGAACTGTAGCTACCTGTTTTATTTTGAAATTCGATTCTACAACATCTTAGGTTTCTTTTAATTTCATTAATCTCATTAATGAAGTCCCATCATTTAAATACCTAAACATCGCAGATAAATACGACGTACACTTATGCCATCCGCATTCGCCTCGATGTCCCCTCGTGCACCGTTAGGTTAGGTAACTAACGGCAGAGCGGGGCAGGGCTAGCGCGGGTGTAAAACATAAGTAACGGCTATATAATATATCATATATACTATATACTGTATCTATCAGAGAACATCACATGATCACATCACAGATATCGCAGCAGAAGAATCATATGAAATATTGGACATACTAGGACGTCCGTGTTTTCAATACGAGCCAGTATAAAACACGGATTCCACGGTCGCGATGAATAGCCAAACCCACACCCCTAGACCCCTATGAGAGCGACAAGTAACCCTACCAATTCTGGAGTTAGGAGACCCGGACTCGACTCCTCGAGTTGGTCTCCCACTGGACTCTAGAACCCGGTTACTTGTTCCCTCCTTAGGTCTATCCTAGTGCAGAAAAGTAAATAATATACAAATGGTGACAACATCCGCAACCTGGAAGTGCCCCAATAAAAGAATATTACATACAAGTTTTTACATGAATGAAAATGAAAAAAAACACTCATCTTACATAAAAAACCCCGGCTATTCAAACACGACAATCCAATATAACATATCCAGCAACACATAACATCACATGTCATCAACGTAAGTAAATATGCGCATCCCAATTGTCGTTGACATATAGCAACGAAACCGGCGATATCACATATTACACTTACGGTCACAGAAAAGAAAGTGTAAAACTACAACAGTCGGAATCCGCAATCTCCTCAGACATCGCATGCCTGACCAAATGAATTACTTAGACATCACATGCCTAACAATTATAAACCCCGCATTTTAGTCTCATTATCGAAAACACTTTTCAATATGATGTCGGGCAATTCAACAAGATTCCCGGCATCCTGATCAAATGCTCATCGCAAACTTTAGTAGACGGCGGCACCCCCGATACCGTCAACGAAGTGCACCAAGGCGGAACACCGCTACCGGAGCACCCAAACGGATGCTTTCGGCGACGGGGTTCTCGTACAGTCACTTGGTCGGGGCTATGGAGTGAGGCTGTCTATTAAGTTTACCCGGCGAGTATCCGCGTACACTACGTGATTGCGACGGACTTTTGATCACATCAAAATTCCGTGGCAACCGATCAAGTGAGACTAAACTGCTACGTTTATAACATTCATTTAGTTATCTCATAACTACTTGTGAATTCCAATTATTGTATCCCATTCCGGATAAATAGAAACTGTCAAACTTTCCGATCGAACAATCGAACACCCAAGTTTTCCCGATACAGATCAACACATGAAACAAGTCTAAAAACATTCAGTTCGTGCCTCAGGTACAACGGTCCAGCCGTAGAAGGGTCAAGCCAACGCCTCACATGTGGCACGCCGTACTGCCCCAAACCCGAAGGTTCAAAGGGCAGTTCAAGCCGGTCACATAATCGAGTTAAGGTTTGTTGTCTTCTAGAGGGTCCATCGAGTTACTTGCACTACTTAGAACGTCTTTAAACTACGAAAAAATCCAACACTTGGAAATTTCCCGACAGGGGAAAAATTGGGTATTTATATCCGGTCGAACTTTTTAACATATTCAAAATTTTATCCGGAAAGCCACATAGACAAAATTTGATAATCCGATCGAACATTCAAATCCCCAAAACAACTCCAGAAAATTCAACTCTTGAATAAATTTTAAAAATACCCAGAGAACTCAGCACCAGAAACAATGAATTACTGTGCAAACAGTTAGGGCTGACGTCACAATGCTGCCGCGGAACCGCCGCATAAGCTAGGCTTATGTCGCGGTTCCGCCGCCGATTACACTGTTCATGCAATAATTTTTGCGCCGTAATTCTTAGAATTCCCTGCTAAGTTTTCTGCATATTTTTAATTTGGAAAAATCCACGATTTTAGAAAAAGTACAGAGAGCAAGTTTGTGATCGGGTTTCGGGTTCGTTCGGACTTCAAACTCCGTCTAGACTTCGCCTAAGGCTCTAGCTAGGCTCTGACACTACTGTAGGGTTCCTAGGCACTCTCAAGGGGTCTCACAAGGCATCAACCATGCCCGTTTCAAAAATTACGGTGCCGAGAAACCCTAGATTACGAATCGTTAGCTAGATGTCTAGGCGAAAAAGAACTAGTTAACACTTAACTATAAGTTAAACGGAAATACAACCTTTGTAGATCCGGTGCTCCACCTCCATAGCTCCGCAACGAAGTCCCCTCACTGTCCTAGTGCATTCCCGGGCTCTAGCGTCGGCTTCATCGGAGAATGGACGGGCTAGGTCGTCGACGACGTGTCGAAGATGATCTACGTCGAAGCATCACTAGATCGAGCTCCACCTTCACCAAGCCATGAATACTTGTGAAGGAAACACACTCTACTACTTGGCAAGAGGTAGAGGATGAAGAAATAGGAAGTGGGTAGACTTTAGAATTGGATTTCTCACTCATTTCATCAATCCACCATTGATGAAGTCAAGGTTTTCTTCTTGAGTTCAAGGAAGAAGAAGAAGAAAAGTTATCATAAGTTAATTCCAAAATGAAAAGAATAATCAATTCTTATCATAATAGAACCATGATTAGGTGTAGAGAGTGAATCATGGTTTAGTGGAATGGTTAGGGTTAAGCATGAGACAAAATGGTGACTTAGTCAAACCTTCATGAATCTTCATGAAAGAAACAAATGAAAGCCACCATTTTTCTCTTTATGCATTTTATTTTCCAAAAAGAATAAATGAAATAAATAAATGAATAAGTAAAAACAAAACCCTAACCATTACACAACCATGGTTTAATCTTTACACTTAGCCAATTTAGCATGCATCATCAAACATGATACAAACTAATGCACAAAAGTATATCATATATACAATGTGCACATCCGAGTGAGAATATCCATTTAAAGTGAACCAATACTAGTTAATGCAAAGTAATATATCAAATATATAATTATACATTAAATCATTAAATCAACACTTGATTTAACGATCCGGTCATATCTCATATAACTGACTAACATCAACAGCAACAACTTATCGAATCAACACTTGATCCGATAACCCGGCTATATCTGTTAGTGTATATGCCCTAGAGGCCATTACTGTATCATACTAGTTTGTATATTACTTAATGGATGCTTGGGATATTCACCTTGTATATACAATCTTGCTCAAAATAGTAGTATGCTACTTGGTTTGTCTCTACTTCAATGTGTACTTGTGTTTATTTTACTATATCACTTATACGCATTAGTGGAGCCCTTAGGATCTTTGCTTGATTACCAGCGTTGTGATGGCAGTCACACTAGTGGGGGCTGGGTAATCTATAAGCACATCCTTATACAGGTCCCTAGTCGCAGGACTATCGAGACAGGGCATCGATACTCCGGAGTAGACTAGCGTATGCGCTTCTCATCCCAGTGTGGGAGATGGTCTGTCCCACAGCTATCAGTACGTCGTACTGGAGATAGTATACGGGTGCTCGTTGGGTTACGAGTACACTGGACAGGACTCGTCGGGAACTGACAGGTTGGTATTATACCTATCGTCAGTCATCAGTTCCCAGGTGACATGAGTACAGCTTAGTCCGCTGACTTGACACTGGCACTTCGCCTCGAGTGTGTTCCCACTGCACTTTGATCACTACCCTACCACGGCTCAAAGGAGTCGTGCAAACAGGTGGTGGTTGGGTGCAGTCCCGAAGCACTTGGAGGCAGTGACGGTTAGACAGGATTCGTCTCTCCCGGTATTGGGGGTTGACATCGCGCTGTGTCTAGGACAGCCATTACACGAGTAGTCCCTGGCCAGGGCAAACGAGATATACTGGTAGGTTTCCAGTGTTATCTCAGGGTGTTTTGGGCTTCGCTCCGGCACGACTTGTACCGCTATTGGGGGACTGACGTTTACCGCCCCCTAGGCCCGCCATGCGATGTATCAGACGAACAGACCGGACTGTACGGAGACTGTCACATTCAGACTCAGTAGGAGTACCGATGGGGTTTCACCTCGTCAGCCTTCTTGTCGACATCTACCTGGGGACCGTTACGCACAGCTAGTGCCGCTTGCGGTCTGTGGTTAAACCCACTGCCAGCGTAGTGTCGAGTCTTTAGAGTCCCACACAGAGGGTATTCGCCTATGGGCAAAACAGAGTAGAGGTCGCATGGTTTTGCGACAGGGTTCGTTCTCATCCGCGCACTTGTGCACGTTTGGAGTCCGGACAGATATTACCAGCGGGCTCTGGTTTGAGCCGGATACTGGTATAGTATTTGGGGTTGCTTTTATCTCTCAGTATTCATGTTCCTCGGAACATGAATGCAGGTGTGTATGCACAGTTATTTGAGGAGGAGGAAGATGATTTCCATTAGGGTTTCGGAACGGGTGCGTATGCACAGTTGACAGTCGTCTTTTTCCAAACCCTAATGGATTTGTATTATATCATTTAATAATATATAATAAAATGAAATTGTGTCATGGTTAGTTTTTGTTGACTTGTTGACCATGGTTGACTTGTTGACCATGGTTGAACATTTGACTACCATCATTACAAATGCAAGATGCCTTTTCATTCTTGCTTTATTCATTTAATGCTTGTAATGATATTAGTCATTCTAAACTATCCATCAAACCTTTTTCATTTTGATTATTATTATTATTTGATTAAACCTTTTTCATTTTGATATGGTTGCAAAAGGAAAAAGGTGAGCTCATTCTATCATTCTCACTCTCTCTCTTCACTTCATCTTCTTCTTCCTCTAGTCAAGAGAAACCTTCTCATGAGTTGAGAATCCTTCTCTTGAAAAACAAAAGCAAACCCTAGACACTCTCTACTCACTCTAGGATCAAGGGTCTAGCAAGCCGGCGATTCTAGTTTCACTCCAAGTACGAGAAAGAGCCCAAAGGTCGAGCCTTCGACGTGGATCCATCTTCGACGGGAGAAGGCGACAAAGGAGAACCATCAACCTCTACAAAGTTTGAAGACGAAGGAGTTCAAGTCTAGGTATAACCATCTTCATCCGAGTAGCTAAACTTCTTTAGCTAGGTTGCTAGTTTTAGTTTAGACAACGATCCCGACCTTGCATAGTCCATGTTGCCTCTTGCACTAAAAATTTGATTTTTATACCGTTTCCGCCTCCCCGTAAGAACCGGGGGTCGCAACGTGGACTTACAGTGGTATCAGAGCCTAACTAAACTTAAACTAGCTTGGTAGTAAAGTGTAACGAAGTTCGGAACCGTAAAAAACCCAAAAACCAAGCTTTTACAAAACCTGAGTTTCTGTTAAAATTTTTCCTGCTCAAAATGAAAAACTTTATACTTGTAAATTCGGCTCAGGGTTTTGTGTGAACACCCAAGAAAAACGATACAGTGATTCGTCTAAACCGCCGCCCTTCCGCCGCGTGAGCCTTCTTAGCCGCCGCGGAACCGCCGCGACTTGATGTCCTCTCTGCATCGTTTTTCGTGCAGTGTCTTTCTGTGTTGATTTTGGGATTTTTAGGATATATATTATATGCCCAGATTTTCCAGAACTAAAATTTACTTTTGGGGGCCTATAATTCCGTATTTTTCCGAACTTCACTGCACTTTGGCTATGATGGTTATATCTGTGATGCTTGCATGTATTGAACGTCGGCTAATCGCTATAAGACGATTATTCGGGGTTATACATGATCTGTAATGTGCTGGAATGTGTATATGAATGTGTTGGACTGTCGCGGGTGAATAGCCGGGGTGGATGTGAGATGAGCTTTTGTTTTTCTTTCATTCATTGTAAATGTAAATTGATGTAATAATATTATTTGTTTGGCCGCACAACCGGGTCGGGGTTGTAGCCGTCATTGTATAATTCTTTTACTGTTTTTGCTCCTAGGATAGACCCATGGAGGGGTGCACGAACTACCGGGTATGCCGAAGTGTCGAGTGGCCTACTCATGGAGATGAGGGAGGTTGCTACGCTTCGGGTACTTGGCGGGTAGTTTGCCGCACCCGTAGGGGTCTTGGGTGGGGTATTTGGCTATTCACCGCGACCGTGTTATCCGCTTTTCGTTTCAGGCTCGAAAGGATTGCGGATTGCTAGTATATCCAATGCATTCATCTGTGATCTGTAATGTCTACTATTGCTATATCTATAACTATTTAGGCGTTGCTTATGTTTTACAGACGCGCTAGCCCAGCCCCCGCTCTGTCGTTAGTTAAGTAACCTAACGGGTAATGACGGGGCCCAGTGGCGAATGCGAATGGCATAAGCGTACGTCATATTTTGGTTGTTTTCTGCAATGGTAGGATTAAATGATGGGACGCATTAAAAGTACTAATGCAAGAATATCACGCATTAAAAGAACTAATGCAAGATAATAAACCAAGTTAAAGTCGTTGGAACACTTTCGAAAAACCACTCGGTTCTTCGAAACGAATACTTGTGAATTCCGCAACGAAGTCCCCTCGCTGTCCTAGTGCATTCCCGGGCTCTAGCGTTGGCTTCATAGGAGAATGGACGGGCTAGGTCGTCGACGACGTGCCGAAGATGATCTACGTCGAAGCATCACTAGATCGAGCTCCACCTTCACCAAGCCATGAATACTTGTGAAGGAAACACACTCTACTACTTGGCAAGAGGTAGAGGATGAAGAAATAGGAAGTGGGTAGACTTTAGAATTGGATTTCTCACTCATTTCATCAATCCACCATTAATGAAGTCAAGGTTTTCTTCTTGAGTTCAAGGAAGAAGAAGAAGAAAAGTTATCATAAGTTAATTCCAAAATGAAAAGAATAATCAATTCTTATCATAATAGAACCATGGTTAGGTGTAGAGAGTGAATCATGGTTTAGTGGAATGGTTAAGGTTAAGCATGAGACAAAATGGTGACTTAGTCAAACCTTCATGAATCTTCATGAAAGAAACAAATGAAAGCGACCATTTTTCTCTTTATGCATTTTATTTTCCAAAAAGAATAAATGAAATAAATAAATGAATAAGTAAAAACAAAACCCTAACCATTACACAACCATGGTTTAATCTTTACACTTAGCCAATTTAGCATGCATCATCAAACATGATACAAACTAATGCACAAAAGTATATCACATATACAATGTGCACATTCGAGTGAGAATATCCATTTAAAGTGAACCAATACTAGTTAATGCAAATTAATATATCAAATATATAATTATACATTAAATCATTAAATCAACACTTGATTTAACGATCCGGTCATATCGCATATAACCGACTAACATCAACAGCAACAACTTATCGAATCAACACTTGATCCGATAACCCGGCTATATCGCATATAACCGATCAATGTCACAAATCGCGAGAATCGAATACAGTATCACATACTGGTATCATTCTCGGTCCCGCACATATCTCATATGCGCTCCTATTTCGTTTCGCTTGAGCCAGGAAACATCTGATGTAGGACTCTAAAGACTCATCAATACGCCGGCAGCAGATGATGATCATATCAAGCACCCACAAGCCGCAAGCGGTCTGCTAAACGTAACGGCCACCCGGGTATTGAGCGATCAGAAGATCGACGAGCAAGCCCGCTCACACTCCAGTGAATCCAACCAGTAACACTACCGTACAGTCCGGTCTGATCGTCTGATATGTCGCATATCTCGCCTAGGGGTGGTAAACGTCAGACCCCAATAGCTCGATAAGTCGTGTCGATATGAGGTCTATAACAATTCGAGAAACTACTGGTAACACTTACCAGTAAATCTCAGCAACCCTGGCCAGGGATTTTCTGTTATAGCCAATCGAACACAGCGCAACATCAACTCCCTATACCGGGAGAGACGAATCCCCTCCTTTCGCTCATTGCCTCCATGTGACTCGGGACTGTACCCAAAAACCACCGTTTTGCACGCCCTCTTGGACGTGGTAAGATGGAAATCAAAGCACAGTGGGAGCCACACAAGACTCTATGACGATCTCGGGTCAACAGACTACTCTGTACCAATGTCACCAGAGAACTGCCATCTGACGTGAGGTATAATACCATCTGGGAGTTCTCGGCGAGTCCGTCCAGTGTACCCAGTCTCTACTGAGCACCCGTATATCATCTCCGATGTCAAACACCAATGGATATGGGATCATCCATCGCCCATCTGTATGGGTCGAGAAGGTACACGCTAGTCTACTCTGGTATATCGATGCCCCATCTCGATACACCCACGACTAGGGACTTTGAAGGATGTACTTATGGACTACCATGTCCCCACTAGTATGATCCGCATCTTAGTCCACGTAGTGAAGTACACATCCTAAGGGCTTTACCAACATGTAATAGAGAGACAATCAGCATACACGTTAAGGTAAAGTGTAACCAGATAGCATACTATCATGTCGAGCAAGAAAGTCCTCCCTATATATGTCCCAGCATCCACTACAATATACATTCTATGTACAGTAATGGCCTCTAGGGAATACATATAACTAACAATCTCCCACTTGCACTAGCTATTGGGGTCTGACGTTTACCACCCCTAGGCGAGATATGCGACATATCAGACGATCAGACCGGACTGTACGGTAGTGTTACTGGTTGGATTCACTGGAGTGTGAGCGGGCTTGCTCGTCGATCTTCTGATCGCTCAATACCCGGGTGGCCGTTACGTTTAGCAGACCGCTTGCGGCTTGTGGGTGCTTGATATGATCATCATCTGCTGCCGACGTATTGACGAGTCTTTAGAGTCCTACACAGAGGTTTCCTGGCTCAAGCGAAACGAAATAGGAGCGCATATGAGATATGTGCGGGACCGAGAATGATACCAGTATGTGATACTGTATTCGATTCTCGCGATTTATGACATTGATCGGTTATATGCGATATTGTAAGTCCACGTTGCGACCCCCGGTTCTTACGGGGAGGCGGAAACGGTATAAAAATCAAATTTTTAGTGCAAGAGGCAACATGGACTATGCAAGGTCGGGATCGTTGTCTAAACTAAAAATAGCAACCTAGCTAAAGAAGTTTAGCTACTCGGATGAAGATGGTTATACCTAGACTTGAACTCCTTCGTCTTCAAACTTTGTAGAGGTTGATGGTTCTCCTTTGTCGCCTTCTCCCGTCGAAGATGGATCCACCTCGAAGGCTCGACCTTTGGGCTCTTTCTCGTACTTGGAGTGAAACTAGAATCGCCGGCTTGCTAGACCCTTGATCCTAGAGTGAGTAGAGAGTGTCTAGGGTTTGCTTTTGTTTTTCAAGAGAAGGATTCTCAACTCATGAGAAGGTTTCTCTTGACTAGAGGAAGAAGAAGATGAAGTGAAGAGAGAGAGTGAGAATGATAGAATGAGCTCACCTTTTTCCTTTTGCAACCATATCAAAATGAAAAAGGTTTAATCAAATAATAATAATAATCAAAATGAAAAAGGTTTGATGGATAGTTTAGAATGACTAATATCATTACAAGCATTAAATGAATAAAGCAAGAATGAAAAGGCATCTTGCATTTGTAATGATGGTAGTCAAATGTTCAACCATGGTCAACAAGTCAACCATGGTCAACAAGTCAACAAAAACTAACCATGACACAATTTCATTTTATTATATATTATTAAATGATATAATACAAATCCATTAGGGTTTGGAAAAAGACGACTGTCAACTGTGCATACGCACCCGTTCCGAAACCCTAATGGAAATCATCTTCCTCCTCCTCAAATAACTGTGCATACACACCTGCATTCATGTTCCGAGGAACATGAATACTGAGAGATAAAAGCAACCCCAAATACTATACCAGTATCCGGCTCAAACCAGAGCCCGCTGGTAATATCTGTCCGGACTCCAAACGTGCACAAGTGCGCGGATGAGAACGAACCCTGTCGCAAAACCATGCGACCTCTACTCTGTTTTGCCCATAGGCGAATACCCTCTGTGTGGGACTCTAAAGACTCGACACTACGCTGGCAGTGGGTTTAACCACAGACCGCAAGCGGCACTAGCTGTGCGTAATGGTCCCCAGGTAGATGTCGACAAGAAGGCTGACGAGGTGAAACCCCATCGGTACTCCTACTGAGTCTGAATGTGACAGTCTCCGTAAAGTCCGGTCTGTTCGTCTGATACATCGCATGGCGGGCCTAGGGGGCGGTAAACGTCAGTCCCCCAATAGCGGTACAAGTCGTGCCGGAGCGAAGCCCAAAACACCCTGAGATAACACTGGAAACCTACCAGTATATCTCGTTTGCCCTGGCCAGGGACTACTCGTGTAATGGCTGTCCTAGACACAGCGCGATGTCAACCCCCAATACCGGGAGAGACGAATCCTGTCTAACCGTCACTGCCTCCAAGTGCTTCGGGACTGCACCCAACCACCACCTGTTTGCACGACTCCTTTGAGCCGTGGTAGGGTAGTGATCAAAGTGCAGTGGGAACACACTCGAGGCGAAGTGCCAGTGTCAAGTCAGCGGACTAAGCTGTACTCATGTCACCTGGGAACTGATGACTGACGATAGGTATAATACCAACCTGTCAGTTCCCGACGAGTCCTGTCCAGTGTACTCGTAACCCAACGAGCACCCGTATACTATCTCCAGTACGACGTACTGATGGCTGTGGGACAGACCATCTCCCACACTGGGATGAGAAGCGCATACGCTAGTCTACTCCGGAGTATCGATGCCCTGTCTCGATAGTCCTGCGACTAGGGACCTGTATAAGGATGTGCTTATAGATTACCCAGCCCCCACTAGTGTGACTGCCATCACAACGCTGGTAATCAAGCAAAGATCCTAAGGGCTCCACTAATGCGTATAAGTGATATAGTAAAATAAACACAAGTACACATTGAAGTAGAGACAAACCAAGTAGCATACTACTATTTTGAGCAAGATTGTATATACAAGGTGAATATCCCAAGCATCCATTAAGTAATATACAAACTAGTATGATACAGTAATGGCCTCTAGGGCATATACACTAACAATCTCCCACTTGCACTAAAGCCATGTACTGGCGTATCGAAGACCTATCATCTCGATCAGCCGCTCGAACTGAGTCTGGGGCAGGGCCTTGGTGAATGGATCTGCAGTGTTGTCTTCTGAAGCAACTCTCCGAACCTCGATCTCCTTGCGATCCACGATCTCCCTGATCAGGTGATACCGCCTCAAGATGTGCCTGGATCTCTGATGGGACCTGGGTTCCTTCGCTAAAGCTATAGCCCCATTGTTGTCGCAATACAGAGGTATTGGATCAACAATGGACGGAACCACCTGAAGTTCTTTCAAGAACTTCCTCATCCAGACAGCTTCTTTTGCGGCATCAGATGCAGCGATGTATTCCGCTTCCATCGTCGAGTCTGCAACGGTTTCCTGTTTGGAACTCTTCCAACACACCGCCCCTCCATTGAGGGTAAAGACAAAGCCCGACATGGACTTGGAATCATCCTTGTCACTCTGGAAGCTGGAGTCAGCAAAGGCCTCGATCTGGAGGTCTTTTCCGCCATACACCAAGAATATCTCCTTAGTCCTTCTCAGGTACTTGAGAATGTTCTTTACCGCTATCCAGTGTTTCTCCCCAGGGTTTGACTGATACCGGCTTACCACACTAAGTGCATAAGCTACATCCGGTCTGGTACACAACATCGCATACATTATAGAGCCTACCGCAGAAGCGTAGGGTATAATAGACATGCGATCCCTCTCCAAATCAGTCTTGGGAGACATCTCTTTAGAGAGGGTGATCCCGTGACAAGCCGGTAGGTTACCGCGCTTGGAATCTTCCATACTGAATCTCTTCACTATGGTGTCGATGTACCTGGACTGAGAAAGTCCCAATATCCTCTTGGATCTATCACGATGGATCCGGATCCCCAGGATGTATGAGGCATCATCCAGGTCTTTCATGGAGAACCTGTGTGACAGAACCCCTTGACAGATTGTAGCATAGGAATGTCATTTCCTATTAAGAGAATGTCATCCACGTATAAAACGAGGAATACTACAGTTCTCGCTACAAATCTACTATAGATGCATGGTTCATCTGGATTTTTGATAAAGCCAAATTCTTTGACCGTCTCATCAAAGCAGATGTTCCAACTCCGCGATGCCTGCTTCAGTCCATAGATGGACTTAAGCAACTTGCACACCTTTCCGCTGCTCCCACTCTGAATGAAGCCCTCTGGCTGGTCCATATAGACACACTCCTCTAAATTTCCATTTAGAAAAGCTGTCTTTACGTCCATTTGCCAGATCTCATAATCGTGGAAGGCAGCGATGGCAAGAAGGATCCGAATGGATTTCAGCATGGCTACTGGAGAAAAGGTTTCGTCATAGTCCAAGCCAGGTCTTTGACGGAAACCCTTTGCTACCAGCCTAGCTTTATAGGTCTCAACCTGTCCATCTACACCAATCTTCCTTTTGAAGATCCACTTGCATCCTACGGGTTTTACCCCGTCTGGAGCAATGTCCAACGTCCATACCTTGTTGGTGTACATGGACTCCATTTCGGTCCGCATTGCATCCAGCCATTTCACTGAGTCAACGCTCTGAACGGCCTGCTGGAAGCTAGTAGGCTCATCATAATCTATGATGCAATCCTCTCTATCCCCGTCTATGAGAAAACCGCAGTATCTCTCGGGCGGATGAGACTGCCTACTACTTCTGCGGAGCGGCGTAGGAATGTCCTGTTCTGTTGAACCCTCTGGTTCCACTAAGCTTTCAGTAACAGTCTGTGGTTCTGGAACTTCTTCCAGTTCTATTGTGCTCCCACTTATCTGGGTTTCCAAAAACTCAGTTTCCAAGAAGCGGGCATGCTGAGAAACAAAAACCTTTTGTTCCTCAGCGGAATAGAAAAGATACCCCCTGGAGTTCCTTGGGTATCCCACAAACTTACACTGTACTGAACGTGCCTCAAGCTTGTCCGCATGCTGCCTTTTTACAAAAGCTGGACATCCCCATACCTTAAGATACTTGAGACAGGGTTTCTTCCCAGTCCACATCTCATAAGGGGTGGTAGGCACAGTCTTGGTGGGAGCCTTGTTCAAGAGATACGCAGCTGCTTCTATTGCATATCCCCAGAATGATCGCGGCAACTCAGCGTTACTCATCATGGACCGAACCATATCCAATAGGGTTCGGTTCCGTCTCTCCGATACACCGTTATGTTGCGGAGTGTATGGAGGAGTAAGCTGAGAGAGAATACCATTCTCTTTTAAGTAATTCAGGAATTCGGCACTTAAGTATTCTCCACCTCGATCCGATCTTAGAATCTTAATACTTTTGCCGGTCTGTTTCTCTACTTCATTCTTATACTCCTGGAATTTTTCAAAAGCCTCGGACTTATGTTTCATTAAGAAAACATAACCGTACCTTGAGAAGTCATCCGTAAAAGTAATGAAGTAAGAATGTCCGCTTCGGGCATGTGTAGACATTGGACCGCACACGTCACTGTGTACGAGTCCCAAGAGCTCGCTCGCTCTTTCTCCATGTCCAGTAAATGGAGTCTTTGTCATCTTTCCCTTGAGACAGGATTGACAAGTGGCATACGACTGATATTCGAACGCATTCAAATACCCTTCTGTATGTAACTTCGTCAACCTTCTCTCATTGATGTGACCCAATCTACAATGCCATAAGAAAGTCTGGTTTATTTCTGGAGACTTTCTTTTGTGTGTATTCTGGACATTAAAAATCTGTGGTTGGTTTAACACGTATATCCCATTACTCAAAGTACCTGACCCAATCAAAACTTGATAAAGGCGAATGTTTACAACATTACTTACAAACGCAAATTCATAACCTTCTTTAGAAACTAAAGATACAGAAATGATATTACAAGTTGCGTTGGGTACAAAAAAGCAATTACGCAAAACCAAAACATGTCCATCTGACATTCCCAGGTGATAGTCCCCCACGGCTTTAGCATCCATGCTAGCTCCGTTTGCTACTCTGAGGGTCATGTCACCTGCTTTCAAAACACTACGGTTTCTCAACGCCTGCAAAGAATTACAGATATGAGATCCTGATCCGGTATCCAATACCCAGGAAGTAGAGTTTATAGAAAGACAGTTTTCAATAACATACACACCTGAAGCTGAAGCTGCAACCTGCTTCAATTCCTGTGTTCTGGCCTTCCAGGCCCTGCAATCATTCTTCCAGTGTCCTTTCTTATGACAAAAGAAGCATTCTTCCTTATCCACAAGCTTCCCCGCTATCTTTGTTGCTTTTCCTTTTCCCTTCGTATCCACTTTACTAACACCGCCCCTTGGTTTGGCGGGGGCTTTCTTCTTCTTTTCCTTGGCTTTCGCCTTGGACCTAGAAGAAGATGATCCTCCTACAAACAAAGTGGATGTTTCCCTACCTTTCTGTAGGGTGCCCTCTGCGCTCCTCAGCAGGTTGAGGAGCTCTGAAAGTTCAACCTCCTTTTCTTGTAGGTTGAAATTCATTATAAACTGGGCGTAAGTGGAAGGAAGGGACTGGAGAACTATATCCGTATATAGCTCACTCTCCAATGTGATCCCTAGGTCAGCGAGCTCCTCAATGTAGCCGATCATCTTTAGCACGTGCTCGGCTACTGATGATCCGACGGCCATTCTTGTCGAAAACAACTTTTTCGACGCTTCGTATCTTGCGATACGTGATTGCTCTCCATACAGTTCTTTTGTATAAAGCAATATGGACTCCATGTCCATATTCTCATGCCTCCTCTGATGTTCGTTGTCCATCGAGGCAAGCAGGAGGCACTTGGCCTTCGCGCTATCAATCTCCCAAGTCTTGCGGATTTCCTTATCCGCGACGCTGGAAGTTGGACCAGGGACAGGGGGAGCTTTGGTGGTAAGAAGATACCCCAGCTTGTCATAAGTGATTGCTATCTTGACATTCCTGAGCCAATCTTTGTAGTTTGGCCCTGTCAACTTGTTTTTATCTAGGAGTAACTTAAGTCCAGTCATGTTGATTGGTCGCTGCAATTAGGAGAGAGAAGAAGAAACACTCAGCATGATGCTCTTGCAAGTTTAGAGTGGTTTTTAATTTGTCTAAACAGGATGGCTCCCACTGTTTCTCGAATCCCTCCTCAAACCATAAAGGAAGAATTAGTCAGGATCAATCCCACCGTACAATACTTGCTTAACCGTTCGGCCAGGCTGGTGTCGGTACTTCGAGGGAGGTTTTCCAACGCTTTCGCGAAGTTCCTTAATTAAAGAACCTCTTTTCCCTGGGGGCGTAGCCCCGCTAACACCTTTCTAGGCACCTACTTGGTTTATAGCATTGATCGTTAAGTGAGAAATTTCCCGAGGAGTAGCATATACTCACAGTAGGATCGGGATCCAAATATCATCGCGTGACGAAACTGAAGGAATCCTACCAGAATCACCACACTCCAAATGGTATGCAAATCTAGCAAGTTTCAGTACTTATGAAACTCCCGATGTGGATTTTTTGCCCCATGTTCTTATGACCTTGACGAAGGTCAACAAATCATAAGTCACATGTCAAGTTCTGCCCGTCATTATCCAGGTTAATTTGAATCCACCCGCATATACCCTTGACGAAGGTCAACAAGGTAATGCGAGTGTCCCAAACCAACGCATCTATCTATGCTACATATGAATACTTAACAGCTACCAATCACTTTGCCTTGACGAAGGTCAACAAACACAGCTTGAATACTATTTGAATATTCATACGAAACGACGGAGGGCTACGAATGGTTTTGGCAAAACCGTGAACGTAGTGAACTTGATTTGGTCGATGGAACGAGATAGCTTTTAAATGGAGTGGCTCAAGCTCCGCATTTTAAAAGTTAGTTTTGAAAAGAACCGAGTGGTTTTTCGAAAGTGTTCCAACGACTTTAACTTGGTTTATTATCTTGCATTAGTTCTTTTAATGCGTGATATTCTTGCATTAGTACTTTTAATGCGTCCCATCATTTAATCCTACCATTGCAGAAAACAACCAAAATATGACGTACGCTTATGCCATTCGCATTCGCCACTGGGCCCCGTCATTACCCGTTAGGTTACTTAACTAACGACAGAGCGGGGGCTGGGCTAGCGCGTCTGTAAAACATAAGCAACGCCTAAATAGTTATAGATATAGCAATAGTAGACATTACAGATCACAGATGAATGCATTGGATATACTAGCAATCCGCAATCCTTTCGAGCCTGAAACGAAAAGCGGATAACACGGTCGCGGTGAATAGCCAAATACCCCACCCAAGACCCCTACGGGTGCGGCAAACTACCCGCCAAGTACCCGAAGCGTAGCAACCTCCCTCATCTCCATGAGTAGGCCACTCGACACTTCGGCATACCCGGTAGTTCGTGCACCCCTCCATGGGTCTATCCTAGGAGCAAAAACAGTAAAAGAATTATACAATGACGGCTACAACCCCGACCCGGTTGTGCGGCCAAACAAATAATATTATTACATCAATTTACATTTACAATGAATGAAAGAAAAACAAAAGCTCATCTCACATCCACCCCGGCTATTCACCCGCGACAGTCCAACACATTCATATACACATTCCAGCACATTACAGATCATGTATAACCCCGAATAATCGTCTTATAGCGATTAGCCGACGTTCAATACATGCAAGCATCACAGATATAACCATCATAGCCAAAGTGCAGTGAAGTTCGGAAAAATACGGAATTATAGGCCCCCAAAAGTAAATTTTAGTTCTGGAAAATCTGGGCATATAATATATATCCTAAAAATCCCAAAATCAACACAGAAAGACACTGCACGAAAAACGATGCAGAGAGGACATCAAGTCGCGGCGGTTCCGCGGCGGCTAAGAAGGCTCACGCGGCGGAAGGGCGGCGGTTTAGACGAATCACTGTATCGTTTTTCTTGGGTGTTCACACAAAACCCTGAGCCGAATTTACAAGTATAAAGTTTTTCATTTTGAGCAGGAAAAATTTTAACAGAAACTCAGGTTTTGTAAAAGCTTGGTTTTTGGGTTTTTTACGGTTCCGAACTTCGTTACACTTTACTATCAAGCTAGTTTAAGTTTAGTTAGGCTCTGATACCACTGTAAGTCCACGTTGCGACCCCCGGTTCTTACGGGGAGGCGGAAACGGTATAAAAATCAAATTTTTAGTGCAAGAGGCAACATGGACTATGCAAGGTCGGGATCGTTGTCTAAACTAAAACTAGCAACCTAGCTAAAGAAGTTTAGCTACTCGGATGAAGATGGTTATACCTAGACTTGAACTCCTTCGTCTTCAAACTTTGTAGAGGTTGATGGTTCTCCTTTGTCGCCTTCTCCCGTCGAAGATGGATCCACCTCGAAGGCTCGACCTTTGGGCTCTTTCTCGTACTTGGAGTGAAACTAGAATCGCCGGCTTGCTAGACCCTTGATCCTAGAGTGAGTAGAGAGTGTCTAGGGTTTGCTTTTGTTTTTCAAGAGAAGGATTCTCAACTCATGAGAAGGTTTCTCTTGACTAGAGGAAGAAGAAGATGAAGTGAAGAGAGAGAGTGAGAATGATAGAATGAGCTCATCTTTTTCCTTTTGCAACCATATCAAAATGAAAAAGGTTTAATCAAATAATAATAATAATCAAAATGAAAAAGGTTTGATGGATAGTTTAGAATGACTAATATCATTACAAGCATTAAATGAATAAAGCAAGAATGAAAAGGCATCTTGCATTTGTAATGATGGTAGTCAAATGTTCAACCATGGTCAACAAGTCAACCATGGTCAACAAGTCAACAAAAACTAACCATGACACAATTTCATTTTATTATATATTATTAAATGATATAATACAAATCCATTAGGGTTTGGAAAAAGACGACTGTCAACTGTGCATACGCACCCGTTCCGAAACCCTAATGGAAATCATCTTCCTCCTCCTCAAATAACTGTGCATACACACCTGCATTCATGTTCCGAGGAACATGAATACTGAGAGATAAAAGCAACCCCAAATACTATACCAGTATCCGGCTCAAACCAGAGCCCGCTGGTAATATCTGTCCGGACTCCAAACGTGCACAAGTGCGCGGATGAGAACGAACCCTGTCGCAAAACCATGCGACCTCTACTCTGTTTTGCCCATAGGCGAATACCCTCTGTGTGGGACTCTAAAGACTCGACACTACGCTGGCAGTGGGTTTAACCACAGACCGCAAGCGGCACTAGCTGTGCGTAACGGTCCCCAGGTAGATGTCGACAAGAAGGCTGACGAGGTGAAACCCCATCGGTACTCCTACTGAGTCTGAATGTGACAGTCTCCGTACAGTCCGGTCTGTTCGTCTGATACATCGCATGGCGGGCCTAGGGGGCGGTAAACGTCAGTCCCCCAATAGCGGTACAAGTCGTGCCGGAGCGAAGCCCAAAACACCCTGAGATAACACTGGAAACCTACCAGTATATCTCGTTTGCCCTGGCCAGGGACTACTCGTGTAATGGCTGTCCTAGACACAGCGCGATGTCAACCCCCAATACCGGGAGAGACGAATCCTGTCTAACCGTCACTGCCTCCAAGTGCTTCGGGACTGCACCCAACCACCACCTGTTTGCACGACTCCTTTGAGCCGTGGTAGGGTAGTGATCAAAGTGCAGTGGGAACACACTCGAGGCGAAGTGCCAGTGTCAAGTCAGCGGACTAAGCTGTACTCATGTCACCTGGGAACTGATGACTGACGATAGGTATAATACCAACCTGTCAGTTCCCGACGAGTCCTGTCCAGTGTACTCGTAACCCAACGAGCACCCGTATACTATCTCCAGTACGACGTACTGATAGCTGTGGGACAGACCATCTCCCACACTGGGATGAGAAGCGCATACGCTAGTCTACTCCGGAGTATCGATGCCCTGTCTCGATAGTCCTGCGACTAGGGACCTGTATAAGGATGTGCTTATAGATTACCCAGCCCCCACTAGTGTGACTGCCATCACAACGCTGGTAATCAAGCAAAGATCCTAAGGGCACCACTAATGCGTATAAGTGATATAGTAAAATAAACACAAGTACACATTGAAGTAGAGACAAACCAAGTAGCATACTACTATTTTGAGCAAGATTGTATATACAAGGTGAATATCCCAAGCATCCATTAAGTAATATACAAACTAGTATGATACAGTAATGGCCTCTAGGGCATATACACTAACAGATATAGCCGGGTTATCGGATCAAGTGTTGATTCGATAAGTTGTTGCTGTTGATGTTAGTCAGTTATATGAGATATGACCGGATCGTTAAATCAAGTGTTGATTTAATGATTTAATGTATAATTATATATTTGATATATTACTTTGCATTAACTAGTATTGGTTCACTTTAAATGGATATTCTCACTCGGATGTGCACATTGTATATATGATATACTTTTGTGCATTAGTTTGTATCATGTTTGATGATGCATGCTAAATTGGCTAAGTGTAAAGATTAAACCATGGTTGTGTAATGGTTAGGGTTTTGTTTTTACTTATTCATTTATTTATTTCATTTATTCTTTTTGGAAAATAAAATGCATAAAGAGAAAAATGGTGGCTTTCATTTGTTTCTTTCATGAAGATTCATGATGGTTTGACTAAGTCACCATTTTGTCTCATGCTTAACCCTAACCATTCCACTAAACCATGATTCACTCTCTACACCTAATCATGGTTCTATTATGATAAGAATTGATTATTCTTTTCATTTTGGAATTAACTTATGATAACTTTTCTTCTTCTTCTTCCTTGAACTCAAGAAGAAAACCTTGACTTCATCAATGGTGGATTGATGAAATGAGTGAGAAATCCAATTCTAAAGTCTACCCACTTCCTATTTCTTCATCCTCTACCTCTTGCCAAGTAGTAGAGTGTGTTTCCTTCACAAGTATTCATGGCTTGGTGAAGGTGGAGCTCGATCTAGTGATGCTTCGACGTAGATCATCTTCGACACGTCGTCGACGACCTAGCCCGTCCATTCTCCGATGAAGCCGACGCTAGAGCCCGGGAATGCACTAGGACAGTGAGGGGACTTCGTTGCGGAGCTATGGAGGTGGAGCACCGGATCTACAAAGGTTGTATTTCCGTTTAACTTATAGTTAAGTGTTAACTAGTTCTTTTTCGCCTAGACATCTAGCTAACGATTCGTAATCTAGGGTTTCTCGGCACCGTAATTTTTGAAACGGGCATGGTTGATGCCTTGTGAGACCCCTTGAGAGTGCCTAGGAACCCTACAATTGGTTTGACCATTTGACCATGTTGACCATTTGACCTAGTTGACCATTGTTGACTTAGATATTTTGTGAGCACTAAATATTTTCTTGGCTTGGATTTAACTTGACATGATAATAGTCAAATCAATGGTTGCCATCACAATTATCATAATAAAAGATATGTAATTATTTTTATCATGGATTCATTATCTCATTCCCATTCTCATTCTCTCTCATCAAAAGAGAGCTCCCATGGTTGCTTCTTCTTCCTCCTCACTAGAAAATTCTACAGCCCTCATGTGTTGAGAAAAATAGAATCTAGATAGATAAACAAAACCATCTTCTTACTCTACATCACCTAGGACATCAAGCATAGCAAACTTGTTTCCCTAGTTACCTCGGCTTGAGGTGGAGCTCGGACTATAGACTCTCGGGTGGATCATCTTCGACTCAAGGAGGCCGTGGAGGTGACCAAGATCCGGATCGATCCTCGGAGCTCACGTGAACGAGGTGGATAGCGGAGAAAGGAACCGAAGGACCGGTATCATGAGGTATAATATTTTTATCATAGTAGATTAAACCTCCAGGTTTTGTTAATCATGGTTCGGAAAAGATCCTTTAGCTTAGTCTATGTTTCTATGTAAGAAAGATTTGATTTTTACCTGTTCTGCCTCCCCGGTAGCTTGCGAGGTGAGCGACATAGACTTACAGTATATATATATATATATATATATATGATATTATCTTATAGGACACTTGCACCATTACCATTGGTCCATGCCGCACGTGCACTATTTTATGTGAACACACACGCCATTGGTAATTTCTATGTCACGAACACTATAGAACTTGGTTAGAATCAGTATCTGTGAATTTGCATCATATATGATCTGTAGACTTGTACTTGTATAGTCATTTCATCAGGATGGAGACGTAGGATTGTTAGTCATATATACATACTTCATTGCATCATGATTCATGCATAGCTTCTGGCCGTACTTCGCATGGTATATACTATCGTATCATAGACATCCATCATCACCGACATGTTTATATATTGTGATTCTTCTCGAGGATTTCCATATTTTTGAGATTTCTGGATTTTAGGGAAACTCGCAAGAATTTTATAAACATATTATCATTTTAAAAATAGAAATTTGTGGTATTCTCGTGATATGATGTATGTGGCGTCTGTTCATACCAGAATATTGCATTTTATACCGCCCATTCTTACGCTCGTTTGTTTATAGGCAGGTGCTTTTGATCAGTGTTTGCTACATATTTGCAGAATACTGGTTCACAGCTCTAAACAGTGAAATTCATGGAAAAGTACGACAAATTCCGGATTACTGCCAACCACAGATAAAACACGGGTCTCCGCTCTCTATCCGTATGTTGCCACACACCAGTTTAAGGGATAAAATGGCAAATCGATGTCATTTTCATGCACAAAGCTCAATGTCAACACAAGATCCAACATATCTACACGGAGCTCGAGGAAATCATGGCAAAAGATCCACATCACATCACCTTTTTGATCTACTGAAATTCTGGAAGAATTGTGAAGAGCTTCTGAGAAAAGTACTATACCACACTGAAGAAGACCACAAACCAGGGGATACGACAAAAGATGAAGGCCCAACTCCCTAATAAGGCCGCGGTTCCACGGCATAAGCGCGCTTAGGCCGCGGAACCGCGGCCGTATAGACTCTTCAATTGATGATTTTTGGGGGGCTGTTTGGTAATATCATGTAGGGTCAGAATGTGGCCCTAGGGTTTCTGTACGCAGCCTATAAATACCCCAGTTCTGAACCATTTTAGGGGATCAATTCTTATGCCCACTTTTTGTTAGTTTTTAGTTTACTTCTTCTTCTTCTTCATTCTTTCCTCCATGAAATTGTTGTGAGAGCTTTTGAGTGGATGTTAAATGAAGATGATGGCTATTTTGTATCATTCTTTTTTGCTTAGCTTCCCCCTTGAGCTCTCTACCTTAACTTGATCATGCAACCTCTTAAGTGAGCTTGCAAGTTTAAGCTTTGGTCATTGATCTCAGGGGGCTGTATCATTTGTTCTCTCTTTTGTGCTTCATTCTCCATGAGTTCTTTGCCTTTTCTTGATCTTGCAACCTCTTAATTGAGCTTGCAAGTTTAAGATTTGGTTATTGAACTCATGTCTTGTTTTGGGTTCTATGGTTCCTAGTTTCATTTCTTGCTCATTTACTTTCATGCACTTAAATTCCATGCACTTTTAATTACCTGCTTGTAATCTTTTCTTTTCTTTGTTTATCTTTTCTTTTGCTCTTTTTGGTTCGTTTTGTGAATGGTTGTAATTGTTGTTGTTAAGAATAAATACAATATTGTAAGTTAATGTTTCTTTCCTCATTTCCTTTTCCCGTTATTTTCCTTTGAACTCCGCCCAAACGTTACACAAGCGCTCTGTTAGGCACCCTACCCTACCAAGGTAACGGTGATTCCTAACCGCGACCGGTTGCGTTCGGTTTGGCCGGAGGCGAAAGCAAGAGACAAGAACAGACGGACAAGGGTCAATAAGCCGGATTCCATGAATACCGTGCTTAAGTACCCTAATCCACGTTGTTGCCTATTGCTCTTGCTTCAATTGGTCAAGACTCGACTCAAAGGTTTTGAGTGCGGATTTCTTTAGCTTACACTTTCGTATCTTTTTCTTAACAACTTTATACTTGCATATAACACTTAGGATAGAATTGAACAAACATATACACATTCTTTATTGACTCGTCTAAGACTCGAACGGACATACAACCATCTCCCTGTGGATCGACCCGTGCTCAACCGACTAGCTGCATAGCGACACCGTCCTGATCGCGGTTATAACTTTAGAACTTTGAACATCCGACACGCTTTTGGCGTGCGATCAAATGGCGCCGTTGCCGGGGAGACGGTAACATATTTTCTTTCTTGTTATTCGGGTTAATATTCTTTTTGTATATATTTATAAATTAAAAAAAAATATCGTTTTGTTATTTTTGATAATTTTTGTGAGCAAGTGTGCAGGCTAATCTGGAGCAAGTACAATAATCCAAAAAGAAAATAGAGGTTTTTATTTTGGAAAAGAGAAGAATTGGAGTTCGTTGACTAAAGACAAATCCCCAAGTCAACATTTTGACCGCGGAACCGCGGTCAAAAGGTGCCTTGCGCGGCGGTTCCGCGGTCCCATTGAGGCCTCTGTGCCCAATTTTTTCTCCACCCCTTTTTTCTTTCTTTTATCTTCTCTGTGAATTACACTATACTGTATTATCTACAGATTTTTGCGGATTTGCGAACTGCGATTGTAGGGAGCAAAGTGTACGTTCAAGTCTAAGGTGATTGCAAAGTACAGTACCAAAGATCCGGGTAGTTTGACCCGCGCAAGCGAACTTTTCAAGCTTACCGGATTTGATTCAACGGGGGTTTCCTAACCCAAAAACTTAACGGTACGTATTTCTTAAACACCTTCTTCTCAAATCTGACGCATCCAATATACTATTTTTTGCAGGATTCTTTGCAAGTTCACTAGCAAACGCTAAAAATTGACTAACTCGTATTTGTTGCAGTGCCGTGCTTAAACTAAAAAAATGATTGTTTGATTCTTTATAGAATTTTTATTGAATTGCGCATTGCATACATTAATACGAACTTAAGGGCAAGCGAACCCCACAACATACGGTAAAGGATTTCATCACCTTTTCCGTGGCCCACAAATCACGAACTTGAGCATAACGTTTACCCGCACAAACTTTAAAAAGAAACTAGACTTTAAGCCTTAAGGACTTCGCGCTCACTAGGAGAAGTTAACTGTGTTTAGAAGCTCGCTTAACGGTACATTGTTTACGGGGTGTCTAGGAAAGTGTTAACGGCGAAACCGCCAAAAGAGGAAGGGTTATTTAATTAAGGACCTTCGCGAAAGCGTCGGAAAACCTTCCCTTATCTCTGCACTTACCTGGCCTCGTGATCAGTGTATCTTAAGCCCGTTTCTCGACACAGTTTTACTTCGACAATCAAGTTCTGGAGCAGGTCTAGTTGACCTAGGTGAACCCTAGAACGATTAGGTGTGTGGTATTTTTGTGTCGTGATTGTTTTTTTCCAGATTCTTTTTGTGTGTATATTTCATTCTTTTGTTAATAACTAAAAAAAATAAATCACATTCTTTTTCCCCTCCTTTTCTCTGCCTTTCTTTCTTTCTCTCTTCATTTCATGGGTACCCCACCTCGCAAAACTCTTGCCGAACTTTGGTACCCACAACCAGACATTACTTCTTACGGTTCTTGCTTTGGCCGAACGTCGAACGATCCCTCCATGCCCAAAATCTCTTTGCAAGATCGGATAGACACGTCTAGGACAAGCACTTGCCCTCCACAATCCACTTTGTATCAACCTTTTCAACCTCCCCCACCCTCTTATGTTGATACCCCTTTTGCAAGTCGTCCTTTGTCCGTCGCTGAACATAGTGAACAATCCTGTAGCCGATCTTTCACTCCTTTCACCACTACAGATTCTTGGGATCAACAATTCCATTCACCTTCTTATCCAAATGTTGATCCTGCTCCTGTCCAGCCATTCAATTCCTACCAGTCCTACCCGACTTTTGCACCTTCCTTAGACATTGCTTCTAAACCGCCATTTGGGAGTTTTCAGTATCCAAACAACTTTGAATTTTTTACTGAAACCCCTTCACAACCCATGTCTAGTCTGGAATAGTCTTTGGAAGACTTTAGGGTAGCGTCGTACCAACAGATGATGGATTTGAATGCGTCCATGGCCGCCCTCGTACAACCTAGTGACCCGGTAGCTAGTTTTCAACTAGCTCCAAATTTTCCAATGTATGAAGAGGCGGTAGGACAGGTTGAGAATTTGAGTGGAGAGAGTGGATGTACTCCCTTCTGAATCAAGCCTACCGTTTCAACTTGAATCCCACAACTCCGGTTTTGAATGTCTATCTAGTGTTCCAAACGATTCATTGATTAAAGATAGAACAGATAATGAGTTGTGTGACTTTGTAGTGTTTGATTTGCCCGATTGTGAAGGGTCCTTTTCGAGTGAAACCACACCCAATCCTTTTGACCTCTACACCTCCACTCTAAAACCTGAATTGATTAATATCCATGCTTTTGTTGAGGTGTCTGAGAATATTGATTTTCACTTGATTGAGGATATTGACGCCGGGAATATTTTGGATGATGAACCTGTAGATTTGGCAGAGTTTTTCTCCCCAATTCATCATCCCGAGTCATTAACTGTTTTTCCCGAACCCCAGATGCGTCTAGATTTTGATGAAATTTGCACGGATAAGCTGAATTTTGAGGAACTTTTGAGGATATTTTTTAGGATGAACCAGTTTTAATTGATGAGTCGGATTTTCCAATTCATCATGTTCCTTTTATTGACTGTGTACACCCTCCTGAACCTTTAACCGATAACCTTCCTCAATCACCTACCTCCATCCTTTCCATCGTTCCGACCTTGCAAGAAACCGTCTCACTTTCATTTCATATGTCTGGCTTACCGAGTTCGGCGTACCCATGGTTTCTCACGAATCTTGAGGGATTTGACCCCATTTCTCGCCATATTGATAGATTAGTACAATCCATCTTTTCACATCGATCATTACAAATTGTACTAATTTATTCAATCCATTTCCACACTCAAGTTCGTATTCCACTTCTTTCTCCCTTCCGCCATTCTTCCTCTCATATACCGAGACCGTATCCCGCTTCTATCTTCATACGGTCTCACGTATTCTCCCTCTCTTTTCTCTATGCCTTCTTCCACCAACCTGTACATTATAGCGATAAAATCTTTGAATGGTTGGTGCTCACTTTTGGCCTGTGTAAGGCCTTGTATAGTTTGAAACTGTTTTCTTTCCCCCTAATCCTAAACTTCAACGCTTAACAGTGGAAACACTGTTTTACTTAAGTTTGGGGGGGAATCTTTTTGTATATATTTTTTGTTTTTCTTTTTTGTTATGTATATAATTTGTTTTTAGGGAGCACCGACAATTTTGACCCTCTTGGTATAGCCTGACAGTGAGGGCACTGTCAAGTTTAAGTTTGGGGGTGTGCTCGGTAAGGTTTCTTCCTTCGCATTCATTTGTATATTTTGCATTTGCACACCTTATTAAAAACCCATAAAAATCGAAAAAATTTCCAAAAAATATAAAAACTTTGTCGTCAAATAGCTAATAGGGTAACTTAGATTTTTATTCCAAAAGTTTAGTTGATATATTAGAAATAACTAAATTCTAGGCTTAGGAATTGAAAACCCTAAAAATAACCCTCCTTCTGTTTAAACTTGGTGATTATATGTCCTTACAGTTTTTTTTTGAGAAATAGGTAATCTTGAGTTCAGTTCTTGAGTTAAGTCAAGATGAGGGGAAAGTATTGAAGCTTTACTGAAGAATAAGTCTGAAAAATAGTTTCTTTTCTTGAGTTCAAATTTAGAAAGTATATACCCTACAAACTGCACTTACACGCACCTTGAAACTTGGGATAGTAGAAGATACCTAGAAATACTCTTGCCTGAAAACCTAGTATGAAAGAAAAAACGGTAATTAAATCTAAACACCAAAAGAGCATCATTGAAAAATATATCCGGTCTTGAAAAAGAAAAAGAAAAAAAAAGAAAAATAGAATAAAATCAAGACCTGGAAACTGCTATTTACTCTTTAAAGCTCACACATTCAGTAATCGGCCGTTAGTGCCTCAAGAAGCATTAATAGTCGCATGAAAGGTGTGCAAGAAAATCCGTCCATCCTTAATGAAAAGAAGTAGTATTAAGTATTAGGGCAAGAGTATTATAGCTTGAATTGAATTCTTGAGTGTAGGGGTGCAAATATACACACACGTAGGGGTATACAATCGATGTTTGGATAAAAGATAGAAATGAAGAATAAGACTTATGTTTTCTGTAAAGTAGATAAAAATCCCTGATTTGAGACCACACTTAAAGAAGGAAAACTCAGGAGATACCAACATCTTTCTAAACTTTTTTGGAACGTATAAGATCTGAGGTTAAATAGAAAGGAGGTGTGAAGCATTAGGGTTGGATATTTCTAACTTAGGATTATAGAGTTTCTAACATAGATACTAAACTGTAGGAGTAGAATCGATGTTAACTTATGACACTAGCTTGACGGGATTTTGTGGGTAGTATTCGCTGAAAACCCTCAAGAGACAACACTCCTCCTACTAGGGACACCTAGAGGTTTAACGGCTTGTTGCACGTGCTCAGTGCAATCGCGTTCCCTGCGAAAGTGCGGTTAGGACTTTTTGTGAATAATTGGTTTTGCTCGGGACGAGCAAAAGTTAAGTTTGGGGGTATTTGTTCATACCAGAATATTGCATTTTATACCGCCCATTCTTACGCTCGTTTGTTTATAGGCAGGTGCTTTTGATCAGTGTTTGCTACATATTTGCAGAATACTGGTTCTCAGCTCTAAACAGTGAAATTCATGGAAAAGTATGACAAATTCCGGATTACTGCCAACCACAGATAAAACACGGGTCTCCGCTCTCTATCCGTATGTTGCCACACACCAGTTTAAGGGACAAAATGGCAAATCGATGTCATTTTCATGGACAAAGCTCAATGTCAACATAAGATCCAACATATCTACGCGGAGCTCGAGGAAATCATGGCAAAAGATCCACATCACATCACCTTTTTGATCTACTGAAATTCTGGAAGAATTGTGAAGAGTTTCTGAGAAAAGTACTATACCACACTGAAGAGGACCACAAACCAGGGGATACGACAAAAGATGAAGGCCCAATTCCCTAATAAGGCCACGGTTCCGCGGCATAAGCGCGCTTAGGCCGCGGAACCGTGGCCGTATAGACTCTTCAATTGATGATTTTTGGGGGGGTTGTTTGGTAATATCATGTAGGGTCAGAATGTGGCCCTAGGGTTTCTGTACGCAGCCTATAAATACCCCAGTTCTGAACCATTATAGTAGATCAATTCTTATGCCCACTTTTTGTTAGTTTTTAGTTTACTTCTTCTTCTTCTTCATTCTTTCCTCCATGAAATTGTTGTGAGAGCTTTTGAGTGGATGTTAAATGAAGATGAGGGCTATTTTGTATCATTCTTTTTTGCTTAGCTTCCCCCTTGAGCTCTCTACCTTAACTTGATCTTGCAACCTCTTAAGTGAGCTTGCAAGTTTAAGCTTTGGTCATTGATCTCAAGGGGTTGTATCATTTGTTCTCTCTTTTGTGCTTGATTCTCCATGAGTTCTTTGCCTTTTCTTGATCTTGCAACCTCTTAATTGAGCTTGCAAGTTTAAGATTTGGTTATTGAACTCATGTCTTATTTTGGGTTCTATGATTCCTAGTTTCATTTCTTGCTCATTTACTTTCATGCACTTAAATTCCATGCACTTTTAATTACCTGCTTGTAATCTTTTCTTTTCTTTGTTTATCTTTTCTTTTGCTCTTTTTAGTTCGTTTTGTGAATGGTTGTAATGTTGTTGTTAAGAATAAATACAATATTGTAAGTTAATGTTTCTTTCTTCATTTTCTTTTCCCGTTATTTTCCTTTGAACTCCGCCCAAACGTTACGCAAGCGCTCCGTTAGGCACCCTACCCTACCAAGGTAACGGTGATTCCTAAACGCGACCGGTTGCGTTCGGTTTGGCCGGAGGAGAAAGCAAGAGACAAGAACGGACGGACAAGGGTCAATAAACCGGATTCCACGAATACCGTGCTTAAGTACCCTAATCCACGTTGTTGCCGATTGCTCTAGCTTCAATTGATCAAGACTCGGCTCAAAGGTTTTGAGTGCGGATTTCTTTAGCTTACACTTTCGTATCTTTTTCTTAACAACTTTATACTTGAATATAACACTTAGGATAGAATTGAACAAACATATACACATTTTTTATTGACTCTTCTAAGACTCGAACGGACATACAACCATCTCCCTATGGATCGACCCGTGCTCAACCGGCTAGCTGCATAGCGACACCGTCCTGATCGCGGTTATAACTTTAGAACTTTGAACATCCGACATGCTTTTGGCGTGCGATCAGCGTCCACCATATGTTTTCTAGGTTCTTGAGTTGTATCATATACCCGATTCGAAGAGGGGGATGCACCGTCTGCGGGTACATGGTGGACCCGGTAAGGTATCCCGAGGCAAGATTGTTTTCATGGGGATGATGATGAGCCTGGGAGGGGAGCACTACCTACCTGTGATGTCTGACACGGCGGATATCCGGAGGATACCGACGTAGCTGTGGGATTTGAAGATATGGGTCGATCCGGACTGATGGAGCCCGAGATATTGAGATATTGAGACATTGAGATATTGGGACACTGAGATATACGTATTTTGTGTCGATATTTGACACGGATTTCTGTCGATTTCACTAGTGATAATCCAGTTTTATTTTACAAAGGTTTTACTAAGTTAAAGATACAGATCTTTTCATATCAGATATATCATGATTTTGTGTTGATTATACATTCATGTTGCATTCATACTTGCGCATCGCATCATATTAGTATATGTAGGCTGTGACGTATTTGCGTGCATGCTTACGATAGCCTTGTTAGATGTTACTTACTACTCACGAGTTGGCAACTTACCCCCGTTGTGCCACGGTATCTTGCAGGTCTGACCCGTTAGCACAGTAGCGGCGGGCGTACTTCTTCATTTTGTTTCATTTGCTTGACTTGCGGCTTGCTCATAGGTGGGTTGCGAGGATATTTTGTTCCCACTTTGTGTATCATTATTGTATCTAATACACTCAATCTACCTTATCCACCGTTTTCCACTAGTTGTGTATTGGACTTAGATGGTGAGCTTGTGAGACTTGTATGTATTCTATATTCTGGTGTCGATGCTTGATTGAATGAAATCTCGGTGTGTATGTAGAAAATTGTATAGAAATCACAACCAAAAATATTTTGAACGCAATCAATAACGGTGTCGATTTGTAGCGCGTTAGTAAGTGTGGATCGTCCACAGGGAAAGTGAAATCGTTCGTATTTCAAATTAGATGAATCGAAAATTAAAGAAAAGAAAAGAAAAGACAATTCATGATTTATAAAATGAAGTTCAAGAATTAGAAAAATCTAGATCTAATAACAAGAAAACATTAAAATCAAGAATTGAGATGTGATGATTTCCAATCCAAATATCAAGAATCGAAGTGAGGCTCGTAGGAATCGATCGGATCTATAGATGTGATGAAATCTAGCGATTACGTATTCTTATACATCGATGAATTGATACTAGATCGATGATGATCAACGAGAATTAGGGATTTCTTGTGAAACTAGGGTTTCATCTTCTATCCCTTGTTCCTTCGTCGATATCATTCACATTCCAGCCTCTAGTAAATTCAAGAATCGATCGTGGATCCCTAATTTCGAGCGAACACAATCAAGAAAGCATCGCATCGAAACTAGGTCGTTGATTCTTCAATTTGCTAGGGTTTACAAAACTCATAGGACTTAAGAATCGTTTCAAGATTTGGCACATCATCATCTATTGATCCTCCCGACTCCTTCACGAGCGGAGTTTTACTGAAGCATCATCACAAAGAACACATTCAAGAATCTAGATTGAATCATTATGCTTGAATTGAAAAGATAAGCAAGATAAAAGAATTTCACCTTTATTTATCGACAAATTCGTTACAAATCTCTCGAAATCTACAAGAGTAAGGAACTGGATCGTCGATTTTGGCGTCGCTCGGCTCCTTGAGTCGCGGATCGGCTTTGATCACTTGCTCCGATGTAGTCCGGCTTCGCTTCTAAAGGTTTTGAAGGATTATTGCTTTGATTGAACTCAATGATCTTGAACTTTTGGCTTTTTGATTGGATTAGGGTTAGGGTTTTGAGGCACAAGTTGTGTCACTCGACTTGTGGTGAATTTGGTGTAAGAATCAACAACCTTTTCAAGTGAATCCTAGGGTCCCTTTTATAGTCTTAAGAGTGGTTGGCTTCCTTTGTAAGCTTGGATTAGGTTAGCTTCCCTTGTAAGCTTAGTTTAGGTTAGCTTCTCTCATAAGCTTGGTAGTTCGGAGGAAGGTTCTAGACTTAGTTAGTTAGGGTTAGCTTCCTTCATAAGCTTGGAGGTTAGGGAGAAGCTTTTAGGTTTTAAGGTAGTTAAGGGGGAAGCTTGCTTAGGAAGCTTGGAGTGTTTAACTTTGATCAAGGAGCCTTGCTGTACTGATGAAGCTTCTGGAGTTTTCTGGAAATTGCATTGGCTTGATGAGGTGTTCTGAGTGAGGGAATAATTCTGCAGTGAATCTTTGATGATGTGGTTGTCACGTGACCGCGGATCCGCGGCATGTGCCCTACTTCGGCCGCGGCCGTTTGGCTTGCTTTCTGCTTCAATTTTCCTTACATACTTTATGTTGACCTCATGGTAGTTTCCTGATATATCTAATCTGATAATGAGTCCTTGATCACTTCCAGATCTCTAAGCAATTTGACAATTTTGGCTCGGTTCCTGAAATTTCCTGCACAGACTTCGAAACAAGTGTTGCGCTATACAAGGATAATGCAATACCATGATAAACACTCAATTTCCCTTAAAATGTCGGTTTTAGTATACAACACAGGTAATCTGGTATTATACGACTGTTTTGCTAATATGTGCAATATGATCACCGAACACTTCTAGATGAGTGCAAATGATAGGGAAATTGACGTGTTAAAATGCAGTATTTTCGACTGATCACATTCCCCCAAACTTATTTTCGGTCGTCTTGAGCGAATTGTTTTATTAAAAAGAGAAGGAGAAAATAAAGAAAAAGAAAAACTAACTAGCACACTTTCGTAGGCAACACGATTGCACTGAGCACGTGCAACAAGCCTTTAAACCTCTAGGTGTCCCTAGTAGGAGGAGTGTTGTCTCCTGAGCGTTTTCAGCGGATTGCACCCACAAAATCCAATAATAAAAGGAAGACCGTGAATATTACATTTAAAGATAAGAATTGTAAAAGAAAAGCTTTGAAAATTAGGGTTTCCAACTATGCTAGCTTTTCTGTTGTCATGAGACTTATCTTAATAGTCATGAAAAGATGTCAGAAATCACATCATCCCTCAATAAAACACCGTCTTTATTATTCATTCCTATCTTTCTTCTAAACATCGATCATATCACCCTACGTGTGTGTAATATACATCCCTACGCCCGGAGAATTCAATTCAAGCTATCATACTCTTGTCCATCTGCCTCAGTACTTTTTAATTAATGAATATTTAGATTTGCTCACACATTTTCATGCGACCGTTAATACTTCTTGAGGTACTAACCGACCGATTACTCTTGTGCTTTCTTATACGGTGTTTTTTCCTCGTCTTGCACCACCTTAAGGCTTAGCAGTGACTCCCAGACCAGTTGGTCTAAGGCACTAAGTGAAGAGACACCCTCGCTATATTTTTTTTATTGCCGCCTTGGCGATAACAAAACCAGTGTTCATTTTTCTCACCATTTTATATTTTATTCATATTTTTATTTCCTTCATACTTTGGCTTTTAGACAAGAGCATTTCAAGGTATCCTCTACTATCCCGAGCTTCAAGACATGTGTAAGTGCGTATAGTAGGGTATCAATGTTCAAAATGTTTGGCTTCCAGAATAGGAACTATTTTTCAGACTTATTTTTATCCTCAGATTAGTGACTTCCTTCATCTTACTAACCCTTGGGACAACGGCTCATAACTACTTATTACTAGTTCGTATAAGAAAACTTCTAATTTTCTTGGTTTTCTTAAATTTTTCTAATCTTTTGGATGTAATTTTTCACTATCTAATCTTTTATTATATTATTTATGTACAAAAAATTATTTTTATTTTTTTTGAAATTTTTTAAATTTTTATAGGTTTTCAAAAATGTTTTGTGCTTATGCAAAATGATATGCAAATGATGCGAAAATAAGCACAAACCTCCCCCAAACTTGTTTTCAACAGTGTTCTCACTATTGCCATCTGCTAAATCTTAAAAACCTATAAGCCTGGGAGGAAATTTATTAATGGGGGCAAAATATTTAAGTGAAAATCATCCCCCAAACTTATTCTTGGCTCACTATTTTCAGTAAAGAAATTCTTTTCAAGAGCCAGAAAATATACCCCCCCCAAACTTGAGTTAAACCATGTTAAGCTTTGAAAATCATAAGAGGGGGTCAAGAATCATTGGTCGATGCCAAGCTTTGCAAAGACCGAAGATCTACACCAACCATTCGAAGATTTTATCGATGTAGTGCTCAGGTTGGTGGAAGAAGAAGTGGGGAATGGGTAAGTACTGGAATAGAATGTGTGTGCGTCTCGTATTCGAGAGACGATGCAGTGAATGTGATGGATTACTCGCATTCTTTTTACAGTTCAGAAGAAGGGGTGGAGGTTCAATTTCATTGATTGGGAGATGATTCATCTCAACACCCGTGTCATTCAAAAATGCGAGTTCATCAGCGAAGATTTCCTCAAAAGTCCCATCAATACCCCGAAGAATAATGTCATCACAAAGCACGGGGTGATCTTCAGACTCTAAAAACGGTTCATAATCAGTGTTAGTTGTTGACCAGGACAACTCGGTGGAAGAGTCCGTATCTGTATGATAAATAGTTGGGTGATCTTCAGGTGGTTCCGTCCATTATTGATCCAATACCTCTGTATTGTGACAACAACGGGGCTATAGCGTTAGCGAAGGAACCCAGGTCCCATCAGAAGTCTAGGCACATTTTGAGGCGGTATCACCTGATCAGGGAGATCGTGGGTCGCCAGGAGATCGAGGTTCGAAGAGTTGCTACGGAAGATAACACTGCCGATCCATTCACAAAGGCCCTACCCCAGACTCAGTTCGAGCGGCTAATCGAGATGATAGGTCTTCGATACGCCAGTAGATGGCCTTAGTGCAAGTGGTAGATTGTTAGTGTATATGCCCTAGAGGCCATTACTGTATCATACTGGTTTGTATATTACTTAATGGAAGCTTGGGATATTCACCTTGTATAGACAATCTTGCTCAATATAGTAGTATGCTACTTGGTTTGTTTCTTCTTTAATGTGTGCATGTGTTTCTTTTAGCATATCGCCATTACACATTAGTGGAGCCCTTAGGATCTTTGCTTGATTACCAGCGTTGTGATGGCAGTCACACTCGTGGGGGCTGGGTAATCCACAAGCACATCCTTATGCAGGTCCCTAGTCGTAAGACTATCGAGACAGGGCATCGATACTCCGGAGTAGACTAGCGTATACGCTTCTCATCCCAGCTTGGGAAACGGTCTGTCCCACAGCCGTCAGTACGCCGTACTTGAGATAGTATGCGGGTGCTCGTTTGGTTACGAGTACACTGGACAGGACTCGTCGGGAACTGTTGGTTGGTACTATACCTATCGTCAGTTATCAGTTCCTAGGTGACATGAGTACAGATTAGTCCGTTGACTTGACACTGTCACTTCGCCTCGAGTGTGTTCCCACTGCACTTTGATTACTACCCTACCACGGCTCAAAGGAGTCATGCAAACAGGTAGTTTTTGGGTGCAGTCCCGAAGCACTTGGAGGCAGTGACGGTTAGACAGGATTCGTCTCTCCCGGTATTGGGGGTTGATATTGCGCTGTGTCTAGGAGAGCCATTACACAAAGTCCCTGTCCAGGGCAAGCGAGATAGACTAGTAGGTTTCCAGTGTTATCTCAGGTGTTCTGGGCTACACTCCAACACGACTTGTACCGCTAGTAGGGGACTGACATTTACCGCCCCCTAGGCCTGCCATGCGATGTTCTCAGACGAACAGACCGGACTGTACGGAGATTGTCACATTCAGGCTCAGTAGGAGTTCAGATGGGTTTCACCTCGTCCGTCTTCTTATCGGCATCTACCTGGGGACCGTTACGTACAGCTAGTGCCGCTTGCGGTCTGTGGTTAAAACTACTGCCAGCGTAGTGTCGAGTCTTATGAGTCCCACATAGAGGGTTATTCGCCTTTGGGCAAAACAGAGTAGAGGTCGCATGGTTTTGCGACAGGGTTCGTTCACATCCGCGCACTTGTGCACGTTTGGCGTCCGGACAGACATTACTAGCGGGCTCTGGTTTGAGCCAGATCCTAGTATATGTTTTGGGGTTTGTTTTATCTCATAGTATTCATGTTCCTCGGAACACGAATGCGGGTATGTATGCACAGTTGA
This sequence comes from Agapanthus africanus, assembly GCA_030015575.1. Lineage (NCBI taxonomy): Eukaryota > Viridiplantae > Streptophyta > Magnoliopsida > Asparagales > Amaryllidaceae > Agapanthus > Agapanthus africanus. Next base: position 128,234,055 of record JASDDO010000016.1, on the reverse strand, counting down.
TTGAGGCGGAGGAAGAGGTTTTTCATTAGGGTTTTGGAACGGGTGCGTATGCACAGTTGACAGTCGTCTTTTTCCAAACCCTAATGAATTTGTGATATATCAATTAATAATGTTATTTAAATGAAATTGTGTCATGGTTGGGTTTGTTGACCAAGGTTGACTAGTTGACCATGGTTGAAACTTTGACCATCATCATTTCTTTTCTAGATGCTCTTTGATCTTTGAAAAATCATTTAATGTGAAATGATAATGGTCTTATCAAACCAACCATCACTTTTTTCATTTTGGATTAATATTATTAATTTGATAATTCACATATATTGGTATGGTTGTAAAAACTATTCTCATTCTATCATAACCATTCTCTCTCCTCTCTTCATCTTCCTCCTCCTCTAGTTCAAGGAGAATCATTCTCATGAGTTGAGAAATCTCTCCTTGGAGATAAAACACCCTAAGCTACTCTCTACTCTTCCTAAGGTTGAAGGTCTAGCAAGCCGGAGACTTTAGTTTTCTCAAAGTTCGAGAAAGGAGCTCAAGAAAGAAACCCTCAGGTGGATCCATCTTCGACAAGAGAAGGCAACGAGGAAAGTACCATCCGACCACCATCAAGAGTCAAAGAGAAGGAGTTCAAGTTGAGGTATAACCCCTAACCGAGTAGATAACTCTCTTGTTAGCTGCTAGTGTGTAGTTTAGCCAAGATCCGTTTTCGTAGTCCATGTTACCTAAACCCTAAAAATCGTTTTTCACCATTTCCGCAAGCCCGAAAGAACCGGGATAGGTAACGTGGACTTACAGTGGCATCAGAGCCTAACTAAACACACCCTAGCATGTTAGCAAAGTATCTAGAATTTCGACCGGACAAAAAACCGCGAAACACTCCGGAAAATCCTAGTTTCTGCCGATTTTTATTTCTACTCCAAAAATAATAAATCATGTCTTAAAAATCGGCTCAGGCTTTGTAATGAACAGGCAAGAAAAATGATCCAGCGAACCGACCAACTCACCGCGGTTCCGCGGCAGAAGCTTGCTTCTGCCGCGGATCCGCGGCCGAGTTCACCCGGCCGTGGATCGTTTCTCCTGCAGTTTGTTTCTGGTGGTATTTTGTGATTTTTGAGATGGTTTGTTTCTGCCCAGAATTTCCAGAGAACAAATTTGTTTTGGGGGGTGGTTACAAATCCGTATTTTGGTCGATTTTCTGTAGACTTTGGCTAATGGGTTATATCTGTATTGTTATATATGTATTGAACGTCTGCTAATCGCTATACGTCGATTAGTGGGGGTTATACATATCAGTGATCTGTAATGTTGATGGTTTGTGTATATGAATTCGTTGGATTGTCGTGGATGAATAGCCGGGGGGAATTGTGAGATGAGAGTTTTGTTTATCTTTCAATTCTTGTAATATGTAAATTGATGTAATATTATTTGTATGGCCACACAACCGGGTCGGGGTTGTAGCCGTCATTATATAATTTCTTTTTACTTTTTTTGCTCCTAGGATAGACCTAAGGTGGGGTGCACAAACTACCGGGTACCTCGAAGTGCCGAGTGGCCTACTCACATCGTTGAGGGAGGTTGCTTCACTTCGGATACTTGGCGGGTAGTTTGCCGCACCCGTAGGGGTCTAGGGTAGGGTATTGGCTATTCATCACGACCGTGTAATTCGCTCTTCGTTACAGGCTCGTACGAATTATGGATTTCTAGTATATCCAATGTATTCATCTGTGATCTGGAATGGCTATCATTGCATCTGACGAATGTATATATCTATATGTAGATATCTATTTAAGCGTTGCTTATGTTTTGCATCCGCGCTAGTCCATCCCCCGCTCTGTCGTTAGTTAAGTAACCTAACGGGTGATGACGGGACCCCGTGGCGAATGCGGATGGCATAAGCGTACGTCATATTTTCGTTGTTTTCTGCAATGGTAGGATTAATTGATGGGACGCATTAAAATTAATGCAAGAAAAATAAACCAAAGTAAAAGTCGTTGGAACACATTCAAAAACCACCTGGTTTCTTTTCAAAATAACTTTTAAACGCGGAGCTTAAACCACTCCTTTTAAAAGCTATCTCGTTCCATCGATTATATCAAGTTCACTACGTTCACGGTTTCGCCAAAACCATTCGTAGCCCTCCGTCGTTTCACATGGATGGTCAATAGTATTCAAGCTATGTTTGTTGGCCAAAGTCAAGGCATAGTGATTGGTAGCTATTGGGTATTCATGTGCAGCATAGATAGATGTGTTGGTTTGGGACAGTCGTACTGCCTTGTTGGCCAAAGTCAAGGGTAGGTACGGGTGGGTTCAAATTAACTTGGAGAATGACGGGTAGAACTTGACATGTGACTTATGATTTGTTGGCCAAAGTCAAGGTCATAAGAGCATGGGGCAAAAATCCACATCGGGAGTTTCAAAAGAACTGAAACTTGCTAGCGCTGCATACCATTTGGAGTGTGATGATTCTGGTAGGATTCCTTCAGTTTTGTCACGCAATGATATTTGGATCCCGATCCTACTGTGAGTATATGCTACTCCTCGGGAAAATTCTCGCTTAACGATCAATGCTATAAACCTAGTAGGTGTCTAGAAAGGTGTTAGCGGGGCTGCGCCCCCAGGGAAAAAAGGTTATTTAATTAAGGAACTTCGCGAAAGCGTTGGAAAACCTCCCTCGAAGTACCGACACTAGCCTGGCTGAACGGTTAAGCAAGTATTGTACGGTGAGATTGATCCTGACTAATTCTTCCTTTTTGGTTTGAGGAGGGATTCGAGAGACAGTGGGAGCCATCCTGTTTAGACAAATTAAAAACCACTCTAAACTTGCAAGAGCATCATGCTAAAGTGTTTTTTCTCTCTCTCCTAATTGCAGCAACCAAACATCATGACTGGACTTAAGTTACTACTAGATAAAAACATACTGACAGGGCCAAACTATAAACATTGGCTCAGGAATGTCAAAAGGGCAATCACTTACTATAAGTTGGGGTATCTCCTTACCACCAAAGCTCTCCCTGCCCCAGGTCCCACCTCCAGCGTCGCGGATAAGGAAATCCGTAAGACTTGGGAGATTGATTGCGCGAAGGCCAAGTGCCTCGTGCTTGCTTCTATGGACAATGAACACCAGAGGAGGCACGAGAATATGGACCTTGAATCCATATTTCTTCATACAAAAGAACTGTATGGGGAGCAATCCCGTATCGCCAGATACGAAGTCTCGAAAAAGCTGTTTTCGGCGATATTGGCCATCGGATCACCGGTAGCGGAACACGTGCTTAAGATGATTGGCTTCATTGAGGAGCTCGCGGACCTTGGGACCACGTTAGAGAATGATCTCTATACGGACTTGATTCTCCAGTCCCTTCCTTCCACTTACGCCCAGTTCATCCTGAACTTCAACTTACAGGAAAAGGAAGTTGAACTTTCAGAACTCCTCAACATGCTGAGGAGTGCAGAGGGCACCCTACAGAAAGGTAGGGAAACATCCTCTTTGTTTGTAGAAGGATCTTCCTCTTCTAGGTCCAAGGCGAAAGCCAAGGGAAAGAAGAAGAAAACCCCCGCCAAACCAAGGGGCGGTGTTAGTAAGGTGGATACGAAGGGAAACACAAAAGCAACAATGGAAGCGGGAAAACTTGTGGGAAAGGAAGAATGCTTTTACTGTCACAAGAGTGGATACTGGAAGAAAGATTGCAGGGCTTGGAAGGCCAGAACACAGGATCTGAAGCGAGTTGCGGCTTCAGCTTCAGGTGTGTATGTTATTGAAAACTGTCTATCAATAAACTCTACTTCCTGGGTATTGGATACCGGATCAGAAACTCATATCTGTAATTCTTTGCAGGCGTTGAGAAACCGTAGGGTTTTGAAGGCAGGTGATATGACCCTCAGAGTTGCGAACGGAGCTGGCATGGATGCTGAGTCCGTGGGGGACTATCACCTGGGGTTGTCAGATGGAGACGTTTTGGTATTGCGTAATTGTTATTTTGTACCCAATGCAACTTGTAATATCATTTCTATATCTTTAGTTTCTAAAGAAGGTTATGAATTTGCGTTTGTAAGTAATGTTGTAAACATTCACCTTAATCAAGTTCTGATTGGGTCAGGTACATTAAACAATGGAATATACGTATTAAACCAACCACAGATTTTCAATGTCCAGAATACACACAAAAGAAAGTCTCCGGAAACAAATTAGACTTTCTTATGGCATTGTAGACTAGGTCACATCAATGAGAGAAGGTTGACGAAGTTACATACAGAAGGATATTTGGATCCGTTCGAATATCAATCATATGCAACTTGTCAATCCTGTCTCAAAGGAAAGATGACAAAGACTCCGTTCACTGGACACGGAGTGAGAGCGAGCGAGCTTTTGGGACTCGTACACAGCGACGTGTGTGGTCCAATGTCTACACATGCGCGAAGCGGTTATTCTTACTTCATTACTTTTACGGATGACTTTTCAAAGTACGGTTATGTCTTATTAATGAAACATAAATCCGAAGCCTTTGGAAAATTCCAGGAATATAAGAATGAAGTGGAAAAACAAACAGGCAAAAGTATCAAGACACTAAGATCTGATCGAGGTGGTGAATACTTAAGTGCCGAGTTCCTGGATTACTTAAAAGAGAATGGAATTCTCTCTCAGCTTACTCCTCCATACACTCCGCAACATAACGGTGTATCGAAGAGACGGAACCAGACCCTATTGGATATGGTACGTTCCATTATGAGTAACGCTGAGTTACCGCGATCATTCTGGGGATATGCACTAGAATCAGCTGCATACCTTTTGAACCGAGTTCCAACTAAGACTGTGCCTACTACACCATATCAGATGTGGTGTGGGAAGAAACCCTATCTTAAGCACATTAAGACATGGGGATGTCCAGCTTTTGTCAAAAAGCAGCATGCGGACAAACTCGAGGCACGCTCAGTACAGTGCAAGTTTATGGGATATCCAAAGAACTCCAAGGGATATTTCTTCTATTGCGAAGAGGAACAAAAGGTTTTTGTTTCTCGTCATGCCCACTTCTTGGAAACTGAGTTTTTGGAAAATCAGATAAGTGGGAGCGCAATAGAACTGGAAGAAATTCCAGAACCACGAGCTATTACTGAAAGCTTAGTAGAACCAGAGGGTTCGAAAGATCAGGACATTCCTACGCCACTCCGCAGGAGTAGTAGGCAGTCTCATCCGCCCGAGAGATACGGTTTTCTCATAGACGGGGATAGAGAGGATTGCATCATTGATAGTGATGAGCCGACTAGCTTCCAGCAGGCCATTTAGAGCGTTGACTCGGTAAAATGGCTGGATGCAATGCGGACCAAAATGGAGTCCATGTACACCAACGAAGTATGGACGTTGGACGTTGCTCCAGATGGGGTAAAACCCATAGGATGCAAGTGGATCTTCAAAAGGAAGATTGGTGCAGATGGACAAGTTGAGACCTATAAAGCTAGACTTGTTGCAAAAGGTTTCCGTCAAAGACCTGGCTTGGACTATGACGAAACCTTTTCTCCAGTGGCTATGCTGAAATCCATTCGGATCCTTCTTGCCATTGCTGCTTTCCACGATTATGAGATCTGGCAAATGGACGTAAAGACCGCTTTTCTAAATGGAAATTTAGAGGAGTGTGTCTATATGGACCAGCCAGAGGGTTTCATTCAGAGTGGGAGCAGCGGAAAGGTGTGCAAGTTGCTTAAGTCCATCTATGGACTAAAGCAGGCATCGCGGAGTTGGAACATCTGTTTTGATGAGACGGTCAAAGATTTTGGCTTTATCAAAAATCCAGATGAACCATGCATCTATAACAGATTTGTAGCACGAACTGTCGTATTCCTCGTTTTATACGTGGATGACATTCTCTTGATAGGAAATGACATTCCTATGCTACAATCTGTCAAAGGGTTCTTGTCACACAGGTTCTCCATGAAAGACCTGGGTGATGCCTCTTACATTCTGGGGATCCGGATCTATCGTGACAGATCCAAGAGGATATTAGGACTTTCACAGTCCAGGTATATCGACACCATACTGAAAAGATTCAGTATGGAAGATTCCAAGCGCGGAAATCTACCGGCTTGTCACGGGATCACCCTCTCCAAAGAGATTTCTCCCAAGACTGATTTGGAAAGGGATCGCATGTCTATTATACCCTACGCTTCTGTGGTAGGCTCTATAATGTATGCGATGTTGTGTACCAGACCAGATGTAGCTTATGCACTGAGTGTGGTAAGCAGGTATCAGTCAAACCCTATGGAGAAACACTGGATAGCGGTAAAGAACATTCTCAAGTACCTGAGAAGGACTAAGGAGATGTTCTTGGTGCATGCCGGAAAAGACCTCCAGATCGAGGCCTTTGCTGACTCCAGCTTCCAGAGTGACAAGGATGATTCCAAGTCCATGTCGGGTTATGTCTTTACCCTCAATGGAGGGGCGGTGTGTAGGAAGAGTTCCAAACAGGAAACCGTTGCTGACTCGACGATGGAAGCGGAATATATCGCTGCATCTGATACCGTAAAAGAAGTCGTCTGGATGAAGAAGTTCTTGATAAAACTTCAGGTGGTTCCGTCCATTGTTGATCCAATACCTCTGTATTGTGACAACAACGGGGCTATAGCGTTAGCGAAGGAACCCAGGTCCCATCAGAAGTCTAGGTACATCTTGAGGCGGTATCACCTGATCAGGGAGATCGTGGGTCGCCAGGAGATCGAAGTTCGGAGAGTTGCTACGGAAGATAACACTGTTGATCCATTCACAAAGGCCTTACCCCAGACTCAGTTCGAGCGGCTAATCGAGATGATAGGTCTTCGATACACCAGTACATGGCCTTAGTGCAAGTGGTAGATTGTTAGTGTATATGCCCTAGAGGCCATTACTGTATCATACTAGTTTGTATATTACTTAATGGAAGCTTGGGATATTCACCTTGTATAGACAATCTTGCTCAATATAGTAGTATGCTACTTGGTTTGTTTCTGCTTTAATGTGTGCATGTGTTTCTTTTAGCATATCGCCTTTACACATTAGTGGAGCCCTTAGGATCTTTGCTTGATTACCAGCGTTGTGATGGCAGTCACACTCGTGGGGGCTGGGTAATCCACAAGCACATCCATATGCAGGTCCCTAGTCATAGGACTATCGAGACAGGGCATCGATACTCCGGAGTAGACTAGCGTATACGCTTCTCATCCCAGCTTGGGAAACGGTCTGTCCCATAGCCGTCAGTACGCCGTACTTGAGATAGTATGCGGGTGCTCGTTAGGTTACGAGTACACTGGACAGGACTCGTCGGGAACTGTTGGTTGGTACTATACCTATCGTCAGTTATCAGTTCCCAGGTGACATGAGTACAGCTTAGTCCGTTGACTTGACACTGTCACTTCGCCTCGAGTGTGTTCCTACTGCACTTTGATTACTACCCTACCACGGCTCAAAGGAGTCGAGCAAACAGGTAGTTTTTGGGTGCAGTCCCGAAGCACTTGGAGGCAGTGACGGTTAGACAGGATTCGTCTCTCCCGGTATTGGGGGTTGATATCGCGCTGTGTCTAGGAGAGCCATTACACAAAGTCCCTGGCCAGGGCAAGCGAGATAGACTGGTAGGTTTCCAGTGTTATCTCAGGTGTTCTGGGCTACACTCCGACACGACTTGTACCGCTAGTAGGGGACTGACGTTTACCGCCCCTCTAGGCCCACCACGCGATGTTCTCAGACGAATAGACCGGACTGTACGGAGATTGTCACATTCAGGCTCAGTAGGAGTTCAGATGGGTTTCACCTCGTCCGTCTTCTTATCAGCATCTACCTGGGGACCATTACGTACAGCTAGTGCTGCTTGCGGTCTGTGGTTAAACCCACTGCCTGTGTAGTGTCGAGTCTTTAGAGTCCCACACAGAGGGTTATTCTCCTTTGGGAAAAACAGAGTAGAGGTCGCATGGTTTTGCGACAGGGTTCGTTCACATCCGCGCACTTGTGCACGTTTGGCATCCGGACAGACATTACTAGCGAGCTCTGGTTTGAGCCAGATCCTAGTATATGTTTTGGGGTTAGTTTTATCTCATAGTATTCATGTTCCTCGGAACACGAATGCGGGTGTGTATGCATATTTGATTGAGGCGGAGGAAGAGGTTTTTCATTAGGGTTTTGGAACGGGTGCGTATGCACAGTTGACAGTCGTCTTTTTCCAAACCCTAATGAATTTGTGATATATCAATTAATAATGTTATTTAAATGAAATTGTGTCATGGTTGGGTTTGTTGACTTGTTGACCAAGGTTGACTAGTTGACCATGGTTGAAACTTTGACCATCATCATTTCTTTTCTAGATGCTCTTTGATCTTTGCAAAATCATTTAATGTGAAATGATAATGGTCTTATCAAACCAACCATCACCTTTTTCATTTTGGATTAATATTATTAATTTGATAATTCACATATATTGTTATGGTTGTAAAAACTATTCTCATTCTATCATAACCATTCTCTCTCCTCTCTTCATCTTCCTCCTCCTCTAGTTCAAGGAGAATCATTCTCATGAGTTGAGAAACCTCTCCTTGGAGATAAAACACCCTAAGCCACTCTCTACTCTTCCTAAGGTTGAAGGTCTAGCAAGCCGGAGACTTTAGTTTTCTCAAAGTTCGAGAAAGGAGCTCAAGGAAGAAACCCTCATGTGGATTCATCTTCGACAAGAGAAGGCAACGAGGAAAGCACCATCCGACCACCATCAAGAGTCAAACAGAAGGAGTTCAAGTTGAGGTATAACCCCTAACCGAGTCGATAACTCTCTTGTTAGTTGCTAGTGTGTAGTTTAGCCAAGATCCGTTTTCGTAGTGCATGTTACCTAAACCCTAAAAATCGTTTTTCACCATTTCCGCAAGCCCGAAAGAACCGGGAGAGGTAACGTGGACTTACAACAATAACATATGAAAAGAGTCAAGATCAATATCATGAGGATCGTCGATTTCGCTGCTGTCGACATCCATTAAGTCGACAGAACAGACCTGAGCAGTAGGTTCGGAGGGTACACTTCCCAACTTATAAATGTTCAGCTCAAATGACCTATTCTCGGAAGATAGGGTTATAGAACCATTACGACAGTTGATGATGGTATTGGAAGTGGCCAAAAAGGGGCGACCTAAAATCACCGGAATTTGATTCCGTGGGTTCGCTACAGGCTGTGTATCAAGTACAATAAAGTCCACAGGGAATACAAATTCCCCGATTTTTATTAACACATCCTCCAGTTCACCCCTAGGTTTGGTGCTTGATCGGTCAGCCATCTGGAGAGTGCAATGGGCTGGTTTCAACTCTCCGATCCCTAACTGCTCGTAAACCGAGAAAGGAAGCAGGTTAACACTTGCGCCAAGGTCGAGTAGAGCACGGTTGATGTGTTTCTCCCGAATAAAAATGGAAATAGTAAGATATCCAGGATCCTTACGTTTCCTCGGTAATTGTTGGGGGAAGGCTGTGTCAACTGTCTTTGCCATGAATATATTCTTGGGCACTTGAGTCTTCCTCTTTCTAGTGCACAAGTCCTTAAGAGTTTTCGCATAAGCGGGGACTTGTTGGATTGCATCTAGAAGAGGGATGTTGATGTTAACATGTTTCAAGATTTCAGTGATCTTCTCCATTTGTGGACTTGGTATGTTTTCCCTTAACCTATTTGGATAAGGAGCTTGAGCAATAAGGTCAGGGTCCAACATTGGAGAAGATCGTGTGGGTGGAAACGATCTAAGAATAGGAGTGAGGATCATTTTCGGTGTACTAGAAGTGATGGGCTGAGGTGTCGAGCCTTGGGGAAAACGGAGAATAGGCTCGGAAGAAGGTGGTGGGGTAGAAGAACTGGGGTCAGAATTAGAAGCAGAAGTGGAAGGAAAAGTCTCAGCCGGGGTATCATTGATAGATTTTTCAGTGTCATCAATCTCTTCCCCAACGTGATTGTCAAGCACTCTTCCAGATCTCAACGTGATTGCATTCACATGATGTGAATAGCCAGGATTGGGAAAAGGTTGAGCTGGAAGTTTCCTTTTCTCTCTTGCACTCATTTCGGCTTTTAATCGTGCAATTTCTTCTTCCATCGATTTTATAGTCTCATTTTGAGAGACGGTATTTCTTTTCATGTCATCGACAGAAGACTTCATTTCAGCCGACACTTGCATGATATTTGTTAGGACCAAATTCATGTATTGTGCAAATAAAAAGGATTCACCAGTCCCGGTCAACTGCAAAGGATTAGACGGTGCAGGTGCGTTGACCGGATTTTGGAAGTTTTGTGCTTGGAAGGGGTGCTGACTCAATTGAAGTGGTTGTTGTTGTGGTGGAGGGACCCTTTGGCAATTGTTTTGATTTGGAACCGTGTTTTGAGTTTGTGATTGGTTCCAAGCAAAGTTAGGGTGATTCCTCCAACCCTGATTATAAGTGGAAGAAAATGGATCATTCCTAGGTCTTTGAAAAGCAGCATTGGTATGCTCGTGACCTTGAAACGGAGAATTTCGTGGACATTCTTCCGTCAAATGAGAAGGATCAGAACAGCATCCACATACAGTTTTGGAGAGTGACATTTGATTTGTAAGTCGATGTAGTACACCCCAGTACTTATGGGGAGGCGGAATTTTCAAAAACGATCAAGTTTAAAGAACGAACATCGACTAACCGCTTGAATCGAAGCTAAACAAATAATAACCGAACACATAGCTATACTAAACTATAGTGTTAAGGGATTATACCTAACGAAACTTGTCCTTCGTCTTTACGATCTCCTTGTTCTCCTCGGCCTTCTCTAGGTAGTAGACGATCCACCCGAGAGCGAAACTCCAAGCTAAACCTCTAAACTTGAGGCAACTAACCTTCTTGGATTGCTAATCAAATAAGTTAGGATGAGATAGAGTGATGGTTATGGATTGTTTAGTCTAACTAATCCTTTGATCTCAACTCATGAGGTGTAAGGATTAGGGTTTGAAGATGAGAGCTTGAGGAGAGAGAATGTGAGATAAGATAATGAGAGAAGAGAGAGAGTGTATCATAATATATTATGAAGCATTCTTATTTAAGAATAATGAATAAAAGAAATGAATAAGCATGCTTCATAAAATATCTAGTGGTGATTCATTAGCATGAGTCATTAAGCAATAAATGTGCATTAATGAAATGAATGAATCACCACCATGACTCATAACCTCATCCAAAGTAACCTCCTTAGTCACATCTTCTAGAAGCTTCTCGTATAATTACGAGAACTCCCCTCCAATCCGCAAAATACAGAAAAACTTTAGACTGTAAAAATCCAATAACCGGATACCAGTAACTGGCTTAAACCAAAGCCGACTGGTAAAAACTGTCCGAAAGTCGTACGTGCGTAAACGCACGTATGCGTCCGAACCCTTTGTCGCAAAACCATGCAACCTCTATATCGTTTCGCCTGGAGTAGGAAACTCTCTGTGTGGGACTCTAGAGACTCGACTACTACGCTGGCAGTGGGTTTAACCACAGACCGCAAGCGGCACTAGCTGTACGTAACGGTCCCCAGGTAGTTGTCGATAAGAAGGCCGATGAGAAAACCCATCCGAACTCCTACTGAGTCTGATGTGACAATCTCCATACAGTCCGGTCCGTTCGTCCAAGACTATCGCATATCGGGCCTAGGGGGCGGCAAGCGTCAGTCCCCTAATAGCGGTATAAGTCGTGTCGGAGGGAAGCCCATTACACCCTGAGAAACTACTCGAACCTACCAGCAAATCTCGCTTGCCCTGGCCAGGGACTTTGCGTAATGGCTCTCTGACACAGCACGATATCTACTCCCAATACCGGGAGGGACGAATCCTGTCTAACCGCCACTGCCTCCAAGTGCTCGGGACTGCACCCAACTGCTACCTGTTTGCACGACTCCTTTGAGCCGTGGTAGGGTAGCAATCTAAGAACAGTGGGACACACTCGAGGCGAAGTAGCAGTGTCAAGTCTGCGGACTACGCTGTACTCATGTCACCTGGGAACTGTTCACTGACGACTGGTATCAAACCAACCAACAGTTCCCTGTGAGTCCTGTCCGGTGTACCCGTAACCTAACGAGCACTGTATACTATCTCCAGTACGACGTACTGACGGCTGTGGGACAGACCATCTCCCCAACTGGGATGAGAAGCGTACACACCAGTCTACTCCGGAGTATCGATGCTCTGTCTCGATAATCCAACGACCAGGGACCTGAATAAGGATGTGCTTGTAGACTACCCAGCCCCCACTAGTGTGACTGCCATCACAACGCTGGTAGACAAGCAAGATCCTAAGAGCTCTATCAATACGTACACTCACATATTAAGATAGAAAAAACCAAGTAGCATACTACCATGTTTAGCAAGACTGTTATACACATGTGAATATCCCAAGCTTCCATTAAGTAATATACAAGCTAGTATGATACAGTAATGGCCTTCTAGGGCATAAACACTAACAATCTCCCACTTGCACTAGGGCCATGTACTGGCATATCGTAGACCAATGATCTCGAGAAGCCTCTCGAACTGAATCTGAGGAAGGGCCTTCGTGAATGGATCAGCAATGTTCTCTTCTGAAGCAACTCTCCGAACCTCGATCTCCTGACGATCAATGATCTCCCTGATCAGGTGATACCGCCTCAAGATGTGTCTGGACTTCTGATGGGACCTTGGTTCCTTCGCTAAAGCTATAGCTCCGTTGTTGTCGCAATACAGAGGTATTGGATCAACTATGGTAGGAACAACCTGAAGTTCTGTTAGGAACTTCTTCATCCAGACTGCTTCTTTTGCGGCATCGCAAGCAGCTATATACTCCGCTTCCATCGTCGAGTCAGCAACGGTGTCCTGCTTGGAGCTCCTCCAGCACACCGCCCCTCCATTGAGGGTAAAGACATAACCCGACATGGACTTGGAATCGTCCTTATCACTCTGGAAGCCGGAATCAGCAAAGGCCTCCAACCTGAGGTCTTTTCCGCCGTAAACCAAGAACATCTCCTTAGTCCTCCTCAGGTACTTGAGAATGTTCTTTACTGCTATCCAGTGTTTCTCCCCTGGGTCTGACTGATACCGGCTTACCACGCTCAGTGCGTAAGCTACATCTGGTCTGGTACACAACATCGCATACATTATAGAGCCTACCGCAGAAGCGTAGGGTATAATTGACATGCGTTCCCTTTCCAAATCAGTCTTGGGAGACATCTCTTTGGAGAGGGTGATTCCGTGACAAGCCGGTAGATTACCGCGCTTAGAATCTTCCATACTGAATCTTTTCAGTATAGTGTCGATATACCTGGACTGCGAAAGTCCCAACATCTCTTGGATCTATCACGATAGATCCGGATCCCCAGAATGTAAGAGGCATCACCCAGGTCTTTCATGGAGAACCTGTGTGACAAGAATCCTTTGACAGATTGTAGCATAGGAATGTCATTTCCTATCAATAGAATGTCATCCACGTACAAGACGAGGAATACGACACTTCTGGCCACAACTTTACTATATATGCACGGCTCATCTGGATTTTTGATAAAGTCATATTCTTTGACTGTCTCATCAAAACAGATGTTCCAACTCCGCGATGCCTGCTTTAGTCCATAAATAGACTTAAGCAGCTTGCATACTTTCCCGCTGCTCCCACTCTGATTGAAACCCTCTGGCTGATCCATATAGACGCTCTCTTCTAAATTTCCATTCAGAAAAGCCGTCTTTACGTCCATCTGCCAGATTTCATAATCATGGAAGGCAGCAATAGCAAGAATGACCCGAATGGATTTGAGCATAGCCACTGGAGAAAAGGTTTCGTCATAGTCCAAACCAGGTCTTTGACGAAAACCCTTTGCAACAAGTCTAGCCTTATAGGTTTCCACCTGTCCATCTACACCAATCTTTTTCTTGAAGATCCATTTGCATCCTATGGGTTTTACCCCATCTGGAGCAAAGTCCAAAGTCCATACTTTGTTGGTGTACATGGACTCCATCTCGGTCCGTATTGCATCTAGCCATCGTACCGAGTCGCCGCTCTGGATGGCCTGTTGGAAGTCAGTAGGTTCATCATCATCTATGATGCAATCCTCTCTATCCCCGTCTATGAGAAAACCGTAGTATCTCTCAGGCGGATGAGACGGCCTACTACTCCTGCGGAGGGGTGCGGGAATGTTCTGTTCTTCTTGAACCTCTGGTTCTACCAAACTTTCAGTAGCAGTTTGTGGTTCTGGAATTTCTTCCCGTTCTATTTCGCTCCCACTCTTCTGATTTTCCAAAAATTCAGTTTCTAAGAAGCGGGCATGACGAGAAACAAAAACCTTTTGTTCCTCTGCGTAATAGAAGCAATATCCTGTAGAGTTCTTTGGATATCCCACAAACTTACACTCTACTGAGCGTGCCTCGAGTTTGTCCAGACGCTGCTTTTTTACAAAAGCTGGACATCCCCACGTCTTCAGGTACTGAAGATAGGGTTTCTTCCCACTCCACATCTGATATGGTGTGGTAGGCACAGTTTTGGTTGGAACTCTGTTCAAAAGATGTATCGCTGATTCTAGTGCATACCCCCAGAAAGATCGCGGTAACTCAGCATTACTCATCATGGATCGTACCATATCCAATAGGGTTCGATTCCGTCTTTCCGATACACCGTTTTGCTGTGGAGTGTATGGAGGAGTAAGCTGAGAGAGAATTCCTTTCTCTTTTAGGTAACCTAGGAACTCGGCACTTAAGTATTCTCCACCTCGATCAGATCTCAGTGTCTTAATACTTTTTCCTGTTTGGTTTTCCGCTTCACTCTTGTATTCCAGGAATTTCTCAAAGGCTTCGGATTTATGCTTCATCAAGAAGACATGTCCAAACCTAGAGAAATCATCTGTAAAAGTAATGAAGTAGGAATAACCACCTCTCGCATGTGTAGACATTGGACCGCATACATCGCTGTGTATGAGTCCTAAGAGCTCGCTCGCTCTTACTCCTTGTCCAGTAAATAGAGTCTTTGTCATCTTTCCTTTGAGACAGGATTGACAAGTGTCATAAGATTGATATTCGAACGAGTCCAAATATCCTTCTCTATGCAACTTAGTCAACCTTCTCTCATTGATGTGACCCAGTCTACAATGCCATAAGAAAGCTTTATTCAAATCTGGAGACTTTCCTTTTAGTGTGTTTTGGACATTGAAAATTTGGAGTTGGTTTAAAACATATATGCCGTTATTTAATGTACCGGACCCAATCAAACCATGATTAAGGTGGATGTTGACAACATCTCTTACAAACGTGAAATCATAACCTTTATTTGATAACAAGGAAACTGATATGATATTACACGTTAAGCTGGGTACAAAATAACAGTTATGTAAAACCAAAATGTGTCCACTCGTCAATCCTAGGTGATAATCCCCGACGGACGCAGCTCCCACGCTAGCTCCGTTAGCAACCCTGAGGATCATATCACCTTCCATCAGCACTCTACGGTTTCTCAGTGCCTGCAATGAATTGCAAATATGAGATCCTGATCCGGTATCCAATACCCAGGAAGTAGAGTTGATCGACAGACAATTCTCAATTACAAACACACCTGAAGTCGAAGCCACAGCTTGCTTCGGTTCCTGGTTCTTGGCGTTCCACGCCTTGCAATCCTTCTTCCAGTGCCCTTTCCTGTGACAATGGAAGCACTCATCCTGGCCAACTATCGGTACTGCTTTCTTTTTCTTTCCCTTCCCTCCCACCTTACTAACACCTCCTCTAGGTCTGGTTGCGGCCTTCTTCTTCCTTCCTTTGGCCCTAGCCTTGGACCCGGAAGAAGATGAACCGCCAACAAACATAGCGGGTGTTTCCCTTGCCTTCTGCAAGGTGCCCTCCGCACTCCTTAACATGTTCAGGAGTTCCGCAAGTTCAACTTCTTTTCCTTGAAGATTGAAGTTGAGGATAAACTGGGCGTAGGTGGGAGGAAGGGACTGGAGAACAAGGTCTGTATAGAGCTCATTATCCAAAGTCGTCCCAAGGTCTGCGAGCTCTTCTATATAGCCAATCATCTGTAGGACATGTTCACCTACCGATGACCCGACAGCCAACCTCGCTCGAAACAATTTCTTAGAGGTCTCGTATCTTGCTATACGAGATTGCTCTCCATAAAGTTCCTTTGTATGGAGAAATATGCCATCTAGGGACATATCCTCGTGCCTCCTCTGATGTTCATTGTTCATCGAGGCAAGCACGATGCACTTGGCTCTCGCGCAATCTAAATCCCAGGTTTTGCGGATTTCCTTATCCGCATTGCTGGATTTGGGACCAGGGACAGCAGGTGCCGTAGCGGTGAGGACGTACCCCAGTTTGTCATAGGTCAAAGCCATTTTGACATTCCGCAGCCAATCTTTATAGTTTGGCCCCGTCAGCATATTTTTCTCTAAAAGTAACTTAAGTCCAGTCATTTTCAGGGTCGCTGCAATTAGGAGAGAGAGAAGAAAACTCTTTAGCATGATGCTCTTGCAAGTTTAGAATGGTTTTTAGTTTATCTAAACTGGATGGCTCCCACTGTTTCTCGAATCCTTCCTCAAACCATAAAAGAAGAATTAGCCAAGACTATTCTCACCGTACAATACTTGCTTAACCGTTCAGCCAGGCCGGTGTCGATACTTCGAGGGAGGTTTTCCAACGCTTTCGCGAAGTTCCTTAATTAAATAACCTCTTTTCTCTGGGGGCGTAACCCCGCTGACACTTTTCTGGACACCTACTAGGTTTATAGCATTGATCGTTAAGTGACGAATATCCTGATAAGTATCATATACTCACAGTAGGATCGGGATCCAAATATCATCGTATGATAATGTTGAAGGAATCCTACCAACATTCATCAAACTCCAAATGGTATGCATCTCTTTGCAAATTTCAGTTTCTTTAGAAATTCCCGATATAAGTTTTTGCCCCATGCTCTTATGACCTTGACGTATGCCAACAAATCATAAGTCACATGTCAAGTTCTGCCCATCATTATCTTGTTAATTTGAACCCACCCGTATATACCCTTGACGTATGCCAACAAGGTAATGCGACTGTCCCAAACCAACACATCTATCTATGCAACAAATGAATACCCCAGCAGCTACCAAACACTATGCCTTGACGTATGCCAACAAGCATAGCTTGAATACTACTGACCATCCATAAGAAATGACGGAGGGCTACGACTGGTTTTGGCGAAACCGTGAACGTAGTGAACTTGATATAACCGAAGGAACCTGATAGCTTTTAAAAGGAGTGGTTAAAGCTCCGTATTAAAAAAATATCTGTTTTTAAAAATAACCGAGTGGTTTCTTTTAAATTGTTCCAACGATTTAAACTTTGGTTTGTTTTACTTTGCATTATAGATAATGCGTCCCATCATTAACCTATCATTGCAGAAAACAACAAAAATACAACGTCCTCTTATGCCATCCGCATTCGCCACGGGGTCCCGTCATCACCCGTTAGGTTACTTAACTAACGACAGAGCAGGGGCTGGGCTAGCGCGGGTGTAAAACATAAGTGACGTATAAATAGCTATCATAAATATAGATATTTTACATTCGTCTGACGCAATGATATACATTCCAGAACACAGATAAACAATATTGGATTTGCAAGCAATCTGTATTTCTTTTGAGCCTGCAAGAAAAGACAGATTACACAGTTGTGATGAATAGCCGTTACCCCACCCTCGACCCCTACGGGTACGGCAAACTACCCACCCGGCAGTCTGTGTACCCCATCTTGGGTCAGTCCTAGGAGCAAAAACAGTAAAATGAAATAATACAATGGTGGCTACAACCGCAACCTGGAAGTGCCCCGCGAAAATAATATTACAACAAATTACATTTACAACAAATGAATTAAACAATAACCCATTGCAAACCCCGGCTATACACCACAACAGTCCAATACAGTTTATATGCACAAACAGATATAACCATTTCAGAAATGTGCAACCCCCTGCCAACCGACATACTAGCAGTTAGGGGAGGTTTACGAACACATTAAACAATCACAGATATAATCCAATATGCAAATACTGTAAAATTTCGATCGACTAAACAACATCAATATTGCTCCAAAATCTGCTCTGTTAAACAGTAACCTGAGCAAATATTAAATATTCCAGAAAACCCCAAATATCACAGGGGACCCACACAAGAAAGATGAGTCCATGACTCGGCCAAAGCGCCGCGGAAGGGCGGCGGATCCCACCGATCCGCCGCGCTTCCGCGGCCGAGTTGCCGATTCATGGGCTCGAATTTCTTGGGTGTTCTCCTGGACTCCTTTCTAGCTTTCTGAGCACACCTGAAAAAATTTTGGACTTCATTTTATGTTCGACAGAAACTGAAAATATTTAGGGTTTTCCGGCTTCGATTTTTCGTTCGAAATTCGTACAAATTTGCAATTAAGTTATTTATTGTTTAGCGAGGCTCTGATACCACTGTAAGTCGATGTAGTACACCCCAGTACTTATGGGGAGGCGGAATTTTCAAAAACGATCAAGTTTAAAGAACGAACATCGACTAACCGCTTGAATCGAAGCTAAACAAATAATAACCGAACACATAGCTATACTAAACTATAGTGTTAAGGGATTATACCTAACGAAACTTGTCCTTCGTCTTTACGATCTCCTTGTTCTCCTCGGCCTTCTCTAGGTAGTAGACGATCCACCCGAGAGCGAAACTCCAAGCTAAACCTCTAAACTTGAGGCAACTAACCTTCTTGGATTGCTAATCAAAGAAGTTAGGATGAGATAGAGTGATGGTTATGGATTGCTTAGTCTAACTAATCCTTTGATCTCAACTCATGAGGTGTAAGGATTAGGGTTTGAAGATGAGAGCTTGAGGAGAGAGAATGTGAGATAAGATAATGAGAGAAGAGAGAGAGTGTATCATAATATATTATGAAGCATTCTTATTTAAGAATAATGAATAAAAGAAATGAATAAGCATGCTTCATAAAATATCTAGTGGTGATTCATTAGCATGAGTCATTAAGCAATAAATGTGCATTAATGAAATGAATGAATCACCACCATGACTCACAACCTCATCCAAAGTAACCTCCTTAGTCACATCTTCTAGAAGCTTCTCATATAATTACGAGAACTCCCCTCCAATCCGCAAAATACGGAAAAACTTTAGACTGTAAAAATCCAATAACCGGATACCAGTAACTGGCTTAAACCAAAGCCGACTGGTAAAAACTGTCCGAAAGTCGTACGTGCGTAAACGCACGTATGCGTCCGAACCCTTTGTCGCAAAACCATGCAACCTCTATATCGTTTCGCCTGGAGTAGGAAACTCTCTGTGTGGGACTCTAGAGACTCGACTACTACGCTGGCAGTGGGTTTAACCACAGACCGCAAGCGGCACTAGCTGTACGTAACGGTCCCCAGGTAGTTGTCGATAAGAAGGCCGATGAGAAAACCCATCCGAACTCCTACTGAGTCTGATGTGACAATCTCCATACAGTCCGGTCTATTCGTCCAAGACTATCGCATATCGGGTCTAGGGGGCGGCAAGCGTCAATCCCTTAATAGCGGTATAAGTCGTGTCGGAGGGAAGCCCATTACACCCTGAGAAACTACTGGAACCTACCAGCAAATCTCGCTTGCCCTGGCCAGGGACTTTGCGTAATGGCTCTCTGACACAGCACGATATCTACTCCCAATACCGGGAGGGACGAATCCTGTCTAACCGCCACTGCCTCCAAGTGCTCGGGACTGCACCCAACTGCTACCTGTTTGCACGACTCCTTTGAGCCGTGGTAGGGTAGCAATCTAAGAACAGTGGGACACACTCGAGGCGAAGTAGCAGTGTCAAGTCTGCGGACTACGCTGTACTCATGTCACCTGGGAACTGTTCACTAACGACTGGTATCAAACCAACCAACAGTTCCCTGTGAGTCCTGTCCGGTGTACCCGTAACCTAACGAGCACCTGTATACTATCTCCAGTACGACGTACTGACGGCTGTGGGACAGACCATCTCCCCAACTGGGATGAGAAGCGTACACACCAGTCTACTCCGGAGTATCGATGCTCTGTCTCGATAATCCAACGACCAGGGACCTGAATAAGGATGTGCTTGTAGACTACCCAGCCCCCACTAGTGTGACTGCCATCACAACGCTGGTAGACAAGCAAGATCCTAAGAGCTCTATCAATACGTACACTCACATATTAAGATAGAAAAAACCAAGTAGCATACTACCATGTTTAGCAAGACTGTTATACACATGTGAATATCCCAAGCTTCCATTAAGTAATATACAAGCTAGTATGATACAGTAATGGCCTTCTAGGGCATAAACACTAACATGATTTAGGGCGGCGGCTAAAAATTTGTTTTCCATAGTCTCGAGTTTCTTATGTAGGGCTGAAATGTCAGCTCTAACTCCTATGGAAACATCTGATTCGTTATTGCCCTCCCTAGACGATTGACTCACACCCTCCCACTGTAACGATTTTTCAGCGAAATCTTCTAGGAATTTCCAGGCTTCCCCATCATCTTTGGTCATGAAATTTCCTTGACGCATGTTTTTAAGGCTCTGTTTAGTGGTAGGGTTACTGCCCTCATATATGATTCGGCACAGTTCCCATCTAGGGATTCCGTGATGTGGACATTGAACCAACAGATCCTTGAAGCGGTCAAGACATTTTGAAAATGGTTCATTTGGAAGCTGGGTGAATTGATTTATTTCTCTACGTACTCGAGCTGTCTTGTGATTCGGGTAGAATTTCTTTAGGAATGCTGCAACGAATTCTTCCCAACTCGTAATGGAATGTGCGGTAGTGTTATACAGCCACTTCTCGGCTATATCGCACAAGGTAAATGGAAGAAGACGTAAACGCATATCATCCACAGAAAGCTGTGAGGTACCCATCATTGCGCATACATTTTCAAATTTGGTGATAAAGACATATGCGTCTTCAGTCTCGAGACCGTGATATTTGGGTAGAAGGTTGATGTGGTGGGGTTTAATCTCAAAATTATCCCCGTTGGCTGGTGGAATGGATAAGCAGGTCGAAAGAGGACCTCGCATAGGATAGAACCTCTCTTGGAGAGAGATGCGGGGTGGATTCTGCACACCAACGGACAGCGGCGGATTAGTGGTAAAGAAGTTCGATGGAGAAGGATCCATCGATATAGGTGTGGTGGTGGGTAAAGAAGAAGTAAATGTAGAAATACCGACTTCGGAGTCGATCGGGGGAACGCGGACAAGTCGGGCACTAGAATCCCGTGTCCGGCCTATCTTGCACTAAAAAGGGTTTAGTACAAGTGGCAGCGTTGATATAATTAGGGGAATGAATGAATGTGGTGTTTGTTTTGAAAAATATACGGATTTTTGAAAAAAAATGATGCAAATCACAACAAATGCAACAAGAAATCCTAAGTCTAATGGTCACCTAGGTCAAGGCTCTAGACCGATCCTAACTGCCAAAAGACAAGTCGCAGGATCAATCCTCCACTGCCTCTTTGTCTCTCCTGTGGCCAGGTAAGTGGGAGGTTCTCCACTACGTAAGTAGTGGGCCTAATTAAGTAACCACTAGCCTTCGACACACTTGCCTTAGACACCACAAAAAAAACGCGGATAAGTAATGAATTACCCACGGCCTTCTTCTGTCCTAAGTGAGCGCGACGGTCTTTAGAGTCATCTCTAGATATTTTTTAGTTAATGAGGGTAATGCAGATGCAATTTTGTGATTTTCGGGGCTTAGGAAGGGTAATGAACTCCCCACCTAATTTGGATTTGGCCGTGCCCCTTAATTTCCGTATTAATATGCAAACAACCAAAAAACAAAACATGCACAATTTTTATTGCTTTTTGCGGCGCTGCAAATTTTGCAAAGAAACCTGCAGCAAATTGTTAATTGGAGCAGACAGAGGAGGAGATAAGAAAGTAGGAATTTTACAGAGAAATTTTCGTGCAGCACTGCTACAGTTCCGCCGCGGTTCAGCCGCAGGAAGCGTCTAATGCCGCGGATCTACAGCGAGTTTGAGGAATTACTGCACAAAATTTGTATACAATGCTTCTGTTCACCCCCTGAGTCCTCTGAAATGTTCTGAAAAAAATTTCACTTGCTCCACAGCTTCCAGATTTCTTTGCAACAAATCACAACGAATCGTTTAGTGTTTTGCGCGAATTTTGATCTAAAAATTATGATGGAATAAACTTTTCAACTCAAATTTCAAAAAAAAACGTACGAATTAGCGCACAATCCCCGGCAACGGCGCCATTTGATTGAATGAAATCTCGGTGTGTATGTAGAAAATTGTAAAGAAATCACAACCAAAAATATTTTGACCGCAATCAATAACGGTGGCGATTTGTAGCGTGTTAGTAAGTGCGGATCGTCCACATGGAAAGTGTAATCGTTCGTATTTCGAATTAGATGAATCGAAAATTAAAGAAATGAAAAGAAAAGACAATTCATGATTTATAAAATGAAGTTCATGAATTAGAAAAATCTAGATCTAATAACAAGAAAATATTAAAATCAAGAATTGAGATGTGATGATTTCCAATCCAAATATCAAGAATCGAAGTGAGGCTCGTAGGAATCGATCGGATCTATAGATGTGATGAAATCTAGCAATTACGTATTCTTATCCATCGATGAATTGATACTAGATCGATGATGATCAAAGAGAATTAGGGATTTCTTGTGAAACTAGGGTTTCATCTCCTATCCCTTGTTCCTTCGTCGATATCATTCACATTCTAGCCTCTAGTAAATTCAAGAATCGATCGTGGATCCCTAATTTCGAGCGAACACAATCAAGAAAGTATCGCATCGAAACTAGGTCGTCGATTCTTCAATTTGCTAGGGTTTACAAAACTCATAGGACTTAAGAATCGTTTCAAGATTTGTCACATCATCATCTATTGATCCTCTCGACTCCTTCACGAGCGGAGTTTTACTGAAGCATCATCACAAAGAACACATTCAAGAATCTAGATTGAATCATTATGCTTGAATTGAAAAGATAAGCAAGATAAAAGAATTTCACCTTTATTTATCGACAAATTCGTTACAAATCTCTCGAAATCTACAAGAGTAAGGAACTGGATCGTCGATTTTGGCGTCACTAGGCTCCTTGAGTCGCGGATCGGCTTTGATCACTTGCTCCGATGTAGTCCGGCTTCGCTTCTAAAGGCTTTGAAGGATTCTTGCTTTGATTGAACTCAATGATCTTGAACTTTTGGATTTTTGATTGGATTAGGGTTAGGGTTTTGAGGCACAAGTTGTATCACTCAACTTGTGGTGAATTTGGTGTAAGAATCAACAACCTTTTCAAGTGAAGCCTAGGGTCCCTTTTATAGTCTTAAGAGTGGTTGGCTTCCTTTGTAAGCTTGGATTAGGTTAGCTTCCCTTGTAAGCTTAGTTTAGGTTAGCTTCTCTCATAAGCTTGGTAGTTAGGAGGAAGATTCTAGACTTAGTTAGTTAGGGTTAGCTTCCTTCATAAGCTTGGAGGTTAGGGAGAAGCTTCTAGGCTTTAAGGTAGTTAAGGGGGAAGCTTGCTTAGGAAGCTTGGAGTGTTTAACTTTGATCAAGGAGCCTTGCTGTACTGAAGAAGCTTCTGGAGTTTTCTGGAAATTGCATTGGCTTGATGAGGTGTTCTGAGTGAGGGAATAATTCTGCAGTGAATCTTTGATGACGTGGCTGTCACGTGACCGCGGATCCGCGGCATGTGCCCTACTTCGGCCGCGGATCCGCGGCCGTTTGGCTTGCTCTCTGCTTCAATTTTCCTTACATGCTTTGTGTTGACCTCATGTTAGTTTCATGATATATCTAATCTGATAATGAGCCCTTGATCACTTCCAGATCTCTAATCTTTGAGTTGGCGTATTTTTTATCAGCAATTTGACAATTTTGGTTCGGTTCCTGAAATTTCCTGCACAGACTTTGAAACAAGTGTTGCGCTATACAAGGATGATGCAATACCATGATAAACACTCAATTTCCCTTAAAATGTCGGTTTTAGTATACAACACAGGTAATCTGGTATTTTACGACTGTTTTTCTAATATGTGCAATATGAACACCGAACACTTCTAGATAAGTGCGAATGATAGGGAAATTGACGTGTTAAAAATGCAGTATTTTCGACTGATCAATGCTCACTTGAGCCGACGTGGTGTTTTTTTATTTCTTGTTTTCAGATGCTCATCTCATATTATGATGATATATATTGCATGTGGTTTTGATTCCGCTATTGGCGAAGAGCTAGCTTGGGGATGCCTTTATTCATTACTTATGTATATTCATGTGTTGTACCCGTTTCGTGCCCAATTTTTACAAAGGAGACTGCCGAAATTTTCGGGAAAATTTGTTTTTTAAAAATGTTTAATGCGACTTATTTTGTTAAAATCATTTTCTTTAAACAAGTTTTCCTTCACTCTATTTGTTTAACGGTTTAGATTTCAGGGCTTTGGCTTACTTAGATTACGTACGCCTTGAGACGTTTCATAATTTAAGTGCCAGTCACGTTCCGTACTTTCAGGTCGTGACAAAGTTGGTATCAGAGTCGGTCCCTCAAAAGTAGGTCTTGTTAGTTATATGTATTGTAAGTGCACGGCGGCGCCCCGGCCGTCAATCCGACGCCGGAATGTGGAAACGAAAAACTTTTCAAAAACTATTGAACCGGCACCACCGCGCACTAAAAACCCGAATCGGGCCATTAACCTAACACTAGCAAACTATAAAATGAGTAGAGAGCTATACCAAGCGATCCGTGTCCTTCGGTCTTCGCCTCCACTCCGATCTCCTCGCGAAATCTCCGGTCGTCGCCTCCTCGTCGAAACGGGCACCACATCGCCGGGTTCTTTTACGGGCTCCCACCTCTGGACCGAGGCAACTCGGGCGCGAAGTTGGCTAGCCGACGCATCCAAGGAATGCTGTAGACTAGTGTAGAAACTATTGTCCCATTTGGGGTTGTGAAGTTGCCATGATGGAGGAATGAAAGAACTTTGGAGTATATCAAATGAGAACAAGAAATTTCCCTCATCACAAAATGAATTCCCTCATCAAAAATGAACCTCTCTCTCCCTTCCCAGATGTGGCCGGCCCCTTATCAAAATGGTGGAGGGAAAAGGAATCAAACATGAAGGGAGGTGAGTGTAGGGAAATCAAAAAGGTGACCACATCCAAATGTGATGATAACAATATCAAATCTGTTAGTTGTATGTATGCCCTAGAGGCCAGTATTGTACACATGATGTATATTATATTGGATGCTTGGACATATATAGAGATGACTTTCTTGCTCGATATGATAGTATGCTATCTGGTTACTCTTTATCTTAACATGTACACTAGTCTCTTTAAACTGTATTATGATTACATGTTGGTAAAGCCCTTAGGATGTGTACTTGACTACCTGGACTATGATGCAGATCATACTAGTGGGGACATGGTAGTCTATAAGTACATCCTTCAAGGTCCCTAGTCGTGGGTGTATCGAGACGGGGCATCGATATACCAGAGTAGACTAGCGTATACGCTTCTCGACCCATGGGATGGGCGATGGATGATCCCATATCCATTGGTGTTCGACATCAGAGATGGTGTACGGGTGCTCAGTGGAGACTGGGTACACTGGACGGACTCGCTGAGAACTCCCGGATGGTATTATACCTCACGTCAGATGGCAGTTCTCAGGTGACACTTGTGCAGGTTAGTCTGTAGACCCGAGATCGTCATAGAGTCTTGTGTGATTCCTACTGTGCTTTGATCTCCACCTTACCACGTCCATGAGGGCGTGCAAAACGGTGGTCTTTGGGTACAGTCCCGAGTCACATGGAGGCAATGAGCGATAGGAGGGGTTTCGTCTCTCCCGGTATTGGGGGTTGATGTTACGCTGTGCTCGATTGGCCGTAACAGAGAAGTCCCTGGCCAGGGCTGATCAGAGATTTGCTGGTAAGTGTTACCAGTAGTTTCTCGACCCGTTATGAGGCTCACATCGGCACGACTTATCGGTTATTGGGGTCTGACGTTTACCACCCCTAGACTTGATATGCGACGTATCAGACGAACAGACCGAACTGTACGGTAAGTGTTACTGGTTGGATTCACAGGAGTGTGAGCGGGCTAGCTCGTCGATCTTCTGATCGCTCAATACCCGGATGGCCGTTACGTTTAGCAGACCGCTTGCGGCTTGTGGGTGCTTGATATGATCATCATCTGCTACCGGCGTATTGACGAGTCTTTAGAGTCCTACACAGAGGTTTCCTGGCTCAAGCGAAACGAAATAGGAGCGCATATGAGATATGTGCGGGACCGAGAATAATGCGTGTATGTGATACCGCATTTCATTCTCGCGATAAATGTTTCGATTGGTTATATTCGATATGACCTAGTTATCGAATCATTGATTCGATAAGCCGATACATTGGATACTAGTCGGTTATATGCGATATGACCGGATTGTTAAATCAAGTGTTGATTTAATGATTTGATGTATAATTGTATATTTGATATACTACATTGCATTAACTAGTATTGGTTCACTTTATATGGGTTTTCTCACTTGATGTGCAAGAAGTATATGTGATATACTTTTGTGCACATATTTGTATCATGTTTGATGATACTTGATCTTGTTGTTAAGTATAAAGAATTAAACCATGGTTAAGTGTTGATTAGGGTTTTGCATTTTCATTCATTTATTTATTTATTTATTTGAAAAGGATTATAATGAGAATGGTGGCTTTCTTTGTTTTAAGTTGAAGCTTCATGAAGCTTTGACTTTTGTAACCATTCTTGTCATCATGCTTAACCCTAACCCATCCAAGTGACCATGGTTTATTCTCTACACTTAACCTAGGTTAGAAGATGATAAGTATTTGATTTTATTATTCTTTTTGACAATACTTATCATATTCTATCTACTTCTTCTTCTTCATCTTCAAGAGAGAAAGCTTGATGCCATCAATGGCATCTTGAGTTCCAAAGTGAGAAATCCAATTCTAAAGTGAACGCACCTCCTATTTCTTCACCCTCTACCTCTTGCCAACTTGTTTTGGGTGTTTTCTTCACAAGTTTCACAACTTGGTGAAGTTGGAGCTTGAACTTGTGCAACCTCGACGTAGATCATCTTCGGCACGAAGCCGACGACCTATTCCGCTCACTTCTCCGATGAAGCCGTCGTGAGAGTCCGAGATTCGAGATGGACAGCGAGGGGATGACCACGTGGAGCTAAGGAAGTGGATAACCGGATCTACAAAGGTTGTAGCCTCTCTCCTTTAGTTAATTTGTTAACTAGATTCGTTTTCGCCTAGGATTCTAGCCGACGATCCGTATTAGGGTTTCTCGGCACCATAATTTTTATAAATTGGCATGGTTGATGCCTTGTGAGACCTCTATAGGGTGCCTAGGAACCTTTCACTGGTATCAGAGCCTAGCTAGAGCCTTAGGCGATGCGTAGACGCAATTTGAAGCCCGAACGAACCCGAAACCCTAAACCAAACATGCTCTCTGGACTTTTTCTAAAATCTGGGATTTTTCCAGATTAAAAATGCCTAAAAAATTCAGCAGGAAGATCTAAGAATTATGGTGAAACACGAGCTCATGATTCATCTAAACAGCCGCGGAAACGCGGCAGAAGCATGGCTTCTGCCGCGGTTCCGCCGCCCACTGTTCACATTGCGCAATATTGTTTGCACAGTAATTCTTCTTTTCTGGTGCTGAGTTTTATGGGAATTTTTAATTTTTATTCAAGAGTTGAATTTTCTGGGGTGTTTTAGAGCTTCGGTGTTTCGATCGGATTATCAAATTTCGTCTTTGTGTATTTCCGGATAATTTTTTGAATTTGTTAAAATGTTCGACCAGATATAAATACCCAACTTTTCCCCTGTCGGGAAATTTCCAAGTGTTGGATTTTTCCGTAGTTTAACGACGTTCTAAGTAGTGCAAGTAACGCGATAGACCCTCTAGAAGACAACAAACCTTAACTCGATTATGTGACCGTCTTGAACTGCCCTTTGAACCTTCGGGTTTGGGGCAGTACGGCGTGCCACATGTGAGGCATTGGCTTGACCCTTCTACGGCTGGACCGTTGGTACTGAGGCACGAACTGAATGTTGTTAGACTTATTTCATGTGTTGAGCTGTATCGGGAAAACTTGGGTATTCGACTGTTCGATCGAAAAGTTTAACATCTTCTGTTTATCTGGAATGTGATACAATAATTGGAATTCACAAACAGTTATGAGATAACTGAATGAATGTTATAAATCTAGAAGTTTAGTCCCACATGATATTGAAAAGAGTTTTCGATAATGAGACTAAAATGCGGGATTTATATCTGTTAGGCATGTGATGTCTAAGTATTTCATTTGAATAGGCATGCGATGTCTAAAGAAGTTGCGGATTCCAATTGTTGTAGTTTTACACTTTCTTTTCTGTGACCGTAAGTGTAGTATGTTCATATCGCCGGTTTCGTTGCTATACTTCAACGACAATTGGGGTATGCATACTTACTTACGTTGATGACATGTGATGTTATGTGTTGCTGGATATGTTATATTGGATCGTCGTGTTTGAATAGCCGGGGGTTTTTATGTGAGATGAGTGTTTTTCATTTTCATTCATGTAAAAACTTGTATGTAATATTCTTTTATTTGGGGCACTTCCAGGTAGCGGAAGTTGTCACCCTTTGTATATTATTTACTTTTCCGCATTAGGATAGACCCAAGGAGGGGAGCACAAGTAACCGGGTTCTGGGGTCCAGTGGGAGACCAACTCGAGGAGTCGAGTCCGGGTCTCCTAACCCTAGAATTGGCAGGGTTGCTTGCCGCTCTCGTAGGGGTCTAGGGGTGTGGGATTGGCTATTCATCACGACCGTGGAATCCGTGTTTTATACTGGCTCGTATTGAAAACACGGACGTCCTAGTATATCCAATATTTCATATGTTTCTTCTGCTGCGATATCTGTGATGTGATTCTGTGATGGATATAGTATATAGTATATATATGATATATTATATAGACGTTACTTATGTTTTACACCCGCGCTAGCCCTGCCCTGCTCTGTCGTTAGTTACCTAACCTAACGGTGCACGAGGGGAGATCGAGGCGAATGCGGATGGCATAAGTGTACGTCATATCTATCTGTGATGTTTAGGTATTTAAACAATGGAGAAACCTAAGATGTTGTGGAATCAAATTTCAAAATAAAACAGGTAGCTACAGTTCTTGCTTTGCACAGCGATATATATGATATATCCCGCACCTTATTCGATGAGGAAAGGACCGAGATCCCTTCACCGGGAGTGACTCATTTAGCAATAACTGGCAGATGCTATACACACGGTTTGGTTTTTGATTGCTTTTAAGAGTTTTTGCTTTGCACGGCGATATATATGATATATCCCGCACTTCATTCGACGAGGAAAGGACCGAGATCCCTTCACCGGGAGTGACTCCTTTAGCAAAACTAGAAAATCCTCAAAATCACTCCATTTCAAAACTTCATTTGATTCTACAACGATATCAAGTTCATTACGCAATGGGTTTTCAGAAAAACCTGCCGTAGCCCTCCGTCATTTCAGATAAGAACTGTTTAGTATTTGTGCTGCGTTTGTTGGCCTTTGTCAAGGCGTAGTGTGCGGTAGCTGAATAGTGCTTATCTGCTAATGCATATGATGCAGATTGTTTCAGGATAGTCGTACGACCTTGTTGGCCTTTATCAAGGGTCGTGCGGGTGGGTTTGATTCAATCAAGAAATGACGGGTTGAACTTGACTAGCATCCTGTGATTTGTTGGCCTTTGTCAAGGTCATAGGACACTAGGGGCAAAATATTATCGGGAATTTCAAGTGTTGAAATTTGCAATGAGATTGCATACCTTCTATGAGATAGTTGGATCCCGATACCCACTGCGAGTAAGAGTTACTCCTGGGAGAGTTTTACACATTGCAATTAGTTGATCAAGTAGGTATCTAGAAAGGTGTCAACGAGGTTACGCCTCTGGGAAAATGAGGTTTACATTAATTAGGTTCGTGCGAAAGCACGGGGGACCTCCCTCAAAGTACCGACACTGGCCTGGCTGAAAGATTGGCGAACTTGTAGTGTGTAATTAATCCCGGCTAGTCTTTCCTTTTAGGGTTTGAAGGAAGATTTGATAAAAACCAGTGGGAGCCATCCTGATTAGATAAGATAATAACCAATCTGATCTTGCACGAGCATTCGCTAAAGTGTTTTCTTCTCTCTCTCTCCAGGTAGCGACCATTTCATGCCCTAATGAAGATAATAATATGGATGTATTGACCGAACCCGCATGTTATACTGTGCTGGGGAACGTTGGTTCCGTTCTTTCTTATAAGAGTTATAGGAATGAACAGGATATAGGGGAATGCCAGGATTCCCATGCCACCCGAATGAAGAAAGTACATGTTGATGCATTTTCTTCGGGTGTGTTCGTTACTGAGAACTGTTTCTCCATTTGCTCTACGTCCTGGGTATTAGATACCGGGTCAGGATCCCATATATGTAATCAGTTACATGGGCTCAGGAAAGGTAGAGAACTTGGAGAAGGTGATAAAGACATTAGAGTTGGAAATGGTGCAATTGTTGCAGCTAAGACTGTCGGGGAATATCACCTTGTATTACCAACTGGTAATACATTGGTTCTGAACGAATGCTATTACATGCCGAACCTGATATGCAACATTATATCGGTTTCTTTATTGAGTAAAGAGGGATATAATTTTGTATTACAGGACAATGTTATGAACATTTTCCGTAACCAAAAGTTGGTTGGATCAGGCACGTTGTGCAATGGCATTTATGTTCTAAATCAATCAACAGTTCTGAGCATAACAAACACACACAAAAGGAAGAGTTCAGAACTGAACGAATCCTTCTTGTGGCATTGTAGACTGGGTCACATCAATGCGACACGACTAGCTAAGTTGCATAAAGATGGATATTTAAATCCGTTTGAATTTTCATCTTATGACACTTGCCAGTCATGTCTCAAAGGCAAGATGACCAAAACTCCGTTTACGGGACACGGAGGAAGAGTTACCGAACTCTTGGGACTTATTCATAGTGATGTATGCGGTCCCATGTCTACACATGCCAGGGATGGTTCTTCATACTTCATTACATTCACTGACGATCTCTCTAGGTTCGGGTATGTGTTCCTGATGAAACACAAATCAGAAGCTTTTGAGAAATTTAGGGAATATAAACAAGAAGTTGAGAACCAAACCGGAAAAAGTATTAAAATCCTACGATCTGATCGAGGAGGAGAATACTTAAGCAATGAATTCCTGGACTTCCTAAAAGAGAATGGGATTCTCTCTCAGCTGACTCCTCTATATACACCACAGCACAACGGTGTATCAGAACGGAGGAACCGCACCCTATTAGATATGGTGCGCTCTATGATGAGCACAGCTGAGTTACCTATTTCCTTCTGGAGTTATGCGCTGGAGACAGCAGCATACCTATTGAATCAAGTTCCATCTAAATCTGTACCTACCACACCATATGAGATATGGAGTGGGAAGAGACCATGTCTTAAACGAGTTAAGATATGGGGTTGCCCGGCCTATGTCAAAAGGCAAAATCCGGACAAACTCGAGGCACGGTCAGTTCTATGCAAGTTTGTAGGATATCCCAAACATTCACATGGATATCTTTTCTACCATACAGAGGAACAAAAAGTAATTGTTTCTCGACATGCCACCTTTTTGGAAAAGGAATTTCTTGCAAAGGAAATTAGTGGCGATAAGGTAGAACTGGAAGAAATTCCGGCTACACAAACTCAAACTGAAGATTCAGTGGAACCAGAGGATTCAGTAGCTCCCGACGAACCTCAGCCTCTCCGCCGATCTAGTAGGGTTCCTCGCCAACCTGAGAGATACTACGGTTTTCTCATGGATGGTGGGAGCGAGGATTGCATCATGGAGGATGATAACCCAACTAGCTTCAAGCAGGCCATCACGAGTGGGGACTCAGTGAAATGGCTGGATGCTATGCGGTCCGAGATGGAATCCATATACACCAACAAAGTATGGACTTTGGACGTTGCTCCTGAAGGGGTAAAACCCATTGGGAGCAAGTGGATCTTCAAGAAGAAACTTGGTGTAGATGGGAAAGTGGAGACTTTCAAAGCTAGACTTGTAGCAAAGGGTTTTCGTCAAAGACCAGGTGTGGACTATGACGAGACCTTTTCTCCAGTGTCTATGCTTAAATCCATCCGGATCATGCTTGCCATCGTTGCTTATCATGATTACGAAATCTGGCAAATGGATGTTAAGACCGCCTTTCTAAACGGTGATTTAGAAGAGTGCGTGTACATGACACAGCCAGAGGGCTTCGTAGACAGTGGGAGCAGCGGAAAGGTATGCAAGATGCTTAAATCCATTTATGGATTAAAGCAAGCATCGCGGAGTTGGAACATCTGCTTTGACGTCGTTATCAAAGAGTTTGATTTCGTCAAAAATCCAGATGAACCTTGTATCTACAAGAAGGTGGCAGAGAGTAAGGTTGTCTTCCTCGTATTGTACGTGGACGACATACTCTTGATAGGAAATGATATTCCTATGCTGCAATCGGTCAAGCTCTTCTTATCACAAAGATTCTCAATGAAAGATCTTGGTGATGCCTCCTGCATATTGGGAATTAGGATCTATAGAGATAGATCCAAACGGATTTTGGGATTGTCCCAATCCAGGTACATTGACACCATACTAAAGAGGTTTAGTATGGAACAGTCCAAGCGTGGGAACTTACCCACGATCTCTGGAGTCACTCTCTTCAAAGAGATGTCTTCCAAGACTGATTTGGAGAGAGCTCGCATGCAAGGGATACCCTATGCTTCGGCAGTAAGCTCTATCATGTATGCGATGCTATGTACCAGACCCGATGTAGCATACTCACTAAGTATAGTGAGCAGGTATCAAGCTGATCCTGGAGAGAGTCACTGGACAGCTGTGAAGAGCATTCTCAAGTACTTACGAAGGACTAGAGATATGTTCTTGGTGTATGGTAACGGAGAGCTCCAAGTGGAGTCCTTTACCGATTCGAGCTTCCAGAGTGATAAGGACGACTCTAAGTCGTAGTCGGGCTTTGTCTTTACCCTTTACAGAGGGACGGTTAGCTGGAAGAGTTCCAAGCAGGAAACCGTGGCAGACTCGACGATGGAGGCTGAATACATCGATGCCAACGATGCTGCCAAAGAGGCTGTCTGGATCAAGAAGTTCATTACTGAACTTGGTGTGGTTCCATCCATTGAGCATCCAATACCTTTGTATTGCGATAACAATGGAGCGGTGGCTTTGGCCAAGGAACCCAGGTCCCATCAGCGATCCAGGCATATTCTGAGGCGGTATCACCTGATCCGGGAGATAGTTGATCGCCGGGAGATCGAGGTCAGGTGGTTTGACACGAAGAACTACACGGCGGATCCACTCACGAAGGCCATTCCCCAGATACAGTTTGAGAGACTCTTCGGGATGCTCGGTATGCGATACTACAGCAGCTGGCCCTAGTGCAAGTAGGAGATTGTTAGTTGTATGTATGCCCTAGAGGCCAGTATTGTACACATGATGTATATTATATTGGATGCTTGGACATATATAGAGATGAATTTCTTGCTCGATATGATAGTATGCTATCTGGTTACTCTTTATCTTAACATGTACACTAGTATCTTTAAACTGTATTATGATTACATGTTGGTAAAGCCCTTAGGATGTGTACTTGACTACCTGGACTATGATGCAGATCATACTAGTGGGGACATGGTTGTCCATAAGTACATCCTTCAAGGTCCCTAGTCGTGGGTGTATCGAGACGGGGCATCGATATACCAGAGTAGACTAGCGTATACGCTTCTCGACCCATGGGATGGGCGATGGATGATCCCATATCCATTGGTGTTTGACATCAGAGATGGTGTACGGGTGCTCAGTGGAGACTGGGTACACTGGACGGACTCGCCGAGAACTCCCAGATGGTATTATACCTCACGTCAGATGGCAGTTCTCAGGTGACACTTGTGCAGGTTAGTCTGTAGACACGAGATCGTCATAGAGTCTTATGTGATTCCCACTGTGCTTTGATCTCCACCTTACCACGTCCATGAGGGTGTGCAAAACGGTGGTCTTGGGTACAGTCCCGAGTCACATAGAGTCAATGAGCGATAGGAGGGGTTTCGTCTCTCCCGGTATTGGTGGTTGATGTTGTGCTGTGCTCGATTGGCCGTAACAGGGAAGTCCCTGGCCAGGGCTGATCAGAGATTTGCTGGTAAGTGTTACCAGTAGTTTCTCGACCCGTTATGAGCCTCACATCGGCACGACTTATCGGTTATTGGGGTCTGACGTTTACCACCCCTAGACTTGATATGCGACGTATCAGACGAACAGACCGGACTGTACGGTAAGTGTTACTGGTTGGATTCACAGGAGTGTGAGCAGGCTAGCTCGTCGATCTTCTGATCGCTCAATACCCGGATGGCCGTTACATTTAGCAGACCGCTTGCGGCTTGTGGGTGCTTGATATGATCATCATCTGCTATCGGCGTATTGACGAGTCTTTAGAGTCCTACGCAGAGGTTTCCTGGCTCAAGCGAAACGAAATAGGAGCGCATATGAGATATGTGCGGGACCGAGAATAATGCGTATATGTGATACCGCATTTCATTCTCGCGATAAATGTTTCGATTGGTTATATTCGATATGACCTAGTTATCGAATCATTGATTCGATAAGCCGATACATTGGATACTAGTCGGTTATATGCGATATGACCGGATCGTTAAATCAAGTGTTGATTTAATGATTTGATGTATAATTGTATATTTGATATACTACATTGCATTAACTAGTATTGGTTCACTTTATATGGGTTTTCTCACTTGATGTGCAAGAAGTATATGTGATATACTTTTGTGCACATATTTGTATCATGTTTGATGATACTTGATCTTGTTGTTAAGTATAAAGAATTAAACCATGGTTAAGTGTTGATTAGGGTTTTGCATTTTCATTCATTTATTTATTTATTTATTTGAAAAGGATTATGATGAGAATGGTGGCTTTCTTTGTTTTAAGTTGAAGCTTCATGAAGCTTTGACTTTTGTAACCATTCTTGTCATCATGCTTAACCCTAACCCATCCAAGTGACCATGGTTTATTCTCTACACTTAACCTAGGTTAGAAGATGATAAGTATTTGATTTTATTATTCTTTTTGACAATACTTATCATATTCTATCTACTTCTTCTTCTTCATCTTCAAGAGAGAAAGCTTGATGCCATCAATGGCATCTTGAGTTCCAAAGTGAGAAATCCAATTCTAAAGTGAACCCATCTCCTATTTCTTCACCCTCTACCTCTTGCCAACTTGTTTTGGGTGTTTTCTTCACAAGTTTCATAACTTGGTGAAGTTGGAGCTTGAACTTGTGCAACCTCGACGTAGATCATCTTCGGCACGAAGCCGACGACCTATTCCGCTCACTTCTCCGATGAAGCCGTCGCGAGAGTCCGAGATTCGAGATGGACAGCGAGGGGATGACCACGTGGAGCTAAGGAAGTGGATAACCGGATCTACAAAGGTTGTAGCCTCTCTCCTTTAGTTAATTTGTTAACTAGATTCGTTTTTCGCCTAGGATTCTAGCCGACGATCCGTATTAGGGTTTCTCGGCACCATAATTTTTATAAATTGGCATGGTTGATGCCTTGTGAGACCTCTATAGGGTGCCTAGGAACCTTTCAAAATCAACTTCTAATCCTTTCTAATCTCATTTAATGCTAAAGAAATGATGCATGAAAAAGCAAAGATGCTTAAACCATCATAATCCCTCAAATGCAAGAAACCCCTCACCAAATGCTAATTTACAAACTTGCAAATTAGCCCCTCCATCAGAAAAATCCGGCCGTGAAGGAACAAAGGAAAACTGGCCGGAACGGAATGCAAACTGGCAACTTCAGAAAACTGATCCCGTAATAAATTACAGGAAAACCCCGTGACTGCATATACATGCCCGCATTTGTATTCCGACCGAATACAAATGCAAAGAGACAAAATCTACACTGTCTAATTCTAGGATCCGGCTTAAACCAAAGCCCGCTAGTAAAAACCGTCCGATCACGATCCGTGCAATACCGCACGTATCTGATCGAACCCTGCCATATCTCCATACGGCCTCTACAGCGTTTCTCCCGAAACTTGAGAAACTGGTCTGTGGGGGACTCTAAAGACTCGTCAATACTTTGGCTGTGGATTTAACCACTTGAACGTCAAAGGTATTAGCCTATACGTAACGGGCTACCAGGTATTGACCAAAAGGGACGTCGATGAGCGAACTCATCCTGACACCCTACTGAGCCTGTCAGTGACAATATCCGTACAGTCCGGTCCGTTCGTCTATGAGCATCGCATGGCGGGCCTAGGGGGTTCGTAAAAGTCAGACCCCCAAAAGCGGTACAAGTCGTGTCGGAGTGTAGCCCAGAACACCCTGAGATACTACTGGAATACCTACCAGTAAATCTCCTGCCTTGGCCAAGGACTTCGTGTAATGGCTCGCCTAGACACAGCGCGACCTCACCCCCAATACCGGGAGAGACGAACCCCTGCAGATCCGCTCACTGCCTCCATGTGGCTCGGGACTATACCCAACTAAAACCCGTTTGCACGTCTCCTTTGAGCATGGTAGGGTAGTAATCAAAGTACAGTGGGAACTCACACGAGACAAATGACGATCCTCAGGTCGATGAACTAACATGTACACATGTCACCAGGGAACTGCTATCTGACGTCAGGTATAAAACCAACTAGCATGTTCCCGGCGAGTCCTGTCCGGTGTACTCATAACACAATGAGCACCTGTATACATCTTAGGTGAACCAACTGACACAAGTGGCTTGTGAGACCGGCCACAGCCCCTCGTCGGGGTCTCGTCTGTATACACTAGTCTACTCTGGAGTATCGATGCCCTGTCTCGAAACTCCCATGACTAGGGACCATTTAAGGATGTGCTTATAGACCCCAGCTCCCACGTATATGATTGCCCTCATACTGCTGGTAGTAAAGAAAGAATCCTAGGGGCTCTATCAACGTGCAATAGTGACCTGTAAGGTCACCTGAAGCAGTACACGATGATAAAGATAAACCAGATAGCATACTATCATCTTGAGTAAGACTGTCCTACCGGGATAGGTCCTCCCTCAATCATTGCAATCACGTGCCTGTGATCCAATAATTGACTCTGAGGTCACTATCTCCAACAATCTCCCACTTGCAATTAAGGCTAATTATTGCGATGTCGCATACTCACAGCCCGTGTGATACCGAACACCCAACTCCTCTACTAGTCAGTCTCACAAAGCTCGTTTGCGGAACTATTGCGTTCGAGGAATAGCCTCAGTGAGTGGATCCGCCTTGATGTTTCTTTCTATGTATCTCTATATCTCAAGTTCACGGAGAATGCCATCTCCCGAAATAAGCAATACCCATCTTAGAATGTGTCTGGATGTCTGATGGGACTTAGCTCATAAATGAACTCCAAATCCAAACTTCTTAGACTGTATCGTCAACTGAACTTAATCAGTATCCTGCGCCATCCTTCCCTCAGTATCCACCTGGACCACCTGTCCAAAATACTGCCCCTAGTCAGAGGGAAAACTACAACTCAGACAGCCACTCTGTCGTCCAGGTCACCTTGGAAGCCTGGAATGATAACCGTCTCCTAAAGGAGGCTGCCGTTATCATATCCCTAGAACATTCACTTATGTTCTAAAACTGCTTCCGAACGTTTCTCCAGGATTGGATTAATATCAATTTACTGCATCTCGTGCAAAGATAACATCTGGTGTGGTACTTGACATCTCATGATCGACTCAATTGCCTAAGCAAGTGATCTGCCAATCATGCACATCTCTCTCCCCTTTAGTCTATAAGATACTTTTAGAGAGGGTGACTCCATCACCTGCAGGTACACCACCATGCCAGGAGTCGTCCATTCTAAATACTGTTAGAATGCTGTCTAAGTACCCTGATTGGGAAACCACCCAAATCTAGATCTAAAACCATAGATCCAGTAACCAGAATGTCTGATATAATATCCAATTCCTATGTGGAGAAACCACTGTGTGACAACCAAAGTATAACCGATCGTATTATAGGAATATCACTTCCTACTCTGTGTATGTCATCCAAATACCAGGACATCACACCCTACTACCTTCTTAACAGATCCATCCCCTATTCTGATGAAGTCAAACCTATGACTGTCACATCAGAAATAGATGATCTATCTCCGCTATATCTGCTTTAGTCTATAAATAGACATAAGCCACCCGTCCACCAATGCTTACGCTGCTCCCACTGACTATGACAACCCTCTGGCAGAGTCATATACTCGTACGCTTCTAAAGATAGTTTAGAACGACGCTATACTCATCCTCCTGCCGGGTCTCATAGTCTGGAACAACAGCAATGGCAAGTCTGGGTAAACAAGAACCTCCCAGTCACCGTCCTTGAGGCTACCGGAGTACCTCTCGGGTGTCTGAGGTTACCCACCATATCTGCGGAGTGGCCAATGGAATGTCAAACTAGATTGAATCTTTAGGTTCTTATCAAATTTTCAGTAATCGTTTGCGGTTCTGGAATCACTTCCAGTACTACCATACTCCCACTACTATTTTTTGAAAAAATCCAATTTTATTAAAACTGTGGCGAGTCAAGAACAATATCACTATTGATCTTCCAGATGGTAGAAAGTCAACCCTCATCATAGCCTGGGTCATCCCACAAACAGCCATTACAGAAACGTGCCTTGAGTCATCCAGAGTCTGGTTTAAGCATAATCTGGACAACTCCCCGTATCTTAACAATGTCAAGATATGAACTGTTCTATATCCAATACAGAAACAGAGGCACTGATTTAATTGAACCAGATTCAAATCATGCAGCTGTCTCCAGTGCATGTCAACTAAATGGAGAGAAGCCGATCAGCGTTACTCAACTTAGGAGTGCTTCCAATTATGAGTAACCTGAAAGAGAAGCAAGTTCTCTTAATCATTACTATCAACTGAATACCATACACAAGTATCTACATCTTCGATCACCTTGAAGAATCCCGATACTTGCAACACCTGGTTCTTTACTTTATTCATATACCTATAACTTCTCAAAACTTGGACCTTGCATTTCTACGAAACACATGTCTAAGAACCAGAGAAGTCACAGGTAAACAGAATATAGTACGAGTACCAACCCCTCTGTCCTTATGGACACTGGACAACATACAATACTCTGTATAAGTCCCTTGAGTCTAATAACTCATTCCCTGTGTGTCGTAGGTTGAAAACTGTACTTATGGTTAAGAAGAATTACACCGCTGTTCAATCCTCCTTACCTAACCATCCACTGATATAGGTAAATGTCATAGACATAATTTCAAAAAGTTATATCTCACTCTATTAAAATGGACGTACAGATATATCAATTTGAAATTGGTGCATAACAATGGATATTCAAAACCAAATATTTGTCGTCCGGCAAACAACCCAGGTGACTTCCTCAAATATCACCAATTACAACGAATCCCGATATAATGAGGATGATCACCTAATTCCCAATAACTTACTCCCACTCATCATCTGTAAAACCATACAGATGTGAGAATCATACCTGGTAAATACATACCCTGGAGCAAGTGTCTAATTGGGAAATCAGATTTCTTTTAACAGTACACAGTGAAACTGAAACATTGAAATGTTTCGATGGGGTATTCCGGTATTCCTAGTAATGCCTCTTCCATTATCCAGATTCACAACTGTAACCGTATATATCTTTGCCATCTCTCCAAATCCCTTTATATGTCTTTAGTCATTACCTTCTGTACACCCTCTTAGGCTAAATGGTTTTCTTCCTTCCCTACCGTTCGGCACCAGCCTATGGTTTGGAAGAAGACTATCTAATAAGCATAATGAGTGTACTGTCCTAGTCCTAGGAGCACTCGCAATGCGAAAGAAGGTGAAGATAAAAGACAACCGAATAAACCTTATTCCTATTTCTCCTGAACCAGAATTCATCCCCGAACTGGAACAAGTTCCTTTCGAGTTCGTATATAACCATACGATGGAGTATCCAAATAACTGTGGATCTTCGTAGTGATACGGAGTGTCCTGGAGAAATACAAAGGTGATGTAGGATTGGCGAAGAAATACTTGGTTTGGTCGTGAATAGCAGTCGCAATTTACTCTGCCCTCCTTCTAATCCCTTGATATGTCTTTACTTAATACCTTCTGTACACCGTTTAGGCTAATTGGTTTTCTTCATTCCCTACCATTCGGCACCAGCCTAAGGTTTGGAAGAAGACTGTCCAATAGGCGTAACGGGTGTACTATCTCCTAAACCAAGGAGTACTCGCAACCTGAGAGAAAGTAAAAGGAAAAGACAACTGAATAGTCCTATTCGTTTTCTCCAGAACTGGAAACCATCCTCGAATAAATTCCTTCGAGTTCGTATGTAACCATACGATGGTTTTGTCCAATGGAAGTGGACGTTCGTAGTAATACGGGGTGTCCCGGAGAAAAAGGTAAAAGTAGGAGTGACAATCCAAAAGCCAGTGTTTAAGAAGGTTCGGTCAACTTGGTCACTGAGTCATAGTCAAGGGTCGGGTCATGGTCGCTGCCAGAGAGAGAGAGAAAAGAAACACTCAGCGTGCACTCTGACCTAGATCAGAATGGTTATCAATTTATCTAATCAGGAAACCTTCCACTGTACCGTCAAATTCTCCTCCAAACCTGAAAGAAGAATTAGTCGGGATCACCCGAGGAGTAAGCCAACTCATCAGTGGGAATAGAGATCCAACTATCATCGCATGATAACGTGACGGAATCCGCTCACGTTATCACACTCCAGAAGGTATGCGCATATCTGGCAAGTTTCAGTTTCTTTAGAAACTCCCGATGTGATTTTTACCCCATGCTCTTATGATCTTGACGAAGGCCAACATATCATAAGTCACATGTCAAGTTCTACCCGTCATTGTCCAGGTTAATTTGAACCCACCCGTACATACCGTTGACGAAGGCCAAAATAGTAGTACGACTGTCCCAAACCAACGCATCTATCTATGCAGCAGAAAAGTAACAAGCAGCTACCATACACTATGCCTTGACGAAGGCCAACATACATAGCATGAATACTAAGTGCTACCTTCCTGAAATGACGGAGGGCTACGAATGGTTTCTGGCAAAAAACCTTTAACGTAATGAACTTGATATCGTTGAAGGAACTGGATAGCTTTTAAAAATATAGTGACGAAAACCTTTGCTAAAGAGGTCACTGCCGGTGAAGGGATCTCGGCTCTCTCCCCGTAGAATGAAGTGCAGGATATTCCAACTGAATACCACGATGCAAAGCAAAAGTAATCGGCTATAGTGAAGTTATTGCCCTGACGCAAACTTTTGTCCAAGGGGTCACTCCCGGTGAAGGGATCTCGGCCCTTGCCTCGTCGACTGAGGAGCAGGATATTCCAACTGAATACCACTGTGCAAAAAAAAAAGAGAACGCCCTTGCAATAACAGCTTTTTGAAAAATGTTCCAACAACATCAGAATAGGTTTGTTTAGCTTGCATTGATCCGAATCAACGCAGTCCCATCAATTGATCACACCAATAAAGAACGAAAATAATGATGTACGTATATGCCATCCGCATTCGCCACTGGGTCCCGTCATCACCCGTTAGGTTACTTAACTAACGACAGAGCGGGGACTGGACTAGCGCGGATGCAAAACATATACAACATCTATATATATCAAAATATAATATTCGCTCAAGGCGTGATAAAATGCAACATCACAGAAATGTAATAAGTATCACAGAACAATACAGATATCTGGGATCCCCGGGTTTCATAGAGCCGCTACTGAAACCCGACGTTCCCCTGGTCATGTGGATAGCCTGTGCAATGAAATCCTAGACCCCTACGGGAGTGGCAAGTTACCCGCCAAAACCTGAAGCGAGGCAGCCCCCTTCAGCAACGTGAATGGACCACCCAACACTTCATGAAATCCGGTAACTTGGGCACCCCTCCTGGGTCAACCTGTACCCCCTACGAGTGCGGCGAATAGCCCGCCAATTCTAGAGTAAAGCCCCCTCCGTCTCAATGCCATAAGATGCGGGCCCGTTGCCCTCTAGAACCCGGCCATCCGTACACCCCTCCTTGGGGTAATCCAAGTACAGAAAGTAAAATATACAACGGGTACATCGACCTCACCCCGGTCGTGCCCCAAAAGAATAATATATAAACAGGCAGTGACGGCAGTCCACATGTCGGACGCTCGCCCCGCAATATCAAATGTACATAATAAACCAAACTGTACTACCATTGCATCCAGGCTATCCCCCACGACCAATCCGCAACATCATAGCACATCACAGAACAGCAACGTGAATGTCATGTTCGCAAATCCGTCTAAAAGGACTATAGCAGATAGACTGGATTTATCGATCGGGTGACATTCACGGTCGCAGATATAATGTAAATACTGTGAACTAACATGTTTAAAATTTTCGATCGATCAAATTTACCCAAGTGGGCCCCAAGCACAACAGTAGCACTCGGAGAAAATCTGGGCCCAAAAAGAATATTCCAAAAACCCTATTTCCATGTATAAAGCCCTCTGTAAAATTTTGGTACGGCGTTGACTTCCTTCCACCGCGGAACCGCGGCCAAACTAGGGGTTTGGTCGCATTTCCGCGGTCTAACTGAAGCATCACCCAACCAAATTTTTACAGAATGCTTAAATTTGCCTGCATGTGTTTCTGCAACAACCTGAAAAATTTTTAA
Organism: Agapanthus africanus; assembly: GCA_030015575.1. NCBI lineage: Eukaryota > Viridiplantae > Streptophyta > Magnoliopsida > Asparagales > Amaryllidaceae > Agapanthus > Agapanthus africanus. The sequence goes on along the minus strand of JASDDO010000016.1, from coordinate 128,191,253 downwards.
AGCCCAAAAAAATTTCGACAGAAACTAATGCAATGAAAACGCGGTTTTTGAAAATTCATCCGATCGAAGTTCTAAACACGTTAGAGCAAGCTAGACTAGGTTAATGGCGAGGCTCTGATACCACAGTAAGTGCACGGCGGCGCCCCGGCCATCAATCCGACGCCGGAATGCGGAAACGAAAAACTTTTCAAAAACTATTGAACCGGCACCACCGCGCACTAAAAACCCGGATCGGGCCATTAACCTAACACTAGCAAACTAGAAAATGAGTAGAGAGCTATACCAAGCGATCCGTGTCCTTCGGTCTTCGCCTCCACTCCGATCTCCTCACGGAATCTCCGGCCGTCGCCTCCTCATCGAAACGGGCACCACATCGCCGGGTTCTTTTACGGGCTCCCACCTCTGGACCAAGGAAACTCGGGCGCGAAGTTGGCTAGCCGACACGTCCAAGGAATGCTGTAGACTAGTGTAGAAACCATTGTCTCATTTGGGGTTGTGAAGTTGCCATGATGGAGGAATGAAAGAACTTTGGAGTATATCAAATGAGAACAAGAAATTTCCCTCATCACAAAATGAATTCCCTCATCAAAAATGAACCTCTCTCTCCCTTCCTAGATGTGGCCGGCCCCTTATCAAAATGGTGGAGGGAAAAGGAATCAAACATGAAGGGAGGTGAGTGTAGGAAAAGCAAAAGGGTGACCACATCCAAATGTGATGATAATAATATCAAATCAACTTCTAATCCTTTCTAATCTCATTTAATGCTAAAGAAATGATGCATGAAAAAGCAAAGATGCTTAAACCATCATAATCCCTCAAATGCAAGAAACCCCTCCATAAATGCTAATTTGCAAACTTGCAAATTAGCCCCTCCATCAGAAAAATCCGGCCGTGAAGGAACAAACGAAAACGATATCAAGTGCAACACTGTGCAAGGATCGTAAATCCTCAATCATCAAAATCAAATCATTCGAATAAATCACCCAAAGCATCAAAATCAATAATGGCGGCATAGTACCGCTCAAGCGCATCCTCTAAGAATCTCGGGCCAACTGTCGCGGTCACTAGTGGGACGTCTCGTCGATGATCATGAACTCTGGCCTGCTGGTGTGCGTAACAATGACCACTCCTAGGTCAAGGTCTTCACTGGGAATTACCAATCTCTCGGTCCATCGGCTCATCGGCCTTGTCAGGTGTTCTAACGGGGATGATCCCGTTCTGGCACGTCTCTTGTCATCTCCCGGTCAATCATCGCGACCACTCGTAAGATAGCATATCACTGGCGTCGGCCTCTGGCTCTCTGAATGTAAGTGACACATCTGATCCTGGATGCAAGTATCATTGCAGCAGTGTCCCGGAAGGAATCCTGCTCACGGTCTCTTCCATGTCTCGTCTCTGCCAACTGTCCGGAAGTCATCGTCCTTTCCGATATCTGCATCTTGCTCCGGAACGGCTGCATACTCATCGCGACTCCTTCTGGAAGGTAAATCCAAGCACCATGCCTCGGCATGCGCATCGCATCTCTGATGTCGGCGGAGTGGAACGTCGTCTTATCCAGATCTTGTACGGACCTCTTTACTCCACTTTCTCTAATGTCGACTGCTTCGGACTCGTCTCATCGTGGCTACATGGACTGAGCTCCAACGGCTATCCTCGTATCGGGAGTCTCCCAAGAAATGCATCTCACCACCTAGCATCCGAATTAAGTCGAGCCATCCGATCGAGTCGTCAAAACCTCATAATCCCCAAGAGCTCAACCTCTTGGGCACAGTTTAATAGTATCGAGTACATACCACAGCATCGGTGGTCCAGCCGTAGAAGGGCAAACCCAAGCCTCACTAATGGCGCCGTAGAACTGCCGCAAACCCGAAGGTTCAAAGGCTTTCACACGGTCATTAAGTCGAGTTAGGGTTTCATTCTTCTAGAGGGACCATAGAATTGCCTGCATGTCTTTCCGACTACTTTAAACTTGGAATAATAGATTTCTGACATTCGATCGTCTTTGTCGACTCCCAACGTCTCCGCGTGAAGTCGTCTCTAGCTGGAATCAATCTATCTTATGACCTCGCATCGGGGTAGGCGAACGATCCACATGTCCTAGTCATTCATCCTCGATGACTAGCGACCTTCTATCATCTCTTAGTACAACTCATTTTGCACTAACTCCAGCATCTGGGGCAATATCTCGTCGTTCGCAGCAATAACTGGCTCGCTCGTCTGCACGCTGAACAGTGCCTCGATCATCATGAATAAGCAACACACCAACGGTCATCAAAATCTGGCTGGCCTCTATCATTGGCTCAATCCTCTAGTGTCGATCAGCACATCCGAGTAACCTCATAAAGGCGATCCGCCAAACTCTCGTGGCGCGGAAACACAGTAGAAAGACACATCTCTGCAATCGTGTGTTGCCGGAATTTCGCCCTGGTCAGTCCTCGTTCGTGACAAGCTCCTGCTGACCGCAACTCTAGCTGTAGCTCTCCCTGCCCGTAATCATGGCAGCAAACCATAACTGGTACTGATGAGGCTAGATCGTAATGAATATAATACTGAGAAAAGAAATGTACATCTATCGTAAATATGTCGTGGAACATACCTACGGTACGTCACTCTACTTTAGTCACCTATTCCATCAACCAAGGGTCATCCTACGCTCCGAAGGTAAAACCTAACGCTTTGATACCAACTTTGTCACGACCCGAAAGTACGGAACATGACCAGCACTTAAACTACGAACGTCTCGAGGCGTACGTAATCTAAGTAAACCGAAAACCCAGAAATCCAAACCAAGAAAAGTAGTAGAGTGAAGGAAAACCAATTTAAAATCAAGTAGTTTTAATAGCATAAGCCGAGTTATGCGGTTTTAAAAACATAAAGTATTTCCTGAAAATTTCGGCAGAGTCTCTTTTGTAAATACTGGCTCCCAAACGGGATACAACATGAATAGTATACGAAATCAATAAAAAGGCATCCCCAAGCGGGAGCTAGCTCTTCGTCAATCGACGGTCACAACCACACAAGCAATATAATATACAACGCCAACGGCGAGGATCAAAACTCAAAAGGAACTCAAAACAACAAGAAAACCACAGAAATACAACGCGCGACTCTAAGGTCGAAAGAATAAACATCACTGGTCTCTATCTCAAATAAATACATGTTTGGTTGATGGAACTTCTAGATACAACAGAATAATGATATACAAGATATATAATGGGGGTACGATACAAGTAAACCCACCTACTAGCAAATCACCCGAAGGAAACTATGCCCGCAAAGCCGTAATGAAACCTGTACGGCAAACCTGAAAGAAACTGGGGCACAACGGGGGTGAGTTGCCAACTCGTGAATAGAAAAACATCTACGGAAAGAAATCGCATAAATAACGCAACCTAGGTCAAAGATCATAATATATACTCAATTATATATATAACATGCAACCTATAACAAGGCTAGAGTAAATATCTAACCCGAGTGTAATCTCATGTGCCCGTGTCAGTGCATCAGGTAGCAATATATCATATGAATGAGGTATGAATGCATGAAAACAGAATACATGTAAATGAAGAACTGTTTTCATAATTTAGTGAGATTTCCTTTGTATTTTTAAAATGAGGTATCATAATGAAATCAGCATAAAACAGTGCCTAGCATCGGCACAAAACATAATCCCAATATCTCGATGTTTCTGTATCACAGTCTCTGTACCTCAATATATCGAAATCTCAATGTCTCAATCACAATATCTAGGGCGCCGTCAGTCCAGACCAGCCCCTACCATCCATCTCAAGACCACGACGGTATCCTCCGGATATCCGACGCGTCGGGTAAAATCACCGGTAGGTAGTGCTCCCCTGCCAGGCTCACATCGTCATCATCATGCGCTTCTTGCCCCGGGGTACCTTATCGGATCCACCATGTACCCGAAACGGTTCATCCGTCTCCTCGAATCGGGTCTCGAAATCCATCAGCAAACTCATGGTGGACGACTCATACATCATGGGAAAAACCGCACTTTTTATTTAAAAAGAGAGAAATCAGTTTATATAAGTTTTGTAGTTTTCCCCCCAAATCCAGAAAATTTCATGGAAATCCGAATCCAAATCATCAATAGCATGTAAAAACCATGAATATAAGCATAACAATGAATAACAGTATGCATGAAGTGACAAGTAATAACTACAATGTTAAGCTGGCATATAAGGCAGGCACACTTATATCATGTCAAATTACTAACTAACAAGCTAAGTCAAGCAATAATATTTTCTAAGGTGTACGTGACATGGCAATTACCGATGAAGATGTGTGTGAGCCGGCAAGTAAGTGTACGTGGTACATACGCATCATCGGTAATGGTGCTGGTGTCCTAACAATATGATATCAACATTGCAATAAGAAATTATAACATAAGTATGCGATGCGAAGCGAACCACAATAATAAGCGGGAGCTGAATACAAGACGCAACTGCAACTAACCTGCATTAATCTAATATAATTCCTACAAATGGTGCCTTTTGAAATAACATGAATCATGGGGTTTTGAAAATAGGGGCTACGGTGTTTTTATGAAAAGATACGTCTTTTGAAATATCCGTAGGATCCCTTGGGCTGTCTTTTAAAATACCCACGATTCGTTAGTTTTTGAAATATGTAAGAATCGAATCTAATCTAACAATTAAACTAAACTAAAGGGCTAAGCTAACAAGCTGGACTACAGGTAAGGAAACCGCCTAACATCTGAGTCGATACATATACATACCTGTATATATATTATTCGGTGATCTCGCCTCAATAATATCATATCCGATACCATATCTATAATCAGACATCCCAAGTCAAGAGTGCGGATCAATCATCAAGATAAAGCTCGTACGTAAATCCGTCGTACGGCATCCCCAAATCTGGGTACGGGTCAATATCATATTCCTCACACTATTCCTCTGGTATCCTCTTTATCCAAGATCATAGTCTAGGGTACTGACCTATGTCTAGTACAATACTAATATCCTCAATATACTCATGATCTGACTACAGATCGACAATCTCGTACAAACCGATACCGTCAGCACATAGCATCATCAAGGGTATACGTCGCCCGATACGGCCTAATATCAATATCCTAGCATATTATTCCTCATATCACGATCACATGTCGACCATTTTATTTATAACACTATTCACCCGTATCGCCGCCCCAAGATCCGCTATAACACCAGGACGTACCTCAAGTACGAATCCTGCCATCTCACCGATATCACAACCACAAAACAAATCTCATCGACTCAGCTCAATCCCAAGTATCATCCTCAAATCCGTATGTGAACACATAGTCCCATACCCATGTGAACACATAACTATAAAGAATCCCATGAGCACATATAAATAGGAATGTATGCAAGTATGTATGTGTGTATGTGTAGTGCAACACTACCCTAGGGTTCGCAACACTAAAGTAATCCAACACACCAATATCCATCCTAACATCGTTATTAATCACAAATAACATATAATAATTGTTGGTGTGTATACGCATCCGTATACACCACCACGGACTGCGGGGGTGCTATACGCCATCCACCCGACTTCTCCCCGTAGATATAAATCTACTCACCTGATCCTCGCTCGCCGGTGCCGACGTCGCCACGCGCTTGCTTGTCGTCTCGAAGTCCACATGGGGGTACCTACATATCACAACGCATCGTATCGCATTAAAATCAGACTCATGACCAAAACGACACACGAATCCCACATAAGTCAAAACCTATGGTTGCTTTCACAAATCAACCCAAAAACTCTCGACGTCGGTGTACAAACGCCAGACCATCGAGAAAAAACCCAAATACACTCATTTGCACATTCACGAACACTAATTTTAATATAAAATAGGTTAAAACTCACAAAAACCCCAATTTCACTTAAAAAGTCATTTTTCCGAAAATCTAGCAAGCACAAATCACCGTTTTAGTACAAAACTCGATGTATAAACGAATCTAGGGGCCATAATATCCACTCAATATCATAACCAAGTCATATAAACCATTACAATAATTTATTCTCATCAAAATATATATATTTACAAAACCTAGTTAACAAAACTAGCACAATTTTCCATTTTAGCTCAAAACTTGGTGTTTTAATCAACTTTAACTATTTTAACAATTCTAGTGGCTAAAATGCCCACTAAATAACTTAATTAAGTCACCCAAACCCAAAATAAATTTTAAACTCACTAATTATAATAGATCTAAAAAAACTAGTTTGCAATTAGCTTAATTATGATAATTTAGATGTAGAAATTAGCAAATTTGGCACTTAGATTACACTTTGCATGACTTAGCATGATAACTACACTATACAATCATAAACAATGTTAAAAGCCCTCACTTGATTTTAAAAACCCAATTCTAGAATTTCCAAACCCTAACTTTAAAATTCTAACTAGCAATTCAAAACTTAATTTAAACTACTCATTAACTTAATTGAAGAAATAATCAAACAATTTAACAAAAAGCCAAGATTTATTATACCTCAAGAACAATGGAACATACATAGAACATGGCCTCCAAATTGAAATCTTTGCATCATGATCCATGCTAAAAGAGATAAGGGAAAATGGGTAGGGATTGGATTTTTATTTTGTGGGATTTTTGTGTTGATTTTTGGGCATTTTGTGATGAAATTTTGATGAGAAATGAGAGGAAAAGAGAGAGGGGCTGCTGTTGTGGGAAAGGAGAGAGAGAGGGTCGGCTGAATGGGGAGGGGGGAGAGAGAGGGAGGTGGGGAAAAAGTCAAGATAATACCCAAAAGTCAAAGCCCAAACTCCTTTTGCCCAATTTCTTTCATTCCTTTGTTCTCTTTTCTTTGTTTTTTTTTTGTGAGATGAGAGGCCCAAGAATGGTGGGCTGTAAAGGGGCCGGCCAGATCTATAGGGGAGGGGGTGTGGGTTTTGTTTGGGTGAGAAAAAAAGATAAATGTTGTACCCCTCTTCCATCGACACTAATTTCACCGAAAAAAAGCCTTTTTCTTCGATATTTTCTAAACCGTTTTGGCAAACCATTTCATTTCAAAAACCATATGATAAAATTTTGATTAATGTGTTATGATGCACAAAATTTGTTTCAACTCATTCCAATTTATAATTTTCCCTAATTAAATGTATTAGTGACGGCTTAAAATAATAATAAAATAAAATTTTTTCAGAAAATTTGAAATTTCATCAGTGGCTCAATAAACACCAAATACTAGCAATTACATAGCTAGAATATGTATATTTAATTTTTATAATAAGATATTTGCATTTTGACTTTTTTACAGAAAACCCCCTTATTTTACCGATTTTCCGAAATTTCACCGAAACGATTTTCAAAACGTTACAATTGATCTTCCAAATGGTAGAAAATCAACCCTCGTCATAGCCTGGGTCAACCCACAAACAGCCATTACATAAACGTGCCTTGAGTTATCCAGAGTCTGGTTTTAAGCATAGGCCGGACAACTCCCCGTACCTTAACATCGTTCAGATATGAACTGTTCTATATCCAATTATGAACTGTTCTAGAGGCACTGATTTAATTGAACCAGATTCAAATCATGCAGCTGTCTCCAGTGCATGTCTAATAAATGGAAGGAGGTCGATCAGCGTTACTCAACTCAGGAATGCTTCCAATTATGAGTAACCTGAAAGAGAAGCAAGTTCTCTTAATCACTACTATCAACTGAATACCATACACAAGTATCTACATCTTCGATCACCTTGAAGAATCCTGATACTTGCAATACCTGCTTCTCTACTTTATTCATATACCTATAACTTCTCAAAACTTGGACCCTGTGTTTCTACGAAACACCTGTCTAAAAACTAGAGAAGTCATAAGTAAACCGAATATAGTACGAGAACCAACACCTCTGTCCTCATGGACGCTGGACAACATACAATACTTTGTATAAGTCCCCTGAGCCTAATAACTCAAACCTTGTGTGTCGTAGGTTGAAAACTGTACTTATGGTTAAGAAGAATTACACCGCTGTTTAATGCTCCTTACCTAACCATCCACTGATATAGGTAAATGTCATCGACATAATTTCGAAAAGGTATATCTCACTCTATAAAAATAGACGTACAGATATATCAATTTGAAATTGGTGCATGACAGCGGATATTCAAAACTATATATTTGCCGTCCGGCAAACAACCCAGGTGACTTTCTCAAATATCACCGATTACAACGAATCCCGATATAATGAGGATGATCGCCCAATTCCCAATAACTTACTCCTACTCATCATCTGTAAAACCATACAGATGTGAGAATCTTACCTGGTAAATACATACCCTGGAATAAGTATCTAATCGGGAAATCAGTTTTCCTTTAACAGTACACAGCGAAACTGAAACATTAAAATGTTTCGATGGGGTATCCCGGTATTCCTAGTAATGCCTCTTCCATTATCCAGATTCACAACTGTAACCGTGTAATTCTTTGCCATCTTTCTAAATCCCTTTATATGTCTTTAGTCATTACCTTCTGTACACCCCTTTAGGCCAAATGGTTTTCTTCCTTCCTTACCGTTCGGCACCACCCTATGGTTTGGAAGAAGACTATCCAATAAGCATAATGGGTGTACTGTCCTAATCCTAGGAGCACTCGCAATGCGAGAGAAGGTGAAGATAAAAGTCAACCGAATAAACCTTATTCCTATTTCTCCTGAACCAGAATCCATCCCCGAACTGGAACAAGTTCTTTTCGAGTTCGTATATAACCATACGATGGAGTATCCAATAAACTATGGATCTTCGTAGTGATACGGAGTGTCCCGGAGAAATACAAAGGTGATTTAGGATTGGCGAAGAAAAACTTGGTTTGGTCGTGAATAGCAGTCGCAATTTACTTTTCCCTCTTACTAATCCCTTGATATGTCTTTACTTAATACCTTCTGTACACCATCGTTATGCTAATTGGTTTTCTTCATTCCCCACAGTTCGGCACCTGCCTATGGTTTGGAAGAAGACTATCCAATTTTCGTAATAGGTGTACTATCTCCTAAACCAAGGAGTACTCGCAACCTGAGAGAAGGTAAAAGGAAAAGACAACTGAATAGTCCTATTCGTTTTCTCCAGAACCGGAAACCATCCTCGAATAAATTCCTTCGGGTTCGTATATAACCATACGATGGTTTTGTCCAATGGAAGTGGACGTTCGTAGTAATACTGGGTGTCCTGGAGAAAAGGGTAAAAGTAGGAGTGGCAATGAGGTTTGCAACTCTGACAATCCAAAAGCCAGTGTTTAAGAAGGTTCGGTTAATTTTGGTCACTGAGTCATAGTCTTAGGGTCGGGTCAATGGTCGCTGCCAAAGAGAGAGAGAAAAGAAACACTCAGCGTGCACTCTACCCTAGATCAGAATGGTTACCAATTTATCTAATCTGGAAACCTCCCACTGTACCGTCAAATTCTCCTCCAAACCTGAAAGAAGAATTAGTCGGGATCACCCGAGGAGTAAACCAACTCATCAGTGGGAATCGGGATCCAACTATCATCGCATGATAACGTGACGGAATCCGCTCACATCATCACACTCCAGAAGGTATGCGCATATCTGGCAAGTTTCAGTTTCTTTTGAAACTCCCGATGTGATTTCTGCCCCATGCTCTTATGACCTTGACTTTGGCCAACAAATCATAAGTCACATGTCAAGTTCTACCCGTCATTCTCCAGGTTAATTTGAGCCCACCCGCACAAGCCCTTGACTTTGGCCAACAAGGCTATACGACTGCCCTAAACCAACGCATCTATCTATGTTGCATATGAATACCCAACAGCTACCAAACACTGTGCCTTGACTTTGGCCAACAAACACAGCTTGAATACTATTGACTATCCATATGAAACGACGGAGGGCTACGAATGGTTTCTGGCGAAAACCTTTAACGTAAAGAACTTGATATCGTTGAAGAAACTGGATAGCTTTTATGAAAATATAGTGACAAAAACCTTTGCTAAAGAGGTCACTCACTGTGAAGGGATCTCGGCTCTTTCCCCATAGAATGAGGTGCAGGATATTCCAACTGAATACCACGGTGCAAAGCAAAAGTAATCGGCTATAGTGAAGTTAATGCCCTGACGCAAACTTCTGTCCAAGGGGTCACTCCCGGTGAATGGATCTCGGCCCTTGCCTCGTCGACTGAGGAGCAGGATATTCCAACTGAATACCACGATGCTAAACAAAAGAGAACGTCCTTGCAATAACAGCTTTTTGAAAATAGTTCCAACAACATCAGAAAAGGTTTGTTTTTAACTTGCATTGATCCGAATCAACGCAGTCCCATCAATTGATCACACCAATAAAGAACGAAAATAATGATGTACGTATATGCCATCCGCATTCGCCACTGGGTCCCGTCATTACCCGTTAGGTTACTTAACTAACGACAGAGCGGGGACTGGACTAGCGCGGATGCAAAACATATACAACATCTACTAGTATATATATCAATATATAATATTTCGTTCTAGGCGTGATAAAATGCAACATCACAGAAATGTAATAAGCATCACAGAACAATACAGATATCTGGGATCCCCGGGTTTCACAGAGCCGCTACTGAAACCCGACGTTCCCCTGGTCGTGTGGATAGCCTGTGCAATGAAATCCTAGACCCCTACGGGAGCGGCAAGTTACCCGCCTAAACCTGAAGCGGGGCAGCCCCCTTCAGCAACGTGAATGGACCACCCAGCACTTCACGGAATCCGGTAACTTGGGCACCCCTCCTGGGTCAACCTGTACCCCTACGAGTGCGGCGAATAGCCCGCCAATTCTAGAGTAAAGCCCCCTCCGTCTCAATGCCATGAGATGCGGGCCCGTTTCCCTCTAGAACCCGGCTATCCGTGCACTCTTCCGCGGGGTAATCCTAATACAGAAAGTAAAATATACATACAACGGGTACATCGACCTCGACCCGGTCGTGCCCCAAAAGAATAATACAAACAGGCAGTGACGGCAGTCCACATGTCGGACGCTCGCTCCGCAATATCAAATATACATAATACAACCAAATCTGTACTACCACTGCATCCAGGCTATCCCCCACGACCAATCTGCAACATCACAGCACAACACAGAACATCAACGTGAATGTCACGTTCGCAAATCCGTCTAACCGGGCTATAGCAGTTAGACAGGATTTACCGATCAAGTGACATTCACGGTCGCAGATATAATGTAAATACTGTGAACTAATGTGTTTAAAATATTCGATCGATCAAATTTACCCAAGTGGGCCCCAAGCACTTCTGTAGCACTCACAGAAAATCTGGGCCCAAAAAGAATGTTCCAAAACCCCTATTTTCAACACAGAGACACTCTGTAGAAATTTGACACACTGAACAGTAAGGGCTGCGGCGGAACCGCGGCCCAAGCATGGGTTTGGCCGCGGTTCCGCGGTCGTATAGTGTGTTCACGCGATCAAATTTCTACAGAAGTCTTAGAATTCCCTGCACATCATTCTGCAAAAACCTGAAAAAATTTTGGAGCCAAAAAAAATTCGACAGAAACTGATGCACATAAAAACGCGGTTTTTGGAATTTTGTTCGATCGGAAATGTAAACACATTAGACAAAGCTAGACTAGGTTAATGGCGAGGCTCTGATACCACTGTAAGTGCACGGCGGCACCACCGCGCACTATAAACCCGGATCGTGCCATTAAACTAGTCCTAGCTATCTAGAGAAGGGGGTAGAGAGATATACCGAGCGATCCGTGTCCTTCGGTCTTCTCGTCGTCGTCCCGATCTCCCCGCGGAATCTCCGGTCTCCACCTCATCGCCGGAAGGGCACCACGTCGCCGGCTTCTTTTACGGGCTCCCACCTCTGGACCGAAGCAACTCGGGCACGAAGCTGGCGAGTCGACGTGCCCAAGATTTGATGTAGAATATAGTGTAGAAAGCTATGTCTCGTTTGGGGTATTGGAAGTTGCCTTTGATAGAGGAAATGAACTTGTGGAATTTTGTGATGAACTTGGGGATTTTTGCAAGCATGTGAGAACCAAAAATCCCCCACACAAAATTAGGCAGCCCCCCTCTCGTTGCTTGGTCGGCTATGCACCAAGGAGTGAATGAGAGGAGAGTGTGAGAGTGAGAAGGAGGGTGTAGTGTCCAAATGAAAATGAGTATATCAAAAATCAAGAGAGAGAGAGAGGATTATCACCATCAAAGAACCTCACTCCAAAACCCAATCATGAACAACCATGATTGCTCCAAAACCAACACTCCAACAACCTAATCATCAACAACCATGATGACTTAAAAAGTCAAGCCATGATGAAAAGAAGAAGAAGTCAAATGAAGTCAAATGGTGGAGGAATTATCATGATACAACAATATGCAAATAACACCCTCCACAATGCTTATTTGCACAAATGCAAATAAGCCCTCCTCCACCAATCTTCAGCCAATGAAAGATACAAAGAAATATGGCTGAAACGGAAAACAAACTGGCATCTCCAAAAAACTGATCCCGTAATAAATTACAGGAAAACCCCGCTACTGTATATACATACCCGCATTTGTATTCCGACCGAATACAAATGCAATGAGACAAAGTCTACACTGTACAATACTAGGATCCGGCTTAAACCAAAGCCCGCTAGTATTAACCGTCCGATCCTGATCCATGCAATGCCGCACGTATCTGATCGAACCATGCCATATCTCCATACGGCCTCTACAGCGTTTCGCCCGAAAACTTGAGCAACTGTCTGTGGGGGACTCTAAAGACTCGTCAATACTATGGCTGTGGATTTAACCACTAGCACGTCAGAGGTATTAGCCATACGTGATGGGCTACCAGCTATTGACCAAAAGGGACGTCGATGAGCGAACTCATCCTGACACCCTACTGAGCCTGTCAGTGACAATATCCGTACAGTCCGGTCCGTTCGTCTATGAGCATCGCTGGCGGGCCTAGGGGGTTGGTAAAAGTCAGACCCCCAAAATCGGTACAAGTCGTGTCGGAGTGTAGCCCAGAACACCCTGAGATACTACTGGAATACCTACCAGTAAATCTCCTGTCTTGGCCAAGGACTTCGTGTAATGGCTCTCCTAGACACAGCGCAACCACACCCCCAATACCGGGAGAGACGAACCCCTGAAGATCCGCTCACTGCCTCCATGTGGCTCGGGACTGTACCCAACTAAAACCTGTTTGCACGTCTCCTTTGAGCGTGGTAGGGTAGTAATCAAAGCACAGTGGGAACTCATACGAGACAAATGACGATCTCAGGTCGATGAACTAACCTGTACACATGTCAACAGGGAACTGCTATCTGACGTCAGGTATAAGACCAACTAGCATGTTCCCGGCGAGTCCTGTCCGGTGTACTCATAACCCAATGAGCACCTGTATACATCTTAGGTGAACCAACTGACACCAGTGGCTTGTGAGACCGGCCACCGTCCCTCGTCGGGGTCTCGACTGTATACACTAGTCTACTCTGGAGTATCGATGCCCTGTCTCGAAACTCCCACAACTAGGGACCTTTTAAGGATGTGCTTATAGACTACCAGGTCCCACGTATATGATCGCCCTCATACTGCTGGCAGTCAAGCAAGAATCCTAGGGGCTCTATCAACGTGCAATAGTGACCTGTAAGGTCACCTGAAGCAGTACACGATGATAAAGGTAAACCGGATAGCATACTATCATCTTGAGTAAGACTGTCCTCCTGGGATAGGTCCTCCCTCAATCATTGCAATCACGTGCATGTGATCCAATAATTGACTCTGAGGGCACTATCTCCAACAATGTATGCCCTAGAGGCCATTACTATACATGAGATGTATATTGTAGTGGATGCTTGGACATATATAAGGAGGACTTTCTTGCTCGACATGATAGTATGCTATCTGGTTAGTCTTTATCTTAACATGTACACTGATTGTCTCTCTGTTACATGTTGGTAAAGCCCTTAGGATGTGTACTTGACTACCAGGACTATGATTAGATCATACTGTGGGGCCATGGTAGTCCATAAGTACATCCTTTAAGGTCCCAAATCTTGGGTGTATCGAGACGGGGCATCGATATACCAGAGTAGACTAGCGTATAGCTTCTCGACCCATATACATGGGCGATGGATGATCCCATATCCATTGGTGTTTGACATCAGAGATGATATACGGGTGCTCAGTGGAGACTGGGTACACTGGACGGACTCTCGGAGAACTCCTAGATGGTATTATACCTCACGTCAAATGGCAGTTCTCTGGTGACACTGGTACAGGTTTGTCTGTAGACCCGAGATCGTCATAAAGTCTTGTGTGATTCCCACTGTGCTTTGATTTCCACCTTACGATGTCCAAGAGGGTGTGCAAAACGGTGGTTTTTGGTTACAGTCCCGAGTCACATGGTGGTAATGAGCGATAAGAGGGGTTTCGTCTCTCCCGGTATTGGGGGTTGTTCATATCAGTTTTTTGCATTTTTATACCGCCCAATTTTTATCACATTGCTTATCGGTAGGTACTCTTGAGCCGTGTTTGCTAGTCAATTGCAGGATACATGTTCTCAGCTCTAAATGGTGAAATTCATGGAAAAGCACGAAAAAATCCGGATTACTGCCAACCACAGATAAAACGCGGGTCTCCGCTCTCTATCCGTATGTTGCCCGCACACCAGTTTAAGAGAAAAAATGGCAAATCAATGTTATTTTCATGCACAAAGCTCAATGGAAACACAAGATCCAACATATCTACGCGGAGCTCGAGGAAATCATGGCAAAAGATCCACATCACATCACCTTTTGATCAACATAAATTCTGGAAAAATCGTGAAGAAAAGCTGAGAAAAAACATATACCAGACTAAAGAACATAGAAGACCAAGGAAGAACACAAAAATATAGACCCCAACTCCCCTATAGGGCCGCGGATCGACGGCCAATAGGGGGTCTAGGCCGCGGATCAACGGCCGTACAGGCGCGCGCAGCTGATGAGTTTTCAAGGGGTGTTTGGTCTTTTCATGTTGATCCAGAATGTTGCCCTAGAATTTCTGTTTCCTGCCTATAAATAGTCCAGAACTTGCCAAAGCCAAGGGTCCATAATCTGGTATTTAGATTTTAGAATACATGTTGTTGTTCTTCCTCTTCTCATCTCTTCTCCATTAAAAACGTTGTTAGTGAGCTTTTGTGAGTGAAGGATGAATAAAAGAGTTCTTTTTGTTACCATGCTTGTCTTGTTATTTTGTTAATGATAATTGCTTGTATTTTTCATTTGCTAATCTAGTTGTTGTTATTGTTGTTTGTTTCTTTCTTGTTCTCTTTTTCTTTATCCTTAAACAACAATGATGCTTAAGCTTGATCCTTTCCAAAGTGAGGTCTCAATAGCTAGTTGTAATCTTCTAACCTCTTTCTTTCTATCTTCCTCCTTTGTTTTATTTTCTTTTTCTTATAATGGGTGAGTAGTTTTCATACTTGTTAGGGTAGGATAAGGAAAGTTTGAGAGAAGGAAATCTCTCTCACTCTTTTCTTACCCAACATCTTAATTCGGACTCCCGTTAATTGAACCACAATCCGCTCCCTACGGCACCCTATCCTACATGATAGCGGTGATTCCTTAGTGAGACCGGTTGTGGTTGAATTAACCGGAGGTTAAGGCTAAGAGCCAAGAACGGACGGACAACACCAAAAGGAAGAACTTATGCGTTGGAAAGCCTAGCTTATACTCGCAAGTTCCTTCCTAGTCGTGCTAATCCCTGTTGTTGCCGATTACCATAACACCGATATTAAGAGTGGCAAAGAAAGAAGTGAGCGACTCCTAACTCAAACTAACCTAATCCTAACCCTAATAAGCTCTCTTTATATATCATTTTAGCACATAGTTAATCTCAAAACAAACCTGGACATTTGGACTTAACTCGTTAAAACACTTAGAAAAAGATTCCCATCTCCCTGCGGACGACCCGTACTCAACCGGCTAGCTACAAGCGAAACCGTCTTGATTGCGGTAATTAACTAAGCACGCAAAAACCTTACCAATCAAATGGCGCCGTTGCCGGGGAGACGGTAGTTTATTTCTTTGTGTAATTTCGGGTTAATTTGTGAATATAAAACTAACCGAAAAAACAAAAAAAAAATACATTGTAAAAAAAACCATCTTGTTATTTTTTATTAGTTTTTGTGCAAGTGTGCAGGATAAAAAAAATGAAGTTCGAGTTCAGTGCCAAAGACGTGGGAAGTTAGACCCATATTTCGCGGCTACACCGCGTTTGATCAAAACGGAACCAACGGTCTACTGTGAAATTCTGGAGCAAATCCAGTGAGCAAATCAAGATTCGGGAGCTCCAAACAGGAAGAGGACACCCAACAGAGCACAACCCAGAAAATTGAAGGCCCAAGCCGACTCTTTGGCCGCGGAACCGCGACATAAGCAGGGACTGGCCGCGGAACCGCGGCCGTTTGGTGCCCTCATCAACTCAAATTCCCTGTAAGTCCTCCTCTCCTCTCCCCCACTCCTCTGAACTCCACTGAACTGTGTTTTCTGCAGCATTCTTTGCGCAAACTCTCTTCCCCCTTCCAATAAATTATTTTTGTGCAGGATTCTTTGCGCCGCGCTAAAATAAAAATTGTTTGCAGTTGATTGTTACTGCTTTGCATATATTAATACGGACTTTAAGGGGCTTGAAACCAATCCAGATTGGGTGGGGATTTCATCACCCTTCCCAGGACCCCAGAAATCACAAAAAGCATATGCATTGACCATTGCTTAAATTAAAAAATACTAGACTCGGCCCTAAGGACTTCGCGCTCAATAGGACAGAGGACTAGTTACAGGCATCGGCCGTTTATCCTATCCTGACTTTGCGGTGTCTAGGCAAGTGTGTCCAAGGCAAGTGGTTACTTAATTAGGACCACTACTTACGTAGTGGGGAGCCTCCCACTTACCTGGCACTTACCTGGCCGCAATTGTTGGAGAAGAGGCGGTTTGAGGTCCTATTTCTAGCCCTTTGGAACAGTTAGGAGCTGACCTAGGTGACCCTAGATCTAGGTGTGATTGTGCATATCTTGTTTGTGATTGCTTGAAGCCGTAAGCCCGTACATATTTCTGTAAAGCTCTTTCTAAGAAAAAAGAAAAAAGAAAAAAAAACACAAAACCAAAAACTTATATAAAAACTTGCCCTTTGTCACCAGAATCCATTTTTTCACTCCACCACCCATCGTATTTCTCCATTGACGTTTTCTTACCCTCACCTTCTCCGCTTTGACTATACTAAACTCGTTTAGTGTATGTCCGCTTGGACTCGGGACACTAGCACCTGCCTAGTCCGCGTTACGTTAGTCGCTACCGACTACGCGATCGACTCAGACGTCGAAACTCCGTCCACGCCTCTTTCACCCTTACTTTTGCCGGCCAACTCCGACGTTGACCGGAATTCTGTTCATACATCCTCACCTTCACCATCACCAACCTCTTCTTCCGCGATGTCAGGATTTAATCCAAACATCTCTTTGACTCCCCCGGGATTGACTCCACCTCCTATGGAGGCAACTAACCCACCACCACCACCTGTTGTAGCGCCGCAGCGAATCGCGCTCCAGGATCGTTTCTATCCCACCCGTTCTACACTTCCCACCTGTCTTTCTCTTCCACCGGCCAATGGGGATAATTTTGAAATTAAGCCCCACTTCATTAACATGCTTCCGAAATTTCATAGGCTTGAATCTGAAGATGCCTATATCTTCATCAACAAGTTCCAAAATGTTTGTGCCATGATGAAAACTACACAGCTGTCGGACGATGCTATACGGCTACGGGTCATTCCGTTCACTTTATGTGATCTTGCTGAAAAATGGCTGTATAGCACCGCTTCCCACTCCATAACCAGTTGGGACGAGTTTGTGAAAGTGTTTCTCAAGAAATTCTATCCGAATCATAAAACCGCTAGGATCCGTAACGAAATCAACCAATTCTCTCAGCTTCCTTCTGAACCCTTCTGGAAGTGCTTTGACCGGTATAAAGACCTTCTTGTTCAGTGTCCTCGCCATGGTATCAAGAAATGGCAACTTTGCCAAACCTTATACGAGGGCCTGAACCCAGCAACCAAGCAGTTGTTGGAAACCATTTGTCAGGGCCACTTCCTATCGAAATCTGACGAGGAAGCGTGGCAATTCTTCGACGACCTTGCGGAACAAACGCTTCAATGGGAGAGCACCAGACCAACTTCTTCTTCTTCTTCGTCCACTTCTACTGGTCAGTCTAGGGTAGGAATTCACCAACTCGATGTCTCTATTGCGATGAAAGCTGAAATGGCTGCAATAACGAGAAAACTTGAAGCGATAGAGAGCAAATTTTCATCTCCTACTCCTGCCCCTGTTCTTCCCCTTCGTACCATTTGTGCTTGTTGTTCCGATCCTTCTCACTTAACCGAAGAGTGTCCTTACAATCCACCATCCCAAGGACAGGATCAGGTTAATGCTGCATTTCAGCAAAGACCGAGAATGATCTATACTCTTCCACCTACAATCCCGGTTGGAGGAACCACCCCAATTTTGCCTGGAATCAGAATCAGCAACAATTCCAAGGCAACAATTTCCAGAGGCCTCCTCCTCCGCAACAACAAGCACAACAACAAACTCAACAATAGTTTCAGCAGCCCTTCCAACCCCAACCTTTTCAAAATCAGACGAACAACTTTGCACCCAACAATTCTTTTCCACAAAACAACTTTGTTCCGTCAAACAACGATAAGGTTTCCTCGCTAGAACGATGTCTGGAGGCGTTCGTTAAACAATCGACACAATCCACCGCCAACATCCAGTCGTCTATTCAGTCTATGGTGCAACACACTGCTGCACACGGGCAAAGCATCAAGACCATCGAAGTCCAGATTGCACAGCTGAATGCGGCGTTAAGCGAGCGAGAAAAGGGGAAGCTTCCATCTCAACCACTCCCAAATCCCGGTCACCCACATAATGTACATGTTGCTCTTGAACAACAGAACCATAATGTGAGTGCCATGACTACATTGAGATCGGGAAGGATGCTGCACAACAACATCGGCACAACAACATCGGCACAACAAATGAGGATAATGACACCTCGGCCGCTTCTTCTTCTTCTTCTTCGTCTTCTGAGCCTATTCTCCATTCGCCAAAAGGCTTTTCTTCTTCTTCTTCTGCTCTGAACGGACCCACTTCTCACTCCACGAAAACACCAGCTCTGGGATCCGTTCCAGCTCCACAATCTCCTCCACAAGCATTGGACTCAACCAATTTTAAAAACGTTCCATTTCCAAACCGGTTGAGGTCCAATAAACAAAATCCAAAAATGGAGAAGATTCTTGAGTTGTTTAAGTAGGTTAACATTAACATTCCCCTTTTAGATGTTGTCCAACAAGTCCCGTCCTACTCGAAAATCTTAAAGGACTTGTGCACGAAAAAGAGGAAGTCTCAGGTACCCAAGAAAGTTCTCTTGGCTAGTGCTGTGAGTGATGCTCTTACCCAATCTTTACCACAAAAACGGAAGGACCCTGGCTGTCCTACGATTTCTATTACCATTGGGGATAAGAACATCAACCGCGCACTATTAGATCTTGGTGCCAGTGTTAACCTGCTTCCGTACTCAGTATATGAGCAATTAGGTGTAGGAGAGCTGAAACCCACACACTGTACTCTCCAAATGGCCGACCGATCAATCACCCATCCTAGGGGTGAGCTAGAGGATGTGTTAATCAAGGTTGGGGACTTCATATTCCCCGTTGACTTCATTATATTAGACACACAGCCTGTAGCTAATCCCCGGAATCAAATTCCGGTGATACTCGGTCGCCCATTCCTTGCAACCTCAAATGTTGTGATCAATTGTCGCAATGGTTCGATGAACCTGTCTTTTGGAAACATGACAATTGAACTCAATATTTTTAGGTTGGGGAATCAGCCCTCTGAACCTAATGCTCATATACTAGACGTTTGCTCAATCCAGGAGATCACCCCTGAAGAGTGTGAATTCGAGGAGTTTTTGTTCGATCACGATAACCTTAACGATAATGACTACGAGTGTTTCACGTTCTCGAACGATCTTAGCCACTCACCACCCGAGTTTGAATCCTTCAAATTTCCGGATGAGTTACCTGAACCATCTAACTCGGTCGCTTACACTCGTTTTGAACCTTTGCTGGAATCCTTTGAGTTCGAGACCTTTTCACCAATCTTGCCTTCAATCGTTTCACCTCCAACGCTCGAACTTAAGCCTTTGCTGTCTCACCTTAAGTACGCTTACTTGGGTGAGAACGAGACCCTCCTTGTTATCATCTCGGCTTCTCTCGCTCCAGAGCAAGAGAAAGCCCTTCTTGCGGTCTTGCACAGCAATAGGCAAGCTTTTGGCTGGTCCATGGCGGACATCAAGGGGATTAGTCCCCTGATCGTTGAACATCATATTCATCTGATGGATGATGCCAAACCAGCCAGAGATCCACAAAGGCGACTCAATCCAGTCATGAAGGAGGCTGTGAAAAAGGAAATCGTGAAGTGTCTGGATAGTGGTATCATTTACCCTATCTCTGATAGCAGTGAGTTAGCCCCATTCACGTTGTCCCCAAGAAGTCAGGCATAACGGTCATTACTAATGAGGCAAACGAGTTAATCCCTACTCGCACCCAAACTGGGTGGCGAGTATGCATCGATTATAGAAAACTCAACGCCGCAACGCGGAAAGACCACTTTCCGCTACCTTTCATTGACCAAATGCTTGAACGATTGGCCGGACACGAGTACTACTGCTTTCTTGATGGCTACTCCGGCTATAATCAGATTCCCATCGCCGAAAAAGACCAGGACAAGACCACATTCACTTGTCCTTTCGGCACGTTCGCATATCGTCGCATGTCCTTTGGGTTATGCAATGCGCCCACTACCTTCCAGCGGTGTATGATGGGAATCTTCTCAGACATGGTGGAGAAATTCCTGGAGATCTTCATGGACGATTTCTCCATCTTCGGCGATTCCTTTAACGAGTGTTTGTTGCATCTTGACGCTGTCCTTACCCGATGTAAGGACAAGAACCTCACTTTGAATTGGGAGAAATTCCACTTCATGGTGCGCAAAGGTATTGTCTTAGGACATATCATCTCGCAAAATGGCATAGAGGTTGACAAAGCAAAGATTGAGGTCATTTCCAATCTACCTCCTCCCAGATGCGTCAGAGACATCCGAGCCTTCCTTGGCCATGCTGGTTTCTATAGACGGTTCATCAAGGACTTTAGCAAGATTGCTAGGCCCTTGACTCTTTTGCTGGCCAAGGACACGCCATTCGACTTCAACTCGAGCTGTGTGACTGCGTTCGAGTCATTAAAAAGCTCACTCACTTCTGCTCCCGTTCTTTCTTCACCAGACTGGACGCACCCATTTGAGATTATGTGCGATGCATCCGACTTTGCCATTGGTGCTGTCCTTGGACAACACATCAACAAGATGCCGCACGTAATCTATTATGCGAGCCGAACCCTGAACGACGCCCAACTCAATTATACAACAACTGAGAAGGAATTCTTGGATGTTATATTTGCTTTAGAAAAGTTCAGGCAGTACCTCATTGGCTCTCCAGTCATCGTCTACACGGACCATTCTGCTCTGCGCCATCTTTTTGCGAAGAAAGATGCAAAATCTCGGCTAATACGTTGGATCCTCTTGCTTCAAGAGTTTGACCTTGTCATTAAGGACAAAAGAGGATGTGAAAACGTGGTCGCCGACCATCTCTCACGACTTCCTTCTTCGTCGTCGCCTCAACTTCAGATCAACGACGTTTTTCCGAATGAACGGCTCTTGACAGTATCTCGCGAACCCTAGTTCGCAGATATTGTGAACTATTTGGCCACAGGGCTACTACCGACTGAATGGTCAAGTCAGGATAGACTTAGATTCTTATCCCAGGTAAAACACTTTTACTGGGACAAACCCTATCTGTTCAAGTACTGTCCCAACCAAATTATTCGTTGGTGTGTCCCTGACGATGAATTCAAGAGTGTGCTGTCATTTTGCCACGATCAAGCATGTGGCGGGCATTTTGGCCCCAGAAAGACGGCTGAGAAGATCTTGCAATATGGTTTCTACTGGCCACAACTCTTCAAAGACGCTCATGACTATTGCAAGACTTGCTCCCGGTGCCAACACTTGGGCCGGATATCCCGGAGAAACGAGATGCCGCTCCAACCAATCTTGGTTGTGGAGATTTTCGACGTTTGGGGGATAGATTTCATGGGGCCATTTCCCAGCTCTTTTGGGAACTTATACATCCTTCTCGCTGTTGATTACGTCTCTAAGTGGGTCGAGGCTGTGCCCAGCCGGACTAACGACAACAAGGTTGTCGTTAGGTTTCTTAAAGAAAACATTTTCTCCCGGTTTGGGCACCCCCGAGCGATCATTAGCGACAATGGAACTCATTTATGCAATAAGACTTTCGAGGCCTTGATGCGGAAGTATTCCATTAATCATAAGCTATCTACGCCCTACCATCTCCAAACCTGTGGGCAAGCCGAAGTTTCAAATCGGCAAATCAAGCAGATACTGGAGAAGACGGTTTCCAAGAACCGAAAGGATTGGTCATTGAAACTCACTGATACCCTTTGGGCATTTCGAACCGCTTATAAGACCGATCTTGGCATGTCTCCCTATCGGCTTGTGTACGGAAAGGCTTTCCACCTCCCTGTCGAAATAGAGCATCGCGCATTTTGGGCGATAAAGGAGCTGAATCTGTCTCTCGAAGATGCGGGCAGCCATCGGAAGCTGCAGTTGAACGAATTGAGCGAGCTTAGGGATGAGGCTTACGATAACGCGGTTGTCGTTAAAAACCGAACGAAGGTGTTTCACGATAAACACCTTTTGCGCAAAACCTTCGTACCTGGTCAGCAGGTACTGCTTTACGACACCCGGCTACACTTCCATCCAGGAAAGCTCAGATCTCGCTGGAAAGGGCCGTATTTTGTGCGGAATGTGTATCCGCAAGGCGCTGTGGATTTGGAGAATCCAAAGGACGGTTCATTTTTTAAAGTAAATAGACACCGACTTAAACCGTACCTTAGCGCCGAACAAACAGAGGAGCTCCTGGTCTTACAGGAGCCGGTTTACCCTGCATAATCTTCCTCTGCCTACCACCAAACTTCGGTTATCCAGCCAAGAACAGTGGACACTGTTCCAAATAAGTTTGGGGGTATGTATATATCATTTTGTATTTATTTGTGGATTTCTTTTCCATTTTTACTCTTTAAAAAACAAAAAAAAATTGTATATCTAACCGACAATTTTGACCCTTCGAATGATCTCTTCATGCAATGACAGTGAGGACACTGTCCAGTTTAAGTTTGGGGGTACGCTCGGTACGCATTTCTAACCTTCGCATTCATATGTATATTTTGCATCTGCATATTAAAATCCATAAAATCCATAAAAATCAGAAAATTTTCTAAAAAAATAAAAACTTTTCTGTCAAGTTAGCTAGTGGGAGAACTCTGATTCAACATTTCGACGGTTTTTGTTTGATAAGATAAGAATAACTAAATCTTATGTTTAGATTTTGAAAACCTGAAAGATAACTCTCCTTTGAAGTTAACTATAGCTGATATACGTCTTTACATCACACTACACGTGTCGTAAGTTTTGGAAATTAGATGACAAGTCTTTTATGTCTAAAAACTTTTAAATGGATAAATGATTTTCTGAGGATCAAATAGGATTGTTCTGAAATAAGTAATATCAAGAATAGTTTATGAAGTGAAGTGAATATGAAGGAATGTTATTGATGCCTTAATTGGAACTAAGTCTGAAAAATAACCCATCTGGAACTTGATTGGAATGATTACACACCTAACCCACTAAACACGTCTTTTATCCAAAAAAATAATTGAACTGCCGGTTATATCTCCGTTCGTATTGAATCATCATGATTTTCACGCTAAATTGTCTTTTGTTTTTGGACCTAGGTAACTTGAGTAATTAAGTCCGCTGGGGTGTTTCTACACCTAATGCCCTAAAGCCAACTGATTTGGGTGCATTGGCCCAAAGCTCGCTAAGAAGCCTAGAAAGTCCAGATTAAAACAAAGTCAAGCAAGTGTTCTCTCCGAGTTAAAATTCCTAACGGTTCTTTGTGTGAGAATAATCTTGACAAAAGACAGGTTTTTATAAAAAATATTTCTAGCGGAGATGTGAAGGTTTTATTCTATGATAAAGACTATGGCACGTTCACAGAGGTGTGTATGAAATGAAAAGAAGAAAAAGATGGAGTGAAAAATAAGACCTAGTTTCCTGTTAAGGAAGATAGAAATTCTGAAGTTGAAACCTTACTGGAAAACGAAACTTGAAAAATGCTTAACTCTTTATAAAACTTATGTGATCCTTTTAAAAATTTTATCTGGGCTTTATTGTGTGACATGATGACTTTAATCGATCCTTCTGGAACTTAACGACACTATTTGCACTGCACGTAAAGACATATAACATCTTATGGTAAATAAGAAGCGAGGTGTGAAAAATAAAGGTTCGATAGTCTAGACTTAGGATAATAGAATTGTTATTTTCTGAAACAAAACTTCAGGGTTTGAATCATAAGTTATTTTGCAAAACTAGCTTGACCAGATTTTGTGGGTAGTATCCGCTGAAAACCCTCAGGAGACAACACTCCTCCTACTAGGGACACCTAGAGGTCTAACGGCTTGTTGCACATGCTCAGTGCAATCGCGTTCCCTGCGAAAGTGAGGTTAGGAAATTTTTTGTGAATAAATTGGCTTTGCTCGGGACGAGCAAATGATAAGTTTGGGGGTATTTGTTCATATCAGTTTTTTGCATTTTTATACCGCCCAATTTTATCACATTGCTTATCGGTAGGTACTCTTGAGCCGTGTTTGCTAGTCAATTGCAGGATACATGTTCTCGGCTCTAAATGGTGAAATTCATGGAAAAGCACGACAAAATCCGGATTACTGCCAATCACAGATAAAACACGGGTGTCCGCTCTCTATCCGTATGTTGCCGCACACCAGTTTAAGAGACAAAATGGCAAATCAATGTCATTTTCATGCACAAAGCTCAATGGCAACACAAGATCCAACATATCTATGCGGAGCTCGAGGAAATCATAGCAAAAGATCCACATCACATCACCTTTTGATCAACAGAAATTCTGGAAAAATCGTGAAGAAAAGCTGAGAAAAAACATGTACCAGACTAAAGAACATAGAAGACCAGGGAAGCACACAAAAATATAGACCCCAACTCCCCTATAGGGCCGCGGATCCGCGGCCAATAGGGGGTCTAGGCCGCGGATCCGCGGCCGTACAGGCGCCGCAGCTGATGAGTTTTCAAGGGGTGTTTGGTCTTTTCATGTTGATCCAGAATGTTGCCCTAGAATTTCTGTTTCCTTCCTATAAATAGTCTAGAACTTGCCAAAGCCAAGGGTCCATAATCTTGTATTTAGAATTTTAGAATACATGTGTTGTTCTTCTTCCTCTTCTCATCTCTTCTCCATTAAAAACTTGTAGTGAGCTCTTATGAGTGAAGAATGAATAAAAGAGTTCTCTTTGTTATCATGCTTGTCTTGTTCTTTTTATAATTGCTTGTAATTTTTCTTTTGCTAATCTAGTTGTTGTTATTTGGTTGTTTCTTTCTTTCTTGTTCTCTTTTCCTTTATCCTTAAACAACCATGATGCTTACGCTTGATCCTTGCCGAGGTGAGGTCGCAAATAGCTAGTTGTAATCTTCTAACCTCTTTCTTTCTATCTTTCTCCTTTGTTTTATTTTCTTTTCCTTATAATGGGTGAGTAGTTTTTATACTTGTTAGGGTAGGATAAGGAAAGTTTGAGAGAAGGAAATCTCTCTCACTCTTTTCTTGCCCAACATCTTGATTCGGACTCCCGTTAATTGAACCACAATCCGCTCCCTACGGCACCCTATCCTACATGATAGCGGTGATTCCTTAGTGAGACCGGTTGTGGTTGAATTAACCGGAGGTTAAGGCTAAGAGCCAAGAACTGACGGACAAGCACCAAAAGGAAGAACTTATGTGTTGGAAAGCCTAGCTTATACTCGCAAGTTCCTTCCTAGTCGTGCTAATCCCCGTTGTTGCCGATTACCGTAACACCGACATTAAGAGTAGCAACGAAAGAAGTGAGCGACTCCTAACTCAAATTAACCTAATCCTAACCCTAACAAGCTCTATATATATATCATTTTATCACATAAGTAATCTAAAAACAAACCTGGAAAATTGGAAAGCACATAGAAAAAGATTCCCATCTCCCTGCGGACGACCCGTACTCAACCGGATAGCTACAAGCGAAACCGTCTTGATTGCGGTAATAAACTTAGCACGCAAAAACTCTACCAATCAGGGTTGATGTTGCGCTGTGCTCGATTGGCCATAATAGGGAAGTCTCTGGCCAGGGCTGGTTTAGAGATTTACTGGTAAGTGTTACCAGTATTTTCTTGACCCGTTATGAGCCTCATATCGGCATGACTTATCGGTTATTGGAGTCTGACATTTACCACCCCTAGACTTGATATGCGACATATCAGACGAGGAGACCGGATTGTACGGTAGTGTCACTGTCAGGCTTATGCAGGAGTTGGAGCGGGCTTGCTTGCTGATCTTCTGATCGCTCAATACCCGGGTAGCCGTTACGTCCAGCTAGTATCGCTGACGGCTTGTGGGTGCTTGATGTGATCATCACCCACGGCCGGCGTATTGACGAGTCTTTAGAGTCCTACATAGAGGTTTTACTGGCTCAGGCAAAACGAAATAGGAGCGCATATGTGATATGTGCGGGACCGATAATATACGTGTATGTGATACCGTATTCTATTCTCGCGACTTTTGTATCGGTCGGTTATATGTGATATAGCCGGGTTATCGAATCAAGTGTTGATTCGATAAGTCGGTACATTTAGTGTTAGTCGGTTATATGTGATATAGCCGGATTATTAAATCAAGTGTTGATTTAATAATTTAGTGTATAATTGTATATTTGATATACTAATTTACATTAACTAACATTAGCTCACTTAAGCATTCTTTTCTCACTTGTATGTACATGTAATATATATGTGATATATATTGATGTGCATTGTTTTTGTGTGTGTGTGTCATGGTTGTTGATACACACTACATGGGTGTACAAGACATACACCATAATAATTATATTTGTGGGGTTTTAATATTCAAAGTAAATACAAAATTAGTGGAAAAGTTGTTGAAAGCATGAAGCTTGTGGATGCTTTGACAAAGTCCACCCATTTTGTTTTACTTAGGATATTTATTAACCTAACCACTATAATTAGCCATGGTTATGTCTCTACATGAGTTAGTATATGATACCCACTCACCCATGGTTACTCATCTCACTTTGGATCAATTTCATTATCATCTTTTTCTTCATCTTCTTCATCCAAAAGAAAATGTTCTAGGGTTTGATCCAAGTGAGGAAATATTGTGAGAAAAGAAATTCTTAAGTGAGCCCACTTCCTATTTCATCATCCTCTACTAGATTAGCACTTTAGTATAGGGTGTTTGCTTCACTTTCGTGAAGTGGTAGCTTGAGTTAGTAATCCCTCGACGTAGATCATCTTCGGCCTCGAAGACTTCAAGAAAGACTGTAGCCTTCTTCTCATGGAGCTGTCCAAGAGTCCAGGAGCACAATGATCGCAGCGAAGGGACTACTACAAGGTACTTTTGAAGTGAAGGACCGATCTACAAAGGTTGTATTTCTATTTCACTTAGATGTAAAATGGTTTACATATGTTTTTGTATTATTTTCTAGTTAACGATTCTAGTTTAAAGTTCCTTGAAATGGCAAATTTTTGAAAATGGCATGGACGATGCCTCCTGAAACCTTGCTGCCGTCGATAGGAACCCTACAGGTCTGTGCTTCGAGGAAGAACCATTGTTCTAAGTAGGGGGGTGTAAGTCCACGTTACCCGTCCCCGGTTCTTTGGGGTTGCGGAAATGGTGAAAAACGATTTTTCTTTAGGGGTAACATGGACTCAAAATACGGATCTTTGTTAAACAACTATCTAACAACCTAACTAGGAGTTTTACCTACTCGGTTAGGGGGTTATACCTTAACTTGAACTCCTTCTCTTCGACTCCTTGTGGTGGTCGGATGGTTCTCTCCTCGTCGTCTCCTTGTGCCGAAGATGGATCCACCTGAAAGCTTCTACCTTTGGCTCCAACCTCAATCTAGAGGAAACTAGAACACTTGGTTTGCTAGACCTTGTATACTAGGATGAGTAGAGAAGTGTTTTGGGTTTTATCTCTAAGGAAATGGTTCTCAACTCATGAGAGGGAGTTTCCTTGAGCTAGAGAGATAGCAAGAGGAAGAGTGAGAGCTTGAGGATGAGAGAGAATGATAGAATGAGTAAGCCTTTTTCCCCCCATGCTCTCATAATACAAAAATAATCATAACAAATAATAATAATTGAGTATTATGTGATGGTTGTTATCATATCAAATGGAAATATCATTTCATGCATTAAATGCAATTTGTGAACAAACAAGCAAGCAAAGGTCAATGCCAAGAAATGATAGCCATTGTCATGATGATGGTCAACAAGTCCAACCTAGTCAACCGGTCAACTAAGTCAACAAGTCAACAAAGTCAACCTTTCAACCCAACCATGGCACAATAATACTTAATTAATATTATCATTAATCATATTTCTTATTCTCATTAGGGTTTAGCAAAAGTCAACAGTCAACAACCCTAATGAGAATCCTCTGCCTCTGTCTCTGTCAACCGTGCATACACACCCGCATCCGCGTTCCGAGGAACACGAATACAAACGAGATACAACCAATCCCAAAACGTACACTAGGATCTGGCTTAAACCAAAGCCCGCTAGTGATAACTGCCCGGACACTAAACGTGCACAAGTGCACGGATATGACCGAACCCTGTCGCAAAACCATGCGACCTCTACTCTTTTGGCCTAAAGGCGAATAGCTTTCTGTGTGGACTCTAAAGACTCGATACTACGCTGGCAGTGGGTTTAACCACAAACCGCAAGCGGCACTAGCTGTTAGTGTATATGCCCTAGAGGCCATTACTGTATCATACTAGTATGTGTATTACTTGATGGAAGCTTGGGATATTCACAGTTGTATAGACAATCTTGCTCGAAATGGTAGTATGCTACTTGGTTTGTCTCTGCTTTAATGTGTACATGTATTTCTTTATTGTATCACCTATACGCATTAGTGGAGCCCTTAGGATCTTTGCTTGATTACCAGCGTTGTGATGGCAGTCACACTCGTGGGGGCTGGGTAATCTATAAGCACATCCTTATTTATACGTCCCTGGTCGTGGGATTATTGAGACAGGGCATCGATACTCCGGAGCAGACTAGCGTATGCGCTTCTCATCCCAGCGCGGGAGACGGCCTGTCCCACAGCCGTCAGTACGTCGTACTTGAGATAGTATGCGGGTGCTCGTTAGGTTACGAGTACACTGGACAGGACTCGTCGGGAACTGTTGGTTGGTATTATACCTATCGTCAGTTATCAGTTCCCAGGTGACATGAGTACAGCTTAGTCCGCTGACTTGACACTGTCACTTCGCCTCGAGTGTGTTCCTACTGTACTTTGATTACTACCCTACCACGGCTCAAAGGAGTCGTGCAAACAGGTAGTAGTTGGGTGCAGTCCCGAAGCACTTGGAGGCAGTGACGGTTAGACAGGATTCGTCTCTCCCGGTATTGGGGGTTGACATCGCGCTGTGTCCAGGAGAGCCATTACACAAGTAGTCCCTGGCCAGGGCAAGCGAGGTATACTGGTAGGTTTCCAGTGTTATCTCAGGGTGTTCTGGGCTACACTCCGGCACGACTTGTATTGCTATTAGGGGACTGACGTTTACCGCCCCCTAGGCCCGCCATGCGATGTATCAGACGAACAGACCGGACTGTACGGAGACTGTCACATTCAGGCTCAGTAGGAGTTCAGATGGGTTCACCTCGTCAGTCTTCTTATCGGCATCTACCTGGGGACCGTTACGTACAGCTAGTGCCGCTTGCGGTCTGTGGTTAAACCCACTGCCAGCGTACTGTCGAGTTTTTAGAGTCCCACACAGAGGGTTATTCGCCTTTAGGCAAAATGAGTAGAGGTCGCATGGTTTTGCGACAGGGTTCGTTCACTTGTGCACGTTTGCTGTCCGGACAGCTTATACTAGCGGGCTTTGGTTTAAGCCGGATCCTAGTATATGATTTGGGATTGGTTTTATCTCATTGTATTCGTGTTCCTCGGATCACGGATACGGGTGCGTATGCACAGTTGACTGAGACAAAGGCAGAGGACTTTGATTAGGGTTGATGACAATTGTCATTTTCTTAACCCTAATGCTTATGTGTGAATTATGATTAATTGATATTAGTTAATTATAATTGTGCATGGTTAGGGTTGTTGACCATTTGACTATACTTGACTTGTTGACCTAGGTTGACATGTTGACCATCATCATTCCATATGAAAGATGCTCTTTGATCCTTGCAAATGGCATTTAATGTGAAATGATAATGGTCAAGTCTTGATTAACCATGACAATTATCTTAGCTAATTATCTATTTTCCATAATTCACATATATGAGGAGAATGGTTCATTTTTATTCTCATTCTATCATTTTGGTTCTCTCTCCTCCTCTTCCTCTCTCCCTAGCTCTCCCCTCTCATGAGTTGAGAATCCCTTGAGCTTGAGATAAATCCTTATAAAATACTCTCTACTCTTTCTAAGGTTCTAGGATTAGCACTCCAAGCATCTTAGTTACTTCTAGTTTGAATTTGAAGCCAAAGGTTGAGGCTCTCGGGTGGATCCTTCTTCGACAAGAGAAGGCGACAAGGAGATCACTTTTATCACTCCAAGGAGCAAGGAGAGAAGGACAAGAAGCCCTAGGTATAACCTCTTTTCCGAGTAGCTAAACCTATTAGCTTTGTAGTTAGTTTTTGTTTAGCAAAGATCCTCCTTTTGCTAGTCCATGTTGCCTAGTGTGTTAAAAATCCGTTTTTTATACCGTTTCCGCCTCCCCGCAAGCACCGGGGTGGGCAACGTGGACTTTGTTAGTTATATGTATGCCCTAGAGGCCATTACTGTATATACGATGTATATTGTAATGGATGCTAGGACATATATAGGGAGGACTTTCTTGCTCGACATGATAGTACGCTATCTGGTTGTACTTTATCTTAACATGTACTCTGATTGTCTCTATATTACATGTTGACAAATCCCTTAGGATATGTACTCGACTACTGGGACTATGATGAGATCATACTAGTGGGGCCACGGTAGTCGACGAGTACATCCTATAACTGTTCCTAGTCGAGGGTGTATCGAGACAGGGCATCGATACACCAGTGTAGACTAGCGTATACGCATCTTGACCCATATGATGGGCGATGGATGATCCCATATCCATCGATGTTTGACATCAAGGATGGTGTACGGGTGCTCAGTAGAGACTGGGTACACTGGACGGACTCGCTGAGAACTCCCAGATGGTATTATACCATACGTCAGATGGCAGTTCTCCGGTGACACTGGTACAGAGTAGTCTGTTGACCCGAGATCGTCATAGAGTCTTGTGTGATTCCCACTGTGCTTTGATTTCCATCATACCACGTCCAAGAGGGCGTGCAAAAAGGTGGCTTTTGGGTACAGTCCCGAATCACATGGAGGCAATGAGCGATAGGAGGGGATTCGTCTCTCCCGGTATAGGGAGTTGATGTTGTGCTGTGTTCGATTGGCTATAACCGGAAATCCCTGGCCAGGGTTGCTGAGATTTACTGGTAAGTGTTATCAGTAGTTT
Organism: Agapanthus africanus; assembly: GCA_030015575.1. Classification (NCBI taxonomy): domain Eukaryota; kingdom Viridiplantae; phylum Streptophyta; class Magnoliopsida; order Asparagales; family Amaryllidaceae; genus Agapanthus; species Agapanthus africanus. The sequence goes on along the minus strand of JASDDO010000016.1, from coordinate 128,159,436 downwards.
CTCGAACTGTTATAGACCTCATATCGACACGACTTATCGAGCTACTGGGGTCTGACGTTTACCACCCCTAGGCGAGATATGCGACATATCAGACGACGAGACCGGACTGTACGGGAGTGTTACTGTTTGGATTCACAGGAGAATGTACAGGCTTACTTGTTGATCTTATGAGCGCTCAATACCTGGGTAGCTGTTACGTTTAGCTGACCGCTTGCAGCTTGTGGGTGTTTGATATGATCATCACCTACTGCCGGCGTATTGACGATTCTTTAGAGTCCTACACAGAGGTTTCTTGACTCAGGCAAAACGGAGTAGGGGCACATATGTGATATGTGCGAGACCGAGGATAATACAATATGAGATACCGTATTCTATTCTCGTGATATTTGATATCAACCGGGTCATCGGATCAAGTGTTGATTCGATGAATCAGTACGGATAAATATTAGTCGGTTATATGCGATATAGCCGGATTGTCAGATCAAGTGTTGATTCGATAATTTAATGTATAATAATATATATGATATATTAAATTACATTAACTAATATTAGCTCACTAAAAGATTCTTTTTCTCACTCAGGTAATACATTGATATATATGCGATATATGTTAATTGTATTATTTTATTTGGTTACAATAAATATTGTATATGTGATATATAATATTGTAACATGATATGATAAATAATGCAACATGTTTAGTAAAGATTAATCAAGATTAGGGTTTGATTTGGGTTAATGGTTTCTAGATGATTCTAGAAGGTTTTTGTTTTGTCATGGAAAAGATATTTACTTATGACTCATTCTTAACTCAACCCAAAACCCTAACCCTTGGTTAATTCTCTACAATGGTTAAGTGAACCATGGTTGCATAATTGATCATTATCTCCTTTTCATATTCATCACAAATGGATTCAACAAATATTGTTCATCTTCTTCCTTCTTCTTCTTTGCTTAAAATCCTTTCTTGCTTTGATTTTTGTGATGGATAAATATGAGAAAAAGATAAATAAAGAGAGCAAAAATCCTACTTGATCATCCTCATCTTCCCTTGCCATTTAGATGAGGGTGTTCACATCATTTCAGGAGTGTTAGCTTGTGTTAAAGAAACTTCAAGGTAGATCATCTTAGTATCGAAGATCGGAAGCAAAGGTTGCGTCTTTCTCTTCGTGGAACCTCTCGAGAGTCCGGATCCCGATGATCGCAGCGAAGGGACCACAACACGGAGCATATGAAGTAAAGGACCGGATCTACAAAGGTTGTAATCCCTCTCACTTAGTGTTAAAATGTTTAGCATGCTTGTTTTCGCCTAATCTCTAGTTTAAAGTTCCGTATTCGGGTTGTTCGGCACGGCTAAATTTTAAATCGGGCATGGTTGATGCCTCGTAGACCCTTGTGCGAGTGCCTAGCAACCCTACAGTGGTATCAGAGCCAAGATAGAGCTTTAGGCGAAGTCTAGACGGAGTTTGAAGTCCGATCGAACCAAAAACCTAACCCGAAACATGCTCTCTGGAAATTTTCTAAAAACTGGGATTTTTCCACATTAAAAATGCTTAAAAAATTCAGCAGGGAATTATAAGAATTACGGTGCAAAAAATTTTTGATGAACAGTGCAAAGCGCGGCGGAACCGCGGCAGAAGCATGCCTTCTGCGGCGGTTCCGCGGCTAAATGATGACGTCACCAACCCAATTTTGCACAGTAACTTCTTTTATTCAGTGCTGAGTTCTCTGGGAATTTTTAATATTTATTCCACCGTTGAGTTTTCTGGGGTTGTTTTGGGGATTCGGTGTTTCGATCGGAGTATCAGATTTTGTCTATGTGGTTTTCTGGATAAATTTTAGAAACTGTTAAAAAGTTCGAACGGATATCAATAACTCACTTTTTCCCCTGTCGGAAAATTTTTCAAAAGTTGGATTTTTTTCTCGTGTTTAAGAATGTTCTAAGTCATGCAAGTAACTCGGTGGACCCTCTAGAAGACAACAAACCTTAACTCGATTATGTGACCGTCTTGAACTGCCCTTTGAACCTTAGGGTTTGGGGCAGTACGGCGTGCCACATGTAAGGCGTTGGCTTGACCCTTCTACGGCTGGACCATTGGTACTGTGGCATGTGATGGACGTTTTTAAACTGATTTCAAGTGTTGAGATATATTGGGGAAATCTTGGGTGCTTGATGATTCGATCGGAAAGTTTAACTTTTTCTATTTATCTGGAATGTGATACAATAATTGGAATCCACAGGTAGTTATGAGATAACTAATTTGAATATTATAAACATAGCAGTTTAGTCTCAGATGATCGGTTGCCACGGAATTTTGATGTGATCAAAAGTCCGTCGCAATCACGTAGTGTACGCGGATACTCGCCGGGTAAACTTAATAGACAGCCTCACTCCATAGCCCCGACCAAGTGACTGTAGGAGAACCCCGTCGCCGAAAGCATCCGTTCGGGTGCTCCCGGTAGCGGTGTTCCGCCTTGGTGCACTTCGTCGACGGTATCGGGGGTGCGGCCGTCTACTAAAGTTTGCGACGAGCATTCGATCAGGACGTCGGGAATCTTGTTGAATTGCCCAACTTGATATTAAAAAGAGTTTTCGATAATGAGACTAAAATGCGGGGTTTATAATTGTTAGGCATGCGATGTCTAAGGAATTCATTTGTTAGGCATGCGATGTCTAAGGAGGTTGCGGATTCCAACTGTTGTAGTTTTACACTTTCTTTTCTGTGACCGTAAGCGTAGTATGTGGTGTATCGCCGACTTCGTTGCTATACATCAACGACAATCGGGATACGCATACTTGCTTACGTTGATGATATGAAATATTATGTGTTGCTGTAATATGTTATATTGGATCGTCGCGTTCTGAATAGCCGGGGGTTTTATGTGAGATGAGAGTTTTTTCTTTTTCATTCATGTAAAATTCATTTGTATGTAATATTCTTTTATTAGGGCACTTCCAGGTAGCGGAAGATGTCACCGTTGTATATTATTTACTTTTCCGCATTAGGTAGACCCAAGGAGGGGAGCATAAGTAACCGGGTTCTAGGGTCCAGTGGGAGACCATCTCGAGGAGTCGGGACCGGGTCTCCTAACCCTAGAATTGGCTGTGTTGCTTGCCGCTCTCGTAGGGGTCTAGGGATGTGGGTCTGTCTATTCATCGCGACCGTGGAATCCGTGTTTTATACAGGCTCGTATTGAAAACACGGACGTCCTAGTATATCCAATATTTCATATATGTTCTTCTGCTGCAATGTTCTGTGATGAGATCATATTACTGCCTGTGACGAATGTTTATATTATATATATGAGATATATGTTATATTGCAGATTTCGTTTCAAAAGTGATGCTTGCGAAGCAAAATAAAATAGGACTTCATTAATGAGATTAATGAAATAAAAGAAACCTAAAGATGTTGTAGAATCAAAACTTTATAAAAAGGGTAGCTACAGTTTTGCTTTGCACAGCGATATATATGATATGTCCTGCACCTTATTCGATGAGGAAAGGACCGAGATCCCTTCACCGGGAGTGACTCCTTTAGCAAAACTGGCAGATGCTACAAAATGCGGTTTGTCTTTTGAATGCTTTTAGTGTTTTGCTTTGCACAGCGGTATATATGATATATCCTGCACCTTATTCGATGAGGAAAGGGCCGACGATCCCTTTACCGGGAGTGACCCCTTTAGCGAAACTAAGAAAAGCCTCAAAACACTCCTTTTCAAAAACTACTCTATTCTACGACGATATCAAGTTCATTACGCTCAGGGTTTTCTGAAAAACCTGCGTAGCCCTCCGTTATTTCAGATAATTCCTTTTTAGTATTCGTGCTACGTTTGTTGACCTCCGTCAAGGCGTAGTGTACGGTAGCTGACTAGATTTTTATCTGCTTATGCATTTGATGCAGATTGGATTAGGATAGTCGTACGGCCTTGTTGACCTCCGTCAAGGGTCGTGCGGGTGGGTTTAATTCAATCAAGAAATGACGGGTTGAACTTGACTAGTAGCCTATGGTTTGTTGACCTCCGTCAAGGTCATAGGACACTAGGGGCAAAATATTATTGGGGATTTCAAGTGTTGAAATTTGCAATGAGATTGCATACCTTCTATGAGATAGTTGGATCCCAATACCCGCTGCGAGTAAAAGTTACTCCTGGGAGAGTTTTACACATTACCATAAGCCGATCAAGTAGGTGTCTAGAAAGGTGTTAACGGGGTTACGCCCCTGGGAAAACGAGGTTTACTTTAATTAGGTTCGTGCGAAAGCACGGGGGACCTCCCTCAAAGTACCGACACTGGCCTGGCTGAAAGATTGGCGAACTTGTAGCGTGTAATTAATCCCAGCTAGTCTTTCCTTTTAGGGTTTGAAGGAAGATTTGATTAAAAAAGTGGGAGACATCCTGATTAGATATATTAGATAACCAATCTAATCTTGCAAGAGCATACGCTGAGTGTTTTCTTCTCTCTCTCTCTCCAGATAGCGACCATATCACGCCTTAATCAAGATAATAAAACGGATATATTGACCCAACCCGCTTGTTATACTGAGCTGGGGAACGTTGGTCCCGCTCCAACTTATAATTGTTATAAGACAGAACAGGAAATTGGGGAATACCAGATTTCCCGTGCCGCCCAAACGAAGAAAGTGCATGCGGTTGCATCATCTTCGGGTGTGTTCATTACAGAGAACTGTTTCTCAGTATCCTTTACGTCCTAGGTATGTGATACCGGATCAGGATCCCGCATATGTAATCTGTTACATGGGCTACAGATAGGTAAAGAACTGAGAACGGGTGATAAGTTTCATGAGACAGAAAACGGTGCAAGTGTTGCAGCCAAGTCTGTTGGTCACTATCACCCTGTATTACCAGAATACATTGATTCTGAACAAATGTTATTAGATACCGAACCTGATATACAAAATCATATCAGTCTCTTTATTAGTAAAGAAAGGATATAATTTTGCATTGTTGGATAATGTTTTGAACATTTCCTATATCAAGAGTTGATCGGTTCAGGCACGTTATCTAAAAGCATTGACGTTCTAAATCAAATTACAGTTCTTAGTATACGGAACACACACAAGAGGAAGAGTTCAGAAATGAACGAATCCTTCTTGAGGCATTGTAGACTAGGTCATATCAATGCGACCCGACTGGCTGAAGTTACATATAGATGCATATTTAAATTAGTTTGAATTTACATCTTGTGAAACTTGCCGGTCATGTCACAAAGATAAGATGACCACAGCTCTGTTTGTTGGAAACAGAGAAAGAGTTAGTGAACTTTTGGGATTGATACATGCTGATGTATGAAAGTCCCCTGTCTACATATGCCAAGATCGGTTCTTAGTACTTCATTACATTCTCTGATAATCTCTCAAGATTCAGACATATGTTCCTGCTGAAACACAAGTCCGAAGCTTTTGAGATATTCACAGAATATAAGTTAGAAGCAGAGAACCAAAATACGGGTATAAGTATTATGTCCTTTGATGAGATCAAGGAGGAGAATACTCAAGCACGGAATTCCTGGACTATTCTAAAGGAGAATGAGATTCTCTCTCAGCATTACTCCTCCGTATACACCATAGCACGATGGTATATCGGGGCGGAGCAAACTCACCCTATTAGATATGGTGTGCTCTATGATGAGTACTACTGAGTTTCCTATTTTCTTTTGGGAGTTATGCGCTTGAGAAGCGGCATATCTATTGAATAGGGTTCAAATCAAATCAGTAACCTACCACTTCATATGTGATATGGAATGGGAAGAGCCCATATCTTAAGTTTGTTAAGATTTGGGGTTGTCCGGCCTATGTCTAAAAGCAAAATCCGGACAAGCTCGAGGCATGGTCTGTTAAGTAGAAATGGAAATGTTCCAGCTATACAAAATGCAGCTGATGATTTGGTAGAACCAAAGGATTCAATAGTTTCCAACGAACCTCAGCCTCTCCGCCGATCTAGTAGGGTTCCTCACTCACCTGAGAGACACTTCGGTTTCTCTATGATAGTAGGAGCGAGGATTGCATCATGAGATGATGACCCAACTGGTTTCGAGCTGGCCATCAGGAGTGGGACTCTGTAAGAATGGCTGGATGCTTATCGATCTGAGATGGAATCCTTATACACCAACAAAGTATGGACTTTGGTTGCTTTATCTGAAGGGTTAAATCCCTATCAGGAGCAAGTATATCTTGAGAAGATTACTTGGTGTACATGGAAAAGTTGAGACTTTCAAAGCTAGACTTGTTAAAGGTTTGCATCATAGACCAGGTATGGATTATGTTGAAACTTTTTCTAAGGATCTATGCTTAAGTCCATCAAGATCCTACTTGCCACGGCTACATACCATGACTACGATATCTGGTGGTTGGGTGTCATGACTGCTTTTCTAAATGATGTTTTAGAAAAGAGCGTCTGTAAGTACACAGCCAGAGGGCTTCGTAGACAGTGGGAGCAGCGGAAACGTGTGCAAGATGTTTTATATGATAAAACAGGCATCGCGGAGTTGGAACATCTGTTTTGATGTGGTAGTCAAAGAGTTTGACTTCATCAAAATGGTAGATGAACCTTGTATATACAAAAAGGTAGTAGGGAGTATGGTGGTGATCCTCGTAGAGTACGTGGATGGCATACTCTTGATAGGGAAGGAGTTTCCTATGCTACGCACGGTCAATCTCCGCTTATCACAAGGATTCTCCATATAGGATCAAAGTGATACCTCCTAAATCCTAGGTTTTGGATCTATGAGATAGATCTAATTGGATGTTAGGATACTCACTAGTTGTAGTGAGATGGTATCAATCGATCCTGGGGAGAATCACTGGAAAGGTTCCAGGGTGATAAGAACGACTGAATGTCAGTCGCAGGCATTGTCTATACCCTCAGTGGAGGGACGGTATGTTGGAAGAGTTTCAAGCTAGATACCGTGACATACTAGACGATTAAAGGCAAGATACATCGTTACCAAGGATGCTACCAAAGAGGCAGTCTGGATATATATAAGTTCATAAGATGAACTTCGTTCCTACCATTGTGTGACAATGGAGTTGTGGCTTTAGCCAAGGAACTACCGTCCCATCAGAAATCCAAATATAATTCTTAGGCAGTATCACCTGATCATGGAGATGGTTGATCTCCAGGGAGATCGAGGTTAGGAGAGTAGACACAGAGGACGACAGCGCGGATCCACTCACAAAGGCCTTTTTCCCAGTAGAGACTTTTATGGGATGGTTGAGTATGAGATACTTCAACCGCAGCTAATTGTTGGGTATGCGATACCATAACAGATGGCCCTAGTGCAAGTGGGAGATTGTTAGTTATATGTATGCCCTAGAGGCCATTACTGTACATACGATGTATATTGTAGTGGATGCTTGGACATATATAGGGAGGACTTTCTTGCTCGACATGATAGTACGCTATCTGGTTGTACTTTATCTTAACATGTACTCTGATTGTCTCTATATTACATGTTGATAAAGCCCTTAGGATATGTACTCGACTACTGGGACTATGATGAGATCATACTAGTGGGGCCACGGTAGTCGACGAGTACATCCTATAACTGTTCCTAGTCGAGGGTGTATCGAGACAGGGCATCGATACACCAGTGTAGACTAGCGTATACGCATCTTGACCCATATGATGGGCGATGGATGATCCCATATCCATCGATGTTTGACATCAAGGATGGTGTATGGGTGCTCAGTAAAGACTGGGTACACTGGACGGACTCGCCGAGAACTCCCAGATGGTATTATACCATACGTCAGATGGCAGTTCTCCGGTGACACTGGTACAGAGTAGTCTGTTGACCCGAGATCGTCATAGAGTCTTGTGTGATTCCCACTGTGCTTTGATTCCTATCATACCACGTCCAAGAGGGCGTGCAAAAAGGTGGCTTTTGGGTACAATACCGAATCACATGGAGGCAATGAGCGATAGGAGGGGATTCGTCTCTCCCGGTATAGGGAGTTGATGTTGTGCTGTGTTCGATTGGCTATAACCGGAAATCCCTGGCCAGGGTTGCTGAGATTTACTGGTAAGTGTTATCAGTAGTTTCTCGAACTGTTATAGACCTCATATCGACACGACTTATCGAGCTACTGGGGTCTGACGTTTACCACCCCTAGGCGAGATATGCGACATATCAGACGACGAGACCGGACTGTACGGGAGTGTTACTGTTTGGATTCACAGGAGAATGTACAGGCTTGCTTGTTGATCTTCTGAGCGCTCAATACCTGGGTAGCTGTTACGTTTAGTTGACCGCTTGCAGCTTGTGGGTGTTTGATATGATCATCACCTACTGCCGGCGTATTGACGATTCTTTAGAGTCCTACACAGAGCTTTCTTGACTCAGGCAAAACGGAGTAGGGGCACATATGTGATATGTGCGGGACCGAGGATAATACGATATGAGATACCGTATTCTTTTCTCGCGATATTTGATATCAACCGGGTCATCGGATCAAGTGTTGATTCGATGAATCGGTACGGATAAATATTAGTCGGTTATATGCGATATAGCCGGATTGTCGGATCAAGTGTTGATTCGATAATTTAATGTATAATAATATATATGATATATTAAATTACATTAACTAATATTAGCTCACTAAAAGATTCTTTTTCTCACTCGGGTAATACATTGATATATATGCGATATATGTTAATTGTATTATTTTATTTGGTTACAATAAATATTGTATATGTGATATATAATATTGTAACATGATATGATAAATAATGCAACATGTTTAGTAAAGATTAATCAAGATTAGGGTTTGATTTGGGTTAATGGTTTCTAGATGATTCTAGAAGGTTTTTGTTTTGTCATGGAAAAGATATTTACTTATGACCCATTCTTAACTCAACCCAAAACCCTAACCCTTGGTTAATTCTCTACAATGGTTAAGTGAACCATGGTTGCATAATTGATCATTATCTCCTTTTCCTATTCATCACAAATGGATTCAACAAATATTGTTCATCTTCTTCCTTTATCTTCTTTGCTTGAAATCCTTTCTTGCTTTGATTTTTGTGATGGATAAATATGAGAAAAAGATAAATAAAGAGAGCAAAAATCCTACTTGATCATCCTCATCTTCCCTTGCCATTTAGATGAGGGTGTTCACATCATTTCATGAGTGTTAGCTTGTGTTAAAGAAACTTCAAGGTAGATCATCTTAGTATCGAAGATCGGAAGCAAAGGTTGCGTCTTTCTCTTCGTGGAACCTCTCGAGAGTCCGGATCCCGATGATCGCAGCGAAGGGACCACAACACGGAGCATATGAAGTAAAGGACCGGATCTACAAAGGTTGTAATCCCTCTCACTTAGTGTTAAAATGTTTAGCATGCTTGTTTTCGCCTAATCTCTAGTTTAAAGTTCTGTATTCGGGTTGTTCGGCACGGCTAAATTTTAAATCGGGCATGATTGATGCCTCGTAGACCCTTGTGCGAGTGCCTAGCAACCCTACAGACTTACAGTGGTATCAGAGCCTAACTAAACATAAACTAGCTAGTTAGTAAAGTGTATAGAAGTTCGATCGGTAAAAATCGCAAAACTTGATTTCAAAACCCTAAGTTTCTGTTGATTTTTTTTCTGCTCTAAAAATAATAAATCATACTTCAAAATTCGGCTCAGGGTTTTGTTAAGAAACACACCAAACACGATCCAGTGAACCGTTCAAAGCGCCGTGGTTCCGCAGCAAGAACATACTTCTTGCCGCGGATCCGCGGCCGAGTTGACTCGGTCGTGGACCGAGTTTGGTGCAGTGTTCTTCTTTTATGGTTTTGGGATTTTTAAAATATTTTATTTCTGCCCAGATTTTCCAGAAAAGAAATTTGTATTTGGGGTGGTTATAAATCCGTATTTTTGATCGAACTTCCCTATACTTTGACTAATGGGTTATATCTGTGATGTATAATATGTATTGAACGTCTGCTAATCGCTATACGTCGATTAGTGGGGGTTATACATATCTGTGATCTGTAATGCTTGTTGGTTTGTGTATATGAACTCGTTGGATTGTCGCGGATGAATAGCCGGGTGGATGTGAGATGAGAGTTTCTTTTTCTTTCATTCTTGTAATATGTAAATTGATGTAATATTATTTGTATGGCCGCACAACCGGGTCGGGGTTGTAGCCGTCATTGTATAATTTCTTTTTACTGTTTTTGCTCCTAGGATAGACCCAAGGTGGGGTGCACAAACTACCGGGTATCTCGAAGTGCCGAGTAGCCTACTCACGTTGTTGAGGGAGGTTGCTTCATTTCGGGTACTTGGCGGGTAGTTTGCCGCACCCGTAGGGGTCTAGGGTGGGGTATTGGCTATTCATCGCGACCGTGTAATCTGCTTTTCGTTGCAGGCTCGAACGAATCGTGGATTCCTAGTATATCCAAAGTGTTCATCTGTGATCTGGATTGACTATCATTGCTATATATCTATATATGATATCTATTTAGGTGTTGCTTATGTTTTGCATCCGCGCTAGTCCAGCCCCCGCTCTGTCGTTAGTTAAGTAACCTAACGGGTGATGACGGGGCCCCGTGGCGAATGCGGATGGCATAAGCGTACACCATATTTTGGTTGTTTTCTGCAATGGTAGGATTAAATGATGGGACGCATTAAACTTAATGCAAGAAAATAAACCAAGTAAAAGTCGTTGGAACACTTTGAAAACCACTCGGTTCTTTTCAAAACCAACTTTTAAACGCGGAGCTTGAACCACTCCTTTTAAAAGCTATCCCGTTCCATCGATTATATCAAGTTCACTACGTTCACGGTTTCGCCAAAACCATTCGTAGCCCTCCGTCATTCCACATGAATGGTCAATAAGTATTCAAGCTATGTATGTTGGCCAAAGTCAAGGCATGGTGATTGGTAGCTGTTGGGTATTCATGTGCAGCATAGATAGATGCGTTGGTTTGGGACAGTCGTGCTGCCATTTTGGCCAAAGTCAAGGGTAGGTACGGGTGGGTCCAAATTAACCTGGAGAATGACGGGTAGAACTTGACATGTGACTTATGATATTTTGGCCAAAGTCAAGGTCATAAGAGCATGGGGCAAAAATCCACATCGGGAGTTTCATAAGTACTGAAACTTGCTAGCGCTGCATACCAATTGGAGTGTGATGATTCTGGTAGGATTCCTTCAGTTTTATCACACGATGATATTTGGATCCCGATCCTACTGTGAGTATATACTACTTCTCGGGAAATTTCTCACTTAACGATCAATGCTATAAACCTAGTAGGTGTCTAGAAAGGTGTTAGCGGGGCTACGCCCACAGGGAAAAGAGGTTACTTAATTAAGGAACTTCGCGAAAGCGTTGGAAAACCTCCCTCGAAGTACCGACACTGGCCTGGCTGAACGGTAAAGCAAGTATTGTACGGTGAGATTGATCCCGACTAATTCTTCCTTTATGGTTTGAGGAGGGATTCGAGAGACAGTGGGATCCATCCTGTTTAGACAAACTAAAAACCACTCTAAACTTGCAAGAGCATCATGCTAAAGTTTTTCTTTTCTCTCTCCTAATTGCAGCGACCAATCAACATGACCGGACTTAAGTTATTACTAGATAAAAACATACTGATATGGCCAAACTACAAAGATTGGCTCAGGAATGTCAAGATGGCAATCACTTATGACAAGTTGGGGTATGTCCTTACCACCAAAGCTCCCCCTGTCCCAGGTCCCACTTCCAGCGTCGCGGATATAGAAATCCGTAAGACATGGGAGATCGATTACGCGAAGGCCAAGTGCCTCGTGCTTGCCTCTATGGACAATGAACATCAGAGGAGGCACGAGAATATGGACCTAGAATCCATATTTCTTCATACAAAAGAACTGTATGGAGAGCAGTCTCATATCGCCAGATACGAAGTGTCGAAGAAGCTGTTTTCGGCAAGAATGGACGTCGGATCATCGGTAGCGGAACACGTGCTTAAGATGATTGGCTACATAGAGGAGCTCGCAGACCTTGGGACCACGTTGGAGAATGAACTCTACGCTGACTTGATTCTCCAGTCCCTTCCTTCCACTTACGCCCAGTTTGTCCTAAACTTCAACATGCAAGGAAAGGAGGTTGAACTTTCCGAACTTCTGAACATATTGAGGAGTGCTGAGGGCACCCTACAGAAAGGTAGGGAGACATCCACTTTGTTTGTAGGAGGATCTTCCTCTTCTAGGTCCAGGACGAAAGCCAAGGGAAAGAAGAAGAAAGCCCCCGCCAAACCAAGGGGCGGTGTTAGTAAAGTGGATACGAAGGGAAAGGGAAAGGCAACAAAGGTAGCGGGAAAGCTTGTGGGAAAGGAAGAATGCTTTTACTGTCATAAGAGTGGACACTGGAAACAGGATTGCAAGGCTTGGAAGGCCAGAACCCAGGATCTGAAGCGAGTTGCGGCTTCAGCTTCAGCTGTGTATGTTATTGAAAACTGTCTATCAATAAACTCTACTTCCTGGGTATTGGATACCGGATCGGGATCTCATATATGTAATTCTTTGCAGGCGTTGAAAAGCGTAGGGTTTTGAAGGCAAGTGATATGACCCTCAGAGTTGCAAACGGAGCTAGCATGGATGCTGAGGCCGTGGGGGACTATCACCTGGGAATGTCAGATGGACATGTTTTGGTTTTACGTAATTGCTTTTTTGTACCCAACGCAACTTGTAATATCATTTCTGTATCTTTGATTTCTAAAGAAGGTTATGAATTTGCGTTTGTAAGTAATGTTGTAAACATTCACCTTAATCAAGTTCTGATTGGGTCAGGTACATTGAGCAATGGTATATACGTATTAAACCAACCACAGATTTTCAATGTCCAGAATACACACAAAAGAAAGTCTCCAGAAATCAATCAGACTTTCTTATGGCATTGTAGACTGGGTCACATTAATGAGAGAAGGTTGACTAAGTTACATACAGAAGGATATTTGGAACCGTTCAAATATCAATCATATGCAACTTGTCAATCATGTCTCAAAGGAAAGATGACAAAGACTCCGTTCACTGGACACGGAGTGAGAGCGAGCGAGCTCTTGGAACTCATACACAGCGACGTGTGCGGTCCAATGTCTACACATGCACGAAGCGGTTATTCTTACTTCATTACTTTTACGGATGACTTTTCAAGGTACGGTTATGTCTTCTTAATGAAACATAAATCCGAAGCCTTTGGAAAATTCCAGGAATATAAGAATGAAGTAGAAAAACAAACAGGCACTGAGATCTGATCGAGGTCGTGAATACTTGAGTGCCGAGTTCCTGGATTACTTAAAAGAGAATGGAATTCTCTCTCAGCTTACTCCTCCATACACTCCACAACATAACGGTGTATCGGAGAGACGGAACCGAACCCTATTGGATATGGTACGGTCCATGATGAGTAACGCTGAGTTACCGCGATCATTCTGGGGATATGCGCTAGAATCAGCTGCAAACTTTTTGAACCGAGTTCCAACTAAGACTGTGCCTACTACACCATATCAGATGTAGTGTGGGAAGAGACCCTATCTTAATCACATTAAGACATGGGGATGTCCAGTGTAACATTTAGGAAAAACTTTGAAATAAATAAATTTAATTAAATTAAGAATAAGCTGATAAATCACAAAATGGTTAAAATCAAATATGTCAATCTTCATAAGATATATGTAATACAAATTAAATTAGAATTTTAGAATGTAATATAAATAAGTTAAAAGGGTTTTAATGAAAATTTTAGCTTCATTTTAATAAAAGATGGGTTTTATAATAAGTTAAGTTGTGAGGGGTTAAATTGTAAAGTTAAGTTTTATGTAAATACAAGATTGTTGAGGGTTTAAGTGAAACAAATGATATTAATTCAGTTCTGAAACTAAACTAAAAATAAAACAAAAATAGAGGATAATGTAAGAACACCTCATGCTTGCATGGTTGCAAATTCCTTACACCTCCTTCTTGCATGAGTCTTGCACCTTTCTTCACTTGACACCACCACCTTCCCTTATCCTTCCTCCTCTCACCTATATAACTCAATTTCAGTTCTGAAAGCTAATTAAAACTGAAAAGAAAATCAAAAGAAAAGAAAAATCTAGAGAGAAAAGGGAGAACAAGAGGAAGAAGATGAATGAAGGAGCTTGTTCTTGAGTTGTGATCACCACCAAGCTAGGAGGAGCTTGTAGATCTTGGAGGGTTATTCCTACAGCAAATTAGGAGGGTAAACTTCTTAAACTCAGTAGAGATTTAATTCTGTAGCTTAATTAGAGTAGATTTAATCAAGTCACATAATATTGTATTTTAGTTAGTTTAGAGTCTGTTAGGAATCTGCTTTAATCTGGAACTTAATTAAATAAATTCAACAGAGTAGAAATGATGTAGGTAACAACTAGAACACACCACAAGAAAACGACCATGGGGGGCCGGTTTTGGGCCGGCGACAGAAGGGTTTTGGCCGGCGTCGCCGGCCAAGTGGAGGAAATTTGGGGTTTTGGTTTTTGGGGTATCTTCAGTGTACAATTTAGGTTATTTTGGCACTGTTGATTTAAATTAGTTTCATTACAGTTTAAATCTGGAATGATATATCGGTAAAAGAATCGTAAAACGCTAAATACGACACGACGAAACTACGTCGCGTTTTAATTTCTGAACCAGTACAGATTTAAGTTAAAATCCAGCGAAACTAAGTGTTTTATAACTTGATAATCTGATAATAGGTAACATATAAGAGGGATAGCGTGTTTCTATGTCCGTTATATCGGAAATGTAGTTTTGCTTATACGCGTTAACTTTGCATATTTAGACACGGATACGAGAAATACGGAAGCCGCGAGGAAAGGGAAAGGATTAGCGATTCCGGAGTAGGTTCGACTTTCCGGTGAGTAGACTAAACATCTACCGGGGAATTTAGTAAAGATGGCGTGTTTCGCCCATGGTTTTACTTAATGTGATATTCATATCATCATGTTTAATTATTAGAATTTCATTCAATAAATTACTTGTATGTTGCTTAGTTGTTAGAACACTTCACAAGTATCGACGAGTCATGCCACGTGCACATCTTATATGCTACACACACCTCGTCGATATTGCCATGTCACATACACTTAAATATCATACTTATTAACATGGATTATATTGTATTTCATATGTCAAGTATATTGGTAGAATTCATTATTTACATCCTGTTGCTTTATGCGTACTTCCATGTTGGATATGAGATAGATGCAGAATTGAGGATTTATGATTTTGAGTTTTTGAATACTACTACATAAATCCAGTTTTTCATGATTGATGTGACATGTCCACCCTGAGTTGATTTCTGTTTTTGGTTTTATTCCGGACCGAGTGGGGGAGATATACGGTCGCGGATTTACGTTATCCATACTGAGTGGGGGAGCTATACAGTTGGATACAGGGTGGACCCGGTCGAGACCGAGGGGCAGGATAGCCGTATTGAGACGGGGGAGCCTAGCGAGGTTACTCGATACCGGAGTTGGTTATAGAAATACGGCGTGTATCTAGAGGATAACGACCGATATTATGAGTATAGGATCATTCGGGGAATGATGCCTATAAGAAATGAAGATTTTGTGTCGTTGATGGACACCGAGAAATGATTTACTTGAGTTGTGATTTCAGAAGTATGATGAGATTTATTGTTGGATTTCACATATACTCATATATCATGTTGATTCATATTTAGTAGCATGATTGTCATATTTACTTTATTCGCCGTTATATGTTAGTCGTATTCACTGAGTTGGCAACTCATCCCCGTTGTGCCACAGTTCCTTGCAGGGATAGAGTGGACGGGTAGCTGCGAGGCAGGATCACTTTTGCTGTTATATTCCATCTTTTGCTAGGTAGGTTACATGTGTAGTAACCTTCCCTTTTGTACTTTTGTATCTAGAAAGACTCCATCAGACTTGTATTTTGACTTAGAAATGAGAGATGGTATATATATGTACAGTTGAGATCGGTTGATCAGTTTCATAGCTTCTTTCTTTATGAGATTCAGTGATGTTACATATGCTTATATTCATGTTCATTATTAATATTGTTGATTCCAACTTGGAATACAACCAAACTTAATCTTTATTATTGTTTAAATGAATTAACTTCATAACTTGAGATTTTTACTTAAAAACTAAATTTTCCTAAATAATTCCGAAATAAGGTATTTTGATCTTGGTTTTTGGCTTACTTGGATTTGTGCATATCTTTAGATATGATAAAATCTGAGTGCCTGTCACATCCAAACTTGGGTCGTGACAAAGTTGGTATCAGAGCTTAGGAGTAACCTTACGGAATTCAGTAAGGGATTACTATGGGTTGAAGTAAGTCTGAGAGTTAGGATGACCTTTGGTTTGATGGAGTGGGTGAATTAGGACGAATGCAGTACCGTACGTATGTTCCGCGGCATATTTACGTTATCGTATTCAGCCTAACTAACCTTAGGATGTTTATCTTGATCTATTCTTCCGTTGATTCTCCGTTATTGAATTCTTCTGTTCCCACACCTTATCAACTCTCGTTTCTTGTTCCAGTTGCTATGGCTACGCGGTCTAGGCGAGCCGCAGCCAGGAATGTAGCTAGGGCGAGTCCGCCTGTGACGAGGACTGGTACACCGGACGTGCAGGAGGTGCATGAGCATGCTGATCCTCCTCCTCCAGACCGTATGACTAGGATCGAGGAGGGTATGTTGGGATTACAGCGAGTGGTAGGACAGTTAGCTGAGACCACTCGAGCTTTGAGATCAGATCCAGCACCGACCGTAGCAGAGTCCGAGGTACAGCCTACACAGACGGCAGCACCAGTAGATACGAGAGTGATGGAGGTATCACTTGCGGAGTTTATGAGATTAAGACCACCGGTATTTACAGGGACCGATGTGGCGGAAGATCCTCAGTCTTTTCTTGATAGGATGGCGAGGATTGGCAGATCATTACGATGTTCTGATGCGAGGTCAGTTGAGCTGACTAGCTTTCGTTTGGAGGGACTTGCACAGGAGTGGTGTGAGTCGATGGAGAGAGGGCGAGCTACGAATCTTCCTCCGATGACGTTGACCGAGTTTTCTACAGTCTTTCTTGCCAGATTTCTTCCCGAGAGTGTGAGGGATGCTAGAGCAAGCAGTTTCGAAGCGTTGAAGAAATCAGCAAGTATGTCAGTAGCAGATTATGACTTACGATTCACCCAGCTATCGCGATATGCCCCATATTTAGTACCTACAGAAGAGCTTCGGGTGAAAAGGTTCCTAAGGAGTTTGGACACACAGTTGTATCTGGCGATAGGCTCCCAGCATTTTGATACATATACGCAGGCCATGGATGCGGCGATTCGAGTAGAGGAGCGTTTGAGCCAGTCAGGAGTCGTTCCGGAGCCAAAGAGGAGTAGACCATTCGTGCCGACAAATAGACAGTTTGGCCGAGGTAGAGGGTCCTATCCAGGCAGATATACTCCAGGCCGCAGTGTTGGAAGAGGTTGGACACAGGGCCAGATGTTCAGTTCTTATCCTGATGATCAGAGACCACCATTTACTTGTTATAGTTGTGGACTTCCCGGACACTTTGCGCGGGATTGTAGATCTCAGGGAGGGACCGTTGCTCCACAGGCTGCTTTACCCCTTCCATCTCCTACACCGATGGCTTTACTTCCTCCCCCAATTGGCGCTACACGCCAGGCAGTTGCACCACGAGGTCGAGGCTATGCAGGACGTGCTCAGAGAGGTAGAGGAGATAGAGGTAGAGGACGACAGGATGCGGGCAGGGGCCAGGCTCGGGTTTTTGCACTGACTCCATAGGATGCCCAGGCATCAAATGCAGTCGTGACAGGTACTCTTACAGTATGCTTAGTAGAGGCACACGTTTTATTTGATCCCGGTTCTACACATTCTTATGTATCTTCACGATTCGCACTTTTGTTGGGGAAGGAGTCGTCATTATTAGAGTTACCATTGGTAGTGATTACCCCAGTTGGAGATTCCTTTATAGCTCGGCACGTATTTAGATCGTGTTCGGTGCGTATTGGTAATAGAGATTCGCTAGTTGATCTGATTCTCCTGGACATGTTGGATTTTGACATACTTCTTGGGATGGATTGGTTAGCCGCTTGTCATGCCTATGTAGATTGTCGAGGAAAAGCGGTTAGCTTCTGTTTTCCAAGTGAACCGGTGTTTGTTGTGCAGGGGGATTGCAAGTTAACCCCTGTCAACATGATTTCTGCTTTTTGTGCGGGGCGGCTTTTGAAGAAGGGTTGTCTTGGGTTCTTGGCTTTTATTCAGGACATAGGGGTCGCTGAAGTTCCATTGGACCAAATCCCGATCATACGAGAATTTCCTGGGGTATTTCCTGCTGAGTCACCAGGATTGCCACCTGATCGAGAGATTGAATTCTGTATCGACTTGATTCCGGGTGCAGGGCCTATTTCTATACCACCATATCGAATGGCACCGACGGAATTAAAAGAACTCAAAAGCCAGTTGCAAGAGTTATTAGATAGAGGACTTGTTCGTCCCAGTGTTTCACCGTGGGGAGCTCCTGTGTTATTTGTAAAGAAGAAGGACGGTAGTATGAGGATGTGCATCGACTACCGACAGCTGAATCGCGTCACGGTGCGAAACAGGTATCCATTACCGCGAATAGATGATTTGTTCGATCAGTTGCAAGGAGCAGGATTCTTCTCAAAGATTGACTTGAGGTCAGGATATCATCAGTTGAGGGTTCGGAAGGACGATATTCCAAAGACGGCGTTTCGTACGAGATATGGGCATTATGAATTTCTGGTGATGTCGTTCGGACTTACCAATGCCCCAGCAGCTTTTATGGATATGATGAACCGTATCTTTAGACCATTTATCGATCGGTTTATTATAGTATTCATAGATGATATTCTTGTATATTCTCGGAGTCAGACGGAGCACGAGCAGCATTTACGTATCACATTGCAGACTTTGAAAGAGCATCAATTGTATGCAAAGTTTTCTAAGTGTGCTTTTTGGCTCGATAGTGTGGAGTTCTTGGGTCACATAATTACAAGAGAAGGTATATGCGTTGACCCAAAGAAGATTGAAGCGGTACAACACTGGCCCAGGCCTATGTCAGTTACAGAGGTTCGGAGTTTCTTAGGTCTGGCAGGTTATTACAGACGCTTCGTACAGGATTTCTCACGGATAGCGGCACCTTTGACAGGATTGACTAGGAAGGAAGTTCCATTTCAGTGGACAGATGCTTGTGAGCAGAGTTTCCAACAGCTGAAGATGCGTTTGACGACTGCACCTGTATTATCTTTACCTTCCGGGTCAGGGGGTTTCGTTGTGTATTGCGATACTTCTAGAGTGGGCTTAGGCTGTGTGTTGATGCAACACGGCAAGGTTATAGCATATGCTTCTCGACAGTTGAAGAGGCATGAACAAAATTACCCCACTCATGATCTAGAGATGGCTGCTGTGGTATTTGCATTGAAGATTTGGAGACATTACTTGTATGGAGAAACGTGTCAAATCTTCACAGATCATAAAAGTTTAAAGTATATTTTTCAGCAGAAAGATCTGAACCTCAGGCAGCGTAGATGGATGGAACTGGTGAAAGATTACGACTATGAGATTTTGTACCATCCAGGCAAAGCAAATGTTGTAGCAGATGCCTTGAGCCGGAGGCCTGGAGGTAAATTATCTCATTTGAGTCTTTTGCAGAGACAGTCTTCTACAGACTGGCAGATCTTATGTGATAGTCGTATACAGTTGAGTTCACATCGGCAGGAGGTCAGCTAGCACATGTTCGCACCAGACCTCAGCTATTGGATCGTATTCGAGATGCGCAGCCCACCGATACTCGCTTGATGGAGATTATGGATCAGGTTAGACTGGGCAAGGAGACGGAATTCGGGATTGATGATCAGGGAGTACTACGTTTTAGGACTCGTCTCTGTGTGCCAGATTCTGAAGGATTGAGGCGTGAGATTTTGGAGGATGCCCACAGGTCAGTATACAGTATTCATCCTGGTTCCACTAAAATGTATCGTGATTTGAAGAATAATTATTGGTGGGAAGGAATGAAGAAGGATGTTACGGATTTTGTTTCAAGATGCTTGACTTGTCAGCAAGTCAAAGCAGAACACCAGAGGCCAGCCGGGGAGCTGCAACCCTTACCCATTCCAGAGTGGAAATGGGAACAGATTTCCATGGATTTTGTGGTGGGTCTACCCAGGACTAGCAGAGGGTACGATTCCATTTGGGTGATTGTAGATAGGCTGACGAAGGCCGCTCATTTTCTTCCAGTGAAGACGACATATGGATTTGCTCAGTATGCACAGGTTTATATCGATGAGATCGTACGTCTACATGGAGTGCCGACATGCATAGTATCAGATCGAGGTACCCGGTTCACGAGCAGGCTATGGCAGAAACTTCAAGACGCTCTTGGTACATGATTGAGTTTTAGTACAGCTTTCCACCCACAGACAGACGGTCAGTCGAAGCGGACCATTCAGATACTAGAGGATATGATTCGGGCTTGTAGCCTAGATTTCGGTGGTAGTTGGGATCGTCACCTACCTTTGGTAGAATTCTCTTATAACAACAGTTTTCAAGAGACGATCCAGATGGCACCCTTTGAGGCCTTGTATGGAAGAAAATGTAGATCACCTGTTTGCTGGACGGAACTTAGTCAAAGTAGTATATTGGGACCGCAGATAGTACAGGAAACTACAGAGAAGATTCACTTGATACGAGATAGAATGAAAGCGGCTCAATGCAGACAGAAGTCATATGCAGATCGAAGACGACGCAAACTCGAGTTTGATGTGGGAGATCATGTGTTCCTTCGAGTATCTCCAATGAAAGGTGTGATGCGCTTCGGGAAGAAAGGGAAGCTCAGCCCCAGATATGTTGGACCATACGAGATTTTAGAGAGAGTGGGCGCTGTGGCTTATCGATTAGCACTCCCACCTGGTTTTCCCGACGTACATCCAGTGTTCCATGTTTCGATGCTTCGCAGATATCTTCACGATCCATCTCACGCGATCCAGCATCAGACTCTACAGCTTGAGCCAGATCTATCCTTCACAGTACAGCCAGTAGCTATTCTGGACAGGCAAGCAAAGCAACTACGATCGAGGATCCTGCCATCTGTAAAGGTTCTCTGGCAAGGAAAGGATCGCGAGGAGATTACTTGGGAGACGGAGGACGCAATGCAGAAGAAATTTCCACATCTTTTCATAGGTATGTCTAGGAATTATTTTAAATTCGGGGACCGAATTTTCTTAAGGGGGGAATATTGTAACATTTAGGAAAAACTTTGAAATAAATAAATTTAATTAAATTAAGAATAAGCTGATAAATCACAAAATGGTTAAAATCAAATATGTCAATCTTCATAAGATATATGTAATACAAATTAAATTAGAATTTTAGAATGTAATATAAATAAGTTAAAAGGGTTTTAATGAAAATTTTAGCTTCATTTTAATAAAAGATGGGTTTTATAATAAGTTAAGTTGTGAGGGGTTAAATTGTAAAGTTAAGTTTTATGTAAATACAAGATTGTTGAGGGTTTAAGTGAAACAAATGATATTAATTCAGTTCTGAAACTAAACTAAAAATAAAACAAAAATAGAGGATAATGTAAGAACACCTCATGCTTGCATGGTTGCAAATTCCTTACACCTCCTTCTTGCATGAGTCTTGCACCTTTCTTCACTTGACACCACCACCTTCCCTTATCCTTCCTCCTATCACCTATATAACTCAATTTCAGTTCTGAAAGCTAATTAAAACTGAAAAGAAAATCAAAAGAAAAGAAAAATCTAGAGAGAAAAGGGAGAACAAGAGGAAGAAGATGAATGAAGGAGCTTGTTCTTGAGTTGTGATCACCACCAAGCTAGGAGGAGCTTGTAGATCTTGGAGGGTTATTCCTACAGCAAATTAGGAGGGTAAACTTCTTAAACTCAGTAGAGATTTAATTCTGTAGCTTAATTAGAGTAGATTTAATCAAGTCACATAATATTGTATTTTAGTTAGTTTAGAGTCTGTTAGGAATCTGCTTTAATCTGGAACTTAATTAAATAAATTCAACAGAGTAGAAATGATGTAGGTAACAACTAGAACACACCACAAGAAAACGACCATGGGGGGCCGGTTTTGGGCCGGCGACAGAAGGGTTTTGGCCGGCGTCGCCGGCCAAGTGGAGGAAATTTGGGGTTTTGGTTTTTGGGGTATCTTCAGTGTACAATTTAGGTTATTTTGGCACTGTTGATTTAAATTAGTTTCATTACAGTTTAAATCTGGAATGATATATCGGTAAAAGAATCGTAAAACGCTAAATACGACACGACGAAACTACGTCGCGTTTTAATTTCTGAACCAGTACAGATTTAAGTTAAAATCTAGCGAAACTAAGTGTTTTATAACTTGATAATCTGATAATAGGTAACATATAAGAGGGATAGCGTGTTTCTATGTCCGTTATATCGGAAATGTAGTTTTGCTTATACGCGTTAACTTTGCATATTTAGACACGGATACGAGAAATACGGAAGCCGTGAGGAAAGGGAAAGGATTAGCGATTCCGGAGTAGGTTCGACTTTCCGGTGAGTAGACTAAACATCTACCGGGGAATTTAGTAAAGATGGCGTGTTTCGCCCATGGTTTTACTTAATGTGATATTCATATCATCATGTTTAATTATTAGAATTTCATTCAATAAATTACTTGTATGTTGCTTAGTTGTTAGAACACTTCACAAGTATCGACGAGTCATGCCACGTGCACATCTTATATGCTACACACACCTCGTCGATATTGCCATGTCACATACACTTAAATATCATACTTATTAACATGGATTATATTGTATTTCATATGTCAAGTATATTGGTAGAATTCATTATTTACATCCTGTTGCTTTATGCGTACTTCCATGTTGGATATGAGATAGATGCAGAATTGAGGATTTATGATTTTGAGTTTTTGAATACTACTACATAAATCCAGTTTTTCATGATTGATGTGACATGTCCACCCTGAGTTGATTTCTGTTTTTGGTTTTATTCCGGACCGAGTGGGGGAGATATACGGTCGCGGATTTACGTTATCCATACTGAGTGGGGGAGCTATACAGTTGGATACAGGGTGGACCCGGTCGAGACCGAGGGGCAGGATAGCCGTATTGAGACGGGGGAGCCTAGCGAGGTTACTCGATACCGGAGTTGGTTATAGAAATACGGCGTGTATCTAGAGGATAACGACCGATATTATGAGTATAGGATCATTCGGGGAATGATGCCTATAAGAAATGAAGATTTTGTGTCGTTGATGGACACCGAGAAATGATTTACTTGAGTTGTGATTTCAGAAGTATGATGAGATTTATTGTTGGATTTCACATATACTCATATATCATGTTGATTCATATTTAGTAGCATGATTGTCATATTTACTTTATTCGCCGTTATATGTTAGTCGTATTCACTGAGTTGGCAACTCATCCCCGTTGTGCCACAGTTCCTTGCAGGGATAGAGTGGACGGGTAGCTGCGAGGCAGGATCACTTTTGCTGTTATATTCCATCTTTTGCTAGGTAGGTTACATGTGTAGTAACCTTCCCTTTTGTACTTTTGTATCTAGAAAGACTCCATCAGACTTGTATTTTGACTTAGAAATGAGAGATGGTATATATATGTACAGTTGAGATCGGTTGATCAGTTTCATAGCTTCTTTCTTTATGAGATTCAGTGATGTTACATATGCTTATATTCATGTTCATTATTAATATTGTTGATTCCAACTTGGAATACAACCAAACTTAATCTTTATTATTGTTTAAATGAATTAACTTCATAACTTGAGATTTTTACTTAAAAACTAAATTTTCCTAAATAATTCCGAAATAAGGTATTTTGATCTTGGTTTTTGGCTTACTTGGATTTGTGCATATCTTTAGATATGATAAAATCTGAGTGCCTGTCACATCCAAACTTGGGTCGTGACATCCAGCTTTTGTCAAAAAGCAGCATGCGGACAAGCTCGAGGCACGCTCAGTACAGTGCAAGTTTGTGGGATATCCAAAGAACTCTAAGGGATATTTCTTCTATTGCGAAGAGGAACAAAAGGTTTTTGTTTCTCGTCATGCCCATTTTCTAGAACACCAGTTCTTGGAAAAGGAAATTAGTGGGAGCGCAATAGAACTGAAGAAATTCCAGAACCACGAGCTATTACTGAAAGCTTAGTAGAACCAGAGGGTCGAAGGATCAGGACATTCCTGCGCCGCTCCGCAGGAGTAGTAGGCAGTCTCATCCGCCCGAGAGATACTATGGTTTTCTCATAGACGGGGATAGAGAGGATTGCATCATTGATTGTGATGAGACTACTAGCTTCCGGCAAGCCATTCAGAGCGTTGACTCGGTAAAATGGCTGGATGCAATGCGGACCGAAATGGAGTCCATGTACACAAACAAAGTATGGACGTTGGACATTGCTCCAGATGGGGTAAAACCTGTAGGATGCAAGTGGATCTTCAAAAGGAAGATTGGTGTAGATGGACAGGTTGAGAACTATAAAGCTAGACTTGTTGCAAAGGGTTTTCGTCAGAGACCTGGTTTGGACTATGACGAAACCTTTTCTCCAGTGGCTATGCTGAAATCCATTCGGATCCTTCTTGCCATTGCTGCCTTCCACGATTATGAGATTTGGCAGATGGACGTAAAAACCGCTTTTCTAAATGGAAATTTAGAGGAGTGTGTCTATATGGACCAGCCAGAGGGTTTCATTCAGAGTGGGAGCAGCGGAAAGGTGTGCAAGTTGCTTAAGTCCATTTATGGACCAAAGCAGGTATCGCGGAGTTGGAACATCTGTTCTGATGAGACGGTCAAGGAATTTGGCTTTATCAAAAATCCAGATGAACCATGCATCTATAGTAGATTTGTAGAAAGAACTGTAGTATTCCTCGTTTTATACGTGGATGACATTCTCTTGATAGGAAATGACATTCCTATGCTACAATCTGTCAAAGGGTTCTTGTCACACAGGTTCTCCATGAAAGACCTGGGTGATGCCTCATACATTCTGGGGATCCGGATCTACCGTGACAGATCCAAGAGGATATTAGGACTCTCACAGTCCAGGTACATCGACAGCATACTGAAAAGATTCAGTATGGAAGATTCCAAGCGCGGTAATCTACCGGCTTGTCACGGGATCACCCTCTCCAAAGAGATGTCTCCCAAGACTGATTTGGAGAGGGATCGCATGTCTATTATACCCTACGCTTCTGCGGTAGGCTCTATAATGTATGCGATATTGTGTACCAGACCAGATGTGGCTTATGCACTGAGTGTGGTAAGAAGGTATCAGTCAAACCCTGGGGAGAAACATTGGATAGCGGTAAAGAACATTCTCAAGTACCTGAGAAGGACAAAGGAGATGTTCTTGGTGTATGGCGGAAAAGACCTCCAGATTGAGGCCTTTGCTGACTCCAGCTTCCAGAGTGACAAGGATGATTCCAAGTCCATGTCAGGTTTTGTCTTTACCCTCAATGGAGGGGCGGTGTGTTGGAAGAGTTCCAAACAGGAAACCGTTGCTGACTCAACTATGGAAGCGGAATATATCGCTGCATCTGATGCCGCAAAAGAAGCCGTCTGGATGAGGAAGTTCTTGAAAGAACTTCAGGTGGTTCTGTCCATTGTTGATCCAATACCTCTGTATTGCGACAACAACGGGGCTATAGCTTTAGCGAAGGAACCCAGGTCCCATCAGAAATCCAGACACATCTTGAGGCGGTATCACCTGATCAGGGAGATCGTGGATCGCCAGGAGATCGAGGTTCGGAGGGTTGCTTCAGAAGATAACACTGCAGATCCATTCACGAAGGCCTTACCCCAGACACAGTTTGAGCGGCTGATCGAGATGATAGGTCTTCGATACGCCAGTACATGGCCTTAGTGCAAGTGGGAGATTGTTAGTGTATATGCCCTAGAGGCCATTACTGTATCATACTAGTATGTATATTACTTGATGGAAGCTTGGGATATTCATAATTGTATAGACAATCTTGCTCGAAATGGTAGTATGCTACTTGGTTTATCTCTGCTTTATTGCGTACATGTGTTTCTTTATTGTATCACCTATACGCATTAGTGGAGCCCTTAGGATCTTTGCTTGATTACCAGCGTTGTGATGGCAGTCACACTCGTGGGGGCTGGGTAATCTATAAGCACATCCTTATTTACATGTCCCCGGTCGTGGGATTATCGAGACAGGGCATCGATACTCCGGAGTAGACTAGCGTATGCGCTTCTCATCCCAGTGCGGGAGACGGCCTGTCCCACAGCCGTCAGTACGTCGTACTTGAGATAGTATGCGGGTGCTCGTTAGGTTACGAGTACACTGGACAGGACTCGTCGGGAACTGTTGGTTGGTATTATACCTATCGTCAGTTATCAGTTCCCAGGCGACATGAGTACAGCTTAGTCCGCTGACTTGACACTGTCACTTCGTCTCGAGTGTGTTCCCACTGTACTTTGATTACTACCCTACTACGGCTCAAAGGAGTCGTGCAAACAGGTAGTAGTTGGGTGCAGTCCCGAAGCACTTGGAGGCAGTGACGGTTAGACAGGATTCGTCTCTCCCGATATTGGGGGTTGACATCGCGCTGTGTCCAGGAGAGCCATTACACAAGTAGTCCCAGGCCAGGGCAAGCGAGGTATACTGGTAGGTTTCCAGTGTTATCTCAGGGTGTTCTGGGCTACACTCCGGCACGACTTGTACCGCTATTAGGGGACTGACGTTTACCGCCCCCTAGGCCCGCCATGCGATGTATCAGACGAACAGACCGGACTGTACGGAGACTGTCACATTCAGGCTCAGTAGGAGTTCAGATGGGTTCACCTCGTCAGTCTTCTTATCGGCATCTACCTGGGGACCGTTACGTACAGCTAGTGCCGCTTGCGGTCTGTGGTTAAACCCACTACCAGCGTAGTGTCGAGTCTTAAGAGTCCCACACAGAGGGTTATTCGCCTTTAGGCAAAATGAGTAGAGGTCGCATGGTTTTGCGACAGGGTTCGTTCACTTGTGCACGTTTGCTGTCCGGACAGCTTATACTAGCGGGCTTTGGTTTAAGCCGGATCCTAGTATATGATTTGGGATTGGTTTTATCTCATTGTATTCGTGTTCCTCGGATCACGGATACGGGTGCGTATGCACAGTTGACTGAGACAGAGGCAGAGGACTTTGATTAGGGTTGATGACAATTGTCATTTTCTTAACCCTAATGCTTATGTGTGAATTATGATTAATTGAAATTAGTTAATTATAATTGTGCATGGTTAGGGTTGTTGACCATTTGACTATACTGGACTTGTTGACCTAGGTTGACATGTTGACCATCATCATTCCATATGAAAGATGCTCTTTGATCCTTGCAAATGGCATTTAATGTGAAATGATAATGGTCAAGTCTTGATTAACCATGACAATTATCTTAGCTAATTATCTAATTTCCATAATTCACATATATAAGGAGAATGGTTCATTTTTATTCTCATTCTATCATTTTGGTTCTCTCTCCTCCTCTTCCTCTCTCTCTAGCTCTCCCCTCTCATGAGTTGAGAATCCCTTGAGCTTGAGATAAATCCTTCTAAAATACTCTCTACTCTTTCTAAAGTTCTAGGATTAGCACTCCAAGCATCTTAGTTACTTCCATTTTGAAGTTGAAGCCAAAGGTTGAGGCTCTCGGGTGGATCCTTCTTCGACAAGAGAAGGCGACAAGGAGATCACTTTCATTCACTCCAAGAAGCAAGGAGAGAAGGACAAGAAGCCCTAGGTATAACCTCTTTTCCGAGTATCTAAACCTTTTAGCTTTGTAATTAGTTTTTGTTTAGCAAAGATCCTCCTTTTGCTAGTCCATGTTGCCTAGTGTGTTAAAAATCCGTTTTTTATACCGTTTCCGCCTCCCCGCAAGCACCGGGATGGGCAACGTGGACTTACACTAGCTGTGCGTAACGGCCCCCAGGTAGATGCCGATAAGAAGACGGACGAGGTGAAACACATCTGAACTCCTACTGAGCCTGAATGTGACAATCTGCGTACAGTCCGGTCTGTTCGTCTGAGAATATCGCATGGCGGGCCTAGGGGGACGGTAATCCCCTAATAGCGGTACAAGTGGTCTCAGAGTGTAGCCCAGAACACCCTGAGATAACACTGGAAACCTACCAGAATATCTCGCTTTCCCTGGCCAAGAACTTTGTGTAATGGCTCTCCTAGACACAGCGCAATATCAACCCCCAATACCGGGAGAGACGAATCATGTCTAACCGTCACTGCCTCCAAGTGCTTCGGGACTGCACCCAACTACTACCTGTTTACACGAATCCTTTGAGCCGTGGTAGGGTAGTAATCAAAGTACAATAGGAACACACTCGAGGCGAACTGACAGTGTCAAGTCAGCGGACTAAGCTGTACTCATGTCACCTGGGAACTGATAACTGACGATAGGTATAGTACCAACCAACAGTCCCCGACGAGTCCTGTCCAGTGTACTCGTAACCTAACGAGCACCTGCATACTATCTCAAGTACGACGTACTGACGGCTGTGGGACAGACCGTCTCCCATACTGGGATGAGAAGCGCATACGCTAGTCTACTCCGGAGTATCGATGCCCTGTCTCGATAGTCCTACGACTAGGGACCTGCATAAGGATGTGCTTGTGGATTACCCAGCCCCCACGAGTGTGGCTGCCATCATAATGCTGGTAATCAAGCAAAGATCCTAAGGGCTCCACTAATGTGTATAGGTGATATACTAAAAGAAACACATATACACATTAAAGTAGAAACAAACCAAGTAGCATACTACTATTTTGAGCAAGATTGTCTATACAACTGTGAATATCCCAAGCTTCGATTAAGTAATATACAAACTAGTATGATACAGTAATGGCTTCTAGGACATATACACTAACAATCTCCCACTTGCACTAAGGCCATGTACTGGCGTATCGAAGACCTATCATCTCGATCAGCCGCTCAAATTGAGTCTGGGGTAAGCCCTTCGTGAATGGATCAACAGTGTTATCTTCCGTAGCAACTCTCCGAACCTCGATCTCCTGGCGACCCACGATCTCCCTGATCAGGTGATACCACCTTAAGATGTATCTGGACTTCTGATGGGACCTGGGTTCCTTCGCTAAAGCTATAGCCCCGTTGTTGTCGCAATACAGAGGTATTGGATCAACAATGGACGGAACCACCTGAAGTTCTGTCAAGAACTTCCTTATCCAGACAACTTCTTTTGCGGCATCTGCAGCAGCGATATATACCGCTTCCATCGTCGAGTCAGCAACGGTTTCCTGTTTGGAACTCTTCTAACATACCGCCCCTCCATTGAGGGTAAAGACATAACCCGACATGGACTTGGAATCATCCTTGTCACTCTGGAAGCTGGAGTCAGCAAAGGCCTCGATCTGGAGGTCTTTTCCGCCATACACCAAGAACATCTCCTTAGTCCTTCTCAGGTACTTGAGAATGTTCTTTACCGCTATCCAGTGCTTCTCCCCAGGGTTTGACTGATACCGGCTTACCACACTTAGTGCATAAGCTACATCTGGTCTGGTACACAACATCGCATACATTATAAAGCCTACCGCAGAAGCGTAGGGTATAATAGACATGCGATCCCTTTCCAAATCAGTCCTGGGAGACATCTCTTTGGAGAGGGTGATCCCGTGACAAGCCGGTAGATTACTGCGCTTGGAATCTTCCATACTGAATCTTTTCAGTATGGTGTCGATGTACCTGGACTATGAAAGTCCTAATATCCTCTTGGATCTGTCACGATAGATCCGGATCCCCAGAATGTAAGAGGCATCACCCAGGTCTTTCATGTAGAACCTGTGTGACAAGAACCCTTTGACAGATTGTAGCATAGGAATGTCATTACATATCAAAAGAATGTCATCCACGTATAAAACGAGGAATACGACAGTTCTTGCTACAAATCTACTATAGATGCATGGTTCATCTGGATTTTTGATAAAACCAAAATCTTTGACTGTCTCATCAAAACAGATGTTCCAACTCCGTGATGCCTGCTTTAGTCCATAGATGGACTTAAGCAACTTGCACACCTTTCCGCTGCTCCCACTCTGAATGAAACCCTCTGGCTGGTCCATATAGACACACTCCTCTAAATTTCCATTTAGAAAAGCGGTCTTCACCTCCATCTGCCAATTCTCATAATCGTGGAAGGAAGCAATGGCAAGAAGGATCCGAATGGATTTCAGCATAGCCACTGGAGAAAAGGTTTGGTCATAGTCCAAACCAGGTCTTTGACGAAAACCCTTTGCAACAAGTCTAGCCATATAGGTCTCAACCTGTCCGTCAACACCAATCTTCTTCTTGAAGATCCGCTTGCATCCTACGGGTTTTACCCCATCTGGAGCAATGTCCAAAGTCCATACTTTGTTGGTGTACATGGACTCCATTTCGGTCCGCATTGCATCCAGCCATTTTACCGAGTCAACGCTCTGAATGGCCTGCTGGAAGCTAGTCGGCTCATCACTATCAATGATGCAATCCTCTCTACCCCCATCTATGAGAAAACCGTAGTATCTCTCGGGCGGATGAGACTGCCTACTACTCCTGCGGAGCGGCGCAGGAATGTCCTGATCTTTCGAACCCTCTGGTTCTACTAAGCTTTCAGTAATTGCTCGTTGTTCTGGAATTTCTTCCAGTTCTATTGAGCTCCCACTTATCTGAATTTCCAAAAACTCAGTTTCCAAGAAGTGGGCATGACGAGAAACAAAAACTTTTTGTTCCTCTTCGCAATAGAAGAAATATCCCTTGGAGTTCTTTGGATATCCCACAAACTTGCACTGTACTGAGCGTTCCTCGAGTTTGTCCGCATGCTGCTTTTTGACAAAAGCTGGACATCCCCATGTCTTAATGTGCTTACGATAGGGTTTCTTCCCACACCACATCTGATATGGTGTGGTAGGCACAGTCTTAGTTGGGACTCGATTCAAAAGGTATGCAGCTGATTCTAGTGCATATCCCCAGAATGATCGCGGTAACTCAGTGTTACTCATCATGGAACGTACTATATCCAATAGGGTCCAGTTCCGTCTCTCCGATACACCATTATGTTGCGGAGTGTATGGAAGAGTAAGCTGAGAGAGAATTCCATTCTCTTTTAGGTAATCCAGGAACTCGGCACTCAAGTATTCACCACCTCGATCAGATCTCAGTGTCTTGATACTTTTGCCGGTTTGCTTTTCTACTTCATTCTTATATTCCTGGAATTTTCCAAAGGCTTCGGATTTATGTTTCATTAAGAAGACATATCCATACCTTGAAAAGTCATCCGTAAAAGTAATGAAGTAAGAATAACCGCTTCGCGCATGTGTAGATATTGGACCGCACACGTCGCTGTGTACGAGTCCCAAGAGCTCGCTCGCTCTGACTCCGTGTCCAGTGAACGGAGTCTTTGTCATCTTTCATTTGAGACAGGATTGACAAGTTGCATATGATTGATATTCGAATGGATCCAAATATATTTCTGTATATAACTTCGTCAACCTTCTCTCATTGATGTGACCCAGTCTACAATGCCATAAGAAAGCCTGATTTGTTTCCGGAGACTTTCTTTTGTGTGTATTCTGGACATTGAAAATCTGTGGTTGGTTTAATACGTATATACCATTGCTTAATGTACCTGACCCAATCAAAAATTGATTAAGGTGAATGTTTACAACATTGCTTAGAAATGCAAATTCATAACCTTCTTTAGATAATAAAGATACAGATATGATATTACAAGTTGCATTGGGTACAAAATAAAAATCACGCAAAACCAAAACGTGTCCATCTGACAATCCCAGGTGATAGTCCCCCACGGACTCAGCATCCATGCCAGCTCCGTTTGCAACTCTGAGGGTCATATCACCTGCCTTCAAAACCCTACGCTTTCTCAGTGCCTGCAAAGAATTACAGATATGAGATCCTGATCCGGTATCCAATACCCAGGAAGTAGAGTTTATTGATAGACAATTTTCAATAACATACACACCTGAAGCCGAAGCCGCAACTTGCTTCGGGTCTTGGTTTCTGGCCTTCCAAGCCCTGCAATCCTTTTTCCAGTGTCCACTCTTGTGACAGTAAAAGCACTCTTCCTTCCCCACAAGCTTTCCCGCTACCTTTGTTGCCTTTGCCTTTCCCTTCGTATCCACTTTACTAACACCGCCCCTTGGTTTGGTGGGGGTTTTCTCCTTCTTTCCCTTGGCTTTCGCCTTGGACCTAGAAGAGGAAGATCCTCCTACAAACAAAGTGGATGTTTCCCTACCTTTCTGTAGGGTGCCCTCTGCACTCCTCATCATGTTGAGGAGTTCTGAAAGTTCAACTTCTTTTTTTTGCAAGTTGAAGTTCAGGATAAACTGGGCGTAAGTGGAAGGAAGGGACTGGAGAATCAAGTCCGTGTAGAGCTCGTTCTCTAACGTGGTCCCAAGGTCCACGAGCTCCTCAATGAAGCCAATCATCTTAAGCACGTGTTCCGCTACCGATGATCCGTGGCCAATCTCGCCGAAAACAGCTTTTTCGAGACTTCGTATCTGGAGATACGGGATTGCTCTCCATACAATTCTTTTGTATGGATAAATATGGATTCAAGGTCCATATTCTCGTACCTCCTCTGATGTTCATTGTCCATAGAGGCAAGCACGAGGCACTTGGCCTTTGCGCAGTCGATTTCCCAGGTCTTACGGATTTCCTTATCTGCGACGCTGGTTTTGGGACCTGGGACAGGGGGAGCTTTGGTGGTAAGGAGATACCCCAACTTGTCATAAGTGATTGCCATTTTGATATTCCTGAGCCAATCTTTGTAGTTTGGCCCTGTCAGTATGTTTTTATCTAGTAGTAACTTAAGTCCAGTCACGATGTTTGGTCGCTGCAATTAGGAGAGAGAGAAGAAACACTTTAGAATGATGCTCTTGCAAGTTTAGAGTGTTTTTAGTTTGTCTAAACAGGATGGCTCCCACTGTCTCTCGAATCCCTCCTCAAACCAAAAAGGAAGAATTAGTCGGGATCAATCTCACCGTACAATGCTTGCTTAACCGTTCAGCCAGGCCAGTGTTGGTACTTCGAGGGAGGTTTTCCAACGCTTTCGCGAAGTTCCTTAATTAAATAACCTCTTTTCCCTGTGGGCGTAGCCCCGCTAACACCTTTCTAGACACCTACTTGGTTTATAGCATTGATCGTTAAGTGAGAAAGTTCCGGAGGAGTAGCATATACTCACAGTAGGATCGGGATCCAAATATCATCGTGTGACAAAACTGAAGGAATCCTACCAGAATCATCACACTCCAAATGGTATGCAGCGCTAGCAAGTTTCAGTTTCTTTAGAAACTCCCGATGTGGATTTTTGCCCCATGCTCTTATGACCTTGGCGTGAGGTCAAAATGTCATAAGTCACATGTCAAGTTCTACCCATCATTATCCAGGTTAATTTGAACCCACCCATACCTACCCTTGAAGTAGGCCAAAATGGCAGTATGACTGTCTCAAACCAACGTATTCTATCTATGCAACAGATAAATATCCGGCAGCTACCAATCACTATGCCTTGGCGTGAGGTCAAAATACATAGCTTGAATACTACCAAATATTTAACTGAAATGATGGAGGGCTACGAATGGTTTTGGCGAAACCGTGAACGTAGTAAACTTGATATAATCGATGGAACGAGATAGCTTTTAAAAGGAGTGGCTTAAGCTCCGCGTTTAAAAGTTGTTTTTGAAAAGAAACCGAGTGGTTTCGAAAGTGTTCCAACGAATCTACTTTGGTTTATTTTCTTGCATTAATTTAATGTGTCACATCATTTAATCCTACCATTGCAGAAAACAACCAAAATATGACATACGCTTATGCCATCCGCATTCGCCACGGGGCCCCGACATTACCCGTTAGGTTACTTAACTAACGACAGAGCGGGGGATGGACTAGCGCGGATGCAAAACATAAGCAACGCCTAAATAGATATCATATATAGATATATACATTCGTCGCATGCAATGATAGCCATTCCAGATCACAGATGAACACATTGGATATACTAGGAATCCATATTCCGTACGAGCCTGTAACGAAAAGTGGATTACACGGTCGCGGTGAATAGCCAATACCCTACCCTAGACCCCTACGGGTGCGGCAAACTACCCTCCAAATACCCGAAGTGAAGCAACCTCCCTCAACAACGTGAGTAGGCCACTCGGCACTTCGAGATACCCGGTAGTTTGTCCACCCCCTCCATGGGTCTATCCTAGGAGCAAAAACAGTAAAAAGAAATTATACAATGACGGCTACAACCTCATCCCGGATGTGCGGCCATACAAATAATATTACATCAATTTACATATTACATGAATTGAAAGATAAAGAAAACTCTCATCTCACAACCCCCCGGCTATTCATCCGCGACAATCCAATGAATTCATATACACATACCATCAACATTACAGATCACAGATATGTATAACCCCCACTAATCGACGTATAGCGATTAGCAGACGTTCAATACATATATCACATCACAGATATAAACCAGTTAGCTAAAGTCTTTAGAAGTTCGATCAAAGTACGGATTTTTAACCACCCCAAAAAACAAATTTGTTTTCTGGAAAATCTGGGCAGAAAAAACATATTGTAAAAATCCCAAAACACCCCACTGAACACACTGCAGGAAAAATTGCCAACGGCCGAGTCAACTCAGCCGCGGATCCGCAGCGGGAGCATGCTACTGCCGCAGTTCCGCGGCGCTTTGACCGAGTCGCTGGACCATTTTTCTTGGGTGTGCTTTAAAAACCATAAGCCGATTTTTAGTGTATGATTTATTAATTTTTGAACAGGAAAAAAAATCGGCAGAAAGCTTACATTTCGGGCGTGTTTTGTGATTGTTTCTCCGATCGAACTTCTAGCTACTTTGCTAACATGTTAGATAGTGTTTAACTAGGCTCTGATACCACTGTAAGTCCACGTTACCCGTCCCCGGTTCTTTGGGGTTGCGAAGATGGTGAAAAACGATTTTTCTTTTGGGGTAACATAGACTCATACGGATCTTTGTTAAACAACTATCTAACAACCTAACTAGGAGTTTTACCTACTCGTTTAAGGGGTTATACCTTAACTTGAACTCCTTCTCTTCGACTCCTTGTGGTGGTCGGATGGTTCTCTCCTCGTCGTCTCCTTGTGCCGAAGATGGATCCACCTGAAAGACCTTTGGCTCCAACCTCAATCTAGAGAAAACTAGAACACTTGGTTTGCTAGACCTTGTATACTAGGATGAGTAGAGAAGTATTTTGGGTTTTATCTCTAAGGAAATGGTTCTCAACTCATGAGAGGGAGTTTCCTTAAGCTAGAGAGAGAGCAAGAGGAAGAGGGAGAGCTTGAGGATGAGAGAGAATGATAGAATGAGTAAGCCTTTTTCCACCCATGCTCTCATAATACAAAAATAATCATAACAAATAATAATAATTGAGTATTATGTGATGGTTGTTATCATATCAAATGGCAATATCATTTCATGCACTAAATGCAATTTGTGAACAAACAAGCAAGCAAAGGTCAATGCCAAGAAATGATAGCCATTGTCATGATGATGGTCAACAAGTCCAACCTAGTCAACCGGTCAACTAAGTCAACAAGTCAACAAAGTCAACCTTTCAACCCAACCATGGCACAATAATACTTAATTAATATTATCATTAATCATATTTCTTATTCTCATTAGGGTTTAGCAAAAGTCAACAGTCAACAACCCTAATGAGAATCCTCTACCTCTGTCTCTGTCAACCGTGCATACACACCCGTATCCGCGTTCTGAGGAACACGAATACAAACGAGATAAAACCAATCCCAAAACGTACACTAGGATCTGGCTTAAACCAAAGCCCGCTAGTGATAACTGCCCGGACACTAAACGTGCACAAGTGCACGGATGTGACCGAACCCTGTCGCAAAACCATGCGACCTCTAGTCTTTTTGCCTAAAGGAGAATAGCTTTCTGTGTGGGACTCTAAAGACTCGACACTACGCTGGCAGTGGGTTTAACCACAGACTGCAAGCGGCACTAGCTGTGCGTAACGGCCCCAAGGTAGATGCTGATAAGAAGACGGACGAGGTGAAACCCATCTGAACTCCTACTGAGCCTGAATGTGACAATCTGCGTACAGTCTGGTCTGTTCGTCTGAGAATATCGTATGGAGGGCCTAGGGGCGGTAAACGTCAGTCCCCTAATAGCGGTACAAGTCGCGTCGGAGTGTAGCCCAGAACACCCTGAGATAACACTGGAAACCTACCAGTATATCCCGCTTGCCCTGGCCAGGGACTTTGTGTAATGGCTCTCCTAGACACAGCGCAATATCAACCCCCAATACCGAGAGAGACGAATCCTGTCTAACCGTCACTGCCTCCAAGTGCTTCGGGACTGCACCCAACTACTACCTGTTTGCACGACTCCTTTGAGCCGTGGTAGGGTAGTAATCAAAGTACAGTGGGAACACACTCGAGGCGAAGTGACAGTGTCAAGTCAGCGGACTAAGCTGTACTCATGTCACCTGGGAACTGATAACTGACGACGGGTATAGTACCAACCAACAGTTCCCGACGAGTCTTGTCCAGTGTACTCGTAACCTAACGAGCACCCGCATACTATCTCAAGTACAACGTACTGACGGCTGTGGGACAGACCGTCTCCCATGCTGGGATGAGAAGCGCATACGTTAGTCTACTCCGGAGTATCGATGCCCTGTCTCGATAGTCCTACGACTAGGGACCTGCATAAGGATATGCTTGTGGATTACCCAGCCCCCACGAGTGTGACTGCCATCACAACGCTGGTAATCAAGCAAAGATCCTAAGGGCTCCACTAATGTGTATAGGTAATATACTAAAAGAAACACATGTACACATTAAAGTAGAAACAAACCAAGTAGCATACTACTATTTTGAGCAAGATTGTCTATACAACTGTGAATATCCCAAGCTTCCATTAAGTAATATACAAACTAGTATGATACAGTAATGGCCTCTAGGGCATATACACTAACATAGGGAATGTAATACCCCAGGTGGAGTTAGGGATGAATACCACCTACCTCGTGAGAAGTGAGATGTTATCCGGTATCGAGGTAGGG
Organism: Agapanthus africanus; assembly: GCA_030015575.1. Classification (NCBI taxonomy): domain Eukaryota; kingdom Viridiplantae; phylum Streptophyta; class Magnoliopsida; order Asparagales; family Amaryllidaceae; genus Agapanthus; species Agapanthus africanus. Next base: position 128,122,280 of record JASDDO010000016.1, on the reverse strand, counting down.
ATGTAACTGATACGGATATACACAAGGACCCACTGTAGAACAATGGGGAGTATCGAATTCCATTCCGAAAGAAGGCACGATCAGAACTATAAATGGAATGATACCACTCCTATAACACGGAGGCACCTTTTGGATGAATCGAAACTCTGGAGTCTGAAGAACTCCGTAGTTAAGCGTGCTTGAGCTAGGGAAATTCTGGGATGGGTGACCTACTGGGAAGTAGCCCATTTCTTGAGTCTGGTTCATTCAATGGGACAAAACCGTGTGGTTTCGGCCAAAGCGTGTTTTATGGTGGGTCGTGACATTTAGAGTCTCACATAGAAATTTCCTAGTTCAAGCGAAACAAAGTAGGGCACATATGCAGATATATTCGTGGGCCTGATTAAATATGAGTATATGATACCGTATTCTAATTTGGCGGTTATTTGATATCAGATAAGTTATATTTGATATAACCGGATTATTGAATCAAGTGTTGATTTGATAATGTGTTATACAGATAAATGATATTAGTCGACTATATGTGATATAACCGGATTATTAAATCGAGTGTTGATTTAATAATTTGATATATATTATATTTGATATAATTATATATTAACTAATATTATTAACTCACTAATTATTCTTTATAATATATATATATATATATATATATATTAAAATGTAGCATGGCATGGATTTTCTATTTTTAGAAAATAGAAAATAAGGTGGAAAATGGGGAGACTTTATTGTGGAATGGGCAAGCATGGCTATTTTCATTTATTTATTCATTCAGTATCACTATTGAAGTATGGTTGGGAAAAAATATTGATTTTATTTACATGCTTCAATAAGTGAGAATGATAACTTAGCCATTCTTTATGCTTTTGCCTTTCTATGCTTTCTCAAGTGTTGAGTTCATTTTACCTTAGCTTTCTAGCTCTCTCCATTTTCTTCACTTCTTCCTCCAAGCTCAATCCCTCACATGAGTTGTGAAACCTTGAGCTTGTCAGAACCCTAGTGAGTAAACAATAGCCATACTTCACCATCCTACACTAGATTAGCACTTTGGCGTAGTGTGTTTTCTTCACTAAAGAGTTTAGTGAAGAGGTAGCTTGGATTAACGGACTTCGAGTGGATCATCTTCGGCACGAAGGTTATCGAAGCAAGTTCGTTCAACCTTCAAGTAAAGCCTAATGGAGTCGCGTGGACTACAAGCCGGAGCTTTAGAAGAGAAAGACACGGTCTATAAAGGTTGTAGCTATCCATCTTTTAGTATAGTTTATGATATCGTAGTTAAACCCTAATCATCTAGTTTAAGATCTTGGTTAGTGTAGATTAGCACCCCTAATTTTTAAAAAATGGCATGTTTGATGCTAGTAAAACCCAGTAGTTGTGCTAACATACACTTTCATTAAGTAGCTTGCACACCTTTCCGCTACTCCCACTATTTACGAACCCCTCTAGCTGTGTCATGTACACACTTGAGTTGGAGGGACTTCGCGTGGATCATTTTCGGCAAAAAGGTCATCGGAGGAAGTTCGTCCAAAGCCACAAGTGGAGCCTAGTGGAGTTGCGGGACTACTACACGGAGCATGTGAAGTGAAGGACTCGATCTATGAAGGTATAACCCTCTTTACTTCTGATAGTTTTAAGATATAAAACTTAAAACCCTAATATTCAAGCAATGATCTTGTATAGTCTACCTTAGCACCTAATAAAAATTAAAATTTAGCATGCTTGATGCTACTAAAACCTCATGGTGGTGCCAGGGTCGATTTTCATGGTATCAGAGCCAAGCTAGAACATTACGGTAGAGTATCATATCTTGTAGCGACGTTAGAAAACCGTCGTTTTTGTCGCGCAAAAACTGCCGATAAAAATAGTTTCCAAAATGATATTTTGAGTTGTTTGCACACCCCGCGGGCTCACGGTTTGAATCGAGAAGCCGCGGGGTGGAGCGTGTGCACCCCGGGGACACCCCGGGGGGACCAGAGGCCGGACCCACACCCCAAGACTACCACAAGGTGGCCTTGGGGTGGGTGACCTGAGAGCACCCCAACTGGGTGCTCTCGGGTTTGCCTTCCCCTAGGGGCCACTTCGAGGTGGCCCCCGGAGGTGGGTACCCCTCCCCCCCCATGTTAGTGTATATGCCCTAGGGGCCATTATTGTATCATACTAGCTTGTATATTACTTAATGGAAGCTTGGGTTATTCACAGTTATATAACAGTCTTGCTAAACATGGTAGTATGCTACTTGGTTTTATCTATCTTAATATGTGTGTACGTATTGATAGAGCCCTTAGGATCTTGCTTGACTACCAGCGTTGTGATGGCAGTCACACTAGTGGGGGCTGGATAGTCTACAAGCACATCCTTTTTCAGGTCCCTAGTCGTAGGATTATCGAGACAGGGCATCGATACTCCGGAGTAGACTAGTGTGTACGCTTCTCATCCCAGTTGGGGAGATGGTCTGTCCCACAGCCATCAGTACGTCGTACTGGAGATAGTATACAGGTGCTCGTGGGTTACGGGTACACCGGACAGGACTCGCAGGGAACTGTTGGTTGGTATTATACCCGTCGTCATTTAACAGTTCCCAGGTGACATGAGTACAGCATAGTCCGCAGACTTGACACTGTTACTTCGCCTTGAGTGTGTCCCACTGTTCTTAGATTGCTACCCTACCACGGCTCAAAAGAGTCGTGCAAACAGGTAGCAGTTGGGTGCAGTCCCGAGCACTTGGAGGCAGTGGCGGTTAGACAGGATTCATCTCTCCCGGTATTGGGAGTTGATATCGCGTTGTGTCAGAGAGCCATTACACAAAGTCCCTGGACAGGGCAAGCGAGATTTACTGGTAGGTTCCAGTAGTTTCTCAAGGTGTAATGGGCTTCGCTCCGACACGATTTATACCGCTTTTATGGGACTGACGCTTGCCACCCCCTAGGCCCGATATGCGATAGTCCCAGACGAACAGACCGGACTGTACGGAGATTGTCACATCAAGCTCAGTAGGAGTTCTGATGGATTTTCCTCATCGGCCTTCTTATCGACATCTACCTGGGGACCGTTACGTACAGCTAGTGCCGCTTGCGGTCTATGGTTAAACCCACTGCCAGCATAGTAGTCGAGTCTTTAGAGTCCCACACAGAGAGTTTCCCTGCTCCAGGCGAAACGATATAGAGGTCGTATGGTTTTATGACAGGGGTTCGGACGCATACGTGTTTAAACGCACGTACGATGTTCGGACAGTTTTTACTAGCCGGCTTTAGTTTAAGCCAGATTCTAGTATCGGATTATTGGATTTATACAGTCTAAAGTTTTTCCGTGTTTTCACGGATAGGAGGGACGTTCTTGTAATTTGGCGGGATGCTTCTAGAAGTATGGTGACTTGAGGGTTTAGGTGGCATTTACATTAAATGCATTTGTGACTCATTAGATGAATCATTCAAGTGAGTTAATGAAGCATTTATTGCTTAATGACTCACTTGATGATTCATTGCATATATTAAATGAAGCATGATGATAAATCATTTAGATTTATTTATTTGATTTTCTTTATGCTTCATGATATATTAGAAGTGAGAAACATTTTCATCATAATCTTGCTCATCTTCTCTCTCCTCAAGCTCTCTCTCTTCAAACCCTAATCCTACCCTCTCATGTGTTGAGATCAAGGATTAGCTAGACTATTTAATCCATAACCATACTCTATATCATCTAGGTGACTTTGATTAGCAACTAAAGAAACCTAGTTACCTCAAGATTAGAGGCAAAGCTTGGAGTAGAAGCTCTCGGATGGATCGTCTATTACATAGAGGAGGTCGACGAGGAAGTGGATAACGAGAAGATGAAGGACTAGGTTCATTAGGTATAATCTCTTTTCATAGTAGTTAACAACTCCTATGTTTGTGTTAGTTATAGTTTAGCAAAGATCCTTTCGTTTAGTCGATGTTGCTTCAAACAAAATGATTGTTTTTCATATTTCCATCTCCCCGCAAGTCGTGGGGTGTACAACGTCGACTTACAGTGGTATCAGAGCCTCGCTAAACAATAACTAACTTATTAGAAAAGTCGTAAGAATTTCGAACGCAAAACGAACCGAAAAAAATATCGTATTCACCAAGTTTCTGTCGATTTTAAAACGAGGTCTAAAAATTTTTCAGGGACCTCTAAAAATACAAGCAGGGAAATATAAGAACACTGGAGAAAATTGGGTGCATGAATGCCGCGGAATCGCGGCCGATCCAAGCGATCCGCTGCGGATCCGCAGCCGAGTTGGAGCCGATTCACCCCAATCTTCCCCAGTAACTCTTCTGTGAATATTTTGTTTTTTCTGGAATGTTTATTTTCTGCTCAAGTCTCAGGTGCACAGAGAAGTTTTGGAGTAGAATCTAAAGTGTTTGCTCGATCGAAATCATACGATGTTTGCTAATTAGATTATATCTGTGAACTGTATAATGTGTTCGTAAATCTCCCCTAACTGCTAGTATGTCGGTGGGCAGGGGGTTACACATTTCTGTAATGATTTTACTGTTTGTGATTATGAACTTGATTGGATTGTTGTGATGATTAGCCGGGGTTTGAGATGGGTTATTATATTCATTCATTCGATGTAATTATAATATGTTGTAATATTATTTTGCGGGGCACATCCAGGTTGCGGTTGTAGCCACCGTTGTATTATTTCATTTTACTGTTTTTGCTCTTAGGATAGACCCAAGGTGGGGTGCACAAACTACCGGGTACTTTGAAGTGTTTAGTGGCCTACTCACGTTGTTGAGGGAGACCGCTTCACTTCGGGTACTTGGCGGGTAGTTTTCCGTACCCGTAGGGGTCTAGGGTGGGGTAATGGCTATTCATCACAACTGTGTAATCCGTCTTTCGTTGCAGGCTCAAAAGAAAACGCGGATTGCTTGCATATCCAATAATGTTCATCTGTGATCTGCAATGCCTATTATTGCGTCTGACGAATGTACAATATCTATATATGATAGCTATTTAGACGTCACTTATGTTTTACACCCGCGCCAGCCCAGCCCTCGCTCTGTCGTTAGTTAAGTAACCTAACGGGTGATGACGGGACCCAGTGGCGAAAGCGGATGGCATAAGAGAACGTTGTATTTTCGTTGTTTTCTGCAATGATAGGTTAATTGATGGGACGCATTATTATTAATGCAAAGAAAATAAACCAAAGTTGAATCGTTGGAACAGTTTAAAAGAAACCACTCGGTTATTTTTAAAACAGAAGATATTTTTAATTGCGGAGCTTTAACCACTCCTTTTAAAAGCTATCAGGTTCCTTCAGTCATATCAAGTTCACTACGTTCACGGTTTCGCCAAAACCATTCGTAGCCCTCCGTCATTTCATTTGGGTATTCAGTAGTATTCAAGCTATGTATTTTGACTTAACGCCAAGGCATAGTGTTTGGTAGCTGCTGGGTATTCATTTGTTGCATAGATAGATGAGTTAGTTTGAGACAGTCGTATTATCATTTTGGCCGAACGTCACGGATATGTACGGATGGGTTCAAATTAACAAGATAATGATGGGTAGAACTTGACATGTGACTTATGACATTTTGACCTAATGCCAAGGTCATAAAAGTATGGGGCAAAAATTTATATCGGGAATTTCTAAAGAAACTGAAATTTGCAAAGAGATGCATACCATTTGGAGTGTGATGAATGTTGGTAGGATTCCTTCAGCATTATCACACGATGATATTTGGATCCCGATCCTACTATGAGCATATGCTACTCATCAGGAGATTCGTCACTTAACGATCAATGCTATAAACCAAGTAGGTGCCGAGAAAGGTGTCAGCGGGGCTACGCCCCCAGAGAAAAGAGGTTATTTAATTAAGGAACTTCGCGAAAGCGTTGGAAAACCTCCCTCGAAGTACCGACACTGGCCTGGATGAACGGTTAAGCAAGTATTGTACAGTGAGAATAGTCCTGGCTAGTTCTTCCTTTTTTGGTTTGAGGGATTTGAGAAACAGTGGGAGCTGTAAGTGCACGGCGGCGCCCCGGCCGTCAATCCGACGGCCAAATGCGGAAGCGGTGATAAACTTTAATTTTTACTTGAACTGGCAAACCGCCACGCACTATACCCGGATCGAACCATTAATTAGTCCTAGCTAACTACAAGATGGGGAAGAGAGATATACCGACTGATCCATGTCCTCCGGTCTTCTCGTCGTCGTCCCGATCTCCTGCGGAAGCTCCGGTCTCCACCTCGTCGCCGGAAGTGCACCACATCGCCTACTTCTTTTACGGGCTCCCACCTCAATGCCGAGGCAACTCGGGCACGAAGATGGCTAGTCGACGTGCCCAAGGTTTGCTGTAGAATGTAGTGTACAAGTCTCATTTTGGGGTTGTAGGAATTGCCTTTTGGTGGAGGGATGAACTATGGAGTTTGGAGATGGAGCTTGTAGGATTTTTCCAAAGCCAAATGAGTGTAATCCCACCATGTAAAAAATGGGACAGCCCCTAAAGAGGAATGGCCGGCCACTACAATGGGGAGGAGAGCATGAGGGAGTGGGTGCATCAATCAAAGAAAATAAGCCCACCATCATACAAGAGAGAGAGAGAGGGTTGCAATGATAAACAATGATCACCAAATCAAAACTCACACTCAACCACCTACCACCAACCTCATCATCAACAACCATGATGAGCAAGAAAGTCAAGCAATCATGAGTTTATGAAGTCAAATGATGGGACAAGTATCATGACATGATAATATGCAAAGACCCCCTCCACAAACACTTATTTGCAACAATGCAAATAAGCCCTCCTCCACCAAACTTCGGCCAATGAACGATACAAAGGAAATTGGCCGAAACGGAAAGCAAACTGGCAACTCCAGAAAACTGGTCCCGTAATAAATTACAGGAAAACCCCGATAATGTGCATACACACCCGCATTTGTATTCCAACCGAAATACAAATGCAATGAGACAAAATCTACACTGTACTATACTAGGATCCGGCTTAAACCAAAGCCGGCTAGTAATATCCGTTCGATCCTGATCCGTGCAATACCGCACGTATCTGATCGAACCCTGCCATATAACCATACGGCCAATAGTACAAACTGTCCGATCCTGATCCGTGCAATACCGCACGTATCTGATCGGACCTTGCCATATCTCCATACGGCCTCTACAACCTTTCGCCCCAAAGCTGAGTAACTGAATGTGGGGGACTCTAAAGACTCGTCAATACCTTGGTTGTGGATTTAACCACTAGCACGTCAGAGGTATAAGCCAATACGTAACGGGCTACCAGGTATTGACTAAAAGGGACGTCTGTGAGCGAACTCAGCCAGACAACCCTACTGAGCCTGTCAGTGACAATATCCGTACAGTCCGGTCCGTTCGTCTATGAGTATCGCATGGCGGGCCTAGGGGGTTGGTAAAAGTCAGACCCCCAAAAGCGGTACAAGTCGTGTCGGAGTGTAGCCCGGAACACCCTGAGATACTACTGGAATACCTACCAGTAAATCTCCTTGCCTCGGCCGAGGGCTTCGTGTAATGGCTCTCCTAGACACAGCACGACCTCACCCCCAATACCGGGAGAGACGAACCCCTGAAGATACGCTCACTGCCTCCATGTGGCTCGGGACTGTACCCAACTAAAACCTGTTTGCACGACTCCTTTGAGCCGTGGTAGGGTAGTAATCAAAGTACAGTGGGAACTCACACGAGACAAATGACGATCCCCAGGTCGATGAACTAACCTGCACACATGTCACCAGGGAACTGCCATCTGACGTCTGGTATATGACCAACTAGCATGTTCCCGGCGAGTCCTGTCCGGTGTACTCATAACCCAATGAGCACCTGTATACATCTTAGGTGATCCAACTGACACCAGTGGCTTGTGAGACCGGCCATCGCCCCTCGTCGGGGTCTCGACTGTACACACTAGTCTACTCTGGAGTATCGATGCCCTGTCTCGAAACTCACACGACTAGGGACCATTTAAGGATATGCTTATAGACCCCAGCTCCCACTTATATGATCGCCCTCATACTGCTGGTGGTCAAGCAAGAATCCTAGGGGCTCTACCAACGTGTAATAGCAACTTGTCAGGTTACCTGAAACAGTACACGATGATAAAGGTAAACCAGATAGCATACTATCATCTCGAGTAAGACTGTCCTACCGGGATAGGTCCTCCATCAATCATTGCAATCATGTACTTGTGACCTAATAATTGACTCTGAGGGTACTATCTCCAACAATCTCCCACTTGCACTCAAGGCTAATTATTGCGATGTCGCATACTCACAGCCCGTGTGATACCGAACACCCAACTCCTCTACTAGTCAGTCTCACAAAGCTCGTTTGCGAAACTATTGCGTTCGAGGAATAGCCTCAGTGAGTGGATCCGCTTTGTTGTTTCTTTCTATGTCTCTCTATATCTCAAGTTCGCGGAGAAAGTCATCTCCCGAAATGAGCAATACCCGTCTTAGAATATGTCTGGATGTCTGATGGGACATAGCTCATAAATGAACTCCAAATCCAAACTTCTTAGACTGTATCGTCAACTGAACTTAATCAGTATCCTGCGCCATGCCTCCCTCAGTATTGCCTTGGATCACCTGTCCAAAATACTGCCCCTCATCAGAAGGAAAAACAATAGCTCTAACAACCTCCTTGTTGTCCATGTCACCTTGGAAGCCTGGAATGATAACTGTCTCCCGAATGAGGCTGTCCTTATCATATCCCTAGAACATCCACTTATGTTCTAAAACTGCTTCCAACCGTTTCTCCAGGATTGGATTAATGTCAACTTATTGCATCTAGTGCAAGAACAACATCTGGTGTGGTACTTGACATCTCATGATTGACTCAATTGCCTGAGCATGTGATCTGCCAATCATGCACGTCCCTCTCCCCTTTAGTCTGTAAGACACCTTTAGAGAGGGTGACTCCATTACCTGCAGGTACACTACCGTGCCAGGAGTCGTCCATTCTAAATACTCTTAGAATGCTGTCAAAGTACCCTGATTGGGAAACCACCCAAATCTAGATCTAAAGCCATAGATCTAGTAACCAATATGTCTGATACAAAATCCATTTCCTTTGTGGAGAAACCACTGTGTGACGACCAAAGTATAACCGATTGTAGTATAGGAGTTTCTTTTCCTATTCTGTGTATGTCATCCAAATGCCATGACATCACACCCTACTACCCTCTCAACAGATCCATCCCCTATTCTGATGAAGTCAAACCTATGACTGTCACGTCAGAAATAGATGATCTATCTCCGCTACATCTGCTTTAGTCTATAAATAGACATAAGCTACCTATCCACCAATGCTTCCGCTGCTCCCACTGACCACGACAACCCTCTGGCAGAGTCATATAGACGTACACTTCTAAAACTAGTTTAGAACGACGCTATACTCATCCTCCCGCCGGGTCTCGCAGCCTGGAACAACAGCAATGGTAATTGTGGGTAAACAAGAACTTCCCTGTCACCGTCCTTGAAGCTACCGTAGTACCTCTCGAGTGCCTGAAGTTACCCACCTTATCTGCGGAGTGGCCAATGGAATGTCAATCCAGATTGAATCTTTAGGTTCCTTATCAAATCTTCAGTAATCGTTTGTGGTTCTGGAATCACTTCCAGTTCTACCATACTCCCACTACTGTTTTTGAAAAAATCCATTTTTAATAAAACTGTGGCGAGTCTAGAACAATATTGCTATTGTTCATCCAGATGGTAGAAAGTCAACCCTCGTCATAGCCTGGGTCAACCCACAAACAGCCATTACAGAAACGTGCCTTGAGTTGTCCAGTGTCTGGTTTTAATCATAAGCCGGACAACTCCCCGTACCTTAACAACGTTAAGATACGAACTGTTCTATTTCCCATATAGGACCAGAGGCACTGATTTAACTGAACCAGATCCAAATCATGCAACTGTCTCCAGTGCATGTCAACTAAACGGAAGGAGGCCGATCAGCGTTACTCAACTTAGGAACACTTCCAATTATGAGCAACCTGAAAGAGAAGCAAGTTCTCTTTATCATTACTAGCAATTGAATACCATTGACAAGTATCTACATCTTCGATCACTTTGAAGAATCCCGATACTTGCTATACCTGGTTCTCTACTCTATTCAAATACCTATAACTTCTCAGAATTCGGACCCTGTGTTTCCTCGAAACACCTGTCTAAAAACTAGAGAAGTCATAAGTAAACCGAATATAGTACGAGGACCAACCCCTCTGTCCTGATGGACCCTGGACAACATACAATACTCTGTATAAGTCCCTTGAGTCTGATAACTCATTCACTGTGTGTCGTAGGTTGAAAACTGTACTTATGGTTAAGAAGAATTACACCGCTGCTTAATGCTCCTTACCTAACCATCCACTGATATAGGTAAATGTCGCAGACATAATTTCATAAAGGTATATCTCACTCTATGAAAATAGACGTACAGATATATCGATTTGAAATTGGTGCATAACAGCGGATATTCAAAACCAAATATTTGCCGGCCGGCAAACAGCCCAGGTGATTTCCTCAAATATCACCGATTACAACGAATCCCGATATAATGAGGATGATCACCCAATTCCCAATAACTTACTCCCACTCATCATCTGTAAAACCATACAGATATGAGAATCGTACCTGGTAAATACATACCCTGGAGTAAGTATCTAATCGGGAATCAGTTTTCCTTTAACAGTACACAGTGAGATTGAAACATTGAAATGTTTCGATGGGGTATCCTGGTATTCCTAGTAATGCCTCTTCCAGATTCACGACTGTAACCGTATAGTTCTTTGCCACCTCTCCAAATCCCTTCATATGACTTTAGTCTTTACCTTCTGCACACCCCTTTAGGCCAAATGGTTTTCTTCCTTCCCTACCGTTCGGCACCAGCCTATGGTTTGGAAGAAGACTATCCAATAAGCATAATGGGTGTACTGTCCTAATCCTGGGAGCACTCCCAAAGCGAGAGAAGGTGAAGATAAAAGACACCTGAATAAATCTTATTCCTATTTCTCCTGAACCAGAATCCCTTCCCGAACTGGAACAAGTTCCTTTCGAGTTCGTATATAACCATACGATGGAGTATCCAATAAACTGTGGATCTTCGTAGTGATACGGAGTGTCCTGGAGAAATACAAAGGTGATTTAGGATTGGCGAAGAGATACTTGGTTTGGTCGTGAATATCTGTTGCAATTTACTTTGCCCTCTTACTAATCCCTTGCTTTGTCTTAACTTAATACCTTCTGCACACCATCGTTATGCTAATTGGTTTTCTTCATTCCCTACCGGTCGGCACCAGCCTAAGGTTTGGAAGAAGACAATCCAATTTGCGTAATAGGTGTACTACCCCTAAACCAAGGAGTACTCGTAACCTGAGAGAGGGTAAAAGGAAAAGACAACTGAATAATCCTATCCGTTTTCTCCAGAACCTGAAACCATCCTCGAATAAATTCTTTCGAGTTCGTATCTAACCATACGATGGTTTTGTCCAATGGAAGTGGGCGTTCGTAGTAATACGGGGTGTCCTGGAGAAAAAGGTAAAAGTAGGAGTGGCAATGAGGTCTGCAACTCTGACAATCCAAAAGCCAGTGTTAAGAAGGTTCGGTCAACTTGGTCACTGAGTCATAGTCTTAGGGTCAGGTCAATGGTCGCTGCCAAAGAGAGAGAGAAAAGAAACACTCAGCGTGCACTCTAACCAAGATCAGAATGGTTACCAATTTATCTAATTTGGAAACCTCCCACTGTACCGTCAAATTCTCCTCCAAACCTAAAAGAAGAATTAGTCGGGATCACCCGAGGAGTAAACTAACTCATCAGTGGGAATCGGGATCCAACTATCATCGCATGATAACGTGACGGAATCCGCTCACGGTGTCACACTCCAGAAGGTATGCGCATATCTGGCAAGTTTCAGTTCTTTTGAAACTCCCGATGTGGATTTTTACCCCATGCTCTTATGACCTTGACTAAGGCCAACAAATCATAAGTCACATGTCAAGTTCTACCCGTCATTATCCAGGTTGATTTGAACCCACCCGTACAAGCCCTTGACTATGGCCAACAAGGCTATATGACTGTCCCAAAACAACGCATCTATCTATGCAGCATATGAACACCCAATAGCTACCAAACACTGTGCCTTGACTAAGGCCAACAAACACAGCTTGAATACTATTGACCACCCATATGAAACGACGGAGGGCTACGAATGGTTTCTGGCGAAAACCTTTAACGTAGTGAACTTGATATCGTTGAAGGAACGGATAGCTTTTTTAAAAATATAGTGACGAAAATCTTCGCTAAAGAGGTCACTCCCGGTGAGGGGATCTCGGCTCTTTCCCCGTAGAATGAGGTGCAGGATATTCAAACTGAATACCACGGTGCAAAGCAAAAGTAATCGGCTATAGTGAAGTCATTGCCCTGACGCAAACTTTTTGTCCAAGGGGTCACTCCCGGTGAAAGGATCTCGGCCCTTGCCTCGTCGAGTGAGGAGCAGGATATTCCAACTGAATACCACGATGCAAAACAAAAGTGAACATCCTTGCAATAACAGCTTTTTGAAAAGTGTTCCAACAACATCAGATAAGATTTGTTTTTAACTTGCATTGATCCGAATCAATACAGTCCCATCAATTGATCACACCAAAAAGAACGAAAATATACTGATGTACGTATATGCCATCCGCATTCGCCACTGGGTCCCGTCATTACCCGTTAGGTTAGCTAACTAACGACAGAGCGGGGACTAGACTAGCGCGGATGCAAAACATATACAACATCTACTAATATATATACCAATATATTATATTTCGCTCAAGGCGTGATAAAAAATGCAACATCACAGAAAATGTACAGCATCACAGAACAATACAGATATCTGGGATCCCCGGGTTTCACAGAGCCACTACTGAAACCCGACGTTCCCCTGGTCGTGTGGATAGCCTGTGCAATGAAAACCTAGACCCCTACGGGCGCGGCAAGTCACCCGCCAAAACCTGAAGCGAGGCAGCCCCCTTCAGTACCGTGAATGGACCACCCAGCACTTCACGGAATCCGGCAACTTGGGCACCCCTCCTGGGTCAACCTGTACCCCCTACGAGTGCGGCGAATAGCCTGCCAATCCTAGAGTGAAGTCCCCTCTGTCTCAATGCCATGAGATGCGGGCTTGTTGCCTTCTAGAACCCGGCTATCCGTGCACCCCTCCTGGGGTAATCCTAGTACAGAAAGTAAAATATACATACACCGGGTACAACGACCGCAACCTGGCCGTGCCCCAAAATAATAATACAAACAGGCAGTGACGGTAGTCCACATGTCGGACGCTCGCCCCGCAATATCAAATGTACATAATACAACCACAACTGTACTAGCATTGCATCCAGGCTATCACCCACGACCAATCCGCAACATCACAGCAAAAACAGAACATCAACGTGAAAGTCACGTTCGCAAATCCGTCTAACCGGGCTATAGCAGTTAGACCGGATTTACCGATCAAGTGACATTCACGGTCGCAGATATAATGTAAATACTGTGAAATAATGTGTTTAAAATATCCGATCAATCAAATTTTAACAAGTGGGCCCCCAAGCATTACTGTAGCAGATCAAGAAATTCTGGGCCCAATGTTATTATTCCAAAACCCCACTTTTCACCCCAGAAAGCCTCTGTAAAAAATTGGTGCAGGGATCCCCACAGTATGCGGCGGAACAGCGGCGGGAAGGGGGTATTTGCGGCGGTTCCGCGCTCCCACTGTGGAGTCACTTCATCGAATTTTTACAGAGCTCTTAGATTTTCCAGTACATCAATATTTTACAACCTGAAAAAATTTTCGAGACCAAAAAATTTCAACAGAAACTGATGCTAACAAAAATGTGGATTTTGGAGTTTTGGTCGATCGGAAATGCGAAACACATTAAACCAAGCTAGACTAAGTTAATGGCGAGGCTCTGATACCACTGTAAGTGCACGGCGGCGCCCCGGCCGTCAATCCGACGGCCAAATGCGGAAGCGGTGATAAACTTTAATTTTTACTTGAACTGGCAAACCGCCGCGCACTAATACCCGGATCGAACCATTAATTAGTCATAGCTAACTACAAGATGGGGAAGAGAGATATACCGACTGATCCAAGTCCTCCGGTCTTCTCGTCGTCGTCCCGATCTCCTGCGGAAGCTCCGGTCTCCACCTCGTCGCCGGAAGTGCACCACATCGCCTACTTCTTTTACGGGCTCCCACCTCAATGCCGAGGCAACTCGGGCACGAAGCTGGCTAGTCGACGTGCCCAAGGTTTGCTGTAGAATGTAGTGTACAAGTCTCATTTTGGGGTTGTAGGAATTGCCTTTTGGTGGAGGGATGAACTATGGAGTTTGGAGATGGAGCTTGTAGGATTTTTCCAAAGCCAAATGAGTGTAATCCCACCATGTAAAAAATGGGACAGCCCCTAAAGAGGAATGGCCGGCCACTACAATGGGGAGGAGAGAATGAGGGAGTGGGTGCATCAATCAAAGAAAATAAGCCCACCATCATACAAGAGAGAGAGAGGGTTGCAATGATAAACAATGATCACCAAATCAAAACTCACACTCAACCACCTACCACCAACCTCATCATCAACAACCATGATGAGCAAGAAAGTCAAGCAATCATGAGTTTATGAAGTCAAATGATGGGACAAGTATCATGACATGATAATATGCAAAGACCCCCTCCACAAACACTTATTTGCAACAATGCAAATAAGCCCTCCTCCACCAAACTTCGGCCAATGAACGATACAAAGGAAATTGGCCGAAACGGAAAGCAAACTGGCAACTCCAGAAAACTGGTCCCGTAATAAATTACAGGAAAACCCCGATAATGTGCATACACACCCGCATTTGTATTCCGACCGAAATACAAATGCAATGAGACAAAATCTACACTGTACTATACTAGGATCCGGCTTAAACCAAAGCCGGCTAGTAATATCCGTTCGATCCTGATCCGTGCAATACCGCACGTATCTGATCGAACCCTGCCATATAACCATACGGCCAATAGTACAAACTGTCCGATCCTGATCCGTGCAATACCGCACGTATCTGATCGGACCTTGCCATATCTCCATACGGCCTCTACAACCTTTCGCCCGAAAGCTGAGTAACTGAATGTGGGGGACTCTAAAGACTCGTCAACACCTTGGTTGTGGATTTAACCACTAGCACGTCAGAGGTATAAGCCAATACGTAACGGGCTACCAGGTATTGACTAAAAGGGACTTCTGTGAGCGAACTCAGCCAGACAACCCTACTGAGCTTGTCCGTGACAATATCCGTACAGTCCGGTCCGTTCTTCTATGAGTATCGCATGGCGGGCCTAGGGGGTTGGTAAAAGTCAGACCCCCAAAAGCGGTACAAGTCGTGTCGGAGTGTAGCCCAGAACACCCTGAGATACTACTGGAATACCTACCAGTAAATCTCCTTGCCTCGGCCGAGGGCTTCGTGTAATGGCTCTCCTAGACACAGCACGACCTCACCCCCAATACCGGGAGAGACGAACCCCTGAAGATACGCTCACTGCCTCCATGTGGCTCGGGACTGTACCCAACTAAAACCTGTTTGCACGACTCCTTTGAGCCGTGGTAGGGTAGTAATCAAAGTACAGTGGGAACTCACACGAGACAAATGACGATTCCCAGGTCGATGAACTAACCTGCACACATGTCACCAGGGAACTGCCATCTGACGTCTGGTATATGACCAACTAGCATGTTCCCGGCGAGTCCTGTCCGGTGTACTCATAACCCAATGAGCACCTGTATACATCTTAGGTGATCCAACTGACACCAGTGGCTTGTGAGACCGGCCACCGCCCCTCGTCGGGGTCTCGACTGTACACACTAGTCTACTCTGGAGTATCGATGCCCTGTCTCGAAACTCACACGACTAGGGACCATTTAAGGATATGCTTATAGACCCCAGCTCCCACTTATATGATCGCCCTCATACTGCTGGTGGTCAAGCAAGAATCCTAGAGGCTCTACCAACGTGTAATAGCAACTTGTCAGGTTACCTGAAACAGTACACGATGATAAAGGTAAACCAGATAGCATACTATCATCTCGAGTAAGACTGTCCTACCGGGATAGGTCCTCCATCAATCATTGCAATCATGTACCTGTGACCTAATAATTGACTCTGAGGGCACTATCTCCAACAGGAGCCATCCAGTTTAGATAAACTAAAAAACACTCTAAACTTGCAAGAGCATCATGCTAAAGTGTTCTCTCTCTCTCTCTCCTAATTGCAGCGACCCAGATAATGACAGGACTTAAGTTACTATTAGAAAAAAATATACTGACAGGGCCAAACTATAAAGATTGGCTGCGGAATGTCAAAATGGTTTTGACCTATGACAGATTGGGGTATGTCATCACCGCTAAGGCACCTGCAGTCCCAGGTCCCAAATCCAGTAATGAGGATAAGGAAATCCGCAAAACCTGGGAGTTAGATTGCGCGAAGGCCAAGTGCATCGTGCTTGCCTCGATGAATAATGAACATCAGAGGAGGCATGAGGATATGGATCTTGATGCCATATTTCTCCATACAAAGGAACTTTATGGAGAGCAATCTCGTATAGCAAGATACGAGACCTCAAAGAACTTGTTTCAAGCGAGGTTGGCCGTCGGATCATCGGTAGGAGAACATGTCCTAAAGATGATTGGCTATATAGAAGAGCTCGCAGACCTTGGGACGACTTTGGATAATGAGCTCTATACAGACTTGATTCTCCAGTCCCTTCCTTCCACCTACGCCCAGTTTATTCTGAATTTCAACATTCAAAGAAAAGAAGTTGAACTTTCAGAACTCCTTAACATGTTGAGGAGTGCAGAGGGCACCTTGCAGAAGGAAAGGGATACACCCGCTATGTTTGTTCACAGTGCTTCTTCTTCCGAGTCCAAGGCTAGGGCCAAAGGAAGGAAGAATATGGCCGCCACCAAACCTAGAGGAGGTGTTAGTAAGGTGGGAGCGAAGGGAAAGAAAAATATTGCGGTGCCAGTAGTGGCCAAGGATGAGTGCTTCCATTGTCATAGGAAAGGGCACTGGAAGAAAGATTGTAAGGCGTGGAACGCCAAGAACCAGGAACCGAAGCAAGCTGTGGCTTCGACTTCAGGTGTGTTTGTAATTGAAAATTGTCTGTCAATCAACTCTACTTCCTGGGTATTGAATACCGGATCAGGATCTCATATATGCAATTCATTGCAGGCACTGAGAAACCATAGAGTGCTGAAGGTTGGTGATATGACCCTCCAGGTTGCTAACGGAGCCAGCGTGGAAGCTGTGTCCGTAGGGGATTATCACCTGGGATTGACGAGTGGACATATTTTGGTTTTACATAACTGTTTTTGTGTACCTAGTTTAACGTGTAATATCATATCAGTTTCCCTGTTATCAAATAAAGGTTATGATTTCACGTTTGTAAGCGATGTTGTTAACATCCACCTTAATCATGGTTTGATTGGGTCCGGTACACTGGATAACGGTATATATGTCTTAAACCAATTTCAGATTTTCAATGTCCAGAACACACTTAAAAGAAAGTCTCCAGATTTAAATAAGGCTTTCTTATGGCATTGTAGACTAGGTCACATCAATGAGACAAGGTTAACTAAGTTACATAGAGAAGGATATTTGGACTCGTTCAAATATCAATCGTATGCCACTTGTCAATCATGTCTCAAAGGAAAGATGACAAATACTCCATTCACTGGACATGGAGTAAGAGTAAGCGAGCTCTTAGGACTTATACACAGCGATGTATGTGGTCCAATGCCTATACATGAAAGAGGTGGTTTTTCCTATTTCATTACTTTTACGGATGATTACTCTAGGTACGGATTTATTTTTCTGATGAAACATAAATCCGAGGCTTTTGAGAAATTCCAAGAGTATAAGAATGAAGTAGAAAACCAAACTGGCAAAAGTATCAAGACACTAAGATCTGATCGAGGTGGTGAATACTTAAGTGCCGAGTTCCTGGGTTACCTAAAAGAGAAAGGAATTCTCTCTCAGCTTACTCCTCTATACACTCCACAGCATAACGGTGTATCGGAGAGACGGAATCTAACCCTATTGGATATGGTACGTTCCATGATGAGTAATGCTGAGTTACCGCGATCTTTTCTGGGGTTATGCGCTAGAATCAGCGGCATATCTTTTGAATATGGTTCCTACCAAGACTGTGCCTACCACGCCATATCAGATGTAGAGTGGGAAGAAACCCCATCTTCAGTATATGAAGATATGGGGATGTCCAGCTTTTGTTAAAATGCAGCATGTGGACAAGCTCGAGGCACGATCAGTAAAGTGTAAGTTTGTGGGATATCCAAAGAACTCCAGGGGGTATCTATTCTATTACGCAGAGGAACAAAGGTTTTTGTTTCTCGTAATGCCCATTTTCTAGAACATCAGTTTTTAGAAAAGGAAACAAGTGGGAGCGAAATAGAACTGGAAGAAATTCCAGAACCACAAACTACTACTGAAAGTTTAGTAAGACCAGTAGTTCAAAAAGAACAGGACATTCCCGCACCCCTCCGCAGGAGTAGTAGGCCGTCTCATCCGCCTGAGAGATACTACGGTTTTCTCATAGATGGGGATAGAGAGGATTGCATCATTGATGATGATGAACCTACTAGCTTCCAGCAGGCCATCCAGAGCGGTGACTCGGTACGATGGCTAGATGCAATGCGGACCGAAATGGAGTCCATGTACACCAACAAAGTATGGACTTTGGACTTTGCTCCAGGTGGGGTAAAACCCATAGGATGCAAATGGATCTTCAAGAAAAAGATTGGTGTAGAAGGACAGGTGGAAACCTATAAGGCTAGACTTGTTGCAAAAGGTTTTCGTCAAAGACCTGGTTTGGACTATGACGAGACTTTTTCTCCAGTGGCTATGCTCAAATCCATTCGGGTCCTTCTTGCTATTGCTGCCTTCCATGATTATGAAATCTGGCAGATGGACGTAAAGACGGCTTTTCTGAATGGTAATTTAGAAAAGTGTGTCTATATGGATCAGCCAGAAGGTTTCAATCAGAGTGGGAGCAGCGGGAAAGTGTGCAAGTTGCTTAAGTCCATTTATGGACTAAAGCAGGCATCGCGGAGTTGGAACATCTGTTTTGATGAAACGGTCAAAGAATATGACTTTATCAAAAATCCAGATGAACCATGTATATATAATAAAATTGTAGCACGAACTGTCGTATTCCTCGTCTTGTACGTGGATGACATTCTATTGATAGGAAATGATATTCCTATGCTACAATCTGTCAAAGGATTCTTGTCACACAGGTTCTCCATGAAAGACCTGGGTGATACCTCTTACATTCTGGGGATCCGGATCTATCGTGATAGATCCAAGAGGATGTTGGGACTTTCGCAGTCCAGGTATATCAACACTATACTGAAAAGATTCAGTATGGAAGATTCAAAGCGCGGTAATCTACCGGCTTGTCACGGAATCACCCTCTCCAAAGAGATGTCTCCCAAGACTGATTTGGAAAGGGAACGCATGTCTATTATACCCTACGCTTATGCGGTAGGCTCTATAATGTATGCGATGTTGTGCACCAGACCAGATGTAGCTTACGCACTGAGCGTGGTAAGCCGGTATCAGTCAGACCCAGGGAAGAAGCACTGGATAGCAGTAAAGAACATTCTCAAGTACCTGGGAAGGACTAAGAAGATGTTCTTGATTTACGGCGGAAAAGACCTCAAGATCGAGGCCTTTGCTGATTCCGGCTTCCAGAGTGATAAGGATGACTCCAAGTCCATGTTAGGTTATGTCTTTACCCTCAATGGAGGGGCGGTGTGCTGGAAGAGCTCCAAGCAGGACACCGTTGCAGACTCGACGATGAAAGCGGAGTATATTGCGGCTTGCGATGCCGCAAAAGAAGCGGTCTGGATGAAGAAGTTCCTAACAGAACTTCAGGTGGTTCCTACCATTGTTGATCCAATACCTCTGTATTGCGACAACAACGGAGCTATAGCTTTAGCGAAGGAACCCAGGTCCCATCAGAAGTTCAGACACATCTTAAGGCGGTATCACCTGATCAGGGAGATCGTAGATCGCCGGGAGATCGAGGTCCGGAGAGTTGCTACAGAGGATAACATTGCTGATCCATTCACAAAGGCCTTACCTCAGATTCAGTTCGAGAGGCTACTCGAGATCATCGGTCTTCGATATGCCAGTACATGGCCCTAGTGCAAGTGGGAGATTGTTAGTGTATATGCCCTAGGGGCCATTATTGTATCATACTAGCTTGTATATTACTTAATGGAAGCTTGGGATATTCACAGTTATATAACAGTTTTGCTAAACATGGTAGTATGCTACTTGGTTTTATCTATTTTAATATGTGTGTACGTATTGATAGAGCCCTTAGGATCTTTCTTGACTACCAGCGTTGTGATGGCAGTCACACTAGTGGGGCCTGGGTAGTCTACAATCACATCCTTTTTCAGGTCCCTAGTCGTAGGATTATCGAGACAGGGCATCAATACTCCGGAGTAGACTAGTGTGTACGCTTCTCATCCCAGTTGGGGAGATGGTCTGTCCTACAGCCATCAGTACGTCGTGCTGGAGATAGTATACAGGTGCTCGTTGGGTTACGGGTACACCGGACAGGACTCGCAAGGAACTGTTGGTTGGTATTATACCCGTCGTCAGTTAACAGTTCCCAGGTGACATGAGTACAGTATAGTCCGCAGACTTGACACTGCTACTTCGCCTCGAGTGTGTCCCACTGTTCTTAGATTGCTACCCTACCACGGCTCAAAGGAGTCGTGCAAACAGGTAGCAGTTGGGTGCAGTCCCGAGCACTTGGAGGTAGTGGCGGTTAGACAGGATTCGTCTCTCCCGGTATTAGGAGTTGATATCGCGCTGTGTCAGAGAGCCATTACGCAAAGTCCCTGGCCAGGGCAAGCGAGATTTACTGGTAGGTTCCAGTAGTTTCTCAAGGTGTAATGGGCTTCGCTCCGACACGACTTATACCGCTTTTAGGGGACTGACGCTTGCCGCCCCCAGGCCCGATATGCGATAGTCCTAGACGAACAGACCAGACTGTACGGAGATTATCACATCAGGCTCAGTAGGAGTTCGGATGGGTTTTCCTCATCGGCCTTCTTATCGACATCTACCTGGGGACCGTTACGTACAGCTAGTGCCGCTTGCGGTCTGTGGTTAAACCCACTGCCAGCGTAGTAGTCGAGTCTTTATAGTCCTACATAGAGAGTTTCCCTGCTCCAGGCGAAACGATATAGAGGTTGTATGGTTTTACGACAAGGGTTCGAACGCATACATGTTTAAACGCACGTACGATGTTCGGACAGTTTTTACTAGCCGGCTTTGGTTTAAGCCAGATTCTAGTATCGGATTATTGGATTTATACAGTCTAAAGTTTTTCCGTGTTTTCACGGATAGAAGGGGCGTTCTCGTAATTTGGCGGGAAGCTTCTAGAAGTATGGTGACTTGAGGGTTTAGGTGGCATTTACATTAAATGCATTTGTGACTCATTAGATGAATCATTCAAGTGAGTTAATGAAGCATTTATTGCTTAATGACTCACTTGATGATTCATTGCATATATTAAATGAAGCATGATGATAAATCATTTAAATTTATTTATTTGATTTTCTTTATGCTTCATGATATATTAGAAGTGAGAAACATTTTCATCATAATCTTGCTCACCTTCTCTCTCCTCAAGCTCTCTCCCTAATCCTAACCTCTCATGTGTTGAGATCAAGGATTATCTAGACTATTTAATCCATAACCATACTCTATATCATCTAGGTGACTTTGATTAACACATAAAGAAACCTAGTTACCTCAAGATTGAGGCAAAGCTTGGAGTAGAAGCTCTCGGGTGGATCGTCTATTACATAGAGGAGGCCGACGAGGAAGTGGATAACGAGAAGACGAAGGACTAGGTTCATTAGGTATAATCTCTTTTCATAGTAGTTAACAACTCATATGTTTGTGTTAGTTATAGTTTAGCAAAGATCATTTCGGTTAGTCGATGTTGCTTCAAACAAAATGATTGTTTTTCATATTTCCGCCTCCCCGCAAGTCGTGGGGTGTACAACATCGACTTACACCCCAGGCCCTCCGTTCGATAGTTAATTTTGGGATCTTCGCCTCCGCGAAGATTCGGGCGGGTTTCAAGTTCGTTTCAACTCCTGAATTGGCTTAAAACGATCGGTTTTGGAACTTTAGCTCGCTGGATTTTTCATGTCTTGGAAAAATTGGTTTAGTTTGCTAATTGCGTGCGGAATTCTAATGTCGCGGTTACTTTACAAGCTTTGTGATGTGTGATACAATTATTAGAATCCGGATTAATTAGTTATATGAAAACTAGTTAGTATATTGTAAACCTAGCCGTTTAGTCTCAATTGATCGATTACCACGGAGTTTTGATTCGGATCAAAACTCCGTCGCAATTGCGTATTGTACGCGATCACTAAGTCGGGAATCTTGTTGAATTATCTGACAACCAATTGAAAAGATTTTTCAATTTGAGACTAAAATGCAAGTTTTATAAGTTAGGCATGACATCCAGAATATGAGATATTCCGGGTTTATGATATCTAAGTATATTGCGGATTCTAATTATTGTAGTTTTCTGTTTATTTGCTGCGACCGTAAGTGTAATATGTGGGGTATCCCAATCTCGTTGCTATATGTCAACGAGTTTTAGGGATTTGCATATTTTCTTACGTTGATGATATGTGATATCATGTGTTGATATGATTTATTGGATCGTCGTGAAAGAATAGCCTGGGGTTTTTTTATGTGAGATGAGATTTTTTATATTCATTCATGTAAAATCTGTATGTAATATTCTTTTATTGGGACACTTCTGGATTGAGGATGATGTCACCACTGTTGTATATTATTTACTTTTCCGCATTAGGATATACGCAAGGCGGGGAGCACAAGAAACCGGGTTCTAGAGTCCAGTGGAAGACCATCTCAAGGAGTTGAGACCGGGTCTCCTAACTAGAATTGGTAGGGTTACTTGCTGCTCTCGTAGGGTCTAGGGATGTGGGTTTGGCTATTCTTCACGACCATGTAATCCGTGTTTTGCATTACTGAACACGGACATCCTAGTATATCCAATATTTCATATGTTGCTTCTGCTGCTTGATTCTGTGATGTTGATCATATAACTGCATGAGACGAATGTTCTATTATATATATGATATATAATAAACGTTGCTTATGTTTTGCACCCGCGCTTCCAGCCCCCGCTCTGCCGGTAGTTAAGTAACCTAACGGTGCATGACGGGGCCCTGTAGCAAATGCGGATGGCATAACCATACGTTCTATTTTCGTTTTATTTTTCTGTAATGTTTAGGAAACATTAAATGATGGGACTTCATTAATGAGATTAATGAAAAGAAAGAAACCAAAAGATGTTGTAGAATCAAATTTTCAAAAAGGGTAGCTCTAGTTTTTGCTTTGCATAGTGGTATTCTTTGATGAATATCCAGCACCTCATTCGATGAGGAAAGAGCCGAGATCCCTTCACCGGGAGTGACCTCTTTAGCGAAACTAGCAAATGCTACAACCCACTCGATTTTGTCTTTTGATTGATTCTCTAGTTCTTGCTTTGCATAGTGGTATTCATGAATATCCAGCACCTCATTCGATGAGGAAAGAGCCGAGATCCCTTCACCGGGAGTGACCTCTTTAGCGAAACTAGCAAAAGCCTAAAAAACACTCCTTTTCAAAATCACTAGATTCTACAACAATATCAAGCTCATTACGCTCATGGTTTTCTTAAAAACTTGCGTAGCCCTCCGTCATTTCAGATAAGTGCTATTTTAGTATTCGTGCTACGTTTGTTGGCCTGCGTCAAGACGTAGTGTGCGATAGCTGATTAGTGCTTATCTGCAGCATGTGATACGATTGGATTAGGGTAGTCGTCCGACTTTGTTGGCCTACGTCAAGGGTGGTGCGGGTGGGTTTAATTCAATCAAGAAATGAACGGGTTGAACTTGACTAACGCCCTATGGTTTGTTGGCCTGCGTCATGATCATAGAACGTTAGGAGTAAAACATTACCGGGAATTTCAAGTGTTGAAATTTGCAATGAGATTGCATATCTTCTATATGATAGTGTAACATTTCAGAAAAATAAAATATTATTTTTGGGAATTTTTATAATTAAATAATTAATATTATGAATATGTTAATATTTCGGTATAATTAAATACCGATAAAGTGGAAAATATTTGGGAAAATTATAGGAATTACTGAAATGAGGGTGATTTATATGATTTAAGCAAATTATAATTCTTTATGATTAATTTTAATCTATTTTAATGATAATCGCGATTAAATATCACTAATCGTGTATTAAGCTTGATTTGTGCACATGACATGCACCAAGTCATTTTTCACATTTGTTACATCTTCTAACATGGCTTTTCTTCATTTTCAAGCATGGTTTGGGTTTTTATGAGAAGAGAAAAGAATTGAATAGAAAACAAAAGAAAAGAAATGAAAAATGATAAAAAAAAAATGAGGTATGGGCAAAAGAGAGAGAGAGGGTGAGGGATCAACCTTAGTCTTGGCTATTTCCCTCTTCATTATTCCTTCATCTTTTCCTCTCCTCAACTCTCATGGCTGCCCTCTCCTTCACCTCCTCTTCAACCCTCACAAACATCCTCAAAAATACATCAAAACTTCATGTCCTCTTTACAAAAAACATGCACAAGCTCACTACAAACACTTTGGACCAAGAAAATTTTGATTTTGAAGACTTAGGGCAACTCAAGAAAATTCTTGAGTTGCCAAATGAAGTAATTCTTGTATCTTTAGTGTAGAATTTCATTCACTTTAGCACCTATATTAGTTTAGAATCGATTAGGTGTTGTTTTGTGAACTTTGAAAATTCTAAGTTGAGGATTAGGATTTGAGTTGAATCCAAAGATGAAATTGAGGCTTAATAGTGACCTTAAACCCCTGTGGTGTGTGATTAAAGACCAAAACCTGTGAGTAAACCCCCAATTCACAAACTTAGAAACCCCGATATCGGAAAATTATGAGAATTGTGATGTGTTTTGGTGATCTGCTATGACCCGGGTGATCTGAAAATTATTTAGCAAGTACTGTGATACAAGTAGGCAACCTAGAAGCATTACCCAAAAACTGAGACCCCATTACATTTCCAGGCCGCAAATTTAATCCCTCTGGTCGCAATTTGCGTCCAGGGAAGGGGAAATAGGGTTCGTCTTTGGTTCATGGCTCCATTTCCAGTAAACTAGACCCCTCCCATATGCAAAATTGGCTAATTGCACCTAGGGTAAAATCTGGAAGTGTTTTACGTAGTTTCTGATTTCGTTTTGCGGCTTTTAATGAACTGGGTTTTGGTATTTGTGTTTTATCTCGGTCACTTGACGTTTGTACGTCGGTATCGGGAGTTGTTTGATTATTCTTGTATGTGTAAACTATAGGTTTTAACCTATGTGTGATTCGTGCGACGTTTTGGTTTTCGTGCGTGATTTCTGTTTACGATGTTATATATGTATATATGTAGGTACCCCCACGTGGACTTCGTATGATGAAGAAGAGGATGGCGACATCGACTTCGGCAAGCGAAGATCAATGTGAGTAGATATATATCTACGGAAGAAGTCGGATGGATGGCGTATAGCACCCCCGCAGTTCGTAGTATAGTATACGATTTATATGGTATATGATATGATTTTGTGTTGTGAAACTTGGATGATTAGTAAGTAAGATTATAGATGTTCATGGGTTAGTTTTAGTGTAGTAGAAGTAACTTAGTTATTTTCTTAGCCGCGAACTCTAGAATAAGGTTTACATACACTCACACACACACACTCGCATGCATTTACTGTCTTGTGCGTATACGGGAATATATATATATACACACACATAGGTATGGGACTATGTGTCTGTGTGTGTGTGTGTGTGTGTGTGTGTGTATACACACTTATACATATACATGGATAATGAAGATAGTATATGGTACTTGGATATGAGTCGATGAGATTGGGCATGATGCCATGAGATCGGTGATTTGATTTGGTTCGTATTTTAAGATACGGCATGATGTTATAGCGGGTCCTTTAATCAGTTCCTAGTCGAGGGAATATCGAGACTGGAGCATCGATATTCCAGAGTAGACTAGTGTGTACGTTTCTTTTCCCTTAAAGGGTGATGGTTGATCCTACAACCATTGGTGTGTGACATCAAAGATTGTACACAGGTGCACATTGGGGAATGGGTACACCGAACAGGACTCACCGAGGACTCTTATGTGGTAATATACCTATCGTCAGATAGCAGTCCTCTGGTGACACTGGTATAGGTTAGTCTGTAGACCCGAGATCGTCATAGAGTCTTGTGCGGCTCCCACTGTGCTTTTATTTACTCCCTACAACGCTCAAAGGAGACGTGCAAACAGGTGGATTTTGGGTACAGTCCCGAGTCGCATGGAGGCTATGAGCGATGGGAGGGGTTTCGTCTCTCCGGGTATTGGGGGTTGATGTTGCGCAATGCTCGATTGGCTATAACTGGAAGTCACTGGTTAGGGCTGCTGATGAGATTTACTGATAAGTGTTATCAGTAGTTTCTCGAACCGTTATAGGCCAGACATCGGCATGACTTATCATGTTACTGGGGTCTGACATTTACCACCCCTAGACATGATATGCGACATATCAGACGAAGAGACCGGACTGTACGGTAGTGTTACTGATAGGCTTCATGGAGACTATGGACAAGCTTTCTTGTTGATCTTCATATCTCTCAATACCCGGGTAGCCGTTACGTCCAGCTGGTACCGCTACGTCCAGCTGGTACCGCTGACGGCTTGTGGGTGACTGATGTGATCATCACCTACTGCTGGCGTATTGACGAGTTTTTAGAGTCACATACAGAAGTTTCCTGGTTCAAGCGAAACGGAGTAAGACACATATGTAATATGTGTGAGGGCCTGATTAAATACGTGTATGTGATACTGTATTGTAATCTGGCAGTTATCTGTATCGGTTCGGTTATATGTGATATAACCAGATTGTCGAATCAAGTGTTGATTTGATAATGTGATATTCAGATAAATGATATTAGTCGGTCATATGTGATATAACCGGGTTATTAAATAAAGTGTTGATTTAATAATGTGATATATATTATATTTGATATAATTATATCTTAACTAATATCATTAGCTCACTAAATATTTTCTTATATGTATTAATATATATATATATATATATATATATATATATATATATATATATATATATAGCATGGCATGATTTCTATTTTTGAGAAAAATAGAAATGAGGCGGAACATGAGAGCATGGTTGCAAACATGGGATTTATATTTGTTTATTCATCTTGACTCACTATTCAAATATGGTTGCAATTTTATATTGCAAAATTCCGTGCTTGAATGAGTAGGGGTCAAGGGTTGCCATTCATTCTAAGCTCATTCTCAACACTTAGCCATTTTCTTAAGTTGCTCCCATGGTTACTCTCTAGCTTCTTCTTCTTCCTCAATTGCTATAGTTTAAGCTTCAACCCTCACATGTGATGTGAACCATGAAGCTTGAAGACAAACTTGTGAGCTTTTAACATCCCCTACTTCACCATCCTATACTTGACTAGCGATCGAGTGTAGCGTGTTTACTACGCTAAAGAGTTTAGTATAGAGGTAGCTTGAGTTGGAAGGACTTCGCGTGGATCATCTTCAGCAAGAAGGTCGTCGGAGGAAGTTCGTCCAAAGCCTCAAGTGGAGCCTAGTGGAGTCGCGGGACTATTACACGGAGCATGTAAAGTGAAGGAGTCGATCTACGAGGGTATAACCTTCTTTACTTCTCATAGTTTTAAGATATCAAACTTAAAACCCTAATATTCTAGCAATGATCTTGTATAGTCTACCTTAGCACCTAATAAAAATTAAAATTTGGCATGCTTGATGCTACTAAAACCTCATGGTGGTGCTATGGTCGACTTTCAAAATACACATCCTAAGGGCTTTATCAACATGTAACGGAGAGACTGTATAATGATACAAGTGTACATGTTAAGATAAAAATCAACCAAATAGCATACTATCATGTCGAGGAAGAAAGTCCTCTCTATATATGTCCAAGAATCCACTATAATATACAATCATGTACAATAATGGTATCTAGGGCATACATATAACTAACAACTTCAAGGCATAGAAGATCGTTCACCATCTTGTTGAAGCTGTTTAGGTGGTCGTGAATTAGAATCCCTTCCTTCATGTGTAATCTGTAAAGTCGCTTCTTTAGGTATAACTTGTTTGACAACGACTTTGTCATGTACAAGCTCTCTAGCTTCAACTACAAACTTGCCACGGAAGTCTCCTTCATAACGTTATACATCACGTTATCCGCCAAACAAAGTTTTATCGTGTATTGTAGTTTCAGATCCATCTTTGTCCATGCGTCATATGTCATGATAGTAGGTTTACTACCCCCGAGTGCCCTTAAACAGCCCTTCCTTCACCAGAAGTGCTTTTACCCTTCTCTGGCACATCGAGAAATTTTGTTTCTCATTAAATTTCTCCACCACAAACTTTGTGCTATTTACCTTGTTATCCATCATTCTTAATTCCAAAGAAAAAAAAACATTTCTCTCGGATTCTTATGAACCACTATTAATAGAATCACAATCTACGAAGATGAGGAGCGGACACAAGTATCGTCACCCACCGTAAACTTAAATTACAAAACTACAAAACGTAGCTTTGATACCAATTATTGATAAGACCATAGAGATCAATCGACAACGCAGCGGAAAAACCTTAAGGATCTATAAACCTAGATCCATTTATAGACAAATAACAAAAAACACCAGATGCAAACCACAGAAATAAATAACACAAGACATTGGAGGGAAAAGGGAAGAATGTTATTAGAATTTGAGGGGGGGAAAACACCTGACAGAAGATTACAAAAAACCCTCTCCTTATGGTCGTTTTGATCCCTTATGGAGCCGTCGTTTCGTCTCTCTTAAACTTTATGATCAAAATTATCTCTTAATGACCGCCTTGATCCCTTATGGAGTCATCTATCGCCTTATTTTAACCTTATGATCAAGTCGATATTTTTCCTTGATAAGTGCACTTTTCCATTTATAACATAGAATAAATTTTCTCCTACTTAGATTAGGATTAACATAAATCTCCTTTATCCTTATCTAATGGAATATTATCTCTTATTTAAATTTAAATCTAAATCTATATTTAAATAAGAGATTTATCTATAAAAATATTTTCTCTTATCTAAATCTATATTTAAATAAGAGATTTATCTTAATTCTATCTATTGTCAGTAAATTAAAGTGCATGACTTCTGAGTCCTAATTTTCAACCTGCCATATGCGAAATGGGGAGTTCCAGCTCCTAAACACAAGCTTCATGCTCCTAATTTTAAATACAATTAATTCCTTCTAAACTAGAATTCCAGCTCTTTAGCTAAGTTTTTTGCAACAATTCCGACTTTTAAAAAAATACTCATTTCTCAAATACTTTTTAATTAAAGTTGATGCGAACTATAGCTGCTCATGTTGCCATCCAAAAAAAAAAGTCTTTATATACACCACTAACCAAATACAGCTGATCTCACAACCATTAGTAGATGCACCAACATAAAAATTGCTGACATATATAGGTAAGCTTATAGCTACCATGGCTACAAATCCAATAACTAAACTAGGCCGAATGCTCATCAAAAGCATTTGCACTAAACCTGATATTTCACACACATCGGGTCCATATGCTAATATTGCTTCTCCCAATCCATCCAATGCAAAGGAGGCTCATTTTCGCCCTCCAATACTTTCATTTCACGGATCCGTCTCCGGAGCAGGATCATGTTGTGATCCACTAACTTGAACCCGCTTTCGAAATCCGAGTCGAGACTATTTTTCTTACCGTATTTGAGAATGAATAGGACGGTTCGGATTTTGTTCGGAAGTGCGAAGACGCTAAATGTACGGTCGGATGAGGATTTCGGAGAGGAGAGTGTTGAGAGTGAAATTGATTCCACAGTTTTGGATTTTGGAACTAAAGAATGTAATGTGATTTTATTTTTGGGGTGAGATGGGGATGGGAGATTGACTATTTATAGGAACATCTTGGTGCACCAAAATAAAGAACCGTTGTCTTATGTAGTATTTTGTATATAGAAATGCTACCGTACACAAAAATTCTTTTATTAGGGGGAACAAAACTATCAAATATACACATTGAACTTTTGGAGAACTTTTTTTTTGGCAAAAAACAAGAGGGAAAAAACTTGGAGAATCTTTCCAATGTATATGAACTATGCTTTGACACTTGTTAAGCATGGGATAAAAGATGATCAAATATATTTATGGAAGAATAATATTTTTTGTTATGTTCAAAATAATACAAATATTATTTTTTATAGATATGTTTTCAATAAGCTTGAAACAATTATGATATTCGTTATTTTTTGCTATTAGATATAAATATTAGTTTTAATAGACGAGTCCGTAAATTACACATAGTTGTAACTTGAAGCACCGCACGATGAAAAGAAATACATAACTATCATCTTTATAAGAAACAACTTAGATATGATTGCACAAAAGCTATTGGTATTTTTCAACATAAATATCATATACTTTGGCATTTAAAATAGATATCAAGAACAATCATTATAGCTATAAATAACATGTTTTGGTCATAAATCTAAACATGGAGTTTGTATTATGCATTGTGACTAATGGCTATAAACAAATGCAAATAACAACTTATGTCAATATTTTAGGTCAAAAAATTTTTGTCTATCAATCCATTATCTAGTAAATTTTGAGATAACAATATTCATTTGAATCGTGAAATTTTAGCATTAACTTTTAAGCAAGTATAGTTTGTTTAAACAAATTTAAAGCAACCATTGTTCAATTAAAAATAAAAGAAAATAAAGATTAAAACTTTGAAATCAAGGCTCTCACTTTCGAAGGAAGTTTTTAAGTTTCCTCCAAAGTCTAGAGTAAAAAAATAAGATAATCTATCAATTATTTATCAATCGAGCATAAAATTGAAAGCGGTTCAAAAGGTCTTAAGATGGCCAAAACATGCTGCAAGGGATCATAAAAAGCTGAAAATGCTATGTGGCAAGATAAATGAGCTACAGTTTACATAGATTTAGATAAAAATGTGAAGAAAAAATAGTCATATTTATACCTAATAATGTATCTTTTTCATATAAAAAGTATCATATTTTTCTCATAAAATAAAAAACATTTCTCCGTTAGCAATTTAGTTCAAACATTTATCCTTAGAAAAATGTACTAAATTTGTGATTCATCAATCCACCTTATAACTCAATTATGATCACATGCTGCACGGCCAACTAGTTTTTCCAACCATATATAATTCTCATTAATATTAAAAATAATAAAAATTAATTGCAAAGAAAAAGAAAAACTAGAAAAATAAAAGAAATAATTTTAATAGAAATAGCTAAAACTCAATGTACCATTGACGAATCCTAAAGACGAGTCTTTGCAAAAGAAAATTCAATCATGAACATTTTTCAAAGATTAAAATTGAAAAAAATATTTACTCGATTATTTCTTTTATAGGAAATTTTTGGAAAATAATTTCATAGCCTAATGAAATGAAATAAAAAAAAAACAAATCATCTTTTGCGATTTGAAATATTCATGATTTCACATGTTTGAAAAAAGAGATTTGATATTATTTTTTATTTTTGTTGTTAAGATACAAATATTATTCACTCTTCTTTTTTTAAAATTCCAAATACCTACCAATTATTAACCATAGGATCTAAGGATATATTAAGGGAATATGAATAAACTAAAAGAGCAAAAAGGGAAAGCCAAAAACAGTGTTGCAAAAGATTACTCGACCAACTTAACTTTATAATAGAGTACTAATACATAGATATATAAACTGAAATAATAGTATGGCAGCTTAGGAATTGTTTGCATAGAGGTAGTTGCTGTCGTTTTTCGTGGTTATAGTTGACTAATTACAATTAATTAAGAGCCTAATTATACCAGTACAAAAATTAAAAGGAACTACTAGTTGTTAATATAACATAGTAAGCTTTCGGGGGCTAGCTTCTAATTTGATTTTGATCTAGGTGAAATTTGATTCTAATACATAAGTTTAATCAATTTCTTTATCTTTGATTAATTTGAGTTGCCTTTCTTTGATTTATTTCTAATTTTCGCAGGATAAGTTTTGCAGAGCCCCTTCCCTCTAATTACAGAATGAAAATCAAAGCAACAAATTGATGGAGGCATAATAGTCTCGAGCATGCTTTTTAGCAATATCCCTGATTATCTAAACTAAACCAATCCAACATTGCACCCTGCAACTAACCGGGCCTTTGTGATTGTACTCAGCATTGTGTTTTTACATACTAATCGCTCCAGTACAGGTCGTAGCACAATCATGCGAGTCCTGGTCTAAAAGATTATCTTGAGCTCTCACATTGTAGAAGCTCGAGCCAAACCTGAAAATCGAGAGCGACTGTCTTTGAGAAGCACCTCTGGCTTTCCCTGTTCGACCTGCAACAAATTAAAGGCGGACAATACTGTCTCAAATCGTACTATCTTATTTATAGCCGAACGCACCCGATGGAATATTGGTAATTAATTCAATTTGTTAGAAGAAGCCTACCAATATTCCATGGTCAAGAACTAGAATGTTATCCATGTTCAACACCACAGATAGACGATGAGCTATTGTGAGGACAGTGATGCCTTTGCATTCATTAGAAATAGTATTTTGCAGGATTGATGCTGTCTTTGTGTCGACATTGGCTGTGCACTCATCCAAACAAAGTATCTGCATTTAACAAGGAAACTGTCTTTAAATATGTAATGATCATAACTTGTTAAAGTAAGAACATGCAGATAATCTGGATGCTGTAAAGAGCGATGGGGGAAAGAGGAATATATTTGTAACCAACAGCGCATTACCCATACCTACACTAATCTGTATGTGACGCACACATAAGAACAGACGCGCGCGCGCGCACATGTGCAAACAAAGGTGTTTAATGTATGATATTCCTATTTGAAAGCAAACAACAAACATATAGAGTTGGGTTTTTTTTTCTGTAAAATTTAATCCACTAAACTATACTAATTTGGCACCGCATAGCTGATGCGACCAACTCCTTAAATATCGATGAAATAACTTTAGAGGAAAGTACTATACTAAAAAGAATAGTCAGTATGAAAGTTTCAAAACTTGGTAGCGATATTAGATTACTCAGTTCTGGGATTAGAATGGGGTATCTCATACAGGGGTGCAGCCAGAGGGAAAGCTGGGGCCCACACCTATCCAATGATCCTCGTATCTATAGACACAAAAATAATTGACTCCAATTAAATTAATAACTTTTTGGGCATTTTACTAAAAAGTCCCTTTATACTTCGCTAATTACTAAAAAGCCCCTCCATACTTCGTATTTACTTAAAAGACTTCATACATATTTAAATTGCACTAAAAAGTCCTCTAACAAGCAAAAGAAGAGAATCGTTTTGGTATCGTCCATTACTCCGTTGGGAGGCTAACGGCGAGTATCGGGTTAGGGCTTTAAAACCTTCACAACCTCTCTTTTTTTTCCAAGTTTCCTAAATTTTCTGCCAAATTGGCTTTAGGATTAGGATTTCGATCAAAGATCTCTCAAATTGATCATGGAAATTGGCTCTTCTTTTTCAACCTTTTCCAGCAACGAGCTTATCGAATGCCGTTGTTCGTTCAATTGCTAGTTTCAAGTTCATGGGCAAGCTTATTTGAAAGAGCGTTTTTTTAGTTACGATAAATCTCAATTTTCAACTAAACGAGAATGTGGTTTCTTTTTATAAGAGAGACCTACCTAAATACCTAGAAAGTAAGAGAACAGTTCAAACACAAGTTTCAACTCCACCTTTCTAACGGGACACCGACTTTTTTTTTAGTGCAACTTAAATATATGGGGATCTTTTAAGTAAATACGAAGTATGAAGGGACTTTTTAGTGATTAGCGAAGTATGATGAGGCTTCTTAGAGAAAAGCCCTAACCTTTTACTATATTAGGTGATGGAATTTTATTATTTTTTTGAAAGAAAATATTTAGATTGATTCTAAGAAAAATTATGACATAGCACAATTTTGTACTTTCTAACTTTAATGATAGAATTTTCCTAAAAGAAACATTTAAATGGATTTTAAGAAGAGTAATGACAACATATTATTTGTCATTACTTGCTAATTTTGGCCTTTTATCATAGGATTTTGGATGTGTTAAACTACAAACAATAGTTAAACTACATATAGAAAAGAGAAGAAAATGAATTTCAAATATTATATAGCCTCAGTTAAATACTCATCAAGTGAAATTCTTTTTTTAAATGTGTAAAACAAAAAATGATTGGCTTTCTAATACTTTTTTTCTTTTTGAGTTATGGTTTTAAGATAATTGAATTTAAATCTTTTGTATAAGTGCAAGAAATGAATATGACTGAATATATTGATGGAATATTGTTTTAGACTAATACTTTCTAATCTTTATAATTTATAAATTAGTATTACTTTTTGACATGGATGAAATTGTTTTTCATGGATTTTCTTGGACCCTCCTAAGCAAATTTTTCCGGGTCCACCTGCGGTCTCATATCCGGATATCCGATTTTTGGTACTAACAAATCATTAGAACATTATTAAATATTTTATATAAATATTAAAAAATTGACTAGAAATTTTCATTTTTTAAACTCAGGGATGATGCCCAGAGTTTTTTTTAATCAATCTTCCATATATTAATATTCATTCACATAGCTCCTTTTTTTTGTAGTGTGTGCTTTACTTTTTTGTATTTGTTTTTTTTATCCTTGTGTGTGCAAAAGCGCGCGCGTGGATTGATAATCGTACTAATTAACAGGTAAAGAAGGTGCAATTGAGTATATCAGAGCTTCACCAATAAGGTGCAGTTGGCATTTCTCCTCTCCCTCCCTCTCTCCCTCCCTCTCACCTTCCCGGAATCCCTTTGAGTTGTGGTGCAAGGAAAAAGTGAAAACAAAACCTACTCTAATAAGTGATATGGGTAAATGTGATGCTAGCTGGGATTATAATTGAGCTCATGCATGTGAAGATCTAACCCCCATGAGGGAATTGCATTCCAAGTTGTCATTATAAGATCCTAGCAACCAGCATCTTTCCTAAATTGTTTTGCGTTCAAGTAGCCGGGCTCATTTCCATGTGCCCCCAAAACCTTAATGGGTAATACCTTTGGGTACATTGACATCGTCTTAACGCCTCCAAGAGGCCCTTTATTGCTACATCGTTGCTTTCATCACAACCCACCACCATGGCTACTTCAAAAAAGGAAAGACCAAACTAACATAAATACTCATTTTCCTTGGTTTTCCATCTAGAAATTGACAATGGCTTAGGCTTCGGAGGGGTATTGGTCGTATTTTAGCCATTTGTCTGAAATCTATGGCTGTTTGAGTGTGTGCACCAACACCACCTGAAGTGTTACCCTCTTAAAGTTGATATACCCATGCATTCACTTGCACCTTTGAGGTAATCATATGGAGATTCTGGTGACCTAATGCACCGAGGTAGCCCATTCACGCAGTAGAAGCTTTCCCTGTCACGAAGCTCTTTCACATGCCCATTCAAAAGCCGTTATTTGCACAAAATCCTACACTATAGCATTCACTTAGCCCTATATATAGCCTAACTCATACATAGGTTATGTGGGTGGAAATTTGGAACAACTAAAGGATTGAATTCACATTGACAACCGGCTCTATTTTATTTTTAAATTAAAATTGTGGAGCTGTCGTCATGATTGAGCCCCCTTTCTGTCATGTATAATTTTATTTTTAAATTAAAATTTATGGAGCTGTCATCATGATTGAGCCCCCTTTCTGTCATGTATAACAATGGCGAACTATTTTAATTTTTATATGATTCCCAATATACTTATCTATTAAACTAACACCAATTTGGCTGATAATTCTACTAACTCTAGGAAGATTATTAGTTTTTACACATGCTCTCTCTAATAATTTGTCAATGTGGAATAATTTATGATATAATCGGTGTCAGTATTAGCATAAAAAATAATCTTAAATAACAATAGAAGGCTTAAATTCAAACTCCTAAACGAATACAGTTAATTGATGACATGTGCGCATAAATTAGGTTATTTGCATGGGCTCCTAAAAGAATATGTTGCCCTCTCGAGAGACTTGTTCCACAGAGTAATTAAGAGAAGCTACCTTGGATGATTTGATGAGTGCGCGAGCAAGGCATATAAGTTGCCGCTGACCAACGGAAAATGAGATACCACAATCTTTCACGTGCATATCTAGTCCTCCAGATGATTCTATCTCTGCTTTGACATGACACTTATCAAGAGTCTCCCAAATTTTTGCATCACTCGTCTTACCAAACGGATCTAGGTTGTCCCTGAGATATCCCAAAGAAATAAAACAGACTTTAGACTAAGCTTCAATTCATGAATGAGGAGTGCACACCACATTAAAAGGCATAATTTTCGCTGCAACAAAGAACACTACTTATAGTACTTGTATGAGAGCCAATAAAGTGGCTCTTTGGACTAAAATATCATATTTCTCAAGGTTTGACCCCATGTTAATAGCTAATATCATCAATTCTCACATAAGACTTGTCTGATATTAACAGCTTATGATGAAAATGAAATATCCCACTTTGAATGCATGCTAATTAAGTAGTGTCATGCATATCAGAGTCCAATTGAGTGGTTATCTACGAGCAAAATGGAATGAAGGCTGACTAACTGCATATGATATAACCAATCCAGTACCTTAAGGACCCTTCAAATAGGAACGGACTTTGTGGAACCACTGCAAAATGTCGGCGAAGATCTTTCACAGCAACTTCAGCCACATTAAGGCCATCTACTAATATACGCCCATTACAAATTGCGGCAAGACGAAAAAGAGCATTTATTACACTTGATTTCCCAGCACCTGTTCTTCCAACAATTCCTACCTATCCGATTTAATTGAATCAGAACAGGAATAATAACTGCTAAACAGTCAGCAGATATCACTAAAGGGGAAAAAATTATGTCAACCAACAAGGAACGATAATTAGATGGATATTCAATCAACAGGTGAAGGCTTCGAATTGCACTAACCTGCATGCCTGCAGCGATATTAAATGAGACATCATTTAAAGCAGCTGGTAATGACAGCTTATATCGAAGTGTCACATGTTCAAATTCAATATGTCCTTGAAAAGGCCAATCTGGATGCAGAGATTGGGAACCCAGAAGTTCTTCTTGAGGAACGTCCATATACTATAAAAAGCAAGCAAGGCGCTGATGAGAGTAAATAAGGAAGTGGATTATGAAAACAATTTCACTTCACCTGAAGCACTCTCTCAACAGCAACCATTTCCTTCTCTGTTTCTGTGAAACTAGTCAGATAATTGCTCAGTGAAGATACAATAGGTGCTGCATATGACAGGCCTAAGCCAACCTGCATGAAAATAAACCATCCTTGAATCTTTTACAGGTTGTTCTAGAAAATAATTTTCCAAACCATCAACTAATGTCGAATTTAGTGATCCAAAGTAAGAAATTTGAGGTTCAAAGAATTTTCCTTAGGAATGCTTACCAGTCCAGGCGTACCCAAGCTAAATGGGAGATCACTTCGGCAACCAATGACAGCCATCACAGCAATGAAAGAAACAACGGATGCTGCCAACAACTAAAAAAAATTACCGGTCAGATAATAGTAAACCAGAGATTCAACATCAAAGTGGATGTGCATTGTGACATGAAACTATAAGGTAATTATGAAGGCAGAGGAATACTTGGAGGCGCAAAGAAAGCCACAAGCCTGCTGTTAGTTCTGAGTATGAAGTTCGCTGATATAAAGCGACATGCTCCATAAATGTAGCCATGAACAATTCCTGCACATTTAGCTTATCAGTAATAATTACGGGTCTCCTTAACAAACACTAACAGAATTCAGTATAAGGATTATAAAGAAAAATGTTCAGTTTCTTAGTCTTCGACAAACAGTCAAACACTATCAATATTTATTATTCCTCGGGAACTATACATGAAACGTTTATAATACTTGATGAATGGACACATGATGAATCTGTTTATAATGCACTTCATGAATGAACAGATATGGATGTATGTAAGAGCAAATAAATATCATCTGAATATTGAAACTGAAGGATCCCTCATTTGGAAGGAAACCAAAAATGAGAAAATCTTAGGACTGGGAATGATGAGTGAATACTGAGCTTTTCATTCTTATCATTAATCAGCCATCACTCATGGACATTGCCTATTACATGAACAATTTGACCCCGATGGTCCATTACAAATTAGAGCAGTATACTCGCCATTTAACCATGGTGCTACGACAAGGATTTGTACTGCAATAGCAGTGTGAGGGTCTCATGAGATCTAATCAATGACAGCAATAAGAATCAGGCTGAAGAATCATTGGTTAATTAATATTAATAGGGAAGGGCCAAGCCTATATACTGGTTGACTACAAAGTTTATGTTTAATATTTGGAACATGCAGAAAAATGCTTCCTGACATATACAGAAAAATGCTTTCTGACATGCGCTTTTTGAGTCATGCCCATGCTTTAATATATAGTGCATTGTACTGCAATCGAAAAAAGTAAATACGGGACTTTATGCATCTGCACAACTATTAATGCAATTTATTGAGAATGTAGGGAATATAGTCCGACATCGGGAAAATTGTGGGATGCACATGCGTGAAAGATATAAGATGGGATAACACGCTAAAAGGCTTGAGCATTTTAGATGGAGTCTCACTATATTAAAAGCCCATATGCATCCATGTGTGGGCCCAAACCGAGTTTTACATGGTATCAGAGGTCGGGTGTTTGTTTTTCCACGTTGCACATGAGGTGTGGGTCCTCATTGCACATGAAGTCCTCATTGCACGTGAGGTGGGGTGGAGTTTGTCCACGTTGCTGTTGGATATGTATGCCCTAGAGACAATTATTGTATATGTATACATGTGGATACTGGGGATATGTATGTACAGGATATTCTTGCTCAGTTATATAGTATATTATTTCAGTTGTCTTTATCAGGATGTGTATTTGTTTTTATCGATTCTTTATCCAGCTTTCACATATTGATAAAGACTTGATATAGTAGTATACTATTATGGTTTGATTTTATTTTAACATAGCATATGTTATACATGTTTACATGTTGATAAAGCATGTAGGATCTTGTTTGACTACCAGCGTTGTGATGGCGATCATACTTGTAGGAGCAGGGTAGTCCATAAACACATCCTTAAATGGTCCCTAGTCGCGTGAGTATCGAGGCTGGGCATTGATACTCCAGAGTAGACTAGTGTATATGTTTCTAGACCCCGACGAGAGGCGATGGTTGGTCCCGCAGCCATTGGTCTGATGCACCTAAGATCGTATACAGGTGCTCACTGGGTGTGAGTACACTGGACGGACTCGCGGAGAACTTCCATATGGTACTATACCTATCGTCAGATGGAAGTTCTCAGGTGACATGTGTACAGGTTAGTTTTCGGACCTGAGATCGTCATTTGTCTCGTGTAAGTTCCTACTGTGTTTTGAACACTATCCTACCACGGCTCTACTGTGTCGTGCAAACAGCTTTTGGTTGGGTACAGTCCCGAGCCATATGGAGGCAGTGGGCGATTGTTGGGGATTCGTCTCTTCCGGTATTGGGAGTCAATATCGCACAGTGTTCGATTTGTCAGGACCACAAGACCTTAGCCAAGACAGTTGGGATTTACTGATAGGTTGATCAGTAGTTTCCATGATTGGTCCTGAGCCTCATCAGCACGAATTATCGGGTTATTAAGGTCTGACGTTTATCACCCCTAGACCCGGTATGCGATACTCTTAGACGAAGAGACCGGATTGTACGAAGATTGTCACGGATTGGATCAGTTGAGATCCGGATGAGTTTGCTCGTCGGCTTTCCTTTTCGACAGGTACCCGGGTAGCCGTTACGTACAGCTAGTGCCGCTGACGTGCTTGTGGTTATGGATATATCCAGTAACGTACTGCCGACGTACTGTCGAGTCTTTAAAGTCCCACACAGAGGGTTTCTCTGCGTCGGGAGAAACGATGTAGAGGCCGTATGGTTTTACGGCAAGGCTTCGATCACATACGTGTGCTTGTGCACGTGTGATGTTCGGGCGGATAATACTAGTGGGGTTTGGTTTAAGCCGGATCCTAGTATTACATTCTTGGATTATTTTGTCTCGTTGTATTCGTATTTTCTCGGAATACGGATACGGGTATGTATATATAGGTAATGTGCATTCTTGTAATTGTGTAAGGTGCTTCTAGAAGAAGACACCTCATTATTTTGATTAACCATTTAAGTTAAATGGTCTAATGAGGTGGAGGGTGAGGTGTTATCATTCATTGAATGAAGCATGACTAAGTTATGACTCATGTAGTGACTCATGGTTTACTATTCTAGTATGCTTGATATTTTGTGGAGATATTGTGTTTGCATTATATCTTATACACTTGGCCATTCTTCTTTCTATTCTATTCTATTCTATTCTTTTTCACAACACTCTC
Source organism: Agapanthus africanus (assembly GCA_030015575.1). Classification (NCBI taxonomy): domain Eukaryota; kingdom Viridiplantae; phylum Streptophyta; class Magnoliopsida; order Asparagales; family Amaryllidaceae; genus Agapanthus; species Agapanthus africanus. Next base: position 128,081,585 of record JASDDO010000016.1, on the reverse strand, counting down.
ACTTTCCTCCAAGCTTTCTTCTTCTGCCTCAAACCCTAATAGTCTCATGTGTTGAGAAACCTAGGGTTCTTGACACAAATCAATCTATCATCACTCTCTACATCACCGAGGCTACATAGATTAGCAAACTAAGTGACCTAGTTACCTCGGTTTAGAGGTAGGAGCTCAAAGTAAACACTCTCGGGTGCATCATTTTTGACGTGAGCCGTTGATCAAGCTTGATCATGGATGGCACAAGGAGCATGCTAAAGGAGAGGAGTGAAGACCCGAAAGACTTAAGCCTCTTAGTATAAACTTTTTTCATAGTAAATAGTTTCTTTAGTTGCTAGTTAGGTTTATAGAAGATCCGGTGTAAGGTTATTCTAGCGTCAAGTTTATATCGTTAGAAAAAAAATTGTTCCGCAATCGGTCATGGTTGATGGCCAGAGTGTTAGCATAATCTTTCATGGTATCAGAGCCAGCCCATAAACCCTATACTAGCAGGTTTAAATAATGTTAAAGTAACGAAACCGAAATAACTCCGAAACACGAAACGAAAATCCAAGTTTCTATCGAAATTTTCAGAGGCTCTAAAAAACTTTTAAACAATTGCAGAGTGCTCCTTTGGTTGTTAGATGAACACAGAACAAAAACGAGATAATTCCATCACCATCTGGCCGGCCAAAACACCATTATGACCGGCCCCACCGGTTCTTTAGTGAGGAAATGCCTTGAATTTTGTTCTGGGTTCTTGTCTCTTGGATTTAAGGTTTCAGGTGTTGTTTGTTTTTGCCCAGGTTGGATATTATGTTATCTTGTGATTAGGAGCAATACGGGGTATTTCGAAGTCGTTATTTTTAACACTGTTTAATAAGTTTTCAAGTACATACATTACTATATGCGACCATGAATGTCATTAGAGCGGTATAGCTCGTCTAACTGCTATATGTTGTTTTAGACGGATTTGCGAACATGACATTCACGTTGATGTTCTGTGTTTGTGCTATGGTTGTGGCTGGATAGTCATGGTGGATAGCTTGTGGTGCAATGTTAGTGATACAGTTGAGGTTCATTTGTACATTTGTTATTGCGGAGCGAGCGTCCGACATGTAGACTGCCGTTACTGCATGTTGTATATTATTTGATTGGGGCACGACCGGGTTGAGGTCGATGTCACTATTGTACATATTATTTTTCTTTTCTGTACTAGGATTACCCCGCGGTGGAGTGCACGAATAGCCGGGTTCTAGAAAGAAACAAGCCCGCATCTCATGGCGTTGAGACGGAGAGGGCTTCACTCTAGAATTGGCGGGCTATTCGCCGCACTCGTAGGGGTATAGTTTGACCCACGGAGGGACGCCCAAGTTACCGGATTCCGTGAAGTGCTGGGTGGCACATTCACTTTGTTGATTGGGGTTGCCTCAGTTCTGTGATTGACGGGTAACTTACCGCGCTCGTAGGGGTCCAGGTTTTCATTGCACAGGCTATCCACACGACCGATAACGTCGGGTATTTTTTGTGGCTCAAATGAAACCCGAGGCTCCAAATTTATCATCCATTATGTGTTTCTTGCTGAGATTCTATGATGTTGCTTATTATTATGTCTGAGACGGATGTTATATATATTTATATATATACTAGTAGATGTATATGTTTTGCACCGGCGCTAATCTAGCCTCCGCTCTGCCGTTAGTTAAGTAACCCAACGGGTGATGACGGGGCCCAGTGGTGAATGCGGATGGCATATATGTACATTGTATTTTCGTTCTTTTCTGGTGTGATGGGATTAATTGATGTGACCGCATTAATTTTGATTAATGCAATAAAAGAAACCTAAAAATATGTTGGAATAAATTTCGAAAAACTGTAGTAATATTCTGTAAGTCCATGCTACCTCACCCGGTACTTTCGGGCATGCGGAATTTGATAAAAAAAACGATTTTCTTAGAGGTGGTAATATAGACTCAAAACCGGATCTTTGTTAAACATCTAACTAACAACCTAACTACGAGTTTCTAACTACTCGGTTAGGGGGTTATACCTTTCTTTTTCTCGAACTCCTTCGTCTTCAAGCTTCGATGGTCGTCCGAATCGGCTTCTCCCCGTCGTCTCCTTGCGCCGAAGATAGATCCACCTGAAAGCTTCAACCTTTGGCTCCTTCTTCGAACTTTGAAGAAACTAGTTCACTCGGTTTGCTAAACGTTGTGAACTAGAGTGAGTAGAGAAGAGTTTGTATGGGATTTTATCTATGGTTCTTGGTTCTCAACTCATGAGACAAGTGAACCATAGAGTCAAGAGAGGGAGAGCAAGAGGAGGAGATGAGAGCTCAAGAACAAGAGAGAGAATGAGCATGAAAGAATGAGAGAAGACTTTTCTCATTTGGCTCTCATAATCCAAAACAATCATAACACCTCAGATCAATCAAGTATTTTGTGATGGTTTAAGCAACCATAGCCATATCATTTCATGCACTCATTTTGCACAAAAGAGCAAGCAAGCAAAAGTCTTTGCCATGAAATGATAGTTATAGTTATCATGATGGTCAACTAGTCAAGCCTAGTCAACCGGTCAACAAAGTCAACAAGTCAACAAAAGTCAACAAGTCAACAACTCAACAACCATGTTACCATAATACCTAATTAATATAATTGTTAATCACATATCATATTCTCATTAGGGTTGAGCAAAAAGTCAATAGTCAACTGTCAACGGTCAACAACCCTAATGAGAATCCTCCGCCTCTGTCTCTCCGTCAACTGTGCATACACACCCGCATCCGCGTTCCGAGTAACACGAATACAAACTGGATAAATCCAATCCCAATACATACACTAGGATCTGGCTTAAACCAAAGCCCGCTAGTGTCTACTGTCCGGACACTGTACGTGCATAAGTGCACGGATGTGACCGAACCCTGTCGCAAAACCATACGACCTGCCGCAAAACCATGCGACCTCTACTCTTTTGCCTAAAGGCGAATAGCTTTCTGTGTGGGACTCTAAAGACTCGACACTACGCTGGCAGTGGGTTTAACCACAGACCGCGAGCGGCACTAGCTGTGCGTAACGGTCCCCGGGTAGATGCCGACAAGAAGACTGACGAGGCGAAACCCATCTGAACTCCTACTGAGCCTGAATATGGCATTCTCTGTACAGTCCGGTCTGTTCGTCCGATACATCGCATGGCGGGCCTAGGGGGCGGTAAACGTCAGTCCCCCAATAGCGGTACAAGTCGTGTCGGAGTGAAGCCCAAAACACCCTGAGATAACACTGAAGGCCTACCAGTATATCTCGTTTGCCCTGGCCAGGGACTACTCGTGTAATGGCTCTCCTAGACACAGCGCGATGTCAACCCCCAATACCGGGAGAGACGAATCATGTCTAACCGTCACTGCCTCCAAGTGCTTCGGGACTGCACCCAACTACCACCTGTTTGCACGACTCCTTTGAGCCGTGGTAGGGTAGTAATCAAAGTACAGTGGGAACACACTCGAGGCGAAGTGACAGTGTCAAGTCAGCGGACTAAGCTGTACTCATGTCACCTGGGAACTGATAACTGACGATAGGCATAATACCAACTAGTCAGTTCCCGACGAGTCCTGTCCAGTGTACTCGTAACCCAACGAGCACCCGCATACTATCTCAAGTACGACGTACCGACGGCTGTGGGACAGACCGTCTCCCACACTGGGATGAGAAGCGCATGCGCTAGTCTACTCCGGAGTATCGATGCCCTGTCTCGATAGTCTTGCGACCAGGGACCTGCATAAGGATGTGCTTATAGATTACCCAGCCCCACTAGTATGACTGCCATCACAACGCTGGTAATCAAGCAAAGATCCTAAAGGCTCCACTAATGTGTATAGGCGATATACTAAAATAAACACATGTACACATTGAAGTAGAAACAAACCAAGTAGCATACTACTATTTTGAGCAAGATTGTATATACAGGGTGAATATCCCAAGCTTCCATTAAGTAATATACAAACTAGTATGATACAGTAATGGCCTCTAGGGCATATACACTAACAATCTCCCACTTGCACTAAGACCATGTACTGGCGTATCGAAGACCTATCATCTCGATCAGCCGCTCGAACTGAGTCTGGGGCAAGGCCTTGGTGAATGGATCTGCAGTGTTATCTTCTGAAGCGACTCTCCGAACCTCGATCTCCTGGCGATCCACGATCTCCCTGATCAGGTGATACCGCCTCAAGATGTGTCTGGATCTCTGATGGGACCTGGGTTCCTTCGCTAAAGCTATAGCCCCGTTGTTGTCGCAATACAGAGGTATTGGATCAACAATGGACGGAACCACCTAAAGTTCTTTCAAGAACTTCCTTATCCAGACAGCTTCTTTTGCGGCATCAGATGCAGCGATGTATTCCGCTTCCATCGTCGAGTCTGCAACGGTTTCCTGTTTGGAACTCTTCTAACACACCGCCCCTCCATTGAGGGTAAAGACAAAACCCGACATGGACTTGGAATCATCCTTGTCACTCTGGAAGCTGGAGTCAGCAAAGGCCTCGATCTGGAGGTCTTTTCCTCCATACACCAAGAACATCTCCTTAGTCCTTCTCAGGTACTTGAGAATGTTCTTTACCGCTATCCAGTGTTTCTCCCCTGGGTCTGACTGATACCGGCTTACCACACTGAGTGCATAAGCTACATCCGGTCTGGTACACAACATCGCATACATTATAGAGCCTACCGCAGAAGCGTAGGGTATAATAGACATGCGATCCCTCTCCAAATCAGTCTTGGGAGACATCTCTTTAGAGAGGGTGATCCCGTGACAAGCCGGCACGTTACCGCGCTTGGAATCTTCCATACTGAATCTTTTCAGTATGGTGTCGATGTACCTGGACTGTGAAAGTCCTAATATCCTCTTGGATCTATCACGATCGATCCGGATCCCCAGGATGTATGAGGCATCACCCAGGTCTTTCATGGAGAACCTGTGTGACAAGAACACCTTGACAGATTGTAGCATAGGAATGTCATTTCCTATTAAGAGAATGTCATCCACGTATAAAACGAGGAATACTACAGTTCTCGCTACAAATCTACTATAGATGCATGGTTCATCTGGATTTTTGATAAAGCCAAATTTCTTGACCGTCTCATCAAAACAGATGTTCCAACTCCGCGATGCCTGCTTTAGTCCGTAAATGGACTTAAGCAACTTGCACACCTTTCCGCTGCTCCCACTCTGAATGAAACCCTCTGGCTGGTCCATATAGACACACTTCTCTAAATTTCCATTTAGAAAAGCTGTCTTTACGTCCATCTGCCAAATCTCATAATCGTGGAAGGCAGCAATGGCAAGAAGGATCCGAATGGATTTCAGCATAGCTACTGGAGAAAAGGTCTCGTCATAGTCCAAACCAGGTCTTTGACGAAAATCCTTTGCTACCAGTCTAGCTTTATAGGTCTCAACCTGTCCATCTACACCAATCTTCCTTTTGAAGATCCACTTGCATCCTACGGGTTTTACCCCGTCTGGAGCAATGTCCAACGTCCATACTTTGTTGGTGTACATGGACTCCATTTCGGTCCGCATTGCATCCAGCCATTTTACCGAGTCGACGCTCTGAACGGCTTGCTGGAAGCTAGTAGGCTCATCATAATCCATGATGCAATCCTCTCTATCCCCGTCTATGAGAAAACCGCAGTATCTCTCGGGCGGATGAGACTGCCTACTACTCCTGCGGAGCGGCGTAGGAATGTCCTGTTCTTTTGAACCCTCTGGTTCCACCAAGCTTTCAGTAATAGCTCGTGGTTCTGGAATTTCTTCCAGTTCTACTGTGCTCCCACTTATCTGGGTTTCCAAAAACTCAGTTTCCAAGAAGTAGGCATGACGAGAAACAAGAACTTTTTGTTCCTCTTCGCAGTAGAAGAAATATCCCTTGGAGTTCTTTGGATATCCCACGAACTTACACTGTACTGAGCGTGCCTCGAGCTTGTCCGCATGCTGCTTTTTAACAAAAGCTGGACATCCCCATGTCTTTATGTGCTTAAGATAGGGTCTCTTCCCACACCACATCTCATATGGTGTAGTAGGCACAGTCTTAGTAGGAACTCGGTTCAAAAGGTATGCAGCTGATTCTAGTGCATATCCCCAGAATGATCGCGGTAACTCAGCGTTACTCATCATGGACCGTACCATATCCAATAGGGTTCGGTTCCGTCTCTCCGATACACCGTTATGTTGCGGAGTGTATGGAAGAGTAAGCTGAGAGAGAATTCCGTTCTCTTTTAAATAATTCAGGAACTCGGCACTTAAGTATTCTCCACCTCGATCCGATCTTAGAATCTTAATACTTTTGCCGGTTTGTTTTTCTACTTCATTCTTAAATTCCTGGAACTTTCCAAAGGCTTCGGACTTATGTTTCATTAAGAAGACATAACCGTACCTTGAAAAGTCATCCGTAAAAGTAATGAAGTAAGAATAACCGCTTCGTGCATGTGTAGACATTGGACCGCACACATCGCTGTGTACGAGTCCCAAGAGCTCGCTCGCCCTTACTCCGTGTCCAGTAAACGGAGTCTTTGTCATCTTTCCTTTGAGACAGGATTGACAAGTGGCATACGATTGATATTCGAACGGATTCAAATATCCTTCTGTATGTAACTTCGTCAACCTTCTCTCATTGATGTGACCCAGTCTATAATGCCATAAGAAAGTCTGATTTATTTCCGGAGACTTTCTTTTGTGTGTATTCTGGACATTGAAAATCTGTGGTTGGTTTAATACGTATATACCATTGCTCAATGTACCTGACCCAATCAAAACTTGATTAAGGTGAATGTTTACAAAATTACTTACAAACGCAAATTCATAACCTTTTTTAGAAACTAAAGATACAGAAATGATATTACATGTTGCGTTGGGTACAAAAAAGCAATTACGCAAAACCAAAACATGTCCATCTGACATTCCCAGGTGATAGTCCCCCACGGCCTTAGCATCCATGCTAGCTCCGTTTGCAACTCTGAGGGTCATGTCACCTGCCTTCAAAACCCTACGGTTTCTCAACGCATGCAAAGAATTACAGATATGAGATCCTAATCCGGTATCCAATACCCAGGAAGTAGAGTTTATTGAAAGACAGTTTTCAATAACATACACACCTGAAGCTGAAGCCGCAACTTGCTTCAATTCCTGTGTCCTGGCTTTCCAAGCCCTGCAATCATTCTTCCAGTGACCTTTCTTATGACAATAGAAGCATTCTTCTTTATCCACAGGCTGCCCCGCTTTCTTTGTTGCCTTTGCTTTTCCCTTCGTATCCACTTTACTAACACCGCCCCTTCGTTTGGCGAAGGCTTTCTTCTTCTTTCCCTTGGCTTTCGCCTTGGACCTAGAAGAGGAAGATCCTCCTACAAACAAAGTGGATGTTTCCCTACTTTTCTGTAGGGTGCCCTCTGCACTCCTCAGAATGTTGAGAAGTTCTGAAAGTTCAACTTCTTTTTCTTGTAAGTTGAAGTTCAGTATGAACTGGGCGTAAGTGGAAGGAAGGGACTGGAGAATTAAGTCAGTATAGAGCTCATTCTCCAACGTGGTTCCAAGTTCCGCGAGCTCCTCAATGAAGCCAATCATCTTAAGCACGTGTTCCGCTACCGATGATCCGATGGCCAACCTTGCCGAAAATAACTTCTTCGACACTTCGTATCTTGCGATACGAGATTGCTCTCCATACAGTTCTTTTGTATGGAGAAATATGGATTCAAGGTCCATATTCTCGTGCCTCCTCTGATGTTTGTTGTCCATCGAGGCAAGTACGGGGCACTTGGTCTTCGCGCTATCAATCTCCCAGGTCTTACGGATTTCCTTATCCGCGACGCTGGAAGTGGGACTTGGGACAGGGGGAGCTTTGGTGGTAAGAAGATACCCCAGCTTGTCGTAAGTGATTGCCATTTTGACATTCCTGAGCCAATCTTTGTAGTTTGGCCCTGTCAGTATGTTTTTATCTAGAAGTAACTTAAGTCCAGTCATGTCGATTGGTCGCTGCAATTAGGAGAGAGAAGAAGAAACACTCAGCATGATGCTCTTGCAAGTTTAGAGTGGTTTTTAATTTGTCTAAACAGGATGGCTCCCACTGTTTCTCGAATCCCTCCTCAAACCAAAAAGGAAGAATTAGTCAGGATCAATCTTACCGTACAATACTTGCTTAACCGTTCGGCAAGGCTGGTGTCGGTACTTCGAGGGAGGTTTTCCAACGCTTTCGCGAAGTTCCTTAATTTAAGAACCTCTTTTCCCTGGGGGCGTAGCCCCGCTAACACCTTTCTAGACACCTACTAGGTTTATAACATTGATCGTTAAGTGAGAAATTTCCCGAGGAGTAGCATATACTCACAGTAGGATCGGGATCCAAATATCATCGCGTGACGAAACTGAAGGAATCCTACCAGAATCATCACACTCCAAATGGTATGCAACACTAGCAAGTTTCAGTTCTTTTGAAACTCCCGATGTGGATTTTTTTGCCCCATGCTCTTATGACCTTGACTTTGGCCAACAAATCATAAGTCACATGTCAAGTTCTACCCGTCGTTCTCCAGGTTAATTTGAATCCACCCGCACCTACCCTTGACTTTGGCCAACAAGGCAGTACGACTGTTCCAAACCAACGCATCTATCTATGCTGCACATGAATACCCAATAGCTACCAATCACTATGCCTTGACTTTGGCCAACAAACACAGCTTGAATACTATTGACTATTCATGTGAAACGACGGAGGGCTACGAATGGTTTTGGCGAAACCGTGAACGTAGAGAACTTGATATAATCGATGGAACGAGATAGCTTTTAAAAGGAGTGGCTCAAACTCCGTATTTTAAAAGTTTGTTTTGAAAAGAACCGAGTGGTTTTTCGAAAGTGTTCCAATGACTTTTACATGGTTTATTTTCTTGCATTAGTTCTTTTAATGCGTGATATTCTTGCATTAGTTCTTTTAATGCGTCCCATCATTTAAACCTACCATTGCAGAAAACAACCAAAATATGACGTACGCTTATGCCATTCGCATTCGCCACGGGGCCCCGTCATTACCCGTTAGGTTACTTAACTAACGACAGAGCGGGGGCTGGGCTAGCGCGGCTGTAAAACATAAGCAACGCCTAAATAATATCATATATAGATATATTGCAATGATAGATATTTCAGATCACAGATAAACACATTGGATATACTAGGAACCTGCAATTCGTACGAGCCTGTAACGAAAAGCAGATTACACGGTCGCGGTGAATAGCCAATACCCCACCCAAGACCCCTACGGGTGCGGCAAACTACCCGCCAAGTACCCGAAGCGAAGCAACCTCCCTCATCCCCGTGAGTAGGCCACTCGGCACTTCGGCATACCCGGTAGTTTGTGCACCCCCTCCATGAGTCTATCCTAGGAGCAAAAATAGTAAAAAGAAATTATACAATGACGGCTACAACCCCGACCCGGTTGTGCGGCCATACAAATAATTATTATATCAATTTACAAATTTACATGAATTGAAAGAAAAGAAAACTCTCGTCTCACAACCCCCGGCTATTCACCCGCGACAATCCAATGAATTCATATACACATTCCAGTAACATTACAGATCACAGATTTGTATAACCCCCACTAATCGACATATAGCGATTAGCAGACGTTCAATACAAATATCACATCACAGAAAAACCCGTCAGCTTAAGTCTTTTAGAAGTTCGATCAAAAATACGGATTTATAGGCCCTAAACACAAAATTTTCGTTCTGGAAAATCTGGGCAGAAAATACATATTCCAAAAATCCCAAAACAACCCCTGAAATACACTGCACCAACTTTGGACCCCGACCGAGTCAACTCGGCCGCGGAACCGCGGCGGGAGCGTGCTCCCGCCGCGTTTCCGCGGCGCTTTGAATCGTTCGTGGGACCAAATTTGGTGGTTATTCAAACAAAAGCCTGAGACGATTTTTGAGATGAAAATTATCAACCTTTGAACAGAATAAAAATCGGCAGAAACTAGACATTCTCGGGTTCGTTTTGCGACTTTTCTTTGATCGATCTTCTAGCTACTTTGCTAACATGTTAGATAGAGTTTAACTAGGCTCTGATACCACTGTAAGTCCATGCTACCTCACCCGGTACTTTCGGGCATGCGGAATTTGATAAAAAAAACGATTTTCTTAGAGGTGGTAACATGGACTCAAAACCGGATCTTTGTTAAACATCTAACTAACAACCTAACTACGAGTTGCTAACTACTCGGTTAGGGGGTTATACCTTTCTTTTTCTCGAACTCCTTCGTCTTCAAGCTTCGATGGTCGTCCGAATCGGCTTCTCCCCGTCGTCTCCTTGCGCCGAAGATAGATCCACCTGAAAGCTTCAACCTTTGGCTCCTTCTTCGAACTTTGAAGAAACTAGTTCACTCGGTTTGCTAAACCTTGTGAACTAGAGTAAGTAGAGAAGAGTTTGTATGGGATTTTATCTATGGTTCTTTATTCTCAACTCATGAGACAAGTGAACCATAGAGTCAAGAGAGGGAGAGCAAGAGGAGGAGATGAGAGCTCAAGAACAAGAGAGAGAATGAGCATGAAAGAATGAGAGAAGACTTTTCTCATTTGGCTCTCATAATCCAAAACAATCATAACACCTCATATCAATCAAGTATTATATGATGGTTTAAGCAACCATAGCCATATCATTTCATGCGCTCATTTTGCACAAAAGAGCAAGCAAGCAAAAGTCTTTGCCATGAAATGATAGTTATAGTTATCATGATGGTCAACTAGTCAAGCCTAGTCAACCGGTCAACAAAGTCAACAAGTCAACAAAAGTCAACAAGTCAACAACCATGTTACCATAATACCTAATTAATATAATTGTTAATCACATATCATATTCTCATTAGGGTTGAGCAAAAAGTCAATAGTCAACTGTCAACGGTCAACAACCCTAATGAGAATCCTCCGCCTCCGTCTCTCCGTCAACTGTGCATACACACCCGCATCCGCGTTCCGAGGAAGACGAATACAAACTGGATAAATCCAATCCCAATACATACACTAGGATCTGGCTTAAACCAAAGCCCGCTAGTGTCTACTGTTCGGATACTGTACGTGCACAAGTGCATGGATGTGACCGAACCCTGTCGCAAAACCATGCGACCTGCCGCAAAACCATGCGACCTCTACTCTTTTGCCTAAAGGCGAATAGCTTTCTGTATGGGACTCTAAAGACTCGACACTACGCTGGCAGTGGGTTTAACCACAGACCGCAAGCGGCACTAGCTGTGCGTAACGGTCCCCAGGTAGATGCCGACAAGAAGACTGACGAGGCGAAACCCATCTGAACTCCTACTGAGCCTGAATGTGACATTCTCTGTACAATCCGGTCTGTTCGTCTGATACATCGCATGGCGGGCCTAGGGGGCGGTAAACGTCAGTCCCCCAATAGCGGTACAAGTCGTGTCGGAGTGAAGCCTAAAACACCCTGTGATAACACTGGAGGCCTACCAGTATATCTCGTTTGCCCTGGCCAGGGACTACTCGTGTAATGGCTCTCCTAGACACAGCGCGATATCAACCCCCAATACCGGGAGAGATGAATCCTGTCTAACTGTCACTGCCTCCAAGTGCTTCGGGACTGCACCCAACTACCACCTGTTTGCACGACTCCTTTGAGCCGTGGTAGGGTAGTAATCAAAGTACAGTGGGAACACACTCGAGGCGAAGTGACAGTGTCAAGTCAGCGGACTAAGCTGTACTCATGTCACCTGGGAACTGATAACTGACGATAGGCATAATACCAACTAGTCAATTCCCGACGAGTCTTGTCCAGTGTACTCGTAACCCAACGAGCACCCGCATACTATCTCAAGTACGACGTACCGACGGCTGTGGGACAGACCGTCTCCCACACTGGGATGAGAAGCGCATGCGCTAGTCTACTCCGGAGTATCGATGCCATGTCTCGATAGTCCTGCGACCAGGGACCTGCATAAGGATGTGCTTATAGATTACCCAGCCCCACTAGTGTGACTGCCATCACAACGCTGGTAATCAAGCAAAGATCTTAAGGGCTCCACTAATGTGTATAGGCGATATACTAAAATAAACACATGTACACATTGAAGTAGAAACAAACCAAGTAGCATACTACTATTTTGAGCAAGATTGTATATACAGGGTGAATATCCCAAGCTTCCATTAAGTAATATACAAACTAGTATGATACAGTAATGGCCTCTAGGGCATATACACTAACATATTCTTTCACTTTGCATAGTGGTATTCGGTCGTGAATATCCAGCACCTCATTCCAGGAGGCAAGAGCCAAGATCCCTTCGCAGGGAATGACCTCTTGAGCAAAAGTTTATGCTATAGATTACCCGGTTTTCTTTAAAAGCAATAGTTTTCAAAAGCGGAGCTTAAACCACTCCTTTTCAAAGCTATCAGGTTCCTTCAACGATATCAAGTTCAATACGTTAAATGGTTTTTCGCCAAAAAACCCAGCCGTGGCCCTCCGCCGTTTCAGAAAATTAGTACTTAGTATTTGTGCTGTGTTTGTTGATTATTCGTCAAGGCACAGTGAACGATAGCTGGGTAATGATTCTTTGTTGCATAGATAGATACGATTAGTTAGGACAATCGCATGATTTTGTTGATTATTCGTCAAGTATCATGCGGGTGGGTCTAATCCAATCTTGGATAACGACGGGTTGAACTTGACTAGGACCTTTTGATTTGTTGATTATTCGTCAAGGTCACTTGGGTCGTAGAGGCAAAAACCACATCGGGAGTTTCAAATATACAGGAAACTTGCTGATTTAGCATACCTTCTAGAGTGTGGTGACTAGAATGGATTCCATCTAGGTCATCACACAATGATAGTTGGATCCCAATACCACTGATGAGTAAGATTACTCTCGAGAGATTATTTCACTTAACAATCAATACTATAAACCAAGTAGGTGTCTAGAACAGTCTTAGCGGGGCTACGCCTTCAGGGAAAAGAGGTTACATAATTAAGGAACTTCGCGAAAGCGTTGGAAAACCTCCCTCAAAGTACCAATACTAGCCTGGCTGAAAGGTTAAGCAAGTATTGTGACGTGCGATTAATCCTAACTAGTTCTTCTTTTAGGGTTTGAAGAAGAATTTGAGAAAACAGTGGGAGCCATCCTGATTAAATAAATTAATAACCAATCTAATCTTGCAAGAGCGCACGCTAAGTGTTTCTTTTCTCTCTCTCCAAGTAGCAACAATTTCATGCCCTAATCAAAATAATAAAATGTATCGCTTGACCGATCCGAATTCTTATTCGGGACTGGAGAACGTCGGTTTGGCTCTAACTTATGACAGCAGTCATGAGTGAGCAGAGGAAAGAGAATTGCATGAATTTCTTGATGACCCCAACGAAGAAGAAGTATACTATTGCATCTCCTTCAGGTGTTCTTGTAATTGAGAACTGCTTTTCGGTCAATCCTACCTCGTGGGTACTAAATACCGGATCAGGATCTCATATCTGTAATTTATAACAGGGACTGAGAAAAAGTAGGATGGTTGGACCTGGTGATATGTCCCTCAGAGTAGAGAACGGAGCACAAGTTGATGCTACAGCCGTCGGTGAATATCACCTGGTGTTGCCCAATGGCAATACTATAATTTTGAACAATTGCTATTATGTACCTTCCATGGTTTGCAGCATCATATCAGTTTCTTTACTTGATAAAGATGGATATAATTTTGTTCTTGATAGAAATATCATGAACATTTACCTTGACAAGGTATTGGTTGCAGAAGGTACACTGTTAATGGTATCTATGTTCTAAATCAAAACGCAGTTTTCAATAATACAAAACACACGCAAGAAGAAGAGTTCAGAAAAGAACGAATCCTATTTGTGGCATTGTAGACTTCGTCATATCGGAGAGAAAAGACTAAGTAAGTAGCATAAAGATGGATATTTGAATACGTTCGAATTTTCATCTTATAAAACTTGTCAGTCCCGTCTCAAGTGAAAGATGACCAAATCTCCGTTCACCGGACACGGAGCAGCAGAGCTCTTAGGATGCATACACAGTGATGTATGTGGTCTAATGTCTATACATGCAAGAGGTGGATTCTCGTACTTCATCATATTCACTGGTGATCTCTCTAGGTTCGGATATGTGTATCTTTTGAAACACAAATCTGAAGTTTTTGAGAAATTCAAAGAATTCAGAAACAAACTAGAGAACCAGACCGGTAAAGGTATCAAGATCCTCCAATCTAATAGAGAAGGGGAGTACTTAAGTACATAATTCCGGGACTTTCTTAAAGAGAATAGTATTTTCTCACAGCTTACTCCTCCGTATACACCACAGCATAATTGTGTATCAGAGCGGAGGAATCGTACCCTATTGGATATGGTTCGCTCCATGATGAGTAGTGCTGAGTTGCCTCTTTCATTCTGAGGTCATACGCTTCAAATAGCGGCATATCTTTTGAATCAAGTTCCATCCAAATCCGAGCCTAAGACTCCGTATGAAATATGGAGCGGTAAGAAACCATGCCTTAAATTTATTAAGATATGGGGTTGTCCGGCCTATGTGAAAACACAGAAACCGGACAAACTTCAGGCACGATCAGTTCTATGTAAATTTGTGGGATATCCTAAGGATTCACTAGGATATTTGTTCTACCACACTGAGAAACAGAAAGTGTTTATATCTCGCCACGCCGTCTTTTTAGAAAGGGAGTTTCTTGCAAAAGAAACTAGTGGGAGTACGGTAGAACTGGAAGAAATTTCTGAACCACAAAATGTAATGAAGATTTAGTAGAACCGCTAGATTCAGTAGTCCTAGAAGAAGCTCAGCCACTCCACAGATCTGGTAGGATTTCTCATCCGCCCGAGAGATACTACGGTTTTCTCATAGACGGGGATCGAGAGGATTGCATCTTGGAAGAAAATGACCCTACTAGTTTCAGGCAGGCCATTATCAGTAGGGACTCTGATAAGTGGCCGGATGCTATGCAATCCGAAATGGAGTCCATGTACACCAATAAAGTGTGGACCTTGGATATTGCTCCACCCGAGGTAAAACCCGTTGGATGCAAATGAATCTACAAAAGGAAATTTGGTGTAGATGGGCAGGTGGAAACCTATAAGGCTAGACTTGTTACAAAAAGTTTTCGTCAAAGACCAGGAGTGGACTATAACGAAACATTTTCTCCGGTGGCTATGCTCAAATCCATTCGGATCCTACTTGCCATTTCTGCCTTCCATGAGTATGAGATGGACGTAAAAACGGCTTTTCTAAACGAAAGTTTAGAAGAATGCGTTTATATGGATCAGCCAGAAGGTTTTATAGACAGTGTGAGCAACGGGAAGGTGTGCAAGTTGCTTAAATCCATTTATAAATTAAAGCAGGCATCACGGAGCTAGAACATCTGTTTTGATGAAACATTCAAGAACTTTGACTTCATCAAGAACAAGGATGAGCCATGTATATAAAAGAAGATTGTAGGACGAACTGTCGTATTCCCAGTCTTGTACGTTGACGACATTCTTTTGATAGAAAATGATATTCCTATGCTACAATCGGTCAAGCGGTTCTTGTCACAAAGGTTCTCCATGAAGGACCTGGGTGATACCTCATACATTCTGGGGATCAAGATCTACAGAGATAGATCTAAGAGATTATTGAGACTTTCACAGTCCAGGTACATAAAGACCGTACTAAAGAGATTTAGTATAGAAGATTCCAAGGAAGGTAACATACCCGCATTGCACGGAATCACTCTCTCCAAAGAGATGTCTCCCAAGACTGATGAGGAAAGGGTTCGCATGAGCATTGTACCCTACGCTTCGGCGGTAGGATCTATAATGTATGTGATGCTATATACCAGACCGGATATAAGTTACGCGCTTAACGTGGTGAGCCGGTATCAGTCAAACCCAGGTGAGGATCATTGGACGGATGTGAAGAACATTCTTAAGTACCTGAGAAGAACTAAGGAGATGTTCTTAGTGTACGGTAATGGAGACCTCAGGATCGAGTCCTTTACCGATTCCAGCTTTCAGAGTGACAAGGATGACAGCAAGTCTGTCTCGGGTTTTGTGTTTACCCTCAACGGAGGGGCGGTGTGTTGGAGGAGTTCCAAACAGGACACCGTCGCAGACTCGACGATGGAGGCTGAATACATTGCTGCAAGCGATGCTGCAAAAGAAGCGGTCTGGATGAAGAAGTTCATTGCTGAACTTCAGGTAATTCCGTCCATTGTGATCCAACATCTTTGTATTGCGATAACAATGGAACTATAGCTTTAGCGAAGGAACCACGGTCCCATCAGAAATCCAAACACATCTTAAGGCGGTATCACTTGATCAGGGAGATCATTGATCGCCAGGAGATCGAGATACGGAGAGTGGAGACTAAAGAAAACACAGCGGATCCATTTACAAAGGCCCTCCCTCAAGCGCGATTCGAATGACTTTTTGAGATGTTGGGTATACGGTATGCCAGCAGCTGGCCTTAGTGCATACGTTGGGTATTCGGTACACCAATTACTGGCCTTTAGTGCAAGTGGAAGATTGTTGGATATGTATACATTAGAGGCCATTATTGTATATGTATACATGTGGATGTTGTAGATATGTATGTACAAGACATTCTTGCTCAGTTATATATTATTTCAGTTGTCTTTATCAGGATATGTGTATTTATTTTTATTAATGTTTTATCCAGCTTGCGCATATTGATAAAGACTTGATATAGTAATATACTATTATGGTTTGACTTTATCTTAACATGGCATATGTTATACATGTTATTACATATTGCGGTTACATGTTGAAAAAGCCCGTACGATCTTGCTTGACTACCAGCGTTGTGATGGCGATCATATTTGTGGGAGCAGGGTAGTCCATAAGCACAACCTTAAATGGTCCCTAGTCACGTGAGTATCGAGACTACGCATTGATACTCCAGAGTAGACTAGTGTATACGTTTCTAGACCCCGACGAGGGGCGATGGTTGGACCCGCAGCCATTGGTCTGATGCACCTAAGATCGTATACAGGTGCTCACTAGATGTGAGTACACTGGACGGACTCACGGAGAACTTCCAGATGGTACTATACCTATCGTCAAATGGAAGTTCTCAGGTGACATGTGTACAGGTTAGTCTTCGGACCTGAGATCGTCATTTGTCTCGTGTAAGTTTCTACTGTACTTTGATCACTGCCCTACCACGGCTCTACTGAGTCATGCAAATAGGTTTTGGTTGGGTACAGTCCCGAGCCATATGGAGGCAGTGAGCGATTGTTGGGGATTCGTCTCTTCCGGTATTGGGAGTCGATATCGCACGGTGTTCGATTGGTCAGGACCATAAGACCTTGGCCAAGGCAGTTGGGATTTACTGATAGTTTCATCAGTAGTTTCCCGGATTGGTCCTGAGACTCATCAGCATGAATTATCGGGTTATTAAGGTCTGACGTTTACCACCCCCTAGACCCGGTATGTGATACTCTTTAGACGAAGAGACCGAACTATACGGAGATTGTCACGGATTGGCTCAGTTGGGATCCGGATGAATTTGCTCGTCGGCTTTCCTTTTCGACAGGTACCCGGATAGCCGTTACGTACAGCTAGTGCCACTGACGTACTTGTGATTATGAATTTATCCAGTAACGCACTGCCGACGTACTGTCGAGTTTTTAGAGTCCCACACAGAGGGTTTCTCTGCTTCGGGCGAAACGATGTAGAGGCCGTATGGTTTTACAGCAAGACTTCGATCACATACGTGTACTTGTGCACGTATGATATTCGGACGGATAATACTAGTGGGCTTTGGTTTAAGCCAAATCCTAGTATTATATTCTTGGATTATTTTGTCTCATTGTATTCGTATTTTCTCGGAATACAGATACGGGTATGTATATACAGGTGATGGGCATTCTTGTAATTGTGCAAGGTGCTTATAAAAGAAGACACCTCATTATTTTGATTAACCATTTAGGTTAAATGGTTTAATGAGGTGGAGGGTGAGGTGTTATCATTCATTGAATGAAGCATGTAACACCCGAGCCCAATATTACTATTTCTATTACTAGTTGAGTGTTATACATTACTCATTTCTGTTAACCTGGCTGTTTGGTGCTTTCTGCTAAATTTTAACCGGTTAAGTCATTTTGGCACATAACAAATTTTAACACCTAAAATAAAATTAAAAATATCCATGTTGGCCTACTCGTCGCCACTAGTCGCGTGGTAGCGTCCGCGTGTCGAGATTTCTTCCCGTTCGGCTAAACGGGCAAGTTTGGACGGCTACGCGCGCGTGCAAGTGTCCGACTTGGGGGCATGCATTTTAATCATAAAACACCTCTTTTCAAAATTTGGAACTCGCTTAAAATCCTATAATTTGAATTTGAAACATTTGGGCGCAACCCGGGCGCGATTTGGAAATGTTTCATTTAGCGCCAAAATCCCAAATCAATTAATTATACTAAACTATATAATATATATATATATTCTGTACAATAAAATCCTAAAGAAAATATTTCATTGGATTCAAATCTCCTCTGGCAGCCAATCACGAGAGACTTAAATCTCTCGTGGGCCCCGCCATATCTCTCTCTCTCCATCTCCCTCTATCTCTCTCTAATCTCCTTCTCACTCTCTCTAAAATCTCTCTCCCTCTCTCTAACAATCTTCTCTCTCTAGTTATATTTAAACTGTTCCTCGTTTTAAAACCCACGAGAAAACTTCATCGTCGAAAACCTCACGGAACCCTAGCCCTAGCATCGTCGTGCCGTCGCCGCCGCAGTCCCCGCGCCGACAACACCACCACCAACGCCCTTGCCTCCACAGCCTCGGCCGCACCCCCTCCTTCCTCCGTTCTCCCTCCTTCAGCGCCTGCAACCCAACCCCGTAGCCGCACGCACCGTCGCTGCTCGCCGTCGCCGCCGCAGCCCATCGCCGACGACGCCTAGGCCTTCCTCCCTTCACCCTCGTCCCGACCTCCTCGTCTTCCTCCTTCCCTCGCAGGCCACGACTGAACCCGAGCCCCCATCACCTAACCCTAGTTCACCGGGAAACTTGCCGTCGATCATCGCCGTCATTGCCAGAGCCACCTCCGACCACCTCCTTCTCCCCTTGATCATCAGAGCAGGCCAGCACTTCCTCTACTCATCACACCATCCCATTCCAGCACCTCCAGCCACTTTCAGCCTATACTGCCGTTGCCGCTGCTTCGCCGGCGTCCCATCGCCGTCGAACCCGTCACGGTTGCCACCTTTGCCATCCCTGTAAGCATCTCTTTACTTTCCATTAATTTTAAACCCCCGCTGGTCTTAGTGTACGGTATCGTATGTTTTTGCTAACTTGTTGCCGTTTTGACTTTTCGCCGGATTCCGGCCGTGCCGTCGTTTGGACCCGACTTTCCAGCGGAGTACTCTGGTCTGTGTGGTCCCGTTGTTCGCTGTTTGGACTCGATCCGTGGCCCGTGCATCCGTCTTGGGTTTTCCGCCGACGTTGCATTCGTGTTTTCCGGTTTGCGAAACCGTCGAGGCAAGATTTCTTGCTACATGCTACGTTAAACTAATTAAGTATTTGACTTATAAAACCTGCTATATTGACTAAGTACGGTTACTTGTCTCATTGGACGAAACGTGATATGCATCATAATACTGCCAACTAAATCGTATTTTGCCACTATAACCTTTATAACAACTACTTGTTAATCTTTTGTTATTTTAGAAGATGATAGTCGTACACTTATAACTTCATTACCTGCTGTTATTAATATTGCGCTACCCTGTGATTATTGCACCCCAATGGCGCTCGAACCTGTTAGTATAATACAACTGCATCATAATCATATACCATTGTGACTAAATGACTATTAGTACTGTTTACTTTAAATTCTTGCTGCTGTTACTTATTCGATTGTATACCTGTTGAGAGCACATACTCGATTACATTACATATTGACCCGACCCTGCTACATATGACATACATGTACATACCGATGCACCGGACATGGTACCCTATACATACCGACTCATCCTGTTGTACCATGACATGACTTGTTACCTGATCTCATGCCTAATGCCAACAAACCTGACTTGGGGTCCTCATGGACCATTCCTGTTGTCTATCCAGACAAACCTGACCTGTTACCTGATCCTGTGTTGGCATTAGTCCTTGATTACTGAATACCTGACCTGACATACATAACTTGGGGGTATGGGGAAATCAAAGATGAAACCGACTTGTAACTCAACAGTTCGATACCTGTTCTGATCAGTCTTACGGGCTTGGCCAGTCCGGGAGTGATGATGCTGACATCACTCGTCCATCCTGCTACCTATTTTACTGCCTAGCGGCACGTCTCGGATTCAGCCTCGAGAACCTTGACCGTGGTCCCGGGCACGCACGGGATACTATTGAGTTACATCGACGAGTCACCAATTGATTTCAAAGATTATAGAGTAGAAACCTGATAGGACAGTTTAGTTACCACTGCACATTACCCTGCACTGTTATTCCATAGTACTGCTTTATTCATGTTCATACCTGCATTGCTTATTACCATGTTTATATTATATTATTTGGTTGACATGACGCGCTGACGTCTGGGTTTTGCATGGCCCAGATTCCTTGCCACTGTCGACGACCGAGCAGGAGTACTTCAGCCAGTAGGCTGAACTGTGAGTTCCTTAGTGATTAGTTTATTTATTTCATTTCATTTCCTGATGTGAGCCCGCATTATGGGACGTGCTATTTATTTATTGTATTGGATCATTTGCTTCCGCACTTATTGTTTATTGACTCTTGTTATTATGGATTTGGACATGTGATAGTTTAGTTATTTATATTGTTCTTGATATCTCTACAACCGTAATGTGACTGTGGATGGATACTTCCTACCCACAGGTAGCATGGTTGGCTATGTCACGTGCCCAATCTTGCGTACTCTGGGAAGCGGGGCGTGACATGGTTCTTTTGGTATCAGAGCCATAGGTTAGTTGGGTTGATTCTTTTGTAGTTGGGTATGGTACCCGATACACGAATCAGAATACCCGTGATTAGGAAACATGTCCTGCCACCTTGACCGTTTTACCATCCTTGAATCATTCTTCCAGATCATGTCGACATGCAAACTTACTTTGCGTTGTCAATTCGAAAACCTAATTTCTTGTTATCTCTGGGACTTAGGCGACTTGGGTGGAGTTAAGTAATTGAGGCTATGATACCGCGGCATAGCTACAATGCAGTACTCTATTTAAGTATCTTGGAGTTCTAACCTTGATTTATATATTGAATCTATCATCATGCTAATGTTGTTTGTTTTGATTTCAGGACCATGGCAGATAAGAATTTCAAGACATATCAGAGGCGCGTGGATGAAGCCGCCATGTTAGGAGTAATACGTGGGATGTTGGAGAATCAAAAGAGGCAAACTGAGATGATCCAGCAGCAAGCAGATTCATTTCAAGAAGGTATGCAGGCTATTCGGCAGTCTGTAAACACCGCTGTAGCGAAGCCAGTTGACCGAGTAGGGACCGTGGCAGATTTCAGACGGTTGGGTCCTACTACTTTCACTGGTCTGGAGGAGCCGCTGCCAGCCGAGCAGTGGCTAGTGGACACGGAGAATTTACTGATTGCGGCACAGATCCCAGAAGACAAGAGAGTTGATGTCGTGCGCATTCAGCTGGTGGATTACGCCCGAGAGTGGTGGCTTGTGGAGGAGACCTGCTTGTCCAAGCCAATCAGTTGGGCGGATTTCTCTAAAAGTTTCTTGGAGAAGTTCTTCCCGCGGACTGCACGGGAGGAAATGGAAGAGAAATTTATTGGGCTGAGACAAAATGGAGCAGTTGTGGATGTACATGCAGCGGAATGGACGAGACTCAGCCGCTTCGCTGGACCCTTAGTCGCCAAGGAGGCAGACAGGGCGCGAAGGTTCTTGCGCAGTTTGGATGTGGACATCCAGAGGCAGATTGTCTCCCTGGGTTTGACCACTTTCTCGCAGGTTCTTACGGCAGCCAGAGAGCAGCAGAGTTTGTCGGGAATGAAAGGGAACCTACAGCAGACAGCAGTTGCGGCCAGAAAGCCCGCATTTGTACCTAACCGAGATCATAGGCGCAGAGGTATTCCAGTGGACCGTCGAGGCGTAGCACCCATGAAGAAGCCTGTGATCGTTGACCGAAGAAAGAGCGTGACCTGTGCCTACTGCCACTTACCTGGGCACGTGCATAAGGAGTGTAGAAGAAGACTGGGACTTTGTCTGGTTTGTGGGGCAGCCGATCACGCAGTTGGTGCCTGTCCGTCGAAGCTTCGCACGAGAGATGATATACAGAAGCCTCCGCAGAGACCGTTCCAAGAGCAGAAACAGCTGACTCAAGGACCTAATCAGGCTCGAGCTTTCACGATGACAGCTGAGGAAGTTAAGGCATCAGGAGAAGTGGTTTCAGGTACTTTACTCGTTCATGGTTTTCCCGCATTGGCGTTATTTGATTCCGGAGCATCCCACTGTTTTATGTCATCCAAATTTATAACTACACACTCGATTACCTGCACGACCATGTCTAGTTTTTGGGACATACACACTGGGAATGAGAAAATCATAGCTAGTAAGGAGTGTAGAGATTGTACAGTTGTTGTTTGCGAACGGGAGCTCTTTGCAGATTTCTTGGTGATAGATACGGGCAGCTATGAAGTTGTCTTGGGAATGGATTTTCTTGGTACTTTCCACGCCTACATTGACTGTAGGGCAAGGAAGGTAATTTTCCAGATTCCCGGACACCCTGAGTTTACTTTCACTGGAGGAAGCAGTTCTGTCGGGCCAGTCGAGTTTAGGGCTAGGCCGACGAACAATGTTCTTGCGACTATGGTAGTGGATAGTAATGAAGAGCCGGCAGTTGTTCGCGACTTTATGGATGTATTTGAAGATATATCGGGCTTACCGCCAAAGCGAGACGTGGAGTTCGCGATTGACCTTATTTCTGGTGCAGCACCAGTATCAAAATCTTATCATCCGATGGCACCAGTGGAATTGGAGGAAGTTAAGAAACAAGTTGGTGAATTGCTCGAGAAAGGTTGGATTCAAAGCAGCAACTCGCCGTGGGGAGCTCTAGTTCTTTTAGTAAAGAAGAAGGATGGCACGAGAAGGATGTGCATTGATTATCGAGAATTGAACCGGGTGACTATTAAGAACAAGTACCCGATCCCTCGCATTGGAGAACTTTTTGAGCAGCTTAGTGGCGCGAGGGTATTCTCGAAACTGGATTTGCTATCAGGATATCATCAGATCCGAGTGAAAGCAGAAGACATTTGCAAGACGGCGTTTCGAACTCGATATGGACATTTTGAGTATCTAGTGATGCCCTTCGGAGTGACGAATGCGCCGGCAATATTCATGGATTTGATGAGCCGGGTCTTTTCACCATTCTTGGACCAGTTTATTGTGGTATTCATTGACGATATTCTGGTGTACTCGGAGAGTCCGGAGGAGCATGCTGAGCATTTAAAGATCGCACTGCAGACGCTGAGACAGGAGAAATTATTCGTGAAGATGAGTAAGTGCGAATTCTGGCTGGAAGAAGTGAAGTTTCTGGGGCATGTCGTGTCGGGCGATGGAATCGCCGTCGATCCCGAAAAGATTGCAGCAGTTTGAGATTGGCCTATTCCAAAGAATGTTGCAGAGATAAGAAGTTTTCTTGGACTCGCCGGATACTACAGAAGATTTGTGGAGAACTTCGCTCGTTTGGCTGAGCCGTTAACCAAGCTCACGCGCAAGGAGGTACCGTTTGTTTGGACGGATGGATGTGCATTGGCCTTCGAGACGTTGAAGCAAAAGTTGATAACCGCCCCGATCCTGATCGTACCAGATAATTCAGGAGGACTGGTGATTCACAGCGACGCATCCGGAAAAGGGTTGGGATGTGTTTTGATGCAGAATGGGAAGGTCGTCGCTTACGCATCGAGACAACTGAAGACTCATGAGAAGAATTATCCGACTCATGACTTGGAGCTTGCGGCCGTGATCTTCGCCTTGAAAATTTGGAGACACTACCTTTTGGGCGAGAAAGTCGAAGTCTTTACAGATCACAAGAGTTTGAAGTATGTGTTCACTCAGAAGGAGTTGAACATGAGACAACGCAGATGGTTGGAGCTGATGGCCGACTACGACCTTGATCTTAAGTACCATCCGGGAAAAGTTAACGTCGTGCCGGATGCGCTAAGTCGGTTACCAGCAATTCAGGTATTGACCGCACGAAGGGAGATCATTGCGGATTTTCAGAGATTTGACTTGGAGGTTGTGCTACAACATGCTACGGGACAGTTGATGCAGTTGCAAGTACAGTCGTCTTTAGTTGAGAAGATTAAAGCAGCACAATTGCAGGATCCTAGACTGCAAAAGTTTCGAGGGCAGGTTGAGACCGGACTACGAACCGATTTACTGATCCACGAAGACGGTTCGTTGAGGTATGGTAGCCGTGTGTGTGTGCCAAAAGGGGATGTGCGTGAAGAGCTTATGAAGGAGGCACACAGTTCAGCTTACTCTGTACATCCAGGAGGGACAAAGATATACCAAGATATTCGACAGCACTTCTAGTGGGAAGGTATGAAACGGGAGATTGCTCGCTTCGTGGCCAAGTGTTTGGTGTGTCAGCAAGTCAAGGCTGAACACCAAAGAGTTGCTGGTTTGTTGCAACCACTTCCGATTCCTCAGTGGAAGTGGGAACATATAACCATGGATTTCGTGACGGCTTTACCGCGGAGTCCAAAGGGCAACAATGCAGTATGGGTGATTGTCGATCGGTTGACCAAGGCAGCTCACTTTATTCCTTTTCGGGTTGGTCAATCGGCGGAGACTTTGGCAGAGCGGTACATGCAGGAGATTGTAAGATTGCATGGAGTACCGGTGAGCATCGTGTCCGATCGGGACACTCGGTTCTTGTCGCACTTCTGGAGGAGTTTACAAGAAAGTTTGGGGACTCGATTGAAGTTTAGCACAGCTTATCATCCTCAGACTGATGGACAATCGGAGAGAACGATCCAGACCCTTGAAGATATGTTGAGGGCTTGCATGTTGGACTTCAAAGGTTCTTGGGAGGATCATCTACACCTGGTGGAGTTTTCGTACAACAATAGCTTCCAAGCGACTATTCAGATGGCTGCGTTTGAAGCGTTGTATGGTCGTAAGTGCCGTTCACCTGTTTGCTGGGATGATGTTGGTGAACGGAGGCTACTAGGACCAGATTTGGTGGTACAGACAGTCGAGAAGGTGAATACAATCAGGAAGCATATGAAGGCAGCTCAAGACAGACAGAAAAGTTGGGCTGACACGTCAAGAAGACCTCTAGAGTTCGCCATGGGAGATTTGGTATTCCTGAAGATATCACCGACTAGAGGGGTGATTCGCTTTGGGAGTCGGGGAAAGCTTAGTCCTCGATTCGTTGGACCCTTCGAGATATTGGAGCGTATTGGAGAGGTAGCGTACCGTTTGGCGTTACCACAGTCATTGGCAGGAGTACACGATGTGTTTCATGTATCTCAGCTACGGAGGTATGTCCGAGATGAGACTCACGTCTTGGATCATTCGGAGTTGACTGTACGGGAGGACTTAACTTTTGAGGAGCGACCAGTTGAAATCAAGGATCGAAGAGAAAAGGTTCTTAAGAACAAAGCTATCCCTCTTGTGCTAGTTTCTTGGGGTAATCAATTGCATGGAGAATCCACTTGGGAGCGAGAAGACGAGATCCGGCAGAAATTTCCTCACCTTTTCCTGTAGTTAGCTATCTTGTATTCTTGGAATTTCGAGGACGAAATTCTTTTGTAGTTGGGTATGATGTAACACCCGAGCCCAATATTACTATTTCTATTACTAGTTGAGTGTTATACATTGCTCATTTCTGTTAACCTGGCTGTTTGGTGCTTTCTGCTAAATTTTAACCGGTTAAGTCATTTTGGCACATAACAAATTTTAACACCTAAAATGAAATTAAAAATATCCATGTTGGCCTACTCGTCGCCACTAGTCGCGTGGTAGCGTCCGCGTGTCGAGATTTCTTCCCGTTCGGCTAAACGGGCAAGTTTGGACGGCTACGCGCGCGTGCAAGTGTCCGACTTGGGGGCATGCATTTTAATCATAAAACACCTCTTTTCAAAATTTGGAACTCGCTTAAAATCCTATAATTTGAATTTGAAACATTTGGGCGCAACCCGGACGCGATTTGGAAATGTTTCATTTAGCGCCAAAATCCCAAATCAATTAATTATACTAAACTATATAATATATATATTATGTACAATAAAATCCTAAAGAAAATATTTCATTGGATTCAAATCTCCTCTGGCAGCCAATCACGAGAGACTTAAATCTCTCGTGGGCCCCGCCATATCTCTCTCTCTCTCCATCTCCCTCAATCTCTCTCTAATCTCCTTGTCTCTCTCTCTCTCTAAAATCTCTCTCCCTCTCTCTAACAATCTTCTCTCTCTAGTTATATTTAAACTGTTCCTCGTTTTAAAACCCACGAGAAAACTTCATCGTCGAAAACCTCACGGAACCCTAGCCCTAGCATCGTCGTGCCGTCGCCGCCGCAGTCCCCGCGCCGACAACACCACCACCATCGCCCTTGCCTCCGCAGCCTCGGCCGCACCCCCTCCTTCCTCCGTTCTCCCTCCTTCAGCGCCTGCAACCCAACCCCGTAGCCGCACGCACCGTCGCTGCTCGCCGTCGCCGCCGCAGCCCATCGCCGACGACGCCTAGGCCTTCCTCCCTTCACCCTCGTCCCGACCTCCTCGTCTTCCTCCTTCCCTCGCAGGCCACGACTGAACCCGAGCCCCCATCACCTAACCCTAGTTCACCGGGAAACTTGCCGTCAATCATCGCCGTCATTGCCAGAGCCACCTCCGACCACCTCCTTCTCCCCTTGATCATCAGAGCAGGCCAGCACCTCCTCTACTCATCACACCATCCCATTCCAGCACCTCCAGCCACTTTCAGCCTATACTGCCGTTGCCGCTGCTTCGCCGGCGTCCCATCGCCGTCGAACCCGTCACGGTTGCCACCTTTGCCATCCCTGTAAGCATCTCTTTACTTTCCATTAATGTTAAACCCCCGCTGGTCTTAGTGTACGGTATCGTATGTTTTTGCTAACTTGTTGCCGTTTTGACTTTTCGCCGGATTCCGGCCGTGCCGTCGTTTGGACCCGACTTTCCAGCGGAGTACTCTGGTCCGTGTGGTCCCGTTGTTCGCTGTTTGGACTCGATCCGTGGCCCGTGCATCCGTTTTGGGTTTTCCGCCGACGTTGCATTCGTGTTTTCCGGTTTGCGAAACCGTCGAGGCAAGATTTCTTGCTACATGCTACGTTAAACTAATTAAGTATTTGACTTATAAAACCTGCTATATTGACTAAGTACGGTTACTTGTCTCATTGGAGAAACGTGATATGCATCATAATACTGCCAACTAAATCGTATTTTGCCACTATAACCTTTATAACAACTACTTGTTAATCTTTTGTTATTTTAGAAGATGATAGTCGTACACTTATAACTTCATTACCTGCTGTTATTAATATTGCGCTACCCTGTGATTATTGCACCCCAATGGCGCTCGAACCTGTTAGTATAATACAACTGCATCATAATCATATACCATTGTGACTAAATGACTATTAGTACTGTTTACTTTAAATTCTTGCTGCTGTTACTTATTCGATTGTATACCTGTTGAGAGCACATACTCGATTACATTACATATTGACCCGACCCTGCTACATATGACATACATGTACATACCGATGCACCGGACATGGTACCCTACACATACCGACTCATCCTGTTGTACCATGACATGACTTGTTACCTGATCTCATGCCTAATGCCAACAAACCTGACTTGGGGTCCTCATGGACCATTCCTGTTGTCTATCCAGACAAACCTGACCTGTTACCTGATCCTGTGTTGGCATTAGTCCTTGATTACTGAATACCTGACCTGACATACATAACTTGGGGGTATGGGAAAATCAAAGGTGAAACTGACTTGTAACTCAACAGTTCGATACATGTTCTGATCAGTCTTACGGGCTTGGCCAGTCCGGGAGTGATGATGCTGACATCACTCGTCCATCCTGCTACCTATTTTACTGCCTAGCGGCACATCTCGGATTCAGCCCCGAGAACCTTGACCGTGGTCCCGGGCACGCACGGGATACTATTGAGTTACATCGACGAGTCACCAATTGATTTCAAAGATTATAAAGTAGAAACCTGATAGGACAGTTTAGTTACCACTGCACATTACCCTGCACTGTTATTCCATAGTACTGCTTTATTCATGTTCATACCTGCATTGCTTATTACCATGTTTATATTATATTATTTGGTTGACATGACGCGCTGACGTCTGGGTTTTGCATGGCCCAGATTCCTTGCCACTGTCGACGACCGAGCAGGAGTACTTCAGCCAGTAGGCTGAACTGTGAGTTCCTTAGTGATTAGTTTATTTATTTCATTTCATTTCCTGATGTGAGCCCGCATTATGGGACGTGCTATTTATTTATTGTATTGGATCATTTGCTTCCGCACTTATTGTTTATTGACTCTTGTTATTATGGATTTGGACATGTGATAGTTTAGTTATTTATATTGTTCTTGATATCTCTACAACCGTAATGTGACTGTGGATGGATACTTCCTACCTACAGGTAGCATGGTTGGCTATGTCACGTGCCCAATCTTGCGTACTCTGGGAAGCGGGGCGTGACAAGCATGGCTAAGTTATGACTCATGTAGTGACTCATGGTTTACTATTCTAGTATGCTTGATATTTTGTGGAGATATTGTGTTTGCATTATATCCCATACACTTACCATTCTTCATTCTATTCTATTCTATTCTTTTTCACAACACTCTCACTTTCCTCCGAGCTTTCTTCTTCTGCCTCAAACCCTAATAGTCTCATATGTTGAGAAACCTAGGGTTCTTAAGACAAATCAATACATCACTCTCTACATCACTTAGGCTACTTAGATTAGCAAACTAAGTGACCTAGTTATCTCGGTTTAGAGGTAGGAGCTCAAAGTAAACACTCTCGGATGGATCATCTTTGACGTGAGGAAGCCGTTGATCAAGCACGATCATGGAGGCCATACGGAGCATGCTAAAGGAGATGAGTGAAGACCCGAAGGACTTAAGTCTCTTGGTATAAACTTTTTTCATAGTAGATAGATTTTTTGGTTGCTAGTTAGGTTTATGGAAGATCCAGTATAGGGTTATTCTAGCGCCAAGTTTACATCGTCAGAAAAAAATTTGTTCCGCAATCGGCCACGGTTGATGGCCAGGGCGTTAGCATAACCTTTCAGTTGCATGTGAGGGAGAGTGTTGATAATGTAAGGAATATAGTCCCACATCGGGAAATTGTGGGATGCATATGCGTATAAGATATAAGATTGGCCAATCCACCAAAAGGCTTCAGTCTTTTGGATAGAGTTCCACTATATTGAAAGCCCATGTGCATTCATGTGTGGGCTTATGTGTTGTGGGCCCAAACCGAGTTTTACACAAATGCTAAAAAAGGTTTACTCTTTTTTTAAGCATATAAAGTGAATTATGAAATCCAATTCAACTATTTGTTCCCCACAAACCAATCCAGACACTATTGGACTACATCATAAGTACATAAAATGTAAATTAGTTTGTGTGTGCACGCGCGCACTTTAAGAACTCCAGCCATTTATCCAATGGTTGAAATGAAATGCATTTGGAAGGAGGAAATATATTTAAAATTTATTGCTTCAGTACAATAAAGCATTTACTCCAAAAGCTCACCCAACAAAGGAGAAGAAAAGAACATAAAAAAGACTATCATGTGCTTGATACATGCATGCGTAAAGAAGCAGTGTCATAGTACACGCAGGCATAGTGAAGCAACATGTTTTACATAAAATTGACTAAAACAAAGGCATTATCATGCGGCATGCAAGATATTTTTGTGTTGGTTATCTCGTAGCTTAAACAACGTTGCTTGAAATTTTTTAGAATCATACAAGGCCAAGCATAATTCTCAACTCCCAATTGGAAATAGCACGCAAAAGGACAGCATTAGACCAAGAAATGAGATAGAACTTCGAAGAAAGAAAGCAGGACTTATTTGCGGAATATAAACAGTTTATTGAAGCTGGAAAAGTAAGAGGTTTTATGAGTAGGTGACGGCGATGAGGAGGTTCAGAGCTTTAATCTGCTTAGATAACTACTTCACTCATCTGTCACTGTAATCTATCCATCTTATGATATTCCCATTTCAGATGTAGAGTAGTGTGAACTAGTCTCCAAAAAAGTACCTTTAGCTGAATTGATTGCCATCACATGATTCCATACAGCTTATAATGATAATTGCTTAGAAGAGAACAAATGTCAAACATCAACGAGGTCGGATACAATGAAAATAAGAAACTGCATCTTACTTCTGTCTTCAATGCCCTTATTGTTGCCGAGCCATCCAAGGTTTCAGTGAAAGAAGAATAGATAGGTGAGCGAGAAACACTATCAAGCCTCCGAAGTTCACGTGAAGTGCATCTATAATAGAACTATAATGAAAAAAATGTCAGTTGATCTGCAACTAATTTCGAGTGGGCACATGCAAGAGATATACAAGTAAACAGGTATGCATAACTGTTATCTGAGTAGGCCTTGGCATTAATCATAAAGAGCACACAGCTATGTATATAATGCCTTCTAATTTGAGATGTTTTCAGAAAATATTTTATATCTACCTCCTGAAAGTAATTCTTGGACAAAGTCGCATTTAGTTCTGAAAGGTTCTTTGAACGCATGGGACAAAATTCGAGAGATATCGGACATGACAAATATATTTCAAGGTCACAGCTTCTTTAAGTGGGTAAGTGATAAACCAAGGTACAGCAATAGCAGGGATGGGGGAATTGATACCTGCAACTTTCTGTAGACAAACAACAAAGGAAATAGGAGCAGCAAGAATGCTATCTGCACATAAATTGAAGAATAAACAAATATTAGTCAGATGAACTGTTCAGACATAATATTAGGTGAAACAAAAAACTAATTTTACCTGTGTATAGGACAGAACTATTGTAATTCCCAAGAGAATCACGAAATTGTTTAAAAGAATGTTAAGAATAAATGGAAGAGAATCATCAATCATGTATAGATCCGATGACAACCTGCATGAATATCAACTCATTGTAAAATAGGAAGTCCAAAGCATGAGCATTTCTGTAATGGATACTGCCCCAACCTGTTTAGAATCCTCCCGCTAGGGGTTTGATCAAAGAAAAGTATAGGTGCATTGACGAGCTTTTTCAGAAGTTCGCTGTGCACTCGAACTGCAGCATGGAGACCGCCATATGCAAATGAGAATGCCCTTACGAGGGTTAAAAGGGAATTTGCTGCACCGAGGATAGCGAGGACAGCCTGCAAAACATTCCCCAATCAATAAGTACAGTTATCAATCAGTTGTCGAGCTGAAGAATACATTTATTTCACACAATTTTATTACAAGTACATTCATATATGCTAAATATAGTATTGGAGGAAAAGAGTTCAAGAGATGAGAGTGGATCTACCTCTATTTATAATAAAATATTAGGGTTTACAAGGAATATTCATAATACCTAAATTACCCTTTTCTGCAAAACCACTAACTTATAATTGACACCTAAGTAACTGTTTCAAGTAACCCTTATTTAGGCTTACGGGCCAGTGCCAAAAAAAAGTAACCCTTATTTCTTAACAATATTGATGGAAAAACTTTGTTGAACAGTACTTAAGAATAAAAGGATGCAACCAATTACCAAATAATACATTGTGTGCTCAGTTCCAGTGGCGGCATCGACCCAATGGGATAACCAGATATCATTTCCATTTCGAGATGCTTGCATAAGGACAATAGACAAGCAAATAATGGTAACAACCGGCCAGGTAGAAAATGTAGCATAGCTTCTGGAAAGTGATATAGTAAAAATACAGAGTTAATCAATAAAAGAATGAACAAGTTGCTAGAACAATCTATCTATCTATCTATATCTATATTATTACTATAAACTTGGGTCAATCAAAGGAATCTTTTTCCAAAATACTATTTTTCCCTTTACTTTTTTGTTTTTTTCTTTTTCCTACTCATTTCCAAATGGCCCATATGAGGCCCAAAAAAAATATTTTGTTGGTTTTTTTCTAATTATTTTGTTTTCAATTTTCATTTTTTTGTTCTTTTTTATTTCCTTAAATTATCCTTGGATTCTATGGAAAGAAATGATTTGGTATTGATTTAGAAAGAAAATCCAGGTGTTTTATTTTTTTTCAAGAGAACCAATAGTATTTTTTATCTTCATACAATTTTTTTTAAAAATCAAGCATAATAGAATAAAATATGTTTACTGGATAATCTATTCTTTACATTTGCTTATCGAAATTGTAGTTGATTTAAAGTTGGTGCTTAGGTTTCATTATTTAAATAATTATTAATATTCCTTTTTTTAAAATTGTCAATGTTCAAAATTTTATGGAGCACTTTCAAAAAAAAAATCAATCATAATATGGATTTCTTAAAATGGAACTAATGTTAATTTTCTATGTAAAAATGGATACAAACTTCTTCTTGACAAAATGAATGTACATTTTCCATTTGCTTTTTCAATTTTTTCGGAAATATCTTGAATCATTTTGATTTACACGTGCGTGGGGTCGATTTCTAGTTCATTATAATGTGAAACATGTCATCTACATAAAAACTGTCATTAACTGTAGCTCAACTTTGCAACATAAATTAATAAAAAAAATATGACTAAACGAATCACTTACTTGTAGATACTAAATTCAACTCTACCCACCTTCCTTTCCTCGGCATCTGTAGTTTCCTGTGTTTCCTTTGAAACAAATAAACAATCATTTGTAAGCGTGTTAACAGGATCCACTTCTTCACAAACAATAGAACTGTTTTCTTCCTCTAACAATTGGGGGAATGAACTCTTTGGAGCTTTTAATATTCCTGAATATGGAGACAGTAAAAAACAGGACCGTGGCCCAGCCCACTTTAAATTTCCTTTGTCCATTACAACGACCATGTCTGCAGCAGAAATCGCCTGTCAAGAAATGGAATGAATAAATTCCTTGCAGTGTACCCCATAATTAGATCAAGTGCATCTATTATATTTAAAAACCATGCAGAACAATGATATGTCTACAATCTTGCTAACTAGGTAAATAGGTGATGTAGATCAATGTCAGCGAGCGAATCTTAGGAGTTAACTAACATTGCATATGTTACTGCTCTAACGCATTAACAATATTTGCAACAGTATGATTGGCATTAATGTCACAAGTTTAATCATTGTGTTGATATGATATTGTATTTAACAGCTATATTTTGTAAACTTTTGCTTTAGCAAAATCCAACGGATGCTAACCTGCACATTATGTGTACAAAGTACCCGTGTCTTCTGGTTCACTAAAGGACCCATTATTGCTTTTTGTAAAATCCATAGGGCAACCTGTGAATCAACTGCGCTAAGTACATCATCAAGCAAGTAAATATCAGAATCACGGTAGATTGCCCTGCACAATTAAACCAAAGTGATGAGCGCATATGCATCGAACCTTTAATTAACAGTCAGTTCTGGAGTAAGAGTTGACCTGGCTAATGCAAGACGTGCTCTCTGTCCACCAGATAGGTTATGTCCTCTTTCTCCGATATACGCCAAGTCATCTCCTAGCATTCGTGAAATATCAACATCGAGGGCACATGCCTGTAATACTTCTCCATATCTGTAATACCAATATGAAGACATTCCATGCTACATAGTTGATAAAGGAAAAACAATAATTCTACACTCTATAGTTGCAGCAAAAATGCAAGATCTGATCTATCAAACACTGGAACAATAAATATATAAGTAAGCACAACCTAATTATCAAGGTGAAAAAGGGAAATTCTTTCTAAAAGTGTTGGTTCGGTTAACCAAGTAACATGTATCAAGCAATTTCAACACCCCTCCTCATGTAGGCCCCCTCCAAGGGAAAGACAAACCCCTTGGAAAGGAATAAAAGATGGGGTTAAAATAAACATAATTTGAATTATTATTATTGATCTTTGAAACCATGACCTCTTGAAACTATGTTAAAAAAGGTGCTACAGTACCATGTTGATAACCACCTAACTCAAAAAGAAAATATATGAGCTACTGGGATGCGGACTAGCAATGTATATCATGGAAGCATAGAAAGAATAATGGACCATATGTAAGCTGGCACAAGCATACCTCGTAGCATTTAATTTCTCCCCGAACAAAATATTTTTGCGTATCGAGCTTGATAAAACCCACGGCACCTGCGTTAACAAGATGAAACAGATCAGATTATTTCATTAGTAAATTGAGACCAGCATTGGGAGCTAAAAAGGAATAACCTGTGGTACATATGCTATTGACCCTCTGGAATGTATGGACCCATGAATAGTCCGCATCTCTCCCAAGATAGAATTTAATAAGGAAGATTTGCCTGACCCGATCTGGAATAACAAGCAGCTAAGAATAAAATGTCTGCAATGTAAGCAAATGAACAGAATCTCTAAATCAGAGACAAAGCTAGACTTCAAAGATTTGCACATACATCATATTGTGAGTTCTATAAGAAAAATAGTCTATGTTTTTAAATGAAACAACTTTTAGTAGATGCAAATTACAAACTAGGGTACAAGGTATGTCAGCCAGCAAAAACTAATACATGCATAATGCAGCTATATTAGTTTTGTCATGTCATGTGTAGTTAGGAAGTAATAAAATATAGGAGTAATGCAGATTGCATGGATTCTTCATCAAGTCGACATATGCGTATCTGATATGTATCAGATACTCTAATACTTAATAACAAATAGGGTGCAAACCTTCTAGCCATCAAGAAAGAGGTATAGGGTTCAAACCTCGGTTTTACCACTGAAAAAGGAAAAATATATTTGTCATTCCTAATAACAAATTCCATATTATCAATTTCAAGGAAAGGCTCTCTCCTTCGTCACATGAGTATAAAACTACCCAAGATATGGCTCATGAATAAAGCAAATAGTATAATTGAGTAGAAATAAAATGTTGTAAGCCGTGTATAACTTGGTGTATTCCAACCTGTTGAGAATGTGGTTAACATTTAGCCCATTGGAAAAACCATGTGACACATATGGGTATAAGATATAACATGTGATAAACCTTTATAAGGCTCGAGTCTTTTGGATGGAGTCCTACTATATTAAAAACCCATGTGCATCCATGTGTAGTGGACCCAAACCAAGTTTTACTTAGTATCAGAGCTATCAATAAATCCCTAGAGCGCGTTGCTGTTTGCTGTAGAAGTTACTGTTCATCGCTTCTCGGAGCCTTCGTCTTTGCCTCTATATCTCAAATCTTGAGATCCTCCATCAATGTCCTCTTAGATCTCATTTCTTGAGATCAAATCGACCCAAAGTGCGTGAGTTCATCGCGACTTCACCTCATGTGAGTTGAATTAAGGCTCTCTAGGTGTTTGATAAATTAACTCGAAGGTGTCTTTAGCTTGAGGCTCTCTAGGTGTTCGATAAATTGACTCAATGGTGTCTTTAGTTTGATTTTGCCCTCTCCCACATACCAGGCTTTTCTCTCCTCACTCGATTCGCATGCTTTACCCAAGTCACTCTCCGATACTTTATCTCATAAAGAATGGACAGATGCTATGATTGATGATATATTAGTCCTTGAACAGAATCATACTTGGGATTTGGTGTCTGTTTCGGTTGGAAAGAAGACGGTGGGGTGCCGCTGGGTATACACCATGAAGCTTAATCCTGTTGGAACTCTTTCACTTAAAAGCGTGTTTGGTCGCTAAAGGGCACTCACGGACTTATATGATTGATTATGAGATATTTTCTCCTGTGGCCAAAATGTTTGTTTGATTATGTCCCTTGCGGCTACACACCATTGGCCACTGCATCAACTTGATGTGAACAATGAAACAATTATTAGTTCTAATTAAAATCACCCAGGGACTTGACTCCCTCTAAAAGGAAAAGCAAATATTCCATATATTTGATCTACAACATTTAAAATGCCTAAGAAGCAAAACTTAAATGATTTTGAATTTTCTTTGTGTCTTCATCATTTGCTGGAAACTGGACATCTAGTAGTAACAAACCTCCTTTGTATATTTCAAACCGAATGCAAAACTTGAGAAGAAAATGAACATACAGTGCAGTAACTGCAGTTTGTTGGCCAAGATAAATAGTGGCAATGTTTATAACTTAGGATCAATCATGAGATCGAGGAGGATGTTGTCCACTAAATAAAGCAAAATAGTTGAAGTTGAGTAGTGCTTCTGGCTTATTTTTTGGTTGTAGAAAAGCAATAAACTGAAGGGAATATTAAAATAAAATACGAGCAACAATACTTTGTTGTAAGAATGCTTGGCAATCAATAAACTTGTCCAAAAATTAGTGGTATATGAAGCCAAGGGAAATATTCTAACGACCATGATAAGGTAAGTAGCAGCACCCACATTATACAGAATTGGAGAACAAATCGGGATGGTTAGGACACGTAAATGGAGATCAATAAGTGCAATTAGGAATATATAGAATTGCAGTTAGCAATGAGAATAAGGTATGCCTAAGGAATAGTGGATGGGAAAAGGTTATAAAGGATATTATAATTGTTGATTTGATCACGGTGATCTCTTAGTATGGGAAAATACAAGAAAACCATTTAGAACGCCGACCCCAAAAGTCTACCGTAAATGCTTGTTCTTATATGTTTCAAGCCGTCATAACAACATAATTTACTAAGGATAGAAAGTGTTTAAATCATGCTCAAGAGTTTGGTTTTTCAATAACATTATTTAATACCTTTCCCATAAAAAAGGAACGGTATATAAAGCACAGTTCCATGAAAGTCGGTATCCTTCAAAAGTTGCATAAAAAAAGAAAGTTATACAAGAATGGAGAAGGATGACAAATTTTCCATAGAAATTATATTCAAACCTAAGAAACTGAATAAATAATAAAAGATAGGGTTAGACAGAACACATTCCTCAACATATATATTTCCACCAATAGATCTAGATAGCAGGCTACTTTTTGACATCCATTTCTTGGCCACTTGATGAATCTCTTTTAAACAATATTTTTTTCTTGAACTTGAACATTATAGATTCAAATGAACATGGTGGATTTGCAATTTGAGTGTGTTGTCATTATAGTTGAATGAGATCTGCTTTGAATCCATACCAAAGGATTTAAATCATAAATGTGTGGTGCATGCGTGCGTGTTTACTACATTTAACGTATAATTAAATAAGGGTTACTGATATTAGTTAAGAAAATTTAATTTCATTGAACATGAGGTAACTATAATTTATATTTGCAGGGTCAGTAAAGCTGTTGCTGAAAATGCTTTGTTTTCTAATTGGTTTTTCTACTTCCAAGCAAGTCCCACAAAATATCTATTTTAAATTTACCTACACTTCCAAGAATATGCACCAGATGGATTAATACCCTCTGTGTCCATTTTAATAATGTATGTTTTTCTTTACTTTGGGTTAAGTAGTTCAGACTTGTACAAGAAGTGTTGAAAGTAAAAATTAAAAAAAACCAAATGATGGGACTTTAAAGATAGTCCCACATTGAAAATAACAAAAGAAACGCATGGGTATAAAATATAAAATGGGTCACACCTCAACAAGGCTCGAGTCTTATTGTTTGAACCCACTTATCATTAAAAAGCCCATATATAAAAGCCCATCATTCCTCCAACTCTTCTCTAATTCTAAACTCTGCTCTACTTTAAAAATAATTTTAACATGGAATCAGAGCCAATGGCTTGATCCAAACTCAACTTGACAATACTACCAAGTGTTGTACTTTCCACACCAAATGTAAAAATGATGGTTGCACGTGAGGGAAGTGTTAAAAGTAAAAAAACCAAATGAAAGGATTTTAAACATAGTCCCTTGGAAACAACAAAAGAATATAAAATATAAAATAAGTCACACCTCCCACTTATCATTAAAAAAACCCATGTGTAAAAATCCATCACTCCTCCAACTCTTCTCTAATTTTAAACTCTACTCTACTTTAAAAATAACTTTAACAATGAGCAATAGAACTCTAGGTTTGTCATGCGATTAGGTCCATTCCCTTTATGTATCGTATAACTAATTTCTATGTTTAGCGGGCCCGTAGGCCTAACCCACTACACATCACACACACATCCATGGGTCCCACGAATTTGCGCCGAAAACGTTAAATTGTGAGCACTTATCCTAAATAGCCAATTTCATTCACAATTTTTTACAAGGCAATTTTTATTAAACATTGGTACAAGGACAAGATAGATTTATTGAAAGTAATATTCAAAACAATAGCACACATTCTAAAATATTAACAAAATCAGTTTTTATAAAAAGTAAAAATTGTAAACAAATGCTTCTTATATTTGATACTACAATAACAAAAATTTTAAATAATTACGTCTTTGTAGACACACCCCTGGCAAACAACTATTGGTGAATTTACCGTTTTAACCCTGCGCAACCTTTTGCATCATGACATTACATTCGCATCCTCAAATTCATCTCACTTTTCTGTACCAATAAGTGTTTGATGTATCATGAAGAATAACTTAACTACCTGATTCAAATTTGCATTAAACCCTCTCAAACTTTCTAAAATCGCTAAAAATAATTGCACCCAATTGATGAGAATTTTCACGCTATTCACATCATAATTGATTGTTCTATATCAATTGGAATCATGTTTAATGGGTAATTTCACTCGTGACCCATTAAATTCCTTATACACTAATTGTCATTAACAATAACAATTTTTTCTCATCATCTGTTGATTCAAATGCTGTCAAATTCTCTGAATCATCATAAGTATATTATGGGGACACTTCACAAAATTTGAACTAAAGTTGACAACATTTACTCAGTACACTAAAGATCGCCTATTATTTTAATATGAAATGATATCATGGGCCAGTAAAGGTAAATTACTAATTTTTCTAGATGAACCTCATAATTTTCCGAGATGATCTCTCATACCAATTTCATATTGATTAGATGTTTCGCCATGTCATATCGTGTATCGCGCTTTATCGAGCATTTGTGGAGTGTTTCTCAAATTGGATCATGAAAATGCTAATAAATTCTTTAAAATACTCTATTTTTCATCTTTAATCATATGCAATAGGCTTGAGCAATTGAGTTGTAAGGGTCATTAACTCGGTTAATTAATCAAACACTTAACAGACATTATTTAATGAGCACTTGACTGTGGTCAAACTTGGAACAAAGAATGTTCTAGCTTAAGCTATCTAGGGTTAATTCCAAAAAAAAAACCAAACCTTTTATTTAAATTACGAGAAACCCCAAAAAACTTTAAAAATACACGAGAAACCACCACAAAACTTTCAAGACACACAATAAACTACAACAAAACTTTCAAAAACTACGAAAAACTGCCGGAAATAAAGTGCCACATCAACGATAAATTGCATGAAACGGCCAAAACACTGAAAAATTTTGTACCATGGTAGTTTCTTGTAATTTTGAAAGTGTTTTGAGGGTTTTTGTAATTTAGCTAAAAAATTTGGGAGGGTTTTAAGATTAAGCCAACTATTTGTTGGGTTTTGCCGGCGCTCTGGCCATCAAACCGTGGCTAAATGCGGAACAAAAACTTTAAAAACTTTGGCGCAAACAAAACCCGCACAAGATCGAACCAAAAACCCTATACTAGCAAACATGCAAAGAGGAGTTTAGAAATTATACCGATCGATCCGTGTCCTTCGGTCTTCAATCTCCGACCCAAACTTGTCGCGGCTGCCCCGATGAAGTTCGCTCTCCGGTCTCCCTCGTCGAAGAGGATCCACATCGAGAATTCTTTATACGAGCTTCCGCTTCAAAACCGAAACAACTCGGACATCAAGTTTGCTAGCCGAGATGTCCAAGGTGAACTAGAGATAGTGTGTCATCATTTTGTCTCAACATATCCATGAATTCTCAACACATGAAAGGGTATGGATGGAGGTTGAAGAAGATACTCATTGGTGTATGAAGTGTGAGCTCAAGACTTAGCATCAAAAGAAAAAGAAAGCAACTCATGAAAAGGATGGTGGCTGCCCTCTTTTTTTGTGTGATCAATTATAAGGTATTTGTGTATTGCAACCTAAGAAATATCATCTCTCATGCCTCCACAAATATCTTATAACAATAATAAATAACAAGCATGGCACAAAGAAACACACCATGAGTCACCATGGCACAATAAATGCCACAAGCCAAAACTTAAGCTCACAATTTCCATCATAACAATATTTAAACATTAAGCTAAATGTTTAAATGAAAAAGGAAATGGCATCTTCAAAAGTAATCTTGTAACGGATTACAAGAATACCCGTCTGTAAATACATACCTGCATCCGTATTCCGACTGAATACGAATACAACGAGACGAAAATAATCCAACAATCTAATACTAGGATCCAGCTTAAACCAAAGCCCACTAATATGATCCGTCCGATCATGATCCGTGCACAAGTACACGTATATGATCGAACCCTGCCATAAAATCATACGGCCTCTACAACGTTTCGCCTAAACTTGGGAAACTCTCTGTGTGGGACTCTAAAGACTCGTCAATACGCTGGCGGTGGGTTTAACCATAAGCACGTCAGTGTCACTAGCTGTACGTAACGGCTGTCCAGGTATTGAGCGAAAGGGAGGCCGACGAGCGAACTTATCCTGAAACCCTACTGAGCCTGACAGTGACAATATCTGTACAGTCCGGTCCGTTTGTCTATGAGTATCGCATATCGGGTGTCTAGAGGGTGGATAAAGTCAGAATCCTAATAACGCAATATTCAGTGTCGGTATGAAGCCCATCACCACTTGAAAATCTACTGATCCAAATCAGTAATTCTCGACTACCTTGGCCAAGAATTTCTGGTGATGGTCACCCATGCACACTGCGATATCAACCCCCAATACCGGGAGAGACGAATCCCCTGACAATCTGCTCACTGCCTCCATGTGGCTCGAGACTGTACCCAACTAAAACCTGTTTGCACGACTCCTTTACGCCGTGGTAGGGTAGTAATCAAAGCACGGTGGGAACTCACACGAGACAAATGACGATCTCAGGTCGATAGACTAACATGTACACATGTCATCAAGGAACTGCTATCTGACAATAGGTATAATACCAACTAGCATGTTCCCGGCGAGTCCGTCCGGTGTACTCATAACCCAATGAGCACCTATATACTTCTTAGGTGAACCAACTGACACCAATGACTTATGAGACCGGCCACCACCCCTCGTCGGGGTCTCGATCCGTATACACTAGTCTACTCATGGAGTATCGATGCTCAGTCTCGAAACTCCTACGACTAGGGACACTTTAAGGATGTGCTTATAGACCACCCAACTCTCACGTATATGATCGCCATCATACTGTTGGTAATCAAGCAAGAATCCTATGGGCTCTATCAACATGTAATAGTGATCTGCAATGTCACTTGAAGCAAGTATACGATGATAAAAACAAACCAGATAGTATACTATCATCTCAAGTAAGACTGTCCTACCGGATATAGGTCATCCCTCAATCATTGCAATCACGTGTCTGCGATCCAATAATTGACTTGAGGGCACTATAGCCAACAATCTCCCACTTGCACTTGAAACTAATTATTGCGATGTCGCATACTCACAGCCCGTGTGATACCGAACACCCAACTCCTCTACTGATTAGTTTCACAAAGCTCGTATGTGAAACTATTGCGTTCGAGAAATAACCTCAGTGAGTGAATCCGCTCTGATGTTTCTTTCTGTCTCTCTTTATCTCAAGTTCGAGGAGAAAACCATCTCCCGAAATGAGCAATACATGTCTTAGAATATGTTTGGATATCTGATGGGCCCCAGTTCACAAATGAACTCCAAATCCAGTAAACTTTTAGACTGTATCTTCAACTGAATTTAATCAGTATCCTGCGTCATACCTCCCTCAGTATCCGCTTGGACCACCTGTCTAAACTACTGCCCCTCGTCAAGAAGGAAAACTATAACTCTGACAGTCATTCTGTCATCCAGGTCATCTTGGAAGCCTGGAATGACAACTGTCTCCTGAAAGAGACTGTAGTTATCATATCCCTAGAACATATACTTATGTTCATAAACTGCTTCCGAACGTTTCTCTAGAATTGGATTAATATATCAACTTATTGCATCTAGTGCAAAAACATCTGGTGTGGTACTTGACATCTCCTGATCAACTCAATTGCCTAAGCAAGAGATATGACAATCATGCACATCCATCTCCCCTTTAGTCTGTAAGACACCTTTAGAGAGGGTGACTTCATCACCTGCAGGTACACCACCATGTCAGGAGTCGTCCATTCTAAAACACCTTTAGAATACTGTCTAAGTACTCAGATTGGGAAACTACCCAAATTTAGATCTAAAACCATAGATCTAGTAACCAGAAATGCCTGATATTATATCCATATCCTATGTGGAGAACCACTGTGTGACAACTACAGTATAACCGATCGTAGTATAGGAATTTCACTTCCTACAACGTGTATGTCATCCAAATACCAGGGCATACCACCCTACTACCTTCTTAACAAATCCATCTCCTATTCTGATGAAGCCAAGCCTATGACTGCCACATCAAAAATATATGATCTATCTCCGCTATATCTGCTTTAGTCTATAAATAGACATAAACAATTTGTCCACTACGCTTCCGCTGCTCCCACTGACTACAACAACCCTCTGGCATAGTCATATACACGTGCACTTCTAAAGCTAGTTTAGAACGACGCTATACTCATCCTCCTACCGGATCTCATAGTCTAGAACAGCAGTAATGGAAAGTCTGGGTAAACAAGAACCTCCGCGTCACCGTCTTTGAGAATATCGAAGTACCTCTCGGACGCATGAGGTTACCCACCATAACTGCGGAGTGGCTAATGGAATGTCAAACCCGATTGAATCTTTAGGTTCTTATTAAATTTTCAGTAATCGTTTGTAGTTCTGGAATCACTTCCAGTTCTACTATACTCCCACTACTGTTTTCTAAAAAAATCCATTTTGCTAAAACTGTGGCGAGTCAAGAACAATATCACTATTGATCTTCCAGATGGTAGAAAGTTAACCCTCGTTATAGCCCGGGCTAACCCATAAACTGCAATTACAGAAACATGTCTTGAGTCATCCAGAGTTTGGTTTTAAGCATAAGCCGGACAACTCCATATACCTTAATATCGTTAAGATATGAACCATTCTATATACAATATAGGAACAGAGGTACTGATTTAATTGGAACCAAATTCAAATCATGCAGTTGTCTCCAGTGCATGTCAACTAAATGGAGAGAGGCCGATCAGCATTACTCAACTTAGGAGAGCATCCAGATATGAGTAACCTGAAAGAGAAGCAAGTTCTCAAAACCATTACTATCAACTGAATACCAACCACAAGTATCTACATCTTCAATCACCTTGAAAAATCCTTATACTTGCAACACCTGGTTCTTTACTTTATTCTTGTACCTATAACTTCTCAAAACTTAGACCTTGTATTTCTACGAAACACTTGTCTAAAACTGAAGAAGTCACAAGTAAACAGAATATAGTACGAGGACCAACCCCTCTGTCCCAATGAACACTGGACAATATACGATACTTTGTATAAGTCCTCTGAGTTGAATAACTCAAACCCTGTGCGTCGTAAGTTGAAAATTGTACTATGGTAAAGAAGAATTACACCGCTGTTTAATACTCCTTACCTAACCATCAACTAATATAGGTAAATGTCATGGACATAATTTCAAAAAGTTATATCTCACTTTATGAAATAAACGTACAGATATATCAGTTTGAAATTGATGCATAACAACGGATATTCAAAACCAAATATTTGCCATCCGGCAAAAACTTAGGCGATTTTTCTCAAATATCACCAA
The DNA here is from genome assembly GCA_030015575.1 of Agapanthus africanus. Lineage (NCBI taxonomy): Eukaryota > Viridiplantae > Streptophyta > Magnoliopsida > Asparagales > Amaryllidaceae > Agapanthus > Agapanthus africanus. The sequence continues at coordinate 128,037,609 of JASDDO010000016.1, read as the reverse complement.
TTACAACGAATCCCGATATAATGAGGATGGTCGCCTAATTCCCAATAACTTACTCCCACTCATCATCTGTAAAGCCATACAGATGTGAGAATCAAACCTAGTAAATACATACCCTGGAGCAAGAATCTAATTAGGAAATCAGTTTTCAATTAACGCATAGTGAAACTGAAACATGAAAATGTTTCGAAAGGGTAGCCGGGTATTCCTAGTAATACCTCTTCCATTATCCATATTCATGACTATAACCGTATATTTTCTTGCCATCTCTCCAAATCCCTTTATTTGTCTTTACTCATTACCTTCTGTACACCACCCTTAGGCTAAATGGTTTTCTTCCTTCCCTACCGTTCGACATCAGCCTATGGTTTGGAAGAAGACTATCCAATAAGCGTAATAGGTGTACTCTCCTAATCCTAGGAGCACTCAAAACCAGAGAAAAGGTAAAGATTAAAGACAACTGAATAAACCTTATTCTATTTCTTCTGAACCAAAATCCATTCTCGAACTGGAACAAGTTCCTTCGAGTTCGTATGTAACTATACGATGGATTTTGGTTCAGAAGAAAACCAATTAGCCTAAGTGTGGTGTACAGGAGGTAATAAGTAAAGACAAAATAAATGGATTAGAAAAACGGCAAAGTAGATTGCGCTTATTGGATAGTTTTCTTCTAAACCATAGGCAGGTGCTGAAAGGTAAGGACAGAAGAAAACCAATTAGCCTAAGTGTGGTGTACAGGAGGTAATAAGTAAAGACAAAATAAATGGATTAGAACTTCACCTATGTATTTCTCCAGAACACCCCTTATTACTACGAAAATCCGTGGTTTGGTCGTGAATAATAGCAGTCGCAATCTACTTTGCCGTTTTTCTAATCCATTTATTTTGTCTTTACTTATTACCTCCTGTACACCACACTTAGGCTAATTGGTTTTCTTCTGTCCCTACCTTTCAGCACCTGCCTATGGTTTAGAAGAAAACTATCCAATAAGCGCAATAGGTGTACCCTCTCCTAATCCTAGGAGCCCTCACAACCTGAGAGAAGGTAAAAGGAAAAGACAACTGAATAGTCCTATTCAATTTCTCCAGAACCGGAAACCATCCTCGAATTTGAAACAAGTTTCTTCAAGTTCATATGTAACTATACAACGGTCATATCCAATAACTTTGGATTTTCGTAGTGATACGGAATGTTCCGGAGAAAAGCAAAGGGTAAAAGTAGGAGTGGCAATGAAGTATGCAACTCTGACAATCCAAAAGCCAGTGTTTTAAGAAAGTTCGGTTAACTTGGTCACTGATTTATAGTCTAGGGTCGGGACATGGTCGCTGCCAAAGAGAGAAAAAAGAAACACTCTACGTGCACTCTAACCTAGATCAGAATGGTTAATCACTTTATCTAATCAGAATGTCTCCTACTGTATCCTCAAATTCTCCTCCAAACCTGAAAGAAGAATTAGTCGGGACCATATAAAATCACCCAAGGAGTAAACCAACTCATCAGTGGGTATCGGGATCCAACTATCATCACATGATAACCTGATGGAATCCACTCACGTTATCACACTCCAGAAGGTATGCTCATGCTTGGCAAGTTTCCTGTATGTTTGAAACTCCCGATGTGATTTTTACCCCATGCTCTTATGACCTTGACGAAGGGCAACAAATCATAAGTCACATGTCAAATTCTATCCGTAATTGTCCAGGTTAATTTGAACTCACCCATACTCGCCCTTGACGAAGGCCAACAAGGCTGTACGATTCACCCAAACCAACGCATCTATCTATGCAACAGAAAAGTAACAAGCAACTACCATACACTATGCCTTGACGAAGGCCAACAAACATAGCATGAATACTAAGCGCTACCCGTCTGAAATGACGGAGGGCTACGAATGGTTTTTGGCGAAAAACCTTTAACGTAATGAACTTGATATCGTTGAAGGAATCGGATAGCTTTTTACAAATATATAGTGGCGAAAACCTTTGCTAAAGAGGTCACTCCCGGTGAAGGGATCTCGGCTCTTTCCCTGTAGAATGAGGTGCGGGATATTCTCACTGAATACCGCGATGCAAAGCAAAAAGTAATTGACTATAGTGAAGTTATTACCATGACACAAACTTCTGCCCAAGGGGTCACTCCCTATGAAGGGATCTCGACCCTTGTCTCGTCGAATGAGGTGCTGGATATTCATAACCGAATACCGCTGTGCAAAACAAAAGAAAACGTCCTTATAATAACAGCTTTTGAAAATTGTTCCAACAACATCGAATAGATCTGTTTTCCTTGCATTGATCTGAATCAACGTAGTCCCATCAATTAATCACACCATAAAAGAACGAAAATATGATGTACGTATATGCCATCCGCATTCGCCACTGAGCCCCATCATCACCTGTTAGGTTACTTAAGTAACGGCAGAGCGGAGCTGGACTAGCGCGGGTGTAAAACATATACGTCTACTAGTGTATATATATAGCAATATATAATAATCGCTCCAGGCGTGATAAATACAACATTACAGAACAAGCGATAAGCATCACAGAACAATATAGATAATCTGGGAGCCCCGGATTTCCTTTGAGCCGCAAGTGAAACCCGACGTTCCCCGGATCGTGTGGATAGCCTGTGCAATGAAAACCTGGACCCCTACGAATGCGGCAAGTTACCCGCCAAAACCAGAAGCGAGGTAGCCCCCTTCATCAAGGTGAATGGGCCATCCGGCACGTCATGGAATCCGGTAACTTGAGCACTCCTCCTTGGGTCAACCTGTACCCCTACGAGTGCGGCGAATAGCCCGCCAATTCTAGAGCGAGGCCCCCTCCGTCTCAACACCATGAGATGCGGGCCCATTGTCCTCTAGAACCGGCTATCCATGCACTCCACCGCAGGGTAATCCTAGTACAGAAAAAAAAATATGTACAACGGTGACATCGACCTCAACCCGGTCATGCCCCAGCCAAATAATATACAAACAGACAGTGACGGTAGTCAACATGTAGAACGCTCGTCCCGCAATATCAAATATACAAACGAAGCTAAACTGCACTACCATTGCATCCAAGGCTATCCATCACGACAATCCGCCAAACCATAACCAGATTTATCCACAGAAACAAGTAACCGAATCAAGTGTGTAACCCCGTCTAATTGAGCATATAGCAATTAGACAACGTTACCAACACATCCACGCATGCAAACGAAGTCACGGCATTAGAATTCCAAAACACAATTAGCGCGCACATCCCAAATATACTAAGGATCAAAAACCAAGTGCACTAAACATCCCAAAAAGTCGAGTTTTGAGCCAATTCGGAGGTCCGAATCAAAACGAAACGTGCCGAACCTTCGCGGGGAGTTGGAGCATGAAATTAACTTCAAGTTGGAGGGCCTAGAGGGGATACCCTGCCCCCGAGGCCACCATGAGGTCGCCAGAGGGTGAGGCGTGCAGGAGCAATTTCGGGTCCCCACCCTAAGACCACCTTGTGGTGGTCTTGGGGAGTGGGCCCAGCCGTTTGGCCCCCCCGGGTCTCCCTAGGGTGCCCACGCAGCACCCCGCGGCTTCTCGGTTCAAACCGAGAGCCCGCGGGGTGTGCAAACATCTCAAAACTCAAAAATTAGGGACTGTTTTTTTGACAGTTTTCGATGCCCGAAAAAACGTGAATTCTAATGTCGCAACTGGCTAGTTTAAGGTGTTTGGGTGGCTCTGATACCATGTTGGGTTTTGCAGGCGCCCCGGCCATCAAACCATGGCCAAATGCGGAACAAAAAGTTTAAACACTTTGGTGCAAACAAAACCCGCACAAGATCGAACCAAAAACCCTATACTAGCAAACATGCAAAGAGGAGTTAAGAGATTATACCGATCGATCCGTGTCCTTCGGTCTTCAATCTCCGACCCAAACTTGTCACGGCTGCCCCGACGAAGTTCGCTCTCCGGTGTCGCTCGTCGAAGAAGATCCACATCGAGGATTCTTTATACGGGCTCCTGCTTCAAAACCGAAGCAACTCGGACATCAAGTTTGCTAGCCGAGATGTCCAAGATGAAATAGAGATAGTGTGTGATCATTTTGTCTCAACACATCCATAGATTCTCAACACATGAGAGAGTATTGATGGAGGTTGAAGAAGATGCCCATTGGTATATGAAGTGTGACCTCAAGACTTAGCATCAAAAAAAAAAGAAACCAACTCATGAAAAGGATGGTGGCTGCCCTCTTTTTTTGTGTGATCAATTATGGGTATTTGTGTATTGCAACCTAAGAAATATCATCTCTCATGCTTCCACAAATATCTCATAACAATAATAAAATAACAAGCATGGCACAAAGAAATACACCATGAGTAACCATGGCACAATAAATGCCACAAGCCAAAACTTAAGCTCACAATTTCCATCACAACAATATTTAAACATTAAGCTAAATATTTAAATGAAAAAGGAAATGGCATCTTCAAAAGTAATCTTGTAATGGATTACAAGAATACCCATCATCTGTATATACATACATGCATCCGTATTCCGACTGAATACGAATACAACGCGACGAAAAAAATCGAACAATCTAATACTATGATCCGGCTTACACCAAAGCCCACTAGTATGATCCGTCCGATTATGATCCGTGCACAAGTGCACGTATATGATCGAATCCTGCCATAAAACTATACGGCCTCTACAACGTTTCGCCCGAACTTGGGAAACTCTCTGTGTGGGACTCTAAACACTCGTCAATACGCTGACAGTGGGTTTAACTACAAGCACGTCAGTGGCACTAGCTGTACGTAACGGCTGCCTAGGTATTGAGCGAAAGGGAGGCCGACGAGCGAACTCATCCTGAAACCCTATTGAGCCTGACAATGACAATATTCGTATAGTCCAGTCCGTTCGTCTATAAATATCGCATATTGGGTTTAGGGGATGGATAAAGTCAGAGCCAACGCAATATTCAGTGTCGGTATGAAGCCCATCACCACCTGAGAATCTACTGATCCGAATCAGTAATTCTCGACTATCTTGGCCAAGAATTGCTGGTGATGGCCACTCGTGCACACTGCGACATCAATCCCCAATACCGGGAGAGACGAATCCCCTGACGATCCGCTCACTGCCTCCATGTGGCTCAGGACTGTACCCAACTAAAACCTGTTTGTGTAAGTCGATGCTATGCACCCCGCGGAATCGCGGGGAGGCGGAAAGTGTAAAAAACGATAATTTTAGCATCATAGCATTGACTGTAAGCCATGATCGTAATCTAAACCATATCTAGCAAAAGAAAATGAAGTATAAATAAAAGTACAAAGAAATCTGGTCCTTCTCCTTATCTCGCTGCCCTCCTCACCTGCACGAACTCTTCGAAGTGGTACGGATGTCTTCTCCTCGTCGGCTTGCTCGAATCCTAGATGATCCATTCGAACGTTTGTGCACCAAGTTTTTCTTCTAAACCAAAGAAACTAGATCAAGTAGTTTGCTAAACTAAATGATCTAGGATGTGTAGATGATGCAGATGGATTGACGAGTCTAATTTAGCTCAAGATAACTCAACTCATGAGTGTTCTTGAGCTTGAGGGAATTGGAGATAGTGAAAAGAAATGGTATGAACTAAGAGATGAATAAGGATAGGGTTTTTCTCTCTCTTGTTCTAAACTGAACTCACCTCTATTATCACATAGAATAACTATATCAATAATAGATAATAGGTTCAATAGTCAAACAAATGACTCATGGGTCAACTGACCAACATATGTCCATAAAACCCAAGTCCTTATTCATGCATAATACACATCATTTCTTAATTACCTAAAATGTATTAATTATTTAAAACTAAATGATTAATACAATTAGGTCATGCCATCTACAAATACATTTTGTACAAATTACGAAAACGCCCATCATCCATACATACATACCTGTATTCGTATTCCGAAAAATACGAATACCGAAGACGACAATCCATCAGTACAATACTAGGATCCGGCTTAAACCAAAACCCACTAGTATTGTCCGTCCGACTCATCGTGCGCGCACAAGTACATGCACGTGATCGAACCCTTTCGTAAAACCATACGATATCTACACGTTTTGTCCGATGCAGGGAAACGCTCTGTGTGGGACTCTAAAGACTCGACTCTACGCTGGCAGTGGGTTTAACCGCAGGCAGCAAGCGGTACTAGCTGTATGTAACGGTCCCCAGGTATTGTCGATAAGAAAGCCGATGAGCATAACTCATCCGAACTCCTATTGAGTCTGTATGTGATAATCTCTGTACAGTCCGGTCTGTCCGTCTAAGAGTATCGTATATCGGGCCTAGAGGACGGTAAACGTCAGACCCCTAATAGCGGTATAAGTCGTGTTGGAGTACGGTCCAATACACCCTAAGAAACTACTGGAGTGCCTACCAGTAAATCTCGCTTGCCCTGCCCAGGGACTGTGTAATGGCGTTCCGAACACAGCGCAATATCAACCCCTAATACAGGAGAGACGAATCGTATCTAACCGCCACTACCTCCAAGTGCTTCGGGACTGCACCCAACTACTACCTGTTTGCACGACTCAGTAGAGCCGTGGTAGGGTAGTAATCTAAGAACAGTGGGAACACACATGAGGCAAAGCAGCAGTGTCAAATCAACGTACTAAGCTATACTCATGTCACCTGGGTACTGCTATCTGACGATAGGTATATGTAACGTTTTGAAAATCGTTTAGGTGAAATTTCGGAAAATCGGTAAAATAACGGGTGTTTTCCGTAAAAATTAAGATATAAATATCTTTTAATATAAAATTAAATACACATATTCTAGCTATGTAATTGCTAGTATTTGGTGTTTATTGAGTCACTCGTAAAATTTCTAATTTTCTGGAGAAAATTTCCGAAAATAATTATTTTAAGCCGTCACTAATACATTTAATTAGGGAAAATTACAAATTGAAATGAGTTGAAACAATTTTATGCATCATAACATATTAAACAAAATTATGATGCACAAAATTGTTTCAACTCATTTCAATTTGTAATTTTCCCTAATTAAATGTATTAGTGACGGCTTAAAATAATTATTTTCGGAAATTTTTCTCCAGAAAATTAGAAATTTTATGAGTGGCTCAATAAACACCAAATACTAGCAATTACATAGCTAGAAAATGTGTATTTAATTTTATATTAAAAGATATTTATATCTTGATTTTTACGGAAAACACCCGTTATTTTACCGATTTTCCGAAATTTCACCTAAACGATTTTCAAAACGTTAGAATCTTCCCCCTTAAAGAAATTCGATCCCCGAATTTAAATTAAAACTCTCCCAAATACTAAAACATTTCAGCAAAACCATCAAGTCGTCGGGGCTTTGAAATGATAAATACATAAAACATATCGTAACGCAATGCATGCGCATGAAAAACAGATATATAAACCAAAATCAAAACTACGTCAAGCATCCCGCAATCATCGAAGTTATGGTGAAGACACCAATGTCAAGATCCAAAACGAAAATCAATATGATATACATCAAAACTATACCTGTAAACGTCAGAACTATACAGGTAACATCATTAAAACATCTGGAAGCAATGCATGCCAAACTTTTTCAAATCGCTGTGCGATGTGTGTATCACTGCACAGTGGCGGACGCCCATTGTGAGAAAATAACTATATATATTTTCTTTGTTTAACATACACGTCCCGCCGTTTTGAAAACGATTTAGAAAGGTTTCCTTTATAAAATGTTTCGTGTCATCTCGGATACGTAGGTAAATACTGAGACTATAACTCCTCTTTGAAAATCCCTTCGATAACTATCAATGCATGCAAAAATATACTCAGGTACTGTCCTCTGACTAGTCCTGCTCAGTACTAAACCAAATAGTATGTGTCATAAAATATACTGCTCCAAAAGAAATCAATCCCAAATATATATATGAATACCACGTGCGTCTGGTGCACACGGAAATCGAAATCCATAAATGTGCCATACATGTGCACAGAAACAAAATCTGAGTGCAACGGGTGTGCACGAAAACACCTGTCAAAGGCAACATGTGTGCCTGACAGCAATCCCAGGTGCATCCGATGTGCACGAAAAATCTCGATTTAATGTATCTGGTGTGCACCAAAATCGCCTCAAGCGCCCAAGTATGCGCAAGAATGCAAATCAAGTGCACAATGTGCACGAAAACGAATATCGAATATCACAATCGAAATCGACGGTATACAACACATTTCAATCAAAATCCCAATCAGGTATACCGTGGTATAAAATTTCACCATCATGTGCATCGGCGTGCACAAAAGCAAATCAAAATACTAAAAGTGAATGAAAACTATGTCGAAAGCATAAGTCAAATCATATGCATGCCCTAGGCATGAAATCAAATATCATGAAACTCGGTCATCAAAACTCAATCATGAAATAAATCACCCAAAAATACTGAAATCCAATGCGACGGATACGTGATAGTCAATCATAAAATCACAAATCATAAATGATGTCGTCGATATGTCCGTCCTTCAAAGTTGAGAAGGTGTCGGTGCATCCAATGCTAGCAGAGCAAGATATCTACTTGCCTTCTGATCATGGCATGTCTCCTAGTGCCCTTAGGCTCTCGTCTCTCACTGCAGATTGCTAAGTACATAGCTCCTCGGCTCAACGGTCCAATATAGAAACGATAACGGAAGCAGTCCGCTCTGACACATCCTCTAAAGATCTCTGGTCAACTATCATGGTTACTCATAATATGTCTCGTCGATGATGCCAAACTCTGGCCTACTAGGTGTGCGTCATATGACCACTCCTGGGTCCAGATCTTCTCGTTTAGTATTTCCAGAAAGATCTTGTTGGGATCTCTCCCAAATCTCATTCCTGCCGAACTGCCCAGAAGTTATCTCTTACTATATTTATTTCTTGTTCCGGAACGGCTGCATACTCATCACGACTCCTTCTGGAAGATATATCCATATACCACACCTTTGCATGCGTATCACATCTCTGATGTCGGCGGAGTGGAACGCCATCTCATCAAGATCTCGTACTAACCTCTTACTCCACTTTTCTCTAATGTCGACTGCTTCGGACTCGTCTTTTCGTGGCTGCATGGACTGCGCTCCAATGGCTATACTCGTATCTGGAGTCTCCCAAGCAATGCATCTTATCACCTGATATCCGAATGAAATCGAATCATCCGATCGATTTGTTAAAACCTCGTAATCCCCCAAGAGCTCAACATCTTGGGTACAGTTTAATAGTATCGAATATATGCCACAGCACCTATGGACCAACCGTAGAAAGGCAGACACAAGCCTCACTAATGGCACCGCTAAACTGCCGCAAACCCTAAGGTTCACCGGCGTTCCATGGTCATTAAATCGAGTTAGGGTTTCATTCTTCTAGAGGGTCTATAGAATAGCTTGCATTGTTTTCCGAAAACTTTAAACTTGGAAAATGGGTTCCTGACATTCGATCGTCTCTATCGACTCTCAACGTACCAGCGTGAAGTCGCCTCTAGCTGGAATCAATCCATCTGATGACCTCGCATCGAGGTAGGCAATAAATCATATGTCGTAGTCCTTCATCTTTGGTGACTAGCGATCTTCTATCATATCTCGAAGTATAACTCGTGCGGCATAGCTCTAAACATCTGGGGCGATAGCTCATCAGTCACAGCAACATCTGAATCTTCTGTCCGCACGCTGAACAGTGCGTCAAACATCAAAACATGGTGCATTAACGGTCATCACATCCTGGCTGGCCTCTTGTAGTGGCCCTATCCTCTGGTGTTGTTCTGCACGTCCGAGAAATCTCGTAAAAGCGATCTATCAAACGCTCGTGGCGCGAAAACACAATGAAACAACGCCTCTATGCAATCGTATGTCCCTGAAATCACGCCCTGGTCAGTCCTCGTTCGTGACGAGCTCGTGCTGACCGCAACTCTAGCCCCAGCTCTCTGCCCGTGTAACCGTGGTAACAAAACCATAACTGGTACTGATGAGGCTAGATCATAGGAATGAATATTACTGTGCAAAGAAATGTACATCCTAAGGCTTCTTAAGCGGAGTATCGTATCGTAAATATGCCGTGGAACATACGTACGGTACGTCACTCTATTCAAGCTACCTACTCCATCAACCAAGGGTCATTCTACATTCCGAAGGTAAAGCCTAACGCTCCGATACCAACTTTATCACGACCCGAAAAGTACGGAACATGACCGGCACTTAAATTACCAAACGTCTCGAGGCGTACATAATCCAAGCCAAAACCCCAAAAATCAAAACCAAGAAGCAGTAGAGTAAAGGAAAAACCAATTGAAAACAAGTAGTTTTAATCAACATAGGCCGAAGTATGAATTTTTAAGATCTCGAGTATTTTCTGAAAATTTCGGCAGAATCTCCTTTGTAAATACTGGCCCCAAACGGGATACAACATGAATAGTATACGAAATACAAAAAGGCATCCCCAAGCGGGAGCTAGCTCTTCGTCAAACGACGGTCACAACCACGCAAGCAATATAATATACAACGCCGAATGGCGAGAATCAAAAATCAAAAGAAAACCCAAAATCAGCATGAAAACCATAATAATACAGCGAGCGACTCTAAGGTCGAAATAATAACAGATCTGGTTTTCTATCTTTTTCAATATACAATCTGGTTGATGGAGTTTCTAGATACAACAGAAATAATTGCAACCACGTGCATGCGATCCAATAATTGACTTGAGGGCACTATAGCCAACACTATTTAGCTATAAGTTATTCTCATAAATTCAATAACATTGAACCCTATGATTAATTAATCCTAGATAAGCTAAATAATTTCACTACAAAGAATCAACCCAAATCTCACCAAATTTGTCTTATCTTATAAGCTGGTTAATGGCCAAGTTTCTAATGATACAATTAAATGAGGTGATTTTTAGGATTCATAATGCGTCAGTATTAACTTTCCAATCAAATAAGCTCACGATTTAGTACGGTCACCACTCAATCTCACCCACCAAAGTTCTCTCCACAATCTCAACTCTCAATTAAAACCTTAATCATCCTTCTCTTTCTATAAATAAGCCATCTTCATGGGAGATTGGATCTTCATTTTTTTGATTGGTTGTGTCCCATCCAAGGTTCAAGAACTTGGTTCCGGTTTCGGCTTGGGTCTCTCATAATTTTATTAGTTTCGCTGGGTTTCGGCTAGTTTTGCTAATCTCGGTTCGGTTTTAACGGTAATACAACATACATAAGTGTAGATATATTAAATACTTAAATTTATGGTTCTATATTACAAGACAATGATCTTAGTGTTTAAAAATCCAGCCATGATGCAAAATATATTGAAAAGTGTACTTAGATAACTATTAATATAGGGTTTGAGTTCATTTTTTTGCAGTTTTCCAACAACGAAGGTCTAGAATGATCACAATGAGTAAAAATGGTATTAAAAAAATAAGTTCTTAAAGTTTTCAGCTGAAAAAATATTATATGGTTGGTTTCGTATCGGTTTCAGGTTTCGTATCGATCTCCACCAAAACCGATACGAAACCACCACGTATTCGAGGTTTCGGCCGAAACCTCGAACCTTGGCCTCATCCTTTCATTTTTAGCCTCTCTCTTTATCCCACCCTCATCCCTCCTATCATAATTTCATACTTAGTTATTTCTTAGTACAGCCATAACATTGAATATCCTTTAAAAAAATCCTTCAACAAAGCCAAAAAATCATGAAACTTCAAAAACTCATCGGTTAGAGAAAGGAGAATAATTCTCTTCATTTACAGGAATAGAAATAGAGATGAAAAACATATAATATGAACTACATCATCTAGCCATCCACTCAACTCTTCAAACACAACTACTTGAAAAAAATTGGAAAATGAAGATCCCTTCCTTTCTTTTTTGGTCGTTTTTGGGGTGTTTTTCAATTAATGCAAGTAGAATAGCTTTTGATATATTTATGTCTTTAATTTCTTTTGAATTTTTGAGACATTTGCTCTATTATCAATCAAGATGAGAGGTTTTTCTTTCTAAGACCCTCTTTTGTAATTCATAAACCAATCTCTCATTAATACATATTGTTGATATGTGAGAAACTAAAATAGTCTCGCATTGAAAAACCTATGAGAGGTACATGGGTATAAGATATAAGATGGGACAAATCTCAACAAGGCTTGAGTGTTATTGTTAGAAAACTTAGTTCTTTTTCTTTTATTTCCTTTTCCTTTTAATTTCTTTTATTCTATCACTTTTTAGCACTTGAATACTGACCAAGAATTTAAATTTAACTACATGCTTAAAAGATTTGACGAATCAAATCCTAAGCAAAAAAATCCAAAATAAATCTAATAAAAGCAAAAAATTGAAAAAACTAACATGGAGTTTAAATCTACGCAAATGTAGTTTTTCTATCGTAGCATTTTATAAAAAGCTCCAAATCAAGAAAGGTTTTTAAGTAGTTTCAATTATCTTTCCAATGGTATATGATTTGTCAAATGTGGCCGTCGGGATTAGAAGTTATAGGCATTTGCAATCAAATATGTTGTGCAATCTAGATTTTCTAGTTCAAGGGTATCTACATGTTGAAGATAAAAAACATTATCACTGATTAATCCTTGTGTTGCACTATCAGCTCATATTGAATCAAGCCGATATTTTAACTATGATTTTAGTTGTATGGGTCATGGCTCATAAGAGAATTTAGCCTTAATATTTAATGGAATATGCATGCTAAGCCCTACACATCAAGTCCAGAAATGAAAGCCTACGCTCTCATGTTTATTTCATTTCAAATATGCATATTGCATGCAAATTATGGACTTAAATTTTCTAAACTAATAATCATGACTGCATGATGCTCATGTGCGGCCACAATCCCCCTCTCCCCTCTCAACCCTCTCTCTCTCTCACCCCTTTATTCTCTCAAATTAACTACCTATAATGGCCAATAAAAATACCCATTTCTCCAATTCTTTAACTAATCCCTCCATTTTTCAAACAATTACCCTGCAACAAAAAGCCAACATCCAAAAAACAAAAGAAAAAGAGAAAGTGTCCTGTCTCATCTCCAAAATTCTCTTTATCTATATATATATATATATATATATATATATATATATTCCAAACTACAAATCAAAATTCTTTTCCTTATCAAATTGATCTCCAAGAAGCAACTGTCAAGCAATCTATCTCTACATTAATGTCTCTCCTCTCAAATGCAACGACCGAGCTTAACAAGCAACATCAAATAAGTACAATGGCTATTGTCTCTAAAACGAAGCCAACACCATCACCACCGCCCTTTAAATCGAGGCCAAGACAATGACAACTACAGCGATGCCGTTGGTGCGACGACGCCGCCTCCATGACGTGTCACAGCAGTCGCCTCCAAGTAGAAACTAACTACGACGATGAAAACTGCAACACTGTCGACTCCGCTTCTAAATCGAGGGTGTCCGACGCCACATCTAAAATGAGGCTAATGATATTGCCTCTACAACGGCGGTCAAAGCCATCGATTATAATCCTACAACTCATTAGATGACCATGCCATCAATGATGACACCATCGATCGTTGATATTTTTTTGGCTAATCGAAGGGCAATAAAAAACGAGCTTTATGCTCATAATGATGAAATGAGCTCTACACTCTTTATTCCACAGCAAGCTTCATGCTCATTTTATCATACTGAGCTTCACGCTCATGTTGCCGCAAAGAACTTTACGCTCATGCTACCGCGAAGAGCTTTACGCTCACTTTATCCTTACGAGCTTTATGCTTAAATCATGATCTCAAAGTTATTTTTAAAGTAGAGTAAAATTTAAAATTAGAGAAGAGTTGAAAGAGTGATGGGTTTTTACACATGAGCTTTTAATAATAAGTGGGTTTCAACAATAAAACTCAAGTCTTGTTACCCCATGTGTTTTTTTGTTGTTTCTAATGTGGGACCATCTTTAAAGTCACATCATTTGGTTTCTTTTACTTTTAACACTCCACCTCATGCGCAACAATCACTTTTATTTTTTGGTGTGGTTGTCACATGAAAAGTACAACACTTGATAGTATTGTCGAGTCGAGTTTGGATCGAGCCATTAGCTCTGATACCATGTTAAAATTAGTTTTAGATTAGAGTAGAGTTTAAAGTTAAAGAAGAGTTAGAGAAGTGACGGGCTTTTACACATGGGCTTTTAATGATAAGTGGGTTCTAACAATAAGACTCAAGCCTTGTTGAAGTGTGACCCATTTTATATTTTATGCCCATGTGTTTCTTTTGTTGTTTCCAATATGGGACTATCTTTAAAGCCCCATCATTTGGTTTTTTATTTTCAACGTATGATAACGAGCGTTACGCTAACTTTAACCTTACGAACTTTACGCTCAAGTCATGATAACGAGCTTTACACTCATGATTTTATAACGAGCTTTACACTCAAGTCATGATAACGAGCTTTACGCTCATGATATTATAACGAACTTTACGCTCATGACGATCTAATGTGCATTACGCTCATGATGATCCAACGTGCATTACGCTCATTTTATCATACCGAGCTATACGCTCATGATCCCACAACAAGCTTTACGCTCATCTCTCATATGAGCTTTACGCTCATTTATTTAACGAGCTTTACGCTCTACTTTGACGACGACTTGTGTTCATTTTTTTTATAATTTGAAATAAATCAAAAGAAAGACACAAAAAAAGTAAATCACATAAACAAAATAATATATATATATGAAATTGTTTGACTTTTATCATGCATAGCTTACAATGGGCGAAATTACCGAAATGCCTTTCAAAGGGCGAAATTACCGAAATGCCTTCCGAACGAGAAAGTATCAAAATATGCGCAAATGGCGAGTGTCGAAGTGCCCTTCAACGGCGGAATAACCAAAACGCCCCTCAATGATGAGATGACCAAGATACCGTCCAGGGATAAAATAATCAGAATGCCCTAACCAGTGAAATGACCAAAATACCCTCCAGGGGCAAAATGATCAAAACGCCCAATAACGGAGAAATGACCGAATGCACTCAAGCGATAAAATGTCAAAAACGTCCTTTCGACGGTGAAACTATCAAAACTGCCTCAGGTCGCGGTAAAATTTTCAAGGCGTCCTTCAACGACGGAGAGCACTAAAATGCCTTTAGCAACCAAATTACAAAAATTCTAAGCAATAGTAGAAATTACTGAAAAGCCCTCCAATGACAGACTTCACAAAATGCCCTGTAACGGCAAAATGACTAAAATGCCCCATCCAACGGCGAAATAATCAAAATCCACTCTAATTGCAAATTAACCAAAACGTTCTCCGGCAGTGAGATCATAAAAAACCATCTTAACAAATTTATGAAATCCTCTTTAACTATCTAGAAATTCGAGGAAATTGCAGGAAGCAACTAACAAGTACAGAAGCTGCCTAAAGCACCCAAGAAGTTTTGAAAATTATATAAAGCAACCATGATATTTCAAAATTGCAGCAAATGCCTTGAAAGTTCCATAAATTTGCAAAAGCACCCCGGAGTTTCAAAAATTGCACAAAGTGCCTTAAAAATTCCAAAAATTGCAGAAAGCACCACAGTGTTCCGAAAATTGCAAAAAGCACCTTTAAGTTCCATAAATTGCAGAAATCACCCCAAAATTCCATAAATCGCAGAAAGCATCTACGAAGTTTCAGAAAATGCAGAAGCACCCGGCGTTTCGAAAATTGCAGAAAGCACTCGAATTCCAAAAATTATAGAAAGCACCTTAGAGTTTCAAAAATTGCTGAAAGCATCCCAAAGTTTCAAGTTGTGCAGAAAGCCCACATCAAAGTTCCATAAATTGCAAAAAGCATTAATGAAGTTTCGAAAATTGCAAGAAACGATTA
Organism: Agapanthus africanus; assembly: GCA_030015575.1. Classification (NCBI taxonomy): domain Eukaryota; kingdom Viridiplantae; phylum Streptophyta; class Magnoliopsida; order Asparagales; family Amaryllidaceae; genus Agapanthus; species Agapanthus africanus. The sequence goes on along the minus strand of JASDDO010000016.1, from coordinate 128,021,761 downwards.
GGATAAATAAAAATTTGAGTAAGAACTCTACCGGCATATCAAAATGGAGCACTATGTCCTGAAACTGGAAATATATCAAATCCTCAAATTCTCTAAATTCTCCAATTCTCCAAATATCGCTATATCTATGAATTCTCAAATTCTCCAAATAACATCCTAAATTCTCCAAATATTTATAACTTCGTAAATTCCCAAATTCTTTAAGACGGTATTAGTCATGTGTAATTATATAATTCCATATAAGGTATTTGGGTCATCTAAAAAATTTGTGTTAGTGGCCAGGATTTTAAGAAGTCATTAATCAATGAGATGTTGGTTGGACTAGCATACCAAAATCTTAGGACATATTATTTTGTAATTCCAGATCAACCAATTATAAAGAGGGTATCAAAAAGAGATCGCTAAAATCCACATCATACCCCAGGATATCTCAAGCTCCCAATATCTCGATTCTTTTCTCCGCTGCTAAGAACGCAACCTTAGTCTTCCTCCTTCGCCATCAAAAAACACGACCTCTCCTCTCCTAGCTTCAATAAATAGCACAAGAACATCTCAATATTTTCCATCATTCTCTTTCTATTCCAATTCTCCCTCTTTTTTGTCTTTTTTTTATGAAACTTTAATTTCTTTTTTTGTTGGACCAACGCTCTATTGAATGCATTTGGGTTCAAATATCATGTATATATTCTTTTTATCTCTAATTAAATCATTTTTTGGCTTATTTCATGAGAAGGGGTTTCCTTTGTTTTTTTTTATTTTTGAGTAGGGTTTTTCTTTGATTTTATAATTTCTCTCTTCTTTAGTAGAAAACTTTTCATGTTGATGGATCATTGTATAATTGAAGTATGCATTTTATTTCTAAAATTATCCAAGAGACTATAAAATTTGAATTTCGTATATATATCACATTTATAAGATATTTAGGAATTGAAATTTTCTTATTTGTTTGAATCGATTCTATTATTTAAAGGATCGGAGCATGGGAAAAATGAGTTGGTAATTAACAATACATATGGCTTGCAATCATCATTATATTAGTCTATAATTCCATGTCAAATGTGCATGATTAATAATATACTGCTAGCAATGTTGGAAACACAAAACCCCATAATCTATCTCCGCTACCACAGAAGTCTATATGCAACATTGTCTTATTACCTTGCAAGAATTTGAATGAATATGAAAAAACATAACCTTAACAATTGTTTATATACCAACCAATAATTAAGATGCCTAAATACATCATAGTGATGTTGCCATGATTCACTAAATTCTCACAGGCTAAGAAAAATCAAATGCATTAAAGTCCTAATTATGGCATATGTTTTTAGGTTAAGTCAAACCTCTGTAAATAACCATGACAATTTATATCCAGTTCACAAACAAATCTTCGGAAAAAAGAAAAAGAAATCTCCCCGAAACCAATGGTCTAGGAACCAAGAAGAAACACATAACACATCCACATATGATCATTTTTTAGTTTGTTTGATATTTGCTAAGTTAGACATTTTTGTTGAAAATCACATCATGAAATAAATTCCAATATATATATATATATATATATATATATATATATATATAGAAAATAGGTAAACATGAGATATTGTATTGTTTACTTCCTTTTGCTTATTTGCACCATATCCACTATTTAATGTGTTTTAAAATTAAGTTTATGAATTTTATACAAGGCCAATCCTATTATCCTTAGCCAACCTTTTCTACACAAACAAAAAGCATGTGCCGGTATACATAATTTCCTTCGAATGGAGAACATTAACGATACGAGTATGATATTGATACGGTAAAGGGTGAGACACCACAAATGTCCCAGTAGAAGATGGTGAAAATTCAGAAGTTGACGACTACTTGTAAACAGAAACTACTCAAGGGTCAGCTGCAGTGGATTGAAAAAATAAGATTGCAGAAGATATATGGAACGATATTTTTCATGTTATCACGGGACAATAAAATAACTTCTGTGATGCAAGTGATGTTTTGTATTTGATTTATTTCAAACTATGTGGTTAGACTATGTATTTATTTCGTACGTTATTAATCTTCTATTGTGTGTATCCCCTTTTTTTCTTGTGTTTGTCATTTCCGGTCTCAAATGCTACAAATTTGAAACTCATGTCTTTTTGTTTCATATTTGCATATTTTTTCTTTCTGATGTGTTGTTCAATCCAGGTAAATCATAATAGTGTATTTTTGTTAATCGTAACAATGTCAATCTATATTTTGGATTAGAGTGACATATTTTATCGAGCAACCATCAAGAAAATCGGTTTTGATGCTGATGGAACCATTTGAGGGTAATAAATTTTCTATGCTTGCTTTGAGATAATTTATATTATTTGTCATGTACTATTCAATGAAATTTTTTACATGAATATGTTAAATTACATTTCAGAAAACCGAGCATTTTCATTCTGAAATTCTAAAAAAATTTAAGAATGCCGCTCAAATAACAAGGAATTTGATTTAGAATCCCGGATTCATAAATTCTTTCCCATCAACACCCCCTAAATATTTTTATCTCCATACAAATTCCAAATTCTTCAAAAATCACTGTCCCTAAACTGGAAATATATTAAATCCTAAAATTCCCCAAATTCTTTAATTCTCCAAATAGCGCTATATCCATGAATTCTCAAATTTTTCAAATATTTCCAAACTCTATAAATTCTGAAATTCTTCGAATATCTATAACTTCACAAACTCACAAGTTCTCTAAGGGGGTGTTAGTCCCAAATCATTTGAAAATACAATTCTGGAATTTGAAAATTCACGTTAGTCCCAAGTTATTTAAAATTAGAATTTGCTTAATACTGTTAGTTAAAACTAGCATTTCAAAATGCAAGAATTCGGATTTTAGAATTCGTCATTCAACTTATAGTATAAAAATGAGAAAACCAATCAATTTTCAAATCACCATGTACCCTTAGGTTTTCTAAAATGCCGTCTATACATAATAGATCAAAATTTAAATAAACGGTCTCACCCGGCATCGCCATCACTGGCTGCCGCCGCCATTAACCGGACATCGACCGCCGTTGCCCCCGACCGACCCTCCCCACCATCCCCGCCGCCGGCCGACCATCCCTATTGTCGTCGTCATCCGACCGTCCCCACTGCCGCCGTTGGCCGGTCATCTCCGCCGCCGTCGCAGGCCGACCGCACCCACCGGCGTCGTCCGCCGGCCGCCGCCAACGACCGTCGCCTCTAGCCATCAGCCTCCCGTCGCCGCCGCCTTCGCCGCCAATCACCATCCCCGTTCGCCGTCGCCGCCGACCGACCATCCTTGTCGCCGACCGACGGTCGATTTCACCGCCACCGATCATCCTTCGCCATCGATTGACGTCTTTCAAACCTCCATCAATTGAGTACCGGCTAACGTACACTATTAAATGTATTATTCTAAATTACATATGGCTTTTGAAATCAAATGACTACCATTTTGAAGAGAAGAATTTTATCAAAATGACGGTCATTTCATTTACAAAATCTGGATTGTAAAATTATCTAGGACTAACACCCCCTAAATATTTTTATCCCGATAAAAATTCCAAATTCTCCAAAAATCAAATCCATGTTCGACCTCCACGTCGCTAAAAGTAGACCAAGTCATGAAATCAACCTTCACGTCGCTAAAAAGGGACCCGTATGAAATCCAAGTTTGACCCCTACGTCGCCAAACTGGAACCCAAATCAAAATCCAAGCTCAACCCCTACGTCGCTAAACTGGGATCCAAATCAAATCCAAATTCGACCCCTAAGTCGTTAAAACTAAAATCAAAGCAAATTCAGTCTTAAGGCATATGATGAGTCGCTCCTGGAATCCTAAAGCTGTAATATTATCTAGATGTTTCGGTGTCAATGGTGCTGATGCGGTCAAATTCTTGTTCGTCTTCAAAACTAAGAAAATAATTTAGTGCCACATAGCCCTTTTAATCGGAGGTTCCCTTGAATCAACCCAAGGGATAATTAACATTAGATTTGTCTGCGTCTATTGGAGATTCAAACCCGTATTAATATACCTCTATGTCGATAGAAGGAATATCAGGGATACCCCCTACATAATCTATCTATACCCCCTACCCATCCTAAAGTAATATCCTTCTAAGGGTGACACAAAATACCCTACACTCATCGGGTTCTCCGAACCCACCCCAAGTACCCTAATAGAGAGCAGAAATTTGTTCATTTGTCCTGACTCTGTTATTTGGATTTCATTTTAGTTGATATTGGTTGTACTTTTTCATATTTTCTACCTCTTAACACTCTCATATATGCACATTTGTATGTTCTGAACATATTTTGACATACATTCTTTCAAAATAAAATGATCTAGAACCGAGTACTGTCTCCAAGTTGGAATTTTCGACGGGTAGCCGACTCTCATCGGGTTTCTACCGGAATCTTGCAATTCCTTACCCATCTGGTTATCTTGCCGTCTTTCTCTTTTTTCATCTTATTATCTTCTTCTTCTTATGTTTCTACTACAAAACAATGGATACACTAACGAGTTTTTTGTTCTCCTTTGTAGCTTCGGCCAATCTAACGTATTCTGCGCAAGTGGTTGTTGTAAATTGTAATCTTCATTAACTTTTTGGCTTAATTCCAAAAGACTACTAAATATTTTGGCCTGTCTACGAGAAACTACCAAATTCTTGTCAAATACAAAAGAAAGTCCCACAAAACTTTCAAAAACTACGAAAACCTACCATAAATAGAAGCCACGTCAGCAATAATTGCAAGAAACTACCATAACTTTCAAAGCATGGTAGTTTATCCTAATTTTGCGAGAATTTGGTAGTTTCTCGTAACTAAGGCAATGAATTTGAATTTTTTTTGGAATTAAGCCTAATATTTTCCCCCCTTATGTAACTGCAACTGCCAACTGGGATCGGTAATCTAAACTCACATGAAAACTCAAACAATATATAGCCCTTAAAATGCATCTGGAAAAATTAAGTAAATAAATAACTAAAGGAGAAAGAGGCGTTGCGTAACTCTGTGCAACACACACGACATGAGTGGGGCCCACGTATTTACGTTGGGTCCCACTGCCCCGCCCCGCCTCCTGTTTTACGCAATTGCGTGGTGTTGCCTAGTGCAGCGCCACTAACCTCATAACTAAAAACCAAAAGTCTGATTCCAAGGAAGATCAAAACAATGGAGAATATTCATTCCCTGCATATCTATATGATTAGAACTCTATTGCTAAAGATAACTCGGAGAACAAAGAAAACAACACTAACCTCACCAACTATGGCAATAAGCAAGCCCTTTGGTAGGTTAAGTGTAATTCTGTTCAATACAGTATGGTGTTCCTCCTCATTGCCGCTTGACCAAACACAGCATGCATCTTGGAAATTGACAGACATTGGATAATAATCAGTGACAGGAAAACATGACTGTTCGCATGAAGGCTGGTTGCACTCGGATTTATGCTCAGGACAGGACAAGAACCTGCTCAATCGCCTAGTAGATATTACTGCCTGAAATGGCAAGAATTAAGAACCTAAACATTATACCTCTTAATGATTAATGAGAGTATGATGAATGAACAGCTTACATCAATTAGTCCATTAATCACCCATGGAAAAGCATTTAAGGGAGTGATCAATGTATTGAATAGAGCAATACATGTGAAAACCTACACAATATCAAGGGTGAACCAATCAACTCCGAATATGAGTGAAATGTCGAAGCTTCAAGGAATTACCGTGTCAGCAGTTAGTGGATGAGCCATCAACGAGAAGGCGCTAAATGTACATAGAGAGAAAAGTGTAGGTGTCGTGGCCCAGAAAAATACACACCATGCATCCAAATATTTACGTGTCTAGAAAAAATACTTCAACAGATCAGAATATGATATTGGAACCATAGATGAGAATCAGAATCGATCGTCACATACTGAAAGGTGCTTCACTTCCATTTCTCTTCTCTTCATTAATCGGTCAGTAAACATTGACTCCCATCCATACATCTTCAAAGTTCGCATATATGTAAAAAGTTCTCCAGCACCTCTAATCCTGTTCATTTGATCAAATAATGTTGGTTGCATCATGATATAATCCTAGCTAGTAAACGACATGGATATGGATGACATGTAACACACACATGGACAGGGCAATACTTAAACATAGTGTATTGTAAAGGAGGATGCCCTACAGTGTATTTTAAATATGAGATCGACAACATGTTTTCTGCTTGATTTATTGATGTGTGATGTCTTTTCCATATGGTGGATTGAATACAGAAGTCAACAAAAAAAATCCTATTGAGGACTTATATTAAAGAGTTTTTAACTTTCTTTGGGTTGGATCTACGTCTAGGATATTGAAGGCTGGGTAATACTCAAACCAGGATGCAACCAAGAGTTCTTCACGCCACCTCTAGGTGACCAATATTTATATTCATATACATGAAAAGATATTCAAAAGTAAATTTATCATATGCATTAGCAAGGATTATAGATTGTTAATCATGCTGTAGTACATTATAACTGAAACAAATTTCAAATGATTATGATTTAGGATAAGGATTCACTAGGTTACCTCTCATCCTTTTCTTTCATCATCTTCTCTGTCGCTCTTGCAATCTTTGTAGAGATCCATTTGTTTACTGAAAAAGTAATCTCCTATATTAAAGAAATGTGTCTCTAACCCGGGAAAGTCCAATTAAGAAGTTTATCGATTCAGTAAAATCATAAAGAAAGAAATTTCTATACCCTGGAGGGGGGTTTAATTGGTATGCATTATGTTGATGAACGTATAGGTACCTGGTATGAGCAATATGCTTATCACAAGTCCAGAAACAAATGCAAAACGGACTTGTGTATATAAGAGATACAGTGCCACACAAATCTGAAGAGGCATGCTGAAAAAAGGAAAGAGCAAGGTTAGCATCAATGCTACATTCAGTACAAAAGACAGATTGTTTTAAGAACCGATTAATTTATTTGTATCGGGGTTTTTTCGGTTTTCTTTTCGGTGAAGTATGTCATAGAGGAAACTTTTACATTTGATTAAACATTTGTATTAAAGTCTAATTTTTTTGTATTTGGAAGTTAATCCCTGCAGTAAAATTTTCTTGTCTATCTCGAGTCTCGACTGTAACTTCAAGAAATTGTTGCTATTCAATTATTGTAATCAATTTTCTTTCATTCCATGTGTATCGCACGTGCAATAAACCAGTATAAATAATGTACAGTTGGAATAAATGACAATACTGAATTCATAATCAATCTAAACTAAGTTGGAACTGGAATACCCATGTCCAAAAAAATATGGAAGAAAATTTTAAAAATTATTATAGCTAGTATACAATAGTCTTTTGTCCAGAAAAAAGCATACAATAGAATCTTCTAGAACAAGGTGAAATACCTCCACATGTCATGAAAGCTGTTACACAAGTTAACGGTCCGATCCGCATCTATAGACATAAAAGTTTGAACTTCTCCTTCAGAGAACTTTGAGCGTTCAGCTAAGCTAATACATAGGCACTGTGATTTGCAACCAGATTTAAAGCATGATTGAGCATAAATAAGCACAAATGATAGAAGGTGAGTATACATTCAGTGGCCAATACATTGAGTAGCAAAATTAATTCAAACATGAGGCAATGGTACTATCTATAATATGCAGGCTCCACGTCAAACTAAACAAGTCATTTAATGTACAACATTTACCCATACAAGGACACAGGAGTGCGCCTATGACAAACATGCACAAGGGAAACACACCAAACTTATATTTGACGCCGGAGTTAAACCTAGCTTCAAAAAATTTTTTAAACGTGATATAATTGAGACTAGTATTTTCACACGTGCGATGCACATGGACGTATAATTGATATTGTATTTTTAAATGAGAAAACGAAATCTCAGGTGCCACCACAAGAGAAAGTTTCCTCCTATGGCGTCGAAAAAAGTCCAACACTCTATCAATTTTTTCGACGATCGACATCCACCATCTTCATCATGCAAGATATAGATACACCAAAATTGATATGAATCCAATACCCTTTCACCGTTGATTTTGTGATGTAAAAATACTAAAAATATTATCCTATCGGAAAACCGTTAATTTTGCATCCGCTACATCAATGGTGAAAAGATAATGGATTCACATCATATTTGGTGTATACACATCTTACTCGATGAAGATGAAGATGATGCTGCCAATCGTCAAAAAAATTGAGTGTTGACTTTTTTGGACACCATAGGAGTAAACTTCCTCCTGTGTCACCTGAGATTCTGTTTTCTCTTTTTAAATAGATATTATGTCATTTAAATATTTAGGTTTGAGAATATGGTTCTAATACCTCTAGATGTGGAAAGAGATGGCATGAATATTGGCGCCTAAATTTGGATGAGGGGAGGGTGGTTTGAAATTTGAATTTAATATTTAAATATTTAAATAGGTTGATAATGTGGATGGCTTCATATGAGAAATAGATTGGAGAGCTTTTTACATTCCATGATGGCAGCCTAGTACATGAATAATGATAGACTCAATATTAGATACATGGGCGGACCGACATCGAGCTCATCATGGGCACATGCCCCCACTGAGATTTTCGGAGAAGAAATCCCTATTTCGATCTATTAATGCAAATACATATAATGAGAACATATTATATATATTGTGTTTATAATTTCAACATAAATATATTTTTGCTCGGTTGGTAGCGTGGCACTTTTGGATGCTTGAGGTTGTGGGGTTCAATTCCCTCGATCAGCATTTTTTGTTTTTATTAAATTATCAATCCTATCATGTACTCTTTTCATACTTTTGTTTGAGAAGATAATAGAATATTTTTAAATTTTATTTATAAACTGTCACTACTAGCATAAACAAAACCCAACAAATGTCACTTCTCTTTTTTCCAAAATAAAATTGAAAAGAAATCGAGAAAAAGTATATAGCTTCGAGTGCTTCACATCAATGTTCTCTCTCTCTCTCACCACACAGAAATGTAAATTTGCACTTCCCAATTATCTCCCCCCCCCAACACACACACACACACACACACACACACACACACATAAACAATTATACATAAATGAATACATAGACACACATGCACGAAATAAGATTGCCTTCACCAAATGAATGGTTCGTATGCCAAGTCCAAACTATAACGTCTAGAAAAAGAGTACAATGATTGAAATTAGTTTTTATATATTATGCACTTGGTCGTTTCAATCGAACATTACTATATATTATGCCTCCATTGACCGAAATTCCTAGATCCGCCACTGATTAAAATACACCCTTGGAGCTATCACTATAATAGAAGAGATAACAAAGTGGTTAAGTTTTGGGTTTCTGATCAAATTGTCTTTTTCCTGCAAGTGGCAAATGCCTTATGCTTTTTCGGTCCGTAACTTGGTCATCAAAGAGGTTCAGAACGAAACTTGCAAAATTGTAGTCTGCCCAAATGGATATTCGCATTTTTTATTGACTAAACTAATTATTCCAATTAGCTTATTATATGGATTTGAAATTTCCCTCAACAAAATCAAATGTCATGCAATGAGAAGGAGAACTTTCTTTAAGATTTGAACGATCCAATACAAAACTCTGTAATGATTAAAAAAATAAAGGATATAAAAATACATAATAAAATTTAATTATGAAATGTTAAGAAATTGTTGCTGCATTTCCAGTAAATTTGGTCACTTTCCCATTGTGCATTTATCTTCGACATCATAGCAGTTCTAGCACATTAACTATGTTTCACCACAATGTGCCTACCTATCCATCCATCCAGTGCCAATGATGTCCTATGAAGTTAGATTCATTGACATGCGGATTAAATGTTGGAAGTATGTCAGGTCCAATAAGTTCAGTTCTGGAAATTGCCCAAGGAAGACGGTATCTAACAGGCTAATAAATATATAGAATGTGAATGTCAAGTTTTATCCACTTTGAGCATGTGAATCTTTGCAGCTTTACTTATCCACAGTCATACGGCTGAATACGAGATCACTGTAGATATGAACAACTTCATTTGGGGTCACAATATTACTGCTAGCATATAGTAACTTCCTCTGGATAATGTAACACTTAAAGAAAGACGGGCGGAGCCAAAGGGGGGCAGGCTGGGGCCCGGCCCCTCCAAAGCTCAGGGGAAAAACCCATATGTGCCTAATTAGCACTGATATTACTATATTGGATATGGAAATTTTCTACAAAATGTGCTTAATTAACTCTTTATTACCCACAAAATACTAATTTGCACTTGTCAATGTAGCAATACTCTTACCATATGTATTGAATTAAATGAGCAATCAAATTTATTTATAAGGAAAATTTTGAGTTAATTGGTCAAAAGATTAACATTACCTCATAATTACATTTACTACATACCAATTTTGACTCTTCCAAATTAGTATGATGGTGTCTTCCTAAACTTAAGTGATAGATAATAAAATTATGGGATCTTTTAATCTTACTAAACACACTAAGTTTTTATCATATAAAATCAATTATTTTATTATTAAAAACAAACAAATAATAGTCTTGAAGCTAATAATAGATTCTTATAATAAACATATTTTAACTAGCAAATAATCAAATTAGAATGAGAACTACATCGTTTTTAATAAAAGAACAGTATTACATCATTGTAAAAATGAAAAAAGTATATATTACTGTATAATACAAAGTTAACATAAGTATTTTTGTCGATATATGATTATGACTTTGTTGCAAATGTATATTTTTTATAAAGATCTTAAGCCCCCTCAGGCCAAAGTTTCTGGCTACGCCCCTGACGAAAGAGAGATATTATTATAAAAGAAAAAAGATAATAAGAAAAAATAGGATAAGAGAGAGATGATTGTCTAACCTTGTGATAAATAATTGTCATAATGCTTGATCTTAGCTTCAACTTTAATTTCAGAAGATGAAAACTGTACTGTGTATCTAAGAAGGACCTGTACCACAAAATATTATGCAACAATATTAAAGATAAGGTCTTCATAGATAGGATATGTGAATATTATTTTTCCTCCAAATAAAGTTAGGACCTATCACACATCAGAAATTTCGTTACATTCTTTGGAGAGGATTACTGTTGCCTAATACCATGTAAGCAATATTTGCTCTTACTTAGGACTCAAAGACTACTGTAGAAGGCAAAGACAGTTGTATATTCTAAAACTCTAATTCTTTCAGAACATCATATCATGGTTCCATGCTTTTAGACTACCTCCTTTTTCAATATTTTCCAATGAGCAATGATCAACATATCATGCTAAATTTAGACCAGGAAAGAACAATCTTTTCAAAAAAATTAAAATCTGTGGATCAGCATATGATAAAATTTCCATAGGCGATGAGCAACGCATCATGCTAAAAATAGACCCAGTATTGCATTAATCTTTCTGCAGCAACAACTACTGAACAATTACTGGGGAATGGACCTAGATTCACCCTTGAAGCTTGAGGTTAAGAACTTAAGACGCATAATAAGAACTAAGCAAATACTTGAAGAAAACAAAAACTTTCTCTGTAGGCTAATATTTCTATAAGTGCACAAGAACTTTACCATGTACAATTGGCATGCATTCTCAAATATACCGGTTCATAATACAATATAGATCGCATGAAATATACCAGTTAATGAGTAATGAAGTGTCAAAATGAAAAGCCAAGGAAAATGCTAAAGCAAGAAAAATCATAGCATTGCTGTGTTTTTTTCTATTGGGTATTAAAATAATTTTGTTTAGGAAATCGTCATTTTTGTTCTTATAGACTTTACCCCCAGTACAGGAGAATATAGAAAACGCCATATGATTTTAGAATTATGGCAAGCCCCTTCTCTTGTCCATAGTTTTCTCGAACAAGAATTTGGCACCGGTTAAAGAGGGTTGATGTCAAAATAATAATTACCCAACAAAATCTTTGTCAATTTTTTCAGGGACCATTGCTTCAAAGCAGACCATGCAAGTGTCAATTTTTATGGGAAAATAATTAGATGTTATTAATAAACCTAACTAACTGTTCCTTGTAAGTGCAACCTTGAAGCATAGCCACCTCAAAGTCCCACCCGAGTTATAGCTAAATTCTAATGCACATTTCTTTAAATTTCATTAATTTCTCTCTTCAAAAAAATTTGCATTAAATTTATTCTCTTGTACTAATTAAAAAAATATAAGTGATGAAAGCAGAAGCTACTTATAATTATTGAACAGGCCACACATCAAGTTATCAATATGTCTGAAATAATATTTTGCTAGTCATACTTTGGGGTTCCCTGATGACTTTGACAGATGGAAACCAAGTATTATAACTGTTTCAAGTATCAGCTCGGCCCAGCCCTTACGATATGAAACAAGTGATTGTAGATATAGGTAGAGACAGGGGCGGACCCAGGAATTTTGGTCAGAGGAGACACATTGGCAAATACATTTACGCCATCACAATTTGATAATTAAAATAAAAGCTAAATTAATATGAGAATAATAACTTTTACCATATTATATACCTAGAGTTCATAAGTTGGGATGCAGAGTTTTATTTAAAAGTTACTAGCAAGGTTCGAGAACTCGGTTTCGGATTCGGTTTCCATCTCTCAAAATTTTATTAGTTTCAGTGGGTTTCGGTTAGTTTCGCTTATCTCGGTTCAGGTTTCGGTTTCAGTTTTGATGGTAATACATACATACATATATGTAGATATAGTAAATATATGATTGTATATCACAAGACAATGATCTTAGTATTAAAAAATCCAGCCAAGACAAGACCTAATGCAAAATACATTGGAAAGTTAACTTAGATAAGTATTAATATATAGTTTGGGTCGACTTTTGTGGCCTTCTTAGGATGAAAATAGCCTGACCAGTTGTACCACAAATGAAAACTATGGCCTTAATCATCTTTGGCAGGCAAATAGCGACTACCCACTATGAAAACACCTCAGATCTAATGATGAAGGCCTATAGAGATCGCGATAATTGCAAAAACGGTAAAAAAAAAATTAGTTATTTCAGGTTTCTAATTGTATGTTTGGTTTCGTATCGGTCTCCACCAAAACCTATATGAAACGATCACGTATCGATAGTTTCGGACGAAACCTCGAACCTTGGTTACTAGTGCTTCTTCAAGTTATTAATGTGGGACTAAGTTTCCCTTGTTTAAAAAAACACTAAATAAAATCAAAACTAATAATGAGTATTTAAGGATTTAAACACATGACCTCCTATCTAGGAATCAAATGTATTGCCACTTGGGTTATTTGCTTTAATGAATTAATTTAGAAGAATTTAAGTATATATGTAACATTTATCCAAGAAACGCCCAACTTTGGTTGCGACCAATAGTCAGTCTTTTTTCTAGAAATTTGAGAGGGGGCACATGCCCCCGTCTTACTGTAGGCCACCCATGGGTAGAGATAGATATCGTTTGCTTGAATATCGGCCGATATTCACATTTTTAATATCGGCGGATATTCATATTGTCTAATAATATCTTGGGTAAGGGTTTTGGCTTCCAAGGTTTCGTCTTTGAACCCTTAAACCAAAATAAATATTAAGAAAATGAAATATTTTTTGAATAATTTGGCAACACATTACAGATCAAATTATAATCATCCAAAATAGGCAACATCCACGTAAGAATATTTTTCAGAATATTCTAGTGAAGGTTAACGGAGGATATCAAACTGCTTCCATCAGTACAAATTGCAAGATATTTAAGTGCAACATAAGAACTAGGTATTAAATTGTAGAGTACGTCAACTTCGAGGTATTTCAAAGTAATTTATCCCCAGATATTCTGTTGTTCGCTGTTTTAGTTGAGTTAAACCAATGGATCGACGACATTTTAGGACTATATATCGTATCTTATAAGTATAAAATCTATATTCATGAATATGTGTGACGCCCGAAATATGTACGATAGATAAAAATCCCTGATATGATTGTCCAATATTGACCATATCCCCAATATGGAGTCGGATATTTGCTATCCAACACAGAAAACATCTATCAATATGATATTCGAAACCTAGAGTGATACCCAAAGAGATATGAATCTACTTGTGGCTGCAAGCATGACAGTTTAAGAAATAGATATGAAAGAGATTCATCAGGTGGCATTCACTGTGCAAATTGCAAAATGCTTCTGAGGATGGGAGGGGACCTTAACTAATTTTCCAATAATACCACTGACAATTGAATTCATTATGACAAGCCCCTTATCCAAATTTTCGATTTGCAATGAGTCTGCTTAGGTTCCAAACCAGAGCACACCATAAAGTGAAAATACCATAGGCTGAGTGCAACAGAAGAAAGAAAATTCTGAAAGATAAGATGATATATTAGATAGAAGTTACCTAAGGATAATGCTTCTTTCCTAATTTCTCAAACTCTACACTGGAAAAGTACAAAGTCAAATGACCGATAAAGAGTTCTGGTGCCCTTCAAATAAGAAAAAATTATTAGAAACCTACAAAAAAAACTGTGGAGCAAATCCTAGATATCCGCAACTGTACATTGTGCTAGGGATATTCTCGCTTGGATGAACAAAAACTCATGAATGAGAAGCATTGCTGAGCACAGGGAGAAACCTCTTTAAATTGAACAGATTCAAGAATGGGGGAAGAGACGTGCCACTAATTAGTAATATTTTAGTATGATACCTTTCACCTTAAGGTTGATGACTAATTTTACATTGTGATTAAAGAACTCCTTTATGGAATAAGAATCAATAAGATTAAAACATAGTGCATATTCATTTTATCAATCTCAGATTAAGCATATATAGACTGTTCTGTTTTACTCTTGGCTTTACTAATGGACTAGGTATGAACTTGATTCCTTGTAGAAATTCTATGATCTTTCTCCTTCTAGACTATTATCTCTAGTCTAGGGAAAGTTGGAGGAAGCCATACTTTCCTCGGTTATGAATTTGGCAGTAATTAAGGAATGGTTAGCGTCAGGTCAACAACTGATCATAGAACTATGTCAGATATTTCATGGAGCTTTATTTCCCATCCGACCCCATTGTAGGGAAAAAAGCATAGATGTAGAACACTTATGGAGAACTTGATGCCTATACAGATTCCCCGTTGTGTCTGGAAGGAGTTTAATATACAAACTTTCTGAATAATTGTAATAAAAAGGCCTGATTTCACAACAATACCTTAAGCTTTTAGTGTTCTTCATACAAATACCTTAAACCTTCATTGTGACAAACAAATACCCTACTTAGCAAAATGCACAAATGCTTTAAGCTTTCATTTAATAATTAATACCTAACGTTGTTTTTGGAGATATAATAAATAGATGTATAAAGGTCAACAGTTATCATCTAAAATGACATAAGGTATTAAATTGAAAGTTCAAGGTACTTATTTGCAATATAATACGTTTAGAGCATTTATTGGTAGCAAAAAAAAAAGTTGAGGGCATATATCTGAAATTTATGCCAGTAGAAAAGAAGTGTTCTTCGTTAAACCGCAAACTGGATCGTTTGACAAATAGGATAGTGTAATATATGAACACCGCAGAGCTGCTTATGTCAAAAATACCAGAGAAAAGTAGATACTTGATGATGGAAGTAAGCCCCAGAGCAGAAGCGAGAATATATCCATCTCTGCGGCCAGACCCTGAAATGATAGATCAAAAAGAAGCTCCTAACTTTCATATAGTTTCAACAGTGAGAAGGGCTGAAGAACAATCATGCAAACAATTAAAGGCAGGATACACCTATGTATTGTAAGGTTTTCATTACGTTTAAAAGAGTGGATACACATAAGAGGAAGCTCTATTACACATAGTTACTTCACTGTCGAAAAATAAATAAATAAATAACTGCAGCAATCATCCTTCAAGAATATTTATGCAGGTATAGGTAAAAGGTCAAAACAGAGAAGTCTATTAAAGGTCCAAAACCTACACTACCATACATAAGTTCTATAAGCAAAGAGTGTACAGCTGGCATATGCCAATTTCATGCTACTAATTAATGTAAGCAACACCAAGTAATGTAAAATAATTGATCCATCCAACAGTATTATTTTCACCTCCACAAAAGTTGAAAAGTCAGAAACACTAAAACAAATAAAACAAAGAGGAATAAGGAAGGACCCCAAGTAATCGTCATTAAGATGTACATCAGCCTAGCATCATCTATATCAAAACAAAAATGAACTAAAAGCAGAGTGATCGGTCTTAAACTTCTGCATCATCGTATTGCTTTGGAAAATACACCTTTTATGTTGTCAGATTACAGTTCCAGTCACATACTCCCTTTGGCTACAATACAAGTACCTACAAACGGCACCTCTTTCGTATACTAAATCTGCCAAGTTGATGCGCCAATGCCTACTTAATGTTCACCGACTTATCCATCTTTCACTTTCGTTTAAATAATTATGGTTTATTGCCCGTGAAAGCGTACGAGCGCTTTATGCGGTCCCTCTAAACCGTATCAAAAATACCTGTTGAACGTTCCAACAGTTTTCTTAAGTGTGCAAGAAATACAGCAAAAGGAGTAGGGGCATGCCTTCAAACAAGTCCTGTCGCAAAAAAATAAATAAATAAATAAAGACCGGTGTGATATACACCGATTGTTCACTCTTAAGCCGATATGACATACATCACTGAGCAACCAATGTCCCAGCAAAGCGCATCAGCACAATTAAGCCGTGTGACATACACTATTTATGCCAACAACAGCACAAAACTTCCAGATATCTGTTCTGGAATTTGCTCATATCCGAGCGTCTCAAGTGGCGATCACGTTATCGCTTGTAACCACAATAGTGCCAAGGATATGCCTTGGGCACTGGCACTGTTTTCAAAATCACGTTTTGGACAGTAACACCGTACCCCTAGGTGTTTACTTTTCAAGGCGTTGTATTAGCAGCAAATTTAAAAAAGAAAATTGCATAAAAATGTTTTTGCATGAAAACCATCTACCAGCATGTGTTTGCAAGCTGCATCCCCCAGTATATTGTTTCTCACCACCTTCTTTTGACCAGAAAAGAAGTAGACAGGACAATCTCGTAGATCAAAAGACTTGTGACAGTCCCCAAAGCTAATCCTTTTTCAAAACAATCTTTTCAAAAATACACAGAAAACTAGTAGAAGTTGAGCAAAGACTCGTGTGTGGCTAACAAAGTACCACTTTTCGAAAAGAAAATTTACGACCAAAGGAGTGGCTAACCATGCCCCACCCTTATGGTTATGCAAGGCTAGTAGAAACAGTCATGTTCCGTGTCTTGCCAAGCAACCAACATGGACCAAGACCTAAATGCCAATTTAGTTCGGTTTTGGGCAAATATAAGTTCTCATGATCATCCATAAGCTATGAAGAAATTATTTTCCTATTTTATGAATCCATGTATACTAACCGAAACTGCTTTGTGATTCCTAATCGGTGACGAATTCAACATACTGGTAATTATGGTTGAAATCAATACTTTACAGCATGCCAATTTAGTTGAAGACACATGACAACCTTGGTCCATTTCACCAAACATCCTTTTCATTTAAATCTGTGACATCATTTTTACTAGAATTGCAATCATTTGGACAGGAAAAACTTCATTTCGATCTGTGCAATGTGCATCTGCAAGTGTATAAGAAGAACAATAGAAAATGTGTTAGATAATGTTGACCAAGCGGCCAACATGCGGCTAGTTAATCCCCTCTCAAAGAACTTTGTATAGCTACCACTAAAAGTATATTATATAACTAAGAGCATGGTCAAAAAGTGTAAGATGCACATTCAGAAAATAAACCAGAGGAGCCAAGCTATCTGCCAAGTTTATCATTTCATTCATTTGATTTCTACCAGGAGCCCCCTTGATTACATGTATCAACTTTAATGTGGCAGGAATATTTCAATGAAGAAATATGTAAGCACATTACTCGAGCACCAAGTTAAGGTATTCTGCTAATCAATATGTTAACAATATGATTTATAGTAAAATAAGCACACCTTGTTCAAGAAATTTAAGCAGCCTGTTAAGAAGTAAAGGCCCCAGGAAACTAACTGCATCATTTACTCCCTGCATAATATATTGAAAGAACTGGCAGTTAGTAACGGATACAATTAATCACATCAAAGCTTTAAAGCTTATGCATAGTGATGTATAAAGTATGTTGATTAAAGTACAAAGATTTACTCCCAGAATGGAATGTGTAGGAACAAACAGTTGTTACTTCACGTTAAATGAAAGATAAAATTATTAATTCATACCAATCTAAAAGTAACTTAGATATCGAAATTTTCAGCTGCAGATGAATTTAATAAGTAGGCAAACACTGCTCATGTAATAGAAGTGGTAATTGCAGGTTGATAAAAGGTATTTCAAGGTTCGAGGTTTCAGCCGAAACCCAAGGGTTTCGTCCGTATCAGACCAGTTTCGGTAGGAACCAGTCCAAAAACAGCCTTAAAACTCGGTATCGGTCGGTATCGGCCAATATCGGCTGGTCTCGGTCAACTATCATCCTATATCGACTGGTATCGATCAGATATCGGCCGAAATTGACCGCCCGATAAAGGCAATTTTTCTCTATTGGCACCATATAAATGTGAACTTTTACCGTTCATATATAAAATAGATTGCTCACTAATTTTCCCCTTTCATATATCAAAATTGGGTTTTTTTCTTCCAAATTTAATACATTGGGTACTTTTTAAAATGGAAATTTATAAAAGCATTCTTAATTGATTGTGTATGTAATTACATGTCGTTTTCTTCTATATACTTGCTAATTAGTTATCTTTTGCCTGCTATCTTTTAACTTTCTAGTCCTATACATATTTATGTACATGTATGCATGTATTAATGTACATACATACACATGTACACACTGCATGAATATTAAAACTGAAACCGAAACTTGGACCGAAACTAACAAAGCCAAGCAAAACCCAGCGACACTAAACCGAAACCGATCGAGTTCTCGAACCATGGGTATTTCACCTTCATTTATGAATTTGTTAAGACTTTTCAAAAAGCGACGAAGGGTAAAGGTGTGCCTGATGGATGGTTTCTGAAGCTTGTAGTTCTAACCAATTTAATCAGTGTGGTAAGTTTAGATCATGAAGAGTTAACTAGTTTGGTGGTTGTGATGCAGCACCCCATAGAGGATGTCCCAAAGATCATATCCTTGTTCTTCCACCAACCAAGCATGCATAACTGGAAATAATTAACCCTGCTACTTCTCGAATGATAGCTCCAATCAATTCTTGGGCCCATTGCTGCAATTATATGGAATTATTTTTGGGTTGTGGCACACTTCCCCAGTTCATTCCAAGTTTATTCTTGGTGTCTAGACAAACGCTGGTCTCCTGCAGCCATGTGTATATACCAGGAAATTAGGATGCTAGAGGTGCATCAAAGAGGCTCTAAAGGCAAATTCGTGAGTTTTAGAGTAGCCCAGTCTTCTGTAGAGTCACTCAGCTCTACCTGAATCTAGCTCTACAAACAAATAAATCTTGGTGTAGCTTCCCAATACCCTTTGTTGCTCCTGCTTGCAGAGTATTGAGAAGATTTGACCTAATATGAAATCACCATGCAGTATCATTTTATAGACTATCATGTGGCAATATCTCTTCAGGAGGCAGCAACGGAGATTTTTTTTTTGGTTGGCGGGTGGTGGGGGGAGTAAATGTAAATATATAGTGCATAATATATTGTTGACTTGAAAACGAATGATAGCAAGTGAATAATAAGATTAGTAACCCTGGGGTTGTCTAGTTTCCTACACCATTAAGGAAACTTTTGGAATTTTCCATTTGCAATTAGATTTATTATCCAGTAATTTAAACAGTATAAAAAAGTTTTCGAGTCTTTTTATAGTTATACTTTCCTTTCTAATATACCGAGGTTGGTATTGTCTTTCCTTTAATAAAAAAATAAGCTCCTTTTGGAGTCTATAGTTGTCAAAAAACTAGGTTTAGGATTACATATAAGGTAAAGCTATACAATTATAGACATATACTTCTTTTTTTCTTAAAGAACTTATAGTTGCAGCACTCGGATCAATTGATCTGGCGTATCCTAGATCATTTGGATTAATCCACTCAGAATTATAGATTTTAAAATCTTTATCAAGCAAGAAGTTTGGTTTGGGAGTATAAATAAACCGCAGTTAGGTTCCCTCGACTCCTAAGATTCCTGATATATATGAACTTAATACTTGTTAAGAAACATAGGTATTGTAGGAGAAGCACTCATAATTAAATTGTAAAAAGTGCTAGGCGAAGCTAAGCGGTTAGGATACTGCCTAGCACCTAGCCGCCAAAGTGCCGCTTAAGCTAAGCGGGTTTTTTAATTTTAATTAAAATTATATTTCATGTATATATAAAATAGCAAAATTCATATAAACATCTAAATATAATGAATTTAGAAAATATACTGAATTTATATAGCAACTTAATATTGAATGGAGTAACATATATCAAAAAAAGATAAATGAAATATAATGCTAAATCATAAATTTCTAATTGAACTTTTCAGCTTGCATATCACACACCTCGTGAAATAAAATTGAAAAGAGAAGAGAAACATAAGAAGAACGTAAAATGATTTGCACAAAATTACTCAGGGTTTTGCCAATGATCCTTTAGAGACTTGAAAGGAAGAAATGAGACGAAAGCGTTGACGGGAATACCTTAGGGTTTCTTCATTTGTGTAATTTGAAAATAAATCGAGATGCATACTATATTTTAGAAAGGATTTAAAGTCATGTATTCTGAGAAAAAAACTTAAATCTGACGCGTGAAACTTGTGTTATAACCCACTTAAGCACCCACCTCGAAAGAAGAGCCCACTTAAGAGTTTAAAGTGCCTAGACCGTTTAACGCAACCGTTTAGGATCAAAGTGGAGCGGCTTGGGACTACTTCCGCTTAGGCGGCTTTTTGGAGCATTGATCATAATGTAATTTTATTGAAACAAAACTTAATAAAACAACTCAAAAAAAAGGAGGCTAGATCTATCGATGTATTTATCACTAGCACGGGTCCGGGGAGTTACCTAAAAAATATGTTATCGCATAGATGACAAGAATCGTAACTAAATTTTATTGTTGACAAATCTTTCAAGCTTGACCTAAATTCTTTAGAAATAATTTAGAAAATTTCTTTATTTTCTTTCAAAACAATTCCATAAAAATTATCTTTACACATTTATACATATTGCATGTATTCAATAGCTGACAAATTGCATTGAAAATTTCTGCCATCATTACTAATTGTATTCGAAATTTGGAAAGATATTCTCCGGAATCTTCCTACCATCATCAATGATTGTTGTGAACTTCCGTCCTCCTCTAGACGACAGTTATCTTCACATCATCGTGGGCTCTTCTCTTGTTAATTTTCATATTATATAATTCAACTCACTACTTATAATATATATTTCAAAAGTGTGTATAACTTTTAATATATATTTCATAGCCTTATTGGTAGTCGGTCTATAGTATATGGATTTTCATTTCCTATAACTATCCATATTCATATTTGCATCCGCCAACGACCATATGATACGAATATGGTAACATCTATATTCGATACGTATCCGATATATGAGGACGTATACAAAGTAATAGTGAGTGTTGATTGCAGTTTTCCAAAAGACATCGGAGCCTCATCTAATTTTCCATGCAATATGCATGTACATATACAAAGTAATAGCGAACGGATGTATCTGATCAATAGTTTAAGTGTTGATTGCAATTTTTCAAAATACATCTGAGCCTCATCTAATTTTCTATGCATGTACATATATAAAGTAATAGTAGACGATTGATTACAATTCTCAAAAGATATCAAAGACCTCATCTAATTTTCCATCCGCATATATTTAATGAGAAAATGTTTTCCATAGATGTTATATTACAATCTAGATTAAATAGTGATAATTCATATGAAAATAAATACAGATAACAACAACTGAGCCTTTTATCCCAAGCATATGGGGTGGACTACATGAACCAACATGAGAATCACGCCGAGTCCAGCACATGAATCCTCCGCCTCCACTCACTCCTATCGAACAATATACTTTCATTGAGGCCTTTTGGCAACCATATCGTCTCGTATCACCTCCATCCATGTTTTCTTCGGTCTCCATTTTGCTCTTTTGCCATTGCCCATATCGAGAGTATCTATTCGTCGAACCGGTGCTTCCATAGGTCTGCGTCGCACATAACCAAACCATCTTAACCGGTTTTCCCGCATCTTCTCCTCCACGGGTGCTACACCAACTTTTGCACGAATATCCTTATTTCGCATCTTATCTTTTCTAGTGTTACCGCATATCCAACGAAGTATGCGCATCTCCGCTACGTGCATTTTCTGTGTATGATACTTCTTAGGAGCTCGCATTCTGTACCATATAATAAGACAGGCCGAATAGTGCTCCGATAAAACTTCCCTTTCAATTTTAACGGAAAGTTACAATCACATAAAATCTCTGTTGCACTCTTCCATTTCAACCAACCAGCCTGGATCCTTTGATTAATATCACTATCGATCTCTCCATCCTTTTGGATGATGGAACCTAGATATCTAAACTGATCGCTCGGTGATATCTCTTGCCCTTCCAATGTTATACCAATATGGTTTTGACTTCTCTGTTTACTAAATTTGCAATGCATATATGGTGTCTTGGACCTTCTCAATCTGAACCTCCGAGATTCCAATGTTTGCCTCTATAATACTAGTTTGGCATTAACCCCTGGTTTCGTCTCATTTACTAGAACAATATCATCAGCGAATAAAATACACCAAGGTACCTCATCTTAGATAGTTCTAGTAAGCTCATCCATTACGATGGTAAACAGGAATGGATTTAATGCAGATCCTTGATGTAAACCAATTGTAATCGGAAAATCACTCGTTAGACCGCCGCAAGTTCTGACATTTGCCACTACTCTATCATACATATCCTTGATTATGTCAATATACTTGACGGGGACCCCTTTCTTTATCATTATCCCTCATAATACCTCTTTAGGTACCTTGTCGTACACTTTTTCTAAATCAATAAATATCATATGCAAATCTCTTCTCCTCTCTCGAAAATACTTGACAAGTTGACGAAGCAAATGAATAGCCTCTGTCGTCGATCGTCCAGGCATGAACCCAAACTGGTTCTATGTTATCTTAATATCCTTTCTTAGCCTGTGTTCAATCACTGTCTCCCAAAGTTTCATGGTGTGACACATAAGTTTTATTCCACGGTAGTTTGAGCAAGTTTGAATGTCACTTTTATTCTTGTAGATAGGTATAAGGATACTTTTCCTCTATTCATTTGGCATCTTTTTTGTCTGCCAAATCTTATTAAACAGATCTGTCAGCCATTTAATGCCTATTTCCCCTAAGCATCTCCAAACCCCGGTAGGAATCCCGTCAGGACCAACTGCTTTTCTTAAACACATTCTGTTCAAAACTTCTTTAACCTCAGGTAGTCTTATTTTACGTATGAAATCACGGTTTATATCTTGAGATTGAATGACAAGTCCATCCAAATTCTTAGTAAAGCTCTCATTGAACAATTTGTCAAAATAATCTCTCCACCTTTTCTTGATATCCCCATCTCGAACTAAAACCTTCTGATTTTCATTTTTGACACACTTCACCGCACATAAGTTTCTGGGCTTCCTTTCTCGCATCCGAACAATCCGATATATATCATTTTCAGTCTCTTTAGTGTCTAATTTCTCGTACACTTTCTTGTAGACCTTAGATTTAGCTTCCTAAACAGCTTTCTTAACTTCCTTTTTAGCCATTTTATACTCTTCAAATCTCTCCACATCTCTACTTTTCTTCAAATGTTTATAAGAATCCATTTTAATTTTAATAGCGGTCTTTACTTCTTCATTCCACCATGATGTGTCCTTAGATGGTGGAGCACCATCTCTCGACTCACCAAGTAGATCTCTAGCTACTCTCTTGATACAACTAGTCATTTTGTTCCATATTCTGTCTGAATCATCTTCCGAATGTCAATCCGCTTCTTGGACTACACGGTCTATAAAAGCCTTTTGGTTACCTTCTTTCAATCGCCACCATTTAATTATAAGCTCTACCTTACGTCTAATCTTCCTATGTCCTCTTCTAAATCGAAAAGCTAGAACTAAAAGTCTATATTGAGTGGTTACACTCTCACCTGGCACTATCTTATAGTCGATACAACAAGCTCTATCTATTCTTCTCGTCAGAAAAAAGTCTATTTGACTAGCACTTGATCCGCTCCTAAAAGTGATAAGGTGGGACTCTCATTTCCTAAATCAGGTGTTTGCTAAGAATTAATAAATACAGATAACTCATCCGAAAATATATTGCGTGTATCTAAGATAAACTTAGAATGGGCCAAATGCATATATGTATTAACTTAAAATATAAGGGATGGGGGATTAATTTCTCACAAGCAAATGAAAAACGGCTCTGTGTGGATAAGCTTGGAAGAGGCTAAATGCAAATTTCCTTAAACATAAAGGGTGGAGTCTAATTTTCCATGCAAGAAGGCAAAAAAGAGCCTAAAGATGGAATCTTTTCTCATAGGATACGATTATGGTAACATCTACATCTGATCCATATCCGATCGATGAGAACGTATATAAAGTAATTGTGAAAGTGTTGATTACAATTTTTCAAAAGACACATGAGCCTCATCTAATATTTTGCATGTACGTATACAAAGTAATAGTAGACGGGCGTATCAATGGATGAGAACGTATACAAAGTATTAGTGAAAGTGTTGATTGCAATTTTTTAAGAAACATGTGAGCCTCATCTAATTTCCATGCATGTAAGTATACAAAGTAATAGTGGACGGGCTGATTGCAATTTTCAAAAGATATCAAAAGCCTCATCTAACCATCCATGTGTCCAGGAAGAAAATTCTTTCCATAGATGTTACGGTACAATCAAGATTAGTGATAACTCGTATGAAAAAAATATAGATAATTCATCTGATATATATTACGTATATCTGAAGATAAACTTACAATGGGCCAAATGCATATTAACTTAAAATGTAGGGCGAAGGATTAATTTCTCGCAAGAAGACGAAAAACAGCTCTGCATAGATAAATTTAGAAGGGACTAAATGTAAATTTCATGAGACGGAAGGGTGGAGTCTAATTTTCCATTCAAGAAGACAAAAAAGAGCTTGAAGCTGGAATCTTTTCCCATAGGGTTTTATATATAGTATCTAGCATGCCAAAGGTTCATGTAGAATATCAAAATATCTAACTACCCCTTATTACTTTACTAAATAACCCTCCACTCTTTAACCCATAATCAACTCTTTTGTAATATATAAGCAAATCATATTTAATAGCTCTCATATTAACTTTATTCTTAGCACTCAACCTCAAGCTGGAGAGCATATAACATGTGCTCTAAGTTTGTTACAAAAAATTGCTCGCTCTTAAACTCCCTAATGGTTTTCATGACGAGTTGCAACGAGCCACTTGAACTTGCAACTTTAGTGAAACTTTATAAATGACATGTGACTTTCATGATGTCTCGACAAGTTGTAATGTGCAACTTCCATGTTTCTAAAAAACTTGTGATTTTCTCCGTTGTCTTTGAAAACTTCTAACTTTCATGTTGTCTTTGAACTAGGCTTCTGTGAACTCTTCTGGCACTTTCTCTCAAACCATGAACTATCTCGACAACTTGTTCTAGCACTACATCTGTTACACAGTCTTTACGAACGGAACTCTCACATAATATTGTTGGTTTAGACCAACCACGCTCTTATTTACTTGTCTTGCATTTTCTTCATAACCCGTCAAGATCTTCGTCCAGATAACTCACCCTTGAGATTGCTTCATGTTGAACCAGTTGTTACCAACATTCTAGATGACTTGTTTTGAAAACTCTTGACAACTCGTCAAGATCTTCACTCTAAGTGAAACTGACTGGTCATGAATTCCGTGAATCACCGGTATAATATGTCGGTTATCCTTATAGACTAGTTCTGACTCCTCTTGAGCAACATTAGCTAGAGGTTGCTCCATGTATTCGGACGTAATGTGTCGAGCAAAACGATGACAACAAACTAACAATATCTTTCAGTGAACGAGCCCCAGTTTCAAAAAATGAGCACAAACAAACAAGCAAATATCTTGAACGAACAAATTGACGATGTAAACCACAAATGAGCAACAGTTTCCAAGGAACAAACAAACATATTTAACGATCGAACAGAACTCAAGCGATCTTCAACTAAAAGTTTCAACAAACGTTTTCCTTTTCACAAGCTACTTGAACAAACTATAACAGACAAGTTCATCGGACAACTTTAACAATTGAACGACTTCAACCAACTGGCATCAACTTCAACAAACTTCGATGAAACTTCAACAAATTTTAGTAACAAATTTTAACTTGAACAAACTATACAAACTTGAACTTAACCAGCAGTTTAAACGAGCTCTCTCGAGCAACTTCAACGAACAAAATATCAATACAACGATCTTAAACGAACAGCTTCAACAAATAGTTCCCCAAACGTCAACACGGTTCCAACGAACAGCTTGAACATCTCAGCAAACTTCAACAAACAAACATTCTTAATGATCCTCAATCAACAGCTTGGTCAAACTTTATGAACGACTTGAACGGAATTTCACACACCTAAATGAACAATTTCAGCAACTTGAACGAATTTTTACGAACTTTGGAAAGCTTCAATGTCAAACATTGAACAACTTGGAGAGCTTCAACGTTGAACAAACTTCACATTTCAAACTACTTGAACAAACTTTGATAAGCAACTTCATCAAATTTCTTCAACAAACTATTTTTCTTTATCAGATGTTAATTTCAATGCATTTCAACACTTTCTTTCTTTTTTTCTTATTTCTTTAACAAACCGCAATTTCAATGAATTTCGAATTTCGAACTTCACCAACGAACAATATCACCGCACCAGTTTTCAATAAGCAAATACACAACCATGAACTTTATTTGGTAGCTGGATGACCCGAGCCTAGTCTCCCACACAATTAATTCAGTACTGGCAGTCCTTAATATACTCAAAGATATGTGAGGCAATCTACCGATATACCAATACCAATGTGAGTATGCTAAGTACATGCGAAATCCCAAGTCTGGGTGTACCCAATCCACTAGGGCTTTAAGAGAACCAAAAACGCATTCCTCGACAGGTAGGGGAATAAATTTTAATGATTATGAAAAATAAATAATAATAAAATAATAAAACACAAAAGAAAAAGGAAAAATCGGGTTTTTTCTTTCTGCAGATTTTTCTTTTTTATATATGAATTTTCTAGGATTTACCTCAAGTTCCGAGATCTAGGATTTCTCGAAACATGGCGACAGCTAGGGCGGCTAGAGTTGATGGACCTTAGAAGGAGGCGGGACTTGACAGGGCTCAGGGGTCCCTGCTATTATTTTGCTCATGTTATTCTACACTATTAGATCCAACAGTGAGTGAGAGGGTAAAACATGGAGCCTATAGTGTTCTATTATATATGATGTGCGGTAAAGATTTAATGATAGTATGGAAATAGCATGGGATAATAGCACCATCCCCCAAGTCCGACTTGACAATGGTAATCTTGTCAAAAGTGGTGGCAACTGCAAATCTTTAATGGTGATGGAGGATACGGTTAGGGTGTTGGAAATGTAGTGGAGGCTAGGGTTTTGGAGTTGAAGATATAAACTTTGCTATGATTCCATGTTAAGAAACATATATATTGGAGGAGAAGCACTCGTACTATTGGAGAAAACAATTCAAACATAATTTTATTGAAGAGAATAGAATCAAGAGAGAAGGCTAGATCTACCTCTATTTATAATAAGATGCATATGGTATGCATAAAGTATCAAATATCTAACCAAATCAAATTTACTCTCAAATATCAATTTATTCTTAACAATAATTTTTGCTTTTATTCCTATTTTCCTTTCTTGCTTAACATAATCCCCTCCTCCCATAAGGTACAATGATTTGTTTTATCTTTCTTCACCATTTACTATGCTCCTCTTATCCTCGTACTTCTCGTCTTAGGACACTGATTTTCTTCCCCTACGTGTTGCCAGTGTAGATTGTCCTCTTCTTCAAAGAGAAGAGGCGAAAAATAGGATAGAAACACTAAGAAATAAAGGAGCAAGGGGAAAGAAGAAGAGATGGGTGGCAGCCAACAACAGCAATTGTCCCAACTCCTCTTCATCCACTTTCCTCTCGAATTAAACAAGTCATCAACAGTGTCTATGCCTGATCAATGTTTTAAATGTCAGATATCGGTGTTGTATCGGTCCAAAGATTTTGATATCGGCTATCGGAGAAATTTCGATGATATTTCCTAAATATTTGTTCTACAGTTTTGTATTATAAATGTCGTTGATATAACTTATGTTTTTAACAAAAATGTCATCATTATGACTTAATATAAATTGTTAGTTCTATTAAATGAATTTATTCATCAATAACTCAATGGTATAGCGATCGCCTATAAAGCGAATGGTCGTAGGTTCGAACTAGAAAGCCCCTTGTCTAGGACAAACTCGAAATCTCTTGTCAACAGCATGCAATTGATGTCGAAGTCAAACTCCAACTCGAAACCCATTAAGATCTGAAGTCGAAACTCGAAACCCTTTAAGATCTGAAGTCGAAACTCGAAACCTTTGTCGACGAGGATCGTCTTGAGTTTACAGGATGAGGACGAAGTCGAGCTTGAGTCGACGAGAATCGCCTTTGCTGAAAAGTTGAGCCGTCTTCTTTTGAGAGATCGATTTGTTCTTTTGAGTGGATCGATTGGGGCAATATGGCTAATTACTAAACTTGTAAAATAAGTTGTAATGTTTATAACTTAAGGGACAAAAAACCCATAATAAAAGGTTTTGACAAGCAAATTGAAATTTCGCCCGATATCTCAAAATTTCGCCCACAGAGAGAAATATCAGCCGATATGCAAAAATTTCAGCCGATATATTTTTAATTTCGGAAAAAGAAATAATTTTGTAACTGTGTCGATTACTCACTAAAACCGAAATTTCGGAGATATATATAGGATTTCGGCCGACATTTAAAACATTTTGCCTGATTTAAATCAAATTATATACTCCAAAGTTCCCTTTGGGCATGCCCAAGAACAACAACGCTGCCCTCATGTACACTAAACGTCTAAAGGTTAATGACAAGTTTACTGCGTTGAAACAAAAAGTTCAATAAGAAGATGGTGCATAAATTTAACAAAGGAGGTGAACTTTTTTGAAGAAACAAAAAGAGAATCATAACGATGTGAATTTTGCTTTAGACTGGGTAATAAAGTAGAATGGCCAATCTGATCATAAAAGTAGTTTAGGAAAGATTTACTTCGCCTTGACATGACAAAAAAGATTTAAAGCAATGCAAAACTTCCGGATCAAGAATCAATAACAAGCATGGGTATGTTGTTTCAGTTATAAAACAATTATGATGCTGACACAATCTCAAAATCACAGTTATGGAGTACAGGGTACAAGAAGGTATAGCAACATATTAAAATTATTTGTTTCTGCTAACAATAGATACATCATCCTCCTCCTCCTTTGAGTCATATATCTCAAGGAAAAAAGAAATGCTATTGTAAAAAATGTGTTACAATTCTAAGTAATATAGAAAATTTTGAAAAGAGAAAAGGGGTATAAGCCTTCTATCATAGTTGCATTAAAAGAATAGGTACCAAGAATGGGTAAGAAGTACCTTCAATACTCCTAGTCGTATATATGGCCACCCATAAGAATTGAAAATTGCTCTAAACAATGATGGGCGAGAGGAATATTTATTCTGTTCAGCTGACCAGCATCTTAATAGAGTATTATGGCAAGAAGGTGGCATAAGCTCACAAGGTAATTGAACCAAATCTTCAAAATCAAGTTGCTTGATGGCGCCACTGTCCATCATAACATTGACAAACTTGAAAGTTAAAAGGTCCCAGTAACCGATAATTTTCAAACCCTGCGAGAGTAGGAAGTCAATCATCAACTGAAAATTACCTTACAGTTATGAAGAAACTGCTTGACAAATAATATACGCTGGTCAGAATTTATAAGAAAAAATAACTTAATAAAAAGTAAGAAGAAAAGGTTTTCATACCAATCTAAGAGCACAGCCTTCATTTCATTCAGAATTTTTTTTAAAATAACGTATTAAGAGTAAGAAGAAAAGGTTTTCTTACCAATTTAAGAGCACAGCTTTCATCTCTTCCTGCATCACTAGAAAGAAGTGGGTCTTCGATGGTGTCATTCCTAAATGAAAGCAAATCATAAGTTTGAAGCAAAAGAAGATTTTGGATGTAAAATTCGTCTCATGTCGGGGCCAACCAAGCAAAAGGAGTGAGCTGTACATTCCCAAACAATGTGAAACATATACAAACACACACTTTCAGCACTAAAACATGGTGTCAGCTGAATGGAAACGTTAAATGGTATGGTGCTTGATAGAAAATATATTTGAGATCCATCGACCTTAGAAACTGATAAAGGAGTGCAATGCTCAAGTGAGAAAAACAAAAAAGTGTTTTACTGGAGAGTGTTTTTCATCGCCCTATTGAGATAGAATGCGCTCGCTTGTCATGCATATACAGACTCCCCCTGTCTAAGATAGACGGGGGTTTATTGTGTTAGTTATATGTATGCCCTAGAGGCCATTACTGTACATACGATGTATATTGTAATGGATGCTGGGACATATATAGGGAGGACTTTCTTGCTCGACATGATAGTATGCTATCTGGTTGCACTTTATCTTAACATGTACTCTGATTGTCTCTATGTTACATGTTGATAAAGCCCTTAGGATATGTACTCGGCTACTGGGACTATGATGAGATCATACTAGTGGGGCCACGGTAGTCGACGAGTACATCCTATAATTGTTCCTAGTCGAGGGTGTATCGAGACAGGGCATCGATGCACCAGAGTAGACTAGCGTATACGCATCTTGACCCATATGATGGGCGATGGATGATCCAATATCCATCGGTGTTTGACATCAAGGATGGTGTACGGATGCTCAGTAGAGCCTGGGTACACTGGACGGACTCGCCGAGAACTCCCAGATGGTATTATACCTCACGTCAGATGGCAGTTCTCCGGTGACACTGGTACAGAGTAGTCTGTTGATCCGAGATCGTCATAGAGTCTTGTGTGATTCCCACTGTGCTTTGATTTCCATCATACCACGTCTAAGAGGGCGTGCAAAAAGGTGGCTTTTGGGTACAGTCCCGAATCACATGGAGGCAATGAGCGATAGGAGGGGATTCGTCTCTCCCGGTATAGGGAGTTGATGTTGTGCTGTGTTCGATTGGCTATAACCGGAAATCCCTGGCCAGGGTTGCTGAGATTTACGGGTAAGTGTTATCAGTAGTTTCTCGAACTGTTATAGACCTCATATCGACACGACTTATCGAGCTACTGGGGTCTGACGTTTACCACCTTTAGGCGAGATATGCAACATATCAGACGACGAGACCGGACTGTACGGGAGTGTTACTGTTTGGATTCACAGGAGAATGTACAGGCTTGCTTGTTGATCTTCTGAGCGCTCAATACCTGGGTAGCTGTTACGTTTAGCTGACCGCTTGCAGCTTGTGGATGTTTGATATGATCATCACCTACTGCCGGCGTATTGACGATTCTTTAGAGTCCTACACAGAGGTTTCTTGGCTCAGGCAAAACGGAGTAGGAGCACATATGTGATATGTGCGGGACCGAGGATAATGCGATATGTGATACCGTATTATATTCTCGCGATATTTGATATCAACCGGGTCATCGGATCAAGTGTTGATTCGATGAATCGGTACGGATAAATATTAGTCGGTTATATGCGATATAACCGGATTGTCGGATCAAGTGTTGATTCGATAATTTAGTGTATAATAATATATATGATATATTAAATTACATTAACTAATATTTGCTCACTAAAAGATTCTTTTTCTCACTCGGGTAATACATTGATATATATGCGATATATGTTAAATGTATTATTTTATTTTGTTACGATAAATATTATATATATGATATATAATATTGTAACATGATATGATAAATAATGCAACATGTTTTGTGGAGTTTAAACATGATTAGGGTTTGGATTAGGGTTAAGTCTTCTAGTTGATTCTAGAAGCTTTTCATTTTGTCATGATAAAGATATTTGTGAGTGACTCATTCTTATCTCAACCCAAATCCTAACCCTTGGTTAATTCTCTACAATGGTTAAGTCAACCATGGTTGCATTATTCTTCATATTAATCCTTTCATTATTCATCACAAAATGAAATGGATCACTATTCTTCTTCTTCCTTGAGTTCTTCTTGAAAAGCTTTCTTGTTTTGATGTTTGTGATGAATAAATATGAGAAAAAGATAAATAAAGAGAGCAAAAATCCTACTTCATCATCCTCGTCTTCCCTTGCCCTTTAGATGAGAGTGTTCACTCAATTTTAGTGAGTGTTAGCTTGTGTTAACGAAACTTCAAGGTAGATCATCTTAGTATCAAAGATCGGAAGCAAAGGTTGCATCTTTCTCTTCGTGGAACCTCTCAAAAGTCCGGAACCCGATGATCGCAGCGAAGGGAGCACAACACGGAGCATATGAAGTGAAGGACCGGATCTACAAAGGTTGTAATCCATCTCACTTAGTGTTAAAGTTGTTAACATGCTAGTTTTCGCTTAATCTCTAGTTTAAAGATCCGTATTCGGGTTGTTCGGCACGGCTAAATTTTTAATCGGGCATGGTTGATGCCTCGTAGACCCTTGTGCGCGTGCATAGCAACCCTACATATTGATTGTAGGGATTCTAATCTCCAGCAGCCACTGACAAAGTTGTCGTTAATTACCACTCGCTTTGAGACGAAAGAACCTCCGATTAACGGGTCATGATGGTCATGTGAATTCAGCGTGCAATATGCGCGTGTTGTGTTTTGAAAACAATTTTAAAGGTGTTTGGGCATATCGAGAGCCTAGCAGCCCCTTGCGGGATACGGGACAGCGTCCCGTTAGAAAAATTTTTGAAGAGAAGTGTTTTGAGTGTGTCGGAAAATTTCCGGATAGGGAAAACTAGAGAAAGAGAGAAGATTTTATAGTCTCCCGAGTTCAGGAGACCTCCCGAGGCAGCGGGAACCCCTTGGGAGTCCTGAAAGCGGGACCCCTAGAAAAAGGGGGTCCCAAAGGTAAGAACCCCCTTTCGGGGGTTCCGAAGACAGGACCCTTGAGAGGGGGTCCCGAAGGCGAGAGCCCCCCGCTTAGGGGTACCGGCCGCGGGTGCCCCCTTAAGGGGGTCCCAAACACAGGAAACCCACTATGGGGGGTTCCGAAGGTGGGACCCCTCCTTGGGAGTCCCGAAGGAGGGACACCTTTAGGGGGTTTCCGACCGCGAGAGCCCCCTTTTAGGGGTGTCCCGATAGGGTTCTGAAAGGGGGAAACTTTCTTGAATCATAGTCATAAATTCGCGATTCAGAATTAATTCGGCGACGTCGAAAATTCGGATTCGGAGAACTATTTGGAAAAAATCGGCAGGTATTCGAGAAAGATTTAGAAAGTATTCAGGAAATGCTCAGGAAGCATTTCGAAAAAGAAATTAATATATGAGACGCTGGATTTTGATTTTGCGAATTATTCGCTGTTTTTAAAAATTATTCGCTGATTCGCGAATTATTCATGAATAATTCGCGAATTATTCGAAATGTTCGCCAACGGTGATTAATCGGAGATTTAAACGGCCGATCAAAAAATCGCGAATTATTCTCGAATTCGCCGAATAATTCACAAATTATGTGACTATGCCTTGAAGAGGAGTTCCGCAACAAGAAAACTCTTTTAGGGGGTTCCGAAAAGGAATATGGGTGAGGAATATGGGTTACGACCCATATTCCCATGGATTTCACCGGAAATCCGACCGTTCCTCAAGTTCGTTTGTTCAAATATGTATACTCGGGGTAAAAGCCTTGAGCTTTCACCGCAAGAGTCCTTATCCCATCTTGTTCTTCAAGTTCAATGTCAAGAAGCTCTCTTGATTCTTCAAAACTTGGGATTCGAATCTTGAATAATGGGAAAGGGGTTCTTTTCTCTTTTTTAGGTTTTGGATCTTCTCAAAACTGGGATTTTAGGAGATAGGTTCTCCTTCTTCTTTCTCTTCAAGGAGCCAAGAGAGAGGAAGAAGAAAAAGGCCCAGGAACTCTTCTTTATAAGATTTGGTAGAAGAAAGAGGCTCTCTTTTAATGGATCTGTGGGTTTATCAAATTTATTTTAGAAAAAAAAGGTTTTTTCTCTAGATTAATTTGGAAAAAATGAAGAACCTTGAGGAGAGAGTGAAGAGGCAAGAACCCTAGCAATAGAAATGAGGGATCAAAATTGTTATTGATTTGTTCATATGTTTGGCTAACAACTTTACACATAGCCCCTTGGGCATTACAAATTTGAATATTTGCCTTTCTCATGCCCCATGCACACATCTTTTGCACATGAGCCATGGGCTTTACAGCAAATTGACTTTTTGCCCATTTGTATTACATTTTCACTTATTTGAATACAATTTATTTATTACAAATTTTTTTCTCTTTCTTCTTTGATGGCCAGCCGGCTTCGCTTGGGCCTAAGGCGGTTTGGACGTGGGCCCACTTGCTTGGGCTTGGACCCGGATTGGTAGGACTTAGGTCTACTTGTTTAGACGCCGACTTTAACATTTTGACTTTTTATTTTTTGATTTCGGCAGTGGGATGTAAATTTCGACCCCAACATTTACAAACTGAGAAGGTCCAATGGCAAGTAAAACATATAGCCAGAGAATGATTTACTACGTAGTGATAGTAGATAAATTTTCAACAAGAACAGAACATTCCTCTTCTAAGTACATGATGAATTTTGAAAATTCTAAAGCCAAAATAAGCGAAATCGGCTAACCAGGTTTAAGATACATTAAGATCCACAAAGGTAGAGCCCATTCCACTACTTTGATGTCTAGTTTTCTTGAATTACTCTATTTATCCACTCTTACTTATTTTACCTATGGGCATTGATGTAAAGAGACAAATATGCTCCCAGGCGTCTTAGGAAACTCATTTACGTGGACCAACAATTCGTTGTCATCAACACAAACCAAACATTTCCCATTTAAATGGACTATGGAGCACAACCTAAGCTGATAAGTGATAACTATAGGAAGATTGAATAAAGTTTTAGGAGGCTGTCAACAAGACTGAGTAAACTTTTACTAGGCACTGTCAATGTAAAGTCAATTTGCATTTATTAGCAGTAAGTTAAAAGGAACCAGGATACAAAAAGGACATCAAGAAGTGGTCCATTTATGACATAAGAAGATCGAGAAAACTGTAATTAATGAAATAAAAGGCAAATGGTGGCCTAAATGTGCATGGTTGGAGGCGGTTAAAAAAGATATTTTGGTTTTAATTTAATCAGGAAGATGTTATTTAACACCAATTGGGCATAGCTCATGCGGTAAGAATTTCCACTCCAGAGTAAGCGGTAACGGGTTCGATTTCCGAAGGGTCACATCCAAAAGAGTATATAACAAAGCTGAATGGAGAAAAGGACACGTGTATCCAACACAATAGTTTAATATACAGGTTCGTTGTTGGATCTTGGATGATGTCGTTATAAGAACTATACAATTTAGCCTCACGCGGGCTATAAATATCCTTCGAAAAATCCTCTAAAATTAAAAAGATCTAAATGATGAGACAAGGAAATATTTGCTATAGCTTATAAGACAATATAATCATCGCCGTTGGCTTCTCCATCAAAATAGGATAGGCTGTGAAACACAAGCCAAAGTTGATAAAAGTTTTCAGACAAAAATGAAGGTGTCCTCAATGAGAATTGACAAAAAATTTATATCCGCTATCAACCTAACATCTACACTCTTAAAAATGTAAACTTGAGATTTTACTTAGTTATTTGTTTGTGGTAGTTAGATAATTTAAAGTTTAATTTATATCTCTGGTTCTTGAACTGATTTGTTAAATATTATCAGAATTTAAATATATAGGTTTTACCCCTTTGTGACAAAAATGATCAAGGCTCTTAGAGAACTTGCCAGACACCTCATAAATGTGGTTCTTCATCCAAACGCACCAAGTAGTAATAAGACATAATTCCCTTTGGCTGCCCCGATGCAGATGCAGACAACAGACTCAGGATCAGCACCTTAGAGCAATACAATGTTATCTCACACACTTACTGTGACTTAGGTAGAATGTTAAAAATAAATACTAAGGGCATGTTTGGTTGCTAGACTTGAAAACACGAAATCTCAATTCCATGGAATGGTGATCTAATTGACTTACTAGTTTCTTGTTCGGTTGCTAGACAAATAAAAGAAATCTGCACCCTCCATTGTTTGGTAGTTCAAGGTGAATGTAACTTTGGTCACATAGCATAATACCTTATTGGGATCTTATTTTCTCATATTTTCACTGTAAATTGAAATGGGTATCAATAAAAACAGTTTTTGACGCTGCAACTTGGATTTTATGGGAGGTTTTGAGTGATTTAGCTATGATGATTTTTGTCAAAATTTTATTTTTTACCGTCTTTCTTCTTCAACCCAACAATTTAAACAAAATGGACACAAATAAATTTAGGTGTTGTTAATGAAATTCAGTAAAAGGTTAGAAATAGTTACCGGATAGGCCTTTCATCTCTGGAACCCCTTTTCATCGAAAAGGAATCAATCCAAGACAAAACTAAGAAATCCCTAACCCCAACCCCGATCAAGTGTATGCACTGGCGAGCAGATTGTCGGCGAGAGAGATCGGGGAGAGAGGGATAGGCAGCGGGGAGAGAGAGTGGAGGCAGCGATAAGAGACAAATGGAGTGCTCTGGGTGACCACAAATCACACATGCGAAGCGCCTGAAAACCAAAGTCCCCCGGCTGACCGATTATTTCAAGATCAAAAAATTCTGAACCAGTGATTTTAGTAATAGGAAATGGGAAGGGTTGAAAATAGCGGGGACCCCGAATCTGAGGCAGAAAAGGGGAAGCAAGGGTTGGTGGTGCTGCGGGTGCGTCACAGAGAGTGCATAGATACTGCAATAAAAAATGAAAATGAGTAAATTGCTTAACAATACTACCATGTTTCCCGCTTCTGCACTTTAATGTCGTTATTTTCTCAACACTTTAATACCTTGATGTATTCCACTATCGCACTTTTGGCTTTTATGTCATGTCTATTTTGCGTCGGTTTATTTCTAGAATCATGTATATAAAAATTAGAAAAACGGTTCGCAATAAATAAACCGATGCAAAATAGACACGACAATAAAAAAGGGATGTAACAAGATGATAATGGTGAAATACATTAGGCTATTAAAATGTTGAGAAAAACTATAAGGTATTAAAATGCAAAAGTGTTGAAACATTGAGGTATTATCAGACAATTTATCCTGAAAAAGGAAGAAGGTAGTACTAAACATCCTAGTATTGTGCACGTGTGATGCAGGTGGAACATGGACTTCGAAACATACGAATATATACTTTTTATAAGGAAATATATATTTGAAATTTAAAAACACAGACAGAAAAGGTGTTTTATTTGGAAGGAGAGAGAGAGATTTTATTTTGGAAACATGTGTTTAGAAAAAGTTGGCATTGGTTCATAAGAATGTAATTAATTATTAAGAATTTTTCTTATTTTTCATAACTTTTCCAAAGAAAAAGATTTTTTCATGTGAGCAACACAATTAATTGTAAATTTGGTAGGACGATAAATGAGTTAGCTTTAGAATAGCAGAGATGAAGATATTACAATTAAACACAACTAGAATTTATGCACGTGCGTTGCACGTGTTAGTTTAAAAAAATTTGAGAAGGAGAGAGGATGAGAGAGATATGAAGGGTGCACGTGCGTTGCACGTGTTAGTTTAAAAATTTTGAGAAGGGGAGATGGTGAGAAAGATATGGAGGGTTCTAGAGTTTTGTTTATTTATTTATTTTTTAAAAAAAGGGATTGATGATGTGGAAGGTTCTAGATAAACAATTAATTGTTTTGAAGGAGGAGATAGAGAGATGATGTGGAGAGCTTAAGAGCTGAGGGAGATGATGTGGAGGGCTTGAGAGGTGAGGATTTTTCTCATTTTTTTCTTTTTTTCAAGAAAAAATAAGAAGGGTGGATTTCTAACCATGAGTATTTGCATTATATATAGAAGATATTACAATTAAACACAAAGTGGCTAATAAATGATTTATATAAATGATACAATTACCCATTTTTTATTCTAAATAAGCATATCATCCTTACAAGTATAGCATTTATAAACCAATAGACAGAAAGTAATAAAAGAGGGAGTGGTAATATAAAGGGATACTATAGATTATTCCGGTCAACGTGGATGTGAAATCCTGAGAATCCCGAGCTCTTTATTTGGACGTGGAAAGAGTAAAACAAATCTAATGTGGCAGCATTCAATTCTATTGTCAACTTTGTAAACCGATCACTAGAATAACATTGCCATGTGTAATTGGACTTCAAAACTCTTGAATCTTTAAGCCAAATCCAGCAACCAAACAGACCCCAAGCAAGATCTTTATAATTTGATTGGATTCAATTTTGACTGATGTTACTTAAATTTATGGTTTATGTGAATTGAACTGTAATTCCAAACTTCCTGACACGATCTGGATCACGCCAAGATATTACCTTCCGTTGATCTGCTGATGACGGCGATGGATGGCTGAGATTGGATCTGGAGGCAGGCTCCTGAAATGTGTGGATCTCAATGGGTTTGAGGTTGGTTGTCGCCGAGCTACCTGCAAGGAAGTCCCGAGGTGGTTGTACCACCGAGGACCCTCCGACGATCAAATTAGAGAGGAAATTCGAGCAGAGTAACGGCTTAGTGGAGTAAAAATGGCTTACTTGAACCGTCTGAAGAAAGGGTTTAAATAGCGGTGGCAGCAGGCAGGGCAGGCGCGAGAATCACGCCGGCCGTTACGCTCCCGACGTCACGCCCGCGTGATGAGCGGGATCTCCCATTAATGGCAAGACAGACTCGTTAATGGGGGATCGTGATGCCGTGGAACGAGGGATGTGGTCGGCGGAAATCTCGCGCATGGCGAGATTCGCGGGATGGCGGTTCCGCCTGTGAACGGTGCCGTTGGTCGGTTGATGAGACCGAGGAAGATGACCTCGGCGGGAGAGCTCGCGGACGAGCGGGAGAACCGATGTATCTTGGTTCCGTGGAAGCCCGGAGACGAGCTGTGAGGCCGAGAAGGTCAATTGTGCCGGGGGCTCGGAGGCGAGCCAACTTTGTTGTAGGACGGACATAGGAGTGGTCCGGTCGGCCACTGTAGGTCCTTTCTTGCATGCTCTGGGACACGCCATCTGCCACATGTCATGATTGTAAGTCGATGTACTATACCCTACGACTTGCGGGGAGGCGGAAATATGAAAAACGATCTTGTTCTTTGCAATAACATCGACTAACCGCAAGAATCGTTGCTAAACGATAACTAACATATGCATATGAGTTCTAAACTACTATGTGAAGTAATTATACCTAATGAACCGTGTCCTTCGTTTTTTCGATCTCCACCTCCTCTCCGGCCTTCTCTATGTAGTAGATGATCCATCCGAGAGCTATACTTTAAGCTTCACCTCTAACTCGAGGTAACTAGGATTCTTAAAGTGCTAATCTAAGTAACCTAGGTGATATAGAGTTGGATTATGGATTGATTAGTCTATTCTAATCATTGATCTCAACACATGAGAGGGGAGGATTAGGGTTTGAAGAGAGAGAGAGAGCTTGAGGAGAGAGAAGGTGAGCATGAGAATGAGAATGAGATATTATCAAATAAATAAAATAAAGGATTTAACAACCATGCTTCATAAATACAAATGAGTGATTCATCTACATGAGTCATTGAGCATTTATGATGCATTAATGACAAGGATGAATCACACAAATGAGTCACTAATCTCATTTAATGCTTATGCCACCTAAACCCCCAAGTCACCATCCTTCTAGAAGCTTCTCGCGAAATTACGAGAATGCCCCTCCTATCCGTGAAAACACGGAAAAACTTTAGGCTGTATAAATCCAATATCCCGATACTAGAATCTGGCTTAAACCAAAGCCGGCTAGTAAAAACCGTTCGAAAGTCGTACGTGCGTAAACACACGTATGCGTCCGAACCCTTGTCGTAAAACCATACGACCTCTATATCGTTTCGCCTGGAGCAGGGAAACTCTCTGTGTGGGACTCTAATGACTCGACTACTATGCTGACAGTGGGTTTAACCACAGACCGCAAGCGATACTAGCTGTACGTAACGGTCCCCAGGTAGATGTCGATAAGAAGGTCGATAAGGAAACCCATCCGAACTCCTACTGAGCCTGATGTGACAATCTCCGTACAGTCCGGTCTGTTCGTCTAAGACTATCGCATATCGGGCCTAGGGGGCGGCAAGCGTCAGTCCCCTAATAGCGGTATAAGTCGTATCGGAGTGAAGCCCATTACACCCTGAGAAACTACTGGAACCTACCAGCAAATCTCGCTTGCCCTGGCCAGGGAATTTGCGTAATGGCTCTCTGACACAGCGCGATATCAACTCCCAATACCGGAAGAGACGAATCCTGTCTAACTGCCACTGCCTCCAAGTGCTCGTGACTGCACCCAACTGCTACATGTTTGCACGACTCCTTTGAGCCATGGCAGGGTAGCAATCTAAGAACAGTGGGACACACTCGAGACGAAGTAGCAGTGTCAAGTCTGCGGACTATGCTGTACTCATGTCACCTGGGAACTGTTAACTGACGACTGGTATAAAACCAACCTACAGTTCCCTGCAAGTCCTGTCCGGTGTACCCGTAACCCAACGAGCACCTGTATACTATCTCCAGTACGACGTACTGACGGCTGTGGGACAGACCATCTCCCCAACTGGGATGAGAAGCGTACACACTAGTCTACTCCGGAGTATCGATGCCCTGTCTCGATAATCCTACGACTAGGGACCTGAATAAGGATGTGCTTGTAGACTACCCAGCCCCTACTAGTGTGACTGCCATCACACCGCTGGTAGTCAAGCAAGATCCTAAGAGCTCTATCAATACGTATACTCACATATTAAGATAGTAAAACCAAGTAGCATACTACCATGTTTAGCAAGACTGTTATATACATGTGAATATCCCAAGCTTCCATTAAGTAATATACAAACTAGTATGATACAATAATGGCCCCTAGGGCATATACACTAACAATCTCCCACTTGCACTAGGGCCATGTACTGGCATATCAAAGACTGATGATCTCGAGTAGCCTCTCGAACTGAATCTGAGGTAGGGCCTTCGTGAATGGATCATCAATGTTCTCTTCAGTAGCAACTCTCCGAACCTCGATCTCCCGACGATCAATGATCTCCCTGATCAGGTGATACCGTCTTAAGATGTGTCTGGACTTCTGATGGGACCTTGGTTCCTTCGCTAAAGCTATAGCTCCATTGTTGTCGCAATACAGAGGTATTGGATCAACAATGGTAGGAACCACCTGAAGTTTTGTTAAGAACTTCTTCATCCAGACCGCTTCTTTTGCTGCATCGCAAGCAGCAATATACTTCGCTTCTATCGTCGAGTCAGCAACGGTGTCCTGCTTGGAACTCTTCCAGCACACCCCCCCTCCATTGAGGGTAAAGACATAACCCGACATGGACTTGGAATCGTCCTTATCACTCTGGAAGCCGGAATCAGCAAAGGCCTCTAACTTGAGGTCTTTTCCGCCGTATACCAAGAACATCTCCTTAGTCCTTCTCAGGTACTTGAGAATGTTCTTTACTGCTATCCAGTGATTCTCTCCTGGGTCTGGCTGATACCGGCTTACCACGCTGAGTGCGTAAGCTACATCTGGTCTGGTGCACAACATCGCATACATTATAGAGCCTACCGCAGAAGCGTAGGGTATAATAGACATGCGATCCCTTTCCAAATCAGTCTTGGGAGACATCTTTTTGGATAGGGTGATTCCGTGACAAGCCGGTAGATTACCGCGCTTAGAATCTTCCATACTGAATCTTTTCAGTATAGTGTTGATATACCTGGACTGTGAAAGTCTCAACATCCTCTTGGATCTATCACGATAGATCCGGATCCCCAGAATGCAAGAGGCATCACCCAGGTCTTTCATGGAGAACTTGTGTGACAAGAATCCTTTGACAGATTGTAGCATAGGAATGTCATTTTCTATCAATAGAATGTCATCCACGTACAAGACAAGGAATATGACACTTCTGGCTACAACTTTACTATATATACATGGTTCATCTGGATTTTTCATAAAGTCGTATTCTTTGACTGTTTCATCAAAACAAATGTTACAACTCCGCGATGCTTGCTTCATTCCATAAATGGACTTAAGCAACTTGCATACTTTCCCGCTGCTCCCACTCTGATTGAAACCCTCGGGCTGATCCATATAGACGCACTCTTCTAAATTACCATTCAGAAAAGCCGTCTTTACGTCCGTCTGCCAAATTTCATAATCATGGAAGGCAGCAATTGCAAGAAGGATACGAATAGATTTGAGCATAGCCACTGGAGAAAAGGTTTCGTCATAGTCCAAACCAGGTCTTTGATGAAAACCCTTTGCAACAAGTCTAGCCTTATAGGTTTCCACCTGCCCATCTAAACCAATCTTTTTCTTGAAGATCCATTTGCATCCTATGGGTTTTACCCCACCCGGAGCAAAGTCCAAAGTCCATACCTTGTTGGTGTACATGGACTCCATTTCGTTTCGCATTGCATCTAGCCATCGTGCCGAATCGCCGCTCTGGATGGCCTGCTGGAAGCTAGTAGGTTCATCATCATCAATGATGCAATCCTCTCCATCCTCATCTATGAGAAAACCGTAGTATCTCTCAGGCGGATGAGACGGCCTACTACTTCGGCGGAGGGGTGCGGGAATGTCCTGTTCTTCTTGAACTACTGGTTCTACCAAACTTTCAGTAGTAGTTTGTGGTTCTGGAATTTCCTCTTGTTCTATTTCGCTCCCACTTGTTTCCTTTTCTAAAAACTGATGTTCTAGAAAATGGGCATTACGAGAAACAAAAACCTTTTGTTCCTCTACGTAATAGAATAGATATCCCCTGGAGTTCTTTGGATATCCTACAAACTGACATTTTACTGATCATGCCTCGAGCTTGTCCACATGCTGCTTTTTAACAAAAGCTGGACATCCCCATATCTTTACATACTGAAGATGGGGTTTCTTCCCACTCCACATCTGTTATGGCGTGGTAGGCACAGTCTTGGTAGGAACAATGTTTAAAAGATATGCCGCTGATTCCAGCGCATAACCCCAGAAAGATCGCGATAACTCAGCGTTACTCATCATCGATCGTACCATATCCAATAGGGTTCGATTCCGTCTCTCCGATACACCATTATGCTGTGAAGTGTATGGAGGAGTAAGCTGAGAGAGAATTCCTTTCTTGTTTAGGTAACCTAGGAACTCGGAACTTAAGTATTCACCACCTCGATCAGATCTTAGTGTCTTGATACTTTTGCCGGTTTGGTTTTCTACTTCATTCTTATACTCCTGGAATTTTTCAAAAGCCTCGGATTTATGTTTCATCAGATAAATGAATCCGTACCTTGAATAATCATCCGTAAAAGTAATGAAATAGGAAAAACCACCTCTTGCATGTGTAGACATTGGACCGCATACATCGTTTGTACGAGTCCTAAGAGCTCGCTCGCTCTTACTCCATGTTCAGTGAATGGAGTCTTTGTCATCTTTCCTTTGAGACATGATTCACAAGTGGCATAAGTTTGATATTCGAACGAGTCCAAATATCCTTCTCTATGTAACTTAGTTAACCTTGTCTCATTGATGTGACCTAGTCTACAATGCCATAAGAAAGCCTTATTTAAATCTGGAGACTTTCTTTTTAGTGTGTTCTGGACATTGAAAATCTGGAGTTGGTTTAAGACATATATACCGTTATTCAGTGTACCGGACCCAATCAAATTATGATTAAGGTGGATGTTAACAACATCGCTTACAAACGTGAAATCATAACCTTTATTTGATAACAAGGAAACTAATATGATATTACACGTTAAACTAGGTACACAAAAACAGTTATGTAAAACCAAAATATGTCCACTCGTCAATCCCAGGTGATAATCCCTAACGGACACAGCTCCCACGCTAGCTCCGTTAGCAACCTTTAGGGTCATATCACCTTCCTTCAGCACTCTACGGTTTCTCAGTGCCTGCAATGAATTGCATATATGAGATCCTAATCCGGTATCCAATATCCAGGAAGTAGAGTTGATTGACAAACAATTCTCAATAACAAACACACCTGAAGTCGAAGCCACAGCTTGCTTCGGTCCTTGGTTTTTGGCGTTCCACGCCTTGCAATCCTTCTTCCAATGCCCTTTCCTGTGACAATGGAAGCACTCATCCTGGGCCACTACCGGCACCGCAATCTTTTTCTTTCCCTTCCCTCCCACCTTACTAACACCTTCTCTAGGTTTGGTGGCGGCCTTCTTCTTCCTTCCTTTGGCCCTAGCCTTGGACCTGGAAGAAGAAGCACCGCTAACAAACATAGCGGGTGTTTTCCTTGCCTTCTGCAAGGTGCTCTCTGCACTCCTCAACATGTTAAGGAGTTCTGGAAGTTCAACTTCTTTTCTTTGAATGTTGAAATTCAGAATAAACTGGGCGTAGGTAGAAGGAAGGGACTGGAGAATAAGGTCTGTATAGAGCTCATTATCCAAAGTCGTCCCAAGGTCTGCGAGCTCTTCTATATAGCCTATCATCTTTAGGACATATTCTCCTACCGATGATCCGATGGCCAACCTCGCTCGAAACAAGTTCTATGAGGTCTTGTAT
Source organism: Agapanthus africanus (assembly GCA_030015575.1). NCBI lineage: Eukaryota > Viridiplantae > Streptophyta > Magnoliopsida > Asparagales > Amaryllidaceae > Agapanthus > Agapanthus africanus. The sequence goes on along the minus strand of JASDDO010000016.1, from coordinate 127,976,904 downwards.
CTTGCTATACGAGATTGCTCTCCATAAAGTTCCTTTGTATGGAGAAATATGGCATCCAGTTCCATATCCTCGTGCCTCCTCTGATGTTCATTATTCATTGAGGTAAGCACGATACACTTGGCCTTCGCGCAATCATACTCCCAGGTTTTGCGGATTTCCTTATCCGCATTACTGGATTTGGGACCTGGGACTGCAGGTGCTTTAGCGGTGAGGACGTACCCTAATTTGTCATAAGTCAAAGCCATTTTGACATTCCGCAGCCAATCTTTATAGTTTGGCCCTGTCAGTATATTTTTCTCTAAAAGTAACTTAAGTCCAGTCATTTTCAGGGTCACTGCAATTAGGAGAGAGAGAAGAAAACACTTTAGCATGATGCTCTTGCAAGTTTAGAGTGGTTTTTAGTTTATCTAAACTGGATGGCTCCCACTGTTTCTCGAATCCTTCCTCAAACCATAAAAGAAGAATTAGTCAGGACTATTCTCACAGTACAATACTTGCTTAACCGTTCAGCCAGGCCAGTGTCGATACTTCGAGGGAGGTTTTCCAACGCTTTCACGAAGTTCCTTAATTAAATAACCTCTTTTCTCTGGAGGCGTAGCCCCGCTGACACCTTTCTAGACACCTACTTGGTTTATAGTATTGATCGTTAAGTGACGAATATTCTGATAAGTAGCATATACTCACAGTAGGATCGAGATCCAAATATCATCGTCTGATAATGCTGAAGGAATCCTACCAACATTCATCAAACTCCAAATGGTATGCATCTCTTTGCAAATTTCAGTTTCTTTAGAAATTCCCGATATAAATTTTTGCCCCATGTTCTTATGACCTTGGTGTTAGGTCAAAATGTCATAAGTCACATGTCAAGTTCTACCCATCATTATCTTATTAATTTGAACCCATCCGTATATATCCTTGACGTTCGGCCAAAATGATAATACGACTGTCCCAAACTAACTCATCTATCTATGCAACAAATGAATACCCAGTAGCTACCAAACACTATGCCTTGGCGTTAGGTCAAAATACATAGCTTGAATACTACTGAATACTCAAATGAAATGACGAAGGGCTACGAATGGTTTTGGCGAAACCGTGAACGTAGTGAACTTGATATAACCGAAGGAACCTGATAGCTTTTAAAAGGAGTAGTTAAAGCTCCGCAATTAAAAATATCTTCTGTTTTAAAAATAACCGAGTGGTTTCTTTTAAATTGTTCCAACGATTAAACTTTTGGTTTATTTTCTTTGCATTAATAATAATGCGTCCCATCATTTAACCTATCATTGTAGAAAACAACGAAAATACAACGTTCTCTTATGCCATCCGCATTTGCCTCTGGGTCCCGTCATCATCCGTTAGGTTACTTAACTAACGGCAGAGCGGGGCTGGGCTAGCGCGGGTGTAAAACATAAGTGACGTCTAAATAGTTATCATATATAGATATTATACATTCGTCAAACGCAATAATAGGCATTCCAGATCTCAGATGAACATTATTGGATATACAAGCAATCCGTGTTTGCTTTGAGCCTGTAACAAAAGACGGATTACACAGTTGTGATGAATAGCCATTACCCCACCCTAGACCCCTACGGGTACGGCAAACTACCCGCCAAGTACCCGAAGTGAAGCGGTCTCCCTCAACAAAGTGAGTAGGCCACTAAACTCTTCAAAGTACCCGGTAGTTTGTGCACCCCACCTTAGGTCTGTCCTAGGAGCAAAAATAGTAAAATGAAATAATACAACGGTGGCTACAACCGCAACCTGGATGCGCCCCGCAAAATAATATTACAACATATTACAATTATATTGAATGAATTAAAATAATAACCCATCACATAACCCCGGCTAATCATCATAACAATCCAATACAGTTCATAATCACAAACAGTAAAATCCATTACAGAAATGTGCAACCCCCTGCCAACCGACATACTAGCAGTTAGGGGAGGTTTACGAACACATTATACAATCACAGATATAATCAAATTAGCAAATATCGTATAATGTCGATCGAGCAAACATATCAGATTCTACTCCCAAAACTTCTCTGTGCACCTGAGACTTGAGCAGAAAATAAACATTCCAGAAAATACAAAAATATCACAGAAGAGTTACTGGAGCAAACTGGGTTGAATCGGCCCCAACTCGGCCGCGGAACCGCGACCGATTCCAGAAAATCCAATACAGTTCCTAGGCACACTAATGAGGTCTCACAAGAGATCAAACATGGCTAATTCAAAATTTTCCATGTGCCTACAAACCCTAATACGGATCGTTAACTAGATGTAAAGGTGATGCGAGCAAGTAAACGAATTTATTGCTAAAGGAAAGTGACTACAACCTTTGTAGATCCGGTCCTCCACCTCCTAGGCTTCGTGATGATGTCCCTCCGCTGTCCATATCGGATCCCGGACTCTAGCATCGGTTTCATCGGAGAAATGGGCGGGCTAGGTCGTCGACTTCGATGCCGAAGATGATCTACGTCGAGGCATCACAAGATCAAGCTCCCACTTCACCAAGTCATGAAACTTGTGAAGAAAACACCCTATACTACTTGGCAAGAGGTAGAGAATGAAGAAATAGGAAGTGAGTTCACTTTAGAATTGGATTTCTCACTCTTTTTCTCAAGTTGCCATTGATGGTGGCAAGGTTTCTTCATGTTGAAGAAGAAGAAGAAGAAGAAAGAATATGATAGAATAAAAAAAAGGATTATTCTCAAAAATGAAAATCCAACTCATTCTTATCATAATCCAACCTTGGTTAGGTGTAGAGACTAAACTAGGGTTAGGTTGAATGGTTAGGGTTAAGGCTAAGAAACAAAATGGTCAATGCTTCAAAGCTTCAAAGAAAAAACAAAAGTAGCCACCCTTTTGTTTCTTGCCAAAATAAAGAATAAATAAATAAAAAGAATAACTAAATAAGATCAAAACCCTAACCATTACATAACCATGGTTTAGTCTAAACATACACCCTAACATTCATGTATCATCAAACATGATACAATCAAGTGCACAAAAGTATATCACATATACAACTTATGAACATCAAGTGAGAAAATCCATCCAAAGTGAACAAATACTAGTTAATGCAAAGTAATATATCAAATATATTATTATACATTAAATCATTAAATTAACACTTGATTCAATGATCCGGTCATGTCGCATATAACCTACTAGTATCCAATGTATCGACTTATCGAATCAATCCTTGATTCGATAACTAGGTTATATCGCATACAACCATTCGATACATTCATCGCGAGAATAGAATATGGTATCACATACACGCATTATTCTCGGTCCCGCACATATCTCATATGCGCTCCTATTTCGTTTCGCTTGAGCCAGGAAACCTCTGTGTAGGACTCTAAAGACTCGTCAATACGCCGGCAGCAGATGATGATCATATCAAGCACCCACAAGCCGCAAGCGGTCTGTTAAATGTAACGGCCACCCGGGTATTGAGCGATCAGAAGATCGACGAGCAAGCCCGCTCACACTCCTGTGAATCCAACCAGTAACACTTACCGTACAGTCCGGTCTGTTCGTCTGATATGTCGCATATCTCGCCTAGGGGTGGTAAACGTCAGACCCCAGTAGCTCGATAAGTCATGCCGACTTGAGGTCCATAACATTTGTGAAACTACTGATAACTCTTACCAGTATATCACTGCAACCCTGGCCAGGGATTTCCTGTTATAGCCAGTCGTGCATAGCGCAACATCAACCCCCAATACCGAGAGAGACGAATCCCCTCCTATCGCTCATTGCCTCCATGTGAATCGGGACTGTACCCAAAAACCACCTGTTTGCACGCCTCAGTAGAGCCGTGGTAGGGTGGAAGAGCCGTGGTAGGGTGGAAATCAAAGCACAGTGGGAGACATACAAGACTCTATGATGATCTCGGGTCAACAGACTAAGCTATACTAGTGTCACCAGAGAACTGCCATCTGACGTGAGGTATAATACCATCTGGGAGTTCTCGACGAGTCCGTTCAGTGTACCCAGTCTCCACTGAGCACCCGCATACCATCTCTGATGTCAAACACCAATGGATATGGGATCATCCATCGCCCATCACATGGGTCGAGAAGATATACGCTAGTCTACTCTGGAATATCGATGCCCCGTCTCGATATTCCCACGACTAGGAACATTGAAGGATGTACTCATGGACTACCCAGGCCCCACTAGTATGATCTGCATCATAGTCCTGGAAGTCGAGTACACATCCTAAGGGCTTTATCAACAAGTAACAGAGAGACAGAAAGTATACCTGTTAAGATAAAGAGCAACCAGACAGCGTACTATCATGTCGAGCAAGAAACTCCTACCTATATATGACCCAGCATCCACTACAATATACATCCAATATACAGTAATGGCCTCTAGGGAATACATATAACTAACATTCGTGTCTTGTCGTTTCTTTGTCTAGCGATTACGCGTCAACTTGAATCTGTTCACTTGCCAAGTGTTCAAAGACCAGCGGGAAGACAGTGTCTCCATGGCCCCAAAGTCGAGGCGGAGATCGCGCAGACGTAGATAGACCAGATGCCTCCTGGTGAGGTCATGTTCCTTAGTGTGGGATGCTCGAAGAGGCATGCTGATGATGGACCGAGCAGTGTATCTTCCCAGTGCCTCTAGGCGAGGGCTTCGATCCCTGGCGTTTTGGGGTAGTGAATTACTAGCCGGGGATGGCCGAGCAGGGTAGCCGCTCGGCTGCCTCTTGGTTAGGGCTTCGATCTTTAGCATGGGAGGGGCCGTGCAAGGCCTGCTAAGGATAGAAGCAGTGAAGCTGCTCGATTGCCTCTTGGCGAGGGCTTTGATCCATGGTGTGTTGGGGTAGGGAGTTACCAGCCAGGGATAACTGAACAAGGGCGGGTCCGGTTGCCTCTTACGAGGGATTTTGATCTTTAAGGATGGGCCGGGCAGGGTTGCTGCCCGGTGCCTCTTGGCGAGGGCTTTGATCCCTGGTGTGTTGGGGTAGGGAGCTACCGGCCAGGGATAGCCGGGCAAAGGCGGACCCGGCTGCCTCTTGTGAGGGCTTTTGATCCTTAGCGCGGGAGGGCCCGTAAGTAGCCTACTAAGGATAGGCCGAGCAGGGTTACTGCCCGGTGCCTCTTAGCGAGGGCTTTTTATCCTTAAGGATGGGCCAGGCAGGGTTGCTGCCCGGTGCCTCTTGGTGAGGGCTTTGATCCCTGGTGTGTTGGGGTAGGGAGCTACCAGCCAGGGATAACCGAACAAGGGCGGGCCCAGTTGCCTTTTGCGAGGGCTTTTGATTCTTAGCGTGGGAGAGGCCGTAGGGGGCCTACTAAGGATTGGCCGAGCAGGGTTACAGCCCGGTGCCTCTTGGTGAGGGCTTTTGTGTAGGGTTTCCTTATCACCTCATATAGAGTTTGGAAGCATCACACATGCCACAATTTAAATTTCAAGAGGTGCTAAGCAAACTTAACTAGGAATCGAACTAGAAATATAGGGTAACCCATATAGTATCATATACTAAAATCAATCTATGACTAAGTGGAGAGACTACAACCTTTGTAGACCTCTTAGGGTTTGAACGAGCTAGCTTGAACCTCATCCACGTTTACAACGATCCACCCGGAGTTCTTTGCTCAAAGCTCCTAGCTCCAATAGATCACAAAGAAGATGAAGCAAACAAACTACACCAAGAGGCTAAAGAAGTGTAGTGTGATGATATGGTTGTGTTCTTATATAAAAATCCTTTCTTTCTTTTAACCTCACTCAATTTATAAAACTCAAGAGAGAGCTAGAGAGAGGAAGATGAAGATGGCAACCATTTTCTTTTGGTTGAAAAAGATAATGATAAAGATAATGAGAGAGAGAGATAAATATCAAGCATAAATATCTAAACTCAAACCATGGTTAATAAAATATCTAGATATTTTAGAATGAGAAAAATAACAAAGGAAAATGAAACCATAGTTTAACATTGGTCAAGTAAAGAAAAGTCAACAATGATGAATAATTAATTTTCTTTTTCTCATTCTAATATATACAAATATATTTACTTTCCATGTATTTCTTATATTGCCATCTTTGATGTATCATCAACCATGATACTAATGTATGTATGTATGTGGGTATGCACATCAACATGTACATATACATGCATGCATCCATCATAAAGAAAAGGTTTATTTAAATGAGATAAAAGTCAATATTAAATCAACACTTGATTTAATAAACCGGTCATATTTCATACGACCCGACCAATATAAAACACCCGATTAAAATACGGCATCATATACACGTATTTAATCGAGCTCCCGCACATATCTCATATGTACACCAAATCGTTTCGCCTGAGCCAGGAAACTCCTATGTGGGACTCTAAGACTCGTCAATACGCCGGCAGTAGGTGATGATCACATCAAACACCTACAAGCCGGAAGCAACCAGCTAAACATAACGGCCACCCGGGTATTGAGCGATCAGAAGAAGAACAAGCGAAGCTGTCAAAACTCCCGTCAATCCAACTGGCAACACTTACCGTACAGTCCGGTCTCTTCGTCAGATATGCTGCATATTGAGTCTAGGGATGGAATCGTCGACCCTAATAACTCAATAAGTCATGCCGGTATATGGTCTACAACAGATTGAGAAACTACTGATAACACTTATCAGTAATATCTCAGCAGCCCTGACCAGGGACTTCCTGTTATAGCCAATCGTGCACAGCGCAGCATCAACCCCCAATACCGGGAGAGACGAAACCCCTCCTATCGCTTATTGCCTCCATATGCCTCGGGACTGTACCCAAAATCCACCTGTTTGTACGACTCAGTAGAGCCTTAGTAGGGTGGAGATCAAGATACAGTGGGAGGACACACAAGACTCTATGGCGATCTCGGGTCTACAGACTAACCTGTACCAGTGTCACCTGAGAACTGCTATTCGACGTATGATATAATACCATATAGGAGTTCTCGGTGAGTCCGTTCAGTATACCCAGTCTCACTGAGCACCCGTGTACAATCTTTGGTGTCACCTGTAAGTCCACGTTACCTCTCCCGGTTCTTTCGGGCTTGCGGAAGTGGTGAAAAACGATTTTTTTGGGTTATGGTAACATGGACTATAACATGGATCTTTGCTAAACTACACACTAGTAACTAACAAGAGCTTTACCTACTCGGTTAGGGGGTTATATCTCAACTTGAACTCCTTCTCTTGGACTCCTTATGGTGGTTGGATGGTTCTCTCCTCGTCGCCTTCTCTTGCCAAAGATGGATCCACCTGAGGGTCTCTACCTTGAGCTCCTTCCTCGAACTTGAGGAAACTAAAGTGTTCGGCTTGCTAAACCTTCAACCTTAGGATGAGTAGAGAGTGGCTTTGGTGTTTTATCTCAAAGGAAATGGTTCTCAACTCATGAGAAGAATTTTTCTTGAGCTAGAGGAAGAGGAAGAGGAAAAGATGAGAGAGAATGAGAATGAGAGAGTTTTTGCAACCATATCAAATATATGTGAATTAATCAATTAAAAAAATTAATCAAAATGAAAAAGGTGATGGTATATTGAAATGATCATTATCATTTCACATTAAATGAGTTTTGCAAAGATCAATGAGCATCTTTGCTTGAAATGATGATGGTCAACTTTTCAACCTTGGTCAACAAGTCAACCTTGGTCAACAAGTCAACCTTGGTCAACAAGTCAACAACCCTAACCATAACTCAATTTCCTTTAATTAATATTATTAATTGATATTTCACATATTCATTAGGGTTTGGTAAACGACAACCGTCAACTGTGCATACACACCCGTACCAAAACCCTAATGAGAATCCTCTTCCTCTGCCTCAGTCAACTGTGCATACACACCCGCATTCGTGTTCTGAGGAACACGAATACAATGAGATAAAACTAACTCCAAAGCATATACTAGGATCTGGCTCAAACCAGAGCCCGCTAGTAATGACTGTCCGGACACCAAACGTGCACAAGTGCACGGATGTGAACGAACCCTGTCGCAAAACCATGCGACCTCTACTCTGTTTTGCCCAAAGGCGAATAACCCTCTATGTGGGACTCTAAAGACTCGACACTACGCCGGCATTGGGTTTAACCACAGACCGCAAGCGGCACTAGCTGTACGTAACGGCCCCTAGGTAGATGCCGATAAGAATACTGATGAGGCGAACCCATCCGAACTCGTACTAAGCCTGTCTGTGACAATCTGCGTACAGTCCGGTCTGTTCGTCTGAGAATATCGCATGGCGGGCCTAGGGGATGGTAAACGTCAGTCCCCTAATAGCGGTACAAGTCGTGTCGGAGTGTAGCCCAGAACACCCTGAGATAACACTAGAGACCTACCAGTGTATCTCGCTTGCCCTGGCCAGGGACGACTATGTGTAATGGCTCTCCTAGACACAGCGCGATATCAACTGCCAATACCGGGAGAGACGAATCCTATCTAACCGTCACTGCCTCCAAGTGCTTCGGGACTGCACCCAACTACTACCTGTTTGCACGACTCCTTTGAGCCATGGTAGGGTAGTAATCAAAGTACAGTGGGAACACACTCGAGGCGAAGTGACAGTGTCAAGTCAGCGGACTAAGCTGTACTCATGTCACCTGGGAACTGATAACTGACGATAGGTATAGTACCAACCAACAGTTCTCGACGAGTCCTATCCAGTGTACTCGTAACTTAACGAGCACCCGCATACTATCTCAAGTACGACGTACTGACGGCTGTGGGACAGACCGTCTCCTGTGCTGGGATGAGAAGCGCATACGCTAGTCTACTCCGAAGTATCGATGCCCTGTTTCGATAGTCCTACGACTAGGGACCTGCATAAGGATGTGCTTGTGGATTACCCAGCCCCCACGAGTGTGACTGCCTTCACAACGCTGGTAATCAAGCAAAGATCCTAAGGGCTCCACTAATGTGTATAGGCGATATGTTAAAAGAAACACATGTACACACATTGAAGTAGAAACAAACCAAGTAGCATACTACTATTTTGAGCAAGATTGTGTATACAATGGTGAATATCCCAAGCTTCCATTAAGTAATATACAAACTTGTATGATACAGTAATGGCTTCTAGGGCATATACACTAACAATCTCCCACTTGCACTAAGGCCATGTACTGGTGTATCGAAGACCTATCATCTCGATCAGCCGCTCGAACTGAGTCTGGGGCAAGGCCTTCATGAATGGATCTGCCGTGCAACCCTCCGAACCTCAATCTCCTGGCGATCCACGATCTCCCTGATCAGGTGATACCGCCTTAAGATGTGTCTGGATTTCTGATGGGACCTGGGTTCCTTCGCTAAAGCTATAGCCCCGTTGTTGTCTCAATACAGAGGTATTGGATCAACAATGGACGGAACCACCTGAAGTTCTTTCAAGAACTTCCTCATCTAGACGGCTTCTTTTGCGGCATCAGATGCAGCGATATATTCCGCTTCCATTGTTGAGTCAGCAACGGTTTCCTGTTTGGAACTCTTCCAACACACCGCCCCTCCATTGAGGGTAAAGACAAAACCCGACATGGACTTGGAATCATCCTTGTCACTCTGGAAGCTGGAGTCAGCAAAGGCCTCAATCTGGAGGTCTTTTCCACCATACACCAAGAACATCTCCTTAGTCCTTCTCAGGTACTTGAGAATGTTCTTTACCGCTATCCAGTGCTTCTCCCCAGGGTTTGACTGATACCGGCTTACCATACTCAGTGCATAAGCTACATCTGGTCTGGTACACAACATCGCATACATTATAGAGTCTACCGCAGAAGCGTAGGGTATAACTGTAACACCCGAGCCCAATAATACTATTTCTGGTTCTGGTTGAGTGTTATACATTGCTCATTTCGATTATCCTGATGGTTTGATGCTTATTGCTAAATTTTAACCGGTTAAGTCATTTTGGCACATAACAAATTTTAACACTTAAAATGAAATTAAAAATATTCATGTTGGCCTACTCGTCGCCACTAGTCGCGTGGTGGCGTCCGCGCGTCGAGATTTCGTCACGTTCGGCGAAACGGGCAAGTTCGGATGCCTACGCGCGCGTACAAGTGTCCGACTTGGGGGCATGCATTTTAATCACAAAACATCTTTTTTTAAAATTTGGAACTCGCTTAAAATCCTATATTTTGAATATGAAACATTTGGGCGCGAACCGGGCGCGATTTGGAAATGTTTCATTTAGCGCCGAAATACCCATTTTAATTTAATACTATTTTAACTATATAAGATTTTTCTGTTGCAAATATAAGTATAAATCCTTTCCTAAATCTTAAATATTTCCTTTTCTATCACCCCGGCCAATCACGAGGGATTTAAATCCCTCGTGGGCCCCGCTTCCTATCTCTCTATCTCTTTATCTCTCTAATCTCCTTCTCTCTCTATCTCTAAAATCTCTCTCTCTCTCTCTAATAATCTTCTCTCTCTCTATATTATAGCCTTCCACTGTTCCTCCTTCTCCCCACGTAAAAGCTCTCGCGACGAAACCCCACCGAACTCTAACCCTAGTTTCGTCGAGCCCTCGCCGTCGACCTCCCTGCGACCTCGCCGTCGCCGACCTCGCCTCCACGGCCTGACCGCACACCCCTACCTCCTTCCTCCCTCCTTCCCGAGCCTCCAAACCCAACCCCGACGCCACCACCAGCACCCAGTGCCCGCCGTCGCCGCCGCCTCCCATCGCCGACGACGCGAAGGCCTTCCCCCCTTCATCCTCGTCCCGACCTCGTCGTTTTCTTCCTTCTCCCCGCCGGACCACCACAGAACCCGAGCCGACCCTAGCACCAACCCCCGGGGTCGCTGGAAAACGTGCCGTCGATCCTCGCCGTCGTCGCCCGAGCCACCTCCGACCACCTCCGTCTCCCCTTGATCACCAGAGCGACCCAGCACCCCTCTACGCACCGCACCACCCTCTTTCCCACGAACCCAGAAAAGTTCCAGCCGTCGCTGTTCGCCGTTGCTGCCTCGCCGGCGCCCCATCGCCGTCGAACCGTCGTGGTTGCCCTGGTTCTTCCCTGTAAGCATCTCTATCTTTCCATTAATGTTAAACCCCCTCTTGCTGGTCCTTGTTGACGTATATCGTGTTTGCTAACTTCGTTGCCTTTGACTTTTGCCGGAATCCGGCCGTGCCGTCGTTTGGACCCGACGCTTCAGCGAAGTACCCTGGTCCGTGTGGTCCCGCTGTTCGCTGTTGGGACTCGATCCGTAGTCCGTGCAACCGTCTCGTGTTTTCTGCCGACATTGCATCCGTGCTTTCCGGTTTGCGAAACCGTCGAGGCAAGTATCCGAACACTTGCTTTAACATGCTAGTACACAATATCAAGTCTTACTTTACTCTTGATTATCATATTATTTATTATAACCACACAGCTATTAGTAACATCGATATCATTTTATAACTTAGAATTGACGGTTACAATTATCCCTAACATTAAATCGGTATAGTAGTTGCTCGTAATTAATCGGTCTGCTATCAATCCACACTTTAACTAACTAAACCAAGTAGATCGTCCTCGCTTCATTTGTTAAATCACCCATGAGACAATTATTATGCTTTAGTTTAAATACATGTAGCTTCATTACTGTATGTGGTTGATATTGCTTCACCTTGCAACTACTGCACCCCAAGGGTGCTTGAACCTGTTAATAAAGATAATACAAAGCACCATTGTGATTAAATGACTATCATTGCCATTTACTTTAATTCTCGCTACTGTTTATTGTTCGATTGTATACCTGTTGTGAGCACGTACTCGATTGCACTACATGTTGACCGGACCTTGCTACATACGACATATTTACATACTGATACACCTGACATGGTACCGTATACTGTTGACTTGACCTGATGTACCCTGACCTGACTTGTTATCTGATCTCATGCCAATAAACCTGACTTGGGGGTCCTCATGGACCATTCCTGCTGTCTATCCAGACATACCTGCTTTTACCTGATTCTGTGTTGACATTAGTCCTTGACTACTGAATACCTGACATGACATACATAACTTGGGGGTATGGGGAAATCAAAGATGAACCTGACTTGTAACTCGACAGTTCACTACCAGTTCAAGTGTACACATTCCTATTTTGTGCCTAGCGGCATGTCTCGGTTTCGGCCGAGAATATTATGGCCGTGATCCCGGGTATGTACGGGGTACTACCGAGTGTACACTTTCATGTTTTGTGCCTAGCGGCATGTCTCGGCTGCAGCCGAGAATATTGTGGCCGTGGTCCCGGGTATGTACGGGATACTATTGAGTTACATCGATGATTCATCAATTGATTTCAAAGACTATAGAGTAGAAACCTGATAGGACAGTTTAGTTACCACTGCACATTACCCCGCACTGTTATTCCTTAGTACTGCTTTATTCATGTTCATACTTGCATTGCTTATTACCATGTTTATATTATATTATTTGGTTGACATGACGCGCTGACGTCTGGGTTTTGCATGGCCCAGATTCCTTACCCTTGTCGACGACTGAGCAGGAGTACTTCAGCCAGCAGGCTGAACTGTGAGTCCTTAGTGATTAGTTTATTCATTTCATTTCATTTCCAGATGTGAGCCCGCATTATGGGACGTACTGTTTATTTATTGTATTGGATCATTTGCTTCCGCACTTATTGTTTATTGACTCTTGATATTATGGATTTGGACATGTGTTAGATTAGTTTATTTATATTGTTCTTGATATCTCTACAACCGTAATGTGACTGTGGATGGATACTTCCTACCCACAGGTAGCATGGTTGGCTATGTTACGTGCCCAATCTTGCGTACTCTGGGAAGCGGGGCGTGACAATAACAGACATGCGATCCCTTTCCAAATCAGTCTTGAGAGACATCTCTTTGGAGAGGGTGATCCCGTGACATGCCGGTAGATTACCGCGCTTGGAATCTTCCATACCGAATCTTTTCAGTATGGTGTCGATGTACCTGGACTATGAAAGTCCTAATATCCTCTTGGATCTATCACGATGGATCTGGATCCCCAGAATGTAAGAGGCATCACCCAGGTCTTTCATGGAGAACCTGTGTGATAAGAATCCTTTGACAGATTGTAGCATAGGAATGTCATTTCCTATCAAGAGAATGTCATCCACGTATAAAACGAGGAATACGACAGTTTGTGCTACAAATCTACTATAGATGCATGGTTCATCTGGAATTTTGATAAAGCCAAATTCTTTGACCGTCTCATCAAAATAGATGTTCCAACTCCTCGATGCCTGCTTTAGTCCATAAATGGACTTAAGCAACTTGCACACCTTTCCGCTGCTCCCACTCTGAATGAAACCCTCTGGCTGGTCCATATAGACACACTCCTCTAAATTTCCATTTAGAAAAGTGGTCTTTACGTCCATCTGCCAAATTTTATAATCGTGGAAGGCAGCAATGGCAAGAAGGATCCGAATGGATTTCAGCATAGCCACTGGAGAAAAGGTTTCGTCATAGTCCAAACCAGGTCTTTGACGAAAACCCTTTGCAACAAGTCTAGCTTTATAGGTCTCAACCTGTCCATCTACACCAATCTTCCTCTTGAAGATCAACTTGCATCCTACGGGTTTTACCCCATCTGGAGCAACGTCCAAAGTCCATACTTTGTTGGTGTACATGGACTCCATTTCGGTCCGCATTGCATCCAGCCATTTTACCGAGTCAACGCTCTGAATGGCCTGCTGGAAGGTAGTCGGCTCATCATAATCAATGATGCAATCCTCTCTATCCCCGTCTATGAGAAAACCGTAGTATCTTTCGGGCGGATGAGATTGCCTACTACTCCTGCGGAGCGATGCAGGAATGTCCTGTTCTTTCGAACCTTCTGGTTCTACTAAGCTTTCAGTAATAGTCAGTGGTTCTGGAATTTCTTCTAGTTCTATTGCGCTCCCACTAATTTCCTTTTCTAAGAACTGGTGTTCTAGAAAGTGGGCATTATGAGAAACAAAGACCTTCTGTTCTTCTGCGTAATAGAAAAGATACCCCTGGAGTTCTTTGGGTATCCCACAAACTTGCACAGTACTGAGCGTGTCTCGAGTTTGTCCGCATGCTGGTTTTTGACAAAAGCTGGACATCCCCAGATCTTCAGATATTGAAAATATGGTTTCTTCCCACTCCATAACTCATATGGTGTGGTAGGCACAGTCTTAGTTGGAACTCGGTTCAAAAGGTATGCAACTGATTCTAGCGCATATCCCTAGAATGATCGCGGCAACTCAGCATTACTCATCATGGAACGTACCATATCCAATAGGGTTCGGTTCCGTCTCTCCGATACACCGTTATGTTGCGGAGTGTATGGAGGAGTAAGCTGAGAGAGAATTCCATTCTCTTTTAAGTAATCCAGGAACTCGGCACTTAAATATTCACCACCTCGATCAGATCTTAGTGTCTTGATACTTTTGCCTGTTTGTTTTTCTACTTCATTCTTGTATTCCTGGAACTTTTCAAAGGCTTCAGATTTATGCTTCATTAAGAAGACATGTACGAACCTTGAAAAATCATCCGCAAAAGTAATGAAGTAAGAATAACCGCTTCGCGCATGTGTAGACATTGGACTGCACGCATCGCTGTGTACGAGCCCCAAGAGCTCGCTCGCTCTTACTCCGTGTCCAATGAACGGAGTCTTTGTCATCTTTCCTTTGAGACAGGATTGACAAGTTGCAAATGATTGATATTCGAACGGATCCAAATATCCTTCTGTATGTAACTTCGTCAACCTTTTCTCATTGATGTGACCCAGTCTACAATGCCATAAGAAAGCATGATTGATTTCTGGAGACTTTCTTTTGTGTGTCTTCTTGACATTGAAAATCTGTGGTTGGTTTAATACGTATATATCATTGTTTAATATACCCGACCCAATCAAAACTTGATTAAGGTGAATGCTCACAACATTACTTACAAATGCAAATTCATAACCTTCTTTAGATAATAAAGATACAGATATGATATTACAGGTTGCATTGGGTACAAAATAACAATCACGCAAAACCAAAACATGTCCATCTGACATTCCCAGGTGATAGTCCCCCACGGACTTAGCATCCATGCCAGCTCCGTTTGCAACTCTGAGGGTCATATCACCTGCCTTTAAAATCCTACGCCTTCTCAGTGCCTGCAAAGAATTACAGATATAAGATCCTGATCCGGTATCCAATATCCAGGATGTAGAGTTTATTGATAGACAATTTTCAATAACATACACACCTGAAGCCGAAGCCGCAACTTGCTTCGGATCCCGGTTTCTGGCCTTCCAAGCCCTGCAATTCTTTTTCCAGTGTCCACTCTTGTTACAGTAAAAGCATTCTTCCTTTCCTACAAGCTTTCCCACTACCTTTGTTGCCTTTGCCTTTCCCTTCGTATCCACTTTACTAACACCGTCCCTTGGTTTGGCGGGGGCTTTCTTCTTCTTTCCCTTGGTTTTCGCCTTGGACTTAGAAGAGGAAGATCCTCCTACAAACAAAGTGGATGTTTCCCTACCTTTCTGTAGGGTGCCCTCTGCACTCTTCAACATGTTGAGGAGCTCCGGAAGTTCAACTTCTTTTTCTTGCAAGTTGAAGTTCAGGATAAACTGGGCGTAAGTGGAAGGAAGGGACTGGAGAATCAAGTCCGTATAGAGCTTGTTCTCTAACGTGGTCCCAAGGTCCGTGAGCTTTTCAATGAAGCCAATCATCTTAAGCATGTGTTCCGCTACCGATGATCCGACGGCCAATCTCGCCGAAAACAACTTTTTCGAGACTTCGTATCTAGCGATACGGGATTGCTCCCCATACAGTTCTTTTGTATGAAGAAATATGGATTCCAGGTCCATATCTCGTGCCTCCTCTGATGTTCATTGTCCATAGAGGCAAGCACGAGGCACTTGGCCTTCGCGCAGTCGATCTCCCATGTCTTACGGCTTTCTATATCCGTGACGCTGGAAGTGGGACCTGGGACAGGGGGAGCTTTGGTGGTATGGAGATACCCCAACTTGTCGTAAGTGATTGCCATTTTGACATTCCTGAACCAATCTTTGTAGTTTGGCCCTGTCAGTATATTTTTATCTAGTAATAATTTAAGTCCGGTCATGTCGATTGGTCGCTGCAATTAGGAGAGAGAGAAGAAACACTTTAGCATGATGCTCTTGCAAGTTTAGAGTGGTTTTTAGTTTGTCTAAATAGGATGGCTCCCACTGTCTCTCGAATCCCTCCTCAAACTATAAAAGAAGAATTAGTCGGGATCAATCTCACCGTACAATACTTGCTTAACCATTCAGCCAGGCCAGTGTCGGTACTTCAAGGGAGGTTTTTCAACGCTTTCGTGAAGTTCCTTAATTAAATAACCTCTTTTCCCTGGGGGCGTAGCCCCGCTAACACCTTTCTAGACACCTACTAGGTTTATAGTATTGATCGTTAAGTGAGAAAATTTCCCGCCGAGTAGCATATACTCACAGTAGGATCGGGATCCAAATATCATCGCGTGACAAAACTGAAGGAATCCTACCAGAATCATCACACTCTAAATGGTATGCAGCGCTAGCAAGTTTCAGTTTCTTTTGAAACTCCCGATGTGGATTTTTGCCCCATGCTCTTATGACCTTGGCGTAGGTCAAAATGTCATAAGT
The DNA here is from genome assembly GCA_030015575.1 of Agapanthus africanus. Lineage (NCBI taxonomy): Eukaryota > Viridiplantae > Streptophyta > Magnoliopsida > Asparagales > Amaryllidaceae > Agapanthus > Agapanthus africanus. The sequence goes on along the minus strand of JASDDO010000016.1, from coordinate 127,960,289 downwards.
CACATGTCAAGTTCTACCCATCATTATCCAGGTTAATTTGAACCCACCCGTACCTACCCTTGACGTAGGCCAAAATGGCAGTACGACTGTCTCAAACCAACGCATTCTATCTATGCAACAGATAAACATCCGGCAGCTACCAATCACTATGCCTTGGCGTAAGGTCAAAATACATAGCTTGAATACTACCGAATATTTAACTGAAATGATGGAGGGCTACGAATGGTTTTGGCGAAACCGTGAACGTAGTGAACTTGATATAATCGATGGAACAAGATAGCTTTTAAAATGAGTGGTTCAAGCTCCGCATTTAAAAGTTGGTTTTTGAAAAGAACTGAGTGGTTTTGAAAGTGTTCCAATGACTTTTACTTGGTTTATTTTCTTGCATTAATTTTAATGCATCCCATCATTCAATCCTACCATTGCAGAAAACAACGAAAATATGACGTACGCTTATGCCATCCGCATTCGCCACGGGGTCCCGTCATCACCCGTTAGGTTACTTAACTAACGACAGAGCGGGGGCTGGACTAGCGCGGATGCAAAACATAAGCAACGCCTAAATAGATATCATATATAGATATATACACATTCGTCAGATGCAATGATAGCCATTTCAGATCACAGATGAATACATTGGATATACTAGGAATCCGCATTCCGTTCGAGCCTGTAACGAAAAGCGGATTACACTATCGCGATGAATAGCCAATACCCCACCCTAGACCCCTACGGGTGCGGCAAACTACCCGCCAAGTACCCAAAGCGAAGCAACCTCCCTCAACGACGTGAGTAGGCCACTCGGCACTTCGAGATACCCGGTAGTTTGTGCACCCCACCTTGGGTCTATCCTAGGAGCAAAAACAGTAAAAAGAAATTATACAATGGCGGCTACAACCTCATCCCGGATGTGCGGCCATACAAATAATATTACATCAAATTTACATATTACATGAATTGAAAGATAAAGAAAAAACTCTCATCTCATAACCCCCTGCTATTCATCCGCGACAATCCAACGAATTCATATACACATACCATCAACATTACAGATCACAGATATGTATAACCCCCACTAATCGACGTATAGCGATTAGCAGACGTTCAATACATATATAACATTACAGATACAACCCATTAGCCAAAGTCTACAAAAAATCGATCAAAATACGGATTTGTAACCACCCGAAAAACAAATTTGTTCTCTGGAAATTCTGGGCAGAAACAAACCATCCTAAAAATCACAAAACACCAACACAACAACACTGCAGGAGAAAGGATCCACGGCCGAGTCAACTCGGCCGCGGATCCGCGGCAGGAGCAAGCTCATGCCGCGGATCCGCGGTGAGTTGGTCGACTCATTGGATCGTTTTTCTTGCCTGTTCTGTAAAAACCCTGAGCCGATTTTTAGTACATGATTTATTATTTTTTGAGCAGAAATAAAAATCGGCAGAAAGTTGATATTTTTAATGTGTTTTGCGCTATTTTGTCCGATCGAAATTCTAGATACTTTGCTAACATGCTAGGGTGTGTTTAGCTAGGCTCTGATACCACTGTAAGTCCACGTTACCTCTCCCGGTTCTTTCGGGCTTGCGGAAGTGGTGAAAAACGATTTTTTTTGGGTTATGGTAACATGGACTATAAAACACGGATCTTTACTAAACTACACACTAGCAACTAACAAGAGCTTTACCTACTCGGTTAGGGGGTTATACCTCAACTTGAACTCCTTCTCTTGGACTCCTTATGGTGGTCGGATGGTTCTCTCCTTGTCGCCTTCTCTTACCGAAGATGGATCCACCTAAGGGTCTCTACCTTGAGCTCCTTCCTCGAACTTGAGGAAACTAAAGTGTTCGGCTTGCTAGAACTTCAACCTTAGGATGAGTAGAGAGTGGCTTTGGTGTTTTATCTCAAAGGAAATGGTTCTCAACTCATGAGAAGAATTTTCCTTGAGCTAGAGGAAGAGGAAGAGGAAAAGATGAGAGAGAATGAGAATGAGAGAATGAGAGAGTTTTTGCAACCATATCAAATATATGTGAATTAATCAATTAGCAAAATTAATAAAAATGAAAAAGGTGATGGTATGTTGAAATGACCATTATCATTTCACATTAAATGAGTTTTGCAAAGATCAATGAGCATCTTTGCTTGAAATGATGATGGTCAACTTTTCAACCTTGGTCAACAAGTCAACCTTGGTCAACAAGTCAACAACCCTAACCATAACTCAATTTCCTTTAATTAATATTATTAATTGATATTTCACATATTCATTAGGGATTGGTAAACGACAACCGTCAACTGTGCATACACACCCGTACTAAAACCCTAATGAGAATCCTCTTCCTCTGCCTCAGTCAACTGTGCATACACACCCGCATTCGTGTTCTGAGGAACACGAATACAATGAGATAAAACTAACCCCAAAGCATATACTAGGATCTGGCTCAAACCAGAGCCCGCTAGTAATGACTGTCCGGACACCAAACGTGCACAAGTGCGCGGATGTGAACGAACCTTGTCGCAAAACCATGCGACCTCTACTCTGTTTTGCCCAAAGGCGAATAACCCTCTGTGTGGGACTCTAAAGACTCGACACTATGCTGGCATTGGGTTTAACCACAGACCGCAAGCGGCACTAGCTGTATGTAACGGCCCCTAGGTAGATGCCGATAAGAAGACTGATGAGGCGAACCCATCCGAACTCCTACTGAGCCTGTCTGTGACAATCTGCGTACAGTCCGGTCTGTTCGTCTGAGAATATCGCATGGCGGGCCTATGGGGTGGTAAACGTCAGTCCCCTAATAGCGGTACAAGTCGTGTCGGAGTGTAGCCCAGAACACCTTGAGATAACACTGGAGACCTACCAGTATATCTCGCTTGCCCTGGCCAGGGACGACTATGTGTAATGGCTCTCCTAGACACAACGCGATATCAACTCCCAATACCGGGAGAGAAGAATCCTATCTAACCGTCACTGCCTCCAAGTGCTTCGGGACTGCACCCAACTACTACCTGTTTGCACGACTCCTTTGAGCCGTGGTAGGGTAGTAATCAAAGTACAGTGGGAACACACTCGAGGCGAAGTGACAGTGTCAAGTCAGCGGACTAAGCTGTACTCATGTCACCTGGGAACTGATAACCGACGATAGGTATAGTACCAACCAACAGTTCCCGACGAGTCCTGTCCAGTGTACTCATAACCTAACGAGCACCCGCATACTATTTCAAGTACGGCGTACTGACGGCTGTGGGACAGACCGTCTCCCGTGCTGGGATGAGAAGCGCATACGCTAGTCTACTCCGGAGTATCGATGCCCTGTTTTGATAGTCCTACGACTAGGGACCTGCATAAGGATGTGCTTATGGATTACCCAGCCCCCTCGAGTGTGACTGCCATCACAACGCTGGTAATCAAGCAAAGATTCTAAGGGCTCCACTAATGTGTATAGGCGATATGTTAAAAGAAACACATGTACACACATTGAAGTAGAAACAAACCAAGTAGTATACTACTATTTTGAGCAAGATTGTGTATACAATGGTGAATATCCCAAGCTTCCATTAAGTAATATACAAACTAGTATGATACAGTAATGGCCTCTAGGGCATATACACTAACATCACCACACCAGACGGATATGGGATCATCCATCGCCCATCATATGGAACAAGGATAGTATACGATAGTCTACACTGGAATATCGATGCCCTGTCTCGATATACGTACGACTAGGAACATTTCAAGGATAAGCTTATAAACTACAGGTGTCCCACTAGTATGATCCACATCATAATCCCTGCAGTCAAGCTAGTATCCTTAGGGCTTTATTAACATGTACTAAATGAATAAAAACATGATCAAGTGAACATATGATAAAGAGAAACCAGATAGCATACTATCATGTCGAGCAAGACTGTCCTATGAACACACACACACACACACATCAGTACATACAATATCATATAATGGCCTCTTGGGCATACATATATCCAACAATCTCCCACTTGCACTAAGGCCAATTATTGGCGTATCTCATACCCAACATCTCAAAAAGTCGCTCATGCTGCGGCTGAGGGAGGGCCTTGGTGAATGGATCCGCAGTGTTATCCTTTGTATCTACTCTCTTGATCTCAATCTCGTGGCGATCAACTATCTCCCGGATCAGATGATATCGCCTCAGGATGTGTCTGGACTTCTGATGGGACCTGGGCTCTTTGGCCAACGCCATAGCCCCATTATTGTCACAATACAAAGGTATTGGATCAATAATGGTTGGAACTACTCCTAACTCCGAGATGATCTTCCTCATCCAGACGGCTTCCTTGGCAGCATTATTTGCAGCAATGTACTCAGCTTCCATCGTTGAATCTGCAACGGTATCCTGTTTGGAACTCTTCCAACTTACCGTCCCTCCATTGAGAGTAAATGCAAACCCTGAGATAGACTTGCTATCATCCTTGTCACTCTGGAAGCTCGAATCGGTAAAAGCCTCCATTTGGAGATCCCCGTTACCATACACCAAGAACAATTCTTTAGTCCTTCGCAAGTACTTAAGAATGTTCTTCACAGCAGTCCAGTGATTCTCCCCTGGGTTTGATTGATACCTGCTTACTACACTAAGTGCATAAGCTACATCAGGGCATATACACAACATCGCATACATTATCGATCCTACAGCCGAAGCATAGGGAATCATGCTCATGCGAGCTCTCTCTTTATCAGACTTTGGGCAATCGTCCTTGGAGAGAGTGACTCCGTGGCAAGCGGGTAAGGCACCCCGCTTGGAGTCTTCTATACTAAACCTCTTTAGGATGGTGTTGATGTACTTGGTTTTGGACAATCCCAATAACCGTTTGGATCTATCCCTATAGATCCGTATGCCCAATATGTACGTGGCATCACCCAGGTCCTTCATGGAGAACCTTTGTGATAAGAATGATTTGACCGACTGTAGCATAGGAATATCATTTCCTATCAGAAGTTTGTCATCCACGTACAATACGAGGAATGCGACAGATCTCCCTACAGTCTTCTTATAAACACAAGGTTCATCTGGATTTTTGATGAAATCAAACTCTTTGATAACATCATCAAAACAGATGTTCCAACTCCGTGATGCCTGCTTCAATCTATAAATAGATTTAAGCAACTTACATGCTTTTCCGCTGCTCCCACTGTCAATGAAGCCCTCTGGCTGATCTAAATAAACGCATTCATCTAAATCCCCATTTAGAAATGCAGTTTTAACGTCCATCTGCCAGATTTCATAGTCGTAGTGAGCAGCAATAGCAAGTAGGATCCGAATGGTTTTAAGTATGGTTACCGGAGAGAAAGTCTCGTCATAGTCCAAACCTGGTCTTTGACGAAAACCTTTCGCTACCAACCTTGCCTTATAGGTCTCCACCTGTCCATCTACACCGATCTTTCTTTTAAAGATCCATTTGCAGCCTACAGGTTTTATCCCGGAGGGTACATTCTCTAAAGTCCATACTTTGTTGGTGTACATGGACTCCATTTCAGATCTCGTGGTATCTAGCCATTTCACAGAGTCACCACTCGTGATAGCTTGATGAAAACTGACAGGATCATCATCATCCATGATACAATCTTCTCTATCACCATCAATGAGAAAACCGTAGTATCTATCCGGTGGGCGAGAAGTCCTACCAGATCTACGGAGTGGCTGAGATTCATTAGATTCTGTTATAACATCAGGTTCAGTCAAGTCGTCATTTGTAACTTGTGTTTCTAGAACCTCTTCTAGATCCACCACATTGCCATCAGCATCATTTGGAAAAATCTCATTTTCTAAAAATGTGGCATACTGAGAAACAAAAACCTTTTGTTCCTCCTTGTGGTAGAAAAGATACCCAAATGAATGTTTTGGATATCCCATAAATATATATTTGACCGATCGTGTCTCTAGTTTGTCTGGATTCTGCTTTTTGACAAAAGCCGGACATCCTCAAATCTTAACTCGTTTAAGAGATGGTATCTTCCCTTGCCATATCTCATATGGAGTTGTAGACACGGTCTTGGTTGGAACTTTGTTTAACAGAAAAGCTGCAGTTTCCAATGCATGCCCCCAAAAAGAGAGGGGTAACTCAGAATCACTCATCATGGATCGTACCATATCTAATAGAGTACGATTCCGTCACTCTGACACACCGTTGTGCTGTGGTGTGTAAGGGGGAGTGAGCTGAGAGAGAATCCCATTCTCTTTTAGGAAGTCCAAGAACTCAGTACTTAAGTACTCTCCACCTCGATCTGATCGAAGTATCTTGATTCTCATTCCTGTTTGGTTTTCTACTTCAAATTTATACTCCTTGAATTTCTCGAAAGCTTCAGACTTATGCTTTATCAAAAACACATGACCGAATCTTGAGAAATCATCAGTAAAAGTTATGAAGTAAGAAAAACCGCCTCTTGCATGTGTAGACATTGGCCCACATACATCACTATGTATGAGGCCTAGGAGCTCAGTAGCTCTTTCTCCGTGTCCTGTAAACGGAGTTTTGGTCATTTTACCTTTGATACAAGACTGGCAAGTTGCATAAGATTTATACTCAAAAGAATTTAAATATCCATCTTTATGAAGCTTGTTTAGTCTTATTTCATTAATATGACCAAGTCTACAATGCCAAAGAAAAGCTTCATTTATATCTGAAATTTTTTTTTATTTGTGTGTTGAATGTTGAAAACTGTGTGTTGATTAAAGACGTATATCCCGTTATTTAGTGTACCACAACCAATCAACTCTTGATTAAGTCTAATGTTCATAACATTGTGTTGCACAGCAAAATGATATCCTTCATTGTCTAACAAAGAAATGAATATAATATTACAAAGCATACTTGGCATAAATAATATGGGTTCAAAACTAATATACAACCCGACGGCAACCCTAGGTGATACTCTCCCACTGAAACTGCATTTACATTGGAACCATTTCCAACCTAGAGAGTATGATCACCTGTCTTCAAAACTTTGCTATTTCTCAACGCCTGCACAGAATTGCAAATATGAGAACCCGAACCGGTATCTAATACCCAGGAAGCAGAGTTAATAGAAAAACAGTTTTCAATCACGAACACACCTGAAGCTGAAGCATCACCATGCTTCTTCTTGAGTTCAAGGTACTCAGTACAGTTCCGCTTCCAGTGTCCCGTCTTCTTGCAGTGGAAACATTCTCCTTTCCCCGATTCCCCAACCTTGGACTTGTCTTTCCCTTTAACTTTTTTGACTCCACCCTTAGGTTTGGTGGGTTTCTTCTTCATCTTTCCCTTGGCCTTAGCCTTCGGGCGAGAGGAGGAATCTGGCCTAACACTCAAAACGGGAGTCTTCACTGACTTCAGCGTGCTCTCTGCACTCCTCAACATATTAAGGAGTTCAGGTAGATCCTTCTCCATGTTGTGCATGTTGAAGTTAACTATAAATTGAGCAAAGGTGGAGGGGAGAGACTGCAGAATAATATCCGTATATTGCTCATTGTCCATTGTCCACCTAAGGTCCTCAAGCTCTTCTATGAGAGCTATCATCTTCAGAACATGGTCTCCTACTGCTGTGCCAGGGTCCATTCGCATCTGAAACAGTTTTCTGGATGCTTCGTATCGTAATACGCGAGATTGCTCTCCATACAACTCTTTTGTATGGAGGAATATGGATTGTACGTCCATATTCTCGTGCTGCTTCTGATGTGTGTTATCCATCGATGCAAGCGTGATGCATTTGGCCGTAGAACAGTCAGCGTCCCATGTCTTGCGGATTTACTTATCCGCAACTGAAGATTTAGGACCTGGGATAGACGGGGTTGGAGCCGTGAGGACATATGATACCTTATCATAAGTCAAGGCAATGTTGAGATTTCTCAGCCAATCTTTATAATTGGTCCCATTCAGTTTATTTTTATCTAGTAGAAGCTTGAGTCCTGACATTGGTATCTGCCAATTAAGAGAGAGAAAAGAATACACTCAGCGAAAGCTCTTACAAAGATCAGATTGGTTATTATCTTGTCTAATCGATGTCTCCCACTGTTTTTATCAAATTTTCTTTAAAACCTTTTAAAAAGAAAACTAGCCGGGATTAATTACATTCTACAACTTCGCTAACCGTTCAGCCAGGCCGGTGCTGGTACTTGAGGGAGGTTCCCCGTGTTTTCGCACGGACCTAATTAAAATAAACCTTGTCTTCCCAGAGGCGTAGCCCGTTTGACACCTTTCTAGACACCTAATGGGTTAGCTAATTGTAAAGTGCAAAACTCTCCCGGGAGCAACTTTTGCTCACAGTGGGATCGGGATCCTACTATCATATAGAAGGTATGCAATCTCATTGCAATTTTCAACTCTTGAAATTCCTGATATTGTTTTTACCTCTAGTACTCATGACCTTAACTATGGTCAACATATCATAAGTACTAGTCAAGTTCTTCCTGTCATTTCATGATTAACTAGACCCATCCACATGACCCTTAACTAAAGTCAACATAATTATATGAATGTCCTAACTAATCTGCATCATATGCAGTGTAGGAAGACATCACTTAGCTACCGTATACTGCGCCTTAACTAAAGTCAAAATACGCAGCACGAATACTAAGTACTCTACTTCCTAAAATGACGGAGGGCTGCGGATAGTTTTTAAGAAAACTTTTAACGCTTTGAACTTGATATCGTTGTAGAATCTAATGGGTTTAAAAGGAGTGGCTTAAGCTTCGTATTTTGAAACTTACTTTTTCATCATAGGCCGAGTGTGTTTCAAATCCGATTCTACAACTCTTTTTAGGTTCATTTTTCTTTACATTAATCTCATTAATATAGTCCCATCATTTAATTCCTAAAGCCATCACAGAAAGAAACGAAAATATAACGTACGCTTATACCACTCGCATTCGTCACAGTGTCCCGTTATGCACCGTTAGGTTACTTAACTAACGGCATACTGGGACGGGGCTAGCGCGAGTGCAAAACATAAGCAACGTCTATTATATATCATATATAAAATATTGCATTTGTCTCAGATATATATTAAATGATCACATCACATAATATAAGCAGCAGAAGCACATTTAATATAGGATATCTAGGAGGTCCGTATTTTGTATTTAGCCAGCAATAGAAAATACGGATTCCACGGTCGCGATGAATAGCCAAGCCCACACCCCTAGACCCCTACGAGAGCGGCAAGCGACCCTACCAATTCTGGAGTTTAGGAGACCCGGTCTCGACTCCTCGAGATGGCCTCCCACCGAACCCCCGAACCCGGTCACTTGTGCTCCCCTCCTTGGGTCTATCCTAATACGGAAAAGTAAATAATATACAACATTGGTGACATCATCCTCAACCCGAAAGTGCCCCAAATAAAAGAATATTACATACAATTGAATTTTACATGAATGAAAAGAAAACTCTCATCTCACATAAAACTCCCGGCTATTCAATCATGACAATCTTGCATATCAAATCTCAGCAACACATAATATCACATATCATCAATGTAAGTAAGTATGCGTACCCCGATTGTCGTTGATGTATAGCAACGACACCGGCGATACACCATATACTACACTTACGGTTACAGAGAAATAAAATGAAAAACTACAACAATTGGAATCGTAACTGCCTTTAGACAACAAAAACCCGGAATATCACATATCCAAGATTTCATGCCTAATCAATGTAAAGCTCGCATTTACGTATAACCCATGAAAACACCTTTTCATAACAAGTCGGATAATTCAACAATATTTCCGATTATTCCTGAGACCGAAATGCTAGATTTACACTCAACAAACAAATTTGTAGATTCCAATTATTGTATCACATACTAATAAACTAAGCGCAGTTAACACATTCGGTCGAACGATTGAACACCCAAAGACTTCTCATAAAGCTCAACACTTGAGCAGCTTTAAAATTTACCAGAAACTGCAACAAGTACATACGGGACAACGCAAGAAGGCACGGTCCAAGCTTCACCTACGGCGCTACGGAACCGCCGCAGAATGACCATTCTGACCGCGGTTCCGCGGTCGTATAGTGGAGTTAGGGTTTCGTACTTCTTGTGGGCCCATAAAATACCCTGCACGATTTTTTGAGTATTTTTAATGTGGAAAAATCCACGTTTTTGAAAAATGTCCAGAGAGCACCCCCGGGTGTCGTATTTCGTTCGTTCGAGGTTTTTAACGTCGTATAGGTTACTCTAAAGTTCTATCCTGGCTCTGATACCACTGTAGGGTTTTCTTATCACCTCATATAGGGTTTGGAAGCATCACATATGCCACAATTTAAATTTTAAGAGGTGCTAAGCATACTTAATTAGGAATCGAACTAGAAATATAGGGTAACACATATAGTATCACATACTAAAATCAATTTATGACTAAGTGGAGAGACTACAACCTTTGTAGACCTCCTAGGGTTTGAAAGAGCTAGCTTGAACCTCTTCCACGTCCACAATAATCCACCCGGAGTTCCTTTGCTCAAAGCTCCTAGCTCCAATAGATCACAAAGAAGATGAAGCAAACAAACTACACCAAGGGGCTAAAGAAGTGTAGTGTGATGATATGGTTGTGTTCTCATATAAAAACCCTTTCTTTCTTTTAACCTCACTCAATTTATAAAACTCAAGAGAGAGCTAGAGAGAGGAAGATGAAGATGGAAACCATTTTCTTTTGGATGAAAAAGATAATGATAAAGATAATGAGAGAGAGAGAGATAAATATCAAGCATAAATATCTAAAGTCAAACCATGGTTAATAAAATATCTAGATATTTTAGAATGAGAAAAATAACAAAGGAAAATGAAACCATAGTTTAACTTTGGTCAAGTAAAGAAAAGTCAACAATGATGAATAATCAATTTTCTTTTTCTCATTCTAATATATACAAATATATTTACTTTCCATGTATTTCTTATATTGCCATCTTTGATGTATCATCAACCATGATACTAATGCATGTATGTATGTGTGTATGCACATCAACATGTACATATACATGCATGCATCCATTATAAAGAAAAGGTTTTTTTAAATGAGATAAAAGTCAATATTAAATCAACACTTGATTTAATAAACTGGTCATATCTCATAAGACCCGACCAATATAAAACACCCGATTAAAATACGGCATCATATACACGTATTTAATCGAGCTCCCGCACATATCTCATATGTACACCACATCGTTTCGCCTGAGCCAGGAAACTCCTATGTGGGACTCTAAGATTCGTCAATATGCCGGCAGTAGGTGATGATCACATCAAACACCTACAAGCCGCAAGCGGTCAGCTAAACGTAATGGCCATCTGGGTATTGAGCGATCAGAAGAAGAACAAGCGAACCTGTCAAAACTCCCGTCAATCCAACTGGCAACACTTACCGTACAGTCCGGTCTCTTCGTCATATATACTGCATATTGAGTCTAGGGATGGAATCGTCGACCCCAATAACTCAATAAGTCATGCCGGTATATGGTCTACAACAGATCGAGAAACTACTGATAACACTTATCAGTAATATCTCAGCAGCCCTAGCCAGGGACTTCCTGTTATAGCCAATCGTGCACAACACAGCATCAACCCCCAATACCGGGAGAGACGAAACCCCTCCTATCGCTCATTGCCTCCATTTGCCTCGGGACTATACCCAAAATCCATCTGTTTGTACGACTCAGTAGAGCCGTAGTAGGGTGGAGATCAAGATACAGTGGGAGGACACACAAGACTCTATGGCGATCTCGGGTCTACAGACTAACCTGTATCAGTGTCACCTGATAACTGCTATTCGACGTATGATATAATACCATATAGGATTTCTCGATGAGTCCGTTCAGTGTACCCAGTCTCACTGAGCACCCATATACAATCTTTGGTGTCACCACACCAGACGGATATGGGATCATCCATCGCCCATCATATGGAACAAGAATAGTATATGCTAGTCTACACTGGAATATCGATGCCCTGTCTCGATATACCTACGACTAGGAACATTTCAAGGATAAGCTTATAAACTACAGGTGTCCCACTAGTATGATCCACATCATAATCCCTGCAGTCAAGCTAGTATTCTTAGGGCTTTATCAACATGTACTAAATGAATAAAAACATGATCAAGTGAACATATGATAAAGAGAAACCAGATAGCATACTATCATGTCGAGCAAGACTGTCCTCTGAATATATATATATACACACACACATCAGTACATACAATATCATATAATAGCCTCTACGGCATATATATATATCCAACAATTTGATCCTTAAGGATGGCCGAGCAGGGTTGTTGCCCGTTGCCTCTTGGTGAGGGCTTTGATCCCTGGCGTTGTGGGGTAGAGGAGCTACCAGCCAGGGATAGCCGGGTAGGGTAGCCTCTCGGCTGCCTCTTAGTGAGGGCTTAGATCCCTGGCGTTGTGGGGTAGGGAAGCTACCGGCCAGGGATAACTGAGCGGGGTAGCCGCACGGCTGCCTCTTAGTGAGGGCTTAGATCCTCAGCACGGGAGGGGCCGTGGGAGGCTTACTAAGGATTGACCAAGCAGTGAAGCTGCTCGGTTGTCTCTTGGCGAAGGCTTTGATCTCTGGCGCTGGAGGGGCCGCAAGAGGCCTGCTAAGGATTGACCAAGCAGTGAAGCTGCTCGGTTGCCTCTTGGCGAGGGCTTTGATCCCTGGCGTTGTGGGATAGGGAACTACCAGCTAGGGATAGCCGAGCAGGGTAGATGCCCGGTGCCTCTTGGCGAGGGCTTCGATCCCTAGTGCTGGAGGGGCCGTAAGAGGCCTGCTAAAGACGGACCGAGCAGGGTTGATGCCTGATTGTGCCAGAATTTAACGACCCCCAAATGCGCGAACATCGGGAGGGACAAAAGTCACGGATGACATTTGTCAAGGATGTACGGGTGGGAAGCTGGAAGTTTCGGGAAGCTGCGTTAGAGTCTCTACATAGCGGCGTAGCATTGGGACAGTTGCCGCGGTTCCCAAGATTCGCGCTGGTACGCGCGAGAATTCGGATCCTTGAAGATTTGCTTGGGGTTATAAATAGAGAGAGAGATGGCGGCTCCTTCGGCATCGCATTCTTTAAGATGACTGAACGCGTGTATTTGATCGAAGAGATCATCTCCCTCGATGATGTCGCTTTGTATGATCATTCTCTGACCGAGGGTGGGTACCGGGGAGTGGTTCAGCAGCTCAAGGATCATTTTGGCCGGTTTCTCCCTCGACGGTCGTCCTTGCTTCAGATGTTGATGTACGCAATCTGGAGGAGGTCCCTGGGTCTGGATAACCCTTTCACTGAGGAGCTTCTGGACGAAGCACTCGCCATGGTGCATTCGATCTTCCTGTTCAGTTTTATCTCTAAGGCCAGGCACGATCGATCCTTGGGTCTCATCCTGGAATGTTTCAAGATGAGGTACATCATGAGGCAAGGCTCAGAGGGCGGTGCGTCGGGTGCTTCTGTGGCATCCCGGGTCTTCGCGCTGTGTCGATGGGAACGGTCCATGGCGGCGAGGGCCCGGCTAAGGGAAATCTACTCCGAGTATCACCAGGAGTACTTCCTTGATCCCGTTCTTCCTTTGTTGTAACATTCCCTCTTCTTTTTTGTAAGGCTGAGGAGCCCATAGTACCTTTGTGGATGAATAAGACTCTTCTTTTGCAATGTTCTAGCGTTCCTTTATTGTTATTTGAATGGACATGACTTTTTAGAAAAATTTACATTGCCTTTTTGAAAGGAAAGGTACACACTCGTAGGTATTCATTTTACTGGTACAGCTTGAGCTTCTCGGCGTTGTAAGGCCGTGGAAACTTGAGCCCGTTCGCATCTTGAAAGCGGTAGGCTCCGCCGGGAAGCACCTCGGAGACGAGAAAAGGACCATCCTATTTCGGGGAAAACTTGTGCAGGCTGCCTTGATTGCCGAACTCGTTCCGCCGTAGGACCAGATCTCCGGTCCTGAAGGAGTGACGCTTGACCCGCGCATTGTAGTATCGGGAAGTTTGCTGCTGATAGGTGGCAGCCCTGATATGAGCCCGATCCCGCTTCTCCAACAAGATGTACAGGTTAGTCCGTAGTTTCGTGGTGTTTTCTTCGTCGTCGAAGTGTTCCACCTGGTGACTGGGTAGCCCGATCTTCTCTGGGACTATTGCCTCGGTCCCATAGCAGAGGCTGAAAAGGGTTTCCCCGGTGGGGGTCTTCTTTAACGTGCGCAGGGCTCATAAGACCTGGGGCAACTCCTCGACCCAACTACCTTGGCATCCTTTTAGGCGGGTCCGGAGACCTCGGAGGACGTCCCGGTTAGCAACTTCGGCCTACCCGTTGCATTGGGGATGTGCGACCGCGGCAAACTTCATGAGGATATGATATTCATTGCAGAAATCCTTCACTTTCTCGTTTTTGAAGTTCGTCCCGTGGTCGGTGATGATACACCTCGGGATGCCGAACCAGAGTATTAGGTTGTTCTGCAAGAACTTGGTGGTCGTGGAGGCATCCGGTTTCCTGATGGGGACGGCCTCAATCCACTTCGTGAAGTAATCTACTGCGACGAGGATATACTTGTGCCCTCCCGTACCGGTCGGGAACTGGCCTATCATGTCCAATCCCCACCGAGCGAACGGCTACGGGGAGGTTAAAGCGGTCAGCTCGGTAGCCGGAAGGCGAGGTATGCTTCCGTGGAGCTGGCAACTTTTGCATCTCCTGACGAGCTTCTAGGCGTCTTCGTGGATAGTGGGCCAGTAGTACCCCTGGAGCAGTGCTTTCTGGATTAAGGTTCGGGCCTCTTGGTGCACGCCGCCGACCCCATCATGGATTTTATGGAGAACGTAGTCGGCTTCGTGGGGGTCGACGCACCGGAGCAGTGGCTGAGTGAAGGATTTCTTGTAAAGGTTCCCATTTCTCCAGACGAAGTGACAGGCCTTGGCCCGGAGACGGCGGGCTGCTCCCCGATCTTCTGGGAGTGTGCCATCCCTTAGGAATTCCATGAGGGGCCTCCTCCAGTCCTGGTCATCTTCCTGCACTGTATACACATGAAGTATTGTCGCCCCGTCTTCCACGCTGGGTTGTGGCAAGGTTTCGAAGAGGATAGACCACTTGTTGTTGGCCGAGTAGGATGAAGCCAGCTTAATCAGGGCGTCGGCTTGGGCATTGAGCTGCCTGGGTATTTGTTCTATCTGGACTTCGTCAAAGTTCTTCCGAAGTTTTCTTACCTCGGCCAGATATTTCACCATTAGAGGTTCCCGAGCCTCGAAGTGGCCGGTCACTTGGCCAACGACTAGGGTTGAGTCACTGCGGATTCGAATTGTCTTCAGCCTCAACCCGGAGGCCATGCGAAGTCCAGCCAGCAGGGCCTCGTACTCTGCCGCGTTGTTTAAGGCCTTGAATCCGAGCTTTAGAGAATACTCCATTTTTGCCTCGTTCGGGCCCTGAATGATGAGGCCGGCGCCACAGCCTTCCTCGGTTGAGGACCCATCGACGTAAATGCACTCAGAAACCGAGTTGGGTCTCCCCACGGTCGGGTGTTGAGCCGTGAGGGTCGGCGCGGATTCCGGTTCTTTGCTGGGGATGGTGCACTCGACGATAAAATCGGCCAGGGCTTGTGCTTTGATGGCCTGCCTCGGGCAGTATTTTATGTCAAACTGGGAAAGCTCCCACCTCCACTTCTCTAAGCGGCCCGAGGATTCGGGTGAGGTGAGGATAGCCCCCAGCGGGCGCTCAGTGAGGATGAGGATGGCGTGCGCCTGGAAGTAGTGTCGCAGCTTCCTTAAGGCCATAATTAGTGCTAAGGCAATCTTCTCAATGGCTGGGTACCTCGTTTTTGCGTCTTTGAAGATGTGTCTCACGTAGTATACTGGCTTTTGCGCTCCGTCGACCTTTCATACGAGAACTGAGCCTGCCGCATGGTCGGATACCACCAGATACAGTGAAAACTCATCTCCTTCAACTGGTCGGGTGAGCAGCGGCGGCGTCGCAAGGTGCTTTTTTAACTGGTCAAAGGTGGTCTGGCACTCTTCTGACCACTCGAACCTCGGAATTTTCCTTAGAGCTTTGAAGAATGGGAGGCACTTTTCCCCAGACCTCGACATGAAACGGCTTAGAGCGGCTACCCAACCCGTCAGTCGCATGATCTCGACATTGGTCTTAGGCACGGTCATGTTGAGGATAGCGTCGATTTTTTCCGGGTTGGCCTCGATCCCACGGTGGGTGACCATGAAACCGAGGAACTTTCCCCCGGTGACCCCGAATGCGTACTTGGCGGGGTTCAGTTTCATCTTGAACTTGCGGAGTACCTCGAAGGCCTTGCCGAGGTCCTTGGCGTGGTCGGTCGACAAGACTGATTTGACAAGCATATCGTCGATGTAAACTTCCATGTTCCTGCCGATCTGTGGCTTGAACATGCGGTTGACCAACCGTTGGTACGTAGCCCCAGCGTTCTTGAGGCCGAAGGGCATCACCTTGTAGCAGTATACCTCCCGGTCCGTTGTGAATGCGGTGAGATCTTCATCTGCCGGATTCATATGGATCTGATTGTAGCCAGAGAAGGCATCCATGAAGCTTAACAGCTCATGGCCTGCCGAGTTGTCGACGAGTTGATCTATCCGAGATAGGGTATAGTTGTCTTTGGGGCAGGCCTTGTTGATGTCGGTGAAATCGACGCACATGCGCCACTTCCCGCTTGACTTCTTGACCAGGACTATGTTCGTTAGCCACTCCGAATAGGGTATATTCCGAATGAAGTTGGCGGCGAGGAGCCGATCTACCTCGTCCTCGATAGCCTTCTGTTTGACCGGGGCGAAGCTTTGCTTCTTTTGTCTGATGGGTCGGGCCGTAGGGTCTACCGCGAGCTTGTGAGATATAACTTTGGGGTCGATCCCAGGCATGTTAGAAGGCGCCCAGGCAAATACGTCGGAGTTGTTTCTGAGGAAATGAACGAGGTCATCTCGCTGAGGTCCTATCAGAAGCGACCCGATCTGGATGAGTTTTTCGTCGCTCCCTTCTACGAGGGGGACCTCCATCAAAGGCTCCACTGGGGTCCCTCGGACCACTTTTTGCTCATCTCGAGTGTCCAAAACCCCTGATGTCACCTTTACCTTCGACATCGTCGACCGGCTTCTCCGATGAAGATGTTGCGGTGAAGCAAACCTTTGCAGTTCGCTGGTCTCCATAAACCCGACCTATCCCGCTCTGGTCAAGAGGGAACTTCATCGCCAGGTGGTAGGTCGATATCTGGGCCTGGAGGGAGTTCAGCGTGGGGCGGCCGAGGAGGATGTTGTAGGCCGATGGAATTCTCGCTACGATGAATTCCACCGGCACTGTCCGCGTATGGCCGGCCTCCCCGACGTTGAACTGTAGAGTGACTACTCCTTCCACCGGGATGGAGTGGTTGGTGAATCCTAAAAGGATGTGGGAGGTCAGCTTCAGGTCCGCCGCGGTGACCCTATGCG
Source organism: Agapanthus africanus (assembly GCA_030015575.1). Lineage (NCBI taxonomy): Eukaryota > Viridiplantae > Streptophyta > Magnoliopsida > Asparagales > Amaryllidaceae > Agapanthus > Agapanthus africanus. The sequence goes on along the minus strand of JASDDO010000016.1, from coordinate 127,942,861 downwards.
CAGAAAGCAGTAGTAGAAGAGAATATCTGCCGAGCTTCCCGAGTCGACCGGGATCCTGTGCACCTCGTATTGATGTGTTAGTTATATGTATGCCCTAGAGGCCATTACTATACATAGGATGTATATTGTAGTGGATGCTTGGACATATATAGGGAGGACTTTCTTGCTCGACATGATAGTATGCTATATGGTTGCTCTTTACCTTAACGTGTACACTGATTGTCTCTCTGTTACATGTTGGTAAAGCCCTTAGGATGAGTACTTGACTACCTGGACTATGATGCGGATCATACTAGTGGGGACATGGTAGTCCATAAGTACATCCTTCAAGGTCCCTAGTCATGGGTGTATCGAGACGGGGCATCGATATATCAGAGTAGACTAGCGTATACCTTCTCGACCCATACAGATGGGCGATGGATGATCCCATATCCATTGGTGTTTGACATCAGAGATGATATACGGGTGCTCAGTGGAGACTGGGTACACTGGACGGACTCGCCGAGAACTCCCAGATGGTATTATACCTTACGTCAGATGGCAGTTCTCTGGTGACACTGGTACAGAGTAGTCTGTTGACCCGAGATCGTCATAGAGTCTTGTGTGATTCCCACTGTACTTTGATTTCCACCTTACCACGTCCAAGAGGGCGTGCAAAACGGTGGTTTTTGGGTACAGTCCCGAGTCACATGGAGGCAATGAGCGATAGGAGGGGATTCGTCTCTCCCGGTATAGGGAGTTGATGTTGCACTGTGTTCGATTGGCTATAACCGGAAATCCCTGGCCAGGGTTGCTGAGATTTACTGATAAGTGTTACCAGTAGTTTCTCGAACTGTTATAGACCTCATATCGACACGACTTATCGAGCTATTGGGGTCTGACGTTTACCACCCCTAGGCGAGATATGCGACATATCAGATGATCAGACCGGACTGTACGGTAAGTGTTGCTGGTTGGATTCACAGGAGTAAGAGCGGGCTTGCTCGATGATCTTTTGATCGCTCAATACCCTGGTGGCCGTTACGTTTAGCAGACCGCTTGCGGCTTGTGGGTGTTTGATATGATCATCACCTGCTGCCGGCGTATTGACGAGTCTTTAGAGTCCTACACAGAGGTTTCCTGGCTCAAGCGAAACGAAATAGGAGCGCATATGAGATATGTGCGGGACCGAGAATAATGCGTGTATGTGATACCGTATTCTATTCTCGCGATGAATGTATTGATTGGTTGTATGCGATATAACCTAGTTATCGAATCGAGGATTGATTCGATAAGTCGATACATTGGATATTAGTCGGTCATATGCGATATGACCGGATCGTTAAATCAAGTGTTGATTTAATGATTTAAGGTATAATTATATATTTGATATATTACTTTACATTAACTAGTACTTGTTCACTTAAGATGGATTTTCTCACTTGATGTGCACATTGTATATATGATATAGTTTTGTGCACTAGTTTGTATCATGTTTGATGATACATGGAAACTTGGGTGTGTATGATTAAACCATGGTTATGTTAATGGTTAGGGTTTTGATTTACTTATTTATTTATTTTCTATATTCTTTTTGGCAAAGGAAAAAGAAATGTTTGCTTCTTTTGGATTTACATTGAAGCTTCATGAAGCTTTGAAAAGTTCAACCATTTTTGTTTCTTTTGCCTAACCTAACCATTCACCTAACCCTAGTTTATTCTCTACACTTAACCATGGTTGCTTAATGATAACCATCACTTGATTTTGTTTTCATTATTATTATTCTTTTTCATTCTTCTTCTTCTTCAAGATGAAGAAAGAAAAGCTTTCTACAAAATTTCAAGTGATGAATCCAAGTGAGAAATCCAAATCCAAAGTGAACCCACTTCCCATTTCTTCATCCTCTACCACTTGCCATGTAGTATAGGGTGTTTTCTTCATAAGTTTCATGACTTGGTGAAGTTGGAGCTCGAGTTAGAGTCGCCTCGACGTAGATCATCTTCGGCATCGAAGTCATCGACCTAGCCCGATCATATCTTCGATGAAACCACCGCGAGAGTCCGGGATCCGATGATCGCAGCGGAGGGACATCATCACGGAGCTATGGAGGTGGAGGACCGGATCTACAAAGGTTGTATTTCCGTTCACTTAGCACTAAAGTAGTTTAGTAGTATTTCGTTTCGCCTAAACTCTAGTAAACGATCGCATTAGGGTTTCTCGGCACCGGAAAAATTAGAATTTGGCATGGTTGATGCCTTGTGAGACCTCTAGTGTGTGCCTAGGAACCCTACAGTGGTATCAGAGCCTAGCTAGAGCCTTAGGCGATGAGTAGACGAAGTTACAAACCCGATCGAACCCGAAACCCTAGATTTCATCCACTCTCTGTACATTTTTGAAAATTGTGGATTTTTGTGTATTAAAAATATGCAGAAAAATCAGCAGGCGTTTCTAGGAGTTACTGTGAAATTTGAGTGGCTAAATCATCTAAAGAGCGGCCGAACCGCGGCACGAGCATGCCTCGTGCGGCGGTTCCGCAGCCATTCTGTCGCATCACGTTTTGAAATTTGCACAGTAATTCCTATATTTTATTGCTGTATTTTCTGGGAATTTTTAATGTTTACTCAAGAGTTAAGTTTTCTGGGTTGTATTGGGAATTCGTAGATTCGATCGGATTATCAGACTTTGTCTATGTGTTTTTCCGGATAATTTTAGAATATGTTAAAAAGTTCGGCCGGATATAAATACCCACTTTTTCCCCTGCCGGGAAATTTCCAAATGTTGGATTTTTCCGTGGTTTAAAGACGTTCTAAGTAGTGCAAGTAACGCGATGGACCCTCTAGAAGACAACAAACCTTAACTCGATTATGTGACCGTCTAGAACTGCCCTTTGAACCTTCGGGTTTGGGGCAGTACGGCGTGCCACATGTGAGGCGTTGGCTTGACCCTTCTACGGCTGAACCGTTGGTACTGAGGCATGAACTGGATGTTTTTAAACCTATTTCATGTGTTGATTTGTTTCGGAAAAACTTGGGTGTTTGAATGTTCGATCGGAAAGTTTAACATTTTCTATTTATCTGGAATGTGATACAATACTTGGAATCCACAAGTAGTTATGAGATAACTGATATGAATGTTATAAGCATAGCACTTTAGTCTCACTTGATCGGTTGCCACGGAATTTTGATGTGATCAAAAGTCCATCGCAATCTCGTAGAGTACGCGGATACTCGCCGGTAAACTTAATAGACAGCCCCACCCAATAGCCCCGACCAAGTGACTGTAGGAGAACCCCGTCGCCGAAAGCATCCGTTTGGGTGCTGGCGGCAGCGGTGTTCCGCGTTAGTGCACTTCGTCGACGGTATCGGGGGTGTGGCCACCTACTAAAGTTTGCGACGAGCATTCGATCAAAATGTCGGGAATCTTGTTGAATTACCCGACTTGATATTGAAAAGTGTTTTCGATAATGAGACTAAAATGCGGGGTTTATAATTGTTAGGCATGCGATGTCTAAGGAATTCATTTGATTAGGCATGCGATGTCTATGCAGGTTGCGGATTCCAACTGTTGTAGTTTTACACTTTCTTTTCTGTGACCGTGAGTGTAATATGTGATATCGCCGGTTTCGTTGCTATATGTCAACGACAATTGGGTACGCATATTTACTTACGTTGATGACATGTGATGTTATATGTTGCTGGATATGTTATATTGGATCGTCGTGTTTGAATAGCCCGGGGGTTTTTATGTGAGATGAGTGTTTTTCTTTTTCATTCATGTAAAAACTTGTATGTAATATTCTTTTATTGGGGCACTTCCAGGTTGTGGAAGATGTCACCCTTTGTATATTATTTACTTTTCCGCACTAGGATAGACCCAAGGAGGAGGGCACAAGTAACCGGGTTCTGGAGTCCAGTGGGAGACCAACTCGAGGAGTCGAGTCCGGGTCTCCTAACTCTAGAATTGGTAGGGTTGCTTGCCGCTCTCGTAGGGGTCTAGGGGTGTGGGTTTGGCTATTCATCGCGACCGTGGAATCCGTGTTTTATACTGGCTCATATTGAAAACACGGACATCCTAGTATATCCAATATTTCATATGATATTTTCTGCTGCGTTATCTGTGATGTGATCATGTGATATGTTCTGTGATAGATACTATATATAGTATATATGATATATTATATAGACGTTACTTATGTTTTACACCCGCGCTAGCCCTGCCCCGCTCTGCCATTAGTTACCTAACCTAACGGTGCACGAGGGGACATCGAGGCGAATACGGATGGCATAAGTGTACGTCGTATTTATCTGTGATGTTTAGGTGCTTAAATGATGGGAATTCATTAATATGATTAATGAAATAAAAGAAACCTAAAGATGTTGTGGAATCGAATTTCAAAAATAAAACAGGTAGCTACAGTTCTTGCTTTGCACATCGGTATATATGATATATCCTGCATCTTATTCGATGAGGAAAGGGCCGACGATCCCTTCACCGGGAGTGACCCCTTTAGCAATAACTGGCAGATGCTACACACTCAGTTTGTCTTTTGATAGCTTCTATAGTTTCTGCTTTGCACAGTGATATATATGATATATCCCGCACCTCATTCGATGAGGAAAGGGCCGACGATCCCTTCACCGGGAGTGACCCCTTTAGCAAAACTAGAAAAGCCTAAAAAACACTCCATTTTAAAATCATTTGATTCTACAACGATATCAAGTTCATTACGCAATAGGTTTTCAGAAAAACCTGTCGTAGCCCTCCGTCATTTCAGATAAGTACTAGTTAGTATTCGTGCAGCGGTAGTTTGGCATGCGTCAAGGCGTAGTGTACGGTAGCTAACTAGTGCTTATCTGCTAGCATACGATGCGATTGGATTAGGGTATTCGTACGGCGTTGTTTGGCATGCGTCAAGGGTCGTGCGGGTAGGTTTAATTCAATCAAGAAATGTACGGGTTGAACTTGACTTGCGGACTATAGGTTGTTTGGCATGCGTCAAGGTCATAGTACGCTAGGGGCAAAATTATCGGGAATTTCAAGTGTTAAAATTTGTAATGAGATTGCATACTTTCTATGAGATAGTTGGATCCCGATACCCGCTGCGAGTAATTGTTACTCCTGGGAGAGTTTTACACATTACAATTAGCCGATCTAGTAGGTGTCTAGAAAGGTGTCAACGGGGTTACGCCTATGGGAAAATGAGGTTTACTTTAATTAGGTCCGTGCGAAAGCACGGGGAACCTCCCTCAAAGTACCGACACTGGCCTGGCTGAAAGATTGGCGAACTTGTAGCGTGTAATTAATCCCGGCTAGTCTTTCCTTTTAGGGTTTGAAGGAAGATTTGATAAAAACAGTGGGAGCCATCCTGATTAGATAAAATAATAACCAATCTATTATTGCAAGAGCGCACGCTGAGTGTTTTCTTCTCTCTCTCTCCAGGTAGCGACCATATCACGCCTTAATCAAGATAAAAATACGGATGTATTGACCGAACCTGCTTGTTATACTGAGCTGGGGAACGTTGGTCCTGCTCCAACTTATAATTGTTATAAGACAGAGCAGGAAATAGGGGATTACCAGAATTCCCGTGCCGTCCAAACGAAAAAAGTGCATACTGATGCATCATCTTCGGGTGTGTTAATTATACAGAACTGTTTCTCAGTATTCTTTACGTCCTGGATATGAGATACCGGATCAGGATCCCGCATATGTAATTTGTTACATGGGCTACAGATAGGTAAAGAATTGAGAACGGGTGATAAGTTTCATGAGGCAGAAAACGGGGCAAGTGTTGCAGCCAAGTCTGTTGGTCACTGTCACCCTGTATTACCAATACATTGATTCTGAACGAATGTTATTAGATACCGAACCTGATATACAAAATCATATCAGTCTCTTTATTAGTAAAGAAAGGATATAATTTTGTATTGTTGCATACTGTTTTGAACATTTCCTATATCAAGAGTTGATCGATTCAGGCACGTTATCTAAAAGCATTGATGTTCTAAATCAAACTGCAGTTCTTAGTATACGGAACACACATAAGAGGAAGAGTTCAGAAATGAACGGATCCTTCTTGAGGTATTGTAGACTAGGTCATATCAATGCGACCCGACTAGCTGAAGTTACATATAGATGCATATTTAAATCTGTTTGAATTTACATCTTGTGAAAACTTGCCAGTCATGTCACAAAGATAAGATGACCACAGCTCTGTTTACTGAAAACAAAGAAATAGTTAGTGAACTCTTGGGATGATACATGTTGATGTATGTAAAGTCCCCCGTCTACACATGCCAGGAACGGTTCTTTGTACTTCATTACATTCTCTGATGATCTCTCCAGATTCAGTCATATGTTCCTGTTGAAACACAAATCCGAACCTTTTGAGATATTCACAGAATATAAGTTAGAAGTAGAGAACCAAAATACAGGTATAAGTATTATGTCCTTTGATGTGATCAGGGAGGAGAATACTTGAGCATGGAAATCCTGGACTATTCTAAATGAGAATGAGATTCTCTCTCAGCATTACTCCTCCGTATACACCATAGCACGATGGTATATCGGGGCGGAGCAATCACACCCTATATGATAAGATGCGCTCTATGATGAGTACTACTGAGTTACCTTTTTCCTTTTAGGGGTTATGCACTTGAGAAGCTGCATACCTATTGAATTAGGTTCGAATCAAATCAGTGCCTGCCACTTCATATGTGATATGGAAAGGGAAGAGCCCATTTCTTAAGTTAGTTAAGATTTGGGGTTGTCCGGCCTATGTCTAAAAGCAAAATCTGGACAAGCTCGAGGCAAGGTCAGTTATGTAGAACTGGAATGGTTCCAGCTATACAAACTACAGCTGATAATTTGATAGAACCAAAGGATTCAATAGTCCCCGACGAACCTCAGCCTCTTCGCCAATCTTGTAAGGTTCCTCACCCGCCTGAGAGATACTTCGGTTACTCTATGACAGTGGGAGCGACGATTGCATCATGAGATGATGACCCAACTAGTTTCGAGCTGGCCATCAGGAGTGGGACTCTGTAAGAATGGCTGGATGCTTAGCGATCTGAGATGGAATCCTTATACACCAACAAAGTATGGACTTTAGTTGCTATATCTGAAGGGTTAAATTCCAATCAGGAGCAAGTATATCTTGAGAAGATTACTTGGTGTAGATGGAAAAGTTGAGACTTTCAAAGCTAGACTTGTTAAAGGTTTTCGTCATTGACCAGGCGTGGATAATGATGATACCTTTTTCCCAGTGGCTATGCTTAAGTCCATCCAGATCCTACCTGCCACGGCTACATACTATGACTACGATATCTGGCGGTTGGGTGCCATGACTGCTTTTCTAAATAATGTTTTAGAAGAGTGCGTCTATAAGTACACAGCCAGAGGGCCTCGTAGACAGTGGGAGCAGCGGAAACGTGTGCAAGATGTTTTATGTGATAAAGCAGGTATCGCGGAGTTGGAACATCTGTTTTGATATAGTAGTCAAAGAGTTTGACTTCATCAAAATGGTAGATGAACCTTGTATATACAAAAAGGTAGTAGGAAGTATGGTGATGATCCTCGTAGAGTACGTGGATGACATACTCTTGATAGGGAAGGAGTTTCCTATGCTACGCTCGGTCAATCTCCGCTCATCACAAGGATTGTCCATATAGGATCAAAGGGATACCTCCTAAATCCTGGGTTTTGGATCTATGAGATAGATCTAATTGGATGTTAGGATTCTCACTAGATGTAGTGAAATGGTATCAGTTAATCCTGGGGGAAATCACTGGAAAGGTTCCAGAGTGATAAGGACGACTGAATGTCAGTCACATGCATTGTCTTTACCCTCAGTGGAGGGACGGTATGTTGGAAGAGTTCCAAGCTAAATACCGTGGCTTACTAGACGATAAAAGCAGGATACATCGCTACTTAAGATGCTACCAAAGAGGCAGTCTGGATGTATATTAGTTCATGAGATGAACTTCGTTCCTACCATTATGTGACAATGGAGTTATGGCTTATGCCAAGGAACGTCCGTCCCATCAGTGATCCAGACATATTCTAAGGCAGTATCACCTGATCATGGAGATGGTTGATCTCTAGGGTGATCGAGGTTAGGAGAGTAGACTCAGAGGACAACACGGCGGATCCACTCACAAAGGCCTTTTCCCAGAGAGAGACTTTTATGGGATGGTTGAGTATGAGATACTACAACCACTGCTATCAGATGGCCCTAGTGCAAGTGGGAGATTGTTAGTTATATGTATGTCCTAGAGGCCATTACTATACATAGGATGTATATTGTAATGGATGCTTGGACATATATAGGGAGGACTTTCTTGCTCGACATGATAGTATGCTATCTGGTTGCTCTTTACCTTAACGTGTAAACTGATTGTCTCTCTGTTACATGTTGGTAAAGCCCTTAGGATGAGTACTTGACTACCTGGACTATGATGCGGATCATACTAGTGGGGACATGGTAGTCCATAAGTACATCCTTCAAGGTCCCTAGTCGTAGATGTATCGAGACGGGGCATCGATATACCAGAGTAGACTAGCGTATACCTTCTCGACCCATACAGATGGGCGATGGGCGATGGATGATCCCATATCCATTGGTGTTTGACATCAGAGATGATATACGGGTGCTCAGTAGAGACTGGGTACACTGGAAGGACTCGCCGAGAACTCCTAGATGGTATTATACCTTACGTCAGATGGCAGTTCTCTGGTGACACTGGTACAGAGTAGTCTGTTGACCCGAGATCGTCATAGAGTCTTATGTGATTCCCACTGTGCTTTGATTTCCACCTTACCATGTCCAAGAGGGCGTGCAAAACGGTGGTTTTTGGGTACAGTCCCGAGTCACATGGAGGCAATGAGCGATAGGAGGGGATTCGTCTCTCCCGGTATAGGGAGTTGATGTTGCACTGTGTTCGATTGGCTATAACCGGAAATCCCTGGGAGATTTACTGATAAGTGTTACCATTAGTTTCTCGAACTGTTATAGACCTCATATCGACACGACTTATCGAGCTATTGGGGTCTGACGTTTACCACCCCTAGGCGAGATATGCGACATATCAGACGATCAGACCGGACTGTACGGTAAGTGTTGCTGGTTGGATTCACAGGAGTAAGAGCGGGCTTGCTCGATGATCTTCTGATCGCTCAATACCTGGGTGGCCGTTACGTTTAGCAGACCGCTTGCGGCTTGTGGGTGTTTGATATGATCATCACCTGCTGCCGGCGTATTGACGAGTCTTTAGAGTCCTACACAGAGGTTTCCTGGCTCAAGCGAAACGAAATAGGAGCGCATATGAGATATGTGCGGGACCGAGAATAATGCGTGTATATGATACCGTATTCTATTCTCGCGATGAATGTATCGATTGGTTGTATGCGATATAACCTAGTTATCGAATCGAGGATTGATTCGATAAGTCGATACATTGGATATTAGTCGGTTATATGCGATATGACCGGATCGTTAAATCAAGTGTTGATTTAATGATTTAATGTATAATTATATATTTGATATATTACTTTACATTAACTAGTATTTGTTCACTTAAGATGGATTTTCTCACTTGATGTGCACATTGTATATATGATATAGTTTTGTGCACTAGTTTGTATCATATTTGATGATACATGGAAACTTGGGTGTGTATGATTAAACCATGGTTATGTTAATGGTTAGGGTTTTGATTTACTTATTTATTTATTTTCTATATTCTTTTTGGCAAAGGAAAAAGAAATAGTTGCTTCTTTTGGATTTACATTGAAGCTTCATGAAGCTTTGAAAAGTTCAACCATTTTTGTTTCTTTTGCCTAACCAACCATTCACCTAACCCTAGTTTATCCTCTACACTTAACCATGGTTGCTTAATGATAACCATCACTTGATTTTGTTTTCATTATTATTATTCTTTTTCATTCTTCTTCTTCTTCTTCAAGATGAAGAAAGAAAAGCTTTCTGCAAAATTTCAAGTGATGAATCCAAGTGAGAAATCCAAATCCAAAGTGAACCCACTTCCTATTTCTTCATCCTATACCACTTGCCATGTAGTATAGGGTGTTTTCTTCACAAGTTTCATGACTTGGTGAAGTTGGAGCTCGAGTTAGAGTCGCCTCGACGTAGATCATCTTCGGCATCGAAGTCATCGACCTAGCCCGATCATTTCTTCGATGAAACCACCGCGAGAGTCCGGGATCCGATGATCGCAGCGGAGGGAAATCATCACGGAGCTATGGAGGTGGAGGACCAGATCTACAAAGGTTGTATTTCCGTTCACTTAGCACTAAAGTAGTTTAGTAGCATTTCGTTTCGCCTAAACTCTAGTTAACGATCGCATTAGGGTTTCTCGGCACCGGAAAAATTAGAATTTGGCATGGTTGATGCCTTGTGAGACCTCTAGTGTGTGCCTAGGAACCCTACATGATGTACCTGAGCCGTAATCACCAGGGGGTCTTTATGGGGCAGGGATATGCCGTGAAGGTCCCCATCGTCAAAAGTGATTGGCTCAGTCTCCCTGGCCTTCTTCCTCGGGCGACTGTCGGCCTCCGCAGCTGGCGTGGGGCGCTGAGTTTCGTAGGTACCCGACGTACCCCCCGCCGTCATGACCATGATTTTTGGCGAGCCTCAGTTCCTTTCGGTGAGGTTCCTTACGCCCCTGGTGGGGTTGTATTTGAGCCGCCGTAGAGAGTCTCGCGTGCATGACCCCGTCGAAGGAGGGGGTGCCGGTCATGCCTGCGAACCGGCGAGCTGACCGCTACCGCCTCGGGAGAGACATAGGTGTGACGAGACTCGGGGCGAAACTCTCTGGCTTAAGACCTCGGAGCAAAATGAAGCGGTGCCTACCGAGTCATTTGATATGTCGGCCCAGGGGATCCATGGCCATGGGAGGTAGCGAGGCGATGATCGGCGGTGCCGGCGCGGACGGAGTCTTCCCTCCCCCTGTAGGGGTCCCGATCTCGAGGTGGTGGAGCGGCGACCTGGGGGTCTTGCCCTGCCGTTTGGACGCGGATGAGCGCCTCCACAACGGACATGAGTCGGTCTATCCGGTCGGTAAGGGCGTTAATGGCATTCGGCGGAGAAGGTTCGTCCGCGCCTCAATTGAGGGGAGTTGGCGGCTAGTGCTTGGCTCGTCATGATGATCGCTCACCATTGGATTGGGATTGGAAGATGAACTTTTGTTTTCGTGGAGTCAAGGAGTTCCCGCAGACGGCGCCAGCTGACACAACCTAGATCGCGCTAAGATGTTACCTTCCGTTGATCTGCTGATGGCGGCGATGGATGACTGAGATTGGATCTGGAGGCAGGCTTCTGAAGCGTGTGGATCTCAATGATTTTAAGGTTGGTCGTCTCCGAGCTACCTGCAAGGAAGTCCCGGGGTGGTTGTACCACCGATGAACCTCCGACGATCAAGTTAGAGAGGAAATCCAAGCAGAGTAACGGCTTAGTGGAGTAAAAATGGCTTACTTGAACCGTCTGAAGAAGGGGTTTAAATAGCAGTGACAGCAGGCATGGCAGGCACGAGAATCACGTCGGCCGTTATGCTCCTGACATCATGCCCGCGTGATGAGCTGGATCTCCCATTAATGGCGAGTCAGGCTCGTTAATGGGGGATCGTGATGGCATGGAACGTGGGATGTGGCCGGCGGAAATCTCGCGCATGGCGAGATTTGTGGGATGGCGGTTGCGCCTGTGAGCGTTGCCGTTGGTCGGTCGATGAGACCGAGGAAGATGAACTTGACGGGAGAGCTCACGGACAAGTGGGATAGCCGAGGTATCTAGGTTCTGCGGAAGCCCAGAGATGAGCTGTGAGGCCGAGGAGGTCAATTGTGCTGGGGGCTCGGAGGCGAGCCAGCTTTGTTGTAGGACGGGCATAAGAGTGGTCTGGTCGGCTACAGTAGGTCCTTTCTTGCGTGCTCTGGGACACGTCATCTGCCACATGTCATGATCTGGGTGATCACCGATATCGAGCATCATCACTTCCAATATTAGGTCAATATTAATTTTTGTCAAGACATCTTTATCGGTATTTCCATCATGTAAAAGACTATAGAAAACATGAAGATAATGCGTCAAGTTGTGAATGAATATGAAAGTTTGATTAGTTCACTTAAGAGGCTATATCTTTATTTTCTCCCTCCATTCTTTCTCATTTTTCTCTTCTCGTTTTCTTCTATTAGAGTGTATAGCCGTTAATATATCACCAAAAAACAATTTTTTAGCGTCGGACAACAAAAATCGGATTTTTGTACATCTCAACTCTATATCTACATCAATTTCGGTATAAGAGTCCCCATATTTGTTACATAATTTTTATTTCAAGAAATAAAATAGGAATGGTGGAGACAGAAAAAAGAGAAAATAATTATTTGATTTGCGACTAATTCGAGGAAACTCTTTCTTAATAAGGAACTTAGCTTCTTCGAGTGAGCATTTGTCATGCCCCGCTTTCTAAAGGAACAGTAACATGTACGTGACGAGACCCACGACGCATCTATTTAGAGAAGATCTTTTCCCGAAACAGATATGCTAAACAAACATACAATACAAGAGTAAACAATATAATGAAAATCAAACATCTATTTATTACATTCAAGTTCCATAGAGTTCAAAACAGAGATACAATATCTAGAGCAACTACGACAACAATGATAAGCCTTAAACCGGAGACATACTGAAAATAAAAGCTGGAATGAACTAAAAGTCTTCTTGCGATGAAAATTGGTTGTGCTCCTCTCCCGTTGGTTCCACCTCCTCTATCTCTAAGCCACCTGACGAACATTCCATGAAAAGAAAGAAATATGGTGGAATGCCCGTCGGTGGACTTACACTTGGTAAGTCCTTGAAAGAGGTGAAGATTATATAATAGGTGTAAGGCGGCAGGTAATATAGCATGAATGTAAATTATGAACATGTGAACAAGTATGGTTGTGTACATGGCAACTAAATGATACATGAGTATGGCAATACAGTATAGCATGTGTTAATCAACATAAGTATGATATAAGTGTGTATTGGTGAACATGAAATGAATGTCAATGTGTCCTAACAGGTCTCTACAAGGTAAACTAACCTAACGACGGTTCAAGTATGAATGTTAACCAATCTTAAGAGTATTCTCAAATATAAGGGTAGGGCTCCAGGGGCAAGGAATCACGGGCCCGAAACGGGACCCCCAAGCTATGGAGGAGTTGGCCCGTTTCAAGAAAGTAATGGGATTCCTGAGACTCCGTTGGATTCATACTCAAACTACCCCAACACATCGTGTATATTAGACTATAGTTAAAGTCGCAACTCTTGCTTGATTCCATAAATACGTAAGAGAGAGTACACGTTCAATGTTAAGTTTCAAGAATTCAATCAAATTGTATTCATGGTTCGAGATAAGTCAAGTTAAGCATGTAATAAGGTGTTCATACAAGTCATGTAGATAATTAATGATGTCGCATATCATGAAATGTGTTAAGTATGGTAAATAGGTTATTCACAAATCATGTAAATTCAGAATGAAAGGTTACATGGTATGAGATGAATCCATTTTAATATCAAAGACATGGCAGGCAAGTATATCAGCTTTCGTATTAGTTTGAGACGGCTCAAGTATGCTTGAGACGGCTCATAAGTCTTCTCTAATAAAGTATATGTTCTCTGTATATAAGAGACGGCTCACAGTTATGTTGAGTCGGCTCGATATGATCTTGAAACGGCTCATAAGTCTTCTCTAATAAAGTATATGTTCTCTGTATATAAGAGACGGCTCACAGTTATGTTGAGTCGGCTCGATATGATCTTGAAACGGCTCAATCCAAATTGAGAAGGCTCAACAATCACTGGATGTCATATTTTTCTCTCGGTTTCCATGAGACAACTCATTATTAGGTTGAGTCGGCTCGACCATGACATGAGATGGCTCAAGTCCAAACTTGAGACGGCTCACGATATGTTAAAAGGTGGGTTTTAACTCTATGTGTGTATGAGACTGTTTATCGCCAAAAACTGGTCAGACGAGCTGGGATAGAACGTTTAGCCTGAATTTAGAGCAGATGCATAGGTTTGATCCATCCACCTTGATTAGTCGAAAATATTGTATATTTTAGCCGGCAATTTCCCCATCTTTTGCATACATTTAGAAGTGTTCGGTATTCATATTTCACATATTAGCAAATCGGTCATTAAATATTAGATTTCATGTATTAGACTTTTAAACCGACACTTTAAGGGAAATTAACCGCATTTCATGGCATTACATCATTTCTGTATTTGCGCAACACTTGTCTTGAGTCTGTGCAGGAAATACGGAAGAAAAGCAAAAGAGCTGATCAAAAATACGCCAACTAAATCATTTCAGATCTGGTAGCAATTCAGATGGAGAAATACAAATCAATACATCAAAAGAAGGCCCATGAGACATACCAAACAAGTACCAGAAGAATAGAAGCCCAAAGCCCACAAGTAGCCGCGGATCCGCAGCAGGATCCTACTTGCGCCGCGGATCCGCGGCGGATCTGCCACGTCAGCAGTTTATTTTTACAGGAAAACTTCTATCTCTTGGCCCACATTCCTTTCTGATATGTCAAATTCCAGAAGTCTCGCGAAGCTACTGCCAGATCAGCAAAGAAGATTAAGCAAGGCTAATCCTAATTAAGCTCCTAATCAATCCTCTTCTAGAAGCTCCCTCCTAACTAATCACATCTAGAAGCTTCTCCCCTAACTAACTTTTGGAGGGAAATTTGAATTTCTTCAACAAACTTTAGGAGGGAAACTTAGAATTTGAAATCCTATATCTAGGGTTTGGTTATCTATAAATAGGAGCCTAGATCTAAGGGTTGAGGTTAATCTTCATTAGTTAAATAATCTCTCATTCCCTCTTTCATCATTTTCTTCCACAAGTCTAGTGACAAGGCTTGTGCGAAACCCTAACCCTAATTCCACTCCAAATCCAAGATCTTGAGTACCAAATCAAGCAAGAAGCCTTCAACCTTTTAGGAGCCGAGCCGATCTTCAATCGGGCAAGTGATCCAAGCCGATCCGCGATCCACGGAGACGAGCGAAGCCAAATCGACGATCGAGTTCTTCCTCTTGTAGTTCTTGAGCGAATGTAACTAAATTGTTGATATAAATAAAAGGTGAAATTCTTTAATCTTGCTTTCTTTTAATTCTTGCATCATGATTAGATCTCAATTTGTAATTGTTGCTCTTGTTGTGATGTGTGAGTAAAACTCCGCTCGTAAAGGAGTCGAGACGATTGTAGAATGATGATGTAACAAATCTTTAAACGATTTTTAAGTCCTACGAGTTTTGTAAACCCTAGCAAGTTCAAGAATCGATGACCTAGTTTCGTTGCGATGCTTTCTTGATTGTGATCGCTCGAAATTAGGGATCTACGATCGTTTCTTGAATTTACTAGAGGTTAGAATATGAATGATATCGATGAATGAACAAGGGATAAGATGAAACCCTAGTTTCACAAGAAATCCCTAATTCTCGTCGATCATCATCGATCTAGTATCAATTCATCGAATGATAAGAATACGTCATTGTAAGATTACTCACATCTATAGATCCTATCGATTCCTACGAGCCTCATTTCAATTCTTGAGATTTGGTTTGGAAAAATCAACAAATTATAAATTCTTGATTCTATCTTTTTCTTGTTATTAGATCTAGATTTTCTAATTCTTGAACTTCAACTTTAAATCTTGAATTGTTTGTTTTCTTTTCATTAAAGTTTCAATTCATCTAATTCAAAAGACGAACGATTACACTTTCCCTGTGGACGATCCGCACTCACTAACAATCTACATCTGACACCGTAGTTGATTGCGGTCAAATAATTTTTGGTTGTGATTTCTTTACAATTTCCATACTACACATCTAGAATTCTTTTCAATCAAATGGCGCCGTTGCCGGGGATCATTTGATTTGATACTTTTACATCCAAGGAATTAGAACAATCAAATGGCGCCGTTGCCGGGGATAGTGCGCTAATAGTTCGTATTTTGAAATTTGAGTTGAACAATTTATTCCATCATAATTTTTAGATCTAAACTCGTACAAACCCTAATACGTGTTTTGTGATTTGATTGCGAGGAAATCTGGGATCATTGGAGCTGGAGAAATTTTTTTCTGAAAATTCCAGAGAGCTCAGGAGACAATTAGAAACAGTACCAAAAATTTCAGTGCAGTGATCACCTCAAGGGACCGCGGAAACGCGGCATTAGCGCTCATTTGCGGCGGATCCGCCGCGTGATGACGTCATCATTCCACCAAAATTTCTCAGGTATCTTCTAACTTTCTTATCTCCTCCTTTCTCTGCTCCAATTAATATTTTGTGCAGGTTTCTTTGCAAATAAATCGCAGCGCCGCAAAAGCAAAATAAAATTTGTGCGTGTTTTTGATTCTTGGTTGTTTGCATATTAATACGGAAATTTAAGGGGCACGACCAAATTCAAATTAGGTGGGGAGTTCATTACCCTTCCTAGGCCCCGAAAATCGCAAAACTGGCATCCGCATTTACCCTCATTAATTAAAAGAAATCTAGAGATGACTCTAAGGACCGTCGCGCTCAATTAGGACAAGAGAAGGCCGTGGGTAATTCATTGCTTATCCGCGTTTTCTCGTGGTGCCTAAGGCGAGTGTGTCTAAGGCTAGTGGTTTTTAATTAGGCCCACTACTTACGTTGTGGAGTACCTTCCCACTTACCTGGCACTTATCCGGCCACAGGGGAACAAAGAGGTAGTGGAGGATTTATCCTGCGACTTGTCTTTTGGCAGTTAGGAGCGGTCTAGAGTTTGACCTAGGTGACCACTAGATTTTAGGGTTTTGTGTGTTGCATTTGTTTTGTTGCATCATTTTTTTCAAAATCCGTATCAATTTTCAAAACAAACACCGCATTCATATCATTTCCCCTAATTATAAATTCACGCTGCCACTTGTACTAACCCTTTTTAGTGCAAGATAGGCTGGACACGGGTTTCTAGTGCCCGTTAAGTCCGCGTCCCTTTGATCGACCCAAAAGTCGGTATTTCTACATTTACCCTTTCTTTTACCCACCACCACATCCACTTCGATGGATCCACCTCCATCGAACTTCTTTTCCACTACTCTGCCGCCATCCGTTGGTGCACAGAATCCACCTCGCATCTCTCTCCAAGAGAGATGCTATCCTACACGAGGCCCACTTTCCACCTGTCTTTCCATTCCACCAGCCAACAGGGAAAATTTTCAAATAAAACCCCAATACATCAACCTTTTACCAAAATTTCACGGTCTCGAGTCTGAGGACGCATACGTGTTTATCACGAAATTTGAAAATGTATGCGCAATGATGGGTACTTCACAGCTTTCTGTGGATGCTTTACGTCTTCGTCTTCTCCCATTCACCTTGTGCGATTTAGCCGAGAAGTGGCTATATAACACTACCGCACATTCCATTTCAAATTGGGACGAATTCGTCAAAGCATTCCTTAAGAAATTCTACCCACATCAAAAGACAGCTCGAGTCCGTAGCGAAATCTATCAATTCACCCAGCTTCCAAAAGAAACATTTTCAAAATGTCTTGAACGTTTCAAGGATCTGTTAGTCCAATGTCCACATCACGGCATCCCGAGATGGGAATTGTGTCGAATCATTTATGAGGGCATTACTCCTTACACAAGACAGTCCCTTGAATCCATGTGTCAAGGCAACTTTATGACCAAAGATGATTGGTAAGCCTGAAAATTTCTAGAAGATTTCGCTGAAAAATCTTTATAGTGGGAGGGTGCGAGTCAATCGTCTAGGGATGGCAATGATATTTCCATAGGAGTTAGAGCTGACATTGCAGCTATCAATAAGAAACTTGAGAATATGGAAAACAAATTTTTAGCTGCCGCCCTAAGTCAAATATCACTCTCCAAAACTGTATGTGGATGCTGTTCTGATCCGTCTCACTTGACGGAAGAATGTCCATTTCAAGGTCCTGAGCATACAAATGCCGCATTTCAAAGACCTAGAAACGATCCATCTTCCTCCACATATGATCAGGGTTGGAGGAATCACCCTAACTTTGCTTGGAACCAATCACAATCTTAAAACACGGTTCCAACCCAACACAATTTCCAAAGGGTCCCTCCACCACAACAGCAACCACCACAATTGAGTCAGCACCCCTTTCGAGCACAAAATTTTCAAAATCCGGTCAACACTTTTGCACCATCTAGTCCTTTGCAGTTGACCGGGACTGATGAATCCTATTCATTTGCACAATGCATGAATTTGGTCTTAACAAATATCATGCAAGTTTCGGCTGAAATGAAATCTTCTTTCGATAAAATTGAGAAAAACTCAGCGTCCCAAGCTGAGAGTATTAAATCGATGGAAGCAGAAATTTCACGATTAAGAGCCGAAATGAGTGCAAGAGAGAAAGGGAAACTTCCAGCTCAACCCTTACCTAATCCTGGCTATTCACATGATGTGGATGCAATCATGTTGAGATCTGGAAGAGTGCTTGACCATCACCTTGGGGAAGAGTTTAATGATATTAATAAATCAATCAATAAAACCCCGGCTGAGACCTTTCCTCACACACACACTTCTGAACCCAATTCTTCTACCCCACCATCTTCTTCCGAGCCTATTCTCCATTTCCCAAAAGTCTCGCCACTTCAGCCCACCTCTTTTACCCCTCCACGGACGATCCCCACTTCTATTCTGGGATCTGTTCCACACCCACTTCCTTCTCCTATGATGGACCCATCGCTTATTGCTAAAGCACCTTATCCTAATCGGTTAAGGGCTAACACACCGGGTCCACATATGGAGAAGATTATGAACATTTTTAAGCAACACCAACATCTCTCTCCTAGATGCCATCCAACAAGTTCCGTCCTATGCGAAAACTCTTAAGAACTTGTGCACTAGGAAGAGGAAGAATCCAGTGCCCAAGAAGATTTTTTATGGAAAAAACAATAGACACGGCTTTCCCCAAACAATTACCGAGGAAACGTAAAGATCCAGGATATCCTACTATTTCCGTTTCTATTGGGGAAAAACATATCAACCGTACTCTATTAGACCTTGGCGCTAGTGTTAACTTGCTTCCTTACTTAGTCTATGAGCAACTAGGTATCGGAGAGTTGAAGCCAACCAATTGCACTCTCCAGATGGCTGACCGATCAATCACCAAACCTAGGGGTGAACTGGAGGATGTGTTAATAAAAATCGGAGAATTTATATTCCCGGTAGATTTTATTGTAATTGATACATAGCCTGTAGCGAACCCACAGAATCAAATTCCGGTGATTTTAGGTCGCCCCTTTTTGGCCACTTCCAATGCAATAATCAACTGTCGTAATGGTTCTATGACCCTATCTTTCGGGAATAGGTCAATAGAGCTGAACATTTACAAGTTGGGAAGTGTACCCTCCGAACCTACTGCTCAAGTCTGTTCTGTCGACTTAATGGAGGTCGACAGCAGCGAATTTGATGATCCTCCTGATATCGATCTTGACTCTTTTCATATGTTATTGTTTGACCCAACTATGTATCATACACATACGGACTCTTCCACCGAGATGTCCGGGTCAACAATTAACACTGATTATGAACTGCTTTTAGAGTCTGAAGATCACCCCGCACTTTGTGATGACATTATTCATCGGGGTATAGATGGAACTTTTGAGGAGATCTTCGCTGATGAACTCGCATTTTTGAATGACACGGGTGTTGAGATGAATCATCTCCCAATCAATGAAATTGAACCTCCACCCCTTCTTTTGAATTGTAAAAAGAATGCGAGTAATCCATCACATTCACTGCATCGTCTCTCCAAAATGAGACGCACACACACTCTCTTCCACCACTTAACCTTTCCCCACTTCTTCTTCCACCAACCCGAGCACTGCATTGATAAAATTTTGAATGGTTGGTGTTAACCTTCGGTCTTTGCAAAGCTTGGCATCGACCACTAATTTTTTAACCCCCTCATGTGATTTTCAAAGATTAACATTGCATAAGTTTGGGGGGGCATTTCTATCGGGCTCTTGAAAAGAAAAATTTTTACAAAATGTTGAGCCAAAAATAAGTTTGGGGGAGGTTCTTCACTTAAATATTTTGCCCCCACTAATAAATTCCTCCCAAGCTTACAGGTTTTTCGAGATTTAGCAGATGGCAACAGTGAGGACACTGTTGAAAACAAGTTTGAGGGAGGTTTGTGCTTATTTTCGCATCATTTGCATCATACATTGCATAAGCACAAAACATTTCTTTAAAAACCATAAAAATTTAAAAATTTTCAAAACTATAAAAATATCTTTGTACATAAATAAGATAATAAAAGTTTAGATAGTGAACATTTACATCCATGAGATTAGAAAAATTTAAGAAAACTAAGAAAATTAGAAGTTTTCTTATACGAACTAGTAATAAGTAGTTATGAGCCGTTGTCCCAAGGGTTAGTAAGATGAAGGACGTCACTAATCTGAGGATAAAAATATGTCTGAAAAATAGTTTCTATTCTGGAAGCCAAACATTTTGAACGTTGCTACCCTGCTATTCGCACTTACACACGTCTTAAAGCCTGGGATAGTAGAGGATACCTTGAAATGCTCTTGTCTTAAAGCCAAAAGTATGAAGGAAACAAAAAAAAATGAAGAAAATATAAAGTGGTGAGAAAAATGGACTCTGGTTTTGTTATCACCGAGGGCAATAAAAAATATATAGCGATGGTGCTTCTTCACCTAGTGTCCTAAGGCCAACCGGTCTGGGAGTCACTGCTATGCCTGAGGTGGTGCAAGACGAGGAAAATAAACCAAATAAGCAAGCACATAAGTAATCGGTCGGTTAGTACCTCAAGAAGTATTAACGGTCGCTTGAAAGTGTGTGAGCAATCTCATCTAAATATTCATTAATTAAAAAGTACTGAGGCTGATGGGCAAGAGTATGATAGCTTGAATTGAATTCTCCGGGTGTAGGGATGTCTTTACACACACGCAGGGTTATATGATCGATGTTTGGAATAAAGATAGGAATGAAGAATAAGACGATGTTTTATTGAGGGAGGACGTGATTTCTGACATCTTTTCATGACCATTAAGATAGGGCTCATGACAACCGAAAAGCTAGCTTAGTTGGAAACCCTAATTTTCAAAGTCTTTCTTTTACAATTCTTGTCTTTAAATGTAATATTCATGATCTTTCTTTTATTATTGGATTTTGTGGGTGCAATCCGCTGAAAACCCTCAGGAGACAACACTCCTCCTACTAGGGACACCTAGAGGTTTAAAGGCTTGTTGCACGTGCTCAGTGCAATCATGTTGCCTACGAAAGTGTGCTAGTTAATTTTTTTTTCTCTTTCTTTATTTTCTCCTTCTCTTTTTAATAAAACATTCGCTCGAGACGATCGAAATTAAGTTTGGGGGTATTTGATCAGTCGAAAATATTGTATATTTTAGCCGGTAATTTCCCCATCTTTTGCATACATTTAGAAGTGTTCGGTATTCATATTTCACATATTAGCAAATCAGTCGTTAAATATTAGATTTCATGTATTAGACTTTTAAACCGACACTTTAAGGGAAATTAACCGCATTTCATGGCATCGCATCATTTCTGTATTTGCGCAACACTAGTCTTGAGTCTGTGCAGGAAATACGGAAGAAAAGCAAAAGAGCTGATCAAAAATACGCCAACTAAATCATTTCAGATCTGGTACCAATTCAGATGGAGAAATACAAATCAATACATCAAAAGAAGGCCCATGAGACATACCAAACAAGTACCAGAAGAATAGAAGCCCAAAGCCCACAAGTAGCCGCGGATCCGCGGCAGGATCCTACTTGCGCCGTGGATCCGCGGCGGATCTGCCACGTCAGCAGTTTATTTTTACAGGAAAACTCCTATCTCTTAGCCCACATTCCTTTCTGATATGTCAAATTCCAGAAGTCTCGCGAAGCTACTGCCAGATCAGCAAAGAAGATTAAGCAAGGCTAATCCTAATTAAGCTCCTAATCAATCCTCTTCTAGAAGCTCCCTCCTAACTAATCACATCTAGAAGCTTCTCCCCTAACTAACTTTTGGAGGGAAATTTGAATTTCTTCAACAAACTTTAGGAGGGAAACTTAGAATTTGAAATCCTAGATCTAGGGTTTGGTTATCTATAAATAGGAGCCTAGATCTAAGGGTTGAGGTTAATCTTCATTAGTTAAATAATCTCTCATTCCCTCTTTCATCATCTTCTTCCACAAGTCTAGTGACAAGGCTTGTGCGAAACCCTAACCCTAATTCCACTCCAAATCCAAGATCTTGAGTACCAAATCAAGCAAGAAGCCTTCAACCTTTTAGGAGCCGAGCCGATCTTCAATCGGGCAAGTGATCCAAGCCGATCCGCGATCCACGGAGACGAGCGAAGCCAAATCGACGATCGAGTTCTTCCTCTTGTAGTTCTTGAGCGAATGTAACTAAATTGTTGATATAAATAAAAGGTGAAATTCTTTAATCTTGCTTTCTTTTAATTCTTGCATCATGATTAGATCTCAATTTGTAATTGTTGCTCTTGTTATGATGTGTGAGTAAAACTCCGCTCGTAAAGGAGTCGAGACGATTGTAGAATGATGATGTAACAAATCTTTAAACGATTTTTAAGTCCTACGAGTTTTGTAAACCCTAGCAAGTTCAAGAATCGATGACCTAGTTTCGTTGCGATGCTTTCTTGATTGTGATCGCTCGAAATTAGGGATCTACGATCGTTTCTTGAATTTACTAGAGGCTAGAATATGAATGATATCGATGAATGAACAAGGGATAAGATGAAACCCTAGTTTCACAAGAAATCCCTATTTCTCGTCGATCATCATCGATCTAGTATCAATTCATCGAAGGATAAGAATACGTCATTGTAAGATTACATCACATCTATAGATCCTATCGATTCCTACGAGCCTCATTTCAATTCTTGAGATTTGGTTTGGAAAAATCAACAAACTATCAATTCTTGATTCTATCTTTTTCTTGTTATTAGATCTAGATTTTCTAATTCTTGAACTTCAACTTTAAATCTTGAATTGTTTGTTTTCTTTTCATTAAAGTTTCAATTCATCTAATTCAAAAGACGAACGATTACACTTTCCCTGTGGACGATCCGCAGTCACTAACAATCTACATCCGACACCATAGTTGATTGCGGTCAAATAATTTTTGGTTGTGATTTCTTTACAATTTCCATACTACACATCTAGAATTCTTTTCAATCAAATGGCGCCGTTGCCGGGGATCATTTGATTTGATACTTTTACATCCAAGGAATTAGAACAATCACACCTCTCCAAGGATACAAAGTTATTATAGAGTCGTATATCGGAGGTTTGGAAGGATATGACCGATGTGACCGACTTCAGATTCCTTCTCAAGGTGAGAGGTTTATTGATTGTAGGGACATATTTGTCCTACAGGCACAAGTCCCTGTAGTTAATTACGTTGTCGCGTACGACAACAAATTTCTGCACTCCAGGTTCTTTGCTTCGTGTGTCGTGC
Source organism: Agapanthus africanus (assembly GCA_030015575.1). Lineage (NCBI taxonomy): Eukaryota > Viridiplantae > Streptophyta > Magnoliopsida > Asparagales > Amaryllidaceae > Agapanthus > Agapanthus africanus. The sequence goes on along the minus strand of JASDDO010000016.1, from coordinate 127,919,351 downwards.
CTTTTGGTTTATTTGGTTTGCCCTTGGATTGTCTACTGAGACTAATTTTGTTGTCGCCCGTAGGGGGTGGATTAGTCCAAATCCGTGTGTGTGTGTGTGTTTCATGATTTGGGTCAAGTATTTGCTTGACAAGGTCCACATTGGCATCTTGGTTTGCCAACAAAAATGAACTTAGGTTCATTCTCACATTTGTGAGGTCTATCAGTTCATATGAAAGCGCATGTCAACGACAATTGTTGTAGTTTTTCACTTTCTTTTCTGCGACCGTAAGTGTAATATGTGGTGTATCGCCGGTTTCATTTCTATATGTCAACGACAATTGGGATACGCATATTTACTTACGTTGATGACATGTGATGTTATGTGTTGCTGTGATATGTTGTATTGGATCGTCGTGTTTGAAAAGCCGGGGTTTTTATGTGAGATGAGAGTTTTTCATTTTCATTCATGTAAGAACTTGTATGTAATATTCTTTTATTGGGGCACTTCTGGGTTGAGGATGATATCACCAATGATGTATATTATTTACTATTCTGCATTAGGATAGACCCAAGGTGGGGAGCACAAGTAACCGGGTTCTAGAGTCCAGTAGGGGACCATCCTGAGGAGTCGAGACCGGGTTTCCTAACTCTAAAATTGGTAGAGTTGCTTGCCGCTCTAGTAGGGGTCTAAGGATGTGGGTTTGGCTATTCATCGCGACCGTGGAATCCGTGTTTTTTACTGGCTTAATTTAAAACACGGAATTCCTAGTATATCCAATATTTCATATGTGTTCTTCTGCTGTTGATATTCTATGATGTGATCACTTTATATGATGAAACAAATGCTTATATTATATATATGATATATAATAAATATTGCTGCTTTCGTTTCTTCAGTGATGCATAGGAAGCATAAATGATGGGACTTCATTAATGAGATTAATGAAAGATAATAAACCCAAGATGTTGCGGAATCCTGTTTTAAAAACTGGTAGCTCTAGTTCTTGCTTTGCATAGCAGTATTCCTTGTAGAATATCCAGCACCTTATTCGATGAGGAAAGAGCCGAGATCCCTTCACCGGGAGTGACCTCTTTAGCGAAACTGGCAGATGCTACAACCCACTCGGTTTTGTTTTTGATTGCTTTTTTAGTTCATGCCTTGCATAGTGGTATTCATGAATATCCAGCACCTCATTCGATAAGGAAAGAGCCGAGATCCCTTCACCGGGAGTGACCTCTTTAGCGAAATTAGTAAAAGCCTCAAAAATACTCCTTTTCAAAACCACTCGATTCTACAACGATATCAAGTTCATTACGCAAAGGGTTTTCTTAAAAACCTATCGTAGCCCTCCGTCATTTCAGATAAAGACTATTTAGTATTCGTGCTGCGTTTATTGACCTTGTCAAGGCGTAGTGTGCGGTAGCTGATTAGTGCTTATCTGCAAAGCATGAGATGCGATTGGATTAGAGTAGTCATGCAGCCTTGTTGACATTGTCAAGGGTCGTGCGGGTGGGTTTAATTCAATCATGAAATATACGAGTTGAACTTGACCTGCGATTTATGGTTTATTGACCTTGTCAAGATCATAGATCGCTTGGGGCAAAATACTATCGGAAATTTCAAGTGTTGAAATTTACAATGAGATTGCATACCTTCTATGAGATAGTTGGATCCCGATACCCACTGCGAGTAAGAGTTACTCCTGGGAGAGTTTTACACATTACAATTAGCCAATCAAGTAGGTGTATAGAAAGGTGTTAACGGGGTTACGACCTTGGGAAAATGAGGTTTATTTTAATTAGGTCTGTGGGAAAGCACGGGGAACCTCCCTCAAAATACCGACACTGGCCTGGCCGAAAGATTCGCGAACTTGTAGGGTGTAATTAATCCCGGCTAGTCTTACCTTTTAAGGTTTGAAGGAAGATTTGATAAAAACAGTGGGAACCATCCTGATTAGATAAAATAATAACCAATCTAATCTTGCAAGAGCATACGCTGAGTGTTTTCTCTCTCTCTCTCTCTCCTGGTAGCGACCATGTCACGCCTTAATCAAGATAATAATATGGATGTTTTGACCGAACCTGCTTATTATACTGTGCTAGGGAATGTTGGTTCCGCTCTATCTTATAATTGTTATAAGTCCGAGCAGGAAATAGGGGAATATCCGGGTTCCTATGCCACCCAAACGAGGAATGAGCATGTTGATGCATATTCATCGGGTGTGTTCGATTACCAAGAACCGTTTCTCAGTATTCTCTACGTCCTGGGTATGAGATACCGGAACAGAATCCCATATATGTAAGATATTACATGGGCTAAAAAAAGGTAGAAAACTTAGAAAAGGTGGTCATTCTCTAGAGTAGGGAATGGTGCAAATGTTGCAGCCAAAGTAGTTGGCGAATATCACCTTGTATTACCAAATGGTAAATACATTGATTCTGAACAAATGTTATTACATGCCGAACCTGATATACAACATTACCCCAGTTTCTTTATTAAATTAAAGAAGGATATAATTTTGTATTACAGGATAATGTTGTGAACATTTTCCTTAATCAAGAGTTGATTGGATCAGGCACGTTATATAATGGCATAATACGTTCTAAATCAAACCACAGTTTAAAATATATAGAACAAACAGAAGAGGAATAGTTCAGAAATGAACGAATCCTTCTTATGGTATTATAGACTAGGTCATATCACTGCGACACGAATAGCTAAATTACATAAGGATGAATATTTGAATCTGTTCGAATTTTCATCTTTTGAAACTTGTCAGTCTTGTCTCAAAGGTAAAATGACCGAAACTCCGTTTACTGGAAACGGAGAAAGAGTTGCTGAACTCTTGGGACAGATACATGATGATATACGGTCCTATGTCTACAAATGCCAGGGTAGGTTCTTTGTACTTCATTACATTCATCGATGATCTCTCAAGATTCGGACATGTGTTTCTGTTAAAACACAAGTATGAAGCTTTTGAGAAAATCGAGGAATATAAGCTTGAAGTTGAGAACCAGACGGGTATAAGTATTAAGTTCTTCGATGTGATCGAGGAGGAGAATACTTAAGCAAGGAGTTCCTGGATTATTTAAAAGAGAATAGGATTCTCTCAGAGCTTACTCCTTCATATACACCACATCACAATGGTGTATCGGGGGGGGGGGGAAACGCACCCTATTAGATATGGTGCGCTCTATGATGAGTATTGCTGAGTTTCCTGTTTCCTTTTGGAGTTATGCACTTGAGAAGCTATTGGATATAGTGCCCTCAGAGTCAATTATTGGATCACAGGCACGTGATTGCAATGATTAAGGGAGGATCTATACCGATAGGACAGTCTTACTCAAGATGATAGTATGCTATCTGGTTTATCTTTATCATCGTGTACTGCTTTAGGTGACCTTACAGGTCACTATTGCACGTTGATAGAGCCCTTAGGATTCTTGCTTGACGACCAGCAGTATGGTGGCGATCATATACGTGGGAGCTGGGGTCTATAAGCACATCCTTAAAAGGTCCCTAGTCGTGGGAGTTTTCGAGACAGGGCATCAATACTCCAGAGTAGACTAGTGTATACAGTCGAGACCCCGACGAGGGGCGGTGGCCGGTCTCACAAGCCACTGGTGTCAGTTGGTTCACCTAAGATGTATACAGGTGCTCATTGGGTTATGAGTACAACGGACAGGACTCGCCGGGAACATACTAGTTGGCATTATACCTAGCGTCAGATAGCAGTTCCCTGTTGACATGTGTACGGGTTAGTTCATCGACCTGAGATCGTCATTTGTCTCGTGTGAGTTCCCACTGTACTTTGATTACTACCCTACCACGGCTCAAAGGAGTCGTGCAAACAGGTTTTAGTTGGATACAGTCCCGAGGCACATGGAGGCAGCGAGCGGATCTGCAGGGGTTCGTCTCTCCTGGTATTGGGGGTGAGGTCACGCTGTGTCTAGGAGAGCCATTACACGAAGTCCTTGGCCAAGGCAGGAGATTTACTGGTAGGTATTCCAGTAGTATCTCAGGGTGTTCTGGGCTACACTCCGACACGACTTGTACCACTTTTGGAGGTCTGACTTTTACCAACCCCTAGGCCCGCCATGCGATGCTCATAGACGAACGGACCGGACTGTACGGATATTGTCACTGACAAGCTCAGTAGGGTGTCAGGATGAGTTCGCTCATCGACCTCCCTTTTGGTCAATACCTGGTAGCCCGTTATGTATGGCTAATACCTCTGACGTGCTAGTGGTTAAATCCACAGCCAAAGTATTGACGAGTCTTTAGAGTCCCCCACAGACAGTTTCTCAAGTTTCGGGCGAAACGCTGTAGAGGCCGTATGATATATGGCAGGATTCGATCATATACGTGCGGTATTGCACGGATCATGATCGGACGGATAATACTAGCGGGCTTGGGTTAAGCCGGATCCTAGTATTATACAGTATAGATTTTGTCTCATTGCATTTGTATCCGGTTAGAATACAAATGCGGGTATGTATATACAGTCGCGGGGTTTTCCTGTAATTTATTACGGGATCATTTTTTTTGGAATTGCCAGTTTGCATTCCGTTTCAGCCATTTTCCTTTCTTTCTTTCTTTGGCTGAAAATTGATGGGAGGGGCTTATTTGCAAATGTGCAAATTAGCAAAAAGGAGGGTGTTTTTTGTGGTGGCTTGGTTCTAGAAAGCTTCTTTTCTTATGTTGCATTATTTGTGCTCATTTGATGCATTAAATGAGATTGGATAGAATGAGAGATTGGTGTGACTCATTTTCATGGTTATCATCCATTTTCTTTTGCTCATGATCACCTTTTCTCCCTCCTCTATTATTTGGCCGGCCACTAAATGGAACAGGGGTTGATTCATTTGGTGGTGGGAAAATATTTGATCTCTTTTTGGCTTGCAACAAAATTCATTCTACCTCATCTCCATAGTTCACTTCTCCACATCCAAATGACAACTTCTTATAACCCCTTGAGACAAAGAGTTCTACACTTAGTCTACAGCAACCTTGGACACGTCGGTTAGCCAAATTCGTGTCCGAGTTGCCTCGGTTCAGAGGTGGGATCCCGTAAAAAGACTTCTCGATGTGGTGCCCTTCCGACGAGGAGATCGAGACCGGAGATGCCGCGAGGAGATCGGGATGGTGGCCGAAGACCGAAGGACACGGATCGCTCGGTATAGCTCTCTACCCTTTCTCTAGTTAGCTAGTAGTACGTTAATGGTCCGATCCGGGTTTTAAGCATACGATAGTACCGGTTTCTAGTTAAAGAAAAGTTTTTGTTTTCCGCATTTTGGCCTCGTACAGACGGCCGGGGCGCTACCGTAGACTTACATGGTATAAAAGCCACGCCATTAACCTTTACTAGCTTGCTCTAACGTGTTTAGAACTTCGATCGAACGAAAATTCCGAAACCGCGATTTCAAGTCACACAGTTTCTGTCGATTCTGTTTTGTGCTCGAAAAATTATTTGGTATGTTGCAAAAATATGTGCAGGCTTTTCTAAGAAAACTGAGAAAATTTGGTGGGCCGATTTTACTTTAGCGCGGTGGATCCGCGGCCAAAACCACATTTTGGCCGCGGATCCGCCGCCGTACTATAGCCACAGTGCACCAAATTTCTTCAGTAGGTCTCTGACTTGGAATTGGGGTTTATGGTATATTCTGTTTGGGCCCAGATTTATTTTGAGTGCTACAGTTGTGCTTGGGGCCCACTTTGGGAAATTTAGTCGATCGAAAATTTTAAACATGTTAGTTCACAGTATTTACATTATATCTGCGACCGTGAATGTCATTCGATCGGTAAATCCTGTCTAATTGCTATAGCCCTTTTAGACGGATTTGCGAACGTGACATTCACGTTGTTGTTCTGTGTTGTGCTGTGATGTTGCGGATTTGTCGTGGTGGATAGCCTGGATGCAATGTTAGTACAGTTTGGTTGTATTTGTACATTTGATAGTGTGGGGCGAGCGTCTGACATGTGGACTGCCGTCACTGCATGTTTGTATATTATTCTTTTGGGGCACGACCGGGATGAGGTCGATGTACCCGTTGTATATATTTTACTTTCTGTACTAGGATTACCCCACGGAGGGGTGCATGGATAGCCGGGTTCTAGAGGGAAACGGGCCCGCATCTCATGGCTTTGAGACGGAGGGGGCTTTACTCTAGAATTGGCGGGCTATTCGCCGCACTCGTAGGGGGTACAGGTTGACCCAAGGAGGGGTGCTCAAGTTACCGGATTCCATGATGTGCTGGGTGGTCCATTCATGTTGTTGAAGGGGCTGCCTCACTTCAGGTTTTGGCGGGTAACTTGCCGCGCCCGTAGGGGTCTAGGATTTCATTGCACAGGCTATCCACACGACCAGGGGAGCGTCGGGTTTCAGTAGCGGCTCTATGAAACCCGGGGATCTCAGATATCTGTATTGTTCTGTGATGCTTATTACATTTCTGTGATGTTGCATTTTATCACGCCTTGAGCGATTATTATATATTGATATATATACTAGTAGATGTTGTATATGTTTTGCATCCGCGCTAGTCCAGTCCCCGCTCTGTCGTTAGTTAAGTAACCTAACGGGTGATGACGGGACCCAGTGGCGAATGCGGATGGCATATACGTACATCATTATTTTCGTTCTTTTGTGGTGTGATCAATTGATGGGACTACGTTGATTCGGATCAATGCAAGCTAAACAAACCTATTCTGATGTTGTTGGAACACTTTAAAATTAAAAAAGCTGTTATTGCAAGGACGTTCTCTTTTGTTTTGCACAGTGCTATTCGGTTATGAATATCCAGCACCTCAGTCGACGAGGCAAGGGCCGAGATCCCTTCACCGGGAGTAACCCCTTGGACAAAAGTTTGCGTCAGGGCAATAACTTCACTATAGTCGATTAATTTTGCTTTGCATCGTGGTATTCAGTTGGAATATCCTGCACCTCATTCTACGGGGAAAGAGCCGAGATCCCTTCACCGGGATGACCTCTTTAGCAAATGTTTTCGCCACTATATTTTTATAAAAAGCTATCCGGTTCCTTCAGCGATATCAAGTTCCTTACGTTAAAGGTTTTTTGCCAAAAACCATTCGTAGCCCTCCGTCATTTCAGATGGGTAGCACTTAGTATTCATGCTATGTTTGTTGGCCTTCGTCAATGCATAGTGTATGGTAGCTATTTGTTACCTTTCTGCTGCATAGATAGATGCGTTGGTTTGGGACAGTCGTACTGCCTTGTTGACTAAAGTCAAGGGTAGGTATGGGTGGGTTCAAATTAACCTGGACAATGACGGGTAGAACTTGACATGTGACTTATGATTTGTTAACCTTCGTCAAGGTCATAAGAGCATGAGGTACAAATCACATCGGGAGTTTCTAAAGAAACTGAAACTTGCCAGATATGCGCATACCTTCTGGAGTGTGATAACGTGAGTGGATTCCATCACGTTATCATGCGATGATAGTTGGATCCCGATTCCCACTGATGAGTTGGTTTACTTCTCGGGTGATCCCAACTAATTCTTCTTTCAGGTTTGGAGGAGAATTTGAGGTTACAGTGGGATGTTTCCTGATTAGATAAATTGATAATCATTCTGATCTAGGTTAGAGTGCACGCCGAGTGTTTCTTTTCTTTCTCCCAGCGACCATGACCCGACCCTTGACTATGACCCAGTGACCAAGTTGACCGAACCTTCTTATAACACAGGCTCTTGGATTGTCTAAGTTGCATACCTCATTGCCACTCCTACTCTTATCCTTTTCTCCAGGACACCCCGTATTATTACGAACGTCCACTTCCATTGGATAAAACCATCGTATGGTTATATACGAACTCGAAGGAACTTATTCGAGGATGGTTTCCGTTTCTGGAGAAAACGAATAGGACTATTCAGTTGTCTTTTCCTTTTACCTTCTCTCAGGTTGCGGGTTCTCCTTAGATTAGGACAATATACCTATTATGCTAATTGGATAGTCTTCTTCCAAACCATAGGCAGGTGCCGAACGGTGGAGAATGAAGAAAACCAATTAGCCTAACGATGGTGTACAGAAGGTAATAAGTTAAGACAAATAAAGGGATTAGTAAGAGGGCAAAGTAAATTACGGCTGTTATTCACGACCAAACCAAGTATTTCATCGCCATTTCTACTTCACCTTTATATTTCTCCGGAATACTCCGTATCACTATGAAGATCCATAGTTTATTGGATACTCCATCGTATGGTTATATACAAACTCGAAGGAACTTGTTCCAGTTCGGGGATGGATTCTGGTTCAGGAGAAATAGGAATAAGGTTTTATTCAGTTGTCTTTTATCTTTACCTTCTCTCGGGTTGCGAGTGCTCCTAAGATTAGGATAGTACACCCATTATGCTTATTGGATAGTCTTCTTCCAAACCAGAGGCTGGTGCCGAACGGTAGTGAAGGAAGAAAACCATTTAGCCTAAAGGGGTGTGCAGAAGGTAATGACTAAAGACATATGAAGGGATTTGGAGAGATGGCAAAGAAATATACGGTTACAGTTGTGAATCTGGATAATGGAAGAGGCATTACTAGGAATACCCGGATACCCCTATGAAACATTTCAATGTTTCAGTTTCACTGTGTATTGTTAAAAGAAAACTGATTTCCCAATTAGTCCTTACTCCAGGGTATGTATTTACCAGGTTTGATTCTCACATCTGTATGGTTTTACAGATGATGAGTGGGAGTAAGTTATTGGGAATTGGGTGATCATCCTCATTATATCGGGATTCGTTGTAATTGGTGATATTTGAGGAAATCACCTGGGTTGTTTGCCGGACGGCAAATATTTGGTTTTGAATATCCGTTATAATGCACCAATTTCAAATTGATATATCTGTATGTTTATTTTCATAAAGTGAGATATAACTTTTTGAAATTATGTCTATGACATTTACCTATATCAGTTGATGGTTAGGTAAGGAGTATTAAACAGCGGTGTAATTCTTCTTAACCATAAGTACAGTTTTCAACCTATGACACACAGGGAATGAGTTATTAGACTCAGGGGACTTATACAGAGTATTGTATGTTGTCCAGTGTCCATGAGGACTGAGGGGTTGGTACTCGTACTATATTCTGTTTACTTGTGACTTCTCTAGTTCTTAGACATGTGTTTCGTAGAAATGCAAGGTCTAAGTTTTGAGAAGTTATAGGTATAAGAATAAAGTAGAGAACCAGGCATTGCAAGTATCAGGATTCTTCAAGGTGATCGAAGATGTAGATACTTATGTATGGTATTCAGTTGATAGTAATGATTATGAGAACTTGCTTCTCTTTCAGGTTACTCATAATTGGATGTATTCCTAAGTTGAATAATGTTGATCGGCCTCTCTCCATTTAGTTGACATGCACTGGTGACAGCTGCATGATTTGAATCTGGTTCTAAGTAAATCAGTGCCTCTTTTTCTATATTGGATATAGAATAGTTCATATCTTCACAATGTTAAGGTACGGGGAGTTGTCTGGCTTATGCTTAAAACCAGACTCTGGATAACTCAAGGCACGTTTCTGTAATGGCTGTTTGTGGGTTGACCCGGGCTATGACGAGGGTTGACTTTCTACCATCTGGAAGATCAATAGTGATATTGTTCTTGACTCGCCACAGTTTTAGTAAAATGGATTTTTTCAGAAAACAGTAGTGGGAGTATGGTAGAACTGGAAGTGATTCCAGAACCGCAAACGATTACTGAAAATTTGATAAGAACCTAAAGATTCAATCTTGGATTGACATTCCATTGGCCATTCCGCAGATATGGTGGGTAACCTCAGGCACTCGAGAGGTACTTTAGTATGCTCAAAGACTGTGACAAGGAGATTGATAGCTAACCCCTACCTGCTGAGCACTACTGTTGTTCCAGACTGTGAGACCCGGCAGGAGAATGAGTATAGCGTCGTTCTGAACTGGCTTTAGAAGTGCACGTGTATATGACTCTGCCAGAGGGTTGTCATAGTCAGTGGGAGCAGCGGAAGCATTCGTGGACAAGTGGCTTATGTCTATTTATAGAATAAAGCAAATATAGCGGAGATAGATCATCTATTTCTGATGCGACAGTCATAGGTTTGACTTCATCAGAATAGGGGATAGATCTGTTAAGAAGGTAGTAGGGTGTGATGTCCTGCTATTTGAATAACATACACAGATGTAGGGTGTTTTTCGTCACCCCATTGAGATGGGAATACGCGCGTGCTTGTCAGGCGTACTACAGATTCCCCCTGCCTAGGGTAGGCCGGGGTTTAATGATTATGGGGATCCGAATCTCCGGCGGCCGCGGACTAAGCTGCCGTTAATTACCTCCCGCCTTTGGGGCGAGGGAACCTCCGATTGACGGGTCAAACTGGTCATGTGAACTCAATGTGCAGAGTACGTGTGTTGTTGTTTTGGAAGGGGGTTTGAATATATCGGGAGCCACACAGAGTTTTTACGGGGGTCCCGCTATCCGGATAGCGGGCTGGGGGTCAAGGGGGCTAGCAGCCCCCTTACGGGGTGCGGGGCAGCGCCCCGTTAGAAATTTTTTTCTAACAGGGACAGTGTCGTGGAGTATGTGTATGTGTACATTTGTATACATATGTATATATATAAAAAAAGGGGAAAAAGACATCCAAAGGATGCGTGGGGCCAGCGCCTGGGCGCTTGAGCTCAAGCGCGCCACGTGTCGGCATGTGGGCGCTTTGAGCTCGAGCACAGAGCGCTTGAGCGCAAGCGTGCCACGTGTCGGCACGTGGGCGCTTTGCGCTGGAGCGCAGAGCGCTGGAGCGCAGAGCGCTGGAGAGCAAGCGCGCCACATGTCGGCACGTGGGCGCTTTGCGCTGGAGCGCAGAGCGCTGGAGCGCAAGCGCGTCACATGTCGGCACGTGGGCGCTTTGCGCTCGAGCGCTAGCGCACCACTGAGGAAAAATGGGGGTTTTTAGCCCCGGAAATTCTCTAAAGAGAAAATATGGTGGAGTTAAACTCCTAAGATGCTTTGGGTTAAGGAAATGGGTCCTTCTTCTTCCTTTGCTGGCCGGATCTTGGAGATAAAGAGATGTGAGATTTAAAAATCTTTTCTTTTTGAGATCAGATGGCAGATCCGAGTTCCTCTTAATGGGTTCTGTGGTGGAAAACTATTTAGTTTTGAAAAAGGAAGAGTAAAACTCTTGATTTAATTCAAAAGAAAGAAGAAGATTTTGGAACCTTGAAGAAGGAAGAAAGATCTCAGATCTGAAAATTTTTTTGGAGAGAAAAAAGTTGTTGAGATATTTCATTATCTTTGCCTTTATAGGCTATACACTTTACACATAGCCCCTTGGGCTTCACAAAATGGCATTTTGCCTATCCCATGGCTCATGTGCCATTTCTTTTTGCACATAAGTCATGGGCTTTACAAAAATTTGGCTTTATGCCTATTTTTCTTACATTTATCCATAAAATAAACTAAAAGAAATGCAACAAAATTATTTATTACAAAATTTTTATCTTAGCATGGCGGGAGGCCGGCCGTTTTATGTTCTGGCTCGACCCGGGCATAGGCCCACTAGATCTGGGCTTGGGCCCACTTGGCTTGGGGTTGACTTTGATTTTGACTTGGTCAACCGGGGTGTAAATTTTTACCCTAACAAATTCCCCCCCATCAATAAACGCACACCACATATATGGGTCGTGTGCATGAAATTGATGGATCTTCTTTCACGTGGAGGCGACTTGATTTGGTTTCCGCTTTTTGGAAAGCTAGCACTGCCCTTTTTACGACATGGACGGTCGTTGCTTGACATGTCTCCGAGACGGAGTGTCCGTGATAGACGTTTTCCCTGGCCCGGAGTGATCTAGTTCCCGCTTTGTAGGAATCCTGCGCTGCCCTTTTTGCGACTTGGACGGTCGGTGCTGCCCTTTTTGCGACTTGGACGGTCGGTGCTGCCATTTTAGCGACTTGGACGGTCGGTGCTGCCATTTTAGCGTCTTGGACGGTCGGTTCTGCCCTTTTTGCAACGTGGACGGTCGGTGCTGCCATTTTAGCGACTTGGACGGTCGGTTCTGCCCTTTTTGCGACGTGGATGGTCGGTGCTGCCATTTTAGCGACGTGGACGGTCGATGCTGCCCTTTTTGCGACTTGGACGGTCGATGCTGCCATTTTAGCGACGTGGACGGTCGATGCTACCATTTTAGCGACGTGGACGGTCGGTTCTGCCATTTTAGCGACGTGGACGGTCGGTGCTGCTATTTTAGCGACGTGGACGGTCGGTGCTGCCATTTTAGCGACGCGGACGGTCGATGCTGCCCTTTTAGCGACGCGGACGGTCGATGCTGCCATTTTAGCGACGTGGACGGTCGGTTCTGCCATTTTAGCAACGTGGACGGTCGGTGCTACCATTTTAGCGACGTGGACGGTCGGTGCTGCCATTTTAGCGACGTGGACGGTCGATGCTACCCTTTTAGCGACGTGGACGGTCGATTCTGGATTCGACTTGTCCCGCTTCTTGCGGTGTCAGGGATGAAGTTGACTTGTTTCCGATGTGGAATTTGGTTCTGCCAGGGAGGTCATTGGTTGTTTTGCCGACCTAATGTGATTTGGGTTGACATCAGTTTCGCTACGCTGGAATATGGTACCAGGAGCGAATCATCATTTGTCATGACAGGGTTTGGGAATTGGTTTTTGTTTGGCATCTGCATTGCTGCACTGGAATAATGCTAGGAGCAACTCATCATTTGCCCCGAGAGGATTTGGGAACTGATGGCTTAGGAGGCAGGTTTAGAGCCCTATCACCTAAGACTTTTCAATTTTATGGGCCGTGAGGGTCCCATAAAAGCATTTTCTCCCTACGAGTCGAAAGGATCTCGTAGGTGTATTTTCTCCTTAAGAGTCGTGGGGACTCCTAAGTGTGTTGCTCCTTTGTGAGTCGTAGGGATCTCACGCGGGAATTTTCTCCTCACAAAGTCAAGAGGACTTTGTGAGTGCATTTCATTTCTTTTTCTTTTTTACGATTTTGCGCCCTTTCGGGTTTTCACAAACTCGCCGGCAGTCCCGCTGTTTTTACTCAAGGAGCCCTTTCGGGTTTTCATCCGTGCCCATTTTTCTTGTGGACATACCGTTATTTTTTTTCTTCTCCTTCTTCTTTTTCTCTCTTTTTTTTGGAGAGATCGGGATTATTTTACGCCCGTGGATTGTATACGGTTTTGCAGGATGTATGATCCAGACCGCAGGGCCGGAATAATTTCAGGGCTTTGTTGGCGTCTGCATCGCTGCACTGGAATGTGGTACCAGGAGCGACTCATCATTCGCCGTTGGGGTATGGGATTTGGAATTTGGTTGGCGTCTGCATCGCTGCACTGGAATGTGGTACCAGGAGCGATTCATCATTCGCCGTTGGGGTATAGGATTTGGAATTTGGTTGGCGTCTGCATCGCTGCACTGGAATATGGTACCAGTAGCGACTCATCATTCGCCATTGGGGTATGGGATTTGGGTTTTTGGTCGGCATCAGTACCGCTAACACTGAAGCGAAATGCCAGGAGCGACTCATCATTTGCCGTTGCCCGCTGGGGAACGATGGCTTAGGAGACAGGTTTGAGTCCCTATCACCTAAGGCTTTTCAATTTTATGGGCCGTGAGGGTCCCATAAAAGCATTTTCTCCCTACGAGTCGTAAGGATCCCGCAGGTGTATTTTCTCCTTAGAAATCGTGAGGATTCCTAAGTGTGTTGCTCCTTTGTGAGTCGTAAGGATCTCACGCAGGGGTTTTCTCCTCACAAGGTCGAGAGGACTTTGCGAGTGTATTTCATCTTTTTTCACGAGTTTGCGCCCTTTCGGGTTTTCACAGACTCGCCGGTAGTCCTGCTGTTTTTACTCACGGAGCCCTTTCGGGTTTTCATCCGTGCCCGTTTTGCTTGTGGACATACCGTTTATTATTATTTTTTTTCTTTTTTTTTTCTTTTCTTTTTCTTTTCTTTTCTTTTTTATTTTTCTCTTTTTTTGCCGCTGGTGGGACTTTAAAAGTAGTCTCACCGGCAGGATTTGGGAGAGATAGGGGTCATTTACGCCCATGGATTGTATACGGTTTTGCAGGATGTATGATCCAGACCGTAGGGCTGATGTGCTCAATTCTCCTGCGACTTGGAGCATTCACGTGTAGTATTTCTTGAGATATCGGCCATTGATGGGTGGCATGGGCCTTTCTCCCTCAGCACTTATTAGTTGGTAGGATCCTCCGTCAAACACTTTCTCGATGACGTATGGTCCTTCCCAGTTTGGCTCGAATTTTCCCTTGGCATGTCGATTGGGGATAATCGGTCTTTTGAGGACCAACACCAATTCACCTTTCTGAAAGCGCGGGGATAGGTTATCTTGTCATAGGCTCGTGACATTTGGGCTCGGTATAGCTCCAGACTTTGCTGCACCGCGAGCCTCTTTTCTTCGAGGGCATCGAGTTCTTCAAGTCGAAGGAGCACGTTTTCCTCCTCCGTCAACTCATGCTGAACGGACATTCTTAAGCTTGGAACTTCGACTTCGAGGGGGAGGACCGCCTCCACTCTGAAGAGCAATGAGTATAGAGTGGACTGAGTTGGAGTACGGTGCGTGGTACGATATGCCCACAATGCCTCGTGAAGCTTGAGATTCCAGTCTCTCTTGTTGGCTGAAGCATTTTTCCTCAGGAGCTTGCATAGAGTCTTATTGAAAGCTTCGGCTAGCCCATTGGCTCTTGGATTATAGATGGAGGAATATCTCCAGTCTATCTTGTGCTGAGTAGCGAACCTTGAGACATTGAAGCTCTTGAAAGAAGGCCCGTTGTCAGAAATGATTCTTCTTGGTGTACCGAAGCGGTATAGAATATTATGCTGGAAGAATGTCAGAATATCTTTTGTCTTGACTTCTTTTAGCAGGACAGCTTCAGCCCATCTGGAGAAGTAGTCTGTCGCGGCCAGTATGAACCGATGGCCTTTGGATGATGGAGGATCAATTGGGCCAACAATGTCGGTGCCCCAGACTTCGAAGGGCCACGACGCCACTGTAGGATGTAACGGATTGGGATGCTTATGAATGAAATCACCATGGATTTGGCAGATCTGACATTTCTTTGCATGCTCTCCGCAATCCCGTATCATGGTGGGCCAGTAATACCCAAGCCGTTTGATTTGAAGTCGCATCTTGGGACCAGATTGGTGAGCACCGCAAACGCCTAAGTGAACATCTTTCATGACCTTTTGGGCTTCGGCCAATGACAGACACCTCAGCCAGAGTTGGTCATATGACCTGCAGTATAACGTGTCATTTACAAACACGTATCGGAGAGCTCTTTTCTTCAGCTGAATCCTTGCAGATTTTTCTTCGGGCAGCTTGTCGTATCGGAGGTACTCTATGAAGGGTTCTCTCCAATCGAGCTCGTCTTAGATGATCGAAGCTTCTTCAGCAGGACTGCTCTTCTATTCCGCGCTTTCCTCTTCTCGTAGAGAGACTGGGGGTAGAATTTGCCGGCTCCTGACTGTGATCAGAATTTCGTCCATGTCAGGATCAGCCAGCTCCTTGGCTAAGCGAGCGAGTACGTCAGCCTTTCCGTTCAACGCTCTAGGGATTCTCATTAGTTCAATGTGAGTGAATCGTTTCATGAGTTCCACCACCCGGCTTCTGTACCGAGCTAACTCGGATTTGTATATCTTATAGTCGCCGCTTACTTGGTTGACGACAAGCTGGGAGTCAACGTAAACCCGTAGCCGAAGGATTTCCATTTCTATGGCAAGCTCCAAACCAGCTATCATAGCTTCATACTCGGCCTCATTGTTTGTGCGAGGCTCGGTGAGAGCAAAAGAACGCCGTAAGGTTCCCATTGATGGCGTGATGAACACCAATCCTATCCCTGCTTTTATCTCCGGGACGCTTGATTTACTAGAGGTTCTTATCGATGAGGCCCCATCGAAGTAGAGCTCCCAACATGGCTCGTCATTCTCGAGGTGCAACACTTGTTCGTCGGGTAACTCACAATTTAGCGGCGACCCTTCTGGTATGGGATGAGCAGCGAGAAAGTCTGCAAGAGCTTGCCCTTTTACTGCTTTCTGAGGAGTATAAACTATGTCAAACTCAAGTAGCATGACATCCCATCTTGCCATTCTGCCGGCTAGGCTTGCTTTGGTCATCAAGTGTTTGAGCGGGTCGGCCTTGGAGATCAGCATAACCCGATGAGCCAGCAGATAGTGCCTCAGCTTCTTCACAGCAAATATCAGAGCCAGGCATTGCTTTTCGATTGGGGAATAGTTGTGTTCCGCCCCGACTAGAGTTCGACTGAGGTAGTAGAGGGCATTTTCCTTTCCCTCCTCGTTATTCTGGGCGAGGAGCGCACCGAGTGACTCATCTAGCGCGGCAGTGTAGAGAATCAACGGTTTATTTGGAATGGGAGCGGCCAGCACTGGAGGGTGCAACAAGTATTGTTTGATGCTTTCGAACGCTGCTTGACATTCGGCATCCCAGATAAAAGGAGCTCCTTTCTTCATGAGCTTTGAGAAGGGCCTACATCTCCCCGATAAATTTGAGATGAACCTCCGTATATAAGCAAGCTTTGAAAAGATCTTAGCTGCGTCAGACTCTTCGGAGGGGGCATCTCCATGATGGCCTTTATCTTTGATGGGTCAACTTCAATCCCTCGATGCCGAACTATAAAGCCCAGGAATTTTCTCGATGACACGCCAAAAGCACTTCAGAGGATTCATTTTCAGATCGTACTCCCTCAGTCTGGTGAGAATGGTCCTAAGATCTTGGATGTGGTCGGCCTTGGCTTTAGTTTTGACGACCAGATCATCAACATAACATTCGACGACTTTATGGATTAGGTCATCAAAGATATTAGTCATTGCCCTTTGATATGTAGCACCTGCGTTCTTCAGTCCGAACGGCATGACCTTGTAGCAATATATTCCGATCGGGGTTCGAAATGAGGTGTGTTTCTCATCCTCAGGCGACATCTTGATCTGATTGTATCCAGACGAGCCATCCATAAAGGCGAACAGCTCATAATTTGAGGTGTCATCGACCATCATTTCCATGACCTGTAGCGGGAAGTCGTCTTTAGGACATGCCTTGTTGAGGTCCCTGAAATCGACACAAACTCGGATCTGCCCATTTTTCTTCTTCACTGGGACTATGCATGCGATCCAGTCCGCATATTTCTCTTCCCTGATGAAGCTGGCATCGGTGAGCTTCTTAGTTTCCTCAATGACCTTTTCTTCTAGTTCCCTTCTCATTCTTCGAGGAGCTTGTTTGACTGGCTTAGCATCAGGAGATATAGCTAGCTTATGCACGGCTACTTCAGGGGAAAGACCTGGCATTTCTTTGTATGTCCACGCGAAGCAGTCGACGAACTCATGCAGCAGGGCAATTATCTGCTCTTTCATTTCCTCCGACAAGAGTAAGCTGATATAGGTCGGCCTTGGATTATTGGGCGTTCCTAAGTCAATCTCGGTTAGCTCATCAAAGGTTGCTTGTCCTCCATCTTCGAGCTCTTGAGGAGCTTCTTCTGGCTCGGCTATTTCGTCATCATCATTTGATCTTTCGCTGGCCTTACCAATATGGATCATGTAGCATGCTTTGGGATCAAGTTGAATGTAGCCTATGCCCCGTCTATCTGGAATTCGTCCATCGATGAGTGCTCGGACCTGGGGAGGATACCATAGCCCTTCGTAAAACTTTGCTTCGGACTCCGTTTGATATAACCGGCATCCGCACTTTTTGAAGTATTCCTGCATCTCGGGCGCATAGTATCTGGGATTGAGGACGGCCCTTATGCCTCTTTCGTATGGAAGGCATGCGACAGACAAATCGTCCGGATGCACAACGGGGTTTGACCCATAAAATAGGATGCCCTTCTGTCCACTTTTCCTCCCGGGAACGTAGAAAGTTTTCAGCTGGTCTATGGTGGAGACTGACAACGCATCGAGCTCTTTGCACATCTGCTCTGGTACCCTTGTGACGGCTAGGGACCTTTCTGCGACTTCTAAGGTCTCTTGTAGTTTCGCTTGCTGCATGGGGGGCCAATCTGCACAGCTGTTGCACGACAGGTCCTCTTCTTCTGACTCTTCAGTGTCACTGCCAAGATGAGGGCGGGCTTTGCTGCTAGATGGGCCTTCAGTAACAGATTCGTCCGTATCGCTGCCGAAATGAGGGCGAGTTTTGCGGAAGGACGGGCTTCCAGCGTCGGACTCATCAGTGTCGCTGCCGAAATGCGGGCGCACTTGGGTATTTTTGCTTTTGAAAGTAATAGCCGGCGCAGATTTGCTTTTGAGTCTTGGGGCCGGTCTATCCTCAGTCAGTTGTGGCTTAGCATTTTGGTGGTTCATAAAATACCGAGAATCTTCATATCGGACTTCATGCACACCGAACGGTTGGACGTCTCCGTCAATGCGTCTTTCTTCACCATTTTTAGTATACTTCATGCATTGATGGAGAGTTGACGGAATGATGCCGTAATCGAGGAGCCACGGCCGCCCCAAGAGAATCTTATAAGACGTGTCGGCGTCGATCACGTATATCTTAGCTTCAGTTTGCAGATCCCCGAATTTGATTGGCAAAGCTATAGACCCCAGAACTTGCCGGCAATTTTGGTTGAAGCCTTGAATGACAATCCTTTCCCTTGACAGGTGTCGGACGTCCATTGACAAACTCTTCAGAGTTCGCAAGTTCATGATGTTCACTGAGGACCCCGGATCAATCAATATGCGATTAATTCGATCTCCGTCGCTGTACCCGGTCATGTAAAGCGGCCGATTATGCTCAGCCGTTCCCAGTAGCAAGTCTTCATCCTTAAATGTGACTGCGGCGGTATGCAAAGCGTGCTGGGCTTCTTTCATATTAATTTCCGCTAAGTGAGCCTGATACCGCTCGGTGTTTTGTAGAGCGTGAATGAGAACATCTCTAAGCTCCTTAGATAGGACCAAGGCATCATAGATGCTCAGGAGAGACGGAAGCTTCCGGAGATGTGCCAAGACATTATAGTCCACCGAGGAAGGACTTGTGTTTTCATCAGCCGGTTCTCTGCTATCTTCTTCATTAGCGACTTGTTTTTCCTTCCCTTTTGGGGCATTGCCCTGATTTGGCGGTAGAGCCCTGCCGCTTCTGAGCTGGATTTGATTGGCCGTTGTAGCGAGCTCTTCGTCCTCTTCGGGAAAACAGAGCTCCTCTTCTGAGTCTCTGCCAAGATGGATGGCGTAGCAGGTCACTACTGGGATCTCTTCATTGGAGTCTTCTTCTAACTCCTCCAGAATTTCAGCCGCTTATACAGGGAAGAACTCCTTCAATTGAATCAATGTTCTTTCCTTTTGGTCATATTCTTCGAGGGAATCGATATATTTTTGAATGGTCGATTTCCCTCCAAACTCTTTTTCGCGCCGAGCTGCACTTTTTTTCTTCTTGAGCTTCTTGGATTTTGAGCCTGATGGAGCCGCATTGGCAGCTGGACTGGTAGGCTTCTTCTGTCCTTCCCATTCCATCCTGAGTTCTTTCTGAAGTAGCTTTAGCATCTTCTTCATCTTATTAGATATGTGCGTACTCCACGGAGGCCACGATGAGTCAGTTTCGTTTGTCAGGGCAGCAGGTTCAGCTTTCTGCTCCCAGAAGGCTTCAACTTCTGTCTGTATAAAGTTGGCGGTTGCAACTTGATTGTTCACCAACACGCTTTTGGACAGCTCGATCTCTCCAGCCTTGTACTGCTTCTCGACCTAGTCTTTGAAGATATAGCAATTCTCGATCGCATGGCCCACTACTCGGTGGTACGGCCAATACAGAGGATTGTCGGTCATTTTTGCTTCTTGGGGTCTTTTCGACTCCGGCAATTGTAGGCCGTTGTTCAAGGCATCTTTAAATATCTTGCGGACCTTGTCCCTTCTGAAAGAGTAAACCTTGTTATTTTTCTCCTCTAGGAAAGGCCCATCTCCTCCTAGCAATGGCTTTCGAGACCGGTTGGTTTTGGATTCGCCCGCCCTTCGCTTTTCTTCATCGTCGGACGCATTGAAGACATTGGTACTGCTGGAACTCCCGCTTCTACGGTTGTCGTCCCACTTGCTTTTCCAAGTTTTGTCTCTCTGAGAATCCGGCGGGGACTCTTGCTTCGAGCGTTCCAGCATTTGGACTTTCTTGGTTAGCTCCTGAAATGTCTTGAGGCCTGCCGTACACAAAAATGGGACCATCCAATTGCTGAGGTTCCCAATGAGAAGGCTGACGGACTGGTCCTACTCCAGCGGCGGTTCGCACTTGACTGTGAGATTACGCCATCGAGCGATAAAGTCGGTGTTGCTTCCCCGACTTGGTCCTCACAAGGTCGACAATGGAGATTTTATCACTCACACTCATGAACCTTTACCGAAACAGGGACTCCATTTGGGCAAAGGTAATGACGGACCCGTCCGGTATACTCGCATACCAGTCGAAGGCGACGTCAGTCAGGCTGTTGACAAACTGACGAAGAAGGAGCGCGTCATTGCCCCCTGTATTTCCGCACGATGCTTTAAAGTGGGCGACGTGCTGATTTGCATTCCCTGTTCCATCAAATCTTCCGAACTTAGAAATGACATAGCCGCTTGGGAACTCAATCAGATCGTACTGCGCGGGATATGGCCGCCCACTACTGCCGATTTCTTTCTGAGCTTCAGCTTCCGCCACCAATGTTTTAACCTTGCTGGTGACCAAATCCATTATCCGATCCTGTGTTAGCGGGATGGTGCTATCTGGGGCCAAGGCGTCCCCAGAAGCGGAATGTGGCCGGCTTTCATGTGGCTCGACCAGTCTGGGACCCGAAGGAACAGGCATTGGCTGCCTCGGATTGTCATCACCCGGCTGATTAGCAGCGGCTTATGCTTGATTGGGAGGCGCTCGAGCAATTTGAGCCATAAGCTGCATCACCACGTTCGTTAAGTCGTCAATCTTCGAATAGAGCTTGGCCATCTCTTTATCTTTGCTCCTGAGCTGTTTTCGAAGCTATTGAAGCAGCTCTTGCTCCGCAGTCCTGGGGCGGAAAGTCGGCTCTTCCTCGCTGTCCGAGCTTGACTCTGCATGGACCTAGGGGTCTTTCTGCCTATCATCCTCATCGAGAGGGTTTTCTTCATCCAGTGGGGGCGGCTGTTCTTGGGCAGCGGCAACCACATTCAGGCTAGATTGGGCTTGGGATGTGGTGGCCCCATCCTTGCTTTTGCTGCGAAGGTTATCGCTGGGGCGCCCGCCCGCCATATAGATCGTATGGATGATATATCCAGCCGTCTTTCTATCATTGGCAGCTGATTTCACGGATCGCTGTCTTGACCCCCTTATTTCGGTAGCTGGTAGTCGATTGAAGGCGGCTGACCTAACCAGGTTCTTGAATGGTGCTGGAGCATCTTTTCTGGGTTTGCCCCACTGCTTTCGTGCGGCACAGAGTGCTTGATAGACTCTTGAAGAGACAGTGTCATACCTTTTCTGTTGGGGCTGGGACACGTCTCTTTGTGGCACTGTTCGGACCGCTGTCTTCTTGATTCTGGCGGTCATGGCATTTTTCTGAACCCACTTCAGAGGCTCGAAGGAATTGTTGATTCTTACGTCCGACTCAGCCGTCGTCGCGGGACAACCCTGCACTTGGAACTTCACACGATTCCATTTAGCCGAAGCCTTGGCCCTTTTGTTGGCTCGATACCTGAGCCGCTTCTGCCTTAACTTTTCTGTTCTAAGCATCTGGCAGACTTTGGCTCTTTGGGAAGACGCCGCAGACCGGTCGATGGAGGGCCTTGGAGATACGCTCGATTGTGCATTTGTTGGAGTCATCGCCTGAGCTCGTCCGCAACATTTGATGTTGCCCTTTGTACCAAAGTTCTTGCCCCCAGCTAGAGCGCCAGGGAGTCGTTCAGACACTATCTTAAGTTTCGGTTGTGGTGCCTTGGCGATCACGACATTCGGCCTCTTACCCCTTGAGACCGGCTTGGCCACCTGTTCCGCCGGGATTTCTGCCAGATGAGCGCTTCCGGCAGGGTAGATGACGACGGAGCCAAACTGGCGGGGCGGTTCCTCCCACTGTCGACTGAGGCTTGCAGGGAGAACCACACGAGCGTTGATCTTGACCACGTACGGAATCGGGGTCACGTTGGAAGCTGAATTCGTCTGGGGAGACATTGTCGTCGAAGGTTGATTGCTGCACGGACAAAAAAGAACATCATTTTAGTATAGGCAATCAATATGTATATTGATTGAGTTCGCATGAACGTTTAACCCGAAATATAGAAGGAGAGATTGGTCCCACCGGGCGTGCCAGAATCTGTAGGGTGTTTTTCGTCACCCCATTGAGATGGGAATACGCGCGTGCTTGTCAGGCGTACTACAGATTCCCCCTGCCTAGGGTAGGCCGGGGTTTAATGATTGTGGGGATCCGAATCTCCGGCGGCCGCGGACGAAGCTGCCGTTAATTACCCCCCGCCTTTGGGGCGAGGGAACCTCCGATTGACGGGTCAAACTGGTCATGTGAACTCAATGTGCAGTGTACGTGTGTTGTTGTTTTGGAGGGGGGTTTGAATATATCGGGAGCCATGCAGAGTTTTTACGGGGGTCCCGCTACCCGGATAGTGGGCTGGGGGTCAAGGGGGCTAGTAGCCCCCTTGCGGGGTGCGGTGCAGCGTCCCGTTAGAAATTTTTTTCTAACAGGGACAGTGTCGTGGAGTATGTGTATGTGTACATTTGTATACATATGTATATATATAAAAAAGGGGGAAAAAGACATCCAAAGGATGCGTGGGGCCAGCGCCTGGGCGCTTGAGCGCAAGCGCGCCACGTGTCGGCACGTGGGCGCTTTGCGCTCGAGCGCAGAGCGCTGGAGCGCAACGTGCCACATGTCGGCACGAGGGCGCTTTGCGCTCGAGCGCAGAGCGCTGGAGCACAAGCGCGCCACGTGTCG
Organism: Agapanthus africanus; assembly: GCA_030015575.1. Classification (NCBI taxonomy): domain Eukaryota; kingdom Viridiplantae; phylum Streptophyta; class Magnoliopsida; order Asparagales; family Amaryllidaceae; genus Agapanthus; species Agapanthus africanus. The sequence goes on along the minus strand of JASDDO010000016.1, from coordinate 127,896,486 downwards.
GCACGTGGACGCTTTGCGCTCGAGCTCAGAGCGCTTGAGCGCAAGCGCGCCACATGTCGGCACGTGGGCGTTTTGCGCTCGAGCGCAGAGCGCTGGAGCGCAAGCGCGCCACGTGTCGGCACATGGGCGTTTTGCGCTGGAGCTCAAGCGCGCCAAAGGGGGGTTTTTAGCCCCGGAAATTCTCTAAAGAGAAAATATGGTGGAGTTAAACTCCTAAGATGCTTTGGGTTAAGAAAATCGGTCCTTCTTCTTTCTTTGCTGGCCGGATCTTGGAGATAAAGAGATGTGAGATTTAAAAATCTTTTCTTTTTGAGATCTGATGGCAGATCTGAGTTCCTCTTAATGGGTTCTGTGGTGGAAAACTATTTAGTTTTGAAAAAGGAAGAGTAAAACTCTTGATTTAATTCAAAAGAAAGAAGAAGATTTTGGAACCTTGAAGAAGGAAGAAAGATCTCAGATCTGAAACTTTTTTTGGAGAGAAAAAAGTTGTTGAGATATTTCATTATCTTTGCCTTTATAGGCTATACACTTTACACATAGCCCCTTAGGCTTCACACAATGGCATTTTGCCTATCCCATGGCTCATGTGCCATTTCTTTTTGCATATAAGCCATGGGCTTTACAAAAATTTGGCTTTATGCCTATTTTTCTTACATTTATCCATAAAATAAACTAAAAGAAATGCAACAAAATTATTTATTACAAAATTTTTATCTTAGCATGGGGGGAGGCCGGCCGCTTCATGTTCTGGCTCGACCCGGGCATGGGCCCACTAGATCTGGGCTTGGGCCCACTTGGCTTGGGGTTGACTTTGATTTTGACTTGGTCAACCGGGGTGTAAATTTTTACCCCAACAACAGAGTAGGAAGAGAAATTCCTATACTACGGTCGGTTATACTTTGGTTGTCATATAGTGGTTTCTCCACATAGGACTTGGATATTATATCAGATATTCTGGTTACTAGATCTATAGTTTTAGATCTAGATTTGGGTAGTTTCCCAATCAGGGTACTTAGACAGCATTCTAAAGGTATTTAGAATGGACGACTCCTGGCACGGTAGTGTACCTGCAGGTGATGGAGTCACCCTCTCTAAAGGTGTCTTACAGACTAAAGGGGAGAGGGATGTGCATGATTGGCAGATCACTTGCTTAGGCAATTGAGTTGATCATGAGATGTCAAGTACCACACCAGATGTTGTTTTTGCACTAGATGCAATAAGTTGATATTAATCCAATCCTGGAGAAACGTTCGGAAGCAGTTTTAGAACATAAGTGGATGTTCTAGGGATATGATAACAACAAACTCTTTCGGGAGACGGTTATCATTCCAGGCTTCCAAGATGACCTGGATGACAGAGTGGCTGTCAGAGTTATAGTTTTCCCTCTGACGAGGGGCAATTGTTTGGACAAGTGGTCCAAGCGGATACTGAAGGAGGCATGGCGCAGGATACTGATTGGTTTCAGTTGACGATACAGTTTAAGAAGTTTGGATTTGGAGTTCATTTATGAACTAGGTCCCATCAGATATCCAGACATATTCTAAGACAGGTATTGCTCATTTTGGGAGATGGCTTTCTCCACGAATTTGAGATAAAGAGAGACATAGAAAGAAACATCAGAGCGGATCCACTCACTGAGGCTATTCCTCGAACACAATAGTTTCACAAACGAGTTTTGTGAGACTGATTAGTAGAGGAGTTGGGTGTTCGGTATCACACGGGCTGTGAGTATGCGACATCGCAATAATTAGCCTTGAATGCAAGTGGGAGATTGTTGGATATAGTGCCTTCAGAGTCAATTATTGGATCACAGGCACGTGATTGCAATGATTAAGGGAGGACCTATACCGGTAGGACAGTCTTACTCAAGATGATAGTATGCTATCTGGTTTATCTTTATCATCGTGTACTGCTTTAGGTGACCTTATAGGTCACTATTGCACGTTGATAGAGCCCTTAGGATTCTTGCTTGACGACCAGCAGTATGGTGGCGATCATATACGTGGGAGCTGGGGTCTATAAGCATATCCTTAAAAGGTCCCTAGTCGTGGGAGTTTTCGAGACAGGGCATCGATACTCCAGAGTAGACTAGTGTATACAGTCGAGACCCCGATGAGGGGCGGTGGCCGGTCTCACAAGCCACTGGTGTCAGTTGGTTCATTTAAGATGTATACAGGTGCTCATTGGGTTATGAGTACACCGGACAGGACTCGCCGGGAACATGCTAGTTGGTATTATACCTAGCGTCAGATAGCAGTTCCCTGGTGACATGTGTACAGGTTAGTTCATCGACCTGAGATCATCATTTGTCTCTTGTGAATTCCCACTGTACTTTGATTACTACCCTACCATGGCTCAAAGGAGTCGTGCAAACAGGTTTTAGTTGGGTACAGTTCCGAGCCATATGGAGGCAGTGAGCGGATCTGCAGGGGTTCGTCTTTCCCGCTATTGGGGGTGAGGTCGCGCTGTATCTAGGAGAGCCATTACACGAAGTCCTTGGCCAAGGCAGGAGATTTACTGGTAGGTATTCCAGTAGTATCTCAGGGTGTTCTGGGCTACACTCCGACACGACTTGTACCGCTTTTGAGGGTCTGACTTTTACCAACCCCCTGGCCCGCCATGGGATGCTCATAGACGAACAGACCGGACTGTACGGATATTGTCACTGACAGGCTCAGTAGGGTGTCAGGATGAGTTCGCTCATCGACCTCCCTTTTGGTCAATACCTGGTAGCCCGTTACGTACGACTAATACCTCTGACGTGCTAGTGGTTAAATCCATAGCAAAAGTATTGATGAGTCTTTAGAGTCCCCCACAGACAGTTTCTCAAGTTTCGGGAGAAACGCTGTAGAGGCCGTATGATATATGGCAGGGTTCGATCATATACGTGCGGTATTGCACGGATCAAGATCGGACGGATAATACTAGTGGGCTTTGGTTTAAGCCGGATCCTAGTATTATACAGTATAGATTTTGTCTCATTGCATTTGTATCCGGTTAGAATATAAATGCGGGTATGTATATACAGTCGCGGGGTTTTCCTGTAATTTATTACGGGATCGTTTTTTTGGAGTTGCCAGTTTGCATTCCATTTCAACCATTTTCCTTTCTTTCTTTCTTTGGCTGAAAATTGATGGGAGAGGCTTATTTGCAAATGTGCAAATTAGCAAAAAGGAGGGTGTTTTTTGTGGTGGCTTGGTTCTAGAAAGCTTCTTTTCTTATGTTGCATTATTTGTGCTCATTTTATGCATTTAATGAGATTGGATAGAATGAGAGATTGGTGTGACTCATTTTCATGGTTATCATCCATTTTCTTTTGCTCATGATCACCTTTTCTCCCTCCTCTATTATTTGCCGGCCACTAAATGGAATGGGGGTTGATTCATTTGGTGGTGGGAAAATATTTGATCTCGTTTTGGCTTGCAACAAAATTCATTCTACCTCATCTCCATAGTTCACTTCTCCACATCCAAATGGCAACTTCTTATAACCCCTTGAGACAAAGAGTTCTACACTTAGTCTACAGCAAGCTTGGACACGTCGGCTAGCGAACTTCGTGTCCGAGTTGCCTCGGTTCAGAGGTGGGAGCCCGTAAAAAGACTTCTCGATGTGGTGCCCTTCCGACGAGGAGATCGAGACCGGAGATGCCGCGAGGAGATCGGGATGGTGGCCGAAGACCGAAGGACACGGATCGCTCGGTATAGCTCTCTACCCTTTCTCTAGTTAGCTAGTAGTAGGTTACTGGTCCGATCCGGGTTTTAAGCATACGATAGCGCCGGTTTCTAGTTAAAGAAAAGTTTTTGTTTTCCGCATTTTGGCCTCGTACAGAAGGCTGGGGCTCTACCGTAGACTTACAGAAGCCGCATGCCTATTGAATGAGGTTCCATCCAAATCAGTGCCTACCACTCCATATGAGATATGAAATGGGAAGAGACCATGTCTTAAACGAGTTAAGATATGGGGTTGTCCGACCTATGTTGAAAGGCAAAATCCGGACAAACTCGAGGCAAGGTTAGTTCTGTAAGTTTGTTGGATATCCCAAACATTTGCGAGGGAATATCTTCTACCACACCGAGGAGCAAAATGTGTTTTGTTCCTCAGCATGCCACCTTTTTAGAAAAGGAATTTCTTATGAAGAAATTAGTGGACATGAGGTAGAACTGGAAGGAGTTCCAGCTAGACAAACTAACAGCTGATGATTTGGTGAAACCAAAGGATTCAATAGTCTCCAACGAACCTCAGCCTCTCCACGAATCTGGTAGGGTTCCTCATCCACCTGAGAGATACTACGGTTTCCTCAGTGACAGTGGGAGCGAGGATTCCATCATGGAAGATGATGGCCCAACCAGGTTCAGGCAGGCCATCACGAGTGGGGACTCTGTGAAATGGCTTGATGCTATGCAATCAGAGATGGAATCCATGTACACCAACAAAGTATGACTTTGAACGTTGCATCTGAAGGGGTAAAACACATCGGGAGCAAATGGATCTTTTGAAGATGTTAGTTATGTATATGCCCTAGAGGCCATTGTTGTACATATGATGTATATTATAGTGGATGCTTGGATATATATAGAGAGGACTTTCTTGCTCGATATGATAGTATGCTATCTGGTTTCACTTTGTCTTAACATGTTGACTTGTATTGGTTTACTGTCTTGCTCTCATATGTTGATAAAGCCCTTAGGATATGTACTTGACTACTAGGACTATGATGCAGATCATATTTGTCACGACCCGAAATTGGCACGTGACGGCCCTTAAACTACGCAACGTCTACAGGCGTAACGCAATTTAAGTAAGCCGAAAACCCAGCAATCTAAACCATCAAAAGTAGTAAGAAATAAGAACATTGTTAAAACTTTTGAAATCTCAACCCAAATTCTTTAAAAGTCCAACTTTATTTTCTTAAAAATTTTGGCAGCACCTCTTTTATAAAAACTAACCCCAAAAATAGGTACAACATAAATATAAAGTAAAGCATCTCCAACGGGAGCAAATCCACGCCTAACGGCGGAAAACAACCACCACAACAGATATACAACGCCGTAGCGAAGAAATAAAAGACAATAGAAGTAAAACAGTATAAAAGACATCCAAGTCACCAAAATATACAATATCGTTCTCACATCAAGTCTCTAAGTCATACATATGAAATTAGTAGATGGAGAGTACATGGATACAACGAATATACAATAAACAACCTTGGATAACCGTAAAACCCACCTAAGAAAAACTGCACACTGTGAGCCGAAGCGGTATCCGCCGCAAAAGATGATGTGATAGATGAATAGCCTGCCTCGACTACTCTGGGGAACAACCTGCGAAACACTGTGGCACATCGAGGGTGAGTTGCCAACTCATGAATAGTAAATAACATATGCAGGTAATCGCAAGTATGCACGTACAGCGTGAATCTAACATAAGTAAGCTAAGCAATGAATGGTCATATGAATGCAATAGTCATGAAAGATACTCTAGCAGGTACATCTAATACATGAAGCAATAATATGACAATCTGTATGCAACAATCATGTAAGGTACTCTATCAGGTACAACTAATACGTGAAGCAATGATATGACAATATATATATGCAACAGTCATGAAAGGTACTCTATCTGTAACGCTTTGAAATTCGTTTAGGTTAATTTCGTATTAATTAGCAATAATGCGTGTTTTTCATAAAATCTCGTAATTTTAAATTTCCACTTAAAATAAAATAAAATCAATTTTAATTGTGATAAGATGTGTTCTTATATATAAATGGGTTTTATTAATTATAAATTAGCTTAGTGTTCACTTAATTCAAAATTTTCCTTAATTACTTTTTCCTAAGCAAGGATTAGTGTAACTTGCATGCACACTTAACACATTTTGTAACACATGTTTCTTTTTTCCACTTCATTTAAATTATCATTTCTTTCCCTTATAAAACCATAACTAAATAAAACAATAAAAAAAATAGAAATGAGAGAAAAGAGAGAGCATGGGGGGCATTTATTATAGCATGGTGAGCTTTTGACTTTGTGCATTCTCTCTCTCACACTCTCTCTCATCATTTCCAGCAGAAGCAACAGCAACCCCAGCAGCAACATAGCTCCCCCTTCATCTCTTCTCCTTCTCTCATCAATATCTAACACAAACCTTCATTAAAAACACATCTACTTACACACCAACCTCACTTCAATCACTCTTTTGTGGATTTTTGGAGCCACATATGAACTCTTGGGACAAGACCGGCAAGTGTGCCACAACTTGACCTTTGTGAGGTATAAAGCCAACTTTAATCACCTCTTTGCTAAACTTGTAGTTATTTTAGCTTAATTTAGTGTTTTTATGGGGTTTTAGTGCTATTTAGATGGTTTAAGTGGTGATTAGGATAAATTAGGGTTTTTATGGCTTGGTTAGCTTAACTAAGTGTTGTTAGTGTCTTTTAATCCTAGAAATTATTTCAGGTTACACTAAAACACCATAATGTATTAATTTAGTGTTAAATTAGTGTTTTAATTAAGATTAGTGCTCTGTTGTGATCTGCTTTCAACCCGGTTGCTTCAGGCAAAAGTTGCAATTACTGGAGCATGTACACTAGACCTAGACCATACACACAAAGCACGGGACCCCCATTCTTATTCTGGGCCGCAAATAAATGGGTTCTGGCCGCAATTTGCGGCCAGATGTTGGAGTTGGGTGTTAGGGTTTGGTGAGTTGGTGTCTGCTACATATTTAAGACCTTTGGTATATGCAACTTTTCCTGTTTTCACTTTAATCAAAATCTGGAACAAAATACCGTATTTCCAATACTTTTGAGCTTGCGCGACACGTGTGTTATGTGTGTGGGTTTAGCGTTTGCTGCGTATCACAGCGTGTAGGGGTAGTTTCAGACGCGTATACACACGTTTTTGCATATCGGATACACACGCGTTTAGTTCGCGACGCGAGTTTCTCGTTTGGTTTTGATATCGCGTTTTTGCAGGATTTTAGCTTATGTGTATTCTTTGTGTAAATTCTAGGTTCACAGGCGGGTACGTCGGACGCCGCAAAGAAGGGAAAGCAAGTAGTCGGCTACACTTAGCACGAGACTACTGTGAGTAAATTTAACATCTACGGGGAAATCGCCTGTATGGCGTTAAGCGTCAGGGCTTGATAGGATATTGTAGTCGCGTATATGTGTATATATATATATATATAGCTTGTGCATATGTACTTTTGTAGCGTACCCTCTTTTGTTGCATATAGATACAGTATTTATGTTACACCGCACTGTCACTAATGGTTCAAGCTGCACGAGCACTATTTATATGTTACACCTACACCGTTAGTAATTGCCATGACACTAGCACTATAGGATTGGTACGAACCATATATTGTTTTGATTACCACATCATTGATGATTAGATATGATTCTGTCCTATATTAGCACATATACATACTGTACACTCATACTTGCGTATATATATATCTTGTGCATCCATGCCTACATACATACATACTCTTGCACATACATAGATGATACTGACTTTGATTTAGAAAGTTGGAGACCGCATGAAACGTTTTCAACTGGATCCTTTTAAAAGAGCGGTTTTCCCCCTTTACTCATAGTACCATTTTATGCGGCATACGACATATTGCATGGATTTACGCATTGATTTTTGGATTCGTGTGATTTCTAGATTTGAGAACCGTGGTATTATTTTAAGAAAACATGCACTGTTTTGAAAACCCGGTTTCTCTTGGTATGATATTTCAGTGCGTTCACCACGCGTTTTCTCGGTTCTGAGACGTGTGACATGTGAACCCGAATCGAGGAGCTGGATGAGACCGATTGTAGGTACATGGTGGACCCGGTATGGTACCCCGGGGCAAGAAAGAGATGCTGTGTATACAGACGGTGAGCCTGGCAGAGGGACTACTACCTACCGGTGATTGATTGGACCTGGCGGTTATCCGGAGGATACCGACCAAAGTCGAGAGATGGATATGGGCCGACCCATACTGCCGGGGCCGAGGGCCGATTCCGCAGACGGAGCTCGTGGGCCGATCCGGACTGACGGAGCCCGATATAGGAAGATTTGCTTGTCGATGCTGGACACAAGTATTTCATGATGTTTTTGGGTGCCGATGTTGGGCACCCCGCTTCTATGAAATTTACAGGATTGAGGGCCGGATAGGGTGACGGCGCCTGAGTTATCGGGATTTTGGGGTGGTTTTGGTAGACACCGGGGTTTTCCACGTTGATGATCCGTGTAGATGATATTTTATCCCATACTCAGCATTCATTGTTATGCATTGCATCATGTAGTCGTAGTACCTGATAGAGTACTTTGCATGATTATTGCATACCCAGCTCATCATATAGATGGTATATGATTGCATATGTTAGAGTATCGCAGTACATACATACTCGCGATTATCTTTATATGTTATTTACTATTCACGAGTTGGCAACTCACCCCCGTTGTGTCACAGTGTTTGCAGGTCAACCCTCAGAGTAGTTGCGGCAGGGCTATCTCTTGTATCTTTTTGGCTACGGATACCACTGCAGTTGGCGCGTGAGCCGTTTTGTTGATAGGTGGGTTTGTGGTATCCGGTTATTTTCCATTTATACACTCTATTGTATCTAGTATTCTCCATCTTATTTCATGTATTGACTTAGAGACCAGTTGTGAGGACGATGTTGTATATTATTTTGTACTCTGGTGTCGTGCTCGTGTGAGCCGACTTTATTTATGCAGTTTTATTCTTGTGGTGATTGTTTCCGCCGTTGGGCGTGATTGCTCCCGTTTGGGGATGTTATATTCTTATTATCAGTCATTTTACTTATATCATATTTTGTACCCGTTTTCGGGGCTAATTTTTACAAAGGATGTGCTGCCGAAATTTTTAGAAAAATAACTTAAACTTTAAGGATTTTTACTCAAGGTTTTCTAAATGTTTTAAACTAATGTTTTCTTCACTCACTATTTTAATGGTTTGATTTCTGGGTTTCGGCTTACTTAATCGCGTTACGCCTATAGACGTTATGTGGTTAAGTGCCGGTCACGGGCCGAACTTTGGGTCATGACAAAGTTGGTATCAGCGCGTAGGTTTTACCTTTCGGAGTGTAGGATGACCATGGTATGATGGAGTAGGTAGCTGAAGCAGAGTGGCATAGCGTGTGTATGTTCCGCGGCATACTCATGACACGGTACTCCGCCTAAGTGACCTTAGGACTTATTAATTGAAATTCCTTCATGATTATATGCATTCTTGTGATTCGATTTCCGTATCCTTATCGAATCCTATTTCCTTTTCAGCCATTATACCGCTAAAGACTACGAGGGCGCAGAGAGTGGCCGCGAGAGCCGAGATTAGAGTTGACTCATCTGAGACGAGGACTGACCCGGGCAGTACACCCATTGTACCAAAGCAGACTGTTCCCCCTTCGACAGACCAGATCGCTATGCTAGGGGCCGGTATGCAGGAGATGCGCCAGATGATAAGTTCGTTAGTTGAGACACTTCGAGCGCAGCGACCAGAGGAAGTTCCACCCGTTACGGGGACCGCGATGGTACCTACAGTTCAAGCAGTTGCACCTGCAGCTACAGAGGTTATCACAGTATCGCTATCCGAATTTATGAGGCTGAAGCCTCCGGTCTTCACAGGCACCGATGCAGCCAAGGACTCACAGTCATTTATCGATAGGATGGCCCGGATATGTCGTTCACTCAGATCCTCAGATGCGAGATGGGTGGAGTTCACGAGCTTTTACCTGGAAGGTCTTGCGCAGAAGTGGTGTGAGTCGGTAGACAAGGGCAGAGAAGTAGGTCTTTCTCCTGTGACCTGGACTGAGTTTGTGACGGTATTTCTTACCCGCTTCCTTCCACAGAGTGTCAGAGATTCTAGAGCGCGCAGGTTCGAGTCTTTACGTCAGACGCTGGATATGACAGTGGCGGAGTATGATGTGCAGTTCATCCAGCTATCTGTTTATGCCCCATATTTAGTGGCTACTGAGTAGATGCGAGTCAAGAGATTTGTTCGAGGCTTGCTTATCCCGTTGTTTCTTGCCATCAGCGCACAACATTGCGAGACCTATGCAGCAGCTGTAGATGCAGCCCTATTAGTCGAGGAGCACCTTGCTGAGACTTCGGTAGTTCCAGAGCCGAAGAGAGTTCGTACTGATACACCAGCATAGAGACAGCCGTTTAGGCGCCGCGACAGGTTCCGTTCAGGTACGGGGGGTAGCGGAGGCTCGAGACGAGGTCAGCTATTCAGCTCTTATCCCCAGGAGGGTCAGCCGACACCGTCTAGATGTTTCCGGTACGGGAGTACTTTTCATCGTGTGCGAGATTGTCCTGAACCACATGAGGACGAGACAGCCGTACTACATGTCACATTTCTACCTTCTCCACCCCAGAGGGCGTTGCCTTTTGTACCTGCTGTTGCTCCGCGTCAGACTCATGCACAGAGAGGTCGTGGTCGCGGAGGGTTTGCTCAGAGAGGCCGAGGTGGCCGAGGCAGAGGACAACTAGTTGCTAGTAGGGGACCACCAGTCGCAAGTAGAGGACATGCATGGGTATTTGCTTTGACGCATCAGGACGCGCAGGCGTCCAACTCTTTCAGTATATTCTATTGACGCACACGTGTTGTTTGATCCGGGATCCATGCACTCGTACGTTTCCATACACTTCGTGCCGAGTTTGGGTAGAGAGTCCAGCCGCTTGCTGTGACCACTCCTGTGGACGAGTCATTTATTGCTAGACACGTGTTCCGGCCGTGTGTTGTCCGTATTGGCGAGAGTGTTGCTTGTCGACTTGATCCTTCTTGAGATATTGGACTTCGACATTCTCCTGGGCATGGACTGGTTAGCCACGTGCTACGCGTCTGTGGACTGCCGTGAGAAGACAGTTGGGTTTTATTTTCCCGGCGAGTCGACTTTTGTTGTGCAGGAGGACCGTGGTGCTGCCCCTCACAGTTTGATTTCGTCTCTTCGCGTTGGACAGCTTTTGAGGAAGGGATGTCAGGGATTTCTAGCCTATGTTTGCGATACTAGAGCTACAGAGATTTCGTTGGACCAGGTTCCGATTGTTAGTGAGTTCCCTGATGTTTTCCCTGACGAGCTTCCTGGGCTACCGCCTGAGCGCAATATTGTTTTCTGCATTGACTTGATTCCCGGCACGGGGCCTATTTCCATACCGCCTTATCGGATGGCCCCGGCGGAGCTTAGAGAGTTGAAAGGTCAGTTGCAAGATTTGCTGGATAAAAGGCTTATTCGACCTAGTGTGTCTCCTTGGGGTGCTCCTGTCCTGTTTGTCAAGAAGAAGGACGGTAGTTTGCGCTTGTGTATTGACTACCACCAGCTGAACATGGTTACCGTACGGAACATATATCCTTTACCACGTATCAATCACTCGTTCGACCAGCTTCAGGGTGCGGGATACTTTTCGAGGATTGACTTGCGGTCAGGCTACCATCAGTTGCGGGTTCGGCAGGAGGATATTCCGAGGATGGCTTTTCGCACGTGTTACGGGCACTATGAGTTTTTGGTGATGTCGTTCGGACTCACCAATGCCCTAGCAGCGTTTATGGACTTGATGAACCGTATTTTTAGGCCGTATCTTAATTTGTTCATCATCGTATTTATTGACGACATTTTGGTGTATTCCCGGAGCCTAGAGGAGCATGAGCAAAACCTGCGGATCATATTGCAGACTTTGAGGGAGCACCAGCTGTTCGTGAAATTCTCCAAGTGCGCGTTCTGGCTTGACAGCATAGATTTCTTGGGTCACGTGATTAAGCGAGATGGTATTTGTGTGGACCCGAAGAAGATCGAGGCCGTTCATCATTGGCCCAGACCAGCATCAGTTACAGAGATCCGCAGCTTTCTAGGACTGGCCGGCTACTACCGACGATTTGTACAGGATTTCTCCCGTATTGCTGCACCGTTGACCAGGTTGACTCGGAAGGGAGTTCCTTTTGATTGGACGGAGGCGTGCGAGCATAGCTTTCAGCAGTTGCAGACTCGTTTGACTACGGCGCCAGTGTTATCATTGCCTTCGGGATCGGGCGGATTTGTGGTCTATTGTGACGCTTCTCGAGTAGGGCTAGGGTGCGTATTGATGTAGCATGACAGGGTTATTGTGTATGCTTCTCGGCAGCTGAAGAAACATGAACAGAATTACCCCACTCATGATTTGGAGATGGCTGCAGTGGTCTTTGCACTCAAGATCTGGCGACATTACCTATACGGCGAGTCGTGCCAGATATTCACGGAGCTTGAAGTACATATTTCAGCAGCGAGACCTGAATCTTAGATAGCGCCGTTGGATGGAGTTAGTGAAGGACTACGATTATGAGATCCTTTATCACCCGGGCAAGGCGAATATAGTGGCGGATGCTTTAAGTAGGAGGCCCGGGGGTAGTCTATCTTGTTTGAGCGCAGTGTAGAGGCAGTCATCGGCAGATTGGTAGATTTTATGCGATAGTCGAGTGCAGTTCGAGTTCACTCCGACCGGGCGACAGCTTTCGCATGTTCGTGCACGTCCAAAGTTGCTTGACCATATCCGTGAGGCACAGCCCAGTGACAACCGTCTTTCAGAGATCAGGGAGCAGATTAGACAGGGCAGAGACTCCGAGTTCATGATCGATGATCAGGGGATACTGCGATTTGGGACTCGACTATGCGTACCCGGTTCTGAGGGGCCGAGGCGTGAGATTCTCGTGGAGGCGCATCGAACAGTGTACAGCGTTCATCCAGGTTCCATCAAGATATACTATGATCTGAGAGATGTTTACTGGTGGGAAGGGATGAAGAGGGACGTCACAGACTTCATGTCGGGATGCCTGACTTGTCAGCAAGTCACGGCCGAGCACCAGAGGCCCGCGGGAGAGCTACAGCCGTTGCCCATTCCGGAGTGGAAATGGGAGCAGATTTCTATGGACTTCATTGTGGGTCTACCCAGGACTAGTCGAGGGTATGACTCCATTTGGGTGATCGTGGATCGATTGACGAAAGCGGCTCACTTCCTGCCGGTGAAGACCACTTTCGGATTTGCTTAGTATGCCCAGATATACATCGACGAGATCGTATAATTGCATGGAGCCCCGACATGTATCGTGTCCGACCGAGGCACCCAGTTTACCAGCCGACTATGGCAGAGGCTTCAGGAGGCTTTGGTCACCCGCTTGAGTTTCAGTACAGCATTTCATCCGCAGACCGACGGCCAGTCAGAGCGGACTATTCAGACACTCGAGGACATGCTTCGAGCGTGTGTCTTAGATTTCAGAGGTAGCTGGGATCACCACTTGCCCTTAGTAGAGTTCTCCTACAACAACAGCTTCCAGGAGACCATTCAGATGGCACCATTCGAGGCTCTATATAGGAGGAGATGCAGATCGCCCGTCTGTTGGATAGAGCTCAGCGAGAGCAGTATTTTGGGGCCGCAGATTGTTGAGGAGACGACCGCGAAGATCCAGTTGATTCGCGATAGGATGAGATCAGCCCAGAACTGGCAGAGATCTTATGCGGACCGTCGTCGGCGCAGACTTAAGTTTTCTGTTGGCGATCATATTTTCTTGAGGGTCTCTCTAATGAAAGGTGTGATGAGATTTGGGAAGAAGGGGAAACTTAGTCCCAGATATGTAGGCCCCTTCGAGATCCTCGAGCGTGTTGGTGCAGTTGCGTATTGGTTAGCTCTTCCGCCCAGTTTCCCAGACGTTCACCCCGTCTTCCACGTTTCAATACTTCGCAAGTATCTTCATGATCCTTCGCATACAATTCAACACCCGACGATCCAGCTAGAGCGTGACCTTTCTTTTGCAGAGCAGCCGGTGGTCATCTTGGATCGACAGGTGAAGAAATTGAGATCGAAGATTATACCGTCCGTCAAGGTCCTTTGGCGTGGCCCGAGTAGCGAGGAGGTCACCTGGGAGACCGAGGACGAGATGAGGAAGAAATATCCCCATCTCTTTGAAGGTACGCGTAGCTAGATTTTTAAACTCGGGGACCGAATTTCTTTAAGGGGGGAAGATTGTAACGCTTTGAAATTCGTTTAGGTTAAGTTCGTGTTAATTAGTAATAATGCGTGTTTTTCATAAAATCTCGTAATTTTAAATTTCCACTTAAAATAAAATAAAATCAGTTTTAATTGTGATAAGATGTGTTTTTATATATAAATGGGTTTTATTAATTATAAATTAGCTTAGTGTTCACGTAATTCGAAATTTTCCTTAATTACTTTTTCCTAAGCAAGGATTAGTGTAACCTGCATGCACACTTAACACATTTTGTAACACATGTTTCTTTTTCCCACTTCATTCAAATTATCATTTCTTTCCCTTATAAAACCATAACTAAATAAAAAAATAAAGAAAAATAGAAATGAGAGAAAAGAGAGAGCATGGGGGGCATTTATTATAGCATAGTGAGCTTTTGACTTTGGGCATTCTCTCTCACACACTCTCTCTCATCATTTCCAGCAGCAGCAGCAGCAACCCCAGCAGCAACATAGCTCCCCCTTCATCTCTTCTCCTTCTCTCATCAATTCCTAACACAAACCTTCATTAAAAACACATCTACCCATACACCAACCTCACTTCAATCACTCTTTTGTGGATTTTTGGAGCCAAATATGAACTCTTGGGACAAGACCAGCAAGTGTGCTACTACTTGTCCTTTTGTGACGTATAAAGCCCACTTTAATCACCTATTTGCTAAACTTGTAGTTATTTTAGCTTAATTTAGTGTTTTTATGGGTTTTTAGTGCTAGTTAGATGGTTTAAGTGGTGATTAGGATAAATTAGGGTTTTTATGGCTTGGTTAGCTTAACTAAGTGTTGTTAGTGTCTTTTAATCCTAGAAATTGTTTCAGGTTACACTAAAACACCATAATGTATTAATTTAGTGTTAAATTAGTGTTTTAATTAAGATTAGTGCTCTGTTGTGATCTGCTTTCAACCCGGTTGGTTCAGACAAAAGTTGCAATTACTGGAGCATGTACACTAGACCAAGACCATACACACAAAGCACGGGACCCCCATTCTTCTTCTGGGCCGCAAATAAATGGGTTCTGGCCGCAATTTGCGGCCAGATGTGGGAGCTAGATGTCGGGGTTTGGTGAGTTGGTGTCTGCTACATATTTAAGATCATTGGTATATGCAACTTTTCCTGTTTTCACTTTAATCAAAATCTGCAACAAAATACTGTATTTCCAATACTTTTGAGCTTGCGCGACACGTGTGTTATGTGAGTGGGTTTAGTGTTTGCTGCTGTAACGCTTCCAAAATCGTTTAGGCAGTTTTTCGATAATCGGTAAAATAATCAGTATTTTCCGTAAAATGTGAAAATAATTATTTTTCAATATAGGCCTAATTATACAAAATTTAGATAAGAAATTGCTAGGAATTGGTTAATTAATTGTCACCTAAAAATTTCTAGTCATTTAAATTTTTTTCCTTAATTAATTAATTTTTAATATTATTTTAAGCTTTTAAATATACATTAAATTAGTGATAAATACAAATTTAAATGGGTAAATTACATACTTAAGAACCATTATAAACTAAAATTTAGTGTTAACAAAAATTTTATCAAGTTTTTCCAAATCTAGTTGTTTTATGGTTTAAAAATAAATGAAAATAGAAATAGAAATGGGTGTAAATTGCAAATAACATATGTAAGTATTCTTAGCCAAAAAAAAAAAAATTCAACACACCCACACATCAATTTCCCCTCTTTCCCTGGCTGAATTTTTGCTGTTGGAAATTTCCCCAATGTCCACTTTAAATTTAGAAGAAGAAAGAAACTCAAGGGGGGGGAGGGTTAATGTAAAGAATTGATGTGATAAGCATTAATTGCAATTGAGATGCTTTTTCTTTGGAAATTTCCACACCATTCTTCCCCTCCTTCACAAGGCCGAGAGCTAGCTTGCAGCAGCTCATTTTTCCTCTATTTCATTTTGTTTCAAATTCCATAAAAAATCCACTGAAATCCACAATTTTCTTCACAAATTCAACACAAATCCTTATTCTATCTCTTCTCAAGCCCAAATTGGTTTAAAACATGGAGAAAAGAGGCAACTTTGGAGGCTAAGTGCAAGAGGTTCAAAACTTGTGAGGTGAAAATTCTAATCTAATTGTTTAATTTGTAGTTTGAATATGCTAATTTAGAAATTTAAGTGTGAAATTTGGTTATAAATTCTTGTTTAGGAAATTCAAGAAAAGGTTTGAAATTTTAATTAGGGTTTGAAGCTATGTAAATGGGTTATAATTAGGGTAGTAGCTATCCAGTGGGTTAGTTTGGATGTTTGTGTTAGATTGTGATAATTTTATCGCAAATCTACGATGGTTACGCCAATTTTCAATTTTTAGGGCTTACTAAATTTTTATAAAAATTAGGTGGTGAATTAATTGCGATATCTTGACGATGATTATAGAATCTCCTATGACTTTTAGGGTGTGTGAATGCGGAATTTGGTTTAGTCGGGTTTTAGTTTTGACGGTTGCCCCGAAACGACGATTTTAGTTAAGCTTTTAGTGGTTTTCGTGTGTGTTCCGTGCGCTTAGTGCACGTTGTGCCTAACTTGTCGACATTGATCTTTTCATATTGTGACTTGCATCGTTTCATGATGTGTAATCTTATGTTGTGTGTTATGCGATATTTGGATCGGCTGTGGAAACATCAGACGCGGCGCGTAAAGGCAAAGCGGTGGTTGGAGCAGTTTAGCGAGGCATCCGGGTGAGTAGATGTATACATCTATGGGGAAATCGTCTGGATGGCGCGAGGCGCCCCATAGTTAGGACCACTTTATTACTTGCACACTATATGCATAGTTAGTTAGTAAATCATCTCATCCATACGTATATCTTTCTAGTTGTTCGTCTGCTGGTATTGCATGGTTATCTATATACCTATGTGTGATATCACCTCTTAGGACGCTTACACCATTACCATTGGCTCATGTTGCATGCGCACTATTCATGTGAACACACACGCCTTTGGTAATTGCCATGCCACGAGCACCGTAGAACCTGCTTAGTTCAGGATCAAACACTTGCATCATACATGATACATTGAATTGCATAGCACGTATATTCCTCACATCATCATCATGCTTATATAGATTCCTAGCCACAAATCACATTGCATACCTTTGATATCATAATCATTTATCATATACAACATGTTGGGTATTATGATTTTCTTGAGGATTTCAGTATGGATGAGATTTCTGGATTTTGGGGAAAACCGCAAGAATTTAACAAAAACTTATTATCATCATTTTTAAAATAAAATTGCGGTTTTCTCGTGATGTATGTGTCGTCCACCATGAGTTTTCATGTTTTCTATTGGATTTCGAGACCCGATTCGAGGAGTGGATGAACCGTCTCGGGTATATGGTGGGCCCGGTATGGTACCCCGGGGCAAGAAGATCGAGTTGTAGACGATGAGCCTGGCAGGGGAAGACTACCTACTGGTGATGTCTGACACGGCGGATATTCGGAGGATACCGACCGTTGTCGTGAGATTTGATGATATGGGTCGATCCGGACTGACGGAGCCCGAGGTATTGAGACATTAATATAGTGAGACATTGAGACAGA
Source organism: Agapanthus africanus (assembly GCA_030015575.1). NCBI lineage: Eukaryota > Viridiplantae > Streptophyta > Magnoliopsida > Asparagales > Amaryllidaceae > Agapanthus > Agapanthus africanus. Next base: position 127,878,909 of record JASDDO010000016.1, on the reverse strand, counting down.
TAGATTTCCATATTTGGTGTCGATGCTTGACACGGTTTTCGGATGATTTCATTAATGGTACCTTGGCTATTGTATAGATATTTTTCTTTTTCTATGTTAAGAATTCAAAGATCATCGTATTTAAACACTTAAAGATTTCGTATTGATTTTGCATTCATGTGCATACATATTAGTAGCATCGTATTATACTTAGATATGCAGATTGTGACGCATTGCGTGCATTCTTACGATAGCCTTATTAGATGTTACTTGCTACTCACGAGCTGGCAACTCACCCCCGTTGTGCCACAGTGTCTTGCAGGTTGGACCCGTCAGCTTTGCAGCGGCGGGCGTATCTTTTCATTGGCTTCTTTTGCTCAGACTCGCGACATTGCTCATAGGTGGGTTGCGAGGACACTTTGTCTCTTTTTGTACTATCATTGTATCTAGTATTCTCCATCTACCACTTCTTATTTATATATGCGACCTAGTGATGAGACTGAGAGATTTGTGTATATGTGGTTTCTCTGGGGTCGAGCTCACTTGAGCCGACGTTGTGTTTTTCTTATTTTTGTGTTTTCTTATTATTTTTGCTTGATATTACATATATATTACGTGTGGTTGTGATCCGCCTTGGGCGAAGAGCTAGCTCCCGATTGGGGATGCCATTATTTTATTATAGGTTTATATATCTTGTTGTACCCAATTTGGGGGTTAGTATTTACAAAGGAGACTCTGCCGAAATTTTCGGAAAATTTTGATGTTTTTAAAAAGGGGTTAATATAACTTAAATGGTTTAAAATCGTTTCATAAAAGTTTTTCCTTCACCCTTGTTGATTTTGGTTTAGATTTTCTGGGCTTTGGCTGACTTAGGTTACGTTATGCCTTTAGACGTCTCGTAATCTAAGTGCCAGTCACGTTCCGTACTTTCGGGTCATGACAAAGTTGGTATCAGAGCGTAGGTTTTACCTTTCTTAGTGTAGGATGACCCTTGGTAGATGGAGTAGGTGACTTAAGTATAGTGGCGTAGAGTGGGTATGTTCCGCGGCATACTTACGATACGGTACTCCGCCTAAGTGACCTTAGGACATAATTGCTTGTATTTCCTCCTTGATTCCATGCATTCCTTGATTCAATTGCAAAGTTCTTATCACTCCTCTTTCTTATTCCATCTTTGATGCCGCCAAAGACTACGAGAGCTCAGCGGGCAGCCGCTAGGGATGAGCTTCGAGTGGGCTCGTCTGAGGCGAGGATCGAGCGGGATGATACGCCTACCCCTCAGGGTCAGATTGATCCGCCTCCTCCCGAACGTATTGCCAGATTAGATGCCGGTATGCAGGAGTTACGACAGATGATGGGATCTTTAGTTGATTCCAGTCGGGCACAGAGATCCGAGGATATTCCTTCCACAGCACAGACCACGATTGTACCTGCGGCCCAGACGGTTGCTCTTTCTATTATTGCGACTATCCCCGTATCACTACAGGAGTTTATGAGGCTGAGACCTCCAGCTTTTACCGGCACGGATGCGACAGAGGACCCGCAGGCATTTCTTGATAGGATGGCTAGGATTTGCCGTTCGTTGAGGTGTTCTGATGATAGATGGGTGGAGTTCGCGAGTTTTCGTCTGGAGGGCCTTGCCCAAACATGGTACGATTCTGTAGAGAGAGGCCGAGCTGCAGGTCTACCTCATATGACTTGGGACGAGTTTACCGCTGCATTTCTTACCCGTTTTCTTCCGGAGAGTGTCCGAGATGCTCGAGCCCGTAGTTTTGAGTCTTTGCGCAACACTCCTGGGATGACAGTGTCCGAGTATGATATACAGTTTACTCAGTTGTCCCGTTATGCTCCGTACCTAGTAGACACAGAAGAGAAGAGGATAAATAGGTTTGTGAGAGGACTTGATACACAGCTATTCCTTGCCATCGACACCCAGCACTTTGACACATACGTAGCCGCGATAGATGCAGTCTTACTTTTGGAGGAGCGCATTTCTGAGACTCCGGTCGTTTCTGGGCCGAAGAGGATTCATACTGATACGCCAGCTCAGCGGCAGGTAGGTAGACACCATGATAGATTCTTTCCGGGAGATGGTGGCGGCAGAGGATTGAGACGGGGTCAGTTATTTGGTTCATATCCGCAGACCCAGAAGTCGTCGCCAGGATGTTTTCGGTGTGGAAGTCAGTACCATCGTGTCAAAGACTGTACCCTGGGGCGCCAGAGCACGGCGACAGTGCCACATGTGACCTTACCACCTTCACCACCTCCCCAGAGAGCTCTACTTCCTACCTCTAATGATGCTTCATGCCAGGAAGATGCTCCTAGAGGTCGTGGGCGTGGCGGTCCGGTTCAGAGAGGACGAGGCGACAGAGGCAGAGGCCGAGGACAGCCAGCTATTAGTGGTGGACAGGCCCGAGTGTTCGCTTTGACTCCTTAGGATGCACAGGCATCCAATGCCGTCGTGACAGGTACTCTGCCAGTATGTTCTTTTGATGCACGGGTATTATTTGATCCAGGCTCCACACATTCTTATGTATCCACATACTTTGCACTGAGGTTGGGCCGAGAGTCTTCTTCGTTAGATCAGCCGCTTGTCGTTATTACTCCGGTAGGCGAGTCGTTTGTTGCCTATTTTGTGTACCGATCGTGTCCCGTTCGTATCGGGGAGAGAGATTCTTCAGTTGATTTGATTCTCCTCGATATGCTAGACTTCAACGTTCTTCTTGGTATGGAATGGCTAGCTACCTGTTATGCATCTGTAGACTGCCGTGAGAAGGCAGTCAGATTCAGTTTTCCTGGTGAGCCGGTTCTTGTTATTCAGGGAGATCGTAGCGCTACCCTTCCCAGCTTGATTTCTTCTCTTCGCGCTGGTCAGCTCTTGCGGAAAGGGTGTCAGGGATTCTTAGCCTATGTTTGTGATACTAGCGCCACAGAGGTTCCGTTGGACCAGGTCCCTATTGTCAGAGAGTTTCCTGATGTATTCCCTGACGAGCTGCCTGTTCTGCCACCAGAGCGCGAGATTGAGTTCTGCATTGACTTGATCCCCGGCACGATGCCTATCTCTATTCCGCCTTATCGGATGGCCCCGGCGGAGCTTAGAGAGCTGAAGGATCAGTTACAGGACTTGCTGGATAAGGGACTTATCCGACCGAGCGTGTCACCTTGGGGTGCTCCCGTCCTGTTTGTTAAGAAGAAGTATGGCATTATGCGCTTATGCATTGATTATCGTCAGCTGAACCGGGTTACTTTGTGGAACAGATATCCCTTACCCCACATTGATGACTTATTCGATCAGCTCCAGGGTGCAGGGTATTTCTCGAAGGTTGATTTACGGTCAGGTTATCATTAGTTGCTGGTTCGGAAGGAGGATATTCCGAAGACCGCTTTCCGTACACGTTATGGTCATTATGAGTTCTTGGTGATGTCGTTCGGGCTCACCAATGCCCCGGCAGCATTTATGGACTTGATGAACCATGTATTCAGGCCGTATCTTGATCAGTTCATCATTGTGTTCATTGACGACATCTTGGTTTATTCTCGGAGCCGAGAGGAGCACGAGCAGCACTTGCGTATCACATTGCAGATTTTGAGGGAGCATTAGCTGTTCGCCAAATTTTCCAAGTGCGTATTCTGGCTAGACAGTGTCAACTTCTTGGGTCATGTGGTGACGAGAGATGGCATTTGTGTGTCCCCGAAGAAGATCGAGGCAGTTCAGCGTTGGCCCAGACCGATATCAGTTACAGAGGTTCGCAGCTTTTTAGGTCTGGCCGGCTATTATCAACGTTTTGTCCAGGATTTCTCCCGTATTGCTGCACCATTGACTGGGTTGACCCGGAAGGGGGTTCCTTTTGATTGGACCGAGGCATGTGAGGATAGCTTCCAGCAGTTGAAGACTCGTCTGACTACTGCACCAGTGTTATCATTGCCTTCAGGATCGGGCGGTTTCATGGTATATTGTGATGCTTCTCGAGTGGGGCTAGGCTGTGTATTGATGCAGCACGACATAGTTATCGCATATGCTTCTCGGCAGTTGAGGAAACACGATAGAACTACCCCACTCATGATTTAGAGATGGCTGTAGTGGTATTTGCACTTAAGATCTGGAGACATTACCTATACGGCGAGTCATCCCAGATATTCACTGATCACAAGAACTTGAAGTATATTTTTCAGTAGCGAGATCTGAATCCGCGACAACGCCGTTGGATGGAGTTGGTGAAAGATTATGACTGCGAGAATCTAACCATCCGGGCAAGGCGAATGTGGTGGCAGATGCTTTGAGTAGGAGGCCCGGAGGTAGCCTATTTTGTTTGAGCGCAGTACAGATGTAGTCAACGGCGGATTGGCAGGTTTTATGTGACAGCAGAGTGCAGTTCGAGTTTACTCCTACAGGGAGACAGCTGGCCCATTTCAGAGCACGCCTACAATTACTTGATCGTATCCGCGAGGCACAATTCAGTGATGCCCGTATTTTAGAGTTTATCGAGTAGATTCGACAGGGCAGAGTTTCCGAGTTCGTGATTGATGACCAGGGGATACTTCGATTTGGGACTCGATTGTGCGTACCAGATTCTGAGGGACTGAGGCATGATATTCTTGAGGAGGCACATAGATCAGTATACAGTGTTCATCCAGATTCCACCAAGATGTACCATGATTTAAGAGAGGTATACTGGTGGGACGGGATGAAGAAGGATATTACAGACATCGTATCGAGATGCCTGACTTGTCAGCAAGTCAAGGCCGAGCACCAGAGGCCAGCCGCCGAGTTACAGCCTTTGCCCATCCCTGAGCGGAAGTGGGAACAAGTCTCCATGGACTTCATTGTGGGTCTACCCAGGACCAGTCGAGGGTATGACTCTATTTGGGTGATTGTGGATCGACTGACGAAAGTGGCTCACTTCCTTCCAGTGAAGACCACTTTTGGATTTGCTCAATACGCCCAAGTTTATATTGATGAGATCGTACGACTGCATGGCGTCCCGACTTACATCGTGTCCGACCGGGGCACCCAGTTTACCAGCCGATTATGGCAGAAACTTCAGGAGGCTTTGGGCACCTGATTTAAAAAGATTTTATAGATCAAAAATATATTTTACCGCAATCAAGAACGGCGTCGCTTTGCAGCTAGCCGGTGAGTACGGGTCGGTCCACAGGGATGTTGTGAATTTCCTAATCGCTCTTACGAGTTAATTCCAAACGGTGTGAATGGATTAATTAAATCTAAAAACTAAATTAATCTAGGGCAATTGAATTAAAGATCTAACTATCTAACTAGGACAAGGAATTAAATTTAATCTAGGGCAGAGAATGAAAAATTACATAGGGCAAGAATTGAAATTACCTACTTACTTTACAGACGGCTCTCTCCAAACATCAACACAAGACTTGTCAGATCTGAATTTCTGAAATGAAAAGAGGCATCGATGCTCTCCAAAAGAAATCTAAATTTTATTGATAAAAAGAGGCATGAGGGAGGCATGAAAAAAATACAATGATTTGGGCTTCTATTTATAAAGAGATAGAAACCCTAGGTTACAATTGATCTGCACGTCTGCAATTACAAAAATACCCCTAGGAAATCTTTTCAGCGGAGCACCCACGTTTTGGTAAAAATTTGATTTCCTCCGGGCTTCTTCTGGCCGCGGAACCGCGGCATGGGTAGGCTTGGGCTGCGGTTCTACGGCCCATTGGTCGGCTCATATGCTGAAACTTCCTGGTCTTGTTCTGGGCTTCCTGGGCTTCTATATTATTTGGATCTTTTCTCAATTTGGCTTCTTTATTTGTTCCAGATCTCCAGTGAACAATTTGCAGTGGACTTGTAACCGTTCGCTTTGTAATCTTGGACCTTGCGTTGCCTTGTAATGATCTTTTGTGTAGACTTGAGTAAGATCCTTCTATTTGTTGGTCAAAGTTCTCTTTTGTATCGTCTTTTCATTGTTTTCACTGTTTTCTGTCCAAGAACCTGTAACCTGTAATATGTAGCAGACATGCGTCAAAAGCACCTGTTTATTTGTAAAAAGAATAAGAATGGGGAATATAATAATGCAATATTATGGTATGAACAAATACCCCCAAACTTATCTTTTGCTCGTCCTCGAGCAAACTTATTTTTATTCACTAAAAACCTAACCGCACTTTCGCAGGGAAACGCGATTGCACTGAGCTCATGCAACAAGCCGTTAAACCTCTAGGTGTCCCTAATAGGAGGAGTGTTGTCTCCTAAGGGTTTTCAGCGGATACTACCCACAAAATCCTATCAATTAGGCCTATTAACTTTTATTCTCCAATTAGGTTTTCCAACAAGGAATTCTATTATTTTCGACTCGTAAATTCTCCACCCTTATTCTTCACACCTCCTCATCATTTAACTTAAGATTATATATGTTCTGCAGACCTACTTAGCTTTTAGCATATCTTAAGTTTTCCTTCTAGGGTTCCATCTCCACTTAGGAATTTTTATCAATTCTACTAAAGATACAAGTTCTATTCTTCACTCCTTTCTCTCATCTAAACTCTAATCACATACCCCTACGTGTGTGTATAAATCACCCCTACACTTGGAAATTCAAATCAAGCAATCGCACTCTTGTCCGTTGTCCAAAGAACTTCTTAATTGGTGAATTTTTTAAATGAATTTTGCTTACACATCCTTCATGCGACCGTTAATACTTCTTGAGGTACCAACAACCGATTACAAGATGTGTTTGCACATTAAAGCGTAATTCCTAGTCTTGCAACACCTAAGGCTTTAGCAGTGACCCCCAAACCAGTTGGTCTAAGGCACTAGGTGATGAAGCACCATCGCTAAATATTTTTCATTAATGCAGCCTTAAGTAATCACAAAAACCAGTGTTCATTTTTTTTTCTTTATTCACTTTTGTATTTTTCATTTTATTTTCTTCGTACTAAGGACTTTAGACAAGAGCATTTCAAGGTCTCTTCTACTATTCCAAGTTTCAAGGTGCTTGTTTGTGCAATTTGTAGGGTATATATTTTCAGAATCTAGACTTAAGTTAGGAATTATTTTTCAAACTTATACTCTAATAAGAACATCAATACTTTTCCTTTGTTTCGACTTAGCCCAAGAAGTGAACTCAAAATTTGCCTATTTCTAAATAAACTACAAAAACATATACTTTCTACCGTTAAAATTTAAGGAAGGTTATTTTTAGGGTTTTTAATTTACTAAGTCTAAGATCTAGTTGTTCCTAGCCAGTTAACCCATTCATCAAACTCAAGTCAAATATGCAAAAATTGAATACAATAATTTTTATAATTTTCAATTTTTATGGGGTTTCAAATAAGTATGCAAATGCAAAAAATATACATATGAATGTGAAGGAAGAAAACGTACCGAGCATACCCCCAAACTTAAACTTGACAGTGTCCTCACTGTCATCACCAAGAGGGTCAAAATGTCGGCACTTTCCTGTTTATTTATTTACAATTTTTTTATATTCTTAATGTTTTGAATTTTTTTAATATTTTTTTTATAGAAAAAGAAAACACAAATATATATATACATATATACAACAAGGTTCCCCCCAAACTTAAGCTTGGCCTTACATAAGCCAAAGGTGAGCACCAACCATTCAAAAATCTTATCGTGGTAATGGTAGAGTTGGTGCAAGAATGGAGTGGAAAGAAAAGAAATGAAATACATACGAGACCATGTGGAAAGAAAGGTAGAATATAGTCTCGGTGGAGGAGAAGGATGGCGGAAAAGAGAAAGAAGTGGAGTACGATCTTGAGGGTTTAAATTGAGGGAATAAATTAGCGCAATTTGTGATGACTGATGTGTTAAAAACGATTGTGCTAATCTATCAACCCGTCAAGAAATGGGGTCAAATTCCTCAAGATTCGCAAGAAAGCATGGGTACGTCGAACTTGGTATTGGAGATGAAGGCGTAACGGTCTCTTGCAAGGTCGGAACGATAGGAAGGACGAAAGAGAGTGATTGAGGAATAGTCTTAATCTCACCTAAGTAATCTGTCTCGAACTTGAAGGATTCCATCAATGGTTCGAAATGACTGTAAGCAACCGAGTCTGATGGTTCAACTAACTCATCTGAAAATGTAAAGGACTCAAACTCGAGAGGTGAGTTTTCAAGATCGTCCAAAAAAGTGAAACACTCGTAAGTGTTATCGGCTGTGAGAACTGTGTCAGATTCAAAGAGAAATTTTTCAAGCTCACAGTCTTCGAGCGTGATCTTTTGCGTGGTCGGAACGATGGAAAGGAGGGAGGGTGATATAACAGTTAAAGGTTCAGGAGGCTGAATTGGAAAATCCGACACATCAAACAAAAATGGTTCAACCTCAATATTATCCTCAAGACTCTCCTCAATACTATCCTCATAATTCTCCTCAAAATTTAACTCATCCATGCCATTATCATCAAAATCAAGACGCATATGAAATTCGGCAGAAACATTTAATGACTCGGGATGATGACTTGGACATAAAATTTCAATCAAATTGACAGGTTCATCATCCGAAATTTTCCCGGTGTCTATATCCTCAATCAAGTGTTCTGACACCTCATCAAAAGCATGGATATTTATCGATTTAGGTTCTAAAGTGGAGGTGTAGAGATTGAAAGGATTAAGTGTGGTTTCACTCGAAAGGGGTTCTTCACAATTTGGCAAATCAAGCACTACAACATCACATAACTCGTTTTTATTTTCAACAGGTGAACTATTTGGGACAATCGATGGAAAACCGGAGTTGTGGGCTTCAATTGGGTAAGGGTAGGTTTGATTTGGAAATCCTTTCAAATTCGCACTCTTTCCAACCGCCTCCTCATACATTGAAAAATTTGGAGCTAATTGGAAACTAGCTGCCGGTTCACTAAATTGCATAAGGGCGGCAATGGACGCATCCACATTCCTAACCATTTTGTTTGTTACAGCGATATAAGCCTCCAACGACTGTTCCAAACTAGACATGGGTTGTGGAGGGGTTTCGGTAAAAGATTCGAAATTGTTTGGATATGTGAAACTCCCAAATGGCTGTGTAGAAACAATGTCTAGTGAAGGTGGGAAAGTCGGGTAGGACTGGTAGGAAGTGGGTGGTTGGACAGGGGGAGGGTCAACATGTGGATAAAAAGGTGAATAGTCTTGTGGATCCCTAGAACTAGATGAGTGGAGAGGGGTGAAAGATCGGCTACGAGATTGAGCAATATGCTCAGCAATGGACATCGGTTTAGGAGTTTCAGCAGGACTTGAAAAAGTGGTATCAACGTATGAAGGTGGTGAAGGTTGATAAGGTTGACACAAAGTGGATTGCAAAGTCAAACTGTTTCTCCTAGATGCTTCTATTCGATCTTTCAAAGAAATTTTAGGCACGGAAGGATCTTCCTTAAATCGACCGAAACAATTGACGTACGACGCAAACTTAGGTTCGGGATACCAAAGTTCGGCAAGAAATTTATGATGTGGGGTATCCATGATAGAAGAAAGAGAAGAGAAAAAAGATTGGGGTGTACGGATTTCTTCGCGACAAAAGTTGCAAGTTTTTTTATAAAAATTTTCCTCTTTTTTCCTTTATCTCTTTATTTGAAACTGTTTGCAGAAAAAAAAAATTTCGATAAGGGGCTTAGACACAAATGCAATCAACCAGAAATGCATAATCAGACCTAGATCTAGGGTCACCTAGGTCAGCTAGACAGCTCCTAACTGTTCCAAAGGGCTAGAAATAGGACCTCAAACCGCCTCTTCACCGCCAATTGCGGCCAGGTAAGTGCCAGGTAAGTGGGAAGGAACCACAGTAGTGGGCCTAATTAAAAACCACTAGCCTTGACACACTTGCCTAGTCACCGCAAAGTCAGGTTAGGATAAACGGCCGATGCCTATAACTAGTCCTCTGTCCTATTGAGCTCGAAGTCCTTAGGGCCGAGTCTAGTATTTTTTTTAATTAAATATGGTCAATGCAAATGCCTTATATGATTTCTGGGGTCCTGGGAAGGGTGATGAAATCCCCACCCAATCTGAATTGGTCAAAAGCCCCTTAAAGTCCGATTAAAGATATGCAAAACAGTAAATCACTTGCAATCAATTTTTATTTTATTTTATGCGCGGCGCAAAGATTTCTGCACAAGATTTGTTATTGGAAGGGGAAAGATTTTTTTTTAAGCACAAAGAATCCTGCAGGAGATTTTTCAGAGATATCAGAGATTTGCAGAGGAGGAGATCAGAAGACTTACAGTTTTTTTTATGAACCGCAGAGGAAGTTTGGGGATCTGATTCGCTGAGATGACCGCGTAACCGCCGCCCGAAGCCACCAACGACCGCGGATCCGCCGCAAGGCGATGACGTCAGAAGGCGAATTTTTTTTGTCACCAGATCGTGCGGTTGACTTGTTGACTCGGTCCTCCAAATTTTTTCTGTTGTCTGTTGTGATATTTCTCTGTTTGTTCGAATTTGATACTTGCTATTTTGATCTCTGTAGATTTCCAGATCCGAATTTGTTCGTAGATCCTGCAAAATTCACACAAAAATACCCTTCCCAAAAATAACAGATGATATATTTTTATATTTTTCAGATTTTTCAGATTTTTTTAATTTTGATTAACCCGAAATTGTAAAAAGGAAATTTTACGCCATCCCCGGCAACGACGCCATTTGATTTAAAAAGATTTTATAGATAAAAAATATATGTTACCGCAATCAAGAACGGCGTCGCTTTGCAGCTAGCCGGTGAGTACGGGTCAGTCCACAGGGATGTTGTGAATTTCCTAATCGCTCTTACGAGTTAATTCCAAACGGTGTGAATGGATTAATTAGATCTAAAAACTAAATTAATCTAGGGCAATTGAATTAAAGATCTAACTATCTAACTAGGGCAAGGAATTAAATTTAATCTAGGGCAGAGAATGAAAAATTACCTAAGGCAAGAATTGAAATTACCTACTTACTTTACAGATGGATCTCTCCAAACATCAACACAAGACTTGTCAGATCTGAATTTCTGAAATGAAAAGAGGCATCGATGCTCTCCAAAAGAAATCTAAATTTTATTGATAAAAAGAGGCATGAGGGAGGCATGAAAAAAAATACAATGATTTGGGCTTCTATTTATAAGGACATAGAAACCCTAGGTTACAATTGATCTGCACGTCTGCAATTACAAAAATACCCCTAGGAAATTTTTTCAGCGGAGCACCCACGTTTTGGTAAAAATTTGATTTCCTCCGGGCTTCTTCTGGCCGCGGAACCGCGGCATGGGTAGGCTTGGGCCGCGGTTCCGCGGCCCGCGGCCCATTGGTCGGCTCACATGCTGAAACTTCCTAGTCTTGTTCTGGGCTTCCTGGGCTTCTATATTATTTGGATCTTTTCTCAATTTGGTTTCTTTATTTCTTCCAGATCTCCAATGAACAATTTGCAGTGGACTTGTAACCGTTCGCTTTGTAATCTTGGACCTTACGTTGCCTTGTACTGATCTTTTGTGTAGGCTTGATTAAGATCCTTCTATTTATTGGTCAAAGTCCTCTTTTGCATCGTCTTTTCATTGTTTTCACTGTTTTCTGTCCAAGAACCTGTAACCTGTAATATGTAGCAGACATGCGTCAAAAGCACCTGTTTATTTGTAAAAAGAATAAGAATGGGGAATATAATAATGCAATATTATGGTATGAACAACACCCGATTGAGTTTTAGCACAGCTTTTCATCCGCAGACTGACGGCCAGTCAGAGTGTACTATTCAGACTCTTGAGGACATGCTCAGAGCTTGTGTTTTGGATTTCGGTGGTAGCTGGGATCGTCATTTGCCCCTGATCGAGTTCTTCTACAATAATAGCTTCCAGGAGACGATTCAGATGACACCATTCGAGACTTTATATGGGAGGAGATGTCGATCGCCTGTATGTTGGACAGAGCTCAGGGAAAGCAGTATTTTGGGGTCATAGATTGTACAGGAGACGACAAAAAAGATACAGCTGATTCAGGACAGGATGAGAGCAGCACAGAGTATGCAGAAATCATATGCTGACAGGCGCCGTCGCCGACTCGAGTTCGCTGTTGGCGATCATGTTTTCCTGAGGGTCTCTCCGATGAAGGGCGTGATGAGATTTGGGCGGAAAGGGAAGCTTAGTCCTAGATATGTTGGTCCTTTCGAGATCCTAGAGCGTGTTGGTTCGGTGTCTTATCGGTTAGCTCTTCCGTCCAGCTTCCCCGATGTTCACTCCGTGTTTCATGTTTCGATACTCCGCAAGTACCTTCATGACCCTTCTCATGCGATTCAGCACCAGACGATCCAGCTGGAGTGTGATCTTTCATTCACCGAGCAACCGGTGGTCATTTTAGATCGGCAGGTGAAGAAATTGAGGTCGATGGTTATACCGTCCGTCAAGGTTCTTTGGCGTGGTCCGAACAGCTAGGAGGTCACCCGAGGACGAGATGAGGAAGAAATATCCCCATCTTTTTGAAGGTACGCGTAGTTAAATTCTAAATTCGGGGACCGAATTTCTTTAAGGGGGGAAGACTGTAACGCTTCCAAAATCGTTTAGGCAGTTTTTCGATAATTGGTAAAATAATCAGTATTTTCCGTAAAATGTGAAAATAATTATTTTTTAATATAGGCCTAATTATACAAAATTTAGATAAGAAATTGCTAGGAATTGGTTAATTAATTGTCACTTAAAAATTTCTAGTCATTTAAAATTTTTCCCTTGATTAATTAATTTTTAATATTATTTTAAGCTTTTAAATATACATTAAATTAGTGATAAATACAAATTTAAATGGGTAAATTACATACTTAAGAACCATTATAAACTAAAATTTAGTGTTAACAAAAATTTTATCAAGTTTTTCCAAATCTAGTTGTTTTATGGTTTAAAAATAAATGAAAATGGAAATAGAAATGGGTGTAAATTGCAAATGACATATGTAAGTGTTCTTAGCCAAAAAAAAAAATTTCAGCACACACCCACATCAATTTCCCCTCTTTCCCTAGCCGAATTTTTGCTATAGGAAATTTCCCCAATGTCCACATTAAATTTAGAAGGAGAAAGAAACTTAAAATGGGGGGGGGGGTGTTTAATGTAAAGAATTGATGTGATAAGCATTAATTGCAATTGAGATGATTTTTCTTTGGAAATTTCCACACCATTCTCTCACATTCTTCCCCTCCCTCACAAGGCCGAGAGCTAGCTTGCAGCAGCTCATTTTTTCCCTCATTTCATTTTGCTTCAAATTCCATAAAAAATCCACCAAAATCCACAATTTTCTTCACAAATTCAACACAAATCCCTATTCTATCTCCTCTCAAGCCCAAATTGGTTTAAAACATGGAGAAAAGAGGCAACTTTGGAGGCTATGTGCAAGAGGTTCAAAACTTGTGAGGTGAAAATTCTAATCTCATTGTTTAATTTGTAGTTTGAATATTCTAATTTAGAAATTTAAGTGTGAAATTTGGTTATAAATTCTTGTTTAGGAAATTCAAGAAAAGGTTTGAAATTTTAATTAGGGTTTGAAGCTTTGTAAGTGGGTTATAATTAGGGTAGTGGCTATCCAGCGGGTTAGTTTGGATGTTTGTGTTAGATTGTGATAATTTTATCGCAAATCTACGATGGTTACGCCAATTTTCAATTTTTAGGGTTTACTAGGTTTTTATAAAAATTAGGTGGTGAATTAATTGCGATATCTTGACGATAATTATAGCATCTCCTACGACTTTTAGGGTGTGTGAATGTGGAATTTGGTTTAGTCGGGTTTTAGTTTTGACGGTTGCCCCGAAACGACGATTTTAGTTAAGGTTTTAGTGGTTTTCGTGTGTGTTCCGTGCGCTTAGTGCACGTTGTGCTTAACTTGTCGACGTTGATCTTTTCATATTGTGACTTACGTCATTTCATGATGTGTAATCTTATGTTTTGTGTTATGGAATTTTAGGATCGGCTGCGGAAACATCGGACGCGGCGCGCAAAGGCAAAGCGGTGGTTGTAGCAGTTTAGCGAGGCGTCCGGGTGAGTAGATGTATACATCTATGGGGAAATTGTCTGGATGGCGCGAGGCACCCCATAGTCAGGATCACTTTATTACTTGCACACTATATGCATAGTTAGTTAGTTAACCATCTCATTCATACGTATATCTTTCTAGTTGTTCGTCTGCTGGCATTGCATGGTTATCTATATACCTATGTGTGATATCACCTCTTAGGACACTTACACCATTACCATTGGCTCATGTTGCATGCGCACTATTCATATGAACACACATGCCTTTGGTAATTGCCATGCCACGAGCACCGTAGAACCTGCTTAGTTCAGTATTAAACACTTGCATCATACATGATACATTGAATTGCATAGCATGTATATACCTCACATCATCATCATGCTTATATAGATTCCTAGCCACAAATCACATTTCATACCTTTGATATCATAAGCATTTATCATATACAACATGTTGGGTATTATGATTTTCTTGAGGATTTCAGTATTGATGAGATTTCTGGATTTTGGGGAAAACCGCAAGAATTTAACAAAAACTTATTATCATCATTTTTAAAATAAAGTTGCGGTTTTCTCGTGATATATGTGTCGTCCACCATGAGTTTTCATGTTTTCTATTTGATTTCAAGACCCGATTCGAGGAGTGGATGAACCATCTCGGGTATATGGTGGGCCCGGTATGGTACCCCGGGGCAAGAAGATCGAGTTATAGACGATGAGCTTGGCAGGGGAAGACTACCTACCGGTGATGTCTGGCACGGCGGATATCCGGAGGATATCGACCGTTGTCGTGAGATTTGATGACATGGGCCGTTCCGGACTGACGGAGCCCTAGGTATTGAGACATTGATATAGTGAGACATTGAGATAGATAGCTTTCCATATTTGGTGTCGATACTTGACACGGTTTTCGGATGATTTCATTGATGGTACCTTGGCTATTGAATAGATATTTTTCTTTTTCTAAGTTAAGAATGCAAAGATCATCGTATTTAAACACTTAAAGATTTCGTATTGATTTTGCATCCATGTGCATACATATTAGTAGCATCGCATTATACTTAGATATGCAGATTGCGACGCATTGCGTGCATTCTTACGATAGCCTTATTAGATGTTACTTGCTACTCACGAGCTGGCAACTCACCCCCGTTGTGCCACGGTGTCTTACAGGTCGGACTCGTCAGCTTTGCAGCGGCGGGCGTATCTTTTCATTAGCTTCTTTTGCTCAGACTCGCGACATTTCTCCTAGGTGGGTTGTGAGGAAACTTTGTCTCTTTTTATACTATCATTGTATCTAGTATTCTCCATCTACCACTTTTTATTTGTATATTCGACCTAGTGATGAGACTGAGAGATTTGTGTATATGTGGTTTCTCTGGGGTCGAGCTCACTTGAGCCGACGTTGTGTTTTTCTTATTTTTGTGTTTTCTTATTGCTTTTGCTTGATATTACATATATATTGCGTGTGGTTGTGATCCGCCTTGGGCGAAGAGCTAGCTCCCGCTTGGGGATGCCATTATTTTATTACAGGTTTATATATCTTGTTGTACCCAATTTGGGGGCTATTATTTACAAAGGAGACTCTGCCGAAATTTTTGGAAAATTTTGATGTTTTTAAAAAGGGTTAATATAACTTAAATGGTTTAAAATAGTTTCATAAAAGGTTTTCCTTCACTCTTGTTGATTTTGGTTTAGATTTTCTAGGCTTTGGCTGACTTAGGTTACGTTACGCCTTTAGACGTCTCGTAATCTAAGTGCTAGTCACGTTCCGTACCTTCAGGTCATGACAGCTGCGTATCACAGCGTGTCGGGGTAGTTTCAGACGCGTATACACACGTTTTAGTGTATCGGATACACACGCGTTTAGTTCGTGACGCGAGTTTCTCGTTTGGTTTTGAAATCGCGTTTTTGCAGGATTTTAGCTTATGTGTATTCTTTGTGTAAATTCTAGGTTCGCAGGCGGGTACGTCGGACGCCATAAAGAAGGGGAAGCAAGTAGTCGGCTACACTTAGCACGAGACCACTGTGAGTAGATTTAACATCTACGGGGAAATCGCCCGTATGGCGTTAAGCATCAGGGCTTGATAGGATATTGTAGTCGCGTATATGTATATATATATATATATATTGCTTGTGCATATATACTTTTGTAGCGTACCCTCTTTTGTTGCATATAGATACAGTATTTATGTAACACCGCACTGTCACTAACGGTTTAAGCTGCACGAGACCACTGTGAGATCGCTAGTGGTAGTCGGCTACACTTAGCACGAGACCACTGTGAGTAGATTTAACATCTACGGGGAAATCGCCCGTATGGCGTTAAGCGTCAGGGCTTGATAGGATATTGTAGTCGCGTATATGTGTGTGTGTGTATATATATATATATAGCTTGTGCATATGTACTTTTGTAGCGTACCCTCTTTTGTTGCATATAGATACAATATTTATGTAACACCGCACTGTCATTAACGGTTCAAGTTGCACGAACACTATTTGTATGTTACACCCATACCGTTAGTGATTGCCATGACACTTGCACTATAGGATTGCTACGAACCATACATCGTTTTGATTACCTCATCATTGATGATTAGACATGATTTTGTCCCATATTAGCACATATACATACTGTACACTCATACTTGCGTATATATATATCTTGTGCATCCATGCCTACATACATACATACTTTTGCACATACATAGATGATGCTGACTTTGATTTGAAAAATTGGGGACCGCATGAATTTTTTCAACTGGATCCTTTTAAAAGAGCGGTTTTCCATTTTTACTCATAGTACCATTTTATGCGGCATACGACACATTGCATGGATTTACGTATTGAGTTTTAGATTCGTGTGATTTCTGGATTTGGGAACCATGGTATTATTTTAAGAAAACGTGCACTGTTTTGAAAACCAGGTTTCTCTTGATATGATATTTCAGTGCGTCCACCATACGTTTTCTCGGTTCTGAGACGTGTGACATGTGAACCCGAATCAAGGAGCTGGATGAGGCCGATTGCGGGTACATGGTTGACCCTGTATGGTACCCCGGGGCAAGAAAGGGATGCTGTGTATACAGACGGTGAGCCTGGCAGAGGGACTACTACCTACCGGTGATTGGTTAGACCTGGCGGTTTTCCGGAAGATACCGACCAGAGTCGAGAGATGGATATGGACCGACTCGTATTGCCGGGGCCGAGGGCCGATTCCGCAGACGGAGCCCGTGGGCCGATCCGGACTGACGGAGCCTGATATAGGAGGATTTGCGTGTTGATGCTGGACACGAGTATTTCATGATGTTTTCGGGTGCCGATGTTGGGCACCCCGCTTATATGAGATTTACAGGATTGAGGGCCGGATAAGGTGACGACACCTGAGTTATCGGGATTTTGGGGTGTTTTTGGTAGACACTGGGGTTTTCCACGCTGATGATCCGTGTAGATGATATTTTATCCCATGCTCAGCATTCATTGTTATGCATTGCATCATGTAGTCGTAGTACCTGATACAGTACTTTGCATGATTATTGCATACCCAGCTCATCATATAGATGTTATATGATTGCACATGTTAGAGTATCACAGTACGTGCATACTCGTGATTACCTTTATATGTTATTTACTATTCACGAGTTGGCAACTCATCCCCGTTGTGCCACAGTATTTGCAGGTCGACCCTCAGAGTAGTTGCGACAGGGCTATCTCTTGTATCTTTTTGGTTACGGATACCACTGCAGTTGGCGCGTGAGCCGTTTTGTTGATAGGTGGGTTTGTGCTATCCGGTTATTTTCCATTTGTACACTCTATTGTATCTAGTACTCTCCATCTACTATTTCATGTATTGACTTAGAGACCAGTTGTGAGGACGATCTTGTATATTATTTTGTACTCTGGGGTCGAACTTGTATGAGCCGACTTTATTTATGCAGTTTTATTCTTGTGGTGATTGTTTCCGCCGTTAGGCGTGATTGCTCCTGTTTGGGGATGTTATATTCTTGTTATCAGTCATTTTACTTATATCATGTTTTGTACCCGTTTTCGGGGCTAATTTTTACAAAGGAGGTGCTGCCGAAATTTTTAGAAAAATAACTTAAACTTTAAGGATTTTTACTCAAGGTTTTCTAAATGTTTTAAACTAATGTTTTCTTCACTCACTATTTTCATGGTTTGATTTCTGGGTTTCGGCTTACTTAATCGCTTTACGCCTGTAGACGTTATGTGGTTAAGTGCCGGTCACGGACCTAACTTTGGGTCGTGACACTATCAGGTACTACAAATACATGAAGCAGTTAATAAACAATAAATGTGGAGTATGGAATGAAACATGTCATTTTCATGGAATCCTGACATCGTGGTAGGACCAAAGTCCATCAGGACAATCCAAATCCCAATTTTCTCAAATCAGCCCCCAAATTGGCTCCCATATCATGTAAGTCTCACAAATCCTGAATGTACAATATCAAGTAAATCTCATATATCCTGTATCCAATATCAAGTAAATCTTAAATATCCTAAGTCCAATATCAACTGAATCTCAAATATCCTAAGTATGTTTGCATGAATTATTATGATGATGTATATAAATTGATATGTATACATATATATTAGCGTCCCATTCCACTAATATATATATATATATATATATATATATATATATATGCATATATAACAGCGTCCCATTCCACTGTTATATATACTTAGGAGTAAAAATATCATGAAACCAATGTGTCAAGCATCGACACAAAAATACTGATCTATTAGGTGCTGTGATTGGTTCAAAAGAGTGTGTTTGTAGTTTTTAACCGCAATCAGAACGGTGTCGCGTGTAGCTAGACCGAGGTGAGTACGGGTCGTCCTCTGGGAAACGTGGAACCTTTTACTCTTACTTTAGATGTTTTGAGAAAGAGAGGAGGGATAAAGAATTTTTATAGAATGGTTTCTAGATCTACGTTAAACAAGAATGTAAAATATAGATCTAGATTATTTTAGAGATGTAGATAATATAATAAGAAGGCTTGTAGGGTTCGTTAGGATTTAGTAGTTATGGAAGATTAATTAAAAGTTACCCTTTTTATCCATTAATAGATTTAGAACTAGAACGACGGTGATGCGTGTAGATTAGGGTTTCTGGAGGGAAAAGGAATCCCACCCTTAACCCTTTTCTCGACACGGAACTCCGTTCATATCTAGCCTTTACCAAAACAATCATTAATCTAATCTCTAATCGCGGTCGGAACTAGCAAAGAATTGCTAGCGCGCCCGATTAGGATGTTAATGATTCTTTTGATAAAGTTCCTAAACTTTATAGGACTTAAAAAGGGTTTAGTTATTTTCATCGTCCATTAGCCTACCCTAATCCTACGAACCCTAACAAGCGGAGAATTACTCGCGCATGTTGGGAGAAGAAGATGAAAAGAAAGAGAGGAAAAACATAATGTAAAATGCAAAAAGAATTAAATAAAATAACTACCTTTATTAATCAACTTGAACAATCTACACTTTTATTCCGTAGAAAATGATTACAAACTAGTTGCTTCTCGATCTTTCCTAAGGAGGTAGACGAACAGTTGATGATCAGCCTGGATGCGTGAGCGTCTGGGGCTTCGTGATCTCGTCAGCTTGATCCTTTTCCAAGAGGCTCTCGGTGCTCTTTTATAGTGAAAAGCCAGAATCTTTTAGTTGGAAACTTGGTAAAATTCAGCAAAGATTGATACCCCAAATTTTTACCAAATGATTCCTCTAGAATGCCGTGGATCCGCGGCCAAAGGGGGGGTATGGCCGCGGATCCGCTGCCATTTGATCTCAACTCTCCATCATTTTTCCGGGGCTCTATAGTTGGGACATGTGGCAATCCTAGGCACCTTCATAATTCAGAAATCTTCTCTCGGTTGCTTCCAGACTTGGTCTCCAAGTTTTGCTTCTTAATTTGGCAAGTTTTCTTCAACAACTTGATTTACTTGATTCTAGCCTTGGAAAATTTTGCATAACTTGGAAATATTCTGCACAACAACTCAAATAAGATTTTAGTAGACTTTGTTCTACTAGGATTAGGTCAATAATATTATTTGCATACATTTTCCTACCAAATGATAATTAAAATATATTAACACATGGAAAATAATGTTTTTACACATAAACCCTCATATGTACAATATATTATAATAAAGTCCTTTTTTAATATGAAAATGGTAGGAAAAATGTAATACAAATGTGCAGTTTTATCAACTGAACAAATACCCCCAAACTTATCTTTGATTGTCCCGAGCAAACTAGTTTATTCAAGAGGAGAAAAAGAAAGGAGAAAACTAAGCACACTTTCGTAGGCAAACACGATTGCACTGAGCACGTGCAACAAGCCGTTAAACCTCTAGGTGTCCCTAGTAGGAGGAGTATTGTCTCCTGAGGGTTTTCAGCGGATTACACCCACAAAATCCTATAACAAAAGAGAGATGGTGAAATTTATATATAAAGATAAGAACCATAAAAGAAAGACTTTGAAAATAAGAGTTTCCAACTATACTAGCTTTTCAGTTGTCATGAGCCCTATCTTAATAGTCATGAAAAAATGTTAGAAATCACATCATCCCTCAATAAAACATCGTCTTTATTCTTCATTCCTACCTTTCATCCAAACATTGATCATATATCCCCACGTGTGTGTAAAGAACATCCCTATACTCGGAGAATTCAATTCATGCTATCATACTCTTGTCCATCTACATTAGTACTTTTTAATTTGATGAATATTTAGATTTGTTCATACATTTTCATGCGACCGTTAATACTTCTTGAGGTACTAACCAACCGATTACTCATGTGTTTGCTGATTAGGTGATATTATTTTCCTTGTCTTGCACCACCTAAGGCTTAGCAGCGACTCCCAGACCAGTTGGCCTTAGGGCACTAGGTGAAGAGGCACCCTCGCTATATTTTTTTTATTGCTGCCTTGGCGATAACAAAACCAGTGTTCATTTTTTTCTTTTCACCCTTTTTATATTTTCTTCATTTTTTTTATTTACTTCATACTTTGGCTTTTAGACAAGAGCATTTCAAGGTATCCTCTACTATCCCGAGTTTCAAGACGTGTGTAAGTGCAAATAGTAGGGTATCAACATTCAAATGTTTGGCTTCCAGAATAGAAACTATTTTTCAGACTTATTTTTATCCTCAGATTAGTGACTTCCTTCATCTTACTAACCCTTGGGACAACAGCTCATAACTACTTATTACTAGTTCGTTTAAGAAAACTTCTAATTTTCTTGGTTTTCTTAAATTATTCCTATCTTTTGGATGTAATTTCTCACTTTCTACTCTTTTATTATAAAAAATTTTAATGCCCGGTGTCAAAGATAATTCAGTGAATACAAACCTCCCCCCAAACCTGTTTTCAGCAGTGTCCGCACTGATGTAGCCTTTTGAGAACAAGGACCTGTATACTAAGGGAGAGATACAAGGGGTAAAATAATAGTTAAATGAAAAATTCCCCCAAACTTATTCTTTGACACGCACAGATATTCAATCAATTCATTTTTTACTCACCTCCATTCTTAAAATGTGAAAAAGTTATCAAAACATGGAGGTGAGGCGGAGGAATTTTAGTTTTGATAAAGCAGCTCCTGTAAAAACAGGAGCTCCTCCGCGGGGTCAGCAGAAAAATACGGTTTTAATCTATGCCCATTCACTTTAAAAATCGAACCGTTTTTCAAATTTTCGACTTCAACTGCCCCGTGCGGGTGTACATACCACACCACAAAAGGTCCTTTCCAACGAGATTTAAGCTTACCCGGATGGAGATGGAGACGGGAATCGTAAAGAAGGACTTGGTTCCCTGATGTGAAGGTTTTTCTAAAAAGATTTTTATCATGGAACACTTTAGTCCTGGTCTTTACTATCACCGTATTATCGTAAGCTTCATCGCGGAGTTCTCTTAGCTCATTTAACTGCAGTTTCCGATAGCTGCCTGCATGATCAAGATCAAAATTAAGCTCTTTAATAGCCCACATTGCTTTATGTTCGATCTTGATAGGAAGGTGGCATACCTTCCCAAACACAAGGCGGTATGAAGACATACCAAGATCGGTCTTATAAGCGGTGCGGAATGCCCAAAGAGCATCCGTCAATTTGGTTGACCAATCTTTACGGTTCTTAGAAACCGTTTTCTCCAATATCTGTTTGATCTGCCTATTTGAGATCTCAGCCTGCCCGCTTGTTTGGGGGTGATAGGGCGTAGAAACCTTATAGGTGATTGAATATTTCCGCATCAAGGCCTCGAAAGACCTATTGCAGAAATGTGTCCCGTTGTTGCTAATGATAGCGCGAGGGTGTCCGAATCGCGAAAAGATATTTTCTTTAAGGAACTTAATGACAACTTTGTTGTCATTAGTGCGACACGGTATAGCTTCTACCCACTTCGAGACATAATCAACCGCTAACAAGATATATAGATTCCCTAAGGAGTTGGGAAAATGGCCCATAAAATCTATACCCCAAACATCAAATATTTCCACAACCAATATAGGTTGGAGCGGCATCTCGTTCCTTCGTGAAATCTGACCCAAATGCTGACATCGCGGACAAGTTTTGCAATGTTCAAATGCATCTTTAAATAATGTTGGCCAATAAAAGCCACATTGCAAAACTTTTTCCGCCGTTTTTCGAGGTCCAAAATGACCGCCGCATGCCTGATCATGACAGAATGATAACACGCTCTTGAATTCATCGTTAGGGACACACCTGCGAATGATTTGATCGGAACAATACTTGAATAGATAAGGTTCATCCCAGTAAAAATATTTTACTTGGGATAGAAATCGAAGTTTGTCTTGTTTCGACCAATCACTAGGAATAAGCCCCGTAGCAAGATAGTTCACGATATCCACGAACCAAGGTTCGTAGGATATATTCAAGAGCTGTTCGTCAGGAAATGAGTCATTTATCGGCACGGTCACAGTTGGTGAAGAAGTGATGCGTGAAAGATGGTCGGCTACAACGTTTCACATCCACTCTTGTCTTTGATAACAAGATCAAATTCTTGTAACAATAGGATCCAACATATTAGCCTGGCCTTTGCATCCTTCTTTGTTAAAAGATGTCGTAGGGCGGAGTGATCTGTGTAAACCACAATAGGTGAGCCAATCAAGTAGGGCCGGAATTTCTCTAATGCAAATACAACTGCCAAGAGTTCTTTCTCGGTAGTTGTGTAATTTATTTGTGCATCATTCAAGGTCCTACTTGCATAGTAAATGACATGTGGCATCTTATCAATGTGTTGTCCTAAGACCGCACCAATAGCAAAATCTGATGCATCACACATAAGCTCGAATGGGTGGTTCCAATCCGGAGATGATAAAACGGGGGCTGTAGTGAGTGATTCTTTAAGCGATTCAAAAGCATCCTCACAATCCGAATCAAAGTGAAAAGTAGTATCCTTGGCCAATAGAAGGGTTAAGGGTCTAGCAATTTTGCTAAAGTCCTTAATAAATCTCCTATAAAATCCTGCATGACTAAGGAAGGATCGTATATCTTTGACGCAATTGGGACGAGGGAGGTTTTGAATGACATCTATTTTAGCTCTGTCAACCTCAATGCCTTTATGTGAAATTATATGGCCAAGTACAATACCTTCTTGGACCATAAAATGACATTTTTCCCAATTCAAAGTCAAGTTCTTATCCTTACAGCGGGTAAGAACAGCGTCAAGATTACGAAGGCAGTCCTCAAAGGAGTCCCCAAAAATGGAGAAATCGTCCATAAAATTTTCCAGAAAATTTTACACCATATCTGAAAATATCCCCATCATGCACCGTTGAAATGTAGCGGGAGCGTTGCATAACCCAAAGGGCATGCGTCTATAAGCCAAAGTTCCGAAAGGACAAGTAAAAGTGGTTTTATCTTGATCCTTTTCGGCGATGGGGACCTGGTTATAGCCAGAGTATCCGTCCAAGAAACAGTAGTATTCGTGTCCCGCTAATCGTTCTAACATCTGGTCAATGAAAGGTAGAGGGAAGTGATCTTTCCTCGTCGCGGCATTGAGTTTCCTGTAATCAATACATACGCGCCACCCAGTTTGGGTACGTGTTTGGATTAACTCATTAGCCTCATTAGTGATGACCGTGATGCCAGACTTTTTAGGGACCACATGAATTGGACTTACCCATTGGCTATCAGATATGGGGTAAATTATTCCACTATCAAGGCACTTGACGATTTCTTTCTTTACCGCTTCCTTCATAACGGGATTTAACCGTCTTTGTGGGTCTCGGGTTGGTTTGGCTTCATCCATCAGATGTATGTTATGTTCAACAATTAAGGGACTAATCCCTTTGATGTCAGCCATTGTCCAACCAAATGCTTCCCGATTCGATCTCAACACTGCCAAAAGTGCATTCTCTTGCTCTACGGCTAGAGAAGCGGATATAATTACTGGCAAAGTCTCATTCTCTCCTAAATATGTATATTTAAGATGAGAAGGTAGCGGTTTGAGATCAAGAATTGGCGGAGAGACAATAGAAGGAGGGGTAACGGAATGATATTCGGACTCCTTAAGAGGTTCAAAACTTGTATAAGATATTGACTCGGAAAGTGCTGCTGACTTTTGCAACGAGTCAACGGGTTCAATCTCAAGGTCGGACTCATTGAACATATCCTCACTGTGAAGTGGTGCAAGATCAAACGATGTCTCATTAGTGTTGTCGAGAACATCAAAGCAAAGCTCCTCATCCATGCAGCTTTCGGAAGCTATCTCGTGGATGGAACAAACATCCAGCAAATGAGCAGAAGGTTCTGATGGCTGACTTCCTAGCTTGTAAATATTAAGCTCAATTGTCATTTTCCCGAAGGATAAGTTCATAGAATCGTTACGACAATTAATCACAGTGTTAGAAGTTGCTAGGAAGGGTCGACCAAGTATCACCAGGATTTGATTGCGTGGGTTGGCCACAGGTTGTGTATCTAAAACAATAAAGTCTACGGGAAATATGAATTCCCCGACTTTAATCAACACATCCTCTAGTTCGCCCCGAGGTTTGGTGATAGATCGTTTTGCCATTTGGAGAGTACAATGGGCGGGTTTTAACTCTCCAATTCCTAACTGCTCGTATACTGAATAAGGAAGCAAGTTGATGCTAGCGCCTAGATCGAGTAAAGCACGATTTATATTTTTACCCCTAATAGAAATAGAGATTGTAGGACAGCCGGGGTCCTTACGTTTCTTTGGTATTTGTTGGGTAAAAGCTGTGCTAATATTACTCGTCATGAAAACCTTTTTAGGCACTTGAGTTTTTCTCTTCCTAGTGCACAAGTCTTTAAGGATTCTTACATAAGACGGGACTTGTTGAATAGCATCTAGGAGAGGAATATTCACACTAACTTGCTTAAACATTTCCACAATCTTCTCCATTTGCGGGTTAGGTCTGTTGGCCCTTAATCGGTTTGGAAATGGAGCTCGATCAATAAGTTTTGGGTCCAACGTTTGTGGAGAAGACTGTGGGGACGGATTCGATCCCAAAATTGGAGTGGGCATCGACTTAGATAGATTTGGCGAAATGGGCGAAGGGTTCGAGCCTTGGGAAAAAACGGAGAATAGGCTCGGTTGAAGGTGGAAGACTAGACGAATTAGGGTAAGAAGAAGAAGAAGCTGGGGTATCAAATGTGTCACTAACATCAAACTACTCACCTACTAGGTTGTTCAGCACTCTCCCCGATCTCAACGTAGTAATGGCATTCACATTATGACTTTGTGAATGGCCAGGATTCGGTAGGGGTTGAGATGGGAGTTTCCCTTTCTCTCTCGCACTCATTGCGGCGTTTAACTGTGCGATTTGGTTTTCTATTGATTTGATACTCTCCCCATGGGAGGAGGGGTTTTTCGTTAGGGTATCAATAGAAGACCTCATCTCAGCCGAAATTTGCATGGATTTTTTCATGAACATATCCAAAGTTTGTGCAAGTGAGTTGTCAGTACCGGCCACTTGTGGTGTAGAAATGTTGGCCGTATTTTGGAAATTCTGTGACTGAAAGGGGGGATGATTCTGTAGTTATGGTTGCTGTGGAGGAGATCTTTGATAATTACTTTGTTGGTTTTGATTCCAAGCAAAGTTGGGATGATTCCTCCATCCTTGATTGTACGTGGAAGAATAAGGGTCGTTTCTAGGTCGCTGCTGAAAAGCAGCATTAGCTTGAAACGATGCATTCATAGGACATTCTTCCGTTAAGTGTGAAGGATCCGAACAGCAACCACAGACGGTCTTAGGAAGCGTGACCTGATTTAGGGAGAATGATGAGAACTTGTTTTCAATAGCATCGAGTTTCTTCTGAATTGCTGCCATTTCGGCTTTTACTGCGATAGAAACATCGAGCTGGTGAATACCTCCCTTAGTTGAAGGTGGTCTTACGCTTTCCCACTGCAACGTGTGTTCAGCAAGGTCTTCCAGATATTTCCATGCTTCACCGTCATCTTTAGACATGAAATTGCATTGACACATTGTTTCAAGCATCTGCTTTGTCGCTGGATTAATGCCCTCATATATAATCCGATATAAATCCCATCTTTGTATTCCGTGATGGGGGCATTGGACAAGCAGATCTTTGAAACGTTCAAAGCACTTCCAAAATGGTTCATTGGGAAGCTGGGTGAACTGGTTGATCTCGCTCCTAATATGGGCAGTCTTATGGTTTGGGTAAAACATCTTAAGAAATGCTATGACAAATTCATCCCAATTAGTGATAAAGTGTGCGACAGTATTATAAAGCCATTTTTCTGCCAAGTTGCACTGTGTGAATGGGAGAAGACGCAAACGCATAACATCTAAAGTTAATTGTGAAGTACCCATCATTGCGCATACGTTTTCGAATTTGGTGATGAAAACGTACGCGTCTTCCGATTCAAGCCCGTGAAATTTGGGCAGCAGGTTGATGTAGTGGGGTTTAATTTCGAAATTATCCCCGTTAGGTGGTGGAAGAGATGGACAAGTGGGAAGAGGACCACGGATAGGATAGCATCTCTCTTGGAGAGAAATGCGCGGTGGATTCTGCGCACCTTCGGGCGGTGGCAGCGTGGTGTTATAATTTGATGGGGTGCCGTCCATCTCGGTTGATGTGGTGTGTGGTGGGGGAAAAGAAGATGAAGAAGTACCGACTTCGGCGTCGATAGCAGGAACGCGGACAAGACGGGCACTAGGATCCCGTGTCCAGCCGAGCATGCACTAAGCGGGTTTAGTGCAAGTGGCAGCGTGTGTGTGACTTTAAAATTGGCTTATTTTTTAAAAAGTGGGACTCAAGACAAATCACCCTAAGATGCACAAGCAACCCTAGAACTAAGGTCACCTAGGTCAGTCTCTAGACCGCTCCTAGACTTCCAAAGGACAAGCCGCAAGATCAATCCTCTACCGCCTCCGTACTACCCTTGTAGCCAGGTAAGTGCCAGGTAAGTGGGAAGGAACCACGTCGTGGGCCTAATTAAAAATCACTAGCCTTTGTCACACTTGCCTAGGCACTACAAAAGTAATGCGGATAAACGATAGATTACCCACGACCTTCCTCTGTCCTTATTGAGCGCGACAGTCCTTAGAGTCTGGTCTAGATATTTTTTAAATTAATGAAGGGTTGATCTATATGCTCGGTTTATGATTTGTAGGGCTTAGGAAGGGTGATGAAATCCCCACCTAATCTTGATTTGGTCTTTGCCCCTTAAAATCCGTATTAAATATGCAAAACAAAACCAATCACAAAACTTTTGCAAAAAGATTTTTTAGCGGCGCAATTTTGCAAAGAATCCTGCAGAAAATAGATTTTATTGGATTTGAGGAGATAGAGAAGGAGTTAAGAAAGATACCAAAGAATTCTGTGGCCCTAACTCTTCTATCCTGCTGCGATTCCGCCGCACAAACTGCCTTTATGCCGCGGTTCCGCCGCGTGGCAGAGGGATCACTTGATGAAAATTTTTGTATAGCCTTTTGTGCTCCTCTGGATCTCTAAAAATGTCTCTGTTCCCTGTTCCCCTTAATTCTGTGTCTCCAGATCTCCTTGCAAAAATTCACGCACAAATCGTTAAATATGCAATTTGCAGTTTTGTGTTAATAATGATATGACTCGTCTAAGAATCCAACACAAATAGTAAAAATAAAAAATTACGCACGTATCCCCGGCAGCGGCGCCATTTTATTGGTTCGAAAGAGTGTGTTTGTAGTTTTTAACCGCAATCAGAACGGTGTCGCGTGTAGCTAGACCGAGGTGAGTATGGGTCGTCCTCTGGGAAACGTGGAACCTTTTACTCTTACTTTAGATGTGTTGAGAAAGAGAGGAGGGATAAAGAATTTTTATAGAATGGTTTCTAGATCTACGTTAAACAAGAATGTAAAATATAGATCTAAATTATTTTAGAGATGTAGATAATATAATAAGAAGGCTTGTAGGGTTCGTTAGGATTTAGTAGTTATGGACGATTAATTAAAAGTTACCCTTTTTATCCATTAATAGATTTAGAACTAGAATGACGGTGATGCGTGTAGATTAGGGTTTCTGGAGGGAAAAGGAATCCCACTCTTAACCCTTATCTCGACACGGAACTCCGTTCATATCTAGCCTTTACCAAAACAATCATTAATCTAATCTCTAATCGCGGTCGGAACTAGCAAAGAATTGCTAGCGCGCCCGATTAGGATGTTAATGATTCTTTTGATAAAGTTCATAAACTTTATAGGACTTAAAAAGGGTTTAGTTATTTTCATCGTCCATTAGCCTACCCTAATCCTACGAACCCTAACAAGCGGAGAATTACTCGCGCATGTTGGGAGAAGAAGATGAAAAGAAAGAGAGGAAAAATATAATGTAAAATGCAAAAAGAATTAAATAAAATAACTACCTTTATTAATCAACTTGAACAATCTACACTTTTATTCCGTAGAAAATGATTACAAACTAGTTGCTTCTCGATCTTTCCTAAGGAGGTAGACGAACAGTTGATGATCAGCCTAGATGCGTGAGCGTCTGGGGCTTCGTGATCTCGTCGGCTTGATCCTTTTCCAAGAGGCTCTCGGTTCTCTTTTATAGTGCAAAGCCAGAATCTTTTAGTTGGAAACTTGGTAAAATTCAGCAAAGATTGATACCCCAAATTTTTACCAAATGATTCCTCTAGAATGCCGCGGATCCGCGGCCAAAGGGGGGGTATGGTCGCGGATTCGCGGCCATTTGATCTTAACTCTCCATCATTTTTCTGGGGCTCTATAGTTGGGACATGTGGCAATCCTAGGCACCTTCATAATTCAGAAATCTTCTCTCGGTTGCTTCCAGACTTGGTCTCCAAGTTTTGCTTCTTAATTTGGCAAGTTTTCTTCAACAACTTGATTTGCTTGATTCTCGTCTTGGAAAATTCTGTACAACTTGGAAATATTCTGCACAACAACTCAAATAAGATTTTAGTAGACTTTGTTCTACTAGGATTAGGTCAATAATATTATTTGCATACATTTTCCTACCAAATGATAATTAAAATATATTAACACATGGAAAATAATGTTTTTACACATAAACCCTCATATGTATAATATATTATAATAAAGTCCTTTTTTAATATGAAAAAGGTAGGAAAAATGTAATACAAATGTGCAGTTTTATCAACTGAACATGCTGTCACCACGACTGGCCCCTGATAGGTACGTAGCATACGCTATTCCGAAAACCCGAGAGCCCAACTTCGACCCTCGTCTTTCGACGTATCCATCCGTACATGACCCCGACCTGTATCCCCACAATACCTGTCGAGTCAAAGGTACTGTCACCGAAAGGTATGGTTCCCCCACTAACTCATCATCTAGCTCCATGAAATTCTTGCCCCGGGGTACCTCCGAGTCCCACCATGTACCCGCACACGGCCCCCTCCTTTCCTCGCGTGGGGTATATTTATATCAGAACCGATAAATCTCATGGTGGATGCTGAAATATCATATCAAGAGAAACCGGGTTTTTCAAATAATGCATAATTTCATGAAACTACCACGGTCCTCAAATCCAGAAAACATCATGAAAAATCCATATCTCAATGCGAAAATCCATGAATATAATATATGCAACAGAAAACTGTAATGTAAGCATATAAAGGAAAAGCCGCTATTTAACTGCAACAAATTAAAATATATATATGCGGTTCCTAATTTCTCCAAGTCTATATAACATCAAATAAAGGTAAACATGTAGCTATAACCAGATATGTGTGTAAACATGAAGGTATAACAAGGTATATGTATCTACCTATCAATAATGATGTAATATACCCTCCAGTTATAAGTGAAGTATGTATGTAAGGTATACATGTAGCTATGTCATTATGTGTGAAATATACCTATCACTAATGGTAACTACATGTAAGCATGTCAAGGCATATGTGTAAGCATGCATGTATATATGTATGCTATATGTCATATGCATAAAGAAATATGAATCAATGTCTTAATATCCCTAATCAAACAATATCATATAGGTATGTGTGTTGTGCGTGTCATGGCAATTATTGACAGTGTGTGTGGCATACAATCCGTACTCGTGAAACATGAGCCGTCAATAATTGTGCAGTGTCCTAAAGGTATAAGTCCAAGCACAACAAATAACTAAGCAATAAGTTGTATGCGCAACTCTATATATGAAATAGAATATGCGACAATTCATAACATGTTGGATATAGTGCCCTCAGAGTCAATTATTAGATCACAGGCACATGATTGCAATGATTGAGGGAGGACCTATACCGATAGGACAGTCTTACTCAAGATGATAGTATGCTATCTAGTTTATCTGTATCATCGTGTACATGCTTCAAGTGACCTTGCAGATCACTATTACACGTTGTTGTAGCCCTTAGGATTCTTGCTTGACTACCACCAGTATGATGGCGATCATATACGTGAGAGTTGGGTAGTCTATAAGCACATCCTTAAAGTGGTCCCTAGTCGTGGGAGTTTTCGAGATTGGGTATCGATACTCCATTAGTAGACTAGTGTATACAGTCGAGACCTCGACGAGGGGCGGTGGCCGGTCTCACAAGCCATTGGTGTTAGTTGGTTCACCTAAGATGTATACAGGTGCTCATTGGGTTATGAGTACACCGGACAGGACTCGCCGGGAACATGCTAGTTGGTATTATACCTGACGTCAGATAGCAGTTCCCTGGTGACATGTGTACTGGTTAGTTCATCGACCTGAGATCGTCATTTATCTCGTATGGGTTCCCACTGTGCTTTGATTACTACCCTACCATGGCTCAAAGGAGTCGTGCAAACAGGTTTTAGTTGGGTACAGTCCCGAGCCACATGGAGGCAGTGAGAGGATCGGCATGTAAGTCTACGGTAGTGCCCCGGCAGTCTACAGACGCCAAATGCGGAACAAAAACTTTTTAACTGGCGCTATCGTATACTTTAACCCGGATCTACCATTATTGCTAAACTAACAAACTGTAAAGAGTGTAGAAAGGTTATACCGAACGATCCGAGTCCTTCGTTCTTTAACCATCATCCTACGCTCCGTTGCGGCTGCTCCAATCTCGTCGATCTCCGATATCCTTGTCGAGGTGGCACCACGTCGACGATTCTTTAAACGGGCTCCCGCCTCTGACTTGAGGCAACTCGGTCGTCAAGTTTGCTAAAAGAGACGACCAAGAATGATGTAGAGAATGAGTAGATGACTTTGTCTCACTTCGTCCAAATCCGTGGACGATCGGTTAATGAAGTTGCCGAGGGAATCGGGTGATGGAATGAATTGAGGCAATGAAATTTCCATGCACCCTTAACCATAGTCTTTTCTCACAAGAATGAAATTAATCTCTCTCTCTCTCACTCAAGGGGGCCGGCCACATATAAGTAAAGAGGGAGGTGATAGTAGGAGCAAGGAGGGGGTGACCATAAAAGAAAGAAGCTTATCTTGATCATTAAAGAAAAGCATGACTCATTTAGAAACAATGAATCAAAACAACCTTAGTCATCAAGCATTAATGAACCATTAAATGCATCCAATGAAAACTCAACACCAATTAATCCTAGTCACCTCATCTAGATGCTTCTAGAACACTGACTCACCTCAACTGAAGAAAAGATAAATCCGTCTTTAACTGAATGTTAAAAGACGGCTGATGGAAAACTGGAAACTGGCAACTTCCAAAAGTGATCCTGAAACGACTTTCAGGATAACCCCGAAACTGTATAAATATACCCGCATTTGTATTACGACCGAATACAAATGCAACTGAGACAAAGATATTATACCTACTCAATATAATACTCGGATCCGGCTTAAACCAAAGCCGACCAGTATCACCTGTCCGAAAAATAACACGTGCGTAAACGCACGTGCATTTTCCGAACCCTGCCATAAAACCATATGGCCTCTGCAACGTTTCGCCCGAACTTGGGAAACTGTCTGTGGGGGACTTTAATGACTCGTCAGTACCCTGGCAGTGGGTTTAACCACAAACCGTTAGCGGCACTAGCAATGCGTAACGGCTGCCCATGGACTGACCTCAAGGGAGGCTGATGAGCGAACTCATCCAGAAACCCTACGGAGCCTAACAGTGACAATGTATATACAGTCCGGTCCGTTCGTCTATGAGTATCGCATATCTGCCTAGGGGGCTAGTAACGTCAGACCCCCAATAGCAGTATAAGTCGTGTCAGAGTGTAGCCCAATAACACCCTGAGATACTACTGGAGTACCTACCAGTAAATCTCCTTCCATGGCCATGGACTTTGTGTAATGGCTCTCCTAGACACAGCACGATCTCGCCCCCAATACCGGGAGAGACGAATCCCCTGCCGATCCGCTCATGTGCCTCCATATGGCTCGGGACTGTACCCAAAAACTACCTGTTTGCACGACTCCTTTGAGCCGTGGTAGGGTAGAAATCAAAGCACAGTGGGAACTCATACGAGACAAATGACGACCTCAGGTCGATGAACTAACCTGTACACATGTCACCAGGGAACTGCTATCTGACGATATGTATAATACCAACTAGCAGGTTCCCGGCGAGTCCTGTCCGGTGTACTCATAACCCAATGAGCACCTGTATACATCTTAGGTGATCCAACTGACACCAGTGGCTTGTGAGACCGGCCACCGCCCCTCGTCGGGGTCTCGACTGTACACACTAGTCTACTCCGGAGTATCGATGCCCTGTCTCGAAACTCCCACGACTAGGGACCACAATTAAGGATATGCATATAAACCACCCAACTCTCACGTATATGATCGCCATCATACTGATGGTGGTAAAGCAAGATCCTAAGGGCTCTATCAAAGTGTAACATGTAATCAGTCACCTGAACATGTACACGACTGATAAAGGCAAACCAGATAGCATACTATCATCTCGAGTAAGACTGTCCTACCGGTATAGGTCCTCCGCAATCATTGCAATCACGTACCTGTGATCCAATAATTGACTATGAGGGCACTATCTCCAACAATCTCCCACTTGCACTCAAGGCTAATTATTGCGATGTCGACTACTCACAGCCCGTGTGAAACCGAACATCCAACTCCTCTACTAATCAGTATCACAAAGCCCGTTTGTAAAACTATTGTGTTCGAGAAATAGCCTTAGTGAGTGGATCCGCCTAGAAGTTTCTTTCTGTATCTCTCTTAATCTCAAATTCGCGGAGAAAGCCATCTCCCGAAACGAGTAATATCTGTCTTAGAATATGTCTGGATATCTGATGGGACCTAGTTCATAAATGAACTCCAAATCCAAACTTCTTAGACTGTATCAATCACTGAACCAAATCAGTATCCGGCACCATGCCTCCCACAGTATTCTCTTGGACCACCTGTCCATAATACTGTCCCTCTTCATCAGAGGGTAAACTATAACTCTGACAATCACTCTATCATCCATGTCACCTTTGAAGCTTGGAATGATAACCGTCTCCCGAAGGGGGCTGCCGTCATCAAATCCGTAGAACATGTACTTATGTTCTAAAACTGCTTTCTTATGTTTCTCCAGGATTGGATTAATACAAACTTATTGCATCTAGTGCAAAACCAACATTTAGTGTGGTACTTGACATCTCATGATTGACTCAATTGTCTAAGCAAGTGATCTGCGAATCATGCACATCCCTCTCCCCTTTAGTCTATACGACACCTTTAGAGAGGGTGACTCCATCACCTGCAGGTACACCACCATGCTAGGAGTCATCTATTCTAAAAACCATTAGAATACTGTCAAAGTACCTACATTGGGAAACTACCCAAATCCAGATCTAAAACCATAGATCTAGAAACCAGAATGTCAAATATTATATCCATATCCTGTCTGGAGAAACAACTGTATGACGACCACAGTTCAACCGATCGTAGTATAGGAATTTTACTTCCTACTCTGTGTATGTCATCCAGATACCATGACATCACACCCTACTAGCTTCTTAACAGATCCATCCCCCATTCTGATTGAAGTCAAAACCATGACTGTCATATCAAAATTAGATGATCTATCTCCGCTATAACTGCTCTAGTCTATAAATAGACATAAGCTACTTGTCCACTATGCTTCCGATGCTCCCACTGACTACGACAACCCTCCTACCGGGTCTCATAGCCTGGAACAACAGTAGTGTCAAGTCTGGGTAGATAAGAACCTCCCTGTCACCGTCCTTGAGGCTACCGAAGTACCTCTCGGGTGTCTGAGGTTACCCACCATATCTGCGGAGTGGCTATTGGAATGTCAAACCTGATTGAATATATAGGTCCTATTAAATTTTCCGTAATCGTTTGCGGTTCTGGAATCACTTCCAGTTCTACCATACTCCCACTACTGTTTTCTGAAAAAGATCCATTTTTACTAAAACTGTGGCAAGTCAAGAACAATATCACTATTGATCTTCCAAATGGTAGAATATCAACCCTCGTCATAGCCAGGGTCAACCCACAAACAGCCATTACAGAAACGTGCCCTGAGTTATTTAGAGTCTGGTTTTAAGCATAAGCTGGACAACTCCCCGTACCTTAATATCTTTTATGGTACGAACTATTCTATATCCAATATAGAAACTTTGGCACTAATTTAATTGGAACCAGATTCAAATCATGCAACTATTTCCAGTGCATATCAACTTAATGGAAAGAGGCTAATCAGCATTACTCAACTTAGGAATCCATCCAATTATGAGTAACCTGAAAGAGAAAACTCGTTTCTCAAAACCATCACTATCATCTGGATACCAATCACAAGAATCTACATCTTCGATCTCTTTGAAGAATCCCGATACTTGTGACACCTGGTTCTCTACTTTATTCTTATACCCACAACTTCTCAAAACTTAGACCTTGTATTTCTACGAAATACTCGTCTAAATACTAGAGAAGTTATAAGTAAACAGAACATAGTACGAGGACCTATCCCTTTGTCCTGATGGACACTTGGACAACATACAATACTCTGTATAAGTCCGCTGAGTTAAACAACTCAAAACCTGTGCGTCGTAGGTTGAAAACTGTACCCTGGCGATTTCCTCAAATATCACCAATTACAATGAATTCCGATATAATGAGGATAATTACCTAATTCCCAATAACTTACTCCCACTCATCATCTGTAAAACCATACAGATATGAGAATGAAACCTGGTAAATACATACCCTTGGAGTAAGTGTTTAATCGGGAAAACAGTTTTTCCTTTAACGATGCACTGAAACATGAAAATGTTTCGTAGGGGTATCCTGGTATTTATAGTAATGCCTCTTCCATAATCCAATTCATGACTTCAACCGTATATTTTATTGCCATCTCTCCAAATCCCTTTATTTGTCTTTAGTCGTTACCTTCTGTACACCATCGTTAGGCTAAATGGTTTTCTTCCTTTCCTACCGTTCGGCACCAGCCTATAGTTTGGAAGAAGACTATCCAGTAAGCATAATAGGTGTACCCTCCTAAACCAAGGAGTACTCGCATCTCGAGAGAAGGTGATGATAAAAGACAACTGAATAATACCTTATTCTTTTTAAAGGTGAAATAGGAGTGGCGATGAAGTACGCGGTTTTGGTCGTGAATGATATCAGTCGCAATTTACTTTGCCCTCTTTCTAATCCCTTTATTTTGTCTTTACATATTACCTTCTGCACACCCTACTTAGGCTAATTGGTTTTCTTCATTCCCTACCTTTCGGCACCAGCTTATGGTTTGGAATAAGACTATCCAATAAGCGTAATAGGTGTACTCTCCTAAACCAAGGAGCTCTCGCAACCTGAGAGAAGGTGATAATAAAAGACAACTGAATAAACCAATTCTATTTCTCCTGTACCTGGATCCATCCTCGAAGAAGTCCCTTCGAGTTCGTATATAACCATACGATGGATCTATCCAATGGAAGTGGATATCCGTAGTAATACGGGTGTTCTGAGAAATTCAAAGGGTAAAAGAAGGAGTGGCAATGACTTATGCAATTCAGACAATCCAAAAGCCAGTATGTTAAGAAGGTTCGGTCAACCTGGTCACTGAGTCAAAGTCTAGGGTCGGTCAAAGGTCGCTGCCAAAGAGAGAGAGAAAAGAAACACTCTGCGTGCACTCTAACCTAGATCAGAATGGTTATCACTTTATCTAATCCGGAAACCTCCCACTGTCCTGTCAAATTCTCCTCCAAACCTGAAAGAAGAATCAATCGGGATCACCCGAAGAGTAAACCAACTCATCAGTGGGAATCGGGATCCAACTCTCATCGCATGATAACGTGACAGAATCCACTCGCGTTATCACACTCCAGAAGGTATGCGCATGCCTGGCAAGTTTCAGTTTCTTTAGAAACTCCCGATATGATTTTTACCCCATGTTCTTATGACCTTGGCGAAAGTCAACAAATCATAAGTCACATGTCAAGTTCTGCCCGTCATTATCTTGTTAATTTGAACCCACACGTACATACCCTTGACGAAAGCCAACAAGGTAATACGACTGTCCCAAACCAACACATCTATCTATGCAACAAATGAATACCCCAGCAACTACCAAACACTATGCCTTGACGAAAGCCAACAAACATAGCTTGAATATTTCTGACCATCCATAAGAAACGACGGAGGTCTACGGCTGGTTTTTGGCGAAAAACCTTTAACGTAATGAACTTGATCTCGTTGAAGGAACCTGATAGCTTTTTAAAATATAGTGGCGAAAACCTTTTGCTAAAGAGGTCACTCCCGGTAAAGGGATCTCGGCTCTTTCCTCGTGGAATGAGGTGCAGGATATTCCACTGAATACCGCTATGCAAAGCAACATGTAATCGACTATAGTGAAGTTATTACCCTGACGCAAAATTCTGCCCAAGGGGTCAGTCCCGGTGAAGGGATATCAGCCCATGCCCCATCGAATGAGGTGCAGGATATTCCACTGAATACCGCTATGCAAAACAAAAGGAAACGTCTTTGCAATAACACTTTTTTAAATTTGTTCCAACAACATCCAAACAGGTTTGTTTTACTTTGCATTGATCAAAATCAACGCAGTCCCATCAACCGATCACACCAGAAAAGAACGAAAATAAAATGTACGTATATGCCATCCGTATTTGTCACTGGGTCCCGTCATCACCCGTTAGGTTACTTAACTAACGACAGAGCGGGGACTGGACTAGCGCGGGTGTAAAACATATACAACATCTAATAGTATATAAGCCAATATACAATAATCGCTCCAGGCGTGATAATATGCAACATTACAGAAAAGTAATAAGCATCACAGAACAATACAGATAATCTGGGATCCCCGAGTTTCATAGAGCCGCTGCTGAAACTCGATGTTCCCCTGTCGTGTGGATAGCCTGTGCAATGAAACCTAGACCCCCTACGGGTGCGGCAAGTTACCCACCAAAACCTGAAGCGAGGCAGCCCCTACAACATAGTGAATGGACCACCCAGCACTTCATGGAATCCGGTAGCTTGAGCACCCCTCCTTGGGTCAACCTGTACCCCCTACGAGTGCGGCGAATAGTCTGCCAATTCTAGAGTGGGGCCCCTCTGCCTCTCAAAGCCATGAGATGCGGACCCGTTGCTTCTCAGAACCCGGCTATCCGTGCACTCCGTCTCGGGGCAAAACCTAGTACAGTAATGAAAAATAGTACAATAGGTACATCGACCGCAACCTGGTCGTGCCCCAAAAGAATATTATACAATAGGCAGTGACGGCAGTCCACAAGTTGGACGCTCGCCCCGCAATATCAAATGTACAAATAAACTCAACCTGTACTACCATTGCACACTGCTATCCACCACGACAAATCCGCAACAACACAGCACAACACAGAACATCAACGCGAATGTCACGTTCGCAAACCCGTCTAAAAGAACTATAGCAATCAGACACGGTTTACCGATCAAATGACATTCCCGGTCGGAGATATAATGTAAGCACTGTAAACTAACATGTTTAAATTTCGATCGACCAAATATCAAGAAGTGGGCCCTACGACTTACTGGTGAACAGTAACAAAACCTGGGCCCAAATGATATATACCACAAACCACAAAATCTAGAGAAGAACATACTGTTCAATTTTGGGAGCATGATCTCACCAAGTGGCGGCGGATCCGCGGCCAAACCATGGGTTTGGCCGCGTTTCCGCGGCGGCTTGGTGGGATCACGTGCCCAAATTTGGTCCGTGTTCTTAGAAAAGCCTGCACAGATTTTTGAGACATGTAGAAAAATTTTAGGAGACCATTTAAAATCGACAGAAACTGTGAGCTTGGAATTTTGCAATTTTCGATTTCCGGTTTGATCGAAGTTTTAAACGCGTTAGCACAAGTTAGCATAGCAAAATGGTTAGGCTCTGATACCACTGTAAGTCTACGGTAGCGCCCCGGCAGTCTACAGACGCCAATTGCGGAACAAAAACTTTTTAACTGGCGCTATCGTATACTTTAACCCGGATCTACCATTATTGCTAAACTAACAAACTGTAAAGAGTGTAGAAAGGTTATACCGAACAATCCGAGTCCTTCATTCTTTAACCATCATCCCACGCTCCGTTGCGGCTGCTCCGATCTCGTCGATCTCCGATATCCTTGTCGAGGTGGCACCACGTCGACGATTCTTTAAACGGGCTCCCGCCTCTGACTTGAGGCAATTCAGTCGTCAAGTTTGCTAAAAGAGACGACCAAGAATGATGTAGAGAATGAGTAGATGACTTTGTCTCACTTCGTCCAAATCCGTGGACGATCGGTTAATGAAGTTGCCGAGGGAATCGGGTGATGGAATGAATTGAGGCAATGAAATTTCCATGCACCCTTAACCATAGTCTTTTCTCACAAGAATGAAATTAATCTCTCTCTCTCTCACTCAAGGGGGCCGGCCACATATAAGTAAAG
Organism: Agapanthus africanus; assembly: GCA_030015575.1. NCBI lineage: Eukaryota > Viridiplantae > Streptophyta > Magnoliopsida > Asparagales > Amaryllidaceae > Agapanthus > Agapanthus africanus. Next base: position 127,839,629 of record JASDDO010000016.1, on the reverse strand, counting down.
AGGGAGGTGATAGTAGGAGCAAGGAGGGGGTGACCATAAAAGAAAGAAGCTTATCTTGATCATTAAAGAAAAGCATGACTCATTTAGAAACAATGAATCAAAACAACCTTAGTCATCAAGCATTAATGAACCATTAAATGCATCCAATGAAAACTCAACACCAATTAATCCTAGTCACCTCATCTAGATGCTTCTAGAACACTGACTCACCTCAACTGAAGAAAAGATAAATCCGTCTTTAACTGAATGTTAAAAGACGGCTGATAGAAAACTGGAAACTGGCAACTTCCAAAAGTGATCCTGAAACGACTTTCAGGATAACCCCGAAACTGTATAAATATACCCGCATTTGTATTACGACCGAATACAAATACAACTGAGACAAAGATATTATACCTACTCAATATAATACTCGGATCCGGCTTAAACCAAAGCCGACCAGTATCACCTGTCCGAAAAATAACACGTGCGTAAACGCACGTGCATTTTCCGAACCCTGCCATAAAACCATATGGCCTCTACAACGTTTCGCCCGAACTTGGGAAACTGTCTGTGGGGGACTCTAATGACTCGTCAGTACCCTGGCAGTGGGTTTAACCACAAACCTTCAGCGGCACTAGCAATGCGTAACGGCTGCCCATGGACTGACCTCAAGGGAGGCTGATGAGCGAACTCATCCAGAAACCCTACTGAGCCTAACAGTGACAATGTATATACAGTCCGGTCCGTTCGTCTATGAGTATCGCATATCTGCCTAGGGGGCTAGTAACGTCAGACCCCCAATAGCAGTATAAGTCGTGTCGGAGTGTAGCCCAATAACACCTGAGATACTACTGGAGTACCTACCAGTAAATCTCCTGCCATGGCCATGAACTTTGTGTAATGGCTCTCCTAGACACAGCACGATCTCGCCCCCAATACCGGGAGAGACGAATCCCCTGCCGATCCGCTCACGTGCCTCCATATGGCTCGGGACTGTACCCAAAAACTACCTGTTTGCACGACTCCTTTGAGCCGTGGTAGGGTAGAAATCAAAGCACAGTGAGAACTCACACGAGACAAATGACGACCTCAGGTCGATGAACTAACCTGTACACATATCACCAGGGAACTGCTATCTGACGATATGTATAATACCAACTAGCAGGTTCCCGGCGAGTCCTGTCCGGTGTACTCATAACCCAATGAGCACCTTATACATCTTAGGTGATCCAACTGACACCAGTAGCTTGTGAGACCGGCCACCGCCCCTCGTCGGGGTCTCGACTGTACACACTAGTCTACTCCGGAGTATCGATGCCCTGTCTCGAAACTCCCACGACTAGGGACCACAATTAAGGATATGCATATAAACCACCCAACTCTCACGTATATGATCGCCATCATACTGATGGTGGTAAAGCAAGATCCTAAGGGCTCTATCAAAGTGTAACATGTAATCAGTCACCTGAACATGTACACGACTGATAAAGGCAAACCAGATAGCATACTATCATCTCGAGTAAGACTGTCCTACCGGTATAGGTCCTCCGCAATCATTGCAATCACGTACTTGTGATCCAATAATTGACTATGAGGGCACTATCTCCAACACGGCAGGGGTTTCGTCTCTCCCGGTATTGGGGGTGAGATCGCGCTGTGTCTAAGAGAGCCATTACACGAAGTCCTTGGCCAAGGCAGGAGATTTACTGGTAGGTATTCTAATAGTATCTCAGGGTGTTCTGGGCTACACCCCGACACGACTTGTACCGCTTTTGGGGGTCTGACTTTTACTAACCCCCTAGGCCCGACATGCGATGCTCAAAGATGAATGGACCGGACTGTACGAATATTGTCACTGACAGGCTTAGTAGGGTGTCAGGATGAGTTCGCTCATCGACCTCCCTTTTGGTCAATACCTGGTAGCCCGTTACGTACAGCTAGTACCACTGACGTGCTAGTGGTTAAATCCACAGCCAAAATATTGACGAGTCTTTAGAGTCCCCCGCAGACAGTTTCTCAAGTTTCGGGCGAAACGTTGTAGAGGTCGTATGATATATGGCAGGGTTCGATCATATACGTGCAGTAGTGCACGAATCATGATCGGGAAGATCATACTAGTGGGCTTTGGTTTAAGCCGGATCCTAGTATTAGATTTGTTGGATTACTTTAGTCTCATCGTATTCGCATTCAGTCAGAATGCGGATGCAGGTATGTATATACAGGTGAGGGGTATCCTTGTGATCCGTCATGAGTTTACTTTAGATGTTGCCGTATCCTTTTGTTGTTGTAAACATTTGGGTTAATGTTTACAAATGGAAATAATGAGCTAAAATTCATGATTAGGAGTATTAATTGTGACACATGCATAAGTGATGACTTATGGTCTCTTTCTTTGTGCATGTGTCACATTATTTGATTGATTTGTGAGATGAAATGAGAAGGAAAGAGAGAAGGGCGACCATAGTGAGGTTTGCTCTTGTATTATTGATAATCTCTCACTCTCATTTTCATCATACAACATAAGAAAAAGAAAGGCTCTTCTTCTTCTTCTTCCTTTAGCTCAGAACTTCCATTAATGGCATCATCTTCAGCCTCCATCCACACACTCTCATGTGTTGAGAATTAATGGATGCTTGAGACAAAGTGATTACGCACATTCTCTACATCACCTTGGACATGTCGGCTAGCAAACTTCGTGTCCGAATTGCTTCGGACGAAGCGGGAGCCTGTAAAAGGATTCGAAGATGTGATGCCCTTTCCGACGAGGAGACCGGAGATCGGAGATGTCGCGAGGAGCTTGGGTTGGTGGCCAAAGATCGAAGGACACGGATCGATCGGTATAGCTTTTCGAACCCTTCTCTAGTTTGCTAGTTATAGGTTAATGGTTTGATCCGGGATTAAAGTCTGCGATAGCGCCGGTTTCAAGTTTTGAAAAAGTTTTTGTTTCCGTATTTTGGCCTCGGACAGACGGCCGGAGCGCTACCGTAGACTTATATGGTATCAGAGCGACGCCATTAACCTTTACTAGCTTGCTCTAACGTATTTAAAATATCGATCGAACAAAATTTCCGAAACCGTAATTTCAAAAATGAAGTTTCTGTCGAATTTTTTTTGTGGTCAAAAAAATTATTTTGAGTGTTGCAGAAAATCAAGCAGGCTTTTCTAAGACCACTGCAGAAATTTTGTACAACGATCTCACTGTAGCACCGCGGAACCGCGGCCGTACCCACATTTTGGCCGCGGTTCCGCCGCACTACTGTAGCTTCAGTGCACCAAATTTTCTACAGTGGTCTCTAACATGGAATTGGGGTTTCTGGTATTTTTAGTTTTGGCCCAGATTATTTTGAGTGCTGGATTTGTGCTTGGGGCCCACTTCGGGAAATTTTGTCGATCGAAAATTTTAAATAAGTTAGTTCACAGTGCTTACTTTATATTTGTGACCGTGAATGTCATTTGATCGGTAAATCTTGTCTAATTGCTATAGCTCTTTTAGACGGATTTGCGAACGTGACATTCACGTTGATGTTCTGTGTTGTGCTGTGATGTTGCGGATTTGTCGTGGTGGATAGCCTGGATGCAATGGTAGTACAGTTTGGTTGTATTTGTACATTTGATATTGCGGGACGAGCGTCTGACATGTGGACTGCCGTCACTGCCTGTTTGTATATTATTCTTTTGGGGCATGACCGGGCTGAGGTTGATGTACCCGTTGTATATATTTTACTTTCTGTACTAGGATTATCCCGCGGTGGGGTGCACGGATAGCCGGGTTTTAGAGGGCAACGAGCCCGCATCTCATGGCTTTGAGACGCGGGGGGGGGGGGCTTCAGTCTAGAATTGGTGGGCTATTCGCCGCACTCGTAGGGGGTATAGGTTGACCCAAGGAGGGGTGCTCAAGTTACCGGATTCCGTGAAGTGCTGGGTTGTCCATTCACTTTATTGAAGGGGGCTGCCTCGCTTCAGGTTTTGGCGGGTAACTTGCCGCGCCCGTAGGGGTCTAGGATTTCATTGCACAGGCTATCCACACGACCAGGGGAACATTGGGTTTCAGTTGCGGCTCAAAGGAAACCCGGGGATCCCAGATTATCTGTATTGTTCTGTGATGCTTATTACATTTCTGTGATGTTGCATTTTATCACGCCTTAAGCGATCATTATATATTGATATATATACTAGTATATGTTGTATATGTTTTACACCCGCGCTAGTCCAGTCCCCACTCTGTCGTTAGTTAGGTAACCTAACGGGTGATGACGGGACCCAGTGGCGAATGCGGATGGCATATACATACATCATATTTTCGTTCTTTTGTGGTGTGATTAATTGATGGGACTACATTGATTCGGATCAACGCAAGCTAAACAAACTTGTTTGATGTTGTTGGAACTTTTTTCAAAAAGCTGTTTTTGTAAGGACGTTCTCTTTTGTTTTGCACAATGGTATTCGGTTATGAATATCCAGCACCTCAGTTGACGAGGCAAGGGCCGAGATCCCTTCACCGGGAGTGACCCCTTGGACAGAAGTTTGCGTCAGGATAATAACTTCACTATAGCCGATTGCCTTTTTGCTCTACATCGTGATATTCAGTTGGAATATCCTGCACCTCATTTTATGGGGAAAGAGCCGAGATCCCTTCACCGGGAGTGACCTCTTTAGCAAAGGTTTTCGCCACTATATTTTTATAAAAAGCTATCCGGTTCCTTCAACGATATCAAGTTCATTACGTTAAAGGTTTTTCGCCAAAAACCATTCGTAGCCCTCCGTCATTTCAGACGGGTAGCACTTAGTATTCATGCTATGTTTGTTGGCCTTCGTCAAGGCATAGTGAATGGTAGCTGCTTGTTACCTTTCTGTTGCATAGATAGATGCGTTGGTTTGGAACAGTCGTATAGCCTTGTTGACCTTCATCAAGGGCTTGTACGGGTGGGTTCAAATTAACCTGGACAATGACGGGTAGAACTTGACATGTGACTTATGATTTGTTGACCTTCGTCAAGGTTATAAGAGCATGGGGTAAAAATCACATCGGGAGTTTCTAAAGAAACTGAAACTTGCCAGATATGCGCATACCTTCTGGAGTGTGATAACGTGAGTGGATTCCATCACATTATCATGCAATGATAGTTGGATCCCGATTCCTACTGATGAGTTGGTTTACTCCTCGGGTGATCCCGACTAATTCTTCTTTCAGGTTTGGAGGAGAATTTGACGATACAGTGGGAGGTTTCCTGATTAGATAAATTGATAACCATTCTGATCTAGGTTAGAGTGCACACAGAGTGTTTCTTTTCTCTCTCTCTCTCTGGCAGCGACCATGACCCGACCCTTGACTATGACTTAGTGACCAAGTTAACCGAACTTCTTAAAATACTGGCTTTTGGATTGTCTGAGTTGCATACCTCATTGCCACTCCTACTTTTACCCTTTTCTCCAGAACACCCCGTATTACTACGAACATCCACTTCCATTGGATAAAACCATCGTATAGTTATATACGAACTCGAAAGAACTTGTTCCATATTCGAGGATGGTTTCCAGTTCTGGAGAAAATGAACATGACTATTCAGTTGTCTTTTCCTTTTACCTTCTCTCAGGTTGCGAGTGCTCCTTGGATTAGGACGGTACACCTGTTACGCTAATTGGATAGTCTTCATCAAAACCATAGGCAGGTGCCGAACGGTAGGGAATGAAGAAAACCATTTAGCCTAAAAGGTGTACAGAAGGTATTAAGTAAAGACAAATAAAGGGATTAGTAAGAGGGCAAAGTAAATTGCGACTACTATTCACGACCAAACCAAGTATTTCATCGCCACTCCTACTTCACCTTTGTATTTCTCCGGAACACCCCGTATCACTACGAAGATTCACAGTTTATTGGATACTCCATCGTATGGTTATATGCGAACTCGAAGGGACTTGTTCCAGTTCGGGGATGGATTCTGGTTCAGGAGAAATAAGAATAAGGTTTATTCATTTGTATTTTATCTTTACCTTCTCTCGGGTTGCGAGTGCTCCTAGGATTAGGACAGTACACCTATTATGCTTATTGGATAGTCTTCTTCCAAACCATAGGCTGGTGCCGAACGGTAGGGAAGGAAGAAAACCATTTAGCCTAAATGGGTGTACAGAAGGTAATGACTAAAGACATATAAAGGGATTTGGAGAGATGGCAAAAAAATATACGGTTACAGTTGTGAATCTAATAATGGAAGAGGCATTACTAAGAATACCCAAATACCCCTTCGAAACATTTACATGTTTCAGTTTCACCGTGTACAGTTAAAAGAAAACTGATTTCCCAATTAGTCCTTGCTCCAGGGTATGTATTTACCAGGTTTGATTCTCACATCTGTTTGGTTTTACAGATGATGAATGGGAGTAAGTTATTGGGAATTGGGTGATCATCCTCATTATATTGAGATTTGTTGTAATTGGTGATATTTAAGGAAATCACCTGGGTTGTTTGTCGGACGACAAATATTTGGTTTTGAATATCCGTTGTAATGCACTAATTTCAAATTGATATATCTGTACGTTTAATTTTATAAAGTGATATAACTTTTTGAAATTATGTCTATGACATTTACCTATATCAGTGGATGGTTAGGTAAGGAGCATTAAACAGCGGTGTAATTTTTCTTAACCATAAGTACAGTTTTCAACCTACGACACACAGGGAATGAGTTATTGGACTCAGGGGACTTATACAGAGTATTGTATGTTGTCCAGTGTCCATTAGGACAGAGGGATTGGTACTCGTACTATATTCTGTTTACTTATGACTTCTCTAGTTCTTAGATATGTGTTTCATAGAAATACAAGATCCAAATTTTGAGAAGTTATAGGTATAAGAATAAAGTAGAGAACCAGGTGTTGCAAGTATCGGGATTCTTCAAGGTGATCGAAGATGTAGATACTTGTGTATGGTATTCAGTTGATAGTAATGATTGTGAGAACTTGCTTCTCTTTCAGGTTACTCATAATTGGATGCACTCCTAAGTTGAGTAATGCTGATCGGCCTCTCTCCATTTAGTTGACATGCACTGGAGACAGCTGCATGATTTGAATCTGGTTCCAATTAAATCAGTGCCTCTGTTTCTATATTGGATATAGAATAGTTCATATCTTAAAAATGTTAAGGTACGGGGAGCTGTCCGACTTATGCTTAAAACCAGACTCTGGATAACTCAAGTCACGTTTCTGTAATGGCTGTTTGTGGGTTGACCCGGGCTATGACGAAGGTTGATTTTCTACCATCTGGAAGATCAATAGTGATATTGTTCTTGACTCGCCACAGTTTTGATAAAAATGGATTTTTTCAGAAAACAGTAGTGGGAGTATGGTAGAACTGGAAGTGATTCCAGAACCGCAAACGATTACTGAAAATTTAATAGGACCTAAAAATTCAATCTGGTTTGACATTCCATTGGCCACTCCGCAGATATGGTGGGTAATCTCAGGCACTCGAGAGTTACTTCGGTATGCTCAAGGACGGTGACAGGGAGGTTCTTACCCAGACTTGCCATTGCTGTTGTTCCAGTCTGTGAGACCCGGCAGGAGGATGAGTATGGTGTCGTTCTAAACTAGATTTAGAAGTATACATGTATATGATTCTTCCAGAGGGTTGTCGTAGTCAGTGAGAGCAGCGAAAGCATAGTGGACAAGTTGCTTATGTCTATTTATGGACTAAAGTAGATATAGCGGAGATAGATCATCTATTTCTGATGTGACAGTCATAGGTTTGACTTCATCAGAATAGGGGATGGATCTGTTAAGAAAGTAGTAGGGTGTGATGTCCTGGTATTTGGATGACATACATAGAGTAGGAAGTGATATTCCTATACTACGATCGGTTATACTTTGGTTGTCACACAGTGGTTTCTCCACAGAGGATATAGATATAATATCAGATATTCTGGTTACTAGATCTATGGTTTTAGATCTGGATTTAGGTAGTATCCCAATCTGGGTACTTAGACAACATTCTAAAGGTGTTTTAGAATGAACGACTCCTGGCACGGTGGTGTCCCTGCAGGTGATGGAGTCATCCTCTCTAAAGGTGTCTTACAGACTAAAGGGGAGAGGGTTGTGCATGATTGGCAGATCACTTGCTTAGGCAATTGAGTCAATCATGAGATGTCAAGTACCACACCAGTCGTTGTTTTTTTTTGCATGAGATGCAATAAGTTGATATTAATCCTATCCTGGAGAAACGTTCGGAAGAAGTTTTAGAACATAAGTGGATGTTCTAGGGATATGATAACAACAGCCTCTTTTAGGAGACGGTTATCATTTCAGGCTTCCAAGGTGACCTGGATGACAGAGTGACTGTCAGAGTTATATTTTTCCTCTGACGAGGGGCAGTTGTTTGGACAGGAGGTCCAAGCGGATACTGAGGGAGGCATGGCGTAGGATATTGATTAAGTTCAGTTGACGATACAGTCTAAGAAGTTTGGATTTGGAATTCATTTATGAACTAGGTCCCATCAGATATCCAGACATACTCTAAGACATGAATTTCTCATTTCGGGAGATGGCTTTCTCCGCGAACTTGAGATAAAGAGAGACATAGAAAGAAATATTAGGGCGGATCCACTCACTGAGGCTATTCCTCGAACGCAATAATTTCGCAAACGGGCTTTGTGAGACTGATTAGTAGAGGAGTTGGGTGTTCGGTATCACACGGGCTGTGAGTATGCGACATCGCAATAATTAGCCTTGAGTGTAAGTGGGAGATTATTGGATATAGTGCCCTCAGAGTCAATTATTGGATCACAGGCACGTGATTGCAATGATTGAGGAAGGACCTATACCGGTAGGACAGTCTTAGTCAAGATGATATTATGCTATCTGGTTTATCTGTATCATCGTGTACATGCTTCAGGTGACCTTGCAGATCACTATTACATGTTGATGTAGCCCTTAGGATTCTTGCTTGACTACCAGCAGTATGATGGCGATCATATACGTGAGAGTTGGGTAGTCTATAAGCACATCTTTAAAGTGGTCCCTAGTCGTGGGAGTTTTCGAGACTGGGCATCGATACTCCATTAGTAGACTAGTGCATACAGTCGAGACCCCGACGAGGGGTGGTGGCCGGTCTCATAAGCCATTGGTGTTAGTTGGTTCACCTAAGATGTATACAGGTGCTCATTGGGTTATGAGTACACCGGACATGACTCGCCGGGAACATGCTAGTTGGTATTATACCTGACGTCAGATAGTAGTTCCCTGGTGACATGTGTACAGGTTAGTTCATCGACCTGAGATCGTCATTTGTCTCGTGTGAGTTCCCACTGTGCTTTGATTACTACCCTACCACGACTCAAAGGAGTCGTGCAAACAAGTTTTAGTTGGGTACAGTCCCGAGCCACATGGAGGCAGTGAGCGGATCGGCAGGGGTTTCGTCTCTCCCGGTATTGGGGGTGAGATCGCGCTGTGTCTAGGAGAGACATTACACGAAGTCCTTGGCCAAGGCAGGAGATTTACTGGTAGGTATTCCTGTAGTATCTCAGGGTGTTCTGGGCTACACTCCGACACGACTTGTACCTCTTTTGGGGGGTCTGACTTTTACCAACCCCCTAGGCCCGACATGCGATGCTCATAGACGAACGGATCGGACTGTATGGATATTGTCACTGACAGGCTCAGTAGGGTGTCAGGATGAGTTCGCTCATCGACCTCCCTTTTGGTTAATACCTGGTAGCCCGTTACGTACAACTAGTACCACTAACGTGCTAGTGGTTAAATCCACAGCCAAAGTATTGACGAGTCTTTAGAGTCCCCTACAGACAGTTTCTCAAGTTTCGGGCGAAACGTTGTAGAGGCCGTATGATATATGGCAGGGTTCGATCATATACGTGCAGTAGTGCACGGATCATGATTGGGTGGATCATACTAGTGGGCTTTGGTTTAAGCCGGATCCTAGTATTAGATTTGTTGGATTACTTTAGTCTCATCGTATTCGCATTCAGTCGGAATGCGGATGCAGGTATGTATATACAGGTGAGGGGTATCCTTGTGATCCGTCACGAGTTTACTTTAGATGTTGCCGTATCTTTTTGTTGTTGTAAACATTTGGGTTAATGTTTACAAATGGAAATAATGAGCTAAAAGTCATGATTAGAAGCATTAATTGTGACATATGCACAAGTGATGACTCATGGTCTCTTTCTTTATGCATGTGTCACATTATTTGATTGATTTGTGAGTTGAAATGAAAAGGAGAGAGAGAAGGGCAGCCATAGTGAGGTTTGCTCTTGTATTATTGATAATCTCTCACTCTCATTTTCATCATACAACATAAGAAAAAGAAAGGATCTTCTTCTTCTTCTTCCTCTAGCTCACAACTTCCATTAATGGAATCATCTTTAGCCTCCATCCATACACTCTCATGTGTTGAGAATCAATGGATGCTTGAGACAAAGTGATCACACACATTCTCTACATCACCTTGGATATGTCGGCTAGCAAACTTTGTGTCCGAGTTGCTTCGGACGAAGCGGGAGCCCGTAAAAGGATTCGAAGATGTGATGCCCTTTCTGATGAGGAGACCGGAGATGCCAGGAGGAGCTTGGGTTGGTGGACAAAGACCGAAGGACACGGATCGATCGGTATAGTTTTTCTAACCCTTCTCTAGTTTGCTAGTTATAGTTTAATGGTTCGATCCGGGATTAAAGTCTGCGATAGCGCCGGTTTCAAGTTTTGAAAAGTTTTCGTTTCCGCATTTTGGCCTTGGACAGACGGCCGGGGCGCTACCGTAGACTTACATAACATCTTTAGCCCAGACGCATAAAGCCATGCTGGCAATTCCCCTGTAGATGTTAAATCTATTCACCAACGTTCCTGGCTAAATAAAACCAACTACTCGCTTTCCTCTGTTCGCAGCGCCGGAAGTCCCCGCATGCGATCCTGAAAGCAAATAACAATATAACAAGTATATATTAGTAATCGACCAATAACACGTACCAACTACGTTTGACCGACGCACCAACTCCAAACATTCTCTCAAGTGTTCGTCAAGTGGCTAACGCGCGTAGCGACACTACGAAACCAACTCAAGAGCAAAAGCTACACAAAGATATGAGCGATATCGGCACGACCCTAGCTAGGAACGTAAAGCGACACAACTACCAAGTCTAGACCCTGATCGTACCGATCGCGCATTCACAACACAATAATAAACGTGGAATCTTATATAAATAACGTCGCAACGTTCAAAGAAACCCACGCCAAAACTTACCGAAAGCTAGTAAGCATCATATATCATTTTAGCACAAAACTACAACTTTTACCAAAACTAGAATTTACAAACATCACAAAATAGCAAGGTTAAACCATTTAAACTTTTACTATAATTTTAAATCTCACTAATTAGAATTAGTAAAAGTTTAGTTTGCTAATTAGCTTAATTATCCGATTAGGAAAATATCATTTAACAAATTAGCAACTTTGTTTAGTTTTCTTTTGTCTAAAATTATCAACTAACCATTTCACTAATCAAAACCCTTACTAGAAATTCTAAATATGAAATTAAAAGCTTAATTTAAACATCTAAATAAGCTAATTAAAGTATTAACACCACATAAGGAGATTAGGGTTTGGATTTATACCTTCAAAGAAACACAATTTGAAACTAGAAAATCCAAAAATTAGCCTCCAAAAATCCTCACTTGAATGAAGAACAAAGCTTGTTTTGTGATGAAGAAAGAAGGGTTTGATTTATTTTTGAGTTTGTATGAATAATTTAGGATTTTTCATCCCTTTTTTGAAGCATAGAAGTGAAGAAATGAGATGACAAAAGAGAAGGACAGAAGTGGGAGGGGGTTCGGCCAAGGCTAGAAAGGAATGGAGGTTTGTGGAATTTTGTAGAAAAATCTAGAAGAAAAAAAATCAATAATTGCATAATAAAACAAAAAATCTTTAATCCACCTCATTCTTTCTTTTAAAAAATCATTTTAAATCCTAAAAATCTAGATATTTTGGATGGATGGTTAAAAACTTAATCTAGTGATTAACTTAGCACAAATCCATATTTGTAGTAATTAACCCAAACCAAAAAAGTAATTACCACAAATAAAGTGCACAAATAAAGTATTAAAATAATATTTTAATCAGGGAAAAATTCTATGTGAACCAAAACTTCCCATTGACCCTCAAAGCCCGCGCACTAGCTTCATTCTAGCTAAACTAGGTGCCGTGAAGTCTATACAGAAGTTTGATCACAATCGGTTTAAAACGGAAAACACCGACTATTTTACCCTAAAAACAGAAAGTTCGCAAAACGATTTCTAAAACGCTACAATCTCCCCCCCTTAAAGGAATTCGGTACCCGAATTTAAAATTCTCACTAAGCGTACCTTCAAAGAGATGAGTACAAAAACTCCAAAATCTCGCTCGCAGCCTCCCAAGTGATCTCCTCACTATACGGCTACGCCAAGAACCTTCACATATAGCAAGACCCTTGACCGAAATATCTCCACCTGCCGATCTGCAATAACAATCAGCTGCTGGTGAATGAAAGATCGCGTCCAAAAGAATGGTCTGGTGCTAAATCATGTGTGAAATGTCATGAAGGTATTTGCGAAGTATCAACACAAGGAAAACGGGGTGAATATTCAAAAAAATCTGGGCGGAAGAGCCAAATTATAGGCAACGGAACTAACTCGCTCGAGGAACTCAAAGGACCAACAATTTGGGACTAAGCTTCATAAAACTCAATATGCCTTTTCATCGGAAAAATCCGTAGGAATACATGATCTTCCACCGCGAACTCAATTCTGCGACCACCACGGTCGGCATAAGACTTCTGTCTGCACTGGGCTGCTCTCATCCTGACCTGAATCAACTGGATCTTCTCCGAAGCCTCACAACTAGCTGGGGTCCAAAATCCTACTGTCGCAGAGTCAGAAAAACAGACTGGCGATCGACATGACCTACCAAACAAAACCTAAAGGTTGCCAATTGGAACGTCTCCTGATAGCAGCTATCGAAGGAGAACCCTATCAATGGCAAGTGACGATCCCACTGCTAACAAACAACTAGTACGTATGCACAAGTATATCCTCCAGAGTCTGTATAGTCCGCTCTATCTGACCATCGTCTCACAGATGGGCGGAGCTAAAGTTCAACCAGTACCCAAGGCTTCCTGAAGCTTCTGCCAAAGACGGCTAGCGAACAGGATCCCTCTATTGGATACAACGCATGAAGGAACTCCGTGCAAACGCACAAACTTAACAAAGAACAACGGAGCAAACTGAGTATAACCGGACAACAAACACCCAAATGGAGTCACACCCTGTCTAAACCTGGGTAGACACCACAACGAAATTCATGGAGATCTGCTCCCATTCCCACTCTGGAACGGTTAAAGATTGCAACTCTCCCGCTGGTCTCAGATGCTCAACATTAGCTCACAACAAGACAGACACCTTGAAACGAAATCCGAAACTTCACTCTTCATCCCTGTCCACCCGTAACTATCTCACAAGTCATGCTACAAATTGGCGGAACATGAATGAACACCGAAAGCTGACCGATGTGCCTGCTCTAGGATTTTGCGTCTCTACCCATCAGCAACAGGTACACACAAACGCGTCCCTATACATAGCACATCTGGTCATAAATCAAGGACTCCGAATCTTTACCCAGCCGAGTATGCTCAAGAATCTCTGACGAACGAGCATCGGCGGGCTGTGCCTCGCGAAAGCGATTAAGGAAAAGTGGTCGGGCGCGGACATAAGCAAGCTGTCCCCTTAGTAGAGGCGAACATTAAGCTGTACTGAACGATCACACAAGAACTGTAAATTTGCAGAAGACTTTCTCAACACTCAAAACCCGCTGCAGGAAGATGTACATTAAGCTCTGGTGGTCCGTGAAGATCTGACACGACTCTCCACACAAGTAGTGTCCCAAATCTTCAACGCACAATCACCGCGGCCATCTCCAAATCATGAGTAAGATATCCTTCTCTTACTTCCTCCAACTGTCGGGAAGCATGAGCGATAACTCTAAAATACCACATCAGTGCAAAATTGAGCCCCACTCGTGAAACATCACAGTAAAACAACAAGGTCGCCCGAACCAAAAAGCAAAGAAAGAACTGGTGCAGTTGTCAACCGAGTTTTCAACTGCCGAAAACTCCGCACGCATGCCACAGTTCAAAGAAAAAGAACCCCCTTTCCGGTTAGTTCAGTCAATGGTGCAGCGATACACTAGCAATCCTGCACGAAACGGCGGTAAAAATCTGCTAAGCCCAAAAATCCGCGGACCTCCGTCCCGTACACAAGTCTGGGACCAAGCTGTACGGCCTCGATCTTCCTCGAGACCATACAAAAACCATCTCCCGTAACTACAAGACCTAGGAGTCAACACAAACAAGCCTGAAGGAACACTCCGAGAATTTAGCAAACAGCTGGTGCTCTCCCAATGTCTGCAAAACAAATCCTCAAGTGCTGCCCTAGTTCCTCACGACTCTCAGAAAAGACCAGAATGTCATTAATGATACAACAATAAACTGGTCGAGGAACGGCCTGAAGAAATCTGGTTCATCACATCTACGAATGCTGCTAGGCATTGGTGAGTCCAACGACACCACCAAAACTCATAAAGCCCGTAGTACGCACAAAAGCAGTCTTTGGAATGACATCATTCCGAACCCACAACAAATGATGACCAGATCCCAAACAAACTTAGAAAATGTCTCGCACTCTGGAGCCGATCGAAGAAATCGTCAATGCGAGGTAAAGGATACCTATTCGCACCGTAAGCCGGTTCAATTGACGATCCATCAATACACAACCTCAAACTGCCGTCCTTCTCCTGACGAACAGAATAGGAGCTCCCTAAAGCGAAACACTCAGACGCATACGCCCCAACAAACAACTTTGCAGCTGATCCTTAAGCTCCCTAAGCTTCGTCGGCTCACCTGGAACAACGTCGAAAAACTCTCCCACGATACGAACCCGGTCCAACAATCGTACTATGGCTCCGGTATCACGAATGAACGCCAAGAATTCTCGACAACCTCTCCTCAAATGCTGACTAGCGAAAAAAAGCTGCATCCAAGCTGTGAGAGGCGGCACAACTGTGCCCTTGCACAACAAGAACTGATTTGCCGAGAAAACAAAACCTGACTGTTTCCTCACGGCAGTCCACAGATGCCTAGCACGTAGCTAACCAGTCCGTGCCCAGGAGAATGTCAAATCCAACATCTCTAGAAGGATCAAAACGACGGATGGATATCTATCTCCTATCTGATTGGCACACGACCGAAACACGTGTCGCGCAACAAAAGAATCGTTGAAAGAAATTAACACAACAAACGGCTGATCTAGCTAACACGACTCTCGACCTAACCACGACGCAAAGTGTGTAAAACAACCAAGTGCATCAAAAGAACATATGAATTAAGAATACCTGAAAACTCTGCATTGGACGCCCGCGCGTCCCGATGAGTAGAAGCAAACTCTCGTGTCTGCCCCTACCCGCAACTGACTGAACTCTTCCTCTGCTAACCTGTCCCCTCTGAGCGAATCCTCCACGACCACGACCTCTCCGAACACGAGTCTGATGCGGTGCTAAGGAACAATCCCTGATGAGGTGATGGAGGCTCCCGCACCAGAAAATCCACGCGATGATTGCTGACCCTCCTGGGGATGAGAGCTGAACGACTGTCCTCGTCCTAAGCCTCTGCTACTCCCGCGATGGACATGAAATCTGTCTCGACGACTCGCCTCTGTCTCTGGGCTGGTACACCAGTACAAGTCCTCCACTGTTTCGGAACTCTCAAAGTCTCGGGAAGACGTGCCTCGTCAACTGGGGCTGCATCCACTGGTGCTATGTAGGTGACGGAATGCTGTGTGCTGATCGCAAGGAACAACTGGGTAACAGGGGTGAAAACCTCCTATCGCTGCGCTCTGCTGGCCTCAACCAAAGACCTCATCGTCTGGCGCAAATCCTGCATCTCTGCCACAAGCCTAGCGATACGATCTGTCGAAGGAGGATCCATCTGCTCCTGTGCAACGAGCATGCCATCCTGGCCAGTCCTTGTCCCACCCGAGTCAACTCTGACCTCGGCCCTCACTGCATCATTCTGAAGCTCTATGCTGTTTGGGAACTCTGCAAGGGTCTTACCACTATACCAATCAAGAAGACAAGTACACCTTCGAATCTCTTTTTAGGCTTGACCTTTAAATCCGTTTCGCTCGTAAAACTCGCTGCTGGCGGCAAAGCTATAAATGGAAATATGATTCGATAAGAACACGGAAATCGAATCATAAGGATATGTATCATCAAGGAAGGAATTTTAAGCATTTAGTACTTAGGTCATTTTAGGCGGAGTACCGCGTCGTGAGTATGCCACGGACATACACACACTACGTTACTCTGCTTAAGCTACCTACTCCATCATACCAAGGTCATCCTACACTCCGAAAGGTAAAACCTAGCGCTCTTGCGCTTGGGAGCTTGCTTTCGACGTTGATAGTGAAAAGCGCCGCCATAATCTATCGATTTTGATTTTGTCACGACCCAAAATTGGCACGTGACAGCCTTTAAACTACGCAACGTCTACAGGCGTAACGCAATTTAAGTAAGCCGAAAACCCAGCAATCTAAACCATCAAAAGTAGTAAGAAATAAGAATATTGTTAAAACCTTTGAAATCTCAATCCAAATTCTTTAAAAGTCCAACTTTATTTTCTTAAAAATTTTGGCAGCACCTTCTTTGTAAAAACTAACCCCAAAAATAGGTACAACATAAATATAAAGTAAAGTATCCCCAACGGGAGCAAATCTACGCCCAACGACGGAAAACAACCACCACAACAAATATACGACGCCGTAGCGAAGATATAAAATACGATAGAAGTAAAATTGTATAAAAGACATCCAAGTCATCAAAATATACAATATCGTTCTCACATCAAGTCTCTAAGTCATACACATGAAAGTAGTAGATGGAGAGTACATGGATACAACGAATATACAATAAACAACTTTGGATAACCGTAAAACCCACCTAAGCAAAACTGCACACTGTGAGCCGAAGTGGTATCCGCTGCAAAAGATGATGTGATAGATGAATAGCCTGCCTCGACTACTCTGGTGAACAACTTGCGAAACACTGTGGCACAATGGGGGTGAGTTGCCAACTCGTGAATAGTAAATAACATATGCAGGTAATCGCAAGTATGCACGAACAACGTGAATCTAACAAAGGTAAGCTAAGCAATAAATGGTCATATGAATGCAATAGTCATGAAATATACTCTAGCAGGTACATCTAATGCATGAAGCAATAATATGACAATCTGTATGCAACAATCATGTAAGGTACTCTATCAAGTACAACTAATACATGAAGCGATGATATGACAATGTATATATGCAACGGTCATAAAAGGTACTCTATCAGGTACTACAAATACATGAAGCAGTGCATAAACAATAAATGTGGAGTATGGAATGAAACATGTCATTTCTACGGAATCTTGATAGCGTGGTAGGACCAAAGTCCATCAAGACAATCCAAATCCTAATTTCCTCAAATCAACCCCCAAATTGGCTCCCTAATCATGTAAGTCTCACAAATCCTGAATGTACAATATCAAGTAAATCTCATATATCCTGTATCCAATATCAAGTAAATCTCAAATATCCTAAGTCCAATATCAAGTGAATCTCAAATATCCTAAGTATGCTTGCATGAATAATTATGATGATATATAAATTGATATGTATACATATATAATAGCATCCCATTCCACTAATATATATATATATATATAACAACGTCCCATTCCACTGTTATATATACTTAGGAGTAAAAATATCATGAAACCAATGTGTCAAGCATCGACACAAAAATACTGATCTATCAGGTGCTGTCACCACGACTGGCCCCTGATAGGTACGTAGCATACGCTATTCCGAAAACCCGAGTGCCCAGCTTCGACCCTCATCTTTCGACGTATCCATACGTACATGACCCCGGCCTGTATCCCCACGATACCCGTCGAGTCAAAGGTACTGTCACCGGAAGGTATGGTTCCCCCACTAACTCATCATCTAGCTCTACGAAATTCTTTCCCCGGGGTACCTCCGGGCCCCACCATGTACCCGCACACGACCCCCTCCTTTCCTCGCTTGGGGTATATTTATATCAGAACCGATAAATCTCATGGTGGATGCTGAAATATCATATCAAGAGAAACCGGGTTTTTCAAAAATGCATAATTTCATGAAACTACCACGGTCCTCAAATCCAGAAAATATCATGAAAAATCCATATCTCAATGCGAAAATCCATGAATATAATATATGCAACAGAAAACTGTAATGTAAGCATATAAAGGAAAAGCCGCTATTTAACCGCAACAAGTTAAAATATATATATGCGGTTCCTAATTTCTCCAAGTCTATATAACATCAAATAAAGGTAAACATGTAGCTATAACCAGATATGTGTGTAAACATGAATGTATAGTAAGGTATATGTATCTACCTATCAATAATGATGTAATATACCCTCGAGGTATAAGTGAAGTATGTATGCAAGGTATACATGTAGCTATGTCAATATGTGTGAAATATACCTATCACTAATGGTAACTAGCATGTAAGCATGTCAAGGCATATGTGTAAGTATGTAGGTATACAGGTATGCTATATTTCATATGCATAAAGAAATATGAATCAATGTCTCAATGTCCCTAACCAAAAAATATCATATAGGTATGTGTGTTATGCGTGTCATGGCAATTATTGATGGTGTGTGTGGCATACAATCCGTGCTCGTGCAATATGAGCCGTCAATAATTGTGCAGTGTCCAAAAGGTACAAGTCCAAGCACAACAAATAACTAAGCAATAAGGTGTATGCGCAACTCTATATATGAAATAGAATATGCGACAATTCATAACATCTCTAGCCCAGACGCATAACGCCATGCGGGCGATTCCCCTGTAGATGTTAAATCTACTTACCAACGTTCCTGGCAAAGTAAAGCCAACTACTCGCTTTCCCTTGTTCGCAGCGCCCGAGGTCCCCGCCTGCGATCCTGAAATCAAATAACAATATAACAAGTATATATTAGCAATCGACCAATAACACATACTAACTACGTTTGACCGACACACCAACTCCAAATATACTCTCAAGTGTTAGTCAAGTGGCTAACGCGCGTAGCGACACTACGAAACCAACTCAAGAGCAAAAGCTACACAAAGACACGAGCGACATCGGCACGACTCTAGCTAGGAACGCAAAGAGACACAACTACCAAGCTTAGACCCTGATCGTACCGATCGTGTATTCACAACACAATAATAAACGTGGAATCTAATATAAATAACGTCGCAACGTTCAAAGAAACCCACGCCAAAACTAACCGAAATCTAGTAAGCATCATATATCATTTTAGCACAAAACTACAACTTTTTACCAAAACTAGAATTTACAAACATCACAAAATAGCAAGATTAAGCCATTTAAAGCTTTACTATAATTTTAAATCTCACTAATTAGGATTAGTAAAAGTTTAGTTTGATAATTAGCTTAATTATCCGATTAGGAAAATATCATTTAACAAATTAGCAACTTAGTTTAGTTTTCGTTTGTCTAAAATTATCAACTAACCATTTCACTAATCAAAACCCTAATTTAATTAACAAAACCCTTACTGGAAATTCTAAATATGAAATTAAAAGCTTAATTTAAACATCTAAATAAGCTAATTAAAGTATTAACACCACATAAAGAGATTAGGGTTTGGATTTATACCTTCAAAGAAACACAACTTGAAACTAGAAAATCCAAAGATTAGCCTCCAAAAATCCTCACTTGAATAAAGAACAAAGCTTGTTTTGTGATGAAGAAAGAAGGGTTTGATTTATTTTTGAGTTTGTATGAATAATTTAGGATTTTTCATCATTTTTTTGAAGCATGGAAGTGAAGAAATGAGATGAGAAAAGAGAAAGACAGAAGTGGGAGGGGGTTCGGCCAAGGCTAGAAAGGAATGGAGGTTTATGGAATTTTGTAGAAAAATCTAGAAGAAAAAATCAATAATTGCATAATAAAACAAAAAAGCTTTAATCCACCTCATTCTTTCTTTTAAAAAATCATTTTAAATCCTAAAAATCTAGATATTTTGGATGGATGGTTAAAAACTTAATCTAGTGATTAACTTAGCACAAATCCACATTTGTAGTAATTAACCCAAACCAAAAAAGTATTTACCACAAATATAGTGCACAAATAAAGTATTAAAATAATATTTTAATTAGGGAAAAATTCTATATGAAGCAAAACTTCCCATTGACCCCCAAAGCCCGCGTACTAGCTTCATTCTAGCTAAACTAGGTGCCGTGAAGTCTATACAAAAGTTTGATCACAATCGGGTTAAAACGGGAAACACCGACTATTTTACCCTAAAAACGGAAAGTTCGCAAAATGATTTCTAAAACTTACAATACTAGTGGGGCCAGGGTAGTCCAAGAGTACATCCTATAACTATTCCTAGTCGAGAGTGTATCGAGACAGGGTATCGATACTCCAGAGTAGACTAGCATATACGCATCTTGACCTATATGATAGGCGATGGATGATCCCATATCTATTGGTGTTTGACATCAAAGATGGTGTATGGGTGCTTAGTGGAGACTGGGTACACTGAACGGACTCGCCGGGAACTCCTAGATGGTATTATACCTATCGTCAGATAGCAGTTCTCTAGTGACACTGGTACAGGTTAGTCTGTAGACCCGAGATCGTCATAGAGTCTTGTGTGATTCCCACTGTGCTTTGATTTCCACCTTACCACGTTCATGAGAACGTGCAAAACGGTGGCTTTTGGGTACAGTCCCGAATCACATGGAGGCAATAAGCGATAGGAGGGGTTTCGTCTCTCCCGGTATTGGGGGTTGATGTTGCGCCGTGTTCGATTGGCTATAACTGGAAGTCCCTGGCCAGGGCTGATATGGAGACCTACTGATAAGTGTTATCAGTAGTTTCTCGACCTGTTATGAGCCTCACATCGACACGACTTATCGGTTACTGGGGTCTGACGTTTACCACCTCTAGACTGGATATGCGACATATCAGACGAAGAGACCGGATTGTACGGTAGTGTTACTGATTGGATTCACAGGAGTGTGTGCAGTCTTGCTTGTTGATCTTCTGATTGCTCAATACCCGGGTGGCTGTTACGTTTAGCTGACCGCTTGCAGCTTGTGGGTGTTTGATATGATCATCACCTACTGCCGGCGTATTGATGAGTCTTTAGAGTCCTATACAGAGGTTTCCTGGCTCAGGCGAAATGGAGTAGGAGCACATATGTGATATGTGCGGGACCGAGATTGATACGTGTATATGATACCGTATTCTGTTCTCACGATATGTGATATCGGCCGGGTATATGTGATATAGCCGGGTTATTGGATCAAGTGTTGATTCGATAAAATGATACATATTATATTGGTCGATTATATGTAATATAGCCGGATTACTAAATCAAGTGTTGATTTAATAATTTAATGTATAATTATATATGTGATATATTACATTACATTAACTAATATAATCTCACTTAAATGATTCTTTTTCTCACTTAGGATGCATTGATATATATATATATATATATATGATAAATGTATTCTTTTCTTTTGTTACATAATAATATATATATGTGATATGTATAATTGTTACATGTTAGGTTATAAATGCAACTAGGGTTTGTGAGATTCTTACCATGGCTAAGATTAAGGTTTGATATATATATATATATATATATATATATATATATATATTAGTTTATTTAAAATTGTAGACTTTTGTCATGATATTTGTTTTGTTGACTAAGTCCACTCTCTTGATATTTTGCTAAGATATTTGTTTACCAAACCCTAACCCTAATCCATGGTCAAGTCTCTACAAGGGTTAAGTATGACATGCTTAACCCTTGGTTGCATTTCTAACCTCAACAATAATTTATTTTCATCACTCATTTTTCTTCATCTTTTTCTTGCTCACAAAAGTGCTTGCTTGATTTTTCTTTGTGATAAAACACTGTGAGAAACTGAAAATAAAAGAGAGCAAAATTCCTATTTCATCATCCTCTTCTATACTAGCCATATAGATTAGTGTGTTAGCTTCACTAATCTCTCATTAGTGAAAGTAATAGCTTGGGTTTGCGATTCCTCATGGTAGATTATCTTTGATAGTGAAGTCTTCAAGCAAGGATGCCTCATTCACCTCATGGAGCCTCTCTAGAGTCCGGGAGCTTGATGATCGCAGCGAAGGGACCTCAACTCGGAGCTTATGAAGTGAAGGAATGGAATACAAAGGTTGTAATCCCTAATCTCTTAGTTGTAAAGTGTTTACATTTCGGTTTAGTTTGATTCTCTAGTTAAAGATTCATGGTTAGGGTTATCTAGAATGGAAAAAAATTTAATTTGGCATGGATGATGCCATCCGAAACCTTGCTGCCGTCCCAGGTATCCCAACAGTGGTATTAGAGCCTAGCTAGAGAATTAAACGGATTAGTGTAGGATTACGAAACCGATACAACTCCGAAACACCTGAATACGAACCCTAGTTTCTATCGAAATTTTTCAGATGTCAATTTTTTTTTAAACAGTTGCCGAATGATGTATGAGATACATAATGAACACTGTACAAAATTCACCCCATTCCCTCGGAAATGGCCGAGCACAACACTACCAAAACCGGCCAGATCGGCCTCGAAGGGGTTGAAATTTTTACAGTGTTCATGGTTCTGGGTTTTGGTACTTTAGGTGTTGTTTGTTTTTTGCTAATTTTTCATGTGATGTTATCTTTTAGCAAAGGCATTTTGGAGTGTTTCGTATTCGTAATTCTAGGTTTTGTTTCGGTTATTTTAGACGGTGTTAAAAAGTTCGATCGGATATCAAATACCCACTTTCACCCTTGCCGGAAAATTTTCAAGTGTTGGATTTTTCCTTAGTTAAAGAACATTCAAATATCGTGTAAGTAATTCAGTGGACCCTCTAGAAGAATGAAACCTTAACTTGATTATGTGACCGTCAGAACCGCCACTAAACCCTAGGGTTTGTGGTAGTTCAGCGGTGCCACATATGAGGCATTGGTTGACCCTTCTACGACTGGTTCATTGGTACTGTGGCATGTGATGGATAATTGTAAACTACGCTCAAGTGTTGAGCTTTTGGGAATTTTTGGGTGTTTGTTGATTCGATCAGAATGTTTAACGTCGTCTAGTTTTTTTTTCTGTAATGTGATACAATATGTGGAATTTATATAGTTAGGCATGAAATCCGTAATATGTGATATTTCGGGTTTACGATGTCTAAAGTGATTGTGGATTCCCAATGTTATAGTTTTTCACTTTTTTTTCTGCGACCGTAAGTGTAATATGTAGTGTATCGCCGGTTTTGTTGCTATACATCAACGACAATTGGAATACGCATATTTACTTACGTTGGTGACATGTGATGTTATGTGTTGCTGTGATATGTTATATTGGATCGTCGTGTCTTGAATAGCCGGGGGTTTTATGTGAGATGAGGGTTTTTTATTTTCATTCATGTAAAATACATTGTATATAATATTCTTTTATTGGGGCACTTCCGGGTTGAGGATGATGTCACCATTGTATATTATTTACTTTTCCTCATTAGGATGGACCCAAGGAGGAGAGCACAAGTAGCCGGGTTCTAGGGTCTAGTGGGAGGCCATCTCGAGGAGTCGAGACCGGGTCTCCGAACCTTAGAATTGGGAGGGTTGCTTGCCGCTCTCGTAGGGCTCTAGGGATGTGGGTTTGTATATTCATCGCGACCGTGGAATCCGTGTTTTATACAGCCTCAAAATAAAACACGGACCTCCTAGTATATCCAATATTTCATATGTTATCTTCTGTTGCTGTATACTGTGATGTGATCATTTTATATGCGTGAGACGAATGCTTTATTATTGTATATATGATATATAATAAACGTTGCTTATGTTTTGCACCCGCGCTAGTCCCGTCCCGCTATGCCGTTAGTTAAGTAACCTAACGGTGCATAACGGGACACTATGGCGAATGCGGATGGCATAAGCGTACGTTGTATTTTTGTTTCTTCTGTGATGTTTAGGAAGCATAAATGATGGGATTCATTAATGAGATTAATGAAAGAAAAGAAACCTAAAAGATGTTGTAGAATCAAATTTATAAAAAAGGGTAGCTCTAGTTTTTGCTTTGCATAACGGTATTCCTTGTAGAATATCCAGCACCTTATTCGATAAGGAAAAAGCCGAGATCCCTTCACCGGGAGTGACCTCTTTAGCGATACTAGAAGATGCTACAACTCACTTGGTTTTATTTTTGATTGCTTCTATAGTTCTTGCTTTGCATAGCGGTATTTGTGAAATATCCTGCACCTTATTCGATAAGGAAAGAGCTGAGATCCCTTCACCAGGAGTGACCTCTTTAGCGAAACTAGTAAAAGCCTTAAAAACACTCCTTTTTCAAAATCACTTGTTTCTACAACGATATCAAGTTCATTACGCAAAAGGTTTTCTGAAAAACCTGTCGTAGCCCTCCGACATTTTAGATAAGTAATATTTAGTATTAGAGCTACGTTTGTTGGCTTTCGTCAAGGCGTAGTGTGCGGTAGCTACTTACTGCTTATCTGCTGTATATGATGAGATTGGATTAGGGCCGTCGTACGGTTTTGTTGGCTTTCGTCAAGGGTCGTGCGGGTAGGTTTAATTCAATCAAGAAATGTACAGGTTGAACTTGACTAGCGGATTATGGTTTGTTGGCTTTTGTCAAGGTCATAGCACGTTAAGGGCAAAAGCATTATCGGGAATTTCAAGTGTTGAAATTTTCAATGAGATTGCATACCATCTATGAGATAGTTGGATCCCGATACCCACTGCGAGTAAGAGTTACTCCTGGGAGAATTTTACACATGACAATTAGCCGATCAAGTAGGTGTCTAGAAAGGTGTTAACGGGGTTATGCCTCTGGGAAAATGAGATTTATTTTAATTAGGTCCGTGCGAAAACACGGGGAACCTCCCTTAAGTACCAACACCAGCCTGGCTGAAAGATTGGCGAACTTGTATGGTGTAATTAATCCTGGTTAGTCTTACCTTTTAGGGTTTGAAGGAAAATTTGATGAAAACAGTGGGAGCCATCCTGATTAGATAAGATAATAACTAATCTAATCTTGCAAGAGCATACGCTAAAGTATTTTATTCTCTCTCTCTCTCCAGGTAGCGACCATATCGGGCCTTAATCAAGATAATAATATGGATGTATTGACCAAACCCGCTTATTATACTGAGCAGGGGAACGTTGGTTCCGTTTTTTTCTTATAACTGTTATAAGACAGAATAGGAAATAGGGGAATATCCGGATTCCCATGCCGCCCAAATGAAGAATAAGCATGTTGATGCATCTTTTTCCGGTGTGTTTGTTATCGAGAACTATTTCTCAGTTCACTCTACGTCCTGGGTATTAGATATCGGATCGGTATCCCACATATGTAATATGTTACATGGGCTACGGAAAGGTAGGGAACTGGGAGAGGGTGATCATTCCATAAGAGTAGGGAATGGTGCAAATGTTGCAGCCAAATCAGTCGGCGAATATCACCTTGTATTACCAAATGGTAATAAATTGATTCTGAATGAATGCTATTACATTCCGACCCTGATATGCAATATTATATCAGTTTCTTTATTGAGTAAAGAAGGATGTAATTTTGTAGTACATGATAATATTATGAATATCTTCCTGAATCAAAATTTGATTGGACCAGGCTCATTAAATAATGGCATATACGTTCTGAATCAAACCACGATTCTTAATGTACAAAACACACATAAGAGGAAGACTTTAGAAATGAACAAATCCTATTTATGGTATTGTAGACTAGGTCATATCAATGCGATACGACTAGCTAAGTTATATAAGGATGGATATTTGAATCCGTTCGAATTATCATCTTATGAAACTTGTCATTCATGTCTCAAAGGCAAAATGACCAAAACTCCGTTTAGTGGACACGGAGAAAGAGTTACGGAACTCTTGGGACTGATACATAGTGATGTATGTGGTCCCATGTCTATACATGCCAGGAATGGTTCCTTATACTTCATTACATTCACTGACGATCTCTCAAGATACGGACATGTGTTCCTGTTGAAACACAAGTCTGAAACTTTTGAGAAATTCAGAGAATATAAGAATGAAGTAGAGAACCAAATGGGTAAAAGTATTAAGATCCTTCGATCTGATCAAGGAGGAGAATACTTGAGCAATGAGTTCCTGGACTATCTAAAAGAGAATGAGATTCTCTCTCATCTTACTCCTCCTTATACACCACATTACAACGGTGTATCGGAACGGAGGAATCGCACCCTATTAGATATGGTGCGCTCTATGATAAGTACTGCTGAGTTGCCTATTTCCTTCTGGGGGTATGCGCTTGAGACATCCAAACACCTATTGAATATGGTTCCTACCAAATCAGTGCCTACCATTCCATATGAGATATGGAAGGGGAAGAGACCATCTCTTAATTATGTTAAGATATGGGATTGTCTGGCCTATGTCAAAAGGCACAATTCGGACAAACTCGAGGCAAGGTCTGTCCTGTGCAAGTTTGTAGGATATCCCAAAAACTCACAAGGGTATATCTTCTACCACACTGAGGAACAAAAGGTGTTTCTTTCTCGACATGCCACCTTTTTAGAAAAGGAATTTCTTGCGAAGGAAATTAGTGGTAAGGAGGTAGAACTGGAAGAGGTTCATGCTATACAAACTACGACAGAAGATTTAGTAGAACCAGAGGATTCAGTAGTTCCCGACGAACCTCAGCCGCTCCGCCGATCTAGTAGGGTTCCTCACCAGAGAGATACTACGGTTTTCTCATCGATGGTGGGAGCGAGAATTGCATCATGGAAGATGATGACCCGACTAGATTCGAGCAGGCCATCACGAGTGGGAACTCTGTAAAGTGGCTGGATGCAATACGATCTGAGATAGAATCCATGTACACCAACAAAGTATGGACTTTGGAAGTTGCTCCTGAAGGGGTAAAACCCATTGGGAGCAAATGGATCTTTAAGACGAAACTTGGTATAGATGGAAAAGTTGAGACTTTCAAACCTAGACTTGTTCCAAAGGGTTTTTGTCAACGAACATGTGTGGATTATGACGAAACCTTTTCTCCAGTGGCTATGCTTAAGTCCATCCGGATCCTACTTGCCATTGCTGCATACCATGAATACGAAATCTGGTAAATGGATGTTAAGACCGCCTTTCTAAATGGTGATTTAGAGGAGTGAGTGTACATGACTCGGCCAGAGGGCTTCATAGACAGTGGGAATAGCGGAAAGGTGTGCAAGCTGCTTAAATCCATCTACGGGTTAAAGCAGGCATCGCGGAGTTGGAACATCTGCTTTGATGTGGTAGTCAAAGAGTTTGACTTCATCAAGAACGTAGATGAACCTTGTATTTACAAGAAGGTTGCAGAGAGTAAGGTTGTCTTCCTCATATTGTACGTGGATGTCATACTCTTGATAGGAAATGATGTTCCTATGCTGCACTCGGTCAAGCTCTTCTTATCACATAGATTCTCAATGAAAGATCTAGGTGATACCTCCTGCATTTTGGGGATTAAGATCTATAGAGATAGATCTAAGCGGATACTGGGATTGTCCCAATTCAGGTACATTGATACCATACTAAAGAGGTTTAGTATGGAAGAATCCAAGCGTGGGCACGATCTCTGGACTCACTCTCTCCAGAGAGATGTCTCCCAAGACTGATTTGGAGAGAGCTTGCATGCAAGGGATACCCTATGCTTCGGCAGTAGGCTCTATCATGTACGCGATACTATGTACCAGACCCGATGTTGCATACTCACTAAGTTTAGTGAGTAGGCATCAAGCAGATCCAGGAGAGAGTCACTGGACAGCTGTGAAGAACATTCTCAAGTACTTGAGAAGAACTAAAGAGATGTTCTTGGTGTATGGTAACGGAGAACTCCAAGTGGAGTCTTTTACCGATTCGAGCTTCCAAAGTGATAAGGACGACTCTAAGTCGCACTCGGGATTTGTCTTTACCCTCAATGGAGGGGCGGTTTGTTGGAACAGTTCCAAGCAAGAAACCGTGGCAGACTCGATGATGGAGGCTGAATACATCGCTGCCAACGAGGCTGTCTGGATGAAGAAGTTTATCATTGAAATTGGTATAGTTCCGTCCATTGAGTATCCAATACCCTTGTATTGTGATAACAATGGAGCTGTGGCTTTAGCCAAGGAACCCAGGTCCCATCAGAGATCCAGGCATATTCTAAGGCAGTATCACCTGATCCGGGAGATAGTTGATCGCCGCGAGATCGAGGTCAGGAGAGTTGACACGAAGGACAACACTGCGGATCCACTCACGAAGGCCATACCCCAGATACAATTTGAGAGACTCTTCGGGATGTTGGGTATGAGATACTACAACAGCTGGCCTTAGTGCAAGTGGGAGATTGTTAGTTATGTATATACCCTAGAGGCCTTTGTTGTACATATGATGTATATTATAGTGGATGCTTGGATATATATAGAGAGGACTTTCTTGCTTGATATGATAATATGCTATCTGGTTTCACTTTGTCTTAACATGTTGACTTGTATTGGTTTACTGTCTTGATTTCACATGTTGATAAAGCCCTTAGGATATGTACTTGACTACTAGGACTATGATGCAGATCATACTAGTAGGGCCAGGGTAGTCCAAGAGTACATCCTATAACTGTTCCTAGTCGAGGGTGTATCGAGACAGGGTATCGATACTCCAGAGTAGACTAGCGTATACGCATCTTGACCCATATGATAGGCGATGGATGATCCCATATCCATTGGTGTTTGACATCAAAGATAGTGTACGGGTGCTCAGTGGAGACTGGGTACACTGAACGGACTCACCGAGAACTCCTAGATGGTATTATACCTATCGTCAGATAACAGTTCTGTGGTGACACTGGTACAGGTTAGTCTGTAGACCCGAGATCATCATAGAGTCCTGTGTGATTTCCACTGTGCTTTGATTTCTACCTTACCACGTTCATGAGAACGTGCAAAACGATGGCTTTTGGGTATAGTCCCGAATCATATGGAGGCAATGAGCGATAGGAGGGGTTTCGTCTCTCTTGGTATTGGGGGTTGATGTTGCGCTGTGTTCGATTGGCTATAACTGGAAGTCCCTGGCCAGAGCTGATATAGAGATTTACTGGTAAGTGTTATTAGTAGTTTCACGACCCGTTATGAGCCACATATCGACACGACTTATCGGTTACTGGGGTCTGATGTTTACCACCCCTAGACTGGATATGCGACATATTAGACGAAGAGACCGGACTGTACGGGAGTGTTACTGATTGGATTCACAGGAGTATGTATAGGCTTGCTTGTTGATCTTCTGATCGCTCAATACCCGGGTTGCTGTTACGTTTAGCTGCCCGCTTGCAACTTGTGGGTGTTTGATATGATCATCACCTACTTCCGGCGTATTGACGAGTCTTTAGAGTCCTACACAGAGGTTTCCTGGCTCAGGCAAAACGGAGTAGGAGCACATATATGATATGTACGGGACTGAGATTGATACGTGTATGTGATACCGTATTCTGTTCTCGCGATATGTAATATCGGCCAGGTATATGTGATATAGCCGGATTAACCCGATCAAGTGTTGATTCGATAAATTGATACATATTATATTGGTCGGTTATATGTAATATAGCCGGATTATTAAATCAAATGTTGATTTAATAATTTAATATATAATTATATATGTGTTATATTATATTACATTAACTAATATAATCTCACTTAAATGATTCTTTTTCTCACTTAGGATGCATTGATATATATGTGATATATGTTAAATGTATTCTTTTCTTTTGTTACATAATTATATATATATATGATATGTATAATTGTAACATGTTAGGTTATAAATGCAACTAGGGTTTGTGAGATTCTTACCATGGCTAAGATTAGGGTTTGATATATATATCTATATCTATATATATTTATTTATTTTAGTTTATTCAAAATTGTATACTTTTGTCATGATATTTTTTTTGTTGACAAAGTCCACTCTCTTGATATTTTGCTAAGATATTTGTTTACCAAACCCTAAGCCTAGTCCATGGTCAAGTCTCTACAAGGGTTAAGTATGACATGCTTAACCTTGGTTGCATTTCTAACCTCAACAATAATTCATTTTCATCACTCATTTTTCTTCATCTTCTTCTTGCTCACAAAAGAGCTTGCTTGATTTTTCTTTGTGATGAAATATTGTGAGAAATAAAAAAAAAAAGAGCAAAATTCCTACTTCTTCATCCTCTTCTATACTAGCCATATAGATTAGTATGTTAGCTTCACTAATCTCTCATTAGTGAAAGTAATAGCTTGGGTTTGTGATTCCTCAAGGTAGATCATCTTTGATAGTGAAGTCTTCAAGCAAGGATGCCTCATTCACCTCATAGAGCCTCTCTAGAGTCCGGGAGCTTGATGATCGCAGCGAAGGGACCTCTACTCGGAGCTTATGAAGCGAAAGAACGGACTACAAAGGTTGTAATCCCTAATCTCTTAGTTGTAAAGTGTTTACATTTCGGTTTAGTTTGATTCTCTAGTTAAAGATTCATGGTTAGGGTTATCTAGAACGGAAAAAATTTAACTTATCATGGATGATGCCACCCGAAACCTTGCTGCCGTCCCAGGTATCCCAACAGAAGATTCTTGGTGTAGATGGAAAAGTTGAGACTTTCAAAGCTAGACTTGAAGTAGAAGGTTTTCGTCAATAACCAGGTGTGGTTTATAATGAAACCTTTTCTCTAGGGACTATGCTTAAGTCCATCAGGATTAAAGCATGCATCGTGGTATTGGAACATCTGTTTTGATGTGGCAGTCAAAGAGTTTGACTTCATCGAAAAGGTAGATGAACCTTGTATATACAAGAAGGTTGTAGAGAGTAAGATTTTCTTCCACGTATTGTACGTAGATGACAAACTCTTGATAGGAAAGGGTTTCCTATGCTACACTCGGTCAAACTCCTCTTATCACGAGGATTCTCCATGGAAGATCTAGATGATACCTACTACATCTTGTGGATTATGATCTATGGTGATAGATTTAAGTGGATGTTGGGAGTGTCCCAAATCCAGGTACATTAACACCATACTAAAAGGGTTTAGTATGGAAGATTCCGAGCGTGGTGGTTCGCCCACTTACTAATGAATCACTCTTTCCAAAAAGATGTCTCCTGAGACTGATTTGGAGAGAGCTCGCGTGCAAGGGATACCCTATACTTCGGCAGTAAGCTCTATCATGTACGCGATGTTATGTACCAGACCAGATGTAGTCGACTCACTAGGTGTAGTGATTGGGAATCAATCAGATCTTGGGAGAATCATTGGATAGCTATGAAAGACATTCTTAAGTACTTGAGAAGCACTGAAGAGATGTTCTTAGGGTTTTGGTGACGGTGAACTCCAGCGGGAGTCCATTACCAATTCGAGCTTCCATAGCGATAAGGTTGACTGAAAGTCTGTCACAGGCTTTGTCTTTACCCTCAGTGGAGGGACGGTATGTTGGAAGAGTTCCAAGCTAGATACCGTGACAAACTAGACGATTAAGGCTGAATACATTGCAACCAACGATGCTGCCAAAGTGGCTGTATGGAAATTTCTTGTTCATGAGATGAACATGGTTCCTACCATTGCGTCCAATAACTGTTATTGTAACAACAATGGAGTTGTGGATTTGGCCTAGGAACGCCGGTCCCATCAGCGATCCAGACATATTTTGAGGCAGTATCACCTGATCAGGGAGATGGTTGATCTCCAAGGGATCGAGGTAAGGAGAGTTGACGCGAAGGATAAAAGACGGATCCACTTACAGAGGCCTTTCTCTAGAGAGACTTTTATGGGGCATTGAGTATGAGATACTACAACAAATGGCCTTAGTGCAAGTGGGAGGTTGTTAGTTATATGTATGCCCTAGAGGCCATTATTATACATGTGATGTATATTATAGTTGATGCTTGGACATATATAAGGAGGACTTTCTTGCTCGATATGATAGTATGCTATCTGGTTGCTCTTTATCTTAACATGTACACTTATTGTCTCTCTATTACATGTTGATAAAGCCCTTAGGATGAGTACTTGACTACCAGGATTATGATGCAGATCATACTAGTGGGGCAGAGGTAGTCGGTAAGTACATCCTTCAATAGTTCCTAGTCATAGGAGTATCGAGACAGGGCATCGATATTCCAGAGTAGACTAGCGTATACGCTTCTCGACCCATGTGAAGGGATTATGGATGATCCCATTCCATTGGTGTTTGACATCAGAGATGGTATATGGGTGCTCAGTGAAGAATGGGTACACTGGACGGACTCGCCGAGAACTCCTAGATGGTATTATACCTCATGTCAGATGGCAGTTCTCTGGTGACACTGGTACAGGTTAGTCTGTCGACCCGAGATCGTCATAGAGTCTTGTGTGATTCCCACTGTGCTTTTATTTCCACGTTACCACGTTCAAGAGATCGTGCAAAATGGTGGTTTTTGGGTACAGTCCCGAGTCACATGGAGGCAATGAGCGATAGGAGGGGATTTCGTCTCTTCCGGTATTGGGGGTTGATGTTGCGCTATGCTCGATTGGCCATAACAGGAAATCCCTGGCCAGGGTTGCTGAGATCTACTGGTAAGTGTTATCATTAGTTTCTCGAACCGTTATGTACCTTACATCGGTTTGACTTATCAGGCTATTAGGGTTTGACGTTTACCACCCCCAGGTTATGATATACAACATATCTGACGAAGAGACCGGACTGTACGGTAGTGTTACTTATTGGATTCGCAGGAGTATGAGCAGGCTTGCTTGTTGATCTTCTGATCGCTCAATACCCGGGTGGCCGTTATATTTAGCAGACCGCTTGCGGCTTGTGGGCGACTGATATGATCACCACCTACTGCCGGCGTATTGACGAGTCTTTAGAGTTCTATACAGAGGTTTCTTGGCTCAGGCGAAACGAAGTAGGAGAACATATATGATATGTGCGGGACTGAGATTAATGCGCGTATATGATACCACATTCTATTCTCGCGATATGTGATATCGGTCGGTTATATGTGATATAGCCGGGTTATCGAATCAAGTGTTGATTCGATAAGTTGATACATATGATATTAGTCGGTTATATGTGATATAGCCGGATTATTAAATCAAGTGTTGATTTAATAGTTTAATGTATAATTATATATATTTGATATATTAACTTATATTAACTAATATTAGCTCACTTAAGATTTCTTTTTCTCACTTGTGTACACTTAGTATATATGTGATATATATTAATGTACATTCTTTTGTATGTCATGCTAGATAATACATAAGACATGGGTGTATAAGCCTCACACTATGCTTGACATAATGAAGGGTTTTGTTTATTTAAAGTAAATCAAAATTAAATAGAAATTAGTCACATGGTTGAAGCTTCAGGAAGCTTGTGGAACCATTGACCAAATCCACTAATTTTGTTTTACTTGAGATATTTATTAACCCAACATTATGATTAGCCATGGTTTAGTCTCTACATGGGTTAGTATATGATATTAACTCACCCATGGTTGCCATTCAACACTTGACTTTTTCCATGGTTGCTTTTCTTCATCTCCTTCCTCAAGCTTTCTTGCAATTTGGGAGGTGAAGAAAATGAGCGAGAAAAATATTTCTAAAGTGAGCAAAATTCCTATTTCATCATCCTCTACTAGATTAGCCATTTAGTTTAGGATGTTTGCTTCACAAATTCCATATTAGTGAAGAGGTAGCTTGATGTTAGTTATGTGTATGCCCTAGAGGCCATTATTGTACATATGATGTATATTATAGTGGATGCTTGGACATATATAGATAGGACTTTCTTGCTCGACATGATAGTATGCTATCCGGTTGCTCTATGTCTTAACATGTAGACTTGTATTATAATACTGTCTTGCTCTCATATGTTGATAAAGCCCTTAGGATGTGTACTTGACTACCAGGACTATGATGGAGATCATACTAGTGGGGCCAGGATAGTCCATAAGTACATCCTTTAATTGTTCCTAGTCGAGGGTGTATCGAGACAGGGCATCGATATTCTAGAGTAGACTAGCGTATACGCTTCTTGACCCATATGATGGGCGATGGATGATCCAACATCCATTGGTGTTTGACATCAAAGATGGTATACGGATACTCAGTGGATACTAGGTACACTGAACGGACTTGCCGAGAACTCCTAGATAGTATTATACCTAGCGTCAGATAGCAGTTCTTTGGTGACACTGGTACATGTTAGTCTGCAGATCCGAGATCGTCATAGAGTCTTGTGTGATTCCCACTTTGCTTTGATTTCCACCTTACCACGTTCAAGAGAATGTGCAAAACAGTGGCTTTTGGGTACAGTCCCGAATCACATGGAGGCAATGAGCGATAGGAGGGGATTCGTCTCTCCCAGTATTAGGGGTTGATGTTGCGCTGTGCTCGATTGGCTATAACAGGAAGTCCCTGGTCAGGGCTGATACGGAGATCTACTGGTAAGTGTTATCAGTAGTTTCTCGACCCGTTATGAGCCTCACATCGGCACGACTTATCGGTTACTGGGGTCTGACATTTACCACCCCTAAACTAGATATGCGACATATCAGACGAAGAGACCGGACTGTACGGTAGTGTTACTGACAGGCTTTACAGGAGTATGAGCAGGCTTGCTTGTTGATCTTCTGATCGCTTAATACCCGGGTAGCCGTTATGTCCAGCTAGTACCGCTGACAGCTTGTGGGTGCCTGATATGTTCATCACCTACTGCCGGCGTATTGATGAGTCTTCAGAGTCCTACATAGAGGTTTATTGGCTCAGGCGAAACGATGTAGGAGCACATATGTGATATGTGCGGGACCAAGATTAATACGTGTATGTGATACCGTATTCTATTCTTGCGATATGTGATATCGGTCGGTTAGATTTAGCCGGGTTATCGAATCAAGTGTTGATTCGATAAATGGATACATATGATATTAGTCGGTTATATGTGATATAACCGGATTATTGAATCAAGTGTTGATTTAATAATTCAATGTATAATTATATATTTTATATATTTATATTAACTAATATTAGCTCACTTGTGCATTTCTTTTTCTCACATGTGCACACTTAATATATATGTGATATATATTATTTGTGTTTTCTTTTTGTGTCATGCTTGATGTTACATGCTACATTGGTGTATGAGACTTACACCATGCTCATGATAATGTGAGGTTTAATTTTTTAAAGTAAATCCAAATTAGTAAGAAATTAGTCACATGGCATGAAGCTTATGGAAGCTTATAGATCCATTGACTTAATCCACTAATTTTGTTTTACTTAAGATATTTATTAACCCAACCAGTCTCATTTGCCATGGTTAAGTCTCTACATGAGTTATATGAGATATTATTTCACCCATGGTTGTTTCTCTCTCTCAATTTTTTTTTCTATCTTCTTCATCTTCATCTTCATCAAGAGTAAGCTTTCTAGATTTTGAGAGGTGAAGAAAATTAGTGAGAAAATTAATTATAAAGTGAGCAAAAATCCTAATTCATCATCCTCTGCTAGATTATCCATTTAGTTTAGGGTGTTATCTTCACTAATCCCTAATTAGTGAAGAGGTAGCTTCGGTTGGTGTCTTCTCGACGTAGATCATTTTCGGCCTCGAAGACTTCGTGCAAGCTTGTTCCTTTCATCTTGTGGAGCCATTCTAGAGTCCGGAAGATCACTACTTAGAGTGAAGAGACTACTACACGGAGCTATTAAAGTGAAGGACTGGTCTACAAAGGTTGTATTCCTTGTTCACTTAGTTGTAAAGTTGTTTACATGTTGTTTCGTTTAAATCTCAAGTTAAGATTCTAGGGTTAGGGTTGTTTAGCATGGTAATTTTTTGAAAAGGGCATGGACGATGCCTCCCAAAACCTTTTTGTCGTGCTAGGCAATCCTACACTTGAGTTGGTGTCTCCTCGACGTAGATCATCTTCGACCTCGAAGACTTCAAGCAAGCTTGTTCCTTTCATCTTGTACTTGGAGCGAAGCGACTACTACACGGAGCTATTGAAGTGAAGGACCGGTCTACAAAGGTTGTATTCCTTGTTCACATAGATGTAAAGATGTTTACATACTTGTTCGTCTAATTCTCTAGCTAAGATTCTAGGTTAGGGTTCTTTACCGCGCCAATTTTTTAGAAACGGCATGGTCGATGCCTCCTGAAACCCAGCGGCCGCCCCAGGGAACCCTGCAAAATCCACCTGTTTGCATGACTCAATAGAGTCATGGTAGGGTGGAAATCAAATCATAGTGGGAAACACACAAGACATTATGACGATCTCGGGTCTACAGACTAACCTGTACAAGTGTCACCTGAGAACTGCTATTCGATGATAGGTATAATACCATATAGGAGTTCTCGGCGAGTCCGTTCAGTGTACTCAGTCTCCAATGAGCACCTGTATACAATCTTTGATGTCAAACACTAATGGATATGGGATCATCCATTGCCTCTATACTGGGTCAAGAAATGTATACACTAGTCTACTCTGGAATATCGATGCCATGTCTCGATACTCTCTCGACTAGGAACAGTTAAGGATGTGCTTGTAGACTATACATGCCCCACTAGTATGATCTGCATCATAGTCATGGTAGTCAAGTTGATATACTAAGGGCTTTATCAACATGTATCAAATAGACAGTAAACTTAATCAAGTGAACATGTCATGATAAAGTACAACCAGATAGCATACTATCATGTCGAGCAAAAAAGTCCTCTATATATACATATCCAAGCATCCACTATAATATACAATAATGGCCTCTAGGACATACATATATCCAACACTTATGCACGTGCATTGCATGTGGTGCGCACTTATTTGGCACTGTCCTTGGCTTTGACACCGGCGCTATCACGTGCATTGCACTAGATGCGCATGCGCAATTCTTTACAAAGAGCGCATCTGTATAGGGCGTGTCCTAACATGAGAAAGCTGTCCACTTTAAAGAAAGCCAGGGCTTTCAATGAAGTAGATGCTTCTATCTTAATCTTTTTGGTGCACTTGCACTTTTGAAAGAGTGCTCCCTTCTATAGGGTGCGCTCTGATACGAGAAAGTTGTTAACTTTTGAGAAAACCAGGGCTTTCAATGAGGCAGATACTTCTATCTTGATATTTGTTCTTCTTGATGAATGTTAATAACTTTTCGAAAGCGTTGCTTTCATTTTTTTTAGAAGTGTATGCTTCTATTTATGATATTTGTCCATGTCCATGAAGCCAAAGATTCGATTTTTACGTATGTTCTTGATCGGTGAAACAATTGGAGTTTTCTCCTAAGGTTTTTGATCTTGAGATCAACTCCCTCATGAGAGCCTGGGCTCTCGTAGAGAGGAGATGAACCCTAAGATCTGTCGATTTTGTATAAAGAACCAAAGCTCTTATGATGCCATGGCTTCGAGGAGATGAGAAAGTGTATTTTCTCTGCCCTGTGATTAGGGTTGAAGAAGAGGCCGCAGTATCTTCAGTTGAGAATTTTCTCTCTACTTTTGAATACGAATTCTTTCTCTGTCTATGATTTCTTCCCCCTCTACTCCTATTTATAGGAGAGGAGTGGTCAGGATAAATCCCTAACTACAGGTTTGAATTGATATGTATCAATTCAAGGTGCTTAGGCACCATTGGATTATTGATCCAAAGATCTTTCTACTTAGAAAGATCACCAAGGAAGATTTTCTTCCAAATAAAACTTTTGCTTTGATCTGAAGCGTGCGCTTCAAGAAAAAGAGATGCGCTTGCATCTTTACGCATTGCGCATGTGTTGGGTTACGATAGCGTCCTGGCCATCTACCGTGGCCGATGCGGAACAAAAATGACGTTTAAAAAACTTTTGCGCTAAAGAACCCATCAAGATCGAACCATAAACCTTTACTAGCAATGTACAAAGTGCTAAACTATAGTGATAGAAGTGTTATACCGAACGAACCATGTCCTTCGGTTTTCTACCTTCTTCATAAGCTCCTTGAGGCATCCTGGATCAAGCTTGGCCTCTGGTCTTCCTCCGTCGAAGATGATCCACCCGAGGGAGACGATGTAGGCTCCTGCTTCGCCTAGCGAAGCAACCGATGCTCCAAGTGTTTTGTTACCTAGCACGACATCAAGTTTTTGGGAGGCATCATCTATGCCAAGTTAAAAAAATTGCCATTCTAGTAAACCCTAACCCTAGAATCGCTACTAGAAAATCTGACGAAACCTAATGTAAACACTTTACATCTAAAGTGAATAATGAATACAACCTTTGTAGACTGGTCCTTCACTTCAATAGCTCCGTGTAGTAGTCCCTTCACTGCGATCACGAACTCCCGGACTCTAGAGAGGCTCCCATGAAGAAACGAACATGCTTGCATCGAAGTCTTCGAGGACAAAGATGATCTACGTCGAGGAGACACTAACCCAAGCTATCTCTTCACTAATGGTGAGATTAGTGAAGCAAACACCCTATACTAAATGACAAGTAGTAGAGGATGATGAAGTAGGAAGTGGGCTCACTTTAGATTTATTTTTCTCACACTAAATCTTCACTTAGAAAAAACCCTAGCAAGCCTTTTCTTTTGTTGAAGAAGAAGAAGAAAAGAAACTCATGAGAGAGTGAGGTTAGAATTGCAACCATGGGTGAGTAAGTATCATGCCTAACTTATGTAGAGAATAAACCAAGGTCAAGGGTTAAGGTTAGGTTAATAAATATCTTAAGGAATGACAAAAGAGTGGACTTGGTCAATGTTCTACAAGCTTTATCCAAGCTTGAAACATTGACTAAGTCTTCACTATTTTGTGATAACTTAAGTGATAAATATCAAACCCTAGCTTTAACCCTAGTATGGTATAAGTCTCATACATTCATGTTGCAAGTGTAACCTAGCATAACATAACAATATATATCACATATATATTTTGTGTGCAAATAGAAAACAATACATATGTCATATATATATAAAGTGTATCAAATGCGAGAAAAGAAATCTTAAGTGAGCTAATACTAGTTAATGCAATGTATATATCAAATATATAATTATACATTAAATTATCAAATCAACACTTGATTTAATAATCCGGTTATATAATATATAACCGACTAATATCAAATGTAACATCTTATCGAATCAACACTTGATCCGATAACCCGGCTATATCACATATAACCAACCATGTCATATATCGTGAGAATAGAATGCAGTATCATATACATGCATTAATCTCGGTCCCGTACATATCACATACATGCATTAATCTCGGTCCCGTACATATCACATACATGCATTAATCTCGGTCCCGTACATATCACATACGTACAGAGTAGTCTGTTGACCCGAGATCGTCATAGAGTCTTGTGTGATTCCCACTGTGCTTTGATTTCCATCATACCACGTCCAAGAGGGCGTGCAAAAAGGTGGCTTTTGGGTACAGTCCCGAATCACATGGAGGCAATGAGCGATAGGAGGGGATTCGTCTCTCCCGGTATAGGGAGTTGATGTTGCGCTGTGTTCGATTGGCTATAACCGGAAATCCCTGGCCAGGGTTGCTGAGATTTACTGGTAAGTGTTATCAGTAGTTTCTCGAACTGTTATAGACCTCATATCGACACGACTTATCAAGCTACTGGGGTCTGACGTTTACCACCCCTAGGCGAGATATGCGACATATCAGACGACGAGACCGGACTGTACGGGAGTGTTACTGATTGGATTCACAGGAGAATGTACAGGCTTTCTTGTTGATCTTCTGAGCACTCAATACCTGGGTGGCTGTTACGTTTAGCTGACCGCTTGCAGCTTGTGGGTGTTTGATATGATCATCACCTACTGCCGGCGTATTGACGATTCTTTAGAGTCCTACACAGAGGTTTCTTGGCTCAGGCAAAACGGAGTAGGAGCACATATGTGATATGTGCGGGACCGAGGATAATGCGGTATGTGATACCGTATTGGATTCTCGCGATATGAGATATCGGCCGGGTATATGTGATATAGATGGGTTATTGTATTAGTCGATTATATGCGATATAGCCGGATTGTCGGATCAAGTGTTGATTCGATAATTTAATGTATAATAATATATATGATATATTAAATTACATTAACTAATATTAGCTCACTAAAAGATTCTTTTTCTCACTCGGGTAATACATTGATGTATATGCGATATATGTTAATTGTATTATTTTCTTTTGTTACAATAAATATTACATATGTGATATATAATATTGTAACATGATATGATAACTAATGCAACATGTTTAGTGGAGATTAAACATGGTTAGGGTTTGATTAGGGTTAGGCTTTTCTAGATGTTTCTAGAAGCTTTCTTTTTGTTTTGTGCAAAGATATTTGTTTAGATATTTTTGCATGATATTTCCTTAACCCAACAACACCCCTTAACCCTAGTTCAATCTCTACAAAGGTTACTTGACCTTGGTTGCATTATTCATCATAATTATCCTTTCCTTATTCATCACAAAAGGATTTATTTTCTTCTTTTTCTTCTTCCTCCTTTGCAAAGCTTTCTTGCTTTGATATTTGTGATGAAAATATGTGAGAAAAAGATTATAAATGAGAGCAAAAATCCTACTTCATCATCCTTATCTACCCTTGCCCTTTAGATGAGAGTGTTCACTTCATTTAGTGAGTGTTAGCTTGTGTTAATGAAACTTCAAGGTAGATCATCTTTGTTATCGAAGATCGGAAGCAAGACTGCATCTTTCTCTTCGTGAAGCCTCTCAAGAGTCCGGAACACGATGATCGCAGCGAAGGGACCTCAAGACGGAGCTTAAGAAGTGAAGGACTGGATCTACAAAGGTTGTAATCCCTCTCACTTAGTGTTAAAGTGTTTAACATGCTTGTTTTCGCCTAAACCCTAGTTTAAAGATCCGGCTTCGGGTTGTTCGGCACGGCTAATTTTTTAATCGGGCATGGTTGATGCCTCGTAGACCCTTATGGCAGTGCCTAGCAACCCTACAGTGGTATCAGAGACAAGCTAGAGCTTTAGGCGAAGTCTGAGCGAAGTTCAAATTCCGATCGAACCTGGAAACCCCGACGAATACCCTTCTCTAGATATTTTTCAAAAATGTGATTTTTTATGAATTAAAAATGCTCAGAAAAACAAGCAGAAAAAACTAAGAATTACTGTGAAGTACGGTCCACTAAGTCGCTCCCGTGACCGCGGAACCGCGTCCAAACCAAGGGTTTGGCGGCGGTTCCGCTGCCAAAATTTGGACTTAGTCCCTGATATTTCATATATTTATTCTTATGTCCTTTCTTGTCATTTTTTTCTGGGAATTTTTTAATTCCACTCAAGTTTTGAGTTTTCTAGGGTTGTATTGGGGACTCGTTGATTCGATCGGATAATTTAACTTCGTTTAGTTTTGTCCGGGTAATTTTTAGAAACTGTTAAAAAGTTCGACCAGATATCAATAACTCACTTTTTCCCCAGTCGGAAATTTTTTGAAAAGTTGGATTTTTTCTCGAGTTTAAGAACGTTCTAAGTCGTGCAAGTAACGTGGTGGACCCTTTAGAAGACAAAAAACCTTAACTCGATTATGTGACCGTCTTAAACTGCCTCTGAATCTTAGGGTTTGGGGCAGTACGGCGTGCCACATGTGAGGCGTTGGCTTGACCCTTCTACGGCTGGACCATCGGTACTGTGGAATGTGATGGATAATTTTGAACTCTGCTCAAGTGTTGAGCTATTTGGGAAATCTTGGGTGTTTGATTATTCGATCGGAAAGTTTAACACTGTCTTTTTATCTAGAATGTGATACAATATTTGGATTCCACAAGTAGTTATGAGATAACTAATTTGAATGTTATAAATCTAGCGGTTTAGTCTCAGACGATCGGTTGCCATGGAATTTTGATGTGATCAAAAGTCCGTCGCAATCACGTAGCGTACGCGGATACTCGCCGGGTAAACTTAACAGACAGCCACGCCCCATAGCCCCGACCAAGTGACTTTAGGAGAAACCCGTCGCCAAAAGCATCCGTTCGGGTGCTCGCGGCAGCGGTGTTCCTCCTTAGTGCACTTCGTCGACGGCATCGGGGGTGCGGCCGTCTACTGAAGTTTGTGACGAGCATTCGATCTGGATGTCGGGAATCTTGTTGAATTGTCCGACTTGATATTGAAAAGTGTTTTCGATAAAGAGACTAAAATGCGGGGTTTATAATTGTTAGGCATGCGATGTCTAAGGAATTCAATTGGTTAGGCATGTGATGTCTAACGAGGTTGCAGATTCCAACTGTTGTAGTTTTACGCT
The DNA here is from genome assembly GCA_030015575.1 of Agapanthus africanus. NCBI lineage: Eukaryota > Viridiplantae > Streptophyta > Magnoliopsida > Asparagales > Amaryllidaceae > Agapanthus > Agapanthus africanus. The sequence continues at coordinate 127,797,224 of JASDDO010000016.1, read as the reverse complement.
TTCTTTTCTGCGACCGTAAGCGTAGTATGTGGTGTATCGCCGGCTTCGTTGCTATACATCAACGACAATCGGGATACGCATACTTGCTTACGTTGATGATATGAGATGTTATGTGTTGCTGTGATATGTTGTATTGGATCGTCGCGTTTGAATAGCCGGGGGTTTATGTGAGATGAGAGTTTTTTTCTTTTTCATTCATGTAAAATTCAGTTGTATGTAATATTCTTTTATTGGGGCACTTCCGGGCTGAGGATGATGTCACTATTGTATATTATTTACTTTTCGGCATTAGGTAGACCCAAGGCGGGGAGCACAAGTAACCGGGTTCTGGGGTCCAGTGGGAGACCATCTCGAGGAGTCGAGACCGGGTCTCCTAACCCTAGAATTGGCAGTGTTGCTTGCCGCTCTCGTAGGTGTCTAGGGATGTGGGTTTGGCTATTCATCGCGACCGTGGAATCCGTGTTTTATACAGGCTCGTATTAAAACACGGACGTCCTAGTATATCCAATATTTCATATATGTTCTTCTGCTGCAATGTTCTGTGTGTAGGGTTCCTAGGCACACTCATGAGGTTCCACAAGACATCTACCATGCCAAAATCAAATTTTTTATGTGCCGAAAAACCCTATGCAAGATCGTATACTAGAGATTAGGCGAAACCAAAATCAAGCAAACTACTTTACTACTAAGTGAAAGGGATTACAACCTTTGTAGATTCGGTCCTTCACTTCTAATGCTCCGTGTTGACGTCCCTTCGCTGCGATCATCGGGATCCCGGACCCTAGCGATGGTTTCTTCGGAGAAATGAGCGGGCTAGGTCGTTGACTTCGAGGCCAAAGATGATGTACGTCGAGAAGACTCAAACTCAAGCTCCATCTTCACTTGGTCTTGAACTTTGTGAAGAGAACATTGTATACTACATGGCAAGTAGTAGAGAATGCAGAAATAGGAAGTGGGTTCACTTTGGATTTGGATTTCTCACTCTTAATCTTCACTTGGTCATTTTCAAGAAAGGTTTTTCTTCATCTTGAAGAAGAAGAAGAAGAAGGAATAAGAATGAATTATCCATTAACTAAAATGAATAATCAAGTGAAGTATATCATAATGCAACTATGGGTGAGTTAACCTTTGTAGAGACTAAACCCTAGTTTGAGCTAATGGTTAGGTTAGTGAAAATCTCATGCAAAACAAAATGGTTAGACTTTGTCAAAGATGCTTAAAAAGCTTCATGAAGCTTCAAGCAAAAAACAAAGAAAGCCATCATTTTGTTTTTGCCAAAAATAAATAAAATAAATAAAACCCAACCATTAACCTAAACATGGTGTAAGTCATACACAGACCCAAGTTTGCATGTATCATCAATCATGATACAAACTAGTGCACAAACATATATCATATATACAACTTGTGCACATCAAGTGAGAAAATCAATCATAAGTGAACAAATACTAGTTAATGTAAAGTAATATATCAAATATATAATTATACATTAAATTATTAAATCAATACTTGATTTAATGATCCGGTCATATCGCATATAACCGACTAATATCTAGTGTATCAATATATCGAATCGACACTTGATTCATTAACCCGGCTATATCACATATAACCGTCCGATGATACAAATCACGAGAATAGAACACAGTATCACATATTGGTATTATTCTCGGTCCCGTACGTATCTCATATGCGCTCATATTTCGTTTCGCTTGAGCTAGGAAACCTCTGTGTAGGACTCTAAAGACTCGTCAATACGCCGGCAGTAGGTGGTGATTATATCAATCACCCACAAGTCGCAAGCGGTCTGCTAAACGTAACGGCCACCCGGGTATTGAGCGATCACAAGATCAACGAGCAAGCCTGCTCACACTCCTGTGAATCTAATCAGTAACACTTACCGTACAGTCCGGTCTGTTCGTCTGATATGTCGCATATCTCGCCTAGGGGTGGTAAACGTCAGACCCCAGTAGCTTGATAAGTCATGCCGATGTAAGGTCCATAACAAGTATGAAACTACTAATAACACTTACCAGTAAATCGGTGCAACCCTGGCCAGGGATTTCCAGTTATGGCCAGTCGAGCATAGCGCAACATCAACCCCCAATACCGAGAGAGACGAATCCCCTCCTATCGCTCATTGCCTCCATGTGAATCGGGACTGTACCCAAAAACCACCTGTTTGCACGACTCAGTAGAGCCGTGGTAGGGTGGAAATCAAAGCACAGTGGGAGACACACAAGACTCTATGACGATCTCGGGTCAACAGACTAAGCTGTACCAGTGTCACCAGAGAACTGCCATTTGACGTAAGGTATAGTACCATCTGGGATTTCTCGGCGAGTCCGTTCAGTGTACCCAGTCACCACTGAGCACCCGCATACCATCTCTGATGTCAAACACCAATGGATATGGGATCATCCATCGCCCATCACATGGGTCGAGAAGATATACGCTAGTCTACTCTGGAATATCGATGCCCCGTCTCGATATCCCCATGACTAGGAACATTGAAGGATGTACTCATTGACTACCCAGGCCCCACTAGTATGATCTACATCATAGTCCTGCAAGTCGAGTACATATCCTAAGGGCTTTATCAACACGTAACAGAGAGACAGTAAGTATACATGTTAAGATAAAGAGCAACCAGATAGCGTACTATCATGTCGAGCAAGAAAGTCCTACCTATATATGTCCCAGCATCCACTACAATATACATCTCATGTACAGTAACTTGCTCTAGGGCATACATATAACGAACAATCTCCCACTTGCTCTAGGGCCATCTGTAGCAGTGGTTGCAGTATCTCATACTCAACCATCCTATAAAAAATCTCTCTCTAGGAAAAAGCCATTGTGAGTGGATCCGCCGTGTTGTCCTCTGAGTCTTCTCTCCTAACCTCGATCACCCTGGTGATCAACTATCTCCATGATCAGGTGATGCTGCCTCAGAATATGTCTGGGCCACTGATGGGACCGGGGTTCCTAGGCCAAAGCCTCAACACCATTGTCACACAATGGTAGGAACCTAGTTCATCTCATGAACTAATATACACCCTAACTGCCTTTTTGGTAGTATCTTTGATAGCGATGTCACCAGCCTTTATCGTCTAGTTTGCCACGGTATCCATCTTGGAACTCTTCCAACATACCGTCCCTCTACTGAGGGTAAAGACAATGCCTGCGACTGAAATTCAGTCGACCTTACCACCCTGGAAGCTGTCCAGTGATTCACCCCAGGATCGATTGATACCATCTCACTACAACTAGTGAGAATCCTAATATCCGTTTAGATCTATCTCATAGATCCAAAACTTAGGATTTAGGAGGTATCACCTAGATCCTTTATGGAGAATCTTTGTGATAAGCAGAGATTGACCGTGCGTAGCATAGGAAACTCTTTTCCTATCAAGAGTATGTTGTCCACGTACAATACGAGGATGACCACCTTACTCTCTACTACCCTTTTGTATGTACAAGGTTCATCTACTATTTTGATGAAGTCAAACTCTTTGACTACTACATCAAAACAGATGTTCCAACTCCACGATGCCTGCTTTATCCCATAAAACATCTTGCACACGTTTCCGCTGCTCCAATTGTTTACGAAGCCCTCTGGCTGTGTACTTAAAGACGCTCTCTTCTAAATCAATATTTAGAAAAGAAGTCATGACACCCAACCACCAGATATAGTAATCATGGTATATAGCAATGGCAAGTAGGATCCGGATGGACTTAAGCACAGCCACTGGAAAAGGTTTCATCATTATCCATGCCTGGTCGATGACGAGAACCTTTAACAAGTCTAGCTTTGAAAGTCTCAACTTTTCCATCTACACCAAGTAATCTTCTCAAGATATACTTGCTCCTGATGGGGATTTAACCCTTCAGATATAGCAACCAAAGTCCATACTTTGTTGGTGTACATGGATTCTATCTCAGATTGCTAAGCATCCAGCCATTCTTACAGAGTCCCCACTCTTGATGGCCTGCTCGAAACTAGTTGGGTAATCATCTCATGATGCAATCCTCGCTCTCACTGTCATCGAGAAAACGAAATATCTCTCAGGCGGATGAGGAACCCTGCTAGATCGGCGGAGAGGCTGAGGTTTGTTGGAGACTATTGAATCCTTTGGTTCTATCAAATCATCAGCTGTAGCTTGTATAGCTGGAAATCCTTCCAGTTCTACAGATCTGACCTTGCCTCGAGCTTGTACGGATTTTGCTTTTGACATAGGCAGGACAACCCCAAATCTTAACTTGCTTAAGAGATGGGCTCTTCCCATACCATATCTCATATGGAGTGGTAGGCAGTGATCTGATTTGAACCTTATTCAATAGGTATGCAGCTTCTTAAGTGCATAACTCCTAAAAGGAAATAGGAAACTCAGTAGTACTCATCATAGAGCGCACCATATCAAATAGGGTGTGATTGCTCCGCCCCCATACACCGACGTGCTGTGGTGTATACGGAGGAGTAATGCCGAGAGAGAATCTCATTCTCCTTTAGAATAGTCCAGGAATCCCGTGCTCAAGTATTCTCCTCCCTGATCAGATCAAAGGACATAATACTTATACCCGTTATTGGTTCTCTACTTCTAACTTATATTCGGTGATTATCTCAAAAGGTTCGGACTTGTGTTTCAACAGGAACATATGTCTGAATCTAGAGAGATCATCAGTGAATGTAATGAAGTACAAAGAATCAGTCCTGGCATATGTAGACTGGGGACCTTCATACATCAGCATGTATCAATCCCAAGAGTTTACTAACTCTTTCTCTGTTTCCAGTAAACGGATCTATGGTCATCTTATCTTTGTGACATGACTGGCAAGTTTCATAAGATGTAAATTTAAACTGATTTAAATATGCATCTAAATGTAACTTAGCTAGTCGGGTCGCATTGATATGACTTAGTCTACAATGCTTCAAGAAAATTCGTTCATTTCTGAACTCTTCCTCTTGTGTGTGTTCTGTACATTAAGAACCGTAGTCTGATTTAGAACGTCAATACTTTTAGATAACGTGCCTGAACCGATCAACTCTTGATATAGGAAATGTTCAAAACATTATCCAACAATACAAAATTATATCATTTCTTTACTTTTAAAGAGACTGATATGATGTTGTATATCAGGTTCGGTATCTAATAACATTCGTTCAGAATCAATGTATTCTGGTAATACAGGATGATAGTGACCAACAGACTTGGCTGCAACACTTGCACCGTTTTCTGTTTCATGAAACGTATCACCCGTTCTTAGTTCTCTACCTTTCTGTAGCCCATGTAACAGATTACATATGTGGGATCCTGATCCGGTATCTAATACCCAAGACGTAGAGTATACTGAGAAACAGTTCTTTGTAATGAACACACCCGAAGAAGATGCATCATCATGCACTTTCTTCATTTGGGCGGCATGGGAATCCTGGTATTCCCCTAATTCCTGCTCGGTCTTACAACAATTATAAGTTGGAGCGGGACCAACGTTCCCCAGCTCAGTATAACAAGTGGGTTCGGTAAATACATCCATATTATTATCTTGATTAAGGCGCGACATGGTCGCTACCTGGAGATAGAGAGAAGAAAACACTCTGCGTGCGCTCTTGCAAGATTAGATTGGTTATATATATTTTATCTAATCAGGATGTCTCCCACTGTTTTTATCAAATCCTCCTTCAAACCTTAAAAGGAAAGACTGGCCGGGATTAATTACACTCTATAAGTTCACTAATCTTTTAGCCAGTCCAGTGCCGGTACTTTGAGGGAGGTTCCCCGTGCTTTCACACGGACCTAATTAAAATTAACCTCATTTTCCCAGGGGCGTAACCCCGTTGACTGACCTCGCACCAACCTTTCTAGACACCTACTTGATCGGCTAATTGTAAAGTGCAAAACTCTCCCAGGAGTAACAATTACTCGCAGTGGGTATCGGGATCCAACTATCATATAGAAGGTATGCAATCTCATTGCAAATTTCAACACTTGAAACTCCCGATGAAGGTTTTTACCCCTAGTACTTATGACCTTAGCTATGTTCAACAAATCATAAGCACTAGTCAAGTTCTAGCCGTCATTTCATGATTAATTAGACCCACCCACATGACCCTTGGCTAAGGTCAACCAAGTCACGCGACTGTCCCAACTAATCGCATCATATGCGCTGTAGGAAGACATCACTTAGCTACCGTACACTGTGCCTTGACTATGGTCAATAAACACAGCACGAATACTAAGTACTCTACTTCCTAAAATGACGGAGGGTTGCGGATGGTTTTTATGAAAACCTTTAATGCTTTGAACTTGATCTCGTTGCGGAATCAAATGGTTTTAAAAATGGAGTGCTTTTGAGGCTTTTACTAGCTTCGCTAAAGAGGTCACTCCCGGTGAAGGGATCTCGGCTCTTTCCTCGTCGAATGAGGTGCAGGATATTTACAATACCACTATGCAAAGCAAGAACTAGAAAAAGCAATCAAAATACAAACCGAAGGTTGTAGCATTTGCTAATTATTGCTAAAGAGGTCACTCCCGGTGAAGGGATCGTTGGCTCTTTCCTTATCGAATAAAGTGCTGGATGTTCTACAAGGAACACCGCTATGCAAAGCAACAACTAGAGCTACCTAATTTTTTGAAATTCGATTCTACAACATCATTTAGGTTTATTTTTCTTTCATTAATCTCATTAATGAATGTCCCATCATTTAAGTCCACCTAAACATCACAGATAAATACAACGTACGCTTATACCATCCGCATTCGCCTCGATGTCCCGTCTGCACCGTTAGGTTAGGTAACTAACGGCAGAGCGGGGCAGGGCTAGCGCGGGAGTAAAACATAAGCAACGTCTATATAATATATCATATATACTATATACAATATCTATCTGAACAAATCACATGATCACATCACAGATAACGCAGCAGAAAATATCATATGAAATATTGGATATACTAGGACGTCCGTGTTTTATTTTGAGCCTGTATAAAACACGGATTCCACGGTCGTGATGAATAGCCAATCCCACACCCCTAGACCCCTATGAGAGCGGCAAGCAACCCTACCAATTCTAGAGTTAGGAGACCCGGACTCGACTCCTCGAGATGGTCTCCCACTGGACCCTAGAACCCGGTTACTTATGCTCCCCGCCTTGGGTCTATCCTAATGCGGAAAAGTAAATAATATACAATGGCGACATCATCCTCAACCCGGAAGTGCCCCAATAAAAGAATATTACATACAAGTTTTTTACATGAATGAAAATGAAAAACACTCGTCTCACATAAAAATCCCCGGCTATTCAAACACGACGATCCAATATAACATATCCAGCAACACATAACATCACATGTCATCAACGTAAGTAAATATGCGTATCCCAATTGTCGTTGATGTATAGCAACGAAACCGGCGATACTCCACATATTACACTTATGGTCGCAGAAAAGAAAGTGTAAAACTACAACAGTTGGAATCCGCAACCTCCTTAGACATTGCATGCCTAACCAAATGAATTTCTTAGACATCGCATGCCTAAAAATAATAAACCCCGCATTTTAGTCTCATTATCGAAAACTCTTTTCAATATCAATTCGGGCAATTCAACAAGATTCCCGACATCCTAATCGAATGCTCGTCGCAAACTTTAGTAGACGGCCGCACCCCCGGATGCCGTCGACGAAGTGCACTAAGGCTGAACACCGCTGCCGTGAGCACCCGAACGGATGCTTTTGGCTACGGGGTTCTCCTAAAGTCACTTGGTCGGGGCTATGGGGCGCGGCTATCTATTAAGTTTACCCGGCGAGTATCCGCGTACGCTACGTGATTGCGACGGACTTTTGATCGCATCAAAATCCCGTGGCAACCAATCATTTGAGACTAAAGTGCTATGTTTATAATATTCAAATCAATTATCTCATAACTATTTATGGATTCCAAATATTGTATCACATTCCAGATAAATAGACAATCTTAAACTTTCCGATCGAATAATCAAACACCCAAGTTTTCTCAAATAGCTCAACACTTGAGGGGAGTTTAAAAACATCCATTTCATGCCACAGTACCAACGGTCCAGCCGTAGAAGGGTCAAGCCAACGCCTCACATCTGGTACGCCGTACTACCCCAAACTCTAAGGTTCAAAAGGCAGTTCAAGACGGTCACATAATCGAGTTAAGATTTGTTGTCTTCTAGAGGGTCCATCGCGTTACTTGCACGATTTAGACGTTCTTAAACAACGGAAAAATCCAACACTTGGAAATTTTCCGGCAGGGGAAAAAGTGAGTTATTGATATCCGGTCGAACTTTTTAACACTTTCTAAATTACCCGGAAAAACACAGACAAAGTTAAACTTTCCGATCGAATCAACGAACTCCCAATACAACCCAGAAAACTCAACACTTGAGTATAAATTAAAAATTCCCAGAAAACACAGGAACTATACAAGGACATTACTGTGCAAACAGTGTAGCATAAAGCTACAGAATGGCCGCGGAACCGCCGCGCCACCTAGGGTACGGCCGCGGTTCCGCGGCGCCTTGATTGAATTGGGGTCACGTTCTGCACAGTAATTCATAGAAAACCCTACTGAATTTTTTGAGTATTTTTAATTAGGAAAAATCCACAGTTTTAAAAAATGTACAGAGAAGGGTTTTGATTAGGGTTTCAGGGATCGATCGGATCTCTAACTTCGTCTTCACTTCTCCTAAAGCTCTAGCTAGGCTCTGATACCACTGTAGGGTTCCTAGGCACACTCATGAGGTTCCACAAGGCATCTACCATGCCAAAATCAAATTTTTTATGTGCCGAACAACCCTATACAAGGTCGTATACTAGAGATTAGGCGAAACCAAAAGCAAGCAAACTACTTTACTACTAAGTGAAAGGGATTACAACCTTTGTAGATCCGGTCCTTCACTTCTAATGCTCCGTGTTGACGTCCCTTCGCTGCGATCATCGGGATCCCGGACCCTAGCGATGGTTTCTTCGGAGAAATGAGTGGGCTAGGTCGTTGACTTCGAGGCCGAAGATGATGTACGTCGAGGAGACTCAAACTCAAGTTCCATCTTCACTTGGTCTTGAACTTTGTGAAGAGAACACCCTATACTACATGGCAAGTGGTAGAGGATGAAGAAATAGGAAGTGGGTTCACTTTGGATTTGGATTTCTCACTCTTAATCTTCACTTGGTCATTTTCAAGAAAGGGTTTTCTTCTTCTTGAAGAAGAAGAAGAAGGAATAAGAATGAATTATCCATTAACTAAAATGAATAATCAAGTGAAGTATATCATAATACAACTATGGGTGAGTTAACCTTTGTAGAGACTAAACCCTAGTTTGAGCTAATGGTTAGGTTAGTGAAAATCTCATGCAAAACAAAATGGTTAGACTTTGTCAAAGATGCTTAAAAAGCTTCATGAAGTTTCAAGCAAAAAACAAAGAAAGCCACCATTTTGTTTTTGCCAAAAATAAATAAAATAAATAAAACCCAACCATTAACCTAAACATGGTGTAAGTCATACACACACCCAAGTTTGCATATATCATCAATCATGATACAAACTAGTGCACAAACATATATCATATATGCAACTTGTGCACATCAAGTGAGAAAATCAATCATAAGTGAACAAATACTAGTTAATGTAAAGTAATATATCAAAAATATAATTATACATTAAATAATTAAATCAATACTTGATTTAATGATCCGGTCATATCGCATATAACCGACTAATATCTAGTGTATCAATATATCAAATCAACACTTGATTCAGTAACCTGGCTATATCACATATAACTGTCCGATGATACAAATCGAGAGAATAGAACACAGTATCACATACTGGTATTATTCTCGGTCCCGCACATATCTCATATGCGCTCCTATTTCGTTTCGCTTGAGCCAGAAAACCTCTGTGTAGGACTCTAAAGACTCGTCAATACGCCGCCAGTAATTGGTGATCATATCAATCATCCACAAGCCGCAAGCGGTCTGCTAAACGTAACGGCCACCCGGGTATTGAGCGATCAGAAGATCAACGAGCAAGCCTGCTCACACTCCTGTGAATCCAATCAGTAACACTTACCCTACAGTTCGGTCTGTTCGTCTGATATGTCGCATATCTCGCCTAGGGGTGGTAAACGTCAGACCCTAGTAGCTTGATAAGTCATGCCGATGTAAGGTCCATAACAAGCATGAAGCTACTGATAACACTTACCAGTAAATCAGTGCAACCCTGGCCAGGGATTTCCAGTTATGGCCAGTGGAGCATAGTGCAACATCAACCCCAAATACCGGGAGAGACGAATCCCCTCCTATCGCTCATTGCCTCCATGTGAATCGGGACTGTACCCAAAACCACCTGTTTGCATGACTCAGTAGAGCCGTGGTAGGTTGGAAATCAAAGCACAGTGGGAGACACACAAGACTCTATGACGATCTCGGGTCAACAGACTAAGCTGTACCAGTGTCACCAGAGAACTGCCATCTGACGTAAGGTATAATACCATCTGGGAGTTCTCGGCGAGTCCGTTCAGTGTACCCAGTCACCACTGAGCACCCGCATACCATCTCTGATGTCAAACACCAATGGATATGGGATCATCCATCGGCCATCACATTGGTTGAGAAGATATATGCTAGTCTACTCTGGAATATCGATGCCCCGTCTCGATATCCCCACGACTAGGAATATTGAAGGATGTACTCATTGACTACCCAGGCCCCACTAGTATGATCTACATTATAGTCCTGCAAGTCGAGTACACATCCTGAGGGCTTTATCAACACGTAACAGAGAGACAGTAAGTATACATGTTAAGATAAAGAGCAACCAGATAGCGTACTATCATGTCGGGAAAGAAAGTCCTACCTATATATGTCCCAGCATCCACTACAATATACATCTCATGTACAGTAATGGCCTCTAAGACATACATATAACTAACACTGTAATGAGATCATATTACTGCCTGAGACGAATGTTTATATTATATATATGAGATATATGTTATATTACAGATTTCGTTTCAAATGAGATGCTTATGAAGCATAATAAAATGGGACTTCATTAATGAGATTAATGAAACAAAAAGAAACCTAAAGATGTTGTATAAACTTGTTTAAAAACTGGTAGCTCTAGTTCTTGCTTTGCATAGCGGTGTTCCTTGTAGAACATCCAACACCTTATTCGATAAGGAAAGAGCCGAGATCCCTTCACCGGGAGTGACCTCTTTAGTGAAACTAGCAGATGCTACAAATTTGGTCTGTCTTTTGATTGCTTCTATAGTTCTTGCTTTGCACAGCGGTATTTGTGAAATATCCTGCACCTTATTCGATGAGGAAAGAGCCGACGATCCCTTCACTGGGAGTGAGCTCTTTAGCAAAACTAGGAAAGCCTCAAAAACATTCCATTTAAAATCACTCGATTCTACAACGATATCAAGTTAATTACGCAAAGGGTTTTCTTAAAAACCTGTCTTAGCCCTCCGTCATTTCAGATAAGTACTTGTTAGTATTCGTGCTACGTTTGTTGACCATGTTAAGGCGTAGTGTGCGGTAGCTGATTAGTGCTTATTTGTATAAGCATATGATGCGATTGGATTAGGGTAGTCGTGCGACTTTGTTGACCATGTTAAGGGTCGTGCGGGTGGGTTTAATTCAATCGGGAAATGACGGGTTGAACTTGACTATCACTTATGATTTGTTGACCATGTTAAGGTCATATAGCTGCTAGGGGCAAAATATTATCGGGAATTTCAAGTGTTGAAATTTGCAATGAGATTGCATACCTTCTATGAGATAGTTGGATCCCGATACCCGCTGCGAGTAAGAGTTACTCCTGGGAGAGTTTTACACATTACAAATTAGCCGATCAAGTAGGTGTCTAGAAAGGTGTCAACGGGGTTACGCCTCTGGGAAAACGAGGTTTACATTAATTAGGTTCGTGCGAAAGCACGGGGGACCTCCCTCAAAGTACCGACACTGGCCTGGCTGAAAGATTAGCGAACTTGTAGGGTGTAATTAATCCCGGCTAGTCTTTCCTTTTAGGGTTTGAAGGAAGATTTGATTAAAACAGTGGGAGACATCCTGATTAGATATATTAGATAACCAATCTAATCTTGTAAGAGCATACGCTGAGTGTTTTCTTCTCTCTATCTCCAGGTAGTGACCATATCACGCCTTAATCAAGATAATAATATAGATATATTGACCGAACCCGCTTGTTATACTGAGCTGGGGAACGTTGGTCCCGCTCCAACTTATAATTGTTATAAGACAGAGCAGGAAATAGGGGATTACCAGAATTCCCGTGCCGCCCAAACAAAGAAAGTGCATGCTGATGCATCTTCTTCGGGTGTGTTCATTATATAGAACTGTTTCTCAGTATCCTTTACGTCCTGGGTATTTTATACCGGATCAGGATCCCACATATGTAATTTATTACATGGGCTACTGATAGGTAGAGAACTGAGAACGGGTGATAAGTTTCATGAGATAGAAAACGGTGCAAGTGTTGCAGCCAAGTCTGTTGGTCACTATCACCCTGTATTACCAGAATACATTGATTCTGAACGAATGTTGTTAGATACCGAACCTGATATACAACATCATATCATTTTCCTTATTAGTAAAGAAGGATATAATTTTGTATTGTTGGATAATGTTTTGAACATTTCCTATATCAAGAGTTGACCGGTTGAGGCACGTTATCTAAAAGTATTGACGTTCTAAATCAAACTACAGTTCTTAGTATATAAAACACACATAAGAGGAAGTGTTCAGAAATGAAAGAATCCTTCTTGAGGCATTGTAGACTAGGTCATATCAATGCGACCCAACTAGCTGAAGTTACATAAAGATGCATATTTAAAATAGTTTGAATTTACATCTTGTGAAACTTGCCAGTCATGTCACAGAGATAAGATGACCACAGCTCTGTTTATTGAAAACAGAGAAAGAGTTAGTGAACTCTTGGGATTGATACATGCTGATGTATGAAGGTCCCCTGTCTACACATGCCAAGACCGGTCTTTTGTACTTCATTACATTCACTGATTATCTCTCAAGATTCAGACATATGTTCCTGTTGAAACACAAGTCTGAACCTTTTAAGATATTCACAGAATATAAGTTAGAAGTAGAGAACCAAAAATGGGTATAAGTATTATGTCCTTTGATGAGATCGAGGAGGAGAATACTTGAGCACGGAATTCCTGGACTATTTTAAAGGAGAATGAGATTCTCTCTCAGCATTACTCCTCCGTATACACCACAGCACATCGGTGTATTGGGGCGGAGCAATAGCACCCTATGTAATATGGTGTGCTCTATGATGAGTACTACTGAGTTTCCTATTTCCTTTTGGGAGTTATGCACTTGAGAAGTTGCATACCTATTGAATAGGGTTTAAATCAAATCGGTTGCCTACCACTTCATATGTGATATGGAAAGGGAAGAGCCCATATCTTAAGTTTGTTAAGATTTGGGGTTGTCTGGCCTATGTCTAAAAGCAAAATCCGGACAAGCTCGAGGCAAAGTCAGCTCTGTAAAACTGGAAGTAGTTCCAGCTATACAAAATGCAGCTGATGATTTGGTAGAACTAAAGGAATCAGCAATTTCCAACGAACCTCAGCCTCTCCGCCGATCCAGTAGGGTTCCTCACCCACCTGAGAGATACTTCGGTTTCTCTATGACAGTGGGAGCGAGGATTGCATCATGTGATGATGACACAACTAGTTTTGAGCAGGCCACCAGGAATGAGACTCTGTAAGAATGGCTGGATGCTTAGCGATCCGAGATGGAATCCTTATACACCAACATCAGGAGCGAGTATATCTTGAGAAGATTACTTGGTGTACATAGAAAGGTTGAGACTTTCAAAGCTATGCTTAAGTCCATCCAGATCCTACTTGCCACGGCTACATACCATGACTACGATATCTGGCGGTTGGGTGTCATGATTGCTTTTCTAAATGATGATTTGGAAGAGAGCGTCTATAAGTACACAGCCAGAGGGCTTCGTAGACAGTGGGAGCAGCGGAAACGTGAGCAAGATGTTTTATATGATAAAGCATGCATCGCGGAGTTGGTACATCTGTTTTGATGTGGTAGTCAAAGAGTTTGACTTCATCAAAATGGTAGATGAAGCTTGTATATACAAAAAGGTAGTAGGGAGTATGGTGGTGATCTTCGTAGAGTACGTGGATGATATACTTTTGATAGGGAAGGAGTTTCCTATGCTACGCTCGGTCAATCTCCGCTTATCACAAGGATTCTCCATATAGGATCAAAGCGATACCTCCTAAATCCTGGGTTTTGGATCTATGAGATAGATCTAATTGGATATTAGGATACTCACTAGTTGTAGTGAGATGGTATCAATCGATCCTGGGGAGAAACATTGGAAAGGTTCCAGGGTGATAAGGACGACTGAATGTCAGTTGCAGGCATTGTCTTTACCCTCAGTGGAGGGACGGTATGTTTGAAGAGTTCCAAGCTAGATACCGTGACTTACTAGACGATTAAAGGCAAGATACATCGTTACCAAGGATGCTACCAAAGAGGCAGTCTGGATATATATATGTTCATGAGATGAACTTCGTTCCTACCATTGTGTGACAATGGTATTATGGTTTTGGCAAAGGAACGCCTGTCCCATCAGAAATCCAGATATAATTCTTAGGCAGTATCATCTGATCATGGAAATGGTTGATCTCCAGGGAGATCCAGGTTAGGAGAGTAGACACGGAGGACAACAGCGCAGATCCACTCACAAAGGCCTTTTTCCCAGTAGAGACTTTTATGGGATGGTTGAGTATGAGATACTTCGACCACAGCTAATTGTTGGGTATGTGATACCACAACAGATGGCCCTAGTGCAAGTGGGAGATTGTTAGTTATATGTATGCCCTAGGGGCCATTACTGTACATTCGATGTATATTGTAGTGGATGCTAGGACATATATAGGGAGGACTTTCTTGCTCGACATGATAGTACGCTATCTGGTTGTACTTTATCTTAACATGTACTCTGATTGTCACTATGTTACATATTGATAAAGCCCTTAGGATATGTACTCGACTACTGGGACTATGATGAGATCATACTAGTGGGGCCATGGTAGTCGACGAGTACATCCTATAACTGTTCCTAGTCGAGGGTGTATCGAGACAGGGCATCGATACACCAGAGTAGACTAGCGTATACGCATCTTGACCCATATGATGGGCGATGGATGATCCCATATCCATCGGTGTTTGAAATGAAGGATGGTGTACGGGTGCCCAGTGGAGACTGGGTACACTGGACGGACTCGCCGAGAACTCCCAGATGGTATTGTACCTCACGTCAGATGGCAGTTCTCCGGTGACACTGGTACAGAGTAGTCTGTTGACCCGAGATCGTCATAGAGTCTTGTGTGATTCCCACTGTGCTTTGATTTCCATCATACCACGTCCAAGAGGGCGTGCAAAAAGGTGGCTTTTGGGTACAGTCCCGAATCACATGGAGGCAATGAGCGATAAGAGGGGATTCGTCTCTCCCGGTATAGGGAGTTGATGTTGCGCTGTGTTCGATTGGCTATAACCGGAAATCCCTGGCCAGGGTTGCTGAGATTTACTGGTAAGTGTTATCAGTAGTTTCTCGAACTGTTATAGACCTCATATCGACATGACTTATCAAGCTACTGGGGTCTGACGTTTACCACCCCTAGGCGAGATATGCGACATATCAGACGACGAGACCGGACTGTACGGGAGTGTTACTGATTGGATTCACAGGAGAATGTACAGGCTTGCTTGTTGATCTTCTGAGCGCTCAATACCTGGGTGGCTGTTACGTTTAGCTGACCGCTTGCAGCTTGTGGGTGTTTGATATGATCATCACCTACTGCCGGTGTATTGACGATTCTTTAGAGTCCTACACAGAGGTTTCTTGGCTCAGGCAAAACGGAGTAGGAGCACATATGTGATATGTGCGGGACCGAGGATAATGCGGTATGTAATACCGTATTGGATTCTCGCGATATGAGATATCGGCCGGGTATATGTGATATAGCCGGGTCATTGTATTAGTCGGTTATATGCGATATAGCCGGATTGTCGGATCAAGTGTTGATTCGATAATTTAATGTATAATAATATATATGATATATTAAATTACATTAACTAATATTAGCTCACTAAAAGATTCTTTTTCTCACTCGGGTAATACATTGATATATATATGCGATATATGTTAATTGTATTATTTTCTTTTGTTACAATAAATATTATATATGTGATATATAATATTGTAACATGATATGATAACTAATGCAACATGTTTAGTGGAGATTAAACATGGTTAGGGTTTGATTAGGGTTAAGCTTTTCTAGAAGTTTCTAGAAGCTTTCTTTTTGTTTTGTGCAAAGATATTTGTTTAGATATTTTTGCATGATATTTCCTTAACCCAACCACACCCCTTAACCCTAGTTCAATCTCTACAAAGGTTACTTGACCTTGGTTGCATTATTCATCATAATTATCCTTTCCTTATTCATCACAAAAGGATTTATTTTTTTCTTCTTCTTCTTCCTCCTTTACAAAGCTTTCTTGCTTTGATATTTGTGATGAAAATATGTGAGAAAAAGATTATAAATGAGAGAAAAAATCCTACTTCATCATCCTCATCTACCCTTTCCCTTTAGATGAGAGTGTTCACTTCATTTAGTGAGTGTTAGCTTGTGTTAATGAAACTTCAAGGTAGATCATCTTTGTTATCGAAGATCGGAAGCAAGACTGCATCTTTCTCTTCGTGAAGCCTCTCGAGAGTCCGGAACACGATGATCGCAGCGAAGGGACCTCAACACGGAGCTTAAGAAGTGAAGGACCGGATCTACAAAGGTTGTAATCTCTCTCACTTAGTGTTAAAGTGTTTAACATGCTTGTTTTCGCCTAAACCCTAGTTTAAAGATCCGGCTTCGGGTTGTTCGGCACGGCTAATTTTTTAATCGGGCATGGTTGATGCCTCGTAGACCCTTGTGGCAGTGCCTAGCAACCCTACACCACCACGGCAATCCAACAACAACCACAGCACAACACAGAACATCAACGCGAATGTCATGTTCGCAAACCGTTTAAAAGACATATAACAATTAGACGTGTTGTACCATTCTAATGATATTCACGGTCGCAGATAGTAATGTATGTATTAAAAACTTTTAAACAGTGTTAAAAATAGCGACTTCGAAATACCCCGAATTGCCCCAAACCAAAGAAAACATAATATGCAATCTGGGAAAAAATAAACAATACGAGAGAACCTTTATTCAAGAACTAAGAACACACAAGAATCCCCAAGACACAAACCCTTAACAAAAACCGGCGGAGCCGGGTTTTTACCCGATCTCGCCGGCTATCTCAAAGAATTTTTGTCTCGTTTTCAAGGTGTGTTCTAGTTGTCATAAGAGTAGTCTTCTGCAATTGTTTAAATAATTTTTGAAGACTAAATGAAAATTGACAGAAACTTGAATAATACGGGTATAGTTTCGGAGTTTTTTCGGTTTCGATACTTTAAAATCTTCTAAAACAGCTAGATAAGGGTTTATGCCAGCACCCTGGTCATCAAACTGTAGCCGATTACGGAACAAAAATTTTACAAACTGGCGCTAGAACAACCCATGCATACAGATCTACCATTAACCCTAAACCTAGCAAGCTATATAAAGAGTTAAGATGTTATACCGAATGATCCGTGTCCTTCTCTCTTTAACCATCTTGCCAAGCTTCTAGTGGCTACCACGATCAAGCTTGGTCGCCGGTCTCCCTCCATCGAAGATGATCCTCCTGAGGATTTGAAAGGTCTATGTTACCCACCCTGGTACTTTCGGGGAGGCGGAATAGGTAAAAATCAAAATTTTCTCACAAGGAAACATAGACCAACCATGAAGGATCTTTGCTAAACAAAAACTAACAAACTAACTTAGAGTTTTTTTAACTACTAGGTTAGATGATTATACCTTGGTCTTGAACTCCTTCTCTTCTTGTGTTGCTTCCTCTTCTTGTGAGCTCCTTGGAGTAGTGTAGATGGCTCCTCCTCACCGTCTTCTCTTTGCTAAAGAAAGATCCACTCGAAGGCCTCTACCTTAAGCTCCTACCTCAACCAAGAAGTAACTAGAGTGCTTGGCTTGCTAGACTAAGAACCCTAGAATGAGTAGAGAGGTGTTTTGATGGTTTAGTCTCAAAACTTGGATTTTCAACACATGAAACACTTAAGCTTTTGAGAGAGATGAAGAGGGAGAGCTAACCATGAGAGAGAAAACTTATGAGAGAATGAGAGTCTAGAATGAACCTTGCTCTCATATTAGAGATATATGATGATGATAATAATAATTAAGAAAATTGTGATGGTTAGTTGATTTGACCATTATCATTTCACATTTAATGCTAAGCAAGCTTCAAGAAGCATCTTTTGCTTAACAAAAGAAAATATCAAGGTCAATGAAAGTCAACAAGTCAAATGGTCAACCCAACCCTAACCATGACACAATTATCCTTAATTAATATTATTAATCATATTTCTCATTCTCATTAGGGTTTTGAAAAAGTTAATGGTCAAAAACCCTAATGAGGTTTCTCCCTCTCCGCCTTTGTCAACTGTACGTACGTACCCGCATTCGTGTTCCGAAGAAACATGAATACAATGAGACAAGACCAATCCCAAAACAAATACTAGGATCTGGCTTAAACCAAATCCCACTAGTAATAACTGCCCGGACACCAAACGTGCACAAGTGCGTGTATGTGAACGAACCCCTTCGTAAAACTATACGACCTCTACTCTGTTTTGCCCAAAGGTGAACAACCCTCTGTGTGGGACTCTAAAGACTCGACACTATGCTGGCACTGGTTTTAACAATAGGCTGCAAGCGGTACTAGCTGTACGTAACGGTCCCCAGGTAGATACTGATAAGAAGACCGATGAGATGAACCCATCCGAATTCCTACTGAGCCTGAATATGACAATCTCCGTACAGTCCGGTCTATTCGTCCGAGAGTATCGCATGTCGGGCCTAGGGGCGGTAAACGTCAGTCCCCTAATAGCGGTACAAGTCATGTCAGAGTGTAGCCCAGAACACCCTGAGAAACTACTGGAAACACTACCAGTAAATCTCGCTTGCTCTGGCCAGGGACTTTGTGTAATGGCTCTCCTAGACACAGCGCGATATCAACTCCCAATACCGGGAGAGACGAATCCTGTCTAACAGCCACTGCCTCCAAGTGCTTCGGGACTGCACCCAACTACTACCTGTTTGCATGACTCAATAGAGCCGTGGTAGGGTAGTAATCTAAGAACAGTGGGAACACACTCGAGGCGAAGTGACAGTGTCAAGTCAACGGACTAAGCTGTACTCATGTCACCTGGGAACTGTTAACTGACGATAGGTATAATACCAACCAACAGTTTCTGACGAGTCCTGTGTAGTGTACTCGTAACTTAACGAGCACCTGCATACTATCTCTAGTACGACGTACTGATGGCTGTGGGACAGACCATCTCCCCTGCTGGGAAGAGAAGCGTATGCACCAGTCTACTTTAGAGTATCGATGCCCTGTCTCGATAATCCTACAACTAGGGACCTGTATAAGGATGTTCTTATAGACTACCCAGCCCCCACCAGTGTGATCGCCATCACAACGCCGGTAGTCAAGCAAAAATCCTAAGGGCTTCATCAATATATATTAGCGATATGTTAAAAGAAACATATACACATATTAAGATAGAAACAAACCGAGTAGCATACTACTATATTGAGCAAGACTGTCGTAAAGCCGTATATATATCCCAAGCTTCCAAAATGTATTATACAAACTAGTACTATACAATAATGGCCTCTAGGGCATACATATCCTACAGGATTTGTATTCCGAGCTCCTACCGCATAACCGAGGTAACTAGGGTACCTATTTCGCTAAACTAGATAACCTAGAAGATGTAGAGTCTAATGATAGATTGATTTGTCTCTAAACACCTTAGGTTTCTCAACACATGAAACTATTAGGGTGGAGGTAGAAGAAGAAGTTATGAGAGTGTGAAGCTAAGCTCAACTCAAGAAAAAGACTAAGTGTTGTGAGCAAGAATAATGAATCATCAAGTAAGAAAATATCTCACAACCCTAACAAATATCAAGCATGCCACAATAGTGTTTCATGAGTCACCCCATGAGTCACCACATGGTCACCAAGTGTGCCATGCTTCATAAATGCCAATGCACACTCATCCCTCCACCTCATTAACCATTTAACTAAATAGTTAATAAACATAATGAGGTGGCAACTTGTAATAAATTACATGAATACTCCTCATCCGTATATACATACCCGCATCTGTATTCCGAAAAATACGAATACAAAGAGACGAAAATAATCCAACAATATAATACTAGAATCCGGCTTAAACCAAATCCACTAGTAAAATCCGTCCGAATCATGATACGTGCACAAGTGCACGTATATGATCGAACCCTGCCGTAAAACCATACGGCCTCTATATCGTTTCGCCCGAAGCAGGGAAACCCTCTGTGTGGGACTCTAAAGATTCGTCAATATGCTGGTAGTGGGTTTAACCACAAGCACGTCAGCGACACTAGCTGTACGTAACGGCTACCGAGGTATTGAGTGAAAGGAAGGCCAACGAGCAAACTCATCCTAACCCCTACTGAGCCTCTCTGTGACAATATCCGTACAGTACGGCCTCTTCGTATAAGAGTATGACATATCGAGTTTAGGGGGTGGATAAAATCGGACCCCTAATAACGCGATATTTACTATCGGTATGAAGCCTATCACAACTTGAGAAACTACTGATCCAAATCAGTAATTCTCGACTACCTTGATCAAGGATTTCTGGTGATGGCCACCCGTACACTACGCAACATCAACCCCCAATACCGAGAGAGACGAAACCCCGACGATCCGCTCACTGCCTCCATGTGGCTCGGGACTGTACCCAACTAAAACCTGTTTGCACGACTCCTTTGAGCCGTGGTAGGGTAGTTATCAAAGCATAGTGGGAACTCACATGAGACAAATGACAATCTTAGGTCAACAGACTAATATGTACACATGTCACCTGAGAACTGCTATCTGACAATAGGTATAATACCAACTAGTATATTCCCGGCAAGTCCATCCAGTGTACTCATAACCCAATGAGCACCTGTATACTATCTTAGGTGAACAAACTAACACCAATGGCTTGTGAGACCGACCACTACCCCTCGTCAGGGTCTCGATCAGTATACACTAGTCTACTCTAGAGTATCAATGCCCAGTCTCGATACTCCAACGACTAGGGACATTTAAGGATGTGCTTATAGACCACCCAGCTCTCGCGTATATGATCGCCATCATAATGCTGGTAGTCAAGCAAGAATCCTATGGGTTCTATCAACATGTAATAGTGATCTGTAATACCACCTAAAGCATGTACATGATGATAAAGATAAACCAGATAGCATACTATCATTTTGAGTAAGACTGTTCTATCCATATAGGTCATTCCTCAGTCATCGCAATCGCGTGCCTGCAATTCAATAATTGACTTGAGGGCACTATAGCCAACACAACAAACATCATCTACATCATATCGTCTGAACCGTGAAAACCCTATGTGTGGGACTCTAATGACTTGTCAATACGCTGGCAGTAGCTTTAACCACAAGCACGTCAGCGGCACTAGCTGAACATAACGGCTACCCAGGTATTGAGCGAAAGGAAGGAGGATGAGCAAACTCATTCGAAACCCCACTAAGCCTGTCCGTGACAATTTCCGTACAGTCCGGTTTGTTCATCTAAGAGTATTGCATATCGAGTCTAGGGGGTGGATAAAGTCAGACCCTTAATAACGCAATATTTTGTGTCGGTATGAAGCCTATCACCCACTGAGAAACTACTGATTCAAATCAGTAATTCTCGTCTACCTTGGCCAAGGATTTCTGGTGATGGTCACCCGTGCACCGCGCGGTATCAACCCCCAATATCGGGAAAGACGGATCCCCGACGACCTGCTCACTGCCTCTATATGGCTCGGACTGTACCCAACTAAAACCTGTTTGTACGACTCCTTTGAGCTGTGGTAGGGTAGTAATCAAAGTACATTGAGAACTCACACGAGATAAATAATGATCTCAGGTCGACAGACTAACCTGTACACATGCCACCTAGGAACTGCTATCTAACAATACGTATAATACCAACTAGCATGGTCCCGGCGAGTCCGTCCTGTTAGTTATATGTATGCCCTAGAGGCCATTACTGGACATGCAATGTATATTGTAGTGGATGCTTGGACATATATAGGGAGGACTTTCTTGCTCGACATGATAGTATGCTATCTGGTTGCTCTTTATCTTAACATGTACACTTATTGTCTCTTTATTACATGTTGATAAAGCCCTTAGGATGAGTACTTGACTACCAGGATTATGATGAAGATCATACTAGTGGGGACAGGGTAGTCGGTAAGTACATCCTTTAAATGTTCCTAGTTGTGGGAGTATCGAGACAGGGCATCGATACTCCAGAGTAGACTAGCGTATGCGCTTCTTGACCCATATGATGGGCGATGGATGATCCCACATCCATTGGTGTTTGAAACCAGAGAAGGTATACGGGTGCTCAGTGGAGACTGGGTACACTGGACAGACTCACCGAGAACTCCTAGATGGTATTATACCTATCGTCGGATAGCAGTTCTCTGGTGACACTGGTACAGGTTAGTCTGTAGACCCAAGATCGTCATAGAGTCTTGTGTGATTCCCACTGTGCTTTGATTTCCACCATACCACGGTCAAGAGATCATTCAAAAAGGTGGTTTTTACGTACAGTCCCGAGTCATATTGAGGCAATGAGCGATAGGAGGGGTTTCGTTTTTCCCGGTATTGGGAGTTGATGTTGCGCTATGCTCGATTGGACATAACAGGAAATCCCTGGCCAGGGTTGCTGAGATTTACAGGTAAGTGTTATCAGTAATTTCTCAAACCGTCATGGACCTTGCATCGGCATGATTTATCAGGCTATTGGGGTCTGACGTTATACCACCCCCAGGCTGTGATATGCGACATATCAGACGAAGAGACCGGACTGTAAGGTAGTGTTACTGATTCGATTCGCAGGAGTATGAGCAGGCTTGCTTGTTGATCTTCTTATCGCTCAATACCCAGGTGGCCGTTACGTTTAGCAGACCGCTTGCGGCTTGGGGGTGTTTGATATGATCATCATGTACCGCCAGCGTATTGACGAGTGTTTAGAGTCCTACACAGAGATTTCCTGGTTCATGCGAAATAGAACAGGAGTACATATGTGATATGTACAGGACCGAGATTAATGCGAGTATGTGATACCGCATTCGATGCTCGTAATATGTGACATTCGTCGGTTATATGTGATACAGCCAAGTTATCGGATCAAGTGTTGATTCGATAAGTTGTTACATTTGATATTAGTCGGTTATATGTAATATAGCCGGATTATTAAATCAAGTGTTGATTTAATAATTTAATGTATGATTATATATTTGATATATTACATTACATTAACTAATATTAGCTCACTTAAGTATTACTTTTTCTCACTTGATGATACATTGATATATATGTGATATATGTTAATTGTATTATTTTCTTTTTGTACACGAAATATATATGTGATATATATTGTTGTGTCATGCTAGGTTACACTTGCAACATGTATGTATGAGACTCATACCATGCTAGGGTTAAGTTAGGGTTTATATTTATTTAAAGCAAATTCAAAATTGTGGAGATATTTGTTATGGTTCAAAGCTTGTAGAAGCTTGTGGTCTTCATTGACTTAGTCCACTCCTTTGTCTTGCTTAAGATATTTGTTAACCCAACTCTTAACCTTAGACTATGGTTTATTCTCTACATGAGTTAGGCATGACACTAACTCACCATGGTTGCAATTCTAACCTCACTCTCTCATTCATTTTCTTCATCACATCTTCTTCTTCCTCATGAAAAGAGTTTTCTATGGTTTGAAAAGGTGATGAAATATTGTGAGAAAATTAAATCTAAAGTGAGTCCACTTCCTACTTCATCATCCTTTACTATTAGCCATTTAGTTTAGGGTGTTTGCTTCACTAATCTCACCATTAGTGAAGAGGTAGCATGAGCTAGTGTCTCCTCGACTTAGATCATCTCCAGCCTCGAAGACTTCGATGCAAGCTTATTCATTTCTTCATGGGTGCCTCTCTAGAGTCCGCGAGTTCGTGATCACAGCGAAGGGACTACTACACGGAGCTATTGAAGTGAAGGACCAGTCTACAAAGGTTGTATTCCTTGTTCACTTTAGATGTAAAGTGTTTACATTATGTTTCGTCGGATTTTCTAGTAGTGATTCTAGGGTTAGGGTTTACTAAACGACAAATTTTTAAAATTGGCATGGACGATGCCTCCTGAAAACTTGCTGCCGTGCTAGGCAACCCTGCAGTGGTATCAGAACTATGCTAGAAAATTAGACGATGTTTGCTAGGATTACGAAACCGAAACTACTCCGAAACACCCGATACGAAAACTTGGTTTCTGTCGAATTTAAAATGTCTTCAAATTTTTTTTTAAACAACTGCAGAATGTTGTATGAAATATAACATGAACACTGTGAAAATTTGAGGGGGTTTTATGCAAATTTGTCCAGCCACATCATGCTAAAAACCGGCTTTCTCGGTTTTCCAGAAGAGTCCGGGCTTCAAATTTTCAGTGTGTTCCAGTCTCTGGGTTTTGGTGTTTTAGGTGTTGTTTGTTTTTGCTAAATTTTCATGTGATGTTAACTTTCTGCAAAGTCAACTCGGAGTGTTTCGTAATCATAATTCTAACATGTATTCGGGTTATTTAGACGATGTTAAAAAGTTTGAACGGATATCAATAACCCAATTTTTCCCCGCTGGAAAATTTTTCAGAGTTGGATTTTTTTTCCCGAGTTTAAAATTTTCAGAAAATATTGCAAGCGATTCTGTGGACCCTCTAGAAGAACGAAACCCTAACTCGATTATGTGACCATCAGAACCGCCATCAAACCCTAGAGTTTGTGGTAGTTCAGCGGTGCTATATGTGAGGCATTGGTTGACCCTTCTACGACTGATTCATAGGAGCTGAGGCATGTTCTGGGTACTTTTTGAACTCCGCTCAAGTGTTGAGCTTATCGGGAAATTTTGGGTGCTTGCTTATTCGATAGAAAAGTTTAACTTCGTCTAGCTATCTGTGATTGTGATATAATATTTGGAATCCACAAATAGTTATGAGATAACTAGTTTGAATTTTATAAATCTAGCAGCTTATTCTGAGTTGATCGGTTGCCACGGGATTTTGATGTTGATCAAAAGTCCATCGCAATCACATAGTGTATGTGGATACTCGCCGGGTAACCTTACTAGATAGCCACGCCCCATAGCCCCGACCAAGTGACTGTAGGAAAACCCTGTCGCCAAAAGCATCCGTTCAGGTGCTCGCGGCAGGGGTGTTCCGCCTTAGTGCATTCGTCGACGGCATCGGGGGGTGCGGCCGTCTGCTAAAGTTTCCGACGAGCATTCGATCAGGTTATCGAGAACCTTGTTGAATTACCCAACAGATTATTGGAAAGTGTTTTCAATATCGAGACTAAAATGCGGGATTTATAATTGTTAGGCATATGATGTCTAAGGAATTCATTTGGTTGGGCATGAAATCCAAAATATGTGATACATTGGATTTATGATTTCTAAGGTGGTTGCGGATTCCAACTGTTGTAGTTTTTCACTTTCTTTTTTGTGACCGTAAGTGTAATATGTGGTGTATCGCCGGTTTCGGTGCTATATGTCAATGACAATTGTGATACACATATTTACTTACGTTGATGACATATGATGTTACGTGTTGCTATGATATGTTATATTGGATCGTCGTGTTTTGAATAGCCGGGGTTTTTATGTGAGATGAGGTTTTTTTTATTTTCATTCATGTAAAAGCTTGTATGTAATATTCTTTTATTGGGGCACTTCCGGGTTGAGGATGATGTCACCATTGATATATATTATTTATTTTTCCGCATTACGATAGACCCAAGGCGGAGAGCACAAGTAACCGAGTTCTAAGTCCAGTAGGAGACCATCTCGAGGAGTCGAGACCGGGTCTCCTAACTCTAGAATTGGTAGGGTTGCTTGCCGCTCTCGAAGGGGTCTAAGAATGTGGGTTTGGCTATTTATCACGACCGTAGAATCCGCGTTTTTACCGGTTTAAATAAAACACGGAATTCCTAGTATATCAAATATTTCATATGTGATTCTTCTGCTGCTGATATTCTATGATGTGATCAATTGATATGTTCTGAGATGAATGCCTATATTATATATATGAGATATAATAAATATTGCTGCTTTCGTTTCTTATATGATGCTTAGGAAGCATAAAAGATGGGACTTCATTAATGGGATTAATGAAATAAAAGAAACCTAAAACATATTGTAGAAACTTGTTTAAAAACTGGTAGCTCTAGTTCTTGCTTTGCATAGCGGTATTCCTTGTAGAATATCCAGCATCTTATTCGATAAGGAAAGAGCCGAGATCCCTTCACCGGGAGTGACCTCTTTAGCGAAACTAGCAGATGCTACAACCCACTCGGTTTGTCTTTTGATTGCTTCTATAGTTTTTGCTTTGCATAGTGGTATTTGTGAAATATCCTGCACTTTATTCGATAAGGAAAGAGCCAAGATCCCTTCACCGGGAGTGACCTCTTTAGCGAAACTAGTAAAAGCCTAAAAAAGACTCCTTTTCAAAATCACTCGATTCTACAACGAGATCAAGCTCATTAGGCAAAGAGTTTTCTTAAAAACCTGTCGTAGCCCTCCGTCATTTCAGATAAGTAGTATTTAGTATTCGTGTTTCGTTTGTTGACCTCTGTCAAGGCGTAGTGTGCGGTAGCTGATTAGTGCTTTTCTGCTAGCATATGATGCGATTGGATTAGGGTAGTCGTACGACCTTGTTGACCTCTATCAAGGGTCGTGCGGGTGGGTTTAATTCAATCAGGAAATGACGGGTTGAACTTGACTAGAAGCCTATGGTTTGTTGACCTCTGTCAAGGTCATAGGAGGCTTGGGGCAAAACATTATCGGGAATTTCAAGTGTTGAAATTTGCAAAGAGATGGAATACCTTCTATGAGATAGTTGGATCCCGATACCCACCGCGAGTAAGAGTTACTCCTGGGAGAGTTTTACACATTACAATTAGCCGATCAAGTAGGTGTCTAGAAAGGTGTTAATGGGGTTACGCCCCTGGGAAAACGAGGTTTATTTTAATTAGGTCCGTGCGAAAGCATGAGGAATCTCCCTCAAAGTACCGACACTGGCCTGGCCAAAAGATTGGTGAACTTGTAAGGTGTAATTAATCCCGGCTAGTCTTACTTTTTAGGGTTTGAAGGTAGATTTGATTAAAACAATGGGAGCCCTCCTTATTTGATAAAATAATAACCAATCTAATCTTGCAAGAGCGCATACAGAGTATTTTCTTCTCTCTCTCTCTCTCTTGGTAGCGACCATGTCACGCCTTAATCAATATAATAATATTGATGCATTGACCGAACCTGCTTATTATATTGTGCTAGGGAACGTTGGTTCCGCTCAATCTTATAATTGTTATAAGTCCGAGCAGGAAATAGGGGAATATCCGGATTCCCATGCCACCCAATCGAAGAAAGTGCATGTTGATGCATTTTCTTCGGGTGTGTTCATACCGAGAACTGTTTCTCAGTATCTTCTACGTCCTGGATATGTGATACCGGAGCAGGATCCCGCAAATGTTATATGTTACATGGCTACAGAAAGGTAGAGAA
The DNA here is from genome assembly GCA_030015575.1 of Agapanthus africanus. Lineage (NCBI taxonomy): Eukaryota > Viridiplantae > Streptophyta > Magnoliopsida > Asparagales > Amaryllidaceae > Agapanthus > Agapanthus africanus. The sequence continues at coordinate 127,769,355 of JASDDO010000016.1, read as the reverse complement.
CTGAGAATGGGTGATGTCTCTAAGTGTTAGAGAATGGTGCAATTGTTGCAGCCAAGTCTGTTGGCAGATATCACCTTGTATTAGATACATTGATTTTGAACAAATGTTATCACATACCGAACCTGATATACAACATTACATCGGTTTCTTTAATGAGTTAAAGAAGGATATAATTTTGTATTGGAGGATAATGTTGTGAACATTTTCCTGAATCAAGAGTTGATTCGATCAAGCACGTTAGATAATAGCATATACGTTCTAAATCAAACCACAGTTCAAAGTATGTAGAATACACACAAGAGGAGTAGTTCAAAAATGAACGAATCCTTCTTGTGGCATTGTAGACTAGGTCATATCAATGCGACACGACGAGCTAAGCTACATAAGAATGAATATGAGAATCTGTTCGAATTTTCATCTTATGATACTTGCCAATCTTGTCTCAAATGATAATATGACTAATACTCCGTTTACTGAAAACAGAGAAAGAGTTAGTGAACTCTTAGGACGCATACATGATGATGTATATGGTCCTATGTCTACAAATGCCAGGGTTGGTACTTAGTACTTTATTACATTCATCGACTATCTCTCAAGATTCGGACATATGTTCCTGTTGAAACACAAGTCTGAAACTTTTGAGAAATTCAACGAATATAAGCTTGAAGTTAAAGAACTAGACGGGTAGAAGTATTAAAGTCCTTCGATGTGATCGAGGAGGAGAATACTTGGGTATAGAGTTCCTGGATTATTTAAAAGAGAATGTGATTCTCTCCCAGCTTACTCTTTCGAGTACACCTAGCACAACAGTGTATTGGGGTGAAGGTATCGCACCCTATGAGATATGGCGCGATCTATGATGAGTACTGCTGAGTTACCTGTTTCCTTTTGTTGTTATGCACTTGAGAAGCTACATACCTATTGAATAGGGTTCCGTCCAAATCAGGACTTACCACTACATATGAGATATGGTGTGGGAAGGGACCATATCTTAAACGAGTTAAGATGGGGTTGTCCGGCCTATGTTGAAAGGCAGAATCCGGAAAAGCTCTGTTAGTGTATATGCCCTAGAGGCCATTACTGTATCATACTAGTTTGTATATTACTTGATGGAAGCTTGGGATATTCACAGTTGTATAGACAATCTTGCTCGAAATGGCAGTATGCTGCTTGGTTTATTTCTACTTCAATGTGTGCATGTGTTTCTTTTAGCATATCGCCTATACACATTAGTGGAGCCCTTAGGATCTTTGCTTGATTACCAGCGTTGTGATGGCAGTCACACTAGTGGGGGCTGGGTAATCTACAAGCACATCCTTATACAGGTCCCTAGTCATTGGATTATCGAGACGGGGCATCGATACTCCGGAGTAGACTAGCGTATGCGCTTCTCATCCCAGCAGGGGAGATGGTCTATCCCACAGCCGTCAGTACGTCGTACTTGAGATAGTATGCGGGTGCTCGTTAGGTTACGAGTACACTTGACATGACTCGTCGGGAACTGCTGGTTGGTACTATATCTATCGTCAGTTATCAGTTCCCAGGTGACATGAGTACAGCTTAGTCCGCTGACTTGACACCGTCACTTCGCCTCGAGTGTGTTCCCACTGTTCTTTGATTACTACCCTACCACGGCTCAAAGGAGTCGTGCAAACAGGTAGTAGTTGGGTGCAGTCCCGAAGCACTTGGAGGCAATGACGGTTAGACAAGATTCGTCTCTCCCGGTATTGGGGGTTGATATCGTGCTGTGTCTAGGAGAGCCATTACACATAGTCGTCCCTGGCCAGGGCAAGCGAGATATACTGGTAGGTTTTCCAGTGTTATCTCAGGGTGTTCTGGGTTACACTCCGACACGACTTGTACCGCTATTAGGGGACTGACGTTTACCACCCCCTAGGCCCGCCATGCGATATTCTCAGACGAACAGACCGGACTGTACGGAGATTGTCACATTCAGGATCAGTAGGAGTTCGGATGGGTTTACCTCATCGGCCTTCTTATCGACATCTACATGGGGACCCTTACGTACAGCTAGTGCCGCTTGCGGTCTGTGGTTAAACCCACTGCCAGCGTAGTGTCGAGTTTTTAGAGTTCCACACAGAGAGTTTCCCTGCACTGAGCGAAAGGTGTAGAGGCCGTATGGTTTTACGACAAGGCTACGATCACTTACGTACATTTGTGCGCGTATGCTGTTCGGGCAGACAATACTAGTGGGCTTTGGTTTAAGCCGGATCCTAGTATTGTATGGATGGATTAGTTTTCTCTTCTGTGCATTCGCATTCTACGGAATGCGGATGCGGGTGTGTATGCACAGTTGTGAGGAGCGAAGAAGAAGGAGGTGCCTCATTAGGGTTTTGACAGTTGATTCGGTCAAAACCATTATGAGGCGGGCTCATTAGGGTTTTAATAGTTGGTTCGGTCAAAACCATTATAAGCCGGGGACATTATTTACTAATCTTTTTAATGATAATTATGTTATGGCTAATTACTTTGACCATACTTGACTTTGTTGACCATTTGACCAAAGTTGACTAAGATCTTTCATGTGAGATCTAGAGTCTTCTTTTGGTTTTTGATTTTATTTTTGTGATGATAATGGTCTAATCAAGGAAGCCATCAACTTTATCATGAAAAGATTAGTAATGATGATGTTTATGGATTATTATTCCATGGTTCATTATTCTTGGATCATAATTCTATTCTCATTCTCTCTTATGAAATGAGAAGCTCCATGGTTGATCCTTCATCTTCCTCCTCTTGACTTTTTGTCACGACCCGAAAGTACGGAATATGACGGGCACTTAAACTACGAACGTCTCGAGGCGTACGTAATCTAAGTAAACCGAAAACCCAGAAATCCAAACCAAGAAAATAGTAGAGTGAAGGAAAACCAATTTAAAACAAGTAGTTTTAATAGCATAAGCCGAATTATGCGGTTTTTAAGAACATCAAAATTTACTGAAAATTTTGGCAGAGTCTCCTTTGTAAATACTGGCTCCCAAACGGGATACAACATGAATAGTATACGAAATCAATAAAAAGGCATCCCCAAGCGGGAGCTAGCTCTTCGTCAATCGACGGTCACAACCACACAAGCAATATAATATACAACGCCAACGGTGAGGATCAAAACTCAAAAGGAAACTCAAAACCACCAGAAATATAACGAGCGACTCTAAGGTCGAAAGAATAAACAACACTGGTCTCTATCTCAAAAATACATGTTTGGTTGATGGAATTGACTAGATACAACTGAATAATATTATACAAGGTAATATGATGGGTACGATACAAGAAAAACCCACCTACTAGCAAGTCACCCGAATGAAACTGAGCCCGCAACGCCGTAATGAAACCTGTACGGCAAACCTGCAAGAAACTGGGGCACAACGGGGGTGAGTTGCCAACTCGTGAATAGAAAAACATCTACGCACAGAAATCGCATAAATAACGCAACCTAGGTCAATGATCATAATATATCCTCAAAAATATACATAACAAGCAGCCTATAACAATGGCTAGGGTAATATCTAACCGAGTGAAATCTCGTGTGCCCGTGTCAGTGCCTCAGGAAGCAATATATCATAAGAATGAGGTATGAATGCATGAAAACAGAATACATGTAAATGAAGAAACTGTCTTCATAAATTAGTGAGATTTCCTTCGTATTTTTAAACTGAGGTATCATAATGAAATCAGTATCAACAGTGTCTAGCATCGACACAAAACATAAATCTCACTGTCTCAAAATATACATGTCTCAATCTCAATATCTAGGACGCCGTCAGTCCATACCGGCCCCTACCATCCATCTCAAGACCACGACGGTATCCTCCGGATATCCGACGCGTCGGGTAATATCACCGGTAGGTAATCTGTCCCCTGCCAGGCTCAACGTCAACACCATATTCATCTTGCCCCGGGGTACCATACCGGGTCCACCATGTACCCGTGACGGTTCCTCCACTCCTCGACACGGATCTCTAAAACCACAGCAAACTCATGGTGGACGACACTTTACATCACTAGAAAACCGCAACATTTTATATTTTAAAAGATCATAAGTTGTAAATTTTGCGGCTTTCCCCGAAATCCAGAAATATCATAAATCTCAAGAAATCATCACAAGTGCATATGTCAATGATAATGAATGCATATGGTATCAATAACCAAGTTGCAATGTATGATTAATAAACTAGGCATGTAAGGCAGGTACACTAATATCATATCAACTACTAACTAACAAGCTAAGTCAAGCAAATATATTCTCTAAAGTGTACGTGACATGGCAATTACCGATGAAGATGTGTGTGAGCCGGCAAGTAGGTGTACGTGGTACATACGCATCATCGGTAATGGTGCTGGTATCCTAACAGCATGATATCAATAATGGAATATGCAGCAAAATAAGTATGCGAGGCAGAGTGAACAGCAATAATATGCGGGAGCTGAATACTAGACACAACGATAACTAATCTGTAATAATCTAATATAAGTCCTACATATGGTGCCATTTGAAATAACACGAACCGCGGGGTTTTGAAAATAGGGCTACGGTGGTTTTTAAGAAAGGATACGTCTTTTGAAATATCCGTAGATCCCTTGACCTGTCTTGTAAAATACCCACGATCCGCTAGTTTTGAAATAGGTAGGAGTCTAATCTAATCTAACAACTACACTAAACTATACGGCTGAACTAAAAAGCGGAATTACAGGTAAGGAAACCGCCTATCATCTGAGTCGATACATATACATACCTGTATATATACAGTCGGTGATCCCGCCTCAATAATATCATATCCATAACCAGACATCCCAAGTCAAGAGTGCAGATCAATCATCAAAATATAGCTCGTACGTAAATCCGTCGTACGGCATCCCCAAATCTGGGTACGGGTCAATATCACATTCATCATACTATTCATCTGATATCCTCTTTATCAAATATCATGATCGGGGTACTGATCTACGTCTAGTACAATATTGATACCATCTATGTATGCATGCATGTAAGAATCACTACGTCAAAAGACCCGCTAAAACATCATGTCGTATCTCAATACGAACCAAAACACATCACGGATCTTCTGGCCTCAAGCCCAATATCATCGACTCATCTCAAATCCCAATTACTATCCTCAAAACCAGTATATAAACACATAATCCCATACCCATGTGTAAATATACACAACAATATATAATCCCATGTACGCACATATGAAAGAAGAATGTATGCAAATATGGGTGTGTGTGTATGTGTGGTGCAACCACTACCTAAGGTTTCGTAACCATGCACCAATCCAACACCAATATCCATCTAAAATCATCAATAATAAATCCTAACAACATATCATAAATTGTTGGTGTGTATACGCATCCGTATACATCATCACGGACTGCGGAGGTGCTATACGCCATCCACCCGACTTCTCCCCGTAGATATAAATCTACTCACCCGGTCCTCGTTCGCCGGTGCCGACGTCGCCACGCGCTTGCTTGTCGTCTTGAAGTTCACATGGGGTACCTACATATCATAACGCACCGTATCGCATTAAAACTAAATTCAAAATCGAAACGGCATACGAAAATCAAATCGGCACGTGTATCACGCATAGGTCCAAACCTATCGCCTACGCATGCAAGAATAGTCAAACCAACCCTCGATGTCGATGTACAGACATCAAACAATCGAGAAAAATCCAATCACACTCATTTGCACATTCACGAACACTAATTTTAATATAAACTAGGTTAAAACTCACAAAAACCCCAACTTTACTTAAAAAGTCACTTTTCCGAAAATCTAGCAAGCACAATTCGCCATTTTTGTACAAAACAGGATGTTTAAATGAATATAGCGGCCAATATATTTATTAAATATCTTAAATAAGTCATAGAAAAAATTTCCGGAATTTAATCTCATTAAATTCCAAAAACCCTAATATTCTAGTTTACAAAATACCCTTTTTAACAATTTCATAGCAAAATGCACAAACTACAATTTAGGTTGGATTCCTATGAACTAAAGTGTTAAACTACACTTAATAAAGTTAATAATATGAAAAAAACCCTAACCATATTTTTAATCTTATATTTTGAATTAAAACTAAAAACCTAGTTTGCAATATTAACCACCTTTAACAATTTTAAACTAGAAATTAGAAAACTAGTTACAAGTTTAGCTTTTTCATTAAATTTCAAGTTAATCTACTCATTAAAACCATACTCTAACGATAGAAACCCTAATTAGATTTTAATCCCAATTATATTCATAGTTTCCAAAAACTAGTTTGTTAAAAAGCTTAAGCATGGACATTTTGCAAGTAACAATTTGTAATTATTAGCTAAATTAGGTTTTCCATGTCTTCTCATGCCCAACTACACCTTGCAAACATAAACAAGTGACAACAACCATATTGAATGCAAACCCTAACTTGATCCAAACCCTTTTTCCTAGAATTTACAACTCTCCATTAACACTTAATTAAGCTAACTTAAAACAATTAACAACACATTAAGCAAAAAGGTTAGAATTTATACCCAATTAATTTGAAGATCCCCCAAGCACACTTAGCCTCCAAAATTGAAATCTAAATCCCTAGATCCATGCTATGGTAGCCAAGGGAAAATGGGTAAGAGGTGGATTTTGATTTCGGTTTGATTTTGAGTGTTTTTCGTTGGATTTTAATGGAAATTTGGGGTTTTCTTTGAACAAGAAGGAGCAAGAAGCAAGGGGGAAGGGCTGCTGTTGAGAGGGCTGTAGGTTTCGGCTGATATGGGGAGGAGGAGAGAGAGAATGTATGGTGTGGGTCAATGGAATGGTCAAAGTCAACTAAGCCCATATCTTATTATCTAATTTCATTCATTTCCTTTTCTTTTCTTTCATTTCTTTTCCTTGAAATCCAAGTGGGGACAAAAGAGGGGGCTGCTGAATTCTTCAAGGGGATAAGTGAATGGGGGTGTGTGGGTGTGGGTACGGGTGTGGGGTGATGAAAAATGATAAATACAATACCCCAAACATCCATTTACGCTAAAAAAAAGCCTTTTTTCTTCAATAATTTCTAAACCGTTTTGGCAAATGATTTCGTTCCAAAAACCACATGATAAAATTTTATTTAATGTTTTATGATGCACAAAATTTGTTTCAACTCATTCCAATTTGTAATTTTCCCTAATTAAATGTATTAGTGACGGCTTAAAATAATAATAAAATAATATTTTTTTCAGAAAATTTGAAATTTCACCAGCGGTTCAATAAACACCAAATAATAGCAATTACATAGCTAGAATATGTATATTTAATTTTTATAATAAGATATTTATATTTTGACTTTTTACAGAAAAGCTCCTTATTTTACCGATTTTTCGAAATTTCACCGAAACGATTTTCAAAGCGTTACAATCTTCCCCCCTTAAAGAAATTCGGCCCCCGAATTTAAATTCGAACTCCCCCAAATACTAAAACTTCTAAGAAAACCCATCAAGTCGTCGGGGCTCCGAAATTGTAAATACATAAAACAAATCGTAGCGCAGCGCATGCGCTTGAAAAATGAGCATATAACTCAAATCAAAACTCCGTCAAGCATCCCGCAATCATCGGAGTCATGGAGAAGACATCAATGCCAAATCCAAATCAAAACCAATATGACATAACTCGAAACTATACATGTAAATATCGATCTGTATCTGTAAGTATCTGAAGGAAATGCATGCCAAATCTCTTTAAGTCGCTGTGCAACGCGTATAACACTGCACAGTGGTGGAAGTCTATCATAAGAAAATAACTATATACATATATACCCTTGTTTGAAATGTACGTTCCGCCGTTTTGGAAACAATTTAGAAGGGTCTCCTTGTTTTAAACATTTCGTGTCATATCAGACACTTAGGTAAATACTGAGGCTATAGCTCGCTTTTTGGAAATCCCTTCAATAACTATCAATGCATGCAAAATATATTCAGGTACTGTCCTTTGACTAGTCCTGCTCAGTACGAAAACACATAGCAATATCATAAAAACGTACTGCTCTATACGAAATCAATCCCCAAAATATGCACATGAATGCTACGTGCGTCTGGTGCGCACGGAAATCAAAATCCATGAATGTGCCATACATGCGCACAGAAACAACATCTAAGTGCATCGGGTGTGCACGAAACATCTGTCGTAGGCAACATGTGTGACTGACAGCAAAATCAGGTGCATCTGACATGCACGAAAAATCTCGATTTAGTGCATCTGGTGTGCACCAAAATCGCATCTCAAGACATGCGCTCAACATGCGCGAAAATCCAAATCAGGTGCATCCATCGTGTACGAAATCATGAAATCCAATATCAAGCGCCGAACGTGCGCATAATCAATCAGGTGCACAATGTGCATAAAACAAATATCGAGTATCACAATCGAAATCGAAGTCCAGTGCACACTGCAAGCATATAATAACTATACAGAGTGCAGGAACCAATTCGTGTGCGTGCATATGCACAAAATCAACTCAAATGTCTAAAACCGTAAAATCACAAACATGTGAAACCCAAGCACGAAAACGATATCAAGTGCAACACTGTGCAAAGATCGTAAATCCTCAATCATCAAAATCAAATCATGCGAATAAATCACCCAAAACATCGAAATCAATAATGGCGGAATAGTATCGCTCAAGTGCATCCTCTAAGAATCTCGGGACAACTGTCGCGGTCACTAATGGGACGTCTCGTCGATGATCATGAACTCTGGCCTGCTGGTGTGCGTAACCATGACCACTCCTGGGTCAAGGTCTTCACTGTGAATTACCAATCTTTCGGTCCATCGGCTCATCGACCCTGTCAGGTGTGCTAACGGGGACGATTCCGTTCTGGCACTTCTCTGGTCATCTCTTGGTCAATCATCGCGACCACTCGTAAGACAGCATATCACTGGCGTCGGCCTCTGGCTCTCTGAATGTTCGTGACACATCTGATCCTGAGTGCAAGTATCATTGCAGCAGTGTCCTGGAAGGAATCCTGCTCACGGTCTCTTCCATGTCTCGTCTCTGCCAACTGTCCGGAAGTCATTGTCCTTTCCTATATCTGCATCTTGCTCTGGAACGACTGCATACTCATCGCGACTCCTTCTGGAAGGTAAGTCCAAGTACCATGCCTCGGCATGCGCATCGCCTCTCTGATGTCGGCGGAGTGGAATATCATCTCATCTAGATCTGGTGCGAACCTCTTACTCCACTTTTCTCTAATGTCGTCTGCTTTGGACTCGTCTCGTCGCGGCTGCATGGACTAAGCTCCAACGGCTATCCTCATATCTGGAGTCTCCCAAGAAATGCATCTCACCACCTAGCATCTGAATTAAGTCGAGCCATCCGATCGAGTTGTCAAAACCTCATAATCCCCCAAGAGCTCAACATCTTGTGCACAGTTTAATAGTATCGAGTACATACCACAGCATCGGTGGTCCAGCCGTAGAAGGGCAAACCCAAGCCTCACTAATGGCGCCGCAGAACTGCCGCAAACCCGAAGGTTCAAAGGCTTTCACACGGTCATTAAGTCGAGTTAGGGTTTCATTCGTCTAGAGGGACCATAGAATTGCCTGCATGTCTTTCCGACTACTTTAAACTTGGAATAATAGGTTTCTGACATTCGATCGTCTCTGTCGACTCCCAACGTCTCCGCGCGAAGTCGTCTCTAGCTGGAATCAATCTATCTGATGACCTCGCATCGGGGTAGGCGAACGATCCACATGTCCTAGTCATTCATCCTCGATGATTAGCGACCTTCTATCATCTCTTAGTACAACTCGTCCTGCACGAATTCCAGCATCTGGGGAAATATCTCGTCGTTCGCAGCAATAATTGGCTCGCTCGTCTGCACGCTGAACAGTGCCTCGATCGTCATGAATAAGCAACACACCAACGGTCATTAAGATCTAGCTGGCCTCTATCATTGGCTCAATCCTCTGATACTGATCGGCACATCCGAGAAATCTCATAAAGGCGATCCGCCAAACGCTCGTGGCGCGGAAACACAGTAAAAAGACACATCTCTGCAATCGTGTGTCGCCGGAATCACGCCATGGTCAGTCCTCGTTCGTAACGAGCTCATGCTAACCGCAACTCTAGCCGTAGCTCTCCCTGCCGTAACCGTAGCAGCAAAACCAAACTGGTACCGATGAGGCTAGATCAGGAAGGAATATAATACCGAACAAGGAAATGTACATCCTAAGGCTTCATAAATGGAGTGGCGTGTCGTAAATATGCCGCGGAACATATCAACGGTACGTCACTCTACTTTAGTCACCTATTCCATCAACCAAGGGTCATCCTACGCTCTGAAGGTTAAAACCTAACGCTCTGATACCAACTTTGTCACGACCCGAAAGTACGGAACATGACCGGCACTTAAACTACGAACGTCTCGAGGCGTACGTAATCTAAGTAAACCGAAAACCCAGAAATCCAAACCAAGAAAATAGTAGAGTGAAGGAATACCAATTTAAAACAAGTAGTTTTAATAGCATAAGCCAAATTATGCGGTTTTTAAGAACATCAAAATTTACTGAAAATTTCGGCAGAGTCTCCTTTGTAAATACTGGCTCCCAAACGGGATACAACATGAATAGTATACGAAATCAATAAAAAGGCATCCCCAAGCGGGAGCTAGCTCTTCGTCAATCGACGATCACAACTACACAAGTAATATAATATACAACGCCAACGGCGAGGATCAAAACTCAAAAGGAAACTCAAAACCACCAGAAATATAACGAGCGACTCTAAGGTCGAAAGAATAAACAACACTGGTCTCTATCTCAAAAATACATGTTTGGTTGATGGAATTTACTAGATACAACTGAATAATATTATACAAGGTAATATGATGGGTACGATACAAGAAAAACCCACTTACTAGCAAGTCACCCGAATGAAACTGAGCCCGCAACGCCGTAATGAAACCTGTACGGAAAACCTGCAAGAAACTGGGGCACAATGGGGGTGAGTTGCCAACTCGTGAATAGAAAAACATCTACGCACAGAAATCGCATAAATAACGCAACCTAGGTCAATGATCATAATATATGCTCAAAAATATACATAACAAGCAGCCTATAACAATGGCTAGGGTAATATCTAACCGAGTGAAATTTCGTGTGCCCGTGTCAGTGCCTTAGGTAGCAATATATCATATGAATGAGGTATGAATGCATGAAAACAGAATACATGTAAATGAAGAAACTGTCTTCATAAATTAGTGAGATTTCCTTCGGATTTTTAAACTGAGGTATCATAATGAAATCAGTATCAACAGTGTCTAGCATCGACAAAAAACATAAATCTCACTGTCTCGAAATATCAATGTCTCAATCTCAATATCTAGGGCGCCGTCAGTCCAGACCGGCCCCTACCATCCATCTCAAGACCACGACGGTATCCTTCGGATATCCGACGCGTCGGGTAATATCACCGGTAGGTAATCTGTCCCCTGCCAGGCTCAACGTCAACACCACATTCATCTTGACCCGGGGTACCATACCGGGTCCACCATGTACCCGTGACGGTTCCTCCACTCCTCGACACGGATCTCTAAAACCACAGCAAACTCATGGTGGACGACACTTTACATCACTAGAAAACCGCAACATTTTATATTTTAAAAGATCATAAGTTGTAAATTTTGCGGCTTTACCCGAAATCCAGAAATATCATAAATCTCAAGAAATCATCACAAGTGCATATGTCAATGATAATGAATGCATATGGTATCAATAACCAAGTTGCAATGTATGATTAATAAACTAGGCATGTAAGGCACGTACACTAATATCATATCAACTACTAACTAACAAGCTAAGTCAAGCAAATATATTCTCTAAAGTGTACGTGACATGGCAATTACCGATGAAGATGTGTGTGAGCCGGCAAGTAGGTGTACGTGGTACATACGCATCATCGGTAATGGTGCTGGTGTCCTAACAGCATGATATCAATAATGGAATATGCAGCAAAATAAGTATGCGAGGCAGAGTGAACAACAATAATATGCGGGAGCTGAATACTAGACACAACGATAACTAATCTGTAATAATCTAATATAAGTCCTACAAATGGTGCCATTTGAAATAACACGAACCACGGGGTTTTGAAAATAGGGCTACGGTGGTTTTTAAGAAAGGATACGTCTTTTGAAATATCCGTAGATCCCTTGACCTGTCTTGTAAAATACCCACGATCCGCTAGTTTTGAAATAGGTAGGAGTCTAATCTAATCTAACAACTACACTAAACTATACGGCTGAACTAACAAGCTGAATTACAGGTAAGGAAACCGCCTATCATCTGAGTCGATACATATACATACCTGTATATATACAGCCGGTGATCCCGCCTCAATAATATCATATCCATAACCAGACATCCCAAGTCAAGAGTGCGGATCAATCATCAAAATATAGCTCGTACGTAAATCCGTCGTACGACATCCCCAAATCTGGGTTCGGGTCAATATCACATTCATCATACTATTCATCTGATATCCTCTTTATCAAATATCATGATCGGGGTACTGATCTACGTCTAGTACAATATTGATACCATCTATGTATGCATGCATGTAAGAATCACTACGTCAAAAGACCCGCTAAAACATCATGCCGTATCTCAATACGAACCAAAACACATCACGGATCTTCTGGCTTCAAGCCCAATATCATCGACTCATCTCAAATCCCAATTACTATCCTCAAATCCAGTATATAAACACATAGTCCCATACCCATGTGTAAATATACACAACAATATATAATCCCATGTACGCACATATGAAAGAAGAATGTATGCAAATATGGGTGTGTGTGTATGTGTGGTGCAACCACTACCTAAGGTTTCGTAACCATGCACCAATCCAACACCAATATCCATCTAAAATCATCAATAATAAATCTTAACAACATATCATAAATTGTTGGTGTGTATACGCATCCGTATACATCACCACGGACTGCGGGGGTGCTATACGCCATCCACCCGACTTCTCCCCGTAGATATAAATCTACTCACCTGGTCCTCGTTCGCCGGTGCCGACGTCGCCACGCGCTTGCTTGTCGTCTTGAAGTTCACATGGGGTACCTACATATCATAACGCACCGTATCGCATTAAAACTAAATTCGAAACCGAAACGGCATACGAAAATCAAATCGGCACGTGTATCACGCATAGGTCCAAACCTATCGCCTACGCATGCAAGAATAGTCAAACCAACCCTCGATGTCAATGTACAGACGTCAAACAATCGAGAAAAATCCAATCACACTCATTTGCACATTCACGAACACTAATTTTAATATAAACTAGGTTAAAACTCACAAAAACCCCAACTTTACTTAAAAAGTCACTTTTCCGAAAATCTAGCAAGCACAATTCGCCGTTTTTGTACAAAACAGGATGTTTAAATGAATGTAGCGGCCAATATATTTATTAAATATCTTAAATAAGTCATAGAAAAAATTTCCGGAATTTAATCTCATTAAATTCCAAAAACCCTAATATTCTAGTTTACAAAATACCCTTTTTAACAATTTCATAGCAAAATGCACAAACTACAATTTAGGTTGGATTCCTATGAACTAAAGTGTTAAACTACACTTAATAAAGTTAATAATATGATAAAAACCATAACCATATTTTTAATCTCATATTTTGAATTAAAACTAAAAACCTAGTTTGCAATATTAACCACCTTTAACAAATTTAAACTAGAAATTAGCAAACTAGTTACAAGTTTAGCTTTTTCATTAAATTTCAAGTTAACCTACTCATTAAAACCATACTCTAACGATAGAAACCCTAATTAGATTTTAATCCTAATTATATTCATAGTTTCCAAAAACTAGTTTGTTAAAACGCTTAAGCATGAACATTTTGCAAGTAACAATTTGTAATTATTAGCTAAATTAGGTTTTCCATGTCTTCTCATGCCAAACTACACCTTGCAAACATAAACAAGTGACAACAACCATATTGAATTCAAACCCTAACTTGATCCAAACCTTTTTTCCTAGAATTTACAACTCTCCATTAACACTTAATTAAGCTAACTTAAAACAATTAACAACACATTAAGCAAAAAGGTTAGAATTTATACCCAATTAATTTGAAGATCCCCCAAGCACACTTAGCCTCCAAAATTGAAATATAAATCCCTAGATCCATGCTATGGTAGCCAAGGGAAAATGGGTAAGAGGTGGATTTTGATTTCGGTTTGATTTTGAGTGTTTTTCTTTGGATTTTAATGGAAATTTGGGGTTTTCTTTGAACAAGAAGGAGCAAGAAGCAAGGGGGAAGGGCTGCTGTTGAGAGGGCTGTAGGTTTCGGCTGATATGGGGAGGGGGAGAGAGAGAATGTATGGTGTGGGTCAATGGAATGGTCAAAGTCAACTAAGCCCATATCTTATTATCTAATTTCATTCATTTCCTTTTCTTTTCTTTCATTTCTTTTCCTTGAAATCCAAGTGGGGACAAAAGAGGGGGCTGCTGAATTCTTCAAGGGGATAAGTGAATGGGGGTGTGTGGGTGTGGGTACGGGTGTGGGGTGATGAAAAATGATAAATACAATACCCCAAAAATCCATTTACGCTAAAAAAAAGCCTTTTTTCTTCAATAATTTCTAAACGGTTTTGGCAAATGATTTCGTTCCAAAAACTACATGATAAAATTTTATTTAATGTTTTTTGTTGCACAAAATTTGTTTCAACTCATTCCAATTTGTAATTTTCCCTAATTAAATGTATTAGTGACGGCTTAAAATAATAATAAAATAATATTTTTTTCAGAAAATTTGAAATTTCACCAGCGGCTCAATAAACACCAAATAATAGCAATTACATAGCTAGAATATGTATATTTAATTTTTATAATAAGATATTTGTATTTTGACTTTTTACAGAAACCCCCTTATTTTACCGATTTTTCGAAATTTCACCGAAACGATTTTCAAAGCGTTACATTTTTTCTTTGATCTCATTTGTTGAGAAAATAAGGAAGTAAATTGACAAACACATCCATCTTCTTCTTCTACACAACCTAGGACATCAAGCTTAGCAACCTTGTTTCCCTAATTACCTCGGTTTGAGGTGGAGCTCGGAACACAAACTCTCGGGTGGATCGTCTTCGACTCTAGGAGGCCGCAGAGGTGACCAAGATCCAGATCGATCCTCAGAGCTTGGATGGACGAGGAGGACAGCGGAGAGAAGACCTGAAGGACCGGTTTCGTGAGGTATAATCTCTATGACATAGTAGATAGAACCTCATGTAGTTTGCTAGGTTTTGTTTAGCAAAGATTCTCTTTTTAGTCCATGTTTCCTTGTGTCAAAAAATCATTTTTTACCGTTTCCGCCTACCCGTAAGAACCGGGGTGAGCAACGTGGACTTACAGTAGTATCAGAGCCTAGCTAAACAATAACTAGCATGTTAACAAAGTATTTAGAATTTCGATCCGAGAAAAAATCGCAAAACACGTTCGAAAATTGAACTTTCTGCCGATTTTTAAACCTGCTCCAAAAATAATTCCACATACCTTAAAAATCGGCTCAGGGTTTTTTAAGAATACTCAGCAAAAACGAGCCACTGACTCGGTCAACACGCTGCGGAACCGCGGCGAGACCATGCGTCTCGCCGTGGATCCGCGGCCGAGTTGACTCGGCCACGACTCGTCTTTGCAGCAGTTTACTCTGTGTTCTGTTTTGGGATTTTTAGCATATTTTGTTTCTGCCAAGAATTTCCAGAGAACAAAGTTGTGTTTGGGGAGTTACAAATCCGTATTTTTGATCAAAATTCTGTAGACTTTAGCTAATAGGTTATATATGTGATGTGATATATGCACTAAACGTCAACTAATCGCTATACGTCGATTAGTGGGGGTTGTGCATATCTGTGATCTGTAGTGTTGTTGGATTGTGTATATGAACTCGTTGGATTATCGCGGATGAATAGCCGGGGGATGTGAGATGAGAGTTTTCTTTATCTTTCATTTGATGTAATATGTAAATTGATGTAATATTATTTCTATGGCCGCACATCCGGGATGAGGTTGTAGCCGCCATTGTATATTATTTCTTTTACTGTTTTTGCTCCTAGGATAGACCCAAGGTGGGGTGCACAAACTACCGGGTACTTCGAAGTGCCGAATGGCCTACTCACGTTGTTGAGGGAGGTTGCTTCACTTCGGGTACTTGGCATGTAGTTTGCCGCACCCGTAGGGGTCTAGGGTGGGGTTTGGCTATTCATCGCGACCGTGTAATCCGTCTTTCGTTGCAGGCTCGAACGAAACGCGGATTCCTAGTATATCCAATGTGTTCATCTGTGATCTGGAATGGCTATCATTGCATCTGACGAATGTATATATCTATATATGATATCTAGTAGGCGTTGCTTATGTTTTGCATCCGTGCTAGTCCAGCCCCCGCTCTGTCATTAGTTAAGTAACCTAACGGGTGATGACGGGGCCTCGTGGCGAATGCGGATGGCATAAGCGTACGTCATATTTTCGTTGTTTTCTACAATGGTAGGATTAAATGATGGGACACAATAAATTAATGCAAGAAAATAAACCAAAGTTAAAGTCGTTGGAACAATTTCAAAACCACTCGGTTTCTTTTCAAAACAGAAAACTTTTAAAAACGCGGAGCTTAAACCACTCCTTTTAAAAGCTATCAAGGTTCCTTCGATTATATCAAGTTCACTACGTTCACGGTTTCGCCAAAACCATTCGTAGCCCTCCGTCATCTCATATGAATATTCAATAGTATTCAAGCTATGTTCGTTGACCTTCGTCAAGGCATAGTGATTGGTAGCTGTTGGGTGTTCATATGTAGCATAAATAGATGCGTTGGTTTGGGACAGTCGTATTACCTTGTTGACCTTCGTCAAGGGTATATACGGGTGGGTTCAAATTAACCTGTACAATGACGGGTAGAACTTGACATGTGACTTATGATTTGTTGACCTTCTTCAAGGTCATAAGAGCATGGGGTAAAAATCCACATCGGGAGTTTCTAAAGAAACTGAAACTTGCTAGCGCTGCATACCATTTGGAGTGTGATGATTCTGGTAGGATTCCTTCAGTTTTATCACCCAATGATATTTGGATCTCGATCCTACTGTGAGTATATGCTACTCCTCGGGAACTTTCTCACTTAACGATCAATGCTATAAACCAAGTAGGTGTCTAGAAAGGTGTTAGCGGGGCTACGCCCACAGGGAAAAGAGGTTATTTAATTAAGGAACTTCGCGAAAGCGTTGGAAAACCTCCCTCGAAGTACCAACACTGGCCTGGCTGAACGGTTAAGCAAGTATTGTACGGTGAGATTGATCCCGACTAATTGAGGAAGGATTCGAGAAACAGTGGGAGCCATCCTGTTTAGATAAACTAAAAACCAATCTAAACTTGCAAGAGCATCATGCTGAGTGTTTTCTTCTCTCTCTCTTAATTGTAGCGACCCAGTGACCACACATAGGTTACATCTAGATAATAAAATGACTAAATCTGACTGTTATGATTGGCAAAGGTCTTTCCAGATATCCATTACCCATGACAAGCTGGGACACCTCTTAACTAATCAAACCCCTGCCGTCTCAGGACCAGTTTCCCCTATCATAGATATTGATATCCGCAAGACATCGGAAAAAGACTGTGCGAATGCCAAGTGCCTCGTGTTGGCCTCAGTTGATGGTGCATACCAGAGGCAGCACGAGAAGATGGACTTAGTTTCTATCTTCCTCCATAGCCAAGATTTATATGGAGAGCAATCTCGTATCGCAAGATATGAGACCTCGAACGAATTGCTTCAAGCGAGGTTGGCTACCGGGTCATCTGTAGGGGGCAACGTCCTTACAGAGACCAGCTATTTTGAGCTCACGGACCTGAAGACCACGTTGAAGAACGGGTCAAATACTGACTTGATTCTACAGTCTCTGCCCTCTACTTATACCCTGAAGGAAACCGGGGAAGTAGAAGGAAAGGGAAGGGCAAAAGTTTCGGGACTGGATGTAGTAAAGGACGGACGTTCATATTGTTACGGGAATGAACATTGGCAGAAGGATTGCAGGGCTAGCAAAGCCAGTAGCCAGGATTCGAAGCATGTTGTGGCTTCGGCTTCGGGTGTGTTTGTAGTAGAAAATTGTATGTCAGTTAACCCTACTTCCTGGGTATTGGATACCGGATCAGGATCTCACATCTGTAATTCGTTACAGGCTCTGAGAAACCGTAGGGTTATCAGGATAGGTGATATGACTCTCAGGGTTGCTAACGGAATGAGCATGGACGCTGAATCCGTAGGGGAATATCATCTTGGACTGACAACTGGGCAGATATTGATTCTGCGTAACTGTTTGTATGTACCTAGTGCAACTTGTAATATCATATCTGTATCCTTACTTTCTAAGGAAGGATATGATTTTACTTTTGTAAGCGATGTGGTCCACATCCACCTAAATCAAGTTCTGATTGGGTCAGGTACATTAGAAAACGGGATATACGTATTAAATCAAGCTCAGATTTTCAGTGTCCAGAACACACTTAAAAGAAAATCTCCGGAAACAAATCAGGCTTTCTTATGGCATTGTATACTGGGTCACATTAATGAGACACGGTTAACAAAGTTACATAAAGAGGGATACTTGAATCCGTTCGAGTATCAGTCTTATGCTACTTGTGAATCTTGTCTCATGAGAAAGATGACAAAGACTCCGTTCACTGGACACGGAGTAAGAGCGAGCGAGCTCTTGGGACTCATACACAGTGACGTGTGTGGTCCAATGTCTACACATGCACGAAGTGGTTATTCATAATTCATTACTTTTATGGATGATTTCTCTAGGTATGGACATGTCTTCCTGATGATGCATAAATCCGAGGCCTTTGAGAAATTTCAGGAATACATGAATGAAGTTGAAAAACAAACAGACAAGAGTATAAAGACATTGAGATCTGATCGAGGTGGTGAATAATTAAGTGCCGAGTTTATGGAATACTTAAAAGAGAATGGAATTCTCACTCAGCTTACTCCTCCATACACACCACAACACAACGGTGTATCTGAAAGGCGGAATTGAACCCTATTGGATATGGTTCGTTCCATGATGAGTAAGGTTGAGTTGTCACGATCTTTCTGGGGTTATGCACTAGAGACAGCTGCATATCTTTTGAACAAGGCTCCAACCAAGATTGTGCCTACCACCCCATATCAGATATGGAGTAGGAAGAAACCCTGTCTTAAGTATCTTAAAACATGGAGATGTCCAGCTTTTGTAAAGAAGCAGCACGCGGACAAGCTCGAGACACGCTCAGTACTGTGTAAGTTTGTGGGATACCCCAAGAACTCCAGGGGGTATCTTTTCTATTCCGCAGAGGAACAAAAGGTTTTTGTTTCTCAGCATGCCCACTTCTTAGAAACTGAATTTTTAGAAAGTCAGATAAGTGGGAGCGCAATAGAACTGGAAGAAATTTCAGAACCACAAGCTATTACTAAAAGCTTGGAAGAACCAGAAGTTTCAGGAGAACCGGACATCCCAACGCCACTCCGCAGGAGTCGTAGGCAGTCTCATCCGCCCAAGAGATACTACGGTTTTCTCATAGACGGGGATAGAGAGGATTGCACTATTGATTATGATGAGCCTACTAGTTTCCAGCAAGCAATTCAGAGCGGTGACTCAGTAAAATGGCTGGATGCAATGCGGACCGAGATGGAGTCCATGTACACCAACAAAGTTTGGACTTTGGACTTTGCTCCATAAGGGGTAAAACCTGTAGGTTGCAAATGGATCTTCAGAAAGAAGATTGGTGTAGATGGGCATGTTGAAACCTATAAAGCTAGACTTGTTGCAAAGGGTTTTCGTTAAAGACCTGGTTTTTACTATGACGAGACATTTTCTCCAGTGTCTATGCTCAAATCCATTCGGATCCTTCTTGCCATTGCTGCCTTCCATGATTATGAGATCTGGCAGATGGACGTAAAGACGGCTTTCCTAAATGGAAATTTGGAAGAGTGCGTCTATATGGATCAGCCGGAGGGATTCATTCTGAGTGGGAGCAGCGGTAAAGTGTGCAAGTTGCTCAAGTCCATCTATGGACTGAAGCAGGTATCGCGGAGTTGGAACATCTGCTTTGATGATACTGTCAAAGAATTCGACTTTATCAAAAACCCAGATGAACCATGCATTTACAGTAAGATTGTAGGGAGAACTGTGGTATTCCTCGTCTTGTACGTGGATGACATTCTTCTAATAGGAAGTGATATTCCTATGCTACAGTCAGTCAAAGGATTCTTGTCACAGAGGTTCTCCATGAAGGACCTGGGCGATGCCAACTACATTCTGGGGATCCAGATCTATCGTGATAGATCTAAGAGGATGTTGGGACTTTCGCAGTCCAGGTACATCGACACCATACTGAAACGATTCAGTATGGAAGATTCAAAGCGCGGTAATCTACCAGCTTGTCACGGAATCACCCTCTCCAAAGAGATGTCTCCCAAGACTGATTTGGAAAGGGCTCGCATATCATCTATACCCTACGCATCTGCGGTAGGCTCTATAATGTATGCGATGTTGTGTACCAGACCAGATGTAGCATATGCTTTGAGCATTGTAAGCCGGTATCAGTCGGACCCAGGGGAGAAACACTGGATAGCAGTAAAGAACATTCTCAAGTACCTGAGAAGGACTAAGGAGATGTTCTTGGTGTATGACGGAAAAGACCTCCAGATCGAGGCCTTTGCTGACTCCAGCTTTCAGAGTGACAAGGATGACTCCAAATCTATGCCGGGTTATGTCTTCACCCTCAATGGAGGGGCGGTTTGCTGGAAGAGTTCCAAGAAGGAAACCGTTGTTGACTCAACTATGGAAGCGGAGTACATAGCTGCTTGCTATGCCGCAAAGGAAGCTGTCTGGATGAAGAAGTTCCTCATGGAGCTTCAGGTGGTTCATACCATTGTTGATCCAATATCGCTGTATTGTGACAACAACGGCGCTATAGCTTTAGCGAAGGAACCTAGGTCCCATCAGAAGTCCAGGCACATTTTGAGGTGGTACCACCTGATCAGGGAGATCGTAGATCGCCGGGAGATTGAGGTGAAGAGAGTAAATTCGGAGAATAACACTGCAGATCCATTCAAGAAGGCCATACCCCAGACTCAGTTCGAGCGGCTGATCGAGATGATAGTTCTTCGATACGCCGGTTCATGGCCTTAGTGCAAGTGGGAGATTGTTAGTGTATATGCCGTAGAGGCCATTACTGTATCATACTAGTTTGTATATTACTTAATGGAATCTTGGGATATTCACAGTTGTATAGACAATCTTGCTCGAAATGGTAGTATGCTACTTGGTTTGTTTCTACTTCAATGTGTGCATGTGTTTCTTTTAGCATATAGCCTATACACATTAGTGAACCCCTTAGGATCTTTTCTTGATTACCAGCGTTGTGATGGCAGTCACAGTAGTGGGGGCTGGATAATCTACAAGCACATCCTTATACAGGTCCCTAGTCGTTGGATTATTGAGACGGGGCATCGATACTCCGGAGTAGACTAGCGTATACGCTTCTCATCCCAGCAGGGGAGATAGTCTGTCCCACAGCCGTCAGTACGTCGTACTTGGGATAGTATGCGGGTGCTCGTTAGGTTATGAGTACACTGGACAGGACTCGTCGGGAACTGTTGATTAGTACTATACCTATCGTCAGTTATCAGTTCCCAGGTGACATGAGTACAGCTTGTTCCGCTGACTTGACACCGTCACTTCGCCTCGAGTGTGTTCCTACTGTTCTTTGATTACTATCCTACCACGACTCAAAGGAGTTGTGCAAACAGGTAGTAGTTGGGTGCAGTCCCGAAGCACTTGGAGGCATGACGGTTAGACAGGATTCGTCTCTCCCGGTATTGGAGGTTGATATCGCGCTGTGTCTAGGAGAGCCATTATATATAGTCGTCCCTGGCCAGGGCAAGAGAGATATACTGGTAGGTTTTCCAGTGTTATCTCAGGGTGTTCTAGGCTACACTCCGACACGACTTGTACCGCTATTAGGGGACTGACGTTTACCACCCCCTAGGCCCGCCATGCGATATTCTCAGACGAAAAGACCGGACTGTATGGAGATTGTCACATTCAGGCTCAGTAGGAGTTCGGTTGGGTTTACCACATCGGCCTTCTTATCGACATCTATCTTAGGAGAATCACTGGATGACTGGGGAGGAAATTCTTAAGTACTTGAGAAGCACTAAAAGTGTCACGACCCAAATTTCGGCACGTGACCAGCTCTTAAACCACGTAACGTCTACAGGCGTAACGCAATTTAAGTAAGCCAAAAACCCATAAATCTAAACCATCAAAAGTAGTAAGTGATTAAACATTGTTAAAAGCATTTGGAAATTTCGAGTAAAAATCTTTAAAGTTTAAATTATTTTCTTAAAAATTTCGGCAGCACCGACTTTGTAAAAACTAGCCCCGAAATGGGTACAAGCATAAGATACAAGCAAAACAACACATGATATAAATAAAGCATTCCAAACGGGAGCAATCACGCCCAACGGCGGAAACAACCAGCACAAGAATAATATATGATGCCGTAGCGAAGAAATGGGCAATATGAGCGAAAATCAGCATAAAAGATAAAACTACATAAAAAAGTTGGCTCACACGAGCTCAACACCCAGAGCCACAAAATAATATACAATATCGTCCACACAACAGATCTCTAAGTCAATACATGAAATGGTAGATGGAGAGTACTAGATACAACAAGGTGTACAATGTCAAAAACCAACCTAAGCAAACGGCTCATAGCTAACTGTAGCGGTATCCGCTGCAAAAAGATACAATGAGATAGCCCTACCGCGACTACTCTGAGGGTCAACCTGTAAAACACTATGGCACAACGGGGGTGAGTTGCCAACTCGTGAATAGTAAATAACATATACAGGTAATCGCAGGTATGCACGTACTGCGATACTCTAACATAAGCAATCTAATAACATCAATATGAAAAACTGGGTATGCAATGATCATGAGAGATACTCTATCAAGTACTTGTTAGTTATATGTATGCCCTAGAGGCCATTACTATACATAGGATGTATATTGTAGTGGATGCTTGGACATATATAGGGATGACTTTCTTGCTTGATATGATAGTATGGTATCTGGTTACTCTTTACCTTAACGTGTGCACTGATTGTCTCTCTGTTACATGTTGGTAAAGCCCTTAGGATGTGTACTTGACTATGATGCAGATCATACTAGTGGGGACATGGTAGTCCATAAGTACATCCTTCAAAGTCCCTAGTCGTGGGTGTATCGAGACGGGGCATCGATATACCAGAGTAGACTAGCGTGTAGCTTCTCGACCCATAAAGATGGGCGATGGATGATCCCATATCCATTGGTGTTTGACATCAGAGATGATATACGGGTGCTCAGTAGAGACTGGGTACACTGGAAGGACTCGCCGAGAACTCCTAGATGGTATTATACCTTACGTCAGATGGCAGTTCTCTGGTGACACTGGTACAGGTTAGTCTGAAGACCCGAGATCGTCATAGAGTCTTGTGTGATTCCCACTGTGCTTTGATTTCCATCATACCACGTCCAAGAGGGCATGCAAAAAGGTGGCTTTTGGGTACAGTCCCGAATCACATGGAAGCAATGAGCGATAGGAGGGGTTTCGTCTCTCCCGGTATAGGGAGTTGATGTTGCGCAGTGCTCGATTGGCTATAACAGGAAGTCCTTGGCCAAGGCAGCTTTTGGGATATACTGGTAAGTGTTACCAGTAGTTTCTCGACCCGTTATGAGCCTCATATCGACATGACTTATCGAGTTATTGGGGTCTGACGTTTACCACCCTAGACGAGATATGCGACATATCAGACGAACAGACCGGACTGTACGGTAGTGTTACTCGTTGGATTCACTGGAGTGTGAGCGGGCTTGCTCGTTGATCTTCTGATCACTCAATACCCGGGTGGCCGTTACGTTTAGCAGACCGCTCGCGGCTTGTGGGTGTTTGATATGATCATCACCTGCTGCCGGCGTATTGACGAGTCTTTAGAGTCCTACACAGGGGTTTCCTTGCTCAAGCGAAACGAAATAAGAGCGCATATGAGATATGTGCGGGACCGAGGATAATACCAGTATCTGATACTGTATTCTATTCTCGCGATATGTGACATTGATCGGTTGTATGCGATATGGCCGCGTTATCGGATCAAGTGTTGATTCGATAAGTTGTTACTACTGATATTAGTCGGTTATATGCGATATGACCGGATCGTTAAATCAAGTGTTGATTTAATGATTTAATGTATAATTATTTATTTGATATATTACTTTACATTAACTAGTATTGGTTCACTTAAGATTGATTTTCTCACTTGAAAGTGTACATTGTTTATATGTGATATATGCAAGTGTACATGTTTGTATCATGCTTGATGATACAAACAAGTTGTGTTTATGACACTTGAACCATATCAAAGGTTAGATTAGGGTTTACTATTTAACTTAGCATATAACAAAAGAGTGTGACTTTGGTCAAAGTTATCAAGCTTCATGAAGCTTGATGAACATTGACAAAGTCAACTCTTTTGTCATTTGTTAAAGATATTAGCTAACCCAACCCTTAACCTTATGCTATGGTTAATTCTGTACATGAGTTAAGCATGAGGGTTTAACTCAACCATGGTGCTATGATTAAAAGGATAAGTGTTCATATTATTCTTTTAATGGAGATCATTCTTTCTTCTTCTTCATCTTCATCAAGCTTGAAAAAGCTTGCTAGCTCCAATGGCATCATGAGAAAAAGAGTGAGAAATCCAATTCTAAAGTGAACCCACTTCCTATTTCTTCATCCTCTACCACTTGCCATGTAGTATAGGGTGTTCTCTTCACAAAGTTTTCGACCGAGTGAAGGAATAGCTTGAGTTTGAGTCTCCCCGACGTAGATCATCTTCGGCCTCGAAGTCAATGACCTAGCCCGATCTTTTCTCCGACGAAACCATTTCTAGAGTCTGGGATCCGATGATCGCAGTGGAGGGACGTCAACACGAAGCTAAAGAAGTGGTGGACCGGATCTACAAAGGTTGTAATCCCTTTCACTTAGTAGCAAAGTCGTTTGCTTGCTTGCTTTTCGCCTTAACTTCTAGTTAACGATCTTCATTAGGGTTTCTCGGCACCGTAAAATTTTTGTTTGGCATGGTTGATGCCTTGTGGAACCTCCTTTGTGTGCCTAGGAACCCTACAGTGGTATCAGAGCCTAGCTAGAGCCTTAGGCGATGCGTAGACGAAGTTTGAAACCCGGACGAACCCGAAACCCTAAAATTTCATGCTTTCTGGACTTTTTTCAAAAACTGGGGTTTTTCCAGATTAAAAATTCTTAAAAATATCAGCAGGAAGATATAAGAATTATGGTGCAAAACGAGCTCATGATACGTCTAAACCGCCGCGGACACGCGGCAGAAGCATGGCTTCTGCCGCGGTTCCGCCGCCGTATGTTCACAATGCACAATAAATTTTGCACAGTAATTCCTTTTTTCTGGTGCTGGATTTTCTGGGAATTTTTAATATTTATTCAAGAGTTGAATTTTCTGGGGTTGTTTTGGGGATTCGGTGTTTCGATCGGAGTATCAGATTTTGTCTATGTGGCTTTCCGGATAATTTTTGAATATGTTAAAAAGTTCGACCGGATATAAATACCCACCTTTTCTCCTGTCGGGAAATTTCCAAGTGTTGGATCTTTCCGTAGTTTAATGACGTTCTAAGTAGTGCAAGTAACGCGATGGACCCTCTAGAAGACAACAAACCTTAACTCGATTATGTGACCGTCTTGAACTGCCCTTTGAACCTTCGGGTTTGGGGCAGTACGGCGTGCCACATGTGAGGCGTTGGCTTGACCCTTCTACGGCTGGACCGTTGGTACTGAGGCATGAAGTGAATGTTTTTAAACTTATTTCATGTGTTGATCTGTATCGGGAAAATGTGGGTGTTTGAATGTTCGATCGGAAAGTTTAACATTTTCTATTTATCTGGAATGGGATACAACAATTGGAATTCACAAGTTGTTATGAGATAACTGATATGAATGTTATAAACATAGCAATTTAGTCTCGATTGATCGGTTGCCGCGGAATTTTGATGTGATCAAAAGTCCGTTGCAATCACGTAGCGTACGCGGACACTCGCCGGGTAAACTTTATAGACAGCCTAACTCCATAGCCCCGACTAAGTGACTGTAGGAGAACCCCGTCGCCGAAAGCATCCGTTCGGGTGCTCGCGGCAGCGGTGTTCCGCCTTGGTACACTTCGTCGACGGTATCGGGGGTGCGGCTGCCTACTAAAGTTTGCTACGAGCATTCGATCAGGATGTCGGGAATCTTGTTGAATTGCCCGACTTGGTATTGAAAAGTGTTTTCGATTTTGAGACTAAAATGCGGGGTTTATAATTGTTAGGCATGTGATGTCTAAGGAATTCATTTGATTAGGCATGCGATGTCTATGCAGGTTGCGGATTCCAACTGTTGTAGTTTTACACTTTCTTTTCTGTGACCGTAAGTGTAATATGTGATATCGCCGGTTTCATTGCTATATGTCAACGACAATTGGGATGCGCATATTTACTTACGTTGATGACATGTGATGTTATGTGTTGCTGGATATGTTATATTGGATCGTCATGTTTGAATAGCCGGGGGGTTTTTATGTGAGATGAGTGTTTTTCATTTTCATTCATGTAAAAATTTGTACGTAATATTCTTTTGTTGGGGCACTTCCAGGTTGCGGAAGTTGTCACCCTTTGTATATTATTTACTTTTCCGCACTAGGATAGACCCAAGGAGGGGAGCACAAGTAACCGGGTTCTAGGGTCCAGTTGGAGACCAACTCGAGGAGTCGAGTCCGGGTCTCCTAACTCTAGAATTGGTAGGGTTGCTTGCCGCTTTCGTAGGGGTCTAGGGGTGTGGGTTTGGCTATTCATCACGACCGTGGAATCCGTGTTTTTTTTACTGGCTCGTATTGAAAACACGGACGTCCTAGTATATCCAATATTTCATATGATTCTTCTGCTGCGATGTCTGTGATGTGATCATGTGATGTTCTGTGATAGATACAGTATATAGTATATATGATATATTATATAGACGTTACTTAAGTTTTGCACTCGCGCTAGCCCTGCCCCGCTCTGCCATTAGTTACCTAACCTAACGGTGCACGAGGGGACATCTAGGCGAATGCGGATGGCATAAGTGTACGTCGTATTTATCTGTGATGTTTAGGTGATTTAAATGATGGGACTTCATTAATGTGATTAATGAAAGAAAATAAACCTAAGATGTTGTGGAATCGAATTTTCAAAAACAGGTAGCTACAGTTCTTGCTTTGCATCGCGGTGTTCCTTGTAGAACATCATGCACCTTATTTGATAAGGAAAGGACCGAGATCCCTTCACCGGGAGTGACTCCTTTAGCAATAACTGGCAGATGCTACAACTCTCGATTTGTCTTTTTATTGCTTCTATAATTTCTGCTTTGCACAGTGATGTATATGATATATCCTGCACCTCATTCGACGAGGAAAGGGCCGACGATCCCTTCACCGGGAGTGACCCCTTTAGCAAAACTAGAAAAGCCTCAAAAACACTCCATTTTAAAATCATTTGATTCTACAACGATATCAAGTTCATTACGCAATATGTTTTCAGAAAAACCTGTCGTAGCCCTCCGTCATTTTAGGAAGTAGAGTACTTAGTATTCGTGCTACGTTTGTCGACCTTAGCCGAGGCGTAGTGTACGGTAGCTAAGTGATGTCTTCCTACACCGCATATGATACGATTAGTTAGGACAGTCATGTGGCTTTGTTGACCTTAGCCAAGGGTCATGTGGGTGAGTCTAATTAATCATGAAATGACGGGTAGAACTTGACTAGTGCTTATGATTTGTTGACCTTAGCCAAGGTCATAGGTGCTAGGGGCAAAATATTATCAGGAATTTCAAGTGTTGAAATTTGCAATGAGATTGCATACCTTCTATGAGATAGTTGGATCCCGATACCCACTGCGAGTAATTGTTACTCCTGGGAGAGTTTTACACATTACAATTAGCCGATCAAGTAGGTGTCTAGAAAGGTGTTAACGGGGTTACGCCTCTGGGAAAACGGGGTTTACATTAATTAGGTTCGTGCGAAAGCATGGGGCACCTCCCTCAAAGTACCGACACTGGCCTGGCTGAAAGATTGGCGAACTTGTAGCGTGTAATTAATCCTGGCTAGTCTTTCCTTTTAGGGTTTGAAGGAAGATTTGATAAAAACAGTGGGAGCCATCCTGATTAGATAAAATAATAACCAATCTGATCTTGCAAGAGCGCACGCAGAGTGTTTTCTTCTCTCTCTCTCCAGGTAGCGACCATATCACGTCTTAATCAAGATAATAAAACGGATATATTGACGAACCCGCTTGTTATACTGAGCTGGGGAACGTTGGTCCCGCTCCAACTTATAATTGTTATAAGACAGAGCAGGAATTAGGGGATTACCAGAATTCCCGTGCCGCCCAAACGAAGAAAGTGCATATGATACATCATCTTCGGGTGTGTTCATTACAAAGAACTGTTTCTCAGTATTCTTTACGTCCTGGGTATGTGATACCAGATCAGGATCCCGCATATGTAATTTGTTACATGAGCTACAAGAAAGGTAAAGAACTGAGAACGGGTGATAAGTTTCATGAGGCAGAAAACGGGGCAAGTGTTGCAACCAAGTCTGTTGGTCACTGTCACCCTGTATTACAAGAATACATTGATTCTGAACAAATGTTATTAGATACCGAACCTGATATACAAAATCATATCAGTCTCTTTATTTAGATAAAGAAGGATATAATTTTGTATTGTTGGATAATGTTTTGAACATTTCCTATATCAAAAGTTGATCGGTTCAGGCACGTTATCTAAAAGCATTAACGTTCTAAATCAAACTACAGTTCTTAGTATATAGAATACACACAAGAGGAAGAGTTCAGAAATGAACGAATCCTTCTTGAGGCATTGTAGACTAGGTCATATCAATGCGACCCGACTGGCTGAAGTTACATTTAGATGCATATTTAAATTAGTTTGAATTTACATCTTATGAAACTTGCCAGTCATGTCACAAAGATAAGATGACCATAGCTCCGTTTACTGGAAACAGAGAAAGAGTTAGTGAACTCTTGGGATGATACATGTTGATGTATGAAGGTCCCCTGTCTACACATGCCAAGATTGGTTCTTTGTATTTCATTACATTCTCTGATATTCTCTCAAGATTCAGACATATGTTCCTGTTGAAACACAAGTCCGAACCTTTTGAGATATTCATAGAATATAAGTTAGAAGTAGAGAACCAAAATACAGGTATAAGTATTATGTCTTTTGATGTGATCAAGGAGGAGAATACTTGAGCACGGAATTCCTGGATTATTCTAAAGGAGAATGAGATTCTCTCTCAGCATTACTCCTCCGTATACACCATAGCACGATGGTATATCGGGGCGGAGCAATAACATCCTATGTGATATGGTGTGCTCTATGATGAGTACTACTGAGTTTCCTATTTCCTTTTTGGGAGTTATGCACTTATGAAGTTGCATACCTATTGAATAGGGTTCCGATCAAATCAGATGCCTACCATTTCATATGAGATATAGAAAGGGAAGAGCCCATCTCTTAAGTCAGTTAAGATTTAGGGTTGTCCGGCCTATGTCTAAAAGCAAAATCCGGAAAAGCTCGAGGCAAGGTCTGTTATATAGATCTGGAAAAGTTCCAGCTATACAAACTAAAGCAGATGATTTGGTAGAACCAAAGGATTCAATAGCAACCAACGAACCTCAGCCTCTCCACCGATCTAGTAGGGTTCCTCACCCACCTGAGAGATACTTCGGTTTTCTCTATGACAGTGGGAGCGAGGATTGCATCATGAGATGATGACCCAACTAGTTTCGGGCTGGCCATCAGGAGTAGGACTCTGTAAGAATGGCTGGATGCTTATCGATCTGAGATGGAATCCTTATACACCAACAAAGTATGGAATTTGGTTGCTTTATCTGAAGGGTTAAATCCCCATCAGGAGCAAGTATATCTTGAGAAGATTACTTGGTGTACATGGAAAAGTTGAGACTTTCAAAGCTAGACTCGTTAAAATTTTTGCATAATAGACCAAGTATGGGTTATGATGAAACCTTTTCTCAGTAGCTATGCTTAAGTCCATCTAGATCCTACTTGCCACGGCTACATACCATGACTACGATATCTGGCGGTTGGGTGTCTTGACTGCTTTTCTAAATGATGATTTGGAAGAAAGCGTCTATAAGTACACAGTCAGAGGGCTTCGTAGACAGTGGGAGCAGCGGAAACGTGTGCAAGATGTTTTATGTGATAAAGCAGGCATCGCGGAGTTGGAACATCTGTTTTGATGAGTTATTCAAAGAGTTTGACATCATCAAAATGGTAGATGAACCTTGTATATACAAATAGGTAGTAGGGAGTATGGTGGTGATCCTCGTAGAGTACGTGGATGACATACTCTTGATAGGGAAGGAGTTTCCTATGCTACGCTCGGTCAATCTCCGTTTATCACAAGGATTCTCCATATAGGATAAAAGTGATACCTCCTAAATCCTTATTTTTGGATCTATGAGATAAATTTAAATGGATGTTAGGATACTCACATGTTGTAGTGAGAAGGTATCAATCGGTCGTGGGGAGAATCACTGGAAAGGTTCCAGAGTGATAAAGATGACTGAATGTCAGTCACAGGCATTG
This sequence comes from Agapanthus africanus, assembly GCA_030015575.1. Lineage (NCBI taxonomy): Eukaryota > Viridiplantae > Streptophyta > Magnoliopsida > Asparagales > Amaryllidaceae > Agapanthus > Agapanthus africanus. The sequence goes on along the minus strand of JASDDO010000016.1, from coordinate 127,738,534 downwards.
TCTTTACCCTCAGTGGAGGGACGGCATGTTGGAAGAGTTCTAAGCTAGATACCGTGACATACTAGATGATTAAAGGAAAGATACATCGTTACCAAAGATGCTACCAAAGAGGAAGTCTGGGTGTATATTAGTTCATGAGATGAACTTCGTTCCTCCCATTGTGTGACAATGGAGTTGTGGCTTATGCCAAGGAACGTCCATCCCATCAGCGATCCAGACATATTCTTAGGCAGTATCGCCTGATCATGGAGATGGTTGATCTCCAGGGGATCGAGGTTAGGAGAGTAGACTCAGAGGACAACACGGCGGATCCACTCACGAAAGGCCTTTTCCCAGAGAGAGACTTTTTATGGGATGGTTGAGTATGAGATACTACAACCACTGCTATCAGATGGCCCTAGTGCAAGTGGGAGATTGTTAGTTATATGTATGCCCTAGAGGCCATTACTATACATAGGATGTATGTTGTAGTGGATGCTTGGACATATATAGGGATGACTTTCTTGCTCGATATGATAGTATTCTATCTGGTTACTCTTTACCTTAACGTGTACACTGATTGTCTCTCTGTTACATGTTGGTAAAGCCCTTAGGATGTGTACTTGACTACCTGGACTATGATGCGGATCATACTAGTGGGGACATGGTAGTCCATAAGTACATCCTTCAAAGTCCCTAGTCGTGGGTGTATCGAGACGGGGCATCGATATACCAGAGTAGACTAGCGTGTAGCTTCTCGACCCTTAAAGATGGGCGATGGATGATCCCATATCCATTGGTGTTTGACATCAGAGATGATATACGGGTGCTCAGTAGAGACTGGGTACACTGGACGGACTCGCCGAGAACTCCCAGATGGTATTATACCTTACGTCAGATGGCAGTTCTCTGGTGACACTGGTACAGGTTAGTCTGAAGACCCGAGATCGTCATAGAGTCTTGTGTGATTCCCACTGTGCTTTGATTTCCATCATACCACGTCCAAGAGGGCGTGCAAAAAGGTGGCTTTTGGGTACAGTCCCGAATCACATGGAGGCAATGAGCGATAGGAGGGGTTTCGTCTCTCCCGGTATAGGGAGTTGATGTTGCGCAGTGCTCGATTGGCTATAACAGGAAGTCCTTGGCCAAGGCAGCTTTTGGGATTTACTGGTAAGTGTTACCAGTAGTTTCTCGACCCATTATGAGCCTCATATCGACACGACTTATCGAGTTATTGGGGTCTGACGTTTACCACCCTAGACGAGATATGCGACATATCAGACGAACAGACCGGACTGTACGGTAGTGTTACTCGTTGGATTCACTGGAGTGTGAGCGGGCTTGCTCGTTGATCTTCTGATCACTCAATACCCGGGTGGCCGTTACGTTTAGCAGACCGCTTGCGGCTTGTGGGTGTTTGATATGATCATCACCTGCTGCCGGCGTATTGACGAGTCTTTAGAGTCCTACACAGGGGTTTCCTTGCTCAAGCGAAACGAAATAAGAGCGCATATGAGATATGTGCGGGACCGAGGATAATACCAGTATCTGATACTGTATTCTATTCTCGCGATATGTGACATTGATCGATTGTATGCGATATGGCCGGGTTATCGGATCAAGTGTTGATTCGATAAGTTGTTACTACTGATATTAGTCGGTTATATGCGATATGACCGGATCATTAAATCAAGTGTTGATTTAATAATTTAATGTATAATTATATATTTGATATATTACTTTACATTAACTAGTATTGGTTCACTTAAGATTGATTTTCTCACTTGAAAGTGTACATTGTTTATATGTGATATATGCAAGTGTACATGTTTGTATCATGCTTGATGATACAAACAAGTTGTGTGTATGAGACTTGAACCATATCAAAGGTTAGATTAGGGTTTACTATTTAACTTAGCATATAACAAAAGAGTGTGACTTTGGTCAAAGTTATCAAGCTTCATGAAGCTTGATGAACATTGACAAATTCAACTCTTTTGTCATTTGTTAAAGATATTAGCTAACCCAACCCTTAACCTTATGCTATGGTTAATTCTGTACATGAGTTAAGCATGAGGTCTTAACTCAACCATGGTGCTATGATTAAAAGGATAAGTGCTCATATTATTCTTTTAATGGAGATCATTCTTTCTTCTTCTTCATCTTCATCAAGCTTGAAAAAGCTTGCTAGCTCCAATGGCATCATGAGAAAAAGAGTGTGAAATCCAATTCTAAAGTGAACCCACTTCCTATTTCTTCATCCTCTACCACTTGCCATGTAGTATAGGGTGTTCTCTTCACAAAGTTTTCGACCGAGTGAAGGAATAGCTTGAGTTTGAGTCTCCCCGACGTAGATCATCTTCGGCCTCGAAGTCAATGACCTAGCCCGATCTTTTCTCCGACGAAACCATTTCTAGAGTCCGGGATCCGATGATCGCAGCGGAGGGACGTCAACACGGAGCTAAAGAAGTGGTGGACCGGATCTACAAAGGGTGTAATCCCTTTCACTTAGTAGCAAAGTCGTTTGCTTGCTTGCTTTTCGCCTTAACTTCTAGTTAACGATCTTCATTAGGGTTTCTCGGCACCGTAAAATTTTTGTTTGGCATGGTTGATACCTTGTGGAACCTCCTTTGTGTTCCTAGGAACCCTACAGTACTACAATTACATGATGCAATTCATATCAATAAATGCTGAGTATGTGATGAAACATATCATCATCACGAATAACTATCATGGAAAAGCCCGGTGTCCATCAATACACCCCAAATCCCAATACCTCAGGCGCCGTCACTCTAATCGGCCCTCATATCTTGTAAATCTCATGGAACCTGAGTGCCCAACATCGGCACTCGAAAACATTATGAAATACTCGTGTCCAACATCGACACGCAAATCCACATATATCGGGCTCCGTTCGGATCGGCCTAAGGGCTCCGTCTGCGGGATCGGCCCTCGGCTCCGACAGTACGGGTCGGCCCATATCCATCTCTCGACTCTGGTCGGTACCCTCCGGATAATCGCCAGGTCCAACCAATTACCGGTAGGTAGTAGTCCCTCTGCCAGGCTCATCATCTACTGTGCGACATCGGGTACCATACCGGGTCCACCATGAACCCACAAATGGATCATCCAACTCCTCGAATCGGGTTTCTAGCACACGTCTCAGAACCGAGAAAACATATGGTGGACGCACTGAAATATCATATCAAGAGAAACGGGTTTTCAAAACAATGCATACTTTCTTGGAATAATACTACGGTTCTCAAATCCAGAAATCGCATGAAATCCATCACTCAATGCGTAAATCCATACAATATGATATATGCAACATAAAATCGTACTATGAACATAAAAGGGAAAACCGCTCTTTTAAATGAATCCAGTTTTAAAATATATCATGCGGTTCCCAATTCTCCAAAATCAAGCCAGCATCATCTATGTATGTGCAAATATGTATGTAAGCAAGTATGGATGTGCAAATTTGTATGTACGCGGTTATGGATGCCAATATGTATATACGCAAGTATGGATGTACAAATGTGTATGTCCGCAAGTATGGGTGTACAATGTGTATGTATGCAAGTATGGGTGTACAATATGTATGTACGCATGTATGGATGTACAATATGTATGTACGCAAGTATGGGTGTACAAATGTGTATGTCCGCAAGTATGGGTGTACAATATGTATGTACGCAAGTATGGATGTACAATATGTATGTACGCAAGTATGGGTGTACAAATATGTATATCCGTAAGTATGGGTGTACAATATGTATGTACACAAGTATGGGTGTACAATATGTATGTACGCATGCCCAAGGAACAAGCATCATGTCTAATCATCAATAATAAGGTAAGCTAAGCGATTTATTATTCATCGCAATTCTATAGGGTGAGTGTCAAGGCAATTACTAACGGTGTGTGTGTGGCATGCAGTTTAGTGTTCGTGCTACATGAACTGTTAGTAACAGTGCTGTGTTTCATTAATATTATATCCATAGGTAACAGAAAATGGGGTATGCAACAATGGTACACATGCACAATCAATGTATATGAATATAATCATGCGGCTACAGTATCCTATCAAGCCCTGACGCATAACGCCATACGGGCGATTTCCCCGTATATGTTAAATCCACTCACCATGATCTCGAGCTAGGCATATCCGACCACCTGTTTCCCCTTCTTCACTTCGTCTGAAGTCTCCGCCTGCGATCCTAAAATCATACAACAACAACACAACAAGTGCATATTAGAAATTTATCGATAACACACGCAACAACGGCAACAACAACCGACTCCCACAAGCTCCTAAGTGTTCTCTTAGCGGCTAAACGCGTGCATCAACTTCCTAGACCGGACTTACGACTACACATCGTATGAAGCACTAAAATAAATATCAAATAATCCGCAACGCATGTTGCCGAAACGCTCGAATTTTAACTAAAAGGTCCCAGATTTTGCTACATAAGGAATTGGTGAAAGTTGCATGTTCCACGAGCCTAATAACAACCCCAGAGACCTTACGACCCAAAACAAAACCCCCCAGTCCCCAGTCTGGCTGCAATTTATGGCCAGAACCATTAAAATTGCGGCCATGAAGTTTGGGAATGGACTCAGGTTCTCGTGGCGGGTTGTAGGTCTCACATGCACCTCTCAGTAACGACAACTTTCAAAACAACAACCTGTGTTGATAGCAGATTCAACAGTACACCAAAACCTAACCAAAATACGATATTTCGCACAAAACTGAAACTTTATGGTTCTAAACAGAAACTAATTAGCAACACAACATATTAACTAGCTAATTAACAGTATAGAGTCATTACCTAAACAAACTTTCTCCAAAACCCTAGCTTTCCATGGCCTAAGTGATTCTAGTGGCTTGATCTTGGCTTGAGAAGGGTTTTGATGGAGTTTAGTGGAGATTTGTGTGGGTTTGTGACGGTGGGGTTAGGGTTTTAGTTGAGAGAGTGTGTGGGTGCAAGAAAAAGATATGAAGAAAAGAAATGAGAATGAGAGAATGAAATGGGAATGTGAGGGTGTATGTGAGTGAGTGAGGGTTTGGGAATGAGGGGTGAGCTTAGAGGAGCCATGCCTCCCTCCTCTCTCTCTCTTCATTAAATGCTAAGCTTGCTTGACCATGCTCATCATACCCCCCTCTCTCTCTCTTCCTCTCTTTCTCTCTCTCAAGTCAACCCAAATGAAAAACCATTTATTTTTAAATTTTTAAAAACTAATATGCTTAATTAACTACATATTACACCTAATGGAATGGGTTAATACACCATGGCTATCTAAGCATGGTTTAACCCTAAATTAGCCCTAGGTTAATATGCACATGTGTGTGCAAGCCCCAAAATAAATATTAATAAAATATTCATTAATTTTTATAAAATATTTGAAAACTAGTTTGGTAAACTTTTTACTAAAAACCCGCATTATCGTTTAATTAACACTAATCGCGTTCAAAGATGTTACAATCTTCCCCCTTACAGAAATTCGTCCCCGAATTAAAAAAAATCTTACTACGCATACCTTCAAAGAGATGAGGGAATTTCTTCCGTATCTCGCTCTTGGCCTCCCATGTGATCTCTTCACCATTTGGGCTGCGCCAAAGAACCTTCACAGATGGCAAGACCTTTGATCGAAGTTTCTTCACCTGCCGATCCGATATGACTACTGGCTGCTTGGTGAACGAAAGATCGTGCTCTAGCTGAACGGTCTGGTGCTGAATCATGTGAGAAGGGTCATGAAGGTATCTGCGAAGCATTAACACATGGAATACGGGGTGAACATCCAGAAAGCTGGGTGGAAGAGCCAAACGATATGCAACTGCGCCGACACGCTCGAGAATCTCGAAAGGACCTACATATCTGGGACTTAGTTTCCCTTTCCACCCAAATCTCATCACGCCCTTCATCGGGGAGACCCTCAGGAAAACATGATCGCCAACGGCAAACTCGAGTTTGCGACGACGTCTGTCAGCAGACGACTTTTACCTACTCTGAGCCGCTCTCATCTTGTCTTGAATCAACTGTATCTTCTCGGTCGTCTCCTGCACGATCTGCGGCCTCAAAATACTGCTCTCGCTGAGCTCTGTCCAACAGACGGGCGATCGACATCTCCTCCCATATAAAGCCTCGAAAGGTGCCATCTGACTCGTATCCTGGAAGCTATTATTGTAGGAAAACTCTAACAAGGGCAAATGAAGATCCCAGCTGCCACCGAAATCTAGAATACAAGCTCGAAGCATGTCCTTAAGAGTCTGAATAGTCCGCTCTGACTGACCGTCGGTCTGTGGATGGAATGCTGTGCTGAAACTCAATCGGGTGCCCAAAGCCTCCTGATGTCTCTGTCATAGTCGGCTGGTGAACTGGGTGTCTCGGTCGGACACAATACAAGTCGGGACGCCACGCAATCGTACCATCTCATCGAAGTATATCTGGGCATACTGAGCAAATCCAAAAGTGGTCTTCATTGGCAGAAAGTGAGCCGCTTTCGTCAATCGATCCATGATCACCCAAATGGAGTCATACCCTCGACTGGTCCTGGGTATACCCACAATGAAGTCAATAGAAATCTTCTCCCACTTCCACTCCGGAATAGGCAAAGGCTGCAACTCTCCCACGGGCCTCTGGTGCTCGGCCTTGACTTGCTGATAAGTCAGGCACCTCGAAACGAAGTCTGTGACATCTCTCTTCATCCCTTCCCACTAGTAAACATCCCTCAAATCATGATACATCTTGGTGGAACCCGGATGAACACTTTATACCGATCGATGTGCTTCCTCAAGAATCTCACACTTCAGTCCCTCAAAATCTGGTACGCACAGTCGAGTCCCAAATCATAGTACCCCCTGATCATCGATCACGAACTCGGAATCTCTGCTATGTCTAACCTACTCCATGATCTCTGAAAGACGGTCATCACTGGACCGTGCCTCACGGATACGGTCAAGCAACTGTGGACGTGCACGGATATGCGCAAGCTGTCCCCCGGTCAGACTAAACTCGAACTGCACTCGGCCGTCGCATAGAATCTGCCAATCTGCCGACGACTGCCTTGGAACTGCGCTTAAACATGACAAACTATCTCAGGGCCTCTGACTCAAAGCATCTGCTACTATGTTCACCTTGCCCGAATGATACAGAATCTCGCAATCATAGTCCTTCACTAGTTCTATCCAACGCGCTGTCTCAGATTCAGGTCTCGCTGCTGAAATATATACTTCATGCTCTTGTAGTCCGTGAATATCTGGCATGACTCGCCATATAGGTAATGTCTCCAGATCTTGAGTGAAAAAACCACCGCCGCCATCTCTAAATCGTAAGTGGAATAGTTCTGCTCGTGTTTCTTCAGCTGCCCAGAAGCATAAGTGACAACCCTTCCGTGCTGCATCAACACACAGCCTAGCCCCACTCGAGAAGCATCGCAATAAACCATAAAACCGCCCGATCTCGAAGGCAATGATAACACTGGTGCAGTAGTCAGACGAGTCTTTAACTGCCGGAAGCTGTGCTCGCACACCTCAGTCCAATCAAAAGGAGCCCCTTTCTGAGTCAACACGGTCAACGGTGTAGTGATACAGGAGAAGTCCTGAACAAAACGTCGATAGTAGCCAGCCAGACCTAGAAAGCTGCGAATCTCTATAACTGATACCGGTCTGGGCCAACGCTGAACAACCTCGATCTTCTTTGGGTCCACACATATGCCATCTCTCGTCACCACGTGACCCAAAAAGTCAACACTGTCAAGCCAGAATGAGCACTTAGAGAATTTAACGAACTGCTGATGCTCCCTCAAGGTCTACAATGCAATACGCAAGTGCTGCTCGTGTTCCTTTCGGCTCCGGGAATACACTAAGATGTCATCAATGAATACGATAATGAACTGATCAAGATACGGCCTGAAAATCCGGTTCATCAAATCCATGAACGCTGCTGGGGAATTGGTGAGTCCGAACGACATCACCAAAACCTTATAATGCCCGTAGCGTGTACGAAAAGCAGTCTTCGGAATGTCATCATTCCGAACCCGCAACTGATGATAACCTGATCTTAAATCAATCTTAGAAAAATGTCCCGCACCCTGGAGCTGATCAAACAAATCGTCAATGCGAGGTAGAGGATACCTATTCCGCACCGTAACTCGGTTCAATTGACGATAATCGATGCAAAACCTCAAACTGCCGTCCTTCTTCTTGACGAACAGAACAGGAGTTCCCCAAGGTGAAACACTCGGACGTACAAGTCCCCTATCAAGTAACTCCTGCAACTGATCCTTAAGCTCCCTAAGTGTAACCCTTCGAAAATCGTTTAGGCAGTTTTTCGGTAATCGGCAAAATTTTCGGCTTTTTCCGTAAAAAGTCAAAATAGGTATTTTTCTTTGTAGACCTAATTATACAAAATTTAGATAAGATATTACTATAATTTTGTCACTAAAATGTCATTTATAATTTTCTAGTTAAATAAAAATTTTTTCGTAATTAATTAATTTTTTATTATTTTAAGCCTTTTTAAATACATTTAATTAGGGATAAATACAAATTTAATTAGGTAAATTTCTTAATTAGGAGTCTTTATAAGCTAAAATATGGTGTTAATAAAATTATAACATGTCTTGCAAACTTTTAGATTTTTAGTGGGAAAATTATGAAAAAAATGGCTTAAAAAGGGGTTTTTTTGTAAAAAGTTGATTTGATATGCATTAAATGAGAACATGGGGGTGTTTTAGGCCTAGAAACTTCTCCAAATTTTCCACAAATCCCTTCCTCACCTGCTGGCCGACCCATTCTGCAGCTGAAACCCTCATTTCCCACTTCTTCTTGCTTCATTTCCTTGCAAAAAAATCAATAAAAATCCACAATTTCTTCTCCATTCAAAGCCTAACCCTAATCCCTTCTCTCTTCAACCCAAATTAGTTTAAAAAGTTGATGAAAGGAGGCTTCTTGGAGACTTGGGCATGTTAGGATTCAACTTGTGAGGTGAAAATTCTAATCTCTTTGTCAAATTGTAGTTTAAAGGTGCTAAAATAGAATTTTGAAGTATCAATTTAATAGAAATTGTTTGTTCATGAAATTCAAGAAAGGGATTTGATTTTGGATTAGGGTTTGAAGCATGGTTGATGTATTAAAGTTAGGGTTCAAGATTGAGAGGTGAAAAATCCTAAACTAGTTGCTTACTTGAGGTTTAATTGTGCTAGAATTTCTATTCTAAATATTAGTTTAGTAGTAAATGTTTGATTTGGAAAAATCAAGTGAAGGTTTTGATTTTAGAAATTAGGGCTTGTAGCATGATGCTTGGATTATGTTAGGGATGGTTGTTTAGGTGATTGGAGTGGTAAATTGTGTATTGGTATGCTCGCTAAAACGACAAATTTCAACGTTTATATCGATTTGGTTTGAAAATCGCTTACTAGATTTTTAAGAAAAATAGTATGCGTTCAAATTGTGCTAGGTTAGTAATATTACTAGCTTCGTATAGGATTATTAGAGTGCACGAACGCGGGGTTTCGTCTAGTCGGGTTGTAGTTTTGTCGATTTCCCCGAAATGACGATTTTAGCTAAAAATTAGCGATTTTCGTGTATTTTCCGCGTACCGAGTGCACGTTGTGATTAATCCGAGAGCGTCGATATTTGTATAATGTGACTTGCATCGTTTAGGGTTATGTAATCTTATACTTGGTGTTGTGCAAATTTAGGATCGGTCGGGGAAACTTCGGATACGGCGCGAAAAGGCAAAGCGGTGGCTGGATCAGATTAGCGGGGATTTCTGGTGAGTAGATATATTCATCTATGGGGGAATCGTTTGGATGGCGCGAGGCACCCCTCCTCCCTAGTTAGGATTACTCTACTTTATGCAATAATTATATTGTTAGCTAGCTTGTCCATTTATGTATATTGCATACCCTTACAGCTAACCTTATACTAGATTGCATGGACATTAATATGACATTCATATATACATATGCGATATCATTTCGTAGGACACGAACACCTTACCATTGGCATCTATTGCACGCGCACTATTCATGTGACACACACGCCTTTGGTATTTGCCATGCCACGTGCACTATAAAACTTGTTTAGCTTAGTAACGCCATTGCATTCATGCATGGTATTTGAGAATGTATCGCACGCATATACCTCGCATTACTATCATATTTACATAGATTTCTAGCCAAACTCGCACATCATATACATTGATACCATAGACATTTATTATATATAACATGTGGACACTATGATTTTCTCGATGATTTCAGTTTTTCTGTGATTTCTGGATTTTTGGGGAAAACCGCAAGAATTTAACAAAACCTTAGATTTATCATTTTCAAAACAAAGTTGCGGTTTTCTCGTGATGTATGTGTCGTCCACCATGAGTTTTCGTGTTTTCTGTTGGATTTCGAGACCCGATTCGAGGAGTGGATGAACCGTCTCGGGTACATGGTGGGCCCGGTATGGTACCCCGGGGCAAGAAGATCGAGTTGTAGACGATGAGCCTGGCAGGGGAAGACTACCTACCGGTGATGTCTGGCGCGGCGGATATCCGGAGGATACCGACCGTTGTCGTGAGATTTGTGATATGGGCCGATCCGGACTGACGGAGCCCGATATTGAGACAGATATGATTCCTATTTGGTGTCGATGCTTGACACGGGTTTTCAGAGGATTTCTTGATGATATTTAGCTATTATGCAGACATTCATTTTCTAAAAGTTAAGAATGTAGTAACATTAACATTTAAATCACTTAAAGAGTTAGAAAAGATATTGCATACATGTGCATGCTTACTAGAGTTATTACATCACATATGGACATACATGTTGTTCCGCATTGCGTGCATTCTTACGATTGCCTTAGTAGATGTTATATTTACTCACGAGCTGGCAACTCACCCCCGTTGTGCCACAGTGTCTTGCAGGTCGGACCCGTCATCTTTGTAGCGGCGGGCTATCTTATCATCAGCTCATTTTGCTCAGACTCGCGACATCGCCCGTAGGTGGGTTGCGAGTATACTTTATTTCTTTTTGCTTTATCATTGTATCTAGTATTCTCCATCTACCACTTGTATTGTATATGCGACCTAGTGATGAGACTGAGAGATTTGTATATTTGTGGTTTCTTTTGGGTCGAGCTCACTTGAGCCGGCGTTGCGTTTTCTGAAATTTTGGGTTTCTTCTATGCTCTTTTCTTGGTATTGCTTATATATTGCATGTGGTTGTGATCCGCCTTGGGCGAAGAGCTAGCTCCCGCTTGGGGATGCCATTTTTATGATTTCATATGTATTATCTTGTTGTACCCATTTTGGGGGATAGAAAATACAGGGGAGACTCTGCCGAAATTTTTGGGAATTTTTGATGTTTTTAAAAAAGGGATTCTTTGCAACTTAATTGATTTGAAAATAGTTTTCATTAAAGGTTTTCCTTCACTCTCTTTTGATTTTAGGTTAGATTTCTGGGCTTTGGCTGACTTAGGTTACGGTACGCCTTTAGACGTCTCGTAATCTAAGTGCCAGTCACGTTCCGTACTTTCGGGTCGTGACACTAAGCTCCGCCGGGGCCATCCGGTAAGGCGGTATAGAAATGGGCCCCGTGCCGGGAATCAGATCAATGCAAAACTCTATCTCATGCTCTGGCGGCAATCCAGGAAACTCATCAGGAAAGACGTCGGGAAACTCTCGCACGATAGGAACCCGGTCCAATGAATCTACTGTGGCTCCGGTATCACGAATGAAAGCCAAGAATCCCTGACATCCCCTCCTCAAAAGTCGACTACCGCAAAGGGCTGAAATCAAACTGTGAGGGGCGGCACCACAGTCCCCTGCACAACAAAAACCGACTCGCTTGGAAAACAAAACCTAACTGTCTTCTCACGGAAGTCCACTGACGCATAGCACGTAGCTAACCAGTCCATGCCCAGGAGAACATCGTGTTGGAGATAGTGCCCTCAGAGTCAATTATTGGATCACAGGCACGTGATTGCAATGATTGAGGGAGGACCTATCCCGGTAGGACAGTCTTACTCGAGATGATAGTATGCTATCTGGTTTACCTTTATCATCGTGTACTGCTTTAGGTGACCTGACAGGTCGCTATTGCACGTTGATAGAGCCCCTAGGATTCTTGCTTGACTGCCGGCAGTATGAGGGCGATCATATACGTGGGAGTTGGTAGTCTATAAGCACATCCTTAAAAGGTCCCTAGTCGTGGGAGTTTCGAGACAGGGCATCGATTCTCCAGAGTAGACTAGTGTATACAGTCGAGACCCCGATGAGCGGTGGTGGCCGGTCTCACAAGCCACTGGTGTCAGTTGGTTCACCTAAGATGTATACAGGGGCTCATTGGATTATGAGTACACCGGACAGGACTCGCCGGGAACATGCTAATTGGTCTTATACCTGACGTCAGATAGCAGTTCCCTGGTGACATGTGTACAGGTTAGTTCATCGACCTGGGGATCGTCATTTGTCTCGTGTGAGTTCCCACTATGCTTTGATTGCTACCCTACCACGGCTCAAAGGAGTCGTGCAAACAGGTTTTAGTTGGGTACAGTCCCGAGCCACATGGAGGCAGTGAGCGGATCTTCAGGGGTTCGTCTCTCCCGGTATTGGGGGTGAGGTCGCGCTGTGTCTAGGAGAGCCATTACACGAAGTCCTTGGCCAAGGCAGGAGATTTACTGGTAGGTATTCCAGTAGTATCTCAGGGTGTTCTGGGCTACACTCCGACACGACTTGTACCGCTTTTGGGGGTCTGACTTTTACCAACCCCCTAGGCCCGACATGCGATGCTCATAGACGAACGGACCGGACTGTACGGATATTGTCACTGACAGGCTCAGTAGGGTGTCAGGATGAGTTCGCTCATTGACGTCCCTTTTGGTCAATAGCTGGTGGCCCGTCACGTATTGGCTTATACCTCTGACGTGCTAGTGGTTAAATCCACAGCCATAGTATTGACGAGACTTTAGAGTCCACCACATTTTCAGTTATTCAAGCTTTCGGGCGAAACGCTGTAGAGGCCGTATGGAGATATGGCAGGGTTCGATCAGATACGTGGGGTATTGCACGGATCGTGATCGGACGGTTTTTACTAGCCGGCTTTGGCTTAAGCCGGATTCTAGTATTAGGTAGTGTAGTCTTGTCTCTTTGCATTTGTATCCGGTCGGAATACAGATGCGGGTGTGTATGCACAGTATCGGGGTTTTTCCTATAATTTATTACGGGACCAGTTTTCTGGAGTTGCCAGTTTGCATTCCGTTCCGGCCGGTTTTCCTTTGTTCTTTCCCGGCCGGACTTTTCCGATGGAGGGTGTTATTTGCAAGTTTGCAAATAACACATTGTGGAGGGGTTTCTTGCAAATGTATTGATTATGATGGCATATTTTCTTTTCCACCATCATGAGATTCTTTTTGAATCAACCTTTGCATTAAATGGTGATTAGAATGGATTGGATTTGATTAGGAGTTGATGTGAGGCTTGCTTTTGATATGGTCACCATTTTCTTTCTCCTACACTCACCTCCCTTGTATAATTCCCTCCACCATTTCCTTGAGTATATGGCCGGCCACTTGATTGAGGGAGAATGAGAGAGTTTGATTTTGGAGTGTGGCATTTTTGATCTCATTTCATGCTAGGAAAAATGCAAGCACCATTTTTCTTATCTTGATTCCTCCATCATCTTCAAAGGCAACAAAACCCCAAATGAGACATAGTCTCTACACTACACATTCTACAGCAAATCTTGGACGCGTCGGCCAGCCAACTTCGCGCCCGAGTTGCCTCGGTATTGAGGTGGGAGCCCGTAAAAGACGCAGGCGATGTGGTGCCCTTCCGGCGAGGAGGCGACGATATGGAGACAGGACTTTCCGCAGGAGATCGGGATGACGACGAGAAGACCGGAGGACTCGGATCACTCGGTATATCTCTTCCCCATCTTGTAGATTGCTAGAACTAGTTTAATGGTCCGATCCGGGTGTTTAGTGCGCGGTGGTGCCGGTTTGCTAAGTTCGCAAAATTAAAGTTTATCACCGCTTCCCCATTTGGCCGTCGGATTGACGGCCGGGGCGCCGCCGTGCACTTACATTGGTATCAGAGACACGCCATTAACATAGTCTAGCTTGGTTTAATGTGTTTGCATGTCCGATCGACCAAAATTCCAAAAAAACCGTATTTTCTTCACATCGGTTTTCTGTTGAAATTTTTTGAAGCCTAAAATTTTTTCAGGTTGTAGAAAACTGATGTACAAGAAGTTCTAAGAGTTCTGGGAAAATTCGACACATTGATCGCTCAGGTAGAGCGCGGAACCGCGGCCAAACCCTACTTGGCGCCGCGGTTCCGCCGCAGGTTTGAGGGATCAATACGTCGAAATTTTCCAGTGGGCTTCTGGGCTGAAAATAGGGGTTTTGGAATATTAAAATTGGGCCCAGAATTTCTGTGAGTGCTACAGTATTGCTTGGGGGCCCACTTGTTAATTTTTGATCGATCGGATATTTTAAACACATTATTTCACAGTATTTACAATATATCTGCGACCGTGAATGCCACTTGATCGGTAAATCCAGTCTAACTGCTATAGCCCGGTTAGACGGATTTGCGAACGTGACTTTCACGTTGTTGTTCTGTGATTTTGCTGTGATGTTGCGGATCGGTCGTGGAGGATAGCCTGGATGCAATGCTAGTACAGTTTCTGTTGTATTATGTACATTTGATATTGTGGGGCAAGCGTCCGACATGTGGACTGTCGTCACTGCCTGATTGTATTATTATTTTGGGGCACGACCAGGTTGCGGTCGATGTACCCGTTGTATGTATATTTTACTTTCTGTACTAGGATTACCACGCGGAGGGGTGCACGGATAGTCGGGTTCTAGAGGGCAACAAGCCCGCATCTCATGGCATTGAGACGGAGGGGGCTTCACTCTAGGATTGGCGGGCTATTCGCCGCACTCGTAGGGGGTACAGGTTGACCCAGGAGGGGTGCCCAAGTTACCGGATTCCGTGAAGTGCTGGGTGGTCCATTCACGTTGCTGAAGGGGGCTGCCTCGCTTCAGGTTTTGGCGGGTGACTTTCTGCGCCCGTAGGGGTCTAGGATTTCATTGCACAGGCTATCCACACGACCAGGGGAACGTCGGGTTTCAGTAGTGGCTCTGTGAAACCCGGGGATCCCAGATATCTGTATTGTTCTGTGATGCTGTACATTTTTGTGATGTTGCATTTTTATCACGCCTTGAGCGAAATATTATATATTGGTATATATATTAGTAGATGTTGTATATGTTTTACATCCGCGCTAGTCCAGTCCGTGCTCTGTCGTTAGTTAGCTAACCTAACGGGTAATGACAGGACCCAGTGGCGAATGCGGATGGCATATACGTACATCAGTATATTTTCGTTCTTTGTGGTGTGATCAATTGATGGGACTGCGTTGATTCAGATCAATGCAAGTTAAAACAAACCTAATCTGATGTTGTTGGAACACTTTTCAAAAAGCTGTTATTGCAAGGACGTTCTCTTTTGTTTTGCACCGTGGTATTCAGTTGGAATATCCTGCTCCTCAGTCGACGAGGCAAGGGCCGAGATCCCTTCACCGGGAGTGACCCCTTGGACAAAAAGTTTGCGTCAGGGCATTAACTTCACTATAGCCGATTACTTTTGCTTTGCATCGTGGTATTCATTTGGAATATCCTGCACCCCATTCTACGGGGAAAGAGCCGAGATCCCTTCACCGGGAGTGACCTCTTTAGTAAAGGTTTTCGTCACTATATTTTCTAAAAAGCTATCCGTTCCTTCAACGATATCAAGTTCATTACGTTAAAGGTTTTCGCCAGAAACCATTCGTAGCCCTCCGTCGTTTCAGACAGGTAGCACGTAGTATTCATGCTATGTTTGTTGACCTTCGTCAAGGCATAGTGTATGGTAGCTGCTTGTTACTTTTCTGCTGCATAGATAGATGTGTTGGTTTGGGACAGTCGTATAGCCTTGTTGACCTTCGTCAAGGGCTTGTACGGGTGGGTTCAAATTAACCTGGACAATGACGGGTGGAACTTGACATGTGACTTATGATTTGTTGACCTTCGTCAAGGTCATAAGAGCATGGGGCAGAAATCACATCGGGAGTTTCAAAAGAATTGAAACTTGCCAGATATGCGCATACCGTCTGGAGTGTTATAGCGTGAGCGGATTCCGTCACGTTATCATGCGATGATAGTTGGATCCCGATTCCCTCTGATGAGTTAGTTTACTTCTCGGGTGACCCCGACTAATTCTTCTTTCAGGTTTGGGGGAGAATTTGAGGTACAGTGGGAGGTTTCCTGATTAGATAAATTGGTAACCATTCTGATCTAGGTTAGAGTGCACGCTTAGTGTTTCTTTTCTCTCTCTCTTCGGCAGCGACCATTGACCCAACCCTAGACAATGACTCAGTGACCAAGTTGACCGAACCTTCTTAACACTGGCTTTTGGATTGTCAGAGTTGCAGACCTCATTGCCACTCCTACTTTTACCCTTTTCTCCAGGACACCCCGTATTACTACGACCGTCCACTTCCATTGGACAAAACCATCGTATGGTTATATACGAACTCGAAGAAATTCGAGGATGGTTTCTGGTTCTGGAGAAAACGAATAGGACTATTCAGTTGTCTTTTCCTTTTAACTTCTCTCAGATTACGAGTACTCCTTGGTTTAGGAGTAGTACACCTATTACGCAAATTGGATAGTCTTCTTCCAAACCTTAGGCTGGTGCCGAATGGTAGGGAATGAAGAAAACCGATTAGCATAACGATGGTGTGTAGAAGGTATTAAGTTCAGACAAAGCAAGGGATTAGTAAGAGGGCAAAGTAAATTGCGACTGCTGTTCACGACCAAACCAAGTATTCCTTCGCCAATCCTAAATCACCTTTGTATTTCTCCAGGACACTCCGTATCACTACGAAGATCCACAGTTTATTTGGATACTCCATCGTATGGTTATATACGAACTCGAAAGGAACTTGTTCCAGTTCGGGGATGGATTCTGGTTCAGGAGAAATAGGAATAAGGTTTATTCAGGTGTCTTTTATCTTTACCTTCTCTCGCATTGCGAGTGCTCCTAGGATTAGGACAGTACACCCATTATGCTTATTGGATAGTCTTCTTCCAAACCATAGGCTGGTGTCGAACGGTAGGGAAGGAAGAAAACCAATTGGCCTAAAGGGGTGTGCAGAAGGTAATGACTAAAGACATATAAAGGGATTTGGAGAGGTGGCAAAGAATTATACGGTTATAGTTGTGAATCTGGATAATGGTAGAGGCATTACTAGGAATACCAGGATATCCCATCGAAACATTTTGATGTTTCAGTTCAACTGTGTACTGTTAAAAGAAAACTGATTTCCCGATTGGACACTTGCTCCAGGCTATGTATTTATCAGGTTTGATTCTCACATCTGTATGGTTTTACAGATGATGAGTGGGAGTAAGTTATTGGGAATAGGGTGATCATCCTTTTTATATCGAGATTCGTTGTAATCGGTGATATTTGAGGAGATCACCTGGGCTGTTTGCCGGTCGGCAAATATTTGGTTTTGAATATCCGCTGTTGTGCACCAATTTCAAATTGATATATCTGTACGTCTATTTTCATAGAGTGAGATATACCTTTTGATATTATGTCGATGACATTTACCTATATCAGTGGATGGTTAGGTGAGGAGCATTAAACAGCGGTGTAATTCTTCTTAACCATAAGTACAGTTTTCAACCTACGACACACAGTGAAAGAGTTGTTAGACTCAGCGGACTTATACAGAGTATTGTATGTTGTCCAGTGTCCATTAGGACAGAGGGGTTGGTCCTCATACTATATTCTGTTTACTTTTAACTTCTCTAGTTCTTAGACATGTGTTTCGTAGAAACACAGGGTCTAAGTTTTGAGGAGTTATAGGTATTTGAATAGAGTAGAGAACCAGGTGTAGCAAGTATCGGTATTCTTCAAAGTGATCGAAGATGTAGATACTTGTGTATGGTATTCAGTTGATAGTAATGATAAAGAGAAATTGTTTCTCTTTCAGGTTACTCATAATTGGAAGCATTCCTAAGTTGAGTAACGCTGATCGGCCTCCTTCCATTTAGTTGACATGCACTGGAGATAGCTGCATGATTTGAATCTGGTTCAATTAAATCAGTGCCTCTGGTTCTATATTGGATATAGAACAATTCATATCTTAACGATGTTAAGGTACGGGGAGTTGTCCGGCTTATGATTGTAAGTCGATGTACTTCACCCCAGTACTTGTGGGGAGGCGGAATTTTCAAAAACGATCATGTTTAAAGAACGAACATCGACTAACCGCTTAAATCGAAGCTAAACGATAACTAACCAAACTTATAGTTGTTCTAAACTACTATGCTTAGGGATTATACCTATCGAAACTAGTCCTTCGTCTTTACGATCTCCTTGTTCTCCACGGCTTTCTCTAGGTAGTAGACGATCCACCCGAGAGCAAAACTCCAAGCTTAGCCTCTAAACTTGAGGCAACTAACCTTCTTGGATTGCTAATCAAAGAAGCTAGATTGAGATAAAGTGATGGTTATGGATTGTTAAGTCTTGCTAATCCTTTGATCTCAACTCATGAGGTGTAAGGATTAGTCTCTTGAAGATGAGAGCTTGAGGAGAGAGAATATGATAATAAAAAAAATATGAGATGAGAATTGTGAGTATCATAATATATTATGAAGCATTCTCATTTATCAACAAAAGAAAATGAGTGATGAATAAGCATGCTTCACAAATATCTAATGGTGATTCATTAAGCATGTGTCATTATCATTTATGGTGCAATAATGATAATGATGAATCACTCTCATGACTCACAATCTTATCCAAAGTAACCTCCTTAGTCACATCTTCTAGAAGCTTCTCGTACAATTACGAGAACGCCCCTCCAATCTGCAAAAATACGGAAAAACTTTAGACTGTAAAAATCCAATAACCTGATACCAGTAACTGGCTTAAACCAAAGCCGACTGGTAAAAACTGTCCGAAAGTCGTACGTGCGTAAACGCACGTATGCGTCCGAACCCTTTGTCGCAAAACCATGCAACCTCTATATCGTTTCGCCTGGAGTAGGAAACTCTCTGTGTGGGACTCTAGAGACTCGACTACTACGCTGGCAGTGGGTTTAACCACAGACCGCAAGCGGCACTAGCTGTACGTAACGGTCCCCAGGTAGTTGTCGATAAGATGGCCGATGAGAAAACCCATCCGAACTCCTACTGAGTCTGATGTGACAATCTCCATACAGTCCGGTCCGTTCGTCCAAGACTATCGCATATCGGGCCTAGGGGGGCGGCAAGCGTCAGTCCCCTAATAGCGGTATAAGTCGTGTCGGAGGGAAGCCCATTACACCCTGAGAAACTACTGGAACCTACCAGCAAATCTCGCTTGCCCTGGCCAGGGACTTTGCGTAATGGCTCTCTGACACAGCACGATATCTACTCCCAATACCGGGAGGGACGAATCCTGTCTAACCGCCACTGCCTCCAAGTGCTCGGGACTGCACCCAACTGCTACCTGTTTGCACGACTCCTTTGAGCCGTGGTAGGGTAGCAATCTAAGAACAGTGGGACACACTCGAGGCGAAGTAGCAGTGTCAAGTCTGCGGACTACGCTGTACTCATGTCACCTGGGAACTGTTCACTGACGACTGGTATCAAACCAACCAACAGTTCCCTGTGAGTCCTGTCCGGTGTACCCGTAACCTAACGAGCACCTGTATACTATCTCCAGTACGACGTACTGACGGTTGTGGGACAGACCATCTCCCCAACTGGGATGAGAAGCGTACACACCAGTCTACTCCGGAATATCGATGCTCTGTCTCGATAATCCAACGACCAGGGACCTGAATAAGGATGTGCTTGTAGACTACCCAGCCCCCACTAGTGTGACTGCCATCACAACGCTGGTAGACAAGCAAGATCCCATGAGCTCTATCAATACGTACACTCACATATTAAGATAGAAAAACCAAGTAGCATACTACCATGTTTAGCAAGACTGTTATATACATATGAATATCCCAAGCTTCCATTAAGTAATATACAAGCTAGTATGATACAGTAATGGCCTTCTAGGGCATAAACACTAACAATCTCCCACTTGCACTAGGGCCATGTACTGGCATATCGTAGACCAATGATCTCGAGCAGCCTCTCGAACTGAATCTGAGGAAGGGCCTTAGTGAATGGATCAACAATGTTATCCTCCGTATTTACTCTCTTTACCTCGATCTCCCGGCGATCTACGATCTCCCTGATCAGGTGATACCGCCTTAAGATGTGTCTGGACTTCTGATGGGACCTTGGTTCCTTCGCTAAAGCTATAGCTCCGTTGTTGTCGCAATACAGAGGTATTGGACCAACACTGGTAGGAACCACCTGAAGTTCTGTGAGGAACTTCTTCATCCAGACAGCTTCTTTTGCGGCATCGCAAGCAGCTATGTACTCCGCTTCCATCGTTGAGTCAGCAACGGTGTCCTGCTTGGAACTCTTCCAACAGACCGCCCCTCCATTGAGGGTAAAGACATAACCCGACATGGACTTGGAGTCATCCTTGTCACTCTGGAAGCCGGAATCAGCATAGGCCTCCATCTTGAGGTCCTTTCCGCCGTAAACCAAGAACATCTCCTTAGTCCTCCTCAGGTACTTGAGAATGTTCTTTACTGCTTTCCAGTGATTCTCCCCTGGGTTTGCCTGATACCGGCTTACAACGCTCAATGCGTATGCTACATCAGGTCTGGTACATAACATCGCATACATTATAGAGCCTACCGCAGAAGCGTAGGGTATAATCGACATGCATTCCCTTTCCAAATCAGTCTTGGGAGACATCTCTTTGGAGAGGGTGATTCCGTGACAAGCCGGTAGGTTACCGCGCTTAGAATCTTCCATACTGAATCTTTTCAATATGGTGTCTATGTACCTGGACTGTGAAAGTCCCAACATCCTCTTTGATCTATCACGATAGATCTGGATCCCCAGAATGTAGGTGGCATCACCCAGGTCCTTCATGGAGAATTTCTGTGACAAGAATCTTTTGACTGACTGTAGCATAGGAATATCATTTCCTATTAGGAGAATGTCATCCACGTACAAGACGAGGAATACAACAACTCTCCCTACAATCTTACTGTATATGCATGGTTCATCTGGATTTTTGATAAAGTCGAATTCTTTGACAGTATCATCAAAACAGATGTTCCAACTCCGCGATGCCTGCTTTAGTCCATAAATGGATTTAAGCAGCTTGCATACTT
Organism: Agapanthus africanus; assembly: GCA_030015575.1. Classification (NCBI taxonomy): domain Eukaryota; kingdom Viridiplantae; phylum Streptophyta; class Magnoliopsida; order Asparagales; family Amaryllidaceae; genus Agapanthus; species Agapanthus africanus. Next base: position 127,717,255 of record JASDDO010000016.1, on the reverse strand, counting down.
TACCGCTGCTCCCACTCTGAATGAATCCCTCTGGCTGATCCATATAGATGCTCTCTTCTAAATTTCCATTTAGAAAGGCCGTCTTTACGTCCATCTGCCAGATTTCATAATCGTGGAAGGCAGCAATAGCAAGAAGGACCCGAATGGATTTCAGCATAGCTACAGGAGAAAAGGTTTCGTCATAGTCCAAACCAGGTCTTTGACGGAAACCCTTTGCAACAAGTCTAGCTTTATAGGTTTCAACCTGTCCATCTACACCAATCTTCTTTCTGAAGATCCACTTGCATCCTACGGGTTTCACCCCATCTGGAGCAGTGTCCAAAGTCCATACTTTGTTAGTGTACATGGACTCCATTTCGGTCCGCATTGCATCCAGCCATTTTACCGAGTCACCGCTCTGAATGGCTTGCTGGAAGCTAGTAGGGTCGTCATTATCAATGACGCAATCTTCTCTATCCCCGTCTATGAGAAAACCGTAGTATCTCTCGGGCGGATGAGACTGCCTACTACTTCTGCGGATAGGCGCTGGTATGTCCCTTTCTTCTGAAACTTCTTGTTCCACCAAACTTTCAGTAACAGCTTGTGGTTCTGGAATTTCTTCCAGTTCTACTGCGCTCCCACTCTTCTGATTTTCTAAAAATTCAGTTTCTAAGAAGCGGGCATGACGAGAAACAAAAACCTTTTGTTCCTCTGCGTAGTAGAAGCAATATCCCATGGAATTCTTTGGATATCCCACAAACTTACACTCTACTGAACGTGCCTCGAGCTTGTCCGGATGCTGCTTTTTTACAAAAGCTGGACATCCCCATGTCTTCAGGTACTGAAGATGGGGTTTCTTCCCACTCCACATCTGATATGGGGTGGTAGGCACAGTCTTGGTGGGAACCTTGTTCAAAAGATATGCCGCTGATTCTAGCGCATAACCCCAGAATGATCGCGGTAACTCAGCCTTACTCATCATGGAACGAACCATATCTAATAGGGTTCGATTCCTCCTTTCCGATACACCGTTGTGTTGTGGTGTGTATGGAGGAGTAAGCTGAGAGAGAATCCCTTTCTCTTTTAAGTAACCCAGGAACTCGGCACTTAAGTATTCACCACCTCGATCAGATCTCAGTGTCTTAATACTTTTGCCTGTTTGGTTTTCCACTTCATTCTTGTATTCTTGGAATTTCTCAAAGGCCTCGGATTTATGCTTCATCAAGAAGATATGTCCATACTTAGAGAAATCATCCGTAAAAGTAATGAAGTAGGAATAACCACCTCGCGCATGTGTAGACATTGGACCGCACACGTCACTGTGTACGAGTCCTAAGAGCTCGCTCGCTCTTACTCCGTGTCCAGAAAACGGAGTCTTTGTCATCTTTCCCATGAGACAAGATTCACAAGTGGCATAAGATTGATATTCGAACGGATTCAAATATCCTTCTCTATGTAACTTTGTTAACCGTGTTTCATTGATATGACCTAGTCTACAATGCCATAAGAAAGCCTGATTCACTTCTGGAGACTTTCTTTTAAGTGTGTTCTGGACATTGAAAACCTGAGCTTGATTCAATACGTATATACCGTCATCTAATGTACCGGACCCAATCAGAACTTGATTTAGGTGGATGCGAACTACATCTCTTACGAATGTAAAGTCATATCCCTCTCTTGAAAGTGAGGACACGGATATGATATTACAAGTCAAACTAGGTACATACAGACAGTTACGTAGAATCAATATCTGCCCACTTGTCAAACCCAGGCGATATTCTCCCACGGATTCAGCATCCACGCTCATTCCGTTTGCAACTCTGAGAGACAAATCACCTATCCTTATAACTTTACGGTTTCTCAAAGCATGTAACGAATTACAGATATGAGATCCTGCTCCGGTATCTAGTACCCAGGAAGTAGAGTTAATTGACAAACAGTTCTCAATTACAAACACACTTGAGGCTGAAGCCACAACATGCTTCGAATCCTGGCTACTGGCTTCCAAAGCCCTGCAATCCTTCTGCCAATGTCCATTCCCATAACAATAGGAATATCCCTCCTTACCTATACCAAGTCCCAAAGCTGTTTCTCTTCCCTTTCCTCCTACTTTGCTGACACCGTATATCGGCTTTGTAGAGGTCTTCTTCTTTTCACCCTTTGCTTTCGCCTTGGATGAAGAGGAAGAAGGTCCCCTATTAAGCAGAGCTTGTGTCTCCCTGGTTTCTTTCAGGGTGTAAGTAGAGGGTAGGGACTGTGGAAATAAGTCAGTATATGACCTGTTTCCCAACGTGGTCTCCAGGTCCTTGAGCTCATCAATATAGCTAGTCATCGTAAGGACGTCGTCCCTTACAGATGACCCGTCAGCCGACCTCGCTTGAATCAATTCGTTCGAGGCCTCATATCTTGCGATATGAGATTGCTCTCCATATAAATCTTTGTTATGGAGAAAGATGGAACCAGAGTCCATCTTCTCGTGCTGCTTCTGGTATCTACCATCAACTGAAGCCAACACGAGGCACTTGGCTTTCGCATTATTCTTTTCCTTTGTCTGACGGATATCCATATCCGCGACGGTGGAAACTGGACCTGGGACGGTGGGATCTTGAGTAGTAATAGGGTGGTCCAGCTTGTCATAGGCAATGGTCATCTGGACAGACCTTTGCCAGTCAAATAAGTTAGATTCAGTCATCTTGTTATCTAGATGTAACCTAGTCATGGTCACAAGGTTGCTGCAATGAGAGAGAGAGAAGAAAACACTTTAGCATGATGCTCTTGCAAGTTTAGATTGGTTTTTAATTTATTTAAACTGGATGGCTCCCACTGTTTCTCGAATCCTTTCTCAAACCATAAAAGAAGAATTAGCCAGGACTATTCTCACCGTACAATACTTGCTTAACCGTTCAGCCAGGCTAGTGTCGATACTTCGAGGGAGGTTTTCCAACGCTTTCGCGAAGTTCCTTAATTAAATAACCTCTTTTCTCTGGGGGCGTAACCCCGCTGACACCTTTCTGGACACCTACTAGGTTTATAGCATTGATCGTTAAGTGACGAATATCCTGATAAGTAGCATATACTCACAGTAGGATCGGGATCCAAATATCATCGTCTGATAATGTTGTAGGAATGCTACCAACATTCATCAAACTCAAAATGGTATGCATCTCTTTGCAAATTTCAGTTTCTTTAGAAATTCCCGATATACATTTTTGCCCCATGTTCTTATGACCTTGACGAAAGCCAACAAATCATAAAACACATGTCAAGTTCTGCCCATCATTATCTTGTTAATTTGAACCCACCCGTATATACCCTTGACGAAAGCCAACAAGGTTATACGACTGTCCCAAACCAACTCATCTATCTATGCAACAAATGAATACCCCAGCAGCTACCAAACACTATGCCTTGACGAAAGCCAACAAGCATAGCTTGAATACTACTGACCATCCATAAGAAATGACGGAGGGCTACGACTGGTTTTGGCGAAACCGTGAACGTAGTGAACTTGATATAACCGAAGGAACCTGATAGCTTTTAAAAGGAGTGGTTAAATCTCCGCATTTAAAAATATCTGTTTTAAAAATAACCGAGTGGTTTCTTTTAAATTGTTCCAACGATTAAAACTTTGGTTTATTTTCTTTGCATTATAGATAATGCGTCCCATCATTAACCTATCATTGCAGAAAACAACGAAAATACAACGTCCTCTTATGCCATCCGCATTCGCCACGGGGTCCCGTCATCACCCGTTAGGTTACTTAACTAACGACAGAGCGGGGGCTGGGCTAGCGCGGGTGTAAAACATAAGTGACGTCTAAATAGCTACAATATATATAGATATTTTACATTCGTCTGACGCAATGATATTCATTCCAGAACACAGATAAACAATATTGGATTTGCAAGCAATCTGTATTTCTTTTGAGCCTGCAAGAAAAGACAGATTACACAGTTGTGATGAATAGCCGTTACCCCACCCTCGACCCCTACGGGTACGGCAAACTACCCGTCCGGCAGTTTGTGTACCCCACCTTGGGTCAGTCCTAGGAGCAAAAACATTAAAATGAAATAATACAACGGTGGCTACAACCGCAACCTGGATGTGCCCCGCAAAATAATATTACAACAAATTACATTTACAACAAATGAATTAAACAATAACCCATTGCTAAACCCCGGCTAAACACCACAACAGTCCAATACAGTTTATATGCACAAACAGATATAACCATTTCGGAAATGTGCAACCCCCTGCCAACCGACATACTAGCAGTTAGGGGAGGTTTACGAACACATTAAACAATCACAGATATAATCCAATATGCAAATACTGTACAATTTCGATCGATTAAACATCTTTAATATTGCTCCAAAATCTGCTCTGTATACTGGAAACCTGAGCAAAATTAAAATATTCCAGAAAACCCCAAATACCAGAGAGGACCCACACATGAAAGATGAGTCCATGACTCGGCAACTCGGCCGCGGAACCGCGGCGGATCGGTGGGATCCGCCGCCCTTCCGCGGCGCTTTAGCCGAGTCATGGGCTCGAATTTCATGGGTGTTCTCCTGGACTCTTTTCTAGCTTTCTGAGCAACCCTGAACAATTTTAGGGCATCATTTTAAACTCGACAGAAACTGAAATATTTTAGGGTTTTCCGGCTTCGTTTTTCCGTTCGAAATTCGTACAAATTTGCAATCAAGTTATTTATTGTTTAGCGAGGCTCTGATACCACTGTAAGTCGATGTACTTCACCCCAGTACTTGTGGGGAGGCGGAATTTTCAAAAACGATCATGTTTAAAGAACGAACATCGACTAACCGCTTAAATAGAAGCTAAACGATAACAAACCAAACATATAGTTGTTCTAAACTACTATGCTTAGGGATTATACCTATCGAAACTAGTCCTTCGTCTTTACGATCTCCTTGTTCTCCACGGCCTTCTCTAGGTAGTAGACGATCCACCCGAGAGCAAAACTCCAAGCTTAGCCTCTAAACTTGAGGCAACTAACCTTCTTGGATTGCTAATCAAAGAAGCTAGATTGAGATAGAGTGATGGTTATGGATTGTTAAGTCTTGCTAATCCTTTGATCTCAACTCATGAGGTGTAAGGATTAGTCTCTTGAAGATGAGAGCTTGAGGAGAGAGAATATGATAATAAAAAAAATATGAGATGAGAATTGTGAGTATCATAATATATTATGAAGCATTCTCATTTATCAACAAAAGAAAATGAGTGATGAATAAGCATGCTTCACAAATATCTAATGGTGATTCATTAAGCATGTGTCATTATCATTTATGGTGCAATAATGATAATGATGAATCACTCTCATGACTCACAATCTTATCCAAAGTAACCTCCTTAGTCACATCTTCTAGAAGCTTCTCGTACAATTACGAGAACGCCCCTCCAATCCGCAAAAATACGGAAAAACTTTAGACTGTAAAAATCCAATAACCTGATACCAGTAACTGGCTTAAACCAAAGCCGACTGGTAAAAACTGTCCGAAAGTCGTACGTGCGTAAACGCACGTATGCGTCCGAACCCTTTGTCGCAAAACCATGCAACCTCTATATCGTTTCGCCTGGAGTAGGAAACTCTCTGTGTGGGACTCTAGAGACTCGACTACTACGCTGGCAGTGGGTTTAACCACAGACCGCAAGCAGCACTAGCTGTACGTAATGGTCCCCAGGTAGTTGTCGATAAGAAGGCCGATAAGAAAACCCATCCGAACTCCTACTGAGTCTGATGTGACAATCTCCATACAGTCCGGTTCGTTCGTCCAAGACTATCGCATATCGGGCCTAGGGGGGCGGCAAGCGTCAGTCCCCTAATAGCGGTATAAGTCGTGTCGGAGGGAAGCCCATTACACCCTGAGAAACTACTGGAACCTACCAGCAAATCTCGCTTGCCCTGGCCAGGGACTTTGCGTAATGGCTCTCTGACATAGCACGATATCTACTCCCAATACCGGGAGGGACGAATCCTGTCTAACCGCCACTGCCTCCAAGTGCTCGGGACTGCACCCAACTGCTACCTGTTTGCACGACTCCTTTGAGCCGTGGTAGGGTAGCAATCTAAGAACAGCGGGACACACTCGAGGCGAAGTAGCAGTGTCAAGTCTGCGGACTACGCTGTACTCATGTCACCTGGGAACTGTTCACTGACGACTGGTATCAAACCAACCAACAGTTCCCTGTGAGTCCTGTCCGGTGTACCCGTAACCTAACGAGCACCTGTATACTATCTCCAGTACGACGTACTGACGGTTGTGGGACAGACCATCTCCCCAACTGGGATAAGAAGCGTACACACCAGTCTACTCCGGAGTATCGATGCTCTGTCTCGATAATCCAATGACCAGGGACCTGAATAAGGATGTGCTTGTAGACTACCCAGCCCCCACTAGTGTGACTGCCATCACAACGCTGGTAGACAAGCAAGATCCCATGAGCTCTATCAATACGTACACTCACATATTAAGATAGAAAAACCAAGTAGCATACTACCATGTTTAGCAAGACTGTTATATACATGTGAATATCCCAAGCTTCCATTAAGTAATATACAAGCTAGTATGATACAGTAATGGCCTTCTAGGGCATAAACACTAACAATGATTAAAACCAGACACTGGACAACTCAAGGCACGTTTCTGTAATGGCTGTTTGTGGGTTGACCCAGGCTATAACGAGGGTTGACTTTCTACCATCTGGGAGATCAATAGTAATATTGTTCTAGACTCGCCACAGTTTTAATAAAAATGGATTTTTCAGAAAACAGTAGTGGGAGTATGATAGAACTGGAAGTGATTCCAGAACCGCAAACGATTACTGAAGATTTGATAAGGAACCTAAAGATTCAATCTGGTTTGACATTCCATTGGCCACTCCGCAGATACGGTGGGCAACTTCAGGCACCCGAGAGGTACTCCGGTAGCCTCAAGGACGGTGACAGGGAAGTTCTTGTTTACCCACACTTGCCATTGCTGTTGTTCCAGGCTGCGAGACCCGGCAGGAGGATGAGTATAGCGTCATTCTGAACTGGCTTCAGAAGTGTACGTGTATATGACTCTGCCAGAGGGTTGTCGTAGTCAGTGGGAGCAGCGGAAGCATTGGTGGACATCCGGCTTATGTCTATTTTTAGACTAAAGCAGATATAGCGGAGATAGATCATCTATTTCTGATGTGACAGTCATAGGTTTGACGTCATCAGAATAGGGGATGGATATGTTGAGAAGGTAGTAGGGTGTGATATCTGGGTTTTGGATGACATACACAAAGTAGGAAGTGATATTCCTATACTACGATCGGTTATACTTTGGTCGTCACACGGTGGTTTCTCCACATGGGACTTGGACATTATATCAGACATACTGGTTACTAGATCTATGGTTTTTAGATCTAGATTTGGATGGTTTCCCAATCAGGGTACTTTGACAGCATTCTAAGAGTATTTAGAATGGACGACTCCTGGCACGGTAGTGTACCTGCAGGTGATGGAGTCACCCTCTCTAAAAGTGTCTTATAGACTAAAGTAGAGAGGGATGTGCATGATTGGCAGATCACTTGCTCAGGCAATTGAGTCAATCATGAGATGTCACGTACCACACCAGATGTTGTTCTTGCAGTAGGTGCAATAAGTTGATATTGATCCAATCCTGGGGAAACAGTCGGAAGCAGTTTTAGAACATAAGTGAATGTTCTAGGGATATGATAACGGCTGCCTCCTTTAGGAGACGGTTATCACTCTAGGCTTCCAAGGTGACATGGACGACAAGGAGGTTGTCAGAGTTATAGTTTTTCCTTCTGACGAGGGGCAGTATTTTGGACAGATGGTCCAAGGCAATACTGAGGGAGGCATGGCGCAGGATACTGATTAAGTTCAGTTGACGATACAGTCTAAGAAGTTTGGATTTGGAGTTCACTTATGAGCTAGGTCCCATCAAACATCCAGACATTCTAAGACAGGTATTGCTCATTTCGGGAGATGGCTTTCTCCGCGAACTTGAGATATAGAGAGACATAGAAAGAAACATCAAGGCGGATCCACTCACTGAGGCTATTCCTCGAACACAATAGTTTCGCAAACGAGTTTTGTGAGACTGAAAAGTAGAGGAGTTGGGTGTTCGGAATCACACGGGCTGTGAGTATGCGACATCGCAATAATTAGCTTTGAGTGCAAGTGGGAGATTGTTGGAGATAGTGCCCTCAGAGTCAATTATTGGATCACAGGCACGTGATTGCAATGATTAAGGGAGGACCTATCTCGGTAGGACAGTCTTACTCGAGATGATAGTATGCTATCTAGTTTACCTTTATCGTCGTGTACTGCTTTAGGTGACCTGACAGGTCGCTATTGCACGTTGATAGAGCCCCTAGGATTCTTGCTTGACTGCCGGCAGTATGAGGGCGATCATATACGTGGGAGCTGGTAGTCTATAAGCACATCCTTAAAAGGTCCCTAGTCGTGGGAGTTTCGAGACAGGGCATCGATTCTCCAGAGTAGACTAGTGTATACAGTCGAGACCCCGACGAGGGGCGGTGGCCGGTCTCACAAGCCACTGGTGTCATTTGGTTCACCTAAGATGTATACAGGTGCTCATTGGGTTATGAGTACACCGGACAGGACTCGCCGGGAACATGCTAGTTGGTCTTATACCTGACGTCAGATAGCAGTTCCCTGGTGACATGTGTACAGGTTAGTTCATCGACCTGGGGATCGTCATTTGTCTCGTATGAGTTCCCACTGTGCTTTGATTGCTACCCTACCACGGCTCAAAGGAGTCGTGCAAACAGGTTTTAGTTGGGTACAGTCCCGAGCCACATGGAGGCAGTGAGCGGATCTTCAGGGGTTCGTCTCTCCCGGTATTGGGGGTGAGGTCGCGCTGTGTCTAGGAGAGCCATTACACGAAGTCCTTGGCCAAGGCAGGAGATTTACTGGTAGGTATTCCAGTAGTATCTCAGGGTGTTCTGGGCTACACTCCGACACGACTTGTGCCGCTTTTGGGCGTTTGACTTTTACCAACCCCCTAGGCCCGACATGCGATGCTCATAGACGAACGGACCGGACTGTACGGATATTGTCACTGACAGGCTCAGTAGGGTGTCAGGATGAGTTAGCTCATCGACGTCCCTTTTGGTCAATAGCTGGTGGCCCGTCACGTATTGGCTTATACCTCTGACGTGCTAGTGGTTAAATCCACAGCCATAGTATTGACGAGTCTTTAGAGTCCACCACATTTTCAGTTACTCAAGCTTTCGGGCGAAACGCTGTAGAGGCCGTATGGAGATATGGCAGCGTTCGATCAGATACGTGCGGTATTGCACGGATCGTGATCGGACGGTTTTTACTAGCCGGCTTTGGCTTAAGCCGGATTCTAGTATTAGGTAGTGTAGTCTTGTCTCTTTGCATTTGTATCCGGTCGGAATACAGATGCGGGTGTGTATACACAGTATCGGGGTTTTTCCTGTAATTTATTACGGGACTAGTTTTCTGGAGTTGCCAGTTTGCATTCCGTTCCGGCCGGTTTTCCTTTGTTCTTTCCCGGCCGGACTTTTCCGATGGAGGGTGTTATTTGCAAGTTTGCAAATAACACATTGTGGAGGGGTTTCTTGCAAATGTATTGATTATGATGGCATCTTTTCTTTTCCACCATCATGAGATTCTTTTTGAATCAACCTTTGCATTAAATGGTGATTAGAATGGATTGGATTTGATTAGGAGTTGATGTGAAGCTTGCTTTTGATATGGTCACCATTTTCTTTCTCCTACACTCACCTCCCTTGTATAATTCCCTCCACCATTTCCTTGAGTATATGGCCGGCCACTTGATTGAGGGAGAATGAGAGAGTTTGATTTTGGAGTGTGGCATTTTTTATCTCATTTCATGCTAGGAAAAATGCAAGCACCATTTTTCTTATCTTGATTCCTCCATCATCTTCAAAGGCAACAAAATCCCAAATGAGACATAGTCTCTACACTACACATTCTACAGCAAATCTTGGACGCGTCGGCCAGCCAACTTCACGCCCGAGTTGCCTCGGTATTGAGGTAGGAGCCCGTAAAAGACGCAGGCGATGTGGTGCCCTTCCGGCGAGGAGGCGACGATATGGAGACAGGACTTTCCGCAGGAGAGCGGGATGACGACGAGAAGACCGGAGGACTCGGATCACTCGGTATATCTCTTCCCCATCTTGTAGATTGCTAGAACTAGCTTAATGGTCCGATCCGGGTGTTTAGTGCGCGGTGGTGCCGGTTTGCTAAGTTCGCAAAATTAAAGTTTATCACCGCTTCCGCATTTGGCCGTCGGATTGACGGCCGGGGCGCCGCCGTGCACTTACACATCGAAGTCCAACATCTCTAGAAGGATCAAGTCGACGGACGAATCTCTCTCACCAATACGGACAACACACGACCGAAACACGTGTCGCGCAATAAACGACTCGCCAATGGGAGTGGTCACAACAAGCGGCTGATCTATCAAACACGACTCTCTGCCCAATCTTGGCACAAAGTGTGTAAAAACATATGAGTGCGTAGATCCCGGATCAAACAATACGTGTGCATCAAAAGAACATACCGAAAGAGTACCTGAGACCACTGCATTGGACGCCTGCGCGTCTTGATGAGTCAAAGCAAACACCCATGCCTGCCCTCTACCTGCGACTGGCTGTCCTCTACAGTTGACTGGCTGTCCTCTGCCTCAGTCACCCTGTCCTCTCTGAACAAACCCTCCGCGACCACGACCTCTCTGTACATAAGTCTGACGCGGAGCAACAACAGGTGCAAGAGGCAACACTCTCTGAGGTGGAGAAGGTGGTAAGGTAGCATATGGTACGGCTGTTTCTCCCTCACATGGCTCAGTGTAATCTCGAACACGATAATAAGAACTCCCACACCGGAAACATCCAGACGATGACTGCTGACCCTCCCGGGGATAAGAACTGAATAACCGGCCTCGTCTCGAGTCTCTGCTACCCTCCGTACCTGAACGAAGTCTGTTGCGGCATCTAAACGGCTGTCTCCGTGCTAATACACTAGTGCGAACCCTCTTCGGTTCTGGAACGTCCGACATCTCGGAAAGATGCTCCATGACTAATAGGGCTGCATCTACTGCTGCTGCATATGTATCACAATGCTGGGTGCTGATAGCCAGGAACAACTGGGTAAGCAAGCCTCGAACAAACCTCTTGATCCGAATCTCCTCAGTAGCTACCAAATATGGAGTATACGTGGATAGCTCGATAAACTGCACATCGTACTCTGTCACCGTCGTACTCATAGTCTGGCGTAATGACTCGAAACTGCGCGCTCGAGCATCCCTGACACTCTGTGGGAGAAAACGGGCAAGAAACACAGTCACGAACTCAGTCCAGGTAATAGGAGAAAGACCTGAGGCTCTGCCCTTCTTTAAAGACTCGCACCACTTCTGCACAATACCTTCCAGACGAAAGCTCGCGAACTCTACCCATATCGCGTCAGAGCATCTCAGTGAACGATATATCCTGGCCATCCGATCGATAAATGACTGCGGGTTCTCAGCTGCATCCGTGCCTATGAAAACTGGAGGCTTCATCCTCATGAACTCAGATAACGATACGGTGATCACCTCTGTAGCTGCAGGTACAACTGCCTGAACAGTAGGCACCACCTCGGTCCTCGCAACAGGTGGGATGACCTCCTGTCGCTGCGCTCGACTGGCCTCAATTAGTGATCCTATCATCTGGCGCAAATCCTGCATACCGGCCTCTAGCCTAGTAATACGATCAAGCGAGGGTGGATCAATCTGCTTCTGTACAACGGGCGTACCGCCCTGGTCAGTCCTCGTCTCAGACAAGCCAACTCTAACCTCGACTCTCGCGGCCATTCTTTGCACCCTCGTAGTCTTCGGCGGCATAATGGTTGGAAATGAAAACATGATTCGATAAGAATACGAAAATCGAATCGCAAGGATGTATATAATCACATAAGGAATTTTAACCATCAAGTCTTAAGGTCGCTTAGGCGGAGTATCGTTTCGTAAGTATGCCGCGGAACATACACACGCTACGCCTATCTGCTTAAGCTACCTACTCCATCATACCAAGGTAATCCTACACACTGAAAGGTAAAACCTACGCTCTGATACCAACTTTGTCATGACCCAAAATTCGACACGTGACCGACACTTAAACCACGTAACGTCTACAGGCGTAATGCAATTTAAGTAAGCCGAAAACCCAGAAATCTAAACCATCAAAAGTAGTAAGTGATAAAACATTGTTAAAAACATTTGGAAATTTCGAGTAAAAATCCTTAAAGTTTAAATTATTTTCTTAAAAATTTCGGCAGCACCTCCTTTGTAAAAACTATCCCCGAAACGGGTACAAGCATAAGATACAAGTAAAACAACACATGATATAAATAAAGAAACCCAAACGGGAGTAATCACGCCCAACGGCGGAAACAACCACCACAAGAATAATATATGACGCCGTAGCGAAGAAATGGACAATATGAGCGAATATCAGCATAAAAGATAAATCTGCATAAAAAAAATGTCGGCTCACACGAGCTCGACACCCAGAGTCACAAAATAATATACAATATCATCCTCACAACGGGTCTCTAAGTCAATACATGAAATGGTAGATGGAGAGTACTAGATACAACAAGGTGTACAATGAAATATAAACGGATAACCGCAAAAACCCACCTAAGTAAACGACTCACAGCCAACTGTAGCGGTATCCGCAGCAAAAAGATATAATGAGATAGCCTTGCCGCGACTACTCTAAGGGTCAACCTGCAAAACACCGTGGCACAACGGGGGTGAGTTGCCAACTCGTGAATAGTAAATAACATATACAGATAATCGCAGGTATGCACGTACTGCGATACTCTAACATAAGCAATCTGATAACATCAATATGAAAAACTGGGTATGCAATGATCATGAGAGATACTCTATCAAGTGCTATAAATACATGATGCAATGCATATCAATAAATGCTGAGTATGGGATAAAACATATCATCATCACGAATCACCATCATGGAAAAACCCGGTGTCCATCAATACACCCTAAATCCCAATACCTCAGGCGCCGTCACTCTAATCGGCCCTCATATCCTGTAAATCTCATGGAACCTGAGTGCCCAACATCGGCACTCGAAAACATCATGAAATACTCGTGTCCAGCATCGATATGCAAATCCACATATATCGGGCTCCATTAGTCTGGATTGGCCCACGGGCTCCGTTTGCGGGATCGGCCCTCGGGCTCCGGCAGTACGGGTCGGCTCATATCCATCTCTCGACTCTGGTCGGTACCCTCCGGATAACCGCCAGGTACAATCAATCACCGATAGGTAGTAGTCCCTCTGCCAGGCCCATCATCTACTGCGCGACATCCCTTTCTTGTCCCGGGATACCATACCGGGTCCACCATTAACCCGCAAACGGATCATCCAACTCCTCAAATCGGGTTTCTAGCACACGTCTCAGAACCGAGAAAATGCATGGTGGACGCACTGAAATATCATATCAAGAGAAACCGAGTTTTCAAAACAATGCATACTTTCTTGAAATAATACCACGGTTCTCAAATCCAGAAATCACATGAAATCCATAACTCAATGCATAAATCCATGCAATATGATATATGCAACATAAAATCGTACTATGAGCATAAAAAGGAAAACCACTCTTTTAAATGAATCCAGTTTTAAAATATATCATACGGTTCCCAATTCTCCAAAATCAAGCCAGCATCATCTATGTATGTGCAAAAATGTATGTACGCAAGTATGGATGTGCAAATATGTATGTACGCGGTTATGGATGCACAATATGTATATACGCAAGTATAGATTTACAAATGTGTATGTCCGCAAGTATGGGTGTACAATATGTATATACGCAAGTATAGGTGTACAATATGTATGTTCGCAAGTATGGGTGTACAAATGTGTATGTCCGCAAGTATGGGTGTACAATATGTATGTACGCATGTATGGGTGTACAATATGTATGTCCGCAAGTTTGGGTGCACAATATGTATGTACACATGCGCAAGGAACAAGCATCATGTCTAATCATCAATAATAAGGTAAGCTAAGCGATGTATTATTCATGACAATTCTATAGGGTGAGTGTCATGGCAATTACTAACGGTGTGTATGTGGCATGCAGTTTAGTGCTCGTGCAACATGAACCGTTAGTAACAGTGTTGTGTCTCATTAATACTATATCCATATGTAATAGAAAATGGGGTATGCAACAATGGTACACATGCACAATCAATGTATATGAATATAATCATGCGGCTACAGTATCATATCAAGCCCTGACGCATAACGCCATACGGACGATTTCCCCGTAGATGTTAAATCTACTCACCGTGATCTCGAGCTAGGTATATCCGACTACCTGTTTCTCCTTCTTTGTGGCGTCCGAAGTCCCCACCTGTGATCCTAAAATCATACAACAAAAATGCAACAAGTGTGCATTAGAAATATATTGATAACACACGCAACAACGGCAACAACAACCGACTCCCACAAGCTCCCAAGTGTTCTCTTAGCGGCTAAACATGTGCATCAACTTCCTAGACCGGCCTTACGACTACACATCGTACGAAGCACTAAAACCAATATCAGATAATCCGCAATGCATGTTGCCCAAACGCTCGAATTTTAACTAAAAGGTCCTAGATTTTGCTACACAAGGAATTGGTGAATGTTGTAAGTTCCACGAGCCTAATAACAACCCCAGAGACCTTACGACCCAAAACAAAACCCCCCAGTCCCCAGTCTGTCCACAATTTGCACCCAGAACTATTAAAATTGTGGCCATGAAGTTTGGGAATGGACTCTGGTTCTCATGGTGGGTTCTAGGTCTCACATGCACCTCTCAGTAACGACAACTTTCAAAACAACAACCTTTGTTGATAACAGATTCAACAGGACACCAAAACCTAACCAAAATACGATATTTCGCACAAAACTGAAACTTTATGGTTCTAAACAGAAACTAATTAGCAACACAACATATTAACTACCTAATTAACAGAAGAGAGTCATTACCTAAACAAACTTGCTCCAAAACCCTAGCTTTCCATGCCCCAAGTGATTCTAGTGGCTTGATCATGGCTTGAGAAGGGTTTTGATGGAGTTTAGTGGAGATTTGTGTAGGTTTGTGAGGGTGGGGTTAGGGTTTCAGTTGAGAGAGTATGAGGGTGCAAGAAAAAGATATGAAGAATTGAAATGAGAATGAGAGAATGAAATTGGAGTGTGAGTGTGTATGTGAGTGAGTGAGGGTTTGGGAATGAGGGGTGAGCTTAGAGGAGCCATGCCTCCCCTCTCTCTCTTCATTAAAAGCTAAGCATGCTTGCCCATGCTCATCATGCCCTCTCTCTCAAGTCAACCCAAATGAAAAACCATTTATTTTTAAATTTTTGAAAACTAATATGCTTAATTAACTACATATTACACCTAATGGAATGGGTTAATACACCATGGCTACCTAAGCATGGTTTAACCCCAAATTAGCCCTAGGTTAACATGCACATGTGTGTGCAAGCCCAAAATAAATATTAATAAAGTATTCATTAATTTTTATAAAATATTTGAAAACCACTTTGGTAAACTTTTTACTAAAAACCCGCATTAGCGTTTAATTAACACTAATCGCATTCAAGGGTGTTACAAAAAGAAAGTTCTTGGTTCCATCTTCCAGAGTGATAAGTTCGACTGAGAGTCAGTCACAGCATTGTCTTTACCCTTAGTGGAGGGACGGTATGTTGGAAGAGTTCTAAGCTAGATACCGTGACATACTAGACGATAAAGGCTGAATACATTGCTACCAATGATGCCGCCAAAGTGGCTGTCTGGGCATTTCTTGTTCATAAGATGAACAAGGTTCCTACCATTGAGCGTCCAATAACTGTTATTGTGACAACAATGGAGTTGTGGCTTTGGCTTAGGAACGAAGGTCCTATCAGCATTCCAGACATATTCTAAGGCAAGTATCACCTGATCAGAGAGAAAGCTCATCTCCAAGGGATCGAGGTGAGAAGAGTAGACACGAAGGATAACACAGTGGATCCACTCACAAAGGCCATACCCCTAGAGAGATTTCTGAGGGATGGTTGAGTATGAGATACTACAACCACTGCTTATTGTTGGGTATAGGATACTACAATAGATGGCCTTAGTGCAAGTGGGAGATTGTTAGTTATATGTATGCCCTAAAGGCCATTACTGTACATGTGATGTATATTGTAGTGAATGCTTGGACATATATAGGGAGGACTTTCTTGCTCGACATGATAGTATGCTATATGGTTGCTCTTTATCTTAACATGTACACTTATTGTCTCTCTATTACATGTTGATAAAGCCTTTAGGATGAGTACTTGACTACCAGGATTATGATGCGGATTATACTAGTGGGGACAAGTACATCCTTCAAATGTTCCTAGTCGTGGGAGTATCGAGACAGGGCATCGATACTCCAGAGTAGACTAGTGTATGCGCTTCTTGACCCATATGATGGGCGATGGATGATCCCACATCCATTGGTGTTTGACATCAGAGAAGGTATACGGGTGCTCAGTGGAGACTGGGTACACTGGACAGACTCGCCGAGAACTCCTAGATGGTATTATACCTATCGTCGGATAGCAGTTCTCTGGTGACACTGGTACAAGTTAGTCTGTAGACCCGAGATCGTCATAGAGTCTTGTGTGATTCCCACTGTGCTTTGATTTCCACCATACCACGGTCAAGAGATCATGCAAAATGGTGGTTTTTGGGTATAGTCCCGAGTCATATTGAGGCAATGAGCGATAGGAGGGGTTTCGTCTCTCCCGGTATTGGGAGTTGATGTTGCGCTATGCTCGATTGACCATAACAGGAAATTCCTGGCCAGGGTTGCTGAGATTTACTGGTAAGTGTTATCAGTAGTTTCTCGAATCGTTATGGACCTTACATCGGCATGACTTATCAGGCTATTGGGGTCTGACGTTATACCGCCCCCAGGCTGTGATATTCAACATATCAGACGAAGAGACCGGACTGTACGGTAGTGTTACTGATTGGATTCGCAGGAGTACGAGCAGGCTTGCTTGTTGATCTTCTGATCGTTCAATACCCGGGTGGCCGTTACGTTTAGCAGACCGCTTGCGGCTTGTGGGTGTTTGATATGATCATCACTTACTGCCGGTGTATTGACAAGTCTTTAGAGTCCTACACAGAGGTTTCCTGGTTCATGCGAAACGGAGTAGGAGCACATATGTGATATGTGCGGGACTGAGATTAATGCGAGTATGTGATACCGGATTCGATGCTCGCGGTATGTGACATTCGTCGGTTATATGTGATATAGCCAAGTTATCGGATGAAGTGTTGATTCGATAATTTGTTACATTTGATATTAGTCGGTTATATGTAATATAGCCGGATTATTAAATCAAGTATTGATTTAATAATTTAATGTATGATTATATATTTGATATATTACATTACATTAACTAATATTAGCTCAATTAAGTATTACTTTTTCTTACTTGATGATACATTGATATATATGTGATATATGTTAATTGTATTATTTTCTTTTTGTACACAAAATATATATGTGATATATATTGTTGTGTCATGCTAGGTTACACTTGCAACATGTATGTATGAGACTCACACCATGCTAGGGTTAAGTTAGGGTTTATATTTATTTCAAGCAAATTCAAAATTGTGGAGATATTTGTCATGGTTCAAAGCTTGTAGAAGCTTGTTGTCTTCATTGACTTAGTCCACTCCTTTGTCTTGCTTAATATATTTGTTAACCCAACCCTTAACCTTAGAATATGATTTATTCTCTACATGAGTTAGGCATGACACTAACTCACCATGGTTGCAATTCTAACCTCACTCTCTCATTCATTTTCTTCATCACGTCTTCTTCTTCCTCATGAAAAGGGTTTTCTAGGGTTTGAAAAGGTGATGAAATATTGTGAGAAAATTAAATCTAAAGTGAGCCCACTTCCTACTTCATCATCCTCTACTATTAGCCATTTAGTTTAGGGTGTTTGCTTCACTAATCTCACCATTAGTGAAGTGGTAGCATGAGCTTGTGTCTCCTCGACGTAGATCATCTTCGGCCTCGAAGAATTCGATTCAAGCTTGTTCATTTCTACATGGGATCCCTCTAGAGTCCGGGAGTTCGTGATCGCAGCGAAGGAACTACTACACGGAGCTATTGAAGTGAAGGACTGGTCTACAAAGGTTGTATTCCTTGTTCACTTTAGATGTAAAGTGTTTACATTATGTTTCGTCGGATTTTCTAGTAGTGATTTCTCTCAAACTTTCCTTATCCTACCCTAACAAGTAAGAAACCTACTCACCCATTACAAGAAAAAGAAAATACAACAAATGAGGAAGATAGAAAGAAAGAGGTTAGAAGATTGCAACTACCTATTTGAGACCTCACTTTGGCAAGGATCAAGCTTAAGCATCATTGTTGTTAAGGATAAAGAAAAAAAGAACAAGAAAGAAACAAACAACAAATAACAACAACTAGATTAGCAAATGAAAAATACAAGCAATTATCATTAACAACATAACAAGACAAGTATGATAACAGAAGGAACTCTTTTATTCATCACTTCACTCATGAAAGCTCACTACAAGATTTTAATGCAGAAAAGATGAAAAGAGGAAGAAGAACAACAAAGTATATCTAAAACCTAATACAAGAAGTAAGCTCTCTTTTGCTTGGCACGTTCTGGGCTATTTATAGGCAGGAAATAGAGAACCTAGGGCAACATTCAGGACCAACATGAATGTACCAAACTACCCCTGAAAAATCTTCAGTTGACGAGTCTATTAGGCCGCGGATCCGCGGCCTAACCCCCATGTTGGCCGCGGATCCGTGGCCGTCTTGATGAGTTAGGTCATGAAATTTTGTGGGTTTCCCTGTTTGGCTGTACTCTTCAGTGTGGAATATGTTGTTTCTCAGAAGCTCTTCACAATTTTCCAGAATTTCAGCAGGTCAAAAGGTGATGTGATGTGGATCTTTTGCCATGATTTTTCTTGAGCTCCGCGTAGACATGTTGGATCTTGTGTTGACATTGTGCTTTGTGCTTGAAAATGATATCGATTTGCCATTTTGTCCCTTAAACTGGTGTGCGGCAACATACGGATAGAGAGCGGAGACCCGTGTTTTATCTGTGGTTTGGCAGTAATCCGGAATTTATCGTGCTTTTCCATGAATTTCACTGTTTAGAGCTGAGAACCTGTATCCTGCAATTAACTAGCAAACACGGCTCAAGAGTACCTACCGATAAGCAATGTGATAAAAATTGGGCGGTATAAAAATGCAAAAAACTGATATGAACATGAATCTTGGGTTAGGGTTAGCTAGAATGGAAAATTTTTAAAATTGGCATGGACGATGCCTCCCAAAAACTTGCTGCCGTGCTAGGCAACCCTGCACGTCCAGTGTACTCATAACTCAATGAGCACCTGTATACTATCTTAGGTGACTAACTGACACCAATGGCTTGTGAGACAGGCCACCGCCCTTGTTACGACCCGAAATATTAGCTCGTGACCAGCACTTAAATCACGCAACGTCTAAAGGCGTAATGAAATCCAAGTAAGCTGAAACCTAGAAATCTAAACCTTTTAAAGAAATAAAAGATGTGCAGTTTTGAAATAAGGTAAAATGAAGAAACGTTTTCTTAAATGCATAGAAAAGGAACATGAATAATTCAAGTAAAATTTACTAGATTGAAAACATGTTTCGTCTTTTAAAAATTTGGGCAGCACCTCCTATGTATATTTTGATCCAAAACCACAAATACAAGATAATATAAAAGGCAACCCCAAGCAGGAGTTAGCACTTCGCCAAAAGGCGGATCACAACCACGCAAGTGATAAAACAAGTATACGACGCCCAATCGGCGAAGATCAACATAGAAAATAATGAATAAAGCAAGACATCAATCCAAAAAGCGAATATAAAACCCATCGCTCAAATCTCGCACTACAAGTCTCACTAAGTCTTACTTAGTATACAATACTAGTTTTGATTGATGGAGTTGACTAGATACAATATGAAATATAAATACAAGAGTGGGTACGATACAAATGTCCCACCTACCAAAGCAATCATCCGAAAGCAACTGTGTGCCAGCGATGCCGCTACTGATCTATGCGGTCAACCTGCAAGAACTATGGCACAACGGGGGTGAGTTGCCAACTTGTGAGTAGAAAAACATCAACAAGTAGAAATCAAATAAAATAACAATTCCCTAGGTCAACTATATCATAAAGGTAATACTATGATATCTAGGGTGACCGTATCTGTATATGTGCCAACATTAATATCAATGTCAATCAGCATGTGGATATCATCCAACAATATAATCAATGTCTGTATACAAGTGGATCCCGTCCAAGTGTCAACCAATGACACAACAACATCATGCATGTAAATATCATAAAAGCATATGCATGGAAGTATGAGGATATAAATCAATGTGTGTCCCTCGCGACACATCCAAATCATGTAACCTGGGTGTCCAGCATCGTCACGACCCGAAATTGGCACATGATGGACCTTAAACTACGCAACGTCTACAGACGTAACGCAATTTAAGTAAGCCGTGTTAGTGTATATGCCCTAGGGCCATTATTGTATCATACTAGCTTGTATATTACTTAATGGAAGCTTGGGATATTCACAGTTATATTAACTGTCTTGCTAAACATGGTAGTATGCTACTTGGTTTATTTCTATCTTAATATGTGTATATGTTAGTATATCGAGAATACATATTGATAGAGCCCTTAGGATCTTGCTTGACTACCAGCGTTGTGATGGCAGTGATACTAGTGCGGGCTGGGTAGTCTACAAGCACATCCTTTTTCAGGTCCCTAGTCGTAGGATTATCGAGACAGGGCATCGATACTCCGGAGTAGACTAGTGTCTACGCTTCTCATCCTAGTTGGGTAGATGGTCTGTCCTACAGCCATCAGAACGTTGTACTGGAGATAGTATACAGGTGCTTGTTGGGTTACGGGTACACCGGATAGGACTCGCAGGGAACTGTTGGTTGGTATTATACCCGTCGTCAGTTAACAGTTCCCAGGTGACATGAGTACAGCATAGTCCGCAAACTTGATACTGCTGCTTCGTCTCGAGTGTGTTCCTACTGTTCTTAGATTGCTACCCTACCACGGCTCAAAGGAGTCGTGCAAACAGGTAGCAGTTGGGTGCAGTCCCGAAGCACTTGGAGGCAGTGGCGGTTAGATAGGATTCGTCTCTCCCGGTATTGGGAGTTGATATCGCGTTGTGTTTGGATGGCCATTACGCAAAGTCCCTGGCCAGGGCAAGCGAGATTTACTGGTAGGATTTCCGGTAGCGTCTTAAGGTGTAATGGGCATTACTCCGACACGACTTATACCGTTTTTAGGGGACTGATGCTTGCCACCCCCTAGGCCCGATATGCGATAGTCTTAGACGAACAGACCGGACTGTATGGATATTGTCACATCAGGCTCAGTAGGAGTTCGGATGGGTTTCCTCATCGGCCTTCTTATCGATATCTACCCGGGGACCGTTACGTACAGCTAGTGCCGCTTGCGGTCTGTGGTTAAACTCACTGCCAGCGTACTGTCGAGTCTTTAGAGTCCCACACAGAGAGTTTTCTTTCTTCGGGCGAAACGATATAGAGGTCGTATGGTTTTACGACAGGGTTCGGACACATACGTGTTTTTACGCACGTACGATGATCGGACAGTTTATACTAGCAGGCATTGGTTTAAGCCAGATTCTAGTATTGGATTATTGGATTTCTACAGTCTCAGTATTTTCGTGTTTTCACGGATGGGAGGGGCATTCTCGTAATTAGTCGAGAAGCTTCTAGAAGATTGATGAGTTGGAGGCTTAGGTGTTATATGCATTAATCGGATTAGTGACTCATGAGTTGAATCATCCAAATGAGTTAACAAAGCATTTATTGTTTAATGACTCATGAGATGATTCATTGTATGTATTAAATGAAGCATGGTTGTTAATATCAAATAATGATTTATTTGATATTCTTTATGCTTTATCATATATAACAAATAAGGCATAATTCACATCATTCTCACTCTCACCTTCTCTCTCTCTTCAAAGAACTAACCCTAACCTCTCGTGTGTTGAGATCCAAGGGATAGCTAGACTAACAGATCCCTAATCCTATTCTATATCCTCTAGGTTACTTTGATTAGCACTCATAGCAACCTAGTTACCTCAAGTGAGAGGTTAAGCTTGGAGAAGTAGCTCTCGGGTGGATCTTCTATCACAACGAGGAGGCCGACGAGGAGGTGGTCTACGAGAACAAGAAGGACTTGATTCATTAGGTATAATCATCTTTCATAGTAGCTAATCACTTCTATGTTGTTGTTAGTTAGGGTTTAGCAAAGATCCGTAAAGTTAGTCGATGTTAGTTTAAACAAAATGATTGTTTTACCTATTCCGCCTCCCCGCATCATGTGGGGTGTCTAACGTCGACTTACAGTGGTATCAGAGTCTCGCTAAACCATAACTAACTTGTTAGCAAAGTCTTTAGAAATTCGATCGCAAAACGAACCCGAAAAAACATCATTTTAACCTAGTTTCTGCCGATTTTAAAACGGAGTCTAAAAATTTTTCAAGGACCCTTAAAAATACAAGCAGGGAATTATAAGATTACTGGAGAAATTTGGGATCGTAACTCGGCCAAACCGCCGCGGAACCGCGGCCAATCCAAGCGATCCGCCGCGCATCCACGGCCGAGTTGAAGCCGAGTTAGCCCAAATTTGCCCAGTAACTCTTCTGTGTTGATGTTGTATTTTCTGGGATGTTTTGTTTCTGCTCAGGTTTCAGGTGCACAGAGAATTATTTGCAGAAGATTCATTTGTGTTTTCTTGATCGAAATTCTAAGATGTTTGTGTAATTTGATTATATCTGTGAAATGTTTAATGTGTTCGTAAACCTCCCCTAACTGCTAGTATGTCGGTTAGTAGAGGGTTGCAAATTTTTGTAATGGTTTTTACTGGTTTGTGTTTGTGGACTTGTTGGATTGTCGTGAATGGATAGCCGGGATGTGAGACGAGTGTTTCATTCATTCAAATGTAATTTGTAAATTGTTGTAATATTCTTTTGCGGGGCACATCCGGGTTGAGGTTGTAGCCACCGTTGTATTGTTTCATTTACTGTTTTCTGCTCTTAGGATAGACCTAAGATGGGGTGCACAAACTACCGGGTACTTTGAAGTGTTTAGTGGCCTACTCACGTTGTTGAGGGAGACCGCTTCACTTCGGGTAGTTGGCGGGTAGTTTGCCATAACCGTAGGGGTCTAGGGTGGGGTTTTCGCTATTCATCGCGACTGTGTAATCCGTCTTTCTTTGCAGGCTCTAAAAGAATGCGGATTCGTAGAAAATCCAATATGTTCATCTGGGATCTGGAATGCTTATTATTGCGTCTGATGAATGTACAATATCTATATATGATAGCTATTAGGCGTCACTTATGTTTTGCACCAGCGCTAGCCCAGCCCCCACTCTGTCGTTAGTTAAGTAACCTAACGGGTGAATGACGGGACCCAGTGGCGAACGCGGATGGCATAAAAGGACGTTGTATTTTTGTTGTTTTCTGCAATGATAAGTTAATTGATGGGACGCATTATATTAATGCAAAGAAAATAAACCAAAGTTGAATCGTTGGAGCAGTTTAAAAGAAACCACTCAGTTATTGTAAAACAGAAGATATTTTTTAAATTGCGGAGTTTAAGCCACTCCTTTTAAAAGCTATCAGGTTCCTTTGATCATATCAAGTTCACTAACTTCACGGTTTCGCCAAAACCATTCGTAGCCCCCCGTCATTTCATTTGGGTATTCAGTAGTATTCAAGCTATGTATTTTGACCAACGCCAAGGCATAGTGTTTGGTAGCTGCTGGGTATTCATTTGTTACATAGATAGATGAGTTAGTTTGGGACAGTCGTATTATCATTTGGCCAACGTCAAGGGTATGTACGGATGGGTTCAAATTAACAAGATAATTATGGGTAGAACTTGACATGTGACTTATGACATTTTGACCAACGCCAAGGTCATAAGAGCATGGGGCAGAAATTTATATAGGGTATTTCTAAAGAAACTGAAATTTGCAAAGAGTTGCATACCATTTGGAGTGTGATAATTTGGTAGGATTCCTTCAACTTTATCACATGATGATATTTGGATCCCGATCCTACTGTGAGTATCTGCTACTCATCAGGAGATTCGTCACTTAACGATCAATGCTATAAACCAAGTAGGTGTCGAGAAAGGTGTCAGCGGGGCTACGCCCCCAGAGAAAAGAGGTTATTTAATTAAGGAACTTCGCGAAAGCGTCGTAAAACCTCCCTCGAAGTACCAACACCGGCCTGGCTGAACGGTTAAGCAAGTATTGTACGGTGAGAATAGTCCTGACTAGTTCTTCCTTTTTGGTTTGAGGAGGGATTCGAGAAACAGTGGGAGCCATCCAGTTTAGATAAACTAAAAACCATTCTAAACTTGCAAGAGCATCATGCTAAAGTGTTCCCTCTCTCTCATTTCAGTAACCCAGAACATGACAGGCCTTAAGTTACTATTAGAAAAAAAATATTTTGACAGGACCAAACTATAAAGATTGGTTCTGGAATGTTAAGATGGCTTTGAATTATGACAAATTGGGGTATGTCCTTACTGCTAAGACACCTGCAGTCCCTGGTCCAGAATCCAGTATTGCGGATAAGGAAATCCACAAGACCTGGGAGTTAGATTGTGCGAAGGCCAAATGCATCGTGCTTGCCTCTATGAATAATGAACATCAGAGGAGGCACGGGGATATGGATCTTGAATCCATATTTGTCCACACAAAAGATCTATATAGAGAGCAATCTCGTATAGCTAGATACGAGACCTCGAAGAACTTGTTTCAGTCGAGGCTGGCCGTCGGATCATCAGTAGGAGAACATGTCCTAAAGATGATTGGCTATATAGAAGATCTCGCGGACCTAGGGATGACTTTAGAGAACGAGCTCTATACAGACTTGGTTCTTCAGTCCCTTCCTTCCACCTACGCCCAGTTTATTCTGAATTTCAACATTCAAGGAAAAGAAGTCGAACTTCCAGAACTCCTTAACATGTTGAGGAGTGCAGAGGGCACCTTGCAGAAAGCAAGGGAAACACCCACTATGTTTGTTCGCGGTGCTTCCTCTTCCGGGTCCAAGGCTAAGGCCAAAGGAAGGAAGAAGAAGGCCGCTACCAAACTGAGAGGTGGTGTTGGTAAGGTAGGGGTTAAGGGAAAGGCAAAAGTTGCGGTGCCAGTAGTGGCAATGGACGAGTGCTTCCACTGTCGTAGGAAAGGCCATTGGAAGAAAGATTGCAAAGCTTGGATTGCCAAGAACCAGGAACCGAAGCAAGCTGTGGCTTCGACTTCAGGTGTGTTTGTAATTGAAAATTGTCTGTCAATCAACTCTACTTCCTGGGTATTGGATACCGGATCAGGATCTTATATATGCAATTCATTGCAGGCACTGAGAAATCGTAGAGTGCTGAAGGTTGGTGATATGACCCTCCAGGTTGCTAACGGAGCTAGCGTGGGTGCTGTGTCCGTAGGGGATTATCACCTTGGATTGACGTGTGGACATATTTTGGTTTTGCGCAACTATTTTTGTATACCTAGTTTAACGTGTAATATCATATCAGTATCGTTGTTATCAAAAGAAGGTTATGATTTCACGTTTGTAAACGATGTTGTTAACATCCACCTTAATCATGGTTTGATTGGGTCCGGTACACTAGATAACGGTATATACGTGCTAAACCAATTACAGATTTTCAATGTCCAAAACACACTAAAAAGAAAGTCTCCAGATATAAATCAGGCTTTCTTATGGTATTGTAGACTGGGTCACATCAATAAGACAAGGTTAACTAAGTTACATAGAGAAGGATATTTTGATCCATTCGAATATCAATCTTACACCACTTGTCAATCATGTCTCAAAGGAAAGATGACAAAGACTCCATTCACTGGACATGGAGTAAGAGCGAGCGAGCTCTTACGACTCATACACAGCGATGTATGTGGTCCAATGTCTACACATGCAAGAGGTGGTTTTTCATATTTCATTACTTTTACGTACGATTACTCTAGGTATGGATTCATTTTCTTAATGAAACATAAATCCGAGGCCTTTGAGAAATTCCAAGAATATAAGAATGAAGTAGAAAACCAAACCGGCAAAAGTATCAAGACACTGAGATCTGATCGAGGTGGTGAATACTTAAGTGCCGAGTTCCTGGGTTACCTAAAAGAGAAAGGAATTCTCTCTCAGCTTAGTCTTCCATACACTCCACAGCATAACGGTGTATCGGAGAGACGGAACCGAACCCTATTGGATATGGTACGTTCCATGATGAGTAATGCTGAGTTACCGCGATCTTTCTGGGGTTATGCGCTAGAATCAGCAGCATATCTTTTGAACAGGGCTCCTACCAAAACTGTGCCTACCACGCCATATCAGATGTGGAGTGGGAAGAAACCCTATCTTCAGTATTTGAAGATATGGGGATGTCCGGCTTTTGTTAAAAAGCAGCATGCAGACAAACTCGAGGCACGATCAGTGCAGTGTAAGTTTGTGGGATATCCAAAGAACTCCAAGGGGTATTTCTTCTATTACGCAGAGGAACAAAAGGTTTTTGTTTCTCGTAATGTCCATTTTCTAGAACATCAGTTTTTAGAAAAGGAAACAAATAGGAGCGAAATAGAACTGGAAGAAATTCCAGAACCACAAACTACTACTAAAAGTTTGGTAGAACCAGTAGTTTTAGAAGAACAGAACATTCTCGCACCCCTCCATAGGAGTAGTAGGCCATCTCATCTGCCTGAGAGATACTACGGTTTTCTCGTAGATAGGGATAGAGAGGATTGCGTCATTGATAATGATGAACCTACTAGCTTCAAGCAGGCCATCCAGAGCGGTGACCCGGTAAGATGGCTGGATGCAATGCGGACCGAGATGGAATCCATATACACCAACAAAGTATGGACTTTGGACTTTGCTCTAGGTGGGGTAAAACCCATAGGATGCAAATGGATCTTCAAGAAAACGATTGGTGTAGATGGACAGGTGGAAACCTATAAGGCTAGACTTGTTGCAAAGGGTTTTCGTCAAAGACCTGGTTTGGACTATGACGAAACTTTTTCTCCAGTGGCTATGCAAAAATCCATTTGGATCCTTCTTGCCATTGCCGCCTTCCATGATTATGAGATCTGGCAGATGGACATAAAGACGGCTTTTCTAAACGGTAATTTAGAAGAGTGCGTCTATATGGATCAGCCAGAAGGTTTCAATCAGAGTGGGAGCAGCGGGAAAGTGTGCAAGTTGCTTAAGTCCATTTATGGACTGAAGCAGGCATTGTGGAGTTGGAACATATATTTTGATGAAACGGTCAAAGAATATGACTTTATCAAAAATCCAGATAAACCATATATATATAGTAAAATTGTAGCACGAACTGTCGTATTCCTCATCTTGTACGTGGATGACATTCTATTGATAGGAAATGACATTCCTATGCTACAATCTGTCAGAGAATTTTTGTCACACAGGTTCTCCATGAAAGACCGGGGTGATGCCTCTTACATTCTGGGGATCCAGATCTATCGTGATAGATCTAAGAGGATGTTGGGACTTTCGCAGTCCAGGTATATCAACACTATACTGAAAAGATTCAGTATGGAAGATTCTAAGCGTGGTAATTTACCGGCTTGTCACGGCATCACCCTATCCAAAAAGATGTCTCCCAAGACTGATTTGGAAAGGGATCGCATGTCAGTTATACCCTACGCTTCAACGGTAGGCTCTATAAAGTATGCGATGTTGTGCACCAGACCAGATGTAGCTTACGCACTGAGCATGGTAAGCAAGTATCAGTCAGACCCAGAGGAGAAGCACTGGATAGCAGTAAAGAACATTCTCAAGTACCTGAGAAGGACTAAGGATATGTTCTTGGTTTACGGCGGAAAAGACCTCCAGATCGAGGCTTTTGCCGACTCCAGCTTCCAGAGTGACAAGGATGACTCCAAGTCCATGTCAGGTTATGTCTTTACCCTCAATGGAGGAGCGGTGTGCTGGAAGTGTTCCAAGCAGGACACCGTTGCTGACTCGACGATGGAAGCGGAGTATATCGCTGTTTGCGATGCCGCAAAAGGAGCAGTCTGGATAAAGAAGTTCCTAACAGAACATCAGGTGGTTCCTACCATTGCTGATCTAATACCGCTGTATTGTGACAACAACGGAGCTATAGCTTTAGCGAGGGGACCCAGGTCCCATCAGAAGTCCAGACACATCTTGAGGCAGTATCACCTGATCAGGGAGATCATAGATCGCCAGGAGATCGAGGTCCGGAGAGTTCCTACAGAGGAGAACACTGCAGATCCATTCACTAAGCCCTTACCTCAGATTCAGTTCGAGAGGCTACTCGAGATGATAGGTTTTCGATACGCCAGTATATGGCCCTAGTGCAAGTGGGAGATTGTTATTGTATATGCCCTAGGGCCATTATTGTATCATACTAGCTTGTATATTACTTAATCGAAGCTTGGGATATTCACAGTTATATTAACAGTCTTGCTAAACATGGTAGTATGCTACTTAGTTTATTTCTATCTTAATATGTGTATATGTTAGCATATCGAGAATACATATTGATAGAGCCCTTAGGATCTTGCTTGAGTACCAGCGTTGTGATGGCAGTAATACTAGTGGGGGCTGGGTAGTCTACAAGCACATCCTTTTTCAGGTCCCTAGTCGTAGGATTATCGAGACTGGGTATCGATACTCCGGAGTAGACTAGTGTCTACGCTTCTCATTCTAGTTGGGGAGATGGTCTGTCCCACAGCCATCAGTACGTTGTACTGGAGATAGTATACAGGTGCTCGTTGGGTTACGGGTACACCGGACAGGACTCGCAGGGAACTGTTGGTTGGTATTATACCCGTCGTCAGTTAACAGTTCCCAGGTGACATGAGTACAGCATAGTCCGCAGACTTGACACTGCTGCTTCGTCTCGAGTGTGTTCCTACTGTTCTTAGATTGCTACCCTACCACGGCTCAAAGGAGTCGTGCAAACAGGTAGCAGTTGGGTGCAGTCCCGAAGCACTTGGAGGCAGTGGTGGTTAGATAGTCTCTCCCGGTATTGGGAGTTGATATCGCGCTGTATTTGGAGGGCCATTACGCAAAGTCCCTGGCCAGGGCAAGCGAGATTTACTGGTAGGATTTTCAGTAGCTTCTCAAGGTGTAATGGGCTTCACTCCGACACGACTTATACCGCTTTTAGGGGACTGACGCTTGCCGCCCCCTAGGCCCGATATGTGATAGTCTTAGACTAACAGACCGGACTGTACGGGGATTGTCACATCAGGCTCAGTAGGAGTTCGGATGGGTTTCCTCATCGGCCTTCTTATCGACATCTACCTGGGGACCGTTACGTACAGCTAGTGCCGCTTGCGGTCTATGGTTAAACCCACTGCCAGCGTACTGTCGAGTCTTTAGAGTCCCACACAGAGAGTTTCCCTGCTTTGGGCGAAACGATATAGAGGTCGTATGGTTTTACGACAGGGTTCGGACA
The DNA here is from genome assembly GCA_030015575.1 of Agapanthus africanus. Classification (NCBI taxonomy): domain Eukaryota; kingdom Viridiplantae; phylum Streptophyta; class Magnoliopsida; order Asparagales; family Amaryllidaceae; genus Agapanthus; species Agapanthus africanus. The sequence goes on along the minus strand of JASDDO010000016.1, from coordinate 127,687,588 downwards.
CATACGTGTTTTTACGTACGTACGATGTTCGGACAGTTTATACTAGCAGGCTTTGGTTTAAGCCAGATTTTAGTAATGGATTATTGGATTTATACAGTCTCAGTATTTTCGTGTTTTTACAGATGGCGGGGGCATTCTTGTAATTAGTCGAGAAGCTTCTAGAAGATTGATGAGTTGGAGGCTTAGGTGTTATATGCATTAATTGGATTAGTGACTCATGAGTTGAATCATCCAAATGAGTTAATGAAGCATTTATTGCTTAATGACTCATGAGATGATTCATTGTATGTGTTAAATGAAGCATGGTTGTTAATATCAAATAATGATTTATTTGATATTCTTTATACTTCATCATATATAACAAATGAGACATAATTCACATCATTCTCACTCTCACCTTCTCTCTCTCTTCAAAGAACTAACCCTAACCTCTCATGTGTTGAGATCCAAGGGTTAGCAAGAATAATAGATCCCTAATCCTATTCTATATCCTCTAGGTTACTTTGATTAGCACTCATAGCAACCTAGTTACCTCAAGTGAGAGGTTAAGCTTGGAGAAGTAGCTCTCGGGTGGATCTTCTATCACAACGAGGAGGCCGACGAGAAGGTGGTCTACGAGAACAAGAAGGACTTGATTCATTAGGTATAATCATCTTTCATAGTAGCTAATCACTTCTATGTTGTTGTTAGTTAGGGTTTAGCAAAGATCCGTAAAGTTAGTCGATGTTAGTTTAAACAAAATGATTATTTTACTTATTCCGCCTCCCCGTATCATGTAGGGTGTCTAACGTCGACTTACAAGCCGAAAAGCCATCAATCTAAACCATCAAAAGTAGTAAGAAAGTAATAACTGCATTTTCAAAACCTTTGAAATCTCAACCAAATTCTTTAAAATTTTAGCAGCACCTCCTTTGTAAAAACCAGCCCCAAAAATGGGTACAACATAAATATAAGTAAAGCATCCCCAAACGGGGGCAAAACATGCCTAAAAGCGGAAAACAACCACCACAACAGATATACGATGCCGTAGCGAAGAAATAAAAGATGATATAAATAAAACTGCATAAAAGACCTCTAAGTCACAAAATAATATACAATATCGTCCTCATATCAAGTCTCTAAGTCATACAAGATAATGGTAGATGGAGAGTACAAGGATACAACGAATATACAATAAACAACATTGGATAACCGCAAAACCCACCTAAGCAAAACTGCACACTATGAATCGAAACGGTATCTGCAGCAAAAGATGATATGATAGATGAATATCCTGCCTCGACTACTCTGGGGAACAACTTGCAAAGCACAGTGGCACAACGGGGGTGAGTTGCCAACTCGTGAATAGTAGATAACATATGCAGGTAATCGCAAGTATGCACGCACAGCGCGAATCTAACATATGCAAGCTAATAGCAATAAAAGTCATATGTGTGCAATTGTCATGAAAGGTACACTAGCAGGTACATCTAATACATGAAGCAATAATATTATAATCTGTATGCAACAATCATGTAAGATACTCTATCAGGTACTACTAATACATGAAGCAATGATATGACAATGTATATATGCAACAGTCATGAAAGGTACTCTAGCAGGTACAACTAATACATGATATGAAAATATATATATGCAACAGTCATGAAAGGTACTCTAGTAGGTACAGCTAATAAATGGAGCAATGCATATAAAATAAAGTATGTAAATCCAACAGTCATGGAAGGTACTCTATCAGGTACTACTAATACATGAAGCAGTGCATAAACAATAAATGTGAAGTATGGGAAGAAACATGTCATTTCCACGGAATCCTGACATCGTGGTAGGACCAAAGTCCATCAAGACAATTGTTCATACCATAATATTGCATTATTATATTCCCCATTCTTATTCTTTTTATAAATAAACAGGTGCTTTTGACGCATGTCTGCTACATATTACAGGTTACAGGTTCTTGGATCGAAAACAGTGAAAAAGACAGAAGACGATGCAAAAAGTGAGACTAAGACCGACATATGGGAGAACCTTGATCAAGCCTACACGAAGATCAGTTCACAAAGTACAAGGCAGTGCAAGGTTCAAGACTTCGTCACGAAGCAATGGCAAAAGTTCACTACAATTGTTCACTGTGGAGATCTGGAAGCAACCTGGAAGCCAATCTGAGAACCAACCCAAGAAATAGTCATAAAAAGTCAATAAGAAGCATTACAGAAAACATCAGAATTCAAGCCTTTACTTTGGCCGCGGAACCGCGGCCGGGTAGAGCCCGTGTCGGCGCGGAAAATTATGGCTGTGCGTGGGAGTTGACTAGATCTTTTCTTAAGGTGTATTTTTGTAAATGCAGACGTGCGAATCAATTGTAACATAGGGTTTATATCTCCTATAAATAGAACCCAAATCATTGTATTTTTCTCATGCCTCCCTTCATTAATAAATTTTAGAATTCTTTCGGAGAGCATCGGTGCCTCTTTTCATTTCATGAATTTGTTGGGTTAACCTAGCACCTCATGAAGGGTTTGGAAGCATCACATGTACCAAAGATTAAATTTTTGGGGTGCTAAGTAAACATACAAAGAATCGTTCCTAGAAAAATTAGGGTTTAAAAAATAACACATCATCACAAGTAAGAAAAGCTAGGGTTTTGAGAGTACAACCTTTGTAGCTCCCTACGGTAGATTCCTCGGCTACTTGGGGTTTGGAAAAGGTCCGCTTGAGGTCTTCTAACGTCCACGACGATCCACCCGAAGCTCCTTTGTCCAAGCTTGCAACTTCACTTTATCAAGAGAATGAAATGAAGCTAACACTCTAAACAAGTGGGCAAGACTTGTGTTGAATGATGTTGTGGTGGGTTTTCTCACTTCAAAATCCTATCTTGTTGAGTATTTTGCTCACTTGAAAAGTCTAAAGAGCAAAAGAGGAAGGAAGAAGAAGATGATGGCTTTTCTTTGAACAAGAGTAAAAGATTAACCCTTGAAAAGAAAATGAAAATATATGTATATATATTTATCACTTCTCATCTCAAACCATGGTTAAATCATATGGATATTATTTCACTTGAGTTAAAACATAAAAGAAAAGATTAACTTATGGTTAGAAGGTAGGTGAGCATGGTTAGGTCAAGAAGAGTGTAGAACTCATCCATGAATTATCCTTTTCTTTTTCCTTTGTTTTAAAACAAATGAAATAATAACACATATAAATAAAATCAGGGTGTCAGTCTTATATTGCCACCATTTTCCATGCATATGCAACCATGAAGGATGATGTATGTATGTATGTGTGTATGCACATCCATATGTGCATGAATCTAGAAAGAATGCATACATGCATGCATACATCCAAAAATACAAGAAAGGATTTCTAGTGAGAATCTAATGGTTAAATGATAAATCAACACTTGATTTATCAATCCGGCCATATCACATACGACCCTAACCAAAAGCAAGCCGCCCGATTAATATACGGTATCTCATACTCGCATCTTAACCGGGCCCATGCGCATATCGCATACGCGCTCCACAAAATTTCGCCTGGACTAGGTAACTCCTTTGTGGGACTCTAAGACTCGTCAATACGCCGGCAGTGGGTGATGATCATATCAAGCACCACAAGCCGCAAGCGGTCAGCTAAACGTAACGGCCACCCGGGTATTGAACGATCAGAAGAGAACAAGCGAACCTGCTATAACTCCTGTCGAGCCAACCGGCAACACTACCGTGCAGTCCGGTCTCCTCGTCTGATATGTCGTATATCAAGTCTAGGGGTGGTAAACGTCAAACCCCAATAACCGATAAGTCGTGCCGATGTGAGGCTTATAACGGGTCGAGAAACTACTGGTAACACTTACCAGTAAATCTCTAATCAGCCCTGGCCAGGGACTTCCCTGTTACGGCCAATCGAGCACAGTGCAACATCAACCCCCAATACCGGGAGAGACGAAACCCCTCCTATCGCTCATTGCCTCCATGTGACTCGGGACTGTACCCAAAAACCACCGTTTTGCACGCCCTCATGGATGTGGTAAGGTGGAAATCAAAGCACAGTGGGAATCACACAAGACTCTATGACGATCTCGGGTCTACAGACTAACCTACACAAGTGTCACCTGAGAACTGCCATCTGACGTGAGGTATAATACCATCTGGGAGTTCTCGGCGAGTCCGTCCAGTGTACCCAGTCTCCACTGAGCACCCGTATACCATCTCTGATGTCAAACACCAATGGATATGGGATCATCCATCGCCCATCTCATGGGTCGAGAAGCGTATACGCTAGTCTACACTGGTATATCGATGCCCCGTCTCGATACACCCACATCTAGGGACCTTGAATGATGTACTTATGGACTACCATGTCCCCACTAGTATGATCCGCATCATAGTCCAGGTAGTCAAGTACACATCCTCAGGGCTTTACCAATATGTAACTATAAGACTGTATAAAGAGATAAGTATACATGTTAAGATAAAGAGCAACCAGATAGCATACTATCATATCGAGCAAGAAAGTCATCTCTATATATGTCTAAGCATCCAATATAATATACATCATCTGTACAATACTGGCCTCTAGGGCATACATACAACTAACAATCTCCCACTTGCACTAGGGCTAGCTGCTGTAGTATCGCATACCGAGCATCCCGAAGAGTCTCTCGAACTGTATCTGGGGAATGGCCTTCGTGAGCGGATCCGCTGTGTTATTCTTCATGTCAACCCTCCTGACCTCGATCTCCCGGCGATCAACTATCTCCCTGATCAGGTGATACCGCCTTAGAATATGCCTGGATCGCTGATGGGACCTGGGTTCCTTGGCCAAAGCCACAGCTCCATTGTTATCGCAATACGAAGGTATTGGATTCTCAATGGATGGAACCACTCCAAGTTCAGTAATGAACTTCTTGATCCAGACAGCCTGTTTGGCAGCATCGTTGGCAGCGATGTATTCAGCCTCCATCGCCGAGTCTGCCACGGTTTCCTGCTTGGAACTCTTCTAGCTAACCGCCCCTCCGTAAAGGGTAAAGACAAATCCCGACTGCGACTTAGAGTCGTCCTTATCACTCTGGAAGCTCGAATCGGTAAAGGACTCCACTTGGAGTTCTCCGTTACCATACACCAAGAGCATCTCTTTAGTCCTTTGTAAGTACTTGAGAATGCTCTTCAGAGCTGTCCAGTGACTCTCTCCAGGATCAGCTTGATACCTGCTCACTACACTTAGTGAGTATGCTACATCGGGTCTGGTACATAGCATCGCGTACATGATAGAGCCTACAGCCGAAGCATGGGGTATCCCTTGCATGCGAGCTCTCTCCAAATCAGTCTTGGGAGACATCTCTTTGGAGAGAGTGACTCCAGAGATCGTGGGTAAGTTCCCACGCTTGGATTCTTCCATACTAAACCTCTTTAGTATGGTGTCATTGTACCTGGATTGGGACAATCCCAATATCCGTTTGGATCTATCTCTATAGATCCTAATTCCCAATATGCAGAAGGCATCACCAAGATCTTTCATTGAGAATCTTTGTGATAAGAAGAGCTTGACCGATTGCAGCATAGGAATGTCATTTCCTATCAAGAGTATGTCGTCCACGTACAATACGAGGAAGAAAACCTTACTCTCTGCCACCTTCTTGTAGATACAAGGTTCATCTACGTTTTTTACGAATTCAAACTCTTTGATAACGACGTCAAAGCAGATGTTCCAGCTCCGCGATGCTTGCTTTAATCCATAAATGGATTTAAGCAGCTTGCATACCTTCCCGCTGCTCCCACTATCTACGAAGCCCTCTGGCTGAGTCATGTACACGCACTCTTCTAAATCACCGTTTAGAAAGGTGTTCTTAACATCCATTTGCCAGATTTCGTAATCATGATATGCAACGATGGCAAGCATGATCCGGATGGATTTAAGCATAGCCACTGGAGAAAAGGTTTCGTCATAGTCCACACCTGGTCTTTGACGAAAACCCTTTGCAACAAGTCTATCTTTGAAAGTATCCACTTTCCCATCTACACCAAGTTTTTTCTTGAAGATCCACTTGCTCCCAATGGGTTTTACCCCTTCAGGTGCAACTTCCAAAGTCCATACTTTGTTGGTGTACATGGATTCCATCTCGGACCGCATTGCATCCATCCATTTTACTGAGTCCCCACTCGTGATGGCCTGCTCGAAGCTAGTTGGGTCATCATCCTCCATGATGCAATCCTCGCTCCCACCATCTATGAGAAAACCATAGTATCTCTCAGGTGGGTGAGAAACCCTACTAGATCGGTGGAGTGGTTGGGGTTCATCGGGAACTACGAAATCCTCTGGTTCTACCAGATCTTTTGTTGCAGCTTTTGTAGCTGGAACCTCTTCCAGTTCTACCTCATGTCCACTAATCTCTTTTGCAAGAAATTCCTTTTCTAAAAAGGTGGCATGCCGAGAAACAAATACTCTTTGTTCCTCAGTGTGGTAGAAGATATACCCTTATGAATTCTTGGGATATCCTACAAATTTGCATAGAACAGACCGTGCCTCGAGTTTGTCCGTATTTTGTCGTTTGACATAGGCTGGACAACCCCATATCTTAACATAGTTAAGACATGGTCTCCTCCCTTTCCATATCTCATATGGAGTGGTAGGCACAGATTTGGTGCGGACCATATTCAGTAGATGTATGGCTTTCTCTAGCGCATACCCCCAGAAGGAAATAGATAACTCAGTTGTGCTCATCATAGAGCGCACCATATCTAATAGGGTGCGGTTCCTCCGTTCCGATACACCGTTGTGCTGTGGTGTATATATGGAGGAGTCAGCTGAGAGAGAATCCCATTCTCTTTTAGGAAGTCCAGGAATTCATTGCTCAAGTATTCACCTCCTCGATCAGATCTCCGGATTTTAATACTTTTTCCGGTTTAGTTCTCGACTTCTTGTTTATATTCTCTAAATTTCTCAAAAGCTTCAGATTGTGTCTTATCAAGAACACTTGTCCATATCTTGAGAGATCGTCAGTGAATGTAATGAAGTACGAAGAACCATCCCTGGCATGTGTAGACATGGGACCGCATACATCACTATGTATCAGTCCCAAGAGTTCGGTAACTCTTTCTCCGTGTCCTGTAAACGGAGTTTTGGTCATCTTCCCTTTGAGACATGACTGGCAAGTGTCATAAGATGAAAATTCGAACGGTTTCAAATATCCATCCTTATGCAACTTAGCTAGTCGTGTCGCATTGATGTGACCTAGTCTACAATGCCAAAAGAAGGATTCGTTCAGTTCTGAACTCTTCCTCTTGTGTGTGTTTGTTATGCTCAGAACTGTTGATTGATTTAGAACATAAATGCCATTGCACAATGTGTCTGATCCAACCAACTTTTGGTTAAGGAAAATGTTCATAACATTATCCTGTAATACAAAATTATATCCCTCTTTACTCAACAAAGAAACCGATATAATGTTGCATATCAGGTTTGGCATGTAATAGCATTCGTTCAGAATCAATGTATTACCAGTTGGCAATACAAGGTGATATTCCCCGACGGTTTTAGCTGCAACAATTGCACCATTTCCAACCCTTATGTCTTTATCACCTTCTCCAAGTTCTCTACCTTTCTTAAGCCCATGTACCTGATTACATATATGGGATCCTGACCCGGTATCTAATACTCAGGACGTAGGGCAAATGGAGAAACAGTTCTCTGTAACGAACACACCCGAAGAAAATGCATCATCATGTACTTTCTTCATTCGGGTGGCATGGGAATCCTGGTATTCCCTTATGTCCTGTTCAATCCTATAAGTCTTATAAGAAAGAACGGAACCAACGTTCCCCAGCACAGTATAACATGTGAGTTCGGTCAATACATCCATATTATTATCTTGATTAAGGCATGACATGGTCGCTACCTGGAGAGAGAGAAGAAAACACTTTAGCGTATGCTCTTGCAAGATCAGATTGGTTATTATCTTATCTAATCAGGATGGCTTCCACTATTTTTATCAAATCTTCCTTCAAACCCTAAAAGGAAAGACTAGCCGGGATTAATTACACCCAACAACTTCACCGATCTTTCAGCCAGACCAGTGTCGGTACTTTGAGGGAGGTTCCCCGTGCTTTCGCACGGACCTAATTAAAGTAAACCTCGTTTTCCCAGAGGCGTAACCCCGTTGACACCTTTCTAGACACCTACTTAATCGGCTAATTATCCTGTGTAAAACTCTCCCGGGAGTAACAATTACTCGCAGTGGGTATCGGGATCCAACTATCTCATAGAAGGTATGCAATCTCATTGCAAATTTCAACACTTGAAATTCCGATAATATTTTGCCCCTAACGTGCTATGACCTTGACGAAAGCCAACAAACCATAGCCCGCTAGTCAAGTTCAACCCGCACATTTATTGACTGAATTAAACCCACCCGCACGACCCTTGACGAAAGCCAACAAAGCCGTACGACTACCCTAATCTAGTCGCATCATATGTAGCAGATAAGCAGCATATAGCTACCGCACACTACACCTTGACGAAAGCCAACAAATATAGCATGAATACTATATACAACTTATCTGAAATGACGGAGGGCTACGACAGGTTTTTCTAAAAACCTATTGCGTAATGAACTTGATATCGTTGTAGAATCATATGAATTTTGAAATGGAGTGATTTTGAGGCTTTTATTAGTTTTGCTAAAGAGGTCACTCCCGGTGAAGGGATCTCGGCTCTTTCCTCATCGAATAAGGTGCGGGATATATCATATATATCACTGTGCAAAGCAAAACTCCAAAAGCAATCAAAAACCAAACCGAGTTTTGTAGCATCTGCCAGTTTTGCTAAAGAGGTCACTCCCGGTGAAGGGATCTCGGCTCTTTCCCTATCGAATAAGGTACAGGGTATATCATATATACCGCTATGCAAAGCAAGACTGTAGCTACCCTTTTATTTGAAAATTTGATTCTACAACATCTTTTAGATTTCTTTTCTTTCATTAATCACATTAATGAAGTCCCATCATTTAAGTCACCTAAACATCACAGATAAATACGACGTACACTTATGCCATCCGCATTCGCCTCGATGTCCCCTTTTGCACCGTTAGCTTAGGTAACTAACGACAGAGCAGGGCAGGGCTAGTGCGGGTGTAAAACATAAGTAACGTCTATATAATATATCATATATACTATATACTGTATCCATCACAACATATCAAATGATCACATCATATATATCGCATCAGAAACATAGATATAATGTGGGATATACTAGGACGTCCGTATTTAGTATTTACCCAACAATAGAAAATACGGATTCCACAGTCGTGATGAATAGCCAAGCCCACACCTTGGACCCCTACGAGAGCGGCAAGCGACCCTACCAATTCTGGAGTTTAGGAGACCCGGTCTCGACTCCTCGAGATGGCTTCCCACTGAACCCCAGAACCCGGTCACCTGTGCTCCCCTCCTTGGGTCCATCCTAATGCGGAAAAGTAAATAATATACAACACTGGTGGTATCAACCTCAACCCGGAAGTGCCCAAAATAAAAGAATATTACATTACATTTGAATATACATGAATGAAAATATAAAACTCTCATCTCACATAAAACCCCCCGGCTATTCAATTGCGACAATCCTGCACATAATATCTCAGCAACACATAATATCTCATATCATCAACGTAAGTAAGTATGCATATACTGATCGTCGTCGATGTATAGCAACGACAATCTGTAAATACATACTACACTTACTGTCATAGAAAAGAAAGTGTAAAACTGCAATATCTGGAATCCACATTCTCTTTAGACATCGTAAATGCGAAATATCACATATTTCGTATTTCATGTCTAGTAATATGAATTTCACACATTGCATCACATTCCAGATAATTAGATAGTATTAAAGTTTTCGAACGAATGATTAAATACCCAAAATTCCCTAAAGCTCAACACTTGAGCGGAGTTCAAAAACCCGGAGTGTGCCACAGTAGTAGCGGTCCAGCCGTAGAAGGGTCAAGCCAACGCCTCACATGTGGCACGCCGTACTGCCCCAAACCCTAAGGTTCAAAGGGCAGTTCAAGACGGTCACATAATCGAGTTAAGGTTTGTTGTCTTCTAGAGGGTCCACCACAAAACTTGCACGTATTTCCGAAAGATTTAAACCCCGTGAAAAGTGAGCAAATGATACTCGTTCGAACAATTCAATACTTTCTAATTTACCCGGAAAAGACACGAAATCAAAATTCCGATCGAATCACCGATTCCAAAACAATCTCCAGAATATTCAGTACTAAATTCAAATTAAACATACCCAAAAAATACACAAGCAGGTAGGATAGAAACCCTGTAAAAACGAGGCAGTGAATCACCTGTACTGCCGCGGAGCCGCGGCCTAAGTAAGCTATTGCCGCGGTTCCGCGGCAGGATTCACTGTTCACCACTTCGTTTTTCATAGTTTGTCTTAGATTTTCCTGCTGTATTTTTTAAGTATTTTTAATTCTGAAAAACAACAGATTTCGAAAAAAGTCCAGAGAGGGTCCCGAAATGTCGTATTTTGGTTCAATCGGAGTTTTTACTTCGTAAAAGTGTCGCCTAATGTTCTAGGTCGGCTCTGATACCAATGTTGGGTTAACCTAGCGCCTCATGAAGGGTTTGGAAGCATCACATGTACCAAAATTTTAAATTTTTGGGGTGCTAAGTAAACATACAAAGAATCGTTCCTAGAAAAATTAGGGTTTCAAAAATAACACATCATCACAAGTAAGAAAAGCTAGGGTTTTGAGAGTACACCCTTTGTAGCTCCCTACGGTAGACTCCTCGGCTACTTGGGGTTTGGAAAAGGTCCGCTTGAGGTCTTCTAACGTCCACGACGATCCACCCGAAGCTCCTTTGTCCAAGCTTGCAACTTCACTTTATCAAGAGAATGAAATGAAGCTAACACTCTAAACAAGTGGGCAAGACTTGTATAGAATGATGTTGTGGTGGGTTTTCTCACTTCAAAATCCTATCTTGTTGAGTATTTTGCTCACTTGAAAAGTCTAGAGAGCAAAAGAGGAAGGAAAAAGAAGATGATGGCTTTTCTTTGAACAAGAGTAAAAGATTAACCCTTGAAAAGAAAATGAAAATATATGTATATATATTTATCACTTCTCATCTTAAACCATGGTTAAATCATATGGATATTATTTCACTTGAGTTAAAACATAAAAGAAAAGATTAACTCAGGGTTAGAAGGTAGGTGAGCATGGTTAGGTCAAGAAGAGTGTAGAACTCATCCATGAATTATCCTTTTCTTTTTCCTTCATTTTAAAACAAATGAAATAATAACACATATAAATAAAATCATGGTGTGAGTCTTATATTGCCACCATTTTCCATGTATATGCAACCATGAAGGATGATGTATGTATGTATGTATGCATGCACATCCATATGTGCATGAATCTAGAAAGAATGCATACATGCATGCATACATCCAAAAATACAAGAAAGGATTTCTAGTGAGAATATAATGGTTAAATGATAAATCAACACTTGATTTATCAATCCGGCCATATCACATACGACCCTAACCAAAAGCAAGCCGCCCGATTAATATACGATATCTCATACTCGCATCTTAACCGGGCCCATGCGCATATCACATACGCGCTCCACAACGTTTCGCCTGGACTAGGTAACTCCTTTATGGGACTCTAAGACTCGTCAATACGCCGGCAGTGGGTGATGATCATATCAAGCACCCCCAAGCTGCAAGCGGTCAGCTAAACGTAACGACCACTCGAGTATTGAACGATCAGAAGAGAACAAGCGAACCTGCTACAACTCCCGTCGACCAACCGGCAACACTACCGTGCAGTCCGGTCTCCTCGTCTGATATGTCGCATATCAAGTCTAGGGGTGGTAAACGTCAGACCCCAATAATCGATAAGTCGTGCCGATGTGAGGCTCATAACGGGTCGAGAAACTACTGGTAACACTTACCAGTAAATCTCTAATCAGCCCTGGCCAGGGACTTCCCTGTTACGGCCAATCGAGCACAGTGCAACATCAACCCCCAATACCGGGAAAGACGAAACCCCTCCTATCGCTCATTGCCTCCATGTGACTCGGGACTGTACCCAAAAACCACCATTTTGCACGCCCTCATGGACGTGGTAAGGTGGAAATCAAAGCACAGTGGGAATTACACAAGACTCTATGACGATCTCGGGTCTACAGACTAACCTGCACAAGTGTCACCTGAGAACTGCCATCTGACGTGAGGTATAATACCATCTGGGAGTTCTCGGCGAGTCCGTCCAGTGTACCCAATCTTCACTGAGCACCCGTATACCATCTCTGATGTCAAACACCAATGGATATATGATCATCCATCGCCCATCTCATGGGTCGAGAAGCGTATACACTAGTCTACACTGGTATATCCATGCCCCGTCTCGATACACCCACGACTAGGGACCTTGAAGGATGTACTTATGGACTACCATGTCCCCACTAGTATGATCCGCATCATAGTCCAGGTAGTCAAGTACACATCCTAAGGGCTTTACCAACATGTAACTATAAGACAGTATAAAGAGACAAGTATACATGTTAAGATAAAGAGCAACCAGATAGCATACTATCATATCGAGCAAGAAAGTCATCTCTATATATGTCCAAGCATCCAATATAATGTACATCATCTGTACAATATGTAGGGTTCCTAGGCACTCCCAAAAGGTCTCACAAGGCATCAACCATGCCAATTTCAAAAAAATACGGTGCCGAGAAACCCTAATACAGATCGTTGGCTAGAATTTTAGGCGAAAAACGAGCTAGTTAACAACTTAACTAAAGTGTAACGGAAATACAACCTTTGTAGATCCGGTTCTCCACCTCCATAGCTCCGTGATGATGTCTCCTCGCTGTCCAAATCGAATCCATGACTCTTGCATCGGCTTCATCGGAGAAAAAGCGGGCTAGGTCATCGACGACGATGCCGAAGATGATCTACGTCGAGGCATCACTAGATCAAGCTCCACCTTCACCAAGCCATGAAATCTTGTGAAGGAAACACCCTATACTACTTGGCAAGAGGTAGAGGATGAAGAAATAGGAGGTGGGTTGACTTTAGAATTGGATTTCTCACTCTTTTTCACTAGTTGCCATTGATGGAGGCAAGCTTCTTCATCTTGAAAATGAAGAAGAAGAAGATGAATTATGATAAGTTATTTTCAAATAGAAAATAAAAGAATACTTATCATAAACCAACCATGGTCAAGTGTAGAGAATGAACTAGGGTTAAGTGGAATGGTTAGGGTTAAGCATGAGACAAAATGGTCACTTAGTTAAAGCTTCATGAAGCTTCAATATACAAACAAAGAAAGCCACCATTTTCTCTTTATGCTTATTATTTTCCAAAAAGAATAAATAAATAAATAAATGAATAAGAAAATAAAAACCCTAACCATTACACAACCATGGTTTAATCTTAACACAAACCCTAGTGAGCATGTATCATCAAACATGATACAAACTTGTGTACAAAAGTATATCACATATACAATGTGCACAAAAAGTGAGAAAATCCATTTAAAATGAACCAATACTAGTTAATGTAAATTAATATATCATATATATATAATTATACATTAAATCATTAAATCAACACTTGATTTAACGATCCGGTCATATCGCATATAACCGACTAATATCAATAGTAACAACTTATCGAATCAACACTTGATCCGATAACCCGGCTATAACGCATATAACCGATCAATGTTACAAATCGCGAGAATGGAATACGGTATCACATACACGCATTATTCTCGGTCCCGCACATATCTCATATGCGCTCCTATTTCGTTTCGCTTGAGCCAGGAAACCTATGTGTAGGACTCTAAAGACTCGTCAATACGCCGGCAGCAGGTGATGATCATATCAAACACCCACAAGCCGCAAGCGGTCTGCTAAACGTAACGGCCACCCGGGTATTGAGCGATCTGAAGATCGACGAGCAAGCCCGCTCACACCCCTGTGAATCCAACCAGTAACACTTACCGTACAGTCCGGTCTCGTCGTCTGATATGTCGCATATCTCGCCTAAGGGTGGTAAACGTCAGACACAATAGCTCGATAAGTCATGTCGATATGAGGTCTATAACATTTCGAGAAACTACTGGTAACACTTACCAGTAAATCTCAGCAACCCTGGCCAGGGATTTCCTGTTATAGCCAATCGAACACAGCGCAACATCAACCCCCTATTCCGGGAGAGACGAATCCCTTCCTATCGCTCATTGCGTCCATGTGATTCGGGACTGTATCCAAAAACCACCGTTTTGCACGCCCTCTTGGACGTGGTAAGATGGAAATCAAAGCACAGTGGGAACCACACAAGACTCTATGACGATCTCGGGTCAACAGACTACTCTGTACCAGTGTCACCAGAGAACTGCCATCTGACGTAAGGTATAATACCATCTGGGAGTTCTCGGCGAGTCCGTCCAGTGTACCCAGTCTCCACTGAGCACCCATATATCATTTCTGATGTCAAATACCAATGGATATGGGATCATCCATCGCCCATCTGTATGGGTCGAGAAGGTATACGCTAGTCTACTCTGGTATATCGATGCCCCGTCTCGATACACCCACGACTAGGGACCTTGAAGGATGTACTTATGGACTACCATGTCCCCACTAGTATGATCCGCATCATAGTCCAGGTAGTCAAGTACACATCCTAAGGGCTTTACCAACATGTAACAGAGAGACAATCAGTATACACGTTAAGGTAAAGAGTAACCAGATAGCATACTATCATGTCGAGCAAGAAAGTCCTCCCTATATATGTCCCAGCATCCACTACAATATACATCCAATGTACAGTAATGGCCTCTAGAGCATACATATAACTAACAATCTCCCACTTGCACTAGGGCCATCTGATAGCAGTGGTTGTAGTATCTCATACTCAACCATCCCATAAAAGTCTCTCTCTGGGAATAGGCCTTCGTGAGTGGATCCCCCGTGTTATCCTCTGAGTCTACTCTCCTAACCTCGATCACCTTAGAGATCAACCATCTCCATGATCAGGTGATACTGCCTTAGAATATGTCTGGATCACTGATGGGACCGGCGTTCCTTGGCATAAGCCACAACTCCATTGTCTCACAATGGTAGGAACGTAGTTCATCTCATGAACCAATATACACCCAAACAGCCTCTTTGGTAGCATCTTAGTAGCGATGTATCCTGCCTTTATCGTCTAGTATGTCACGGTAACTAGCTTGGAACTCTTCCAATATACCGTCCCTTTACTGAGGGTAAAGACAATGCCTGTGACTGACATTCAGTCGTCCTTATCACCCTGGAACACTTCCAGTGATTCTCCCCAGGATCAATTGATACCATCTCACTTCATCTAGTGAGAATTCTAACATCCATTTAGATCTATCTCATAGATCCAAAACTCAGGATTTAATAGGTATCAGTTTGATCCTATGTGGAGAATCATAGTGATAAGCGGAGATTGATCGAGCGTAGCATAGGAAACTCCTTCCCTATCAAGAGTATGTCATCCATGTTCTCTACGAGGATCACCACCATACTCCCTACTACCTATTTATATATACAAGGTTCTTCTACCATTTTGATGAAGTCAAACTATTTGACTACTACATCAAAACAGATGTTCCAACTCCGCGATGCCTGCTTTATCCTATAAAGCATCTTGTACACGTTTTCGCTGCTCCCACTGTCTACGAGGCCCTCTGGCTGTGTACTTATAGACGTTCTCTTCTAAAACATCATTTTAGAAAAGCAGTCATGATACCCAACCACCAGATATCGTAGTCATGGTATGTAGCCGTGACAAGTAGGATCTGGATGGACTTAAGCATAGCTACTGGAAAAGGTTTCATCATTATCCACGCCTGGTCGATGACGGAAACCTTTAACAAGTCTAGCTTTGAAAGTCTCAACTTTTCCAAGTACACCAAGTAATCTTCTCAAGATATACTTGCTCCTGATGGGGATTTAACCCTTCAGATATAGCAACCAAAGTCCATACTTTGTTGGTGTATAAGGATTCCATCTCAGATCGCTAAGCATCCAGCCATTCTTACAGAGTCACACTCCTGATGGCCAGCTCGAAACTAGTTGGGTCATCATCTCATGATCCAATCCTCGCTCCCACTGTCATAAAGAAACCGAAGTATCTCTCAGGTGGGTGAGGAACCCTGCTAGATCGGCGGAGAGGCTGAGGTTTGTTGGAAACCATTGAATCCTTTGGTTCTACCAAATCATCAGCTGCAGTTTGTATAGCTGGAACATTTCCAGTTCTACATAACAGATCTTGCCTCGAGCTTGTCCGTATTTTGCTTTTAGACATAGGCCGGACAACCCCAAATCTTAACTAACTTAAGACATGGGCTCTTCCCATACCATATCTCATATGGAGTGGTAGGCAACTGATTTGATTCGAACCCTTTTCAATAGGTATGCAGCTTCTCAAGTGCATAACTCCCAAAAGGAAATAGGTAACTCAGTAGTACTCATCATAGAGCGCACCTTATCATATAGGGTGTGATTGCTCCGCCCCGATATACCATCGTGCTATGGTGTATACAGAGGAGTAATGCTGAGAGAGAATCTCATTCTCCTTTAGAATAGTCCAGGATTTCCGTGCTCAAGTATTCTCCTCCTCGATCACATTAAAGGACATAATACTTATACCCGTATTTTGGTTCTCTACTTCTAATTTATATTCTGTGAATATCTCAAAAGATTCGGACTTGTGTTTCAACAAGAACATATGTCTGAATCTAAAGAGATCATAAGAGAATAATGAAGTATAAAGAACTAGTCCTGGCATGTATAGACAGGAGACCTTACATACATCATCATGTATCAGTCCCAAGAGTTTACAAACTCTTTCTCTATTTCCAGTAAACAGAGCTTGGTCATCGTATCTTTGTGACATGACCGGCAAGTTTCACAAGATGTAAATTCAAACTTATTTAAATATGCATCTATATGCAACTTCAGCCAGTCGGGTCGCATTGATATGACCTAGTCTACAATGCCTCAAGAAGAATTCGTTCATTTCTGAACTCTTCCTCTTGTGTGTGTTCAGTATACAAGGAACTGTAGTTTGATTTAGAACGTCAATGCTTTTAGATAACGTGCCTGAACCGATCAACTTTTGATATAGGAAATGTTCAAAACATTATCCAACAATACAAAATTTTATCATTTCTTTACTAATAAAGAGACTGATATGATTTTGTATATCAGGTTCGGTATCTAATAGCATTTGTTCAGAATCAATGTATTATAATACAGGGTGACAGTGACCAACAGACTTGGCTGCAACACTTGCCCCGTTTTCTGCCTCATGAAACTTATCACCCGTTCTCAGTTTTTCTACCCTTTTGTAGCCCTATGTAACAGATTACATATCTGGGATCCTGATCCGGTATCATATACCAAGGATGCGGAGGATACTGAGAAACAGTTCTGTATAATGAACACACCCGAAGATGATGCATCAGCATGCACTCTCTTCGTTTGGGCGGCACGGGAAATCTGGTATTCCCCAATTTCCTGCTCTGTCTTATAACAATTATAAGGTGGAGCGGGACCAACGTTCCCCAGCTCAGTATAACAAGCGGGTTCGGTCAATAATCCGTATTATTATCTTGATTAAGGCATGATATGGTCGCTACCTGGAGAGAGAGAGAAGAAAACACTCAGCGTATGCTCTTGCAAGAATGGATTGGTTATTATTTTATCTAATCAGGATGGCTCCCACTGCTTTTTATCAAATCTTCCTTCAAACCCTAAAAGGAAAGACTAGCCGGGATTAATTACACACTACAAGTTCGCCAATCTTTCAGCCAGGCCAGTGTCGGTACTTTGAGGGAGATCCCCCGTGCTTTCGCACGAACCTAATTAATGTAAACCTCGTTTTCCCAGAGGCGTAACCTCGTTGACACCTTTCTAGACACCTACTTGATCGGCTAATTGTAATGTGTAAAACTCTCCCAGGAGTAACTCTTACTCGCAGCGGGTATCGGGATCCAACTATCTCATAGAAGGTATGCAATCTCATTGCAAATTTCAACACTTGAAATTCCCGATATTTTTGCCCTGAACGATCTATGTCCTTGACAAGGTCAACAAACCATAGACCGCAAGTCAAGTTCAACCCGTCATTTCTTGATTGAATCAAACCCACCCGCACGACCCTTGACAAGGTCAACAAGGCCGCACGACTACCCTAACCCAATCTGCATCATATGCATAAGCAGATAAATACTGGTTAGCTACCGCACACTGCGCCTTGACAAGGTCAACAAACGCAGCACGAATACTAAACAGGACTTATCTGAAAAGACGGAGGGCTACGACAGGTTTTTCTGAAAACCTATTGCGTAATGAACTTGATATCGTTGTAGAATCAAATGATTTTGAAATGGAGTGCTTTTGAGGCTTTTCTAGTTTTGCTAAAGGAGTCACTCCCGGTGAAGGGATCGTCGGTCCTTTCCTCGTCGAATGAGGTGCGGGATATATCATATATATCACTGTGCAAAGCAAAAACTCTAAAAAGAAATCAAAAGACAAACCGAGGGTTGTAGCATCTGCCAGTTATTGCTAAAGGAGTCACTCCCGGTGAAGGGATCTCGGTCCTTTCCTTATCGAATAAGGTGCAAGATATATCACATATACCTCTGTGCAAAGCAAGAACTGTAGCTACCTGTTTTATTTTTGAAATTCGATTCTACAACATCTTATGTTTCTTTTATTTCATTAATCTCATTAATGAAGTCCCATCAATTAAGTACCTAAACATCACAGATAAATACGACGTACACTTATGCCATCTGCATTCGCCTCGATGTCCCCTCGTGCACCGTTAGGTTAGGTAACTAACGGCAGAGCGGGACAGGGCTAGCGCAGGTGTAAAACATAAGTAACATCTATATAATATATCATATATACTATATATAGTATCTATCACAGAACATCACATGATCACATCACAGATATCGCAGCAGAAGAATCATATGAAATATTGGATATACTAGGACGTCCGTGTTTTCAATACGAGCCAGTATAAAACACGGATTCCACGGTCGTGATGAATAGCCAAACCCACACCCCTAGACCCCTACGAGAGCGGCAAGCAACCCTACCAATTCTAGAGTTAGGAGACCCAGACTCGACTCCTCGAGTTGGTCTCCCACTGGACTCCAGAACCCGGTTACTTGTGCTCTCCTCCTTGGGTCTATCCTAGTGCGGAAAAGTAAATAATATACATCAACGGTGACATCTTCCACAACCTGGAAGTGCCCCAATAAAAGAATATTACATACAAGTTTTTACATGAATGAAAATGAAAAACACCCATCTCACATAAAAACCCCCGGCTATTCAAACACGACGATCCAATATAACATATCCAGCAACACATAACATCACATGTCATCAACGTAAGTGAATATGCGCATCCCAATTGCCGTTGACATATAGCAACGAAACCGGCGATATCACATATTACACTTACGGTAACAGAAAAGAAAGTGTAAAACTACAACAGTTGGAATCCGCAACCACCTCAGACATCGCATGCCTGACCAAATGAATTCTTTAGACATCACATGCCTAACAATTATAAACCCTGCATTTTAGTCTCATTATCGAAAACTCTTTTCAATATCAAGTCGGGCAATTCAACAAGATTCCCGACATTTTGATCGAATGCTCGTCGCAAACTTCAGTAGACGGCTGCACGCCCGATACCGTCGACGAAGTGCACCAAGGCGGAACACCGCTACCGCGAGCACCCGGACGGATGCTTTCGGCGACAGGGTTCTCCTACAGTCACTTGGTCGGGGCTATGGGGTGAGGCTGTCTATTAAGTTTATCCGGCGAGTATCCGCGTACACTACGTGACTGCGACGGACTTTTGATCACATCAAAATTCCGTGGCAACCGATCAAGTGAGTCTAAAGTGCTATGTTTATAACATTCATTCAATTATCTCATAACTACTTGTGAATTCCAATTATTGTATCACATTCCAGATAATTAGAAAATGTTAAACTTTCCGATTGAACATTCGAACACCCAAGTTTTCCCGAAACAGCTCAACACAGGAAATAAGTCTAACAACATTCAGTTCGTGCCTCAGTACCAACGGTCCAGCCGTAGAAGGGTCAAGCCAACGCCTCACATGTGGCACGCCGTACTGCCCCAAACCCTAAGGTTCAAAGGGCAGTTCAAGACGGTCACATAATCGAGTTAAGGTTTTTTGTCTTCTAGAGGGTCCATCGCGTTACTTGCACTACTTAGAACGTCGTTAAACTACAGAAAAATCCAACACTTGGAAATTTCCCGACAGGGGAAAAATTGGGTATTTATATCCGGTCGAACTTTTTAACATATTCAAAAATTATCCGGAAAGCCAAATAGACAAAGTCTGATAATCCGATCGGATCATCGAACCCCAAAACAACCCCAAAATACTCAACTCTTGAGTACAGATTAAAAATTCCCATAAAACTCAGCACCTGAAACCATGAGTTACTGTGCAAAATAGAAAGGCAACATCCATCATTTGGCCGCGGAACCGCCGCAGAAGCCAGGCTTCTGCCGCGGTTCCGCCGCACTATGAACAGTTCATGGAAAAAATTTTGCACCGTAATTCTTAGATTTCCCTGCTGAATTTTTTAAGCATTTTTAATCTGGAAAAAACCCAGTTTTTTAAAAAAGTCCAGAGAGCAATTTAGAGTCGGGGTTTCGGGTCGATCGGACTTCTAACTCCGTCTACGCATCGCCTAAGGCTTTAGCTAGCCTGTGATACCACTGTAGGTCAGGCAGCCACCCCATCCAATGGGGTTTCCGTGGCACCAACGGGTCCCTCAGCCGTTATTTTTTACGCATGCCCCCTCGCGAGGACTATAACCCGCCGGAACACCTTCCGGTCTCGGGACACCCTGGGGGTAAGAGCCTATGCTTCGCCACACTGTCACACAGTGAGAACCTCCCATAGGTCGACATCCAATGCCTAGTAGCTCTGATACCACTGTAGGGTTCCTAGGCACTCCCAAGAGGTCTCACAAGGCATCAACCATGCCAATTTCAAAAAAATACGGTGCCGAGTAACCCTAATACGGATCGTTGGCTAGAATTTTAGGCGAAAAACGAGCTAGTTAACAACTTAACTAAAGTGTAACGGAAATACAACCTTTGTAGATCCGGTTCTCCACCTCCATAGCTCCGTGATGATGTCTCCTCGCTGTCCAAATCGAATCCATGACTCTTGCATCGGCTTCATCGGAGAAAAAGCGGGCTAGGTCATCGACGACGATGCCGAAGATGATCTACGTCGAGGCATCACTAGATCAAGCTCCACCTTCACCAAGCCATGAAATCTTATGAAGGAAACACCCTATACTACTTGGCAAGAGGTAGAGGATGAAGAAATAGGAGGTGGGTTCACTTTAGAATTGGATTTCTCACTCTTTTTCACTAGTTGCCATTGATGGAGGCAAGCTTCTTCATCTTGAAGATGAATTATGATAAGTTATTTTCAAATAGAAAATAAAAGAATACTTATCATAAACCAACCATGGTCAAGTGTAGAGAATGAACTAGGGTTAAGTGGAATGGTTAGGGTTAAGCATGAGACAAAATGGTCACTTAGTTAAAGCTTCATGAAGCTTCAATATACAAACAAAGAAAGCCACCATTTTCTCTTTATGCTTATTATTTTACAAAAAGAATAAATAAAGAAATAAATGAATAAGAAAATAAAAACCCTAACCATTACACAACCATGGTTTAATCTTTACACAAACCCTAGTGAGCATGTATCATCAAACATGATACAAACTTGTGTACAAAAGTATATCACATATACAATGTGCACATAAAGTGAGGAAATCCATTTAAAATGAACCAATACTAGTTAATGTAAATTAATATATCATATATATATAATTATACATTAAATCATTAAATCAACACTTGATTTAACGATCCGGTCATATCGCATATAACCGACTAATATCAATAGTAACAACTTATCGAATCAACACTTGATCCGATAACCCGGCTATAACGCATATAACCGATCAATGTTACAAATCACGAGAATGGAATACGGTATCACATACACGCATTATTCTCGGTCCCGCACATATCTCATATACGCTCCTATTTCGTTTCTCTTGAGCCAGGAAACCTCTGTGTAGGACTCTAAAGACCCGTCAATACGCCGGCAGCAGGTGATGATCATATCAAACACCCACAAGCCGCAAGCGGTCTGCTAAACGTAACGGCCACCCGGGTATTGAGCGATCAGAAGATCGACGAGCAAGCCCACTCACACCCCTGTGAATCCAACCAGTAACACTTACCGTACAGTCCGGTCTCGTCGTCTGATATGTCGCATATCTCGCCTAGGGGTGGTAAACGTCAGACCCCAATAGCTCGATAAGTCGTGTCGATATGAGGTCTATAACATTTCGAGAAACTACTGGTAACACTTACCAGTAAAACTCAGCAACCCTGGCCAGGGATTTCCTGTTATAGCCAATCGAACACAGCGCAACATCAACCCCCTATACCGGGAGAGACGAATCCCCTCCTATCGCTCATTGCCCCCATGTGATTCGGGACTGTACCCAAAAACCACCGTTTTGCACGCCCTCTTGGACGTGGTAAGATGGAAATCAAAGCACAGTGGGAACCACACAAGACTCTATGACGATCTCGGGTCAACAGACTACTCTGTACCAGTGTCACCAGAGAACTGCCATCTGACGTAAGGTATAATACCATCTGGGAGTTCTCGGCGAGTCCGTCCAGTGTACCCAGTCTCCACTGAGCATCCATATATCATCTCTGATGTCAAACACCAATGGATATGGGATCATCCATCGCCTATCTGTATGGGTCGAGAAGGTATACGCTAGTCTACTCTGGTATGTCGATGCCCCGTCTCGATACACCCACGACTATGGACCTTGAAGGATGTACTTATGGACTACTATGTCCCCACTAGTATGATCCGCATCATAGTCCAGGTAGTCAAGTACACATCCTAAGGGCTTTACCAACATGTAACAGAGAGACAATCAGTATACACGTTAAGGTAAAGAGTAACCAGATAGCATACTATCATGTCGAGCAAGAAAGTCCTCCCTATATATGTCCCAGCATCCACTACAATATACATCCAATGTACAGTAATGGCCTCTAGGGCATACATATAACTAACACAATACTGGCCTCTAGGTCATACATACAACTAACAGAATTCAGATCTGACAACCCTGTGTTGATGTTTGAAGGGAGCCATCTGTAAGTAGTTTTATTTAATTGCTTTAGTTTAGATTTTAATTCCTTGCCTTAGATGTTAGCTTTGGGGAAGGCTTTTGAGAGATGAGATCTCTCATCCCTTTCTTACCCATCACATATAATCAATAGGACTCCATGCATACACGCACACACCGCGCCCTACGGCACCCTATCCCTCGAGGTAGCGGTGATACCGTAGTATAAAGGCCCGGTTGCACGCGTTTTCCATGGAGGTTAGGGTAAGGATCTCTAAAGGAAGGACAAGAACCTAGAGGAAGGAACACCTTCCCGAATGGATCTAATCCCCTTTATTGATAATTATCATAACTCCTCTTAAATCCTAATTTGGGTATAGAAAGCGTTGAGATTTATTTACATTTCCAAACCATTCCTAAACCTAACCCTAGCAAGATTTAGATCTTGGTAATTTTAGTATAGATAGATTTAGTTTTTAGATTTAATAATCAATCCGAACACCCATCGGAATTAACTCGTTTGAGCAATTAGGAAATTCACAACATCCCTGTGGACCGACCCGTACTCACCGGCTAGCTGCAAAGCGACGCCGTTCTTGATTGCGGTAATTATATTTTTGATCGAAAAAATCCTACACTAATCAAATGGCACCGTTGCCGGGGATGGCGTGTTATTTCCTTTTTGCAATTTCGGGTTAATCAAAATTAAAAAAATCATAAAAATCTGAAAAATCACAAAAAATATAAAAATATATCATCTGTTATTTTTGGAAAGGGTATTTTGTTGTTTGAATTTTGCAGAATCTACACAATTCAGATCTGAAAATTTCCAGAAAAGTGAAACAGAAAACAAAATATCAAAACAGAAGGGGACTTCAAAATCAGAGCACCAGAATTTTTTCCGAGACCCGAGCCCTCCATTGCGCCGCCCCTCCGCCACGCTAACCCCCTTATACCGCGGATCCGCCGCGGTCTTGGACTTTCAGAACGTCGAGAAAAATCTTGGGAACCGTGCTTTCTTGTTGACCGCGAAAACGCGGCATTAAGGTTCTTAGACCGTGGAAACTCGGCGGGACTGTGACATCATCTCGTGGAATTTTCTCTGTAAGCTCCTCTGTTCTTTCTCTGGAAATATAGATATATCTTTTCTGAAAAATTCTTGCAGGATTCCGTGCGCTATAAAAATATTTTCCCTTCCAAATAACAAATCTTGTGCAGGATTTTTGCGCCTCGCTTGAAATAGAAATTGATTGCAAGTAATATTTTTCTGTTGCATATCTTTTCTCGAAAATCTTTTTACAACAATTTTTCCAAATAAAGAGAAAAAGGAAAAAGGAAATTTTTTTTAACAACTTGCAAATTTTTGTCACTAAAAAATCCTTGCACTACCCAACCTTTTTTCTTTTCCCCTTTCTTCTAACATGGGTACCCCAAATCATAAATCACTAGTCGAACTTTGGTATCCCGAACCTAACTTTGCTTCATACATCAATTGTTTCGGTCGATTTAAAAACGATCCTTCCATGCCTAAAATATCTTTGAAAGATCAAATAGAAGCGTTTAGGAGAAATAGTTTGACTTTACAACCCACTTTGTGTCAACCAAGTCAACCTTTACCACCTTCATATGTTGATACCACTTGTTCTAGTCCTATTTTAACTCCTAGACCGATGTCTATTGCGGAGCATATTGCACAATCTCGTAGCCGATCTTTGACCCCTCTCAACACATCTAGTTCTAGGGATCAACAAGTCCATTCACCTTTTTATCCACATGTTGACCCTACCCCTGTCCAACCACCCACTTCCTACCAGTCCTACCCGACTTTCCCACCTTCACTAGACACTGTTTCTACACAGCCATTAGGGAGTTTCACATATCCAAAAAATTTCGAATCTTTTACCGAAACCCCCTTACAACCCAAGTCTAGTTTGGAAGAGTCGTTGGAGGCTTATATCTTAGCAACAAAAAAAATGGTTAGGAATGTGGAAGCATCCATGGCCGCCCTTATGCAACCGAGTGAACCGGTAGCTAGTTTTCAACTAGCTCCAAATTTTTCAATGTGTAATGAGGCGGTTGGACAGAGTGAGAATTTGAGAGGAGAGAATGAGTTCTACACATTCCCAAATCAGACCTACCCTTACCCACTTAAAGCCCACAACTCCGGTTTTCCATCGATTGTCCCAAATAGTTCACCAGTTGAAAATAAAAACGAGTTGTGTGATTTTGTAGTGCTTGATTTGCCAAATTGTGAAGAACCCCTTTCGAGTGAAACCACACTTAATCCTTTCGATCTTTACACCTCCACTCTAGAACCTAAATCGATAAATATCCATGCTTTTGATGAGGTGTCAGAAAAAATTGATTTTCACTTGATTGAGGATATATACGCCGGGAATATTTCGGATGATGA
Organism: Agapanthus africanus; assembly: GCA_030015575.1. Lineage (NCBI taxonomy): Eukaryota > Viridiplantae > Streptophyta > Magnoliopsida > Asparagales > Amaryllidaceae > Agapanthus > Agapanthus africanus. The sequence goes on along the minus strand of JASDDO010000016.1, from coordinate 127,661,858 downwards.
ACCTGTCGATTTGATTGAACTTTTATGTCCAATTCATCATCCCGAGTCATTAAATGTTTCTCCCGAACTTCATATGCGTCTTGATTTTGATGATAATGGCATGGATAGGCTAAATATTGAGGAGAATTATGAGGATAGTATTAAGGAGAGTAATGAGGATAATAATGAGGTTGAACCATTTTTGTTTGATGTGTCTGATTTTCCAATTCATTCTCCTGAACCTTTGACTGTTATATCACCTTCTTTCCTTTCCATCGTTCCGACCACGCCTAATATCACGCTTGAAGACTGTGAGCTTGAAAAATTTTCCTTTGAATCTGACTCAGTTCTCACAGCCGATACCACTTACGAGTGTTTCACTTTTTCGGACGATGTTAATGACTCACCGCCCGAGTTTAAGTCCTTTACATTTTCAGATGAGTTAGTTGAACCATCAGACTCGGTTGCTTACAGTCGTTTCGAACCATTGATGGAATCTTTTAAGTTTGAGACAGTTTACTTAGGTGAGATTATGACTATCCCTAAATCACTCCCTTCCCTACCTTCCATTGTTCCGACCGTACAAGAGACCGTTACGCTTTCATCTCCAATACCAAGTTCGGCGTACCCATGTTTTCTTGCGAATCTTGAGGGATTTGACCCCATTTCTCGACGGGTTGATAGGTTAGCACAATCGCTTTTAACACATCGGTCATCACAAATTGTGCTAATTTATTCACTCGATTTACACCCTCAAGATCGTGCTAACCTTCTTTCTCTTTTCCGCCATTCTTTTCGCCCACCGAGACCGTATACCGTTTCTTCCTCCACACGGTCTCTTGTGCTTCTCATTTCTTTTCTTTCCACTCCATTCTTTCACCAACTCGACCATTACCATGATAAGGTTTTTGAATGATTGGTGCTAACCTTTGGCTTGTGTAAGGCCAAGCTTAAGTTTGGGGGGAACCTTGTTGTATATATGTATATAAATTTTTTGTTTCTTTTTCTATAAAAAATAACAAAAAAATTTCAAAACAATAAAATAAAAAAAATTATAAATAAATAAACAGGGGCGTGCCGACATTTTGACCCCCTTGGTGTAGCATGACAGTGAGGACACTGTCAAGTTTAAGTTTGGGGGTATTCTCGGTAAGTCTTCTTCCTTCGCATTCATGTGTACATTTTTTGCATTTGCATACTTATTTGAAAATCCATAAAAAATTGAAAATTTTCAAAAATTATAAAAATTAATGTATTCAATTTTGACATATTTGATTTAAGTTTGACAAATAGGTTAACTGGCTAGGAACAACTAGATTTTAGACTTAGTAAATTAAAAAAAACCCTAAAAATAACCTTCCTTAAAGTTAACGGTAGAGAGTATATGTATTTGTAGTTTATTTAGAAATAGGCAAATTTTGAGTTAACTTTTTGGGCTAAGTCGAAATAAAGGAAAAGTATTGATATTTTATTAGAGTATAAGTTTGAAAAATAATTCCTAGCTTAAGTCTAGATTCTGAAAATGTATACCCTACAAATTGCACAATCACGCACCTTGAAACTTGGAATAGTAGAGGAGACCTTGTAATGCTCTTGTCTAAAGTCCTTAGTACAATGAAAATAAAAGAAAAAAAAGTATGAATAAAGAAAGAAAAAAAAAGAACACTGGTTTTTGTGATTACTTAAGGCTGCAAAAATAGAAAAATATTTAGCGAGGGTACTTCATCACTTAGTGCCTTAGACCAACTGGTTTGGGAGTCACTGCTAAAAAGCCTTGGGTGTTACAAGACTAGGAATTACGTTTTAATGTGCAAACGCATTTTGTAATCGGTCGTTGGTACCTCAAGAAGTATTAATGGTCGCATGAAGGATGTATAAGAAAAATTCAATTAAAAATTCACCAATTAATAAGTGCTTTGGAAAAAGGACAAGAGTATGATTGCTTGATTTGAATTTCCAAGTGTAGGGGTGATTTATACACACACGTAGGGATATGTGATTGGAATTTAGATAAGAGAGAGGAGTGAAGAATAGAACTTGTATCTTTAATAGAGTTGATAAAAATTCCTAGGTGGAGATGATACCCTAGAAGGAAAACTTAAGAGATGCCGAAAGCTAAGTAAGTTTACAGAATATATATAATCTTAAGTTAAATGATGAGGAAGTGTGAAGAATATGGGTGGATAATTTGCAAGTCGAAGATAATAGAGTTCCTTGTTAGAAACCCTAATTGGAGAATTAAAGTCGATGAAGCCAAATTGATAGGATTTTGTGGGTAGTATCCGCTGAAAACCCTCAGGAGACAACACTCCTCCTACTAGGGACACCTAGAGGTTTAACGGCTTGTTGCACATGCTCAGTGCAATCGCATTTCCCTGCGAAAGTGCAGTTAGGTTTTTTGTCGAGAATAAAAAATAAGTTTGCTCGAGGATGAGCAAAAGATAAGTTTGGGGGTATTTGTTCATACCATAATATTGCATTATTATATTCCCCATTCTTATTCTTTTTATAAATAAACAGGTGCTTTTGACGCATGTCTGCTACATGTTACAGGTTACAGGTTACAGGTTCTTGGATCGAAAACAGTGAAAAAGATAGAAGACGATGCAAAAAGTGAGACTAAGACCGACAAATGGGAGAACCTTGATCAAGCCTACACGAAGATCAGTTCACAAAGTACAAGGCAGTGCAAGGTTCAAGACTTCGTCACGAAGAAATGGCAAAAGTTCACTATAATTGTTCACTGTAGAGATCTGGAAGCAAACTAGAAGCCAATCTGAGAACCAACCCAAGAAATAGTCATATAAAGTCAACAAGAAGCATTACAGAAAAAATCAGAATTCAAGCTTTTACTTTGGCCGTGGAACCGCGGCTAAAGCATGCCTTTGGCCGCGGAACCGCGGCCGGGTAGAGCCCGTGTCGGCGCGGGAAATTATGGCGGTGCGCGGGAGTTGACTAGGTTTTTTCATAGGAGGTATTTTTGTAAATGCAGACGTGCGAATTAATTGTAACCTAGGGTTTCTATCTCCTATAAATAGAACCCAAATCATTGTATTTTTCTCATGCCTCCCTTCATTTATAAATTTTAGAATTCTTTCGGAGAGCATCGGTACCTCTCTTCATTTCATGAATTCAGATCTGACAACCCTGTGTTGATGTTTGGAGAGAGCCATCTGTAAGTAGTTTTATTTAATTGCTCTAGTTTAGATTTTAATTCATTGCCTTAGATGTTAGCTTTAGGGAAGGCTTTTGAGAGATGAGATCTCTCTTCCCTTTCTTACCCATCACATATAATCAATAGGACTCCATGCATACACGCACACACCGCGCCCTACGGCACCCTATCACTCGAGGTAGCGGTGATACCGTAGTATAAAGGCCCGGTTGCGCACGTTTTCCATGGAGGTTAGGGTAAGGATCTATAAAGGAAGGACAAGAACCTAGAGGAAGGAACACCTTCCCGAATAGATCTAATCCCCTTTATTGATAATTATCATAACTCCTCTTAGATCCTAATTTGGGTATAGAAAGCGTTGAGATTTATTTACATTTCCAAACCATTCCTAAACCTAATCCTAGCAAGATTTAGATCTAGATAATTTTAGTATAGATAGATTTAGTTTTTAGATTTAATAATCAATCCGAACACCCATCGGAATTAACTCGTTTGAGCGATTAGGAAATTCACAACATCCCTGTGGACCGACCCGTACTCACCGGCTAGCTGCAAAGCGACACCGTTCTTGATTGCGGTAATTATATTTTTGATCGACAAAATCCTACACTAATCAACAATCCAAATCCCAATTTCCTCAAATCAGCCGCCAATTTGGCTCTCATATCATGTAAGTCTCATAAATCCTGAATGTACAATATCAAGTAAATCTCATATATCCCGAATGTACAAAATCAAGTAAATCTCATATATCCTGTATCTAATATCAAGTGAATCTCAAATATCCTGAATCCAATATCAAGTGAATCTCATATATCCTGAATCCAATATCAAGTGAATCTCCTATATCCTGAATAAGTATATTTGCATGAATAATTATGATGATGTATATGAATTGATATGTATACATATATATTAGCGTCCCATTCCAGTAATATATATATATATATATATATATATATATATATATATATATGCAAATATAACAGCGTCCCATTCCACTGTTATATATACTTAAGAGTAAAAATATCATGAAAACCTGTGCCAAGCATCGACAAATAAAGCCTGATCTATCAGGTGCTGTCACCACGACTGGCACCCTGATAGGTACGTATCATACGCTATTCCGAAAACCCGAGTGCCCAGCTTCGACCCTCGTCCTTCGACGTATCCATATGTACATGACACCCGTCGGTATCCCCACGATAACCGCCAAGTCATAGGTACTCTCACCGGAAGGTATGGTTCCCCTGTCAGTCCTCATCGGTATGTTACATCGACAACCCTTTCTTGCCCCGCGGTACCTCCGAGCCCCACCATGTACCCTTACACGGCCCACGACGCTCCTCGCATGAGGTATATATATCAGAACCGATAAAACTCATGATGGCTGCTGAAATATCATAACAAGAGAAACCGGGTTTTTCAAATAATGCATAATTTCATGAAACTACCACAGTCCTCAAATCCAGAAAACATTTTGAAAAATCCATATTTCAATACAAAAATCCATGAATATAATATATGCAACATAAAACTGTAATGTAGGAATATAAAGGAAAAGTCGCTATTTAACTACAACAAGTTAAAATATATATATCATGTGGTTCCTAATTTCTCCAAGTCTATATAACATCAAGTAAAAGTAAACATGTAGCTATAACCAGATATATGTGTAAACATAAAGGTATACTAAGGTATATGTATATACCTAACAGTAATGATGTAATATACCCTCTAGGTGTAAGTGAAGTATGTATGCAAGGTATACATGTAGCTATGTCATTATGTGTGAAATATACCTATCACTAATGGTACAATATCATATAGGTATACAGGTAACTAGCATGTAAGCATGTCAAGGCATATGTGTAAGCATGTAGGTATACAGGTATGCTATATGTCATATGCATAAAGGAATATGAATCAATGTCACAATGTCCCTAACCAAACAATATCAGATAAGTATGGGTGTTGTGCATCTCATGGCAATTATTGACGGTGTGTGTGGCATACAATCAGTGCTCGTGGAATATGAGCCGTCAATAATAGTGTAGTGTCCTAAGGGTACTAGTCCTAGCACAACAAATAACTAAGCAATAAGGTGTATGCGCAACTCTATATATGTAATAGAATATGCAACAATAACATAACATCTCTAGCCCAGACGCATAATGCCATGCGGGCGATTTCCCTGTAGATGTTAAATCTACTCACCAACGCTCCTGGCTAAATAAAGCCTACCACCAGTTTCCCCTTCTTCGCAGCGTCCGAAGTCCCCGCCTGGGAACTTAAACATAAAACAATATAATAAGTACATATTAGCAATAAACCCAAAACACGTACAAACTTCGCTGACCAACGCGACAACACAAAACATACTCTCAAGTGTTCGTATTGTGGCTAACATGCATAGCGACACAACGAAACCAACTCCGAGTAACAGCAACACAGAACACGAATCGTATCGGATAACGTAACGCGTGAAACGAAATACAAGAAAACAAGCAAGTGATCCCAGATTTTTCTGCACCAACAATTTGTAAAAGTTGCAAGTACCACGAGACCACATACAACCACAGAGACCCCTACACCAAAACCCAAACCCTAACTCTCTAGTCTGGCCGCAATTTGCGGCCAGAAGCAATATATTTGCGGCCAGAAGCAATATATTTGCGGCCTAGACAAGAGGAAATGGGCTCGTATTTTGATTGTAGGTTCTAGGTCACTGCACTAGGTCACTGTGATTGGAACTTTTGCAACAATTTCCTGGTTTGATAGCCGATCATCCCAGAACCCAAAACAACACTAAAAATACGATATTTACCCGAAACGATACATAACGCTATCTAAACTGAATCGACTAAGCTACGCAACACAATAAACACTTAATTAACATAAAGAGATCATTACCTAACCAAAAAAACTCAAAGATCCTAGCTTCCCAAGCTCCAAGGCATCCAAGAGGCAAATCAAGTCCAAAGATGTGATTTTTGTGAGTTTTTTTGAATAATAGAGATGGATTTGTGAAGGATGATGAAGTGTTCAGTTTGAGGGTGAGAGGAATGAGAAAATAAAAAGAGATAGAGAAAATGAGAGAGAGTGAATGATAAAAAGAGAGAGAGGTGAGTGTAAGGTGAGAGAGGTGAGTGTACCATTAGCATTAACTTCTTATTAATGTCTTCACACTACACCATGCCACCTCCTCTCACAAACAAAAGCCAAAACAAAAATCTCTCTCTCATAAACAAATATCTAGATATTTAGGGTTAAGGCAAAGCAAGGGATTAGATTAAAGTAAAGATTAGATTAGGTTAAGTTGTCATGGTTGCTAAGAACAAGATTAGCACAAACAAACCCTCACATTAACGTGCACACGTGCGTGCACGCCATAAAAAATAATAATAAATTATTAATTAAATGTTATAAAATGTGAGGAACCCGAATTGGTAAACTTTTACAGTAAACCCACATTATCGTCTAAACTAACACTAACCGAAATCTAAGGCGTTACAATCCCCCCTTATGAAAATTCATCCCCGAATTTAAAATTCTTACTAAGCGTACCTTCAAGGAGAAGAGTACACTCCCAAATCTCTCTCGCAGCCTTCCAAGTGATCACTTCACTATACGGCTACGCCTAAGAAAACTATCCACAGATGGGAAGACCCTTGACCGAAGTTTCTCCACCTGCCGAACCACAAATACAATTGGCTGCCGATGAACGAAAAGATCGCGTCCAAGCTAAATGGTCTGGTGCCAAATTATGTGAGAAAGTTCATGAAGGTATTTGCAAAGTATCGACACAAGGAATACGGGGCGAATACTCAATAATCTGGGCGGAAGTGCCAAATTATAGGCAACGGAACTAACTCGCTTGAGGATCTCAAAAGGACCTACAATCCTGGGATAAGCTTCCCAAAACTCAACACGTCATTCATCGGAAAAACCCGTAGGAATACATGATCTTCCACAGCGAACTCAAGTCTGCGACCACCATGATCGACATAAGACTTCTGTCTGCACTAGGCTGTCCTCATCCTGACATGAACCAACTGGATCATCTCCGAAGTCTCTAGACTAGCTGGGGTCCAAAAATCCTACTCTCGTAGAGCCAGAATAATAGAATGGCGATCAACACGACCTACCAAACAAAACCTAAGGGTTGACAATTGGAATGTCTCCTGATAACTGCTATCGAAGGAGAATCCTAACAATGGCAAGTGACGATCCCAACTGCCAACAACAATTAGTACGTACGCATAAGCATATCCTACAGAGTCTGTATAGCCCGCTCTCACAAAACCATCATCCTGCGGATGGAAAAGCAGAGCTAAAGCTCAACCAGTACCCAAGGGTTCCTGAAGCTTCTGCCAAAGACGGCAAGCGAAAAGGGTGCCTCCATTGGATACAACACATGAAGGAACTCCGTGCAACGCACAAACTTAATGAAGAACAACTGAGCAAACTGAGCATAACCGGGCAGCAAACACCCAAATGGAGTCAAACCCTTCTAACCTTTGGTAGACACCACGATGAAATTCATGGAGATATGCTTCCATTCCCACTCCGGAACGGTTAAAGGTTGCAGCTCTCCAGCCGGTCCCCAATTCTCAACCTTAGCTCACCACAAGACAGACACCTTGAAATGAAATCCGAAACTTCACTCTTCATTCCTGCCCACTCGTAACTATCTCACAAGTCACGTCACATATTGGTGGAACTTGAATGAACACCGAAAGCTGACTGATGTGCCTGTTCTAGGATTTCGCGTCTCTACCCAACCGTATCAGGTACACACAAACACGTCCCTAAACGTAGCACACCCCAGTCACAAATCAAGGACTCTGAATATTTACCCAGCCGAGTATGCTCAAGAATCTCTGACAAACGAGTATCGGCGGGCTGTGCCTCGCGAAAACGATTATGGAAAAGTAAACGGGTGCGGATATGAGCAAGCTGTCCCCTCAGTCGAGGCGAACTTAAGCTGTACTCAACGATCACACAAAAACTGTAAATCTGCAGAAGACTGCCTCAGAACTGCGCACAGCTGGAACACGCTAACCCCGGGCCTACGACTCCAGCATCAGCTACCACAATCGCCTTGCCACGGGTAACGAGGATCTCACAAACACAATTTTTCATAAGCTTCATCAAACGGCGCTGTCTCAACAATCAAAACCCGCTGCAGGAAGATGTACATTAAGCTCTGGTGGTCCGTGAAAATCTGACACGATTCTCCGAACAAGTAGTGTCTCCGAATCTCCAAGGCACGACCACCGCAGCCATCTTTAGATCATGAGTGGGATATCCTGCTCGTACTTCCTCTAACTGTCGGGAAGCAAAAACGATAACTCTATAATGTCACATCAGTGAAAAATTGAGCCCCACCAGCGAAACATCACAGTTAAACAACAAAGTCGCCCGAACCAGAAAACAAGGAAAGAACTGGTGCAGTTGTCAACCGAGTATTCAACTTCCGAAAACTTTGCACGCATGCCTCAGTCCAAAGAAAAGGAACCTCCTCTCCGGTCAGTTCAGTCAACGGTGCAGCGATACACTAACAATCCTGCACGAAACGGCGGTAAAAACCTGCTAAGCCCAAAAATCTGCGGACCTCCGTCCCGTACACAAGTCTGGCCAAAGCTGTACGGCCTCGATCTTCCTTGGGACCATACGAAAACCGTCTCTAACTACAAGACCTAGGAGTTAACAAAATCAAGCCTGAAGGAACACTCCGAGAATTTAGCAAATAGCTGGGGCTCTCCCAATGTATGCAAAACAAATCCTCAAGTGCTGCCCTAGTTCCTTACGACTCTTGGAATAGACCAGAATGTCATCAATGACACAACAATAAACTGGCCGAGGAACGGCCTGAAGAAATCTGGTTCATCACATCCACGAATGCTGCTAGGGCATTGGTGAGTCCAACGACACCACCAAAACACAAACTGCCCGTAGCACGCACAAAAGCAGTCTTCGGAATGTCATCACTCCGACCCCGCAACCAACGATGACCTGATCCCAAACAAACTTAGAAAATGTCTCGCACTCTGGAGCTGATCGAAGAAATCGTCAATGCGAGGTAAAGGATACCTATCCGCACCATAACTCGGTTCAATTGACGATCCATCAATACACAACCTCAACTGCCATCCTTCTCCTGACGAACAAAATAGGAGCTCCCCAAAACGAAACACTCAGACGCACAAGCCCCCCCAACAAACAACTCTGTAGCTGATTCTTAAGCTCCCTAAGCTCCGCCGGCTCATCTGGAACAACATCGGAAAACTCTCGCACGATAGGAACCCGGTCCAACAAACCCACTGTGGCTCTGGTATCATGAATGAAAGCCAAGAATCCTTGACATCCTCTCCTCTAAAGACGACTAGCGAAAAATGCTGAATTCAAGCTGTGACGGGCGGCACCATTGTCCCCCTGCACTACAAGAACTGACTTGCCGGGAAAACAAAACCTGACTGTTTCCTCGCGGCAGTCCACAGACGCCTAGTACGTAGCCAACCAGTTCATGCCTAGGAGAACGTCAAATCCAACCTCTCTAGAAGGATCAAAACGACGGACGAATCTCTATCTCCTATCCGATTGTCACACTACCGAAATACGTATCGCACAACAAATGAAAAAATGACAGAAGTTAACACAACAAACGGCTGATCTAGCTAACACGACTCTCGGCCCAACCACGACACAAAGTGTGTAAAACAAACAAGTGCATCAAAAGAACATACGATTTAAGAATACCTGAAAACTCTGCATTGGACGCCCTCGCATCCCGATGAGTAGAAGCAAACTCTCGTGTCTGCCTCCTACCCGCAATTAACTGAACTCCTCCTCTGCCAACCTGTCCCCTTTGAGCGAACCCTCCGCGTCCACGACCTCTCTGAATACGACCCTGACGCAGTGCTAAGGAATAATTCCTAATGTGGTGATGAAGGCTCCCGCACCAGAAACATTCACGCGATGACTGCTGACCCTCCTTGGGATGAGAGCTGAACGACTGTCCTCATCCCAAGCCTCTACTACTCCTGCGATGGTCACGAAATCTGTCTCGGCGACTGAACCTCTATCTTTGGGCTGGTACACCGGTACGAGTCCTCCACTGTTCCGGAACTCCCAAAGTCTTTGGAAGACGTGCCTCGTCAACTAAGGCTGCATCCACTGGTGCTGTATATGTAACACTATGCTGAGTGCTGATCGCAAGGAACAACTAGGGAATAGGGGTGACAACCTCCAGTCGCTGCCTTCTACTGGCCTTAACCAAAGACCTCATCGTCTGGCGCAAATCCTGCATCTCTGACACAAGCCTAGCGATACGATCTGTCGAAGGAGGATCCATCTGCTCCTGTGCAACGTGCATGCCATCCTGATCAGTCCTTATCCCACCTGAGTCAACTCTGACCTCGGCTCTCGCTGCACCTCTCTGAGTCCTCATAGTCATCGGCGGCAAAGGATATAAATAGGAAAAGGATTTGATATGAACATGGAAATCGAATCACAAGGATATGTATCATCAAGGAATGAATTTCAAGCAATTAGTACTTAGGTCACTTTAGGCGGAGTATCGCGTCGCGAGTATGCCGCAGATATACACACATTACGTTACTCTGCTTAAGCTACCTACTCCATCATACCAAGGTCAGCCTACACTCCGAAAGGTAAAACCTAGTGCTCTGATACCAATTTTGTCATGACTCGAAATTGGCACGTGACGGCCCTTAAACTACACAACGTCTATAGGCGCAACACAATTTAAGTAAGCCGAAAACCCAGCAATCTAAACCATCAAAAGTAGTAAGAAAGTGATAATAGCATTTTCAAAACCTTTGAAATCTCAACCCAAATTTTTTAAAGTCCAACTTTTCTTCCTTTAAAATTTTGTCAGCACCTCCTTTGTAAAAACAAGCCCCAAAAATGGGTACAATATAAATATAAGTAATGGATCCCCAAACGGGAGCAAAACACGCCCAAAGGCGGAAAAAAACCACAACAACAGATACACGACGCCGTAGCGAAGAAATAAAAGATGATATAAATAAAACTACATAAAAAACCTCCAAGTCACAAAATAATATACAATATCGTTCTCACATCAAGTCTCTAAGTCATACAAGATAATGGTAGATGGAGAGTACAAGGATACAACGAATATACAATAAACAACATTGGATAACTGCAAACCCCACCTAAGCAAAACTGCACACTATGAGCCGAAACGGTATCTGCAGAAAAAGATGATATGATAGATGAATAGCCTGACTCGACTACTTTGGGGAACAACCTGCAAAGCACTGTGGCACAACAGGGGTGAGTTGCCAATTCGTGAATAGTAGATACCATATGCAGGTAATCGCAAGTATGCACCTACAGCGTGAATCTAACATATGCAAGCTAATAGCAATACAAGTCATATGTGTGCAATAGTCATGAAAGGTACACTAGCAGGTACATCTAATACATGAAGCAATAATATGACAATCTGTATGCAACAATCATGTAAGGTACTTTATCAGGTACTACTAATACATGAAGCAATGATATGACAATGTATATATGCAACAGTCATGAAAGGTACTCTAGCAGGTACAACTAATACATGATATGACTATGTATATATGCAACAATCATGAAAGGTGCTCTAGCAGGTACAACTAATGCATGAAGCAATACATATAAAATAAAGTATGTAAATGCAACAGTCATGGAAGGTACTCTATCAGGTACTACTAATAAATGAAGCAGTGCGTAAACAATAAATGCGAAGTATGGGATGAAACATGTCATTTCTACGGAATCCGGACATCGTGGTAGGACCAAAGTCCATCAAGATAATCCAAATCCCAATTTCCTCAAATCAGCCCTCAAATTGGCTCTCATATCATGTAAGTCTTATAAATCCTGAATGTACAATAACAAGTAAATCTCATATATCCTGAATGTACAAAATCAAGTAAATCTTATATATCCTGTATCCAATATCAAGTGAATCTCAAATATCCTGAATCCAATATCAAGTGAATCTCATATATCCTGAATCCAATATCAAGTGAATCTCATATATCTTAAGTATATTTGCATGAATAATTATGATGATGTATATGAATTGATATGTATACATATATATTAGCGTCCCATTCCAGTAATATATATATATATATATATATATATATATATATATAACAGCGTCCTATTCCACTGTTATATATAGTTAGGAGTAAAAATATCATGAAAACCTGTGCCAAGCATCGACACATAAAGGCTGATCTATCAGGTACTGTCACACACTAGCACCCTGATAGGTACGTATCATACGCTATTCCAAAAACCAGAGTGCCCAGCTTCGACCCTCGTCCTTCGACGTATCCATACGTACATGACTCCTGTCGGTATCCCCACGATAACCGCCGAGTCATAGGTACTGTCACCGGAAGGTATGGTTCCCTGTCAGGCCTCATCGGCATGTTACATCGACAATCTTTTCTTGCCCCGCGGTACCTTCGGGCCCCACCATGTACCCTCACATGGCCCACGACGCTCCTCGTATGGGATATATATATCAGAACCGATAAAACTCATGGTGGCTGCTGAAATATCATAACAAGAGAAACCGGGTTTTTTAAATAATGCATAATTTCATGAAACTACCACGGTCCTCAAATCCAGAAAACATCATGAAAAATCCATATCTCAATGCGAAAATCCATGAATATAATATATGCAACATAAAACTGTAATGTAAGCATATAAAGGAAAAGCCGCTATTTAACTGCAACAAGTTAAAATATCTATATCATGCGGTTCCTAATTTCTCCAAGTCTATATAACATCAAGTAAAAGTAAATATGTAGCTATAACCAGATATATGTGTAAACATAAAGGTATAGCAAGGTATTTGTATCTACCTAACAGTAATGATGTAATATACCCTCCAGGTATAAGTGAAGTATGTATGCAAGGTATACATGTATCTATGTCATTATGTGTGAAATATACCTATCACTAATGGTACAATACCATATAGGTATACAGGTAACTAGCATGTAAGCATGTCAAGGCATATGTGTAAGCATGTAGGTATACAGGTATGCTATATGTCATATACATAAAGGAATATGAATCAATTTCACAATGTCCCTAACCAAACAATATCATATAAGTATGGGTGTTGTGCGTGTCATGGCAATTATTGACGGTGTGTGTGGCATACAATCAGTGCTCGTGCAACATGAGCCGTCAATAATAGTGCAGTGTCCTAAGGGTACTAGTTCAAGCACAACAAATAACTAAGCAATAAGGTGTATGCGCAACTATATATATGCAATAGAATATGCGACAATAACATAACATCTCTAGCTCAGATGCATAACGCCATGCGGGCGATTTTCCTATAGATGTTAAATCTACTCACCAACGCTCCTGGCTAAGTAAAGCCTACCACCTGTTTCCCCTTCTTCGTAGCATCCGAAGTCCCCGCCTGCGAACCTAAAACATAAAACAATATAATAAGTATATATTAGCAATAGAGCCAAAACACGTACAAACTATGCTGACCAACGCGACAACACAAAACATACTCTCAAGTGTTCGTATTGTGGCTAACGTGCATAGCGACACAACGAAACCAACTCAGAGTAACAGCAACACAGAACACGAACCGTATCGGATAACGTAATGCGTGAAACGAAATACAAGAAAACAAGCAAGTGATCCCAGATTTTTCTATACCAACGATTTGTAAAAGTTGCAAGTACCACGAGACCACATACAACCCCAGAGAACCCTACACTAAAACCAAAACCCTAACTCCCTAGTCTGGCCGCAATTTGCGGCCAGAAGCAATATATTTGCGGCCTAGACAAGAGGAAATTGGCTCGTATTTTGAGGGTAGGTTCTAGGTCACTACACTTGGTCACTGTGATGTGAACTTTTGCAATAATTACCTGGTTTGATAGCAGATCATCCCAGACGCCAAAACAACACTAAAAATACGATATTTACCCGAAACGATACATGACGCTATTTAAACTGAAACGACTAAGCTACGCAATACAATAAACACTTAATTAACAGAAAGAGATCATTACCTAACCAAAAGAACTAAAAGATCCTAGCTTCCCAAGCTCCAAGGCATCTAAGAGGCAAATCAAGTCCAAAGATGTGATTTTTGTGAGTTTTTGTAAATAATTGAGATGGATTTGTGAAGGATGATGAAGTATTCAGTTTGAGGGTGAGAGGAATGAGAAAATAAAAAGAGATAGAGAAAATGAGAGAGAGTGAATGATAAAGAGAGAGAGAGAGGTGAGTCTAGGGTGAGAGAGGTGAGTGTACCATTAGCATTAACTTCTCATTAATGCCTTCACACTACACCATGCCACCTCTTCTCACAAACAAAAGCCAAAACAAAAATCTCTCTCTCACAAACAAATATCTAGATATTTAGGGTTAAGGAAAAGCAAGGGATAAGATTAAAGCAATGATTAGATTAGGTTAAGTTGTCATGGTTGCTAAGAACAAGATTAGCACAAAAAAACCCTCACATTAACGTGCACACGTGCGTGCACGCCATAACAAATAATAATAAATTATTAATTAAATGTTATAAAATGTGAGGAACCCGAATTGGTAAACTTTTTACAGTAAAACCGCATTATCGTCTAAACTAACACTAACCGAAATCTAAGGCGTTACAATCGACACTCGAAAACATCATGAAACCCGTGTGCAGCATCGATACGTAAATCCTCATATCTCGGGTTCCATCAGTCCGGATCGGCCCATATCATCTCTCGACTCCGGTTGGTATCCTCCGGATATCCGCCGAGCCCAAATAGTATCACCGGTGGGTAGTGCTCCCGTGCCAGGCTCACCGTCTAACAATACGAGTCTTCTCGCCTTGGGGTACCTCACCGGGTCCACCATGTACCCGCAGATGGTGCCTACCGCTCCTCAAATCGGTTTTCACATGCCACTCTCAGCACCGAGAAAACACATGGTGGACTCACTGAAATATCATATCAAGAGAAACCGGGTTTTTTAAACAATACACACCTTCTTTTGAAATCACCACGGTTCTCAAATCCAGAAATCTCATGAAAACAGCGTATATCAATGCGTAAAATCATAAAGCATGATGTATGCGATATATGGTAGAAATGTAAGCATATCCATGTATCATGCAACTTAGAACAGTGATGTGATAATAACAGTATAGCATGCGTCATATCGTAATGATGCGAACATGGCAATTAAATCATGCAAGGAGTCATATCATGACGCATCAATTCTACTGTGTAGTGACATGTCAATTATCGATGATGAAGTGTGTGAGCCGACAAATCTGTGTAAGTGTAACATACGCATCATTAATAATGGGGCAGGTGTACTAGCACAGGTATAAGCAATGCAATGAGAATAACATGAATGCAGCATAAGGTAAATAATCAGCTAAATGCGATAAGGTATACGTATCTAACATGACCGAGTCGGTGAATTTATCAGTCGGCCTCCTCTAGTCAAGGGTAAGGATCAATCATCAATAAACTCATCACGTACGGTAACTCATCGTATGGTGTCATAAAACAATTTAGGATCCTAACAACTTATGTGACAAGGAGGGTATGTACCTCACGTCTCGTACGACATATCACTCAAGATTCACAACATTATCTATATATATATATACCTATCTCTCCAGTCACGTCCGCATCAATCTCGGATCATGGGACCGGTAAGGCATCAATCATCTCATATCGACTCGCATCCGTATACCCACATATCATCAGGTCATCTTATCAATCTAAAGTCTTATATTATCAACCTCATGTTATACTACTATAATCTCCTATTGGTTCTCTTTACAACTACTTATCTATATCTATCATATCATGTCACCTAAACCCTAAGCTATAGTTTTAAGTCATGGGATATCATATCTCCTACTAATTCCTTAACCCTATTCCTGACTTTCTAATATGGTTTCTCTAGCCATATCCTAATATTTCTAGTCTAGGTTTCCTTAACTGTATCTTATAAATCGATTTCCATCAAAACTTACGGGGGTGCTATACGCCATACACCCGACTTCCCCCATAGATATAGATATACTCACCTGGTCCTCGCTCCCCGAAGTCGATGATGCCAAGCTCTGCCGCCTCGGAATCCACGCGAAGGTACCTATAATAATACACAATCAAAATCGCTATTAACATGAAGTTCCGAAATCCAAAACGGCACGCGCATTGCTTATAGGTTAGAACCTATAACTTACACGTACAAAAATCAATCAAACAACCTTTGTTGTTGACGTACAAACGCCAACAACCCAAAACAATATCAAAGACAAAAACCCAAGTTTAAGAATCGCGGAACACGAAAACAGCAACCTAGGAAAATCACTCCCAGATTTCACCCTAGGCCAAACTAGAACATTTTGCACATTGGGTTGCCCTAGATATCTGATAAGGAAGCTACAGAGCCAAATTCACCATGTTTCACTCAGGTGTGGCCGCAATTTGCGGCTATAGGGGATTAATTTTCCGCCATAAAGTGAGGGGAGGGGCTCAGGTTTCAGGGGATGGACCATGGTTGCCTGCACGTCTCATGGTCATGGGAACTTATTAAATGGTTGTCTCGGGTCCAGGTCTCCAAATACACTCACAAAATCCACTAAAACCCGATATCGACAAATCTAAAGTTTGTATTTGGGGTTTGGTCACTGATCCAGGTCAAGAATCGATCTCTAAGGACTTGTAAACAGCCACTAGGCATCCCCTAATCCACACAACACTCAAACTCTTCTCTAGAAATTTTCTAACATCACTAATTAATACCAATTTAACTCTAAACTACTATAGGGTGCTATTATACTTTAAATTAAACTAGGTGGAAGAATTCTTACCTCATTTAGGCAACCCAAGAAAAACCCTAGCTTCTCCAAGTCCTCAAAATCAAACTTGGTCCAAATTATAGAGGGTGAAGAGGGGATCAACTTTAAAGAAAGGGGTTTAGGGTTTTGATGAAGCTTTCTAGATGATTTCATGGGTTGAAGTTGAGGGGGATGAAGATGAAGAAGGAGAAGAAGAAAAGAAATGGAGAGGAAAATAGGGCAGCCCCTCTCTCTCTCTTCCCTTATTCTCACCCTCTCTCTCACATTTTACACTCATACCCTTTCTCATTTTCTTTTCTTTTCTTTTATTTATTTATAACACCAAAATACATAATACCCCAAAACAACATTAGAAATAACATGTAATTCGAAACATAACATGACATGGTGCACTGGCCATGAAAAACTGTATAAACACGGATTTGGCTTAATTGCGATTAGTAGTGCACTAATCGGGTTTTATCCAAACTGCATATAATAAACTTTTAAAATGCCAAATCCGATAAATATAATTTTAAATGAATAAATCATTTTAAATCTTTAATTATTTCACAATTATTGGTATATATTTATACCATTTTACGAAAACCCCAATTTCGCAAATCAGGTATTTTTCGCCAAATATATTATTTTAATATTAAATTCCAAAAATAATATTTTATATTTTCTGAAATGCTACAATCTTCCCCCCTTAATGAAATTCGGACCCCGAATTTAAATTTAAACCCCCAAATACTAAAACATTTCAGTAATCAACTCAAATCGACGGGGCTCCGAAATCATGGAAGATATGGAAAACCACAGCGCATTGCGTGCGACTGGAAACGAATATAAAACTCAAAATTGAACTCCGTCAAGCGTCTCGCAAATCATCGGATTTGCACGCATATCATCGGAGTTACAATGGAGATACAGATCTCGAAATGCCCTACTGAAATCCATTATGCATAGTCAAATACTATAATACATATGTATACCACGCATTCTTGGAAAAATCTTAAAACTGAATAAAACACATGCAAAATCTTTTCTGAATTTCCGTGTGATGCGTAATTCACGGTACAAGGGGCGGACGTTCATTGTAAAGTAGTAAATATACATGTATATGTTTTTACTCAAATTATACGTTCCGCTGTTTTTAAAATATCCTGAAAGGTTTTCTTTTATAACGTTCGTGTCGCTCACAGACACGTAGGAAATAGTGAGACTATAGGTCCTTTTTGAAAACCTCTTGTTAAACTTTTTAATGCATGCAAAATACTCAGGTACTATCCTTAGATCAGTCCTGTTTGGCTACTACGCAATATAGTGCCCAACCTGAAAACAAGGTGCTCAAAAGCAAAATCAGCCTCAAAAGGCGTATCCAACAATCATGTGCGTCTGGTGCGCACGGAAATCAAATCCAAATACAAGCGCCACAATATGCACAAAAGCCAAAACTAAGTGCAACCGGTGTGCACGAAAGTATCTGTCCAGTGCAACGGGTGTGCACGACAACATCATCTAGTGCATCTAGAGTGCACGGAAATCTCAACCCGGTGCAACTAACCATGCACGAAGAAAAATCCCAAATCGAGTGCATCCGGTGTGCACAAAATACCAATCAATAACTCAAATATGTAAACAGCAACACCGAGTGTACCAAGGTGTATGAAATCATAAACGTGTGCAAAAAATACAAATCAATGCACTACAAGCACATATAAGCTATACCGAGTGCAGAATCAAATCGAGTGCGTACCACACGCACAAAATCAAATCAACTGTATGAAATCCTTGAAATCATAAACACGTGCTACCAAGGCACAAAATCGACATCAAGTGCAATAGATATGCACAAATCGCAAATCAACACAACGGTGTATAAATTATATATCAAGTGCAATAACTATGCATAAAAATGTAAAAACCCAGTAGGTGCAGCCATGGTGCACGAAAACTAATATCATGAAACTCAATCATCAAAACTCAAATCATAAACGTTTGCTTCTCGAACTCTTCCGAAGGAGGTAGATGAACAGTTGATGATCAGCCTGGATGCGTGAGCCCTCTTGGACTTCGTGATCTCTTCGGCTTGATGCCTTCTAACTTTAGCCTTTGGTCCTTTATATAGCCCTCAAAGAAGAAAAACTAGTTACCATATATGGTGACTCCCTAATATGGTGACTTTCCATGCCTGGATTCTGAGTCCCTGTCAGTATTGATTTTATGATTTTGGAAGATTTTTTATCCTGACATGTTGAACATCTTGATCTCTTGTACTGAGCTAAATCTTGCACAATATCTCTATGAATAATGTTAGTTTATTTATTAAATTAGAGAGAGTATCTTAATCACAATATATGGTAATAAATCTTTAAGAAACTTGATTAAGAATATTTAATATGCTATGCACTTTATATGGTAATAAATCTTTAAGAAACATGATTAAGAATATTTGATATGCTATGCATCTTTTAATTACTAAAATATTATGCATATATTTTGAAATATTATTCTAACCATTTATATGGTATTATATCTTTTAAGAATTGTGATTAGAATATAATATGCATATTTTCAATTACCAAAATAATATATAAATATAAAATGCCTATATTTTCCTTCATAATATTAATTATAATATATAAACATATGGAAAATAGTATTTTGTAGATAAATCCAAATATGTTTAATATTTATAATAAACACTTTTTATTATTTAAGAAATGTAAGGAAAATACTTATACCAAAGTACAATATTTTCAACTGAACAAATACCCCCAAACTTAACTTTGATCGTCCCGAGCAAACTAGTTATTCAAGAGAAAGAGAAAAAGAAAAAGAAAAACCTAAATAGCACACTTTCGTAGGCAAACACGATTGCACTGAGCACGTGCAACAAGCCGTTAAACCTCTAGGTGTCCCTAGTAGGAGAGTGTTGTCTCCTGAGGGTTTTCAGCGGATTACACCCACAAAATCCTATAATAAAAGAGAGATGGTGAAATTTACATATAAAGATAAGAACCATAAAAGAAATACTTTGAAAATTTAGAGTTTCAAACTATACTAGCTTTTCAGTTGTCATGAGCCCTATCTTAATAGTCATGAAAATATGTTAGAAATCACATCATCCCTCAATAAAACATCGTTTTTATTTTTCGTTCCTACCTTTCATCCAAACATCGATCATATACCCCTACGTATATGAATAGAACATCCCTACACTCAGAGAATTCAATTCAAGCTATCATACTCTTGTCCATCTACCTCAGTACTTTTTAATTTGATGAATATTTAGATTTGCTCACACATTTTCATGCGATCGTTAATACTTCTTGAGGTACTAACCGACCGATTGCTCATGTGCTTGCTGATTAGGTGATAGTATTTTCCTCGTCTTGCACCACCTAAGGCTTAGCAGTGACTCCCAAACCAGTTGGTCTAAGGCACTAGGAGATGAAGCACCCTCGCTATATTTTTTATTGCTGCCTTGGCGATAACAAAACCAGTGTTCATTTTTCTTTTCACCATTTTTTTATTTCCTTCATACTTTGGCTTTTAGACAAGAGCATTTCAAGGTATCCTCTACTATCCCGAGTTTCAAGACGTATGTAAGTGCATAAAGTAGGGTATCAACATTTAAATGTTTGGCTTCCAGAATAGAAACTATTTTTCAGACTTATTTTTATCCTCAGATTAGTGACTTCCTTCATCTTACTAACCCTTGGGACAACAGCTCATAACTACTTATTACCAGTTCGTTTAAGAAAACTTCTAATTTTCTTGGTTTTCTTAAACTATTCCTATCTTTTGGATGTAATTTTTCACTTTCTACTCTTTTGTTATAAAAGATTTTTTTTTAAATTTTTGAATTTTTTTTTGAAATTGTTGTGCTTATGCAAAATATGATGCAAATTGATGCGTAAATAAGCACAAACCTAATACCCCCAAACTTAACTTTAATCGTCCCGAACAAACTAGTTATTCAAGAGAAAGAGAAAAAGAAAAAGGAAAAGAAAAACCTAAATAGCACACTTTCGTAGGAAAACACGATTGCACTGAGCACGTGCAACAAGCCGTTAAACCTCTAGGTGTCCCTAGTAGGAGGAGTGTTGTCTCCTGAGGGTTTTCAGCGGATTACACCCACAAAATCCTATAATAAAAGAGAGATGGTGAAATTTACATATAAAGATAAGAACCATAAAAGAAATACTTTGAAAATTTAGAGTTTCTAACTATACTAGCTTTTCAGTTTTCATGAGCCCTATCTTAATAGTCATGAAAAAATGTTAGAAATCACATCATCCCTCAATAAAACATCGTCTTTATTTTTCGTTCCTACATTTCATCCATACATCGATCATATACCCCTACGTGTGTGAATAGAACATCCCTACACTCGGAGAACTTAATTTAAGCTATCATACTCTTGTCCATCTACCTCAGTACTTTTTAATTTGATGAATATTTAGATTTGCTCACACATTTTCATGCGACCGTTAATACTTCTTGAGATACTAACCGACCGATTGCTCATGTGAAATTATGTGAAATTATGTGTTTTGTAGTGTAACCGCAATCAATAACGGTGTCACTTGTAGCTAGCCGAGATGAGTACGGGTCGTCCGCATGGAAACGCGGAATATTTTATTCTTACTTTAGGCGTGTTGAGAAAGAAAGGAGGAAGAAATAAGAATGGTTGTAGGTTCTAGATCTATGTTAAACACGGATGCAAAATATAGATCTAGATTAATTATGGATGTAAGTTCAATATTAAAAGGGGGCTTGTAAGGTTCATTAGGATTTAGTAGTTATGGATGGTTAATTAAAGATTACTCTTTTTATCTTTTAATAGATTTAAAACTAGAACGACAGAGATGCATGTAGATTAGGGTTTCTGGAGGGAATAGGGTTCCCACTCTTAACCCCTATCTCGACATGGAACTCCATTCATATCTAGCCTTTACCAAAACAATCATTAATCTAATCTCTAATCGCGGTCGAGACTGACAATAAATTTGTAGTGCGTCCGATTAGGATGTTAATGATTCTTTTAGTAAAGTTTATAAACTTTATAGGACGTAAAAAGAGTTTAAGGATCTTCATCATCCATTAATCTACCCTAATCCTATGAACCGTAACAAGCGGAGAATTACTCGCGCATGTTGGGAAAAGAAGATGAAAAGACAGAGAGGGAAAACATAATGTAAAATGCAAAAGAATTAAATAAAACAACTACCTTTATTAATCAACTTGAACAATCTACACTTTATTCCTTATAAAATGATTACAAAAACTTGGTTTGCTTCTCGAACTCTTCCGAAGGAGGTAGATGAACAGTTGATGATCAGCCTGGATGCGTGAGCCCTCTTGGACTTCGTGATATCTTCGGCTTGATGCCTTCTAACTTTAGCCCTTGGTCCTTTATATAGCCCTCAAAGAAGAAAAACTAGTTACCATATATGGTGACTTCCTAATATGGTGACTTTCCATGCCTGGATTCTGAGTCCCTGTTAGTATTGATTTTATGATTTTGGCAGATTTTTGATCCTGACATGTTGAACATCTTGATCTCTTGTACTGAGCTAAATCTTGCACAATATCTCTATGAATAATGTTAGTTTATTTATTAAATTAGAGAGAGTATCTTTATCACTATATATGGTAATAAATCTTTAAGAAACTTGATTAAGAATATTTAATATGCTATGCACTTTATATGGTAATAAATCTTTAAGAAACATGATTAAGAATATTTGATATGCTATGTATCTTTTAATTACTAAAATATTATGCATATATTTTGAAATATTATTCTAACCATTTGTATGGTATTATATCTTTTAAGAATTGTGATTAGATATGATATGCATATTTTCAATTACCAAAATATTATATAAATATAAAATGCCTATATTTTCCTTCATAATATTAATTATAATATATAAACATATGGCAAATAGTATTTTGCAGATAAATCCAAATATGTTTAATATTTATAATAAACACCTTTTATTATTTAAGAAATGTAAGAAAAATACTTATACCAAAGTACAATATTTTCAACTGAACAGTACGCCCAAAACTGGCAGAGCAAGAACATCCGCTTACCTCCTGCTCACGGTCTGGCGTTTTCTGTCTCTGGGTCCTCATTTCTCTGTGGATTACCAATCTCGCAATCCTTCCGCTCATCGGCCCGTCCGGTGTGCTAACTGAAACGATTCAACTCTGGCACTTCTCTGGTCGTCTCTTGGCCAATTAATATGACCACTCATAACGCAGCACATCACTGGCGTCGGCCTTTGGTCCTCTGAATACACGTCACACATCTGATCCTGGGTGCAAATCTTATTGCAGCAGTGTCCTGGAAGGAACCTACTCAGGGTCTCTTCCGATCTTGCCTATGCCGAACTATACGGAGGTCGATACTCTTACAAAATCTTTTCTCGCTTTCTGGACATCTGCGTTCTCAGCACAGCTTTTCCTCGGGAACTGGTCGTATCTCACGCCTCTGTATACATATCAGATCTTTAATCTCAACGGGGAGTAGCAACAGCTCGTTGACATCTTGCACGAACCTCTTGTTCCACTCGTCTTTATTATCGTCTGATTCGACGTCACGTCATGATATCTGCGTACTGCAATTGTCTCGGCTACAGTCAATCCGGAGTCTCTCACACGGACTCGAAATCACTAACTCGGTATCTTCATCACTTTGTAGAAGATCTCTAGCCGAACACATCCTAGGGAACTTGTCCATACCATCGGAGGAATACTCAATACTTGTCCGTTCTCGATCAACTCACAACGCATCTGGGCGAGGTCCTCTATTTGAAGCTGTTCAGCTTACTGGTCTCCTATCACATGATCTTAGGACGAGGTTAAACATTTCGTTCGATTTGTCAAAGTCCCATAATTCCCCGAAAGCTCAACACCTGAGCGCAGTCTAATAATATCCCGTACATGCCACAGTACCTATGGACCAACCGTAGAAGGGCAAACCTAAGCCTCACTGATGGCATCGCCAACTGCCGCAAACCCTAAGGTTCAAAAACGGTTCCATGGTCATCATGTCGAGTTAGGGTTTCATTCTTCTAGAGGGTCCACAGAATTACTTGCATGTTCCTCCGAATACTTTAAACTTGGAAAAATGGGTTTTCTGACATTCGTTCGAACCTTTTAACTTCGCCTAGGCAACATGTGAATACTTTCCGTCTCTCAATTCAAGGTAGACTAGCTATCATCTGTCGTATCTCTTCCTGAAAGCTCCAGCGATATCAGCTCGTAAAGTTTGGAGGTGACATCCTATCAATCTCAGCAACAGCTAGGTCATCTGTCTGCACGGTAGATGACATCACAATCTCTGAGGTAGGCTGTACATCAACAGTCCTCCCACAACAGGCAGCCTCTATCCATGGCACGATCATCCAGTGCAAAACCAACACTCACCTCAATAAGATGTCACAACACAACACAACATCGAGATGTTCCCATGTCACCAGAAAACACAATGGTCAGTCCTCATCCACGATGAGCTTGCTCTGACCGCAACACTAGCAGCGGCTCAATCTGCGCTCTAACCATGGTGACAGGAACCTCAATCGTGTACCGATGGAAATAGATCAAGGGCAGGAAAGGAATCAACAGATCCAGAATGGATGCATGATCATAATGAGGAATGGAACCAATAAGGGTATGATCATGGAAGCAAATAGAATCAAGGATCATAATATATGTACATCCTAAGGTTTTTTAAGTGGAGTATCGTATTGTAAATATGCCGTGGAACATACGTACGGTACGTCACTCTACCCAAGCTACCTACTCCATCAATCAGGGTCAGCCTATGTAACAAAAGTTCGGGTCTAATACCCCCTGTCCAAGTCTAAGTTCCGTAAGGTCAAGCCTAGGTTCCGAATATATATAAACGCCCTAGACTCCACATAGTCAAATCTAAACTCGAACAAAGGTTAAACCTAGCACTCTGATACCAACTTTGTCACGAACCGAAATATTAGCTCGTGACCAGCACTTAAATCACGCAACGTCTAAAGGCGTAACGAAATCCAAGTAAGCTGAAACCCAGAGATCTAAATATTTTAAAGAAATAAATGATGTGCAGTTTTGAAATAAGGTAAAATGAAGAAAAGTTTTCTTAAATGCATAGAAAAGGAACATGAATAATGCAAGTGAAATTTACTAGATTGAAAACATATTTCGTCTTTTAAAAATTTAGGCAGCACCTCCTTTGTATATTTTGATCCAAAACCATAAATACAAGATAATATAAAAGGCAACCCCAAGCGGGAGCTAGCTCTTCGCCAAACGGCGGATCACAACCACGCAAGTGATAAAACAAGTATATGACGCCCAATCGGCGAAGATCAACAAAGAAAATAATGAATAAAGCAAGACATCAACCCAAAAAACGAATATAAAACCCATCGCTCAAATCTCGCACTACAAGTCTCACTAAGTCTTACTTAATACACAATACTAGTTTTGATTAATGGAGTTGACTAAATACAATATGAAATATAAATACAAGAGTGGGTACGATACAAATGTCCCACCTATCAAAGCAATCACCCGAAAGCAACTGTGTGCCAGCAATGCCACTACTGATCCATGCGGTCAACCTGCAAGAACTATGGCACACCGGGGGTGAGTTGCCAACTCGAAAGTAGAAAAACATCAACAAGTAAAAATCTAATAAAATAACGATTCCCTAGGTCAACTATATCATAAAGGTAATACTATGATATCTAGGGTGACCGTATCTGTATATGTGCCAACACTAATATCAATGTCAATCAGCATGTGGATATCATCCAACAATATAATCAATGTCTGTATGCAAGTGGATCCCGTCCACGTGTCAACCATTGTCACAACAACATCATGCATGTAAATATCATAAAAGCATATGCATGGAAGTATAAGGATATAAATCAACGTGTGTCCCTCGCGACACATCTAAATCATGGAACCTGGGTGTCCAGCATCGACACTCGAAAACATCATGAAACCCGTGTCCAGCATCGATACGTAAATCATCATATCTCGAGTTCCGTCAGTCCGGATCGGCCCATGGGCTCCGTCAGTCCAGATCGGCCCATATCATCTCTCGACTCCGGTCGGTATCTTTCGGATATCCGCCGAGCCAAAATACTATCACCGGTGGGTAGTGCTCCCCTGCCAGGCTCACCGTCTAACAATACGAGTCTTCTCGCCCCGGGATACCTCACCGGGTCTACCATGTACCTACAGAAGGTGCCTACCGCTCCTCGAATAGGGTTTCAGATGCCACTCTCAAAACCGAGAAAACACATGGTGGACTCACTGAAATATCATATCAAGAGAAACCGGGTTTTTAAAACAATACACACCTTCTTTTGAAATCACCACGGTTCTCAAATCCAAAAATCTCATGAAAACAGCATATCTCAATGCGTAAAATCATAAAGCATGATGTATGCGACATATGGTAGAAATGTAAGCATATCCGTGTATCATGCAACAGGAACGGTGATGTGACAATATCAGTATAGCATGCGTCATATCGTAATGATGCGAACATGGGAATTAAATCATGTAAGGAGTCATATCATGACGCATCAATTCTACTGTGTAGTGACATGGTAATTATCGATGATGAAGTGTATGAGACGGCAAATCTGTGTAAGTGTAACATACGCATCATCGATAATGGTGCAGGTGTACTAGCACAGGTATAAGAAATGCAATGAGAATAATATGAATGTAATATAAGGTAAATAATCAGCTAAATGCGATAAGGTATACGTATCTAACATAACCGAGTCGGTGAATCTATTAGTCGGCCTCCTCTAGTCAAGGGTAAGGATCAATCATCAATAAACTCATCACGTACGGTAACTCATCGTACGGCGTCATAAAACAATTTAGGATCCTAACAACCTATGTGACAAGGAGGGTACGGACCTCACGTTTCGTACGGCATATCACTCAAGATTCACAACATTATCCATATATATACCTATCTCTCAGGTCACGTCCGCATCAATCTCGGATCATGGGACCGGTAAGGCATCAATCATCTCATATCGACTCGCATCCGTATACCCACATATCATCAGGTCATCTTATCAATCTAAAGTCGTATATTATCAACCTCATGTTATACTACTATAATCGCCTATTGGTTCTCTTTACAACCACTTATCTATATCTATCATATCATGTCACCTAAACTCTAAGCTATAGTTTTAAGTCATGGGATATCTTATATCCTACTAATTCCTTAACCTTATTCCTGACTTTCTAATATGGTTTCTATAGCCATATCCTATAGTTTTCTAGTCTAGGTTTCCTTAACCGTATCCTTTAAATCGGTTTCCATCAAAACTTGCGGGGGTGCTAGACGCCATCCACCTAACTTCTCCCGTAGATATAGATCTAGTCACCTGGTCCTCGCTTGCAGAAGTCGATGACGCCACGATCCATCACCTCGGAATCCACGCGAAGGTACCTACAATAATACACAATCGAAATCGCTATTAACATGAAGTTCCGAAATCCAAAACGGCACGCGCATTGCTTATAGGTTAGAACCTATAGCTTATGCGTACAAAAATCAATCAAACAACCCTTTTTGTTGACGTACAAACGCCAACAACCCAAAACAATATCAAAGACCAAAACCCAAGTTTAAGAATCGCGGAACACGAAAACAACAACCTAGGAAAATCACTCCCAGATTTCACCCGAGGCCAAACTAGAACATTTTGCACATTGGGTTGCCCTAGATATCTGATAAGGAAGCTACAAAGCCAAATTCACCAAGTTTCACTCAAGTGTGGCCGCAATTTGCGGCCACAGGGGATTAATTTGCGGCCATAAAGTGAGGGGAGGGGCTCAGGTTTTAGGGGATGGACCATGGTTGCCTGCATGTCTCATGGTCATGGGAACTTATTTAATGGTTGTCTCGGGTCACTCCAGGTCTCCAAATACACTCACAAAATCCACTAAAACCCGATATCGACAAATATAAAGTTCGTATTTGGGGTTTGGTCACTGGTCTAGGTCAAGAATCGATCTCTAGGGTCTTGTAAACAGCACTAGGTATCACCCAATCCACACAACACTCAAACCCTTCTCTAGAAATTTTCTCACATCACTAATCAATATCAATTTAACTTTAAACTACTATAGGGTGTAAGTCCATGTCAGGCACCCCACGAACTTGCGGGGAGGCAGAATATATGAAAAACGATTATCAAAGCTTCGTAACACGGACTTGAGTACATGAATCGTATCTAAACCATTGCTAACTATATGCTAGAGGTTTAACTACTCGGATTCGAAGTTATACCTCACGTTACATATCCTTCGGGTCTTCATCGCTGTCCTCCACTCCTCGTAGGCTCCTTGGAACATCAGCACCTCAACGGCCTCCTCGAGTCAAAGTCGATCCACCCGAAAGCTCCTACGCCAAGCTTAATCATTAAATTGAGATAACTAGGTTGCTTAAAGTGCTAATCTAAGCTACCTAGGGGATATAGAGTGAGGTTATGGATGTATTAGTCTAGCTAACCCTTGATCTCAACACATGAGAGGTTAGGGTTAGGGTTTGAAGAGAGAGAGTGAGCTTGAGGAGAGAGAAGGTGAAGATGATAATGATAATGAGATAATGATCTATCATAATATATATGAAGCATTATTATTTATCCAAAAAAGAAAATAAAGGATTTAACAACCATGCTTCATAAATACAAATGGGTGATTCATCTCCATAAGTCATTAAGCATTTATGATGCATTAATGACATGGATGAATCACACAAATGAGTCACTAATCTCATTTAATGCAATGCCACCATATCCCCCAAGTCACCACTCTTCTAGAAGCTTCCTGACAAATTACGAGAACGCCCCTCCAATTCGTGAAAACATGGAAAAACTTTAGACTGTATAAATCCAATAACCTGATACTAGAATCTGGCTTAAACCAAAGCCGGCTAGTAAAAACTGTCCGAAAAGTCGTACGTGCGTAAACACACGTACGCGTCCGAACCCTTTTCGTAAAACCATACAACCTCTATATCGTTTCTCCTGGAGTAGGGAAACTCTCTGTGTGGGACTCTAAAGACTCGACACTACAGTGGCAGTGGGTTTAACCACAGACCGCAAGCGGCACTCGCTGTACGTAACGGTCCCTAGGTAGATGTCGATAAGAAGGACGATGAGGAAACCCATCCGAACTCCTATTGATCCTGATGTGACAATCTCCGTACAGTCCGGTCTGTTCGTCTAAGACTATCGCATATCGAGCCTAGGGGGCGGCAAGCGTCAGTCCCCTAATAGCTGTATAAGTCGTGTCGGAGCGAAGCCCATTACATCCCGAGAAGCTACTGGAACCTACCAGTATATCTCGCTTGCCTTATCCAGGGACTTTGTATAATGGCTCTCTGACACAGCGCGATATCATCTCCCAATACCGGGAGAGACGAATCCTGTCTAACCACTACTGCCTCCAAGTGCTCGGGACTGCACCCAACTGCTACCTGTTTGCACTATTCCTTTGAGCCGTGGTAGGGTAGCAATCTAAGAACAGCGGGACACACTCGAGGCGAAGTAGCAGTGTCAAGTCTGCGGACTATGCTGTACTCATGTCACCTGGTCACTGTTAACTGACGATGGGTATAATACCAACCAACAGTTCCCCTGCGAGTTCTGTCCGGTGTACCCGTAACCCAACGAGCACCTGTATACTATATCCAGTACAACGTACTGATGGCTGTGGGACAGACCATCTCCCCAACTGGGATGAGAAGCGTAGACACTAGTCTACTTCGGAGTATCGATGCCCTGTCTCGATAATCCTACGACTAGGGACCTGTATAGGATGTTTCTTATAGACTACCCAGCCCCCACTAGTGTGACTGCCATCACAACGCTGGTAATCAAGCAAAGAACCTATGGGCTCTACTAATATGTATAAGTGATACGTTACAAGAAACATATGCACATATTAAAGTAGACACAAACCAAATAGCATACTACCATTTTTAGCAAGACTGTATATACAACTGTGAATATCCTAAGCTTCCATTAAGTAATATACAATCTAGTATGATACAATAATGGCCCCTAGGGCATATACACTAACAATCTCCCGCTTGCACTAGGGCCATGAGCTGGCATATCGCAGACCTATCATTTCGAATAGCCTCTTGAACTGCGTCTGAGGAATGGCCTTTATGAATGGATCAGCAATGTTATTCTCCGTCTCTACTCTTTTCACCTCAATCTCCCGGCGATCTACGATCTCCCTGATCAGGTGATACCGCCTTAAGATGTGTCTGGACTTCTGATGGGACCTGGGTTCCTTCGCTAAAGCTATAGCACCGTTGTTGTCACAATACAGAGGTATTGGACCAACACTGGAAGAACCCACCTGAAGTTCTGTGAGGAACTTCTTCATCCAGACAACTTCTTTTGCGGCATAGCAAGCAGCTATGTACTCCGCTTCCATTGTTGAGTCAGCAACGGTCTCCTTCTTGGAACTCTTCCAACAAACCGTCTCTCTATTGAGGGCAAAGACATAACCCAACATGGACTTGGAGTCATCTTTGTCACTCTAGAAGTCGGAGTCGGCAAAGGCCTCCATCTGGAGGTCTTTTCCGCCATACACCAAGAACATCTCCTTAGTCCTCCTCAGGTACTTGAGAATGTTCTTTACTGCTATCCAGTTATTCTCCCCTAGGTTTTCTTGATACCGGCTTACTACGCTTAATGCGTATGCTACATCTGGTCTGGTACATAACATCGCATACATTTTAGAGCCTACAGCTGAAGCGTAGGGTATAATCGACATGCGATCCCTTTCCAAATTAGTCCTGGGAGACATATCTTTGGAGAGGGTGATTCCGTGACAAGCTGGTAGGTTACCTCGCTTAGAATCTTCCATACTGAATCTCTTCACTATGGTGTCTATGTACCTGAACTGCGAAAGTCCCAACATCCTTTTTGATCTATCATGATAGATCCGGATCCCCAGAATGTAGGTGGCATCACCCAGGTCTTTCATGGAGAATTTATGTGACAAGAATCTTTTGACTGACTGTAACATAGGAATATCATTTCCTATTAGGAGAATGTCATCCACGTACAAGATGAGGAATACTACAGCTCTCCCTACAATCTTACTGTAAATGCAAGGTTCATCTGGATTTTTGATAAAGTCGAATTGTTTGACAGCATCATCAAAACAGATGTTCCAACTCCGCAATGCCTGCTTTAGTCCATAAATGGACTTAAGCAGCTTGCATACTTTACCGCTGCTCCCACTCTGAATGAATCCCTCTGGCTGATCCATATAGACGCTCTCTTCCAAATTACCATTTAGAAAGGACGTCTTTACGTCCATCTGCCAGATTTCATAATCGTGGAGGGCAGCAATAGCAAGAAGGACCCGAATAGATTTAAGCATAGCCACTGGAGAAAAGGTTTCGTCATAGTCCAAGCCAGGTCTTTGACGGAAACCCTTTGCAACAAGTCTAGCCTTATAGCTTTCAACCTGTCTATCTACACCAATTTTCTTTTTGAAGATCCATTTGCATCCTACGGGTTTTACCCCATCTGGAGCAACGTCCAAAGTCCATATTTTGTTAGTGTACATGGACTCCATTTCGGTCCGCATTGCATCCTGCCATTTTACTGAGTCACCGTTCTGAATGGCTTGCTGGAAGCTAGTAGGCTCATCATAGTCAATAGTGCAATCCTCTCTATCCCCGTCTATGAGAAAACCGTAGTATCTCTCGGGCGGATGAGATTGCCTACTACTCCTATGGAGTGGCGTCGGGTTGTCCCGTTCTACTGAACCTTCTGGTTCTTTCAAGCTTTCAGTAATAGCTTGTGGTTCTGGAATTTCTACCAGTTCTACTACGCTCCCACTTGTTCCTTTTTCTAAAAACTGATGTTCTAGAAAGTGGGCATGACGAGAAACAAAAACTTTTTGTTCTTCTGCGTAATAGAATAGATACCCCTTAGAGTTCTTTGGATATCCCACAAACTTACAATGTACTGATCGTACCTCGAGCTTGTCCGCATGCTACTTTTTAACAAAAGCCGGACATCCCCAAATCTTTAGATACTGAAAATAGGGTTTCTTCCCACTCCACATCTGATATGGTGTGGTAGGCACAGTCTTGGTAGGAACTAGGTTCAAAAGATATGCAGCTGATTCTAGTGCATATCCCCAGAATGATCGCGGTAACTCAGCGTTACTCATTATGGAACGAACCATATCTAATAGGGTTCGATTCCTCCTTTCCGATACACCGTTGTGTTGTGGTGTGTATGGAGGAGTAAGCTGAGAGAGAATTCCATTCTCTTTTAAGTAACCCAGGAACTCGGCACTTAAGTATTCACCACCTCGATCAGATCTCAGTGTTTTTATACTCTTGCCTGTTTTTTTTTTCCACTTCATTCTTGTATTCTTGGAATTTCTCAAAGGCCTCGGATTTATGCTTCATCAAGAAGATATATCCATACCTAGAGAAATCATCCGTAAAAGTAATGAAGTAGGAATAACCACCTCGCGCATGTGTAGACATTGGACCGCACACGTCACTGTGTACGAGTCCCAAGAGCTCGCTTGCTCTTACCCCGTGTCCAGTAAACGGAGTCTTTGTCATCTTTCCTATGAGACAAGATTCACAAGTAGCATAAAATTGATATTCGAACGGATTCAAATATCCTTCTCTATGTAACTTAGTTAACCTTCTCTCATTGATGTGACCTAGTCTACAATGCCACAAGAAAGCCTGATTTAATTCCGGAGACTTTCTTTTAAGTGTATTCTGGACATTGAAAACCTGAGCTTGACTTAATACGTATATACCGTTATCTAATGTACCTGACCCAATCAGAACTTGATTTAGGTGGATGTTAACTACATCGCTTACGAATGTAAAATCATATGCCTCTCTTGAAAGTGAGGACACTGATTTGATATTGCAAGTCATACTAGGTACATACAGACAGTTACGTAGAATCAATATCTGCCCACTTGTCAAACCTAGGCGATATTCTCCCACGGATTCAGCGTCCGCGCTCATTCCGTTTGCAACTCTGAGAGACAAATCACCTACCTTCATAACTCTACGGTTTCTCAAAGCATGTAATAAATTATAGATATGAGATTCTGCTCCGGTATCTAGTACCCAGGAAGTAGAGTTAATTGACAAATAGTTCTCAATTACAAACACATTTGAGGCTGAAGCCACAACATGCTTCGTATCCTGGCTACTGGCTTCTAAAGCCCTGCAATCTTTCTGCAAATGCCCAATCCCATAACAATAGGAACGTCCCTCTTTTACTACATTCAGTCTCGAAATTTTTGCCCTTCTCTTCCCTTCTACTTCCCTGGTTTCCTTCAGGGTAGAAGGTAGAGGCTGTAGAATAAAGTCAGTATCTGACCTGTTTCCCAACGTGGTCTTCAGGTCCTGGAGCTCATCAATATAGCTAGTCATTGTAAGGACGTTGTCCCCTACAGATGACCCGACAGCCAACCTCGCTTGAATTAATTCGGTCGAGGTCTCGTATCTTGCGATATGAGACTGCTCTCCATATAAATCTTTGTTATGGAGAAAGATGGAAACCGAGTCCATCTTCTCGTGCTGGTTCTGGTATACGCCATCAACTGAAGCTAACACGAGGCATTTGGCTTTCGCTTTATCCTTTTCTCTTGTCTGGCAGATATCCATATCCGTGACGGTGGAAACTGGACCTGGGACGGCGGGATCTTGAGTAGTAATAGGTTGGTCCAGCTTGTCATAGGCAATGGACATCTGGACAGACCTTTGCCAGTCATATAAGTCAGATTCAGTCAATTTGTTATCTAGATGTAATCTATGTGTGGTCACAAGGTCGCTGCAATTAAGAGAGAGAGAAGAAAATACTATTAGCACGATGCTCTTGCAAGTTTAGAGTGGTTTTTAATTTATCTAAATAGGATGGCTCCCACTGTTTCTCGAATCCTTCCTCAAACCATAAAAGAAGAATTAGCCAGGACTATTTTCACCGTACAATACTTGCTTAACCGTTCAGCCAGGCCAGTGTCGATACTTCGAGGGAGGTTTTCCAACGCTTTCGCGAAGTTCCTTAATTAAATAACCTCTTTTCTCTGGGGGAGTAACCCCGCTGACACCTTTCTAGGCACCTACTTGGTTTATAGCATTGATCGTTAAGTGACGAATCTCCTGATAAGTAGTATATACTCACAGTAGGATCGGGATCCAAAATATCATCGTATGATAATGTTGAAGGAATCCTATCAACATTCATCAAACTCCAAAATGGTATGCATCTCTCTGCAAATTTCAGTTTCTTTAGAAATTCCCGATGTATATTTTTGCCCCATGCTCTTATGACCTTGGCGTTGGTCAAAATGTCATAAGTCACATGTCAAGTTCTACCTGTCATTATCCAGGTTAATTTGAACCCATCCGTACATATTCTTGACGTTGGCCAAAATGATAATACGACTGTCCCAAACTAACTCATCTATCTATGCAACAAATGAATACCCAGCAGCTACCAAACACTATGCCTTGGCGTTGGTCAAAATACATAGCTTGAATACTACTGACCATCCATAAGAAATGACGGAGGGCTACGACTGGTTTTGGCGAAACCGTGAATGTAGTGAACTTGATATAATTGAAGGAACCTGATAGCTTTTTAAAAGGAGTGGTTAAAGCTCCGCAATTAAAAATTCTGCTCTTTTAAAATAACCGAGTGGTTTCTTTTAAATTTGTTCCAACGATTTAACTTTGGTTTATTTTCTTTGCATTATAATAATGTGTCCCATCATTTATCCTATCATTGCAGAAAACAACGAAAATACCACGTTCTCTTATGCCATCTGCATTCGCCACTGGGTCCCGTCATCACTCGTTAGGTTACTTAACTAACGACAAAGCGGGGGCTGGGCTAGCACGGGTGTTAAACATAAGTGACGTCTAATAGCTATCATATATAGATATTGTACATTCGTCAGACGCAATAATAAGCATTCCAGATCACAGATGAACTTTATTGGATTTATTAGCAATCCGCATTTGCTTTGAGCCTGCAATAAAAGACGGATTACACAGTTGTGATGAATAGCCATTACCCCACCCTAGACCCCTACGGGTACGGCAAACTACCCGCCAAGTACCCGAAGTGAAGCGGTCTCCCTCAACAACGTGAGTAGGCCACTAAACACTTCGACATACCCGGTAGTTTGTGTACCCCACCTTGGGTCTATCCTAGGAGCAAAAACAGTAAAAAGAAATAATACAACGGTGGCTACAACCGCAACCTGGATGTGCCCCGCAAAAGAATATTACATCAAATTACATTTACATTGAATGAATGAATATTAAACACATCTCAAACCCCGGCTAATCATTACAACAGTCCAACACAGTTCAGATACACAAACAGTAAACATTTCAGAAATGTGCAACCCCCAGCCAACCGACATACTAGCAGTTAGGGGAGGTTTACGAACACATTAAACATTATAAATAAAAACCCAATTAGCAAATATCTTAGAACATCGATCGATTACCATATTCTGTGTCTACCCCAAAAGCAAACCTGTACAGAAGTAACCTGGGCAGAAATAGTTTATACAGGAAAACAAAACACCATAAAAAATGAATAACAGAGAAAATCGGAGTCAAAACCGAGTTGACTCTGCGGCGGATCCGAGCCAAAAGCACCATTTGGCCGCGGATCCGCGGCCGTCTTGTCATTTTGTGCGCTCGTATTTTCCCAGTATTCATAAAATTCCCTGCTGTGAATTTTAAGGCATATCAAATATTTTTTCAGACACGTTTAAAATTAACAGAAACTTAGGGTACGGGGTGTTTCGTTTTCGTGTTTTCCGTCGATCGAACTTCTAACTAGTTGCTAACAAGCTAGTAATGGTTTAGTTGGCTTTGATACCACTGTAAGTCCATGTCACGCACCCCACGAACTTGCGGGGAGGCGGAATATATGAAAAACGATTATCAAAGTTTCGTACACGGACTTGAGTGCATGAATCGTATCTAAACCATTGCTAACTATATGCTAGAGGTTTAACTACTCGGATTCGAAGTTATACCTCATGTTACATGTCCTTCGGGTTTTCATCGCTGTCCTCTACTCCTCGTAGGCTCCTTGAAACATCGGCACCTCAACGGCCTCCTCGAGTCAAAGACGATCCACCTGAAAGCTCCTACGCCAAGCTTAATCTCTAAATTGAGATAACTAGGTTGCTTAAAGTGCTAATCTAAGCTACCTAGGGGATATCGAGTGAGGTTATGGATGCATTAGTCTAGCTAACCCTTGATCTCAACACATGAAAGGTTAGGGTTATGGTTTGAAGAGAGAGTGAGCTTGAGGAGAGAGAAGGTGAAGATGAGAATGATAATGAGATAATGATCTATCATAATATATATGAAGCATTATTATTTATCCAAAAAAGAAAATAAAGGATTTAACAACCATGCTTCATAAATACAAATGGGTGATTCATCTCCATGAGTCATTAAGCATTTATGATGCATTAATGACATGGATGAATCACACAAATGAGTCACTAATCTCATTTAATGCAATGCCACCTTACCCCCCAAGTCACCACTCTTCTAGAAGCTTCCCGACAAATTATGAGAACGCCCCTCCAATCCGTGAAAACACGGAAAAACTTTAGACTGTATAAATCCAATAACCCGATACTAGAATCTGGCTTAAACCAAAGCCGGCTAGTAAAAACTGTCCGAAAAGTCGTACGTGCGTAAACACACGTACGCGTCCGAACCCTTTTCGTAAAACCATACGACCTCTATATCGTTTCGCCTGGAGCAGGGAAACTCTCTGTTTGGGACTCTAAAGACTCGACACTACGCTGGCGGTGGGTTTAACCACAGACCGCAAGCGGCACTAGCTGTACGTAACGGTCCCCAGGTAGATGTCGATAAGAAGGACGATGAGGAAACCCATCCGAACTCACACTGAGCCTGATGTGACAATCTCCGTACAGTCCGGTCTATTTGTCTAAGACTATCGCCTATCGAGCCTAGGGGGCGGCAAGCGTCAATCCCCTAATAGCTGTATAAGTCGTGTCGGAGCGAAGCCCATTACACCTTGAGAAGCTACTGGAACCTACCAGTATATCTCACTTGCCCTAGCCAGGGACTTTGCGTAATGGCTCTCTGACACAGCGCGATATCATCTCCCAATACCGGGAGAGACGAATCCTGTCTAACCACTACTGCCTCCAATTGCTCGGGACTGCACCCAACTGCTACCTGTTTGCACGACTCCTTTGAGCCGTAGTAGGGTAGCAATCTAAGAACAGTGGGACACACTCGAGGCGAAGCAGCAGTGTCAAGTCTGCGGACTATGCTGTATTCATGTCACCTGGGAACTATTAACTGACGATGGGTATAATACCAACCAACAGTTCCCCTGCGAGTCCTATGCGGTGTACCCGTAACCTAAAGAGCACCGGTATACTATCTCTAGTACGACGTACTGATGGCTATGGGACAGACCATCTCCCCAACTGGGATGAGAAGCGTATACACTAGTCTACTCTGGAGTATCGATGCCCTGTCTCGATAATCCTATGACTAGGGACCTGTATAGGATGTTGCTTATAGACTGCCCAGCCCCCACTAGTGTGACTGCCATCACAACGCTGGTAATCAAGCAAAGAACCTATGGGCTCTACTAATATGTATAAGTGATACGTTACAAGAAACATATGCACATATTAAAGTAGACACAAACCAAGTAGCATACTACCATTTTTAGCAAGACTGTATATTCAACAGTGAATATCCCAAGTTTCCATTAAGTAATATACAATCTAGTATGATACAATAATGACCCCTTGGGCATATACACTAACATAGGGTGCTATTAGACATTAAATTAAACTAGGTGGAAGAATTCATACCTCATTTGGGCAACCCAAGCAAAACCCTAGCTTCTCCAAGTACTCAAAATCAAACTTTTCTTGGTTCAAATTGTAGAGGGTGAAGAGGGGATCAACTTTAAAGAAAGGGGTTTAGGGTTTTGATGAAGCTTTCTAGATGATTTCATGAGTTGAAGTGGAGGGAGATGGAGATGAAGATGAAGAAGGAGAAGAAGAAAAGAAATGGGGAGGAAAATTGGGCAGCCCCTCTCACTCTTCCCTTATTCTCACCCTCTCTCTCACATTTTACACTTATACCCTTTCTCATTTTCTTTTCTTTTCTTTTTTATTTATTTATAACACGAAAACACATAATACCCGAAAACAACATAAGAAATAACATGTAATTCAAAACATAACATGACATGGTGCACTGGCCATGAAAAACTGTATAAACACGGATTTGGCTTAATCGCGATTAGCAGTGCACTAATCGGGTTTTATCCAAACTGCATATAATAAACTTTTAAAATACCAAATCCGATAAATATATTTTTAAATGAATAAATCATTTTAAATCTTCAATTATTTTACAATTATTGGTATATATTTATACCATTTTACGAAAACCCTAATTTCGCAAATTAGGTATTTTTCGCGAAATATATTATTTTAATATTAAATTCCAAAAATAATATTTTATATTTTCTGAAATGTTACAGGCCCTCGTCGGGGTCTCGATAAGTATACACTAGTCTACTCTAGAGTATCGATGCCCAGTCTCGATATGTAATGTTTTAAAAATAAATAAATAATTAATTAAATAAATAAAATTCTTTAGGTGAATTTTCTGATAATCGGTAAAATAAATCGTATTTTCCGTAAAATTCAACTACAATTATTTTTCAATATAGATTTAAATATGCCTATTTTAACTATATAATTGCTAGTATTTGGTATTTATTTAGTCACTTATAAATTATTAGTTTACCTAAATATTTTTCCTTAAGTAATTATTTTTAATATTAACATAAGCTTTTAATTTTACATTAAATGGGTGCAAATTATAAATTGCAATGGGTTAATTTGATAAATGTGAACCATGACATATTAGAATTAAGATTGTTGCATTCTCTTCTCTTCTTTAATTGGTTTCAAAATTCTAGAGAATTCTAGGGTGAAATTGAAGTAAGAAAATAAGTAAAATAAAATAATTTTGAGAAGACTTAAAAGAGTCATTAATTAAGGAATTCTTCTACACATTTCTACACTATTTCTCTCTCTCCCCTCACTTCCTTCCTCATGGCCGAAATTCCCACCATGGCAGCCCCTCATTTCTCCAACTCCTTCTCACTTCAAAAATTAATCAAAATTCATGAAAAAATCCAAAATAAAAGCTCAAATTCACAATCCAATCTCTACTCATTATTCTCCGGCCTATCTAGTATGGATCTTGGAGCAAAGTTAGCACTTTGGAGGCTATGATTTTCAAGTTTGATCTCATGTTTATTGAGGTATAATTCTAACCCTAGTGTTAATTGTAGGTTAATTACTATAATTTAATGAATTTCGGTATTTAATTAGGGTTCTAATTGCTAACTTGAAAATTCAAGAAATGGTTTTTAAATCAAGTTAGGATTTTTACTTCATCATTAAGTATGCAATGTGTAGTTTAACTTGTTAGGTAATGCTAAACCTAATCTAGAAGCTAAATTGTAAATTGTTACAATTAATTTGTTTGAATTGCATGATTTTTGCAAACTAGGTTTTTGTAAAATATATATATAGGTGAGATAAAATTCTAGTGAGAATTTTTATCAATTATTCATAGTTTTAATCGGTATATTAACATGTTAATTGAATGCAAAACCTAATCTAGTTACCAGTTTGCTAGTTTTTACTTTAAAATTGTGATAAATATGCTAATTTTGCTAACTAGGTTTTTAGAAATTGATTAAATAATTGGGATTAAAATCTAATTAGGGTTTTATGACATTATTAACATTATAAATTGTAGTTTAACAATTTAGTTCATGCAAAACCAATCTTAGTTTTTGAATTGTGAATTTTGCTTTAAAAAGTGTTAAAATTTGATATTTTTGCAAACTAGAATTTAGGATTTAATACAAATTGATGAGATTACATTATGGTGATGGTTTGTGTGACTTAGTTATAATATTTAGTGAATATTATGGCCATTAGTTTTGTTAAAATATCAAGTTTCGAATTAAAACGAAAAGTGCTTTCTAGGTTTTCTGAAATAAATCGATTTGATTTATTTTGAGATTTTGATGAGTTGTAATCTATTTCATATTATAATTAGTGAGTTTTGGAACGACGATTTGTACATTTGTGTTTTATCTCGAACAATCGGTGTTTGTACGCCGAAGTTGAGGGTTACTGGGTTCTTTTGCATGAGCGGGTCATAGGTTTTAACCTATGCGCATTTCGTACGCCGTTTTGGTTTTATCCGCGATTCGGTTTATGATATACATATATGTTTGCATATAGGTACCTCTCACGTGGACTTCGGACGATGAAGAAGAGGATGACGGTATCGACTTTGGCAGACAAGGACCAGATGAGTAGATGCATATCTATGGGGGAAGTCGGGTGGATGGCGTATAGCACCCCCGCAAACGTAGAATAAGGATATTATGTACTATTATTAGGAAGTCGGACGTGACCTTAGATTCTTGGCGAGTAGGGTACTATTGAAGACTTAAGTTGGATTAGACTGATTTAGAAAGACTTAACCAGAGGATGATTAACATGGAGAGAATTCGTAAGTTTCATGTAGACACACACACGCACACACACATACACTTGACTTGGTGTATATGTATATATATGAATGTGTGTAGGTTCCTATATATATATATATATATATATATATATATATATATATATATAACATATACACGTGATATGAGGATATTATATGATACCTGGGGATAAGTCGGTATGACCGGGCATGATGCCGTGAGATATTAGATATACAATCGAATTATGATATGGGATGTATTATGATATTAGGGGATCGTTGGGAAATGAGAAAATGTATATTTATACATAAATGATAATAAGTGATGATGACATTGAAATGTACGAGACTCTAGAATAGAACCCGGATTGTAATATGTGACTTAATCACGATATGATATATGACATGTTATTTTAGTGGATCATTTGATGATATATATTTACACAGACAATGATATATGTTTGATGATATTGGGATGTATGCGATTATAGTACAGTACCCTTGATCATGATATTGTTTGATGATGATACTATACGAACGATGATGTATATATCTGATCGTTGACCCGTACCCTGAATTTGGGATGCCGTACGATGGATTTTACTGTACGAGGCATAGATGTGATGATTGATCCGCACTCTTGACTCGAGGAAGTCATACTACATACGTGACGCTATTGAGGCTGGATCGCCGACTACTAGAGATATTGACTCACACTTTAGGAGGATTCTTCTTACCTTTCGACTAGTGTCTTTAGTTAGTTCCTCAGTTGGTTAGGTAGATCTTAGTTTAGGCTCGAGTCATACTTATTTTCAAAACTAACGAATCGTGCGCATTTTTAAAGACAGCCTGAGAGATACTACGGATTTTTCAAAGAACATATCTTTTCTTAAAAACCCCATATCCCCTAATTTTCTAAAAACCATGATTCGTGCTTTTTCAAACAACAAATTGTATGACTCGTAATTAGTATGTATTCTCTAGTTGTGTGTTTACTACACATTCACCGTTATATTCATGTTGTATTCATCGCATTGCATATTCATACATATGTTTCTTTAGCTAATATGAAACTCTTCCTGTTAGGACACTAGCACCATTACCGATGATGCGCATGATCTACGTACACTTATTTGCCGGCTCACACACATCATCATCGATTGCCATGTCACGTACACTTTAGAACATATTATCTTTTTATTGATATAATCAGCTAAATGCTAGTCCTATATAATATTGTGTGATTACTCTCATGTGTTGGTTTAGACATTGCATTTATTACTTAGACACTTCATGCATTCACATTTTCATATTATCATGCAGTATTGTGGGGCTTATACCGATACTCATTATTTACTTACTCATGATTTTGGGATTTTGGATTTCTACGAGAATTCTGGATTTTGGGGGAAAACCGCAAGAATTTAATAAAAGCTTATTATTATCATTTTTAAAATGTAAGTTGCGGTTTTCTCATGATGTATGGGTCGTCCACCATGAGTTTTCATGTTTTATGTTGGATTTTGAGACTCGATTAGAGGAGTGGAGGAACCGTCTCGGGTACATGGTGGGCCCGGTACGGTACCACGGGGCGAGAGTGTTTTTGTGGGGATGATGATGAGCCTGGCTGGAGAAGACTATTTACCGGTGATGTCTGGCGCGGCGGATATCCGGAGGATACCGACCGTTGTCGTGAGATTTGATGATATGGGCCAATCCGGACTGCCGGAGCCCGAGATATTGAGACTTCGAGATATTGAGACATTGAGATGTATATGTTTTGTATCGATGCTTGACACGGACTTCCATGGATTTCATTGATGATGTTCAGATTATCATACAAATTTTACTATGATAAAAGTTAAGATTTTCTTATACAGATATGTCCAGATTTCATGATTGATTGTTTTACATTCATGATGCATGCATACTCATACACATGACATGTTACTACTGTTAGTGTATATGCCCTAGAGGCCATTACTGTATCATACTAGTATGTATATTACTTGATGGAAGCTTGGGATATTCACAGTTGTACAGACAATCTTGCTCAATATAGTAGTATGCTACTTGGTTTGTCTCTGCTTTAATGTGTACATGTGTGTTTATTTATTATATCACCTATACGCATTAGTAGAGCCCTTAGGATCTTTGCTTGATTATCAGCGTTGTGATGGCGATCACACTCGTGGGGGCTGGGTAATCTACAAGCACATCCTTATACACGTCCCTAGTCGTGGGAGTATCAAGATAGGGCATCGATGCTCCGGAGTAGACTAGCGTATGCGCTTCTCATCCCAGCACGGGAGACGATCTGTCCCACAGCCGTCGGTACGTCGTACTTGAGATAGTATGCGGGTGCTCGTTAGGTTATGAGTACACTGGACAGGACTCGTCGGGAACTGATGGTTGGTATTATACCTATCGTCAGTTATCGGTTCCCAGGTAACATGAGTACAGCTTAGTCCGCTGACTTGACACTGTCACTTCGCCTCGAGTGTGTTCCCACTGTTCTTTGATTGCTACCCTACCACGGCTCTACTGAGTCGTGCAAACAGGTAGTAGTTGGGAGCAGTCCCGAAGCACTTGGAGGCAGTGACGGTTAGACAGGATTCGTCTCTCCCGGTATTGGGGGCTGACATCGCGCTGTGTCTAGGAGAGCCATTACACAATTAGTCCCTGGCCAGGGCAAGCGAGATGTACTGGTAGGTTCCAGTGTTATGTCAGGGTGTTCTGGACTTCACTCCGACACGACTTGTACCGCTATTAGGGGTCTGACGCTTGCCGCCCCCCTAGGCCCGACATGCGATGTATCAGACGAACAGACCGGACTGTACGGAGATTGTCACATACAGACTCAGTAGGAGTTCGGATGGGTTTACCTCATCGGCCTTCTTATCGACATCTACCTGGGGACCGTTACGTACAGCTAGTGCCGCTTGCGGTCTGTGGTTAAACCCACTGCCAGCGTAGTGTCGAGTCTTTAGAGTCCCACACAGAGAGTTTCCCTGCATTGAGCGAAACGTGTAGAGGCCGTATGGTTTTACGGCAGGGCTGCGATCAATTACGTACACTTGTGTGCGTGTGGTGTTCGGGCAGGCAGTACTAGTGGGCTTTGGTTTAAGCCGGATCCTAGTATTGCATGGATGGATTTGGTTTGTCTTCTGCGCATCCGCATTCTACGGAATACGGATGCAGGTGTGTATGCACAGTTTTCCGGAGCGATGAAGGAGGAGGTGCCTCATTAGGGTTTTGGCAGTTGGTTCGGCCAAAACCGCTATGTGGCAGGCTCATTAGGGTTTTGACAGTTGATTCGGTCAAAACCATTTTGAGGCCGACTCATTAGGGTTTCGACAGTTCGTTTGGTCAAAACCATTATGAGCCGGGGACATTATTTACTAATCCTTTCATTGATAATTTTGTTATGGCTAATTACATTGACCATTTGACCATCTTGACTTTGTTGACCATTTGACCAAAGTTGACTTGGATCTTCTTGGAAGATCTAAAGTATTCTTTGGTTTTCTTTTTCTTTTGTTATGATAATGGTCATGTCATTTGTAGCCATCACCTTTATCTTGATGGGATTAGTAATCATAATGTTTATGCTTTATTGCAACCATGGTTAGTTTTTCTCTTGGTTAAGCTTTTCATTTGCTCATTCTCATTCTCTCTCTTGAAATGAGAAGCTCCATGGTTGCTAGAAAATCTCCTTCTTCTTCCTCCTCTTGATTTCTCCTTTGATCTCATGTGTTGAGAGAAAAATGATTCTACTTGACAAACACATCCATACATCTTCTCTACACAACCTAGGGCTTCTAGATTAGCAATCTCCTTGCCCTAGTTACCTCGGCTTGAGGTGGAGCTCGGTGTAAATCTCTCGGGTGGATCGTCTTCGACTCAAGGAGGCCGCGGAGGTGACCGAAGTCCGGATCAACCATTGAGCAAGCAATGAGAAGAACAACAAGA
Source organism: Agapanthus africanus (assembly GCA_030015575.1). Taxonomy (NCBI): domain Eukaryota; kingdom Viridiplantae; phylum Streptophyta; class Magnoliopsida; order Asparagales; family Amaryllidaceae; genus Agapanthus; species Agapanthus africanus. The sequence continues at coordinate 127,617,140 of JASDDO010000016.1, read as the reverse complement.
AGAGAAGAACATCAAAGAAGAACAACAACAAGAAGTGAAGGAGTTCAAGTTGAGGTATAACCCCTAACCGAGTAGATAACATCTCATGTTAGGTTGCTAGTGTATTTTTAGCAAAGATCCGGCTTTTACGGTCCATGTTGCCAAGTCCAGAAAAATTTTTGTTTTACCGTTTCCGCAACCCCGTAAGTACCGGGAGAGGTAACGTGGACCTAACAGTGGTATCAGAGCCTAACTAAACATAAACTAGCTTGGTAGTAAAGTGTATCGAAGTTCGAAACGGAAAAATCGAAAAAACCAAGTTACAAAAACCTGAGTTTCTGTTAAAATTTTTTCTGGTCAAAACAGAATTTGTTATACTCCAAAAATCATCTCAGGGTTTTTAGAAGAAAGCCACCAAAAACGAGACAGCGACTCCACCAAAGCGCCGCGTTTCCGCGGTAATAGCAAGCTATTACAGCGGAACCGCGGCCAACTTGGTGAGTTGCTGCGTCGTTTTTGGTGCAGAGTGTTTCTGACTTGGTTTTAGGATTTTTAAGATATATTATATGTGCCCAGATTTTCCAGAATAGAAATTTGTTTTTGGGGGTCTATAATTCCGTATTTTTTCCGAACTTCACTACATTTTGACTATGTTGGTTATATCTGTGATGTTTGTATGTATTGAACGTCGGCTAATCGCTATAAGTCGATTAGTCGGGGTTATACATCTCTGTGATCTGTGTTTGATATTGGAATGTGTATATGAACTCGTTGGATTGTCGTGGATGAATAGCCGGGGTGGATGTGAGATGAGAGTTTCTTTTTCTTTCATTCATGTAATAAATTTGTAAATTGATGTAATATTATTTGTATGGCCGCACAACCGGGTCGGGGTTGTAGCCGTCATTGTATAATTCTTTTTACTGTTTTTGCTCCTAGGATAGACCCATGGAGGGGGTGCACAAACTACCGGGTATCTCGAAGTGCCGAGTGGCCTACTCATGGCGTTGAGGGAGGTTGCTTCGCTTCGGGTACTTGGCGGGTAGTTTGCCGCACCCGTAGGGGTCTTGGGTGGGGTATTGGCTATTCATCGCGACCGTGTAATCCGCTTTTCGTTGCAGGCTTGAACGAATCGCGGGTTCCTAGTATATCCAAAGTGTTCATCTGTGATCTGGATTGACTATCGTTGCAGTATTGCTATATATAATAACTATTTAGGCGTTGCTTATGTTTTACAGCCGCGCTAGCCCAGCCCCCGCTCTGTCGTTAGTTAAGTAACCTAACTGGCGATGACGGGGCCCCGTGGCGAATGCGAATGGCATAAGCGTACGTCATATTTTGGTTGTTTTCTGCAATGGTAGGATTTAAATGATGGGACGCATTAAAAGAACTAATGCAAGAAAATAAACCTAAAAGACGTTGTTGGAACAATTTTTCAAAAAGCTGTTATTGCAAGGACGTTCATTTTTGTTTTGCATCGCGGTATTCGGTTGTGAATGCCCAGCACCTCAGTCGACGAGGCAAGGGCCGAGATCCCTTCACCGGGAGTGACCCCTTGGACAAAAGTTTGCGTCAGGGTAATAACTTCACTATAGTCGATTATTCTTGCTTTGCATCGAGGTATTCAATTTGGAATATCCTGCACCTCATTCGACGAGGAAAGAGCCGAGATCCCTTCACAGGGAGTGACCTCTTTAGCAAAAAGTTTTCGCCACTATATTTTCAAAAAAAAACTGTATCATGTTCCTTCAACGATATCAAGTTCATTACGTTAACGGGTTTTCGCCAAAACCCAGTCGTAGCCCTCCGTCGTTTCGGATTGATATTGCTTAGTATTCGTGCTATGTATTTCGTGCTCAGCCGAGGCGTGGTGAACGGTAGCTATGTAATATTTTTCCGTAGGATACAAAGTGATTGGTTAGGACAGTCGTGCGGTCATTTTGGCTCAGTCAAGGACTCGTACGGATGGGTCTAATGCAGTCAAGATAATGACGGGTTGAACTTGACTAGGATCCTTTGATATGTTGGCTCAGTCAAGGTCACTTGGGTCCTAGGGGCAAAAACCACATCGGGAGTTTCAAAAGAACTGAAACTTGCAGATTTAGCATACCTTCTGGAGTGTGGTGACTAGAGTGGATTCCATCTAGGTTATCACACAATGACAGTTGGATCCCGATCCCACTGATGAGTTGGTTTACTCTCGGGAGATTATTTCACTTAACGATCAATGCTATAAACCTAGTAGGTGTCTAGAAAGGTGTTAGCGGGGCTACGCCCCCAGGGAAAAGAGGTTCTTTAATTAAGGAACTTCGCGAAAGCGTTGGAAAACCTCCCTCGAAGTACCGACACTAGCCTGGCTGAAAGGTTAAGCAAGTATTGTGACGTGAATTAAAACCCGGCTAGTTCTTCTTTTAAAAAGGTTTTAAGAAGAATTTGAGGAAACAGTGGGAGACATCCTGGTTAGATAAATTAATAAACCAATCTAATCTTGCAAGAGCATACGCTGAGTGTTTCTTTTCTCTCTCTCCAGGCAGCAACCTTTTCACGCCCTAATCAAGATAATAAAATGTATCGCTTGACCGATCCGAATTCTTATTCGGGAATGGGGAAAGTTGGTTCAGCTCTAACTTGTGACAACAGTCATGAGAATGGGAAAGGGGATTGTATGGATTTTCAGGACACCCAGTTGAAGAAGAAGCATGGTTTTGCATCTACTTCAGGTGTTCTTGTAATTGAGAACTGTTTTACGGTCAGCCCTACCTCCTGGGTACTTGATACCAGATCAGGATCTCATATCTGTAATTTATTGCAGGGACTGAGAAAAAGTAGGAAAGTTGCACCGGGTGATATGTCGCTCAGAGTAGCGAACGGAGCACAAGTTAATGCGGCAGCCGTCGGTGAATATCACCTAGTATTGCCAAATGGCATGACTATGATTTTGAACGATTGCTACTATGTACCCTCCATGGTTGGCAACATCATATCAGTTTCTTTACTCGATAAAGATGGATATAACTTTGTTCTTGAAAAGAATATCATGAACATTTACCTTGATAAGGTACTGGTTGCAGAGGGTACACTGTGTAATGGTATCTACGTTCTAAATCAGAATACAGTTCTCAATATACAAAACACACGCAAGAGGAAGAATTCAGATACGAATGAATCCTACTTGTGGCATTGTAGACTTGGTCATATCGGAGAGAAAAGACTGAGTAAGTTGCATAAAGATGGACTCTTGGATGCGTTCGAGTTTTCATCTTATGAAACTTGTCAGTCTTGTCTCAAAGGGAAGATGACCAAATCTCCGTTCACCGGACATGGAGAAAGAGCAGCAGAGCTCTTGGGACTCGTACTTAGTGATGTATGCGGTCCAATGTCTATACATGCAAGGGGTAGGTTTTCGTACTTCATCACATTCACTGACGATCTCTCTAGGTTCGGATATGTGTATCTGATGAAACACAAATCTGAAGCTTTTGAGAAATTAAAGGAATTTAGAAACGAAGTAGAGAACCAGACAGGCAAAAGTATCAAGATCCTCCGGTCTGACAGGGGAGGGGAGTACTTAAGCACGGAATTCCTAGATTACTTAAAAGAGAATGGTATTCTCTCTCACCTTACTCCTCCTTATACACCACAGCACAACGGTGTATCGGAGAGGAGGAATCGTACCCTTCTGGATATGGTTCGCTCCATGATGAGTAATGCAGAGTTGCCTCTTTCATTTTGGGGACATGCGCTTTTGACAGCAGCATACCTATTGAATGATGTTCCGTCTAAATCAGTGCCTAAGACTCCGTTCGAGATATGGAATGGAAAAAGGCCATATCTTAAAAGATCTAAGATATGGGGTTGTCCGGCCTATGTAAAAGTACAAAATCCGGACAAACTTAAGGCACGTTCAGTTCTATGTAAATTTGTGGGATATCCTAAGAACTCCGCAGGATATCTGTTCTACCGCACCGAGGAACAGAAGGTGTTTGTATCTCGCCACGCCACCTTTTTAGAGTGGCAATTTCTTGCAAAAGAAACAAGTGGGAGTTCGGTAGAACTGGAAGAAATTCAGCGACCACAAAATGAAACTGAAAATTTGACAGAACCTCAGAATTCAATAACCCCAGAAGAACCTCAGCCACTCTGCAGATCTGGTAGGATTTCTCATCCGCCCGAGAGATACTACGGTTTTCTCATAGACGGGGATCGAGAGGATTGCATCTTGGAAGAAGATGACCCTACCAGTTTCAGGCAGGCCATTATCAGTAGGGACTCTGATAAGTGGCAGGAAGCAATGCAATCCGAAATGGAGTCCATGTACGCCAATAAAGTGTGGACCTTAGATATTGCTCCACCTGGGGTAAAACCCGTTGGATGCAAATGGATCTACAAAAGGAAACTTGGTGTAGATGGGCAGGTGGAAACCTATAAAGCTAGACTCGTTGCAAATGGTTTTCATCAAAGACCTGGTTTGGACTATGACGAGACTTTTTCTCCGGTGGTTATGCTCAAATCCATTCGGATCTTACTTGCCATTGCTGCCTTCCATGACTATGAAATCTGGCAGATGGATGTTAAGACGGCTTTCCTAAACGGTTGTTTGGAAGAGTGCGTTTACATGGATCAACCAGAAGGTTTCGTAGACAGTGGGAGCAGCGGAAGGGTGTGCAAGTTGCTTAAATCCATTTATGGATTAAAGCAGGCATCGCGGAGCTGGAACATCTGTTTTGATGAGGCAATCAAGGAATTTGATTTCATCAAGAACGAAGACGAACCCTGTGTATATAAGAAGATTGTAGGACGAACTGTCGTATTCCTAGTCTTGTAAGTGGACGACATTCTTTTGATAGGAAATGACATTCCTATGCTACAATCGGTCAAGCTTTTTTTGTCACAAAGGTTCTCCATGAAGGACCTGGGTGATGCCTCGTACATTCTGGGGATCAAGATCTATAGAGATAGATCCAAGAAACTGTTGGGACTTTCACAGTCCAGGTACATAGAGACCGTACTAAAGAGATTTAGTATGGAGGGTTCCAAGCGCGGTAACATACCCGCATTGCACGGAATTACCCTCTCCAAGAAGATGTCTCCTAAGACTGACGAGGAGAGGGTTCGCATGAGCACTATACCCTACGCTTCGGCGGTAGGATCTATAATGTATGCGATGCTATGTACAAGACCAGATGTAGCTTACGCATTGAGCGCGGTAAGCCGGTATCAGTCAGACCCAGGGGAGGACCACTGGACAGCAGTGAAGAACATTCTCAAGTACCTAAGAAGGACTAAGGAGATGTTCCTGGTTTACTGTAATGGAGACCTCAGGGTCGAGTCCTTTACCGATTCAAGCTTCCAGAGTGACAAAGATGACAGCAAGTCTGTCTCGGGTTTTGTGTTTACCCTCAACGGAGGGGCGGTATGTTGGAGGAGTTCCAAGCAGGATACCGTCGCAGACTCGACGATGGAGGCTGAATACATTGCTGCAAGCGATGCCGCAAAAGAGGCGGTCTGGATGAAGAAGTTCATTAGTGAACTTCAGGTGGTTCCGTCCATTGTTGACCCAATACCTTTGTATTGCGATAACAATGGGGCTATAGCTTTAGCGAAGGAACCAACATCCCATCAGAAATCCAGGCACATCTTAAGGCGGTATCACCTGATCAGGGAGATCATTGATCGACAGGAGATCGAGGTGCGGAGAGTGGACACAAAGGACAACACTGCGGACCCATTCACAAAGGCTTTACCCCAGACTCAGTTCGAGCGGCTGATCGAGATGATAGGTCTTCGATACGCCAGTACATGGCCTTAGTGCAAGTGGGAGATTGTTAGTGTATATGCCCTAGAGGCCATTACTGTATCATACTAGTATGTATATTACTTGATGGAAGCTTGGGATATTCACAGTTGTACAGACAATCTTGCTCAATATAGTAGTATGCTACTTGGTTTATCTCTGCTTTAATTTGTACATGTGTGTTTATTTATTATATCACCTATACGTATTAGTAGAGCCCTTAGGATCTTTGCTTGATTACCGGCGTTGTGATGGCGATCACACTCGTGGGGGCTGGGTAATCTACAAGCACATCCTTATACACGTCCCTAGTCGTGGGAGTATCGAGATAGGGTATCGATGCTCCGGAGTAGACTAGTGTATGCGCTTCTCATCCCAGCACGGGAGACGGTCTGTCCCACAGCCGTCGGTACGTCGTACTTGAGATAGTATGCGGGTGCTCGTTAGGTTACGAGTACACTGGACAGGACTCGTCGGGAACTGATGGTTGGTATTATACCTATCGTCAGTTATCAGTTCCCAGGTGAAATGAGTACAGCTTAGTCCGCTGACTTGACACTGTCACTTCGCCTCGAGTGTGTTCCCACTGTTCTTTGATTGCTACCCTACCACGGTTCTACTGAGTCGTGCAAACAGGTAGTAGTTGGGAGCAGTCCCGAAGCACTTGGAGGCAGTGACGGTTAGACAGGATTCGTCTCTCCCGGTATTGGGAGTTGACATCGCGCTGTGTCTAGGAGAGCCATTACATAAGTAGTCCCTGGCCAGGGCAAGCGAGATGTACTGGTAGGTTCCAGTGTTATCTCAGGGTGTTCTGGGCTTCACTCCGACACGACTTGTACCGCTATTAGTGGTCTGACGCTTGCCGCCCCCCTAGGCCCGACATGCGATGTATCAGACGAACAGACCGGACTGTACGTAGATTGTCACATACAGACTCAGTAGGAGTTCGGATGGATTTACCTCATCGGCCTTCTTATCGACATCTACCTGGGGACCGTTACGTACAGCTAGTGCCGCTTGCGGTCTGTGGTTAAACCCACTGCCAGCGTAGTGTCGAGTCTTTAGAGTCCCACATAGAGAGTTTCCCTGCATTGAGCGAAACGTGTAGAGGCCGTATGGTTTTACGGCAGGGCTGCGATCACTTACGTACACTTGTGTGCGTGTGGTGTTCGGACAGGCAGTACTAGTGGGCTTTGGTTTAAGCCGGATCCTAGTATTGCATGGATGGATTTGTTTTGTCTTCTGCGCATCCGCATTCTACGGAATACGGATGCAGGTGTGTATGCACAGTTTTCCGGAGCGATGAAGGAAGAGGTGCCTCATTAGGGTTTTGGCAGTTGGTTCGGCCAAAACCGCTATGTGGCAAGCTCATTAGGGTTTTGACAGTTGATTCGGTCAAAACCATTTTGAGGCCGACTCATTAGGGTTTCGACAGTTCGTTTGGTCAAAACCATTATGAGCCGGGGACATTATTTACTAATCCTTTCATTGATAATTTTGTTATGGCTAATTACATTGACCATTTGACCATCTTGACTTTGTTGACCATTTGACCAAAGTTGACTTGGATCTTCTTGGAAGATCTAAAGTATTCTTTGGTTTTCTTTTTCTTTTGTTATGATAATGGTCATGTCATTTGTAGCCATTACCTTTATCTTGATGGGATTAGTAATCATAATGTTTGTGCTTTATTGCAACCATGGTTAGTTTTTCTCTTGGTTAAGCTTTTCATTTGCTCATTCTCATTCTCTCTCTTGAAATGAGAAGCTCCATGGTTGCTAGAAAATCTCCTTCTTCTTCCTCCTCCTGATTTCTCCTTTGATCTCATGTGTTGAGAGAAAAAGGATTCTACTTGACAAACACATCCATACATCTTCTCTACACAACCTTGGGCTTCTAGATTAGCAATCTCCTTGCCCTAGTTACCTCGGCTTGAGGTGGAGCTCGGTGTACATCTCTCGGGTGGATCGTCTTCGACTCAAGGAGGCCGCGGAGGTGACCGAAGTCCGGATCAACCATTGAGCAAGCAATGAGAAGAACAACAAGAAGAGAAGAACATCAAAGAAGAACAACAACAAGAAGTGAAGGAGTTCAAGTTGAGGTATAACCCCTAACCGAGTAGATAACATCTCATGTTAGGTTGCTAGTGTATTGTTTAGCAAAGATCTGGCTTTTACGGTCCATGTTGCCAAGTCCAGAAAAATTTTTGTTTTACCGTTTCCGCAACCCCGTAAGTACCGGGAGAGGTAACGTGGACCTAACAACTACTTGAGGCACTGACACGAGCACTGAGCATTGCACTTACGCATAGATTATTACCCTGCCACTACTAGATGACTAGTGTTATATTAAGTATATTATTATGACCTAGGAGAGCGTCGTGCATGCGATTTCTACTCAGGAGTTGGCAACTCACCCCCGTTGTGCCAAATTTTTCTTACAGGTTTCGATGTACAGGTTTCCTTGACAGCTTGCTGGCACATCATTTCATTCAGGGTGATTTTCTTGGTAGGTTGGTTCACTTGTATCAGAACCGCCGTTGTACTTTTATTATTTCATTTGTATCTAGTAAGCTCTATCAACCAGACTTGTATTACTTGATAGATTTAGAATACCAGTTGTTTATTCTTTCGACCTCAGAGTCGCGCTTGTACTATTATGGTTTCTGGTGGTTTTGATAGTTCTCTTTGAGTTTTGTTCCATGCCCTTCGGCGTTGTATATTATATTGCTTACATGGTTGTGACCGCTAATTGGCGAAGAGCTAGCTCCTGCTTGGGGATGCCTTTTTATTATTGCATATGTATATATTCTTGCTTGTACCCGTTTGGGGCCAGTTTTTACAAAGGAGACTCTGACGAAATTTTTGAGAAAATTTGATGTTGCTTTTAAACTTTTTTTCCTACACTTATTTTTTTAAATGGTTTATATTTCTGGGTTTCGGCTTACTTAGATTACGTTGCGCCTTTAGATGTTTCGTAATTTAAGTGTCGGTCACGTTCCGTACCTTCGGGTCGTGACAAAATTGGTATCAGAGCGCTAGGTTTAACCTTTGTCCGAGTCTAGGTTGACCTTGGTTGATAGAGTAGGTGACTTAGGTAGAGTGATGTACCGTGGGTATGATCCGCGGTATACTTACGATACGCTGCTTTGCTTAAGAAAGCTTAAAATGTACATTTCTTTGCATCGTATTCTATTCGTCCCTATGATCTATTTTCGTCAATGTCGGATGGTGGTTTCTGTTACCACGGTCCTATGGGCAGAGGGAGCTGTGGTTCGAATGCGATGACCGTTAGAGTATCGTCTATTCTTGAGGATTGAAGCATTGTTTAGCGTGCGGACGAAGGGTATTCACATGTCGTCTAGACGAAGTTAAAAGGTTCGAACGATTGTCAGAAACCCATTTTCCCAAGTTTAAGGTATTCGGAAGAGCATGCAGGTAATTCTATGGACCCTCTAGAAGAATGAAACCCTAACTCGACATAATGACCATGAGAACGCTGGTGAACCTTAGGGTTTACGGCAGTTCCACGGTGCCATTAGTGAGGCTTGGGTTTGCCCTTCTACGGCTGGTCCACAGGTTCTGTGGCATGTACTGGATATTTTTAAACTGTACTTGAGTGTTGAGCTCTCAGGGAATTATGGGACTTTGATGAATCAATCGAAAAGTTTAACGTAGTCCGGATATCATGTGATGGGATACATCACTTAGGAGATCCTAGATATGAGTATATCCGTTGGTAGCATAGTTCATTCAGCTACGAAGAGACGAGTTCGAATCAGTCGACACCAGAGGGAAGAGGATCACATTGATGTCGGTGTTACGATTTGCGGTTTGGTGATTTGAATATCACATTTCCGTTGTTTGGATTCTGGTATTTTGATGATTTCGTTTTATGATTGGTATTTCCTATGTGTACATTCATTACACTCTATTCGTGTTCCATATATCAGTTGTATTGATGTTGTTTTGTACATACCCAGTGCACTCGATTTAGTTTTATACATTTTGAGATATTGATTTGATTTCAAACATATGGGTTGCACATGATCTTGACGTATGCTTCGGCATAGTTTTCATGCACTTTTCGTACTGTGATTTCGATTTTGATATTCGGTATATGTTTTCGTGCACCATGTGCACTTGATTGAGATTCTTGCGCACACTTGGCACACTTGATGCGATTTTGTGCACACTAGATGCACTAAATCGGGATTTGTGCAGATTAGATGCACCTGATGTTGTCGTCATGCACGCCCGTTGCACTTGACAGATATTTTTGGTGCACACTCGTTGCACTCAGTTTTGTTTCTGTGCGTATTCGTGGCATTTGTATTTGATTTTGATTTCCGTGCGCACCTGACACACGTGGTACCTCGTATACTGTATTTGAGATTGATTTTATTTTGAGCAGTACGTTTTTATGATATTTACTATTTGGTTTAATAATCGAGCAGGACTGTCCTGAGACCAGTACCTAGGTGTTTTTGCATGTTTCTTAATTCAGATGTTTGGATGATTTTACTACGATGCGCACTATATACAAGTTATAGTTTTGATGTATTTCATGTTGGTTTTCGTATTGGACTTTGAAATTGTATTTTCACCATAACTTCGATGATTGCGTTATGCTTGACGGAGTTTTGATTTTGAGATATGTACTTGTTTTTCATGCGCATGCATTGCGCTTAGATGTGTTTTATATATTGATGATTTCGGAGCCCCGACGATTTGAGTGTTTTGCTAAATGTTTTAGTATTTGGGGGGAGTTTTAATTTAAATTCGGAGACCGAATTTTTTTAAGGGGGGAAGATTGTAACGTTTTAAAAATAAATAAATAAATATTTAAATAAATAAAATCCTTTAGGTGAATTTTCTGATAATCGGTAAAATAAACTGTATTCCGCAGGTGCTGTGGCATGTACTGGATATTTTTAAACTGTACTTGAGTGTTGAGCTCTCGGAAAATTATGGGACTCTGATGAATCGATCGAAAAGTTTAACATAGTCTGGATATTATGTGATGGGATACATCACTTGGGAGACCCTAGAGATGAGCATAGCTGTTTGTAGAGCCGTTCATACAGCTATGATGAGACGAGTTCGAATCAGTCAACACCAAAGGAAAGAGGAGCATATTGATATAGGTGTTACGAATTGCGATTTGGTGATTCGAATATCACATTTCCACTGTTTGAATTCTGGTATTTTGTGTAAGTCCACGTTGCCCACCCCGGTACTTGCGGGGAGGCGGAAAACGGAATAAAAATCGAATTTTTATGAGCTTAGGCAACATGGACTAGACTATGAAGGATCTTTGCTAAAAAAAAACAAGCTAAAGCTAACTAGAAACTAGCTAAGTGCTAGAAAGGTTATACCTTGGGCTTTATGTCCTTCTCTCCTTGCTCCTTGGAGTGGTGGAAGGAGGTCACCTTTGGCGTCTTCTCCCGTCAAAGAAAGATCCACCCGAAAACCTCAACCTTTGGCTTCAACTCCAAGCTAGAAGTAACTAGGGTGCAAGAATTGCTAATCCTTGAACCCTAGATGAGAGTAGAGATTATCAAGAGAGGGTTTTCTCAAGCTCAAGTGTTTCTCAACACATGAGAGGGGAGAGCTTGAGGGAGAGGAAGAACAAGAGAGAGAATGTGAATAATAGAATGAGAGAATAATATGAAGCATTCTCTCATATATGTGAATTATTGTAATTAGATAATTAGTGAGATAATTGTCATGGCTAAATCAAGACATGACCATTATCATTTCATTTTTAATGCAAATTGCAAGGATCAAAGAGCATCTTCCAAATGAAATGATGATGGTCAAAGTGTCAACCAAGGTCAACAAGTCAAGAAGGTCAAATGGTCAACAACCATAACCATGCACAATTATTAAACTAATATCAATTAACAATAATACACACATAAGCATTAGGGTTAATAAAATGACAATAGTCATTAACCCTAATCAAAGTCCTCTCCCTCTGTCTCAATCAACTGTGCATACGCACCCGTATTCGTGATCCGAGGAACACGAATACAATGAGATAAAACCAATCCCAAATCATATACTAGGATCCGGCTTAAACCAAAGCCCGCTAGTATAAGCTGTCCGGACAGCAAACGTGCACAAGTGCGTGGATGTGAACGAACCCTGTCGCAAAACCATGCGACCTCTACTCATTTTGCCTAAAGGCGAATAGCTCTCTGTGTGGGACTCTAAAGACTCGACAATACGCTGGCAGTGGGTTTAACCACAGACCGCAAGCGAAACTAGCTGTACGTAACGGTTCCCAGGTAGATGTCGATAAGAAGACAGGTGAACCCCATCTGAACTCCTACTGAGCCTGTATGTGACAATCTCCGTACAGTCCGGTCTGTTCGTCTGATACATCGCATGGCGGGCCTAGGGGGCGGTGAAACGTCAGTCCCCTAATAGCGGTACAAGTCGTGTCGGAGTGTAGCCCAAAACACCCTGAGATAACACTGGAAACCTACCAGTATATATCGCTTGCCCTGCCCAGGGACTACTCGTGTAATGGCTCTCCTGGACACAGCGCGATATCAACCCCCAATACCGGGAGAGATGAATCCTGTCTAACCGTCACTGCCTCCAAGTGCTTCGGGACTGCACCCAAAAACTACCTGTTTGCACGACTCCTTTGAGCCGTGGTAGGGTAGTAATCAAAGTGCAGTGGGAACACACTCGAGGCAAAGTGACAGTGTCAAGTCAGCGGACTAAGCTGTACTCATGTCACCTGGGAACTGATAACTGACGATAGGTATAATACCAACCAACAGTTCCCGACGAGTCCTGTCCAGTGTACTCGTAACCTAACGAGTACCAGCATACTATCTCAAGTACGACGTACTGACGGCTGTGGGACAGACCGTCTCCCACGCTGGGATGAGAAGCGCATACGCTAGTCTACTCCGGAGTATCGATGCCCTGTCTCGATAGTCCAACGACTAGGGACCTGTATAAGGATGTGCTTATAGATCACCCAGCTCCCACGAGTGTGAGTGCCATCACAACGCTGGTAATCAAGCAAAGATCCTAAGGGCTCTACTAATATGTATATCAGCGATATGCTAAAAGAAACACATGCACATATAAAAGCAGAGACAAACTAAGTAGCATACTACCATTTCGAGCAAGATTGTATATACAACTGTGAATATCCCAAGCTTCCATTAAGTAATATACAAACTAGTATGATACAGTAATGGCCTCTAGGGCATATACACTAACAATCTCCCACTTGCAGTAAGGCCATGTACTGGCGTATCGAAGACCTATCATCTCGATCAGCCGCTCAAACTGAGTCTGGGGCAAGGCCTTGGTGAATGGATCTGCTGTGTTATCTTCTGAAGCAACCCTCCGAACCCTGATCTCCTGGCGATCCACGATCTCCCTGATTAGGTGATACCGCCTCAAGATGTGTCTGGATTTCTGATGGGACCTGGGTTCCTTCGCTAAAGCAATAGCCCCGTTGTTGTCGCAATACAGAGGTATTGGGTCAACAATGGACGGAACCACCTGAAGTTCTTTCAAGAACTTCCTCATCCAGACAGCTTCTTTTGCGGCATCAGATGCAGCGATGTATTCCGCTTCCATAGTCGAGTCAGCAACGGTTTCCTGTTTGGATCTCTTCCAACACACCGCCCCTCCATTGAGGGTAAAGAGAAAACCCGACATGGACTTGGAATCATCCTTGTCACTCTGGAAGTTGGAGTCAGCAAAGGCCTCAATCTGCAGGTCTTTTCCGCCATACACCAAGAACATCTCCTTAGTCCTTCTCAGGTACTTGAGAATGTTCTTTACTGCTATCCAATGTTTCTCCCCAGGGTTTGACTGATACCTGCTTACCACACTTAGTGCATAAGCCACATCCGGTCTGGTACACAACATCGCATACATTATAGAGCCTACCGCAGAAGCGAAGGGTATAATAGACATGCGATCCCTCTCCAAATCTGTCTTGGGAGACATCTCTTTGGAGAGGGTGATCCCGTGACAAGCCGGTAGATTACCGCGCTTGGAATCTTCCATACTGAATCTCTTCAGTATGGTGTCGATGTACCTGGACTGCGAAAGTCCTAATATCCTCTTGGATCTGTCACGGTAGATCCGGATACCCAGAATGTATGAGGCATCACCCAGGTCTTTCATGGAGAACCTGTGTGACAAGAACCCCTTGACAGATTGTAGCATAGGAATGTCATTTCCTATTAAGAGAATGTCATCCATGTATAAAACGAGGAATACTACAGTTCTCGCTACAAATCTACAATAGATGCATGGTTCATCTGGAAAATTCCTTGACCGTCTCATCAGAACAGATGTTCCAACTCCGCGATGCCTGCTTTAGTCCATAAATAGACTTAAGCAACTTGCACACCTTTCCGCTGCTCCCACTCTGAATGAAACCCTCTGGCTGATCCATATAGACACACTCCTCTAAATGTCCATTTAGAAAAGCTGTCTTTACGTCCATCTGCCAAATCTCATAATCGTGGAAGGCAGCAATGGCAAGAAGGATCCGAATGGATTTCAGCATAGCTACTGGAGAAAAGGTTTCGTCATAGTCCAAACCAGGTCGCTGACTAAAACCCTTTGCTACCAGTCTAGCTTTATAGGTCTCAACCTGTCCATCTACACCAATCTTCCTTTTGAAGATCCACTTGCATCCTACGGGATTTACCCCATCTGGAGCAATGTCCAACATCCATACTTTGTTGATGTACATGGACTCCATTTCGGTCCGCATTGCATCCAGCCATTTTACCGAGTCGACGCTCTGAATGGCTTGCTGGAAGCTAATAGGCTCATCAAAGTCTATGATGCAATCCTCTCTATCCCCGTCAATGAGAAAACCGTAGTATCTCTCGGGCGGATGAGACTGCCTACTACTCCTGCGGAGTGGCGTGGGAATGTCCTGATCTTTCGAACCCTCTGGTTCAACCAAGCTTTCAGTAATAGCTCGTAGTTCTGGAATTTCTTCCAGTTCTATTGCGCTCCCACTTAATTCTTTTTCTATGAACTGGTGTTCTAGAAAGTGGGCATGGCGAGAAACAATGACTTTTTGTTCCTCTTCGCAATAGAAGTAATATCCCTTGGAGCTCTTTGGATATCCCACAAACTTGCACTGTACTGAGCGTGCCTCGAGCTTGTCCGCATGCTGCTTTTTTACAAAAGATGGACATCCCCATGTCTTAATGTGATTAAGATAGGGTCTCTTCCCACACCACATCTGATATGGCGTAGTAGGCACAATCTTAGTTGGAACTCGGTTCAAAAGGTATGCTGATTCTAGCGCATATCCCTAGAACGATCGCGGCAACTCAGCGTTACTCATCATGGACCGTACCATATCCAATAGGGTTCGGTTCCGTCTCTCCGATACACCGTTATGTTGCGGAGTGTATGGAGGAGTAAGCTGAGAGAGAATTCCATTCTCTTTTAAGTAACCCAGGAACTCGGCACTCAAGTATTCACCACCTTGATCAGATCTCAGTGCCTTGATACTTTTGCCTGTTTGTTTTTCTACTTCATTCTTATATTCCTGGAATTTTTCAAAAGCCTCGGATTTATGTTTCATTAAGAAGACATAACCGTACCTTGAAAAGTCATCCGTAAAAGTAATGAAGTAAGAATAACCGCTTCGTGCATGTGTAGAAATTGGACCGCACACGTCGCTGTGTACGAGTCCCAAGAGCTCGCTCGCTCTTACTCCGTGTCAAGTGAACGGAGTCTTTGTCATCTTTCCTTTGAGACAGGATTGACAAGTTGCATACGATTGATATTCGAACGAATCCAAATATCCTTCTGCATTTAACTTAGTCAACCTTCTCTCATTGATGTGACCCAGTCTACAATGCCATAAGAAAGTTTTATGGATTTCTGGAGACTTTCTTTTGTGTGTATTCTGGACATTGAAAATCTGTGGTTGGTTTAATACGTATATACCGTTGTTCAATGTACCTGACCCAATCAAAACTTGATTAAGGTGAATGTTCACTACATTACTTACAAATGCAAATTCATAACCTTCTTTAGATAATAAGGATACAGAAATGATATTACAGGTTGCATTTGGTACATAATAACAACTACGCAAAACCAAAAAGTGTCCATCTGACAATCCCAGGTGATAGTCCCCCACGGCCTCAGCATCCATGCTAGCACCGTTTGCAACTCTGAGGGTCATGTCACCTGCCTTCAAACTCTACGCTTTCTCAACGCCTGCAAAGAATTACAGATATGAGATCCTGATCCGGTATCCAATACCCAGGATGTAGAGTTTATTGATAGACAGTTTTCAATAACATACACACCTGAAGCTGAAGCCGCAACTCTCTTCAAATCCTGTGTTCTGGCTTTCCAAGCCTTGCAATCCTGTTTCCAGTGACCACTTTTGTGACAATAGAAGCATTTCCAGTGACCACTTTTGTGACAATAGAAGCATTCTTCCTTCCCCACCAGCTTTCCCGCTATCTTTGTTGCTTTTCCTTTTCCCTTCGTATCCACTTTACCGAAACCGCCTCTTGGTTTGGCGGGGGCTTTCTTCTTCTTGCCCTTGGCTTTCGCCCTGGACCTAGAAGAGGAAGATCCTCCTACAAACAAAGTGGATGTCTCCCTACCCTTCTATAGGGTGACCTCAGCACTCCTCAACATGTTCAGAAGCTCGGAAAGTTCAACCTCTTTTCCTTGCATGTTGAAGTTAAGAATAAACTGGGCGTAAGTGGAAGGAAGGGACTGGAGAATCAAATCAGTATAGAGTTCATTCTCCAACGTGGTCCCAAGGTCCGCGAGCTCCTCAATGTAGCCAATCATCTTAACCACGTGTTCCGCTACCGATGATCCGACGGCCAACCTTGCCGAAAACAACTTCTTCGACACTTCGTATCTTGCGATACGAGACTGCTCTCCATACAGTTCTTTTGTATGAAGAAATATGGACTCTAGGTCCATATTCTCGTGCCTCCTCTGATGTTCGTTGTCCATCGAGGCTAGTACGAGGCATCTGGCCTTCGCGCAATCTATTTTCCAGGTCTTGTAGATTTCCCTATCTACGACACTAGTTTTGGGACCTGAGACAGAGGGAGCTTTGGTGGTAAGGACATACCCCAACTTGTCATAAGTGATTGCCATCTTGACATTCCTGAGCCAATCTTTGTAGTTTGGCCCTGTCAATATGTTTTTATGTAGTAATAACTTAAGTCCGGTCATGTTGAATGGTCGCTGCAATTAGGAGAGAGAAAAGAAAAACTTTAGCATGATGCTCTTGCAAGTTTAGAGTGGTTTTTAGTTTATCTAAACTGGATGGCTCCCACTGTCTCTCGAATCCCTTCTCAAACCGTAAATAAAGGATTAGTCAGGATCAATCTCACCGTACAATACTTGCTTAACCGTTCAGCCAGACCAGTGTCGGTACTTCGAGGGAGGTTTTCCAACGCTTTCGTGAAGTTCCTTAATTAAGTAACCTCTTTTCCCTGTGGGCGTAGCCCCGCTAACACCTTTCTAGACACCTACTAAGTTTATAGCATTGATCGTTAAGTGAGAGTTTTCCCGAGGAGTAGCATATACTCACAGTAGGATCGGGATCCAAATATCATCGTGTGATAAAACCGAAGGAATCCTACCAGAATTATCACACTCCAAATGGTATGCAGCGCTAGCAAGTTTCAGTACTTATGAAACTCCCGATGTGGATTTTGCCCCATGCTCTTATGACCTTGACTTTGGCCAAAATATCATAAGTCACATGTCAAGTTCTACCCGTCATTCTCCTGGTTAATTTGGACCCACCCGTACCTACCCTTGACTTTGGCCAAAATGGCAGCACGACTGTCCCAAACCAACGCATCTATCTATGCTGCACATGAATACCCAATAGCTACCAATCACTATGCCTTGACTTTGGCCAAAATACATAGCTTGAATAATTTTTGACCATTCATGTAGAATGGCGGAGGACTACGAATGGTTTTGGCGAAACCGTGAACGTAGTGAACTTGATATAATCGATGGAACGAGATAGCTTTTAAAAAGGAGTGGTTCAAGCTCCGCGTTTAAAAGTTTAGTTTTGAAAAGAACCGAGTGGTTTTCAAAGTGTTCCAATCGACTTTTACTTGGTTTATTTTCTTGCATTAGTTCTTTTAATGCGTCCCATCATTTAATCCTACCATTGCAGAAAACAACCAAAATATGACGTACGCTTATGCCATTCGCATTCTCCACGGGGCCCCGTCATCACCCGTTAGGTTACTTAACTAACGACAGAGCGGGGGCTGGGCTAGCGCGGCTGTAAAACATAAGCAACGCCTAAATAGTTATCATATATAAATATATAGCAATGATAGACATTACAGATCACAGATGAATACATTGGATATACTAGGAATCCGCAATCCGTTCGAGCCTGCAACGAAAAGCGGATTACACGGTCGCGGTGAATAGCCAAAACCCCACCCAAGACCCCTACGGGTGCGGCAAACTACCCGCCAAGTACCCGAAGCGAAGCAACCTCCCTCACCACCGTGAGTAGGCCACTCGGCACTTCGAAATACCCGGTAGTTTGTGCACCCCTTCTATGGGTCTATCCTAGGAGCAAAAACAGTAAAAAGAATTATACAATGACGGCTACAACCCCGACCCGGTTGTGCGGCCAAACAAATAATAATATTACATCAATTTACATATTACAATGAATGAAAGAAAAAGCAACACTCATCTCACATCCACCCCGGCTATTCATCCGCGATAATCCAACCCATTCATATACACATACCATCATCAATCACAGATCACAGATATGTATAACCCCGACTAATCGACATATAGCGATTAGCCGACGTTCAATACATGTAAACATCACAGATATAACCTTTTAGTCAAAGTGTATTGAAGTTCGGAAAAAAAATACGGATTTATAGGCCCCCAAAAACAAATTTCTATTCTGGAAAATCTGGGCACATATAAACCATCTTAAAAATCCCAAAACCTAGCCATAAGAAAACTGCACCAAACTCGACTCAGTGAAGAGTCAAAACGGCGGCGGTTCCGCGGCAATAGCTTGCTATTGCCGCTGAACCGCGGCGGTTTAGACGACTCACTGGATCGGGTTTGCTGTGCTTCTTAAGAAAACCCTGAGATGATTTTTGGATTATGATAAATTTTATTTTGAACAGAAAAATTTTTAACAGAAACTTAGGGTTTTGAAAACACGGTTTTGCGATTTTTTTTTCGGTCGAACTTCCATACACTTTGCTACCTAGCTAGTTTATGTTTAGTTAGGCTCTGATACCACTGTAAGTCCACATTGCCCACCCCGGTACTTGCGGGGAGGCGGAAAACGGAATAAAAATCGAATTTTTATAAGCTTAGGCAACATGGACTAGACTATGAAGGATCTTTGCTAAACAAAAACAAGCTAACGCTAACTAGAAACTAGCTAAGTGCTAGAAAGGTTATACCTTGGGCTTTATGTCCTTCTCTCCTTGCTCCTTGGAGTGGTAGAAGGAGGTCACCTTTGTCGTCTTCTCCCGTCAAAGAAAGATCCACCCGAAAGCCTCAACCTTTGGCTTCAACTCAAAGCTAGAAGTAACTAGGGTGCAAGAAGTGCTAATCCTTGAACCCTAGATGAGAGTAGAGATTATCAGGGGAGGGTTTTTCTCAAGCTCAAGTTTTTCTCAACACATGAGAGGGGAGAGCTTGAGGGAGAGGAAGAACAAGAGAGAGAATGTGAATAATAGAATGAGAGAATAATATGAAGCATTCTCTCATATATGTGAATTATTGTAATTAGATAATTAGTGAGATAATTGTCATGGCTAAATCAAGACATGACCATTATCATTTCATTTTTAATGCAAATTGCAAGGATCAAAGAGCATCTTTCAAATGAAATGATGATGGTCAAAGTGTCAACCAAGGTCAACAAGTCAAGAAGGTCAAATCGTCAACAACAATAACCATGCACAATTATTAAACTAATATCAATTAATAATAATACACACATAAACATTAGGGTTAATAAAATGACAATAGTCATTAACCCTAATCAAAGTCCTCTCCCTCTGTCTCAAGCAACTGTGCGTACACACCCGTATTCGTGATCCGAGGAACACGAATACAATGAGATAAAACCAATCCCAAATCATATACTAGGATCCGGCTTAAACCAAAGCCCGCTAGTATAAGCTGTCCGGACAGCAAACGTGCACAAGTGCGCGGATGTGAACGAACCCTGTCGCAAAACCATGCGACCTCTACTCATTTTGCCTAAAGGCGAATAGCTCTCTGTGTGGGACTCTAAAGACTCGACACTACGCTGGCAGTGGGTTTAACCACAGACCGCAAGCGGCACTAGCTGTACGTAACGGTCCCCAGGTAGATGTCGATAAGAAGACTGACGAGGTGAACCCCATCTGAACTCCTACTGAGCCTGTATGTGACAATCTCCGTACAGTCCGGTCTGTTCGTTTGAGACATCGCATGGCGGGCCTAGGGGGGCGGTGAAACATCAGTCCCCTAATAGCGGTACAAGTCGTATCGGAGTGTAGCCCAGAACACCCTGAGATAACACTGGAAACCTACCGGTATATCTCGCTTGCCCTGGACAGGGACTACTCGTGTAATGGCTCTCCTGGACACTGCGCGATGTCAACCCCCAATACCGGGAGAGACGAATCCTGTCTAACCGTCACTGCCTCCAAGTGCTTCGGGACTGCACCCAAAAACTACCTGTTTGCACGACTCCTTTGCGCCGTGGTAGGGTAGTAATCAAAGTGCAGTGGGAACACACTCGAGGCGAAGTGACAGTGTCAAGTCAGCGGACTAAGTTGTACTCATATCACCTGGGAACTGATAACTGACGATAGGTATAATACCAACCAACAGTTCCCGACGAGTCCTGTCCAGTGTACTCATAACCTAACGAGCACCCGCATACTATCTCAAGTACGACGTACTGACGGCTGTGGGACAAACCGTCTCCCATGCTGGGATGAGAAGCGCATATGCTAGTATACTCCGGAGTATCGATGCCCTGTCTCGATAGTCCAACGACTAGGGACCTGTATAAGAGATCACCCAGCTCCCACGAGTGTGAGCGCCATCACAACGCTGGTAATCAAGCAAAGATCCTAAGGGCTCTACTAATATGTATATCAACGATATGCTAAAAGAAACACATGCACATATTAAAGCAGAGACAAACCAAGTAGCATACTACCATTTCGAGCAAGATTGTATATACAACTGTGAATATCCCAAGCTTCCATTAAGTAATATACAAACTAGTATGATACAGTAATGGCCTCTAGGGCATATACACTAACATTTTGATGATTTCGTTTTATGATTGGTATTTCCTATGTGTACATTCATTACACTCTATTCGTGTTTCATATATCAGTTATATTGTTGTTGTTTTGTGCATACCCAGTGCACTCGATTTGGTTTTATACATTTTGAGATATTGATTTGATTTCGTGCATATGGGTTGCACATGATTTTGACGTATGCTTCGGCATAGTTTTCACGCATTTTTCGTACTGTGATTTCGATTTTGATATTCGGTATATGTTTTCATGCACCATGTGCACTTTATTAAGATTCTTGCGCACACTTGGCGCACTTAATGCGATTTTGTGCACACCAGATGCACTAAATCGGAATTTGTGCAGATTAGATGCACCTGATATTGTTGTCCTGCACGCCCATTGCACTTGACAGATATTTTTGGTGCACACCCATTGCACTCAGTTTTGTTTCTGTGCATATTCGTGTCTTCTGTATTTGGTTTCGATTTCAGTGCATACCGGACGCACATGCTATTTTTTTATACTGTGATTGGGATTGATTTCATTTTTAGCAATATGTTTTTATAATAATTACTATTTGGTTTAGTAACCAGGCGAGACGTGTATGTTAAATAATATATATATATGTATAGCTATTTTTTTAAAAAATGAACGTCCGCTACTTATGCCGTAACACGCGCATCGCACGGCGATTTTAAAAAGGGGGTTTTGCATGCTTCTTTATTCAGATGTTTGGACGATTGTACTATGATGCGTGCTATATGTACAAGTTATAGTTTTAATGTATATCATAATGATTTTCGTATTAGATTTTGACATTGTATTTTCACCATAACTCCGATGATTGCGTTATGCTTGACGGAGTTTTGATTTTGAGTTATGTACTTGTTTTTCATGCGTATGCATTGCGCTAAAATGTGTTTTATGTATTGATGATTTTGGAGCCCCGACGATTGAGTGTTTTGCTAAATGTCTTAGTATTTGGAGGAGTTTTGATTTAAATTTGGGGATCAAATTTTTTTAAGAGGAGAGATTGTAACGTTTTAAAAATAGATAAATAAAAATCCTTTACGTGAATTTTTTTATAATCGGTAAAATAAACCATATTTTCCGTAAAACCTAACTATAATTATTTTTCAATATAGATTTAAATACGCCTATTTTAACTATGTAATTGCTAGTATTTGGTATTTATTTAATCACTTATAAATTATTAGTTTACCTAAATATTTTTTCTTAATTAATTATTTCAAATATTAATATAAGCTTTTAATTATACATTAAATTGGTACAAATTTCAAATTGCAATGGGTTAATTTGTCAAATATGAACCATGACAAATTAAAACAAGTTTGTAATATGCTCACTCTTTTCTTAATATGTCTCCAATATCCTAGTAGATTCTAGCATGAAACAATTAGTAAATAAATAAATAAATAAAACAATTATTGAAAAGACTTAAATGATGTAATAACTAAGAAAGTTTTCTACTCATTTCTACACAACCTCACCCTCTCTCCTTCTCCTCTATTTTGGCCGAGCCTCACATTGGGCAGCCCCCCCTCCATTTCTCCATTTCACTTTGCATCAAAATTCTTTAAAAATCCATCAAAAAATCCAAAATAAAAGCTCAAATTCCAAATCCAATCTCTACCCATTATTCTTTGGCCTATCTAGCATGGATCTTGGAGCAAAATTAGCACTTTGGAGACTAGGTTGCATGTTGGGTTTCTTGTTGTGGAAGTATAATTCTAACCCAAGTGTTTAATTGTTGCTATAATACTTCAAATTAAGCTAATTAGAAGTGTAATTATGGTTTTAATTTTTGTGATTCAAACTTCAAGAAAGGGTTTTTAAATCTAATTAGGGTTTTCATCATTGGATATTGATCTTAATGTGTAGTTTAACATGTTAAGGTAATGCTAAACCTAATATAGAAGCTAAATTGTAAATTGTTGCAATTAATTTGTCCGAATTGCAAAATTTTTGCAAACTAGGTTTTTGTGTGTGTATATATATAAATATATATATATATATCTGTGAGATAAAATTCTTGTGAGAATTTTTATCAATTATTCATGTTTTTAATGGGTAGATTAACATGTTAATTGAATACAAAAGCTAATCTAGTTACTAGTTGCTAATTGTTAGTTTAAAATTATGCTTATTATGCTAATTTTGCTAACTAGGTTTTTAGAAATTGATTAAATAATTGGGATTAAAATCTTATTAGGGTTTCATGACATTATTAACATTATAAATTGTAGTTTAATAATTTAGTTCATGCAAAACCAAGCTTAGTTGTTGAATAGTGAATTTTGCTTTAAAAAGTGTTAAAATTTGATATTTTTGCAAACTAGAATTTTGGATTTAATACAAATTGATGAGATTAAATTATGCTGATGGTTTGTATGACTTAGTTTTGATATTTAGTCAATATTATGACCATTAGTTTTGTTAAAATATCAAGTTTCGAATTAAAACGAAAATTAAGTGCTTTCTAGGTTTTCGGAAATAAATCGATTTGATTTATTTTGAGCTTTTGATGAGTTGCAATCTATTTCATATTATAATTAGTGATTTGTGAAACCACGATTGGTGTGTTTGGTTTTTCTCGAGCAATCGTCGTTTGTACGCCGATGTCGAGGGTTACTGGTTTCTTTTGCATGAGCGGGTTATAGTTTTAACCTATGCGCGTTTCGTGCGCCGTTTTAGTTTTGTCCGCGATTTCGGTTTACGATATTATATATATTTGCGTATAGGTACCCCTCATGTGGACTTCGGACGATGAAGAAGAGGATGGAGGCATCGACTTCGGCAGACAAGGACCAGGTGAGTAGATATATATCTGCGGGGGAAGTCGGGTGGATGGCGTATAGCACCCCCGCAAACGTAGAATAAGGGTATTATGTACTATTATTAGGATGTCGGACATGACCTTAGATTCTTGGCGAGTAGGGTACTATTGAAGACTTTAATTTGGATTAGACTGATTTAGAAAGATTTAACCAGAGGATGATTGCCTTGGAGGGAAGTTGTTGGTTTCATGTAGACCCACACACATGCACACACACATACACTTGACTTGGTGTGTGTGTGTGTATGTATGAATGTGTGTAGGTTTCTATATGCGTGTGTGTGTGTGTGTGTGTGTGTATAACATATACACGTGATATGAGGATGTTAGATGATACCTGGGGATGAGTCGGTATGACTAGGCTGATGCCGTGAGATATTAGATATACGATCGAATTATGATATGAGATGTATTATGATATTATAGGATCCTTGGGAAATGAGAAAGTGTATATTTATACATAAACGATAATAGGTGATGATGACATTGAAATGTAAGAGACTCTAGAATAGAACCCGGATTGTAATATATGACTTAATCACGATATGATATATGACATGATATTTTAGTGGATCATTTGAAGATGTATATTTACACAGACGATGATATATGATTGATGATATTGGGATGTATGCGATTGTAGTACAGTACCCTTGATCATAATATTGTTTGATGATGATACTATACGAACGATGATGTATATATGTGATAGTTGATCCGTACCCCGATTTTGGGATGCCTTACGATGGATTTTACTGTACGAGGCATAAATGTGATGATTGATCCGCACTCTTGACTCGAGGAAGTCGTACTATATACATGATGCTATTGAGGCTGGATCGCCGACTACTAGAGAGATCGACTCAAACTTTAGGAGGATTCTTCTTACCTTTCGACTAGTGTCTTTAGTTAGTTCCTTAGTTGGTTAGGAAGGTCTTAGTTTAGGCTCGAGTCATACTTATTTTCAAAACTATCGAATCGTGCGCATTTTTAAAGACAGCCTGAGGGATACTACGGATTTTTCAAAGGACATATCTTTTCTTAAAAACCCCGTAGCCCCTAATTTTCTAAAAACCACGATTCGTGCTTTTTCAAACAACAAACTTTATGACTCGTAATTAATATGTATTTTCTAGTTGTGCATTTACTACACATTCACCGTTATATTCATGTTGTGTTCATCGCATTGCATATTCATACATATGTTTCTTTAGCTAATATGAAACTCTGCCTGTTAGGACAGCAGCACCATTACAGATGATGCGCATGTTCTACGTACACTTATTTGCCGGCTCACACACATCATCATCGGTAATTGCCATGTCACGTACACTTTAGAACATATTATCTTTTTATTGATATAATCAGCAAAATGCTAGTCCAATATAATATTGTGTGATTACTCTCATGTGCTAGTTTAGACATTGCATTTATTACTTAGACATTTCATGCATTCACATTTTCATATTATCATGCAGTATTGTGGGGCTTATGCCGATACTCATTATTTACTTACTCATGATTTTGGGATTTTGGATTTCTATAAGATTTCTGGATTTTGGGGAAAACCGCAAAAATATATATAAAAACTTCTCTCTCTCCCTCTCTTCCTCTCATTTTAAAATACAAGTTGCGCTTTTCTCGTGATGTATGTGTCGTCCACCATGAGATTTCATGTTTTCTGTTGGATTTCGAGACCCGATTCGAGGAGTGGTTGAACCGTCTCGGGTACATGGTGGGCCCGGTAGGTACCCCAGGACAAGAAGATCGCAGATGATGGCGTTGAGCCTGGCAGGGGCACGGACTATGTACCGGTGATGTCTGGCGCGGCGGATATCCGGAGGATACCGACCGTTTTCATGAGATTTGATGATATAGGCCGATCAGGACTGCCGGAGCCCGAGATACAGAGATATTGAGATTTGA
This sequence comes from Agapanthus africanus, assembly GCA_030015575.1. NCBI lineage: Eukaryota > Viridiplantae > Streptophyta > Magnoliopsida > Asparagales > Amaryllidaceae > Agapanthus > Agapanthus africanus. Next base: position 127,591,259 of record JASDDO010000016.1, on the reverse strand, counting down.
GATACAGAGTTATGGGATATTGAGATACAGAGATATACTTATTTTGTGTCGATACTTGACACGGATTTCTGTCGATTTCACCGATGAGGTTTCAGTTTTATTATACAAGATGCATTGATGTTTTTCTTATATCAGATTATTCAGATTTCATGGTTGATTTTCTTATTCATGATGCATTCATACATCAGATATGTGATATATTACTGTTTAGTGACACTGACATGATGCACTGAGTATTGCACTTATGCATAGATTATTACCCTGTCACTACAAGATTACTGATGTTATATAAGTATATTATTATGACCTAGGAGATCGTTGTGCATGCGATTTCTACTCGCAGATGTCTTCTACTCACGAGTTGGCAACTCACCCCCGTTGTGCCAAATTTTCTTACAAGTTTCGATGTACATGTTTCCTTGGCGGCTTGCTGGCACAACACTTCATTCAGGGTGATTGCTTGGTAGGTTGGTTCACTTGTATCGGGACCGCCGTTGTACTTTATTATTTCATTTGTATCTAGTAAGCTCCATCAACCAGACTTGTATTACTTGATAGATTTAGAAGACCGGTTGATTATTCTTTTGACCTTAGAGTCGCGCTTGTATTATGATGTTTTTCTGGTGGTTTTGATGGTTATCTTTGAGTTTTGTTCCTCGCCCTTCAGTGTTGTATATTATATTGCTTGCGTGGTTGTGACCGCCAATTGGCGAAGAGCTAGCTCCCGCTTGGGGATTCCTTTTTATTATTGCTTATATATATATTCTTATTTGTACCCGTTTGGAGCTAGTATTTACAAAGGAGACTTTGCCGAAATTTTTGAGAAATTTGATGTTTCTTTTAAACATGATTTCCTTTACTTCTTCTTTTAAATGGTTTATATTTTTGGGCTTCGGCTTCCTTAGATTACGTTACGCCTCTAGACGTTTTGCAATTTAGGTGCCGGTCACGTTCCGTACCTTCGGGTCATGACAGTTTTTTGCCAAAAACCCAGTCGTAGCCCTCCGTCATTTCGAATGAGTAACACCTAGTATTTGTGCTGCGTTTGTTGGCCTTTGTCAAGGCGTAGTGTACGGTATCTAGATATTATTTTTCTGTTGCATTTAGATGCGATTATGTAGGACAGTCGTATAACCTTATTGGCCTTTGACAAGAGGTTATACGGGTGTGTCTAGGTTAATCCAGGATAATGACGGGTTGAACTTGACTAGTGGTTTATGATTTGTTGGCCTTTGTCAAGGTCATGAACCGCTAGGGGAAAAACCACATCGGCAAATATACAGGAAACTTGCTGTTTTTGGCATACCTTCTGGAGTGTGGTGACTAGAGTGGATTCCATCTAGGTCATCACACAATGATAGTTGGATCCCGATCCCACTGATGAGTACGATTACTCTTGGAAGATTGTTTCACTTAACAATCAATGCTATAAAACAAGTAGGTGTCTAGAACGGTGTTAGTGGGGCTACGCCTATATAGAAAAGGGGTTACATAATTCAGGAACTTCGCAAAAGCGTTGGAAAACCTCCCTTGAAGTACCGACATTAGCCTGGCTGAAAGGTTAAGCAAGTATTGTGACATGCAATTAATCCTGACTAGTTCTTTTTTTAGGGCTTGAAGAAGAATTTGAGAAAACAGTGGGAGCCATCCTGATTAGATAAAACTAATAACCAATCTAATCTTGCAAGAGCGCACGCTAAGTGTTTCTTTTCTCTCTCTCCAGGTAGCAACCATTTCATGCCCTAATCAAGATAATAAAATGTATCGCTTGACTGATCCAAATTCTTATTCGGGGCTGGGGAACATCGGTTCGGCTCTCAACTATGAAAGCTATCATGAATATGAGCAAGGGAAAGAGGATTGCAAGAATTCCTTGATGACCCCAATGAAGAAGAAGCATACTATTGCGTCTCCTTCAGGCATTTTTGTTATTGAGAACTGTTTTTCAGTCAGTCCTACCTCTTGGATACTAGATACCGGATTAGGATCTCATATCTGTAATTTATTGCAGGGACTGAGAAAAAGTAGGATAGTTGGACCTGGTTTTATGTCCATCAGAGTAGGGAACGGAGCACAAGTTGATGCTGCTGCCGTCGGTGAATATCACCTAGTGTTGCCAAAAGGAAATACTATGATTTTGAACAATTGCTACTATGTACCTTCCATGGTTTGCAACATCATATCAGTTTCTTTACTTAATAAAGATGGATATAAGTTTGTTCTTGATAGAAATATCATGAACATTTACCTTAATCAGGTATTGGTTGCAGAAGGTACACTGTGTAATGGTATCTATATTCTAAATCAAAACACTGTTTTCGATGTACAAAACACATGCAAGAGGAAGAGTTAAGATATGAACGAATCCTACTTGTTGCATTGTAGACTTGGTCATATCGGAGAGAAAAGATTATGTAAGTTGCATAAGGATGGATATTTGAATATGTTCGAATTTTCATCTTATGAAACTTGTTAGTTTTGTCTCAAGGGAAAGATGACCAAATCTCTGTTCACAGGATACGGAGAAAGAGCAGCAGAGCTCTTAGGACTCATACAATGATGTATGTGGTCCAATGTCTATACATGCAAGGGGTGGGTTCTCGTACTTCATCACATTCACTGACGATTTCTCTAGGCTCAGGTATGTGTATCTTATGAAACATAAATCTGAAGCTTTTGAGAAATTCAAAGAATTCAGAAAGGCGGTAGAGAACCATGAAGGAAAAAGTATCAAGATCCTCAGATCTGATAGAGGAAAGGTGTACTTAAGAATGGAATTTCTAGATTACCTAAAAGAGAATGGAATTCTCTCTCAGTTTACTCCTCCGTATACACCATAGCACATGGTGTATCGGAGCGGAGGAACCATACCCTATTGGACATGGTTCGCTCTATGATGAGTAGTGCTGAGTTGCCTCTTTCATTCTGGAGACATGCGCTGTAAATAGCGGCATACCTTTTGAATCAAGTTCCTTCTAAATCTGTGCCTAAGACTCCATATGAAATATGGAGTGGAAAGGAACCATGTCTTAAGCGTATTAAGATATGGGGTTGTCCGACCTATGTGAAAACACAGAAACCGGACAAACTAGAGGCACGGTCAGTTCTATGTAAGTTTGTGAGGGTATCCAAAGTATTCGCATGGATATCTGTTCTACCATACTGAGGAACAGAAGGTGTTTGTATCTCGCCATGCCACCTTTTTGGAAAGGGAATTTCTTGCAAAAGAAATTAGTGGGAGTATGGTAGAACTAGAAGAAACTTCAGAACCACAAACTGAAACTGAAGATTTAGTGGAACCTCAGGATTCAATAAGCCCAGACGAACCTCAGCCACTCCGAAGATCTGGTAGGATTTCTCATCCGCCCGAGAGATAATATGGTTTTCTCATAGACGGGGATCGACTGGATTGCATCTTGTATAAAGATGATCCTACTAGTTTCAGGCAGGCCATTATCAGTAGGGTCTCTAATAAGTGGCTGGATGCTATGAGATCCGAAATGAAGTCCATGTACACCAATAAAGTGTGGACCTTGGAAGTTGTTCCACCTGGGGTAAAACCCATTGGATGCAAATGGATCTACAAAAGAAGATTGGTGTAGATGGGCAGGTGGAAACCTATAAGGCTAGACTTGTTGCAAAAGGTTTTCGCCAAAGACCAGGATTGGACTATGACTAAACTTTTTCTCCGTGGCCATGCTCAAATCCATTCGGACCCTACTTGCCATTGCTGCCTTCCATGACTATGAAATCTGGAAGATAGACATAAAAATGGCTTTTCTAAACGGAAGTTTGGAAGAGTGCGCTTATATGGATCATCCAGAAGGTTTTGTACACAGTGAGAGCAGCGGGAAGGTGTGCAAGTTGCTTAAATCCATTTATGTATTAAAGTAGGCATCGCGGAGCTGGAACATCTGTTTTGATGAAACGGTCAAGGAATTTGACTTCATCAAGAACGAGAATGAGCCAAGTATTTATAAGAAGATTGTCGGATGAACTGTCGTATTCCTAGTCTTGTACGTGGACGACATTCTTTTGATAGGAAACGATATTCCTATGCAACAATGAGTCAAGTTGTTCTTGTCACAAAGGTTCTCCATAAAGGACCTGGGTGATGCCTCGTACATTCTAGGGATCAGGATCTATAGAGATAGATCCAAGAGATTACCGAGTCTTTCGCAGTCCAGGTATATAGAGACCGTACTAAAGAGATTTAGTATGGAAGATTCCTAGTGCGGTAACATACCGGCATTGCACGGAATCACCCTATCCAAGGAGATGTCTCCCAAGACTAATGAGGAGAGGGTTCGTATGAGAACTATACCTTACGCTTCAGCGGTAGGATCTATAATGTATGCGATGTTATGTACAAGACCATACGTACCTTACGCGCTAAGCGTGGAGAGCCGGTATCAATCGAACCCAGGTGAGAACCACTGAAAAGTAGAGAAGAACATTCTCAAGTACCTGAGAGGGACTAAGGAGGTGTTCTTGGTTTTCGGTAATAGAGACCTGAAGGTCAATTCTTTTACCAATTCAAGCTTCCAGAGTGATAAGGATGACAACAAGTCGGTCTCGGGTTTTGTGTTTACTCTCAACAGAGGGGCGGTGTGTTGGAGGAGTTCCAAACAGGATACCGTCGCAGACTCGACAATGGAGGACGAATACATTGCTGCGAGCGATGCCGCGAAAGAAGCGGTCTGGATGAAGAAGTTCATTACTGAACTTTAGGTAATTCCGTCCATTGTTGATCTGATATCTTTGTATTACGATAACAATGAGGCTATAGCATTAGCGAAGGAACCACGGTCCGATCAGAAATCCAGACACATCTTAAGGCGGGATCACCTGATCAGGCAGATCATAGATCACCAGGAGATCGAGGTCTGGAGAGTGGATACAAAAGAGAACACGGCGGATCCATTTACAAAGACCCTTCATCAAGCTCGGTTCGAGCGACTTTTTGAGAAGTTGGGTATGCAGTACTGTTTCCTGATTTAAAATCAGAAAAGCTTATGGAAAAAGCTTCAGAAACGGGTCACGTGCTTACACGTGACCAGCAGTCACGTGTTGGCACGCGACACCTAAAAGCATCATCAAGTCAGATTCAGCTTTCCAACTACATCAAAGATAAGGGCTTCAGAGAAGTCATCACGTGCTAGCACGTGACCAGCAGTCGCGTGTTGGCACGTGACATTTAAAAGCGGCAGACTTGTTCTCCAGTTAAATCAAGGAAAGAGGCTCCAGACAAGGGTCACGTGCTCACACGTGACCAGTGGTCACGTGTTGGCACATGATGACCAAGCAGCGGCAAAGGTATAGCACAAAGGAAAGAAGAGGGCTCATTCCAAAGAGGGTCACGTGCCCACACGTGACCATGGGTCACGTGGTCACACGTGACCAGCTTTCAAAGCCCATTTTGCTAACAGAATTAAATTCTGAAAGAGATTCAAATCTTTCCAAAGGAAAGCGATTATTTGGAACCAATCGAATTAAAGATATAAAGATGATTAAATATCATCTATCTATGGTAAAATCTCGAACTTGGAAAGATTTCCCCTTTAAATCTAACAGAAATAACAAAGGAGAAGCTCTGAATTTGAAATCCAATGGTGAATAAAATTCACCTAATAATCCAAAGGTCCAAAACGAATGGTGGATACAAATAAAATCTCCTAATGAAAGATTCACAGAAACTAATTGACTCGGCTGCTTCTCCTATAAATAGGAGCCAAGAGACACAAAGACATATATACGCAGAGGGAAGAAAAGAGAGAGAGCCTGGATACTTTGAGGAATTTGGATCTTCTGCAAAAGAAAACCCTAGGTAAGAAAGGGAAGGCTCCTTGAAAGAAAAGAGAATTTAATTCAACAGGGTTTAACAGAAGAACATATCTCTTCTCTCTTTGATAGAGGATCTGCAAAGTGCACATCTCCCCTTGAAGTTGAGAATTTAATTCTCAATGGGTCGAGATCCTGCCATGCAAATCCAAAACATAGAGAGGGAACGGAAGCACGAGAATTTAATTCTCACAGAACTATAGGAATTTAATTCCTTTAAAATAAAATTAGGGCTTGACCCTGTGTCATGGGAATTTAATTCCTTCAGAACAAAAAGAAACAGGGTTTAACCCTAATTAAGAACCTAGTTCTGTTGAAACAGCGGGAATTTAATTCCTTTAATCATAATTTAACAGAGAATGGGAGTTTAATTCCTTAAAAGGTTTTATTAGGGTTTAACCCTATTCAGTTCTTCACATATATGAGGAATTTAATTCCTACAGAAAATTCAGAGTCCAACTCTATTCCAGAATATAAATCTTCAAAAGGAAGTAGGAATTTAATTCCTCCGAAACTATTGTCAGGGTTCAACCCTATGAGGAATTTAATTCCTGGAAAAGATTAACAGATCCTCTAAACAACATACATAGAGGCAGGGTCACGTGTCATCACGTGACCCCCCCAAAAGACCTACAGAAAGCCCCTTTGAGGCAGCACCCCACGTGACCCACGTGACCCTAGGCAGAAGCTTTAACATATAAGCATTTGAATGCCCGTCACGTGATGGCACGTGATGCTCTAAAAGATGCAGTAGTCTCAGAAGAACAAATGAAGGGAGGGCGCTCTCACGTGTTGCCACGTGACCCCTCTTGCCTTAGTGTTCAACACTAATCAAAGAACTTTATTCGCAGTATTCAACACTGATTACCTTAGTGTTTAAGACTAATCTGAGATCTCCATTGCCAGTATTTAACACTGATCTGTTTTAGTGTTTATGATAATTTGAAAGCCTTGTTGCTAGTGTTTAACACCAATTATCTTTTAGTGTTAAACATTAACTTGTCAATCTCGTTCCCAGTGTTCAACACTGATTGCTCTGTAGTGTTTAACACTAGGCTTTGGCCTAATTGGCTAAATGGATAGAGGCCAAGTCCCTCCTTCAATGGACCAACAGGAAGCCAATATTCCAGACACGATTGGACTTAGCCCAAGCTGGCCATAAGTCCCCAATTCGTAATTGAATGGACTAATGGGCTCATAACGTAATTAATTGGTCTTGATCCCAAATTGGGCCAAAGACTATTTAATCCACTCCGGTTCCAGGGTACATCTCTTCACTCCTTTGATACTTGGCGTTGTAATCCCTCAACGTCTTCAAAGAGGTAACGGGTCTCGGTGACCACTCATTAATACGGACTGTGGGGTCCTTAAACTCATGGACTAATGCGTCCTTAAATCAAGATATGGACTGTGGGGTCCTTAAACCCATGGACTATGAGGTCCTTAACCTTGACCGAGATGTCTTAAAACAAACAATGGACTGTGGGGTCCTTAAACCCATGGACTATGAGGTCCTTAACCTTGACCGAGATGTCTTAAAACTAATAATGGACCGTGGGGTCCTTAAACCCACGGACTACGACGTCCTTAACCTTGATCGAGATGTCTTAAAACTAACAATGGACCGCAATGTCCTTAAACTACCCATGGACCGCAATGTCCTTAAACTACCCATGGGCCGCAATGTCCTTAAACTACCCATGGACCGCAATGTCTTTAAACTAGTAATGGACCACCACGTCCCTAAAACTGGAACAATAGAGCCTCCGCATGCTCTTTTGTCGGATGTAAATGATCCCGTTTAAGTTTATCTTAGCCTCAAAGAGGGCTAACGTATCCTTAAACCTTCAAACAAACCGGGCTATGAATCTCCCCTAATTAACTCCGGTTCGAGGGTACATCTCCGAACTCCTCTGACATCTGTCGTTGTAATCCTTCAACGTCGTTAGAGAGGTGATGGGTCCCGACGGCCATACATACGATGGACCACTATGTCCCTAAACTGGAACAATGGAGCCCAAACGCTCCTTCGTCGGATCTAAACGATCCCGTTAAGTTGATCTTAGTCTCAAGTTAGACTAACGTATCCTTAACAAATGTTTGAGTTGATCTTAGCCTCAAGTATGGCTAACGTATCCTCAAACCAAAACCACAAACCCAAATCTAAGATAACACGGATTTGGACTAGTCCACGCCCTACGGGCGACGACATAACTCAGTCTCCGTATACAATCCACGGGCAACCAAAAACAAAACATAAAATAGACACACACGACACGAAGTGACCATCTGGAGAAGGAGAAAGTTGTTACCGCGATGCGGTAGCGTAATTAACTGCAGGGGCTTGCGCCTGCAGGGAAGAGCGTCCCCACAATCAAAAACCCCTCAAACGAGGGGGAATCTGACGAAGTCTGCTACATCGGCCGCATCCGTTTAAACCTTCGATACATGGTGCTATAGATCAACTTGGCATCTTCGGAGAGGTGGACGGATAGCACCAATTAGCATCTGCCCCGAACCTCAGTGCCAAGACATCGCAGTCTTGTGCGCCGTCTTTCGGAGGGGAACATATTCTGGCATGCCTGGTGGGACCTTTTCCTCTTTCCACTCTACACTTCGTGTGTCGTAATTCGCGAACCAATCGCGGTTCGCTAATGGTTGCTCTTGGGTTTCAAGATACTAAGAATTGGCGTCTTGCTTATTGCAGAAAGCAAAGGATCGATGGCTTCTACTTCTGCGAAATTCTCCAACTGCTCGGACTGCAATCGCAACCAACGCTCTGCCTCGCTAGGAGGTATAGCCTATGGACCCCAAGCTGCTTCGCTATTCACAATGCCCGTGGAACAGGTCACTCGCGCCACCACAGGATTGTTCTTTGGGACCATGCTCCCGCCGACAAGCTTCATCGCTCCAGTGCTGACAACGGAAGCTCTCAAGAAGTCGGTCTTTGATCGTCTTACCCCTGCCGTGGCTCCTCTCAACGAGTCGCCCAACATTAGCGCCTCGGTCTTCTCTAGATTGGGCCAGAAATCCTGTGAACCCATCATGGGGCCTACAATCCCAGAGAAGGCTGCTTCTAAGAAAGTGGCCGCTCCTGCTCCCGAAATCGCCAAGGCGGCTCCTCCGACCAAAAAGTCGGTCTTTACAAGATTAACGGCTTCAGCTCCCGCTCCTGCTGCCCAAAGGACGTCGGTCTTTGACAGGCTAACACCAGCAATGACCCCCCACCTACACAGGGGGCAAGACGAAGCTATTCTCACCGCTGAACCCACGCCGTCCGCTCAACACGCTCGACGTCGCCACTGGCGCCGAGTAAGGAGGGCTGGGGGCAACTCCCCCTTGGGACTAACTCCACCAACCCCGATGACAGAAGTTAATGCTGCTGTTCCAACTGGGAACAGCTTCGAGATGCTAAATAAGGTGCGAAGGAATTCTCCTACTGCAGTGCTAAAAAGGTCTCCTCCCCTATTAAAAAAGGTTGTGGAAATAAAATCAGAACAGCCCCGATCCCCTCAACGGCTGTCTTCCAAAATCTATAAGGTTTGGCGGCAGGCCTGAGACTCGATCATCGATCCAAACTTCTCCCGCCAGCACTAGAAGCTGAAAACCCAACCGGAAGCTGGTCACCAGGCTAAACCCTAAAAGGCTGTCTGGACGCCCACCTCAACGGCCCCCTCAAACTCTATGGCTCATAAAAGGAGGAGGCCAGAGCAGATCCCCCAGCCTGCAACAACGGTTAAAAGCACTAAGCCCAGACGCCCGAAGTCTGGGGGCATGGTGGTGCACACTGTTTACATGGCTTCTGGAAAGGAGGAAAGCCGCACTTCTACGGGCCACCGACCGCTAACCCGATCCGTGACAAAAGCCCAGGAGCAGCAACAAAAGCTTCAGGAAATGATGAATGCTATGGCCGCACTTACCGGGCCAAAAGAAAGCCCAGAAACGTCCTCAGACGCACGCCAGGAGGAAGAAACCGACGCTGAATTCCTTCGCCGGATACTGGATAAAAAGGACAAAGAGGCTGCTGAACAAGCAGCCAACATACAACGTATGGGCCTTCTCTTCCAAGATATGATAGGAATGATGATCCAGCAGGACTTACCCGCCGAGGATCCCCCAATCGTTCTTGAAGACGACCGAGGAGAAACGTCGAATTCACCACCAGCCCTCTCGACGGCCAAGGAGGAGACAATCTCCAAGGCTGACTTGGTTGACTACATAGCCCAGCAAATCCGGGTTCATCATGCGACTGAGGCAGCTGGTCAAGTCGTAAAAACAGGGCGGCCATATCCAAGCTGGTACGACCAAATCAAATACCCGCAAGGCTATACGATACCAAAATTCCACGTGTATAAGGGGACCGGCAATCCCCATCAACATGTCGCCCAGTTTCGGGCCCTCTGCGGTAACACCGGCGGTGATGACAAACTGTTGCTCCGCCAATTCGTGGGCATCTTATCAGAAACAGCGTTCGAATGGTATTCGGAACTCTCGAACGATTCTATCAAAACGTTCGCTGAAATGGAGTTGTTATTCACTCAGCGATTCACAAGTCCAGCGAACGCACTCCAATAACTGCATTGATTAACGCCAGGGTAAAACCAGGCGAAACCTGGGTCCAGTATGCTATAAGCTGGCGGAATTTGTGGTCGAGATGTGAACAACGCATTGAGGAGGGACCCGCAGTGTGCATGTTCGTGGGAACCCTAGACCCCCACGCGACTATCTCCCAGTTTATGATGTTCTTTAAGCCAACCACATTCCAGGCTTTAATCGACAAGTTGGCTCAGATGGACCAGATGGGTCATAGACCACCTCCCCCGAAGTCGGAACCTCGGAATGACAAGGGTAAAGGAAGGGCAACCTTTGTTGCGAATGCCCAACAGCAACCTAACGCCCCGAAACCGGCAGATCAACTGGAAGAAAGACGCCGGTATTATAATGAGAAGATGAAACGTCCCTACTCGTTCCCACGAGACAAGACGAAACGGTTATTCGAGCTGGCAGTACGCAACAGACTTATAAACCTACCAAATCCAAGGCGACCGCCACAACCCACCGAGGTGAATAACCCTAACTATTGCCCTTACCATCAAACGGTAAGTCATCCGATTGAAGATTGCTTCGTTTTCAAAGGATGGATTGAAGATCAATACCTCCAGGGGAAGTTTATACTATCTGAAAAGTGGAAGGTGAACCCACCATAACCGCATACTCCTAAGAAAGCAGATGCACCGGGGGCAACCTGCTCCTTTATTGAAGAAGCTCCATGGGAGGTCGTGCTATCAACTAAAACCAAAAGAATGCTGAGAGACCTTCATGCGTGCCCTGCGATCGAATGGAAGGACCCTCTTGAACCTCAAATTATCGAAGGGATGCTGAGGCACCGCCCAACTACGAAGACTTGCGATGAGGGCCCAAATACTCACGCCCAACCGTCAAAATCTTCGAAGAAAAAGAAGAAATCCAAGAAGCCCGTGAAGCTTGGAAACGAGCACACGAACTTGCAGAAGCAAATCGACGCGCTGGAAGAATACAATCAAAAGGTGCGAACTCCTGTCACTCTGCAAGAGTTCCTCAACCACATCTTTCAAGAGAGAGATGAGGGAGAGAGCTTGTCGAATGAATCCGAAGGATATGTGGCGAGTTGTAACGTAATCTCCCACTCGTTTACCGATGATGAGAAAACTCCAGGCACTAAGAAGCTGGAGGCAGAGCCTGAACCAGAGCGTGCGTGGCCGACAAATGAAATGATCAATGCCTTTCTAGAGGAGATTCGTCTAAAAAGTAAAGCGGACCAGGAGCGTGAGATGGCAGCGTCAGAAGGAACCAAATGCAGGCGACTGGACGGAAGAGTTGAACTACCTCTGCCAGAGCGAAAGGCATCCGAAGTAGACAAGAGGATATTCAAAACGAGGAAAAGGTTTGCCAAGGCCATGTCAATGCGGATGAAGCTACCACCCTCGGAAGGAAACACACATGATGGGGTGGAGAGGCACCTTGATTATTGCGTATATCATCGGAAAATCTCACACCCCACGGAGGAGTGCGACGCCTTTAAGATATGGTGGCAAGGATATGTTGCTCGTCGGCAACATGTTAAGCGCATGAAACGCAAGAGCCGTCAGGAGCGAAGAAGTACTATCGATGGGCACAACAGAACTACTGGCAACTGTTGTATGGCTCACGCCGGGGGTTCACAAGTTCTCACCTTTGGGAGCGACTCTGATGAAGAAATGGCTCTGGGCCCTCTCTTTAAAAAATCCGTTTTAAGGAAAGAGGAGAAACCGGAGACCTGCGAGAACATTCAGCTGCGCAATCGCACACTCCCAGAAAATAATCTCGGACCCGTGAGTAGAAAAGATAAGGGAAAGGAAAAGGTCACTGAAGATATCACTTTAGATGACCAAGTCATGAGAGAGCTGGCTGCCAAAGACCCTCCTAGGAAGGATAAGGTGGACTATAACATCCTCGCGCACCTAAGGAAGCTACCTTCTCAGCTTAGCATTCTCGATGCCCTCCTATTATCAAAAGAAGCACGAGACTCACTAATTAAGGCATTACAAGAACCTGAACAATTCCAAGCCTTCCTCGCCACTGAAAAGATGAAGGATGAACTGGAGGAAGTGCATACGGCCGACATCACTTTCGGTGACGAAGACCTCCTCCTCGGGACGCGCGACCACAACCGTCCCCTATATGTCTCCGGATACTCCCATGATATCAAGATAGGCAAGATCCTGGTGGATAATGGATCCTCCGTCAATCTCCTTAATGTTCGGGTGTTGAAGGAAATCTGCATGAGTGTGCAACACCTCGCTCGTGACAAAATTACTATCTCCGGTTTCGATTCACAATCGTCACGGACTCTCGGATCTGTGATACTAACATTACGCTTTGGACTTCTCGTCACGGACGTCAAATTCCATGTCATTGACGCCAAGACCTGCTACAACGCCTTGCTCGGTCGTCCTTGGCTACACGAGTACAACATCATCCCTTCTACGCAACATCAGTGTATGAAGTACTTTAAGGATGGTTTCGAGTATACTGTAACAGGTGAGTTGAACCCATTCTCCATGAAAGAAGTCCGCAAATACGAAGATGCGAAGTACTTTTTTCCAGATTTCGAGGATACAGAAAGGTGTCGCAACCCGGAGAACAAAACCGCCGCCACCATCCCTGTTTTCGGGAGCGATACCGAAAAAGAGGAAGAGATAGTTTATGCAGGGCCATCTCAACGCAGCAACCTGGGGACGCCCGTCCCCATGTTGGTCTTCGGAAGTGATTCAGAAGATGAAGTTAATGCAGTGTTCTCCAACCGGCTGTCAATACAGGCACCCCCTGGCGATGACCATAGTTTGCATATCACCATGGTACCGCGAGAACACTACACGGATCTCGACACGCTTCAAGCTCACAATGTGCAGGACCTGCAAACATTTTACATCCCTCCCAGGCAAAGGGGTGAGAAGGTGATCCTATTCTACCGATCCTCAGAGTCGAAAGTAGAGAAAGAGATCTGGCATGGCGCGGATGCTACACTTGACAGGCTCCAACCCATCCGTCTGCTTAGATACTATACAAATGGATTAAAGAAGCTATTGAAGCGCCAAGGAGTACCCTTAAAACAGACTGTTCGGCAGGCTCGGTTCTACAACAGGATTTGGGATGTCCCCGGGACTCAACGCAAATTGCCCAACGGGAAAATGGAAACACTCGGGCTTGGATACGCGAGAGCCGGAAAACGGGAACGGGCCCACAGTAGCTACGCCATATATACCTTTGATGAAGAAGAGGACGCCCTGTCAGGAGATGCCAACCCCTCATCAAAACTAGACCCCGCGATTGAAGCGCCGAGTCCGTCGTCTGAAGAACGAATGGGTAAGCCTATCAGGAAAGTGGGTCAGAAAGCTCGGGAAGACCACAACCGCGAAATGGCCATCTACGAGAAGGCCAGGATGCAACGTCTATCTCAACAGGCTGCAAAAGACAAAGATGCTCATCCTTGTCAATCCGTTGTACGAAAGTCCTGACGCAGAGACGGAAATAAATCAAGAAGCGGAAAGAGGTGCCGACAACAACGACGCAGGATTAGAGGGTTGCATGATCGGGTATTGCACGGCTCGGTTTCGTCCCTCATAAAGAAGATGAGTCGAGCATATTCCTTCCCCCGAGACAAGACAGAGAGGTTACTCAAGCTCGCTATAAAACATCAAATGATCACGCTTCCAGAGTCTAGACATCCTGAACAAGCTAACAAGGCTTCTCATCTGAGCTATTGCTCTTATCACCGAGCCATAGGACATCTTACCGAAGACTGCTTCACCTTCAAGAACTGGGTCGAGGACCAGTACCAACAGGGCAGATTCTCTTTATCCGACGGCTGGAGGGTAACGCCGCCACAAGAGCATGAACCCAAGGCCGCAAGAGCAGAACCGGATCCACCTCAGTCCTGGGAACGGATTCACACCTGTTATACGATTACGATATTAAAAGAAGAGCCCGAGAACACAGATGACCTTCCCCGGTGCTTTGAGAACAGCGATGATGAGGTGATCTCAGAATTTCCGCCCGCTCCGAAAGAACTGGAAGATGGTATACATACTACTGCAGATAACCTCAAGAAGATTGAGTTGGGATCGGCAGACGACCCGCGACCGACATTTGTCAGCGAGCTGCTATCTGAAGAAAGGGTGGCTGCGTTAAAGAACGTGCTTCTACGGCATAAAGACTGCTTCGGATGGAACTACTCCGAGATGCCAGGATTAGATCCGGAGATTGCTGTGCATAAATTAGCAATATCCCCAGATATCAAGCCGGTCAAGCAGGCGCCAAGAAGGATACGACTCGAGCTTGAGATGAGCATCAACGCCGAAGTCAAGAAGCTGATCAATTCGGGATTTATCCAAGAAGTCCAATATCCAATTGGATCGCCAATATCGTCCCGCTAATGAAGAAGAATGGGACGGTACGCATATGCGTGGATTTCAGGGATCTCAATAAAGCCTGTGCAAAGGATGATTTCCCAGTACCAGTAACCGAGCTAATGATAGATAACACGTCCACTCACGAGGTTTTCTCCTTTATGGACGGGTCATCAGGATACAATCAGATAAAGATGCATCCCGAAGACCAGAAGCACACCGCTTTCCGGACCCCTTTGGGTGTATTCTGTTATAGGGTTATGCCCTTTGGTCTAAAGAACGCTGGCGCTACCTATCAAAGGGCCATGACAAAGATCTTCGATGACCTCATACATGAGATCGTCGAGTGCTATATCGATGACCTCGTAGTAAAGAGCATGTCATACGGAGAACATTTAAAGCATTTGGAGACTGTATTTCAACGCCTTCGGCAATATAATTTGAAAATGAATCCCCTCAAATGCGCGTTTGGAGTCTCCTCGGGCAAATTCCTGGGATTCATCATTCGACACCGAGGTATTGAAATAGATCCGTCAAAGATTAAAGCGATCATGGAAATGCCTCCGCCAAGAACCCTCAAACAGTTGCGGTCCCTCCAAGGGAAGCTCGCATACATCCGGCGGTTTATCGCTAATCTTTCAGGCAAATGCCGTCCTTACAGCCACCTGATGAAAAAGGGAACTCCATTCGTTTGGGATCACAAATGTCAAGGTGCACTAGACGAGATCAAGCAGTACCTGCAGAACCCTCCGGTGTTGGCTGCGCCGGTCAAGGGAAAACCCCTCATTCTTTATACGACCGCCCTCGAAGGTTCCTTAGGCGCATTATGGGCACAAGAGAACGATCAGGGGAAAGAGAGGGAACTCTACTACTTAAGTCGAGTTCTACTGGGGGCAGAAAGCAACTACTCTCCCATCGAAAAACATTGCTTGGCGTTAATCTTCGCGATAACAAAGCTCAGGCACTATGCGTTGGCGCATGAAGTCCGTCTCATTTCAAAGGTGGATCCCCTTAAATACTTGATGTCGAAAGCCATATTGACGGGACGACTCGCTAAGTGGGCCCTGCTCTTGATGGAGTTCTCGATAACGTATCAACCTCTCAAGGCAGTGAAAGGCCAGGCCATTGCCGATTTCCTCGCTGAGCATCCGATACCGGCCGATTCTCCTCTGAACTGTGATTTGCCGGACAAGCATGCATTTGATGCGATTAGCGGCTGAAGCACCCGATGGGAACTCTACTTCGATGGAGCGTCCTCCGTAAAGAAACAGAAACAAGGTGTCCCAATGATCAAATCGGGGGTAGGCCTCGTCTTTGCAACTCCACAAGGAGGGATAATGCGCTTCGCCTTCTCCTTAACAGAGCCGAGGACAAACAATGAAGCTGAATACGAAGCTCTGATAGCAGGCCTCGAAATCGCCATCGACCTGGGAATTGAAGACCTCCTTATATACGGGGATTCTCAACTGGTCGTTAGTCAAGTAAATGGTGACTACCAAACGTGCAAGCCGGAGTTGGTGAAGTACGGCGAAAAGGTGCAACAACTATTGACCCAAATTCCCTCCTATACTTTGGAGAACATACCGCGCGCGGAAAACAGCAAAGCAGACGCGTTGGCTAAACTTGCTAAAGAACTGGCTGACGAGAACCTCGATGACGTCAGAATCGTGGTACAAAGCCGTCGAGTGCTCGCCCCGGCAGAAATACCTCCGGAATTATATAAAGAAAAGGGAGCGACTGAGCAGACGACCCTACAAATAAAAGACCATGAGAAGGCCGAGGACTGGAGGGAAGTATTCATAGACTACTTTAAGTCCCACCGAATGCCCAAAGAAGCGTCCTCAAGACATCAGCTCATGAAACGAGCTCTATCTTTCGCTTTCATCAACGATACTCTATACAAGAGATCGTTTGATTCTCTATGGCTGAGATGCTTAGGGCCTGACGAAGCAGAAAGAGTCATTCAGGAAGTTCACGACGGACTTTGCGGTTCTCACCAAGCAGGCCCAAAGATGAAGTTAAAAATTAAACGGATGGGTTACTACTGGCCCACGATGATCCAGGACTGCCTCGAGTATGCGAAGCAATGCCACTCGTGCCAGATTCATGGAGACTTTATCCACCAACATCCGAATCCACTACACCCAACGGTGGCTAGCTGGCCATTCGAGATGTGGGGGACTGACATAGTCGGCCCCATCGAGCCAGCATCTTCCCGGGGACATCGTTTTATCCTGGCGACAACTGATTACTTCTCCAAATGGGCAGAAGCAGTACCACTGAGGGAAGTGAAGATGGAGAATATCCTCCATTTCTTCAAGACGCACGTCATCTATCGGTTTGGAACTCCACGGCGGATTATCTCCGATAATGGGCCAGCCTACCGAAGCAATAAGATTAGCCGCTTCGCACAGCAGCACAATATAGACTGGAGATATTCTTCAGTTTACAACCTACGAGCTAACGGTCTGGCCGAGGCCTTCAATAAGACCTTGACGAAGATCATAAAAAAGACAGTTTCCAGGAATAAGAGAGACTGGCACGAGAGGCTGCAAGAAGCCCTTTGGGCTTATCGAACTACATTCAAGACGGCCACGAACACAACGCCGTACGCGTTGGTATTTGGGACGGAAGCAGTGCTCCCCCTCGAGATAGAGTTACCCTCTCTACGAGTGGCAGTCCACCACGAGTTGACGGACGAAGAAAATGCTCACCTTCGGCTTGAGGAGCTTGATGCCCTCGACGAAACCCGGCTCATAGCGCAACAACATCTGGAAGCCTACAAAGAAAAGATGACGCGCTCGTACGAAAGATCGACCAGGCCGAGGACATTCCGCCAAGGCGATCTCGTACTAGTGGTCAAAAGACCTATGATCCCCAATCGTGCCAAGCGGGGAAAATTTGAGCCAAACTATGAAGGCCCGTACATCATAGACAAGGTCTACCAGGGTGGAGCCTATTTACTCATGGACATGCACGGTGAAAGGCCTTTCAGGCCAATAAACGGCCGCTTCTTAAAGAAATACTATGCTTAATGAGCCACAGCCTGGGTCAATGATAGATGACGACGACTATGTCCGCTCGCTATCTTCCTAAGCTCAGACTTTACAAGCAGCAGCCGGCATTCCCATAACGATGGACCGAAACGTCCTTAAACTAACAACGGACCGAAACGTCCTTAAACTATCGATGGACCGAAATGTCCTTAAACTAACGATGGACCGAAACGTCCTTAAACTAACAACGGACCGAAACGTCCTTAAACTATCGATGGACCGAAATGTCCTTAAACTAACGATGGACCGAAACGTCCTTAAACTAACAACGGACCGAAACGTCCTTAAACTATCGATGGACCGAAATGTCCTTAAACTAACGACGGACCGAAACGTCCTTAAACTAACAACGGACCGAAACGTCCTTAAGCTATCGATGGACCGAAATGTCTTTAAACTAACGACGGACCGAAACGTCCCTGAACTACTACCGTAGCATCCTTAGGCTGACGAGATAAAAAAAAAGAGAGAAAAAGAATAAAAAACGGTGTGTCCACAAGCAAAATGGGCACGGATGAAAACCCGAAAGGGCTCCGTGAGTAAAAACAGCAGGACTACCGGCGAGTGTTTGTGAAAACCCGAAAGGGCGCAACCTCGTTAAAAGACACTTGTAGGGTCCTCTCGACCTTGTAAGGAGAAACCACCTGCGTGAGATCCTTACGACTCACAAAGGAGCAACACACTTAGGGATCCTCACGATTCCTAAGGAGAAAATACACTTACGAGATCCTCACGACTCGTAAGGAGAACTCTCTTATGGGACCCTCACGGCTCATAAGATTTGAAAGTCTTAAGTTACAGAAACCTAAACTTGTTCTTAAGCAAATCCTCCACAACCTTCGATATTGCCCTACAAGGGACTCAGTACTGACCCTTGTATACAATCCACGGGCGTGAATAAACATTTCCCCAGCAAAGTCCAACCCTTGTAGGTCCTCTCGATCTATAAGGAGAAAGCCCTCTTGTAGGATCCTTACGACTTACAGAGGAGCACACACTTAGGAATCCTCACGATCCCTAAGGAGAAAATACACCTGCAAGATCCTCACGACTTGTAGGGAGAAATACCTTTGTGAGACCCTTACGGCTGATGAAGTCAAAAGCCTTGGTCGACAGGACCCTTAACCCTGTTTGCTGAGCCACCTTTGTTCATCATCGACAAAGGCAAATGATGATTCGCTCCTGGCAACATTCCAGTTGTAGCGGTGCTGATGCCGAAATCGGTGCCTAAAATCCAGGCTTGCAGCGAAAAAGCTAGCAAGCCACACATGCCTACAAAATAGCCGAAATGATGGGGCAACTTGCAATAAAAAGAAGCAAGTAAAAATGAAGGCATGAAAAATAGCCGAAATGATGGGGCAACTTGCAATAAAAAGCAGCAAGTAAAAATGAAGGAATGAAAAATAGCCGAAATGATGGGGCAACTTGCAATAAAAAGCAGCAAGTAAAAATGAAGGCATGAAAAATAGCCGAAATGATGGGGCAACTCGCAATAAAAAGCAGCGAGCAGAAAATAAGTAAATAGCCGAAATGATTGGGCACCACGAAAAAATAGCCGAAATGATGGGGCAATCGCGACCTTCACGATATAAATGCTGAAACGATAGAGCATCGCGGAAAAAGAAATTAAATAAAAATAAAATTTATGCCTTATAGGTGATGTTCCATCACACCCTGTACACAATCCAAGGGCGTAAACAAAAAGGGAACATACCTCCCCCCCAGGTTTCACCAAAGAAAGAAGCTAAATCTCGACGGGCCACAAGCGACCTAGAGATCATCCCAACACTCGTCTCGTAACAACGGACACAACTTCAAGCTAAGCGGAACAGCGGCAACTCCCAGTTCCATGGCTCGGTGGTATACATATCGCCAACAGTCAAACCTCCATCCCGTGAAATGCGGATACAATCATCAAAATTCCTGGTTACGTGGAACGCGGATAATGTCACTCTTTGACCCCGTGGAAAACGTCCAGAGCGGATCCTGGTCCTCGTAGAGCACGGCAGTGAGCCCGTGTGAAGCATCCAGAGCGGAGCCTGGTCCTCGCCGAGCACGGCAGTGAACCCGTGTGAAGCATCTAGTGCAAAATTCCTGGTTACGTGGAACGCGGATAATGTCACTCTTTGACCCCGTGGAAAACGTCCAGAGCGGATCCTGGTCCTCGCAGAGCACGGCAGTGAGCCCGTGTGAAGCATCCAGAGCGGAGCCTAGTCCTCGCCGAGCACGGCAGTGAACCCGTGTGAAGCATCTAGTGCAAAATTCCTGGTTACGTGGAACGCGGATAATGTCACTCTTTGACCCTATGGAAAACGTCCAGAGTGGATCCTGGTCCTCGCAGAGCACGGCAGTGAGCCCGTGTGAAGCATCCAGAGCGGAGCCTAGTCCTCGCCGAGCACGGCAGTGAACCCATGTGAAGCATCTGGTACAAAATTCCTGGTTACGTGGAACGCGGATAATGTCACTCTTTGACCCCGTGGAAAACGTCCAGAGCGGATCCTGGTCCTCGCAGAGCACGGCAGTGAACCCGTGTGAAGCATCCAGAGCGGAGCCTAGTCCTCGCCGAGCACGGCAGTGAACCCGTGTGAAGCATCTAGTGCAAAATTCCTGGTTACGTGGAACGCGGATAACGTCACTCTTTGACCCCGTGGAAAACGTCCAGAGCGGATCCTGGTCCTCGCAGAGCACGGCAGTGAACCTGTGTGAAGCATCCAGAGCGGAGCCTAGTCCTCGCCGAGCACGGCAGTGAACCCGTGTGAAGCATCTAGTGCAAAATTCCTGGTTACGTGGAATGCGGATAACGTCACTCTTTGACCCCGTGGAAAACGTCCAGAGCGGATCCTGGTCCTCGCAGAGCACGGCAGTGAACCCGTGTGAAGCATCCAGAGCGGAGCCTAGTCCTCGCCGAGCACGGCAGTGAACCCGTGTGAAGCATCTAGTGCAAAATTCCTGGTTACGTGGAACGCGGATAACGTCGCTCTTTGACCCCGTGGAAAACGTCCAGAGCGGAGCCTGGTCCTCGCCAAGCGCGGCAGTGAACCCGTGTGAAGCATCCAGAGCAAACACCGGACTGTGGAGTCCTTAAAATCCACGGACTATGATGTCCTTAACCTCGACCGTGATGTCTTAAAACTAACGATCAAGCCCCCCGATTCCCTACGGATTCTGCCTTGGTTTAAGGGTACATCTCTTCACTCCTTTGATACCTGGCGTTGTAATTCCTCAACGTCTTCAAAGAGGTGACGGGTCCCTGCAACCAAACATCGGACTGTGGAGTCCCTAAATCCACGGACTATGAGGTCCTTAACCTTGACCGTGATGTCTTAAAACTAACAGCGGACGGTGGAGTCCCTAAATCCACGGACTATGAGGTCCTTAACCTTGACCGTGATGTCTTAAAACTAACATCGGACTGTGGAGTCCCTAAATCCACGGACTATGAGGTCCTTAACCTTGACCGTGATGTCTTAAAACTAACATCGGACTGTGGAGTCCCTAAATCCACGGACTATGAGGTCCTTAACCTTGACCGTGATGTCTTAAAACTAACAGCGGACGGTGGAGTCCCTAAATCCACGGACTATGAGGTCCTTAACCTTGACCGTGACGTCTTTAAACTACGATACCTGGAGCGACCCCTGACCCCATGAAACACGGATAAGGGGGACCACATCCAGCACTTGCAGGTCCTCACGACCTGTAAGGAAGAAAAACTCTCTTGTGAGATCCTTACGACCCTCAAGGGAAAACCCGCTTAAGAATCCTCACGATTTTTAAGAAAAACTTACACCTATGGGATCCTCTCGACCTGTAGGGAGAAAAAACTCTTTATGAGACCCTCGTGGCTCATAAAATGCAAAAGTCTTAGGAAGCAGATCTTAACCCTGAATCCAGAGCCATCGCTGTCCTGCAAGGAGATCAAGATAGAATATCCGCAGAATACATTCAATAAAAAGGGGATACACCATTGAGAGGAAAATTGTATCTTTTATTCATAAGCCAAAATGGATACAAAATACAAGCCATGAAAGAAACAAAAAGAAAGATACTCTTATCCATGAGTATGTACAAAAAAAAAAGGGAGAAAAGATACAAATGTTTCAAGCCGGCGGGCGATTCAGCAGCTTGGACAGCTCATCCTGCTTTTGTTGGACCACGGCTTCATGACGCAAGATCTCCAAAAGACGAGCCCCCGCCTGAGCTTGTTGGACCTGATATGAAGCAAGCCGGGCTTCAAGCCCTTTCTCAGTGGCCTTATGAGCTTCAACCCTCTCACGAGTAAACGTGGCGGTTTTATTGAGAGCCACCACCTCCTTGATGGACTCCTGGAGCACTCGCCAGAGTTCGTATGCTTTGTTGGCCTTGGCTGTGAGGCTGGCCTGAAGCTCGCTCAACGCCTTGGAAGCTAGCCCCCTCTCTGAAAATTTACGGTCGAACCTTTTTTTTCGCACGACAATATGTTCGCCACGCGTCGCCCTATCAGGCCATGTAAGCTCACTTTGCGACCGCAACCTTGGAAATGGGACATACACGCTCGAGACCATATAAATGGGCTTCCGATCGACAACCATAATCGATCCAGCATGCGCTCACATAACCTGGTATGAAAAGCAACGAAAAACTTTCCGATGATTATTCTATCGAGCATGTGTTCGCAATCATATGAACATCCGAAAAAGAAATAAAATTCGAAGCTTTAATGTGCATGCGACATGACTACAGTATTGATAATTAAAGGAAGTTTTCATAAAAGGAACACAAAATTTATTTATGCAAACGGAAACATACATACTAGTACCAAGCCTACATGGAAGTTCGGCATAAAGCGTAAAAAAGGAGGGACTAATTTAAACATGTTCTACGCTAACGGAAAAGGTCACCAAACATGGGATCAACGGCACAGGGATTGATGAAGCAGAGGAAAAAATTCTCCATCTCTCTCTCTGCTTTCTCCAGCACATCGAAGCGACGGTTCTCATGAGGAGTCACTCCCCATCGATTGGCGCCGTGTTCGTCCGCGAAAGCAGACATGATAGCTCGCCGGGACTTTATCTGGTTCAGCAGATGAATTGAGTAATCCTTCAAAGCCTGAGTAATCAGGCACGCTTCATGAAATCCCTCGAGCTTTTCTTCCGCCGCGTCGAGCATCGCCAGGGTCATCCCCGCCGGGTGAGGAGGGATGTCGGCAAGCACAGCCGTGAGAATCATCCGGAGCCTGAGGGAACCCATCGGTAGGGGGGACCCCCTGCGGATCGAGAGTTCATGCATGGCTGAGTCGCATTCGTTGTCGGTAAGGAGGGGATCCACCAACCGAGCAGCAAAGCGGGGGACCATCTCCTCAAATAGGAACTTCCTATGGCTGTCGACGAGCATGAGGGCGATTGCAGGCCATGGCACTCGTTTTTTTCTCAAGGCAAGTTACTCCAAGATAAAATAATAATAATATAAATCTCTTTGTGAAGGGAAAAGAAAGCTATAGCCTTATATATAAAGAAGGGCATTAAGTGCTGTGCGCGGAAAATCTTGCATGGTGAAGTTATTTCCAAGGCCCAAAAAAGGAAAGGCATCGAAAATCAAGGAGAGGGAACTATTTCCAAGGCCTTTTTTTTCTGCATCTGATATTGTGCACTGAAAATATGGCATGGGAAGATTTTGTGAACATCCCCATCAAGGGACCCCACGCACAGAACACGTGAGGCCCAAACCCGATGTACACAAAAAAAAATGGAGTAGCACCCTGCATATTAAAAGCACCAACAACAAAAATAGCAAAATGATGAAATCCCAGAGAAAGGCATGCGAACAGGGAAAAACATAATAAAACTTATCATTCATACTTTGAGAAGTTCATACAAAATAAAGAGAACACAACTACAACGGTAAGACTTCAGACGTGGGGCATGGGTTGAGAAACTCAAAATTAACTTTGTCCAAGATTCTCCATGCATTTCGAACCTCCCGAGTATGCTTCCTCTCGCGGTCGCAAGCGTCGGGGTCCTCACGAATATCCTCCACCCTCCGATAGGCGGCAAGTATGGCGGACTGCTGAAAGGCTTGGTGCAAGAGATCAATAAGGTGATCTCGCCTCTTCTTTGAGATCAAGCCCATCAGGTACACTGAATGTACCTTATCCTCAGCAGTGTCCAAAGCCCTGAGCGGTATGCCAGCGCAAAAGAGAGGAAGTGCCTCCCGGATCGCCAACACGATCAGCCTCAGAAGGGAAGAGCGACGGGGGAGTAGCCGATGGTTGTACTCGTCAAAGCGGCTCATGATCTCTGCACACTGAGCATCGGTGAACTCCTGGTTCTGACTGCGGCCCAGTGCACGAATATTCCCATAGGAAATTATCTCATTAAGACCATACAGATGGGCGTCCATGATACCTGAAATAAAGGTCATAAGACATCATTACAAAACTTCTGTTGCATTGATTGCAGAAGGAAAACCTCGGGCCAAGAGACCCCAGGAAGCCTCCGTGTGAAGAAATCGAGTCCTTCATTGGAATTAAATTCCTTATTAAGAATAGGGAATTAAATTCCCAGAAACAATTTTGGATGGAATTAAATTCCATGGAGTTGAAACGCCATCATCATCTCCCCAAAGATCATCTAAACCCTAAGAGATCTACAGTTCGAAGGTTAGGCGGTTTCATGTTCTTATGGAAAAACATGAAGAAAAATGGGTTCCTTGTTAAAAAAGAGTAAAAACCCTTGTTTTGGATTTCAAATCCAAAGGAATGTGGGAGTTCGCTGTTTGTCCAAGAACATTACCTGAGGAGGAAGGGTCCTTTTAAACAGAGTTAAACTCTGAAGATTGTTTCAAGACAGAGAACTAAGCTCTGGAAGCGAGAATTAAATTCTCAAGGGAAAAGTTCTCAGAAGAAGAAGATGAGCAAAGTGAAGGCTCCTCTGAAGAGACGGTGGTATTTATAGAAGGCGATGGAAACACTTCATCTCCCCAAATCCCTAAAGGAACCCAACGGTCGCAAAAGGCGACAGCGTTGCACTCACGTGCTGACACGTGAGAACAACGCTGTGGGGGCATTTGTTTCCTGATTTAAAATCAGAAAAGCTTATGGAAAAAGCTTCAGAAAAGGGTCACGTGCTTACACGTGACCAGCAGTCACGTGTTGGCACGCGACACCTAAAAGCATCATCAAGTCAGATTCAGCTTCCCAACTACATCAAAGATAAGGGCTTCAGAGAAGGCATCACGTACTAGCACGTGACCAGCAGTCGCGTGTTGGCACGTGACATTTAAAAGCGGCAGACTTGTTCTCCAGTTAAATCAAGGAAAGAGGCTCCAGACAAGGGTCACGTGCTCACACGTGACCAGTGGTCACGTGTTGGCACGTGATGACCAAGCAGCGGCAAAGGTATAGCGCAAAGGAAAGAAGAGGGCTCATTCCAAAGAGGGTCACGTGCCCACACGTGACCATGGGTCACGTGGTCACACGTGACCAGCTTTCAAAGCCCATTTTGCTAACAGAATTAAATTCTGAAAGAGATTCAAATCTTTCCAAAGGAAAGCGATTATCTGGAACCAATCGAATTAAAGATTTAAAGATGATTAAATATCATCTATCTATGGTAAAATCTCGAACTTGGAAAGATTTCCCCTTTAAATCTAACAGAAATAACAAAGGAGAAGCTCTGGATTTGAAATCCAATGGTGAATAAAATTCACCTAATAATCCAAAGGTCCAAAACGAATGGTGGATACAAATCAAATCTCCTAATGAAAGATTCATAGAAACTAATTGACTCGGCTGCTTCTCCTATAAATAGGAGCCAAGAGACACAAAGACATATATACGCAGAGGGAAGAAAAGAGAGAGAGCCTGGATACTTTGAGGAATTTGGATCTTCTGCAAAAGAAAACCCTAGGTAAGAAAGGGAAGGCTCCTTGAAAGAAAAGAGAATTTAATTCTCAACAGGGTTTAACAGAAGAACATATCTCTTCTCTCTTTGATAGAGGATCTGCAAAGTGCACATCTCCCCTTGAAGTTGAGAATTTAATTCTCAATGGGTCGAGATCCTGCCATGCAGATCCAAAACATAGAGAGGGAACAGAAGCACGAGAATTTAATTCTCACAGAACTATAGGAATTTAATTCCTTTAAAATAAAATTAGGGCTTGACCCTGTGTCATGGGAATTTAATTCCTTCAGAACAAAAAGAAACAGGGTTTAACCCTAATTAAGAACCTAGTTCTGTTGAAACAGCGGGAATTTAATTCCTTTAATCATAATTTAACAGAGAATGGGAGTTTAATTCCTTAAAAGCTTTTATTAGGGTTTAACCCTATTCAGTTCTTCACATATATGAGGAATTTAATTCCTACAGAAAATTCAGAGTCCAACTCTATTCCAGAATATAAATCTTCAAAAGGAAGTAGGAATTTAATTCCTCCGAAACTATTGTCAGGGTTCAACCCTACGA
Source organism: Agapanthus africanus (assembly GCA_030015575.1). Lineage (NCBI taxonomy): Eukaryota > Viridiplantae > Streptophyta > Magnoliopsida > Asparagales > Amaryllidaceae > Agapanthus > Agapanthus africanus. Next base: position 127,564,994 of record JASDDO010000016.1, on the reverse strand, counting down.
GGAATTTAATTCCTGGAAAAGATTAACAGATCCTCTAAACAACATACATAGAGGCAGGGTCACGTGTCACGTGACCCCCCCCAAAAGACCTACAGAAAGCCCCTTTGAGGCAGCACCCCACGTGACCCACGTGACCCTAGGCAGAAGCTTTAACATATAAGCATTTGAATGCCCGTCACGTGATGGCACGTGATGCTCTAAAAGATGCAATAGTCTCAGAAGAACAAATGAAGGGAGGGCGCTCTCACGTGTTGCCACGTGACCCCTCTTGCCTTAGTGTGCAACACTAATCAAAGAACTTTATTCGCAGTATTCAACACTGATTACCTTAGTGTTTAACACTAATCTGAGATCTCCATTGCCAGTGTTTAACACTGATATGTTTTAGTGTTTATGATAATTTGAAAGCCTTGTTGCTAGTGTTTAACACCAATTATCTTTTAGTGTTAAACATTAACTTGTCAATCTCGTTCCCAGTGTTCAACACTGATTGCTCTGTAGTGTTTAACACCAGGCTTTGGCCCAATTGGCTAAATGGATAGAGGCAAAGTCCCTCCTTCAATGGACCAACAGGAAGCCAATATTCCAGACACGATTGGACTTAGCCCAAGCTGGCCATAAGTCCCCAATTCGTAATTGAATGGACTAATGGGCTCATAACATAATTAATTGGTCTTGATCCCAAATTGGGCCAAAGACTATTTAATCCACTCCGGTTCCAGGGTACATCTCTTCACTCCTTTGATACTTGGCGTTGTAATCCCTCAACGTCTTCAAAGAGGTGACGGGTCCCGGTGACCACTCATTAATACGGACTGTGGGGTCCTTAAACTCATGGACTAATGCGTCCTTAAATCAAGATACGGACTGTGGGGTCCTTAAACCCATGGACTATGAGGTCCTTAACCTTGACCGAGATGTCTTAAAACTAACAATGGACTGTGGGGTCCTTAAACCCATGGACTATGAGGTCCTTAACCTTGACCGAGATGTCTTAAAACTAACAATGGACTGTGGGGTCCTTAAACCCACGGACTACGACGTCCTTAACCTTGACCGAGATGTCTTAAAACTAACAATGGACCGCAATGTCCTTAAACTACCCATGGACCGCAATGTCCTTAAACTACCCATGGACCGCAATGTCTTTAAACTAGTAATGGACCACCACGTCCCTAAAACAAGAACAATAGAGCCTCCACATGCTCTTTTGTCGGATCTAAATGATCCCGTTTAAGTTGATCTTAGCCTCAAAGAGGGCTAACGTATCCTTAAACCTTCAAACAAACCGGGCTATGAATCTCCCCCAATTAACTCCGGTTCGAGGGTACATCTCCGAACTTCTATGACATCTGTCGTTGTAATCCTTCAACATCGTCAGAGAGGTGACGGGTCCCGACGGCCATACATACAATGGACCACTATGTCCCTAAACTGGAACAATGGAGCCCAAACGCTCCTTCGTCGGATCTAAACGATCCCGTTAAGTTGATCTTAGTCTCAAGTTAGACTAACGTTTCCTTAACAAATGTTTGAGTTGATCTTAGCCTCAAGTATGGCTAACGTATCCTCAAACCAAAACCACAAACCCAAATCTAAGATAACACGGATTTGGACTAGTCCACGCCCTACGGGCGACGACATAACTCAGTCTCCGTATACAATCCACGGGCAACCAAAAACAAAATATAAAATAGACACGCACGACACGAAGTGACCATATGGAGAAGGAGAAAGTTGTTACCGCGATGCGGTAGCGTAATTAACTGCAGGGGCTTGCGCCTGTAGGGAAGAGCGTCCCCACAATCAAAAACCCCTTAAACGAGGGGGAATCTGACGAAGTCTGCTGCATCGGCCGCATCCGTTTAAACCTTCGATACATGGTGCCATAGATCAACTTGGCATCTCCGGAGAGGTGGACGGATAGCACCAATTAGCATCTGCCCCGAACCTCAGTGCCAAGACATCGCAGTCTTGTGCGCCGTCTTTCGGAGGGGAACAAGTACGTCAGCAGCTGGCCTTAGAGCAGACGTTGGGTATTCGGTACGCCAATTACTGGACTTTAGTGCAAGTGGGAGATTGTTGGATATGTATACCTTAGAGGCCATTATTGTATATGTATACATATGGATGCTGGTGATATGTATGTACAGGACGATCTTGCTCAGTTATAAAGTATATTATTTCAGTTGTCTTTATCAGGATATGTGTATTTGTTTTTATTGATAATTTATCCATCTTGCATATATTGATAAAGAGTTGATATAGTAGTATAATATTATGGTTTGACTTTATCTTAACATGACATATATTATACACGTTATTACATATTGTTGTTATATGTTGATAAAGCCCATAGGATCTTACTTGACTACCTGCGTTGTGATGGCGATCATACTTGTGAGAGCTGGGTAGTCTATAAGCACATCCTTAAATGTCCCAAGTCGTAGGAGTATCGAAATCGGGCATCGATACTCCAGAGTAGAATTGTGTGTACGTATCTAGACCTCGACGAGGGGCGGTGGTTGGTCCCATAACCATTGGTGTGATCACCTAAGATTGTATACGGGTGCTCATTGGGGGTGAGTGCACTGGACGGACTCGCTGAGAACCTCTAGATGGTATTATACCTATCGTCTGATAGCGGTTCTCTTGTGACATGTGTACAGATTAGTCTTTAGACCTGAGATCGTCATTTGTCCCGTGTGAGTTCACACCGTGCTTTGGTCACCACCCTAACACGGCTCTTCTGAGTCGTGCAAATAGGTTTTGGTAGGGTACGGTCTCGAGCCAAATGGAGGCAGAGAGTAATTTTCAGGGATTCGTCTCTCCAGGTATTGGGAGCTGATGTCACACTGTGTTCGATTGGTCAGGACCATATGACCTTAGCCAAGACAGTTGGGATTTACTGATATGTTGATCAGTAGTTTCCCGGATTGGTCCTGAGCCGAATCAGCATGAATTATCGGGTTATTAGGGTCTGACGGTTACGACCCCTAGATCCGATATGTGATACTCTTAGACGAAGAGAACAGACTGTACGGATATTAGGCTCAGTAGGGATCCGGATGAGTTTGCTCGTCGGCTTTCCTTTTCGACAGGTACCAGGTAGCCGTTACGTACAGCTAGTACCGCTGACGTACTTGTGGTTATGGATTTATCCAGTAAAGCACTGCCGGCGTACTGTCGAGTCTTTAGAGTCCTACACAGAGGGTTTCTCTGCTTCAAGCGAGACGATGTAGAGGCTGTATGGTTTTACGGCAGGGTTAGATCGCATAAGTGTACTTATGCACAAATGATGTTCGGGCGGATAATACTATCGGGTTTTGGTTTAATCCGGATCCTACTATTATATTGTTAGATTATTTTCATCTCTTTTGTATTCGTAATTATTATAATACGGATACGGGTATGTATATACGGTGAGGGGTATTCTTGTAATTTTTTACAAGAGTGCTTCTAGAAGAAGACACCTCATTATTTGTTTTAACCATTTAGTTAAATGGTTAATGAGGTGGAGGGTGAGGTGTTATCATTCATTGAATGAAGCATGGCTCCTTGGTGACTCACTTAATGAGTCATGATTTACTATTAAGGCAAGGTAGTATCTAGATATTTTGTGGTGGAGATATTTTTTTATTGTTATTTTTGGGATGCTTGCTTTATTAGTCACAAGACTTAGCCATTCTTCATTTGGTGCTTATGTTGCTCTCTACAACACTCTCATCTCCTCCAAGCTTCACTTCTTCTACCTCAAACCCTAATAGTCTCATGTGTTGAGAAACCTAGGGTTCTTGAGACAAAACAATACATCATCATTCTCTACATCCTCTTGGTTACTTAGATTAGCATACTAAGTAACCTAGTTACCTTAGTTTAAAAGTAGGAGTTCAAAGTAGACGCTCTCGGGTGGATCATCTTTGAGTGAGGAAGCCGTCGATCATGCTCGATCATGGAGGCCACTAGGAGCGTGCTAAAGGAGAGGAGTGAAGACCCGAAGGACTTGAGCCTTTTGGTATAAACTCTTTTCATAGTAGATAGCTTCTTTAGTTGCTAGTTAGGTTTATGGTAGATCCGGTTTAGGGTTATTCTAGCGCCAAGTTTACATAGTTAGAAAACTTTTGGTTCCGCAATTGTCTACGGATGATGGCCAGGGCGTTAGCGTAACCTTTTAGGTCTAGGATAATCAAGATAATGACGGGTTGAATATGACTAGCGACTTATGATTTGTTGACCCTGTCAAGGTCATAGGTCGTTAGGGGTAAAAACTACATCGGGAGTTTCAAACATACAGCAAAATTGCCAAGCATGCGCATACCTTATGGAGTGTGGTGACTTGAGTGGCTTCCATCAAGTTATCATGCGATGATAGTTGGGTCCGGATTCCCGTTGATGTGTAGGTGTTACTCCTCGGGTGATTCTCAGATGATCCCGACTAATTCTCCTTTTAAAGTTTGAAGGAGAATTCGAGAAAACAGTGGGAGCCACCCTATAAAGGGATTGACCAATCTAATCTAGGTTAGAGTGCATGATGAGTGTTTCTTTTCACCCTCTCTTTGGCTGCGACCATGACCTGACCCTAAACTAAAACTCATAAACCAAGTTAACCGAACCTTCTTAAAACACTTTGGCTTTTGAATTGTCATTAAGTCGCATATATCCCTCCCACTTCTAATGCCTCTTTGCATTTCTCCAGAACACTCAGTATCATTACGAAGCTCCATATTGCTTGGATATGTCATTGTATAGTTACATACGAACTCGAAAGAACTTGTTTCAGTTCGAGGTTAGTTTTCGGTTCTGGAGAAATTGAATTGGATTATTCGGTTGTCTTTTCACTTTACCTTCTCTCAGTTTGCGAGAGCTCCTAGTATTAGGAAAGTACACCTATTGCGCTTATTGGATAGTCTTCTTCCAAACCATAGGCAGGTGCCAAAAAGTAGGAAAGGAAGAAAACCAATTAGCCTAAGTGTGGTGTACAGAAGATAATAAGTAAAGACATATAAAGGGATTAGATTGAGGGCCAAGGAAATTGCGACTCCTATCATTCACGACAATGCCGCGTATATCTCTGCCACTCTGATTTCACCTTTGCATTTCTCCAGAATTCTCCGTATCACTACGAAGATCCATATTGATTGAATATACCATCATATAGTTGTATACGAACTCGAAGAAACTTGTTTCTGATCGAGGATGGATTCTAGCTCTGGAGATATAGAATAGGATTATTCAGTGTCTTTTCTTTTTACCTTCATTCAGGTTGTGAGGGCTCCTAGTATTAGGAGAGTACACCTATTACGCCTATTAGATAGTCTTATTCCAAACCATAACCATATTCTATCTATCGGTTTCCATCAAAACTTGTGGGGGTGCTATACGCCATCCACCCGACTTCCCCCGTAGATATAGATCTACTCACCTTGATCCTTGCTTGCCGAAGTCGAGGACGCCATACTCCGTCGTCTCGGAATCCACGTGTACCTACAATAAATATACAATTGCAATCGCTATTAACATCAATTCCAGAAAACCAATACGGCACACGGTGCGCTCATAGGTTAGAACATATAGCCTATACATGCAAAAACAACCAAACAACTCTCGTCGTTGACGTACAAACATCCAACGACCCAATACAATATCAAATACTAAAACCAAGAATTCCAAAATACGGAAAACATAGTCAAAACACCCTAATGCTCCCAGATTTTGGTTCAGGTCAATAGGAACAAAATTAGCAAGTATAGGGTGTTGTATATGGAGTATGTGAGCTACCGAAACAACCTGGACCCCAAATACCAAACTTAGGCCGGCCATTTAGATAAAAAATCCGGCCCGCTCGGCTTATTGGTCTCTGTTGGGGTTCGTCTGGTCAGGGTGGCCTCCTATTGTTTAGCCTAGGTCAATGGTATTGTTTATTTTTCTCAGAAACGTCCCAGGTTGTTCCAGATTCCCTGTAGACCACTAAATGTCACAAAACCGACATGGGTAATTTCCTAAGTTCGTGTTTTGGTTTCTAATCCGGGTCTTGGCTAGTAAAACAGCACTAAGGGTCTTGTAAACAACCACTAACATCACAATTCCACACAATCACCCAAACCCTTCTCTTGAAATTTTCCAAACATCACTAATCTAACAAGTTTAACTCTAAACTAAACTAGGATACAAAGAAACTTAAAACTAACTAAATGAAAGGAATTATACCTCATTTGGGCAACTCAAGAAAACCCCTAGAAGTCCAAAGTCTCCAAAATCCAACTTTGATTGGTCCATTGTGTTGATGGTGAGGAGGGGATCGACTTTTATGAAGGGAGTATAGGGTTTTGATGAAGATTTTGAGATGGGTCATGATGGTAGAATGAGGGAGCTTCAAGATGAAGAAGGAGAAGGAAAATGATGGGGGGGAATGAATGAGGCAGCTCCCCTCTCTCTCACTTATTCTCACTCTCTTTCTCTCTCATGGCATGCTCCAAGTCATGATGTGGTCCCTCTCTCTCTCTCCTCAATAATACACTCTCTTCATTTTCTTTTCTCACAAAAATAGAACCAAAAGCAATGAACAAACACAAAGGAAAAAATATGTAACATAATGCAACATGTCATGGTGCACTAGACATGATAAAAATGTAGAAACATGGATTTGGCCTAATCGCGATTAGCAGTGCAGTAATCGGGTTTAATTTCAAACTTGCATATAATAAATTATAAAAATACCAGATCCAATAAATATATTTTTAAATGAATAAATCATTTTAATCCCAAATTATTTCACAATTATTGGTATATATTTATACCCTTTTATGAAAACCCCAATTTCACAAATAGGGTAGTTTTTGCGAAATATATTATTTTAATATTAAATTCCAAGAATAATATTTTATATTTTCTGAAATGTTACAAACAGTATCGCATATCGAGTGTAGGGGGTGGATAAAGTTAGAGCCCTAATAATGCGATATTTCATATCGGTGTGAAGCCCACCACCCACTGAGAAACTACTGATCCAAATCAGAAATTCTCGTCTACCATGGCCAAGGATTTCTGGTGATGGTCATCCGTGCACTGCACGACATCAACCCCCAATATCGGGAGAGACGAATCTCCGACGATCCGCTAACTGCCTCTATGTGCCTCGGGACTGTACCCAACTAAAACTTGTTTGCATGACTTCTTTGAGCCGTGGTAGGGTAGTAATCAAAGCACAGTGGGAACTCACATGAGACAAATGACGATCTCTGATCGACAGACTAACCTGTACTCATGTCACCTGAGCACTGCTATCTAACAATAGGTATAATACCATCTAGCATGTTCCCGGCGAGTCCGTCCAGTTTACTCAAAACCTAATGAGTACCTGTATATTATCTTAGATGACTAACTGACACCGATGGCTTGTGAGACCAGCCACCGCCCATCATCGGGGTCTCGAAAAGTATACACTACTCTACTCCGGAATATCGATGCCCAGTCTCGATACTCGCTCGACTAGGAACATTTAAGGATGTGCTTATAGTGCACTCAGCTCCCACATATATGATCGCCATCATATTGTTGGTAGCCAAGCAAGAATCCTATGTGCTCTATCTGTTAGTTGAATGTATTCCCTAGAGGCCATTATTGTACATGATTGTATATTATAATGGATGCTTGGACATATATAGAGAGGACTTTCTTGCTCGACATGATAGTATGCTATCTTGTTGTTCTTTATCTAAACATGTTGACTAGTATTGTGATACTGTCTTACTCTCACATTTTGATAAAGCCCTTAGGATGTGTACTTGACAACAAGGATTATGATGCAGATCATACTAGTGGGGCCAAGGTAGTCCATAAGTTCATCCTTTAATTTTTCCTAGTTATGGGAGTATCGAGATAGGGCATCGATATTCCAGAGTAGACTAGTGTGTACGTTTCTTGACCCAGTATGGGGCGATGGATGATCCCAAATCCATTGGTATTTGACAAGAAAGATTGTACATAGGTTCTCATTGGAGAATGGGTACACCGAATAGGACTCGCCGAGAACTCCTAGATGGTATTATACCTAACGTCAGATAGCAGTTCTCTGGTCACACTGGTACAGATTAGTCTGTAGACCCGAGATCGTCATAGAGTTTTGTATGATTCCCACTGTGTTTTGATTTCCTCCCTACCACGTTCAAGGGAGCGTGCAAATAGGTGGATTTTAGGTACAGTCCCGAGGCATATGGTGGAAATGAGCGATAGGAGGGGTTTCGTCTCTCCCGGTATTGGGGGTTGATGTTGCGCTATGCTCGATTGGCCATAACACGAAGTCCCTGGCTAGGGCTGATGATGAGATTTACTAGTAAGTGTTATATGTAGTTTCTCGACCCATTATAAGCCTCACATCGGAATGACTTATCAAGTTATTGGGGTCTGACGTTTACCACTCCCAGACTCGATATGCAACATATCTGACGAAGAGACCGGACTGTACGGTAGTGTTACTTACTGGATTCACGGGAGTATGAACAAGCTTGCTTGTTGATATTCTGATCGCTCAATATCTGGGTAGTCGTTACGTCGAGCTAGTACCGCTAACGGCTTATGGGTGACTGATATGATCATCACCTACTGTTGGCATATTAACGAGTATTTAAAGTCATACACAGAGTTTTCCTGGCTTAAGCGAAACGAAGTAGGGCACATATGTGATATGTGCGGGACCGAGATTAATACGTGTATGTGATACCATATTCAAATATCACGATATATGATATTAGTCGGTTATATAAGATATAGCCGGGTTATCGAATCAAGTGTTGATTCGATAAGTTGATATAAATGATATTAGTCGGTTATATATGATATAGCCGGATTATTAAAAATATATATTAATATATCAAATATATAATTATATATTAAATTATTAAATCAAGTGTTGATTTAATAATTTAATATATAATTATATATTTGATATATTAATATATATTAACTAATATTAGCGCACTTAAGAATTTCTTTTCTCTAAATACATTTAAATATATATGTGATATATATTAATGTATGTATTTTGTGTCATGCTTGATGATACATTGGATTTGGATGTATGAGACTCATACCTAACTAAAGATAATTTAGGTGAATAATTATGAAGGGAAAAATCAAAATTAGGTGGAAATTAGCATGGCTAAAAATGCTTGTGGAAGCATGTAGAAGCCTTGACTTAAGTCCACAAATTTTGTTTTACTCTAGATATTTATTAACCCAACCATTATCTTTAGCCATGCTTAAGTCTCTACTAATATTGTTTTACTCTAGTGGAGCCTAAAGAGAGTCCGGGACACCACTACTTGGAGCTAAGGGACTACTACTTGGAGCTTTAGAAGTGAAGGACCGGTCTACAAAGGTTGTATTCCTATTTCACTTAGTATAAAGTTTGTTTACATGCTATAAAAACCCTAATTCTCTAGTTAGATCCTTAGTCGGGCTCTCTCGGCACCCTAGATTTTTTGAAATAGCATACTTGATGCGCGCCGAAACATAGAGGGGGTGCTAAGCGAACCCAGAAGTGGTATCAGAGCCAAGCTAGAGCATTAGGAGTTGTCTTGGTGAAGTTAAAGTGTTCGATCGACTATTCGAAACCTAAAAATTCCGGGTTTCTGGAAAAAAATTCAAAAGTTGGAATTTTTCTAATTAAAAATATACAAAAAATTGTGAAGGGTTTACTATGGATTCCTAAGAAAAATGATGGCCCAACTCGACCAAACGACCGTGGAAGCGCGACCAAAACATGCTTTTGGCGGCTGTTCCGCGGCGCCGTTGGTGATGCAGGGAGCGTGCCTTCTTGTGTTGATCCGTAGGTGCTAGGAGCACTCTTTGGGTATTTTTAACTATGACTCAACTAGTGAGGTCTCTGGGAATTTTGGGTGTTTGATAATTCGATCGAAATGTTTAACATCATCTAGATATCTGTGATTTTTGATACAATATTTGGAATCCACAATAATTAGTTTTGTGAAACTAGTTAGTACTTTGTAAATCTAGCAATTTAGTCTCTTTTGATCGGTTGCCACGGGGTTTTGATTCGGATCAAAACTCCGTCACAATAGCGTATAGTACGCGAACGTTCGCCGGGTAACACTACTGGATAGCCACGTCCCATAGCCCCAACCAAGTGACTGTAGGAGAATCCCGTAGCCAACGCGGCTGCGGTGTTCCGCCTAAGTGCGCTTCGTTGACGGCATCGGGGGTGCGGCCGTCTACTAATGTTTCCGAAGAGCATTCGATTATTCGTTGGGAATCTTATTGAATTGCCCGACTGGATATTGAAAAGTGTTTTCAATTTGAAACTAAAATGCCGGGTTTATAATGTTAGGCATGAAATACAGAATATGTGATATTCCGGGTTTATGATGTCTAAGGAATTTATTTAGTTAGGCATGAAATCCGAAGTATGAGATATTTTGGGTTTACGATGTCTAAAGATGTTGCGGATTTCAATTATTATAGTTTTCATTTTCTTTTCTGGCACCGTAAGTGTAATATGTGGTGTATCACTGGTTTCCTTGCTATATGTCAATGACAATTGGGATACGCATATTTACTTACGTTGATGACATGTGATGTTATGTGTTGCTATGATATGTTATATTGGATCGTCGTGTTTGAATAGCTGGGGGTTTTTGCATGAGATGAGAGTTTTTCATTTTCATTCATGTAAAATTTTGTTTGTAATATTATTTTATCGGGACAGTTCCGGGATGAGGATGATGTCAACATTGATGTATATTATTTACTTTTCCGCATTAGGATAGAACCAAGGCGGGGAGCACAAGTAACCTGGTTCTAGAGTCCAGTGGGAGACCATCTCGAGGAGTCGAGTCCGGGTCTCCTAACTCTGGAATTGGTAGGGTTGCTTGCCGCTCTCGTAGGGGTCTAGGGATGTGGATTTGGTATTCATCACGACCGTGGAATCCATGTTTTTTACTGGCTTAATTTAAAACACGGACCTCCTAGTATATCCAATATTTCATATGTTGACTTCTGCTGCAATGTTCTTTGATGAGATCATATAAGTGCATGAGAGGAATGCTTTATATTATATATATGATATATAATAAACGCTGCTTATGTTTTGCATCCGTGCTAGTCCTGCCCCCGCTCTGCCGTTAGTTAACTAACCTAACGGTGCATGACGGAACCCCGTAGCGAATGCGGATGGCATAAGCGTACGTTGTATTTTCGTTTCTTTATCTGTGATGCTTAGGAAGCATAAATGATGGGACTTCATTAATGAGATTAATGAAAAGAAAAGAAACCCAAAGATGTTGTAGAATCGAATTTTTAAACCACTTGGCTTTTTTTATTTATGAAAAAGCAAGTTTCAAAAAGGCGGAGTTTAGGCTACTCCTTTTAAAACTATTTGGTTCTACAACGAGATCATATTCCAAGCGTTAATGGATTTTATAAAAACCATCTACAACCCTACGTCATTTTAGGAAGTAGAGTACTTAGTATTCGTGCTACGTTTGTTGACCATAGTTATAGCGTAGTGTACGGTAGCTAAGTTATGTCTTCCTATACAGCATATGATGCGATTAAGTAGGACAATTATATGACTTTGTTGACCATAGTTAAGGGTCATATGAGTGGGTCTAATTAATAACGAAATGACGGATAGAACTTGACTATTGCTTATGATTTGTTGACCATAGTTAAGGTCATAAGCCGCTAGGGGCAAAAACATTATCGGGAATTTCAAGTGTTGAAATTTGCAATGAGATTGCATACCTTCTATTAGATAGTTGGATCCCGATACCCACTGCGAGTAAGAGTTACTCCTGGGAGAGTTTTACGCTTTACAGTTGGCTAATCCAGTAGGTGTCTAGAAAGGTGTCAATGGGGTTATGCCAATGGGAAAAATGAGGTTTATTTTAATTAGGTCCGTGCGAAAACACATGGAACCTCCGTCAAAGTACCGACACTAGCCTGGCTGAACGATTGGCGAACTTGTAGGGTATAATTAATCCTGGCTAGTCTTGCCTTTTAGGGTTTGAAGGATGATTTGATAAAAACAGCGGGAGCTATCCTGATTAGATAAGATAATAACCAATCTAATCTTGCAAGAGCATACGCTAAAGTGTTTTCTTCTCTCTCTCTCCAGGCAGCGACCATGACACGCATTAATCAAGATAATAATATTAATGTATTCACCGAATCCGCTTGTTATACTGAGCTGGGGAACGTTAGTTTCGCTCTATTTTATAATTGTTATAAGTCTGAGCAGGAAATAGGGGAATATCCTGATTCCCACATGACCCGAACGAAGAATGAGCATATTCTTCGGGTGTGTTCATTACCGAGAACTGTTTATCAGTATGCTCTACGTCCTGGGTATTAGATACCGGATCAGGATCTCACATATGTAATATGTTTCATGGGCTTAAGAGAGGTAGAGAACTGGGAATGGGTGATACAAATATAAGAGTAACGACTGGTGCAATTGTCGCAGCCAAAGCAGTTGGCGAATATCATCTTGTATTACCAAGTGGTAATACATTGATTCTGAACGAATGTTATTACATACCGACCTGATATACAATATTATATCAGTTTCTTTATTATGTAAAGAAGGATATAATTTTGTATTGCAGGATAATGTTTTGAACATTTTTTTAGATCAAAAGTTGATTGGATCAGGCACGTTATGTAATGGCATAAATGTTCTAAATCAAACCAAAAATCTTAACATACAGAAAACACACAAGAAAAAAAGTTCAGAAATGAATGAATCCTTCTTATGGCATTGCAGTCTAGGTCATATCAATGTGACACGACTGGCTATGTTGCATGAAGATGGATATTTGAATCCGTTCGAATTTACATATTATGAAACTTGCCGGTCATGTCTCAAAGGAAAAATAACTAAAACTCCATTTACTAGACACGGAGAAAGAGCTATTGAACTCTTAGGACTGATACATAGTGATGTATGCGGTCCTATATCTACACATGCCAGGAATGGTTCCTCATACTTCATTATATTCACCGATGAACTCTCAAGATTCGGACATGTCTTCCTGTTGAAACACAAGTCTGATGCTTTTGAGAAATTCAAGGAATATATATGTGAAGTAGAGAACCAAACGGGTAAAAGTATTAAAATACTTCGATCTGATCGGGGAGGAGAATACTTAAGCATGGAGTTCCTGGATTATTTAAAAGAGAATAGGATTCTATCTTAGCTTACTCCTCTGTATACACCACAGCACAACGGTGTGTCTGAGCGGAAGAATCGCACCCTATTAGATATGGTGCACTCTTTGATGAGTACTGCTGAGTTACCTACTTCCTTTTGGGGTTATGCGCTTGAGACAGCCGCATACCTATTGAATAGAGTTCCGAACAAATCAGTGCATACCACGCCATATGAGATATGGGAAGGGAAGAGACCATGGCTTAATTTCATTAAGATGTGGAGTTGTCCGGCCTATGTTAAAACACAAAATTCGGACAAACTCGAGGCAATGTCAGTTCTATGCAAGTTTATTGGATATCCGAAACATTTGCAAGGGTATATCTTCTACCACACCGAGGAACAAAAAGTGTTTGTGTTCTCGGCATGCCACCTTTTTAGAAAAGGAATTTCTCATAAAAGAAATTAGTGGCAAAGAGGTAGAACTGGAAGAAGATCTAGCTACACAAACTACAACGGAAGATTTGGTGGAACCAGAGGATTCAGTAGTCCCCGACGAATCTCAGCCTCTTCACAGATATAGTAGGGTTCCTCATCTACCTGAGAGATACTATGGTTTTCTCATTAACGATGGGAGCGAGGATTGAATCATAGAAGATGATGACCCAACTAGTTTTAAGAAGGCCATCACGAGTGGGGACTCTGTGAAATGGATGGATGCAATGCAATCTGAGATGAAATCCATGTACACCAACAAAGTATGGACTTTGGAAGTTTCTCTTGAAGGGGTAAAACCCATCGGGAGCAAGTGGATCTTGAGAAGGTCATTGGTGTAGATGGAAAAGTTGAGACTTTCAAAGCTAGACTTGTAGCGAAAGGTTTTCGTTAACAACCAGGTGTGGATTATGATGAAACATTTTCTCCAGTGGCTATGCTTAAGTCCATCCGGATCCCATATGCCATAGCTGCATACCATAACTACTAAATCTGGAAGATGGACGTCAAGATAGCTTTTCTAAATGGAGATTTAGAAGAGAGCGTGTACATGACACGGCCATAGGGCTTCGTAGATTGTGGGAGCAGCGAAAATGTGTGCAAGCTGCTTAAATCAATCCACGGGTTAAAGCAGGTATCGCGGAGTTGGAACATCTGTTTTGATGTGGCATTCAAAGAGTTTGACTTCATCAAAAAACGTAGATGAACCTTGTATATACAAGAAGAATATAGAGAGTAAGGTTGTCTTACTCGTATTGTACGTGGATGAAATACTCTTTATAGGAAATGATGTTCACATGCTAGACTCGGTCAAGCTCTTCTTGTCACAATGGTTCTCCATAAAGGATTTGGGTGATGCCTCTTACATCCTGGGGAGAATCACTAGACAGCTGTGAAGAACATTGTTAAGTACTTGAGAAGCACTAAAGAAAATGTTTTTGGTGTATGGTAACGGTGAAATCCATGACGAGTCCTTTACCGATTCGAGCTTTAAGAGTGATAAGGTCGACTGAAAGTCAGTCTCAGGTTTTTTCTTTACCCTTAGTGGATGTAACATTTCAGAAAATATAAAATATTATTTTTGGAATTTAATATTAAAATAATATATTTCACGAAAACTACCCGATGTGCGAATCTGGGGTTTTCGTAAAATGGTATAAATATATACCAATATTTAGGACATAATTGAAAATTAAAATGATTTATTCATTTAAAAATATATTTATCGGATTTGGCATTTTTATAATTAATTATACGCAAGTTTTAAATTAAACCCGATTAGTGCACTACTAATCGCGATTAAGCCAAATCCGTGTTTCTACATTTTTCCATGGTTAGTGCAACATGTCATGTTGCATTTTGTTGCATGTTGTTGCATTTGTGTTGTTTTATGGGTATTATGTGTATTATTGTGAGAAAAAGAGAAAAGGGTTAAAAAGAGAATGATTGGAGAGAGAAAGAGAGTGAGGCATAGGCTTGAGAGGGGTGAGAATAAGAAAGAGTGAGGGTAACGAGAGAGAGAGGGCAGCCATCACTTTCCCCTCCCCATTATTTTCCTTCATCTTCTTCCTCCTCATCTCCCTCCACCTTCACCTCCATGAATCACCTCAAAAACCTTGCTAAAACCCTACACCCTCTTCATTAAAAGTGATCCCTATTTCATCCTCAACACATTGGATCAATCAAAGTTGGATTTTGGAGACTTTGGACAAGCAAAGGTTTTTCATTAGTTGCCCAAATGAGGTATGATTCCCTTCATTTAGTTTAGTTTTAAGTTTCCTAACATCCTAGTTTAGTTTAGAGTTAAACTTATTAGATTAGTGATATTTGGAAAATCCCAAGAGAGGGTTTTAGTGATTATGTGGATTTGTGATGTTTAGGGGCTGTTACAAGACCTTAGTATGGGTTGTATGGCATAGAACAGAGAATAGAACCCAAAATACGGACTTAGGAATCACCCGTGTCGGTTTTGTTAGGTTGTGTTGGCCTATAAGGAATCTGGCGCAACCTGGTAAGTCTCTGAGTTAAACAAACAAGTCCAGTGACCTATATACACCAGTAGAAACCCCTTGTAGAAGTACGAGCCCATTCCCTCATCAAACGACCGGCGAGACCGGACTTGGGGGCAATGTCGCCGGTTTTGTAGTATGGTCTAGGGTTGGGTTTTTACTGTAACTCCTAATCCCTGTGACCTATCTCCTAAACTTGCTAGTTTAGTCCCAATTGTAGGGTTGCTGGGCACACGCATAAGGGTCAATGAGGCATCAACCATGACCAATTTAAAAATTAGCCGTGCCGAACAACCCAAAGCCGGATCTTTAAACTAGAGTTTAGGTGAAAACAAGTATGTTAAACTCTTTAACACTAAGTGAGAGGGATTACAACCTTTGTAGATCCGGTCCTTCACTTCTTAAGCTTCGTGTTGAGGTCCCTTCGCTGCCATCATCGTGTTCCGGACTCTCGAAAGGCTTCACGAAGAGAAAGATGCAGTCTTGCTTCCGATCTTCGATAACAAAGTTGATCTACCTTGAAGTTTCATTAACACAACCTCTCACTCACTAAATGAGGTGAACACTCTCATCTAAAGGGCAAGGATAGATGAGAATGATGAAGTAGGATTTTTGCTCTCATTTATAATCTTTTTCTCATACATAATCATCACTTAGAAAAAGCTAGAAAGCTTTTTCCATGAAGAAGTCAAGGAAGAAGAAGATGAATAATTGTTAGACTCCTTTTGTGATGAATAATGAAAAGATAATCATGATGAATAATGCAACCATGGTCAACTAAACCCTTGTAGAGATTTAACTAGGGCTAGGGTTTGGGTTGGGTTAAAGGTGAGTCACTTGAAAATATCAAGCATAATATCTTTTCCATGACAAAAGAAAACCTTCTAGAAGGTTCTAGAAAGCACTAACCCAAATCAAACCCTAATCTTGTTTAATCTCCACTAAACATGTTGCATTAGTTATCATATCATGTTACAATATTATATATCACATATATAATATTTATTGTAACAAAATAAAATAATACAATTAACATATATCGCATATATATCAATGTATTATCTGAGTGAGAAAAAGAATATTTTAGTGAGCTAATATTTGTTAATGTAATTTAATAGATCATATATATTATTATACATTAAATTATCGAATCAACCCTTGATCCGACAATCCGGCTATATCCCATATAACCAGCTAATATCTCATTTACTGATTCATTGAATCAACACTTGATCCGATGACCCGGCTGATATCATATATCGCGAGAATAGAATATGGTATCTCAAATCACATCCTCGATCCTGGACATATCACATATGTGCCCCTACACCGTTTTGGCTGAGTCAAGAAACCTCTGTGTAGGACTCTAAAGAATCGTCAATACGCCGACAGTAGGTGATGATCATATCAAACACCCATAAGCTGCAAGCGGTCAGCTAAACGTAGAAGCCACCCAGGTATTGAGCGCTCAGAAGATCAACAAGCAAGCCTGTACGTTCTCCTGTGAATCCAATCAGTAACACTCCCGTACAGTCCGGTCTCGTCGTCTGATATGTCGCATATCTTGCCTAGGGGTGGTAAACGTCAGACCCCAGTAGCTTGATAAGTCGTGTCGATATGAGGTCTATAACAGTTTAAGAAACTACTGATAACATTTACCAGTAAATCTCAGCAACCCTGGCCAGGGATTTCCAGTTATAGCCAATCGAACACAGCACAACATCAACTCCCTATACCGGGAGAGACGAATCCCCTCCTATCGCTCATTGCCTCCATGTGATTCGGGACTGTACCCAAAAGCCACATTTTTGCACGCCCTCTTGGATGTGGTATGATGGAAATCAAAGCACAGTGGGAATCGCACAAGACTCTATAACGATCTCGGGTCAACAGACTACTCTGTACCAGTGTCACCGGAGAACTGCCATCTGACGCGAGGTATAATACCATCTGTGAGTTCTCGGCGAGTTCGTCCAGTGTACACAGACTCTACTGAGCACTCGTACACCATCCTTGATGTCAAACACCGATGGATATGGGATCATCCATCGCCCATCATATGGGTCAAGATGCGTATACGCTAGTCTACTCTGGTGCATCGATGCCCTGTCTCGATACACCCTCGACTAGAAACAGTTATAGGATGTACTCGTCGACTACCGTGGCCCCACCAGTATGATCTCATCATAGTACCGATAGTCGAGTACATATCCTAAGGGCTTTATCAATATGTAACACAGAGACAATCAGAGTAAATGTTAAGATAAAGTACAACCTGATAGCGTACTATTATGTTGAGCAAGAAAGTCCTCCCTATATATGTCCAAGCATCCATTACAATATACATCGTATGTACAGCAATGGCCTCTAGGGCATACATATAATTAACAATCTCCCACTTGCACTAAGGCCATCTGTTGTGGTATCACATACCCAACAATTAGCTGTGGTTGAAGTATCTCATACTCAACCATCCCATAAAAGTCTCTACTGGGAAAAAGGCCTTTGTGAGTGGATCCGCGCTATTGCCCTCTGTGTCAACTCTCATAACCTCGATCTCCCTGGAGATCAACCATCTCCATGATCAGGTGATACTGCCTAAGAATTATATCTGGATTTTCGATGGGATGGTAGTTCCTTGGCTACAGCCACAACTCCATTGTCACACAATAGTAGGAACGAAGTTCATCTCATGAACTTATATATCCAGACTGCCTCTTTGGTAGCATCCATGGTAACGATGTATCTTACCTTTATTCGTCTAGTATGTCACGGTATCTAGCTTGGAACTCTTCCAATATACCATCCCTCCACTGAGGGTAAAGACAATGCCTGCGACTGACATTCAGTCGTCCTTATCACCCTGGAACTTTTCCAGTGATTCTCCCCAGGATCGATTGATACCATCTCACTACAACTAGTGAGTATCCTAACATCCAATTAGATCTATCTCATAGATCCAAAATCCAGGATTTATGAGGTACCATCTTGATCCTATATGGAGAATCCTTGTGATAAGCGGAGATTGACCGAGCGTAGCATAGGAAACTCCTTCCCTATAAAGAGTATGTCATCTACGTACTCTACGAGGATCATCACCATACTCCCTACTACCTTTTTATATATACAAGGTTCATCTACCATTTTGATGAAGTCAAACTCTTTGACTACCACATCAAAACAGATGTTCCAACTCCGCGATGTCTGCTTTATCACATAAAACATTTTGCACACGTTTCCGCTGCTCCCATTGTCTATGAAGCCCTCTGGCTGTGTACTTATAAACGCTCTTTTTCAAATCACTAGTTAGAAAAGCAATCATGACACCCAACCGCCAGATATCGTAGTCATGGTATGTAGCTGTGGCAAGTAGGATCTGGATGGACTTAAGCATAGCTTTGAAAGTCTCAACTTTTCCATGTACACCAAGTAATCTTATCAAGATATATTTGCTCCTGATGGGGATTTAACCCTTCAGATAAAGCAACCAAAGTCCATACTTTATTGGTGTATAAGGATTTCATCTCAGATCGCTAAGTATCCAGCCATTCTTACAGAGTCTCACTCCTGATGGCCAGCTCGAAACTAGTTGGGTCATCATCTCATGATGCAATCCTCGCTCCCACTGTCATAGAGAAACCGAAGTATCTCTCTGGTGGGTGAGCAACCCTACTAGATCGGCGGAGAGGCTGAGGTTCGTTGGAAACTATTGAATCCACATTCAATAGGTATGCAGCTTCTCAAGTGCATAACTCCCAAAAGGAAATAGGAAACTCAGTAGTACTCATCATAGAGCACACCATATCACATAGGGTGTGATTGCTCCGCCCCGATACACCGATATGCTGTGGTGTATACGGAGGAGTAATGCTGAGAGAGAATCTTATTCTCCTTTAGAATAGTCCAGGATTTCCGTGCTCTAGTATTCTCCTCCTTGATCTCATCAAAGGACATAATACTTATACCCGTTTTTGGTTCCCTACTTCTAACTTATATTCATTGAATTTCTCAAAAGTTCCAGACTTGTGTTTCAACAGGAACTTACGTCCGGATATTGAAAGATAATCAGTGAATTTAATGAAGTACAAAGAACCGGTCTTGACATGTGTAGACAGTGGACTTTCATACATCAGCATGTATCAATCCCAGGAGTTCACTAACTCTTTCTCTGTTTCCAATAAACAGAGCTGTGGTCATCTTATCTCTGTGACATGACCGGCAAGTTTCACAAGATGTAAATTCAAACTAATTTAAATATGCATCTATATGTAACTTCAGCTAGTTGGGTCGCATTGATTTGACCTAGTCTACAATGCCTCAAGAAGGATTTGTTCATTTCTGAACTCTTCCTCTTGTGTGTGTTCTGTATATTAAGAACTATAGTTTGATTTAGAACGTCTATGCTTTTAGATAACGTGCCTGAACCGATCAACTCTTGATATAGGAAATGTTCAAAACATTATCCAACAATACAAAATTATATCCTTTCTTTACTAATAAAGAGACTGATATGATGTTGTATATCAGGTTCGGTATCTAATAACATTCGTTCAGAATCAATGTATTCTGGTAATACAGCGTGATAGTGACCAACAGACTTGGCTGCAACACTTGCACCGTTTCTATCTCATGAAACTTATCACCCGTTCTCAGTTCTCTACCTATCTGTAGCCCATGTAACAAATTACATATGTGGGATCCTGATCCGATATCAAATACCCAGGACGTAAAGGATACCGAGAAACGGTTCTGTGTAATGAACACACCCGAAGAAGATGCATCAACATGTACTTTCTTCGTTTGGGTGGCACGGGAATTCTGGAAATCCCCTATTTCCTGCTTTGTCTTATAACAATTATAAGTTCGAGCGGGACCAACGTTCCCCAGCTCAGTATAACAAGCGGGTTCAGTCAATTCATCTGTATTATTATCTTGATTAAGGCGTGACATGGTCGCTACCTAGAGAGAGAGAGAGAGAAGAAAACACTCAGCGTGCGCTTTTACAAGATTAGATTAGTTATCAATTTATCTAATCAGGATGTCGCCCACTGTTTTAGTCAAATCTTCCTTCAAACTCTAAAAGGAAAGACTAGCCGGGATTAATTACACTCTACAAGTTCGCCAATCTTTCAGCCAGGCCAGTGCCGGTACTTTGAGGGAGGTTCCCCGTGCTTTCGCACGAACCTAATTAAAGTAAACCTCGGTTTCCTAGGGGCGTAACCCCATTGACACCTTTCTAGACACCTACTTGATCAGCTAATTGTAATATGTAAAACTCTCCCAGGAGTAACTCTTACTCGCAGCAGGTATCGGGATCCAACTATCTCATAGAAGGTATGCAATCTCATTGCAAATTTCAAAACTTGAAATTTCCAATAATATTTTACCTCTAGCGTCCTATGACCTTGACGAATGCCAACAAACCATAGGCTACTAGTCAAGTTCAACCCGTCATTTCCCGATTGAATTAAACCCACCCGCACGACCCTTGACGAATGCCAACAAAGTCGCACGACTACCCTAACTCAATCTGCATCATATGCATAAGCAGATAAGCATAAATAGCTACCGCACACAACTGTTAGTGTATATGCCCTAGAGGCCATTACTATATCATATTAGTTTGTATATTACTTAATGGAAGCTTGGGATATTCACAGTTGTATATACAATCTTGCTCGAAATGGTAGTATGCTACTTGGTTTGTCTCTGCTTTAATATGTGCATGTGTTTCTTTTAGCATATTGCTGATATACATATTAGTAGAGCCCTTAAGATCTTTGCTTGATTACCAGCGTTGTGATGGCGCTCACACTCGTGGGAGCTGGGTGATCTATAAGCACATCCTTATACAGGTCCCTAGTCGTTGGACTATCGAGACAGGGCATCGATACTCCGGAGTAGACTAGCGTATGCGCTTCTCATCCCAGTGTGGGAGACGGTCTGTCCCACAGCCGTCAGTACGTCGTACTTGAGATAGTATGCGGGTGCTCGTTAGGTTACGAGTACACTGGACAGGACTCGTCGGGAACTGTTGGTTGGTATTATACCTATCGTCAGTTATCAGTTCCCAGGTGACATGAGTACAGCTTAGTCCACTGACTTGACACTGTCACTTCGCCTCAAGTGTGTTCCCACTGCACTTTGATTACTACCCTACCACGGCTCAAAGGAGTCGTGCAAACAGGTAGTTTTTGGGTGCAGTCCCGAAGCACTTGGAGGCAGTGACGGTTAGACAGGATTCGTCTCTCCCGGTATTGGGGGTTGACATCGCGCTGTGTCCAGGAGAGCCATTACACGAGTACTCCCTGGCCAGGGCAAGCGAGATATACTGGTAGGTTTCCAGTGTTATCTCAGGGTGTTCTGGGCTACACTCCGACACGACTTGTACCGCTATTAGGGGACTGACGTTCACCGCCCCCTAGGCCCGCCATGCGATGTATCAGACGAACAGACCGGACTGTACGGAGATTGTCACATACAGGCTCAGTAGGAGTTCAGATGGGGTTCACCTCGTCAGTCTTCTTATTGACATCTACCTGGGGACCGTTACGTATAGCTAGTGCCGCTTGCGGTCTGTAGTTAAACCCACTGCCAGCGTAGTGTCGAGTCTTTAGAGTCCCACACAGAGAGCTATTCGCCTTTAGGCAAAATGAGTAGAGGTCGCATGGTTTTGCGACAGGGTTCGTTCACATCCGCGCACTTGTGCACGTTTGCTGTCCGGACAGCTTATACTAGCGGGCTTTGGTTTAAGCCGGATCCTTGTATATGATTTGGGATTGGTTTTTCTCATTGTATTCGTGTTCCTTGGATCACGAATATGGGTGCGTATGCACAGTTGCTTGAGACAGAGGGAGAGGACTTTGATTAGGGTTAATGACTATTGTCATTTTATTAACCCTAACGGTTATGTGTGTATTATTGTTAATTGATATTAGTTTAATAATTGTGCCTGGTTATGGTTGTTGACCATTTGACCTTCTTGACTTGTTGACCTTGGTTGACACTTTGACCATCATCATTTCATTTGAAAGATGCTCTTTGATCCTTGCTATTTGCATTAAAAATGAAATGATAATGGTCGTGTCTTGATTTAGCCATGACAATTATCTCACTAATTATCTAATTACAATAATTCACATATATGAGATAATAATTCATATTATTCTCTCATTCTATACTTCACATTCTCTCTCTTGTTCTTCCTCTCCCTCAAGCTCTCCCCTCTCATGTGTTGAGAAACACTTTAGCTTGAGAAAAACCCTCTCTTGATAATCTCTACTCTCATCTAGGGTTCAAGGATTAGCACTTCTTGCACCCTAGTTACTTCTAGCTTGGAGTTGAAGCCAAAGGTCAAGAGTTTCGGGTGGATCTTTCTTCGACGTGAGAAGGCGACTAAGGTGACCTCCTTCCACCACTCCAAGGAGCAAGGAGAGAAGGACATAAAGCCCAAGGTATAACCTTTCTAGCACTTAGCTAGTTTCTAGTTAGCTTTAGCTTGTTTTTGTTTAGCAAAGATCCTTCATAGTCTAGTCCATGTTGCCTAAGCTCATAAAAACTTGATTTTTATTCCGTTTTCCGCCTCCCCGCAAGTATCGGGGTAGGCAACGTGGACTTACAGTGGTATCAGAGCCTAACTAAACATAAACTAGCTAGGTAGTAGAGTGTATCGAAGTTCGAATTGGAAAAATCGAAAAAGCGAGTTTTCAAAACCCTAAGTTTCTGTTAATTTTTTTCTGTTCAAAACAAAATAAATTCTACTCCAAAAATCATCTCAGGGTTTTGTGAAGAAATCCACCAAAAACGATCCAGTGATTCGACCAAAGAGCCGCGGTTCAGCTGCAATAGCAAGCTATTGCCGCGCAACCGCGGCCGTCTTGGCTCTTCACTAGGTCGAGTTTGGTGCAGTGTATTTCTGGCTTGGTTTTAGGATTTTTAAGATGGTTTATATGTGCCCAGATTTTCCATAATAGAAATTTGTTTTTGGGGGCCTATAAATCCGTATTTTTTCCGAACTTCAATACACTTTGACTAAAAGGTTATATCTGTGATGTTTATATGTATTGAACGTCGGCTAATCGTTATATGTCGATTAGTCGGGGTTATACATATCTGTGATCTGTGATTGATGATGGTATGTGTATATGAATGGGTTGGATTGTCGCGAATGAATAGCCGGGGTGGATGTGAGATGAGTGTTGCTTTTTCTTTCATTCATTGTAATATGTAAATTGATGTAATATTATTATTTGTTTGGCCGCACAACCGGGTCGGGGTTGTAGCCATCATTGTATAATTCTTTTTACTGTTTTTGCTCCTAGGATAGACCCATGGAGGGGGTGCACAAACTACCGGGTATCTCGAAGTGCCGAGTGGCCTACTCACGGTGGTGAGGGAGGTTGCTTCGCTTCGGGTACTTGGCGGGTAGTTTGCCGCACCCGTAGGGGTCTTGGGTGGGGTATTGGCTATTCACCGCGACCGTGTAATCCGCTTTTCGTTGCAGGCTCGAACGGATTGCGGATTCCTAGTATATCCAATGTTTTCATCTGTGATCTGTAATGTCTATCATTGCTATATATTTATATATGATAACTATTTAGGCGTTGCATATGTTTTACAACCGCGCTAGCCCAGCCCCCGCTCTGTCGTTAGTTAAGTAACCTAACGGGTGATGACGGGGCCCTGTGGCGAATGCGAATGTCATAAGCGTACGTTATATTTTGGTTGTTTTCTGCAATGGTAGGATTAAATGATGGGACGCATTAGAAGAACTAATGCAAGAAAATAAACCAAGTAAAAGTCGATTGGAACACTTTGAAAACCACTCGGTTCTTTTCAAAACTAAACTTTTAAACGCGGAGCTTGAACCACTCATTTTAAAAGCTATCTCGTTCCATCGATTATATCAAGTTCACTACGTTCACGGTTTCGCCAAAACCATTCGTAGCCCTCCGTCATTACACATGAATGGTCAAAAAGTATTCAAGCTATGTATTTTGGCCAAAGTCAAGGCATAGTGATTGGTAGCTATTGGGTATTCATGTGCAGCATATATAGATGGGTTGGTTTGGGACAGTCATGCTGCCATTTTTGCCAAAGTCAAGGGTAGGTACGGGTGGGTCCAAATTAACCAGGAGAATGACGGGTAGAACTTGACATGTGACTTATGATATTTTGGCCATAGTCATGGTCATAAGAGCATGGGGCAAAAATCCACATCGGGAGTTTCATAAGTACTGAAACTTGCTAGCGCTGCATACCATTTAGAGTGTGATAATTCTGGTAGGATACCTTCGGTTTTATCACGCGATGATATTTGGATCCCGATCCTACTGTGAGTATATGCTACTCCTCGGGAAAACTCTCACTTAACGATCAATGCTATAAACTTAGTAGGTGTCTAGAAAGATGTTAGCGGGGCTACGCCCACAGGGAAAAGAGGTTACTTAATTAAGGAACTTCGCGAAAGCGTTGGAAAACCTCCCTCGAAGTACCGACACTGGCCTGACTGAACAGCTAAGCAAGTATTGTACGGTGAGATTGATCCTGACTAATCCTTTCTTTACGGTTTGAGAAGGGATTCGAGAGACAGTGGGAGCCATCCAGTTTAGACAAACTAAAAACTACTCTAAACTTGCAAGAGCATCATGCTACAGTGTTTCTTTTCTCTCTCCTAATTGCAGCGACCATTCAACATGACCGGACTTAAGTTATTACTAGATAAAAACATATTGACAGGGCCAAACTACAAAGATTGGCTCAGGAATGTCAAGATGGCAATCACTTACGAGAAGTTGGGGTATGTCCTTACCACCAAAGCTCCCCCTGTCCCAGGTCCCGAAACCAGTGTCGTAGATAGGGAAATCTACAAGACCTGGGAAATAGATTGCGCGAAGGCCAGATGCCTCGTACTAGCCTCGATGGACAACGAACATCAGAGGAGGCACGAGAATATGGACCTAGAGTCCATATTTCTTCATACAAAAGAACTGTATGGAGAGCAGTCTCGTATCGCAAGATACGAAGTGTCGAAGAAGTTATTTTCGGGAAGGTTGGCCGTCGGATCATCGGTAGCGGAACACGTGCTTAAGATGATTGGCTACATTGAGGAGCTCGCGGACCTTGGGACCACGTTAGAGAATGAACTCTATACTGATTTGATTCTCCAGTCCCTTCCTTCTACTTACGCCCAGTTTATTCTTAACTTCAACATGCAAGGAAAGGAGGTTGAACTTTCCGAGCTTCTGAACATGTTGAGGAGTGCTGAGGGCACCCTACAGAAGGGTAGGGAGACATCCACTTTGTTTGTAGGGGGATCTTCCTCTTCTAGGTCCAGGGAGAAAGCCGAGGGCAAGAAGAAGAAAGCCCCCGCCAAACCAAGAGGCGGTGTCGGTAAAGTGGATACGAAGGGAAAAGGAAAAGCAACAAAGGTAGCGGGAAAGCTGGTGGGGGAGGAAGAATGCTTCTATTGTCATAAAAGTGGTCACTGGAAACAGGATTGCAAGGCTTGGAAGGCCAGAACACAGGATTTGAAGCGAGTTGCGGCTTCAGCTTCAGGTGTGTATGTTATTGAAAACTGTCTATCAATAAACTCTACATCTTGGGTATTGGATACCGGATCAGGATCTCATATCTGTAATTCATTGCAGGCGTTGAGAAAGCGTAGAGTTTTGAAGGCAGGTGACATGACCCTCAGAGTTGCAAACGGTGCTAGCATGGATGCTGAGGCCGTGGGGGACTATCACCTGGGATTGTCGGATGGACACTTTTTGGTTTTACGTAGTTGTTATTATGTACCAAATGCAACCTGTAATATCATTTCTGTATCTTTATTATCTAAAGAAGGTTATGAATTTGCATTTGTAAGTAATGTAGTGAACATTCACCTTAATCAAGTTTTGATTGGGTCAGGTACATTGAACAACGGTATATACGTATTAAACCAGCCACAGATTTTCAATGTCCAGAATACACACAAAAGAAAGTCTCCAGAAATCGATAAAACTTTCTTATGGCATTGTAGACTGGGTCACATCAATGAGAGAAGGTTGACTAAGTTACATGCAGAAGGATATTTGGATCCGTTCGAATATCAATCGTATGCAACTTGTCAATCCTGTCTCAAGGGAAAGAAGACAAAGACTCCGTTCACTGGACACGGAGTAAGAGCGAGCGAGCTCTTGGGACTCGTACACAGCGACGTGTGCGGTCCAATGTCTACACATGCACGAAGCGGTTATTCTTACTTCATTACTTTTACGGATGACTTTTCAAGGTACGGTTATGTTGGATATATGTATGCCCTAGAGGCCATTATGTGAAAGTGGATGTATCTATACATGTATATATATATATTCAGTTTGCATTCTTGTTCGACATGATAGTATGCTATCAGGTACTTCTTTATCTGACATGTTTATTTGATCATGCTTCTATTCATTCACACATGCTGATAAAGCCCTGAGGATATCGGCTTGACTACTCTGATTATGATGGAGATCATACTAGTGGGACATCTGTAGTCTATAAGCATATCCTGGAATGTCCCTAGTCGTAGGTATATCGAGACGGGGCATTGATATACCAGAGTAGACTAGCGTATATGATACTAGACCCATACGATGGGCGATGAATGTTCCCACATTCATCGATGTTTGACATCAAGATCATATACGGGTGCTCAGTGGTGACTGGGTACACTGGACGGACTCACCGAGAACTCCTATATGGAATTATATCTATCGTCGGATAGCAGTTCTCAGGTGACACTGGTACAGGTTAGTCTGTAGACCCGAGATCGTCATGGAGTCTTGTGTGTTCTCCCACTGCACTTTGAGTGCCATCCTACCACGGCTCTACTGAGTCGTGCAAACAGGTGGCCGTTGGGTACAGTCCCGAGACACACGAAGACGATGAGCGATAGGAGGGGTTTCGTCTCTCTCGGTATTGGGAGTTGATGCTGTGCTGTGCCCGACTGGTTATAACAGCAAGTCCCTGGCCAGGGCTGCTGAGATTTGCAGATAAGTGTTATTAGTAGTTTCTCGATCTGTTATAGACCATTCACCGGCACGACTTATTGAGTTATTGGGGTCGACGTGACCATCCCTAGGCTCGATATGCAGCATATCTGACGAAGAGACCGGACTGTACGGTAGTGTTGCCGGATGGCTCGACGGGAGTTGTAACAGGTTCGCTTGTTTTCTTCTAATCGCTCAATACCCGGGTGGCCGTTACGTTTAGCTGACCGCTTGCGGCTTGGGGGTGCTTGATATGATCATCACCCACTGCCGGCGTATTGACGAGTCTTAGAGTCCCACATAGGAGTTACCTAGTCCAGGCGAAAAGTTGTGGTGCGCGTATGCGATATGCGCTTGGACCCGATTAAAATGCGTGTATAGGATACCGTATATTAATTGGGCGGCTTGCTAATGGTCGGGTCATATGTGATATGACCGGATTAGTGAATCAAGTGTTGATTCATCATTAGTTTCTCACTACAAGTCCTATCTTGCTTATTTTGGATGTATGCATGCATGTATGCATTCATTCTTGTTCATGCACATATTGATGTGCAAGCACACATGCATACATACATCATTTTATCATGGTTGTTTATACAATGAGAATGGTGGATATATAAGAATTACACCATGGTTATTTTTGGATTATTATTGGATTTAAATTAAAGCAAAAGGAA
This sequence comes from Agapanthus africanus, assembly GCA_030015575.1. Taxonomy (NCBI): domain Eukaryota; kingdom Viridiplantae; phylum Streptophyta; class Magnoliopsida; order Asparagales; family Amaryllidaceae; genus Agapanthus; species Agapanthus africanus. Next base: position 127,536,628 of record JASDDO010000016.1, on the reverse strand, counting down.
ATGAAAAATGGGTTAAATCATTTAAGAGTTTCTACACTCTTCTAAACTCTACCATGCTCACCTAACTTTTAACCCATGGTTTATTTTCTTATTATGCTTTTAACTTAAATCAAATGATATCTTTAAATCTAACCATGGTTGGTTATGAGAAAGAAAAATATATATAGTTATTTTTCTTTTCTCTTTCAAGGATATTCATTCTCTTCTTCACAAAAGACCACCATCTTCATCAACCTCCATGCTTTGCTCTCTAGTTCTTATAAGAGAGTAAAATAATCATAAAAATAGGATTTTGAAGTGAGATCCATAGCCACAACATCATTCTAATCAAGTTTAGCCGACTTGATTAGAGTGTTCTCTTGGTTTTTCCAAACTTGCTAGCTTGGACGGGAAACTCCGGATGGATCGTCGTGGACGTAAGAGGACAACAAGAGGACCTTCTTCCAACACCCAAGAGCCTAAGGAGTGAAGCAAAAAGGGGAGCTACAAAGGTTGTATCCTTCAAACCCTAATCTTTACTAGCTTATAGTTTTATAACCCTAATTTCTAGGATCGATCCCCTTGCATGTTAGTTTAGCACCTTAAAAATTAAAACTTTGGGTCATGTGATGCTTCAAAACTCTTCATAGGGTGCTACACTAACCTTACATTGGTATCAGAGCCGACCTAGAACATTAGGCGACGTTTTTACGAAGTGAAAATCCCGATCGGACAAAAATACGATTTTTTAGGGTGCTCTCTGGAAATTTTTTGAAAACTGACATTTTTCAGAATTAAAAATACTCAAAAAAATAGAGCAGGTAAATATAAGACAAACTGGAAAATTCGTGCCCATGAACAGTACTTTTGGCCGCGGAACCGCGGCATAAGCAAGCTTAGGCCGCGGATCCGCGGCCATATAAGGGGATCTTTGACCAATTTTTGCACAGTGTTTTTCTTTACCTGCTATAGTATATTTTGAGTATGTTTGATCTGAATCTGCTGTTGAAAAATTCTGGAGATGTTTTTGGACTCGTGGTTTCGATCGGAATTTTCATTTCGTTTTCTTTTCCGGGTAAACTAGAAAATATTGAAGTGTTTGAACGAATATCATTTACTCAATATTCACAGGGTTTAAATAGTTTGGAGATACGTGCAAGTCTTTTTGCGGTGGTCCCTCTAGAAGACAACAAACCTTAACTCGATTATGTGACTGTCTCAAACTGCCCTTTGAACCCTAGGGTTTGGGGCAGTACGGCGTGCCACATGTGAGGCGTTGGCTTGACCCTTCTACGGCTGGACCGCCACTACTGTGTCACACTCCAGATCTTTTGAACCCTGCTCAAGTGTTGAGCTTTAGTGAATCTTGGGTGCTTGATTGTTCGTTCGAAAACTTTAATACTGTCTGTTTGTCTGGAATGTGATACAATATGTGGAATTCATATGGTTTAGGCATGAAATACGAAATATGTGATATTTCGCATTTATGATGTCTAAAGAGAATCTGGATTCCAAATATTGTAGTTTTACACTTTCTTTTCTGTGACCGTAAGTGTAGTATGTTAGATATCGCCGGTTTCGTTGCTATACATCAACGGCAATTGGGGTATGCATACTTACTTACGTTGATGATATGTGATATTATGTGTTGCTGAGATATGATGTGTAGGATTGTCGCGATCGAATAGCCGGGGGTTTTTGTGAGATGAGAGCTTTATATTTTCATTCATGTAAATTCAAATGTAATGTAATATTCTTTTATTTGGGGCACTTCCAGGTTGCGGTTGTGTCACCAGTGTTGTATATTATTTACTTTTCCGCATTAGGATGGACCCAAGGAGGGGAGCACAGGTGACCGGGTTCTGGGGTTCAGTGGGAGGCCATCTCGAGGAGTCACTTGCTGCTCTCGTAGGGGTCCACGGTGTGGGCTTGGCTATTCATCGCGACTGTGGAATCCGTATTTTCTATTCTGGCTAAATACTAAATACGGACGTCCTAGGATATCCCACGTTATATCTATGTTTCTGCTGCCTGTGTTCTGTGATATCTGAGACGAATGACATATTATATATATGATATATAGTAGACGTTGCTTATGTTTTACACCCGCGCTAGTCCCGTCCCGGTATGCCGTTAGTTAAGTAACCTAACGGTGCATAACGGAACATTGCGGCGAATGCGGATGGCATAAGCGTACGTGTTATTTTCGTTTCTTTTCTGTGATTGGCTTTAGGACTTAAATGATGGGATTACATTAATGTGATTAATGTAAAGAAAATAAACCTAAAAAGATGTTGTAGAATCGGATTTAAAAACTACTCGGCTATTTATGAAAAAGCTACATTTCAAAACTGCGGAGCTTAAGCCACTCCTTTTGAAAACTGTTTGATTCTACAACGATATCAAGTTCAAAGCGTTAAAGATTTTCTTAAAAATCATTCGCAACCCTCCGTCATTTTAGGAAGTAGAGTACTTAGTATTCGTGTTACGTTTGTTGACCTTAGCCAAGGCGTAGTGTACGGTAGCTAAGTGATGTCTTCCTACAAACGCATATGATGCAGATTAATTAGGACGGGCATATGACTTTGTTGACCTTAGCCAAGGGTCATGTGAACGGGTCTAATTAATCAAGAAATGACGGGTTGAGCTTGACTAGTGCTCGTGATTTGTTGACCTTAGCCAAGGTCACGAGTATTAGGGGTAAAAACCACATCGGGAATTTCAAGTGTTGAAATTTGCAATGAGATTGCATACCTTCCATATGATGGTTGGATCCCGATCCCACTGTGGGCAATAGTTGCTCCTAAGAGAGTTTTACAGTTTACAATTAGCTAACTCATTAGGTGTCTAGAAAGGTGTTAACGGGGCTCCGCCTCTGGGAAAACGAGGTTTACTCTAATTAGGTCCGTGCGAGAGCACGGGGAACCTCCCTCAAAGTACCGACACTGGCCTGGCTGAACGGTTAGCGAAGTTGTAGACTGTAATTAATCCTGGCTAGTTTTTCTTTTTAAGGTTTGAAAGAAAACTTGATAAAAAGCAGTGGGAAACATCGATTAGACAAGATAATAAACCAATCTAATCTGTGCAAGAGCTTTCGCTGAGTGTGTTCTTTTCTCTCTCTTAATGGCAGATACCAATGACTGGACTTAAGCTTCTACTAGATAAAAACAAACTGAATGGGACCAACTATAAAGACTGGCTGAGGAATCTAAAGATCGCCTTGACTTATGATAATGTATCATATGTCCTCACGGCTTCAGCCCCGCCCGTCCCAGGCCCAAAGTCCTCAGTTGCGGACATTGAAGTCCGCAAGACATGGGACGCTGACTGTGCCATGGCAAAATGCCTCGCGCTTGCATCGATGGACAACACACATCAAAAGAAGCACGAGGACATGGACATTCACGGGATATTGCTCCATACAAAGGAGTTGTATGGGGAGCAGTCCCGCGTATTACGATACGAAGCATCGAAGAAACTGTTTCAGATGCGGATGGCCCCTGGCACACCAGTAGCAGACCATGTTTTGAAGATGATAGCTCTTATAGAAGAGCTTGAGGGCCTCGGATGGACAATGGACAATGAACAAAATATAGATATTATTCTGCAGTCCCTCCCCTCCACCTTTGCTCAGTTCATAGTGAACTTTAACATGCATGGCATGGAGAAGGAACTCCCTGAACTCCTTAATATGTTAAGGAGTGCAGAGAGCACTATGAAGTGAGCAAAGACTCCCGTTATGACTATTGGACAGTCTTCTTCTTCTCGCCCGAAAGCTAAGGCCAAGGGAAAGAAAAAGAAGAAACCCACTAATCCTAAGGGAGGAGTCAAAAAGGTGAAGGGAAAGGGAAAGTCCACAGCTGGAGACCCGGGGAAGGGCGAGTGTTTTCATTGCCACAAGACAGGACATTGGAAGCGCAATTGCACGGAGTACCTAAGTCTCAAGAAGAAGCATGGTGATGCTTCTGCTTCAGGTGCGTTTGTGACTGAAAACTGTTTTTTTATAAACTCTGCTTCCTGGGTATTGGATACCGGTTCAGGTTCTCACATTTGCAATTCTATGCAGGGGCTGAGAAATAGCATGGTTTTGAGGACAGGTGACCATACTCTCCGCGTTGGAAATGGTTCCAATGTACATACAGTCGCAGTGGGAGAGTATCACTTGGGGTTGCCATCTGGATGTATTTTGATTTTGAATCCATGTTATTTTGTACCAAGTATGCTATGTAATATAATATCCGTTTCTTTGTTGGACAATGAAGGGTATAATTTTGTGTTGCAGAACAATATTATGAACATTCACCTAAATCAAATGTTGGTTGGGTATGGTACGCTTAATAACGGAATATATGTCCTAAATCAACACACAGTTTTCAGTATACAACACACTAATAAAAGAAAACTTTCAGAATTAAATGAAGCTTTTCTTTGGCACTATAGACTTGGTCATATTAACGAAACAAGACTAAACAAGTTACACAAAGATGGATATTTAAACTCTTTTGAATATAAATCTTATGCGACTTTCCAGTCTTATATCAAGGGTAAAATGACCAAAACTCCGTTTACCGGACACGGAGAAAGAGCTACTCAGCTCCTGGGCCTCATACATAGTGATGTATGCGGGCCAATGTCTACACAGGCTAGAGGTGGTTTTTCATACTTCATTACGTTCACTGACGACTTCTCAAGATTCGGTCATGTATTTTTATTAAAGCACAAGTCCGACGCTTTCGAGAAATTCATTGAATATAAACAAGAAGTAGAAAAACAAACCGGCTTGAGTATTAAGATGCTTCGATCAGATCGAGGTGGAGAGTATCTCAGTACAGAATTTGCAAACTTCCTAAAAGAGAATGGGATTCTCTCTCAGCTCACTCCTCCTTACACACCACAGCACAACGGTGTGTCAGAACGACGGAATAGGACCCTATTAGATATGGTCCGGTCCATGATGAGTGACGCTGAGTTACCAGTCTCGTTTTGGGGGCATGCATTGGAGACTGCAGCGTTTCTGCTACACAGGGTTCCAACCAAAACCGTGTCTACCACGCCATATGAGATATGGAATGGGAAGAGACCATCTCTTAAGAGAATTAAGATTTGGGGTTGCCCGGCCTATGTTAAAAAGCAGAATCCGGACAAACTCGAGACACGGTCAGTCATGTGTAACTTTGTAGGATATCCAAAGAATTCTTATGGATATCTATTCTACCACAAAGAGGAACAAAAAGTGTTTGTTTCTCAACATGCCACATTCTTGGAAAAAGAGTTTTTCACAGATAAAGATGATGGCAAAGTGGTGGATCTAGAAGAGGTTCTAGAGACACAAACTACAAATGACGATTTGGTTGAACTGGCTGTTGCAACAGAAACTGAAGAACCTCGGCCACTCCGTAGGTCTGGTAGGACTTCTCGCCCACCGGAGAGGTACTACGGTTTCCTCATTGATGGTGACAGAGAAGACTGTATCATGGATGATGATGATCCTACCATTTTTCAGCAAGCTATCACGAGTGGTGACTCTGTGAAGTGGCTGGATGCCATGAGATCCGAAATGGAGTCTATGTACACCAACAAAGTATGGACTTTGGACGTTGTACCCCCTGGGGTAAAACCTGTAGGGTGCAAATGGATCTTTAAAAGAAAGATTGGTGTGGATGGGCAGGTAGAGACCTATAAGGCAAGACTTGTGGCGAAAGGTTTTCGTCAAAGACCAGGTTTGGACTATGACGAAACTTTTTCGCCCGTAGCCATGCTTAAATCCATTCGGATCCTACTTGCTATTGCTGCTCACTACGACTATGAAATCTGGCAGATGGAAGTTAAAACAACATTTCTAAATGGAGATTTAGAAGAATGCGTTTATATGGATCAGCCAGAGGGCTTCATTGACAGTGGGAGCAGCGAGAAAGCATGTAGATTGCTTAAATCCATATATGGGTTAAAGCAGGCATCTCGGAGTTGGAACATCTGTTTCGATGATGTTATCAAAGAGTTTGATTTCATCAAAAATCCAGATGAACCTTGTGTTTATAGGAAGGCTGTAGGAAGAGCTGTCACATTCCTCGTATTGTACGTGGATGACATTCTTCTGATAGGAAATGATATTCCTATGCTACAGTCGGTCAAATCATTCTTATCACTGAGGTTCTCCATGAAGGACCTGGGTGATGCCACATACATCCTGGGCATAAGGATCTATAGGGATAGATCCAAAAAGTTATTGGGATTGTCCCAAACCAGGTACATCAACACCATCCTAAAAAGGTTTAGTATGGAAGACTCCAAGCGGGGTGCCTTACCCGCTTGCCATGGAGTCACTCTCTCCAAGGATTCTTGTCCAAAGACCGATGAAGAGAGAGCTCGCATGAGCATTATACCCTATGCTTCGGCAGTAGGATCTATAATGTATGTGATGTTATGTACACGCCCAGATGTAGCTTATGCACTTAGTGTTGTGAGCAGGTATCAATCCAATCCAGGGGAGAACCACTGGACAGCTGTGAAGAACATTCTTAAGTACTTACGAAGGACTAAAGAATTGTTCTTGGTGTATGGTAATACAGACCTCCAAATGGAGGCCTTTATCGATTCGAGCTTCCAGAGCGATAAGGATGACAGCAAATCTATCTCAGGGTTTGTATTTACCCTCAATGGAGGGGCGGTAAGTTGGAAGAGTTCCAAACAATATACCGTTGCAGACTCTACGATGGAAGCTGAGTACATTGCTGCAAATGATGCCGCCAAGGAAGCCGTCTGGATGAAGAAGTTCGTCTCGGAGCTAGGAGTAGTTCCAACCATTATTGATCCAATACCTTTGTATTGTGACAATAATGGGGCTATGGCGTTAGCCAAGCAGCCCAGATCCTATCAGCGGTCCAGACATATCCTGAGGCGCTTTCATTTGATCCGGGAGATTGTAGATCGCCGCGAGATCGAGATTAGGAGGGTAGACACAAAGAATAACGCCGCGGATCCATTCACCAAGGCCCTCCCTCAGCCGCAGCATGAGCGACTTTTTGAGATGTTGGGTATGAGATACGCCAATAACTGGCCTCAGTGCAAGTGGGAGATTGTTGGATATATGTATGCCCTAGAGGCCATTATGTGATAGTGGATGTATCTATACATGTATATATATATTCAGTTTGCATTCTTTCTCGACATGATAGTATGCTATCTGGTACTTCTTTATCTGACATGTTTATTTGATCATGCTTCTATTCATTCACACATGCTGATAAAGCCCTGAGGATATCGGCTTGACTACTCTGATTATGATGGAGATCATACTAGTGGGACATCTGTAGTCTATAAGCATATCCTGGAACGTCCCTAGTCGTAGGTATATCGAGACGGGGCATTGATATACCAGAGTAGACTAGCGTATATGATACTAGACCTATACGATGGGCGATGAATGTTCCCACATTCATCGATGTTTGACATCAAGATCATATACGGGTGCTCAGTGGTGACTGGGTACACTGGACGGACTCACCGAGAACTCCTATATGGAATTATATCTATCGTCGGATAGCAGTTCTCAGGTGACACTGGTACAGGTTAGTCTGTAGACCCGAGATCGTCATGGTGTCTTGTGTGTTCTCCCACTGCACTTTGATTGCCACCCTACCACGGCTGTACTGAGTCGTGCAAACAGGTGGCCGTTGGGTACAGTCCCGAGACACACGAAGACGATGAGCGATAGGAGGGGTTTCGTCTCTCTCGGTATTGGGAGTTAATGCTGTGCTGTGCCCGACTGGTTATTACAGTAAGTCCCTGGCCAGGGCTGCTGAGATTTGCTGATAAGTGTTATCAGTAGTTTCTCGATCTGTTATAGACCATTCACCGGCACGACTTATTGAGTTATTGGGGTTGACGTGACCATCCCTAGGCTCGATATGCAGCATATCTGACGAAGAGACCGGACTGTACGGTAGTTTTGCCGGATGGCTCGACGGGAGTTGTAACAGGTTCGCTTGTTTTCTTCTAATCGCTCAATACCCGGGTGGCCGTTACGTTTAGCTGACCGCTTACGGCTTGGGGGTGCTTGATATGATCATCACCCACTGCCGGCGTATTGACGAGTCTTAGAGTCCCATATAGGAGTTACCTAGTCCAGGCGAAAAGTTGTGGTGCGCGTATGCGATATGCGCTTGGACCCGATTAAAATGCGTGTATAGGATACCGTATATTAATTGGGCGGCTTGCTAATGGTCGGGTCATATGTGATATGACCGGATTAGTGAATCAAGTGTTGATTCATCATTAGCTTCTCGCTACAAATCCTATCTTGCTTATTTTGGATGTATGCATGCATGTATGCATTCATTCTTGTTCATGCACATATTGATGTGCAAGCACACATGCATACATACATCATTTTATCATGGTTGTTTATACAATGAGAATGGTGGATATATAAGAATTACACCATGGTTATTTTTGGATTATTATTGGATTTAAATTAAAGCAAAAGGAAATGAAAAATGGGTTAAATCATTTAAGAGTTTCTACACTCTTCTAAACTCTACCATGCTCACCTAACTTTTAACCCATGGTTTATTTTCTTATTATGCTTTTAACTTAAATCAAATGATATCTTTAAATCTAACCATGGTTGGTTATGAGAAAGAAAAATATATATAGTTATTTTTCTTTTCTCTTTCAAGGATATTCATTCTCTTCTTCACAAAAGACCACCATCTTCATCAACCTCCATGCTTTGCTCTCTAGTTCTTATAAGAGAGTAAAATACTCATAAAAATAGGATTTTGAAGTGAGATCCATAGCCACAACATCATTCTAATCAAGTTTAGCCGACTTGATTAGAGTGTTCTCTTGGTTTTTCCAAACTTGCTAGTTTGGACGGGAAACTCCGGGTGGATCGTCGTGGACGTAAGAGGACAACAAGAGGACCTTCTTCCAACACCCAAGAGCCTAAGGAGTGAAGCAAAAAGGGGAGCTGCAAAGGTTGTATCCTTCAAACCCTAATCTTTACTAGCTTATAGTTTTATAACCCTAATTTCTAGGATCGGTCCCCTTGCATGTTAGTTTAGCACCTTAAAAATTAAAACTTTGGGTCATGTGATGCTTCAAAACTCTTCATAGGGTGCTACACTAACCTTACAGGTTATGTTTTCTTAATGAAACATAAATCCGAGGCTTTTGAAAAATTCCAGGAATTTAAGAATGAAGTAGAAAAACAAACAGGCAAAAGTATCAAGGCACTGAGATCTGATCGAGGTGGTGAATACTTGAGTGCCGAGTTCCTGGGTTACTTGAAAGAGAATGGAATTCTCTCTCAGCTTACTCCTCCATACACTCCGTAACATAACGGTGTATCGGAGAGACGGAACTGAACCCTATTGGATATGGTACGGTCCATGATGAGTAATGCTGAGTTGCCGTGATCGTTCTGGGGATATGCGGTAGAATCAGCTGCATACCTTTTGAACCGAGTTCCAACTAAGACTGTGCCTACTACACCATATCAGATGTGGTGTGGGATGAGACCCTATCTTAATCACATTAAGACATGGGGATGTCCAGCTTTTGTAAAAAAGCAGCATGCGGACAAGCTCGAGGCACGCTCAGTACAGTGCAAGTTTGTGGGATATCCAAAGAACTCCAAGGGATATTTCTTCTATTGCGAAGAGGAACAAAAGGTGTTTGTTTCTCGCCATGCCCACTTTCTAGAACACCAGTTCATAGAAAAAGAATTAAGTGGGAGCGCAATAGAACTGGAAGAAATTCCAGAACCATGAGCTATTACTGAAAGTTTAGTAGAACCAAAGGGTTCGAAGGATCAGGACATTCCCACGCCACTCCGCAGGAGTAGTAGGCAGTCTCATCCGCCCGAGAGATTCTACGGTTTTCTCATTGACGGGGATAGAGAGGATTGCATCATAGACTTTGATGAGCCTACTAGCTTCCAGCAAGCCATTCAGAGCGTCGACTCGGTAAAATGGCTGGATACAATGCGGACCGAAATGGAGTCCATGTACACCAACAAAGTATGGACGTTGGACATTGCTCCAGATGGGGTAAAACCCGTAGGATGCAAGTGGATTTTCAAAAGGAAGATTGGTGTAGATGGACAGGTTGAGACCTATAAAGCTAGACTGGTAGCAAAGGGTTTTCGTCAGCAACCTGGTTTGGACTATGACGAAACCTTTTCTCCAGTAGCTATGCTGAAATCCATTCGGATCCTTCTTGCCATTGCTGCCTTCCACGATTATGAGATTTGGCAGATAGACGTAAAGACAACTTTTCTAAATGGACATTTAGAAGAGTGTGTCTATATGGACCAGCCAGAGGGTTTCATTCAGAGTGGGAGCAGCGGAAAGGTGTGCAAGTTGCTTAAGTCCATTTATGGACTAAAGCAGGCATCGCGGAGTTGGAACATCTGTTTTGATGAGACGGTCAAGGAATTTGGCTTTATCAAAAATCCAGATGAACCATGCATCTATTGTAGATTTGTAGCGAGAACTGTAGTATTCCTCGTTTTATACGTGGATGACATTCTCTTGATAGGAAATGACATTCCTATGCTACAATCTGTCAAGGGGTTCTTGTCACACAGGTTCTCCATGAAAGACCTGGGTGATGCCTCATACATTCGGGGTATCCGGATTTACCGTGACAGATCCAAGAGGATATTAGGACTATCGCAGTCCAGGTACATCGACACCATACTGAAGAGATTCAGTATGGAAGATTCCAAGCGCGGTAATCTACCGGCTTGTCACGGGATCACCCTCTCCAAAGAGATGTCTCCCAAGACTGATTTGGAGAGGGATCGCATGTCTATTATACCCTACGCTTCTGCGGTAGGCTCTATAATGTATGCGATGTTGTGGACCAGACCGGATGTGGCTTATGCACTGAGCATGGTAAGCAGGTATCAGTCAAACCCTGGGGAGAAACATTGGATAGCAGTAAAGAACATTCTTAAGTACCTGAGAAGGACTAAGGAGATGTTCTTGGTGTATGGCGGAAAAGACCTGCATCTTGAGGCCTTTGCTGACTCCAGCTTCCAGAGTGACAAGGATGATTCCAAGTCCATGTCGGGTTTTGTCTTTACCCTCAATGGAGGGGCGGTGTGTTGGAAGAGCTCCAAAAAGGAAACCGTTGCTGACTCGACTATGGAAGCGGAATACATCGCTGCATCTGATGCCGCAAAAGAAGCTGTCTGGATGAGGAAGTTCTTGAGATAACTTCAGGTGGTTCCGTCCATTGTTGACCCAATACCTCTGTATTGAGACAACAACGGGGCTATAGCTTTAGCGAAGGAACCCAGGTCCCATCAGAAATCCAGACACATCTTGAGGCGGTATCACCTGATCAGGGAGATCGTGGATCGCCAGGAGATCGAGGTTCGGAGGGTTGCTTCAGAAGATAACACAGCAGATCCATTCACCAAGGCCTTGCCCCAGACTCAGTTCGAGCGGCTGATCGAGATGATAGGTCTTCGATACGCCAGTACATGGCCTTAGTGCAAGTGGGAGATTGTTAGTGTATATACCCTAGAGGCCATTACTGTATCATACTAGTTTGTATATTACTTAATGGAAGCTTGGGATATTCACAGTTGTATATACAATCTTGCTCGAAATGGTAGTATGCTACTTGGTTTGTCTCTGCTTTAATATGTGCATGTGTTTCTTTTAGCATATTGCTGATATACATATTAGTAGAGCCCTTAGGATCTTTGCATGATTGCCAGCGTTGTGATGGTGCTCACACTCGTGGGAGCTGGGTGATCTATAAGCACATCCTTATACAGGTCCCTAGTCGTTGGACTATCGAGACAGGGCATCGATACTCCGGAGTAGACCAGCGTATGCGCTTCTCATCCCAGTGTGGGAGACGGTCTGTCCCACAGCCGTCAGTACGTCGTACTTGAGATAGTATGCGGGTGCTCGTTAGGTTACGAGTACACTGGACAGGACTCGTCGGGAACTGTTGGTTGGTATTATACCTATCGTCAGTTATCAGTTCCCAGGTGACATGAGTACAGCTTAGTCCGCTGACTTGACACTGTCACTTCGCCTCAAGTGTGTTCCCACTGCACTTTGATTACTACCCTACCACGGCTCAAAGGAGTCGTGCAAACAGGTAGTTTTTGAGTGCAGTCCTGAAGCACTTGGAGGCAGTGACGGTTAGACAGGATTCGTCTCTCCCAGTATTGGGGGTTGACATCGCGCTGTGTCCAGGAGAGCCATTACACGAGTACTCCCTGGCCAGGGCAAGCGAGATATACTAGTTTGTATATTACTTAATGGAAGCTTAGGATATTCACAGTTGTATATACAATCTTGCTCGAAATGGTAGTATGCTACTTGGTTTGTCTCTGCTTTAATATGTGCATGTGTTTCTTTTAGCATATTGCTGATATACATATTAGTAGAGCCCTTAGGATCTTTGCTTGATTGCCAGCGTTGTGATGGTGCTCACACTCGTGGGAGCTGGGTGATCTATAAGCACATCCTTATACAGGTCCCTAGTCGTTGGACTATAGAGACAGGGCATCGATACTCCGGAGTAGACTAGCGTATGCGCTTCTCATCCCAGTGTGGGAGACGGTCTGTCCCACAGCCGTCAGTACGTCGTACTTGAGATAGTATGCGGGTGCTCGTTAGGTTACGAGTACACTGGACAGGACTCGTCGGGAACTGTTGGTTGGTATTATACCTATCGTCAGTTATCAGTTCCCAGGTGACATGAGTACAGCTTAGTCCGCTGACTTGACACTGTCACTTCGCCTCAAGTGTGTTCCCACTGCACTTTGATTACTACCCTACCACGGCTCAAAGGAGTCGTGCAAACAGGTAGTTTTTGAGTGCAGTCCTGAAGCACTTGGAGGCAGTGACGGTTAGACAGGATTCGTCTCTCCCAGTATTGGGGGTTGACATCGCGCTGTGTCCAGGAGAGCCATTACACGAGTACTCCCTGGCCAGGGCAAGCGAGATATACTGGTAGGTTTCCAGTGTTATCTCAGGGTGTTCTGGGCTACACTCCGACACGACTTGTACCGCTATTAGGGGACTGACGTTCACCGCCCCCTTGGCCCGCCATGCGATGTATCAGACGAACAGACCGGACTGTACGGAGATTGTCATATACAGGCTCAGTAGGAGTTCAGATGGGGTTCACCTCGTCAGTCTTCTTATCGACATCTACCTGGGGACCATTACGTACAGCTAGTGCCGCTTGCGGTCTGTAGTTAAACCCACTGCCAGCGTAGTGTCGAGTCTTTAGAGTCCCACACAGAGAGCTATTCGCCTTTAGGCAAAATGAGTAGAGGTCGCATGGTTTTGTGACAGGGTTCGTTCACATCCGCGCACTTGTGCACGTTTGCTGTCCGGATAGCTTATACTAGCGGGCTTTGGTTTAAGCCGGATCCTAGTATATGATTTGGGATTGGTTTTTCTCATTGTATTCGTGTTCCTCGGATCACGAATACGGGTGCGTATGCACAGTTGCTTGAGACAGAGGGAGAGGACTTTGATTAGGGTTAATGACTATTGTCATTTTGTTAACCCTAATGCTTATGTGTGTATTATTGTTAATTGATATTAGTTTAATAATTGTGCATGGTTATGGTTGTTGACCATTTGACCTTCTTGACTTGTTAACCTTGGTTGACACTTTGACCATCATCATTTCATTTGGAAGATGCTTTTTGATCCTTGCAATTTGCATTAAAAATGAAATGATAATGGTCATGTCTTGATTTAGCCATGACAATTATCTCACTAATTATCTAATTACAATAATTCACATATATGAGAGAATGCTTCATATTATTCTCTCATTCTATAATTCACATTCTCTCTCTTTTTCTTCCTCTCCCTCAAGCTCTCCCCTCTCATGTGTTGAGAAACACTTGAGCTTGAGAAAAACCCTCTCTTGATAATCTCTACTCTCATCTAGGGTTCAAGGATTAGCACTTCTTGCACCCTAGTTACTTCTAGCTTGGAGTTGAAGCCAAAGGTCGAGGCTTTCGGGTGGATCTTTCTTCGACGTGAGAAGACGACTAAGGTGACCTCCTTCCACCACTCTAAGGAGCAAAGAAAGAAGGACATAAAGCCCAAGGTATAACCTTTCTAGCACTTAGCTAGTTTCTAGTTAGCTTTAGCTTGTTTTTGTTTAGCAAAGATACTTCATAGTCTAGTCCATGTTGCCTAAGCTCATAAAAACTTGATTTTTATTCCGTTTTCCGCCTCCCCGCAAGTACCGGGGTGGGCAACGTGGACTTACAACTACGCCTTGACGAAAACCAACAAACGCAGCACGAATACTATGAAGTACTTATCTGAAATGACGGAGGGCTACGACATGTTTTTAAGAAAACCTTTTGCGTAATGAACTTGATATCATTGTAGAATCGAGTGATTTTAAATAGAGTGTTTTTTAGGCTTTTCTAGTTTTGCTAAAGAGGTCACTCCCGGTGAAGGGATCGTCGGCCCTTTCCTCATCGAATAAGGTGCAGGGTATATCATATATACCACTATGCAAAGCAAGAGCTATTGAAGCAATCAAAAGACAAACCGAGTTTGTAGCATCTGATAGTTTCACTAAAGAGGTCACTCCCGGTGAAGAGATCTCGGCTCTTTCCTTATCGAATAAGGTGCTGGATGTTCTACAAGGAACACCGCTATGCAAAGTAAGAACTAGAGCTACCAGTTTTTAAACAAGTTTCTACAACATCTTTAGGTTTCTTTTTAGTTCCATTAATCTTATTAATGAAGTCCCATTTTTTTTCGCTTCACAAGCATCACATTTGAAACGAAATCTGCAATATAACATATATCTCATTTATATAATATAAACATTCGTCTTAGGCAGTAATATGATCTCATCACAGAACATTACAGCAGAAGAACATATAAGAAATATTGGATATCCTAGGACGTCCGTGTTTTAATACAAGCCTGTATAAAACACGGATTCCACGGTCGCGATGAATAGCCAAACCAACATCCCTAGACCCCTACGAGAGCGGCAAGCAACACTGCTAATTCTAGGGTTAGGAGACCCAGTCTCGACTCCTCGAGATGGCCTCCCACTGGACCCTAGAACCCGGTTACTTGTGCTCCCCGCCTTGGGTCTACCTAATGCGGAAAAGTAAATAATATACAATGGTGACATCATCCTCAGCCCGGAAGTGCCCCAATAAAAGAATATTACATACAAATGAATTTTACATGAATGAAAAAGAAAAACTCTCATCTAACATAAAACCCCCGGCTATTCAGAACGCGACGATCCAATATAACATATCACAGCAACACATAATATCTCATATCATCAACGTAAGCAAGTATGCGTATCCCGATTGTCGTTGATGTATAGCAACGAAGCCGGCGATACACCACATACTACGCTTACGGTCACAGAAAAGAAAGTGTAAAACTACAACAGTTGGAATCCGCAACTTCTTTAGACATCGCATGCTTAACCAATGAATTCCTTTAGACATCGCATGCCTAACAATTATAAATCCCGCATTTTTGTCTCATTATCGAAAACTCTTTTCAATATCTAGTCAGACAATTCAACAAGATTCCCGATAATCTGATCGAATGCTCGTCGCAAACTTTAGTAAACGGCCGCACCCCCGATGCCGTCGACGAAGTGCACTAAGGCGGAACACCGCTGCCGCGAGCACCCGAACGGATGCTTCTGGCGACGGGGTTCTCCTACAGTCACTTGGTCGGGCTATGGGGTGTGACTGTCTGTTAAGTTTCCCCGGCGAGTATCCGCGTACACTACGTGATTGCGACGGACTTTTGATCGCATCAAAATCCCGTGGCAACCGATCATCTGAGACTAAACTGTTATGTTTATAACATTCAAATTAGTTATTTTATAACTACCTGTGGATTCCAAATATTGTATCACATTCCAGATAAAAAGACAGTGTTAAACTTTCCGATCGAATAATCAAACACCCAAGATTTCCCAAATAGCTCAACACTTGAGCGGAGTTCAAAAAATATCCATCACATGCCACAGTACCGATGGTCCAGCCGTAGAAGGGTCAAGCCAACGCCTCACATGTGGCACGCCGTACAGCCACAAACCCTAAGGTTTAGAGGCAGTTCAAGACGGTCACATAATCGAGTTAAGGTTTGTTGTCTTCTAGAGGGTCCACCGTGTTACTTGCACGACTTAGAACGTTCTTAAACTCGAGAAAAAATCCAACTTTCGAAAAAATTTCCGACAGGGGAAAAAGTGGGTTATTGATATCCGTTCGAACTTTTAACAGTTTCTAAAATTATCCGGAAAAAATTTAAACGAAGTTAAATTATCCGATCGAATCAACGAGTCCCCAATACAACCCAGAAAACTCAACACTTGAGTATAAAAAAAATTCCCAGAAGAATCAGGAAGTTGGTACTGAAGTTCATGTACAAAACCCTAACCCTAATTCAACTATTCCGCCGCGGAACCGCGGCCACGTGCGCCGCGGTTCCGCGGTCACGTGATAGAATTAGGGGACCGTACTGCACAGTAATTCATAGATTCTCCTGCAGATTTTTTTAAAGGATTTTTAATTTGGAAAAAAATCACATTTTTAGAAAAAAATCCAGAGAAGGGTTCGTGTCGGGGTTTCCGGGTTCGATCGGACTTTAAACTTCGCCTAGACTTCGCCTAAAGCTCTAGCTTGTCTCTGATACCACTGTAGGATTGCTGGGCACACGCACAAGGGTCAATGAGGCATCAACCATGACCGATTTAAAAATTAGCCGTGCCGAACAACCCAAAGCCGGATCTTTAAACTAGAGTTTAGGTGAAAACAAGTATGTTAAACTCTTTAACACTAAGTGAGAGGGATTACAACCTTTGTAGATCCGGTCCTTCACTTCTTAAGCTTCGTGTTGAGGTCCCTTCGCTGCCATCATCGTGTTCCGGACTCTCGAAAGGCTTCACGAAGAGAAAGATGCAGTCTTGCTTCCGATCTTCGATAACAAAGTTGATCTACCTTGAAGTTTCATTAACACAACCTCTCACTCACTAAATGAGGTGAACACTCTCATCTAAAGGGCAAGGATAGATGAGAATGATGAAGTAGGATTTTTGCTCTCATTTATAATCTTTTTCTCATACATAATCATCACTTAGAAAAAGCTAGAAAGCTTTTTCCATGAAGAAGTCAAGGAAGAAGAAGATGAATAATTGTTAGACTCCTTTTGTGATGAATAATGAAAAGATAATCATGATGAATAATGCAACCATGGTCAACTAAACCCTTGTAGAGATTTAACTAGGGCTAGGGTTTGGGTTGGGTTAAAGGTGAGTCACTTGAAAATATCAAGCATAATATCTTTTCCATGACAAAAGAAAACCTTCTAGAAGGTTCTAGAAAGCACCAACCCAAATCAAACCCTAATCTTGTTTAATCTCCACTAAACATGTTGCATTAGTTATCATATCGTGTTACAATATTATATATCACATATATAAAATTTATTGTAACAAAATAAAATAATACAATTAACATATATCGCATATATATCAATGTATTATCCGAGTGAGAAAAAGAATCTTTTAGTGAGCTAATATTGGTTAATGTAATTTAATATATCATATATATTATTATACATTAAATTATCGAATCAACACTTGATCCGACAATCCGGCTATATCTCATATAACCGGCTAATATCTCATTTACCGATTCATCGAATCAACACTTGATCCGATGACCCGGTTGATATCATATATCGCGGGAATAGAATACGGTATCTCATATCGCATTATCCTCGGTCCTGCACATATCACATATGTGCCCCTACTCGTTTTGCCTGAGTCAAGAAACCTCTGTGCAGGACTCTAAAGAATCGTCAATACGCCGGCAGTAGGTGATGATCATACCAAACACCCACAAGCTGCAAGCGGTCAGCTAAACGTAACAGCCACCCAGGTATTGAGCACTCAGAAGATCAACAAGCAAGCCTCTACATTCTCCTGTGAATCCAATCAGTAACACTCCCGTATAGTCTGGTCTCGTCGTCTGATATGTCGCATATCTTGCCTTGGGGTGGTAAACGTCAGACCCCAATAGCTTGATAAGTCGTGTCGATATGGGGTCTATAATAGTTCGAGAAACTACTGATAATATTTACCAGTAAATCTCAGGAACCCTGGCCAGGTATTTCCAGTTATAGCCAATCGAACACAGCACAACATCAACTCCCTATACCGAGAGAGACGAATCCCCTCCTATCGCTCATTGCCTCTATGTGATTCGGGACTGTACCCAAAAGCCACCTTTTTGCACGCCCTCTTGGATGTGGTATGATGGAAATCAAAGCACAGTGGGAATCACACAAGACTCTATGACGATCTCGGGTCAACAGACTACTCTGTACTAGTGTCACCGGAGAACTGCTATTTGACGCGAGGTATAATACCATCTGGGAGTTCTCGGCGAGTCCGTCCAGTGTACCCAGTCTCTACTGAGCAACCGTACACCATCCTTGATGTCAAACACCGATGGATATGGGATCATCCATCGCCTATCATATGGGTCAAGATGCGTATACGCTAGTCTACTCAGGTGCATCGATGCCCTGTCTCGATACACCCTCGACTAGAAACAGTTATAGGATGTACTCGTCGACTACCGTGGCCCCACCAGTATGATCTCATTATAGTCCCAGTAGTCGAGTACATATCCTATGGCCTTTATCAACATGTAACACAGAGACAATCAGAGTACATGTTAAGATAAAGTACAACCAGATAGCGTACTATCATGTCGAGCAAGAAAGTCCTCCCTATATATGTCCAAGCATCCATTACAATAAACATCGTATGTACAGTAATGGCCTCTACGACATACATATAACTAACACCAATTTAACCTGAGATAAATCTGGCAGCATATTGAGGTGTTTTTGGCTATGTTTTCCGAGTTTTGAATGCTTGGTTCTTATGTTTGGATTTGTATTTGGTTGTTGGGCGTTTGTACGTCAACAACTAGGGTTGTTTGAGTGTTTTGCATGCGTAGGCTATAGGTTCTAACCTATGAGCGCACCGTGTGCCGTATTGATTTTTCGGACTTGATGTTAATAGCAATTGCGATTGTGTATTTATTGTAGGTACCTTCGTGCGGATTCCGAGACGACGGAGCACATTGACTACGGCTGAACAAGGAGTTCCGCAGGTGAGTAGATTTATATCTACAGGGGAAGTCGGATGGATGGCGTACAACACCCCTGCAAATTTTGATAGAAACCTGTCACGACCCGAAAGTACGGAACATGACCGGCACTTAAACTACGAACGTCTCGAGGCGTAAGTAATCTAAGTAAACCGAAAACCCAGAAATCCAAACCAAGAAAAGTAGTAGAGTGCAGGAAAACCAATTTAAAACAAGTAGTTTTAATAGCATAAGCCGAATTATGCGGTTTTTAAGAACATCAAAATTTACTGAAAATTTCGGCAGAGTCTCCTTTGTAAAAACTGGCTCCCAAACGGGATACAACATGAATAGTGTACGAAATCAAAAAAAAGGCATCCCCAAGCGGGAGCTAGCTCTTCGTCAATCGACGGTCACAACCACACAAGCAATATAATATACAACGCCAACGGCGAGGATCAAAACTCAAAAGGAACTCAAAACCATAAGAAATATAACGAGCGACTCTAAGGTCGAAAGAATAAACAGCACTGGTCTCTTTCTCAAAATAAATACATGTTTGGTTGATGGAATTTACTAGATACAACTGAATAATATCATAAAAGGTAAATAATGGGGGTATGATACAAGTAAACCCACTTACTAGCAAATCACCCGAATGAAACTATGCCCGCAAAGCCGTAAGGAAACCTGTACGGCAAACCTGCAAGAAACTGGGGCACAACGGGGGTGAGTTGCCAACTCGTGAATAGAAAAATATCTACGCACAGAAATCGCATAAATAACGCAACCTAGGTCAATGATCATAATATATCCTCAAATATATGTATAACAGGCAGCCTATGACAATGTCTAGGGTAATATCTAACCCGAGTATAATTTCATGTGCCCGTGTCAGTGCCTCAGGTAGCAATAAATCATATGAATGAGGTATGAATGCATGAAACAGAATACATGTAAATGAAGAAACTGTTTTCATTAATTAGTGAGATTTCCTTCGTATTTTTAAACTGAGGTATCATAATGAAATCAGTATCAACAGTGTCTAGCATCGACACAAAACATAAATCTCACTGTCTCGAAATATCAATGTCTCAAGCTCAATATCTAGGGCGCCGTCAGTCCGGACCGGCCCCTACCATCCATCTCAAGACCACGACGGTATCCTCCGGATATCCGACGCGTCGGGTAATATCACCGGTAGGTAGTGCTCCCCAGCCAGGCTCAACGTCAACACCACATTCCTCTTGCCCCGGGGTACCATACCGGGCCCACCATGTACCCGTGACGGTTCCTCCACTCCTCGACACGGATCTCCAAAACCACAGCAAACTCATGGTGGACGACACTTTACATCACTAGAAAACCGCAACATTTTATATTTTAAAAGATCAGAAGTTGTAAATTTTGCGGCTTTCCCCGAAATCCAGAAATATCATAAATCTCAAGAAATAATCACAAGTGCATATGTCAATGATAATGAACTAGGCATGAACAACTGAATAACAGTATG
Organism: Agapanthus africanus; assembly: GCA_030015575.1. Taxonomy (NCBI): domain Eukaryota; kingdom Viridiplantae; phylum Streptophyta; class Magnoliopsida; order Asparagales; family Amaryllidaceae; genus Agapanthus; species Agapanthus africanus. The sequence continues at coordinate 127,515,974 of JASDDO010000016.1, read as the reverse complement.
CATGAAGTGGTAGGTAATAACTACAATGTCTAATATGGCATATAAGGGAAGTACACTAATATCATGTCAAAACTACCAGCTAACAATCTAAGTCAAGCAATTATATTCTCTAAAGTGTACGTGACATGGAAATTACCGATGAAGATGTGTGTGAGCCGGCAAGTAGGTGTACGTGGTACATACGCATCATCGGTAAAGGTGCTGGTGTCCTAACAGCATGATATCAATAATGGAATATGCAGCAAAATAAATATGCGAGGCAGAGCGAACAGCAATAATGTGCGGGAGCTGAATACTAGACACAACGATAACTAATTTGCAATAATTTAATATAAGTCCTACGAATGGTGCCTTTTGAAATAACACGAATCATGGGGTTTTGAAAATAGGGGCTACGGTGTTTTTATGAAAAGATACGTCGTTTTTGAAATATCCGTAGATTCCCTTGAGCTGTCTTTAAAAAAATGCCCACGATTCGTTAGTTTTTGAAATAGGTAAGAAGTCTAATCTAATCTAACAACTACACTAAACTATACGGCTGAACTAACAAGCTGAACTACAGGTAAGGAAACCGCCTATCATCTGAGTCGATACATATACATACCTGTATATGTATAGTCGGTGATCCCGCCTCAATAATATCATATCCGATACCATATCTATAATCAGGCATCCCAAGTCAAGAGTGCGGATCAATCATCAATATAGCTCGTACGTAAATCCGTCGTACGGCATCCCAATCTGGGTACGGGTCAATATCACATTCATCATACTATTCACCTGGTATCCTCTTTATCAAATATCATGATCGGGGTACTGATCTACGTCTAGTACCATACTGATATCGCCGACGTATGCATGGACGTGTGTGAAACACTAGGTCAAGGACCCGCTACAACGTCATGTCGTATCTAAGATACGAACCCTGCTATATCACCGATCTCACGGCCTCAAATCAAATCTCATCGACTCAGCTCAATCCCAAGTATCATCCTCAGTCCGTATGTGAACACATAGTCTCATACCCATGTGAACACATAACTATAAAGAATCCCATGAGCACATATCAATAGGAATGTATGCAAGTATGTATGTGTGTATGTGTAGTGCAACACTACCCTAGGGTTCGCAACACTAAAGTAATCCAACACACCAATATCCATCCTAAGCATCGTTATTAATCCTAAATAACATATAATAAATGTTGGTGTGTATACGCATCCGTATACACCACCACGGACTACGGGGGTGCTATACGCCATCCACCCGACTTCTCCCCGTAGATATAAATCTACTCACCTGGTCCTCGCTAGCCGGTGCCGACGTCGCCACGCGCTTGCTTGTCGTCTCGAAGTCCATATGGGGGTACCTACATATCATAACGTACCATATCGCATTAAAACTAAATTCGAAATCGAAACGGCATACGAAAATCAAATCGGCACACGTATCACGCATAGGTCCAAACCTATCGCCCACGTATGCAGGAATAGTCAAACCAACTCTCGATGTCGATGTACGAACGTCAAACCATCGAGAAAATCAAATCACACTCATTTGCACATTCACGAACACTAATTTTAATATAAACTAGGTTAAAACTTACAAAAACGCCAATTTCACTTAAAAAGTCATTTTTCCGAAAATCTAGCAAGCACAATTCGCCGTTTTTGTACAAAACAGGATGTTTAAATGAATGTAGCGGCCAATATATTTAATAAATATCTTAAATAAGTCATAGAAAAAATTTCCTGAATTTAATCTCATTAAATTCCAAAAACCCTAATATTCTAGTTTACAAAATACCCCTTTTTAACAATTTTCAAAATAACAATTCACAAATCATCAACTTGACTAGGTTTTGCATGAACTAAGGTGGTAAACTACAACTTATAAAATTAATGATATCATGAAAACCTAATTAGATTTTTAATCTTACAATTTGATTTAATTTTAAAACCTAGTTTGCAATATTGCTTAATTATTACAATTTTAAGTTAACAATTTGCAGCTAGCAACTAGATTAGGTTTTACCATGTCTTAAGTGGTTAAATACATCACACAACCATAATCCCATTACTCAAAACCCTAACTTGAAATCAACCTCATTCTTGAATTTTTCAAACATGCAATTAGAACCAATCTAAAACCTAATTAAACACTTAATAAGCTAACATAAAGCAATTAAACAACAATTTCACTAAAGGGTTAAAATTTATACCTCCCAATTGAGTTCTAGCATGCAAATCCTAGCCTCCAAAAGTAGCTTCCATGCTCCTAGATCCATGCTAGATAGGCAAGAAATAATGGGTAGGAGTTGGATTTGGAAAAAAGCTTTGAAATTGTATGGATTTTGAAGCTTTTTTTATGGATTTTTGAAGCAAAAATGGAGTGAGAACTTGGGGGAGGGGGGGCTGCTGCTCTAAGGATCAGTTTTTGGCCAGATTTGAGGGGGGGTGGGTGAGTGAGGAGAGAGAGTGAGGTGGGGAAAGTTGTTTCAAGTCAAAGTCAACTCAAAATATATCATTTTCTACTCTTTTCTTTTCTTTTCTTTTCCTTTTCTTTCCTTTGCAAACCAAGTGGGGAAAAAGTGAGGGCTGCTGAATTTGGCTAAGGGGAGGAGTAAGTGGGGGTGTGTGGGTGTGGGCACGGGTGTGGGGTGATGAAAAATGATAAATACAATACCCCAAACATCCATTTACGCTAAAAAAAAAATCTTTTTTCTTCAATAATTTCTAAACCGTTTTGGCAAATGATTTCGTTCCAAAAACGACATGATAAATTTTTATTTAATGTTTTATGATGCACAAAATTTGTTTCAACTCATTCCAATTTGTAATTTTCCCTAATTAAATGTATTAGTGACGGCTTAAAATAGTAATAAAATAATATTTTTTTCAGAAAATTTGAAATTTCACCAGCGGCTCAATAAACACCAAATAATATCAATTACATAGCTAGAATATGTATATTTAATTTTTATAATAAGATATTTGTATTTTGACTTTTTACAGAAAACCCCCTCATTTTACCGATTTTTCGAAATTTCACCGAAACGATTTTCAAAACGCTACAATCTTCCCCCCTTAAAGAAATTCGGTCTCCGAATTTAAATTCAAACTCCCCCAATTACTAAAACATCTAAGAAAAACCATCAAGTCGTCGGGGCTCCGAAATTGTAAATACATAAAACAAATCGTAGCGCAGCGCACGCGCATGAAAAATGAGCATATAACTCAAATCAAAACTCCGTCAAACATCCCTCAATCATCGGAGTCATGGAGATGACATCAATGCCAAATCCAAATCAAACCAATATGATATAACTCGAAACTATACATGTAAACATCGAATCTATATCTATAAATATCTGAAGGAAATGCATGCCAAATCTCTTTAAGTCGCTGTGCAACGCGTATAACACTGCACAGTGGCGGACGTCTATCATAAGAAAATAACTATATACATATATACCTTTGTTTGAAACGTACGTTCCGCCGTTTTGGAAACAATTTAAAAGGGTCTCCTTGTTTTAAACATTTCGTGTCATATCAGACACGTAGGTAAATACTGAGGCTATAGATCGCTTTTTGGAATCCCTTCAATAACTATCAATGCATGCAAAATATATTCAGGTACTATCCTCTGACTAGTCCTGCTCAGTACGAAAACACATAGCAATATCATAAAAACGTACTGCTCTATATGAAATCAATCCCAAAATATACACATGAATACTACGTGCGTCTGGTGCGCACGGAAATCAAAATCCATGAATGTGCCATGCATGCGCACAGAAACAATATCTAAGTGCATCGGGTGTGCACGAAACATCTATCGTAGGCAACATGTGTGCCTGACAGCAAAATCAGGTGCATCTGACATGCACGAAAAATCTCGATTTAGTGCATCTGGTGTGTACCAAAATCGCATCTCAAGACATGCGCTCAACATGCGCGAAAATCTAAATCAGGTGCATCCATCGTGCACGAAATCATGAAATCCAATATCAAGCGCCGAACGTGCGCAAAATCAATCAGGTGCACAAGGTGCACAAAACAAATATCGAGTATCACAATCGAAATCGAAGTCCAGTGCATCTAAGTGCACAAAAGGCGTATAACTGCACTGCAAGCATATATAAACTATACAGAGTGCAGGAACCAAATCGTGTGCGTGCATATGCACAAAATCAACTCAAATGTCTAAAACCGTAAAATCACAAATATGTGAAACTAAAGCACGAAAACGATATCAAGTGCAACACTGTGCAAAGATCATAAATCCTCAATCATCAAAATTAAATCATACGAATAAATCACCCAAAACATCGGAATCAATAATGGCGGAATAGTACTGCTCCAGCGCATCCTCTAAGAATCTCGGCCAACTGTCGCGGTCACTAGTGGGACGTCTCGTCGATGATCATGAACTCTGTCCTGCTGGGGTGCGTAACCATGACCACTTCTGGGTCAAAGTCTTCACTGTGGATTACCAATCTTTCGGTCCATCGGCTCATTGGCCCTGTCGGGTGTGCTAACGGGGATGATCCAGTTCTGGCACGTCTCTTGTCATCTCCCGGTCAACCATCGCGACCACTCGTAAGACAGCATATCACTGGCGTCGGCCTCTGGCTCTCTGAATGTACATGACACCTCTGATCCTGGGTGCAAGTATCATTGCAGCAGTGTCTGGAAGGAATCCTGCTCACGGTCTCTTCCATGTCTCGTCTCTGCCAACTGCCCGGAAGTCGTTTTCCTTTCCTATATCTGCATCTTGCTCTGGAATGACTGCATACTCATCGCGACTCCTTCTGGAAGGTAAGTCCAAGTACCATGCCTCGGCATGCGCATCGCCTCTCTGATGTCGACGGAGTGGAACATCATCTCATCTAGATCTGGTGCGAACCTTTTACTCCACTTTTCTCTAATGTCGACCGCTTCGGACTCGTCTCGTCGTGGCTGCATGGACTGAGCTCCAACGGCTATCCTCGTATCTGGAGTCTCCCAAGAATGCGTCTCACCACCTAGCATCCGATTGAAGTCGAACCATTCGATCGATTCATCAAAACCTCATAATCCCCCAAGAGCTCAACCTCTTGGGCACAGTTTAATAGTATCGAATACATACCACAGCATCGGTGGTCCAGCCGTAGAAGGGCAAACCCAAGCCTCACTAATGGCGCGGTAGAACTGCCGCAAACCCGAAGGTTCAAAGGCTTTCACACGGTCATTAAGTCGAGTTAGGGTTTCGTTCTTCTAGAGGGACCATAGAATTGCCTGCATGTCTTTCCGACTACTTTAAACTTGGATAAATAGGTTTCTGACATTCGATCGTCTCTGTCGACCCCCAACGCCTCCGTGTGAAGTCATCTCTAGCTGGAATCAATCTATCTGATGACCTCGCATCGGGGTAAGCGAACGAACCACCTATCCTAGTCATTCATCATCGGGTGACTAGCGACCTTCTATCATCTATTCGTACAACTCGCCCCGCCATAGTTCCAACATATGGGGCGATATCTCGTCGCTCGCAGCAACAACTGGCTCGCTCGTCTGCACGCTGAACAGTGCCTCAATCATCAGGAGTAAGCAACACGCCAACGGTCATCAAAATCTGGCTGGCCTCTGTCAGTGGCTCAATCCTCTAGTGTCGATCAGCACATCCGAGTAACCTCATAAAGGCGATCCGCCAAACGCTCGCGGCGCGGAAACACAGTAAAAAGACACATCTCTGCAATCGTGTGTCGCCGGAATTTCGCCATGGTTAGTCCTCGTTCGTGACGAGCTTGTGCTGACCGCAACTCTAGCCGTAGCTCTCCCTGCCGGTAACCGTAGCAGCAAAACCAAACTGGTACCGATGAGGCTAGATCAGGAAGGAATATAATACTGAACAAGGAAATGTACATCCTAAGGCTTCATAAGTGGAGTGGCGTGTCGTAAATATGCCGCGGAACATACCAACGGTACGTCACTCTACTTTAGTCACCTATTCCATCAACCAAGGGTCATCCTACGCTCCGAAGGTTAAAACCTAACGCTCTGATACCAACTTTTGTCACGACCCGAAAGTACGGAACATGACCGGCACTTAAACTACGAACGTCTCGAGGCGTAAGTAATCTAAGTAAACCGAAAACCCAAAAATCCAAACCAAGAAAAGTAGTAGAGTGCAGGAAAACCAATTTAAAACAAGTAGTTTTAATAGCATAAGCCGAATTATGCGGTTTTTAATAACATCAAAATTTACTGAAAATTTCGGCAGAGTCTCCTTTGTAAAAACTGGCTCCCAAACGGGATACAACATGAATAGTATACGAAATAAAAAAAAAGGCATCCCCAAGCGGGAGCTAGCTCTTCGTCAATCGACGGTCACAACCAAACAAGCAATATAATATACAACGCCAACGGCGAGGATCAAAACTCAAAAGGAACTCAAAACCACCAGAAATATAACAAGCGACTCTAAGGTCGAAAGAATAAACAGCACTGGTCTCTATCTCAAAATAAATACATGTTTGGTTGATGGAATTTACTAGATACAACTGAATAATATCATACAAGGTAAATAATGGGGGTATGATACAAGTAAACCCACCTACTAGCAAATCACCCGAATGAAACTATGCCCGCAAAGCCGTAAGGAAACCTGTACGGCAAACCTGCAAGAAACTGGGGCACAACGGGGGTGAGTTGCCAACTCGTGAATAGAAAAATATCTATGCACAGAAATCGCATAAATAACGCAACCTAGGTCAATGATCATAATATATCCTCAAATATATGTATAACAGGCAGCCTATGACAATCTCTAGGGTAATATCTAACCCGAGTATAATTTCATGTGCCCGTGTCAGTGCCTCAGGTAGCAATAAATCATATGAATGAGGTATGAATGCATGAAACAGAATACATGTAAATGAAGAAACTGTTTTCATAAATTAGTGAGATTTCCTTCGTATTTTTAAACTGAGGTATCATAATGAAATCAGTATCAACAGTGTCTAGCATCGACACAAAACATAAATCTCACTGTCTCGAAATATCAATGTCTCAAGCTCAATATCTAGGGCGCCGTCAGTCCGGACCGGCCCCTACCATCCATCTCAAGACCACGACGGTATCCTCCGGATATCCGACGCGTCGGGTAATATCACCGGTAGGTAGTGCTCCCCAGCCAGGCTCAACGTCAACACCACATTCCTCTTGCCCCGGGGTACCATACCGGGCCCACCATGTACCCGTGACGGTTCCTCCACTCCTCGACACGGATCTCCAAAACCACAGCAAACTCATGGTGGACGACACTTTACATCACTAGAAAACCGCAACATTTTATATTTTAAAAGATCAGAAGTTGTAAATTTTGCGGCTTTCCCCGAAATCCAGAAATATCATAAATCTCAAGAAATCATCACAAGTGCATATGTCAATGATAATGAACTAGGCATGAACAACTGAATAACAGTATGCATGAAGTGGTAGGTAATAACTACAATGTCTAATATGGCATATAAGGGAAGTACACTAATATCATGTCAAAACTACCAGCTAACAATCTAAGTCAAGCAATTATATTCTCTAAAGTGTACGTGACATGGAAATTACCGATGAAGATGTGTGTGAGCCGGCAAGTAGGTGTACGTGGTACATACGCATCATCGGTAATGGTGCTGGTGTCCTAACAGCATGATATCAATAATGGAATATGTAGCAAAATAAATATGCGAGGCAGAGCGAACAGCAATAATGTGCGGGAGCTGAATACTAGACACAACGATAACTAATCTGCAATAATCTAATATAAGTCCTACGAATGGTGCCTTTTGAAATAACACGAATCATGGGGTTTTGAAAATAGGGGCTACGGTGTTTTTATGAAAAGATACGTCGTTTTTGAAATATCCGTCGATTCCCTTGAGCTGTCTTTAAAAAAATGCCCACGATTCGTTAGTTTTTGAAATAGGTAAGAAGTCTAATCTAATCTAACAACTACACTAAACTATACGGCTGAACTAACAAGCTGAACTACAGGTAAGGAAACCGCCTATCATCTGAGTCGATACATATACATACCTGTATATGTATAGTCGGTGATCCCGCCTCAATAATATCATATCCGATACCATATCTATAATCAGGCATCCCAAGTCAAGAGTGCGGATCAATCATCAATATAGCTCGTACGTAAATCCGTCGTACGGCATCCCAATCTGGGTACGGGTCAATATCACATTCATCATACTATTCACCTGTTATCCTCTTTATCAAATATCATGATCGGGGTACTGATCTACGTCTAGTACCATACTGATACCTTCTACGTATGCATGGACGTGTGTGAAACACTACGTCAAGGACCCGCTACAACGTCATGTCGTATCTAAGATACGAACCCTGCTATATCACCGATCTCACGGCCTCAAATCAAATCTCATCGACTCAGCTCAATCCCAAGTATCATCCTCAGTCCGTATGTGAACACATAGTCCCATACCCATGTGAACACATAACTATAAAGAATCCCATGAGCACATATCAATAGGAATGTATGCAAGTATGTATGTGTGTATGTGTAGTGCAACACTACCCTAGGGTTCGCAACACTAAAGTAATCCAACACACCAATATCCATCCTAAGCATCGTTATTAATCCTAAATAACATATAATAAATGTTGGTATGTATACGCATTCGTATACACCACCACGGACTGCGGGGGTGCTATACGCCATCCACCCGACTTCTCCCCGTAGATATAAATCTACTCACCTGGTCCTCGCTAGCCGGTGCCGACGTCGCCACGCGCTTGCTTGTCGTCTCGAGGTCCACATGGGGGTACCTACATATCATAACGTACCATATCGCATTAAAACTAAATTCGAAATCGAAACGGCATACGAAAATCAAATCGGCACGCGTATCACGCATAGGTCCAAACCTATCGCCCACGCATGCAGGAATAGTCAAACCAACCCTCGATGTCGATGTACGAACGTCAAACCATCGAGAAAATCCAATCACACTCATTTGCACATTCACGAACACTAATTTTAATATAAACTAGGTTAAAACTTACAAAAACGCCAATTTCACCTAAAAAGTCATTTTTCCGAAAATCTAGCAAGCACAATTCGCCGTTTTTGTACAAAACAGGATGTTTAAATGAATGTAGCGGCCAATATATTTATTAAATATCTTAAATAAGTCATAGAAAAAATTTCCTGAATTTAATCTCATTAAATTCCAAAAACCCTAATATTCTAGTTTACAAAATACCCCTTTTTAACAATTTTCAAAATAACAATTCACAAATCATCAACTTGACTAGGTTTTGCATGAACTAAGGTGGTAAACTACAACTTATAAAATTAATGATATCATGAAGAACCTAATTATATTTTTAATCTTACAATTTGATTTAATTTTAAAACCTAGTTTGCAATATAGCTTAATTATTACAATTTTAAGTTAACAATTTGCAACTAGCAACTAGATTAGGTTTTAACATGTCTTAAGTGGTTAAATACATCACACAACCATAATCCCATTACTCAAAACCCTAACTTGAAATCAACCTCATTCTTGAATTTTTCAAACATGCAATTAGAACCAATCTAAAACCTAATTAAACACTTAATAAGCTAACATAAAGCAATTAAACAACAATTTCACTAAAGGGTTAAAATTTATACCTCCCAATTGAGTTCTAGCATGCAAATCCTAGCCTCCAAAAGTAGCTTCCATGCTCCTAGATCCATGCTAGATAGGAAAGAAATAATGGATAGGAGTTGGATTTGGAAAAAAGCTTTGAAATTGTATGGATTTTGAAGCTTTTTTTATGGATTTTTGAAGCAAAAATGGAGTGAGAACTTGGGGGAGGGGGGGCTGCTGCTCTAAGGATCAGTTTTCGGCCAGATTTGAGGGGGGCATGGGTGAGTGAGGAGAGAGAGTGAGGTGGGGAAAGTTGTTTCAAGTCAAAGTCAACTCAAAATATATCATTTTCTACTCTTTTCTTTTCTTTTCTTTTCCTTTTCTTTCCTTTGCAAACCAAGTGGGGAAAAAGTGAGGGCTGCTGAATTTGGCTAAGGGGAGGAGTAAGTGGGGGTGTGTGGGTGTGGGCACGGGTGTGGGGTGATGAAAAATGATAAATACAATACCCCAAACATCCATTTACGCTAAAAAAAAGCCTTTTTTCTTCAATAATTTCTAAACCGTTTTGGCAAATGATTTCGTTCCAAAAACCACATGATAAATTTTTATTTAATGTTTTATGATGCACAAAATTTGTTTCAACTCATTCCAATTTGTAATTTTCCCTAATTAAATGTATTAGTGACGGCTTAAAATAGTAATAAAATAATATTTTTTTCAGAAAATTTGAAATTTCACCAGCGGCTCAATAAACACCAAATAATAGCAATTACATGGCTAGAATATGTATATTTAATTTTTATAATAAGATATTTGTATTTTGACTTTTTACAGAAAACCCCCTCATTTTACCGATTTTCCGAAATTTCACCGAAACGATTTTCAAAACGCTACAAAACTGATATATAGGATATGGTTATGGAAACCTAAGGATATGTTTAAAAGGATAGTTAGAAGTGATATGATATGATTAATATGTGAAGACGAGATTTAGGATATCAATATGATGAGATAAGATAATACGAGCGGATTTGATTGATATATGATTTATAGTGGCATGTTATGAAAACGTTATATACAATAAGATATGACATTTATGCAAAATAACAGGATATGAGATTTGATACAGATGTGGCTTGAGATATATCCATATTAATGAGAATAATGAGTGATATGCCGTACAAGACTTAAGATCCGTACCCTCATTGTCGTATTGGTCGATAGATCCCTATTTTTGTTAAATGTCACCGTTTGAAGGATTACCGTATGCGATGTGAGTTACCGGATGGATGATTCGCGCTCATGATTTGAGGATGATGTTCGATGATATTGCCGTATTGGATACTGTAAGACTACATAGCTGACGTAAAGGTGTCATCCGAACCATATATATTTCCAAACTGAAGAATCGTATGCATCTCTTAAATAGATACCTTGAGGGACGTTATGGATTTTCAAATGATGTCTTTTCCTTAAAAACACCGTAGCCCCTACTTTCAAAAACTACGATTCGCACCTTTTAAAAATTGAACGTATGGTTCATGTGGATGTTAGATTAGATGTGTATGCTTATAGCATTTCGTTTACGATATACTTTATGCTACGTACATGTCATTCTCATTGCATTACATATACCTGTTCTAGTACACCTACACCATTATCGATGATTCGTATGTTACATTTACACAGATTGGCCGGCTCACACATTTCATCATCGATAATTGCTATGTCACTTACATAGTAGAATTGCCACATCATTATGATATGTCGCATGATATATTGATATTGTCTCATCATTGTTCCGTGTTGCATGATATACGGATATGCTCACATTTCTGCTATATGTTTGCATACATCATGCTTTATGATTATATGCATTGAGATGTTGTTTTCATAAGATTTCTGGATTTGAGAACCCTGGTTATTTCAAACGAAAAAATATATTGTTTTAAAACTCGGTTTCTCGTGATATGATATTTCGAGAAGTCCACCATATGTTTTCTCGGTTCTGAGATTGGCATGTGAAACCCGATTCGAAGAGCGGTATGCACCGTCTGCAGGTACATGGTTGACCCGGTGAGGTACCTCGAGGCAAGAAGACTCGTATTGTTAGGCGGTAAGCCTAGAAAGGGAGCACTACCTACCGGTGATAGTATTTGGACTTGGCGGTTATCCGTAGGATACCTACCGGAGTCATGAGATGGATATGAGGGCCGACCAGAGTATGCGGTGCCTGAGGGCCGATCTGAGGATGCGGCGCCTGAGATATGAGGATTTACGTGTCGATGCTGGACACGGGTTTCATAATGTTTCGAGTGTCGGTGTTGGGCACTCAGGTTCCATGATTTGATGTGTCATTGATGGACACACATTCTTTGATATCCTCATATATATTTACATGCATATGATTTTATGATGTTTCGAGTGGATGAGATCCACATGCATATAGGAATTGATTATATTGTTGGATGATATCCACATGAATGCAGGCTTTGATTATTGTTGGTATATATGTAGACATGGTCACCCTAGATATCATAGTATTACCTTTATGATATAGTTGACCCAGGACATCGTTGTTTTATTCGATTTCTACCTGATGATGTTTTCTACTCACGAGTTGGCAACTCACCCCGGTTGTGCCATATTTTTTGCAGGTTGACTGCATAGATCAGTAGCGGCATCGCTGTCACACAGCTTACATTCGGGTGATTTGTTTTTGTAGGTGGTACACATTGGATCATGCCACTATTGTATATTATTCTTGTTGTATCTAGTTAACTCCATCCATCAGAAACTAGTATTTGTATAGGTAGTAAGACTTAGTGAGATTTTTGGCTGCGAGACTTAGAGCGAGGGTTTATGTTCGCTTATTGGGTTGTTGTCTTGCTTTATTCATTATCCTTTGTGTTAATCTTCGCTGTTGGGCGTCGTATACATGTTTTATGATTTGCGTGGTTGTGATTCCGCCGTTTGGCGAAGAGCTAGCTCCTGCTTCGGGATGCCTTTTATATTATCTTGTATTTGTAGTTTTGGATCAAAATATACAAAGGAGGTGCTGCCCAAATTTTTAAAAGACGAAACATGTTTTTTAACTAGTAAATCCACTTATATTTTTCATGTTCCTTTATCTATGCATTTAAGAAAACATTTGATTTCATCATACCTTTATTTCAAAACTTCACTTCTTTTATTTTCTTAAAAAGGTTTAGATTTCTGGGCTTCGGCTTACTTAAGTTACATCACGCCTTTATGTGTTGCGTGATTTAAGTGCCGGTCACGAGCTAATATTTCAGGTCGTAACAAAGTTGGTATCAGAGCGCTAGGTTTAACCTTCGTTCGAGTCTAGGTTTGACTATGTGCAGTCTGGGGCGTAATCTATTTCGAAACCTAGGCTTTACCTTACGGAACTTAGACTTGAACATGGGGGTACTAGACCCGAACTTTTGTTACATAGGCTGACCCTGATTGATGGAGTAGGTAGCTTGAGTAGATTGACGTACCGTATATATGTTTCACGGCTTATTTACGATACGATACTCCACTACAAATCTTGAGACTTATGATCCTCTTCGTTTCCTTGATTATACATCCATTTGAGATCTTTGATTCTATTCATTTCCATGATCATACTCTCACTGATTCTGTTCCTTCTTATGATCATGTATCCATTTTGGGATCTGCTGATTCCTTTCATTCCTTTGATCTTCCATCATCGATGCATGCTTGAGGTTCCTGTCAATATAGTTTGAGCGCAGATTGAGCTACTGCTAGTGATGCGGTCAGGGAGAGATCGTCATGGATGAGGACTGACCATCGTGTTTTCTGGTGATATGGGAACGTCTCGATTTAGTGTTTGTGTTGTGACATCTTGTTTGAGGCGAGTGTTCGGTTTTGCACCGGATGATCTGTCATGAACCAAAATTTACCGCATGACCGGCACTTAAATTATGCAACGTCCAAGGCATAACGTAAATCAAGTAAGCCGAAGCCCAGAAAATCTAAACCTATTTGTGGAAAATAGTGGGGGTGCAGTTTTGAAATAAGGTATAATAATTCTTGTTTGTCTTTTAAATTTCGGGCAGCACCTCCCTTGTATATTTTGATCCAAAAACATATATAAAACAATATATAGGCATCACCAAGCGGGAGCTAGCTCTTCGCCAACTAGCGGAAACACAACCACGCAAGTAATACATATACGACGCCCAACGGCGAAGATCAACCCAGAAAGAGCATAGACATCGAACTCAAGAAGCGAACACAACCCATCGCTATAAGTCTTGCCCAATACCCAAGTCTGACTAGGTCTACCAATATACAATGTCTAGTACTGATTGATTTGATCAGATGTGATGTGATGAAGTTTATCTAGATACAATAGAATATAACAATACGAGAGTGGGCACGATCCAACATGTGTCCCACCTACCAAAGCAAACACCCTGGAAGAAGCTGTATGCCAGCAATACCGCAACTGATCCCAAGTGGTCAAAACTGCAAGAACTGTGGCACAACGGGGGTGAGTTGCCAACTCATGAGTAGAAAACATCAGCAAATAGAAATCGAAAAAAATAACGATTTCCTAGGTCACTATATCCTGAAGGTAATACTATGATATCTAGGGTGACCAAGTACGCATATATGTCAACAATCTATCAATGCAATGACATATATAAATAAACATCTGACATCATATGCCTGTATGCATGTGGATACCATCCACGTGTCCATCAACACAAAACAATATCATGGAACAAGAGTGTCCCACACCGACACTCGAACATGATGAAAACATATGCCTGTATATATATATGAGGATATTAACGACACATCAAAATCATGGAACCTTAGTGTCCAACACTGACACTCGATACATCATGAAATCCGTGTCCAGCATCGACACGTAAATCCTCATATCTCAGGCGCCGCATACTCATATCGGCCCTCATATCTCATCTCAGGCGCCGCATCCTCAGATCGGTCCTCATATCCATCTCAGATCGGTCCTCAGATCGGTCCTCCAAAACGGTATCCTCCGGATATTCTTCGAGCTCTATACAATCACCCGTAGGTAGTGCTCCCCTGTCAGGCTCACCGCCTAACAATACGAGTCTTCTTGCCCCGGGGTACCTCACCGGGTCCACCATGTACACGCAGACGGTGCCTACCACTCCTCGAATCGGGTATACTCTCTGCTCAGAATCGAGAAAACTCATGGTGGACACCTCGAAATATCATAACAAGAGAATCCGCATTTTTAAAAAAATACACAATTTCCTTTGAAATTAAACTGCGGTTTTTAAGTCCAGAGATCTCATAAAAACATCTCAATGCATATAACCATAAAGTACAATGTATGCAACATAGAATAGTAATATGAGCATATCGGGTATATCATGCAAGCATATAACCATAAGGTACGATGTATGCAACATAGAGTAGTAATATGAGCATATCGAGTATATCATGCAAGCATGTCAAGTGATAGTACTGAACAATGAGTGTACATTTTACTTTTAAGATTTATATCTTGATCGGGCAGTTCTCCTGTATAAATTGCACGACAATTCTACCATATAAGTGACATGGTAATTCTACTGTGTCAGTGACATGGCAGTAACCGATGAAGAATGTGTGTGAGCCGTCAATTCTGTGTATGTGTAACATACGCATCAACGGTAATTGTGCACGTGTACTAGCAATAATATCATATAGCATTAAATACTGGCACGTAGCATGTACATCACGAGGGTAATATCCTACACAGCATGAACAATAAATGGGTATATCTATCTATATACGAATCATACGGTCACTTTTAAATGATGCACATCGTCATTTTAAAATAGGTATGGTTCAGGTGCCAATCTTTATATCGGCGATCCCGCCTCATAACATCCGATATGAAAATACTCATCGATTATCATCCTCAAAAGACTAGCGCGGATCAATCATCCGGTACATCTCATCACGTACGGTAATCCATCGTACGGGATCATCAAATAGAATAGGGAATCTATCGACCTATACCATAATGAGGGTACGGATCTAAAGTCTCGTATGGCATATTACTCATTATACTCACAAATATATATCTATACACATATATCTCAAATCACTTTAGTATAAATGTCATATCTTATCAAATTCACAACACTTCTATCTCAATCTTGTGTCGTGTTTATCGATCTCGAACTCTTATCCTATCATCACCAACTCATACTTGTTCTCTTTCAATTTGTACCTATCTTGATTTACTCCTCATTTCGTATTCTCATATATCAATATATTTATTAGTGTCAACTTCTATTATATTATCGTTACTAAATCCTATAATCATGTCCGTAACATATCCATTACTAAATTTATAATTATAAAACGATCTTTCCATATCAATGGTTGTGGGGGTGCTATACGCCATCCACCAGACTTACCCCGTAGATATAAATCTACACCAGCAATTCCCATCGCTTAGCATAATTCGATGTGCTTCGTCGTCTCGGAAGTCCACACGAAGTACCTACAATTCAACACACAATCGCAATGCAATTAAGACCAATCCGAAAACCGATACGGCACACGGTTCGCTCATAAGTTAAAACCTATAGCTTCGCATGAAACTCAACCATAACCCTTGTCCGTTGACGTACAAACGTCCAACGACGGAATCTAAACTCAAAGCTAAAAACCACGTTTTAGAAATCGGAAATCGAATTTTAGCAATAAGGGAAAACACCTCCAGATTTTGACTCAGGTAAAATTAGCCAGTTCTGTACATGGGGCTGCTCTAGATATAGGATAACAATCTCACAGACCAAAAATCACAAGATTTCACTCCGATGTGGCGGCAATTTGCGGCCACAATGCATTAATTTGCGGCCAGAACAAGAGGGAATAGGCTCGGGTTTCTAGGGTAGGTTCCTGGTTGCCTGCACGTCTCTCTGTGTTCGCTAAATAAATCTCAGGTCCTCCGGATTATAACAGATCTCAGAATCCTATCACAAATCCATAAAAATACGATATCGGAAAATTTCAAAGTTCGTGTTTTAGGTTCTAGTCTCAAGTCCTGGCCAGTAAAACACTCTCTAAGGCTTTATGAACACTCACTACACCTCAAGTAACTATTTAACAGCATCTATAATATTCTAAAATAAATATCCTAATTAACTCAATTTCTAACTAAACATGATATTTAACGCAAAAAAAATTCTAAAGTGAAAAGATATACCTCATAAGAAACTAAAGAAATTTCTTGAGTTGCCCAAAGTCTCGAAAAATCCAAACATGGATGGTTCTAGGGGTTTAGAATAGGGGTGTGCATGTTTTTAGTGAAGAGGGCATGAGGTTTTGAGAATGGATTGGAGGTGATTCTTGGAGGTAGTGAGGGTTGAAGGAGATGGAGAAAATATGGGGAAAATAATGGGGGAGATGAAGGAGAGCAACCAAGTCTCACTCTCCTCTCTTTTATGCTCACTCTCTAAACAAAATATCTATTTTGTTTTACTCTCATAACTCAATTCACACACAACTCTTTTCATTTCCTTTTCTTTTGTTTGTTTTTCTTTTCCTTTCTCATTCTCTTTTTCCTCATTCTCACAAGTCACAAACTCAAATCCAACGTGCACAAGACATGGTGCACAAGTCACGAAAAAAATGTAAAAATACGGATTTTGCCAAAAATCCGACAAATATCATTAAAATAAATAAATTATTTTATCTTCCGATTAATTTCCAAATATTGGTATATATTTATACCATTTTACGAAAAATCCCGATTCGCAAATCGAATAGTTCTCGCGAAATATATTATTTTAATATTAAATTTCCAAAAATAATATTTTATATTTTCTGAAATGTTACAGTCTTCCCGCCTTAAATAAATTCGGTCCCCTAATTTAAATTTAAATCCCCAACTATTAAAACATTTCAATAATCAGCTCAAATCAACGGAGTTCCGAAATCACGGAAGATACAAAAATACTACAGTGCATCATGTGGACCTGAAAACGAGTACGAAATTCAAAATCAAACTCCCTCAAGCATCACGCAATCATCGGAGTTATAAAGGAGATGCAAATCTCGAAATCCAATACCATACTCAATGATTCTATAGTCAAAATCATAATACATATATAACACGCATTTTTATAAAACCATTTTAAATGTTGAATAACTCATGCCAAATCTTTCCCAAATCTCCGTGCTATGCGTAGCTCATGGTACAAGTGGCGGACGATCATTTGTAAAGTAGTAAATATATACCTATATATGTTTAGCTCAATTTATACGTCCTGCCATTTTGAAATATCCGAGAAGGTTCTCTTTATAAAATTTCGTGTCACTTACGGGCATGTACGAAATAGTGAGACTATAGCCCCTTTTTGAAAACCTTTTGGTAAAATTTTTATGCATGCAAAAGTACTCAGGCACTATCCTCAAACAAGTCCTGCTCGGCTACTACATAATATAGTAGCCATCATCAAAACGCGATACTCATAAATAACATCAGCCTAAAAAGGTGTATCCAACATCAAATGCGTCTGCTGCGCTCGAAAAACCAAATCCAATACAAGTGCAACGAATGTGCATAAAAGCAAAATTAAGTGCAACGGGTGTGCATGAAAACATCTGTCCAGTGCAACGGATGTGCAAGATAACAATATCAAATGCATCTATAGTGCACGAAAATCTCAACCCAGTGCAACTAACATGGATAAATGAAAATCTCAATCAAGTGAATCCAACGTGCACGAATATAAATCCCAAATTAAGTGCATCCGGTGTGCACAAAATCTCTTATCACGCGCCCAACATTCGCGAAAATCCTAAAACAAGTGCGTCTGGTCCGTATAAAACATCCAGTGCAATAGTATGCATGATAACGAACATTAAGTGCAGATGCTCATGAAAACATAATCTGGTGCAACAAGTGCACGAAATACATATCAGGTGCAACCAATGCACGAAATACCAATCTGGTGCAACTAATGCATGAAAACTCATCAATATCCCAAATGATCATAAAAAAAACACCAAGCATGCCAAGGTGTATAAGATAATAAGCGTGTGCAACTGCTTGCACAAAATCCATCCCAATGCACTGCAAGCACATATAAGCTATACCGAGTGCAAAAATCAAATCAAGTGCGTATGACATGCACGAAATCGAAATAGACAATATCGAATCCATGAAACCATAAATACGTACAACGAAGGCACAAATCGATACCAAGTGCAATAAATATGCACAATCATAAAACTACACAACGGTGTATAAAACATATGTCAAGTACAATAACTGTGCATAAATATAATATCCAGTAGGTGCAACCATAGGGCACAAAAACAAAATCACGAAACCCAATCATCGAAACTCAAGTCCAAGCGATAAAAGTGTGATACTCGGATCAAAAAACGCAATCTCAATAAATGACATTGAGGTACACCTCCTACAATGTCGAAAATATGCCGGTGCACCCAAACTGGAAGAGCAAGATCATCTACTTGCCTCCTGCACACGATCTGGCATCTCCGGTCTCTAGGTCCTCATTTTCTCTGTGGATAACCAATCTCACGATCTTTCTGCTCGTCAACCTGGTCAGGTGTAATAACGGAACAGTTCTACTCTGGAACTTTTCTGATCACCGTTTAGCCAATCAACATGACCACTCTCAACGGAACATTACTAACGGTGGCATCTGGCCCTCTGAATATGCATGATATAATTGATCTTGGGTGCAAGTCTCTATCGCTGTGGTGTCCTGGAAAGAATCTGCTCATGGCTTCTTCCGATCTCACCTAAGCCGAACTATACGAAGGTTGGCACTCTTGCGTAACTCTTTTCTTATAACTGGACAGCTGCATCCTCAGCACGGCTTCCATCTGGAATTTGGATGTATCTAACACCTCTGCACACATATCAATCCTCTAGCATCAATGGAGAGTAATAACTGCGCGTCAACATCTCGCAGGAACCTCTTGTTCCACTCGTTTTTATTATCGTCTACTTCGACATCATCTCTTGCTGTTTCATTCTCGGCTACAGTCATTCTGGAGTCTCTCACACAGACTCGAAATTACAAACTCGGTATCTTCATCACTCTGTAGAAGATATCTGGCCGAACACGACCTCGGGAACTCGTCCAATCATCGGAGGAACACACTTTATTCATCCGTTCTTGATCAACTCACAACACATCTAGTGAGGTCTTTCTATCTGAAACTGGTCAACTTACCGATCTCATATCGGAGCATCTGACGAACAATGTCCTCTCTTGATCGACCTACTCTAGATCTGAGTAAGATCCTTCAACTTGAATTCTTTAAATCAATAGAGCCTGCATCGGCACATCAAATCTGACGAATCATAACCGTCGCTCCACTCGAGATAGACTAGCTATCTCCTGTACATCTCTGCATGAAAGCTCCAGCGATTTCAGCGCATAAGCTCTGGAAACGACATCCCATCAATCTCAGCAACACCTGGGTCATCTGTCTACACAGAAGACAACATCACGATCTCTGAGGTATGTTGTACATCAACAGTCCTCTCCATCCGGCAGCCTCTATCAATGGCCCGATCATCCGGTACAAAACCGAACACTCGCCTCGAACGAGAGATCAAAACACAACACTATACCTACACATCCCTATATCACCAGAAACAACAATGGTCAGTCCTCGTCCATGACGAGCTCGCTCTGACCGCAACACCCGTAGCAGCTCAAACTGCGCTCAAACCATGGTGACAGGAATCTCAAGCAGGTATCGATGAAGATAAATCACATGAAAGAAAGAAATCATCATATCCCAAATGGATATATGATCATAGGAATGAATAGTATCAAAGATCTCAAGATATGAACATCCTAGGGTTTCTTAAATGGAGTATCGTATCGGAAATATGCCGTGGAACATATGTACGGTATGTCACTCTACTCAAGCTACCTACTCCATCAATTAAGGTAAACCTATGAAACGAAAGTTCGGGTCTAATACCCCCCGTTAAGTTTAAGTTCCGTAAAGTCAAGCCTAAGTTCCGAAATATAAATGCCCTAGACTCCGCATAGTCAAACCTAAACTTAAACCAAGGTTAAACCTAATGCTCTGATACCAATTTTGTCACGACCCAAAATTTAGCACGTGACCGGCACTTAAATTACGAAATGTTCATAGCGTAACGTAAATCATGTAAGCCGAAGCCCAGAAAATCTAAACCTATTTGCGGAAAACAGTGGGGGTGCAGTTTTGAAATAAGATATAATAATTCATGTTTGTCTTTTAAGTTTCGGGCAGCACCTCCCTTGTATATTTTGATCCAAAAATATATATACAACAATATATAGGCATCCTCAAGCGGGAGCTAGCTCTTCGCCAACTGGCAGAAACACAACCACGCAAGTAATACATATACGACGCCCAACGGCGAAGATCAACCCAGAAAGAACATAAAGCAAGACATCAGACTCAAGAAGCGAACACAACCCATCGCTATAAATCTCGCCCAATACCCAAGTCTGACTAGATCTACCAATATACAATATCTAGTAATGATTGATTTGATCTGATGTGATGTGATGGAGTTTATCTAGATACAATTGAATATAAAAATACGAGAGTGGGCACGATCCAACATGTGTCCCACCTACCACAGTAAACACCCTGGAAGAAGTTGTGTGCCAGCAATACCGCAATTGATCCCAAGCGGTCAAACCTGCAAGAACTGTGGCACAACGGGGGTGAGTTGCCAACTCGTGCGTAGAAGACATCAGCATGTAGAAATCGAATAAAATAACTATTTCCTAGGTCACTATATCCTGAAGGCAATACTATGATATCTAGGGTGACCAAGTACGCATATATGTCAACAATTTATCAATGCAATGGCATACATAAATAATGATCTGACATCATATGCCTGTATGCATGTGGATGTCATCCACGTGTCTATCAACACAAAACAATATCATTGAACATGAGTGTCCCACTCCGACACTCGAACATTATGAAAACATATGCCAACATATATATATGAGGATATCAACTATGTGTGTCTATCAATGACACATCAAAATCATTGAACCTGAGTGTCCAACACCGACACTCGAAACATCATGAAACCCGTGTCCAGCATCGACACGTAAATCCTTATATCTCGGGCGCGACATACTCATATCGGCCCTCCTATCTCATCTCAGGCGCCGCATCCTCAGTTCTGTCCTCATATCCATCTCATATCATAACTCTAAATCGGTATCCTCCAGATATCCGCCGAGCTCTATACAATCACCGGTAGGTAGTGCTCCCCTGCCAGGCTCACATCCTAACAATCTACATGCCCCAGGATACCTCACCGGGTCCACCATGTACCCGCAGACGGTGCCTACCGCTCTTCGAATCGGGTATACTCACTGCTCAGAACCGAGAAATCTCATGGTGGACACCTCGAAATATCATATCAAGAGAAACCGCATTTTTAAAACAATACACAATTTCCTTTGAAATTAAACTGCGGTTCTTAAATCCAGAGATATCATAAAAACAGCATCTCAATGCATATAACCATAAAGTACAATGAATGCAACTTAGAGTAGTAATATGAGCATATCGGGTATATCAAACAGCATCTCAATGCATATAACCATAAAGTACAATGAATGCAACATAGAGTAGTAATATGAGCATATCGGGTATATCATGCAAGCATATAACCATAAGGTACGATGTATGCAACATAGAGTAGTAATATGAGCATATCGAGTATATCATGCAAGCATGTCAAGTGATAGTACTGAACAATGAGTGTACTTTTTAACTTTTAAGATTTATATCATGATAGGGTAGTTCTCCTGCATAAATGGCATGACAATTCTACTGTATAAGTGACATGGCAATTCTACCGTGTCAGTGACATGGCAGTTACCGATGAAGAATGTGTGTGAGCCGGCAAATCTGTGTATGTGTAACATGCGCATCAACGGTAATTGTGCAGGTGTACTAGCAATAATATCATATAGCATTAAATACCGGCACGTGGCATGTACATCACAAGGGTAATATCCTACACAGCATGAACAATAAATGGGTATATCTATCTACACACGAATCATACGGTCACTTTTAAACGATACACATCGTCATTTTAAAATAGGTATAGTTCTGGTGGAAATCTTTATATCGGCGATCCCGCCTCATAACATCCGATATGACAATACTCATCGATCATCATCCTCAAATCACTAGTGCCGATTAATTATCCGGTATATCTCATCACGGACGGTAATCCATCATACGGGGTCATCAAACAGAATAGGGAATCTATCGACCTATTCCATAATGAGGGTACGGATCTAAAGTCTCATACGGCATATTACTCATTATACTCATAAATATATATCTATACACATATATCTCAAATCACTTTAGTATAAATGTCATATCTTATCAAATCCACAACACCTCTATCTCAATCTCGTATCGTATTTATCGATCTCGAACTCATATCCTATCATCATCAACTCATACTTGTTATTTTTCAATTTGTACCTATCATGATTTACTCCTCATTTCGTTATCTCATATATCAATATATTTATTAGTGTCAACTTCTATTATATTATTGTTACTAAATCCTATAATCATGTCCGTAGCATATCCTTTATCAAATTTATAATTATAAAACGATCTTTCCATATCAATAGTTGCGGGGGTGCTATACGCCATCCACCCGACATCCCTCGTAGATATAAATCGACTCACCAGCAATTCTCCTCGCTTAGCCAAATTCGATGTGCTTCGTCGTCTCGGAAGTCCACACGAAGCACCTACAATTCAACACACAATCACAATGCAATTAAAACTAATTCGAAAATTGATACGGCACACGGTTCGCTCATAGGTTAAAACCTATAGCTTCACATGAAAATCAACCAAATAACCCTCGTCCGTTGAGGTACAAACGTCCAACGAAGGAATCTAAACTCAAATCTAAAAACCACGTTTTAGTAATCGGAAAACTAATTTTAGTAGTAAGGGAAAACACCTCCAGATTTTGACTCAGGTAAAATTAGCCAATTCTGCACATGGGGTTGCTCTAGATATAGGATAACAATGTCACAGACCAAAAATCAAAAGATTTCACTCCGATGTGGCTGCAATTTGCGGCGACAATGCATGAATTTCCGGCAAGAACAAGAGGGAATGGGCTCAGGTTTCTAGGGTAGGTTCCTTGTTGCCTGCACGTCTCTCTGTGTTCGCTAAATAATTCTCAGGTCCTCCGGGTTATAGAAGATCTCAGAATCCTATCACAAATCCACAAAAATACGATTTCGGAGAATTTCAAAGTTCGTGTTTTGGGTTCTAGTCTCAAGTCTTGGCCAGTAAAACACTTTCTAAGGCCTTGTGAACACTCACTACACCTCAAGTAACCATTTAACAGCATCTTATAATATTCTAAAATCAATATCCTAATTAACTCAATTTCTAACTAAAAAATGCTATTTAACGCAAACAAAATTCTAAAGTGAAAAGATATACCTCATAAGAAACTATAGAAATTTCTTGAGTTGCCCAAAGTCTCGAAAAATCCGAACTTGGATGGTTATAGGGGTTTAGAATAGGTGTGTGCATGTTTTTATTGAAGAGGGCATGAGGTTTTGAGAATGGATTGGAGGTGATGCATGGAGGTAGTGAGGGTTGAAGGAGATGGAGAAAATGTAGGGAAAACAATGGGGGAGATGAAGGAGGGCAGCCAAGTCTCACTCTCCTATCTCTTAGGCTCACTCTCTAAAAAAATATCTATTTTGTTTTACTCTCATAACTCAATTTACACACAACTCTTTTCATTTCCTTTTCTTTTCTTTGTTTTTATTTTCCTTTCTCGTTCTCTTTTTCCTCATTCTCACATGTCACAAACCGAAATCTAACGTGCACAAGACCTGGAAAAAATGTAAAAATACGGATTTTGTCAAAAATCCTACAAATATCATTAAAATAAATAAATCATTTTAATCTCCGATTAATTTCCAAATATTGGTATATACTTATACCATTTTATGAAAAAATCCCAATTCGCAAATCGAATAGTTTCGCGAAATATATTATTTCAATATTAAATTTCCAGAAATAATATTTTATTTTTTCTGAAATGTTACATGATCAGGCCATTGTTAGAGGCTGCATATTGTGAGAGGACTGATGTATAGCCTACCTCAGAGCTTGTGGTGTCGTCTACCATGCAGACAGATGACCTAGCTGTTGCTGAGATTGATGGGATGTCGCTTCCCGGCTTTACGAGCTGAGATCGCTGGAGCTTTCAGGCAGAGATACGACAGATGCTAGCTAGTCTATCTTGAGTTGAGAGACGAAGGTGATTCGTCAGATTTGATGCACCGACGCAGGACCAGTTGAGTTGAAGATTTCCAATGTGGAGAATCTTACTCAGATCTAGAATAGATCGATCCAGAGATGACGTTGTTCGTTGGATGGTCCAATAGGAGATCAGTAAGTTGACCAGATTCGGATAGAGGACCTCACCTAGATGCATTGTGAGTTGATCGAGAACGGATGAGTATTGAGTATTCCTCCGATGGTTTGGACGAGTTCCCGAGGACGTGTTCGGCTAGATATCTTCTACAGAGTGATGAAGGTACCGAGTTCATAATTTCGAGTCCATGTGAGAGATTCCGGATTGACTGTAGCCAAGAATAATTGCAGTATGCAAATAGCATGACGTGACGTTGAAGTGGACGATAATAAATACGAGCGGAACAAGTGGTTCATGTGAGATGTTAACGAGCTGTTGTTATTCCTCATTGAGATTGGAGATCGAATATGTATACAGTGGTGTTGGAATATGGCCAGTTTCCGAAGAAATGCTTTGCTTAGAACGCAGGTGTCCAGAAAATGATAAAAGATTATGCAAGAGTACCAGTCTCCGTATGGTTCGGCATAGGAGAGATCGGAAGAGACCTTGAGCATGTTCCTTCCAGGACACTGCTGCGATAAGATTGCACCGAGGATCGGTTGTCTCACGTGTATTCAGAAGGCCAGAGGCCAACGCCAGTGACGTGTTGCTTTACGAGTGGTCGTACTAATTGGCTGAGAGATGACCAGAGGAGTGTCAGAGCGGAATCATTTCCGTTAGTACACCTGACCGAGCCGACGAGATGATGGATTGCAAGATTGGTAATCCACAAAGAAAATGAGGACCCAGAGATAGAGGATGCCAGACTGTGAGCAGAAGGCAAACGGATGTTCTTGCTCTGCCAGTTTGGGCGCACTGACATTTTTTCGACATTGTAGGAGGTGTACCTCAATATCATTTGTTGCGATTGCGTTTGTGATCCTAGTATCATGCTTATATCGCTTGGATTTGAGTTTTGCTGATTAAGTTTCATGATATTGTTTTCGTGCACCATGGCTGCACCTACTGGGTATTTACATTTTGTGCATAGTATTTGCACTTGCTATATGTTTTATACACCGTTGTGTTTGTTGATGAATTTTGCATATCTATTACACATAATGTCGATTTTGTGCCTTGGCTGCACGTGCGTACGATTTCGTAGATTTCATACGGTTGATTTGATTTTGTGCATGTGGTACGCACTCGATTTTCTTTTCGCACTCGGTATAGCTCACATGTGCTTGCAGTGCATTGATACGGATTTTGTGCACATAGTTGCAGACGTTTTTTGGATTTTATACACCTTGGTACACTCGGTGTTGCTTTTATACGCATTTGAGTTATTGATGAGATTTCGTGCACTGGACGCACCGGATTTGTGTTTCGTGCACTGGATGCACCCGATTTGTATTTCATGCGTTTGTTTCACCAGTTGGGTATTTCGGGCATTGGTTGCACTAGATTTATACTTCGTACCTTGTTGCACCCGATTTATTTCTTGAGCATTTGTTTTACCAGATTCTTGTCTTTGTGCGCGTTTTCCCTTGATGTTCGTTTTCGTGCATGCTACTGCACTAGATCCTATTACGGACTTGACGCGCTTGGGTTGGATTTTGGCGCATATTAGGCGCTTGGTATTGGATTTTGTACGCATCGGATGCACTTGAGTGAGATTTTATTCATGCATGTCGGATGCGCTTGATTTAGATTTTATTCATGCATGTTGGATGCACACGATTTAGATTTTGTTCGTGCATGACGGATGCACTTGATTTGGATTTTCTCGCATGTTGGGCGCATGATATGAGATGTGATTTTGTGCACGCCGGATGCACTCGATTGAGATTTTCATTCGTGCATGTTAGTTGCACTGGATTGAGTCTTTAATGCACTATAAATGAACTTGATATTATTGTCGTGCACATCCGTTGCACTGGACAGATGCTTTCGTGCTTACCCGTTGCACTTAGTTTGGTTTTGTGCACATTCTTAGCACTTGTATTTGGCTTTGGTTTCAGTGCGCACCAGACGCATGTGATTGTTAGATATGCCTTTCGAGACTGATTTTGCTCCTGAGCATTTTGTTTTCATGATGGGCACTATATTATGTAGTATCCAAACATGACTGATCTGAGGATAGTACCTGAGTACTTTGCATGCATAAAAAGTTTACCAAGAGGTTTTCGAAAAGGAGCTATAGTCTCCCTATTTCTTACGTGTCCGTAAGCGACACGAACGTTAACAAAGAAAAACCTTTGGGGATATTTTAAAAGGGCGGAACGTATATTTTAGCAAAACCTATATGAACGTATATTATTACTTTACAAATGAGCCTCCGTCACTTGTGCCGTGAGTTACGCATCACATGGCGATTCAGAAAAGATTTTGCATGTGTTTTATTCTATTTTAGGAGATTTTTTTCCAAGGACGCGTACTATACACGTATTATAGTATTTGACTAGTGCATATTGGATTTCAGTAGTGGATTTCGAGATCTGCATCTCTATTGTAACTCCGATGATATGCGTGCAAATCTGATGATTTGCGTGACGCTTGAAGAGTTTGATTTTGAGTTTCGTACTCGTTTTCAGGCGCATGCGATGCGCTGTTTCTATATCTTTCGTGATTTCGGAGCCCCGTTGATTTGAGTTGATTATTGAAATGTTTTAGCATTTGGGGGTTTAAATCTAAATTCGGGGACCGAATTTATTTAAGGGGGAAGATTGTAACATTTCAGAAAATATAAAATATTATTTTTCGAATTTAATATTAAAATAATATATTTCGCAAAAACTACCTGATTTGTGAATCTGGGGTTTTCGTAAAATGGTAAAAATATATACCAATATTTGGGATATAATTGGAAATTAAAATGATTTATTTATTTAAAAATATATTTATCGGATTTGGCATTTTTATAATTAATTATACGCAAGTTTTAAATTAAATCCGATTAGTGCCCTACTAATCGCGATTAAGCCAAATCCGTGTTTCTACATTTTTCCATGGTTAGTGCCCCATGTTATGTGTATGTGAATGATGCATACTCCCATAACACTTGTGAGGCAGCGGAAGTGATAAACGAAAATTTTCTTTGTATACAACATGCACTTTAGCCAAGATATAGTCTAAACCACAACTAGAAAACCCTAACTAGAGATGTTATCTACTATGTTAGGGGTTATACCTTGATGATGCGGTCCTTCGGGTCTTCTACTTGATGAACTCCTTGGCTCCTTTGACGTTGCCGATGTGCTTGATCTCCGGCCACCCCAAGACCTAGATGATCCACGCGAAAGTTGTCATGCAAGCTAGAAACTCTTCATAAGAGTTTAACCTAGAGACCAAGTTTGCTAGAAGAGGTCACAAGGATCATGTAGAGATTAGGATATTGGATTATCTTTGATCCTAAGCTTTTGTTTCACAACACATGTGAAGGGTAAAGCTTTGGATGTAGGAGGAGAAGAGAAGAAGGAGAGAGAAAGTGTTTGTGATAATGAGAGAGTTCTTGCATGAGAAAATGATATATTGCAAATGAAATAATTAAAGCATATAATATAAATTAGCACCATGCTTTAATAGTAATTCCAAAACAATATAAAATTAAATAACCCATTCTTTTAACCATGCTTGGACTTTCTTATTTCCACCTCATTTATTTATTTTCATAAAACAAATATTGTCATTATGAGGTGGCACCTTCTAGAAGGTATTCTTGTAACAATTACAAGAATACCCCTCCTCCGTATACCCGTATCCGAATTCCGAAAAATACGAATACCATTAATCTAATAATATAATACTGGTATCCGGCTTAAACTAAAGCGTACCAGTATTATTGTTCCGATTATTATTCCTGTAACAATTACACGAACATAATCGAAACCCTGTCGTAACACCTTACGGCTGCCGTAACAACTTACGGCCTCTACATCTTTCGCCTGAACGAGGGAACCCTCTGTGTGGGACTCTAAAGATTCAACAGTATGCTGGCTGTGGGTTTAACCACAAGCACGTCAGCGACACTAGCTGTGCATAACGGCTACTCAGGTACATGACAAAAAAGTGGCCGACGAGCGAACACCTCACAACCCCAACAAGCCTGCAAGCAACACTTACCGTACAGTCCGATCTCTTCGTCTGATACATCGCATATGAAGTCTAAGGGTGGTAAATGTCAAACCCTAGTAGTCATGCTAATTTACTGCCCATAACGGTTCGAGAAACTACTGATAACACTTATCAGTAAATCTCGAGAACCCTGGACAGGGATTTGATGTTATGGCCGATCAAGCATAGCGTGACACCAACCCCCTATACCGGGAGAGACGAAACCCCTCCTATCGCTCACTGTCTCCATGCGATTCGGAACTGTACCCAAAATCCACCTGTTTGCACGACTCGGCAGAGCCGCGGTAGGGAGGAAATCAAAGCACAGTAGGAATCACACAAGACACTATGACGATCTCGGGTCTACAGACTAACCTGTACAAGTGTCGCCAGAGAACTGCTATCTGACAATTGGTATATATAGCATCTACGAGTTCTCGGCGAGTCCTGTTCGGTGTACCCATTCTCTAATGACCACCTGTGTACAATCTTTGATGTGTCAAACACTAATGGTTGTGGAATCAACCATCGCCCCCTAGGGTCAGGAAACGTACACACTAGTCTAACTTGGTAATACCAATGCCCTATCTCGATATACCCTCGACTAGGAACTATTAAAAAATATGCTTATAGACTATCTAGGCCCCACTAGTATGATCTCATCATAATCCTGGTAGTCAAGCATAATCCTAAGGGCTTCATCTACATGCATATAAAGATATGAAATATAACACAAGTTAAGATGAAGATAAATTAGATAGCATACTATTATTTCGAGCAAAGATTGTTTATACACATATACATGCCTAGCATCCTATACAATACAGTCCTCTAGGGCGTACATATCTAACGATCTCTCACTTGCACTAAGGCCTGTAGTTGATGAAATAAGTACCAACTGTCTGTACTAGATCCAGTTGCCTGCGTACCGCATGCCCAATAGTCGAACAGTTTCTCAAACTGGACTTGAGGGATGGCCTTGTGAATGGATCTGCTGTGTTGTCCTTCTTGTCTACTTTTCGTACCTCGATGTCCTGGCGATCCATTATCTCTCTGATGAGGTGATACCGCCTCAAGATATGTCTGGATTTCTGATGGGACCTTGGTTCCTTTGCCAAAACCATGGCTCCATTGTTATCGCAATACAGAGGTATTAGATTAGCAATAGATGGAACCACTTGAAGTTCGGAAATGAACTTCCTCATCCAGCCTGCCTCTTTTGCGGCATCATTAGCAGCAATATACTCAACTTCCGTCGTGGAGTCGGCGACGGTATCTTGTTTGGAACTCTTCCAACATACCGCCCTTCCATTTAGGGTAAATACAAACCCTGAGGTGGACTTACTATCATCCTTGTCGCTCTGGAAGCTGGAATCGGTAAATCCCTCCACTTGGAGATCTCCATTACCATACACCAAGAACATATCTTTAGTTCTTCTCAAGTACTTTAGAATGTTCTTCACAGCAGTCCAGTGTTTCTCCCCTGGGTTGGATTGATACCTGCTTACTGCACTCAGTGCATAAGCTACATCTGGGCGAGTACACAACATCGCATACATTATAGATCCTACTGCTGAAGTATAGGGAATAATGCTCATGCGAGCCCTCTCTTCATCAGTCTTTGGAGACATCTCTTTGGAGAGGGTGATCCCATGACAAGCGGGTAAATTACCCCTATTGGAATTTTCCATACTAAACCTCTTTAGTATGGTGTCAATGTATCTCGATTGGGACAATCACAATAATTTCTTAGATCTATCTCTATAGATCTTTATCCCTAGAATGTACGAGGCATCGCCCAGGTCTTTCATGGAGAACCTATGCGATAAGAATAGTTTGACCGATTGTAGCATAGGAATATCATTTCCTATTAAGAGAATGTTGTCCACATACAATACGAGGAATGTAACAGTACTCTCTACAATCCTTTTATAAATGCATGGTTCATCCACATTTTTGATAAAACCAAACTCTTTGATTGTATCATCAAAGTAGATGTTCCAACTTCGTGATGCTTGCTTTAATCCATAGATGGATTTAAGCAGCCTCCATGCTTTTCCGCTACTCCCACTATCAATGAAGCTTTCTGGCTGATCCATAAAAATGCATTCTTCTAAATCACCATTTAGGAATGTCGTTTTAACATCCATCTGCCAGATCTCATAATCATAGTGATCAGCTATAGCAAGCAGGATCCGAATGGATTTGAGCATCGCGACCGGTGAAAAGGTTTCATCATAGTCCAGTCCTGGTCTTTGACGAAATCCTTTTGCTACCAGCCTAGCTTTATAGGTCTCCACCTGACCATCCACACCGATCTTTCTTTTAAAGATCCATTTGCACCCTATGGGTTTTACTCCAGAAGGTGCAACCTCCAAAGTCCATACTTTGTTGGTGTGCATGGATTCCATTTCGGATCTCATGGCATCCAGCCACTTCACTGAGTCACTACTCGTGATAGCTTGCTGAAAACTAGTAGGGTCATCAACATCCATGATCCAATCTTCTCTATCACCATCAATTAGAAAACCGTAGTATCTATCAGGTGGGCGAGAAGTCCTATTAGATCTATTCTATTGAAATCTCAGGTTCAACCAAATCATCGGTAATTGTTTGTGTATCTAGAATTTCTTCCAGTTCTACCGCATTGCCAATAGTATCATTTGCAAAAAATTCATTTTCTAAAAATGTGGCATACTGAGAAACAAACACTCTTTGTTCCTCCTTGTGGTAGAAGAGATATCCATACGTGTGTTTTGGATATCCCACAAATCTACACAAAACCGATCGTGTCTCGAGTTTGTCTGGATTCTGCTTTTTCACATAAACCGGACAACCCCATATCCTAAATCTTTTAAGAGATGATCTCTTCCCATACCATATCTCATATGGAGTGGTAGACACGGTTTTGGTCGGCACCCTATTCAAAAGATGAATCGCAGTCTCTAATGCGTGCCCCCAGAATGATATTAGTAACTCAGCATCACTCATCATAGATCGTACCATATTTAATAGGGTGTGATTCCTCCTTTCCAATACTCCATTATGCTGTGGTTGTACGGAGGAGTGAGCTGAGAGAGAATCCCATTCTCTTTTAGGAAATCTAGAAACTCTGAGCTTAGATACTCACCTCCTCGATCTGATCGAAGTTTCTTGATACTTAGGCCTGTTTGTTTTTCTACTTCAGATTTATACTCCTTGAACTTTTCGAAGGCTTCAGACTTATATTTCATCAAGAACACATGTCCAAATCTTGAGAAGTCATCAGTAAAGGTTATGAAATATGAAAAACCACCTCTTGCATGTGTAGACATTGGTCCACATACATTACTATGTATGAGGCCTAAGAGTTCAATACCTCTTTCACCGTGTCCGGTAAACGGAGTTTTGGTCATTTTACATTTGATGCAGGACTGGCAAGTAGCATAAGATTTATATTCAAATGAGTTTAAATATCCATCTTTATGTAACTTGATTAGTCTTGTTTCGTTAATATGACCAAGTCTAAAATGCCAAATGAAATCATCATTTATGTCTGAAAACTTTCTTTTGTTTGTGTGCTGTACGTTAAAAACTGTATGTTGGTTTAGGACGTATATCCCGTTATTTAATGTACCAGACCCAATCAACTCTTGATTAAGGTTAATGTTCATAACATTAGATTGCAATACAAAATTATATTCTGCATTGTCCAACACCGATACAGATATAATATTACATAATATTGAGGGTACAAAATAATACAGGTTCAAAACCAATATACAACTCGACGGAAAACCAAGGTGATACTCTCCCACTGCTCTAGTATGTACCGAGGAACCATTCCCAACCCGGAGAGTGTGATCACTGTTAGTGTATATGCCCTAGGGGTCATTATTGTATCATACTAGTTTGTATATTACTTAATGGAAGCTTAGGATATTCACATGTATATAACAGTCTTGCTAAATATGGTAGTATGCTACTTGGTTATTCTATCTTAATATGTGAGTATACGTATTGATAGAGCTCTTAGGATCTTGCTTGACTACCAGCGTTGTAATGGCAGTCACACTAGTGGGGGCTGGGAAGTCTACAAGCACATCCTTTTTCAGGTCCCTAGTCGTAGGATTATCGAGACAGGGCATCGATACTCTGGAGTAGACTAGTGTGTACGCTTCTCATCCCAGTTGGGGAGATGGTCTGTCCCACAGCCGTCAATACGTCGTACTGGAGATAGTATACAGGTGCTCGTTGGGTTACGGGTACACCGGACAGGACTCGCAGGGAACAGTTGGATGGGTTTTATACAAGTCGTCAGTTAACAGTTCCCAAGTGACATGAGTAAAGCATAGTCCGCAGACTTTGTAAGTGCACGGCGGCGCCCCAGCCGTCAATCCGACGGCCAAATGCGGAAGCGGTGATAAACTTTAATTTTGCGAATTTAGCAAACCGGCACCACCGCGCACTAAACACCCGGATCGGACCATTAAACTAGTTCTAGCTAACTCACATCAAACTCTAATCACCTTTTAGTGATGTAAAGAGAATCAAATGATGGTTGAAAAGAAAAGATGCCATCATAATCAAAACATTTGCAAGAAACTCCCTCCACAATTGTTATTTGCAAACTTGCAAATAACCCCCTCCATCGGAAAAGTCCGGCCGGGAAAGAACAAAGGAAAACCGGCCGGAACGGAAAGCAAACTGGCAACTCAAGAAAACTGGTCCCGTAATAAATTACAGGAAAGCCCTGATACTGTGCATACACACCCGCATCTGTATTCCGTCCGGATACAAACGCAATGAGACAAAATCTACACAGTACTATACTAGGATCCGGCTTAAACCAAAGCCGGCTAGTAATATCCGTTCGATCCTGATCCGTGCAATACCGCACGTATCTGATCGAACCCTGCCATATCTCCATACGGCCTCTACAGCGTTTCGCCCGAAAGCTTGAGTAACTGAAAGTGTGGTGGACTCTAAAGACTCGTCAATACTATGGTTGTGGATTTAACCACTAGCACGTCAGAGGTATAAGCCAATACGTGACGGGCCACCAGCTATTGACCAAAAGGGACATCGATGAGCGAACTCATCTTGACACCCTACTGAGCCTGTCAGTGAAAATATCCGTACAGTCCGGTCCGTTCGTTCTATGAGCATCGCATGGCGGGCCTAGGGGGTTGGGTAAAAGTCAGACCCCCAAAAGCGGTACAAGTCGTGTCGGAGTGTAGCCCAGAACACCCTGAGATACTACTGGAATACCTACCAGTAAATCTCCTGCCTTGGCCAAGGACTTCGTGTAATGGCTCTCCTAGACACAGCGCGACCTCACCCCCAATACCGGGAGAGACGAACCCCTGAAGATCCGCTCAATGCCTCCATGTGGCTCGAGACTGTACCCAACTAAAACCTGTTTGCACGACTCCTTTCAGCCGTGGTAGGGTAGTAATTCAAAGCACAGTGGGAACTCACACGAGACAAATGACGATCCCCAGGTCGATGAACTAACCTGTACACATGTCACCTGGGAACTGCTATCTGACGTCAGGTATAAGACCAACTAGCATGTTCCCGGCGAGTCCTGTCCGGTATACTCATAACCCAATGAGCACCTGTATACATCTTAGGTGAACCAACTGACACCAGTGGCTTGTGAGACCGGCCACCGCCCCTCTTCGGGGTCTCGACTGTATACACTAGTCTACTCTGGAGAATCGATGCCCTGTCTCGAAACTCCCACGACTAGGGACCTTTTAAGGATGTGCTTATAGACTCCAGCTCTCACTTATATGATCGCCCTCGTACTGCTGGCAGTCAAGCAAGAATCCTAGGGGCTCTATCAACGTGTAATAGCGACCTGTCAGGTCACCTAAAGCAGTACATGATGATAAAGGTAAACCAGATAGCATACTATCATCTAGAGTAAGACTGTCCTACCGGGATAGGTCCTCCCTCAATCATTGCAATCACGTGCCTGTGATCTAATAATTGACTCTGAGGGCACTATCTCCAACAATCTCCCACTTGCACTCAAGGCTAATTATTGCGATGTCGCATACTCACAGCCTGTGTGATACCGAACACCCAACTCCCCTACTAGTCAGTCTCACAAAATCCGTTTGCGAAACTATTGCGTTCGTGGAATAGCCTCAGTGAGTGGATCCGCCTAGATGTTTCTTTCTTCTATGTCTCTCTATATCTCAAGTTCGCGGAGAAAGCCATCTCCTGAAATGAGCAATACCTGTCATAGAATGTCTGGATGTCTGATGGGACCTAGCTCATAAATGAACTCCAAATCCAAACTTCTTAGACTGTATCGTCAACTGAACTTAATCAGTATCCTGCGCCATGCCACCCTCAGTATTGCCTTGGACCACCTGTCCAAAATACTGCCCCTCGTCAGAAGGAAAACTAAAACTCTGACAATCACCCTGTCGTCCATGTCACCTTGGAAGCCTGGAGTGATAACCGTCTCCTAAAGGAGGCAGCCGTTATCATATCCCTAGAACATTCACTTATGTTCTAAAACTGCTTCCGACTGTTTCCCCAGGATTGGATCAATATCAAATTATTGCACTTACTGCAAGAACAATATCTGGTGTGGTACTTGACATCTCATGATTGACTCAATTGCCTGAGCAAGTGATCTGCCAATCATGCACATCCCTCTCCCCTTTAGTCTGTAAGACACATTTAGAGAGGGTGACTCCATTACCTGCAGGTACACTACCATGCC
This sequence comes from Agapanthus africanus, assembly GCA_030015575.1. Taxonomy (NCBI): domain Eukaryota; kingdom Viridiplantae; phylum Streptophyta; class Magnoliopsida; order Asparagales; family Amaryllidaceae; genus Agapanthus; species Agapanthus africanus. The sequence continues at coordinate 127,480,079 of JASDDO010000016.1, read as the reverse complement.
AGGAGTCATCCATTCTAAATACTCTTAGAATGCAGTCTAAGTACCCAGATTGGGAAACCACCCAAATCTAGTGTCACGACCCGAAAGAGTACGTGACTGGCCCTTGAACCATATGAAGCCTATAGGACTCCATCTGATCCAAGTAAGCCAAAAGCCCAGAAATCTAAAACCATTTTGAAGAATAAATAAAGAAAACTGGTTTAAAGAAGTGAAGAAATACAGGTTTGAAATCAAGGTTTTTAAATAACTAAGCCGAATGTGTATTTTAAAAACGGTACAGTCTTTTCTAGAAATTTCGGCAGAGTTTCCTTTGTAAAACTGGCCCCGAATGGGGTAAAACGATAATAACAAGATATAACATGATAAAGGCATCCCCAAGCGGGAGCTAGCTCTTCGTCAATCGACGGTCACAACCAAGCAATGATATAATAATATACAACGCCAAGTGGCGAGGATCAAATCCAAAGAAAGCTCAAAAGCAACAAGAAACCGCAATACTACAAAGCGCGACTCTAAGGTCGAAAAATACAACACTGATATCTAGGTCTGAAAGAATATACAAGTTTTGGTTGATGGACAATTTCTAGATACAATGAATAAATTAAATACAAAGGTGATTCCTGATACGAAAGAATCCACCTACCAAAGCAAATCACCCGCAAGAAGGTAGTGTGCCAGAAATGCCGCAATAGGACCTGTACGGCAGAACCTGCAAGAACTGTGGCACAACGGGGGTGAGTTGCCAACTCGTGAATAGAAACATCTACAAGGATAAATCGAATGCAAGACATAATCCTAAGTCAACGATCAGTAAAATATCCACAAGAGTACATCTGAGTGTAATAAGGTGGCAAGGTAACATCTAATCATGTATATAGTGCCAGGTACTCAGGTAACAACATGTCATCAGTATAAGGTATGTCTGCATGAAGTATCAATGAAGAAATATCAATAATATCAATACACATATATTAGCGTCCCATACCACTAATATTGGTGTAAGATAAGTGTAAATCCAGTCTGTATATGAACCAAGTCTGTATATATGTGGAACCCGTCCACCTGTCACCCACTGACAGTAAGCATCATGTATGCAATGTGAGGATATAACAAAAATCATGGAAAACTCATCATGAAACCCGTGCCAAACACCGACACGTAAATCCTCATCAGTATGGGGCTCCGTCTGCGGATATCGGCCCTCGGCCCCGGCAGTATGAGTCAACCCATGTCCATCTCTGGGCTCCGTCTGCGGATATCGGCCCGTCGGCCCCGGCAGTATGCCCATCTCTCGGCTCCAGGCGGTATCCCCCGGATATCCGCCGAGCTCAGGTAAAATCACCGGTAGGTACTCGCCCGCCACCAGGCTCAATCGGCATAACCCATCGATCATCTCGCCGAGGGGAACCATACCGGGCCCACCACGAACCCGCAAACGGTACATCACCTCCTCGAATCGGGTTTCAAGCACACGTCTCAGCACCGAGAAAACGCGTGGTGGACGCACCGAAATATCATATCACGAGGTACCGGGTTTTCATAAAGTGCCTCTTTTCTTAAATAACCCCACGGTCCTAAAAAACCAGAAATCACATGAAAATCCAACATCCAGCAGTAAATCCAATGCGATGTACTATGCAATCAATCCATGATATATGCGACATGTAAAGAGAGTAATCATATCGGAAATCATGCAACATGGAATAGGAATGCGCATATGTCAAAGGAAGCATCATATCACGAATGTAATAGTACTACTGTGTAGTGACATGGCAATTATCGATGATGAAGTGTGTGAGCCGGCAAATAGTGTACGTGAAACATACGCATCATCGATAATGGTGCTGGTGTCCTAACAGCATGATAATAACATGGTAATGAACATATGCCAGCAATGCGAATAGTATGAATATGCGGAAATCTAGTAATCAACAGCACAGTGAAGTATCTACTATGCAACTACATCTAAGTATCCTGTCAATCAGGAGGGGTAGGTGTGGAAACCACCTAAAACTGAGTCTAAGTATATATGTAGATATATAGTCGGTGATCCCGCCTCAATGTCATATCGTAAGATATCCTCTAGCTATGAGTGCGGATCTATCATCAATATCAGCTCGTACGGTAAACCGTCGTACGGCATTCCCAAAAACTGGGTACAGGTCAACATCTCACTGTCTCATCACATAACAAATATCACCATCATCAGATCATATAGTCTGGGTGTACTACTCTATATCTAGTACAAACGGTAACATCGGTAAAGTATGCATGCGGGGGTAAACACACATCCCAAGCCCGCAAGAATCACTAGTCATATCCCACATATGAATCGCATCAAAATACCGATCTCAGGGCACCAAGCCCACATCATCGACTCATCTCCAAAGTCGTCACATATCACCAACCACAGTGTAAGTACATGTGAAAAGCAAGGGTATATGTATAGGTGTAATTCTATCCTAGGGTTCGCGACTATGAACTACACTAGTCACTTCTAACCCTATACTATCCACAATACACCTATATCACAATAAACTGCAAAGTAATCTATCTACGGACTGCGGGGGTGCTATACGCCATCCACCCGACTTCCCCCTGTAGATATAATCTACTCACCTCGCATCACCAATTGCGGACGTCACCATGCATTTGCTTGTCGTCCGAAGTCTTCATGGGTACCTACACATCAAAATATCGTATATGCGCATTAAAACCAAATCCAATCTAAAACGGCGCATAAACTCCAAAACGATACGATAAGGGGGCCTATAGGTGAGAACCTATGGCACGCCTTCAAAACCATCAATAAATCCTCTATATCGTCGTATAAACGACAAATAGTCGAGGCAAAACACATCCCACCATTTCAGAATCAAAAATACGGAATACGGAAATACGAATCCAAAACAACAACTTAGGATATATGTCCCAGATTTGACCCTAGAAAGAATCTGTCAAAACTAGAAGTACCCAGGGCCAAGAATTGAGGAAATGGGGGCATGCACGAAAAACGATGAATTTCCTCTCAGGTCTGGCCGCAATTTGCGGCCAGAAAAGGGATTTTGGCGGCCGTACGGAGGAGTTAGGGGCTAGGGTTTTGGGGTTGGCTTCCTGGGTGCCTGCACATGTCACTTTCCACTCAATTTTATTTTAGGGCATCTCGGGTGATAGCAGATTCCAATTAACCTTCACAGATTACAAAATTTCCCCGATATCGGTTTCAAAAATCCGTATTCTGGTTCTAGCATCAGGTTAGGGTCTCAATTCAAACACTAGGGTGTTGGTATAATCTTAACTGAGCCCAATTTCATAATGCAACACCAATTCACTCAAACCCTAACTAGGTTTCTCTCAAATCCATAATATCACACAATATCGATAAAATCTTGACATGGGGTTATAGGAAAGGCTATAATTAAGCAAATGGTTCAGAAATTACCTTCATTAGCAACTCAAGAAAATTCTTGAGTTGCCCTCTAGTGACCAAATCCATGCTTCTTTAGCTCCATGTGTAGATCTAGGGATTTTGGACATTTTTAGTGAAAGGAGTTTGGGGTTTTGGGGTGATTTTAGAGATGATTCATGGCTTGAGGAGGGGAGGGAAATGGAGAAGGGGGCAGCAGCAGCAAGGGAGAGGAAGAGGGAGAGAAATGAGAATGAAGAGAATGGCTAAGGGTATAGGGTCAAAGTCCACCTCTCTCTCTCACCTACCCTCATCATTGCATTTTCTTTTCTTTTCCTTTCTTTTAAAACCCAACCCTTCTCACAAGAATAGTAAGCCCAAATGAAAACCATGGCAAGAAAAGTGCACAAGTGTAGAAAAAAGTGATATGTGCAAGTTTTGCACAAAATTGCCAAACAATCCAATTAGCGATTTTAATCGCGATTAGCACTAAATTAGTGTCAAACTAATCACAAAAACTTTAAAATGTCATAATTCACTAATTTACCCTATTTTAGAATTTTCCATAATTTTTCATAATTTTTCTAACATTTTTCCTATTTATTTGCATTTAATATTAAAATAATCAATAAAATAATACTAAATTATAAAAATTCCCAAAATTAATATTTTATATTTTTGAAGATGTTACAATCTACCCCCCTTAAAGAAATTCGGTCCCCGAATTTAAATTTAAACCCCCACTACTAAAAACAATTTCAGTAATAATCCATTTGTCGGGGCTCCGAAAATATCAACACATAAAACATCACAGCGCAATGCATGCGCATGAAGAATAAGCAGATAACTCAAAAGCAAAACTCCGTCAAGCATCTCGCAATCATCGGAGTCGAGGTAAAAACACAATGTCAAATCCAATACAAAACCGATGTGATATGGATCAATACTACACATGTAGACCTCTAATCCATACATGTAAGTAGCTGATGCAAAAGCATGCAAAAGTATATCTAGGTACCGTCCACTGACTAGTCCTGCTCAGCATGAAAGCAAAAACCCAACATCATAAAAGGTACTGCTCCAAAGGGAATAAATCTCAAAAACGTACATAACACAATCCTGTGCGTCTGGTGCGCACGGAAATCAAAAATCCAATATGTGCTAAACAGGTGCGCAAAACAACATCTAGGTGCAACGGGTGTGCACGAAACCTCTGTCATGGGCAACGTATGTGCCTGACAGCCAAGGTCCGGTGCATCTAACATGCACGAAGAAATCTCGATTTAGTGCATCGGGTGCGCACCAAAATCGTATCTAAAAACATGCGCCCAACATGCGCGAAAATCCAAATCTGTGCATCTATCGTGCACGAACGAAAATCTAAACCCTGCGCACTCAACATGCACGGAATCACGAAATCCAATAACAAACATCGAATAGGTGTAAAGCACATCACCAGCACGGAGTGCAAAACCAACCATCAAAATCCGGGTCAAAATCAACGATAAAATGCGTCTCAAACCAAAATCAGGTGTACCGCAAAGGAAATCTCACAATCGTGTGCATCAGCGTGCACGAATCAAAGCACAACACTAAAATGCATGAAAACTCTGCGCAAAATATATAAATATCCAGTGGGTGCAGGAACCAATATCATGAAACTCAGTCACCAAAACTAAATCATGCAAACAGAACGCCCAAAATACCGAAATCCAAAATGACGGATACGTGATAATCGAATCACAAAATCACAACTCATAAATACCGTCTTCGGTAGTTCCTCCTTCAAAGTCGAGAAGGAGTCAGTGCAATCCACTGCTAGCAGCGCAGGATATCCACCTGCCTCTTGCTCACGGTCTGGCGTCTTCTGACTCTCTGGGTTCTTATCTTCTCCGCGGATTACCAATCTCACAGTCAATCGGCTCATCGGCCCTGTCAGGTGTGCTAACGTGGACGATTCCGTTCTGGCACTTCTCTGGTCACCTCTCGGTCAATCCTCACGACCACTCGTAAGGCAGCAAATCACTGGCGTCGGCCTCTGGCTCTCTGAAAGCACGTCACACATCTGATCCTGGGTGCAAACATCGTTGCAGCAATGCCCTGGAAGGAATCCTGCTCAAGGTCTCTTCCAATCATGCCTATGCCGATCTGTACGGAGGCTGGCTCTCCTGCACAACCTCTTCTCGCTCAAAAGACACCTGTGTCCTCAGAACAACATTTTCTCGGAAACTGGTCACCTCCCAACGTCTCTGTAAGCAAATCAGGTCTCTAGTCTCGACGGGAAGCAATGACAGCTCGTCAGTGTCTCACACGAACCTCTTGTTCCAACTGTCTCCCTCGTCGTCCACTATGACGTCACGCCAAGCTACCTATGCACTGCACTGTTCTCGGCCATGGTCAATCTGAAGTCTCTCACACGGACTCGAAATCTCGTACTCTGTAGCTTCATCACTCTGTAGCAGATGTCAGGCCGAACTGGTCCTCGGGAACACGTCTCAACCATCGGAGGAATACTCATCACTCGTCCATCCTTGATCAATTCGCAACGCATCTGGTTAAGTTCCTCTATCCGAACTTGGTCAACTACCTCGTCGACAATGCTGAACTCTGCCCTGCTGGGTGTGCACAAAATGACCACTCTGGGTCTAAGTCTTCTCGTATCGTACTCCAGAAAGGTCCTGCCGAGATTCCTTTCTCAAATCTCAATCCTGTCGAAGTGCCCGGAAGTCATCATCCAATGCTGAAGCTCACGCTTATTCCGGAACGGCTGCATACTTATCGCGCTTCTTTCTGGAAGATATATCCATATACCACGCCTCTGGGTGCGTATCACATCTTTAATATCAGTGGAGTGGAACATCATCTCGTCGAAACCTCGTACGAACTCTTTTCTTCACTCTGCGTCAGTGCCGACTGATTCGGACTCGTCTCATCATGGCTACACGAACTGCGCTCCGACGGCTATGCTCGCATCTGGAGTCTCCCAAGCAGTGTCCCATCACGATATCCGAAAGATGTCGAACCATCCGATCGACTTGTCAGATCCTCATAATCCCCCAAGAGCTCACATCTCGGGTACAGTTTAATAGTATCGAGTACATGCCACAGCGTCGGTGGTCCAGCCATAGAAGGGCAAACCCAAGCCTCACTAATGGCGCCGCGGAACTGCCGTAAACCCTAAGGTTCAAAGGCTGTCACACGGTCATTAAGTCGAGTTAGGGTTTCATTCTTCTAGAGGGTCCATAGAATCACCTGCATGTCTTTCCATATACTTTAAACTTGGAAAATAGGCTCCTGACGTTCGATCGTCTCTATTGACTCTCACGAACCTGCGTGAAGTCGTCTCTAGCTGGAATCAATCCGCTTGATGACCTCGCATCGGGGTAAGCGAACTCACCACACGTCCTAGTCATTCATCCTCGGTGACTAGCGACTCGCTATCATCTCTCTAAGTACATGCTCATGCTGCAGTAGCTCCAATCATCTGGGCGATATCTCATCATTTGCAGCAGCAACTGGCTCATACGCCTGTACGCCGAACAACGCCTCAATCCTCCAGGAAAGGCGATACATTGGCGGTCATCTCTGAGTCGATCTGCTCTAGATCTGAGCAAGACTCTCCACACTGGAAATCTTCAACTCATCTGGGCCCGCTCTGGCGCAAAATCGGACGAATCACCTTCGTCTCTCAAATCGGGTAGACTAGCTAGCATCTGCCGCATATCTGCCTGAAAGCTCCGGCAATCTCAGCTCGTAAGCTTCGGAAGCAACATCCTGTCAATCTCAGCAACAGCTGGTCCATCTGTCTGCACGGTAGGCGACATCACAATCTCTGAGGTATGCTGTACATCCACGGTCCTCTCTCAACTGGCAGCTCTAACAATGGCCCGATCATCCGGTGCAAGACCAAGCACTCACCTCCACTAGAGGTCACAAATACCAATACTAACTCGAGACGTTCCCATGTCACCAGAAAACACAATGGTCGGCCCTCGTACCAAACGAGCTCACACCGGCCGTAACCCTAGCAGCAGCCCAAACTGCGCTCAAACACGGTGACATGAACCTCAATCGAGTATCAAAGAGAGCACATCAATGGCAAGAAAGGAAACAACAGATCCAAAGTGGATACATGATCATAGGAAGGAACAGCATCAATGAAGGTATGATCATGAAACTAATAGAATCGGGGATCTCAAATGGATGTATAATCCAGGATATGAAGAGAATCACTGATCTCGAAGAATATGTACATCCTAAGGTTCCTTAAGCGGAGTGGCGTGTCGTAAGTATGCCGCGGAACATACCAACGGTACGTCACTCTACCTTAGTCACCTAACCCATCAACCAAGGGTCATCCTACGCGAAGAAAGTTCGGGTCGAATACCCCCTCGACCAAGTCTAAGTTCCGTAAGGTCAAGCCTAAGTTCCGTAAATAAATAACTCCCTAGGCTCCACATAGTCAAACTTAGACTCGAACCAAGGTCAACCTAGCGCTCTGATACCAACTTTGTCACGACCCGAAAGAGTACGTGACTGGCCCTTGAACCATATGAAGCCTATAGGACTCCATCTGATCCAAGTAAGCCAAAAGCCCAGAAATCTAAAACCATTTTGAAGAATAAATAAAGAAAACTGGTTTAAAGAAGTGAAGAAATACAGGTTTGAAATCAAGGTTTTTAAATAACTAAGCCGAATGTGTATTTTAAAAACGGTACAGTCTTTTCTAGAAATTTCGGCAGAGTTTCCTTTGTAAAACTGGCCCCGAATGGGGTAAAACGATAATAACAAGATATAACATGATAAAGGCATCCCCAAGCGGGAGCTAGCTCTTCGTCAATCGACGGTCACAACCAAGCAATGATATAATAATATACAACGCCAAGTGGCGAGGATCAAATCCAAAGAAAGCTCAAAAGCAACAAGAAACCGCAATACTACAAAGCGCGACTCTAAGGTCGAAAAATACAACACTGATATCTAGGTCTGAAAGAATATACAAGTTTTGGTTGATGGACAATTTCTAGATACAATGAATAAATTAAATACAAAGGTGATTCCTGATACGAAAGAATCCACCTACCAAAGCAAATCACCCGCAAGAAGGTAGTGTGCCAGAAATGCCGCAATAGGACCTGTACGGCAGAACCTGCAAGAACTGTGGCACAACGGGGGTGAGTTGCCAACTCGTGAATAGAAACATCTACAAGGATAAATCGAATGCAAGACATAATCCTAAGTCAACGATCAGTAAAATATCCACAAGAGTACATCTGAGTGTAATAAGGTGGCAAGGTAACATCTAATCATGTATATAGTGCCAGGTACTCAGGTAACAACATGTCATCAGTATAAGGTATGTCTGCATGAAGTATCAATGAAGAAATATCAATAATATCAATACACATATATTAGCGTCCCATACCACTAATATTGGTGTAAGATAAGTGTAAATCCAGTCTGTATATGAACCAAGTCTGTATATATGTGGAACCCGTCCACCTGTCACCCACTGACAGTAAGCATCATGTATGCAATGTGAGGATATAACAAAAATCATGGAAAACTCATCATGAAACCCGTGCCAAACACCGACACGTAAATCCTCATCAGTATGGGGCTCCGTCTGCGGATATCGGCCCTCGGCCCCGGCAGTATGAGTCAACCCATGTCCATCTCTGGGCTCCGTCTGCGGATATCGGCCCGTCGGCCCCGGCAGTATGCCCATCTCTCGGCTCCAGGCGGTATCCCCCGGATATCCGCCGAGCTCAGGTAAAATCACCGGTAGGTACTCGCCCGCCACCAGGCTCAATCGGCATAACCCATCGATCATCTCGCCGAGGGGAACCATACCGGGCCCACCACGAACCCGCAAACGGTACATCACCTCCTCGAATCGGGTTTCAAGCACACGTCTCAGCACCGAGAAAACGCGTGGTGGACGCACCGAAATATCATATCACGAGGTACCGGGTTTTCATAAAGTGCCTCTTTTCTTAAATAACCCCACGGTCCTAAAAAACCAGAAATCACATGAAAATCCAACATCCAGCAGTAAATCCAATGCGATGTACTATGCAATCAATCCATGATATATGCGACATGTAAAGAGAGTAATCATATCGGAAATCATGCAACATGGAATAGGAATGCGCATATGTCAAAGGAAGCATCATATCACGAATGTAATAGTACTACTGTGTAGTGACATGGCAATTATCGATGATGAAGTGTGTGAGCCGGCAAATAGTGTACGTGAAACATACGCATCATCGATAATGGTGCTGGTGTCCTAACAGCATGATAATAACATGGTAATGAACATATGCCAGCAATGCGAATAGTATGAATATGCGGAAATCTAGTAATCAACAGCACAGTGAAGTATCTACTATGCAACTACATCTAAGTATCCTGTCAATCAGGAGGGGTAGGTGTGGAAACCACCTAAAACTGAGTCTAAGTATATATGTAGATATATAGTCGGTGATCCCGCCTCAATGTCATATCGTAAGATATCCTCTAGCTATGAGTGCGGATCTATCATCAATATCAGCTCGTACGGTAAACCGTCGTACGGCATTCCCAAAAACTGGGTACAGGTCAACATCTCACTGTCTCATCACATAACAAATATCACCATCATCAGATCATATAGTCTGGGTGTACTACTCTATATCTAGTACAAACGGTAACATCGGTAAAGTATGCATGCGGGGGTAAACACACATCCCAAGCCCGCAAGAATCACTAGTCATATCCCACATATGAATCGCATCAAAATACCGATCTCAGGGCACCAAGCCCACATCATCGACTCATCTCCAAAGTCGTCACATATCACCAACCACAGTGTAAGTACATGTGAAAAGCAAGGGTATATGTATAGGTGTAATTCTATCCTAGGGTTCGCGACTATGAACTACACTAGTCACTTCTAACCCTATACTATCCACAATACACCTATATCACAATAAACTGCAAAGTAATCTATCTACGGACTGCGGGGGTGCTATACGCCATCCACCCGACTTCCCCCTGTAGATATAATCTACTCACCTCGCATCACCAATTGCGGACGTCACCATGCATTTGCTTGTCGTCCGAAGTCTTCATGGGTACCTACACATCAAAATATCGTATATGCGCATTAAAACCAAATCCAATCTAAAACGGCGCATAAACTCCAAAACGATACGATAAGGGGGCCTATAGGTGAGAACCTATGGCACGCCTTCAAAACCATCAATAAATCCTCTATATCGTCGTATAAACGACAAATAGTCGAGGCAAAACACATCCCACCATTTCAGAATCAAAAATACGGAATACGGAAATACGAATCCAAAACAACAACTTAGGATATATGTCCCAGATTTGACCCTAGAAAGAATCTGTCAAAACTAGAAGTACCCAGGGCCAAGAATTGAGGAAATGGGGGCATGCACGAAAAACGATGAATTTCCTCTCAGGTCTGGCCGCAATTTGCGGCCAGAAAAGGGATTTTGGCGGCCGTACGGAGGAGTTAGGGGCTAGGGTTTTGGGGTTGGCTTCCTGGGTGCCTGCACATGTCACTTTCCACTCAATTTTATTTTAGGGCATCTCGGGTGATAGCAGATTCCAATTAACCTTCACAGATTACAAAATTTCCCCGATATCGGTTTCAAAAATCCGTATTCTGGTTCTAGCATCAGGTTAGGGTCTCAATTCAAACACTAGGGTGTTGGTATAATCTTAACTGAGCCCAATTTCATAATGCAACACCAATTCACTCAAACCCTAACTAGGTTTCTCTCAAATCCATAATATCACACAATATCGATAAAATCTTGACATGGGGTTATAGGAAAGGCTATAATTAAGCAAATGGTTCAGAAATTACCTTCATTAGCAACTCAAGAAAATTCTTGAGTTGCCCTCTAGTGACCAAATCCATGCTTCTTTAGCTCCATGTGTAGATCTAGGGATTTTGGACATTTTTAGTGAAAGGAGTTTGGGGTTTTGGGGTGATTTTAGAGATGATTCATGGCTTGAGGAGGGGAGGGAAATGGAGAAGGGGGCAGCAGCAGCAAGGGAGAGGAAGAGGGAGAGAAATGAGAATGAAGAGAATGGCTAAGGGTATAGGGTCAAAGTCCACCTCTCTCTCTCACCTACCCTCATCATTGCATTTTCTTTTCTTTTCCTTTCTTTTAAAACCCAACCCTTCTCACAAGAATAGTAAGCCCAAATGAAAACCATGGCAAGAAAAGTGCACAAGTGTAGAAAAAAGTGATATGTGCAAGTTTTGCACAAAATTGCCAAACAATCCAATTAGCGATTTTAATCGCGATTAGCACTAAATTAGTGTCAAACTAATCACAAAAACTTTAAAATGTCATAATTCACTAATTTACCCTATTTTAGAATTTTCCATAATTTTTCATAATTTTTCTAACATTTTTCCTATTTATTTGCATTTAATATTAAAATAATCAATAAAATAATACTAAATTATAAAAATTCCCAAAATTAATATTTTATATTTTTGAAGATGTTACAATCTACCCCCCTTAAAGAAATTCGGTCCCCGAATTTAAATTTAAACCCCCACTACTAAAAACAATTTCAGTAATAATCCATTTGTCGGGGCTCCGAAAATATCAACACATAAAACATCACAGCGCAATGCATGCGCATGAAGAATAAGCAGATAACTCAAAAGCAAAACTCCGTCAAGCATCTCGCAATCATCGGAGTCGAGGTAAAAACACAATGTCAAATCCAATACAAAACCGATGTGATATGGATCAATACTACACATGTAGACCTCTAATCCATACATGTAAGTAGCTGATGCAAAAGCATGCAAAAGTATATCTAGGTACCGTCCACTGACTAGTCCTGCTCAGCATGAAAGCAAAAACCCAACATCATAAAAGGTACTGCTCCAAAGGGAATAAATCTCAAAAACGTACATAACACAATCCTGTGCGTCTGGTGCGCACGGAAATCAAAAATCCAATATGTGCTAAACAGGTGCGCAAAACAACATCTAGGTGCAACGGGTGTGCACGAAACCTCTGTCATGGGCAACGTATGTGCCTGACAGCCAAGGTCCGGTGCATCTAACATGCACGAAGAAATCTCGATTTAGTGCATCGGGTGCGCACCAAAATCGTATCTAAAAACATGCGCCCAACATGCGCGAAAATCCAAATCTGTGCATCTATCGTGCACGAACGAAAATCTAAACCCTGCGCACTCAACATGCACGGAATCACGAAATCCAATAACAAACATCGAATAGGTGTAAAGCACATCACCAGCACGGAGTGCAAAACCAACCATCAAAATCCGGGTCAAAATCAACGATAAAATGCGTCTCAAACCAAAATCAGGTGTACCGCAAAGGAAATCTCACAATCGTGTGCATCAGCGTGCACGAATCAAAGCACAACACTAAAATGCATGAAAACTCTGCGCAAAATATATAAATATCCAGTGGGTGCAGGAACCAATATCATGAAACTCAGTCACCAAAACTAAATCATGCAAACAGAACGCCCAAAATACCGAAATCCAAAATGACGGATACGTGATAATCGAATCACAAAATCACAACTCATAAATACCGTCTTCGGTAGTTCCTCCTTCAAAGTCGAGAAGGAGTCAGTGCAATCCACTGCTAGCAGCGCAGGATATCCACCTGCCTCTTGCTCACGGTCTGGCGTCTTCTGACTCTCTGGGTTCTTATCTTCTCCGCGGATTACCAATCTCACAGTCAATCGGCTCATCGGCCCTGTCAGGTGTGCTAACGTGGACGATTCCGTTCTGGCACTTCTCTGGTCACCTCTCGGTCAATCCTCACGACCACTCGTAAGGCAGCAAATCACTGGCGTCGGCCTCTGGCTCTCTGAAAGCACGTCACACATCTGATCCTGGGTGCAAACATCGTTGCAGCAATGCCCTGGAAGGAATCCTGCTCAAGGTCTCTTCCAATCATGCCTATGCCGATCTGTACGGAGGCTGGCTCTCCTGCACAACCTCTTCTCGCTCAAAAGACACCTGTGTCCTCAGAACAACATTTTCTCGGAAACTGGTCACCTCCCAACGTCTCTGTAAGCAAATCAGGTCTCTAGTCTCGACGGGAAGCAATGACAGCTCGTCAGTGTCTCACACGAACCTCTTGTTCCAACTGTCTCCCTCGTCGTCCACTATGACGTCACGCCAAGCTACCTATGCACTGCACTGTTCTCGGCCATGGTCAATCTGAAGTCTCTCACACGGACTCGAAATCTCGTACTCTGTAGCTTCATCACTCTGTAGCAGATGTCAGGCCGAACTGGTCCTCGGGAACACGTCTCAACCATCGGAGGAATACTCATCACTCGTCCATCCTTGATCAATTCGCAACGCATCTGGTTAAGTTCCTCTATCCGAACTTGGTCAACTACCTCGTCGACAATGCTGAACTCTGCCCTGCTGGGTGTGCACAAAATGACCACTCTGGGTCTAAGTCTTCTCGTATCGTACTCCAGAAAGGTCCTGCCGAGATTCCTTTCTCAAATCTCAATCCTGTCGAAGTGCCCGGAAGTCATCATCCAATGCTGAAGCTCACGCTTATTCCGGAACGGCTGCATACTTATCGCGCTTCTTTCTGGAAGATATATCCATATACCACGCCTCTGGGTGCGTATCACATCTTTAATATCAGTGGAGTGGAACATCATCTCGTCGAAACCTCGTACGAACTCTTTTCTTCACTCTGCGTCAGTGCCGACTGATTCGGACTCGTCTCATCATGGCTACACGAACTGCGCTCCGACGGCTATGCTCGCATCTGGAGTCTCCCAAGCAGTGTCCCATCACGATATCCGAAAGATGTCGAACCATCCGATCGACTTGTCAGATCCTCATAATCCCCCAAGAGCTCACATCTCGGGTACAGTTTAATAGTATCGAGTACATGCCACAGCGTCGGTGGTCCAGCCATAGAAGGGCAAACCCAAGCCTCACTAATGGCGCCGCGGAACTGCCGTAAACCCTAAGGTTCAAAGGCTGTCACACGGTCATTAAGTCGAGTTAGGGTTTCATTCTTCTAGAGGGTCCATAGAATCACCTGCATGTCTTTCCATATACTTTAAACTTGGAAAATAGGCTCCTGACGTTCGATCGTCTCTATTGACTCTCACGAACCTGCGTGAAGTCGTCTCTAGCTGGAATCAATCCGCTTGATGACCTCGCATCGGGGTAAGCGAACTCACCACACGTCCTAGTCATTCATCCTCGGTGACTAGCGACTCGCTATCATCTCTCTAAGTACATGCTCATGCTGCAGTAGCTCCAATCATCTGGGCGATATCTCATCATTTGCAGCAGCAACTGGCTCATACGCCTGTACGCCGAACAACGCCTCAATCCTCCAGGAAAGGCGATACATTGGCGGTCATCTCTGAGTCGATCTGCTCTAGATCTGAGCAAGACTCTCCACACTGGAAATCTTCAACTCATCTGGGCCCGCTCTGGCGCAAAATCGGACGAATCACCTTCGTCTCTCAAATCGGGTAGACTAGCTAGCATCTGCCGCATATCTGCCTGAAAGCTCCGGCAATCTCAGCTCGTAAGCTTCGGAAGCAACATCCTGTCAATCTCAGCAACAGCTGGTCCATCTGTCTGCACGGTAGGCGACATCACAATCTCTGAGGTATGCTGTACATCCACGGTCCTCTCTCAACTGGCAGCTCTAACAATGGCCCGATCATCCGGTGCAAGACCAAGCACTCACCTCCACTAGAGGTCACAAATACCAATACTAACTCGAGACGTTCCCATGTCACCAGAAAACACAATGGTCGGCCCTCGTACCAAACGAGCTCACACCGGCCGTAACCCTAGCAGCAGCCCAAACTGCGCTCAAACACGGTGACATGAACCTCAATCGAGTATCAAAGAGAGCACATCAATGGCAAGAAAGGAAACAACAGATCCAAAGTGGATACATGATCATAGGAAGGAACAGCATCAATGAAGGTATGATCATGAAACTAATAGAATCGGGGATCTCAAATGGATGTATAATCCAGGATATGAAGAGAATCACTGATCTCGAAGAATATGTACATCCTAAGGTTCCTTAAGCGGAGTGGCGTGTCGTAAGTATGCCGCGGAACATACCAACGGTACGTCACTCTACCTTAGTCACCTAACCCATCAACCAAGGGTCATCCTACGCGAAGAAAGTTCGGGTCGAATACCCCCTCGACCAAGTCTAAGTTCCGTAAGGTCAAGCCTAAGTTCCGTAAATAAATAACTCCCTAGGCTCCACATAGTCAAACTTAGACTCGAACCAAGGTCAACCTAGCGCTCTGATACCAACTTTGTCACGACCCGAAAGAGTACGTGACTGGCCCTTGAACCATATGAAGCCTATAGGACTCCATCTGATCCAAGTAAGCCAAAAGCCCAGAAATCTAAAACCATTTTGAAGAATAAATAAAGAAAACTGGTTTAAAGAAGTGAAGAAATACAGGTTTGAAATCAAGGTTTTTAAATAACTAAGCCGAATGTGTATTTTAAAAACGGTACAGTCTTTTCTAGAAATTTCGACAGAGTTTCCTTTGTAAAACTGGCCCCGAATGGGGTAAAACGATAATAACAAGATATAACATGATAAAGGCATCCCCAAGCGGGAGCTAGCTCTTCGTCAATCGACGGTCACAACCAAGCAATGATATAATAATATACAACGCCAAGTGGCGAGGATCAAATCCAAAGAAAGCTCAAAAGCAACAAGAAACCGCAATACTACAAAGCGCGACTCTAAGGTCGAAAAATACAACACTGATATCTAGGTCTGAAAGAATATACAAGTTTTGGTTGATGGACAATTTCTAGATACAATGAATAAATTAAATACAAAGGTGATTCCTGATACGAAAGAATCCACCTACCAAAGCAAATCACCCGCAAGAAGGTAGTGTGCCAGAAATGCCGCAATAGGACCTGTACGGCAGAACCTGCAAGAACTGTGGCACAACGGGGGTGAGTTGCCAACTCGTGAATAGAAACATCTACAAGGATAAATCGAATGCAAGACATAATCCTAAGTCAACGATCAGTAAAATATCCACAAGAGTACATCTGAGTGTAATAAGGTGGCAAGGTAACATCTAATCATGTATATAGTGCCAGGTACTCAGGTAACAACATGTCATCAGTATAAGGTATGTCTGCATGAAGTATCAATGAAGAAATATCAATAATATCAATACACATATATTAGCGTCCCATACCACTAATATTGGTGTAAGATAAGTGTAAATCCAGTCTGTATATGAACCAAGTCTGTATATATGTGGAACCCGTCCACCTGTCACCCACTGACAGTAAGCATCATGTATGCAATGTGAGGATATAACAAAAATCATGGAAAACTCATCATGAAACCCGTGCCAAACACCGACACGTAAATCCTCATCAGTATGGGGCTCCGTCTGCGGATATCGGCCCTCGGCCCCGGCAGTATGAGTCAACCCATGTCCATCTCTGGGCTCCGTCTGCGGATATCGGCCCGTCGGCCCCGGCAGTATGCCCATCTCTCGGCTCCAGGCGGTATCCCCCGGATATCCGCCGAGCTCAGGTAAAATCACCGGTAGGTACTCGCCCGCCACCAGGCTCAATCGGCATAACCCATCGATCATCTCGCCGAGGGGAACCATACCGGGCCCACCACGAACCCGCAAACGGTACATCACCTCCTCGAATCGGGTTTCAAGCACACGTCTCAGCACCGAGAAAACGCGTGGTGGACGCACCGAAATATCATATCACGAGGTACCGGGTTTTCATAAAGTGCCTCTTTTCTTAAATAACCCCACGGTCCTAAAAAACCAGAAATCACATGAAAATCCAACATCCAGCAGTAAATCCAATGCGATGTACTATGCAATCAATCCATGATATATGCGACATGTAAAGAGAGTAATCATATCGGAAATCATGCAACATGGAATAGGAATGCGCATATGTCAAAGGAAGCATCATATCACGAATGTAATAGTACTACTGTGTAGTGACATGGCAATTATCGATGATGAAGTGTGTGAGCCGGCAAATAGTGTACGTGAAACATACGCATCATCGATAATGGTGCTGGTGTCCTAACAGCATGATAATAACATGGTAATGAACATATGCCAGCAATGCGAATAGTATGAATATGCGGAAATCTAGTAATCAACAGCACAGTGAAGTATCTACTATGCAACTACATCTAAGTATCCTGTCAATCAGGAGGGGTAGGTGTGGAAACCACCTAAAACTGAGTCTAAGTATATATGTAGATATATAGTCGGTGATCCCGCCTCAATGTCATATCGTAAGATATCCTCTAGCTATGAGTGCGGATCTATCATCAATATCAGCTCGTACGGTAAACCGTCGTACGGCATTCCCAAAAACTGGGTACAGGTCAACATCTCACTGTCTCATCACATAACAAATATCACCATCATCAGATCATATAGTCTGGGTGTACTACTCTATATCTAGTACAAACGGTAACATCGGTAAAGTATGCATGCGGGGGTAAACACACATCCCAAGCCCGCAAGAATCACTAGTCATATCCCACATATGAATCGCATCAAAATACCGATCTCAGGGCACCAAGCCCACATCATCGACTCATCTCCAAAGTCGTCACATATCACCAACCACAGTGTAAGTACATGTGAAAAGCAAGGGTATATGTATAGGTGTAATTCTATCCTAGGGTTCGCGACTATGAACTACACTAGTCACTTCTAACCCTATACTATCCACAATACACCTATATCACAATAAACTGCAAAGTAATCTATCTACGGACTGCGGGGGTGCTATACGCCATCCACCCGACTTCCCCCTGTAGATATAATCTACTCACCTCGCATCACCAATTGCGGACATCACCATGCATTTGCTTGTCGTCCGAAGTCTTCATGGGTACCTACACATCAAAATATCGTATATGCGCATTAAAACCAAATCCAATCTAAAACGGCGCATAAACTCCAAAACGATACGATAAGGGGGCCTATAGGTGAGAACCTATGGCACGCCTTCAAAACCATCAATAAATCCTCTATATCGTCGTATAAACGACAAATAGTCGAGGCAAAACACATCCCACCATTTCAGAATCAAAAATACGGAATACGGAAATACGAATCCAAAACAACAACTTAGGATATATGTCCCAGATTTGACCCTAGAAAGAATCTGTCAAAACTAGAAGTACCCAGGGCCAAGAATTGAGGAAATGGGGGCATGCACGAAAAACGATGAATTTCCTCTCAGGTCTGGCCGCAATTTGCGGCCAGAAAAGGGATTTTGGCGGCCGTACGGAGGAGTTAGGGGCTAGGGTTTTGGGGTTGGCTTCCTGGGTGCCTGCACATGTCACTTTCCACTCAATTTTATTTTAGGGCATCTCGGGTGATAGCAGATTCCAATTAACCTTCACAGATTACAAAATTTCCCCGATATCGGTTTCAAAAATCCGTATTCTGGTTCTAGCATCAGGTTAGGGTCTCAATTCAAACACTAGGGTGTTGGTATAATCTTAACTGAGCCCAATTTCATAATGCAACACCAATTCACTCAAACCCTAACTAGGTTTCTCTCAAATCCATAATATCACACAATATCGATAAAATCTTGACATGGGGTTATAGGAAAGGCTATAATTAAGCAAATGGTTCAGAAATTACCTTCATTAGCAACTCAAGAAAATTCTTGAGTTGCCCTCTAGTGACCAAATCCATGCTTCTTTAGCTCCATGTGTAGATCTAGGGATTTTGGACATTTTTAGTGAAAGGAGTTTGGGGTTTTGGGGTGATTTTAGAGATGATTCATGGCTTGAGGAGGGGAGAGAAATGGAGAAGGGGGCAGCAGCAGCAAGGGAGAGGAAGAGGGAGAGAAATGAGAATGAAGAGAATGGCTAAGGGTATAGGGTCAAAGTCCACCTCTCTCTCTCACCTACCCTCATCATTGCATTTTCTTTTCTTTTCCTTTCTTTTAAAACCCAACCCTTCTCACAAGAATAGTAAGCCCAAATGAAAACCATGGCAAGAAAAGTGCACAAGTGTAGAAAAAAGTGATATGTGCAAGTTTTGCACAAAATTGCCAAACAACCCAATTAGCGATTTTAATCGCGATTAGCACTAAATTAGTGTCAAACTAATCACAAAAACTTTAAAATGTCATAATTCACTAATTTACCCTATTTTAGAAGTTTCCATAATTTTTCATAATTTTTCTAACATTTTTCCTATTTATTTGCATTTAATATTAAAATAATCAATAAAATAATATTAAATTATAAAAATTCCCAAAATTAATATTTTATATTTTTGAAGATGTTACATCTAGATCTAAAACTATAGATCTAGTAACCAGTATGTCTTATATAATGTCCAAGTCCCATGTGGAGAAACCACTGTGTGACGACCAAAGTATAACCGATCGTAGTATAGGAATATCACTTCCTACTCTGTGTATGTCATCCAAATACCAGGATATCACACCCTACTACCTTCTCAACAGATCCATCCCCTATTCTGATGAAGTCAAACCTATGACTGTCACGTCAGAAATAGATGATCTATCTCCGCTACATGTGCTTTAGTCTATAAGTAGACATAAGCATGATGTCCACCAATGCTTCTGCTGCTCCCACTGACTACGACAACCCTCTGGCAGAGTCATATAGACGTGCACTTCTAAAGCTAGTTTAGAACGACGCTATACTCATCCTCCCACCGGGTCTCGCAGCCTGGAACAACAACAATGGCAAGTGTGGGTAAACAAGAACCTCCCTGCCACCGTCCTTGAGGCTACCGGAGTACCTCTCGGGTGCCTGAGGTTACCCACCTTATCTGCGGAGTGGCTAATGGAATGTTAAATCAGATTGAATCTTTAGGTTCCTTATCAAATCTTCAGTAATCGTTTGCGGTTCTGGAATCACTTCCAGTTCTACCATACTCCCACTACTGTTTTTGAAAAAATCCATTTTTAATAAAACTGTGGCGAGTCTAGAACAATATTACTATTGATCTCCCAGATGGTAGAAAGTCAACCCTCGTCATAGCCTGGGTCAACCCACAAACAGCCATTACAGAAACGTGCCTTGAGTTGTCCAGTGTCTGGTTTTAATCATAAGCCGGACAACTCCCGTACCTTAACATCGTTAAGATATGAACTGTTCTATATCTAATATAGAACCAGAGGCACTGATTTAATTGAACCAGATTCAAATCATGCAGCTATCTCCAGTGCATGTCAACTAAATGGAGAGAGGCCGATCAGCGTTACTCAACTTAGGAATGCTTCCAATTATGAGTAACCTGAAAGAGAAGCAATTTCTCTTTATCATTACAATCAACTGAATACTATACACAAATATCTACATCTTCGATCACTTTGAAGAATCCCGATACTTGCTACACCTGGTTCTCTACTCTATTCAAATACCTATAACTCCTCAAAACTTAGACCCTGTGTTTCTACGAAACACATGTCTAAGAACTAGAGAAGTTAAAAGTAAACAGAATATAGCGTGAGGACCAACCCCTCTGTCCTAATAGACACTGGACAACATACAATACTCTGTATAAGTCCGCTGAGTCTAACAACTCTTTCACTATGTGTCGTAGGTTGAAAACTGTACTTATGGTTAAGAAGAATTACACCGCTGTTTAATGCTCCTCACCTAACCATCCACTGATATAGGTAAATGTCATCGACATAATATCAAAAGGTATATCTCACTCTATAAAAATAGACGTACAGATATATCAATTTGAAATTGGTGCACAACAGCGGATATTCAAAACCAAATATTTGCCGACCGGCAAACAGCCCAGGTGATCTCCTCAAATACCACCGATTACAACGAATCCCGATATAATGAGGATGATCACCTTATTCCAAATAACTTATTCCCACCCATCATCTGTAAAACCATACAGATGTGAGAATCAAACCTGGTAAATACATACCCTGGAGCAAGTGTCTAATCGGGAAATCAGTTTTCTTTTAACAGTACACAGTTGAACTGAAACATTGAAATGTTTCGATAGGGTATCCTGGTATTCCTAGTAATGCCTCTACCATTATCCAGATTCACAACTATAACCGTATAATTCTTTGCCACCTCTCTAAATCCCTTTATATGTCTTTAGTCATTACCTTCTACACACCCCTTAGGCCAAATGGTTTTCTTCCTTCCCTACCGTTCGGCACCAGCCTATGGTTTGGAAGAAGACTATCCAATAAGCATAATGGGTGTACTGTCCTAATTCTAGGAGCACTCGCAATGCGAGAGAAGGTGAAGATAAAAGACAACCGAATAAATCTTAATCCTATTTCTCCTGAACCAGAATCCATCCCCGAATTGGAACAAGTTCCTTTCGAGTTCGTATATAACCATACGATGGAGTATCCAAATAAACTGTGGATCTTCGTAGTGATACGGAGTGTCCTGGAGAAATACAAAGGTGATTTAGGATTGGCGAAGGAATACTTGGTTTGGTCGTGAATAGCAGTCGCAATTTACTTTGCCCTCTTACTAATCCCTTGCTTTGTCTGAGCTTAATACCTTCTGCACACCATCGTTATGCTAATTGGTTTTCTTCATTCCCTACCGGTCGGCACCTGCCTATGGTTTGGAAGAAGACTATCCAATTTGCATAATAGGTGTACTACCCCTAAACCAAGGAGTACTCGCAACCTGAGAGAAGGTAGAAGGAAAAGACAACTGAATAGTCTTATTTTTTTTCTCCAGAACCGGAAACCATCCTCGAATAAATTCCTTCGAGTTCGTATCTAACCATACGATGGCTTTGTCCAATGGAAGTGGACGTTCGCAGTAATACGGGGTGTCCTGGAGAAAAGGGTAAAAGTAGGAGTGGCAATGAGGTCTGCAACTCTGACAATCCAAAAGCCAGTGTTAAGAAGGTTCGGTCAACTTGGTCACTGAGTCATAGTCTAGGGTCGGGTCAATGGTCGCTGCCAGAGAGAGAGAGAAAAGAAACACTCAGCGTGCACTCTAACCTAGATCAGAAAGGTTACCAATTTATCTAATCTGGAAACCTCCCACTGTACCTCAAATTCTCCTCCAAACCTGAAAAAAGAATTAGTCGGGGTCACCCGAGGAGTAAACCAACTCATCAGTGGGAATCGGGATCCAACTATCATCGCATGATAACGTGACGGAATCCGCTCACGCTATCACACTCCAGAAGGTATGCGCATATCTGGCAAGTTTCAGTTCTTTTGAAACTCCCGATGTGATTTCTGCCCCATGCTCTTATGACCTTGACGAAGGTCAACAAATCATAAGTCACATGTCAAGTTCCACCCGTCATTGTCCAGGTTAATTTGAACCC
The DNA here is from genome assembly GCA_030015575.1 of Agapanthus africanus. Lineage (NCBI taxonomy): Eukaryota > Viridiplantae > Streptophyta > Magnoliopsida > Asparagales > Amaryllidaceae > Agapanthus > Agapanthus africanus. The sequence goes on along the minus strand of JASDDO010000016.1, from coordinate 127,457,267 downwards.
ACCCGTACAAGCCCTTGACGAAGGTCAACAAGGCTATACGACTGTCCCAAACCAACACATCTATCTATGCAGCAGAAAGGCAACAAGCAGCTACCATGCACTATGCCTTGACGAAGGTCAACAAACATAGCATGAATACTACGTGCTACCCGTCTGAAACGACGGAGGGCTACGAATGGTTTCTGGCGAAAACCTTTAACGTAATGAACTTGATATCGTTGAAGGAACGGATAGCTTTTAGAAAATATAGTGACGAAAACTTTTGCTAAAGAGGTCACTCCCGGTGAAGGGATCTTGGCTCTTTCCCCGTAGAATGAGGTGCAGGATATTCCAACTGAATACCATGGTGCAAAGCAAAAGTAATCGGCTATAGTGAAGTTAATGCCCTGACGCAAACTTCTGTCCAAGGGGTCACTCCCGGTGAAAGGATCTCGGCCCTTGCCTCGTCGACTGAGGAGAAGGATATTCCAAATGGATACCACGATGCAAAACAAAAGTGAACGTCCTTACAATAACAGCTTTTGAAAAGTGTTCCAACAACATCAGAATAGGTTTGTTTTAACTTGCATTGATCCGAATCAACGCAGTCCCATCAATTGATCACACCACAAAGAACGAAAATATACTGATGTACGTATATGCCATCTGCATTCGCCACTGGGTCCCGTCATTACCCGTTAGGTTAGCCAACTAACGACAGAGCGGGGACTGGACTAGCGCGGATGTAAAACATATACAACATCTACTAATATATATACCAATATATTATATTTCGCTCAAGGCGTGATAAAAATGCAACATCACAGAAATGTACAGCATCACAGAACAATACAGATATCTGGGATCCCCGGGTTTCACAGAGCTACTACTGAAACCCGACGTTCCCCTGGTCGTGTGGATAGCCTGTACAATGAAATCCTAGACCCCTACGGGCGCGGCAAGTTACCCGCCAAAACCTGAAGCGAGGCAGCCCCCTTCAGCACCGTGAATGGACCACCCAGCACTTCACGGAATCCGGTAACTTGGGCACCCCTCCTGGGTCAACCTGTACCCCTTACGAGTGCAGCGAATAGCCCGCCAATCCTAGAGTGAAGCCCCCTCCGTCTCAATGCCATGAGATGCGGGCTTGTTGCCCTCTAGAACCCGGCTATCCGTGCACCCCTCCGCGGGGTAATCCTAGTACAGAAAATAAAATATACATACAACGGGTACATCGACCGCAACCAGGTCGTGCCCCAAAAGAATAATACAATCAGGCAGTGACGGCAGTCCACATGTCGGACGCTCGCCCCGCAATATCAAATGTACATAATACAACAACACTGTACTAGCATTGCATCCAGGCTATCCCCCACGACCGATCCGCAACATCACAGCAAAATCACAGAACATCAACGTGAAAGTCACGTTCGCAAATCCGTCTAACCGGGCTATAGCAGTTAGACCGGATTTACCGATCGAGTGACATTCACGGTCGCAGATATAATGTAAATACTGTGAAATAATGTGTTTAAAATATCCGATCGATCAAAAATTAACAAGTGGGCCCCCAAGCAATACTGTAGCACTCACAGAAATTCTGGGCCCAAGTTTAATATTCCAAAACCCCTATTTTCAGCCCACCAGCCTATGGGAAAATTTTGACGCATTGATCCATCAAGACGGCGGCGGAACCGCGGCAACAAGGGGGGTTTTGCCGCGGTTCCGCGCTCTTCCTGAGAGATCAATGTCTCGAATTTTCCCAGAACTCTTAGAAATTCTTGTACATCAGTTTTATACAACCTGAAAAATTTTGGACTTCAAAAAATTTCGACAGAAAACTGATGTAAGGAAAAACGCGGGTTTTTGGAATTTTGGTCGATCGGAAATGCAAACACATCAAACAAAGCTAGACGAAGTTAATGGAGAGGCTCTGATACCACTGTAAGTGCATGGCAGCGCCCCGGCCGTCAATCCGACGGCCAAATGCGGAAGCGGTGATAAACTTTAATTTTGCGAACTTAGCAAACCGGCACCACCGCGCACTAAACACCCGGATCGGACCATTAAACTAGTTCTAGCTAACTCACATCAAACTCTAATCACCTTTTAGTGATGTAAAGAGAATCAAATGATGATTGAAAAGAAAAGATGCCATCATAATCAAAACATTTGCAAGAAACTCCCTCCACAATTGTTATTTGCAAACTTGCAAATAACCCCCTCCATCGGAAAAGTCCGGCCGGGAAAGAACAAAGGAAAACCGGCCGGAACGGAAAGCAAACTGGCAACTCAAGAAAACTGGTCCCGTAATAAATTACAGGAAAGCCCCGATACTGTGCATACACACCCGCATCTGTATTCCGTCCGGATACAAACGCAATGAGACAAAATCTACACAGTACTATACTAGGATCCGGCTTAAACCAAAGCCGGCTAGTAATATCCGTTCGATCCTGATCCGTGCAATACCGCACGTATCTGATCGAACCCTGCCATATCTCCATACGGCCTCTACAGCGTTTCGCCCGAAAGCTTGAGTAACTGAAAGTGTGGTGGACTCTAAAGACTCGTCAATACTATGGTTGTGGATTTAACCACTAGCACGTCAGAGGTATAAGCCAATACGTGACGGGCCACCAGCTATTGACCAAAAGGGACGTCGATGAGCGAACTCATCCTGACACCCTACTGAGCCTGTCAGTGACAATATCCGTACAGTCCGGTCCGTTCTTCTATGAGCATCGTATGGCGGGCCTAGGGGGTTGGTAAAAGTCAGACCCCCAAAAGCGGTACAAGTCGTGTCGGAGTGTAGCCCAGAACACCCTGAGATACTACTGGAATACCTACCAGTAAATCTCCTGCCTTGGCCAAGGACTTTGTGTAATGGCTCTCTTAGACACAGAGCGACCTCACCCCCAATACCGGGAGAGACGAACCCGTGAAGATCCGCTCACTGCCTCTATGTGGCTCGGGACTGTACCCAACTAAAACCTGTTTGCACGACTCCTTTGAGCCGTGGTAGGGTAGTAATCAAAGCACAGTGGAAACTCACACGAGACAAATGACGATCCCCAGGTCGATGAACTAACCTGTACATATGTCACCTGGGAACTGCTATCTGACGTCAGGTATAAGACCAACTAGCATGTTCCCGGCGAGTCCTGTCTGGTGTACTCATAACCCAATGAGCACCTGTATACATCTTAGGTGAACCAACTGACACCAGTGGCTTGTGAGACCGGCCACCGCCCCTCGTCGGGGTCTCGACTGTATACACTAGTCTACTCTGGAGAATCGATGCCCTGTCTCGAAACTCCCACGACTAGGGACCTTTTAAGGATGTGCTTATAGACTCCAGCTCTCACTTATATGATCGCCCTCGTACTGCTGGCAGTCAAGCAAGAATCCTAGGGGCTCTATCAACGTGTAATAGCGACCTGTCAGGTCACCTAAAGCAGTACACGATGATAAAGGTAAACCAGATAGCATACTATCATCTCGAGTAAGACTGTCCTACCGGGATAGGTCCTCCCTCAATCATTGCAATCACGTGCATGTGATCCAATAATTGACTCTGAGGGCACTATCTCCAACAGACTTGACACTGCTACTTCACCTCGAGGGTGTCCCACTGTTCTTAGATTGCTACCCTACCACGGCTCAAAGGAGTCGTGCAAACAGGTAGCAGTTGGGTGCAGTCCCGAGCACTTGGAGGCAGTGGCGTCTCTCTCGGTATTGGGAGTTGATAACGCGCTGTGTCAGAGAGCCATTACACAAAGTCCATAGCCAGGGCAAGCGAGATTTACTGCTAGGTTCCAGTAGTTTCTTAGGGTGTAATGGGCTTTACTCCGACACGACTTATACCGTTATTAGGGGACTGACGCTTGCCGCCCCCTAGGCCCGATATGCGATAGTCTTAGACAAACAGACTGGACTGTACGGAGATTGTCACATCAGGCTCATTAGGAGTTCGGATGGGTTTCCTCATCGGCCTTCTTATCGAAATCTACATGGGGACCGTTACGTACAGCTAGTGCCGCTTGCGGTCTGTGGTTAAACCTACTGCCAGTGTAGTAGTCGAGTCATTAGAGTCCCACACAGAGAGTTTCCCTGCTCCAGGCGAAACGATATAGAGGTCGTATGGTTTGACGACAAGGGTTCGGACGCATACGTGTGTTTACGCACGTACGACTTTCGGACAGTTTTTACTAGTCGGCTTTGGTTTAAGACAGATTCTAGTATCGGGATATTGGATTTATACAGTCTAAAGTTTTTCCGTGTTTTCACGGATAGGAGGGGCGTTCTCGTAATTTCATAAGAAGCTTCTAGAAGGTTGGTGACTTGGGGGTGTAGGTGGCATATGCATTAAATGAGATTAGTGACTCATTTGTGCGATTCATCCATGTCATTAATGCATCATAAATGCTTAATGACCCATGGAGATGAATCACCCATTTGTATTTATGATGCATGGTTGTTAAATCCTTTATTTTCTTTTTTGGATAAATAATAATGCTTCATATATATTATGATAGATCATTATCTCATTCTCATTCTCATGCTCACCTTCTCTCTCCTCAAGCTCTCTCTCTTCAAACCCTAATCCTCCCCTCTCATGTGTTGAGATCAAGAATTAGAATAGACTAATCACTCCATAATCCAACTCTATATCACCTAGGTTACTTAGATTAGCACTTTAAGAAACCTAGTTACCTCAAGTTTGAGGTGAAGCTTGAAGTAAAGCTATCGGGTAGATCGTCTACTACTTGGAGATGGCCGAGGAGGAGGTGGAGAACGAAAAGACGAAGGACACGGTTCATTAGGTATAATCACTTCACATAGTAGTTTAGAACTCCTATGTTTATCGTTAGTTATAGTTTAGCAAAGATTCTTCGGTTAGTCGATGTTTAAGCAAAGAACAAGATCGTTTTTCATATTTCCGCCTTCCCGCAAGTCGTGGGGTATTGTACATCGACTTACAGTGGTATCAGAGCCTCGCTAAACAATAATTAACTCATTAGCAAAGTCGTATGAATTTCAAACGCAAAACGAACCGGAAAACACATCAATATCACCATGTTTATGTCGAATTTAAAACAGGCTCTAAAAAATTTTCAGGGAGCTGTAGAATAACCTACAGAGAATTATAAGAACACTGGAGAAAAATGGGTTTGTGAATCGGCCATACAGCCGCGGAACCGCGGCCGATCCCACCGATCCGCCGCGGTTCCGCGGCCGAGTTGGGGCCGATTCGACCCAGTTTGCTCCAGTAACTCTTCTGTGATATTTTTGTATTTTATGGAATGTTTATTTTCTGCTCAAGTCTCAGGTGCACAGAGAAGTTTTGGGAGTAGAATCCGATATGTTTTCTCGATCGAAATTATACGATGTTTGCTAATAAGATTATATCTGTGATTGTATAATGTGTTCGTAAACCTCCCCTAACTGCTAGTATGTCGGTTGGCAGGGGGTTGCATATTTCTGTAATGGTTTTTACTGTTTATGATTATGAACTGTATTGGACTGTTGTGATGATTAGCCGGGGTTTTGTAATGGGTTATTATTTTAATTCATTCAATGTAAATGTAATTTGTTGTAATATTATTTTGCGGGGCACATCCAGGTTGCGGTTGTAGCCACCGTTGTATTATTTCATTTTACTGTTTTTTGCTCCTAGGACAGACCCAAGGTGGGGTGCACAAACTACCGGGTACTTTGAAGTGTTTAGTGGCCTACTCACTTTGTTGAGGGAGACCGCTTCACTTCGGGTACTTGGCGGGTAGTTTGCCGTACCCGTAGGGGTCTAGGGTGGGGTAATGGCTATTCATCATAACTGTGTAATCCGTCTTTTGTTGCAGGCTCAAAGCAAACGCGGATTGCTTGTATATCCAATAATGTTCATTTGAGATCTGGAATGCCTATTATTGCATCTGACGAATGTACAATATCTATATATGATAGCTATTTAGACGTCACTTATGTTTTACACCCGCGCTAGCCCAGCCCCCGCTCTGTCGTTAGTTAAGTAACCTAACGGGTGATGACGGGACCAAGAGGCGAATGCAGATGGTATAAGAGGACGTTGTATTTTTGTTGTTTTCTGCAATGATAGGTTAATGATGGGACGCATTATTATCAATGCAAAGAAAATAAACCAAAGTTTAATCGTCGGAACAATTTAAAAGAAACCACTTGGTTATTTTTAAAACAGAAGATATTTTTTTAATTGCGGAGGTTTAACCACTCCTTTTAAAAGCTATCAGGTTCCTTCGGTTATATCAAGTTCACTACGTTCACGGTTTCGCCAAAACCATTCGTAGCCCTCCGTCATTTCATTTGGGTATTCAGTAGTATTCAGGCTATGTATTTTGGCCAAAGTCAAGGCATAGTGTTTGGTAGCTGCTGGGTATTCATTTGTTGCATAGATAGATGAGTTAGTTTGGGATAGTCGTATTATCATTTGACCAAAGTCAGGGGTATGTACGGATGTGTTCAAATTGACAAGATAACGACGGGTAGAACTTGACATGTGACTTATGACATTTTGACCAAAGCCAAGGTCATAAGAGCATGGGGCAAAAATATATATCGGGAATTTCTAAAGAAACTGAAATTTGGAAAGAGATGCATACCATTTGGAGTTTGATGAATGTTGGTAGGATTCCTTCAGCATTATCAGACGATGATATTTGGATCCCGATCCTACTGTGAGTATATGCTACTTATCAGGATATTCGTCACTTAACGATCAATGTTATAAACCAAGTAGGTCTCTAGAAAGGTGTCAACGGGGCTACGCCCCCAGAGAAAAGATGTTATTTAATTAAGGAACTTCGCGAAAGCGTTAGAAAACCTCCCTCGAAGTATCGACACTGGCCTGGCTGAACGGTTAAGCAAGTATTGTATGGTGAGAATAGTCCTGGCTAATTCTTCTTTTATGGTTTGGGGAAGGATTCGAGAAACAGCGGGAGCCATCCAGTTTAGATAAACTAAAAACCACTCTAAACTTGCAAGAGCATCATGCTAAAGTGTTTTCTTCTCTCTCTCCTAATTGCAGCGACCCTGAAAATGACTGGACTTAAGTTACTTTTAGAGAAAAATATACTGACAGGGCCAAACTATAAAGATTGGCTGCGGAATGTCAAAATGGTTTTGACCTATGACAAATTGGGGTACGTCCTCACCGCTAAGGCACCTGCTGTCCCTGGTCCCAAATCCAGTAATGAGGATAAGGAAATCCGCAAAACCTGGGATTTCGATTGCGCGAAGGCCAAGTGCATCGTGCTTGCCTCGATGAACAATGAACATCAGAGGAGGCACGAGGATATGAAACTAGATGCCATATTTCTCCATACAAAGGAACTTTATAGAGAGCAATCTCATATAGCAAGATACGAGGCCTCAAAGTACTTGTTTCGAGCGAGGTTGGCCGTCGGATCATCGGTAGGAGAACATGTCCTAAAGATGATAGGCTATATAGAAGAGCTCGCAGACCTTGGGACGACTTTGGAAAATGAGCTCTATACAGACCTTATTCTCCAGTCCCTTCATTCCACCTACGCCCAGTTTATTCTAAATTTCAACATTCAAAGAAAAGAAGTTGAACTTCCAGAACTCCTTAACATGTTGAGGAGTGCAGAGAGCACCTTGCAGAAGGCAAGGGAAACACCCGCTATGTTTGTTAGCGGTGGTTCTTCTTCCGGGTCTAAGGCTAGGGCCAAAGGAAGGAAGAAGAAGGCCGCCACCAAACCTAGAGGAGGTGTTAGTAAGGTGGGAGGGAAGGGAAAGAAAAAGATTACGGTGCCGGTAGTGGCCCAGGATGAGTGCTTCCATTGTCACAGGAAAGGGCACTGGAAGAAGGATTGCAAGGCGTGGAACGCCAGGAACCAGGGACCGAAGCAAGCTGTGGCTTCAACTTCAGGTGTATTTGTAATTGAGAATTGTTTGTAAATCAACTCTACTTCCTGGGTATTAGATACTGGATCAGGATCTCATATATGCAATTCATTGCAGGCACTGAGAAACCGTAGAGTGCTGAAGGAAACTGATATGACCCTAAAGGTTGCTAACGGAGCTAGCGTGGGAGCTGTGTCCGTCGGGGATTATCACCTGGGATTGATGAGTGGACATATTTTGGTTTTATATAACTGTTTTTGTGTACCTAGTTTAACGTGTAATATCATATCAGTTTCCTTGTTATCAAATAAAGGTTATGATTTCACGTTTGTAAGTGATGTTGTTAACATCCACCTTAATCATGGTTTGATTGGGTCCGGTACACTGGATAACGGTATATATGTCTTAAACCAACTCCAGATTTTCAATGTCCAGAACACACTAAAAAGAAAGTCTCCAGATTTAAATAAGGCTTTCTTATGGCATTGTAGACTAGGTCACATCAATGAGACAAGGTTAACTAAGTTACATAAAGAAGGATATTTGGACTCGTTCGAATATCAAACTTTATGCCACTTGTGAATCATGTCTCAAAGGAAAGATGACAAAGACTCCATTTACTGGATATGAAGTAAGAGCGAGTGAGCTCTTAGGACTCATACACAGCGATGTATGCGGTCCAATGTCTACACATGCAAGAGGTGGTTTTTCCTATTTCATTACTTTTACGGATGATTACTCAAGGTACGGATTCATTTATCTGATGAAACAAAAATTCGAGGTTTTTGAGAAATTCCAGGAGTATAAGAATGAAGTAGAAAACCAAACCGGCAAAAGTATCAAGACACTAAGATCTGATCGAGGTGGTGAATACTTAAGTGCCGAGTTCCTAGGTTACCTAAAAGAGAAAGGAATTCTCTCTCAGCTTACTCCTTCATACACTCCACAGCATAACGGTGTATCGGAAAGACAGAATCGAACCCTATTGGATATGGTACGTTCCATGATGAGTAATGCTGAGTTACCGCGATCTTTCTGGGGTTATGCGCTAGAATCAGCGGCATATCTTTTGAACAGGGCTCCTACTAAGACTGTGCCTACCACACTATATTAGATGTGGAGTGGGAAGAAACCCCTTCTTCAGCATCTGAAGATATGGGAATGTCCAGCTTTTGTTAAAAAGTAGCATGCGGACAACCTCGAGGCACGATCAGTACAGTGTAAGTTTGTGGGATATCCAAAGAACTCCAAGGGATATTATTTCTATTTCGCAGAGGAACAAAAGGTTTTTGTTTCTCATAATGCCCATTTTCTAGAACAACAGTTTTTAGAAAAGGAAATAAGTGGGAGCGAAATAGAACTGGAAGAAACTCCAGAACCACAAACTACTACTGAAAGTTTGGTAGAACCAGTAGTTCAAGAAGAACAGGACATTCTCGCACCCCTCCACAGGAGTAGTAGGCCGTCTCATCCGCCTGAGAGATACTACGGTTTTCTCATAGATGGAGATAGAGAGGATTGCATCATTGATGATGATGAACCTACTAGCTTCCAGCCGGCCATCCAGAGCGGCGACTCGGTATGATGGTTAGATGCAATGCGGACCGAAATGGAGTCCATGTACACCAACAAAGTATGGACTTTGGACTTTGCTCCAGATGGGGTAAAACCCATAGGATGCAAATGGATCTTCAAGAAAAAGATTGGTATAGATGGACAGGTGGAAACCTATAAGGCTAGACTTGTTGCAAAGGGTTTTCGTCAAAGACCTGGTTTGGACTATGAGGAAACTTTTTCTCCAGTGGCTATGCTCAAATCCATTCGGGTCCTTCTTGCTATTGCTGCCTTCCATGATTATGAAATCTGGCAGATGGACGTAAAGACGGTTTTTCTGAATGGTAATTTAGAATAATGCGTCTATATAGATCAGCCAGAGGATTTCAATCAGAGTGGGAGCAGCGGTAAAGTATGCAAGTTGCTTAAATCCATTTATGGACTAAAGCAAGCATCGCGGAGTTGGAACATCTGTTTTGATGAAACAGTCAAAGAATATGACTTTATCAAAAATCCAGATGAACCATGTATATATAGTAAAGTTGTAGCCAGAAGTGTCGTATTCCTCGTCTTGTACATGGATGACATTCTATTGATAGGAAATGACATTCCTATGCTACAATCTGTCAAAGGATTCTTGTCACACAGGTTCTCCATGAAAGACCTGGGTGATGCCTCTTACATTCTGGGGATCCGGATCTATCGTGATAGATCCAAGAGGATGTTGGGACTTTCGTAGTCCAGGTATATCAACACTATACTGAAAAGATTCAGTATGGAAGATTCTAAGCGCGGTAATCTACCGGCTTGTCACGGAATCACCCTATCCAAAGAGATGTCTCCCAAGAATGATTGGGAAAGGGAACGCATGTCTATTATACCCTACGCTTCTGCGGTAGGCTCTATAATGTATGCGATGTTGTGCACCAGACCAGATGTAGCTTACGCACTGAGCGAGGTAAGCCGGTATCAGTCAGACCTAGGGGAGAATCATTGGATAGCAGTAAAGAACATTCTCAAGTACCTGAGAATGACTAAGGAGATGTTCTTGGTTTACGGTGGCAAAGACCTCAAATTAGAGGCCTTTGCTGATTTCGGCTTCCAGAGTGATAAGGACGATTCCAAGTCCATGTCGGGTTATGTTTTTACCCTCAATGGAGGAGCGGTGTGCTGGAAAAGCTCCAAGCAGGACACCGTTGCTGACTCAACGATGGAAGCGGAGTATATTGCTGCTTGCGATGCCGCAAAAGAAGCGGTCTGGATGAAGAAGTTCCTAACAGAACTTCAGGTGGTTCCTACCATAGATGATCCAATACCTCTGTATTGCGACAACAACGGAGTTATAGCTTTAGCGAAAGAACCGAGGTCCCATCAGAAGTCCAGACACATCTTAAGGTGGTATCACCTGATCAGGGAGATCATTGATCGTCGGGAGATCGAGGTTCGGAGAGTTGCTACTGAAGAGAACATTGCTGATCCATTCACGAAGGCCCTACCTCAGATTCAGTTCGAGAGGCTACTCGAGATCATCGGTCTTCGACACGCCAGTACATGGCCCTAGTGCAAGTGGGAGATTGTTAGTGTATATGCCCTAGGGGCCATTATTGTATCATACTAGTTTGTATATTACTTAATGGAAGCTTAGGATATTCACATGTATATAACAGTCTTGCTAAATATGGTAGTATGCTACTTGGTTATTCTATCTTAATATGTGAGTATACAAATTGATAGAGCTCTTAGGATCTTGCTTGACTACCAGCGTTGTGATGGCAATCACACTAGTGGGGGCTGGGTAATCTATAAGCACATCCTTTTTCAGGTCCCTAGTCGTAGGATTATCGAGGCAGGGCATCGATACTCTGGAGTAGACTAGTGTGTACGCTTCTCATCCCAGTTAGGGAGATGGTCTGTCCCACAGCCGTCGGTATGTCGTACTGGAGATAGTATACACGTGCTCGTTGGGTTACGGGTACACTGGACAGGACTCGCAGGGAACTGTTGGTTGGGTTTTATACCAGTCGTCAGTTAACAGTTCCCAGGTGACATGAGTATAGCATAGTCCGCAGACTTGACACTGCTACTTTGCCTCGAGTGTGTCCCACTGTTCTTAGATTGCTACCCTACCACGGCTCAAAGGAGTCATGCAAACAGGTAGCAGTTGGGTGCAGTCCCGAGCACTTGGAGGCAGTGGCGGTTAGACAGGATTCGTTTCTTCCGGTATTGGGAGTTGATATCGCGCTGTGTCAGAGAGCCATTACGCAAAGTCCCTGACCAGGGCAAGCGAGATTTACTGGTAGGTTCCAGTAGTTTCTCAGGGTGTAATGGGCTTCACTCTGACATGACTTATACCGCTATTAGGGGACTGACACTTGCCGCCCCCCTAGGCCCGATATGCGATAGTCTTAGACGAACAGACCAGACTGTACGGAGATTGTCACATCAGGCTCAGTAGGAGTTCGGATGGGTTTCCTCATCGGCCTTCTTATCGACATCTATCTGGGGACCGTTACATACAGCTAGTGCCACTTGTGGTCTATTGTTAAACCCACTGCCAGCGTAGTAGTCGAGTCATTAGAGTCCCACACAGAGAGTTTTCCTGCTCCAGGCGAAACGATATAGAGGTCGTATGGTTTTACGACAAGGGTACGGACGCATACGTGTGTTTACGCACGTATGACTTTCGGACAGTTTTTACTAGTCGGCTTTGGTTTAAGACAGATTCTAGTATCGGGATATTGGATTTATACAGTCTAAAGTTTTTCTGTGTTTTCACGGATAGGAGGGGCGTTCTCGTAATTTCACAAGAAGCTTCTAGAAGGTTGGTGACTTGGGGGTGTAGGTGGCATATGCATTAAATGAGATTAGTGACTCATTTGTGTGATTCATCCATGTCATTAATGCATCATAAATGCTTAATGACTCATAGAGATGAATCACCCATTTGTATTTATGAAGCATGGTTGTTAAATCCTGTATTTTCTTGTTTGGATAAATAATAATGCTTCATATATATTATGATAGATCATTATCTCATTCTCATTCTCATGCTCACCTTCTCTCTCCTCAAGCTCTCTCTCTTCAAACCCTAATCCTCCCCTCTCATGTGTTGAGATCAAGGATTAGAATAGACCAATCACTCCATAATCCAACTCTATATCACCTAGGTTACTTAGATTAGCACTTTAAAAAACCTAGTTACCTCAAGTTTGAGGTGAAGCTTGAAGTAAAGCTCTCGGGTGGATCGTCTACTACTTGGAGAAGGCCGAGGAGGTGGAGAACGAAAAGACGAAGGACACGGTTCATTAGGTATAATCACTTCACATAGTAGTTTATAACTCCTATGTTTATCGTTAGTTATAATTTAGCAAAGATTCTTCGGTTAGTCGATGTTTAAGTAAAGAATAAGATCGTTTTTCATATTTCCGCCTCCCCGCAAGTCGTGGGGTGTTGTATATCGACTTACAATCACCTTTCTTCAAAAACTTGCTATTTCTCAGCCCCTGCAGACAATTGCAGATATGAGATCCTGACCCAGTATCTAATACCCAGGAAGCAGATTTAATTGAAAAACAGTTTTCTGTTACAAATACACCTGAAGTGGAAGCTTCACCCTGCTTCTTCTTCTTGAGGTCGGCCAAGTATCCAACGCAGTTTCTCTTCCAATGCCCAGTCTGGTGGCAGTGGAAACATTCCCCTCGTCCTGTTGCAGCAGCCTCTTTCTTGTCCCTTCCCGGTGCCTTTTTCACTCCGCCTCTCTTCTTGATAGGATTCTTCTTCTTCTTTCCCTTTCCCTTGGATTTGGATTTTGGGACGGTGGAAGAAGATGGCCCAGCAATAAGAGCGGGATTTTTCGCTACCTTTAGTGTGCTCTCTGCACTCCTTAACATATTGAGGCGTTCAGGCAAAGTCTTCTCCATGTTGTGCATGTTGAAGTTTACAATGAATAGAGCAAAGGCAGGGGAAAAGGTTTGTAGAATAATATCAACATACTGCTCGTTCTCCATGGTCCAACCCAGGTCCTCAAGTTCTTCGACAAGTCCAATCATCTTCAATACATGGCCACTTACAGACATGCCAGCAGCCATTCGCATCTGAAACAACTTTCGAGATGCCTCGTATCAGAGAGTACGAGATTGCTCTCCATACAACTCCTTTGTATGGAGAAAGGTGGATTGAACATCCATCTTCTCATGCTGCTTCTTATGTTCATTGTTCATATAAGCAAGCGTGAGGCACTTGGCTGTGGCGCAGTCTATATCCCATGTCTTGCGGATTTCTTTATCCGCAACTGAAGATTCACGGCCTGGGATAGGTGGGGGTGGAGTAGTCAGGACGTATCCGACCTTATCATAGGTCAGGGCAATATTCACGTTTCTTAGCCAATCTTTGTAATTCGGTCCCATGAGTTTATTTTTGTCTAATAAAAGCTTAAGTCCCGTCATAGGTATCTGCCATTAGGAGAGAGAAAAAAAGACACTCAGCGATTGCTCTTGCATAATTAGATAGATTATTAATCTTATCTAACCGATGTCTCCAACTGCTTTTTATCAAATTTTCCTTCAAACCTTTCAAAAAGAAAATTAGCCAGGATTAATTGCAATCTGCAAGTTCGCTAACCGGTCAGCCAGGCCAGTGTCGGTACTTCGAGGGAGGTTCCCCGTGCTTTCGCACGGACCTAATTAAAGTAAACCTCATTTTCCTAGAGGCGTAACCCCATTGACACCTTTCTAAACACCTACTGGATTAGCTAATTGTAAGGTGCAAAATTCTCCCGGGAGTAACTTTTACTCACAGTGGGATCGGGATCCAACCATCAAATAGAAGGTATGCAATCTCATTGCAAATTTCAACTCTTGAAATTCCCGATTTGATTTTTACCCCTAGTGTCTTATGATCTTAACTATGGTCAACAAATCATAATCACTAGTCAAGTTCTACCCGCTATTTCGGGATTGATTTAGAACCACCCGCAAGACCCTTAACTATGGTCAACAAAGTCATGCGAATGTCCTAATCGATCGCATCAAATGCTTTGTAGGAAGACATCACTTAGCTACCGTACACCACGCCTTAACTATAGTCAACAAACGTGGTACGAATACTAAATACTCTGCTTCCTAAAATGGCGGAGGGCAACGGATGGTTTTTGTGAAAAGCTTTGACGTTTTGAACTTGATATCGTTGTAGAATTGAGTGAAAAGAGTGGTTTAAGCTCCAGTTTTAAAAATCGAATGGTTTTGTAGTGTCTTTCTAATTTTGCTAAAGAGGTCACTCCCGGTGAAGGGATCTCGGCTCTTTCCTCATCGAATGAGGTGCAGGATATTGATGAATACCACGATGCAAAACAAAAGTTACATCAACTATAAAAACAATCGAGTTCTTTGTAACATTTGCTAGTTTCGCTAAAGGGGTCACTCCCGGTGAAGGGATCTCGGCCCTTTCCTCATTGAATGAGGTGCAGGATATTCAAGAATACCACTATGCAAAGAAAAAACTAGAGTTACCCATTTTAAAAATTTGATTCTACAACATCTTCAGGTTTCTTTTTCTTCACATTAATCACATTAATGCTGTCCCATCATTTACGTTTCCTAAACATCACAGAAAAGAAATGAAAATAGAGTGTACGCTTATGCCATCTGCATTCGCCACTGGGCCCCGTCATGCACCGTTAGGTTATTTAACTAACGGCAGAGCGGGGGCTGGACTAGCGCGGGTGCAAAACACAAGCAATGTTTATTATATATCTCATATATAAATATAGCCATTACAAATCACAAATGAATACATTGGATATACTAGGATTTCCACATTTCATTCAAGCCATAATGAAAGACGGGTTCCACGGTCGTGATGAATAGCCAAAACCCCACCCTAGACCCCTACGGGTGCAGCAAACTACCCGCCAAATTCCCGAAGTGGAGCAACCTCCCTCAACAAAGTGAGTAGACCACTCGACACTTCGAAAACCCGGTAGTTTGTGCACCCCACCTTGGGTCTATCCTAAGAGAAAAAACAGTAAAAAGAAATTATACAACGGTGGCTACAACCTCAACCCGAATGTGCCCCGCAAAATAATATTACATTGCTTTTTACAAATTATATTGAATGAAAGAAAAGAAAAACGCTCTTCTCACATCCACCAGCCATTCATCACGACGATCCAACATATTCATATACACATACCATCTTATGATATCATTACAGAAGTGTGCTATCCCGACTAATCGACTTATAGCAATTAGTCGACGTTTCAAACACACATATCATTAACCAAGAAGACCCAATTAGCCAAGCACTTTAGAATTTCGATCGATAATT
This sequence comes from Agapanthus africanus, assembly GCA_030015575.1. NCBI lineage: Eukaryota > Viridiplantae > Streptophyta > Magnoliopsida > Asparagales > Amaryllidaceae > Agapanthus > Agapanthus africanus. The sequence goes on along the minus strand of JASDDO010000016.1, from coordinate 127,441,511 downwards.
TTAAACAATGCCAACACTTGTCACAATCCAGAGCACAAACAACTTTGTGTAAATTCCAGATATCCCAGAAAAACAATTTTCTTAATCTAAACAAACACCTGAAAAACGAGTCAACTAGGTCATGACTCGGCCGCGGATCGGCGGCCAAACACTAAGTTTGGACGCGGATCTGTGGTGTTCCTGGCGAGTTAGAGTCTCGTTTTTCTACAGTGTACCCTGCATGTATTTTTAAGGCCACTGAATTGATTTTTTGAACACTTTAAAAATCGACAGAAAACTGGGACAGAAAATGTGTTTTTCCGAGAAAAATTCGTCGACCGAAGTTCTAACTTTTGGCTAATAATCTAATTATAGTTTAGTTAGGCTCTGATACCATGTAAGTGCATGATGCATGCTCCCACAACTCTTTTGAGACAGCGAAAGTGATAAACAAAAATTTTCTTTGAATACAACACGCACTTTAGCCAAGATATAGTCTAAACCACAACTAGAAAACCCTAATTAGAGATGTTATCTACAATGATAGGGGTTATACCTTGATGATCCGGTCCTTCGGGTCTTCTACTTGATGAACTCCTTGGCTCCTTTGACGTTGCCGATGTGCTCGATCTCCGGCCACCCCAAGACCTAGATGATCCACGCGAGAGTTGTCGTGCAAGCTAGAAACTCTTCATAAGAGTTTAACCTAGAGACCAAGTTTGCTAGAAGAGGTCACTAGGATCATGTAGAGATTAGGGTATTGGATTATCTTTAACCCCAAGCCTTTGTTTCACTACACATATGAAGAGTAGAGCTTAGGATGAAGGAGGAGAAGAGAAGAAGGAGAGAGAAAGTGTTTGTGATAATCAGAGAGTTCTTGCATGAGAAAATGATATATTGCAAATGAAAAAATTGAAGCATATAATATAAATTAGCGCCATGCTTCAATAGTAATTCCAAAACAATATAAAATTAAATACCCCATTTTTTGAACCATGCTTGGACTTTCTTCTTATTTCCACCTCTTTTATTTATTTTTCATAAAACAAATAATGTCATTATGAGGTGGCACCTTCTAGAAGGTATTCTTGTAACAATTACAAGAATACCCCTCCTCCGTATACCGTATACCCGTATCCCGAAAAATACGAATACCATTAATCCAATAATATAATACCGGTATCTGGCTTAAACCAAAGCCTACCAGTATTATTGTTCCGATTATTATTCCTGTAACAATTACATGAACATAATCGAAACCCTGTCGTAACACCTTACGGCTGCCGTAATAACTTACGGCCTCTATATTTTTCGCCTGAACGAGGGAACCCTCTGTGTGGGACTCTAAAGACTCGACAATACGCTGGCAGTGGGTTTAACCACAAGCGCGTCAGCGGCACTAGCTGTGCGTAACGGCCACCCAGGTACATGACGAAAAAGTGGCCGACGAGCGAACTCATCACAACCCCAATGAGCTTGCAAGCAACACTTACCATACAGTCCGGTCTCTTCGTCTGATACGTCGCATATGAAGTCTAGGGGTGGTAAATGTCAGACCCCAGTAACTTTATAAGTCATGATGATTTACGGCCCATAACGGTTTGAGAAACTACTAATAACACTTATCAGTAAATCTTGAGAACCCTGGCCAGGGATTTGATGTTATGGCCGATCAAGCATAGCGCGACACCAACTCCCTATACCGGGAGAGACGAAACCCCTCCTATCGCTCAGTGTCTCCATGCGATTCGGGACTGTACCCAAAATCCACCTGTTTGCACGACTCGGCAGAGCCGCGGTAGGGAGGAAATCAAAGCACAGTGGGAATCACACAATACACTATGACGATCTCGGGTCTACAGACTAACTTGTACAAGTGTCGCTAGAGAACTGCTATCTGACAATTGGTATATATACCATCTAGGAGTTCTCGGCGAGTCCTGTTCGGTGTACCCATTCTCTAATGAGCACCTGTGTACAATCTTTGATGTCAAACACCAATGATTGTGGAATGAACCATCGCCCCCTAGGGTCAGGAAACGTACACACTAGTTTAACTTGGTAATACCGATGCCCTGTCACGATATACCCTCGACTAGGAACTATTAAAGGATATGCTTATAAACTATCCAGGCCCCACTAGTATGATCTCATAATAATCCTGGTAGTCAAGCATAATCCTAAAGGCTTCATCAACATGCATATAAAGATATGAAATATAACACAAGTTAAGATGAAGATAAACCAGACAACATACTATTATTTCGAGCATAGATTGTTTCTACACATATACATGCCTAGCATCCTATACAATACAGGCCTCTAGGGCATACATATCTAACATCTTGTTGCATTTTGTTGTTTTATGGGTATTATGTGTATTATTGTGAGAAAAAGAGAAAAGGGTTAAAAAAAGAATGATTGGAGAGAGAGAGAGAGAGAGAGAGAGAGAGAGTGGAGCATGGGCTTGAGAGGGGTGAGAATAAGAGAGAGTGAGGGTAAAGAGAGAGAGAGGGCATCCATCACTTTCCCTTCCCTATTATTTTCCTTCATCTTCTTTCTCCTCATCTCCCTCCACCGTCACCTCTATGAATCACCTCGAAACCCTTGCTAAAACCCTACACCCTCTTCATTAAAAGTGATCCCCACCTTACCCTCAACACATTGGACCAATCAAAGTTGGATTTTGGAGACTTTGGACAAGCTAGAGTTTTTCATGAGTTGCCCAAATGAGGTATGATTCCCTTCATTTAGTTTAGTTTTAAGTTTCCTAGCAACCTAGTTTAGTTTAGAGTTAAACTTGTTAGATTAGTGATGTTTGGAAAATCCTAAGAGAGGGTTTGGGTGATTGTGTGGATTTGTGATGTTTAGGGGCAGTTACAAGACCTTACTGTGGGTTGTATAGCATCAAACAGAGAATAGAACTGAAATTGAGGACTTAGAAATTCACCTGTGTCGGTTTTGTGAGGTTGTGTTGGCCTACAGGGAATCTGGGGCAACCTGATAAGTCTCTGAGTTAAACAAACAAGTCCAGTGACCTATATACACCACTAGAAACCCACTGTAGAAGTACGAGCCCATTCTTTCATCAAACGGCCGGCGAGACCGGACTTGGGGGCAATGTCGCCGATTTTCCAGTATGGTCTGGGGTTGGGTTTTTAATTGTAGCTCCTAATTCCTGTGACCTTTCTCCTATACTTGCTAGTTTAGTTCCAATTTAACCTTAGATAAATCTAGGAGTATATTGGGGTTTTTTGGCTATGTTTTCCGAGTTTTGAATGCTTGGTTTTGATGTTCGGATTTGTATTTGGTTGTTGGGCATTTGTACGTCAACAACAAGGGTTGTTTGATTGTTTTGCATGCTTAGGCTATAGGTTCTAACCTATGAGCGCACTGTTCAGTCGAAAGTATTGCACGTTTGATATAACATTTTCCTTACTTTTGTTAAATATTTAAAGTTGTTTATTATAAATATAGAACATATTTGGATTTGTCTGCAAAATACTATTTACTATATATTTATATATTATAATTAACATTATGAAAGACAATATATGCATTTTATATTTATATAATATTTTGGTAATTGAAAATATGCATATCATATTAAATATTCTAATCACAATTCTTAAAAGATATAATATCATACAAATGGTTAGAATAATATTTCAAAATATATGCATAATATTTTAGTAATTAAAAGATGCACAGCATATCAAATATTCTTAATCATGTTTCTTAAAGATTTATTACCATATAAAGTGAATAGCATATTAAATATTCTTAATCAGTTTCTTAAAGATTTATTACCATATAAAGTAATTAAGATACTCTCTTTAATTTAATAAATATTACTAATATTAGTCATGGAGATTATGTGCAGATTTAGCTCAGGTCAAGAGATCAAGATATTCAAAATGACAGGATCAAAAATCTGCCAATAAAATCATAAGATCTGAAAACTTGGAAAGTGGATTTTTATGGCAAGTTTAAACCTATGAGATATAGGATTTCTAATTTGAAGGCTATATAAAGGACCGATGGCTAAAATTAAAATTCATCACCTTTACCACGAAGCAAATCACCATCAAAGAACAAGTGATCCACGACAGGTCCGCGATTCGACGTGATAAGGCGACGTGAAAGTCGACGGAGCATCTACTTCCTATGGGGCAGAGATCGAGAGAAACTTCTTCCTCTTATAATCTAAATTCGTAGGATTTGTACTTGTGAAGTTGATTAATAAAGGTAGATCATTTTGTTTAATTATTTATTTTCTGTATTATTTCTGCATTATGATTTCTTTAACTATCCTTTCTTCTTCTATTCCCAACATGCGCGAGTAATTCTCCGCTTGTTAGGGTTCGTAGGATTAGGGTAGATCAATGGATAATTAAAAAAATTTAACTGTTTTTACGTACTATGAAGTTTATAAATTTTATCAAAAGAATTGTTAACATCCTAATCGGGCGCGCTATCAATTCATTGGTAGTCACGACCGCGATTTGAGATTAGATTAACGATTGTTTTGATAAAGGCTGGACATGAACGGAGATCCATGTAAAGATAGGGGTTAATAATGGGAACCCTATTCCCTCCGAAAACCCTAAATCTACATACATCACCGTCGATCTAGTTTAAATCTATTAAAGGATAAAATGAGTAATCTTTAATTAATCATCCATGACTATTAAATCTTAACGAACCCTACAAGCCTTTTTCTTATATAATTTACATCCGTAATTAATTTAGATCTTAAATAAACTATCCACTTCTCTTCGTTTATTTTATTCAACACGTCTAAAGTAAGATAAAAAGATTCCACGTTTCCCTCCGGACGACCAGTACTCATCTCGGCTAGCTACAAGCGACACCAATATTGATTGCGGTTATTCTACAAACACTTTTTCATACCAATCAAATGGCGCCATTGCCGAGGATACGTGGATAATATTTTATCTTGCTATTCGTGTTGAATTTTTATAATAAAAAAATACCAAAACCGCAACTTGCATATTTAACGATTATTGTGCGACTTTTGCGAGGGAATCTGGAGTCACTCTAGCGAGGAGATAAAGATTCAGAGATATTCATCATGACCCAAAAGAACTTAGAAGGCTATTGTAGAAAACTCATCAGAAGAAACCACCAAGGTGCGGCGGAACCGAAGCACTATTGCACATTTAGCCGCGGAACCGCGGCCAGGTGGTGGACTTACCTAGCCAAAATTCACTGGTGTATTCCTAAACTTTTTCTCTCTCCTCTGAAAATCCTATAATATATTTTTCTGCAGGATTCTTTGCAAAATATCACCACTCAAAAATCTTTTTGTGTGTTTTGTTTTGCGGTTTATTTTTGCATATCTTTAATATGGACTTAAGGGGCAAGACCCAAATTCAGATTAGGTGGGAATTTCATCACCCTTCCTGGGCCCCACAAATCACAAAACGAGCATCCGCATCATGCTACATTAATTAAAAAATATCTAGACCAAGACTCTAAAGACCGTCGTGCTCAAATAGGACAGAGGAAGGTCGTGGGTAATCTATCGCCTATCCGCATTACTTGCGTAGTATCTAAGGCAAGTGTGTCAAAAGCTAGTGGTTACTTAATTAGGCCCGCTATTTTCGGTGATTCGTATAGCGGATACCTCTCACTTACCTGGCACTTACCTGGCCACAAGAGTAATAAAGAGGTAGTAGAGGATTGATCCTGCGGCTTGTCCTTTGGAAGTCTAGGAGCGGTCTAGTGCTTGACCTAGGTAAATTTAGTTCTAGGGTTGTTTGTGCATTTTTGTGATTTTGTAAGTCAACCCCCAAATCCACTTTCAAAGCAAAACAATCCAAATAGAGCTTAAATCTTCCCCTTTTCACCTTCTTTACACCCTCTTATAATGGGTAACCCAAATAAACGAACTCTTGCTGAGCTTTACTATCCAAAACCAGATATTTCTTGTTATCGTAATCGCTTCGGTATACCATCCGACTCTACCCTGTCTTTAAGAGATCGGATAGAGCGAACGGAAAGAAACAGTTGGCCATCTCACTCCAGGTCCTATCAAACACATCCAAATTCTACATCTTTTGTTGATACTCCAAGTGAGGGAGCTCCAAAACACATGTCCATCGCTGAGCATATAGCGAGGGCTAACGGCCAAAGTTTCAATCCGGTCAAAACATTAGGACAACAAACACCACCACCTTCTAAAGAAGATTTTACTACTCGGTTTGTGGCGTATATGACATATTGAAAGTTGCCAACCCACCAACCAATATCAATATTCTTCTTACCACAATGTTGATCCTACTCTTGATAAATTTTCACAACCATTTGATTCCTATCAATCCTACCCGACTTTTACATCTTCCTCTAATCAGTCATTTGGGAGTTTTACCTATTCACAAGAATTTCCATCTTATGCTGAAACCCCTTAACAACCTATGTCTAGTCTTGAGCGGATATTAGAAGAATATGTGGTAACGTCGCGCCACACCAGAGAGGAATTGAATGAGTGGATGGCCGTCCTCAATAAACAAAAAGAATGGGCAACTAGTTTCGAACCAGCTCAAAAAATTTCAATGTATGATACGGCCATAGGACAAATCGAGAATTCGGGTAGTGAGCAAGAGCGGTAAACCCTTCCAAATCAAACCTCCCCCTCCTAAATTGAAATCCACAACTCTAGTTTCACAGATCTATCGAGTAAACCAAATGAGTTACCAATTGAAGATAGAATGTTTGATGAGTTGTGCAACTTTAAAATGTTTGATTTACCCGATTGTGAGGAGCCCATTTTAACTGAAAACCACACCCAATCCTTGTGATCTCTACACCTCCACTCTAGAACTAAAATTGATTGAAAACCATGCTCTTGAGGAGATGTCTGAGAACTTTAACCTTCACTTGATTGAGGATATTGACGTTGGGGATATATTGGATGATGAACTCGAAATTTTGGATGAATTTGTCCTACCAATTCATCAGGTCCTTTCACTCCCATGTGGTCATCATCTCGAACCTTTAACTATTCCTCCCGAACCCCTATATGCGTCTTGAAATTGATGATAAATGTATAACCGAAAAGTAGAACGAAATTCAGCCTTCATTTCCTACATCTGGTTCAGCAATACTCGACACACAAATTTGTTTACCCATTTCATCTCCCACTTTCTCTGGTTATTCTTCTAATCATCTTTTAATTTTAGCGAGTGTTGATGAATCACAATCCAATATTTCGAGTTCTATGATCCTTAAAAGACCATTTGATTTAGACCCCTTTAAGAATGAGGTAGATGAGTTTTTCAAGACTCCTGCCTCCATAATTTTTGACAAATCAAGTGTGGTGAATTCTAGCGCGATCCTTATTGACATTGAAACGTTCAATCGGACCATCGATGAATATTTCGAAGATATTTTGACCGACGAACTCACATTTCTAAACGACACAGACTTTTTGATTAATCAACCTCCACTTAAAGAAGTTGAACCGCCACCCTTTCTTCTTATAAAATACGAGAATGCAAATACTCCACTCGTTCCTAATCATTCACATTCTCGTTTTTATCCACCATCACGGTTTCGTCTCTACTAGCCAAGACGTAAACCAAATCAATTCCGCCTCCTATCTCCCCACTTCTTCACATCTCTAATCTTCTCCCAACCAGTACGTTACATTGATAAAATTTTTGAATGGTTGGTGTTGACTTTTGGTCTTTGCAAAGCTTCGCATAGATCAATAACTTTAACCCCCTCTTAATTTTAAATGCTTAATACTATTTTAGTCAAGTTTGGGGGGAATCTTTTGGTTCTTGAAAGAAAATAAGTTTTTACAAAATTACGTGCCAAAAATAAGTTTGGGGGAGAATTTCACTTTCATTATTTCTTGTCCCCTTTGATAACTTTTCCTCCTGAGTCTACAGGTTTTTTTAGGCCTAACTGATGACATCAGTGAGGACACTGCTGTAAACAGGTTTGGGGGAGATTTGTGCTTATTTACGCATTAGTTTGCATTACACTTTGCATAAGCACAAATTTTTTCTTTGATAATGGAAGTTAGAAAGTGAAAAATTACATATGAAAGATAGGAATAGTTTAAGAAAAACAAGAAAGTTAGATGTTTTCTTAAAGGAAACTAGTAATAAATAGTTATGAGCCGTTGTCCTAAGGGTTAGTAAGATGAAGGAAATTACTAATCAGAGGATAAAAATAAGTCTGAAAAATAGTCTATATTCTTGAGGCCAAACATTTGAACGTTGATACCCTACTATATGCACTTACACGCATCTTGAAATTTGGGATAGTAGAGGATACCTTGAAATGCTCTTGTCTAAAAGCCTTAGTATAAAAAAAAAGTATAAGTGGTGAAGAAAAAAAATGAACACTAGTTTTGTAATTGCTTAAGACAGCATAAAAAAATATAGCGAGGGCGCTTTATCACCTAGTGCCTTAGACCAACTAGTTTGGGAGCCACTGCTAAAGCATTAGGTGTTGCGGAACGAGGAATTACGTCTAAATGCGCAAGCACATTTAGTAATCGGTTGGTTAGTATCTCAAGAAGTATTAACGGTCGCATGAAGTATGTGTGAGCAATTTCATAAAAAAAAATAAAAAAAATCACCAACTATAAAGTACTTTGGAAGATGAATAAGAGTATGATAGCTTGAATTGAATTCTCTAAGTGTAGGGATGTTTTTTTACACACACGTAGGGGTATATGATCAATGTTTGGAAGAAAGATAGGAAGGAAGACTAAAGGCGATGTTTTATTGAGGGATGATGTGATTTCTAACATCTTTTCTCAACCATTAAGATAGGTCTCATAGCAACCGAAAAGCTGGTGTAGTTAGAAACTCTTATTTTCAAGTTCTTACTTTTATAAGTTCTTCTCTTTATATGTAACTTTCATCATCTTTCTTTTATTATAGGATTTTGTGGGTGTAATCCGCTGAAAACCCTCAGAAGACAACACTCCTCCTACTAGGGACACCTAGAGGTTTAACGGCTTGTTGCACGTGCTCAGTGCAATCGTGTTTGCCTACGAAAGTGTGCTACTTAGGTTTTTCTTTTTCTTTTTCTTCTTCTCTTGAATAATTAGTCTGCTCGGAACGATCAAAGTTAAGTTTGGGGGTATTTGTTCAGTCGAAATTATTGCACTTTTGATATAACATTTTCCTTACTTTTCTTAAATATTTAAAGGTATTTATTATAAATATAGAACATATTTGGATTTATCTGCAAAATACTATTTACTATATTTTTATATATTATAATTAACATTATGAAGGAAAATATATGCATTTTATATTTATATAATATTTTAGTAATTGAAAATATGCATATCATATCAAATATTGTAATCACAATTCTTAAAAGATATAATATCATACAAATGGTTACAATAATATTTCAAAATATATGCATAATATTTTAGTAATTAAAAGATGCACAGCATATCAAATATTCTTAATCATTTTTCTTAAAGATTTATTACCATATAAAGTGAATAGCATATTAAACATTCTTAATCAGTTTCTTAAAGATTTATTACCATATAAAGTAATTAAGATACTCTCTTTAATTTAATAAATATTACTAATATTATTCATGGAGATTTTGTGCAGATTTAGATCAGATCAAGATATTCAAAATGACAGGATCAAAAATCTGCCAATAAAATCATAGGATCTGAAAATTTGGAAAGTAGATCTTTATGGCATGTCTAAACCTATGAGATATAGGATTTCTAATTTGAAGGCTATATAAAGGACCGATGGCTAAAATTAAAACTCATCACCTTTACCACGAAGCAAATCACCATCAAAGAACAAGTGATCCACGACAGGTCCGCGATTCGACGTGATAGGGCGAAGAGAAAGTCGACGGTGCATCTACTTCCTACGGGGCGGAGATCTTCTTCCTCTTGTAATTTAAATTCATAGGATTTGTACTTGTGAAGTTGATTAATAAAGGTAAATCATTTTGTTTAATTATTTATTTTCTGTATTATTTCTGGATTATGATTTCTTTAACTATCCTTTCTTCTTCTATTCCCAACATGTGTGAGTAATTCTCCACTTGTTAGGGTTCGTATAATTAGGGTAGATCAATGGATGATTAAAATCTTTTAACTCTTTTTACGTCCTATAAATTTTATAAACTTTATAAAAAGAATTTTTAACATCCTAATCGGGCACGCTATCAATTCATTGGTAGTCACGACCGTGTTTTGAGATTAAATTAACAATTGTTTTGGTAAAGGCTAGACATGAGCGGAGATCCATGTAAAGATAGGGGCTAAGAGTAGGAACCCTATTCCCTCCGAAAACCCTAAATCTACATGCATCACCATCGATCTAGTTTTAAATTCATTAAAGGATAAAATGAGTAATCTTTAATAAATCATCCATGACTACTAAATCTTAACGAACCCTATAAGCCTTTTTCTTATATAATTTACATCCGTAATTAATTTAGATTTTAAACAAACTATCCGCTTCTCTTCGTTTATTTTATTCATCACGTCTAAAGTGAGATAAAAAGATTCCACGTTTCCCTGCGGACGACCCGTACTCATCTCGGCTAGCTATAAGCGACACCAGTTTTGAATGCGATTATTCTACAAACACTTTTGCATAGCAATCACACACCGTGTGCCGTATTGGTTTTCCGGACTTGATGTTAATAGAAATTGCGATTGTGTATTTATTGTAGGTACCTTCGCATGGATTCCAAGACGATGGAGCACATCCACTACGGCTGACCAAGGAGTTCCACAAATGAGTAGATTTATATCTACAGGGGAAGTCGGGTGTATGGTGTATAGCACCCCTGCAAATTTTGACGGAAACCGATATATAGGATATGGTTAAGGAAACTTAGGGATATGATTAAAAGGATAGTTAGAAGTGATATGATATGATTAATACGTGATGACGAGTTTTGGGATATCAATATGATGAGATAAGATAATACGAGCAGATACGATTGATATAAGATTTATAGTGGCATGTTATGAGAACGTTATATACAATAAGATATGACATTTATGCAAAATAAAAGGATATGAGATTTGATACGGATGTGCCTTAAGATATATCCATATTAATGAGAATAATGAGTGATATGCCGTACGAGACTTGAGATCCGTACCCTTATTGTCGTATAGGTCGATAGATCCCTATTTTTGTTAAATGTCACCGTACGAAGGGTTACCGTACGCGATGTGAGTTACCGGATGGATGATCCGCGCTCATGATTTGAGGATGATGTTCGATGATATTTCCGTATTGGATACTATAAGACTAAATAGCCGACGTAAAGGTGTCATCCGAACCATACATATTTCCAAACTGAAGAATCGTATGCATATCTTAAATATATACCTTGAGAGTTGTTACGGATTTTTAAATGATGTCTTTTCCTTAAAAACACCGTAGCCCCTACTTTCAAAAACTACGATTCACACCTTTTAATACCTGATCGTATGGTTCATTTGTAGATGTTAGATTAGATGCGCATGCTTATAGCATTTCGTTTATGATGTACCTTATGCTACGTTCATGTCATTCTCATTGCATTACATATACTTGTGCTAGTACACCTACACCATTATCGATGATGCGTATGTTACACTTACACAGATTGGCCGGCTTACACACTTCATCATCGATAATTTCTATGTCACTTACACAGTAGAATTGTCACATCATTATGATATGTCGCATGATATACTGATATTGTCACATCACTGTTCCATGTTGCATGATATACGGATATGCTCACATTTCTGCTATATGTTTGCATAGATCATGCTTTACGATTATATGCATTGAGATGCTGGTTTCATGAGATTTCTGGATTTGAGAACCGTGGTTATTTCAAAAGAATGTATATATTGTTTTAAAAACCCGGTTTCTCTTGATATGATATTTCGAGACGTCCACCATATGTTTTCTCGGTTCTGAGATTGGCATGTGAAACCCGATTCGAGGAGTGGTGGGCACCGTCTGTTGGTATATTGTGGACCGTAAGGTACCTTGGGGCAAGAAGACCCGTGTTGTTAGGCGGTGAGCCTGGAAGGGGAGCACTATCTACCGGTGATAGTATTTGGACTCGGCGGTTATCCGGAGGATACCGACCGGAGTCATGAGATGGATATGAGGGCCGACCAGAGTATGCGGCGTCTGAGGGCCGATATGAGGATGCGGTACCTGAGATATGAGAATTTACGTGTCGATGCTGGACACGGGTTTCATGATGTTTCGAGTGTCGGTGTTGGATACTCAGGTTCCATGATTTGATGTGTCATTGATGGATACACATTCTTTTATATCCTCATATATATTTACATGCATATGCTTTTATGATGTTTCAAGTGGACTAGATGCACTTGCATACATGATTGATTATATTGTTGGATGATATCCACATGCATGCAGTCTTTGATTATTGTTGGCATATATATAGACACGGTCACCCTAGATATCATAGTATTACCTTTATGATATAGTTGACCTAGGAAATCGTTGTTTTATTCAATTTCTACCTGATGATGTTTTTTAATCACGAGTTGGCAACTCACCCCTGTTGTGCCATAGTTTTTACAGGTTGACCGCATGGATCAGTAGCGGCATCGCTGGCACACAGCTTACATTCGGGTGATTTTCTTTTATAGGTGGTACACATTGGATCGTGCCACTATTGTATATTATTCTTGTTGTATCTAGGTAACTCCATCCTTCAGAAACTAGTATTTGTATAGGTAGTAAGACTTAGTGAGATTTGTGGTTGTGAGACTTAGAGCGAGGGTTTATGTTCGCCTATTGGGTTGATGTCTTGCTTTATTCATTATCCTTCGTATTGATCTTCGCCGTTGGGCGTCATATACATATTTTATGACTTGCGTGGTTGTGATTCCGCCGTTTGGCGAAGTGCTAGATCCCGCTTGGGGATGCCTTTTATATTATCATATATTTGTGGTTTTGGATCAAAATATACAAAGGAGGTGCTGCCCAAATTTTTAAAAGACGAAACATGTTTTTCAACTAGTAAATCCACTTGCCTTTTTCTTGTTCCTTTATCTATGAATTTAAGAAAACATTTGATTTTATCATACCTTTATTTCAAAACTTCACCTCTTTTATTTTCCCAAAAAGGTTTAGATTTCTGGGCTTCGGCTTACTTAAGTTACGTCACGCCTTTAGACGTTGCGTGATTTAAGTGCCAGTCACGAGCTAATAGTTCGGGACGTGATAGTGGAGGGATGGTATGTTGGAAGAGTTCCAGGCTTGATACTGTAGCAGACTCGACGATAAAGATTGAATACATCGCTACCAATGATACTGCTAAAGAGGCTCTTTGGATAAAGAGGTTCATGAGATGAACTTAGTGAGGTTCCTACAATTAAGCATCCAATACTTGTGTATTGTGATAACAATGGAGTTGTGGCTTTGGCCTAGGAACCCCGGTCCCATCAGTGATCCAGACATATTCTAAGACGGTATCACCTGATCAGGGAGATACTTGATCTCCGGGAGATCAAGGTTAGGAGAGTTGACACGAAGAATAACACAGCGGATCCACTTACGAAGGACATTCCCTAGATACAATTTGAGAAACTCTTCGGGATGTTGGGTATAAGATAATACAACAACTGGCCTTAGTGCAAGTGGGAGATTGTTAGTTGTATGTGTTGGGTTACGGCAGCGCCCGACCATCAATCCGTGACCAAATGCAGAACAAAAATTTATAAAACTTGGCACTAGCACAACAAATTTCCCCGATCTACCCATAAGCCCTAGATAACAAAACATGCAAAGGAGATAGAATGGTTATACCAAATTGATCCGTATCCTTCGGTCTTCATCTACCTTCCCAAGCTCCTAGAGGCCTCCTAGATCAAGATTGATCTCCGGTCTCCCTCCATCGAAGATGATCCCCCCGAGAGTCTATGCAATGAGCTCCAACCTCATATCCGAGACAACTAGGGCACCTAGATCGCTACTCTAGATACCGTAGATGAAGTAGAGAGTGATGAAGGATTAATTTGTCTCAAAACTCCCAAGAGTTCTCAACTCATGAGAGGGTTTGGGTGGAGCTAGAGGAAGAAGAAGATGCCATGAGAATGAGGTGTTGAGAGCAACTCAAGAAAGAGAAAAAGAAATGAATAATGGCTTGTGTTTTTGTTTGTTGTGTGAGTGAGATAAGAAATAATGGAGCCATCACATAAATGTCCATATCTCCATAATATCTTAGTCAACAAAAAATTTCTCAAGTTAACATAATCTCACAACAAAAAAAAACCTTAAGCATGCTAGAATAGTAACCATGAGTCACTAATTAGCCATGCCACAAAATTGTAATAAACACCTCATCCTACACCTCAATAACCTTTTAATCCAAAAATGTCTAAACCATGATGAGGTGTAATTTTCTAAAAGTAATCTTGTAATAAATTACAAGAATACCCCTCAACCGTATATATATACCCGTATCCGTATTTCGAAGAATACGAATACAAAGAGACGAAAATAATCCAACAAATATAATACTAAGATCCAGCTTAAAACAAAGCCCACTAGTATTATCCGTTCGAACATCATCCGTGCATAAGTACAAGTATGTGATCGAGCCCTGCCGTAAAACCATACGGCCTCTACATCGTTTCACCCGATGCAGGGAAACTCTCTGTGTGGGACTTTAAAGACTCGCCAATATGCTGGCAGCGAGTTTAACCATAAGCACGTCAGCGACACTAGCTGTACGTAACGACTACCCAGGTATTGAGTGAAAGGGAGGCCGACGAGCAAACTCATCCAGAAACCTCTACTAAGCCTGACAGTGATAATATCCATACATTCCGGTCCATTCATCTATGAGTATCACATATCGAGTCTTGGGATGGATAAAGTCAGACCCCTAATAACGTGACATTTAGTGATGGTATGAAGCCCATCACCACCTGAGAAACTACCGATCCTACATCAGTATTTCTCGACTACTTTGGCCAAGAATTTCTGTTGTTGGACACCCGTGCACAATCGCGACATCAACCCCTAATACCGGGAGAAACGAATCCCCTGACGATTCGCTTACTGCCTCCATGTGGCTCGGGACTGTACCCAACTAAAACCTATTTGCATGAATCCTTTGAGCCGTGGTAGGGTAGTAATCAAAGTACAGTGGGAACTCACACGGGACAAATGACGATCTTAGGTCGATAGACTAACCTGTACACATGTCACCAGGGAACTGCTATCTGACAATAGGTATAATACCAACTAACAGGTTCCCGGTGAGTCCGTCCGGTGTACTCATAACCCAATGAGCACCTGTATACATCTTAGGCGAACAAACTAACACCAATGGCTTGTGAGACCGGCCACCATCCCTCGTCGGGGTCTCGATCAGTATACACTAGTCTACTCTCGGAGTATCGATGCCCAGTCTCGAAACTCCCAAGACTAGGGACATTTTCAGGATGTGCTTATAAACTACCTAGCTCCCACGTATATAATCGCCATCATAATGCTGGTAGTCAAGCAAGAATCCTATGGGCTCTATCAACATGTAATAGTGATCTGTAATGTCACCTGAAGCATGTACACGATGATAAAGACAAACCAGATAGCAAACTATCATATCGAGTAAGACCGTTCTACCGGTATAGGTCCTCCCTCAATCATTGCAATCACATGCCTGTGATCCAATAATTGGCTTGAGGGCACTATAGCCAACAATCTCCCACTTGCACTTAAGGCCAATTATTGTGGTGTCGCATACTCACAGCCCGTGTGAAACCGAACACCCAACTTCTCTACTAATCAGTTTCACAAAGCTTGTTTGCAAAACTATTGTGTTCGAGAAATACCCTCAGTGAGTGGATTCGCTCCAATGTTTCTTTCTGTATCTCTCTATATCTCAACTTCGTGGAGAAAGCTATCTCCCGAAATGAGCAATACCTGTCTTAGAATATGTCTGGATATCTGATACGACCTAGTTCACAAATGAACTCTAAATCCAGCAAACTTCTTAGACTGTATTGTCCACTGAATTTAATCAGTATCTTGCAACATGCCTCCCTCAGTATCCGCTTGGACCACCTGTCCAAACTACCGCCCCTCAAAAGAGGGAAAACTAAAACTCTAACAGCCGCTCTGTCATCCAGGTCACCTTGGAAGCCTGGAATGATAGTCGTCTCCTGAAGGAGGCTGCTGTTACCATATCCAACGAACATCTACATGTGTTCATAAACTTCTTTGCAACGTTTCTCCAGGATTGGATCAATATATATGTCTAATGCAGCTAGTGCAAAAACAACATCTGGTGTGGTTCTTGACATCTCACGATTGACTTAATTGCCTAAGCAAGTGATATGCCAATTATGTACATCCCTCACCCCTTTAGTCTGTAAGACGCCTTTTGAGAGGGTGAATCCATCACCTGCAGGTACACCACTATGTCAGGAGTCGTCCATTCTTAAACACCTTTAGAATAGTGTCAAAATACCCAGATTGGGAAACTACCCAAATTTCACGACCCGAAATTTAGTTCGTGACCGGCACTTAAATCACGTGACGTCTAAAGGCGCAACGTAAATTAAGTAAGACGAAGCCCAGAAATCTAAACCTTTTAAAGAAAATAAAAGAGGTGAAATTTTGAAATAAAGGTATGATGAAAATCAAACATGTTTCTTAAATGCATAGATAATGGAACATGAAAAAAGCAAGTGGATTTTACTAGTTGAAAAACATGTTTCGTCTTTTAAAAATTTGGGCAGCACCTCCCTCGTATACTTTGATCCAAAACCACATATACATGATAATATAAAAGGGTTCCCCAAGCAGGAGCTAGCTCTTCGCCAATCGGCGGAATCACAACCACGCAAGTCATAAATATATGTATACGACGCCCAATGGGAAAGATCAACACAAAGGATAAAGAATAAAGCAAGACATCAACCCACTAAGCGAACATATAACCCATCGCTCTAAGTCATGTTAGTTATGTATAAGCCCTAGAGACCATTGTTGTACATATGATGTGTATTATAATGGATGCTTTGATATATATAGAGAGGACTTTCTTGCTCGATATGATAGTATGCTATCTGGTTTCACTTTGTCTTAACATGTTGACTTGTATTAGTTTACTGTCTTGCTCTCACATGTTGATAAAGCCCTTAGGATATGTACTCGACTACTAGGAATATGATGAGATCATACTAGTGGGGCCAGGGTAGTCCATGAGTACATCCTATAACTATTCCTAGTCGAGACTGTATCGAGACATGGCATCGATACTCTAGAGTAGACTAGCGTACACGCATCTTGACCCATATGATGGGCGATGGATAATCCCATATCCATTGTTGTTGGACATCAAAGATGGTGTACGGGTGCTCAGTGGAGACTGGGTACACTGAACGGACTCGCCGAGAACTCCTAGATGGTATTATACCTATCGTCAGATAGCAGTTCTCTGGTGACACTGGTACAGGTTAGTTTGTAGACCCGAAATCGTCATAGAGTCTTGTGTGATTCCCACTGTGCTTTGATTTCCACCTTACCACGTCCAAGAGGGCGTGCAAAACGGTGGCTTTTGGGTACAGTCCCGAATCACACGGAGCAATGAGCGATGGGAGGGGTTTCGTCTCTCTCGGTATTGGGAGTTGATGTTGTGTTGTATTCGATTGGCTATAACTGGAAGTCCCTGACCTGGGCTGATTTGGAGTGCTACTGGTAAGTGTTATCAATAGTTTCTCGACCTGTTATGAACCATACATCTACACGACTTATCGGTTACTGGGGTCTGACGTTTACCACCCCTAGACTAGATATGCAACATATCAGACGAAGAGATCGGACTGTACGGGAGTGTTACTGATTGGATTCACAGGAGAATGTACATGCTTGCTTGTTGATCTTCTGATCATTCAATACACGGGTGGCTGTTATGTTTAGCTGACCGCTTACAGCTTGTGGGTGTTTGATATGATCATCATCTACTGCCGGCGTATTGATGATTCTTTAGAGTCCTACACGGAGGTTTCCTGGCTCAGGCAAAACGGAGTAGGGGCACTTATGCAATATGTGCGAGACCGAGACTAATACGATATGAGATACCGTATTCTATTCTCGCGATACGTGATATCGGCCAGGTATATGTGATATAGCCCAGTCATCGGATCAAGTGTTGATTCGATAAAATTGTACTTGTTATATTAGCCGGTTATATGTAATGTAGCTGGGTTATCGGATCAAGTGTTGATTCAATAATTTAATGTATAATTTTATATGAGATATATTACGTTACATTAACTAATATAAGCTCTCTTTGTTGATTCTTTTTCTCACTTGGATAATACATTGATGTATATGCGATATATGTTAATTGTATTATTTTCTTTTGTTACATTATATATTATATATGTGATATATAATATTGTAACGTGCTAGGTTAAAATTGCAATTAGGGTTTATGAGACTTGAACCATGCTATGGTTAGATTAGGGTTTATAATTATTATTAAGGAAATATAAATAATGGTGGAATTATCCATGGTTGATATTTTGATGGAAGCTTGTAGGCTTCTTTGACTTTATCCACCATTTTTGTCTTCCTTAAGATATTTGTTGACCTAACTAAAACCATAGCAAATGGTTAAGTCTCTACAAGGGTTAAGGATGCTATCTTTAATCCATGGTTGTAATTCTAACCACACAATAATTCATTATTCATCACAAAAGCTTTCTTCTTCATCTTCCTCCTTTTGAAAAAGCTTTCTAGCTTTTTGTGTTGTGATGATTTAAAGTGAGAAATTGAAAATAAAAGAGAGCAAAATTCCTACTTCATCATCCTCATCTATTCTAGCCACTTAGATTAGTGTGTTCACTTCACTAATACTTAATTAAAGAAGTGAGAGCTTGGGTTTGAGATTCTTCAAGGTAGATCATCTTCGAAAAGGAAGACTTCAAGCAAGATGCCTCATTCACCTCATGGAGCCTCACTAGAGTCCGGGTTCATGATGATCGCAGCGAAGGGACCTTAACACGGAGCTTATGAAGTGAAGGAATAGACTACAAAGGTTGTAATCCCAAACTCTTAGAAGTAAAGTTGATTACATGCAATGTTAACTTTAATTCTCTAGTTCGATTACTTGGTTGGTTTGTTTATCACCCCAAAATTTTTAATATAACATGTTTGATGCTTGCCAAAACCTTGCTAAGGTGCTAAGCTAACCCTATAGTGGTATCAAAGCCAAGCTAGAGCATCAGGCGTTGTTTAGACGAAGTTAGAAGTCCGATCGAACTCCGAAAACCCTAAATTTCCTACTTTCTGTAAATTTTTCGAAAATTTGAAATTTTTCATGTTAAAAATATTCAGAAAATCATGTAGGGAATTCTATGGACACACCTGAAGAATGAAACCCTAACTCATCTAAGTGACCGCGGATCCGCGACCAAAACCTGGTTTTGGCGGCGGATCCGCGGCGCCACTTAAGAGGCTTGGGTCGGCCCTTCAGCTGTTGGTCCGTAGGTACTGTGGTATGTCTCTGGTTAATTCTAACTGTGCTCAAGTGTTGAGCTCTCTGGGAATTTTTTGAATCTATCGAATTATCTAATTTCGCCTAGTTATCTGTGATGATTATGTGTTGCTGTGATATGTTATATTGGATCGTCGTGTATTGAATAGCCAGGGGTTTTATGTGAGATGAGAGTTTTTATTTTCATTAATGTAAAATTCTTTTGTATGTAATATTCTTTTATTGGGTCACTTCCGGGTTGAGGATGATGTCACCATTGTATATTATTTACTTTTCCGCATTAGGATAGACCCAAACTGGGGAGCACAAGTAACCGGGTTCTAGGGTCCAGTGGGAGAACATCTCAAGGAGTCGAGACCGGGTCTCCTAACCCTAGAATTGGCAGGGTTACATGCCGCTCTCGTAGGGGTCTAGGGATGTGGGTTTGGCTATTCATCGCGACCGTAGAAACCGTGTTTTATAAAGGCTCAAAATATACGAACGTCCTAGTATATCCAATATTTCATATATTGACGTCTGCTGCTGATATATTGTGATGTGATTATTTTATATGCGTGAGACGAATGCTTATACAATATATATGATATATAAATATTACAGCTTTCGTTTCTTCTGTGTTGCTTAGGAAACTTAAATGATGGGATCTCATTAATGAGATTACTGGAAAGAAAAGAAACCTAAAAAATATTGTAGAATCAAATTTTATAAAAAGGGTAGCTCTAGTTTTTGCTTTGCATAGCGGTATTCCTTGTAGAATATCCAGCACCTTATTTGATAAGGAAAGAGCCGAGATCCCTTCACCGGGAGTGACCTCTTTAGCAAAACTGGCAGTTGCTCCAAACCCACGGTTTAGTTTTTGATTGCTTCCATAGTTCTTTCTTTGCACAGCGGTATTTATGGAATATTCTGCACCTTATTCGATGAGGAAAGAGCCGAAATCCCTCCCCCGGGAGTGACCTCTTTAGCGAAACTAGAAAAGCCTAAAAAACACTCCTTTTCAAAATCACTTGTTTCTACAACGATATCAAGTTCATTACGCAAAAGGATTTCTGAAAAACCTGTCGTAGCCTGATTTTTAGGATACGTGCGTGTTCAAGTTCTGGTTTTAAATACCGCAATCAAGACGGTTTCGCTTGTAGCTAGCCGGTTGAGTACGGGTCGTCTGCAGGGAGATGGGAGTCTTTTTCAATGTGTTTTAACGAGTTAAGTCCGGTTTTTCAGATTTTGTTGTGGTTATCTAAGTGTTAAGTTGATATTTAAAGAGAGCTTGTTAGGGTTAGGATTAGGTTAGTTTGAGTTAGGAGTTCTCCACATCTTTCGTTGCCCCTCTTAATATCGGTGTTACGGTAATCGGCAACAACGGGGATTAGCACGACTAGGAAGGAACTTGCGAGTATAAGCTAGGCTTTCCAACACATAAGTCCTTCCCTTTGGTGCTTGTCCGTCCGTTCTTGGCTCTTAGCCATAACCTCCTGGTTAATTCAACCACAACCGGTCTCACTACGGAATCACCGCTATCATGTAGGATAGGGTGCCGTAAGGAGCGGATTGTGGTTCAATTAACGGGAGTTGAATTAAGCTGTTGGGCAAGGAAAGAGTGAGAGAGATTTCCTTCTCTCAAACTTCCCTTATCCTACCCTAACAAGTATAAAACTACTCACACTTCATGATACGGAAAAACAAAACAAAACAAAAGAGGAAGATAGAAAGAAAGAGATTAGAAGAATACGGCTAGCTATTTGCGACCTCACCTTGGCGAGGATCAAGCGTAAGCATCATCGTCGTATGTAAGGATAAAGAAAAAAAGAGAAGAAAGAAACAACAAGGAAATAACAACAACTACTTAACGAATTTAAAGTTACAACAATTATAACAAAAGTAAGACAAGCATGATAATAAAATGATCTTCTTTATTCACCATTCCTCACTCACAAAGCTCACTACAAGTTTAATAGAGAAGAGATGAGAAGAAGAAGAACATGTAAACTAAAACCTAGAAAAAAGAAAATACAAGAATTGACCCTTTCTTTCACAAAGTTCTGGGCTATTTATAGGCCAAAAAATGAAAACCTAGGGCAACCACCAGAACCCAACTGAAAATACTAAAATACCCCCCCAAAGCACTTTTCGTTTGGCGCCAGAACGGCCGCGGAACCGCGGCCTAGACCCCCCTTTGGCCGCGGTTCCGCGGCCGTTTAGATGAATTGGGGCTCTGTCTTTTTGGTGGTACCCTGGTTTGATGTGAGCTTCAATCTGGTATATGTGTTTTCTCATAATTGCTTCACGAATTTTCCAGAATTTCTGTTGATCATAAAGGTGATTGAAAGTGGATCTTTTGCCCATGATTTCCTCGGGCACCGCGTAGATTTGTTGGATTTGGTGCTGCCTTGTTCTTTGTGCATGAAGGTGACATTGATTTGCCATTTTGTCTTCCTAAACTGGTATCTGGCAACATACGGATGAAGAGCGGAGACCGTGTTTTCTTCAGTGGTTGGCAGGAACCCGGGTTTTGTCGTGTTTTTTCCATGAGTTCCACCGTTTAGAGCCGAGAACCTGTATCCTGCAATTTACTAGCAAACACGGCTCAAGAGTATCTACCGATATGCAAAAGTGATAAAAATTGGGCGGTATGAAAATGCAAAAATCTGTTATGAACAAATACCCCCAAACTTATCATTTGCTTGTCCCGAGCAAATCCAATTTATTCACAAAAATTTCCTAACCTCACTTTCGCAGGGAACGCGATTGCACTGAGCATGTGCAACAAGCCGTTAAACCTCTAGGTGTCCCTAGTAGGAGGAGTGTTGTCTCCTGAGGGTTTTCAGCGGATACTACCCACAAAATCCGGTCAAGTTGGTTTCGTAAAATAACTAAGATTCAAACCCTAAAGTTTTGTTTCAGAAAATAATAATTCTATAATCCTAAGTCTAGACTATCGAACCTTTATTTTTCACACCTTGCTTCTTATTTAACTACAGATTTTATATGTCTTTACGTGCAGTGCAAATAGTGTTGTTAAATTCCAGAAGGATCGATTAAAGTCATCATATCGCACAATAAGGCCCAGATAACAATTTTAAAAGGATCACATAAGTTTTATAAAGAGTTAAGCATTTTTCAAGTTTCGTTTTCCAGTAAGGTTTCAACTTTAGAATTTCTATCTTCCATAACAGGAAACTAAGTCGTATTTTTCACTCCACCTTTTTCTTGTTTTCATTTCATACACACCTCTGTGAACGTGCGATAGTCTTTATCATAGAATAAAACCTTCATATCTCCGCTAAATTTTTTATAAAAGCCTGTCTTTTATCAAGATTATTCTCACACAAAGAACCGTTAGGAATTTTAACTCGGAGAGAACACTTGCTTGACTTTGTTTTAACCTGGACTTTCTAGGCTTCTTAGCGAGCTTTGGGCCAATGCATCCAAACCAGTTGGTTTTAGGGCATTAGGTGTAGAAACACCCCAGCGGACTTAATTACTCAAGTTACCTAGGTCCAAAAACAAAAGACAATTTGGCGTGAAAATCAGATGATTTAATACGAACGGAGATATAACCGGCAGTTCAATTATTTTTTTGGATAAAAGACGTGTTTAGTGGGTTTGGTGTGTAATCATTCCAATTAAGTTTCAGATGGGTTATTTTTCAGACTTAGCTCCAATTACGGCATCAATAACATTCCTTCATATTCGCTTTACTTCATAAACTATTCTTGACATTACTTATTTCAGAACAAACCTAT
Organism: Agapanthus africanus; assembly: GCA_030015575.1. Classification (NCBI taxonomy): domain Eukaryota; kingdom Viridiplantae; phylum Streptophyta; class Magnoliopsida; order Asparagales; family Amaryllidaceae; genus Agapanthus; species Agapanthus africanus. The sequence continues at coordinate 127,418,247 of JASDDO010000016.1, read as the reverse complement.
TTGATCCTCAGAAAATCATTTATCTGTTTAAAAGTTTAAACATGAAAGACTTGTCATCTAATTCCCAAAATCTTACGACACGTGTAGTGTGATGTAAAGACGTATATCAGCTATAGTTAACTTCAAAGGAGAGTTATCTTTTAGGTTTTCAAAATCCAAACATAATATTTAGTTATTCCTATTTTTTTTTCAAACAAAAACCGTCAAATGTTGAATCAGAGTTCTTCCACAAGCTAACTTGACAAAAAAGTTTTTAAATTTTTTTTTAGAAAATTTTCAAATTTTTATGGATTTTATGGATATTAATATGCAGATGCAAAATATACATATGAATGCGAAGGTAAGAAATGCATACCGAGCGTACCCCCAAACTTAAACTGGACAGTGTCCTCACTGTCGTAGCATGAAGAGATCAGTTGGAAGGTTCAAAATTGTCGGTTAGTGATACACAATTTTTATTTGTTTTTGTTTTTAAAGAAAAGAAAAAGAATATACACAAATATATACAAAATGGTTTGTACATACCCCCAAACTTATTTAGAACAGTGTCCGCTGTTCTTGGCTGGATAACCGAAGTTTGGAGGTAGGCAGAGGAAGATCATGCAGGGTAAACCGGCTCCTGTAAGAACAGGAGCTCCTCTGTTGGTTTGGCGCTAAGGTACGGTTTGCATCGGTGTCGATTTACCTTGAAGAGTGAACCGTCCTTTGGATTTTCCAAATCCACAGCGCCCTGCGGATACACATTCCGCACAAAATACGGCCCTTTCCAGCGAGATCTGAGCTTTCCAGGATGGAAGTGAAGTCGGGTGTCGTAAAGCAGTACCTGCTGACCAGGTATGAAGGTTTTGCGCAAAAGGTGTTTATCGTGAAACACCTTCGTTCGATTCTTAACGACAACCGCGTTATCGTAAGCCTCATCCCTAAGCTCGTTCAGTTCGTTCAACTGCAGCTTCCGATGGCTGCCCGCGTCCTCGATAGACAGATTCAGCTCTTTTATCGCCCAAAATGGGCGATGCTCGATTTCGACAGGTAGGTGGCAGGCTTTTCCGTACACAAGCCGATACGGAGACATGCCAAGGTCGGTCTTATAAGCGGTTCTAAATGCCCAAAGGGCATCAGTGAGTTTCAGCGACCAATCCTTACGTTCTTGGAAACTGTCTTCTCCAGTATCTGCTTGATTTGCCGATTTGAAACTTCGGCCTTCCCGCAGGTTTGGGGGTGGTAGGGCGTAGAGAGCTTATGATTAATGGAGTATTTCCGCATCAAGGCTTCGAAAGTTTTATTGCAGAAATAACTTCCATTGTCGCTAATGATCGCTCGGGGGTGCCCAAACCGTGAGAAAATGTTTTCTTTAAGGAACCTAACGACAACCTTGTTGTCGTTAGTTCGGCTGGGCACAGCCTCGACCCATTTAGAGACGTAATCAACAGCTAGAAGGATGTACAAGTTCCCAAAAGAGCTGGGAAACGGCCCCATGAAATCTATCCCCCAAACAACAAAAATCTCCAGAACCAAGATCGGTTGGAGCGGCATCTCGTTCCTCCTGGATATCCGGCCCATGTGTTGGCACCGGGAGCAAGTCTTGCAATAGTCATGAGCATCTTTGAAGAGTTGTGGCCAGTAGAAACCACATTGCAAGATCTTCTCAGCTGTCTTTCTGGGCCCAAAATGCCCGCCACACGCTTGATCGTGGCAAAATGACAGCACACCCTTGAATTCCTCATCAGGGACACACCGACGAATAATCTGGTCGGGACAGTACTTGAACAAGTAGGGTTCGTCCCAGTAAAAGTGTTTTACTTGGGATAAGAAGCGAAGTCTGTCCTGACTTGACCATTCGGTCGGTAGTAATCCCGTGGCCAAATAGTTCACAATATCTACGAACCAGGGTTCGCAAGATACTGTCAAGAGTTGTTCATCCGGGAAAACGTCGTTGATTGGAATTGGAAGCGAAGGCGAAGAAGGAAGTCGTGAGAGATGGTCGGCAACTATGTTTTCACATCCTCGTTTGTCCTTAATGACAAGGTCAAACTCTTGAAGCAAGAGGATCCAACGTATTAACCGAGATTTTGCATCTTTCTTCGCAAAAAGATGGCGCAGAGCTGAATGGTCCGTGTAGACAATGACTGGAGAGCCGATGAGGTAGGGCCTGAACTTTTCTAAAGCAAATACAACAGCCAAGAATTCCTTCTCAGTTGTTGTATAATTGAGTTGGGCGTCGTTCAGGGTTCGGCTTGCGTAAAAGATTACGTGCGGCATCTTGTTGATGTGCTGTCCAAGGACAGCACCGATGGCAATGTCGGATGCATCGCACATAATATCGAATGGGTGCGTCCAGTCAGGTGAAGAAAGAACGGGAGCAGAAGTGAGTGAGCGTTTCAGTGACTCGAATGCAGTCACACAGCTCGAGTTGAAGTCGAAAGGCGTGTCCTTGGCCAGCAAAAGCGTCAAGGGCCTAGCAATCTTGCTAAAGTCCTTGATAAACCGTCTATAGAAACCAGCATGGCCAAGGAAGGCTCGGATATCTCTGACGCATCGGGGAGGAGGCAGATTGGAAATGACCTCAATCTTTGCTTTGTCAACCTCTATGCCATTTTGCGAGATGATATGGCCTAAGACAATACCTTCGCGCACCATGAAGTAGCATTTCTCCCAGTTCAAAGTGAGATTCTTGTCCTTACATCGGGTAAGGACAGCGTCAAGATGCAGCAAACACTCGTTAAAGGAGTCGCCGAAGATGGAGAAGTCATCCATGAAAATCTCTAGAAATTTTTCCACCATGTCAGAGAAAATTCCCATCATACACCGCTGGAAGGTAGCGGGTGCATTGCATAACCCAAAGGGCATGCGTCGATATGCAAACGTGCCGAAAGGACAAGTGAAAGTGGTCTTGTCCTGGTCTTTTTCGGCGATTGGAATTTGATTATAGCCGGAGTAGCCATCAAGAAAGCAGTAGTACTCGTGTCCGGCCAATCGTTCAAGCATCTAGTCAATGAAGGGTAGCGGAAAGTGGTCTTTCCGTGTTGCGGCGTTGAGTTTTCTGTAATCAATGCAAACTCGCCACCCAGTTTGGGTGCGAGTAGGGATTAACTCGTTCGCCTCGTTGGTTATGACCGTGATGCCCGACTTCTTGGGGACAACATGAATGGGGCTAACCCACTGGCTATCAGAGATAGGGTAAATGATACCACTATCTAGACATTTGACGATCTCCTTCTTCACAGCCTCCTTCATGACTGGATTAAGACGTCTTTGTGGATCCCGGGCTGGTTTGGCATCATCCATCAGATGAATGTGATGCTCAACGATCAGGGGACTAATCCCCTTGATGTCCGCCATGGACCAGCCAAAAGCTTGCCTGTTGCTGTGCAAGACCGCCAGAAGGGCTTTCTCTTGCTCTGGAGCTAGAGAAGCCGAAATGATGACAGGGAAGGTCTCGTTCTTACCTAAGTAAGCATACTTAAGGTGAGACGGCAACGGCTTAAGTTCGAGCGTTGGAGGTAAAATGATGGAAGGCAAGACTGGTGCAAAGGTCTCGAACTCAAAGGATTCCAGCAAAGGTTCAAAACGAGTGTAGGCAACCGAGTCGGATGGTTCAGGTAACTCATCCGGAAAGTCGAAGGATTCAAACTCGGGTTGTGCGCAGCTAAGATCGTTCGAAAACGTGAAACACTCGTAGTCGTTGTCGGGCGCAGAAACAGCAGCAGGTTCGAAGAGAAACGCACTAGTGGCGTCAAGATTATCGTGATCAAACAGAAACTCGTCGAATTCACACTCTTCTGGTGTGATCTCCTGGATCGAGCAGACGTCCAGTATATGAGCATTAGGTTCGGCGGGCTGATTCCCTAACCTAAAAATGTTGAGTTCAATCGTCATATTCCCAAAAGAGAGGTTCATTGAACCATTGCGACAATTGATCACAGCATTTGAGGTTGCGAGAAATGGGCGGCCGAGTATCACCGGAATTTGATTCCGGGGGTTAGCTACAGGCTGTGTATCTAATACAATGAAGTCAACGGAGAATATGAAGTCCCTGACTTTTATCAACACATCCTCTAGCTCACCCCTAGGGTGGGTGATCGATCGGTCGGTCATTTGGAGAGTGCAGTGTGTGGGTTTCAACTCTCCAACGCCTAATTGCTCGTATATTGAATATGGAAGCAGGTTAACACTGGCACCAAGATCTAATAGTGGCGGTTGATGTTCTTATCCCCAATGGTAATTGAAATCGTAGGACAGCCAGGGTCCTTCCGTTTTTGTGGTAAAGATTGGGTAAGGGCATCACTCACAGCACTAGCCAAAAAAACTTTCTTGGGTACCTGAGACTTCCTCTTTTTCGTGCACAAGTCCTTTAAGATTTTCGCGTAGGACGGGACTTGTTGGACAGCATCTAAAAGAGGAATGTTAATGTTAACTTGCTTAAATAACTCCAGAATCTTCTCCATTTGAGGATTTTGTTTATTAGACCTCAACCGGTTTGGAAATGGAACATTTTTAAAATTGGTTGAGTCTAATGCTGGAGGAGGAGATTGTGGAGTTGGAACGGATCCCAGAATAGGTGTTTTCGTGGAGTGAGAAGTGGGTCCGTTCAGAGCAGAAGAAGAGGAAGGAGAGCCTGTTGAAGAACGGAGAATAGGCTCGGAAGACGAAGAAGAAGAAGAAGAAGAAGAAGCAGCGGCGGCCGGGGTGTCATCGTTGATCCGTTTGCCAATGTTGTTTTGCAGCATCCTCCCCGATCTCAGTGTAGTCACGGCACTCACATTATTGTTTTGTTGTTCAAGAGCAACATGTGCATTATGTGGGTGACCGGGATTTGGAAGTGGCTGGGACGGGAGCTTCCCCTTCTCTCGCTCGCTTAAGGCCGCGTTCAGCTGTGCAATCTGGGCCTCGATGGTTTTGATGCTTTGCCCGTGTGCGGCAGTGTGTTGCACTAAAGATTGAATCGAAGACTGGATGTTGGCGGTGGATTGAGTCGATTGTTTAACAAACGCCTCCAGACTTCGCTCGAGCGAGGAAACCTTATCGTTGTTTGACGGAACAAAGTTGTTTGGTGGAAAAGAGTTGTTGGGTGCAAAGTTGTTCGTCTGGTTTTGGAAAGGTTGGGATTGGAAGGGCTGCTGATACTGCGTTTGTTGTTGCGCTTGTTGTTGCGGCGGAGGGGCCCTTTTGAAATTGTTGCCCTGGAATTGATTCTGATACTGATTCCAGGCGAAATTGGGGTGGTTCCTCCAACCGGGATTGTAGGTGGAAGAGTATGGATCATTCCTCGGTCTTTGCTGGAAGGCAGCATTAACCTGATCCTGTCCTTGCGAGGGTGGATTGTAAGGACACTCTTTGGTCAAGTGGGAAGGATCGGAACAACAAGCGCAGATGGTACGAAGGGGGAGAACAGGGGCAGGAGCAGGAACAGAGAATTTGCTTTCTATCGCTTCAAGCTTTCTTGTTATAGCAGCCATTTCAGCTTTCATCGCAATAGAGACGTCAAGTTGGTGGATTCCTACCCTAGACTGACCGGTAGAAGTGGAGGTAGAAGAAGAAGAAGAAGTCGGTCTGGTGCTCTCCCACTGTAGCGTTTGCTCCGCAAGGTCGTCAAAGAACTGCCACGCTTCCTCGTCAGATTTCGATAGGATGTTGCCCTGACAGATGGTTTCCAGCAACTGCTTCGTTGCTGGGTTCAGTCCCTCGTATAAGGTTTGGCAGAGCTGCCATTTCTCTATACCATGGTGAGGACACTGAACAAGAAGGTCTTTGTACCGGTCAAAGCACTTCCAGAAGGGTTCAGAAGGAAGCTGGGAGAATTGGTTGATTTCATTTCGAGTTCTTGCGGTCTTATGATTTGGATAGAATTTTTTCAGAAACGCTTTAACAAACTCGTCCCAGCTGGTGATTGAGTGGGAAGCGGTGCTATACAGCCATTTTTCAGCGAGATCGCATAAGGTGAACGGAATGACCCGTAGACGTATAGCATCGTCCGACAGCTGGGTGGTTTTCATCATGGCACAGACGTTTTGAAATTTGTTGATGAAGATATAGGCATCTTCAGATTCAAGCCCATGAAAACGTGGAAGCATGTTGATGAAATGGGGCTTAATTTCAAAGTTGTCCCCATTGGCCGGAGGAAGAGAAAGGCAGGTGGGAAGTGCAGAACGGGTGGGATAGAAACGATCCTGGAGCGCAATTCGCTGCGGCGCTACAACAGGCGGAGGTGGTGGGAGATTGGTCTCCGTAGGAGGTGGAGCCAATCCAGCGGTGGTCAAAGAGATGTTCGGATTAAATCCCGACATCGCGGAAGAAGAGGTTGGTGAAGGTGAAGGTGAAGGTGAAGATGTATGAACAGAATTCCGGTCAACGTCGGAGTTGGCCGGCAAAGGAAGGGGTGAAAGAGGTGTGGACGGAGTATCGACTTCGGAGTCGATCGCGTAGTCGGTCGCGACTAACGTAACGCGGACTAGACGGGCGCTAGTGTCCCGAGTCCAAGCAGACATACACTAAACGAGTTTAGTATAGTCAAAGCGAAGAAGGTGAGGGTAAGAAAACGTCAATGAAGAAAGGCGATGGGTGGTGGGTGAAAATGGATTTGGCGACAAAAGGGCAAGTTTTTATAAAAGTTTTTGATTTTTGATTTTTTCTTTTTAGAAAGATTTTTACAGAAATATGTACGGAAATACGGCTTAAGCAATCACAAACAAGATATGCACAATCACACCTAGATCTAGGGTAACCTAGGTCTACTAGACCTGCTCCTGAACTTGATTGTCGAAGTTAAACAGTGTCGAGAAACATGCTTAAAAATACACTGATCACGAGGCCAGGTAAGTGCAGAGATAAAGGGAGGTTGTCCAACGCTTTCGCGAAGTTCCTTAATTAAATAACCCTTTCTCTTTCGGCGGTTTCGCCTTTAACACTTTCCTAGACACCCCGTAAACAATATACGGTTAAGCGAGGTTCTAAACACGGTTTATCTTCTCCTAATGAGCGCGAAGTCCTTAGGGCTGAAGTCTAGTATTTTTTAATTTACAATGGACAATGCATATGCTTTAGTGATTTTTGGGGTCCTGGGAAGGGTGATGAAATCCCCACCCAATCTGGATTGGTTTCAAGCCCCTTAAGTCCGTATTAAAGAAATGCAAAGCAGTAACAAATCAACTGCAAACAATTTTTATTTTGCGGCGCAAAGAATCCTGCACAAGAACAGTTTATTGGAAGGGGGAGAAGAATTTGCGCAAAGAAGGCTGCAGAAAACACAATTCAGTGGAGTTCAGAGGAGTGGGAGAAGCAAGAGAGACTCACCAAGAAAAATTGGTGCCCTGAAGCCACCAAATGGCCGCGGTTCCGCAGCCAAACACCACCTTAGGCCGCGGTTCCGCGGCTATGTAGAGGAATTGGGGCTCTGAAAAATTTGGGTGTCCTTTGTTGGGTGTCCTCTGCTTGTCTGGATTTGCTGAATCTTGATTTGCTCACTGTAACTGCTCCAGATTTTCAGTAGACCGTTTGCTTCATTTTGATCCGTCGCGGTGTAGCCGCGAACTGTGGGTCTATCTTCCCACGGCTTTGGCACTGTACTTGAACTCCGTATTATCCGACGTCTTTGGCGCCGATCTTGAACTTCGTATTTTCCTGCGCACTTGCACAAAAACTAATCAAGAATAACAAAAAGATTTTTTTTTACAATGTATATTTTTTTTTGTTTTCTTTTTTGGTTATATTCACAAGTTAACCCGAAATTACACAAAGAAATAAACTACCGTCTCCCCGGCAACGGCGCCATTTGATTATTAGGATACGTGCGTGTTCAAGTTCTAGTTTTAAATACCGCAATCAAGACGGTTTCGCTTGTAGCTAGCCGGTTGAGTACGGGTCGTCCGCAGGGAGATGGGAGTCTTTTTCAATGTGTTTTAACGAGTTAAGTCCGGTTTTTCAGATTTTGTTGTGGTTATCTAAGTGTTAAGTTGATATTTAAAGAGAGCTTGTTAGGGTTAGGATTAGGTTAGTTTGAGTTAGGAGTTCTCCACATCTTTCGTTGCCCCTCTTAATATCGGTGTTACGGTAATCGGCAACAACGGGGATTAGCACGACTAGGAAGGAACTTGCGAGTATAAGCTAGGCTTTCCAACGCATAAGTCCTTCCCTTTGGTGCTTGTCCGTCCGTTCTTGGCTCTTAGCCATAACCTCCTGGTTAATTCAACCACAACCGGTCTCACTACGGAATCACCGCTATCATGTAGAATAGGGTGCCGTAAGGAGCGGATTGTGGTTCAATTAACGGGAGTTGAATTAAGCTGTTGGGCAAGGAAAGAGTGAGAGAGATTTCCTTCTCTCAAACTTCCCTTATCCTACCCTAACAAGTATAAAACTACTCACACTTCATGATACGGAAAAACAAAACAAAACAAAAGAGGAAGAAAGAAAGAAAGAGATTAGAAGAATACGGCTAGCTATTTGCGACCTCACCTTGGCGAGGATCGAGCGTAAGCATCATCGTCGTATGTAAGGATAAAGAAAAAAAGAGAAGAAAGAAACAACAAGGAAATAACAACAACTACTCAACGAATTTAAAATTACAACAATTATAACAAAAGTAAGACAAGCATGATAATAAAATGATCTTCTTTATTCACCATTCCTCACTCACAAAGCTCACTACAAGTTTAATGGAGAAGAGATGAGAAGAAGAAGAACATGTAAACTAAAACCTAGCAAAAAGAAAATACAAGAATTGACCCTTTCCTTCACAAAGTTCTGGGCTATTTATAGGCCAAAAAATGAAAACCTAGGGCAACCACCAGAACCCAACTGAAAATACCAAAATACCCCCCCCAAAGCACTTTTCGTTTGGCGCCAGAACGGCCGCGGAACCGCGGCCTAGACCCCTCTTTGGCCGCGGTTCCGCGGCCGTTTAGATGAATTGGGGCTCTGTCTTTTTGGTGGTACCCTGGTTTGATGTGAGCTTCAATCTGGTATGTGTGTTTTCTCATAATTGCTTCACGAATTTTCCAGAATTTCTGTTGATCATAAAGGTGATTGAAAGTGGATCTTTTGCCCATGATTTCCTCGGGCACCGCGTAGATTTGTTGGATTTGGTGCTGCCTTGTGCTTTGTGCATGAAGGTGACATTGATTTGCCATTTTGTCTTCCTAAACTGGTATCTGGCAACATACGGATGAAGAGCGGAGACCGTGTTTTCTTCAGTGGTTGGCAGGAACCCGGGTTTTGTCGTGTTTTTTCCATGAGTTCCACCGTTTAGAGCCGAGAACCTGTATCCTGCAATTTACTAGCAAACACGGCTCAAGAGTATCTACCGATATGCAAAAGTGATAAAAATTGGGCGGTATGAAAATGCAAAAATCTGTTATGAACATAGCCCTCTGACATTTCAGATAAGGAATATTTAGTATTCGTGCTGCATTTGTTGGCTTTCGTCAAGACGTAGTGTGCGGTAGCTACTTACTACTTATCTGTAGCAAATGATGCGATTGGATTAGGGTATTCGTACGGCTTTGTTGGCTTTCGTCAAGGGTCGTGGGGGAGGGTTTAATTCAATCATGAAATGTACGGGTTGAACTTGACTTACAGACTATGGTTTATTGGCTTTCGTCAAGGTCATAGCACGTTAGGGGTAAAAGCATTATCAGGAATTTCAATTGTTGAAATTTGCAATGAGATTGCATACCTGCTATGAGATAGTTGGATCCCGATACCCACTGCGAGTAAGAGTTACTCCTGGGAGAGTTTTACACAGGACAATTAGCCGATCAAGTAAGTGTCTAGAAAGGTGTTAACGGGGTAATGCCTCTGGGAAAATGAGGTTTATTTTAATTAGGTCCGTGAGAAAGCACGGGGAACCTCCCTCAAAGTACCAACACTGGCCTGGCCGAAAGATTGGTGAACTTGTAAAGGTGTAATTAATCCCGGCTAGTCTTACCTTTTTTGGGTTTGAAGGAAGATTTGATAAAACCAGCAGGAGCCATCCTGATTAGATAAAATAATAACCAATAGAATCTTGCAAGGACGCACGCTAAAGTGCTTTCTTCTCTCTCTCTCCAGGTAGCGACCATGTTAGGCTTTAATCAAGATAATAATATGGATGTATTGACTGAACCCACTTGTTATACTGAGAAGGGGAACGTTGGTTCCGTTCTTTCTTATAATTATTATAAGACTGAACAGGAAATAGGGGAATACCAGAATTCACACGTCGCGCAAACGAAGAATAAACATTTTGATGCATCTTCTTCGGATGTGTTAGTTACCGAGAACTGTTTCTCAGTTCACTCTACGTCCTGGGCATTAGATACCGGATCAGGATCCCACATATGCAATATATTGCATGGGCTAAAGAGAGGAAGAGAACTGGGAATGGGTGATCATTCCGTAAGAGTAGGGAATGGTGCAAATGTTGCAGCCAAAGCAGTTGGCGAATATCACCTTGTATTACCAAGTGGTAATGCATTGATTCTGAACGAATGCTATTACATACCGAGCATGATATGCAACATTATATCAGTTTCTTTATTAAGTAAAGAAGGATATAATTTTGTAGTATAGGATAATGTTATGAACATCTTCCTGAATCAAAAGTTGATTGGATCAGGCTCGTTAAATAATGGCTTATACGTTCTAAATCAAAACACAGTTCTTAATATACAGAACACACACAAGAGGAAAAATTCAGAAATGAACGAATCTTTCTTATGGCATTATAAACTTGGTCATATCAATGCGACACGACTTGCTAAGTTACATAAAGATGGTTATTTAAATACATTCGAATTATCATCTTATGAAACTTGCCATTCATGTCTCAAAGGCAAAATGACCAAAACTCCGTTTAGTGGACACGGAGAAAGAGTTACAGAACTCTTGGGACTGATACATAGTGATATATGCGGTCCCATGTCTACACATGCCAGAAATGGTTCCTCGTACTTCATTACATTCACTGACGATCTCTCAAGATACGGACATGTGTTCCTGTTGAAACACAAGTCTGAAGCTTTTGAGAAATTCAAAGAATATAAACACAAATTCTAGAACCAAACGGGTAAAAGTATTAAGACACTTCGATCTGATCGAGGAGGAGAATGCTTGAGCAATGAGTTCCTGGACCATCTAAAAGAGAATAGGATTCTCTCTCAGCTTACTCCTCCTTATACACCACAGCACAATGGTGTATCGGAGCGGAGGAATCGCACCCTATTAGATATGGTGCGCTCTATGATGAGCACTGCTGAGTTACCTATTTCCTTTTGGGGGTATGCGCTTGAGACAGCCATACACCTATTGAATATGGTCCCTACCAAATCAGTGCCTACCATTCCATATGAGATATGGAAGGGGAAGAGACTAAGTCTTAATTATATTAAGATATGGGGTTGTCCGGCCTATGTCAAAGGGCACAATCTGGACAAACTCGAGGCAAGGTCTGTCCTGTGCAAGTTTGTTGGATATCCTAAAAACTCACAAGGGTATGTCTTCTACCACACCGAGGGACAAAAAAGTGTTTGTTTCTCGGCATGCCACCTTTTTGGAAAAGGAATTTCTTGGAAAAGAAATTAGTGGCAAGGAGGTAGAACTGGAAGAAATTCCAGCTACACAAACTGCAACAGAAGATTTGGTGGAACCAGAGGATTCAGTAGTTCCCGACAAACCCCCACCTCTCCGCCGATCTAGTAGGGTTCCTCATCCACCTGAGAGATACTATGGTTTTCTCATCGATGGTGGGAGCGAGGATTGCATCATGGAAGATGATGACCCGACTAGTTTCGAGTAGGCCATCACGAGTGGTGACTCTGTGAAATGGCTGGATGCAATGCGATCTGAGATGGAATCCCTGTACACCAACAAAGTTTGTACTTTGGAAGTTGCTCCTGAAGGGGTAAAACCCATTGGGAGCAAATGGATGTTTAAGAAGAAACTTGGTGTAGATGGAAAAGTTGAGACTTTCAAAGCTAAACTAGTTGCAAAGGGTTTTCGTCAACGACTAGGTATGGATTATGATGAAACCTTTTCTCCAGTGGCTATTCTTAAGTCCATCCGGATCCTACTTTCCATTGCTGCATTCCATGAATACGAAATCTGGAAAATAAATATTAAGACCGCCTTTCTAAATGGTGGTTTAGAGGAGTGCGTGTACATAACTCAGCCAGAGGGCTTCGTAGACAGTGGGAGTAACGGAAAGGTATGCAAGCTGCTTAAATCCATCTACGGATTAAAGTAGGCATCACGGAGTTGGAACACCTGTTTTGATGTTGTAGTCAAAGAGTTTGACTTCATCAAAAACGTAGATGAACCTTGTATATACAAGAAGGTGGCAGAGAGTAAGGTTGTCTTCCTCGTATTGTACGTGGATGACATACTCTTGATAGGAAATGATGTTCCTACGCTACACTCGGTCAAGCTATTCTTATAACATAGATTCTCAATGAAAGATCTAGGTGATGCCTCCTGTGTTGCGCCACGGCAGCGCCCCGGCCGTCTATCCGAGGCCAAAATGCGGAATCAAAATTTTCTTATCTTTTAAACTGGCGCTACCGCGGACAATATACCCGGATCGTAACCATTAACCTAATGCTAGCTAACAAGAGAAGGGAAGAGAAGTATACCGAGTGATCCGAGTCCTCCGGTCTTCTCGTCATCGTCTCGATCTCCCGCGGAAAGTCTTGTCTCCACATCGTCGCCTCCTCGCCGGAAGGGCACCACATCGCTTGCGTCTTTTACGGGCTCCCGCCTCAATACCGAGGCAACCCGTGCATGAAGCCGGCAAGTCGACATGCCCAAGAGATGCTGTAGAAAGTAGTGTAGAGGCTATGTCTCATTTGGGTTTGTTGCCTTTGAAGATGATGGAGGAATCAAGATAAGAAAAATGGTGCTTGCATTTTTCTTGACATGAAAAGAGATCAAAAACTACACTCTCAAAATGAAGCTCTCCTCTTCTTTTCTCTCAAATGTCTTCAACCATATTCTAAAATGAGAATGGTGGAGGAAGAAATACAAACTCATGAAGGGAGGTGAGTGTAGGATAAAGCAAGAGGTGACCATATCCTAAACATCATCATAACAATCTCACATCAACTTTCATCTCATTTCTAATCTTCATAAAGCAAGAATTGATGAAGGAAAAGAATGGTATCTAAAGATGATATCATAATAAATACATATGCAAGAAACCCCCTCCTCAAATGTAATTTGCAAAACTGCAAATTACCCCCTCCATCAGAAAATTCCGGCCGGGAAAGAACAAAGGAAAACCGGTCGGAACGGAATGCAAACTGGCAACTCTAGAAAACTGGTCCCGTAATAAATTACAGGAAAACCCCGATACTGTGCATACACACCTGCATCTGTATTCCGACCGGATACAAATGCAATGAGACAAAATCTACACTGTACTAAACTAGGATCCGGCTTAAACCAAAGCCGGCTAGTAATATCCGTCCGATCCTGATCCGTGCAATACCGCACGTATCTGATCGAACCCTGCCATATAACTATACGGCCACTAGTACAAAACTGTCCGATCCTGATCCGTGCAATACCGCACGTATCTGATCGGACCCTGCCATATCTCCATACGGCCTCTATAGCGTTTCGCCCGAAAGCTTGAGTAACTAAAAGTGTGGTGGACTCTAAAGTCTCGTCAATACTATGGCTGTGGATTTAACCACTAGCACGTCAGAGGTATTAGCCAATACGTGACGGGCCACCAGCTATTGACCAAAAGGGACGTCGATGAGCGAACTCATCCTGACATCCTACTGAGCCTGTCAGTGACAATATCCGTACAGTCCGGTCCGTTCGTCTATGAGCATCGCATGTCGGGCCTAAGGGGTTGGTAAAAGTCAGACCCCCAAAAGCGGTACAAGTCGTGTCGGAGTGTAGCCCAGAACACCCTGAGATACTACTGGAATACCTACCAGTAAATCTCCTGCCTCGGCCGAGGGCTTTGTGTAATGGCTCTCCTAGACACAGCGCGACCTCACCCCCAATACCGGGAGAGACGAACCCCTGCAGATCCGCTCACTGCCTCCATGTGGCTCGGGACTGTACCCAACTAAAACCTGTTTGCACGACTCCTTTGAGCCGTGGTAGGGTAGTAATCAAAGCACAGTGGGAACTCACACGAGACAAATGACGATCTCAGGTCGATGAACTAACCTGTACACATGTCACCAGGGAACTGCTATCTGACGTCTGGTATAAGACCAACTAGCATGTTCCCGGCGAGTCATGTCCGGTGTACTCATAACCCAATGAGCACCTGTATACATCTTAGGTGAACCAACTGACAGCAGTGGCTTGTGAGACCGGCCACCGCCCCTCGTCGGGGTCTCGACTGTATACACTAGTCTACTAATGGAGTATCGATGCCCAGTCTCGAAACTCCCACGACTAGGGACCTTTTAAGGATGTGCTTATAGACTACCAGCTCCCACGTATATGATCGCCATCATACTGCTGGCCGTCAAGCAAGAATCCTAGGGGCTCTATCAACGTGTAATAGCGACCTCTCAGGTCACCTAAAGCAGTACATGATGATAAAGATAAACCAGATAACATACTATCATCTTGAGTAAGACTGTTCTCCTGGGATAGGTCCTCCCTCAATCATTGCAATCACGAGCCTGTGATCCAATAATTGACTCTGAGGTCACTATCTCCAACAATCTCCCACTTGCATTCAAGGCTAATTATTGCGATGTCGCATACTCACAGCCCGTGTGATACCGAACACCCAACTCCTCTACTAGTCAGTCTCACAAAACCCGTTTGCGAAACTATTGCGTTCGAGGAATAGCCTCAGTGAGTGGATCCGCTCAGATGTTTCTTTCTATGTCTCTCTATATCTCAAGTTCGCGGAGAAAACCATCTCCCGAAAAGAGCAATACCTGTCTTAGAATATGTCTGGATGTCTGATGGGACCTAGCTCATAAATGAACTCCAAATCCAAACTTCTTAGACTGTATCATCAACTGAACTTAATCAGTATCCTGCGCCATGCCTCCCTCAGTATTGCCTTGGACCTCCTGTCCAAAATACTGCCCCTCGTCAGAAGGAAAAACTATAACTCTGACAGCCACTCTGCCATCCAGGTCACCTTGGAAGCCTGGAATGATAACCGTCTCCTAAAGGAGGCTGCTGCTATCATATCCCTAGAACATCAACTTATGTTCTAAACCTGCTTCCGACTGTTTCTCCAGGATTGGATCAATATCAACTTATTGCATCTACTGCAAGAACAACATCTGGTGTGGTACTTGACATCTCATGATTAACTCAATTACCTAAGCAAGTGATCTGCCAATCATGAACATCCCTCTCCCCTTTAGTCTGCAAGACACCTTTAGAGAGGGTGACTCCATCACATGCAGGTACACTACCGTGCCAGGAGTCATCCATTCTAAATACTCATAGAATGCTGTCAAGGTACCCAGATTAGGAAACCACCCAAATCTAGATCTAAAACCATAGATCTAGTAACCAGAATGTCTGATATAATATCCAAATCCTGTGTGGAGAAACCACTATGTGACAACCAAAGTATAACCGATCGTAGTATAGGAATTTCATTTCCTACTCTGTGTATGTCATCCAAAACCAGGACATCACACCCTACTACCTTCTCAACAGATCCATCCCCTATTCTGATGAAGTCAAACCTATGACTGTCACGTCAAAAATAGATGATCTATCTCCGCTACATCTGCTTTAGTCTATAAATAGACATAAGCCTGATGTCCACCAAAGCTTCCGCTGCTCCCACTGACTACGACAACCCTATGGCAGAGTCATATAGATGTGCACTTCCAAAGCTAGTTTAGAACGACGCTATACTCATCCTCCTGCCGGGTCTCGCAGCCTGGAACAACAACAATGGCAAGTGTGGGTAAACAAGAACTTCCCTGTCACCGTCCTTGAGGCTACCGGAGTACCTCTCGGGTGCTTGAAGTTACCCACCGTATCTGTGGAGTGGCCAATGGAATGTCAAACCAGATTGAATCTTTAGGTTCCTTATCAAATCTTCAGTAATCGTTTGCGGTTCTGGAATCACTTCCAATTCTACCATACTCCCACTACTGTTTTCTAAAAAAACTTTTTCTTTTAAAAATGTGGCGAGTCAAGAACAATATCACTATTGATCTTCCAGATGGTAGAATGTCAACCCTCGTCATAGCCTGGGTCAACCCACAAACAACCATTACAGAAACGTGCCTAGAGTTGTCCAGTGTCTGGTTATAAGCATAAGCCGGACAACTCCCCGTACCTTAACATCGTTAAGATATGAACTGTTCTATATCCAATATAGAACCAGAGGCACTGATTTAATTGAACCAGATTCAAATCATGCAGCTGTCTTCGGTGCATGTCAACGAAATGGAAAAAGGCCGATCAGCGTCACTCAACTTAGGAATGCTTCCAATTATGAGCAACACGAAAGAGAAGCAAGTTCTCTTAATCATTACTATCAACTGAATACCATACACAAGTATCTACATCTTCGATCACTTTGAAAAATCCCGATACTTGCAATACCTGGTTCTCTACTTTATCCAAATACCTATAACTTCTCAAAATTCGGACCCTGTGTTTCTACGAAACACTTGTCTAAAAACTAGAGAAGTCATAAGTAAACCGAATATAGTACGAGGACCATCCCCTCTGTCCTGATGGACCCTAGACAACATACAATACTCTGTATAAGTCCCTTGAGTCTGATAACTCATTGACTGTGTGTCGTAAGTTGAAAACTGTACTTATGGTTAAGAAGAATTACACCGCTGTTTAATGCTCCTTACCTAACCATCCACTGATATAGGTAAATGTCATCGACATAACTTCAAAAGGTATATCTCACTCTATAAAAATAGACGTACAGATATATCAATTTGAAATTGGTGCATAACCGCGGATATTCAAAACCAAATAATTGTCGACCGGCAAACAACCCAGGTGATTTTCTCAAATATCACTAATTACAACGAATCCCGATATAATGAGGATAATCACCCAATTCCCAATAACTTACCCCCACTCATCATCTGTAAAACAATACAGATGTGAGAATCATACCTGGTAAACACATACCCTAGAGCAAGTGTCTAACTGGGAAATCAGTTTTCCTTTAACAGTACACAGTGAAACTGAAACATTGAAATGTTTCGATGGGGTATCCTGGTATTCCTAGTAATGCCTCTTCCATTATCCAGATTCACAACTGTAACCGTATAATTCTTTGCCACCTTTCCAAATCCCTTTATATGTCTTTAGTCATTACCTTCTGCACACCCCTTTAAGCCAAATGGTTTTCTTCCTTCCCTACCGTTCGGCACCAGCCTATGGTTTGGAAGAAGACTATCCAATAAGCATAAAGGGTGTACTGTCCTAATCCTAGGAGCACTCGCAACGCGAGAGAAGGTGAAGATAAAAGACACCTGAATGTACTTTATTCCTATTTCTCCTGAACTAGGATCCATCCTCGAAAGTTCGAGTTCGTATATAACCATATGATGGATTATCCAATCAACTGGGATCTTCGTAGTGATACGGAGTGTCCTGGAGAAATACAAAGGTGATTTAAGATTGGCGAAGAAATACTTGGTTTGGTCGTGAATAGCAGTCGCATTTTACTTTGCCGTCTTACTAATCCCTTGCTTTGTCTTAACTTGATACCTTCTGTACACCATTTAGGCTAACTGGTTTTCTTCATTCCCTACCGGTCGGCACCAGCCTATGGTTTGGAAGAAGACTATCCAATTTGCGTAATAGGTGTACTATCTCCTAAACCAAGGAGTACTCACAACTTGAGAGAAGGTAAAAGGGAAAAGACAACTGAATAATCCTATCCGTTTTCTCCAGAACCGGAAACCATCCTCGAATTCCTTCGAGTTTGTATATAACCATACGATGGTTTTGTCCAATGGAAGTGGACGTTCGTAGTAATACGGGGTGTCCTGGAGAAAAGGGTAAACGTAGGAGTGGCAATGAAGTCTGCAACTCTGACAATCCAAAAGCCAGTGTTAAGAAGGTTCGGTCAACTTGGTTACTGAGTCATAGTCTTAGGGCCGGGTCAAAGGTCGCTGCCAGAGAGAGAGAAAAGAAACACTCAGCGTGCACTCTAACCTAGATCAGAATGGTTACCAATTTATCTAATCAGGAAAGCTCCCACTGTACCTCAAATTCTCCTCCAAACCTGAAAGAAGAATTAGTCGGGGTCACCCGAGGAGTAAACTAACTCATCAGTGGGAATCGGGATCCAATTATCATCGCATGATAACTTGACGGAATCCACTCAAGTCACCACACTCCAGAAGGTATGCGCATGCCTGGCAAGTTTCAGTTCTTTTGAAACTCCCGATGTGATTTTTACCCCTAGGACCCAAGTGACCTTGACTGAGCCAACATATCAAAGGATCCTAGTCAAGTTCAACCCGTCATTATCTTGATTGCATTAGACCCACCGGCACGAATCCTTGACTGAGCCAAAATGACCGCACGACTGTCCTAACCAATCTCATATCCATGCAACAGAAAAGCACTACATAGCTACCGAACACTACGCCTCGGCTAAGCACGACATACGCAGTACGAATACTAAGTAATACTAATCTGAAATGACGGAGGGCTACGAATGGTTTTTGGCGAAAAACCTTTTACCGTAATGAACTTGATATCGTTGAAGGAACTGGATAACTTTTTATAAAAATATAGTGACGAAAACCTTTGCTAAAGAGGTCACTCCCGGTGAAGGGATCTCGGCTCTTTCCCCGTAGAATGAGGTGCAGGATATTCCAACTGAATACCACGATGCAAAGCAAAAGTAATCGGCTACAGTGAAGTTAATGCCCTGACGCAAACTTCTGTCCAAGGGGTCACTCCCGGTGAGGGGATCTCGGCCATTGCCTCGTCGACTGAGGAGCAGGATATTCCAAATGAATACCACGATGCAAAACAAAAGTGAACGTCCTTGCAATAACAGCTTTTTGAAAAGTGTTCCAACAACATCAGAATAGGTTTGTTTATCTTGCATTGATCCGAATCAACGCAGTCCCATCAATGGATCACACCACAAAGAACGAAAATATACTGATGTACGTATATGCCATCCGCATTCGCCACTGGGTCCCGTCATTACCCGTTAGGTTAGCTGACTAACGACAGAGCGGGGACTGGACTAGCGCGGATGCAAAACATATACAACATCTACTAATATATATACCAATATATTATATTTCGCTCAAGGCGTGATAAAATGCAACATCACAGAAATATACAGCATCACAGAACAATACAGATATCTGGAAGCCCCGGGTTTCACAGAGCCGCTGCTGAAACCCGACGTTTCCCTGGTCGTGTGGATAGCCTGTGCAATGAAATCCTAGACCCCTACGGGTGCGGCAAGTCACCCGCCAAGACCTGAAGCGAGGCAGTCCCCTCCAGCTCCGTGAATGGACCACCCAGCACTTCACGGAATCCGGTAACTTGGGCACCCCTCCTGGGTCAACCTGTACCCCCTACGAGTGCGGCGAATAGCCCGCCAATCCTGGAGTGAAGCCCCCTCCGTCTCAATGCCATGAGATGCGGGCCCGTTGCCCTCTAGAACCCGGCTATCCGTGCACCCCTCCGCGGGGTAATCCTAGTACAGAAAGTAAAATATATATACACCGGGTACATCGACCGCAACCAGGTCGTTCCCCAAAAGAATAATACAAACAGGAAGTGACGGCAGTCCACATGTCGGACGCTCGTCCCGCAATATGAAATGTACATATAAAACAAAACTGTACTAACATTGCATCCAGGCTATCCCCCACGACCGATCCGCAACATCACAGCATAAACACAGAACATGAACGTGAATATCACGTTCGCAAATCCGTCTAAAAGGGCTATAGCAGATAGACTGGATTTACCGATCGAGTGACATTCACGGTCGCAGATATAATGTAAATACTGTGAACTAACATGTTTAAAATTTTCGATCGACTGAATTTTCCGAAGTGGGCCCCAAGCACAACTGTAGCACTCAAAAACATCTGGGCCCAAAAAGAATATACCAGAAACCCTATTTTCATGTCAGTAAACCACTGTAGAAATTTGGTACGGTTTGGCCGCAAAACGGCGGCGGTTCCGCGGCCAAAACGTGGTTTTGGCCGCTAAACCGCCGCTCTACAGTAACATCAGCGTACCAAATTTTCACAGAATTCATAAAAAACCCTGCACGTAATTTTCCAATGTACTAAATAATTTTTAGAGCAAGGAAAAAATCGACAGAAAGTGCGACATGGAAATGTGGTTTTTGGAAAATCCGATCGATCGAACTTGTAAACACGTTAGAGCAAGCTAGACAAGGTTAATGGCGTGGCTCTGATACCATGTTGCGCCACGGCAGCGCCCCGGCCGTCTATCCGAGGCCAAAATGCGGAATCAAAATTTTCTTATCTTTTAAACTGGCGCTACCGCGGACAATATACCCGGATCGTAACCATTAACCTAATTCTAGCTAACAAGAGAAGGGAAGAGAAGTATACCGAGTGATCCGAGTCCTCCGGTCTTCTCGTCATCGTCCCGATCTCCCGTGGAAAGTCTTGTCTCCACATCGTCGCCTCCTCGCCGGAAGGGCACCACATCGCCTGCGTCTTTTACGGGCTCCCGCCTCAATACCGAGGCAACTCGTGCATGAAGCCGGCAAGTCGACATGCCCAAGAGATGCTGTAGAAAGTAGTGTATAGGCTATGTCTCATTTGGGTTTGTTTCCTTTGAAGATGATGGAGGAATCAAGATAAGAAAAATGGTGGTTGCATTTTTCTTGACATGAAAAGAGATCAAAAACTACACTCTCAAAATGAAGCTCTCCTCTTCTTTTCTCTCAAATGTCTTCAAACATATTCTAAAATGAGAATGGTGGAGGAAGAAATACAAACTCATGAAGGGAGGTGAGTGTAGGATAAAGCAAGAGGTGACCACATCCTAAACATCATCATAACAATCTCACATCAACTTTCATCTCATTTCTAATCTTCATAAAGCAAGAAATGATGAAGGAAAAGAATGGTATCTAAAGATGCTATCATAATAAATACATATGCAAGAAACCCCCTCCTCAAATGTAATTTGCAAAACTGCAAATTACCCCCTCCATCAGAAAAGTCCGGCCGGGAAAGAACAAAGGAAAACCGGCCGGAACGGAATGCAAACTAGCAACTCCAGAAAACTGGTCCCGTAATAAATTACAGGAAAACCCCGATACTGTGCATACACACCTGCATCTGTATTCCGACCGGATACAAATGCAATGAGACAAAATCTACATTGTACTAAACTAGGATCCGGCTTAAACCAAAGCCGGCTAGTAATATCCGTCCGATCCTGATCCGTGCAATACCGCACGTATCTGATCGAACCGTGCCATATAACTATACGGCCACTAGTACAAAACTGTCCGATCCTGATCCGTGCAATACCGCACGTATCTGATCGGACCCTGCCATATCCCCATACGGCCTCTACAGCGTTTCGCCCGAAAGCTTGAGTAACTGAAAGTGTGGTGGACTCTAAAGACTCGTCAATACTATAGCTGTGGATTTAACCACTAGCACATCAGAGATATTAGCCAATACGTGACGGGCCACCAGCTATTGACCAAAAGGGACGTCGATGAGCGAACTCATCCTGACACCCTACTGAGCCTGTCAGTGACAATATCCGTACAGTCCGGTCCGTTCGTCTATGAGCATCGCATGTCGGGCCTAGGGGGTTGGTAAAAGTCAGACCCCCAAAAGCGGTACAAGTCGTGTCGGAGTGTAGCCCAGAACACCCTGAGATACTACTGGAATACCTACCAGTAAATCTCCTGCCTCGGCCGAGGGCTTTGTGTAATGGCTCTCCTAGACACAGCGCGACCTCACCCCCAATACCGGGAGAGACGAACCCCTGCAGACCCGCTCACTGCCTCCATGTGGCTCGGGACTGTACCCAACTAAAACCTGTTTGCACGACTCCTTTGAGCCGTGGTAGGGTAGTAATCAAAGCACAGTGGGAACTCACACGATACAAATGACGATCTCAGGTCGATGAACTAACCTGTACACATGTCACCAGGGAACTGCTATCTGACGTCTGGTATAAGACCAACTAGCATGTTCCCGGCGAGTCATGTCCGGTGTACTCATAACCCAATGAGCACCTGTATACATCTTAGGTGAACCAACTGACAGCAGTGGCTTGTGAGACCGGCCACCGCCCCTCGTCGGGGTCTAGACTGTATACACTAGTCTACTAATGGAGTATCGATGCCCAGTCTCGAAACTCCCACGACTAGGGACCTTTTAAGGATGTGCTTATAGACTACCAGCTCCCACGTATATGATCGCCATCATACTGCTGGCCGTCAAGCAAGAATCCTAGGGGCTCTATCAACGTGTAATAGCGACCTCTCAGGTCACCTAAAGCAGTACACGATGATAAAGATAAACCAGATAGCATACTATCATCTTGAGTAAGACTGTCCTCCTGGGATAGGTCCTCCCTCAATCATTGCAATCACGAGCCTGTGATCCAATAATTGACTCTGAGGGCACTATCTCCAACATCCTGCATTTTGGGAATCAAGATCTAGACGGATACTGGGATTGTCCCAATCCAGGTACATTGACACCATACTAAAGAGCTTTAGTATGAAAGAATCCATGCGTGGAAACTTACCCACGATCTCTGGACTCACTCACTCCAAAGAGATGTCTCCTAAGACTGATTTGGAGAGAACTCGCATGCAAGGGATACCCTATGCTTCGGCAGTAGGCTTTATCATGTACGTGATGCTATGTACCAGACCCGATGTAGCATACTCACTAAGTGTAGTGAGTAGGTATCAAGCAGATCCAGGAGAGGATCACTGGACAGCTGTGAAGAACATTCTCAAGTACTTGAGAAGGACTAAGGAGATGTTCTTGGTGTATGGTAACGGAGAACTCCAGGTGGAGTCCTTTACCGATTCGAGGATCCAGAGTGATAAGGACGACTCTAAGTCGCACCCGGGTTTTGTCTTTACCCTCAATGGAAGGGCGGTGTGTTGGAAGAGTTCGAAACAGGAAACCATGGCAGACTCGACAATGGAGGCTGAATACATCGCTGCCACCAATGCTGCCAAAGAGGCTGTCTGGATAAACAAGTTCATCACTAAACTTGGTGTGGTTCCGTCTATTGAGCATCCAATACCTTTGTATTGTGATAACAATGGAGGTGTGGCTTTGGCCAAGGAACCCAGGTCCCATCAGCGATTCAGGCATATTCTGAGGCAGTATCACCTGATCCGGGAGATAGTTGATCGCCGGGAGATCGAGATCAGAAGAGTTGAAACAAAGGACAACACCGCGGATCCACTCACAAAGGACATACCCCAGATACATTTTGAGAGATTCTTCGGGTTGTTGGGTATGAGATACTATAACAGCTGGCCTTAGTACGAGTGGGAGATTGTTAGTTATGTATAAGCCCTAGAGGCCATTGTTGTACATATGATGTATATTATAATGGATGCTTTGATATATATAGAGAGGACTTTCTTGCTCGACATGATAGCATGCTATCTGGTTTCACTTTGTCCTAACATGTTGACTTGTATTAGTTTACTGTCTTGCTCTCACATGTTGATAAAGCCCTTAGGATATGTACTCGACAACTAAGACTATGATGAGATCATACTAGTGGGGCCAGGGTAGTCCACGAGTACATCTTATAACTGTTCCTAGTCGAGAATGTATCGAGACATGGCATCGATACTCCAGAGTAGACTAGCGTACACGCATCTTGACCCATATGATGGTCGATGGATGATCCCATATCCACTCGTGTTGGACATCAAAGATGGTGTACGGGTGCCCAGTGGAGACTGGGTACACTGAACGAACTTGCCGAGAACTCCTAGCTGGTATTATACCTATTGTCAGAAAGCAGTTCTCTGGTGACACTGGTATAGGTTAGTCTGTAGACCCGAGATCGTCATAGAGTCTTGTGTGATTCCCACTGTGCTTTGATTTCCACCTTACCACGTCTAAGATGTAAGTCCATGCTACCTCTCCCGGTACTTTCGGGCATGCGGAATTTGGTGAAAAATGATTTTCTAGAGGCGGTAACATGGACTCAAAACCGGATCTTTGTTAAACTACTAACTAACAACCTAACAAGAGTTTACCTACTCGGTTAGGGGCTATACCTTTCTTGAACTCCTTCTTCTTCGACTCCTCACGGTGTACGGATCGGCCTCACCACGTCGTCTCCTTGCGCCGAAGATCGATCCACCCGAAAGCTTCTACCTTTAGCTTCTTCTTCGAACTTTGAAGAAACTAGTTCACTTGGTTTGCCAAACCTTGTGAACTAGAGTGAGTAGAGGAGAGTGTGATGGGATTTTCTCTATGGTTCTTGCTTCTCAACACATGAGACAAGTGAACCATAGACAAGAGAGAGAGCAAGAGGAAGAGGGTGAGAGGAAGAGAATGAGAGAGCTCAAAACCAAGAGAGAGAAAGACAATGAAAGAATGAGCCTCTCTTTTCTCTTTCACCCTCTCATAATCCAAAAGCATCATAAGCCATAATGTTAATCAAGTATTATGTGATGGTTCATATCATGTCAAAGGCAATATCATTTCCATGCACTCATTTTGCAAACTACAACAAGTAAGGAAAAGTCTTTGCATGAAAATGACAACCATTGTGATGATGATGGTCAACTAGTCCAACCTAGTCAACCGGTCAACAAAGTCAATAAGTCAACAAAGTCAACCCCTCAACAACCATGTCACTATAATACTTAATTAATATTATTGCTAATTATATATATATATCATATTCTCATTATGGTTGAGCAAAAAGTCAATAGTCAACAGTCAACGGTCAACAACCCTAATGAGAATCCTCTGCCTCTGTCTCTCCGTCAACTGTGCATACACACCCGCATCCGTGTTCTGAGGAACAAGAATACATACTGGATAAAACCAATCCCAAAACGTACACTAGGATCTGGCTTAAACCAAAGCCAGCTAGTGTTAACTGTCCGGACACTGTACGTGCACAAGTGCATGGATGTGACCGGACCCTGTCGCAAAACCATGCGACCTGTCGCAAAACCATGCGACCTCTACTCTTTTGCCTAAAGGCGAATAGCTTTCTGTGTGGGACTCTAAAGACTCGACACTACGCTGGCAGAGGGTTTAACCACAGACCGCAAGTGGCACTAGCTGTGCGTAACGGTCCCCAGGTAGATGCCGACAAGAAGACTGACGAGGTGAAACCCATCTGAACTCCTACTGAGCCTGAATGTGACAATCTCCGTACAGTCCGGTCTGTTCGTCTGATACATCGCATGGCGGGCCTAGGGGGGCGGTAAACGTCAGTCCCCTAATAGCGGTACAAGTCGTGTCGGAGTGAAGCCCAATACACCCTGAGATAACAATGGAAGCCTACCAGTATATCTCGCTTGCCCTGGCCAGGGACTACTCGTGTAATGGCTCTCCTAGACACAGCGCGATGTCAACCCCCAATACCGGGAGAGACGAATCCTGTCTAACCGTCACTGCATCCAAGTGCTTCGGGGCTGCACCCAACTACTACCTGTTTGCACGACTCCTTTGAGCCGTGGTAGGGTAGTAACCAAAGTACAGTGGGAACACACTCGAGGCGAAGTGACAGTGTCAAGTCAGCGGACTAAGCTGTACTCATGTCACCTGGGAATTGATAACTGACGATTGGTATAATACCAACCGGTCAGTTCCCGACGAGTCCTGTCCAGTGTACTCATAACATAACGAGCACCCGCATACTATCTCCAGTACGACGTACTGATGGCTGTGGGACAGACCATCTCCCACTCTGGGATGAGAAGCGCATGCGCCAGTCTACTCCGGAGTATCGATGCCCTGTCTCGATAGTCCTGCGACTAGGGACCTGCATAAGGATGTGCTTATAGATTACCCAGCCCCCACTAGTGTTACTGCCATCACAACGCTGGTAATCAAGCAAAGATCCTAAGGGCTCCACTAATGTGTATAGGTGATATACTAAAATAAACATATGTACACATTGAAGCAGAAACAAACCAAGTAGCATACTACTATTTTGAGCAAGATTGTCAATACAAGGTGAATATCCCAAGCTTCCATTAAGTAATATACATACTAGTATGATACAGTAATGGCCTCTAGGGCATATACACTAACAATCTCCCACTTGCACTAAGGCCATGTACTGGCATATCGAAGACCTATCATCTCGATCAGCCGCTCGAACTGAGTCTGGGGTAGGGCCTTCGTGAGTGGATCTGCAGTGTTATCTTCTGAATTTACTCTCTTTACCTCGATCTCCCGGCGATCAATGATCTCCCTGATCAGGTGGAACCGCCTCAAAATGTGCCTGGACTTCTGATGGGACCTGGGTTCCTTCGCTAAAGCTATAGCGCCGTTGTTGTCACAATACAGCGGTATTGGATTAACACTGGTAGGAACCACCTGAAGTTCCGTGAGGAACTTCTTCATCCAGACAGCTTCCTTTGCGGCATCACAAGCTGCTATGTACTCCTCTTCCATAGTTGAGTCAGCAACGGTTTCCTGCTTGGAACTCTTCCAGCAAACCGCCCCTCCATTGAGGGTAAACACCTAACCCGACATCGACTTGGAGTCATCCTTGTCACTCTGGAAGCTGGAGTCAGCAAAGGCCTCAATCTGGAGGTCTTTTCCGCCATACACCAAGAACATCTCCTTAGTCCTTCTCAGGTACTTGAGAATGTTCTTTACCGCTATCCAGTGTTTCTCCCCTGGGTTCGACTGATACCGGCTTACAACGCTCAATGCGTATGCTACATTTGGTCTGGTACACAACATCTCATACATTATAGAGCCTACCGCATAAGCGTAGGGTATAATAGACATGCGATCCCTTTCCAAATCAGTCTTGGGAGACATCTCTTTGGAGAGGGTGATCCCGTGACAAGCCGGTAGATTACCGCGCTTGGAATCTTCCATACTAAACCTTTTCAGTATGGTGTCGATGTACCTTGACTGTGAAAGTCCCAACATCCTCTTAGATCTATCACGATAGATCTGGATCCACAGAATGTAGTTGGCATCGCCCAGGTCCTTCATGGAGAACCTCTGCGACAAGAATCCTTTGACTGGCTGTAGCATAGGAATATCATTTCCTATTAGGAGAATGTCATCGATATACAAGACGAGGAATACCACATTTCTCCCTACAATCTTACTGTAAATGCATCGTTCATCTGGGTTTTTGACAAAGTCGAATTCTTTGACAGTATCATCAAAGCAGATGTTCCAACTCTGCGATGCCTGCTTAAGTCCATAGATGGACTTGAGCAACTTGCACACTTTACCGCTGCTCCCACTCTGAATGAATCCCTCTGGCTGATCCATATAGACGCACTCTTCCAAATTTCCATTTAGGAAAGTCGTCTTTACGTCCATCTGCCAGATCTCATAATCGTGGAAGGCAGCAATGGCAAGAAGGATCCGAATGGATTTAAGCATGGCTACCGCAGAAAAGGTCTCGTCATAGTCCAGACCAGGTCTTTGACGAAAACCCTTTGCAACGAGCCAAGCTTTATAGGTTTCAACCTGCCCATCTACACCAAACTTCTTTCTGAAGATCCATTTGCAGCCTACGAGTTTTACCCCTTCTGGAGCAAAGTCCAAAGTCCAAACTTTGTTGGTGTACATGGACTCCATCTCGGTCTGCATTGCATCCAGCCATTTTACCGAGTCACCGCTCTGAATGGCTTGCTGGAAGCTAGTAGGCTCATCATAATTAACTGTACAATCCTCTCTATCCCCGTCTATGATAAAACCGAAGTATCTCTCGGGCGGATGAGACTGCCTATTACTTCTGCGGAGCGGCGTAGGAATGTCCGGTTCTCTTGAAACGTCTGGTTCATCCAAGCTTTCAGTAACAGCTTGTGGTTCTGGAATTTCTTCCAGTTCTATTGCGCCCCCACTTATCTGATTTTCTAAAAATTCAGTTTCCAAGAAGTGGGCATGCGGAGAACCAAAAACATTTTGTTCTTCTGCAGAATAGAAAAGATACCCCCTAGAGTTCTTTGGGTATCCCACAAACTTACACAGTACTGAGCGTGCCTCGAGCTTGTCCGCATGCCGCTTTTTTACAAAAGCTGGACATCCCCATACCTTAAGATACTTAAGACAGGGTTTCTTCCCACTCCACATCTGATATGGGGTGGTAGGCACAGTCTTCGTTGGAGCCTTGTTCAAGAGATATGCAGCTGCTTCTAGTGCATAACCTCAGAAAGATCGCGGTAACTCAGCCTTACTCATCATGGAACGAACCATATCCAATAAGGTCTGATTCCGCCTTTCCGATACACCGTTGTGTTGTGGTGTGTATGGAGGAGTAAGTTGAGAGAGAATTCCATTCTCTTTTAAGTAGTCCAGAAACTCGGCACTCAAGTATTCTCCACCTCGATCCGATCTTAGAATCTTGATACTTTTGCCGGTTTGTTTTTCAACTTCATTCTTGTATTCTTGAAATTTCCCAAAGGCCTCGGATTTGTGGTTCATTAAGAAGACATGTCCATACCTAGAGAAATCATCTGTGAAAGTAATGAAGTATGAATAACCACTTCGCGCATGTGTAGACATTGGACCACACACATCACTGTGAATGAGTCCCAAGAGCTTGCTCGCTCTTTCTCCGCGTCCAGTGAACGGAGTCTTTATCATCTTTCCCATGAGACAAGATTCACAAGTGGCATAAGACTGATACTCGAACGGATTCAAGTACCCTTCTTTATGTAACTTAGTTAATCGTGTCTCATTAATGTGACCCAGTCTACAATGCCATAAGAAAGCCTGATTTGTTTCCGGAGACTTTCTTTTAAGTGTGTTCTGGACACTGAAAATCTGAGCTTGATTTAACACGTATATTCCGTTCTGTAATGTACCTGACCCAATCAGAACTTGATTTAGGTGGATGTGTACTACATCGCTTACAAAAGTAAATTCATATCCTTCCTTAGAAAGTAAGGATACAGATATGATATTACAAGTCGCACCTGGTACATACAAACAGTTACGCAAAATCAATATCTGCCCAGTTGTCAGTCCAAGATGATATTCCCCTACGGATTCAGCATCCATGCTCATTCCGTTAGCAACCCTGAGGGTCATATCACCTTTCCTGATAACCCTACGGTTTCTCAGAGCCTGTAACGAATTACAGATATGAGATCCTGATCCGGTATCTAATACCGAGGAAGTAGGGTTAACTGACATATAGTTCTCAATTACAAACACACTCGAAGCCGAAGCCACAACATGCTTCGAATTCTGGCTAGTGGCTTTGCAAGCCCTGCAATCCTTCTGCCAATGTTCATTCCCGTTACAATAGGAACGTCCCTCTTTTACTACATCCAGTCCTGAAACTTTTGCCCTTGCTTTTCCTTTTTCTTCCATGGTTTCCTTCACGGTATAAGCAGAGGGCAGGGACTGTAGAATTAAGTCAGTACTTGACCTATTCTCCAACGCGGTCTCTAGGTCCATGAGCTCAAAATAGTTGGCCTCTGTAAGGACGTTGTCCCCTACAGATGAACCGATAGCCAACCTCGCTTGAAGCAATTCGTTCGAGGTCTCATATCTTGCGATACGAGATTGCTCTCCATATAAATCTTTATTATGGAGGAAGATAGAAACTGAGTCCATCTTCTCGTGCTGCCTCTGGTTTGCACCATTAACTGAGGCTAACACGAGGCACTTGGCTTTCGCACAATCCTTTTCCGATGTCCTATGGATGTAAATATCCGTGACAGGGGAAACTGGACCTGAGACGGTAGGGGTATGATCAGTTAAGAGGTGTCCCAGCTTGTTATGGGCAATGGACATCTGGACAGACCTTTGCCAGTCATAACAGTCAGGTTCAGTCATTTTATTATCTAGATGTAACCTAGGTGTGGTCACAGGGCCGCTGCAATTAAGAGAGAGAGAAGAAAACACTCAGCATGATGCTCTTGCAAGTTTAGATTGGTTTTTAATTTATCTAAACAGGATGTCTCCCACTGTCTCTCGAATCCCTTCTCAAACCATAAAGGAAGAATTAGTCGGGATCAATCTCACCGTACAATACTTGCTTAACCGTTCAGCCAGGCTAGTGTCGGTACTTCGGGGGAGGTTTTCCAACGCTTTCGTGAAGTTCCTTAATTAAATAACCTCTTTTCCCTGTGGGCGTAGCCCCGCTAACACCTTTCTAGACACCTACTTGGTTTATAGCATTGATTGTTAAGTGAGAAATTTCCCGAGGAGTAGCATATACTCACAGTAGGATCGGGATCCAAATATCATTGCGTGACAAAACTGAAGGAATCCTACAAGAATCATCACACTCCAAATGGTATGCAGCGCTAGCAAGTTTCAGTTCTTTTGAAACTCCCGATGTGGATTTTTGCCCCATGCTCTTATGACCTTGACGAAGGTCAACAAATCATAAGTCACATGTCAAGTTCTACCCGTCATTATCCAGGTTAATTTGAACCCACCCGTATATACCCTTGACGAAGGTCAACAAGGTAATACGACTGTCCCAAACCAACGCATCTATCTATGCTACATATGAACACCCAACAGCTATCAATCACTATGCTTGACGAAGGTCAACAAACATAGCTTGAATACTATTGAATATTCATACGAAATGACGGAGGGCTAAGAATGGTTTTGGCGAAACCTTGAACGTAGTGAACTTGATATAATCGAAGGAACGAGATAGCTTTTAAAAGGAGTGGCTCAAGCTCCGCATTTAAAAGTTAGTTTTGAAAAGAACCGAGTGGTTTTTCGAAAGTGTTCCAACGATTTTTACTTGGTTTATTTTCTTGCATTAGTTCTTTTAATGCGTGATATTCTTGCATTAGTTCTTTTAATGCGTCCCATCATTTAATCCTACCATTGCAGAAAACAACAAAAATATGACGTACGCTTATGCCATTCGCATTCGCCACGGGGCCCCGTCATTACCCGTTAGGTTACTTAACTAACGACAGAGCGGGGGCTGGGCTAGCGCGGCTGTAAAACATAAGCAACGCTTAAATAATATCATATATAGATATATTGCAATGATAGCCATTTCAGATCACAGATGAACACATTGGATATACTAGGAACCCGCAATTCGTACGAGCCTGTAACGAAAAGCAGATTACACGGTCGCGGTGAATAGCCAATACCCCACCCAAGACCCCTACGGGTGCGGCAAACTACCCGCCAAGTACCCGAAGCGAAGCAACCTCCCTCAACCCCGTGAGTAGGCCACTCGGCACTTCGGCATACCCGGTAGTTAGTGTACCCCCTCCATGGGTCTATCCTAAGAGCAAAAACAGTAAAAAGAAATTATACAAGGACGGCTACAACCCCGACACGGTTGTGCGGCTATACAAATAATTATTATCAATTTACAAATTTACATGAATTGAAAGAAAAGAAAACTCTCGTCTCTCAACCCCCGGCTATTCACCCGCGACAATCCAATGAATTCATATACACATTCCAGTAACATTACAGATCACAGATTTGTATAACCCCCACTAATCGACATATAGCGATTAGCAGACGTTCAATACAAATATCACATCACAGAAATACCCGTCAGCTTAAGTCTTTAGAAGTTCGATCAAAAATACGGATTTTCAGGCCCCAAACACAAAATTTTCGTTCTGGAAAATCTGGGCAGAAAACCATACTTTTTCTCCGATCGAATTTCTAGTTACTATGCTAACATGTTAGGTAGTGTTTAACTAGGCTCTGATACCACTGTAAGTCCATGCTACCTCTCCCGGTACTTTCGGGCATGCGGAATTTGGTGAAAAACGATTTTCTAGAGGCGGTAACATGGACTCAAAACCGGATCTTTGTTAAACTACTAACTAACAACCTAACAAGAGTTTACCTACTCTGTTAGGGGGCTATACCTTTCTTGAACTCCTTCTTCTTCGACTCCTCCCGGTGTATGGATCGGCCTCACCCCGTCGTCTCCTTGCGCCGAAGATCGATCCACCCAAAAGCTTCTACCTTTGGCTTCTTCTTCGAACTTTGAAGAAACTAGTTCACTTGGTTTGCCAAACCTTGTGAACTAGAGTGAGTAGAGGAGAGTGTGATGGGATTTTCTCTATGGTTCTTTCTTCTCAACACATGAGACAAGTGAACCATAGACAAGAGAGAGAGCAAGAGGAAGAGGGTGAGAGGAAGAGAATGAGAGAGCTCAAAACCAAGAGAGAGAAAGACAATGAAAGAATGAGCCTCTCTTTTCTCTTTCACCCTCTCATAATCCAAAAGCATCATGAGCCATAATGTTAATCAAGTATTATGTGATGGTTCATATCATGTCAAAGGCAATATCATTTCCATGCACTCATTTTGCAAACCACAACAAGTAAGCAAAAGTCTTTGCATGAAAATGACAACCATTGTGATGATGATGGTCTACTAGTCCAACCTAGTCAACCGGTCAACAAAGTCAATAAGTCAACAAAGTCAACCCCTCAACAACCATGTCACTATAATACTTAATTAATATTATTGCTAATTATATATATATATATATCATATTCTCATTAGGTTTGAGCAAAAAGTCAATAGTCAACAGTCAACAACCCTAATGAGAATCCTCTGCCTCTGTCTCTCCGTCAACTTTGCATACACACCCGCATCCGTGTTCCGAGGAACACGAATACATACTGGATAAAACCAATCCCAAAACGTACACTAGGGTCTGGCTTAAACCAAAGCCCGCTAGTGTTAACTGTCCGGACACTGTACGTGCACAAGTGCACGGATGTGACCGGACCCTGTCACAAAACCATGCGACCTGTCGCAAAACCATGCGACCTCTACTCTTTTGCCTAAAGGCGAATAGCTTTCTGTGTGGGACTCTAAAGACTCGACACTACGCTGGCAGTGGGTTTAACCACAGACCGCAAGCGACACTAGCTGTGCGTAACGGTCCCCAGGTAGTTGCCAACAAGAAGACTGACGAGGTGAAACCCATCTGAACTCCTACTGAGCCTGAATGTGACAATCTCCGTACAGTCCGGTATGTTCGTCTGATACATCACATGGCGGGCCTAGGGGGAGGTAAACGTCAGTCCCCTAATAGCGGTACAAGTCGTGTCGGAATGAAGCCCAATACACCCTGAGATAACACTGGAAGCCTACCAGTATATCTCGCTTGCCCTGGCCAGGGACTACTCGTGTAATGGCTCTCCTAGACACAGCGCGATGTCAACCCCCAATTCCGGGAGAGACGAATCCTGTCTAACCGTCACTGCCTCCAAGTGCTTCGGGACTGCACCCAACTACTACCTGTTTGCACGACTCCTTTGAGCCGTGGTAGGGTAGTAACCAAAGTACAGTGGGAACACACTCGAGGCGAAGTGACAGTGTCAAGTCAGCGGACTAAGCTGTACTCATGTCACCTGGGAACTGATAACTGACGATAGGTATAATACCAACCGGTCAGTTCCCGACGAGTCCTGTCCAGTGTACTCATATCCTAACGAGCACCCGCATACTATCTCCAGTACGACGTGCTGATGGCTGTGGGACAGACCATCTCCCACTCTGGGATGAGAAGCGCATGCGCCAGTCTACTCCGGAGTATCGATGCCCTGTCTCGATAGTCCTGCGACTAGGGACCTGCATAAGGATGTGCTTATAGATTACCCATCCCCCACTAGTGTGACTGCCATCATAACGCTGGTAATCAAGCAAAGATCCTAAGGGCTCCACTAATGTGTATAGGTGATATACTAAAATAAACACATATACACATTGAAGCAGAAACAAACCAAGTAGCATACTACTATTTTGAGCAAGATTGTCAATACAAGGTGAATATCCCAAGCTTCCATTAAGTAATATACATACTAGTATGATACAGTAATGGCCTCTAGGGCATATACACTAACATAAGAGGGCGTGCAATGTAGGATATAGTGCCCTCAAAGTCAATTATTGGATCGCAGGCACGTGATTGCAATGATTGAGGAGGACTTATACCGGTAGGACAGTCTTACTCAAGATGATGGTATGCTATCTGGTTTGTCTTTATCAGTCGTGTACAGGTTCAGGTGACTGATCACTGTTACACGTTGATAGAGCCCTTAGGATCTTGCTTGACTACCAACAGTATGATGGCGATCAAATACGTGAGAGTTGGGTAGTCTATAAGCACATCCTTAATTGTGGTCCCTAGTCGTGGGAGTTTCGAGACAGGGCATCAATACTCCGTAGTAGACTAGTGTATACAGTCGAGACCCCGACGAGGGGCGGTGGCCGGTCTCACAAGCCACTGGTGTCAGTTGGATCACCTAAGATGTATACAGGTGCTCATTGGGTTATGAGTACACCGGACAGGACTCGCCGGGAACCTGCTAGTTGGTATTATATCTAACATCAGATAGCAGTTCCCTGGTGACATGTGTACAGGTTAGTTCATCGACCTGAGGTCGTCATTTGTCTCGTGTGAGTTCCCGCTGTGCTTTGATTTCTACCCTACCACGGCTCAAAGGAGTCGTGCAAACAGGTCTTTTTTGGGTACAGTCCCGAGCCACATGGAGGCAAGTGAGCGGATCGGCAGGGGATTCGTCTCTCCCGGTATTGGGGGTGAGATCGCGCTGTGTCTAGGAGAGCCATTACACATAGCCCTCGGCCGAGATGGGAGATTTACTGGTTGGTACTCCAGTTGTATCTCAGGGTGTTTTTGGGCTACACTCCGACACGACTTATACCGCTATTGGGGGTCTGACGTTACCAGCACCCTAGGCCGATATGCGATACTTATAGGCGATCGGACCGGACTGTATATACATTGTCACTGTTAGGCTCAGTAAGGTTTCCGGATGAGTTCGCTCATCGACCTCCCTTGAGGTCAGTACATGGGCAGCCGTTACGCACAGCTAGTGCCGCTGACGGCTTGTGGTTAAACCCACTGCCAGGGTACTGTCGAGTCATTAGAGTACCCCATAGATAGTTTCCCAAGTTTGGGCAAAACGTTATAGAGGCCGTATGGTTTTATGGCAGGGTTCGGAAAATGCACGTGCGTTTACGCACGTGTCATATTTCGGGCAGATAATACTGGTGGGCTTTGGTTTAAGCCGGATCCGAGTATTATACTGTGTAGATATAATATCTTTGCCTCAGTTGCATTTGTATTCGGTCGTAATACAAATGCGGGTATGTTTATACTGTTACGGGGTTATCCTGAAATTCGTTTCAGGGTCGCTTTTGGAACTTGCCAGTTTCCAGTTTTCTATCACCCGTATTAAACATTCGGTTAAATGCGGATTTATCTTTTCTTCACTTAGGTGAGTCATGATTCTAGAAGGTTCTAGATTCGGTGACTAGGTTCATGTATCATTCATTAGCATTAAATGAAATGGTGATGTGTTGTGATGAATCATTTATGCATTAATTGTTGTAAGTGAGTCATGCTTTTCTTTTAATGTAAAGTGATAAGGATTAATCTTATGGTCACCCTCTCCCTTGCTCCTACACTCACTCCCTCCTTGATAAATTGGCCGGCCACATTTGTGGAAAAAGATGGTTGTTTATTGGAAAAAGATTAAGGTTTTTGGGTTCATGGAAACTAGATTGTTCTTTTCTCATTTCATTCAATCCAAAAAGGCAACTTCATTAACCGTTCGTCCATGTCTTTGGACGAAGTGAGACAAGGTGTTCAACTCATTATCTACATCAATCTTGGTCATCTCTTTTAGCAAACTTGATGACCGAGTTGCCTCGGGTCAGAGGCAGGAGCCCGTTTAAAGATCCGTTGACGTGGTGGCACCTGGACGAGGAGATCGGAGATCGACGAGACCGGAGCAGCCGCAACAAAGCGTGGGATGATGGTTAAAGAACGAAGGACTCAGATCGTTCGGTATAACATTTCTACCCACTTTGTAGTTTGTTAGTTTAGCAATAATGGCAGATCCAGGTTATAGTATACAATAGCGCCAGTTAAAAATGTTTTATTCCGCATTTGGCGTCTGTTAGACGGCCGGGGCGCTACCGTAGACTTACATGGTATCCGAGCCTCGCCATTAAGCTTTACTAACTTGTTCTAACACGTTTAAAATATCGATCGAACGGAATTTCGAAAACTACATTTTTCTGTGAAAAGTTTCTGTCGATTTTAAAACTTGGTCGAAAAATTATTTTGCGCATCACAGAAATTCAAGCAGGCTTTTTTAAGCATACTGATGAAATTTGGTCGACTGACTCATCAGTACTGCCGCGGATCCGCGGCCCAAACCAGGGTTTGGCCGCAGATCCGCCGCCAGTTTGTGAGATCAGCACACCAAATTTCTACAGTAGGGTCTTTATTGAAAATTGTGGTTTCTAGAATATTTCTTTTGGGCCCAGATTTTGTTACTGTACAACAGATGTACGTGGGGCCCACTTCGGAAAGTTTTGTCGATCAAAATTTTAAACTTATTAGTTTGCAGTACTTACATTATATCTCCGACCGTGAATGTCATTCGAGCGGTAAACCGCGTCTAATTGCTATAGTCATTTTAGACGGGTTTGCGAACGTGACATTCGCGTTGATGTTCTGTGTTGTGCTGTGATGTTGCGGATTTGTCGTGGTGGATAGCAGTGTGCAATGGTAGTGCAGTTTGGATTAATTTGTACGTTTGATATTGCGGGGTGAGTGTAAGTCGATGTGCAACACCCCACGACTTGCGGGGAGACGGAAATATGAAAAACGATCTTGTTCTTTTCTTAAACATCGACTAACCGCATGAATCGAAGCTAAATGATAACTAACATCAAACATAGAAGTTCTAAACTACTATGTGAAGGGATTATACCTAAAGAACCGTGTCCTTCGTCTTTACGAACTCCACCTCCTCCTCGGCCTTCTCGAAGTAGTAGACGATCCACCCGAGAGCTTTACTCCAAGCTTTACCTCTAAACTTGAGGCAACTAGGTTTCTTTAAGTGCTAATCAAAGTACCTAGATGATATAGAGAGAGGGTTATGGTTTAATTAGTCTAACTAATCCTTGTACTCAACACATGAGAGGGGAGGATTAGGGTTTGAAGATAGAGAGCTTGAGGAGAGAGAAGATGAACATGATAATGAAATGAGAAAATGAGTTATCATAATATATATCAAGCATTATTGTTTTTTCAAGAAAAGAAAAGAAAATGATTTACAACCATGCTTGATAAATATCTAATGGTGATTCATCTCCATGAGTCATTAAGCAATTATGAAGCATTAAAGATATGGATGAATCATCCATATGACTCACTAATCTCATTCAATGTATATGCCACCTAAACCTCCTTAGTCACCATCTTCTAGAAGCTTCTCGCGCAATTACGAGAACGCCCCTCCTATCCGTGAAAACACGGAAAATCTTTAGACTGTATAAATCCAATAACCGGATACTAGTAACTGGCTTAAACCAAAGCCGACTAGTAAAAATTGTCCGAAAGTCGTACGTGCGTAAACACACGTATGCGTCCGAACCCATGTCGTAAAACGATACGAGCACTATATCGTTTGGCCTGGAGTAGGGAAACTCTCTGTGTGGGACTCTAGAGACTCGACTACTACGCTGGCAGTGGGTTTAACCACAGTCCGCAAGCGGCACTAGCTGTACGTAACGGTCCCCAGGTAGATGTCGATAAGAAGGCCGATGAGGAAACCCATCCGAACTCCTACTGAGTCTGATGTGACAATCTCCATACAGTCCGGTCCGTTCGTCTAAGACTATCGCATATCGTGCCGGCAAGCGTCAGTCCCCTAATAGCAGTATAAGTCGTGTCGGAGCGAAGCCCATTACACCCTGAGAAACTACTGGAACCTACCAGTAAATCTCGCTTGCCCTGGCCAGGGACTTTGCGTAATGGCTCTCTGACACAGCGCGATATCAACCCCCAATACCGGGAGAGATGAATCCTGTCTAACCGCCACTGCCTCCAAGTGCTCGGGACTGCACCCAACTGCTACCTGTTTGCAAGACTCCGTTGAGCCGTGGTAGGGTAGCAATCTAAGAACAGTGGGACACACTCGAGGCGAAGTAGCAGTGTCAAGTCTGCGGACTATGCTGTACTCATGTCACCTGGGAACTGTTCACTGACGACTGGTATAAAACCAACCAACAGTTCCCTGTGAGTCCTGTCCGGTGTACCCGTAACCCAACGAGCACATGTATACTATCTCCAGTACGACGTACCGACGGCTGTGGGACAGACCATCTCCCCAACTGGGATGAGAAGCGTACACACTAGTCTACTCCGGAGTA
This sequence comes from Agapanthus africanus, assembly GCA_030015575.1. Lineage (NCBI taxonomy): Eukaryota > Viridiplantae > Streptophyta > Magnoliopsida > Asparagales > Amaryllidaceae > Agapanthus > Agapanthus africanus. Next base: position 127,379,935 of record JASDDO010000016.1, on the reverse strand, counting down.
TCGATGCCCTGTCTCGATAATCCAACGACTAGGGACCTGAATAAGGATGTGCTTGTAGACTACTCAGCCCCCACTAGTGTGACTGCCATCACAACGCTGGTAGTCAAGCAAGATCCTAAGAGCTCTATCAATACATATACTCACATATTAAGATAGAAAAACTAAGTAGCATACTACCATGTTTAGCAAGACTGTTATATACATGTGAATATCCCAAGCTTCCATTAAGTAATATACAAACTAGTATGATACAATAATGGCCCCTAGGGCATATACACTAACAGCGAGCGCCCAACATGTGGACTGCCGTCACTGCCTGTTTGTTCAATATTCTTTTGGGGCACGACCGGGCTGAGGTCGATGTACCCGTTGTACATATTTTTCATTTCTGTACTAGGTTTTACCCTATGACGGAGTGCACGGATAGCCGGGTTCTGGAGGGCAATGGGTCCGCATCTCATGGCTTTGAGAGGCAGAGGGGTCTCACTCTAGAATTGACAGACTATTCGCCGCACTCGTAGGGGGTACAGGTTGACCCAAGGAGGGGTGCTCAAGTTGCCGGATTCCGTGAAGTGCAGGGTGGTCCATTCACTTTGCTGTAGGGGGCTGCCTCGCTTCAGGTTTTGGCGGGTAACTTGCCGTACCAGTAGGGGTCTAGGTTTCATTGCACATGCTATCCATAGGACCAGGGGAACGTCGGGTTTCAGCATCGGCTCTGTGAAACCCGAGGATCTCAGATTATCTGTATTGTTCTGTGATGCTTATTACTTTTCTGTAATGTTGCATATTATCACGCCTGGAGCGATTATTGTATATTGGTATATATACTATTAGATGTTGTATATGTTTTACACCCGCGCTAGTCCAGTCCTCGCTCTGTCGGTAGTTAAGTAACCTAACGGGTGATGACGGGACCCAGTGACGAATGCGGATGGCATATACGTATATTTTATTTTCGTTCTTTTCTGGTGTGATTAATTGATGGGACTGCATTGATTCTGATCAATGCAAAGGAAAACAAACCTGTTTGGCAGTTGTTGGAACAATTTTAAAAATTGTTATTACAAAGACGTTTCCTTTTGTTTTGTACAGTGGTATTCGGTTGGAATATCCTGCACCTCATTCGGCGAGGCAAGGGCAGAGATCCCTTCACCGGGAATGATCCCTTGGGCAGAAGTTTACGTCAGGGTAATAACTTCACTATAGTCGATTACATATTGCTTTGCATCGCGGTATTCAGTTGGAATATCCTGCACCTCATTCCACGAGGAAAGAGCCGAGATCCCTTCACCGGGAGTGACCTCTTTAGCAAAGGTTTTCGCCACTATATTTTTATAAAAAGCTATCAGGTTCCTTCAGCGATATCAAGTTCATTAGGTTAAAGGTTTTTCGCCAAAAACCAGCCGTAGCCCTCCGTCATTTCTTTTGGGTATTCAGTAGTATTCAAGCTATGTATTTTGACCAACGCCAAGGCATAGTGTTTAGTAGCTGCTTGGTATTCATTTGTTGCATAGATAGATGAGTTGGTTTGGGACAGTCGTTCTGCCATTTTGGCCAACGTCAAGAGCATGTGCGGGTGGGTTCAAATTGACAAGATAATGATGGGTAGAACTTTGCATGTGACTTATGACATTTTGACCAACAACAAGGTCATAAGAGCATGGGGCAAAAATCATATCAGGAGTTTCTAAAGAAACTGAAACTTTCCAGGCATGCGCATACCTTCTGGAGTGTGATAACGTGAGTGGATTCCGTCACGTTATCATACGATGAGAGTTGGATCCTGATTCCCACTGATGAGTTGGTTTATACTTCGGGTGATCCCGATTGATTCTTCTTTCAGGTTTGGAGGAGAATTTGACAGTACAGTGGGAAGTTTCCTGATTAGATAAAGTGATAACCATTCTGATCTAGGTTAGAGTGCACGCAGAGTGTTTCTTTTCTCTCTCTCTTTGGCAGCGACCATTGACCGACCCTAGACTATGACTCAGTGACCAAGTTAACCGAACCTTCTTAAAATACTGGCTTTTGGATTGTCCAAATTGCATAAGTCATTGCCGCTCTTTCTTTTACCCTTTGCATTTCTCAGAACACCCCGTATTATTACGGATATCCACTTCCATTGGATAGATCCATTGTATGGTTATATACGAACTCGGAGAGACTTCTTCGAGGATGGATCCAGGTTCAGAAGAAAAAGAATTGGTTTATTCAGTTTTCTTTTATTATCACCTTCTCTCAGATTGCGAGAGCTCATTGGTTTAGGAGAGTACACCTATTATTCTTATTGGATAGTCTTCTTCCAAACCATAGGCAGGTGCCGAAAGATAGGGAATGAAGAAAACCAATTAGCCTAACTAGGGTGTATAGAAGGTAATATGTAAAGACAAAATAAAGGGATTAGAAAGAGGGCATAGTAAATTGCGACTGCTATCATTCACGACCAAACCGCGTAGATCATCGCCACTCCTATTTCACCTTTGTTTTTTTCCCCAGTTCGGGAGAAATAGAATAAGGTATTATCCAGTTGTCTTTTATCATCACCTTCTCTTAGGTTGCGAGTACTCCTTGGTTTAGGAGGGTACACCTATTATGCTTACTGGATAGTCTTCTTCCAAACCATAGGCTGGTGTCGAACGGTAGGGAAGGAAGAAAACCACTTAGCCTAAAGGGGTGTACAGAAGAAAATGAATAAAGACAAATAAAGGGATTTGGAGAGATGGCAATGAAATATAGGTTATAGTCATGAATTGGATTATGTAAGAGGCATTACTAGGAATACCAGGATACTCCTACGAAACATTTTCATGTTTCAGTGCATTGTTAAAGGAAAACTGTTTTCCCGATTAGATACTTACTCCAGGGTATGTATTTACCAGGTATGATTCTCACATCTGTATGGTTTTACAGATGATGAGTGGGAGTAAGTTATTGGGAATTAGGTGATCATCCTCATTATATCGGAATTCGTTGTAATTGGTGATATTTGAGGAAATCGCTTGGGTACAGTTTTCAACCTACGACGCACAGGTTTTGAGTTATTCAACTCAACGGACTTATACAGAGTACTGTATGTTGTCCAGTGTCCATCAGGACAAAGGGGTTGGTCCTCGTACTATGTTCTGTTTACTTGTAACTTCTCTAGTTTTTAGACAAGTGTTTCGCAGAAATATAAGGTCTAAGTTTTGAGAAGTTGTGGGTATAAGAATAAAGTAGAGAACCAGATATCGCAATTATCGGGATTTTTCAAAGAGATCGAAGATGTAGATACTTGTGATTGGTATTCAGTTGATAGTAATAGTTTTGAGAAACTTGTTTCTCTTTCAGGTTACTCATAATTGGATGGATTCCTAAGTTGAGTAATGCTGATTAGCCTCTCTCCATTAAGTTGATATGCACTGGAGACAGCTGCATGATTAGAATCCGGTTCCAATTAAATCAGTGCCAAATTTTCTATATTGGATATAAAATGGTTCATATCTTAAAGATGTTAAGGTAAGGGGAGTTGTCCGGCTTATGCTTAAAACCAGACTCTGGATAACTCAGGGCACGTTTCTGTAATGGAAGTTTGTAGGTTGACCCGGGCTATGTCGAGGGTTGACTTTCTACCATCTGGAAGATCAATAGTGATATTGTTCTTGACTCGCCACAGTTTTAGTAAAATGGATTTTTTCAGAAAACAGTAGTGGGAGTATGGTAGAACTGGAAGTGATTCCAGAACCGCAAATGATTACAGAAAATTTAATAGGACCTAATGATTCAATCAGGTTTGACATTCTAATAGCCACTCCGCAGATATGGTGGGTAACCTCACTGTAAGTCCACGTTGCTCACCCCGGTTCTTACGGGGAGGCGGAAACGGCAAAAAACAATGATTTTGGCGCAAGGGAACATGGACTAAAAGTCGGATCTTTGCTAAACTAGAAACTAGTAAACACTAAGAGGTTTTAGCTACTATGCTGGAGAAAGTATACCTCACGGAACCGGTCCTTTGGGTCTTCATCCCTCTGTCCCACTCGTCCATCTAAGCTCCTAGCGTCGATCCGGACCTTGGGCACCTCCGCGGCCTTCTTGAGTCGAAGACGATCCACCCGAGAGTTGTACACTAAGCTTCGCCTCAAGCCAAAGCAACTAGGGCAAAGAGATTGCTAATCTAAATGCCTTAGGTTGTGTAGAAGAGAAAGATGAATGTGTCTGTCTATGTGGATTCTTTTTCTCTCAACACATGAGATCAAAAGAAGAGATCAAGAGGAGGAAGAAGAAGGAGAAAGTTTGCAACCATGGAGCTTTTCTTTTCTTCTCATTTCTAGAGAGAGAATGAGAATGGAATAATGAAAAAGGATTAAGCCAAATGAAATGAACCATGGTTGCAATAATACACTAATCTCATCATTACTAATCCTATCATGATAAAGTTGATGGCACATTGAATTGACCATTATCATAACTCAAGAATTATAAGGAAAATAAAAGAAGAGTGTAGACCCCTCTTGAAGGTCAATGGTCAACACGGTCAACGGGTCAACAAAGTCAAGAGGGGTCTAAATGGTCAAATGGTCAATGCAATTAGCCATCACTAATCTATCACTAAAAGGATTAGTAAACAATGTCTCCGACTCATAACGGTTTTGACCAAACGAATTGTCAAAACCCTAATGAGTGTGCCACATTACGGTTTTGGCCGAACCAACTGCCAAAACCCTAATGGGGCACCTCCTCCTTCATCACTCCTCAAAACTGTGCATACACACCCGCATCCGCATTCCGAAGAATGCGAATGCACAGAAGACAAATCAAATCCATCTGTGCAATACTAGGATCTGGCTTAAACCAAAGCCCACTAGTATTGCCTGCCCGAACAGCATACGCACACAAGTGAACGTAAGTGATCGTAGCCCTGCCGTAAAACCATACGGCCTCTACACGTTTCGCTCAATGCAGGGAAACTCTCTGTGTGGGACTCTAAAGACTCGACACTACGCTGGCAGTGGGTTTAACCACAGACCGCAAGAGGCACTAGCTGTACGTAACGGTCCCCAGGTAGATGTCGATTAGAAGGCCGATGAGGTAAACCCATCCGAACTCCTACTGAGCCTGTATGTGACAATCTCCGTACAGTCCGGTCTGTTCGTATGATACATCGTATGGCGGGCCTAGGGGGCGGTGAACGTCAGTCCCCTAATAGCGGTACAAGTCGTGTAGGAGTGTAGCCCAGAACACCCTGTGATAACACTGGAAACCTACCAGTATATCTCACTTGCCCTGGCCAGGGACTACTTGTGTAATGGCTCTCCTAGACACAGCGCGATGTCAACCCCCAATACTGGGAGAGACGAATCCTGTCTAACCGTCACTGCCTCCAAGTGCTTCGGGACTGCACCCAACTACTACCTATTTGCACGACTCCTTTGAGCCGTGGTAGGGTAGTAATCTAAGTACAGTGGGAACACACTCAAGGCGAAGTGACAGTGTCAAGTCGGCGGACTAAGATGTACTCATGTCACCTGGGAACTGATAACTGACGATAGGTATAATACCAACCAACAGTTCCCGACGAGTCCTGTCCAGTGTACTCGTAACCTAACGAGCACCCACATACTATCTCAAGTACGACGTACTGACGGCTGTGGGACAGACCGTCTCCCCCGCTGGGATGAAAAGCGCATACGCTAGTCTACTCCGGAGTATCGATGCCATGTCTCGATAGTCCAACGACTAGAGACCTGTATAAGGATGTGCTTATGGATTACCCAGCCCCCACGAATGTGAGCGCCATCACAACACTGGTAATCAAGCAAAGATCCTAAGGGCTCTACTAATATGTATATAAGCGATATGCTAAAAGAAACACATGCACATATTGAAGTAGAGACAAACCAAGTAGCATACTACCATTTTGAGCAAGATTGTCTATACAACTGTGAATATCCCAAGCTTCCATCAAGTAATATACAAGCTAGTATGATACAGTAATGGCCTCTAGGGCATATACACTAACAATCTCCCACTTGCACTAAGGCCATGTACTGGCGTATCGAAGACCTATCATCTCGATCAGCCGCTCGAACTGAGTCTGGGGTAGGGCCTTCGTGAGTGGATCCGCAGTGTTGTTCTCCGTATTTACTCTCTTCACCTTGATCTCCCGGCGATCTACGATCTCCCTGATCAGGTGGTACCGCCTCAAAATGTGCCTGGACTTCTGATGGGACCTGGGTTCCTTCGCTAAAGCTATAGCTCCGTTGTTATCGCAATACAGCGGTATTGGATCAACAATGGTAGGAACCACCTGAAGCTCCGTGAGGAACTTCTTCATCCAGACAGCTTCCTTTGTGGCATCGCAAGCTGCTATGTACTCCGCTTCCATAGTTGAGTCTGCAACGGTCTCCTGCTTGGAACTCTTCCAGCAAACCTCCCCTCCATTGAGGGTAAAGACATAACCCGATATGGACTTGGAGTCATCCTTGTCACTCTGGAAGCTGGAGTCAGCAAAGGCCTCAAGCTGGAGGTCTTTTCTGCCATACACCAAGAACATCTCCTTAGTCCTTCTCAGGTACTTGAGAATGTTCTTTACCGCTATCCAGTGTTTCTCCCCTGGGTTCGACTGATACCGGCTTACAACGCTCAATGCGTATGCTACATTTGGTCTGGTACACAACATCCCATACATTATAGAGCCTACCGCATAAGCGTAGGGTATAATAGACATGCGATCCCTTTCCAAATCAGTCTTGGGAGACATCTCTTTGGAGAGGGTGATCCCGTGACAAGCCGGTAGATTACCGCGCTTGGAATCTTCAATACTAAACCTTTTCAGTATGGTGTCGATGTACCTTGACTGTGAAAGTCCCAACATCCTCTTAGATCTATCACGATAGATCTGGATCCACAGAATGTAGTTGGCATCGCCCAGGTCCTTCATGGAGAACCTCTGCGACAAGAATCCTTTGACTGACTGTAGCATAGGAATATCATTTCCTATTAGGAGAATGTCATCAACATACAAGACGAAGAATACCACAGTTCTCCCTACAATCTTACTGTAAATACATGGTTCATCTGGGTTTTTGATAAAGTTGAATTCTTTGACAGTATCATCAAAGCAGATGTTCCAACTCCGCGATGCCTGCTTAAGTCCATAAATGGACTTGAGCAACTTGCACACTCTACCGCTGCTCTCATTCTGAATGAATCCCTCCGGCTGATCCATATAGACGCACTCTTCCAAATTACCATTTAGGAAAGCCGTCTTTACGTCCATCTGCCAGATTTCATAATCGTGGAAGGAAGCAATGGCAAGAAGGATCCGAATGGATTTCAGCATAGCCACTGGAGAAAAGGTCTCGTCATAGTCCAAACCAGGTCTTTGACGAAAACCTTTTGCAACAAGTCTAGCTTTATAGGTCTCAACCTGCCCATCTACACCAATCTTCTTTCTGAAGATCCATTTGCAGCCTACGGGTTTTACCCCTTCTGGAGCAAAGTCCAAAGTCCAAACTTTGTTGGTGTACATGGACTCCATCTCGGCCCGCATTGCATCCAGCCATTTTACCGAGTCGCCGCTCTGAATGGCTTGCTGGAAGCTAGTTGGCTCACCATAATCCATGGTGCAATCCTCTTTATCCCCGTCTATGAGAAAACCATAGTATCTCTCGGGCGGATGAGACTGCCTACTACTCCTGCGGAGTGGCGCTGGGATGTCCGGTTCTCTTGAAAAATCTGGTTCTTCCAAGCTTTCAGTAATAGCTTGTGGTTCTGGAATCTCTTCCAGTTCTAATACGCTCCCACTTGCTTCTTTTTCTAAAAACTAATGTTCTAGAAAGTGGGCATGACGAGAAACAAAAACCTTTTGATCCTCTGCGTAATAGAAAAAATACCCCCTGGAGTTCTTTGGGTATCCCACAAACTTACACAGTACTGAGCGTGCCTCGAGCTTGTCCGCATGCTGCTTTTTTACAAAAGCTAGATATCCCCATATCTTCAGATACTTAAGACAGGGTTTCTTCCCACACCACATCTGATATGGTATGGTAGGCACAGTCTTGGAGGGAACCTTGTTCAAAAGATATGCAGCTGATTCTAGTGCATAACCCCAGAAGGATCGCGACAACTCAGCCTTACTCATCATGGATCGAACCATATCCAATAGGGTTCGATTCCGCCTTTCCGATACACCGTTGTGTTGTGGTGTGTATGGAGGAGTAAGCTGAGAGAGAATTCCATTCTCTTTTAAGTAGCCCAGAAACTCGGCACTCAAGTATTCACCACCTCGATCAGATCTCAGTGTCTTGATACTTTTGCCTGTTTGTTTTTCAACTTCATTCTTGTATTCCCGAAATTTCTCAAAGGCCTCGGATTTGTGCTTCATCAAGAAGACATGCCCATACCTAGAGAAATCATCTGTGAAAGTAATGAAGTATGAATAACCACTTCGCGCATTTGTAGACATTGGACCACACACATCACTGTGTATGAGTCCCAAGAGCTCGCTCGCTCTTTCTCCGTGTCCAGTGAACGGAGTCTTTGTCATCTTTCCCATGAGACAAGATTCACAAGTGGAATAAGACTGGTATTCGAACGGATCCAAGTATCCTTCATTATGTAACTTTGTCAACCATGTCTTATTAATGTGACCCAGTCTATAATGCCATAAGAAAGCCTGATTTAATTCCGGAGACTTTCTTTTAAGTGTGTTCTGGACACTGAAGACCTGAGCTTGATTCAAAACGTATATACCGTATTTCAATGTACCTGACCCAATCAGCACTTGATTTAGGTGGATGTTTACTACATCGCTTATAAAAGTAAAATCATATCCTTCCTTAGAAAGTAAGGATACAGATATGATGTTACAAGTCGCACCTGGTACATAAAAACAGTCACGCAGAATCAATATTTGCACAGTTGTCTGTCCTAGATGATATTCCCCTACGGATTCAGCATACATGCTCATTCCGTTAGCAACCCTGAGAGTCATATCACCTTTCCTGATAACCCTACGGTTTCTCAAATCCTGTAACGAATTACAGATATGTGATCCTGATCCGGTATCCAATACCCAGGAAGTAGGGTTAACTGACATACAGTTCTCTATTACAAACACACCCGAAGCCGAAGCCACAACATGCTTCGAATTCTGGCTACTGGCTTTACAAGCCCTGCAATCCTTCTGCCCATGTTCATTCCCGTAACAATAGGAACATCCCTCTTTTACTACATCTGTTCCTGAAACTTCTGCCCTTCCCTTTCTTTCTACTTCCTTAGTTTCCTTTAGGGTAGTAGGTAAAGACTGTTGAACTAAGTCAGCATCTGACCCATTCTTCAACGTGGTCTTCACGTCCGAGAGCTCAAAAGAGCTGGTCTCTGTAAGGACGTTGCACCCTACAGATGACCCGATAGCCAACCTCGCTGGAAGCAATTCGTTCGAGGTCTCATATGTTGCGATACGAGATTGCTCTCCATATAAAACTTTGTTATGGAGGAAGATAGAAGCTGAGTCCATCTTCTCGTGCTGCCTCTGGTATATACCATCAACTGAGGCTAACACGAGTCACTTGGCTTTCGTACAGTCTTCTTTCGATGTCCTACGGATAACAATATCCGTGACAGGGGAAACTGGACCTGAGACGGCAGGGGTTGGATCAGTCAAGAGGTGTCCCAGCTTGTCATGGGCAATGGACATCTGGACATACCATTGCCAGTCATAACAGTCAGATTCAGTCGTTTTATTATCTAGATGTAACCTAGGTGCGGTCACTGGATCGCTGCAATTAAGAGAGAGAGAAGAAAACACTTAGCATGATGCTCTTGCAAGTTTAGATTGGTTTTTAATTTATCTAAACAGGATGGCTCCCACTGTGTCTCGAATCCCTCCTCAAACCATAAAGGAAGAACTAGTCAGGATCTATCTCACCGTACAATACTTGCTTAACCGTTCAGCCAGGCCAGTGTCGGTACTTCGAGGGAGGTTTTCCAACGCTTTCGGAAAGTTCCTTAATTAAGTAACCTCTTTTCCCTATAGGCGTAGCCCCGCTAACACCTTTCTAGACACCTACTAGGTTTATAGCATTGATCGTTAAGTGAGAAATTTCCCGAGGAGTAGCATATACTCACAGTAGGATCGGGATCCAAATATCATCGCGTGATAAAACCGAAGGAATCCTACTAGAATCATCACACTCCAAATGGTATGCAGCGCTAGCAAGTTTCAGTACTTATGAAACTCTCGATGTGGATTTTTGCCCCATGCTCTTATGACCTTGACGAAGGCCAACATATCATAAGTCACATGTCAAGTTCTACCCGTCATCATCCAGGTTAATTTGAACCCACCCGTACATACCCTTGACGAAGGCCAAAATAGTAGTACGACTGTCCCAAACCAACGCATCTATCTATTCTACAGATAAATATTCAGCAGCTACCAATCACTATGCCTTGGCGACTGTCAAAATACATAGCTTGAATACTACTGAATATTTAACCGAGATGACGGAGGGCTATGAATGGTTTTGGCGAAACCGTGAACGTTGTGAACTTGATATAGTCGATGGAACGAGATAGCTTTTAAAAGGAGTGGTTCAAGCTCCGCATTTAAAATGCTGGTTTTTGAAAAGAACCGAGTGGTTTTGAAAGTGTTCCAACGACATTTACTTGGTTTATTTTCTTGCATTAGTTCTTTTAATGCGTCCCATCATTTAATCCTACCATTGCAGAAAACAACCAAAATATGACGTACGCTTATGGCATTCGCATTCGCCACGGGGCCCCGTCATCACCCGTTAGGTTACTTAACTAACGACAGAGCGGGGGCTGGGCTAGCGCGGCTGTAAAACATAAGCAACGCCTAAATAGTTATCATATATAAATATATAGCAATGATAGACATTACGGATCACAGATGAACACTTTGGATATACTAGGAATCCGCGATTCGTTCTAGCCTGCAACGAAAAACGGATTACACGGTCGCGATGAATAGCCAAACCCCACCCCAGACCCCTACGGGTGCGGCAAACTACCCGCCAAGTACCCGAAGCGAAGCAACCTCCCTCAACACCGTGAGTAGGCCACTCGGCACTTCGAGATACCCGGTAGTTTGTGCACCCCACCTTGGGTCTATCCTAAGAGCAAAAACAGTAAAAAGAAACTATACAATGACGGATACAACCCCGACCCGGTTGTGCGGCCAAACAAATAATATTACATCAATTTATATATTTTACAATGAATGAAAGAAAAAGAAATTCTCATCTCACACCCATTCCCGGCTATTCATCCGCGACAATCCACCGAGTTCATATACACAAACCATCAACATTATAGATCACAGATATGTATAACCCCCACTAATCGACGTATAGCGATTAGCGGACGTTCAATACATACATCACATCACAGATAATAACCATTAGCCAAAGAGTACGGAATATCGATCAAAATACGGATTTTTAGCCACCCGAAAAGTCAATTTGCTCTCTGGAAATTCTGGATGGAAAAAACATGTCTTAAAAATCCCAGAACATCCAAACTAAAACACTGCAAAACACCAGGTCCACGACCGAGTCAAATCGGCCGCGGAACCGCGGCAATAGCATGCTATTGCCGCGGAACCGCGGCGGTTTGGTCGGTTCATGGGACCATTTTTCTGCAGTGGTTTTAGAAAACCCTGAGATGAATTTTCATGTATGTTAAAATAATTTTTGAACAGTAAAAAATTCGACAGAAAGTTGAGGTTTTGCGGATGTATTTTGCGACTTTTTTCCGATCGATGTTCTTAACACTTTGCTAACTTACTAGTTTATGTTTAGCTAGGCTCTGATACCACTGTAAGTCCACGTTGCTCACCCCGGTTCTTACGGGGAGGCGGAAACGGCAAAAAACAATGATTTTGGCGCATGGCAATATGGATTAAAAGTCGGATCTTTGCTAAACTAGAAACTAGTAAACATTAAGAGGTTTTAGCTACTATGTTGGAGAAAGTATACCTCACAGAACCGGTCCTGCGGGTCTTCATCCCTCTGTCACACTTGTCCATTTAAGCTCCAAGCGTCGATCTGGACCTTGGGCACCTCCGCGGCCTTCTTGAGTCGAAGACGATCCACCCGAGAGTTGTACACTAAGCTTCGCCTCAAGCCAAAGCAACTAGGGCAAAGAGATTGCTAATCTAAATTCCTTAAGTTGTGTAGAAGAGAAAGATGGATGTGTTTGTCTATGTGGATTCTTTTTCTCTCAACACATGAGATCAAAAGAAAAGATCAAGAGGAGGAAGAAGAAGGAGAAAGTTTGCAACCATGGAGCTTTTCTTTTCTTCTCATTTATAGAGAGAGAATGAGAATGGAATAATGAAAAAGGATTAAGCCAAATGAAATGAACCATGGTTGCAATAATACACTAATCTCATCATTACTAATCCTATCATGATAAAGTTGATGGCACATTGAATTGACCATTATCATAACTCAAGAATTATAAAAAAAATAAAAGAAGAGTGTAAATCCCTCTTGAAGGTCAATGGTCAACACGGTCAACGTGTCAACAAAGTCAAGAGGGGTCTAAGTGGTCAAATGGTCAATGCAATTAGCCATCACTAATCTATCACTAAAAGGATTAGTAAACAATGTCTCCGACTCATAACGGTTTTGACCAAACGAATTGTCAAAACCCTAATGAGTGTGCCACATTACGGTTTTGGCCGAACCAACTGCTAAAACCCTAATGGGGCACCTCCTCCTTCATCACTCCTCAAAACTGTGCATACACACCCGCATCTGCATTCCGAAGAATGCTAATGCACAGAAGACAAATCAAATCCATCTGTGCAATACTAGGATCTGGCTTAAACCAAAGCCCACTAGTATTGCTTGCCTGAACAGCATACGCACACAAGTGAACGTAAGTGATCGTAGCCCTGCCGTAAAACCATACGGCCTCTACACGTTTCGCTCAATGCAGGGAAACTCTCTGTGTGGGACTCTAAAGACTCGACACTACGCTGGCAGTGGGTTTAACCACAGACTGCAAGCGGCACTAGCTGTACATAACGGTCCCTAGGTAGATGTCGATAAGAAGACCGATGAGGTAAACTCATCCGAACTCCTACTGAGCCTGTATGTGACAATCTCCGTACAGTCCGGTCTGTTCGTCTGATACATCGCATGGTGGGCCTAGGAGGTCGGTGAACGTCAGTCCCCTAATAGCGGCACAAGTCGTGTCGGAGTGTTGCCCAGAACACCCTGAGATAACACTGGAAACCTACCAGTATATCTCGCTTGCCCTGGCCAGGGACTACTTGTGTAATGGCTCTCCTAGACACAGCGCGATGTCAACCCCCAATACCGGGAGAGACGAATCCTGTCTAACCGTCACTGCCTCCAAGTGCTTCGGGACTGCACCCAACTACAACCTGTTTGCACGACTCCTTTGAGCCATGGTAGGGTAGTAATCTAAGTACAGTGGAAAAACATTCGAGAGGAAGTGACAGTGTCAAGTGTTAGTGTATATGCCCTAGAGGCCATTACTGTATCATACTAGTATGTATATTACTTGATGGAAGCTTGGGATATTCAGAGTTGTACAGACAATCTTGCTCAATATAGTAGTATGCTACTTGGTTTGTCTCTGCTTTAATGTGTACTTGTGTGTTTATTTATTATATCACCTATACGCATTAGTAGAGCCCTTTGGATCTTTGCTTGATTACCGGCGTTGTGATGGCGATCACACTCGTGGGGGCTGGGTAATCTACAAGCACATCTTTCTGCACGTCCCTAGTCGTGGGAGTATCGAGATAGGGCATCGATACTCCGGAGTAGACTACCGTATGCGCTTCTCACCCCAGCACGGGAGACGGTCTGTCCTACAGCCGTCGGTACGTCGTACTTGAGATAGTATGCGGGTGCTCGTTGGGTTACGAGTACACTGGACAGGACTCGTCGGGAACTGATGGTCGGTATTATACCTATCGTCAGTTATCAGTTCCCAGGTGACATGAGTACAGCTTAGTCCGCTGACTTGACACTGTCACTTAGCCTCAAGTGTGTTCCCACTGTTCTTTGGTTACTACCCTACCACGGCTCTATTGAGTCGTGCAAACAGGTAGTAGCTGGGAGTAGTCCCGAAGCACTTGGAGGCAGTGACGGTTAGACAGGATTCGTCTCTCCCGGTATTGGGGGTTGACATCGCGCTGTGTCTAGGAGAGCCATTACACAAGTAGTCCCTGGCCAGGGCAAGCGAGATATACTGGTAGGTTCCAGTGTTATCTCAGGGTGTTCTGGGCTACACTCCGACACGACTTGTGCCGCTATTAGGGGACTGACGTTCACCGACCCCCTAGGCCCACCATGCGATGTATCAGACGAACAGACCGGACTTTACGGAGATTGTCACATACAGACTCAGTAGGAGTTCGGATGGGTTTACCTCATCGGCCTTCTTATCGACATCTACCTGGGGACCGTTACGTACAGCTAGTGCCGCTTGCGGTCTGTTGTTAAACCCACTGCCAGCGTAGAGTCGAGTCTTTAGAGTCCCACACAGAGAGTTTCCCTGCACTGAGCGAAACGTGTAGAGGCCGTATGGTTTTACGGCAGGGCTGCGATCACTTAAGTACACTTGTGTGCGTATGGTGTTCGGGCAGGCAGTACTAGTAGGCTTTGGTTTAAGCCGGATCCTAGTATTGCACGGATGAATTTGTTTTGTCTTCTGTGCATCCGCATTCTACGGAATACGGATGCAGGTGTGTATGCACAGTTTTTCGGAGCGATGAAGGAGGAAGTGCCTCATTAGGGTTTTGGCAGTTGGTTCGGCCGTTATGTGGCAGGCTCATTAGGGTTTTGACAGTTGATTCGGTCAAAACCATTTTGAGGCGGACTCATTAGGGTTTTTGACAGTTCGTTTGGTCGAAACCATTATGAGCCGCGAACATCATTTACTAATCCTATTAGTGATAATCTTATGATGGCTAATTGCATTGACCATTTGACCCCGTTGACCTCTCTTGACTTTGTTGACCGGTTGACCGTGTTGACCATTGACTTTCAAGAGGGTTCCACACTCTTCTTTTCTTTTCCTTTTTCTTTTGGATTATGATAATGGTCATTTCAAAGTAGCCATCAACTTTATCTTGATGGGATTAGTAATGATGATGCTTTTGCATTATTTGCAACCATGGTTGATTTTCTTTTGTATCATAATTTCCTTCTCATTCTCTCTCTTGGTTTTTTCAAGTGAGAAGGAAAGAAATAAACCCTGGTTGTTTCTCCTCCTTCTTCTTCCTCCTCTTGTTTTGATCTTTTGATCTCATGTGTTGAGAGATAAAGATTTCACAAAGATAAAGCCATCCCTTCATCACTTCTACACAACCTAGGGCTTTTAGATTAGCAATCTCCTTGCCCTAGTTACCTCGGCTCGAGGTGGAGCTCGGTGTACATCTCTCGGGTGGATCATCTTCAACTCAAGGAGGCCGCGGAGGTGACCAAAGTCCGGATCAACCATTGAGCAAGCAAAGAGAAGAACAACAAGAAGTGAAGAACAACAAGAAGTGAAGAACAACAAGAAGAGAAGGAGTTCAAGTTGAGGTATAACCCCTAACCGAGTAGATAACATCTCATGTTAGGATGCTAGTGTATTGTTTAGCAAAGATCCGGCTTTTACGGTCCATGTTACAAAGTTTAGAAAATTTTTTGTTTTACCGTTTCCGCAACCCCGAAAGTACCGGGAGAGGTAACGTGGACCTAACAGTGGTATCAGAGCCTAACTAAACCTAAACTAGCTTGGTAGTGAAGTGTATCGAAGTTCGAAACGGAAAAATCGAAAAACCGAGTTACGAAAAACCTGAGTTTCTGTTAAAATTTTTTCTGGTCAAAACAAAATTTTTCATACTCCAAAAATCATCTCAGGGTTTTTAGAAGAAAGCCACCAAAAACGAGCCAGCAACTCGACCAAAGAGCCGCGTTTCCGCGGCAATAGCAAGCTATTGCCGCGGAACCGCGGCCATCTTGGTGAGTCACTAGGTCGATTTTGGTGCAGTGTCTTTCTGACTTGGTTTTAGGATTTTTAAGATGGTTTATATGTGCCCAGATTTTTCAGAATAGAAATTTGTTTTTGGGGGCCTATAAATCCTTATTTTTCCGAACTTCAATATACTTTGACTACAAAGGTTATATCTGTGATGTTCATATGTATTGAACGTCGGCTAATCGCTATATGTCGATTAGTCGGGGTTATACATATCTGTGATCTGTGTTGTTGATGGTTTGTGTATATGAACTCGTTGGATTGTCGCGGATGAATAGCCGGGGTGGATGTGAGATGAGAGTTTCTTTTTCTTTCATTCATGTAATAAATTTGTAAATAGATGTAATATTATTTGCTTGGCCGCACAACCGGGTCGGGGTTGTTGCCGTCATTGTATAATTCTTTTTACTGTTTTTGCTCCTAGGATAGACCCATGGAGGGGGTGCACAAACTACCGGGTATCTCGAAGTGCCGAGTGGCCTACTCATGGCGTTGAGGGAGGTTGCTTCGCTTCGGGTACTTGGCCGGTAGTTTGCCGCACCCGTAGGGGTCTTTGGTGGGGTTTTGGCTATTCATCGCGACCGTGTAATCCGCTTTTCGTTGCAGGCTTGAACGAATCGCGGGTTCCTAGTATATCCAAAGTGTTCATCTGTGATCTGGTTTGGCTATCATTGTAGTATATCTATATATAATAACTATTTAGGCGTTGCTTATGTTTTACAGCCGCGCTAGCCCAGCCCCCGCTCTGTCGTTAGTTAAGTAACCTAACGGGTGATGACGGGGCCCAGTGGCGAATGCGAATGGCATAAGCGTACGTCATATTTTGGTTGTTTTCTGCAATGGTAGGATTTAAATGATGGGACGCATTAAAAGAACTAATACAAGAAAATAAACCTAAAAGACGTTGTTGGAACAATTTTTCAAAAAGCTGTTATTGCAAGGACGTTCATTTTTGTTTTGCATCGCGGTATTCGGTTGTGAATGCCCAGCACCTCAGTCGACGAGGCAAGGGCCGAGATCCCTTCATCGGGAGTGACCCCTTGGACAAAAGTTTGCGTCAGGGTAATAACTTCACTATAGTCGATTATTCTTGCTTTGCATCGAGGTATTCAGTTTGGAATATCCTGCACCTCATTTGACGAGGAAAGAGCCGAGATCCTTTCACAGGGAGTGACCTCTTTAGCAAAAGTTTTCGCCACTATATTTTCAAAAAGTGTATCACGTTCCTTCAACGATATCAAGTTCATTACGTTAACGGGTTTTCGCCAAAATCCAGCCGTAGCCCTCCGTCGTTTCGGACTGATATTGCTTAGTATTCGTGCTATGTATTTCGTGCTCAGCCGAGGCGTAGTGTACGGTAGCTATGTAATATCTTTCCGTAGGATACAAAGTGATTGGTTAGGACAGTCGTACGGTCATTTTGGCTCAGTCAAGGACTCATATGGGTGGGTCTAATGCAGTCAAGATAATGACGGGTTGAACTTGACCAGGATCCTTTGATATGTTGGCTCAGTCAAGGTCACTTGGGTCCCAGGGGCAAAAACCACATCGGGAGTTTCAAAAGTACTGAGACTTGCATATTTAGCATACCTTCTGGAGTGTGGTGACTAGAGTGGATTCCATCTAGGTCATCACACAGTGATAGTTGGATCCCGATCCTACTGATGAGTTGGATTACTCTCAGGAGATTATTTCACTTAACAATCAATGCTATAAACCTAGTAGGTGACTAGAAAGGTGTTAGCGGGGTTACTCCCTCAGGGAAAAGAGGTTCTTGAATTAAGGAACTTCGCGAAAGCGTTGGAAAACCTCCCTCGAAGTACCGACACTAGCCTGGCTGAAAGGTTAAGCAAGTATTGTGACGTAAATTAAATCCCGGCTAGTTCTTCTTTTAAAAAGGTTTTAAGAAGAATTTGAGGAAATAGTGGGAGACATCCTGGTTAGTTAAATTAATAAACCAATCTAATCTTGCAAGAGCATACGCTGAGTGTTTCTTTTCTCTCTCTCCAGGCAGCAACCTTTTCACGCCCTAATCAAGATAATAAAATGTATCGCTTGACCGATCCGAATTCTTATTCGGGGCTGGGGAACATTGGTTCAGCTCTAACTTGTGACAACAGTCATAAGTATGAGAAAGGGAAAGGGGAAAGTATGGATTTCCAGGATACCCAGTTGAAGAAGAAGCATGGTTTTGCATCTACTTCAGGTGTTCTTGTAATTGAGAACTGTTTTACGGTCAGCCCTACCTCCTGGGTACTTGATACCGGATCAGGATCTCATATTTGTAATTTATTGCAGGGACTGAGAAAAAGTAGGAAAGTTGCACCGGGTGATATGTCGCTCAGAGTAGCGAACGGAGCACAAGTTAATGCGGCAGAATATCACCTAGTATTGCCAAATGGCAAGACTATGATTTTGAACGATTGCTACTATGTACCCTCCATGGTTTGCAACATCATATCAGTTTCTTTACTCGATAAAGATGGATATAACTTTGTTCTTGACAAGAATATCATGAACATCTACCTTCATAAGGTACTGGTTGCAGAGGGTACACTGTGTAATGGTATCTACGTTCTAAATCAGAATACAGTTCTCAATATACAAAACACACGCAAGAGGAAGAATTCAGATACGAATGAATCCTACTTGTGGCATTGTAGACTTGGTCATATCGGAGAGAAAAGACTGAGTAAGTTGCATAAAGATGGACTCTTGGATACGTTCGAGTTTTCATCTTATGAAACTTGTCAGTCTTGTCTCAAAGGGAAGATGACCAAATCTCCGTTCACCGGACATGGAGAAAGAGCAGCAGAGTTCTTGGGACTCGTACATAGTGATGTATGTGGTCCGATGTCTATACATGCAAGGGGTGGGTTCTCGTACTTCATCACATTCACTGACGATCTCTCTAGGTTCGGATATGTGTATCTGATGAAACACAAATCTGAAGCTTTTGAGAAATTCAAGGAATTCAGAAACGAAGTAGAGAACCAGACAGGCAAAAGTATCAAGATCCTCCGGTCTGACAGGGGAGGGGAGTACTTAAGCACGGAATTCCTAGATTACTTAAAAGAGAATGGTATTCTCTCTCAGCTTACTCCTCCTTATACACCACAGCACAACGGTGTATCGGAGCGGAGGAATCGTACCCTACTGGATATGGTTCGCTCCATGATGAGTAATGCCGAGTTACCTCTTTCATTTTGGGGACATGCGCTGTTGACGGCGGCATATCTGTTGAACGATGTTCCGTCTAAATCTGTGCCTAAGACACCGTTCGAGATATGGAATGGTAAAAAGCCGTATCTTAAACGTATTAAGGTAAGGGGTTGTCCGGCCTATGTAAAAGTACAAAATCCGGACAAACTTCAAGCACGTTCAGATCTATGTAAATTTGTGGGATATCCTAAGAACTCCACAGGATATCTGTTCTACCACACCGAGGAACAGAAGGTGTTTGTATCTCGCCACGCCACCTTTTTAGAGTGGCAATTTCTTGCAAAAGAAACAAGTGGGAGTTCGGTAGAACTGGAAGAAATTCAGCGACCACAAAATGAAACTGAAGATTTGACAGAACCTCAGAATTCAATAACCCCAGAAGAACCTCAGCCACTCCGCAGATCTGGTAGGATTTCTCATCCGCCCGAGAGATACTACGGTTTTCTCATAGACGGGGATCAAGAGGATTGGATCTTGGAAGAAGATGACCCTACCAGTTTCAGGCAGGCCATTATCAGTAGGGACTCTGATAAGTGGCAGGAAGCAATGCAATCCGAAATGGAGTCCATGTACGCCAATAAAGTGTGGACCTTGGATATTGCTCCACCTGGGGTAAAACCCATTGGATGCAAATGGATCTACAAAATGAAACTTGGTGTAGATGGGCAGGTGGAAACCTATAAAGCTAGACTCGTTGCAAAAGGTTTTCGTCAAAGACCTGGTTTGGACTATGACGAAACTTTTTCTCCGGTGGCTATGCTCAAATCCATTCAGATCCTACTTGCCATTGCTGCCTTCCATGACGAAGAAATCTGGCAGATGGATGTTAAGACGGCTTTCCTGAACCGTTGTTTGGAAGAGTGCATTTACATGGATCAACCAGAAGGTTTCGTAGACAGTGGGAGCAGCGGAAGGGTGTGCAAGTTGCTTAAATCCATTTATGGATTAAAGCAGGCATTGCGGAGCTGGAACATCTGTTTTGATGAGGCAATCAAGGAATTTGATTTCATCAAGAACGAAGATGAACCCTGTGTATATAAGAAGATTGTAGGACGAACTGTCGTATTCCTAGTTTTGTACGTGGACGACATTCTTTTGATAGGAAATGATATTCCTATACTACAATCGGTCAAGCTATTTTTTTCATAAAGGTTCTCCATGAAGGACCTGGGTGATGCCTCTTACATTCTGGGGATCAAGATCTATAGAGATAGATCCAAGAGACTATTGGGATTTTCGCAGTCCAGGTACATAGAGACCGTACTAAAGAGATTTAGTATGGAGGGTTCCAAGCGCGATAGCATACCTGCATTGCACGGAATTACCCTCTCCAAGAAGATGTCTCCTAAGACTGACGAGGAGAGGGTTCGCATGAGCACTATACCCTACGCTTCGGCGGTAGGATCTATAATGTATGCGATGCTATGTACAAGACCAGATGTAGCTTACGCGTTGAGCGCGGTAAGCCGGTATCAGTCAGACCCAGGGGAGGACCACTGGACAGCAGTGAAGAACATTCTCAAGTACCTGAGAAGGAATAAGGAGATGTTCCTAGTTTACGGTAATGGAGACCTCAGGGTCGAGTCCTTTACCGATTCAAGCTTCCAGAGTGACAAAGATGACAACAAGTCTGTTTCGGGTTTTGTGTTTACCCTCAACGGAGGGGCGGTATGTTGGAGGAGTTCCAAGCAGGATACCGTCGCAGACTCGACGATGGAGGCTGAATACATTGCTGCAAGCGATGCCGCAAAAGAGGCGGTCTGGATGAAGAAGTTCATTAGTGAACTTCAGGTGGTTCCGTCCATTGTTGACCCAATACCTTTGTATTGCGATAACAATGGGGCTATAGCTTTAGCGAAGGAACCAAGGTCCCATCAGAAATCCAGGCACATCTTAAGGCGGTATCACCTGATCAGGGAGATCATTGATCGCCAGGAGATCGAGGTGCGGAGAGTGGAGACAAAGGACAACACTGCGGACCCATTCACGAAGGCTTTACCCCTGACTCAGTTCGAGCGGCTGATCGAGATGATAGGTCTTCGATACGCCAGTACATGGCCTTAGTGCAAGTGGGAGATTGTCAGTGTATATGCCCTAGAGGCCATTACTGTATCATACTAGTATGTATATTACTTGATGGAAGCTTGGGATATTCACAGTTGTACAGACAATCTTGCTCAATATAGTAGTATGCTACTTGGTTTGTCTCTGCTTTAATGTGTACTTGTGTGTTTATTTATTATATCACCTATACGCATTAGTAGAGCCCTTTGGATCTTTGCTTGATTACCGGCGTTGTGATGGCGATCACACTTGTGGGGGCTGGGTAATCTACAAGCACATCCTTATACACGTCCCTAGTCATGGGAGTATCGAGATAGGGCATCGATACTCCGGAGTAGACTACCGTATGCGCTTCTCATCCCAGCACGGGAGACGGTCTGTCCCACAGCCGTCGGTACGTCGTACTTGAGATAGTATGCGGGTGCTCGTTGGGTTACGAGTACACTGGACAGGACACGTCGGGAACTGATGGTCGGTATTATACCTATCGTCAGTTATCAGTTCCCAGGTGACATGAGTACAGCTTAGTCCGCTGACTTGACACTGTCACTTCGCCTCAAGTGTGTTCCCACTGTTCTTTGGTTACTACACTACCACGGCTCTACTGAGTCGTGCAAATAGGTAGTAGTTGGGAGCAGTCCCGAAGCACTTGGAGGCAGTGACGGTTAGACAGGATTCGTCTCTCCCGGTATTGGGGGTTGACATCGCGCTGTGTCTAGGAGAGCCATTACACAAGTAGTCCCTGGCCAGGGCAAGCGAGATATACTGGTAGGTTCCAGTGTTATCTCAGGGTGTTCTGGGCTTCACTCCGACACGACTTGTACCGCTATTAGGGGTCTGACGCTTGCCGCCCCCTAGGCCCGACATGCGATGTATCAGACGAACAGACCGGACTGTACGGAGATTGTCACATACAGACTCAGTAGGAGTTCGGATGGGTTTATCTCATCGGCCTTCTTATCGACATCTACCTGGGGACCGTTACGTACAGCTAGTGCCGCTTGCGGTCTGTGGTTAAACCCACTGCCAGCGTAGTGTCGAGTCTTTAGAGTCCCACATAGAGAGTTTCCCTGCACTGAGCGAAACGTGTAGAGGCCGTATGGTTTTACGGCAGGGCTGCGATCACTTAAGTACACTTGTGTGCGTATGGTGTTCGGGCAGGCAGTACTAGTAGGCTTTGGTTTAAGCCGGATCCTAGTATTGCACGGATGGATTTGTTTTGTTTTCTGTGCATCCGCATTCTACGGAATACGGATGCAGGTGTGTATGCACAGTTTTTCGGAGCGATGAAGGAGGAAGTGCCTCATTAGGGTTTTGGCAGTTGGTTCGGCCAAAACCGTTATGTGGCAGGCTCATTAGGGTTTTGACAGTTGATTCGGTCAAAACCATTTTGAGGCGGACTCATTAGGGTTTTTGACAGTTCGTTTGGTCGAAACCATTATGAGCCGCGAACATCATTTACTAATCCTATTAGTGATAATCTTATGATGGCTAATTGCATTGACCATTTGACCCCGTTGACCTCTCTTAACTTTGTTGACCGGTTGACCGTGTTGACCATTGACTTTCAAGAGGGTTCCACACTCTTCTTTTCTTTTCCTTTTTCTTTTGGATTATGATAATGGTCATTTCAAAGTAGCCATCAACTTTATCTTGATGGGATTAGTAATGATGATGCTTTTGCATTATTTGCAACCATGGTTGATTTTCTTTTGTATCATAATTTCCTTCTCATTCTCTCTTGGTTTTTTTAAGTGAGAAGGAAAGAAATAAACCATGGTTGTTGCTCCTCCTTCTTCTTCCTCCTCTTGTTTTGATCTTTTGATCTCATGTGTTGAGAGATAAAGATTTCACAAAGACAAAGCCATCCCTTCATCACTTCTACACAACCTAGGGCTTTTAGATTAGCAATCTCCTTACCCTAGTTACCTCGGCTCGAGGTGGAGCTCGGTGTACATCTCTCGGGTGGATCGTCTTCGACTCAAGGAGGCCGCGGAGGTGACCAAAGTCCGGATCAACCATTGAGCAAGCAAAGAGAAGAACAACAAGAAGAGAAGAACAACAAGAAGAGAAGGAGTTCAAGTTGAGGTATAACCCCTAACCGAGTAGATAACATCTCATGTTAGGATGCTAGTGTATTGTTTAGCAAAGATATGGCTTTTACGGTCCATGTTACAAAGCTTAGAAAAATTTTTGTTTTACCGTTTCCGCAACCCCGAAAGTACCGGGAGAGGTAACGTGGACCTAACATCAAGTTGGCGGACTAAGCTGTACTCATGTCACCTGGGAACTGATAACCAACGATAGGTATAATACCAACCAACAGTTCCCGACGAGTCCTGTCCAGTGTACTCGTAACCTAACGAGCACCCGCATACTATCTCAAGTACGACGTACTGACGGCTGTGGGACAGACCGTCTCCCCCGCTGGGATGAAAAGCGCATACGCTAGTCTACTCCGGAGTATCGATGCCCTGTCTCGATAGTCCAACGACTAGGGACCTGTATAAGGATGTGCTTATGGATTACCCAGCCCCCACGAGTGTGAGCGCCATCACAACGCTGGTAATCAAGCAAAGATCCTAAGGGCTCTACTAATATGTATATAAGCGATATGCTAAAAGAAACACATGCACATATTGAAGTAGAGACAAACCAAGTAGCATACTACCATTTTGAGCAAGATTGTCTATAGAACTGTGAATATCCCAAGCTTCCATCAAGTAATATACAAGCTAGTATGATACAGTAATAGCCTCTAGGGCATATACACTAACACTCAGACACCCGAGAGGTACTCCGGTAGCCTCAAGGACGGTGACAGGGAGGTTCTTGTTTACCCAGACTTGACAGTACTGTTGTTCCAGACTATGAGACCAGGAAGGAGGTTAAGTATAGCGTCGTTCTAAACTAGCTTTAGAAGTGCACGTGTATATTATTCTGCCAGAGGGTTGTTGTGGTCAGTGGGAGCAGAGGAATCATAGTGGGCAAGAAGCTTATGTCTATTTATAGACTTGAGCAGATATAGCGGAGATAGATCATCTAATTTTGATGTGACAGTTATGGGTTTGACGTCATCAGAATAGGGGATGGATCTGTTAAGAAGGTAGTAGGGTGTGATGTCCTGGTATTTGGATGACATACACAGAGTAGGAAGTAAATTTCCTATACTACGATCGGTTGTACTGTGGTCGTCATACAGTTGTTTCTCCAGACATGATATGGATATAATATCAGACATTCTGGTTACTAGATCTATGGTTTTAGATCTAGATTTTGGTAGTTTCCCAATATGGGTACTTTGACAGTATTCTAATAGTTTTTAGAATAGATGATTCCTGGCATGGTGGTGTACCTGCAGATGATGGAGTCACCCTCTCTAAATGTGTCTTACAGACTAAAGGGGAAAGGGATGTGCATGATTGGTAGATCACTTGCTTAGGCAATTAAGTCAATCATGAGATGTCAAGTACCATACCAGATGTTGTTTTTGTACTAGATGCGATAAGTTTATATTAATCCAATCCTAAAGAAACATAAGGAAGAAGTTTTAGAACATAAGTGTATGTTCTACGGAATTGATGACGGCAGCCTCCTTCGGAGACGGTTATCATTCCAGGCTTCAAAGGTGACATGGATGACAGAGTGATTGTCAGAGTTATAGTTTTCCCTCTGACGAGGGACAGTATTATGGACAGGTGGTCCAAGAGGATACTGTGGGAGGCATGGTGCAGGATACTGATTAGGTTCAGTTGACGATACAGTCTAAGAAGTTTGGATTTGGAGTTCATTTATGAACTAGGTCCCACCAGATATCCAGACATATTCTAAGACATGTATTACTCGATTCGGGAGATGGCTTTCTCCGCGAACTTGAGATTAAGAGAGACATAGAAAGAAACATCAGGGCGGATCCACTCACTGAGGCTATTTCTTGAACACAATAGTTTTACAAACGGGCTTTGTGAAACTGATTAGTAGAGGAGTTGGCTGCTCGGTATCACACGGGCTGTGAGTATGCAACATCACAATAATTAGCCTTAAGTGCAAGTGGGAGATTGTAGGATATAGTGCCCTCAAAGTCAATTATAGGATCGCAGACACGTGATTGCAATGATTGAGGAGGACCTATACCGGTAGGACAGTCTTACTCGAGATGATAGTATGCTATCTGGTTTGTCTTTATCAGTCGTGTACAGGTTCAGGTGACTGATCACTGTTACACGTTGATAGAGCCCTTAGGATCTTGCTTGACTACCAACAGTATGATGGCGATCATATACGTGAGTGTTGGGTAGTCTATAAGCATATCCTTAATTGTGGTCCCTAGTCGTGGGAGTTTCGAGACAGGGCATCGATACTCCGGAGTAGACTAGTGTATACAGTCGAGACCCCGACGAGGGGCGGTGGCCGGTCTCACAAGCCACTGGTGTCAATTGGATCACCTAAGATGTATACAGGTGCTCATTGGGTTATGAATACACCGGACAGGATTCGCCGGAAACATGCTAGTTGGTATTATACCTAGCGTGAGATAGCAGTTCCCTGGTGACATGTGTACAGGTTAGTTCATCGACCTGAGGTCGTCATTTGTCTCGTGTGAGTTTCCACTGTGCTTTGATTTCTACCCTACCACGGCTCAAAGGAGTTGTGCAAACAGGTCTTTTTTGGGTACAGTCTCGAGCCACATGGAGGCAAGTGAGCGGATCAGCAGGGGATTCGTCTCTCCCGGTATTGGGGGTGAGATCGCGCTGTGTCTAGGAGAGCCATTACACATAGCCCTTGGCCGAGGCAGGAGATTTACTGGTAGGTACTCCAGTTGTATCTCAGGGTGTTTTTGGGCTACACTCCGACACGACTTATACTGCTATTAGGGGTCTGACGTTACCAGCCCCCTAGACCGATATGCGATACTCATAGGCGAACGGACCAGACTGTATATACATTGTCACTGTTAGACTCAGTAGGGTTTCCGGATGAGTTCGCTCATCGGCCTCCCTTGAGGTCAGTACATAGGCAGCCGTTACGCACAGCTAGTGCCGCTGACGGCTTGTGGTTAAACCAACTGCCAGGGTACTGACGAGTCATTAGAGTCCCCCACAGATAGTTTCTTAAGTACGGGCAAAACGTTGTAGAGGCCGTATGGTTTTATGGCAGGGTTTGGAAAATGCACGTGCGTTTACGCACGTGTCATATTTCGGGCAGATAATACTGGTGGGCTTTGGTTTAAACCGGATCCGAGTATTATACTATGTAGATATAATATATTTGTCTCAGTTGCATTTGTATTCGGTCGTAATACAAATGCGGGTATGTTTATACTGTTACGGGGTTATCCTGAAATTCGTTTCAGGGTCGCTTTTGGAAGTTACCAGTTTCCAGTTTTCTATCACCCGTATTAAATATTCGGTTAAATGCGGATTTATCTTTTCTTCACTTAGGTGAGTCGTGATTCTAGAAGGTTCTAGATTTGGTGACTAGGTTCATGTATCATTCATTAGCATTAAATGAAATGGTGATGTGTTGTGATGAATCATTTATATATTAATTGTTCTAAGTGAGTCATGCTTTTCTTTTAATGTGAAGTGATAAGGATTCATCTTATGGTCACCCTCTCCCTTGCTCCTACACTCACCCCCTCCTTGATAAATTGGCCGGCCACATTTGTGGAAAAAGATGGTTGTTGATTGGAAAAAGATTAAGGTTTTTGGGTTCATGGAAATTAGATTGTTCATTTCTCATTTCATTCAATCCAAAAAGGCAACTTCATTAACCGTTCGTCCATGGCTTTGGACGAAGTGAGACAAAGTGTTCTACTCATTCTCTACATTAATCTTGGTCATATCTTTTAGCAAACTTAATGACCGAGTTGCCTCGGGTCAGAGGCGGGAGCCCGTTTAAAGATCCATTGACGTGGTGCCACCTGGACGAGGAGATCGGAGATCGACGAGACCGGGGCAGCCGCAACAAAGCGTGGGATGATGGTTAAAGAATGAAGGACTCGGATCGTTCGGTATAACATTTCTACCCACTTTGTAGTTTGTTAGTTTAGCAATAATGGCAGATCCGGGTTATAGTATACGATAGCGCCAGTTAAAAAGTTTTTATTCCGCATTTGGCGTCTGTTAGACGGCCGGGGCGCTACCGTAGACTTGCATGTAAAACGGTGGATTTTAGGTACAGTCCCGAATCACATGGAGGCAATGAGAGATAGGAGGGGTTTCGTCTCTCCCGGTATAGGGAGTTGATGTTGTGCTGTGTTTGGTTGGCTATAACTGGAAGACCCTGGCCAGGGCTGATTTGGAGTGCTACTGGTAAGTGTTATCAGTAGTTTCTCGACCTGTTATGAGCCTTACATCGACACTAATTATCAGTTACTGGGGTCTGACGTTTACCACCCTAAACTAGATATGCAACATATCAGACGAAGAGATCGGACTGTACGGGAGTGTTACTGATTGGATTCACAGGAGAATGTACAGGCTTGCTTGTTGATCTTCTGATCGTTCAATACACGGGTGGTTGTTGCGTTTAGCTGACCGCTTGCAGCTTGTGGGTGTTTGATATGATCATCACCTACTGCCGGCGTATTGATGATTCTTTAGAGTCCTACACAGAGGTTTCCTCGTTCAGGAAAAACGGAGTAGGGGCACATATGCGATATGTGCGGGACTAAGACTAATACGATATGAGATACCGTATTCTATTCTCGCGATATGTGATATCGGCCGGGTATATGTGATATAGCCGGGTAATCGGATCAAGTGTTGATTCGATGAAATGGTACTTGTTATATTAGCCGGTTATATGTAATATAGCAGGGTTATCGGATCAAGTGTTGATTCGATAATTTAATGAATAATTATATATGAGATATATTACGTTACATTAACAAATATAAGCTCATTTTATTGAATCTTTTTCTCACTTGGATAATACATTGATGTATATGTGATATATGTTAATTGTATTATTTTCTTTTATTACATTATATATTATATATGAGATATATAATATTGTAACGTGCTAGGTTAAAATTGCAACTACAGTTTATGAGACTTGAACCATGCTAGGGTTAGATTAGGGTTTATAATTATTATTAAGGAAATACAAATAATGGTGGAATTATCCATGGTTGATATTTTGACGGAAGCTTGTAGGCTTATTTGACTTTGTCCACCATTTTTGTCTTCCTTAAGATATTTGTTGACCTAACTCAAACCATAGCAAATGGTTAAGTCTCTACAAGGGTTAAGGATGTTATCGTTAACCCATGGTTGCAATTCTAACCACACAACAATCCATTATTCATCACAAAAGCTTTCTTCTTCTTCTTCCTCCTTTTGAAAAAGCTTTCTAGCTTTTTGTGTTGTGATTATTTAAAGTGAGAAATTGAAAACAAAAGAGAGCAAAATTCCTACTTCATCATCCTCATCTATTCTAGACACTTAGATTAGGGTTTTCATTTCACTAATACTGAATTAGAGAAGTGAGAGCTTAGGTTTGAAATTCTTCAAGGTAGTTCATCTTCGAAAAGGAAGACTTCAAGCAAGATACCTCATTCACCTCATGGAGCCTCTCTAGAGTCCGGGTTCATGATGATCGCAGTGAAGGGACCTCAACATGGAGCTTATGAAGCGAAGGAATGGACTACAAAGGTTGTAATCCCAAACTCTTAGAAGTAAAGTTGTTTACATGCAATGTTAACCCTAATTTTCTAGTTCGATTACTTGGTTGGTTTGTTTAGCACCCCAAAAATTTTAATATAGCATGTTTGATGCTTGCCAAAACCTTGCTAAGGTGCTAAGCTAACCCTACAAGTCTCGCAACCACAAATCTTTCTATTTATACAAATACTAGTTTCTGATTTATGGAGTTAACTAGATACAACAAGATTAATAATACAAGAGTGGACACGATCCAAATATCCTACCTACCAAAGTAAATTACCCGAAGCAAGCTGTATGCCAGCAGTATCGCTACTGATCCAGGCGGTCAACCTGCAAGAACTATGGCACAATGGATGTGAGTAGAAAACATCTGCAGGTAGAAATTGAATAAAATAACGACTCATAAATCAACTATATCATAAAGGTAATACTATGATATCTAGGGTGACCGTATCTGCATATGTGCCAACAATATAATCAATGCCTGTAAGCATATGGATAACATCTATGTGTCCATCAATGACACAAAAACCTCATGCATCTAAATATCATGAAAGCATATGCACGTAAATATGAGGATGTCAATCATCGTGTGTCCATCAACGACACATCAAAATCATGGAACATGAGTGTCCAACATCGACACTCGAAACATCATGAAACCCATGTCCAACATCGACACGTAAATCCTCATATCCCGGGCTCTGTCAGTCTGGATCGACCCGTATCATCTCACGACTCCGGTCGGTATCCTCCGGATAACCGTCGAGTCCAAATAATATCACCGATAGGTAGTTGTCCCTCTGTCAGGCTCATCGTCTACTGCATAACATACCTTTCTTTCCCCGAGGTACCATACCGGGTCCACCATGTACCCGTAAACGGCCTCATCCAGCTCCTCGAATCGGGTATCACATAACTCATAATCGAGAAAACACATAGTGGACGTCTCGAAATATCATATCAAGAGAAACCGGGTTTTTAAAACAATATATACTTTGTTTTGAAATATAACCACAGTTCTCAAATCCAGAATATCATGAAAACAACATCTCAATGCATATAATCGTAAAGCATGATGTATGCAAACATATAACAGAAATATGAGCATATCCGTAT
The DNA here is from genome assembly GCA_030015575.1 of Agapanthus africanus. NCBI lineage: Eukaryota > Viridiplantae > Streptophyta > Magnoliopsida > Asparagales > Amaryllidaceae > Agapanthus > Agapanthus africanus. The sequence continues at coordinate 127,349,846 of JASDDO010000016.1, read as the reverse complement.
ATCATGCAACATAGAACGGTGATGTGAGCATATCAGCATATCATGCGACATATTATAATGATGTGAGCATAGCAAGTATATCATGCAACATAGTATAATGATGTGGCAATTCTACTGTGTAAGTGACATAACAATTATCGATGATAAAAGTGTATGAGCCGGCAAATCTGTGTAAGTGTAACATACGCATAATCGGTAATGGTGTAGGTATACTAGCACAGGTATATGAGAATATCATGAACGTAGTATAAAGTACATCGTAAGCGAAATGCTATAAGGTATACGTATCTATAACATAACTGAGTCGGTGAATCTATCAATCGGCATCCAGCCTCACAACATCACGTACGGTATAATCCATCGTACGACATCCTTTAGTCAAGGGTATGGATCAATCATCAAGTAAAACTCATCATGTACGATATCCATTGTACGGCGGCATTAAACCATCAGGGATCCTATCAACCTATATGACAATGAAGGTTGATTGAATGAATTCTTTGTTTGGGTCGGTAGAAAATGTATAGAAATTACAATCAAAGAAATTTTTGACCGCAATCAATAACGGTGTCGATGTAGCGCGTTAGTGAATACGGATCGTCCGCAGGGAAAGTATGATCCGTTCGAATTTGAATTAGATGAATTGAAAATTAAAGAAAAGAGAAAAAAGACAATTCAATTCAAGATTTTAAAAGTGAATTTCAAGAATTATCTAGATTTAAATCTAATATCAAGAAACTCAAAATCAAGAATCAAGAATTGATGATATCCAATTGAATTAGGTTTCAAGAATTGAAGTGAGGTTCGTAGGAATCGATCGAATCTATTGACGTCATGAAAACTAGTGATTACATTTTCTTATCCATTAATGATTTGATACTAGATCGATGACGATCAATCGAGGTTTAAGGATCTTTTCAAGAAAATAGGGTTTCTTCATCTCATCCTTTGTCCTTTCGATGAATCTCATTCAAAAGCCAGCCTCTAGTAAATTGAATCACCAATCGTTGATCTCTAGTTACGAGCGAAAATATTCAAGAAAGCATTTCGCTCGAAACTAGGTTGTCAATGATTTAATTTACAAGAGTTTACTTATAGGAATTAAGAATCATTTCAAGATTTGTAACATCATCATCTATTGATTCTCTCGACTCCTCCACGAGCGGAGTTTTTACTCAAGCATCATATCAAAGAACACAATCAAGAATTGAGATCTAATCATAATGCTCAAATATATAAGTAAGCAAGATAAAGAACTTTCACCTTTTATTTATCAACAATTTTGTTACAATTTTCTCAAGATCTACAAGAGGAAAAAACTTGATCGTCGATTTAGCTCTGCATCGTCTCCGTGAGTCGCGGATCGTCTTGGATCACTTGCTCGGTTGAAGATCGGCGTCGCTTCTAAAAGATTGAAGGCTTCTTGCTTGATTTGTACTCAAAGATCTTGAATTTTGGCTTTGGTGATTGGATTAGGGTTAGGGTTTGAATGCATAAGTTGTGTCACTCAACTTGTGGGATTTTGGCTTAATTTTCAACAACCTTGTGATAGAAGCTTTAGGGTCCTTTTTATAGCCTTCATTAGCTTCGCCTAGAAACTAGATTAGGATTAGCTTCCTTTTGAAGCTAGGTTAGGATTAGCTTCACTTGTAAGCTTGGTAGTTAGGTAGAAGGTTCTAGAGTTAGTTAGTTAGAGCTAGCTTCCTTGATAAGCTTGAAAGTGTTTAGCACAAAGCTTTGCTGTTCGGACAAAAGCTTCTGGAGATCTCTGGTATTTACATTGGCTTAAAGAAGTGTGGACATTGAATTGAGAAACCTGATGCGATGAATTGCTGACGACATTCTTACGTGGCCACGGATCCGCAGCCCATTGATTGCTTCACTGCATGAATTTTCCAGTGATGCTTGGTGCTGACTGTATGTGTATTTTCTAATGTGTGGAATCTTCTAAATATTTCTTGTTTACTGCCAGATCACAAGTCTTGGACTTAGCGCATTTTTATCAGCACTTTTAACCGTTTCGGTTCTTTTCCTGGAATTTTCTGCACAGATTCTCGAGACAACTGTTGCGCTATACACAGATGATGCATGCAATGATAAACACTCAATTTCCCTCAAAGTGTCGATTAAAATACATAACACAAGTAATTTGGTATTTTACGGATGTTTTTCTAATATGTGTTACATTTATTCCGAATACCTCTAGATGAGTGCAAATGGTAGAGAAAATGTCGTGTTAAAAATGTAATATTTTCGACTGATCAAATACCCCCAAACTTATTTTTTGTCGTCTCGAGAAAATTGCTTTATTAAAAGAGAAGGAGAAAATAAAGAAAGAGAAAAACTAACTAGCACACTTTCGTAGGCAACACGATTGCACTGATCATGTGCAACAAGACTTTAAACCTCTAGGTGTCCCTAGTAGGAGGAGTGTTGTCTCCTGAGGGTTTTCAGCGGATTGCACCCATAAAATCCAATAATAAAAGGAAGACCGTGAAAGTTACATTTAAAGATAAGAATTAAAAAAGAAAGACTTTGAAAATCAGAGTTTCCAACTATACTAGCTTTTCGGTTGTCATGAGCCCTATCTTAATAGTCATGAAAAGATGTTAGAAATTACATCATCTCTCAATAAAACATCGTCTTTATTCTTCATTCCTACCTTTCTTCCAAACATCGATCATATACCCCAACGTGTGTATAAAGAACATCCCTACACCCGGAGAATTCAATTCAAGCTATCATACTCTTGTCCATCTGCCTCAGTACTTTTTAATTAATGAATATTTAAATGAGATTGCTCACACATTTTCATGCGACCGTTAATACTTCTTGAGGTACTAACCGACCGATTACTCATGTGCTTGCTGATTAGGTGTTTTAGTATTTTCCTCGTCTTGCACCACCTAAGGTTTAGCAGTGACTCTCAGACTAGTTGGTCTAAGGCATTAGGTGATGAAGCACCCTCGCTATATTTTTTTATTGCTGCCTTGGCGATAACAAAACCAGTGTTCATTTTTCTTCACCATTTTATATTTTATTCAATTTTTTTATTTTATTTCCTTCATACTTTGGCTTTTAGACAAGAGCATTTCAAGGTATCCTCTACTATCCCGAGTTTCAAGATATGTGTAAGTGCGTATAGTAGGGTATCAACATTCAAATGTTTGGCTTTCAGAATAGGAACTATTTTTCAGACTTATTTTTATCCTCAGATTAGTGACTTCCTTCATCTTACTAACCCTTGGGACAACGGCTCATAACTACTTATTACTAGTTCGTTTAAGAAAACTTCTAATTTTCTTGGTTTTCTAAAATTTTTCTAATCTTTTGGAAGTAATTTTTCACTATCTAATCTTTTATTATCTTATTTATGTACAAAATTAAATATTAAATATTTTTATATCTTTTGAATTTTTTTTTTAATTTTTATAGGTTTTCAAAATGTTTTGTGCTTATGCAAAGAATATGCAAATGATGCGTAAGCACAAACCTCCCCCAAACTTGTCTTCAACAGTGTCCTCACTATTGCCATCCGCTAAATCACAAAAACCTGTAAGCCTGAAAGGAAATTTATTAATGGGAGCAATAAATATGATCGTGAAAATCCTCCCCCAAACTTATTCTTTTTACTTAACTCCATTCAAAAGATGATACAGTAATTTACAGGACATGGAGGTGAGACGGAGGAATTTTTAATCAAGATAAATTGGCTCCTGTAAGAACAAGAGCTCCTCCGTAGGGTCAGTGGAAAAATACGGCTTTAATCAATGTCCATTCACTTTGAAAAATGTACCATTTTTAACATTTTCTACCTCAACTTTCCCGTGCGGGTATACAGACCGCACAACAAAAGGTCCTTTCTACCGAGATCGTAGCTTACCCGCGTGAAGGTGTAGTCGTGAATCATAAAGAAGGATTTGTTGACCAGGTGTAAATGTTTTCCTCAAAATGTTATTATCATGAAATACCTTAGTCCGGTTCTTCACAATTACAGCGTTATCATAAGCTTTATCGCGGAGTTCGCTTAGCTCGTTTAATTGCAGCTTCCGAAAGTTGCAGGCTTGATTCAAGTCAAAGTTGATTTCTCTAATGGCCCACATTGCTTTTTGTTCTATCTCGACTGGTAGGTGACAAGCCTTACCAAACACTAACCTATAAGGAGACATCCCTAGATCGGTTTTATATGCAGTTCGGAATGCCCAAAGAGCATCCGTCAATTTGGTTGACCAATCTTTTCTATTTTTCGAAACAGTTTTCTCCAGAATTTGTTTGATTTGTCTGTTGGAAATCTCAGCCTGCTCGCTCGTTTGGGGATGATAGGGTGTGGAAAGTTTGTGGTTGATTGCGTATTTCCGCATCAACGTCTCGAAAGACCTGTTGCAGAAATGCATCCCGTTATCGCTAATGATAGCGCGTGGGTGTCCAAATCGCGAAAAGATGTTTTCTTTTAAGAACTTAATGACAACTTTTTTGTCATTAGTGCGACAGGGAATAGCTTCAACCCACTTTGAGATGTAATCAACCGCAAACAGTATGTACAGATTCCCAAAGGAGTTGGGAAAGGGACCCATAAAGTCAATGCTCCACACGTCGAAAATTTCAACCACTAAGATGGGTTACTGTGGCATCTCATTTCTCCGGGAAATCCTACCCGTGTGTTGACACTGTGTACAGGTTTTGCAATGATCAAATGTGTCTTTGAATAAGGTCGGCCAATAGAAACCGCATTGCAAAACCTTCTCCGCCGTCTTTCTAGGACCGAAGTGACCCCCACATGCCTGATCATGATAAAAAGATAGAACACTCTTGAATTCCTCGTTCGGGTCACACCGGCGAATGATCAGGTCAGGACAATACTTAAACAGATATGGTTCATCCCAGTAAAAGTGTTTTACTTAGGATAGAAATCGATGTTTGTCCTGTTTTGACCATTCACTGGGGATAAGTCCTGTGACAAGATAGTTCACAATATCCCTGAACCATGGTTCATCGGATACGTTCAAGAGTTGTTCATCCGGAAAAGAATCATTGATCGGCAGGGTCACGGGTGAAGAAAAGAGGCGCGAAAGATGGTCGGCTACAACGTTTTCACATCCTTTCTTATCTTTAATAACAAGATTAAATTCTTGTAATAGAAGGATCCAACGTATTAGCCTCCCTTTTGCATCTTTCTTCGCCAAAAGATGTTTCAAGGCGGAATGGTCAGTGTACACAACAATAGGTGAGCCAATCAAGTATGGCCTGAATTTTTCTAATGCAAATACAACTGCCAAAAGTTCTTTTTCGGTAGTTGTATAATTCACTTGAGCATCGTTCAGGGTTTTACTTGCGTAATAGATCACGTGTGGCATCTTTTCAATGTGCTGTCCTAAGCTGCACCAACTGCAAAAACGGATGCATCACACATAAGCTCAAACGGGTGGTTCCAATCTAGAGAAGATAGAATGGGGGCTGTAGTGAGAAAGTGTTTGAGTGAGTCGAATGCTGCTTCACACTCCGAGTCAAAGTGGAAAGTCGTGTCCTTAGCCAAGAGAAGAGTTAAGGGTCTAGCAATTTTGCTGAAATCCTTAATGAATCTCCTATAAAAGCCTCCATGGCCAAGAAAAGATCGGATATCCTTGACGCTTTTGGGATGAGGAAGGTTTTGAATGACATCAATTTTAGTTTTGTCAACCTCAATGCCTTTCTGTGAAATAACATGTCCAAGCACAATTCCCTCTTTGACCATGAAGTGGCATTTTTCCCAATTCAAGGTTAAGTTCTTCTCTTTACAATGAGTAAGAACTGCGTTAAGATTCGATAGGCTGTCAGAAAAAGAATCTCCGAAAATCGAAAAATCGTCCATGAAAATCTCCAAAAAATTCTCGACCATGTCCGAGAATATCCCCATCATAACCGCTGAAATGTAGCGGAAGCATTGCATAGCCCAAAGGGCATGCGTCTATAAGCAAAGGTACCAGAAGGATAAGTAAATATGGTTTTATCTTGATCCTTTTTGGCAATAGGGACCTGATTATAGCCAGAGTATCCGTCCATAATGCAATAAAATTCACGTCCAGCTAGGCGTTCCAGCATCTAGTCAATGAAAGGTAAAGGAAAGTGGTCTTTCCTCGTAGCGGCATTGAGTTTCCTGTAATCAATACATACACGCCACCCAGTTTGTGTGTGTGTCTAGATTAACTCATTAGCCTCATTGGTAATGACTGTGATGCCAGATTTCTTAGGGACGACATGAATTGGACTTACCCATTGGCTATCGGAGATTGGGTAAATGATACCATTGTCAAGGTATTTGACGATTTCTTTCTTCTTTGCATCCTTCATGGAGGGGTTCAACCGTCTCTGTGGTTCTCGGGTTGGTTTGGCTTCATCCATCAAGTGTATATGATGTTCAACAATCAAGGGACTAATCCCTTTGATGTCAGCCATGGTCCAACCAAACGCCTGCCGATTAGATCTTAATACCGTCAAAAGCGCTTTCTCTTGCTCTGATGCTAGAGAAGCAGATATGATCACCGGTAAGGACTCATTCTCACCTAAATATGCATATTTAAGATGAGAAGGTAAAAGTTTGAGATCTAATGCTGGCGAAGAAATAATAGAAGGTGGGATCATCGAATGATTTTCGGAGTCACAAAGAAGCTCATCGCCTGTGAAAGATATAGACTCGGAAGGTGAAGAGTCAAGAGTGTCGGACTCAAGCGTGGAAAATGTGTCCTCACTAAGATGTGCAAGATCAAACATTGATGTGGTAGTGTCATCGAGATCTTCAAAGCAAAGTTCATCAACTTCGCAACTTTCGGGAGCAATCTCATGGACAGAACAAACATCAAGTATATGAGCAGAGGGTTCAGATGGCTGACTTCCAATTTTGTATATGTTCAGTTCAATTGTCATTTTTCCAAAAGATAGGTTCATTGAACCGTTTCGACAGTTAATGAAAGCATTGGAAGTGGCAAGGAATGGTCGATCAAAAATCACCGTAATTTGATTTCGTGGATTTGCTACAGGTTATGTATCTAGAACAATGAAGTCCACAGGGAATACAAATTCACCGACTTTTATTAACACATCCTCCAGTTCACCCCTAGGTTTGGTGATTGAACGGTCTGCCTTTTGGAGAGTGCAGCGAGCTGGTTTCAACTCTCCAATCCCTAACTGCTTGTATACAGAATATGGAAGCAAGTTAACACTTGCGCCAAGGTCAAGAAGAGCACGGTTGATGTTTTTACCCCCAATAGAAATCGATATCGTAGGACATCCTGGGTCCTTACGTTTCTTTGGTAACTGCGGGGTAAAAGCAGTGCTAACATTATTAGTCATGAAGACCTTTTTGGGCAATTGAGTCTTCCTCTTCCTAGTGCACAAGTCTTTAAGAATTTTCGCATAAGCGGGGACTTGTTGAATAGCATCTTGGAGAGGGATGTTGATGTTAACCTGTTTGAACATTTCCATAATCTTCTCCATATGTAGACTCGATTTGTTACCTCTTAACCGATTCGGATAAGATGCTTTAGCAATAAGAGCCGGGTCCATCATAGGAGAGGTGGTGTGTGTGGAAGTGATCCCAGAATAGGAGTGAGGATCGTCTTTGGTGGACTAGAAGAGGGTTGCCGAGGTAACGAGCCTTGTGGGAAACGAAGAATAGGCTCGCAAGAAGGCGGTGGGGTAAAAGAACAAGGATCATAAATAGAAGTGTGTGTGTAAGGAAAGGTCTCAGCCGGGGTATTATTGATAGATTTTTCAGCATCATCAATCTCTTCCCCAACATGATTATTCGGCACTCTTCCTGATCTCAACGTTGTGATGGCATTTACATTGTAATGCCCAGGATTCGGTAAGGGTTGAGACGGAAGTTTCCCTTTCTCTCTCGCACTCCTCTCGGCTTTAACAGTGCAATTTCTGCTTCCATCGATTTTATACTCTCAGCTTGGGAAGCTGAGTTTTTCCTTATATCATCGATAGAAGTCTTAACCTTAGCCAACACTTGAATGAAATTTTTCAGAATTAAATTCATGGTGTGTGCGAGTGAAGAGGATTCATCAGAATCGGTCAATTGCAAAGGTGCAGATGTGTTGACTGGATTTTGAAAATTTGGTGATTGATAGGGGTGCTGAGTGAGTTGAAGTGGTTGCTGTTGTGGTGGGGGAGACCTTTGAAAATTGTTGTGGTTTGGAACCGTGTTTTGATTTTGATGTTGGTTCCAAACAAAGTTAGGGTGATTCCTCCACCTCTGATTATATGTGGAAGAATAAGGATCGTTTCTAGTTCTTTGAAAAGCAGCATTAGTAAATTCTTGACCATGAAACGGAGAATTCAATGGACATTCTTCTGTGAGGTGAGAAGGATCAGAACAGCATCCACAGACAGTTTTGGGGAGTGACATCGGATTTAGGGAGGCTGCTAAAAATTTTTGTTCCATAGCTTCAAGCTTCTTTTGCATTGTTGCCATCTCAGCCCTAACACCTATGGAAACATCAATTTGGTGAATGCCACCCCTAGACGATGATTGGTTTGCACTCTCCCACTGTAAGGATCTTTCAACGAAATCTTCTAAGAATTTCCATGCTTCGCCATCGTCTTTGGTCATAAAAGTGCCTTGACACATGGATTCAAAGTTTTGTTTAGTGGTAGGGTTAATGCCCTCATATATGATTCTGCACAAATCCCATCTGGGGATTCCGTGATGTGGACATTGAACCAACAGATCCTTGAAGCGTTCAAAACACTTCGAGAATGGTTCATTCGGAAGCTGGGTGAATTGATTTATTTCGCTACGGACTCGAGCTGTTTTATGATTCGGCTAGAATTTCTTAAGGAATGCTGCGACGAATTCTTCCCAGTTCGAAATGGAATGTGCAGTTGTGTTATACAGCCACTTCTCGGCTATATCGCACAAGGTAAATAGGAGAAGACGTAGATGCATAGCATCCACAAAAAGCTGTGAAGTACCCATCATAGCGCATACATTTTCAAATTTGGTGATAAAGACATATGCGTCTTCAGACTCGAGACCGTGATATTTGGGTAGAAGTTTGATGTATTGGGATTTTATTTAAAAATTGTCCCCGTTAGCTGGTGGAATGGTGAGACAGGTCGAAAAAGGACCTCGCATAGGATAGCATCTCTCCTGGAGAGAGATGGGGGTGGATTCTGCACACCTGCGGACGGTGGCAGAGTAGTGGTAAAGAAGTTTGATGGAGAACTATCCATCGAAGTAGGTGTGGTGGTGGGTAAAGAAGAAGTAGACGTAGAATTACCGACTTTGGGGTCGATCGGGGGAACGCGGACAAGACAGGCACTATAATCCCGTGTCCAGCCTATCTTGCACTAAAGGGTTTAGTACAAGTGGCAGCGTTAAGATAATTAGGGAAAGTGATAAGTTGGTGTTTGTTTTGAAAAAGATACGGATTTTTTTGAAAAAATGATGCAAATCACAACAAATGCACACACACAACCCTAAGTCTAGTGGTCACCTAGGTCATGTCTCTAGACCGCTCCTAACTGCCAGAGGACAAATCGCAGGATCAATCCTCTACTACCTCTTTGTCTCTCCTGTGGCCAGGTAAGTGCCAGGTAAGTAGGAGATTCTCCACTACGTAAGTAGTGGGCCTAATTAAGTAACCACCTGCCTTAGACACACTTGCCTTAGACACCACAAAAGAAACGCGGATAAGCAATAGATTACCCACGACCTTCTCCTGTCCTAAGTGAGCGCGACGGTCCTTAGAGTCATATCTAGATATTTTTTAGTTAATGAGGGTAATGCGGATGCAGTTTTGTGATTTTCGGGGCTTAGGAAGGGTAATGAACTCCCCACCTAATCTGAATTTGGTCTTTACCCCTTAATTTCCGTATTAATAATGCAAACAACCAAGATCAAACACGCACAATTTTTATTTTTGCGGCGCAGCCAATTTTTGCGAAGAAACATGCAGAAATTTGTTAATGGAGCAGATCGAGGAGGAGATAAGATAGTTAGAAATTCACCGAGAAATTTTCGTGCAGCGAAGCCCTGGATACGCCGCGGAACCGCCGCGGGAGGCTAGCAATGGCCGCAGAAACGTGGTCTCTCTGTTTGATCACTGCATCAAATTTTCAGGAACGGTTGCTGTTCACCTTCTGAGCTTTCTAGAATATCGAAAATATTTTTCCTCAAGCTCCACATATTCCAGATTTCCATGCAACAAATCACAACGAATCGTGTAGTGTTTGTGCGAATTTTGATCAAAATATTCTGATGGAATAAATTTTTCAACTCAAATTTCAAAAACGAACAAATTAGCACACTATCCCCGGCAACGGCGCCATTTGATTGAATGAAATCTCGGTGTCTGTGGAGCTTGAGGAAAAATATTTCTTGTTTACTGCCAGATCACAAGTCTTGGACTTGGCGCATTTTTATCAGCACTTTTAACCGTTTCGGCTCTTTTCCTGGATTTTCCTGCACAGATTCTCGAGACAAGTGTTGCGCTATACACAGATGATGCATGCAATGATAAACACTCAATTTCCCTCAAAGTGTCGATTAAAATACATAACACAAGTAATTTGGTATTTTACGGATGTTTTGCTAATATGTCCTATATTTATTCCGAACACCTCTAGATGAGTGCAAATGGTAGGGAAATTGTCGTGTTAAAAATGCAATATTTTCGACTGATCAAGGATACGGACCTAAAGTCTCGTACGGCATATCACTCAGTATTCACATCATTATCCATATATATATATACCTATTTTTCAGGTCATATCCGTATCAATCTCATATCATGGGACCGACAAAGATATCAATTATCTCATATCGACTCACATCCATATAACGACATATCAAACCAAGTCACCATATCACATCATATACTCTTTTCATCACATTAATATCTCACATCAAGCCATCTTATTAATCTCATATCATATTTATCAACCTCATAACATGCCACTAAAATCTCATACTGATTCTCTTTCATTACACATATATATATATCGTTATTTACATTCACGTTTCACAACCTTATATATCAATTCAAGACATCATTTCTATCATATCATGTCACACTAAACCCTACACTATAACCCTAAGTCGTGGTATATCTTGTCTCCAACTAATTCTTTAACCATATCCATAAGTTTCTAAAATGGTTTCCTTAACCAAATTCTATATATATCGGTTTCCATTATAATTTGCGGGGGTGTTATACGCCATCCACCCGACTCCCCCCGTAGATATAAATCTACTCACCTGTGGAACTCCTTGTTCAGCCGTAGTCGATGTGCTTCTTCGTCTCGGAATCCACGTGAAGGTACCTACAATAAATACACAATTGCAAATGCTATCAAAATCAAGTCCGGAAAACCGATACGGCACATGGTGCGCTCATAGGTTAGAACCTATAGCCTACGCATGCAAAAACAACCAAACAACCCTCGTCGTTGACGTACAAACATCCAACGACCCAATACAATATCAAATACCAAAACATGAATTCAAATATTGGGAAAAACATGGCCAAAGCACTCACAACAGCTCCCAGATTTTGTCTCAGGTCAAATAAGACTAAACAAGCAAGTGCAGGAGATAGGTTACAGGGAGTGTGAGCTACAGGCAAAAACTCAACTCCAGACACCACCAAAAATCCGGCGACATCGCTATAAGACCCGAGCTCGTCGGCCATACTTGGAGGAAATAGGCTCGTATTTGGGTTGTCGGTTTCTAGTGGTTAACCTAGGTCACTGGACTTACTAGATTTTCTCATAAACTTCCCAGGTTGCTCCGGATTCCCTGTAGGCCAACATACTTCACAAAACCGACACGGGTAAATTTCTAAGTTCGTAATTTGGGTTCTATTCTCAGTTCTTAGCCATAAAATCAACACTAGGGTCTTGTAAACGGCCCCTAAACATCATAAATCCACATAATCACCCAAACCCTCTCTTGGAATTTCCAAACATCACTAACCTAAACAAGTTTAACTCTAAACTAAACTAGGATGCTAGGAAACTTAAAAATAAACTAAATGAAAGGAGATATACCTCATTTGGCAACTCAAGAATTTTCTTTAATTGCTCAAATTCTTCAAAATCCATTTTTGATTGGTCCAATGTGTTGAGGATGAGATGGGGATCATTTTTAATGAAGGGAGTATGGGGTTTTGAGAAAGAAATTGAGATGATGCTTGATGGTAGAAGTGGGGGAGCTAGAAATTGAAGGAGATGAAGAAACAAGTAGAGAGAAACAATGGGGATAATGCTAAAGGCAGACCACTCTCTCTCTCACTCTCTCTCTCTCTCTCTCTATATATATATATATATATATATATATATATATATATATATATATATATATATATATATATATATATATATATATATATATATATATATATATATATCTTATTCTCACCCTCTCTCTCAATTATCACAGGTCATACATACTCTCTCTTTCCAATAATTCCCTTTCTCACCTTTTCTCTTTTTCTTTTCTTTTAAAGCCAAATATCAACAAATACAAATGAAACAACATGCAACAAAAATGCAACATGTCATGGTGCACTAACCATTGAAAAATGTAGAAATACGGATTTGGCTTAATCGCGATTGGTAGTGCACTAATCAATTTTTATTTAAACTGTATATAATTAATTATAAAAATGCCAAATCCAATAAATAAATTTTTAAATGAATAAATAATTTTAATCTTCAATTATTTCATATATATTGGTATATATTTATATCATTTTACGAAAACCCCAAATTCGCAAATCGGGTAGTTTTCGTGAAATATATTATTAATATTAAATTCCAAAAATAATATTTTATATTTTCTGAAATGTTACACCAAATCTAGATCTAAAACCATAGATCTAGTAACCAGAATGCCTGATATAATATCCATATCCTATGTGGAGAAACCACTGTGTGACAACCACAGTATAACCGACCGTAGTATAGGAATTTCTTTTCCTACAAAGTGTGTGTTATCCAAATACCAGGACATCACATCCTACTACCTTCTAAACAGATCCATCTCCTATTCTGATGAAGTCAAAGCCTATGACTGTCATATCAAAAATAGATGATCTATCTCCACTATACTTGCTTTAGTCTATAAATAGATATAAGCTACTTGTCCACTATTCTTCCGCTGCTCCCACTGACTACAACAATCCTCTGGCAGAGTCATATATACGTAAACTTCTAAAACTAATTTATAATGACGCTATACTCATCCTCATGCTGGGTCTCATAGTCTAAAACAACAGTAATGGCAAGTCTGGGTAAACAAGAACCTCCCTGTCTCCGTCTTTGAGGATACCGAAGTACCTCTCGGGTGCCTGAGGTTACCTACCATATCTATGAAGTGGCTAATGGAATGTCAAACCCGATTGAATTTTTAGGTTCTATTAAATTTTCAGTAATCGTTTGTGGTTCTGGAATCACTTCCAGTTCTACCATACTCCCACTACTGTTTTCTGAAGAAGTCCATTTTACCAAAACTGTGGCGAGTCAAGAACAATATCTGTAATATTTCAGAAAAATAAAATATTATTTAGGAATTTTTTTAATTTAATAATAAATATTATGAATATTTTAATGATACGGTATAATTAAATACCAATAAATTGGGAAATATTTGGAAATTATGTTAATTATTGAATTTGAAAGTGATTACAAGGTTTGAGCATTTACAGATTGTTATATAATTAATTATATTCCATTTTATGCTAATCGCGATTAAATATCACTAATCGTGCATTAAGCTTGATTTGTGCACATGACATGCACCATGTCATATTACACATTTCTACTTTTTTCTTTGCCATGGCTTTTCTTTATTTTCATTTTGGTTTGGTTCTAAATGAGAGAAGAGAAAAAAAGAAAAGAAAAAGAAAAGGAAATGAATAAAGAAAGAGCGATGGGCATGAGAGAGAGTGAGGTGAGGGTTTGTCTTGACTTGGTCTCATTTCCTCTCTCAATTTCTCTTCACCATTTTTCCCCTCTCCCTCTCACCTTGGCTACCTCATCTCCCACCTCCACTTCATCCCCACAAAGCACACCCAAAAACACATTAAAACACCAAAATCCTTTCATTAAAAATGTGCACATGCTCACTACAAACACATTGGACCATGCAAAATTGGATTTTGAAGACTTGGGGCAACTCAAGAAAATTCTTGAGTTGCCAAATAAGGTAATCCCTTCACCATTAGTATAGTATTTCATTCCATTACCTTCTATGTTTAGTTTAGAATCGATATATTGAGGTTTAGTGGACTTTGAAATTTCCAAGTTAGGGTTTTGAGGAAGTCTTGAATTGAAATAGTGTAATTGAGTTTAATAGTGACCTTAAACCCCATTAGTGTTAGAATTTTGAACTAGAACAGAGCCTAGATACCCCAAATGCGGACTTTGAAATCTGTCGATATTGGTTTTTTGTGGAAATTGTGATGGTATTTTGACATCTGCTATGACCCGGGTGACCTGAAAATTATTTAGCGATCACAGTGAGGTGTGCAGGTGATATGGAGCATACCCTAAAGACCCGAGCCCCTACCCATTCCATTTGGCCGCAAAAATAACCATTCTGGCCACAAATTGCGGCCAGAGTAGGAGCTTTGGGGTTTATGTTTGGTTCATGGCTTTTTCATCTTTAAACTAGACCCTTAATATATGCAAATTGGCTAATTTCACCTAGGGTAAAATCTGGAAGTATTTTTCATGATTTCTAATTTCAAATTGTGAATTCTGTGAACTTGGATTTTAGTATTTGTGTTTTCCTCGATCATTTGACGTTTGTACGATGATATCGAGAGTTGTTTGGTTGATCTTGTATGTGTACACCATAGGTTTTAACCTATGTGTGATTCGTGTGAGGTTTTGGTTTTCGTGCGTGATTTCTATTTATGATGCTATATGTGATATGTAGGTACCCCCACATGGACTTTGAGACGACGAGGACGAGTGTGGCGTCATCGACTCCAGCAAGCAAGGATCATGTGAGTAGATCTATATCTACAGGGAAAGTCGGGAGGATGGCATATAGCACCCCCGCATGTTTTTGATGGAAACCGATCTATAAGATACAGTCGTAGAAACCTAGAGTTGAAAACTAGGGACATGGTTATAACATAGTTAGAGATGATAGAATATGTGTATTGAGATATGGGGTGAAAGTAATAAGGATATGAAAAGTGAATGTGAATCACGACCTATAGATATGTAGTTGCACTAGGATAGGTATGATTTTTAGAGTAGCATGGCATTTTATGTACAAGGTAGAATGTTTATATAAAATTGACTTTTTGTAAGATGACTTAATGCGATGAAAAGGATATACGATGTGATATGATGACTTGATTAATATGTCGGTATACAGATGCGAGTCGATTGAGATGATTGATACCTTGCCGGTCCCCACATATGAGATTGTTATAGATGTAGCCTGGAATATAGGTATGTAGATTTATATAATGCTGTAAATCTTGATTGATATGATGTACGAGACGTTAGGTCCGTACCCTCATTTTTGTAAAGGTTGATAGGATCCCTAATGGTTTAATACCGCCGTACGATGATTTTCCGTACGTGATGAGTTTGACTTGATGATTGATCCATACCCTTGACTAGAGGATGTCATACGATGGATTATACCGTACGTGATGTTGTGAGGCTGGATGCCGATTGATAGATTCACCGACTCGGTCGTATGAGATACGTATACCTGTCAGCATTCGCATACGATTTACTTTATGCTACGTTCATGTCACTCTCATTGCATTTCATATATCTGTCCTAGTACACCTACACCATTATCGATGATGCGTATGTTACACTTACACTGATTGGCCTGCTCACAAATTTCATCATCGATAATTGCCATGTCACTACACAGTAGAATTGCTGCATCATGATATGACTCCTTGTATAATTTACTTGCTATAGTTACATATGCACCTTTATAAGATGTTGCTTTTGACTTTGGAGAATTTGAGAACTGCATGATATATTTTAAAACTGGATTCACTTAAAAGAGTAGTTTTCCCTCGACAAGTGCATATTACTGTTCAATGTTGCATGATATATGGATATGATTACATTCTGTTATATGTCGCATACATCATTCTTTACGATTATACGCATTGAGATATGCTGTTTTCATGAGATTTTTGGATTTGAGAACCGTGGTTATTTCAAAAGAAAATACGTATTGTTTTAAAAACCCGGTTTCTTTTGATATGATATTTCAGTGCGTCCACCATGCGTTTTCTCGGTTCTGAGACGTGTGACAGTGATACCTGATTCGAGGAGTGGACGATCCGTTTACGGGTACATAGTGAACCCGGTATGGTACCCCGAGGCAAGAAAGGGATGTTGTGCAATAGACGATAAGCCTGGAAGAGGGACTACTACCTACCGGTGATAGTATTTGGGCTCGGTGGATATCCGAAGGATACCGACCAGAGTCGAGAGATGATATAGGCCGATCCGGACTGACGGAGCCCGAGGGCCGATCCGGACTGACGGAGCCCGAGATATGAGGATTTACGTGTCGATGCTGGACAAGGGTTTCATGATGTTTAGAGTGTCGATGCTTGGCACTCAGGTTCCATGATTTTGATATGTCGCGAGGGGCACCCGTTGATTTATATCCTTATACTTTCATGCATATGCTTTTATGATATTTACATGCATGATGTTATTGTGTTATTGGTTGACACGTGGACGGGATCCACATGCATACATACATTGATGATATAGTTGGACGAGATCCACGCACATACATACATTGATTAGATTGTTGGATAGTATCCATATGATTATAGGCATTTATTTATTGTGTTGGCACATATGCAGATATGGTCACCCTAGATATCATAATATTACCTTTATGATACAGTTGACCTAGGAGTCGTTGTTTATTCGATTTCTACCTGTTGATGTTTTCTACTCACAAATTGGCAACTCACCCCCATTGTGTCACAGTTCTTGCAGGTTGACCGCATGGATCCGTAGCGGCATCGTTGGCACACAGCTGCATTCGGATGTTTTGCTTTGGTAGGTGGTAGATGCTAGATCGTACCCCTCTTGTATTTATTATTCATATTGTATCTAGTCAACTCCATCAATCAAAATTAGTAATTGTATAAGTATTGAAACTTAGTGAGACTTGTGGTTGCGAGACTGTCACGACCTGAAAAGTACCGAGCGTGACTGGCACTTAAATTACGAAACATCTCAAGGCGTACGTAATCTAACTAAGCCAAAACATAGAAATTAAAACCAAGTAAAGCAGTAGAGTGATGGAAAAACCAATTTTAAAGCAAGAAGTTTAACTACATAAGCCGAAGTATGCATTTTTAAAATGTCAAGTCTTTTCTGAAAATTTCGGCAGAGTTTCCTTTGTAAATACTGACCCCAAACGGGTACAAACCTGATAAAGCATATATAATGAATAAAGGCATCCCCAAGCGGGAGCTAGCTCTTCGCGAACCGACGGACAAAACCATGCAATGCATTATAATATACAACGCCGAAGGGCGAGAATCAAAGCTCAAAAGAAAGTCCATATCCACTAGAAAACCATAATAATACAAGCGCGACTCTAAGGTCGAAAGAGTAAACATTGGACTTCAAGTTCTATCAAATATACAAGTCTGGTTGATGGGGTTTTAATAGATACAACTGAAATAACAAATACACAATGGCGGTCCTGATGCAAAAGAAACCACTTACCAAGGCAATCACCCGGAAGGAACAATATGCCAGCAAAGCCGCAACGAAACCTGTACGGCAAAACCTGCAAGGAACTGTGGCACAACGGGGGTGAGTTGCCAACTCTTGAGTAGAAAATATCACAGAGAAGAAAGCGAATGTATGACGCTATACTAGGTCATATCAAGTAATATCCTCATATAAATATCCTGATCCATCTACACATAAGTGCAATACCATGTGCTCATATCAGTGACTCAGATAGCAACATATCACATATATGATGTATGAATGCATTACGAATGAAAACCGAATACATCATGAAATCAACATAGAAATCAGCGTCAAGTATCGACACAAAACAAAAATCTCAGTATCTCAATATCTCAGTATCTCAATGTCTCAAATCTCAATATCTCAATATCTCAATATCTCAATATCTCGGGCTCCGTTAGTCTGGATCGGCCCATATCATCAATCATACGACCATGAACGGTATCCTCAGGATATCCGCCGTGCTAGACAATCACCGGTATGCAGTCTGCCCCTGCCGGGCTCATCGTCTACAACTCGAGCTTCTTGCCCCGGGGTACCATACCGAGTCCACCATATACCCGCAGACGGTTCATCCAACTCCTCAAATTGGGTCTCGAAAACCATCTCAGAACCGAGAAAACATCATGGTGGACAATACTCATCATATCAAGAAAAACCGCATCTATCTCTTTAAAATAAATCATCAGTTTTTAAAACTTCCACATGCAGTTCCCAAATCCAGAAATCTCAAGAAGGATCCGAAATCACAAAAATCATGATATCAATAAAGAGTGAATACCGGCATAAATCTCCATAATACTGCATGGCCAATGAATATATGAATGCATCTTATATCATGCAATAAATGCAATAGTTAAACTAGCATATGAAAGCTATAACATATTGCAACTATCAACTAGCAAGCTATGTCAATGAATAGTATTTCTTAAAGTGTACGTGACATGACAATTACCGATGATGATGTGTGTGAGCCGGCAAGCAGGTGTACATGGAACATACGCATCATCGGTAATGGTGCTGGTGTCCTGACTGCATGGTTTCATAATAATTACAGATAACATATGTACAAGCATGCAATGCGATGAAACATCATGAATATATAGAAAGTGTTGTAGTAACAGCAATACTAAAAAATATACCTACCCAATATACGAGTCATACAGTTTGGTATTTAAATTACTCACAATTCTCCACTTTTGAAAATGAGTATGACTCGAGCCCAATCAAAAGGGTAAGGGAATCCACCTAAGTCTGAGTCGATATATATATATATATATATATATATAGTAGTCGGTGATCTCGCCTCAATAGTATTACGTACGATACAATAAATAATATGACATCCTCGAGTCAAGAGTGCGGATCTATCCTCATAACTATATCCCGTACAGTATCCCAAATTTGGGTACGGATCAAATATCATATTTATCTCATTACTCATCTAGTATCCTTATCATCAATGTCGTAAACTGAGATATAGATCTAACTCTAGTACAAACTGATACCATCAAAAAATATATGTGCGTGTGTCTGAAACACATCGCCCTAAGATCTGCTAAAATCTCCTGTCGTATCTCATAGTATGAACCAAATCACATCGCTGATCTCACGGCATCATGCCCAATCATATCGACTCATCTCCAAGTACCAAATACTATCCTCAACCTCCGTGTATACGTGTATGTATGTATGTATGTATGTATGTGTGTGTGTGTGTGTGTATATATATATATATATATATATATATATATATAGATATAAGCACCAATACAACCACATATACATATATACATATAAATATGACGTTTCCACCCAAAACCATATCCCGCGTGTGTATATGTGTGTGTACAACCTTACTCTAGGGTTCACGACTAAGAAACCAACTAAATCCTTTCTTCACTTCTCGCTAACACTAACCCATGATCTCCTAATGTGTTTCTTTCTAAGGTTCATATCTCGCAATAACCTATATATGCATCTCTATACCACGTCACATCACAATCTTATGAATTTGCGGGGGTGCTATACGCCATCCACCCGACTTCCCCCATAGATATAAATCTATTCACCTGCTCTTGATTGCCGATGTCGATTTCACCATCATCTTCTTCATCGTCTCAAATCCACGTGGGGGTACCTACATATATACACAATCGCAGATGCGTATTAAAATCAAGTTGGAAAACCAAAACGGCACACGTTTCTCACATAGGTCAAAACCTACGGTCCGCTCATGCAAAAGAACCAAGTAACCCTCGACATCGGCGTACAAACGCCGATCGATCGAGAAAACCCAAACGTACCATTCGTGATTTCACAACACAAAAGGTTGTAAGAAATAGGGTGCAAATCATCAAACCCTAAAATTAATCAAATCGATTTATTTCCAAAAATCCTAGAAAGCCTCAAATAACCATTTTAGTTCAAAACTTAATGTTTTAACATAACTAGTGGGCAAAATATTCACTAAATATAATAACTAAGTCATACAAACCATTGCTATAATTTTATCACACCAATTGTAGAAATCCAAAAATTTTAGTTTGCAATTTTATCCAATTTTAACCATTTTAAATGTTACAATTAGGCATAAGCAACAAAATTAACTTTTGCATAGCATTAACATATTAATCAACTCATTAGAACCATAATCTAATGCTAGAAACCCTCACTTGAATTTTATTTCACCTATATATACATTTTATAAAAACCTAGTTTTGTAAAAATATATGATTAGGACGAATTAAATATAACAATTTGCAATTTAACAACCAAACTAGGTTTTGCATATTTTAAGATGTGAAACTATACATTGCATCCTTAATGATGAAATAAAAACCCTAATTGAAATCACAAACCCTTACTTGATTTTCCAAACATTCAATTAAACCCCGATTATTAACTAATTATGTTTGATTTAAAGTATTCAAATAGCAATTTAACTATAGGGTTTAGAATATACCTCACACATTCAAGAGATCCAACATGAAACTTGACCTCCAAATTGCTAACTTTGCACCAAGATCCATTGCTAGATTAGCAAAAGAATAATGGGTAGGGCTTGGATTTGGATTTTGTGGGATTTTTGTGTTGATTTTTGGGCATTTTGTGGAATTTTTTTGTGGTGAAAGAGTGGAGAACAAGGGGAGGGGGCTGCTGGGAAGTGCTCGGCCAGCACTTTGGGGGAGAGGGGGAGAGAGAATGAGGGTGTTGGGTTGTGTTGAAAAAGTAGCCCAAGTCAACCATAGACCTTACCTCATTTATATAACCATATCTCCTTTTTAATACTTTTTTCTTTCTTTTCTTTTTTTGGAGTGGGCATTTCTGGGGAAAAGGCAGCAGCCTATATTCGGCCAATAGGGAATGGGGCGGGTTTGTGTGGGTGTGTGTGTATGTTTCCAAGTAAAGAAAGCCCAAACTCAAACAACAAGCCCAAGTTCTTTTTCTTTATTATATCCCTTTTTTCCATTTAACCTTTTTCTTTAAATTTCAAGGACCACCTGGACAATTTCTTTCATTTCAAAAACAACATGTTACACTTTTGTTTAATGTGTCATGATGCACAAAATTTGTATTAACCCATTCCTATTTGTATTTATCACTAATTAACTGTATTAGTGAAGGCTTAAAATAATATTAAAATAATTAATTTCGGAAAATATTTTAGTGAACAAGAAATTTACAAGTGAGCCATTAAATACCAAATACTAGCAATTTCATAGCTCGAATATGTATATTTAATTTTATATTAAAAGATATTTATATCTTGATCTTTACGGAAAACACCCGTTATTTTACCGATTCTCCGAAATTTTACTTAAACGATTTTCAAAACGTTACAATCTTCCCCCCTTAAAGAAATTCGATCCCCGAATATAAATTAAAACTCCCCCAAATACTAAAATATTCCAGTAAAAAGATCAAGTCGCCGGGGCTCCGAAATCATAAACACATAAATCACATCATAGCGCGATGCACGCGCATGAAAACGAGTATATAAACCAAATCAAAATCAGAACTCCGTCAAGCATCCGGCAATCATCGGAGTCATGGGGAAGACGTCAATGTCAACGCCCAATACGAAAACCAAGATGATATACATCAATACTATACATGTAAATATCATTAAAATAACTGAAAGAAATGCATGCCAAACCTTTCAAGTCGCTGTGCGATGCGCGTATCACTGCACAGTGGCGGACGTCTATTGTAAGAAAATAACTATATATATATATCCTTTGTTTAACATACACGTCCTGCCATTTTGAAAACAATTTAGAAGGGTTTCCTTTGTAAAAAGTTTCGTGTCATCTCGAACACGTTGGTAAATACTGAGACTATAGCTCCTCCTTGGAAATCCCTTTGACAACTATCAATGCATGCAAAAAATATATTCAGGTACTGTCCTCGGACTAGTCCTGCTCAGCTACTATACCAAATAGTAAATATCATAAAAACGTACTGCTCCATAAGAATCAATCCCAAAATGTGCATAAGACTGCCATGTGCGTCTGGTGCGCACGGAAATCAAAATCCATGAATGTGCCATACATGTGCACAGAACCAACATCTAAGTGCAACGGGTGTGCACGAAAGCATCTGTCCAGTGCAACGGGTGTGCACGACAACAATATCAAGTGCATCTGCTATGCACAAAGAAGCCCGATTTAGTGCATCTGGTGTGCACCAAAATCGTATCTCATATCATGCGCCCAGCATGCGCGAAAATCCAAATCAAGTACATCTGTCATGCACGAATGAAGGCTAAATCAAGGGCATCGAACATGCATGAATAAAATATAAATCAAGTGCATCCAATATGCACGAATGAAATCTAAATCAAGTGCATCCGATGCGTACAAAATCCAATATTAAGCGCCTAATATGCGCAAAAATCCAACCCAAGCGCGTCAGTCCGTGAAAAGTATCTAGTGCAGTAACATGCATGAAAACGAACATCAGGTGCAGACGCGAACAAAACACAAATCCGATAACACAAATGCTCAATACATATATCGGGTGCAACCAAGGTACGAAGTATATGTCCGGTGCAACCAATGCACAAAATACCTAGTTGGTGCAACAAATGCTCGAAATACGAATCTGGTGCATCCAGTGCACGAAATATCAAATACAGTGCATCCAGTGCACAAAATACCAAATCCAGTACATCCAGTGCACAAAATACTAAATACAGTGTATCCGGTGCACACAATACAAATCGGGTCCAACAAGTGCACGGAGATGCATCAATAACTCAAAAGCGTATAAAAAACAACACCGAGTGTGCCAAGGTGTATAAAATCATACATGCGTGCAACTGCATGCATAAAATACGTATCAATGCACTACAAGCACATGTAAGCTATACCGAGTGCAAAAACCAAATCGAGTGCATACCATATGCACAAAAATCAAATCAACCGTAGAAAATCCACGAAATCATAAACATGTGTAGCCAAGGCACAAACCGATATCAAGTGCAATAAATACGCACAAATCATAATTCAACACAACGGTGTACAAAAACATATCTCAAGTGCAATAACTATGCACAAAAACGTAAATACCCAGTAGGTGCAGCCATGGTGCACGAAAACAATACCATAAAGTCCCATCATCAAAACTCAAATCCAAGCGATAAAAGCATGATACTCGGATCAAAACGCAAATCGCAACAAAAGACACTAAGGTACGCCTCCTACAACGTCGAAAAGTGTCGGTGCGCCCAAAACTGGCAGAGCAAGAACATCCGCTGCCTCCTGCTCACGGTCTGGCGTCTTTTGTCTCTGGGTCTTCATTTCTCTGTGGATTATCAATATTGCAATCCATTGGCTCGTCGGCTCAATTCGGTGTACTAATGGGAACGATCCGCTCTAGCATATCCTCTAAAGATCTCTGGCCAATTATCATGGTCGCTCATAACCTATCTCATCAATGATGCCGAACTCTGGTCTCCTGTGTTTGCGTAATACAACTGATCCTGGGTCCAGGTCTTATCGTATAGTACTCCAGAAAGGTCCTGTCGTAGTATCTCCTAAATCTCGTTTCTGCCAAACTGCTCGGAAGTCATCATCCTTTACTAAATCTATTTCTTGTTCCGGAACGGCTGTATACTCATCACGACTCCTTCTGGAAGATAAATCCATGTACAATGCCTCTGCATGCGTATTATATCTCTGATGTCACTGGAGTGGAATGTCATCTCATCAATATCTCGTACAAAACTCTTACTCTACTTTTCTCTGATGTCGACTTATTTGGACTCGTCTCTTCGTGGCTGCATGGACTACGCTCCAACGGCTATACTCAGATCTATAATCTCCTAAGCAATACATCCCATCACATGATTTCCGAATGAAGTCGAACTTTTCGATCGATTCGTCGAGGTTCCATAATCCCCCAAGAGCTCAACATCTTGGGTACAGTTTAATAATATTGAATATATGCCACAGCACCTATGGACCAACCGTAGAAGGGCAAATCGAAGCCTCACTAATGGCACCGCTGAACAGCCGCAAACCCTAAGGTTCATCGGTGTTCCATGGTCATTATGTCGACTTAGGGTTTCATTCTTCTAGAGGGTCCGTAGAATTACTTACATTGTTTTCCGAATAATTTAAACTTAGAAAATGGGTTCCTGACATTCGATCGTCTATATCGTCTCTTAATGTATCAGCGTGAAGTCGTCTCTAACTGGAATCAATCAATCTGATGATCTCGTATCGGGGTAGGCAATGAATCACATGTCCTAGTCCTTCATGTTTGGTGACTAGCGATCTTTTATCATATCTTGAAGTATAACTTGTGCGACATTAACTTCAAACATCTGGGGCGAAATCTTTTCATTTGCCGAAGTCGCTGGCTCATTCGTCCGCAGGTTGAACAGTGCCTCAATCATTAAAATAATCTGTGCCTTGACGGTCATCACAATCTGGATGGCCTCTGGCGGTAGCCCAATCCGCTGGTGCTGATCTGCATGTTCGAAAAATCTCGTAAAAGTGACCCATCAAACGCTCATGGCGTGAAAACACAATAAAATGACGCCTCTATGCAATTGTATGTCCCTGGAATCACGCCCTGGTCAGTTCTCCTCCGTGACGAGCTTGCGCTAACCGCAACTCTAGCCGTAGCTCTCTACGTCCGTACAACCATGATAACAAAACCATAAACTGGTACCGAAGATGATAGATCATAGGAATGAATATAATACGGTGCAAGGAAATGTACATCCTATGGCTCCTTAAGCGGAGTATCGTATAGTAAGTATGCCGCGGAACATACACACGGTACGTCACTCTTCTTAAGTCACCTACTCCATCAACTAAGGATCATCCTACACTCAGAAGGTAAAACTTAACGCTCTGATACCAACTTTGCCACGACCTGAAAAGTACCGAGCATGACTGGCACTTAAATTACGAAACGTCTCAAGGCGTACGTAATCTAAGTAAGCCAAAACCCAGAAATCAAAACCATGTAAAGCAGTAGAGTGAAGGAAAAACCAATTTTTAAGCAAGAAGTTTAACAACATAAGCCGAAATATGCATTTTTAAAATGTCAAGTCTTTTCTGAAAATTTCGGCAGAGTTTCCTTTGTAAATACTAATCCCAAACTGGTACAAACGTGATAAAGCATATATAATGAATAAAGGCATCCCCAAGCGGGAGCTAGCTCTTCGCCAACTGGCGGACAAAACCACTCAATGCAATATAATATACAACGCCGAAGGGCAAGGATCAAAACTCAAAAGAAAGCCCATATCCACTAGAAAACCATAATAATACAAGCGCGACTCTAAGGTTGAAAGAATAAACACCGGTCTTCTAGTTCTATCAAATATACAAATCTGGTTGATGGAGTTTTACTAGATACAACTGAAATAACAAATACACAATGGCAGTCCTGATGCAAAAGAATCCACCTACCAAGGCAATCACCCGAAAGGAACAATGTGCCAGCAAAGCCGCAACGAAACCTGTACGGCAAAACTTGCAAGGAACTGTGGTACAACGGTGGTGAGTTGCCAACTTATGAGTAGAAAATATCACAGAGAAGAAATCGAATGTATGACGCTATCCTAGGTCATATCAAGTAATATCCTCATAAAAATATCCTGATTCATCTACACATAAGTGCAATACCATGTGTTGTGTCAGTGACTCAGATAGCAACATATCAGATATATGATATATGAATTCATTACGAATGAAAACCGAATACATCATGAAATCAATAGAGAAATCAGTGTCAAGCATAGACACAAAACATAAATATCAGTATCTCAATATCTCAGTATCTCAATGTCTCAAATCTCAATATCTCAATATCTCAATATCTCGGGCTCCGTCGGTACGGATCGGCCCATATCATCAATCACACGATCACGAACGGTATCCTCCAGATATCTGCCGTGCCAGACAATCACCGGTAAGCAGTCTGCCCCTGCCGGGCTCATCGTCTACAACTCGAGCTTCTTGCCCCGGGTTACCATACCGTGTCCACCATGTACCCGCAGATGGTTTATCCAACTTCTCGAATCGGGTCTCGAAAACCATCTCAGAACCGAGAAAACATCATGGTGGACAATACTCATCATATCAAGGAAAACCGCATCTATCTCTTTAAAACAAATCATCAGTTTATAAAACTTCCACATGCGGTTCCCAAATCCAGAAATCTCAAGAAGGATCCGAAATCATAAAATTCATGATATCAATAAACAGTGAATACCGGCATAAATCTCCATAATACTGCATGGCCAATGAATATATGAATGCATATGATATCATGCAATAAATGCAATAGTTAAACTAGCATATGAAAGCTATAACATATTTCAACTATCAACTAGCAAGCTATGTCAATGAATTGTATTTCCTAAAGTATACGTGACGTGGCAATTACCGATGATGATGTGTGTGAGCCGGCAAGCAGGTGCACATGGAACGTACGCATCATCGGTAATGGTGCTTGTATCCTGACAGCAGGGTCTCATAATAATTACAGATAACATATGTACAAGCATGCAATACGATGAAACATCATGAATATAGAGAAAGTGCTGTAGTAACATCAACACTGAAAAATATACCTACCGAATATACGAGTCATACAGTTTGGTATTTAAATTACTCACAATTCTCCACTTTTGAAAATGGGTATGACTCGAGCCCAGTCAAAAGGGTAAGGGAATCTACCTAAGTCTGAGTCGATCTATATATATATCTAGTAGTCGGTGATCTTGCCTCAATAGTATTACGTAAGATACAATAAATAATATGAAATTCTCGAGTCAAGAGTGCGGATCTATCCTCATAACTATATCCCGTACGGTAAATCTATCGTACGGCATCCCAAATCTGGGTACGGGTCAAATATCATATTTATCTCATTACTCATCTGGTATCCTTATCATCAATGTCATGAACTGAGGTACAGATCTAAGTCTAGTACAAACTGATACCATCAACAAATATATGTGCGTGTGTCTGAAACACATCGCCCTAAGATCCGCTAAAATCTCCTGTCGTATCAAATAGTACGAACCAAATCACATCACTGATATCACGGCATCATGCCCAACCACATCGACTCATCTCCAAGTACCATATACTATCCTCAACCTCCGTGTATACGTGTATGTTATATATATATATATATATATATATATATAAGCACCAATAAAACCACATATACATATATACATATACATATGACGTATCCACCCAAAACCATATCCCGCGTATGTATAGGTGTGTGTACAACCTTACTCTAGGGTTCACGACTAAGAAACCAACTAAATCCTTTCTTCACTTCTCACTAACACTAACCCATGATCTCCTAATGCATTTCTTTCTAAGGTTCATATCTCGCAATAACCCATATATGTATCTCTATACCAAGTCATATCATAATCTTATGAATTTGCGGGGGTGCTATACGCTATCCACCCGACTTCCCCCGTAGATATAAATCTAGTCACCTGCTCTTGCTTGCCGATGTCGATGTCGCCATCATCTTCTTCATCGTCTCAAATCCACGTGGGGGTACCTACATATATATACAATCGCAGATGCGTATTAAAATCAAGTCGGAAAACCAAAACGGCATATGTTTCTCACATAGGTTAAAACCTATGGACCGCTCATGTAAAAGAACCAAGTAACCCTCGAAATCGGTGTACAAACGCCGATTGATCGAGAAAACCCAAATGTACCATTCGTGGTTTCACAACTCACAAAAGGTTATATGAAATAGGGTGTGAATCATCAAACCCTAAAATTAATCAAATCGATTTACTTCCAAAAAGCCTAGAAAGCCTCAAATATCCGTTTTATTTCAAAACTTAATGTTTTAACAAAACTAGGGGCCAAAATATTCACTAAATATCATAACTAAGTCATACAAACCATTGCTATAATTTTATCACACCAATTGTAGAAATCCAAAAAATTTAGTTTGCAATTTTATCCAATCTTAACCATTTTAAATGTTACAATTAGGCATAAGCAACAAGATTAAGTTTTGCATAGCATTAACATGTTAATCAACTCATTAGAACCATAATCTAATGCTAGAAACCCTCACTTGAATTTTATTTCACCTATATATACATTTTATAAAAACCCAGTTTTGCAAAAATATATGATTTGGACAAATTAAATATAACAATTTGCAATTTAACAACCAAACTAGGTGATTGATACGAATTCTCGGTGTGTAGTTAGAAAATGTGTAGAAATCACAACCAAAAATATTTTGACCACAATCAATAACGGTATTGATTGTAGCGCGTTAGCGAGTGCAGATCGTCCACAGGGAAAGTGTGATCCGTTCGTAATTTGAATTAGATGAATTGAAAATTAAAGAAAAGAAAAGAAAAGAAAAGACAATTCATTCAAGATTTAAAAGTGAATTTCAAGAATTAGCAAAATCTGGATCTAAATCTAATTAACAAGAAAACATTTAAAGTCAAGAATCAAGAATTGATGATTTCCAATCCAATAATCAAGAATCGAAGTGAGGCTCGTAGGAATCGATCGGATCTATAGATGTGATGAAATATATTGATAACGTATTCTTATCCATCGATGAATTGATACTAGATCGATGATGATCAACGAGAATTAGGGATTTCTTGCGGAAACTAAAGTTTCATCTTCTATCTCTTGTCCTTTCGTTGATTTCATTCACATTCTAGCCTTTAGTAAATTCAATAATCGATCGTAGATCCCTAATTTCGAGCGAACACAATCAAGAAAGTATCGTATCGAAACTAGGTCGTCGATTCTTTAATTTTCTAGGGTTTACAAACTCATAGGACTTAAGAATCGTTTTCAAATTTGTAACATCATCATCTTTTAATCGTCTCGATTCCTCCATGAGCGGAGTTTTACTCAAACATCATAACAAGACACACAATCACAAATTGAGATCGAATCATGATGCAAGAATGTAAAGAAAGTAAGATAAAAGAATTTCACCTTTATTTATCAACAATTTCGTTACAATTCTCTCAAGATCTACAAGAGGAAAGAACTCGATCGTCGATTTCGGCTTCGCTCGTCTCCTTGAGTCGCGGATCTCCTTGGATCACTTGCTTGGATGAAGATCGTCTTCGCTTTCTAAAGGATCGAAGGCTTCATGCTTGATTCGGTACTCAAAGTTCTTGATTTTTGGCTTTGGAATTTGAATTGGGAATTAGGGTTTACAAGTTGTGTCACTCAACTTGTATTGGGGAGATGATATAGGAATGAACTCTCAACAACCTTAGAAGTGAAGCCTTAGGGTTCCTTTTATAGCTTTCACTAGCTTTGGCTTCCTTTAGAAGCTAGGTTTAGGTTAGCTTCCCTTGTAAACTAGGTAGTTAGGTAGAAGCTTCTAGAGGTAGTTAGTTAGGCTTAGCTTCCTTTGTAAGCTTGGAGGTTAGGGAGAAGCTTCTAGGCTTAATTTGTTAAGTAGCTTGCTTTGGAAGCTTGAACATGATTAGCTTAAACAAGGAGCTTTGCTGATCTGGTAGAAACTTCTGGAGAATTCTGGAAATTGCCATAGCTTGATGAGGTGTGGAACTTGAGAGAAGAATTCTGCAATAGAGCTTTAATGATGTCATGGTCACGTTGTTGGATATAGTGCCCTCAGAGTCAATTATTGGATCACAGGCACGTGATTGCAATGATTGAGGAGGACCTATGCCGGTAGGACAGTCTTACTCGAGATGATAGTATGCTATCTGGTTTATCTTTATCATCGTGTAGTGCTTTAGGTAACCTTACGAGTCGCTATTACACGTTGATAGAGCCCCTAGGATTCTTGCTTGACTACCAGCAGTATAGGGCGATCATATACGTAAGAGCTGGAGTCTATAAGCACATCCTTAAAAGGTCCCTAGTCGTGGGAGTTTCGAGACAGGGCATCGATACTCCGGAGTAGACTAGTGTATACAGTCAAGACCCCGACGAGGGGCGGTGGCCGGTCTCACAAGCCACTGGTGTCAGTTGGTTCACCTAAGATGTATACATGTGCTCGTTGGGTTATGAGTACACCGGACAGGACTCGCCGGGAACCTGCTAGTTGGGATTATACCTGATGTCAGATAGCAGTTCCCTGGTGACATGTGTACAGGTGTTCATCGACCTGAGATCGTCATTTGTCTCGTGTGAGTTCCCACTGTGCATTGATTACTACCCTACCACGGCTCAAAGGAGTCGTGCAAACAGGTTTTAGTTGGGTACAGTCCCGAGCCACATGGAGGCGGTGAGCGGATCTGCAGGGGTTCGTCTCTCCCGGTATTGGAGGTGAGGTCGTGCTGTGTCTAGGAGAGCCAGAACATGAAAAGTCCCTGGCCAAGGCAGGAGATTTGCTGGTAGGTATTCCAGTAGTATCTCAGGGTGTTCTGGGCTACACTCCGACACGACTTGTACCGCTATTGGGGGTCTGACTTTTACCAACCCCCTAGGCCCGTCATGCGATGCTCATAGACGAACGGACCGGACTGAACGGATATTGTCACTGACAGGCTCAGTAAGGTATCAGGATGAGTTCGCTCATCGACGTCCCTTTTGGTCAATACCTGGTAGCCCGTTACGTATTGGCTTATACCTCTGACTTGCTAGTGGTTAAATCCACAACCAAGGTGTTGACGAGTCTTTAGAGTCCACCACACACACAGTTACTCAAGTTTCGGGCGAAACGCTGTAGAGGCCGTATGGAGATATGGCAGGATTCGATCAGATACGTGCGGTATTGCACGGATCGTGATCGGACGGTTTTTACTAGCCGGCTTTGGCTTAAGCCGGATCCTAGTATTTGACAGTGTAGATTTTGTCTCTTTGCATTTGTGTTCAGTAGGAATACAAATGCGGGCATGTATTTGCAGTAGCGGGGTTTTCCTGTAATTTATTACGGGATCGGTTTTCTGGAGTTGCCAGTTTGCATTCCGTTCCGGCCGTTTTTCCTTTGTTCCTTCACGGCCGGACTTTTCGATGGAGGGGGTAATTTGCAATTGTGCAAATTACTTATTGTGGAGGGTGTTTCTTGCTTATGTGTGGCTTCATGATTGTTCTTTCATCATGAGATGCTTTTTGAGTCCATTCATTTGCTTTTCTTATGATGGTTTGTGAGTGGATTGAAAAGGGAAATTGGTGTGATCTTTTATCTTGAATTATCTTTTCATTTCTTCTCTTGATAATTACATAGTTTTTTCTCTCCACCACCATTCCTATAATGGCCGACCACTTCATGAGTGAGGGAGAGAGAAGTTCATTTTTCATGTGTGGCAATTTGCTTCATCTCATTTTCTTGTAAGGAAAAATGAAAGCACCAATTTTCCTTAACCTTATTCCTACCTCCATCCTTCCATGGCAACCTCATAACCCCAAAAGAGACAAGCTTCTACACTATTCTACAGCAAATCTTGGACGCGTCGGCTAGCCAACTTCGCGCCCGAGTTGCCTCGGTCCAGAGGTGGGAGCCCATATACGAACCCAGCTACGTGGTGCCATTTCCGACGAGGTCGTGACGGACGGAGATTCCGCGGGAGATCGGAGTGGAGACGAAGACCGAAGGACACGGATCGCTTGGTATACTTCTCTACCTGTATTTTACTTTGCTAGTTGCTAGGTTAATGGCCCGATCCGGGTTAAAAGTGCGCAGTGGTGCCGGTTTGCTAGTTTGCAAAGTGTTTCGTTTCCGCATTCCGGCGTCGGATCGACGGCCGGGGCGCCGCCGCGGACTTACATTGGTATCAGAGCCACGCCATTAACTTAGCCTAGCATGGTCTAGTGTGTTTACATCCTCGATCGAACAAAAATCCCGAAAACCCGATTTCAAGTGTATCAGTTTCTGTCGAATTTTTTTGGCTCCAAAATTTTTTCAGTGTGTTGCAGAATACTGTGCAGGGAATTATAAGCAATCTGTGAAAAATTGGTCAAGTGATCTCACCATACGGCCACGGAACCGTGGCCAAACCCATGTTTGGGCCGCGGTTCCGCCGCGCTTTTGACTCTTCATTTAACCAAATTTTTGCAGAGTGCTCCTGAGTTCAAAATGGGGGTTTTGGGATATTCTTTTTGGGCCCAGATTTTCTGTAAGTGCTACAGTAGTGCTTGGGGCGCACTTGGGTAAATTTGTTCGATCGGATATTTTAAACATGCTAGTTCATAGTATTTACATTATGTCTGCGACCGTGAATGTCACTTGATCGGTAAATCCTGTCTAACTGCTATAGCCCTTTTAGACGGATTTGCGAACATGACATTCACGTTGATGTTCTGTGTTGTGCTGTGATGTTGCGGATCTGTCGTGGGGGATAGCCTGAATGCAATATTAGTACAGTTTTGTTTTATATGTATATTTGATATTGCGGGGCGAGCGTCCGACATGTGGACTGCCGTCACTGCCTGTTTGTATTATTCTTTTGGGGCACGACCAGGTTGCGGTTGATGTACCCGTTGTATTTATATTTTACTTTCTGTACTAGGATTACCCCGCGGAGGGGTGCACGGATAGCCGGGTTCTAGAGGGCAACGGGCCCGCATCTCATGGTATTGAGACGGAGAGGGGCTTTTACTCTAGAATTGGCGGGCTATTCGCCGCACTCGTAAGGGGTACAGGTTGACCCAGGAGGGGTACCCAAGTTACCGGATTCCGTAAAGTGCTGGGTGGTCTATTCACGTTGCTGAAGGGGGCTGCCTCGCTTCAGGTTTTGGCGGGTAACTTGCCGCGCCCGTAGGGTCCAAGGATTTTCATTGCAAAGGCTATCCACACGACCAGGGGAATGTCGGGTTTCAGCAGCGGCTCTGTGAAACCCGGGGATCCCAGATATCTGTATTGTTCTGTGATGCTGTACATTTCTGTGATGTTGCATTTTTTATCACGCCTTGATCGAAAATTATATATTATATATATATACTAGTAGATGTTGTATATGTTTTGCATCCGTGCTAGTCCAGTCCCCGCTCTATCGTTAGTTAGCTAACCTAACAGGTGATGACGGGACTCAGTGGCGAATGTGGATGGCATATACGTACGTCATTATTTTTGTTCTTTTTAGTGTGATCAATTGATGGAACTGCGTTGATTCGGATCAATGCAAGATAAACAAACCTACTCTGATGTTATTGGAACACTTTTCAAAAAGCTGTTATTGCAAGGGCGTTCTCTTTTGTTTTGCACAGTGGTATTCAGTTGGAATATCCTGCTCCTCAGTCGACAAGGCAAGGGCCGAGATCCCTTCACCGGGAGTGACCTCTTGGACAAAAGTTTGCGTCAGCGCAATAACTTCACTATAGCCGATTACTTTTGCTTTGCATCGTGGTATTCAGTTGGAATATCCTGCACCCCATCCTAAGGGGAAAGAGCCGAGATCCCTTCACCCGGAGTGACCTCTTTAGCAAAGGTTTTCGTTACTATATTTTTCTAAAAAGCTATCCGTTCCTTCAACGATATCAAGTTCATTATGTTAAATGTTTTCGCCAGAAACCATTCGTAGCCCTCGTCGTTTCATATGGATAGTCAATAGTATTCAAGCTGTGTTTGTTGGCCATAGTCAAGGCACAGTGTTTGGTAGCTATTGGGTATTCATATGCTGCATAGATAGATGCGTTGGTTTGGGACAGTCGTATAGCCTTGTTGGCCCTAGTCAAGGGCTTGTACGGGTGGGTTCAAATCAACCTGGACAATGACGGGTAGAACTTGACATGTGACTTATGATTTGTTGGCCTTAGTCAAGGTCATAAGAGCATGGGGCAAAAATCCACATCGGGAGTTTCTAAAGAAACTGAAACTTGCCAGATATGCGCATACCTTCTGAAGTGTGATGACGTGAGCGGATTCCGTCACGTTATCATGCGATGATAGTTGGATCCCGATTCCCACTGATGAGTTGGTTTACTCCTCGGGTGATCCCGGCTAATTCTTCTTTCAGGTTTGGGGAAGAATTTGACGTTACAGTGGGAGGTTTCCAGATTAGATAAAGTGATAACCATTCTGATCTAGGTTAGAGTGCACGCTGAGTGTTTCTTTTCTCTCTCTCTTTGGCAGCCACCATTGACCCGACCCTAGACTATGACTCAGTGACCAAGTTGACCGAACCTTCTTAACACTGGCTTTTAGATTGTCAGAGTTGCAGACCTCATTGCCACTCCTACTTTTACCTTTTTCTCCAGGACACCCCGTATTACTACGAACGTCCACTTCCATTGGACAAAACCATCGTATGGTTATATACGAACTCGAAGGAATTCGAGGATGGTTTCCGGTTCTGGAGAAAACGAATAGGACTATTCAGTTGTCTTTTCCTTTTACCTTCTCTCAGGTTGCGAGTACTCCTTGGTTTAGGAGTAGTACACCTATTACGCAAATTGGATAGTTTTCTTCCAAACCTTAGGCTGGTGCCGACCGGTAGGGAATGAAGAAAGCCAATTAGCCTAAACGGTGTACAGAAGGTATTAAGTTAAGACAAAGCAAGGGATTAGTAAGAGGGCAAAGTAAATTGCGACTGCTATTCACGACCAAACCAAGTATTTCTTCGCCAATCCTAAATCACCTTTGTATTTCTCCAGGACACTCTGTATCACTACGAAGATCCCAGTTTATTGGATAATCCATCGTATGGTTATATACGAACTCGAAAGGAATTTGTTCCAGTTCGGGGATGGATCCTGGTTCAGGAGAAATATGAATTGAGTTCATTCGGTTGTCTTTTATCTTCACCTTCTCTCGTATTGCGAGTGCTCCTAGGATTAGGATAGTACACCCATTATGCTTATTGGATAGTCTTCTTCCAAACCTTAGGCTGGTACCGAACGGTAGGAAAGGAAGAAAACCATTTGGCCTAAAAGGGTGTGCAGAAGGTAATGACTAAAGACATATAAAGGGATTTGGAGTGGTGGAAAATAATTATACGGTTACAGTCGTGAATCTGGATGATGGAAGAGGCATTACTAGGAATACCAGTATACCCCATCGAAACATTTCAATGTTTCAGTTTCACTGTGTACTGTTAAATGAAAACTGATTTCCCAATTAGACACTTGCTCCAGGGTATGTATTTACCAGGTATGATTCTCACATCTGTATGGTCTTACGGATGATGATTGGGAGTAAGTTATTGGGAATTAGGTGATCATCCTCATTATATCGGGATTCGTTGTAATTGTTGATATTTGAGGAAGTCACCTGGGTTGTTTGCCGGACGGCAAATATTTGGTTTTGAATATCCGTTGTTATGCACCAATTTCAAATTGATATATCTGTACGTCTATTTTTATAGAGTGAGATATACTTTTTGAAATTATGTCTATGACATTTACCTATATCAGTGGATGGTTAGGTAAGGAGCTTGAACAGCGGTGTAATTCTTTATAACCATAAGTACAGTTTTCAACCTACGACACATAGTAAATGAGTTATTAGACTCTGGGGACTTATACAGAATATTGTATATTGTCCAGTGTCCATGAGGACAGAGGGGTTGGTCCTCGTACTATATTCGGTTTACTTATAATTTCTCTAGTTCTTAGACAGGTGTTTCGTAGAAACACAAGGTCGATGTTTTGAGAAGTTATAGGTATATGAATAAAGTAGAGAACCAGGTATTGCGAGTATCGGGATTCTTCAAAGTGATCGAAGATGTAGATACTTGTATATGGTATTCAGTTGATAGTAATGATTAAGAGAACTTGCTTCTCTTTCAGGTTACTCTTAATTGGAAGCACTAGTAAGCTGAGTAACGCTGATCGACCTCTCTCCATTTACTTGACATGCACTGGAGACAGCTGCATGATTTGATCTGGTTCAATTAAATCAGTGCCTCTGTTTCTTGGATATAGAACAGTTCATATCTTGACATTGTTAAGATACGGGGAGTTGTCCGGCTTATGCTTAAAACAAGACTCCGGATAACTCAAGGCACGTTTCTGTAATGGCTGTTTGTGGGTTGACCCGGTCTATGACGAGGGTTGACTTTTCTAACATCTGGAAGATCAATAGTGATATTGTTCTTGACTCGCCACGATTACAGAAAACAGTAGTGGGAGTATGGTAGAACTGGAAGTGATTCCAGAACCGCAAACGATTACTGAAGATTTGATAAGAACCTATAGATTCAATCTGGTTTGACATTCCATTGGCCACTCCGCAGATATGGTGGGTAACCTCAGGCACCCGAGAGGTACTTCGGTATGCTCAGGGACGGTGGCAGGGAGGTTCTTGTTTACCCAGACTTGCCATTGCTGTTGTTCCAGACTGTGAGACCCGGCAGGAGGATGAGTATAGCGTCGTTCTAAACTAGCTTTAGAAGTGCACGTCTATATGACTCTGCCAGAGGGTTATCGTAATCAGTGGGAGCAGCGGAAGCATTGGTAGACATGTGGCTTATATCTATTTATAGACTAAAGCAGATATAGCGGAGATAGACCATCTATTTCTGATATGACAGTCAGAGGTTTGACTTCATCAGAATAGGGGATGGATCTGTTAAGAAGGTAGTAGGGTGTGATGTCCTGGTATTTGATGACATACACAGAGTAGGAAGTCATATTCCTATACTACGATCGGTTATACTTTGGTCGTCATACAGTGGTTTCTCCACATAGGACTTGGATATTATATCAGACATTCTGGTTACTAGATCTATGTTTTTAGATCTAGATTTGGGTGGTTTCCCAATCAGGGTACTTTGACAACATTCTATGAGTATTTAGAATGGACGACTCCTGGCACGGTAGTGTACCTGCAGGTGATGGAGTCACCCTCTCTAAAGGTGTCTTACAGACTAAAGGGGAGAGGGATACGCATGATTGGCAGATCACTTGCTTAGGCAATTGAGTCAATCATGAGATGTCAAGTACCACACCAGATGTTGTTCTTGCAGTAGATGCAATAAGTTGATATTGATCCAATCCTGGAGAAGCAGTTTTAGAACATAAGTGCATGTTCTTAGGATTTGATAACGGCAGCCTCTTTTAGGAGACGGTTATCATTCCAGGCTTCCAATGTGACCAGGACGGCAGAGTGGCCGTCAGAGTTTTAGTTTTCCCTCTGACGAGGGGCAGTATTATGGATAGATGGTCCAAGACAATACTGAGGGAGGCATGGCGCAGGATACTGATTAAGTTCAGTTGACGATACAGTCTAAGAAGTTTGGATTTGGAGTTCATTTATGAGCTAGGTCCCATCAGACATCCAGAAACATTCTAAGACAGGTATTGCTCATTTCAGGAGATGGCTTTCTCCGCGAACTTGAGATGAAGAGAGACATAGAAAGAAACACCATAGCGGATCTACTCACTGAGGCTATTGCTCGAACGCAAAAGTTTCGCAAATGAGCTTTGTGAGACTGACTAGTAGAGGAGTTGGGTGTTCGGTATCTCACGGGCTGTGAGTATGTGACATCGCAATAATTAGCCTTGAGTGCAAGTGGGAGATTGTTGGATATAGTGCCCTCAGAGTCAATTATTGGATCACAGGCACGTGATTGCAATGATTGAGGAGGACCTATGCCGGCAGGACAGTCTTACTCGAGATGATAGTATGCTATCTGGTTTATCTTTATCATCGTGTAGTGCTTTAGGTGACCTTACGAGTCGCTATTACATGTTGATAGAGCTCTTAGGATTCTTGCTTGACTACTAGCACTATGAGGGAGACCATATACGTGAGAGCTGGAGTCTATAAGCACATCCTTAAAAGGTCCCATGTCGTGGGAGTTTCGAGACAGGGTATCGATACTCCGGAGTAGACTAGTGTATACAGTCGAGACCCCGACGAGGGGCGGTGGCCGGTCTCACAAGCCACTGGTGTCAGTTGGTTCACCTAAGATGTATACAGGTGCTCATTGGGTTATGAGTACACCGGACAGGACTCGCCGGGAACCTGCTAGTTGGGATTATACCTGATGTCAGATAGCAGTTCCCTGGTGACATGTGTACAGGTTAGTTCATCGACCTGAGATCGTCATTTGTCTCATGTGAGTTCCCACTGTGCTTTGATTACTACCCTACCACGGCTCAAAGGAGTCATGCAAACAGGTTTTAGTTGGGTACAGTCCCAAGCCACATGGAAGCGGTGAGCGGATCTGCAGGGGTTCGTCTCTCCCGATATTGGGGGTGAGGACGCGCTGTGTCTAGGAGAGCCAGAACATGAAAAGTCCTTGGCCAAGGCAGGAGATTTGCTGGTAGGTATTCCAGTAGTATCTCAGGGTGTTCTGGGCTACACTCCGACACGACTTGTACCGCTATTAGGGGTCTGACTTTTACCAATTCCCTAGGCCCGCCATGCGATGCTCATAGACGAACGGACCGGACTGAACGGATATTGTCACTGACAGGCTCAGTAGGGTGTCAGGATGAGTTTGCTTATCGACATCCCTTTTGGTCAATACCTGGTAGCCCGTTACGTATTGGCTTATACCTCTGACTTGCTAGTGGTTAAATCCACAACCAAGATGTTGACGAGTCTTTAGAATCCACCACACACACAGTTACTCAAGTTTCGGACGAAACGCTGTAGAGGCCGTATGGAGATATGGCAGGGTTCGATCAGATACGTGTGGTATTGCACGGATCGTGATCGGACGGTTTTTACTAGCCGGCTTTGGCTTAAGCCGGATCCTAGTATTTGACAGTGTAGATTGTCTCTTTGCATTTGTGTTCAGTAGGAATAAAAATGCGGGCATGTATTTGCAGTAGCTAGGTTTTCCTGTAATTTATTACGGGATCGGTTTTCTGGAGTTGCCAGTTTGCATTCCGTTCCGGCCGTTTTTCCTTTGTTCCTTCACGGCCGGACTTTTCGATGGAGGGGGTAATTTGCAATTGTGCAAATTACTTATTATGGAGGGTTTTTCTTGCTTATGTATGGCTTCATGATTGTTCTTTCATCATGAGATGCTTTTTGAGTATATTCATTTGCTTTTCTTGTGATGGTTTGTAAGTGGATT
Organism: Agapanthus africanus; assembly: GCA_030015575.1. Taxonomy (NCBI): domain Eukaryota; kingdom Viridiplantae; phylum Streptophyta; class Magnoliopsida; order Asparagales; family Amaryllidaceae; genus Agapanthus; species Agapanthus africanus. Next base: position 127,310,638 of record JASDDO010000016.1, on the reverse strand, counting down.
GAAAAGGGAAATTGGTGTGACCTTTTATCTTGCATTATCTTTTCATTTCTTCTCTTGATAATTACATGGTTTTTTCTCTCCACCACCATTCCTATAATGGCCGGCCACTTCATGAGTGAGGGAGAGAGAAGTTCATTTTTCATGTGTGGCAATTTGCTTCATCTCATTTTCTTGTAAGGAAAAATGAAAGCACCATTTTTCCTTAACCTCATTCCTACCTCCATCCTTCCATGGAAACCGCATAACCTCAAAAGAGACAAGCTTCTACACTATTCTACAGCAAATCTTGGACGCGTCGGCTAGCCAACTTCGCGCCCGAGTTGCCTCGGTCCAGAGGTGGGAGCCCGTATACGAACCCGGCTATGTGGTGCCCTTTCCGACGAGGTCGTGACGGACGGAGATTCCACGGGAGATCGGAGTGGAGACGAAGACCGAAGGACACGGATCGCTTGGTATACTTCTCTACCCGTATTTTTCTTTGCTAGTTGCTAGGTTAATGGCCCGATCTGGGTTAAAAGTGCGCGGTGGTGCCGGTTTGCTAGTTTGTAAAGTTTTTCGTTTCCGCATTCCGGCATTGGATCGACGGCGGGGGCGCCGCCGCGGACTTACACACGTGACCACGGATCCGCGGCGGATGCCTGCTCCGGCCGCGGATCCGCGGCCCAATAGGAGCCTTAGTGCTTAAATTTCACAGTGATGCTTCCTTATAACTTCATGGTATTTTGCTGATATGTTGAATCTTATAATTGGTCCTTGATCACTGCCAGATCTCAAGTCTTTGAGTTGGCGTATTTTTAGCAGCACTGTTTCACAGATTTGGCTTTTCCCCTGGAATTTCCTGCACAGATTCTCGAAACAAGTGTTGCGCTATACAAGGATGATGCGATACCATGATAAACACTCAATTTCCCTCGAAATGTCAGTTTTAAGGTATAACACAAGTAATTCGGTATTTTATGGGCGTTTTGCTAATATGTGCTATACTTAACCTGAATTCCTTTAGATGAATGCAAATGATAGGGAAATTGACATGTTAAAAATAAATTATTTTCGACTGATCAAATTCCCCCAAACTTATTTTCGGTCGTCTCGAGCGAATTGTTTTATTAAAAAAAGAAGGGGAAAATAATGAAAGAGAAAAACTAACTAACTCACTTTCGTAGGCAACACGATTGCACTGAGCACGTGCAACAAGCCTTTAAACCTCTAGGTGTCCCTAATAGGAGGAGTGTTGTCTCCTGAGGGTTTTCAATGGATTGCACCCACAAAATCCAATAATAAAAGGAAGACCGTGAATATTACATTTAAAGATAAGAATTGTAATAGAAAAGCCTTGAAAATTAGGGTTTCCAACTATGCTAGCTTTTCGGTTGTCATGAGCCCTATCTTAATTGTTATGAAAAGATGTCAGAAATCACATCATCCCTCAATAAAACATCGTCTTTATTCTTCATTCTTATCTTTCTTCCAAACATCGATCATATAATGCTACGCGTGTGTAAAGAACATCCCTACACCCGGAGAATTCAATTCAAGCTATCATACTCTTGTCTATCTGCCTCGGTACTTTTTAATTTGATGAATATTTAGATGAATTTGCTCACACACTTTCATGCGACCGTTAATACTTCTTGAGGTACTAACCGACCGATTACTCATGTGCTTGCTAATACGGTGTATTTTCCTCGTCTTGCACCACCTAAGGCTTAGCAGTGACTCCCAGACCAGTTGGTCTAAGGCACTAGCTGAAGAGGCACCCTCGCTATATTTTTTTATTGATGCCCTGTCGATAACAAAACCAGTGTTCATTTTTTTTCTTCCCTATTTTATATTTTTTCTTCATTTTTTATTTCTTTCATACTTTGGCTTTTAGACAAGAGCATTTCAAGGTATCCTCTACTATCCCGAGTTTCAAGACGTGTGTATGTGCGAGTAGTAGGGTATCAACGTTCAAAATGTTTGGCTTTCAGAGTAGGAACTATTTTTCAGACTTATTTTTATCCTCAGATTTATGACTTCCTTCATCTTACTAACCCTTGGGACAACGGCTCATAACTACTTATTACTAGTTCGTTTAAGAAAACTTCTAATTTTCTTGATTTTCTTAAATTTTTCCAATCTTTCGGATGTAATTTTTCACTATCTAATATTTTATTATCTTATTTATATACAAAAATATTATTTTTTTTTGAATTTTTTTAAATTTTTATAGATTTTTTAAAATTTTTATCGGTTTTTTAAAGACATGTTTTGTGCTTATACAAAGTGATATGCAAATGATGCGAAAATAACCACAAACCTCCCCCAAACTTGTTTTCAACTGTGTCCTCACTGTTGCCAACCGCTATATTTACAAAAAACCTGTAAGTTTGGGAGGAAATTTATTAACGGGGGCAAAATATTTAAGTGAAGATCTTCCCCCAAACTTATTCTTTTCACTCACCTCCATTCAAAAAGATGATGCAGTAATTTACAGGATATGGAGGTGAGACGGAGGAATTTTAATCAAGATAAAATGGCTCCTGTAAGAACATGAGCTCCTCCGTGGGGTCAGTGGAAAATACGGCTTTAATCTATGTCCATTAACTTTGAAAAATGTATCGTTTTTAACATTTTCTACCTCAACTGCCCCGTGCGGGTATACAGACCGCACAATAAAAGGTCCCTTCCACCGAGATCGTAGCTTACCCGCGTGAAGGTGTAATCGTGAATCATAAAGAAGGACTTGCTGACCAGGTGTAAACGTTTTCCTCAATAGGTTTTTATCGTGAAATATCTTAGTCCAGTTCTTTACAATTACAGCGTTATCATAAGCTTCATCGCGGAGTTCGCTTAGCTCATTTAATTGCAGCTTTCGAAAGTTGCAGGCTTGGTTTAAGTCAAAGTTGATTTCTTTAATAGCTCACATTGCTTTATGCTCAATCTCGACCGGCAGGTGACAAGCCTTCCCAAACACTAACCTATAAGGAGACATCCCTAGATCGGTTTTATATGCAGTTCGGAATGCCCAAAGAGCATCCGTCAATTTGATCGACCAATCTTTTCTATTCTTCGCAACAGTTTTCTCCAGGATTTGTTTGATCTGTCTATTCGAAATCTCAGCCTGCCCGCTCGTTTAGGGATCATAGGGTGTGGAAAGTTTGTGGTTGATTGCGTATTTCCGCATCAAAGTCTCGAAGGACCTGTTGCAGAAATGTGTCCCGTTATCGCTAATGATAGCGCGTGGGTGTCCAAATCGCGAAAAGATGTTTTCTTTTAAGAACTTAATGACAACCTTTTTGTCATTAGGGCGACATGGAATGGCTTCAACCCACTTTGAGACGTAATCAACCGGACGCAGTCTGTACAGATTCCCAAAGGAGTTGGGAAAAGGACCCATAAAGTCAATGCCCCAAACATCGAAAATTTCAACCACTAAGATGGGTTGCTGTGGCATCTCATTTCTCCGGGAAATCCTACCCGTGTGTTGACACTGTATACAGGTTTTTCAATGATCAAATGCGTCTTTGAATAAGGTCGGCCAATAAAATCCGCATTGCAAAACCTTCTCCGCCGTCTTTTTGGGACCGAAGTGACCCCCACATGCCTGATCATGACTAAAAGATAGAACACTCTTGAACTCCTCATTCAGGACACACCGGCGAATGATCTGGTCAGGACAATACTTAAACAGATATAGTTCATCCCAGTAAAAGTGTTTTATTTGGGATAGAAAACGATGTTTGTCCTGTTTTGACCAATCGCTAGGTATAAGTCCCGTGGCAAGATAGTTCACAATATCCCTGAACCAAGGTTCATAGGATACGTTCAAGAGTTGTTCGTCTGGAAAAGAATCATTGATCGGCAGGGTCACAGGTGAAGAAGAGATGCGTGAAAGATGGTCGGCTACAACGTTTTCACATCCTTTCTTATCTTTAATAACAAGATCAAACTCTTGTAATAGAAGGATCCAACGTATTAGCCTACCTTTAGCATCCTTCTTTGCCAAAAATGATTCAAAGTGGAGTGGTCAGTGTAAACAACTATTGGTGAGCCAATCAAGTAAGGCCTGAATTTTTCTAATGCAAATACAACCGCCAAAAGTTCTTTTTCAGTAGTTGTATAGTTAATTTAAGCATCGTTCAGGGTCTTACATGCATAATAGATCACGTGTGGCATCTTTTCAATTTGCTGTCCTAAGACTGCACCAACTGCAAAATCTGATGCATTACACATAAACTCAAAAGGGTGGTCCCAATCTAGAGACGATAGAATGGGGGCTGTAGTGAGGGAGTGTTTGAGAGAGTCGAATGTTGCATCACAATCCGAGTCAAAGTGGAAGGTCGTATCCTTGGCCAAGAGAAGAGTTAAAGGTCTAGCAATTTTGCTAAAATCCTTAATGAATCTCCTGTAAAAGCCTGCATGGCCAAGAAATGATCGGATGTCCTTGATGCTTTTGGGATGAGGAAGGTTTTGAATGACATCTATCTTAGCTCTGTCAACCTCAATGCCTTTTCGTGAAATAACATGTCCAAGCACAATTCCCACTTGGACCATGAAATGGCATTTTTCCAATTCAAGATTAAGTTCTTTTCTTTGCAACGAGTAAGAACTGCGTCAAAATTCGATAGGCAGTCAGAAAAAGAGTCTCCGAAAATCGAGAAATCGTCCATGAAATCTCCAAAAAATTCTTGACCATGTCTGAGAATATCCCCATCATACACCACTGAAATGTAGCGGGAGCATTGCATAACCCAAAGGGCATGCGTCTATAAGCAAAGGTACCAAAAGGACAAGTAAATGTGGTTTTATCTTGATCCTTTTTGGCAATGGGGACCTGATTATAGCCAGAGTATCCATCCATAAAGCAATAATACTCACGTCCAGCTAAGCGTTCCAGCATCTGATCAATGAAAGGTAGATGAAAGTGGTCTTTTCTCGTAGCGGCATTGAGTTTTCTGTAATCAATACATACACGCCACCCAGTTTGGGTGCGTGTCTGAATTAACTCATTTGCCTCATTGGTAATAACAGTGATGCCAGATTTCTTAGGGACGACATGAATTGGACTCACCCATTGGCTATCGGAGATTGGGTAAATAATACCATTGTCAAGGCATTTGACGATCTCTTTCTTAACCGCATCCTTCATGACGGGGTTCAACCGTCTCTGTGGTTCTCGGATTGGTTTGGCATCATCCATCAAGTGTATATGATGTTCTACAATCAAGGGACTAATCCCTTTGATGTCCGCCATGGTCCAACCAAACGCCTGCCTATTAGATCTCAATACCGTCAAAAGTGCATTCTCCTGCTCTGATGCTAGAGAAGCGGATATGATAACCGGTAAAGACTCATTCTTACCTAAATATGCATATTTAAGATGAGAAGGTAAAAGTTTGAGATCTAATACTGGCGGAGAAATAATAGAAGGTGGGATCATCGACTGATTTTCGGAGCCACAAAGAAGCTCATAGCCTGTGAAAGATACAGACTCGGATGGTGATGAGTCAGGTGTGTCGGACTCAAGCGTGGAAAATATGTCCTCACTAAGATAATGTGCAAGATCAAACATTGATGTGGTAGTGTCGTCGAGATCTACAAAGTAAAGTTCATCAACTCCGCAACTTTCGGGAGCAATCTCGTGGATAGAGCACACATCAAGTATATGAGCAGAGGGTTCAGATGACTGACTTCCAATTTTGTAGATGTTCAGTTCAATTGTCATATTTCCATGAGATAAGTTCATTGAACCATTTCTACAGTTAATGACAGCATTGGAAGTGGCAAGGAATGGTCGACCCAAAATCACCGGAATTTGACTCCGTGGGTTTGCTATAGGTTGTGTATCGAGAACAATGAAGTCCACAGGGAATACAAATTCCCCGGCTTTTATCAACACATCCTCTAGTTTACCCCTAGGTTTGGTGATTGAACGGTCTGCCATTTGGAGAGTGCAGTGAGCTGGTTTCAACTCTCCAATTCCTAAGTGCTCATAAACAGAGTATGGAAGTAGGTTAACACTTGCGCCTAGGTCAAGAAGAGCACGGTTGATGTTTTTACCCCCAATAGAAATCGATGTCGTAGGACATCCTGGGTCGTTACGATTCTTTGGTAGATATGGGATAAAAGCAGTGCTAATATTATTAGACATGAAGACCTTCTTTGGAACTTGAGTCTTCATCTTCCTAGTGCACAAGTCTTTAAGAATTTTCGCATAAGCGGGGACTGGTTGAATAGCATCTAGGAGAGGGATGTTGATGTTATCCTGTTTGAACATTTCCATAATTTTCTCCCTATGTGGACTTGATTTGTTACCTCTTAACCGATTAGGATAAGGAGCTTTAGCAATAAGCATTGGGTCCATCATAGGAGAAGGTGGTGTGTGTAGACATGATCCCAGACTAGGAGTGGGGATCATCTGTGGAAGAATAGAAGAGGTGGGCTGAGATGTCGAGCCTAGAGGGAAACGGAGAATAGGCTCGTGAGAAGGCGGTGGAGTAGAAGAACAAGGATCAGAAGTAGAAGTGTGTGTGTGAGGAAAGGTCTCAGCCGGGGTGTTATTGATAGATCTATCAGTATCATCAAACTCTTCCCCAACATGATTATTCAGCACTCTTCCTGATCTCAACGTTGTGATGGCATTTACATTGTAATGCCCAGGATTCGGTAGGGGTTGAGACCGAAGTGTCCCTTTTTCTCTCGCACTCATTTCGGCTTTTAGTCGTGCAATTTCTGCTTCCATCGCTCTGATACTCTCAGCTTGGGACGCTGAGTTTTTCTTTATCTCACTGACGGAAGACCTAACCTCTGCCGACACTTCCATGAAATTTGACAAGAGTGACTTCATGGTTTGTGTGAATGCAGAGAACTCGTCAGAACAGGTCAACTGCATAGGATTAGAAGGTGTATGAGAGTTGACCTGGTTTTGAAAATTTTGTGACTAGTAGGGATGCTGAGTGAGTTGAAGTTGTTGCTGTTGTTGTGGAAGAGCCCTTTGGAAATTATTTTGGTTTGGAACCGTGTTTTGATTTTGTTGTTGGTTCCAAGCAAAGTTAGGGTGATTCCTACAACCCTGATTATACGTGGAAGAATATGGATCGTTTCTAGGTCTTTGAAAAGCGGTATTGGTATGCTCTTGACCTTGAAACGGAGAATTCAATGGACATTCTTCCGTCAAATGAGAAGGATCAGAACAGCATCCACAAACAGTTTTGGGGAGCGACATCGGATTTAGGGAGGCTGCTAAAAATTTACGTTCCATAGCCTCGAGCTTCTTTTGCATTGCTGCCATTTCAGCTCGAACACCTATGGACATATCAATTTGGTGTACACCACCCCTAGAGACGATTGGTTTCCACTCTCCCACTGTAAGGATTTTTCAGCGAACTCTTCTAAAAATTTCCAAGCTTCCCCATCATCCTTGGTCATAAAATTGCCTTGACACATGGCTTCAAGGTTTTGTTTAGTGGTAGGGTTAATGCCCTCATATATGATTCGGCACAGATCCCATCTTGGGATGCCGTGACGTGGACATTGAACCAATAGATCCTTGAAGCGTTCAATGCACTTCGAGAATTGTTCAGTCGGAAGCTGGGTGAATTGATTTAGTTCGCTAAGGACTCGAGCTGTCTTGTGATTAGGGTAGAATTTCTTAAGGAATGCCGCAACAAATTCTTCCCAATTCGAAATGGAATGTGCGGTAGTGTTATACAGCCACTTCTCGGCTATATCGCACAAGGTAAATGGAAGAAGACGTAGACGCATAGAATCCACAGAAAGTTATGACGTACCCATCATTGCGCATACATTTTCAAATTTGGTGATAAAGACATATGCGTCTTCAGACTCGAGACCATGGAATTTGGGTAGAAGATTGATGTATTGGGGTTTAATCTCAAAATTATCCCCATTGGCTGGTGGAATGGATAAGCAGGTCGAAAGAGGACCTCGCATAGGATAGCACTGTTAGTGTATATGCCCTAGAGGCTATTACTGTATCATACTAGTTTGTATATTACTTAATGGAAGCTTGGGGTATTCACCATTGTATAAACAATCTTGCTCAATATAGTAGTATGCTACTTGGCTTGTTTCTACTTCAATGTGTGTACATGTGTTTCTTTTAACATATCCCCTATACACATTAGTGGAGCCCTTAGGATCTTTGCTTGATTACCAGCGTTGTGATGGCAGTCACACTCGTAGGGGCTGAGTAATCCACAAGCACATCCTTATGCAGTTCCCTAGTCGTAGGACTATCGAGACAGGGCATCGATACTCCGGAGTAGACTAGCATATGAGCTTCTCATCCCAGCAGGGGAGACGGTCTGTCCCACAGCCGTCAGTACGTCGTACTTGAGATAGTATGCGGGTGCTCGTTAGGTTACGAGTATACTGGACATGACTCGTCGGGAACTGTTGGTTGGTAGTATACCTATCGTCAGTTATCAGTTCCCAGGTGACATGAGTACAGCTTAGTCCGCTGACTTGACACTGTCACTTCGCCTCGAGTGTGTTCCCACTGTACTTTGATTACTACCCTACCACGGCTCAAAGGAGTCGTGCAAACAGGTAGTAGTTGGGTGCAATCTCGAAGCATTTGGAGGCATTGACAGTTGATAGGATTTGTCTCTCCGGGTATTGGGAGTTGATATCGCGCTGTGTCTAGGAGAGCCATTACACATAGTCGTCCCTGACCAGGGCAAGCGAAATGCACTGGTAGGTTTCCAGTGTTGTCTCAGGGTGTTCTGGGCTACACTCCGACACGACTTGTACCGCTATTATGGGACTGACGTTTACCACTCCCCTAGGCCCGCCATGCGATATTCTCAGACGAACAGACCGGACTGTACGCAGATTGTCACATTCAGGCTCAGTAGGAGTTCGGATGAGTTCACCTCGTCAGTCTTCTTATCGGCATCAACCTGGGGGCCGTTACACACAGCTAGTGCCGCTCGCGGTCTCTGGTTAAATCCACTGCCTGGGTAGTGTCGAGTCTTTAGAGTCCCACACAAAGAGCTATTCGCCTTTAGGCAAAAGAGTAGGGGTCGCATAGTTTTGCGACAGGGTTCGGTCACATCCGTGCACTTGTGCACGTTTAGTGTCCGGGAAGTTATCACTAGCGGGCTTTGGTTTAAGCCAGATCCTAGTGTACGTTTTGGGATTGGTTTTATCTCGTTTGTATTCGTGTTCACCGGAACGCGGATGTGGGCGTGTATGCACGGTTGACAGAGACAGAGGCAGAGGATTCTTATTAGGGTTATTGACTGTTGACTTTTGCTAAACTCTAATGAGAATAAGAAATATGATTAATAATAATATTAATTAAGTATTATTGTGCCATGGTTGGGTTGAAAGGTTGACTTTGTTGACTTTGTTGACCGGTTGACTAGGTTGGACTTGTTGACCACCATCATGACAATGGTTATCATTTCATGGCATTGACCTTTGCTTGCTTGTTTTGTTCACAAAATTCATTAAATGCATGAGATGATAAAGCCATTGACATGAACCATCATAAGATGCTTAATTATTGTTATTTTTATGATTTTTTTGTATTATGAGAGCATGGGTGGAAAAAGGTTTACTCATTCTATCATTCTCATTCTCTCTCATCCTCAAGCTCTCCCTCTTCCTCTTGCTCTCTCTCTAGCTCAAGGAAACTCCCTCTCATGAGTTGAGAACCATTTCCTTAGAGATAAAACCCAAAACACTTCTCTACTCATCCTAGTATACAAGGTCTAGCAAACCGAGTGTTCTAGTTTCCTCTAGTTTGATGTTGAAGCAAAAGGTAGAAGCTTTCGGGTGGATTCATCTTCGGCGCAAGGAGACGACGAGGTGAGGTCGATCCGACTACCGCAAGGAGTTAAAGAGAAGGAGTTCAAGTTAAGATATAACCCACTAACCGAGTAGGTAAAACTCCCAGTTAGGTTGTTAGATAGTTCTTTAACAAAAATCCGTATTTTGAGTCCATGTTACCCACCGTAGAAAATCGTTTTTCACCATTTCCGCAACCCCAAAGAACCGGGGACGGGTAACGTGGACTTACAGTGGTATCAGAGCCTAGTTAAACACTAACTAACATGTTAGCAAAGTAACTAGAAGTTCGATTGGAGAAAAAGTCACGAAACACGCCCGAAATGTATACTTTCTGCCGATTTTTTTTCCTGTTCAAAAAATAATTAATCTTACACTAAAAATCGGCTCAGGCTTTTCAAAACACACCCAAGAAAAATAGTCCATCAACTCGATCAAAGTGCCACGGAAACGCGGCAGCAGCATGCTCCTGCCGCGGATCCGCGGCCGAGTTTACTCGGCCGTGGGCAATTTTTCCTGCAGTGTGTTTCTTAGGGTGTTTTAGAATTTTTGGAATATGATTTTTCTGCCCAGATTTTCCAGAAAGCGAAATTTGTTTTTGGGGTTTAAAAATCCGTATTTCGATCGAACTTCTAAAGACTTAAGCGAAATTATATGTATTAAACGTCTGCTAATCGCTATACGTCGATTAGTGGGGGTTATACATATCTGTGATCTGTAATGTTGATGGTATGTGTATATGAATTCATTGGATTGTCGCGGATGAATAGCCGGGGGTTGTGAGATGAGAGTTTTCTTTTTCTTTCAATTCATGTAATTTGTAATTGATGTAATATTATTTATATGGCCGCACAACCGGGATGAGGTTGTAGCCGTCATTGTATAATTTCTTTTACTGTTTTTGCTCCTAGGATAAACCCATGGAGGGGGTGCACAAACTACCGGGTACCTCGAAGTGCCGAGTGGCATACTCATGTTGTTGAAGGAGGTTGCTTCGCTTCGAGTATTTGGCGGGTAGTTTGCCGCACCCGCAGGGGTCTAGGTTGGGGTATTGGCTATTCACCGCGACCGTGTAATCCGCTTTTCGTTACAGGCTCGTACGGAATGCGGATTCCTAGTATATCCAATGTATTTATCTGTGATCTGGAATGGCTATCATTACATCTGACGAATGTATATATCTATATATGATATCTATTTAGGCGTTGCTTATGTTTTGCATCCGCGCTAGTCCAGCCCCCGCTCTGTCGCTAGTTAAGTAACCTAACGGGTAATGACGGGGCCCCGTGGCGAATGCGGATGGCATATGCGTACGTCATATTTTCGTTGTTTTCTGCAATGGTAGGATTAAATGATAGGACGCATTAAAATTAATGCAAGAAAATAAACCAAGTAAAAGTTGTTGGAACACTTTCAAAACCACTCGGTTATTTTCAAAAACCAACTTTTAAATGCGGAGCTTGAACCACTCATTTTAAAAGCTATCCCGTTCCATCGATTATATCAAGTTCACTACGTTCACGGTTTCGCCAAAACCGTTCGTAGCCCTCCATCATTTCAGTTAAATATTCGGTAGTATTCAAGTTATGTATTTTGACCTCACGCCAAGGCATAGTGATTGGTAGCTGCCGGATATTTATCTGTTGCATAGATAGAATGCGTTGGTTTGAGACAGTCGTACTGCCATTTTGGCCTACGTCAAGGGTAGGTACGGGTGGGTTCAAATTAACCTGGATAATGATGGGTAGAACTTGACATGTGACTTATAACATTTTGACCCCACGCCAAGGTCATAAGAGCATGGGGCAAAAATCCACATCGGGAGTTTCAAAAGAAACTGAAACTTGCTAGCACTGCATACCATTTGGAATGTGATGATTCTGGTAGGATTCCTTCAGTTTTGTCACGCAATGATATTTGGATCCCGATCCTACTGTGAGTATATGCTACTCCTCGGGAAATTTCTCACTTAACGATCAATGCTATAAACCAAGTAGGTGTCTAGAAAGGTGTTAGCGGGGCTACGCCCCCAGGGAAAAGAGGTTCTTAAATTAATGAACTTCGCGAAAGCGTTGGAAAACCTCCCTTGAAGTACCGACACTGGCCTGGCTGAACGGTTAAGCAAGTATTGTACGGTGAGATTGATCCCGACTAATTCTTCCTTTTTGGTTTGAGGAGGGATTCGAGAAACAGTGGGAGCCATCCTGTTTAGACAAACTAAAAACCACTCTAAACTTGCAAGTGCATTATGCTGAGTGTTTCTTCTCTCTCTCTCCTAATTGCAGCGACCAATCGTCATGACCGGACTTAAGTTACTTCTAGATAAAAACATACTGACATGGCTAAACTACAAAGATTGGCTCAGAAATGTCAAAATGGCAATCACTTACGACAAGCTGGGGTATCTTCTTACCACCAAAGCTTCCCCTGTCTCAGGTCCCACCTCCAGCGTCGCGGATAAGGAAATCCGTAAGACCTGGAAGATCGACCGTGCGAAGGCCAAGTGCCTCGTGCTTGCCTCTATGGACAACGAACATCAGAGGAGACATGAGAATATGGACCTTGAATCCATATTTCTCCATACAAAAGAACTGTATGGAGAGCAATCCCGTATCGCCAGATACGAAGTCTCGAAAAAGCTGTTTTCGGCGAGATTGGCCATCGGATCATCGGTAGCGGAACACGTACTTAAGATGATTGGCTATATTGAAGAGCTCGCGGACCTTGGGACCACGTTAGAGAACGAGCTCTATACTGACTTGATTCTCCAGTCCTTTCCTTCCACTTACGACCAGTTTATCCTGAACTTCAACTTGCAAGAAAAAGAAGTTGAACTTTCAGAACTCCTCAAATTGCTGAGGAGTGCAGAGGGCACCCTAACAAAAGGTAGGGAAACATCCACTTTGTTTATAGGAGGATCTTCCTCTTCTAAGTCCAAGGCGAAAGACAAGGGAAAGAAAAAGAAAGCCCCCGCCAAACCAAGGGGCGGTGTTAGTAAAGTGGAAACGAAGGGAAAAGAAAAGGCAACAAAGATAGCGGGACAGCTTGTGGGAACGGAAGAGTGCTTCTATTGTCATAAGAAAGGACACTGGAAAAAGGATTGCAGGGCTTGGAAGGCCAGAAACCAGGATCTGAAGCAAGTTGCGGCTTCGGCTTCAGGTGTGTATGTTATTGAAAACTGTCTATTAATAAACTCTACTTCCTGGGTATTGGATACCGGATCAGGATCTCATATCTGTAATTCTTTGCAGAAACTGAGAAGGCGTAGGGTTTTGAAGGCAGGTGATATGACCTTCAGAGTTGCAAACGGAGTTGGCATGGATGCTGAGTCCATGGAGAACTATCACCAGGGAATGTCAGATGGACATATTTTGGTTTTGCGTAATTGTTATTTTGTACCCAATGCAACCTGTAATATCATATCTGTATCTTTATTATCTAAAGAAGGTTATGAATTTGCATTTGTAAGTAATGTTGTGAACATTCACCTTAATCAACTTTTGATTGGGTCAGGTACATTAAGCAATGGTATATGACCACAGATTTTCAATGTCCAGAATACACACAAAAGAAAGTCTCCGGAAACAAATCAGGCATTCTTATGACATTGTAGACTGGGTCACATCAATAAGAGAAGGTTGACGAAGTTACATACAGAAGGATATTTGGATCCGTTCGAATATCAATCATATGCAACTTGTCAATCCTGTCTCAAAGGAAAGATGACAAAGACTCCGTTCACTGGATATGGAGTAAGAGCGAGCGAGCTCTTGGGACTCGTACACAGCGACGTGTGCGGTCCAATGTCTACGCATGCGCGAAGCGGTTATTCTTACTTCATTACTTTTACGGATGACTTTTCAAGGTATGGATATGTCTTCTTAATGAAACATAAATCCGAAGCCTTTGGAAAATTCCAGGAATATAAGAATGAAGTAGAAAAACAAACAGGCAAAAGTATCAAGACACTGAGATCAGATCGAGGTGGTGAATACTTAAGTGCCGAGTTCCTGGATTACTTAAAAGAGAATGGAATTCTCTCTCAGCTTACTCCTCCGTACACTCCGCAACATAACGGTGTATCGGAGAGACGGAACCGAACCCTATTGGATATGGTATGGTCCATGATGAGTAACGCTGAGTTGCCGCGATCATTCTGAGGATATGCGCTAGAATCAGCTGCATACCTTTTGAACTGAGTTCCAACTAAGACTTGCCTACCACACCATATGAGATATGGAGCAGGAAGAAACCCTATTTTCAATATCTGAAGATCTGGGGATGTCCAGCTTTTGTCAAAAAGCAGCATGCGGACAAACTCGAGGCACGCTCAGTACTGTGCAAGTTTGTGGGATACCCAAAGAACTCCAGAGGGTATCTTTTCTATTACGCAGAGGAACAAAAGGTCTCTGTTTCTCGTAATGCCCACTTTCTGGAACACCAGTTCTTAGAAAAGGAAATAAGTGGGAGCGCAATAGAACTGGAAGAAATTCCAGAACCACAGACTATTACTGAAAGCTTAGTAGAACTAGGGGGTTCAAAAGAACCGGACATTCCTACGCCGCTCCGCAGGAGTAGTAGGCAGTCTCATCCGCCCGAGAGATACTACTGTTTTCTCATAGACGGGGATAGAGAGGATTGCATATTTGATAGTGATGAGCCTACTAGCTTCCAACAGGCCATTCAGAGTGCTGACTCAGTAAAATGGCTGGATGCAATGCGGACCGAAATGGAGTCCATGTACACCAACAAAGTATGGACTTTGGACATTGCTCCAGATGGGGTAAAACCCGTAGGATGCATGTGGATCTTCAAGAAGAAGATTGGTGTAGATGGACAGGTTGAGACCTAAAGGCTAGACTTGTTGCAAAGGGTTTTCGTCAAAGACCTGGTTTGGACTATGATGAGACCTTTTCTCCAGTGGCTATGCTGAAATCCATTCGGATCCTTCTTGACATCGCTGCCTTCCACGATTATAAGATTTGGCAGATGGACGTAAAGACCGCCTTTCTAAATGGAAATTTAGAGGAGTGTGTCTATATGGACCAGCCAGAGGGTTTCATTCAGAGTGGGAGCAGCGGAAAGGTGTGCAAGTTGCTTAAGTCCATCTATGGACTAAAGCAGGCATAACGGAGTTGGAACATCTGCTTTGATTAGACAATCAAAGAATTTGGCTTTATCGAAAATCCAGATGAACCATGCATCTATAGTAGATTTGTAGCAAGAACTGTCGTATTCCTCGTATTATATGTGGATGACATTCTTTTGATAGGAAATGACATTCCTATGCTACAATTTGTCAAGGGGTTCTTGTCACACAGGTTCTCCATGAAAGACCTAGGTGATGCCACTTACATTCTGGGGATCCGGATCCATCGTCATAGATCCAAGAGGATGTTAGGACTTTCGCAGTCCAGGTACATCGACACCATACTGAAAAGATTCAGTATGGAAGATTCCAAGTGCGGTAATGATGTCTCACCCTCTCCAAAGAGATGTCTCCCAAGACTGATTTGGAAAGGGATCGCATGTCTATTATACCCTACGCTTCTGCTGTAGGCTCTATAATGTATGCGATGTTGTGTACCAAACCGGATGTAGCTTATGCACTGAGTGTGGTAAGCCGGTATCAGTCAAACCCTGGGGAGAAACACTTGATAGCGGTAAAGAACATTCTCAAGTACCTGAGAAGGACTAAGGAGATGTTCTTGGTGTATGGCGGAAAAGACCTCCAGATCGAGGCCTTTGCTGACTCCAGCTTCCAGAGTGACAAGGATGATTTCAAGTCCATGTCGGGTTTTGTCTTTACCCTCAATGGAAGGGCAGTGTGTTGGAAGAGTTCCAAACAGGAAACCGTTGCTGACTCGACAATGGAAGCGGAATATATCGCTGCATATGATGCCGCAAAAGAAGCCGTCTGGATGAGGAACTTCTTGAAAGAACTTCAGGTGGTTCCGTCCATTGTTGATCCAATACCTCTGTACTGCGACAACAACGGGGCTATAGCTTTAGCGAAGGAACCCAGGTCCCATCAGAAATCCAGACACTTCTTGAGACGGTATCACCTGATCAGGGAGATCGTGGATCGCCAGGAGATCGAGGTTCGGAGGGTTGCTTCAGAAGATAACACTGCAGATCCATTGTCACGACCCGAAATTGGCCCGTGACGGCCCTAGTACTATGCAACGCCCTAAGACGTAACGTAGTAAAAGAAAGCCAAAACCCAGAAATCTAAACCATAAAAATACGGAAAAGATAATATAAGTTTTTGAAACATTTGAAATCGCAACCCAAATTCTTTAAAAGTCCTACTTTATTTCTTTAAAATTTTGGCAACACCCCCGTTTGTAAAAACCAGCCAAGATGAATACAAAACAAAAATATGAAGCTATAGCGAAGAAATAAAGACAATATAGAGAAAGCTATATATAAAAGACAACAAACCCACAAATAATATACAGTAACGTCCTCACCAAGTCTCTAAGTCAACAACATAATAGTAGATGGAGAGTACAAGATACAACGAGTGTACAATACAAAATACAGATAACCATCAAAACCCACCTAAGCAAAATAGTACTGTGAGCTGATGCGGTATCTGTAGCAAAGATGCTAGTTGAAAATCGGAATAGCCTGCCTCGACTACTCTGGGGAACAACCTGAAACAGCTGTGGCACAACGGGGGTGAGTTGCCAACTCGTGAATAGTAGATAACATATGCAGGTAATCGCAGGAATGCACGTACAACATGAATCTAAGATATGCGATTACAGTAATAACATGTCATGCAAATGCAAAATAATGGAAAGTACACTAACAGGTACAAACAATATGTGAAGCAATAGTAACATGACAATAGTATGCAATAACCATGCAATAGGGACATGTGAATGTAGGTATGCAACTATCATAAGGGTACACTAACAGGTACTACCAATATATGAAACTGTGCATAAAATAGATAAGTGTGAGGTATAGGGTAGAATATGTCATTTCCACGGAAACCTGACATCGTGGTAGGATCATAATCCATCAAGACACTCAAATCTCAAATCCTCAATTCAGCCCCCAAACTGGGCTCTCACATCATATAAGTCTCACATCACCTCAATGTATAATATCGAGTAATCTCCTATATCTCGAATGTACAAATCAACAATCTCTTTCATATCCAAAATCCAATCTCAATGAATCACCTATATCCCAAGTCGAATCTCAATTAAGTTTCTAACATCCTAAAGGTATATATATATTTGCAGAAATAAATATGATGGGGGCAATACACATATATTAGCGTCTCATTCTACTAATATTGGTGTAAGGGTATATATAACAACGGCTAATCCCCTGTTATATATACAACGGTATTAAAAGAAATATCATGAAAACAATGTGCCAAGCATCGACACAGAAATCCGGATAGGTAAGTATCATACGCTGTCCCGAAAGCACGAGTACCTAGCTCAGACCCTCGCCTTTCGACGTATGCATACGTACAAGACTCCGGTCGGTATCCCCAAGATAACCGCCGAGTAAAAGGTAATATCACCGGACGGTATGGTTCCCCTGACAGGCTCACCGTCTAACAAATCCAGCGATCCGTTCTCGCCCCAGGGTACCTCCGGGCCCCACCATGTACCCTCATGCGGCCTCTACGCCTCCTCGCATGGGGTATAAATAATCAGCACCGATAAAACCCATGGTGGATGCGCAAATATCTGATCAAGGAAACCGGGTTTTTCAATGTATGCATAATTTCATGAACTCCCGCGGTTCCCAAATCCAGAAAACATCATGTAAAATCCAAATAATAATGCGCAATCCAGGATTAAACATATGCGATATATCTGAAATGTGAGCATATAAATGAGAATATGTAGCTGAAACCAGATGTATGCAAAACCAAAAAGGTACTGCTAAGTAACATTAGTAAAGGTAAATATGTAACTGCAACTAAATATGTATGTAACATACAGGTGTAGCAATGTATAGGTATCTACCTATAAGAACTGATGTCGTATACCCCCCTGGGTATAAGTAAAATATGTAGGATATCCCCCCCGGTATAAGTAAAATATGTGCAAGGTATACCTGTAAGCTAGATGTCATGTGTGACAAGCAATAGTATCTATAATGGTTAGTGTGTGACATGGCAATTATTGACGGTGTGTGTGTAGCATACAATCCGTGCTCGTGCAACATGAACCGTCAATAATATGTGCAGTGCCCTACGGCTACTAGTCACGGTACAACTATATCTAAGTAAATAGGTAAAGGCGCAATTCTAACAAAGACGTAGAATATGCGACAAGTATTAGAATCCTAGCCCAGGCGCATAACGCCATGCAGGAGATCCCCCTGTAGATGTTAAATCTACTCACCTACACTCCATGCTAGGTGAATCCTACCATCTGCTTCCCCCTGTAGCAGTGCCCGTAGTCACCACCTGCAAACCTACAAATAAGACATGGAAATCACATATAAGCCAAATATTCCGCAAAACGCGATATCGAACTCAAACGAGAAACTCGCGTCGCGAACTAAACGCGCGTGTGCACGATACGCTAAAACGTGTGTATACGCGTCTAAGACCATCGCGACACGCCACGATAGGCTGGATCACAGAACCCACTCACGTATCGCGCAAACACAGCGGACATGCAAAACGATATATAGTCCTAGATTTTCCTACAGGTTAAATCTTACAAAACTAGACATGCCAAAACACTAGACTACACAGCATAGAACCCTAGCCAAGACCCCAACACCCCAGCCCCCAACTTGGCCGCAAATTATGTCCAAACACAATAAATCTGCGGCCTGGGTAGGGAATTAGGGGCTCGTGTTCAGGTGGTATTATCTAGACCTAGTGTACATGCCCCAGTTTTCTCAATTTTAACCTGAAGGTCCCGGGTTAATAGCAGATCTCAGATAGCTAATATATTGCTTTAAAATCACCAATTGCACTAAAAAGGAAACCCTATGGTATTTTAGTGAAATCTGGGTTATTTCTCAGTTGAAGTGACCCTAATAACACTAAAACAAGTAGGGTTTACCAACACAATCACCACTTATCCAAAAGTCCTCACAAAACACCATAATAAGCACTAAACTCACATTAATCACAAACCGAAGCTAAACTAACACATAAACTTAGCAACTAGGGATAGAGTTCAGAAAATATACCCTAGAAAACCCTATGAAGCAGGAGAAGAAGTGGATGGAGAAGATGAGCTGCTGAAATTTCTCCTTGTGTTGCTACTGCTGCCTATGCTACTGCTGATGTTACTGTTGTTTCTGCTGCTGTTGTTGTTGATGGTGCTGCTGCTTGCTTCAGCTGTTGCTCGAGCTGCTTGCTGCTGCTGCCTCTCGAGTTCCTGGAGCTAATGCTGGTGTTGTTGTTGTAGTTGATGTTGTGGCTGCGGCTATGCTGTCTGGAGCTGCTGCTGCGGCAAGCTGATGCTGATGGTGCTGCTGCTGCCTCAGCTGCTGATGTTGGTTGTGTGTGTGTGTGCGCTTTTGAGAGTGAGAAAATGAGAGAATGAGAGTGAGAAAGGGAAATGAGAACAACTACAACACACACACCCTTCTCTTTCTCTTTCTTCATTAAATGGGCATGGCACAAGCCATGTAGCCCCATGCCCATCTCTCTCTCTCTCCTTGGTCAACCATTCAAACAAATTTAAAATAAAACCCTTTTAAAATTCATTTTCATTTTTAAAACAACCATACTATTTAACCCAAAACACCTAACAATATTAACTTAAAGAGAATAGGTTAATCCATCATGCTTGCTAATCATGGTCTAACCCCATCTCTAAACCCTAGTTATCATGCACAAGTGTGTGTGCCTAGAAAAATTCTAATAAAATACTCATAAAATAGGGTAAAATATTTAAAACTTAATTTGGTAAACATTTTATTAAAAACTATATATAAAAATATAATTAGCTACAAAACACATTCTAAGGTGTTACAATCTCCCCCCTTAAAAGAAATTCGTCCCCGAATTTAAAAATATACTGTTACGCGTACCTTCAAAGAGAAGATTAAAATCCTCAAATCTCGCTCGCAGCCTCCCAAGTGACTATCTCACTATACGGCTACGTCCAAGAAAACCCTCCACAGATAGCAAGACCCTTGACCGATGTTCCTCCACCTGCTGAGCCATTAACACAATTGGCTGCTGGTGAACGAAAGATCGCGTCCAAGCTAAGTGGTCTGGTGCCAAATCATGTGAGAAAGGTCATGAAGGTAATTGTAAAGCATCATCACAAGGAATACGGGATGGAAACTCAATAATCTGGGCGGAAGTGCCAAATTAAAGGCAACGAAACTAACTCGCTTATAGGATCTTAAAAGGACCTAAAATCCTGGGATAAGCTTCCCAAAATCCAACACGTCATTCATCGGAAAGTCTATAGGAATACATGATCTGTCCCTGCGAACTCGAGTATATGACCACGACAGTCGGCATAAGACCTCAGTTCGCAATGGACAATTCCCATCCTGACCTGAATCATTTGGATCATCTCCGAAGTCTCTAGACATAGCTGGGGTCCAAAATCCTACTCACGCAGAGTCAGAAAAACAACAGACTGGTGATCGACACGACCTAACTCTTAAGCCTAAGGTTGGCCAATTGGAGTGACTCCTGATAACGGCTATCGAAGGAGAATCCTAACGATGGCGAATGACGATCCCCAACTACTGACAACAATCAAAATAAACACACCACTTAAAAAAGAACAACTGAGCAAACTGAGTATAACCGGACAACAAGAATCCGAATGGAGTCACACCCTGACTAAATTTGGGTAGAAACCATAATGAAATTCGTCGAGATCTGCTCCCACTCCTACTTCGGAACGGTTAAAGATTGCAACTCTCCACCCGGCCTCAGATGCTTGACCCAAGCACACAACAATACAGACACCTTGAAACGAAACCTGAAACTTCTCTTTACATCCCTGTCCACCCGTAACTATCTCACAAGTCACGCTAAATGTTGGTGGAACTTGAATGAATACAGAGAGTTGACAGATGTGCATGTTCTAGGATTTCACGTCTCTACCCGATGATATCAGGTACACAAATGCGTCCCTAACTTAGCACACCATTGTCACAATTCAAGGTCTCCGAATCATTACCCAGCCGAGTATGCTCAAGTATCACTAACGAACGAGCATCGGCGGGCAGTGTCTCGCGAAAACGATTTAAGGAAAGTGGTCGTGCGCGGACATGAGCAAGCTGTCCCCTCCATAGAGACGAACTTAAGTTGTACTCAACGATCACACAAGAACTGTAAATCTGCATAAGACTATCACAACACTCAAAATCCGCTGCAGGAAGATGTACGTTAAGCTCTGGTGTTCCGTGAAAATCTAACATGACTCTCGAACAAGGAGTGTCTCCAAATCTCCAACGCAAAACCACCGCGGCCATCTCCAGATCATGAGTGGAATATCCTTCTCGTACTTCCTCCAAATGTAGGGAAGCAAAAGCAATGACTCTGTAGTGTCACCTCAGTACACACTCGGGCCCACTCATGAAACATTACAGTTAAACAACAAATTCACCCGAACCAAAAGCAAAGAAAGAACTGATGCAGTTGTTAACCGAATCTCCAACTGCCGAAAACTCCGTACACATGCCTCAGTCCACAGAAAAGAAACCTCCCCTCCGGTCCATTCAGTCGACGGTGCAGTACTACTCTAGCAATCCTGCATGAAACGGCGGTAGAAACCTGCTAAGCCCAACAATCTGCGGATCTCCGTCCTGCATACAAGTCTGGGCCTAAGCTGTACGGCCACGATCTTTCTCGGAACCATACAAAACCGTTTCCCGCGACTATAAGACCTAGGAGTCAACACAAAACAAGTTGAAGAAACACTCCGAGAATTTAGCAACTACTGGTGCTCTCCCAGTATTTGCATAACAAATCCTCAGGTGCTACTCCTGTCCCTCAAGACACCTTAAGTAGACCAGAATGTCGTAATAACACAACAATATTGGTCGAGAAATGGTCTGAAGAAATCTGGTTCATTACATCTACGAATGCTGCTAGGGCACCAGGGAATCCAACGACTCACAAAAAACGCACCAAACCCGTCGCACGCATAAGGCAGTCTTCGGAATTTCGTCACTCCGAACCGCAATAATGATGACCTGATCCCAAGCAAACTTAGAAAATTTCTCGCACACTGGAGCTGATCGAAGAAATCGTTAATGCGAGGGAAGGGATACCTATCCGCACCGTAAGCCGGTTCAATTAACGATCCGTCGATACACAACCCTAAACTGTCGTCTTTCTCCTTGACGAACAGAAATAGGAGCTTCCAAAAGCGAAACACTCAGACGCACAAAACTCCCCAAACAAACAACTCTGCAGCTGATCCTTAAGCTCTCTAAGCTTCGCCGGCTTATCCGGAACAACATCGGAAAAACACTCACACGAAAGGAACACCGGTCCAACAACCCTCTGTGGCTACGATATCACGAATGAACGCCAAGAATCCACGACATCTCCTCAAAAGCCGACCAGCGAAAAAGGCTGAATTCAAGCTGTGAGAGGCGGCACAACTATCCCACCTGCACAACAAGAACTGACTTGCCGGGAAAACAAACATGATTGTTTCCTCACGGTAGTCCACAGATGCCTAACACGTAATTAAACAGTCCATGCCCAGGAGAACGTCAAATCCAACATCTCTAGAAGGACCAAAACGACGGACGAATCTCTATCTCCTATCCGATTGGCACACAACTGAAATGCGTGTCGCGCAACAAAAGAATCGCTGACAGAAATTAAAACAACTACGACTAATCTACCCAACCACGGTACAAGCATGAAAAACAAACGAACACATCAAAAGAACAAGTGAATTAAAGATACCTGAAAACTCCACATGGGACGCCTGCGCGTCCCGATGAGTAGAAACAAACTCCTGTGTCTGCTCTCTACCCGCAGCTGGCTGAACTCCTCTGGTAGACTGTGCCCTCTGAGCGAACCTTCCACGTCCATGGCCTCTCTGAGTACGATCCTGACGAGGTGCTAAGGAACAATCCCTGACGAAGTGCTGAAGGCTTCCGCATCGAAAACATCCACGCGCTGACTGCTGACCATCCTGGGGATGAGAGCTGAACGACTGTCCTCGTCCTAAGCCTCTGCTACTCCTGCGACGGCCACGAAATTTGTCCCGATGACCAAACCTCTGTCTCTGGGCTGGTACACCGGTATGAGTCTTCCACTGTCCTGGAACTCTCTGAGGCTCTGGAATATGCGCCTCATCAACTGGAGCTGCAACCACTGGTGCTATGTAGGTGACGGACTGCTGCATGCTGATCGCAAGTGATAACTGAGTAACAGGGGTGACAACCTCCTGTCATAGCTCCCGAACGACTTCAACCAATGAACTCATCGTCTGGCGGAAGTCCTGCATCTCTGCCAAAAGTCTATCAATAGTATATGTCATAGGCTGATCCGTCTGCACCTGTGCAACTAGAGTGGCATCCTGTTCAGTACTCGTCTCACCCGAGCCAACTCTGACCTCGGCCCTCGCTGCATCACTCTGAGTCCCCATAGTCATCGGCGGCAAGGCTATAAATAGATATAAGATTCGATGAGAATAAGGAATCGAATCTTAAGGATATGAATCATCAAGGAAGGAATTTCAAGCAATTGTACATATGTTACTTAAGGCGAAGTACCGCATCGTGGGTATGCTGCAGACATACACACACTACGTTACACTGCTTAAGTTACCTACTCCATCATACTAAGGTCATCCTACACTCCGAAAGGTAAAACCTAGCGCTCTGATACCAACTTTGTCACGACCCGAAATTGGCCCGTGACGGCCCTAGTACTACGCAACGCCCTAAGACGTAACGTAGTAAAAGAAAGCCAAAACCCAGAAATTTAAACCATAAAAATACGGAAAAGATAATATATGTTTTTGAAACATTTGAAATCGCAACCCAAATTCCTTAAAAGTCCTACTTTATTTCTTTAAAATTTTGGCAACACCCCCTTTTGTAAAAACCAGCCAAGATGAATACAACACAAAAATATGAAGCTATAGCGAAGAAATAAAGACAATAGAGAGAAAGCTGTATATAAAAGACAACAAACCCACAAATAATATACAGTAACGTCCTCAACAAGTCTCTAAGTCAACAACATAATAGTAGATGGAGAGTACAAGATACAACGAGTGTACAATACAAAATACAGATAATAACCAAAACCCACCTAAGCAAAATAGTATTGTGAGCTGATGCGGCATCTGTAGCAAAGATGCGAGCTGAAAAGCAGAATAGCCTGCCTCGACTACTCTGGGGAACAACCTGAAACACCTATGGAACAACGGGGGTGAGTTGCCAACTCGTGAATAGTAGATAACATATGCAGGTAATCGCAGGAATGCACGTACAGCATGAATCTAAGATATACGATTACAGTAATAACATGTCATGCAAATGCAAAATAATGGAAAGTACACTAACAGGTACAATCAATATGTGAAGCAATAGTAACATGACAATAGTATGCAATAACCATGCAATAGGGATATGTGAATGTAGGTATGCAACTATCATAAGGGTACACTAACAGGTACTACAAATATATGAAACTGTGCATAAAATAGATAAGTGTGAGGTATAGGGTGGAATATGTCATTTCCACGGAAACCTGACATCGTGGTAGGATCACAATCCATCAAGACAGTCAAATCCCAAATCCTCAAATCAGCCCCCAAACTGGGCTCTCACATCATATAAGTCTCACATCACCTCAATGTACAATATCGAGTAATCTCCTATATCTCGAATGTACAAATCAATAATCTCTTTCATATCCAGTATCCAATATCAATGAATCACCTATATCCCAAGTCGAATCTCAAGTAAGTTTCTAACATCCTAAAGGTATATATATATTTGCAGAAATAAATATGATGGGGGCAATACACATATATTAGCGTCCCATTCCACTAATATTGGTGTAAGGGTATATATAACAACGGCTAATCCCCAATTATATATACAAAGGTATTAAAAGAAATATCATGAAAACAATGTGCCAAGCATCGACACGGAAATCCTGATAGGTACGTATCATACGCTGTCCCGAAAGCACGAGTGCCTAGCTCTGTGTTAGTTGTATGTATGCCCTAGAGGCCAGTATTGTACAGATGATGTATATTATATTGGATGCTTGGACATATATAGAGATGACTTTCTTGCTCGATATGATAGTATGCTATCTGGTTACTCTTTGTCTTAACATGTACACTTGTCTCTTTAAACTGTCTTATAGTTACATGTTGATAAAGCCCTTAGGATGTGTACTTGATTGCCTGGACTATGATGCAGATCATACTAGTGGGGACATGGTAGTCCATAAGTACATCCTTCAAGGTCCCTAGTCGTGGGTGTATCGAGACGGGGCATCGATATACCAGTGTAGACTAGAGTATACGCTTCTCGACCCATGAGATGGGCGATGGATGATCCCATATCCATTGGTGTTTGACATCAGAGAAGGTGTACGGGTGCTCAGTGTAGACTGGGTACACTGGACGGACTCGCCGAGAACTCCCAGATGGTATTATACCTCACGTCAGATGGCAGTTCTCAGGTGACACTTGTGCAGGTTAATCTGTAGACCCGAGATCGTCATAGAGTCTTGTGTGATTCCCACTGTGCTTTGATCTCCACCTTACCACATCCATGAGGGCGTGCAAAACGGTGGTCTTTGGGTACAGTCCCGAGTCACATGGAGGCAATGAGCGATAGGAGGGGTTTCGTCTCTCCCGGTATTGGGGGTTGATGTTGCGCTGTGCTCGATTGGCCGTAACAGGGAAGTCCCTGGCCAGGGCTGATCAGAGATTTGCTGGTAAGTGTTACCAGTAGTTTCTCGACCCGTTATGAGCCTCACATCGGCATGACTTATCGGTTATTGGGGTCTGACGTTTACCACCCCTAGACTTGATATGCGACGTATCAGACGAACAGACCGGACTGTACGGTAAGTGTTACTGGTTGGATTCACAGGAGTGTGAGCGGGCTAGCTCGTCGATCTTCTGATCGCTCAATACCCGGATGGCCGTTACGTTTAGCAGACCGCTTGCGGCTTGTGGGTGCTTGATATGATCATCATCTGCTACCGGCGTATTGACGAGTCTTTAGAGTCCTACACAGAGGTTTCCTAGCTCAACCGAAACGAAATAGGGGCGCATATGAGATATGTGCGGGAGCGAGAATAATGCGTGTATGTGATACCGCATTTCATTCTCGCGATAAATGTTTCGATTGGTTATATTCGATTTGACCTGGTTATCGAATCATTGATTCGATAAATCGATACATTGAATACTAGTCGGTTATGTGCGACATGACCGGATCATTGAATCAAATGTTGATTTAATGATTTAATGTATAATTATATATTTGATATATTACTTTGCATTAACTAGTATTGGTTCACTTTATATGGATTTTCTCACTTGATGTGCAAGTTGTATATGTGATATACTTTTGTGCACATATTTGTATCATGTATGATGATACTTGATCATTTGGTTAAGTGTGAAGAATTAAACCATGGTTAAATGATAATTAGGGTTTTGCCTTATCATTTATTTATTCATTTCTTTATTTATTTCATTGGATAAATGAAAATAAAATGGTTTGTTTTTGTCATGAAGCTTGTTGAAGCTTCATGAAGCTTTGACCAAAGAGACCATTTTGTCTTCATGCTTAACCCTAACCCATCCAAGTGACCATGGTTTATTCTCTACACTTAACCTAGGTTAGAACATGATAAGTATTTGATTTTATTATTCTTTTTCATAATACTTATCATATTCTTTCTTCTTCTTGACCTTCTTCTTCAAGAAAGAAACCTAGATGCCATCAATGGCAACTTGAGATCTAAAGTGAGAAATCCAATTCTAAAGTGAACCCACCTCCTATTTCTTCACCCTCTACCTCTTGCCAAGTTGTTTTGGGTGTTTTCTTCATAAGTTTCACAACTTGGTGAAGTTGGAGCTTGAACTTGTGCAACCTCGACGTAGATCATCTTCGGCACGAAGCCGACGACCTATTCCGCTCACTTCTCCGATGAAGCCGTCGCGAGAGTCCGAGATTCGAGGTGGACAGCGAGAGGACACCTACGTGGAGCTAAGGAAGTGGATAACCGGATCTACAAAGGTTGTAGCCTCTCTCCTTTAGTTAAATTGTTAACTAGATTCTTGTTTCGCCTAGAATTCTAGCCGACGATCCGTATTAGGGTTTCTCGGCACCATAATTTTTGTAAATTGGCATGGTTGATGCCTTGTGAGACCTCTATAGGGTGCCTAGGAACCTTTCACTAGTATCAGAGCCTAGCTAGAGCCTTAGGCGATGCGTAGACGCAATTTGAAGCCCGAACGAACCCGAAACCCTAAAACCCAAGTGCTCTCTGGACTTTTTCTAAAATTTGGGATTTTTCAATATTAAAATTGCTTAAAAAATTAAGCAGGGAATTCTAAGAATTACGGTGCAATTTTTATTCAATGAACAGTGAAAAGCGCGGCGGAACCGCGGCCTAAGCCAGCTTAGGCGGCGGTTCCGCGGCGGCTTGATGACGTCATCCCTATCTTTTTGCACAGTAATTCTTATTTAACAGTGCTGAGTTCTCTGGGTGTTTTTAATATTTTTTCAAGAGTTGAATTTTCTGGGGTGTTTTAGAGCTTCGATATTTCGATCGGATTATCAAATTTCGTCTTTGTGTATTTCCGGATAATTTTTAGAATATGTTAAAAAGTTCGACCGAATATAAATACCCAATTTTTCACCTGTCGGGAAATTTCCAAGTGTTGGATTTTTCCGTAGTTTAACGACGTTCTAAGTAGTGCAAGTAACGCGATGGACCCTCTAGAAGACAACAAACCTTAACTCGATTATGTGACCGTCTTGAACTGCCCTTTGAACCTTCGGGTTTGGGGCAGTACGGCGTGCCACATGTGAGGCGTTGGCTTGACCCTTCTACGGCTGGACCGTTGGTACTGAGGTGTAAGTCTACGCTAGCGCCCCGGCAGTCTACAGACGCCAAATGCGGAACAAAAAACTTTTAACTGGCGCTATCGTATACTTTAACCCGGATCTGCCATTATTGCTAAACTAACAAACTGTAAAGAGTGTAGAATGGTTATACCGAACGATCCGAGTCCTTCGTTCTTCAACCATCATCCCACGCTCCGTTGCGGCTCTCTGATCTCGTCGATCTCCGATGTCCTTCGTCGAGGTGGCACCACATGATCGGTTCTTTAAACGGGCTCCCGCCTCTGACTCGAGGCAACTCGATCGTCAAGTTTGCTAAAAGAGACGACCAAGATTGATGTAGAGAATGAGTAGATGACTTTGTCTCACTTCGTCCAAATCCGTGGACGATCGGTTAATGAAGTTGCCGTGGAAATCGGGTGATGGAATGAAATGAACTGTAAATTCCATACACCCCAAAACTATCATATCTTTTCAAGAATGAATCAAGTGAGAGTGAATGAGAGAGAGAGGAGGCTTATCATATATATGAAGGAGGGAGGTGACCGTAGGAGAAGGGGGTGACCATATGATAAATATCATATGTGAACACTTACAAATATCTTGCTTAAAGATCTTAAGCAAAACAAGAAAGTAATGAAATCAAAGCATGAGTCACAAAGCTTAGTCACAAATTCTAGAACCTTCTAGAACCTTCTAGAAGCTCGACTCACTCTCATCCAAGAAAAGATAAATCCGCCTTTAACCAAATGTTAAAAGACGGCTGATAGAAAACTGGAAACTGGCAACTTCCAAAAGTGATCCTGAAACGACTTTCAGGATAACCCCGAAACTGTATAAATATACCCGCATTTGTATTACGACCGAATACAAATGCAACTGAGACAAAGATATTATACCTACTCAATATAATACTCGGATCCGGCTTAATCCAAAGCCGACCAGTATTATCTGCCCGAAAACTGACACGTGCGTAAACGCACGTGCATTTTCCGAACCCTGCCATAAAACCATACGGCCTCTACAACGTTTCGCCCGAACTTGGGAAACTGTCTGTGGGGGACTCTAATGACTCGTCAGTACCCTGGCAGTGGGTTTAACCACAAACCGTCAGCGGCACTAGCTATGCATAACGGCTGCCCATGGACTGACCTCAAGGGTGGCCGAGGAGCGAACTCAAGGGAGACCGATGAGCGAACTCCTCCGAAAACCCTACTGAGCCTAACAGTGACAATGTATATACAGTCCGGTCCGTTCGTCAATGAGTATCGCATATCTGCCTAGGGGGCTAGTAACGTCAGACCCCCAATAGCAGTATAAGTCGTGTCGGAGTGAAGCCTCAATACACCCTGAGATACTACTGGAGTACTTACCAGTAAATCTCCTACCATGGCCATGGATTTGTGTAATGGCTCTCCTAGACACAGCACGACCTCGCCCCCAATACCGGGAGAGACGAATCCCCTGCCGATCCGCTCACGTGCCTCCATATGGCTCGGGACTGTACCCAAAAGCTACCTGTTTGCACGACTCCTTTGAGACGTGGTAGGGTAGAAATCAAAGCACAGTGGGAACTCACACGAGACAAATGACGACCTCAGGTCAATGAACTAACCTGTACACATGTCACCAGGGAACTGCTATCTGACGGTAGATATAATACTAACTAGCAGATTCCCGGCGAGTCCTGTCCGGTGTACTCATAACCTAATGAGCACCTGTATACATCTTAGGTGATCCAACTGACACCAATGGCTTGTGAGACCGGCCACCGCCCCTCGTCGGGGTCTCGACTGTACACACTAGTCTACTCCGGAGTATCGATGCCCTGTCTCGAAACTCCCACGACTAGGGACCATAATTAAGGATATGCATATAAACTACCCAACTCTCACGTATATGATCGCCATCATACTGTTGGTAGTAAAGCAAGATCCTAAGGGCTCTATCAAAGTGTAACATGCAATCAGTCACCTGAACATGTACACGACTGATAAAGGCAAACCAGATAGCATACTATCATCTCGAGTAAGACTGTCCTACCGGGATAGGTCCTCCGCAATCATTGCAATCACGTACCTGCAATCCAATAATTGACTATGAGGGCACTATCTCCAACAATCTCCCACTTGCACTCAAAGCTAATATTGCGATGTCGACTACTCACAGCCCGTGTGAAACCGAACATCCAACTCCTCTACTAATCAGTTTCACAAAGCCCGTTTGTAAAACTACTGTGTTCGAGAAATAGCCTCGGTGAGTGGATCCGTCTAGAAGTATCTTTCTATATCTCTCTTAATCTCAAGTTCGCGGAGAAAACCATCTCCCGAATTGAGTAATACCTATCTTAGAACATGTCTGGATATCTGATGGGACCTTGGTTCATAAATGAACTCCATATCCAAACTTCTTAGACTGAATCGATCACTGAACCTAATCAGTATCGGGCACCTTGCTTCCCACAGTATCCTCTTGGACCACCTGTCCATAATACTGTCCCTCTTCTTCAGAGGGAAAAACTAAAACTCTGACAGTCACTCTGTCATCCACGTCACCTTTGAAGCCTGGAATGATAACCGTCTCCCGAAGGAGGCTGCCGTCATCAAATCCGTAGAACATGTACTTATGTTCTATAACTGCTTCCTTATGTTTCTCCAGGATTGGATTAATACAAACTTATTGCATCTAGTGCAAAAACAACATTTGGTGTGGTACTTGACATCTCATGATTGACTCAATTGCCTAAGCAAGTGATCTGCCAATCATGCACATCCCTCTCCCCTTTAGTCTATACGACACCTTTAGAGAGGGTGACTCCATCACCTGCAGGTACACTACCATGCTAGGAGTCAACTATTCTAAAAACCATTAGAATATCTGTCAAAGTACCCACATTGGGAAACTACCCAAATCCAGATCTAAAACCATAGATCTAGAAACCAGAATGTCAAATATTATATCCATATCCTGTCTGGAGAAACAACTGTGTGACGACCACAGTACAACCGATCGTAGTATATGAATTTTACTTCCTACTCTGTGTATGTCATCATGATACCATGACATCACACCCTACTACCTTCTTAACTGATCCATCCCCTATTCTGATTGAAGTCAAACCCATGATTGTCACATCAAAATTAGATGATCTATCTCCGCTATAACTGCTCAAGTCTATAAATAGATATAAGCATCTTGCCCACTATGCTTCCGCTGCTCCCACTGACTACGACAACCCTCCTACCGGGTCTCATATCCTGGAACAACAGTAGTGTCAAGTCTGGGTAGATAAGAACCTCCCTGTCACCGTCCTTGAGGCTACCAAAGTACCTCTCGGGTGTCTGGGGTTACCTACCAAATCTGCGGAGTGGCTATTGGAATGTCAAACCTGATTGAATGTATAGGTCCTATTAAATTTTCCGTAATCGTTCGCGGTTCTGGAATCACTTCCAGTTCTACCATACTCCCACTACTGTTTTCTGAAAAAGTACATTTTTACTAAAACTGTGGCGAGTCAAGAACAATATCACTATTGATCTTCCAAATGGTAGAATATCAACCCTCGTCATAGCCAGGGTCAACCCACAAAACAGCCATTACAGAAACGTGCCCTGAGTTATCCAGAGTCTGGTTTTAAGCATAAGCTGGACAACTCCCCATACCTTAATTTCTTTTAAGGTACGATCCATTCTATATCCAATACAGAAACTTTGGCACTTATTTAATTGGAACCATATTCAAACCATGCAGCTGTCTCCAGTGCATATCAACTTAATGGAAAGAGGCTAATCAGCATTACTCAACTTAGGAATCCATCCAATTATGAGCAGCCTGAAAGAGAAACACGTTTCTCAAAACCATCACTATCATCTGAATACCAATCACAAGAATCTACATCTTCGATCTCTTTGAAGAATCCCGATACTTGTGACACCTGGTTCTCCACTTTATTCTTATACCCACAACTTCTCAAAACTTAGACCTTGTATTTCTACGAAACACTCGTCTAAATACTAGAGAAGTTATAAGTAAACAGAACATAGTACGAGGACCTACCCCTTTGTCCTGATGGACACTTGGACAACATACAATACTCTGTATAAGTCCGCTGAGTTAAACAACTCAAAACCTGTGCGTCGTAGGTAGAAAACTGTACCCTGGCGATTTCCTCAAATATCACCAATTACAACGAATTCCGATATAATGAGGATGATCACCTAATTCCCAATATCTTACTCCCACTCATCATCTGTAAAACCATACATATATGAGAATGAAACCTGGTAAATACATACCCTTGGAGTAAGTGTCTAATCGGGAAAACAGTTTTTCTTTAACAATGCACTGAAACATGAAAATGTTTCGTAGGGGTATCCTGGTATTCATAGCAATGCCTTTTCCATAATCCAATTCATGACTTCAACCGTATATTTTATTGCCATCTCTCGAAATCCCTTTATTTGTCTTTAGTCGTTACCTTCTGTACACCATCGTTAGGCTAAATGGTTTTCTTCCTTCCCTACCGTTCGGCACCAGCCTATGGTTTGGAAGAAGACTATCCAGTAAGCATAATAGGTGTACCCTCCTAAACCAAGGAGTACTCGCATCTCGAGAGAAGGTGACGATAAAAGACAACTGAATAATACCTTATTCTTTTTAAAGGTGAAATAGGAGTGGCGATGAAGTACGCGGTTTTTGGTCGTGAATGATATCAGTCGCAATTTACTTTGCCCTCTTTCTAATCCCTTTATTTTGTCTTTACATATTACCTTCTGCACACCCTACTTAGGCTAATCGGTTTTCTTCATTCCCTACCTTTCGGCACCAGCCTATGGTTTGGAATAAGACTATCCAATAAGCGTAATAGGTGTACTCTCCTAAACCAAGGAGCTCTCGCAACCTGAGAGAAGGTGATAATAAAAGACAACTGAATAAACCAATTCTATTTCTCCTGAACCTGGATCCATCCTCGAAGAAGTCCCTTCGAGTTCGTATATAACCATACGATGGATCTATCCAATGGAAGTGGATATCCGTAGTAATACGGGTGTTCTGAGAAATGCAAAGGGTAAAAGAAGGAGTGGCAATGACTTATGCAACTCAGACAATCCAAAAGTCAGTATTTTAAGAAGGTTCGGTCAACCTGGTCACTGAGTCATAGTCTAGGGTCGGTCAAAGGTCGCTGCCAAAGAGAGAGAGAGAAAAGAAACACTCTGCGTGCACTCTAACCTAGATCAGAATGGTCATTACTTTATCTAATCCGGAAACCTCCCACTGTCCTGTCAAATTCTCCTCCAAACCTAAAGAAGAATCAATCGGGATCACCCGAAAAGTAAACCAACTCATCAGTGGGAATCGGGATCCAACTCTCATCGCATGTTAACGTGATGGAATGCATCCATGTTATTCATACTCCAGAAGGTATGCGCATACTTGGCAAGTTTCAGTTTCTTTAGAAACTCCCGATATCTTTTTCTTGCCCCATGCTCTTATAACCTTGGTGTTGGTCAAAATGTCATAAGTCACATGCCAAGTTCTACCCGTCACTATCTTGTCAATTTGAACCCACCCGCACATGCCCTTGACGTTGGCCAAAATGGCAGAACGACTGTCCCAAACTAACTCATCTATCTATGCAACAATTGAATACCCAGCAGCTACCAAACACTATGCCTTGGCGTTGGTCAAAATACATAGCTTGAATACTACTGAATACCCAAAAGAAGTGACGGAGGGCTACGGCTGGTTTTTGGCGAAAAACCTTTAGCGTAGTGAACTTGATATCGCTGAAGGAACCTGATAGCTTTTTAAAATATAGTGGCGAAAACCTTTTGCTAAAGAGGTCACTCCCGGTAAAGGGATCTCGGCTCTTTCCTCGTGGAATGAGGTGCAGGATATTCCACTGAATACCGCTATGCAAAGCAACATGTAATCGACTATAGTGAAGTTATTACCCTGACGCAAACTTCTGCCCAAGGGGTCAGTCCCGGTGAAGGGATATCAGCCCTTGCCCTGTCGAATGAGGTGCAGGATATTCCACTGAATACCGCTATGCATAACAAAAGGAAACGTCTTTGTAACAACACTTTTTAAAATTGTTCCAACAACTCAAACAGGTTTGTTTTACTTTGCATTGATCAGAATCAACGCAGTCCCATCATTTAATCACACCAGAAAAGAACGAAAATAAAATGTACGTATATGCCATCCGCATTTGTCACTGGGTCCCGTCATCACCCGTTAGGTTACTTAACTAACGACAGAGCGGGGACTGGACTAGCGCGGGTGAAAAACATATACAACATCTAATAGTATATAAACCAATATACATAATCGCTCCAGGCGTGATAATATGCAACATTACAGAAAAGTAATAAGCATCACAGAACAATACAGATAATCTGGGATCCCCGAGTTTCACAGAGCCGCTGCTGAAACTCGACGTTCCCCTGTCGTGTGGATAGCCTGTGCAATGAAACCTAGACCCCTACGGGTGCGGCAAGTTACCCACCAAAACCTGAAGCGAGGTAGTCCCCACAGCATAGTGAATGGAACACCCGGCACTTTGATTAAGAGAGATTTTGTCGATCAAAAATAATTACCGCAATCAAGAACGGCGTCGCTTGAAGCTAGCCGGTGAATACGGGTCGGTCCACAGGGATGTGTAAATCTTCTTTAAGTTCTTACGAGTTAATTCCAAATGGTGTTTGGAAGTTTAATTAAATCTAAAAATCGAAGTTGTATGAAGGTAGAATTAGAAACTTGCTAGGATTAGGTTTAGGGAAAATTTGGTAAATAAAGATTTACATCTCTTTCCATTGCCATCAATTAAATCAATCATATTAGAGTTATGGTAAATATTAACAAAGGGGATTAGGATGATTGGGAAGATTGATTCTTCCTCTAGATCCTTGTCCTTCCTTTCTTAATCTTCACCCTAACCTCCATGGAAAACCTTAAGATCCGGGCCTTTAGACTACGGAGTTCACCGTTACCTTGAGGGTAAAAGTGCCGTAGGGAGCGGAATCGAAAGGTATGCATGGAGTTCTAATGTTCATAAAAGTTTAGCAATGAAAAGAGATGAGAGATCTTCATCTCTCAAATCCTTCCCTATTCCTAACCCTAACAAGCGAGAAAACTACTCGCTCATTAAGGGGATGAAAGAAAACAAGAATTTATTAAGGAGAGAAAACATCGATTGCAAGTTAATAACTAAACTAAGGCGAGGAAATAAGAACAGATATGAAAAACTAAAATTATTGCAAGGAAAATAACCTACTTACTTTTGATGCACTCTAACTTCAAGAAAAGAGAATTTTATTCATGAGAAAGAGGCATAAGAAAATACAAGGTCATGGGTTCTATTTATAGGACATAGAAACCCTAGGGCTACAGATTGCACCGCATGTCTAAAGTTACAATTATACCCCTAAAAAGATCTTTCCATAGCTGCCACACATTATGGTAAAATTTATGCGCATTAGGGCTTCAGGTTGCCGCGGAAGGGCGGTCTTGGTGTGCATTGGGCCGCGGTTCCGCGGCCCAATGATGAGGTCTCTGGATGTCTTTTTCTGGGTTGCTTGGTATTTCTCTGGGCTTCTTGGTTTTGTATCCATATTATCATATGGGCTTCTACAGTGATACCAGATTTTCAACGAACACTTTGCAATGGATCTTTTAACCGTCTTTCTTGTAAATTTGGATCTTTTGTTGTCTTGTTGATGGTGAACCGTTCTTCTGCTGAGCTTTACTAAGATCTTCCTATTTGTTGGTCAAAAATCCTTCTTTTGTGTCGTCTTTTGTGTTTTTCACTGTTTTTATGCCAAGAACCTGTAACCTGTAACATGTAGCAGACATGGGTCAAAAGCACCTGTTTTTATTCTTAAATGCATAAGAATGGGGCATACAAAATGCAATATTATGTGATAAACAAATACCCCCAAACTTATCTTTTGCTCGCCCTCGAGCAAACTTATTATTTAAAAATCTAACCTAGCCACACTTTCGCAGGGAAACGCGATTGCACTGAGCTCGTGCAACAAGCCGTTAAACCTCTAGGTGTCCCTAGTAGGAGGAGTGTTGTCTCCTGAGGGTTTTCAGCGGATACTACCCACAAAATCCTATCAACTTGGTTTCTCGACTTTTGTTCTCATTTAGGTCTTCTAACAAGGAATTCTATTATCGTCGACCCGCAAATTATCCACCCATATTCTTCACGCTTCCTCATTATTTAACTTAAGATTACATATATCCTGTAGAATTACCTAGCTTTCGGCATTTCTTAAGTTTTCCTTCTAGAGTTCCATCTCCACTTAGGAATTTCTATCAACTCTATTAAAGACACAAGTTCTATTCTTCATTCCTTTCTCTTATCTAAACTCTAATCACATATCCCCACGTGTGTGTAAATATCACCCCTACACTTGGAAATTCAAATCAAGCAATCGTACTCCCGCCCATTGTCCAAAGCACTTGTGAGACATCGCTTTCACATCCTTCATGCGACTGTTAATACTTCTTGAGGTACCAACAACCGATTACCAGATGATTGAGCACTTTTAAGGCGTACTTCCTAGTTTTGCAACACCCAAGGCTTTTAGCACCTTTGCTAAATATTTTTCAATTTTTCTTTTTTTTTTTTAGCCTTAAGTAATCACAAAAACCAGTGTCCATTTTTTCTTTATCCACTTTTTTCTTTTTCATTGTGCTAAGGACGTTAGACAAGAGTATTTCAAGGTCTCTTCTACTAATCCAAGTTTCAAGGTGTGTGTTTGTGCAATTTGTAGGGTATACATTTTCAGAATCTAGACTTAAGCTAGGAACTATTTTTCAAACTTATACTCTAATAAAAGTTTTAATACTTTTCCTTCGTTTCGACTTAGCCCAAGAACTGAACCCCAAATTTGCCTATTTCTAAATAACCTACAAAGACATATGCTTTCCACAGTTAAACTCTAAGGAAGGTTATTTTTAGGGTTTTTAATTTGCTAAGTCTAGGATTTAGTTTTTCCTAGCCAGTTAACCTATTTATCAACTCAAGTCAATTAACCAGAATTGAATACATTAATTTTTATAATTTTTGAAATTTTTCAATTTTTATGGGTTTTCAAATAGGTATGCAAATGCAAAAATATGTACAAATGAATGCGAAAGAAGAAGACGTACCGAGCATACCCCCAAACTTGAACTTGACAGTGTCCTCACTGTCATGCTAAACCAAGAGGGTCAAAATACCGGCACTCCCCTGTTTATTTATTTATAATTTTTTTTTAATATTTTTAATGTTTTGAAATTTTTATTTTATTTTTTATAGAAAAAGAAAACAAAAAATATATACATATATACAAAAGTTCCCCCCAAACTTAAGCTTGGCCTTACACAAGCCAAAGGTTAGCACCAACCATTCAAAAATCTTATCGTGGTAATGGTCAAGTTGGTGAAAGAATGGGGTGTAGAAGAAAGAAATGAGAAACATGCGAGACCATGTAGGAAGAAGAGAATATGGTCTCGATGGAGGAGAAGAATGGCGGAAAGAAGAAAGAAACGGAATGCGATCTTGAGGGTGTAAATTGAGTGAATAAATTAGCGCAATGTGTGATGGCCGATGTGTTAAAAGAGATTGCGCTAACCTATCAACTCGTCGTGCAATGGGATCAAATCCCTCAAGATTCGCAAGAAAACATGGGTACACCGAACTTGGTATAGGAGATGAAAGCGTAACGGTCATATGTTCGGTCGGAACAATGGGAAAGACGAAAGGGAGTGAATTAGGGATATTATCATGCTCACCGTAGTAAACTGTATCGAACTGGAAAGATTCCATCAATGGATCGAAACGAATGTAAGCAACCGAGTCTGAAGGATTAACTAACTCATCTGAAAATGCAAAGGACTCAAACTCGGGCGGTGAGACTTCAACATCGTCCGAAAAAGTAAAACACTCGTAAGTGTCATCGGCTGTGAGAACTGTGTCAGATTCAAAGGAAAAGTTTTCAAGCTCACAGTCGTCAAGCGTGAAATGAGGCGTGGTCGGAACGATGGAAAAGAGGGAGGGTGATTTAGGTAAAGGTTCAAGAGGATGAATTGGAAAATCCGACACATCAAGGAAAAATGGTTCAACCTCAATATGATCCTCACTACTCTCCTCAATATTATCCTCATAATTCTCCACAATATTCAACTCATCCATGCCATTATCATCAAAATCAAGACGCATATGAGATTCGGGAGAAACATTTAATAACTCGGGATGATGATTTGAACATAAAATTTCAATTAAATCGACAGGTTCATCATCCAAAATATTCCCGGCGTCTATATCCTCAATCAAGTGAAAATCAATTTCTTTAGACACTTTATCCACAGCATGGATATTTATCAATGTAGGTTCTAGAGTGGAGGTGTAAAGATCGAAAGGATTAGGTGCGGTTTCACTCGAAAGGGGTTCCTCACAATCTGGCAAATCAAACACTACAAATTCGCTCAACTCATCTTTATTTTCAACAGGTGAACTATTTAGGGCAATCGATGGAAAACAGGAGTTGTGGGCTTCAATTGGGTAAGGGTAGGTTTGATTTGAAAATCCTCTCTCATTCTCACTCTGTCCAACTGCCGCCTCATACATTGAAAAATTTGGAGCTAGCGGGACACTAGCTACCGGTTCAGCAGGTTGCATAAGGGCGGCCACGGACGCTTCCACATTCCTAACCATTTTGTTTGTTGCTGCGATATACGCCTCCAACGCCTCTTCCAAACTAGACTTAGGTGGTGAGGGGGTTTCAGTAAAAGACTCAAAATTGGTTGGATATGTGAAACTCCCTAATGGCTGTGTCGAAACAGTGTCTAGTGAAGGTGGGAAGGTTGGGTATGACTGGTAGAAAGTGGGTGGTTGGGTAGGGGTAGGGTCAACATATGGATAAAAAGGTGAATAATCATGCGGATCCCTAGAACTAGATGAGTGGAGAGGGATGAAAGATCGACTGCGAGATTGAGCAATATGCTCAGCAATGGACATCGGCCTAGGAGTGACAGAAGGACTTAAAGAAGTGGTGTCAACATATGTAGATGGTAAAGGTTGACTTGGTTGACACAAAGTGGGTTGAAAAGTCAAACTATTTCTCCTAGACTCCTCTATATGATCTTTCAAAGATTTTTTAGGCATGGAAGGATCGTCTTTAAATTTACCGAACACATTGACATATGACGCAAAATTAGGTTCGGGATACCAAAGTTCGGCTAATGATTTTTTATGTGGGGTACCCATGCTAGAAAGAGAAAGGTGACAAGAAGGATGGTTGGTGGTGCAAGGATTTATTTGGGGCTAATAGTTTGCAAGTTCTTGTAACAAAAAATTTTCCTTTTCTTTTTCTTTGTTTGAAAATTTGTTGCAAAAGGATTTTTAATTAAAGATATGCAACCGAAAATATATTACCTGCAATCAGTTATTATCTTAAACATATCACAAGAATATTTATTTGGAAAGAATTGTTGCAAAAAGATATTATAGAAAAGATATGCAACAACAAAATATTTCTTGCAATCAATTTAGTTGAAGAGGGGCCCACAAATCCTGCACAAGACTTGTTATATGGAAGGGAGAATATTTTTTAAGCGCACAAAATCCTGCAGAAATATTTCAGAAAAGATATATCTAGATCTCCATAGAAAGACCAGAGAAGTTTACAGAAAAATTTTCACCTGACGAAGTCACTGTAGAGCCGCCCTTCCGCGGCAAATCCTCGTTCCCACCGCGGTTCCGCGCTCCTTTTGATGGCACAGATCCCCAAAATTTTTTTTGGTGCAACGAATCGTCAAGACGGCCGCGTTTCCGCGGCCTAAGGTAGGTTATGGCCGCGGAAAAGCGTGTCTATGGGGGGTTCAATGCTCCAAAATTTTTGTGTTGTTCTGTTGTTTAAATCTCTCTCTGTTCTGATCTTTTGATTTCTGTTTCGCCTTCTGGAAATTTCCAGATCCGATTTTGTATATCCTGCAAAATTCAAACAACAAAGTATCCCTTCCAAAAATAACAGATGAAATATTTTTATATTTTTTGGATTTTTTAGATTTTTATGATTTTTTAATTTTATATTAACCCGAAATTGCAAAAAGAAAATGACACGCCATCCCCGGCAACGGCGCCATTTGATTAAGAGAGATTTTGTCGATCAAAAATAATTACCGCAATCAAGAACGGCGTCGCTTGAAGCTAGCCGGTGAATACGGGTCGGTCCACAGGGATGTGTAAATCTTCTTTAAGTTCTTACGAGTTAATTCCAAATGGTGTTTGGAAGTTTAATTAAATCTAAAAATCGAAGTTGTATGAAGGTAGAATTAGAAACTTGCTAGGATTAGGTTTAGGGAAAATTTGGTAAATAAAGATTTACATCTCTTTCCATTGCCATCAATTAAATCAATCATATTAGAGTTATGGTAAATATTAACAAAGGGGATTAGGATGATTGGGAAGATTGATTCTTCCTCTAGATCCTTGTCCTTCCTT
Source organism: Agapanthus africanus (assembly GCA_030015575.1). Lineage (NCBI taxonomy): Eukaryota > Viridiplantae > Streptophyta > Magnoliopsida > Asparagales > Amaryllidaceae > Agapanthus > Agapanthus africanus. The sequence goes on along the minus strand of JASDDO010000016.1, from coordinate 127,270,293 downwards.
TCTTAATCTTCACCCTAACCTCCATGGAAAACCTTAAGATCCGGGCCTTTAGACTATGGAGTTCACCGTTACCTTGAGGGTAAAAGTGCCGTAGGGAGCGGAATCGAAAGGTATGCATGGAGTTCTAATGTTCATAAAAGTTTAGCAATGAAAAGAGATGAGAGATCTTCATCTCTCAAATCCTTCCCTATTCCTAACCCTAACAAGCGAGAAAACTACTCGCTCATTAAGGGGATGAAAGAAAACAAGAATTTATTAAGGAGAGAAAACATCGATTGCAAGTTAATAACTAAACTAAGGCGAGGAAATAAGAACAGATATGAAAAACTAAAATTATTGCAAGGAAAATAACCTACTTACTTTTGATGCACTCTAACTTCAAGAAAAGAGAATTTTATTCATGAGAAAGAGGCATAAGAAAATACAAGGTCATGGGTTCTATTTATAGGACATAGAAACCCTAGGGCTACAGATTGCACCGCATGTCTAAAGTTACAATTATACCCCTAAAAAGATCTTTCCATAGCTGCCACACATTATCGTAAAATTTATGCGCATTAGGGCTTCAGGTTGCCGCGGAAGGGCGGTCTTGGTGTGCATTGGGCCGCGGTTCCGCGGCCCAATGATGAGGTCTCTGGATGTCTTTTTCTGGGTTGCTTGGTATTTCTCTGGGCTTCTTGGTTTTGTATCCATATTATCATATGGGCTTCTACAGTGATACCAGATTTTCAACGAACACTTTGCAATGGATCTTTTAACCGTCTTTCTTGTAAATTTGGATCTTTTGTTGTCTTGTTGATGGTGAACCGTTCTTCTGCTGAGCTTTACTAAGATCTTCCTATTTGTTGGTCAAAAATCCTTCTTTTGTGTCGTCTTTTGTGTTTTTCACTGTTTTTATGCCAAGAACCTGTAACCTGTAACATGTAGCAGACATGGGTCAAAAGCACCTGTTTTTATTCTTAAATGCATAAGAATGGGGCATACAAAATGCAATATTATGTGATAAACACACTTCACGGAATCCGGTAAATTGAGCACCCCTCCTTGGGTCAACCTGTACCCCTTACGAGTGCGGCGAATAGTCTGCCAATTCTGAAGTGGGGCCCCTCTGCCTCTCAAAGCCATGAGATGCGGACCCGTTGCTTTCCCGAACCCGGCTATCCGTGCACTCCGTCGCGGGGTAAAACCTAGTACAGTAATGAAAAATAGTACAATAGGTACATCGACCGCAACCTGGTCGTGCCCCAAAAGAATATTATACAACAGGCAGTGACGGCTGTCCACAAGTTGGACGCTCGCCCCGCAATATCAAAAGTACAAATAAACTCAAACTGTACTACCATTGCACACTGCTATCCACCACGACAAATCCACAACAATACAGCACAACACAGAACATCAACGCGAATGTCACGTTCGCAAACCCGTCTAAAAGAACTATAGCAATCAGACGCAGTTTACCGATCAAATGACATTCCCGGTCGGAGATATAATGTAAGCACTGTAAACTAACGTGTTTAAATTTCGATCGACCAAAGACCAAATATTAAAAAGTGGGCCCCACAGCTTACTGGTGAACAGTAACAAAATCTGGGCCAAAACTAAATATACCAAAAATCCCAAAATCCTACATAGAACCCACTGGAAAAAATTGGACGCACGTGCTCCTCACATGGCCGCGGAAGGGCGGCCAAACCATGGGTTTGGCCGCTCTTCCGCGGCGACTTGGAGGAGTCACGACTCCAAATTTTGTCGTGGGTCTTCAAATCTCCTGCACGGATTTTTAAGACATCCAGAAATCAATTTTGACACTGTTCAAAATCAACAGAAACTGTCGGGCATGGATTTTGCAATTTTCGATTTCCGGTCGGATCGATATTTTAAACGCGTTAGCACAAGTTAGTATAGCAAAATGGTTAGGCTCTGATACCACTGTAAGTCTACGCTAGCGCCCCGGCAGTCTACAGACGCCAAATGCGGAACAAAAAACTTTTAACTGGCGCTATCGTATACTTTAACCCGGATCTGCCATTATTGCTAAACTAACAAACTGTAAAGAGTGTAGAATGGTTATACCGAACGATCCGAGTCCTTCGTTCTTCAACCATCATCCCACGCTCCGTTGCGGCTCTCTGATCTCGTCGATCTCCGATGTCCTTCGTCGAGGTGGCACCACATGATCGGTTCTTTAAACGGGCTCCCGCCTCTGACTCGAGGCAACTCGATCGTCAAGTTTGCTAAAAGAGACGACCAAGATTGATGTAGAGAATGAGTAGATGACTTTGTCTCACTTCGTCCAAATCCGTGGACGATCGGTTAATGAAGTTGCCGTGGAAATCGGGTGATGGAATGAAATGAACTGTAAATTCCATACACCCCAAAACTATCATATCTTTTCAAGAATGAATCAAGTGAGAGTGAATGAGAGAGAGAGGAGGCTTATCATATATATGAAGGAGGGAGGTGACCGTAGGAGAAAGGGGTGACCATATGATAAATATCATATGTGAACACTTACAAATATCTTGCTTAAAGATCTTAAGCAAAACAAGAAAGTAATGAAATCAAAGCATGAGTCACAAAGCTTAGTCACAAATTCTAGAACCTTCTAGAACCTTCTAGAAGCTCGACTCACTCTCATCCAAGAAAAGATAAATCCGCCTTTAACCAAATGTTAAAAGACGGCTGATAGAAAACTGGAAACTGGCAACTTCCAAAAGTGATCCTGAAACGACTTTCAGGATAACCCCGAAACTGTATAAATATACCCGCATTTGTATTACGACCGAATACAAATGCAACTGAGACAAAGATATTATACCTACTCAATATAATACTCGGATCCGGCTTAATCCAAAGCCGACCAGTATTATCTGCCCGAAAACTGACACGTGCGTAAACGCACGTGCATTTTCCGAACCCTGCCATAAAACCATACGGCCTCTACAACGTTTCGCCCGAACTTGGGAAACTGTCTGTGGGGGACTCTAATGACTCGTCAGTACCCTGGCAGTGGGTTTAACCACAAACCGTCAGCGGCACTAGCTATGCATAACGGCTGCCCATGGACTGACCTCAAGGGTGGCCGAGGAGCGAACTCAAGGGAGACCGATGAGCGAACTCCTCCGAAAACCCTACTGAGCCTAACAGTGACAATGTATATACAGTCCGGTCCGTTCGTCAATGAGTATCGCATATCTGCCTAGGGGGCTAGTAACGTCAGACCCCCAATAGCAGTATAAGTCGTGTCGGAGTGAAGCCTCAATACACCCTGAGATTCTACTGGAGTACTTACCAGTAAATCTCCTACCATGGCCATGGATTTGTGTAATGGCTCTCCTAGACACAGCACGACCTCGCCCCCAATACCGGGAGAGACGAATCCCCTGCCGATCCGCTCACGTGCCTCCATATGGCTCGGGACTGTACCCAAAAGCTACCTGTTTGCACGACTCCTTTGAGACGTGGTAGGGTAGAAATCAAAGCACAGTGGGAACTCACACGAGACAAATGACGACCTCAGGTCAATGAACTAACCTGTACACATGTCACCAGGGAACTGCTATCTGACGGTAGATATAATACTAACTAGCAGATTCCCGGCGAGTCCTGTCCGGTGTACTCATAACCTAATGAGCACCTGTATACATCTTAGGTGATCCAACTGACACCAATGGCTTATGAGACCGGCCACCGCCCCTCGTCGGGGTCTCGACTGTACACACTAGTCTACTCCGGAGTATCGATGCCCTGTCTCGAAACTCCCACGACTAGGGACCATAATTAAGGATATGCATATAAACTACCCAACTCTCACGTATATGATCGCCATCATACTGTTGGTAGTAAAGCAAGATCCTAAGGGCTCTATCAAAGTGTAACATGCAATCAGTCACCTGAACATGTACACGACTGATAAAGGCAAACCAGATAGCATACTATCATCTCGAGTAAGACTGTCCTACCGGGATAGGTCCTCCGCAATCATTGCAATCACGTACCTGCAATCCAATAATTGACTATGAGGGCACTATCTCCAACATGAGGCACGAACTGAATGTTGTTAGACTTATTTTATGTGTTGGACTGTATCGGGAAAACTTGGGTGTTCGAATGTTCGATCGGAAAGTTTGATATTTTCTATTTATCCGGAATAGGATACAATAATTGGAATTCACAAACAGTTATGTGATAACTGAATGAATGTTATAAATCTAGCAGTTTAGTTTCACTTGATATTGAAAAGTGTTTTCGATAATGAGACTAAAATGCGGGGTTTATAACTGTTAGGCATGTGATGTCTAAGTATTTCATTTGATTAGGCATGCGATGTCTAAAGAAGTTGCGGATTCCAATTGTTGTAGTTTTACACTTTCTTTTATGTGACCGTAAGTGTAACATGTGATATCGCCGGTTTCGTTGCTATATGTCAACGACAATTGGGATGAACATATTTACTTACGTTGATGACATGTGATGTTATGTGTTGCTGGATATGTTATATTGGATCGTCGTGTTCGAATAGACGGGGTTTTTTTATGTGAGATGAGTGTTTTTCATTTTCATTCATGTAAAAACTTGTATGTAATATTCTTTTATTTGGGGCACTTCCAGGTAGCGGAAGTTGTCACCTTTTGTATATTATTTACTTTTCCGCATTAGGATAGACCCAAGGAAGGGAGCACAGGTAACCGGGTTCTGGGGTCCAGTGGGAGACCAACTCGAGGAGTCGAGTCCGGGTCTCCTAACCCTAGAATTAGCAGGGTTGCTTGCCGCTCTCGTAGGGGTCTAGGGGTGTGGGATTGGCTATTCTTCACGACCGTGGAATCCGTGTTTTATACTGGCTCGTATTGAAAACACGGACGTCCTAGTATATCCAATATTTCATATGTTTCTTCTGCTGCGATATCTGTGATGTTATTCTGTGATGGATATAGTATATATTATATATGATATATTATATAGACGTTACTTATGTTTTACACCCGCGCTAGCCCTGCCCTGCTCTGTCGTTAGTTACCTAACCTAACGGTGCACGAGGGGACATCGAGGCGAATGCGGATGGCATAAGTGTACGTCATATCTATCTGTGATGTTTAGGTATTTAAATGATGGGACTTCATTAATGTGATTAATGAAAGATAAGAAACCTAAGATGTTGTGGAATCGAATTTTAAAATAAAACAGGTAGCTACAGTTCTTGCTTTGCACAGCGGTATATATGATATACCCTGCACCTTATTCGATGAGGAAAGGACCGAGATCCCTTCACCGGGAGTGACTCCTTTAGCAATAACTGGCAGATGCTACACACTCGGTTTGCTTTTGACTGCTTTTGGGTTTTTGCTTTGCACAGCGATATATATGATATATCCCGCACCTCATTCGACGAGGAAAGGACCGAGATCCCTTCGCCGGGAGTGACTCCTTTAGCAAAACTAGAAAAGCCTCAAAATCACTCCATTTCAAAACTTCATTTGATTCTACAACGATATCAAGTTCATTACGCAATAGGTTTTCAGAAAAACCTGTCGTAGCCCTCCGTCATTTCAGATAAGTACTAGTTAGTATTCGTGCTACGTTTGTTGACTATGTTAAGGCGTAGTGTGCGGTAGCTGACCAGTATTTATCTGCTTATGCATATGATGCAGATTGGATTAGGGTAGTCGTGCGACTTTGTTGACTATGTTAAGGGTCGTGCGGGTGGGTTTAATTCAATCAGGAAATGACGGGTTGAACTTGACTAGCACTTGTGATTTGTTGACTATGTTAAGGTCATATAGTTGCTAGGGGCGAAAGATTATCGCGAATTTCAAGTGTTGAAATTTGCAATGAGATTGCATACCTTCTATGAGATAGTTGGATCCCGATACACACTGCGAGTAAGAGTTACTCCTGGGAGAGTTTTACACATTGCAATTAGCTGATCAAGTAGGTGTCTAGAAAGGTGTCAACGGGGTTACGCCTCTGGGAAAACGAGGTTTACATTAATTAGGTTCGTGCGAAAGCACGGGGGACCTCCCTCAAAGTACCGACACTGGCCTGGCTGAAAGATTGGCGAACTTGTAGTGTGTAATTAATCCTGGCTAGTCTTTCCTTTTAGGGTTTGAAGGAAGATTTGATAAAAACAGTGGGAGCCATCCTGATTAGATAAGATAATAACCAATCTGATCTTGCACGAGCATACGCTAAAGTGTTTTCTTCTCTCTCTCTCCAGGTAGCGACCATTTCATGCCCTAATGAAGATAATAATATGGATGTATTGACCGAACCCGCATGTTATACTGTGCTGGGGAACGTTGGTTCCGTTCTTTCTTATAAGAGTTATAGGAATGAACAGGATATAGGGGAATACCAGGATTCCCATGCCACCCGATTGAAGAAAGTACATGTTGATGCATTTTCTTCGGGTGTGTTCGTTACTGAGAACTGTTTCTCCATTTGCTCTACGTCCTGGGTATTAGATACCGGGTCAGGATCCCATATATGTAATCAGTTATATAGGCTCAAGAAAGGTAGAGAACTTGGAGAAGGTGATAAAGACATTAGAGTTGGAAATGGTGCAATTGTTGCAGCTAAGACTGTCGGGGAATATCACCTTGTATTACCAACTGGTAATACATTGGTTCTGAACGAATGCTATTACATGCCGAACCTGATATGCAACATTATATCGATTTCTTTATTAAGCAAAGAGGGATATAATTTTGTATTACAGGATAATGTTATGAACATTTTCCGTAACCAAAAGTTGGTTGGATCAGGCACGTTGTGCAATGGCATTTATGTTCTAAATCAATCAACAGTTCTGAGCATAACAAACACACACAAGAGGAAGAGTTCAGAACTGAACGAATCCTACTTGTGGCATTGTAGACTGGGTCACATCAATGTGACACGACTGGCTAAGTTGCATAAGGATGGATATTTGAAACCTTTCGAATTTTCATCTTATGACACTTGCCAGTCATGTCTCAAAGGCAAGATGACCAAAACTCCATTTACGGGACACGGAGAAAGAGTTACCGAACTCTTGGGACTTATACATAGTGATGTATGCGGTCCCATGTCTACACATGCCAGGGATGGTTCTTCATACTTCATTACATTCACTGACGATCTCTCTAGGTTCGGGTATGTGTTCCTGATGAAACACAAATCAGAAGCTTTTGAGAAATTTAGGGAATATAAACAAGAAGTTGAGAACCAAACCGGAAAAAGTATTAAAATCCTACGATCTGATCGAGGAGGTGAATACTTAAGCAATGAATTCCTAGACTTCCTAAAAGAGAATGGGATTCTCTCTCAGCTGACTCCTCCATATACACCACAGCACAACGGTGTATCTGAACGAAGGAACCGCACCCTATTAGATATGGTGCGCTCTATGATGAGCACAGCTGAGTTACCTATTTCCTTCTGGGGTTATGCGCTGGAGACAGCAGCATACCTATTGAATCAAGTTCCATCTAAATCTGTACCTACCACACAATATGAGATATGGAGTGGGAAGAGACCATATTTTAAACGAGTTAAGATATGGGGTTGTCCGGCCTATGTCAAAAGGCAAAATCCAGACAAACTCGAGGCACGGTCAGTTCTTTGCAAGTTTGTGGGATATCCTAAGAATTCCCAAGGATATTTTTTCTACCATGCTGAAGAACAAAAAGTGTTTGTTTCTCAATATGCCACCTTTTTAGAAAAGGAATTCTTTGAAAAAGAAATTAGTAGCAAAGTGGTAGAGCTGGAAGAAATTCCAGATACACAAACTATAACTGAAGATTTAGTGGAACCAGAAGATTCGATAGTACCCGACGAACCCCAGCCTCTCCGCCGATCTAGTAGGGTTTCTCGTCCACCTGAGAGATACTACGGTTTTCTCATTGATGGTGGAAGCGAGGATGATGACCCAACTGGCTTCGAGCAGGCCATCACGAGTGGGGACTCAGTGAAATGGCTGGATGCTATGCGGTCTGAGATGGAATCTATGTACACCAACAAAGTATGGACTTTGGACGTTGCTCCTGAAGGGGTAAAACCCATTGGGAGCAAGTGGATCTTCAAGAAGAAACTTGGTGTAGATGGGAAAGTGGAGACTTTCAAAGCTAGACTTGTAGCAAAGGGTTTTCGTCAAAGACCAGGTGTGGACTATGACGAAATCTTTTCTCCAGTGGCTATGCTTAAATCCATCCGGATCATGCTTGCCATCGCTGCATATCATGATTACGAAATCTGGCAAATGGATGTTAAGACCGCCTTTCTAAACGGTGATTTAGAAGAGTGCGTGTACATGACTCAGCCAGAGGGCTTCGTAGATAGTGGGAGCAGCGGAAAGGTGTGCAAGCTGCTTAAATCCATTTATGGATTAAAGCAAGCATCGCGGAGTTGGAACATCTGCTTTGACGTCGTTATCAAAGAGTTTGATTTCGTCAAAAATCCAGATGAACCTTGTATCTACAAGAAGGTGGCAGAGAGTAAGGTTGTCTTCCTCGTATTGTACGTGGACGACATACTCTTGATAGGAAATGATATTCCTATGCTGCAATCGGTCAAGCTCTTCTTATCACAAAGATTCTCAATGAAAGATCTTGGTGATGCCTCCTGCATATTGGGAATTAGGATCTATAGAGATAGATCCAAACGGATTTTGGGATTGTCCCAATCCAGGTACATTGACACCATACTAAAGAGGTTTAGTATGGAAGAGTCCAAGCGTGGGAACTTGCCCACGATCTCTTGAGTCACTCTCTCCAAAGAGATGTCTCCCAAGACTGATTTGGAGAGAGCTCGCATGCAAGGGATACCCTATGCTTCGGCAGTAAGCTCTATCATGTATGCGATGCTATGTACCAGACCCGATATAGCATACTCACTAAGTGTAGTGAGCAGGTATCAAGCTGATCCTGGAGAGAGTCACTGGACAGCTGTGAAGAGCATTCTCAAGTACTTGCGAAGGACTAGAGATATGTTCTTAGTGTATGATAACGGACAGCTCCAAGTGGAGTCCTTTACCGATTCGAGCTTCCAGAGTGATAAGGACGACTCTAAGTCGCAGTCGGGCTTTGTCTTTACCCTTTACGGAGGAGCGGTTAGCTGGAAGAGTTCCAAGCAGGAAACCGTGGCAGACTCGATGATGGAGGCTGAATACATCGTTGCCAACGATGCTGCCAAAGAGGCTGTCTGGATCAAGAAGTTCATTACTGAACTTGTAGTGGTTCCATCCATTGAGCATCCAATACCTTTGTATTGCGATAATAATGGAGCGGTGGCTTTGGCCAAGGAACCCAGGTCCCATCAGCGGTCCAGGCATATTCTGAGGCGGTATCACCTGATCCGGGAGATAGTTGATAGCCGGGAGATCGAGGTCAGGAGGGTTGACACGAAGAACAACACGGCGGATCCACTCACGAAGGCCATTCCCCAGATACAGTTTGAGAGACTCTTCGGGATGCTCGGTATGCGATACTACAGCAGCTGGCCCTAGTGCAAGTGCGAGATTGTTAGTTGTATGTATGCCCTAGAGGCCAGTATTGTACAGATGATGTATATTATATTGGATGCTTGGACATATATAGAGATGACTTTCTTGCTCGATATGATAGTATGCTATCTGGTTACTCTTTGTCTTAACATGTACACTTGTCTCTTTAAACTGTCTTATAGTTACATGTTGATAAAGCCCTTAGGATGTGTACTTGATTGCCTGGACTATAATGCAGATCATACTAGTGGGGACATGGTAGTCCATAAGTACATCCTTCAAGGTCCCTAGTCGTGGGTGTATCGAGACGGGGCATCGATATACCAGTGTAGACTAGCGTATACGCTTCTCGACCCATGAGATGGGCGATGGATGATCCCATATCCATTGGTGTTTGATATCAGAGATGGTGTACGGGTGCTCAGTGTAGACTGGGTACACTGGACGGACTCGCCGAGAACTCCCAGATTGTATTATACCTCACGTCAGATGGCAGTTCTCAGGTGACACTTGTGCAGGTTAGTCTGTAGACCCGAGATCGTCATAGAGTCTTGTGTGATTCCCACTGTGCTTTGAACTCCACCTTACCATGTCCATGAGGGCGTGCAAAACGGTGGTCTTTGGGTACAGTCCCGAGTCACATGGAGGCAATGAGCGATAGGAGGGGTTTCGTCTCTCCCGGTATTGGGGGTTGATGTTGCGCTGTGCTCGATTGGCCGTAACAGGGAAGTCCCTGGCCAGGGCTGATCAGAGATTTGCTGGTAAGTGTTACCAGTAGTTTCTCGACCCGTTATGAGCCTCACATCGGCACGACTTATCGGTTAATGGGGTCTGACGTTTACCACCCCTAGACTTGATATGCGACGTATCAGACGAACAGACCGGACTGTACGGTAAGTGTTACTGGTTGGATTCACAGGAGTGTGAGCGGGCTAGCTCGTCGATCTTCTGATCGCTCAATACCCGGATGGCCGTTACGTTTAGCAGACCGCTTGCGGCTTGTGGGTGCTTGATATGATCATCATCTGCTACCGGCGTATTGACGAGTCTTTAGAGTCCTACACAGAGGTTTCCTAGCTCAAGCGAAAGGAAATAGGGGCGCATATGAGATATGTGCGGGAGCGAGAATAATGCATGTATGTGATACCGCATTTCATTCTCGCGATAAATGTTTCGATTGGTTATATTCGATTTGACCTAGTTATCGAATCATTGATTCGATAAATCGATACATTGAATACTAGTCGGTTATGTGCGACATGACCGGATCATTGAATCAAATGTTGATTTAATGATTTAATGTATAATTATATATTTGATATATTACTTTGCATTAACTAGTATTGGTTCACTTTATATGGATTTTCTCACTTGATGTGCAAGTTGTATATGTGATATACTTTTGTGCACATATTTGTATCATGTTTGATGATACTTGATCATTTGGTTAAGTGTGAAGAATTAAACCATGGTTAAATGATAATTAGGGTTTTGCCTTATCATTTATTTATTCATTTCTTTATTTATTTCATTGGATAAATGAAAATAAAATGGTTTGTTTTTGTCATGAAGCTTGTTGAAGCTTCATGAAGCTTTGACCAAAGAAACCATTTTGTCTTCATGCTTAATCCTAACCCATCCAAGTGACCATGGTTTATTCTCTACACTTAACCTAGGTTAGAACATGATAAGTATTTGATTTTATTATTCTTTTTCATAATACTTATCATATTCTTTCTTCTTCTTGACCTTCTTCTTCAAGAAAGAAACCTAGATGCCATCAATGGCAACTTGAGATCTAAAGTGAGAAATCCAATTCTAAAGTGAACTCACCTCCTATTTCTTCACCCTCTAACTCTTGCCAAGTTGTTTTAGGTGTTTTCTTCACAAGTTTCACAACTTGGTGAAGTTGGAGCTTGAACTTGTGCAACCTCGACGTAGATCATCTTCGGCACGAAGCCGACGACCTATTCCACTCACTTCTCCGATGAAGCCGTCGCGAGAGTCCGAGATTCGAGGTGGACAGCGAGAGGACACCTACGTGGAGCTAAGGAAGTGGATAACCGGATCTACAATGGTTGTAGCCTCTCTCCTTTAGTTAAATTGTTAACGAGATTCTTGTTTCGCCTAGAATTCTAGCCGACGATCCGTATTAGGGTTTCTCGGCACCATAATTTTTGTAAATTGGCATGGTTGATGCCTTGTGAGACCTCTATAGGGTGCCTAGGAACCTTTCACTCTGACCCATGCCTTTCGACTTATGCATACGTACAAGACTCCAGTCGGTATCTCTAAGATAACCGCCGAGTAAAAGGTAATATCACCGGACGGTATGGTTCCCCTGACAGGCTCACCGTCTAACAAATCCAGCTTCTCGCCCCGGGGTAGCTCCGGGCCCCACCATGTACCCTCATGCGGCCTCTACGCCTCCTCGCATGGGGTATAAATAATCAGCACCGATAAAACCCATGGTGGATGTGCAAATATCATATCAAGGAAACCGGGTTTTTCAATGTATGCATAATTTCATGAACTCCCGCGGTTCCCAAATCCAGAAAACATCATATAAAATCCAAATAATAATGCGCAATCCAGGAATAAACATATGCGATATATCTGAAATGCGAGCATATAAATGAGAATATGTAGCTGAAACCAGATGTATGCGAAACCAAAAAGGTACAGCTAAGTAACATCAGTAAAGGTAAATATGTAACTGCAACTGAATATGTGTGTAACATACATGTGTAGCAATGTATAGGTATCTACCTATAAGAACTGATGTCGTATACCCCCTGGGTATAAGTAAAATATGTAGGATATCCCCCCCGGTATAAGTAAAATATGTGCAAGGTATACCTGTAATCTAGATGTCATGTGTGACAAGCAATAGTATCTATAATAATTAGTGTGTGACATGGCAATTATTGACGGTGTGTGTGTAGCATACAATCCGTGCTCGTGCAACATGAACCGTCAATAATATGTGCAGTGCCCTACGGCTACTAGTCACGGTACAACTATATCTAAGTAAATAGGTAAAGGCGCAATTCTAACAATGACGTAGAATATGCGATAAGTATTAGAATCCTAGCCCAGACACATAACGCCATGCGAGCGATTCCCCTGTAGATGTTAAATCTACTCACCTACACTCCACGCTAGGTGAATCCTACCATCTGCTCTCCCCTGTAGCAGTGCCCGTAGTCCCCGCCTGCAAACCTACAAATAAGACATGGAAATCACATATAAGCCAAATATTCCGCAAAACGCGATATCGAACCCAAACGAGAAACTCGCGTCGCGAACAAAACGCGCGTGTGCACGATACGCTAAAACGTGTGTATACGAGTCTAAAACCATCGCGACACGCCGCGATACGCTGGATCACAGAACCCACTCACGTATCACGCGTATCGCGCAAACACAACGGACATGCAAAACGATATATAGTCCCAGATTTTCCTACAGGTTAAATCTTACAAAACTAGACATGCCAAAACACTAGACTACACAGCATAGAACCCTAGCCATGACCCCAACACCCCAGCTACCAACTTGGCCGCAAATTGCGGCCAAACATAATAAATCTGCGGCCTGGTTAGGGAATTAGGGGCTCGTATTCAGGTGGTGTTATCTAGACCTAATGTACATGCCCCAGTTTTCTCAATTTTAACCTGAAGGTCCCAGGTCAATAGCAGATCTCAGATAGCCAATATATCGCTTTAAAATCACCAATTGCACTAAAAAGGAAACCCTATGGTATTTTAGTGAAATCTGGGTTATTTCTCAGTTGAAGTGACCCTAATAACACTAAAACAAGTAGGGTTTACCAACACAATCACCACTTATCCAAAAGCCCTCACAAAACACCATAATAAGCACTAAACTCACATTAATCACAAACCAAAGCTAAACTAACACATAAACTTAGCAACTAGGGATAGAGTTCAGAAAATATACCCTAGAGAACCGTATGAAGCAGGAGAAGAAATGGATGGAGGAGATGAGCTGCTGAAATTTCTCCTTGTGTTGCTACTCCTGCATGTGCTACTGCTGATGTTGCTGTTGTTTTTGTTGTTGTTGTTGTTGATGGTGCTGCTGCTTACTTCAGCTGTTGCTCGAGCTGCTTGCTGCTGCTGCCTCTCGAGTTGCTGGAGCTAATGCTGGTGTTGTTGTTGTGGTTGATGTTGTGGTTGCGGCTGTGCTGTCTGGAGCTGTTGCTGCGGCAAGCTGATGCTGATGGTGCTGCTGCTGCCTCAGCTGCTGATGTTGCTTGTGTGTGTGCGCGCTTTTGAGAGTGAGAGAATGAGAGTGAGAAAGGGAAACGAGAACAACAACAACACACACACACCCTTCTCTTTCTCTTTCTTCATTAAATGGGCATGGCACAAGCCATGTAGCCCCATGCCCATCTCTCTCTCTCTCCTTGGTCAACCATTCAAACAAATTTAAAATAAAACCCTTTTAAAATTCATTTTCATTTTTAAAACAACCATACTATTTAACCCAAAACACCTAACAATATTAACTTAAAGAGAATAGGTTAATCCATCATGCTTGCTAATCATGGTCTAACCCAATCTCTAAACCCTAGTTATCATACACAAGTGTGTGTGCGCCTAGAAAAATTCTAATAAAATACTCATAAAATAGGGTAAAATATTTAAAACTTAATTTGCTAAACTTTTTATTAAAAACTATATATAAAAATATAATTAGCTACAAAACACATTCTAAGGTGTTACATCCATTCACGAAGGCCTTACCCCAGACTCAGTTCGAGCGGCTGATCGAAATGATAGGTCTTCGATACGCCAGTACATGGCCTTAGTGCAAGTGGGAGATTGTTGGTGTATATGCCCTAGAGGCCATTACTGTATCATACTAGTTTGTATATTACTTAATGGAAGCTTGGGATATTCACCATTGTATAGACAAGCTTGCTCAAAATAGTAGTATGCTACTTGGTTTGTTTCTACATCAATATGTGTACATGTGTTTCTTTTAACATATCTCCTACACACATTAGTGGAGCCCTTAGGATCTTTGCTTGATTACCAGCATTGTGATGGCAGTCACACTCATAGGGGTTGGGTAATCCACAAGCACATCCTTATGCAGGTCCCTAGTCGTAGGACTATCGAGGCAGGGCATCGATACTCCGGAGTAGACTAGCGGATGAGCTTCTCATCCCAGCAGGGGAGACGGTCTGTCCCACAGCCGTCAGTACGTCGTACTTGAGATAGTATGAGGGTGCTCGTTAGGTTACGAGTACACTGGACATGACTCATCGGGAACTGTTGGTGGGTAGATACCTATCGTCAGTTATCAGTTCCCAGGTGACATGAGTACAGCTTAGTCCGCTGACCTGACACTGTCACTTCGCCTCGATTGTGTTCCCACTGTACTTTGATTACTACCCTACCATGGCTCAAAGGAATCGTGCAAACAGGTAGTAGTTGGGTGCAGTCCCGAAGCACTTGGAGGCAGTGACGGTTGATAGGATTCGTCTCTCCCGGTATTGGGAGTTGATATCACGCTGTGTCTAGGAGAGCCATTACACATAGTCGTCCCTGGCCAGGGCAAGCGAGATGCACTGGTAGGTTTCCAGTGTTGTCTCAGGGTGTTCTGGGCTACACTCCGACACGACTTGTACCGCTATTAGGGGACTGACGTTTACCACCCCCAAGGCCCGCCATGCGATATTCTCAGATGAACAGACCGGACTGTACGCAGATTGTCACATTCAGGCTTAGTAGGAGTTCAGATGAGTTCAACTCGTCAGTCTTCTTATCGGCATCTACCTGGGGGCCGTTACGCACATCTAGTGCCGCTTGCGGTCTGTGGTTAAACCCACTGACAGCGTAGTGTCGAGTCTTTAGAGTCCCACACAGAGAGCTATTCGCCTTTAGGCAAAAGAGTAGGGGTCGCATGGTTTTGCGACAGGGTTCGGTCACATCCGTGCACTTGTGCACGTTTAGTGTCCGGGCAGTTATCACTAGCGGGCTTTGGTTTAAGCCAGATCCTAGTGTACGTTTTGGGATTGGTTTTATCTCGTTTGTATTCGTGTTCCCCGGAACGCGGATGCGGGTGTGTATGCACGGTTGACAGAGACAGAAGCAGAGGATTCTCATTAGGGTTGTTGACTGTTGACTTTTGCTAAACCCTAATGAGAATAAGAAATATGATTAATAATAATATTAATTAAGTATTATTGTGCTATGGTTGGGTTGAAAGGTTGACTTTGTTGACTTGTTGACTTTGTTGACCGGTTGACTAGGTTGGACTTGTTGACCACCATCATGACAATGGCTATCATTTCATGGCATTGACCTTTGCTTGCTTGTTTTGTTCACAAAATTCATTAAATGCATGAGATGATAAAGCCATTGACATGAACCATCACAAGATGCTTAATTATTGTTATTATTATGATTATTTTGTATTATGAGAGCATGGGTGGAAAAAGGTTTACTCATTCTATCATTCTCATTATCTCTCATCCTTAAGCTCTCCCTCTTCCTCTTGCTCTCTCTCTAGCTCAAGGAAACTCCCTCTCATGAGTTGAGAACCATTTCGTTAGAGATAAAACCCAAAACACTTCTCTACTCATCCTAGTATACAAGTTCTAGCAAACCGAGTGTTCTACTTTCCTCTAGTTTGACGTTGAAGCAAAAGGTAGAAGCTTTCGGGTGGATTCATCTTCGGCGCAAGGAGACGACGAGGTGAGGCCGATCCGACTACCGCAAGGAGTTAAAGAGAAGGAGTTCAAGTTAAGGTATAACCCCCTAACCGAGTAGGTAAAACTCCTAGTTAGGTTGTTAGATAGTTGTTTAACAAAGATCCGTATTTTGAGTCCATGTTACCCACCGTAGAAAATCGTTTTTTCACCATTTCCGCAACCCTAAAGAACTGGGGACGGGTAACGTGGACTTACAAGCACCTCTCTTAGAGATGTAGGGTTCCTAGGAACTCTTGTGAAGGTTCATAAGGCATCAAATATGCCTGAATAAAATTTTAGACGTGCCGAACAACCCAAAGCCGGGATCTTTGCTAGATTATTAGGGTTAAACATGCAAGTAAACATCTTTACCACTAAGTGTGAGGGATTACAACCTTTGTAGTCCCCTCCTTCACTTCAAAAGCTCTGAGTAGAAGTCCCTTCGCCGCGATCCATGATCTCCCGGACTCAAGAGAGGCTCCACGACTCGAACGATCCATGCTAGCTTGTAGTGTTCCGTTTCTCCGATGATCTACGTCGAAGTTGCTATAACTCAAGCTCTCTTACTCTAATGAGGTGAACACCCTAATCTAATGGGCTAGATTAGATGAGGATGATGGAGTAGTATTTATGCTATCTTTTTATATCAATTTCTCACAAGAAATCACCACCTAAGGAAAATCTAGTAAGCTATTTCAAAAACTCAAGTGAGAAGAAGATGATGAATAATGAGATAATCTTTTTGTGATGAATAATGATAAGAGTATATCAATAATAATGCAACCATGGTTAATGATGACAAGGATAATCCTTGTAGAGAGTTAACTAAGGCTAGGGTTTGGTCGGGTTAAGAAATGAGTCATAAGAAAATATCTATCATAATATCTTCTTCATGACAAAAGGAAAGCTTCTAGATGGTTTAAGAAGGAGCTAACCCTAATCAAACCCTAACCACATTTAATCATCGCTATACATGTTTCATTATTAATCATATCATGTTACTATAATATATATCACATATATATATTATATATTTGTAACAAAAGAAAATAATACAATTAACATATATCGCATATATATCAATGTATTATCCGGTGAGAAAATGAAATAATAAAGCGAGCCAATATTAGATAATGTAATACAATATATCATATATATTATTATACATTAAATCATCGAATCAACACTTGATCCGACAATCCGGCTATATCGAATATAACCGACTAATATATCATGTACCGATTCATTGAATCAACACTTGATCCGATGACCCGGTTCATATCTAAATATCGCGAGAATATAATACGGTATCTCATATCGCATTATCCTCGGTCCTGCACATATCACATATGTGCCTCTACTCCGTTTTGCCTGAGCCAAGAAACCTCTATGTAGGACTCTAAAGAATCGTCAATACGCCGGTAGCAGGTGATGATCATATCAAACGCCCACAAGCTGCAAGCGGTCAGCTAAATGTAACAGCCACCCAGGTATTGAGTGATCAGAAGATCAACAAGCTAGCCTGTACGTTCTCATGTGAATCCAATCAGTAACACTCCCGTACAGTCCGGTCTGTTCGTCAGATATGTCGCACATCAAGTCTAGGGGTGGTATACGTCAGACCCCAGTAAACGATAAGTCGTGTCGATGTGTGGCTCATAACGGGTCGAGAAACTACCAGTAACACTTACCAGTAAATCTCTATATCAGCCCTGGCCAGGGACTTCCAGTTATAGCCAATCGAACACAGCACAACATCAACTCCCTATACCAGGAGAGACGAATCCCCTCCTATCGCTCATTGCCTCCATGTGATTCGGGACTGTACCCAAAGGCCACGTTTTGCACCCCCTCTTGGACGTGGTAATGTGGAAATCAAAGCACAGTGGGAATCACACAAGACTCTATGACGATCTCGGGTCTACAGACTACCCTGTACCAGTGTCACCGGAGAACTTCCATCTGTGGTATATCACCATCTGGGAGTTCTCGGCGAGTCCGTCCAGTGTACCCAGTCTCCACTGAGCACCCGTACACCATCTCTGATGTCAAACACCGATGGATATGGGATCATCCATCGCCCATCATATGGGTCAAGATGCGTATACGCTAGTCTACTCTTGTGTATCGATGCCCTGTCTCGATATACCCTCGACTAGGAACAGTTATAGGATGTACTCATCGACTACCGTGGCCCCACTAGTATGATCTCATCATAGTCCCAGAAGTTGAGTACATATCCTAAGGGCTTTATCAACATGTGAGAGAAAGACAGTAAACCAATACAAGTCAACATGTTAAGATAAAGTGAAACCAAATAGCATACTATCATTACGAGAAAGAAAGTCCTCTCTATATATATCTAAGCATCCATTATAATATACATTATATGTACAACAATAGCCTCTAGGGCATATACATAACTAACAATCTCCCACTTGCACTAAGGCCAGCTGCTGTAGTATCTCATACCTAGCATCCCGAATAATCTCTCAAACTGTATCTGGAGAATGGCCTTCGTGAGTGGATCCGCGGTGTTGTCCTTCGTATCTACTCTCCTAACCTCGATCTCCCGCCGATCAATTATCTCCCTGATCAGGTGATACCGCCTCAGAATATGTCTGGACTTTTGATGGGACCTGGGTTCCTTGTCCAAAGTCACAGCTCCATTGTTATCGCAATACAGAGGTATTGGATGCTCAATGGATGGAACCACACCATGTTCACTAATGAACTTCTTTATCCAGACAGCCTCTTTGGCGGGATCGTTGGCAGCGATGTATTCAGCCTCCATCGTCGAGTCTGCAACGGTATCCTGTTTGGAACTCTTCCAACATACCGCCCCTCCATTAAGGGTAAATACAAATCCCGAGTGCGACTTAGAGTCGTCCTTATCACTTTTGAAGCTGGAATCGGTAAAGGACTCCACCCGGAGTTCTCTGTTACCATCCACCAAGAACATGTCTCTAGTCTTTCGCAAGTACTTGAGAATGTTCTTCACGGCTGTCTAGTGACTCTCTCCAGGATCTGCTTGATACCGACTCACTACACTTAGTGAGTATGCTACATCGGGTCTGGTACATAGCATCGCATACATGATAGAGCCTACTGCCGAAGCATAGGATATCCCTTGCATGCGAGCTCTCTCCAAATCAGTCTTGGGAGACATCTCTTTGGAGAGAGTAGTCCAGAGATCGTGGGTTGGTTCCCACGCTTAGATTCTTCCATACTAAACCTCTTTAGTATTGTGTCAATGTACCTGGATTAGGACAATCCCAGTATCCGTTTAGATCTATCTCTATAGATCACGATTCCCAATATGCAGGAGGCATCACCTAGATCTTTCATTAAGAATCTTTGTGATAAGAAGAGCTTGACTGATTGCAGCATAGGAATGTCATTTCCTATCAAGAGTATGTCATCCACGTACAATACGAGGAAGACAATCTTACTCTCTGCTACCTTCTTATAGATACAAGGTTCATCTATATTTTTGATGAAGTCAAACTCTTTGACTACAACATCAAAACAGATGTTCCAACTCCGCGATGCTTGCTTCAACCCATAAATGGATTTAAGCAGCTTGCACACCTTTCTGCTGCTCCCACTATCTATGAAGCCCTCTGGCTGAGTCATGTACACGCACTCTTCTAAATCACCGTTTAGAAAGGCGATCTTAACATCCATTTGCCAGATTTCGTAGTCATGGTATGCAGCGATGGAAAGTAAGATCCGGATGGACTTAAGCATAGCCACTGGAGAAAAAGTTTCATCATAATCCACACCTGTTCGTTGACGAAAACCCTTTGCAACAAGTCTAACTTTGAAAGTCTCAACTTTTCCATCTACACCAAATTTCTTTTTAAAAATACACTTGCTCCCAATGGGTTTTACTCCTTCAGGAGCATTTTCCAAAGTCCATACTTTGTTGGTGTACATGGATTCCATCTCAGATCGCATTGCATCCAGCCATTTCACAGAGTCACCACTCGTGATGGCCAGCTCGAAACTAGTCGGGTCATCATCTTCCATGATGCAATCCTCACTTCCACCATCAATGAGAAAACCGTAGTATCTCTCAGGTGGATGAGAAACCCTGCTAGATCGGCGGAGAGGCTGGGGTTCGTCGGGTACTACTGAATCCTCTGGTTCCACTAAATCATCTGTCATAGTTTGTATTGCTGGAACTTCTTCCAGTTCTACCTCAGAGCCACTAATCTCTTTTGCAAGAAATTCCTTTTCTAAAAAGGTGGCATGCCGAGAAACAAACACCTTTTTTTCTTCGGTGTGGTAGAAGATATACCCATGCGAATGTTTGGGATATCCAATAAACTTGCACAGAATAGACCTTGCCCCGAGCTTGTCCGGATTTTGTGTTTTCACATATGCCGGACAACCCCATATCCTAACATAATTAAGATATGGTCTATTTCCTTTCCATATCTCATATGGAGTGGTTGGCACAGATTTGGTGGGAACCATATTCAATAGGTCTGCAGCTGTTTCCACTGCATATCCCCAGAAGGAAATAGGCAACTCAGCCTCGCTCATCATAGAGCAGACTATATCTAATAGGGTGCGATTCCTCCGTTCCGATACACCGTTGTGCTGTGGTGTATAAGGAGGAGTAAGCTGAGAGAGAATCCCATTCTCTTTTAGATAATCTAGGAACCCATTGCTTAAGTATTCACCTCCTCGATCAGATCGAAGAATCATAATACTTTTGCCCGTTTGATTCTCTACTTCGTGCTTATATTCTCTGAATTTCTCAAAAGCTTCAGACTTGTGTTTCATCGGGAACATATGTCCGAATTTTGAGAGATCGTCAGTGAATGTAATGAAGTAGGAAGAACCGTTCCTGGCATGCGTAGACATGGGACCGCATACATCACTATGTACCAGTCCTAAGAGTTCCATAACTCTTTCTCCGTGTCCACTAAACGGAGCTTTGGTCATTTTGCCTTTAAGACATGAATGGAAAGTATCATAAGTTGATAATTCGAATGGATTCAAATATCCATCCTTATGTAACTTAGCTAGTCGTGTCGCATTGATATGACCAAGTCTACAATACCACAAGAAGGATTCGTTCATTTCCGAACTTTTCCTCTTGTGTGTGTTTTGTATATTGAGGACTGTATTTTGATTGAGAATGAATATGCCATTATGTAACGAGCCTGATGCAATCAACTTTTGATTTAGGAAGATGTTCATAACATTATCTTGTACTACAAAATTATATTCTTCTTTACTTAATAAAGAAACTGATATAATGTTGCACATCATGTTCGGTATATAATAGCACTCATTCAGAATCAGTGTATTACGACTTGGTAATACTAGGTGATATTCGCTAACTGCTTTGGCTGCAATACTTGCACCGTTTCCTACTTGAAGGGAATGATCACCTTTTCCCAGTTCTCTACCTTTTCGTAGCCCATGTAACAATTTACATATATGGGATCCTGATCCGGTATCTAATACCCAGGACGTAGGGTGAACTGAGAAACTGTTCTCAATAACTAACACACCTGAAGAAGATGCATCAACATGCATGTTCTTTTTGGCAGCGTGAGAATCCAGATATTCTACTATTCCCTGTTCAGTCTTATAACTCTTATAAGAAAGAACGGGTCCAACGTTCCCCTGCTCAATATAATAAGCGGGTTCAGTCAATACATCCATATTATTATCTTGATTATGGCCTGACATGGTCGCTACCTGGAGAGAGAGAGAAGAAAACACTTTAGCGTATGCTTTTGCAAAATTAGATTGGTTATTATCTTATCTAATCAGGATGTCTTCCACTGTTTTTATCAAATCTTCCTTCAAACCCTAAAAGGTAAGATTAGCCGGGATTAATTACACTCTACAATTTCGTCAATCTTTCAGCCAGATCAGTGTCGGTACTTGAGGGAGGTTCCCCGTGCTTTCGCACGGACCTAATTAAAGTAAACCTCATTTTCCCAGAGGCGTAACTCCGTTAACACTTTTCTAGACACCTACTTGATCGGCTAATTGTCCTGTGTAAAACTCTCCCAGGAGTAACACTTACTCACAGTGGGTATCGGGATCCAACTATCTCATAGGAGGTATGCAATCTCATTGCAAATTTCAACACTTGAAATTCCCGATAATATTTTGCCCTAGCGTCCCATGACCTTGACGCAGGCCAACAAACCATAGTGCGCTAGTCAAGTTCAACCCGTCATTTCTTGATTGAATTAAACCCACCCGTACGACCCTTGACGCAGGCCAATAAAGTCGCATGACTACCTTAATCCAATCTGCATCATATGCATAAATAGATAAATACTAGTTAGCTACCGCACACTACGCCTTGACGCAGGCCAACAAACGTAGCACGAATACTAAGTAGGATTTATCTGAAATGACGGAGGGCTACGACAGGTTTTTTAGAAAACCATGAGGGTAATGAACTTGATATCGTCGTAGAATCGAGTGTTTTTGAAAAGGAGTGTTTTTGAGTCTTTTCTAGTTTCGCTAAAGAGGTCACTCCCGGTGAAGAGATCTCGGCTCTTTCCTCATCGAATAAGGTGCAGGATATATCACATATATCACTGTGCAAAGTAAGAACTATATAAGCTGTCAAAAACTAAATCTCGAGTTTGTAGCATCTGCCAGTTTTGCTAAAGAGGTCACTCCCGGTAAAGGGATCTCGGCACTTTCCTTATCGAATAAGGTGCAGGATATATCATATATACCGCTATGCAAAGCAAAACTGTAGCTACCCTTTTTATAAAGTTTTGATTCTACAACATCTTTTAGGTTTCTTTTCTTTTTATTAATCTCATTAATAAAAACCCATCCGCTTATGCTTCCTAAGCATCACAGAAGAAACGAAAGCAGTAATATTTATATATCAGCATATATATATATAGTATAAGCATTTATCTCAGGCAGTAATATGATCTCGTCACAGAACATTGCAGCAGAAGAACATATATGAAATATTGGATATACTAGGATGTCCGTGTTTTCAATACGAGCCGGTATAAAACACGGATTCCACTGTCACGATGAATAGCCAAACCCACATCCCTAGACCCCTATGAGAGCGGCAAGTAACACTGCCAATTCTAGGGTTAGGAGACCCGGTCTCGACTCCTCGAGATGGTCTCCCACTGGACCCTAGAACCCGGTTACTTGTGCTCCCCTCCTTGGGTCTACCTAATGCGGAAAAGTAAATAATATACACTGGTGACATCAACCTCATCCCGGAAGTGCCCCACTAAAAGAATATTACATACAAATGATTTTTACATGAATGAAAATAAAAACCCTCATCTCACATAAAACCCCCGGCTATTCAGAACACGACGATCCAATATAACATATCACAGCAACACATAATATCACATATCATCAACGTAAGTAAGTATGCATACACCGATCGTCATTGACGTATAGCAACAAAAACCGGCAATACAACTACATATTACACTTACGGTCACAGAAAAGAAATTGTAAAACTACAATATTTGGAATCCACAATCACTTTAGACATCGTAAATCCGAAATATCACATACTTCGCATTTCATGCCTAACTATATGAATTCCACATATTGTATCACATTCCAGATAAATAGACATTATTAAACTTTCCAAACAGATAATCAAATACCCAAAATTTCCTAAATAGCTCAACACTTGAGCGGAGTTCAAATAATCCCAGAATATGTCACAGTACCGGTGATCCAGCCGTAGAAGGGTCAAGCCAACGCCTCACATGTGGCACGCCGTACTGCCCCAAACCCTAAGGTTTAGAGGCAGTTCAGGACGGTCACATAATCGAGTTAAGGTTTGTGTTCTTCTAGAGGGTCCACCACGTAACTTGTACAATTTTTCCGAAAGATTTAAACCCGATAAAAATTCAACACTTGAAAGTTTTTCGTGCCGGGAAAAAATGAGTTAATGATATCCGTTCGAACATTTTAACAGTTTCTAAATATCTGGAAAACATCACAAAATTAAATTTTCCGATCGAATCAACGATTACAAAATAAACCCCAGAACACTCAACACTTGAGACAGATTAAAAATACCCAGAAGCAGCAACAAGTACCTACGGATATTACCCTGAAGCCACGTGTCCCAATGGCAAAGATCGGCCGCGGAACCGCCGCGGGAAGCAGGTTTCCCGCTGCGGTTCCGCGGCGATTTCATGGAATTGTGGGCTCGTATTTCATGATAATTCTTAGAATTTCCTGCTGATTTTTTTGAGTATTTTTAATGCAGAAAAATCACATTTTTACAAAATTTCCAGAGAGGGGTTCTATTTCGTCGCATCGGGTTCGATCGAAGTATTAAGTTCGTATACACATCGCCTAATGCTCTAGCTAGGCTCTGATACCACTGTAGGGTTCCTAGGCACTCTTGTGAAGGTTCATAAGGCATCAAACATGCCCGAAAAAATTTTTAGGCGTGCCGAACAACACAAAGCCGGGATCTTTGTTAGATTATTAGGGTTAAACATGCAAGTAAACATCTTTACCACTAAGTTTGAGGGATTACAACCTTTGTAGTCCGTTCCTTCGCTTCATAAGCTCTGAGTAGAAGTCCCTTCGCCGCGATCCATGATATCCCGGACTCAAGAGAGGCTACACGACTCGAACGATCCATGCTAGCTTGTAGTGTTCCGTTTCTCCGATGATCCACGTCGAAGTTGCTATAACTCAAGCTCTCTCACTCTAATGAGGTGAACACCCTAATCTAATGGGCTAGATTAGATGATGATGATGGAGTAGTATTTATGCAATCTTTTTATATCAATTTCTCATAAGAAATCATCACCAAAGAAAAATCTAGTAAGCTATCTCAAAAACTCAAGAGAGAAGAAGATGATGAATAATGAGACAATCCTTTTGTGATGAATAATGATAAGAGTATATCAATAATAATGCAACCATGGTTAATGATGATAAGGATAACCCTTGTAGAGATTTAACTAAAGCTAGGGTTTGGTTGGGTTAAGAAATGAGTCATAAGAAAATATCTATCATAATATCTTCTTCATGACAAAAGGAAAGCTTCTAGACGGTGCAAGAAGGAGCTAACCCTAATCAAACCCTAACCTCATTTAATCATCACTAAACATTTTTCATTATTAATCATATCATGTTACTATAATATATATCACATATATATTATATATTTGTAACAAAATAAAATAATACAATTAATATATATCGCATATATATCAATGTATTATCCGGTGAGAAAATGAAATAATAAAGCGAGCCAATATTAGATAATGTAATACAATATATCATATATATTATTATATATTAAATCATCGAATCAACACTTGATCCGACAATCCGGCTATATCGAATATAACCGACTAATATATCATGTACCGATTCATCGAATCAACACTTGATCCGATGACCCGGTTCATATCTAAATATCGCGAGAATATAATACGGTATCTCATTTCGCATTATCCTCGGTCCTGCACATATCACATATGTGCCTCTACTCCATTTAGCCTGAGCCAAGAAACCTCTGTGTAGGACTCTAAAGAATCGTCAATACGCCGGTAGCAGGTGATGATCATATCAAACACCCACAAGCTGCAAGCTGTCAGCTAAACGTAACAGGAACCTAGGTATTGAGCGATCAGAAGATCAACAAGCTAGCCTGTACGTTCTCCTGTGAATCCAATCAGTAACACTCCCGTACAGTCCGGTCTGTTCATCTGATATGTCGCATATCAAGTCTAGGGGTGGTATACGTCAGACCCCAGTAACCGATAAGTCGTGTTGATGTGTGGCTCATAACGGGTCGAGAAACTACCAGTAACACTTACCAGTAAATCTCTATATCAGCTCTGGCCAGGGACTTCCAGTTATTGCCAATCGAACACAGCACACCATCAACTCCCTATACCGGGAGAGAAGAATCCCCTCCTATCGCTTATTGCCTCCATGTGATTCGGGACTGTACCCAAAAGCCACCATTTTGCATGCCCTCTTGGACGTGGTAAGGTGGAAATCAAAGCACGGTGAAAATCACACATGACTCTATGACGATCTTGGGTCTACAGACTACCCAATACCGGTGTCACCGGAGAACTTCCATCTGACGTGTGGTATATCACCATCTGGGAGTTCTCGGCGAGTCCGTCCAGTGTACCCAGTCTCTACTGAGCACCCGCACACCATCTCTGATGTCAAACACCGATGGATATGGGATCATCCATCGCCCATCATATGGGTCAAGATGCGTATACGCTAGTCTACTCTGGTGTATCGATGCCCTGTCTCGATATACCCTCGACTAGGAACAGTTATAGGATGTACTCATCGACTACCATGGCCCCACTAGTATGATCTCATCATAGTCCCAGTAGTCGAGTACAGATCCTAAGGGCTTTATCAACATGTGAGAGAAAGACAGTAAACCAATACAAGTCAACATGTTAAGATAAAGTGAAACCAAATAGCATACTATCATGACGAGCAAGAAAGTCCTCTCTATATATATCCAAGCATCCACCATAATATACATCATATGTACAACAATGGCCTCTAGGGCATATACATAACTAACAGGAGAGAGATAGGGGGTGGATTCTGCGCACCTGCAGATTGCAGCAGATTAGTAGTAAAGAAGTTCGATGGAGAAACATCCATCGATATGGGTGTGGTGGTGGGTAAAGAAGAAGTAGACGTAGAAATACTGACTTTGGGGTCGATGGGGAGGAACGCGGACAAGACGGGCACTAGAATCCCGTGTTCAGCCTATCTTGCACTAAATGGGTTTAGTACAAGTGGCAGCATGAATATAATTAGGGGAAATGAATGAAGTGATTGGTGTTTGTTTTGAAAAATATACGGATTTTTGAAAAAATGATGCAAATCACAACAAATTCAATAAGCAACCCTAAGTCTAGTGTTCACCTAGGTCAAGTCTCTAGACCACTCCTAACTGCCAAAAGACAAGTCACAGGATCAATCCTCCACTGCCTCTTTGTCTCTCCTGTGGCCAGATAAGTGCCAGGTAAGTGGGAGGTTCTCCACTACGTAAGTAGTGGGCCTAATTAAGTAACCACTTGCCTTAGACACACTTAACTTAGACACCACAAAAGAAACGCGGATAAACAATGGATTACCCACGGCCTTCTTCTGTCCTAAGTGAGCGCGACGGTCCTTAGAGTCATCTCTAGATTTCTTTTAGTTAATGAGGGTAATGCGGATGCAAGTTTATGATTTTTGGGGCTTAGGAAGGGTAATGAACTCCCCACCTAATCTGGATTTGGCCGTGCCCCTTAATTTCCGTATTAATATGCAAACAACCAAAAATGAAAAACACGCACAATTTTTATTGCTTTTTGCGGCGCTGCGAATTTTGCAAAGAAACCTGCAGCAAATTGTTAATGGATCAGATTGAGGAAGGAGATAAGAAAGTGTAGAAGTCACCTGAGAAAATTGGCACAACGATGCTACTGTACAACCGCGGTTCCGCCGCAATAGACGTCTTAAACCGCGGCAGTTCTAACTGTTCACTGCACAAAACTTTTATAGAGAGCCTCTGTTGACTCCTTTAGCTCTCTAGAATAGTCCAAATAATCTTTCAATTGCACAGCAGACTCCAGATTTCCTTGCAACAAATCACAACGAACTGATTAGTGTTTTGCGCGAATTTTGATCTAGGAATTATGATGGAATAAACTTTTCTACTCAAATTTCAAAAGCGAACAAATTAGCACACGATCCCCGGCAACGACGCCATTTGATTGATACGAATTCTCGGTGTGTAGTTAGAAAATGTATAGAAATCACAACAAAAAATATTTTAACCGCAATCAATAACAGTGTTGATTGTAGCGCGTTAGCGAGTGCGGATCGTCCACAGGGAAAGTGATCCGTTCGTAATTCGAATTAGATGAATTGAAAATTAAAGAAAAGAAAATAAAAGACAATTCAATTCAAGATTTAAAAGTGAATTTCAAGAATTAGAAAAATCTAGATCTAAATCTAATTAACAAGAAAACATTTAAAGTCAAGAATCAAGAATTGATGATTTCCAATCCAATAATCAAGAATCGAAGTGAGGCTCGTAGGAATCGATCGGATCTATAGATGTGATGAAATCTATTGATTACGTATTCTTATCCATCGATGAATTGGATTAGGGTTAGGGTTAGGGTTTTGAGGCACAAGTTGTGTTACTCAACTTGTGGGTGGAAGAGATGATAGAACTAATGAACTCTCAACAACCTTAGAAGTGAAGCCTTAGGGTTCCTTTCATAGCTTTCACTAGCTTTGGCTTCCTTCAGAAGCTAGGTTTAGGTTAGCTTCCCTTGTAAGCTAGGTAGTTAGGTAGAAGCTTCAAGAGACAGTTAGTTAGGCTTAGCTTCTTTTGTAAGCTTGGAGGTTAGGGAGAAGCTTCTACACTTAATTTGTTAAGTAGCTTGCTTTGGAAGCTTGAACATGATTGGCTTAAACAAGGAGCTTTGCTGATCTGGCAGAAACTTCTGGAGAATTCTGAAAATTGCCATAGCTTGATGAGGTGTGGAACTTGAGAGAAGAATTCTGCAGTAGAGCTTTGATGATGTCATGGTCACGTGACCGCGGATCCGCGGCGCATGCCTGCTCCGGCCGCGGATCCGCGGCCCAATAGGAGCCTTAGTGCTTAAATTTCACAGTGATGCTTCCTTATAACTTCATGGTATTTTGCTGATATGTTGAATCTTATAATTGGTCCTTGATCACTGCCAGATCTCAAGTCTTTGAGTTGGCGTATTTTTATCAGCACTTTTTCACAGATTTGCCTTTTCTCTTGGAATTTCCTGCACAGATTCTTGAAACAAGTGTTGCGCTATACAAGGATGATGCGATGCCATGATAAACACTCAATTTCCCTCAAAATGTCAGTTTTAAGGTATAACACAAGTAATTCGGTATTTTACGGGTGTTTTGCTAATATGTGTTATACTTAACCTGAATACCTTTAGATGAATGCAAATGATAAGGGAATTAACGTGTTAAAAATACATTATTTTCGACTGATCACTAGGTTTTGCATATTTTAAGATGTGAAACTATACATTGCTTCCTTAACGATGAAATAAAAACCCTAATTGAAATCACAAACCCTTACTTGATTTTCCAAACATTCAATTAAACCCATATTATTAACTAATTATGTTTGATTTAAAGTATTCAAATAGCAATTTAACTATAGGGTTTAGATTATACCTCACACATTCAAGAGATCCAACATGAAACTTGACCTCTAAATTGCTAATTTTGCACCAAGATCCATGTTAGATTAGATAAAGAATAATGGGTAGGGCTTGGATTTGGATTTTGTAGGATTTTTGTGTTGATTTTTGGTAATTTTGTGGAATTTTTTGTGGTGAAAGAGGGGAGAACAAGGGGAGGGGGTTGCTGGGAAGTGCTCAGCCAGCATTTTGGGGGAGTGGGAGAGAGAGAATGAGGGTGTTGGGTTGTGTTGAAAAAGTAGCCCAAGTCAACCAAAGACCTTACCTCACTTATATAACCATCTCCTTATTAATACTTCTTTCTTTCTTTTCTTTTGTTTGGAGTGGGCATTTGGGGGGAAAAGCCAGCAGTCTATATTCGGCCAAAAGGGAATAGGGAGGGTTTGTGTGGGTGTGTGTGTAAGTTTCCATTTAAAGAAAGCCCAAACTAAAACAACAAGCCCAAGTTCTTATTCTTTATTATATCCCTTTTTCCATTTAACATTTTTCTTTAAATTTCAAGGACCACCTGGACAATTTCTTTCATTTCAAAAACAATATATTACACTTTGGTTTAATGTGTCATGATGCACAAAATTTATATTCAAACCATTTCTATTTGTATTTATCACTAATTAACTGTATTAGTGAAGGCTTAAAATAATATTACAATAATTAATTTCGGAAAATATTTTAGTGAACAAGAAATTTACAAGTGATCCATTAAATACCAAATACTAGCAATTTCATAGCTAGAATATGTATATTTAATTTTATATTAAAAGATATTTATATCTTGATTTTTACAGAAAACACCTGTTATTTTACCGATTCTCCGAAATTTTACCTAAACGATTTTCAAAACGTTACAGAGACTTAGAGAGAGGGGTATTCCGCTACTTGTGGTTTTGATATCTCTCTTTATTCATTATCTTTTGTGTTGATCTTCGCCGTTGGGTGTCGTATACTTATATTTATGCTTTGCGTGGTTGTGGATCCGCCGATTGGTGAAGAGCTAGCTCCCGCTTGGGGATGCCTTTTATATTACCATGTATTGTGGTTTGGATCAAAAAAAATACAAAGGAGGTGCTGCCTAAAATTTTAAAAGACGAAACATGTTTTCAAACTGGTAAATTTCACTTGCATTATTCATGCCCCTTTTTTATGCATGTAAGAAAACTTGATTTCATTATTCCTTTACTTCAAAACTTCACCTCTTTTATTTTCATTAAAAAGGTTTAGATTTCTAGGTTTCGGCTTACTTGAATTACGTTACGTCTTTAGACGCTGCGTGATTTAAGTGCTGGTCACGAGCTAATATTTCGGGTCGTGACAAAGTTCGTATCAGAGCGCTAGGTTTAACCTTGGTTCGAGTCTATGTATGACTATGCGGAGTCTAGGGCGGGTATGTATTTCGAAACCTAGGCTTGACCTTATGGAACTTAGACTTGAACGGGGGATGGGGTATTAGACCCGAACTTTCATTTCATAGGCTGCCCCTGATTGATGAAGTAGGTAGCTTAGTTAGAGTGACATACCATACGTATGTTCCGCGATATATTTACGATACGAAACTCCACTTAAGAAACCTTAGGATGTACATATTTTGAGATCTATGATTCTCTTCATACCCATGATTATACATCCATTTAAGATCCTTGATTCTGTTCATCTCTATGATCATACTTTCATTGATGCTGTTTCTTCTTATGATCATGTATCCATTCTGGATCTGTCGTTTCCTTCCATGCCCTTGATCTGTTTTCATCGACACACAATTGAGGTTCCTGTCACCATAGTTTGACCGCAGATTGAGCTGCTGCTAGTGATGCAGTTAGGGCGAGCTCATCGTGGACGAGGACTGACCATTGTGTTTTTCGATGATATGGGAACGTCTCGATGTAGTCTTTGAGTTGTGACCTCTTGTTGAGGAGATTGTTTGGTTTTACACCGGATGATCGGGCCATGCTTAGAGCTACCAGTTGCGATAGGACTGTTGATGTACAGCCTACCTCAGAGATTGTGATGTCGTCTACTGTGCAGACAGATGACCCAGCTGTTGCTGAGATTGATAGGATGTCGCCTCCAGAGCATACGAGCTGAGATCGCTGGAGTTTCAAAGCAGAAATGCGACAGACGATAGCTAGTCTATTCCGAGTTGAGAGACGAAGGTGATTAGTCAGATTGATGTGTCGATGCAGGCCTAGTCGAGTTGAAGATTTCCAGTGAGGAGATTCTTACTTAGATATGGAGTAGACCGATCTAGAGATGACCGTTGATGTATCGTCTTTCCTGAAGGATTGAGGCATTGTTTAGCATGCGGACAAAGGGTATTCACGTGTGGTCTGGGCGAAGTTAAAAAGTTCAAACGAATATTAGAAACCCATTTTTCCAAGTTTAATGTATTCAAAGGAACATGCAAGTAATTCTGTGGACCCTCTAGAAGAATGAAACCCTAACTCGACATAATGACCATGGAACCCCTTCTGAACCGTAGGGTTTGCAGCAGTTCAGTGGTGCCATCAGAGAGTCTTGGGTTTGCCCTTCTACAGTTGATCTATAGGTATTGTGGCATGTATTGGATATTATTAGACCGTGCTTATGTGTTGAGCTTTCTGGGAATTATGGGACTGATAAATCGATCGAAAAGTTTAACGTCGTCCGAATATCATGTGATAAGAGATCAGCAAGCTGACCAGCTTCGGGTAGAGGACCTCACCCAGATGCGTTGTGAGTTGATAGAGAATGGACGAGTATTGAGTATTCCTCCGATGGTTGGGACAAGTTCCCGAGGATGTGTTCGGCTAGAGATCTTCTACAGAGTGATGAAGATACTGAGTTCGTAATTTCGAGTCAGTGTGAGAGACTTCGGTTGGCTGTAGTAGAGAACATTTGCAGTACGCAGATAGCGTATCGTAACGTCAAAGGGGACGATGATACAGACGAGTGGGACCAGAGGTTTGTGCGAGATGCTGACGAGCTGTTGTTACTCCCTATTGAGATTAGAGATCTGATATGTATACAGAGGTGTTGGGATGCAACCGGTTCCCGAGAAAATGCTGTGCTGAGAACGCAGATGTCCAGAAAGCGAGAAAAGATTATGCAAGAGTACCAGCCTCTGTATAGTTCGGCATAGGAGAGATCGGAAGAGACCCTGAGCAGGTCCCTTCTAGGACACTGCTGCGATGAGATTAGCACCGAGAATCCGTTATGTCACGAGTATTTGGAGGGCCATAGGCCAACGCTAGTGACGTGCTGCTTTACGAGTGGTCATGATAATCGGTCGAGGGATGACCATAGGAGTGCCAGAGCGGAATTGTTTCCATTAGTACACCTGACCGGGCCGACGAGCAGACGGATTGCGAGATTGGTAATCTATAGAGAAATGAAGACCTAGAGATAGAGGACGCCAGACTATGAGCAGGAGGCAAGCGGATTTTCTTGCTCTTCCAGTTTTGGGCGCACCGACATTTTTCGACATTATAGGAGATGTACCTCGATGTCATTTATTGCGATTTGCATTTATGATCCGAGTATCACGCTAATATCGTTTGGATTTGAGTTTTGATGATGAGTTTTCTGATATTGATTTCGTGCACCATGGCTGAACCTACTGGGTATTTACATTTTGTGCATAGTTATTGCACTTGATTTAAGTTTATACACCGCTACATTGGTTCGCGATTTTTGCATATTTATTGTACTTGATGACGATTTTGTGCCTTGGCTGCACGTGTTTATGATTTCATGGATTTCATACTGTTGAGTTGATTTTGTGCGTGTGGTACGCACTCGATTTGACATTTGCACTCGGTATAGCTCATATATGCTTGCAGTGCATTGATACGGATTTTGTGCATATAGTTGCAGAAGTTTTTGATTTTATACACCTTGGTACACTCGGTGTTGTTTTTATATACGCATTTGCGTTATTGATTTGTTTTCGTGCATAGGTTGCACCGTATTTGTACTTCGTGCACTTGGTGCACCAGATTAGTATTTTCACGCATGTTGGGCGCATGATATGAGATATGATTTTGTGCACACCGGATGCACTCGATTTGGGATTTTCATTCGTGCATGTTAGTTGCACTGGATTGAGATTTTCGTGCACTATAGATGCACTAGATGTTGCTGTCGTGCACACCTATTGCACTGGACAGATGCTTTCGTGCACACCCATTGCACTTAGTTTTACTTTTGTGCACATTCGTAGCACTTATATTTGGATTTGATTCCCGTGTGCACCAGATGCACGTGATTATTGGATACGCTTTTTGAGGCTGATTTTGCTTTGAGACACTTTGTTTTCATGATGGGTACTATATTATGTATTAGCCGAACAGAACTGATCTGAGGACGGTACCTGGTTATTTTGCATGCATTAAAAAGCTTAACCAGAGGTTTTTAAAAAAAAGGGGAGTTATAGTCTCGCTATTTCCTACGTGTCCGTGAGCGACACAAACGTTTATAAAGGAAAAACCTTTTTGGGATATTTCAAAATGGATGGGACGTATATCTGAGCAAAACATATACGAAACTATATTTATTATTTTACAAATGAGTGTCCGTCACTTGTGCCGTGAGTTATGCATCACACGGTGATTCAGAAAAGATTTTGCATGTATTTTATTCAGTTTTAGAAGATTTTCAAGGATGCGTACTATATACATATAATAGTATTTGGCTAGTGTACGTTCGATTTCAGTAGTGGATTTCAAGATCTATATCTCCATTGTAACTCCGAGGATATGCGTGCAAATCCGATGATTTGCATGACGCTTGACGGAGTTCGGTTTTTGAGTTTTGTACTCGTTTTCATGCGCACTTAACGCGCTGTGTTATTCGGTATCTTCTGTGATTTCGGAGCCCCATTGATTTGAGCTGATTGTTGAAATGTTTAGTGGTTGGGGGTTTAAATTTAAATTCGGGGACTGAATTTCTTAAAAGGGGGAAGATTGTAACATTTCAGAAAAATAAAATATTATTTTGGAAATTTTTATAATTTATTAATAAATATTATGAATATTTTAATGATACGGTATAATTAAATTCCGATAAATTGGGAAATATTTGGAAATTATGTTAATTATTGAATTTGAAAGAGATTATAAGGTTTGAGCAGTTATAGATTGCTATATAATTAATTATATTACATTTTATGCTAATCGCGATTAAATATCACTAATCGTGCATTAAGCTTGATTTGTGTTAAGCTTGATTTGTGCACATGACATGTACCATGTCATATTACACATTTCTAATTTTTTCTCTACCATGACTTTTCTTTATTTTGATTTTGGTTTGGTTCTAAATTAGTGAAGAGAAAAAAAAGGAAAAGAAAAGGAAATGAATAAAGAAAGCGGGATGGGCATGAGAGAGAGTGATGTGAGGGGTTGACTTGACTTGGTCTCATTTCCTCTCTTAATTTCTCTTCACCATTTTTCCCCTCTCCTTCTCACCTTGGCTGCCTCATCTCCCACCTCCACTTCATCCCCACAAAGCACACCCAAAAACACATTAAAAAACCAGAATCCTTTCATTAAAAATGTGCACATGCTCACTACAAACACTTTGGACCAAGCAAAATTGGATTTTGAAGACTTGAGGCAACTCAAGAAAATTCTTGAGTTTCCAAATAAGGTAATCCATTCACCATTAGTATAGTATTTCATTCCATTAGCTTCTATGTTTAGCTTAGAATCGATATATTGAGGTTTAGTGGACTTTGAATTCCAAGTTAGGGTTTTGAGGAAGGCTTGAATTGAGATGGTGTAATTGAGTTTAGTAGTAACCTTAAACCCCTTTAGTGTTAGAATTTTGAACTAGAACATAGCCTCGATACCCCAAATGCGGACTTTGAAATCTGCCGATATTGGTTTTTTTTTTAAATTGTGTTGGTATTTTGACATCTGCTATGATCCGGGTGACCTAAAAATTATTTAGGGATCACAGTGAGGTGTGCAAGTGATATAGAGCATACCCTAAAGACCCGAGCCCCTACCCATTCCACTTGGGTGCAAAAATAACCATTCTGGCCGCAAATTACTGCCAGAGAAGGAGCTTTGGGGTTTATGTTTAGTTCATGGCTCTTTCATCTGTAAACTAGACCCTTAACATATGCAAAATTGGCTAATTTCACCTAAGGTAAAATCTAGAAGTATTTTTCATGATTTCTGATTTCAAATTGTGAATTCTGTGAACTTGGATTTTAGTATTTGTGTTTGCCTCAATCATTTGACGTTTGTACGATGTTATCGAGAGTTGTTTGGTTGATCTTGCATGTGTAGACCATAGGTTTTAACCTATGTGTGACTCGTGCGAGGTTTTGGTTTTCGTACGTGATTTCTATTTATGATGCTATATGTGATATGTAGGTACCCCCACGTGGACTTCGAGACGACGAGGACGAGTGTGGCGTCATCGACTCCAGCAAGCAAGGATCATATGAGTAGATCTATATCTACGGGGAAAGTCGGGAGGATGGTATATAGTACCCCCGCAAGTTTTTGATGAAAACCGATCTATAGGATACAGTCGTAGAAACCTAGAGTTGAAAACTAGGGACATGGTTAAAACATATTTAGAGATGATAGAATATGTGTATTGAGATATGAGGTGAAAGCAATAAGGATATGAAAAGTGAATGTGAATCAGGATTTATAGATATGTAGTTGCACTAGAATAGCTATGAGTTTTAGAGTAGCATGACATTTGATGTTTAAGGTAGAATGTTTATATAAAATTGACTTGTTGTAAGATGACTTAATGCGATGAAAAGGATATACGATGTGATATGATGACTTAATTGATATGTTGGTATGCAGATGCGAGTCGATTGAGATGATTGATACCTTGCCGGTCCCCAGATATGAGATTGTTATGGATGTGGCCTGAGATATAGGTATATAGATTTTTATAATGTTGTGAATTTTGATTGATATGATGGACAATACGTTAAGTCCGTAGCCTCATTGTCGTAAAGGTTGATAGGATCCCTTATGGTTTAATGCCGACGTACGATGATTTTCCGTATGTGATGAGTTTGACTTGATGATTGATCCATATCCTTGACTAGAGGATGCCGTACGATGGATTATACCGTACGTGATGTTGTGAGGCTAGATGCCGATTGATAGATTCACCGACTCAGTCATGTGAGATACGTATACCTGTCAGCATTCACATACGATTTACTTTATACTATGTTCATGTCACTCTCATTGCATTTCATATATCTGTGCTAGTACACCTACACTATTATCGATGATGCGTATGTTACACTTACATAGATTGGCCGCCCAACACACTTCATCATCGATAATTGACATGTCACTAAATAGTAGAATTGCTGCATCATGATATTCCTCCTTGCATAATTTACTTGCTATAGTTACATATGCACCTTTATAAGATGTTGCTTTTGACTTTGGAGAATTTGGGAACCGCAGGATATATTTTAAATCTGGATTCACTTAAAAGAGCGGTTTTCCCTCGACATGTGCATATTACTGTTCAATGTTGCATGATATATGGATATGCTTACATTCTGTTATATGTCGCATACATCATGCTTTACGATTATACGCATTGAGATATGCTGTTTTCATGAGATTTTTGGATTTGAGAACCGTGGTTATTTCAAAAAAAAGTACGTATTGTTTTAAAAACCCGGTTTCTCTTGATATGATATTTCAGTGCGTCCACCATGCATTTTCTCGGTTCTGAGACGTGTGACAGTGATACCCGATTCGAGGAGTGGACGATCCGTTTGCGGGTTCATGGTGGACCCGGTATGGTATCCCGGGGCAAGAAAGGAATGTTGTGCAATAGACGATGAGCCTGACAGAGGGACTACTACTTACCGGTGATAGTATTTGGGCTCGGCGGATATCCAGAGGATACCGATCGGAGTCGAGAGATGATATGGGCCGATCCGGAGTGACAGAGCCCGAGGGCTGATCCGGACTGACGGAGCCCGAGATATGAGGATTTACGTGTCGATGCTGGACACGGCTTTCATGATGTTTAAAGTGTCGATGCTGGGCACTCAGGTTCCATGATTTTGATGTGTCGCGAGGGGCACCCGTTGATTTATATCCTCATACTTTCATACATATGCTTTTATGATATTTGCATGCATGATGTTGTTGTGTCATTGATTGACATGTGGACGGGATCCACATGCATACAAACATTGATGATATGGTTGGACGAGATCCACGCGCATACATACATTGATTATATTGTTGGATGATATCCACATACTGATAAGCATTTATTTATAGTGTTGGCACATTGTAGATACGGTCACCCCAGATATCATAGTATTACCTTTATGATACAGTTGACCTAGGAGTAGTTGTTTATTCGATTTCTACCTGTTAATGTTTTCTACTCATGAGTTGGTAACTCATCCCGTTGTGCCACAGTTCTTGCAGGTTGACCGCCTGGATCCGTAGCGGCATCGCTGGCATACAGCAGCATTCGGGTGTTTTGCTTTGGTAGGTGGTACATGTTGGATCGTACCTCTCTTGTATTTATTATTCATATTGTATCTAGTCAACTCCATCAAACAAAATTAGTAATTGTATAAGTATTGAGACTTAGTGAGACTTGTAGTTGCGAGACTTAGAGCGAGGAGTGTTCCGCTACTTGTGGTTTTGATATCTCGCTTTATTCATTATCTTTTGTGTTGATCTTTGCCGTTGGGCGTCGTATACTTATATTTATGCTTTGCGTGGTTATGGATCCGCCGATTGGCGAAGAGTTAGCTCCCGCTTGGGGATGCCTTTTATATTATCATGTATTGTGGTTTGGATCAAAAAAATACAAAGGAGGTGCTACCCAAAATTTTAAAAGACGAAACATGTTTTCAAACTGGTAAATTTCACTTGCATTATTCATGTCCCTTTTCTATGAATGTAAGAAAACTTGATTTCATTATACCTTTATTTCAAAACTTCACCTCTTTTATTTTCATTAAAAAGGTTTAAATTTCTGGGTTTCAGCGTACTTGAATTACGTTACGCCTTTAGACGTTGCGTGATTTATGTGCTGGTCACGAGCTAATATTTCAGATCGTGACAAAGTTGGTATCAGAGCGCTAGATTTAACCTTGGTTCGAGTCTATGTTTGACTATGCGGAGTCTAGGGCGGGTATGTATTTCGGAATCTAGGCTTGATCTTACGGAACTTAGACTTGAATGGGGGGGGTATTAGACCCGAACTTTCGTTTCATAGGCTGACACTGATTGATGGAGTAGGTAGCTTGGGTAGAGTGACGTACCGTACGTATGTTCCGCGGCTTATTTACGATACGATACTCCACTTAAGAAACCTTAGGATGTACATATTCTGATATCTGTGATTCTCTTCGTACCCATGATTATACATCCATTTGAGATCCTTGATTCCGTTCGTCTCCATGGTCATACTTTCATTGGCAGCTTGTAGGTGGCTGATATGATCATCACCGACTGCTGGCGTATTGACGAGTCTTTAGAGTCCCACACAGAATTTCCCTGGTTCAAGCGAAACAAAGTAGGACATATATGTGATATGTGTGTGGGCCTGATTAAATATGAGTATGTGATACCGTATTATAATCTGGCAGTCATCTGTTATTGGATCGGTTATATGTGATATAACCAGATTGTCGAATCAGGTGTTGATTCGATAATGTAATATACAGATAAATGATATTAGCCGGTCATATGTGATATAACCGGATTATTAGATCAAGTGTTGATTTCATAATGTGATATATATTATATGTGATATAATTATATCTTAACTAATATCATTAGCTCACTAATTATTCTTCATTATGTATATATTAATATATATATATATATAATGAAGCATGGCATTTATATTTCTATTTTGTGAAAATAGAAATGAGGTTGAAAGTGAAAGCATGGTTGGAAGCATGGGATTTACTTTTGTTTATTCATCTTGACTCACTATTCAAGCATGGTTGCAATTTTCTATTGCATAATTCCATTGCATAATTCCATGCTAGAATGAGTTAGGGGTCAAGACTTGGCATTCATTCTAGCTCATTCTCAAAACTTAGCTAATTTTCTTGAGTTGCTCCCATAGTTGCTCTCTAGCTTCTTTTTCCTCCTATTGTCATGGCTCAAGCTTCAACCATCACATGTGATGTGAATCATGAAGCTTGAACACAAACTAGTGAGCTCATAACATCCCCTACTTCATCATCCTACACTTGACTAGCGATCAATTGTAGCGTGTTTCATACGTTAAAGAGTTTAGTGTAAAGGTAGCTTGAGTTGGAGGGACTTCGTGTGGATCATCTTCGGCATGAAGGTCATCGTAGGAAGCTCGTTCAAAGTCTCAAGAGAAGCCTAGTGGAGTCACGGGACTATTAAACGGAGCAAGTAAAGAAAAGGACCGTCTATAAAGATTTTATTCTTGTTCTCTAGATGTAAAGTAGTTTACATTTGGTATTGTCTAAATCTCTAGTTAAAGATTCTAGGATTTGGGTTGTTTAGCATGAAATTTTTTTGAAAATGGCATGGACGATGCCTCTCGAAACCTTGCTGTCGTGCTAGGGAAACTTACAGTGGATTCAGAGCCAAGCTAAAGATTTAGACAATATTTGTTAGATTACGAAACCGAAACTGCTCCGAAATTTGAAACACTAAAACATAGTTTATGTCATTTTTTAAAGTCGTCGAATTTTTTTTAAACAACTGCAGAATGTTATATGAGATGTAACATGAACACTGAGCAAATACGAACCCTACCCACCGGTTTTGACCCAGTTAGAACCCCCCTAAAACCGAGC
Organism: Agapanthus africanus; assembly: GCA_030015575.1. NCBI lineage: Eukaryota > Viridiplantae > Streptophyta > Magnoliopsida > Asparagales > Amaryllidaceae > Agapanthus > Agapanthus africanus. The sequence goes on along the minus strand of JASDDO010000016.1, from coordinate 127,230,043 downwards.
AGGTCGGCCAAATAGTGTTTTCTGTTCTTTGTATTTTTTCAGTGTTCTGGTCTCTAGGTTTTAGTGTTTCAGGTGTTGTTTGTTTTTGCTAAAAATTCCATGAGATGTTAATTTTCTATAAATGCAATTCGGAGTGTTTCATAGTCGTAATTCTAACTATAATTCGGGTTATTTAGACGGTGTTAAAAAGTTCGAACGGATATCAAATACCCACTTTAACCCTTACCGGAAAATTTTCCAAGAGTTGGATTTTTTCCAAGTTAAAGAACATTCAAACATCATGCAGGTGATTCGATGGACCCTCTAGAAGAACAAAACCCTAACTCGATTCTATGACCGTAAGAACCGCCGTCAAATCCTCCGGTTTGCTGTAGTTCCTCGGCGCTATAGGTGAGGCAAGGGTTGGCCCTTCTACGGTTGGTCCATAGGTACTGTGGCATATTCTGAGTATTTTTAAACTGCGCTCAAGTGTTGAGCTTTTTGCGAAATTTTGGTTGTTTGTTGATTCGATCGGAATGTTTAACATCGTCTAGCAATTTGATGACATGTGATGTTATGTGTTGGTTGGATATGTTATATTGGATCGTCGTGTTTTGAATAGCCGGGGGTTTTATGTGAGATAAGAGTTTTTATTTTCATTCATGTAAAATTTATTGTATGTAATATTCTTTTATTGGGGCACTTCCGGATTGAGAATGATGTTACCATTGTTGTATATTATTTACTTTTCAGCATTAGGATAGACCCAAGGCGGGGAGTACAAGTAACCGGGTTCTAGGGTCCAGTGCGAGACCATCTCGAGGAGTTGAGTCCGGGTCTCCTAACTCTAGAATTGGTAGGGTTCTTTTCCGCTCTCGTAGGGGTCTAGGGATATGGGTTTGGGTATTCATCGCGACCGTGGAATCTGTGTTTTATACTGGCTTAATTTAAAACACGGAATACCTAGTATATCCAATATTTCATATGTTATCTTCTGCTGCTGATATTCTGTGATGTGATCACTTTATATGCGTGAGACGAATGCTTTATTATTGTATATATGATATATAATAAACGTTGCTTATGTTTTGCACCCACGCTAGTCCCGCCCCGCTATGTCGTTAGTTAAGTAACCTAACAGTGCATAACGGGATACTGTGGCAAATGCGGATGGCATAAGCGTACGCTGTATTTTCGTTTCTTCTGTGATGCTTAGGAAGCATAAATAATGGGACTTCATTAATGAGATTAATGAAAGAAAAGAAATCTAAAAGATAATGTAGAATCAAATTTTCAAAAAAGGTAGCTCTAGTTTTTGCTTTGCATAGCGGTATTCCTTGTAGAATATCCAGCACCTTATTTAATAAGGAAAGAGCCGAGATCTCTTCACCGGGAGTGACCTCTTTAGCGAAACTAGCAGATGCTACAATCCACTCAGTTTTGGTTTTGATTGCCTTTTTAGTTCTTTCTTTGCATAGCGGTATTCCTTGTAGAATATCCAACACCTTATTCGATAAGGAAAGAGCCGAGATCTCTTCACCGGGAGTGACCTCTTTAAAAAATCAGCAAAAGCCTAAAAAACACTTCTTTTCAAAATCACTCGATTCTGCAACGATATCAAGTTCATTACGCAAAAGGTTTTTCTTAAAAACCTGTCATAGCCTTCCGTCATTTCAGATAGGCACTACTTAGTATTCGTGCTACGATTGTTGACTATGTTAAGCCATAGTGTGCGGTAGCTAATTAGTGCTTATCTGCTAAAGCATGAGATGCGATTGGATTAAGATAGTCATGCGACTTTGTTGACTATGTTAATGGTCATACGGGTGGGTTTAATTCAATCAGGAAATGATGGGTTGAACTTGGCCAGCGCTTATGATTTGTTGACTATGTAAGGTCATAAGTTGTTAGGGGCAAAAGTATTATCGGGAATTTCAAGTGTTGAAATTTGCAATGAGATTGCATACCTTCTATGAGATAGTTGGATCTCGATACCCACTGCGAGTAAGAGTTACTCCTGGGAGAGTTTTACACAGCACAATTTGTAAATCATGTAGGTGTCTAGAAAGGTGTTAACGGGGTCATGCCCCAGGGAAAACGAAGTTTATATTAATTAGGTCCGTGTGAAAGCACGGGGAACCCCCCTCAAAGTAACGGCACTGGCCTGGCTAAAAAATTGGCGAACTTGTAACGTGTAATTAATCCCTGCTAGTCTTACCTTTTAGGGTTTGAAGGAAGATTTGATAAAAACAGTGGGAGCCATCCTGATTAGATGAGATAATAACCAATCTAATCTTGCAAAGAGCGCACGCTAACGTGTTTCCTTCTCTCTCTCCAGGCAGCAACCAATGTCATGCCTTAATAAAGATAATAATACGGATGTATTGACCGAACCAACTTGTTATACTGAGCAGGGGAAATTTGGTTCCGCTCCAACTTATAAGTGTTATATGTCCGAGCAGGAAATAGGAACATATTCGGATTCCCACGCCACCCCAACGAAGAATAAGCATGTTGATGCATCTTCTTCGACTGTGTTAGTTACAGAGAACTATTTCTCAGTACACCTTACGTCCTGAGTATTAGATACCGGATCGGGATCCCACATATGCAATTTGTTGCATGGGCTAAAGAAAGGTAGAGAACTGGGAAAAGATGATCATTCTCTAAAAGTAGGGAATGGTGCAAGTGTTACAGCCAAAGCAGTTGGTGAATATCACCTTGTATTGCCAACTAGGAATACATTGATCCTGAACGACTGTTATTACGTACCCTCTATGATATGCAATTTATTATCAATTTCTTTATTAGATAAAGACGGATATAACTTTGTAGTAGAGAATAATGTTATGAACATTTACCTAAATCAAGTGTTGATTGGGTTTGGTGCGTTATGTAACGGATTATACGTTCTGAATCAAAACATATTTTTTAACGTACAGAACATACACAAGAGGAAAAGTTCAGAAATGAACGAATCCTTTTTGTGGCATTGTAGACTAGGTCATATAATTGCTACACGACTAGCTAAGTTACATAAAGATGGATATTTGAATCCGTTCGAACTTTCATCTTATGAAGCTTGCCCGTCATTGCTCAAAGGCAAGATGACCAAAACTCCGTTTACAGGACACGGAGAAAGAGTTACGGAACTCTTGGGACTGATACATAGTGATGTATGCGGTCCCATGTCTACACATGCCAGGAATGGTTCCTCATACTTCATTACATTCACTGACGATCTCTCAAGTCTCGTTCATGTGTTCCTATTGAAACACAAGTCTGAAGCTTTTGAGAATTCAAAGAATAAAACATGAAGTTGAGAACCAGACAGGTCAAAGTATTAAAATCCTTCGATCTGATCCGGGAAAAGAATACTTGAGCATGGAATTCCGTGACTATCTAAAAGAGAATGGAATTCTCTCTCAGCTTACTCCTCCGTATACACCATAGCATAACGGTGTATCGGAGCGGAGGAATCGCACCCTATTGGATATGGTGCGCTCTATGATGAGCACCGCTGAGTTACCTATTTCCTTTTGGGGTTATGCACTTAAAACAGCATCATACCTATTGAATCAAGTTCCATCTAAATCGGTACCTACCACACCATATGAGATATGGAGTGGAAAGAGACCATATCTCAAACGAGTTAAGATATGGGGTTGTCCGGCCTATATCAAAAGGCAAAATCCGGACAAACTCGAGGCACGATCAGTTCTTTGCAAGTTTGTGGGATATCCAAAGAATTCACAAGGATATATCTTCTACCACGCTGAGGAAATAAAAGGCGTTTGTTTCTCAATACGCCATCTTTTTGGAAAAGGAATTTCTTGTAAAAGAAATTAGTGGCAAAGAGGTAGAACTGGAAGAAGTTCCAGCTACACAAACAACAACTGATGATTTATTGAAACCAGAGGATCCAGTAGTCTCCAACGAACCCCAGCCTCTCCACCGATCTAGTAGGGTTTCTCTTCCACCTGAGAGATACTACGGTTTTCTCATTGATGGTGGGAGTGAGGATTGCATCCTGGAAGATGATGACCCAACTAGCTTCAAGCAGGCCATCACGAGTGGAGACTTTGTGAAAAGGCTGGATGCAATGTGATCTGAAATGGAATCCATATACACCAACAAAGTATGGACTTTGGAAGTTGCTCCCGAAGGGGTAAAACCCATTGGGAGCAAATGGATCTTTAAGAAGAAACTTGGTGTAGAAGGAAAAGTTATGACGTTCAAAGCTAGACTTGTTGCAAAAGGTTTTCGTAAACGACTAGGTGTGGATTGTGATAAAACTTTTTCTCCAGTGGTTATGCTCAAGTCCATCCGGATCCTACTTTCCATCGCTGCATACCATGACTACGAAATCTGGCAAATGGATGTTAAGACCTCCTTTCTAAATGGTAATTTAGAAGTGAGCGTGTACATGACTCAGCCGGAAGGCTTCGTAGACAGTGTGAGCAGCGGAAAGGTGTGCAAGCTGCATAAATCAATCTACGGGTTGAAGTAGGCATCACGGAGTTGGAACATCTATTTTGATGAGGTGGTCAAAGAGTTTGACTTCATCAAAAATGTAGATGAACCTTGTATATACATGAAGGTCGCAAAGAGTAAGGTCGTCTTCCTCGTATTGTACGTAGATGACATACTCTTGATAGGAAATGATGTTCCTATGCTGCACTCGGTGAAGCTCTTCTTATCACAAAGATTTTTAATGAAAGATCTAGGTGATGCTTCCTACATCTTGGGGATTAAGATCTATAGAGATAAATCTAAACGGATACTGGGATTGTCCCAATCCAGGTATATTGACACCGTACTAAAGAGGTTTATTATGAAAGATTCCAAGCGTGGGAATATACCCACGATCTCAGGACTCACTCTCTCCAAAGAGATGTCTCCCAAGACTGATTTGGAGAGAGCTCGCAAGAAAGGGATACCCTATGCTTCGGCAATAGGCTCTATCATGTACGCGATGTTATGTACCAGACCCGATGTAGCGTACTCACTAAGTGTAGTGAGTAAGTATCAAGCAGATTTAGGGGAGAATCACTGGACAGCTGTAAAGAACATTCTCAAGTACTTAAGAAGGACAAAAGAGATGTTCTTGGTGTATGGTAACAGTGAACTCTGAGTGGAGTCCTTTACCGGCTCGAGCTTCCAGAGTGATAAGGACGACAGTAAGTCGGTCTCGGGTTTTATCTTTACCCTCAATGGAGGGGCGGTGTGTTGGAAGATTTCCAAGCAAGATACCGTTGCAGACTCGATGATAGAGGCTGAATACATCGCTGCCAACGATACTGCCAAAGAAGCTATCTGGATGAAGAAGTTCATTGCTGAGCTTGGCACGGTTCCATCCATTGAGCACAATACCTGTGTATTGTGATAACAATGGAGCGATGGCTTTAACCAAGGAACCCAGGTCCCATCAGAAATCCAGACATATTCTGACGCGGTATCACCTGATCCGGGAGATAGTTGATCGCCGGGAGATCGAGGTCAGGAGAGTTGACACGAAGGACAACGTAGCAGATCCACTCACAAAGGCCCTCCCTCAGATACAATTTGAGAGACTTTTTAGGATGTTGGGTATGAGATACTACAACACATGGCCTTAGTGCAAGTAGGAGATTGTTAGTTATATGTATGACCTAGAGGCCATTATTGTACATATGATGTATATTATAGTGGATGCTTAGACATATATAGAGAGGTCTTTCTTGCTCGACATAATAGTATGCTATCTGGTTGTTTTTTTATCTTAACATGTAGACTTATATTGTGATATTATCTTGCTCTCATATGTTGATAAAGCACTTAGGATATGTACTTGACTACCAGGACTATGATGGAGATCATACAATTAGGGCCAGGGTAGTTCACAAGTAGATCCTTTAATTGTTCCTAGTCGAGCGAATATTGAGACATGGCATTGATATTCCAGAGTAGACTAGCGTATACGCTTCTTGACCCATATGATGGGCGATGGATGATCCCACATCCATTGGTGTTTGACATCAATGATGGTAAACGGGTGCTCAGTGGAGAATGGGTACACTGAACAGGACTCGTCGAGGACTCCTATGTGGTAGTATACATATCGTCAGATAGCAGCTCTCTGGTGACACTAGTACAGGTTAGTCTGTAGACCCGAGATCGTCATAGAGTCTTGTGCGGCTCCTACTGTGCTTTGATTTCCTCCCTACCACGCTTAAAGGAGACGTGAAAACTGGTGGATTTTGGGTACAGTCCCGAGTCGCATGGAGGCAATGAGCGATAGGAGGGGTTTCGTCTCTTCCGGTATTGGGGGTTGATGTTGCGCTATGCCCGATTGGCTATAACTGGAAATCCCTGGCCAGGAATGCTGCCGAGATTTACTGATAAGTGTTATCATTAGTTTCTCAAACCGTTATAGGCCAGATATCAGCATGACTTATCATGTTACTGGGGTCAAACGATTTCCACCCCTAGACATGATATGCGACTTATCAGATGAAAAGACTGGACTATACGGTAGTGTTACTGATAAGCTTAGTGGAGACTATAGACAGGCTTTCTTGTTGATCTTCATATCGCTCAATACCCGGGTAGCCGTTACGTCCAGCTAGTACCGTCGACGGCTTGTAGGTGACTGTTGTGATCATCACCTACTACTGGCGTATTGACGAGTCTTTAGTGTCCCACACAAAAGTTCTCTGGTTAAAGCGAAACGAAGTAGGACACATATGTGATATGTGTGTGGGCCTGATTAAATACGGGTATGTGAAACTGTATTGTAATCTGGCAGTCATCTGTTATCGATTCGGTTATATATGATATAACCAGATTATCGAATCAAGTGTTGATTCAATAATGTGATATAAAGATAAATGATATTAGCCGGTCACATGTGATATAAACGGATTATTAGATCAAGTGTTGATTTAATAATGTGATATATATATTATATATGATATAATAATACCTTAACTAATATCATTAGCTCACTAATTATTCTTCATTATGTATATATTAATATATATGATATATATAATAATAATAATAATAATAATAATAATAATAATAATAATGAAGCATGGAATTTATATTTCTATTTTGCGAAAATAGAAATGAGGTGGAAAGTGAAAGCATGGTTGCAAGCATGGGATTTACTTTTGTTTATTTATCTTGACTCACTATTCATGTATGGTTGCAATTTTATATTGCATAATTCCATGCTTGAATGGCTGAGGGGTCAAGACTTGGCATTCTTTCTTGCTCATTCTCAACACTTAGCCAATTTTCTTGAGTTGCTCCCATGGTTGCTCTCTAGCTTCTTCTTCCTCCTCTTGTCATGGCTCAAGCTTCAACCCTTACATTTGATGTGAATCACGAAACTTGAATACAAACTAGTGAGCTCATAACATCCCCTACTTCATCATCCTATACTTGACTAGCGATCAATTGTAGCATGTTTCATACGCTAAAGTGTTTAGTGTAAAGGTAGCTTGAGATGGAGGGACTTCACGTGGATCATCTTCGGCACTAAGGTCATCGGAGGAAACTCGTTCAAAGTCTCAAGAGAAGCCTAGTGGAGTCACGGGACTACTACACGGAGAAATTGAAGAGAAGGACCGTCTACAAAGGTTGTATTCTTGTTCTTTAGATGTAAAGTAGTTTACATTTGGTATTGTCTAAATCTCTAGTTAAAGATTCTAGGATTATGGTTGTTTAGCTTGACAATTTTTTGAAAATGGCATGGACGATGCCTCCCGAAACCTTGCTGTCATGCTAGGGAACCTTACACTTTCTTCCCTACCTTTTGGCACCAGCCTAAGGTTTGGAAGAAGACTATCCAATAAGAGTAATAGGTGTACCCTCCTAATCCTAGGAGCCCTCGCAACTTGAGAGAAGGTAAAAGGAAAAAGACAACTGAATAATCCTTATTCTGTTTCTCCTGAACCAGAAACCATCCTCGAACTGGAATAAGTTCCTTCGAGTTCGTATGTAACTATATGATGGCGTATCCAATAAATGTGGATCTTCGTAGTGATACAAAATGTTCTGGAGAAATGCAAAGGTGCATTAGGAGTGGCGATGATATACGCGGTTTCATCAAGAATGATAGCAGTCGCATTTTACTTTGCCCTCTTTCTAATTCCTTTATTTGTCTTTACTTATTACCTTATGTATACCACACTTAGGCTAATTAGTTTTCTTCCTTCCCCATCCTTCAGCACCAACTTAAGGTTTGGAAGAAAACTATCCAATAAGCGCAATAGGTATACCCTCTCCTAATCCTAGTAGCCCTAACAACCTGAGAGAAGGTAAAAGGAAAAGACAATTGAATAGTCTTATTCAATTTCTCCAGAACCAGTAACCATTCTCGAATCTGAAACAAGTTTCTTCAAGTTCGTTTATAACTATACGATAGTCATATCCAATAACTGTGGATATTCGTAGTGATACAGAATGTTTCGGAGAAAAGGAAAGAGAATAAGTAGTAGTGGCAATGAAGTATGCAACTCTGACAAGTCAAAAGCCAGTGTGTTTTATGAAGGTTCGATTAACTTGGTTCATGAGTTCTAGTCTAGGGTTGGGGCCATGGTCGCTGCCAGAGAGAGAGAGAAAAGAAACACTCAACATGCACTCTAACCTAAATCAGAATGGTTAATCACTTTATCTAATCCGGATGGCTCCCGCCGTTTCCTCGAATTCTCCTCCAAACCCAAAATAAGAATTAGTCGGGATCATCTAAAATCACCCAAGGAGTAAACCAACTCATCAGTGGGAATCGAGATCCAACTATCATTGTATGATAACTTGACGGAATCCACTCAAGTTATCATACTCCAGAAGGTATGCGCATGCCTGGCAAGTTTCCTGTATTTTTGAAACTCCCGATGTGATTTCTGCCCCATGCTCTTATGACCATGATGAAGGCCAACATATCATAAGTCACTTGTCAAGTTCTACCCATCATTGTCAAGGTTAATTTGAACCCACTCGTACATACCCTTGATGAAGCCCAACATAGTAGTATAACTGTCCCAAACCAACACATCTATCTATGCAACAGAAAAGGAACAAATAGCTACCATAGACTATGCCTTGACGAAGGCCAACAAACATAGCATGAATACTAAGTGCTACCCGTCTGAAATGACGGAGGGCTATGAATGGTTTTTGGCAAAAAACCTTTAACATAATGAACTTTATATCATTGAAGGAACCGGATATGTATGGAATGGAAGAGAAAGGATTGCTTTGCTTTCTAAATTAAGGGATTCGCGCGACTGAATATAGAAGGCAATATTGGTTTACAAATGTATAGTGGAGAAAAACATTGCTAAACTGGTCACTCCCCGTGAAGGGATCTCGGCTTTTTCCTCGTCTATTAAGGTGCAGGATATTCCCAACTGAATACCTAGATGCAAAGCAAAAAATCAATCGACTATAGTGAAGTTATTACCCTGACGCAAACTTCTTCCCAATAGGTCACTCCCAATGAAGGGATCTCGGCTCTTGCCTCATTGAATGAGGTGCTGGATATCCATAACCGAATACCGCTGTACAAAACAAAAGAAAACGTCCTTGTAATAATAGCTTTTGAAAATTGTTCCAACAACATCGAATAGGTCTGTTTTCCTTGCATTGATCAGAATCAACACAGTCCCATCAATTAATCACACCAGAAAAGAACGAAAATATGATGTACGTATATGCCATCCACATTCCCCACTGGGCCCCGTCATCACCCGTTATGTTACTTAACTAACGACAGGGCGGGGGCTGGACTAGCGCGGGTGCAAAACATATACAACATCTACTAGTATATATATAAATATATATAACAATCATCCCTGGCATGATATAAAGCAACATCTCAGAATCACAGCCAAGCATCACAGAGTGGTGGATAATCCTGGAGCCCCGGGTTTCACTTGAGCCGCACGTGAAACCCGACGTTCCCCTGGTCGTGTGGATATCCTGTGCAATGAAAACCTAGACTCTTGTGAGTGCGGCAAGTTACCCACCAAAACCAGAAGTGAGGCAACCCCTTCATCAAAGTGAATGGGCCACCGGCACTTCACGAAATCCGGTAACTTGAGCACCCCTCCTTGGGTCAACCTATAACCCCTACAAGTGCGGCAAATAGCCTGCCAATTCTAGAGTGAGGCCCTCTCCGTCTCAAAGACACGAGATGCGGGCTTGTTTCCCTCTAGAGCCCGGTTATAAGTGCACTCCACCGCAGGGTAATCCTAATACAGAAAAGAAAATAAGTACAAGGGTGACATCGACCTCAACTCGGTCGTGCCCTAAACAAATAATATACAAACGGCCAGTGACGGCAGTCCACATGTCAGACGCTCGCCCCGCAATATCAAATGTACAAATGAAACTAAACTGTACTACAATTGCACCCAAGCTATCCACCATGATGATTCTGCCACAACCATGGCACAACACATTATATCAACATGAATGTCACGTTCGCAAACCCGTCTAAAAGAGCATATAGCAGTTAGACGAGTTGTACCGCTCTAATGACATTTACAGTCGCAGATAGTAATGTATGTACTGAAAACTACGACATTAGAATCTGCACGCAATTAGCAAACTAAACCAATTTCCAAAACCATGAAAAAAACAGTGAGCTAAAGATCCAAAAACCGACAGTTTAAAGCCAATTCGGAAGTCCGAATCAAAATAAAACGCGCCCAAAACATCGCGGGGAGTTAGAGTATGAAATTAACTTTGAGTCAAGGGGCCTAGAGGGGGTACCCCACCCCCGAGGCCACCACGAGGTGGCCAAGGGGTGAGGCAGACCGAAACTGCCAATGTGAGGTAGTTTCGGGTCCCCACTGCCAAGACCACCTTGTGGTGGTCTTGGGGAGTAGGCTCATCCATTCGGTCCTCCCCGGGGATTCCCCGGGGTGCCTATGCACCACCCCGCGGCTTCTAAGTTCAAACCGTGAGCCCGCGGGGTGTGCAAACATCTCAAACTTTCAGTTTTCGGAACTGTTTTTGTCGACAGTTTTTGCATGACAAAAACGACGGATTTCTAATGTCGCAATGAGTTAACTAAGGCTTATGAAGTGGCTTTGATACCATATTGGGTTACAGCAGCGCCCTGGCCATCAATCTATGACCAAATGCAGAACAAAAATTTATAAAACTTTGTGCTACCACAACCAATTACCCGGATCTACCCATGAGCCCTAAATAACAAACATGCAAAGGAGATAGAATGGTTATACCGAATTGTGTCCTTCGGTTGTCATCCACCTTCCCAAGCTCCTAGAGGCCTCCTTGATCAAGCTTGATCTCCGATCTCCCTCCATCGAAGATGATCCACCCGAGAGTTTATGCAACGAGCTCCAACCTCATATCTGAGACAACTAGGGCACCTAAATCGCAACTCTAGATACCGTAGATGAAGTAGAGAGTGATGAAGAATTAATTTGTCTCAAAACACCCAAGGATTCTCAACTCATGAGAGGGTTTGGGTGGAGCTACAGGAAGAAGAAAATGCCATGAGAATGAGGTATTGAGAGCAACTCAAGTAAGAGAAAAAGAAATGAATAATAGCTTGTGTTTTTGTTTGTTATGTGAGTGTGATAAGAAATAATAGAGCCATCACATAAATGTCCATATCTCTAAAATATCTTAGTCAACAAAAAATATCTCAAATTAACATAATCTTACAACAAATAAAAAGCCTAAGCATGCTAGAATAGTAACCATGGGTCACTAATTAGCCATGCCATAAAAATGCAATAAACACCTCATCCTACAACTCAATAACTTTTTAATCCAAAAAGGTCTAAACCATGATGAGTTGTAATATTCTAAAAGTAATCTTGTAATAAATTACAAGAATACCCCTCAACCGTATATACATACCCACATCCGTATTCCGAAGAATACGAATAAAAAAAGACGAAAATAATCCAACAAATATAATACTAGGATCCAGCTTAAACCAAAGCCCACTAGTATTATCCGTGCGAACATCATCCGCGCACAAGTACACGTATGTGATCGAACCCTGCCGTAAAACCATACGGCCTCTACATCGTTTCTCCCGAGCAGGGAAACCCTCTGTGTGGGACTCTAAAGACTCGTCAATACGCTGGCAGTGGGTTTAACCACAAGCACGTCAGCGGCACTAGCTGTACGTAACGACTCCCTAAGTATTGAGCGAAAGGGAGGCCGACGAGCAAACTCATGATGAAACCCCTACTGATCTTGATAGTGACAATATCTGTACTGTCCGGTCCGTTCATCTATGGGTATCGCATATCGAGTCTAGGGGGTGGATAAAGTCAGATCCCTAATAACGCGACATTTAGTGTCGGTATGAAGCCCATCGCCATCTGAGAAACTACCAATCCTAGATCAGTAATTTTTGACTACCATGGCGAAGGATTTCTTGTGATGGCTACCCGTGCACATCCGCGACATCAACCCCTAATACCGGGAGAGCCGAATCCCCCGATGATCCGCTCACAGCCTCCATATGGCTCGGGACTGTAACCAATTAAAACCAGTTTGCATGACTCCTTTGAGCCATGGTACGTTTGTAATCAAAGCATAGAGGGAACTCACACGGGAAAAATTATGATCTCAGGTCGATAGACTAACCTGTACACATATCACCAGGGAACTGCTATCTGACAATATGTATAATACCAACTAGCAGGTTCCCGGTGAGTCCGTCCGGTGTACTCATAACCCAATGAGCCCCTGTATACATCTTAGGTGAACAAACTAACACCAATGGCTTGTAATACCGGCCACCGCCGCTCGTCGGGGTCTCGATCAGTGTACAATAGTCTACTCTCGGATTATTGATGCCCAGTCTCGAAACCCACATAACTAGGGACATTTTAAGGATGTGCTTATAGACCACCCAGCTCCCACGTATATGATCGCCATCATAATGCTGGTAGTCAAGAAAGAATCCTATGAGCGCTATCAAAATGTAATAGTAATCTATAATGTCAACTGAAGCATGTACACGAGACAAACCAGATAGCATACTATCATCTCGAGTAAGACTGTTCTACCGATATAGGTCCTCCCTCAATCATTGCAATCACGTGCTTGCGATCCAATAATTGACTTTAGTGCACTATACCCAACAGTATGTATGCCCTAGAGGCCATTATTTTACATGATTGTATATTATAATGGATGCTTGGACATATATAGAGAGGTCTTTCTTTCTCGACATGATAGTATGCTATATGGTTGCTCTTTATCTTAACATGTAGACTAGTATTGTGATACTGTCTTGCTCTCACATGTTGATAAAGCCTTTAGGATGTATACTTGACTACCAGGATTATGATGCAGATCATACTAGTAGGGCTAGGGCAGTCCACAAGTACATCCTTTAATTGTTCCTAGTCGTGGGAGTATCGAGACAGGGCATCGATATTCCAGAGTAGACTAGTGTATACGTTCCTTGACCCATTTGATGGGCGATGGATGATCCTACATCCATTGGTGTTTGACATCAAAGATTATACACAGGTGCTCATTGGAGAATGGGTACACTGAAAAGGACTCGCCGAGAACTCCTAGATGGTATTATACCTAACATCAGATAGCAGTTCTCTGGTGACACTGGTACAGGTTAGTCTGTAGACCCGAGATCGTCATAGAGACTAGTATGATTCCCTCTGTGCTTTGATTTCCTCCTTACCACATTCAAGAGAGCATGCAAACAGGTGGATTTTAGGTACAGTCCCGAGTCATATGGAGGCAATGAGCGATAAGAGGGGTTTCGTCTATCCCGGTATTGGGGGTTGAAGTTTCGCTATGTTCGATTGGCCATAATAGGAAGTCCCTAGCCAGGGATCATGATGAGATTTACTGGTAAATGCTATCAGTAGTTTCTCGACTCATTATGAGCCTCACATCGACATGACTTCTCAAGTTATTAGGGTCTGGCGTTTACCACCCGCAGACTCGATATGCGATATATCAGACGAAGAGACTGGACTGTACGGTAGTGTTTCTTACTGAATTCACAGGAGTATGAACAAGCTTTCTTGTTGATCTTCTGATCGCTCAATACCTGGGTTGCCGTTACGTCCAGCTAGTACCGCTGACGGCTTGTGGGTGACTGATATGATCATCACCTACTGCTGGCTTATTGACAAGTTTTTAGAGTCCTACATAGAGGTTTCCTGGCTCAAGTGAAACGAAGTAGGGTACATATGTGATATGTACGGGACTGAGATTAATATATGTATGTGATACCGTATTCTAATCTCGCGATATATGATATCGGTCGGTTATATGAGATATAGCCGGGTTATTGAATCAAGTGTTGATTCGATAAATTGATATAAATGATATTAGTCGGTTATATGTGATATAGCCGGATTATTAAATCAAGTATTGATTTAATAATTTAATATATAATTATATATTGGATATATTAATATATATTAACTAATATTTGCCCACTTAAGATTTCTTTTCTCTAAATACATTTAAATATATATATGATATATATTAATGTATTTATTTTGTGTCATGCTTGATGATACATTGGACTTGGGTGTATGAGACTCATACCTAACTAAAGATAATTTGGGTGATTAATTATTAAGGGAAAAATCAAAATTAGGTGGAAATTAGCATGGCTAAAGATGCTTGTGGAAGCATGTAGAAGTCTTGACATAAGTCCACTAATTTTTTTTACTCTAGATATTTATTAAACCAACCATTATCTTTAACCTTGGTTAAGTCTCTAAAAATATGATTTGAGATTTTTTCTCACCCATGGTTCAACACTTGACTTCTTCTTCATCTCAGTTCTCTTCTCTTGATTTCTAGTGAGGTGAAAAAGAAAAAGAGAAAAATATTTCTAAATTGAGCAAAATTCGTACTTCATCAATCTATACCAAACTAGCCATTTAGTATAGATTGTTTCCTTTACTAATTTCTCAATTAGTGAAGAGGTAGCTTGAGTTAGCGATTTTTCGACATAGATCATTTTCGGCCATGAAGATCCTTGAGCAAGCTCATTCCTTTCACCTAGTGGAGCCTCAGGAGAGTCCGGGACACCACTACTTGGAGCTAAGGGACTACTACACGGAGCTTTAGAAGTGAAAGACCGGTCTACAAAGGTTGTATTCTTTTTTCACTTAGTGTAAAGTTTGTTTACATGCTATAAAAACCATAATTCTCAAGTTAGAGCCTTGGTCGGGCTCGCTCGGCGCCCAACCTTTTTTGAAATAGCATACTTGATGCGTGTCGAAACATAGCGGGGGTGCTAAGCATACCCAGCACTATCAACATGTAATAGTGATCTATAATACAACATAATACATGTACATGATGATAAAGGCAAACCGGATAGCATAATATTATTTTGAGTAAGACTGTTCTACCCGTATAGGTCCTCACTCAATCATCATGCCTGCGATTACAATAATTAACTTGAGGGCACTATAGCTATCAATCTCCCACTTGCACTTAAGGCTAATTATTGCGGTGTCACATACTCACAGCTTGTGTGGTACCGAACACCTAACTTCTCTACTAATCATTCTTGCAAATCCCGTTTGTGAAACTATTGCGTTCGAGAAATAGCCTGAGTGAGTGGATCCGCTCCAACATTTCTATCTTTATCTTTCTATATCTCAAATTCGCGGAGAAAGACTATCTTCCAAAATGAGCGTTACATGTCTTAGAATTTTTCTGGATATCTGATGGGACCTAGTTCACAAATAAACTCCAAATCCAACAAATTTCTTAGACGTATCTTCTACTGAATTTAATCAGTATCCTGCGCCATTCCTTTCTCAGTATCCGCTTGGACCACTTGTCCAACATACTGCCCCTCAAAAGAGGGAAAACTATAACTCTGATAGTCACTCTTTCATCCAGGTCACCTTGGAAGCCAGAAATGATAACCGCCTCCTGAAGGACACTGCCATTACCATATACCATGAAAATCCACTTATGTTCATAACTGCTTCCCAATGTTTCCCCAGGATTGGATTAATATATGCTTAATGCAGCCAGTGCAAAAGAAATATCTGGTGTGGTACTTGATATTTCATGATAGGCTCAATTGCCTAAGTAAAAGATATGCCAATCATGAAAATGTCTCTCCTCATCAATCTAGAAGACATTTCTTTAGAAAAGGTGACTCCATCACCTATGAGTACACCACCACGCCAGGAGTCGTCCATTCTAAAACACTTTAGAATAGTCTCAAGTTCCCGAAATGGGACACTTCCCAAATCTCGATCTAAAACCATAGATCTAGCGACCAGAATCCCTGATATTTTATCTAGATCCTATGTGGAGAAATACCTTGTGACAACCATAGTATAACCGATCGTAGTATAGGAATATCACTTCCAATCAAGAGCAGGTCATCAAAATACCAGGACATCACTCCCTACTCCCTTCTTACCCGGTCCATCTATTGTTCTGATGAAGTCAAACACTATGACTGTCACATCAAAAAATAGACGGCCTATGTCCTCTATGGTTACTTTAGTCTATAAATAGACATAAGCTAGTTGCCAACCATGCTTCTGCTGCTCCCACTGACTACAACAACCCTCTGGAAGAGTCATATACGCGTGGACTTCTAAAGCTAATTTAGAACAACGTTATACTCATCCACCTGCCAGATCTTATAGTCTATAATAGCAGTAGTTGCAAGTTTGGGTAATCAAAAGCCAACCTGTCACCAACTTTGAGGAGAGCGAAGTACCTCTCGAGTGGTTAAGGTTACCCACCAAATCTGTAGACTGGCTAATGGATTGTCGAATACAATTGAATCCTTAGGTTCTATTGAATATTCAGTAATTGTTTGTGGTTGTGGAATAACTTCCAGTTCTACCATACTCCCACTAATGTTTTTCTGAAAAGGATTCATTTTACTAAAGGGGTGGCGAGTCAAGAACAATATAACTATTGATCTTCCAAATGGTAGAATGTTAACCCTTATCATTGTCCGGGATAACCCACAAACTGTTATTACAGAAACGTGCCTTGTGTTTATCCGGATTCTGGTTTTAAGCATTAGCCGGACAACTCCATATATCTTAACATCGTTAAGATATGAACCATTCTATATCCAATATAGAAACAAAGGCACTAATTAAATTGAACCAGATTCAAAAATCAACCAACTGTTTCCAGTGCATATCAACTATATGGAAGGAGGCTAAGCAGCATTACTCGTCAAGGAGCGTACTCCCGGATGAGTAACCTGAGAGAGAAACAAGTTCTCAAATATATTACTTACAACGGAATACATAGCATAAGTATCTACAACTTCGATCACCTCGAAAAATCCTGATACGTGCAATATATGGTTCTCTACTTTATTCTTATACCTATAACTTCTCAAAACATGGACCTTGTATTTCAACGAAATAGTTGTCTAAAACTAGAGAAGTCATAAGTAAACAGAATATAGTATGAGTACCAACCCCTTTGTCCTGATGGACATCGGACAATATACAATACTTTGTATAAGTCCGCTGAATTTAATAACTCAAACCCTGTGCATCATAGGTTGAAAACTGTGTTATGGTTAAGAAGAATTACACCATCGTTGAATGCACCTTACCTAACCATCAACTGATATAGGTAAATGTCATAAACATAATTTCAAAATGTTATATCTCACTTTATAAAATAAACGTACAGATATAACAGTTTGAAACTGGTGCATAACAACGGATATTCAAAACCAAATATTTTCCGTTAGAAAAAACCCAGGTGATTTCCTCAAATATCACCAATTTCAAAGAATTCGGATATATATATTGAGGATTTAATCACCCAATTCCCAATAACTTACTCCCACTCAGCATCTGTAATGCCATAAAGATATGAGAATCAAGTCTGGTAAATACATAACCTAGAGTCGGAATCTAATTGGGAAAACAGTTTTCAATTAACACCGCACTGTAAAACTGAAACATGAAAATGTTTCGAAGGGGTGGCTGGGTATTCCTAATAATGCCACTTCCACTATCCAGATTCATGACAGTAACCGTATATATCCTTGCCCTCACTACAATCAAATCGCTATTGCTGAAAATCGGGTTATACCCTGCGGTCTACGTGTCTCTCTTTTATTACCACACTCCTCATGTATGTTAGGTTAAATCCTTCCTAAAACAGTGGAGTATTCCGACCCACACGTTTCTATTATCGGACCATGAGGTATCGATTTCGCAGGAAGAATTCATAGTTATTTCTGGGTTACCCATTAGAAAGGAGCATTATGAGGAGATATTTCATCCTGACGAGTATATGTTTGCTACCGAATCGGTAGTCATGGGACTTGCTCCGGAAAATTCTATCCAGCAAAAGTTCCCCAGTCGGATCAAAGTGGTAAATATATATGAAAGCTTGTTTCTGGACTCCAGAGGGCATGGGGTTAGCTTTACGGACTTTGTTGCTCGTTTCCTTCCTCCGGAGGTTTTATCGAAGAAGGCTGCGAAGTTTTCCAAGCTTGATGATCCGTTCATGTTTGGCTTGGACAAATTGCCGACTGCAGATGCAGATTTAAAGCTGTTCTTTATTTAGGATGCCCACATCGTACCTTTTGTAGATATCATCGCTCCGTACATTAAGGAGGAAACGTTTTTCGTAAGCTTCATTGGTTTGTGGCTGAGCTAGTTTGCATTCCCAATGCATCCTCGCAACATAAGACCATCTGTTTTCTATCCGGCTCATCGCGTTGCGAAGGGGATGCATATGGCTATTAGGGTTGCAGGATTGGCCCATTTATATCATGGCCTAAGTATAGCGGCCGACACCACCCTGCCGGGTTTGAAGCCCGTAAATCACCCTTTGCATTACTTCACCTCATGGATCGAGATGCACGTGTTGGGTGTCTTTGGTGTGCATAAAAGACCTAAATTTTAGGAAGGGTGCAATTTCCCCCGAGTCATGCAACTGGTCGACGCTTCTTCTCCGGACCCAACACAGCGAGAGGCTCGGCGATTTCTCCTGCGTTCACGTATGGTTGGGGACAGCATGACCTTTGTTGATAGGGTCCTGGCCATTGGTAAAGAACCGTCTAAAGTGGTCCAGCCGCTTCATGATGTCTTTAAGGATGGGGTTTTTTCTTTGAGGGCCCGGGAGATCGTGCATCTGTATTCCATAAGGTTTCCTTGCATTCAGGAAAAATGTGTTGGTGTTAATCATGAGGTATATCCCGCATCGCTTTGCTTAGCAATCCGGCTATAACCAAGGCGTTCCCCTCGAAGCATTTCTCATCGATCCGGTTACTTCAGAGGAGAGGGTTCACAACGTGGTGCACCATTTTATGTTTTTGAACATAAGGTCTTATTTTCTGATTGCTGAACCGAGTCATATCCAGAAGGCTTCAAATGCCTACATATCCTGGTATCAGCATGAGACGGTGTTGGATATGTATGCCCTAAAAGCCTGTATTGTATAGGATGATAGAGATATATATATGTACAGGACAATCTTTCTCAATTATATATAATATATTATTTGAGTTGTCTTTATTTTGATATGTGTATCTCTTTCTATTGATGCTTTATGTTTCTTGCACATATTGAAAGACTCGATACAGTAGTATACTATTATGGTTTGACTTTATCTTAACATGTGCATATGTTACACTCGATATAACATATTCCAGTTACATGTTGATAAAGCCCGTAGGATTTTGCTTGACTACCAGCGTTATGATGGAGATCATACTTGTGGGAGCTGGGTAGTCCATAAACACATCTTTATAGGTACCAAGTCGTAGCAGTATCGAGATCGGGCATCGATAGACTTGTGTATACGTTTCTAGACACCAACGAGGGGCGGTGGTTGGTCCTACAACCATTGGTATGATCACCCAAGATTGTATACAAGTGCTCACTAGGGTGAGTACACTGGACGGACTCGCTGAGAACCTCTAGATGGTATTATACCTATCCTCAGATAGCGGTTCTCAGGTGAAATGAGTACAGGTTAGTCTTAGGACCTGAGGAAGTCATTTTTCTCGTGTGAGTTCCCACTGTACTTTGATCACTTCCCTACCACGGCTCTACTGAGTCGTGCAAACAGTTTTTGGTTGGGTGAAGTCTCGAGCCACATGGAGGCAATGAGTGATTGTCAAGGATTGGTCTCTACCAGTATTGGGAGTCGATATCTCACTGTGTACGGTTGGCTAGAACCTTAAGACCTTGGCTAAGGCAGTTGAGAACTACTAATGGTTAGATCGGTAGTTTCTCGGATTGGTCCTGAGCCAAATCGACATGACTTATCAGGTCAGTATGGGGTCTGACGTTTACCACCCCCTACACCCGGTATGCGATACTCTTGGATGAAGAGACTGGACTGTACGGAGATTATCACGAATAGGCTCAGTAGGGGTCAGGATGAGCTTGCTCGTCGGTCATCCTTTCGATAGGTACCTGGGTCGTCGTTACGTACAGCTAGTGCCGCTGACGTGCTTATGGTTAAATGCACTGCCAGCGTACTATCGAGTCTTTAGGGTCCCACACAGCGGGTTTCTCTGATTCAGGCAAAACGATGTGGTGGCCGTATGTTTATACATGCAGGGTTTCGATCGAATGATAAAACTAGCAGGCTTAGGAATAAGCCGGATTATTAAATCAAGTATTGATTTAATAATTTACGTCTACATATTTTGATATGTATATTCTAGTGTTTTCCAGATTTTTCGATCGGACGGTTGATAATATTAGTGTGCTTAGGATTAAACTGGTTCATTAAATCAGATATTGATTTAATGCTAGTATTATTTTAATGGTATTATTCTGTCTTTTGGGTGTTCGTATTTCGATACAAATACTGGTATATACATAAAGCAGAATGTATTTCGTATTTATACGGAAAAACATTCTAGAAGGAGGACACCTCATCATGTTTTTCTATTTTATTTAGTAAAATGGAAATGTGGTGTAAAGTTGAGAATGATGTGTAAAGGAGAGTATGGCTTGA
The DNA here is from genome assembly GCA_030015575.1 of Agapanthus africanus. Taxonomy (NCBI): domain Eukaryota; kingdom Viridiplantae; phylum Streptophyta; class Magnoliopsida; order Asparagales; family Amaryllidaceae; genus Agapanthus; species Agapanthus africanus. The sequence continues at coordinate 127,209,091 of JASDDO010000016.1, read as the reverse complement.
ACCATGCTTGAATAGTGTTGACAAATGAATTGAATATTCATTTTGTGCAAACTATTCAATTATGGTTGCATTATCTGTATTGAACTTTGGTTTTTACAAAACCATTCTTCAAGATTTTTCTTCACATGAGATTTTTCATTCTCAACACAAGTCTCTCTATCCTCATCTTTGCTCTCTTGAGTTCCTTCTCCTCTTTCATCTTTATGTTCCTCCCTACCATCTCATGAGTTGAGAATCAAGGGAGGAAGGAAGATAGAAATACACAAGAAAAATCACCTCATCACCTTAGTAACCTAGACTAGCAAACTAAATCACTAAGTTGCTTCATTTGTGAAGCCAACCTTGATTTAAGAACTCTCGGGTGGATCATCTAGGATCAAGAAGGAGAAGAAGCAAGGTTGATCAATGATCTCTAAGGAGCTCTAGATGAGGAGTGAAGACCCGAAAGACATGGATCTCAAGATATATACATCTATCACAGTAGATACATCTCCTTAGATAGCTAGTTTCGGTTTATAGTTAGATTCTAGGACAGGTTTTCTAGCGCTAGATTTTTAAAATTGAAATTTTTTCCTTCCGCAATGGCCACGGTAGACGGCCAGGGCGGTAGGAAACCCAACATGGTGTCAAAGCCAGTCTATAAACTTTACTAGCTAGTTTACACAAGTTTAAAGTCTCGATCGATGAAATATTTCTGAATCGCATTTCCATTATCATGCCCGCTGTCCGAATTTGAAAGTTGTTCAAAAAATATTTTCAGTGAGCTTAAAAATACGTGCAGGCAATTTTGGAGGCCCTGAAGAAATTTAGACACATGATCGGAACAAACGCTGTGGAACCGCCGCCTAACATGCCTATTGGCCACGTTTCCACAGTCATAGTGTGGCCAATATGCTCCAACTTTCTTCTGGCACTCTGGAATATGGAAATGTGATTTTTGGCGTGTATGGTTTTGGCCCAGATTTTTTTGAGTACTGGTTTGTATTCGGGGCCAATGCCGAAAGTTTAATCGATCGAAATTTTAAATTCATGTTTATCAGTACATATGTTAGCATCAGCGACCGTGAATATCATTGAGCGGTATTGTTAGTAATATGTATGCCCTAGAGGCCATTATTGATGATATAGTGGATGCTTGGACATATATATAGAGGACTTTCTTGCTCGACAAGATAGTATGCTATCAGGTTACCTTTATCTTAACATGTAGACTGATATTTATACTGTCTGTCTCTTACATGTTGATAAAGCTCTTAGGATATGTACTTGACTACCAGGACTATGATGAGATCATACTAATGGGGCCAAGGTGGTCCAAAAGTACAACCTTTAATAAGTTCCTAGTTGAGGGAATATCGAGACTAGGGTATCGATATTCTATAGTAGAGTAGCGTATACGCTTCTTGACCCATATGATGGGCGATGGCTAATCACACATCCATTGGTGTTTGACATCAAATATGGTATACGGGTGCTCAGTGGAGACTGGGTACACTGAACAGGACTCGCCGAGGACTCCTATACGGTAGTATACCTATCGTCAGATAGCAGTCCTCTGGTGACACTGATACAGGTTAGTCGTTAGATCCGAGATCATCATCGAGTCTTGTGCGGCTCCCACTATGCTTTGATTTCCTCCCTACCACGCTCAAAGGAGACGTGCAAACAGGTTGATTTTGGGTACAGTCCCGAGTCGCATGGAGGCAATGAGGGATAGGAGGGGTTTCGTCTCTCCCGGTATTAGGGCTTGATGTTGCGCTATGCTCGATTGGCTATAGCTGGAAGTCCCTTGCTAGAGCTGCTGCCGAGATTTGCTGATAAGTTTTATCAGTAGTTTCTCGAACCGTTATAAGCCAGACATCGGCATGACTTATCACGTTATTTGGGACTGACGTTTACCACCCCTAAACATAATATGCGACATATCAGATGAAGAAATCAGACTGTACGGTAGTGTTACTGATAGCCTTCATGGAGAGTATGGATGAGCTTGCTTGTTGATCTTCATATCACTCAATACCCGGGTAGTCGTTACGTCCAGCTAGTACTGCTAACGGCTTATAGGTGATTGATGTGATCATCACCTACTGTTGGCATATTAACGAATCTTTAGAGTCCCACACAGTAGTTTCCTGGTTCTAGCGAACTGAAGTAGGACACATATGTGATGAGTGTGTGGGCCCGATTAAATACGTGTATGTGATACCGTATTGTAATCTGGTAGTTATCTGTTATCGGTTCGGTTATATGTGATATAACCAGATTGTCGAATCAAGTATTGATTTGATAATGTGATATACAGATATATGATATTAGTCGGTCACATGTGAAATAACCGGATTATTAAATCAAGTGTTGATTTAATAATGTGATATACATTATATGTGATATAATTATATCTTAACTAATATCATTAGCTCACAAATTATTCTTCATAATATATATTAATATATATATATATATATAATGAAGTATGGCATGATTTCTATTTTTGAGAAAAATAGAATAGAGGTGGAAAATGGGAGCATAGTTGCAAGCATGGGGTTTATTCATAGTTTATTCATCTTGACTCACTATTTTAGCATGGTTGCAATTTTATATTGCAAAATTCTATGCTTGAATGAGTGGGGGTCAAGAGTTTCCATTCATCCTAGTCTCATTCTCTACACTTAGCCATTTTCTATGAGTTGCTCCCATGGTTACTCTCTAGCTTCATCTTCTTCCTCAATTGCAATGGTTCAAGTTTCGACCCTCACATGAGATGTGAATCATGAAGCATGAACACAAACTTGCGAGCTTTTAACATCCTCTACTTCACCATCCCACAACAAACTAGCAATTTGGTGTGGTGTGTTTCAACACTAAAGGAGTTTTGTGTAGAGTTAGCTTGGGCTAGAGGAACTTCGGGAGGATCGTCTTTGGCGCGAAGATTACGAAGGAGGTTCATTCAACTCGAAGACGAACCTTGTAGAGTCGCATGGACTTCAACCCAGAGCTTTAGAAGAGAAGGACTCGAACTACAAAGGTTGTATGTATAAGGCTACGGTAGCGCCCCGGCAGTCAATCCGAGGCCAAACGCGGAACAAAAACTTTTCAAACCGGCGCTAACGTAATCTTAAAACCCGGATCGTTCCATTAACCCTATACTAGTAAACTGTAAAAGGAGTTTAGAGATTATACCGATCGATCCGTGTCCTTCGGTCTTCAATCACTTTCCTAGCTCCTCGCCGGCTGCCCCGAACAAGTCCGCTCACCGGTCTCCTTCGTCGAAGACGATCCACCTTGAGGATTCTTAATACGGGCTCCTGCTTCAAACCGAAGCAACTCGGGCATCCAGTTTACTAGCCTAGTTACCCAAGGTGAAGTAGAGATAGTGTGTGAACATTTTGTCTCAAGGCACCCAACGACTTGGGTGGAGGTAAATGAAGTTGCCAAGCGAGATGTGAAGAAGTGAGCAAAGGTTTTTGGCTTTAAGTAAAATTTGGGCTCGGCCATTTCTCCAATGGTGCTCTCTGTGGAAATCGAATGGAAAAATGGTGGGCGTAGAATAAGAATAAATTAATCAACAAAAGAAAATCCCACCAATATCAACAGCTCCCCAACACAAATATCTCAACTAAATATCCTAACTCAAAAAAAACCAATTAATGCTCAAGCAAGACTTACCACCCACCATGGCCCATGAAATTCTCACTGCCAAAATAAAAGTCCACGAAATTTCCATGCACATCAAAATACCAACAGCAGCCACAAAATGGCCACGAAATTTCCTAGCCCAAAATTAAACCAAAAACCCATTACTCACATTTTCAACATTAAAATATTAAACCAAATATTTAAATCGGAAGAAAAGAAAATGGCAACTTCAAAAGTAAACTCATAACGAATTACAAGAATACCCTTCGTCCGTATAAACATACCTACATCCGTATTCCGACTGAATACGAATACAACAAGACGGAAATATTCCAATAATCTAATATTAGGATCCGGCTTAAACCAAAGCCCACTAGTATGATCCGTCCGATCATGATCCGTGCACAAGTGCACATATATAATCGAACCCTGCTATAAAACCATACGGCCTCTACAATGTTTCGCCTAAACTAGGGAAACCCTCTGTGTGGGACTCTAAAGACTCGTCAATACGCTGGCAGTGGGTTTAACCACAACCACGTCAGTGGCACTAGCTGTACGTAACGGCTACCCAGGTATAGAGCGAAAGGGAGGCCGACGAGCGAACTCATCGTGAAACCCTACTGAGCCTATCTGTGACAATCTCCATACAGTCCGGTCTGTTTGTCTATGAGTATCGCATATCGGGCCTAGGGGGATGGTAAATGTCAGACCCCCAATAGCGGTATAAGTCGTGTCGGAGTGTAGCCCAGAACACCTTGAGAAACTAATGGAATACCTACCAGTAAATCTCACTTGCCTTGGCCAAGGACTTTGTGTAATGGCTCTCCAAACACAGCGCGATATCAACCCCCAATACCGGGAGAGACGAATCCTGTCTAAGCACCACTGCCTCCAAGTGTTTCGGGACTGCACCCAACTACTACCTGTTTGCACGACTCTTTTGAGTCATGGTAGGGTTGCAATCAAAGAATAGTAGGAACACACTAGAGGCAAAGTAGGAGTGTCAGGTCAATGGACTAAGCTGTACTCATGTCACCTAGGAACTGCTCCTGATGATAGGTTTAGTAACAATCGGCAGTACCCATGCGAGTCCGTCCAGTGTACTCATAACCCAATGAGCACCTGTATATTATCTTAGGTGAACCAACTAACACCAATGGCTTGTAAGGCTGGCCATCGCCCCTCGTCGTGGTCTCGATCATTATACACTAGTCTACTCTCGGAGTATCGATGCCCAGTCTCGAAACACCCACGACTAGGGACACTTAAAGGATGTGCTTATAGACTACCCAACTCTCACGTATATGATCGCCATCATACTGCTAGAAGTCAAGCAAGAATTCTATGGGCTCTATCAACGTGTAATAGTGATCTGTAATGTCACCTGAAGCATGTACACGATGATAGAGACAAATCAGATAGCATACTATCATCTCGAGTAAGACTGTTCTACCGGTAAAGGACCTCCCTCAATCATTGCAATCATGTGCCTGCGATCCAATAATTGATTTTGAGGTCACTATAGCCAACAATCTCCCACTTGCACTTAAGGCTAATTATTTCATTGTCGCATACTCACAGCCCGTGTCATACCAAATACCCAACTTCTCTACTGATCAGTCTCACAAAGCTCGTTTTTGAAACTATCGCTTTCAAGAAACAGCCTCAGTTAGTGGATCCGCTCTAAGGTTTCTTTCTATATCTCTATTTATCTCAAGTTCGCGGAGAAAGCCATCTCCCAAAATGAGCAATACCTGTCTTAGAATACGTCTGGATATCTGATGGGCCCCAGTTCATAAATGAAATCCAAATCCAGCAAACTTCTTAGACTGTATCGTCAACTTAATTTAATCAGTATCCCGTGCCATGCCTCCCTCAGTATCCGCTTGGACCACCTGTTCAAAATACTGTCCCTCGTCAGAGGGAAAACTATAACTCTGACAATCACTCTGTCATCCGGGTCACCTTGGAAGCCTGGAATGATAACCGTCTCGCGAAGGAGGCTGTCGTTATCATATCCCTAGAACATATCCCTTATATTCTAAAACTACTTCCGAACGTTTCTCCAGGATTGGATTAATACATCAACTTATTATATCTAGTGCAAAAACAACATTTGGTGTGGTACTTGACATCTCATGATTGACTTATTTGCCTAAGCAAGTGATATGCCAATCATGTACATCCCTCTCCCCTTAGTGTGTAAGACACCTTTAGAGAGGGTGACTCCATCACCTGCAGGTTCACTACCATGCTAGGAGTCGTCTATTCTAAAATACCTTTAGAATGCTGTCTAAGTACCAAGATTGGGAAACTACCCTAATCTAGATCTAAAACAATAGATCTAGTAACCAGAATGTCTGATATTATATCCATATCCGATGTGGAGAAACCACTGTGTGACAACCAAAGTATAACCGATCGTATTATAAGAATTTCACTTCCTGCTCTGTGTATGTCATCCAAATACCAGGACATCACACCCTACTACCTTCTTAACAGATCCATCCCCTATTCTGATGAAGTCAAAAACCTATGACTATCACATCAAAAATAAATGATCTATCTCTGCTATATCTGCTTTAGTCTATAAATAGACATAAGCTACTTGTCCACTATACTTCCGATGCTCCCACTGACTATAACAACCCTCTGGAAGAGTCATATAAACGTGCACTTCTAAAGCTAGTTTAGAACGATGCTATACTTATCCTCCTGCCGGGTCTCATAGTCTGGAACAATAGCAATAGAAAGTTTGGATAAACAAAAACCTCTCTGCCACCGTCTTTGAGGATACCGAAGTACCTCTCGGGCACCTGAGGTTAACCACCATATCTGCAGAGTGGCTAATGGAATGTCAAACCCGATTGAATCTTTAGGTCCTATTAAATTTTCAGTAATCATTTGCGATTCTGGAATCACTTCCAGTTCTACCATACTCCCACTACTGTTTTCTGAAAATGTCCATTTTACTAAAACCGTGGTGAGCCAAGAACAATATCACTATTGATCTTCCAGATGGTAGAAAGTTAACCCTCGTCATAGCCTGGGTTAACCCACAAACTACCATTATAGAAACGTGTCTTGAGTTATCCAGAATCTAGTTTTGAGCATAAGCCGGACAACTCCATATACCTTAACATCGTTAAGGTATGATCCATTCTATATAGAATATAGAAATAGAATCACTGATTTAATTGGAACTAGATTCAAATCATGCAGCTGTCTCCAGTGCATGTCAACTAAATGGAAGGATGCCGATCAACATTACTCAACTTAGGAGTGCATCCAGATATGAGTAACCTGAGAGAGAAGCAAGTTCTCAAAACCATTACTATCAACTGAATACCAAGCACAAGTATCTACTTCTTCGATCACCTTGAAGAATACTGATACTAGCAACTCATGGTTCTCTACTTTATTCTTCTAACTATAACTTCTCAAAACTTAGACCCGGTATTTCTACGAAACACTTGTCTAAAAACTAGAGAAGTCACAAGTAAACAGAATATAGTACAAGTACAAACCCCTATGTCCTAATGGACACTGGACAACATACAATACTTTGTATAAGTCTCCAGAGTAGATAGCTCAAACCCTGTGCATCGTAGGTTGAAAACTGTACTTTGGTTAAGAAGAATTACACCGCTATTTAATGCTCCTTACCTAACTATCAACTGATATAGGTAAATGTCATGGACATAATTTCAAAAAGTTATATCTCACTTTATAAAAAAAAAAATACAGATATATCAGTTTGAAATTGGTGCATAACAATGGATATTCAAAACCAAATATTTGCTGTCCGGTAAAAACCCAGGCGATTTCCTCAACTATCACCAATTACAACGAATCCCGATATATTGAGGATGATCACCTAATTCCCAATAACTTACTCCCACTCATCATCTGTAAAACCAAACAGATGTGAGAATCAGACCTGGTAAATACATATCCTGGAGTAAGGATCTAATTGGGAAATCAGTTTTCAATTAACAACGCATAGTGAAACTGAAACATGAAAAATTTTTGAAAGGGTATCCAGGTATTCGTAGTAATGCCTCTTCCATTATCAGGCTCATGACTGTAACCGTATATACGCGGTTTGGTCCTAAATAATAGCAGTCACAATTTACTTTGCCCACTTTCTGATCCCTTTATTTGTCTTTACTTATTACCATCTGTACACCACACTTAGGCTAATTGGTTTTCTTCCTTCCCCACCTTTCGGCACATGTCTATGGTTTTGAAGAAGACTATCCAATAAGCGCACTAGGTGTACCCTCTCCTAATCCTAGGAGCCCTCACAACCTGAGAGAAGGTAAAGAGAAAAGACATCCGAATAATCCTATTTAATCTCTCCAGAACCAGAATCCATCCTCGAATCTGGAACAAGTTCCTTCGAGTTCGTATGTAACTATACGATAGATTTATCCAATGGAAGTGGATGTTCGTAGTGATACGAGGTGTTCTGGAGAAATGCAAAGGGTAAAAGAAGGAGTGGAAATGATGTATGCAACTCAGACAATCCAAAAGCCAGTGTTTTAAGAAAATTCGGTTAACTTGGTCACTGAGTCATAGTCTAGGGTCGGGACATGGTCGATGCCAAAGAGAGAGAGAGAATAGAAACACTCTGCGTGCACTCTAACCTAGATCAGAATGGTTAATCACATTATCTTATCAAGATGTCTCCCTCTGTATCCTCAAATTCTCTTCCAAACCTGAAAGAAGAATTAGTCGGGATCACCCGAGGAGTAAACCGACTCATCAGTGAGAATCGGGATCCAACTATCATCGCATGATAACGTGATGGAATCCACTCACGTTATCACACTCCAGAATGTATGCTCATGCCTGGAATGTTTCAGTTTCTTTAGAAACTCCCGATGTGATTTTTACCCCATGCTCTTCTGACCTTGATGAAGGCCAACATATCATAAGTCACATATCAAGTTCTATCCGTCATTGTCCAGGTTAATTTGAACCCACCCATACATACCCTTGACGAAGGCCAAAATAGTAGTACAACTGTCTCAAACCAACGCATCTATCGATGCAACAGAAAAGTAACAAATAGTTACCATACACTATGCCTTGAAGAAGGCCAACATACATAGCATGAATTCTAAGTTCTACCTGTCTGAAATGACGGAGGGCTACGAATGGTTTTTGGCGAAAAACCTTTAACGTAATGAACTTGATATCATTGAAGGAACCAGATAGCTTTTTATAAATATATAGTGGCGAAAACCTTTGCTAAAAAGGTCACTCCGGGTGAAGGGATCTCGGCTCTTTCCTCGTGGAATGAGATGCGGGATATTCTAAACTGAATACCGCGATGCAAAGCAAAAAGTAATCGACTATAGTGATGTTATAACCCTGACGCAAACCTCTGTCCAAGGGGTCACTCCCGATGAAGGGATCTCAGCCCTTGCCTCGTCGAATGAGGTGCTGAATATTCTTAACCGAATACCACTGTGCAAAGCAAAAGAGAACGTCCTTGTAATAACAGCTTTTTGAAAATTTTTCCAACAATATCGAATAGGTCTGTTTTCCTTGCATTGATCTAAATCAACGAAGTCCCATCAATTAATCACACCACAAAAGAACGAAAATATAATGTACGTATATGCCATCCGCATTCGCCACTGGGTCCCGTCATCACCCGTTAGCTTACTTAACTAACGACAGAGCGGGGAATGGACTAGCGCGGGTGAAAAACATATACAACATCTACCAGTATATATATCAATATATAATAATCGCTCCAGGCATGATAAATGCAACATCACAGATAAGTAATAACATCACAGAACAATACAGATAATCTGGGAGCCCCGGGTTTCCTTTGAGCCGCAATTGAAACCTGAAGTTCCCCTGGTCGTGTTGATAGCCTATGCAATGAAAACCTAGACCCCTATGAGTGCGGCATGTTACCCGCCAAAACCAGAAGCGAAGCAGCCCCCTTCAGCAAAGTGAATGGGTCACCCAGCACTTCACGGAATTCGGTAACATGAGCACCCCTCCTTGGGTCAGCTTGTACCCCCTACGAGTGCGGCAAATAGCCCATCAATTCTGAAGTGAAGCCCCCTCCTTCTCGACGCCATGAGATGCGAACCTGTTACCCTCTAGAACCCAGCTATCCGTGCACTCCATCGCGGGGTAATCCTAGTACAGAAAAGAAAATATGTACAATGGTGACATCGACCTCAACCCGGTCGTGCCCTAAAAGAATAATATAAAACAGGCAGTGACGGCAGTCCATAAGTCTGACGCTCGCCCCGCGATATCAAATTTACGAATAAAACTAAACTGTACTAACATTTCACCCAAGCTATCCACCATGACAAATCTGCAACATTACAGCACAACACAGAACATCAACATGAATGTCACGTTCGCAAACCCATCTAAAAGTACTATAGCAATTAGACAAGTTGTACCGCTCGAAAGACATTCACGGTAGCAGATAGAAATGCATGTACTGTAAACTTTAAACAATGTTAGAAATATCAACTTCGAAATAACCCTGAATTGCCCCAAACAACTAGATAAATCCATATCAAAACTGGGCCAAACTAGCAATACCACTGAACCAATATTCCAGAGGCTAAATGCTATTGGGGTGAAGAAAATGTGAGAACTAGAATTTTGGCTTGGAGGAAAAATTAAGCTTGCTGGAAAATTGCTCGGTCAAATGGAAAAAGGTTCACTGTGGATTTTTGCAAGCGGTTTTGGTGAGTGTATCAAATATTAATTAACATAAGAAATTACCCACTACCAAAATCCACAGCCACCTATCATATTCCCTCAGCCACGAAATTTCTAGTAAAAGGAAAAAAATCCTCACAAAAAAATCATTGGTATTCTTTCGGGGTTGTTTCAGTTTTGATATTTTAACATCATCTAAACAACTACTATGTGGTTAATGGGTTGGCTCTGATACCATGTAAGGCTACGATAGTGTTCTGGCCGTAAATCCGAGCCCAAATGCGGAACAAAAGCTTTTCAAACCGACGCTAACGTAACGTTAAAACCGTGATCGTGCCATTAACCCTATACTAGTAAACTGCAAAAGGAGTTTATAGATTATATCGATCGATTCACGTTCTTCGGTCTTCAATCTCTTTCCTAGCTCCTCGCCGGGTGCCCCGAACAAGTCCGCTCTCCGGTCTCCCTCATCGAAGACAATCCATCTCGAGGATTCTTAATACGGGCTCCCGCTTCAAACCGAAGCAACTCGGGCATTCAATTTGCTAGCCTAGATACCCAAGGTGAAGTAGAGATAGTGTGTGAACATTTTGTCTCAAGGCACCCAATGATTTGGGTGGAGGTAAATGAAGTTGCCAAGTGAGATGTGAAGAAGTGAGCAAAGGTTTTTGGCTTGAAGTAAAATTTAGGCTCGGCCATTTCTCCAATGGTGCTCTGTGGAAATCTAATGGAAAAATGGTGGGTGTAGAATAAGAATAAATTAATCAACAAAAGAAAACCCCACCGATATCAACAGCCCCCCCCATCAAAAATATTTCAACTAAATATCCTAACTCAAACAAAACCAATTAATGCTCAAGCATGACTCACCACCCACCATGGCCCATGAAATTCTCACTGCCAAAATAAAAGTCCACGTAAATTTCCATGCACATCAAAATACCAACAGCCACCACAAAATGGCCACGAAATTTCCTAGCCCAAAATTAAACCAAAAACCTAATACTCACATTTTCCACATTAAAATATTAAACCAAATATTTAAATCGGAAGAAAAGAAAATAGCAACTTCAAAAGTTATATACATACCTACATCCGTATTCCATCTGAATACGAATACAACGAGAAGAAAATATTCCAACAATCTAATACTAGGATCCGGCTTAAACTAAAACCCACTAATATGATCCGTCCGATCATGATCCGTGCATAAGTGCACGTATTTGATCGAACCCTGCCATAAAACCATACGTACTCTACAACGTTTCGCCCGAACTAGGGAAACCCTCTGTGTGGGACTCTAAGGACTCGTCAATACGCTAGCAGTGGGTTTAATCACAAGCACGTCAGTGGCACTAGCTGTACGTAACGGCTACCCAGGTATTGAGCAAAAGGGAGGCCGACGAGCAAACTCATCCTGAAACCCTACTGAGCCTATCTGTGACAATCTCCGTACAGTCCGGTCTGTTCGTCTATGAGTATCGCATATCGGGCCTAGAGGGATGGTAAACGTCAGACAGCCAATAGCGGTATAAGTCGTGTCGGAGTGTAGCCCAGAACACCTTGAGAAACTGTTGGAATACCTACCAGTAAATCTCACTTGCCTTGGCCAAGGACTTTGTGTAATAGCTCTCCAGACACAGCGCGATATCAACCCCCAATACCGGGAGAGACGAACCTATCTAATTGCCACTGCCTCCAAGTGCTTCGGGACTGCACCCAACTACTACCTATTTTTACGACTCCTTTGAGCCGTGGTAGGGTAGCAATCAAAGAACAGTGGGAACACACTTAAGGCAAAGTAGCAGTGTCAAGCCAACAGACTAAGTTGTACTCATGTCACCTGGGAACTGCTCCTGACGATAGGTATAGTACAAATCAGTACTGCCCCTGCGAGTCCGTCCGGTGTACTGATTGTTGGCTATAGTGCCCTCAAGGCAATTATCATAGTCGCGGACTTGTGATTATGATGACTGAGTGAGGACCTATACCGATAAAGCAGTCTTACTCTAGATGATAGTATGCTATCTGGTTTGTCTTTATCATCATGTACATGTTGATAGAGCCCATAGGATTCTTTCTTGACTGCCAGCATTACGATGGCGATCACATACGTGGGAGCTGGGAGTCTATAAGCACATCCTTAAATGTCCCTAGTCGTGGGAGTATTGAGACCGGGCATCGATACTCCAGTGTGGACTAGTGTATACTGATCGAGACCCCGACGAGGGGCGGTGGCCAGGTCTCACAAGCCATTGGTGTTAGTTTGTTCACTTAAGATAGTATACAGGTGCTCATTGGGTTATGAGTACGCTAGACGGACTCGCCGGGAACCTGCTAGTTGGTATTATACCTATTGTCAGATAGCAGTTCCCAGGTGACATGTGTACAGGTTAGTCTGTAGGCCTGATATTGTCATTTGTCTCGTGTGAGTTCCCACTGTGCTTTGATTACTACCCTACCACGGCTCAAAGGAGTCGTGCAAACAGGTTTTAGTTGGGTACAGTCCCGAGCCACATGGAGGCAGTGATCAGATCGTCAGGGATTCGTCACTCCCGGTATTGGGGGTTGATGTCGTGTTGTGTACGGATGGTCATCACCATAAATCCGTGGCCACGGTGGATGATAATTATCGATCCAGGTTCGATAGTTTCTCAGGTGGTGATAGGTTTCATACCGACACTAAATGTCGCGTTGTTGGGGGTCTGACTTTATCCACCCCCTTAGACTCGATATGCGATACTCTTAGATGAACAGACCGGACTGTGCGGATATTGTCACTGACAGGCTCAGTAGCGGTTCAGGATGAGTTTGCTCGTTGGCCTCCCTTTCGCTCAATACCTGGGTAGCCGTTACGTATAGCTAGTGCCGCTGACGTGCTTGTGGTTAAACCCACTGCCAGCGTGTTGACGAGTCTTTAGAGTCCCACACAGAGGGTTTTCACGGTTCAGGCGATATGGTGTACATGAGGTATGTTGATACATACAGATGTCCAATTAAATATGTGCACTTGCTGCGCAGACTTTAATTGGACGGTTGATAATACTAGCGGTTTAGGATTAAGCCAGTTTTTTAAATCAGGTTTTGATTTAATAATTTATATATGTATTTGTATATACGTATTCTAGTATTATTGTTCATTATTCGTTTTCTCTCTCGGCTATTCGTATTTTGGTACGAATACGCGTATATGTATTTCGGTACATGTACCGGGAAGTATTCCGTATTTTATACGGAATAGCTTCTAGAAGATGCCACCTTTTTTATTCATTTTCTTTTTGAAATTCAATTAAGAAATGAGGTGGAAAAGGTGAGTCAAAGCTTGGCATGAACTTGGTTTCAAGGTATGGTTGCATTTGTTTATTGTTTTAATTAAAAAAAAAGGAAATTGTGGGGATTTTTTTGGGGGGTGAGAGGGAGAGGGGCCATCCACTTTAGATGGTGGGGGGTGCTCATTTTCACATGATGATTAATTTACATGCTAGCTCTCTCTCTCTCTCTCTCACTCTCTCAAGTTCACAAAAAGCCTTAGCCATTTTTAGCTCATGCCAAAGCTTCATCATCTCCATTCATCTTCTTGAGTTACTCCATGGAGCACATGGTTGAGAGAAAATCATAGTGACACACTAGTACACCCCCACTTTCCATAGCTAGCGACTTTGGAGCGTCGGTTACCTCGTTTGTCAAGGTTGGAGCTTGCGCCGTTTCCCTCGGGTGGATCATCGGAGACAAAGGAAGACCGGCAACCAAACCACATCAAGGAGCTGCTAGGAGCTTGGAATGAAGACCGAAGGACACGGATCAACTCAGTATAATGATTCTAACTCTTAGTTAGCTCGCTAGATTATGGTTTAAGGTCGATCCGTATATCGGGTAACGGTAGCGCCAGTTTTAGAAATTTTTATTCCGCATTTTGGCCGCGTTTCGACGGCCGGGGCGCTGTCGAGACCCTTCATGGTATCAGAGTCACCCTTTAAACCTATTACTAGCTTGTTTAGACATGCTTAAAAGATCGATCGACGGATTTAACCGAAATCATGATTTCAATTTTCTGTTTGCTGTCGTTTTTAAAAAGTGTTCAAAAAATTATTTGAAGTAGCTTAAAAATCCATGCAGGCAAATATAAGGCTATAAAAAACATTTGAGCTCATGATGCCACTAAAGTGCCGCGGATTCGCCGCGCTAACCCCCTTTTGGCGGCGGATCCGCGGCCATTTATTGGCGACGGGCCTCCAAATTTTCACTGTAGCTCAGAGACTTGGAATTGTGATTTTTGTGATATTCTGTTTTGGCACATGTATCAGTAAAGTGTTGTTTTGTTATTAGGGCTAATTTGGAAATTTAGTTGATCGATATTTTAAGTGGGCGTTTGACAGTACATACATTTCTATCTGCGTCCGTGAATATCATTTGATCGGTAAACTCGTCTGATTGCTATATGTCTTTTAGATGGGTTTGCGAACGTGACATTCACGTTGATGTTTTGTGTTGTACTGTGATGTTGGTTGGATCGTCGTGGTGGATAGCTATGGTGCAATGTTAGTACAGTTTTATTTCATTTGTACATTTGATATTGCGGGGCGAGCGTCCGACATGTGGACTGCCATCACTGCCAGTTTGTATATTATTCTTTTGGGGCAGGACCGGGCTGAAGTCGATGTCACCCTTGTATATTATTTTATTTTCTGTACTAGGATTACCCCGCGGTGGAGTGCACGAATAGCCGGGTTCTAGAGGGCAACTGGTCAGCATCTCATGGCGTTAGGGCGGAGGGGACCTTACTCTAGAATTAGCGGGCGATTCACCACACTCGTATGGGGTATAGGTGACCCAGGGGGGGTGCTCAAGTTACCGGATTCCGTGAAGTGCTGGGTGGTCCATTCACGTTGCTGAAGGGGGCTGCCTCACTTCTGGTTTTGGCGGGTAACTTGCCACTCTCGTAAGGGTTTAGGTTTCATTGCACATGCTATCCACACGACATGGAACGTCTTGTCTCACTTGCGGCTCAAGTGAAACTCGGGGCTCCAGATTATCCACTATTTTGTATTGCTTCTGTGATGTTTTTGTGATGTTGCTTTATATCATGCCTGGGACGATTGTTATATATTTATATATATACTAGTAGATGTTGTATATGTTTTGCACCCACGCTAGCCCAGTCCCCGCTCTGTCGTTAGTTAAGTAACCTAACGGGTGATGACGGGACCAAGTGGCGAATGCGGATGGCATATACGTACATTTTATTTTCGTTCTTTTCTGGTGTGATTAATTGATGGGACTGCATTGATTCTTATCAATGCAAGGATAAAATAAACCTATTTATGATGTTTTTGGAACTAAGTTTTTAAAAACTGACATTACATACGTACACTTTTACTTTGGACAGTGGTATTCGGTTATGAATATCCAGCACATCATTCGACGAGGCAAGGGCCGAGATCCCTTCATCGGGAGTTACCCCTTGGGTAAAAGTTTGCGTCAACGTAATAACTTTACTATAGTCGATTACTTTTGCTTTGCATCATGGTATTCAGTTTGGGATATCCTGCACCCCATTCGACGGGGAAAGAGCCGAGATCCCTTCACCGGGAGTGACCTCTTTAGCAATAGTTTTCGCCACTATATATTTATGAAAAACACTTGGATTCCTTCAACGATAGCAAGTTCATTACGTTAAAGGTTTTTTGCCAAAAACCAGCCATAGCCCTCCGTCGTTTCTTTCAGGTGGTACCTAGTATTCGTGCTGCGTTTGTTGGCCTTTGTCAAGGCGTAGTGTGCGATAGCTAGATATTGCTTGTCTGTTGCATTTAGTTGCGATTATCTAGGACAGTCGTATAATCTTGTTGGCCTTTGTCAAGGGTTTGTACGGGTGGGTCTAGAGTAATCCACGATAATGACGGGTTGAACTTGACTTGTGGTTTATGATTTGTTGGCCTTTGTCAAGGTCATAAGCCGCTTGGGGTAAAAATCACATCGGGAGTTTCAAATATACAGGAAACTTGCCAGGTTTGCGCATACCTTCTGGAGTGTAGTGACTTGAGTGGCTTCCATCAAGTTATCATGCGATGATAGTTGGATCTCGATTCCCACTGATGAGTAGGATTACTCCTCGGGTGATCCCGACTAATTCTCCTTTGGGTTTGGAGGAGAATTCGAGGAAACAGTGGGAGCCATCCTGATTAGATAAAATGTTTAACCATTCTGATCTAGGTTAGAGTGCACGCTGAGTGTTTCTTCTCTCTCTCTCTGGCTGCGACTATGACCCGACCCTAAACTAAAACTCATGAAACCAAGTTAACCGAACCTTCTTAGAACACTTTGGCTTTTGGAATGTCACGGTGTCTCATACATCATTGCCACTTGTACATCACCTTTGCGTTTCTCCAGAACACCTCGTATCACTACGAACGTCCACTTCCATTGGATAAATCCATCGTATTGTTATATACGAACTCGAAGGATCTGATTCGAGGATGGATTCTGGTTCTGGAGAGATTGAATATGATTATTCGGTTGTCTTTTCTCTTTACATTCTCTCAGGCTGTGAGGGCTCCTAGGATTAGGAGAGGGTACACCTATTGAGCTTATTAGATAGTCTTCCTCCAAACTATAGGCAGGTGCCGAACGGTAGGGAAAGAAGAAAACCAATTAAGCTTATGTGTGGTGAACAGAAGGTAATAAGTAAAGACATATAAAGGGATTAGAATAATGGCAAAGGAAATGAGATCACCATCGTTCACGACGAAACCAGGTATACCCCTGCCACTCCTACATCCACTTTCCATTTCTCTAGGACACTCCGTATCACTATGGATATCCACTTCCATTGGATAAATCCATCGTATAGTTACATACGAACTCGAAGGAACTTTTTCGAGGATGGATTCTGGTTCAAGAGAAAAAGAATAGGATTATTCAGATGTCTTTTCTCTTTACATTCTCTCAGGTTGCGAGGGCTCCTAGGATTAGGAGAGTACACCTATTACGCTTACTGGATAGTCTTCTTCCAAACCTTAGGCTGGTGCCGAAGGGTAGGGAAAGAAGAAAACCAATTAGCCTAAAGAAGTTGTACAGAAGGTAATAAGTAAAGGCATAATAAAGGGATTGGAGTGAGAGCAGGTAAAGTATATGGTTACTGTCATGAATCAGGATAGTGGAAGAGGCGTTACTAGGAATACCCGGTTACCCCTTCGAAACATTTTAATGTTTCAGTTTCACTGTGCAATGTTAATTGAAAACTGTTTTCCCAATTAGAATCTAACTCCAGGGTAAGTATTTACCAGATCAGTTTTTCACATCTGTATGTTATTATAGATGGTGAGTGGGAGTAAGATATTGGGAATTGGGTGATTAGATCCTCAATATATCGGAATTCGTAGTAATTCATGATATTTGAGGAAATCATCTGGATTTTGACGGATGGCAGATATTTGGTTTTGAATATCCGTTGTTATGCACAATTTTCAAACTGATATATCTGTACATTTATTTTATAAAGTGAGATATAACTTTTTTTGATATTGTGTCTATGACATTTACCTATATCAGTTGGTGATTAGGTAAGATGCATTCAACAGCGGTGTAACTCTTCTTAACCATAGTACAGTTTTTCAACCTACGACGCACAGGATTTGAGTTATTGAACTCAGGGGACTTATACAAAGTATTGTATGTTGTCCAGTGTCCATTAGGACAAATGGGTTTGGTACTCATACTATACTCTATTTACTTATGACTTCTCCAGTTCTGGACATGTATTTTGTTGAAATGCAAGGTCCAGATATTCAGAAGTTATAGGAATATGAATAAAGTAGAGGACCATTTGTTGTAAGTATCAGGGTTCTTCGAGGAAGTCGAAGATGTAGATACTTGTGTTTGGTATTCAGTTAATAGTAATGGTTTTGAGAACTTGCTTCTTTTTCAGGTTACTCATATCTGGATGCACTCCTAGATGAGTAATGCTGATTGTCCTCTTTCCATTTGGTTGATATGCACTGGAGACAGCTGCATGATTTTGAATCTGGTTCCAAATTAAATTAGTGCTTTTGTTTCTATATTGCATATATATAGAATCAATTTATATCTTTAACGATGTTAAGGTATAGGGAGTTGTCCGGCTGATGCTTAAAACCAGAATCCGGATAAACTCAAGGCACGTTTCAGTAATGGCAGTTTGTGGATTATCCCGGGCATTGACGAGGGTTAACTTTCTACCATCAGGAAGATCAATATTTATATTGTTCTTGACTCGCCACAGTTTTAATAAAATGGATTTTTTCAAAAAACAGAAGTGGGAGTATGGTAGAACTGGAAGTTATTCCAGAACCACAAACGATTACTGGAAATTTAATAGAATCTAAGGATTCAATTGGATTTGATGTTCCATTAGCCGCTCCGCAGATTTTGGTGGGTAACCTTAGACACCCGAGAGGTATTTCAGTCTTCTCAGAGACGGTGACAGGGAGGTTCTTGTTTACCCAGACTTGCTAATGCTGCTATTCTATATTTTAAGACCCGGCAGGAGGATGAGTATAGCGTCGTTCTAAAACTAGTTTTAGAAATGTACGTGTATATGACTCTGCCAGAGGGTTGTTGTAGTCAGTGGGAGCAGCGGAAGCGTAGTAGGCAAGTAGCTTATGTCTATTTATAGACTAAAGCAGATATAGCGGAAACAGATCATCTAATTTTGATGTGACAGTCATAGGCTTTGACCTCATCAGAATAGGAGATGGATCTGGTAAGAAGGTAGTAGGGTGTGATGTCTGAGGAATCAGGATGACATGCACTTAATAGAAAGAGATATTCCTATACTACGGTCGGTTATATTATGGTTGTCACAAAGTTGTTTTCTCCACGCAGGATATGGAAATAGTATCAGGTTTTCTGGTTACTAGATCTATGGTTTTAGATCTAGATTTGGGAAGTATCCTAATCTGGGTACTTTGACATTAAATGGACGACTCCTGGCATGGTGGTGAACCTGCAGGTGATGGAGTCAACCTCTCTAAAGGTGTCTTACAGACTAAAGGAGAGAGGAATCTACATGATTAACATATCATTTGCTTAGGCAATTGAGTTAATCATGAAATGTCAAGTACCACACCAGATATTGCTTTTGCACTAGATGCAATAAAAAGATATATTATTCTAACCCTGGAGAAACATTGGGAAGCAGTTTATGAAGATAAGTGAATGTTCTTGGGATATGGTAATGGCAGCCTCCTTCTGGAGACGGTTATCATATGAGGCTTCCAAGGTGACCTGAATGAAAGAGTGACTGTCAGAATTATAGTTTTCCCTCTTTTGAGGGACAGTATATTGGACAGGTGGTCCAAGTGGATACTGAGGAAATGCAAGGCGCAGGATACTGATTAAATTCAGTGGACGATACAGTCTAAGTAGTTTGCTGGATTTGGAGTTCATTTGTGAACTGGGTCCCATCAGATATCCAGACAAATTCTAAGACACGTATTGCTCATTTCGGGAGATAGTTTTCTCGGCGAAGTTCAGATTAAGAGAGATACAGAAAGAAACATTGGAGCGGATCCACTCACTGAGGCTATTTCTCGAACGCAATCATTTCCGCAAACAGGCTTTGCGAAACTGATTAGTAGAGCGGTTGGGTGTTCGGTATCACACGGGCTGTGAGTATGCGACATCGCAATAATTGGCCTTAAGTGCAAGTGGGAGATTGTTGGCTATAGTGCCCTCAAGGCAATTATCATAGTCGTGGACTTATGATTATTATGATTGAGTGAGGACCTATACCGATAAAGCAGTCTTACTCAAGATGATAGTATGCTATCTGGTTTGTCTTTATCATCATGTACATGTTGATAGAGCCCATAGGATTCTTATTTGACTGCCAGCATTGTGATGGCGATCACATACGTGGGAGATGGGGGTCTATAAGCACATCCTTAAATATCCCTAGTCGTAGGAGTATCGAGACCGGGCATCGATACTCCAGTGTAGACTAGTGTATACTGATCGAGACCCCGACGAGGAGCGGTGGCCAGGTCTCACAAGCCATTGGTGTTAGTTTATTCACCTAAGATAGTATACAGGTGCTCATTGGGTTATGAGTACACTGGACGGACTCGCTGTCACGTCCCGAAAGTACGGAACATGACCGGCACTTAAACTACGAAACGTCTCGAGGCGTACGTAATCTAAGCAAGCCGAACACCCAGAAATCCAAACCAAGAAAAGTTGTAGAGTGAAGGAAAACCAATTTAATCAAGTAGTTTTAATAGCATAAGCCGAATTATGCGTTTTTTTTAAAAAAACATCAAATATTTCCCGAAAATTTCGGCAGAGTCTCCTTTATAAATACTGGCCCCCAAACAGGATACAACATGAATAGTATACGGAATCAATAAAAGGCATCCCCAAGCGGGAGCTAGCTCTTCGTCAATCGACGGTCACAACCACACAAGCAATATAATATACAACGCCAAGGGAGAGGATAAAAACTCAAAAGGAAACTCAAACCCACAAGAAATCCACAGAAATATAACGTGCGACTGTAAGGTCGAAAGAATAACATCATTGGTCTCTATCTCAAAATAAACACATGTTTGGTTGATGGAATTTCTAGATACAACGGAGTAATAATATACAAGGTATATAATGAGGGGTACGATACAAATAAACCGACCTACTAGCAAATCACCCAGAAAAGGAAGTAGCGCCAGCAGAGCCGTAATGAAACCTGTACGGCAAAACCTGCAAGAAACTGTGGCACAACGGGGGTGAGTTGCCAACTCGTGAGTAGAAAAACATCTACGAACAGAAACCGCATGAACAATGCTATTCTAGGTCATAAGATCATAATATATCCTCAAATATATATAACATGCAGCCTATAACAATGACTAGGGTAAATATCTAACCCCAAGTGTAATCCCATGTGCCCGTGTCAGTGCCTCAGGTAGCAATATATCATATGGATGATGTATGAATGCATGAAACAGAATGCATGTACTGAATAAAACTTCTTTCATAATTTAGTGAGATTTCTGTACTTTTAAAAGAGGTATCATAAATGAAATCAGCATAAACAGTGTCTAGCATCGACACAAAACATAAATCCCAATGTATCAATATCTCAGGATCTCAATGTCTCAATCTCACTATTCTGAGGATACCGTCGTGGTCTTGAGATTGATGGTAGGGGCCGGTCTGGATTGACGGCGTCCTAGATAGTGAGATTGAGACATTGAGATCCTGAGATATCGAGACATTGGGATTTATTTTTTGTGTCGATGCTAGACACTGTTTATGCTGATTTCATTTATGATACCTCTTTTAAAAGTACAGAAATCTCATGAAAATCCGAATCCAAATCCTTAATAGCATGTAAACAGTGAATATAGACATAAAAATCCATGAATATGGCATATCAATGAATAATACATGCATGAAGTTGCAAATAATATCTACAATGTCTAAACTAGTATATAAGGCAAATACACTAATATCATGTCTAAACAATTAGCTAACAACCTATGTCAAATGAAATAGTATTTTCTAAAGTGTTCGTGATATGGCAATTACCGATGAAGATGTGTGTGAGCCGGCAAGTAAGTGTACGTGGTACATACGCGTCGTCGGTAATGGTGCTGGTGTCCTAATAGCATGATATCAACAATAGAATATGAATCATAATGTAAGCAGGTGATGCGGAGCGAACAACAATAATGAGCGGGTGCTAAATACTAGATACAAGATAACAAATCTATATTTGATATAAATCTAGTCTAACAACTACACTAAACTAAAGGGCTAAGCTAATTGGCTACTGAAGGTAAGGAAACCGCCTAACCTCTGAGTCGATACATATACCTACATGTCTATGTTAGTCAGTGATCCTGCCTCAATAATATCACATCAGATACCATATCTATAATCAGACATTCCCAAGTCAAGATTGCGGATCAAACATCAATATATAGCTTGTACGTAAATCCGTCGTACGGCACCCTAAATCTGGGTACAGGTCAGTATCAAATTCATCAAATTAATCATTTGGTATCCTCTTTATCAAAGATCATAATCCGGGGTACTGATCTACGTCTAGTACAATACTAATATCATCAATCTAATCATGATCTGACTGCTGATCTACAACCTCATACAAACTGATATCATCATCAAATATCGTCATAAAGAGGTATACATCGCCTAATGTGACGTATTATGAATATCTTAACATATCTTATCTCATATCACGGTCACATGTCAACCATTCAATGTATAACACTATTCACATGTATCGTCGTCCCAAGATCTGCTATGATATCAGGACGTACCTCAAGTACGAATCCTGCCATATCACCGTTCTCGCAGTCTCAATCAAATCTTATCGACTCATCTCAAATCTCAAATACTATCCTCAAATCCAGTATGTGAGCGCATAGTCCCATACCACAATATAAGCACATATGAAAGAAGAATGTATGCAAATTTGGGTGTATGTGTAAATGTGGTGCAACCTCTACTCTAGGGTTTCGCAACACTAAACCTATCCAATCACACCTAAAATCTATCTTTATCATCAATAAACTCAACAATATAACCAATATATATGTGTGTATACGTATTCGTATACATCACCACGAATTGCGGGGGTGCTATACGCCATCCACCCGGTTTCTCCCCGTAAATATAAATCTACTCACCTGGTCATCGCTCGCCGGTGCCGACGTCGTCGCGCTTGCTTGTTGTCTCGAAGTCCACATGGGGTACCTACATATCATAACGCACCGTATCGCATTAAAACCAAATTCGAAATCGAAACGGCATACGAAAATCAAATCGGCACGCGTATCACGCATAGGTCAAAACCTATCGCCTACGCATGCAGGAATAGCCAAACCAACCCTCGATGTCGATGTACAAACGTCAAAGCATCAAAAAAAACCCAAACACACTCATTTGAGCATTCACGAACACTAATTATAATGTAAAATAGGTTAAAATTCACAAAAATCCTAAATTCACTTTAAAAGCCATTTTTCCGAAAATCTAGCAAGCAAAAATTACCTGTTTTAGTACAAAACTCGACGTTTAAACAAATCTAGCGGCTATAATACTTATTAAACATCTCAAATAAATCATACAACCCATTTCAAGAATTTAATATCATCAATTCTTATAAAAATAAAAATTCTAGTTTTGCAATTTATCTAATTTTAACAATTTCAACTAAAAATGCACAAAACAATAACTACGCTTGATTTTGCATTGCCCAAAGGCATTAAACCACTCATTATAATATTAATGATGATATAAAACCATAATTATATTTTAATCTAAAGCATTTAAATATTTTCCATAAACCCTAGTTAGCAAAATAACTTAATTACGACATTTTATAAGTAATGGTTTGTAATTAGCAACTAGATTAGTTTTCTATAAAACTTAAGATGTTAATCCACATCACTAAATCATGCACAATTTATCACAACACAAGTCCACAACAAAACCCTAATCTAATCATCCTCTTGAAAACCCCCATCTTTCAATTAAACCATAATTAAACTTATAATTAAGCTAGACTAAAGTATTTAGCAACAATTTAAACAAAAGGCCAAGATTTATACCTCATGAACCATGGATCAAACTTAAGATCTAGACCAACAATTTGAAATCCTTGCACCAAGATCCATACTAGATAGGCAAATGAGAAATGGGTAGGAGTCGGATTTAGATTTCGGTGAGGTTTTACTTTGATTTTTGACAATTTTTTTGATGGAAAAAGAGAGGAGAAGTGGAAAGGGGGGGCTGCTGTTTTACCTTGCAATTTTCGGCCAGGTTGGGTGTGTGGGGGGGGGGGTGAGGGAGGAGAGAGAGTGAAGTGGAGAAAGTGGGGAAAAAGTCAAAGTCTACTTTTACTTCTTTTCTTTTCTTTTGCAAAACAAGTGGGGAAAATTGAGGGGGGCTACTGAATTCAGCCAAGGGAAAGGAAAAATGGGGGTGTGTGAGTGTGGGTATGGGTGTGGGGTGATGGAAAATGATAAATACTATACCCCAAACATCTATTTACACTAAATTCACTATTTAAGCCTTTTTCTTCGATATTTTCTAACACCGTTTAACAATTTCATTTCAATTCAAAAACCACATGTTAAAATTTTGTTTAATGTGTTATGATGCACAAAATTTGTTTCAACTCATTCCAATTTGTAATTTTCCCTAATTAAATGTATTAGTGACGGCTTAAAATAATATTAAAATAATTAATTTCGGAAAAAATTTCAGAAAATTTGAAATTTCACCAGTGGCTCAATAAACACCAAATACTAGTAATTACATAGCTAGAATATGTATATTTAATTTTATAATAAAGATATTTGTATTTTGACTTTTTACAGAAAAACCCCCTTTATTTTACCGATTTTTCCGAAATTTCACCGAAACGATTTTCAAAACGTTATAATCATCCCCGCTTAAAGAAATTCGGTCCACGAATTTAATTTAAAACTCCCCCCAAATACTAAAACATCTAAGCAAAACCATCAAGTCGTCGGGGCTCCGAAATCATAAATACATAAAACAAATCGTAGCACAGCGCATGCGTATGAAAGATGAGCATATAACTCAAAATCAAAACTCCGTCAAGCATCCCGCAATCATCGGAGTCATGGTAAAGACACAAATGTCAAATCCAATAAAAAAACCAATATGATATAACTCGAAACTATACACGTAAATATCAAATCTATATATGTAAATATCTGAAGGAAATGCATGCCAAATCTCTTAAAATCGCTGTGCACTACGCATAACACTGCACAGTGGCGGACGTCTATCATAAGAAAATAACCATATACATATATACCTTTTTGTTTGAAATGTACGTCCCGCCGTTTTTGGAAACAATTTAGAAGGGTTTTCTTATTTTAAACGTTTCGTGTCATATCAGACACGTAAGTAAATACTGAGACTATAGCTCGCTTTTTGGAATTCCCTTCGATAGCTATCAATGCATGCAAACTACATTAAGGTACTGTCCTCTGACTAGTCCTGCTCAGTACTAAAACACATAGCAAATATCATAAAAATGTACTGCTCCATAATAAATCAATCCCAAAATATGCATATAAATACCATGTGCGTCTGGTACGCACGGAAATCAAAATCCATGAATGTTCCATACGTGCACACAGAAACAATATCTAAGTGCATCGGGTGTGTACGAAACATCTGTCAAGGGCAACAGGTGTGCCTGACAGCAAAAACGGGTGCATCTGACATGCACGAAGAATCTCGATTTAGTGCATCCGGTGTGCACCAAAATCGCATCTCAAAACATGCGCTCAACATGCGTGAAAATTCAGATCAGGTGCATCCATTATGCACAAAATCATGAAATCCAATATCAAGCGCCGAACATGCGTAAAATCAAATCAGGTGCACAAGGTGCACAAAACAAATATCGAGTATCACAATCGAACTCGAAGTCCAGTGCATCTAAGTGTACAAAATGCGTATCGCTGCACTGCAAGCATATGTGAATCATAGCGAGTGCAAAAACCAAACCGTGTGCGTATATACGCACAAATCAACTCAACTGAATGAAATCCATATAATCACAAACATGAGAAACCAAGGCACGAAAACTATCTCAAGTGCAACAACTGTGCAAAAATCGCAAATACTCAGCAGATGCAACCATGGTCCATGAAAACAAATATCATGAAACTCAATCATCAAAATCAATCATGGGAATAGATCGCCCAAAATACCGAAATCAAATATGGCAGAAAAGTCCCCGCTCAAGCACTTCCTCTAAGAACCTCTGGCCAACTGTCGTGGTCACTCATAGCACGTCTCATCGACGATCCTGAACTCTGTCCTGCCGGTGTGCGTAACATGACCACCCCTGGGTCCAAGTCTTCTCGTAATTTATCCCAGAAAGGTCCTATCGAGGTCTCTCCCAAAACTCATCTCTGTCGAACTGTCCGAAAGTCATCGTCCCTTACTAGATCTGTTCTCGTTCCGGAACGGCTGCATACTCATCGCGACTCCTTCTGGAAGGTATATCCCAGTACAATGTCTCGGCATGAGTATCGCATCTTTGATGTCGGCGGAGTGGAACGTCGTCTCATCAAGATCTCGTATGAACCTCTTACTCCACCTTCTCTAATGTCGACTGCTTCGGACTCGTCTCGTCGTGGCTGCATGGACTGAGCTCCTACGGCTATCCTCGTATCTAGAGCCTCCCAAGAAATGCATCTCACCACCTGGCATTCGAATGAAGTCGACCCATCCGATCGATTTGTCAAAACCTCATAATCCCCAAAGATCTTAACGTCTTGGGTACAGTTTAACAGTATCGAGTACGTACCACAGCATCGATGGTCCAGCCGTAGAAGGGCAAACCCAAGCCTCACTAATGGCGCCGCGGAACTACCGCAAACCCTAAGGTTCAAAGGCTTTCACACGGTCATTAAGTCGAGTTAGGGTTTCATTCTTCTAGAGGGCCCATAGAATTGCCTGCAAGCTCTTCCGAATACTTTAAACTTGGAATAACAGGTTTCTGACATTCGATCGTCTCTGTCGACTCTCAACATCTCCGCGTGAAGTCGTCTCTAGCTGGAATCAATCTATCTGATGACCTCGCATCGGGGTAGGTGAACGAATCGCATGTCCTAGTCATTCATCCTCGGTGACTAGCGACCTTCTATCATCTCTCAGTACCACTCATACTGCAATAGCTCCAACATCTGGGGCGATATCTCGTCGTTCGCAGCAATAACTGGCTCGCTCGTCTGCACGCTGAACAGTGCATCAATCATCATGAATAAGAAATACGCCAACGGTCATCAAAGTCTGGATGGCCTCTATCATTGGCTCAATCCTCTGGTATTGATCGGCACGTCCGAGAAATCTCGTAAAAGCGATCTGTCAAACGCTCATGGCGCGAAAACACAATCAGACGATGCCTCTCAATGCAATCATATGTCCCTGGAATCACTCCATGGTCAGTCCTCGTTCGTGACGAGCTCGTGCTGACCGCAACTCTAGCCATAGCTCTCCCTGCCCGTAATCATGGCAACAAAACCATCACCGGTACCGATGAGGCAAGATCAGGAATGAATATAATACTGAACAAAGAAATGTACATTCTAAGGCTCCTTAAGTGGAGTAGCGTATCGTAAGTATGCCGCGGAACATACCCACGGTACGTCACTCTACTTTAGTCACCTATTCCATCAACCAAGGGTCATCCTACGCTCCGTAGGTAAAACCTAACGCTCTGATACCAACTTTGTCACGTCCCGAAAGTACGGAATATGACCGGCACTTAAACTACGAAACGTCTCGAGGCGTACGTAATCTAAGTAAGCCGAACACCCAGAAATCCAAACCAAGAAAAGTAGTAGAGTGAAGGAAACCCAATTTAATCAAGTAGTTTTAATAGCATAAGCCGAATTATGCGTTTTTTTTAAAAAAAACATCAAATATTTCCTGAAAATTTCGGCAGAGTCTCCTTTGTAAATACTGGCCCCCAAACGGGATACAATATGAATAGTATACGAAATCAATAAAAGGCATCCCCAAGCGGGAGCTAGCTCTTCGTCAATCGACGGTCACAACCACACAAGCAATATAATATACAATGCCAAGGGCGAGGATCAAAACTCAAAAGGAAACTCAAAACCACAAGAAATCCACAGAAATATAACGCGCGACTGTAAGGTCGAAAGAATAACATCGCTGGTCTCTATCTCAAAATAAATACATGTTTGGTTGATGGAACTTCTAGCTATAATGGAGTAATAATATACAAGGTATATAATGAGTGGTACGATACAAATAAACCCACCTACTAGCAAATCACCCGGAAAAGGAAGTAGTGCCAGCAAAGCCGTAATGAAACCTGTACGTCAAAACCTGCAAGAAACTGTGGCACAACGGGGGTAAGTTGTCAACTCGTGAGTTGAAAAACATCTACGAACAGAAACCGCATGAACAACGCAAACCAAGGTCATAAGATCATAATATATCCTCAAAAATATATAACATGCAGCCTATAACAATGACTATGGTAAATATCTGACCCGAGTGTAATCACATGTGCCCATGTCAGTGCCTCAGGTAGCAATATATCATATGGATGATGTATGAATGCATGTACTGAATAAAACTGCTTTCATAATTTAGTGAGATTTATGTACTTTAAAAGAGGTATCATAAATGAAATCAGCATAAACAGTGTCTAGCATCGACACAAAACATAAATCCCAATGTCTCAATATCTTAGGATCTCAATGTCTCAATCTCACTATCCGGAGGATACCGTCGTGGTCTTGAGATTGATGGTAGGGGCCGGTCTGGATTGACGGCGTCCTAGATAGTGAGATTGAGACATTGAGATCCTGAGATATTGAGACATTGGGATTTATGTTTTGTGTCGATGCTAGACACTGTTGTTTCCTGATTTAAAATCAGGAAAGCTTCTGTGGAAAGCTTCTGTGGAAAGCTTCAAAAGGGGGTCACGTGCTTACTCGTGACTAGCGGTCACGTGTTGGCACGTGACACCTAAAAACGTCATTAAGGCAAGTTCAATTCCCTGACTGCGAAGAAGGAAAAGAAAAGCTTCAAGGAGAGTCACGTGCTCCCACGTGATCAGGGTCACAGGGCGACACGTGACGTTTAAATGCAAGCGTCAAAGGCACGTCGGGTAACTGACCAAGTCAAGAAAAAGGCTTCAGAAGAAGTCACGTGCTCCCACGTGACCAGGGTCACGTGTTGGCACGTGACGTTTAAGGCAGCAAACGCATTCTTCAGAACAACCAAAGAAAGAAAGTTCAAACAAGGATCACGTGCTCACACGTGACCAGGGGTCACGTGGTAACACGTGACGGCTGAGCAACAGAAGAGGGCAGAACGCAGAAAGAAAGAGGATCCTTCATTCCGAAGGGGGTCACGTGCTCACACGTGACCATGGATCACGTGGTCACACGTGACCGGCTTTCAAAGCCCATTTTATCAACAGAATTAAATTCTGAAAGAAATTCAGATCTTGCCAAAGGAACGCAACTATATGCATCCAATCAAGTCAAAGATTCAGAGGTCATTTATTTATGGAAAATCTCGGGTTTGGAAAGATTTCCCCCTTAAATTTAACCAAAATAAAAAGGGAGAATCTCTGGGTTTGAAATCCAACGGTGAATAAAATTCACCTAATAATCCAAAGGTCCAGAATGAACAATGGATGCAAATCAAATATCTCCATGAAGATTCGTCAAAAACTGATTGACTCGGCTGCTTCTCCTATAAATAGGAGCCAAGAGATACAAAAAAAGAGAACACACGCGCAGAGAAAGAAAAAAAGGGGAGAAAAGCTTTGATACTTGGAAAAGACTTCGATCTTCTGCGAAAACCCTAGGTAAGAAAGGGAAGGCCTTTTGAAAGAGGGGGAATTTAATTCCCAACAGAGTTTAACTCTGATACATAAAACAGAAGAGCACATTTCTTCTCTCTTTGATAGAGGATCTGCAAAGTGCACATCTCCCCTTTAGGTTGAGAATTTAATTCTCAATGGGTTGAGATCCTGCCATGCAGATCCAAAACATAGAGAGGGAACGCAAGCATGAGAATTTAATTCTCACAGAACTATAGGAATTCAATTCCTTTAAAAAAAAATAAAATAAAATTAGGGCTCGACCCCGTATCATGGGAATTTAATTCCTTTAAGAAACAGGGTTGAACCCTAACTAAGAATGTGGTTCTGTGGAAATAACAGGAATTTAATTCCCTCAATTATAATTCTTTAAAATGGGAAGTATAATTCCTTGAAAGCTTTTATTAAGGGTTGAACCCTCTTCAGTTCTCCACATAAACGAGGAATTTAATTCCTACAGAAAATTCAGAGTTCAACTCTACAAGTCTTCAAAAGGAAATAGGAATTTAATTCCTCTGAAATTTAAAGTTCGAGGAATTTAATTCCTGAAAAAAGGAGTAACAGATCCTCCGAGAAAAAAACATAGAGGTAGGGTCACGTGCCACCACGTGACCCCCCAAAAACCCCTACAGAAAGCCCCTTTGAGGCAGCACCCCACGTGACCCACGTGACCTTGGCAGAAACTCTAATATACAAGCATTTGAATGCCCGTCACGTGATGGCACGTGATGCTTTGAAAGAAATGGTAATTTCAGCAGAACAACTGAAGGGAGGGCGCTCTCACGTGCTGCCACGTGACCCTTCTTACCTTAGTGTTTAACACTAAAATTAAAACTCTCAAGCCCAGTGTTAAAACACTGTCGGGCCTTGGCATTCAATGCTGGTTAAAAAGCCTTATCGGCAGTGTTCAACACTGATCTGTTTTAGTGTTTAACACTAATTTGAGAAAGCCTTAGTACTGGTGTTTAACACCAATCATCTCTCAGTGTTGAACACTAACTCATCAATCTTATTCCCAGCGTTCAACACTGATTGCTCTGAAATATTTAACACCAGGCTTTGGCCCAATTGGCTAAAGGGATAGAGGCAAACATTCTCCCTCAATGGAACAACAAAGAGTCAATATTCCAGACCTGACTGGACTTAGCCCAAGCTGGCCATAAGTCCTCAATCTGTGATTAACTGAGCCGATGGGCTCATGACATAATCGAACAGTCTTGACCCAAATTGGGCCACGGACTATCTAATCCACCCCGGTTCTAGGGTACATCTCTTCACTCCTTTGATATTTGGCATTGTAATCCCTCAATGTCTTCAAAGAGGTGACGGGTCCCGAAGACCATTCATGACATGGACTGTGGGGTCCTTAAACCCATGCATGATACAAAAATTCCTGGTTACGTGGAACGTGGATAACGTCACTCTTTGACCCCGCGGGAAACGTCCAGAGCGGATCCTGGTCCTCGCAGAGCACGGCAGTGAACCCGTGTGAAGCATCCAGAGCGGAGCCTGGTCCTCGCCTAGCACGGCAGTGAACCCGTGTGAAGCATCCAGAGCACATACCGGACTGTGGAGTCCTTAAACCCATGGACTATGACGTCCTTAACCTTGACCGAGATGTCTTTAAACTACCCATGGACCGCAATGTCCTTAAACTACCCATTGACCGAGATGTCTTTAAACTACCCATGGACCGCAATGTCTTTAAACTACCCATTGACCGAGATGTCTTTAAACTACCCATTGACCGAGATGTCTTTAAACTACCCATGGACCGCAATGTCCTTAAACTACCCACAGACCGCAATGTCCTTAAACTAGAACAATAGAGCCCCCCCCTATATGCTCTTTTGTCGGATCTAAACGGTCCTGTTTAAGTTGATCTTAGCCTCAAAGATGGCTAACGCGTCCTTAAACCTTCAAGCAGACTGGACTATGAATCCCCCTAATTAACTCTGGCTCGAGGGTACATCTCTGAACTCCTCTGACATCCGCCGTTGTAATCCTTCAACGTCGTCAGAGAGGTGACGGGTCCCGACGGCCACATATACGATGGACCGCCACGTCCCTAAACTGGAACATTAGAGTCCAAACACTCTTTTGTAGGATCTAAACGATCCCGTTAAGTTGATCTTAGTCACAAAGTTAGACTAACGTATCCTTAACAAACGTTTGAGTTGATCTTAGCCCCAAGCATGGCTGACGTATCCTCAAACCAAACCCCCAAACCCAAATTTAAGATAATGCGGATTTGGACTAGTCCATGCCCTACGGGCGACGACATAACTCAGTCTCCGTAGACGATCCACGGGCAGTAAAACATAAAACAAAACCCACGACACGAAGTGACCATCTGGAGAAGGAGAAAGTTGTTACCGCAATGCGGTAGCGTAATTAACTGCAGGGGCTTGCGCCTGCAGGGAAGAGCGTCCCCACAATCAAAAACCCCTCAACGAGGGGGAATCTGACGAAGTCTGCTACATCGGTCGCATCCGCTCAAACCTTCGATACATGGTGCCATAAACCAACTTGGCATCTTCGGAGAGGTGAACGGATAGCATCAATTAGCATCTGCCCCGAATCTCAGCGCCAAGACATCGCAGCCTTGCGCGCCGTCTTTCGGAGGGGAACAGATTCTGGCACGCCCGGTGGGGCCTTTTCCTCTTTCCACTCCACACTTCGTGTGTCGTGATTCGCGAACCAATCGCGGTTCGCTAATAGTTGCCCTTGGGTTTCAAGATACTAAGAATTGGCGCCTTGCTTATTGTAGAAAGCAAAGGATCGATGGCTTCTACTTCTGCGAAATCCTCCAATTGCTCGAGCTGCAATCGCGACCAACGCTTTGCCTCGCCAGGAGGTGTAGCCTATGGACCCCAAGCTGCTTCGTTGTTCACAATGCCGGTGGACCAGGTGACTCAAGCCACTACCGGATTGTTCTTTGGGACTATACTCCCACCATCAAGCTTCACGGTGCCGGTGTTGACAAAGGAAGCGCTCAAGAAGTCGGTCTTTGATCGTCTTGCCCCTGCCGCGGCTCCTCTCAACGAGTCGCCCGATGCCAACGCCTCAGTCTTCTCTAGATTGGGCCAGAAATCCTGCGAACTCATCATAAGGCCTACAATCTCGGAGGAGGCTGCTTCTAAGAAAGTGGCCGCTCCTGCCCTCGAAATCGCCAAGGCGGCTTCTCCGGCCAAAAGGTCGGTCTTTACAAGGTTGACGGCTTCAGTTTCCGCTCCCGCTGCACAAAGGACATCGGTCTTTGACAGGCTAACACCGACAACGACCCCCCACCTACACAGGGGGCAAGACGAAGCCATTCTTATATCTGACTCTACGCCGTCTGCTCGACGTGCTCGACGTCGTCATTGGCGCCGAATAAGGAAGGCTGGGGGCAACTCCCCCTCTGGATTGACTCCACCAGCCCCGGCGGTAGAAGTTAATGCTGCTGTTCCAACTGGAAACAGCTTTGAAATGCTAAATAAGGTGCGAATGAATTCCCCTACCGCAGTGCTGAAGAGGTCTCCTCCCCCATCAGAAAAGGTTGTGGAAATAGAATCAGAACAGCCCCGATCTCCTCAACGGCTGTCTTCCAAAATCTATAAGGTTTGGCGGCGGGCCTGGGACTCAATCGTCGATCCAAACTTCTCCCGCCAGCATAAGAAGCTGAAGATCCAACCAAAAGCTGGTCACCAGACGAAAACCCAAAAGGCTGTTTGGACGCCCACCTCGACGGCCCCCTCAACCTCCATGGCTCATAAAAGGAGGGAGCCCGAAAAGATCCCTCGACGTGCAACGACGGCTAAAAGCAACAAGCCCGGACACCCTAAGTCTGGGGGCATGATGGTCCACACCGTATACATGGCCTCTGGAAAGGAGGAGAGCCGCACTTCTACAGGCCACCGACCGCTAACCCGATCCGTAACGAAATCCCAGGAGCAGCAACAAAAGCTCCAAGAAATGATGAATGCTATGGCCGCGCTCACCGGGCCGAAGGAAAACCCTGAAGCGTCCTCAGACGCACGCCGGGAGGAAGAAACCGACGCTGAATTCCTTCGCCGGACGCTGGAGAAAAGGGACAAAGAGGCTGCTGAACAAGCGGCCAACATACAACGGATGGGCCTTCTCTTTCAAGATGTGATAGGAATGATGATCCAGCAAGACTTACCAGCCGAAGATCCTCCGATTATTCTGGAGGACGACCGAGGAGAGACGTCAAATCCACCTCCAGCCCTCTCAACGGCCAAGGAAGAGACGATCTCTAAGGCTGACTTGGCTGACTATATAGCCCAGCAAATCCGGGTCCATCATGCAACTGAGGCAGCTGGTCAAGTCGTGAAAACGGGGCGGCCGTATCCAAGCTGGTACGATCAAATCAAATACCCGCAAGGCTATACGATACCGAAATTCCATGTGTATAAGGGGACCGGCAATCCTCATCAACACGTCGCCCAGTTCCGGGCCCTCTGCGGTAACACCGGCGGTGACGATAAACTGTTACTCCGGCAGTTCGTTGGCAGCTTATCAGAAACAGCATTCGAATGGTATTCAGAACTTCCGAACGATTCTATCAAAACGTTCGCTGAAATGGAGTTGTTATTCACTCAGCGGTTCGCAAGCGCCAGCGAGCGCACTCCAATTACTGCTTTGATTAACGCCAGGGTAAAGCCAGGCGAAACCTGGGTCCAGTACGCTATACGCTGGCGGAATTTGTGGTCGAGATGCGAGCAACGCATTGAGGAAGCACCCGCAGTGGGTATGTTCGTGGGAACCTTGGACCCCCACGCAACCATCTCCCAGTTTATGATGTTTTTTAAGCCAACCACCTTCCAGGCTCTAATTGACAAGTTGGCTCAGATGGACCAGATGGGTCATAGGCCACCTCCCCCGAAGTTGGAACCTCGGAATGATAAGGGTAAAGGAAGGGCCACCTTTGTCGCAAATGCCCAACAGCAACCTGACGCCCCAAAATCGGCAGATCAACTGGAAGAAAGACGCCGGTATTATAATGAAAAGATGAAGCGTCCCTACTCGTTCCCACGAGACAAGACGAGACGGTTATTTGAGCTGGCAATACGCAACAGACTTATTAACCTCCCGAATCCAAGGCGACCGCCACAACCCACCGAGGTGAATAACCCTAACTATTGCCCTTACCATCAAACGGTAAGCCATCCGATTGAAGATTGCTTCGTCTTCAAAGGATGGATCGAAGATCAATACCTCCAGGGGAAGTTTGTACTGTCCGAAAAGTGGAAGGTGAACCCGCCACAACCACATACTCCTAAAAAGGCAGACACACCGGGGGCAACCTGCTCCTTTATCGAAGAAGTTCCATGGGAAGTCGCGCTATCAACGAAGACCAAAAGGATGCTAAGAGACCTTCATGCGTGTCCTGCAATCGAATGGAAAGACCTTCTTGAACCTCGAATTATCGAAGGAGCAGTGAAGCCCCGCGCAACTACGGAGACTGCTGATAAGGGCCCAAATACTCACACCCAGCCGTCAAAAGCTTCGAAGAAAAAGAAAAAGAAATCCAAGAAGCCCGCGAAGCTTGGAGACGAGCGAACAAACTTGCAGAAGCAAATCGACGCGCTAGAAGAATATAATCAGAAGGCGCGAACTCCTGTCACACTGCAAGAGTTCCTCAGCCACATCTTTTAAAAGGACGATGATGGAGAAAACTCGTCGGGCGAATCCGAGGGATATACGGCAAGTTGCAACATGATCTCCCACTCGTTTATCGATGATGAGAAAACTCCTATCACTAAGAAGCTGAAGGCGGAACCCGAACCAGAGCGTACGAGGCTGACAACTGATATGATCAATGCCTTCCTAGACGAGATTCGTCTAAAAAGTAAAGCGGATCAGGAGCGCGAGATGGCAACATCAGGAGGAACCAAATGCGGGCGACTGAACGAAAGAGTTGAGCTACCCCTGCCAGAGCGAAAGGCATCCGAAATGGACAAGAAGATATTCAAGACAAGGAAAAGGTTCGCCAAAGCCATGTCAATGGGAATGAGGCTACCCCCCTCGGAAGGAAACACGCACGATGGGGCGGAGAAACACCCCGATTACTACGCATATCATCGGAAAGTCTCACACCCCACAGAGGAGTGCGACGCCTTCAAGATATGGTGGCAAGGATATGTTGCTCGCCGGCAACATTTCAAACGCATGAAGCGCAAGAGCCGTCGGGAGCGAAGAAGCGCTGTTGACGGACCCAACAGAATTACTGGCAACTGCTATATGGCTCATACCGAGGGATCGCAAGTCCTCACCTTTGGGAGCGACTCTGACGAAGAAGTGACTCTGGGCCCTCTTTTTGAAGAATCCGCGCTAAGGAAAGATGAGGAATCAGAAGCCTGCGGAAACACTCAGCTGCGCAATCGTACGCTCCCAGAAAAGAATCTCGGACCTACGAACAGAAAAGATAAGGGAAAGGAAAAGGTCACTGAAGATATCACTTTGGATGACCAAGTCGCGAAAGAATTGGCTGCCAAAGACCCTCCTAGGAGGAGTAAAGTGGACTATAACATCCTCGCGCATCTAAGGAAGCTACCTTCCCAGCTTAGCATTCTCGACGCCCTCCTATTATCAAAAGAAGCACGGGACTCACTAATTAAAGCACTACAAGAACCTGAGCAATTCTAAGCCTTTCTCGCCACCCAAAAGATGAGAGACGAACTGGAAGAAGTGCATACGGCCGACGTCACTTTCGGTGATGAAGACCTCCTTCTCGGGACGTGCGACCATAACCGTCCCCTGTATGTCTCCGGATACTGCCATGATATCAAGATAGGCAAGATCTTGGTGGATAATGGATCCTCTGTCAATCTCCTTAATGTTCGGGTGTTGAAAGAAATCTGCATGAGTGTGCAACATCTCGCTCGTGACAAAATCACTATTTCCGGTTTCGATTCACAATCGTCACGGACTCTCGGGTCCGTGATATTAACGCTACGCTTTGGACTTCTCGTCACGGACATCAAATTCCATGTCATTGACGCCAAGACCTGCTACAATGCCTTGCTCGGCCGTCCTTGGTTACACGAGTACAACATCGTCCCTTCTACACAACATCAGTGTATGAAGTATTTTAAAGATGGGTTCGAGTATACTGTGACGGGTGAGCTGAACCCATTTTCCGTGAACGAAGTCCGCAAATACGAGGATGCGAAATACTTCTTGCCAGACTTTGAGGATACAGAAAAGTGTCACGACTCGGAGAACAAGGCCGCCGCCACCATCCCTGTTTTCGGAAGCGATACCGAAGAAGAAGAAGAGATAGTTTATACGGGGCCAGCTCAACGCAACAACCAGAGGACGCCCATCCCCATACTGGTCTTCGGAAGTGATTCGGAGGATGAGGTCAATGCCGTATTCTCCAATCGGCTTTCAATGCAAGCACCCCTCAGCGATGGCCATAACTTGCAAATCATCATGGTACCGCAAGAAAACTATAAGGACCTCGACACGCTTCAAGCTCACAGTGTGCAAGAGCTGCAAACATTTTGCGTCCCCCCCAGGCGAAAGAGTGAGAAGATGATCCTATTCTATCGATCCTCAGAGTCGAAAGTAGAGAAAGAGATCTGGCACGGCGCAGATGCTGCATGCGACAGATTCCAACCCATACGACTGCCCAGATACTATACGAACGGATTAAAGAAGCTATTGAAGCGTCAAGGAGTACCCTTAAAACAAACTGTTCGACAGGCTCGGTTCTACAACAGGATTTGGGATGTCCCTGGAACCCAACGCAAATTGCCCAACGGGAAGATGGAAACACTCGGGCTTGGATACGCGAGAACCGGAAAACGAGAACAGGCTCATAACAGCTACGCTATATATACCTTTGACGAAGAAGAGGACGCCCTGTCAAGAGATGCCGATCCCTCGTCAAAACCAGACCCTGCGATTGAGGCACCAAGTCCGTCGTTTGAAGAACAAACGGGCAGGCCTATAAGGGAAGTGAGTCAGAAAGCTCGAGAAGACCACAGCCGCGAAACGGCCATCTATGAGAAGGCCAGGACGCAACGTCTATTTCAACAGACTGCAAAAGACAAAGACGTTCATCCTTGTCAACCCATCATGCGAAAGACCCAATGCGGAGACGGAAATAAGTCGAAAAGCGGAAAGAAGAGCCGACAACAACGACGCAGGATTAGAGGGTTACGTGATCGGGTACTGCACAGCTCGGATTCGTCCTTCATAGAAAAGATGAGTCGAGCGTACTCCTTCCCCCGAGACAAGACGGAAAGATTACTCAAGCTCGCCCTAAAACATCAGATGATCACGCTTCCAGAGTCTAGACACCCCGAACAAGCTAATAAGGCCTCTCGCTCGGGCTATTGCTCTTATCACCGGGCCGCAGGACATCCTACCGAAGACTGCTTCACCTTCAAGAACTGGGTCGAGGACCAGTACCAACGGGGCAGATTCGCTTTATCCAAAAGCTGGAGGGTAACGCCGCCACGAAAGCACGAACCCAAAGCCGCAAGAGCAAAACCGGATCCACCTCAGTCCTGGGAGCGGATTCGTACCTGTTATACGATTACGATATTAAAAGAAGAGCCCGAGAACATAGATGACCTTCCCCGGTGCTTTGAGAACAGCGATGATGAGATGATCTCAGAATTTCCGCCAGCTCCAAAAGAACTGGAAGACGGTATACATACTACCGCAGATAACCTCAGAAAGATTGAGTTGGGATCGGCAGAGGACCCGAGACCAACATTTGTCAGCGAGCTACTCTCTGAAGAGAGGGTGGCCGCGTTAAAGAACGTGCTTCTACGGCATAAAGACTGCTTCGCGTGGAACTACTCTGAGATGCCAGGATTAGATCCGGAGGTCGCTGTGCACAGATTAGCAATATCCCCAGACATCAGGCCAGTCAAGCAGGCACCAAGAAGGATGCGGCTCGAGCTTGAGATGAGCATCAACGCCGAAGTCAAGAAACTGATCGATTCTGGATTTATTCAAGAAGTCCAATATCCCGATTGGATCGCCAATATCGTCCCGGTGATGAAGAAGAATGGGACGGTGCGTATATGCGTGGATTTCAGGGATCTCAACAAAGCCTGTCCAAAAGATGATTTCCCGGTGCCGGTAACCGAGCTAATGATAGATAACACGTCTACTCACGAGATCTTCTCCTTTATGGATGGTTCTTCAGGATACAATCAGATAAAAATGCATCCCGAAGACCAGAAGCACACCGCTTTCCGGACCCCTTTGGGTGTATTCTGCTACAGGGTTATGCCCTTCGGTCTAAAGAACGCCGGCGCTACCTATCAAAGGGCCATGACAAAGATCTTCGATGACCTCATACATGACATCGTCGAGTGCTATATCGACGACCTCGTAGTAAAGAGCATGTCATATGAAGATCACTTAAAGCACCTAGAGACTGTATTTCAACGCCTTCGGCAATATAATTTGAAGATGAATCCCCTCAAATGCGCGTTTGGAGTCTCCTCGGGAAAATTCTTGGGATTCGTCATCCGACACCGAGGTATTGAAATAGATCCGTCAAAGATTAAAGCGATCATGGAAATGCCTCCGCCAAGAACCCTCAAACAGTTGCGGTCTCTCCAAGGGAAGCTCGCATACATCCGGCGATTTATCGCAAATCTTTCAGGCAAATGCCGCCCCTACAGTCACCTGATGAAGAAGGGAACCCCTTTCGTCTGGGATCAAAAATGCCAAGGTGCACTAGACGAGATCAAGCAGTACTTGCAGAACCCGCCGGTATTGGCCGCGCCGGTCAAGGGAAAACCCCTCATTCTTTATACAACCGCCCTCGAAGGTTCCTTGGGCGCATTATGGGCGCAAGAGAACGATCAGGGGAAAGAGAGAGCACTCTACTACTTAAGTCGAGTTCTACTGGGGGCAGAAAGCAATTACTCTCCCATTGAAAAACATTGCTTGGCGTTAATCTTCGCGATAACAAAACTCAGGCACTATGCGTTGGCACACGAAGTCTGCCTCATCTCGAAAGTGGATCCTCTTAAATACTTGATGTCAAGAGCCATATTGACGGGACGACTCGCTAAATGGGCCCTGCTCTTGATGGAGTTCTCGATAACATATCAACCTCTCAAGGCAGTGAAAGGCCAGGCCATTGCCGATTTCCTCGCTGAGCACCCGATACCGGCCGATTCTCCTTTGAATTGTGACTTGCCGGACGAGCATGCATTTGATGCGATTAGCGGTGGAAGCGCCCGATGGGAACTTTATTTCGATGGAGCGTCCTCTATAAAGAAACAAAAGCAAGGTATCCCAATGATCAAGTCAGGGATAGGCCTCATCTTTGCGACTCCACAAGGAGGGATAATGCGCTTCGCCTTCTCCTTAACAGAGCCGAGGACAAACAATGAAGCTGAATACGAGGCCCTGATAGCAGGTCTCGAGCTTGCCATTGACATGGGAATTGAAGACCTCCTCATATACGGGGATTCTCAGCTGGTCGTTAGTCAAGTGAATGGCGACTACCAAACGTGCAAACCGGAGCTGGTGAAGTACGGCGAAAGGGTGCAACAACTATTGTCCCAAATTCCTTCCTACACTTTGGAGAACATACCACGCGCAGAAAATAGCAAAGCAGACGCGTTGGCCAAACTCGCTAAAGAACTGGCTGACGAGAACCTCGATGACGTCAGAATCGTGGTACAAAGCCGTCGAGTGCTCGCCCCGGCAGAAATATCTCCGGAATCATGCAAAGAAAAGGGAGCGACTGAGCAGATGACCTTACAAATAAAGGACCATGAGAAGGCTGAAGACTGGAGGGAAGTCTTCATAGACTACTTTAAGTCCCGCCGAATGCCCGAAGAAGCGTCTTCAAGACATCAGCTCATGAAACGAGCTCTATCTTTCGCTTTTGTCAACAATACCCTGTACAAGAGATCGCTCGATTCTCTATGGCTGAGATGCTTAGGACCTGACGAAGCAGAAAAAGTCGTTCAAGAAGTTCATGACGGACTTTGCGGTTCTCACCAAGCAGGCCCAAAGATGAAGTTAAAGATTAAACGAATGGGCTACTACTGGCCCACAATGATCCAGGACTGCCTCGAGTATGCGAAGCAATGCCACTCGTGCCAGATTCATGGAGATTTCATCCATCAACATCCAAATCCGCCACACCCAACGGTGGCCAGCTGGCCATTCGAGATGTGGGGGACTGACATAGTCGGCCCCATTGAACCAGCATCATCTCGGGGACACCGTTTTATCCTGGCGACAACTGATTACTTCTCCAAATGGGCAGAAGCAGTACCACTGAGGGAAGTGAAGACGGAGAATATCCTCCATTTCTTCAAAACGCACGTCATCTATCGGTTTGGAACCCCACGGTGGATTATCTCCGATAACGGGCCAGCCTACAGGAGCCATAAGATTAGCCGCTTCGCGCAGAAGCACAATATAGACTGGAGGTATTCTTCAGTTTACAACCCGCGAGCCAACGGTCTGGCCGAGGCCTTCAATAAGACCTTGACGAAGATCATAAAAAAGACCGTCTCCCGAAATAAGAGAGACTGGCACGAGAGGCTGCAAGAAGCCCTTTGGGCTTATCGAACTACATTCAAGACGGCCACAAATACAACGCCATACGCGTTGGTATTTGGGACGGAAGCAGTACTCCCCCTCGAGATAGAGTTACCCTCTCTACGAGTGGCGGTCCACCACGAACTGACCGACGAGGAAAATGCCCACCTTCGACTTGAGGAGCTTGATGCCCTCGACGAAACCCGACTTATAGCGCAACAACATCTAGAAGCCTACAAAGCAAAGATGACGCGCTCGTACGAAAGATTGACCAGGCCAAGGGCGTTCTGCCAAGGCGAACTCGTGCTGGTAGTCAAAAGACCTATGATCCCCAATCGTGCCAAGCGGGGAAAATTCGAGCCAAACTATGAAGGCCCATACATCATAGACCAGGTTTACCAGGGTGGAGCCTATCTACTCGTGGACATGCACGGTGAGAGGCCTTTCAGGCCAATAAATGGCCGCTTCTTGAAGAGATACTATGCTTAGTGAGCCACAGCCTGGGTCAACGATAGATGACGACGACTATGTCCGCTCGCTATCTTCCTAGGCTCAGACTTTACAAGCAGTAGCTGGCCTTCCCATAACGACGGACCGAAACGTCCTTAAACTAACGAGGGACCGAAACGTCCTTAAACTAACAAGAGACCGAAACGTCTTTAAACTATGAACGGACCGAAACGTCCTTAAACTATCAATGGACCGAAATGTCCTTAAACTAACGATGGACCGAAATGTCCTTAAACTAACGACGGACCGAAATGTCCTTAAACTAACGACGGACCGAAACGTCCCTAAACTAACGACGGACCGAAACGTCCCTAAACTACTGCCGCAGCATCCTTAGGCTGGCAAGATAATAAAAATAAAAAAAAAATAAAAAAAAATAAAAAAAAAAAAAAAACAACGGTACGTCCATAAAGCAAAATGGACACGGATGAAAACCCGAAAGGGCTCCGTGAGTAAAAACAGCAGGGCTACCGGCGAGTGTTTGTGAAAACCCGAAAGGGCGCAGCCTCGTTAAAAGACACTTACAGGGTCCTCTCGACCTTGTAAGGAGAAACCACCCGCGTGAGATCCTTACGACTCATAAGGGAGAAACACACTTAGGGATCCCCACGATTCCTAAGGAGAAATTACACTTGCGAGAGCCTCACGACTCGTAAGGAGAATTCTCTTATGGGACCCTCACGGCTCATAAGATTTGAAAGTCTTAAGTTACAGAAACCTTAACCTGTTCTTAAGCAACTCCCACAACCTTCGATATTGCCCTACAAGCGGCTCATACTGACC
Source organism: Agapanthus africanus (assembly GCA_030015575.1). Classification (NCBI taxonomy): domain Eukaryota; kingdom Viridiplantae; phylum Streptophyta; class Magnoliopsida; order Asparagales; family Amaryllidaceae; genus Agapanthus; species Agapanthus africanus. The sequence continues at coordinate 127,166,490 of JASDDO010000016.1, read as the reverse complement.
CTTGTATACAATCCACGGGCGCGAATAGACATTTCCCTAACAAAGTCCTACCCGTGACTAGGGATATATCTACATGGTGAACAACCCTCGCAAGTCCTCTCGACTTATAAGGGGAAAATCCTCTTTGTAAGATCCTTACGACTTACAAGAGAACATGCACTTAAGAATCCCCACGATTTTTAAGGAGAAAACACACCTGCAAGATCCTCACGACTTGTAGGGAGAAACGCCTTTGTGAGACCCTTACGGCTCATGAGGTCAAAAGCCTTGGTCGACAGGACCCTTAACCCTGTTTGCTAAGCCACCTTTGTTCAAACCTCGACAGAGGCAAATGATGATCCACTCCTGGCAACATGCCAGTTGTAGCGGTACTGATGCCGAAACCCGTATCCAAGAAACCCGAGCTTGCCGCAAGAAGCTAGCAAGCCACACATGCATGACAAAATGGCCGAAATGATGGGACAACTTGCAAAATCTCAGCGGTTCACAGATAACTTAGTGTTCATCACCGTGGCATTCGTCTCGATACAGCAGACGCGATACCAGCAAATGAAGCGAAGGCCAAATTCCTAGCTTTCATTGTCTCGACGACACAACATCAAGCGAAACGGAACAGCGGCAACCCCAAGTTCCATGGCTCGGCGACACATATCGCCAAGAGTCAACCCCCATCCCGTGAAATGCGGATACAATCAGCAAACTTCCTGGTTACGTGGAAAGCGGATAACGTCACTCTTTGACCCCGTGGAAAACGTCCAGAGCGGATCCTGGTCCTCGCGGAGCATGGCAGTGAACCCATGTGAAGCATCCAGAGCGGAGCCTAGTCCTCGCCTAACGCGGCAGTGAACCCGTGTGAAGCATCTAGTGCAAACTTCCTGGTTACGTGGAAAGCGGATAACGTCACTCTTTGACCCCGTGGAAAACGTCCAGAGCGGATCCTGGTCCTCGCAGAGCATGGCAGTGAACCCATGTGAAGCATCCAGAGCGGAGCCTAGTCCTCGCCTAACGCGGCAGTGAACCCGTGTGAAGCATCTAGTGCAAACTTCCTGGTTACGTGGAAAGCGGATAACGTCACTCTTTGACCCCGTGGAAAACGTCCAGAGCGGATCCTGGTCCTCGCAGAGCATGGCAGTGAACCCATGTGAAGCATCCAGAGCGGAGCCTAGTCCTCGCCTAACACGGCAGTGAACCCGTGTGAAGCATCTAGTGCAAACTTCCTGGTTACGTGGAAAGCGGATAACGTCACTCTTTGACCCCGTGGAAAACGTCCAGAGCGGATCCTGGTCCTCGCAGAGCATGGCAGTGAACCCGTGCGAAGCATCCAGAGCGGAGCCTAGTCCTCGCCTAACGCGGCAGTGAACCCGTGTGAAGCATCTAGTGCAAACTTCCTGGTTACGTGGAAAGCGGATAACGTCACTTTTTGACCCCGTGGAAAACGTCCAGAGCGGATCCTGGTCCTCGCAGAGCATGGCAGTGAACCCGTGCGAAGCATCCAGAGCGGAGCCTAGTCCTCGCCTAACACGGCAGTGAACCCGTGTGAAGCATCTAGTGCAAAATTCCTGGTTACGTGGAACGTGGATAACGTCACCCTTTGACCCCACGGAAAACGCCCAGAGCGGAGCCTGGTCCTCGCCAAGCACGGCAGTGAACCCGTGTGAAGCATCCAGAGCAAACACCGGACTGTGGAGTCCTTAAAATCCACGGACTATGACGTCCTTAACCTCGACCGCGATGTCTTAAAACTAACAACCAACCACCCCTATTCCTCACAGATTTTTGCCTCGGTTTAAGGGTACATCTCTTCACTCCTTTGATGCCCGGCGTTGTAATTCCTCAACGTCTTCAAAGAGGTGACGGGTCCCTGTAACCAAACATCGGACTGTGGAGTCCCTAAATCCACGGACTATGAGGTCCTTAACCTTGACCGTGATGTCTTAAAACTAACATCGGACTGTGGAGTCCTTAAATCCACAGACTATGAGGTCCTTAACCTTGACCGCAACGTCTTTAAACTACAATATCTGGAGAAACCCCTGACTCCGTAGAGCACGGGCGAGGGTAACCGCATCCGGCACTCGCAAATCCTCACGGCTAGGGAGAGAAAACTCTTTATGAGACCCTCGTGGCTCGTAAAATGCAGAAGTCTCAGAAAGCATATCTTAAACCTGAACCCTGAGTCATCCCTGTCCTGCAAGGAGATCGAAATAGAATATCCGCAGAATGCATTCAATGAAAAGAGGACACATCATTGAGAGGAAAATTGTATCTTTTATTCATAAACCAAAATGGATACAAAATACAATTCATAAAAAAAAGGAAGATACCCTTATTCATGAGTATGTACAAAAAATAGAAGAAAAGATACAAGTCCTTAAGCCGGCGGGCGGTGCAGTAATTTCACCAGCTCGTCATTCTGTTGTAGGGCCACAGCTTCATGACGCAGGATCTCCAGAAGACGAGCCTCCGCCTGAGCTTGCTGGGCCTGATATAAAGCAAGCCGGGCTTCAAGCTTTTTTTCAGTGGCCTTGTAAGCCTCAACCCTCTCGCGAGTAAACGCGGCGGCTTTATCAAGAGCCACCACCTCCTTAATGGACTCCTGAAGCACCCGCCACGGCTCATACGCTTTGTCGGCTTTGGCTGTAAAGCTGGCCTGAAGCTCGCTCAGCACCTTAGAAGCTAGCTCCCTCTCTGAAAGTTTACGGTCGAACCCTCTTCTCGCACAACAATATGTTCGCTACGTACCGTTCTACCAGGCCATGTAAGCTCGCTTTCGTGACCACGACCTTAGAAACAAGACACTTACAAGACCATATGAATGGGCTCCCGGTTAACAGCACTAATCGATCTGAAACAAGTTCATATCACCCGGTATGAAAAGCAACGAGAAAATTTCCAATGTTATCCTATCAAGCATGTGTTATCAATTACATAGACATTCGGAAGAGAGATACAATTCAAGGCTTTGATTCACACGCAACATGACAATAGTATTGGTAACTGAAGAAAGTTTTCATAAAAAGGAACACAAAATTTATTCATGCAAGCGGAAACATACATACGAGTACTGAGCCTACATGAAAGTTCAACATAAAGCATAAAAAGGGGGGAGGGATTCTACACTAACGATCACCAAACACAGGATCAGCGGCACAGGGGTTGATAAAGCAAAGGACAAAATTCTCCATCTCTCTCTCCGCCTTCTCCAGCATATCGAAGCGACGATTCTCGCGAGGAGTCGCTCCCCATCGGTTGGTGCCGTGTTCGTCCGCGAATGCAAACATAATAGCTCGTCGGGCCTTTATCTCGCTCAGTAGATGAATTGAGCAGTCCCTCAGAGCCTGAGTAATCAGACAGGCTTCATGAAAGCTCTCGAGCTTTTCCTCCGCCGCATCAAGCATCGCCAGGGTCATCTCTGCCGGGTGAGGAGGAATATCGGCAAGCACGGCCGAAAGGATCATCTGGAGCCAGAGAGAACCCATCGGGAGGGGAGACCCCCTACGGATCGAGAGTTCATGCATGGCTGAGTCGCATTCGTTGTCGGTAAGGAGAGGGTCCACCAACCGAGCAGCAAAGCGGGGGATCATCTCCTCAAGAGAAACTTCCCACGGCTGTCGACGAGCGTGAGGGCGATTACAAGCCATGGCACTCGTTTCTCCCTCAAGAAAAATATATATGAATCTCTCCGTGAAAAGAAAAGCCTCATATATAATGAAGTGCATTAAGTGCTGTGCGCGGAAAATCCTGCATGGAAATTATTTCCAAGGCCCAAAAAAGGAAAAGCCCCGAAAATCAAGGGGACGGAACTATTCCCAAGGCCCCTTTTCTGCACCTAAAATTGTGCACTAAGGGTATGGCATGAGGAAAATCTTGTGAACAACCACATTAAGGGATCCCACGTGGGGAACACGTGAGGCCTAAAAACCTGACGTGCAGTTAAAAGGAAAATATGGAGTGGTACCCCACATATTAAAAGCACGAGTAACAGCAGTAGCAAAATAATAAAATTTTAAAGGAAAAGCATGCAAATGTACCAGGATACAACAAAATTTATTACCCGGACTTCAAGAAGGCAATACAAAATAAAAAGAAATTTTTTTATAATGGCAAAGCTTCAGACGCGGGGCACGGGTTGAGAAACTCGGAATTGACTTTATTCAAGATCTTCCAAGCATTTCGAACCTCCCGAGTATGTTTTCTCTCACGGTCACAGGCATCGGGGTCCCCGCGGATGTCCTCTTCCCTCCGGTAGGCGCCCAGTATAGCTGATTGCTGGAAAATCTGATGAAGGAGAGCAATGAGATCATCCCGCCTTCTTTTTGAGACCAAGCCCATAAGGTACACCGAATGCACCTTATCCTCGGCAATGTCCAAATCCCCGAGCGGTATGCCGGCACAAAAGAGAGGAAGTGCCTCCCGGATCGCCAGCACGATTAGCCTCAGAAGAGAAGAGCGACGGGGGAGGAGCCTATGGTTATACTCGTCGAAACGGCTCATGATCTCGGCACACTGAGCATCGGTGAACTCCTGGTTCTGACTGCGACCCAGCGTGCGGATATTCCCATAGGAGATAATCTGGTCAAGTCTATACAGATGGGTGTCCATGATACCTGAAATAAAAGTCGCGAGAATTATTACAAAACCCCCCTCGCATTAATTACGGAAGAACAGCCTCGGGCCAAGAGACCCCAGGTAGCCTTTGGGTGAAGAAACTGAGTTCTTCATAAGAAGTAAATTCCTTACCAGAAAAAAAAAAAGGAAGAGAGAGGGAATTAAATTCCCAGGAATAATTTTGATAGAATTAAAGTCCAGGGAGATGAAACGCTGTCATCGTCCCCCCAAGGATCACCTAAACCCTAAGTGATCTACTGCGGGAAGTCAAGTGGTCTCATATTTTGGTTAAACTACTTGGAGAAAAATGAGTTCTTCGGGAAACCCTCGATCTGGATTTTAAATCCAGAGAGTTTTGTCAAAACAAAGGTGCTTCGATTACCATTACCTGAGGAAAAAGGGTCCTTTTCGAACAGAGTTAAACTCTGGAAAATCTTAAAACAGAGAACTAAGCTCTGGAAGAAGAGAATTAAATTCTCAAAGAAAAGTTCTCAGAGGAAGAAGACGAGCAGAGTGAAGGCTCCTATGAAGAGACAGCGGTATTTATAGAAAACAGTGGAAACGCTTCATCTCCCAAATCCCTAAATGAATCCAACGGTCGCAAGAGATGACAGCGTTGCACTCACGTGCAGACACGTGAGAACAACGCTGTGGGGGCATTTGTTTCCTGATTTAAAATCAGGAAAGCTTCTGTGGAAAGCTTCTGTGGAAAGCTTCAAAAGGGGGTCACGTGCTTACTCGTGACTAGCGGTCACGTGTTGGCACGTGACACCTAAAAACGTCATTAAGGCAAGTTCAATTCCCTGACTGCGAAGAAGGAAAAGAAAAGCTTCAAGGAGAGTCACGTGCTCCCACGTGATCAGGGTCACAGGGCGACACGTGACGTTTAAATGCAAGCGTCAAAGGCACGTCGGGTAACTGACCAAGTCAAGAAAAAGGCTTCAGAAGAAGTCACGTGCTCCCACGTGACCAGGGTCACGTGTTGGCACGTGACGTTTAAGGCAGCAAACGCATTCTTCAGAACAACCAAAGAAAGAAAGTTCAAACAAGGATCACGTGCTCACACGTGACCAGGGGTCACGTGGTAACACGTGACGGCTGAGCAACAGAAGAGGGCAGAACGCAGAAAGAAAGAGGATCCTTCATTCCGAAGGGGGTCACGTGCTCACACGTGACCATGGATCACGTGGTCACACGTGACCGGCTTTCAAAGCCCATTTTATCAACAGAATTAAATTCTGAAAGAAATTCAGATCTTGCCAAAGGAACGCAACTATATGCATCCAATCAAGTCAAAGATTCAGAGGTCATTTATTTATGGAAAATCTCGGGTTTGGAAAGATTTCCCCCTTAAATTTAACCAAAATAAAAAGGGAGAATCTCTGGGTTTGAAATCCAACGGTGAATAAAATTCACCTAATAATCCAAAGGTCCAGAATGAACAATGGATGCAAATCAAATATCTCCATGAAGATTCGTCAAAAACTGATTGACTCGGCTGCTTCTCCTATAAATAGGAGCCAAGAGATACAAAAAAAGAGAACACACGCGCAGAGAAAGAAAAAAAGGGGAGAAAAGCTTTGATACTTGGAAAAGACTTCGATCTTCTGCGAAAACCCTAGGTAAGAAAGGGAAGGCCTTTTGAAAGAGGGGGAATTTAATTCCCAACAGAGTTTAACTCTGATACATAAAACAGAAGAGCACATTTCTTCTCTCTTTGATAGAGGATCTGCAAAGTGCACATCTCCCCTTTAGGTTGAGAATTTAATTCTCAATGGGTTGAGATCCTGCCATGCAGATCCAAAACATAGAGAGGGAACGCAAGCATGAGAATTTAATTCTCACAGAACTATAGGAATTCAATTCCTTTAAAAAAAAATAAAATAAAATTAGGGCTCGACCCCGTATCATGGGAATTTAATTCCTTTAAGAAACAGGGTTGAACCCTAACTAAGAATGTGGTTCTGTGGAAATAACAGGAATTTAATTCCCTCAATTATAATTCTTTAAAATGGGAAGTATAATTCCTTGAAAGCTTTTATTAAGGGTTGAACCCTCTTCAGTTCTCCACATAAACGAGGAATTTAATTCCTACAGAAAATTCAGAGTTCAACTCTACAAGTCTTCAAAAGGAAATAGGAATTTAATTCCTCTGAAATTTAAAGTTCGAGGAATTTAATTCCTGAAAAAAGGAGTAACAGATCCTCCGAGAAAAAAACATAGAGGTAGGGTCACGTGCCACCACGTGACCCCCCAAAAACCCCTACAGAAAGCCCCTTTGAGGCAGCACCCCACGTGACCCACGTGACCTTGGCAGAAACTCTAATATACAAGCATTTGAATGCCCGTCACGTGATGGCACGTGATGCTTTGAAAGAAATGGTAATTTCAGCAGAACAACTGAAGGGAGGGCGCTCTCACGTGCTGCCACGTGACCCTTCTTACCTTAGTGTTTAACACTAAAATTAAAACTCTCAAGCCCAGTGTTAAAACACTGTCGGGCCTTGGCATTCAATGCTGGTTAAAAAGCCTTATCGGCAGTGTTCAACACTGATCTGTTTTAGTGTTTAACACTAATTTAAGAAAGCCTTAGTACTGGTGTTTAACACCAATCATCTCTCAGTGTTGAACACTAACTCATCAATCTTATTCCCAGCGTTCAACACTGATTGCTCTGAAATATTTAACACCAGGCTTTGGCCCAATTGGCTAAAGGGATAGAGGCAAACATTCTCCCTCAATGGAACAACAAAGAGTCAATATTCCAGACCTGACTGGACTTAGCCCAAGCTGGCCATAAGTCCTCAATCTGTGATTAACTGAGCCGATGGGCTCATGACATAATCGAACAGTCTTGACCCAAATTGGGCCACGGACTATCTAATCCACCCCGGTTCTAGGGTACATCTCTTCACTCCTTTGATATTTGGCATTGTAATCCCTCAATGTCTTCAAAGAGGTGACGGGTCCCGAAGACCATTCATGACATGGACTGTGGGGTCCTTAAACCCATGCATGATACAAAAATTCCTGGTTACGTGGAACGTGGATAACGTCACTCTTTGACCCCGCGGGAAACGTCCAGAGCGGATCCTGGTCCTCGCAGAGCACGGCAGTGAACCCGTGTGAAGCATCCAGAGCGGAGCCTGGTCCTCGCCTAGCACGGCAGTGAACCCGTGTGAAGCATCCAGAGCACATACCGGACTGTGGAGTCCTTAAACCCATGGACTATGACGTCCTTAACCTTGACCGAGATGTCTTTAAACTACCCATAGACCGCAATGTCCTTAAACTACCCATTGACCGAGATGTCTTTAAACTACCCATGGACCGCAATGTCTTTAAACTACCCATTGACCGAGATGTCTTTAAACTACCCATTGACCGAGATGTCTTTAAACTACCCATGGACCGCAATGTCCTTAAACTACCCACAGACCGCAATGTCCTTAAACTAGAACAATAGAGCCCCCCCCCTATATGCTCTTTTGTCGGATCTAAACGGTCCTGTTTAAGTTGATCTTAGCCTCAAAGATGGCTAACGCGTCCTTAAACCTTCAAGCAGACTGGACTATGAATCCCCCTAATTAACTCTGGCTCAAGGGTACATCTCTGAACTCCTCTGACATCCGCCGTTGTAATCCTTCAACGTCGTCAGAGAGGTGACGGGTCCCGACGGCCACATATACGATGGACCGCCACGTCCCTAAACTGGAACATTAGAGTCCAAACACTCTTTTGTAGGATCTAAACGATCCCGTTAAGTTGATCTTAGTCACAAAGTTAGACTAACGTATCCTTAACAAACGTTTGAGTTGATCTTAGCCCCAAGCATGGCTGACGTATCCTCAAACCAAACCCCCAAACCCAAATTTAAGATAATGCGGATTTGGACTAGTCCATGCCCTACGGGCGACGACATAACTCAGTCTCCGTAGACGATCCACGGGCAGTAAAACATAAAACAAAACCCACGACACGAAGTGACCATCTGGAGAAGGAGAAAGTTGTTACCGCAATGCGGTAGCGTAATTAACTGCAGGGGCTTGCGCCTGCAGGGAAGAGCGTCCCCACAATCAAAAACCCCTCAACGAGGGGGAATCTGACGAAGTCTGCTACATCGGTCGCATCCGCTCAAACCTTCGATACATGGTGCCATAAACCAACTTGGCATCTTCGGAGAGGTGAACGGATAGCATCAATTAGCATCTGCCCCGAATCTCAGCGCCAAGACATCGCAGCCTTGCGCGCCGTCTTTCGGAGGGGAACAACTGTTTATGCTGATTTCATTTATGATACCTCTTTTAAAAGTACAGAAATCTCATGAAAATCCGAATCCAAATCCTTAATAGCATGTAAACAGTGAATATAGACATAAAAATCCATGAATGCGGCATATCAATGAATAATACATGCATGAAGTAGCAAATAATATCTACAATGTCTAAACTAGCATATAAGGCAAGTACAGTAATATCATGTCTAAACTATTAGCTAACAACCTATGTCAAATGAAATAGTATTTTCTAAAGTGTTTGTGACATGGCAATTACCGATGAAGATGTGTGTGAGCCGGCAAGTAAGTGTACGTGGTACATACGCGTCATCGGTAATGGTACTGGTGTCCTAACAGCATGATATCAATAATAGAATATGAATCATAATGTAAGCAGGCGATGCGGAGCGAACAACAATAATGAGCGGGAGCTAAATACTAGATACAAGTATAAATCTAGTCTAACAACTACACTAAACTAAAGGGCTAAGCTAATTGGCTACTGAAGGTAAGGAAACCGCCTAACCTCTGAGTCGATACATATACCTACATGTATATGTTAGTCGGTGATCCTGCTGTTAGTTATATGTATGCCCTAGAGGCCATTACTGTACATACGATGTATATTGTAGTGGATGCTTGGACATATATAGGGAGGATTTTCTTGCTCGACATGATAGTATGCTATCTGGTTGTACTTTATCTAAACATGTACTCTGATTGTCTCTATATTACATGTTGATAAAGCCCTTAGGATATGTACTCGACTACTGGGACTACGATGAGATCATACTAGTGGGGCCACGGTAGTCGACGAGTACATCCTATAACTGTTCCTAGTCGAGGGTGTATCGAGACAGGGCATCGATGCACCAGAGTAGACTAGCGTATACGCATCTTGACCCATATGATGGGCGATGGATGATCCCATATCCATCGGTGTTTGACATCAAGGATGGTGTACGGGTGCACAGTGGAGACTGGGTACACTGGACGGACCCGCCGAGAACTCCCAGATGGTATTATACCATATGTCAGATGGCAGTTCTCCGGTGACACTGGTACAGAGTAATCTGTTGACCCGAGATCGTCATAGAGTCTTGTGTGGTTCCCACTGTGCTTTGATTTCAATCATACCACGTCCAAGAGAGCGCGCAAAAAGGTGGCTTTTGGGTACAATCCCGAATCACATGGAGGCAATGAGCGATAGGAGGGGATTCGTCTCTCACGGTATAGGGAGTTGATGTTGTGCTGTTTTCGATTGGCTATAACCGGAAATCCCTGGCCAGGGTTGCTGAGATTTACTGGTAAGTGTTATCAGTAGTTTCTCGAACTGGTATAGACCTCATATCGACACGACTTATCGAGCTACTGGGGTCTGACGTTTACCACCCCTAGGCGAGATATGCGACATATCAGACGACGAGACCGGACTGTACGGGAGTGTTACTGTTGGATTCACAGGAGAAGTTACAGGCTTGCTTGTTGATCTTCTGAGCGCTCAATACCTGGGTAGCTGTTACGTTTAGCTAACCGCTTGCAGCTTGTGGGTGTTTGATATGATCATCACCTACTGCCGGCGTATTGACGATTCTTTAGAGTCCTACACAGAGGTTTCTTGACTCAGGCAAAACGAAGTAGGAGCACATATGTGATATGTGCGGGACCGAGGATAATACGATATGAGATACCGTATTCTATTCTCGCGATATTTGATATCAGCCGGGTCATCGGATCAACTGTTGATTCGATGAATCGGTACGGATTAATATTAGTCGGTTATATGCGATATAGCCGGATTGTCGGATCAAGTGTTGATTCGATAATTTAATGTATAATAATATATATGATATATTAAATGACATTAACTAATATTTGCTCACTAAAAGATTCTTTTTCTCACTCGGGTAATACATTGATATATATGCGATATATGTTAATTGTATTATTTTATTTTGTTGCAATAAATATTGTATATGTGATATATAATATTGTAACATGTTATAATTATTAATGCAACATGATTAGAGGAGTTTAAACGAGATTAGGGTTTTGGGTTAATGCATTCTAGATGTTTCTACATGGTTTTACTTTGTCATGATAAAGATATTTGTGTTGATCTTTATCCATGACTCACACTTAACCCAACCCAAACCCTAACCCTAGTAAACTCTCTACATTGGTTACTACAACCATGGTTGCATAAATAATTATGATAACCTTTTTATTATTCATCACAAATGATTATTCATCTTCTTCCTCCTTCATTCTTCCATGAAAAAACTTACTTGTTTTTCAAAAGGTGATGAATAAATATGAGAAAAAGATAAATAAAGAGAGCAAAAATCCTACTTCATCATCCTCATCTTCCCTTGCCATTTAGATGAGGGTGTTCACATCATTTCATGAGTGTTAGCTTGTGTTAAAGAAACTTCAAGGTAGATCATCTTAGTATCGAAGATCGGAAGCAAAGGTTGCGTCTTTCTCTTCGTGGAACCTCTCGAGAGTCTGGATCCCGATGATCGCAGCGAAGGGACCACAACACGGAGCATATGAAGTGAAGGACCGGATCTACAAAGGTTGTAATCCCTCTCACTTAGTGTTAAATTTTTTAGCATGCTTGTTTTCGCCTAATCTCTAGTTTAAAGTTCTGCATTCGGGTTGTTCGGCACGGCTAAATTTTAAATCGGGCATGGTTGATGCCTCGTAGACCCTTGTGCGCGTGCCTAGCAACCCTACAGTGGTATCAAAGCCAAGCTAGAGCTTTAGGCGAAGTCTAGACGAAGTTTAAAGTCCGATCGAACCCGAAACCCCGACTCCAAAATGCTCTCTGGAAATTTTCTGAAAAATTGGATTTTTGTCAATTAAAAATTTCTAAAAAATTCAGCAGGGTCTTATTAGAATTACTGTGAAATTCGAGGGGCTAATTCGTCAAAAGTGCGGCGGAACCGCGGCAGAAGCCTGGCTTCTGCGGCGGTTCCGCGGCCATTTGATGACGTCACCCCTCCTATTTTGCACAGTAATTCCTACTACATAGTGCTGAGTTCTCTGGGAATTTTTAATTTTTATTCTACAGTTGAGTTTTCTGGGGTTGTTTTGGGGATTCGATGTTTCTATCGGAGTATTAGATTTTGTCTATGTGGCTTTCCGGATAAATTTAAGAAATTGTTAAAAAGTTCGAACGGATATCAATAACTCACTTTTTCCCCTGTCGGAAAATTTTTCAAAAGTTGGATTTTTCCTCGTGTTTAAGAACGTTCTAAGTCGTGCAAGTAACGCGGTGGACCCTCTAGAAGACAACAAACCTTAACTCGATTATGTGACCGTCTTGAACTGCCTTTTGAACTTTAGGGTTTGGGACAGTACGGCGTGCCACATGTGAGGCGTTGGCTTGACCCTTCTATGGCTGGACCATTGGTACTGTGGCACGTGATGGATGTTTTTAAACTGATTTCAAGTGTTGAGATATATTGGGGAAATCTTGGGTGTTTGATGATTCGATCGGAAAGTTTAACTTTGTCGATTTATCTGGAATGTGATACAATATTTGGAATCCACAGGTTGTTATGAGATAACTGATTTGAATATTATAGACATAGCAGTTTAGTCTCAGATGATCGGTTGCCACGGAATTTTGATGTGATCAAAAGTCCGTCGCAATCACGTAGCGTACGCGGATACTCGCCGGGTAAACTTAATAGACAGCTACGCCCCATAGCCCCGACCAAGTGACTGTAGGAGAACCCCGTCGCCGAAAGCATCCGTTCGGGTGCTCCCGGTAGCGGTGTTCCTCCTTGGTGCACTTCGTCGACGGTATCGGGGGTGCGGCCGTCTACTAAAGTTTGCGACGAGCATTCGATCAGTTTTTCGGGAATCTTGTTGAATTGCCCGACTTGATATTGAAAAGTGTTTTCGATAAGGAGACTAAAATGCGGGGTTTATAATTGTTAGGCATGCGATGTCTAAGGAATTCATTTGGTTAGGCATGCGATGTCTAAGGAGGTTGCGGATTCCAACTGTTGTAGTTTTACACTTTCTTTTCTGTGACCGTAAGCGTAGTATGTGGTGTATCGCCGGCTTCGTTGCTATACATCAACGACAATCGGGATACGCATACTTGCTTACGTTGATGATATGAGATATTATGTGTTGCTGTGATATGTTGTATTGGATCGTCGCTTTTGAATAGCCGGGGGTTTTATGTGAGATAATATTTTTTTCTTTTTCATTCATGTAAAATTCATTTGTATGTAATATTCTTTTATTGGGGCACTTCCAGGTAGCGGAAGATGTCACCGTTGTATATTATTTACTTTTCCGCATTAGGTAGACCCAAGGCGGGGAGCACAAGTAACCGGGTTCTAGGGTCCAGTGGGAGACCATCTCGAGGAGTCGAGACCGGGTCTCCTAACCCTAGAATTGGCAATGTTACTTGCCGCTCTCGTAGGGGTCTAGGGATGTGGGTTTGGCTATTCATCACGACCGTGGAATCCGTGTTTTATACAGGCTCGTATCGAAAACACGGACGTCCTAGTATATCCAATATTTCATATATGTTCTTCTGCTGCAATGTTCTGTGATGAGATCATATTACTGCCTGAGACGAATGTTTATATTATATATATGAGATATATGTTATATTGCAGATTTCGTTTCAAAAAGAGATGCTTACGAAGCATAATAAAATGGGACTTCATTAATGAGATTAATGAAAATAAAAGAAACCTAAGATGTTGTAGAAACTTGTTTATAAAAACTGGTAGCTACAGTTCTTGCTTTGCATAGCGGTGTTCCTTGTAGAACATCCAGCACCTTATTCGATAAGGAAAGGACCGAGATCCCTTCACCGGGAGTGACTCCTTTAGCAATAACTGGCAGATGCTATAAACTCGGTCTGTCTTTTGATTGCTTCTATAGTTCTTGCTTTGCACAGCGGTATATATGATATATCCTGCACCTTATTCGATGAGGAAAGGGCCGACGATCCCTTCACCGGGAGTGACCCCTTTAGCAAAACTAGAAAAGCCTCAAAAGCACTCCATTTAAAATCACTCGATTCTACAACGATATCAAGTTCATTACGCAAAGGGTTTTCTGAAAGACCCGTCGTAACCCTCCGTCATTTTAGGAAGTAGAGTACTTAGTATTCGTGCTGTGTTTGTTGACCTTAGTTAAGGCACAGTGTACGGTAGCTAAGTGATGTCTTCCTATATAGCATATGATGTGATTAGTTAGGACAGTCATATGACTTTGTTGACCTTAGTTAAGGGTCATGTGGGTGGGTCTAATTAATCAAGAAATGACGGGTAGAACTTGACTAGTGCTTATGATTTGTTGACCATAGTCAAGGTCATAAGTCACCAGGGGTAAAATATTATTGGGAATTTCAAGTGTTGAAATTTGCAATGAGATTGCATACCTTCTATGAGATAGTTGGATCCCAATACCCGCTGCGAGTAAGAGTTACTCCTGGGAGAGTTTTACACATTACAATTAGCCGATCAAGTAGGTGTCTAGAAAGGTGTTAACGGGGTTACGCCTCTGGGAAAACGAGGTTTACTGTAATTAGGTTCGTGCGAAAGCACGGGGGACCTCCCTCAAAGTACCGACACTGGCCTGGCTGAAAGATTGGCGAACTTGTAGCGTGTAATTAATCCCGGCTAGTCTTTCCTTTTAGGGTTTGAACGAGGATTTGACTAAAACAGTGGGAGACATCCTGATTAGATATATTATATAACCAATCTAATCTTGCAAGAGCATACGCCGAGTGTTTTCTTCTCTCTCTCTCCAGGTAGCGACCATATCACGCCTTAATCAAGATAATAAAACGGATATATTGACCGAACCCGCTTGTTATACTGAGCTGGGGAACGTTGGTCCCGCTCCAACTTATAATAGTTATAAGACAGAGCAGGAAATTGGGGAATACCAGATTTCCCGTGCCGCCCAAACGAAGAAAGTGCATGTTGATGCATCATCTTCGGGTGTGTTCATTACATCGAACTGTTTCTCAGTATCCTTTACGTCCTGGGTATGTGATACCGGATCAGGATCCCGCATATGTAATCTGTTGGGCTACAGAAAGGTAGAGAACTGAGAACGGGTGAAAAGTTTCATGAGACAGAAAACGGTGCAAGTGTTGCAGCCAAGTCTGTTGGTTACTATCACCCTGTATTACCAGAATACATTGATTCTGAACAAATGTTATTAGATACCGAACCTGATATACAAAATCATATCAGTCTCTTTATTAGTAAAGAAAGGATATAATTTTGTATTGTTGGATATTGTTTTGAACATTTCCTATATCAAGAATTGATCGGTTCAGGCATGTTATCTAAAAGCATTGACGTTCTAAATCAAACTACAGTTCTAAGTATACGGAACACACACAAGAGGAAGAGTTCAGAAATGAACGAATCCTTCTTGAGGTATTGTAGACTAGGTCATATCAATGCGACCCGACTAGCTAAGTTACATATAGATGCATATTTAAATTAGTTTGAATTTACATTTTGTGAAACTTGCCGGTCATGTCACAAAGATAAGATGACCATAGCTCTGTTTATTGGAAACAGAGAAAGAGTTAGTGAACTTTTGGGATTGATACATGCTGATGTATGAAGGTCCCCTGTCTACACATGCCAAGACCGGTTCTTTGTACTTCATTACATTCTCTGATGATCTCTCAAGATTCAGACATATGTTCCTGTTGAAACACAAGTCCGAACCTTTTGAGATATTCACAGAATATAAGTTAGAAGTAGAGAACCAAAATATGTGTAAAAGTATTATGTCCTTTGATGAGATTAAGGAGGAGAATACTTGAGCACGGAAATCCTGGACTATTCTAAAGGAGAATGAGATTCTCTCTCAGCATTACTCCTCCTATACACCATAGCACGATGGTATATCGGGGCGGAGCAATAACACCCTATGTGATATGGTGTGCTCTATGATGAGTACTACTGAGTTTCCTATTTTCTTTTGGGAGTTATGCACTTGAGAAGTTGCATACCTGTTGAATAGGGTTCAAATCAAATCAGTTGCCTACCACTTCATATGTGATATGGAAAGAGAAGAGCCCATATCTTAAGCTTGTTAAGATTTGGGGTTGTTCGGACTATGTCTAAAAGCAAAATCCGGACAAGCTCGAGACAAGGTCTGTTATGTAGAACTGGAAATGTTCCAACTATACAAAATGCAGCTGATGATTTGGTAGAACCAAAGGATTCAATAGTTTCCAACGTACCTCAGCCTCTCCGCCGATCTAGTAGGGTTCCTCACCCACCTGAGAGATACTTCGGTTTCTCTATGACAGTGGGAGCGAGGATTGCATCATGAGATGATGACCTAACTAGTTTCGAGCTGGCCATCAGGAGTGGGACTCTGTAAGAATGGCTGGATGCTTATCGATCTGAGATGGAATCCTTATACACCAACAAAGTATGGACTTTGGTTGCTTTATCTGAAGGGTTAAATTCCCATCAGGAGCAAGTATATCTTGAGAAGATTACTTGGTGTACATGGAAAAGTTAAGACTTTCAAAGCTAGACTTGTTAAAGGTTTGCATCATAGACCAGGTATGGATTATATTGAAACCTTTTCTAAGGATCTATGCTTAAGTCCATCCAGATCCTACTTGCCACGGCTACATACCATGACTACGATATCCGGTGGTTGGGTGTCATGACTGCTTTTCTAAATGATGTTTTAGAAAAGAGCGTCTATAAGTACACAGCCAGAAAGCTTCGTAGATAGTGGGAGCAGCGGAAACGTGTGCAAGTTGTTTTATGTGATAAAACCGGCATCGCAGAGTTGGAACATCTGTTTTGATGTGGTAGTCAAAGAGTTTGACTTCATCAAAATGGTAGATGAACCTTGTATATACGAAAAGGTTGTAGAGAGTATGGTAGTGATCCTCGTAGTGTACGTGGATGACATACTTTTGATAGGGAAGGAATTTCCTATGCTGCGCTCGGTCAATCTCCGCTTATCACAAGGGTTCTCCATATAGGATCAAAGTGATACCTCCTAAATCCTGGGTTTTGGATCTATGAGATAGATCTAATTGGATGTTAGGATACTCACTAGTTGTAGTGAGATGGTATCAATCGATCCTGGGGAGAATCACTGGAAGGGTTCCAGGGTGATAAGGACGACTGAATGTCAGTCGCAGGCTTGTCTATGCCCTCAGTGGAGGGACGGTATGATCGAAGAGTTCCAAGCTAGATACCGTGACATACTAGAAGATTAAAGGCAAGATACATCGTTACCAAGGATACTACCAAAGAGGCAGTCTGGATATATATATAAGTTCATAAGATGAACTTCGTTCCTACCATTATGTGACAATGGAGTTGTGGCTTTAGCCAAGGAACCCCCGTCCCATCAGAAATCCAGATATAATTCTTAGGCAGTATCACCTGATCATGGAGATGGTTGATCTCCAGGGAGATCGAGGTTAGGAGAGTAGACACAGAGGACAACAGCGCGGATCCACTCACAAAGGCCTTTTTCCCAGTAGAGACTTTTATGGGATGGTTGAGTATGAGATACTTCAACCGCAGCTAATTGTTGGGTATGCGATACCACAACAGATGGCCCTAGTGCAAGTGGGAGATTGTTAGTTATATGTATGCCCTAGAGGCCATTACTGTACATACGATGTATATTGTAGTGGATGCTTGGACATATATAGGGAGGACTTTCTTGCTCGACATGATAGTATGCTATCTGGTTGTACTTTATCTAAACATGTACTCTGATTGTCTCTATATTACATGTTGATAAAGCCCTTAGGATATGTACTCGACTACTGGGAATACGATGAGATCATACTAGTGGGGCCACGGTAGTCGACAAGTACATCCTATAACTGTTCCTAGTCGTGGGTGTATCGAGACAGGGCATCGATGCACCAGAGTAGACTAGCGTATACGCATCTTGACCCATATGATGGGCGATGGATGATCCCATATCCATCGGTGTTTGACATCAAGGATGGTGTACGGGTGCTCAGTGGAGACTGGGTACACTGGACGGACTCGCCGAGAACTCCCAGATGGTATTATACCATACGTCAGATGGCAGTTCTCCGGTGACACTGGTACAGAGTAGTCTGTTGACCCGAGATCGTCATAGAGTCTTGTGTGGTTCCCACTGTGCTTTGATTTCCATCATACCACGTCCAAGAGGGCGTGCAAAAAGGTGGCTTTTGGGTACAGTCCCGAATCACATGGAGGCAATGAGCGATAGGAGGGGATTCGTCTCTCCCGGTATAGGGAGTTGATGTTGTGCTGTGTTCGATTGGCTATAACCGGAAATCCCTGGCCAGGGTTGCTGAGATTTACTGGTAAGTGTTATCAGTAGTTTCTCGAACTGTTATAGACCTCATATCGACACGACTTATCGAGCTACTGGGGTCTGACGTTTACCACCCCTAGGCGAGATATGCGACATATCAGACGACGAGACCGGACTGTACGGGAGTGTTACTGTTTGGATTCACAGGAGAAGTTACAGGCTTGCTTGTTGATCTTCTGAGCGCTCAATACCTGGGTAGCTGTTACGTTTAGCTGACCGCTTGCAGCTTATGGGTGTTTGATATGATCATCACCTACTGCCGGCGTATTGACGATTCTTTAGAGTCCTACACAGAGGTTTCTTGACTCAGGCAAAACGAAGTAGGAGCACATATGTGATATGTGCGGGACCGAGGATAATACGATATGAGATACCGTATTCTATTCTCGCGATATTTGATATCAGCCGGGTCATCGGATCAACTGTTGATTCGATGAATCGGTACGGATTAATATTAGTCGGTTATATGCGATATAGCCGGATTGTCGGATCAAGTGTTGATTCGATAATTTAATGTATAATAATATATATGATATATTAAATGACATTAACTAATATTTGCTCACTAAAAGATTCTTTTTCTCACTCGGGTAATACATTGATATATATGCGATATATGTTAATTGTATTATTTTATTTTGTTGCAATAAATATTGTATATGTGATATATAATATTGTAACATGTTATAATTATTAATGCAACATGATTAGAGGAGTTTAAACGAGATTAGGGTTTGATTTGGGTTAATGCATTCTAGATGTTTCTAGATGGTTTTACTTTGTCATGATAAAGATATTTGTGTTGATCTTTATCCATGACTCACACTTAACCCAACCCAAACCCTAACCCTAGTAAACTCTCTACATTGGTTACTACAACCATGGTTGCATAAATAATTATGATAACCTTTTTATTATTCATCACAAATGATTATTCATCTTCTTCCTCCTTCATTCTTCCATGAAAAAACTTACTTGTTTTTCAAAAGGTGATGAATAAATATGAGAAAAAGATAAATAAAGAGAGCAAAAATCCTACTTCATCATCCTCATCTTCCCTTGCCATTTAGATGAGGGTGTTCACATCATTTCATGAGTGTTAGCTTGTGTTAAAGAAACTTCAAGGTAGATCATCTTAGTATCGAAGATCGGAAGCAAAGGTTGCGTCTTTCTCTTCGTGGAACCTCTCGAGAGTCCGGATCCCGATGATCGCAGCGAAGGGACCACAACACGGAGCATATGAAGTGAAGGACCGGATCTACAAAGGTTGTAATCCCTCTCACTTAGTGTTAAATTGTTTAGCATGCTTGTTTTCGCCTAATCTCTAGTTTAAAGTTCCGCATTCGGGTTGTTCGGCACGACTAAATTTTAAATCGGGCATGGTTGATGCCTCGTAGACCCTTGTGCGAGTGCCTAGCAACCCTACACCTGCCTCAATAATATCACATCCGATAACATATCTATAATCAGACATTCCCAAGTCAACAGTGCGGATCAAGCATCAATATATAGCTCGTACGTAAATCCGTCGTACGGCACCCCAAATCTACGTACAAGTCAGTATCACATTCATCAAATTAATCATTTGGTATCCTCTTTATCAAAGATTATAATCCGGGGTACTGATCTACGTATAGTACAATACTAATATCATCAATCTAATCATGATCTGACTACTGATCTACAGCCTCATACAAACTGATATCATCATCAAATATCGTCATAAAGAGGTATACATCGCCTAATGCGACCTATTATGAATATCTTAACATATCTTATCTCATATCACGATCACATGTCAACCATTCAATGTAGAACACTATTCACATGTATCGTCGTCCCAAGATCCGCTATAATATCAGGACGTACCTCAAGTACGAATCCTGCCATATCACCGTTCTCGCGGTCTTAATCAAATCTTGTCGACTCGTCCCAAATCCTATATACTATCCTCAAATCCAGTATGTGAACACATAGTCCCATACCCATGTGAACACATAACAATATAACCCCATATAAGCACATATAAAAGAAGAATGTATGCAAGTATGGGTGTGTGTAAATGTGGTGCAACCTCTACTCTAGGCTCTCGCAACACTAAATCTATCCAATCACACCTAAAATCTATCTTTACCATCAATAAACTCAACAATATAACCAATATATATGTGTGTATACGTATTCGTATACATCACCACGAACTGCAGGGGTGCTATATGCCATCCACCCGGCTTCTCCTCGTAGATATAAATCTACTCACCTGGTCCTCGCTCGCCGGTGCCGACGTCGCCACACGCTTGCTTGTCGTCTCGAAGTCCACATGGGGTACCTACATATCATAACGCACCATATCGCATTAAAACCAAATTCGAAATCGAAACGGCATACGAAAATCAAATCGGCACGCGTATCACGCATAGGTCAAAACCTATCGCTACGCATGCAAGAATAGCCAAACCAACCCTCGATGTCGATGTACAAATGTCAAACCATCGAGAAAAACCCAAACACACTCATTTGCGCATTCACGTACACTAATTATAATATAAAATAGGTTAAAATTCACAAAAACCCCAAATTCACTTTAAAAACCATTTTTCCGAAAATCTAGCAAGCAAAAATTACCCGTTTTAGTACAAAACTCGACGTTTAAACAAATCTAGCGGCTGTAATACTTATTAAACATCTCAAATAAATCATACAACCCATTTCAAGAATTTAATATCATCAATTCTTATAAAAATAAAAATTCTAGTTTTGCAATTTATCTAATTTTAACAATTTCAACTAAAAATGCACAAAACAATAACTACGCTTGATTTTGCATGGCCCAAAGACATTAAACCACTCATTATAATATTAATGATGATATGAAACCATAATTATATTTTAATCTAAAGTATTTAACAATTTTCCAAAAACCCTAGTTAGCAAAATAACTTAATTAGGACATTTTATAAGTAATGGTTTGTAATTAACAACTAGATTAGCTTTCTACGAAACTTAAGATTTTAATCCATATCACTAAACCATGCACAATTTATCACAACACAAATCCACAACAAAACCCTAATCTAATCCTTCTCTTGAAAACCCCCATCTTTCAATTAAACCATAATTAAGCTAGACTAAAGTATTTAGCAACAATTTAAACAAAAGGCCAAGATTAATACCTCATAAACCATGGATCAAACTTAAAATGTAGACCTCCAATTTGAAATCCTTGCACCAAGATCCATGCTAGATAGGCAAATGAGAAATGGGTAGGAGTCGGATTTGGATTTCGGTGAGGTTTTACTTTGATTTTTGACAATTTTTTTGATGGAAAAAGAGAGGAGAAGTGGGAAGGGGGGCTGCTGTTTTTCCCTACAATTTTCAGCCAGGTTGGTTAGGGGGGTGTGAGGGAGGAGAGAGAGTGAGGTGGAGAAAGTGGGGGAAAAGTCAAAGTCTACTTTTACTTCTTTTCTTTTCTTTTCTTTTCTTTTGCAAAACAAGTGGGAAAAATTGAGGGGGGCTGCTGAATTCAACCAAGGAGAAAGAAAAATGGGGGTGTGTGAGTGTGGGTATGGGTGTGGGGTGATGGAAAATGATAAATACTATACCCCAAACATCCATTTACACTAAATTCACTATTTAAGCTTTTTTCTTCGATATTTTCTAACACCGTTTAACAACTTCATTTCAATTCAAAAACCACATGTTAAAATTTTGTTTAATGTGTTATGATGCACAAATTTTTTTTCAACTCATTCCAATTTGTAATTTTCCCTAATTAAATGTATTAGTGACGGCTTAAAATAATATTAAAATAATTAATTTCGGAAAATTCTTCAGAAAATTTGAAATTTCACCTGTGTCTCAATAAACACCAAATACTAGCAATTATATAGCTAGAATATGTATATTTAATTTTATAATAAAGATATTTGTATTTTGACTTTTTACAGAAAACCCCCTTATTTTACCGATTTTTCCGAAATTTCACCGAAACGATTTTCAAAACGTTACACTCGCCGGGAACCTGCTAGTTGGTATTATACCTATTGTCAGATAGCAGTTCCCAGGTGACATGTGTACAGGTTAGTCTGTCGACCTGAGATCGTCATTTGTCTCGTGTGAGTTCTCACTGTGCTTTCATTACTACCCTACCACGGCTCAAAGAAGTCGTGCAAACAGGTTTTAGTTGGGTACAGTCTCGAGCTACATGGAGGCAGTGATCGGATCGTCGAGAATTCGTCTCTGCCGGTATTCGGGGTTGATGTCGCGTTGTGAACAGATGGCCATCACCATAAATCCGTGGCCACGGTGGATGAGAATTATCGATCCAGGATCGATAGTTTCTCAGGTGGGGATGGGTTTCATACCGACACTAAATGCCGTGTTGTTGGGGGTCTGACTTTATCCACCCCCTAGACTCGATATGCGATACTCTTAGATGAACAGATCGGACTGTGCGGATATTGTCACTGACAAGCTCACCAGGGGTTCAGGATGAGTTTGCTCGCCGGCCTCCCTTTCGCTCATTACCTGGGTAGCCGTTACGTACAGCTAGTGCCGCTGACGTGCTTGTGGTTAAACCCACTGCCAGCATATTGACGAGTCTTTAGAGTCCCACACAGGGGGTTTTCACTATTCAGGCGATATGGTGTACACAAGGTGTGTTGATACATACAGATGTCCGATTAAATATGTGCATTTGCTGCGCAGACTTTAATTGGACGGTTGATAATACTAGCGGCTTAGGATTAAGCCAGTTTATTAAATCAGGTTTTGATTTAATAATTTATATATGTATTTGTATATACGTATTCTAGTATTATTGTTGACTATTCGTTTTCTCTCTCGGCTATTCGTATTTTGGTACGAATACTCGTATATGTATTTCGGTACATGTACCGGGAAGTATTCCGTATTTTATACGGAAAAGCTTCTAGAAGATGCCACCTTTTTTATTGATTTTCTTTTAGAAATTCAATTAAGAAATGAGGTGGAAAAGGTGAGTCAAAGCATGGCATGAACATGGTTTTATGGTATGGTTGCATTTGTTTATTGTTTTAATTAAAAAAAAAAGGGAAATGGTGGGGATTTTTTTGGTGGAGTGAGTGGGAGAAGGGCCGGCCACTTTAGATGGTAGGGGGTGCTCATTTTCCCATGATGATTAATTTACATGCTAGCTCTCTCTCTCTCGCTCTCTCAAGTTCACAAAAAGCTTTAGCCATTTTTAGCTCATGCCAAAGCTTCATCATCTCCATTCATCTTCTTGAGTTGCTCCATGGAGCACATGGTTGAGAGAAAATCATAGTGACACACTAGTACACCCCCACTCTCCGTAGCTAGCGACTTTGGAGCGTCGGTTAACTCGTTTGTCGAGGTTGGAGCTTGCGCCGTTTCCCTCGGATGGATCATCAGAGACAAAGGAAGACCAGCAACCAAACCACATCAAGGAGCCGCTAGGAGCTTGGAATGAAGACCGAAGGACACGTATCTACTTGGTATATTGATTCTAGCTCTTAGTTAGCTCGCTAGATTAGGGTTTAAGGTCGATCCGTATATCGGGTAACGGTAGCGCCAGTTTTAGAAATTTTTATTCCGCATTTTGGCCGCGTTTCGACGGCCGGGGTGCTGCCGGGACCCTTCATAAACCCAATGAGCACTTGTATACTATCTTCGGTGAACCAATTGACACCAATGGCTTATGAGACCGGCCATAGCCCCTCGTGGGGGTCTCGATCCGTATACACTAGTCTACTCTCGGAGTATCGATGCCTAGTCTTGAAACTCCCACGACTAGGGACACTTTAAGGATGTGCTTATAGACTGTTAGATATGTATGCCCTAGAGGCCATTATTGTATAGTACTTGTTTGTATAATACATTTTGGAAGCTTGGGATATATATATGGGTTTACGACAGTCTTGCTCAATATAGTAGTATGCTACTTGGTTTGTTTCTATCTTAATATGTGTCTATGTTTCTTTTAACATATCGCTAATACATATTGATGGAGCCCTTAGGATCTTTGCTTGACTACCGGCGTTGTGACGGCGATCACACTAGTGGGGGCTGGGTAGTCTATAAGCACATCCTTATACAGGTCCCTAATCGTAGGATTATCGAGACAGGGCATCGATACTCCAGAGTAGACTGGTGTATACGATTTTCGTCCCAGCAGGGGATATGGTCTGTCCCACAGCCATCAGTACGTCGTACTGGAGATAGTATGCAGGTGCTCGTTAGGTTATGAGCATACTGGACAGGACTCATCGGGAACTGTTGGTTGGTATTATATCTATTGTCAGTTAACAGTTCCCGGGTGACATGAGTACAGCTTAGTCTGTTAACTTGACACTGTCATTTCATCTCGAGTGTGTTCCCACTGTTCTTAGATTACTACCCTACCACCGCTCTATTAAGTCATGCAAACAGGTAGTAGTTGGGTGCAGTCCCGAAGCACTTGGAGGCAGTGACGGTTAGACAGGATTCGTCTCTCCCGGTATTGGGTATTGATATCGCGCTGTGTCTAGGAAAGCCATTAAACAAAGTCCCTGGCCAGGGCAAGTGAGATTGACTGGTAGTGTTTTCAGTAGTTTCTCAGGGTGTTCGGGGCTACACTCTGACATGACTTGTACCGCTATTAGGGGTCTGATGTTTACCGCCCCTAGGCCCGACATGCGATACTTTAGACGAACAGACCGGACTGTACGGAGATTGTCACATTCAGGCTCAGTAAAAGTTCAGATACCTCATCGGTCTTCTTATCGGCATCTACCTGGGGACCGTTACGTATATCTAGTACCGCTTGCGGCCTGTGGTTAAACCCACTGCCAGCGTAGTGTCGAGTCTTTAGAGTCCCACACAGAGGGTTGTTCACCTTTGGGCGAAACGAGTAGAGGTCGTATAGTTTTATGACGGGGTTCGTTCACATATGCGTACTTATGCACGTTTGGTGTTCAGACAGTTGATACTAGTGGGCTTTGGTTTAAGCCGGATCCTAGTATTTGATTTTGGCTTGGTTCAGTCTCATTGCATTCGTGTTCTTCGGAACGCAGAAGCGGGTATGTATATACAGTTGACAGAGACAAATGAAGGAGACATCTCATTAGGGTTTTTGACAATTGACTTGATTAAGATCTTAATGAGATGAAGGTATTTGCTTAATAGTTTTAATTAGTGATAATTGTGTTATGGTTATTTGGATTGACCATTTGACTTGTTGACTAAAGTTGACTAAGATATTTTTCTTAAGCAAAACATTCTTTGCTTAGCATTAATGGTGACATGATAATGGTCAAATCAAATGAACCATCACAACTTTTTTGCTAATTTAAATTATTATTCTTTTATTCTAATATGAGAGCTATCTCTTCATTCTATCATATTCATTCTCTCTCTTAGCTCTCTCTCCTTCATCCTCTCTCTCAAACCCTAACCTCTCATGTGTTGAGAACCAAGGGAAATTGAGATAAAACCATAAAATCACTCTCTACTCACTCTAGGGTTGTTTGTCTAGCAAGCAAAGCACTCTAGTTACTTCATTGTTGAGGTAGGAGCTCAAGGTAGAGGCCTTCGGGTGGATCTTCTTCGATATAGAGAAGCCAGTGAGGAGGAGCCATCTAGATCATTCCAAGGAGCTCACAACAAGGAGAAGAAGGAGTTCAAGTTTACGCTATAACTTTCTATCATAGTAGATAGAACTCTATTCTTTTGCTAGTTAGGTTTATGGTAAAGATCCGGGTTTTAGTGTTATTCTAGCGCCAACTTTATGTTCGTCGTAAAATTTTTGTTCCGCATTTGGCCACGGAAGTTGGCCGGGGCGCTAGTGTAACCCTTCATGGTATCAGAGACTACCCGTAAACCCTACTAGCTAGTTTGCACAAGGTTAAAATCTCGATTGACAAATTTTTCCGAATCACGAATCTATGTTCATGAGCTTGCTGTCGATTTTCGAAGTTGTCCTAAAATTTTTCTGAGTATCTTAGAATTACATGCAGGCGAAACTATAGCTACAGAAAAAATATGGGGGCTTAAATCCAAAATTCCGCCGCGGAAAGTGAGCAAATTGGCGCAATTTGCGGCCCTTCCGCGGCGCTTTTTGGGCTACAGTACCCAAAAAAATTTCTGGGGCTCTAATTCATGAAAATATGATATTTGTGATATATTGTTTTGGCCTAGGTTTATTTGAGTGCTGGATTTGCTTTTGGGGCCTATTTGGAAAGGTTTAGTCGATCGAAATTTTAAATTGTATTTTACAGTACATTCACTTTTATCTGCGACCGGGAATGCACTCGATCGGTAAAACTCGTCTGTTTGCTATATGTTCTTTTAGACGGGTTTTGCGAACGTGACATTCGCGTTGATGTTGTGTGCTTGTTCTGTGGTTGTGGTTAGATAGTCGTGTTGGATAGCATGTGATGAAATGTTAGTGGTGCGGTTTAAATTCTTTTGTACATTTGTTATTGCGGGGCGAGCGTCCGACATGTTGTAAGACCCGAGCCCAATGCTACTAATTTCCGTTACCGTTTGAACGTAGTGTGGCATGTATTTCATTTATCTTGTTTGATTGTTACTTACTGTAAAATTTTACCCAGTCAATTCAATTTTGCATATAACAATTTTCGGCATCTAAAATAAAATTAAAAATATTCATCATGGCCTACTTGACACCCCTAACCCCGTTTTAGCGTCCGTGCGTCGTGTTCTCGTCCCATTCGGTGAAACGTGCGAGTTTGGGCGGCTACGCGCACGTACGTATGTCCGTTTTGGGGGTATGCTTTTTGATCATAAAACACTTCATTTCAAAATTTGGATCCCGCTTAAAATCCTATTATTTAAATTTCAAATTTTTGGACCCGAGCCGGGCGCGATTTGGAAATGTTTTATTTTGCGCCAAAATCCCAAATTTTAATATTTAAACCATCAAATATTTTTCCTAACTATATAAAATTTACTGTTGCTTAAAATCTTTAAATCCTTTGAATATTTTTCCTAACAAAAGATTTTTCCCCCTTCGGCCAATCAAATCCCTTTTAACTCCCGCGGGCCCCATCTCCTTCTCTCGCTATCTCTCTCTCTCTCTCTCTCTTCCCTCCACTAAAAATAAATTTCTCTCTCCCTAGATCTCTCTCTCTCTCATCTCGATCTCTCTCCTCTCGCTAACTCTCTCTCCCCCATCTCTCTCTCTCTCTCTCTCTCTCTCCCCGTCTCTCTCTTTCCCTATCTCTCTCTCTCTCTCTAACTTTCTCCCCCTCTCTCCCCTATATATATAATTATCCCTCCTCCTTTTCTTTTTAAAAAACACAGAGAACCCATCGCGAACCCCCTCACGCAAACCCTAGCCGTGCCCTCGCCGCCGCAGCCCCAACGCTGGCACCACCGTCGCCTGCACCCTCGCCTAATCAGCCTCATCGCACCCGCATCCTCTTCCTCCTTTCCCCCACGTTCCCGTGCACCCCTGCACCTTCACCGCGGCCTGCGCGCACCCCCTGCACACGCGTGCACGCCGGATCTGTCACCACCGACGACCTCGCCTCCGTGTCCCCGGCCTCGCAAGCACCCCTCGGTGAGTTTCACATCCCTTCACCTCCTCCTTTCTTCTTTCCTTGCCGATCTGGTCTTGGATCTGAAAACCACTTCTTTGCTGTCGTCATAGGCCACCACCAGAGTTCCTTCGACGACGTCGATCATCACGACCCCTCTACAGACCACCGTAAGTTTCCTTCTCCTCAGGTCCCCTTCCTTCTTCTCTATTTTCTTTTCCCTCATTGGTTGCAAGTCGTGGTTGTTTACTATTCACATTTTGGCCGGAATCCGACGATGCCGACGACATGACCCGATATTCCAGCGAGATACCCCAACCCGTGTAGTCCCATTGTTCGTTGTTTGGGTTCAATCTTTGAACCGTGCGCCCGTCGCGAGTTTCCCCGCCGACGTTTTACGTCCCGTTTTTCCCGGTTCGTGACCCATCGAGGCAAGTACCCCTTGCTACATGCTATACAATATTTACATATTCATTAATGACACCATAAACCTGCTTTTTAACTTTAGTATTATAATTTCCCATTTTATGTCAATATTTTTATATAACATTTTATCTTTCAAACATAGAACTTATAGAAATATATATATCATTGCATCCATGAAGTCTTAAACTTGTTAACATGATTAAATGGCTATAAATTGTCTTATTGCATTCTTATAATGTTGAAATCTTATCTGTGACACAATTGATAATGGTATTGCTAATTGAATGAAACTGCCTATTGCTTATTTCATTTCTTATCTCATGCTACCCATGCTTGATTATATAACTGATTGCGAGCACACCTGTGATAGCGCTTACTTCTTGACATGCCTTGCTATCTACACATTGATTGACCCGACATGGTACCATATACTGCTTGACTTGACGTGATGTACCATGACCTGATCTTGTGTCTAATGCCAACAAACCTGACATGTAGTCCTCATGGACCGTTCCTGTTGTCTATCCAGACAAACCTGTTTACCTGATCCTGTGTTGGCATTAGTTTCTTGATTTCGGAATACCTGACTTGACCTACATATATAACTTGGGGGTATGGGGAAATCAAAGGTGATACCTGACTTGTAACTCAACAGTTCACTACCTGTTCTGGGTGTACACATTCTTGTTTTGTGCCTAGCGGCATGTCTCGGTTTCGGCCGAGAATATTGTGGCCGTGGTCCCGGGTATGTACGGGATACTATCGAGTGTACACATTCCTGTTTTGTGCCTAGCGGCATGTCTCGGCTGCAGCCGATAATATTGAGGCCGTGATCCCGGGTATGTACGGGATACTATTGAGTTACATCGATGATTCATCAATTTGGTTTCAAAGACTTTAGAATAGAAAATCTGATAGAACAGTTTAGTTTACCCACTGCACACTACCCTGCACTACTCTGATTCATATTATTGTTACCCTTGTTTTATTCACGTTTACATTGCATTGCCTGTTACCCTGTTTATATTATATTACTTGTTGACACGACGCGCCGACGTCTGGGTTTTGCATGGCCCAGATTCCGTACCGCTGTTGCAGTCCGAGCAGGAGTACTTCAGCCAGCAGGCTGAGCTGTTGTTCACACCATAATATTGCATTATTATATTCCCCATTCTTATTATTAATAAACAGGTACTTTTGACGCATGTCTGCTACATGTTACAGGTTACAGGTTCTTGGACAGAAAACAGTGAAAACGGGGTAAAGACGATGAAAAAGTGAACTTTAACCAATGAACAGAAGATCTTGATCAATCCTACATAAGAAACAGTTCACAAAACAAGGTTCAAGACGTCAACACAAAGCAACGGTTAAAAATCCACTACAAATTGTTCACTGGAGATCTGGAACCAACCTAGATGCCCAACGAGAAAAGTACCAAAGAATTAAGAAGACCACAGATCCAGAGATTAGTACCCAAAAAGCCCAGAGCCCAAATCCATAGTTTGGCCGCGGAACCGCGGCCAAACCAAGGTTGGGACCGCGGTTCCGCGGCCTTATAGGGCCCAAATGCAAAATTGTTTTTACCATAATTCCATGGCGGCGTTGACTGGTCTTTATAGGGCTATTCTTGTAATTGTAGACATGCGGGTCAAATGTAACCCTAGGGTTTCCTATTCTTTATAAATAGGAACTCTAATTATTGTAATTCTCTATGCCTCCCTTCATTAATAAAATACAAAAATTTTTTGGAGAGCATCGGTGTTTCTTCTCCATTCAGAAATTCAGATCTGACAACCCTGCATGGATGATTGGAGGGATGCATCTGTAAATAGAATTAATTTCTCTCTCTAGTATAGATTTCAATTATTTGCCCTAGGTAGATTTAATTTCATGCCCTAGGAACTTGTTTAGGGTTTAGCTTTGGGGACGGATTTTGAGAGATGAGATTTCTCATCCCTTTCTTACCCACCAAATATTTACAATAAGACTCCATGCTTACGCGGGCGCACCGCGCCCTACGGCATCCTACCCCTCGAGGTAACGATGACACCGTAGTGTAAAAGCCCGGTTGCGCGCGTTTTCCATGGAGGTTAGGGTAAGGATCTCTAAAGGAAGGACAAGAATCTAGAGGAAGGAACACCTTCCCGAATGGATCTAATCCCCTTTATTGATAATTACCTTAACTTCTCATAGATCTTCATTCGGGTATAGAAAGTGTTGAGATTTAATTGCATTTCCAAACCATCCCTAAACCTAACCCCAGCAAGAATAGATCTAGATAATTGCCCTAGGTTAATTAGATTTTTAGATTTAATAATCAACCGAACACCCTTCGGAATTAACTCGTAAGAACGAATCGGAAATTCACAAAATCCCTGTGGACCGACCCGTACTCACCGGCTAGCTGTAAAGCGACGCCGTTCTTGATTGCGGTTACAAATATTTTTGATCTAACCTTTAGAAAGCGCAAGCACGCTGAATCACTCAATCAAATGGCGTCGTTGCCGGGGATGGCGTAGAACTTTCCTTTTCGCAATTTCGGGTTAATCATAAAATTAAAAAATCATAAAAATATGAAAAATCCCAAAAAAATATATAAATATATATAATTTGTTATTTTTGGAAGGGATACTTTATGGTTGAATTTTTGCAGGATATACAAATTCGGATATGGAAATTTCCAGAAAGCGAAACGGAAAAAGAGATATCGGAACAGAAGGGATTTTAAAAAACAGAGAAGCACAAAAATTTTGGAGCCCCAAACCCCCCATTCCGCCGCGATTCCGTGGCCAAAACCCACCTTAGGCCGCAGAACCGCGGCCTTCTAGTCGGATCAGAGCGGCAGAAATTTTTTGGGGACTCGAGCCGACGATCTCGCCGCGAAAACGCGGCACAAACACGTTTTTACCGCGGAAAGGCGGCGGTACAGTGACAACATCTTGCAAATCTTTCTGTAAGCCCCACTGTCTCTTCTCTGTACATTTTGAAATATATTTTCTGAAAATTGCCTGCAAGATTTTGTGTTCTTTAAAAATATATTCTCTTCCATATAACAAGTCATGTGCAGGATTTTTGGGCCCCGCTTGAAATGAAATTAGATTGCATGTAATATTTTGCAGTTGCATATCTTGTGTTGAAAATCTTTTTACAACAAATTTTTCCTAATAAAGAGAAAATGAATAAAAATAAAAAGGACAAATTTTATTAGAAACTTGCAAAATTTTTGGCCTCAAATAGATCTTTGCACCACAAACTTTCTTTCTTTTCACTCCTTCTTCTAACATGGGTACCCCACACAATAAATCATTATCCGAACATTGGTATTCCGAACCTGATTTTGCGTCGTACGTCAATTTGTTCGGCCAATTTAAAGACGATCCCTCCATGCCTAAAAAATCTTGGAAAGATCAAATAGAGGCGTCTAGGAGAAACAGTTTGACTTTGCAACCCACTTTGTGTCAACCAAGTCAATCTTTACCACCTTCATATGATGATACCACTTTTTCAAGTCCTGCTGTAACTCCTAAACCGATGTCCATTGCTGAGCATATTGCTCAATCTCGCAGCCGATCTTTCACCCCTCTCCACTCATCTAGTTCTGGGGATCCACACGATTATTCACCTTGTTATCCATATGTTGACCCTACCCCTGTCCTACCACACACTTCCTACCAGTTCAACCCGACCTTACCACCCTCACTAGACACTGTTTCTACACAGCCATTAGGGAGTTTTGCATATCCACACGATTTCGAATCTTTTACCGAAACCCCCTCACCACCTAAGTCTAGTTTGGAAGAGTCGTTGGAGGCGTATATCGCAGCAACAAACAAAATGGTTAGGAATGTGGAATCGTCCGTGGCCGCCCTTATGCAACCTAGTGAACCAGTAGCTAGTTTCACGCTAGCTCAAAATTTTTTAATGTATAAGGAGGCGGTTGGACAGAGTGAGAATGTGAGAGGATTTCCAAATCAAACCTACCCCTACCCAATTGAAGCCCACAACTCCTGTTTTCCATCGATTGCCCTAAATAGTTCACCTGTTGAGAATAAAAATGAGTTGTGTGATTTTGTAGTGTTTGATTTGCCAAATTGTGAGGAACCCCTTTCGATTGAAACCGCACCTAATCCTTTCGATCTTTACACCTCCCATCTAGAACCTAAATCGATAGATATCCATGCTTTTGATGAGGTGTCTAAGGAAATTGATTTTCACTTGATTGAGGATATAGACGCCGGGAATATTTCGGATGATGAACCTGTCGATTTAATTGAGATTTTATGTTCAAATCATCATCCCGAGTTATTAAAGGTTTCTCCCGAATCTAATATGCGTCTTGAATTTGATGATAATGGCATGGATGAGTTGAATTTTGAGGAAAATTCTAAGAATAATATTGAGGAAAGTTTTGAGGATAATATTGAGGTTGAACCATTTTTGTTTAATGTGTTGGATTTTCCAATTCAGCCTCCTGAACCTTTGACTGTTATATCACCCCCCTCCTTCCTATCGTTCCGACCGAACAAGTGACCGTTACGCTGTCATCTCCTATACCACGTTCGGCGTACCCATGTTTTCTTGCGAATCTTGAGGGATTTGACCCCATTTCTCGACGGGTTGATAAGTTAGCGCAATCGCTTTTAACACATCGGTTATCACAAATTGCGCTAATTTATTCACTCAATTTACACCCTCAAGATCGTACTCCACTTCTTTCTTCTTTCCGCCATTCTTCTCCCCCACCGAGACCATATTCTGCCATTCTTCTTTCTACACGGTCTCGTGTGTTTCTCATCTCTTTTCTTCCCACTCCCTTCTTGCACCAACTATACCATTACCACGATAAGATTTTTGAATGGTTGGTGCTAACCTTTGGCTTGTGTAAAGCCAAGCTTAAGTTTGGGGGGAACCGTTGTATATATGTATATATATTTTTGTTTGCTTTTTCTATAAAAAATAAAAAAAAATTTCAAAACATTATAAAAATAATTTTTTTTTAAATAAATAAACATGGGAGTGCCGACATTTTGACCCTCTTGGTTTAGTATGACAGTGAGGACACTGTCAAGTTCAAGTCTGGGGGTATGCTCGGTACGTCTTCTTCCTTCGCATTCATTTGTATATATTTTTGCATTTGCATATTTATTTGAAAACCCATAAAATTGAAAAAAATTCAAAAATTATAAAAATCATTGTATTCAATTTTGCTTATTTGACTAGAGTTTGACATATAGGTTAACTAGCTAGAAACAACTAGATCTTAGGCTTAGTGAATTAAAAACCCTAAAAATAAAATTCCTTAATGTTTAACGGTAGAAAGTATATGCCTTGTAGTTTATTTAGAAATAGGCAAATTTTGGGTTCACTTCTTAGGCTAAGTCGAAATAAGGGAAGAGTATTGATGTTCTTATTAGTGTATAAGTTTGAAAAATAGTTCCTAGCTTAAATCTAGATTCTGAAAACGTATACCCTACAATTTGCACAATCACGCACCTTGAAACTTGGAATAGTAGAAGAGACCTTGAAATGCTCTTGTCTAAAGTCCTTAGTACGAAGAAAATAAAAGAAAAAAAAGTGTGAATAAAGAATAAAAAAAATGGACACGGGGTTTTGTGATTACTTAAGGCTGCAAAAATAGAAAAATATTTAGCGAGGGTGCTTCATCATCTAATGCCTTAGACCAACTGGTTTGGGAGTCACTGCTAAAAGCCTTGGGTGTTGCAGGACTAGGAATTACGCTTTAATGTGCAAACACATCTTATAATCGGTTGTTGGTACCTCAAGAAGTATTAACGGTCGCATGAAGGATGTGTAGGCAAAATTCAATTCACCTACTAATAAGTACTTTGGACAACGGACGAGAGTATGATTGCTTGATTTGAATTTCCAAGTGTAGGGTGATTTTTACACACACGTGGGGATATGCGATTGGAGTTTAGATGAGAGAAAGGAGTGAAGAATAGAACTTGTATTTTTAGTAGAGTTGATAGAAATTCGTAAGTGGAGATGGATCTCTAGAAGGAAAACTTAAGAGATGCCGAAAGCTAAGTAGGTCTACATAACATATATAATCTTAAGTTAAATAATGAGGAAGTGTGAAGAATATGGGTGGATAATTTGTGGGTCGATGATAATAGAATTCTTAGTTAGAAAACCTAATTGGAAAACAAAAGTTGAAAGGCCGAATTGATAGGATTTTGTGGGTCTAATCCGCTGAAAACCCTAAGGAGACAACACTCCTCCTACTAGGGACACCTAGAGGTTTAACGGCTTGTTGCACGTGTTCAGTGCAATCGCGTTTCCTTGCGAAAGTGCGGTTAGGATTTTAGTGAATAAAAAAATGTCACGACCCGAAAGAGCACGTGACTGGCCCTTAAACCATATGAAGTCTATAGGACTCCATCTGATCCAAGTAAGCCAAAAGCCCAGAAATCTAAAACCATTTTAAGAGTAAGTAAAGAAAACTGGTTTAAAGAAGTGAAGGAAAACATGTTTTGAAAATCAAGGTTTTTAAATAACTAAGCCGAATATGCATTTTTAAAATGTGTAACCTTTCCTGAAAATTTCGGCAGAGTTTCCTTTGTAAAAACTGACCCCGAACGGGGTACAACAAGAATAACATATATGAAATGAAAAAAAGGCATCCCCAAGCGGGAGCTAGCTCTTCGTCAATCGACGGTCACAACCACGCAAGCAATAATAATATACAACGCCAAAGGGCGAGGATCAAACTCAAAAAGAAACTCAAACAGCCAGAAAACCGTATTACTACTAGCGCGACTCTAAGGTCGAAATAATACAACACTGCTTTCTAAGTCTGAAACAATATACAAGTTTTGGTTGATGGAAATTCTAGATACAATAGATAATACATGAACAATGGAGGTTCTGATACAAAAGAACCCACCTACCAACGCAAGTCACCCATAAGGAAGTAGTGTGCCAGAAATGCCGCTATGGAATCTGTACGGCAAAAACCTGCAAGAACTGGGGCACAACGGGGGTGAGTTTCCAACTCGTGAATAGAAAATATCTACAAGCAGAGATCGAATGCATGACCATCCTAGGTCAAAACGATCAGATATAAATAAACCTCAATGTGAATAAATCTGAAGCATGCTAAACTGGCAATATAACCTCTATACATGAGTGTAGTGCCAAGTGCTCGTGCTAGTGCATCAGGTAATAGCATGTCATGAATATGAGGTATGATCAATGTAATCAGATCTGCATACACGTGGATCCCGTCCACTCGTCACCCAATAACAATAACCACCATGCATGTAAATATCATAAATCATGTGCATGGGAATATGAGGATGTAATCCACCCGTGTCCCTCCCGACACGTCAAAATCATGGAACCAGAGTGCCCAGCATCGGCACTCGAAAACATCATGAAAAACTGTGCCCAGCATCGGCACGTAAATCCTCATATATCGGGCTCCGTCAGTCCGGATCGGCCCTCGGGCTCTGTCTGCGGTATCGGCCCTCAGCCCCGGCAGTATGCCCAAACCATCTATCGACTCTGGTCAGTATCCTCCGGATAACCGCCAGGTCCAACCAATCACCGGTAGGTACTCGCCCGCCTCCAGGCTCAATCGGCAAAGCTCATCGATCATCTTGCCGAGGGGAACCATACCGGGCCCACCACGAACCCGCAAACGGAACATCCACTCCTCGAATCGGGTTTCAAGCACACGTCTCAGCACCGAGAAAACGCGTGGTGGACGCACTGAAATATCATATCAAGGGTAACCGGGTTTTTAAAGCAATGACATATTCTCTTTTGAAATACCCTCGGTTCCCAAATCCAGAAATATCATAGAATCAACATATCTCAATGCGTATAATCAAAAGCACGAAGTATGCGACATGTAAAGGAAGGTATGCATATCATTATGTCATGCAAGGATCATATACTAAATGCAATAGTACTACAGTGTAGTGACATGGCAATTATCGATGATGAGTGTGTGAGCCGGCAACAAGTGTATGTGGAACATATGCATCATCGATAATGGTGCTAGTGTCCTAGCAGCATGACTGAAATATAACCACAGTACAAGCGATACAATGCAAATAGCATGAATATGCGGAATCGAACGATCAATGCAAAAGTAAAGAATCTACACCAATCTGTACATGTCATGCAGGGGTGCCATTTGAAATAAGACGAATCAGGGCTTTTGGTAAAACAAGGGCTACGGTGTTTTAAGAAAAGATACATCATTTGAAAATATCCGTATGACCCTTCTGCCTATCTTTAAAATATCCCCGATTCGTTAGTTTGAAATAGGTATGACTCGGTCTAGTCTAATGTCTACTAAGTAATCTAGACAGGGGGGGTATGAAACCGCCTAATCTGAGTCAATATATATATAGATATGATAGTCGGCGATCTCGCCTCAATAACAGATCGTAAGATATCCTCGAGTCATGAGTGCGGATCTATCATCAATACCGGCTCGTACGGTGAATCGTTGTACGGCATCCCAATAACTGGGTAGGGGTCAATATCACACTATCTCATCACATATCAGGTATCACTTATCATCAGATCGCACAATCTGGGGTACTACTCTATGTCTAGTACAAATCGATACCATCTATAAAAATATGAATGCGGGTAAAGCACATGTCCAAAGGCCCGCTAAAACTATCATATCGCACCTCAAAGACAAACTATGTCACATCGCCGATCTCACGGCCTCACATCAAATATCATCTCAAACCCACGTATCATCCTCAAATCCCGTATATAAACACATAGTCCCATACCCATGTGTAGATATACGCGCCATCATATACGCACAAATATATAAAAGAATGTATGCAAGTATGTGTAAGTGTATGGGTGAGTGCAACCGCTACTCTAGGGTTCGCACTATACTACACCAATATATTCTTATCACCAATAATACCCTTTTTACTATCAATAACCCTAAACAACACATAATGAATATACGTGTGTATACGTATTCGTATACATCACCACGGACTGTGGGGGTGCTATACGCCATCCACCCGACTTCTCCCCGTAGATATAAATCTACTCACCTTGCTTCTCATGTATCGGTGCCGATGTCGCCATCTTCATCTTCTTTGCTTCCACATCTCGTAGTGTACCTACAAGTATATCACAATGCTAAAGCACATGAAAATCACATCGGAAACCAAAATAGCACACGCTACCCGTATAGGTAGAAACCTATCGACTCGCATGTAAACACAATCAAAATCCACTTGTCGTTGACGTCCAAACGCCACCCGACAGGAATGAATCACAAAACACTAAAATCCATGCTAAATCAAGTCTCAAATCATGCACCAACATAGGAAAATCATCCCAGATTTCACCCTAGATGGAATCAGTCAAAACTAGAAGTACCCTGGGCTAAGAATAGAGGAAATGGGGCCATGCACGCAAAATGAGACAAATCCACCCTGCTCTGGCCGCAAATTGCGGCCAGAATGGGAAATTTGGCGGCTGTACGGATGAGTTGGGGGCTAGGGTTTGGGGTGTTGGTTCAATGGTGCCTGCACATCTCACTGTCAAACTTATTTTTATTTTAGGGGTCTCGGGGTGACAGCAGATTACACAAAACAGTCCCAGATTTCCAGTTTTTTCCGATATCGGTTCCGTAATTCCGTATTCTGTTTTCAATTCCAGGTTTGGGTTCAAATTAGCATCACACAAGGGATTCTAAGGTCACTACAATCCTCAATTCCATCTCAAATTTCAGTTTTACCCTAAACCCTCACTTGAATTCGCTAAAATCCACAAAACGACATAATATCGATACCAAACTAGTATGGATACACAAGGAATTAAAATACTACTCTATAGGTGCAGAAATTACCTCCTTTGGCAACTCAAGAAAATTCTTGAGTTGCTCAAAGTCCACCAAATCCAATCTTGCTAGGTTCAATGTGAAGCTAGTGAGCTCGGGAACATTTTTTGTGAAGTGGGAATGGGGTTTTGGCTAGGATTTCATGATGGATCTAGGGTTTCAAGAAGAGGGTGAGTGAGGGAGAGGGAGGGCAGCAGCTCATGAAGAAGAGGGGAGAGAGAAATGAGAAGGGAATCATGGGGGCATGGTTCAAAAATGTAAGGTTGACTTGTTCTCTCTCTCTCTCATCATTATACCATTTTCTTTTCCTTTTCTTTTCTTCTCACTCAAATAGTGCTCCCAAAAGAACAACCATGGTAGAAATGCACAAGTAACACAACTGTAACAAGTGTGGAAAATGATATGTGCACATTTTTGCTCAAAAGTGCTAAAAATCCAATTAGCGATTTTTAATCGCGATTAACACTAAATTAGCATATAACTAGTCTTAAAAACTTTAAAATGGCATAATTCCATAAAATACCCTATTTTAGAATTTTCCAAAATTTTCCAAAATTTCCCCCCATTTATTTGTATTTAATTACACCCGAATATTAAAATATTCATTAAAATAATATTAAATTATAAAAATTCCCGAAAATAATATTTTATTATTTTGGAAATGTTACAAAAAATAAGTTGCTCGAGGACGAGCAAAAGATAAGTTTGGGGGTATTTGTTCACACCATAATATTGCATTATTATATTCCCCATTCTTATTCTTTTTATTAATAAACAGGTACTTTTGACGCATGTCTGCTACATGTTACAGGTTACAGGTTCTTGGACAGAAAACAGTGAAAACGAGGTAAAGACGATGAAAAAGTGAACTTTAACCAATGAACAGAAGATCTTGATCAAGCCTATATAAGAAACAGTTCACAAAGCAAGATTCAAGACGCCAACACAAAGCAATGGTTAAAAATCCACTACAAATTGTTCACTGGAGATCTGGAACCAACCTAGAAGCCCAATGAGAAAAGTACCAAAGAATTAAGAAGACCACAGATCCAGATATCAGTACCCAAAAAGCCCAGAGCCCAAATCCATAGTTTGGCCGCGGAACCGCGGCCAAACCAAGGCTGGGACCGCGGTTCCGTGGCCATATAGGGCCTAAATGCAAAATTGTTTTTACCATAATTCCATGGCGGCGTTGACTGGTCTTTATAGGGCTATTCTTGTAATTGTAGACATGCGGGTCAAATGTAACCCTAGAATTTCCTATTCTTTATAAATAGGAACTCTAATCATTGTAATTCTCTATGCCTCCCTTCATTAATAAAATACAAAATTCTTTTGGAGAGCATCGGTGTTTCTTCTCCATTCAGAAATTCAGATCTGACAACCCTGCATGGATGATTGGAGGGATGCATCTGTAAGTAGAATTAATTTCTCTCTCTAGTGTAGATTTCAATTATTTGCCCTAGGTAGATTTAATTTCATGCCCTAGGAACTTGTTTAGGGTTTAGCTTTGGGGAAAGATTTTGAGAGATGAGATCTCTCATCCCTTTCTTACCCACCAAATATTTACAATAGGACTCCATGCATACGCGCACACACCGCGCCCTACGGCATCCTACCCCTCGAGGTAACGATGACACCGTAGTGTAAAAGCCTGATTGCGCGCATTTTCCATGGAGGTTAGGGTAAGGATCTCTAAAGGAAGGACAAGAACCTAGAGGAACACCTTCCCGAATGGATCTAATCCCCTTTATTGATAATTACCATAACTCCTCACAGATCTTCATTCGGCTATAGAAAGCGTTGAGATTTAATTGCATTTCCAAACCATCCCTAAACCTAACCCTAGCAAGAATAGATCTAGATAATTGTCCTAGGTTAATTAGATTTTTAGATTTAATAATCAACCGAACACCTTTCGGAATTAACTCGTAAGAACGGATCGGAAATTCACAAAATCCCTGTGGACCGACCCGTACTCACCGGCTAGCTGCAAAGCGACGCCGTTCTTGATTGCGGTTACAAATATTTTTGATCTAACCTTTAGAAAGCGCAAGCACGCTAAATCACTCAATCAAATGGCGCCGTTGCCGGGGATGGCGTAGAACTTTCCTTTTCGCAATTTCGGGTTAATCATAAAATTAAAAAATCATAAAAATATGAAAAATCCTTAAAAAAATATATAAATATATATAATTTGTTATTTTTGGAAGGGATACTTTGTGGTTTAATTTTTGCGGGATATACAAATTCGGATCTGGAAATTTCCAGAAAGTGAAACGGAAAAAGAGATATCGGAACAGAAGGGATTTTAAAAATCAGAGAAGCACAAAAATTTTGGAGCCCCAAACCCCCCATTCCGCCGCGATTCCGCGGCCAAAACCCACCTTAGGCCGCGGAACCGTGGCCTTCTAGTCGGATCAGAGCAGCTGAAATTTTTTGGGGACTCGAGCCGACGATCTCGCCACGAAAACGCGGCACAAACACATTTTTACCACGGAAAGGTGGCGGTACAGTGACAACATCTTATGCAAATCTTTCTGTAATCCCCACTGTCTCTTCTCTGTACATTTTGAAATATATTTTCTAAAAATTGCCTGCAAGATTTTGTGTGCTTTAAAAATATATTCTCTTCCATATAACAAGTCTTGTGCAGGATTTTTGGGCCCCGCTTGAAATGAAATTAGATTGCAAGTAATATTTTGCTGTTGCATATCTTGTGTTGAAAATCTTTTTGCAACAAAATTTTCCTAATAAAGAGAAAAGGAATAAAAATAAAAAGGACAAATTTTATTAGAAACTTGCAAAATTTTTGGCCTCAAATAGATTCTTGCACCACAAACTTTCTTTCTTTTCACCCCTTCTTCTAACATGGGTACCCCACACAATAAATCATTTTCCGAACTTTGGTATCCCGAACCTAATTTTGCGTCGTACGTCAATTTGTTCGATCAATTTATAGACGATCCTTCCATGCCTAAAAAATCTTTAAAAGATCAAATAGAGGCGTCTAGGAGAAATCGTTTGACTTTGCAACCCACTTTGTGTCAACCAAGTCAGCCTTTACCACTTTCATATGTTGATACCACTTTTTCAAGTCCTGCTGTAACTCCTAAACCGATGTCCATTGCTGAGCATATTGCTCAATCTCGCAGCCGATCTTTCACCCCTCTCCACTCATCTAGTTCTAGGGATCCACACGATTATTCACCTTGTTATCCATATGTTGACCATACCCCTTTCCTACCACCCACTTCCTACCAGTCCAACCCGACCTTACCACCCTCACTAGACACTGTTTCCACACAGCCATTAGGGAGTTTTGCATATCCACACGATTTTGAATCTTTTACCGAAACCCCCTCACCACCTAAGTCTAGTTTGGAAGAGTCGTTGGAGGCTTATATCGCAGCAAAAAACAAAATGGTTAGGAATGTGAAATCGTCCGTGGCCGCCCTTATGCAACCTATTGAACCGGTAGCTAGTTTCCCGCTAGCTAAAATTTTTTTAATGTATAAGGAGGAGGTTGGATAGAGTGAGAATGTGAGAGGATTTCCAAATCAAACCTACCCCTACCCAATTGAAGCCCACAACTCCTGTTTTCCATCGATTGCCCTAAATAGTTCACCTGTTGAAAATAAAAATGAGTTGTGTGATTTTGTAGTGTTTGATTTGCCAAATTGTGAGGAACCCCTTTCGAGTGAAACCGCACCTAATCCTTTCGATCTTTACACCTCCCATCTAGAACCTAAATCGATAGATATCCATACTTTTGATGAGGTGTCTAAGGAAATTGATTTTCACTTGATTGAGGATATAGACGCCGGGAATATTTCGGATGATGAACCTGTCGATTTAATTGAGATTTTTTGTTCAAATCATCATCCCGAGTTATTAAAGGTTTCTTCCGAATCTAATATGCGTCTTGAATTTTATGATAATGGCATGGATGAGTTGAATTTTCAGGAAAATTTTAAGGATAATATTGAGGAGAGTTTTGAGGATAATATTGAGGTTGAACCATTTTTGTTTAATGTGTCGGATTTTCCAATTCAGCCTCCTGAATTTTTGACTGTTATATCACCCTCCCTCCTTCCTATCGTTCCGACCGAACAAGTAACCGTTACGCTTTCATCTCCTATACCAAGTTCGGCGTATCCATGTCTTCTTGCGAATCTTGAGGGATTTGACCCCATTTCTCGACGGGTTGATAGGTTAGCGCAATCGCTTTTAACACATCGGTCATCACAAATTGCGCTAATTTATTCACTCAATTTACACCCTCAAGATCGTACTCCACTTCTTTCTTCTTTCTGCCATTCTTCTCCCCCACCGAGACCATATTCTACCATTCTTCTTTCTACACGGTCCCGTGTGCTTCTCATCTCTTTTCTACCCACTCCCTTCTTGCACCAACTATACCATTACCACGATAAGATTTTTGAATGGTTGGTGCTAACCTTTGGCTTGTGTATATCCAAGCTTAAGTTTGGGGGGAACCGTTGTATATATGTATATATATTTTTGTTTGCATTTTCTATAAAAAATTAAAAAAAAAATTCAA
Organism: Agapanthus africanus; assembly: GCA_030015575.1. NCBI lineage: Eukaryota > Viridiplantae > Streptophyta > Magnoliopsida > Asparagales > Amaryllidaceae > Agapanthus > Agapanthus africanus. The sequence goes on along the minus strand of JASDDO010000016.1, from coordinate 127,123,858 downwards.
AACATTATAAAAATAAAAAAAATTGTAAATAAATAAACAGGGGAGTGCCGACATTTTGACCCTCTTGGTTTAGTATGACAGTGAGGACACTGTCAAGTTCAAGTTTGGGGGTATGCTCGGTACGTCTTCTTCCATCGCATTCATTTGTATATATTTTTGCATTTGCATATTTATTTGAAAACCCATAAAGATTGAAAAAATTTCAAAAATTATAAAAATCATTGTATTCAATTTTGCTTATTTGACTAGAGTTTGACAGATATGTTAACTAGCTAGAAACAACTAGATCTTAGACTTAGTGAATTAAAAACCCTAAAAATAACATTCCTTAAAGTTTAACGGTAGAAAGTATATGCCTTGTAGTTTATTTAGAAATAGGCAAATTTTGGGTTCACTTCTTGGGCTAAGTCGAAACAAGGGAAGAGTATTGATATTCTTATTAGAGTATAAGTTTGAAAAATAGTTCCTAGCTTAAGTCTAGATTCTGAAAACGTATACCCTACAATTTGCACAATCACGCACCTTGAAACTTGGAATAGTAGAAGAGACCTTGAAATGCTCTTGTCTAAAGTCCTTAGTACGAAGAAAATAAAAGAAAAAAAAGTGTGAATAAAGAATAAAAAAAAATGGACACTGGGTTTTGTGATTACTTAAGGCTGCAAAAATAGAAAAATATTTAGCGAGGGTGCTTCATCATCTAATGCCTTAGACCAACTGGTTTGGGAGTCACTGCTAAAAGCCTTGGGTGTTGCAAGACTAGGAATTACGCTTTAATGTGCAAACACATCTTGTAATCGGTTGTTGGTACCTCAAGAAGTATTAACGGTCGCATGAAGGATGTGTAGGCAAAATTCAATTCACCTACTAATAAGTACTTTGGACAACGGACGAGAATATGATTGCTTGATTTGAATTTCCAAGTGTAGGGGTGATATTTACACACACGTGGGGATATGTGATTGGAGTTTAGATGAGAGAAAGGAGTGAAGAATAGAACTTGTATTTTTAGTAGAGTTGATAGAAATTCCTAAGTGGAGATGGAACCCTAGAAGGAAAACTTAAGAGATGCCGAAATCTAAGTAGATCTACATAACATATATAATCTTAAGTTAAATAATGAGGATGTGTGAAGAATATGGGTGGATAATTTGTGGGTCGAGGATAATAGAATTCTTAGTTAGAAAACATAATTGGAAAACAAAAGTCGAAAGGCCGAATTGATAGGATTTTATCGGTCTAATCCGCTGAAAACCCTCAGGAGACAATACTCCTCCTACTAGGGACACCTAGAAGTTTAACGGCTTGTTGCACGTGCTCAGTGCAATCGCGTTTCTCTGTGAAAGTGCGGTTAGGATTTTAGTGAATAAAAAAATAAGTTGCTCGAGGACGAGCAAAAGATAAGTTTGGGAGTATTTGTTCACACCATAATATTGAATTATTATATTCCCCATTCTTATTCTTTTTATTAATAAACAGGTACTTTTGACGCATGTCTGCTACATGTTACAGGTTACAGGTTCTTGGACAGAAAACAGTGAAAACGAGGTAAAGAAGATGAAAAAGTGAACTTTAACCAATGAACAGAAGATCTTGATCAAGCCTACATAAGAAACAGTTCACAAAGCAAGGTTCAAGACGTCAACACAAAGCAACGGTTAAAAATCCACTACAAATTGTTCACTGGAGATCTGGAACCAACCTAGAAGCCCAATGAGAAAAGTACCAAAGAATTAAGAAGACCACAGATCCAGAGATCAGTACCCAAAAAGCCCAGAGCCCAAATCCATAGTTTGGCCGCGGAATCGCGGCCAAACTAAGGCTGGGACCGCGGTTCCGCGGCCATATAGGGCCGAAATGCAAAATTGTTTTTACCATAATTCCATGGCGGCGTTGACTGGTCTTTATAGGGCTATTCTTGTAATTGTAGACATGCGGGTCAAATGTAACCCTAGGGTTTCCTATTCTTTATAAATAGGAACTCTAATCATTGTAATTCTTTATGCCTCCCTTCATTAATAAAATACAAAATTCTTTTGGAGAGCGTCGGTGTTTCTTCTCCATTCAGAAATTCAGATCTGACAACCCTGCATGGATGATTGGAGGGATGCATCTGTAAGTAGAATTAATTTCTCTCTCTAGTGTAGATTTCAATTATTTGCCCTAGGTAGATTTAATTTCATACCTTAGGAACTTGTTTAGGGTTTAGCTTTGGGGAAGGATTTTGAGAGATGAGATCTCCCATCCCTTTCTTACCCACCAAATATTTACAATAGGACTCCATGCATATGAGCACACACCGCGCCCTACGGCATCCTCCCCTTCAAGGTAACGATGACACCGTAGTGTAAAAGCCCGGTTGCACGCGTTTTCCATGGAGGTTAGGGTAAGGATCCCTAAAGGAAGGACAAGAACCTAGAGGAAGGAACACCTTCCCGAATGGATCTAATCCCCTTTATTGATAATTACCGTAACTCCTCACAGATCTATTAGTGTATATGCCCTAGAGGCCATTACTGTATCATACTAGTATGTATATTACTTAATGGAAGCTTGGGATATTCACCTTGTATTGACAATCTTGCTCAAAATAGTAGTAAGCTACTTGGTTTGTTTCTGCTTCAATGTGTACATGTGTTTATTTTAGTATATCACCTATACACATTAGTGGAGCCCTTAGGATCTTTGCTTGATTACCAGCGTTGTGATGGCAGTCACACTAGTGGGGGCTGGGTAATCTATAAGCACATCCTTATGCAGGTCCCTAGTCGCAGGAATATCGAGACAGGGCATCGATACTCCGGAGTAGACTGGCGCATGCGCTTCTCATCCCAGAGTGGGAGATGGTCTGTCCCACAGCCATCAGTACGTCGTACTGGAGATAGGATGCGGGTGCTTATTAGGTTATGAGTACACTGGACATGACTCGTCGGGAACTGACCGGTTGGTATTATACCTATCGTCAGTTATCTGTTCCCAGGTGACATGAGTACGGCTTAGTCCGCTGACTTGACACTGTCACTTCGCCTCGAGTGTGTTCCCACTGTACTTTGGTTACTACCCTACCACGGCTCAAAGGAGTCGTGCAAACAAGTAGTAGTTGGGTGCAGTCCCGAAGCACTTGGAGGCAGTGACGGTTAGACAGGATTCGTCTCTCCCGGTATTGGGGGTTGACATCGCGCTGTGTCTAGGAGAGCTATTACACGAGTAGTCCCTGGCCAGGGCAAGCGAGATATACGGGTAGGCTTCCAGTGTTATCTCAAGGTGTATTGGGCTTCACTCCGACACGACTTGTACCGCTATTAGGGGACTGACGTTTACCGCCCCCCTAGGCCCGCCATGCGATGTATCAGACGAACAGACCGGACTGTACGGAGATTGTTACATTCAGGCTCAGTAGGAGTTCAGATGGGTTTCACCTCGTCAATCTTCTTGTCGGCATCTACCTGGGGACCGTTACGCACAGCTAGTGCCGCTTGCGGTCTGTAGTTAAACCCACTGCCAGCGTAGTGTCGAGTCTTTAGAGTCCCACACAAAAAGCTATTCGCCTTTAGGCAAAAGAGTAGAGGTCGCTTGGTTTTGCGACAGGTCGCATGGTTTTGCGACAGGGTCCGGTCACATCCGTGCACTTGTGCACGTACAGTGTTCGGACAGTTAACACTAGCGGGCTTTGGTTTAAACAAGATCCTAGTGTACTTTTTGGGATTGGTTTTATCCAGTACGTATTCGTGTTCCTCGGAACACGGATGCGGGTGTGTATGCACAGTTGACGGAGAGACAGAGGCAGAGGATTCTCATTAGGGTTGTTGACCGTTGACTGTTGACTATTGACTTTTTGCTCAACCCTAATGAGAATATGATATATATATAATTAGCATTAATATTAATTAAGTATTATAGTGACATGGTTGTTGAGGGGTTGACTTTGTTGACTTATTGACTTTGTTGACCGGTTGACTAGGTTGGACTAGTTGACCAACATCATCACAATGGTTGTCATTTTCATGCAAAGACTTTTGCTTACTTGTTATGGTTTGCAAAATGAGTGCATGGAAATGATATTGCCTTTGACATGATATGAACCATCACATAATACTTGATTAACATTATGGCTCATGATGCTTTTGGATTATGAGAGGGTGAAAGAGAAAAGAGAGGCTCATTCTTTCATTGTCTTTCTCTCTCTTGGTTTTGAGCTCTCTCATTCTCTTCCTCTCACCCTCTTCCTTTTGCTCTCTCTCTTGTCTATGGTTCACTGGTCTCATGTGTTGAGAAGCAAGAACCATAGAGAAAATCCCATCACACTCTCCTCTACTCACTCTAGTTCATAAGGTTTGGCAAACCAAGTGAACTAGTTTCTTCAAAGTTCGAAGAAGAAGCCAAAGATAGAAGCTTTCGGGTGGATCGGTCTTCGGCGCAAGGAGACGACGGGGTGAGGCCGATCCGTACACCGGGAGGAGTCGAAGAAGAAGGAGTTCAAGAAAGGTATAGCCCCCTAACCGAGTAGGTAAACTCTTGTTAGGTTGTTAGTTAGTAGTTTAACAAAGATCCGGTTTTGAGTCCATATTACCGCCTCTAGAAAATCATTTTTCACCAAATTCCGCATGCCCGAATGTACCAGGAGAGGTAGCATGGACTTACAGTGTTATCAGAGCCTAGTTAAACACTACCTAACATGTTATCATAGTAACTAGAAATTCGATCGGAGAAAAAGTCGCGAAATACACCCGGATTTCAAACTTTCTGTCGATTTTCAAAGTGCTGCAAAAATTATTTGAGATATACCAAAAATCGACTCGGGGTTTTTAGAAGAAACTGCAAAAATTCGACCCACTGAATTGATCAACGCGTCGCGTTTTCGCGGCGGGAGCTTGCTCCCGCCACGAAACCGCGGCCGAGTTGACTCGGTCATGGGGTTTTATTTTTGCAGTTTGTTCATAGGGGTATTTTGGGATTTTTGGAATATGTATTTTCTGCCCAGATTTTCCAGAACGAAAATTTTGTGTTTGGGGCCTGAAAATCCGTATTTTTGATCGAACTTCTAAAGACTTAAGCTGACGGGTATTTCTGTGATGTGATATTTGTATTGAACGTCTGCTAATCGCTATATGTCGATTAGTAGGGGTTATACAAATCTGTTATCTGTAATGTTACTGGAATGTGTATATGAATTCATTGGATTGGCGCGGGTGAATAGCCGGGGGTTGTGAGACGAGAGTTTTCTTTTCTTTCAATTCATGTAAATTTGTAAATTGATGTAGTAATTATTTGTATGGCCGCACAACCGGGTCGGGGTTGTAGCCGTCATTGTATAGATTCTTTTTACTGTTTTTGCTCCTAGGATAAACCCATGGAGGGGGTGCACTAACTACCGGGTATGCCGAAGTGCCGAGTGGCCTACTCACGGGGTTGAGGGAGGTTGCTTCGCTTCGGGTACTTGGCGGGTAGTTTGCCGCACCCGTAGGGGTCTTGGGTGGGGTATTGGCTATTCACCGCGACCGTGTAATCTGCTTTTCGTTACAGGCTCGTATGAATTGCGGGTTCATAGTATATCCAATGTGTTCATCTGTGATCTGAAATGGCTATCATTGCAATATATCTATATATGATATTATTTAGGCGTTGCTTATGTTTTACAGTCGCGCTAGCCCAGCCCCCGCTCTGTCGTTAGTTAAGTAACCTAACGGGTAATGACGGGGCCCCGTGGCGAATGCGAATGGCATAAGCGTACGTCATATTTTAGTTGTTTTCTGCAATGGTAGGATTAAATGATGGGACGCATTAAAAGAACTAATGCAAGAATATCACGCATTAAAAGAACTAATGCAAGAAAATAAACCAAGTAAAAATCGTTGGAACACTTTCGAAAAACCACTCGGTTCTTTTCAAAACTAACTTTTAAATGCGGAGCTTGAGCCACTCCTTTTAAAAGCTATCTCGTTCCTTCGATTATATCAAGTTCACTACGTTCAAGGTTTCGCCAAAACCATTCGTAGCCCTCCGTCGTTTCGTATGAATATTCAATAGTACTCAAGCTATGTTTGTTGACCTTAGTCAAGGCATAGTGATTGGTAGCTATTGGGTGTTCATATGTAGAATGGATAGATGTGTTGGTTTGGGACAGTCGTATTACCTTGTTGACCTTCGTCAAGGGTATATACGGGTGGGTTCAAATTAACCTGGATAATGACGGGTAGAACTTGATATGTGACTTATGATTGTTGACCTTCGTCAAGGTCATAAGAGCATGGGGCAAAAATCCACATCGGGAGTTTCAAAAGAACTGAAACTTGCTAGCGCTGCATACCATTTGGAGTGTGATGATTCTGGTAGGATTCCTTCAGTTTTGTCACGCAATGACATTTGGATCCCGATTCTACTGTGAGTATATGCTACTCCTCGGGAAATTTCTCACTTAACGATCAATACTATAAACCAAGTAGGTGTCTAGAAAGGTGTTAGCGGGGCTACGCCCACAGGGAAAAGAGGTTATTTATTTAAGGAACTTCGCGAAAGCGTTGGAAAACCTCCCTCGAAGTACCGACACTAGCCTGGCTGAATGGTTAAGCAAGTATTGTACGGTGAGATTGATCCCGACTAATTCTTCCTTTATGGTTTGAGGAGGGATTCGAGAGACAGTGGGAGCCATCCTGTTTAGATAAATTAAAAACCAATCTAAACTTGCAAGAGCATCATGCTGAGTGTTTTCTTCTCTCTCTCTTAATTGCAGCGACCCTGTGACCACACCTAGGTTACATCTAGATAATAAAATGACTGAACCTGACTGTTATGACTGGCAAAGGTCTGTCCAGATGTCCATTGCCCATAACAAGCTGGGACACCTCTTAACTGATCATACCCCTACCGTCTCAGGTTCAGTTTCCCCTGTCACGGATATTTACATCCGTAGGACATCGGAAAAGGATTGTGCGAAAGCCAAGTGCCTCGTGTTAGCCTCAGTTAATGGTGCAAACCAGAGGCAGCACGAGAAGATGGACTCAGTTTCTATCTTCCTCCATAACAAAGATTTATATGGAGAGCAATCTCGTATCGCAAGATATGAGACCTCGAACGAATTGCTTCAAGCGAGGTTAGCTGTCGGGTCATCTATAGGGGACAACGTCCTTACAGAGGCCAGCTATTTTGAGCTCACAGACCTAGAGACCACGTTGGAGAATAGGTCAAGTACTGACTTAATTCTACAGTCCCTGCCCTTTGCTTATACCGTGAAGGAAACCAGGGAAGAAAAAGGAAAAGCAAGGGCAAAAGTTTCAGGACTGGATGTAGTAAAAGAGGGACGTTTTTATTGTAACGGGAATGAACATTGGCAGAAGGATTGCAGGGCTTGCAAAGCCAGTAGCCAGAATTCGAAGCATGTTGTGGCTTCGGCTTCGAGTGTGTTTGTAATTGAGAACTGTATGTCAGTTAACCCTACTTCCTGGGTATTGGATACCAGATTAGGATCTCATATCTGTAATTCGTTACAGGCTTTGAGAAACCGTAGGGTTATCAGGAGAGATGATATGACCCTCAGGGTTGCTAACGGAATGAGCATGGATGCTGAATCCGTAGGGGAATATCATCTTGGACTGACAACTGGGCAGATATTGATTTTGCGTAACTGTTTGTATATACCAGGTGCGACTTGTAATATCATATCTGTATCCTTACTTTCTAAGGAAGGATATAAATTTACTTTTGTAAGCGATGTAGTACACATCCACCTAAATCAAGTTTTGATTGGGTCAGGTACATTACAGAACGGAATATACGTGTTAAATCAAACTCAGATTTTCAGTGTCCAGAACACACTTAAAAGAAAGTCTCCGGAAACAAATCAGGCTTTCTTATGGCATTGTAGACTGGGTCACATTAATGAGACACGATTAACTAAGTTACATAAAGAAGGGTACTTGAATCCGTTCGAGTATCAGTCTTATGCCACTTGTGAATCTTGTCTCATGGGAAAGATGACAAAGACTCCGTTCACTGGACGCGGAGAAAGAGGGAGCAAGCTCTTGGGACTCATACACAGTGATGTGTGTGGTCCAATGTCTACACATGCGCGAAGTGGTTATTCATACTTCATTACTTTCACAGATGATTTCTCTAGGTATGGACATGTCTTCTTAATGAAGCACAAATCCAAGGCCTTTGGGAAATTTCAAGAATACAAGAATGAAGTTGAAAAACAAACCGGCAAAAGTATCAAGATTCTAAGATCGGATCGAGGTGGAGAATACTTGAGTGCCGAGTTTCTGGACTACTTAAAAGAGAATGAAATTCTCTCTCAACTTACTCCTCCATACACACCACAACACAACGGTGTATCGGAAAGGCGGAATCGGACCCTATTAGATATGGTTCGTTCCATGATGAGTAAGGCTGAGTTACCGCGATCTTTCTGGGGTTATGCACTAGAAGCAGCTGCATATCTCTTGAACAAGGCTCCAACCAAGACTGTGCCTACCACCCCATATCAGATGTGGAGTGGGAAGAAATCCTGTCTTAAGTATCTTAAGGTATGGGGATGTCCAGCTTTTGTAAAAAAGCGGCATGCGGACAAGCTCGAGGCACGCTCAGTACTTTGTAAGTTTGTGGGATACCCAAAGAACTCTAGGGGGTATTTTTTCTATTCCGCAGAAGAACAAAAAGTTTTTGTTTCTCCGCACGCCCACTTCTTGGAAACTGAATTTTTAGAAAATCAGATAACTGGGGGCGCAATAGAACTGGAAGAAATTCCAGAACCACAAGCTGTTACTGAAAGCTTGGATGAACCAGATGTTTCAGGAAAACCGGACATTCCTACGCCGCTCCGCAGAAGTAGTAGGAAGTCTCATCCGCCCGAGAGATACTTCGGTTTTCTCATAGACGGGGATAGAGAGGATTGTACAGTTAATTATGATGAGCCTACTAGCTTCTAGCAAGCCATTCAGAGCGGTGACTCGGTAAAATGGCTGGATGCAATGCGGACCGAGATGGAGTCCATGTACACCAACAAAGTTTGGACTTTGGACTTTGCTCCAGAAGGGGTAAAACCTGTAGGCTGCAAATGGATCTTCAGAAAGAAGATTGGTGTAGATGGGCAGGTTGAAACCTATAAATCTAGGCTCGTTGCAAAGGGTTTTTATCAAAGACCTGGTCTGGACTATGACGAGACCTTTTCTCCGGTAGCCATGCTTAAATCCATTCGGATCCTTCTTGCCATTGCTGCCTTCCACGATTATGAGATCTGGCAGATGGACGTAAAGACGGCTTTCCTAAATGGAAATTTGAAAGAGTGCGTCTATATGGATCAGCCAAAGGGATTCATTCAGAGTGGGAGCAGCGGTAAAGTGTGCAAGTTGCTCAAGTCCATCTATGGACTTAAGCAGGCATCGCGGAGTTGGAACATCTGCTTTGATGATACTGTCAAAGAATTCGACTTTGTCAAAAACCCAGATGAACTATGCATTTACAGTAAGATTGTAGGGAGAAATGTGGTATTCCTCGTCTTGTACGTCGATGACATTCTCCTAATAGGAAACGATATTCCTATTCTACAGTCAGTCAAAGGATTCTTGTCGCAGAGGTTCTCTATGAAGGACCTGGGCGATGCCAACTACATTCTGGGGATCCAGATCTATCGTGATAGATCTAAGAGGATGTTGGGACTTTCACAGTCAATGTACATCGACACCATACTGAAACGATTCAGTATGGAAGATTCCAAGCTCGGTAATCTACCGGCTTGTTACGGAATCACCCTCTCCAAAGAGATGTCTCCCAAGACTGATTTGGAAAAGGCTCGCATGTCATCATTACCCTACGCATCTGCGGTAGGCTCTATTATGTATGCGATGTTGTGTACCAGACTAGATGTAGCATACGCATTGAGCGTTGTAAGCCGGTATCAGTCGAACCCAGGGGAGAAACACTGGATAACAGTAAAGAACATTCTCAAGTACCTGAGAAGGACTAAGGAGATGTTCTTGGTATATGGCGGAAAAGACCTCCAGATTGAGTCCTTTGCTGACTCCAGCTTCCAGAGTGACAAGGATGACTCCAAGTCCATGTCGGGTTATGTTTTTACCCTCAATGGAGGGGCGGTTTGCTGGAAGAGTTCCAAGCAGGAAACCGTTGCTGACTCAACTATGGAAGCGGAGTACATAGCTGCTTGCGATGCCGCAAAGGAAGCTGTCTGAATGAAGAAGTTCCTCACGGAACTTCAGGTGGTTCCTACCAGTGTTGATCCAATACCGCTGTATTGTGACAACAACGGCGCTATAGCTTTAGCGAAGGAACCCATGTCCCATCAGAAGTCCAGGCACATTTTTAGGCGGTTCCACCTGATCAGGGAGATCATTGATCGCCGGGAGATCGAGATAAAGAGAGTAAATTCAGAAGATAACACTGCAGATCCACTCACGAAGGCCCTACCCCAGACTCAGTTCGAGCGGCTGATCGAGATGATAGGTCATCGATACGCCAGTACATGGCCTTAGTGCAAGTGGGAGATTGTTAGTGTATATGCCATAGAGGCCATTACTGTATCATACTAGTATGTATATTACTTAATGGAAGCTTGGGATATTCACCTTGTATTGAAAATCTTGCTTAAAATAGTAGTATGCTACTTGGTTTGTTTCTGCTTCAATGTGTACATGTGTTTATTTTAGTATATCACCTATACACATTAGTGGAGCCCTTAGGATCTTTGCTTGATTACCAGCATTGTGATGGCAGTCACACTAGTGGGGGCTGGGTAATCTATAAGCACATCCTTATGCAGGTCCCTAGTCGCAGGACAATCGAGACAGGGCATCGATACTCCGGAGTAGACTGGCGCATGCGCTTCTCATCCCAGAGTGGGAGATGGTCTGTCCCACAGCCATCAGTACGTCGTACTGGAGATAGTATGCGGGTGCTCGTTAGGTTATGAGTACACTGGACAGGACTCGTCGAGAACTGACCGGTTGGTACTATACCTATCGTCAGTTATCAGTTCCCAGGTGACATGAGTACAGCTTAGTCCGCTGACTTGACACTGTCACTTCGCCTCGAGTGTGTTCCCACTGTACTTTGGTTACTACCCTACCACGGCTCAAAAGAGTCGTGCAAACAGGTAGTAGTTGGGTGCAGTCCCGAAGCACTTGGAGGCAGTGACGGTTAGACAGGATTCGTCTCTCCCGGTATTGGGGGTTGACATCGCGCTGTGTCAAGGAGAGCCATTACACGAGTAGTCCCTGGCCAGGGCAAGCGAGATATACTGGTAGGCTTCCAGTGTTATCTCAAGGTATATTGGGCTTCACTCCGACACGACTTGTACCGCTATTAGGGGACTGACGTTTACCGCCCCCCTAGGCCCGCCATGCGATGTATCAGACGAACAGACCGGACAGCACGGAGATTGTCACATTCAGGCTCAGTAGGAGTTCAGATGGGTTTCACCTCGTCAGTCTTCTTGTCGCCATCTACCTGGAGACCGTTACGCACAGCTAGTGGGACTTGTGGTCTGTGGTTAAACCCACTGCCAGCGTAGTGTCGAGTCTTTAGAGTCCCACACAGAAAGCTATTCACCTTTAAGCAAAAGAGTAGAGGTCGCATGGTTTTGCGACAGGTCGCATGGTTTTGTGACAGGGTCCGGTCATATCCGTGCACTTGTACACGTACGGTGTCCAGACAGTTAACACTAGCGGGCTTTGGTTTAAGCCAGATCCTAGTGTACGTTTTGGGATTGGTTTTATCCAGTATGTATTCGTGTTCCTCGGAACACGGATGCGGGTGTGTATGCACAGTTGACGGAGAGACAGAGGCAGAGGATTCTCATTAGGGTTGTTGACCGTTGACTGTTGACTATTGACTTTTTGCTCAACCCTAATGAGAATATGATATATATATATATAATTAGCAATAATATTAATTAAGTATTATAGTGACATGGTTGTTGAGGGGTTGACTTTGTTGACTTATTGACTTTGTTGACCGGTTGACTAGGTTGGACTAGTTGACCATCATCATCACAATGGTTGTCATTTTCATGCAAAGACTTTTGCTTACTTGTTGTGGTTTGCAAAATGAGTGCATGGAAATGATATTGCCTTTGACATGATATGAACCATCACATAATACTTGATTAACATTATGGCCCATAATGCTTTTGGATTATGAGAGGGTGAAAGAGAAAAGAGAGGCTCATTCTTTCATTGTCTTTCTCTCTCTTGGTTTTGAGCTCTCTCATTCTCTTCCTCTCACCCTCTTCCTCTTGCTCTCTCTCTTGTCTATGGTTCACTTGTCTCATGTGTTGAGAAGCAAGACCCATAGAGAAAATCCCATCACACTCTCCTCTACTCACTCTAGTTCACAAGGTTTGGCAAACCAAGTGAACTAGTTTCTTCAAAGTTCGAAGAAGAAGCCAAAGGTAGAAGCTTTCGGGTGGATCGATCTTCGGCGCAAGGAGACGACAGAGTGAGGCCGATCCGTACACCGGGAGGAGTCGAAGAAGGAGTTCAAGAAAGGTATAGCCCCCTAACCGAGTAGGTAAACTCTTGTTAGGTTGTTAGTTAGTAGTTTAACAAAGATCCGGTTTTGAGTCCATGTTACCGCCTCTAGAAAATCATTTTTCACCAAATTCCTCATGCCCGAAAATACCGGGAGAGGTAGCATGGACTTACAAGATCTTCATTCGGGTATAGAAAGTGTTGAGATTTAATTGCATTTCCAAACCATCCCTAAACCCAACCCTAGCAAGAATAGATCTAGATAATTGCCCTAGGTTAATTAGATTTTTAGATTTAATAATCAACCGAACACCCTTCGGAATTAACTCGTAAGAACGAATCGGAAATTCACAAAATCCCTGTGGACCGACCCGTACTCACCGGCTAGCTGCAAAGCGACGCCGTTCTTGATTGCGGTTACAAATATTTTTGATCTAACCTTTAGAAAGCGCAAGCACGCTAAATCACTCAATCAGCTGTGAGTATCAGCAGTAGTCAGTTTTATTTCCTGTATTTATTTCCTGATGTGAGCCCGCATTATAGGACATACATTCCAGTTATTTTGTATTGGATCTTTTGCTTCCGCATTTATTTATTATTGACTCATGTTATCTTGGATTATGGGCATGTTTTAGATAGTTTGTTTGTTCTTGATATCTCTACAGCCGTAATGTGACTGTAGATGGATACTTCTTACCCACAGGTAGCATGGTTGGCTATGTCATGTGCCCATTTTAGCGTACTCTGGGAAGCGGGGCGTGACACATGTGGACTGCCGTGTTTGCCGGTTTGTATATTATTTTGGGGCACGACCGGTTTGAGGTCGATTTCACCGTTTGTACATATTATTTTCTTTTTCTATACTAGGATTACCCCGCGGTGGAGTGCACGAATAGCCGGGTTCTAGAAAGGCAGCAAGCCCGCATCTCATGGTGTTGAGACGGAGGGGATTCTTTCTCATGGTGTTGAGACGGAGGGGGCTTCATTCTAGAATTGGCGGGCTATTCGCCGCACTCGTAGGGGGTACTGGTTTTCATTGCATAGGCTATCCACATGACCGGGAGCGTCGGGTTTTATTTGTGGCTCAAATGGAACCCGGGGCTCCAAGATTATCCACCATTCTGTATTGTTGGCTGTGTTTCTATGATGTTGTTTACTATCATACCTGGGACGAATGTTGTATATACTTATATATATACTAGTAGATGTTGTATAAGTTTTGCACCCGCGCTAGTCCAGCCCCCGCTCTGTCGTTAGTTAAGTAACCTAACGGGTGATGTCGGGGCCCAGTTGCGAATGCGGATGGCATATACGTACATTGTATTTTCGTTCTTTTCTGGTGTGGTAGGTTACATTGATGGGACAGCATTAATTTTGATTAATGCAAGAAAAACAAACCTAAAAGATGTTGTTGGAACCAAGTTTTAAAAACAGACATTACAGACATTCTCTTTTGCTTTGTACAGTGGTATTCAGTTTGGAATATCCAGCACCTCATTCGACGAGGCAAGGGCCGAGATCCCTTCATCGGGAGTGACCCCATGAGTAAAAGTTTGCGTCAACGTAATAACTTCACTATAATCGATTATTTTTTGCTTTGCATTATGGTATTCAATTTGGAATATCCTGCAACTCATTCGAAGAGGAAAGAGCCAAGATCCCTTCACAGGGAGTGACCTATTTAGCAAAATTTTTCGCCGCTATATATTTTAAAAGGCAATCAGGTTCCTTCAATGATATCAAGTTCATTACGTTAACGGGTTTTTCGCCAAAAACCCAGCCGTAGCCCTCCGTCATTTCCTATAAGTACTGCTTAGTATTCGAGCTATGTAATTTGGCATTGTCAAGGCATAGTGATCGGCAGATGAGTATTGTTTGTTTCTAGCTTTATTTTCAGATTATTTAGGACAGTCGCATAGCTATGTTGGCATTGTCAAGGGATATGCGGGTGGGTCTAAGTTAATCAAGATAATGACAGGCCGGACATGACTAGCGGTTTATGATATGTTGGTATTATCAAGGTCATAAACCGTTAGGGGTAAAAATCACATCAGGAGTTTCAAACATACAGGAAACTTGCAGATTTAGCATACCTTCTAGAGTGTGGTGACTAGAGTGGATTCCATCTAGGCCATCACATAATGATAGTTGGATCCCGATCTCACTGATGAGTTGGATTACTCTCGGGAGATTATTTCACTTAACAATCAATGCTATAAACCAAGTAGGTGTCTAGAACGGTGTTAGCGGGGCTACGCCTCTAGGGAAAAGAGGTTATGTAATTAAGGAACTTCGCGAAAGCGTTGGAAAATCTCCCTCGAAGTACCAACACTAGCCTGGCCGAAAGGTTAAGCAGGTATTGTGACGTGCGATTAATCCTGACTAATTCTTCTTTTTAGGTTTGAAGAAGAATTTGAGGAAACAGTGGGAGCCATCTTGATTAGATAAATTAATAAACCAATATAATGTTGCAAGAGCGCACGCTGAGTTGTTTCTTTTCTCTCTCTCTCCAGGTAGCAACCATTTCACGCCCTAATCAAAATAATAAAATGTATCGCTTGACCGATCCGAATTCTTATTCGGGGCTGGGGAACGTCGGTTCGGCTCTAACTTACGACAACAGTCATAAGTGTGAGCAAGGGAAAGAGGATTGTATGGATTCCAAGGAGACCCAGTTGAAGAAGATGCATACTATTGCATCTACTTCAGGTGTTCTTGTAATTGAGAAATGCTTTTCGGTTTGTCCTACCTCCTGGGTACTAGATACCGGATCAGGATCTCATATCTGTAATTTATTGCAAGGACTGAGAAAAAGTAGGAAAGTTGCACCTGGTGATAGGTCCCTCAAAGTAGGGAACGGAGCACAAGTTAATGCTGCAGCCATCGGTGAATATCACCAGTGTTGTCAAATGGCAATATTATGTTTTTGAACAATTGCTACTATGTACCTTCCATGGTTTGCAACATCATATCAGTTTCTTTACTTGATAAGGATGGATATAACTTTGTTCTTGATAGAAATATCATGAATATTTACCTTGATAAGGTACTGGTTGCAGAAGGTACACTGTGTAATGGTATCTATGTTCTAAATCAGAATACAGTTCTCAATGTACAAAACACACGCAAGAGGAAGAGTTCAGATACGAACGAATCCTACTTGTGGCATTGTAGACTTGGTCATATCGGAGAGAAAAGACTAAGTAAGTTGCATAAAGATGGACTCTTGAATACGTTCGAATTTTCATCTTATGAAACTTGTCAGTCTTGCCTCAAAGGAAAGATGACCAAATCTCCATTCACCGGACATGGAGAAAGGGCAGCAGAGCTCTTGGGACTCATACACAGTGATGTGTGTGGTCCAATGTCTATACATGCAAGGGGAGGGTTCTCGTACTTCATCACATTCACTCACGATCTTTCTTGGTTCGGATATGTGTATTTCATGAAACACAAATCTGAAACTTTTGAGAAATTCAAAGAATTCAGAAACGAAGTAGAGAACCAGACTGGAAAAAGTATCAAGATCCTCCGGTCTGATAGAGGAGGGGATTACTTAAGCACGGAATTCCAAGATTACTTAAAAGAGAATGAAATTCTATCTCAGTTTACTCCTCCGTACACACCACAGCACAACGGCGTATCGGAGCGGAGGAACCGTACCCTATTGGACAAGGTTCGCTCCATGATGAGTAATGCTGAGTTACCTCTTTCATTCTGGGGACTTGCGCTAGAAACAGCAGCGTACTTGCTGAATCAAGTTCCGTTTAAATCTGTCCCTAAGACTCTATATGAAATATAGAATGGTAAAAGACCATATCTTAAACGTATTAAGATATGGGGTTGTCCGGCCTATGTAAAGGTACAAAATCCGGACAAGCTTAAGGCACGATCGGTTTTTTGCAAGTTTGTGGGATGTCCTAGAAATTCTCTGGGATATTTGTTCTACCACACTGAGGAACAGAAGATGTTCGTTGCTCGTTCCGCAACCTTTTTAGAGTGGCAATTTCATGCAAAAGAAATAAGTAGGAGCACGGTAAAACTAGATGAAATATCAGATCCACAAACTCAAATTGAGGATTTAGTAGAACCAGAAAATTCAATAGTCCCAGAAGAACCTCAGCCACTCCGCAGATCTGGTAGGATTTCTTATCCTCCAAAGAGATACTACGGTTTTCTCATAGACGGGGATTGAGAGGATTGCATCTTGGAAGAAGATGACCCTACCAGTTTCAGGCAGGCCATTATCAGTAGTTACTCTGATAAGTGGCTGGATCCTATGCGATCCGAAATGGAGTCCATGTATACCAATAAAGTGTGGACCTTGGATATTGCTCCACCTAGGGTAAAACCCGTTGGATGCAAATGGATCTACAAAAGGAAACTTGCTGCAGATGGGCAGGTGGAAACCTATAAGGCTAGACTCGTTGCAAAAGGTTTTCGTCAAATACCTGGTGTGGACTATGACGAAACTTTTTCTCCAGTGGCTATGCTCAAATCCATTCGAATCCTACCTGCCATTGCTGCCTTCCATGACTATGAGATCTGGAAGATGGACGTAAAAACGGCTTTTCTAAATGACAGTTTGGAAGAGTGCGTTTATATGGATCAGCCAGAAGGTTTTGTAGACAGTGGGAGCAGCGGGAAGGTGTGCAAGTTGGTTAAATCCATTTATGGATTAAAGCAGGCATCGCGGAGCAGGAACATCTGTTTTGATGAAGCAATCAAGGAATTTGATTTCATCAAGGACGAAGATGAGCCTTGTATTTATAAGAAGATTGTAGGACGAACTGTCGTATTCCTAGTCTTGTATGTGGACGACATTCTTTTGATAGGAAATGACATACCTATGCTACAATCAGTCAAGCTATTCTTATCACAACGGTTCTCCATGAAGGACCTCGGTGATGCCACATGCATACTGGGGATCAAGATCTACAGAGATAGATCCAAGAGATGACTGGGACTTTCGCAGTCCAGGTATATAGAGACCGTACTGAAGAGATTTAGTATGGAAAATTCCAAGCGCGGTAATATACCCGCATTTCACGGAATCACCCTCTCCAAGAAAATGTCTCCCAAAATTGACGAGGAGAGGATTCGCATGAGCACTATACCCTACGCTTCGGCGGTAGGATCTATAATGTATGCCATGCTATGTACAAGACCAGATATAGCTTACGCACTAAGCGTGGTGAGCCGGTATCAGTCAGACCCAGGTGAGAACCACTGGACAGCAGTGAAGAACATTCTCAAGTACCTGAGAAGGACTAAGGAGATGTTCCTTGTTTACGGTAATGGAGACCTCAGGGTCGAGTCCTTTACCGATTCAAGCTTCCAGAGTGACAAGGATGACAGCAAGTCTGTCTCGGGTTTTGTGTTTACTCTCAATGGAGGGGCGGTGTGTTAGAGGAGTTCCAAACAGGATACCGTCGCAGACTCTATTAGTGTATATGCCCTAGAGGCCATTACTGTATCATACTAGTATGTATATTACTTGATGGAAGCTTGGGATATTCACAGTTGTATAGACAATCATGCTCGAAATAGTAGTATGATACTTGGTTTGTCTCTTCTTTAACGTGTACATGTGTTTCTTTATTATATCACCTATACACATTAGTAGAGCCCTTAGGATCTTTGCTTGATTACCGGCGTTGTGATGGCGATCACACTCGTGGGGGCTGGGTAATCCACAAGCACATCCTTATACACGTCCCTAGTCATGGGATTATCGAGACAGGGCATCGATACTCCGGAGTAGACTAGCATATGCGCTTCTCATCCCAGCACGGGAGACGGTCTGTCCCACAGCCGTCGGTATGTCGTACTTGAGATAGTATACGGGTGCTCGTTAGGTTACGAGTACACTGGACAGGACTC
The DNA here is from genome assembly GCA_030015575.1 of Agapanthus africanus. Classification (NCBI taxonomy): domain Eukaryota; kingdom Viridiplantae; phylum Streptophyta; class Magnoliopsida; order Asparagales; family Amaryllidaceae; genus Agapanthus; species Agapanthus africanus. The sequence goes on along the minus strand of JASDDO010000016.1, from coordinate 127,105,499 downwards.
GTCGGGAACTGATGGTTGGTATTATACTTATCGTCAGTTATCAGTTCCCAGGTGACATGAGTACAGCTTAGTCCGCTGACTTGACACTGTCACTTCACCTCGAGTGTGTTCCCACTGTTCTTTGATTACTGCCCTACCACGGCTCTACTGAGTCGTGCAAACAGGTAGTAGTTGGGTGCAGTCCCGAAGCACTTGGAGGCAGTGACGGTTAGACAGGATTCGTCTCTCCCGGTATTAGGGGTTGACATCGCGCTGTGTTTAGGAGAGCCATTACACGAGTAGTCCTTGGCCAGGGCAATCGAGATATACTGGTAGGTTTCCAGTGTTATCTCAGGGTGTTCTGGGCTTCACTCCGACACGACTTGTACCGCTATTAGGGGACTGACGTTTACCGCCCCTTAGGCCCGCCATGCGATGTATCAGACGAACAGACCAGACTGTACGAAGATTGTCACATACAGGCTCAGTAAGAGTTCTGATGGGTTCACCTCATCGGCCTTCTTATCGACATCTACCTGGGGACCGTTACATACAGCTAGTGCCGCTTGCGGTCTGTGGTTAAACCCACTGCCAGTGTAGTGTCGAGTCTTTAGAGTCCCATACAGAGAGTTTCCCTGCACTGAGCGAAACGTGTAGAGGCCGTATGGTTTTACGGCAGGGTTGCGATCACTTACGTACACTTGTGTGCGTGCGGTGTTCGAGCAGGCAATACTAGTGGGCTTTGGTTTAAGCCAGATCCTAGTATTGCACGGATGGATTTGTTTTGTCTTCTGCGCATCCGCATTCTACGGAATGCGGATGCAGGTGTGTATGCACAGTTTTCCGGTGCGATGAAGGAGGAGGTGCCTCATCAGGGTTTTGGCAGTTGGTTCGGCCAAAACCGTTATGTGGCAGGCTCATTAGGGTTTTGGCAGTTCATTTGGTCAAAACCATTATGAGCCACGGACATCATTTACTAATCCTTTTAGTGATAATTTTATGATGGCTAATTGCATTGACCATTTGACCCCATTGACCTCTCTTGACTTTGTTGACCGTGTTGACCATTAACTTTCAAGAGAGATCTACACTCTTCTTTTCTTTTTCTTTTTCTATTTTGATTATGATAATGGTCATTTCAATGTAGCCATCAAACTTTATCTTGATGGGATTAGTAATGATGTTGTTTTTTTTGCATTATTGAACCATGGTTCATTTTCTTAAGCTCACAATTTCTTTCTCATTCTCTCTCTTGCCTTTTTCTAGTGAGAAGAAAAGAAATGCACCATGGTTGCTAGCTCCTCCTTCTTCCTCCTCTTGATTCATCTTTTGATCTCATGTGTTGAGAGATAAAGATCCCAAAAAGACAAAACCATCTCTCTACCACTTCTACACAACCTAGGGCTTCTAGATTAGCGATCTCTTTGCCCTAGTTACCTCGGCTCGAGGTGGAGCTCGGTGTACATCTCTCGGGTGGATCGTCTTCGACTCAAGGAGGCCGCGGAGGTGACCAAAGTTCGGATCAACCCTCGGAGCAAGCAAGGAGAAGAACAACAAGAAGAGAAAGAGTTCAAGTTGAGGTATAACCCCTAACCGAATAGATAAATCTCTAGTTAGGATGCTAGTGTGTTGTTTAGCAAAGATCCGGCTTTTCGGTCCATGTTACCATGTTTAGAAAAAAATTTGTTTTACCGTTTCCGCAACCCCGAAAGTATCGGGAGAGGTAACGTGGACTTTGGCTAATGGTTGGGGATCTTGTTTACTGCAGTATTCTTATATGGGTATTTTAGGATTTTTGAAATATGATTTTTCTGCCCAGATTTTCCAGAAAGAAAAATTTGTTTTTGGGGCTTAAAAATCCGTATTTTTTTGTCGATATTCTGTAGACTTTGGCTAATGGTTATATCAGTAATGTTATATGTGTATTGAACGTCTACTAATCGCTATATGTCGATTAGTGGGGGTTATACATATCGGTGATCTGTGCTGTTGATGGTTTGTGTATATGAACTCGTTGGATTGTCGCGGATGAATAGCCGGGGTGGATGTGAGATGAGAGTTTCTTTCTCTTTCATTCATGTAATAAATTTGTAAATTGATGTAATATTATTTGTATGGCCACACAACCGGGTCGGGGTTGTAGCCATCATTGTATAATTCTTTTTACTGTTTTTGCTCCTAGGATAGACTCATGGAAGGGGTGCACAAACTACCGGGTATCTCGAAGTGCCGAGTGGCCTACTCACGGCGTTGAGGGAGGTTGCTTCGCTTCGGGTACTTGGCGGGTAGTTTGCCGCACCCGTAGGGGTCTTGGGTGGGGTATTGGCTATTCATCGCGACCGTGTAATCCGCTTTTCGTTGCAAGCTCGAACGAATCGCGGGTTCCTAGTATATCCAAAGTGTTCATCTATGATCTGGATTGGCTATCATTGCTATATATCTATATATAATAACTATTTAGGCGTTGCTTATGTTTTTCAGCCGCGCTAGCCCAGCCCCCGCTCTGTCGTTAGTTAAGTAACCCAACGGGTGATGACGGGGCCCCGTGGTGAATGCGAATGGCATAAGCGTACATCATATTTTGGCTGTTTTCTGCAATGGTAGGATTTAAATGATGGGACGTATTAAAAGAACTAATGCAAAAAAATAAACCTAAAAGACGTTGTTGGAACAATTTTTCAAAAAGCTGTTATTACAAGGACGTTCACTTTTGTTTTGCATCGAGGTATTCGGTTATGAATGCCCAGCATCTCAGTCGACGAGGTAAGGGCCGAGATCCCTTCATCGGGAGTGACCCCTTGGATAAAAGTTTGCGTCAGGGTAATAACTTCATTATATTCGATTATTCTTGCTTTGCATCGAGGTATTCAGTTTGGAATATCCTGCACCTCATTCGACGAGGAAAGAGCCGAGATCCCTTCACAGGGAGTGACCTCTTTAGCAAAAGTTTTCGCCACTATATTTTTCAAAAGATTACCAGGTTCCTTCAACGATATCAAGTTCATTACGTTAACGGGTTTATCGCCAAAAACCCAGCCGTAGCCCTCCGTCATTTCTTACAAGTAACACTTAGTATTCGTGCTGCGTTTGTTGACTCCGTCAAGGCGTAGTGTACGGTAGCTGAGTGCTGCTTGTTTGTATCGGTATATGGGATTGGTTAGGACGGTCATATAACCTTGTTGACTCCGTCAAGTGTTATGCGGGTGGGTTTGATGCAATCCAGATAATTACGGGTTGAACTTGACTAGGACTCTTTGATTTGTTGACTCCGTCAAGGTCACTTGGGTCCTAGGGGCAAAAACCACATCGGGAGTTTCAAAAGTACTGAAACTTGCTAGTGTTGCATACCATTTGGAGTGTGATGATTCTGGTAGGATTCCTTCAGTTTTGTCACGCGATGATATTTGGATCCCGATCCTACTGTGAGTATATGCTACTCCTCGGGAACTTTCTCGCTTAACGATCAATGCTATAAACCAAGTAGGTGTCTAGAAAGGTGTTAGCGGGGCTACGCCCACAGGGAAAAGAGGTTACTTAATTAAGGCCATTATCAGTAGGGACTCTGATAAGTGGCAGGAAGCAATGCAATCTGAAATGGAGTCTATGTACGCCAATAAAGTGTGGACCTTGGATATTGCTCCACCTGGGGTAAAACCCGTTGGATGCAAATGGATCTACAAAAGGAAACTTGGTGTAGATGAGCAGGTGGAAACCTATAAGGCTAGACTCGTTGCAAAAGGTTTTCGTCAAAGACCTGGTTTGGACTATGACGAAACTTTTTCTCCGGTGGCTATGCTCAAATCCATTCGGATCCTACTTGCCATTGCTGCCTTCCATGACTATGAAATCTGGAAGATGGATGTTAAAACGGCTTTCCTAAACGGTTGTTTGGAAGATTGCGTTTACATGGATCAGCCAGAAGGTTTCGTAGACAGTGGGAGCAGCGGGAAGGTATGCAAGTTGCTTAAATCCATTTATGGATTAAAGCAGGCATCGCGGAGCTGGAACATCTGTTTTGATGAGGCAATCAAAGAATTTGATTTCATCAAGAACGAAGATGAACCCTGTGTCTATAAGAAGATTGTAGGACGGACTGTCGTATTCCTAGTCTTGTACGTGTGCGACATTCTTTTGATAGGAAATGACATTCCTATGCTACAATCGGTCAAGATATTTTTGTCACAACGGTTCTCCATGAAGGACCTGGGTGATGCCTCGTACATTCTGGGGATCAAGATCTATAGAGATAGATCCAAGAGACTACTGGGACTTTCGCAGTCCAGGTACATAGAGACCGTACTAAAGAGATTTAGTATGGAGGGTTCCAAGCGCAGTAACATACCCGCATTGTACGGAATTACCCTCTCCAAAAAGATGTCTCCTAAGACTGACGATGAGAGGGTTCGCATGAGCACTATACCCTACGCTTCGGCGGTAGGATCTATAATGTATGCGATGCTATGTACAAGACCAGATGTAGCTTACGCGCTGAGCGCGTAAGCCGGTATCAGTCAGACCCAGGTGAGGACCACTGGACAGCAGTGAAGAACATTCTCAAGTACCTGAGAAGGACTAAGGAGATGTTCCTGGTTTACGGTAATGGAGACCTCAGGGTCGAGTCCTTCACCGATTCAAGCTTCCAGAGTGACAAAGATGACAGCAAGTATGTCTCGGGTTTTGTGTTTACCCTCAACGGAGGGGCGGTATGTTGGAGGAGTTCCAAACAGGATACCGTCGCAGACTCGACTATAGAGGCTGAATACATTGCTGCAAGCGATGCCGCAAAAGAAGCGGTCTGGATGAAGAAGTTCATTAGTGAACTTCAGGTGGTTCCGTCCATTGTTGACCGAATACCTTTGTATTGCGATAACAATGGGGCTATAGCTTTAGTGAAGGAACCAAGGTCCCATCAGAAATCCAGGCACATCTTAAGGCGGTATCACCTGATCAGGGAGATCATTGATCACCAGGAGATCGAGGTGCGGAGAGTGGACACAAAGGACAACACAGCGGACCCATTCACGAAGGCCTTACCCCAGACTCAGTTCGAGCGGCTGATCAAGATGATAGGTCTTCGATACGCCAGTACATAGCCTTAGAGCAAGTGGGAGATTGTTAGTGTATATGCCCTAGAGACCATTACTGTATCATACTAGTATGTATATTACTTGATGGAAGCTTGGAAAATTCATAGTTGTATAGACAATCTTGCTCGAAATAGTAGTATGCTACTTGGTTTGTCTCTGCTTTAATGTGTACACGTGTTTCTTTATTATATCACCTATACGCATTAGTAGAGCCCTTAGGATCTTTGCTTGATTACCGGCGTTGTGATGGCGATCACACTCGTGGGGGCTGGGTAATCCACAAGCACATCATTATACACGTCCCTAGTCATGGGATTATCGAAACAGGGGATCGATACTCCGGAGTAGACTAGCGTATGCGCTTCTTATCCCAGCATGGGAGACGGTCTGTCCCACAGCCGTCAGTATGTCGTACTTGAGATAGTATGCGGGTGCTCGTTAGGTTGCGAGTACACTGGACAGGACTCGTCGGGAACTGATGGTTGGTATTATACCTATCGTCAGTTATCAGTTCTAAGGTAACATGAGTACAGCTTAGTCCGCTGACTTGACACCGTCACTTCGCCTCGAGTGTGTTCCCACTGTTCTTTGATTACTACCCTACCACGGCTCTACTGAGTCGTGCAAACAGGTAGTAGTTGGGTGCAGTCCCGAAGCACTTGGATGCAGTGACGGTTAGACAGGATTCGTCTCTCCCGGTATTGGGGGTTGACATCGCGTTGTGTCTGTTAGTTATATGTATTCCCTAGAGGCCATTACTATACATTGGATGTATATTGTAGTGGATGCTGGGACATATATAGGGAGGACTTTCTTGCTCGACATGATAGTATGCTATCTGGTTGCTCTTTACCTTAACGTGTACACAGATTGTCTCTCTATTACATATTGGTAAAGCCCTTAGGATGTGTACTTGACTACCTGGACTATGATGCGGATCATACTAGTGGGGACATGGTAGTCCATAAGTACATCCTTGAAAGTCCCTAGTCGTGGGTGTATCGAGATGGGGCATCGATATACCAGAGTAGACTAGCGTGTACCTTCTCGACCCATACAGATGGGCGATGGATGACCCCATATCCATCGGTGTTTGACATCAGAGATGATATACGGGTGCTCAGTAGAGACTAGGTACACTGGACGGACTCGCCGAGAACTCCCAGATGGTATTATACCTTACGTCAGATGGCAGTTCTCAGGTGACACTGGTACAGAGTAGTCTGTTGACCCGAGATCGTCATAGAGTCTTGTGTGGTTCCCACTGTGCTTTGATTTCCATCTTACCACGTCCAAGAGGGCGTGCAAAACGGTGGTTTTTGGGTACAGTCCCGAGTCACATGGAGGCAATGAGCGATAGGAGGGGATTTGTCTCTCCCGGTATAGGGGGTTGATGTTGCGCTGTGTTCGATTGGCTATAACCGGAAATCCCTGGCCAGGGTTGCTGAGATTTACTGGTAAGTGTTACCAGTAGTTTCTCGAATTGTTATAGACCTCATATCGACAAGACTTATCGAGCTATCGGGGTCTGACGTTTACCACTCCTAGGCAAGATATGCGACATATCAGACGACGAGACCGGACTGTACGGTAAGTGTTACTGGTTGGATTCACTGGTGTGTGAGCGGGCTTGCTCGTCGATCTTCTGATCGCTCAATACCCGGGTGGCCGTTACGTTTAGCAGACCACTTGCGGCTTGTGGGTGTTTGATATGATCATCACCTGCTGCCGGCGTATTGACGAGTCTTTAGAGTCCTACACAGAGGTTTCCTGGCTCAAGTGAAACGAAATAGGAGCTCATATGAGATATGTGCGGGACCGAGAATAATGCGTGTATGTGATACCGTATTCCATTCTCGCAATGAATGTATCGAATGGTTATATGCGATATAACCTAGTTATTGAATCGAGGGTTGATTCGATAAGCCGATACATTGGATACTAGTCGGTTATATGCGATATGACCGGATCGTTAAATCAAGTGTTGATTTAATGATTTAATGCATAATTATATATTTGATATATTACTTTGCATTAACTAGTATCGGTTCACTTTTAAATGGATTTTCTCACTTGTTTGTGCGCATTGTATATGCGATATATTTTTGTGCACTCGATTGTATCATGTTTGATGATGCATGCAAAATTGGTTTGTGAAAAGAATTAAACCTAGGTTAAGTAAATGGTTAAGGTTTCTATTTATTTGTCCATTCATTTATCTTTTATTTTGGATTAAAATGAAATGACAAAAGAAAACAAAATGGTTTCATTCTTTCTTTCTTTATTTCATGAAGCTTGATGAAGCTTCATGAAGCTTTGACCATATGACCATTTTGTCTTCAAGCTTAACCCTAACCATTCTTTTAACCTTAGTCAATTCTCTACACGTAACTAGGGTTAGGTTATGATAAGTATTCATATCATTTATCCTTTTTTTTAAAAAAAAGGACTTATCATAAGATTCATCTTCTTCTTCTTCTTCATCACTTGAAGAAAGCTTGCTTCATCAATGGTGATTGATGAAAAAGAGTGAGAAATTCAATTCTAAAGTGAACCCACTTCCTATTTCTTCATCCTCTACCTCTTGCCAAGTAGTATAGGGTGTTTCCTTCACAAGTTTTCATGGCTTGGTGAAGGTGGAGCTTGATCTAGTGATGCCTCGACGTAGATCATCTTCGGCACGTCGTCGATGACCTAGCCCGCTTTTTCTCCGATGAAGCCGACGCTAGAGCCCGGAATTCCATTTGGACAGCGAGGAGACTTCATTGCGGAGCTATGGAGGTGGAGGACCGGATCTACAAAGGTTGTATTTCCATTCTCTTTAGTAAAGTAGTTTACTAGTTCTTATTTCGCCTAGAATTCTAGTTAAAGATCCGTATTAGGGTTTCTTGGCACCCGTATTTTTTGAAATTGGCACGGTTGATTCCTTGTGAGACCTCTTGAGAGTGCCTAGGAACCTTTCATTGGTATCAGAGCCTAGCTAGAGCCTTAGGCGAAGTCTAGACGGAGTTTGAAGTCCGATCGAACCCGAAACCCCATTTTTCCACGCTCTCTGGACTTTTTCTGAAAACTGGGATTTTTCCAGATTAAAAATTGCTAAAAAATTCAGCAGGGAATTCTAAAAATTATGATGCAAAATTTTTCGAGTGAAGCTTCCAGTGTGCGGCGGAACCGCGGCATAAGCCCTGCTTATGCGGCGGTTCCGCGGCCATATTATTAGATTGTCCTATAATTTTTGTACAGTTATTCATTATTTCTGGTGCTGGATTTTCTGGGATTTTTTAATATTTATTCAAGAGTTGAATTTTCTGGGGTTGTTTTGGGGATTCGGTGTTTCGATCGGAGTATCAGATTTTGTCTATGTGGCTTTCCGGATAATTTTTTAATATGTTAAAAAGTTCGACCGGATATAAATACCCAATTTTTCCCCTGTCGGGAAATTTCCAAGTGTTGGATTTTTCCGTAGTTTAAAGACGTTCTAAGTAGTGCAAGTAACTCGATGAACCCTCTGGAAGACAACAAACCTTAACTCGATTATGTGACCGTCTTGAACTGGCCTTTGAACCTTCGGGTTTGGGGCAGTACGGCGTGCCACATGTGAGGCGTTGGCTTAACCCTTCTACGGCTGGACCGTTGGTACTGAGGCACGAACTGAATGTTTTTAGACTTGTTTCATGTGTTGATCTGTATTGGGAAAACATGGATGTTTGACTGTTCGATCGGAAAGTTTAACATTTTCTATTTATCCGGAATGTGATACAATAATTGGAATTCACAAGTTGTTATGAGATAACGGAATGAATATTATAAACATAGCAGTTTAGTCTCACTTGATCGGTTGCCACGAATTTTGATGTGATCAAAAGTCCGTCACAATCACGTAGCGTACACGGATATTCGCCGGTAAACTTAATAGAAGCCTCACTCCATAGCCCCGACCAAGTGACTGTAGGAGAATCCCGTCGCCGAAAGCATCCGTTCGGGTGCTCGCGGCAGCGGTGTTCCGCCTTGGTGCACTTCGTCGACGGTATCGGGGGTGCGGCCGTCTACTGAAGTTTGCGACGAGTATTCGATCAGGATGTCGGGAATCTTGTTGAATTACCTGACTTGATATTGAAAAGTGTTTTCGATAATAAGACTAAAATGCGGGGTTTATAATTGTTAGGCATGCGATGTCTAAAGAATTCATTTGGTCAGGCATGCGATGTCTGAAGAGATTGCGGATTCCAACTGTTGTAGTTTTGCACTTTCTTTTCTGTGACCATAAGTGTAATATGTGATATCGCCGGTTTCGTTGCTATATATCAACGACAATTGGGATGCGCATATTTACTTACGTTGATGACATGTGATGTTATGTGTTGCTGGATATGTTATATTGGATCGTCGTGTTTGAATAGCCGGGGGTTTTTATGTGAGATGAGTGTTTTTCATTTTCATTCATGTAAAAACTTGTATGTAATATTCTTTTATTGGGGCACTTCCAGGTTGCGGAAGATGTCATCTTTTGTATATTATTTACTTTTCCGCACTAGGATAGACCCAAGGAGGAGGGCACGAGTAACCGGGTTCTGGAGTCCAGTGGGAGACCATCTCGAGGAGTCGAGTCCGGGTCTCCTAACTCCAGAATTGGTAGGGTTGCTTGCCGCTCTCGTAGGGGTCTTGGGGTGTGGGTTTGGCTATTCATCACGACCGTGGAATCCGTGTTTTATACTGGCTCGTATTGAAAACACGGACGTCCTAGTATATCCAATATTTCATATGATTCTTCTGCTGCGATATCTGTGATGTGATCATGTGATGTTCTGTGATGGATACTGTATATAGTATATTTGATATATTATATAGACGTTACTTATGTTTTACACCCGCGCTAGCCCAGCCCCGCTCTGCCGTTAGTTACCTAACCTAACGGTGCACGAGGGGACATCGAGGCGAATGCGGATGGCATAAGTGTACGTCGTATTTATCTGTGATGTTTAGGTACTTAAATGATGCGACTTCATTAATGTGATTAATGAAATAAAAGAAACCTAAGATGTTGTAGAATTGAATTTTAAAAATAAAATAGGTAGCTACAGTTCTTGCATTGCACAGCGGTATATACGATATATCCTACACCTTATTCGATGAGGAAAGGACCGAGATCCCTTCACCGGGAGTGACTCCTTTAGCAATAACTGGCAGATGCTACACACTCAGTTTGTCTTTTGATTGCTTTTAAGAGTTTTTGCTTTGCACAGTGATATATATGATATATCCCGCACCTCATTCGACGAGGAAAGGACCGACGATCCCTTCACCGGGAGTGACTCCTTTAGCAAAACTAGAAAAGCCTCAAAAGCACTCCATTTTAAAATCATTCGATCCTACAACGATATCAAGTTCATTACACAATAGGTTTTAAGAAAAACCTGTCGTAGCCCTCCGTCATTTCAGATATGTACTGGTTAGTATTCGTGCTGCGTTTGTTGACCTCTGTCAAGGCGTAGTGTGCGGTAGCTGATTAGCGCTTATCTGTATAAGCATATGATGTGATTGATTTAGGGTAGTCGTGCGACCTTGTTGACCTCTGTCAAGGGTCGTGCGGGTGGGTTTACTTCAATCAAGAAATGACGGGTTGAACTTGACTAGCAGCCTATGGTTTGTTGACCTCTGTCAAGGTCATAGGACGGTAGGGGCAAAATATTATCGGGAATTTCAAGTGTTGAAATTTGCAATGAGATTGCATACCTTCTATGAGATAGTTGGATCCTGATACCCGCTGCGAGTAAGAGTTACTCCTGGGAGAGTTTTATACATTACAATTAGCCGATCAAGTAGGTGTCTAGAAAGGTGTCAACGGAGTTACGCCTCTGGAAAAACGAGGTTTACATTAATAAGGTTCGTGCGAAAGCACGGGGGACCTCCTTCAAAGTACCGACACTGGCCTGGCTGAAAGATTGGCGAACTTGTAGTGTGTAATTAATCCCGGCTAGTCTTTCCTTTTTGGGTTTGAAGAAAGATTTGATAAAAAAGCAGTGGGAGCCATCTTGATTAGATAAAATAATAACCAATCTATTCTTGAAAGAGCGCACGCTGAGTGTTTTCTTCTCTCTCTCTCCTGGTAGCGACCATATCACGCCTTAATCAAGATAATAAAACGGATTATTGACCGAACCCGCTTGTTATACTGAGCTGAGGAACGTTGGTCCCGCTCCAACTTATAATTGTTATAAGGCAGAGCAGGAAATTGGGGAATACCAGAATTCCCGTGCCGCCCAAACGAAGAGAGTGCATGCTGATGCATCATCTTCGGGTGTGTTCATTATACAGAACTGTTTCTAAGTATCCTCCGAATCCTGGGTATATGATACCGGATCAGGATCCCAGATATGTAATCTGTTACATAGGGCTACAAAAGGGTAGAAAAACTGAGAACGGGTGATAAGTTTCATGAAGCAGAAAACGGGGCAAGTGTTGCATCCAAGTCTGTTGGTCACTGTCACCCTGTATTACCAATACATTGATTCTGAACGAATGTTATTAGATACCGAACCTGATATACAAAATCATATCAGTCTCTTTATTCCTAAAGAAACGGTAAAATTTTGTATTGCTGGATAATGTTTTGAACATTTCCTATATCAAAAGTTGATCGGTTCAGGCACGTTATCTAAAAGCATTAATGTTCTAAATCAAACTACAGTTCTTAGTATATGGAACACACACAAGAGAAAGAGTTCAGAAATGAACGAATTCTTCTTGAGGTATTGTAGACTAGGTCAGATCAATGTGACCCGACTAGCTAGAGTTTCATAAAGATGCATTTTTAAATTAGTTTGAATTTACATCTTGTGAAACTTGCCAGTCATGTCACAGAGATAAGATGACCATAGCTCCGTTTACTGGAAACAGAGAAAGAGTTAATGAACTCTTGGGACTGATACTTGATGATGTATGTAAGGTCTCCTGTCTACACATGCCAGGACTGATTCTTTATACTTCATTATATTCTTTGATAATCTCTCAAGATTCAGTCATATGTTCCTGTTGAAACATGAGTCCGAACCTTTTGAGATATTCACAGAATATAAGCGAGAAGTAGAGAACCAAAATACGGGTAAAAGTATTATGTCCTTTGATGAGATCAAGGAGGAGAATACTTGTGCATAGAATTTCTGGACTATTCTAAAGGAGAATGAGATTCTCTCTCAGCATTACTCCTCTGTATACACCATTGCACGATGGTATATCGGGGCGGAGCAGATACACCCTATTAGATATGGTGTGCTCTATGATGAGTACTACTGAGTTACCTATTTCCTTTTTGGGAGTTATGCACTTGAAAAGCTGCATACCTATTGAATAGGGTTCGAATCAAATCAGTGCTTACCACTTCATATGTGATATGGAAAGGGAAGAGCCCTTATCTTAAGTTAGTTAAGATTTGGGGTTGTCCGACCTATGTCTAAAAGCAAAATCCGGACAAGCTCGAGGCAAGGTCAGTTATATAGAACTGGAAGTGTTTCAGCTATACAAACTACAGCAAATGATTTGGTAGAACCGAAGGATTCAATAGTAACCAACGAACCTCAGCCTCTCCGCCGATCTAGTAGGGTACCTCACCCACCTGAGAGATACTTTGGTTTCTCTATGACAGTGGGAGCGAGGATTGCATCATAAGATGATGACCCAACTAGTTTCGAGCTGGCCATCAGGAGTGAGACTCTGTAAGAATGACTGGATGTTTAGCGATCTGAGATGGAATCCTTATACACCAACAAAGTATGGACTTTAGTTGCTATATCTGAAGGGTTAAATCCCCATCAGGAGCAAGTATATCTTGAGAAGATTACTTGGTGTACATGGAAAGGTTGAGACTTTCAAAGCTAGACTTGTTAAAGGTTTGCATCATTGACCAGATATGGATCATGACGAAACCTTTTCTAAGGAGCTATGCTTAAGTCCATCCAGATCCTACTTGTCACGGCTACATACGATGACTACGATATCTGGTGGTTGGGTGTCATGACTGCTTTTCTAAATGATGTTTTAGAAGAGGGCGTCTATAAGTACACAGCCAGAGGGCCTCGTAGACAGTGGGAGCAGCGGAAACGTGTGCAAGATGCTTTATAGGATAAAGCAGACATCGCGGAGTTAGAACATCTGTTTTGATGGATTAGTCAAAGAAGTTGACATCATCAAAATGGTAGATGAACCTTGTATAAACAAAAAGGTAGTAGGGAGTATGGTGACGATCCTCGCAGAGTACGTGGATAACATACTCCTGATAGGGAAGGAGTTTCCTATGCTACGCTCGATCAATCTCCGCTTATCACAATGATTCTCCATATAGGATCAAACTGATGCCTACTAAATCCTGGATTTTGGATCTATGAGATGATCTAAATGGATGTTAGAATACTCACTAGCTGTAATGAGATGGTATCAGAAGATCCTGGGGAAAATCACTGGAAGTGTTCCAGGGTGATAAAGACGACTGAATGTCAGTCACAGGCATTGTCTTTACCCTCAGTAAAGGGACGGTATGTTGGAAGGGTTCCAAGCAAAATACCGTGGCATACTAGACCATAAAGGCAGGATACATCGCTACTTAATATGCTACCAAAGAGGATGTTTGGGTATATACAGGTTCATGAGATGAACTACGTTCCCACCATTGTGAGACAATGGACTTGTGGCTTATGCCAAGGAACGCCGGTCCCATCAGTGATCCAGACATATTCTGAGGCAGTATCACCTGATCATGGACTTGGTTGATCTCTAAGGGATCGAGGTTAGGAGAGTAGACTCAGAGGACAACACGGCGGATCCACTCACGAAGGCCTATTCCCAGAGAGAGACTTTTATGGGATGGTTGAGTATGAGATACTACAACCACTGCTACAGATGGCCCTAGTGCAAGTGGGAGATTGTTAGTTATATGTATGCCCTAGAGGCCATTACTGTACATTGGATGTATATTGTAGTGGATGCTGGGACATATATAGGGAGGACTTTCTTGCTCGACATGATAGTATGCTATCTGGTTGCTCTTTACCTTAACGTGTACACAGATTGTCTCTCTATTACATGTTGGTAAAGCCCTTAGGATGTGTACTTGACTACCTGGACTATGATGCGGATCATACTAGTGGGGACATGGTAGTCCATAAGTACATCCTTGAAAGTCCCTAGTCGTGGGTGTATCGAAATGGGGCATCGATATACCAGAGTAGACTAGCGTGTACCTTCTCGACCCATACAGATGGGCAATGGATGATCCCATATACATCGGTGTTTGACATCAGAGATGATATACGGGTGCTCAGTAGAGACTGGGTACACTGGACGGACTCGTCGAGAACTCCCAGATGGTATTATACCTTACGTCAGATGGCAGTTCTCAGGTGACACTGGTACAGAGTAGTCTGTTGACCCGAGATCGTCATAGAGTCTTGTGTGGTTCCCACTGTGCTTTGATTTCCATCTTACCACGTCCAAGAGGGCGTGCAAAACGGTGGTTTTTGGGTACAGTCCCGAGTCACATGGAGGTAATGAGCGATAGGAGGGGATTCGTCTCTCCCGGTATAGGGGGTTGATGTTGCGCTATGTTCGATTGGCTATAACCGGAAATCCCTGGCCAGGGTTGCTGAGATGTACTGGTAAGTGTTACCAGTAGTTTCTCGAATTGTTATAGACCTCATATCGACACGACTTATCGAGCTATTGGGGTCTGACGTTTACCACCCCTAGGCAAGATATGCGACATATAAGACGACGAGACCGGACTGTATGGCAGTGTTACTGGTTGGATTCACTGGAGTGTGAGCGGGCTTGCTCGTCGATCTTCTGATCTCTCAATACCCGGGTGGCCGTTACGTTTAGCAGACCGCTTGCGGCTTGTGGGTGTTTGATATGATCATCACCTGCTGCCGGCGTATTGACGAATCTTTAGAGTCCTACACAGAGGTTTTCTGGATCAAGCGAAACGAAATAGGAGCGCATATGAGATATGTGCGGGACCGAGAATAATGCGTGTATGTGATACCGTATTCCATTCTCGCGATGAATGTATCGAATGGTTATATGCGATATAACCTAGTTATCGAATAGAGGGTTGATTCGATAAGCCGATACATTGGATACTAGTCGTTTATATGCGATATGACCGGATCGTTAAATCAAGTGTTGATTTAATGATTTAATGCATAATTATATATTTGATATATTACTTTGCATTAACTAGTATCGGTTCACTTTTAAATGGATTTTCTCACTTGTTTGTGCGCATTGTATATGCGATATATTTTTATGCACTCGATTGTATCATGTTTGATGATGCATGCAAAATTGGTTTGTGTAAAGAATTAACCTAGGTTAAGTAAATGGTTAAGGTTTCTATTTATTTGTCCATTCATTTATCTTTTTATTTTTGATTAAAATGAAATGACAAAAGAAAACAAAATGGTTTCATTCTTTCTTTCTTTCTTTCATGAAGCTTTGACCATATGACCATTTTGTCTTCAAGCTTAACCCTAACCATTCTTTTAACCTTAGTCAATTCTCTACACCTAACTAGGGTTAGGTTATGATAAGTATTCATATCATTTATCCTTTTTTTTTTAAAAAAAAAAGACTTATCATAAGGTTCATCTTCTTCTTCTTCTTCATCACTTGAAGAAAGCTTGCTTCATCAATGGAGATTGATGAAAAAGAGTGAGAAATCCAATTCTAAAGTGAACCCACTTCCTATGTCTTCATCCTCTACCTCTTTCCAAGTAGTATAGGGTGTTTCCTTCATAAGTTTTCATGGCTTGGTGAAGGTGGAGCTTGATCTAGTGATGCCTCGACGTAGATCATCTTCGGCACGTCGTCGATGACCTAGCCCGCTTTTTCTCCGATGAAGCCGACGCTAGAGCCCGGGATTCCGTTTGGATAGCGAGGAGACTTCATTACGGAGCTATGGAGGTGGAGGACCGGATCTACAAAGGTTGTATTTCCGTTCTCTTTAGTAAAGTAGTTTACTAGTTCTTGTTTCGCCTAGAATTCTAGTTAACGATCCGTATTAGGGTTTCTCGGCACCCGTATTTTTTGAAATTGGCATGGTTGATGCCTTGTGAGACCTCTTGAGAGTGCCTAGGAACCTTTCAGTGTCTAGGAGAGCCATTACACGAGTAGTCCCTGGCCAAGGCAAGCGAGATATACTGGTAGGCTTCCAGTGTTATCTCAGGGTTTTCTGGGCTTCACTCCGACACGACTTGTACAGCTAGTAGGGGACTGACGTTTACCGCCCCCTAGGCCTGCCATGTGATGTATCAGACGAACAGACCGGACTGTACGGAGATTGTCACATAC
The DNA here is from genome assembly GCA_030015575.1 of Agapanthus africanus. Taxonomy (NCBI): domain Eukaryota; kingdom Viridiplantae; phylum Streptophyta; class Magnoliopsida; order Asparagales; family Amaryllidaceae; genus Agapanthus; species Agapanthus africanus. Next base: position 127,089,093 of record JASDDO010000016.1, on the reverse strand, counting down.
AGGCTCAGTAGGAGTTCGGATGGGTTCACCTCATCGGCCTTCTTATCGACATCTACCTGGGGACCGTTACGTACAGCTAGTGCCGCTTGCGGTCTGTGGTTAAACCCACTGCCAGCGTAGTCGAGTCTTTAGAGTCCCACACAGAGAGTTTCCCTGCACTGAGCGAAACGTGTAGAGGCCGTATGGTTTTACGGCATGGCTGCGATCACTTACGTACACTTGTGTGCGTGCGGTGTTCGGGCAGACAATACCAGTGGGCTTTGGTATAAGCCGGATCCTAGTATTGCACGGATGGATTTGTTTTGTCTTCTGCGCATCCGCATTCTAAGGAATGCGGATCCAGGTGTGTATGCACAGTTTTCCGGAGCGATGAAGAAGGAGGTGCCTCATCAGGGTTTTGGCAGTTGGTTCGGCCAAAACCGTTATGTGGCAGGCTCATTAGGGTTTTGGCAGTTCGTTTGGTCAAAACCATTATGAGCCTCGGACATCATTTACTAATCCTTTTAGTGATAATTTTATGATGGCAAATTGCATTGACCATTTGACACCATTGACCTCTCTTGACTTTGTTGACCGGTTGACCGTGTTGACCATTGACTTTCAAGAGAGATCTACATTCTTCTTTTCTTTTTCTTTTTCTATTTTGATTATGATAATAGTCATTTCAATGTAGCCATCAAACTTTATCTTGATGGGATTAGTAATGATGTTGTTTTTTTTGCATTATTGAACTATGGTTCATTTTCTTAAGCTCACAATTTCTTTCTCATTCTCTCTCTTGCCTTTTTCTAGTGAGAAGAAAAGAAATGCACCATGGTTGCTAGCTCCTCCTTCTTCCTCCTCTTGATTCATCTTTTGATCTCATGTGTTGAGAGATAAAGATCCCACAAAGACAAAACCATCCCTCTACCACTTTTACACAACCTTGGGCTTTTAGATTAGCAATCTCTTTGCCCTAGTTACCTCGGCTCGAGGTGGAGCTCGGTGTACATCTCTCGGGTGGATCGTCTTCGACTCAAGGAGGCCGCGGAGGTGACCAAAGTTCGGATCAACCCTCGGAGCAAGCAAGGAGAAGAACAACAAGAAGAGAAGGAGTTCAAGTTGAGGTATTGTTATTTATATGTATGCCCTAGAGGCCATTACTGTACATTGGATGTATATTGTAGTGGATGCTGGGACATATATAGGGAGGACTTTCTTGCTCGACATGATAGTACGCTATCTGGTTACTCTTTACCTTAACGTGTACATTGATTGTCTCTCTGTTACATGTTGGTAAAGCCCTTAGGATGTGTACTTGACTATCTGGACTATGATGCGGATCATACTAGTGGGGACATGGTAGTCCATAAGTACATCCTTCAAAGTCCCTAGTCGTGGGTGTATCGAGACGGGGCATCGATATACCAGTGTAGACTAGCGTATACCTTCTCGACCCATACAGATGGGCGATGGATGATCCCATATCCATTGGTGTTTGACATCAGAGATCATATACGGGTGCTCAGTAGAGACTGGGTACACTGGACGGACTCGCCGAGAACTCCCAGATGGTATTATACCTTACGTCAGATGGCAGTTCTCTGGTGACACTGGTACAGAGTAGTCTGTTGTCCCGAGATCGTCATAGAGTCTTGTGTGGTTCCCACTGTGCTTTGATTTTCATCTTACCACGTCTAAGAGGGCATGCAAAATGGTGGTTTTTCGGTACAGTCCCGAATCACATGGAGGCAATGAGCGATAGGAGGGGATTCGTCTCTCCCGGTATAGGGAGTTGATGTTGCGCTGTGTTCGATTGGCTATAACCGGAAATCCCTGGCCAAGGTTGCTGAGATTTACTGGTAAGTGTTACCAGTAGTTTCTCGAATTTTTATAGACCTCATATCGACATGACTTATCGAGCTATTGGGGTCTGACGTTTACCACCCCTAGGCAAGATATGCGACATATCAGACGAACAGACCGGACTGTACGGTAAGTGTTACTGGTTGGATTCACAGGAGTGTGAGCGGGCTTGCTCGTCGATCTTCTGATCGCTCAATACCCGGGTGGCCGTTACGTTTAGCAGACCGCTTGCGGCTTGTGGGTGTTTGATATGATCATCATCTGCTGCCGGCGTATTGACGAGTCTTTAGAGTCCTACACAGAGGTTTCCTGGCTCAAGCGAAACGAAATAGGAGCGCATATGAGATATGTGCGGGACCGAGAATAATACCAGTATGTGATACTGTATTTGATTCTCACGATTTGTAACATTGATCGGTTATATGCGGTATAGCCGGGTTATCGGATCAAGTGTTGATTCGATAAGTTGTTACTATTGATATTAGTCGGTTATATGCGATATGACCGGATCGTTAAATCAAGTGTTGATTTAATGATTTAATGTATAATTATATATATGATATATTAATTTACATTAACTAGTATTGGTTCATTTTAAATGGTTTTTCTCACTTGTTTGTGCACATTGTATATGTGATATATTTTTGTGCACAAGTTTGTATCATGTTTGATGATGCTTGCTAACTTGGTTAGGTGTATGATTAAACCATGGTTAGTTAATGGTTAGGGTTTCATTTGATTTATTTATGCCTTTATTTATTTTGTTTTGAAAAAAGAAAAAAGAGATATAAAAAACAAAAAGGTTGCTTTCAAAGATGAAGCTTGTTGAAGCTTCATGAAAGTTTGACCAAAGTGACCATTTTGTCTTCATGTCTAAACCTAACCATTCACTAACCCTAGTTCATTCTCTACACCTAAGCATGGTTTGCTTATGATAAGAATTCATTTTCTTTTCTATTTGATTATTCTTATCATTCATAATTATCATCTTCTTCATCTTCATCTTCAAGATGAAGAAGCTAGATTCCATCAATGGTGATTTGATGAAATGAGTGAGAAATCCAATTCTAAAGTGAACCCACCTCCTATTTCTTCATCCTCTATCTCTTGCCAAGTAGTATAGGGTGTTCTCTTCACAAGTTTCATGACTTGGTGAAGTGGGAGCTTGATCTAGTGATGCCTCGACGTAGATCATCTTCGGCATCGAAGTCGATGACCTAGCCCGCCCATTTTTCCGATGAAGCCGACGCTAGAGCCCGGGATTCGATTTGGACAGCGAGGAGACTTCATTGCGGAGCTATTGAGGTGGAGGACCGGATCTACAAAGGTTGTATTTTCCGTCTACTCGTAGTTAAGTTGTTAACTAGTTTATTGTTTCGCCTAAAATCTAGTTAACGATCCGTATTAGGGTTTCTCGGCACTTGTAAAATTTGAAATTGGTATGGTTAATGCCTTGTGAGACCTCTATAGTGTGCCTAGGAACCCTACAGTGGTATCAGAGCCTAGCTAGAACCTTAGGCGAAGTGTAGACGAAGTTTGAAACCCGAACGAACCGAAACCCTAACACAAAAAATGCTCTCTGGACTTTTTTCAAAAACTGGGTTTTTTCCAGATTAAAAATGCTTAAAAAATTCAGAAGGGAATTATAAGAATTACGGTGCAAAATTTGACAAACGTTCCTTCAAGATTGCGGCGGAACCGCGGCATAAGCCTGGCTTATGCGGCGGTTCCGCGGCAAAAGTGTGACGTCACCCTCCCAATTTTGCACAGTAACTTCCTTTATTCAGTGCTGAGTTCTCTGGGTATTTTTAAATATTATTCAAGAGTTGAATTTTCTGGGGTTGTTCTGGGGATTCGATTATTCGATCGGATTGTCAAACTTTGTCTATGTGTCTTTCCGGATAATTTTTGAATATGTTAAAAAGTTCGACCGGATATAAATACCCACATTTTCCCCTGTCGGGAAATTTCCAAGTGTTGGATCTTTCCGTAGTTTAACGACGTTCTAAGTAGTGCAAGTAACGCGATGGACCCTCTAGAAGACAACAAACCTTAACTCGATTATGTGACCGTCTTGAACTGCCCTTTGAACCTTAGGGTTTGGGGCAGTATGACGTGCCACATGTGAGGCGTTGGCTTGACCCTTCTACGGCCGGACCGTTGGTACTGAGGCACGAACTGAATGTTTTTAGACTTGTTTCATGTGTTGATCTGTATCGGGAAAACTTGGGTGTTTGAATGTTCGATCGAAAAGTTTAACATTTTCTAATTATCTGGAATGTGATACAATAATTGGAATTCACAAGTAGTTATGAGATAACTGAATGAATGTTATAAAAACAGCAGTTTAGTCTCACTTGATCGGTTGCCACGGAATTTTGATGTGATCAAAAGTCCGTCGCAATCACGTAGCGTACACGGATACTCGTCGGGTAAACTTAATAGACAGCCTCACTCCATAGCCCCGACCAAGTGACTGTAGGAGAACCCCGTCGCCGAAAGCATCCGTTCGGGTGCTCGCGGCAGCGGTGTTCCGCCTTGGTGCACTTCGTCGACGATATCGGGGGTGTGGCCGTCTACTGAAGTTTGCGACGAGCATTCGATCAGGATGTCGGGAATCTTGTTGAATTGCCCGACTTGATATTGAAAAGTGTTTTCGATAATGAGACTAAAATGCGGGGTTTATAATTGTTAGGCATGTGATGTCTAAGTATTTCATTTGATTAGACATGCGATGTCTAAACAGGTTGCGGATTCTAACTGTTGTAGTCTTACACTTTCTTTTCTGTGACCGTAAGTGTAATATGTGATATCGCCGGTTTCGTTGCTATATGTCAACGACAATTGGGATACGCATGTTTACTTACGTTGATGACATGTGATGTTATGTGTTGCTGGATATGTTATATTGGATCATCGTGTTTGAATAGCCGGGGGATTTTATGTGAGATGAGTGTTTTTCATTTTCATTCATGTAAAAACTTGTATGTAATATTCTTTTATTGGGGCACTTCCAGGTTGCGGAAGATGTCACCCTTTGTATATTATTTACTTTTCCGCACTAGGATAGACCCAAGGAAGGGAGCACAAGTAACCGGGTTCTGGAGTCCAGTGGGAGACCAACTCGAGGAGTCGAGTCCGGGTCTCCTAACTCCAGAATTGGTAGGGTTGCTTGCCGCTCTCGTAGGGGTCTAGGGTGTGGGTTTGGCTATTCATCGCGACCGTGGAATCCGTGTTTTATACTGGCTCGTATTGAAAACACGGACGTCCTAGTATATCCAATATTTCATATGTTTCTTCTGCTGCGATATCTGTGATGTGATCATGTGATGTTCTGTGATGGATACAGTATTTAGTATATATGATATATTATATAGACGTTACTTATGTTTTACACCCGCGCTAGCCCAGCCCCGCTCTGCCGTTAGTTACCTAACCTAACGGTGCACGAGGGGACATCGAGGCGAATGCGGATGGCATAAGTGTACGTCGTATTTATCTGTGATGTTTAGGTACTTTAAATGATGGGACTTCATTAATATGATTAATGAAATAAAAGAAACCTAAGATGTTGTAGAATCGAATTTCAAAAATAAAACAGGTAGCTACAGTTCTTGCTTTGCACAGCGGTATATACGATATATCCTGCACCTTATTCGATAGGGAAAGGACCGAGATCCCTTCACCGGGAGTGACTCCTTTAGCAATAACCGGCAGATGCTACACACTCGGTTTGTCTTTTGATTGCTTTTAAGAGTTTTTGCTTTGTACAGTGATATATATGATATATCCCGCACCTTATTCGACGAGGAAAGGACCGATGATCCCTTCACCGGGAGTGACTCCTTTAGCAAAACTAGAAAAGCCTCAAAAACACTCCATTTCAAAATTCATTCGATCCTACAACGATATCAAGTTCATTACGCAATAGGTTTTCAGAAAGACCTGTCGTAGCCCTCCGTCATTTCAGATAAGTACTAGTTAGTATTCGTGCTGCGGTAGTTTGGCCTCCGTCAAAGCGTAGTGTACGGTAGCTAACTAGTGCTTATCTGCTAGCATATGATGCTATTGGATTAGGGTATTCATACGGCGTTGTTTGGCCTCCGTCAAGGGTCGTGCGGGTGGGTTTAATTCAATCAGGAAATGAAGGGTTGAACTTGACTAGCGGACTATGGGTTGTTTGGCCTCCGTCAAGGTCATAAGACGCTAGGGGTAAAATATTATCGGAAATTTCAAGTGTTGAAATTTGCAATGAGATTGCATACCTTCTATGAGATAGTTGGATCGCGATACCCGCTGCGAGTAAGAGTTACTCCTGGGAGAGTTTTATACATTACAATTAGCCAATCAAGTAGGTGTCTAGAAAGGTGTCAACGGGGTTACGCCTCTGGGAAAACGAGGTTTACATTAATTAGGTTCGTGCGAAAGCACGGGGGACCTCCCTCAAAGTATCGACACTGGCCTGGCTGAAAGATTGGCGAACTTGTAGTGTGTAATTAATCCCGGCTAGTCTTTCCTTTTACGGTTTGAAGGAAGATTTGATAAAAACAGTGGGAGCCATCCTGATTAGATAAAATAATAACCAATCTATTCTTGCAAGAGCGCACCCTGAGTGTTTTCTTCTCTCTCTCTCCAGGTAGCGACCATATCACGCCTTAATCAAGATAATAATACGGATTATTGACCGAACCCGCTTGTTATACTGAGCTGGGGAACATTGGTCCCGCTCCAACTTATAAATGTTATAAGACAGAGCAGGAAATTGGGGAATACCAGATTTCCCGTGCCGCCCAAACGAGGAAAGTGCATATGATGCATCATCTTCGGGTGTGTTCGTTACACAGAACTGTTTCTCAATATTCTTTACGTCCTAGGTATGTGATACCAGATCAGGATCCCAAATATGTAATCTGTTACATAGGGCTATAGAGAGGTAGAGAACTGAGAACGGGTGATAAGTTTCATGAGACAGAAAACGGGGCAAGTGTTGCAGCCAAGTCTGTTGGTCACTGTCACCCTGTATTACCAATACATTGATTCTGGACGAATGTTATTAGATACCGAACCTGATATACAAAATCATATCAGTCTCTTTATAAGTAAAGAAATGATAAAATTTTGTATTGCTGGATAATGTTTTGAACATTTCCTATATCAAAAGTTGATCGGATCAGGCACGTTATCTAAAAGTGTTGAGTTCTAAATCTAACTACAGTTCTTAGTATATGGAACACACACAAGAGGAAGAGTTCAGAAATGAGCGAATTCTTCTTGAGGTATTGTAGACTAGGTCATATCAATGCGACCCGACTGGCTGAAGTTACATTTAGATGCATATTTAAATTAGTTTGAATTTACATCTTGTGAAACTTGCCAGTCGTGTCACAAAGATAAGATGACCATAGCTCCGTTTACTGGAAACAGAGAAAGAGTTACTGAACTCTTGGGATGATACATGTTGATGTATAAAGGTCCCCTGTCTACACATGCCAGGACTGGTTCTTTATACTTCATTATATTCTTTGATAATCTCTCAAGATTCAGTCATATGTTCCTGTTGGAACATGAGTCCGAACCTTTTGAGATATTCACAGAATATAAGCGAGAAGTAGAGAACCAAAATACGGGTATAAGTATTATGTCCTATGATGAGATCAGGGAGGAGAATACTTGTGCATGGAATTCCTGGACTATTCTAAAGGAGAATGAGATTCTCTCTCAGCATTATTCCTCCGTATACACCATAGCACGATTGTATATCGGGGAGGAGCAATCACACCCTATATGATAAGGTGTGCTCTATGATGAGTACTACTGAGTTACCTATTTCCTTTTAGGAGTTATGCTCTTGAGAAGCTGCATACCTATTGAATAGGGTTCCAATCAAATCAGTTGCCTACCATTTCATATATGATATGGAAAGGGAAGAGCCCATGTCTTAAGCTAGTTAAGATTTGGGGTTGACCGGCCTATGTCTAAAAGCAAAATCCGGACAAGCTCGAGGCAAGGTCTATAATGTAGAACTGGAAAGGTTCCAGCTATACAAACTACAGTAGATGATTTGGTAGAACCAAAGGATTCAGTAGATACCAACGAACCTCAGCCTCTCCGCCAATCTAGTAGGGTTCCTCACCCACCTGAGAGATACTTCGGTTTCTCTATGACAGTGGGAGCGAGGATTGCATCATGAGATGATGACCTAACTAGCTTCGAGCTGGCCATCAGGAGTAAGACTCTGTAAGAATGGCTGGATGCTTAGCGATCTGAGATGGAATCCATGTACACCAGCAAAGTATGGACTTTGGTTGTTATATCTGAAGGGTTAAATCCCCATCAGGAGCAAGTATATCTTGAGAAGATTACTTGGTGTACTTGGAAAAGTTGAGACTTTCAAAGCTAGACTTGTTAAAGGTTTTCGTCATCGACCAGGCGTGGATAATGATGAAACCTTTTTCCAGTGGCTATGCTTAAGTCCATCCAGATCCTACTTGCCACGGCTATATACCATGACTACGATATCTGGTGGTTGGGTGCCATGACTCCTTTTCTAAATGATGTTTCAGAAGAGTGCGTCTATAAGTACACAGCCAGAGGGCCTCGTAGACAGTGGGAGCAGCGGAAACGTGTACAAGATGCTTTATAAGATTAAAGCAGGCATCGCGGAGTTGGAACATCTGTTTTGATGAGATAGTCAAAGAGTTTGACATCATCAAAATGGTAGATGAACCTTGTATATACAAAAAGGTAGTAGGGAGTATGGTGGCGATCCTCGTAGAGTACGTGGATGACATACTATTGATAGGGAAGGAGTTTCCTATGCTACGCTCGATCAATCTCCGCTTATCACATTGATTCTCCATATAGGATCAAAGTGATACCTCCTAAATCCTGAGTTTTCATCTATAAGATAGATGTAATTGGATGTTAGGATACTCACTAGATATAGTGAGATGGTATCAATCGATCCTGGGGAGAATCACTGGAAGTGTTCCAGGCTGATAAAAATGACTGAAAGTCAGTCACAGGCATTGTCTTTACCCTTAGTAAAGGGACGGTATGTTGGAAGAGTTCCAAGCTAGATACCGTGGCATACTAGACGATAAAGGCAGGATACATCGCTACTTAAGATACTACCAAAGAGGCTGTTTGGGTGTATATTGGTTCATGAGATGAACTAGGTTCCTACCATTGTGTGACAATGGAAGTGTGGCTTTGGCCAGGGAACCCCGGTCCAATCAGTGACCCAGACATAATCTAAGGCAGTATCACCTGATCATGGAGATGGTTGATCTCCAAGGTAATCGAAGTTAGGAGAACAGACTCAGAGGACAACACGGCGGATCCACTCACGAAGGCCTATTTCCAGAGAGAGACTTTTATGGGATGGTTGAGTATGAGATACTACAACCACTGCTATCAGATGGCCCAAGTGCAAGTGGGAGATTGTTAGTTATATGTATGCCCTAGAGGCCATTACTGTACATTGGATGTATATTGTAGTGGATGCTGGGACATATATAGGGAGGACTTTCTTGCTCGACATGATAGTATGCTATCTGGTTACTCTTTACCTTAACGTGTACATTGATTGTCTCTCTGTTACATGTTGGTAAAGCCCTTAGGATGTGTACTTGACTATCTGGACAATGATTCGGATCATACTAGTGGGGACATGGTAGTCCATAAGTACATCCTTCAAAGTCCCTAGTCGTGGGTGTATCGAGACGGGACATCGATATACCAGTGTAGACTAGCGTATACCTTCTCGACCCATACAGATGGGCGATGGATGATCCCATATCCATTGGTGTTTGACATCAGAGATCATATACGGGTGCTCAGTAGAGACTGGGTACACTGGACGGACCGCCGAGAACTCCCAGATGGTATTATACCTTACGTCAGATGGCAGTTCTCTGGTGACACTGGTACAGAGTAGTCTGTTGACCCGAGATCGTCATAGAGTCTTGTATGGTTCCCACTGTGCTTTGATTTCCATCTTACCACGTCCAAGAGGGCATGCAAAACGGTGGTTTTTGGGTACAGTCCCGAATCACATGGAGGCAATGAGCGATAGGAGGGGATTCGTCTCTCCCGGTATAGGGAGTTGATGTTGCGCTGTGTTCGATTGGCTATAACCGGAAATCCCTGGCCATGGTTGCTGAGATTTACTGGTAAGTGTTACCAGTAGTTTCTCGAATTGTTATAAACCTCATATCGACACGACTTATTGAGCTATTGGGGTCTGACGTTTACCACCCCTAGGCAAGATATGCGACATATCAGACGAACAGACCGGACTGTACGGTAAGTGTTACTGGTTGGATTCACAGGAGTGTGAGCGGGCTTGCTCGTCGATCTTCTGATCGCTCAATACCCGGGTGGCCGTTACGTTTAGCAGACCGCTTGCGGCTTGTGGGTGTTTGATATGATCATCATCTGCTGCCGGCGTATTGACGTGTCTTTAGAGTCCTACACAGAGGTTTCCTGGCTCAAGCGAAACGAAATAGCAGCGCATATGAGATATGTGTGGGACCGAGAATAATACCAGTATGTGATACTGTATTTGATTCTCGCGATTTGTAACATTGATCGGTTATATGCGGTATAGCCGGGTTATCAGATCAAGTGTTGATTCGATAAGTTGTTACTATTGATATTTGTCGGTTATATGCAATATGACCGGATCGTTAAATCAAGTGTTGATTTAATGATTTAATGTATAATTATATATATGATATATTAATTTACATTAACTAGTATTGGTTCATTTTAAATGGTTTTTCTCACTTGTTTGTGCACATTGTATATGTGATATATTTTTGTGCACAAGTTTGTATCATGTTTGATGATGCTTGCTAACTTGGTTAGGTGTATGATTAAACCATGGTTAGTTAATGGTTAGGGTTTCATTTGATTTATTTATGCCTTTATTTATTTTGTTTTGACAAAAGAAAAAATAGAAATATAAAACAAAAAGGTTGCTTTCAAAGATGAAGCTTGTTGAAGCTTCATGAAAGTTTGACCAAAGTGACCATTTTGTCTTCATGTCTAAACCTAACCATTCACTAACCCTAGTTCATCTCTACACCTGTTCATACCATAATATTGCATTTTCTATTCCCCATTCTTATGCATTTTACAATGATAAACAGGTGCTTTTGATGCATGTCTGCTACATATTACAGGTTACAGGTTCTTGGACAGAAAACAGTGAAAATGATGAAAAGACGATGCAAAAGTGGATTTTGACCAACAAACAGAAGACTCTTGATCAAGCCTATATCAAAGATAAAATTCACAAAGTATAAGGCAATGCAAGGTCCAAGATTACAAAGCGAACGGTTAAAAGTCCACCGCAATTATTCACTGGAGATCTGGAAGAAACATAGAAGCTATTTTAACAAAGAACCAAATAATAAGGAAGCCCAAAGATCCAAGGCCCAATACTTTCTTTTAAAGAGACATAAAATTTTACCAAAGCTTGAAGTCTACTTTGACTAGGTCTTCCTAAGGATTTTTTGGTAAATGTAGACATGCAAATCAATTGTAACCTAGGGTTTCTATCTCTTATAAATAGAAGCCCAAATCATTGTTTTCTTTTCATGCCTCCCTATGCCTCATTTTAATAATAAATTTTAGAATTCTTTTGGAGAGCGTCGGTGTTTCTTTTCAATTCATGAATTCAGATCTGACAACCCTGCGTTGATGATTGGAGAGATGCATCTGTAAGTAGATTTAATTCCTTGCTCTAGTTTAGATTTCAATTCTTGCCCTAGGTAATTTTTATTCTCTGCCCTAGATAGATGTTTTTAAATTCCTTAATGAGCGAGTAGTTTCCTCGCTTGTTAGGGTTAGGAATGGGGAAGGATTTGAGAGACGAAGATCTCTTATCTCTTTTCTTTGCCAATCTTTTATGAAAATTAGAACTCCATGCATACCTTCTTATTCCGCTCCCTACGGCACCCTACCCTCGAGGTAACGGTGATTCCGTAGTCTAAAGGCCCGGATTTTAAGGTTTTCCATGGAGGTTAGGGTAAAGATTAAGAAAGGAAGGACAAGGATCTAGAGGAAGAATCAATCTTCCCAATCATCCTAATCCCCTTTGTTAAGATTTACCATAACACTAATATGATATCTTTAATTAAAGGCAATGGAAAGAGATGTAGATCTTTATTTACCAAATTTTTCCTAAACCTAATCTTAGCAAGTTTCTAATCCTAGTATCATACAACTTCAATTTTTAGATTTAATAATTAATCCGAACACCCTTCGGAATTAACTCGTAAGAACGACTAGGAAATTCACAACATCCCTGTGGACCGACCCGTACTCACCGGCTAGCTGCAAAGCGACGCCGTTCTTGATTGCGGTTACAAATATTTTTGATCTATCTTTTAGAAAGCGCAAGCACGCTAAATCACACCAATCAAATGGCGCCGTTGCCGGGGATGGCGTAGAATTTTCTTTTCGCGATTTCGGGTTAATCAAAATTAAAAAAAAAATTCATAAAAATCTGAAAAATCACTAAAAAAAATATAAAAATATATCATCGGTTATTTTTGGAAAGGGTATCTTTGTGTGAATTTTGCAGGATCTACGCACAAATTCGGATCTGGAAATCTACAGAAAGCGAAACAGCAAATAGACGATCCTATCAACAGAAGATTGCAACAACAGAGGAACAGAAAAAAATTTAGAGGACCGAGTCAACAAGTCAACCGCGCGATCTGGTGCAGCTGCAAAAAAAAAAAAAAAACCGCCGGCGGCTCTTTCCGGCCGCGGAACCGCCGCGGGACATCCCTTCTGGCCACGGAACCGCCGCGGCCTTGTAGGTTCAAAAAAAAAAAAAATAAATAAAAATACAGGGTGCAGACGCGCGGTAAAAAAAAAAAAAATTCTGTAAGTTTTCTCTCTCCTCTTCTGCAAATCTTGATATATCTTCTGTAAATTTGCCTGCAGGATTTCTTTGCGCTCTAAAAATATTCCTTTCCAAATAACAAATCTTATGCAGGATTCGTTGTGCTATGCTTAAAATAATAATTGATTGCAAGTGATCTTTTCTGATTTGCATATCCTTAATCTTTTTGCTAAAATATCTTTCCAAATAAAGAGCAAGAGAAAAAAGGAAAGTTTTAATTAGAAAACTTGCAAATTTTGAAATTCACAAAAAAAAAAAGAATTGATTGCAAGTGATTTACTGTTTTGCATATCTTTAATCAGACTTTAAGGGGCTTTTGACCAAATCAGATTGGGTGGGGATTTCATCACCCTTCCCAGGACCCCAGAAAACATCTAAAGCATTTTGCATCGACCACAATTAATAAAAAATACTAGACTCAGCCCTAAGGAAATCGAGCTCAATAGGTAAAGGACTAGTATAGGCATCGACCGTTTATCTTAACTGATTTTGCGGTGTCTAGGCTAGTGGTTTTTAATTAGGCCCACTGTCGTGGTGGTTCCTTCCCACTTACCTGGCCGCAATTGGCGGTGAAGAGGCGGTTTGAGGTCCTATTTCTAGCCCTTTGGAACAGTTAGGAGCTGTCTAGCTGACCTAGGTGAACCTAGATTTCGGACTGATCGTGCATTTCTGGTTATTTGCATTTGTGTCTTAGCCCTTTATCGAAAATTTTTGCAAAACAAATAAAAAAGAATAATAAGAGGAATTTAAAAAAAAAAAAAAGAACTTGCAAACTTTTGCCGCAAATAAATCCTTGCACCATCACCCAACTTTCTTTCTTTCTCCCTTTCTTCTAACATGGGTACCCCACATAACAAATCACTTGCTGAACTTTGGTATCCCGAACCTAATTTTGCGTCGTTCGGCAATTTGTTCGATCAATTTAAAGACGATCCTTCCATGCCTAAAATATCTTTGAAAGATCAAATAGAAGCGTCTAGGAGAAACAATTCAACTTTTCAACCCACTTTGTGTCAACCAAGTCAACCTTTACCACCTCCATATGTTGATACCACTTTTTCAAGTCCTTCTGTCACTCCTAAGCCGATGTCCATTGCTGAGCATATTGCTCAATCTCGCCGCCGATCTTTCACCCCTCTCCACTCATCTAGTTCTAGGGATCCGCATGATTATTCACCTTTTTATCCACATGTTGACCCTACCCCAGTCCAAGAACCTTGGTATCCTGAACCTAATTTTGCGTCATATGTCAATGTGTTCGGTCAATTTAAAGACGATCCTTCCATGCCTAAAAAATCTTTGAAAGATCATATAGAGGAGTCTAGGAGAAATAGTTTGACTTTTCAACCCACTTTGTGTCAACCAAGTCAACCTTCACCACCTACATATGTTGACACCACTTCTTTAAGTCCTTCTGTCACTCCTAAGCCGATGTCCATTGCTGAGCATATTGCTCAATCTCGTAGCCGATCTTTCACCCTTCTCCACACATCTAGTTCTAGGGATCAACAAGACTATTCACCTTTTTATCCACATGTTGACCCTACCCCAGTCCAATCACCCACTTCCTACCAGTCCTACCCGACCTTTCCACCTTCACTAGACACTGCTTCTACACAGCCATTAGGGAGTTTCACATATCCAAACAATTTTGAATCTTTTGCCGAAACCCCTTTATCACCAAAGTCTAGTTTGGAAGAGGCGTTGGAGGCATATATCGCAGCAACAAACAAAATGGTTAGGAATGTGGAAGCGTCCGTGGCCACCCTTATGCGACCTAGTGAACCGATAGCTAGTTTCCAACTAGCTCCAAATTTTCCAATGTATGAGGAGGTGGTTGGACTGAGTGAGAATGAGAGAGGATTTCCAAATCAAACCTACCCTTACCCAATTGAAGCCCACAACTCCAGTTTTCCATCGAATGTCCTAAATGATTCACAAGTTCAAAATAAAAGCGAGTTGTGTGATTTTGTAGTGTTTGATTTGCCAGATTGTGAAGAACCCCTTTCGAGTGAAACCAGACTTAATCCTTTCGATCTTTACACCTCCACTCTAGAACCAAAATCGATAAATATCCATGCTTTTGATGAGGTGTCTAAAGAAATTGATTTTCACTTGATTGAGGATATAGACGCCGGGAATATTTCGGATGATGAACCTGTCGATTTAATTGAAATTTTATGTTCAAATCATCATCCCGAGTTATTAAATGTTTCTCCCGAATCTCATATGCGTCTTGATTTCGATGATAATGGCATGGATGAGTTGAATATTGTGGAGAATTATGAGGATAATATTGAGGAGAGTAGTGAGAATCATATTGAGGTTGAACCATTTTTCTTTGATGTGTCGGATTTTCCAATTCATCCTCTTGAACCTTTACCTAAATCACCCTCCCTCTTTTCCATCGTTCCGACCACGCCTCATTTCACACGTGACGACTGTGAGCTTGAAAACTTTTTCTTCGAATCTGACACAGTTCTCACAGCCGATGACACTTACAAGTGTTTCACTTTTTCGGACGATGTTGAAGTCTCACCGCCCGAGTTTGAGTCCTTTGCATTTTCAGATGAGTTAGTTAATCCATCAGACTCGGTTGCTTACAGTCGTTTCGAACCATTGATGGAATCTTTCCAGTTCGACACAGTTTACTACGGTAAGAATGATACTATCCTTAATTCACTTCCTTTCGTCCTTCCTATTGTTCCGACCGTGCAAGTGACCGTGACGCTTTCATCTCAAATACCTAGTTCGACGTACCCATGTTTGCTCACGACTCTTGAGGGATTTAATCTCATTTTTTCGCGGGTTGATAGATTAGCACAATCGCTTTTTTACACATCGGTCATTACAAATTGTGCTAATCTATACGCTCCATCCACACCCTCAAATTCGTATTCCCACTTTCTTTGGTTCTTCTAATCTTCCTTTAATGATATCGAGTGTTGATGAATCACAATCTGACATTTTGAGTTCGATAATTTTCAATTGGACCTTCGAGGAAATTTTCGAAGATATTTTCGCCGACGAACTCGCATTCTTAAATGATATGGATTTTGTGAGTAATCAACCTCCACTCGAAGATGTAGAACCCCTACCATTTCTTCTTCCCCTCCGCCATTCTCCTCCACCGAGACCATATTATCCCTTTCTCTCCACACGGTCTCGTGTGCTTCTCATTTCTTTTCTTTCCACTCCATTCTTTCACCAACTGTACCATTACCACGTTAGAATTTTTGAATGGTTGGTGCTAACCTTTGCCTTGTGTAAGGCCAAGCTTAAGTTTGGGGGGAACCTTTGTATATACGTATATATATTTTTGTTTTCTTTTTCTATAAAAAAATAAAAAAAAAATTTCAAAACATTAAAAATACAAAAAAATTGTACATAAATAAACAGGGGAGTGCCGGTATTTTGACCCTCTTGGTTTAGCATGACAGTGAGGACACTGTCAAGTTCAAGTTTGGGGGTATGCTCGGTACGTCTTCTTCCTTCGCATTCATTTGTACATATTTTTGCATTTGCATGCTTATTTGAAAAGCCATAAAAATTAAAAAATTATAAAAATTAATGTATTCAATTTTGGCTAATTGACTTGAGTTTGACAAATAGGTTAACTGGCTAGGAACAACTAAATCTTAGACTTAGTGAATTAAAAACCCTAAAAATAACATTCCTTAAAGTTTAACAGTAGAAAGTATATGCCTTGTAGTTTATTTAGAAATAGGCAAATTTTGGGTTCACTTCTTGGGCTAAGTCGAAACAAGGGAAAAGTATTGATGTTCTTATTAGAGTATAAGTTTGAAAAATAGTTCCTAGCTTAAGTCTAGATTCTGAAAACATGTAACCTACAAAATGCACAAACACGCACCTTGAAACTTGGATTAGTAGAAGAGACCTTGAAATACTCTTGTCTAACGTCCTTAGCACAATGAAAAAGAAAAAAAAGTGGATAAAGAAAAAAATGGACACTGGTTTTTGTGATTACTTAAGGCGGTAAAAATAGAAAAATATTTAGCGAGGGTGCTTCATCACCTAGTGCCTTAGACCAACTGGTTTGGGAGCCACTGCTAAAAGCCTTGGGTGTTGCAAAACTAGGAAGTACGCCTTAAAAGTGCCAACGCATCTTGTAATCGGTTGTTGGTACCTCAAGAAGTATTAACAGTCGCATGAAGGATGTGAAAGCGAAATTTCACAAGTGCTTTGGACAATGGACGGGAGTACGATTGCTTGATTTGAATTTCCAAGTGTAGGGGTGATATTTACACACACGTGGGGATATGTGATTAGAGTTTAGATAAGAGAAAGGAATGAAGAATAGAACTTGTATCTTTAATAGAGTTGATAAAAATTCCTAAGTGGAGATGGAAACCCTAGAAGGAAAACTTAAGAGATGCCGAAAGCTAAGTAAGTCTATAGGATATATATAATCTTAAGTTAAATAATGAGGAAGTGTGAAGAATGTGGGTGGATAATTTGCGAGTCAAAAGATAATAGAATTCCTTGTTAGAAAACCTAATTGGAGAACAAAAGTTAATGGGCCGAATTGATAGGATTTTGTGGGTAGTATCCGCTGAAAACCCTCAGGAGACAACACTCCTCCTACTAGGGACACCTAGAGGTTTAACGGCTTGTTGCACGAGCTCAGTGCAATCGCGTTTCCCTGCGAAAGTGCGGCTAGGTTAGATTTTTATCGAGAATAAAAAAATAAGTTTGCTCGAGGACGAGCAAAAGATAAGTTTGGGGGTATTTGTTCATACCATAATATTGCATTTTCTATTCCCCATTCTTATGCATTTTACAATGATAAACAGGTGCTTTTGATGCATGTCTGCTACATATTACAGGTTACAGGTTCTTGGACAGAAAACAGTGAAAATGATGAAAAGACGATGCAAAAGTGGATTTTGACCAACAAACAGAAGACTCTTGATCAAGCCTATATCAAAGATAAAATTCACAAAGTATAAGGCAATGCAAGGTCCAAGATTACAAAGCGAACGGTTAAAAGTCCACCGCAATTATTCACTGGAGATCTGGAAGAAACATAGAAGCTATTTTAACAAAGAACCAAATAATAAGGAAGCCCAAAGATCCAAGGCCCAATACTTTCTTTTAAAGAGACATAAAATTTTACCAAAGCTTGAAGTCTACTTTGACTAGGTCTTCCTAAGGATTTTTTGGTAAATGTAGACATGCAAATCAATTGTAACCTAGGGTTTCTATCTCCTATAAATAGAAGCCCAAATCATTGTATTCTTTTCATGCCTCCCTATGCCTCATTTTCATAATAAATTTTAGAATTCTTTTGGAGAGCGTCGGTGTTTCTTTTCAATTCATGAATTCAGATCTGACAACCCTGCGTTGATGATTGGAGAGATGCATCTGTAAGTAGATTTAATTCCTTGCTCTAGTTTAGATTTCAATTCTTGCCCTAGGTAATTTTTATTCTCTGCCCTAGATAGATGTTTTTAAATTCCTTAATGAGCGAGTAGTTTCCTCGCTTGTTAGGGTTAGGAATGGGGAACGATTTGAGAGACGAAGATCTCTCATCTCTTTTCTTTGCCAATCTTTTATGAAAATTAGAACTCCATGCATACCTTCTTATTCCGCTCCCTACGGCACCCTACCCTCGAGGTAACGGTGATTCCGTAGTCTAAAGGCCCGGATTTTAAGGTTTTCCATGGAGGTTAGGGTAAAGATTAAGAAAGGAAGGACAAGGATCTAGAGGAAGAATCAATCTTCCCAATCATCCTAATCCCCTTTGTTAAGATTTACCATAACACTAATATGATATCTTTAATTAAAGGCAATGGAAAGAGATGTAGATCTTTGTTTACCAAATTTTCCCTAAACCTAATCTTAGCAAGTTTCTAATCCTAGTATCATACAACTTCAATTTTTAGATTTAATAATTAATCCGAACACCCTTCGGAATTAACTCGTAAGAACGACTAGGAAATTCACAACATCCCTGTGGACCGACCCGTACTCACCGGCTAGCTGCAAAGCGAAGCCGTTCTTGATTGCGGTTACAAATATTTTTGATCTATCTTTTAGAAAGCGCAAGCACGCTAAATCACACCAATCAACACCTAACCATGGTTTGCTTATGATAAGAATTCATTTTCTTTTCTATTTGATTATTCTTATCATTCATAATTATCATCTTCTTCATCTTCATCTTCAAGATGAAGAAGCTTGATTCCATCAATGGTGATTTGATGAAATGAGTGAGAAATCCAATTCTAAAGTGAACCCACCTCCTATTTCTTCATCCTCTACCTCTTGCCAAGTAGTATAGGGTGTTCTCTTCACAAGTTTCATGACTTGGTGAAGTGGGAGCTTGATCTAGTGATGCCTCGACGTAGATCATCTTCGGCATCGAAGTCGACGACCTAGCCCGCCCATTTTCCGATGAAGCCGACGCTAGAGCCCGGGATTCGATTTGGACAGCGAGGAGACTTCATTACGGAGCTATGGTGGTGGAGGACCGGATCTACAAAGGTTGTATTTTCCGTCTACTCGTAGTTAAGTTGTTTACTAGTTTATTGTTTCGCCTAAAATCTAGTTAACGATCCGTATTAGGGTTTCTCGGCACTTGTAAAATTTGAAATTGGCATGGTTGATGCCTTGTGAGACCTCTATAGTGTGCCTAGGAACCCTACAGGTATAACCCCTAACCGAGTAGATAAATCTCTAGTTAGGATGCTAGTGTGTTGTTTAGCAAAGATCCGGCTTTTCGGTCCATGTTACCATGTTTAGAAAATTTTTTGTTTTACCGTTTCCGCAACCCCGAAAGTACCGGGAGAGGTAACGTGGACCTAACAGACTCAACGATGGAGGCTGAATACATTGCTGCAAGCGATGCCGCAAAAGAGGTGGTCTGGATGAAGAAGTTCATTAGTGAACTTCAGGTGGTTCCGTCCATTGTTGACCCAATACCTTTGTATTGCGATAACAATGGGGCTATAGCTTTAGTGAAGGAACCACAGTCCCATTAGAAATCTAGACACATCTTATGGCGGTATCACCTGATCAAGGAGATCATAGGTCGCCAGGAGATCGAGGTATGGAGAGTGGACACTAAAGACAACACGGCGGATCCATTCACAAAGGCCCTCCCTTAAATATAGTTCGAGCGACTTTTTGAGCTATTGGGTATGCGGTATGCCAGCAGCTGGCCTTAGTGCATGCGTTGGGTATGCGGTACACCAATTACTGGCCTTTAGTGCAAGCGGGAGATTGTTGGATATGTATACCCTAGAGGCCATTATTGTATAGTACTAGTTTGTATAATACATTTTGGAAGCTTGGGATATATATACGGGTTTACGACAGTCTTGCTCAATATAGTAGTATGCTACTCTGTTTGTTTCTATCTTAAGAGGTGTATATCTTTCTTTTAACATATCGCTAATACATATTGATGGAGCCCTTAGGATCTTTGCTTGACTACCGGCGTTGTGATGGCGATCACACTAGTGGGGGCCGGGTGGTCTATAAGCACATCCTTATACAGGTCCCTAGTCGTAGGATTATTGAGATAGGGAATCGATACTCCAGAGTAGACTGGTCCATACGCTTCTCGTGCCAGCAGGGGACATGGTCTGTCCCACAGCTATCAGTACGTCGCACTGGAGATTGTATGCAGGTGCTCGTTAGGTTACGAGTACACTGGACAGGACTCGTATGGAACTGTTGGTTGGTATTATACCTATTGTGAGTTAACAGTTCCTAGGTGACATGAGTATAGCTTAGTCCGTTGACTTGATACTGTCACTTCGCCTCGAGTGTGTTCCCACTGTTCTTATATTACTACCCGACCACGGCTCTATTGAGTCGTGCAAAAAGGTAGTAGTTGGGTGCAGTCCCGAAGCACTTGAAGGCAGTAACGGTTAGGCAGGATTCGTCTCTCTCGGTATTGGGAGTTGATATCGCGCTGTGTCTAGGAGAGCCATTACACAATGTCCCTGGCCAGGACAAGCAAGATTTACTTGTAGTGTTTCCAGTAGTTTCTCAGGGTGTCCTGGGCTACACTCCGACACGACTTGTACCGCTATTAGGGGTCTGACGATTACCGTCCCCTAGGCCCGACATGCGATACTCTTAAACGAACAGACCGGACTGTACAGAGATTGTCATATTCAGGCTCAGTAGGAGTTCAGATGAGTTCACCTCAGCGGTTTTCTTATCGGCATCTACCTGGGGACCATTACATACAGCTAGTACCGCTTGCGGCCTGTGGTTAAACCCACTGCCAGCGTAGTGTCGAGTCTTTAGAGTCCCACACAGAGGGTTGTTCACCTTTCGGCGAAACGAGTAGAGGCCGTATGGTTTTATGACGGGGTTCGTTCACATATGCATACTTGTGCGCGTTTGCTGTTTGGACAGTTGATACTAGTGGGCTTTGGTTTAAACCGGATCCTAGTATTTGATTTTGGCTTGGTTCAGTCTCATTGCATTCGTGTTCTTTGGAACGCGGAAGCGGGTATGTATATACAGTTGACAAAGACAAATCAATGAGACATCTCATTTGGGTTTTTGACAATTGACTTGATTAAGATCTTAATAAGATGAAGGTAATTGATTAATAGTTTTAATTAGTGATAATTGTGATATGGTTATTTGGATTGACCATTTGACTTGTTGACCAAACTTGACTAAGATATTTTTCTTAAGCAAAAGATTCTTTGCTTAGCATTAATGGTGACATGATAATGGTCAAATCAAATGAACCATCACAACTTTATTGCTAATTAAAATTATTATTCTTTTATGCTAATATGAGAGCTATCTTTTCATTCTATCATATTCATTCTCTCTCCTAGCTCTCTCTCCTTCATCCTCTCTCTCAAACCCTAACCTCTCATGTGTTGAGAACCAAGGAAAATTGAGATCAAACCATAAAATCACTCTCTACTCACTCTAGAGTTTTTTGTCTAGCAAGCAAAGCACTCTAGTTACTTCAGTGTTGAGGTAGGAGCTCAAGGTAGAGGCCTTCGGGTGGATCTTCTTCGATATAGAGAAACCGGTGAAGAGGAGCCATCTAGATCATTCCAAGGAGCTCACAACAAGGAGAAGAAGGAGTATAAATTTAAGGTATAACTTTCTATCATAGTATATAGAGCTCTATTCTTTTGCTAGTTAGGTTTATGGTAAAGATCCGGGTTTTAGTGTTATTCTAGCGCCAACTTTATGTTCGTCGTAAAATTTTTGTTTCGCATTTGGCCACGGAAGTTGGCCCGGGCGCTAGTGTAACCCTTCATAGACTACCCAACTCTCACGTATATGATCACCATCATACTGCTGGTAGTCAAGCAAGAAGCCTATAGGCTCTATCAACGTGTAATAGTGATCTGTAATGTCACCTGAAGTATGTACACGATAATAGAGACAAACCAGATAGCATACTATCATCTCGAGTAAGACTGTTCTACTGGTAAAGGGCATCCCTCAATCATGGCAATCATATGCCTGCGATCCAATAATTAACTTTAAGGGCACTATAGCCAACAGTATGCTCTTTTCTTTTCTCTTGGTTCAATCACATCACAAAGGAAAACCCTAATAATCTAGTAATGATCTTGTTAGTCTAACTTAGCACCTTGAAAATTTTGAATTTGGCATGCTTGATTCCTCTAGAACCTCATGGTGGTGTTAAGGTCGACGTTCAGGTATAACCCGACTAATTTCTATATGTACAATTAGACATGTTTATGATATTCACGTTGATGTTCTGTGTTGCGCTGATGTTGTGGATGGATTGTCGTGGTGAATAGCCTATAGTGCAATGGTAGTAGTACAGTTTAGATTCATTTGTATATTCATTATTGCGGGGCGAGCGTCAGACATGTAGACTGTTGTTTCTGCCAGATTGTATATTCTTTCATTAGGGCAAAACCGGGTTAAGGTCGATGTCATCGTTGTATATATATTTTTCTTTTCTGTACTAGGATTACCCCACTAAGGAGTGCTTGAATAGCCGGGTTCTAGAAGGCACCGGGCCCGCATCTCAAGGCGTTGAGATGGAGGGGGCTTTACTCTAGAATTGGCGGGCTATTTTCCGCACTCGTAGGGGGTATAGGATGACCCATAGAGGGGTACTCAAGTTGCCGGATTCCGTGAAGTGATGGATGGCGCATTCACTTTGTTGATTGGGGTTGCCTCACTTCCGGGATTAGTGGGTAACTTGCCTCGCTCATAGGGGTCTAGATTTTTCATTGCACTGGCTATCCACACGACCGGGAACGTCGGGTCTCATTTGTAGCTCAAATGAATCCCGAGGCTCCAAGATTATCCGATTTTCCATGTCGCTTAATGATGTTCTGTGATGTTTCTTATATCATGCCTGGGACGAATGGTTATATTTATATATACTAGTAGATGTTTTATATGTTTTGCATCCGCGCTAGTCCTGCCCCCGCTCTGCCGGTAGTTAAGTAACCTAACGGTGCATGACGGGGCCTTGTGGCGAATGCGGATGGCATATAGGTATATTTTATTTTCGTTATTTTCTGGTGTGATAGGAATTAATTAATGGGACCGCGTTAATTTTAATTAATGCAAGAAAAAAAACCTAAAAGATATTGTTGGAAGAAATTTCGAAAAACTATAGTCATATTATTTTGCTTGTCATAGTGGCATTCGGTTAGGAATATCCAGCACCTCATTCGAGGAGGCTAGAGCCTATATCCCCTGAGCAAAAGTTTATGCTACTATAGAGTAATCGGTTTTCTTCAAAACCATTAGTTTTCAAAAGCGAAGCCTAAACCACTCCTTTTCAAAACTGTTCAGTATCTTCAACGATATCAACTTCATTACGTTAAAGGGTTTTTCGCCAAAAACCCAGCCGTAGTCCACCGTCATTTCTTACAAGTGTTGCTTGGTATTTGTGCTGCATATGTTGGCTGTGTCAAGGAGTAGTGTATGGTAGCTGAGAAGTACTTGTTTGTGGCATATGATGTGATTGGTTAGGACAGTCGTATGACCATTTTGACTGTGTCAAGGGTCATGCGAGTGGCTCTAATATAATCTAGGACAATGACGGGATGAACTTGACTACCGACTTATGACATATTGACCGTGTCAAGCTCATAAGCCGTTAGGGGCAAAAATCACATCGTGAATTTCAAATATACAAGAAACTTGCTAGTGTTGCATACCTTCTGGTGTGTGGTGACTAGAGTGGCTTACATCTTGGTTATCACACAATGATAGTTGGGTCCCGATCCCACTAATGACTAGGATTCCTGTTGGAAGATATTTTTCACTTCACAATTAGCTAACCTATTAGGTGTCTAGAAAAGTATTAACGGGGATACGCCTCTGCGGAAACGAGGTTTATTTTAATTAGGTCTGTGCGAGAGCACGGGAAACTTCCCTCAGAGTACCAGCGCTCTCCTGGCTGAATGGTTAGTGAGCTTGTGAGGTGCGAATGATCCCGAATAGTTTTCCTTTTAAAGGTTTGAAGGAAAATTCGAGAAAACAGTAGGAGCCATCCTGGTTAAATAAACTAATAACTAATCTGATCTTGCAAGAGAGCACGCTGAGTGTTTCTTTTCTCTGTCTCCAGGTAAAACCATATCACGCTCTAATCTAGATAATAAAATATTTGACTTGACCGAACCTGCTAGTTACACTGGGCTGGGGAACATCGGTTCGGCTCTAACTTGTGAAAACTGTGACGAGTATGGGCAAGGGAAAGAGGAACATAAGAAATTCCAGATAACCCCATTGAAGGAGAAGCATTCTAATGCGTCTTCTTCGGGTGTATTTGTTATTGAAAACTGTTTTTCTGTCAACCCTACCTGCTGGGTACAAGATACCGGATAAGGATCTCACATATGTAATTTATGACAATAATTGAGAAAAAGCATGATGGTTGGACCGGGTGATATGTCCCTCAGAGTAGGGAATGGAGCACAAGTTGCTGTTGCCGCTGTCTTTGAATATCACCTAGTATTGCCAAGTGGCAATACTAGGATTTTGAACAATTGCTACTATGTACCTTCCATGCTTTGCAACATCATATCAGTTTCTTTACTTGAAAAAGATGGATATAAGTTTGTTCTAAATAGAAATATAATGAACATTTACCTCATTCATGTATTGGTTGCAGAATGTACACTTTGCAATGGTATTTATGTTCTTAATTAAAACACAGTTTTCAATGTACAAAATACATGCAAGAGGAAGAGTTCAGATATGAACGAAACTTACTTGTGGCATTACAGACTTGGTCATATTAATGAGAAAAGACTAAGTAAGTTGCATAAGGATAGATATCTGAATCCGATCAAATTTTCATCCTATGAAACTTTTCAGTCCTCTCTCTAAGGAAAGATGACCAAATCTCCGTTCACCGGACACGGAGAAAGAGCAACAGAGCTCTTGGGACTCATACACAGTCATGTATGGGGTCCGATGTCTGTACAAGCGATGGATGGATTCTCGTACTTCATTACATTCGCTGATGATCTTTCTAGATTCGGATATGTATTTCTCATGAAACACAAATCCGAAGCTTTTGAGAAATTCATGGAATATAAGAGCGAAGTGGAGAATCAGACAAGAAAAAGTATCAAGATCCTTCGATCTGATCGAGGTGGGGAGTACTTAAGTACGGAATTCCGGGACTTTCTAAAAAAGAATTGTATTCTCTCTCAGCTTACTCCTCCGTATACACCACAGCACAACAGTTTATCGGAGCGGAGAAACCATACCATATTGGACATGGTTCGCTCCATGATGAGTAACGGTGAATTGCCTCTTTCATTCTGTGGACTTGCGCTCGAAACAGCGGCATATCTGTTGAATCAAGTTCCATCTAAATCCGCGGCTAAAACTCCATATGAAATATGCAGTGGTAAGAGTTTGTATCTTAAGCGTGTTAAGATATGGGGTTGTCCTGCTTATGTTAAAATGCAAAACCCAGATAAACTCGAGGCATGATCAGTTTTATGTATGTTTGTGGGATATTCAAATCATTCGAATGGATATCTATTCTACCAAGTAGAAGAACAGATGTTTATTGTTTCTCGGAATGCTAAATTTTTAGAATGGCAATTTCTTGCAAAAGAAACTAGTGGGAGAGCAGTAGAACTGAAAGAAATTCTAGAAAAACAAACTATAACTGAAGATTTGATAGAACCATAGGATTCAATAATCCCGGACGAACCTTAGCCACTCCATAGATCTAGTAGGATATCTCATCCGCCAGAGAGATACTATGGTTTTCTCATAGATGGGGATTGAGAGGATTGCATCTTGGAAGAAGATGATCTTACTAGTTATAAGCAGGACAATAACAGTAGGGACTCTGTAAAATTGCTTGAAGCTATGCAATCCAAAATGGAGTCCATGTACACCAACAAAGTTTGGATTTTGGATGTTGCTCCTCCTGGGGTAAAACCCGTTGGATACAAGTGGATCTTCAAAAAGAAGATTGGTGCAGATGGACAGGGTGAAACCTATAAGGCTATACTTGTTGCAAAAGGTTTTCATCAAAGACATGGAGTGGACTATAACGAAACCTTTTCTCCAGTGGCTATGCTGAAATCCATTCACATCCTACTTGCCATTGCTGCCTACCACGACTATGATATCTGGCAGATGGACGTAAAAACGGCCTTTCTAAATAGAAGTTTAGAAGAAAGCATTTATATGGATCAACCGGAGGGATTCATAGACAGTAGGAGCAGCGGGAAGGTGTGCAAGTTGCTTAAATCCATTTATGGATTAAAACAGGCATTGCGGAGCTAGAACATCTTTTTTGATGAGACAGTCAAGGAATTTGACTTCATCAAAAATGAGGATGAGCCTTGTATCTATAAGAAGATTGTAGGGAGAACTTTCATGTTCCTCTTCCTGTACATCAATGAAATTCTCTTAATAGGAAATGACATTCATATGCTGTAATCAGTCAAGCTATTCTTGTCTCAAAAGTTCTCCCTGAAGGACTAGGGTGATGCCTCCCACATTCTGGAGATTAAGATCTATAGAGATTGGTCCAAGAGATTGTTGGGAGTTTCACAGTCCAGATACATAGAGACCATACTAAAGAGATTTAGTATGGAAGATTCCAAGTGTGGTAATATACCCGCATTGCACGGAATCACACTCTCCAAAGAGATGTCCCAAGACCGATAAGGAGAGGGTTCGCATGAGCACTATACCCTACGCTTCGGCAGTAGGATATATAATATATGTGTTATTGTGTACCAGAACATATGTAGCATACACGCTTAGCATGGTGAGCCAGTATTTGTCGAACCAGGGTGAGAATCATTGGACAGCTGTGAAGAACATTCTCAAGTACCTGAGAAGGACTAAGGAGATGTTCTTGGTTTATGGTAATGTAGACCTTCAGGTCGAGTCCTTTACCAATTCATGTTTCCAGAGTGACAAGGATGACAATAAGTCTATCTCGGGTTTTGTGTTTACCCTCAATGGAGGGGTGGTGTGTAAGAAGAGCTCCAAACAGGACACCGTTGCAGACTCGACAATGTAGGCTGAATACATTACTGCAAACGATGCCGTTAAAGAAGTAGTCTGGATGAAGAAGTTCATTACTGAACTTGAGGTGGTTCCATCCATTGATAATCCAATACCTTTATATTGCGATAACAATAGGGTTATAGCTTTAGCAAAGGAACCACGGTCCCATCAAAAATCCAGACATATCTAGAGGAGATATCACCTGATCAGGGAGATCGAAGATCGCTGGGAGATCAAGATCCAGAGAGTAGATACGAAAGACAACACGACGGATCCATTTATCAAGGCCCCCCTCAAGCGCAATTCGAGCGAGTCTTTGAGATGTTCGGCATGCGGTACTGATCGCATGCCAAAATCTTGTCGGATATTTAAAAGTTCTAAAGTTTAACCGCGATCAAGACGGTGTCGCTTTGCAGCTAGCCACGATGAGCACGGGTCGATCCACAGGGAGACGGAGCGTTTTACGTTCTTGTTCTTATGAGTTAACGCGCGTGGCGAATTTGTTTGTTATCTAACCTATCTGTTATATTCAAGTATAAGGCTTGTTAGAAAACGATAGAATAATGTAAGTTAATGGATTCCGTATTCAAGTACTTTGAGCCGAACTCAACCAATGAAGCTAGAGCAATTGGCAACAACGTGGATTACGGGACTTAAGCACGGTATTCATGGAATCTGGCATGTTGACCCTTGTCCGTCCATTCTTGTCTCTTGCTTTCGCCTCCGGCCAAACCGTATGCAACCGATCACGGTTAGGAATCACCTTTACCTTGATAGGGTAGGGTGCCTAACGGAGCGCTTGCGTAAGGTTTGGGCGGAGTTTTAAATGGAAAAGATAGGAAAAGGAAATGAAAAACGAAACGTTAACTTACAACATCTTTCTCTTTTCCTAACAACAATATTCACACCACCATTCACAAAACAACAAAGAGAGCAAAAGAAAAGATACAAAGAAAAGAAAATACTACAAGCAAGTAATTAAATGACATGGTAATAAATTGCAAGTAATAAAAGACAAGAATGAAAATGCAAGTAAGTAAAAGAGCAAGTAAGAAAGACTAAGAACCATAGCACCCAAAACAAGACATGGATTCAATAACCAAATCTTAAACTTGCAAGCTCAATGAAGAGGTTGCAAGATCAAGAAGAGGCAAAGAACTCATGGTGAATGAAGGCACAAAAAAAGAGCTTTATTAATCTTCAAGAACAATACAACCCTTGAGATCAATAACAAACCCTTAAACCTTCAAGCTCAATGAAGAGCTTGAAAGATCAAGAGAAGGTTAAGAACTCAAGGGGACTAAGCTATTTACAAGAAAAGAGAAAAGAAAACTTGGACTCAAGAATGACAATCCAAGACTCCAGAATGACAATCCCACTGCCTTCTATATATAGGCAGAAAAGAAAAGAAAATAAACAATAAAATTAGGGCTACGTGGCAGCAAGGAGGTGTGTGTGAAGAACTAGGGCCCATTGGAGCATGTGGGGCCGGTCAGGCCGGTTTTGTGGGGATGGTGGCCGGTCCAAAACCGATGGATGCGTCCACAATTTGGTGCGTTGCCTTTTGTTGTCCCCGGTATCTCTTTGGTCCAGTTTATATTCTCTGTTTCGACCTGGTTTGCACCCAGTGTTTGGAGGGAATTTTGAATCTTCAATTCAACACATAATCTTCACCATTAAATGCTAATAACTTCATTCCCACATGTGCCTAAATCCATGGTTGCCCCCATTATGGCTTTGTTGATTTGTCCATTTGATTTTATTTTGCACTTATTATTGGAGGGAAGTTTTGAATCTTCAAATCAACACATAATCCTTAGCATTGAATGCACATTATTTCATATCCACATGTGCCTAAAAGTCTTGTGTACACACTTATTTTTGTTGGACCATTTAGATAAAAAAGTGTGTACACAAACTTGTTGCAAAAGAAACTCATGAAGTATTGGTCGGTTTGCGGTTCTGGTTGCAGTGTCGGCTCTCAAATGATATATCCGTGCTTTTGAGTGTATTTCCAGAATTTTGTCACGAATACCTGTAATTTGTATTACTGAGCAGATACTGGTTAATAGTATCGATAAATTCAACAAATAGATAATGAATGAGCGGTACTAGAATGCAGTTTTCTGATATGAACAAATACCCCCAAACTTATCTTTTGCTCGTCCTGAGCAAAACCATTTATTCACAAAAGAAAATCCTAACCGCACTTTCGCAGGGAACGCGATTGCACTGAGCGTGTAACAAGCCGTTAAATCTCTAGGTGTCCCTAGTAGGAGGAGTGTTGTCTCCTGAGGGTTTTCAGCGGATACTACCCACAAAATCCCGTCAAGCTAGTTTTGTGAAATAACTATGATTCAAACCCTAAGATTTTGTTTTAAAAATAGTAATTATATTATCCTAAATTTAGAACTATCGAACCTTTATTTTTCACGCCTCGCTTTTCATTTAACTTAAGATTTTATATGTCTTTACGTGCAGTGCACATAGTGTCGTTAAGTTTCAAAAGGATCGATTAAAGTCGTCATGTCACAAAATAAAGTCCAAATAAAAAAATTAAAAAGGATCACATAAGTTTTATAAATTGTTAAGTATTTCTCAAGTTTCGTTTTCTAGTTAGGTTTCAAATTCAGAAATTCTATCTTCCCTAACAGGAAACTAGATCTTATTTTTCACTCCACCTTTTTCTTGTTTTTGTTTCATACACACCTCTGTGAACGTGCAATACTCTTTATAATAGGATAAAACCTTCATATCTCCGCTAGAAATATTTTTATAAAACCTGTCTTTTGTCAATATTATTCTCACATAAAGAACCGTTAGGAATTTTAACTCGGAGAGAATATTTGCTTGACTTTGTTTTAATCTGGACTTTCTAGGTTTTTTAGCGAGCTTTGGGCCAATGCTCCCAAACCAGTTGGTTTTAGGGCATTAGGTGTAGAGACACCCCAGCGGACTTAATTACTCAAGTTACCTAGGCCCTAAAACAAAAGACCGCTTTTGGCATGAAAATCATAACGATTTAATGCGAACGGAGATATAATTGGTTGTTCAATTTTTAATTTTTTTTTGGATAAAAGACGTGTTTAGTGGGTTAGGTGTGTAATCACTCCAATCAAGATTCAGATGGGTTATTCTTTAAAATTAGTTCTTATCAAGGCATCAATAATATCCCTTCATACCCACCTCTCATTATAAACTAGTCTTGATATTACTTATTTCAGAACAAACCTATTTGATCCTCAGAAAATAGTTTATCAATTTAAAAGTTTTCAGACATGATAGACTTGTCATCTAATTTTCAAAACTCACGACACGTGTAGTGTGATGTAAAGACGTATATTAGCTATAGTTAACTTCAAAGGAGGTTTATCTTTCAGGTTTTCAAAATCTAAAAATAGGATTTAGTGTTCCTATCTATTAAACAAAACCGTCGAAATATTGAATCTAAGTTCTCCACTAGCTAACTTGGCGACAAAGTTTTTATGTTTTTAGAAAATTTTCTGATTTTTATGGGTTTTTAAATAAGTATGTAAATGCAAAATATACAAATGAATGCGAAGGAAGAAAACTTACCGAGCACACCCCCAAATTTAAACTTGACAGTGCCCTCACTGTCAGGGTACACCAAGAGGGTCAAAATTGTCGGCGCTCCCCAAAAACAAATTATATACAAAACAGGAAAAAAAAACCCAAAAAAAAATATACACAAAAAGGATCCCCCCAAACTTAAGTGAAACAGTGTTTCCACTGTTAAGCGTTGAAGTTCAAGATTAGGGGGGTGAGAACGGTTTCAAATTATACAACGCCTTAAACATGCCAAAAGTGAGTACCAACCATTCAAAAATTCTATCTCTGTAATATGCGGGTTGGTGAAAGAAGATGAAGAGAAAAGAAATGGAGAATACACGAAACCGTATGGAGATAGAAGCGGGATACGGTCTCGGTATATGAGAGGAAGAATGGTGAAAGGGAAAAAGAAATGGTGTGCGAACTTGAGGGTGAAAATGGAGTGAATAAATTAACGCAATTTGTAATGACCGATGTGTGAAAAGCAATTGTGGTAATTCCCTAACCCGTCGTGAAATTGGGTCACACTCCTCAAGATTCGCAAGAAAACATGGGTACGCCGAACTTAGTAAACCAGACTTAGTAAATGAAAATGACACGGTTTCTTGCGCGGTCGGAACGATTGAAAGGATGGAGGGGAGTGCTTGAGGAAGGTTATCAGTTACAGGTTCAGGAGGTTGTACACAGTCAATGAAAGGGATAGGATGAATTGGAAAATCCGACTCATCAAGCAAAACTGGTTCATCCTCAAAAATATCCTCAAAATTTTCCTCAATATTCAGCACATCCATGCATTTAACCTCAAAATTCAGACGCATATGGAGTTTGGGAATAACATTCAATGACTTGGGATGATGAATTGGAGAGAAAAACTCATCTAAATCTACAGGTTCATCATCCAAAATATTCCCAGCGTCAATATCCTCAATCAAGTGAAAATCAATATTCTCAGACACCTCATCAAAAGCATGGATTTCAATCGATTCTGGTTCTAAGATGGAGGTGTAGAGGTCAAAAGGATTGGGTGTGGTTTCACTTAAAAGGGACCCTTCACAATCGGGCAAATCAAACACTACAAACTTGCACAACTCATTAACCCTTCTATCTTCAATCGGTGAATCATTTGGAACACTAGATAGACATTCAAAACAGGAGTTGTGGGATTCAATTTGGGACGGGAAGGTTTGATTTGGAAGGGTGTACAGCTCACTCTCTCCACTCAAATTCTCAGCCTGTCTACCCCCTCCTCATACATTTGAAAATTTGGAGCTAGTTGGAAACTAGCTACAGGGTCACTAGGTTGTATGAGGGCGGCCATGGACGCATTCAAATCCATCATCTGTTGGCATGACGCTACCCTAAAGTCTTCCAACGACTGTTCTAGACTAGACATAGGATGTGAAGGGGTTTCAGTAAAAGATTCAAAGTTGTTTGGATACTGAAAATTCCCAAATGGCGGTTTAGAAGCAGTGTCTAGGGAAAGCGCAAAAGTTGGGTAGGACTGGTAGGAATTGAATGGTTGGATAGGGGTAGGATCAACATACGAATAAGAAGGTGAATGGAATTGTTGATCCAAAGAATTTGTAGCGGTGAAAGGATTGAAAGATCGGCTACGGGATTGTTCAATATGTTCAGCGATGGACAAAGGACGACTTGCAAAAGGAGTATCAACATAAGAGGGTGGTGAAGGTTGAAACGATTGATACAAAGTGGATTGCTGAGTGCAAGTGTTTGTCCTAGACACGTCTATGCGATCTTTCAATGAAATTTTAGGCATGGAGGGGTCGTTCGACGTTCGACCAAAGCAAGAACCGTAGGAAGTTATGTCTGGTTGTGGGTACCAAAGTTCGGCAAGGGTTTTTCGAGGTGGGGTATCCATGTTATGAAGAGAGAAAGAAAGAAAGGAAGAGAAAGTGAGGGGAAAAAGAATGTGATTTTTTTATTTTTTTTATTTTTTTGTTAGTTATTAACAAATGAATGAAATATACACACAAAAAGAATCTGGACCAAAAACAATCACGACACAAAAATACCACACACCTAATCGTTCTAGGGTTCACCTAGGTCAACTAGACCTGCTCAAGAACTTGATTGTCGAAATAAAACTGTGTCGAGAAAAGGGCTCAAGATATACTGATCACGAGGCCAGGTAACTGCAGAGATAAGGGGAGGTTTTCTGACGCTTTCGCGAAAGTCCTTAATTAAATAACCCTTTCTCTTTTGGCGGTTTTGCCGTTAACACTTTTCTAGACACCCCGTAAACAATATACCGTTAAGCAGTGTTCTAAACACAATTAACCTCTCCTAGTGAGCGCGAAGTCCTTAAGGCTTAAAGTCTAGTTTCTTTTAAAATTTGTGCGGGTAAACGTTTATGCACATTTTCGTGATTTGTGGGCCATGGAAAAGGTGATGAAATCCTTTACCGTATGTTGTGGGGTTCGCTTGCCCTTAAGTCCGTATTAATATATGCAATGCGCAATTCAATGAAAAAAATTTATTCAAAGAATCAATCAATCTTATTTTAGTTTAAGCTCGGCACTGCAACAAATACGGGTTAGTCAATTTTTGGCGTTTGCTAGCAAACTTGCAAAGAATCCTGCAAAGATATTATATTGGAAGCGTCGGATTTGAGAAGAAGATGTTAGTAAAGTACGTACCGTTAAGTTGTGGGTTAAGAAACCCCTGTTGAATCGAATCCAAGTAGCTTGAAAAGTTCGCTTGCGCGGGCCAAACTACCCGGATTTTTGGCACTATATTTCGTAATCACCCTAGCGTTGAACGTACACTTTGCTCCCCATAATCGCCGTTCGCAATTCCGCAAAATCTACAAATGTCGGAAAAAATAGATATTAGTGCGGAAAAACGATACGAATGCCCAAATACCTGCACACTAAAAATTATAAAAAATAAACAATACAAATAGGACAAAACCAGAGCACTTGAGCCCAGAGGAAAAATTGGAGGCAGACGGAGGTGGTAGGGCCGGCGACACCGGATTTGGAGGTGATGTCGCCGGCCAAGTTATGGAAGATGTGCTCCAATCTTCTTTTGTGTTAACTGTGTTCCACTAGAGTCACACTGATATTGTTTGATTTTTTTTATTTTAGATCCAGAGTGGTAGCAGGTCCAATTTCCAGAGAACAAAATGGTTAGGAAAGTTAGCTTTGGTTTTTTTTTTTTGAAGTTTTTAGTTTGTTTTGAAAAAGTGTTAGATGGATATTAACAGGATTAACCCGAAATAACAAAAACAAAAACGTTACCGTCTCCCCGGCAACGGCGCCATTTGATCGCATGCCAAAAGCATGTCGGATATTTAAAAGTTCTAAAGTTTAACCACGATCAGGACGGTGCCACTTTGCAGCTAGCCGCGATGAGCACAGGTCGATCCACAGGGAGACGGAGCATTTTACGTTCTTGTTCTTATGAGTTAACGTGCGTGGCGGATTTGTTTGTTATCTAACCTATGTGTTATATTCAAGTATAAGGCTTGTTTGGAAACGATAGAATAGTGTATGTTAATGGATTCCGTATTCAAGTACTTTGAGCCGAACACAACCAATAAAGCTAGAGCAATTGGAAACAACGTGAATTAGGGGACTTAAACACGGTATTCATGGAATCCGGCTTGTTGACCCTTGTCCGTCCGTTCTTGTCTCTTGCTTTCGCCTCCGGCCAAACCGAATGCAACCGGTCACGGTTAGTAATCACCCTTACCTTCGTAGGGTAGGGTGCCTAACGGAGCGCTTGAGTAAAGTTTGGGAGGAGTTTCAAATGGAAAAGACGGGAAAAGGAAATGAAAAGCGAAACGTTAACTTACAACATCTTTCTCTTTTCTTAACAACAATATTCACCACCACCATTCACAAAACAACAAAGAGAGCAAAAGAAAAGATACAAAGAAAAGAAATGACTACAAGAAAGTAATTAAATGACATGGTAATAAATTGCAAGTAATAAAAGACAAGAATGAAAATGCAAGTAAGTAAAAGAGAAAGTAAGAAAGACTAAGAACCATAGCACCCAAAACAAGACATAGGTTCAATAACCAAATCTTAAACTTGCAAGCTCAATGAAGAGGTTGCAAGATCAAGAAGAGGCAAAGAACTCATGGTGAATGATAGCACAAAAAGAGAGCTTTATTAATCTTTAAGAACGATACAACCATTGAGATCAATAACCAATCCTTAAACCTTCAAGCTCAATGAAGAGGTTAAAAGATCAAAAGAAGGTTGAGAACACAAGGTGACTAAGCTATTTACAAGAAAGGAGAAAAGAATACTTGGACTCAAGAATGACAATCCAAGACTCCAAAATGACAATCCTACTGCCTGCTATATATAAGCAGAAAAGAAAAGATAATAAACAATAAAATTAGGGCTACGTGGCAGCAAGGAGGTGTGTGTGAAGAACTGGGGCCCACTGGAGCATGTGGGGCTGGCCTGGCCGGTTTTGTGGGGAGGGTGGCCGGTCCAAAACCGATGGATGGGTCCACAATTTCGTGCGTTGTCTTTTGTTGTCCCCGGTGTCTCTTTGGTCCAGTTTATATTCTCTGTTTCGACCTGGTTTGCACCCAGTGTTTGGAGGGAATTTTGGATCTTCAATTCAACACATAATCTTCACCATTAAATGCTCATAACTTCATTCCCACATGTGCCTAAATCCATGGTTGCCCCCATTATGGCTTTGTTGATTTGTCCATTTGATTTTATTTTGCACTTATTATTGGTGGGAAGTTTTGAATCTTCAAATCAACACATAATCCTTAGCATTGAATGCACATTATTTCATATCCATATGTGCCTAAAAGTCTTGTGTACACACTTGTTTGTGTTGGACCATTTAGATAAAATAGTTTGTACACAAACTTGTTGCAAAAGAAACTCATGAAGTATTGGTCGGTTTGCGGTTCTGGTTGTAGTGTCGGCTCTAAAATGATATATATCCGTGATTTTGAATGTATATCCAGTATTTTGTCACGAATACCTGTAATCTGTATTACTGAGCAGACAATGGTTAATAGTACCGATAAATACAACAAATAGATAATGAGTGAGCGGTATTAGAATGTAGTTTTCTGATATGAACAGGTACCCAAACAGCTGGCCTTAGAGCAGACGTTGGGTATTCGGTACGCCAATTACAGGCCTTAGTGCAAATGGGAGATTGTTGGATATGTATTCCCTAGAAGCCTGTATTGTATAGGATGCTAGGGATATATATGTACAGGACAATCTTGCTCAGTTATATATAATATATTATTTGAGTTGTCTTTATTGATATGAGTATCTCTTTCTATTGATGCTTTATGTTGCTTGAACATATTGATAAAGACTCGATACAACAGTATACTATTATAGTTTGAATTTATCTTAACATGTGCATATGTTACACTCGATATAACATATGGCGGTTACATGTTGATAAAGCCCGTAGGATTTTTCTTGACTATCAGCGTTGTGATGGTGACCATACTTGTGGTAGCTGGGTAGTCCATAAGCACATCCTTGAAGGTCCCAAGTCATAGGAGTATCGAGATCGGGTATCGATCCTCCAGAGTAGACTTGTGTATATGTTTCTATACCCCGATGAGTGACGGTGGTTGGTCCCACTACCATTGGTGTGATCACCCAAGATTGTATATAGGTGCTTACTGGGGTTGAGTATACTGGACGGGCTCGCTGAGAACAT
Source organism: Agapanthus africanus (assembly GCA_030015575.1). Lineage (NCBI taxonomy): Eukaryota > Viridiplantae > Streptophyta > Magnoliopsida > Asparagales > Amaryllidaceae > Agapanthus > Agapanthus africanus. The sequence continues at coordinate 127,052,570 of JASDDO010000016.1, read as the reverse complement.
CTAGATGGTATTATACCTATCGCCAGATAGCGGTTCTCAGGTGACATGAGTACAGGTTAGTCTTAGGACCTGAGGTCGTCATTTGTCTCGTGTGAGTTCCCACTGTGCTTTGATCACTACCCTACCATAGCTCTACTGTGTCGTGAAAACAGGTTTTGGTTGGGTGCAGTCCCAAGCCACATAGAAGTAGAAAGTGATTGTCAGGGATTCATCTATCTCGGTATTGGGAATCGATATTGCACTGTGTCCAGTTGGGTAGAACCTTATGACCTTGGCCAAGGCAGTTGAGAACTACTGATGTTAGATCAGTAGTTTCTCGGATTGGTCCTGAGCCAAATCGAAACGACTTATCGGGTCAGTATGGGGTCTGATATTTACCACCCCTCAAGACCCAGTATGCTATACTCTAAGACGAAGAGACCGGACTGTACGGAGATTGTCACGGGTAGGCTCGGTAGGGGTCAAGATGAGCTTGCTCGTCGGCCTTCTTTTTAACAGGTACCTGGGTAGCCGTTATGTACAGCTAGTGCCATTGTCGTTCTTATGGTTAAACACACTGCCAGCGTACTGTCGAGTCTTAAGCATCCCACGCAGAGGGTTTCTCTAATTCAGGCGAAACGATGTGGCGACTGTATGTTTATACATGCAGGGTTTTGATCGAAAGATAATACTAGCTGGCTTTGGATTAAACCGGATTATTAAATCAAGTATTGATTGAATAATTTACGTGTACATATTTTGATATGTATATTCTAGTGTTATCCAGATTTTTCGATTGGACGTTTGATAGTACTGGCGGGCTTAGGATTAAGTCGGTTTATTAAATCGGATATTGATTTAATGCGAGTACTAATTTAGTGGTATTATTCTATCTCTTGGGTGTTCGTATTTCGATACGAACATGGGTATGTATATATAGTAGAATGTATTCCGTATTTATACGGAAAAACATTCTAGAAGGAGGGCACCTCATCATGTTTTTCCATTTTATTTATTGAAATGGAAATGAGGTGTAAAATTGAGAATGAGGTGTAATGGAGAGTATGGCTTGAACCATGCTTCAATAGTGTTGACAAATGAATTGAAAATTCATTTTGTGCAAACTATTCAAGTATGGTTGCATTATCTTCATTGAAAATTGGTTTTTACAAAACCATGCTTTATGATTTTTCTTCACATGAGATTTTTCATTCTCAACACAAGTCTCTCTCTCCTCATCTTAGCTCTCTTGAGGTCCTTCTCCTCCTTCATCTTCATCTTCATCCCTACCATCTCATGAGTTGAGAATCAAGGCAGGAAGAGAGATAGAAATACACTAGACAGATCACCTGATCACCTTAGAACATAGACTAGCTTGATTCAAGAACTCTAGGGTCGATCATCTTGGATCAAGAAGGCGAACAAGTAAGGTTGATCAAGGATCTTTAAGGAACTCTAGTGTCACGACCCAATTTAGGCACATGACTGGCACTTAGACTACGTAACGTCAACAGGCGTAACGCAATTTAAGTAAGCCGAAAACCCAGCAATCTAAACCATTACAAGAAAGAAAAGCCAGAACACATTTAAAATCTCTATGCAAAACTTTAAGCTTAAGTTTGTTTTTATAAAAATTTCGGCAACAGCTCCTTTGTAAAAGCTAGCCCCGAAACGGATACAAACATAAGGTATAAGTAAAGCATCCCCAAACGGAAGAAAATATCGCCGAACGGCGGAAACAACTACCAAAACAGATATACGACGCCGTAGCGAAGAAATGAGATAATCAACATAAAAAAACGCCGCCTCACACGAGTACGACAACCAAAGTCATAAGAATATACAACTTCGATCCTCACAACTCGTCTCTAAGTCAATACATGAAGGTGGTAGATGGAGAATACTAGATACAAAAGAGATACTATGTACATCATCGGATAACCGCAACCCACCTAAAGCAAAAGGCTTCACAGCCAACCGTAGTTGTGTCCGCAAAAGTAGAGATAATAAGACGCCCTGCCACGACTACTCTGAGGATCAGACCTGCAAAATACTGCGGCACAACGGGGGTGAGTTGCCAACTCGTGAATAGAAAATAACATCATACTGTAATCGCAAGTATGCACTAACAGCGATAATCTATCACATGTAATCTGATAGCATAAGTATGGCAATATGAATATGCAACTATCATGATCAAGGTACACCACCAGGGTACTATATCTACATGAATCAAATGCATATCAAATAAATGCAGAGTAGGGATAAAACATGTCATCCTCACGGAATCCTCATCGTGGCAGGACCAGTGTCCATCAAGACAATAAAATTCCCTAATTCCCCAAATCGGCCCTCAGATCGGCCCTCATAACCTGTGAGTCTCATGGAACCTGAGTGCCCAACATCGGCACTCGAAAACATCATGAAATACTCGTTTCCAACATCAACACGTAAATCCACATATCGTACCTGTACATCTCACGGAACCTGAGTGTCCAACCCGACACTCGAAATCCTCATAACCTGAATGTCCAACCTCGACACTCGCAATCCCCATATCCATACATCTCACGGAACATAAGTGCCCAACATCGACACTCAAAATCCCCAAATCCATATATCTCTCGGAACCTAAGTGCCCAATATCGACACTCAAAATCCCCAAATCCAGAGAAACCGGGTTTTCTAAACAATACACATTTCTTGAAATATCCCTGTGGTTCTCAAATCCGGAAAATCACATGAAATCCATATCTCAATACGTAAATCCATGTAATATGATGTATGCAATATAGAACAACAATATGAGCATATCAAGGGAAAATCCGCTATTTAAATGCATCAAGTCATTAAATATATCACGCGGTTTTCCAATTAGCCAAATCCAACGCAACATCATATAAAGTAAACATGTAGCTATGTATGCATGATGTAAATATAGCTAATCTGATATGTGTATACACCTGTCAATAATGATACAATACCACATAGGTATAAGTGTAGCCGTAGCATAGCAAGGCATGCGTGTAAGCATGTAGGTATACAGGTATGCTCTATTTCATATGCGCAACCGCACAAGAATCAATGGCATAATGTCACTAATCAATACCATATCACATATGTATGTGTATTATGCTTATCATGGCAATTACCGACAGAGTGTGTGTAGCATACAATTTGTGCTCATGCAACATGAACTGTCAATAATAATACAGTGTCCAGAGGATACAAGTACAGGCACAACAAGTAATAATATGCAATGATGTCCAAGCACAATTTCTATATGTGCATATAAGCATGCAGCTAATATCTTATCTTATTACATCCAGCCCTGACGCTTAACGTCATACGGACGATTTCCCCGTAGATATTAAATCTACTCACCGACAGTCGCAAGCTAGGTAAATCCAATCACCTGCTTTCCTTTCTTCGCAGCGTCCAAAGTCCCCTCTTGCGATCCAATTAACACAAACATAACAAGTGCAAATCTCAGAAATCGATCAATATCATGTACACAGTACGTTTGACCGACGCACCAACTCCAATCCAACTCATAAGTGTTCGTCTAATGGCTAACGTGTGTGGCGACACACCAAAACCAACCTAAGTGCAGCAGCTACACAAGATCACGAACCGTGTCAGATAACGTAACACGTGTACTCAAAACACTAGAATATAGCAAAGTGATCCCAGATTTTGAAACACAATCAATTGGTGAAAGTTTCAAGTGCCACGAGACCACATACAACCCCAGAGACCCTATGCCCAAAACCCAACACCCCAGCCCCCACTCTGGCCGCAATTTGCGGCCAGAACCATTAAATCTGCGGCCACTTTAAGAGGGATGGGTCTCAGGTTTTTATGGTAGGTTCTAACTCACAACACTAGGTCACTGTGATGGGAACTTTTCCAACAAACACCTGGTTCTACAGCAGATCACAGAGACATTAAGTTGACACTAAAAATACGATATTTGCACAAAACTAAACCTTTAGTGTTCTAATCCATAACTATGAGGCAACACAAAAATATAAAATCCTAATTAACAGTAGAGGTCATTACCTAGCCACTCATGCTCAAAAGTCCTAGCTTTCCAAGCTCCAAGGCAACTTAGTGGCTAAACCATGATTTTTGAAGTGTTTTAATGGGATTTTTGTGAAGTTTGCAAGGTTTTGGTGATGAGGTAGTGAGTGTTTCAGTTTGGGAGTGAGGAGATAAGGAAATAATTATGAAGAGATAAGAATGAGAGAGTGAGGGAAATTATTTGTGAGGGGTGAGTGTAGGGTGAGCTTAAACCTTACTCTTACTCTCTCTCTCTCCTCATTAAAGCTTGCATTAATTACCCTCATGACTCACTTAGCCACCTCCCTTCATTCCAAAAGCAAGAAGATATTTCTCACACAAATATCTAAGGAAAGGTTAAGTCAAGGCAAAGATTAGCTTAAGGTGTTATGGTTGCTAAACAAGATTAACACTAACTAACCCTCACATTAACATGCACACGCGTGTGCAAGCCCTAACAAATAATAATAAAATATTAATTAATTGTTATAAAATGTGAGGAAACCGATTTGGTAAACTTTTCCTCAAAAACCCACATTAACGCTTAATTAACACTAACCGCATTTCTAAGGTGTTACAATCTCCCCCCTTAAAGATAATTCGTCCTCGAATAAAAATTCTTATTAAGAGTACCTTCAAAGAGATGAGGGAACTTCTTCTGCATCTCGCTCTCAGCCTCTCAAGTGATCTCCTCACTAGTCGGGCTACGCTAAAGAACCTTCACAAATGGCAAGACCCTTGACCGATGTTTCTTCACCTGTTGATCCAAAATAACTACCGGCTGCTCGGTGACTGAAAGATCACGCTCAAGCTGAACGGTCTGGTGCTGAATCATGTGAGAAGGATCATGAAGGTATCTACGAAGCATCGACACATGGAACACGGGTTGAACGTCCGAAAAACTGGGCGGGAGCGCCAAACGATAAGCAGCGGTACCAACTCGCTCAAGGATCTCGAAAGGACCTACAAATCTGGGACTGAGCTTCCCCTTTCTCCCAAATATCATAACGCCCTTCATCGGAGAAATCCGCAGGAATACATGATCCTCCACTGCGAACTCAAGTCTGTGACGACGACGGTCGGCATATGACTTCTGTCTGCATTGGGTTGCTCTCATCCTGTCCTGTATCAGCTGAATCTTCTTCGTAGTCTCCTGAACTAGCTGGGGTCCCAAAACCCTACTCTTACTGAGTTTGGTCCAACAAACTGGCGATCGACACTTCCTACCATATAAAGCCTCAAAAGGTGCCATCTGAATAGTCTCTTAAAAGATGTTGTTGTAGGAGAACTTAATCAACGGCAAGTGACAATCCCAACTGCCACCAAAATCAAGCATGCATGCCCGAAGCATATCCTCTACAGTCTGTATCGTCCGCTCTGACTGACCATCGGTCTGCGGATGGAAAGCGGTGCTAAAACTCAACCGGGTACCCAAAGCTTCTTGAAGCTTCTGCCAAAGACGGCTAGTAAACTGGGTGCCCCTGTCGGATACAATACATGTGGGAACGCCGTACAAACGCACAATCTCATCTATATACAACTGAGCGTACTGATTATAACCGAAAGTGGTCTTCACCGGAAGGAAGTGAGCCGCTTTTGTCAACCGGCCAACAATCACCCAAATGGAGTCATACCCCCGACTGTTCCTGGGTAGACCCACAACAAAGTCCATGGAAATCTGCTCCCATTTCCACTCGGGAACGGGTAAAGGCTGCAACTCTCCAGCCGATCTCTGATGCTCAGCCTTGACTTGCTGACAAGTTAGGAACCTCAAAACGAAGTCCGAAATATCGCACTTCATCCCTTCCCACCAGTAAATGTCTCTCAAGTCACGGTACATCTTGGTGGAACCTGGATGACCGCTAAAGGCTGACTGATATGCCTGCTCTAGGATCTCGCACCTCAACCCATCAATATCGGATACACACAAGTGAGTCCCATAACGTAGCACACCCTGGTCGTCAATCAAGAACTCCGAATCTGTACCCTACCGAACAAGCTAAAATATCTCAGCCAAACGGGCATCACTACGATGCGCCTCAAGGATACGATCAAGTAGAAGTGGACGGGCGCGGACATGAGTAAGCTGTCCCCAGTCGAAGTGAACTCGAACTGAACTCTACCATCGCACAAGATCTGCCAATCCGCAGAAGACTGTCTCTGAACTGCGCACAACTAGGAAAAGCTACCCCCGGGCCTACGACTCAAAGCATCAACCACCACATTGACTTTGCCTGGGTGATAAAGGATCTCACAATAATAATCCTTCATAAGCTCCTTCCACCGGCGCTGTCTCAGATTCAGGTCCAGCTGCTGGAAGATGTACTTCAAGCTCTTGTGGTTCGTGAAAATCTTACACGATTCCCCGTACAAGAAGTGTCTCCAAATCTTCAACGCAAAGACCACCGCGGCTATCTCAACATCATGAGTGGGGTAATTCTGTTCGTGCTTCTTCAGCTGCCTAGAAGCATAAGCAATCACTCTATCATTCTGCATCAGTACACAACCGAGCCCCACTTGAGAAATATCGCAGAAAACAACAAAGCCACCTGTTCATATCATATTCTTGCATTATTATATTCCCCATTCTTATGCATTTTACAATAAAACAGGTGCTTTTGACCCATGTCTGCTACATAGTACAGGTTACAGGTTCTTGGATCTAAAACAGTGGAAAAGATAAAAGACGATGCAAAAGTGGAACTACAACCAACAAATAGAAGAACCTTGATGAAGCCTACATAAAAGATAAAGTTCACAAAGTACAAGGCAATGCAAATTCCAAGATTTCGTCTCGAAGCAACGGTTAAAGTCTACTGCAATTGTTCACTGGAGATCTGGAAGAAACCTAGAAGCAAATTTGATAAAAGTACTGAAGAAACAGAAAGTACAAAAAGCCTACATCCAGCCCAAGAAAGTACAGACTCTAAGACCATTATTTGGCCGCGGAACCGCGACCAAACCAGGCCTCGGGCCGCGGTTCCGCGGCAAGGATGAGCTGTTAGGGAATACAAATTTTACCATAATGTGTGGCGGCTCTGACTAGTCAACCTAGGGGTATTTTGGTAAATGCAGACGTGCAGATCAATTGTAACCTAGGGTTTCTATGTCCTATAAATAGAGACGCAATTCATTGTATTTTTTCATGCCTCTATTCATCAATAAAAATTCAGATTTCTTTTGAAGTTGGAGAGCATCAATCGTAAGTAGGTTTATTTTTCTGCCCTAGTTTTAGTTTTAATTTCTTCCCTAGGTAATTTCTTTTCTTGCCCTAGTTTAATCTAGTTTAGAATTTTTATTAACTTGCCGTAGATCTTTCATCTCTTAAATCAAAATCAAAAAAATTATGTCTTTCGTAGATCCCTCAATGAGCGAGTAGTTTCCTCGCTTGTTAGGGTTAGGAATAGGGAAGGGTTTGAGAGATGAAGATCTCTCATCTCTTTTTTTGCCAATCTCTTATGAACAATTAGAACTCCATGCATACTTTCTTATTCTGCTCCCTACGGCACTCTACCCACGAGGTAACGGTGATACCGTAGTATAAAAGACCGGATCTGTAAGTTTTCCATGGAGGTTAGGGTAAGGATTAATAAATGACGGACAAGGATCTGGAGGAAGAAATATCTTTCCAATCATCCTAATCCCGTCTATTAATAATTACCATAACTCCTAATATGATATCTAATTTAAGGCATTGAAAGAGGTGTAGATCTTTATTTACCAAACTTTACCTAAACCTAATCCTAGCAAGTCTCCTAATCCTAGTATAACTCAACTTAGCTTTTAGATTAAATTCAAAGATCCAACACCCAATGGAATTAGCTCGTAAGAACATTTAGGAAATTCAACATCCCTGTGGATCGACCCGTATTCACCGGCTAGCTACCAAGCGAAGCCGTTCTTGATTGCGGTTAACATATATTTTTGAGATAAATCACCACCCGATCCAGAAGGGTAAGATAGAACTGGTGAGGTCATCAACCGAGTCTTCAACTACTGAAAACTCTGCTCGCACGGATCAGTCCAAAGAAAAGGAACCCCCTTCCGGGTCAGTCCGGTCAGCGGTACAATGATACTCAAAAAATCCTGCATGAAGCGGCGGTAATAACCAGCTAAACCCAAAAAGTTGCGGGCCTCTATCACGGATACAGGTCTGGGCCAAAGTGGTACAGCCTCGATCTTCCTCGGGTCCACAAGAATACCATCTCCCGTCACCACATGACCCAGGAAGTCAACTCTATCAAGAAAAAATGCACACTTTGAGAATTTAGCATAGAGCTAGTGCTCTCTCAATGTCTGCAAAGCAATCCTCAATTGTTGCTCATGCTCCTCACGACTCCTAGAGTAGACCAGAATGTCATCAATAAACACAATAATAAACTGGTAGAGGAACGACCTGAAAATCTGGTTTATTAGATCTATGAACGCTGCTGGGGCATTGGTGAGTCCGAACGACATCACCAAAAACTCATAATGCCCATACCATGTATGAAAAGCAGTCATCGAAATGTCATCATTCCGAACCCGCAATTGATGATAACCCGAACGCAAATCAATCTTAGAAAAATGTTTCACACCCTGGAGCTGATCAAACAAATCGTCAATGCAAGCTAAAGGATACCTATTCCGCACCGTAACTCGATTCAATTGACGATAATCAATACACAACCTCAAACTGCCGTCCGTCTTCTTGACGAACAGCATAGGAGCTCCCCAAGGAGAAACACTCGGAAGCACAAGTCCCTTATCAAGCAACTCTTGCAACTGATCCTTAAGCTCTTTAAGCACTGCCAGATCCATCCGGTAAAGCGGTATAGAAATAGGCCCCGTGCCAGGAATCAGATCAAATTCCAAGATTTCGTCTCGAAGCAACGGTTAAAGTCTACTGCAATTGTTCACTGGAGATCTGGAAGAAACCTAGAAGCAAATTTGATAAAAGTACTGAAGAAACAGAAAGTACAAAAAGCCTACATCCAGCCCAAGAAAGTACAGACTCTAAGACCATTATTTGGCCGCGGAACCGCGACCAAACCAGGCCTCGGGCCGCGGTTCCGCGGCAAGGATGAGCTGTTAGGGAATACAAATTTTACCATAATGTGTGGCGGCTCTGACTAGTCAACCTAGGGGTATTTTGGTAAATGCAGACGTGCAGATCAATTGTAACCTAGGGTTTCTATGTCCTATAAATAGAGACGCAATTCATTGTATTTTTTCATGCCTCTATTCATCAATAAAAATTCAGATTTCTTTTGAAGTTGGAGAGCATCAATCGTAAGTAGGTTTATTTTTCTGCCCTAGTTTTAGTTTTAATTTCTTCCCTAGGTAATTTCTTTTCTTGCCCTAGTTTAATCTAGTTTAGAATTTTTATTAACTTGCCGTAGATCTTTCATCTCTTAAATCAAAATCAAAAAAATTATGTCTTTCGTAGATCCCTCAATGAGCGAGTAGTTTCCTCGCTTGTTAGGGTTAGGAATAGGGAAGGGTTTGAGAGATGAAGATCTCTCATCTCTTTTTTTGCCAATCTCTTATGAACAATTAGAACTCCATGCATACTTTCTTATTCTGCTCCCTACGGCACTCTACCCACGAGGTAACGGTGATACCGTAGTATAAAAGACCGGATCTGTAAGTTTTCCATGGAGGTTAGGGTAAGGATTAATAAATGACGGACAAGGATCTGGAGGAAGAAATATCTTTCCAATCATCCTAATCCCGTCTATTAATAATTACCATAACTCCTAATATGATATCTAATTTAAGGCATTGAAAGAGGTGTAGATCTTTATTTACCAAACTTTACCTAAACCTAATCCTAGCAAGTCTCCTAATCCTAGTATAACTCAACTTAGCTTTTAGATTAAATTCAAAGATCCAACACCCAATGGAATTAGCTCGTAAGAACATTTAGGAAATTCAACATCCCTGTGGATCGACCCGTATTCACCGGCTAGCTACCAAGCGAAGCCGTTCTTGATTGCGGTTAACATATATTTTTGAGATAAATCACCACCCGATCCAGAAGGGTAAGATAGAACTGGTGAGGTCATCAACCGAGTCTTCAACTACTGAAAACTCTGCTCGCACGGATCAGTCCAAAGAAAAGGAACCCCCTTCCGGGTCAGTCCGGTCAGCGGTACAATGATACTCAAAAAATCCTGCATGAAGCGGCGGTAATAACCAGCTAAACCCAAAAAGTTGCGGGCCTCTATCACGGATACAGGTCTGGGCCAAAGTGGTACAGCCTCGATCTTCCTCGGGTCCACAAGAATACCATCTCCCGTCACCACATGACCCAGGAAGTCAACTCTATCAAGAAAAAATGCACACTTTGAGAATTTAGCATAGAGCTAGTGCTCTCTCAATGTCTGCAAAGCAATCCTCAATTGTTGCTCATGCTCCTCACGACTCCTAGAGTAGACCAGAATGTCATCAATAAACACAATAATAAACTGGTAGAGGAACGACCTGAAAATCTGGTTTATTAGATCTATGAACGCTGCTGGGGCATTGGTGAGTCCGAACGACATCACCAAAAACTCATAATGCCCATACCATGTATGAAAAGCAGTCATCGAAATGTCATCATTCCGAACCCGCAATTGATGATAACCCGAACGCAAATCAATCTTAGAAAAATGTTTCACACCCTGGAGCTGATCAAACAAATCGTCAATGCAAGCTAAAGGATACCTATTCCGCACCGTAACTCGATTCAATTGACGATAATCAATACACAACCTCAAACTGCCGTCCGTCTTCTTGACGAACAGCATAGGAGCTCCCCAAGGAGAAACACTCGGAAGCACAAGTCCCTTATCAAGCAACTCTTGCAACTGATCCTTAAGCTCTTTAAGCACTGCCAGATCCATCCGGTAAAGCGGTATAGAAATAGGCCCCGTGCCAGGAATCAGATCAATGCAAAACTCAATATCGTGCTCTGGCGGCAAACTAGGTAACTCTTCGGGAAAAACGTCGGGAAACTCTCGCACGATAGGAACCCGGTCCAACGACTCTACTGTGGCTCTAGTATCAAAAATGAAAGCCAAGAATCCTCGACATCCCCTCCTCAAAAGTCGACTAGCGAAAAGGGCTGAAATCAAACTGTGAGGGGCGGCATCACGGCCCCCGTACACAACCAGAACAGACTCGCCCGGAAAACTAAAACTGACTGTCTTCTCACGGCAGTCCAAGGACGCATAGAAAGCAGCTAACCGGTCCATGCCAAGGAGAATGACGATGTCCAACATATCTTGAAGGATCAAGTCAACGGATGAATCTCTAACTCCAATAGAAACGACACACGACCGAAACACAAGCCGCGCAACAAAAGAATCGCCAACAGGAGTAATCACAACAAGCGGCTAATCTAGCAAACACGACTCTCGGCCCAACCTCAGCACGAAGTGCGTAGAAACATACGAATGCATAAATCTTGGATCAAATAAAACATGTGTATCAAAAGAACATAAAGAAAGAGTGCCTGAAATCACAGCATTGGACGCCTGCGCGTCCTGATGAGTCAAGGCAAACACCCGAGCCTGCTCTCTACCGGCGACTGGCTGACCTCCGCCTCTACCACCCCGCCCTCTCGGCACAAAACCACCACGACCATGACCTTCCTGAACATGAGTTTGACGTGGAGCAAAAACAGGCATAAGAGGCAACGCCCTTTGAGTTGGAGAAGGTGGTAAGGTAACATGTAGTACAGCTGCCCTGCCCTCACATGGCTCAGCACAATCTCGAACGCGATGACACAAACCCCCGCATCGAAAACTTACAGAGGAAAACTGCTGACTCTCCTGGGTATAAGAGCTAAAAAGCCGGTCTCGACCCGAGCCTCCACTACCCCAGTATCTGAACGGACTCTGTCACGGCGTCTAAACACCTACCTCTGTGCTGACACACCAGTACGAACCCTCTTCGGTTCCAGAACAACCGGCGTCTCAGAAAGACACTCCTCAACCAATAGGGTTGCATCCACCGCTGCTGCATATATGTCACAATGCTGTACGCTGATAGCGAGGAACAACCGGGTAAGCTGGCATCGAACAAACTTCTTTACCCACATCTCCTTCGTAGCTACCAAATACGGAGTATACACAGACATCTCGGTAAACTGCACATCGTACTCAGCCACCGCCATACCTTGAGTCTGGCGTAACGACTCGAAACTGCGCGCTCGAGCATCCCTGACGCTCAGTGGAAGAAAACGCGCAAGAAACACCGTCACGAACTCAGTCCAAGACATAGGAGAAAGACCTGCGGCTCTGCCCTTCTCTAAGGACACGCACCACATTTGGGCCAAACCTTTCAGACGAAAGCTCGCGAACTCTACCTATCTCACGTCAGAGCATCTCAGCGAGCGATATATCCTGGCCATCCGATCGATAAACGACTGGGGATCCTCAGCTGCATCAGTGCCAGTGAAAACCGGAGGTCTCAGCCTCATGAACTCCGATAACGATACGGTGATCACCTCTGTAACTACAGGTACAACTTCCTGAACAGTAGGCACCATCGCGGCCCCCGCAACAGGTGGAACAAACTCCTGTCTCTGCGCTCGAATGGCCTCAACTAATGACCCCATCATCTGGCGCAAATCCTGCATACCGGCCCCTAACATAGCCATATGGTCTGTCGAAGGTGGATCAATCTGCTCCTGCACAATAGGCATACCACCCTGGTCAGTCCTCGTCTCAGACGAGTTAACTCTGACCTCGGCCTTCATGGCCGTTCTCTGCGCCCTCATAGTCTTCAGCGGCATAAAGGCTGGAAATGGAAACAGGATTCGATAAGGGCACAGAAATCGAATCACAAGGATGTATACAATCACGGAAGGAATTTCAAACAATAAGTCCTAAGGTCACTTAGGCAGAGGACCGTGTCGTAAGTATGCCACGGAACATACACACGCTACGTTACTCTGCTTAAGCTACCTACTCCATCATACCAAGGTCATGCTACAATCCGAAAGATAAAACCTAGCGCTCTGATACCAACTTTGTCATGACCCAATTTTGGCACATGACCAGCACTTAGACTACGTAACGTCAACAGGCGTAACGCAATTTAAGTAAGCCAAAAACCCAGCAATCTAAACCATTAAAAGAAGGAAAAGCTTGAACACATTTAAAATCTCGATGCAAAACTTTAAGCTTAAGTTTGTTTTCATAAAAATTTCGGCAGCAGCTCCTTTGTAAAAGCTAGCCCTGAAACGGGTACAAACATAAGGTATAAGTAAAGCATCCCCAAATGGGAGAAAATCTCGCCCAACAGCGGAAACAACCACCACAACAGAAATACGACGCCGTAGCGAAGAAATGACATAATCAACATAAACAAAGGCCGACTCACACGAGTACGACAACCAAAGTCATAAGAATATACAACATCTATCCTCACAACTCGTCTCTAAGTCAATACATGAAGGGGGTAAATGGAGAATACTAGATACAAAAGAGATACAATGCACATCATCAGATAACCGCAACCCACCTAAAGCAAAAGGCTTCACAGCCAACCGTAGCGGTATCCGCAAAAGTAGAGATAATAAGGTGCCCTGCCGCGACTACTCTGAGGATCAGACCTGCAAAACACTGCGGCACAATGGGGGTGAGTTGCCAACTCGTGAATAGAAAATAACATCATACTATAATCGCAAGTATGCACTAACAGCGATAATCTATCACATGTAATCTGATAGCATAAATATGGCAATATGAATATGCAACTATCACGATCAAGGTACACCACCATGGTACTATATCTACATGAATCAAATGCATATCAAATAAATGCAGAGTATAAGATAAAACATGTCATCCTCACGGAATCCTCATCGTGGAAGGACCAGTGTCCATCAAGACAATAAAATTCCAAAATTCCTCAAATCGGCCATCAGATCGACCCTCATAACCTGTAAGTCTCAAGGAACCTGAGTGCCCAACATCAGTACTCGAAAACATCATGAAATACTCATGTCCAACATCGACACATAAATCCACATATCGTACCTGTAAATCTCACGGAACCTGAGTGTCCAACCCGATAGTCAAAATCCTCAAGACCTTAATGTCCAACCTCGACACCCGCAATCCCCATATCCATACATCTCACGGAACATAAATGCCCAACAGCGACATTCAAAATCCCCAAATCAATATATCTCTCGAAATATAAGTGCCCAACATCGACACTCGAAATCCCCAAATCCATATATCTCTCGGAACCTAAGTGCCTAACATCGACACTCGAAATCCCCAAATCAAGAGAAATCGGGTTTTCAAAACAATACACGTTTTTTGAAATATCCCCGCGGTTCTCAAATCCTGAAAATCACATGAAATCCATATCTCAATTTGTAAATCCATGTAATATGATGTATGCAACATAGAACAACAATATGAACATATCAAGGGAAAATCCGCTATTTAAATGTATCAAGTCATTAAATATATCACGCGGTTTTCCAATTATCCAAATCCAACGCAACATCATATAAAGTGTACATGCAGCTATGTATGCATGATGTACATGTAGCTATATCTCATATGTGTATACACCTGTCAATAATGATACAATACCATATAGGTATAAGTGTAGCCGTAGCATAGCAAGGCATGTGTGTAAGAATATAGGTATACAAGTATGCTATATTTCATATGTGCAACCACACAAGAATCAATGCCCCAATGTCACTAATCAATACCATATCACATATGTATGTGTATTGTGCTTATCATGGCAATTATCGACAGTGTGTGTGTAGCATACAATTAGTGCTCGTGCAACATGAACTGTCAATAATAGTGCAGTGTCCACAAGGTACAAGTACAGGCACAACAAGTAATACTATGCAATGATGTCCAAGCACAATTTCTATTTGTGCATAAAAGCATGCAGCTAATATCTTATCATATCACATCTAGCCCTAACGCTTAACGCCATACGGGCGATTTTCACATAGATGATAAATCTACTCACCGACAGTCGCGGGCTAGGTAAATCCAATCACTCTAGGGTTCCTAGGCACACTCAAGAGGTTCCACAAGCATCATCCATGCCAAATTCAAAAATTATATGCCGAGAAACCCTAATGCTAGATCGTTAACTTGAGGTAAAGGCGAAAAGCAAGCAAGTAAACGACTTTATTGCTAAGTGAATGGAAATACAACCTTTGTAGATCCGGTCCTCCACATCTTTAGCTCCGTGATGACGTCCCTTCGCTGCGATCACTGGGATCCCGGACTCTAGCGATGGTTTCGTCGGAGAAATGAGCGAGCTAGGTCGTTGACTTCGATGCCGAAGATGATCTACGTCGAGGCAACTCTAACTCAAGCTCCATCTTCACTAGCTCATGAAACTTGTGAAGAAAACACCCTATACAACATGGAAAGTGGTAGAGGATGAAGAAATAGGAGGTGGGTTCAGTTTGGATTTGGATTTCTCACTTGGATTCATCACTTAGAATTTTCTAGTAAGCTTTCTTCAACTCATGAAGAAGATGAAGAAGAATAGAAAAGAATGAATTATCAAATTAGAAAATTCAAGTGATGCTTATCATTTAGCAACCATGGGTGAGGCAAACTCATGTAGAGAATAAACAAGGGTTTAGGCAAATGGTTAGGTTAAGGAAAAAACAAAATGGTTTTAACTTTTCAAAGCTTCATGAAGCTTCAAATAAAAAACAAAGAATCCCACCATTTTATTTTTGCCAAAATGAATAAATAAATATATAAAAACCCTAACCATTTACCTAAACATGGTTTAAATCAAACATACACCCAAGTTTGCATGTATCATCAAACATGATACAATAAAGTGCACAAAAATATATCATATATACAATGTGCACAATCTAGTGAGAAAATAATCTTAAGTGAACCAATACTAGTTAATGTAAAGTAATATATCAAATATATAATTATACATTAAATCATTAAATCAACACTTGATTTAATGATCCAGTCATACTGCAGATAACCGACTAATATCAAATGTATCAATGTATCGAATCAACACTTGATTCGGTAACCCGGCTATATCTCATATAACCGTCCAATGATACAAATCGCGAGAATAGAATACAGTATCACATACTGGTATTATTCTCGGTCCCGCACATATCTCATATGCGCTCCTATTTCGTTTCGCTTGAGCCAGGAAACCTCTGTGTAGGACTCTAAAGACTCGTCAATACGCCGGCAGCAGATGATGATCATATCAAACACCCACAAGCCGCAAGCGGTCTGCTAAACGTAAAGGCCACCCGGGTATTGAGCGATCAGAAGATCACGAGAAAGACCGCTCACACTCCTATGAATCCAACCAGTAACACTTACCGTACAGTCCGGTCTGATCGTCTGATATGTCGCATACCTCGCCTAGGGGTGGTAAACGTCAGACCCCAATAGCTTGATAAGTCGTGTCGATATGAGGTCTATAACAGTTCGAGATACTACTGATAACACTTAACAGTAAATCTCAGCAACCCTGGCCAGGGATTTCCGGTTATAGCCAATCGAACACAGCGCAACATCAACTCCCTATACCGGGAGAGACGAATCCCCTCCTATCGCTCATTGCCTCCATGTGATTCGGGACTGTACCCAAAAACCACCGTTTTGCACGCCCTCTTAGACGTGGTAAGGTGGAAATCAAAGCACAGTGGGAATCACACAAGACTCTATGACGATCTCGGGTCAACAGACTACTCTGTATCAGTGTCACCAGAGACTGCCATCTGACGTAAGGTATAATAACATCTGGGAGTTCTCGGTGAGTCCGACCAGTGTACCCAGTCTCCACTGAGCACCCGTATATCATCTCTGATGTCAAACACCAATGGATATGGGATCATCCATCGCCCATCTGTATGGGTCGAGAAGGTATACGCTAGTCTACTCTGGTATATCGATGCCCCGTCTCGATGCACCCACGACTAGGGACCTTGAAGGATGTACTTATGGACTACCATGTCCCCACTAGTATGATCCACATCATAGTCCAGGTAGTCAAGTACACATCCTAAGGGCTTTACCAACATGTAACAGAGAGACAATCAGTGTACACGTTAAGGTAAAGAGCAACCAGATAGCATACTATCATGTCGAGCAAGAAAGTCCTCCCTATATATGTCCAAGCATCCACTACAATATACATCCTATGTATAGTAATGGCCTCTAGGGCATACATATAACTAACAATCTTCCACTTGCACTAGGGCCATCTGATAGCAGTGGTTGTAGTATCTCATACTCAACCATCCCATAAAAGTCTCTCTCTGGAAAATGCCTTTGTGAGTGGATCCGCCGTGTTGTCCTCTGAGTCTACTCTCCTTACCTCGATCACCCTGGAGATCAACCATCTCCATGATCAGGTGACACTGCCTTAGAATATGTCTCGATCACTGATATGACGGACGTTCCTTGGCATAAGCCACAACTCCATTGTCACACAATGGGAGGAACTAAGTTCATCTCATGAACTAATATACATCCAGACAGCCTCTTTGGTAGCATCTTAAGTAGCGATGTATCTTGCCTTTAATCGTCTAGTATGTCACGGTATCTAGCTTGGAACTCTTCCAACATACCGTCCCTCCATAGAGGGTAAAGACAATGCCTGTGACTGACATTCAGTCGTCCTTATAACCCTGGAACACTTCCAGTGATTCTCCCCAGGATCGATTGATACCATCTCACTACATCTAGTGAGAATCCGAACATCCATTTAGATCTATCTCATAGATCCAAAACCCAGGATTTAGTAGGTATCACTTTGATCCTATTTGGAGAATCATTGTGATAAGCGGAGATTGATCGAGCGTCGCATAAGAAACTCCTTCCCTATCAAGAGTATGTCATCCACGTACTCTACGAGGATTGCCACCATACTTCCTACTACCTTTTTGTATATACAAGGTTCATCTACCATTTTGATGAAGTCAAACTATTTGACTACTACATCAAAACAGATGTTCCAACTTCGCGATGCCTGCTTTATCCTATAAAGCATCTTGTACACGTTTCCGCTGCTCCCACTGTTTACGAAGCCCTCTGACTGTGTACTTATAGACTCTCTCTTCTAAAATATCATTTAGAAGAGCAGTCATGACACCCAACCGCCAGATATCGTAGTCATGGTATGTAGCCGTGGCAAGTAGGATCCGGATGGTCTTAAGCATAGCCACTGGAAAAGGTTTCATCATTATCCACGCCTGGTCGATGACGAAAACTTTTAACAAGTCTAGCTTTGAAAGTCTCAACTTTTCCATCTACACCAAGTAATCTTCTCAAGATATACTTGCTCCTGATGGGGATTTAACCCTTCAGATATAGCAACCAAAGTCCATACTTTGTTGGTGTACATGGATTCTATCTCAGTTCGCTAAGCATCTAGCCATTCTTACAGAGTCCCTACTCTCGATGGCCTGCTCGAAACTAGTTGGGTCATCATCTCATAATGCAATTCTCGCTCCCACTGTCATCGAGAAACCGAAGTATCTCTCAGGCGGATGAGGAACCCTACTAGATCGGCGGAGAGGCTGAGGTTCGTTGGTAACTATTGAATTCTTTGGTTCTATCAAATCATCTGCTGTAGTTTGTATAGCTGGAACCTTTCCAGTTCTACATTACAGACCTTGCCTTGAGCTTGTCCGGATTATGCTTTTAGACATAGCCCGGACAACCCCAAATCTTAACTGACTTAAGAGATGGGCTCTTCCCTTATCATATCAAATATGAAGTGGTAGGCAACTGCTTTGATTTGAACCCTATTCAATAGGTATGTAGCTTCTCAAGTGCATAACTCCCAAAAGGAAATAGGTAACTCAGTAGTACTCATCATAGAGAGCACCATATCGAATAGGATGCAATTGCTCCGCCCCGATATACCATCGTGCTATAGTGTATACGGAGGAGTAATGCTGAGAGAGAATCTTATTCTACTTTAGAATAGTCCAGGAATTCTATGCACAAGTATTCTCCTCCTTGATCTCATCAATGGACATAATACTTATACCCGTATTGGTTATCTACTTCTAACTTATATTCTATGAATATCTCAAAAGGTTCGGACTTGTGTTTCAACAGGAACATATGACTGAATCTTGAGAGATCATCAGAGAATGTAATGAAGTACAAAGAACCGGTCCTGGTATGTATAGACGGGGGACTTTACATACATCAACATGTATCAATTCCAAGAGTTTACTAACTCTTTCTCTGTTTCCAGTAAACGGAGCTATGGTTATCTTATCTTTGTGACATGACTGGAAAGTTTCACAAGATGTAAATTCAAACTGATTTAAATATGCATCTATATGTAACTTCAGCGAGTCGGGTCGCATCGATATTACCTAGTCTACAATACCTCAAGAAGGATCCGTTCATTTCTGAACTCTTCCTCTTGTGTGTGTTTTGTATATTAAGAACTGTAGTTTGATTTAGAACATCAATGCTTTTAGATAACGTGCCTGAACCGATCAACTTTTGATATAGGAAATGTTCAAAACATTTTCCATCGATACAAAATTATATCCTTTCTTTACTAATAAGGAGACTGATATGATTTTGCATATCAGGTTCGGTATCTAATAGCATTTGTTCAGAATCAATTTATTTGTAATACAGGGTGATAATGACCAACAGACTTGGCTGCAATACTTGCACCGTTTTCTGTCGCATGAAACTTATCGCCCGTTCTCAGTTTTCTACCTTTCTGTAGCCCATGTAATGGATTACATTTGCGGGATCCTGATCTGGTATCTAATACCTGGGACGTAGAGGATACTGAGAAACAATTCTCTGTAATGAACACACCCGAAGATAATGCATCAGCATGCACTTTCTTCGTTTGGGCGGCACGAGAAATCTGGTATTCCCCAATTTCCTGCTCTGTCTTATAACAATTATAAGTTGGAGCGGGACCAACGTTCTCCAGCTCAGTATAACAAGCGGGTTCGGTCAAAATATCCGTATTATTATCTTGATTAAGGCGTGATATGGTCTCTGCCTGGAGAGAGAGAGAGAAGAAAACACTCAGCGTGCACTCTTGCAAGAATAGATTGGTTATTATTTTATCTAATCAGGATGGCTCCCACTGTTTTTATCAAATCTTCCTTCAAACCCTAAAAGGAAAGACTAGCCTGGATTAATTACACTCTACAAGTTCGCCAATCTTTCAGCCAGGCCAGTGTCGGTACTTTAAGGGAGTTCCCCCGTGCTTTCGCACGAACCTAATTAATGTAAACCTCGTTTTCCCAGAGGCGTAACCTCGTTAACACCTTTCTAGACGCCTACTTGATCGGCTAATTGTAATGTGTAAAACTCTCCCAGGAGTAACTCTTACTCGCAGCGGGTATCGGGATCCAACTATCTCATAGAAGGTAAGCAATCTCATTGCAAATTTCAACACTTGAAATTCCCGATAATATTTTGCCCCAAACGATCTATGACCTTGACAAGGTCGACAAACCATAGACCGTAAGTTAAGTTCAACCCGTCATTTCTTGATTGAATCAAACCCAGCCGCACGACCCTTGACAAGGTCAACAAGGCCGTACGACTACCCTAACCCAATCTGCATCATATGCATAAGCAGATAAATACTGGTTAGCTACTGTTGGAGATAGTGCCCTCAGAGTCAATTATTGGATCACAGGCACGTGATTGCAATGATTGAGGGAGGACCTATCCCGGTAGGACAGTCTTACTCGAGATGATAGTATGCTATCTGGTTTATCTTTATCATCGTGTACTGCTTCAGGTGACCTGGCATGTCGCTATTACACGTTGATAGAGCCCATAGGATTCTTGCTTGACTGCCGGCAGTATGATGGCGATCATATACGTGGGAGCTGGTAGTCTATAAGCACATCCTTAAAAGGTCCCTAGTCGTTGGAGTTTCGAGACAGGGCATCGATACTCCATTAGTAGACTAGTGTATACAGTCGAGACCCCGACGAGGGGCGGTGGCCGGTCTCATAAGCCACTGGTGTCAGTTGGTTCACCTAAGATGTATACAGGTGCTCATTGGGTTATGAGTACACCGGACAGGACTCGCCGGGAACCTGCTAGTTGGTCTTATACCAGATGTCAGATAGCAGTTCCCTGGTGACATGTGTACAGGTTAGTTCATCGACCTGAGATCGTCATTTGTCTCGTGTGAGTTCCCACTGTGCTTTGAGTACTACCCTACCACGGCTCAAAGGAGTCGTGCAAACAGGTTTTAGTTGGGTACAGTCCCGAGCCACATGGAGGCAGTGAGCGGATCTGCAGGGGTTCGTCTCTCCCGGTATTGGGGGTGAGGTCGCGCTGTGTCTAGGAGAGCCATTACGCAAAGCCCTCGGCCGAGGCAGGAGATTTACTGGTAGGTATTCCAGTAGTATCTCAGGGCGTTCTGGGCTACACTCCGACACGACTTGTACCGCTTTTGGGGGTCTGACTTTTACCAACCCCCTAGGCCCGCCATGCGATGCTCATAGACGAACGGACCGGACTGTACGGATATTGTCACTGACAGGCTCAGTTGGGTGTCGGGGTGAGCTTCCTCATCGACGTCCCTTTTGGTCAATAGCTGGTGGCCCGTCACGTATTGGCTTATACCTCTGACGTGCTAGTGGTTAAATCCACAGCCATAGTATTGACGAGTCTTTAGAGTCCACCACACTTTCAGTTACTCAAGTTTTCGGGCGAAACGCTGTAGAGGCCGTATGGAGATATGGCAGGGTCCGATCAGATACGTGCGGTATTGCACGGATCAGGATCGGACAGTTTTGTACTAGTGGCCGTATAGTTATATGGCAAGCTTCGATCAGATACGTGCGGTATTGCACGGATCAGGATCGAACGGATTTTACTAGCCGGCTTTGGTTTAAGCCGGTCCTAGTTTAGTACTGTGTAGATTTTGTCTCATTGCATTTGTATCCGGTCGGAATACAGATGCGGGTGTGTATGCACAGTATCGGGATTTTCCTGTAATTTATTACGGGACCAGTTTTCTGGAGTTGCCAGTTTGCATTCCGTTCCGGCCGGTTTTCCTTTGTTCTTTCCCGGCCGGACTTTTCCGATGGAGGGGGTTATTTGCAAGTTTGCAAATAACACTTTGTGGAGGTTTTTCTTGCAAAAGTATTTATCATGATAGCATCTTTAGATGCCATTCTTTTCCTTCATCTTTTCATGCTTTATTATGATTAGTTGTGATTAGAGTTGATGTGAGGTTGTGATGATGAGGTTTAGGATATGGTCACCCTTCATGCTCTCCTACACTCACCTCCCTCTTGTTTTTGATATATTCTTTTCTCCACCATCTTTAGATGAGAGGTTTTTTTTTCTATGGTTGAGAGAAAGAAAAAGAAGATGAGAGCTTCATCTTGAGAGTTTTATTCTTGATCTCATCTTCATGCTAGAAAAATGCAAGCACCATTTTTCTAGTCTTGATTCCTCCATCATCTTCAAAGGCAACAAACCCCAAATGAGACATAGCCTCTACACTACAAATTCTACAGCATATCTTGAGCATGTCGAGTTGCCGGCTTCATGCCCGAGTTGCCTCGGCATCGAGGCGGGAGCCCGTAAAAGACGCAGGCGATGTGGTGCCCTTCCGGCGAGGAGGCGACGATGTGGAGACAAGACTTTCCGCGGGAGATCGGGACGATGACGAGAAGACCGGAGGACTCGGATCACTCGGTATACTTCTCTTTCCCATCTCTTGTTTGCTAGCATTAGGTTAATGGTTACGATCCGGGTTAATTGTCCGCGGTAGCGCCAGTTTAAAAGATAAGAAAATTTTGATTCCGCAATTTGGCCTCGGATAGACGGCCGGGGCGCTGCCGTGGCGCAACAGCTACCGCACACTGCGCCTTGACAAGGTCAACAAACGCAGCACGAATACTAAGCAGGACTTATCTGAAATGACGGAGGGCTACGACAGGTTTTTCTGAAAACCTATTGCGTAATGAACTTGATATCGTTGTAGAATCAAATGATTTTAAAATGGAGTGTTTTTGAGGATTTTCTAGTTTTGCTAAAGGGGTCACTCCCGGTGAAGGGATCGTCGGCCCTTTTCTCGTCGAATGAGGTGCGGGATATATCATATATATCACTGTGCAAAGAAGAAACTATAGAAGCAATCAAAAGACAAACCGAGTGTGTAGCATCTGCCAGTTATTGCTAAAGGGGTCACTCCCGGTGAAGGGATCGTCGGCCCTTTCCTCATCGAATAAGGTGCAGGATGTTCTACAAGGAACACCACGATGCAAAGCAAGAACTGTAGCTACCTATTTTTGAAAATTCGATTCCACAACATCTTTAGGTTTCTTTTACTTTCATTAATCATATTAATGAAGTCCCATCATTTAAGTCACCTAAACATCACAGATAAATATGACGTACACTTATGCCATCCGTGTTCGCCTCGATGTCCCCTCGTGCACCGTTAGGTTAGGTGACTAACGGCAGAGCGGGGCAGGGCTAGCGCGGGTGTAAAACATAAGTAACGTCTATATAATATATCATATATACTATATACAGTATCCATCACAGCATATCAAATGATCACATCACAGATATCGCAGCAGAATAAACATATGAAACATTGGATATACTAGGACGTCCGTGTTTTCAATACAAGCCAGTATAAAACATGGATTCCACAATCGTGATGAATAGCCAAACCCACACCCCTAGACCCCTACGAGAGCGGCAAGCAACCCTACCAATTCTAGAGTTTGGAGACCCGGACTCGACTCCTCGAGTTGGTCTCCCACTGGACTCCAGAACCCGGTTACTTGTGCCCTCCTCCTTGGGTCTATCCTAGTGCGGAAAAGTAAATAATATACAAATGGTGACATCATCCACAACCTGGAAGTGCCCCAATAAAAGAATATTACATACAAGTTTTTACGTGAATGAAAATGAAAAACACTCATTTCACATAAAAACCCCGGGCTATTCAAACACGGCGATCCAATATAACATATCCAGCAACACATGTCATCAACGTAAGTAAATATGCCCATCCCAATTGTCGTTGACATATAGCAACGAAACCGGCGATATCACATATTACACTTACGGTCGCAGAAAAGAAAGTGTAAAACTACAACAGTTGGAATCCGCAAACTCTTTAGACATCGCATGCCTAATCAAATGAATTCCTTAGACATCACATGCCTAATAATTATAAATCCCGCATTTTAGTCTCATTTATCGAAAACTCTTTTCAATATCTAGTCGGGCAATTCAACAAGATTCCCGGCATCCTGACCGAATGCTCGTCGCAAACTTTAGTAGACGGCCGCACCCCCGATACCGTCAACGAAGTGCACTAAGGCGGAACACCGCTGCCGCGAGCACCCGAACGGATGCTTTCGACGACGGAGTTCTCCTACAGTCACTTGGTCGGGGCTATGGGGCGTAGCTTTCTATTAAGTTTACCAGGGAGTATCCGTGTACGCTACACGATTGCGACGGACTTTTGATCGCATCAAAATTCCGTGGCAACCGATCAAGTGAGACTAAACTGCTATGTTTATAACATTCATTCAGTTATCTCATAACTATTTGTGGATTCCAAATATTGTATTACATTCCAGATAAAGAGAAAATGTTAAACTTTCCGATCGAACAGTCAAACACCCAAGTTTTCCCGAAACAGCTCAACACATGAAATAAGTTTAAGAACATTCACTTCGTGCCACGGTACCAACGGTCCAGCCGTAGAAGGGTCAAGCCAACGCCTCACATATGGCACGCCGTACTGCCCCAAACCCTAAGGTTCAAAGGGCAGTTCAAGACGGTCACATAATCGAGTTAAGGTTTGTTGTCTTCTAGAGGGTCCATCGCGTTACTTGCACTACTTCGAACGTTCTTAAACTACGGAAAGATCCAACACTTGGAAATTTCCCGACAGGGGAAAAAGTGGGTATTTATATCCGGTCGAACTTTTCAACATTTTCTAAAATTATCCGGAAAAACCCATAGACGAAGTTAAACTTCCCGATCGAAACACCGAGTCCCCAATACAACCCAGAAAACTCAACTCTTGAGTAAATATTAAAAATTCCCATAAAACACAGCACTATCAGAAACAAATTACTGTGCAAACCACGTGCACTAATTCAACAAAATGGCCGCGGAACCGCAGCACAAACCAGGGTGTGGCCGCGGTTCCGCGGCGCTTCTGTCGAGTTAAGTGCACGTGCTGCACAGTAATTCCTACATTTCCCTGCTGAAATTTTTTGGAAATTTTTAATCTGGAAAAATCCACTGTTTTAAAAATTGTACAGAGAAGGGGTCGGATTAGGGTTTCGTGTTTCGATCAGACTTAAAACATCGACTACATTTCGCCTAAAGCTCTAGCTAGGCTCTGATACCACTGTAGGGTTCCTAGGCACACTCAAGAGGTTCCACAAGGCATCATCCATGCCAAATTCAAAAATTATATTTCGAGAAACCCAAATGCTAGATCGTTAACTAGAGATAAAGGCGAAAAGCAAGCAAGTAAACAACTTTATTGCTAAGTGAATGGAAATACAACCTTTGTAGATCCGGTCCTCCACTTCTTTAGCTCCGTGATGACGTCCCTTCGCCGCGATCACCGGGATCCCGGACTCTAGCGATGGTTTCGTCGGGGAAATGAGCGGGCTAGGTCGTTGACTTCGATACCGAAGATGATCTACGTCGAGGCAACTCTAACTCAAGCTCCATCTTCACTAGCTCATGAAACTTGTGAAGAAAACACCCTATACAACATGGCAAGTGGTAGAGAATGAAGAAATAGGAGGTGGGTTCACTTTGGATTTGGATTTCTCACTTGGATTCATCACTTAGAAATTTCTAGTAAGCTTTCTTCAACTCATGAAGAAGATGAAGAAGAATAGAAAAGAATGAATTATCAAATTAGAAAATTCAAGTGATGCTTATCATTTAGCAACCATGGGTGAGGCAAACTCATGTAGAGAATAAACAAGGGTATAGGTAAATGGTTAGGTTAAGGAAAAAACAAAATGGTTTTAACTTTTCAAAGCTTCATGAAGCTTCAAATAAAAAACAAAGAATGCCACCATTTTATTTTTGCCAAAATGAATAAATAAATTAATTAATAAATAAATAAAAACCCTAACCATTTACCTAAACAAGGTTTAAATTAAACATACACCCAAGTTTGCATGTATCATCAAACATGGTACAATCAAGTGTACAAAAATATATCATATATACAATGTGCACAATCTAGTGAGAAAATAATCTTAAGTGAACCAATACTAGTTAATGTAAAGTAATATATCAAATATATAATTATACATTAAATCATTAAATCAACACTTGATTTAATGATTCGGTCATACTGCATATAACCGACTAATATCAAGTGTATCAATGTATCGAATCAACACTTGATTCGGTAACCCGGTTATATTTCATATAACCGTCCAATAATACAAATCGCGAGAATAGAATACAGTATCACATACTGGTATTATTCTCGGTCCCGCACATATCTCATATGCGCTCCTATTTCGTTTCGCTTGAGCCAGGAAACCTCTGTGTAGGACTCTAAAGACTCGTCAATACGCCGGCAGCAGGTGATGATCATATCAAACACCCACAAGCCGCAAGCGGTCTGCTAAATGTAACGGCCACCCGGGTATTGAGCGATCAGAAGATCAACGAGCAAGCCCGCTCACACTCATGTGAATCCAACCAGTAACACTTACCGTACAGTCCGGTTTGATCGTCTGATATGTCGCATACCTCGCCTAGGGGTGGTAAACGTCAGACCCCAATAGCTCGATAAGTTGTGTCGATATGAGGTCTATAACAGTTCGATATACTACTGATAACACTTACCAGTAAATCTCAGCAACCCTGGCCAGGGATTTCCTGTTATAGCCAATCGAACGCAGCGCAACAATAACTCCCTATACCGGGAAAGACGAATCCCCTCCTATTGCTCATTGCCTCCATGTGATTGAGGACTGTACCCAAAAACCACCGTTTTGCACGCCCTCTTGGACATGGTAAGGCGGAAATCAAAGCGCAGTGGGAATCACACAAGACTCTATGACGATCTCGAGTCAACAGACTACTCTATACCAGTGTCACCAGAGAACTGCCATCTGACGTAAGGTATAATACCATCTGGGAGTTCTCGGCGAGTCCGTCCAGTGTACCCAGTCTCTGTAAGTCCATGTTGCGACCCCCGGTTCTTACGGGGAGGCGGAAATGGTATAAAAATCAAATTTTTAGCGCATGGGGCAACATGGACTAACAAAGTCGGGATCTTTTCTAAACTAAACTAGCAAACAAGCTAAAGAGAGTTAGCTACTCGGAGAGATGGTTATACCTAACTTGAAATCCTTCTTCTTCAAACTTTTGTAGAGGTTGATGGTGCTTTCCTCATTGCCTTCTTCCGTCAAAGATGGATCCACCTGAGGGTTCAACCTTCAGGCTCTTTCTCGAACTTTGAGAGAACTAGAATCTCCGGCTTGCCAAACCTTTGATCCTAGAGTGAGTAGAGAGTGTCTTTGGGGTGTTTTTTCTTTCAAGGAGAGGGATTCTCAACACATGAGAAGGATTCTCCTTGAGCTAGAGGAAGAAGAAGATGAAATGAGGAGAGAGAAGCCAAATGATAGAATGAGCTCTTTTTCCTTTTGCAACCATAACAAAAGCAAAAAGAATTATCAAATTAATAATAATAATGAAAATGAAATAGTTGATGGAAGGTTTAGGAATGACCATTATCATTTCAAACATTAAATGAATTTTGCTAGAATCAAAGAGCATCTTTGCAAAGTAATGATGATGGTCAAACATTCAACTATGGTCAACTAGTCAACCATGGTAAACAAGTCCACAAAAACCCAACCATGACACAATTTCATTTTATTAATATTATTAATTGATATAACATAAATCCATTAGGGTTTGGAAAAAGACGACTGTCAACTGTGCATATGCACCCGTTCCGAAAACCTAATGAAAGTCCTCTTCCTCCTCCTCAAACAACTGTGCATACACACCTGCATTCTTGTTCCGAGGAACATGAATACTGAGAGACAAAATCAACCCCAAAACATATACCAGTATCTGACTCAAACCAGACCCAGCCAGTAAAATCCGTCCAGACTCCAAACGTGCACAAGTGCGCGAATGAGAACGAACCCTGTCGCAAAACCATGCGACCTCTACTCTGTTTTGCCCAGAGGCGAATACCCTCTGTGTGGGACTCTAAAGACTCGACACTACGCTGGCAGTGGGTTTAACCACAGACCGCAAGTGTCACGACCCGAAAGTACGGAACATGACTGGCACTTAGACTACGAACGTCTCATGGCGTACGTATGCTAAGTAAGCCGAAACCCAGAAATCCAAACCAAGAGAAGTAGTAGAGAATAGGAAGAACCATATCAAATCAACCTGTATGCAACAATAATATACAACGGCTAAAGGCGAGGATCACAACAAAAATGGAACTCAACCAGCAAGAAACTCAAGAAATATAACATGCTACTCTATGGTCGAAAGAATAACATTACCGGTCTCTATCTCAAAAAATACAAGTTTGGTTGATGGAACTTCTAGATACAACTGAAATATAATATACAAGGTATAATGATGGGTAAGATACAATAAACCCACCTACTAGCAAGTCACCCGAAAAGAAACCGTGCCCGCAAAGCCGTAATGAAATCCGTACGGCAACACCTGCAAGAAACTGGGGCACAACGGGGGTGAGTTGCCAACTCGTGAGTAGAAAAAGATCTACGAACAGAAAATCGCATGAATAACGCAACCTAGGTCAATGATCATAATATATCCTCAATATATGAATAACATGCAGCCTATAACAATGGCTAGGGTAATATCTAACCCGAGTGTGATCTCACGTGCCCGTGTCAGTGCCTCAGGTAGCAATATATCATATGAATGAGGTATGAATGCATGAAAACAGAATACATGTAAATGAAGAAACTGTTTTCATAAATTAGTGAGATTTCCTTTGTATTTTTAAAATGAGGTATCATAAATGAAATCAGCACCAACAGTGTCTAGCATCGACACAAAACATAAATCTCAATGTCTCAAAACCTCAGGCTCCGGCCATCCGGACTGGCCTGTATCATCAAATCTCAGTACCACAATATCTCGAAATCTCAATGTCTCAATCTCAATATCTAGGGCGCCGTCAGTCCAGACCGGCCCCTACCATCCATCTCAAGACCACGACGGTATCCTCCGGATATCCGACGCGTCGGGTAAAATCACCGGTAGGTAGTCTCCCCCTGCCAGGCTCATCGTCATCACCACGAGCTTCTTGCCCCGGGGTACCTTACCGGGTCCATCATGTACCCAAAACGGTTCATCCAACTCCTCGAATCGGGTCTCCAAATCCATCAGCAAACTCATGGTGGACGACTCAAACATCATGGAAAAAACCGCGCTTTTTATTTAAAAAGAGAAAGAAGAAGTTTGTATATGTTTTGCGGTTTTCCCCAAATCCAGAAAATCTCATGGAAATCCAAATCCAAAACCTCAATAGCACGTAAAAAGTGAATATATGCATGAGAATCCATGAATGCGGCATAACAATGAATAACAGTATGCATGAGGTAGCAGGTAATAACTACAATGTCTAAACTAACATATAAGGCAAGTACACTAATATCATGTCTAAACTATTAGCTAACA
Organism: Agapanthus africanus; assembly: GCA_030015575.1. NCBI lineage: Eukaryota > Viridiplantae > Streptophyta > Magnoliopsida > Asparagales > Amaryllidaceae > Agapanthus > Agapanthus africanus. Next base: position 127,022,835 of record JASDDO010000016.1, on the reverse strand, counting down.
GGCTATGTCAAGCAATAATATTTTCTAAGGTGTACGTGACATGGCAATTACCGATGAAGATGTGTGTGAGCCGGCAAGTAAGTGTACGTGGTACATACGCATCATCGGTAATGGTGCTGGTGTCCTAACCATAAGATATCAACAGTAGAATATGAAGCATAATATAAGCATGTGATGCAGAGCAAACAGCAATAATGAGCGGGAACTGAATACTAGACGTAACGATAACTAATCTGTTTTAACCTAATATAAGTCCTACAATGGTGCCTTTTGAAATAACACGGATCGTGGGGTTTTGAAAATAGGGGCTACGGTGTTTTTAAGAAAAGATACGTTTTTTTGAAATATCCGTAGGATCCCTTAGGCTGTCTTTAAAAAATACGCACGATTCGCAAGCTTTGAAATAGGTAGGAACCGAATCTAATCTAACAACTAACTAAACTAAAGGGCTACGCTACAAGCTAGACTACAGGTAAGGAAACCACCTAACATCTGAGTCGATACATATACATACCTGTATATATATTAGTCGGTGATCCCGCCTCAATAATATCATATCCGATACCATATCTATAATCAGACATCCCAAGTCAAGAGTGCAGATCAATCATCAAGATATAGCTCGTACGTAAATCCGTCGTACGGCATCCCCCAATTCTGAGTACGGGTCAAAATCACATTCATCATACTATTCATCTGATATCCTCTTTATCAAATCATGATCGGGGTACTGATCTACGTCTAGTACCATACTGATACCGCCTACGTATGCATGGACGTGTGTGAAACACTACGTCAAGGACCCGCTACAACGTCATGTCGTATCTCAAATACGAACCCTGCTATATCACCGATCTCACGGCCTCAACTCAAATCTCATCGACTCAGCTCAATCCCAAGTATCATCCTCAAATCCGTATGTGAACACATAGTCCCATACCCATGTGAACCCATAACTATATAACCCCATATAAGCACATATGAAGAAAAATGTATGCAAGTATGGGTGTGTGTATAAATATGGTGCAGCCTCTACTCTAGGGTCTCGTAACACTAAACCTATCTATTCACACCTAAAATCTATCTTTATCATCAATAACCTCAATAAATAATAATCAATATATATGTGTGTATACGTATTCGTATACATCACCACGGACTGCGGGGGTGCTATACGCCATCCACCCGACTTCTCCCCGTAGATATAAATCTACTCACCTGGTCCTCGCTCGCCGGTGCCGACGTCGCGACGCGCTTGCTTGTCGTCTCGAAGTCCACATGGGTTACCTACATATCATAACGCACCGTATCGCATTAAAATCCGACTCAAGACCAAAACGACTCACGAATCTCACATAGGTCAAAACCTATGGTTGCTTTCACAAATCAACCCAAAAACTCTCGACGTCGGTGTACAAACGCCAGACCATCGAGAAAAACCCAAATACACTCATTTGTAAAATCACGAGCACTAATTATAATATAAAATAGCTTAAAATTCACAAAAACCCCAAATTCACTTTAAAAGCCATTTTTCCGAAAATCTAGCAAGCACAAATTACCCGTTTTAATACAACATCTTGATGTTTAACCGAATCTAGCGGCCACAATATTCACTAAATATCATAACAAACTCATATAAACCATTCCTATAATTTATTCTCATCAATTTCCATAATTTCCAAAATTCTAGTTTACAATATACCCAAATTTAACAATTTTATAGCAAAAAAATGCATAAACCACAATCTAGCTTGGATTTTCATGAACTAAAGTATTAAACTACACATTATAATATTAATAATGACATGAAACCTTAATTTAGATTTTAATCCCAAATATAAAACCATTTCAAAAAAACCTAGTTAGCAAAAAGAACATTTATCACAATTTCCAACTAACAATTTGAAATTTGTAACTAGATTTGGTTTTAGCAAGAATTAATATGTTAATCCACTCATTAAGATCAATACCCAAAGATGAAAACCCAAATTTAATTTACAAACCCTTCTCTTGAATTTTGAATCACAAATTTAAAACCATAATTAAACATCTAGTTAAACTAGACTAAAGCATTAACAACAAATGAACATGGGTTTAGGGTTTATACCTCACTATCCATGGATCAAACATGGAACTAAGCCACCCAAAAATAGCTCCCATACACCTAGATCCATGCTAGATAGGCCAAGGGAAAATGGGTATAGCTTGGATTTTGAGTTTGCTTTGAATTTGCATGGATTTTTGAAGCATTTTAATGGATTTTTGAGGCAAAATGGTGTGGGATTTTGGTGAAGGGCTGCTGCTGTGGGGGGTTTCAGATTTGGCCAGAAATGGAGGGGGTTTGGGTGAGGGAGGAGAGAGAGTGAGGTGGAGAGAGTAATATCTAGTCAAAGTCCACCATTTTTCTATCATTTTCCTTTCTTTTCTTTTCTTTTCTTGGTGATTGGAGAGAGAGAGAGGGGGAGGGCTGTCATGGTGGGGCCGGCCACATGGGGAGGGGAAGATAAGGTGAGGTGTGGGTGTGTGGGTTAGGGAAAAAGATAAATGTATTACCCCAATTCCCATTAACACTAATTTCACCAAAAAAAGCCTTTTTCTTCGATATTTTTCTAAACCGTTTTGGCAAACGATTTCGTTTCAAAAACCACATGATAAAATTTTATTTAATATTTTATGATGCACAAAATTTGTTTCAACTCATTCCAATTTGTAATTTTCCCTAATTAAATATATTAGTGACGGCTTAAAATAATAATAAAATAATATTTTTTTCAGAAAATTTGAAATTTCACCCGCGACTCAATAAACACCAAATAATAGCAATTTCATAGCTAGAATATGTATATTTAATTTTTATAATAAGATATTTGCATTTTGACTTTTTACAGAAAACCCCCTTATTTTACCGATTTTCCGAAATTTCACCGAAACGATTTTCAAAACGTTACAGCAAGCGGCACTAGCTGTGCGTAACGGTCCCCAGGTAGATGCCGACAAGAAGGCTGACGAGGTGAACCCCATATGAACTCCTACTGAGTCTGAATGTGACAGTCTCCGTACAGTCCGGTCTGTTCGTCTAATACATCGCATGTCGGGCCTAGCGGGCGGTAAAACGTCAGTCCCCTAATAGCGGTACAAGTCGTGTCGGAGTGAAGCCCAAAACACCCTGAGATAACACTGGAAGCCTACCAGTATATCTCGCTTGCCCTGGCCAGGGACTACTCGTGTAATGGCTCTCCTAGACACAGCGCGATGTCAACCCCCAATACCGGGAGAGACGAATCCTGTCTAACCGTCACTGCCTCCAAGTGCTTCGGGACTGCACCCAACCATTACCTGTTTGCACGACTCCTTTGAGCCGTGGTAGGGTAGTGATCAAAGTGCAGTGGGAACACACTCGAGGCAAAGTGCCAGTGTCAAGTCAGCGGACTAAGCTGTACTCATGTCACCTGGGAACTGATAACTGACGATAGGTATAATACCAACCTGTCAGTTCCCGACGAGTCCTGTCCAGTGTACTCGTAACCCAACGAGCACCCGTATACTATCTCCAGTACGACGTACTGATGGCTGTGGGACAGACCATCTCCCACACTGGGATGAGAAACGCATACGCTAGTCTACTCCGGAGTTTCGATGCCCTGTCTCGATGGTCCTGCGACTAGGGACCTGTATAAGGATGTGCTTATAGATTACCCAGCCCCCACAAGTGTGACTGCCATCACAACGCTGGTAATCAAGCAAAGATCCTAAGGGCTCCACTAATGCGTATAGGTGATATACTAATATAAACACATGTACACATTGAAGTAGAAACAAACCAAGTAGCATACTACTATATTGAGCAAGATTGTTTATACAAGGTGAATATCCCAAGCTTCCATCATGTAATATACAAACTAGTATGATACAGTAATGGCCTCTAGGGCATATACACTAACAATCTCCCACTTGCACTAAGGTCATGTACTGGCGTATCGAAGACCTATCATCTCGATCAGCCGCTCGAACTGAGTCTGGGGCAGTGCCTTGGTGAATGGATCTGTAGTGTTTTTTTCTGAAGCAACCCTCCGAACCTCGATCTCCTTGCGATCCACGATCTCCCTGATCAGGTGATACCGCCTCAAGATGTGCCTGGATCTCTGATGGGACCTGGGTTCCTTCGCTAAAGCTATAGCCCCGTTGTTGTCGCAATACAGAGGTATTGGGTCAACAATGGATGGAACCACCTGAAGTTCTTTCAAGAACTTCCTCATCCAGACAGCTTCTTTTGCGGCATCAGATGCAGCGATGTATTCCGCTTCCATAGTCGAGTCTGCAACGGTTTCCTGTTTGGAACTCTTCCAACACACCGCCCCTCCATTGAGGGTAAAGACAAAACCCGACATGGACTTGGAATCATCCTTGTCACTCTGGAAGCTGGAGTCAGCAAAGGCCTCGATCTGGAGGTCTTTTCCGCCATACACCAAGAACATCTCCTTGGTCCTTCTCAGGTACTTGAGAATGTTCTTTACCGCTATCCAGCGTTTCTCCCCAGGGTTTGACTGATACCGGCTTACCACACTCAGTGCATAAGCTACATCCGGTCTGGTACACAACATCGCATACATTATAGAGCCTACCGCAGTAGCGTAGGGTATAATAGACATGCGATCCCTCTCCAAATCAGTCTTGGGAGACATCTCTTTAGAGAGGGTGATCCCGTGACAAGCCGGTAGGTTACCGCGCTTGGAATCTTCCATACTGAATCTTTTCACTATGGTGTCGATGTACCTGGACTGAGAATGTCCTAATATCCTCTTGGATCTATCACGATGGATCCGGATCCCCAGGATGTATGAGGCATCACCCAGGTCTTTCATGGAGAACCTGTGCGACAAGAACCCCTTGACAGATTGTAGCATAGGAATGTCATTTCCTATTAAGAGAATGTCATCCACGTATAAAACGAGGAATACTACAGTTCTCGCTACAAATATACTATAGATGCATGGTTCATCTGGATTTTTGATATAGCCAAATTCCTTGACCGTCTCATCAAAACAGATGTTCCAACTCCGCGATGCCTGCTTTAGTCCATAGATGGACTTAAGCAACTTGCACACCTTTCCGCTGCTCCCACTCTGAATGAAACCCTCTGGCTGGTCCATATAGACACACTCCTCTAAATTTCCATTTAGAAAAGCTGTTTTTACGTCCATCTGCCAAATCTCATAATCGTGGAAGGCAGCAATGTCAAGAAGGATCCGAATGGATTTCAGCATAGCCACTGGAGAAAAGGTTTCGTCATAGTCCAAACCAGGTCTTTGACGGAAACCTTTTGCTACAAGTCTAGCTTTATAGGTCTCAACCTGTCCATCTACACCAATCTTCCGTTTGAAGATCCACTTGCATCCTATGGGTTTTACCCCGTCTGGAGCAATGTCCAACGTCCATACTTTGTTGGTGTACATGGACTCCATTTCGGTCCGCATTGCATCCAGCCATTTTACCGAGTCAACGCTCTGAACGGCCTGCTGGAAGCTAGTAGGCTCATCATAATCTATGATGCAATCCTCTCTATCCCCGTCTATGAGAAAACCGTAGTATCTCTCGGGCGGATGAGACTGCCTACTACTCCTGCGGAGCGGCATAGGAATGTCCTGTTCTTTTGAACTTACTGGCTCTTCCAAGCTTTTAGTAATAGCTTGTGGTTCTGGAATTTCTTACAGTTCTATTGCGCTCCCACTTATCTGAGTTTCCAAAAACTCAGTTTCCAAGAAGCAGGCATGTTGAGAAACAAAAACCTTTTGTTCCTCAGCGGAATAGAACAGATACCCCCTGGAGTTCTTTGGGTATCCCATAAACTTACACTGTACTGAACGTGCCTCGAGCTTGTCCGCATGCTGCTTTTTTACAAAAGCTGGACATCCCCATATCTTAAGGTACTTAAGACAGGGTTTCTTCCCACTCCACATCTGATATGGAGTGGTAGGCACAGTCTTGGTGGGAGCCTTGTTCAAGAGATATGCAGCTGCTTCTAGTGCATAGCCCCAGAAAGATCGCGGTAACTCAGCCTTACTCATCATGGAACGAACCATATCCAATAGGGTTTGATTCCTCCTTTCCGATACACCGTTATGTTGCGGAGTGTATGGAGGAGTACGCTGAGAGAGAATTCCATTCTCTTTTAAATAGTCCAGGAACTCGGCACTCAAGTATTCACCACCTCGATCCGATCTTAGAATCTTAATACTTTTGCCTGTTTGTTTTTCAACTTCATTCTTGTAATCTCGAAATTTCTCAAAGGCCTCGGATTTGTGCTTCATTAAGAAGACATGTCCATACCTAGAGAAATCGTCTGTGAAAGTAATGAAGTATGAATAACCGCTTCGCGCATGTGTAGACATTGGACCGCACACGTCGCAGTGTACGAGTCCCAAGAGCTCACTCGCTCTTACTCCGTGTCCAGTGAACGGAGTCTTTGTCATCTTTCCTTTGAGACAGGATTGACAAGTGGCATACGATTGATATTCGAACGAATCCAAATATCCTTCTGTATGTAACTTAGTCAACCTTCTCTGATTGATGTGACCCAGTCTACAATGCCATAAGAAAGCCTGATTAATATCTGGAGACTTTCTTTTGTGTGTATTCTGGACATTGAAAATTTGTGGTTGGTTTAACACGTATATACCATTGCTCAGTGTACCTGACCCAATCAGAACTTGATTAAGGTGAATGTTTACAACATTACTTACAAACGCAAATTCATAACCTTCTTTAGAAACCAAAGATACAGAAATGATATTACAAGTTGCGTTGGGTACAAAAAAGCAATTACGCAAAACCAAAACATGCCCATCTGTCATTCCCAGGTGATAGTCCCCCACGGCTTTAGCATCCATGCTAGCTCCGTTCGCAACTCTGAGGGTCATGTCACCTGCCTTCAAAAACCTACGGTTTCCCAACGCCTGCAAGGAATTACAGATATGAGATCCTGATCCGGTATCCAATACCCAGGAAGTAGAGTTTATAGAAAGACAATTTTCAATAACATACACACCTGAAGCTGAAGCCGCAACCTGCTTCAGTTCCTGTGTCCTAGCCTTCCAAGCCCTGCAATCTTTCTTCCAGTGTCCACTCTTATGACAATAGAAGCATTCCTCCTTTCCCACAAGCTTCCCCGCAATCTTTGTTGCATTTTCCTTTCCCTTCGTACCCACTTTACTAACACCGCCTCTTGGTTTGGCGGGGGTTTTCTTCCTCTTTCCCTTGGCTTTTGCCTTGGACCTAGAGAAGAAGATCCTCCTACAAACAAAGCGTGTGTTTTCCTACCTTTCTGTAGGGTGCCCTCTGCGCTCCTCAGCATGTTGAGGAGTTCTGAAAGTTCAACTTCCTTTTCTTGTAAGTTGAAGTTCAGTATAAACTGGGCGTAAGTGGATGGAAGGGACTGGAGAATTAAATCCGTATAGAGTTCACTTTCCAACGTGGTCCCAAGTTCCGCGAGCTCCTCAATGTAGCCAATCATCTTAAGCACGTGGTTCGCTACCGATGATCCGACGGCCAACTTTGCCGAAAATAACTTCTTCGACACTTCGTATCTTGCGATACGAGACTGCTCTCCATACAGTTCTTTTGTATGAAGAAATATGGATTCCAAATCCATATTCTCGTGCCTCCTCTGATGTTCATTGTCCATAGAGGCAAGCACGAGGCACCTGGCCTTCGTGCAATCAATCTCCCAAGTCTTACGGATTTCCTTATCCGCGACGCTGGAGGTGGGACCTGGGACGGGGGGAGCTTTGGTGGTAAGAAGATACCCCAGCTTGTCGTAAGTGATTGCCATTTTGACATTCCTGAGCCAATCTTTATAGTTTGGCCCTGTCAGTATGTTTTTATCTAGAAGTAACTTAAGTCCAGTCATGTCGAATGGTCGCTGCAATTAGGAGGGAGAGAAGAAACACTTTAGCACGATGCTCTTGCAAGTTTAGAGTGTTTTTTAATTTGTCTAAACAGGATGGCTCGCACTGTCTCTCGAATCCCTCCTCAAACCATAAAGGAAGAATTAGTCGGGATCAATCCCACCGCACAATACTTGCTTAACCGTTCAGCCAGGCCAGTGTCGGTACTTCGAGAGAGGTTTTCCAACGCTTTCGCGAAGTTCCTTAATTAAATAACCTCTTTTCCCTGGGGGCGTAGCCCCGCTAACACCTTTCTAGGCACCTACTAGGTTTATAGCATTGATCGTTTAGTGAGAAATTTCCCGAGGAGTAGCATATACTCACAGTAGGATCGGGATCCAAATATCATCGCGTGACGAAACTGAAGGAATCCTACCAGAATCACCACACTCCAAATGGTATGCAAATCTAGCAAGTTTCAGTACTTATGAAACTCCCGATGTGGATTTTTGCCCTATGCTCTTATGACCTTGACGAAGGTCAACAAATCATAAGTCACATGTCAAGTTCTGCCCGTCATTTTCCAGGTTAATTTGAACCCACCCGTAAATACCCTTGACGAAGGTCAACAAGGCAATACGACTATCCCAAACCAACGCATCTATCTATGCTACATATGAACACCCAACAGCTACCAATCTCTATGCCTTGACGAAGGTCAACAAACATAGCTTGAATACTATTGAATATTCATACGAAACGACGGAGGGCTACGAATGGTTTTGGCGAAACCGTGAACGTAGTGAACTTGATATAATCGATGGAACGAGATAGCTTTTAAAAGGAGTGGCTCAAGCTCCGCATTTAAAAGTTAGTCTTGAAAAGAACCGAGTGGTTTTTCGAAAGTGTTCCAACGAATTTTGCTTGATTTATTATCTTGCATTAGTTCTTTTAATGCGTGATATTCTTGCATTAGTTCTTTTAATGCGTCCCATCATTTAAGCCTACCATTGCAGAAAACAACCAAAATATGACGTACGCTTATGCCATTCGCATTCGCCACGGGGCCCCGTCATCACCCGTTAGGTTACTTAACTAACGACAGAGCGGGGGCTGGGCTAGCGCAGCTGTAAAACATAAGCAACGCCTAAATAGTTATAAATATAGCAATGATAGACATTACAGATCACAGATGAATACATTGGATATACTAGGAATCCGCAATCCGGTCGAGCCTGCAACGAAAAGCGGATTACACGGTCGCGGTGAATAGCCAAAACCCCACCCAAGACCCCTGCGGGTGCGGCAAACTACCCGCCAAGAACCCGGTAGTTTGTGAACCCCTCCATGGGTCTATCCTAGCAGCAAAAATAGTAAAAAGAATTATACAATAACGGCTACAACCCCGATCCGGTTGTGCGGCCATACAAATAATAATATTACATCAATTTACATATTACAAATGAATGAAAGAAAAACAAAAGCTCATCTCACATCCACCCCGGCTATTCACCCGCGACAGTCCAACATATTCATATACACATTCCAATATCAAACACAGATCACAGAGATGTATAACCCCGACTAATCGACTTATAGCGATTAGCCGACGTTCAATACATACAAACATCACAGATATAACCAACATAGTCAAAGTGTAGTGAAGTTCGGAAAAAATACGGAATTATAGGCTCCCAAAAACAAATTTCTATTCTGGAAAATCTGAGCACATATAATATATCTCAAAAATCCTAAAACCAATCCAGAGATACACTGCACCAAAATCGAGGCAGAGAGGAGACAAGACGGCCGCGGATCCGCGGCAACATAGCTTGCTGAGGCCGCGGAAACGCGGTCGTTTGGTCAGATCTCTGGCTCGTTTTTGGTGGTTATCTTTAAAAAACCCTGAGATGATTTAAGGTATATAACAAATTTTGTTTTGACCAGAAAAAAATTTAACAGAAACTAGGGTTTTTGAAAAGTTTGGTTTTTGGATTTTTCGGTTCCGAACTTCGTTACACTTCACTACCTAGCTAGTTTAAGTTTAGTTAGGCTCTGATACCACTGTAAGTCCACGTTGCGACCCCCGGTTCTTACGGGGAGGCGGAAACGGTATAAAAATCAAATTTTTAGCGCATGGGGCAACATGGACTAACAAAGTCGGGATCTTTTCTAAACTAAACTAGCAAACAAGCTAAAGAGAGTTAGCTACTCGGAGAGATGGTTATACCTAACTTGAACTCCTTCTTCTTCAAACTTTTGTAGAGGTTGATGGTGCTTTCCTTGTTGCCTTCTTCCGTCAAAGATGGATCCACCTGAGGGTTCAACCTTCGGGCTCTTTCTCGAACTTTGAGAGAACTAGAATCTCCGGCTTGCCAAACCTTTGATCCTAGAGTGAGTAGAGAGTGTCTTTGGGGTGTTTTTCTTTCAAGGAGAGGGATTCTCAATACATGAGAAGGATTCTCCTTGAGCTAGAGGAAGAAGAAGATGAAGTGAGGAGAGAGAAGCCAAATGATAGAATGAGCTCTTTTTCCTTTTGCAACCATAACAAAAGCAAAAAGAATTATCAAATTAATAATAATAATGAAAATGAAATAGTTGATGGAAGGTTTAGGAATGACCATTATCAATTTAAACATTAAATGAATTTTGCTAGAATCAAAGACCATCTTTGCAAAGTAATGATGATGGTCAAACATTCAACTATGGTCAACTAGTCAACCATGGTCAACAAGTCAACAAAAACCCAACCATGACACAATTTCATTTTATTAATATTATTAATTGATATAACATAAATCCATTAGGGTTTGGAAAAAGACGACTGTCAACTGTGCATACGCACCCGTTCCGAAACCCTAATGAAAGTCCTCTTTCTCCTCCTCAAACAACTGTGCATACACACCTGCATTCTTGTTCCGAGGAACATGAATACTGAGAGATAAAATCAACCCCAAAACATATACCAGTATCTGATTCAAACCAGAGCCAGCCAGTAAAATCCGTCCGGACTCCAAACGTGCACAAGTGCGCGAATGAGAACGAACCCTGTGGCAAAACCATGCGACCTCTACTCTGTTTTGCCCAGAGGAGAATACCCTCTGTGTGGGACTCTAAAGACTCGACACTACGCTGGCAGTGGGTTTAACCACAGACCGCAAGCGGCACTAGCTGTGCGTAACGGTCCCCAGGTAGATGCCGACAAGAAGGCTAACGAGGTGAACCCCATCTGAACTCCTACTGAGTTTGAATGTGACAGTCTCCGTACAGTCCGGTCTGTTCGTCTAATACATCGCATGTCGGGCCTAGGGGGCGGTAAAACGTCAGTCCCCTAATAGCGGTACAAGTCGTGTCGGAGTGAAGCCCAAAACACCCTGAGATAACACTGGAAGCCTACCAGTATATCTCGCTTGCCCTGGCCAGGGACTACTCGTGTAATGGCTCTCCTAGACACAGCGTGATGTCAACCCCCAATACCGGGAGAGACGAATCCTGTCTAACCGTCACTGCCTCCAAGTGCTTCGGGACTGTACCCAACCATTACCTGTTTGCACGACTCCTTTGAGCCGTGGTAGGGTAGTGATCAAAGTGCAGTGGGAACACACTCGAGGCGAAGTGCCAGTGTCAAGTCAGCGGACTAAGCTGTACTCATGTCACCTGGGAACTGATAACTGACGATAGGTATAATACCAACCTGTCAGTTCCCGACGAGTCCTGTCCAGTGTACTCGTAACCCAACGAGCACCCGTATACTATCTCCAGTACGACGTACTGATGGCTGTGGGACAGACCATCTTCCACACTGGGATGAGAAGCGCATACGCTAGTCTACTCCGGAGTATCGATGCCCTGTCTCGATAGTCCTGCGACTAGGGACCTGTATAAGGATGTGCTTATAGATTACCCATCCCCCACTAGTGTGACTGCCATCACAACGCTGGTAATCAAGCAAAGATCCTAAGGGCTCCACTAATGCGTATAGGTGATATACTAATATAAACACATGTACACATTGAAGTAGAAACAAACCAAGTAGCATACTACTATATTGAGCAAGATTGTTTATACAAGGTGAATATCCCACGCTTCCATCAAGTAATATACAAACTAGTATGATACAGTAATGGCCTCTAGGGCATATACACTAACAGTCTCTACTGAGCACCCGTATATCATCTCTGATGCCAAACACCAATGGATATGGGATCATCCATCGCCCATCTGTATTTGTCGAGAAGGTATACGCTAGTCTACTCTGGTATATCGATGCCCCATCTCGATACACCCACGACTAGGGACCTTGAAGGATGTACTTATGGACTACCATATCCCCACTAGTATGATCCGCATCATAGTCCAGGTAGTCAAGTACACATCCTAAGGGCTTTACCAACATGTAACAGAGAGACAATCAGTGTACACGTTAAGGTAAAGAGCAACCAGATAGCATACTATCATGTCGAGCAAGAAAGTCCTCCCTATATATGTCCAAGCATCCACTACAATATACATCCTATGTATAGTAATGGCCTCTAGGGCATACATATAACTAACAATCACCTGCTTCCTTTTCTTTGCAGCGTCCGAAGTCCCCGCTTGCGATCCTATTAACACAAACATAACAAGTGCAAATCTTAGAAATCGATCCATATCACGTACACACTACGTTTGACCGACGCACCAACTCCAATCCAACTCACAAGTGTTCGTCTAATAGCTAACGTGTGTGGCGACACAACAAAACCAACCCAAGTGCAGCAGCTACACGAGATCATGAACCGTGTCGGGTAATGTAACACGCGTAATCAAAACACTAGATTATAGCAAAGTGATCCCAGATTTTGATACACAAACAATTGGTGAAAGTTGCAAGTGCCACGAGGCAACATATAACCCAAGAGACCCTACGCCGAAAACCCAACACCCCAACCCCCACTCTGGCCGCAATTTTCGGCCAGAACCATTAAATCTGTGGCCACTTTAAGAGGGATGGGTCTCAGGTTTTTATGGTGGGTTCTAACTCACATCACTAGGTCACTGTGATGGGAACTTTTCCAACAAACACCTGGTTCTACAGCAGATCACAGAGACATCAAGTTGATACTAAAAATACGATATTTGTACAAAACTAAACCTTTAGTGTTCTAATCCATAACTATGAGGCAACAAAACAATACAAACTCCTAATTAACAGTAGTGGTCATTACCTAGCCACTCTTTCTCAAAAGTCCTAGCTTTCCAAACTCCAAGGCAACTTAGTGGCTAAACCAAGATTTGTGAAGTGTTTTAATGGGATTTTTGTGAAGTTTGCAAGGTTTTAGTGATAGGGTAGTGAGGGTTTCAGTTTGGGAGTGAGGAGATAAGGAAATAATTATGAAGAAATAAGAATGAGAGAGTGAGGGAAATTATTAGTGAGGGGTGAGTGTAGGGTGAGCTTAAACCTTACTCTTACTCTCTCCCTCTCCTCATTAAAGCTTGCATTAATTACCCTCATGACTCACTTAGCTACCTCCCTTCATTCCAAAAGCAAGAAGATATTTCTCACACAAATATCTAAGAAAAGGTTAAGTCAAGGCAAAGATTAGCTTAAGGTGTTATGGTTGCTAAACAAGATTAACACTAACTAATCCTCACATTAACATGTACAAGTGTGTACAAGTCCTAACAAATAATAATAAAATATTAATTAATTGTTATAAAATGTGAGGAAACCGATTCGGTAAACTTTTCCTCAAAAACCCGCATTAACGCTTAATTAACACTAACCGCATTTCTATGGTGTTACATCTTGACGAGGAGTGATGACCAGAAGGACATGGATCTTAAGGTATAAATATCTATCACAGTACATAAATCTCCATTGATAGCTAGTTTCGGTTAATGGTTAGATTCTATGATGGGTTTTCTAGTGCTGGATTTTTAAAATTGAAACTCTTTTGTCCAGCAACGACCGCGGTAGACGGCCAGGACGCTAGGAAACCCAACAAATGGGCATCGTTACCAAAGAAGAAAGGCGGAAGCTCTTTGATCACAAGGATTTTATCCTGGCCAGTAATCCCGCATTTCCACTGAAACGTAGAGCGATTGTCCATCCTTCCTTGATAGAGAGAGACTCAGTTGTCGTTTCGTGACCCTTTCCGACGGTGTCGACGACTAATCCATGACTGGACGTAAGTGCCCCTGGCAATGTGATGGCTGCAGTGTTTTCTAAGTCGGGTATTGGCTCAGAAATCTGGACTCGCTGTCCCAAGAGGCCTGTAAAGTGCAAGCTCCTATTGTCAAGTGTTACTGCTGGTTCTTAGAAGAAGAAGAAATCCATATTTTCGGCTGACGTTGTATTTGGTCAAGAACCTCCTGCTCCCTATAGTTAAAGCTTGTCCGAATACGGCCACAATGACAGTCTGTTTGAAGGTTCTACTGATGAGAATGCCGCAACTAATCTTCAGTTTGCTATTGAGGCTTCTGAGTGATTAGCTCGCGAGCAAGCAGCGTTTGCTTCTGTTGCGGCGTCAGGTATACCTCACTTATACTCTTTTTAATATTTTAGAGCTTATTACGCTTTGTTAACGCTCCCTTCTTAACAGGAATCTCCACTGAAGAGGCTCATTTGGCGTACCTTAAAACATTCGAGAAAGAGGAAAGGCTTTATGCTTCTATGGGCCTCGGCATGATTCATTTTGTTCATACCCTGACTCCGCTTTTTAATTACAGGACCACCGTAGCTTGTGCCATTCCGAGTGTGATGCCATCTTTAGGTGGTGGTGCGGAGGATATTCCTCCCTCGATGGCACCTACAAAACATTCACAGCTACCGGCTACCATTGAAGCCACCCTCGGCCCGCTATGGAAAGCATTGCTAAAGCAGCCGATAACGGACATTGTAGCAGATCCGGAGGCTGAGTCTGATTCGGATAAAACATTCCTCGATCAGTGGTTCTGGAGAGATCTCTCTGCACAGCTAAAGCTGAGAAGAAGCGTCGGAAGCATGCAGCGAGGGAGTGTCAGGCTTACGTGGCCACAAGTGCGGGTTCGAATGAAATACGACCCCCTTATGTTCCCATGGTTGACATTCCTTCTGTCTTGTCAACCGCTCATAGGTAGATCATGTGTGCAGCTCATGAAGAGGCTGAGCGGTTACTTTAAGTTGAGACAGTGCACGATATTTTAATGAAACCTAGTAGGACTTATTTACTTTTCCAAGTTTCTTTCCATAACAGATTTTCTTGAATTATAACATGTTTTTCCTCAAATTATATAGCACGGCCAAGTTTAGGTGTCAGCACTGCGGGTGATATGCTATCGTTTGAGGATTCTGGGGAGTGGGGCCTTCATTTTGAGTCTAATGCTATTCCAGTGGCCACTTCCTCTCCTTGTGGATCCCTAATATCTGCGGGTGACACTAGCGTAATGACGGTCTGTATTGATTCGGGTGACGAAGGTATAGACGTTGAATCCGTCTTTCTGGTGTTGATGGAAATCGAGGAAGCTATCATAACTAGTGACGCTACAGATACTACTATGGTTTCCGCACTATCTGGTATTTCTCGTGTTATAACTTTTGGACCTCCACTCTTAATAGACACATTAGCTGACATCTCCTTTATTTTTTGATATAAGCACGATAAACCCTGGCGATCTGGTGATTGAAGAACCCCCATCAACCATCACCATGACTGTTGTTGTTCCACCTATCACTTTCGCCCCCCCCCCCCGAGTTCTCCCGGGCTCAACGACGGAAGTTAAAGGTCTTTTGTTTCCGCATTTTAGTATTGATATTACTCCTTGGATTAATTTCTTACCATATATCATTGCAATCTTGTAGGAGTGCTTTTCAACCACTTGTGCCAGATGTTAACATCACACTTCGCTTTCCAATCAGGAATCGTCCCTCCTTCAGGCATCGATCAGTATATCTTTCATTTATTATTTCATCTTTCTACGAGTAATCCCATTTTTGATAAGCTTTTCCCGTATTGACCATAGTCTTATGGCTCGAAAGAGAGGACGAAGGAATAGCTGAGCCCTCTATGCTCCCTGATTTGCCACATTCAACTATTGGTAGGCTAGATCTCATTCATCATTTTTTTTATTTTAGGTTGAAATCTCACCCTACTTTGTATGTGTCTTATTCCGTAGTAGCTACACCGACTTTGGTTCCTTTCGAGTCTCGCATTTCTATGCCCAGAGGGCCCTTCGCTAAACGTCAATCTTCCAGAGGTACAACAAATAGTAGGCACAAGCTAACTGAGTTTATTGATGACTTTGATGTCGAATCTCTAACTTCTGCCGCGGACTTCGCGGACGAGGCAACCCCATGATGGCGACTCTTGTGACTTTCCATAATGAACATTTCGTCAGCATTTGGGTTGAATACTGTAAGTGATTCGAGGCTTGCCTCTATGGGATCGAGCACAAACGTCTTACGGTTGAAGCATTATCCTCTAAGGCTCAATTGGTCGCATGGATTGAACAAAGTGCCGCTTCCGTTCAATATTTCGAGCAGAAGCCGGTCCTGAAGCAGAAGGACAATAAGACGGCTTTTAGCAAATCAAGCCAATTATGTGCCCAGGTAAAAACAAATGATGCATGGCTCCGATTTATCTTCAAAAATCTTCAATGATGCATTTCTGAAGTAGTGGCGCTGAGGTGGGACCTTGACTCTAGTGAGCGAGGAATGTGGGACTCTGAGGCTGTTAAGCAGGAAATTTCTAAGAAGCTCTCTTTGTGCTTAGAACAACGGGTTCAATTCGAAGCAATGCTAGCCGCAATAGTGGAGCGTGAAAAGGAGCCGTGCCAAGAGAATTAGCGGGTCGCTGCTTTATTGAAAGCCCCCTATTCTTAGAGGCTAGAATTGTATTATTTTTTCTATGTATAAATTGTATATTTGAAGCATTTCGATTCATGAATAAAGAATATACATTCTTTTCTTTTGCATGCTCTCTTTTGTGTTTCATATCTTGATCTGGCGCGAAGTAGTTTATGTACTCATTTTGGAGTTCATAGTTTATTCACTCATTTCGGAGTATCTAGTTTACGTACTCGTTTCGGAGTTTGTAGATTATTCACTCATTTCGGATTCTCTAGTTTATATACTTATTTCGGAGTGTTTTTAGTTTACCTCCCTTCGAGGAAAATTCATTTTAACGTTGTATGTAGATAACCCCCGTTCTTTTATGACAAGGGTCCGTTAGGTCTATGGTACTAAGGTTATAGTCCGTGGTACCGTCGCGGTAGCTGATATATTCCTCAAAATGCAGTCTTTAAGCAGCTGCTAGAGTAGCCCCGCGACCATCGTGTCTCTGATCCCTTCTGAGGCTGGATAAGACGTCTTCAAGTAATCTTCTTAGGTCATATTACCGTTGGAAGAACAAGTGTTAGGTATTTTCTATGATGTTTTTTACTTGAGGTTGAGCTCAATTTGGAGCCCCGATGATTCATAACCTCACCCTTCTGGGGTGGGATGATCTCCAATGTTTTTTAGGCTTTATATGTATTGCCATCAAGACTGGAAGCTAGGAATATGCCGTCACTTCGTTTTTGCTTTGATGATGTCATGTCGATTCTTTGTTGATGTAGGGTAGACATCTATAGAACCTCTATGCTGTATGTGTTGCAATTGAAGTCCGGAGGTAGGAATTTTCCATTTCTCCAATTTTTGCTTTGATCCTTGGGTCTCTCTTTTTTTTTATGATGACGTTATGCCTGCATCCTGCTGAAATAAGGAGGAACGCCGGGATGATCTTTAGGTTGTAGATGTTTCCATTAACACTTGAAGCTAGGATTTTATCGTCACTTCACTTTTATTTGATTGTTGTGTCCGCACTCTGTTGAAATGAGGGAGGAATACATGGATAGTCTTTACGTAGTATATGTACCGTTGAAACTCGGTTCTCCTTTTGACAAAGCGTGGTGGGAAAATAAGGTTCCATTTCTTTCATTTGTGCCCATGGATTGTATACAAGAGTCAATTATGGACATACTTGCAGGGCAGAAAATTTTCATTTTCATTTTTTTATTTCTTTCCTCGATGCTCTATCTTTTCAGCTTTTATGTCGCAAAAGTCGTGATTGCTCGATCATTTTGGCTATTTATCGTGGTGCCCAATCATTTCGGCTATTTTTGTTTTTAGTCGCTGCTTTTTATTGTGAGTTGCTCTATCATTTCGGCTTTTTATTTAATTTGAAATCTGATACCAATCTTGACATCAGCATCGCTGCAACTGGAATATTATCAGGAGCGAATCATCATTTGCCTTTGTTAGTTTGGACAAAGGTGTCTTAGCAAACAGAGTTAGGATCCTGTCGACTAAGGTTTTGTGGTTTTATGTGCCGTAAGGGTCTCATAAAAGTATTTCTCCCAATGAGTCGTGGGGATCTCGCAAGTGTAATTTCTCCTTGGGGTTCATGAGGATTTCTAAGTGTGTCTTTCTCTCTTAAGTCGTAAGGATCATACAAGGGTGTTTTCTCCTTATAAGTTGAAAGGACTAACAAGTGTCATTCATCGTATGGGGATATTTCTCGCCATCAGTGGAACTTGGTAGAAAAATATTTATTTATGCCCGTGGATTGTATACAAGGGTCAATATTGAACCGCCTATAGGGCATAGGGTTTTGTAAGGTTTTTTAATGTCTTAAGAACAAGTTTAGATTCCTGTAACTTAAAGCTTTTGAATCCTATGAGCTGTGAGGGTCTCATAGGGTGAAATTCTCCTTACGAGTCGTGAGGATCTCGCAAATGTATTTTTTCTTTAGGAATCGTAGGGTCCTAAGTGTGTTGCACATTTGTGAGTCGTAAGGATCTCACGCAGTTTTTTTTAATGAGTTCGCGCCCTTTCGGGTTTTCACTAGCTCGCTGGCAGTCCTGCTATTTTTACTCACGACGCCCTTTCGGGTTTTTCATCCGTTCTCATTTCACTTATGTACATACCATTTTTTTGTAACGGTGAAACTTGTTAGTTATGTGTATGCCTTAGAGGCCATTATTGTACATATGATGTATATTATAGTGGATACTTGGATATGTATATACTGAGAGGACTTTCTTGCTCGACATGATAGTATGATATCTGGTTACCCTTATCTAAACATGTAGACTTGTATTATGATACAATCGTGCTCTCACGTGTTGATAAAGCCCTTAGGATATGTACTTGACTACCAGGACTATGATGTGGATCATACTAGAGGGGCCATGGTAGTTCATAAGTACATCCTTCAATTGTTCCTAGTCGAGGGAATATCGAGACAGGGCATCGATATTCTAGAGTAGACTAGTGTTCACATCATAATATTGCAATTCATACGCCCCATTTTTGTGCAATTTATAAGTAAACAGGTGCTTTTGACGATCGTTTGTTACATGATACAGGATACAGACTTTTGAAGCAAATACAGTGAAAAAGACAAAGATGATACAGGAAATAGACTTTTGACCAACCAGCACACTGATCCTACTCAAGCCGAGACGAACGTCAAGTGAAACGGTCAAAAAGATCCTTACGAGTTTCACTGAGAATCTGAAGAATAACAAAAAGCCCAACAGAGAAAAGCACAGTGAAAACAGAGAGCCCAAGACAAGATCAACCAAGCACAGAAAGTTGGAGGCCCAACACCACCATAGGGCCGCGGATCCGCGGCCCAAGCCAGTATCTGCCGCGGATCCGCGCCCGTCTAGTGCCCGGGTCGGTGGAAAATTCTTCTGTTGCTGAGACGGTTCTGGTGTTGTGATTTTTAGGGGGTAAATCAGTAAAGTCATGTCTACGAGAGTCTGTAACCCTAGCTTCACTAGTTACTTATAAATTGTAATCTAGATCTAAAAAAAGGTATGCCTCTTTATATTCAATAAAAGTGAGATTTGTTGGAGGAATCAAGAGCATCATCTTCTTCTTGTAAGTCTTTAGTTTATTTAATTCATGCCTTAGCGTAATTGTTTTACTTGCCCTAGGAATCATTTAATTGCTAGTTAGCTAATTTTTAATCTGTCGTAAGATAACTATTTAAAATATAAAACACAAAAATGTTTCTTAATTATAATTCCCTAATGTGCGAGTAAAAATTCTCGCTCGTTAGGGTTAGGAACAAGGTAGTGAGTGAGAGACGGATGTCTCTCACCTCCTTCAATGTCAACTTATTTTTAAAAAAACGAAACCTTCATGCACACATATACGATCTGCCCCCTACGGCACCCTACCTACAAGGTAACGGTGTTCCGTAGTATAAAAGGCCGGACTTATATGATGTCCATGAAGATCACATCAATGAATAAGAAAAGACGGACAAGGATCTAGAGGAAGAAACTTTGTTTCTTCCCGATCATCCTAATCCCTTTTCCTATTGATTGTTGTGATTTTCCTAAAAGCTTAAATCACGGCATTGAAAGAGGTGAACACATTGATCTCAACACACCTACCTTCGACCTAACCCTAATGAGTTCTTTCTCATCACATAAATTCGTCTTAAACTCAATCGATAAAAACCAAACAACGATTTGAATCAACTCGTTATAACACAAAATCAGAAACTAACACATCCCTGCGGATCGACCCGTATTCACCGGCTAGCTGCGAAGAGACGCCGTTTCTGATTACGGTAAACTATAAATTTTTGGACTAATCAAATGGCGCCGTTGCCGGGGATGGCGTAATTTTCTCTTTTTGTATGATTTCGGGTTGATATAAACTTTGAAAAATTATAAAAATCAGAAAATACAAAATACAAAAATTAGCTTTTCATTATTTTTATCTGTTTGAAGGGTTTCTCGTTTGAATCTTGCAGGAACGACAAGAACTTTTGGATCTGGAATTTTACAGAGGGTCAAAACAGAAAAGAGAACATCAAAACAGAGAGGAATTGCAAGCACAGAACAGCACAAAAATTTCCAGAGGCTGAACCCGCCACAGTGCCGCGTTTCCGCCGCAAAGGGGGCCCAGCCGCCGCGGTTCCGCGCACATAGTGCCACGTCAGCACTGAAAAATTTGCTGGTTTGCTTCTTTTCTCTCCCCTCTGCAACCTCCCATATATCTCTCTGTAAAAATCTTTCTGCAGGATTTCTTTACGTAAAGAGTCTTTCTCCCCCTTCTAAATAACAGATTTCTGCAGGTTTCTTTGCGCCGCGCTAAAAAAAAATTTTTTTGATTGCAAGTGAAATTTTATCTGTTTTGCATAATTTAACCGGATTCTAAGGGGCTATTTGACCAAACTCAGATTGGGTGGGGATTTCATCACCCTTCCCAGGACCCCAGAAAACACCTAAAGCATTTTGCATCGACCACCTTTAATTAAAAAAGATTAGACTCAGACCTAAGGACAGCGAGCTCAATAGGAAAAGGACTAGGGTAGGCATCGGCCGTTTATCCTAACCGACATTGCGGTGTCTAGGCTAGTGGTTATTAATTAGGCCCACTGTAGTGGTGGTTCCTTCCCACTTACCTGGCCGTATTTGTCCGTGAAGAGGCGGTTTGAGGTCTATTTCTAGACCTAGTTAGGAGCTGTCTAGTAGACCTAGGCGACCCTAGATCTAGGCCTGATTGTGCATGTGTGGTTGATACAGTTGTGTCACGAGTCCGTTTTCAAAAACCTCTTTGCAAAACTCACACACAAATAAAAAAATAATATATAAAAACTTTTCAAAAACTTGCAACTTGTCGCAAAAAGAAAACCTGAAAAATTCACCACACCACTCTCCTTCACTGACGTTATCTTACCCCCACATTCTGTTTTTCTTTTTTCTGACTGCACTATCCCTTTTAGTGTATGCTACTTTGGACGAGGGACACAGACGCCCGATTAGTCCGCGTTTCGTTAGTACCGACCAACGAACCCTTCGACACCGAAGTCGAAAATCCGTCCACTTTCTTACCCTCACCTTCAATTTCTTTCACCGAAGGTATGTCGGGATTTAACCCCAACAATACCTTACCGACGGGAAGGATTCCACCTCCACCAGGTGCGAATAACCCGAACCAGCCGCCTGTTGAAGCGCCCGCACGAGTTGCGCTCCAGGACCTCTTCTACCCCATCCGCACTTCTTTACTCACTTGTCTTTCACCCCCACCGGCAAATGGGGACAATTTTGAGATTAAACCACATTTCATCAATATGCTGCCGAAATTTCACGGTTTGGAAACTTAAGACGCTTATATCTTTATTAATAAATTCCAAAATGTGTGCGCTATGATGAAAACGACCCAATTGAGTGATGACGCTATAAGGCTAAGGGTCATTCCTTTCACCTTATGTGACCTAGCCGAGAAGTGGCTATATAGCACCGCATCACATTCCATAAGGAATTGGGATGAGTTTGTGAAGGCTTTTCTGAAAAAGTTCTATCCTCACCATAAAACTGCCAGAATTCGAAATGAAATAATTCAATTCTCACAACTTCCTTCCGAACCATTCTGGAAGTGTTTCGAGAGATTCAAGGACCTACTAGTTCAATGCCCTCACCATGGGATAGAAAGTTGGCAACTTTGCCAAACATTATACGAGGGATTGAACTCAGCAACGAAGCAGTTGCTAGAAACCATCTGTCAAGGTCATTTTCTCTCTAAGTCTAATGATGAGGCGTGGCAGTTTCTCGAGGATCTTAGTGAGCAGACAATACAGTGGGAGAGCACAAAGACCACATCAGCTTCTAGTGGTCAATCTAGGGCAGGCATACATCAAATAGAGATGTCGATTGCTATGAAGGCCGAGATGGCCGCTCTTACGAAAAAGCTAGAAGCGATCGAGACCAAAATCTCGTCGTCTTCTCCTGCCCCTGCTATGCCCCCACGTACTGTCTGTGCTTGTTGTGCGGATCCATCGCACCTGACTGAAGAGTGTCCTTATAATGCATCTACACAAGGACAGGATCAAGTCAATGCTGCATTCCAGCAATGACAAAGGAACGATCCGTATTCTTCGACGTATAATCCGGGGTGGAGGAGTCACCCAAACTTCGCTTGGAACCAAAATCAACAATTCCAAGGAAATAATAATAATTTTCAAAGACCTCCTCCACCACAACAACAACAAGCACCCTCGCAAACTCAATATCAACCGCAACAATTTCAACAACAACCTTACCCTAATCAGGTGAACAACTTTGTGCCGAACAATGCGTACCAGCCAAACAATTATGTTCAACCTAATAATGATAAGGTTAGCTCGCTCGAAAGAAGTCTAGATGCATTCCTTAAGCAATCTACACAGTCTACAGCAAGACTTGAGACTTCTATTCAAACTTTAGTGCAAAATAGTGCCTCCCATGATCAGAGTATCAAATCTATAGAGGCACAAATTGCACAACTCAATGCAGCTTTGAGCGAGCGCGAAAAAGGAAAACTCCCGTCTCAACCGTTGCCCAACCCCGGTCACGCACATGCTGCACACAATCAGCAAAATCATAACGTAAATGCGGTGACCACGTTGAGATCGGGAAAAGTGTTGCGGAACAATGTGGGCATTACCAATGACACCCCTGCCGGTGGGTCTTCTTCATCTTCTTCACCATCTTCTTCCTCGTTAGAGCCTATTCTCCACCCTTCACATGGCTCTACCTCTTCTAGCTTGAACGGACCTAATTCTCACGACATGAACACATCTACACGAGGTACCGTTCCAACTCGACAATCTGATCCACAAAAATTGGACTCAACCACTTTCCAAAATGTTCCTTTTCCTAATCGGTTGAGATCCAATAAACCAACTCCTCAAATGGAAAAGATTGTCGAGTTGTTCAAGCAGGTTAGCATAAACATCCCTCTTTTGGATGCAGTTCAGCAAGTTCCTTCATATGCCAAAATTTTAAAGGACTTGTGCACCAAAAAGAGGAAGTCGCAAGTGCCAAAGAAAGTTTTTGTGGCTAGTGCTATTAGCGATGCTCTTGTAAATTCCCTTCCCCCAAAACAAAAGGACCCCGGGTGTCCTACCATTTCGATAACAATTGGGGACAAAAACATCAATAGAGCACTCTTAGATCTTGGCGCGAGCGTCAATTTGCTACCCTATTCTGTGTACGAGCAATTGGGCGTTGGAGAGCTTAAGCCCACTCACTGTACTCTCCAAATGGACGACCGGTCAATAACTCATCCTAGGGGAGAGCTGGAGGATGTGTTAATAAGAGTAGGGGATTTCATTTTCCCCGTTGACTTTATAGTGATGGATACACAATCTGTTGCAAACCCCCGGAACCAAATTCCGGTAATTCTAGGTCGACCATTTTTGGCTACTTCCAACGCAGTGATCAATTGTCGTAATGGTTCAATGAACCTATCTTTCGGCAATATGACAATTGAGCTCAATATTTTCAAGTTAGGAAGTCAGCCTGCTGAGCCCAATGCTAGCGTACTTGACGTTTGCTTGATCAATGAGATCGCGGAGGAGGACTGTGAGTTCGAGAATTTTTTATTCGACCACAGCAATGTTAACGCCACTAGTGCGTTCCTCCTAGAATCCGACTCAGCTTTCGCGGCGGATAACGATTTTGAATGTTTTACATTCGTCGACGACTTCGAAGACTCATCACCTGATTTGGAGTCTTTTGCTTTTGCGGATGAGTTAGTAGAACCATCCGACACTGTTGCGTACACTCGGTACGAACCTTTGATGGAATCATTCGAGTTTGAAACAACTACCCCTTTGCTACCATCTATTGTTTCACCTCCTAAACTCGAATTAAAGCTTTTGCCGACACACCTAAAATATGCATATCTAGGTGATAATGAGACCTTACCTGTCATTATATCAACTTCTCTAGCTCTTGAGCAAGAGAAGGCTCTCTTGATGGTCTTACTTAATAATCGGCAAGCTTTCGGCTGGTCTATGGCGGACATTAAGGGGATTAGTCCCCTCATAGTCGAGCATCATATACACTTAATGGATGATGCCAAGCCAGCACGAGATCCACAAAGGCGCCTCAACCCCATCATGAAAGAGGCGGTTAAGAAGGAAATTGTCAAATGTCTGGATAGCGGTATCATTTACCCTATCTCGGATAGCCAATGGGTTAGCCCAATCCACGTCGTGCCCAAGAAATCGGGCATTACGGTCATTACAAACGAGGAAAATGAGTTGATTCCCACTCGCACCCAAACTGGGTGGCGAGTCTGCATAGACTATAGGAAACTCAATGCCGCAACAAGGAAAGACCACTTTCCTTTACCCTTCATTGACCAAATGCTCGAGCGATTGGCAGGGCACGAGTTCTATTGTTTTCTTGATGGCTATTCCGGTTACAATCAAGTCCCTATCGCCAAAGAGGACCAAGACAAGACAACATTCACTTGTCCTTTTGGCATCTTTGCTTATCGTCGCATGCCCTTCGGGTTATGCAATGCACCCGCAACATTTCAGCGGTATATGATGGGGATCTTTTCAGACATGGTTGAAAAGTTCTTGGAGATCTTTATGGACGATTTCTCCATCTTTGGCGACTCCTTCGACGAGTGTTTACGCCATCTTGACGCTGTTCTTACCCGCTGCAGGGATAAGAACCTAACATTAAATTGGGAGAAATGCCATTTCATGGTGCAAGAGAGCATTGTTCTAGGACATGTCATTTCGCAAAACGGCATCGAGGTAGACAGGGCTAAAATCGAAGTGATTTCTAACCTACCTCCCCCAAAGTGCATCAAAGATATCAGAGCCTTCCTTGGCCACGCCGGTTTTTACAGACGGTTTATCAAGGACTTTAGCAAGATTGCTAGACCCTTGACTCTCTTACTGGCCAAGGAAACGACCTTCGCTTTTGACTCCACATGCACTAAAGCATTCGAGTCGTTAAAACATTCACTTATCACTGCACCCATCCTCTCATCTCCTGACTGGACGCACCCTTTTGAAATTATGTGTGACGCATCAGACTTTGCAATTGGTGCTGTTCTTGGACAGCACATTAATAAGATGCCGCACGTGATTTATTATGCCAGCCGAACATTAAATGAGGCCCAACTTAATTACACAACAACAGAGAAAGAATTTTTAGCTGTTGTGTTTGCACTTGAAAAATTTCGGCCTTATTTAATCGGCTCTCCAGTCATTGTTTATACTGATCACTCGGCTCTTCGCCACCTTTTTGCGAAGAAGGATGCTAAGTCAAGGCTAATACGTTGGATCCTTTTATTGCAAGAATTTGATCTTGTCATTAAGGACAAAAAGGGATGTGAAAACGTAGTAGCTGATCACCTTTCACGACTTCCTTTTTCGCCCACGCTCGATCTTCCTATCACTGAAGTTTTTCCCGACGAGCAACTCTTGACCGTTTCTTGCGAACCGTGGTTCGCCGATATTGTAAACTATTTAGCCACCGGCCTGATTCCTAATGATTGGTCGAAACAGGATAAGCTTCGATTTTTGTCCCAAGTAAAGCATTTTTACTGGGATGAACCCTATCTTTTTAAATATTGTTCCGACCAAATCATCCGTCGGTGTGTGCCCGAGAGTGAGGTCAAGAGCGTGCTGTCTTTCTGCCACGATCAAGCATGTGGCGGGCACTTTGGCCCAAAGAAGACAGCCGAAAAAGTTTTGCAGTGTGGTTTCTATTGGCCACGACTCTTCAAGGATGCATTTGAATACTGCAAAACTTGCTCCCGGTGCCAACATTTGGGCCGGATTTCGCGGAGAAACGAAATGCCACTCCAACCCATTTTGGTAGTGGACATTTTTGATGTTTGGGGTATAGATTTTATGGGACCATTTCCTAACTCTTTTGGAAATGTGTATATTCTGTTGGCGGTTGACTACGTTTCTAAGTGGGTCGAGGCTGTGCCCAGCCGAACGAACGATAATAAAGTTGTCGTTCGATTCCTTAAAGAACACATATTTTCTCGATTCGGGCACCCTCGGGCGATTATAAGTGATAATGGTTCTCACTTCTGCAATAGGACTTTCGAGTCCTTGATGCGTAAATATTCTATCACCCACAAATTGTCAACGCCATATCACCCCAAACATGTGGGCAAGCCGAGGTTTCGAATCGGCAAATAAAGCAAATTTTGGAGAAAAGGGTTTCTAAAAACCGTAAGGATTGGTCGCTTAAATTGATAGATGCACTATGGGTTTTCCGTACTGCATATAAAACCGATCTGGGTATGTCTCCATACCGGCTTGTGTACGGGAAGGCTTGCCACCTCCCAGTGGAGATCGAGCACAAAGCTTTCTGGGCCATCAAAGAGCTAAATTTGTCTTTAGGAGATGCGGGCAGCAACAGAAAGCTGCAACTGAATGAGTTGGAGGAGCTAAGGGATGAGGCATATGACAATGCCATAACTGCTAAAAACCGAGCCAAGGTGTTCCACGATAAACACCTTTTACGAAAAACTTTTGAACCTGGTCAACAGGTTCTACTTTATGACACTCGGTTACACTTGCATCCTGGTAAGCTCAGGTCCAGATGGAGAGGACCTTTTGTGGTCCGCACCGTTTATCCGCACGGTGCGGTTGATCTTGAGAACCCTGAAGACGGTACCTTATTTAAGGTAAATGGGCATCGACTAAAACCGTTCTTCACTGCGGATCCTTCGGAGGAGCTCCTGTTTTTGCAGGAGCCGCTTTACACTGATTGATCTTCCTCCGCTTTCACCCCCAAACTTTGTTTCCCAAGGACACTATTTCAAATAAGTTTGGGGGTGTGTATATCATTTGTATGTACATTTCCAAAACACCATAAAAATAAGATAATATAAATAAATAAATAAAAAAAAATAATTTGGACTAAATTGCAAATGTGCAGATTAATAGCTGCATTTACGAATAAAACCCTCACCCTTGAGGGTGTTTTTTGTAAATCACCCCTTTCCCCCTATATAATGAACCCGAGCCCTCCTGCCCTCACACCCTAAATATTTCATCTTCAGCAAACCCTAGCCGCCACCTCCTGTCCCCTCCAGAAAAATTTCGCCAAGCTTCCACCAGACTGCCGCGCAACCGCCGCATCCGCCGCCCCCCGCCGCGCAACCGCCGCCGATCTGCCTCGTCACCCCCTGAAATTTTCAGGGGAGGTAAACCTGAACCCATACTCTTTGTTTCTGCATAGACTTTTTTCTGTAACATTGTGATGGCCCATAAAATGCAGTACGAGAGAGATTTTTCACCGGTGTTCGCACACGAGATCTATGGTTCATACTTCCCACACGAAATTGCACAGAGGGGATGGAATTTCCTCCTCTATAACCATGGATCTGCATTTGCTGTCCCTAGCTTAGTTACCCAATTTTATGAGTCAATGGAAGAGAATAGCCTAGACAACTTAGGTTATATTAAACTGATTTGGGGAAATAATGAAATTCGCATTGATAGGGATATGATACACGAGGTTACACTGATACCACGTGTACCGGCACACGAACAACCCCTTCGCTTTGAAGATTATATTCCTTTAATGGGTAATGACTGTGCGCGAGAACCGCGCAAGGGGATCCAAGCACGGACCCTCTTCGCAAATGTTTTAACTGTGTGCCGGTGGGCACAAAACAATATTTTTGGAAGTTCTCACAATACAACCTTTTTCACCCCTTCCTTACATGTCGTTCATACTTTAATGACGAAAAACCCTAGATTCGACATGTGCACAGTTTTACTATACTCCATAGGTTCGGGTAAACTAAGTAGTGTATATCCATGTCCCATGCTCGTGACCCAACTCTGCCGTTATTTCCTCCCAGCCGAGGAATTTGACTCTTATTTGACAGAAGGTACCGTAGTTCGACCACTTTTAGAGGGCGTCTCGTCGTCTTACTCTAGACTGACGGATATTTGGACACGGACGGAGCCGGGAGAAAACATACCTGCACACACCCCCAACTCGAGCTCGACTTCGAGCGGAGAAGAGCTAACTCCCCTAGAACATGCGCGATTAATGAGAAGAACAGTGAGGAGATTAGACTCTTTGCGGGATGAGTTTCGGGCAACGGCACAAGAACACGACCGTCAGTTGACGGAGATTGAGAGGGGGATACAAACACTGTTGGCTAGGGGGGAGAGATCACGTTCACGCTCACGAGCGCGACGTGGGGCCGGCCAGTGAGGGCACTGCTTTGCTCAAGTTTGGGGGTATTAGAGGTGATGTATATAGTTATCCTTGCATTGCATATTGTATATATCTTTGTTTTCCTTTTGCATAGTTATTTCTGCATTGCATTTTTATAAAAAATCATAAAAATTTGAAAATTTGAAAAAAAAAATAAAAAAAATTAGAAAACTAAAAAACCCATAAAAATTGAGAAAATTTCAAAAATTAAAAAATTATTGTATTCAATTTTGGTTAATTGACTTGAGTTGATAAAAAGGTTAACTAGCTAGGAAAAACTAGATCTTAAACTTAGTAAATTAAAAACCCTAAAAATATCCTTCCTTAAAGTTTAACGGTAGAAAGTATATGTCTTTGTAGGTTATCTAGAAATAGGCAAATTTTGTGTTCAGTTCTTGGGCTAAGTCGAAACGAAGGAAAAGTATTAAAACTTTTATTAGAGTATAAGTTTGAAAAATAGTTCCTAGCTTAAGTCTAAATTCTGAAAACATGTACCCTACAAAATGCACAAACACGCACCTTGAAATTTGGATTAGTAGAAGAGACCTTGAAATACTCTTGTCTAACGTCCTTAGCACAATGAAAAAGAAAAAAATGGACACTGGTTTTTGTGATTACTTAAGGCTAAAAAAATATATATATATAGAAAAATATTTAGCAAAGGTGCTACTGCTAAAAGCCTTGGGTGTTGCAAAACTAGGAAGTACGCCTTAAAGTGCTAACGCATCTTGTAATCGGTTGTTGGTACCTCAAGAAGTATTAACAGTCGCATGAAGGATGTGAAAGCGAAGTCTCACAAGTGCTTTGGACAATGGACGGGAGTACGATTGCTTGATTTGAATTTCCAAGTGTAAGGGTGATACTTATACACACGTAGGGATATGTGATTGGAGTTTAGATAAGAGAAAGGAATGAAGAATAGAACTTGTGTCTTTAATAAAGTTGATAGAAATTCCTAAGTGGAGATGGAACTCTAGAAGGAAAACTTAAGAAATGCCGAAAGCTAGGTAATTCTACAGGATATATGTAATCTTAAGTTAAATAATGAGGAAGTGTGAAGAATACGGGTGGATAATTTGCGAGTTAAAAGATAATAGAATTCCTTATTAGAAAACCTGATTGGAAAACAAAAGTCGAAAAACCGAGTTGATAGGATTTTGTGGGTGTAATCAGCTGAAAACCCTCAGGAGACAACACTCCTCCTACTAGGGACACCTAGAGGTTTAACGGCTTGTTGCACGTGCTCAGTGCAATCGCGTTTCCCTGCGAAAATGTGGCTAGGTTAGAATAAACTAATAAATTTTCTCGAGGACGAGCAAAAGGTAAGTTTGGGGGTATTTGTTCACATCATAATATTGCAATTCATACGCCCCATTTTTGTGCAATTTATAAGTAAACAGGTGCTTTTGACGATCGTTTGTTACATGATACAGGATACAGTCTTTTGAAGCAAATACAGTGAAAAAGACAAAGATGATACAGGAAATGGACTTTTGACCAACCAGCACACTGATCCTACTCAAGCCGAGACGAACGTCAAGTGAAACGGTCAAAAAGATCCTTACGAGTTTCACTGAGAATCTGAAGAATAACAAAAAGCCCAACAGAGAAAAGCACAGTGAAAACAGAGAGCCCAAGACAAGATCAACCAAGCACAGAAAGTTGGAGGCCCAACACGACCATAGGGCCGCTGATCCGCGGCCCAAGCCAGTATCTGCCGCGGATCCGCGGCCGTCTAGTGCCCGGGTCGGTGGAAAATTCTTCTGTTGCTGAGACGGTTCTGGTGTTGTGATTTTTAGGGGGTAAATCAGTAAAGTCATGTCTACGAGAGTCTGTAACCCTAGCTTCACTAGTTACTTATAAATTGTAATCTAGATCTAAAAAAAGGTATGCCTCTTTATATTCAATAAAAGTGAGATTTGTTGGAGGAATCAAGAGCATCATCTTCTTCTTGTAAGTCTTTAGTTTATTTAATTCCTGCCTTAGCGTAATTGTTTTACTTGCCCTAGGAATCATTTAATTGCTAGTTAGCTAATTTTTAATCTGTCGTAAGATAACTATTTAAAATATAAAACACAAAAATGTTTCTTAATTATAATTCCCTAATGTGCGAGTAAAAATTCTCGCTCGTTAGGGTTAGGAACAAGGTAGTGAGTGAGAGACGGATGTCTCTCACCTCCTTCAATGTCAACTTATTTTTAAAAAAACGAAACCTTCATGCACACATATACGATCCGCCCCCTGCGGCACCCTACCTACAAGGTAACGATGTTCCGTAGTATAAAAGGCCGGACTTATATGATGTCCATGAAGATCACATCAATGAATAAGAAAAGACGGACAAGGATCTAGAGGAAGAAACTTTGTTTCTTCCCGATCATCCTAATCCCTTTTCCTATTGATTGTTGTGATTTTCCTAAAAGCTTAAATCACGGCATTGAAAGAGGTGAACACATTGATCTCAACACACCTACCTTCGACCTAACCCTAATGAGTTCTTTCTCATCACATAAATTCGTCTTAAACTCAATCGATAAAAACCAAACAACGATTTGAATCAACTCTTTATAACACAAAATCAGAAACTAACACATCCCTGCGGATCGACCCGTATTCACCGGCTAGCTGCGAAGAGACGCCGTTTCTGATTACGGTAAACTACAAATTTTTGGACTAATCAACTAGCGTATACGGTTCTTGACCCATATGATGGGCGATGGATGATCCCACATCCATTAGTGTTTGACATCAAAGATCGTATACGGGTGCTCAGTGGAAATTGGGTACACTGAACATGACTCACCGAGGACTCCTATGTGGTAGAATACCTATCGTCAGATAGCAGTCCTCTGGTGACACTGGTACAGGTTAGTCTGTAGACCTGAGATCGTCATAGAGTCTTATGCGACTCCCACTATGCTTTGATTTCCTCTCTACCACGCTCAAGAAGGGTCGTGCAAGAAGGTGGATTTTGGGTAAAGTCCCGAGTCGTATGTAGGCAATGAGCGATAGGAATGATTTCGTCTCTCCTTGTATTGGGGGTTGATGTTGCGCTATGCTCGATTGGCAATAACTGAAAGTCCCTGGCCAGGGCTGATATGGAGATCTACTGATAAGTGTTATCATTAGTTTCTCGACCTGTTATGAGCCTCACATCGACATGACTTATCACGTTACTAGGGTTTGACGATTTCCACCCCTAGATATGATATGCGACATATCAGACGAAGAGACTGGACTGTACGGTAGTGTTGCTGATAGGCTTCATGGAGACTGTGGACATGCTTGCTTGTTGACCTTCATATCACTCAATACCCGGGTAGCCATTACGTCCAGCTGGTACCGCTGACGGCTTGTAGGTGACTGATATGATCATCACCTACTGCCGGCGTATTGACGAGTCTTTAAAGTCCTACACAGAAGTTTCCTGGTTCAAGCGAAACGAGGTAGGAAACATATGTGATATGTGAGTGGGCCGGATTAAATACGAGTATGTGATACCGTATTGTAATCTGGCAGTCATCTGTTATCAGTTCATTTATATGTGATATAACCAAATTGTCGAATCAAGCATTGATTTGATAATGTGATATTAGACGGTCGTATATAATATAACCGTATTATTAGATCAAGTGTTGATTTAATAATGTAATATAAATTATATGTGATATAATTATTAACTAATATCATTAGCTCACTAATTAATCTTCATTAAATATATATTAATATATATGAGATATATACATATATATATATATATATTAAAATGAAGCATGGCATTTTCTTTTCTATTTTGTGAAAATAGAAATGAGGTGTAAAATGAAGCATAGTTGCAAGCATGGGTTAAATACTTGTTTATTGATTCTTGACTCACTATTCAAGCATGGTTGCAATTTAATATTACATAATTCCATGCTTGAATGAGTGAGGGGTCTTGGCTTAGCTCTCAATTATTCTTGTTCATTCCAAAAGACTTTGCTATTTTTTACTTGCTCATGCTTGCTCTTGCTTCTTCTTCCTCATATTGCTTTTTCTCAAGCATCAACCCTCACATGAGATGTGAATCATGAAGCTTGAGCATAAATTAGTGAGCTCTAAACATCCCCTACTTCATCATCTCACACCTTTTAGCAAATTAGTGTGATGCGTTTCATGCACTAAAGGGTTTAGTGCAATGGTAGCTGAACTAGTAGGAGCTTTAGGATGGATCAACATTGGCGCGAAGGCTACGAAGGGAGCTTGTTCAAAGTCTTAAGAGAAGCCTTGTGGAGTCGCGGGACTACTACACGGAGCATATTGAAGAGAAGGACATGGTTCTACCAAGGTATAAACATCTCTCCTTCTCTCTAGTTGACATATCATCTAAAGAAAACCCTAATAAACTAGTTAAGATCTTGTGAGTCTAGCTTAGCAACAAGAAAAATTTGAATTTGGCATGGTAGATACTTCTGCAACCTCATCATAGTGCTAAGGTAGTCCTTCATGGTATCATAGCCTAACTAGAACATCAGGGAAGGTCGTACGAAGTTAAAGAGTTTGATCGGTTTAAAAACCTGGCTTTTTGACATGTTTCTGTCGATTTTTTCAAATGTTGGAATTTTTGAAATTAAAAATATGGAGAAATACGTGCAGGCTTTTATATGGAGCCTCAAGAAATTTTGAGACCTAACTCCTTCAAAGCACCGCGGAACCACCACACAAACCTTGGTTTGGCCGCGGTTCCACCGCCATTTTGAGGAGATGTGGTTCCATTTTTCTTGTGCTGCTCCATGTTTGTATATTGCACTTTCTGGGTATTTTTATCTGTGATTCTCAAGTTGTTGAGTTCTCTGGATTTTGTAAAACTGATCGATATATTTGGCGTCGTATAGATCTTGATGATATATGATACAATTGTTAGAATCCGGCTTATTGGTTTTGTGAAAACTGGTAATGTATATAGTATATTGTGAATCTAGTATGTTAGTCTCGATTAATCGGTTGCCACAAAGTTTTGATTCGGATCAAAACTCCGTCGCAATCGCGTATTGTACGCGAACCTCGCCGGGTAACTCTAGTAGACAGCCGCGCCCCATAGCCGCGACCAAGTGACTGTAGGAGAACCCCGTTGCCAAAAAGCACCCACTCGGGTGCTCGCGGCCACGGTGTTCCGCCTTAGTGCACTTCGTCGCCGACATCGGGGGTGCGGCCATCCACTAAAGTTTCCGATGAGTATTCGATATTGTAGTCAGAAATCTTGTTGAATTACCTGACTAAGATAATTGAAAAGGGTTTTCAATTTAAGACTAAAATACAAGGTTTACAGTTTAGGCATGAAATCCGGAATATGCGATATTCCGGGTTTATGATGTCTAAGGATATACGGATTCTAATTATTATAGTTTTATAATTTCTTTTCTGCGACCGTAAGTGTAATATGTGGGTATCCCAATCTCATTGCTACATGTCAACCTGTTTCGGAATACACATATTTACTTACATTGATGATATGTGATGTCATGTGATGTTGATATGTCTTATTGGATCGTCGTTAAAGAATAGCCGGGGTTTTTATGTGAGATCTTTTTCATTCATGTAAAATTCATTGTATGTAATATTCTTTTATTGGGGCACTTCCGGGGTGAGGATGATGTCACTATTGTTGTATATTATTTACTTTTCCGCATTAGGATAGACCCAAGGTGGGGAGCACAAGTAACCGGGTTCTAAAGTCCAGTGGGAGACCATCTCAAGGAGTTGAGACCGGGTCTCCTAACTCTAGAATTGGCAGGGTTACTTGCCGCTCTCGTAGGGGTCTATGGGATGTGGGTTTGGCTATTCTTCACGACCGTGGAATCCGTGTTTTACATTACTGGCTAAATTTAAAACACGGACATCCTAGTATATCCAATATTTCATATGTTTATCTTCTGCTGCTGTGTTCTGTGATGTTGATCATATAACTACGTGAGACGAATGTAATATTATATATAAGATATATATTAAACGTTGCTTATGTTTTGCACCCACGCTAGTCCAGCCCCCGCTCTGCCGGTAGTTAAGTAACCTAACGGTGCATGACGGGGCCCCGTGGCGAATGCGGATGGCATAAGCGTACATTCTATTTTTGTTTCATTTCATTTCTTCTGTGATGTTTAGGGAAACATTAATTGATGGGACTTCATTAAAAAGATTAATGAAAGAAAAGAAACCTAAAGATGTTGTAGAATCAAATTTTCAAAAAGGGTAGCTCTAGTTTTTGATTTGCATAGAGGTATTCCTTGTAGAATATCCAGCACTTTATTCAATAAGGAAATAACCGAGATCCCTTCACCGGGAGTGAGCTCTTTAGAAAAACTAGCAAATGCTACAAAACACTCGGTTTAGTTTTTGATTGCTTCTATAGTTCTTGCTTTGCATAACGGTATTCCTTGTAGAATATCCAGCACCTTATTCGATAAGGAAAGAGCCGAGATCCCTTTACCGGGAGTGACCTCTTTAGCGAAACTAGAAAAGCCTCAAAAACACTCCTTTTCAAAATCACTAGTTTCTACAACGATATCAAGTTCATTACGCTCATGGTTTTTCTGAAAAAACCTGCGTAGCCCTCAGTCATTTCAGATAGGTACTATTTAGTATTCGTGCTACGTTTGTTGGCTTTCGTCAAGGCGTAGTGTGTGGTAGCTAATTAGTGCTTATCTGCTAAAGCATGAGATGCGATTGGATTAGGGTAGTCGTACGACTTTGTTGGCTTTCGTCAAGGGTCGTGCGGGTGGGTTTAATTCAATCAAGAAATGTACGGGTTGAGCTTGACTAGCGTCCTTTGGTTTGTTGGTTTTCATCAAGGACATAGGATGCTGGGGGTAAGAGCGTTATCGGGAATTTCAAGTATTGAAATTTGCAATGAGATTGCATACCTCCTATGAGATAGTTGGATCCCAATACCCACTGCAAGTAAGAGTTACTCCTGGGAGAATTTTACACATTACAATTAGCCGATCAAGTAGGTGTCTAGAAAGGTGTCAACGGGGTTACGCCTTTGGGAAAACGAAGTTTATTTTAATTAGGTCCGTACGAAAGCACGGGGAACCTCCCCCAAAGTACCGGCACTGGTCTGGATGAAAGATTGGCGAACTTGTACGGTGTAATTAATCCCGGCAAGTCTTTCCTTTAAGGGTTTGAAGGAAGATTTGACTAAAACAGTGGGAGCCATCCTGATTAGATATATTAATAACCAATCTAATCTTGCAAGAGGATACGCTAGAGTATTTTCTTCTCTCTCTCTCTCCAGGTAGCGACCATGTCATGCTTTAATCAAGATAAATAATACGGATGTATTGACCGGACCCGCTTGTTATACTGTGCTAGAGAATGTTGGTTCCGCTCCAACTTATAATTGTTATAAGACAGAGCAGGAAATTGGGGATTAGCAGAAACCCGTGCCACCCAAACGAAGAAAAGTACATGCTGATGCATCTTCTTCGGGTGTGTTCATTACCGAGAACTGTTCACAGTATCCTCTACGTCCTGGGTATGTGATACCGGATCAGGATCCCAGATATGTAATATGTTACATGGGCTGTAGAAAGGTAGAGAACTAAGAACGGGTGATAAGTTTCAAGAGTTGGAAATGGTGCAAAGTGTTGCAGCCAAATTTGTTGGCAGTTATCACCCTGTATTACCGAATACATTGATTCTGAATAAATGTTATTAGATACCGAACCTGATATACAACATCATATCAGTTTCTTTATTAGTAAAGAAGGATATAATTTTGTACTATTAGATAATGTTTTGAACATTTCCTATATCAAAAGTTGATTGGTTCAGGCATGTTATCTAAAAGCATAGATATTCTAAATCAAACTACAGTTCTTAACGTACAGAACACACACAAGAGGAAGAGTTCAAAAATGAACAAATCCTTCTTGAGGTATTGTAGACTAGGTCATATCAATGCTACCCGACTAGCTCAAGTTACATAAAGATGCATATTTAAATCAGTTTGGATTTACATCTTGTGAAACTTGCCAGTCATGTTAGAAAAATAAAATGACCATAGCTCTGTTTATTAGAAACAGAGAAAGAGTTATTGAACTCTTGGGATTGATACATGATGATGTATGTGGGTCCCCTGTCTACACATGCCAGTACTGGTTCTTTATACTTCATTACATTCGCTGATTATCTCTCAAGATTCGAACATATGTTCCTGTTGAATCACAAGTCTGAACCTTTTGAGAAATTCAATAAATGCAAGTTAGAAGTAGAGAACCAAAAAGGGTATAAGTATTATGTTCTATGATGAGATCAGGGAGGAGAATACTTGAGCACGGAGATCCTGGATTATTCTAAAGGAGAATGAGATTCTTTCTCAGCATTACTCCTCCGTATACACCACAGCACGATGGTATATCGGGGCGGAGCAAATCGCACCCTATGTGATATGGTGTGCTCTATGATGAGTACTACTGAGTAGCCTATTTCCTTTTGGGAGTTATGCACTTGAGAAGTTGTTAGTTGTATGTATGCCCTAGAGGCCAGTATTGTACAGATGATGTATATTATATTGGATGCTTGGACATATATAGAGATGACTTTCTTGCTCGATATGATAGTATGCTATCTGGTTGCTCTTTATCTTAACATGTATACTTGTCTCTTTATACTGTCTTAGAGTTACATGTTGGTAAAGCCCTTAGGATATGTACTTGACTACCTGGACTATGATGCGGATCATACTAATGTGGACATAGTAGTCCATAAGTACATCCTTCAAGGTCCCTAGTCGTAGGTGTATCGAGACGGGGCATCGATATACCAGTGTAGACTAGCGTATACTCTTCTCGACCCATGAGATGGGCGATGGATGATCCCATATCCATTGGTGTTTGACATCAGAGACGGTATACGGGTGCTCAGTGGAGACTGGGTACGCTGGACGGACTCGCCGAGAACTCCCAGATGGTATTATACCTCATGTCAGTTGGCAGTTCTCAGGTGACACTTGTGCAGGTTAGTCTGTCGACCCGAGATCGTCATAGAGTCATGTGTGATTCCTACTGTGCTTTGATTTTCACCTTACCGCGTCCATGAGGGCGTGCAAAACGGTGGTTTTTTGGGTACAGTCCCGAGTCGCATGGAGGCAATGAGCGATAGGAGGGGTTTCGTCTCCCGGTATTGGGGGTTGATGTTGCACTGTGCTCGATTGGCCGTAACAGGGAAGTCCCTGGCCAGGGCTGATTAGAGATTTACTGGTAAGTGTTACCAGTAGTTTCTCGACCCGTTATGAGCCTTACATCGGCACGAGTTATCGGTTATTGGGGTCTGACGTTTACCACCTCTAGACTTGATATGCGACATATCAGACGAGGAGACTGGACTGTACGGTAGTGTTGCCGGTTGGCTCAACGGGAGTTGTAGCAGGTTCGCTTGTTTTCTTCTGATCGCTCAATACCCGGGTGGCCGTTACGTTTAGCTGACCGCTTGCGGCTTGGGGGTGCTTGATATGATCATCACCCGCTGCCGGCGTATTGACGAGTCTTAGAGTCCCATAAAGGAGTTACCAAGGCCAGGCGAAACGTTGTGGTGCGCGTATGCGATATACGCATGGACCCGGTTAAAATGCGTGTATAGGATACCGTATATTGATCGGGCGGCTTGCTTTTGGTGGGGTCGTATGTGATATGGCCGGATTGATAAATCAAGTGTTGATTTATCATTTAACCATTAGTTTTCTCACTTGAAATCTTTTCTTGTACATGATGGATGTATGCATGCATGTATGCTTTCTTTCTTTTTAGATTCATGCACACATGGATGTGCATACACACATACATACATGCATCATCCTTCATGGTTGCTTATACATAGAAAATGGTGGCAATATAAGACTCACACCTTGGTTATTTATATGGATTATTGTTTATATTTGTGTTAAAAACAAAATGGAAAAGGAAAGGATAATTCATGGCTAGTTTCTACATCCTTCTTTGACCTAACCATGTTCACCTACCCTTAACCATGGATTAAACTTTCCTTCTATGTTTTAAACTCAAATTAAATAATATCTTTATCATTTAACCATGGTTGGAGATGAGAAGAGGAAAATATATATACATATATTTTCTATTTTTCTTTGATCAGTTAATCTTTTCTCTTCTTCTTAAAAAAAGCCATCACACTTACCAGTAAATCTCTAATCAGCCCTGGCCAGGGACTTCCCTGTTACGGCCAATCGAGCACAGTGCAACATCAACCCCCAATACCGGGAGAGACGAAACCCCTCCTATCGCTCATTGCCTCCATGCGACTCGGGACTGTACCCAAAAACCACCGTTTTGCACGCCCTCATGGACGCGGTAAGGTGAAAATCAAAGCACAGTAGGAATCACACAAGACTCTATGACGATCTCGGGTCGACAGACTAACCTGCACAAGTGTCACCTGAGAACTGCCATCTGACGTGAGGTATAATACCATCTGGGAGTTCTCGGCGAGTCCGTCCAGTGTACCCAGTCTCCACTGAGCACCCGTATACCATCTCTGATGTCAAACACCAATGGATATGGGATCATCCATCGCCCATCTCATGGGTCGAGAAGCGTATACGCTAGTTTACACTGGTATATCGATTCCCCGTCTCGATACACCCATGACTAGGGACCTTGAAGGATGTACTTATGGACTACCATGTCCCCACTAGTATGATCCGCATCATAGTCCAGGTAGTCAAGTACACATCCTAAGGGCTTTACCAACATGTAACTCTATGACAGTATAAAGAGACAAGTATACATGTTAAGATAAAGAGCAACCAGATAGCATACTA
Source organism: Agapanthus africanus (assembly GCA_030015575.1). Taxonomy (NCBI): domain Eukaryota; kingdom Viridiplantae; phylum Streptophyta; class Magnoliopsida; order Asparagales; family Amaryllidaceae; genus Agapanthus; species Agapanthus africanus. The sequence goes on along the minus strand of JASDDO010000016.1, from coordinate 126,983,133 downwards.
TCATATCGAGCAAGAAAGTCATCTCTATATATGTCCAAGCATCCAATATAATATACATCATCTGTACAATACAGGCCTCTAGGGCATACATACAACTAACAATCTCCCACTTGCACTAGGGCCAGCTGCTGTAGTATCGCATACCGAGCATCCCGAAGAGTCTCTCAAACTGTGTCTGGGGAATGGCCTTCGTGAGTGGATCCGCTGTGTTATTCTTCGTGTCAACCCTCATAACCTCGATCTCCCGGCGATCAACTATCTTCCGGATCAGGTGATACCGCCTCAGAATATACCTGGATCGCTGATGGGACCTGGGTTCCTTGGCCAAAGCCACCGCTCCATTGTTATCGCAATACAAAGGTATTGGATGCTCAATGGATGGAACCATTCCAAGTTCAGTAATGAACTTCTTGATCCAGACAGCCTCTTTGGCAGCATCGTTGGCAGCGATGTATTCCGCCTCCATCGTCGAGTCTGCCACGGTTTCCTGCTTGGAACTCTTCCAGCTAACCGTCCCTCCGTAAAGGGTAAAGACAAATCCCGACTGCGACTTAGAGTCGTCCTTATCACTCTGGAAGCTTGAATCGGTAAAGGACTCCACTTGGAGTTCTCCGTTACCATACACCAAGAGCATCTCCTTAGTCCTTCGTAACTACTTGAGAATGCTCTTCACAGCGGTCCAGTGATTCTCTCCAGGATCAGCTTGATACCTGCTCACTACACTTAGTGAGTATGCTACATCGGGTCTGGTATATAGCATCGCGTACATGATAGAGCCTACAGCCGAAGCATAGGGTATCCCTTGCATGCGAGCTCTCTCCAAATCAGTCTTGGGAGACATCTCTTTGGAGAGAGTGACTCCAGAGATCGTGGATAAGTTCCCACGCTTGGATTCTTCCATACTAAACCTCTTTAGTATGGTGTCAATGTACCTGGATTGGGACAATCCCAATATCCTTTTGGATCTATCTCTATAGATCCTAATTCCCAATAAGCAGAAGGCATCACCAAGATCTTTCATTGAGAATCTTTGCGATAAGAAGGGCTTGACCGATTGCAGCATAGGAATGTCAGTTTCTATCAAGTGTATGTCATCCACGTACAATACGAGGAAGACAACCTTACTCTCTGCTACCTTCTTGTAAATACAAGGTTCATCTACGTATTTGACGAAATCAAACTCTTTGATAACGACGTCAAAGCAGATGTTCCAACTCCGCGATGCTTGCTTTAATCCATAAATGGATTTAAGCAGCTTGCACACCTTCCCGCTGCTCCCACTATCTACGAAGCCATCTGGCTGAGTCATGTACACGCACTATTCTAAATCACCGTTTAGAAAGGCGGTCTTAACATCCATTTTCCAGATTTCGTAGTCATGATATGCAGCGATGACAAGCATGATCCGGATGGATTTAAGCATAGCCACTGGAGAAAAGGTCTCGTCATAGTCCACACCTGGTCTTTGACGAAAACCCTTTGCAACAAGTCTAGCTTTGAAAGTCTCCACTTTCCTATCTACACCAAGGTTTTTCTTGAAGATCCACTTGCTCCCAATGGGTTTTACCCCTTCAGGAGCAACTTCCAAAGTCTATACTTTGTTGGTGTACATGGATTCCATCTCGGACCGCATTGCATCCAGCCATTTCACTGAGTCCCCACTCGTGATGGCCTGCTCGAAGCTAGTTGGGTCATCATCCTCCATGATGCAATCCTCGCTCCCACCATCCATGAGAAAACCGTAGTATCTCTCAGGTGGGTGAGAAACCCTACTAGATCGGCGGAGTGGTTGGGGTTCATCGGGAACTACGGAATCCTCTGGTTCCACCAGATCTTCAGTTGCAGCTTTTGTAGCTGGAACCTCTTCCAGTTCTACCTCATGTCCACTGATCTCTTTTGCAAGAAATTCCTTTTCTAAAAAGGTGGCATGCCGAGAAACAAATACACTTTGTACCTCAGTGTGGTAGAAGATATACCCTTGTGAATTCTTGGGATATCCTGCAAATTTGCATAGAACAGACCGTGCCTCGAGTTTGTCCGGATTTTGTCGTTTGACATAGGCTGGACAACCCCATATCTTAACATAGTTAAGACATGGTCTCTTCCCTTTCCATATCTCATATGGAGTGGTAGGCACAGATTTGGTGGGGACCATATTCAGTAGATGTATGGCTGTCTCTAGCGCATACCCCCAGAAGGAAATAGGTAACTCAGCTGTGCTCATCATAGAGCGCACCATATCTAATAGGGTGCGGTTCCTCCGTTCTGATATACCGTTGTGCTGTGGTGTATATGGAGGAGTCAGCTGAGAGAGAATCCCATTCTCTTTTAGGAAATCCAGGAATTCAGTCCTCAAGTATTCACCTTCTCGATCGGATCGAAGGATTTTAATACTTTTTCTTGTTTGGTTCCCGACTTCTTGTTTATATTCTCTAAATTTCTCAAAAGCTTCAGACTTGTGTCTTATCAAGAACACATGTCCGTATCTTGAGAGATCGTCAGTGAATGTAATGAAGTACGAAGAACCATCCCTGGCATGTGTAGACATGGGACCGCATACATCACTATGTATCAGTCCCAAGAGTTCGGTAACTCTTTCTCCGTGTCCCGTAAACGGAGTTTTGGTCATCTTGCCTTTGAGACATGACTGGCAAGTGTTATAAGATGAAAATTCGAACGGTTTCAAATATCCATCCTTATGCAACTTAGCTAGTCGTGTCGCATTGATGTGACCTAGTCTACAATGCCACAAGAAGGATTCGTTCAGTTCTGAACTCTTCCTCTTGTGTGTGTTTGTTATGCTCAGAACTGTTGATTGATTTAGAACATAAATGCCATTGCAAAACGTGCCTGATCCAACCAACTTTTGGTTACGGAAAATGTTCATAAAATTATCCTGTAATACAAAATTATATCCCTCTTTACTCAACAAAGAAACCGATATAATGTTGCATATCAGGTTCGGCATGTAATAGCATTCATTCAGAATCAATGTATTACCAGTTGGTAATACTAGGTGATATTCCCCGACGGTCTTAGCTGCAACAATTGCACCATTTCCAACCCTTATGTCTTTATCACCTTCTCCAAGTTCTCTACCATTCTTAAGCCCATGTAACTGATTACATATATGGGATCCTGATCCGGTATCTAATACCCAGGACGTAGGGCAAATGGAGAAACAGTTCTCTGTAACGAACACACCCGAAGAAAATGCATCATCATGTACTTTCTTCATTCGGGTGGCATGGGAATCCTGGTATTCCCCTATGTCATGTTCAGTCCTATAACTCTTATAAGATAGAACGGAACCAATGTTCCCCAGCACAGTATAACATGCGGGTTCGGTCAATACATCCATATTATTATCTTGATTAAGACATCACATGGTCGCTACCTGGAGAGAGAGAGAAGAAAACACTTTAGCGTATGCTCTTGCAAGATCAGATTGGTTATTATTTTATCTAATCAGGATAGCTCCCACTGTTTTTATCAAATCTTCCTTCAAACCCTAAAAGGAAAGACTAGCCGGGATTAATTACACCCTACAACTTCGCCGATCTTTCAGCCAGGCCAGTGTCGGTACTTTGAGGGAGGTTCCCCGTGCTTTCGCACGGACCTAATTAAAGTAAACCTCGTTTTCCCAGAGGCGTAACCCCGTTGACACCTTTCTAGACACCTACTTGATCGGCTAATTGTCCTGTGTAAAACTCTCCCGAGAGTAACAATTACTCGCAGTGGGTATCGGGATCCAACTATCTCATTGCAAATTTCAACACTTGAAATTCCCGATAATATTTTTCCCCTAACGTGCTATGACCTTGACGAAAGCCAACAAACCATAACCCGCAAGTCAAGTTCAACCCGTACATTTCTTGACTGAATTAAACCCACCCGCACGACCCTTGACAAAAGCCAACAAAGCCGTACGACTACCCTATTCCAGTCGCATCATATGCAACAGATAAGCAGCATATAGCTACCGCACACTACACCTTGACGAAAGCCAACAAATGTAGCACGAATACTATATACAACTTATCTGAAATGAGGGAGGGCTACGACAGGTTTTTCTGAAAACCTATTGCGTAATGAACTTGATATCGTTGTAAATCGAGCGAATTTTGAAATGGAGTGATTTTGAGGCTTTCATTAGTTTTGCTAAAGAGGTCACTCCCAGTGAAGGGATCTCGGCTCTTTCCCCATCGAATAAGGTGCAGGACATATCATATATATCACTATGCAAAGCAAAACTCCAAAAGCAATCAAAAGTCAAACCGAGTGTTGTAGCATCTGCAAGTTTTGCTAAAGAGGTCACTCCCGGTGAAGGGATCTCGGCTCTTTCCCCATCGAATAAGGTGCAGGGTATATCATATATACCGCTATGCAAAGCAAGACTGTAGCTGCCCTTTTATTTGAAAATTTGATTCTACAACATCTTTTAGGTTTCTTTTCTTTCATTAATCACATTAATTAAGTCCCATCATTTAAGTCACCTAAACATCATAGATAAATACGACGTACACTTATGCCATCCGCATTTGCCTCGATGTCCCCTCGTGCACCGTTAGGTTAGGTAACTAACGACAGTGCATGGCAGGGCTAGTGCGGGTGCAAAACATAAGTAACGTCTATATAATATATCATATATACTATATACTGTATCCATCACAACATATCAAATGATCACATCACAGATATCGCAGCAGAAACATAGATATAATGTGGGACATACTAGGACGTCCGTATTTAGTATTTAGCCAATAATAGAAAATATGGATTCCACAGTCGCGATGAATAGCCAAGCCCACACCCTGGACCCCTACGAGAGCGGCAAGCGACCCTACCAATTCTGGAGTTTAGAAGACCCGGTCTCGACTCCTCGAGATGGCCTCCCACTGAACCCCAGAACCCGGTCACCTGTGCTCCCCTCCTTGGGTCCATCCTAATGCGTAAAAGTAAATAATATACAACACCGGTGACATCAACCTCAACCCGGAAGTGCCAGAAATAAAAGAATATTATATTACATTTGAATTTACATGAATGAAAATATAAAACTCTCATCTCACATAAAACCCCCCGGCTATTCAATCGCGACAATCCTACACATAATATCTCAGCAGCACATAATATCTCATATCATCAACGTAAGTAAGTATGCATACACCGATTGTCGTCGACGTATAGCAACGACAATCGGCAATACCACTACATACTACGCTTACGGTCACAGAAAAGAATGTGTAAAACTGCAATATCTGGAATCCACATTCTCTTTAGATATCATAAATGCGAAATATCACATACTTCGTATTTCATGTCTAGTAATATGAATTCCACACATTGCATCACATTCTAGATAAACGGACAGTATAAAAGTTTTCGAACGATCGATCAAATACCCAAGATTCCCTAAAGCTCAACACTTGAGCGGAGTTCAAAAACCCGGAGTGTGACACAGTAGTAGCGGTCCAGCCATAGAAGGTTCAAGCCAACGCCTCACATGTTGCATGCCGTACTGCCCCAAACCCTAAGGTTCAAAGGGCAGTTCAAGACGGTCATATAATCGAGTTAAGGTTTGTTGTCTTCTAGAGGAAGGGTCCACCACAAAACTTGCACGTATCTCCGAAATATTTAAACCCCGTGAAAAGTGAGAAAATGATACTCATTCGAACAATTCAATACTTTCTAATTTACCCGGAAAGAAAATGAAGTTAAAATTCCGATCGAATCAATAAACTCAAAACCATCCCCAGAACATTCATCACTGAAAACAGATTAAAATTACCCAAAAACATCTACAAGCAGACAAGAACACACTGTATAAAAAATGAAGCCTTAATGGCTCTGTACGGCCGTGGAGCCGCGGCCTAAGCAAGCAATGGCCGCAGTTCCACGGTGGAATTGGCCAATTAGGGATTCATTTTTCACAGTATTTCTTAGAATTCCCTGCTCTATTTTTTACATATTTTAATTCTGAAAATAACCAGGTTCGGAAAAATGTCCAGAGAGGGTTCTAAAAAGCCGTATTTCGGTTCGATCGGAGTTTTTACTTCTCTAAAGTGTCGCCTAATGTTCTAGGTCGGCTCTGATACCAATGTTGGGTTTACCTAGCACCCTATGAAGAGTTTGGAAGCATCACATGTCATAAAGATTGGATTTTTATGGTGCTAAGTAAGCATACAAAGGATCTATCCTAGAAAATCAGGGTTTCTAAAAATTTAAAGACAACAAAGACTAGGGTTTCGAGAGTACAACCTTTGTAGCTCCCTAGGCTAGACTCCTTGACCACTTGAGGGTTGGAGGAAGGTTCTCTTGAGGTCTTCAAGTGTCCATGATGATCCACCCGAAGCTCCTTTATCCAAGCTATCGACTTCACTTTTCCAAGAGAATGAAATGAAGCTAACACTGTAAACAAGTGGGCTAGACTTATTTAGAATGATGTTGTGGTTCTAATTCTCACTTCAAGATCCTATCTTGTTAAGTATTTTGCTCACTACAAAAGTCTAGAGAGCATTGGAGCAAGCTTGATGAAGATGATGGCTTTTTTTATTCTCTTGGAAAAGTGAAGTCGATAGCTTGGACAAAGGAGCTTCGGGTGGATCATCGTGGACACTTGAAGATCTCAAGAGAACCTTCCTGCAACCGTCAAGTGGCCAAGGAGTCTAGCGTAGGGAGCTACAAAGGTTGTACTCTCGAAACCCTAGTCTTTGTTGCCTTTAAATTTTTAGAAACCCTAATTTTCTAGGATAGATCCTTTGTATGCTCACTTAGCACCATAAAAATCCAATCTTTGTGACATGTGATGCTTCCAAACTCTTCATAGGGTGCTAGGTAAACCCAACAGAAGTTGCATACCTATTGAATAGGGTTCCAACCAAATCAGTGCCTACCACTCTATATGCGATATGGTATGGGAAGAGCCTATCTCTTAAGAATGTTAAGATTTGGGTTGTCCGGCCTATGTCAAAAGCATGATCCAGACAAGCTCGAGGCAAGGTCAGTTCTGTGGAAGTTTATTCGATATCCCAAGCATTTGCAAAGGAATATTTTCTACCAAACCGAGAAACAAATGTGTTTTATTTCTCGGCATGCCATTTTTTTCCAGTGGAGATGAGGTAGAACTGGAAGGATGTAGGGTTCCTAGGCACTCTTGTGAAGGTTCATAAGGCATCAAACATGCCCGGATAAAAATTTAGACGTGCCGAACAACCCAAAGCTGGGATCTTTTCTAGATTATTAGGGTTAAACATGCAAGATGATAACTTTTATCTAAGTGTGAGGGATTACTACCTTTGTAGTCCGCTCCTTCGCTTCACAAGCTCCGAGTAGAAGTCCCTTTGCCGCGATCCATGATCTCCCGGACTCATGAGAGGCTCCACGACTCGAACGATCCATGCTAGCTTGAAGTGTTCCAAATCTCCGATGATCTACGTCGAAGTTGCAAAGACTCAAGCTATCTCACTCTAAAGAGATGAAAACACTAATCTCATGGGCTAGATGAGATGAGGATGAGAGAGCAGTATTTTTGCTTTCTTTTTAAATCATTTTCTCATATTTATTCATCACATAAAGAATTTCAAGTGAGCTTTTTCAAGAGAGAAGAAGATGATAATGGAAATGATAATAATCATTATTTCTTTTGTGATGAATAGAAAAGAAAACTATATGATTGATATATCAACCATGGTCAAGGATGAGTGGCTAAGAGTTTGTAGAGAATAAACTAGAGTTAGGGTTTGGTTAGGTTAAGTTATGAGTCATGCAAAAATATCAACCATAATATCTTAAGCATGACAAAAACAAAGCTTCTAGAAGGTGCAAGAAGAAGCTAACCCTAATCAAACCCTAATCCCTTTTAATCATCCTAAAACTTGTTTAATAATAAATCATATCATGTCACAATAATATATATCACATATATATTATATATTTGCAACAAAAGAAAATAATACAATTAACATATATCGCATATATATCAATGTATCATCCAGTGAGAAAATGAAATAATAAAGTAAGCCAATATTAGATAATGTAATAATATATCATATATATTATTATACATTAAATCATCGAATCAACACTTGATCCGACGATCCGGTTATATCGAATATTACCGACTAATATATCATGTACCGATTCATCGAATCAACACTTGATCCGATGATCCGGTTCATATCTAAATATCGCGAGAATATAATACGGTATCTCATATCGCATTATTCTCGGTCCTGCATATATCACATATGTGCCTCTACTCCATTTCGCCTGAGCCAAGAAACCTCTGTGTAGGACTCTAAAGAATCGTCAATACGCCGGTAGCAGGTGATGATCATATCAAACACCCACAAGCTGCAAGCGGTCAGCTAAACGTAACAGCCATCCAGGTATTGAGCGATCAGAAGATCAACAAGCTAGCCTGTGCATTCTCCTGTGAATCCAATCAGTAACACTCCCGTACAGTCCGGTCTGTTCGTCTGATATGTCGCATATCAAGTCTAGGGGTGGTAAACGTCAGACCCCAGTAACCGATAAGTCGTGTCGATGTGTGGCTCATAACGGGTCGAGAAACTACTAGTAACATGTACCAGTAAATCTCTATATCAGCCCTGGCCAGGGACTTCCAGTTATAGCTAATCGAACACAGCGCAACATCAACTCCCTATACCGGGAGAGACGAATCCCCTCCTATCGCTCATTGCCTCCATGTTATTCGGGACTGTACCCAAAAGCCACCGTTTTTCACGCCCTCTTGGACGTGGTAAGGTGGAAATCAAAGCACAGTGGGAATCACACAAGACTCTATGACGATCTCGGGTCTTCAGACTACCCTGTACCAGTGTCACCGGAGAACTGCCATCTGACGTATGGTATATCACCATCTGGGAGTTCTCGGCGAGTCCGTCCAGTGTACCCAGTCTCCACTGAGCACCCGTACACCATCTCTGATGTCAAACACCGATGGATATGGGATCATCCATCGCCCATCATATGGGTCAAGATGCGTATACGCTAGTCTACTCTGGTGTATCGATGCCCTGTCTCGATATACCCTCGACTAGGAACAGTTATAGGATGTACTCATCGACTACCGTGGCCCCACTAGTATGATCTCATCATAGTCCCAGTAGTCGAGTACAGATCCTAAGGGCTTTATCAACATGTGAGAGTAAAACAGTAAACCAATACAAGTCAACATGTTAAGATAAAGTGAAACCAAATAGCATACTATCATGACGAGCAAGAAAGTCATCTCTATATATATCCAAGCATCCATTATAATATACATCATATGTACAACAATGGCCTCTAGGGCATATACATAACTAACAATCTCCCACTTGCACTAAGGCCAGCTGCTGTAGTATCTCATACCTAGCATCCCGAATAATCTCTCAAACTGTATCTGGGGAACAGCCTTCGTGAATGGATCCGCAGTGTTGTCCTTCGTATCTACTCTCCTGACCTCGATCTCCCGGCGATCAACTATCTCCCTGATCAGGTGATACCGCCTCAGAATATGTCTGGACTTTTGATGGGACCTGGGTTCCTTGGCTAACGCCACAGCTCCATTATTATCGCAATACAGAGGTATTGGATGCTCAATGGATGGAACCACACCAAGTTCACTAATGAACTTCTTTATCCAGACAGCCTCCTTGGCAGCATCGTTGGCAGCGATGTATTCAGCCTCCATCGTTGAGTCTGCAACGGTATCCTGTTTGGAACTCTTCCAACATACCGCCCTTCCATTGAGGGTAAAGGCAAAACCCGAATGCGACTTAGAGTCGTCCTTATCACTTTGGAAGCTGGAATCGGTAAAGGACACCACCTGGAGTTCTCCGTTACCATACACTAAGAACATCTCCTTAGTCCTTCGTAAGTACTTGAGAATGTTCTTCACTGCTGTCCAATGACTCTCTCCAGAATCTGCTTGATACCGACTCACTACACTTAGTGAGTATGCTACATCGGGTCTGGTACATAGCATCGCATACATGATAGAGCCTACTTCCGAAGCATAGGGTATCCCTTGCATGCGAGCTCTCTCCAAATCAGTCTTGGGAGACATCTCTTTGGAGAGAGTGAGTCCAGAGATCGTGGGTTGGTTCCCACGCTTGGATTCTTCCATACTAAATCTCTTTAGTATGGTGTCAATGTACCTGGATTGGGACAATCCCAATATCCGTTTAGATCTATCTCTATAGATCATGATTCCCAATACGCAGGAGGCATCACATAGATCTTTCATTGAGAATCTCTGTGATAAGAAGAGCTTGACTGATTGCAGCATAGGAATATCATTTCCTATCAAGAGTATGTCATCCACATATAATACGAGGAAGACAACCTTACCCTCTGCTACCTTCTTATAGATGCAAGGTTCATCTATATTTTTGATGAAGTCAAACTCTTTGACTACAACATCAAAACAGATGTTCCAACTCCGCGATGCTTGCTTTAACCCATAAATGGATTTAAGCAGCTTGCACACCTTTCCGCTGCTCCCACTATCTACGAAGCCCTCTGGCTGAGTCATGTACACGCACTCTTCTAAATCACCGTTTAGAAAGGCGGTCTTAACATCCATTTGCCAGATTTCGTAGTCATGGTATGCAGCAATGGCAAGTAAGATCCGGATGGACTTAAGCATAGCCACAGGAGAAAAGGTTTCGTCATAATCCACACCTGGTCGTTGACGAAAACCCTTTGCTACAAGTCTAGCTTTGAAAGTCTCAACTTTTCCATCTACACCAAATTTCCTTTTAAAAATCCACTTGCTCCCAATGGGTTTTACCCCTTCAGGAGCATTTTCCAAAATCCATACTTTATTGGTGTACATGGATTCCATCTCAGATCGCATTGCATCCAGCCATTTCACAGAGTCACCACTCGTGATGGCCTGCTCGAAACTAGTCGGGTCATCATCGTCCATGATACAATCCTCGCTTCCACCATCAATGAGAAAACCCTAGTATCTCTCAGGTGGATGAGAAACCCTACTAGATCGGCGGAGAGGCTGGGGTTCGTCGGGTACTACTGAATCCTCTGGTTCCATTAAATCATCTGCCGTAGTTTGTGTTGCTGGAACCTCTTCCAGTTCTACCTCATTGCCATCAATTTCTTTCATAAGAAAACCCTTTTCTAAAAAGGTGGCATGTCGAGAAACAAACACTTTTTGTTCCTCGGAGTGGTAGAAGATATACCTTCGCGAATGTTTGGGATATCCAATAAACTTACATAAGACAGATCTTGCCTCGAGCTTCTCTGGATTTTGTCTTTTGACATAGGCTGGACAACCCCATATCTTAATATACATAAGAGATGGTCTCTTCCCTTTCCATATCTCATATGGAGTGGTAGGCACTGATTTGGTAGGAACCATATTCAATAGATGTATGGCTGTCTCAAGCGCATACACCCAGAAGGAAATAGGTAACTCAGCCTCGCTCATCATAGAGCGCACCATATCTAATAGGGTGTGATTCCTCCGCTCAGATACACCGTTTTGCTGTGGTGTATAAGGAGGAGTAAGCTGAGAGAGAATCCCATTCTCTTTTAGATAATCTAAAAACTCACCGCTTAAGTATTCACCTCCTCGATCAGATCGAAGAATCTTAATACTTTTGCCCGTTTGGTTCTCTACTTCGTGCTTATATTCTCTGAATTTCTCAAAAGCTTCAGACTTGTGTTTCATCAGAAACACATGTCCGTATCTAGAGAGATCGTCAGTGAATGTAATGAAGTAGGAAGAACCGTTCCTGGCATCCGTAGACATGGGACCGCATACATCACTATGTACCAGTCCTAAGAGTTCGGTAACTCTTTCTCCGTGTCCACTAAACGGAGCTTTGGTCATTTTTCCTTTGAGACATGAATGGCAAGTATCATAAGATGATAATTCGAATGGATTCAAATAACCATCTTTATGTAACTTAGCTAGTCGTGTCGCATTGATATGACCAAGTCTACAATGTCACAAGAAGGATTCGTTCATTTCTGAACTTTTCCTCCTGTGTGTGTTTTGTATATTCAGGACTGTATTCTAATTTAGAATGAATATACCATTATGTAACGAGCCTGATGCAATCAACTTTTGATCTAGGAATATGTTCATAACATTATCCTTTACTACAAAATTATATCCTTCTTTACTTAATAAAGAAACTGATATAATGTTGCACATCATGTTCGGTATATAATAGCACTCATTTAGAATCAGTGTATTACGACTTGGCAATACAAGGTGATATTCGCCAACTGCTTTGGCTGCAACATTTGCACCGTTCTCTACTTGAACGGAATGATCACCTTTTCCCAGTTCTCTACCTTTACGTAGCCCATGTAACTGTTTATATATATGGGATCCTGATCCGGTATCTAATACCCAGGACGTAGGGTGAACTGAGAAACAGTTCTCAATAAGTAACACACCCGAAGAAGATGCATCAACATGCATGTTCTTTTGGGCGGCGTGAGAATCCAGATATTCTCCTGTTTTCTGTTCAGTCTTATAACTCTTATAAGAAAGAACGGGTCCAACGTTCCCCTGCACAGTACAATAATCGGGTTCAGTCAATACATCCATTTTATTATCTTGATTATGGCCTGACATGGTCGCTACCTGGAGAGAGAGAGAAGAAAATTACTTTAGCGTATGCTCTTGCAAGATTAGATTGGTTATTATCTTATCTAATCAGGATGTCTCCCACTGTTTTTATCAAATCTACCTTAAAACCCTAAAAGGTAAGATTAGCCGGGATTAATTACACCCTACAATTTCGTCAATCTTTCAGCCAGATCAGTGTCGGTACTTTGAGGGAGGTTCCCCGTGCTTTCGCACGGACCTAATTAAAGTAAACCTCGTTTTCCCAGAGGCGTAACCCTGTTAACACTTTTCTAGACACCTACTTGAATGACTAATTGTCCTGTGTAAAACTCTCCCAGGAGTAACACTTACTCGCAGTGGGTATCGGGATCCAACTATCTCATAGGAGGTATGCAATCTCATTGTAAATTTCAACACTTGAAATTCCCGATAATATTTTGCCCCCAGCGTCCCATGACCTTGACGAAGGCCAAACTACCCATAGGGCGCTAGTCAAGTTCAACCCGTTCATTTCTTGATTGAATTAAACCCACCCGTACGACCCTTGACGAAGGCCAAACTACGCCGTACGAATACCCTAATCCAATCGCATCGTATGCTAACAGATAAGTACTAGTTAGCTACCGTACACTACGCCTTGACAAAGGCCAAACTACCGTAGCACGAATACTAAGTAGTATTTATCTGAAATGGCGGAGGGCTACGCAGGTTTTCAGAAAAAACCCTGAGCGTATTGAACTTGATATCGTCGTAGAATCATGTAGTTTTTGAAAAGGAGTGTTTTTGAGGCTTTTCTTAGTTTCGCTAAAGGGGTCACTCCCGGTGAAGGGATCGTCGGCCCTTTCCTCATCGAATAAGGTGCAGGATTTATCATATATACCGCTGTGCAAAGCAAAACACTAAAAGCATTCAAAAGACAAACCGCTTTTTGTAGCATCTGCCAGTTTCGCTAAAGAGCTCACTCCCGGTGAAGGGATCGTCGGCTATTTCCCCATCGAATAAGGTGCAGGATATATCATATATATCACTGTGCAAAGCAAAACTGTAGCTACCCCTTTTTATAAAGTTTTGATTCTACAACATCTTTAGGTTTCTTTTCTTTTATTAATCTCATTAATAAAAATCCCATCAGCTTATGCTTCCTAAGCATCACAGAAGAAACGAAAGCAGTAATATTTATATATCAGCATATATATATAGTATAAGCATTCGTCTCAGGCAGTAATATGATCTCATCACAGAACATTGCAGCAGAAGAACATATATGAAATATTGGATATACTAGGATGTCCGTGTTTTCAATACGAGCCTGTATAAAACACGGATTCCACGGTCGCGACGAATAGCCAAACCCACATCCCAAGACCCCTACGAGAGCGGCAAGTAGCACTGCCAATTCTAGGGTTAGGAGACCCGGTCTCGACTCCCCGAGATGGCCTCCCACTGGACCCTAGAACCCGGTTACTTGTGCTCCCCTCCTTGGGTCTACCTAATGCGGAAAAGTAAATAATATACACAGGTGACAGCAACCTCAACCTGGAAGTGCCCCAAATAAAAGAATATTACATTACAAATGAATTTTACATGAATGAAAATAAAAACCCTCATCTCACATAAAACCCTCGGCTATTCAGAACGCGACGATCCAATATAACATATCACAGCAACACATAATATCTCATATCATCAATGTAAGTAAATATGCGCATCCTAATTGTGGTTGACATATAGCAACGAAACCGGCGATAGTACATATTACACTTACGGTCACAGAAAAGAAAGTGTAAAACTACAATATTTGGAATTCACAATCACTTTAGACATCATAAATCCGAAATATCACATACTCCGCATTTCATGCCTTACTCTATGAATTCCACATATTGTATCACATTCCAGATAAATAGACAGTATTAAACTTTCTGAACAGATAACCAAATACCCAAAATTTCCCAAAGTGCTCAACTCTTGAGCGGAGTTCAAATAATCCCAGAATATGTCAAAGTACCAGTGATCCAGCCGTAGAAGGGTCAAGCCAACGCCTCACATGTGGCACGCCGTACTGCCCCAAACCCAAAGGTTCAAAAGGCAGTTCAAGACGGTCATATAATCGAGTTAAGGTTTGTTGTCTTCTAGAGGGTCCACCGCTTATCTTGTACAATTTTTCCGAAAGATTTATACCCGATAAAAATTCAACACTTGAAAGTTTGCCGTACCGGGAAACAGTGAGTTAATGATATCCGTTCAAATAGTTTAACAGTTTCTAAATATCCGGAAAGAAATACGAATTTAAAATTTCGATCGAGTCTACTATTACAAAACAAACCCCAGATCACTCAACTTTTGAGTCAATATAAAAATACCAGAAACTATAAAACCACAAATAAAGAATTACTGTGCAAAAAACAAAGTCCAATTAAACAATAAGGCCGCGGAACCGCGGCCTAAGCAGGCAATTGCCGCGATTCCGCGGTCGTTTGTACGGATCACAATCTCGAATTTCACAGTTATTCTTATTTTTTTCTGCTGTATTTTTTAGGTATTTTTAATTCAGAAAAAATCCAGATTTTAAAAAATTTCCAGAGAGGGGGTAAATTTTATCGGTTCGGGTTCGATCGGAGTTTTAATTTCGTAAACACATCGCCTAATGCTCTAGCTAGTCTCTGATACCACTGTAGGGTTCCTAGGCACTCTTGTGAAGGTTCATAAGACATCAAATATGCTCGGATAAAAATTTAGATGTGCCGAACAACCCAAAGCCGGGATCTTTGCTAGATTATTAGGGTTAAACATGCAAGATGATAACTTTTATCTAAGTGTGAGGGATTACAACCTTTGTAGTCCGCTCCTTTGCTTCACAAGCTCCGAGTAGAAGTCCCTTTGCCGCGATCCACGATCTCCTGGACTCATGAGAGGTTCCACGACTCGAACGATCCATGCTAGCTTGAAGTGTTCCAAATCTCCGATAATCTACGTCGAAGTTGCAAAGACTCAAGCTATCTCACTCTAAAGAGATGAACACACTAATCTCATGGGCTAGATGAGATGATGATGAGAGAGTAGTATTTTTGCTTTCTTTTTAAATCATTTTCTCATATTTATTCATCACATAAAGAATTTCAAGTGAGCTTTTTCAAGAGAGAAGAAGATGATAATGGAAATGATTATAATCATTATTTCTTTTGTGATGAATAGAAAAGAAAACTATATGATTGATATATCAACCATGGTCAAGGATGAGTGGCTAAGAGTTTGTAGAGAATAAACTAGAGTTAGGGTTTGGTTAGGTTAAGTTATGAGTCATGCAAAAATATCAACCATAATATCTTAAGCATGACAAAAACAAAGCTTCTAGAAGGTGCAAGAAGAAGCTAACCCTAATCAAACCCTAATCCCTTTTAATCATCCTTAAACATGTTTAATAATAAATCATATCATGTCACAATAATATATATCACATATACATTATATATTTGCAACAAAAGAAAATAATACAATTAATATATATCGCATATATATCAATATATCATCCAGTGAGAAAATGAAATAATAAAGTAAGCCAATATTAGATAATGTAATAATATATCATATATATTATTATACATTAAATCATCGAATCAACACTTGATCCGACGATCCGGCTATATCGAATATTACCGACTAATATATCATGTACCGATTCATCGAATCAACACTTGATCCGATGACCCGGTTCATATCTAAATATCGCGAGAATATAATACGGTATCTCATATCGCATTATTCTCAGTCCTGCACATATCACATATGTGCCTCTACTCCGTTTCGCCTGAGCCAAGAAACCTTTGTGTAGGACTCTAAAGAATCGTCAATACGCCGGTAGCAGGTGATGATCATATCAAACACCCACAAGCTGCAAGCGGTCAGCTAAACGTAACAGCCACCCAGGTATTGAGCGATCAGAAGATCAACAAGCTAGCCTGTGCGTTCTCCTGTGAATCCAATCAGTAAACTCCCGTACAGTCCGGTCTGTTCGTCTGATATGTCGCATATCAAATCTAGGGGTGGTAAACGTCAGACCCCAGTAACCGATAAGTCGTGTCGATGTGTGGCTCATAACGGGTCGAGAAACTACTAGTAACACTTACCAGTAAATCTCTATATCAGCCCTGGCCAGGGACTTCCAATTATAGCCAATCGAACACAGCGCAACATCAACTCCCTATACCGGGAGAGACGAATCCCCTCCTATCGCTCATTGCCTCCATGTGATTCGGGACTGTACCCAAAAGCCACCGTTTTGCATGCCCTCTTGGACGTGGTAAGGTGGAAATCAAAGCACAGTGGGAATCACACAAGACTCTATGACGATCTCGGGTCTTCAGACTACCCTGTACCAGTGTCACCGGAGAACTGCCATCTGACGTGTGGTATATCACCATCTAGGAGTTCTCGGCGAGTCCGTCCAGTGTACCCAGTCTCCACTGAGCACCCGTACACCATCTCTGATGTCAAACACCGATGGATATGGGATCATCCATCGCCCATCATATGGGTCAAGATGCGTATACGCTAGTCTACTCTGGTGTATCGATGCCCTGTCTCGATATACCCTCGACTAGGAACAGTTATAGGATGTACTCATCGACTACCGTGGCCCCACTAGTATGATCTCATCATAGTCCCAGTAGTCGAGTACAGATCCTAAGGGATTTATCTACATGTGAGAGTAAAACAGTAAACCAATACAAGTCAACATGTTAAGATAAAGTGAAACCAAATACCATACTATCATGACGAGCAAGAAAGTCATCTCTATATATATCCAAGCATCCATTATAATATACATCATATGTACAACAATGGCCTCTAGGGCATATACATAACTAACAAAGGAGTTCCAGCTATACAAACTACAGCTGATGATTTGCTAGAACCGAAGGATTCAATAGTTTCCAACGAACCTCATCCTCTCCGCCGATCTTGTAGGGTTCCTCACCCACCTGAGTGATACTTCGGTTTTCTCTATGACAGTGGGAGCGAGGATTGCATCATGAGATGATGACCCAACTAGTTTCAAGCAGGCCATCAGGAGTGATGACTTTGTAAGAATGGCTGGATGCTAAGCGATCTGAGATGGAATCCTTATACACAAACAAAGTATGGACTTTGGTTGCTTTATCTGAAGGGTTAAATCCCCATCAAGAACAAGATATCTTGAGAAGATTACTTGGTGCACATGGAAAAGTTGAGACCATCAAAGCTTTGCTTAAGTCCATCCAGATCATACTTGTCACTGCTACATACCATGACTACGATATCTGGCGGTTGTGTGTCATGACTGCTTAGAAAAGAGCGTCTATAAGTACACAGCCGGAGGGCTACGTAGACAGTGGGAGCAGCGGAAATGTGTGCGAGTTGTTTTATGAGATAAATCAGGCATCGCAGAGTTGGAACGTCTGTTTTGATGTGGTAGTCAAAGAGTTTGACTTCATCAAAATGG
The DNA here is from genome assembly GCA_030015575.1 of Agapanthus africanus. Classification (NCBI taxonomy): domain Eukaryota; kingdom Viridiplantae; phylum Streptophyta; class Magnoliopsida; order Asparagales; family Amaryllidaceae; genus Agapanthus; species Agapanthus africanus. Next base: position 126,965,038 of record JASDDO010000016.1, on the reverse strand, counting down.
TAGATGAACCTTGTATATACAAAAAGGTAGTAGGGAGTATTGTGGTGAACCTCGTATTGTATATGGATGACATACTCTTGATAGGAAAGGAGTTTCCTATGCTACGCTCGGTCAATCTCCTCTTATCACAAAGATTCTCCATATAGGACCGAGGTGATACCTCCTAAATCCTGGGTTATGGATCTATGAGATAGATCTATTTGGATATTAGGATTCTTACTAGCTGTAATAAGATGAATGGATCCTAGGGAAAATCACTGGAAAGGTTTCAAGGTGATAAGGACGACTGAATGTCAGTCAAAGGCATTGTCTTCACCATCAGAAGAGGGACGGTATGTTGGAAAAATTCCAAGCTAGATACCATAGCAAACTAGACGATTAAACGCTAGATAAATCGTTACCAAAGATACTACCAAAGAGGCAATCTGGATATATTAGTTCATGAGATGAACTTAGTTCCTACCATTGAGTGACAATGGAGTTATGGCTTTGGCCAAGGAACCCCGTCCCATCTGTAGTCCAGACATATTCTTAGGCAGTATCACCTGATCATGAAGATGGTTGATCTCCAGGAAGATCGAGGTCAGGAGAGTTGACACGAATGATAACGTAGCGGATCCACTCATGAAGGCCACCCCTCAGACGCAATTTGAGAGACTTTTTGGGATGTTGGGTATGAGATACTACAACACATGGCCTTAGTGCAAATGGGAGATTGTTAGATATGTGTATGCCCTAGAAGACATTATTGTACAAACGATGTATATTATAGTGGATACTTGGATATGTATATACTGAGAATACTTTCTTGCTCGACATGATAGTATGCTATCTGGTTACCTTTATCTAAACATGTAGACTTGTATTGTGATACTATCGTGCTCTTGTTAGTTATATGTATGCCCTAGAGGCCATTACTATACATAGGATGTATATTGTAGTGGATGCTGGGACATATATAGGTAGGACTTTCTTGCTCGACATGATAGTACGCTATCTGGTTGCTCTTTATCTTAACATGTATACTTTCTGTCTCTTTGTTACATGTTGATAAAGCCCTTAGGATGTGTACTCGACTTCCAGGACTATGATGTAGATTATACTAGTGGGGCCTGGGTAGTCCATGAGTACATCCTTCAATGTTCCTAGTCGTGGGAATATCGAGACGGGGCTTCGATATTCCAGAGTAGACTAGCATATATCTTCTCGACCCATGTGATGGGCGATGGATGATCCCATATCCATTGGTGTTTGACATCAGAGATGGTATGCGGGTGCTCAGTGGAGGCTGGGTACACTGAACGGACTCACCGAGAACTCCCAGATGGTATTATACCTCACGTCAGATGGCAGTTCTCTGGTGACACTGGTACAGCTTAGTCTGTTGATCCGAGATCGTCATAGAGTCTTGTGTGTCTCCCACTGTGCTTTGATTTCCACCCAACCACGGCTCTACTGAGTTGTGCAAACAGGTAGTTTTTGGGTACAGTCCCGATTCACATGGAGGCAATGAGCGATAGGAGGGGATTCATCTCTCCCGGTATTGGGGGTTGATGTTGCGCTATGCTCGACTGGCCATAACTGAAAATCCCTGGTTAGGGTTGCAGTGATATACTGGTAAGAGTTATAAGTAGTTTCACGCTTGTTATGGACCTTACGTCGGCATGACTTATCAAGCTACTGGGTTCTGACGTTTACCACCCCTAGGCGAGATATGCGACATATGAGACGGACATAACGGACTGTACGGTAAGTGTTACTGGTTGGATTCACAGTAGTGTGAGCGGGCTTGCTCGTTGATCTTCTGATTGCTCAATACCCGGGTGGCCGTTACTTTTAGCAGACCGCTTGCGGCTTGTGGGTGTTTGATATGATCATCACCTATTGCCGGCGTATTGACGAGTCTTTAGAGTCATACACAGAGGTTTCCTGGCTCAAGCGAAACGAAATAGGAGCGCATATGAGATATGTGCGGGACCGAGAATAATATCAGTATGTGATACTGAATTCTATTCTCGCGATTTGCATCATCGGACTGTTATATAAGATATAGCCGGGTTACCGAATCAAATGTTGATTCGATATGATGATGCACTTGATATTAGTCGGTTATATGCAATATGACCGGATCATTAAATCAAGTGTTGATTTAATGATTTAATGTATAATTATATATTAGATATATTACTGTACATTGATTAGTATTGTTCACTTAAGATGGATTTGCTCACTTGATTTGCATAAGTCGTATATGTGATATATTTTTGTGCACTAGTTAGTATCAAGTTTGATGATACATGCAAACTTGGGTGTGTGTATGCTTTAAACCATGTTTAGGTTAATGGTTAGGGTTTCATTTACTTTATTTATTTTGGTTAAAAAACTAAATGGTTGCTTTTGTTCCTTTGCTAGAAGCTTCATGATGCTTCATGCATCTTTGAAAAAGTAACCATTTTGTTTTTATTCCTTAACCTAACCATTTCACCTAAACCTTAGTTTATTCTCTACATTAGTTACCTCACCCATGGTTGCTAAATGATAAGCATCACTTGATTTTCTATTTTTATTATTATTCATTCATTTCTTTTCTTTCTTCTTCTTCTTATTCATGAAGAGAAGAAAACCTTGCTAGAAAATTCCAAGTGATGAATCCAAGTGAGAAATCCAAATCCAAAGTGAACCCACTTCCTATTTCTTCATCCTCTACCACTTGCCATGTTGTATAGGGTGTTTTCTTCAAAAGTTTCATGACCTAATGAAGATGGAGCTTGAGTTTGAGTCGCCTCGACGTAGATCATCTTCGGCATCGAAGTCAACGACCTAGCCCGCCCATTTCTCCGATGAAACCGACGCTAGAGTCCGGGATTCCGATGATCGCAGCGGAGGGATGTCAACATGGAGCTAGAGAAGTGAAGGACCGGATCTACAAAGGTTGTAATCCCTTTCACTTGTTAGAAAAGTTGTTTGCTTGCATTTAATTTCGCCTTACCTCTAGTTAACGATCTAGTATAGGGTTCTTTGGCACATGGAAAAATATGATTTTGGCATGGTTGATCAGTTGTGGAACCTCTTGAGTGTGCCTAGGAACCCTACAGTGGTATCAGAGCCTAGCTAGAGCCTTAGGCGATGCGTAGACGAAGTTAGAAACCAGATCGAACCCCGAAACCCTAGATTTCACCCTTCTCTATACAATTTTTGAAACTGTGGATTTTTCCTAATTAAAAATGCTGAGAAAATAGAGGAGGAAATTCTAAGAATAATGGAAGAAAACGACACCCTAATTCCACTGTAGTGCCGCGGAACCGCGGCCTTAACCTACTTTTTGCGGAGGTTCCACGGCCGTATGTACTGATTAGGGTCTTGGTTTTCTACAGTTATACCAGTAGCTGTTTCCTGTGTTTTCTGGGAATTTTTAATTTATGCTCAACAGTTGAGTTTTCTGGGTTGTTTTGGGGACTCGATGATTCGATCGGATTATTTAACTTTGTTTACTTTATTTTTCCGGGTAATTTTAGAATTTGTTAAAAAGTTCGACCGGATATAAATACCCACTTTTTCCCCTGCCGGGAAATTTCCAAGTGTTGGATTTTTTCCATGGTTTAAGAACGTTCTAAGTAGTTCAAGTAACGCGATGGACCCTCTAGAAGACAACAAACCTTAACTCGATTATGTGACCGTCTTGAACTGCCCTTTGAACCGTAGGGTTTGGGACAGTACGGCGTGCCACATGTGAGGCGTTGGCTTGATCCTTCTACGGCTGGACCGTTGGTACTGTGGCATGAAGTAAATGTTTTAAAACTTATTTCATGTGTTGAGCTGTTTCGGGAAAACTTGGGTGTTTGATTGTTCGATCGGAAAGTTTAACATTTTCTATTTACCTGGAATGTGATACAATATTTGGAATCCACAAGTAGTTATGTGATAACTAATATGAATGCTATAAATCTAGCAGTTTAGTCTCACTTGACCGGTTGCCACGGGATTTTGATGTGATCAAAAGTCCGCCGCAATCATGTTACTGTCACGACCCGAAAGAGCACGTGACTGGCCTTTGAACCATATGAAGTCTATAGGACTCCATCTGATCCAAGTAAGCCAAAAGCCCAGAAATCTAAAACCATTTTAAGAGTAAGTAAAGAAAACTAGTTTAAAGAAGTGAAGGAAAACATGTTTTGAAAATCAAGGTTTTTAAATAACTAAGCCGAATATGCATTTTTAAAATGTGTAACCTTTCCTGAAAATTTCGGCAGAGTTTCCTTTGTAAAAACTGGCCCCGAACGGGGTATATCAAGAATAACATAAATATGCAATGATAAAAAGCATCCCCAAGCGGGAGCTAGCTCTTCGTCAATCGACGGTCACAACCACACAAGCAATAATAATATACAACGCCAAAGGGCGAGGATCAAACTCAAAGAGAAACTCAAACAGCCAGAAAACCGTATTACTACTAGCGCGACTCTAAGGTCGAAATAATACAACACTGTCTCTAAGTCTGAACAATATACAAGTTTTGGTTGATGGAAATTCTAGATACAATAAATAGTACATGAACAATGGCGGTTATGATACAAAAGAACCCACCTACCAACGCAAGTAACCCATATGGAAGCAGTGTGCCAGAAATGCCGCTATGGAATCTGTACGGAAAAAACCTGCAAGAACTGGGGCACAACGGGGGTGAGTTGCCAACTCGTGAATAGAAAATATCTACAAGCAGGAATCGAATGCATGACCCATCCTAGGTCAATACGATCAGATATAAATAAACCTCAATATGAATAAAGCTGAAGCATGCTAAACTGGCAATGTAATCTCTATACATGAGTGTAGTGCCAAGTGCTCGTGCTAGGGCATCAGGTAATAGCATGTCATGAATATGAGGTATGATCAATGTAATCAGATCTGTACACACGTGGATCCCGTCCACTCGTCACCCAATGACAATAACCACCATGCATGTAAATATCATAAATCATGTGCATGGGAATATGAGGATGTAATCCACCCGTGTCCCTCCCGACACGTCAAAATCATGGAACCAGAGTGCCCAGCATCGGCACTCGAAAACATCATGAAAAACTGTGCCCAGCATCGGCACGTAAATCCTCATATATCGGGCTCCGTCAGTCCGGATCGGCCCTCGGGCTCTGTCTGCGGTATCGGCCCTCGGCCCCGGCAGTATGCCCAAACCATCTATCGACTCTGGTCAGTATCCTCCGGATAACCGCCAGGTCCAACCAATCACCGGTAGGTACTCGCCCGCCTCCAGGCTCATTCGGCAAAGCTCATCGATCATCTTGCCGAGGGGAACCATACCGGGCCCACCACGAACCCGCAAACGGAACATCCACTCCTCGAATCGGGTTTCAAGCACACGTCTCAGCACCGAGAAAACGCGTGGTGGACGCATTGAAATATCATATCAATGGTAACCGGGTTTTTAAAGCAATGACATATTCTCTTTTGAAATACCCTCGGTTCCCAAATCCAGAAATATCATAGAAATAACATATCTCGATGCGTACAATCAAAAAGCATGAAGTATGCGACATGTAAAGGAAGGTATGCACATCATCATGTCATGCAAGGATCATATGCTGAATGCAACAGTACTACAGTGTAGTGACATGGCAATTATCGATGATGAAGTGTGTGAGCCGGCAACAGTGTACGTGGAACATACGCATCATCGATAATGGTGCTGGTGTCCTAGCAGCATGAATGAAATACATCAACAACATAAGCGATGCAATGCAAACAGCATGAATGTGCGGAATCGAGTAATCAACGCAACAGTAGAGAACCTGCCCCAATAGATATGTCATGCAACCTTGCCTTTTGAAATAAGACGAACCAGGGCTTTTGGTAAAATAAGGGCTACGGTGGTTTAAGAAAAGATGCATCATTTGAAAATATCCGTATAACCCTTTTGCCTATCTTTAAAATATCCCCGATTCGTTAGTTTGAAATAGGTATGACTCGGTCTAGTCTAATGTCTACTAAGTAATCTAGGCAGGAGGGGTATGAAACCACCTAATCTGAGTCAATGTATATAGATATGATAGTCGGTGATCTCGCCTCAATAACATATCGTAAGATATCCTCGAGTCATGAGTGCGGATCTATCATCAATACCGGCTCGTAGGGTAAATCGTCGTACGGCATCCCAATAACTGGGCAGGGTTCAAAATCACACTATCCATCACGTATCAGGTATCACTTATCATCAGATCGCACAATCTGGGGTACTACTCTAGGTCTAGTACCAATCGACACCATCTATAAAAATATGAATGCGGTAAAGCACATGTCCAAAGGCCCGCTAAAACTATCATATCGCACCTCAAAGACAACTACGTCACATCGCCGATCTCACGGCCTCACATCCCGTATATGAACACATAGTCCCATACCCATGTGTAGATATGCCCACCACGATATGCCCACAGAAATATGAAAGAATGTATGCAAGTATGTGTGTATGTGTGAGTGTGGGTGCAACCACTACTCTAGGGTTCGCACTACTCAACTAATACATCCTTATCATCAATAATCCATTATTACCATCAATAACCCTAAACAACACATAATAAATATATGTGTGTATACGTATTCGTATACACACCACGGACTGCGGGGGTGCTATACGCCATCCACCCGACTTCTCCCCGTAGATATAAATCTACTCACCTTGCTTCTCATGTAACGGTGCCGATGTCGCCATCTTCATCTTCTTTGCCTCAACATCTCGTAGGGTACCTACAAGTATATCAAAATGCTAAAGTACATGAAAACCACATCGGAAACCAAAATAGCACACGCTACTCGTATAGGTAGAAACCTATCGTCTCGCATGTAAACACTATCAATATCCACTTGTCGTTGACGTCCAAACGCCACCCGACAGCAATGAATCACCAAATACCAAAATCCATGCTAAATCAAGTCGTAAATCATACACCAACATAGGAAAATCAACCCAGATTTCACCCTAGATGGAATCAGTCAAAACTAGAAGTACCCTGGGCCAAGAATAGAGGAAATGGGGCCATGCACGCAAAACGAGACAGATCCACCCTGCTCTGGCCACAAATTGCTGCCAGAATGGGAAATTTGGCGGCTGTACGGATGAGTTGGGGGCTAGGGTTTGGGGTGTTGGTTCAATGGTGCCTGCACATCTCACTGTCAAACTTAGTTTTATTTTAGGGGTCTCGGGGTGATAGCAGATTACACAAAACAGTCCCAGATTTCCAGTTTTTTTTTCCGATATCGGTTCCGTAATTCCGTATTCTGTTTTCAATTCCAGGTTTGGGTTCAATATAGCATCACACAAGGGATTCTAAGGTCACTACAATCCTCAATTCCATCTTAAATTTCAGTTTTACCCTAAACCCTAACTTGAATTCTCTAACATCCACAAACATCACAATATCGATACAAAACTAGTATAGATGCACAAGGAATTGAAATACTACTCTATAGGTGCATAAATTACCTCCTTTGGCAACTCAAGAAAATTCTTGAGTTGCTCAAAGTCCACCAAATCCAATCTTGCTAGGTTCAATGTGAAGCTAGTGAGCTCGGGAACATTTTTTGTGAAGTGGAAATGAGGTTTTGGCTTTGTTTTCTTGATGGATCTAGGATTTCAAGAAGAGGGTGAGCGAGGGAGAGGGAGGGCAGCAGCTCTAGAAGAAGAGGGGAGAGAGAAAAGAGATGGGGAAATGATAAAGGAAGAGGTCAAATGTCAAAAGCCACCTACTCTCTCTCTCATCATCACATACCTTTTTCTTTTCCTTTTCTTTTCTTCTCACTCAAATAGTGCTCCCAAAAGAACAACCATGGTAGAAATGCACAATTAACACAAGTGTAACAAGTGTGGAAAATGATATGTGCACATTTTTTGCTAAAAAGTGCTAAAAATCCAATTAGCGATTTTTAATCGCGATTAACACTAAATTAGCATATAACTAGTCTTAAAAACTTTAAAATGGCATAAATCCATAAAATACCCTATTTTAGAATTTTCCAAATTTTTCCAAAATTTTTCCCTATTTATTTGTATTTAATTACACCCGAATATTAAAATATTCATTAAAATAATATTAAATTATAAAAATTCCCGAAAATAATATTTTATTATTTTGGAAATGTTACAATCTACCCCTCTTAAAGAAATTCGGTCCCCGAATTTAAATTAAAAAGCCCCCAAGTACTAAAACATTTCGATACAAATCTCAAGTCGTCGGGGCTCCGAAATCATCAATACATAAAACATCACAGCGCAATGCATGCGCGGGAGTAATGAGCAGATAACCCAAAATCGAAACTCCGTCAAGCATCCACAATCATCGGAGTCATGGTAAAGACACAATGTCAAATCCGATACAAAATCAATATGATAAAAATCAGAACTATGCATGTAGACATCCAATCAATACATGTGAATAGCTGATGTAAATGCATGCCAAATCTTTTAAGTCGCTGTGCGATGCACGTAACACTGCACAGTGGCGGACGATTTTCACAAGAAAATAACTATATACGTATATACCTATATTTTTTGTTTAATAGGTACGTTCCGCCATTTTGAAAACAATTTAGAAGGGTTTCCTGTTTTTACAATGTTCCGTGTCATATCGGACACGTAGGTATATATATATACCGAGACTATAGCTCACTCTTTGGAAATCCCTTCGAACTATCAATGCATGCAAAGTATATCCAGGTACTGTCCTCTGACTAGTCCTGCTCAGTATGAAAACAAATATCCAATATCATAAAAATGTACTGCTCCCAAAGGAATAAATCCCAAAAGTGCACATAACACCACCCTGTGCATCTGGTGCGCACGGAAATCAAAGTCCATATAGGTGCCATACAGGTGCACAAAACAACATCTAGGTGCAACGGTTGTGCACGAAACATTCGCCATAGGCAACGTGTGTGCCTGGCAGTCAAAACAGGTGCATCTGACATGCACGAAGAATCTCGATTTAGTGCATCTGGTGTGCACTAAAATCGTATCTAAAAACATGCGCCCAATATGCGCGAAAATCCAAATCGGTGCACCCATCGTGCACGAATGAAAATCCAAACCCTGCGCACTCAACATGCACGGAATCACGAAATCCAATAGCAACCGCCAAACATGCGTAAGTCAAACCAAAAGCACGGAGTGCAAGAATCAATCATCAATATCAGGGTCAAAATCGATGATATATGATGCGGCTCAATCAAAATCAAGTGTACCGCGATGGAAAATCTTACAACCATGTGCATCGACGTGTACAAATCAAATCAAAATACTAGAAGTGCATGAAAACTATGCTGGAAGCGTAAATCAAATCACCGGCATAAAATAGGCATGAAATCGCAATCAACACCTCAAGAGTAATAACTATGTACCAGGTATAAATACCCAGTAAGTGCAACCATGGTGCACAAAATCAAATATCATGAAACTCGGTCACCAAAACTAAATCACGCAAATAGATCGCCAAAACACCGAAATCCAAAGTGACGGATACGTGATAGTCAAATCACAAAATCACAAATCATAAATACCGTCGTCGGTAGTTCCTCCTTCGAAATCGAGAAGGTGCCGGTGAATCCAATGCTAGTGGCGCAACAAATCTACTTGCCTCTTGCTCGCGGCTGGCGTCCTCTGCCCCTGGTTCCTGATCTTCCCTGTAGATTACCAACCTCGCAATCCTTCGGCTCATCGGCCCGGTCAGGAGTGCTGACAGGAACGATTCCGTCCTGGCACTTCTTTAGTAATCTCTCGGTCAATCCTCACGACCGCTTGCAAAGCAATATGTCTCTGGCGTCGGCCTCTGGTTCTCCGAATGCACATCACACATCTGATCCTGGGTGCAAACGTCATTGCAGCGGTGTCCTGGAAGGAATCCGGCTCAAGGTCTCTGCCGATCTTGCCTATGCCGATCTGTACGGAGGCTGGTACTCTGGCATAATCCTTTCTCGTTCAATGGACATCTATGTCCTCAGCACAGCATTTCCTCGGAAATCGGTCGCATCCCAACGCCCCTGTAAGCATATCAGGCCTCTGGTCTCGACGGGAAGTAATGACAGCTCATCAGCGTCTCGCACGAACCTCTTGTCCCGCTATTCTGTATCATCGTCCATTTCGACATCGCGTCTCTATCTGCGCACCGCAATGTCCTCGGCTACGGTCCATCCGAAGTCCCTCACGCGGACTCGAAATCACAACTCGGTATCTTCCCCTCTCAGTAGAAGATATCTAGCCGAACACGTCCTCAGCGTGCATATCGCATCTCTGATGTCAGCGGAGTGGAACGCCATCTCGTCGAAATCTCGTGCGAACTCTTTACTCCACCTTGCTTCAATATCGACTGATTCGGACTCATCTCATCATGGCTACACGGACTGCGCTCTGACGGCTATGCTCGTATCTGGAGTCTCCCAAGCAGTGTCCCATCACATGATATCCGAAAGATGACGAACCATCCGACCGACTCGTCAGAACCTCATAATCCCCCAAGAGCTCAACATCTCGGGTACAGTTTAATAGTATCGAGTACATGCCACAGCGTCGGTGGTCCAGCCGTAGAAGGGCAAACCCAAGCCTCACTAATGGCGCCGCGGAACCGCCGCAAACCCTAAGGTTCAAGGGCTTTCACACGGTCATTAAGTCGAGTTAGGGTTTCATTCTTCTAGAGGGTCCATAGAATCACCTGCATGTCTTTCCGAATACTTTAAACTTGGAAAATAAGCTCCTGACATTCGATCGTCTCAATCGACTCTCAACGAATCAGCGTGAAGTCGCCTCTAGCTGGAATCAATCTACCTGAAGACCTTACATTGGGGTAAGCGAACGAACCACATGTCCTAGTCATTCATCCTCGGTGACTAGCGACTCACTATCATATCTCTAAGAATGTGCTCAGGCTGCAGTAGCTCCAATCATCTGGGCGATATCTCATTACTCGCAGCAACGACTGGCTCATTCGTCCGTACGCTGAACAGCGCCTCAATCATCCTGAATAAGCGATATCTCAACAATCATCACATCCTGGCTGGCCTCTATCAGTGGCTCAATCCTCTGGTGCCGATCAGCACACCCGGGAAATCTCACAACAGCGATCTGTCAAACGCTCAAGTGCGGAAACACAAATTACGAAGCCTCAAAGCAACCGCATGTCTCTGGAATCACGCCCCGGTCAGCCCTCGTCCCCGACGAGCTCATGCTGACACAACTCGAGCCGTAGCTCACTCTGCCCATGCAATCGCGGCAGCAAAACCACAACCAGTGTCGATGAAGATAGATCATAGGAAGGAATATAATACAGTGCAAGGAAATGTACAACCTAAGGTTTCTTAAGCGGAGTGGCGTGTCGTAAGTACGCCGCGGAACATACCAACGGTACGTCACTCTACTTTAGTCACCTATTCCATCAACCAAGGGTCATCCTACACGACGAAAGTTCGGGTATAACACCCCCTCGACTAAGTCTAAGTTCCGTAAGGTCAAGCCTAAGTTCCGTATATAAATAACTCCCTAGGCTCCACATAGTCAAACTCCGACTCGAACCAAGGTCAACCTAGCGCTCTGATACCAACTTTGTCATGACCCGAAAGAGCACGTGACTGGCCCTTGAACCATATGAAGTCTATAGGACTCCATCTGATCAAAGTAAGCCAAAAGCCCAGAAATCTAAAACCATTTTAAGAGTAAGTAAAGAAAACTGGTTTAAAGAAGTGAAGGAAAACATGTTTTGAAAATCAAGGTTTTTAAATAACTAAGCCGAATATGCATTTTTAAAATGTATAACCTTTCCTGAAAATTTCGGCAGAGTTTCCTCTGTAAAAACTGGCCCCGAATGGGGTATAACAAGAATAACATAAATATGCAATGATAAAAGGCATCACCAAGCGGGAGCTAGCTCTTCGTCAATCGACGGTCACAACCACACAAGCAATAATAATATACAACGCCAAAGGGCGAGGATCAAACTCAAAGAGAAACTCAAACAGCCAGAAAACCGTATTACTACTAGCGCGACTCTAAGGTCGAAATAATACAACACTGTCTCTAAGTCTGAACAATATACAAGTTTTGGTTGATGGAAATTCTAGACACAATAAATAGTACATGAACAATGACGGTTCTGATACAAAAGAACCCACCTACCAACGCAAGTCACCCATATGGAAGCAGTGTGCCAGAAATGCCGCTATGGAATCTGTACGGCAAAAACCTGCAAGAACTGGGGCACAACAGGGGTGAGTTGCCAACTCGTGAATAGAAAATATCTACAAGCAAGAATCGAATGCATGACCCATCCTAGGTCAATATGATCAGATATAAATAAACCTCAATATGAATAAAGCTGAAGCATGCTAAACTGGCAATGTAATCTCTATACATGAGTGTAGTGCCAAGTGCTCGTGCTAGGGCATCAGGTAATAGCATGTCATGAATATGAAGTATGATCAATGTAATCAGATCTGTACACACGTGGATCCCGTCCACTCGTCACCCAATGACAATAACCACCATGCATGTAAATATCATAAATCATGTGCATGGGAATATGAGGATGTAATCCACCCGTGTCCCTCCCGACACGTCAAAATCATGGAACCAGAGTGCCCAGCATCGGCACTCGAAAACATCATGAAAAACTGTGCCCAGCATCGGCACGTAAATTCTCATATATCGGGCTCCGTCAGTCCGGATCGGCCCTCGGGCTCTGTCTGTGGTATCGGCCCTCGGCCCCGGCAGTATGCCCAAACAATCTATCGACTCTGGTCAGTATCCTCCGGATAACCGCCAGGTCCAACCAATCACCGGTAGGTACTCGCCCGTGTCCAGGCTCAATCGGCAAAGCTCATCGATCATCTTGCCGAGGGGAACCATACCGGGCCTACCACGAACCCGCAAACGGAACATCCACTCCTCGAATCGGGTTTCAAGCACACGTCTCAGCACCGAGAAAATGCGTGGTGGACGCACTGAAATATCATATCAAGGGTAACCGGGTTTTTAAAGCAATGACATATTCTCTTTTGAAATACCCTCGGTTCCCAAATCCAGAAATATCATAGAAATAACATATCTCGATGCGTACAATCAAAAAGCATGAAGTATGCGACATGTAAAGGAAGGTATGCACATCATCATGTCATGCAAGGATCATATGCTGAATGCAATAGTACTACAGTGTAGTGACATGGCAATTATCGATGATGAAGTGTGTGAGCCGGCAACAGTGTACGTGGAACATACGCATCATAGATAATGGTGCTGGTGTCCTAGCAGCATGAATGAAATACATCAACAACATAAGCGATGCAATGCAAACAACATGAACGTACGGAATCGAGTAATCAACGCAACAGTAGAGAACCTGCCCCAATAGATATGTCATGCAACCTTGCCTTTTGAAATAAGACGAACCAGGGCTTTTGGTAAAATAAGGGCTACAGTGTTTGAAGAAAAGATGCATCATTTGAAAATATCCGTATAACCCTTTTGCCTATTTTTAAAATATCCCTGATTCGTTAGTTTGAAATAGGTATGACTCAGTCTAGTCTAATGTCTAATAAGTAATCTAGGCAGGAGGGGTATGAAAAAACCTAATCTGAGTCAATGTATATAGATATGATAGTCGGTGATCTCGCCTCAATAACATATCGTAAGATATCCTCGAGTCATGAGTGCGGATCTATCATCAATACCGGCTCGTACGGTAAATCGTCGTACGGCATCCCAATAACTGGGCAGGGGTCAAAATCACACTATCCATCACGTATCAGGTATCACTTATCATCAGATCGCACAATCTGGGGTACTACACTAGGTCTAGTACCAATCGACACCATCTACAAAAAATATGAATGCGGTAAAGCACATGTCCAAAGGCCCGCTAAAACTATCATATCGCACCTCAAAGACAACTATGTCACATCGCCGATCTCACGGCCTCACATCCCGTATATGAACACATAGTCCCATACCCATGTGTAGATATACCCACCACGATATGCACACAGAAATATGAAAGAATGTATGCAAGTATGTGTGTATGTGTGAGTGTGGGTGCAACCACTACTCTAGGGTTCGCACTACTCAACTAATACATTCTTATCATCAATAATCCATTATTACCATCAATAACCCTAAACAACACATAATAAATATATGTGTGTATACGTATTCGTATACACACCACGGACTGCGAGGGTGCTATACGCCATCCACCCGACTTCTCCCCGTAGATATAAATCTACTCACCTTGCTTCTCATGTAACGGTGCCGATGTCGCCATCTTCATCTTCATTGCCTCAACATCTCATAGGGTACCTACAAGTATATCAAAATGCTAAAGTACATGAAAACCACATCGGAAACCAAAATAGCACACGCTACTCGTATAGGTAGAAACCTATCGTCTCGCATGTAAACACTATCAATATCCATTTGTCGTTGACGTCCAAACGCCACCCGACAGCAATGAATCACCAAATACCAAAATCCATGCTAAATCAAGTCGTAAATCATACACCAACATAGGAAAATCAACCCAGATTTCACCCTAGATGGAATCAGTCAAAACTAGAAGTACCCTGGGCCAAGAATAGGGGAAATGGGGCCATGCACGCAAAACGAGACTGATCCACCCTGCTCTGGCCGCAAATTGCGGCCAGAATGGGAAATTTGGCGGCCGTACGAATGAGTTGGGGGCTAGGGTTTGGGGTGTTGGTTTAATGGTGCCTACACATCTCACTGTCAAACTTAGTTTTATTTTAGGGGTCTCGGGGTGATAGTAGATTACACAAAACAGTCCTAGATTTCCAGTTTTTTTTTCCGATATCGGTTCCGTAATTCCGTATTCTGTTTTCAATTCCAGGTTTGGGTTCAATTTAGCATCACACAAGGGATTCTAAGGTCACTACAATCCTCAATTCCATCTCAAATTTCAGTTTTACCCTAAACCCTAACTTGAATTCTCTAAAATCCACAAACATCACAATATCGATACAAAACTAGTATGGATGCACAAGGAATTGAAATACTACTCTATAGGTGCAGAAATTACCTCCTTTGGCAACTCAAGAAAATTCTTGAGTTGCTCAAAGTCCACCAAATCCAATCTTGCTAGGTTCAATGTGAAGCCAGTGAGCTCGGGAACATTTTTTGTGAAGTGGGAATGAGGTTTTGGCTTTGTTTTCTTGATGGATCTAGGATTTCAAGAAGAGGGTGAGTGAGGGAGAGGGAGGGCAGCAGCAGCTCTAGAGGAAGAGGGGAGAGAGAAAAGAGATGGGGAAATGATAAAGGAAGAGGTCAAATGTCAAAAGCCACCTACTCTCTCTCTCTCATCATCACATACCTTTTTCTTTTCCTTTTGTTTTCTTCTCACTCAAATAGTGCTCCCAAAAGAACAACCATGGTAGAAATGCACAAGTAACACAAGTGTAACAAGTGTGGAAAATGATATGTGCACATTTTTGCTCAAAAGTGCTAAAAATCCAATTAGCGATTTTTAATCGCGATTAACACTAAATTAGCATATAACTAGTCTTAAAAACTTTAAAATGGCATAAATCCATAAAATACCCTATTTTAGAATTTTCCAAAATTTTCCAAAATTTTTCCCTATTTATTTGTATTTAATTACACCCGAATATTAAAATATTCATTAAAATAATATTAAATTATAAAAATTCCCGAAAATAATATTTTATTATTTTGGAAATGTTACAGTTACGTACGCGGATACTCGCCGAGGAAACTTAATAGATAGCCATGCCCCATAGCCTCGACCAAGTGACTGTAGAAGAACCCCGTCGCCCAAAGCATCCGTTCGAGTGCTCGCGGCAGCGGTGTTCCGCCTTAGTTCACTTCGTCGACGGCATCTGGGGGTGCGGCCGTCTACTAAAGTTTGCGACAAGCATTCGATCAAAATGTCGGGGATCTTGTTGAATTGCCCGACTTGATATTGAAAAGTGTTTTCGATAAAGAGACTAAAATGCGGAGTTTATAACTGTTAGGCATGCGATGTCTATGGTGGTTGCGGATTCCAACTGTTGTAGTTTTACACTTTCTTTTCTGCGACCGTAAGTGTAATATGTGATATCGCCGGTTTCGTTGCTATATGTCAACGACAATTGGGATGGGCATATTTACTTACGTTGATGACATGTGATGTTATGTGTTGCTGGATATGTTATATTGGATCGTCGTGTTTGAATAGCCGGTGGTTTTTATGTGAGATGAGTGTTTTTCATTTTCATTAATGTAAAAACTTGTATGTAATATTTTTTTATTGGGGCACTTCCAGGTTGCGGATGATGTCACCATTTGTATATTATTTACTTTTCCGCATTAGGATAGACCCAAGGAGGGGAGCACAAGTAACCGGGTTCTAGGGTCCAGTGGGAGACCACCTCGAGGAGTCGAGTCCGGGTCTCCTAATCCTAGAATCGGTAGGGTTGCTTGCCGCTCTCGTAGGGGTGTAGGGGTGTGGGATTGGCTATTCATCACTACCGTGGAATCCGTGTTTTATACAGGATCAAAATAAAACACGGACGTCCTAGTATATCCAATATTTCATATGATATTTTCTGCTGCGTTATCTATGATGTGATCATGTGATATGTTCAGATAGATATTATATATAGTATATATATGATATATTATATAGACGTTGCTTATGTTTTACACCCGCGCTAGCCCTGCCTCGCTCTGGCGTTAGTTACCTAACCTAACGGTGCAGACGGGATATCGAGGCGAATGCGGATGGCATAAGCGTACGTTATATTTATCTGTGATATTTAGGTGGACTTAAATGATGGGACTTCATTAATGTGATTAATGAAAGAAAATAAACCTAAAAGATGTTGTGGAATCGAATTTCAAAAATAAAAACAGGTAGCTACAGTTCTTGCTTTGTATCGTGGTGTTCCTTGTAGAACAGCATGCACCTTATTCGATAAGGAAAGGGCCGAGATCCCTTCACCGGGAGTGACCCCTTTAGCAATAACTGGCAGATGCTACAACCCTCGGTTTGTCTTTTGATTGCTTCTATAGTTTTTTTCTTTGCACAGAGGTATATATGATATATCCTGCACCTTATTCGATGAGGAAAGGGCCGACGATCCCTTCACCGGGAGTGACCCCTTTAGCAAAACTAGAAAAGCCTAAAAAACACTCCATTTAAAAACCATTTGATTCCGCAACGAGATCAAGTTCAAAGCGTTAATGGTTTTCCTAAAAACCATTCGCAACCCTCCGTCATTTTAGGAAGTAGAGTACTTAGTATTCATGCTGCGTTTGTCGACCATAGCCGAGACGTAGTGTACGGTAGCTAAGTGATGTCTTCCTACACCGCATATAATGCGATTAGTTAGGACAGTCATGTGGCTTTGTTGACCTTAGCCAAGGGTCATGTGGGTGGGTCTAATTAATCACGAAATGACGGGTAGAACTTGACTAGTGCTTATGATTTGTTAACCTTAGCCAAGGTCATAGGCGCTAGGGGTAAAAACCTTTATCGGGAGTTTCAAGTGTTGAAATTTGCAATGAGATTTCATACCTTCTATATGATAGTTAGATCCCGATACCCACTGCGAGTAATTGTTACTCCTCGGAGAGTTTTGCACTTTACAATTAGCCGATCAAGTAGGTGTCTAGAAAGGTGTCAACGGGGTTACGCCCCTAGGAAAATGAGGTTTACTTTAATTAGGTCCGTGCGAAAGCATGGGGAACCTCCCTCAAAGTACCGACACTGGCCTGGCTGAAAGATTGGCGAACTTGTAGAGTGTAATTAATCCCGGCTAGTCTTTTCTTTTAGGGTTTGAATGAAGATTTGATAAAAACAGTGGGAGCCATCCTGATTAGATAAAATATATAACCAATCTAATCTTGCAAGAGCGCACGCAGAGTGTTTTCTTCTCTCTCTCTTCAGGTAGCGACCATATCACGCCTTAATCAAGATAATAATATGGAAGTATTGACCGAACCCGCTTGTTATACTGAGCTGGGGAACGTTGGTCCCGCTCCAACTTATAATTGTTATAAGACAGAGCAGGAAATAGGGGAATACCAGGATTCCCATGCCGCCCAAACGAAGAAAGTGCATATGATGCATCTCCTTCGGGTGTGTTCATTATAAAGAACTGTTTCTCAGTGTCCTCTACGTCCTAGGTATTAGATACCGGATCTGGATCCCGCAAATGTAATCCGTTACATGGGCTACAGAAAGGTAGAAAACTGAGAACGGGTGATAAGTTTCATGAGACAGAAAACGGAGCAAATGTTGCAGCCAAGTCTGTTGGTCACTGTCATCCTGTATTACAAATACATTGATTCTGAACAAATGTTATTAGATACCGAACCCGACATACAAAATCATATCAGTCTCTTTATGAGTAAAGAAATGATAAAATTTTGTATTGAACATTTCCTACTTCAAAAGTTGATCGGTTCAGGCACGTTGTCTAAAAGCATTGACGTTCTAAATCAAACTACAGTTCCTAGTATACAGAACACATACAAGAGGAAGAGTTCAGAAATGAACGATTCCTTCTTGAGGTGTTGTAGACTAGGTCATATCAATTTGACCCGGCTAGCTTAAGTTACATTTTAGATGCATATCTAAATCAGTTTGAATTTACATCTTGTGAAACTTGCTAGTCATGTCACAAAGATAAGATGACCATAGCTCCGTTTACTGGAAACAGAGAATGAGTTAGTGAACTCTTGGGACTGATACATGATGATGTATGTAAGGTCCCCTGTCTACACATGCCAGGACCGGTTCTTTGTACTTCATTACATTCTCTGATGATCTCTCAAGATTCAACCATAAGTTCCTGTTGAAACATAAGTCCGAAGCTTTTGAGATATTCACAGAATATAAGTTAGAAGTAGAGAACCAAAAACCGGGTATAAGTATTATGTCCTATGAGAAGATCAAGGAGGAGAATACTTGTGCATAGAATTCCTAGACTATTCTAAAGGAGAATGAGATTCTCTCTCGGTATTACTCCTCTGAATACACCACAGCACAACGGTATATCAGGGCGGGGCAATAGCACCCTATATGATATGGTGTGCTCTATGGTGAGTACTGCTGAGTTACCTTTTTCCTTTTTGGGGTTATGCACTTGAGAAGCTGCATACCTATTGAACTGGGTTCGAATCAAATCGGTGCCTACCACTCCATGTAAGATATGGTATGGGAAGAGCCTATCTATTAAGTAAGTTAAGATTTGGGATTGTCCGGCCTATGTCAAAAGCAAAATCCGGACAAGATCGAGGCAAGGTCAGTTCTGTAGAACTGGAAAGGTTCCAGCTATACAAAACTGCAGCTGATGATTTGACAAAACCAAAGGATTCAATAGTCCCCGACGAACCTCAGCCTCTTCGCCGATCTGGTAGGGTTCCTCATCCGCCTGAGAGATACTTCGGTTTCTCGATGACAGTGGGAGCGAGGATTGCAACATGAGATGATGACCTAACTAGTTTCGAGCTGGCCATCGAGAGTAGGGACTCTGTAAGAATGGCTGGATGCTTAGTGATCTGAGATGGAATCCATGTACACCAACAAAGTATGGACTTTGGTTGCTATATCTGAAGGGTTAGATCCCCATCAGGAGCAAGTATATCTTGAGAAGATTACTTGGTGTAGATGGAAAAGTTGAGACTTTCAAAGCTAGACTTGTTAAAGGCCTTCGTCATCGACCAGGCGTGGATAATGATGAAACCTTTTTCCAGTAGCTATGCTTAAGTCCATCCGGATCCTACTTGCCATTGCTACATACCATGACTACGATATCTGGTGGTTGGGTGTCATGACTACTTTTCTAAATAATGATTTAGAAGAGAATGTCTATAAGAACACAGCCAGAGGGCTTCGTAAACAGTGGGAGCAGCGGAAACATGTGCAAGTTGCTTTACAGAATAAAGCAGGCATCGCGGAGTTGGAACGTCTGTTTTGATGTGATAGTAAAGTGTCTGACTTCATCAAAATGGTAGATGAACCTCGTATATACAAAAAAGGTAGTAGGGGGTATGGTGGTGATCTTCGTAGAGTACGTAGATGACATACTCTTGATAGGGAAGGAGTTTCCTATACTACGCTCGGTCAATCTCCTCTTATCACAAGGATTCTCCAAATAGGATAAAGGTGATACCTCCTAAATCCTGGGATTTGAATCTATGAGATAGATCTAAATGGATATTAGGATTCTCACTAGGTTTAGTGAGATGGTATCAATCGATCCTGGGGAGAATCACTGGAAAGGTTCCAGGGTGATAAGGACGACTGAATGTCAGTCGCAGGCATTGTCTTTACCCTCAGTAAAGGGACGGTATGTTGGAAGAGTTCCAAGCTGAGATACCATGGAAAACTAGACGATAAAGGCTGGTAACATCGCTATTAAAGATACTACCAAAGAGGCAGTTTGGGTGTATAGTGGTTCATGAGATGAACTAGGTTCCTACCATTGTATGACAATGGAAGTGTGGCTTTGGCCCAGGAACCCTGGTCCCATCAGTGACCCAGACATATTCTGAGGCAGCATCACCTGATCATGGAGATAGTTGATCTCCAGGGTGATCGAGGTTAGGAGAGTAGACTCAGAGGATAACACAGCGGATCCACTCATAAAGGCTTTTTCCAAGAGAAAGACTTATATGCGATGGTTGAGTATTAGATACTCCAACCACTGCTACAGATGGCCCTAGTGCAAGTGGGAGATTGTTAGTTATATATATGCCCTAGAGGCCATTACTGTACATAGGATGTATATTGTAGTGGATGCTGGGACATATATAGGTAGGACTTTCTTGCTCGACATGATAGTACACTATCTGGTTGCTCTTTATCTTAACATGTATACTTTTTGTCTCTCTGTTACATGTTGATAAAGCCCTTAGGAAGTGTACTCGACTTCCAGAACTATAATGTAGATCATACTAGTGGGGCCTGGGTAGTCCATGAGTACATCCTTCAATGTTCATAGTCGTGGGAATATTGAGACGGGGCATCGATATTCCAGAGTAGACTAGCGTATATCTTCTCGACCCATGTGATGGGCGATAGATGATCCCATATCCATTGGTGTTTGACATCAGAGATGGTATGCGGGTGCTCAGTGGAGACTGGGTACACTGAACGGACTCGTCGAGAACTTCCATATGGTATTATACCTCACGTCAGATGGCAGTTCTCTGGTGACACTGGTACAACTTTGTCTGTTGACCCAAGATCGTCATAGAGTCTTGTGTGTCTCCTACTGTGCTTTGATTTCCACCCTATCATGGCTCTACTGAGTCGTGCAAACAGGTGGTTTTTGGGTACAGTCCCGATTCACATGGAGGCAATGAGCGATAGGAGGGGATTCGTCTCTCCCGGTATTGGGGGTTGATGTTGCGCTATGCTCGACTGGCCATAACTGGAAATCCCTGGCCAGGGTTACAGTGATATACTGGTAAGAGTTATCAGTAGTTTCATACTTTTTATGGACCTTACGTCGGCATGACTTATCAAGCTACTGGGGTCTGACGTTTACCACCCCTAGGCGAGATATGCGACATATGAGACGAACAGACCGGACTGTACGGTATGTGTTACTGGTTGGATTCACAGGAGTGTGAGAGGGCTTGCTCGTTGATCTTCTGATCTCTCAATACCCGGGTGGCCGTTACGTTTAGCAGACCGCTTGCGGATTGTGGGTGTTTGATATGATCATCACCTACAGCAGGCGTATTGATGAGTCTTTAGAGTCCTACACAGAGGTTTCCTGGCTCAAGCGAAACAAAATAGGAGCGCATATGAGAAATGTGCGGGACCGAGAATAATACCAGTATGTGATACTGAATTCTATTCTCGCGATTTGCATCATCGGACGGTTATATAAGATATAGCCGGGTTACCGAATTAAATGTTGATTCGATATGATGATGCACTTGATATTAGTCGGTTATATGTAATATGACCGGATCATTAAATCAAGTGTTGATTTAATGATTTAATGTATAATTATATATTAGATATATTACTTTACATTGACTAGTATTGTTCATTTAAAATGGATTTTCTCACTTGATTTGCACAAGTTGTATATGTGATATATTTTTGTGCACTAGTTAGTGTCATGTTTGATGATACATGCAAACTTGGGTGTGTGTATGCTTTAAACCATGTTTAGGTTAATGGTTAGGGTTTCATTTACTTTATTTATTTTGGTTAAAAAACTAAATGGTTGCTTTTGTTCCTTTGCTAGATGCTTCATGATTCTTCATGCATCTTTGAAAAAGTAACCATTTTGTTTTTATTCCTTAACCTAACCATTTCACCTAAACCTTAGTTTATTCTCTACATTGGTTACCTCACCCATGGTTGCTAAATGATAAGCATCACTTGATTTTCTATTTTGATTATTATTCATTCTTTTCTTTTCTTTCTTTTTCTTCTTCTTCATGAAGAGAAGAAAACCTTGCTAGAAAATTCCAAGTGATGAATCCAAAGTGAAACCACTTCCTATTTCTTCATCCTCTACCACTTGCCATGTTGTATAGGGTGTTTTCTTCACAAGTTTCATGACCTAGTGAAGATGGAGCTTGAGTTTGAGTCGTCTCGACGTAGATCATCTTCGGCATCGAAGTCAACGACCTAGCCCGCCCATTTCTCCGATGAAACCGACGCTAGAGTCCGGGATTCCGTTGATCGCAGCGGAGGGACGTCAACACGGAGGTAGAGAAGTGGAGGACCGGATCTACAAAGGCTGTAATCCCTTTCACTTGTTAGTAAAGTTGTTTGCTTGCATTTAGTTTCGCCTTACCTCTAGTTAACGATCTAGTACAGGGTTCTTTGGCACATGGAAAAATTTGATTTTGGCATGGTTGATCAGTTGTGGAACCTCTTGAATGTGCCTAGGAACCCTACAGCTCTCAGGTGTGGATAAGGGCCTTAGGATATGTACTTGACTACCAGGACTATGATGTGGATCATACTAGTGGGGATATGGTAGTTCACAAGTACATCCTTCAATTGTTCCTAGTCGAGGGAATATCGAGACAGGGCATCGATATTCCAGAGTAAACTAGCGTATACACTTCTTGACCCATATGATGGGCGATGGATGATCCCACATCCATTAGTGTTTAACATCAAAGATCGTATACGGGTGCTCAGTGGAAAATGGGTACACTGAACAGGACTCACCGAGGACTCCTATGTGGTAGAATACCTATCATCAGATAGCAGTCCTCTGGTGACACTGGTACAGATTAGTCTGTAGACCCGAGATCGTCATAGAGTCTTATGCGACTCCCACTGTGATTTGATTTCCTCCCTACCACGCTCAAGAGGGGTCGTGCAAACAGGTGGATTTTCGGTACAGTCCCGAGTCGTATGGAGGCAATGAGCGATAGGAGGGGTTTTGTCTCTCCCGATATTGGGGGTTGATGTTGAGCTATGCTCGATTGGCAATAACTGGAAGTCCCTGGCCAGGGCTGATATAGAGATCCACTGATAAGTATTATCAGTAGTTTCTCGACCTGTTCTGAGCCTCATATCAACATGACTTATCACGTTACTAGGGTTTGACGATTTCCAACCCTAGATATGATATGCGACATATCAGACGAAGAGACCGGACTGTACGATAGTGTTACTGATAGGCTTCATGGAGACTGTGGACAGGCTTGCTGGTTGACCTTCATTTCGTTCAATACCCGGGTAGCCGTTACGTCTAGCTAGTACCGCTGACGTCTTGTAGGTGACTGATATGATCATCACCTACTGCCGGCGTATTGACGAGTCTTTAGAGTCCTACACAGAAGTTCCCTGGTTCAAGCGAAACGAGGTAGGACACATATGTGATATGTGTGTAGGCCTGATTAAATACGAGTATGTGATACCGTATTGTAATCTGGCCGTCATCTGTTATCAGTTCAGTTATATGTGATACAACCAAATTGTCGAATCAAGCGTTGATTCGATAATGTGATATACAGATAAATGATATTAAACGGTCGTATATAATATAACCGTATTATTAGATCAAGTGTTGATTTAATAATGTAATATAAATTATATGTGATATAATTATTAACTAATATCATTAGCTCACTAATTAATCTTCATTAAATATATATTAATATATATGATATATATATATATATATATTAAAATGAAGCATGGCATTTTCTGTTCTATTTTGTGAAAATAGAAATGAGGTGTAAAATGAAGCATGGTTGCAAGCATGGGTTAAATACTTGTTTATTGATTCTTGATTCACTATTCAAGCATGGTTGCAATTTAATATTGCATAATTCTATGCTTGAATGAGTGAGGGGTCTTGTCTTAGCCCTCAATTATTCTTGTTCATTCCAAAAGACTTAGCCATTTTTTACTTGCTCATGCTTGGTCTTGCTTCTTCTTCCTCCTCTTGCTTTTTCTCAAGCATCAACCCTCACATGAGATGTGAATCTTAAAGCTTGAGCATAAATTAGTGAGCTCTTAACATCCCCTACTTCATCATCTCACACCTTTTAGCAAATTAGTGTGATGTGTTTCATGCACTAAAGGGTTTAGTGCAATGGTAGTTTGAACTAGTAGGAGCTTCAAGGTAGATCATCATTGGTGCGAAGGCTACGAAGGGAGCTTGTTCAAAGTCTCAAGAGAAGCCTTATGGAGTCGCGGGACTACTACACGGAGCATATTGAAGAGAAGGACTTGGTTCTACCAAGGTATAAAGATCTCTCCTTCTTTCTAGTTGACATATCATCTAAAGAAAACCCTAATAATCTAGTTAAGATCTTGTGAGTCTAGCTTAGCACCAAGAAAAATTTGAATTTGGCATGGTAGATGCTTCTACAAGCTTATCATGGTGCTAAGGTAGTCCTTCAAAACTCTCAAAAGTAGTTTCATCGCAGGTGACCCATCTTCTTGCCGGTAGGACTTGGGGGTGACTTCGTTGCTAGAGTAGCTGTGTAGCCGTTGGGACTTGAGCTACAATATTCGTCGTTGGGATTTCAATTGCAATGTAGATCTTAAGAGAGCATATCGCCATATTTTAGGGCAAAATGCTAGTTTAGTGACGTTACAGTCCATCATTAGTTTAGGGACTTTTCGGTCCATCATCGCCGTATTTTGGGGACGACTATTAGTTTAGGGATGTTTCAGTCCATATCGCCGTGTTTGAGGCGATGGGCTAGTTTAGGAACATTTCGGTCCATCATTCCTATTTTGGGGATGAATTTTAGTTTAAGGACATTATGGTCTAGCATTCCAATTTTGGGGATGAATTTTAGTTTTAAGGACATTTAGGTCCAGCATTGTTCCTGTATTTCTGGGCGAAGGAGCTTTTTGGATACTACTCTTACGGTTCTAACTCAGGGGGATAGCGAGCGGACACAAGCGTCGTCATCTATCATTGATCTAAGTCATGACTCATTAAGCGTGTAGGGTTACTAGGCACTCTCACAAGGTTCTACAAGGCATCAACCATGCCCGATTTAAAATTTAGACGTGCCGAACAGCCCTAACCAAGATCTTTAAACTAGAGTTTAGGCGAAACAATGCATATTAAATACTTTAACATCTAAGAGTTTTGGATTACAACCTTTGTAGTCCGGTCCTTCACTTCTGAAGCTCCGTGTTGAGGTCCCTTCGCTGCGATCATCGAGTACCCAGACTTTAGAGAGGCTCCACGAAGAGAAAGATGCAAGCTTGCTTCCGATCTTCGATAACAAAGATGATCTACCTTGAAGTTTCTTTAACACAAGCTCTCACTCACTAATGAAGTGAACACCCTAATCTAAATGGCTAGAATAGATTAGGATGATGAAGTAGGATTTTAGCTCTCATTTGTTTTCTTAATCTCACTCATAATCATCACAAGAGCAAAAGCTAGAAAGCTTTTCTCCAAGGAAGAAGAAGAAAAATAACCAAAACCATTTGTGATGAATAATGAATAACTCAAGTGTGAGGTTAGAAATGCAACCATGGTATAAGTAAGAATAACTAACCCTTGTAGAGATTGAACCATGGTTAAAAGGGTTGGTTGGGTTAAACAAATATCTATGCAAAATATGAACACAAATATCTTTGCTCAAAACAAAACAAAACCTTCTAGAATGCTCTAGAAAAAATTAACCCAAATCAAACCCTAACCATGTTTAATCTCCACTGAACATGTTGCATTAATAACCCTAATATGTTACAATATTATATATCAAATATACAATATTTATGGTAACAAAATAAAATAATACAATTAACATATATCGCATATATATCATTGTATTACCCGAGTGAGAAAAAGAATGTTTTAGTGAGCTTATGTTAGTTAATGTAATTTAATATATCAAATAGATAATTATACATTAAATTATCGAATCAACATTTGATCCGATAATCCGGCTATTTCACAAATAACCGACTAATATAATCTGTATCAGTTCATCGAATCAGCACTTGATCCGATAACCCGGCTATACCGCATATACCCGGCCGATATCTCATATCACGAGAATCTAATACGGTATCACATACACGTATTGTTCTCGGTCCCGCACATATCATATATGTGCTCCTACTCCGTTTTACCTGAGTCAAGAAATCTCTGTGTATGACTCTAAAGAATCGTCAATACGCTGGCAGTAGGTGATGATCATATCAAACACCCACAAGCTGCAACAGGTCAGCTAAACGTAACAGCCACCTAGGTATTGAGCGATCAGAAGATCAACAAGCAAGCCTATACTTTCTCCCGCGAATAAAATCAGTAACACACCCATACAGTCCGGTCTCTTCGTCTGATATATCGCATATCTCACCTAGGGGTGGTAAACGTCAGACCCAGTAGCTTGATAAGTCGTGTCGATATGAGGTCTATAACAGTTAGAGAAACTACTGATAACACTTACCAGTAAATCTCAGCAACCCTGGCCAGGGATTTCTAGTTATAACCAATCGAACACAGCGCAACATCCACTCCCTGTACCGGGAGAGACAAATCCCCTCCTATCGCTCATTACCTCCATGTGATTCAGGACTGTACCCAAAATCCACCTTTTTGCATGCCCTCTTAGACGTGGTATGATGGAAATCAAAGCACGGTGGGAATCACATAAGACTCTATGACGATCTCGGGTCTACAGACTAACCTATACCAGTGTCACCAGAGAACTGCCATCTGACGTGAGGTATAATACCATCTGGGAGTTCTCGGCGAGTCCGTCCAGTGTACCCAGTCTCTACTGAGCACCCGTACACCATCCTTGATGTCAAACACCGATGGATATGGGATCATCCATCGCCCATCATATGGTTCAAGATGCGTATACGCTAGTCTACTCTAGTGTATCGATGCCATGTCTCGATACACCCTCGACTAGGAAGAGTTATAGGATGTACTCATCGACTGTCGTGGCCCCACTAGTATGATCTCATCATAGTCCCAGTTGTCGAGTACATATCCTAAGGGCTTTATCAACATATAACATAGAGACAATCAGAGTATATGCTAATATAAAGAGCAACTAGATAGCGTACTATCATGTCGAGCAAGAAAGTCCTCCCTATATATGTCCAAGCATCCACTACAATATACATCGTATGTATAGTAATGGCCTCTAGGGCATATATATAACTAACAATCTCCCACTTGCACTAGGGCCATCTGTTGTGGTATCGCATACCCAACAATTAGCTGTGGTTGAAGTATCTCATACTCAACCATCCCATAAATGTCTCTACTGGAAAAAAGGCCTTTGTGAGTGGATCCGCGCTGTTGTCCTCTGTGTCTACTCTCCTAACCTTGATCTCCCTGGAGATCAACCATCTCCATGATCAGGTGATACTGCCTAAGAATTATATCTGGATTTCTGATGGGACGGTGGTTCCTTGGCTAAAGCCACAACTCCATTGTCACACAATGGCAGGAACTAAGTTCATCTCAAGAACTATTATCTATATCCAGACTGCCTCTTTGGTAGCATCTTTGGTAACGATGTATCATGCCTTTAATCGTCTAGTAAGTCACGGTATCTAGCTTAGAATTCTTCCAACATACCGTCCCTCCACTGAGGGTAAAGACAATGCCTGCGACTGACATTCAGTCATCCTTATCACCCTGGAACCTTTCCAGTGATTCTCCCGAAGATCGATTGATACCGTCTCACTACAACTAGTGTGTATCCTAACATCCAATTAGATCTATCTCATAGATCCAAAACCCAGGATTTAGGAGGTATCACTTTAATCCTATAGAGAATCTTTGTGTTAAGAGGAGATTGACCGAGCGTAGCATAGGAAACTCCTTCCCTATCAAGAGTATGTCATTCACATACTCCATGAGGATCACCACCATACTCTCTACTACCTTTTTGTATATACAAGGTTCATCTACCATTTTGATGAAGTCAAACTCTTTGACTACTACATCAGAACAGACGTTCCAACTCTGTGATGCATGATTTATTACATAAAACATCTTACTCACGTTTCCGCTGCTCCCACTGTCTACGAAGCCCTCTGGCTGTGTACTTATAGACGCTCTCTTCAAAATCATCATTTAGAAAAGCAGTCATGGCACCCAACCGCCAGATATCATAGCCATAGTATGTAGCCGTAGCAAGTAGGATCTGGATGGACTTTAAGAAAAGCTTTGAAAGTCTTAACTTTTCCATGTACACCAAGCAATCTTCTCAAGATATACTTGCTCCTGATGGGGATTTAACCTTTCAGATAAAGCAACCAAAGTCCATACTTTGTTGGTGTATAAGGATTCCATCTCAGATCACTAAGCATCCAGCCATTCTTACAGAGTCCCACTCCTGATGGCCTGCTCGAAACTAGTTGGGTCATCATCTCATGATGCTTTCCTCGCTCCCACTGTCATAGAGAAACCGAAGTATCTCTCAGGTGGGTGAGGAACCCTACCAGATCAGCAGAGAGGCTGAGGTTCGTTGCTTACTATTGAATCTTTTGGTTCTACCAAATCATCAGCTGCAGTTTGTATAGCTGGAACTCTTTCCAGTACTACCTCATGACCACTAATTTCTTCACAAGAAATTCCCTTTCACAAAGGTGTCATGCTGAGAAACAAAACATCTTTTTTTTCCCGGTTAGGTAGAAGATACTCCCTTGCGAATGCTTGGGATATCCAACAAACTTCCACAGAACTGACTTTGCCTTGAGCTTGTCCGGATTTTGCTTTTAGACATAGGCCGGACAACCCCAAATCTTAACATACTTAAGATATGGGCTCTTCCCATTCCATATCACATATGAAGTGGTAGGCAACTGATTTGATTGGAACCCTATTCAATAGGTATGCAGCTTCTCAAGTGCATAACTCCCAAAAGGAAATAGAAAACTCAGTAGTACTCATCATAGAGCACACCATATCACATAGGGTGTAATTGCTCCGCCCTGATACACCGACATGCTGTGGTGTATGCGGAGGAGTAATGCTGAGAGAGAATATCATTCTCCTTTAGAATAGTCCAGGAATTCTGTGCTCAAGTATTCTCCTCCTTGATCTCATCAAAGGACATAATACTTTTACCCATTTTTGGTTCTCTACTTTTGACTTATATTCTGTGAATATCTCAAAAGCTTCGGACTTGTGTTTCAACCGGAACATATGTCTGAATCTTGAGAGATCATCAGTGAATATAATAAAGTACAAAGAACCGGTCCTGGCATGTGTAGACAGGGAACTCACATACATCATCATGTATCAATCCCAAGAGTTCACTAACTCTTTCTCTGTTTCCAATAAACGGAGCTGTGGTCATCTTATCTTTGTGACATGACCGGCAAGTTTCACAAGATGTAAATTCAAACTAATTTAAATATGCATCTAAATGTAACTTCAGCTAGTCGGGTCACATTGATATTACCTAGTCTACAATACCTCAAGAAGGATTCATTCATTTCTGAACTTTTCCTCTTGTGTGTGTTCTGTATACTAAGAACTGTAGTTTGATTTAGAACGTCAATACTTTTAGATAACGTACCTGAACCGATCAGCTCTTGATATAGGAAATGTTCAAAACATTATCCAACAATACAAAATTATATCCTTCTTTACTAATAAAGAGACTGATATGATGTTGTACATCAGGTTCGGTATCTAATAACATTCGTTCAGAATCAATATATTTGTTAATACAGAGTGATAGTTACCGACAGACTTGGTTACAACACTTGCACCGTTTCTATCTCATGAAACTTATCACCCGTTCTCAGTTCTCTACCTATCTGTAGCCCATGTAACAGATTACATATGCGGGATCCTGATCCGGTATCTCATACCCAGGACGTAAAGGATACTGAGAAACAGTTCTGTGTAATGAACACACCCGAAGAAGATGCATCAACATGTACTTTCTTCGTTTGGGCGGCACGAAAATTCTGGTAATCCCCAATTTCCTGCTCTGTCTTATAACATTTATAAGTTGCAGCGGGACCAACATTCCCTAGTGCAGTATAACAAGCGGGTTCGGTCAATACATCCGTATTATTATCTTGATTAAGGCGTGACATAGTCGTAACCAGGAGAGAGGCAGAAGAAAATACTCAGCGTGCGCTTTTACAAAATTAGATTGGTTATCAATTTATCTAATCAGGATGTCTCCCACTGTTTTAGTCAAATCTTCTTTCAAACCCTAAAAGGAAAGACTAGCCGGGATTAATTACACCCTACAAGTTCGCCAATCTTTTAGCCAGTCCAGTGCCGGTACTTTGAGGGAGGTTCTCCGTGCTTTCGCACAAACCTAATTAAAATAAACCTCGTTTTTCCAGGGGCGTAACCCCGTTGACACCTTTCTAGACACCTACTTGATCGGCTAATTGTAATGTGTAAAACTCTCCCAGGAGTAACTCTTACCCGCAGCAGGTATCGGGATCCAACTATCTCATAGAAGGTATGCAATCTCATTGCAAATTTCAACTCTTGAAATTCCCAATAATATTTTTACCCCTAGCATCCTGTGACCTTGACGAAAGCCAGTAAACCATAGGCTACTAGTCAAGTCCAACCCGTCATTTCCCGATTGAATTAAACCCACCCGCACGGCCCTTGACGAAAGCCAACAAAGTCGCACGACTACCCTAACTCAATCTGCATCATATGCATAAGCAGATAAGCATAAATAGCTACCGCACACTACGCCTTGACGAAAGCCAACAAACATAGTACGAATACTATGAAGTACTTATCTGAAATGACGGAGGGTTATGACAGGTTTTTAAGAAAACCCTTTGCTTAATGAACTTGATATCGTAGTAGAATCGAGTGATTTTAAATGGAATGTTTCTGAGGCCTTTTCTAGTTTTGCTAAAGAGGTCACTCCCGGTGAAGGGATCGTCGGCTCTTTCCTCATCGAATAAGGTGCAGAATATTTCACAAATATCACTATGCAAAGCAAAAACTAAAGAAGCAATCAAAAGACAATCCGAGTATGCAGCATCTGCTAGTTTCGCTAAAGAGGTCACTCCCGGTGAAGGGATTTCGGCTCTTTCCTTATCGAATAAGGTGCTGGATGTTCTACAAGGAATACCGCTATGCAAAGCAAGAACTAGAGCTACCAGTTTTTAAAACAAGTTTCTACAACATCTTTAGGTTTCTTTTAGTTTCATTAATCTCATTAATGAAGTCCCATTTTATTATGCTTCACAAGCATTTCATTTGAAATTAAATCTGCAATATAACATGTATCTCATATATATAATATAAAAATTCGTCTCTGGCAGTAATATGATCTCATCACAGAACATTGCCGCAGAAGATAACATATAAAATATTGGATATACTAGGATTTCCGTGTTTTATGCGAGCCTGTATAAAACACGGATTCCACGGTCTTGATGAATAGCCAAACCCACATCCCTAGACCCCTACGAGAGCGGCAAGCAACACTGCCAATTCTAGGGTTAGGAGACCCGGTCTCGACTCTTCGAGATGGTCTCCCACTGGACCCTAGAACCCGGTTACTTATGCTTCCCACCTTGGGTCTACCTAATGAGGAAAAGTAAATAATATACAACGGTAACATCATCCTCAGCCCGGAAGTTCCCGAATAAAAGAATATTACATACAAATGAATTTTACATGAATGAAAATAAAAACCCTCATCTCACATAAAAACCCCGGCTATTCAGAACGCGAAGATCCAATATAACATATCACAGCAACACATAATATCTCATATCATCAACGTAAGCAAGTATGCGTATCCCGATTATCGTTGATGTATAGCAACGAAGCCGGCGATACACCACATACAACGCTTACGGTCACAGAAAAGAAAATGTAAGACTACAATAGTTGGAATCCGCAACCTCCTTAGACATCGCATGCCTAACCAAATGAATTCCTTAGACATCGCATGCCTAACAATTATAAACCCCAAATTTTAGTCTCTTTATCGAAAAAACTTTTCAATATCTAGTCGGTCAATTCAACAAGATTCCCGATAACCTGATCGAATGCTCGTCGAAAACCTAAGTAGACGGCCGCACCCCCGATACCGTCGATGAAGTGCACTAAGGCGGAATACCGCTGCCGCGAGCACCCGAATGGATGCTTTTGGTGACGAGGTTCTCCTACAGTCACTTGGTCGAGGCTATGGGGCGTGGCTATCTATTAAGTTTACCAGGCGAGTATCCGCGTACACTACATGATTGCGACGGACTTTTGATCGCATCAAAATCCCATGGCAACCGATCAAATGAGACTAAACTGCTAGATTTATAACATTCAAATTAGTTATCTCATAACTACTTGTGGATTCCAAATATTGTATCACATTCCATATAAATAGACAATGTTAAACTTTCCGATCGAATAAACAAACACCTAAGATTTCCCAAATAGCTCAACACTTGAGCGGAGTTCAAAAAGTATCCATCACATGCCACAGTACCAATGGTCCAGCCGTAGAAGGGTCAAGCCAATGCCTCACACTATGCAACGCCGTACTGCCCCAAACCCTACGGTTTAGAGACGGTTCAGATGGTCACATAATCGAGTTAAGGTTTGTGTTCTTCTGGAGGGTCCACCGCGTTACTTGCACGACTTAGAACGTTCTTAAACTACGGAAAAATCCAACACTTGGAAATTTTCCGGCAGGGAAAAAAGTGAGTTATTGATATCCGTTCGAACTTTTTAACACGTTCTAAATTATCCGGAAAAAACTTAAACAAAGTTAAACTTTCCGATCGAATCAACGAGTTCCCAATATAAACCAGAAAACTCAACACTTGAGTAAATTTAAAAATTCCCAGAAACATCCATAATTACCTACGGATATTACTGCTAAAAACCGATCCCATAATATTACTGTTTGGCCGCAGAACCGCCGCGCAAGCAAGGGTACGACTACGGTTCCGCGGCGCAATAAATGTATTGTGGGGTCGGTTTTTACAGTATCCCATAAAATCACCTGCTGAATTTTCTGAGCATTTTTAATATGAAAAAAATCATCTTTTTGAAAAATTTCCAGAAACTAGGGTTTTACGGGTATTCGGAGTTCGATCGGACTTTAAACTTCGTCTAGACTTCGCCTAAACCTCTAGCATGGCTCTGATACCACTGTAGGGTTACTAGGCACTCTCACAAGATTCTACAAGGTATCAACCATGCCCGATTAAAAATTTAGACGTGCCGAACAACCCTAACCAAGATCTTTAAACTAGAGATTAGGCGAAACAAATCATATTAAACACTTTAACATCTAAGAGTTTGGGATTAAAACCTTTGTAGTCCGGTCCATCACTTCTAAAGCTCCGTGTTGAGGTCCCTTCGCATCGATCATCGAGTACCCGGACTCTAGAGAGGCTCCACGAAGAGAAAGATGCAAGCTTACTTCCGATCTTCGATAACAAAGATGATCTACCTTGAAATTTCTTTAACACAAGCTCTCACTCACAAATGAAGTGAACACCTAAATCTAAATGGCTAGGATAGATTAGGATGATGACGTAGGATTTTATCTCTCATTTGTTTTCTTAATCTCACTCATAATCATCACAAGAGCAAAAGCTAGAAAGTTTTTCTCCAAGGAAGAAGAAGAAAAATAACCAAAACCATTTGTGATGAATAATGAATAACTCAAGTATGAGGTTAGAAATGCAACCATGGTATAAGATAGAATAACTAACCCTTGTAGAGATTGAACCATCGTTAAAAGGTTTGGTTGGGTTAAACAAATATCTATGCAAAATATCAACACAAATATTTTTGCTCAAAACAAAACAAAACCTTCTAGAAGGTTCTAGAAAAGATTAACCCAAATCAAACCCTAACCATCTTTAATCTCCACTAAACATGTTGCATTAATAAACCTAACATGTTACAATATTATATATCAAATATAAAATATTTATTGTAACAAAATAAAATAATACAATTAACATATATCGCATATATATCATTGTATTACCCGAGTGAGAAAAAGAATCTTTTAGTGAGCTTATATTAGTTAATGTAATTTAATATATCAAATATATAATTATACATTAAATTATCGAATCAACACTTGATCCGATAATCCGGCTATTTCACAAATAACCGACTAATATAATCTGTATCAGTTCATCGAATCAACACTTGATCCGATGACCCGGCTATATCACATATACCCGGCCGATATCTCATATTGCGAGAATCTAATACGGTATCACATACACGTATTGTTCTTGGTCCAGCACATATCATATATGTGCTTGTAACACCTTAGAATGTGTTTTGTAGCTAATTATATTTTAAAATGTGGTTTTTAATAAAAAGTTTACCAAATTAATTTTTAAATATTTTATCCTAATTATTGTGTATTTTATTAGAATTTTATTAGGCACACACACACTTGTGCATGTAAACTAGGATGTAAATTGAGGTTTAACCATTGCTTAATCTAGTGTTAAGTTTGGTTTAGGTGTTTTGGGTTGTTTAAGTGCATGGTTGTTTTAATGAAAATGAATTTTAATAAGGGTTTTATTTTCTTTGGTTGAATTGTTGACTTTGGGGAGAGAGAGAGAGGGAAAGCATGGGGCAACATGGCTCATGCCATGCTCATTTATTGTGGGAAGAAAAAGGAAGAGAGGGGTTGGCCTTGCTCTCATTTTCTCTCCTCATTTTCTTTCTTTCACACTCTCTCTCACACACACACACACAGCACTCTCACAGCAGCAGCAGAAGAGGCAACAGCATCAGTAGCAGCAAAGCAAGCAACCACAACAACAATAACAGCAGCAGCCCCAGCACAAGGAGGAGACAACAATAACAACAACAACAGCAGTGACAGCAGCCATCATTATCCTCTGCAGCAAAAGCAGCAGCACACCAATAGCAGCAGCAGCAAAGCAAGCAGCACCAGCTTCAGAGGCAACAGCAGCAGCAGCTTGAGCTCCAGCAACTTGGAGCAGCTCCTCACACTCCTTCTCCTGCTTCTTGTGATCCTTTTGGGTATATTTCCTTAACCCAATTTACTAATTTGCTAGCTTGTGCGTGGGTTGGTGTCGATTAGTGTTAATTAGCTAGTTTAGTGCTAGTTTTAGTGATTTGTGTGATATTGTGGTAAATTGTTAATTGTGTTAGCTACCTTAGGTTAATTTAGTGTTGTTAGGGTCACTTAACTAAGTTTAACCCCGGATTACACTAAAATACCATAAGGTTTCTATTTGGTGCAAATTGTCGTTTTTAAGTGATATTTTGGACATCTGGAATCTGCTATTGACCCGATGCCTTCAGGTAAAAATTGAGGAAAACTGGAGCATGCTTGCTAGGTTTAGATAACACCACCAGAAAACGAGACCCCCACTCTCATTCTCGGCCGCCAATTTTGGGATTCTGGCCGCAATTTGCGGCCAGGTTAGGTGTTTGGGTGTTGGGGTTTTGTCTGGGGTAGTCTGCAGTGTTGTGTAGTGTGTTGGTATGTCTAGTTTTGTAATATTCTACCTGTAGGAAAATCTGGGACAATATATCGTTTTTGGTGTCCGTTGTGTTTGCGCGATACGCGCGATGCGTGAGTGGGTTCTGTGATCCAGCGTATCGCGGCGTGTCGCGATGGTTCTAGACGCGTACACACACGATTCAGCGTATCGTGCACACGCGCGTTTAGTTCGCGACGCGAGTTTCTCGTTTCGATTCGATATCGCGTTTCGCGGGATTTTTGGCTTATATGTGATTTCCATGTCGTATTTGCAGGTTTGCAGACAGGGGCTACGGACACGGCTACAGGGGGAGCAGGTGATAGGATTCACCCAGCGTGGAGTTTAGGTGAGTAGATATAACATCTACAGGGGAATCGCCCGCATGGCGTTATGCGTCTGGGCTAGGATTCAAATTCCTGTCGCACATTCTACGTCATTATAGAATTGCGCCTTACTGCATTTCCTAGATATAGCTATATACTGTGACTAGCAGCCGTAGAACACTGCACACATTATTGACGGTTCATGTTGCACGAGCACGGATTGCATGCTACACACACCGTCAATAATTGTCATGTCACACACTACCCCTTATAGCTACCATTGCTTACCACACTTGACATCTAGTTTATCGGTATACCTATAGTGTATCATACCTTTAGTGATAGGTATATTTTCACTTTGCGATACAGCTACAGGTATACCTCCTATATATTTTACCTTTACCGGGAGGGATTTCCTACATATGTTACTATACCCAGGGGGGTATACGACATCAGTTCCTATAGATAGATACCTATACTTTGCTACACCTGTATGTTAGATACATATCCAGTTGTTGTCGCATATTCACATTTACTGATGTTACCTAGCTGTACCTTATCATGATTTCGCATACATCTGGTTCAGCTATATACTTGTGTTTACCTGCTCACATTCAGATATATCGCATACATCTATTCCTGTATTTATGCATTGTTTATCTGTATTTCATATGATGTTTTCGGGATTTGGGAACCGCGGGAGTTCATGAAATTATGCATACATGTAACAACCCGGTTTCCTTGATATGATATTTCGAGCGTCCCCCATGAGTTTTATCGGTGCTGATTCTATGCTCCATACGATGTGTGGTTGCCGTATGAGAGTACATGGTGGGGCCCGGTATGGTTCCCCTCGGCAAGAAGATCGATGGGTTTGCCGATTGAGCCTGGAGGCGGGCGAGTACCTACCGGTGATTGTTTGGACCTGGCAGTTGTCTGGAGGCTACTGGCCAGAGTAGAGAGTTGGATGCGGGATGACCTGTACTGTCGAGGCCGAGGGCCGACACTGCAGACGGACCCCGTGGGCTGATCCGGACTGACGGAGCCCCATATACGAGGATTTCTGTGCCGATGCTTGGCACATGGTTTCATGATATTTCTTTAACCCCTTTTTGTATATATAACAGGGGACTTAGTCGTTGTTATATATACCCTTACACCAATATTAGTGGAATGGGACGCTAATATATGTGTATTGCCCCCATCATATTTATTTCTGTACATATATTTACCTTTAGGATGCTAGAAACTTACTTGAGATTGGACTTGGGATACTTGGTGATTCATTGGGATTTGGACATTGGATATACCTATGTGATTGGTGACTTGTACATTCGGGATATAGGAGATTACTCGACATTGTACATTGAGGAGATGTGAGACTTATTTGATGTGAGTGCCCAATGTGGGGCCTGGTTTGAGGATTTGGGATTAAGTATCTTGGTGGATTGTGATCCTGCCACGACGTCAGGTTTCCGTGGAAAATGACATATTCCACCCTACACCTCACCATTACCTATCTTATGCACAGATTCATATATTGGTAGTACTTGTAGTGTACCCTTATGATAGTTGCATATTTGCTTTCTCATATCTCTATTGCATAGACATTGCATACTACTATCATGCCATCATTGCTTCACATATTGATTGTACCTGCTAGTGTACTCTCCCTATTTCAGCATTGCATGATATATTATTATTGTAATCGCATATCTTAGATTCATGCTGTACGTGCATTCCTGCGATTACCTGTATATGTTTTATACTATTCACGAGTTGGCAACTCACCCCCGTTGTGCCACAGGTGTTTCAGGTTTTTCCCCAGAGTAGTCGAGGCAGGCTATTCCTCTATTCAGCTATCCAGCTATTACCTTTTGCTACAGATACCGCATCAGCTCACAGTACCTTTTTGCTTAGGTGGGTTAGATGGTTATCTGTATTACATATTGTATATTCGTTGTATTTTGTACTCTCCATCAGCTATTGTATTATTGACATAGAGACTTGGTGAGGACGTTAGATGTATTATGGTGGATTTGATGTCTTTATATATGCAGCTTTTCTCTACTGTCCATATTCTTCTGTTGTACTCATATTGACTAGTCTTTATAAAAAATGGGGTGTTGCTAAAATTTTAAAGAAGGAAAGGAAGACTTTTAAAGAATTTGGGTTGCGATTTCAATTGTTTTCAAAACTTATATTATCTTTTCCGTATTTCTCAAGGTTTAGATTTCTGGGTTTGGCTTTCTTTTACTACGTTGCGTCTTTAGGCGTTGCTTAGTACTAGGGCCGTCACGGGCCATTTTTGGGTCGTGACAGTGCTCCTACTCCGTTTTTGCTGAGTCAAGAAACCTCTGTGTAGGACTCTAAAGAATCGTCAATACGCCGGCAGTAGGTGATGATCATATCAAACACCCACAAGCTGCAAGCGATCAGCTAAACGTAACATCCACCTAGGTATTGAGCGATCAGAAGATCAACAAGCAAGCCTGTACTTTCTCCCCCATCCAATCAGTAACACTCCCGTACAGTCCGATCTCTTCGTCTGATATATTGCATATCTCCCTTAGGGGTGGTAAACGTCAGACCCCAGTAGCTTGATAAGTCGTGTCGATATAAGGTCTATAACAGTTCGAGAAACTACTGATAACACTTACCAGTAAATCTCAGCAACCCTGGCCAGGGATTTCTAGTTATAGCCAATCGAACACAGCGCAACATCAACTCCCTGTATCGGGAGAGACGAATCCCCTCCTATCGCTCATTGCCTCCATGTGATTCGGGACTGTACCCAAAAGCCAACTTTTTGCACGCCTTCTTGGATGTGGTATGATGGAAACCAAAGCACAGTGGGAATCACACAAGACTCTATGACGATCTCGGGTCTACAGACTAACCTGTACCAGTGTCACCAGAGAACTGCCATCTGACGTGAGGTATAATACCATCTGGGAGTTCTCGGCGAGTCTGTCCAGTGTACCCAGTCTCTACTGAGCACCCGTACACCATCCTTGATGTCAAACACTGATGGATAAGGGTTCATCCATCGCCCATCATATGGGTCAATATGCGTATACGCTAGTCTACTTTGGTGTATCGATGCCCTGTCTCGATACACCCTCGACTAGGAACTGTTATAGGATGTACTCGTCGACTGTCGTGGCCCCACTAGTATGATCTCATCATAGTCCCAGTAGTCGAGTATATATCCTAAGGGCTTTATCATCATGTAACATAGAGACAATCAGAGTATATGTTAAGATAAAGAGCAACCAGATAGCGTACTATCATGTCGAGCAAGAAAGTCCTCCGTATATATGTCTAAGCATCCACTACAATATACATCGTATGTACAGCCTCTAGGGCATACATATAACTAACAAAGCGTACTATTTTTTTAGGAATCGACCGTTTCTTGGTCGGAAGGGACTTTCTCTATGCATATCCATAAGCAAGAAGGCTCCACCTTGGTAGACATTGTCTATGATGTACGGGCTTTCATAGTTAGGCTCGAACTTCCCCCGTTTTGCACGATTGGGGATTATTGGTGTTTTGACGACTACCATGAGTTCGCCTTGGCGGAATGTTCTCGGCCTGGTTATATTTTCGTATGACTGTGTCATCCTTGCCTTATAAGCCTCCGGATTTTGCTGTGCTATCAGGTGGGTTTCGTCGAGGGCATCGATTTCCTTAAGCTTAAGATGAGCATTTTCTTCATTTATCAGCGCGTATCGAACCGCTACTCATAAAGAGGGGAGTTATATTTCTAACGGGAGAACTACTTCTGTGCCGAACACCAATGCGTATGGTGTTGTTTTCGTAGCCGTCTTAAACATTATTCGGCATGCCCGGAGAGCTTCATGCCAGTCTTTTTGTTTCTGGACACCGTATTTTTTATAATCTTTATCAAGGTCTTGTTGAAAGCTATAGCTAAACCGTTGGCCCGAGGATTATAGACAGAAGAGTATCTCTAATCTATATTTATGCTGCTGTGCGAAGCGTCTTATTTTATGGCTTCTGTAAGCTGACCCATTATTTGAGATTGTCCGTCGCGGAGTGTCGAACCGATAGATGATATGGGTTCTGAAGAAGTGGAAGATATTCTCCGTCTTCACCTCCCATAGCGGTACTGCTTCTTCCCACTTATAGATGTAATCGGTCATTGCCAATATAAATCGATATCCTTTGGATGATGCCGGTTTGATAGGGCCAATTATATCGGTTCCCCACATATCGAACGACCAGCTAACCACTGTTGGGTGTAACGAATTTGGATGTTGATGAATGAAATCCCCGTGAATTTGGCATGAGTGATGCTGCTTTGCATATTCAAGGCAATCCTGAATCATCGTGGGCCAATAGTAACCTATTCTTTTTATTTTCAGCTTCATCTTTAGCCTAGCTTGATAAGAACCGCAGAGACCGTCATGAATTTCTTGGACAACATTCTTTGCATCCTCCGGCCCGGGCATCTTAGCCATAGACTGTCAAACGATTTCTTATATAAAGTATTATTGACGAAGGAGAAAGATAGAGCTCGTTTTATGAGCTGATGTCTAGACGACGCATTTTCGGGCGTTTGTAGGACTTAAAGTAATCTATGAAGACTTTCCTCCAGTTCTTGACCTTTCCTTCATCCTCTATTTGAAGGGCTACTTGCTCAGTCATTTCTTTTCATACGGATGGCTCTATCAGGTCTTTCGAAGATATATCTATTGGCACAAGAACCCTGCGGCTTTTCATAATGATCCTCTCGTAATCGAGGTTTTCATCAGCCAATTCTTTAGCCAATTTGGCTAATGCATCCTCCTTGCTGTTTTCCATATGCGGTATACTTTCCAGGGTGTAGAACGGGATTTGCGTCAGCAGTTGCTGCACTCTTTCACCATATATTATCATCTCTAGTTTGCATGTTTGATAGTTGCCATTTACTTGGCTAACGATCAGCTGGGAGTCTCCATATATGAGTGTTGGGGTTTTTAGTGCTCTGGTCGTCGACCGCGGCCGTTGCGGAACAAAAAATTTTAGTGTTTAAAAAACTTGGCGCCAGAAACAACTACCTAGAATCGAAACCAATCAAGAAACTAGCAATCTAAAAGAGTCTATCTACTCTAATAGAAGTGTTATAACGAATGATTCGTGTCCTTCGGTCTTCTACCATCTTCTATAGCTCCTAGGGGTCTCCTGGATCGAGCTTGATCGCCGGTCTTCCTCTGTCGAAGATGATCCACCAGACGAATGTAGCTCATTGCTCTAGTTTCACACTTAGAATCTAGTGAATCAACTAGGAACTCTAGGTTGCTAATCTAGAGTACCTAGGGTGCTCTTAGTGTTTATCTATCTATCTTCTACCCTTGTTTCTCAACACATGAGATGGTACGGTACAAGATCAAGAAGTTGGAGGAGGAGCTCATGAAAGGTAGTGAAGAGAGAATAAGCAAAACTGGTGAGAGTTTTTTTCATCAAGTCAAAAAAATGAACCATCCAAGAGAGAGAAAACCATCAAGCATAGTTTTGTAATATCATTTTTCAAATATCATATAGCAACCATACTTGAATAGATAGCACAATTGAATTATCAATTCATTTGTCATCATTATTCAAGCATGGTTCTCACCGTTCTCTTTTCTTTACCTTTACACATCATTTCCATTTAAATAAATAAATGGATAATCAATACCTGAAATACGAATACCTAAAGAGATAGAATAACACAAAGAACATAATACTAGAATATTCATATCGAAATACATATACGTAAATTATTAAATCAATACCTGATTTAATAATCCGGCTCAAACCCGAGCCGGCTAGTATTATCAACCGTCCGATCCAAAGTCTGGGTAACTAGTATAATCATTCGATCGGAACCCTACACGTATCAAATATGACTACTAAATCCTTTTTCCAGAAACAGGGAAACCCTCTTTGTGGGACTGTAAAGACTCGTCAATACGCAGGCGGAGGGTTTAATAACAAGCACGTCAGCGGCACTAGCAGTACGTAACGGCTACCTAGGTATTAAGCGAAAGGAAGGACAACGAGCAAACTCATCCGAACCCCTACTGAGCCTGTCAGTGACAATCTCCATACAGTCCGGTCTGTTCGTCTAAGAGCGTCATAACCCGAAATTTAGTTCGTGACCGGCACTTAAATCACGCCACGTCTAAAAGCGTAACGTAATTCAAGTAAGCCGAAGCCCAGAAGTCTAAACCTTTTTAAGGAAATAAAAGAGGTGAAGTTTTGAAATAAAGGTATGATGAAATCAAATGTTTTCTTAAATGAATAGAAAAGGGAACATGAAAAATGCAAGTTTATATTACTAGTTGAAAAACATGTTTCGTCTTTTAAAAAGTTGGGCAGCACCTCCTCTGTATATTTTGATCCAAAACCACATATACATAATAATTATAAGGGCATCCCTAAACGGGAGCTAGATTTTCGCTAATCAGAGGAATCACAACCACGCAAGTCATAATATAAGTATACGATTCCCAACGGCGAAGATCAACACCAAGATAATGAATAAAGCAAGACATCAACCTAATAAGCGAACATAAAACCCATCGCTCAAATCTCGCAACTACTGGTCTCACTAAGTCTTACTACTTATACAAATACTAATTTCTGATTTGATGGAGTTAACTAGATACAACAGGAATAATAAATACAAGAGGGGTACGATCCAATATGTACCACCTACCAAAGCAAAACACCCGAATGCATCTACGTGCCAGCGATGTCGCTACTGATCCATGCGGTCAACCTGCAAGAACTGTGGCACAACGGGGGTGAGTTGCCAACTCATGAGTAGAAAACATTATCAGGTAGAAATCGAATAAAACAACGATTTCCTAGGTCAACTATATCATGAAGGAAATACTATGATATCTAGGGTGACCGTATGTGTAAATATATGCCAACAATATAATAATCAATGCTTGTATGCATGTTGATCTCGTCCACTCGAAACATCATAAAAGCATATGCATGTAAATATATGAGGATATCAAAGAATGTGTGTCCATAAATGACACATCAAATCATAGAACCTGAGTGTCCAACACCGACACTCGAAACATCATGAAACCCGTGTCCAGCATCGACACGTAAATCCTGATATCTCCGGTGCCGCATCCTCAGATCGGCCCTCAGGCGCCGCATACTCTGGTCGGCCGTCATATACATCTCATGACTCCGGTCGGTATCCTCCGGATAACTGCCAGGTCCAAATAATATCACCGGTAAGTAGTGCTCCCCTGCCAGCCTTACCGGCTAACAAATACGAGTCTTCTTGCCCGAGGTACCTCACTGGGTCCACCATGTACCCGCAGACAGTGCCTACCGCTCCTCGAATCGGGTTTCACATGCAATTCTCAGAACCAAGAAAACACATGGTGGACGCACTGAAATATCATATCAAGAGAAACCGTTTTTATAAAATAATACATACTTTCCTTTGAAATAACCACTGTTCTCAAATCCAGAAATCTCATGAAAACATCATAACTCATTGTGTATAGTCGTAAAGGATGATGCATGTGACATATAACAGAATGTAAGCAATACCGTATATCATGCAACATGGAACAGTGATGTGACAATATCAGTATATCATGCGACATATCATAATGGTGTGAGCATAGCAATTATATCATGCATCATAGAATAATGATGTGGCAATTCTACTGTGTTGGTGACATAGCAATTATCGATGATGAAGTGTATGAGTTGGCCAATCTGTGTAAGTGTAACA
Source organism: Agapanthus africanus (assembly GCA_030015575.1). Classification (NCBI taxonomy): domain Eukaryota; kingdom Viridiplantae; phylum Streptophyta; class Magnoliopsida; order Asparagales; family Amaryllidaceae; genus Agapanthus; species Agapanthus africanus. The sequence goes on along the minus strand of JASDDO010000016.1, from coordinate 126,921,014 downwards.
TACGCATCATCGATAATGGTGTAGGTGTACTAGCATAAGTATATGTAATGCAATGAAAATGACATGAACGTAGCATAAAGTACATCGTCGGCTAAATGCTATAAGGTATAAGTATCTAACATGAACAAGTCGGTGAATCTATCAACCGGCATACAGTCTCACAATATCACGTACGGTATAATACATCGTACGGCATCCTCTAGTCAAGGGTATGGATCAATCATCAAGTCAAACTCATCACATACGGTAATCCATCGTACAGTGGAATTAAATGATTAGGTATTCTATCAACCTATATGACAATGAGGGTATGGACCTAATGTCCCTTACGGCATATCACTCATGATTCACAACATTATATATATCTATATGCCTATATCCCATGTCACATCCATAACAATCTCATATAAAGGGACCGGCAAAGGTATCAATCATCTCTTATCGAATCGCATCCGTATACTGACATATCAATCAAGTCATCAGATCGCATCATATATTCTTTTCATCACATTAAGTCATCTTACATCAAGTCAATTATATATATATATATATATATATATATATATATATATTCTACCTTATTAATCTCATTTCATGCTACTCTAAATCTCCTACTTATTCTCGTGCACTACCTATCTATGTATCGTGATTCACGTTCGCTTATCATCTCTAACTATCTATTTAACCCTATCCTTAGTTTCCTAATCTAGGTTTTCTTAACCATATTCTATATATCGGTTTCCATCAAAACTTGTGGGGGTGCTATACGCCATCCACCCGACTTCCCCCGTAGATATAGATCTACTCACCTTGATCCTTACTTGCCAAAGTCGATGACGCCATGCTCCGTCGTCTCGGAATCTACACGAAGGTACCTACAATAAATACACAATCGCAATCGCTATTAATATCAAGTCCGGAAAACCAATACGACACATGGTACGTGCATAGGTTAGAACCAATAGCCTACGCAAGCAAAAATAACCAAACAACCCTCGTCGTTGACGTACAAAAATCCAACGACCCAATACAATATCAAATACTAAAACCAACAATCCTAAAATACGGAAAACATAGCCAAAAACACCCCAATGTGCTCCCAGATTTTGGTTCAGGTCAATATGAACAAAACTAACAACTATAAGGTGTTGTATATGGAGTATGTGAGCTATTGAAACAACCTAGACCCCAAATACCAAACTTTGGCCGGCCACTTAGCCAAAAAATCCGGCCTGCTCGGCCTATTGGTCTCTGTTAGGTTTGTCTGTTCACAGTGGTCTCCTATTGTTTAGCCTAGGTCAATGGTATTCTTTGTTTTTCTCAGAAAACATCCCTGGTTGTTCCAGATTCCCTGTAGGTCACTAAATGTCATAAAACCGACATGGGTAACTTTCTAAGTCCATGTTTTGATTTCTAATCCGGGTCATGGCCAGTATACAGCACTGAGGGTCTTGTAAACAGCCACTAACATCACAATTCCACACAATCAGCCAAACCCTTCTCTTGAAATTTTCCAAACATCACCAATCTAACAAGTTTAACTCTCAATTAAATTAGGATTCAAAGAAACTTAAAAATAACAAAATGAAAAGAATTATACCTCATTTGGGCAACTCAAGAAAAACCCTAGAAATCCAAAGTCTACAAAATCTAACTTTGATTGGTCCATTGTGTTGAGGGTGAGGTGGGGATCAACTTTTGTGAAGAGAGTATAAGGTTTTGATGAAGATTTTGAGATGGGTCATGAGGGTAGAATGATGGAGCTTAAAGATGAAGAAAGAGAAGGAAAATGATGGGGGAAATGAATGAGGCAGCCCCCCACTCTCTCACTTATTCTCACTCTCTTTCTCTCTCATGGCATGCTCTAAGTCATGATGTGGTCCCCCCCTCTCTCCTCAATAATACACTCTCTTCATTTTCTTTTCTCACGAAAATAGAACCAAAAGAAATGAACAAACACAGAGGAAACAATATGTAACATAATGCAACATGTCATGGTGCACTAGCCATGATAAAAATGTAGAAACACGGATTTGGCATAATCGCGATTAGCAGTGCACTAATCGGGCTTAATTTCAAACTTGCATATAATAAATTATAAAAATGCCATATCCAATAAATATATTTTTAAATTAATAAATCATTTTAATCCCTAATTATTTCACAATTATTGGTATATATTTATACCCTTTTACGAAAACCCCAATTTCACAAGTCGGGTAGTTTTCGCGAAATATATTATTTTAATATTAAATTCCAAGAATAATATTTTTTATTTTCTAAAATGTTACATTCTTCCCCCCTTAAATAAATCCGGTCTACGAATTTAAATTTAAACCTCCAAATACTAAAACATTTCAATAATCAGTTCAAACCACGGGGCTCCGAAATCACAGAAGATACAGAAATAACACAGCGCATCACGTGCGCCTGAAAACGAGTATGAAACTCAAAATCGAACTCCGTCAAGAGTCACGCAAATCATCGAATTTGCACGCATATTATCGGAGTTACAATGGAAATACAGATCTCGAAATTCAATACTGAAATCCAATGTACACTAGTCAAATACTATAATACATATATAGTACGCATCCTTGAAATTCTTCTAAAACTGAATAAAACTCATGCAAAATCTTTTATGAATCGCCGTGTGATGCATAACTCACGGCACAAGACAGACGCTCATTTTTAAAGTAATAAATATACGTTCATATAGGTTTTGCTATAATATACGTTCCGCCGTTTTAAAATATCCCAAAAGGTTTTCCTTTGTAAACGTTCGTGTCGCTCGCGGACATGTAGGAAATAGCGAGACTATAGCTCCTTTTTGAAAACCTTTTGTTAAACTTTTAATGCATGCAAAGTACTCATGTACTGTCCTCAGATCAGTCCTGTTCGGTTACTACGTAATATAGTACCCATCATGAAAACATGGTGCTGAAAAGCAAAATCAGCCTTATAAGGCGTATACAATAATCATGTACGTCTGGTGCGCACAGAAATCAAATCCAATACAAGTGCCACGATATGCACAAATGCAAAACTAAGTGCAACGGGTGTGCACGAAAGTATCTGTCCAGTGTAACAGATGTGCACGACAACAATATCAAATGCACCTAGTGTGCACGAAAATCTCAACCCAGTGCAACTAACATGCATGAAGGAAAATCCCGATCGAATGCATTCGGTATGCAAAAAATCACATCTCATATCATGCGTCCAACATGCGCGAAAATCCAAATCAAGTGCATCCGTCATGCACGAATGAAATCTAAATCAAGTGCATCCAACATGCATGAATAAAATCCAAATCAAGTGCATCTGTCATGCACGAATCAAATCTAAATCAAGTGCATCCAATATGCACGAATAAAATCTAAATCAAGTGCATCCAACATGCACGAATAAAATCTAAATCAAGTGCATCCAACATGCACGAATAAAATCTAACTCAAGTGTATCCGATGCGCACAAAACCCAATACCAAGAGCCTAATATGCCCAAAAATCCAAATCCAACGCTCCAGGGCCGTAAAAAGTATCTAGTGCAGTAGCATGCACGAAAACGACCGTCAAGTGCAAACGCGCATAAAAACACAAATCTAGTTGCACAAATGCTCAAAGACATAAATCGGGTGCAACCAAGGTACGAAGTATAAATTTAGTGCAAACAATGCACGAAATATCAATCTGGTACAACAAATGCACAAAATGAAAATCTAGTACGACAAATGCACATAACACAAACCCGGTGCATCAAGTGCACGAAATACAAATCTGGTGCATCCAGTGCATGAAATACAAATACAGTGCATCTAGTGCACGAAATACAAATACAGTGCATCAAATGCACGGCGTAAAAACCTAGTGCAACATTTGCACAAAATACCAATTGGGTGCAAAAAGTGCACGGGAACACATTAATAACTCAAATGCGTATAAAAGCAACACCGAGTGTACCAAGGTGTATAAAATCCAAAAACATGCGCAATTATGTGCACAAAATCCGTATCAATGCACTGCAAGCACATGTGAGCTATACCGAGTGCAAAAATAAAATCGAGTGCATACCACATGCACAAATCAAATCAACTATATGAATTCCACGAAATCATAATCATGTGCTACCAAGGCACAAAATCACATCAAGTGCAATAGATATGCACAAATCGCAAATCAACACAACGGTGTATAAAATGTATCAAGTGCAATAACTATGCACAAAATGTAAATACTTAGTAGGTGCAGCCATGGTGCATGAAATCAATATCATGAAACTCAATCATCAAAACTCAAATTCAAGCAATGTAAGCGTGATACTCGGATCACAATGCAAATCGCAACAAATGACATTGAGGTACACCTCCTACAATGTCGAAAAAATGTCAGTGCGCCCAAAATTGGCATAGCAAAAACATCCGCTTTCCCCCTGTTCACGGTCTGGCGTCCTCTGTCTTTGGGTCCTCATTTCTCTTTGGATTACCAATCTCGCAACCCATCGGCTCGTCGGCTCGGTCAGGTGTGCTAACGGAAACGATTCCGCTCTAGCACTTCTCCGGTCAACTCTCGGCAAATTAGTATGACCACTTGTAAAGCAGCACATCACTGGCGTCGGCCTCTGACCCTCTGAATACACGTGACACAACTGATCCTCAGTGCACTCTTATCGCAACAGTGTCCTGGAAGGAACCTGCTCAGGGTCTCTTCCGATCTCGCCTATGCCGAACTATACGGAGGCTGGTACTCTTATATAATCTTTTCTCGCTTTTTGGACATCTGTGTTCTCAGCACAACATTTCCTTGGGAACTGGTTGCATCTCGCGCCTTTGTATACATATCAGATCTCTAATCTCAACGGGGAGTAACAACAGCTCGTTGACATCTCGCACGAATTTCTTGTTCCACTCGTCTTTATTATCGTCCGCTTCGACGTCACGTCATGCTATCTGTGTACTGCAATTGTCTAGTCTACAGTCAATCTGGAATCTCTCACATAGACTCGAATCGCGAACTCGGTATCTTCATCACTCTATAGAAGGTCTCCAGCCGAACACGTCCTCGGGAACTCGTCCATATCATTGGAGGAATTTACCTTATTCATCTGTTCTTGATCAACTCACAACGCATCTGGGTGAGATCCTCTATCTGAAGCTGGTCCACTTACTGATCTCCTATCTGATCATCCAACTGTAAGTCCATGTCGCGCACCCCGTGGGATCGCGGGAAGGCGGAATAGGTGAAAAACAATTTTCAAAAGATCGCGACACGGACTTGGACTCCAGGGTTGGTGCTAAACCCTAACTAGCAAACTAAAAGTGAGGTAAACTAAATGTACAGAAGTTTATACTTCACGATTCCGGTCCTTCGGGTCTTCATTCCTCGCTGTCCTTCTTCTTGTTGTTGACTCCATGAATCGATTCGGATCGCCGCTCCCTCATCGGTCTCCTCAACTCCAAGATGATCCACCCGAGAAGATGTGCATCGAACTCCTACCTCAACGGAGGCAACTAGAGCATCAATATCGCTACCCAGGATGTCGTAGAGGATGTAGAGATGTGTGTATGGATTGTAATATCTTTGCTTGCCCTAGATCACTCAACACATGAGTTCACTAGAGCTTTGAGGAAGAAGATGGCCTTTTTGGAAATGCTAGTGAGGAAAGAGAATGAGAATGAAGATAGCTCTCATATGTTTTCTTAACTGAACCATATTCTCTTTTTCAAAGAATAAATCATATCAAAACATAAATTAAGGTTCAAGTTACAAAGAAATGAGTCATGGCTTGAAAAGGCACCAAGTGTCTCATGAAGCCATGCCCACTCTCACGCAATTTCCACATCATTTCCTAAATCCATAAAATGAATAATCATTTAAACCAAAATGATAAATACAAATTATGATATGTCATCGTTTAGAAGCATCTTTGACAAATTTACAAAAATGCCCTTCATCCGTACATACGTACATGTATCCGTATTCCGAAAAATACGGATACAAAAAGAAGAAAACAATCCATCAGTACAATACTAGGATCCGGCTTAAACCAAAGCCCGCTAGTATTGTCCGTCCAAATTATCATGCGCGCACGAGCACACGTACGTGATCGAACCCTGTCGTAAAACCATACAACTTCTACATCTTTTGTATGATGCAGGGAGACCCTCTGTGTGGGACTCTAAAGAATCGACACTACGCTGGCAGTGGGTTTAACCACAGGTCGCAAGCGGCATTAGCTGTACGTAACGACCCCCAGGTATATGTCGATAAGAAGGCCAATGAGAATAACTAATCTAAACTCCAACTGAGCCTATCTGTGACAATCTCCGTACAGTCCGGTCTGTTCGTCTATGAGTATCGCATATCGGGCCTAAGGGGCGATAAACGTCAGACCCCTAATAGCGGTACGAGTCGTGTCGGAGTGAAGCCCATTACACTCTGAGAAGCTACTGGAGTACCTACCAGTAATTCTCGCTTGCCCTGGCCAGGGACTTTGTGTAACGGCTCTCCAAACACAGTGCGATATCAACCCCAATACCGGGAGAGACGAATCCTATCTAACTGCCACTGTCTCCAAGTGCTTCGGGACTGCACCCAACAACTACCTGTTTGCACGACTCCTTTGAGCCGTGGTAGGCTAGTAATCAAAGTACAGTGGAAACACACTTGAGGCGAAGTGGCAGTGTCAAGTCGATGGACTAAGCTGTACTCATGTCACCTGGGAACTGCTATCTGACGATTGGTATATTACCAACCAGCGGTTCCCTACGAGTCCTGTCCGGTGTACTCATAACCTAATGAGCATCTGCATACTATCTGCAGTACGACGTACTAATGGCTGTGGGATAGACCATCTCCCCTGCTGGGATGAGAACCGTACACACTAGTCTATTCTGGAGTATCGATGCCCTATCTCGATAATCCTACGACTAGGGACCTATATAAGGATGTGCTTACAGACTACCCAGCCCCCACTAGTGTGACTGCCATCACAACGCTGGTAATCAAGCAAAGATCCTAAGGGCTCTACTAACATGTATAAGCGATATGCTAAAAAAAACACATGCACATATTGAAATAGAAACAAACCAAGTAGCTTACTATTATTTTGAGCAAGACTGTCTATACAACTGTGAATATCCCAAGCTTCCATTAAGTAATATACAAACTAGTATGATACAGTAATAGCCTCTAGGGCATATACACTAACACCAACGAACAACGTCATCTCTAGATCGATCTACTCTAGATCTGAGTAAAACTCTCCACACTGGAAATCTTCAACTCAACTGGGCCTGCGTCAGCGCATCAAATATGACAAATCACGTTCGTATCTCCTCTCAGGATAGATTAGCTATCGTTTGTCGCATCTCTGCCTGAAATCTCCAGCGATCTCCGCTCGTAAGGTCTGGAAGAGACATCCCATCAATCTCAGCAACAGCTGGGTCATCGGTATGTAAGGTAGACGACATCACAAACTTTGAGGTAGGCTGTACACCAACAGTCTTCCCACAACAGGCTGCCTCTAACAATGGCCCGATCATCCAGTGCAAAACCGAACACTCGCCCAAAACAAGAGGTCACAACACCAATACAATATCGAGACATTCCCGTGTCACCAGAAGACACGATGGTCAGTCCTCGCCCATGACGAGCTCGCCCTAACAGCATCACCAGCAGCAGCTCAATCTGTGCTCAAACTATAGTGAACGGAACCTCAAGCATGTATCAATGAAGGTAGATCAAAGGAATGAAAGGAATCAACAGATCCCAAAATGAATACATGATCATAAGGAGGAACGGAATCAATGAGAGTATGATCATGAAAACAAATAGAATCAAGGATCTCAAATGGATGTATAATCATGGGTATGAAGAGAATCATAGATCTTAAAATATGTACATCTTAAGGTTTCTTAAGTGGAGTATCGTATCGTAAATATGTCGTGGAACATACGTACGGTACGTCACTCTACTCAAGCTACCTACTCCATCAATCAGGGTCAACCTATGTAACGAAAGTTCGGGTCTAATACCCCCTGTTCAAGTCTAAGTTCCGTAAGGTCAAGCCTAGGTTCCGAAATATTTACGCCCCACACTCCACATAGTCAAACCTAAACTCGAACCAAGGTTAAACCTAGCGCTCTGATACCAACTTTGTCACGACCCAAAATTTATTTCATGATCGGCACTTAAATCACGCCACGTCTAAAGGCGTAACGTAATTCAAGTAAGCCGAAGCACAAAAATCTAAACCTTTTTAAGAAAATAAAAGATGTGAAGTTTTGAAATAAAGGTATGATGAAATCAAATGTTTCCATAAATGCATAGAAAAGTAAACATGAAAAATGCAAGTTTATTTTACTAGTTGAAAAACATGTTTCGTCTTTTAAAATTTTGGGCAGTACCTCCTTTGTATATTTTGATCCAAAACCATATATACATAATAATTATAAGGGCATTCCCAAGCGGGAGCTAGCACTTTGCCAATCGGAATCACAACCACCCAAGTCATAATATAAATATACGACGCCCAACGGCGAAGATCAACACCAAGATAATAAATAAAGCAAGACATCAACCCAATAAGCGAACATAAAACCCATCGCTCAAGTCTCGCAACTACTAGTCTTACTAAGTCTTACTACTTATACAAATACTAGTTTCTGATTTGATGGAGTTAACAAGATACAACAGGAATAATAAATACAAGAGGGGTACGATCCAACATGTACCACCTACCAAAGCAAAACACCCGAATGCAGCTATGTGCCAGCGATGCCGCTACTGATCCATGCGGTCAACCTGCAAGAAGAATTGTGGCACAATGGGGATGAGTTGCCAACTAGTGAGTAGAAAACATCATCAGGTAGAAATCAAATAAAACAACGATTTCCTAGGTCAACTATATCATAAAGGTAATACTATGATATCTAAGGTGACCGTATGTGTAAATATGTGCCAACAATATAGTAATCAATGCCTGTATGCATGTGGATCTCGTCCACTCGAAACATCATAAAAGCATATGCATGTAAATATATGAGGATATCAAAGAATCTGTATCCATCAATGACACATCAAATCATGGAACCTGAGTTTCCAACACCGAAACTCGAAACATCATGAAACCCGTGTCCAGCATCGACACGTAAATCCTCATTTCTCAGGCGCCGCATCCCCAGACCGGCCCTCAGGCGCCGCATACTCTGGTCGGCCCTCATATCCATCTTATGACTCCGGTCGGTATCCTCCGGATAACCGCCAGGTCCAAATACTATCACCGGTAGGTAATGCTCCCCTGCCAGGTTCGCCGCCTAACAAATACGAGCCTTCTTGCCCCGGGGTATCTCACCGGGTCCACCATGTACCTACAGACGGTGCTTACCGCTCTTCGAATCGGGTTTCACATGCCAATCTTAGAACCGAGAAAACACATGATGGACGCACTGAAATATCATATCAAGAGAAACCGGGTTTTTAAAACAATACATACTTTCCTTTGAAATAACCACGGTTCTCAAATCCAGAAATCATATGAAAACAGCATATCTCAATGCGTAAAGTCATAAAGCTTGATGCATGCGATATATAACAGAATGTAAGCAATACCTTATATCATGCAATATGGAATAGTGATGTGACAATATCAGTATATCATGCGACATATCATAATGGTGTGAGCATACCAAGTATATCATGCAACATAGAATAATGATGTGGCAATTCTACTGTATAGGTGACATAGAAATTATCGATGATGAAGTGTGCGAGCCGGCCAAACTGTGTAAGTGTGACATACGCATCATCGATAATGGTATAGGTGTACTAGCATAGGTATATGTAATGCAATGAAAATGACATGAACGTAACATAAACTACATCGTCAGCTAAATGCTATAAGGTATACGTATCTAACATGACCGAGTCGGTGAATCTATCAATCGGGATCCAGTCTCACAACATCACGTACGGTATAATACATCGTACGGCATCCTCTAGTCAAGGGTATGGATCAATTATCAAGTCAAACTCATCACGTATGGTAATCCATCATACGGCGGCATTAAACGAATAGGGATTCTATCAACCTATATGACAGTGAGGGTACAGACCTAATGTCTCGTATGGCATATCACTCATGATTCACAACATTATATATATCTATATGCCTATATCCCAGGTCACATCCATAACAATCTCATATCCGGGGATCGGCAAAGGTATCAATCATCTCTTATCGACTCACATCTGTATACTAACATATCAATCAAGTCATCAGATCACATCGTATATTCTTTTCGTCAATTAAGTCATCTTACATCAAGTCAATTTTATATATACATTCTACGTTATTAATCTCGTTTCATGCTACTCTAAATCTCCTACTTATTCTCATTCACTACCTATCTATGTGTCGTGATTCACGTTCGCTTATCATCTCTAACTATCTCTTTAACCCTATCCATAGTTTCCTAATCTATTCCAGCCACACAAACAACAACTGATGATTTGATAGACCCAGAGGATCAAATAATACCCAATGAACCCCAGCAACTCCGCAGATCTAGTAGGGTTTCTCATCCACCTTAGAGATACTACGGTTTTCTCATTGACGGTAGGAGCGAGGATTGCATCATGGAAGATGATGACCAAACTAGCTTCGAGTAGGCCCTCACGAGTAGGGACTCTGTGAAATGGCTGGATGCAATGCGATCTGAGATGAAATCCATCTACACCAATAAAGTATGGAGTTTAGAAGTTGCTCCTGAAGGGGTAAAACCTATTGGGAGCAAGTGGATCTTTAAGTAGAAACTTGGTGTAGATGGAAAAGTTAAGACTTTCAAAACTAGACTTGTAGCAAAATGTTTTCATCAACGACCAGGTGTGAATTATGATGAAACTTTTTCTCCAGTGGCTATGCTTAAGTCCGTCTGGATCCTATTTGCCATCACTGCATACCATGACTACGAAATCTGGCAGATGGATATCAAGAATACTTTTCTAAATGGTTATTTAGAAGAGAGTGTGTACATGACTCAGCCAGAGGACTTCGTTGATAGTGGGAGCAGCGGAAAGGTGTGCAAGCTGCTTAAATCAATTTACGGATTGAAGCAGGCATCGTGATGTTAGAACATTTGTTTTTATGTGGCAGTCAAAAAGTTTGAATTCATCAAAAATGAAGATGAGCCATGTATATACAAAAAGGTTGCAGAGAGTAAGGTCGTCTTCCTCGTAATGTACGTGGATGACATATTCTTGATAGGAAATGATGTTCATATGCTGCACTCGGTCAAGCTCTTCTTAACACAAAGATTCTCCATGAAGGATCTGGGTGATGCCTCCTATATTCTGGGGATTAAGATCTATAGAGGTAGATCTAAACGGATGTTGGGATTTTCCCAATCTAGGTACATTGACACCAAACTAAAGAGGTTTAGTATGGATTATTCCAAGTGTGTGAATTTACCCAGTATCTCAGGAATCACTCTCTCCAAAGAGATGTCCCTAAGACTGATTTGCAGAGGGCTCGCATGCAAGGAATATCCTATGCCTCGGCAGTCGGGCCTATCATGTATGCGATGTTATGTACCCGGCCGGATGTAGCGTACGCACTTAGTGTTGTAAGCAGATATCAATCAGATCCTAGGGAGAATCACTGGACAGCTGTGAAGAACATTCTTAAGTACTTGAGAAGGACTAAAGAAATGTTCTTGGTGTATGGTAACGGTGAACTCCAAGTGAAGTCCTTTACCGACTCGAGCTTCCAGAGTGATAAGGAAGACTCTAGGTCGGTCTCGGGTTTTGTCTTCACCCTCAATGGAGGGGCGGTATGTTGGAAGAGTTCCAAGCAAGATACTGTGGCAGACTCGACGATGGAGGCTGAATACATCGCTGTTAACGATACCGCCAAAGAGGCTGTCTGGATGAAGAAGTTCATTACCGAACTTGGTGTGGTTCCTTTTATCGAGCATCCAATACCTTTGTATTGTGATAACAATGGTGCAGTGGCTTTGGCTAAGGAACCTAGGTCCCATCAGCGATCCAGACATGTTCTCAGGCGGTATCTCCTGATCCGAGAGATAGTTGATCGCCAGGAGATCGAGGTCAGGAGAGTTGACACGAAGAATAACACGGCGGATCTACTCATGAAGGCCATAGCCCAGATACAGTTTGAGAGACTCTTCAAGATGTTGGGTATGAGATACTACAACAACTGGCCTTAGTGCAAGTGTGAGATTGTTAGTTGTATGTATGCCCTAGAGGCCATTATTGTACATGATTGTATATTATTGTGGATGCTTGGACATATATAGAGAAGACTTTCTTGCTCGATATAATAGTATGCTATATGGTTGCTCTTTATCTTAACATGTATACTTGTATCTTTATACTGTCTCTCTCTTACATGTTGATAAAGTCCTTAGGATGTGTACTTGACTACCAGGACTATGATGGAGATCATACTAGTGGGGCCAGTGTAGTCGGAAAGTACATACTTTAATTGTTCCTAGTCGAGGGAGTATCGAGACGGGGCATCGATATTCCAGAGTAGACTAGCGTATACATTTATTGACCCATTTGATGGGCGATGGATGATCCCACATCCATTGGTTTTTGACATCAAAGATTGTATATGGGTGCTCAGTAGAGACTGGCTACACCGAACTGGAATCACCGATAACTCCAAGATGGTATTATACCTATCGTCAGATAGCAGTTCTCTAGTGACACTGGTACATGTTAGTCTGTAGACCCAAGATCATCATACAGTCTTATGTGATTCCCACTGTGCTTTGATTTCCTCCCTACCATGTTCAAGAGAACGTGCAAACAGGTGTATTTTGGGTACAGTCCCGAGTCACATGGAGGCAATGAGAGATAGGAGGGGATTTCGTCTCTCCCGGTATTGGGGGTTGATGTTGCGCTCTGCTCGATTGACCATAACAGAAAATCCCTAGTCAGGGTTGCTGAGATTTACTGGTAAGTGTTATCAGTAGTATCTCGAACCGTTATGAGCCTCACATCGGCATGACTTATCAAGCTATTGGGGTCTGACGTTTACCACCCCAAGGCTAGAAATGCGACATATCAGACGAAGAGACCGAACTGTATGGTAGTGTTACTTATTAGATTCACGGCAGTATGGATAAGCTTGCTTGTTGATCTTCTAATCGCTCAATACTCGGGTAGCCGTTACGTCCAGTTAGTACCGCTGACGGTTTGTTGGTGACTGATATGATCGTTACCTACTGCCGGCGTATTGACGAGTCTTTAGAGTCCTACACAGAGCTTTCCTGGCTCAAGCGAAACGAAGTAGGGCACGTATGTGATATGTGCGGGACCGAGATTAATGTGTGTATGAGATATAGTATTCTAATCTCGCGATATATGATATTAGTCGGTTATAAACGATATAACCGGGTTATTGAATCAATTGTTGATTCGATAAGATGATAGAAATGATATTAGTCGGTTATATGTGATATAAACGGATTATTAAATCAAGTGTTGATTTAATAATTTAATGTATAATTATATATTTGATATATTAATATATATTAACTAATATTAGCTCACTTAAGAATTTCTTTTCTACTTATACATTTAATATATATGTGATATATGTTAATGTATTCTTTTTTTGTGTCATTCTTGATGATACATTGTACATGAGTGTATGAGACGCATACCATACCTAAGATAATAAGTTTGATTATTTATTTAGGGAATAAACAAAATTAGGTAGAAATTGTCATGTGTTAGCGGCTTGTAGAAGCTTGTGGAAACCATTGAATTAGTCCACTAATTTTGTTTTACTCTAGATATTTATTAACCCAACCATTGTCTTTAGCCATGGTTAAGTCTCTACAAATATCATCTATGATACTTTCTCATGCATGGTTGCCATTATTCACCACTTCATCTTCTTCTTCATCTCAATTTAGCCATCTAGGTTTTCTTGAGGTGAAGAGAGAGAGAGAGAGAGAGAGAGAGAGAGAGAGAAATAATTCTAAAGTGAGAAAAAATTCCTACTTCATCAATCTATACCAAACTAGCCATTTAGTATAGGTTGTTTGCTTCACTAGTTCTCAATTAGTGAAGAGGTAGCTTGAGTTGGAGATTCCACGATGTAGATCATCTTCGGCTTCGAAGATCTTTAAGCAAGATCGTTCCTTTCGCCTAGTAGAGCCTAACGAGAGCCCGAGAGACCACCACTTGGAGCTAAGGGACTACTACACGGAGCTTTAGAAGTGAAGGACCGGTCTACAAAGGTTGTATTCCTTGTTCACTTAGAGTAAAGTTGTTTACTTGCTTAGTTTAACCATAATTCTCTAGTTCACTTAGAGTAAAGTGGTTTGGGTTGCTTTGTTCTCTAGATTTTTTTAAATTGCATACTCGATGCCTTATAAAACCTAGTGTGAGTGTTATGGAACCCAATAAGATCTTGCATGGAGAACCATTGTTATAAGTTGAGCTTGACCGTGTGTAGCATAGGAACATCATTTCCTATCAAGAGTATGTCATCCACGTACAATACGAGAAAGACAACCTTACTTTCTACAACCTTCTTGTATATACAAGGTTCATCTACGTTTTTGATGAAGTCAAACTCTTTGACTGCCATATCAAAACAGATGTTCCAACTCCGCGATGCCTGCTTTAATCCGAAGATTGATTTAAGCAGCTTGCACACCTTTCCGCTGCTCCCACTATCTACAAAGCCCTCTGGCTGTGTCATGTACACGCTCTCTTCTAAATTACCATTTAGAAAAGCGGTCTTGACATCCATCTGCCAGATTTCAAAGTCATGGTATGCAGCGACGGCAAGTAGGATCCGGATGGACTTAAGCATAGCCACTGGAGAAAAGGATTCATCATAATCGACACCAGGTCATTGACGAAAACCTTTTGCTACAAGTCTAGCTTTGAAAGTCTTAACTTTTCCATCTACACCAAGTTTCTTCTTAAAGATCCACTTGCTCTCGATGGGTTTTACCCGTTCAGGAGCATCTTCCAAAGTCCTTACTTTGTTGGTGTACATGGATTCCATCTCAGATTGCATTGCATCCAGCCATTTCACAGAGTCCCCACTTGTGATGGCCTGCTCGAAACTAGTTGGGTCATCATCTTCCATGATGCAATCCTCAGTTCCACCGTTTATGAGAAAACCGTAGTATCTCTCAGGTGTATGAGGAACCCTACTAGATCTGGGGAGTAGCTGAGGTTCGTTGGGGACTATCGAATCCTCCGGTTCAACCAAATCATCAGCTATAGTTTATGTAGCTGGAACTTCTTCCAGTTCTACCTCAAGACCACTAATTTCTTTCATGAGAAATTCCTTTTCTAAAAAGGTGGCTTTCCGAGAAACAAACACCTATTGATCCTCAGTATGGTAGTAAATATACCCTCGCAAATGCTTGGGATATCCTACAAACTTGCACAGAACTGACCTTGCCTCAAGCTTGTCCAGATTTTGCTTTTTAACATAGGCCGGACAACCCCACATCATAATGAAATTAAGACATGGTCTCTTCCCTTCCCATATCTCATATGGAGTGGTAGACACTGATTTGGTTGGAACTTTATTCAATAGGTATGTGGCTGTGTCAAGCGTATAACCCCCAAAAGGAAATAGGTAACTCAACAATACTCATCATAGAGTGCACCGTATCTAATAGGGTGCGGTTTCTCCGCTCCGATACACCATTGTGCTGTGGTGTATACGGAGGAGTAAGCTGAGAGAGAATCCCATTCTCTTTTAAATAATCCAGGAACTCCGTGCTCAAGTATTCTCCTCCCCGATCAGATCGAAGGATTTTAACACTTTTACCCATTTGGTTCTCTACTTCATACTTATATTCTTTGAATTTCTCAAAAGCTTCAGACTTATATTTCAACTGGAACACATGTCCGCATCTTGAGAGATCATCGGTGAATGTAATAAAGTATGCGGAACCATTTCTGGCATGTGTAAACATGGGACCGCATACATCACTATATATCAGTCCCAAGAGTTCAGTAGCTCTTACTCCGTGTCCAGTAAACGGAGTTTTGGTCATCTTGCCTTTGAGACATGACTGGCAAGTTTCATAAGATGTAAATTTGAACTGGTTCAAATATCCATCTTAATGTAACTTAGCTAGTCTTGTCGCATTGATATGAGCTAGTCTACAATTCCACAAGATGGCTTCATTCATTTCTGAATTTTTCCTCTTGTGTGTGTTCTGTATATTTAGAACTGTGGTTTGATTCAGAACGTATAAACCGTAACATAACGTACTAAATCCAATCAACACTTGATTTAGGAAAATGTTCATAACATTTTTCTCTACTATAAAGTTATATCCTTCTTTATCGAATAAAGAAATTGATATTAAATTGCATAACATTTTTGGTACGTAATAACAGTCGTTCAGAATCAATGTATTATCTTCAGGTAATATTAGGTGATATTCGCCAACTGCTTTAGCTGCAGCCATTGCACCATTCCTTACTCCGAGAGAATGAATACCTATTCCCAGTTGTCTACCTTTCTTTAGCATATGTAACATATTACAAATGTGGGATCCTGATCTGTTATCTAATACTCACGTCGTAGAACAAACTGAGAAATTCTCTGTAAAGAACACACCCGAAGAAGATACATCATCATGCTCATTCCTCGTTTGGGTCGCATGGGAATCTGGGTATTCCCCTATTTCCTGCTCAGACTTATAACAGTTATAAGGTAGAGCGAAACCAACGTTCCCCATTTCAGTATAGCAAGCGGGTTCGGTCAATACATCAATATTATTATCTTGATTAAGGCGTGCCATGGTCGCTACCTGCAGAGAGAGAGAAGAAAACACTTTAGCGTATACTGTTACAAGATTAGATTGGTTATTATTTTATCTAATCAGGATGGCTCCCACCATTTGTATCAAATCATTTTTCAAACCGTAAAAGGTAAGACTAGCTGGGATTAATTACACCCTACAAGTTTGCCAATCATTCGGCCAGGCAGGTATTGGTACTCCGAGGGAGTATCCCTGTGTTTTCACATGGAACTAATTAAATAAGCTCATTTACGCAGGGGCATAACCCTGTTAACACCTTTCTTAGACACCTACTGGATCAGCTAATTGTAAAGTGCAAAACTCTCCTAGGAGTAACTCTTACATGCAGTGGGTATCGGGATCCAACTATCTCATAGAAGGTATGAAATCTCATTGCAAATTTCAACACATGAAATTCCCAATATCTGATTTTTCCCCTAGTGTCCTATCACCTTGACGGAGGCCAACAAAACATAAGGTGCTAATCAAGTTCAACCCGTTCATTTCCTGATTGAATTAAACCCACTCGTACGACCCTTGACAGAGGCCAACAAAGTCGTATTACTACCCTAATCCAATCGCATCATATGGTTGTAGATAAGCACTAATTAGCTACCGCACACTACGTCTTGACGGAGGCCAATAAACATAGCAAGAATACTAAATAGTCCTTATCTGAAATGACGGAGGGCTACGACAGCTTTTTGAGAAAACCATTTGCGTGATGAACTTGATATCGTTGTAGAATCAAGTGATTTGAAAAAGGAGTGGTTTAAGCTCCGCTTTTTAAAATCGAATAGTTTTCAAAACAAACCGAGTGGGTCGTAGCATTTGCTAGCTTTTGCTAAAGAGGTCATTCCCGGTGAAGGGATCTCGGCTCTTTCCTCATTGAATTAGGTGCTGGATATTCATAAAGAATATCGCTATAAAAAGCAAGAACTAGATCTACCTTTTTGAAAATTTGATTGTACAAATTCTTTAGGTTTATTTCCTATTCATTAATCTCATTAATGAAGTCCCATCATTTATGTAACATTTCAGAAAAATGAAATATTATTTTTGGGAATTTTTATAACTACATAATAAATATTGGGAATATTTTAATGATGCGGTATAATTAAATACCATTAAAGTGGAAGATATTTGGAAAAATTACAGAAATTACTAAAAAGAGGGTGTTTATATGATTTAGGCGAATTATGAAATTCTATGACTTATTTTGCACCATTTTAGCGCTAATCGCGATTAAATATCGCTAATCGGGCATTAAGCGCGTTTTGTGCACATGAAATGCACCATATAATTTTTACACTTGCGTTACATTTTTCTACATGGCCTTCTTGTTTTGTTTTGGTTTCTATTTGGAGAAAAGAAAAGAAAAGGAAAAGAAAAGAAAAGAGGACATAATGATGACAAGAGGGATGGGCATGAGAGAGAGAGGGTGAGGGGTCAACCTAGCATGACTCTCATTTTGTTTTCATTCATCTTTCATCCCCTTTATCTTTTCCTCTCTTCCCTCACTCCGATGGCAGCACCTCCTTCCTCCCCCTCTTCAAGCCACCAAGCACCATCAAAAACAACCCAAAACCCCATCTCCATTTCACAAAAAGCATGCACAAGCTCAAGAGAAGCACATTGGACCAAGAAAAATCAAATTTTGAAGACTTTGGGCAACTCAAGAATTTTCTTGAGTTGCCAAAGGAGGTAATTTATCCATCATTAGTATAGTTTTCCCATTTGCTTTGCATCCATGTTAACATAGAACCGATTTAGTGTCGTTTAGTGAAGTTTAGAAATTTCTAGTTAGGGTTTGAGGAATTCTTCAGTTGTGAGGTGAAATTGAGGTGTAATTAGGGACTACAATCCCTGTTGTGATAATTTAGTGGACTGAACCCGAGAATTAAACCCCGTATTACGAACATAGAAACCCGATACCGGAAAAATTGTGGATTCTGTGAGAGTGTATTGAAATCTGCCAACACTCGGGGACCTGAAAAATTAATTAGCAAAGACAGTGATACATGCAGGCACCTAGGAAGCATCAACCAAGACCCCAGCCCCTATACCCTCTATCTGGCCGCAGATTTTATCCAGGAGGCCACGATTTGTGGCTTGGGTCCCACCATTTTGATTCGTGTTTCTTCCATGGCTCCATCTGCAGTAATCTAGACCCTTTACATATGAAAAATTGGCTAATTTCAGTTAGGGTAAAATTTGGGACCATTTTCATGAGTTGATGTTTTGATTCGGGTTTATATTTTTCGTATTTTGGATTCTGAATTTCAGTATTTGTGTTATACCTCGATCACTTGACGTTTGTACGACGATATTGAGAGTTATTTGGTGATTTTGAAGGCATAGTCCATAGGTTCTAACCTATAGGCTTCTAACGTATCGTTTTGGTTTTGAATTGGGTTTTAATGCGGCAAGATACGTTACGATGTGTAGGTACCCCCATGAAAACTTTGTGACGACAAGCAAGCGCGTGGCGACGTTGGCAACGGCAAACGAAGGGCAAGGTGAGTAGATTTATATCTACGGGGGAAGTCGGGTGGATGACGTATAGCACCCCCGCAAAGTTATGAGAATTGATGTGATGTGATATGGATATACATTTATTTGTGATTGAGAGATATGAACACTTAGAAAGAGAAGCTTTAGGAGATCATGGGTCTAGTGTTAGCGAGAATTGAAGAAAGGACTTTAGTGGATTTCTTAGTCACGAAACCCTAGAATAAAGATTTGCATACACGCACACACACATTCGCATACATTTACCTTCTTGTGTGTATATGGGGATGTGTATATATGTATATATGCATGGGTATGGGACTATGCATATACATATTCATATACACATATATGGATGTTGAGAATGGTATGCGGTATTTAGAAATGAGTCGATGAGATTGGGCATGGTGCCATGAGATCGGTGCAGTGACGTGATTCGTATGATGAGATACGACACGATGTTATAGTGGATCCTTAGGCGATGTGTATTCACACACACGTGTTCATATATGTTGATGATATTAGTATTATACTAGAACTAGATCAGTACCTCTGTTCACGATTGGTGATGATGATGATACCTGATGAATAATGAAATAAATGTGATATTTGACCCGTACCCTAATTTGGGATGTCGTGCGATGGATCTACCGTACGAGCTATTGATGATAGAACCGCACTCTTGATTCGAGGATGTCATATTAGATGGTGTATCGTGGGATACTGTTGAGGCAGGGTCACCGACTATTATATAGATATAGATATATCGACTCAGATGTAGGTGGTTTCCTTACCCGTTCGATTAGCCTGTTATCTCAGTCCTGTAGTTTATTTGTAGGTGTTAGACTAGATTCGATTCGTACCTATTTCAAAACTAACGGAGCGTGTGTATTTTAAAGACAGGACAAGGGATTCTACGGATATTTCAAAGGGCGTATCTTTTCATAAAAACACCGTAGTCCTTATTTTCAAAACTCCACGATTTGTATTATTTCAAATGGCAAAACAGTATGACACATGTATAGCGATGTAGACTCCTTATTGTTACATTATCATTCATGTTCCGTATATTATTGTTGCATTTACTATTCATTGCCATTTGTTATGTTGTTATCGTCTCATTGTATGTTTATTGTGTACTTAGTGATTATGAAACCATGCTGTCGGGACACCAGCACTATTACCGATGATGTGTATGCTCCACATACACTTCCTTGCCGGCTCACACACATCCTCATCAGTAATTGCCATGTCACGTACACTTTTGAACATATTATTTCATTGATATAAGCAGCTAAATGCTAGTTACCACATAATATTGCGTGATTGCTCTCATATGTTATCTTAGAGATTGCATTCTTTACATAGATACTTCGTGCATCCATATATTCATTGGTTATGAGGTATTATGGAAATTTATGCCGGTTTTCATTGTTATTGACATAGTGACTTGATGATTTCGGATTCTTCTTGATATTTTCTGGATTTGGAAACCGTATGTGAAAGTTTTGTAAACTGATGAATTATTTTAAAGAGAAAAAATGCGGTTTTCCTTGATATGTTGAGTATTGTCCACCATGATGTTTTTCTCGGTTCTGAGATGTTTTTGAGACCCAATTCGTGGAGTTGGATGAACCGTCTCGGGTACATGGTGGGCCCGGTAAGGTACCCGAGGGCAAGAAGCCCGAGTTGTAGATGATGAGCCCGGCAGGGGCAGACTGCCTACCGGTGATTTTACCTGGTGCGGCGGATATCCGGAGGATACCGTTCGTGGTCGTGTGATTGATGATATGGGTCGATCCGGACTGACGGAGCCCGAGGTATTGAGATATTGAGACTTGAGACACTGAGATATTGAGATTTGATGATACAGGCCATTCCGGATAGCCGGAGCCTGCGGTTTTGAGATACCGAGATTTATATTTTGTGTCGATGCTGGACATTGTTTTATCTATCGATTTCATTGATCATACGCGATATATATACATACAGAAATCTCATTAAATAAAGAAAACAATTGCCTCATTCACGATGTATTCTGTTTCATTTGTAATGCATTTATACATCATATATCTGATTTGTTGCTATCTGAGGCACTGACACGAGCACACAGCATTGCACTTATATGTAGATGGATCGGGATATTATTTCAGGATATTACTCGATATGACCTAGGATAGCGTCATACATGCGATTTCTACTCGTAAATGTTTTCTACTCACGAGTTGGCAACTCACCCCCGTTGTGCCACAGTTCCTTGCAGGTTTTACCGTACAGGTTTCGTTGCGACTTGCTGGTACACTGGTCCTTCCGGGTGATTGCTTTGGTAGGTAGGATCTTTTACTTCAGGACCACCATTGTATATTTGTTGTTTCAGTTATTTCTAGTAAAACTCCATCAACCAGACTTGTATATTGTTAGAGATAGATGACCAGTGTATATTCTTTCGACCTTAGAGTCACACGCTGTATTATTATGGTTTTCCTCTGGTTTTCTTGATGATGTTGGATTTTTATCCTGAGCTTGATCATCGCCTTTCGGCATTGTATATTATATTGCATTGTGTGGTTTTGTCCATCGATTGACGAAGAGCGAGCTCCCGCTTGGGGATGCCTTTATTCATTATATATGCTTTATCAGGTTTGTACCCGTTTGGGGTAAGTTTTTACAAAGGAAACCCTGCCGAAATTTTCAGAAAAGACTTGAGATTTTAAAAATGCATACTTCAGTTTATATTATTAAACTAATTGCTGTAATTTAGTCTTTACTTCACTCTACTGCTTTACTTGTTTTGGATTTCTGGGTTTTGGCTTACTTAGATTATGTACGCCTCGAGACATTTCGTAATTTAAGTGCCGGTCATGTTCCGTATTTTTTCGGGTCGTGACAAAGTTGGTATCAGAGCGTTAGGTTTTACCTTCGGAGTGTAGGATGACACTTGGTTGATGGAGTAGGTAACTCAAGTAGAGTGACGTACCGTGTGTATGTTCCGCGGCATACTTAAGATACGATACTCCGCTTAAGAAGCCTTAGGATGTACACTTCCTTGCACAGTATTATATTCATTCCTATGATCTATCCTCATCAGTACCAGTTATGGTTTTGTTACCACGGTTGTACGGGCACAGAGAGCTACGGCTAGAGTTGCGGTCAGCATGAGCTCGTCACGGACGAGGACTGACCAGGGCATGATTCCAGGGATATACGATTGCATAGATGTATCGTTTATTTGTGTTTTCGCACCATGAGCCTTTGATGGGTCGCTTTTACGAGATTTTTCGGACGTGCAGATCAGCACCAGAGGATTGGGCTACTGCTAGAGGACAACCAAAATGTGATTAATGCACCATATTTTGATGATTGAGGCACTGTTCAGCGTGCGGACAAAAGATTCAGTTGTTGCTGCGACTGACGAGATATCTCCCCAGATGGTTGAGGCTAATGCCGCACGAGTTATACTTCGAGATATGATAGAAGATCGCTAGTCACCAAAGATGAAAGGGCAGGACATGTAATTCATTGCCTACCCCGATGTGACGTCATCAGATTGATTGATTCTAGCTAGAGACGACTTCACGCTGATACGTTGAGAGTCGATATAGACGATCGAATGTAAGGAACCCATTTTTCCAAGTTTATAGTATTCGGAAAACAATGCAAGTAATTCTACGAACCCTCTATAAGAATGAAACCCTAACTCGACATAATGATCATGGAACACCGGTAAACCTTAGGGTTTGCGGCAGTTCAGCGGTGCCATTAGTGTGGCTTGGGTTTGCCCTTCTACGGTTGGTCCATAGATGTTGTGGCATATATTCGATACTATTAAACTGTACCCAAGATTTTGAGCTCTTGGGGGATTATGGAACCTTGACGAATCGATCGAAAAGTTCAACATCATTCGGATATCATGTGATGGGATACATTGCTTGGGAGACTCCAGATACGAGTATAGCCGTTGGAGCGCAGTCCATGCAGCCACGAAGAGACAATTCCAAAGCAGTCGATATTAGAGAAGGTGGAGTAAGAGTTTCTTACGAGATCTTGACAAGACGACATTTCACACCACTGACATCAGAGATGTGATACGCATGCAAAGGTGTTATACATGGATATATCTTCCAGAAGGGGTCGTGATGAGTATGCAGCCGTTCCGGAACAAGAAATAGATATAGTAAAGATGATGGCTTCCAGGCAGTTCGGCAGAAACGAGATTGGGAAAGACCTTGACAGGACCTTTCTGGAGTACTATACGAGAAGACCTGGACCCAGGATCAGTTGTATTATGCACACCCTGGAGACCAGAGTTCGGCATCGTCGATGAGATATGTTATGAGCGACCATGATAATTGGCCAGAGATCTTTAGAGGATATGCTAGAGCGGGTCTTTTCCGTTAGTACACCGAACCGAGACGACGAGCCAACGGATTGCAATATTGGTAATCCACAGAGAAATGAAGACCCAGAGACAAAAGACGCCAGACCGTGAGCAGGAGGCAGTGGATGTTCTTGCTCTTCCAGTTTTGGACGTACCGACACTTTTCGACATTATAGGAGGTGTACCTCAATGTCAATTGTTGCGATTCGCGTTTGTGATCCGAGTATCACGCTTATATCGCTTGGATTTGAGTTTTGATGATTGGGCTTTATGGTATTGTTTTCGTGCACCATGGCTGCACCTACTGAGTATTTACGTTTTGTGCATAATTGTTGCACTTGAGATACGCTTTATAAACCATTGTGTTAATTTATGATTTGTGCAGGTTTATTGCACTTGATTCAGTTTTGTTCTTTGGCTACACATGTTTATGATTTCATGGATTGCATACAGCTGATTTGATTTTTGTGCAGGTGGAATGCACTCAATTTGGTTTTTGCACTAGGTATAGCTTACATGTGCTTGCAGTGTGTGGATACGTGTTTTGTGCACGCAGTTGCATGCGTTTATGATTTTATACATCTTGGCACACTCGGTGTTGATTTTTATACGCATTTGAGTTATTGATACATTTTCGTGAACTTGTTGCACCCGATTTGTATTTTGTGCAGTTGTTGCACTAGGTTTTTACGCTGTGCATTGTTGCACCATATTGTATTTCATGCACTGGATGCACTGTATTGGGCATTTCGTGCACTGGATGCACTGTATTCGGCATTTCGTGCACTGGATACACTGTATTTGATATTTCGTGCACTGGATGCACTGTATTCGGCATTTCGTACACTGCATGCACTGGATGCACTGGAGTTGGTATTTTGTGCACTTAAGACACCATATTTGTATTTTTGTGTGATTGTTGCACCGTATTGTATTTTGTGCACTGGATGCACCAGATTCATATTTCGAGCATTTGTCGCACCAGCTAGGTATTTTGTGCATTGGTTGCACCGGAATTATACTTCGTACCTCGGTTGCACCCAATTTAGGTCTTTGAGCATTTGTATTACCAGATTTGTGTTCTGTGCGCGTCTGCACTTGATGTTCGTTTTCGTGCATGTTACTGCACTAGATACTTTTCACGGACTAACACGATTGGGTTGGATTTTTGCGCATACTAGGCGCTTGATACGGGATTTTGTGCATATCGGACGCACTTGAGTGATATTTTACCTGTGCATATTTGGATGAACTTGGATTAGATTTTTATTTATACATGTGGGATGCGCTTGATTTTGATTTTCATCCATGCATATTTGGATGCACTTGGATTAGATTTTTATTCGTACATGTGGGATGCGCTTGATTTCGATTTTCATTCGTGCATATTTGGATGCACTTGGATTAGATTTTTATTTGTACATGTGAGATGCGCTTGATTTCGATTTTCATTCGTGCATATTTGGATGCACTTGGATTAGATTTTTATTCATACATGTGGGATGCTCTTGATTTCGATTTTCATTCGTGCATATTCAGATACACTTGGATTAGATTTTTATTCGTGCATGTTGGATGCACTCGATTTAGATTTTATTCGTGCATGTTGGATGCACTTGATTTAGATTTTATTCATGCATGTTCGATACCCTTGATTTAGCCTTCATTCGTGCATGATGGATGTACTTGATTTAGATTTTCGCCATGTTAAGCGTATGATATGAGATATGGTTTTGTGCACACCGGATGCACTCGATTGGGATTTCCATTCGTGCATGTTAGTTGCACTGGATTGAGATTTTGTGCACCACAGTTGCACTCGACTTCGATTGATGACATTCGAGATGTTGATTTCGATTCCATGCCTGATATTTTAAGCGATTTATTTGCATGATTGAGATTTTGTGCACCACAGTAGCACTTGACTTTGATTAGATATCATTTGAGATGTTGATTTTGATTCATGCCTATGATATGCATGTGATTTGACTTATGCTTTCGGCATAGTTTTCATACACTTTTAGTATTTTGATTCGATTTTGTGCATGCTGATGCACATGGTTGTGAGATTATATACCACGGTATACCTGATTTGGATTTGGATTGAGATGTATTGTATACCGTCGATTTCGATTGCGATATTCGATATTGTTTTCGTGCACTTTGTGCATTGGATTTGGATTCTTGCGTATATTTGGGCGCTTGATGCGATTTTGATGCACACCAGATGCACTAAATCGAGCTTCTTTGTGCATACCAGATGCACCTGATGTTACTGTCAGGCACACCCGTTGTACTGAACAGATGCTTTTGTGCACACCCGTTGCACTTAGATGTTGGTTCTGTGCACATGTATGGCACATTCATGGATTTTTTATTTCCGTGCGCACCAGACGCACGTAGCATTCGTATGCACATTTCGGGATTGATTCTTATGGAGCAGTACATTTTTATGATATTTACTATTTGTTTTCGTACTGAGCAGGACTAGTCAGAGGACAGTACCTGGATATGTTTTGCATGCATTGATAGTTGTCGGAGGGATTTTCAAAAAGGAAGCTATAGTCTCAGTATTTACCTACGTGTCCGAGATAACACGAAACATTTAAAAACAAGGAAACCCTTCTAAATCATTTTCAAAACGGCGAGACAGGCATATTAAACAAGGATAAGTATATGTATAGTTATTTTCTTACAAATGGACGTCCGTTACTTGTGCTGTAATACGCGCATCGCACAGTGATTTGAAAAAGAGGGATTGGCATGCATTTCTTTTCAGATGTTTTAGAAGTTTAAAACGATACGTACTAGGTACATATTATAGTTTTGATGTATATCATGCTAGTTTTCGTATAGCATTTTGATATTGGTGCCTTCACCGTAACTCCGATGATATGCATGGAAATCCGATGATTTGCGTGACGCTTGACGGAGTTTTGATTTTGAGTTATCTGCTCATTTTTCATGCGCATGCATTGCACTGTGATGCTTTTTATGTATTGATGATATCGGAGCCCCGACGGCATGATCT
Organism: Agapanthus africanus; assembly: GCA_030015575.1. Classification (NCBI taxonomy): domain Eukaryota; kingdom Viridiplantae; phylum Streptophyta; class Magnoliopsida; order Asparagales; family Amaryllidaceae; genus Agapanthus; species Agapanthus africanus. The sequence continues at coordinate 126,894,275 of JASDDO010000016.1, read as the reverse complement.
TTTTACTGAAATGTTTTAGTATTTGAAGGGTTTAAATATAAATTCGGGGACCGAATTTCTTTAAGGAGGGAAGATTGTAATATTTCAGAAAAATGAAATATTATTTTTGGGAATTTTTATAATTAAATAATAAATATTGGGAATATTTTAATGATGCGGTATAATTAAATACCGATAAAGTGAAAGATATTTGGAAAAATTACAGAAATTACTAAAAAGAGGGTGTTTTATATGATTTAGGCGAATTATGAAATTCTATGATTTATTTTGCACTATTTTAGCGCTAATCGCGATTAAATATCGCTAATAGACCATTAAGCGCGTTTTGTGCACATGACATGCACCGTATCATTTTTACACTTGTGTTACATTTTTCTACATGGCCTTCTTGTTTTGTTTTGGTTTCTATTTAGAGAAAAGAAAAGGAAAAGAAAAGAAAAGGGGACACAATGATGACAAGAGGGATGAGCATGAGAGAGAGAGGGTGAGGGGTCAACCTAGCATGGCACTCATTTTGTTTTCATTCATCTTTCATCCCCTTCATCTTTTCCTCTCTTCCCTCACTCCTATGGCAGCACCTCCTCCCTCCCCCTCTTCAAGCCACCAAGCACCATCAAAAACAACTCAAAACCCCATCTCCATTTCACAAAAAGCATGCACAAGCTCAAAAGAAGCACATTGGACCAAGAAAAATCAAATTTTGAGGACTTTGGGCAACTAAAGAATTTTCTTGAGTTGCCAAAGGAGGTAATTTATCCATCATTAGTGTAGTTTTCCCATTTGCTTTGCATCCATGTTAACTTAGAACCGATTTAGTGTCGTTTAGTGAGATTTAGAAATTTCTAGTTAGGGTTTGAGGAATTCTTGAGTTGTGAGGTGAAATTTAGGTGTAATTAGGGACTACAACCCCTGTTGTGATGATTTAGTGGACTGAACCCGAGAATTAAACCCCGGATTACGAACATAGAAACCCGATATCGGAAAAATTGTGGATTCTGTGAGAGTATATTGAAATCTGCTAACACTCGGGGACCTGAAAAATTAATTAGTAAAGACAGTGATACATGCAGGCACCTAGGAAGCATCACCAAAGACCCCAGCCCCTATACCCTCTATCTAGCCATAGATTTAATCCAGGAGGCCGCAATTTTCGGCCTGGGTCCCACTATTTTGATTCGTGTTTCTTCCATGGCTCCATCTCCAGCAAACTAGACCCTTTACATATGCAAAATTGGCTAATTTCAGTTAGGGTCAAATCTGGGACCATTTTCATGAGTTGATATTTTGATTCAGGTTTATATTTTCCGTATTTTGGATTCTGAATTTTAGTATTTGTGTTATACCTCGATCACTTGACGTTTGTGCGACGATATCAAGGGTTATTTAGTGATTTTGAAGGCGTAGTCCATAGGTTCTAACCTTTAGGCTTCTAGCGTGTCGTTTTGGTTTTGATTTGGGTTTAATTGCAGCACGATATGTTATGATGTGTAGGTACCCCCACGAAGACTTCGAGACGACAAGCAAGCACGTGGCGACGTCCGCAACGGCAAGCGAAGGGCAAAGTGAGTAGATTTATATCTACGGGCGAAGTCGGGTGGATGGCGTATAGCACCCACGCAAAGTTGTGAGAATTGATGTGATGTGATATGGATATACATTTATATGTGATTGAGAGATATGAACACTTAGAAAGAGAAGCTTTAGGAGATCTTGGGTTTAGTGTTAGCGATAATTGAAGAAAGGACTTTAGTGGATTTCTTAGTCACGAAACCCTAGAGTAAAGATTTGCATACACGCACACACACATTCGCATACATTTACCTTCTTGTGCGTTATGGGGATGTGTATATATGTATATACGCATGGGTATGGGACTATGCATATATATATTCATATACACATGTATGGATGTTGAGAATGGTATGTGGTATTTGGAAATGAGTCGATGAGATTGGGCATGGTGCTATGAGATCGGTGAAGTGACGTGATTCGTATGATGAGATACGACACGATGTTATAGTGGTCCTTGGGCGGTGTGTATTCACACACATGCGTACATATATGTTGATGATATTAGTATTGTGCTAGAACTAGATTAGTACCCCTGTTCACGATTGGTGATGATGATGATACCTGATGAATAATGAGATAAATATGATATTTGAACCGTACCCTGATTTGGGATGCCGTGCGATGGATTTACCGTATGAGCTATTGATGATAGATCCGCACTCTTGACTCGAGAATATCATATTAGATGGTGTATCGTAGGATACTATTGAGGCTGGGTCACCGACTATTATATAGATATAGATATATCGACTTAGATGTAGGTGGTTTCCTTACCCATTCGATTAGCCTGTTAGCTCAGTCCTGTAGTTTATTTCTAGATGTTAGACTAGATTCGATTCATACCTATTTCAAAACTAACGGATCGTGTGTATTTTAAAGACAGGACAAGGGATTCTACGGATATTTCAACGGACGTATCTTTTCATAAAAACAATGTAGTCCTTATATTCCAAACTCCACGATTCGTATTATTTCAAATGGCAAAACAGTACGACACATGTATAGCGATGTGGACTCCTTATTGTTACGTTATCATTCATGTTCCGCATATTATTGTTTCATTTACTATTCATTTCCATTTGTTATGTTGTTATCTTCTCATTGTATGTTTATTGTGTACTTAGTGATTATGAAACCATACTGTCAGAACACCAGCACCATTACAGATGATGCGTATGTTCCACATACACTTGCTTGCCGGCTCACACACATCCTCATCGGTAATTGCCATGTCACGTACACTTTAGAACATATTATTTCATTGATATAATCAGCTAAATACTACTTACAACATAATATTGCGTGATTGCTCTCATATGTTATCTTAGAAATTGCATTCTTTACATAGATACTTCATGCATCCATATATTCATTGGTTATGCGGTATTATGGAGATTTATGCCGGTTTTTATTGATATTGACATGGTGACTTGATGATTTCGGATTCTTCTTGATTTTTTCTGGATTTGGAAACCGTATGTGAAAGTTTTGTAAACTGATGAATTATTTTAAAGAGAAAAAATGCGGTTTTCCTTAATATGTTGAGTATTGTCCACCATGATGTTTTTCTCCGTTCTGAGATGTTTTCGAGACCCGATTCGAGGAGTTGGATGAACCGCGGGTACATGGTGGGCCCGGTAAGGTACCCCGGGGCAAGAAGCTCGAGTTGTAGACGATGAGCCCGGCAGGGGCAGACTGCCTACCGGTGATTTTACCTAGCGCGGCGGATATCCGGAAGATACCGTTCGTGGTCGTGTGATTGATGATATGGGCCGATACGGACTGACGGAGCCTGAGGTATTGAGAAATTGAGACTTGAGACACTGAGATATTGAGATTTGATGATACAGGCCAGTCCGGATAGCCGGAGCTTGAGGTATTGAGATACTGAGATTTATGTTTTGTGTCGATACTGGACATTGTTTTATCTGTCGATTTCATTGATGATACGCGATATATATACATACAGAAATCTCATTAAATAAAGAAAACAGTTGTCTCATTCACGATGTATTCTGTTTTATTTGTAATGCATTCATACATCATATATCTGACATGTTCCTATCAGAGGCACTGACACGAGCACGCAGCATTGCACTTATATGTAGATGGATCAGGATATTGTTTGAGGATATTACTCGATATGACCTAGGATAGCGTCATACATGCGATTTCTACTCGTAGATGTCTTCTACTCACGAGTTGGCAACTCACCCCCATTGTGCCACAGTTCTTTGCAGGTTTCCGTACAGGTTTCGTTGCGGCTTGCTGGAACACTGATTCTTCCGGGTTATTGCTTTGGTAGGTAGGATCTTTTGCTTCAGGACCACCATTGTATATTTTTTATTTCAGTTGTATCTAGTAAAACTCCATCAACAAGACTTGTATATTGTTAGAGATAGATGACCAGTGTATATTCTTTCGAGCTTAGAGTCGCGCGCTGTATTATTGTGGTTTTCCTCTGGTTTTCTTGATGATGTTGGATTATTATCTTGAGCTTGATCCTCGCCTTTCGGCGTTGTATATTATATTGCATTGTGTGGTTTTGTCCGTCGATTGACGAAGAGCTAGCTCCCGCTTGGGGATGCCTTTATTCATTGTATATGCTTTATCAGGTTTGTACCCGTTTGGGGTCAGTTTTTACAAAGGAAACTCTGCCGAAATTTTCAGAAAAGATTTGAGATTTTAAAAATGCATACTTCGATTTATGTTGTTAAACTACTTGTTGTAATTTGGTCTTTCCTTCACTCTACTGCTTTACATGGTTTGGATTTCTGGGTTTTGGCTTACTTAGATCATGTACGCCTCGAGATGTTTCGTAATTTAAGTGCCGGTCATGTTCCATATTTTTTCAGGTCTTGACAATTTATGTTTTCTAAATATCACAGAAGAAACGAAAATAGAATTTACGCTTATGCCATCCGCATTCGCCACGGGGTCCCGTCATGCACCGTTAAGTTACTTAACTAACGGCAGAGCGGGGGCAGGACTAGCGCGGATTCAAAACATAAGCTACGTTTATTATATATCATATATTTAATATAAAGCATTCGTCTCATGCAGTTATATGATCACATCATAGAACATTGCAGCAGAAGTCAACATATGAAATATAGGATATACTAGAAGGTCCGTGTTTTAAATTAAGCCAGTAGAAACACGGATTCCACGGTCGTGATGAATAGACAAACCTACATCCCTAGACCCCCCGCAAGAGCGGCAAGCAACCTTACCAATTCTAGAGTTAGGAGACCCAGTCTCGACTCCTCGAGATGGTCTCCCACTGGACTCTTGAACCCGGTTACTTGTGCTCCCCTCCTTAGGTCTATCCTAATGCGGAAAAGCAAATAATATACATCAATGGTGACATCATCCTCAATCCGGAAGTGTTCCAATAAAAGAATATTACATACAAATTTTTACATGAATGAAAATGAAAAACTCTCATCTCACGCAAAAACCCCCGGCAATTCAATCACGACGATCCAATATAACATATCACAGCAACACATAACATCATATGTCATCAACGTAAGTAAATATGCGTATCCTAATTGTCGTTGACGTATAGCAATGAAACCGGTGATACACCACATATTACACTTAGGTCGCAGAATAGAAATGAAAACTACAACAATTATAATCCGCAACACCTTAGACATCATAAACCCGGAATATCTCATACATCGGATTTCATGCCTAACAAATAAATCTTGCACTTTATTCTCGAATTGAAAAAACTTTTCAATAACCAGTCAGGTAATTCAACAAGATTTCTGACAACCTGATCGAATGCTCGTCGGAAACATTAGTAGATGGCCGCACCCCCGATGCCGTTGACGAAGTGCACTTAGGATGAACACCGTGGCCCCGAGCACCCAACCGGATGCTTTTGGCAATAGAGTTCTCCTACAGTCACTTGTCGGGGCTATGGGGAATGGCTATTTAGTAGTGTTACCCGACGACTATCCGTGTACAATACAAGATTGCGATGGAGTTTTGATCCGAATCCAAACTCCAAGGCAATCTATTAAAAGAGACTAGATTGCTAGATTTACAAAACACTAATTAGTTTTCAGAAAACTAATTAATTTGGATTCCAAATATTGTATCACATATAAAATATATCTAGATGATGTTAAACATTTCGATCGATTCATGAAACACCCACAAATCTCAGAGACCTCAACACTTGAGTCTCATTTAAAAATACCCAGAAAGTGCAAAATAACGAGATGGAGCATCACAAGAAAGAAGACCCAAAAATTCCTCATTATTGCGGCGGAACCGTGGCGAAACCATGCGTTTGGCGGAGGTTACACGGCAATATGATGGAATCATGTCGTCGATCTTCTTGGGGCTCCATCAAATAACCTGCATGATTTTCCGAGAATTTTTAATCTTAAAAATTCCAACTTTTGAAAAAATTTCCAGAAACTTGGATTTACGGGGTTCGAAAAGTTTATTGAACACTTTAACTTCGTCTAGACTACTCCTAATACTCTAGTTTGGCTCTGATACCATGAAAGTATGCCTTAGAACCACTACTAGGTTTTTATAAGCATCAAGTATACAATTTAAAAAAAATCTAGTGTGCTATTGCATGCTATCCTAGAATCGAACTAGAGAATTAAGGTTTATAAACTAGTAAACAAGCATTACACTAAGTGAACAAGGAATACAACCTTTGTAGACCAGTCATTCACTTCTAAAGCTCCAAGCAGTAGTCCCATAGCTCCAAGTAGTGGTCCTCCAAACACTTCTTAGGCACCACTAGGCGAAAGGAACAAGCTTGCTTAAGGATCTTCGAGTCCGAAGACGATCCACCTTGAGGAATTTCTAACTCATGCTACATCTTCACAAACTAAGGAATTAGTGAAGAAAACAACATATATTAAAGGGCTAGTTTGGTATAAATTGATGAAATAGGAAGTTTGCTCACTTTAGAATTTTGTTTCTCTTTTTCTTTTTCAACTCATGAAAAGCTAGAGAGCAAAAGAATGAGATGAAGAAGATGATCAAGTAGTGAACCTTGGTAAAGAAAATATCTCATAGATATTTATAGAGAGTTAACCATAGCTGAAGATAATGGTTGGGTTATAAAATATCTAGAGTAAAAATAAATTAGTGGAATTAGTCAAGGCTTCCACATGCCTCCACAAGCATCCAAGTCATGTCAATTTCCACCTAATTTTGAATTAACTCTCAATAAATAAAACCCCTTATTATCTTTAGTTTGGTGTGAGTCTCATACACACATGTCCAATGTATTATCTAGCATGACACAATAGTATATGTAATATATATACTCAAATATATATATATATATATATATATATATATATATATATATCACACACACACACACACATCAACATATATACATCAAGAGAATAAATTCTTTAGTGAGCTAATATTAGTTAACATATATTAATATATCAAATATATAAATATATATCAAATTATTAAATTAACACTTGATTTAATAATCCGGTTATATCATATAACAGACTAATATCATTTATATGTATATCAAATATACATATAACAAATCATTGAATCAATACTTGATTCAATAATCCGGTTATATCACATATAACCTATATCGCGAGATCAGAATACGATATCACATACACGTATTAATCAAGGTCCCGCACATATCACATATGTGCCCTACTTCGTTTTGCTTGAGCTAGAAAACCTCTGTGTGGGACTCTAAAGACTCGTCAATACGCCAGCAGTAGGTAATGATCACATCAATTACCCACAAGCCATCAGCGGTACTAGCTGGACGTAACGGCTACCCAGGTATTGAGCGAATAGAAGATCAACAAGCAAGCTTATCCAAACTCCTATGAATCCTACAAGTAACACTACCATACAGTCCGGTCTCTTCGTCTGATATGTCGTATATCGAGTCTGGGGGTGGAATCGTCAGATCCCAATAACTTGATAAGTCATGCTAATGTGGGGATCCTAACAAATCGAGCAACTACTAATAACACTTACCAGTAAATCTCAACAGCCCTGGTCAGGGACTTTCATTTATAGCTTATCAAGTATAGCGCAACATCAACTCTGAATACTGGGAGAGACAAAACCCCTCCTATCGCTCATTGCCTCCATGTGACTCGGGACTATACCTAAAATCCATCTGTTTGCATGACTCTTTTGAGCCGTGGTTAGGAGGAAATTAATGCATAGTGGGAACCACACAAGACTCTATGACGATCTCGGGTCTACAGACAAAACTGTACCAGTCTTACTAGAGAACTGCTATTTGACGATAGGTATATACCATCTACGAGTACTCGGCGAGTCCTGTTCGATGTACCCATTCTCCAATGAGCACCTGTGTACAATCTTTGATGTCAAACACCAATGGATGCGTGTAACATTTCAGAAAAATAAAATATTATTTTGGGAATTTTTATAATTAAATAATAAATATTATGAATATTTTAATAGTGCGGTATAATTTAATACTGATAAATCGGGAAATATTTGGAAAATTATAGGAATTACTGAAATGAGGGTGTTTTATATGATTTAAGAAAATTATAAATTCTTTATGATTAATTATATTCCATTTTAATGCTAATCGCGATTAAAAATCACTAATCTTGCATTAATCCGGTTTTGTGCACTTGACATGCACCATGGCACATTTACAAATACTTGTTACATTTTCTACCCTGGTTTCTTTCTTCTTTTCATGCATGGTTTTAATTCAAAAGAGAAGAAAACAAAACAAAACAAAACAAAAGAAAAAGAAAAGGAAATGATAAAGAATTAGGCATGGGCAAGAGAGAGAGAGTGAGGTGAGGGGTCTTATTGACCAAGACCATTTGTTCTCATTCATCATCTTCATCTTTTCTCTCCTCTCCTCTCACATGGCTGCCCTCTCTCCCCCTCCACCTCTAAACCCTCACAACAACACCAAAAACAACTCAAAACTTCATCTCCACTTCATTAAAAACATGCACAGGCTCACTACAAGCACTTTGGACCAAGAAAGGATGGATTTTGAGCACTTGGGGTAACTCAAGAATTTTCTTGAGTTGCCAAATAAGGTAATTCTTGCACCATTAGAGTAGTATTACATTTACTTTAGCATCCATACTAGTTTAGAATCCATATTGTGTAGTTTAGAGGTGTTTGGAAATTCCTAGAGAAGGTTAGGGTTTTCCTTGAGTTGTGTTGGTGAACTTGAGAGTAAGTGGTGACTACAAACCCCCCTTAGTACTATGGCCTGGACCAAACTAGTGACCAACCCAAATTACAAGTTTGATATCAATATGTCAGTTTTGTGTGTAAAGTGAGGGTGCAGGGAATCTGGAGTGACCCGAGACCAATACTAGAAAAGAAACCAACACTAATAGCCTAGATGGACCATCACGAGACCACCCTGCCAAAACGAACCCCATCCAAGCCTTATGAACCGAGGAGGACGGAAATTAGGGGCTTGTGGCCGGCCACTCTATGGAATTTGGTGCCTAGGTTTCTTCAGTAGCTCATATACCCCTATATATCACCCCAGTACTGTTTGTTCATCCCTATTTCATCTGAACCAAAATCTGGGATCATTTCCTTTTGTTGCTGTTTTGAAATGTGGGTTTTAAACAACTTGAAGTTTGGATATTTGTATTTTGTAGCGATCACTTGACGTTTGTAGGTCAATATCGGGGGTTGTTTGATTATTCTTGCATGCCTAAACCATAGGTTTTTACCTATGTGAGATACGCGTGCCGTTTTGGTTTTCGTGCGCGATTTCTATTTACGATGCCATGTACTATATATGTAGGTACCATCACGGGGATTTCATATGACAAAGAAGAGGATGGCGACATCGACTTCAGCAAGGAAGGATCAAGGTGAGTTGATATATATCTACGGGGGAAGTCGGGTGGATGGCGTATAGCACCCCCGCGGTTTCGTAGTATAGAACACGAATGCGTTATGATTATATATATACATATATACGGATGTGATATGAGTTGAGTTTACCTAGTAAGAAATGTTTAGATGACTTTGGGTTAGTATAGCGTACTTGTAAGATAGTGTTTTAGTTAGTTTCTTAGTCGCAAACTCTAGAGTAGTGATTTGCATACACGCGCACACACACGCATACATTGTGTTTTCTTATGCGTATATGGGGATATGTATATATATACACACACACATAGGTATGGGACTGTGTGTGTGTGCGCGTGTATACTATACATATCCATAGATGATGAGAATAGTATACGATATTTGGAGATGAGTCGATGAGATTGGGCATGATGCCACGAGATCGGTGATATGACATTGTTCGTATTATGAGATACGACATGATTAGTATAGCGGGTCCTTAGGCGATGTGCTTTCATACACACGCATATATATATGTAGATGGTATCAGTATGTACTGGACTTAGATCAATACCCCAAATACAGGATATGATGATAAGGATACCAGATGAATGATGACATAAATGTGATATCCTACCCGTACCGAGATTGGGATGCCGTACGATGGATTTACCGTACGAGCTATATATTGATGATAGATCCACACTCTTGACTCGAGGATGTCATGTTATATATTGTATCGTATGTGATACTATTGAGGCGGGATCACCGACTATTATATATATATATATCGACCCAGACTTAGGTGGTTTTCCTTACCCTTTCGATTTGTCTGTTAGTTTAATCCTGTAGTTTACTTGTAGATGTTAGATTAGACTCGAATCATACCTATTTCAAAACTAACGAATTGTGAGTATTTTTAAAGATAGGACAAGGGATTCTATGAATATTTCAAAGGACATACCATTTCATAGAAACACTGTAGTCCCTATTTACTAAACACCACGATTCATGTTATTTCAAATGTCAAAACTGTGTGAGTCACATATTGATGTAGATTCTTTATTGTTGCGTGTATTATTCATTTTCCGCATATTCTTGCTATTCGCATCGCATTGCATGTTTAAATGTGTTTACCGTCATATTAAAGCCATGTTATCAGGACACCAGCACCATTACCGATGATGCGTATGTCTACGAACACTCACTTGTTAGCTCACACACATCATCATCGGTAATTGCCATGTCACGTACACTTTAGAGAATATTAATTCATTGATATCGCTTGTTAGCTGACAGTTTGGACATGATACTAGTTAGCCTGCTTTTATATGATACCTTACACATAGCATTTAGTTACTGTGTTATCTCATGCATGTATATTCATATATTCATTTGCCATGCAATAATATGGGTTAGCCCGGATTGCCGGAGCCCAGTATTCATTATTTATTTACATCGTGATTTATGATTTCGGATTTCCATGAGATTGCTAGATTTGAAGAAACTGCAAGGATTTTATAAACTGATTATCATTTTAAAATGAAAGTTGCGGTTTTCTCATGATATGATTTGAGATATGTCCACCATGAGTTTTCTCGGCTCTTGAGCGATATCATACACCCGATTCGAGGAAGAGGAGGAACCGTCTGTGGGTGCATGGTGGACCCGGTGCGGTACCCCGGGACAAAATGGTCGTAGATGATGGCGTTGAGCCTGGCAGGGGAGCACTACCGACCAGTGATTTTATTATGACTCGACGGATATCCGGAGGATATCGATCGGAGTATAGGCCAGTCCTGATAGCCGGAGCTGTTGGAGATAGTGCCCTCAGAGTCAATTATTGGATCACAGGTACGTGATTGCAATGATTGAGGGAGTACCTGTCCCAGTAGGACAGTCTTACTCGAGATGATAGTATGTAATCTGGTTTACCTTTATCATCGTGTAATGCTTTAGATGACCTGACCGGTCGCTATTACACGTTGATAGATCCCCTAGGATTCTTGCTTGACTGCCAGCAGTATGAGGGCGATCATATACGTGAGAGCTGGTAGTCTATAACCACATCCTTAAAAGGTCCCTAGTCGTGGGAGTTTCGAGATAGAGCATCGATACTCTAGAGTAGACTAGTGTATACTGTCGAGACCCCGACGAGGGGCGGTGGCCGGTCTCACAAGCCACTGATGTCAGTTGGTTCACCTAAGATGTATACAGGTGCTCATTGGGTTATGAGTACACCGGACAAGACTCGCCGGGAGCCTGCTAGTTGGTATTATACCTAACGTCAGACAGCAGTTCCCTGGTGACATGTGTACAGGTTAGTTCATCGACCTGAGGATCGTCATTTGTCTCGTGTGAGTTCCCACTGTACTTTGATTACTACCCTACCACGCTCAAAGGAGACGTACAAACAGGTTTTAGTTGGGTATAGTCCCGAGCCACATGGAGGCAGTGAGCGGATCTTCAAGGGTTCGTCTCTCCCGGTATTGGGGGTGAGGTCGCGCTGTGTCTAGGAGAGCCATTACACGAAGTCCATGGCCAAGGCAGGAGATTTACTGGTAGGTATTCCAGTAGTATCTCAGGGTGTTCTGGGCTACACTCCGACACGACTTGTACCGCTTTTGGGGGTCTGACTTTTACCAACCCCCTAGACCCTCCATGCGATGCTCATAGACGAACGGACCGGACTGTACGGATATTGTCACTAACAGTCTCAGTAGGGTGTTAGGATGAGTTCGCTCATCGACGTCCCTTTTGGTCAATAGCTGGTAGCCCGTCACGTATGGCTAATACCTCTGACGTGCTAGTGGTTAAATCCACAGCCATAGTATTGACGAGTCTTTAGAGTCCCCCACATTCAGTTGCTCAAGTTTTCGGGCGAAACACTGTAGAGGCCGTATGGAGATATGGCAGGGTTCGATCAGATACGTGCGGCATTGCACAGATCAGGATCGGACGGTTAATACTAGCAGGCTTTGGTTTAAGCCGGATCCTAGTATTGTACAGTGTAGATTTTGTTTCATTGCATTTGTATTCGGTCGGAATACAAATACGGGTATGTATATACAGTAGCGGGGTTTTCCTGTAATTTATTAAGGGATCAATTTTTTTGAAGTTGCCAGTTTGCTTTTCGTTTCGGCCATATTTCTTTGTATCTTTCATTGGCCGAAAATTGGTGGAGGAGGGCTTATTTTCAATTGTGCAAATAAGCTTTTGTGGGGGGTGGTCTTGCATATTGATACATCATGATAGCTCTTGTTTGACCTTGACCCATTGACTTCATAAGTTCATGATTGCTTGACTTTTTGTACCAATCATGGTTGTTGATTAGTTGATGGAGTGTGGATTTGTTGGTGATCATTTTTCTTCTCATGATCACATATCATTTCTCTCTCTTGCATTATTCTTGTGTGGCTCTCTCTCATTTTTCCCCCACTCTCTCCCATTCTTGGATGGCCGGCCAAGCCAAGAAGGGCTGCCCATATTTTTTGTGGTGGGATTTTTGGTCATTTAGCTTCACAAAAATCCTAAAGTTTCATCTCCAAAAAGTCTAAGTTCATTTCCTCCACGAAAGGCAACTTCCAATACCCCAAATGAGACATAGAGCACTACACATATTCTACAGCAAATCTTGGGCACGTCGACTCGCCAGCTTCGTGCCTGAGTTGCTTCGGTCCAGAGGTGGGATCCCGTAAAAGAAGCCGGCAACGTGGTGCCCTTCCAGCGACGAGGTGGAGACCGGAGATTCCGCGGGGAGATCGGGACGACGACGAGAAGACCGAAGGACACGGATCGCTCGGTATATCTCTCTACCCCCTTCTCTTGTTAGCTAGGACTAGATTAATGGCATGATCCGGGATTTTAGTGCGCGGTGGTGCCGATTTCAAAAGTTTAAAGTAAATTTTCGCTTCCGCATTCCGGCGTCGGATTGATGGCCGGGGCGCCGCCGTGCACTTACTGTTGTATCAGAGCCTCGCCATTAACCTAGTCTAGCTTTGTGTAATTTGTTTACATTTCCGATCGAACAAAATTCCAAAAACCGTGTTTTTCCATGCATCAGTTTTCTGTCGAAATATTTTTGGCTCGAAAAATTTTTCAGGTTGTTTCAGAATACTGTGCAGGAAATTCTAAGCACTCTGTGAAAATTTGGTCGCGTAATCTCACTATACCACCACGGAACAGCGGCTAAACCCATGCTTAGGCCGCGGTTCCGCCGCCATTTAGCTTCTTCACTGGACTAATTTTTTACAGAGGGTCTTGAACAGGGAAATATGGGTTTTGGAATATTATTTTTGGGCCCAGAATTTCTTTAAGTGCTACAGTAATGCTTGGGGCCCACGATTTTTGGAATATTATTTTTGGAATATTATTTTTGGGCCCAGAATTTCTTTAAGTGCTACAGTAAGTGCTACAGAATTTCTTTAAGTGCTATGATCGGATATTTTAAACATGTTAGTTCACAATATTTACATTATATCTGCGACCGTGAATGTCACTCGATCGGTAAATCCTGTCTAACTGCTATAGCCCGATTAGACGGATTTGCGAACGTGACATTCACGTTGATGTTCTGTGATTGTACTGTGATGTTGCGGATTGGTCGTGGGGGATAGCCTGGATGCAATGTTAGTACAGTTTTTGATGTATTATTTACATTTGATATTGCGGGGCGAGCGTCCGACATGTGGACTGCCGTCACTGCCTGATTGTATATTATTCTTTTAGGGCACGACCAGGTTGCGGTCGATGTACCCGTTGTATGTATATTTTACTTTCTGTACTAAGATTACCCCGCGGAGGGGTGCACGGATAGCCGGGTTCTAGAGGGCAACGGGCCCGCATCTCATGGCATTGAGACGGAGGGGGCTTTACTCTAGAATTGGCGGGCTATTCGCCGTACTCGTAGGGGTACAGGTTGACCCAGGAGGGGTGCCCAAGTTGCCAGATTCCGTGAAGTGCTGGGTGGTCCATTCACGTTGCTGAAGGGGGCTGCCTCGCTTCAGGTTTTGGCGGGTAACTTGCCGCGCCCGTAGGGGTCTAGGATTTCATTGCACAGGCTATCCACACGACCAGGGGAACGTCGGGTTTCAGTAGCGGCTCTGTGAAACCCGGGGATCCCAGATATCTGTATTGTTCTGTGATGTTGTACATTTCTGTGATGTTGCATTTTATCACGCCTTGAGCGAAAATTATATATTGATATATATATTAGTAGATGTTGCATATGTTTTGCATCCGCGCTAGTCCAGTCCCCGCTCTGTCGTTAGTTAGCTAACCTAACGGGTAATGACGGGACCCAGTGGCGAATGCGGATGGCATATACTACGTCATTATTTTTGTTCTTTATTGGTGTGATCAATTGATGGGACTGCGTTGATTCGGATCAATGCAAGTTAAACAAACCTATTCTAATGTTGTTGGAACACTTTTCAAAAAGCTGTTATTGCAAGGGCGTTCTTTTTTGTTTTGCATAGTGGTATTCAGTTGGAATATCCTGCTCCTCAGTCGACGAGGCAAGGGCCGAGATCCCTTCACCGGGAGTGACCCCTTGGATAGAAGTTTGCGTCAGGGCAATAACTTCACTATAGCCGATTACTTTTTCTTTGCATCGTGGTATTCAGTTGAATATCCTGCACCTCATTCTACGGGGAAAGAGCCGAGATCCCTTCACCGGGAGTGACCTCTTTAGCAAAGGTTTTCGTTACTATATTTTTCTAAAAAGCTATCAGTTCCTTCAACGATATCAAGTTCATTACGTTAAAGGTTTTCGCCAGAAACCATTCATAGCCCTCCGTCGTTTCATATGGGTGGTCAATAGTATTCATGCTGTGTATGTTGGCCAAAGTCAAGGAACGGTGATTGGTAGCTATTGGGTATTCATATGCAGCATAGATAGATGCGTTGGTTTGGGGCAGTCGTACTACTATTTTAGCCAAAGTCAAGGGTATGTACGGGTGGGCTCAAATTAACCTGGAGAATGACGGGTAGAACTTGACATGTGACTTATGATATGTTGGCCAAAGTCAAGGTCATAAGAGCATGGGGTAAAAATCACATCGGGAGTTTCTAAAGAAACTGAAACTTACCAGATATGCGCATACCTTCTGGAGTATGATAGCGTGAGCGGATTCCGTCACCTTATCATGCGATGATAGTTGGATCCCGATTCCCTCTGATGAGTTGGTTTACTCCTTGGGTGATCCCGACTAATTCTTCCTTCAGGTTTGGAGGAGAATTTGACGGTACAGTGGGAGGTTTCTAGATTAGATAAATTGGTAACCATTCCGATCTAGGTTAGAGTGCACGCTGAGTGTTTCTTTTCTCTCTCTCTTTGGCAGCGACCATTGACCCGACCCTTGACTATGACTCAGTGACCAAGTTGACCGAACCTTCTTAAACACTGGCTTTTGGATTGTTAGAGTTGCATACCTCATTGCCACTCCTGCTTTTACCCCTTTCTCCAGGACACCCCGTATTACTACGAACGTCCACTTCCATTGGACAAAACCATCGTATGGTTATATACGAACTCGAAGGAATTTATTCGAGGATGGTTTCTGGTTCTGGAGAAAACGAATAGGACTATTCAGTTGTCTTTTCCTTTTACCTTCTCTCAGGTTGCGAGTACTCCTTGGTTTAGGAGATAGTACACCTATTACGCAAATTGGATAGTCTTCTTCCAAACCATAGGCAGGTGCTGTTCATACCATAATATTGCATTTTCTATTCCCCATTCTTATGCATTTTACAATGAAAACAGGTGCTTTTGACGCATGTCTGCTACATGTTACATGTTACAGGTTCTTAGACAGAAAACAGTGAAAACGATGTAAAGACGATGAAAAAGTGGACTTTGACCAACAAATAGAAGACTCTTGATCAAGCCTACATCAAAGATAAAATTCACAAAGTACAAGGCAATCCAAGGTCCAAGATTACAAAGCGAACGGTTAAAAGCCCACCGCAATTATTCACTGGAGATCTGGAAGAAACATAGAAGCTATTTTAATAAAGAACCAAATAATAAGGAAGCCCAAAGATCCAAGGCCCAATACTTTCTTTTAAAGAGACATAAAATTTTACCAAAGCTTGAAGTCTACTTTGACTAGGTCTTCCTAAGGATATTTTGGTAAATGTAGACATGCAAATCAATTGTAACCTAGGGTTTCCTATTCTTTATAAATAGGAACTCTACCCATTGTATTTTCTTATGCCTCCCTTCATTAATAAATTTTAGAGTTCTTTATGGAGAGCATCGGTGTTTCTTTTCAATTCATGAATTCAGATCTGACAACCCTGCGTTGATGATTGGAGAGATGCATCTGTAAGTAGATTTAATTCCTTGCTTTAGTTTAGATTTCAATTCTTGCCCTAGGTAATTTTTATTCTCTGCCCTAGATAAATGTTCTTCAATTCCCTTCAATGAGCGAGTAGTTTCCTCGCTTGTTAGGGTTAGGAATAGGGAAGGATTTGAGAGATGAAGATCTCTCATCTCTTTTCTTTGCCAATCTTTTATGAAAATTAGAACTCCATGCATACCTTCTTATTCCGCTCCCTACGGCACTCTACCCTCGAGGTAACGGTGATTCCGTAGTCTAAAGGCCCGGATTCTAAGGTTTTCCATGGAGGTTAGGGTAAAGATTAAGAAAGGAAGGACAAGGATCTAGAGGAAGAATCAATCTTCCCAATCATCCTAATCCCCTTTGTTAAGATTTACCATAACACTAATATGATATCTTTAATTAAAGGCAATGGAAAGAGATGTAGATCTTTGTTTACCAAATTTTCCCTAAACCTAATCCTAGCAAGTTTCTAATCCTAGTATCATACAACTTCAATTTTTAGATTTAATAATCAATCCGAACACCCTTCGGAATTAACTCGTTAGCGCGATTAGGAAATTCACAACATCTCTGTGGACCGACCCGTACTCACCGGCTAGCTGCAAAGCGACGCCGTTCTTGATTGCGGTTACAAATATTTTTGATCTATCTTTTAGAAAGCGCGAGCACGTTAAAATCTCACCAATCAAATGGCGCCGTTGCCGGGGATGGCGTGTTATTTCCTTTTTGCAATTTCGGGTTAATCAAAAAAAAAATTCATAAAAATCTAAAAAATCAAAAAAATATAAAAATATATTATCTGTTATTTTTGGAAAGGGTATTCTTGTGAGAATTTTTGCAGAATCTACAAAGAAATTCGGATCTAGAAATCTACAGAGATCAAAACAGCAAATATCAAATCCGAACAAACAGAGAAATATCTTAATAGACAACAGAAGAAATTTGGAGGACTGAGTCAAAAAGAAGAATCGCGGTGACCTCGTTTAAAAAAAAAAAAAAAATCCCGCCGGCGGCTCTTTCAGGCCGCGGAACCGCCGCGGTACATCCCTTCTGGCCGCGGAATCGCCGCGGCCTGGTAGGTTCCTAAAAAAAATAAAAAATAAAAAAAAATCCGCCGGCGGCTCTTTCAGGCCGAACCGCCGCGGTACATCCCTTCTGGCCGCGGAACCGCCGCGGCCTGGTAGGTTCCCAAAAAAAAAAAAAAAACAGGGTGCAGACGCGCGGTAAAAAAAAAAAAAAAAATCTGTAAGTTTTCTCTCTCCTCTTCTGCAAATCTTGATATATCTTCTGTAAATTTGCCTGCAGGATTTCTTTGCGCTTTAAAATTATTCCTTTCCAAATAATAAATCTTATGTAGGATTCGTTGTGTTATGCTTAAAATAATAATTGATTGCAAGTGATCTTTTCTGATTTGCATATCCTTAATTTTTTTTGCTAAAAATATCTTTCCAAATAAAGAGCAAGAAAAAAAAAAGGAAAGTTTTAATTAGAAAACTTGCAAACTTTGAAATTCACACAAAAAAAAAGATTTGATTGCAAGTGATTTACTGTTTTGCATATCTTTAATCGGATTTTAAGGGGCTTTTGACCAACTCAGATTGGGTGGGGATTTCATCACCCTTCCCAGGACTCCAGAAAACACCTAAAGCATGTGCATTGACCACAATTAATTAAAAAATATTAGACTCAGACCTAAGGACATCGAGCTCAATAGGAAAAGGACTAGTATAGGCATCGACCGTTTATCCTAACTGACATTGCGGTGTCTAGGCTAGTGGTTATTAATTAGGCCCACTGTAGTGGTGGTTCCTTCCCACTTACCTGTCCGTACTTGCCAGTGAAGAGGCGGTTTGAGGTCCTATTTCTAGCCCTTTGGAACAGTTAGGAGCTGTCTAGCTGACCTAGGTGACCCTAGATCTAGGCCTGATTGTGCATTTCTGGTTGATTGAATTTGTGTCTAAGCCCTTTATCGAAAATTTTTGCAAAACAAATAAAAATAAGAGGAAAATTTTATAAAAAGACTTACAACTTTTGTCGCGAAGCAATCCTTGCACCCCACTTACACCCACTTACACCCACTTACACTCACCTTTCTTCTTCTAACATGGGTACCCCACATAAAAAATCACTTGCCGAACTTTGGTATCCCGAACCTAATTTTGCGTCATATGTCAATGTGTTCGGTCAATTTAAAGACGATCCTTCCATGCCTAAAAATTCTTTGAAAGATCACATAGAGGAGTCTAGGAGAAATAGTTTGACTCTTCAACCCACTTTGTGTCAACCAAGTCAACCTTCACCACTTCCATATGTTGATACCACTCTTTCGAGTCCTTCTGACACTCCTAGGCCGATGTCCATTGCTGAGCACATTGCTCAATCTCGCAGCCGATCTTTCACCCCTCTCCACTCATCTAGTTCTAGGGATCCGCACGATTATTCACCTTTTTATCCATATGTTGACCCTACCTCTATCCAACCACCCACTTCCTACCAGTCATACCCAACCTTCCCACCTTCACTAGATACTGTTTCGACACAGCCATTAGGGAGTTTCACATATCCAACCAATTTTGAATCTTTTACTGAAACCCCCTCACCACCAAAGTCTAGTTTGGAAGAGGCGTTGGAGGCATATATTGCTGCAACAAATAAAATGGTTAGGAATGTGGAAGCGTCCGTGGCCACCCTTATGCAACCTAGTGAACCGGTAGCTAGTGTCCCGCTAGCTCCAAATTTTTCAATGTATGAGGCGGCAGTTGGACAGAGTGAGAATGAGAGAGGATTTTCAAATCAAACCTACCCTTACCCAATTGAAGCCCACAACTCCTGTTTTCCATCGATTGCCCTAAATAGTTCACCTGTTGAAAATAAAGATGAGTTGAGCAAATTTGTAGTGTTTGATTTGCCAAATTGTGAGGAACCCCTTTCGAGTGAAACCGCACCTAATCCTTTCGATCTTTACACTTCCACTCTAGAACCTACATTGATAAACATCCATGCTTTTGAGGAGGTGTCTAAAGATATTGACTTTCACTTGATTGAGGATATAGATGCCGGGAATATTTCGGATGATGAACCTGTCGATTTAATTGAAATTTTATGTTCAAATCATCATCCCGAGTTATTAAATGTTTCTCCCGAATCTCATATGCGTCTTGATTTTGATGATAATGGCATGGATGAGTTGAATATTGAGGAGAATTATGAGGATAATATTGAGGAGAGTGGTAAGGATCATATTGAGGTTGAACCATTTTTCTTTGATGTGTCGGATTTTCCAATTCATTCTCTTGAACCTTTACCTAAATCACCCTCCCTTTTTTCCATCGTTCCGACCACGCTTCATTTCACGCTTGACGACTGTGAGCTTGAAAACTTTTCCTTTGAATCTGACACAGTTCCCACAGCCGATGACACTTACGGGTGTTTCACTTTTTCGGACGATGTTGAAGTCTCACCGCCCGAGTTTGAGTCCTTTGCATTTTCAGATGAGTTAGTTAATCCATCAGACTCGGTTGCTTACAGTCGTTTCGAACCATTAATGGAATCTTTTAAGTTCGAAACAGTTTACTATGGTGAGAAAGATACTATCCCTAATTCACTCCCTTTCGTCTTTCCCATTGTTCCGACCGAACAAATGACCGTTACGCTTTCATCTCCAATACCTAGTTCGACGTACCCATGTTTGCTCACGACTCTTGAGGGATTTAATCTCATTTTTTCGCGGGTTGATAGATTAGCACAATAGCTTTTTACACATCGGTCATTACAAATTGTGCTAATCTATACGCTCCATCCACACCCTCAACTTCGTATTCCCACTTTCTTTGGTTCTTCTAATCTTCCTTTAATGATATCGAGTGTTGATGAATCACAATCTGACATTTTGAGTTCGATAATTTTCAATTGGACCTTCGAGGAAAGTTTCGAAGATATTTTCGCCGACGAACTCGCATTCTTAAATGATATGGATTTTGTGATTAATCAACCTCCACTCGAAGAAGTAGAACCCCTACCATTTCTTCTTCCCCTCCGCCATTCTCCTCCACCGAGACCATATTATCCCTTTCTCTCCACACGGTCTCGTGTGCTTCTCATCTCTTTTCTTTCCACTCCATTCTTTCACCAACTCTACCATTACCACGATAGAATTTTTGAATGGTTGGTGCTAACCTTTGGCTTGTGTAAGGCCAAGCTTAAGTTTGGGGGAAACCTTTGTATATATGTATATATATTTTTGTTTTCTTTTTCTATAAAAAAAAAAAATTCAAAACATTAAAAATATTTAAAAAAAATTATAAATAAATAAACAGGGGGGTATCGGTATTTTGACCCTCTTGGTTTAGCATGACAGTGAGGACACTGTCAAGTTCAAGTTTGGGGGTATGCTTGGTACGTCTTCTTCCTTTGCATTCATTTGTACATATTTTTGCATTTGCATATTTATTTGAAAACCCATAAAAATTTGAAAAATTTCAAAAATTATAAAAATTAATGTATTCAATTTTGGCTAATTAACTTGAGTTTGACAAATAGGGTAACTGGCTAGGAACAACTAGATCTTAGACTTAGTGAATTAAAAACCCTAAAAATAACATTCCTTAAAGTTTAACAGTAGAAAGTATATGCCTTGTAGTTTATTTAGAAATAGGCAAATTTTGGGTTCACTTCTTGGGCTAAGTCGAAACAAGGGAAGAGTATTGATGTTCTTATTAGAGTGTAAGTTTGAAAAATAGTTCCTAGTTTAAGTCTAGATTCTGAAAATGTATACTCTACAATTTGCACGATCACGCACCTTGAAACTTGGAATAGTAGAAGAGACCTTGAAATGCTCTTGTCTAAAGTCCTTAGTATGAAAAAGTGTGAATGAATAAAAAAAAAATGGACACTGGTTTTTGTGATTACTTAAGGCTGCAAAAATAGAAAAATACTTAGCGAGGGTGCTTCATCACCTAGTGCCTTAGACCAACTGGTTTGGGAGTCACTGCTAAAGCCTTGGGTGTTGCAAAGACTAGGAAGTATGCTTTAAAGTGCAAACGCATTTTGTAATCGGTCGTTGGTACCTCAAGAAGTATTAACGGTCGCATGAAGGATGTGTAAGCAAATTTCATTTAAATTCACCTACTAAGAAGTACTTTGGACAATGGACGAGAGTACGATTGCTTGATTTGAATTTCCAAGTGTAGGGGTGACTTATACACACACGTAGGGGTATGTGATTGGAATTTAGATGAGAAAAAGGAATGAAGAATAGAACTTGTATCTTTAATAGAGTTGATAAAAATTCCTAAGTGGAGATGTAACCCAAGAAGGAAAACTTAAGAAATGCCGAAAGCTAGGTAATTCTACAGGATATATATAATCTTAAGTTAAATAATGAGGAAGTGTGAAGAATATGGGTGGATAATTTGCGAGTCAAAAGATAATAGAATTCCTTGTTAGAAAACCTAATTGGAAAACAAAAGTCGAAAAAGCCGAATTGATAGGATTTTGTGGGTAGTATTCGCTGAAAACCCTCAGGAGACAACACTCCTCCTACTAGGGACACCTAGAGGTTTAACGGCTTGTTGCACGTGCTCAGTGCAATCGCGTCTCCCTGCGAAAGTGCGGCTAGGTTAGATTTTTATCGAGAATAAAAAAATAAGTTTGCTCGAGGACGAGCAAAAGATAAGTTTGGGGGTATTTGTTCATACCATAATATTGCATTTTCTATTCCCCATTCTTATGCATTTTACAATGAAAACAGGTGCTTTTGACGCATGTCTGCTACATGTTACATGTTACAGGTTCTTAGACAGAAAACAGTGAAAACGATGTAAAGACGATGAAAAAGTGGACTTTGACCAACAAATAGAAGACTCTTGATCAAGCCTACATCAAAGATAAAATTCACAAAGTACAAGGCAATCCAAGGTCCAAGATTACAAAGCGAACGGTTAAAAGCCCACCGCAATTATTCACTGGAGATCTGGAAGAAACATAGAAGCTATTTTAATAAAGAACCAAATAATAAGGAAGCCCAAAGATCCAAGGCCCAATACTTTCTTTTAAAGAGACATAAAATGTTACCAAAGCTTGAAGTCTACTTTGACTAGGTCTTCCTAAGGATATTTTGGTAAATGTAGACATGCAAATCAATTGTAACCTAGGGTTTCCTATTCTTTATAAATAGGAACTCTAACCATTGTATTTTCTTATGCCTCCCTTCATTAATAAATTTTAGAGTTCTTTATGGAGAGCATCGGTGTTTCTTTTCAATTCATGAATTCAGATCTGACAACCCTGCGTTGATGATTGGAGAGATGCATCTGTAAGTAGATTTAATTCCTTGCTTTAGTTTAGATTTCAATTCTTGCCCTAGGTAATTTTTATTCTCTGCCCTAGATAAATGTTCTTCAATTCCCTTCAATGAGCGAGTAGTTTCCTCGCTTGTTAGGGTTAGGAATAGGGAAGGATTTGAGAGATGAAGATCTCTCATCTCTTTTCTTTGCCAATCTTTTATGAAAATTAGAACTCCATGCATACCTTCTTATTCCGCTCCCTACGACACTCTACCCTCGAGGTAACGGTGATTCCGTAGTCTAAAGGCCCGGATTCTAAGGTTTTCCATGGAGGTTAGGGTAAAGATTAAGAAAGGAAGGACAAGGATCTAGAGGAAGAATCAATCTTCCCAATCATCCTAATCCCCTTTGTTAAGATTTACCATAACACTAATATGATATCTTTAATTAAAGGCAATGGAAAGAGATGTAGATCTTTGTTTACCAAATTTTCCCTAAACCTAATCCTAGCAAGTTTCTAATCCTAGTATCATACAACTTCAATTTTTAGATTTAATAATCAATCCGAACACCCTTCGGAATTAACTCGTTAGCGCGATTAGGAAATTCACAACATCCCTGTGGACCGACCCGTACTCACCGGCTAGCTGCAAAGCGATGCCGTTCTTGATTGCGGTTACAAATATTTTTGATCTATCTTTTAGAAAGCGCGAGCACGTTAAAATCTCACCAATCAGGTGCCGAACGGTAGGGAATGAAGAAAACCAATTAGCCTAAACGGTGTACATAAGGTATTACGTAAAGACAAAGAAAGGGATTAGAAGGAGAGCAAAGTAAATTGCGACTGCTATTCATGACCAAACCAAGTATTTCATTACCACTCCCACTTCACCTTTGTATATCTCCAGAACACTCCGTATCACTACGAAGATCTACAGTTTATTGGATATTCCATCGTATGGTTATATACGAACTCGAAAGGAACTTGTTCCAGTTCGGGGATGGATTCTGGTTCAGGAGAAATAGGAATAAGGTTTATTCAGGTGTCTTTTATCTTCACCTTCTCTCGCATTGCGAGTGTTCCTAGGATTGGGACAGTACACCCATTATGCTTATTGGATAGTCTTCTTCCAAACCATAGGCTGGTGCCGAACGGTAGGGAAGGAAGAAAACCATTTGGCCTAAAGGGGTGTACAGAAGGTAATGACTAAAGACATATGAAGGGATTTGGAGAGGTGACAGAGATTTATACGGTTACAGTTGTGAATCTGGAAGAGGCATTACTAGGAATACCAGGATACCCCATCGAAACATTTTCAATGTTTCAGTTTCACTGTGTACTGTTAAAGGAAAACTGATTTCCCGATTAGATACTTACTCCAGGGTATGTATTTACCAGGTATGATTCTCACATCTGTATGGATTTACAGATGATGTGTGGGAGTAAGTTATTGGGAATTAGGTGATCATCCTCATTATATCGGAATTCGTTGTAATTGGTGATATTTGAGGAAGTCACCTGGGTTGTTTGCCGGACGGCAAATATTTGGTTTTGAATATCCGTTGCTATGCACCAATTTCAAATTGATATATCTGTACGTCTATTTTTATAGAGTGAGATATACCTTTTTGAAATTATGTCTATGACATTTACCTATATCAGTGGATGGTTAGGTAAGGAGCATTGAACAGCGGTGTAATTCTTCTTAACCATAAGTACAGTTTTCAACCTACGACACGCAGGGATTGAATTATTAGACTCAAGGGACTTTTACAGAGTATTTTATGTTGTCCAGCGTCCATGAGGACAAAGGGGTTAGTTCTCGTACTATATTCGTTTTACTTATGACTTCTCTAGTTCTTAGACAGGTGTTTCGTAGAAACGCAGAGTCCAAGTTTTGAGAAGTTATAGGTATAAGAATAGAGTAGAGAACCAGGTGTTGCAAGTATCGGGATTCTTCAAGGTGATCGAAGATGTAGATACTTGTGTGGGGTATTCAGTTGATAGTAATGATTAAGAGAACTTGCTTCTCTTTCAGGTTACTCATAATTGGAAGCACTCCTAAGTTGAGTAACGCTGATCGGCCTCTTTCCATTTAGTTGACATGCACTGGAGACAGCTGCATGATTTGAATCTGGTTCAATTAAATCTGTGCCTCTGGTCCTATATTGGATATAGAACAGTTCGTATCTTAACAATGTTAAGGTACGGGGAGTTGTCCGGCTTATGCTTAAAACCAGACTCTGGATAACTCAAGGCATGTTTCTGTAATGGCTGTTTGTGGGTTGACCCAGGCTATGACGAGGGTTGATTTTCTACCATCTGGAAGATCAATAGTGATATTGTTCTAGACTCTCCACAGTTTTAATAAAAATGGATTTTTTTTCAGGAAACAGAAGTGGGAGTATGGTAGAACTGGAAGTGATTCCAGAACCACAAACAATTACTGAAGATTTTGATAGGAACCTAAAGATTCAATCTGGTTTGACATTCCATTGGCCACTCCGCAGATATGGTGAGTAACCTCAGGCACCCGAGAGGTACTCCGGCAGCCTCAAGGACGGTAGCGGGGAGGTTCTTGTTTACCCAGACTTGCCATTGCTGTTGTTCCAGACTGTGTGACCCGGAAGGAGGATGAGTATAGCGTCGTTCTAAACTAGCTTTAGAAATGTACGTCTATATGACTCTGACAGAGAGTTGTCGTAGTCAGTGGGAGCAGCGGAAGCATTGGTGGACAAGTGGCTTGTGTCTATTTATAGACTAAAGCAGATGTAGCGGAGATAGATCATCTATTTCTGATGTGACAGTCATAGGTTTGACTTCATCAGAATAGGGGATAGATCTGTTAAGAAGGTAGTAGGGTGTGAAGTCCTGGTATTTGGATGACATACATAGAGTAGGAAGTGACATTCCTATACTACGATCGGTTATACTTTGGTCGTCACACAGTGGTTTCTCCACATGGGACTTGGACATTATATCAGACATACTGGTTGCTAGATCTATGGTTTTAGATCTAGATTTGGGTGGTTTCCCAATTAAGGGTACTTAGACAGCATTCTAAGAGTATTTAGAATGGACGACTCCTGGCACGGTAGTGTACCTGCAGGTGATGGAGTCACCCTCTCTAAAGGTGTCTTACAGACTAAAGGGGAGAGGGATGTGCATGATTGGCAGATCACTTGCTTAGGCAATTGAGTCAATCATGAGATGTCAAGTACCACACCAGATGTTGTTTTTACACTAGATACAATAAGTTGACATTGATCCAATCGTAGAGAAACAGTCGGAAGCAGTTTTAGAACATAAGTGGATGTTCTAGGGATATGATAACGACAGCCTCATTCGGGAGACAGTTATCATTCCAGGCTTCCAAGGTGACCTGGACGACAAGGAGGTTGTCAGAGTTATAGTTTTCCTTCTGACGAAGGGCAGTATTTTGGGCAGGTGATTGTAACATTTCCAAAATAATAAAATATTATTTTCGGGAATTTTTATAATTTAATATTATTTTAATGAATATTTTAATATTCGGGTATAATTAAATACAAATAAATGGGGAAATTTTTTTTGAAAATTCTAAAATAGGGTATGTTATGGATTTATGCCATTTTAAAGTTTTTAAGACTAGTTATATGCTAATTTAGTGTTAATCGCGATTAAAAATCGCTAATTGGATTTTTAGCATTTTTGTGCAAAAATGTGCACATATCATTTTTATACTTGTTACATTTGTTTTGACATGGTTTTCATTTGGATGCACATTGGGGTGAGAAGGATAAGAAAAAGAAAAGAAAAGGAAAGAGTAGGTATGATGATGAGAGAGAGACAAGTCAACCTCTACTTTTGTTGAACCAACCCTCATTATTTTCCCTTGTTGCTTTCTCTTCCCTCTTCAATGGGGCTGCTGCTGCTCCAACTCCCTCTTCTTCTTCCTCTCTTTTAACCCTAGATCCACAATGAAATCAACCCCAAAACCTCATTCCCACTTCACAAAACTTACTCCCCACCTCACTAGCTTCACATTGAGCCTAATAAGATTGGATTTGGAGGACTTTG
This sequence comes from Agapanthus africanus, assembly GCA_030015575.1. Classification (NCBI taxonomy): domain Eukaryota; kingdom Viridiplantae; phylum Streptophyta; class Magnoliopsida; order Asparagales; family Amaryllidaceae; genus Agapanthus; species Agapanthus africanus. The sequence continues at coordinate 126,867,159 of JASDDO010000016.1, read as the reverse complement.
AGCAACTCAAGAATTTTCTTGAGTTGCCAAAGGAGGTAATTTCTGCACCTTTTAGCATAATATCTCATTTATTTTGCATTCAATCTAGTTTCATATCGATATCGTGTCGTTTTGTGGATTTTGGAGACTTCAAGTTAGGGTTTAGGGTAAAACTGAAACTAAGATGAAATTGAGGCTTGTTGAGACCCTAGAAACCCTGGTGTGATGCTAAATTGAACCCAAACCTGAACTGGAAAACAGAATACGGAATTTCGGAATCGATATCGGGGAAAACAGGAAATCTGGGACTGTTATGTTGAATCTGCTATCACCCCGAGATCCCAAAAATAAAACTGAGTTGACAGTGAGATGTGCAGGCACCATAGAACCAACACCCCAAACCCTAGCCCCCATCTCATCCGTACGGCCGCCAATTCTCCCATTCTGGACGCAATTTGCGGCCAGAGCAGAGGGGATTTTCCTCGTTTTCTGTGCATGGCCCCATTTCCTATAGTTTAGACCCTGGGTATATCTAGTTTTGACAGATTCCATCTAGGGTGAAATCTGGGACGATTTTTCCTATGTTGGTGCATGATTTGAGACTTGTTTTAGCATGGATTTTGGTTTTTAGTGATTCATTCCTGTCGGGTGGCGTTGGGACGTCAACGACGGGTGGATATTGATCGTGTTGACATGCGAAGCGATAGGTTTCTACCTATGCGAGTAGCGTGTGCTGTTTTAGTTTCCGATGTGATTTTCATGTGCTTTAGCGTGTTTGATATCCTTGTAGGTACACTACGAGATGTGGAAGCAAAGAAGATGAAGATGGCGACATCGGCATCGATACATGAGAAGCAAGGTGAGTAGATTTATATCTACGGGGAGAAGTCGGGTGGATGGCGTATAGCACCCCCGCAGTCCGTGGTGTTGTATACGAATACGTATACACATGTATATTTATTATGTGTTGTTTAGGATCCTTGATAGTAATATTGGTATTTTTGATGTTAAGAATATATTGGTTTAGTATAGTGCGAATCCTAGAGTAGTGGTTGCACTTACACATATACTTACACACATTCTTGCATTCATTCTTTCATTTGATGGTGCGTATATCTACACATGGGTATGGGACTATGTGTTCATATACGGGTTGATGATGATACGTGGGTTTGAGATGATACTTGATGTGAGGTCGTGAGATCGGCGATGTGACATAGTTGCCTTTGAGGTGCGATATGATAGTTTTAGCGGGCCTTTGGACATGTGCTTTACCCGCATTCATATTTTTATAGATGGTATCGATTTGTACTAGACTTACAGTAGTACCCCAGATTGTGCGATCTGATGATAAGTGATACCTGATATGTGATGAGATAGTGTGATATTGACCCCTACCCAGTTATTGGGATGCCGTACGACGATTTACCGTACGAGCCGGTATTGATGATAGATCCGCACTCATGACTCGAGGATATCTTACGATATGTTATTGAGGCGAGATCACCGACTATCATATCTATATGTATATATTGACTCAGATTAGGTGGTTTCATACCCCTCCTGTCTAGATTACTTAGTAGACATTAGACTAGACCGAGTCATACCTATTTCAAACTAACGAATCGGGGATATTTTAAAGATAGGCAGAAGGGTCATACGGATATTTTCAAATGATGCATCTTTTCTTAAAGCACCGCAGCCCTTGTTTTACCAAAAGCCCTGATTCGTCTTATTTCAAAAGGCAAGGTTGCATGACATATCTATTGAGGCAGGTTCTCTACTGTTGCGTTGATTACTCGATTCCGCACATTCATGCTATCCGCATTGCTTGCATATGTTTATATGCGCATACTATTATTCCATGCTGCAGGATATATTGTTACTTGCATTTCACTTATATTGTCACATACATCTTGCTTTCTGATTTGCGCATTGAGATAGTTTGTTTCTATGATATTTCTGGTTTTGAGAGAGGGCTGACCCGGACTGACGGATGCCCGATATATTGAGAGAGGGCTGACCCGGACTGACGGATGCCCGATATATTGAGAGAGGGCTGACCCGGACTGACGGATGCCCGATATATTGAGAGAGAGGGCTGACCCGGACTGACGGATGCCCGATATACTGAGAGAGGGCTGACCCGGACTGACGGATGCCCGATGTAGTGAGAGAGGGCTGACCCGGACTGACGGATGCCCGATATACTGAGAGATGGCTGACCCGGACTGACGGATGCCCGATGTATTGAGAAAGGGCTGACCCGGACTGACGGATGCCCGATGTATTGAGAGAGGGCTGACCCGGACTGACGGATGCCCGGTATGTGAGGATTTACATGCCGATGCTAGGCACAGGTTTTCATGATGTTTTCGAGTGTCGATGCTAGGCACTCAGGTTCCATGCTTTTGGTTATATCCTCATATTTTCCATGCATATGCTGATGATATTTATATGCATGATGGTTTTGTCATTGGATGACGAGTGGACGGGATCCACGTACATGCAAATTGATTTCATTGTTTATACCTCATATTCATGACATGCTATTACCTGAGGCCCTAGCACAAGCACTTGGCACTACACTCATGTATAGAGATTACATTGCCAGTTTAGCATGTTTCAGCTTTATTCATATTGAGGTTTACTTATATCTGATCGTATTGACCTAGGATGGGTCATGCATTCGATCTCTGCTTGTAGATATCTTTCTATTCACGAGTTGGCAACTCACCCCCGTTGTGCCCCAGTTCTTGCAGGTTGCCGTACAGATTCCATAGCGGCATTTCTGGCACACTGCTTCCTCATGGGTGACTTGCTTGGGTAGGTGGGTTCTTTGTATCAGAACCGCCATTGTTCAAGTATTATTTATTGTATCTAGAATTTTCATCAACCAAAACTTGTATATTGTTCAGACTTAGAGACAGTGTTGTATTATTTCGACCTTAGAGTCGCGTTTGTAGTATTACGGTTTTCTGGCTGTTTGAGTTTCTTTTTGAGTTTGATCCTCGCCCTTTGGCGTTGTATATTATTATTGCTTGCGTGGTTGTGACCGTCGATTGACGAAGAGCTAGCTCCCGCTTGGGGATGCCTTTTATCATTGCATATTTATGTTATTCTTGTTGTACCCCGTTCGGGGCCAGTTTTACAAAGGAAACTCTGCCGAAATTTTCAGGAAAGGGTACACATTTTAAAAATGCATATTCGGCTTAGTTATTTAAAAACCTTGATTTTCAAAACATGTTTTCTTTCACTTCTTTAAACCAGTTTCTTTACTTACTCTTAAAATGGTTTTAGATTTCTGGGCTTTTGGCTTACTTGGATCAGATGGAGTCCTATAGACTTCATATGGTTCAAGGGCCAGTCACGTGCTCTTTCGGGTCGTGACAAAGTTGGTATCAGAGCGCTAGGTTGACCTTGGTTTGAGTCTAAGTTTGACTATGTGGAGCCTAGGGCGTTATTTATATACGGAACTTAGGCTTGACCTTACGGAACTTAGACTTAGTCGAGGGGGTGTTATACCCGAACTTTCGTCGTGTAGGATGACCCTTGGTTGATGGAATAGGTGACTAAAGTAGAGTGACGTACCGTTGGTATGTTCCGCGACATACTTACGACACGCCACTCCTCTTAAGAAACCTTAGGTTGTACATTTCCTTGCACTGTATTATATTCCTTCCTATGATCTATCCTCATAGATACTGGTTATGGTTGTGCTGCCGCGATTGCACGGGCAGGGTGAGCTACGGCTCGAGTTGTCAGCATGAGCTCGTCGTGTACGAGGACTGACCAGGGCATGATTCCCGAGACATACGGTTGCTTTGAGGCTTCGTATTTTGTGTTTCCGCACTTGAGCGTTTGACAGGTCGCTGTTGTGAGATTTCCGGATGTGCTGATCGGCACCAGAGGATTGAGCCACTGATAGAGGCCAGCCAGGATGTGATGACTGTTGATATATCGCTTATTCATGATGGTTGAGGCGCTGCTTAGCGTACCGACGAATGAGCCAGTTGCTGCTGCGAATGATGAGATATCGCCCAGATGATTGGAGCTGCTGCAGCATGAGCATATTCATAGAGATATGATAGTGAGTCGCTAGTCACCGAGGATGAATGACTAGGACATGTGGTTCGTTCGCTTACCCCGATGCGAGGTCATCAGGTGGATTGTTTCCAACTAGAGGCGACTTCACGCAGATTCGTTGAGAGTCGATTGAGACGATCGAATGTCATGAGCCTATTTTCCAAGTTTAAAGTATACGGAAAGACATGCAGGTGATTCTATGGACCCTCTAGAAGAATGAAACCCTAACTCGACTTAATGACCGTGTGAAAGCCTTTGAACCTTTGGGTTGCGGCAGTTCCTCGGCGCCATTAGTGAGGCTTGGGTTTGCCCTTCTATGGCTGGACCACCGACGCTGTGGCATGTACTCAATACTATTAAACTGTACCCGAGATGTTGAGCTCTTGGGGGATTATGAGGTTCTGACGAGTCGGTCGGATGATTCGACATCATTCGGATATCATGTGATGGGACACTGCTTGGAAGACTCCAGATACGAGCATAGCCGTCGGAGCGCAGTCCGTGTAGCCATGATGAGATGAGTCCGAATCAGTCGATATTGGAGCAAGGTGGAGTAAAGAGTTCGCACGAGATTTCGACGAGATGGAGTTCCACTCCGCTGACATCAGAGATGCGATACGCACGCTGAGGACGTGTTCGGCTAGATATCTTCTACTGAGAGGGGAAGATACCGAGTTGTGATTTCGAGTCCGCGTGAGGGACTTCGGATGGACCGTAGCCGAAGGCATTGCAGTGCGCAGATAGAGACGCGATGTCGAAATGGACGATGATACAGACTAGCGGGACAAGAGGTTCGTGCGAGACGCTGATGAGCTGTCATTACTTTCCGTCGAGACCAGAAGCCTGATATGCTTACAGGGGCGTTGGGCTGCGACCGATTTCCGAGGAAATGCTGTGCTGAGGACATAGATGTCCATTGAACGAGAAAAGATTATGCCAGAGTACCAGCCTCCGTACGGACCTTGAGCCGGATTCCTTCCAGGACACCGCTGCAATGACGTTTGCACCCAGGATCAGATGTGTGATGTGCATTCGGAGAGCCAGAGGCCGACACCAGAGACATATTGCTTTGTAAGCGGTCGTGAGGATTGACCGAGAGATTACCAAAGAAGTGCCAGAACGGAATCGTTCCTGTCAGCACTCCTGACCGGGCCGATGAGCCGATGGTTTGCGAGATTGGTAATCTACAGGGAAGATCAGGAACCAGAGGCAGAGGACGCCAGCCGCGAGCAAGAGGCAAGTAGATATCTTGCGCCACTAGCATTGGTTATACCGGCACCTCCTCGACTTGAAGGAGGAACTACCGACGACAGTATTTATGATTGGTGATTTTGTGATTCGATTATCGTGTATCTGTCACCTTGGATTTCGGAATTTTGGCGATCTATTTGCGTGATTTAGTTTTGGTGACCGAGTTTCATGATATTTGATTTTGTGCACCATGGTTGCACTTACTGGGTATTTATACCTTGCACATTGTTATTACTCCTGAGGTGTTGATTGCGATTTCATGCTTATTTTATGCCAGTGATTTGATTTACGCTTTCAGCATAGTTTTCATGCACTTTTAGTGTTTTGATTTGATTTGTGCACGCTGATGCACACGGTTGGGGATTTTCCATCGCGGTACACTTGATTTTGATTGAGCCGCATTATATATCGTCGATTTTGACCCTGATATTGATGACTGATTCTTGCACTCCGTGCTTTTGGTTGGACTTACGTATGTTCGACGTTTGCTATGGGATTTTATGATTTCGTGCATGTTGAGTGCGCAGGGTTTGGATTTTCATTCGTGCACGATGGGTGCACCGATTTGGATTTTCGCGTATGTTGGGCGCATGTTTTTAGATACGATTTTGGTGCACACCAGATGCACTAAATCGAGATTCTTCGTGCATGTCAGATGCACTTGTTTGGACTGCCAGGCGCACACGTTGCCTATGGCGGATACTTCGTGCACACCCGTTGCACCTACATGTTGTTTTGTGCACCTGTATGGCACATATGTGGATTTTGATTTTCGTGCGCACCAGACGCACAGGGTGGGGTTATGTATATTTTTGAGATTTATTCTCTTTGGAGCAGTACTTTTTACGATGTTGGATTTTGCCTTCATACTGAGCAGGACTAGTCCGAGGACAGTACCTGGATATATTTTGCATGCATCGATAGTTATCGAAGGGATTTCCAAAGAGCGAGCTATAGTCTCAATATATATACCTACGTGTCCGATATGACACGAAACGTTTTAAAAACAAGGAAACCCTTCTGATTGTTGTCAAAACGGCGGGACGTGCTTATTAAACAAAGGATATATATACATATATAGTTATTTTCTTATGAAAAACGTCCGCCACTGTGCAGTGTTAGGTACATCGCACAACGACTTAAAAGGATTTGGCATGCTTTTACATCAGCTATTCACATGTATAAATTGGATGTCTACATGTGTAGTTCTGATCCGTATCATATCGGTTTTGTATTGGATTTGACATTGTGTCTTTACCTTGACTCCGATGATTGCGGGATGCTTGATGGAGCGTTGTTTTTGAGTTATCTGCTCAGTACTCATGCGCATGCGTTGCGCTGTGACATTCTCTGTGTTGATGATTTCGGAGCCCCGACGACTTGAACTTGTATCGAAATGTCTTAGAATTTGTGGTTTTAAATTTAAATTCGGGGACCGAATTTCTTTAAGGGGGGTAGATTGTAACATTTCCAAAATAATAAAATATTATTTTTGGGAATTTTTATAATTTAATATTATTTTAATGAATATTTTAATATTCGGGTATAATTAAATACAAATAAATGGGGAAAAAATTTTGGAAAATTCTAAAATAGGGTATTTTATGGATTTATGCCATTTTAAAGTTTTTAAGACTAGTTATATGCTAATTTAGTATTAATCGCGATTAAAAATCGCTAATTGGATTTTTAGCATTTTTGTGCAAAAATGTGCACATATCATTTTTATACTTGTTACATTTGTTTTGACATGGTTTTCTTTTGGATGCACTATTGGGGTGAGAAGGATAAGAAAAAGAAAAGAAAAGGAAAGAGTAGGTATGATGATGAGAGAGAGACAAGTCAACCTCTACTTTTGTTGAACCAACCCTCATTATTTTCCCTTGTTGCTTTCTCTTCCCTCTTCAATGGGGCTGCTGCTGCTCCAACTCCCTCTTCTTCCTCCTCTCTTTTAACCCTAGATCCACAATGAAATCAACCCCAAAACCTCATTCCCACTTCACAAAACTTACTCCCCACCTCACTAGCTTCACATTGAGCCTAATAAGATTGGATTTGGAGGACTTTGAGCAACTCAAGAATTTTCTTGAGTTGCCAAAGGAGGTAATTTCTGCACCTTTTAGCGTAATATCTCATTTCTTTTGCATTCAATCTAGTTTCATATCGATATCGTGTCGTTTTGTGGATTTTGGAGACTTCAAGTTAGGGTTTAGGGTAAAACTGAAACTAAGATGAAATTGAGGCTTGTTGAGACCCTAGAAACCCTGGTGTGATGCTAAATTGAACCCAAACCTGAACTGGAAAACAGAATACGGAATTTCGGAATAGATATCGGGGAAAACAGGAAATCTGGGACTGTTATGTTGAATCTGCTATCACCCCGAGATCCCAAAAATAAAACTGAGTTGACAGTGAGATGTGAAGGCACCATAGAACCAACACCCCAAACCCTAGCCCCCATCTCATCCGTACGGCCGCCAATTCTCCCATTCTGGCCGCAATTTGCGGCCAGAGCAGAGGGGATTTTCCTCGTTTTCTGTGCATGGCCCCATTTCCTATAGTTTAGACCCTGGGTATATCTAGTTTTGACAGATTCCATCTAGGGTGAAATCTGGGATGATTTTTCCTATGTTGGTGCATGATTTGAGACTTGTTTTAGCATGGATTTTGGTTTTTGGTGATTCATTCCTGTCGGGTGGCGTTGGGACGTCAACGACGGGTGGATATTGATCGTGTTGACATGCGAAGCGATAGGTTTCTACCTATGCGAGTAGCGTGTGCTGTTTTAGTTTCCGATGTGATTTTCATGTGCTTTAGCGTGTTTGACATCCTTGTAGGTACACTACGAGATGTGGAAGCAAAGAAGATGAAGATGGCGACATCGGCACCGATACATGAGAAACAAGGTGAGTAGATTTATATCTACGGGGAGAAGTCGGGTGGATGGCGTATAGCACCCCCGCAGTCCGTGGTGTTGTATACGAATACGTATACACACGTATATTTATTATGTGTTGTTTAGGATCCTTGATAGTAATAATGGTATTTTTGATGTTAAGAATATATTGGTTTAGTATAGTGCGAACCCTAGAGTAGTGGTTGCACTTACACATATACTTACACACATTCTTGCATTCATTCTTTCATTTGATGGTGCGTATATCTACACATGGGTATGGGACTATGTGTTCATATACGGGTTGATGATGATACGTGGGTTTGAGATGATACTTGATGTGAGGTCGTGAGATCGGCGATGTGACATAGTTGCCTTTGAGGTGCGATATGATAGTTTTAGCGGGCCTTTGGACATGTGCTTTACCCGCATTCATATTTTTATAGATGGTATCGATTTGTACTAGACTTACAGTAGTACCCCAGATTGTGCGATCTGATGATAAGTGATACCTGATATGTGATGAGATAGTGTGATATTGACCCCTACCCAGTTATTGGGATGCCGTACGACGATTTACCGTACGAGCCGGTATTGATGATAGATCCGCACTCATGACTCGAGGATATCTTACGATATGTTATTGAGGCGAGATCACCGACTATCATATCTATATATATATATATTGACTCAGATTAGGTGGTTTCATACCCCTCCTGTCTAGATTACTTAGTAGACATTAGACTAGACCGAGTCATACCTATTTCAAACTAACGAATCGGGGATATTTTAAAGATAGGCAGAAGGGTCATACGGATATTTTCAAATGATGCATCTTTTCTTAAAGCACCGCAGCCCTTGATTTACCAAAAGCCCTGATTCGTCTTATTTCAAAAGGCAAGGTTGCATGACATATCTATTGAGGCAGGTTCTCTACTGTTGCGTTGATTACTCGATTCCGCACATTCATGCTATCCGCATTGCTTGCATATGTTTATATGCGCATACTATTATTCCATGCTGCAGGATATATTGTTACTTGCATTTCACTTATATTGTCACATTCATCTTGCTTTCTGATTTGCGCATTGAGATAGTTTGTTTCTATGATATTTCTGGTTTTGAGAGAGGGCTGACCCGGACTGACGGATGCCCGATATATTGAGAGAGGGCTGACCCGGACTGACGGATGCCCGATATATTGAGAGGGCTGACCCGGACTGACGGATGCCCGATATATTGAGAGAGAGGGCTGACCCGGACTGACGGATGCCCGATATACTGAGAGAGGGCTGACCCGGACTGACGGATGCCCGATGTATTGAGAGAGGGCTGACCCGGACTGACGGATGCCAGATATACTGAGAGAGGGCTGACCCGGACTGACGGATGCCCGATGTATTGAGAGAGGGCTGACCCGGACTGACGGATGCCCGGTATGTGAGGATTTACGTGCCGATGCTAGGCACAGGTTTTCATGATGTTTTCGAGTGTCGATGCTAGGCACTCAGGTTCCATGCTTTTGGTTATATCCATATATTTTCCATGCATATGCTGATGATATTTATATGCATGATGGTTTTGTCATTGGATGACGAGTGGACGGGATCCACGTACATGCAGATTGATTTCATTGTTTATACCTCATATTCATGACATGCTATTATCTGAGGCCCTAGCACGAGCACTTGGCACTACACTCATGTATAGAGATTACATTACCAGTTTAGCATGTTTCAGCTTTATTCATATTGAGGTTTACTTATATCTGATCGTATTGACCTAGGATGGGTCATGCATTCGATCTCTGCTTGTAGATATCTTTCTATTCACGAGTTGGCAACTCACCCCCGTTGTGCCCCAGTTCTTGCAGGTTGCCGTACAGATTCCATAGCGGCATTTCTGGCACACTGCTTCCTCATGGGTGACTTGCTTGGGTAGGTGGGTTCTTTGTATCAGAACCGCCATTGTTCATGTATTATTTATTGTATCTAGAATTTCCATCAACCAAAACTTGTATATTGTTCAGACTTAGAGACAGTGTTGTATTATTTTGACCTTAGAGTCGCGTTTGTAGTATTACGGTTTTTTGGCTGTTTGAGTTTCTTTTTGAGTTTGATCCTCGCCCTTTGGCGTTGTATATTATTATTGCTTGCGTGGTTGTGACCGTCGATTGACGAAGAGCTAGCTCCCGCTTGGGGATGCCTTTTATCATTGCATATTTATGTTATTCTTGTTGTACCCCGTTCGGGGCCAGTTTTACAAAGGAAACTCTGCCGAAATTTTCAGGAAAGGGTACACATTTTAAAAATGCATATTCGTCTTAGTTATTTAAAAACCTTGATTTTCAAAACATGTTTTCCTTCACTTCTTTAAACCAGTTTCTTTACTTACTCTTAAAATGGTTTTAGATTTCTGGGCTTTTGGCTTACTAGGATCAGATGGAGTCCTATAGACTTCATATGGTTCAAGGGCCAGTCACGTGCTCTTTCGGGTCGTGACAGTGATCCAAGCAGATACTGAGGGAGGCATGGCGCAGATACTGATTAAGTTCAGTTAACGATACAGTCTAAGAAGTTTGGATTTGGAGTTCATTTATGAACTAGGTCCTATCAGACATCCAGACACATTCTAAGACTGGTATTAGTCGTTTCGGGAGATGGCTTTCTCCGCGAACTTGAGATATAGAAAAACATAGAAAGAAACATCAAAGCAGATCCACTCACTGAGGCTATTCCTCGAACGCAATAGTTTCGTAAACGAGCTTTGTGAGACTGACAAGTAGAGGAGTTGGTTGTTCGGTATCACATGGGCTATGAGTATACGACATCGCAATAATTAGCCTTGAGTGCAAGTGGGAGATTGTTGGAGATAGTGCCCTCACAGTCAATTATTGGATCACAGGCACGTGATTGCAATGATTGAGAGAGGACCTGTCCCAGTAGGACAGTTTTACTCGAGATGATAGTATGCTATCTGGTTTACCTTTATCATCGTGTACTGCTTTAGGTGACCTGACAGGTCGCTATTACACGTTGATAGAGCCCCTAGGATTCTTGCTTGACTGCCAGCAGTATGAGGGCGATCATATACGTGAGAGTTGGTAGTCTATAAGCACATCCTTAAAAGGTCCCTAGTCGTGGGAGTTTCGAGATAGGGCATCGATACTCCAGAGTAGACTAGTGTATACAGTCGAGACCCCGACGAGGGGCGGTGGCCGGTCTCACAAGCCACTGATGTCAGTTGGTTCACCTAAGATGTATACATATGCTCATTGGGTTATGAGTACACCGGACAGGACTTACTGGGAGCCTGCTAGTTGGTATTATACCTGACGTCAGATAGCAGTTCCCTGATGACATGTGTACAGGTTAGTTCATCGACCTGAGGATCGTCATTTGTCTCATGTGAGTTCCCACTGTACTTTGATTACTACCCTACCTGCTCAAAGGAGACGTGCAAACAGGTTTTAGTTGGGTACAGTCCCGAGCCACATGGAGGCAGTGAGCGGATCTTTAGGGGTTCGTCTCTCCCGGTATTGGGGGTGAGGTCGCGCCGTGTCTAGGAGAGCCATTACACGAAGTCCTTAGTCAAGGCAGGAGATTTACTGGTAGGTATTCCAGTAGTATCTCAGGGTGTTCTGGGCTACACTCCGACACGACTTGTACCGCTTTTGGGGGTCTGACTTTTACCAACCCCCTAGGCCCGCCATGCGATGCTCATAGACGAACGGACCGGACAGTACGGATATTGTCACTGCCAGGCTCAGAAGGGTGTCCGGATGAGTTCGCTCATCGACGTCCCTTTTGGTCAATAGCTGGTAGCCTGTCACGTATGGCTAATACCTCTGACGTGCTAGTGGTTAAATCCACAGCCGTAGTATTGACGAGTCTTTAGAGTCCCCCACATTCAGTTGCTCAAGTTTTCGGGCGAAACGCTGTAGAGGCCGTATGGAGATATGGCAGGGTTCGATCAGATTCGTGCGGCATTGCACGGATCAGGATCGGACGGTTAATACTAGCAGGCTTTGGTTTAAGCCAGATCCTAGTATTGTACAGTGTAGATTTTGTCTCATTGCATTTGTATTCAGTCAGAATACAAATGCGGGTATGTATATACAGTAGCGGGGTTTTCCTGTAATTTATTATGGGATCAGTTTTTTTTGGAGTTGCCAGTTTGCTTTCCGTTTCGGCCATAATTCTTTGTATCTTTCATTGGCCGAAGATTGGTGGCGGAGGGCTTATTTGCAATTGTGCAAATAAGCTTTTGTGGGAGGTGGTCTTTGCATATTGATGCTTCATGATAGCTCTTGTTTGACCTTGACCCATTGACTTCATAAGTTCATGATTGCTTGACTTTTTGTAGCAATCATGGTTGTTGATTAGTTGATGGAGTGTGGATTTGTTGGTGATCATTTTTCTTCTCATGATCACATACCATTTCTCTCTCTTGCATTATTCTTGTGAGGCTCTCTCTCATTTTTCCCCCACTCTCTCCCATTCTTGGATGGCCGGCCATGCCAAGAGGGGTTGCCCATATTTTTTGTGGTGGGATTTTTGGTCATTTAGCTTCACAAAAATCCCAAAATTTCATCTCCAAAAAGTCTAAGTTCATTTCCTCCACCAAAGGCAACTTCCAATATCCCAAATGAGACATAGAGCACTACACGTATTCTACAGCAAATCTTGGGCACGTCGACTCGCCAGCTTTGTGCTCGAGTTACCTCGGTCCAGAGGTGGGAGCCCGTAAAAGAAGCGGGCGACGTGGTGCCCTTCTGGCGACGAGGTGGAGACCGGAGATTCCGCGGGAAGATCGGGACGACGACGAGAAGACCGAAGGACACGGATCGCTCGGTATATCTCTCTACCCCCTTCTCTTGTTAGCTAGGACTAGAATAATGGCACGATCCGGGATTTTAGTGCGCGGTGGTGCCGGTTTCAAAAGTTTAAAGTAAATTTTCGCTTCCGCATTCTAGCCTCGGATTGATGGTCGGGTCGCCGCCGTGCACTTACAGGAGCCTGAGGTTTTGAGATTTGATTTTTGGGCCAGTCCGGATAGTTGGAGCCCAAGATATTGAGATTCGAGGATACAGGCCAGTACGGATTGCCGGAGCCTGAGATATTGAGATATTGAGATATATGTCTTGTGTCGATGCTTAACACTAATTTTATGTTGATTTCATTGATGATACCTCGATTTAATATATACAGAAATCTCCCTATATAAAGAAAACAGTTTTCACATTCATGATGTATTCTGTATTCATTTAATGCATTCATACTTCATATATATGATATGTTGGTATCTGAGGCACTGGCACGAGCACATGGTTTTACACTTATGTATAGATGTTTACCCTTGCCACCTTATTATGCTTCAGACTTTATCATTTTGAGGATATATATTTTATGATCGTATTGACCTAGGATTGAGTCATACATACGATTTCTGCTCTGTGATGTTTTCTACTCACGAGTTGGCAACTCACCCCCGTTGTGCCACAGTTTCTTGCAGGTTTTGCCATAAGGGTTCGTTGTGGCTTTGCTGGCACACTGCTCCTTTTTGGGCGATTGCTTTGGTATGTGTGTTCACTTGCATCGTGACCACCATTGTACCTTTTATTTATATTCAGTTGTATCTAGAAACTCCATCAAGCAGACTTGTATATTTTTATAACCTTAGAAGACCAGTTGTATATTCTTTCGATTTTAGAGTCGCGCATTGTATTATTATGGTTTTCTTGATGATTTTGAATTTCCTTTTAAGTTTTGATCCTCTCCCTTCGGCGTTGTATATTATATTGCTTGCGTGGTTGTGACCGCCAATTGGCGAAGAGCTAGCTCCCGCTAGGGGATGCCTTTATTCACATTATGCATGTTGTACCCCTTTTGGGGCCAGTTTTTACAATGGAAACTCTGCCAAAATTTTTAGAAAAGACTTGATATTTTAAAATGCATATTTCGGCTTATGTTATTAAAACCACTCGCTTTAAAACAAGTTTTCTTCACTTCTTCTTTAAATTGGTTTAGATTTCTAGGATTTTTGGCTTACTTGAATTAGATGGGATCCTATAGACTTCATATGATTCAAGTGTCAGTCACGTGCCATTTCGGTTCGTAACAAAGTTGGTATCAGAGCGCTAGGTTAAACTTGGTTCAAGTCTATGTTTGACTATACGGAGTATAGGGCGTTTATATATATTCGGAACCTAGGCTTGACCTTACGGAACTTAGACTTGGTCGAGGGGGTATTAGACCCGAAGTTTCGTTGCCTAGGTTGACCTTGGTTGATGGAGTAGGTGACTTAAGGAGAGTGACGTACTGTGTGTATATTCCGCGGCATACTTGATACGCTACTCCGCTTAAGAAGCCTTAGCATGTACATTTTCTTGCACAGTATTATATTCATTCATGATCTATCCTCATCGATATCGGTTTATGGTTTTTGCTGCTACGATTACACGGGCAGAGAAAGCTACGGCTAGTGTTGCGTCAGCACGATCTCGTCACGGACGAGGACTGACCAGGGCGTGATTCCAGGGACATACGATTTGCATAGATGCGTCGTTTTATTGTGTTTTCACGCCATGAGTGTTTGATAGATCACTTTTACGAGATTTCTCGAACGTGCAGATCAGCACCAGAGGATTAGGCCACTGCTAGAGGCCAGCCAGAATGTGATGACCGTCAATGCACCGATTATTTTTGATGATTGAGGCACTGTTCAGCGTGCGGACAAATGAGCCAGTTGTTGCTACGAATAACAAGATATCACCCCAGATGTTTGGAGCTATTTCCGCACGAGTTGTACATAGAGATGTGATAGGAAATCGCTAGTCACCGAAGGAGGAATGACTAGGACATGTGATTCATTGCCTACCCGGATGCGAGGTCATCAGATTGATTTATTCCAGCTAGAGACAACTTCACGCAGGTACGTTGAGAGTCGATAGAAGACGATCGAATGTCAGAAACTCATTTTCCCAAGTTTTAAGTATTCGGAAAAACATGCAAGTAATTCTATGGACCCTGTAGAAGAATGAAACCCTAACTCGATATAATGACCATGAGAACGCTTTGAAACCTTAGGGTTTGCAGCAGTTCAACGGTGTCATTAATGAGGCTTAGGTTTACCCTTCTACGGCTGGTCCATAGGTGCTGTGGTATGTACTCGATATTATTAAAATGTACTCAAGATGTTGAGCTCTTGGGGGATTATGAGACTTTGACAATCGATCGAAGGGTTCGACATCTTTCGGATATCATATGATGGGATACATTGCTTGGGAGACTCCAGATACGAGTATAGCCGTTGGAGCATAATCCATGCAGCCATGAGGAGACGAGTCCGAATCAGTCGACATTAGAAAAAGTGGAGTAAGAGGTTCGTACGAGATCTTGATGAGATGACGTTCTTCTCCGCTGACATCAGAGATGTGATACGCATGCAGATGCGTTGTATATGGATATATATCTTCCAAGAGGAGTCGCGATGAGTATGCAACCGTTCCGGAATAAGAAATAAATTTAGTAAAGTGTGATAACTTCCGGCCAGTTCGGCAGAAACGAGATTTAGGGAAGACTTCGACAGAACCTTTCTGGAATACAATACGAGAAGACTTGGACCCAGGATCGGTCATATTACGCACACCCAGTAGGCCAGAGTTCAGCATCGTCGACGAGACATGTTATGAGTGACCATGACAGTTGGCCAGAGATCTTTAGAGGATGTGCTAGAGTGGGACTGTTTCCACCATCTTTGATTTCGGTATTTTGGGCGATTTATTTGCATGAATGAGATTTTGTGCACCGCAGTTGCACTTGAGTTCGATTTGATGTCTTTCGAGATGTTGGTTTTGATTTCACACCTATGGTATGCATATGATTTGACTCGTGTTTTCGGCATAGTTTTCATGCACTTTTAATATTTGATTTGATTTGTGCACACTGGTGCACATGGATGTAAGATTATATACCATAGTATACCTGATTTGGATTTGGATGGAAATGTGTTGTATACCGTCGATTTCGATTGTGATATTCTATATTTGTTTTCGTGCACCTTGTGCACTTGAGTTGGATTTTGTGCACACTTGGGCGCTTGATGCAATTTTTGTGCACACCAGATACACTAAATTGAGATTCTTCGTGCATATCAGATGCACCTGATATGGTTGTCAGGCACACCCGTTGCCTTTGACAGGTGTTTCGTGCACACCCGTTGCACTTAGATTATTGTTTCTGTGCACATGTATGGCACATTCATGGATTTCGAGTTCCGTGCGCACCAGACGCACGTGGCATTCTTATGCACATTTTAGGATTGATTTCCTTGAGCAGTATGTTTTATGATATTTACTATTTAGTATTGTAGCTGAGCAGGATTAGTCCGAGAACAGTACCTGAATATATTTCTGCATGCATTGAAAGTTATCGAAGGGATTTCCAAAAAGGAGCTATAGTCACAGTATTTACCTACGTGTCTGAGATGACACGAAATTTTTTTTTACAAGGGAACCCTTGTAAAATTGTTTTCAAAACGGCGGGGCGTGTATGTTAAACGAATGATATATATATATATATATATATATATATATATAGTTATTTTCTTACAATAGACGTCCGCCATTGTGCCGCGATATGCGTGTTGCACATTGATTGGAAAAGAGTTTGGCATGCATTACTTTCAGATGTTTTAAAGATGTGTACATGTATAGTTGGATGTATATCATGTTGTCTTTCGCATTGGTCTTTGACATTGGTGTCTTCACCTTAACTCCGATGATTGCGGGATGCTTGACAGAGTTTTTATCACGAACCAAAATTAGGCCCGTAACCGGCACATAAACTACGTAACGTCTACAGGCGTACGCAACTTAAGTAAGCCGAAAACCCAAAAATCTAAACCACCTCAAAAGGGATAAAGGGAGAAAAACATAGTTTAAAACATTCGGAACCTCTTAAGTAAAATCTTTAACTTTAGTTTTCTTTCTTGAAAATTTCGGCAGCACCTTCTTTATAAAAACTAGCCCCGAAAATGGGTACAACATAGATAATATATAAAGCATCCCAAACGGGAGCAAATCATGCCCAACGGCGGAGACAAACACCACAAACATATATACGACGCCGAAGCGAAGAAATATAAAAGAAAACTGCATAAAGAAATAAAACTTTTCAACAAAACCGGCTCCCACAAGCACGACACCCAAAGTCACCAAAATAATAATACAACACCGAATCCTCACAACTCGTCTCTAAGTCAAATACAAGAAGTAGTAGATGGAGAATACTAGATCCAACAAAAAGATATACAATGTACAAACGGATAACCACAAACCCACCTAAAAGCAAAGGCCTCACAGCCAACCGTAGCGGTACCCGCAAAAGTAGAGATGATAAGACACCCTGCCGCGACTACACTAAGGGTAAGCCCTGCAAAACACTGTAGCACAATGGGGTGAGTTGCCAACTCGTGAATAGTAAATAATATCATTCTGAAATCGCAAGCATGCACTAACAGCAATGATCAATAACATGTAAGCTGGTAGCATAAGTATGATAATATGAATATGCAACAATCATGATCAAGGTACACCACCAGGTATTATATCTACATGAATCAAATGCATATCAACTGAATACTGAGTGCGGGATAATAAATAATCTCATGCACAAATCGTAAGCATGGAAAAACCCGATGTAAATCAACAACACCCCAAATCCTAAAATACTTAGATCGGCCCTCAAATCTTGTTAGTCTCATGAAACCTGAGTGTCAAACATCGACACTCTAAAACATCATAAAAACAAGTGCCTGACATCGACACGTAAATACTCGTATCCATACGTTCCTCGAAACCCAAGTATCCCACTTCGACACTTGTGTTCCACGTATCGGTCATTCTGATATCCATACGTTCCTCGAAACCTAAGTATCCCACCTCGACACTTGTGTTCCATGTATCGGTCACCAAAATCCATACATCTCTCGGATTATAAGTTCCTAACATCGACACTTGAAATTCCCCTAATCGCATGAAAACATATCTCAAATGCGTAAATCCATGTAAAATGGCATATGCAACATAAAACATCAATAGGAGCATATCACATGCAAACTCCGCTATTTAAATGCATCAACTCATTAAATATATCTCGCGGTTTCCAAAAATCCAAATCCAAAATACATTTATATACAGCATCCCATTCCACCGATATATATGTTATAAAAAGCTGGTCATGTAACAATAGCAAAGTATATATTCGAGCATGTAGGTATAGTATGGCATATGTATAGGCATGTAGGTATACAGGTATGCTATATGTCATATGCGCTATCACACAAGAATAACTGCCTCTATGTCGCTAACCACTAGCAAGGTATATCAATGAATATTTGTGTTGTGCGTATCATGGCAATTACCGACAGTGTGTGTAGCATATCATTGGTGCTCGTGCAACATGGACTGTCAATAAGAGTGCAGTGTACAAAGAATACAGGTTCAGACACAACAAGTAGCTATATGCAATGAAATGCATGCATCATCTCTATATGAGCATATAAACATGCGGCTAATATCATATCATATCTAGCCCTGACGCTTAACGCCATACGGGAGATTCCCCGTAGATGTTAAATCTACTCACCGATGGTCTAGAGCTATGAAAATCCAACCACCTGCTTCACCTTGTTCGCAGCGCCCGAAGTCCCCGCTTGCGATCCTAAAATTTCACAAACACATCACATAAGCTAAATATCCTACGTCGACGCAAAGTTAACGAAACGCAAGGATAACGCCCAGAAAATTAGACTGCGCACCTCGCGCATCTAACCCGCACGATATCGGCCAAAAACCCTAACTAGGGTCGCTAAACTACGAAACACCAAGTCTAGACTCCGATCGTCCTGATCGCGCAAACACAACACAATCAAATACGAGAAATATAATAGAAATCACGTCGCAACGACCAATTGAACCCACGTCGGAAAAACCCCGAAACCTATTAAGAAACTTATCGCAATATTTCGCATATGTTCAAAGCTAACACATATTTAGCGATTTGAAATATCTTATAATAGCTTAACTAAGCTATCCAAACCACTTCCATGTTTTTAAAACTTGCTTAATTAAGTTTTAACAAAAACCTAGAAAGCAAAAACCCTTAATTAGACAAAGTATTAATTAACAATAATTATCATTTTCTACTAGATTAAGCTTTTCCTAATCTTCAATTAACAATAAAGAATTAATCAAGCTTTAACCTTAACTTGAATTTCCTTAAAAAAATCATGAATGCTTTAATCAAGAATTTAAAAGCTATAATAACCAATTAAATAGCTAATTCAAGATTTAAACATATAATTAAGGATTAAGATAAGAATTTTTACCTCTTCAAGAACAAATTCTAGCACAAGATTTCATCAACTTAGCCACCAAAAAAACCATACTTTGTTGAACATCCAAGCAAATTTTTGAAGGAAATTGATGGTTTTATTTTATTTAGGATTTTGTGGATTTATTTTGGAATTTTTTTGAAGAGTTTTGTGAACAAAAGGATGAAGAAATGAGCAAGGAAATGAAATGGGGAAGATTTGGGGAGATGGCTCGGCCAAATAGTGATGGGGGAGGTATTTTGTGTGGAATTGTGAAGATGTTTCTAGCAAAAATCAATTAATGCATCATTAAATGCAATATTGCCACCTTTCTTTCTTTTCTTTTCTTTTTAAATTTAAATCTTTTTGTCCAAAAGAAAAATCTAGATATTTAAAAAGAAGGTTTTAAACTCATTTTAGTGATTTGATTAGCAATAATTCTCATAGAAAAAATTTCCCAATTTTACGTGCATAATTTACCATTTAAAATAATATTTTATTAGGGAAAAGTTCTATTTGAACCAAAACTTCCTATATACCCCCAAAGCTCGCGCACTAGCTTTAATTTAGCTAAACTAGGTGCCGGTAAGTCTATACTGAAGTTTGATCAAAATCGGGTTAAAACGGAAAATACCGACTATTTTGGCCAAAAATGGAAAAATTCGCATAACAATTTCTAAAACGTTACAATCTCCCCCCTTACAGAAATTCAGTCCCCGAATTAAAATTTAACTACGCGTACCTTCGAAGAGATGAGGAAATTTCTTCCGCATCTCGCTCTCGGCCTCCCAAGTGATCTCCTCACTAGTCGGGCTACGCCAAAGAACCTACACTGATGACAAGACCTTTGACCGAAGTTTCTTCACCTGCCAATCCAAAATAACTACCGGCTGCTCGGTGAACGAAAGATCATGCTCAAACTGAACGGTCTGGTGCTGAATCATGTGAGAAGGATCATGAAGGTATATACGAAGCATCGATACATGGAAAACGTGGTGAACATCCAGAAAACTAGGCGGGAGCGCCAAACGATAAGCAACAGAACCCACTCGCTCAAGGATCTCGAAGGAACCAACAAATCTGAAACTGAGCTTCCCTTTTCCTCCCAAATCGCATAATGCCCTTAATCAGAGAAATCCTCGGGAATACATGATCCTCCACTGCGAACTTAAGTCTGCGACGACGGCGGTCGGCATAAGACTTTTGCCTGCACTGGGCTGCTCACATCCTGTCCTGAATCAGCTGGATCATCTCCATAGTCTCCTGAACTAGCTGGGGTCCCAAAACTGTACTCTCGCTGAGATCGGTCCAACAGACTGGAGATCGACACTTCCTACCATATCAAGCCTCAAAATGTGCCATCTGAATAGTCTCCTGAAAACTGTTGTTGTACGAGAACTCAATCAACGGCAAGTGACGATCCCAACTGCCACCAAAATCAAGCACACATGCACGGAGCATATCCTCCAGAGTCGGTATAGTCCGCTCCGACTGACCATCTATCTGTGGATGAAAAGATGTGCTAAAACTCAACCGGGTACCCAAAACTTCCTGAAGTTTCTACCAAAGACGGCTAGTAAACTGGGTACCTCTGTCGGATACCATGCATGTGGGAACACCGTGCCAACGCACAATCTCATCTATCTACAACTAATCATACTGAGCATAACCGAAAGTGGTCTTCACTGGAAGGAAGTGAGCCGCTTTCGTCAACCGCAACAATCACCTAAATGGAGTCATACCCTCGACTGGTCCTGGGTAGACCCACAATAAAGTCCATGGAAATCTGCTCCCATTTCCACTCCAGAACGGGTAAAGGCTGCAACTCTCCAGCCGGTCTCTGATGCTCAGCCTTGACTTGCTGACAAGTCAGGCACCTCGAAACGAAGTCCGAAATATCGCGCTTCATCCCTTCCCACCAGTAAAAGTCCCTCAAGTCACGGTACATCTTGGTGGATCCTGGATGAACGCTAAAGGCCGACTGATGTTCCTGCTCTAGGATCTCGCGTCTCAACCCATCAGCATCTGGTAAACACAAGCGAGTCCCGCATCGTAGCACACCGTGGTCATCAATCATGAACTCTGAAACTGTACCCTGCCGAACAAGCTCTAGAATCTCAGACAAACGGTAATCACTGGGCTGCGCCTCACAGATACGATCATGTAGTAGTGGACGGGCGCGTATATGAGCATGTTGTCCCACAGCGGAACTGAACTCGAACTGCACTCTACCATCACACATGAGCTACCAATCTGCAGAAGACTGTCGCTGAACTGCGCTCAACTGGGACAAGCTACCCCCAGGCCTACGACTCAAAGCATCAGCTACCAAATTCGTCTTTCCCGGGTGATAAAGGATCTCACAATCATAATCCTTCACAAGCTCCATCCAACGGTGCTGTCGCAGATTCAGATCCCGCTGCTGGAAGATGTACTTCAAGCTCTTGTGATCCGTGAAGATCTGACACGACGCCCCGTACAAGTAGTGTCTCCAAATCTTCAACGCAAAGACCGCCGCAGCCTTCTCAAGATCGTGAGTGGGGTAATTCTGCTCGTGCTTCTTCAGCTACCTAGAAGCATAAGCAATCACTCTATCATGCTGCATCAGTAAACAACCGAGCACCACTCGAGAAGCATCACAGTAAACAACATAGCCGTCCGATCCAGAAGCAAAGATAGAACTGGTGCTGTCGTCAACTAAGTCTTCAGCTGCTGAAAACTCTGCTCGCACGCATCAGTCCAAATAAAAAGAACTCCCTTCCGGGTCAGTCCAGTCAGCGGTGCAACGATACTCGAGAAATCCTGCACAAAATGGTGATAATAACCAGCTAAGCCCAAAAAGCTGCGGACCTCAGTCACCGATACTGGTCTGGGCCAAAGCTGCGCAGCCTCGATCTTCCTCAGGTCCACAAGAATACCATCACCAGTCATCACATGACCTAGGAAGTCAACTCTATCAAGCCAAAATGTGCACTTTGAGAATTTAGCATACAGCTGGTGCTCTCTCAAGATCTGCAAAGTAATCCTCAAGTGCTGCTCATGTTCCTCACGACTCCTAGAGTAGACTAGTATGTCATCAATAAACACAATAATAAACTGGTCGAGGAACGGCCTGAAAATCCGATTCATCAAATCCATGAACGTTGCTGGCGCATTGATGAGTCCGAACGACATCACCAGAAACCCATAATGCCCATAGCGCGTACGAAAAGCAGTCTTCGGAATGTCATCATTCCGAACCCGCAACTGATGATAACCCGAATGCAAATTAATCTTAGAAAAATGTTTCGCACCCTAGAGCTGATCAAATAAATCGTCAATGCGGGGTAAAGAATACCTATTCCGCACCGTAACTCGGTTCAATTGAGGATAATCCACACACAATCTCAAACTGCCGTCCTTCTTCTTGACGAACAGAACAAGAGCACCCCACGGCGAATCACTCGGACGCACAAGTCCCCTATCAAGCAATTCTTGCAATTGATCTTTAGGCTCTCTAAGCTCTACCGGAGCCATCCGATAAGGCGGTATAGAAATAGGCTCCGTGCCAGGAATCAGATCAATGCAGAACTCAATATCGCGCTTTGGCGGCATCCCAGGTAACTCATCGGGAAAGACGTCGAGAAACTCTCGCACAGTAGGAACCCCGTCCAACGACTCCACTGTGGCTCTAGTATCATGAATGAAAGCCAAGGATCGCCGACATCCCCTCCTCAAAAGATGACTAGCGCAAAGGACAGAAATCAAACCGTGAGGAGCGGCACCACGGTCCCCCTGCACAAAAAACACCGACTCGCTGGGAAAACAAAATCTAACCGTCTTCTCACGGCAGTCCACGGATGCGTAGCAAGTAGCTAACCAGTCCATGCCCAGCATAATGTCGAAGTCCAACATCCCAAGATGGATCAATTCGACGGACAGATCTCTGTCACCAATACGGACAGCACAAGACCGGAACACGTGTCGCGCAACAAACGACTCATCCACAGGAGTAGTCACGACAATAGGCTGATCTAGCAAACACGACTCTCGGCCTAAATTCGGCATGAAGTGCGTAGAAACATACGAATGCGTAGATCCCGGATCGAAAAGAACATGTGCATCATAAGAACATACAGAAAGGGTACCTGAAACCACAGCATTTGACGCCTGCGCTTCTTGATGAGTCAAGGCAAACACCCAAGCCTGCCCTCTACCGGCAATTGGCTGACCTCCGCCTCTACCACCCCGCCCTCTCAGTATAAAACCACTACGACCCCGACCTCTCTACACAAGAGTCTGACGCGGAGCAACAACCGGCATAAGGGGCGATGCCCTCTGAGGTGGAGAAGGTTGTAAGGTAACCTGCGGTACAGCTGCCTCGCTCACCCATGGCTCAGCATAATCTCGAACCCGATGGCCCATACTCCTGCACCGGTAACAACCAGATGCAAACTGTTGACCCTCCTGAGGGTAAGAGCTAAAAGGCCGACCTCGTCCCGAACCTCCACTACCTCCAGTATCTGAACGGGAACTGTCACGATGTCTATGTAAGGGCACGGCAGCGCCCCGGCCGTCATTCCGAGGCCTAAATGCGTAAATGAAACTTTTTCAAAACTAGAAAACCGGCTCTACCGCGTACTAAAAACCCGGATCGGGCCATTAACCTAATGCTAGCAAACTAGAAAATGGATAGAAAGCTATACCGAGCGATCCGTGTCTTTCGGTCTTCGGCCTCCATCCCGATCTCCTCGCGGAATCTCCGGTCTTCATCTCCTCGTCGTAAAGGGCACCACATCGCCGGGTTTATTTTACGGGCTCCCACCTCTGGACCGAGACAACTCGGGCACGAAGTTGGCGAGCCGACGTATCCAAGAATGCTGTAGACTAAGTGTAGAATGGTTTGTCTCAATGGGGTTGTTGAAGTTGCCTTTTTGATGGAGGAAATGAACAATGGAGATAAGCTTAGGAATTTTGGTGTAAGAATAAATGAGAGTGAATAATTTTTCCCACTACCAAAAATGAATCCCTCCCTCCCCTCAAATGTGGCCGGCCATGCATAAAAATGGGAGTGGGAAAAAACAAGGGAGGTGAGCACAAGAAAAGGTAAGGGTAAGCATAAGAAAAGGTGTTGATAATAAGGAAATTTTGTCACAACAAAATCCTTTCATTTCCTAATCAAATCCCATCACCATTAATGCAAAACCATGATGAATGAAAAAGCAAAGATGCTTTAAACTATTATGAGAACTCATATCACAAATAACCCCCTCCACTTTACTAATTTGCACATTTGCAAATTAGCCCGTCCATCAGAAAAATCCGGCCATGAAGGAACAAAGGAAATATGGCCGAAACAGAATGCAAACTGGCAACTTCAAAAAACTGATCCCGTAATAAATTACTGGAAAACCCCGCGACCGTATATACATACCCACATTTGTATTCCGACCGAATACAAATGCAATGAGACAAAATCTACAATGTACAATACTAGGATCCGGCTTAAACCAAAGCCCGCTAGTATTATCGGTCCGATCATGATCCGTGCAATACCGCACGTATATGATCAAACCCTGCCATATATCCATACGGCCTCTACAGCGTTTCGCCCAAAACTTGAGAAACTGTCTGTGAGGGACTCTAAAGAATCGTCAATACTTTTGGCTGTGGATTTAACCACTAGCACGTCAGAGGTATTAGCCATACATAACGGGGTACCAGGTATTGACCAAAAGGGACGTCGATGAGCGAACTCATCCTGACACCCTACTGATCCTGTCAGTGACAATATCCATACAGTCCGGTCCGTTCGTCTATGAGCATCGCATGGCGGGCCTAGGGGGTTGGTAAAAGTCAGACCCCCAAAAGTGGTACAAGTCGTGTCGGAGTGTAGCCAAGAACACCCTGAGATACTACTGGAATACCTACCAGTAAATCTCCTGCCTTGGCCAAGGACTTCGTATAATGGCTCTCCTAGACACAGCGCGACCTCACCCCTAATACCGGGAGAGACGAACCCCTGCAGATCCGCTCACTGCCTCCATATGGCTCGGGACTGTACCCAACTAAAAACTGTTTGCACGACTCCTTTGAGCCGTGGTAGGGTAGTAATCAAAGCACAGTGGGAACTCACACGAGACAAATGACGATCTCAGGTCGATGAACTAACCTATACACATGTCACCAGGGAACTGCTATCTGACGTCTGGTATAATCCCAACTAGCAGGTTCCCGGCGAGTCATGTCTGGTGTACTTATAACCCAATGAGCACCTGTATACATCTTAGGTGAACCAACTGACACCAGTGGCTTGTGAGACCGGCCACCGCCCCTCGTCGGGCTCTCGACTGTATACACTAGTCTACTAAAGGAGTATCGATGCCCAGTCTCGAAAACTCCTACGACTAGGGACCTTTTAAGGATGTGCTTATAGACCCCAGCTCCCACGTATATGATCGCCATCATACTGCTGGCAATCAAGCAAGAATCCTAGGGGCTCTATCAACGTGCAATAGTGATCAGTAATGTCACCTAAAGAAGTACACAATGATAAAGATAAACCAGATAGCATACTATCATCTCGAGTAAGACTGTCCTACCGGCATAGGTCCTCGCTCAATCATTGCAATCACATGCCTATGATCCAATAATTGACTTTGAGGGTACTATATCCAACAGTCTAAACGCCCGCCTCCCCGCCGGATCACCAGTACGAACCCTCTTTGGTTCCGGAGCAACTGACGACTTAGAAAGACGCTCCTCAACCAATAGGGCTGCATCCACTGCTGCTGCATATGTGTCGCAATGCTGAATGCTGATGGCTAGGAAGGCCTCAAACAAACCTCTTCACCCTCATATCCTCAGTCGCTACCAAGTATGGAGCATATACAGACAGCTCGGTAAATAATATATCGTACTCCGACACCGTCATCCCCAGAGTCTGCAGTAACGACTCAAATCTGCGCGCTCGCGCATCCCTGACGCTCGGTGGAAGAAAACGGGAAAGAAACACCATCACAAACTCAGCCCAGGTCATAGGAGCAAGACCCGCGGCTCTGCCTCTCTCCAAGGACTCACACCACTTCTGGGCCAGACCCTCCAGACGGAAGCTCGCAAACTCAACCCATCTCTTATCGGAGCATCTGAGCGAACGACAAATCCTGGCCGTCCGGTCGATAAACGAATGCGGAGCCTCAGCAGCATCCGTGCCAGTGAACACCGGAGGCCTCAGCCTCATGAACTCTGTCAGCGACATAGTAATAACCTCCGGAGCTGTAACTGCGACGGTCGGAATAGTAGGTACCATCGTAGTCCCTGCAATGGGTGGAACAACTGCCTGCCCCTACGCTCGAATGGTCTTAACTAAAGTCCTCATCATCTGGCGTGGGTCCTGCATGCCAGCCCCAAACATAGCAATGTGCTCTGATACAACAGGCGTACCGCCCTGGTCAGTCCTCGCCTTAGATGAGTCGACTCTGACCTCGGCCCTCGCGGCCGCTCTCTGTGCCCTCGTATTCTTCGGCGGCATATGTTGGGATTCCAAAGCACCTAGCCTAGGGTTTGCAAGCATCACACATGACACAACAAAAACTAAATGGGGTGCTAAGCAATCAAACTAAAGATCATACTAGAAAACTAGGGTAACAAAACTTGTAAACCAACATTACAAAGAGAAGTGAATGAAAACACAACCTTTGTAGATCTGGTCCTTCACTTATAAAGCTCTGTGTTGACGTCCCTTTGCTGCGATCATCGTAGTCCTGAACTCTAGAATGGATTTCCCGGGAGAAATGATCAAGCTAGCTCGTTGACATCGAGGCCGAAGATGATCTACGTCGAGGTGACTCAAACTCAAGCTCCCTCTTCACTTGGTCAAGAACTTTGTGAAGAGAACACCCTAAACTAAATAGAAAGTAGTAGAGGATGATGAAATAGGAAATGGGTTCACTTTAGAATTTGATTTCTCACTTTATTTCTTCACATAAAAAAAAATCTAGCAACCTTTTTCATTTTGGATCAAGAAGAAGAAGAAGAACAAAATGAAGTGAAGTTAATCTCATAATGCAACCATGGATGAGTTAGTTTTTATCCACTAACCATTGTAGAGACATAACCATGGCTAATTATAATGGTTTGGTTAAGAAATATCTTAATTAAAACAAAATGAGTGGACTTTGTCAAAGATGCTTTAAGCTTCATGATGCTTTGAGCCATGACAAAAGAAGCCACCATTTTGAATAATTAAGATAAATAAAAACCTAAATTATAATTAGCATGGTGCATGTCACCCACCCACCCATGTTTGCATGTATCATCAAGCATGATACGATCATTTACCCAAACATATATCACATATACATCATGTGCAAATCAAGTGAGAAAATAATCTTAAGTGAACCAATACTGGTTAATGTAAAGTAATATATCAAATATATAATTATACATTAAATCATTAAATCATTAAATCAACACTTGATTTAATGATCCGGTCATATCTTATATAACCGACTAATATCTAGTGTATGAATATATCAAATCAACACATGATTCGATAACCCGGCTATATTGCATATAACCGACTGATGATATAAGCCGCAAGAATAGAATACGGTATCACATACTAGTATTATCCTGCAGGCTAGCTTCGCCTTAGCAACAGTTAGTTTGAGATTTAGGTAGTCATTCACCCTCCTAACCAAATGGTCCTTTAGAAAGGAATTAGTCCTACTTTCCTTCTCAGTCCCGCACATATCTCATATGTGCTCCTATTTCGTTTCGCCTGAGCCAGGAAACCTCTGTGTATGACTCTAAACACTCGTCAATACGCCGGAAGCAAGTGATGATCATATCAGTCACCCACAAGCCGCAAGCGGTCTGCTAAACGTAACGGCCACCCGGGTGTTGAGTGATCAGAAGATCAACGAGCAAGCCCACTCACACTCCTGCGAATCCAATCAGTAACACTTACCGCACAGTCCGGTCTGTTCGTCGGATATGTCGCAAATCTCACCTAAGGGTGTTAAACGTCAGACCCCAGTAGCTTGATAATTCATGCCGATGTAAGGTCCATAACGAGCGTGAAACTACTGATAACACTTACCAGTAAATCACATCAACCCTGGACAGGGATTTCCAGTTATGGCCAGTCAAGCATAGCGCAACATCAACCCCCAATACCGGGAAAGACGAATCCCTTCCTATCGCTCATTTCCTCCATTTGACTCGGGACTGTACCCAAAAACCACCTGTTTGCACGACTCAGTAGAGCCGTGGTAGGGTGGAAATCAAAGCACAATGAGAGGCACACAAGGCTCTATGACGATCTCGGGTCGACAGACTAAGTTGCACCAATGTCACCAGAGAACTTCCATCTGACGCGGGTATAATACCATCTGGGAGGTCTCGGCGAGTCCGTTCAGTGTACCCAGTCTCCACTGAGCACCCGTATACCATCTCTGATGTCAAACCCTAATGGATATGGGAACATCCATCGCCCATCACATTGGTCGAGAAGATATACGCTAGTCTACTCTGGAATATCGATGCCCCGTCTCGATATTCCCACAACTAGGAACATTGAAGGATGTACTCATGGACTACCCAGGCCCCACTAGTATGATCTGCATCATAATCTTGGAAGTCGAGTACACATCCTAAGGGCTTTATCAACATGTAATAGAGAGGCAATAAGTGTACATGTTAAGATAAAGAGCAACCAGATAGCGTACTATCATGTCGAGCAAGAAAGTCCTCCCTATATATGTCCCAGCATCCACTATCATATACATCTCATGTACAATAATGGCCTCAAGGCATACATATAACTAACAATCTACCACTTACACTAGGGCCATCATATAGCAGTGGTCGTAGTATCTCATACTCAACCATCCCATAAAAGTCTCTCTCTGGGAAAAGGCCTTTGTGAGTGGATCCGCCGTGTTAACCTATGAGTCTACTCTCCTGACCTCGATCACCTTGGAGATCAACCATCTGTATGAGCCGGTGATACTGCCTTAGAATATGTCTGGGTCACTGATGGGATCGGGGTTCCCAGGCCAAAGCCACACCTCCATTGTCTTACAGTGGTAGGAATCTTGTTCATCTCATGAACAAATATACACCCAGACTGCCTCTTTGGTAGCATCTTTGATAGCGATGTCACCAGCCTTTATCGTCTAGTTTGCCACGGTATCTTGCTTGGAACTCTTCCAACATACCACCCTCCACTGAGGGTAAAGACAATTCATGCGACTGACCTTCAGTCATCCTTATCACCCTGGAATTTATTCAGTGATTCTCCCCAAGATCGATTGATACTATCTCACTACACTTAGTGAGAATCCAAACATCCACTTAGATCTATCTCATAGATCCAAAAACCCAGGATTTAGGAGGTATCACCTTGATCTTATATGGAGAATCCTTGTGATAAGAGGAGATTGACCGTGCATAGCATAGGAAACTCTTTTCCTATCAAGTGTATGTCATCCACATACAGTACGAGGAATACCACAATACTCTCTACTACCTTTTTGTATATACAAGGTTTATCTACCATTTTTGATGAAGTCAAACTCTTTGACTACCATATCAAAATAGATGTTCCAACTCTGCATTGCCTGCTTTATCCCATGAAGCATCTTGCACATGTTTCCGCTGCTCCCACTGTCTACGAAGCCATCTGGCTGTGTACTTGTAGACGTTCTCTTCTAAATCATTATTTAGAAAAGCAGTCATGACAACCAACCACCAGATATCGTAGTCATAGTATGTAGCAATGGTGAGTAGGATCTGGATGGACTTAACCATAGCTATGGGAGAAAAGGTTTCATCATTATCCACGCCTGGTCGATGACGAAAACCTTTAAGAAGTCTAGCTTTGAAAGTCTCAACTTTTCCATCTACACCAAGTAATCTTCTCAAGATATACTTGCTTCTGATGGGGATTTAACCCTTCAGATATAGCAACCAAAGTCCATACTTTGTTGGTGTACATGGATTCCATCTCAGATCTCTAAGCATTCGGCCATTCATACAGAGTCCCCACTCTTGATGGCCTGCTTGAAACTAGTTGGGTCATCATCTCATGATGCAATCCTCGCTCCCACTGTTATCGAGAAACCGAAGTATCTCTCAGGCGGATGAGGAATCCTACCAGATCGGTGGAGAGGCTGAGGTTCGTTGGGAACTATTAAATCCTTTGGTTCTACCAAATCATTAGCTGTAATTTGTATAGCTGGAACTTCTTCCAGTTCTACAGAACTGGCCTTGCCTCGATCTTGTCCGGATTTTGCATTTAGACATAGGCCGGACAACCCCAAATCTTAACTTGCTTAAGAGATGGGCTCTTCCCATACCATATCAAATATGGTGTAGTAGGCAATAATTTGATTAGAACCCAATTCAATAGGTATGCAGCTTCTCAAGTGCATAACTCCAAAAAAGGAAACAGGTAACTCAGTAGTATTCATCATAGAGTGCACCATATCATATAGGGTGCGATTGCTCCATCCCGATACACCATTGGGCTTTGGTGTATACGGAGGAGTAATGCTGAGAGAGAGACTCATTCTCCTTTAGAACAGTCCACGATCTCCATGCCGAAGTATTCTCCTCTCTGATCACATCAAAGGACACAATACTTATACTTGTATTGGTTCACTACTTCTATATTATATTTTTTGAATTTCTCAAAAGCTTCAGACATGTGTTTCAACAGGAACATGTGTCTGAATTTTGAGAGATCATCAGTGAATGTAAGGAAGTATAAAGAACCAGTCCTGGCATTTGTAGACAGGGGACCACATACATCATCTTGTATCAGTCCCAAGAGTTTATCAACACTTTCTCTGTTTCAAGTAAACGGAGCTATGGTCATTTTATCTTTGTGACATGACTGACAAGTTTAACAAGATGTAAATTCAAACTGATTTAAATATGCATCTTAATATAACTTAGCTAGTTGGGTCGCGTTGATATGACCTAGTCTACAATGCCTCAAGAAGAATCTGTTCATTTATGAACTCTTCCTCTTGTGTGTGTTCTGTACGTAAAGAACTGTGGTTTGATTTAGAACGTATATGCTTTTAGATAACATGCCTGAACCGATCAACTCTTGATATAGGAAATGTTCAAAACATTATCCAACAATACAAAATTATATCCTTCTTTAGTAAATAAAGAGATTGATATGATGTTGTATAGCAGGTTCGGTATCTAATAATATTCATTTAGAATCAATGTATTTGGTAATACAGGGTGATAACTGCCAACTCCTTGGCTGCAACAATTGCACCGTTTCCAACTCTTGAAATTTTATCACTCGTTCTCAGTTCTCTGTCTATCTGTAGCCCATGTAACAGATTACATATCCGGGATCCTGATTTGGTATCAAATACCCAGGACGTAGAGGATACTGAGAAACATTTCTATGTAATGAACACACCCGAAGAAGATGCATCATCATGCACTTTCTTCGTTTGGGCGGCATGGGAATCCTGGTATTTCCCTATTTCCTGTTCGATCTTATAACAGTTATAAGTTGGAGCGGGACCAATGTTCCCCAGCTCAGTATAACAAGCGGGTTCGGTCAATACATCCATATTATTATCTTGATTAAGGCGTGACATGGTCTCTACCGGGAGAGAAAGAGAAGAAAACACTCTGCGTGCGCTCTTGCAAGATTAGATTGGTTATATATTTTATCTAATCCGGATGGCTCCCACTGTTTTTATCAAATCTTCCTTCAAACCCTAAAAGGAAAGACTAGCCGGGATTAATTACACCCTACAAGTTTGCTAATCTTTCAGCCAGGCCAGTGCCGGTACTTTGAGGGAGGTTCCCCGTGCTTTCGCACGGACCTAATTAAAATAAACCTCGTTTTCCCAGGGGTGTAACCCCGTTGACACCTTTCTAGACACCTACTTGATCGGCTAATTGTAAAGTGCAAAACTCTCCCAGGAGTAACAATTACTCGTAGTGGGTATCAGGATCCAACTATCAAATAGAAGGTATGCAATCTCATTGCAAATTTCAACACTTGAAACTCCCGATAATGGTTTTTACCCCTAGCACTTATGACCTTGGCTACGGTCAACAAATCATAAGCACTAGTCAAGTTCTACCCGTCATTTTGTAATTAATTAGACCCACCCACATGACCCTTGGCTAAGGTCAACAAAGTCACATGACTGTCCTAACTAATCGCATCATATGTTGTGTAGGAAGACATCACTTGGCTACCGCACACTACGCCTTGGCTAAGGTCAACAAACGTAGCACGGATACTAACTACTTCCTAAAATGACGGAGGGTTGCGGATGGTTTTTAAGAAAACCTTTTACGCTTTGAACTTGATCTCGTTGCTGAATCAAATGGTTTAAAATGGAGTGTTTTTTAGGCTTTTGCTAGTTTCGCTAAAGAGGTCACTCCCGGTGAAGGGATCTCGGCTCTTTCCTCGTCGAATGAGGTGCAGGATATTCACAATACCACTGTGCAAAGCAAGAACTAGAAAAGCAATCAAAGGACAAACCGAGGGTTGTAGCATCTACTAGTTATTGCTAAAGAGGTCACTCCCGGTGAAGGGATCTCAGATCTTTCCTCTCCGAATGAGGTGCTGGAATTCTACAACGAATACCGCTATCCTGTTAGTGTATATGCCCTAGGGGCCATTATTGTATCATACTAGTTTGTATATTACTTAATGGAAGCTTGGGATATTCACAGTTGTATTGACAGTCTTGCTAAAAATGGTAGTATGCTACTTGGTTTGTTTCTACTTTAATATGTGCATATGTTTCTTGTAACGTATAGCTTATACATATTAGTAGAGCCCTAAAGATCTTTGCTTGATTACCAGCGTTGTGATGGCAGTCACACTAGTGGGGGCTAGGTAGTCTATAAGCAACATCCTATATAGGTCCCTGGTCATTGGATTATCGAGGCAGGGCATCGATATTCCGGAGTAGACTAGTATGTACGCTTCTCATCCCAGTTAGGAGATGGTCTGTCCCACAGCAATCAGTACATCGTACTGGAGATAGTATACAGGTGCTCGTTAGGTCACGGGTAAACCGGACAGGACTCGCAGGAGAACTGACTGGATGGTATTATACCTAACGTCAGATAGCAGTTCTCAGGTGACATGTGTGCAGATAGTCTGTTGACTTAAGGTTGTCATTTGTCTCGTGTGAGTTCCCACTGTGCTTTGATTACTACCCTTCCACGGCTCAAAGGAGTCGTGCAAACAGGTTTTAGTTGGGCACAGTCCCGAGCCACATGGAGGCAGTGAGCGACCGTTAGGGATTCGTCTCTCCCGGTATAGGGAGTTGATATCGCACTGTGATTGGTTGGTCATTACCATAAGTCCCTGGCCAGGGCTGATTGAGAATAACTGGTGGACTAATCAGTAGATTCTCGCATGGTTTTTGAGCCATACCGGCACGACTTGTACGGTTATTAGGGGTCTGACGTTTACCACCTCCCTAGACCATACATGCGATACTCTTAGACGAACAGACCGGACTGCGCGGATATTGTCACGGACAGGCTCAGTAGGAGTTCGGATGGGTTTCCTCATCGACCTTCTTATCGACAACTACCTGGGGACCGTTACGTACAGCTAGTGCCTCTTGCGGTCTATGGTTAAACCCACTGCCAGTGTAGTGTCGAGTCTTTAGAGTCCCACACAGAGAGTTTCCCTGCTCCAGGCGAAACGATATAAAGGTCGTATGGTTTTACGACAAGGGTTCGGACGCATACGCGTTTAAACGCACGTACGACGTTTGGACAGTTTTTACTAGCCGGCTTTGGTTTAAGCCAGATTCTAATATCGGGTTATTGGATTTATACAGTCTAAACTTTTTCCGTGTTTTCACGGATAGGAGGGGCGTTCTCGTAATTTGACCGGAAGCTTCTAGAAGATTGATGACTTGAGGGTTTAGGTGGCATAAGCAATTAATGATCTAGTGACTCATTTAGATGAATCATTCAAGTGAGTTAATGAAGCATTTATTGCTTAATGATTCACTTGATGATTCATTGCATATATTTAATGAAGCATGATGATAATGCATTTTGATTTTATTCATTTGATAATTTCTTATGCTTCATAATATATGAGAAGTGAGAAGCTTTTTCATTGATAACTTATGCTCACCTTCTCTCTCCTTAAGCTCTCTCTTGAAACCCTAATCCTCCCCTCTCATGTGTTGAGATCAAGGATTAGATAGACTAATTAATCCATAACCTCTCTCTATATCACCTAGGTCACTTTGATTAGCAACTAAAGAAACCTAGTTATCTCAAGTTAGAGATCAAGCTTGGAGTAGGAGCTCTCGGGTGGATCGTCTTTGACTCGAGGAAGCCGTTGAGGTGCCGACGTTCCAAGGAGCCTACGAGGAGTGGAGGACGGCGATGAAGACCCGAATGACAAGTAATGTGAGGTATAACTTCGAATCCGAGTAGTTAAACCTCTCGTAGTATGTAAGTAACGGTTTAGACACGATTCATGCGCTCAAGTCCGTGTTACGAAGATTTGATAATCGTTTTCCATATATTCCGCTTCCCCGCAAGTTCGTGGGGTGCGTGACATGGACTTACATATCCAAAGCAACAACTAGAGCTACCTAATTTTATTTTATTTGAATTTCGATTCCATAACATCTTTTAGGTTTATTTTCTTTCATTAATCTCATTAATGAATGTCCCATCATTTAAGTCACCTAAACATCACAGATAAATACAACGTATGCTTATACCATCCGCATTCGCCTCGATGTCCTGTCATGCACAGTTAGGTTAGGTAACTAACGGCAGAGCGGGGCAGGGCTAGCGCGGGTGTAAAACATAAGCAACGTCTATATAATATATCATATATACTATATACAGTATCTATCTCAACATATCACATGATCACATCACAGATAACGTAGCAGAAAACAACATATGAAATATTGGATATACTAGGATGTCCGTGTTTTATTTTGAGCCTATATAAAACACGGCTTCCACGGTCGTGATGAATAGCTAAACCCACATCTCTAGACCCCTATGACAGCGACAAGCAACCCTACCAATTTTAGAGTTAGAAGGCCCGGACTCGACTCCTCGAGATGGTCTCCCACTTGACTCTAGAACCCGATTACTTGTGCTCCCCTCCTTGGGTCTATCCTAATGCGGAAAAGTAAATAATATATATCAACGGTGACATCTTCCTCAACCCGGAAGTGCCCCAATAAAAGAATATTACATACAAGTTTTTACATGAATGAAAATGAAAAACACTCATCTCATATAAAAAAAACCCGGCTATTGAAACACGACGATCCAATATAACATATCCAGCAACACATAACATCTCATGTCATCAACGTAATTAAATATGCGTATCCCAATTGTCATTGACGTAACGAAACCGGCGATACTCCACATATTACACTTACGGTCGCAAAAAAGAAAATGAAAACTACAACAGTTGGAATCCACAACAACCTTAGACATCATAAACCCGTAATATCTCATATTGCGGATTTCATGCCTTACAAATGAATTCCTTAGACATCGCATGCCTAACAATTATAAACCCCGCATTTTAGTCTCGATATTAAAAACACTTTCCAATAATCAGTCGGGCAATTCAACAAGATTCCCGACATTCCGATCGAATGCTCATCGGAAACTTTAGTAGACGGCCGCACCCACCGATACCGACGACGAAGTGCACTTAGGCGGAACACCGCGGCCGTGAGCACCCGGACGGATGATTTTTGGCAACGGAGTTCTCCTACAGTCACTTGGTCGGGGATATGGGGCGTGGCTATCAAGTAATGTTACCCGGTGAGTATCGGAATACACAAATTGATTGTGACGGACTTTTGATCGCATCAAAATCCCGTGGCAACCAATCAAATGAGACTAAATTGCTAGACTTATTAAATTCAAATGTTGTTGATTCCAAGTATTGTATCACATTATACTAGACGGTGTTAAACGTTTCGAGCGAATCAAGCAACACCTTCATCTCCCAATGAGCTCAACACTTGAGCGAAGTTAAAGTACACAAAATGTGCCATAGCACCTATGATCCAGCCATAGAAGGGTCAAACCAACGCCTCACCTATGACACCGCGGAACCACGGCAAACCCTAGGGTTCAAGCCGCGGTTCCGAGGGCATAGAATTGAGTCAAGGTTTATGTTCTTCTAGAGGGTCCATAGAGTTACTTGCACGAACATTGAATATAATTAACTTAGAAAAATTCCAACACTTGGAAATATCAGAGGGGGTTCATGGGGTGTTTTTTGAAGTTCGTTCGAACTGTTAAACATAGCCTAGGTTACCATCACAATGTTAAATTATACGACTACGAGACACTCCGTTTTGGTCCTATAGCAAAATTTACATCACATGAAAATTTGGACCAAGCAAACAATATCTGAAACCCCAAAATACACACACCAGAGCACAAAACAAAAACGATGCACTTTGGAGAATGCAGGGTCGGCCTCCTCGGAATTTTGGGGAAAGTGCTCGGGTCAAATCCGAGCACTTGGTCTCGTTTTTGCTCTGTGCACTAGGGGTATCATATACATCACTCTGCACTTGTTTGCAAAATTTTTACAGAACTTTTGAAAATCAACAGAGAGCATATGTACAGGGTTGCAGAAATTGTAATACGGATTTGTTTCGTTTTCGTATTATATCTAACATCGTCTAAGCTTCTAGTTAGGCTCTGATACCATGTTGGGATTCCTCAGCACCTAGCCTAGGGTTTGCAAGCATCACACATGCCACAACAAAAACTAAAGGGGGTGCTAAGCAATCAAACTAAAGATCATACTAGAAAACTAGGGCAACAAAACTTATAAACCAACATTACAAAGAGAAGTGAATGAAAATACAACCTTTGTAGATCCGGTCCTTCACTTCTAAAGCTCCGTGTTGACGTCCCTTCACTGCGATCATCATAGTCCCGAACTCTAGAATGGATTTCCCCAGAGAAATGATCAAGCTAGCTCGTTGACTTCGAGGCCGAAGATGATCTACGTCGAGGTGACTCAAACTCAAGCTCCCTCTTCACTTGGTCAAGAACTTTGTGAAAAGAACACCTTAAACTAAATGGCAAGTAGTAGAGAATGACGAAATAGGAAATAGGTTCACTTTATATTTTGATTTCTCACTTTATTTCTTCACTTTAAAAAAATCTAGCAACCTTTTTCTTTTTGGATGAAGAAGATGAAGAACAAAATGAAGTGAAGTTAATCTCATAATGCAACCATGGATGAGTTAGTTTTTATTCACTAACCATTGTAGAGACATAACCATAGCTAATTATAATGGTTTGCTTAAGAAATATCTTAATTAAGATAAAATGAGTGGACTTTGTCCAAGATGCTTTAAGCTTCATGAAGCTTTGAGCCATGAGAAAAGAAGCCACCATTTTGAATAATTAAGATAAATAAAAACCTAAATTATAATTAGCATGGTGTATGTCACACACCCACCCATGTTTGCATGTATCATCAAGCATGATACAATCATTTACACAAACATATATCACATATACATCATGTGCAAATCATGTGAGAAAATAATCTTAAGTGAACCAATACTAGTTAATGTAAAGTAATATATCAAATATATAATTATACATTAAATCATTAAATAAACACTTGATTTAATGATCCGGTCATATCTCATATAACCGACTAATATCTAGTGTATCAATATATCGAATCAACACTTGATTCGATAACCCGGCTATATCGCATATAACCGACCGATGATACAAGCCGTGAGAATAGAATACGGTATCACATACTGGTATTATTCTTGGTCCCGCACATGTCTCATATGTGCTCCTATTTCGTTTCGCCTGAGCCAGGAAACCTCTTTGTAGGACTCTAAAGACTCGTCAATACGCCGGCAGCAGGTGATGATCATATCAGTCACCCACAAGCCGCAAGCGGTCTGCTAAACGTAACGGCCATCCGGGTATTGAGCGATTAAAAGATCAATGAGCAAGCCTGCTCACACTCCTACGAATCCAATCAGTAACACTTACCGCACAGTCGGGTCTATTCGTCTGATATGTCGCAAATCTCGCCTAGGCGTGGTAAACGTCAGACCCCAGTAGCTTGATAAGTCATGTCGAAATAAGGTCCATAACGAGCGTGAAACTACTGATAACACTTATGAGTAAGTCACATCAACCCTGGCCAGGGATTTACAGTTATGGCCAGTCGAGCATAGCGCAACATCAACCCCCAATATCAGGAGAGACCAATCCCCTCCTATCGCTCATTGCCTCCATGTGACTTGGGACTGTACCCAAAAACCACATGTTTGCATGACTCAGTAGAGCCGTGGTATGGTGGAAATCAAAGCACAGTGGGAGACACATAAGACTCTATGACGATCTCGGGTCGACAGACTAAGCTGCACCAATGTCACCAGAGAACTGCCATCTGACGTGAGGTATAATACCATCTGGGAGTTCTCGGCGTGTCCGTTCAGTGTACCCAGTCTCCACTGAGCACCCGTATACCATCTCTGATGTCAAACACCAATGGATATTGGAACATCCATCGCCCATCATATGGGTCGAGAAGATATACACTAGTCTACTCTGAAATATCGATGCCCCGTCTCGATATTCCCACGACTAGGAACATTGAAGGATGTACTCATGGACTACCCAGGCCCCACAAGTATGATCTGCATCATAATCTTGGAAGTCGAGTACACATCCTAAGGGCTTTATCAACATGTAACAGAGAGACAATAAGTATACATGTTCAGATAAAGAGCAACCAGATAGCTTACTATCATGTCGAGCAAGAAAGTCCTTCCTATATATGTCCCAGCATCCACTATCATATACATCTCATGTACAATAATGGCCTCTAGGGCATACATATAGCTAACAGCATATTGGCTGGAAATTGAAACAAGATTCAATAAGGATACAGAAATCGAATCACAAGGATGTATATAAATCGCGGAAGAAATTTCAATCAACAAGTCCTAAGGTCACTTGGGGGGAGTATCGGTCGTAAGTATGCCGCGGAACATACACACGCTACGCTTCTCTGCTTAAGCTACCTACTCCATCATACCAAGGTCATCCTATACATCGAAAGGTAAAACTTAGCGCTCTGATACCAACTTTGTCATGACCCAAAATTTGGCCCATAACCGGCACTTAAACTACGTAACGTCTACAGGCATACGCAACTTAAGTAAGCCGAAAACCTAGAAATCTAAACCACCCCAAAAGGAATAAATAGAGAAAAACATAGTTTAAAACATTCGGAACCTCTTAAGTAAAATCTTTAACTTTAGTTTTCTTTCTTGAAAATTTCGGCAGCATCTCCTTTGTAAAAACTAGCCCCGAAAACGGGTACAACATAAATAATATATAAAGCATCCCAAACGGGAGCAAATCACGCCCAACGGTGGAGACAACCACCAAAAACATATATACGACACAGAAGCAAAGAAATATAAAAGAAAACTGCATAAAGAATTAAAACTTTTCAACAAAACCGGCTCCCACGAGCACGACACCCAAAGTCACCAAAATAATAATACAACACCGAATCCTCACAACTTGTCTCTAAGTCAGATACAAGAAGTGGTAGATGGAGAATACTAGATCCAACAAAAAGATATACAATGTACAAACGGATAACCGCAAACCCACCTAAAAGCAAAGGCCTCATAGCCAACCTTAGCGGTACCCGCAAAAGTAGAGATGATAAGACGCCCTGCCGCGACTACACTGAGGGTAAGCCCTGCAAAACACTGTGGCACAATAGGGGTGAGTTGCCAACTCTTGAATAGTAAATAACATCATACTGAAATCGTAAGTATGCACTAACAGCAATGATCAATAACATGTAAGCTGGTAGCATAAGTATGACAATATGGATATGCAACTATCATGATCAAGGTACATCACCAGATACTATATCTACATGAATAAAATGCATATCAACTGAATACTGAGTGCGGGGTAATAAATATTCTCATGCACAAATCGTAAGCATGGAAAAACCTGGTGTAAATCAACAACACCCCAAATCCCAAAATACTCAGATCGGCCCTCAAATCCTGTAAGTCTCAAGAAACCTGAGTATCAAACATCGACACACTAAAACATCATGAAAACCAGTGCCTAACATCGACACGTAAATACTCGTTTCCATACGTTCCTCAAAACCCAAGTAT
This sequence comes from Agapanthus africanus, assembly GCA_030015575.1. Classification (NCBI taxonomy): domain Eukaryota; kingdom Viridiplantae; phylum Streptophyta; class Magnoliopsida; order Asparagales; family Amaryllidaceae; genus Agapanthus; species Agapanthus africanus. The sequence goes on along the minus strand of JASDDO010000016.1, from coordinate 126,826,356 downwards.
CCCGCTTCGACACTTGTGTTCCACGTATCGGTCTTTCTGATATCCATATGTTCCTCGAAACCCAAGTATCCCACCTCGACACTTGTGTTCCACGTATCGGTCTCTAAAATCCATATATCTCTCGAAATATAAGTGCCTAACATCGACACTTGAAATTCCCCTAATCGCATGAAAATATATCTCAAATGCGTAAATCCATGTAAAATGGCATATGAAACATAAAACATCAATATGAGCATATCACGGGCAAAGTCCGCTATTTAAATGCATCAAGTCATTAAATATATCTCGCGGTTCCCAAAAATCAAAATCCAAAATACATATATATACAGCGTCCCATTCCACCGATATATATGTTATAAAAAGCTGATCATGTAATAATAGCAAAGTATATATGCGAGCATGTAGGTATAGTATGACATATGTATAGGCATGTAGGTATACAGGTATGCTATATGTCATATGCGCTATCACACAAGAATACCTGCCTCTATGTCGCTAACCACTAGTAAGGTATATCAATGAATATTTGTGTTGTACGTATCATGGCAATTACCGACAGTGTGTATAGCATATTATTGGTGCTCGTGCATCATGGACTGTCAATAATAGTGTAGTGTACAAAGAATACAGGTTCAGGCACAACAAGTAGCTATATGCAATGAAATGCATGCATCATCTCTATATGAGCATATAAACATGCGACTAATATCATATCATATCTAGCCCTGACGCTTAACGCCATACGGGCGAATTCCCCGTAGATGTTAAATCTACTCATCGATGGTCTCGAGCTATGAAAATCCGACCACCTGCTTCCCCTTGTTTGCAGCGCTCGAAATACGCGCTTGCGATCCTAAAATTTCACAAACACATCACATAAGCTAAATATCCTACGTCTATGCAAAATTAACGAAACGCAAAGATAACACCCAGAAAGTTACACCGCGCACCTAGCGCATCTAACGCGCACGACATCGGCCAAAAACCCTAACTAGGGTCGCTAAACTACGAAACACCAAGTCTAGACTCCTATCATCCCAATCGCGCAAACACAACACAATCAAATACGAGAAATATAATAGAAATCACGTCGCAACGACCAATTGAACCCACGTCTGAAAACCCCGAAACCTAGTAAGCAACTTATCGCAATATTTCGCACACGTTCAAAGCTAATACATATTTAGCGATTCCAAACATCTTATAATAGCTTAACTAAGCTATCCAAACCACTTCCATATTTTTAAAACTTGCTTAATTAAGTTTTAACAAAAACCTAGTAAGAGAAAACCCTTAATTAGACAAAGTAGTAATTAACAATAATTATCATTTTCTACTAGGTTAAGATTTTTCTAGTCTTCAATTAACAATAAACACTTAATCAAGCTTTAACCCTAACTTGAATTTCCTTAAAAATATCATGAATGCTTTAATCAAGAATTTAAAAGCTATAATAACCAATTAAATAGCTAATTCAAGATTTAAACATATAATTAAGGATTAAGGTAAGAATTTATACCTCTTCAAGAACAAATTCTAGAACAAGATTTCATCAACTTAGCTACCAAAAAAACCATACTTTGTTGAAGATCCAAGCAAGTTTGTGAAGGAAATTGATGGTTTTATTTTATTTAGGATTTTGTGGATTTATTTTAGAATTTTTTTGAAGAGTTTTGTGAACAAAAGGATGAAGAAATGAGCTAGGAAATGAAATGGGGCAGATTTGGGGAAATGGCTCGGCCAAATAGTGATGGGGGAGGTATTTTGTGTAGAATTGTGAAGATATTTCTAGCAAAAATCAATTAATGCATCATGAAATGCAATATTGCCACCTTTCTTTCTTTTCTTTTCTTTCTAAATTTAAATCCTTTTATCCAAAAGAAAAATCTAGATATTTAAAAAGAAAGTTCTAAACTCATTTTAGTAATTTGATTAACAACAATTCTCATAGAAGAAATTTCCCAATTTTACGTGCATAATTTACCACTTAAAATAATATTTTATTAGGGAAATATTCTATTTGAACCAAAACTTCCCATATACCCCCAAAACTCGCGCACTAGCTTTATTTTAGCTAAACTAGGTGCGGCAAGTCTATATAGAAGTTTGATCAAAATCGGGTTAAAACGGAAAATACCGACTATTTTGCCCTAAAACGGAAAAATTCGTATAATGATTTCTAAAACGTCACAGTTTTGTTTTTAGATTATATGCTCGTTTTCATGCGCATGCATTGCGCTACGATGTGTTCTATGTATTTATGATTTCGGAACCCCGACGACTTGATCTTTTTACTTAAATGTTTTAGAAATTGGGGGAGTTTAAATTTAAATTCGGGGACCGAATTTCTTTAAGGGGGAAGACTGTAACATTTCAGAAAAATAAAATATTATATTGGGAATTTTTAAAATTAAATAATAAATATTATGAATATTTAATAGTGCGGTATAATTAAATACCGATAAATCGGGAAATATTTGGAAAATTATAGGAATTACTGAAATGAGCATGTTTTATATGATTTAAGCAAATTATAAATTCTTTATGATTAATTATATTCCATTTTAATGCTAATCGCGATTAAAAATCATTAATCTTGAATTAATCCGGTTTTGTGCACATGATATGCACCATGGCACATTTACAAATACTTAGTACATTTTCTACCATGGTTTCTTTCTTATTTTCATGCATGGTTTTAATTCAAAGGAGAAGAAAAGAAAACAAAAGAAAAGAAAAAGAAAAGGAAATGATAAAGAATTAGGCATGGGCAAGAAAGAGAGTGTGAGGTGAGGGGTCTCATTGACCAAGACCATTTGTTCTCATTCATCATCTTCAATCTTTTCTCTCCTCTCCTCTTACATGGTTGCCCCTACTCCACCTCTAAACCCTCACAACAACACAAAAAAAAACTCAAAACTTTATCTCCACTTCATTAAAAACATGCACAAGCTCACTACAAGCACTTTGGACCAAGAAAGGATGGATTTTGAGCACTTGGGGCAACTCAAGAATTTTTTTGAGTTGCCAAATGAGTTAATTCTTGCTCCATTAGAGTAGTATTACATTTACTTTAGCATCCATATTGTGTAGTTTAGAGGTGTTTGGAAATTCCTAGAGAGGGTTAGGCTTTTCCTTGAGTTGTGTTGGTGAACTTGAGAGTAAGTGGTGACTACAAACCCCCTTAGTGCTAAGACCTGGACCAAACCAGTGACCAACCCAAATTACATGTTTGATATCGATATGTCGGTTTTCTGTGTAAAGTGAGGGTGCAGGGAATCTGGAGTGACCCTAGATAAATACTAGAAAAGCAAACAACACTAATAGCCTAGATGGACCACTACGAGACCACCCTGCCAAAACGAACCCCATCCAAGCCTTATGAACTGAGGAGGCTGGAAATTAGGGTCTTGTGGTTGGCCTCTCTGTGGAATTTGGTGCCCAGGTTTCCTCAGTAGCTCATATACCCCCTATATATCACCCCAGTACTGTTTGTTCATCCCTATTTCACCTGAACCAAAATCTGGGATCATTTCCTTGAGTAGCTGTTTTGAAATGTGGGTTTTAAACGACTTGAAGTTTGGATATTTGTATTTTGTAGTGATCACTTAACATTTGTACATCAATATCGGGGGTTCTTTGATTATTCTTGCATTCCTAAACCATAGGTTTTTACCTAAGTGAGATACGTGTGCCGTTTTGGTTTTCGTGCGCGATTTCTATTTACGATGACATGTTCTATATATGTAGGTACCTTCACGGGGATTTCATACGACGAAGAAGAGGATGGCGACATCGATTTCGGCAAGCAAGAATCAACGTGAGTAGATATATATCTACGGGAGAAGTCGGGTGGATGGCGCATAGCACCCCCGCAGTTTCTGTAAGTCCACGTTACCCGTCCCCGGTTCTTTCGGGGTTGCGGAAATGGTGAAAAACGATTTTTCGGTAAAGGGTAACATAGACTCAAAAAATGGATCTTTGCTAAACAAACTATCTAACAACCTAACTAAGAGTTTAAATACTATGTTAGGGGTTATACCTTAACTTGAACTCCTTCTCTTCGACTCCTTGTGGTGGTCGGATCGGCCTCACCTCGTCGTCTCCTTGTGCCGAAGATGGATCCACCCGAAAGCTTCTAACTTTGGCTCCAACCTCAATCTAGAGGAAACTAGAATACTTGGCTTGCTAGACCTTGTACACTAGGATGAGTAGAGAAGTGTTTTGGGTTTTATCTCTATGGTTCTCGTTTCTCAACTCATAAGACAATAGAACCATGAGCAAGAGGAAGAGGAAGAGGAAGAGAGAGAGCTTGAGGATGAGAGAGAATCAATATGATAGAATGAATAATAATTTTACAACCATGCTCTCAAAAGCCAAAATAATAATAATAATAATAATAATTAAGTATTCTTGTGATGGTTCATATCAAATGGCATTATCATTTCATGCACTCATTTTGTAAAGAACAACAAGCAAGCAAAAGTCATACCTATGAAATGATAGCCATGCAATGATGATGGTCAACAAGTCCAAACTAGTCAACCGATCAACAAAGTCAATAAGTCAACAAAGTCAAACTTTCATTCCAACCATGGCACAACAATACTTAATTAATATTAGTATTAATCATATTTCTTATTCTCATTAGGGTTTAGAAAAAGTCAACAGTCAACAACCCTAATGAGAATCCTCTGCCTCTGTCTTTATCAACCGTGCATACACACCCACATCCGCGTTCCGAGGAACACGAATACAAACGAGATAAATACAATCCCAAAACGTATAGTAGGATCTGGCTTAAACCAAAGCCCGCTAGTAATAACTGCCCGGACACCAAACGTGCACAAGTGCGCGGATGTGACCGAACCCTGTCGGAAAACCATGCGACCTCTACTCTTTTGCCTAAAGACGAATAGCTCTCTGTGTGGGACTGTAAAGACTCGACACTACGCTGGCAGTGGGTTTAACCACAGACCGTAAGCGGCTGTGCGTAACGGCCCCCAGGTAGATGCCGATAAGAAGACTGACGAGGTGAACTCATCCGAACTCCTACTGAGCCTGAATGTAAAAGTCTCCGTACAGTCCGGTCTGTTCGTCTGAGAGTATCGCATGGCGGGCCTAGGGGGCGATAAACGTCAGTCCTCTAATAGCGGTACAAGTCATGTCGGAGTGTAGCCCAGAACACCCTGAGATAACTCTAGAAACCTACCAGTATATCTCGCTTGCCCTGGCCAGGGACGACTATGTGTAATGGCTCTCCATGACACAGCGCGATATCAACCCCTAATACCGGGAGAGACGAATCCTGTCTAACCGTCACTGCCTCCAAGTGCTTCGGAACTGCACCCAACTACTACCTGTTTGCACGAATCATTTGAGCCGTGGTAGGGTAGTAGTCAAAGTACAGTGGGAACACACTCGAGGCGAAGTGACAGTGTCAAGTCAGCGGACTAAGTTGTACTCATGTCACCTGGGAACTGATTGTTAGTGTATATGCCCTAGGGGCCATTATTGTATCATACTAGCATGTATATTACTTAATGGAAGCTTGGGATATTCACAGTTGTATATAACAGTCTTGCTAAACATAGTAGTATGCTACTTGGTTTGAGTCTACTTTAATATGTGCATATGTTTCTTGTAACGTATCACTTATACATATTAGTAGAGCCCCTAAGATCTTTGCTTGATTACCAGCGTCGTGATGGCAATCACACTAGTGGGGGCTGGGTAGTCTGTAAGCAACATCCTATACAGGTCCCTGGTCGTTGGATTATCGAGATAGGGCATCGATATTCCGGAGTAGACTAAGTGTATACGCTTCTCATCCCAGTTGGGGAGATGGTCTGTCCCACAGCCATCAGTACGTCGTACTGGAGATAGTATACAGGTGCTCGTTAGGTTACGGGTACACCGGACAGGACTCGCCGAGGAACTGATTGGTTGGTATTATACCCATCGTCAGTTATCAGTTCCCAGGTGACATGAGTACAGCATAGTCCACAGACTTGACACTGCTACTTCGCCTCGAGTGTGTCCCACTATTCTTAGATTGCTACCCTACCACGGCTCAAAGGAGTCGTGCAAACAGGTAGCAGTTGGGTGCAGTCCCGAGCACTTGGAGGCAGTAGCGGTTAGATAGGATTCGTCTCTCCCGGTATTGGGAGATGATATCGCGCTGTGTTAGAGAGCCATTACGCAAAGTCCCTGGCCAGGGCAAGCGAGATATACTGGTAGGTTCCAGTAGCTTCTCAGGGTGTAATGGGCTTCGCTCCGACACGACTTATACAACTATTAGGGGACTGACGCTTGCCGCCTCCTAGGATTGATATGCGATAGTCTAAGACGAACAGACCGGATTGTACGGAGATTGTCACATCAGGCTCAGTGGGAGTTCGGATGATTTTCCTCATCGGCCTTCTTATCGACATCTACCTGGGGACCGTTACGTACAGCTAGTGCCGCTTGCGGTCTGTGGTTAAACCCACTGCCAGCGTAGTGTCGAGTCTTTAGAGCCCCACACAGAGAGTTTCCCTGCTCCATGCGAAACGATATAGAGGTCGTATGGTTTTACGACAAGGGTTCGGACACATACGTGTGTTTACGCACGTACGACTTTTCGGACAGTTTTTACTAGCCGGCTTTGGTTTAAGCCAGATTCTAGTATCGGGTTATTGGATTTATACAGTCTAAAGTTTTTCCGTGTTTTCACGGATTGGAGGGGCGTTCTCGTAATTTGTCGGGAAGGTTCTAGAAGAGTGATGACTAAGGGGTTAAGGTGGCATGAGCATTAATTGCTTAATGACTCATTTGTGTGATTCATGCTTTGTATTAAATGATTCATTAATGAGTTAGTGAGTCATATGATGAATCACACTAGATGAATGAATCTAACCATGATGATAAATCATTTTATATTATTTATTTGATTAATTTTTATGGTTGATATATTCATATGAGTTCATTATTCTTTTCATTATCATTCTCACCTTCTCTCTCCTCAAGCTCACTCTCTCTTCAAACCCTAACCCTAACCTCTCATGAGTTGAGATCAAGGGTTCGCTAGACTAATACATCCATAACCTCACTCTATATCCCCTAGTTAGCTTAGATTGGCGATTTGAGCAAACTAGTTATCTCAAGTTTGAGATTTAGCTTGGCGTAGGAGCTTTCGGGTGGATCGTCTTTGATTCGAGGTGGTCGTTGAGGTACCGATGTTCCAAGAAGCCTACGAGGAGTGGAGGACAGCGATGAAGACCCGAAGGACATGTAGCGTGAGGTATAACATCGGAACCGAGTAGTTAAACCTCAAGTAGTTTATTAGCAATGGTTTAGATAACGATTCTTGCGCTCAAGTCCGTGTTACGAAGCTTTGATAATCGTTTTTCATATATTCCGCCCCGCCCCCCCCCCCTCCCGCAAGTTTGTGGGGTGCGTGACATGGACTTACAGTGGTATCAGAGCCAACTAAACCATCACTAGCTTGTTAGCAACTGATTAGAAGTTTGATCGACGAAAAATACGAAATACGGAAAACCAAGACCCATAGTTTCTGTTAATTTTAAAACTGTCTGGAAATTTTTTTGACATACCTTAAAATTCACAGCAGGGAAATTGATGAATACTGGGAAAATACGAGCCACTGAATCGGAAAAACGGCCACGGATCCGCGGCAATAGAGAGTTTCTGCCGCGGATCCGCTGCCGAGTCAACGCCGAGTTGACTCGGAGTTTCACAGTAATTCATAATTTTGGGTTTTTTGTCTTCCTGTATGTTCTTTTTCTACCCAGGTTACTTCAGTACAGGTTTGCTTTTGGGGTAGACACAGAATTTGGTATTCGATCGTTGTTCTAAGATATTTGCTAACTGGGTTTTTATCTGTAATGTTTAATGTGTTCGTAAACCTCCCATAACTGCTAGTATGTCGGTTGGCAGGGGGTTGCACATTTCTGAAATGTTTACTGTTTGTGTATATGAACTTGATTGGGATGTTGGGATGATTAGCTGGGGTTTGAGATGCGTTTTAAATTCATTCATTCGATGTAAATGTAATAAGTTGTTATATTCTTTTGCGGGGCACATCCAGGTTGCGGTTGTAGCCACCGTTGTATTATTTCTTTTTACTGTTTTTGCTCTTAGGATAGACCCAAGGTGGGGTGCACAAACTACTGGGTACTTTGAAGTGTTGAGGCAAACCGCTTCACTTCTGGTACTTGGCGGGTAGTTTGCCGTACCCGTAGGGGTCTGGGGTGGGGTAATGGCTATTCATCACAACTGTGTAATCCATCTTTTATTGCAGGCTCAAAGAAAAATGCGGATTGCTAGAATATCCAATAAAGTTCATCTGTGATCTAGAATGCTTATTATTGCGTCTGACAAATGTACAATATCTATATATAAATAGCTATTAGGCGTCACTTATGTTTTACACCCGCGCTAGCCCAGCCCCCGCTCTGTCGTTAGTTAAGTAACCTAACGGTTAATGACGGGACCCCGTGGCGAATGCGGATGGCATAAGAGGACGTGGTATTTTCGTTGTTTTCTGCAATGATAAGATTAAAAGATGGGACGCATTATTATAATGCAAAGAAAATAAACCAAAGTTTAAATCGTTGGAATAAATTTAAAAGAAACCACTCGGTTATTTTAAAAGAGCAGAATTTTTAATTGCGAAGCTTTAGCCACTCCTTTTAAAAAGTATCAGGTTCCTTCGATTATATCAAGTTCACTACGTTCACGGTTTTGCCAAAACCATTCGTAGCCCTCCGTCATTTCATTTGGGTATTCAATAGTATTCAAGCTGTGTTTGTTGGCCAAAGTCAAGGCACAGTGTTTGGTAGCTATTGAATATTCATATGCAGCATAGATAGATGCGTTGGTTTGGGACAGTCGTATTGCTTTGTTGACCAAAGTCAAGGGTATGTACGGATGGGTTCAAATTAACCTGGACAATGACGGGTAGAACTTGACATGTGACTATGATATGTTGGCGAAAGTCAAGGTCATAAGAGCATGGGGCAAAAAAAATCCATATCGGGAGTTTCAAAAGAAACTGAAATTTGCAGAGAGATGCATACCATTTTGGAGTTTGATGAATGTTGGTAGGATTCCTTCAACATTATCTTACGATGATATTTTGGATCCCGATCCTACTGTGAGTACATGCTACTTATCAGGAGATTCATCACTTAACGATCAATGCTATAAACCAAGTAGGTGCCTAGAAAGGTGTCAGCGGGGCTACGCCCCCAGAGAAAAGAGGTTATTTAATTAAGGAACTTCGCGAAAGCGTTGGAAAACCTCCCTCGAAGTATCGACACTAGCCTGGCTGAACGGTTAAGCAAGAATTGTACGGTGAGAATAGTCCTGGCTAATTCTTCTTTTATGGTTTGAGGAGGGATTCGAGAAACAGTGGGAGCCATCCTGTTTAGATAAATTAAAAACCAATCTAAACTTGCAACAGCATCATGCTAAAATGTTTTCTTCTCTCTCTCTTAATTGCAGCGACCTTGTGACCACACATAGGTTACATCTAGATAACAAATTTACTGAATCTAACTTATATGACTGGCAAAGGTCTGTCCAGATGTCCATTGGCTATGACAAGCTGGACCACCCTATTACTACTCCAGATCCCGCCGTCTCAGGTCCAGTTTCCACTGTCGCGGATATGGATATCCGTCAGACAAGGGAAAAAGATAAAGCGAAAGCTAAGTGCTTCGTGTTAGCTTCAGTTGATGGTGTATACCAGAAGCAGCACGAGAAGATGGACTTTGTTTCCATCTTTCTCCGTAATAAAGATTTATATGGAGAGCAATCTCATATCTCTAGATATGAAACCTCAAACGAATTAATTCAAGCGAGGTTAGCTGACGGGTCATCTGTAAGGGACAACGTCCTTACAATGACTAGCTGTATTGATGAGCTCCAGGACCTGAAGACCGCGTTGGGAAACGAGTCAAACACTGACTTGATTCTACAGTCTCTGCCTTCTACCCTGAAGGAAACCAGGGAAGGAGAAGGAAAGAGAAAGGCAAAAGTTTCGGGACTGGATATAGTAAAACAGGGACGTTCCTATTGTTACAGGAATGAACATTGGCAGAAAGATTGCAGGGCTTTAGAAGCCAGTAACCAGGATACGAAGCATGTTGTGGCTTCGACTTCGGGTGTGTTTATGATAGAAAACTATATGTCAGTTAACCCTACTTCCTGGGTATTGGATACCGAATCAGGAACTCACATCTATAATTCATTACAGGCTCTGAGAAATCGTAGGGTTATCGGGATAGGTGATATGACCCTCACAGTTGCTAACGGAATGAGCATGGACGCTGAATCCGTAGGAGAATATCATTTTGGAATGACAACTGGGCAGAAATTGATTCTGCGTAACTGTTTTTATGTACCAGGTACGACTTGTAATATCATATCTGTACCCTTACTTTCTAAGGAAGGATATGATTTTGCTTTTACAAGAGATGTGGTTCTCATCCACCTAAATCAAGATTTGATTGGGTCAGGTACATTAGAAAACGGAATATACGTATTAAATCAAGCTCAGATTTTCGGTGTCCAGAACACACTTAAAAGAAAGTCTCCGGAATTAAATCAGGCTTTCTTATGGCATTGTAGACTAGATCACATCAATGAGAGAAGGTTGACTAAGTTACATAGAGAAGGATATTTGAATCCGTTCGAATATCAATCTTATGCTACTTGTGAATCTTGTCTCATAGGAAAGATGACAAAGACTCCGTTTACTGGACACGGAGAGCGAGCGAGCTCTTGGGACTCGTACATAGTGACGTGTGCGGTCCAATGTCTACACATGCGCGAGGTGGTTATTCCTACTTCCTTACTTTTACGGATGATTTCTCTAGGTATGGATATATCTTCTTAATGAAACATAAATCCGAGGCCTTCGAAAAATTCCAAGAATACAAAAATGAAGTAGAAAAACAGACCGGAAAAAGTATCAAGACACTGAGATCTGATCGAGGTGGTGAATACTTAAGTGCCGAATTCCTAGGTTACTTAAAAGAGAATGGAATTCTCTCTCAGCTTACTCCTCCATACACACCACAACATAACGGTGTATCGGAAAGGAGGAATCGAACCCTATTGGATATGGTTCGTTCCATGATGAGTAATGCTGAGTTACAGCGATCATTCTGGGGATATGCACTAGAATCAGCTGCATATCTTTTGAACCGAGTTCCAACCAAGACTGTGCCTACCACACCATATCAGATGAGGAGTGGGAAGAAACCTAGTCTTAAGTATCTTAAGACATGGGGATGCCCAGCTTTTGTAAAGAAGAAGCATGCGGACAAGCTCGAGGCACGCTCAGTAAAATGCAAATTTGTGGGATATCCAAAAAAACTCCAAGGGATATTATTTCTATTACGCAGAGGAAAAAAAGGTCTTTGTTTCTCTTCATTCCTGCTTCTTGGAAACTGAATTTTTGGAAAATCAGAAGAGTGGGAGCGCAATAGAACTGGAAGAAATTCCAGAACCACAAACTGTTACTGAAAGTATGGTAGAACCAGAGGTTTCAGAAGAACCGGACATCCCGACGCCACTCCGCAGGAGTAGTAGGCAATCTCATCCACCCGAGAGATACTGCGGTTTTCTAATAGACGGGGATAGAGAGGATTGCACTATAGACTATGATGAGCCTACTAGCTTCCAGCAAGCCATTCAGAGCGGTGACTCAGTAAAATGGCTGGATGCAATGCGGACCGAAATGGAGTCCATGTACACTAACAAAGTATGGACTTTGGACATTGCTCCAGATGGGGTAAAACCCGTAGGATGCAAATGGATCTTCAAAAAGAAGATTGGTGTAGATAGACAGGTTGAAACCTATAAAGCTAGACTTGTTGCAAAGGATTTCCGTCAAAGACCTGGTTTGGACTATGACGAAACCTTTTCTCCAGTGGCTATGCTAAAATCTATTAGGGTCCTTCTTACTATTGCTGCCTTCCACGATTATGAGATCTGGCAGATGGACGTAAAGACGGCTTTTCTAAATGGAAATTTAGAAGAGAGCGTCTATATGGATCAGCCAGAGGGATTCATTCAGAGTGGGAGCAGCGGTAAAGTATGCAAGCTGCTTAAGTCCATTTATAGACTAAAGCAGGTATCACGGAGTTGGAACATCTGTTTTGATGATGCTGTCAAAGAATTTGACTTTATCAAAAATCCAGATGAACCATGCATATACAGTAAGATTGTAGGGAGAGCTGTAGTATTCCTCGTCTTGTACGTGGATGAAATTCTCCTAATAGGAAATGATATTCCTATGTTACAGTCAGTCAAAAGATTCTTGTCACATAAATTCTCCATGAAAGACCTGGGTGATTCCACCTACATTCTGGGGATCCGGATCTATCGTGATAGATCAAAGAGGATGTTGGGACTTTCACAGTCGAGGTACATAGACACCATAGTGAAGAGATTCAGTATGGATGATCCTAAGCGCGGTAACCTACCGGCTTGTCACGGAATCACCCTCTCCAAAGAGATGTCTCCCAAGACTGATTTGGAAAGGGATCGCATGTCGATTATACCCTATGCTTATGCGGTAGTCTCTATAATGTATGCGATGTTATGTACCAGACCAGATGTAGCATACGCATTGAGCGTAGTAAGCCGGTATCAAGCAAACCCAGGGGAGAAGCTCTGGATAGCAGTAAAGAACATTCTCAAGTACCTAAGGAGGACTAAGGAGATGTTCTTAGTATATGGCGAAAAATACCTTAAGATGGAAGCCTTTGCCGACTCCGGCTTCCAGAGTGACAAAGATGACTCCAAATCTATGTCGGGTTATGTCTTTACCCTCAATGGAGGGGCGGTCTATTGGAAGAGTTCCAAGCAGAAGACCGTTGCTGACTCAACAATGGAAGCGGAGTACATAGTTGCTTGCGATGCCGCAAAAGAAGCAGTCTGGATGAAGAAGTTCCTCACGGAACTTTAGGTGGTTCCTACCAGTGTTGGTCCAATACCTCTGTATTGTGACAACAACGGCACTATAGCTTTAGCAAAGGAACCCAGGTCCCATCAGAAGTCCAGACACATCTTAAGGAGGTATCACCTGATCAGGGAGATCGTAGATCGCCGGGAGATCGAGGTGAAGAGAGTAGAGACAGAGAATAACATTGTTGATCCATTCACAAAGGCCCTTCCTCAGACGCAGTTCGAGAGGCTATTCGAGATGATAGGTCTACGATATGCCAGCTTATGGCCCTAGTGCAAGTAGGAGATTGTTAGTGTATATGCCCTAGGGGCCATTATTGTATCATACTAGCATGTATATTACCTAATGGAAGCTTGGGATATTCACAGTTGTATATAACAGTGTTGCTAAACATAGTAGTATGCTACTTGGTTTGAGTCTACTTTAATATGTGCATATGTTTCTTGTAACGTATCACTTATACATATTAGTAGAGCCCATAGGATCTTTGCTTGATTACCAGCGTCGTGATGGCAATCACACTAGTGGGGGCTGGGTAGTCTGTAAGCTGTAAGTCCACGTTGCCCACCCCGGCACTTGCGGGGAGGCGGAAAACGGAATAAAAATCGGATTTTTATGAGCTCAGGCAACATGGACTAGACTTTAAAGGATCTTTGCTAAACAAAAACTTGCTAAGGCTAACTAGAAACTAGCTAAGTGCTAGAAAGGTTATACCTTTGGTCTTTATGTCCTTCTCTCCTTTCTCTTTGGAGTAGTGGAAGGAGGTCACCTTGTCGTCTTCTCCCGTCAAAGAAAGATCCACCCGAAAGCCTCAACCTTTGGCTTCAACTCCAAGCAAGAAGTAACTAGGGTTCAAGAAGTGCTAGTCCTTCAACCCTAGATGAGAGTAGAGATGATCAAGAGAGGGTTTTTCTCAAGCTCAAGTGTTTCTCAACACATGAGAGGGGAGAGCTTGAGGGAGAGGAAGAACAAGAGAGAGAAATGAAATGATAGAATGAGAATTCTGTGAACCATTCTCACTAATATGTGTATATTATTTTAATTGAATAATTAGCTAGATAATTTTCATGGCTAATCATGACATGACCATTATCATTTCAATTTGCAAAGATCAAAAAGCATCTTCCAAAAGAAATGATGATGGTCAAAGTGTCAACCTAGTCAACAAGTCAAGGAGGTCAAATGGTCAACAACCATAACCATGCACAATTATTAAACTAATTATCAATTAACTATAATACACACATAAGCATTAGGGTTAATAAAATGACAATAGCCATTAACCCTAATCAAGGTCCTCTCCCTTTGCCTCAAACAACTATGCATACGCACCCGCATTCGTGATCCGAGGAACACGAATACAATGAGAAAAACAAATCCCAAATCATATACTAGGATCCGGCTTAAACCAAAGCCCGCTAGTATAAACTGTCCGGACAGCAAATGTGCACAAGTGCGCTGATGCGAACGAACCCTGTCGCAAAACCATGCGACCTCTACTCATTTTGCCTAAAGGCGAATAGCTCTCTGTGTGGGACTCTAAAGACTCGACACTACGCTGGCAGTGGGTTTAACCACAGACCGCAAGCGGCACTAGCTGTACGTAATGGTTCCCAGGTAGATGTCGATAAGAAGACTGACGAGGTGAACCCCATCTGAACTCCTACTGAACCTGTATGTGACAATCTCCGTACAGTCCGGTCTGTTCGTCTGATACATCGCATGGCGGGCCTAGGGGGCGGTGAAACGTCAGTCCCCTAATAGCGGTACAAGTCGTGTCGGAGTGTAGCCCAGAACACCCTGAGATAACATTGGAAACCTACCAGTATATCTCGCTTGCCCTGGCCAGGGACTACTCGTGTAATGGCTCTCCTGGACACAGCGCGATGTCAACCCCCAATACCGGGAGAGACGAATCTTGTCTAACCGTCACTGCCTCCAAGTGCTTCGGGACTGCACCCAAAAACTACCTGTTTGCACGACTCCTTTGAGCCGTGGTAGGGTAGTAATCAAAGTGCAGTGGGAACACACTCGAGGCGAAGTGACAGTGTCAAGTCAGCAGACTAAGCTGTACTCATGTCACCTGGGAACTGATAACTGACGATAGGTATAATACCAACCAACAGTTCCCGATGAGTCATGTCCAGTGTACTCGTAACCTAACGAGCACCCGTATACTATCTCAAGTACGACGTACTGACGGCTGTGGGACAGACCGTCTCCCACGCTGGGATGAGAAGCGCATACGCTAGTCTACTTCGGAGTATCGATGCCCTGTCTCGATAGTCCAACAACCAGGGACCTGTATAAGGATGTGCTTATAGATTACCCAGCTCCCACGAGTGCGAGCGCCATCACAACGCTGGTAATCAAGCAAAAGATCCTAAGGGCTCTACTAATATGTATATCAGCGATATGCTAAAAGAAACACATGCACATATTGAAGTAGAGACAAACCAAGTAGCATACTACCATTTCGAGGAAGATTGTATATACAACTGTGAATATCCCAAGCTTCCATCAAGTAATATACAAACTAGTATGATACAGTAATGGCCTCTAGGGCATATACACTAACAATCTCCCACTTGCACTAAGGCCATGTACTGGCGTATCGAAGACCTATCATCTCGATCAGCCGCTCGAACTGAGTCTGGGGTAGGGCCTTCGTGAGTGGATCTGCAGTGTTGTTCTCCGTATTTACTCTCTTCACCTCGATCTCCTGGCGATCTATGATCTCCCTGATCAGGTGGTACCGCCTCAAAATGTGCCTGGACTTCTGATGGGACCTGGGTTCCTTCGCTAAAGCTATAGCTCCGTTGTTGTCGCAATACAGCAGTATTGGATCAACAATGGTAGGAACCACCTGAAGCTCCGTGAGGAACTTCTTCATCCAGACAGCTTCCTTTGCGGCATCGCAATCAGCTATGTACTCCGCTTCCATAGTTGAGTCTGCAACGGTCTCCTGCTTGGAACTCTTCCAGCAAACCGCCCCTCCATTGAGGGTAAAGACATAACCCGACATGGACTTGGAGTCATCCTTGTCACTCTGGAAGCTGGAGTCAGCAAAGGCCTCGAGCTGGAGGTCTTTTCCGCCATACACCAAGAACATCTCCTTAGTCCTTCTCAGGTACTTGAGAATGTTCTTTACCGCTATCCAGTGTTTCTCCCCTGGGTTCGACTGATACCGGCTTACAACGCTCAATGCGTATGCTACATCTGGACTGGTACACAACATCGCATACATTATAGAGCCTACCGCAGAAGCGTAGGGTATGATAGTCATGCGATCCCTTTCCAAATCAGTCTTGGGAGACATTTCTTTGGAGAGGGTGATCCCGTGACAAGCCGGTAAATTACCGCGCTTGGAATCTTCCATACTGAACCTTTTTAGTATGGTGTCAATGTACCTTGACTGTGAAAGTCCCAACATCCTCTTAGATCTATCACGATAGATCTGGATCCCCAGAATGTAGTTGGCATCGCCCAGGTCCTTCATGGAGAACCTCTGCGACAAGAATCCTTTGACTGACTGTAGCATAGGAATATCATTTCCTATTAGGAGAATGTCATCCACGTACAAGACGAGGAATACCACAGTTCTCCCTACAATCTTACTGTAAATGCATGGTTCATCTGGATTTTTGATAAAGTCGAATTCTTTGACAGTATCATCAAAGCAGATGTTCCAACTCCACGATGCCTGCTTGAGTCCATAAATTGACTTGAGCAACTTACACACTCTACCGCTGCTCCCACTCTGATTGAATCCCTCCGGCTGATCCATATAGATGCACTCTTCTAAATTTCCATTTAGGAAAGCCGTCTTTACGTCCATCTGCAAGATTTCATAATCGTGGAAGGCAGCAATGGCAAGAAGGATCCGAATGGATTTCAGCATAGCCATTGGAGAAAAGGTCTCGTCATAGTCCAAACCAGGTCTTTGACGAAAACCCTTTGCAACAAGTCTAGCTTTATAGGTCTCAACCTGCCCATCTACACCAATCTTCTTTTTGAAGATCCATTTGCAGCCTACGGGTTTTACCCCTTCTGGAGCAAAGTCCAAAGTCCAAACTTTGTTGGTGTACATAGACTCCATCTCGGCCCGCATTGCATCCAGCCATTTTACCGAGTCACCGCTCTGAATGGCTTGCTGGAAGCTAGTAGGCTCACCATAATCCATAGTGCAATCCTCTCTATCCCCGTCAATGAGAAAACCGTAGTATCTCTCGGGCGGATGAGACTGCCTACTACTCCTGCGGAGTGGCACTGGGATGTCCTGTTCTCTCGAACCCTTTGGTTCTACCAAGCTTTCAGTAATAGCTTGTGGTTCTGGAATTTCTTCCAGTTCTATTGCGCTCCCACTTATCTGATTTTCCAAAAACTCAGTTTCCAAGAAG
The DNA here is from genome assembly GCA_030015575.1 of Agapanthus africanus. NCBI lineage: Eukaryota > Viridiplantae > Streptophyta > Magnoliopsida > Asparagales > Amaryllidaceae > Agapanthus > Agapanthus africanus. The sequence continues at coordinate 126,808,971 of JASDDO010000016.1, read as the reverse complement.
CAGGCATGACGAGAAACAAAAACCTTTTGTTCCTCTGCGTAATAGAAAAGATACCCCTTGGAGTTCTTTGGGTATACCACAAACTTACACTGTACCGAACGTGCCTCGAGCTTGTCCGCATGCTGCTTTTTTACAAAAGCTGGACACCCCCATGTCTTAAAGTGTTTAAGACCGGGTTTCTTCCCACTCCACATCTGATATGGTGTGGTAGGCACTTACTTAGTAGGAACTTGGTTCAAAAGATATGCAGCTGTTTCTAGTGCATAACTCCAGAAGGATCGCGGTAACTCAGCCTTACTCATCATGGAACGAACCATATCCAATAGTGTTCGATTCCTTCTTTCCGATACACCGTTGTGTTGTGGTGTGTATGGAGGAGTAAGTTGAGAGAGAATTCCATTCTCTTTTAAGAAGCCCAGAAACTCGGCACTCAAGTATTCGCCACCTCGATCAGATCTCAGTGTCTTGATACTTTTGCCTGTTTGTTTTTCAACTTCATTCTTGTATTCCTGAAATTTCTCAAAGGCCTCGGATTTGTGCTTCATTAAGAAGACATGCCCATACCTAGAGAAATCATCTGTGAAAGTAATGAAGTATGAATAACCACTTCGTGAATGTGTAGACATTGGACCACACACATCACTGTGTATGAGTCCTAAGAGCTCGCTCGCTCTTTCTCCGTGTCCAGTGAACGGAGTCTTTGTCATCTTTCCCATGAGACATGATTCACAAGTGGCATAAGACTGGTACTCGAATGGATCCAAGTATCCTTCTTTATGTAACTTTATCAACCGTGTCTCATTAATGTGACCCAGTCTATAATGCCATAAGAAAGCCTGATTTAATTCCGGAGACTTTCTTTTAAGTGTGTTCTGGACACTGAAGACCTGAGCTTGATTCAAAACGTATATACCGTATTTCAATGTACCTGACCCAATCAGCACTTGATTTAGGTGGATGTTTACTACATCGCTTACAAAAGTAAAATCATATCCTTCCTTAGAAAGTAAGGATACAGATATGATGTTACAAGTCGCACCTGGCACATAAAAATAGTCACGCAGAATCAATATCTGCCCAGTTGTCAGTCCTAGATGATATTCCCCTACGGATTCAGCATACATGCTCATTCCGTTAGCAACCCTGAGAGTCATATCACCTTTCCTGATAACCCTACGGTTTCTCAAAGCCTGTAACGAATTACTGATATGAGATCCTGATCTAGTATCCAATACCTAGGAAGTAGGGTTAACTGACATACAGTTCTCAATCACAAACACACCCGAAGCCGAAGCCACAACATGCTTCGAATTCTGGCTACTGTCTTTACAAGCCCTGCAATCCTTCTCCCCATGTTCATTCCCGTAACAATAGGAACATCCTTCTTTTACTACATCTGTTCCTGAAAGTTCTACCCTTCCCTTTCTTTCTACTTCCCTAGTTTCCTTTAGGGTAGTAGGTAGAGACTGTTGAACTGAGTCAGCATCTGACCCGTTCTTCAACGTGGTCTTCAGGTCCGAGAGCTCAAAAGAGTTGGTCTCTGTAAGGACGTTGCCCCCTACAGATGACCCGATAGCCAACCTCGCTGGAAGCAATTCGTTCGAGGTCTCATATCTTGCGATACGAGATTGCTCTCCATATAAAACTTTGTTATGGAGGAATATAGAAGCTGAGTCCATCTTCTCATGCTGCCTCTGGTATATACCATCAATTGAGGCTAACACGAGGCACTTGGCTTTCACACAGTCTTCTTCTGATGTCCTACGAATATCAATATCCGTGACAGGGGAAACTGGACCTGAGACGGCAGGGGTTGGATCAGTCAAGAGGTGTCCCAGCTTGTCCTGGGCAATGGACATCTGGACAGACCTTTGCTAATAATAACAGTCAGATTCAGTCATCTTATTATCTAGATGTAACCTAGATGCGGTCACTGGGTCGCTGCAACTGAGAGAGATAGAAGAAAACACTCAGCATGATGCTCTTGCAAGTTTAGATTGGTTTTTAATTTATCTAAACAGGATGGCTCCCACTGTCTCTCGAATCCCTTCTCAAACCGTAAAAAAGGATTAGTCAGGATCAATCTCACCGTACAATACTTGCTTAACCGTTCAGCCAGGCCAGTGTCGGTACTTCGAGGGAGGTTTTCCAACGCTTACGCGAAGTTCCTTAATTAAGTAACCTCTTTTCCCTGTGGGCGTAGCCCCGCTAACACCTTTCTAGACACCTACTAAGTTTATAGCATTGATCGTTAAGTGAGAGTTTTCCCGAGGAGTAGCATATACTCACAGTAGGATCGGGATCCAAATAACATCGCGTGATAAAACCGAAGGAATCCTACCAGAATTATCACACTCCAAATGGTCTGCAGTGCTAGCAAGTTTCAGTACTTATGAAACTCCCGATGTGGATTTTTGCCCCATGCTCTTATAACCTTGACTAAGGCCAACAAATCATAAGTCATATGTCAAGTTCTACCCGTCGTTATCCAGGTTAATTTGAACCCACCCGTATATACCCTTGACTATGGCCAACAAAGAAATACGACTGTCCCAAACCAACGCATTCTATCTATGCAACATATGAATACCCACCAGCTACCAAACACTGTGCCTTGACTAAGGCCAACAAACACAGCTTGAATACTGTTGAATATTCATATGAAACGACGGAGGGCTATGAATGGTTTTGGCGAAAACGTGAACGTAGTGAACTTGATATAGTCGATGGAACGAGATAGCTTTTAAAAGGAGTGGTTCAAGTTCTGCGTTTAAAATGCTTGTTTTTGAAAAGAACCGAGTGGTTTTCAAAGTATTCCAACAACTTTTACTTGGTTTATTTTCTTGCATTAGTTCTTTTAATGCGTCCCATCATTTAATCCTACCATTGCAGAAAACAACCAAAATATGACGTACGCTTATGCCATTCGCATTCGCCACGGGGCCCCGTCATTACCCGTTAGGTTACTTAACTAACGACAGAGCGGGGGCTGGGCTAGCGCGGCTGTAAAACATAAGCAACGCCTAAATAGTTATCATATATAAATATATAGCAATGATAGACATTACAGATCACAGATGAATACATTGGATATACTAGGAATCCGCAATCCGTTCGAGCCTGCAACGAAAAGCGGATTACACGGTCGCGGTGAATAGCCAATACCACACCCAAGACCCCTACGGGTGCGGCAAACTACCCGCCAAGTGCCCGAAGCGAAGCAACCTCCCTCAACACCGTGAGTAGGCCACTCGGAACTTCGAGATACCCGGTAGTTTGTGCACCCCCTCCATGGGTCTATCCTAGGAGCAAAAACAGTAAAAAGAATTATACAATGACGGCTACAACCCCTACCCGGTTGTGCGGCCATACAAATAATAATATTACATCAATTTACATATTACAATGAATGAAAGAAAAAGCAACACTCATCTCACATCCACCCCGGCTATTCACCCGCGACAATCCAACCCATTCATATACATAAACCATCATCAATCACAGATCACAGATATGTATAACCCCGACTAATCGACATATAGCGATTAGCCGACGTTCAATACATGCAAACATCACAGATATAACCCTTATAGTCAAAGTGTATTGAAGTTCGAAAAAAATACGGATTTATAGGCCCCCAAAAATAAATTTCTATTCTGGAAAATCTGGGCACATATAAACTATCTCAAAAATCCCAAAACCAAGCCATAAGAAAACTGCACCAAACTCGACTCAGTGAAGATTCAAAACGGCGGCGGTTCCGCGGCAATAGCTTGCTATTGCCGCTGAACCGCGGCGGTTTAGACGACTCACTGGACCGGGTTTGGTGGTTTTCTTAAGAAAACCCTGAGATGATTTTAGGAGTATAACAAATTTTGTTTTGACCAGAAAACATTTTAACAGAAAACTAGGGTTTCGATATTTTGGTTTTTCGATTTTTCCGTTTTGAACTTCGATACACTTCACTACCTAGCTAGTTTATGTTTAGTTAGGCTCTGATACCACTGTAAGTCCACGTTGCCCACCCCGGTACTTGCGGGAAGGCGGAAAACGGAATAAAAATCGGATTTTTATGAGCTCAGGCAACATGGACTAGACTTTAAAGGATCTTTGCTAAACAAAAACTTGCTAAAGCTAACTAGAAACTAGCTAAGTGCTAGAAAGGTTATACCTTTAGTCTTTATGTCCTTCTCTCCTTGCTCCTTGGAGTAGTGGAAGGAGGTCACCTTGTCGTTTTCTCCCGTTAAAGAAAGATCCACCCGAAAGCCTCAACCTTTGGCTTCAACTCCAAGCTAGAAGTAACTAGGGTTCAAGAAGTGCTAGTCCTTTGTTCATATCAGATTTTTGCATTTTCATACCGCCCAATTTTTATCACATTGCATGTCGGTAGGTACTCTTGAGCCGTGTTTGCTAGTTAATTGCAGGATACAGGTTCTCGGATCTAAATGGTGGAATTCATGGAAAAACACGACAAAACCCGGGTTCCTGCCAACCACTGAGAAAACACGGTCTCCGCTCTTTATCCGTCTGTTGCCACACACCAGTTTGGGAGACAAAATGGCAAATCGATTGTCACCTTCATGCACAAGGCTCAATGGCAACACAAGATCCAAGAAATCTACGCGGAGCTCAAGAAAATCATGATAAAAGATCCACCTTTTGATCAACAGAATTTCTGGAAAAATCATGAAGACAATTTGAGAAAATACATATACCAGAATAAAGTACATGAAAAACCAGGGAAGCACAAAAAAGCAGACAGCCCAATTCCTCTATATGGCCGCGGAACTGCGGACAAAGGGGGGTCTAGGCCGCGGTTCCGCGGCCGTTCTGGCGCCAAAGGTGATGGTCTTTTGGGGGTAGTTTTGTCTTTTTACATGGGTTCAGAATTCTGCCCTAGGTTTTCAGTCTTCAGCCTATAAATACCCCAGAACCTTGTGAAGCCAAGAGATGCATAATCTTGTATTTTCTTTTCCAGGTTTAGTTGTGTTTCTTCTTCCTCTTCTCATCTCTTCTCCATTAAAACTTGTAGTGAGCTTTGTGAGTGAAGAATGACGAATAAAGAAGACTCTTTTGCTATTATATCTTGTCTTGTTCTTTTATAATTGCTTGTAATTTTAATTTGTTATCTAGTTGTTGTTATTTCTTGTTCTTTCTTTCTTCTCTCTTTTCTTTATCCTTAAAACGACCATGATGCTTACGCTTGATCCTCGCCAAGGTGAGGTCGCAAATAGCTAGTTGTTATCTTCTAATCTCTTTCTTTCTATCCTCCTCTTTTGTTTTGTTTTATTTTTCCGTATCATGATGTGTGAGTAGTTTCATACTTGTTAGGGTAGGATAAGGGAAGTTTGAGAGAAGGAAATCTCTCTCACTCTTTCCTTGCCCAACAGCTTAATTCGACTCCCGTTAATTGAACCACAATACGCTCCTTACGGCACCCTATCCTACATGATAGCGGTGATTCCGTAGTGAGACCGGTTGTGGTTGAATTAACCGGAGGTTATGGCTAAGAGCCAAGAACGGACGGACAAGCACCAAAAGGAAGAACTTATGCGTTGGAAAGCCTAGCTTATACTCGCAAGTTCCTTCCTAGTCGTGCTAATCCCCGTTGTTGCCGATTACCGTAACACCGATATTAAGAGGGGCAACGAAAGATGTGGGAGACTCCTAACTCAAACTAACCTAATCCTAACCCTAACAAGCTCTCTTTACATATCATTTTACCACTTAATTAATCACAACAAAATCTGAAAAACTGGACTTAACTCGTTAAAGCACATAGAAAAAGATTCCTATCTCCCTGCGGACGACCCGTACTCAACCGGCTAGCTACGAGCGAAACCGTCTTGATTGCGGTATTTAACTAAAACTTGAACACGCAGAATCCCTAACAATCAAATGGCGCCGTTGCCGGGGAGACGGTAGTTTATTTCTTTGTGTAACTTCGAGTTAACTTGTGAATATAAATATAACCGAAAAACAAAAAAATATATATACATTGTAAAAAACCATCTTGTTATTCTTGATTAGTTTTTGTGCAAGTGTGAAGGAATATACGAAGTTCAAGTTCAGTGCCAAAGACGTGGGAAGATAGACCCACATTTCGCGGTTACACCGCGACGGAGCAAAACGAAGCAAACGGTCTACTGTAAAAATCTGGAGCAGATACAGTGAGCAAATAAAAATTCCACACATCCAGAAAAGCAGAGGACACCCAACAGAACCCACGCAACAAACTGAAGCCCCAACTCCACAAGATAGCCGCGGAACCGCGGCATAAGCAAGCTTAGGCCGCGGATCCATGGCCATTTGGAGTCTTCAGGGTTCCAAAAATTTTTGGTGAGTCTCCCTTCTCTCTCCCACTCCTCTGAACTCCACTGAACTGTGTTTTCTGCAGCCTTCTTTACGCAAATTCTCTTCCCCCATCCAACAAACTGTTCTTGTGCAGGATTTTTTGCGCCGCGCTAAAAATAAAAATTGTTTGCAGTTGATTTGTTACCGCTTTGCATTCTTTAATACGAACTTAAGGGGCTTGAAACCAATCCAGATTGGGTGGGGATTTCATCACCCTTCCCAGGACCCCAAAAATCACAAAAGCATATGCATTGTCCATTGTAAATTAAAAAATACTAGACTTCAGCCCTAAGGACTTCGCGCTCATTAGGAGAAGTTAAACCGTGTTTAGAATCTCGCTGAACGGAATATTGTTTACGGGGTGTCTAGGAAAGTGTTAACGGCGCAACCGCCAAAAGAGAAAGGGTTATTTAATTAAGGAACTTCGCGAAAGTGTTGGAAAACCTCCCCTTATCTCTGCACTTACCTGGCCTCGTGATCAGTGTATCTTAAGCCCGTTTCTCGACACTGTTTTACTTCGACAATCAAGTTCTGGAGCAGGTCTAGCAGACCTAGGTGACCCTAGATCTAGGTGTGATTGTGCATATCTTGTTTGTGATTACTTAAGCCGTATATCCGTACATATTTCTGTAAATCTCTTTCTAAAAAAAAAACAAAAAAGGAAAAAAATCAAAAACTTTTATAAAAACTTGCCCTTTTGTCGCCAAATCCATTTTTCACCCACCACCCATCGTTTTCTCCATTGACGTTTTCTTACCCTCACCTTCTCCGCTTTGACTATACTAAACTCGTTTAGTGTATGTCCGCTTGGACTCGGGACACTAGCGCCCGTCTAGTCCGCGTTACGTTAGTCGCTACCGACTACGCGATCGACTCAGACGTCGATACTCCGTCCACTCCTCTTTCACCCCTTCCTTTGCCGGCCAACTCCGACGTTGACCGGAATTCTGTTCATACATCTTCACCTTCACCTTCACCAACCTCTTCTTCCACGATGTCAAGATTTAATCCGAACATCTCTTTGACTACCCCTGGATTGGCTCCACCTCCTACGGAGACTAATATCCCACCACCACCGCCTGTTGTAGCGCCGCAGCGAATCGCGCTCCAGGACCGTTTCTATCCCACCCGTTCTGCACTTCCCACCTGCCTTTCTCTTCCACCGGCCAATGGGGACAACTTTGAAATTAAGCCCCACTTCATCAACATGCTTCCACGATTTCATGGGCTTGAATCTGAAGATGCCTATATCTTCATCAACAAATTTCAAAACGTCTGTGCCATGATGAAAACCACCCAACTGTCGGACGATGCTATACGTCTACGGGTCATTCCGTTCACTTTATGCGATCTCGCTGAAAAATGGCTGTATAGCACCGCTTCCCACTCCATAACCAGTTGGGACGAGTTTGTTAAAGAGTTTCTCAAAAAGTTCTATCCGAATCATAAAACCGCAAAGATTCGAAATGAAATCAACCAATTCTCTCAGCTTTCTTCTGAACCCTTCTGGAAGTGCTTTGACCGGTACAAAGACCTTCTTGTTCAGTGTCCTCACCATGGTATAGAAAAAAGGAAACTTTGCCAAACCTTATACGAGGGCCTGAACCCAGCAACGAAGCAGTTGTTGGAAACCATCTGTCAGGGCCACTTCCTATCTAAATCTGATGAGGAAGCGTGGCAGTTTTTTGACGACCTTGCGGAGCAAACGCTACAATGGGAGAGCACCAGACCGACTTCTTCTTCTTCTACCTCCACTTATACCGGTCAGTCTAGGGGAGGAATTCACCAACTTGATGTCTCTATTGCGATGAAAGCTGAAATGGCTGCAATAACGAGAAAGCTAGAAGCGATAGAGAGCAAATTTTCTTCTCCTGCTCCAGCCCCTGTTCTCCCCCTTCGTACCATTTGCGCTTGTTGTTCCGATCCTTCCCACTTGACCGAAGAGTGTCCTTACAATCCACCCTCGCAAGGACAGGATCAGGTTAATGCTGCATTCCAGCAAAGACCGAGGAATGATCCATACTCTTCCACCTACAATCCCGGTTGGAGGAACCACCCCAATTTCGCCTGGAATCAGAATCAGAATCAATTCCAGGGCAACAATTTCCAAAGGGCCCCTCCGCCGCAACAACAAGCGCAACAACAAACTCAGTATCAGCAGCCCTTCCAACCCCAACCCTTCCAAAATCAGACGAACAACTTTGCACCCAACAATTCTTTTCCACCAAACAACTTTGTTCCGTCAAACAACGATAAGGTTTCCTCGCTCGAACGAAGTCTGGAGGCGTTCGTTAAACAGTCGACTCAGTCCACCGCCAACATCCAGTCTTCCATTCAGTCCTTAGTGCAACACACTGCCGCACACGGGCAAAGCATCAAGACCATCGAGGCCCAGATTGCACAGCTGAACGCGGCCTTAAGCGAGCGAGAGAAGGGGAAGCTCCTGTCCCAGCCACTCCCAAATCCCGGTCACCCACATAATGCACATGTTGCTCTTGAACAACAGAACCATAATGTGAGTGCCATGACCACACTGAGATCGGGAAGGATGCTGCAAAACAACATTGGCAAACGAATCAACGATGACACCCCGGCCGCTTCTTCTTCTTCTTCTCCTTCTTCTTCTTCTTCTTCTTCTTCTGAGCCTATTCTCCGTTCTTCACAAGGCTCCCCTTCCTCTTCTTCTGCTCTGAATGGACCCACTTCTCACTCCACGAAGACACCTATTCTGGGATCCGTTCCAACTCCACAATCTCCTCCTCCAACATTAGACTCAACCAATTTTCAAAATGTTCCATTTCCAAACCGGTTGAGGTCTAATAAACAAAATCCTCAAATGGAGAAGATTCTGGAGTTATTCAAGCAGGTTAACATTAACATTCCTCTTTTAGATGCTGTCCTACAAGTCCCATCCTACACGAAAATCTTAAAGGACTTGTGCGCGAAAAGAGGAAGTCTCAGGTACCCAAGAAAGTTTTCTTGGCTAGTGCTGTGAGTGATGCCCTTACCCAATCTTTACCATAAAAACGGAAGGACCCTGGCTGTCCTACGATTTCTATTACTCTTGGGGATAAGAACATCAACCGCGCACTATTAGATCTTGGTTCCAGTGTTAACCTGCTTCCGTATTCAGTATACGAGCAATTAGGCGTCGGAGAGCTGAAACCCACGCACTGCACTCTCCAAATGGCTGACCGATCGATCACCCATCCTAAGGGTGAGCTATAGGATATGTTAATAAAAGCCGGGGACTTCATATTCCCCGTTGACTTCAGTGTATTAGACACACAGCCTGTAGCTAACCCCCGGAATCAAATTCTGGTGATACTCGGTCGCCCATTTCTTGCAACCTCAAATGCTGTGATCAATTGTCGCAATGGTTCGATGAACCTCTCTTTTGGAAACATGACGATTGAACTCAACATTTTTAGGTTGGGGAATTAGCCCGCCGAACCTAATGCTCATAGACATGAAATTGCATTGACACATTGTTTCAAGCATCTGCTTTGTCGCTGGACTAATGCCCTCATATATAATCCGACATAAATCCCATCTTTGTATTCCGTGATGGGGGCATTGGACAAGCAGATCTTTGAAACGTTCAAAGCACTTCCAAAATGGTTCATTGGGAAGCTGGGTGAACTGGTTGATCTCGCTCCTAATATGTGCAGTCTTATGATTTGGGTAAAACTTCTTAAGAAATGCTACGAAGAATTCATCCCAATTAGTGATAGAGTGTGCGGCAGTATTATAAAGCCATTTTTCTGCCAAGTCGCACAGTGTGAATGGGAGAAGACGTAAGCGCATAGCATCTAAGGTCAATTGTGAAGTACCCATCATTGCGCATACGTTTTCGAATTTGGTAATGAAAACGTACGCGTCTTCCGACTCAAGCCCGTGAAATTTGGGCAGCAAATTGATGTAGTGGGGTTTAATTTCGAAATTATCCCCGTTGGGTGGTGGAAAAGATAGACAAGTAGGAAGAGGAGCACGAATAGGATAGCATCTCTCTTGGAGAGAGATGCGTGGTGGATTCTGCTCACCTACGGGTGGTGGCAGCGTGGTGTTATAATTAGATGGAGTGCCGTCCATCACGGTCGTTGTAGTATAGTGGTGAGTTTTCCCGCCTGTCACGCGGGTGACCTTAGAATCCGTATTAAATATGCAAAACAAAACCAATCACAAAACTTTGCAAAAAGATTTTTGAGCGGCGATATTTTGCAAAGAATCCTGCAGAAAATAGATTTTATTGGATTTTAGAGGAGAGAGAAGGGAGTTAGAATCTTACCAGAGAAGTGTGAACCCTAGATCTCATGTTTCCTCAAGTCCGTGACTCCAGATTTCCTCGCAAAAATTCACACAATAATCGTTAAATATACAATTTGCAGTTTTGTTTTAATAATGATATGACTCGTCTAAGAATTCAACATAAATAGTAAAAATAAAAAATTACACACGTTTCCCCGGCAACGGCGCCATTTGATTGTTGCGAAAAAGTGTGTTTGTAGAATAACCGCAATCAGAACGGTGTCGCGCGTAGCTAGACCGAGATGAGTACGGGTCGTCCTCTGGGAAACGTGGAACCTTTTACTTTTACCTTAGATGTGTTGAGAAAGAGAGGAGGGATAAAGAATTTTTATAGAAAGATTTCTAGATCTACGTTAAACAAGAATGTAAAATATAGATCTAGATTATTTTAAAGATGTAATTAATATAATAAGAGGGCTTGTAGTGTTCGTTAGGATTTAGTAGTTATGGATGATTAATTAAAAGTTACCCTTTTTATCCATTAATAGATTTAGAACTAGAACGACGGTGATGCGTGTAGATTAGGGTTTCTGGAGGGAAAAGGAATCCCACTCTTAACCCTTATCTCGACACGGAACTCCGTTCATTATCCAGCCTTTACCAAAACAATCATTAATCTAATCTCTAATCGCGGTCGGAACTAACAAAGAATTGTTAGCGCGCCCGATTAGGATGTTAATGATTCTTTTGATAAAGTTCATAAACTTTATAGGACTTAAAAATGATTTAGGGATGTTCATCATCCATTAGCCTACCCTAATCCTACGAACCCTAACAAGCGGAGAATTACTCGCGCATGTTGGGAGAAAAAGAGATGGAGAGAAAATGCATAATTAAACTACGAAGAAATAGAATAAGAAAAAGAACTACCTTTATTAATCAACAAGATCAAGTACACTTTGATTCCTTAGAAAATGATTACAAAACCTAGTTTGCTTCTCGATCTCTTCTAAGGAGGTAGATGAACCGTTAATGATCAGTCTGGATGCGTGAGCCGTCTTGGACTTCGTGATCGCGTCGACTTGATGATTTTTCCAAGAGGCTCCCGGTGCCTTTTTATAGTGCAAACCCAGAATCTTATTGTTGAGAAGTTGGTAAAATTCAGCAGTTGTCAATCTCCCAAAATATTGCCTTCCAACTCATCATTATTGCGGCGGATCCGCGGCCCCAGGGTGGGTTTGGCCGCGGATCCGCGCTCAAGGGTAGGGATCATTTGATTCTTTTTCTTGGGCTTTCATCTGGTGACATGTGGCAATCCTAGGAATCTTCAGAATCTGAAAATCTTTTCTCGGTTGCTTCCAGACTTGGTCTCCAAGCTTTGCTTCTTAATTTGGCAAGTTTTCTTCAACAAATTGATTTGTTTGTTAAATCCTTCATAACAACTTGGAAATATTCTGCACAACAACTCAAATAAGATTTTAGTAGACTTTGTTCTACTAGGATTAGATCAATAATATTATTTGCATACATTTTCCTACCAAATGATAATTAACATATATTAACACATGGAAAATAATGTTTTTACACATAAACCCTCTTATGTATAATATATTATAATATAGTCCTTTTTTAATATGAAAATGGTAGGAAAAATGTAATACAAGTGTGCAGTTTTATCAACTGAACAAATACCCCCAAACTTATCTTTGATCGTCCCGAGCAAACTAGTTTATTTAAGAGGAGAAAAAGAAAGGAGAAAACTAAGCACACTTTCGTAGGCAGACACGATTGCACTGAGCACGTGCAACAAGCCGTTAAATCTCTAGGTGTCCCTAGTAGGAGGAGTGTTGTCTCCTGAGGGTTTTCAGCGGATTACACCCACAAAATCCGATAACAAAAGAAAGATGGTGAAATTTACATATAAAGATAAGAACCATAAAAGAAATACTTTGAAAAGAAGAGTTTCCAACTATACTAGCTTTTCAGTTGTCATGAGCCCTATCTTAATAGTCATGAAAAATTGTTAGAAATCACATCATCCCTCAATAAAACATCGTCTTTATTCTTCATTCCTACCTTTCATCCAAACATTGATCATATAACCCCACGTGTGTGTAAAGAACATCCCTACACTCGGAGAATTCAATTCAAGCTATTATACTCTTGTCCATCTACCTCAGTACTTTTTAATTTTATGAATACTAAGATTCGCTCACACATTTTCATGCGACCGTTAATACTTCTTGAGGTACTAACCAACCGATTACTCCTGTGCTTACTGATTAGATGATAATATTTTCCTCGTCTTGCACCACCTAAGGCTTAGCAGTGACTCCCAGACCAGTTGGCCTTAGGGCACTAGGTGAAGAGGCACCCTCGCTATATTTTTTTATTGTTGCCTTGGCGATACAAAACCAGTGTTCATTTTTCTTTTCACCATTTTTATATTTTCTTCATTTTTTTCACTTCCATCATACTTTGGCTTTTAGACAAGAGCATTTCAAGGTATCCTCTACTATCCCGAGTTTCAAGACGTGTGTAAGTGCATATAGTAGGGTATCAACATTCAAATGTTCGGCTTCCAGAATAGAAACTATTTTTCAGACTTATTTTTATCCTCAGATTAGTGACTTCCTTCATCTTACTAACCCTTGGGACAACAGCTCATAACTACTTATTACTAGTTCGTTTAAGAAAACTTCTAATTTTCTTGGTTTTCTTAAACTATTCCTATCTTTTGGATGTAATTTTTCACTTTCTACTCTTTTGTTATGAAAGAATTTTTTAAAAAATTTTTTTGAAAATGTTGTGCTTATGCAAAATATGATGCAAATTGATGTGTAAATAAGCACAAACCTCCCCCAAACCTGTTTACAGCAGTGTCCTCACTGATGTCATCCGTTAAGCTCAAAAACCTGTAGACTTGGGAGGAAATTATTAATGGGTGAAAGAATATATGAAAGTGAAAATCCTCCCCCAAACTTATTTTAGGCTCACAAATTTGTAAAAATTATTTTCTTTTCAAGAGCCAAAATATACCACCCCCCCAAACTTGAGTTAAACATTTTTAATCTTTTAAAATCACATGAGGGGGTCAAGGTTATTGGTCAATGCCAAGATTTGCAAAGACCGAAGGTCAACACCAACCATTCAAAAAATTTATCAATGAAGCACCATGGTTGGTGGAAGAACATGTCACCTTTCGACGTGAAGAAGTGGGGAGGTGATAAGAGGTGTAATGGAAAAGGATTGCGTCTCAATTTGGAGAGACGACACAGTGATAATAATGATGGATTACTCGCATTGTCATGATTGTCCAAAAGAGGGGGTGGAGGTCCAATTTCTTCATCTTGGAGTTGATTCATCTCAACACCCTTGTCTTGTAAAAATGCGAGTTCATCAGCGAAAATTTCCTCAAAGCTTTCATCGATACACCGAAAAATAATGTCATCAGAAAAAATGGGGTGTTCGTCAGACTCAATATAAAGTTCCTCATTAGAGGTTGACCCGGACAACTCGGTGGAAGAGTAAATGGTTGGGTCAAACAACAACATATGAAAAGAGTCTGTATCATGAGGTTGATCAAATTCGCTGCTGTCGACATCCATTAATTCGACAGAACACACATGAGCATAAGGTTCGGAGGGTTCACTTCCCAACTTGTAAATGTTGAGCTCAATTGACTTCTTTCCAAAGGATAGGGTCATAGAGCCGTTTCTACAATTAATTACTGCGTTGGAAGTGGCCAAAAAGGGTCGACCGAGTATCACCGGAATTTGATTGCGTGGGTTTGCTACAGGTTGTGTATCTATAACGATAAAGTCTACAGGGAATATGAATTCCCCGACTTTGATTAACACATCCTCTAGCTCACCCCTAGGTTGGGTGATAGATAGATCGGCCATCTGAAGTGTGCAATGCGCTGGCTTTAACTCTCCGATCCCTAATTGCTCATAAACAGAATACGGAAGCAAGTTAACACTAGCACCTAGATCGAGTAGAGCGCGATTGATATTTTTTCCCCCAATAGAGATTGAAATTGTAGGACTTCCGGGGTCCTTTCGTTTCTTGGGAAGTTGTTGTGTAAAAGCTGTGCTCACATTACTCGCAAGGAAAACTTTTTTAGGTACTTGAACTTTTCTCTTCCTAGTGCACAAGTCTTTTAGGATTTTCGCATATGACGGAACTTGCTGAATAGCATCTAGGAGAGGAATGTTTATGTTAACTTGCTTAAAAATTTCCACGATCTTCTCCATTTGTGGACTTGGTCTGTTGCCCCTTAACCTGTTTGGATAAGGTGCTTGATCAATAAGTTTTGGGTCCAACGTTTGTGGAGAAGACTGTGGGGATGGATTCGATCCCAAAATCGACTTAGATAGATTTGGCGAAATGTTCGAGCCTTGGGGAAAACGGAGAATAGGCTCGGATGAAGGTGGAAGACTAGACGAATTAGGGGAAGAAGAAGAAGAAGAAGGGGTATCAAATGTGTCACTATCATCAAATTGTTCACCCACTTGGTTATTCAGCACTCTCCCCGATCTCAACGTAGTAATGGCATTCACATTATGACTTTGTGAATGGCCAGGATTCCGTAGGGGTTGAGATGGGAGTTTCCCTTTCTCTCTCGCACTCATTATGGCGTTTAACTGTGCGATTTGGTTTTCTATTGATTTAATACTCTCACCATGGGAGGAGGAGTTTTTCGTTAGGGTATCAATAGAAGACCTTATCTCAGCCGAATTTTGCATGGATTGTTTCATGAACATATCCAAAGTTTGTACAAGTGAGTTGTCAGTACCGGCCACTTGTGGTGTAGAAATGTTGGCCGGATTTTGGAAATTTTGTGACTGAAAGGGGGGCTGATTCTGTGGTTGTGGTTGCTGTGGAGGAGGTCTTTGATAATTACTTTGTTGGTTTTGATTCCAAGCAAAGTTAGGATGATTCCTCCATCCTTGATTGTATGTGGAAGAATAAGGGTCGTTTCTAGGTCGCTGCTGAAAAGCAGCATTAGCTTGAAACGATGCATTCATAGGACATTCTTCCGTTAGGTGTGAAGGATCCGAACAGCAACCACAGACAGTCTTGGGAAGCGTGACCTGATTTAGGGAGACTGATGAGAATCTGCTCTCAATAGCGTCGAGTTTCTTCTGCATCGCTGCCATTTCGGCTTTTACTGCGATGGAAACATCGAGCTAGTGAATACCTCCCTTAGTTGTAGGTGGTCTTACTCTTTCCCACTGCAACGTGTGTTCAGCAAGGTCTTCCAGATATTTCCATGCTTCACCGTCATCTTTAGACATGAAATTGCATTGACACATTGTTTCAAGCATCTGCTTTGTCGCTGGACTAATGCCCTCATATATAATCCGACATAAATCCCATCTTTGTATTCCGTGATGGGGGCATTGGACAAGCAGATCTTTGAAACGTTCAAAGCACTTCCAAAATGGTTCATTGGGAAGCTGGGTGAACTGGTTGATCTCGCTCCTAATATGTGCAGTCTTATGATTTGGGTAAAACTTCTTAAGAAATGCTACGAAGAATTCATCCCAATTAGTGATAGAGTGTGCGGCAGTATTATAAAGCCATTTTTCTGCCAAGTCGCACAGTGTGAATAGGAGAAAACGTAAGCGCATAGCATCTAAGGTCAATTGTGAAGTACCCATCATTGCGCATACGTTTTCGAATTTGGTAATGAAAACGTACGCGTCTTCCGACTCAGGCCCGTGAAATTTGGGCAGCAAATTGATGTAGTGGGGTTTAATTTCGAAATTATCCCCGTTGGGTGGTGGAAGAGATAGACAAGTAGGAAGAGGAGCACGAATAGGATAGCATCTCTCTTGGAGAGAGATGCGCGGTGGATTTTGCTCACCTACGGGTGGTGGCAGCGTGGTGTTATAATTAGATGGAGTGCCGTCCATCACGGTCGTTGTAGTATAGTGGTGAGTATTCCCGCCTGTCACGCGGGTGACCTTAGAATCCGTATTAAATATGCAAAACAAAACCAATCACAAAACTTTGCAAAAAGATTTTTGAGCGGCGATATTTTGCAAAGAATCCTGCAGAAAATAGATTTTATTGGATTTTAGAGGAGAGAGAAGGGAGTTAGAATCTTACCAGAGAAGTGTGAACCCTAGATCTCATGTTTCCTCAAGTCCGTGACTCCAGATTTCCTCGCAAAAATTCACACAATAATCGTTAAATATACAATTTGCAGTTTTGTTTTAATAATGATATGACTCGTCTAAGAATTCAACACAAATAGTAAAAATAAAAAATTACGCACGTTTCCCCGGCAACGGCGCCATTTGATTGTTGCGAAAAAGTGTGTTTGTAGAATAACCGCAATCAGAACGGTGTCGCGCGTAGTTAGACCGAGATGAGTACGGGTCGTCCTCTGGGAAACGTGGAACCTTTTACTTTTACCTTAGATGTGTTGAGAAAGAGAGGAGGGATAAAGAATTTTTATAGAAAGATTTCTAGATCTACGTTAAACAAGAATGTAAAATATAGATCTAGATTATTTTAAAGATGTAATTAATATAATAAGAGGGCTTGTAGTGTTCGTTAGGATTTAGTAGTTATGGATGATTAATTAAAAGTTACCCTTTTTATCCATTAATAGATTTAGAACTAGAACGACGGTGATGCGTGTAGATTAGGGTTTCTGGAGGGAAAAGGAATCCCACTCTTAACCCTTATCTCGACACGGAACTCCGTTCATTATCTAGCCTTTACCAAAACAATCATTAATCTAATTTCTAATCGCGGTCGGAACTAACAAAGAATTGTTAGCGCGCCCGATTAGGATGTTAATGATTCTTTTGATAAAGTTCATAAACTTTATAGGACTTAAAAAGGATTTAGGGATGTTCATCATCCTTTAGCCTACCCTAATCCTACGAACCCTAACAAGCGGAGAATTACTCGCGCATGTTGGGAGAAAAAGAGATGGAGAGAAAATGCATAATTAAACTACGAAGAAATAGAATAAGAAAAAGAACTACCTTTATTAATCAACAAGATCAAGTACACTTTGATTCCTTAGAAAATGATTACAAAAACCTAGTTTGCTTCTCGATCTCTTCTAAGGAGGTAGATGAACCGTTAATGATCAGTCTGGATGCGTGAGCCGTCTTGGACTTCGTGATCGCGTCGACTTGATGATTTTTCCAAGAGGCTCTCGGTTCCTTTTTATAGTGCAAACCCAGAATCTTATTGTTGAGATGTTGGTAAAATTCAGCAGTTGTCAATCTCCCAAAATATTGCCATCCAACTCATCATTATTGCGGCGGATCCGCGGCCCCAGGGTGGGTTTGTCCGCTGATCCACGCTCAAGGGTAGGGATCATTTGATTCTTTTTCTTGGGCTTTCATCTGGTGACATGTGGCAATCCTAGGAATCTTCAGAATCTGAAAATCTTTTCTCGGTTGCTTCCAGACTTGGTCTCCAAGCTTTGCTTCTTAATTTGGCAAGTTTTCTTCAACAAATTGATTTGTTTGTTAAATCCTTCATCACAACTTGGAAATATTCTGCACAACAACTCAAATAAGATTTTAGTAGACTTTGTTCTACTAGGATTAGATCAATAATATTATTTGCATACATTTTCCTACCAAATGATAATTAACATATATTAACAAATGGAAAATAATGTTTTTACACATAAACCCTCATATGTATAATATATTATAATATAGTCCTTTTTTAATATGAAAATGGTAGGAAAAATGTAATACAAGTGTGCAGTTTTATCAACTGAACAAATACGTTGGATCTCTTGCTTTAAGAGTTTGACCTTGTCATTAAGGACAAACGAGGATGTGAAAACGTAGTTGCCGACCTTCTCTCACGACTTCCTTCTTCGCCCTCGCTTCCAATTCCAATCAACGACGTTTTCCCGGATGAACAACTCTTGACAGTATCTTGCGAACCCTGGTTCGCAGATATTGTGAACTATTTGGCCACAGGATTACTACCGACTGAATGGTCAAGTCAGGACAAACTTCGCTTCTTATCCCAAGTAAAACACTTTTACTGGGACGAACCCTACTTGTTCAAGTACTGTCCCGACCAGATTATTCGTCGGTGTGTCCCTGACGAGGAATTCAAGAGTGTGCTGTCATTTTGCCACGATCAAGCGTGTGGCGGGCATTTTGGCCCCAGAAATACAGCTGAGAAGATCTTGCAATGTGGTTTCTACTGGCCACAACTCTTCAAAGACGCTCATGACTATTGCAAGACTTGCTCCCGGTGCCAACACATGGGCCGGATATCCCGGAGGAACGAGATGCCGCTCCAACCGATCTTGGTTGTGGAGATTTTCGATGTTTGGGGGATAGATTTCATGGGGCCGTTTCCCAGCTCTTTCGGGAACTTGTACATCCTTCTAGCTGTTGATTACGTCACTAAATGGGTCGAGGCTGTGCCCAGCCGGACTAACGAATTAGGTTCCTTAAGGAAAACATTTTCTCCCGGTTTGGGCACCCCCGAGCGATCATTAGCGACAATGGACGTCATTTCTGCAACAAAACTTTCGAAGCCTTGATGCGGAAATACTCCATTTATCATAAGCTCTCTACGCCCTACCACCCCCAAACCTGCGGGCAGGCCGAAGTTTCAAATCGGCAAATCAAGCAGATACTGGAGAAGACGGTTTCTAAGAACCGTAAGGATTGGTCGCTGAAACTCACTGATGCCCTTTGGGCATTTCGAACCGCTTATAAGACCGACCTTGGCATGTCTCCCTATCGGCTGGTGTACGGAAAAGCCTGCCACCTACCTGTCGAAATAGAGCATTGTTCAGTTGATAAAACTGCACATTTGTATTACATTTTTCCTACCATTTTTATATTAAAAAAGGACTTTATTATAATATATTATACATATTAGGGTTTATGTGTAAAAACACTATTTTCCATGTATTAATATATTTTAATTAGCATTTGGTAGAAAAATGTATGCAAATAAATTCATTGACCAAATCCTAGTAGAACTAAGTCTACTAAATATTATTTAAGATTATTTTGCAGAATTTTCCAAGTTGTTATGCAGAATATATCAAAGAAATCAAGCTGTTGAAGAAATCTTGCCAAATTAAGAAGCAAAACTTGGAGACCAAGTCTGGAAGCAACCGAGAGAAGATTTCTGAATTATGAAGGTGCCTAGGATTGCCACATGTCACAAGATGCAAGCACAAGAATTTTGATCAAGAGATCTCACCCGTTGGCCGCGGATCCGCGGCCTTATCCCCCATTTGCCGTGGATCCGCCGCAATATTATGGATTTGGAAGGAAATATTTTAGGGCATGATTCTCTGCTGTATTTTACCAACTTTTGAAGCAAAAGATTCTGGGTTTGCACTTTAAAAAGGCACCGAGAGCCTCTTGGAAAAGTTATCAAGCCGAAGCGATCACGAAGCCCCAGACGCTCACGCATCCAGGCTGATCATCAACGGTTCATCTACCTCCTTGGAAGAGATCGAGAAGCAACTAGTTTTGTAATCATTTTCTAAGGAATAAAGTGTAGATTGTTCAAGTTGATTAATAAAGGTAGTTATTTTATTTAATTCTTTTACATTTTACATTATGTTTTCCCTCTCTGTCTTTTCATCTTCTTCTCCCAACATGCGCGAGTAATTCTCCGCTTGTTAGGGTTCGTAGGATTAGGGTAGGCTAATGAACGATGAACATCTCTAAACCCTTTTTAAGTCCTATAAAGTTTATGAACTTTATCAAAAGAATCATTAACATCCTAATCGGGCGCGCCAGCAATTCTTTGCTAGTTCTGACCGCGATTAGAGATTAGATTAATGATTTTTTTGGTAAAGGCTAGATAATGAACGAAGTTCCGTGTCGAGATAAGGGTTACGAGTGAGATTCCTTTTCCCTCCAGAAACCCTAATCTACACGCATCACCGTCGTTCTAGTTCTAAATCTATTAATGGATAAAAATGGTAACTTTTAATTAATCGTCCATAACTACTAAATCCTAACGAACCCTACAAGTTCTCTTATTATATTAATTACATCTTTAAAATAATCTAGATCTATATTTTACATTCTTGTTTAACGTAGATCTAGAAATCTTTCTATAAAATTCTTTATCCCTCCTCTCTTTCTCAACACATCTAAAGTAAAAGTAAAAGGTTCCACGTTTCCCAGAGGACGACCCGTACTCATCTCGGTCTAGTTACGTGCAACACCGTTATTGATTGCGGTTAAACTACAAACACACTTTCTCGAACCAATCAAGCATCGCGCATTTTGGGCGATAAAGGAGCTGAATCTGTCTCTCGAAGATGCGGGCAGCCATCGGAAGCTGCAGTTGAACGAACTAAGCGAGCTTAGGGATGAGGCTTACGATAACGCGGTTGTCGTTAAGAACCGAACGAAGGTGTTTCACGATAAACACCTTTTGCGCAAAACCTTCATACCTGGTCAGCAGGTACTGCTTTACGACACCCGACTTCACTTCCATCCAGGAAAGCTTAGATCTCGCTGGAAAGGGCCGTATTTTGTGCGGAATGTGTATCCGCAGGGCGCTGTGGATTTGGAAAATCCAAAGGACGGTTCATTTTTCAAAGTAAACGGACACCGATGCAAACCGTACCTTAGCTCCGAACCAACAGAGGAGCTCATGTTCTTACAGGAGCCGGTTTACCCTGCATAATCTTCCTCTGCCTACCTCCAAACTTCGGTTATCCAGCCATGAACAGTGGACACTGTTCCAAATAAGTTTGGGGGTATGTATAAACCATTTTGTATATATTTGTGGATATTTTTTTTTCTTTTTCTTTTCTTTAAAAACAAAAACAAAAAAAATTTGTGTATCGCTAACCGACAGTTTTGACCCTTCAAATGATCTCTTCATGCAATGACAATGAGGATACTGTCCAGTTTAAGTTTGGGGGTACGCTCGGTACGCATTTCTTACCTTCGCATTCATATGTATATTTTGCATCTGCATATTAAAATCCAAAAAAAAAAAAAGAATAATCCATAAAAATCTGAAAATTTTCTAAAAATATAAAAACTTTTCTGTCAAGTTAGCTTGTGAAAGAACTCTGATTTAACATTTCGACGGTTTTGTTTGATAAAATAAGAATAACTAAATCTTATGTTTAGATTTTGAAAACCTGAAAGATAACTCTCCTTTGAAGTTAGCTATAGCTGATATACGTCTTTACATCACACTACACGTGTCGTGAGTTTTTTGAAATTAGATGACAAGTCTTTTATGTCGAAAAACTTTTAAATGGATCAATGATTTTCCGAGGATCAAATAGGTTTGTTCTGAAATAAGTAATATCAAGAATAGTTTATGAAGTGTATGAATATGAAGGAATGTTATTGATGCCTTAATTGGAACTAAGTCTGAAAAATAACCCATCTGAAACTTGATTGGAATGATTACACACTAAACCCACTAAATACGTCTTTTATCCAAAAAAATAACTGAACTGCCGGTTATATCTCCGTTCGTATTAAATTATCTGATTTTCACGCCAAACTTTCTTTTGTTTTTGGACCTAGGTAACTTGAGTAATTAAGTCCGCTGGGGTGTTTCTACACCTAATGCCCTAAAACCAACTGGTTTGGGTGCATTGGCCCAAAGCTCGCTAAGAAGCCTAGAAAGTCCAGATTAAAACAAAATCAAGCAAGTGTTCTCTCCGAGTTAAAATTCCTAACGGTTCTTTGTGTGAGAATAATCTTGATAAAAGACAGGCTTTTATAAAAATTTTAGCGGAGATATGAAGGTTTTATTCTATGATAAAGACTATTGCACGTTCACAGAGGTGTGTATGAAATGAAAACAAGAAAAAGGTGGAGTGAAGAATAAGACCTAGTTTCCTGTTAGGGAAGATAGAAATTCTGAAGTTGAAACCTTACTGGAAAACGAAACCTGAAAAATGCTTAACTCTTTATAAAACTTATGTGATCCTTTCAAAATTCTTATCCGGGCTTTATTACGAGGACTTTATTCGACCTTTCTGGAACTTAACGACACTATTTGCACTGCACGTGAAGGCATATAAAAGCTGTAGTTAAATAAGAAGTGAGGTGTGAAAAATAAAGGTTCGATAGTCTAGACTTAGGATAATAGAATTGTTATTTTCTAAATCAAAATTTTAGGATTTGAATCTTAGTTATTTTACAAAACCAACTTGACCGGATTTTATGGGTAGTATCCGCTGAAAACCCTCAGGAGACAACGCTCCTCCTACTAGGGACACCTAGAGGTTTAACGGCTTGTTGCACATGCTCAGTGCAATCGCGTTCCCTGCGAAAGTGAGGTTAGGAAATTTTTTGTGAATAAATTGGCTTTGCTCGGGACGAGCAAATGATAAGTTTGGGGGTATTTGTTCATATCAGATTTTTGCATTTTCATACCGCCCAATTTTTATCACATTGCATGTTGGTAGGTACTCTTGAGCCGTGTTTGCTAGTTAATTGCAGGATACAGGTTCTCGGATCTAAATGGTGGAATTCATGGAAAAACACGACAAAACCCGGGTTCCTGCCAACCACTGAGAAAACACGGTCTCCGCTCTTTATCCGTCTGTTGCTACACACCAGTTTGGGAGACAAAATGGCAAATCGATTGTCACCTTCATGCACAAGGCTCAATGGCAAAACAAGATCCAAGAAATCTATGCGGAGCTCAAGAAAATCATGACAAAAGATCCACCTTTTGATCAACAGAAATTCTGGAAAAATCGTGAAGACAATTTGAGAAAATACATATACAAGAATAAAGTACATGAAAAACCAGGGAAGCACAAAAAAGCAGACAGCCCAATTACTCTATATGGCCGCGGAACCGCGGCCAAAGGGGGGTCTAGGTCGCAGTTCCGCGGCCGTTCTGGCGCCAAAGGTGATGGTCTTTTGGGGGTAGTTTTGTTTTTTTACATGGGTTCAGAATTCTGCCCTAGGTTTTCAGTCTTTAGCCTATAAATACCCCAGAACCTTGTGAAGCCAAGGGATGCATAATCTTTTATTTTCTTTTCTAGGTTTAGTTGTGTTTCTTCTTCCTCTTCTCATCTCTTCTCCATTAAAACTTGTAGTGAGCTTTGTGAGTGAAGAATGATGAATAAAGAAGACTCTTTTGCTATTATATCTTGTCTTGTTCTTTTATAATTGCTTGTAATTTTAATTTGTTAACTAGTTGTTGTTATTTCTTGTTCTTTCTTTCTTCTCTCTTTTCTTTATCCTTAAAACGACCATGATGCTTACGCTTGATCCTCGCTAAGGTGAGGTCGCAAATAGCTAGTTGTTATCTTCTAATCTCTTTCTTTCTATCTTCCTCTTTTGTTTTGTTTTATTTTTCCGTATCATGATGTGTGAGTAGTTTCATACTTGTTAGGGTAGGATAAGGGAAGTTTGAGAGAAGGAAATCTCTCTCACTCTTTCCTTGCCCAACAGCTTAATTCGACTCCCGTTAATTAAACCACAATCCGCTCCTTACGGCACCCTATCCTACATGATAGCGGTGATTCCGTAGTGAGACCGGTTGTGGTTGAATTAACCGGAGGTTATGGCTAAGAGCCAAGAACGGACGGACAAGCACCAAAAGGAAGAACTTATGCGTTGGAAAGCCTAGCTTATACTCGCAAGTTCTTTCATAGTCGTGCTAATCCCCGTTGTTGCCGATTACCGTAACACCGATATTAAGAGGGGCAACGAAAGATGTGGGAGACTCCTATCTCAAACTAACCTAATCCTAACCCTAACAAGCTCTCTTTACATATCATTTTACCACTTAATTAATCACAACAAAATCTGAAAAACTGGACTTAACTCGTTAAAGCACATAGAAAAAGATTCACATCTCCCTGCGGACGATCCGTACTCAACCGGCTAGCTACGAGCGAAACCGTCTTGATTGCGGTATTTAACTAAAACTTGAACACGCAGAATTCCGAACAATCATCCTTCAACCCTAGATGAGAGTAGAGATGATCAAGAGAGGGTTTTTCTCAAACTCAAGTGTTTCTCAACACATGAGAGGGGAGAGCTTGAGGGAGAGGAAGAACAAGAGAGAGAAATGAAATGATAGAATGAGAATTATGTGAACCATTCTCACTAATATGTGTATATTATTTTAATTGAATAATTAGCTAGATAATTGTCATGGCTAATCATGACATGACCATTATCATTTCAATTTGCAAGGATCAAAAATCATCTTCCAAAAGAAATGATGATGGTCAAAGTGTCAACCTAGGTCAATAAGTCAAGGAGGTCAAATGGTCAACAACCATAACCATGCACAATTATTAAACTAATTATCAATTAACTATAATACACACATAAGCATTAGGGTTAATAAAATGACAATAGCCATTAACCCTAATCAAGGTCCTCTCCCTCTGCCTCAAACAACTGTGCATACGCACCCGCATTCGTGATTCGAGGAACACGAATACAATGAGAAAAACCAATCCCAAATCATATACTAGGATCCGGCTTAAACCAAAGCCCGCTAGTATAAACTGTCCGGACAGCAAATGTGCACAAGTGCGCGGATGCGAACGAACCCTGTCGCAAAACCATGCGACCTCTACTCATTTTGCCTAAAGTCGAATAGCTCTCTGTGTGGGACTCTAAAGACTCGACACTACGCTGGCAGTGGGTTTAACCACAGACCGCAAGCAGCACTAGCTGTACGTAACGGTCCCCAGGTAGATGTCGATAAGAAGACTGACGAGGTGAACCCCATCTGAACTCCTACTGAGCCTGTATGTGACAATATCCATACAGTCCGGTCTGTTCGTATGATACATCGCATGACGGGCCTAGAGGGGCGGTGAAACGTCAGTCCCCTAATAGCGGTACAAGTCGTGTCGGAGTGTAGCCCAGAACACCCTGAGATAACACTGGAAACCTACCAGTATATCTCGCTTGCCCTGGCCAGGGACTACTCGTGTAATGGCTCTCCTGGACATAGCGCGATGTCAACCCCCAATACCGGGAGAGACGAATCCTGTCTAACCGTCACTGCCTCCAAGTGCTTCGGGACTGCACCCAAAAACTACCTGTTTGCACGACTCCTTTGAGCTGTGGTAGGGTAGTAATCAAAGTGCAGTGGGAACACACTCAGTGTCAAGTCAGCGGACTAAGCTGTACTCATGTCACCTGGGAACTGATAACTGACGATAGGTATAATACCAACCAACAGTTCCCGACGAGTCCTGTCCAGTATACTCGTAACCTAACGAGCACCCGTATACTATCTCAAGTACGACGTACTGACGGCTGTGGGACAGACCGTCTCCCACGCTGGGATGAGAAGCGCATACGCTAGTCTACTCCGGAGTATCGATGCCCTGTCTCGATAGTCCAACGACCAGTGACCTGTATAAGGATGTGCTTATAGATTACCCAGCTCCCATGAGTGCGAGCGCCATCACAACGCTGGTAATCAAGCAAAAGATCCTAAGGGCTCTACTAATATGTATATCAGCGATATGCTAAAAGAAATACATGCACATATTGAAGTAGAGACAAACCAAGTAGCATACTACAATTTCGAGCAAGATTGTATATACAACTGTGAATATCCCAAGCTTCCATCAAGTAATATACAAACTAGTATGATACAGTAATGGCCTCAAGGGCATATACACTAACATAAGCAACATCCTATACAGGTCCCTGGTCGTTGGATTATCGAGATAGGGCATCGATATTCCAGAGTAGACTAAGTGTATACGCTTCTCATCCCAGTTGGGGAGATGGTCTATCCCATAGCCATCAGTACGTCGTACTGGAGATAGTATACAGGTGCTCGTTAGGTTACGGGTACACCGGATAGGACTCGCCGAGGAACTGATTGGTTGGTATTATACACATCGTCAGCTATCAGTTCCCAGGTGACATGAGTACAACATAGTCCGCAGACTTGACACTGCAACTTCGCCTCGAGTGTGTCCCACTGTTCTTAGATTGCTACCCTACCACGGCTCAAAGGAGTCGTGCAAACAGGTAGCAGTTGGGTGCAGTCCCGAGCACTTGGAGGCAGTGGCGGTTAGATAGGATTCGTCTCTCCCGGTATTGGGAGATGATATCGCGCTGTGTCAGAGAGCCATTACGCAAAGTCCCTGGCCAGGGCAAGTGAGATATACTGGTAGGTTCCAGTAGCTTCTCAGGGTGTAATGGGCTTCGCTCCGACACGACTTATACAGCTATTAGGGGACTAACGCTTGCCGCCCCCTAGGCTTGATATGCGATAGTCTTAGACGAACAGACTGGACTGTACGGAGATTGTCACATCAGGCTCAGTGGGAGTTCGGATGATTTTCCTCATCGGCCTTCTTATCGACATCTACCTGGGGACCGTTACGTACAGCTAGTGCCGCTTGCGGTCTGTGGTTAAACCCACTGCCAGCGTAGTGTCGAGTCTTTAGAGTCCCATACAGAGAGTTTCCCTGCTCCAAGCGAAACGATATAGAGGTCGTATGGTTTTACGACAAGGGTTCGGACACATACGTGTGTTTACGCACGTACGACTTTTCGGACAGTTTTTACTAGCCGGCTTTGGTTTAAGCCAGATTCTAGTATCGGGTTATTGGATTTATACAGTCAAAAGTTTTTCCGTGTTTTCACGGATTGGAGGGGCGTTCTCGTAATTTGTCGGGAAGGTTCTAGAAGAGTGATGACTAAGGGGTTAAGGTGGCATGAGCATTAATTGCTTAATGACTCATTTGTTTGATTCATGCTTTGTATTAAATGATTCATTAATGAGTTAGTGAGTCATATGATGAATCACACTAGATGAATGAATCTAACCATGATGATAAATCATTTTATATTATTTATTTGATTAATTGTTATGGTTGATATATTCATATGAGTTCATTATTCTTTTCATTATCATTCTCACCTTCTCTCTCCTCAAGCTCACTCTCTCTTCAAACCCTAACCCTAACCTCTCATGAGTTGAGATCAAGGGTTCGCTAGACTAATACATCCATAACCTCACTCTATATCCCCTAGTTAGCTTAGATTGGCGATTTGAGCAAACTAGTTACCTCAAGTTTGAGATTTAGCTTGGCGTAGGAGCTTTCGGGTGGATCGTCTTTGATTCGAGGAGGTCGTTGAGGTGCCGATGTTCCAAGGAGCCTACGAGGAGTGGAGGACAGCGATGAAGACCCGAAGGACATGGAACGTGAGGTATAACATCGGAACCGAGTAGTTAAACCTCAAGTAGTTTGTTAGCAATGGTTTAGATAACGATTCTTGTGCTCAAGTCCGTGTTACGAAGCTTTGATAATCGTTTTTCATATATTCCGCCCCCCCCGCAAGTTTGTAGGGTGCGTGACATGGACTTACACTGATAACTGACGATAGGTATAGTACCAACAAACAGTTTCCGACGAGCCCTGTCCAATGTACTCGTAACCTAATGAGCATCTGCATACTATCTCAAGTACGACGTACTGACGGCTGTGGGACAGACCGTCTCTCCTGCTGGGATGAGAAGCACATACGCTAGTCTACTCTGGAGTATCGATGCCCTGTCTCGTTAGTCCTACGACTAGGGACCTGTATAAGGATGTGCTTGTGGATTACCCAGCCCCCACGAGTGTGACTGCCATCACAACGCTGGTAATCAAGCAAAGATCCTAAGGGCTCTACTAATATGTATAAGCAATATGCTAAAAGAAACATATGCACATATTGAAGTAGAAACAAACCAAGTAGCATACTACCATTTTGAGCAAGATTGTCTATACAACTGTGAATATCCCAAGCTTCCATTAAGTAATATACAAACTAGTATGATACAATAATGGCCTCGAGGGCATATACACTAACAATCAACCACTTGCACTAAGGCCATATACTGGCGTATCGAAGACCTATCATCTCGATCAGCCGCTCGAACTGAGTCTGGGGTAAGGCCTTCGTGAGTGGATCTGCAGTGTTGTCTTCTGAATTTACTCTCTTCACCTCGATCTCCCGGCGATCTACGATCTCCCTGATCAGGTGGTACTGCCTCAAAATGTTCCTGGACTTCTGATGGGACCTGGGTTCCTTCGCTAAAGCTATAGCGCCGTTGTTGTCACAATACAGTGGTATTGGATCAACAATGGTATGACCCACCTGAAGCTCCGTAAGGAACTTCTTCATCCAGACAGCTTCCTTTGCGGCATCGCAAGCAGCTATGTACTCCGCTTCCATAGTTGAGTCAGCAACGGTTTCCTGCGTGGAACTCTTCCAGCAAACCGCCCCTCCATTGAGGGTAAAGACATAGCCCGACATGGACTTGGAGTCATTCTTGTCACTCTGGAAGCTGGAGTCAGCAAAGGCATCGATCTGGAGGTCTTTTTCGCCATACACCAAGAACATCTCCTTAGTCCTTCTCAGGTACTTGAGATGTTCTTTACTGCTATCCATTGTTTCTCCCCTGGGTCCGGCTGATATCGGCTTACAACGCTCAATGCGTATGCTACATCTGGTCTGGTACACAACATCGCATACATAATAGAGCCTACCGCAGATCCGTAGGGTATTGATGACATGCGAGCCCTTTCCAAATCAGTCTTGGGAGACATTTCTTTGGAGAGGGTGATTCCGTGACAAACCGGTAGATTACCGCGCTTGGAATCTTCCATACTGAATCGTTTCAGTATGGTGTCGATATACCTGGACTGTGAAAGTCCCAACATTCTCTTAGATCTATCACGATAGATCTGGATCCCCAGAATGTAGTTGGCATCGCCCAGGTCCTTCATGGAGAACCTCTGTGACAAGAATCCTTTGACTGACTGTAGCATAGGAATATCATTTCCTATTTGGAGAATGTCATCCACGTGCAAGACGAGGAATACCACAGTTCTCCCTACAATCATACTGTAAATGCATGGTTCATGGTTTTTGATAAAGTCGATTTCTTTGACAGTATCATCAAAGCAGATGTTCCAACTCCACGATGCATGCTTCAGTCTATAGATGGACTTGAGCAACTTGCACACCTTCCCGCTACTCCCACTCTGAATGAAACCCTCTAGCTGGTCCATATAGGCACACTCCTCTAAATTTCCATTTAGAAAAGTGGTCATTACGTCCATCTGCCAAATCTCATGATTGTGGAAGGCAGTAATGGCAAGAAGGATCCGAATGGATTTTAGCATAGCCACTGGAGAAAAGGTCTCGTCATAGTCCAAACCAGGTCTTTGATGAAAACCCTTTGCAACTAGCCTAGCTTTATAGGTTTCAACCTGCCCATCTACACCAATCTTCTTTCTGAAGATCCATTTGCAGCCTACGGGTTTTACCCCTTCTGGAGCAAAGTCCAAAGTCCAAACTTTGTTGGTGTACATAGACTCCATCTTGGTCCACATTGCATCCAGCCATTTTACTGAGTCACCGCTCTGAATGGCTTGCTGGAAGCTAATAGGCTCATCATAATCAATGACGCAATCCTCTCTATCTCCGTCTATGAGAAAGCCGCAGTATCTCTCGGGCTGATGAGACTGCCTACTACTCCTGCGGAGCGCCGCAGGGATGCCCGGTTCTCCTGAAACTTCTGGTTCTACCAAGGTTTCAGTAATAGCTTGTGGTTCTGGAATTTCTTCCAGTTCTATTGCGCTCCCCTTTATCGGACTTTCTAAAAATTCAGTTTCCAAGAAGTGGGCATGCTGAGAAACAAAAATCTTTTGTTCCTCTGCGGAATAGAAAAGATACCCCCTGGAGTTCTTTGGGTATCCCACAAACTTACACAGTACTGAACGTGCCTCGAGCTTGTCCGCATGCTGCATCTTTACAAAAGCTGGACATCCCCCTGTCTTAAGATACTTAAGACAGGGTTTCTTCCCACTCCACATATGATATGGGGTGGTAGGCACAGTCTTGGTTGGAGCCTTGTTCAAGAGATATGCAGCTGTTTCTAATGCATAACCCCAGAAAGATCGCGGTAACTCATCCTTACTCATCATGGAACGAACCATATCCAATAGGGTTCGATTTCGCCTTTTTGATACACCGTTGTGTTGTGGTGTGTATGGAGGAGTAAGCTGAGAGAGAATTCCATTCTCTTTTAAGTAGTCCAGAAACGCGACACTCAAGTATTCAACACCTCGATCAGATCTCAGTGTCTTTATACTCTTGCCTGTTTGTTTTTCAACTTTATTCTTGTATTCCTAAAATTTCTCAAAGGCCTCGGATTTATGCTTCATTAGGAAGACATGTCCATACCTAGAGAAATCATCCGTAAAAGTAATGAAGTATGAATAACCACTTTGCGCATGTGTAGACATTGGACCACACACGTCACTATGTATGAGTCCCAAGAGCTCGCTCGCTCTTTCTCCGTGTCCAGTGAAGGAAGTTTTTGTCATCTTTCCCATGAGACAAGATTCACAAGTGGCATAAGACTGATACTCGAACGGGTTCAAGTATCCGTCTTTATGTAACATTGTTAATCGTGTCTCATTAATGTGACCCAGTCTACAATGCCATAAGAAAGCCTGATTTCTTTCTGGAGACTTTCTTTTAAGTGTGTTCTGGACACTGAAAATCTGTGCTTGATTTAATATGTATATCCCGTTTTCTAATATACCTGACCCAATCAGAACTTGATTTAGGTGGATGTGGACCGCATCGCTTACAAAAGTAAAATCATATCCTTCCTTAGAAAGTAAGGATACAGATATGATATTACAAGTCGCACCTGGTCCATACAAACAGTTACGCAGAGTCAATATCTGCCCAGTTGTCAGTTGATTGGATTGATTTAGCGTGCTTGCGCTTTCTAAAAGATAGATCAAAAATATTTGTAACCGCAATCAAGAACGGCGTCGCTTTGCAGCTAGCCGGTGAGTACCGGTCGGTCCACAGGGATGTTGTGAATTTCCTGATCGCGCTAACGAGTTAATTCCGAAGGGTGTTCGGATTGATTATTAAATCTAAAAATTGAAGTTGTATGATACTAGAATTAGAAACTTGCTAGGATTAGGTTTAGGGAAAATTTGGTAAACAAAGATCTACATCTCTTTCCATTGCCTTTAATTAAAGATATCATATTAGTGTTATGGTAAATCTTAACAAAGGGGATTAGGATGATTGGGAAGATTGATTCTTCCTCTAGATCCTTGTCCTTCCTTTCTTAATCTTTACCCTAACCTCCATGAAAAACCTTAAAATTCGGGCCTTTAGACTACGGAATCACCGTTACCTCGAGGGTAGAGTGCCGTAGGGAGCGGAATAAGAAGGTATGCATGGAGTTCTAATTTTCATAAAAGATTGGCAAAGAAAAGAGATGAGAGATCTTCGTCTCTCAAATCCTTCCCCATTCATAACCCTAACAAGCGAGAAAATTACTCACTCATTAGGGAATTGAAGAACATTTATCTAGGGCAGAGAATAAAAATTACCTAGGGCAAGAATTGAAATCTAAACTAGAGCAAGGAATTAAATCTACTTACAGATGCATCTCTCCAATCATCAACGCAGGGTTGTCAAATCTGAATTCATGAATTGAAAAGAAACACCGATGCTCTCAATAAAGAATTCTCAATTTATTATTAAAAGGAGGCATAAGAAATTACAATGAGTAGAGTTCCTATTTATAGAGAATAGGAAACCCTAGGTTACAATTAATTTGCATGTCTACATTTACCAAAATATCCTTAGGAAGACCTAGTCAAAGTAGACTTCAAGCTTTGGTAAAATTTTATGTCTCTGTCTCTTTAAAGAAAGTATTGGGCCTTGGATCTTTGGGCTTCCTTATTATTTGGTTCTTTATTAAAATAGCTTTTATGTTTCTTCCATATCTCCAGTGAATAATTGCGGTGGACTTTTAACCGTTCGCTTTGTAATCTTGGACCTTGCATTGCCTTGTACTTTGTGAATTTTATCTTTGATGTGGGCTTGATCAAGAGTTTTCTATTTGTTGGTCAAAGTCCACTTTTTCATCGTCTTTACATCGTTTTCACTGTTTACTGTCTAAGAACCTGTAACTTGTAACATGTAGCAGACATGCTTCAAAAGCACCTGTTTTATTTGTAAAAAGAATAAGAATGGGGAATATAATAATGCAATATTATGGTGTGAACAAATACTCCCAAACTTATCTTTTGCTCGTCCTCGAGCAAACTTATTTTTATTCGCTAAAATCCTAACCGCACTTTCGCAGGGAAACGCGATTGCACTGAGCACGTGCAACAAGCCGTTAAACCTCTAGGTGTCCCTAGTAGGAGGACTGTTGTCTCCTGAGGGTTTTCAGCGGATACTACCCACAAAATCCTATCAACTCGGCCCATTAACTTTAGTTCTCCATTTAGATTTTCTAACAAGGAATTCTATTATCTTCGACTCATAAATTATCCACCAATATTCTTCACACTTCCTCATCATCTAACTTAAGATTATATATGTTCTATAGACTTACTTAGCTTTCGGCATTTCTTAAGTTTTCCTTCTAGGGTTCCATCTCCACTTAGGAATTTTTATCAACTCTATTAAAGATACAAGTTCTATTCTTCACTCCTTTCTTTCATCTAAACTCCAATCACATATCCCCACGTGTATGTATAAATCACCCCTACACTTGGAAATTCAAATCAAGCAATCATACCCTTGTCCGTTGTCCAAAGTACTTATTAGTAGGTGAATTTTTAATTGAATTTTTGCTTACACATCCTTCATGCGACCGTTAATATTTCTTGAGGTACCAACAACCGATTACAAGATATGTTTGCACTTTAAAGCATAATTCCTAGTCTTGCAACACCCAAGGCTTTTAGCAGTGACTCCCAAACCAGTTGGTCTAAGGCACTAGGTGATGAAGCACCCTCGCTAAATATTTTTCTATTTTTCACAGCCTTAAGTAATCACAAAAACCAGTGTCCATTTTTTTTCTTCTTTATTCACTTTTTTTTCTTTTATTTTCATTGTACTAAGGACTTTAGACAAGAGCATTTCAAGGTCTCTTCTACTATTCCAAGTTTTAAGGTGCGTGATTGTGCAATTTGTAGGGTATACATTTTCAGAATCTAGACTTAAGCTAGGAATTACTTTTCAAACATGTACTCTAATAAAATATCAATACTTTTCCTTCGTTTCGACTTAGCCCAAGAAGTGAACCCAAAATTTGCCTATTTCTAAATAAACTACAAAGACATATATTTTCTACCGTTAAACTTTAAGGACTGTTATCTTTAGGGTTTTTAATTTACTAAGTCTAAGATTTTGTTTTTCCTAGCCAGTTAACCTATTTGTCAAACTCATGTCAATTAGCCAAAATTGAATACAATAATTTTTATAATTTTTGAATTTTTTCAATTTTTATGGGTTTTAAAATAAGTATGCAAATGCAAAAATATATACAAATGAATGCGAAGGAAGAAGACGTACCGAGTATACCCCCAAACTTGAACTTGACAGTGTCCTCACTGTCATGCTACACCAAGAGGGTCAAAATGCCGGTACTCCCCTATTTATTTATTTATATATATTTTTTTTATATTTTTAATGTTTTGATTTTTTTTTTATTTTTTATAGAAAAAGAAAACAAAAAATATATACATATATACAAAGATTCCCCCAAAATTAAGCTTGGCCTTGCACAAGCCAAAGGTTAGCACCAACCATTCAAAAATCTTATCATGGTAAAGGTATAGTCGATGCAAGAATGGGGTGTGGAGGAAAGAAATGAGAAACACGCGAGACCGTGTGGAAAGAAGAATGGTAGAATACGGTCTCGGTGGGGGAGAAAAATGGCGAAAAGAAGAAGGAAGTGGAGTACGATCTTGAGGGTGTAAATTGAGTGAATAAATTAGCGCAATATGTGATGACCGATATGTTATAAGCGATTGCGCTAACCTATCAACTCGTCGAGAAATGGGATCAAATCCCTCAAGATTCGTAAGAAAACATGGGTACGCCGAACTTGGTATTTGAGATGAAAGCGTCACGGTCACTTGCACGGTCGGAACAATAGGAAGGACGAAAGGATCTGAATTAGGGATAGTATCATTCTCACCGTAGTAAACTGTGTCGAACTGGAAAGATTCCATCAATGGTTTGAAATGATTGTAAGCAACCGAGTCTGATGGATTAACTAACTCATCTGAAAATGCAAAGGACTCAAACTCGGGCGGTGAGACTTCAATATCGTCCGAAAAAGTGAAACACTCGTAAGTGTCATCGGCTGTGAGAAATGTGTCAGATTCAAAGGAAAAGTTTTCAAGCTCACAGTCGTCAAGCGTGAAATGAGGCGTGGTCGGAATGATGGAAAGGAGGGAGGGTGATTTAGTTAAAGGTTCAAGAGGATGAATTGGAAAATCCGACATATCAAAGAAAAATGGTTCAACCTCAATATGATCCTCACTATTCTCCTCAATATTCAACTCATAATTCTCCTCAATATTCAACTCATCCATGCCATTATCATCAAAATCAAGACGCATATGAGATTCGGGAGAAACATTTAATAACTCGGGATGATGATTTGAACATAAAATTTCAATTAAATCGACAGGTTCATCATCTGAAATATTCCCGGCGTCTATATCATCAATCAAGTGAAAATCAATTTCTTTAGACACCTCATCAAAATCATGGATATTTATCAATTCAGGTTCTAGATTGGAGGTGTAAAGACCGAAAGGGTTAAGTGTGGTTTCACTCGAATGGGGTTCTTCACAATCTGGCAAATCAAACACTACAAAGTCGCACAACTCGTTTTTATTTTGAACTTGTGAATCATTTAGGACATTCGATGGAAAACTGGAGTTGTGGGCTTCAATTGGGTAAGGGTAGGTTTGATTTGGAAATCCTCTCACATTCTCATTCTGTCTAACCGCCTCCTCATACATTAAAAAATTTGGGGCTAGCGGGAAACTAGCTACCGGTTCAGCAGGTTGCATAAGGGCGGCCACGGACGCTTCCACATTCCTAACCATTTTGTTTGTTGCTGTGATATACGCCTCCAACGGCTCTTCTAAACTAGACTTTGGTGGTAAGGGGGTTTCGACAAAAGATTCGAAATCGTGTGGATATGCAAAACTCCCAACAGGCGGTGTAGAAACATTGTCTAGTGAAGGTGGGAAAGTCGGGTAGGACTGGTAGGAATTGGATGGTTGGACAGGAGTAGGGTCAATATGTGGATAAAAAGGTGAATGGACTTGTTGATCCCTAGAACTAGATGTGTGGAGAGGGGTGAAATATCGGCTACGAGATTGAGCAATATGCTCAGCAATGGACATTGGTTTAGGAGTTACAGCTGGACTCGAAAAAGTGGTATCAACATATGAAGGTGGTAAAGGTATTTTTGGCACAATGTGGGTTGTAAAGTAAAACTGTTTCTCCTAAACGCTTCTATTTGATATTTCAAAGATATTTTCGGCATGGAAGGATCGTCTTTAAATTGATCGAACAAATTGCCGAACGACGCAAAATTAGGTTCAGGATACCAAAGTTCGGCAAGAGATTTATGATGTGGGGTACCCATGATAGAAGAAAGAGAAGATGAAGAAGGTAGGTGGTGCAAGGATTTCTCAGCGACAAAAGTTGCAAGTCTTTTTTTAAAAAAAATTCCTTTTTCTTTTTTCTCTTTATTTGAGACTGTTTTCAGGAAAAAAAAATTCGATAAAGGGCTTAGACACAAATGTAATCAACCAGAAATGCACAATCAGACCTAGATCTAGGGTCACCTAGGTCAGCTAGACAGCTCCTAACTGTTCCAAAGGGATAGAAATAGGACCTCAAAACCGTCTCTTCACCGCCAATTGCGGCCTGGTAAGTGCCAGGTAAGTGGGAAGGAACCACACTGTGGGCCTAATTAAAAACCACTAGCCTTTGACACACTTGCCTAGAAACCGCAAAGTCAGGTTAGGATAAACGGCCGATGCCTATACTAGTCCTCTGTCTTATTGAGCGCGACGTCCTTAGGGCTGAGTCTAATATTTTTTTAATTAAAAATTGGTCAATGCAAATGCTTTATGTGATTTCTGGGGTCCTGGGAAGGGTGATGAAATCCCCACCCAATCTGAATTGGTCAAAAGCACCGTAAAATCCGATTAAAGATATGCAAAACAGTAAATCACATGCAATCAAATTTTTTTTGTGAATTTCAAGATTTGCAAGTTTTCTAATTAAAATTTTCCCTTTTCCGCTTGCTCTTTATTTGGAAATTTTGCAAAAAGATTTCCGATAAAAGATATGCAGAACAAAAAATATTACTTGCAATCAATTATTATTTTAAGCATATCACAAAGAATCTTTATTTGGAAAAAAAATTGTTGCAAAAAGATATTCGAGGGAAGATATGAAACAAAAAAGATTACTTGCAATCAATTTCTATTTTAAACGAGGCGAAAAGATCCTGCACAAGATTGTTATTTGGAAAGAGAAAGATTTTTAAAGCGCACAAAATCTTGCAGGAATTTTTCAGAAAATATATGGAAATTTTTGCAGAGGAGGAACAGAGAAACTTACAGAGCCCTTTTTTTTTAACGCCCTGAACCGACCAGGGTGCGGCGGTTCCGCGGCCAGAAGCTGGGTCGCGCGGCGGTTCCGCGGCCGGAAAGGTAGTGTCGTTTTTTTTTGCTCAGATCACCGCGATTTTTCTTGTTGACTCGGTCCTCCAAATTTCTTCTGTTCCTCGGTTGTTGTGATCTTCTGTTGTTCCGATCTGGTTTTTTTTTTGTTCGGCTTTCTGTAGATTTCCAGATCCGAATTTGTATATAGATCCTGCAAAATTCAAACAACAAAGTACTCTTTCCAAAATAACAAATAATATATTTATATATTTTTTGGATTTTTCAGATTTTTATGATTTTTTAATTTTGATTAACCCGAAATTGCAAAAAGGAAAGTTCTACGCCATCCCCGGCAACGGCACATTTGATTGGATTGATTTAGCGTGCTTGCGCTTTCTAAAAGATAGATCAAAAATATTTGTAACCGCAATCAAGAACGGCGTCGCTTTGCAGCTAGCCGGTGAGTACGGGTCGGTCCATAGGGATGTTGTGAATTTCCTAATCACGCTAACGAGTTAATTCCGAAGGGTGTTCGGATTGATTATTAAATCTAAAAATTGAAGTTGTATGATACTAGAATTAGAAACTTGCTAGGATTAGGTTTAGGAAAAATTTGGTAAACAAAGATCTACATCTCTTTCCATTGCCTTTAATTAAAGATATCATATTAGTGTTATGGTAAATCTTAACAAAAGGGATTAGGATGATTGGGAAGATTGATTCTTCCTCTAGATCCTTGTCCTTCCTTTCTTAATCTTTACCCTAACCTCCATGAAAACCTTAAAATCCGGGCCTTTAGACTACGGAATCACAGTTACCTCGAGGGTAGAGTGCCGTAGGGAGCGGAATAAGAAGGTATGCATGGAGTTCTAATTTTCATAAAAGATTGGCAAAGAAAAGAGATAAGAGATCTTCGTCTCTCAAATCCTTCCCCATTCCTAACCCTAACAAGCGAGAAAACTACCCACTCATTAAGGAATTGAAGAATATTTATCTAGGGCAGAGAATAAAAATTACCTAGGGCAAGAATTGAAATCTAAACTAGAGTAAGGAATTAAATCTACTTACAGATGCATCTCTCCAATCATCAACGCAGGGTTGTCAGATCTGAATTCATGAATTGAAAAGAATCACCGATGCTCTCCATAAAGAATTCTCAATTTATTATTAAAAGGAGGCATAAGAAATTACAATGAGTAGAGTTCCTATTTATAGAGAATAGGAAACCCTAGGTTACAATTAATTTGCATGTCTACATTTAACAAAATATCCTTAGGAAGACCTAGTCAAAGTAGACTTCAAGCTTTGGTAAAATTTTATGTCTCTGTCTCTTTAAAGAAAGTATTGGGCCTTGGATCTTTGGGCTTCCTTATTATTTGGTTCTTTATTAAAATAGCTTTTATGTTTCTTCCATATCTCCAGTGAATAATTGCGGTGGACTTTTAACTGTTCGCTTTGTAATCTTGGACCTTGCATTGCCTTGTACTTTGTGAATTTTATCTTTGATGTAGGCTTGATCAAGAGTCTTCTATTTGTTGGTCAAAGTCCACTTTTTCATCGTCTTTACATCGTTTTCACTGTTTTCTGTCTAAGAACCTGTAACCTGTAACATGTAGCAGACATGCGTCAAAAGCACCTGTTTTATTTGTAAAAAGAATAAGAATGGGGAATATAATAATGCAATATTATGGTGTGAACATCAGTCCAAGATGATATTCCCCTACGGATTCAGCGTCCATGCTCATTCCGTTAGCAACCCTGAAAGTCATATCACCTTTCCTGATAACCCTACGGTTTCTCAGAGCCTGTAACGAATTACAGATGTGAGATCCTGATCCGGTATCCAATACCCAAGAAGTAGGGTTAACTGACATACAGTTCTCTACTACAAACACACCCGAAGCCGAAGCCACAACATGCTTCGAATTCTAGCTACTGGCTTTGCTAGCCTTGCAATCCTTCTGCCAATGTTCATTCCCGTAACAATAGGAATGTCCCACTTTTACTACATTCAGTCCCGAAACTTTTGCCCTTCCATTTCCTTCTACTTCCCTGGTTTCCTTCAGGGTAGAAGGTAGAGACTGTAGAATCAAGTCAGCATCTGACCCGTTCTTCAACGTGGTCTTCAGGTCCGTGAGCTCAAAATAGCTGGTCTCTGTAAGGACGTTGCCCCCTACAGATAACCCGATAACCAATCTCGCTGGAAGCAATTCGTTCGAGGTCTCATATGTTGCGATATGAGACTGCTCTCCATATAAATCTTTGGTATGGAGGAAGATAGAAGCTAAGTCCATCTTCTCGTGCTGCCTCTGGTATGCACCATCAACTGAGGCTAACACGAGGCACTTGGCTTTCGCACAGTCTTTTTCCGATGTCTTAAGGATATCAATATCCGTGATAAGGGAAACTGGTCCTGAGACGGCAGGGGTTGGATTAGTTAAGAGGTGTCCCAGCTTGTCATAGGTAATGGACATCTGGACAGACCTTTGCCAATCATAACAGTCAGATTCAGTTATTTTATTATCTAGATGTAACCTATGTGTGGTCACTGGGTCGCTGCAATTAAAAGAGAGAGAAGAAAACACTCAGCATGATGCTCTTGCAAGTTTAGATTGGTTTTTAATTTATCTAAACAGGATGGCTCCCACTGTTTCTCGAATCCCTCCTCAAACCAAAAAAGGAAGAATTAGTCGCGATCAATCTTACTGTACAATACATGCTTAACCGTTCAGTCAGGCCAGTGTCGATACTTCGAGAAAGGTTTTCCAACGCTTTCGCGAAGTTCCTTAATTTAAGAACCACTTTTCCCTGGGGGCGTAGCCCCGCTAACACCTTTCTAGACACCTACTTGGTTTATAGCATTGATCGTTAAGTGAGAAATTTCCCGAGGAGTAGCATATACTCACAGTAGGATCGGGAACCAAATATCATCGCGTGATAAAACTGAAGGAATCCTATCAGAATCATCACACTCCAAATGGTATGCAGCGCTAGCAAGTTTCAGTTTCTTTTGAAACTCCCGATGTGGATTTTTGCCCTATGCTCTTATGACCTTGACGAAGGCCAACATATCATAAATCACATGTCAAGTTCTACCCGTCATTATCCAGGTTAATTTGAACCCACCCGTACATACCCTTGACAAAGGCCAAAATAGTAGTACGACTGTCCCAAACCAACGCATCTATCTATGCTACAGATAAATATTCAGCAGCTACCAATCACTATGCCTTGGCGAAGGTCAAAATACATAGCTTGAATACTACTGAATATTTAACTGAAATGACGGAGGGCTATGAATGGTTTTAGCGAAACCGTGAACGTAGTGAACTTGATATAATCAAAGGAACGAGATAGTTTTTAAAAGAAGTGGCTTAAGCTCCGCGTTTAAAAGTTGTTTTTGAAAAGAAACCGAGTGGTTTTGAAATTGTTCCAACGACTTTAACTTTGGTTTATTTTCTTGCATTAATTTTAATGTGTCCCATCAGTTAATCCTACAATTGCAGAAAACAACGAAAATATGACGTACGTTTATGCCATCCGCATTCGCCATGGGGCCCCGTCATTACCGGTTAGGTTACTTAACTAACGACAGAGCGGGGGCTGGACTAGCGCGGATGCAAAACATAAGCAACGCCTAAATAGATATAATATATAGATATATACATTCGTCAGATGCAATGATAGCCATTCCAGATCACAGATGAACACATTGGATATACTAGGAATCCGCATTTCATACGAGCCAGTAACGAAAAGCGGATTACACGGTCGCGATGGATAGCCAATACCCCACCCTAGACCCCTACGGGTGCGGCAAACTACCCGCCAAATACCAGAAGTGAAGCAACCTCCCTCAACAACGTGAGTAGGTCACTCGGCACTTCGAGGTACCCGGTAGTTTGTGTGCCCCCTCCTTGGGTCTATCCTAGGAGCAAAAACAGTAAAAAGAAATTATACAATGGCGGCTACAAGCTCATCCCGGATGTGCGGCCATATAAATAATATTACATCAATTACAAATTACATGAATTGAAAGATAAATAAAACTCTCATCTCACAACCCCCCGGCTATTCATCCGCGACAATCCAATGAATTCATATACACAAACCATCAACATTACAGATCACAGATATGTATAACCCCCACTAATCGACGTATAGCGATTAGCAGACGTTCAATACATATATCACATCACAGATATAACCCGTTAGCTAAAGTTTATAGAAGTTCGATCAAAATACGGATTTGTAACCACCCCAAAAATAAATTTTGTTTTCTGGAAAATATGGGCAGAAACAACATACTGTAAAAATCCCAAAACACCCCTACAAAATCACTGCGGGAAAACCGATCCACGGCCGAGTCAACTAGGCCGCAGATCCGCGGCAAGAAGCTGTTCTTGCCGCTGTTCCGCGGTGAGTTGGTCGGTTCACTGGATCGTTTTTCTGCTGTGTTTACTAAAAACCCTGAGACGATTTTCAGATGTATTAAATAATTTTTTGAGCTGTATAAAAATCGACAGAAAGTATACGTCCCGGGCAAGTTTTGTGATTTTCTTTTCCGATCGAACTTCTAGTTACTTTGCTAATATGCTAGATAGTGTTTAGCTAAGCTCTGATACCACTGTAAGTCCACGTTACCCGTCCCCGGTTCTTTTGGGGTTGCGGAAAAGGTTAAAAAGCAATTTTTCGGTAAAGGGTAACATGGACTCAAAAAACGGATCTTTTCTAAACAAACTATCTAACAACCTAACTAAGAGTTTAACTACTATGTTAGGGGTTATACCTTAACTTGAACTCCTTCTCTTCGACTCCTTGTGGTGGTCGGATCGGCCTCACTTCGTCGTCTCCTTGTGCCGAAGATGGATCCACCCGAAAGCTTCTACCTTTGGCTCCAACCTCAATCTAGAGGAAACTAGAATACTTGGCTTGCTAGACCTTGTACTCTAGGATGAGTAGAGAAGTGTTTTGGTTTTTATCTCTATGGTTCTTGTTTCTCAAGTCATGAGACAATAGAACCATGAGCGAGAGGAACAGCAAGAGGAAGAGAGAGAGCTTGAGGATGAGAGAGAATCAATATGATAGAATGAATAATAATTTTACAACCATGCGATCAAAAGCCAAAATAATCATCATAATAATAATAATTAAGTATTCTTGTGATGGTTCATGTCAAATGGCATTATCATTTCATGCACTCATTTTGTAAAGAACAACAAGCAAGCAAAAGTCATACCTATGAAATGATAGCCATGCAATGATGATGGTCAACAAATCCAAACTAGTCAACCGGTCCACAAAGTCAACAAGTCAACAAAGTCAAACTTTCAACCCAACCATGGCACAACAATACTTAATTAATATTATTATTAATCATATTTCTTATTCTCATTAGGGTTTAGAAAAAGTCAACAGTCAACAACCATAATGAGAATGCTCTGCCTCTGTCTCTGTCAACCGTGCATACACACCCGCATCCGCGTTCCGAGGAACACGAATACAAACGAGATAAAACTAATCCCAAAACGTATACTAGGATCTGGCTTAAACCAAAGCCCGCTAGTAATAACTGCCCGGACACCAAACGTGTACAAGTGCGCGGATGTGACCGAACCCTGTCGGAAAACCATGCGACCTCTACTCTTTTGCCTAAAGGAGAATTGCTCTCTGTGTGGGACTCTAAAGACTCGACACTACGCTGGCAGTGGGTTTAACCACAGACCGTAAGCGGCACTAGCTGTGCGTAACGGCCCCCAGGTAGATACCGATAAGAAGACTGGCGAGGTGAACTCATCCGAACTCCTACTGAGCCTGAATGTGACAGTCTCCGTACAGTCCGGTCTGTTCGTCTGAGAATATCGCATGGCGGGCCTAGGGG
This sequence comes from Agapanthus africanus, assembly GCA_030015575.1. Lineage (NCBI taxonomy): Eukaryota > Viridiplantae > Streptophyta > Magnoliopsida > Asparagales > Amaryllidaceae > Agapanthus > Agapanthus africanus. The sequence continues at coordinate 126,766,000 of JASDDO010000016.1, read as the reverse complement.
GGCGGTAAACGTCAGTCCCCTAATTGTTAGTTATATGTATGCCCTAGAGGCCATTACTGTACATACGATGTATATTGTAATGGATGCTTGGACATATAGGGAGGACTTTCTTGCTCGACATGATAGTATGCTATCTGGTTGTACTTTATCTTAACATGTACTCTGATTGTCTCTATATTACATGTTGATAAAACCCTTAGGATATGTACTCGACTACTGGGACTATGATGAGATCATACTAGTGGGGCCACGGTAGTCGACGAGTACATCCTATAACTGTTCCTAGTCGAGGGTGTATCGAGACAGGGCATCGATACACCAGAGTAGACTAGCGTATACGCATCTTGACCCATATGATGGGCGATGGATGATCCCATATCCATCGGTGTTTGACATCAAGGATGGTGTACAGGTGCTCAGTGGAGACTGGGTACACTGGACGGACTCGCCGAGAACTCCCAGATGGTATTATACCATACGTCAGATAGCACTTCTCCGGTGACACTGGTACAGAGTAGTCTGTTGACCCGAGATCGTCATAGAGTCTTGTGTGATTCCCACTGTGTTTTGATTTCCATTATACCACGTCTAAGAGGGCGTGCAAAAAGGTGGCTTTTGGGTACAGTCCCGAATCACATGGAGGCAATGAGCGATAGGAGGGGATTCGTCTCTCCCGGTATAGGGAGTTGATGTTGTGCTGTGTTCGATTGGCTATAACCGGAAATCCCTTGCCAGTGTTGCTGAGATTTACTGGTAAGTGTTATCAGTAGTTTCTCGAACTGTTATAGACCTCATATCGACACGACTTATCAAGCTACTAGGGTCTGACGTTTATCACCCCTAGGCGAGATATGCAACATATCAGACGACGAGACCGGACTGTATGGGAGTGTTACTGTTTGGATTCACAGGAGAATATACAGGATTGCTTGTTGATCTTCTGAGCGCTCAATACCTGGGTAGCTGTTACGTTTAGCTGACCGCTTGCAGCTTGTGGGTGTTTGATATGATCATCACCTACTGCCGGCGTATTGAAGATTCTTTAGAGTCCTGCACAGAGGTTTCTTGGCTCAGGCAAAACGGAGTAGGAGCACATATGTGATATGTGCGGGACCGAGGATAATGCGGTATGTGATACCGTATTCTATTCTCGCGATATTTGATATCAGCCGCGTCATCGGATCAAGTGTTGATTGGATGAATCGGTACGGATAAATATTAGTCGGTTATATGCGATATAGCCGGATTGTCGGATCAAGTGTTGATTCGATAATTTAATGTACAATAATATATATGATATATTAAATTACATTAACTAATATTAGCTCACTAAAAGATTTTTTTAGTCACTCGGATAATACATTGATATATATGCGATATATGTTAATTGTATTATTTTATTTGGTTACAATAAATATTATATATGTGATATATAATATTGTAACATGATATGATAAATAATGCAACATGTTTAGTAGAGATTAAACAAGATTAGGGTTTGATTTGGGTTAATGCTTTCTAGATGATTCTAGAAGGTTTAGTTTTGTTTTGTGAAAGATATTTTGTTATAACTCATCCTTAACCTAACCCAAACCCTACACCCTTGGTTAAATCTCTACAATGGTTTGGTTAACCATGGTTGCATAATTCATCATTATCTTCTTTGCATTATTCATCACAAATGAGAATTCTATTATTGTTCATCTTCTTCTTCCTTCATTCTTTCATGAAAAAGCTTTCTTGATTTTCTTCAAGTGATGAATAAATGTGAGAAAAAGATAAATAAAGAGAGCAAAAATCCTATTTCATCATCCTCATCTTCCCTTGCCATTTAGATGAGGGTGTTCACATCATTTCATGAGTGTTAGCTTGTGTTAACGAAACTTCAAGGTAGATCATCTTAGTATCGAAGATCGGAAGCAAAGGTTGCATCTTTCTCTTCGTGGAACCTCTCGAGAGTCCGGAACCCGATGATCGCAGCGAAGGGACCACAACACGGAGCATATGAAGTGAAGGACCGGATCTACAAAGGTTTTAATCCCTCTCACTTAGTGTTAAAGTTGTTAACATGTTAGTTTTCGCCTAATCTCTAGTTTAAAGATCCGTATTCGGGTTGTTCGGCACGGCTAAATTTTTAATCGGGCATGGTTAATGCCTCGTAGACCCTTGTGCGATTGCATAGCAACCCTACAGTGGTATCAGAGCCAAGCTAGAGCTTTAGGCGAAGTCTAGACGAAGTTTAAAGTCCGATCGAACCCGGAAAACCCGATATACCCTAGTTTCTGGAAATTTTTCAAAACTGTGATTTTTTTCATATTAAAAATACCCAAAAAATTCAGCAGGGTATTTTAGGAATTACTGTGAAACCCGACCCCCTAAATCGTCCAAAGCGCCGCGTAACCGCGGCCAAACCCTGGTATTGGCGGCGGTTCCGCGGCAAGAAGGAAGGATTGAGGGATAGGGTTTGCACAGTAACCTCCGTAGCTAATTCCTGATTCTTCTGGGCATTTTTTAATTATACTCAAGTGTTGGGTTTTCTGGGGTGTATTAGGGACTCGTTGTTTCGATCGGATATTTTAACTTTGTTTAGTTTTTCCGGATAATTTTAGAAACTGTTAAAAAGTTCGAACGGATATCAATAACTCACTTTTTCCCCTGTCGGAAATTTTTTCAAAAGTTGGATTTTTTCTCGTGTTTAAGAATGTTCTAAGTCGTGCAAGTAACTCGGTGGACCCTCTAGAAGACAACAAACCTTATCTCGATTATGTGACCGTCTTGAACTGCCTTTTGAACCTTAGGGTTTGGGGCAGTACGGCGTGCCACATGTGAGGCGTTGGCTTGACCCTTCTACGGCTGGACCATTGGTACCGTGGCATGTGATGGATGTTTTTAAACTGATTTCAAGTGTTGAGATAAATTGGGGAAATCTTGAGTGTTTGATTATCCGATCGGAAAGTTTAACTTTGTCTATTTATCTGGAATGTGATACAATATTTGGAATCCACATGTGGTTATGAGATAACTAATTTGAATATTATAAACATAGCAGTTTAGTCTCAGATGATCGGTTGCCACGGAATTTTGATGTGATCAAAAGTCCGTCGCAATCACGTAGCGTACGCGGATACTCGCCGGGAAAACTTAATAGACAGCTACACCTCTTAGCCCCGACCAAGTGACTGTAGGAGAACCCCGTCGCCGAAAGCATCCGTTTGGATGCTCGCGACAGCTGTGTTCCGCCTTAGTGCACTTCGTCGACGGCATCTGGGGGTGCGGCCGTCTACTAAAGTTTGCGACGAGCATTCGATCAGTTTTTCGGGAATCTTGTTGAATTGCCCGACTTGATATTGAAAAGTGTTTTTGATAATGAGACTAAAATGCGGGGTTTATAATCGTTAGGCATGCGATGTCTAAGGAATTCATTTGGTTAGGCATGCCATGTCTAAGAAGGTTGCGGATTCCAACTGTTGTAGTTTTACACTTTCTTTTCTGTGACCGTAAGCGTAGTATGTGGTGTATCGCCGGCTTCGTTGCTATACATCAACGACAATCGGGATACGCATACTTTCTTACGTTGATGATATGAGATATTATGTGTTGCTGTGATATGTTATATTGGATCGTCGCGTTTGAATAGCCGGGGGTTTTCTGTGAGATGAGAGTTTTTTCTTTTTCATTCATGTAAAATTCATTTGTATGTAATATTCTTTTATTGGGGCACTTCCATGTTGCGGAAGATGTCACCGCTGTATATTATTTACTTTTCTGCATTAGGTAGACCCAAGGCGGGGAGCACAAGTAACCGGGTTCTAGGGTCCAGTGGGAGACCATCTCGAGGAGACGAGACCGGGTCTCCTAACCCTAGAATTGGCAGTGTTGCTTGCCGCTCTCGTAGGGGTCTAGGGATGTGGGTTTAGCTATTCATCGCGACCGTGGAATCCGTGTTTTATACAGGCTCGTATTGAAAACACGGACGTCCTAGTATATCCAATATTTCATATATGTTCTTCTGCTGCAATGTTCTGTGATGAGATCATATTACTGCCTGCGACGAATGTTTATATTATATATATGAGATATATGTTATATTGCAGATTTCGTTTTCAAAAGAGATGCTTGTGAAGCATAACAAAATGGGACTTCATTAATGAGATTAATGAAATAAAAGAAACCTAAAGATGTTGTAGAAACTTGTTTAAAAACCGGTAGCTCTAGTTCTTTCTTTGCATAGCGGTGTTCCTTGTAGAACATCCAGCACCTTATTCGATAAGGAAAGGACCGAGATCCCTTCACCGGGAGTGACTCCTTTAGCAATGACTGGTAGATGCTACAACCCTCGGTTTGTCTTTTGATTGCTTCTATAGTTTCTGCTTTGCATAGTGATATTTGTGAAATATCCTGCACCTTATTCGATGAGAAAAGGGCCGACGATCCCTTCACCGGGAGTGACCCCTTTAGCAAAACTAGAAAAGCCTAAAAAAAAACTCCATTTAAAATCACTCGATTCTACAACGATATCAAGTTCATTACGCAAAAGGTTTTCTTAAAAACCTGTCGTAGTCCTCCGTCATTTCAGATAAGTACTAGTTAGTATTCGTGCTACGTTTGTTGACTATATTAAGGCGTAGTGTGCGGTAGCTGATTAGTGCTTATCTGTATAAGCATATGATGCGATTGGATTAGGGTAGTCGTGCTACTTTGTTGACTATGTTAAGGGTCGTGTGGGTGGGTTTAATTCAATCGGGAAATGACGGGTTGAACTTGACTAGCACTTATGATTTGTTGACTATGTTAAGGTCATCTAGCTGCTAGGGGTAATATATTATTGGGAATTTCAAGTGTTGAAATTTGCAATAAGATTGCATACCTTCTATGAGATAGTTGGATCCCGATACCCGCTGCGAGTAAGAGTTACTCCTGGGAGAGTTTTACACATTACAATTAGCCGATCAAGTAGGTGTCTAAAAAGGTGTTAACGAGGTTAAGCCTCTGGGAAAACGAGGTTTACTTTAATTAGGTTCGTGCGAAAGCACGGGGGACCTCCCTCAAAGTACCGACACTGGCCTGGCTGAAAGATTGGCGAACTTGTAGCGTGTAATTAATCCCGGCTAGTCTTTCCTTTTATGGTTTGAAGGAAGATTTGATTAAAACAGTGGGAGACATCCTGATTAGATATATTAGATAACCAATCTAATCTTGCAAGAGCATACGCTGAGTGTTTTCTTCTCTCTCTCTCCAGGTAGCGACCATATCACGCCTTAATCAAGATAATAATACGGATATATTGACCGAACCCGCTTGTTATACTGAGCTGGGGAACGTTGGTCCCGGTCCAACTTATAATTGTTATAAGACAGAACAGGAAATTGGGGAATACCAGATTTCCCGTGCCGCCCAAACGAAGAAAGTGCATGTTGATGCATCATCTTCGGGTGTGTTCATTACAGAGAACTGTTTCTCAGTATCCTTTACGTCCTGGGTATGTGATACCAGATCAGGATCCCGCATATGTAATCTGTTACATGGGCTACAGATAGGTAGAGAACTGAGAATGGGTGATAAGTTTCATGAGACAGAAAACGGTGCAAGTGTTGCAGCCAAGTCTGTTGGTCACTGTCACCCTGTATTACCAGAATACATTGATTCTGAACGAATGTTATTAGATACCGAACCTGATATACAACATCATATCATTCTCTTTAGAAAGGATATAATTTTGTATTGTTGGATAATGTTTTGAATATTTCCTATATCAAGAGTTGATCAGTTCAGGCACGTTATCTAAAAGCATTGACGTTCTAAATCAAACTACAGTTCTTAGTATACAGAACACACACAAGAGGAATAGTTCAGAAATGAATGAATCCTTCTTGAGGTATTGTAGACTAGGTCATATCAATGCGACCAGACTAGCTGAAGTTACATTTAGATGTGTATTTAAATTAGTTTGAATTTACATCTTGTGAAACTTACCGGTCGTGTCACAAAGATAAGATGACCATAGCTCTGTTTATTGGAAACAGAGAAAGAGTTAGTGAACTCTAGGGATTGATACATGCTGATGTATGAAAGTCTCCTGTCTACACATGCCAAGACCGGTTCTTTGTACTTCATTACATTCTCTGATGATCTCTCAAGATTCAGACATATGTTTCTGCTGAAACACAAGTCCGAACCTTTTGAGATATTCACAGAATGTAAGTTAGAAGTAGGGAACCAAAATACGGGTGTAAGTATTATGTCCTTTGATGAGATCAAGGAAGAGAATACTTGAGCACGGAATTCCTGGACTATTCTAAAGGAGAATGAGATTCTCTCTCGGCATTACTCCTCCGTATACACCATAGCACGATGGTATATCGGGGCGGAGCAATAGCACCCTATTTGATATGGTGTGCTCTGTGATGAGTACTACTGAGTTTCCTATTTCCTTTTGGGAGTTATGCACTTGAGAAGCTGCATACCTATTGAATAGGGTTCAAATCAAATCAGTTGCCTACCACTTCATATGTGATATGGAAAGGGAAGAGCCCATATCTTAAGCTTATTAAGATTTGGGGTTGTCCGGCCTATGTCTAAAAGCAAAATCCGGACAAGTTCGAGGCAAGGTCTATTATGTAGAACTGGAATGGTTCCAGCTATACAAACTGCAGCTGATGATTTGGTAGAACCAAAGGATTCAATAGTTTCCAACGAACCTCAGCCTCTCCGCCGATCTAGCAGGGTTCCTCACCCACCTGAGAGATACTTCGATTTCTCTATGACAGTGGGAGAGAGGATTGCATCATGAGATGATGACCCAACTAGTTTCGAGCTGGCCATCAGGAGTGGGACTCTGTAAGAATGGCTGGATGCTTATCGATCTGAGATGGAATCCTTATACACCAACAAAGTATGGACTTTGGTTGCTCTATCTGAAGGGTTAAAACCCCATCAGGAGCGAGTATATCTTGAGAAGATTACTTGGTGTACATGGAAAAGTTGAGACTTTCAAAGCTATGCTTAAGTCCATCCAGATCCTACTTGCCACGGCTACATACCATGACTACGATATCTGGTGGTTGGGTGTCATGACTGCTTTTCTAAATGATATTTTAGAAAAGAGCGTCTATAAGTACACAGACAGTGGGAGCAGCGGAAACGTGTGCAAGATGTTTTATACGATAAAGCAGGCATCGCGGAGTTGGAACATCTGTTTTGATGTGGTAGTCAAAGAGTTTGACTTCATCAAAATGGTAGATGAACGTTGTATATACAAAAAGGTAGTAGGGAGTATGGTGGTGATCCTCGTAGAGTACGTGGATGACATACTCTTGATAGGGAAGGAGTTTCCTATGCTACGCTCGGTCAATCTCCGCTTATCACAAGGATTCTCCATATAGGATCAAAATGTTACCTCCTAAATCCTGGGTTTTTGGATCTATGAGATAGATCTAATTGGATGTTAGGATACTCACTAGTTGTAGTGAGATGGTATCAATCAATCCTGAGGAGAATCACTGGAAAGATTCCAGAGTGATAAGGACGACTGAATGTCAGTCGCAGGCATTGTCTACACCCTCAGTGGAGGGACGGTATGTTGGAAGAATTCTAGGCTAGATACCGTGACATACTAGACGATTAAAGGTAAGATACATCGTTACCAAGGATGCTACCAAAGAGGCAGTCTGGAAACATATTAGTTCATGAAATGAACTTCGTTCCTACCATTGTGTGACAATGGAGTTGTGGCTTCAGCCAAGGAACTACCGTCCCATCAGAAATCCAGATATAATTCTTAGGCAGTATCACCTGATCATGGAGATGGTTGATCTCCAGGGAAATCGAGGTTAGGAGAGTAGACACAGAGGAAAACAGCACGGATCCACTCACGAAGGCCTTTTTCCCAGTAGAGACTTTTCTGGGATGGTTGAGTATGAGATACTTCAACCACAGCTAATTGTTGGGTATGTGATACCACAACAGATGGCCCTAGTGCAAGTGGGAGATTGTTAGTTATATGTATGCCCTAGAGGCTATTACTGTACATACGATGTATATTGTAATGGATGCTTGGACATATATAGGGAGGAGTTTCTTGCTCGACATGATAGTATGCTATCTGGTTGTACTTTATCTTAACATGTACTCTAATTGTCTCTATATTACATGTTGATAAAGCCCTTAGGATATGTACTCAACTACTGGGACTATGATGAGATCATACTAGTGGGGCCACGGTAGTCGACGAGTACATCCTATAACTGTTCCTAGTCGAGGGTGTATCGAGACAGGGCATCGATACACCAGAGTAGACTAGCGTATACGCATCTTGACCCATATGATGGGCGATGGATGATCCCATATCCATCGGTGTTTGACATAAAGGATGGTGTACGGGTGCTCAGTGGAGACTGGGTACACTGGACGGACTCGCCGAGAACTCCCAGATGGTATTATACCATACGTCAGATGGCAGTTCTCCGGTGACACTGGTACAGAGTAGTCTGTTGACCCGAGATCGTCATAGAGTCTTGTGTGATTCCCACTGTGTTTTGATTTCCATCATACCACGTCTAAGAGGGCGTGCAAAAATGTGTCTTTTGGGTACAGTCCCGAATCACATGGAGGCAATGAGCGATAGGAGGGGATTCGTCTCTCCCGGTATAGGGAGTTGATGTTGTGCTGTGTTCGATTGGCCATAACCGGAAATCCCTGGCCAGGGTTGCTGAGACTTACTGGTAAGTGTTATCAGTAGTTTCTCGAACTGTTATAGACCTCATATCGACACGACTTATCAAGCTACTGGGGTCTGACGTTTACCACCCCTAGGCGAGATATGCAATATATCAGACGACGAGACCGGACTGTACGGGAGTGTTACTGTTTGGATTCACAGGAGAATATACAGGCTTGCTTGTTGATCTTCTGAGTGCTCAATACCTGCGTAGCTGTTATGTTTAGCTGACCGCTTACAGCTTGTGGGTGTTTGATATGATCATCACCTACTGCCGGCGTATTGACGATTCTTTAGAGTCCTACACAGAGGTTTCTTGGCTCAGGAAAAACGGAGTAGGAGCACATATGTGATATGTGTAGGACCGAGGATAATGCGGTATGTGATACCGTATTCTATTCTCGCGATATTTGATATCAGCCGCGTCATCGGATCAAGTGTTTATTCGATGAATCGGTACGGATAAATATTAGTCGGTTATATGCGATATAGTCGGATTGTCGGATCAAGTGTTGATTCGATAATTTAATGTATAATAATATATATGATATATTAAATTACATTAACTAATATTAGCTCACTAAAAGATTCTTTTTCTCACTCGGATAATACATTGATATATATGCGATATATGTTAATTGTATTATTTTATTTGGTTACAATAAATATTATATATGTGATATATAATATTGTAACACGATATGATAAATATTGCAACATGTTTAGTAGAGATTAAACAAGATTAGGGTTTGATTTGGGTTAATGCTTTCTAGATGATTCTAGAAGGTTTAGTTTTGTTTTGTGAAAGATATTTTGTTATGACTCATCCTTAACCTAACCCAAACCCTACACTCTTGGTTAAATCTCTACAATGGTTTGGTTAACCATGGTTGCATAATTCATCATTATCTTCTTTGCATTATTCATCACAAATGAGAATTCTATTATTGTTCATCTTCTTCTTCCTTCATTCTTTCATGAAAAAGCTTTCTTGATTTTCTTCAAGTGATGAATAAATGTGATAAAAAGATAAATAAAGAGAGAAAAATCCTACTTCATCATCCTCATCTTCCCTTGACATTTAGATGAGGGTGTTCACATCATTTCATGAGTGTTAGCTTGTGTTAATGAAACTTCAAGGTAGATCATCTTAGTATCGAAGATCGGAAGCAAAGGTTGCATCTTTCTCTTCATGGAACCTCTCGAGAGTCCGGAACCCGATGATCGCAGCGAAGGGACCACAACACGGAGCATATGAAGTGAAGGACCGGATCTACAAAGGTTGTAATCCCTCTCACTTAGTGTTAAAGTTGTTAACATGTTAGTTTTCGCCTAATCTCTAGTTTAAAGATCCGTATTCGGGTTGTTCGGCACGGCTAAATTTTTAATCGGGCATGGTTGATGCCTCGTAGACCCTTGTGCGCGTGCATAGAAACCCTACACTAATAGCGGTACAAGTCGTGTCGGAGTGTAGCCCAGAACACCCTGAGATAACACTAGAAACCTAACAGTATATCTCGCTTGCCCTGGCCAGGGACGACTATGTGTAATGGCTCTCCATGACATAGCGCGATATCAACCCCCAATACCGGGAGAGACAAATCATGTCTAACTGTCACTGCCTCCAAGTGCTTCGATACCGCACCCAACTACTACCTGTTTGCACGACTCCTTTGATCTGTGGTATGGTAGTAGTCAAGGTACAGTGGGAACACACTCGAGGCGAAGTGACAGTGTCAAGTCAGCGGACTAAGATGTACTTATGTCACCTGGGAACTGATAACGGACGATAGGTATAGTACCAACCAACAGTTCCCGATGAGTCCTGTCCAGTGTACTCGTAACCTAACGAGCATCCGCATACTATCTCAAGTACGACGTACTTACGGCTGTGGGACAGACCGTCTCCCCTGCTGGGATGAGAAGCGCATACGCTAGTCTACTCCGGAGTATCGATGCCCTGTCTCGTTAGTCCTACGACTAGGGACCTGTATAAGGATGTGCTTGTGGATTACCCCGCCCCCACGAGTGTGACTGCCATCACAACGCTAGTAATCAAGCAAAGATCCTAAGGGCTCTACTAATATATATAAGCAATATGCTAAAAGAAACACATGCACATATTGAAGTAGAAACAAACCAAGTAGCATACTACCATTTTGAGCAAGATTGTCTATACAACTGTGAATATCCCAAGCTTCCATTAAGTAATATACAAACAAGTATGATACAGTAATGGCCTCTAGGGCATATACACTAACAGTTTCGTAGTATAGACCGTGAATGCGTTATGATTATATATATGCATATATACGGATATGATATGAGTTGAGTTTACCTAGTAAGAAATGTTTAGATGACTTTGGGTTAGTATAGCGTACTTGTAAGATAGTGTTTCAGTTAGTTTCTTAGTCGCGAACCCTATAGGAGTGATTTGCGTACACGCGCACACACACACACACGCATACATTGTGTTTTCTAATGCGTATATGGGGATATGTATACACACACACACACATAGGTATGGGACTATGTGTGTGTGTGTGTATACGTATACATATACATGGATGATGAGAATAGTATACGTTATTTGGAGATGAGTCGATGAGATTGGGCATGATGCCACGAGATCGGTGATATGACATGGTTCGTATTATGATATACGACATGATTAGTATAGCGGGTCCATAGGCGATGTGTTTTCATACACACGCATATATATATGTAGATGGTATCAGTATGTACTGGACTTAGATCAGTACACCTAATACCGGATATGATGATAAGGATACCATATGAATGATGAGATAAATTTGATATCCAACCCGTACCCAGATTGGGATGCCGTACGATGGATTTACCGTACGAGCTATATATTGATGATAGATCTACACTCTTGACTCGAGGATATCATGTTATATATTGTATCGTATGTGATAGTATTGAGTCGGGATCACCGACTATATATATATATATATATATATATATATATATATATCGACTCGGACTTAGGTGGTTTTCCTTACCCTTTCGATTTGTCTATTAGTTTAGTCCTGTAGTTTACTTGTTGATGTTAGATTAGACTCGAGTCATACCTATTTCAAAACTAACGAATCGTGAGTATTTTTAAAGACAGGACAAGGGATTCTACGGATATTTCAAAGGACGTACCTTTTCTTAAAATCACCGTAGTCCCTATTTACTAAACACCACGATTCGTGTTATTTCAAATGTCAATACTATGTGACTCACATATTGATGTAGATTCTTTATTGTTGCGTGTATTATTCATTTTCCGCATAGTCTTTCTATTCGCATCGCATTGCATGTTTAAATGTGTTTATCGTCATATTAAACCCATGTTATCAGGATACCAGCACCATTACCGATGATGCGTATGTCTACGAACACTTACTTGCCCGCTCACACACATCATCATCGGTAATTGCCATGTCACGTACACTTTAGAGAATATTAATTCATTGATATCGCTTATTAGATGATAGTTTCGACATGATACTAGTGAGCCTGCTTTTATATGATAGCTTAGACATTGCATTTAGTTACTGCGTTATCTCATGCATGTATATCATATATTCATTTGCCATGCAATAATATGGGTCAGTCCGGATTGCCGGAGCCCAGTATTCATTATTTATTTACATCGTGATTTATGATTTCGGATTTCCATGAGATTGCTGGATTTGGAGAAACCGCAAGGATTTTATAAACCGATTATCATTTTAAAATGAAAGTTGCGGTTTTCTCATGATATGATTTGAGATATGTCCACCATGAGTTTTCTCGGCTCTTGAGCGATATCATACACCCGATTCGAGGAGGAGGAGGAACCGTCTGTGGGAGCATGGTGGACTCGGTGCAGTACCCCGGGGCAAGATGGACGTAGATGATGGCGTTGAGCCTGGCAGGGGAGCACTACTGACCGGTGATTTTATTGTGACTCGACGGATATCCGGATGATACCGATCGAAATATAGGCCAGTCCGGATAGCCAGAGCCTGAGGTTTTGAGATTTGATGATTTGGGACAGTCCGGATAGCCGGAGCCCTAGATATTGAGATTCGAGAATACGGGCCAGTCCGGATTGCCGGAGCCTGAGATATTGAGTTATATGTTTTGTGTCGATGCCTGACACTGATTTTATGTTGATTTCATTGATGATACCTCGATTTAATATATACAGAAATCTAACTATATAAAGAAAACAGTTTTCACATTCATGATGTATTCTGTTTTCATTTAATGCATTCATATCTCATATATATGATATGTTGCTATCTGAGGCACTGACACGAGCACATAGTTTTACACTTATGTATAGATGTCTACCCTTGCCACCTTATCATGCTTCAGACTTTATCATTTTGAGAATATATATTTTATGATCGTATTGACCTAGGATTGAGCCATACATACGATTTCTGCTCTGTGATGTTTTCTACTCACGAGTTAGCAACTCATCCCCGTTGTGCCACAGTTTCTTGCAGGTATTGCCATACAGGTTCGTTGCGGCTTTGCTGGCACACTGCTCCTTTTTGGGTGATTGTTTTGGTAGGTGGGTTCACTTGCATCGTGACCACCATTGTACCTTTTATTTATATTCAGTTGTATCTAGAAACTCCATCAACAAAACTTGTATATTTTTATAACCTTAGAAGGCCAGTTGTATATTCTTTCGACCTTAGAGTCGCGCGTTGTATTATTATGGTTTTCTTGATGATTTTGAGTTTCCTTTTGAGTTTTGATCCTCTCCCTTCGGCGTTGTATATTATATTGCTTGCGTGGTTATGACCGCCAATTAGCGAAAAGCTAGCTCCCGCTTGGGGATGCCTTTATTCACATTATGCATGTTGTACCCCTTTTGGGGCCAGTTTTTACAAAAGAAACTCTGCCAAAATTTTCAGAAAAGACTTGATGTTTTAAAATGTATACTTCGTCTTATGTTATTAAAACCACTCGCTTTAAAACATGTTTTCTTCGCTTCTTCTTTAAAATGGCTTAGATTTCTGGGATTTTTGGCTTACTTGAATTAGATGGGGTCCTATAAACTTCATATGATTCAAGTGCCAGTCACGTGCCATTTCAGATCGTGACAATGCGGGATCATCCATCGCCTCATATAGGGTCACAAAACGTACACCCTAGTCTACTCTGGAATATCAATTCCCTATCTCGATACTCCCTCGACTAGGAACAATTAAAGGATGTGCTTACGGACTACCGAAGCCCTACTAGTATGATCTGCATCATAGTCCTGGTAATCAAGCTAACATCCTTAGGGCTTTATCAACATGTATCAGAGAGAGACAGTATAATAATACTAGTATACATGTTAAGATAAAGAGCATCCAGATTGCATACTATCTTGTCGAGAAAGAAAGTCCACTCTATATATGTCCAAGCATCCACTATAATATACATTCATGTACAATAGTGGCCTCTAGGGCATACATATAACTAACAGTACATGGATGACATACTCTTGATAGGAAATGATGTTCCTATGCTACACTCGATGAAGCTCATCTTATCACATAAGTTCTCCATCAAAGATCTGGGTGTTGCCTCCTACATCCTGGGGATAAAGATCTATAGAGATAGATCTAAAAGGATGTTAGGATTGTCCCAATCCAGGTACATTGACACCATACTAAAAAGGTTTAGTATGGAAGATTCTAAGAACGGTAATTTACCCGCTTGTTCAGGAATCACTCTCTCCAAAGAGATGTTTCCCAAGACTGATTTAGAGAGGGCCCACATGAAAGGGATACCCTATGCTTCTGCAGTTGGGTCTATCATGTACGCGATGTTATGTACGAGACTAGATGCAGCTTATGCACTTAGTATAGTAAGCAGGTATCAATCAGATTCCGGGGAGAAACACTGGAGAGCTGTGAAGAACATTCTTAAGTACTTGAGAAGGACTTAAGAAATGTTCTTGGTGTATGGTAACGGTGAACTCCAAGTAAAGTCCTTTACCGATTCAAGCTTATAGAGTGATAAGTACGGCAGTAAGTCGTTCTTGGGTTTTGTCTTCACCATCAATAGAGGGGCGATATGTTGGAAGAGTTCCAAACAAGATACCGTGGCAGACTCGACGGTGGAGGCTGAATACATCACTGCCAACGATGTTGCCAAATAAGCTGTCTGGATGAAGAATTTCATAGTTGAACTCGGTGTAATTCCATCCATTGAGCATCCAATAACTTTGCATTATGATAACAATGGAGCTGTAGCTTTGGCCAAGGAACCCCGGTCCAATCAGCGATCCAGACATATTCTTAAGCGGTATCACCTGATCCGGGAGATAGTTGATCGCCGGGAGATCGAGATCAGGAGAGTTGATACGACGGACAGCACGGCGGATCCACTCATGAAGGCCCTTTCCCAGACGCAATTTGAGAGACTTTTAGGGTATTGGTTATGCGATACTACAACCGGCCTTAGTGTAAGTGGGAGATTGTTAGTCATATGTATATCATACTAGTGGCGCCAGAGTGGTCCATAAGTACATCCTTTAATAGTCCTAGTTGAGGGAGTATCGAAATAGGGTATCGATATTCCAGTGTAGACTAGTGTATACGTTTCTTGACCTTGTATGGGGTGATGGTTGATCCAATAACCATTGGTGTTTCACATCAGAGATTGTACACAGGTGCTCATTAAAGAATGCGTACACCGAACAGGACTCACCGAGAACTCCTAGATGGTACTATACCTATCGTCAGATAGCAGTTCTCTGGTTATGCTGGTACTGGTTAGTCTGTAAACCCGAGATTGTCATAGTGTCTTATGTGGTTCCCACTGTGCTTTGATTTCCTCCCTACCACGGCTCAAAGGAGTCGTGCAATCTGGTGGATTTTGTGTACAGTCCCGAGTCACATGGAGGCAATAAACGATAGGAAGGGTTTCTTCTCTCCCGGTATTGGGAGTTGATGTTGCGCTATACTCGATTTTCTTTAATAGCAAGTCCCTGGCCAGGGCTGATGAAATTTACTGGTAAGTGTTATCAGTAGTTTCTTGAACGGTTATAGGCCACACATCGGCATGACTTATCCAGTTACTGAGGTCTGACGATTCCACCCCAAGACTTGATATGCGACATATCAGACGAAGAGACCGGACTATACGGTAAGTGTTTCTTATAGGCTATGCGGGAGTTTGGACAAGCTTGCTTGTTGATATTCTATTCGCTCAATACCTAGGTAGCCGTTACACCCAACTTGTACAACTGACGGCTTGTGAGTAACTGATATGATCATTACCTACTGTTGGTGTATTGACAAGTCTTTAAAGTCCCATACAGAGGTTTCCTAGCTCAAGCGAAATGAAGTAGGGCACATATGGTGATGTATGCGGAAGCTTGATTAAATACGAGTATGTGATACCGTATTCTAATCAGACCATATATGATATCGGTTAGGTTATATGTGATATAATCGGGTTATTGAATCAAATGTGGATTCAATGATTTGTCATATGATATACATATAAATTATTTTAGTCGGTCATATATGATTTAGCCGGATTATTGAATCAAGTGTTGATTTAATAATTTGATATATATATATGTATATATATATATTTATATTTGATATATTAATATATATATCAACTAATATTAGCTCACTAATGATTTTCTTCTCTTGATTATTTATATATGATATATATATTATTTAATATATAATACACTATTGTGTCATGCTAGATGATACATAGAATATAGGTGTATGAGACTCACACTAAGGTTTAGATAATTGTGGTGATTTTATATTTAAAAGTAAAATAGAAATGGGTAGAATAATGAGTCATGGCTTGGATGCTTGGAGAAGAATTGAGAAGCCATGACTCATCCTCCCATTTTGTTTTACACTTAGATATTTATTCATCTCACACTTATCTTGAGCCCATGGTTGATTTTTTCATCACAAGATATTTTCTCTGACACCCAAGTTCTTCTTCTTCTTCTGGAAACCATTTTAGGGTTTTTCTTGAGTTGGAAAAAGCGAGAGGATATTTTTTCTAAAGTGAGCATAACTCCTACATCATCAACCTATACTATTCTAGCACTATAGTGTAGGTTGTTTGCTTCACTAATACCTTGATTAGTGAAGAGTTAGCTTGACCTAGAGAGGTTTCAAGGTGGATCATCTTCGGCTTCGAAGATCGCATAGCAAGTCCGTTCCTTTCGACAAGTGGAACAAAGAAGAGTTCTAAGGACCACTATATGGAGCATAGGGACTACTACTTGGAGCTATTGAAGTGAAGGACTTGGTCTACAAAGGTTGTAACCCTATTCACTTAGTGTAAATTTCTTTTACATGCCTAGAAAACCCTAATTCTCTAGTTCGATTCTAGGTTAGTATAGCTTAGACCACTAGATTTTTTAAAATTGCAAACTTGATGCCTTTGGAAACCTAGTAGTGGTGCTAAGACATACTTTCATTGGCCTCAAGCCTTGAATTACGATCTGGAGAAGGTGGGTCAACCTACTCCTGAAGAATAGGCGTACCGCTCTGATCAGTCCCCGTCTCAGACGAGCCTGTCCTGATCTTATCTTTAGCGGCAGCTCTCTGAGCCCTCATAGTCTTTGGAAGAATAGTGGCTGGAACAAGGAAACAGGATTCGATCAGAACATAGAAATCGAATCATAAGGATACATGGAATGAAGGAAGGAATTACAAGCAAATATGTCCTAAGGTCGTTTAGGCGCAGTACCGTGTCGTAAGTATGCCGCGGAACATACGCACGCTACGTCACTCTGCGTAAGCAATTTACTCCATCATACCAAGGGTCATCCAACACTCCGAAAGGTAAAACCTGGCTATGATACTAACTTTGTCACGTTCCAAATTAGAAACGCGACCGGCACTTAAATCACGCAACGTCTAAAAGCGTAACATAACTCAAGTAAGCCAAAACCCAAGAAATCTAAACCATGAAAAGATAGAGCCATAAAACATTAAAGCATTAGTTAAAAACATTTGAAATCTCAAGTTAAAATTTTAAAAAAGCTTAAATTAATTTTATTAAAAATTTCGGCAGGACCTCCTTTGTAAAAACTAGTCCCAAACGGGTACAGAACGTAGAATATATAAAAGCCATTCCCAAATGGGAGCAACTCATGCCTAAAGGTGGAACATAACTACAACAGGTTTATATACGACACTGTAGCAAAGACATAAGCAATAAGAAGTGAAAACGGCATAATAAGAGGTAAAACAACATCCCAGCAAGATATAAAACCCGGCTCATACAAGCGCGACAACCAGAGTCACTAATAATATACAAATATCGAATCTCTCAATTTCGTCTCTAAGTAAAATACATATAAGTGGTAGATGGAGAGTACTAGATACAAAATAAGATGAACAAGAGGAAATATATATGGATACTCGCACAAAAACCCACCTACAAAAGGTCACACACCCAACAGTTGCGGTATCCACTGAAAATGATGCAAATGAAAGCCCTACCGCGTCTACACTGAGGGTCAACCCTACAAAACACTGTGCCACAACGGGGGTGAGTTGCCAACTCATGAACAGTAAATTACATCGGATAGGTAATCATAAGCATGCACGAAAAGCGATAATCCGAAATATGCAATCTGATGGCATAAATATAGCAGTATGGATATGCAACAAAATCATGATCAAGGTACACCACTAGGGTACAACAACTACATGAAACAGTGCATGTTATAATAAATCCTGAGTGTAGGATAAAACAAAATCCTCATCAATGAATCATCATCAAAGAAATCCGGTGTCCATCAACGACACCCCAAATCCCAATATCTCAGGCGCTGTCACTCTGATCGGCCCTCATATCCATCTCATCTCATAACTCCGAAACGGTAACCTCCGGATATCCGTCAAGTTTCCATACAATCACAGGTAGATAGTACTCCTCCTTCCAGGCTCATCGTCGTCCCCACGATCTTCTTGCCCCGGGGTCATCACCGAGTCCACCATGTACCCGCAGACGATTCACCCAACTCCTCGAATCGGGTCTCGAAAACAAGCTCAGAATCGAGAAAAATCATGGTGGACGCCTCGAAATCACATCACGAGAAACCGCGTTTTTAAAATAATTTATAATTTCCTTTGAGATATATCCGCGGTTCTCTAATCCTGAAATCGTATGAAAACATTATCTCAATGCATATATCCATGAAGTACGATGTATGCAAACATAGAACAATAATGTGAGCATATCAAGGGAAAACTGCACTTTTAGATAAATCAAGTTCAAAAGGTATCTTGCGGTTTCCTAAATCCACGAAATTGAAATAAAACACTATATGAGAGTATATACGTGCCTATAGCAATGTATGTATGTATGTATGTATGTATGTATGCATGGATGTATGTACGTATGATGCAATTCATAGTGCGCAAAAGAACAAGAATCAATGTCTAACTGTTAATAATAATTAAAGCGGTACAATATATTTATCCATGGAAATTTCTATAGTGAGCGTGTCATGGAAATTATCAACGATGTGTATGTGTGGCATACAATTCGGTGCTCGTGCAACATGAACCGTTAGGAATAGTGCAATGTCCAATAATACTATGTCAATGTACAACAGGTAATAGGATGTGGAAAATAGTCCTCATGCACAATATATATATATATATATATATATATATATAAACATATGGGTATATCACTGAATCTAGCTCTCGGAGCTTAACGCCATACAAGCGATTCCCCCGTAGATGTTAAATCTACTCACCGGATGATCTCAAGCTAAGTGTATCCGATCACCTCCTTTCAATTCCTGGCTGCGTCCGAAGTCCCCGCCTGTGATCCTACACCACACAAAACCAATAATTAAGAAATTAGTAAACTTTCAAATCAAACATGGACACAAGCCAAACTAATGAATCGACTCCAGAAGCTACCAAGTGTTAGCTTAGCGGGCAAACGTGTGCAACGAAACCCTAAACCAAACCTATGGCTGCAAGCTACACTAAACACTTAACGGAAGTCGGAAAATCCGTATCGCACTATATCGAAATGCTATAATTAGCTAAACGGCCCCAGATTTCTCCTACAGATAATATAGGAAAAAAGTGTACCAAATACCATATATAATCTACAGAGATCTACCCACATAATCCCAAACACTCAGCCTTCTAGAAAACCGGCGGCGTCGGAGGAAATAGGTTTCTCGCCGGGCCTAAGGTAAGGGGAGGGACCGAGGTTTCTAGGGTATACTCATAGCTCCAATATCATGTTACTGTATTGTTAGATTTAATAGTAGACTAACGTAACAACAGCGGATTCACAGAGACTCAAAACTTAATAAAAAAACGATATTTAGCACTAAACTATAACTTTAAGGTATTAAACTGAAACTATATAACACAAAACCTTTCCTTAAGGCCTAAATAAAAATTAAGGATCATTACCCCACCACAACTTGGGAAAACCCTAGCTTTCCAAGCTCCAAGTCATCACAAGAAGGCTTAAGCAAGCTTAGTGAAGGGTTTAGTGAGGTTTGATGAAGTTTTAGGCTTAAGGTTAGTGAAGGAAAATAGAACAAGTGAAGAATTTTAGTGGAGAAGGAGAAGTAAATAAGAGAGAGTGAGGTGAAGAATTGAGAGAGTGAGAGGGTGAGAATGAGCCATTCCCTCTCTCTCTCTCTCTTCATTAAATGTCTCCCATGCTATGTTCCTTGCCATCATCATTCCTTCAATAATTGAACTCTTCTCTCTTTCTTTTATTTTTCCAAAAAAACCCTTTAATAATTAAAATAGATATAAATATATAGCATAGCATGAAAATGGTTAAGTGTGCCATGGCTAGTAAAGCATGGTTAACACCGCCTTAACCCTAAGATTAACATGCACATGTGTGAGCACGTAAAAAAATAAGTAAATAAAATATTAATTAATTATAATAAAATATGTGAAAATAATTATTGGTTAAATTTTATTAAAAACCCACATTAAAATACATAATTAACTCTAATCGCATTCTAAGGTGTCACACTGCTGCAAATCCAACCCTTCTCTAGTAATTCAGCGACCTGGTACTACACTTATTCTAATTCCAATGGTGCCATCGGATAATACGCCTTTGAAATCGGCGCTACTCCAGAAACAAGATCAATCGCGAACTCCACATCTCGGTTTGGTAAACCAGTGATGTTCTTGAACACATCCATGAAATCTCGAACTGCTATCAGCGCTTCATCTGCAACTTGTTTACGAACTTAACTTTTTAGTAAACGGTTTCCTTCATCATGAATTTTGAAGTTTGTTCTAAGACTTGTAGGTTATTAGCCCACCACTCTTCCGCTGCGCTACTCTTATAATTTGAGACGGCTTCGTCAAAACTCCTCAAAACATCTTACATCTGAACGGTCTTGAAGCAATCCATACAACTGCAATCAAAAGCTTCTTCTGTATTTCTCCTTGTTCTTCAAAACACAAATGGATTGGTTTGAAAGATACAGCGTGGTTGTTGGATTCAAGCATGCGATAAAACATAAACTGGTAAGCAATGAAACCGAGAGGAACAAGGTAATATAACGACCATAAGCCAAGAAAAGGAATCAAAATAGGACTCCAAGTTACTTAAATAGATTACCGCACTGTAACCATACCGCGGTACATAGTTACAGTCATGACCCGAATGTGTGGAACGTGACTGGCACTTAAATCACGCGACGCCTAGAGGCGTAACGTAATCTTGTAAGCCAAAACCCAGAATTCTAAACCGTTTAATGAAATAGAGTGAAGAAATACTTATTTTAAAAAGGCGATTTACAAAATAGAGTTACATCAAATCCATTTTAAAAGCATCAATTTTTTCTGAAAATTTCGGCAGAGTTTCCTTTGTCAAAACTGGCCCCAAAACGGGTACAAAACATGAATATATATAAGTAATGAATAAAGGCATCCCCAAGCGGGAGCTAGCTCTTCGAAGAAAGGCGGAACATAACCACATGCAAGATATAACATAATAATATGAAAAACCATATAAAAAGAAAGAAATAAGAAAGCATAAAATTCGGCTCACACGAGCTTGACACAAGATAACAAATAATCCAAGTCTCACTGTCCAGTCTCTAGGTCATATATACAAATGGTAGAAATGGTAGATGGAGTGTACTAGATACAAGAGTAAATAAACATGATGGGTAACAAAAGAATCCTCGAGAAAACCCACCTACAAGAAAAACCGCAAGTCGAAGCAAAAGGAAGCAGGAGAAGAAGTGCGCCCGCCGCTACTATGCTGACAGGTTAGTCCTGCAAGACACAGTGGAACAACGGGGGTGAGTTGCCAACTCGTAACTAGTAAGTAATATATAATAAGGCTATCGCAAGCATGCACGCAAATGCGTCACAACCTATGTATAGAACAATGATGCTATGCATTACTATGAATGCGACATGAATGAATGATCAAGCACTAAATCTGGATATATATCTGATATGAGAAAAATCTGTGTTCTTATCTTAGTAAAACTTTTGTATAATAAAACTGGGGTATCATCAAATGAAATCGACAGAAAACCGTGTCAAATATCGACACCATATAAATAAATCAAATCTCGGTAGCCGTCTCTCAGATCGGCCATCAAATCTGTCAAATCACACGACTCTGGTCGGTATCCTCCGGATGATAGCCGGGTCAATAATCACCGATAGGTAGTGCTCCCCTTCCAGGCTCAGCGTCTCTCTATACGACCTTCTTGCCCCACGGTACCTCACCGGGTCTACCATGTACCCGCAGACGGTGCATCCCCCTCCTCGAATCGGGTATGTTTATACACATGGCTCAAGAACCAAGAAAACTCATGGTGGACGCCAAACACATCATATCACGATAACACCGCAATTTCTATTTAAAAATTATTATATGTTTATGAAATTCCCTTGCGGTTTTCCCTAAATCCAGGAATCTCATGAATACGGAAATCTCTAAGAAAATCACAATATATGCATATATGAATAACGATGGATACCTATGATAAAAATGTTATGCAATGTGAGGTATGACAAGGAGACTATATATGAATGATGATGCAATGAAGTATATGACTAGAAAGATATATGTCCATCCTGATGCAATGGAATATACGACTAGAGGACTACATATCATACATGACGCAATGCACAGATACCGAATATTTAAGCAAGTTCTAAAGTGTTCGTGACATAGCAATTACCAATGGCGTGTGTGTTTATATAGAATAGTGCACGTGCGGCATGAACCATTAGTAATAGTGCAAGTGTCCTAGGTAATAATATCGATGTATATGAAAATGCAATGCTACATGAACATGACATACGCATGTGAACACAATAATTATAACTAAATTCTAACTATCGGGCGCTTTACGCCATCCAAGTGATTTCCCTATAGATGTATACATCTACTCACCGGAACATCTCGGCTAATCGACTCCGACCACTGCCTTGCGTTTCCTTGCCGCATATGACGTCTTCGCAACCGGTCCTAGAATCAAACAGAGTATAATACATGAGGTGAGAAATCCGATGTAATCCGAAGACAAGGACTCTACGAAAGAACTAGCACATGACAAGCTAAACACATGAAAACTAGACGCGCTAAACGCGAGCGACAACGTCTGAGACCACTCCTAAGGGCTGTTATCCACAACAAATGCCAAAACTAGACTCGAAACATACGTATCTTATTTTAACAAAACGTTGAATATATGGTAAAACAGTTCCAGATTTTGATATGGGTGCAACTAGGGAAAATTGCACACACCAGAGATCCAAACTATACAGCAGACAGCTCCCAACCAAAACTCCACACATAAGACCCTAATCTGGCCGCAATTTTCTTCCAGAAAGCATAAATCTATAGCCCAGGGTTAGTGTTAGGGGCTCGGGCTTCATGGGCATAATTCTAGTCTTATAAGCATCTCACGGTAATTTCAACTTTATTCTGTAACCATGTGCTTAAAAGCAGATCACAAAAGAACACTAATTTTTACTAAAAATGGTAATTAGACACTAATTTTAAACTTCATGGTATTTTAGTGCAAATTGGAGGATTAGCAAGACTATTAGCCACTAACTGTTAGTTATATGTATGCCCTAGAGGCCATTACTGTACATAGGATGTATATTGTAGTGGATGCTGGGACATATATAGGGAGGACTTTCTTGCTCGACATGATAGTATGTTATCTGGTTACTCTTTACCTTAACGTGTACACTGATTGTCTCTCTGTTACATGTTGGTAAAGCCCTCAGGATGTGTACTTGACTACCTGGACTGTGATGCGGATCATACTAGTGGGGACATGGTAGTCCATAAGTACATCCTTCAAAGTCCCTAGTCGTGGGTGTATCGAGACGGGGCATCGATATACAAGAGTAGACTAGCGTGTACCTTCTCGACCCATACAGATGGGCGATGGATGATCCCATATCCATCGGTGTTTGACATCAGAGATGATATACGGGTGCTCAGTAGAGACTGGGTACACTGGACGGACTCGCCGAGAACTCCCAGATGGTATTATACCTCACGTCAGATGGCAGTTCTCTGGTGACACTGGTACAGAGTAGTCTGTTGACCCGAGATCGTCGTAGAGTCTTGTGTAGTTCCCACTGTGCTTTGATTTCCATCTTACCACGTCCAAGAGGGCGTGCAAAACGGTGGTTTTTGGGTACAGTCCCGAGTCACATGGAGGCAATGAGCGATAGGAGGGGATTCGTCTCTCCCGGTATAGGGAGTTGATGTTGCGCTGTGTTCGATTGGCTATAACAGGAAATCCCTGGCCAGGGTTGCTAAGATTTACTGGTAAGTGTTACCAGTAGTTTCTCGAATTGTTATAGACCTTATATCGACACGACTTATCGAGCTATTGGGGTCTGACGTTTACCACCCCTAGGCAAGATATGCGACATATCAGACGATCAGACCGGACTGTACGGTAGTGTTACTGGTTGGATTCACTGGAGTGTGAGCGGGCTTGCTCGTCGATCTTCTGATCGCTCAATACCCGGGTGGCCGTTACGTTTAGCAGACCGCTTGCGGCTTGTGGGTGTTTGATATGATTATCACCTGCTGCCGGCGTATTGACGTGTCTTTAGAGTCCTACACAGAGGTTTCCTGGCTCAAGCGAAACGAAATAGGAGCGCATATGAGATATGTACGGGACCGAGAATAATGCGTGTATGTGATACCGTATTTCATTCTCGCGATGAATGTATCGAATGGTTGTATGCGATATAACTTAGTTATCGATTCAAGCGTTGATTCGATAAGCCGATACATTATATACTAGTCGGTTGTGTGCGACATGACCGGATCATTGAATCAAGTGTTGATTTAATGATTTAATGCATAATTATATATTTGATATATTACTTTGCACTAACTAGTATTGGTTAACTTTAAATGGATTTTCTCACTCGGGATGTGCACATTGTATATGTGATATACTTTTGTACACATGATTGTATCATGTTTGATGATACATGTTTACTTGGTTAAGTGTAAAGAATTAAACCATGGTTAAACATATAATTAGGGTTTTATTTTTCCATTACTTATTTATTCATTTATTTATTTGTTTATACATTTTGGAAAATAAATGGAAAAGAGAAAAGAATGGTGGCTTTATTTGTTGTTTAGTTGAAGCTTCATGAAGCTTTGACTTAGTCCACCATTCTTATCTCATCCTTAACCCTAACCATTACTTTAACCTTGGTCAATTCTCTACACATAACCATAGTTAGAATTATGATAAGAATTGATTTTCTATTCTATTCTAAAAAAACTTATCATAACATTTCTTCTTCTTCTTCTTCCTTGAACTCAAGAAGAAAACCTTGACTTCATCAATGGTGGATTGATGAAATGAGTAAGAAATCCAATTCTAAAGTCTACCCACTTCCTATTTCTTCATCCTCTACCTCTTGCCAAGTAGTAGAGTGTGTTTCCTTCACAAGTTTTTGGACTTGGTGAAGTTGGAGCTTGATCTAGCGATGCCTCGACGTAGATCATCTTCCGCATGGACATCGACGACCTAGCTCGCCTATTCTCCGATGAACGCTAGAGCCCGGGAATTCACTAGGACAGCGAGGGGACTTCGTTGCGGAGCTATGGAGGTGGAGCACCGGATCTACAAAGGTTGTATTTCCGTTTCTTTATAGTTAAAGTTGTTAACTAGTTATCTTTTCGCCTAGATTTCTAGCCGACGATCCGTTGTCTAGGGTTTCTCGGCACCGTGATTTTTGAAACGGGCATGGTTGATGCCTTGTGAGACCCCTAGAGAGTGCCTAGGAACCCTACATTGGTATCAGAGCCTAGCTGGAGCCTTAGGCGAAGTCTAGACTGATTTTGAAGTCCGATCGAACCAAAACCCGACCCCAAAATAGCTCTCTGGACTTTTTCTAAAAACTGGGTTTTTTCCAGATTAAAAATGCTTAAAAAATTCAGCAGGGAATTATAAGAATTACGGTACAATTTTTTTCCCATGAACAGTAAAGACCGCGGCGGAAGCGCGGCAGAAGCCTGCCTTCTGCGGCGGTTCCGCCGCACCTTGATGAAATCATCCTCGTATGTTTGCACAGTAACTCTTATTATATTATGCTGGATTTTCTGGGTAGTTTTTAAATTTTATTCAAGAGTTGAATTTTCTGGAGTTGTTTTGGGGATTCGGTGTTTCAATCGGGGTATCAAATTTTGTCTTTTTGGCTTTCCGGATAATTTTACAATATGTTAAAAAGTTCGACCGGATATAAATACCCAATTTTTCCCCTGTCGGGAAATTTCCAAGTGTTGGATTTTTCCGTAGTTTAACGACGTTCTAAGTAGTGCAAGTAACGCGATGGACTCTCTAGAAGACAACAAACCTTAACTCGATTATGTGACCGTCTTGAACTACCCTTTGAACCTTAGGGTTTGGGGCAGTATGGCGTGCCATATGTGAGGCGTTGGCTTGACCCTTCTACGGCTGGACCGTTGGTACTGAGGCACGAACTGAATGTCGTTAGACTTATTTCATGTGTTGAGCTGTATCGGGAAAACTTGGGTGTTCGATTGTTCGATCGGAAAGTTTAACATTTTCTAATTATCTGGAATGTGATACAATAATTGGAATTCACATGGAGTTATGAGATAACTGAATGAATGTTATAAACACAGCACTTTCGTCTCACTTGATCGGTTGCCACGGAATTTTGAAGTGATCAAAAGTCCGTCGCAATCACGTAGCGTACGCGGATACTCGCCGGATAAACTTAATGGACAGCCTCACTCCATAGCCCTGACCAAGTGACAGTAGGAGAACCCCATCGCCGAAAGCATCCGTTCGGGTGCTCGCGGCAGCGGTGTTCCGCCTTGGTGCACTTTGTCGACGGTATCGGGGGTGCGGCCGCCTACTAAAGTTTGCGACGATCATTCGATCAGGATGTCGGGAATCCTGTTGAATTCCCCGACTTGACATTGAAAAGTGTTTTCGATAACGAGACTAAAATGCGGGGTTTATAATTGTTAGGCATGAGATGTCTAAGTAATTCATTTGATTAGGCATGTGATGTCTAAAGAGATTGCGGATTCCAACTGTTGTAGTTTTACACTTTCTTTTCTGTGATCGTAAGTGTAATATGTGATATCGCCGTTTTCGTTGCTATATGCCAACGACAATTGGGATGCGCATATTTACTTACGTTGATGACATGTGATGTTATGTGTTGCTGGATATGTTATATTGGATCGTCGTGTTTGAATAGCCGGGGGTTTTTATGTGAGATGAGTGTTTTTCATTTTCATTCATGTAAAAACTTGTATGTAATATTCTTTTATTGGGATGCTTCCAGGTTGCGGAAGTAGTCATCTTTTGTATATTATTTACTTTTCTGCACTAGGATAGACCCAAGGAGGAGGGCACAAGTAACCGGGTTCTGGGGTCCAGTGGGAGACCAACTCGAGGAGTCGAGTCCGGGTCTCCTAACTCTAGAATTGGTAGGGTTGCTTGCCGCTCTCGTAGGGGTCTAGGGGTATGGATTTGGCCATTCATCACAACCGTGGAATCCATGTTTTTTACTGGCTCGTATTGAAAACACGGACGTCCTAGTATATCCAATATTTCATATGTTTCTTCTGCTGCGATATCTGTGATGTGATCATGTGATGTTCTGTGATAGATACAGTATATAGTATATATGATATATTATATAGACGTTACTTATGTTTTACACCCGCGCTAGCCCTGCCCCGCTCTGTCGTTAGTTACCTAACCTAACGGTGCACGAGGGGACATCGAGGCGAATGCGGATGGCATAAGTGTACGTCGTATTTATCTGTGATGTTTAGGTACTTAAATGATGGGACTTCATTAATGTGATTAATGAAATAAAAAGAAACCTAAGATGTTGTAGAATTGAATTTCAAAATAAAACAGGTAGCTACAGTTCTTGCTTTGCACAGCGGTATATATGATATATCCTGCACCTTATTCGATAAGGAAAGGACCGAGATCCCTTCACCGGGAGTGACTCCTTTAGCAATAACTGGCAGATGATACACCCTCGGTTTGGTTTTTGATTGCTTTTAAGTGTTTTTGCTTTGCACAGTGATATATATGATATATCCCGCACCTCATTCGACGAGGAAAGGACCGACGATTCCTTCACCGGGAGTGACTCCTTTAGCAAAACAAGAAAAGCCTCAAAAGCACTCCATTTTAAAATTCATTCGATCCTACAACGATATCAAGTTCATTACGCAATAGGTTTTCATAAAAACCTGTCGTAGCCCTCCGTCATTTCAGATAAGTGTTGTTTAGTATTCGTGCTGCGTTTGTTGGCCTCCGTCAAGGCGCAGTGTGCGGTAGCTAACCAGTATTTATCTGCTTATGCATATGATGCAGATTGAGTTAGGGTAGTCATGCGACCTTGTTGGCCTCCGTCAAGGGTCGTGCGGGTGGGTTTGATTCGATCAAGAAATGACGGGTTGAACTTGACTAGTAGCCTATGGTTTGT
This sequence comes from Agapanthus africanus, assembly GCA_030015575.1. NCBI lineage: Eukaryota > Viridiplantae > Streptophyta > Magnoliopsida > Asparagales > Amaryllidaceae > Agapanthus > Agapanthus africanus. The sequence goes on along the minus strand of JASDDO010000016.1, from coordinate 126,737,269 downwards.
TGTCCTCCGTCAAGGTCATAGGGTGCTAGGGGCAAAATATTATCGGGAATTTCAAGTGTTGAAATTTGCAATGAGATTGCATACCTTCTATGAGATAGTTGGATCCCGATACCCGCTGCGAGTAAGAGTTACTCCTGGGAGAGTTTTATACATTACAATTAGCCGATCAAGTAGGTGTCTAGGAAGGTGTCAACGGGGTTACGCCTCTGGGAAAACGAGGTTTACATTAATTAGGTTCGTGCGAAAGCACGGGGGACCTCCCTCAAAGTACCGACACTGGCCTGGCTGAAAGATTGGCGAACTTGTAGTGTGTAATTAATCCCGGCTAGTCTTTCCTTTTAGGGTTTGAAGGAAGATTTGATAAAAAGCAGTGGGAGCCATCCTGATTAGATAAAATAAAAACCAATCTATTCTTGCAAGAGCGCACGCTGAGTGTTTTCTTCTCTCTCTCTCCTGGTAGCGACCATGTCACGCCTTAATCAAGATAATAATACGGATTATTGACCGAACCTGCTTGTTATACTGAGCTGGGGAACGTTGGTCCCGCTCCAACTTATAATTGTTATAAGACAGAGCAGGAGATTGGGGAATACCAGATTTCCCGTGCCGCCCAAACGAAGAGAGTGCATGTTGATGCATCATCTTCGGGTGTGTTCATTACAAAGAACTGTTTCTCAGTATCCTTCGAATCCTGGGTATATGATACCGGATCAGGATCCCAGATATGTAATATGTTACATAGGGCTACAAAAGGGTAGAAAAACTGAGAACGGGTGATAAGTTTCATGAGGCAGAAAACGGGGCAAGAGTTGCAGCCAAGTCTGTCGGTCACTGTCACCCTGTATTACCAATACATTGATTCTGAACGAATGTTATTAGATACCGAACCTGATATACAAAATCATATCACTCTCTTTATTAGTAAAGAAATGATAAAATTTTGTATTGTTGGATAATGTTTTGAACATTTCCTATATCAAAAGTTGATCGGTTCAGGCACGTTATCTAAAAGCATTAATGTTCTAAATCAAACCACAGTTCTTAGTATACAGAACACACACAAGAGGAAGAGTTCAGAAATGAACGGATCCTTCTTGAGGTATTGTAGACTAGGTCATATCAATGCGACCCGACTAGCTGAAGTTACATTTAGATGCATATTTAAATCAGTTTGAATTTGCATCTTATGAAACTTTCCAGTCATGTCACAGAGATAAGATGACCATAGCTCCGTTTACTGGAAATAGAGAAAGAGTTAATGAACTCTTGGGACTGATACATGATGATGTATGTAAGGTCTCCTGTCTACACATGCCAGGACTGATTCTTTGTACTTCATTACATTCTCTGATAATCTCTCGAGATTCAGACATATGTTCCTGTTGAAACACAAGTCCGAACCTTTTGAGATATTCACAGAATATAAGCTAGAAGTAGAGAACCAAAGTACGGGTAAAAGTATTATGTCCTTTGATGAGATTAAGGAGGAGAATACTTATGCATGGAATTCCTGGACTATTCTAAAGGAGAATGAGATTCTCTCTCAGCATTACTCCTCCGTATACACCATAGCACGATGGTATATCGGGGCGGAGCATAAACACCCTATATGATAAGGTGTGCTCTATGATGAGTACTACTGGGTTACCTATTTCCTTATGGGAGTTATGCACTTGAGAAGATGTATACCTATTGAATAGGGTTCAAATCAAATCAGTTGCCTACCACTCCATATGAGATATGGTATGGGAAGAGCCCATGTCTTAAGTTAGTTAAGATTTGGGGTTGTCCGGCCTATGTCTAAAAGCAAAATCTGGACAAGCTCGAGGCAAGGTCTGTAATGTAGAACTGGAAAGGTTCCAGCTATACAGACTACAGCAGATGATTTGGTAGAACCGAAGGATTCAGTAGATTCCAACAAACCTCAGCCTCTCCGCCGATCTAGTAGGGTTCCTCACCCACCTGAGAGATACTTCTGTTTCTCTATGACAGTGGGAGCGAGGATTACATCATGAGATGATGACCCAACTAGTTTCGAGCTGGCCATCAAGAGTAAGACTCTGTAAGAATGGCTGGATGCTTAGTGATCTGAGATGGAATCCATGTACACCAACAAAGTATGGACTTTGGTTGCTATATCTGAAGGGTTAAATCCCCATCAGGAGCAAGTATATCTTGAGAAGATTACTTGGTGTAAATGAAAAAGTTGAGACTTTCAGAGCTAGACTTGTTAAAGGTTTTCGTCATTGACCAAGCGTAGATAATGATGAAACCTTTTCCAGTACCTATGCTTAAGTCCATCCAGATCCTACTTGCCACGGCTACATACCATGACTACGATATCTGGTGGTTGGGTGTCATGACAGCTCTTCTAAAATGATGATTTGGAAGAGAGCCTCTATAAGTACACAGCCAGAGGGCTTCATAGACAGTGGGAGCAGCGGAAACGTGTGCAAGATGTTTTATGTGATGAAGCAGGCATCGCGGAGTTGGAACATCTGTTTTGATGAATTAGTCAAAGAAGTTGACATCATCATAATGGTAGATGAACCTTGTATGAACAAAAAGGTAGTAGGGAGTATGGTGACGATCCTCGTAGAGTATGTGGATGACATACTCTTGATAGGGAAGTAGTTTCCTATGCTACGCTCGATCAATCATCATTATCACAAAGATTCTAGAAATAGGATCAAAGTGATACCTACAAAATCCTGGATTTTGGATCTATGAGATAGATCTAATTGGATGTTAGGAATCTCACTAGCTGTAGTGAGATGGCATCTGTTGATCCTGGGGAGAATCACTGGAAGTGTTCCAGGGTGATAAAGACGACTGAATGTCAGTCGCAGGCATTGTCTTTACCCTCAATCGAGGGACGGTATGTTGGAAGAGTTCCAAGCTAGATACCGTGACATACTAGACGATAAAGGCTGGATACATCGCTACTTAAGATGCTACCAAAGAGGAAGTTTGGGTGTATACTAGTTCATGAGATGAACTACGTTCCAACCATTGTGAGACAATGGAGTTGTGGCTTATGCCAAGGAACGCCGGTCCCATCAGTGATCCAGACTTATTCTAAGGCAGTATCGCCTGATTATGGAGATGGTTGATCTCCATGGTGATCGAGGATAGGAGAGTAGACTCAGAGGATAACACTGCGGATCCACTCACGAAGGCCTATTCCCAGAGAGAGACTTTTGGGATGGTTGAGTATGAGATACTTCGACCACTGCTACAGATGGCCCTAATGCAAGTGGGAAATTGTTAGTTATATGTATGCCCTAGAGGCCATTACTGTACATAGGATGTATATTGTAGTGGATGCTGGGACATATATAGGGAGGACTTTCTTGCTCGACATGATAGTAAGCTATCTGGTTGCTCTTTACCTTAACGTGTACACTGATTGTCTCTCTGTTACATGTTGGTAAAGCCCTTAGGATGTGTACTTGACTACCTGGACTGTGATGCGGATCATACTAGTGGGGACATGGTAGTCCATAAGTACATCCTTCAAAGTCCCTAGTCGTGGGTGTATCGAGACGGGGCATCGATATACCAGAGTAGACTAGCGTGTACCATCTCGACCCATACAGATGGGCGATGGATGATCCCATATCCATCGGTGTTTGACATCAGAGATGATATACGGGTGCTCAGTAGAGACTGGGTACACTGGACGGACTCGCCGAGAACTCCCAGATGGTATTATACCTTACGTCAAATGGCAGTTCTCTGGTAACACTGGTACAGAGTAGTCTGTTGACCCGAGATCGTCATAGAGTCTTGTGTGGTTGCCACTGTGCTTTGATTTCCATCTTACCACGTCCAAGAGGGCGTGCAAAACGGTGGTTTTTAGGTACAGTCCCGAGTCATATGGAGGCAATGAGTGATAGGAGGGGATTCTTCTCTCTCGGTATAGGGAGTTGATGTTGCGCTGTGTTCGATTGGCTATAACAGGAAATCCCTGGCCAGGGTTGCTGAGATTTACTGGTAAGTGTTACCAGTAGTTTCTCGAATTGTTATAGACCTCATATCCACACGACTTATCGAGCTATTGGGGTCTGACGTTTACCACCCCTAGGCAAGATATGCGACATATCAGACGATCAGACTGGACTGTACGGTAGTGTTACTGGTTGGATTCACTTGAGTGTGAGCGGGCTTGCTCGTCGATCTTCTGATCGCTCAATACCCGGGTGGCCGTTACGTTTAGCAGACCGCTTGCGGCTTGTGGGTGTTTGATATGATCATCACCTGCTGCCGGCGTATTGACGAGTCTTTAGAGTCCTACACAGAGGTTTCCTGGCTCAAGCGAAACGAAATAGGAGCGCATATGAGATATGTGCGGGACCGAGAATAATGCGTGTATGTGATACCGTATTTCATTCTCGCGATGAATGTATCGAATGGTTGTATGCGATATAACCTAGTTATCGATTCAAGCGTTGATTCGATAAGCCGATACATTATATACTAGTCGGTTGTGTGCGACATGACCGGATCATTGAATCAAGTGTTGATTTACTGATTTAATGCATAATTATATATTTGATATATTACTTTGCACTAACTAGTATTGGTTCACTTTAAATGGATTTTCTCACTCGGGATGTGCACATTGTATATGTGATATACTTTTGTACACATGATTGTATCATGTTTGATGATACATGTTTACTTGGTTAAGTGTAAAGAATTAAACCATGGTTAAACATATAATTAGGGTTTTATTTTTCCATTACTTATTTATTCATTTATTTATTTGTTTATACATTTTGGAAAATAAATGGAAAAGAGAAAATAATGGTGGCTTTATTTGTTGTTTAGTTGAAGCTTCATGAAGCTTTGACTTAGTCCACCATTCTTATCTCATCCTTAACCCTAACCATTACTTTAACGTTGGTCAATTCTCTACACATAACCATAGTTAGAATTATGATAAGAATTTATTTTCTATTCTATTCTAAAAAAACTTATCATAACATTTCTTCTTCTTCTTCCTTGAACTCAAGAAGAAAACCTTGACTTCATCAATGGTGGATTGATGAAATGAGTGAGAAATCCAATTCTAAAGTCTACCCACTTCCTATTTCTTCATCCTCTACCTCTTGCCAAGTAGTAGAGTGTGTTTCCTTCACAAGTTTTTGGACTTGGTGAAGTTGGAGCTTGATCTAGCGATGCCTCGACGTAGATCATCTTCGGCATGGACATCGACGACCTAGCTCGCCTATTCTCCGATGAAGCCGACGCTAGAGCTCGGGAATTCACTAGGATTGCGAGGGGACTTCGTTGCGGAGCTATGGAGGTGGAGCACCGGATCTACAAAGGTTGTATTTCCGTTTCTTTATAGTTAAAGTTGTTAACTAGTTATCTTTTCGCCTAGATTTCTAGCCGACGATCCGTTGTCTAGGGTTTCTCGGCACCGTGATTTTTGAAACGGGCATGGTTGATGCCTTGTGAGACCCCTAGAGAGTGCCTAGGAACCCTACACTAACTACACTTAATTACCCTAATGAGTCATTAAAACCCTAAACTTGAACTAACCCTCTCATTAAAAACCCTAATCATGATTTAAACACTACCCTATGAACTAATTTAGATTAATTAAAGCAAGTATTAGTAAAACAAGAAGGAAACTTGGTTTCATACCTCAAAAGATTTGGAAGAAACCCACACTTGAGAAGATAGCCACACAATGTGAAGACTTGTTTCAACAAAACCCTTAAAAAGATTTGAAAATGAGATTTTTGTGATGATTTTTCGAAGGATTTGTGGTAATTTTTTAGGGTTTTTAGTGAGGTAGAGGGTGAGGTTTTTGGCAAAGGAGAAGGAAGATATGAGGAGATGGGGAAAATTCTAGAGAGTGAGAGAATTCATTGCCATGGCTCACCCTCTTTCTTCATAAATGCACCGTGCCACATTTTATTTTTCTTTTCATTTTTCTTTTCCACAAAATTCTAGAACCCTCTTTGCTTTAATTGAAAGGAAAATGCTAACAAAATGTGCTAGCCATGAAAAACTTGTGTGTTGTGTGTCATGGTTGCAATAACTTGCATTAACCAATGCTAATATATGATTAACACTAGATTAGTGTGTGTGCGCGCGCGCATGTTTAAAATAATTTTAAATAATTAGTAAATTAAGAAATAATTAAGTAACAAGTAGTTAAATAAATACTAATTAAATACTAAATAAATAATTAATTACATAAGTAAATAAGAATATATTTGTCGATTATGGAAAAATAATTATAACTAGGTTTATAGAAAACACTTGTTATCACAAATTAATATACAATTATCCTAAACGATTTTTAAAGCGTTACAATCTTCCCCCTTAAAAAAATTCGGACCCCTAATTTAAAAATCTAACTACGCGTACTTTTGATGAGATGGGGAAATTTCTTCCGCATCTCGTCCTCGGCTTCCCTGGTGACCTCTTCGCTTTTCGGGCCACGCCAAAGAACCTTTACGGACGATAAGACCTTTGACCTCAGTTTCATCACCTGCCGATCCAGAATGACTACCGGCTGCTCGGTGAAAGAAAGGTCGCGCTTCAGCTGGATCGTCTGGTGCTGAATCGCGTGAGAAGGGTCATGAAGGTACTTACGAAGCATCAATACATGAATTACGGGGGAACATCCGGAAAACTGGGCGAAAGAGCTAAACGATAAGCAACTGCACCGACTCGCTCGAGAATCTCGAAGGGACACACATATCTGGGACTAATCTTCCCTTTCCTCTCGAACCTCATCACGCCCTTCATCGGCGAGACCCGCAAGAAAACGTAGTCACAAACGGCAAACTCAAGTTTGCGACAACATCGATCAGCATAAGATTTCTTCCTGCTCTAGGCCACTCTCATCCTGGCCTAAATCAACGGGATCTTCTCAGTCGTTTCGTGCACAGCTGCTATCCCAAAATCCTGCTCTCACTGAGCTCTGTCTAACAAACGGGCGATCGACACTTTCTCCCATACAATGCCTCGAAAGGTGCCAACTGAATTGTTTTCTGGAAGCTGTTGTTGTAGGACAACTCTATCAAGGGCAGGTGATGATCCCAACTTCCATCGAAATCAAGAACGCACGCTCGGAGCATATCCTCGAGAGTCTGTATGGTCTGCACTGATTGGCCGTCGGTCTGCGGATGGAAAGTTGTACTAAATCTCAATCGGGTGCCCAAAGCCTCTTGAAGTTTCTGCCAAAGATGGCTGGTAAACTGAGTGCCTCTGTCGGATACAATGCAAGTCAGAACGCCGTGTAGTTGCGTAATCTCATCAACATAAATATGGGCATACTGAGCGAATCCGAAAGTGGTCTTCACTGGCAGAAAGTGAGCTACTTTCGTCAATCGGTCTACGATCACCCAAATAGAGTCATACCCTCAACTGGTCCTAGGTAGACCCATGATGAAATCCATAGAGATCTGTTCCCATTTCCACTCCGGAATAGGCAAAGGTTGTAACTCTCCCGGCGGCCTCTGATGCTCAGCCTTGACTTGCTGGCAAGTCAGGCATCTCGAAACGAAATCTACGACATATCTCTTCATCCCTTCCCACCAGTAAACATCTATCGAGTCATGATACATTTTGGTGGAACCCGGATGAACACTATATACGGACTGACGCGCCTCCTATAAGATCTCGCGTCTCAACCCCTCGGAAGCCGGCACACATAGTTGAGTCCCAAATCATAGCACTCCCTGGTCATCGATCATGAACTCTGAATTTCTACTCTGCCGAACCTGCTCCATGATCTTAGACAAACGAGCATCGCCGGACTGTGCCTTCCGGATGCGATCAAGTAACTGTGGACGTACACGGATATGGGCAAGTTGTCCCCTGATCGAAGTAAACTCAAATTGTACTCGGCTATCGCACAAGATCTTCCAATCTGCGGAAGATTGTCTCTGAACTATGCTCAAATAGGATAAGTGACCTCTGGGCCTCCGACTCAAAGCATCAGCTACAACATTCGCCATACCCGGATGATAAGGAATCTCACAGTCATAGTCCTGTTGGTTATATGTATGCCCTAGAGGCCATTACTGTACATACGATTTATATTGTAGTGGATGCTAGGACATATATAGGAAGGACTTTCTTGCTCGACATGATAGTATGCTATCTGGTTGTACTTTATCTTAACATATACTGTGATTGTCTCTATATTACATGTTGATAAAGCCCTTAGGATATGTACTCGACTACTGGGACTATGATGAGATCATACTAGTGGGGCCACGATAGTCGACGAGTACATCCTATAACTGTTCCTAGTCGAGGGTGTATCGAGACAGGGCATCGATACACCAGAGTAGACTAGCGTATACGCATCTTGACCCATAGGATGGGCGATGGATGATCCCATATCCATCGGTGTTTGACATCAAGGATGGTGTACGGGTGCTCAGTGGAGACTGGGTACACTGGACGGACTCGCCGAGAACTCCCAGATGGTATTATACCATACGTCAGATGGCAGTTCTCCGGTGACACTGGTACAGAGTAGTCTGTTGACCCGAGATCGTCATAGAGTCTTGTGTGATTCCCACTGTGCTTTGATTTCCATCATACCACGTCCAAGAGGGCGTGCAAAAAGGTGGCTTTTGGGTACAGTCCCGAATCACATGGAGGCAATGAGCGATAGGAGGGGATTCGTCTCTCCCGGTATAGAGAGTTGATGTTGTGCTGTGTTCGATTGGCTATAACCGGAAATCCCTGGCCAGGGTTGCTGAGATTTACTGGTAAGTGTTATCAGTAGTTTCTCGAACTGTTATAGACTTCATATCGACACGACTTATCGAGCTACTGTGGTCTGACGTTTACCACCCCTAGGCGAGATATGCGACATATAAGACGACGAGACCGGACTGTACGGGAGTGTTACTGTTTGGATTCACAGGAGAAGTTACAGGCTTGCTTGTTGATCTTCTGAGCGCTCAATACCTGGGTGGCTGTTACGTTTAGCTGACCGCTTGCAGCTTGTGGGTGTTTGATATGATCATCACCTACTGCCGGCGTATTGACGATTCTTTAGAGTCCTACACAGAGGTTTCTTGGCTCAGGCAAAACGAAGTAGGGGCACATATGTGATATGTGTGGGACCGAGGATAATGCGATATGAGATACCGTATTCTATTCTCGCGATATATGATATCAGCCGGGTCATCGGATCAAGTGTTGATTTGATGAATCGGTATGGATAAATATTAGTCGGTTATATGCGATATAGCCGGATTGTCGGATCAAGTGTTGATTCGATAATTTAATGTATAATAATATATATGATATATTAAATTACATTAACTAATATTTGCTCACTAAAAGATTATTTTTCTCACTCGGGTAATACATTGATATATATGCGATATATGTTAAATGTATTATTTTATTTTGTTACGATAAATATTGTATATGTGATATATAATATTGTAACATATTATAATTATTAATGCAACATGTTTAGTGGAGTTTAAACATGATTAGGGTTTGGATTAGGGTTAACACTTCTAGTTGATTCTAGAAGCTTTTCATTTGTCATGATAAAGATATTTGTGTAGATTTTTATCTATGACTCATTCTTAACTCAACCCAAACCCTAGCCCTTGGTTAATTCTCTACAATGGTTAAGTCAACCATGGTTGCATTATTCATCATATTAATCCTTTCATTATTCATCACAAATGAAATGGATCACTATTCTTCTTCTTCCTTGAGTTCTTCATGCAAAGCTTTCTTGCTTTGATTTTTGTGATGAAAATATATGAGAAAAAGATAAATAAAGAGAGAGAAAATCCTACTTCATCATTCTCATCTTCCTTTGCCATTTAGATGAGGGTGTTCACATCATTTCATGAGTGTTAGCTTGTGTTAACGGAACTTCAAGGTAGATCATCTTAGTATCGAAGATCGGAAGCAAAGGTTGCATCTTTCTCTTCGTGGAACCTCTCGAGAGTCCGGAACCCGATGATCGCAGCGAAGGGACCACAACACGGAGCATATGAAGTGAAGGACCGGATCTACAAAGGTTGTAATCCCTCTCACTTAGTGTTAAAGTTGTTAACATGTTAGTTTTCGCCTAATCCTAGTTTAAAGATCCGTATTCGGGTTGTTCGGCACGGCTAAATTTTTAATTGGGCATGGTTGATGCCTCGTAGACCCTTGTGCGCGTGCATAGCAACCCTACAGTTGTATCAGAGCCAAGCTAGAGCTTTAGGCGAAGTCTAGACGAAGTTTAAAGTCCGATCGAACCCGGAAAACCCGATATACCCTAGTTTCTGGAAATTTTTCAAAACTGTGATTTTTTCCAATTTAAAAATCCTTAAAAAAATCAGCAGGGAATTCTATGGACACGTGTGAAAAACGACACACTGAATCGCTCAAAGCGCCACAGAACCGCGGCCAAACTAAGGTATTGGCGGCGGTTCCGCGGCTGTATCTGGGGATTAAGTGTTAGTTTTTGCACAGTAATAACAGTTGGTACTTGCTGATTCTTCTGGGAATTTTTATTTTTCACTCAAGTGTTGAGTTTTCTGGGGTGTATTGGGGACTCGTTGTTTCGATCGGATATTTTAACTTTGTTTAGTTTTTCCGGATATTTTTTAGAAACTGTTAAAAAGTTCGAACGGATATCAATAACTCACTTTTTCCCCTGTCGGAAAATTTTCAAAAGTTGGATTTTTTCTCGTGTTTAAGAACGTTCTAAGTCGTGCAAGTAACTCGGTGGACCCTCTAGAAGACAACAAACCTTAACTCGATTATGTGACCGTCTTGAACTGCCTTTTGAACCTTAGGGTTTGGGGAAGTACGGCGTGCCACATGTGAGGCGTTGACTTGACCCTTCTACGGCTGGACCATTGGTACTGTGGCATGTGATGGATGTTTTTAAACTGATTTCAAGTGTTGAGATATATTGGGGAAATCTTGGGTGTTTGATGATTCGATCGGAAAGTTTAACTTTGTCTATTTATCTGGAATGTGATACAATATTTGGAATCCACAGGTAGTTATGAGATAACTAATTTGAATATTATAAACATAGCAGTTTAGTCTCAGATGATCGGTTGCCACGGAATTTTGATGTGATCAAAAGTCCGTCGCAATCACGTAGCATACGCGGATACTCGCCGGGTAAACTTAACAGACAGCCACACCCCATAGCCCCGACCAAGTGACTGTAGGAGAACACCGTTGCCGAAAGCATCAGTTCGGGTGCTCGCGGTAGCGGTGTTCCGCCTTGGTGCATTTTGTCGACGGCGTCGGGGGTGCGGCCGTCTACTAAAGTTTGCGACGAGCATTCGATCAGGATTCCGGGAATCTTGCTGAATTGCCCGACTTGATATTGAAAAGAGTTTTCGATAAATGAGACTAAAATGCGGGGTTTATAATTGTTAGGCATGCGATGTCTAAGGAATTCATTTGGTTAGACATGCGATGTCTAAGAAGGTTGCGGATTCCAACTGTTGTAGTTTTACACTTTCTTTTCTGTGACCGTAAGCGTAGTATGTGGTGTATCGCCGGCTTCGTTGCTATACATCAACGACAATCGGGATACGCATACTTGCTTACGTTGATGATATGAGATATTATGTGTTGCTGTGATATGTTGTATTGGATCGTCGCGTTTGAATAGCCGGGGGTTTTATGTGGGATGAGAGTTTTTCTTTTTCATTCATGTAAAATTCATTTGTATGTAATATTCTTTTATTAGGGCACTTCCAGGTTGCGGAAGATGTCACCGTTGTATATTATTTACTTTTCCGCATTAGGTAGACCCAAGGTGGGGAGCACAAGTAACCGGGTTTTAGGGTCCAGCCGGAGACCATCTCGAGGAGTCGAGACCGGGTCTCCTAACCCTAGAATTGGCAGTGTTGCTTGCCGCTCTCGTAGGGGTCTAGGGATGTGGCTTTGGCTACTCATCGCGACCGTGGAATCCGTGTTTTATACAGGCTCATATTGAAAACACAGACGTCCTAGTATATCCAATATTTCATATATGCTTCTTTTGCTGCAATGTTCTGTGATGAGATCATATTACTGCCTGAGACGAATGTTTATATTATATATATGAGATATATGTTATATTGGAGATTTCGTTTCAAAAGAGATGCTTGTGAAGCATATTAAAATGGGACTTCATTAATAAGATTAATGAAATAAAAGAAACCTATGATGTTGTAGAAACTTGTTTATAAAAACTGGTAGCTCTAGTTCTTGCTTTGCATAGCGGTGTTCCTTGTAGAACATCCAGCACCTTATTCGATAAGGAAAGGACCGAGATCCCTTCACCGGGAGTGACTCTTTTAGCAATAACTGGCAGATGCTACAAGCTCGGTTTGTCTTTTGATTGCTTCTATAGTTCTTGCTTTGCATAGTGGTATATATGATATATCCTGCACCTTATTCGATGAGGAAAGGGCCGACGATCCCTTCACCGGGAGTGACCCCTTTAGCAAAACTAGAAAAGCCTCAAAAACACTCCATTTAAAATCACTCGATTCTACAACGATATCAAGTTCATTACGCAAAGTGTTTTCTTAAAAACCTGTCGTAGCCCTCCGTCATTTCAGATAAGGACTGTTTAGTATTCGTGCTGCGTTTGTTGGCCTTTGTCACGGCGTAGTGTGCGGTAGCTGAATAGTACTTATCTGCTTATGCATATGATGCAGATTGGATTAGGGTAGTCGTGCGACCTTGTTGGCCTTTGTCAAGGGTCGTGCGGGTGGGTTTAATTCAATCAAGAAATGACGGGTTGAACTTGACTAGCAGCCTATGGTTTGTTGGCCTTTGTCAAGGTCATAGGACGCTAGGGGCAAAATATTATTGGGAATTTCATGTGTTGAAATTTGCAATGAGATTGCATACCTTCTATGAGATAGTTGGATCCCGATACCCGCTGCGAGTAAGAGTTACTCCTGGGAGAGTTTTACACATTACAATTAGCCGATCAAGTAGGTATCTAGAAAGGTGTTAACGGGGTTACGCCTCTGGGAAAACGAGATTTACCTTAATTAGGTTCGTGCGAAAGCACGGGGGACCTCCCTCAAAGTACCGACACTGGCCTGGCTGAAAGATTGGCGAACTTGTAGCGTATAATTAATCCCGGCTAGTCTTTCCTTTTAGGGTTTGAAGGAAGATTTGACTAAAACAGTGGGAGACATCCTGATTAGATATATTAGATAACCAATCTAATCTTGCAAGAGCATACGCTGAGTGTTTTCTTCTCTCTCTCTCCAGGTAGCGACCATATCACACCTTAATCAAGATAATAATATGGATATATTGACCGAACCCGCTTGTTATACTGAGCTGGGGAACGTTGGTCCCGCTCCAACTTATAATTGTTATAAGACAGAACAGGAAATTGGGCAATACCAGATTTCCAGTGCCGCCCAAACGAAGAAAGTGCATGTTGATGCATCATCTTCGGGTGTGTTCATTACACAGAACTGTTTCTCAGTATCCTTTACGTCCTGGGTATGTGATACCGGATCAGGATCCCATATATGTAATCTGTTACATGGGCTACAGATAGGTAGAGAACTGAGAACGGGTGATAAGTTTCATGAGACAGAAAACGGTGCAAGTGTTGCAGCCAAGTCTGTTGGTCACTATCACCCTGTATTACCTGAATACATTGATTCTGAACGAATGTTATTAGATACCGAACCTGATATACAACATCATATCAGTTTCTTTATTAGTAAAGAAGTGATATAATTTTGTATTGTTGGATAATGTTTTGAACATTTCCTATATCAAGAGTTGATCGGTTCAGGCACGTTATCTAAAAGCATTGTCGTTCTAAATCAAACTACAGTTCTTAGTATACGGAACACACACAAGAGGAAGAGTTCAGAAATGAATGAATCCTTCTTGAGGTATTGTAGACTAGGTCATATCAATGCGACCCGACTGGCTGAAATTACATATAGATGCATATTTAAATTAGTTTGGTAACAAAAGGAAGTAGGAGAAGAAAACCCACCTACTATGCAGGAAATGAATGAATCCTTCTGGATATTTTTTCAAAACTGGGTTTTTTCCAGATTAAAAATTCTTAAAAAATTCAGCAGGAAATTCTAAGAATTACGATGCAAAAATGACCAAGCGATTCGATCAAAGAGCGGCAGAACCGCGGCATTAGCATGGCTAATGCGGCGGTTTTGCGGCCAATAAGTCTCTTCAGTCAACTATTTTTGCACAGTAACTTCTTTATTTTAATGCTGAGTTTTCTGGGAATTTTTAATTTTTACTCAAGAGTTGAGTTTTCTGGGTTGTATTGAGAGTTCGTAGATTCGATCGGATTATCAAACTTTGTCTATGTGTTTTTCCGGATAATTTTAGAATATGTTAAAAAGTTCGACCGGATATAAATACCCACTTTTTCCCCTGTTGGGAAATTTCCAAGTGTTGGATCTTTCCGTGGTTTAATAACGTTCTAAGTAGTGCAAGTAACGCGATGGACCCTCTAAAAGACAACAAACCTTAACTCAATTATGTGACCGTCTTGAACTGCCTTTTGAACCTTAGGGTTTGGGGCAGTACGGCGTGCCACATGTAAGGCGTTGGCTTGACCCTTCTATGGCTGGACCGTTGGTACTGAAGCACGAAGTGAATGTTTTTAAACTTATTACATGTGTTGAGCTGTTTCGGGAAAACTTGGGTGTTCGATTGTTCGATCGGAAAGTTTAACATTTTCTATTTATCCGGAATGTGATAAATTATTTGGAATCCACAAGTAGTTATGAGATAACTGAATGAATGTTATAAGCACATCACTTTAGTCTCACTTGATCGGTTGCCACGGAATTTTGATGTGATCAAAAGTCCGTCGCAATCTCGTAGCGTACGCGGATATTCGCCAGTAAAATTAATAGACAATCTCACCCCATAGCCCCGACCAAGAGACTGTAGGAGAACCCCGTCGCCGAAAGTATCCGTTCTGGTGCTCGCGGCAGCGGTGTTCCGCCTTAGAGCACTTCGTCGACGGCATCAGGGGTGCGGCCGCCTACTAAAGTTTGCAACGAGCATTCGATCAGTAGGTCGGGAATATTGTTGAATTGCCCGACTTGATATTGAAAAGAGTTCTCGATTTTGAGACTAAAATGCGGGGTTTATAATTGTTAGGCATGCGATGTCTAAGGAATTCATTTGATTAGGCATGCGATGTCTATGCAGGTTGAGGATTCCAACTATTATAGTTTTACACTTTCTTTTCTGTGACCGTAAGTGTAATATGTGATATCGCCGGTTTCGTTGCTATATGTCAACGAAAATTGGGATGCACATATTTACTTACGTTGATGACATGTGATGTTATGTGTTGCTGGATATGTTATATTGGATCGTCGTGTTTGAATAGCCGGGGATTTTTTTGTGAGATCAGTGTTTTTCATTTTCATTCATGTAAAAACTTGTATGTAATATTCTTTTGTTGGGGCACTTCCAGGTTGCGGAAGATGTCACATTTTGTATATTATTTACTTTTCCGCACTAGGATAGGCCCAAGGAGGAGGGCACAAGTAACCGGGTTCTGGAGTCCAGTGGGAGACCAACTCGAGGAGTCGAGTCCGGGTCTCCTAACTCTAGAATTGGTAGGGTTCCTTGCCGCTCTCGTAGGGGTCTAGGGGTGTGGGATTGGCTATTCATCACGACCGTGGAATCCGTGTTTTATACTAGCTCGTATTGAAAACACGGACGTCCTAGTATATCTAATATTTCATATGTTTCTTCTGCTGCGATATCTGATATGTGATCATGTGATGTTCTGTGATAGATATAGTATATAGTATATATGATATATTATATAGACGTTACTTATGTTTTGCACTCGCGCTAGCCCTGCCCCGCTCTGTCGTTAGTTACCTAACCTAACAGTGCACGAGGGGACATCGAGGCGAATGCGGATGGCATAAGTGTACGTCGTATATATCTGTGATGTTTAGGTGATTAAATGATGGGACTTCATTAATATGATTAATGAAATTAAAAGAAACCTAAAGATGTTGTAGAATTGAATTTCAAAAATAAAAAACAGGTAGCTACAGTTCTTGCTTTGCACAGCGGTATATGTGATATATCCTGCACCTTATTCGATAAGGAAAGGACCGAGATCCCTTCACCGGGAGTGACTCCTTTAGCAATAACTGGCAGATGCTACAACTCTCGGTTTGTCTTTTGATTGCTTCTATAGTTTCTGCTTTGCACAGTGATATATATGATATATCCCACACCTCATTCGACGAGGAAAGGGCCGACGATCCCTTCACCGGGAGTGACCCCTTTAGCAAAACTAGAAAAGCCTCAGAAACACTCCATTTTAAAAATCATTTGATTCTACAACGATATCAAGTTCATTACGCAATAGGTTTTTAGAAAAACCTGTCGTAGGCCTCCATCATTTCAGATAAGTCCTGTTTAGTATTCGTGCTGCGTTTGTTGACCTTGTCAAGGCGCAGTGTGCGGTAGCTAACCAGTATTTATCTGCTTATGCATATGATGCAGATTGGGTTAGGGTAGTCGTACGACCTTGTTGACCTTGTCAAGGGTCGTGCGGGTGGGTTTGATTCAATCAAGAAATGACTGGTTGAACTTGACTTACGGTCTATGGTTTGTTGACCTTGTCAAGGTCATAGATCGTTTGCGGCAAAATATTATCGGGAATTTCAAGTGTTGAAATTTGCAATGAGATTGCATACCTTCTATGAGATAGTTGGATCCCGATACCCACTGTGAGTAATTGTTACTCCTGGGAGAGTTTTACGCATTACAATTAGCCGATCAAGTAGGTGTCTAGAAAGGTGTCAACGGGGTTACGCCTCTGGAAAACGAGGTTTACATTAATTAGGTTCGTGCGAAAGCACGGGGGACCTCCCTCAAAGTACCGATACTGGCCTGGCTGAAAGATTGGCGAACTTGTAGTGTGTAATTAATCCCGGCTAATCTTTCCTTTTAGGGTTTGAAGAAAGATTTGATAAAAACAGTGGGAGCCATCCTGATTAGATAAAATAATAACCAATCTGATCTTGCAAGAGCATACGCTGAGTGTTTTCTTCTCTCTCTCTCCAGGTAGCGACCATATCACGCCTTAATCAAGATAATAATACGGATATTTGACCGAACCCGCTTGTTATACTGAGCTGGGGAACGTTGGTCCCGCTCCAACTTATAATTGTTATAAGACAGAGCAGGAAACTGGGGATTACCAGAATTCCCGTGCCGCCGAAACGAAGAAAGTGCATACTGATGTATCATCTTCGGGTGTGTTCGTTACAACGAACCGTTTCTCTGTATCCTCTACGTCCTGGGTATTTGATACCGGATCAGGATCCCAGATATGTAATCTGTTACATAGGGCTACAGATAGGTAGAGAACTGAGAACGGGTGATAAGTTTCATGAGACAGAAAATGGGGCAAGTGTTGCAGCCAAGTCTGTTGGTCACTGTCACCCTGTATTACCAATACATTAATTCTGAATGAATGTTATTAGATACCGAACCTGATATACCAAATATTATCAGTCTCTTTATTAGTAAAGAAAGGATATAATTTTGTATTGTTGGATAATGTTTTGAACATTTCCTATATCAAAAGTTAATCGATTCAGGCACGTTATCTAAAAGCATTGATGTTCTAAATCAAACTACAGTTCTTAGTATATGGAACACACACAAGAGGAAGAGTTCAGAAATGAACGGATCCTTCTTGAGGTATTGTAGACTAGGTCATATCAATGTGACCCGACTAGCTTAAGTTACATAGTAGATGCATATTTAAATCAGTTTGAATTTACATCTTATGAAACTTGCGAGTCATGTCACAAAGATAAGATGACCATAGCTCCGTTTACTGGAAATAGAGAAAGAGTTAGTGAACTCTTGGGATGATACATGTTGATGTATGTAGGTCCCCTGTCTAAACATACCAAGACCGGTTCTTTGTACTTCATTACATTCTCTGATGATCTCTCAAGATTCAGACATATGTTCCTGTTGAAACACAAGTCCGAACCTTTTGAGATATTCACAGAATATGATTTAGAAGTAGAGAACCAAAATACGGGTATAAGTATTATGTCCTTTGATGTGATCGAGGAGGAGAATACTTGAGCACGGAATCCTGGACTATTCTAAAGCAGAATGAGATTCTCTCTCAGAATTACTCCTCCGTATACACCATAGCACGATGGTATATCGGGGCGGAGCAGATACACCCTATTTGATATGGTGTGCTCTATGATGAGTACTACTAAGTTACCTTTTTCCTATTGGGTGTTATGCACTTGAGAAGTTGCATACCTATTGAATAGGATTCCAATCAAATCAGTTGCCTACCGCTTCATATGTGATATGGAAAGGGAAGAGCCCATATTTTAAGTTAGTTAAGATTTGGGGTTGTCCGACCTATGTCTAAAAGCAAAATACGGACAAGATCGAGGCAAGGTCTGTTATGTAGAACTGGAAATGTTCCAGCTATACAAACTGCAGCTGATGATTTGGTAGAACCGAAGGATTCAATAGTAACCAACGAATCTCAGCCTCTCCGCCGATCTAGTAGGGTTCCTCACCCACCTGAGAGATACTTCGGTTTCTCTATGACAGTGGAAGCAAGGAATGCATCATAAGATGATGACCCAACTAGTTTCGAGCTGGCCATCAAGAGTGAGACTCTGTAAGAATGGCTGGATGCTTAGAGATCTGAGATGGAATCCTTATACACCAATAAAATATGGACTTTGGTTGCTATATCTGAAGGGTTAAATCCCCATCAGGAGAAAGTATATCTTGAGAAGATTACTTGGTGTACATGGAAAAGTTGAGACTTTCAAAGCTAGACTTGTAAAAGATTTGCATCATTGTCTAGGTATGGATTATGTTGAAACCTTTTCTAAGGATCCATGCTTAAGTCCATCCAGATCCTACTTGCCACGGCTACATACCATGACTACGATATCTGGTGGTTGGGTATCATGACTGCTTTTCTAAATGCGTTTTTGGAAGAGAGCGTCTATAAGTACACAGCCAGAGGGCTTCGTAGACAGTGGGAGCAGCGGAAATGTGAGCAAGATGTTTTATGTGATAAAGCAGGCATCGCGGAGTTGGAACATCTGTTTTGATGAGTTAGTCAAACAGTTTGACATCATCAAAATGGTAGATGAACCTTGTATAAACGAAAAGGTAGTAGGGAGTATGGTGGCGATCCTCGTAGAGTACGTAGATGACATACTCTTGATAGGGAAGTATTTTCCTATGCTATGCTCGATCAATCTCCGCTTATCACAATGATTCTTCATATAGGATCAAAGTGATACCTTCTAAATCCTGGGTTTTGGATCTATGAGATAGATCTAATTGGATATTAGGATACTCACTAGTTGTAGTGAGATGGTATCAATCGATCCTGGGGAGAATCACTGGAAGGGTTCCAGGGTGATAAGGACGATTGAAAGTCAGTCACAGGCATTGTCTTTACCCTCAGTAAAGGGACAGTATGTTGGAAGAGTTCCAAGCTAGATACCGTGGCTAACTAGACGATAAAGGCTGGATACATCAATACTTAAGATGCTACCAAAGAGGCTGTTTGGGTGTATATTGGTTCATGAGATGAACTACGTTCCTACCATTGTGAGACAATGGAGTTGTGGCTTATGCCAAGGAACGCCGGTCCCATCAGTGATCCAGACATATTCTAAGGCAGTGTCACCTGATCATGGAGATGGTTGATCTCCAGTGTGATCGAGGTTAGGAGAACAGACTCAGAGGACAACACGGCGGATCCACTCACAAAGGCCTTTTCCCAGAGAGAGACCATTATGGGATGGTTGAGTATGAGATACTACAACCACTGCTACAGATGGCCCTAGTACAAGTGGGAGATTGTTAGTTATATGTATGGCCTAGAGGCCATTACTATACATAGGATGTATATTGTAGTGGATGCTTGGACATATATAGGGAGGACTTTCTTACTCGACATGATAGTATGCTATCTGGTTGATCTTTACCTTAACGTGTACACTGATTGTCTCTCTATTACATGTTGGTAAAGCCCTTAGGATGTGTACTTGACTACTTGGACTATGATGCGGATCATACTAGTGGGGACATGGTAGTCCATAAGTACATCCTTCAAGGTCCCTAGTCGTGGGTGTATCGAGACAGGGCATCGATATACCAGTGTAGACTAGCGTATACCTTCTCGACCCATAAAGATGGGCGATGGATGATCCCATATCCATTGGTGTTTGACATCAGTGGTGATATAAGGGTGGTCAGTGGAGACTGGGTACACTGGAAGGACTCGCCGAGAACTCCCAGATGGTTTTATACCTTACGTTAGATGGCAGTTCTATGGTGATACCGGTACAGGTTAGTCTGTAGACCCGAGATCGTCATAGAGTCTTGTGTGATTCCCACTGTGCTTTGATTTCCACCTTACCACATCTAAGAGGGCGTGCAAAACGGTGGCTTTTGGGTACAGTCCCGAATCACATGGAGGCAATGAGCGATAGGAGGGGATTCGTCTCTCCCGGTATAGCAAGTTGATGTTGCGCTGTGTTCGATTGGCTATAACCAGAAATCCCTGGCCAGGGTTGCTGAGATTTATTGGTAAGTGTTACCAGTAGTCTCTCGAACTGTTATAGACCTCATATCGACACGACTTATCGAGCTATTGGGGTCTGACGTTTACCACCCCTAGGCGAGATATGCGACATATCAGACGACGAGACCGGACTGTACGGTAAGTGTTACTGGTTGGATTCACAGGAGTGTGAGCGGGCTTGCTCGTCGATCTTCTGATCGCTCAATACCTGGGTGGCCGTTACATTTATCAGACCGCTTGCGGCTTGTGGGTGTTTGATATGATCATCATCTGCAGCCGGCGTATTGACGAGTCTTTAGAATCCTACATAGAGGTTTTCTGGCTCAAGCGAAACGAAATAGGAGCGCATATGAGATATGTGCGGGACCGAGAATAATGCGTGTATATGATACCATATTCTATTCTCGCGATGAATGTATCGAATGGTTGTATGTGATATAACCTAGTTATCGAATCAAGGATTGATTCGATAAGCCGATACATTGGATATTAGTCGGTTATATGCGATATGACCGGATCGTTAAATCAAGTATTGATTTAATGTATAATTATATATTTGATATATTACTTTGCATTAACTAGTATTGGTTCACTTAAGATGGATTTTCTCACTTGATGTGCACATTGTATATGTGATATATTTTTGTGCACTTGATTGTATCATGTTTGATGATACATGCATGTTTGTGTGTATGTTTAGTTTAAACCTTGGTTAAGTAAATGGTTAGGGTTTTGTTTAATTTATTTATTCATTTATTTATTTATTTCATTTTGGCAAGAAATGAAATGGTTGCTACTTTTGTTTTACATTGAAGTTTCATGAAGCTTTGAAAAAGTCTACCATTTTTGTTTCATGCCTAACCTAAACATTCACCTAACCTTAGTTTACTCTCTACACATAACCATGGTTGCTAATATGATAAGGATAACTCATTTTCTATTATTCAAAAATACTTATCATATTCTTTCTTCTTCTTCTTCTTCTTCAACAAAGAAGAAACCTTGCCTCCATTAATGGCAACTTGAGAAAAAGAGTGAGAAATCCAATTCTAAAGTGAACCCACTTCCTTTTTCTTCATCCTCTACCCCTTGCCAAGTAGTATAGGGTGTTTTCTTCACAACTTTCATTGCTTGGTGAAGTTGGAACTTGATCTTGTGTTGCCTCGACGTAGATCATCTTCGGCATCGAAGTCGATGACCTAGCCCGCCCATTTCTCCGATGAAGCCGACGCTAGAGCCCGGGATCCGATGATCGCAGCGAGGAGACATCATCACGGAGCTATGGAGGTGGAGGACCAGATCTACAAAGGTTGTATTTTCCGTTCACTCTTAGTTAAGTTGTTAACTAGTTGCATGTTTTGCTTAAACTCTAGTCAACGATCCGTATTAGGGTTTCTCGGCACTTATAATTTTTGAAATTGGCATGGTTGATGCCTTGTGAGACCTCCTTAGAGTGCCTAGGAACCCTACATATATAACTGACCGATATCATATATCGCGAGAATAGAATACGGTATCTCATATCGTATCAACCTCGGTCCCGCACATATCACATATGTGCTCCTACTCCGTTTCGCTTGAGCTAGGAAACCTCTGTGTAGGACTCAAAAGACTCCTCAATACACCGGCAGAAGGTGATGATCATATCAAACACCCATAAGTTGCAAGCGGTCTGCTAAACGTAACGGCCACTCGGGTATTGAGCGATCAGAAGATTAACAAGCATGCCTATTCGTACTCACGTGAATCCAATCAGTAACACTACCGTACAGTTCGGTCACTTTGTCTGATATGTCGCATATCACAGCCTGGGGGTGGTGTAACGTCAGACCCCAATAGCCTGATAAGTCATACCGATGCAAGGTCCTTAACGGTTCGAGAAACTACTGATAACACTTACCAGTAGATCTCAGCAACCCTGGCCAGGGATTTCCTGTTATGGCCAATCGAGCATAGCGCAACATCAACTCCCTATATCGGGAGAGACGAAACCCCTCCTATCGCTCATTGCCTCTATATGACTCGGGACTGTACCCAAAAGTCACCGTTTTGCACGTTCTCTTGAATGTGGTAAGTGGAAATCAAAGCACAGTGGGAATCACACAAGACTCTTTGGCGATCTCGGGTCTACAGACTAACCTATACCAGTGTCACCAGAGAACTGCTATCCGACAATAGGTATAATACCATCTAGGAGTTCTCGGCGAGTCCGTTCAGTGTACCCATTTTCCACTGAGCACCCACATACCTTCTCTGATGTCAAACACCAATGGATATAGGATCATCCATCGCCCATCATATGGGTCAAGAAGTGTATACGCTAGTCTACTCTGGTATATCGATGCCCTGTCTCGATACACCCTCGACTAGGAATATTTGAAGGATGTACTTAACAACTACTCTGTCCTTACTAGTATGATCTGCATCATAGTCCTGGTAGTCAAGTACTCATCCTAAGGGCTTTATTAACATGTAACATAGAGACAATCAGTGTACATGGTAAGATAAAGAGCAACCTGATAGCATACTATCATGTCGAGCAAGAAAGTCCTCCCTATATATGTCCAAGCATCCATTACAATATACATCATATGTACAATAATGGACTTTAGGACATATATATAACTAACAATCTCCCACTTGCACTAGGGCCATCTATTGCAGTATCTCATACCCAACAATCAGCAGTGATTGAAGTATCTCATACTCAACCATCCCATAAAGGAATAGGCCTTTGTGAGTGGATCCGTCGTATTGTCCTCTGTGTCTACTCTCCGGAACCTGGATCTCCCTGGAGATCAATTTTCTCCATGATCAGGTGATACTGCCTAAGAATATGTCTGGATCACAGATGGGACGGGGGTTCCTTGGCCAAAGCCATAACTCCATTGTCACACAATGGTAGGAACGAAGTTCATCTCATGAACTAGTGTACATCCAGACTAACTCTTTGGTAGCATCATTGGTAGCAATGTATCCAGCCTTTATCGTCTAGTTTGTCACGGTATCTAGCTTGGAACTCTTCCAACATACCATCTCTCCATTGAGGGTAAAGACAATGCCTGCGTTTGACATTCAGTCGAATTTACCACCCTGGAACTTTTCCAGTGATTCTCCTCAGGATCAGTTGATACCATCTCACTGCACCTAGTGAGAGTCCTAACATCCACTTAGATCTATCACATAGATCCAAAATCTAGGATTTAGGAGGTATCATGTTGATCCTATATAGAGAATCATTGTGATAAGAGGAGATTGACCGAGTGTAGCATAGGAAACTCCTTTCCTATCAAGAGTATGTCATCTACATACAATACGAGGATCACCGCCATACTCCCTACTACCTTTTTTGTATATACAAGGTTCATTTATTATTTTGACGAAGTCAAACTCTTTGACTACCACATCAAAATAGATGTTCCAACTCCGCGATACCTGCTTTAACCCATAAAGCAACTTGCACATGTTTCCGCTGCAGCCACTGTCTACGAAGCCCTCTGGCTCTCTGGCTGTGTACTTATAGATGCTCTTTTCTAAATCATTATTTAGAAAATCAGTCATGACACCCAACCGCCAGATAACGTAGTCATGGTATGTAGCAATTGCAAGTAGGATTTGGATGAACTTAAGCATAGCTTTGAAAGTCTTAACTTTTCCATGTACACCAAGTAATCTTCTCAAGATATACTTGCTCCTGATGGGGATTTAACCCTTCAGATAAAGAAACCAAAGTCTATACTTTGTTGGTGTATATGGATTCCATCTCAGATCACTTAGCATCCAGCCATTCTTACAGAGTCCCCACTCCTGATGCAGTGCTCGAAACTAGTTGGGTCATCATCTCATGATGCAATCCTCGCTCCCACTGTCATACAGAAAACCGAAGTATCTCTCTGGTGGATGAGGAACCCTACTAGATCGGCGGAGAGGCTGAGGTTTGTCGGGAACTATTGAATCCTCCGGTTCTACCAAATCATCAGTTGTAGTTTGCATAGATGGAACTCCTTCCAGTTCTAACTCATGACCACTAATTTCTTCATAAGAAATCCTTTTTCCAAAAGGTGGCATGCTGAGAAAACAAAACACCTTTTGCTCCTCAGTGTGGTAGAAGATATTCCCTTCCGAATGCTTGGGATATCTAACAAACTTCCACAGAACTGACCTTGCCTCGAGCTTGTCAGGATTTTTCTTTTAGACATGGGGCGGACAATCCAAATCTTAACATACTTAAGAGATGAGCTCTTTACACAACATATCTCATATGGAGTGGTAGCCACCTGATTTGATTCGAACCCTATTCAATAGGTATGCAGCTTCACAAGTGCATAACCCTCAAAAGGAAATAGGCAACTCAGTAGTACTCATCATAGAGCACACCATATCTGTAGGGTTGCTCGGCACACGCACAAGGGTCTACGAGGCATCAACCATGCCCGATTAAAAATTTAACCGTGCCGAACAACCCGAATACGGATCTTTAAACTGGAGATTAGGCGAAAACTAACATGCTAAACACTTTAACACTAAGTCAGAGGGATTACAACCTTTGTAGATCCGGTCCTTCACTTCATATGCTCCGTGTTGAGGTCCCTTCGCTGCGATCATCGTGCTCCAGACTCTGAGAGGTTCCACGAAGAGAAAGATGCAGTCTTGCTTCCGATCTTCGATACAAAAATGATCTACCTTGAAGTTTCGTTAACACAAGCTAACACTCACTAAAATTGAGTGAACACTCTCATCTAGAGGGCAAGGGAAGATGAGGATGATGAAGTAGGATTTTTGCTCTCTTTATTTATCTTTTTCTCACATTTATTCATCACTTGGAAAAAATCTAGAAAGCTTCTTCATGAAAGAATGAAGGAAAAAGAAGATGAATAATGATTGAATTCCTTTTGTGATGAATAGAAAAAAAATTAATATGATGAATAATGCAACCATGGTCAAGCAAACTCATGTAGAGAATTAACTGGTGTTAGGGTTTGGGTTAGGTTAAAGATGAGTCACACACAAATATCTTTCACAAAACAAAACCAAAACCTTCTAGAATCATCTAGAAAGCTTAACCCTAATCATGTTTAAACTCCTCTAAACATGTTGTATTAGTTATCATATCATGTTACAATATTATATATCACATATATAATATTTATCGTAACAAAATAAAATAATACATTTAACATATATCGCATATATATCAATGTATTACCCAAGTGAGAAAAAGAATCTTTTAGTGAGCAAATATTAGTTAATGTAATTTAATATATCATATATATTATTATACATTAAATTATCGAATAAACACTTGATCCGACAATCCGGCTATATCGCATATAACCGACTAATATTTATCCGTACCGATTCATCGAATCAACACTTGATCCGATGACCCGGCTGATATCATATATCGCGAGAATAGAATACGGTATCTCATATCGCATTATCCTCGGTCCCGCACATATCACATATGTGCCCCTACTCTGTTTTGCCTGAGTCAAGAAACCTCTGTGTAGGACTCTAAAGAATCGTCAATACGCCGGCAGTAGGTGATGATCATATCAAACACCCACAAGCTGCAAGCGGTCAGCTAAACGTAACAGCTACCCAGGTATTGAGCGCTCAGAAGATCAACAAGCAAGCCTGTACATTCTCCTGTGAATCCAAACAGTAACACTCCCGTACAGTCCGGTCTCGTCGTCTGATATTTTGCATATCTCGCCTAGGGGTGGTAAACGTCAGACCCCAGTAGCTCGATAAGTCATGTCGATATGAGATCTATAACAGTTCGAGAAACTACTGATAACACTTACCAATAAATCTCAGCAACCCTGGCCAGGGATTTCCGGTTATAGCCAATCGAACACAGCACAACATCAACTCCCTATACCGGGAGAGATGAATCCCCTCCTATCGCTCATTGCCTCCATGTGATTCGGGACTGTACCCAAAAGCCACCTTTTTGCACGCCCTCTTGGACGTGGTATGATGGAAATCAAAGCACAGTAGGAATCACACAAGACTCTATGACGAGCTCGGGTCAACAGACTACTCTGTACCAGTGTCACCGGAGAACTGCCATCTGACGTGAGGTATAATACCATCTGGGAGTTCTCGGCGAGTCCGTCCAGTGTACCCAGTCTCTACTGACTACCCGTACACCATCCTTGATGTCAAACACCGATGGATATGGGATCATCCATCGCCCATCATATGGGTCAAGATACGTATATGCTAGTCTACTCTGGTGCATCGATGCCCTGTCTCGATACACCCTCGACTAGGAACAGTTATAGGATATACTCGTCGACTACCGTGGCCCCACTAGTATGATCTCATCTTAGTCCCAGTAGTCGAGTACATATCCTAAGAGATTTATCAACATGTAATATAGAGACAATAAGAGTACATGTTAAGATAAAGTACAACCAGATAGCATACTATCATGTCGAGCAAGAAAGTCCTCCCTATATATGTTCCAGCATCCATTACAATATACATCGTATGTACAGTAATGGCCTCTAGGGCATACATATAACTAACAATCTCCCACTTGCACTAGGGCCATCTGTTGTGGTATCACATACCCAACAATTAGCTGCGGTTGAAGTATCTCATACTCAACCATCCCATAAAAGTCTCTACTGGGAAAAAGGCCTTTGTGAGTGGATCCGCGCTGTTTTCCTCTGTGTCTACTCTCCTAACCTCGATCTCCCTGGAGATCAACCATCTCCATGATCAGGTGATACTGCCTAAGAATTATATCTGGATTTCTGATGGGACGGAAGTTCCTTGGCTAAAGCCATAACTCCATTGCCACACAATGGTAGGAACGAAGTTCATCTCATGAACTTATATGTATCCAGACTGCCTCTTTGGTAGCATCCTTGGTAACGATGTATCTTGCCTTTAATCGTCTAGTATGTCACGGTATCTAGCTTGGAACTCTTCCAACATACCGTCCCTCCACTGAGGGTGTAGACAATGCCTGCGACTGACATTCAGTCGTCCTTATCACTCTGGAACCTTTCCAGTGATTCTCCCCAGGATCGATTGATACCATCTCACTACAACTAGTGAGTATCCTAACATCCAATTAGATCTATCTCATAGATCCAAAACCCAGGATTTAGGAGGTATCATTTTGATCCTATATGGAGAATCCTTGTGATAAGCGGAGATTGACCGAGCATAGCATAGGAAACTCCTTCCCTATCAAGAGTATGTCATCCACGTACTCTACGAGGATCACTACCATACTCCCTACTACCTTTTGTATATACAAGGTTCATCTACCATTTTGATGAAGTCAAACTCTTTGACTACTACATCAAAACAGATGTTCCAACTCCGCGATGCCTGTTTTATCATATAAAACATCTTGCACACGTTTCCGCTGCTCCCACTGTCTACGAAGCCCTCTGGCTGTGTACTTATAGACGCTCTTTTCTAAAACATCATTTAGAACAGCAGTCTTGACACCCAACCACCAGATATCGTAGTCATGGTACGTAGCCATGGCAAGTAGGATCTGGATGGACTTAAGCATAGCTTTGAAAGTCTCAACTTTTTCATGTACACAAAGTAATCTTCTCAAGATATACTTGCTCCTGATGGGGATTTAACCCTTCAGATAAAGCAACCAAAGTCCATACTTTGTTGGTGTATAAGGATTCCATCTCAGATCGATAAGCATCCAGCCATTCTTACAGAGTCCCACTCCTGATGGCCAGCTCGAAACTAGTTGGGTCATCATCTCATGATGCAATCCTGGCTCCCACAGTCATAGAGAAACCGAAGTATCTCTCAGGTGGGTGAGGAACCCTGCTAGATCGGCGGAGAGGCTGAGGTTCGTTGGAAACTATTGAATCCTTTGGTTCTACCAAATCATCAGCTGCAGTTTGTGTAGCTGGAACATTTCCAGTTCTACATAACAGACCTTGCCTCGAGCTTGTCCGAATTTTGCTTTTAGACATAGGCCGGACAACCCCAAATCTTAACAAACTTAAGATATGGGCTCTTCCCTTTCCATATCACATATGAAGTGGTAGGAAACTGATTTGATTTGAACCCTATTCAATAGGTATGCAACTTCTCAAGTGCATAACTCCCAAAAGGAAATAGGAAACTCGGTAGTACTCATCATAGAGTACACCATATCACATAGGGTGCTATTGCTCCGCCCCGATATACCATCGTGCTATGGTGTATACGGAGGAGTAATGCGGAGAGAGAATCTCATTCTCCTTTAGAATAGTCCAGGAATTCCGTGCTCAAGTATTCTCCTCCCTGATCTCATCAAAGGACATAATACTTATACCCATATTTTGGTTCTCTACTTCTAACTTATATTCTGTGATATCTCAAAAGGTTCGGACTTGTGTTTCAGCAGGAACATATGTCTGAATCTTGAGAGATTATCAGAGAATGTAATGAAGTACAAAGAACCGGTCTTTGCATGTGTAGACAGGGGACCTTCATACATCAGCATGTATCAATCCCAAGAGTTCATTAACACTTTCTCTGTTTCCAATAAACAGAGCTGTGGTCATCTTATCTTTGTGACATGACCGGCAAGTTTCACAAGATGTATGTAAATTCAAACAGATTTAAATATGCATCTAAATGTAACTTAGCTAGCCGGGTCGCATTGATATGACCTAGTCTACAATGCCTCAAGAAGGATTCGTTCATTTCTGAACTCTTCCTCTTGTGTGTGTTCTGTATACTATGAACTGTGGTTTGATTTAGAACGTCAATACTTTTAGATAACGTGCCTGAACCGATCAACTCTTGATATAGGAAATGTTCAAAACATTATCCCACAATACAAAATTATATCCTTCTTTACTAATAAAGAGACTGATATGATTTTGTATATTAGGTTCGGTATCTAATAACATTTGTTCAGAATCAATGTATTCTGGTAATACAGGGTGATAGTGACCAACAGACTTGGCTGCAACACTTGCACCATTTTCTGTCTCATGAAACTTATCACCCGTTCTCAGTTCTCTACCTATCTGTAGCCCATGTAGCAGATTACATATACGGGATCCTGATCCGGTATCACATACCCAGGACGTAAAGGATACTGAGAAACAGTTTTGTGTAATGAACATACCCGAAGATGATGCATCAACATGCACTTTCTTCGTTTGGGCGGCACGGGAAATCTGGTATTCCCCAATTTCCTGCTTTGTCTTATAATAATTATAAGTTGGAGCGGGACCAACGTTCCCCAGCTCAGTATAACAAGCGGGTTCGGTCAATATATCCGTATTTTTATCTTGATTAAGGCGTGATATGGTCGCTACCTGGAGAGAGAGAGAAGAAAACACTCAGCGTATGCTCTTGCAAATTTTGATTGGTTATCTAATATATCTAATCAGGATGTCTCCCGCTGTTTTAATCAAATCTTCCTTCAAACCCTAAAAGGAAAGACTAGCCGGGATTAATTACACGCTACAAGTTCGCCAATCTTTCAGCCGGGCCAGTATCGGTACTTTCAGGGAGGTCCCCCGTGCTTTCGCACGAACCTAATTAAAGTAAACCTCGTTTTCCCAGAGGCGTAACCCCATTCACACCTTTCTAGACACCTACTTGATCGGCTAATTGTAATGTGTAAAACTCTCCCAGGAGTAACTCTTACTCGCAGCGGGTATTGGGATCCAACTATCTCATAGAAGGTATGCAATCTCATTGCAAATTTCAACACTTGAAATTCCCAATAATATTTTTCCCCTAGTGACTTATGACCTTAACTATGGTCAACAAATCATAAGCACTATTCAAGTTCTACCCGTCATTTCTTGATTAATTAGACCCACCCACATGACCTTTAACTAAGGTCAACAAAGTCATATGACTGTCCTAACTAATCACATCATATTCTATATAGGAAGACATCACTTAGCTACCGTACACTGTACCTTAACTATGGTCAACAAACACAGCACGAATACTAAGTACTCTACTTCCTAAAATGACGGAGGGTTACGACAGGTTTTTAAGAAAACCTATTGCGTAATGAACTTGATATCGTCGTGGAATCGAGTGATTTTAAATGGAGTATTTTTCAGGCTTTTCTAGTTTTGCTAAAGGGGTCACTCCCGGTGAAGGGATCGTCGACCCTTTCCTCATCGAATAAGGTGCAGGATATATCATATATACCGCTGTGCAAAGCAAGAACTAGAGCTACCAGTTTTTATAAACAAGTTTCTACAACATCTTAGGTTTCTTTTATTTCATTAATCTCTTTAATGAAGTCCCATTTTATTATGCTTCACAAGCATCTCTTTTGAAACGAAATCTGCAATATAACATATATCTCATATATATAATATAAACATTCGTCACAGGAACTAATATGATCTCATCACAGAACATTGCAGCAGAAGAACATATATGAAATATTGGATATACTAGGACGTCCGTGTTTTCAATACGAGCCTGTATAAAACACGGATTCCACGGTCGCGATGAATAGCCAAACCCACATCCCTAGACCCCTACGAGAGCGGCAAGTAACACTGCCAATTCTAGGGTTAGGAAACCCGGTCTCGACTCCTCGAGATGGTCTTCCACTGGACCCTAGAACCCGGTTACTTGTGCTCCCCGCCTTGGGTCTACCTAATGCGGAAAAGTAAATAATATACAACGGTGACATCTTCCGCTACCTGGAAGTGCCCCAATAAAAGAATATTACATACAAATGAATTTTACATGAATGAAAAAGAAAAACTCTCATCTCACATAAAACCCCCGGCTATTCAAAAGCGACGATCCAATACAACATATCACAGCAACACATAATAGCACATATCATCAACGTAAGAAAGTATGCGTATCCCGATTGTCGTTGATGTATAGCAACGAAGCCGGCGATACACCACATACTACGCTTACGGTCACAGAAAAGAAAGTGTAAAACTACAACAGTTAGAATCCGCAACCTCCTTAGACATCGTATGCCT
Organism: Agapanthus africanus; assembly: GCA_030015575.1. NCBI lineage: Eukaryota > Viridiplantae > Streptophyta > Magnoliopsida > Asparagales > Amaryllidaceae > Agapanthus > Agapanthus africanus. Next base: position 126,705,688 of record JASDDO010000016.1, on the reverse strand, counting down.
AACCAAATGAATTCCTTAGACATCGCATGCCTAACAATTATAAACCCCGCATTTTAGTCTCATTATCGAAAACACTTTTCAATATCATGTCGGGCAATTCAACAAGATTCCCGACATCCTGATCGAATGCTCGTCGCAAACTTTAGTAGGCGGCTGCACCCCTGATACCGTCGACGAAGTGCACTAAGGCGGAACACCGCTACCGCGAGCACCCGAACAGATGCTTTCGGTGACGGGGTTCTCCTACAGTCACTTGGTCGGGGCTATGGGGCGTGGCTGTCTATTAAGTTTACCCGGCGAGTATCCGCGTACGCTACGTGATTGCAACGGACTTTTGATCACATCAAAATTCCGTGGCAACCGATCAAATGAGACTAAACTGCTATGTCTATAATATTCAAATCAGTTATCTCATAACTACCTGTGGATTCCAAATATTGTATCACATTCCGGATAAATAGACAAAGTTAAACTTTCCGATCGAATCATCAAACACCCAAGATTTCCCCAAAGTATCTCAACACTTGAAATCAGTTTAAAAACATCCATCACATGCCACAGTACTAATGGTCCAGCCGTAGAAGGGTCAAGCCAACGCCTCACATGTGGCACGCCGTACTACCCCAAACCCTAAGGTTCAAAAGGCAGTTCAAGACGGTCACATAATCGAGTTAAGGTTTGTTGTCTTCTAGAGGGTCCACCGCGTTACTTGCACGACATAGAACATTCTTAAACACGAGGAAAAAACCAACTTTTGAAAAAATTTCCGACAGGGGAAAAAGTGAGTTATTGATATCCGTTCGAACTTTTTAACAGTTTCTAAAAGTTATCCGGAAAACCCATAGACAAAATTAGACATCCCGATCGAAATATCGAATCCCCAAAACAACCCCAGAAAATTCAACTCTTGAATAAAATTTAAAAATACCCAGAAAATCCAGCATAATGAATAGGAGTTACTGTGCAAATAGGGGATGATGATGTCATCTTTTGGCCGCGGAACCGCCGTAGAAGCCATGCTTCTGCCGCGGTTCCGCCGCCCTTTTAAAAGATCATGGGAAAAATTTTGCACCGTAATTCTTAGAATTCCCTGCCGAATTTTTTAAGCATTTCTAATCTGGAAAAAACCCAGTTTTTAGAAAAAGTCCAGAGAGCACTTTGATGTTAGGGTTTCGGGTCGATCGGGTTTCAAACTTCGTTTAGACTTCGCCTAAAGCTCTAGCTTGGCTCTGATACCACTGTAGGGTTGCTAGGCACACGCACAAGGGTCTACGAGGCATCAACCATGCCCGATTAAAAATTTAGCCGTGCCGAACAACCCGAATACGGATCTTTAAACAAGAGATTAGGCGAAAACTAACATGCTAAACACTTTAACACTAAGTCAGAGGGATTACAACCTTTGTAGATCCGGTCCTTCACTTCATATGCTCCGTGTTGAGGTCTCTTCGCTGCGATCATCGTGCTCCAGACTCTGAGAGGTTCCACGAAGAGAAAGATGCAGTCTTGCTTCCGATCTTCGATACAAAGATGATCTACCTTGAAGTTTTGTTAACACAAGCTAACACTCACTAAAATTGAGTGAACACTCTCATCTAAAGGGCAAGGGAAGATGAGGATGATGAAGTAGGATTTTTTCTCTCTTTATTTATCTTTTTCTCATATTTATTCATCACTTGGAAAAAATCTAGAAAGCTTTTTCATGAAAGAATGAAGGAAGAAGAAGATGAATAATGATTGAATTCCTTTTGTGATGAATAGAAAAAGAATTAATATGATGAATAATGCAACCATGGTCAAGCAAACTCATGTAGAGAATTAACTAGGGTTTGGGTTTGGGTTAGGTTAAAGATGAGTCACATACAAATATCTTTCACAAAACAAAACCAAAACCTTCTAGAATCATCTAGAAAGCTTAACCCTAATCCAAACCCTAATCATGTTTAAACTCCTCTAAACATGTTGTATTAGTTATCATATCATGTTACAATATTATATATCACATATATAATATTTATCGTAACAAAATAAAATAATACATTTAACATATATCGCATATATATCAATGTATTACCCAAGTGAGAAAAAGAATCTTTTAGTGAGCAAATATTAGTTAATGTAATTTAATATATCATATATATTATTATACAATAAATTATCGAATCAACACTTGATCCGACAATCCGGCTATATCGCATATAACCGACTAATATTTATCCGTACCGATTCATCGAATCAATATTTGATCCGATGACCCGGCTGATATCATATATCGCGAGAATAGAATACGGTATCTCATATCGCATTATCCTCGGTCCCGCACATATCACATATGTGCCCCTACTCCGTTTTGCTTGAGTCAAGAAACCTCTGTGTAGGACTCTAAAGAATCGTCAATACGCCGGCAGTAGGTGATGATCATATCAAACACCCACAAGCTGCAAGCGGTCAGCTAAACGTAACAGCTACCCAAGTATTGAGCGCTCAGAAGATCAACAAGCAAGCCTGTACATTCTCCTGTGAATCCAAACAGTAACACTCCCGTACAGTCCGGTCTCGTCGTCTGATATGTTGCATATCTCGCCTAGGGGTGGTAAACGTCAGACCCCAGTAGCTCGATAAGTCATGTCGATATGAGGTCTATAACAGTTCAAGAAACTACTGATAACACTTACCAATAAATCTCAGCAACCCTGGCCAGGGATTTCCGGTTATAGCCAATCGAACACAGCACAACATCAACTCCCTATACCGGGAGAGACGAATCCCCTCCTATCGCTCATTGCCTCCATGTGATTCGGGACTGTACCCAAAAGCCACCTTTTTGCATGCCCTCTTGGACGTGGTATGATGGAAATCAAAGCACAGTAGGAATCACACAAGACTCTATGACGATCTCGGGTCAACAGACTACTCTGTACCAGTGTCACCGGAGAACTGCCATCTGACGTGAGGTATAATACCATCTGGGAGTTCTCGGCGAGTCCGTCCAGTGTACCCAGTCTCTACTGAGCACCCGTACACCATCCTTGATGTCAAACACCGATGGATATGGGATCATCCATCGCCCATCATATGGGTCAAGATACGTATACGCTAGTCTACTCTGGTGCATCGATGCCCTGTCTCGATACACCCTCGACTAGGAACAGTTATAGGATATACTCGTCGACTACCGTGGCCCCACTAGTATGATCTCATCATAGTCCCAGTAGTCGAGTACATATCCTAAGGGCTTTATCAACATGTAATATAGAGACAATAAGAGTACATGTTAAGATAAAGTACAACCAGATAGCATACTATCATGTCGAGCAAGAAAGTCCTCCCTATATATGTTCCAGCATCCATTACAATATACATCGTATGTACAGTAATGGCCTCTAGGGCATACATATAACTAAGAATATCACATAGGGTGTGATTGCTCCGCCCAGATACACCGACGTGCTGTGGTGTATACGGAGGAGTAATGCTGAGAGAGAATCTCATTCTTCTTTAGAATTGTCCAGGAATTCCATGCTTAAGTATTCTCCTCCCTGATCTCATCAAAGTACATAATACTTATACCCGTTTTGGTTCTATACTTCTAACTAATATTCATTAAATTTCTTAACAGTTTCAGACTTGTGTTTCAACAGGAACACATGTGTGAATCTTGAGAGATCATCAGTGAATGTAATGAAGTACAAAGAACCGGTCCTAGCATCTGTAGATAGGGGATCTACATACATCATCATGTATCAATCCCAAGAGTTCACAAACACTTTCCCTGTTTCCAATAAACAGAGTTATGGTCATCTTATCTTTGTGACATGACTGGCAAGTTTCACAAGATGTATGTTCAAACTGATTTAAATATGCATCTTAATGTAACTTCAGCTAGTCAGGTTGCATTGATATGACCTAGTCAACAATGCCTCAAGAAGGAGTCGTTCATTTCTGAACTCTTCCTCTTGTGTGTGTTCTGTACTTTAAGAACTGTAATTTGATTTAGAACGTATATGCTTTTAGATAACGTGCCTGAACCGATCAACTCTTGATATAGGAAAATATTCAAAACATTATCCAACAATAAAAAATTATATCCTTCTTTACTAAATAAAGAGACTGATATGATGCTGTATATCAGGTTCGGTATCTAATAACATTCGTTCAGAATCAATGCATTTGGTAATACAGGGTGATAACTGCCAACAACTTGGCTACAACACTTGCACCGTTTCCAACTCTTGAAACTTATCACCCGTTCTCAGTTCTCTGCCTATCTGTAGCCCATGTAACATATTACATATGCGGGATCCTGATCCGGTATCTCATACCCAGGACGTAAAGGATACTGAGAAACAGTTCTCTGTAATGAACACACCCGAAGACGATGCATCAGCATGCACTTTCTTCGTTTGGGCGGCACGGGAATTCTGGTAATACCCTATTTCCTGCTCGGTCTTATAACAATTATATATTAGAGCGGGACCAACATTCCCCTAGCTCAATATAACAATCGGGTTCGGTCAATACATCCGTAATATTATCTTGTTTAAGGCGTGACATGGCCGCTACCCGGAGAGAGAGAGAGAGAGAGAAGAAAACACTCAGCGTATGCCCTTGCAAGATTAGATTGGTTATTAATAAATCTAATCAGGATAGCTCCCACTGTTTTAGTCAAATTTTCCTTCAAACCCTAAAAGGAAAGACTAGCCGGGATTAATTACACCCTACATGTTCGCCAATCTTTCAGCCAGGCCAGTGCCGGTAATTTAAGGGAGGTTCTCCGTGCTTTCGCACGGACCTAATTAAAATAAACCTCGTTTTCCCAGGGGCATAAACCCGTTAACACCTTTCTAGACACCTACTTGATCGTCTAATTGTAATGTGTAAAACTCTCCCAGGAGTAACTCTTACTCGCAGTGGATATCGAGATCCAACTATCTCATAGGAGGTATGCAATCTCATTGCAAATTTCAATACTTGAAATTCCCGATAATATTTTACCCCTAGCATCCTATGACCTTGACGAAAGCAAACAAACCATAGGCTGCTAGTCATGTTCAACCGGTACATTTCCTAATTGAATTAAACCCACCCGCACGACCCTTGACGAAAGCCAACAAAGTCGCATGACTACCCTAACTCAATCGCATCATATGCTTATGCAAATAAGCATAAATAGCTACCGCACACTACGCCTTGACGAAAGCCAACAAACGTAGCACGAATACTATGAAGTACTTATCTAAAATGACGGAGGGCTACGCAGGTTTGTAAGAAAACCATGAGTGTAATGAACTTGATATCGTTGTAGAATCGAGTGAATTTGAAAAGGAGTGTTTTTGACGCTTTTACTAGTTTTGCTGAAAAGGTCACTCCCGGTAAAAGGGATCTCGGCTCTTTCCTTATCGAATAAGGTAAAGGATATTTCACAAATACCACTATGCAAAGTAAAAACTATAAAAGCAATCAAAAGTCAAATTGAGTTTGTAGCATCTGCTAGTTTCGCTAAAGAGGTCACTCCCGGTGAAGGGATCTCGGCTCTTTCCTTATTGAATAAGGTGCTGGATATTCTACAAGGAATACCGCTATGCAAAGCAAGAACTAGAGCTACCAGTTTTCGAGACAAGTTTCTACAACATGTTTAGGTTTCTTTTATTTCATTAATCTCATAATGAAGTCCCATTTATTATACTTCCCAAGCATCACATATGAAACGAAAGCAATAATATACAATATATATCATATATATATATAAGCATTCGTCTCAGGCAGTAATACAATCTCATCACAAAACATTGCACCAAAAGAACATATATGAAATATTGGATATACTAGGATTTCCGTGTTTTATATTAAGCCAGTATAAAACACGGATTCCACGGTCGCAATGAATAGCCAAACCCACATCCCTAGACACCTACGAGAGCGGCAAGTAACCCAGCCAATCTAGAGTTAGGAGACCCGGTCTCGACTCCTCGAGATGGTCTCCCACTGGACCCTAGAACCCGGTTACTTGTGCTCCCCACCTTGGGTCTATCCTAATACGGAAAAGAAAATAATATACAATGGTGACATCATCCTCAACCCGGAAGTGCCCCAATAAAAGAATATTACATACAATGAATTTTACATGAATGAAAATGAAAAACTCTCATCTCACATAAAACCCCCGGCTATTCAATCACGACGATCCAATATAACATATCTCAGCAACACATAACATCACATGTAATCAACGTAAGTAAATATACGTATCCCAATTGTCGTTGACATATAGCACCGAAACCAGCGATACACCACATATTACACTTACGGTCGCAGAAAAGAAAGTGAAAAACTACAACAGTTGGAATTCGCAACCTCCTTAGACATCACATGCCTAACCAAATGAATTCCTTAGACATCGAAGGCCTAACAATTATAAACCCCGCATTTTGGTCTCGATATTCAAAACACCTTTTAATATCTAGTCGGGCAATTCAACAAGATTCCCGACATACTGATCGAATGCTCATCGGAAACTTTAGTAGACGGCCACACCCCCCGATACCGTCGACGAAGTGCACTAAGGCGGAACACCGCTGCCGCGAGGACCCGAACGGATGCTTTTGGCGACGGGGTTCTCCTACAGTCACTTGGTCAGGGCTATGGGGCATGGCTATCTATTAAGTTTACCCAGCAAGTATCTACGTACGCTACGTGATTGCGACGGACTTTTTATCTCATCAAAATCCCATGGCAATCGATCAATTGAGACTAAACTACTAGACTTATAATAATTAAATTAGTTATCTTATAACTACATGTGGATTCCAAATATTGTATCCCATCACATGATACCTGGACGAACGTTAAACTTTTCGATCGATTCATCAAAGTCCCACAATTTCCCGACAGCTCAACACTTGAGCATCATTTTAATAATACCCAGAATATGCCACAGTACCTATGCACCAACCGTAGAAGGGCAAACCTAAGCCCCACTCATATCGCCACAGAACTATGGCAAACCCTACGGTTCGATCGCGGTTCCGCGATAAAAAAAGTCGAGTTAGGGTTTCATTCTTCTAGAGGGTTCATAGGATCACTTGCATGTTCTTCCGAATACGTTAAACATGGAAAAATGGGTTTTTGACATTCGATCGAACTTTTTAACTTCGTCTAGACAACATGTGAATCACCCGAAACAATGTTAAAAATACGAATATGAAACACTCCGAATTGTTTATAGTGTAAAATTAAATCACATGCAAAATTAGCAAAAGCAAACAACACCTGAAACACTAAAACCCAGTCAAATGAACACAGGCAAAAAATCAAGGGGGGTGCTCAGATTTTGGCCGAGATCACCCTATATGTGGCCAGCCAAAAAGTTTAGGAAAGCCCTGAAATTTTGTGTGTGTTCATGATATATCCCATACATCACTCTGTACTTGTTTGAAAAAAATTTTGACAACATTTTGAAATCGACAGCATGTAGGTTTCGGCGATGCAAGTTTCGCAGTATTTCAGTTTCGTAATCTTAACAAAATCCGTATAAATTTCTAGTATGGCTCTGATACCACTGAAGGGTTGCATACAACAGCAGCAAGGTTTCGGGAGGTATCGTCCATGCCAAATTAAAATTTTGCCGTTCTAGGTAACCCTAAACATAGATCGTTTTCTAGAAATAATACGGAAAACATATGCAAACACTTTACAAGTTTTAGTGAGCAAGGAATACATCCTTTGTAGACCGGTCCTTCACTTCAAATAGCTCCATGTAGTAGTCCCCTTCACTGTGATTGCAAACTCCGGACTCTAGAGAGGATCCCTTGAAGAAACGAACGTGCTTGCTTTGATATCTTCGAGGACGAAGATGATCTACGTTGAGGAGACACTAACCAAAGCTATTTCTTCACTAATCATATAATTAGTGAAGCAAACACACTCTACTAGATGGCAAGTAGTAGAGGATAATGAAGTAGGAAGTGGGCTCACTTTAGATTTCATTTTCTCACACTTTTTCTCAAAACTCCATTGAAGCTAGAAATTTTTGATGAAGAAGAAGAAGATAAAGAAAATATCTCATCAATCATTTTTTCAAATGAATTATTGCAACCATGGGTGAGTTAAAGCCATCATGCTTAACTCATGTAGAGAATAAACCACACACTATGGTTAAGGGTTGGGTTGGATAAATATCTTTAACTAGACAAAAGAGTTGACTTTGTCAAAGCTTATCCAAAAGCTTTTATCCAAGCTTTGCCATGACAAACTCAATCTCTTTTGAATTAGCTTAACATAAATAGAAACCTTAATTTAACCCGTATTAATTTCATACACCCATCTTGTATGTATCATCAAACATGACACAATACATGTACACAAATATACTTATCACATATATACATTGTGCACATCTAGTGAGAAAAGAAATCATTAGTGAGCTTAATATTAATTAATGTAATATAATATATCAAATATATAATTATACATTAAATTATCAAATCAACTCTTTATTTAATAATCCGGCTATATCATATACAACCGACTAATACTATATTAATCAACTTATCGAATCAACACTTGATCCGATAACCCGGCTATATCATATATAACCGACCGATATCACATATCGCGAGAATAGAATACAGTATCTCATATCGTATCAACCTTGGTCCCGCACATATCACATATGTGCTCCTGCCCCGTTTCGCTTGAGCGAGGAAACCTCTGTGTAGGACTCTAAAGACTCGTCAATACGCCGGCTGTAACATTTCAGAAAAAATAAAATATTATTTTTGGGAATTTTTATAACTAAATAATAAAATATTGAATATTTTAATAAGACGATATAATTAAATACCGATAAATTGGGAAAAATTTGGAAAATTATGGAAATTTCTAAAAAGAGGGTGCTTTATATGATTTATGCAAATAATGAAATTTTATGAGTTATTATACACTAATTTTATGCTAATCGCGATTAGATATCGCTAATCGGGCACTAAACGTGTTTTGTGCACATGTCATGCAAAAGTCTTTTTTCACATTTGTTACATTTTTCCTACATGATTCTTATGTGTATGGTTATTGCTTTGGGTTTCCTATTGCAAAGAGAAGAAAAGAAAAAGAAACGAAAACAAAAGAAAAAGAAAACAAAAGAAAAGAAAAAGAAAACATTAGAATAATGAGGGATGGGCAAGAGAGAGAAGAGAAGGGAGAGGGTGAGCAGTCAACCTTGACCATGGCTTATTCTCCCTTCATTATTTCCCCCTTCATTTCTCCCCCTTCTTCCTCATGGTATCCCTATCTCCTTCCTCCACGAATTACCTCACTTCATCACCAAAACAAACCCTAAACCCCATCTCCTCTTCACAAAAAATGTGCACAAGCTCTCAAGCTACCCTTTTGACCAAGAAAGGTTGAGTTTTGGCGCTGTAGAGGATTCATGTGTGCAAAATAAGATAATTATTCCATCATTAGTGTAGAATTTCCATTCCTTTAGCATCCACGTTAAATTAGAATCGATATTGTGTGGTTTTGGGAACTTTGAAAACTTTTAGTTGAGAATTAGGGTTTGAGTTGAACTCAAAGGTGAAATTAAGGTTAGTAGAGGCCATACAACCCTTGTGGTGATTGATTGGAGACCTAAAGCAGAGGCTAAAACCCATTTTAGCAAACTTAGAAACCCGATATCGGAAGAATTGTGGATTCAGTGAGTGTATATTGAAATCTGCTAACACCCGGAGCTTCTGAAAATTATTTAGCATACACAGTGATACATGCAGGAACCTAGGAAGCATCACCCAAGACCCCAGCCCCTATACCCTCTATCTGGCGGCAGATTTAATCCAGAAGGCCGTAATTTGCGCCCTGGGTCCCACCATTTTGATTCGTGTTTCTTACATGGCTCCATCTCCAGTAAACTAAACCCTTAGAATATGCAAAATTGGCTGATTTGACCTAGGGTAAAATCTGGGACCATTTTCAAGAGTTGCTATTTTGATTCAGGGTTTCGTTTCTCATATTTTAAATTTTGGATTATTTTATCTGTGTTTTACCTCGATCACTTGACGTTTGTACAACAATATCGAGGGTTGGTGGTGGTTTTGAAGGCGTGGTCCATAGGTTCTAACCTATAGGACTTTAGCGTGTCGTTTTAGTTTTCCGATGTGATTTTAATACGCATTTGCGATAGGATTATATGTGTAGGTACCCCACGTGATGTCGAGACGTTGAAGATGAAGATGGTGACATCGGCATCGGCACACAAGAAGCAAGGTGAGTAGATTTATATCTACGGGAAGAAGTCGGGTGGATGGCGTATAGCACCCCCGCAAAGTCGTAAGAAATGATGGGATATGATATATATACGTTTATATGTTAGGGTATGGTATGAACCTTACCAAGAAAGCTTTAAGAGATTAGGGGTTAGTGTTAGCGAGAATGGATGAAGGGACTCTAGTCGATTTCTTAGTCCCAAAACACTAGAGGAAAGATTTGCATACACGCACATACACATACTCGCATACATTGACTTCCTTGTGCATATTGGGGATATATATATATTGGTATTCTTATGCTTGGATGATGAGGATGTTATATGATACTTGGGAATGAGTCGATATGATCAGGCATGATGCCGTGAGATATTTAATATGTGACCGAGATATGTCATGATGTTATAGCGGATCGTGGGATGACGATACCTTGTGGATGATGATTTATATATGATAGTTGACATATGATCGAGATATGAGATGAGATATGTTAAGATATTTATAATGGATCGCTTAGGCGATGTATACTTCTATATGATAATATGTGTTGATGATATCGGATTGTATGAGGCTTTAGATCAGTAGCCAGATCATGATATTGTTAATTATATTGAAGTGTACTAGACTTAGATCAGTACCCCCCTGCTCACGATATGTGATGATGTGGATACCAGATGAATAATGAGATGAATATGATATTTGACCCGTACCCAGATTTAGGATGTCGTACGATAGATTTACCGTACGAGATATAGTTCTGAGGATAGATCCGCACTCTTGACTCGAGGATGTCATATTAGTTATTGTATTGTACGTAATACTTGTTAGTTATATGTATGCCCTAGAGGCCATTACTGTACATTGGATGTATATTGTAGTGGATGCTGGGACATATATAGGTAGGACTTTCTTGCTCGACATGATGGTACGCTAACTGGTTGCTCTTTATCTTAACATGTATACTTTCTGTCTCTCTGATTACATGTTGATAAAGCCCTTAGGATGTGTACTCGACTTCCAGGACTATGATGAAGATCATACTAGTGGGGCCTGGGTAGTCCATGAGTACATCCTTCAATGTTCCTAGTCATGGGAATATCGAGACGGGGCATCGATATTCCAGAGTAGACTAGCGTATATCTTCTCGACCCATGTGATGGGCGATGGATGATCCCATATCCATTGGTGTTTGACATCAGAGATGGTATGCGGGTGCTCAGTGGAGACTGGGTACACTGAACGGACTCGCCGAGAACTCCCAGATGGTATTATACCTCACGTCAGATGCCAGTTCTCTGGTGACACTGGTGCAGCTTAGTCTGTTGACCCGAGATCATCATAGAGTCTTGTGTGTCTCCCACTGTGCTTTGATTTCCACCCTTCCACGGCTCTACTGAGTCGTGCAAACAGGTGGTTTTTGGGTACCGTCCCGATTCACATGGAGGCAATGAGCGATAGGAGGGGATTCGTCTCTCCCGGTATTGGGGGTTGATGTTGCGCTATGCACGACTGGCCATAACAGGAAATCCATCGCCAGGGTTGCTGTGATATACTGGTAAGAGTTATCAGTAGTTTCACGAATGTTATGGACCCTACGTCGGCATGACTTATCAAGCTACTGGGGTCTGACGTTTACCACCTCTAGGCGAGATATGCGGCATATCAGACGAATAGACCGGACTGTATGGTATGTGTTACTGGTTGGATTCACAGGAGTGTGAGCGGGCTTGCTCGTCGATCTTCTGATCGCTCAATACCCGGGTGGCCGTTACGTTTAGCAGACCGCTTGCGGCTTGTGGGTGTTTGATATGATCATCATCTGCTGCCGGCGTATTGATGAGTCTTTAGAGTCCTACACAGAGGTTTCCTGGCTCAAGCGAAACGAAATAGGAGTGCATATGAGATATGTGCGGGACCGAGAATAATTCGTGTATGTGATACCGTATTCCATTCTCGCGATGAATGTATCGATTGGTATATGCGATATAACCTAGTTATCGAATCAAGGATTGATTCGATAAGCCGATACATAGGATACTAGTCGGTTATATACGATATGAACGGATCGTTAAATCAAGTATTGATTCAATGATTTAATGCATAATTATATATTTGATATATTACTTTGCATTAACTAGTATTGGTTCACTTTAAATGGATTTTCTCACTTGAATTGTGCAAGTTGTATATGTGATATACTTTTGTGCACATGATTGTATCATGTTTGATGATACATGCTCACTTGGGTTTGTGTAAAGAATTAAACCATGGTTAAGTTAATGATTAGGGTTTTGTTTATTTGATTTACTTATTTATTAATTTCTTTTCATTTAAGCAAAGAGAAATGGTGGTTTTCTTTTGATATTATGCTAGAAAGTTCATGAAACTTTTATAGCATCTTTGAAAAGTCCACCTTTTTTGTTTTGCTCTTAACCCTAACCATTCAACAAAACCTTAGTTAGTTCTCTACACTAAACCATAGTTAAAGATATGATAAGTATCATTTTATTTTATATTTTTAAGTACAACTTATCATATTATCATCTTCATCTTCTTCTTCTTCTTCAAGAATAAAACTATGCCACCATCAATGGCAACTTGAGAATAAGAGTGAGAAATCCAATTCTAAAGTGAACCGACTTCCTATTTCTTCATCCTCTACCTCTTGCCAAGTAGTATAGGGTGTTTTCTTCACAAGTTTCATGACTTGGTGAAGTGGGAGTTTGATCTTATGATGCCTCGACGTAGATCATCTTCGGCATCGAAGCCGACGACCAAGCCCGCCCATTTCTCCGATGAAGCCGATGCTAGAGTCCGGGATCCGATCTGGACAGCGGAGGGACATCATCGCGGAGCTTAGCAAGTGGTGGACCGGATCAACAAAGGTTGTACCCCCTTTCCTTTTAAGTTAAAGTCGTTAACTTGCATCGCATCACCTATACATCTAGTTAACGATCCGTATTAGGGTTTCTCGGCACTTGTAAAATTTTAATTGGCCATGTTTGATCACTTGTGAGACTTCGTTAGCGTGCCTAGGAACCCTACAGTGGTATCAGAGCCTAGCTAGAGCCTTAGGCGATGCGTAGACGGAATTAGAAGTCCGATCGAACCAAAACCCAAACCCAAAAATGCTCTCTGTACATTTTTGAAATTCGTGGTTTTTTGAGAATTAAAAATATGCAGAAAAATCAGCAGGAATATCTAAGAGTTACTGTGCAATTCGAAACCCTAATTCTATCAAACCGCCGCGGTTCCGCGGCACGAGCATTGCTCGTGCGGCGGTTCCGCGGCAATTTTGTCGTATCTTGCATTGGATTTGGCACAGTAATTCATATTTTGCAGTGCTGGTTTTCCTGAGAATTTTTTAATATTTATTCAATAGTTGAATTTTTTGGGTTGTATTGAGGACTCGGTGTTTCGATCGGATTGTCTAATTTTGTCTGTGTGTTTTTCCGGATAATTTTAGAATATGTTAAAATGTTCGGCCGGATATAAATACCCACTTTTTCCCCTACCGGGAAATTTCCAATTGTTGGATTTTTCTGTAGTTTAATCACGTTCTAAGTAGTGCAAGTAACGCGATGGTCCCTCTAGAAGACAACAAACCTTAACTCGATTATGTGACCGTCTTGAACTGCCCTTTGAACCTTCGGGTTTGGGGCAGTACGGCGTGCCACATGTGAGGCGTTGGCTTGACCCTTCTATAGCTGGACCGTTGGTACTGAGGCATGAACTGAATGTTTTTAGACTTATTTCATGTGTTGAGCTGTATTGGGGAAACCTGGGTGTTCGATTGTTCGATCGGAAAGTTTAACATTTTCTGTTTATCCGGAATGTGATACAACATTTGGAATTCACAAGTAGTTATGAGATAACGGAATGAATGTTATAAATCTAGCGGTTTAGTCTCACTTGATTGGTTGCCACGGAATTTTGATATGATCAAAAGTCCGTCGCAATCACGTAGCGTACGTGGATACTCGCCGGGTAAACTTAATAGACAGCCTCACCCTAAAGCCCCGACCAAGTGACTGTAGGAGAACCCCGTTGCCGAAAGCATCCGTTCGGGTGCTCGCGGCAGCGGTGTTCCGCCTTGGTGCACTTCATCGGTGGCATCGGGGGTGCAGCCGTCTATTGAAGTTTGCGACGAGCATTCGATCAGGATGTCGGGAATCTTGTTGAATTGCCCGACTTGATATTGAAAAGAGTTTTTGATAAATGAGACTAAAATGCGGGGTTTATAATTGTTAGGCATGCGATGTCTAAGGAATTCATTTGATTAGGCATGCGATGTCTATGGAGGTTGCGGATTCCAACTGTTGTAGTTTTACACTTTCTTTTCTGTGACCTTAAGTGTGATATGTGAAATCGCCGGTTTCGTTGCTATATGTCAACGACAATTGAGATGCGCATATTTACTTACGTTGATGACATGTGATGTTATGTGTTGCTGGATATGTTATATTGGATCGTCGTGTTCGAATAGCCGGGGTTTTTTTTTTATGTGAGATGAGTGTTTTTCATTTTCATTCATGTAAAAACTTGTATATAATATTCTTTTATTGGGACACTTCCAGGTTGCGGATGTTGTCACCATTTGTACATTATTTACTTTTCCGCATTAGGATAGACCCAAGGAGGGGAGCACAAGTAACCGGGTTCTAGGGTCCAGTAGGAGACCATCTCGAGGAGTCGAGCCCGGGTTTCCTAACCCTAGAATTGGTAGGGTTGCTTGCCGCTCTCGTAGGGGTCTAGGGGTGTAGGATTGGCTATTCATCACGACCGTGGAATCCGTGTTTTATACTGGCTCTTATTGAAAACACGGACGTCCTAGTATATCCAATGTTTCATATGATTCTTCTGGTGCGATATCTGTGATGTGATCATGTGATATGTTCTGTGATAAATGTTGTATATAGTATATATGATATATACGTTACTTATGTTTTACACCCACGCTAGCCCTGCCCCGCTCTGCCGTTAGTTATCTAACCTAACGGTGCACGAGGGGACATCGAGACGAATGCGGATGGCATAAGTGTACGTCGTATTTATCTGTGATGTTTAGGTGGACTTAAATGATGGGATATTCATTAATGAGATTAATGAAAGAAAAATAAACCTAATTGATGTTGTGGAATCGAATTTCAAAATAAAACAGGTAGCTACAGTTCTTGCTTTGCATCGCGGTGTTCCTTGTAGAACATACTGCATCTTATTCGATGAGGAAAGGACCGAGATCCCTTCACCGGGAGTGACTCCTTTAGCAATAACTGAAAGATGCTACACACTCGGTTTGTTTTTTGATTGCTTCTATAGTTTCTGCTTTGCACAGTGATATATATGATATATCCCGCACCTCATTCGACGAGGAAAGGGCCGACGATCCCCTCACCGGGAGTGACCCTTTTAGCAAAACTAGAAAAGCTTCAAAAACATTCCATTTAAAAACCGTTTGATTCCGCAACGAGATCAAGTTCAAAGCGTTAAAGGTTTTATTAAAAACCATTCGCAACCCTCCGTCATTTTAGGAAGTAGAGTACTTAGTATTCGTGCTACGTTTGTCGACCATAGCCGAGGCGTAGTGTGCGGTAGCTAAGTGATGTCTTCCTACACCGCATATGATGCGATTAGTTAGGACATTCATGTGGCTTTGTTGACCTTAGCCAAGGGTCATGTGGGTGGGTCTAATTAATCACGAAATGACGAGTAGAACTTGACTAGTACCTATGATTTGTTGACCTTAGCCAAGGTCATAGGTGCTAGGGGTAAAAACCATTATCGGGAGTTTCAAGTGTTGAAACATGCAATGAGATTGCATACCTTCTATGTGATAGTTGGATCCCGATACCCACTGTGAGTTATTGTTACTCCTGGGAGAGTTTTATACATTACAATCAGCCGATCAAGTAGATGTCTAGAAAGGTGTTAACGAGGTTACAGTTCTGGGAAAACCAGGTTTACAGTAATTAGGTTCGTACGAAAGCACGGGGGACCTCCCTCAAAGTACCGACACTGGCCTGGCTGAAAGATTGGCGAACTTGTAGTGTGTAATTAATCCCGGCTAGTCTTTCCTTTTAGGGTTTGAAGGAAGATTTGATAAAAACAGTGGGAGCCATCCTGATTAGATAAAATAATAACCAATCTATTCTTGCAAGAGCGCACGCTGAGTGTTTTCTTCTCTCTCTCTCTCCAGATAGCGATCATATCACGCCTTAATCAAGATAATAATACGAATGTTATTGACCGAACCCGCTTGTTATACTGAGCTGGGGAACATTGGTCCCGCTCCAACTTATAATTGTTATAAGACAGAGCAGGAAATAAGGGGAATACCAGAATTCCTATGCCGCCCAAACGAAGAGAGTGCATGCTGATGCATCATCTTCGGGTCTGTTCATTATAAAGAACTGTTTCTCAGTATCCTCTACGTCCTGGGTATTAGATACCGGATCAGGATCCCGCAAATGTAATCCGTTAGATGGGCTACAGAAAGGTAGAGAACTGAGAACGAGTGATAAATTTCATGAGGCAGAAAATGGGGCAAGTGTTGCAGCCAAGTCTATTGGTCACTGTCACCCTGTATTATCAATACATTGATTCTGAACAAATGCTATTAGATACCGAACCTGATATACAAAATCATATCAGTCTCTTTATTAGTAAAGAAAGGATATAATTTTGTATTGTTGGATAATGTTTTGAACGTTTCCTATTTCAAAAGTTGATCGGTTCAGGCACGTTATCTAAAAGCATTAACGTCCTAAATCAAACTACAGTTTCTTAGTATACGGAACACACACAAGAGGAAGAGTTCAGAAATGAACGAGTCCTTCTTGAGGCATTGTAGATGTAGGGTTCCTAGGCACACTAATGAGGTCTCACAAGGCATCAACCATGCCAATTTCAAATTTTACGGTGCCGAGAAACCCTAGACTAGATCGTTAACTAGAATTTTAGGCGAAACAAGCAACTAGTTAACAATTTAACTACGTGAACGGAAATACAACCTTTGTAGATCTGGTCCTCCACCTCCATAGCTCCATGATGAAGTCTCCTTGCTGTCCAAATCGAATCCCGGGCTCTAGCATCGGCTTCATCGGAGAAATGGGCGGGCTAGGTCATCGACTATGATGCCGAAGATGATCTACGTCGAGGCATCACAAGATCAAGCTCCCACTTCACCAAGTCATGAAACTTATGAAGAAAACACCCTATATTTCTTGGCAAGAGGTAGAGGATGAAGAAATAGGAAGTGGGTTCACTTTAGAATTGGATTTCTCACTCTTTTTCTCAAGTTGCCATTGATGGAAGCAAGCTTTTCTTCTTGAAGAAGAAGATGAAAAGAATTATGATAAGAATTATTTCCAAAATAGAAAATAAAACAATCCTTATCATATGGCAACCTTGGTTAGTTGTAGAGAATAAACTAAGGTTAGTTTGAAGGGTTAGGGTTAAGCATGAAGACAAAATGGTCACTTGGTCAAAGCTTCATGAAGCTTCAACTACAAACAAAGAAAGCCACCATTTTCTCTTTTCTTTTCCAAAATAAATAATCAATATAAATAAATGAATAAGTAAACAAAACCCTAACCATTCATACAACCATGGTTTAATCTTTACACAAACCCAAGTTAGCATGCATCATCAAACATGATACAAACTTGTGCACAAAAATATATCACATATACAATGTGCACAAACAAGTGAGAAAAACCATTTAAAGTGAACCAATACTAGTTAATGCAAAGTAATATATCAAATATATAATTATGCATTAAATCATTAAATCAACACTTGATTTAACGATCCGGTCATATCGCATGTGACCGACTAATATCAAATGTATCGGCTTATCGAATCAATCCTTGATTCGATAACTAGGTTATATCGCATACAACCATATCGATACATTCATCGCGAGAATAGAATACGGTATCACATACACGCATTATTCTCGGTCCCGCACATATCTCATATGCGCTCCTATTTCGTTTCGCTTGAGCCAGGAAACCTCTGTGTAGGACTCTAAAGACTCGTCAATACGCCGGCAGCAGATGATGATCATATCAATCACCCACAAGCCGCAAGCGGTCTGCTAAACGTAACGGCCACCCGGGTATTGAGCGATCAGAAGATCGACGATCAAGCCCGCTCACACTCCTGTGAATCCAACCAATAACACTTACTGTACAGTCCGGTCTCGTCGTCTGTTATGTCGCATATCTCTCCTAGGGGTGGTAAACGTCAGACCCCAATAGCTCGATAAGTCGTGTCGATATGAGGTCTATAACAGTTCGAGAAACTACTGGTAACACTTACCGGTGAATCTCAGCAACCCTGGCCAGGGATTTCTGGTTATAGCCAATCGAACACAGCGCAACATCAACTCCCTATACCGGGAGAGACGAATCCCCTCCTATCGCTCATTGCCTCCATGTGATTCGGGACTGTACCCAAAAGCCACCGTTTTGCACGCCCTCTTGGACGCGGTAAGGTGGAAATCAAAGCACAGTGGGAATCACACAAGACTCTATGACGATCTCGGGTCAACAGACTACTCTGTACCAGTGTCACCAGAGAACTGCCATCTGACGTAAGGTATAGTACCATCTGGGAGTTCTCGGCTAGTCCGTCCAGTGTACCCCGTCTCCTCTGAGCACCCGTATATCATCTCTGATGTCAAACACCAATGGATATGGGATCATCCATCGCCCATCTGTATGGGTCGAGAAGGTATATGCTAGTCTACACTGGTATATCGATGCCCCGTCTCGATACACCCACGACTAGGGACCTTGAAGGATGTACTTATGGACTACCATGTCCCCACCAGTATGATCTGCATCATAGTCCAGGTAGTCAAGTACACATCCTAAGGGCTTTACCAACATGTAACAGAAAGACAATCAATGTACACGTTAAGGTAAAGAGTAACCAGATAGCATACTATCATGTCGAGCAAGAAAGTCCTCCCTATATATGTCCCAGCATCCACTACAATATACATCCTATGTATAGCAATGGCCTCTAGCGCATACATATAACTAACAGTAGACTAGGTCATATCAATACGACCCGACTGGCTGGAGTTACATAAAGATGCATATTTAAATTAGTTTGAATTTACATCTTATGAAACTCGCCAGTCATGTCACAAAGATAATATGACCATAGCTCTGTTTATTGGAAACAGAGAAAGAGTTAATGAACTCTTGGGATGATACATGTTGATGTATGTAAGGTCCCCTGTCTACACGTGCCAAGACCGGTTCTTTTACTTCATTACATTCTCTGATGATCCCTCAAGATTCAGACATATGTTCCTGTTGAAACACAAGTCCGAACCTTTTGAGATATTCACAGAATATAAGCTAGAAGTAGAGAACCAATACGGGTATAAGTATTATGTCCTTTGATAAGATCAAGAAGGAGAATACTTGAGCACGGAATTCTTGGACTATTCTAAAGGAAAATGAGATTTTCTCTCCGTACTACTCCTCTGAATACACCACAGCACAACGGTGTATCGGGGCGGAGCAATCGCACAATATTAGATATCGTGTGCTCTATCATAAGTATTACTGAGTTACCCATTTCCTTTTGGGAGCTATGCGCTTGAGAAGCTGCATACCTATTGAATTAGGTTCGAATCAGATCACTGCCTACCATTCCATATGAGATATGGTATGGGAAGAGCCTATCTCTTAAGTAACTTAAGATTTGGGATTGTCCGGCCTATGTCAAAAGCAAAATCCGGACAATATTGAGGCAAGGTCAGTTCTGTAGAACTGGAAAGGTTCCAGCTATACAAAACTGCAACTGCTGATTTGACAGAACCAAAGGATTCAATAGTTTCCGATGAACCTCAGCCTCTCCGCCAATATAGTAGGGTTCCTCACCCACCGAAGAGATACTTCGGTTTCTCTATGACAGTGGGAGCGAGGATTGCATCATGAGATGATGACCCAACTAGTTTCGAGCAGGCCATCAGGAGTAAGACTCTGTCAGAATGGCTGGATGCTAAGCGATCCGAGATGGAATCCATGTACACCAACAAAGTATGGACTTTAGTTGCTATATCTGAAGTGTTAAATCCCCATCAGGAGCAAGTATATCTTGAGAAGATTACTTGGTATAGATGGAAAAGTTAAGAGTTTCAAAGCTAGACTTGTTAAAGGTTTTAGTCATCAACCAGGCGTGGATAATGATACCTTTTCCAGTGGCTATGCTTAAGTCCATCCGGATCCTACTTGCCATGGCTACATACCATGACTACGATATCTGGTGGTTGGGTGCCATGACTACTTTTCTAAATAATGATTTAGAAGAGAACGTCTATAAGAACACAGCCAGAGGGCTTCGTAAAAAGTGGGAGCAGCGGAAACATGTGCAAGTTGCTTTACAGGATAAAGCAGGCATCGCGGAGTTGGAACGTCTGTTTTGATGTGGTAGTCGAAGTGTTTGACTTCATCAAAATGGTAGATGAACCTTGTATATACAAAACGGTAGTAGAGAGTAAGGTAGTCGTCCTCGTATTGTACGTGGACAACATACTCTTGATAGAAAAAAGTTTCCTATACTACGATCGGTCGATCTCCTCTTATCACATGGATTCTCCAATAGGATTAAGTTGATACCTCCTAAATCCTGGGTTTTGGATCTATGAGATAGATCTAAATGGATGTTAGGATTCTCACTAACTATAGTGAGATAGTATCAGTTGATCCTGGGGAGAATCACTGGAAAAGCTCCAGGGTGATAAGGACGACTGAGTGTCAGTCGCAGGCATTGTCTTTACCCTCAGTAAAGGAACGGTATGTTGGAAGAGTTCCAAGCTAGATACCGTGGCAAACTAGACGATAAAGGATGGTAACATCACTATTAAAGATACTATCAAAGAGGGCAGTTTGGGTGTATATTGGTTCATAAGATGAACTAGGTTCCTACCATTGTATGACAATGGAAGTGTGGCTTTGGCCAAGGAACCCCGATCCCATCAATGCCCCAGACATATTCTGAGGCAGTATCACCTGATCATGGAGATAGATGATCTCCAGGGCGATCGAGGTTAGGAGAGTAGACTCAGAGGACAACACGGCGGATCCACTCACGAAGGCCTCTTCCCAAAGAGAGAATTTTAGGGGATGGTTGAGTATTAAATACTATAACTACTGCTACAGATGGCCCTAGTGCAAGTGGGAGATTGTTAGTTATATGTATGCCCTAAAGGCCATTACTGTACATTGGATGTATATTGTAGTGGATGCTGGGACATATATAGGTAGGACTTTCTTGCTCGACATGATGGTACGCTATCTGGTTGCTCTTTATCTTAACATGTATACTTTCTGTCTCTCTGATTACATGTTGATAAAGCCTTTAGGATGTGTACTCGACTTTCAGGACTATGATGAAGATCATACTAGTGAGGCTTGGGTAGTCCATGAGTACATCCTTCAATGTTCCTAGTCGTGGGAATATCGAGACGGGGCATCGATATTCCAGAGTTGACTAGCGTATATCTTCTCGACCCATGTGATGGGCGATGGATGATCCCATATCCATTGGTGTTTGACATCAGAGATAGTATGCGGGTGCTCAGTGGAGACTGGGTACACTGAACGGACTCGCCGAGAACTCCCAGATGGTATTATACCTCACGTCAGATGGCAGTTCTCTGGTGACACTGGTGCAGCTTAGTCTGTTGACCCGAGATCGTCATAGAGTCTTGTGTGTCTCCCACTGTGCTTTGATTTCCACCCTACCATGGCTCTACTGAGTCGTGCAAACATGTGGTTTTTGGGTACAGTCCCGATTCACATGGAGGAAATGAGCGATAGGAGGGGATTCGTCTCTCCCGGTATTGTGGGTTGATGTTGCGCTATGCACGACTGGCCATAACAGGAAATCCCTGGCCAGGGTTGCTGTGATATATTGGTAAGAGTTATCAGTATTTTCACGAATGTTATGGACCCTACGTCGGCATGACTTATCAAGCTACTGGGTCTGACGTTTACCACCCCTAGGCGAGATATGCGGCATATCAGACGAACAGACCGGACTGTACAGTAAGTGTTACTGGTTGGATTCACAGGAGTGTGAGCGGGCTTGCTCGTCGATCTTCTGATCGCTCAATACCCGGGTGGCCGTTACGTTTAGCAGACCGCTTGCGGCTTGTGGGTGTTTGATATGATCATCATCTGCTGCCGGCGTATTGACGAGTCTTTAGAGTCCTGCGCAGAGGTTTCCTGGCTCAAGCGAAACGAAATAGGAGCGTATATGAGATATGTGCGGGACCGAGAATAATTCGTGTATGTGATACCGTATTCCATTCTCGCGATGAATGTATCGATTGGTATATGCGATATAACCTAGTTATCGAATCAAGGATTGATTCGATAAGCCGATACATATGATACTAGTCGGTTATATACGATATGACCGGATTGTTAAATCAAGTATTGATTCAATGATTTAATGCATAATTATATATTTGATATATTACTTTGCATTAACTAGTATTGGTTCACTTTAAATGGATTTTCTCACTTGAATTGTACAAGTTGTATATGTGATATACTTTTGTGCACATGATTGTATCATGTTTGATGATACATGCTCACTTGGGTTTGTGTAAAGAATTAAACCATGGTTAAGTTAATGATTAGGGTTTTGTTAATTTGATTTACTTATTTATTAATTTCTTTTCATTTAAGCACAGAGAAATGGTGGTTTTCTTTTGATATTATGCTAGAAAGTTCAAGAAACTTTTATAGCATCTTTGAAAAGTCCTCCATTTTTGTTTTGCTCTTAACCCTAACCATTCAACAAAACCTTAGTTAGTTATCTACACTAAACCATAGTTAAAGATATGATAAGTATCATTTTATTTTATATTTTTAAGTACAACTTGTCATATTATCATCTTCATCTTCTTCTTCTTCTTCAAGAATAAAACTATGCCACCATCAATGGCAACTTGAGAATAAGAGTGAGAAATCCAATTCTAAAGTGAACCCACTTCCTATTTCTTCATCCTCTACCTCTTGCCAAGTAGTATAGGGTGTTTTCTTCACATGTTTCATGACTTGGTGAAGTGGGAGTTTGATCTTGTGATGCCTCGACGTAGATCATCTTCGGCATCGAAGCCGACGACCAAGCCCGCCCATTTCTCCGATGAAGCCGATGCTAGAGTCCGGGATCCGATCTGGACAGCGGAGGGACATCATCGCGGAGCTTAGGAAGTGGTGGACCGGATCAACAAAGGTTGTACCCCCTTTCCTTTTAAGTTAAAGTCGTTAACTTGCATCGCATCACCTATACATCTAGTTAACGATCCGTATTAGGGTTTCTCGGCACTTGTAAAATTTTAATTGGCCATGTTTGATCACTTGTAAGACTTCGTTAGCGTGCCTAGGAACCCTACAATACTATTGAGGTGAGATCACCGACTACTAGATATATATATAGATCGACTCAGACTTAGGTCGATTTTCTTACCCTTTTGACTGGGCTCGAGTCATACTCATTTTCAAAAATGTAGAATCGTGAGTATTTTAAATACCAAACTGTATGACTCGTATATTGGGTAGGTATATTTTCAGTATTGCTGTTACTACATCACTTTCTGTATATTCATGATGTTTCATCACATTGCATGCTTGTAAATATGTTATTTGTAATTATTATAAAACCATGCTGCCAGGACACCAGCACCATTACCGATGATGCGTATGCTCCACATACACCTGCTTGCCGGCTCACACACATCATCATCGGTAATTGTCATGTCTCGTACACTTAGAGAATATTATTTCATTGACATAACTTGCTAGCGGATAGTTGCAACATGTTATAACTTCATATGCTAGTTTAACTATTGCATTCATTGTATGATAGCAGTTGCATTCATATATACTCATTGGTCATGCAGCATTACGGAGATTTATGCCGATATTCAATGTTTACTTACTCTTGATTCTTGGATTTCGGATTTCCATGAGATTTCTGGATTTGGGGGAAAACCGCAAGAATATATATAAACTTCTCTCTCTCTCTCTCCCTCTTTTTAAAAATGCAAGTTGTGGTTTTCTCATGATGTATGAGTCGTCCACCATGAGTTTTCATGATTTCTGTTGGATTTCGAGACCCGTTGTGAAGAGAGGATGAACCGTCTCGGGTACATGGTGGGTCCGGTAAGGTACCCCGGGGCAATAATCTCGAGTTGTAGACGATGAGCCTGGTAAGGGAGCACTACCTACCGGTGATTTTAGCTGGCGCGGTGGATATCCGGAGGATACTGTCCGTGGTCGTGTGATTGATGATATGGGCCGATCCGGACTGACGGAGCCCTAAATTTTGAGATTTGAGATATTGAGATACTGAGATTTATGTTTTGTGTCGATACTTGACACTGATTTCTCTGTTGATTTCATGATGTATTCTATTTCCATTCGTCACGCATTCATACATCATATATCCGATATGTTGCTATCTGAGGCACTGGCACGAGCATGGAGTATTACACTTATACATAGATGGACTAGGTTATTATTTGAGGATATTACTTGATATGACCTAGGATAGCGTCATGCATGCAATTTCTACTCGTAGATGTTTTCTACTCACGAGTTGGCAACTCACCCCCGTTGTGCCACAGTTTCTTGCAAGTTGTGCCGTACAGGTTTCGTTGCGGCTTTGCTGGCACACTGTTCCTTCCGGGTGATTGCCTTGGTAGGTGGGTTCCTTTGCATCAGGACCACCATTGTATATTTGTTACTTCAGTTGTATCTAGTAAAACTCTATCAACCAGACTTGTATTATTTGATAGACATAGCAGACCAGTGATGTATATTCTTTCGACTTAGAGTCGCGCGTTGTATTATTATGGGTTTTCAGGTTGTTGTTTTGAGTTTCCTTTTGAGTTTTGATCCTCGCCCTTCGGCCTTGTATATTATATTGCTTGCGTGGTTATGGGAGCTAACTCCCGCTTAGGGATGCCTTTTATCATTATGTGTATATTTATCATGTTGTACCGCGTTCGGGGCCAGTATTTACAAAAGAAACTCTGCCGAAATTTTTAGAAAAGACTTATGATTTTAAAAATTCATATTTCGGCTTATGTTGCTAAACTACTTGATTTAAATTGGTTTTTCCTTCACTCTATTGCTTTAATTGGTTTGGATTTCTGGGTTTTGGCTAACTTAGATTACGTACGCCTCGAGACGTTTCGTAGTTTAAGTGCCCGTCATGTTCCGTACTTTTCGGGTCGTGACACCTGCAGTAGGTGATGATCATATAAAACACCTACAAGCTGCAAGCGGGCTGCTAAACGTAACGGCCACCGAGGTATTGAGCGATCAGAAGATCAATAAGCAAGCCTGCTCGTACTCCTGCGAATCCAATCAGTAACAGTACCGTACAGTCCGGTCTCTTCGTCTGATATGTCGCATATTACAGCCTGGGGGAGGTCTAACGTCAGACCCCAATAGCCTGATAAGTGATGCCGATGCAAGGTCCATAACGGTTCGAGAAACTACTGATAACACTTACCAGTAGATCTCAGCAACCCTGACCAAGGATTTCCTGTTATGGCCAATCAAGCATAGCGCAACATCAACTCCCTATACCGGGAGAGACGAAACCCCT
The DNA here is from genome assembly GCA_030015575.1 of Agapanthus africanus. Classification (NCBI taxonomy): domain Eukaryota; kingdom Viridiplantae; phylum Streptophyta; class Magnoliopsida; order Asparagales; family Amaryllidaceae; genus Agapanthus; species Agapanthus africanus. The sequence goes on along the minus strand of JASDDO010000016.1, from coordinate 126,679,778 downwards.
CCTATCGCTCATTGCCTCCATGTGACTCGGCATTGTACCCAAAAGCCATCATTTTGCACGTTCTCTTGAACGTGGTAAGGTGGAAATCAAAGCACAGTTGGAATCACACAAGACTCTATGATGATCTCGGGTCTATAAACTAACCTGTACTAGTGTCACCAGAGAACTGCTATCCGACGATAGGTACAATCCCATCTAGGAGTTCTCGGTGAGTCCGTTCAGTATACCCAGTCTCTACTGAGCACCCGCATACCTTCTCTGATGTCAAACACCAATGGATATAGGATCATCTATCGCCCATCATATGGGTCGAGAAGCGTATACGCTATTCTACTCTGGTATATCGATGGCCTGTCTCGATACACCCTCGACTAGGAACATTTTAAGGATGTACATAACGACTACTCTGTCCCCACTAGTATGATCTGCATCATAGTCCTGGTAGTCAAGTACTCATCTTAAAGGCTTTATCAACATGTAACATAGAGACAATCAGTGTACATGTTAAGATAAAGAGCAACCTGATAGCATACTATCACGTCGAGCAAGAAAGTCCTCCCTATATATGTCCAAGCATCCACTACAATATACATCGTATGTACAGTAATGGCCTTAGGGCATACATATACTAACAAATGAGAGAGAGACAGATAGAAGAGAAGAGAGTGAGAAAGAAAATCCTGAGAGAGAGAGATAAAGGAATTAGTTAATAATTATATATATATATATATATTATATAGTAACAGTTTTAGTTTAGTTTAATATTATAATATATATTCGGGATTTAAACAGCTATTACAAAAATATTTCAAAATATACCCGGGTTCTTTCTAAAAATCTAGTTTTAAAATATGGCAAATATACGTATCAGTCAAAACTATAATACAATGTCTGGTTAAAAGAAAATGCATACCCCCAAGAACGGATACACGTAAATGCATGTAGCGATCCAAACGAGTCTGTTTCATTAAACGGGACATGAACACGATGTCAGAATGCAGCTACAAGATATAGGGTATGATGCATGCCATGCTAGATGTTTAAAAAAATATAATTTGGTTATAATATGTATTATTTAAAATATATGCACATGCTAGATATAAGATACATGTAATAGAATATATGTGTGCAGGGATCCTTAGTACTAGTAAAGATATGTCGTAATCTAGAACCAAGACGGCTTTCAAGAATGCGGGTCGGGTCAGATATAACCAAAGATACCAAATGCACTATCCGTACCCAAAACAAATAATAATCAAGAAATAGCCACTGGATTATGAAATACTCAAATAAATTATGGTATAAATGAACTAGGATGTTACAATGTATATCTCATATTATAAAAATAAAGGTACATATATATCATTTTAAAATCTAGTACATAGCAATAGTTATTTGCAACCAAATGTTTGCCGTCAGGCAAAAATCGGGCGATTTAATCTAATATCACCAATTGCAACGATTTCCGACATTAAGGATCGAATTTCCCATTTCCCAATATTCTACTCCTATTCATCATCGGTAACACCGTACAGATGTGAAATCAAAAACTGGAAAATACATACCCTAGAGTCAGAATTGATTGGGAAATAGTTCACTATTACATGTACACAGAAAAACTGAAACATGAAAATGTTTTACAGGGATGGTCAGGTATTCTTAGTAATGCATTTTCCATTATCCAGATTCATGACAGTAGTCGCAATTTCCTTTGCCCTCACTTCAGCCTCTTTATATGTCTTTACTTCTTACATTTTGTACACTGTCGTTTGGGTAATTGGTTTTCTTCCTTACCTGTCTTTCGGCACCAGCCTAAGGTTTGGAAGAAGACCATCCAATAAGCATAACAGGCGTACTCTCCTAATGCAAGGAGTTCTCACAACCTGAAAGAAGGTAAAAGGAAGAGACAACCGAATAATCCAATTCAATTTCTTCAGAACCCGTGGCTATCCTCGACTGAAGTAACTTCTTCGAGTTCGTATGTAACTATATGATGGTTGTTCCAACCAATATGGATCATCGTAGTGATACGATATGTTCTGAAGAAATGCAGAGGGTAGAGCAGGAGAGGCAGGGATATGTGCGAATTTGTCGCGAATCATGACAATCCGAAGCCAAAAGGTGTAAAAAGGTTCGGTTAAATTGGTTCATGAGTTTTAAAGATAAGTCATGCGTCGCGTACTAGAGAGAGAAAAGAAATATTCAGCATGCACTCTATCAAGATCAAATTGGTTATCAATTTATCTGATCAGGATGGCTCCCACTGTTTCCTCGAATTCTCCTTCAAACCCTAAAATGAGAACTACTCGGGATCATTTAAACTTTTACAAGTTTGCAAACCGTTCAGCCAGGCCAGTGTTGGTACTCTGAGGGAGGTCTCTCGTGCTTTCGCACCCCATTTCCACAGAGGCGTAACCTCGTTAACACTTTCTAGACACCTAATAGGCTATACAATTGTGAAGTGAAAAATCTCCCGAGGAGTAATACATACTCATCAGTGGGAATCAAGACCCAACTATCATCATGTGATAACCTGATAGAATCCACTCAAGTCACCACACTCCAGAAGGTATGTGCATGCCTGACAAATTTCCCGTATGTTTGAAACTCCTGATATGGTTTTTTCCCCAAGCGTCTCATGACCTTGACGAAGGCCTAAAAATCATATGTCGCAAGTCAAGTTCTACCCATCATTGTCCTGATTAATCTAAAGCCAACTATACTCGCCCTTGACGAAGGACAACAAGGTTGTACGACTGTCCTAGATTAATGCATATCCATGCAACAGAAAAGTAACACATAGCTACCATACACTATGCCTTGACGAAGGCCAACAAACATAGCATGAATGTTGGATATAGTGCCCTTAAGGAAATTATTGTAATTGAAGGCACGCGATTATGATAATTGAGGGAGGACCTATATAGGTCGAACAATCTTACTCGAAATGATAGTATGCTACCTAGTTTGTCTTTATCATTGATGTGTACATGTTTTAGTAGATATTACGTGTCGCTAATACATAATGATGAAGCCCGTAGGATTCTTGCTTAACTACCAGCATTATGATGGCAATTATATACATAAGAGCTGGGTAGTCTATAAGCACATCCTTAAATGTCCCTAGTCGTGGGAATATCGAGATTGGGCATCGATATTTCGGAGTAGATATTGTATACATTTTTAGACCCCGATGAAGGGCAGTATCCAGTCTCTTTATGTCACCTAAGATAGTATACAGGTGCTCACTGGAGGTGAGTCACTGTACGGACTCGCCGAGAACTTCTAGATGTTATTATATCTATTGTCAGATAGAAGTTCTTTAGTGGCATTAGTACAGGTTAGTTTTTTGACGTGAGAATGTCATTTGTCTCGTGTGAGTTCCCACTATACTTTGATTACTACCCTACCACGGCTCAAAGGATTCGTGCAAATAGGTTTTAGTTGGGTACAGTCCCGAGCCACATAGAGGCAGTGAGCGATTGTCGGGAATTCGTCTCTCCTGATATTAGGAGTCAATGCCGTGCTGTGTTTGGTTGGCTATCACCTTAAATCTGTAGCCATGGTGGATGAGATTTACTGATATGAGTTCAGTAGTTTCTCGGTCGGTGATGAGCTTAACTCTAACACGACTTATCGGGTTATTAGGGGTCTGACGTTTCCACCCCTAGATCTGGTATGCGATACTCTCAGACGAAGAGAATGGACTGTATGGATATTGTCACATTCTGGCTCAGTAGGGTACGGACGGACTTTATTGTCGACTTCCCTTTCGACAGATACCTGGGCAGCCATTACGTACAGCAGTGCCGCTGACGTGCTTGTGGCTTTTGGATTTATCCAGTAAATCACTGCCAGCATATTGTCTAGTCATTAGAGTCCCACACAGAAGGTTTTCCCGGTTCAGGCGATATGATGTAGATGACGTATGTTGGTATATACAGGGTGTCCAGTTAAATACGTGTACATGCTACACAGACTTTAATCGAACGGTTGATAATACTAGCGGTTTAGGATTAAGCCGGATTATTAAATCAGGTTTCGATTTAATAATTTAAACATATAATTTTAATATGTATATTCTAGTATTATTGTTCACTATTCATTTTCTCTCTCTTGGAAATTCGTATTTTTGTACGAATACGTGTATATGTATTTCGATACGTATACCGGGTTGTAATCTGTATTTATATGAAATTTGTTCTTGAAGATGGACAGTTCATTTATTGAATTTCTTTTATAAGGAAATCATGAATGAGGTGGATGATGTGGTATGAAGATATTTGTAGAGAGGTATGGCTTGGTTATTATAATGTATTATCTTTAGTGACTCATACATTAGTGACTCGTTGTTTTGGATGGTGAATTTGGCTATAGTGCCCTCAAGTCAATTATTGGATCGTAGGCATGCCATTGCGATGATTGAAGAAGGACCTATACCGGTAGAATAGTCTTACTCGAGATGATAGTATGCTATCTGGTTTGTCTTTATCATCATGTATCTGCTTTAGGTGGCTTTACTTATCACTATTACATGTTGATAGAGCAGATAGGATTCTTACTTGACTACCAGCATTATGATGGCGATCATATACGTGTGAGCTGGATGGTCTATAGGCATATCCTTAATTGTCCCTAGTCGTGGGAGTTTCGAGACTGGGCATCGATACTCCAGAGTAGACTGGTGTATACTGATCGAGACCCCGACGAGGGGCGGTGGCCGGTCTCATAAGCCATTGGTGTTAGTTTGTTCACCTAAGATGTATACAGATGCTCATTGGGTTATGAGTACACCGGACGGACTCACCGGGAACATACTAGTTGGTATTATACCTATTGTCAGATAGCAGTTCCCAGGTGACATGTGTACAGGTTAGTCTATCGACCTGAGATCATCATTTTTCTCGTGTGAGTTCCCACTATGCTTTGATTACTACCCTACCACGGCTCAAAGGAGTCGTGCAAATAAGTTTTAGTTGGGTACAGTCCCGAGCCACATAGAGGCAGTGAGCGGATCGTTGGGAGATTCGTCTCTCCCGGTATTGGGGGTTGATGTCGCGGTTGTGCACGGGTGGCTATCACTAGAAATCCTTGGCCAAGATAGTCGAGAATTACTGATCTAGGAACGGTAGTTTCATAGGTGGTGATGGGCTTCATACCGATACTAAATGTCATGTTATTACGGGTCTGAATTTTTCCACCCTCTAGACTCGATATGCGATACTCATAGACGAACAGACCGGACTGTACGGATATTGTCACTGTCAAGCTCAGTAGGGGTTTCAGGATGAGTTTGCTCATCGGCCTCTCTTTCGCTCAATACCTGGGTAGCCGTTACGTACAGCTAGTGTCGCTGACGTGCTTGTGGTTAAACACACTGCCAACGTATTGACGAGTCTTTAGAGTCCCATACTGAGGGTTTCCCTGCTTCGGGCGAAACGATGTAGAGGCCGTATGGTTTTACAGCAGGGTTCGATCACATACGTGTACTAGTGCACGGATGATGTTAAGACAAATAATACTAGTGGGCTTTGGTTTAAACCGGATCCTAGTATTATATTTGTTGGATTATTTTCGTCTCTTTATATTCGTATTCTTCAGAATACGGATGCCGGTATGTATATACTGAAGGGTTCCATAATGTCGCCGCTGGGTTTCGGGAGGCATCGACCATGCCATTTTAAAAAAAATGGCACGCTAAATAACCCTAACGCTAGAATCTAAACTAGAGAATTAGACGAACAAGCATGTAACATCTTTACATCTAAGTGAACAAGGAATACAACATTTGTAGACCGGTCCTTCACTTCAATAGCTCCGTGTAGCAGTCCCTTCGCTCGAAGTAGTGATCTCTTGGACTCTAGTGAGGCTCCACAAGGTGAAATGAACAAGCTTGCTTGAAGTTTTCGAGGAGGAAGATGATCTACATCGAGGAGACACTAACTCAAGGTACCTCTTCACTAAGTGATGAACTAGTGAAGAAACAACTCAATATAAATGGCTAGTAGGGAAGAGGTTGATGAAGTAGGAATTTTGCTCACTTTAGAAATAATTTTCTTACTAATTTTCTTCACCTCTCATGAAGCTAGAAAGCTTGAGGAAGGAGATGAAGAAAGCTCTCATAGAATGAAGCAAGTGAAGAATGAATCAAGTGGTGAGAATAGCAGCCATGGGTGAGTTAATATCATATACTAACTCATGTAGAGACTAAACTATGGCTAAACAATAATTGTTGGGTTAATAAATATCTTCAAGTAAATCAAAATTAGTGGACATGGTCAATGGTTCCACAAGCTTCTACAAGCTTCCACCATGTGACAATTTCCAACTAATTTGATTTTCTTTAAATAAATAAAACCCAACATTATTATAAGCATGGTGTGAGTCTCATACACATATTGTAACATGTATCATCTAGCATGACACAAAAGATGTACATTAATATATATCACATATATACTAAGTGTACACCAGTGAGAAAAAGAATACTTAAGTTAGCTATTATTAGTTAATGTAAGATAATATATCAAATATATAATTATACATTAAATTCTTATATCAACACTTGATTTAATAATCTGGTTATATCACATACAACCGACTAATATCAAATGTATCAACTTGTCGAATCAACACTTGATTCGACAGCCCGGCTATATCACATATAACCGTCCGATATCACATATTGCGAGAATAGAATACGGTATCACATACGCGTATTAATCTTGGTCCTGCACATATCACATATATGCTCCTACTTTGTTTCTCTTGAGCTAGGAAATCTCTTTTGTCACGACCCAAAGTTCGGCTCATGACCGGCACTTAACCATGTAACGTCTGAAGGCGTAACATGACTAAGTAAGCCGAAAACCCATAAATCAAAACCATATAAATGTAGAGTGTAAAAAAAATATTTGTGTAAAAACGGTTGCAAATGTTTAAAAAAAAACCTTTTTAATTAATTTGGTAGAAAAAATCCTTTTTAAGTTCAAGTGTTATTTAATAATTTTATTTGTGTGCGACTTTTCCATAATAAAGAATTTGTAATGTGGAATAAATAGAGCATCGCAATAATGATGATACGACTAAGAAAAAATGCAATGAAGATAGCAAGAAATATAAGACTGCATAAATAAAGTCGGCTCACAACGAGCTCGACACCAGAGTACAAAATAACATATATCGTCCTCACAACTCTCTCTAAGTCAATACATGAAGGTAGATGGAGAATACTAGATACATCAATAAACACTGAAAGTAAACAGATACCGTACAAAACCCACCAACTAGCAATGGTATCTGTGTCAAAAGGTGCGGTAAACAGCCAGCCGCGACTACTCCAAAGGGCAACCTGCAAACACTGTGGCACAACGGGGGTGAGTTGCCAACTCGTGAGTAGTAGATAACATATAAAGGTAATCGCGAGTATGCACGTGCTACGATACTCTAAACTATGCCAACAGGTAACATCTATATGATGAACTGATTGCTCAATATCATGCGACAGGTATGATCTAATGGCATTTCTATGTAATGAGCAAATATGTGAAAATCAGACATGGCAATGTAATCTAACAACCCTATATAGGATGAGCAGGGTACGCAATGATATGCAAGCCTGTGTACTCTATCAGGTATACTAGCCACAGGATGAGATGTCAAGTAATAAATGCTGAGTATGGGAAGAAATAATGTAACGCCTTTAAAAGTCGTTTTGGTGTTTTCCTGAAAATCGGTGAAAATTCGGTATTTTTCCGAAAACCGTCCTTTTTGTTATTTTGCAGTTTAGGACTAATTATACCTAATTTGGATAGTTAATTGCTAGTTTTTAGTAGAAAATGAGTTAATTATGAAATTCTGGTCGTTTAAAATTTTTCCCTAATTTTTCAATTTTTTAATATTATTTTAAGCCGGTAAGAAAATACATTAAATTAGCGATAAATACAAATTTAATTGGGCTAAATTTAAGCTTTAAAATCATGTTAATTAAAATCTAGTTGTAATATAAATTTTTAGTATTTTATTTTAAATTTTAACTAATTTTTATTATGGAAATCGAAATTTATTGAATTTTAAGCTAAAACTTGCAATTTTTGACTTGTAGGGGGTCTTTTTGCATAAAATTTCTTTTGTAAAACCCCTCCCTCTCTTCCCTCAGCCCTAGGCCGGCCCATTTCCAGCAACCCAAGGAAAAATAAAATGGTTGCCTCTTTGACTTCATTTTGGTGTAGAAAAGAGGTTTTTTTTAAGGATTTTGGATTTTTTTTATTAGGTATGGTCTTTTGGTGGGTTGATAGGAGTTGACCAAGACTTTCCCACACACCCCACACCCTCCCCTCTCCCTCTACTGGCTGAGAATTTCTGCAGCAGCCCCCTTCATCTTTGTTCTTCTCTTTTTCTTCAAAAATTCATTAAGTTTGCTCCAAATTTCAAGCAAAAACTCACAAATTAAACCCCATTCTTCATCCCTTTTTCCTTCACCTCCCTTGCTTGGATCATGATGCTATGAGGCCATCAATTGAAGCAACTTTCTTCTTGCTAGATCCATAGATTTGAGGTATAATTTCTACTCTTTTAAGTTAATATGGTTAGAATTCTATAATCTAGTTGTTTAGTGTTAATTTAGTGCTATTTTCATTCTAGTGTTGTTTAAAATTAATGGTTGAGTTAACTAGGGTTTCTTGAAACCATTATTTAGTTAATTAAAGCTAATTAGCTATCTAGTTGTTTGCTAATCTAGGTTAATGAGGTTACTTTAGTTGTGTGGGCTTCAAATTAGTGTTAATTTGGTATTGTCATGTTTAATTTTGGATTGAAATTGCTAATTATGAAAATCAAGAAAGGTTTTGTTTATGGAAATTAGGTTTTTAAGTATAATTAATGGTTTAAAATTAGTGCAATGGCTAGCTAGTGGGTTAGTTTGGATTGTTGTGTTGGATTGTGTTAACTTTGTCGCTAATTGTCGATGTTTGCATCAAATTTGCAATTTCTAGCTTACTAGGTTTTATGTAAATTTTTGTGGCGAATTAATTGCGATATCTATATTATATTTTTGGCATATCCTATGACATTTTGGATGGGTGAGTGCGGAATTTTGGGTGTTCGGGTTTTAGTTTTGCCGGGCGACCAAATCGACGATTTTTGCAGTTTTTGCGATTTTCGCGTGTGTTCCGCGTACCTTGCGCACGTTGTGCCTAGCTTGTGAACGTAGATATTCTCGTTCGGGATTTGCGTCGTTTCATGATATGTAACCTTATGTGTTGTATTGATGTAAATTCCAGGTTCGGTCGCGGAGGCTTCGGATGCAGCACGAAAAGGGAAAGCGGTGATCAGACGTAGCTAGCTGAGGATTTCTGTGAGTGGATGTAACATCTACGGGGGACTATCGTTGGATGGCGCAAGTCGCCCGATAGTTTTAGTACCTTAAAAAAGATTCTTAGTAATGTTAGTAATTAGGGGTGTAATACTTGTATGATTATTTGCTACATTCATGCCCTATATTGACATACATATACGAAACCATGTTATAGGACACCTGCACCATTGCAAGGGTTTTTATATGTAGCATGAGCACTATTCATGCTTACACACACACCCTGGTAATTGCCATGCCACCGCACTAGATAACCTTTAAATTGAAACCTTTTACTATAATTGACACTTAAACATGTGCTATTGCCTTTAATTCCTTAAAATGAAATCGTAGGATTGCTATTCATGTGCATGTACCTCATCATATTATTTGTTCATGCCTAGTCTATTAATCACACATCGCAACTTGATTATTGATACCATATGCATTCATTATCATTGACATATGCACTTATGAGAATTTCTTGAGATTTTATGATATTTCTGGATTTCGGGGGAAAGCCGCAAAATTTCTAAACTTATTATATTTTTAAAATATGTAAATTGCGGTTTTCTAGTGATGTAAGTGTCGTCCACCATGAGTTTGTTGTGGTTTTCGAGACCCGTTTCGAGGAGTTGGATGAACCGTCTCGGGTACATGGTGGGCCCGGTATGGTACCCCGGGGCAAGATGAATGTGGTGTTGACGTTGAGCCTGGCAGGGGACGGATTACCTACCGGTGACTGTTTGGCACGGCGGATATCCAGAGGATACCGACCGTGGCCGCGAGATGATGAGATTTTGATATTGAGCTGGGTCAGCCGGATGGCTGAGGCCAGAGATACTATGACATGGATATATGAGATTTGTGATAGTTTTGAGGTGTCGTTGCTGGGCACAGGTTCTGGTTGATTCTATTGGTATTGTGCTGATATTTCAAAAGAGATTCTTAAAGGAAAAAAAACATGATTTCTTATACTTACACATTCAGATCACGAGTTGATTCGCATTGCATTCATACCTGCTAGCATATTCATATTGCATACCTACCTGCTATTATGTCCTGCCTTACCTGTAATTTAGATGCTAGGATACTTGTGTGCATGCTTTCGATAGCCTGTGTAGATGTTATTTATTACTCACGAGTTGGCAACTCATCCCCGTTGTGCCACAGCCTTTTTCAGGTCCGCTCCGTCAGTACAGTAGCGGCGGGCGCACTTGTTACTTTTGCTTCCTCTGCCTGAACTGGAGGTTTTGCTCTTAGGTTGGTTATATCATTATTTTTGTACCACCTTGTATATTCTTTGTATCTAGTGCACTCCATCTACTGTATCTACCAGTATTATTGTATATTGACCTAGAGATGAGACTGTGAGATTTGTGGACTTTTTATGCTGTATTTTGGGGTCGAGCTCACTTGAGTCGACATGCTGTTTTTCTCATGCTTCCTTATGATTTTTTCGCATGTTGTTGCTTTACATTGCGTGGGATTTGTGACCGCCTTGTGGCGAAGAGCTAGCTCCCTCTTGGGGATGCCTTATTTGTTGGATTCATATATATTCTTGTTGTACCCATTTTGGGGGCCGGTATTTACAAAGGAGACTCTGCCGAAATTTTCGGAAAAATTGATATTGTTTTTAAAGAGGTTTTATATGACTTATTTGATAAACTCGTTTTCAATTGATTGGGTTCTCTTCACTCATTTGCTTATTTGGTTTTGGTTTCTGGGCTTTGGTTTACTTATATTACGGATGTCTTGAGACGCTTCGTAACTTAAGTGCCAGTCACGTTCCGTACCCTGCGGGTCGTGACAAAGTTGGTATCAGAGCGATAGGTTTTACCTTTTTGAGTGTAGGATGACCCTTGGTAGATGGAGTAAGTGACTTAAGTAGGGTAATGTAGCGTGTGTATGTCCGCGGCATACTTGCGATACGGTACTCCGCCTAAGTGACTTTAGGATATACTTGCTTGAAATTCCTTCTTCATTTCCGTGTAACCTATGATCCTATTGCACTATCCTGTTTCCTGTACCAGCCACTATGCCGCCGAAGGCTACGAGGGAACAGAGGGCTGCCGCCCGAGACGAGATTCGAGCTGGCTCGTCCGAGACTAAGACTGAGCAGGGTGGTATGCCTACGCCGCAGGGACAGACCAATCCACCTTCCCCAGGCCGTATGGATAGGCTCGAGATTGGTATGGAGGAGTTGCGACAGATGATGGGGGGCATGCAGGAGCTACGTCAGATGGTAGGATCCCTAGTTGCAGCCAGTCGTACACCGAGGCCGGATGACGCACCTACTACATCCCAGACTGCTATGATACGTGCTCCTACTACTACCACCGTGGCCATTCCGGTTTCGCTACAGGATTTCATGAAGCTGAGACGTCCAGTATTCACCGGCACCGAGGCAGCGGAGGACCCACAGACGTTCCTTGACAGTTTAGCCAGGATCTGCCGTTCGCTGAGATGTTCGGATGATCAATGGGTAGAGCTTGCGAGTTTCCGACTAGAGGGTCTCGCGCAGAGATGGTGGGAGTCAGTCTTGAGAGGTCGAGCTGCAGGTCTACCGCCTATGACTTGGGCCGATTTTACAGCGGTCTTTCTAGCTCGTTTCCTTCCAGAGAGCATTCGTGACGCCAGAGCTCGCAGTTTCGAGGCCTTAGTCAAGACACCTGGGATGACGGTGTCTGAGTATGACATCCAGTTTACACAGTTATCTCGATATGCTCCGTATTTGGTGGATACCGAAGAGAAGATGGTGAAGAGGTTCGTACAGGGACTTGATGCCCAGCTATATCTTGCCATTGACGCCCAGCACTACGACACTTATTCAGCTGCTATGGATACAGCATTACGGATGGAGGCATGCATATCACAGACTTCGGCCGTTTCTGGGCCGAAGAGGATTCACACCGATGTACCGTCTCAGAGGCAGCGCGCAAGATTCTTCCCGAGAGATAGGCCTGGCAGAGGATTTGGACGGGGACAGTTATATGGTTCTTATCCCCAGGGACAGCAGCCGTCGCCAGGGTGTTTTGGGTGCGGGAGTCCGCACCATCTTGTCAGAGACTGTCCGGCGAGACGACAGGGAGCAGCGATAGTTCCGCATATGACCCTACCACCATCGCCACCCCCTCCTCAGAGAGCCCTACTTCCTACAACCGGCGATGCTCCATGCCAGTTAGGTGCACCCAGAGGCCGTGGACGCGGCGGTCCTGTTCAGAGAGGACGAGGAGGCAGAGGTCGAGGTCGAGGTCAGCCCGCTATCGGTGGAGGACAGGCCCGAGTTTTTGCTTTGACACCGCAGGATGCGCAGGCATCCAATGCCGTTGTGACAGGTACCTTGCCAGTTTGTTCTTTCGACGCACGGGTGTTATTTGACCCAGGTTCCACACATTCGTACGTCTCTACACACTTTGCACCGATGTTGGGCCGTGAGTCGTCGTCGTTAGGTCATCCGCTTGTTGTTAGTACTCCGGTAGGCGAGTCGTTTGTCGCTCGTTTTGTTTTTCGATTGTGTTCCGTTCGTATCGGGGAGAGGAATTCATCGGTTGATTTGATTCTCCTCGATATGTTGGACTTTGATGTGCTTCTGGGCATGGATTGGCTAGCCACTTGTTATGCTTCGGCGGACTGCCGTGAGAAGGCAGTCATATTTAGCTTTCCGGGAGAGCCAGTCCTTGTTATTCAGGGAGACCGCAGCGTCACCCTTCCCAGCTTGATTTCGTCTCTTCGCGCTGGTCAGCTCTTGCGGAAGGGATGTCAGGGATTTTTAGCGTATATTTGTGATACTCGAGCTGCAGAGGTTCCGTTGGACCGGGTCCCGGTTGTTTGTGAGTTCCCTGATGTTTTCCCTGATGAGCTACCTGGGCTACCGCCTGAGCGCGATGTTAAGTTCTGCATTGATTTGATTCCCGGCTCTGGGCCTATTTCTATACCTCCTTATCGGATGGCCCCGGCAGAGCTTCGAGAGCTGAAGGATCAGTTGCAGGATTTGTTAGATAAGGGGATTATTCGACCGGGTGTTTCTCCGTGGGGTGCTCCGGTCCTGTTTGTCAAGAAGGATGGAAGTTTGTGCTTATGTATCGACTACCGCCAGCTGAACAAGGTTACCGTTCGGAACAGATATCCGTTGCCACGCATTGATGATTTGTTCGACCAGCTTCAGGGTGCGGGGTATTTTTCGAGGATCGACTTGCGATCAGGATACCATCAGCTGCGAGTTCGACAGGAGGATATACCGAGGACAGCTTTCCACACGCGCTACGGCCACTACGAGTTTTTGGTGATGTCGTTCGGACTCACCAACGCCCCAGCAGCAATCATGGATTTGATGAACCGTACATTCAGGCCGTATCTTGACTTGTTCATCATCGTGTTTATCGACGATATCTTGGAGTACTCCCGGAGCAGGGAGGAGCACGAGCAACACTTGCAGATTACGTTACAGACTCTGAGGGAGCACCAGCTGTTCGCAAAGTTCTCCAAGTGTTCATTCTGGTTGGACAACGTCGGATTCTTGGTCACGTGATTACGAGAGATGGCATATGTGTGGACCCGAAGAAGATTAAGGCCGTTCAGCAGTGGCCCAGACCGACATCAGTTACGGAGATCCGTAGTTTCTTAGGCCTGGCTGGCTACTACAGGCGATTCGTTCAGGATTTCTCCCGTATTGCTGCACCTTTGACCGGATTGACCCGGAAGGGAGTTCCTTTCGTTTGGACGGAGGAGTGCGAGCACAGCTTTCAGCAGCTACGGACTTGTTTGACTACGGCGCCGGTATTATCTTTGCCTTCGGGATCAGACGGATTTGTGGTCTATTGTGACGCTTCACGAGTAGGGTTAGGATGCATATTGATGCATCATGGCAGGGTGATCGCGTATGCTTCGCGGCAATTGAAGAAACATGAACAGAACTACCCTACTCATGATTTGGAGATGGCTGCAGTGGTCTTTGCACTGAAGATTTGGCGACATTACCTATACGGCGAGTCGTGTCAGTTATTCACTGATCACAAGAGCTTAAAATACATATTTCAGCAGCGAGACCTGAACCTCAGACAGTGTCGTTGGATGGAGTTGGTGAAAGACTACGACTGCGAGATCTTATATCACCCAGGCAAGGCGAATGTAGTGGCGGATGCGTTGAGTAGGAGGCCCGGGGGTAGTCTATCCTATTTGCGCGCAGTGCAGAGGCAGTCGTCAGCAGATTTGCAGATGTTATGCGATAGCCGAGTTGAGTTCGAGTTCACTCAGACAGGGGGACAGCTCGCGCATGTTCGTGCACGCCCACAGTTGCTTGACCGTATATATGAGGCACAGCGCAGCGACGACCGTTGCTCAGAGATCATGGCACAGATGGGACAGGGCAGATTTTCCGAGTTCGTGATTGACGATCAAGGGATTTTACGATATGGATCTAGACTGTGCGTACCAGATGCTGACGGATTGCGGTGCGACATTCTTCAGGAGGCACACCGATCAGTGTATAGTGTCCACCCCGGTTCCACTAAGATGTACCATGATATGAGAGAGACCTACTGGTGGGACGGGATGAAGAGGGACATTGCGGAATTTGTATCGAGATGCTTGACTTGTCAGTAAGTCAAGGCCGAGCACCAGAGGCCCGCAGGAGAGCTACAGCCGTTACCCATTCCGGAGTAGAAATGGGAGCAGATTTCGATGGACTTCGTTGTGGGTCTACCCAGGACCAGTCGAGGGTACGACTCCATCTGGGTGATCGTGGATAGATTGACGAAAGAGGCTCACTTCCTACCAGTGAAGACCACTTTCAGCTTCGCTCAGTATGCTCAGCTCTACATTGACGAGATTGTGCGACTACATGGCGTACCGACTTGTATCGTGTCAGATCGAGGCACCCAGTTCACCAGCCGACTTTGGCAGAGACTTCAGGAGGCTTTGGGCACTCGTTTGAGCTTCAGCACAGCGTTTCATCCGCAGACCGACGGACAGTCAGAGCGGACCATTCAGACTCTTGAGGACATGCTCCGAGCGTGCATTTTAGACTTTGGTGGTAGCTGGGATCGTCATTTACCTCTAGTGGAGTTCTCCTACAACAACAGCTTCCAGGATACTATTCAGATGGCACCTTTCGAGGCATTGTATGGGAGGAGATGCAGATCGCCCGTCTGTTGGACAGAGCTCAGCGAGAGCAGCATTTTGGGGCCGTAGCTTGTTGAGGAGACGACAGCGAAGATACAGTTGATTCGAGACCGGATGAGGGCAGCTCAGAGCAGACAGAAATCGTATGCAGACAGGCGCCGTCGCAGGTTAGAGTTCGCAGTTGGCGATCATGTTTTTCTGAGAGTCTCTCCGATGAAGGGCGTGATGCGTTTTGGGAGAAAAGTGAAGCTTAGCCATAGATTCGTAGGTCCCTTCGAGATCCTCGAGCGTGTCGGCGCTGTTGCATATCGTTTGGCCCTTCCACCCAGCTTTCCCGATGTTCACCCCGTCTTCCATGTTTCGATGCTCCGCAAGTACCTTCACGACCCTTCGCATGCGATTCAGCACCCGACAGTCCAGCTAGAGCGTGACCTTTCGTTTGCAGAGCAGCCGGTGGCCATCCTGGATCGGCAGGTGAAGAAGATAAGATCGAATATTATACCAACCGTCAAGGTCCTTTGGCGTAACCAGAGCAGCGAGGAGGTTACCTGGGAGACCGAAGGCGAGATGAGGAAGAAATATCCCCATCTCTTTGAAGGTACGCGTAGTTATATTTTTAAATTCGGGGACCGAATTTCTTTAAGGGGGGAAGATTGTAACGCCTTGAAAAGTCGTTTTGGTGTTTTCCTGAAAATCGGTGAAAATTCGGTATTTTTCCGAAAACCGTCCCTTTTGTTATTTTGCAGTTTAGGACTAATTATACCTAATTTGGATAGTTAATTGCTAGTTTTTAGTAGAAAATGAGTTAATTATGAAATTCTGGTCGTTTAAAATTTTTCACTAATTTTTCAATTTTTTAATATTATTTTAAGCCGGTAAGAAAATACATTAAATTAGCGATAAATACAAATTTAATTGGGCTAAATTTAAGCTTTAAAATCATGTTAATTAAAATCTAGTTGTAATATAAATTTTTAGTATTTTATTTTAAATTTTAACTAATTTTTATTATGGAAATCGAAATTTATTGAATTTTAAGCTAAAACTTGCAATTTTTGACTTGTAGAGGGTCTTTTTGCATAAAATTTCTTTTGTAAAACCCCTCGCTCTCTTCCCTCAGCCCTAGGCCGGCCCATTTCCAGCAACCCAAGGAAAAATAAAATGGTTGCCTCTTTGAATTCATTTTGGTGTAGAAAAGAGGTTTTTTTTAAGGATTTTGGATTTTTTTTATTAGGTATGGTCTTTTGGTGGGTTGGTAGGAGTTGACCAAGACTTTCCAACACACCCCACACCCTCCCCTCTCCCTCTACTGGCTGAGAATTTCTGCAGCAGCCCCCTTCATCTTTGTTCTTCTCTTTTTCTTCAAAAATTCATTAAGTTTGCTCCAAATTTCAAGCAAAAACTCACATATTAAACCTCATTCTTCATCCCTTTTTCCTTCACCTCCCTTGCTTGGATCATGATGCTATGAGGCCATCAATTTAAGCAACTTTCTTCTTGCTAGATCCATAGATTTGAGGTATAATTTCTACTCTTTTAAGTTAATATGGTTAGAATTCTTTAATCTAGTTGTTTAGTGTTAATTTAGTGCTATTTTCATTCTAGTGTTGTTTAAAATTAATGGTTGAGTTAACTAGGGTTTCTTGAAACCATTATTTAGTTAATTAAAGCTAATTAGCTATCTAGTTGTTTGCTAATCTAGGTTAATGAGGTTACTTTAGTTGTGTGGGCTTCAAATTAGTGTTAATTTGGTATTGTCATATTTAGTTTTGAATTGAAATTGCTAATTATGAAAATCAAAAAAGGTTTTGTTTATGGAAATTAGGTTTTTAAGTATAATTAATGGTTTAAAATTAGTGCAATGGCTAGCTAGTGGGTTAGTTTGGATTGTTGTGTTGGATTGTGTTAACTTTGTCGCTAATTGTCGATGTTTGCATCAAATTTGCAATTTCTAGCTTACTAGGTTTTATGAAAAATTTTTTGGCGAATTAATTGCGATATCTATATTATATTTTTGGCATATCCTATGACATTTAGGATGTGTGAGTGCGGATTTTTGGGTGTTCGGATTTTAGTTTTGCCGGGCGACCAAATCGACGATTTTTGCAGTTTTTGCGATTTTCGCGTGTGTTCCGCGCACCTTGCGCACGTTGTGCCTAGCTTGTGAACGTAGATATTCTCGTTCGGGATTTGCGTCATTTCATGATATGTAACCTTATGTGTTGTATTGATGTAAATTCCAGGTTCGGTCGCGGAGGCTTCGGATGCAGCACGAAAAGGGAAAGCGGTGATCGGACGTAGCTAGCTGAGGATTTCTGTGAGTGGATGTAACATCTACGGGGGACTATCGTTGGATGGCGCAAGTCGCCCGATAGTTTTAGTACCTTAAAAAAGATTCTTAGTAATGTTATTAATTAGGGGTGTAATACTTGTATGATTATTTGCTACATTCATGCCCTATATTGACATACATATACGAAACCATGTTATAGGACACATGCACCATTGCAAGGGTTTTTATATGCAGCACGAGCACTATTCATGCTTACACACACACCCTGGTAATTGCCATGCCACCGCACTAGATAACCTTTAAATTGAAACCTTTTACTATAATTGACACTTAAACATGTGCTATTGCCTTTAATTCCTTAAAATGAAATCGTAGGATTGCTATTCATGTGCATGTACCTCATCATATTATTTGTTCATGCCTAGTCTATTAATCACACATCGCAACTTGATTATTGATACCATATGCATTCATTATCATTGACATATGCACTTATGAGAATTTCTTGAGATTTTATGATATTTCTGGATTTCGGGGGAAAGCCGCAAAATTTCTAAACTTATTATATTTTTAAAATATGTAAATTGCGGTTTTCTAGTGATGTAAGTGTCGTCCACCATGAGTTTGTTGTAGTTTTCGAGACCCGTTTCGAGGAGTTGGATGAACCGTCTCGGGTACATGGTGGGCCCGGTATGGTACCCCGGGGCAAGATGAATGTGGTGTTGACGTTGAGCCTGGCAGGGGGCGGATTACCTACCGGTGACTGTTTGGCACGGCGGATATCCAGAGGATACCGACCGTGGCCGCGTGATGATGAGATTTTGATATTGAGCTGGGTCAGCCGGATGGCTGAGGCCAGAGATACTATGACATGGATATATGAGCTTTGTGATAGTTTTGAGGTGTCGTTGCTGGGCACAGGTTCTGGTTGATTCTATTGGTATTGTGCTGGTATTTCAAAAGAGATTCTTAAAGGAAAAAAAACATGATTTCTTATACTTACACATTCAGATCACGAGTTGATTCGCATTGCATTCATACCTGCTAGCATATTCATATTGCATACCTACCTGCTATTATGTCCTGCCTTACCTGTATTTTAGATGCTAGGATACTTGTGTGCATGCTTTCGATAGCCTGTGTAGATGTTATTTATTACTCACGAGTTGGCAACTCATCCCCGTTGTGCCACAGCCTTTTTCAGGTCCGCTCCGTCAGTACAGTAGCGGCGGGCGCACTTGTTACTTTTGCCTCCTCTGCCTGAACAGGAGGTTTTGCTCTTAGGTTGGTTATATCATTATTTTTGTACCACCTTGTATATTCTTTGTATCTAGTGCACTCCATCTACTGTATCTACCAGTATTATTGTATATTGACCTAGAGATGAGACTGTGAGATTTGTGGACTTTTTATGCTGTATTTTGGGGTCGAGCTCACTTGAGTCGACATGCTGTTTTTCTCATGCTTCCTTATGATTATTTCGCATGTTGTTGCTTTACATTGCGTGGGATTTGTGACCGCCTTGTAGCGTTGAGCTAGCTCCCGCTTGGGGATGCCTTATTTGTTGGATTCATATATATTCTTGTTGTACCCATTTTGGGGGCCAGTATTTACAAAGGAGACTCTACCGAAATTTTCGGAAAAATTGATATTGTTTTTAAAGAGGTTTTATATGACTTATTTGATAAACTCGTTTTCAATTGATTGGGTTCTCTTCACTCATTTGCTTATTTGGTTTTGGTTTCTGGGCTTTGGCTTACTTATATTATGGATGTCTTGAGACGCTTCGTAACTTAAGTGCCAGTCACGTTCCGTACCCTGCGGGTCGTGACAAATAATGTCTACACGGAATGTCAACGTGGAAAAATAACTGGTGTATGTCAATGCACCCTAATCCCGAACCAACTCAGGCGCCGTCATCCACATCGGCCCTCAAATCCTGTAATCTCATACAATCGTGAGTGCCCAACATCGGCACCCAAATATTAAGAAAACTCGTGTCCCGCATCGACACGCAAAACCTCATATCTCGGGCACCCGTCAATCCGGGTTAGCCCACGGGCTCTGTCTGCGGTGTCGGCCCTCGGCCCCGGTAGTACGAGACGTCCCGTATCCATCTCTCGACTCTGGTCAGTATCCTCCGGACAACCGCCAGGTCCAACCAATCACCGGTAGGTAGTAGTCCCTCAGCCAGGCTCACCGTCTACTGCACAGCGATCCGTTCTCGCCCCGGGGTACCATACCGGGTCCACCATGTACCCGCAATCGGCCTCGTCCAGCTCCTCGACTCGGGTTTCCATGTATCGCTCAAGCACCGAGAAAACACATGGTGGACGCACTAAAATATCAAATCAAGGGAAACCGGGTTTTTAAACAGTGCGTAATTTCTTAAAATAGTACTCCGGTTCCCAAATCCAGAAATCACATGAATCAATCTAATGCGTAAATCCATGTCATGCGTCGTATAGAAGAAAAGGGAAAAACCGCTCTTTTTCTAAAAATACCCAGTTTGGAAAATACCATATGCGGTCCCTTAGTTTTTAAGTCAAGTCAATGTCATCCATGTATGTTTCATATGAAAATGAGTATAGGTATGGATGTGCAAGAAGCTAAATATGCTAAGTGAGTGTAGTAATATACACGTACACCAATGTGTAAATGATGCATATGTGTCCAAGATATATATACATTAGCA
This sequence comes from Agapanthus africanus, assembly GCA_030015575.1. NCBI lineage: Eukaryota > Viridiplantae > Streptophyta > Magnoliopsida > Asparagales > Amaryllidaceae > Agapanthus > Agapanthus africanus. Next base: position 126,659,315 of record JASDDO010000016.1, on the reverse strand, counting down.
TTATGATGAGCTACAAGGTGAACATGGAAAAAATATGCATATGTGGATATAGAAAAACATGACAACATCTGTGAAATGGAATCAATATAACCTCTAATTTCTAGCAATCTTATACTGTGAGTGTCATGGCAATCACTAACGGTGTGAGTGTAGCATATAAATCGTGCTCGTGCGGCATGTACCGTTAGTGACAGTGCAGTGTTCTATACTACCAGTTCTATATATGTAACAAGGGTATGCTACTTAGTATGTTTGCATGAACATATAAAACTAAACATCCTACTACGCCCTGACGCTTAACGCCATACGGGCGATTTCTCCGTAGATGTTAAATCTACTCACCTGGTCGTGTGCTAAGTATAGCCGACCACCTGCTTCCATTTCCCGGCGGCGTCTGACGTACCCGCCTGCGAACCTAGAATTTACACAAGAATCCAAATAATATCAAAATCTTGCATACGCGATAAAACAAAACGAGAACTCGTGTCGCGAATTGACGCGTGTGCGTGCGATACGCTGAAACGTGCGTGTAAGTGCCAAACGCTTAATCCGATACGCCGCGATACGCTGAATCACAGAACCACTCGCGTATCGCGCGTATCGCGCAAACCACAAATACCAGGAAATGATATACCTTCCAAGATTTACCCTGATTAGAATGTTACAATTCTAAGTATACCAGAGACCTACAAAATGCAGCAGACACCCACCCTAAAAGCCCTAGCTCCTATCTCTCAAGTCTGGCCGCAATTTGCGGCCAGAAGGATTATTTCGGCGGCCTGGGGTGAAGAGGTTAGGGTCGGGCTCTGGTAGTGAGGTCAGGGTATTCTAAATAGGCTACAATCCACTCAGATTTATTCTGAGATCACTGGGGTAACAGCAGATTCAAATAGCTACATTTTACCTAAAAAGAAATGTAAAAAACAGGTTTTCGGCTCCAGAATTTGACTCTGGTTTCTACACAAAAAGTTACATGTACCAAGATCCTAAGCTACCCCACAGACACATATAGGCAAAACCGCAGCACCCCAGCCCCTGCTCTGGCCGTAATTTGCGGCCAGATTGAATAAATGGGCGGCCGGAGGTGGGAGTTGGGTCCTCATTCTTTTTGTGTGTGATCATGGAATGGTCACTGTACCACAATCTTCCCAAATTTCACCTGTATGTCTCGGGTCAAAAGCAGATTCCAGGAAGGCTAAAAATTTTATAAAATGTTTAAAGTTTCCACAAATTGGTAACTGGAGGTATTTTAGTGTGATCTGGGTATTCTTAGGTCAACTTGGTCCCAAAACACTCACTTAGACTAGTCTACCCAATACTAACAGCACTTAACAAAGTTCCACACAAATCACCAAAACAGCCTAAAATCTAACATTTATACACTAGTTGACATATAACGACACCACTGAGCCAACAAGGAAGAAGTTTAGAAGTTTTACCCTCTAGGATCCTCACAACAAGTAGAAGTGGAAGAAGAGGAGGGGATGGAGCTGCTGGAGTTGCTGGAGTGCTCCTAAACTGCTGCTGTTGCTGGGCTGAACTGCTGCTGCTACATGAAGCTGTGGCTGTGGCTGATGTTTGATATTGTGTTTTTGTTTTTGTGTAAGGTTGTAGCAGCAGCTACTATTGTATTAGGGTAGTTTTTGTAGCTGAAATTGCTAGGTGGCTGATGCTATGGGTTATGTAGCTATAATGATGACATTGGGCTGGTGTTGTGCTGCTGATGCAACAACAGCTGGTTTTGGGGCTGAAAGAGGCCGATGTGTGTGTGTGAGGGTTGCATCGGTGTTGTATATGGAGTTGGGGCTGTTGGATAAGAGAGTGCTGCTGTTGCTGATGCAGCTGATGCTGATGTTATGGTTTGAGCTGATGTGCTTGGAGCTGAAGCAGATCAGCAGCTGATGTTTCACAAATGAAGAAATGGCTTTTGTAAGGATGTGACCACTGCTGAAAACAGCAGCTACTGTTGCATTGGAGGTGAGTGAGTGAGAAGGGTGGGAGTGATAAGGGTTTGAAATGTAAGTGAAAAGTTTTGAAAGGGATAGGGTGTGACAATTCTAGAGTCACCACACTCTCTCATTTAATGCCAACAAGACACCCATCATGCTCTCTCTCTCCTCAACCCAAGTCAACCTTAAACCCTAATCACCCTTACTTAAAACTAATAAGCCCATAAATAACATAATTATCTTAATCAAAGGCCTACTCCATCATGGTTGGCAAAACATGGTTAACCCACCATGCACACCTAACTTGGCAACCCTAGGTCTAACCCACATTAACATGCACAAGTGTGTGCGGTCAAGATAAAAATCGGATAAGATATCCATAAAACCCGATAAATTATCAGGAACCCGATTTGGTAAACTTTTTACCCAAAATAAATTTCACTAATTAAAGTATAATTAATTACTAATATAATCCTAGTTGTTACAGTCTCCCCCCCCTTAAGAGAATTCGTCCCCGAATTTAAAATATAAGACTACGCGTACCTTCAAAGAGGTGAGGGAATTTCTTTCGCATCTCTCCCTCAGCCTCCCAAGTGATCTCCTCACTGCTCGGGCTACGCCAAAGAACCTTCACCGACAGTAAGACCTTTGATCGTAGTTTCTTCACTTGCCGATCCAATATCTCCACTTGCTGTACGGTGAAAGAAAGGTCGGGCTCAAGCTGTACGGTCGGATGCTGGATCGTGTTGGAAGGGTCATGAAGATATCTGCGTAGCATCGATACGTGGAAGACGGGGTGAACATCTGAAAGACTGGGTGGAAGAGCCAATCGATACGCTACTGCGCCTACCCGCTCGAGGATCTCGAAAGGACCTATGAATCGGGGGCTAAGTTTCCCCTTTCGTCCAAACCTCATCACTCCATTCATTGGAGAGACCCTCAGAGAGGCCATGGTCACGGAGGGTTTGTTCCTAGAGGGTGAGGCGGTCGAGGCAGAGGACAGCCAGCCACCGGCAGAGTACAGCCAGTTGCTAGTAGGGGACCGGCAGTTGCAGGTGGAGGACAGGCATGGGTCTTCGCGTTGACGCATCAGGACGCGCAGGCGTCCAATGCGGTGGTCTCAGGTACCTTATCAGTATGTTCAGTTGATGCACACGTATTGTTCGATCCCGGATCCACGCACTCGTACGTTTCATACATTTTGTACCGAGTTTGGGTAGAGTGTCTGGGTTGCTTGATCAGCCGTTTGTTATGACCACTCCCGTAGGAGAGTCGTTTATGGCTAGGCACGTGTTCCGATCCTGCGTTGTCCGTATTGGCGAGAGAGATTTTCCTGTCGATTTGATCCTTCTTGAGATGTTGGACTTCGACGTCCTCTTGGGCATGGATTGGTTAGCCACGTGCTATGCATCAGTGGACGGCCGCTAGAAGACAGTTAGATTTTATTTTCCCGGCGAGTCGGCTTTTGTTGTGCAGGGGGACTGTGGTGCCGCCCTTCACAGATTGATTTCTTCTCTTCACGAAGGACAACTTTTGAGGAAGGGATGTCAGGGGTTTCTAACCTACATTTGCGATACAGGAGCCACAGAGATTCCATTGGACCAGGTTCTGATTGCATGTGAGTTCCCCGACGTATTCCCTGACGAGCTCCCTGGGCTACCGCCTGAGCGTGATGTTGTGTTCTGTATTGATTTGATTCCCGGCACGGGGCCTATTTCTATACCGCCTTATCGGATGGCCCCGGCGGAGCTTAGTGAGTTGAAGAGTCAGTTGCAAGATTTGCTGGACAAGGGACTTATTCGACCCAGTGTTTCTCCTTGTGGTGCTCCGGTCCTGTTTGTCAAGAAGAAGGACGGCAGTTTGCGTCTGTGTATCGACTACCGGCAGCTGAACCGAGTGACCGTGCGGAACAGATATCCATTGCCACGCATCGACGACTTGTTCGACCAGCTTCAGGGGGCAGGATATTTTTCGAGGATCGATTTGCGGTCGGGCTACCATCAGCTATGAGTTCGACAGGAGGACATTCCGAAGACAACTTTCCGTACGCGTTATGGCTATTATGAGTTTTTGGTGATGTCGTTCGGACTCACCAACGCGCTGGCAGCCTTCATGGACTTGATGAACCGTATATTCAGGCCGTATCTGGACTTGTTCATCATCGTATTTATTGACGATATATTGGTGTATTCCCGGAGCAGAGAGGAGCACGAGCAGCACCTGTAGATTACCCTACAGACTTTGAGGGAACACCGGCTTTATGCAAAATTCTCTAAGTGCACGTTCTGGCTGGATAGAGTTGACTTCTTGGGTCACATGATTACACGGGATGGTATATGTGTAGACCCGAGGAAGGTCGAGGCCGTTCAGAGTTGGCCCAGACTTACGTCTGTTACTGAGATTCGCAGCTTTCTGGGACTGGCCGGCTACTATAGGCGTTTTGTACAGGATTTCTCCCGTATTGCTGCACCCTTGACCGGATTGACCCGGAAAGGAGTTCCTTTCATTTGGACGGAGGAGTGCGAGCGCAGTTTCCAGCAGCTAGGACCTGTTTGACTACGGCGCCAGTGTTATCCTTGCCTTCAGGATCGGGCGGATTTGTAGTCTATTGTGACGCTTCACGAGTGGGGTTAGGATGCGTTTTGATGCAGCATGGCAGGGTGATTGCATATGCTTCCCGGCAATTGAAGAAACATGAACAAAACTACCCCACTCACGATTTGGAGATGGCCGCAGTGGTTTTTGCACTTAAGATCTGGCGACATTACCTTTATGGCGAGTCGTGCCAGATATTCACTGATCACAAAAGCCTCAAGTACATATTTCAGCAGCGGGACCTGAATCTCCGACAGCGCCGTTGGATGGAATTGATGAAAGACTACGACTGTGAGATCTTATATCACCGGGGCAAGGCTAACGTAATAGCAGATGCTTTGAGTAGGAGGCCCGAGGGTAGTCTAGCGTGTTTGAGTGCAGTACAGAGGCAGTCGTCGGCAGATTGGCAGATATTATGCGACAGCCGAGTGCAGTTCGAGTTCACGCAGATCGGGGGACAGCTTGCGCATGTTCGTGCACGCCCACAGTTGCTTGACCATATATATGAGGCACAGCGTAGGGATGACCGTTGCTCAGAGATCATGACACAGATTGGACAGGGCAGATTCTCCGAGTTCGTGATTGATGATCAGGGGATATTACGATTTGGGTCTAGACTGTGCGTACCAGATGCTAAGGGATTGCGGCGCGATATTCTTGAGAAGGCGCATCGATCGGTGTACAGTGTCCATCCCGGTTCCACCAAGATGTACCACGATATGAGAGAGACCTACTGGTGGGACGGAATGAAGAGGGACATCGCGGAGTTCGTATCGAGATGCCTGACTTGTCAGCAAGGCAAGGCCGAGCACCAGAGACTCGCAGGAGAGCTACAGCCGTTACCCCGTGACCGGCAATTAACCATGTAACGTCTGAAGGCGTAACATGACTAAGTAAGTCGAAAAACCAAAAATCAAAACCATATAAATGTAGAGTGTAAAAAAAATATTTGTGTAAAAACGGTTGCAAATGTTTAAAAAAAACCTTTTTAATTAATTTGGTAGAAAAAATCATTTTTAAGTTCAAGTGTTATTTAATAATTTTATTTGTGTGCGACTTTTCCATAATAAAGAATTTGTAATGTGGAATAAATAGAGCATCGCAATAATGATGATACGACTAAGAAAAAATGCAATGAAGATAGCAAGAAATATAAGACTGCATAAATAAAGTCGGCTCACAACGAGCTCGACACCAGAGTACAAAATAACATATATCGTCCTCACAACTCTCTCTAAGTCAATACATGAAGGTAGATGGAGAATACTAGATACATCAATAAACACTGAAAGTAAACAGATACCGTACAAAACCCACCAACTAGCAATGGTATCTGTGTCAAAAGGTGCGGTAAACAGCCACCCGCGACTACTCCAAAGGGCAACCTGCAAACACTGTGGCACAACGGGAGTGAGTTGCCAACTCGTGAGTAGTAGATAACATATAAAGGTAATCGCGAGTATGCACGTGCTACGATACTCTAAACTATGCCAATAGGTAACATCTATATGATGAACTGAATGCTCAATATCATGCGACAGGTATGATCTAATGGCATTTCTATGTAATGAGCAGATATGTGAAAATCAGACATGGCAATGTAATCTAACAACCCTATATAAGATGAGCAGGGTACGCAATGATATGCAAGCCTGTGTACTTTATCAGGTATGCTAGCTACAGGATGAGATGTCAAGTAATAAATGCTGAGTATGGGAAAAAATAATGTCTACACGGAATGTCAATGTGGAAAAATTACTGGTGTATGTCAATGCACCCCAATCCCAAACCAACTCAGGCGCCGTCATCCACATCGGCCCTCAAATCCTGTAATCTCATACAATCGTGAGTGCCCAACATCGGCACCCAAATATCAAGAAAACCCGTGTCCAGCATCGACACGTAAAACCTCATATCTCGGGCACCCGTCAATCCGGGTTAGCCCACGGGCTCTGTCTGCGGTGTCGGCCCTCGGCCCCGGCAGTAGGAGACGTCCCGTATCCATCTCTCGACTCTGGTTAGTATCCTCCGGACAACCGCCAGGTCCAACCAATCATCGGTAGGTAGTAGTCCCTCTGCCAGGCTCACCGTCTACTTCACAGCGATCCGTTCTCGTCCCGGGGTACCATACCGGGTCCACCATGTACCCGCAATCAGCCTCGTCCAGCTCCTCGACTCGGGTTTCCATGTATCCCTCAAGCACCGAGAAAACGCATGGTGGACGCACTAAAATATCAAATCAAGGGAAACCGGGTTTTTAAACAGTGCGTAATTTCTTAAAATAGTACTCCGGTTCCCAAATCCAGAAATCACATGAATCAATCTAATGCGTAAATCCATGCCATGCGTTGTATGGAAGAAAAGGGAAAAACCGCTCTTTTTCTAAAAATACCCAGTTTGGAAAATACCATATGCGGTCCCTTAGTTTTTAAGTCAAGTCAATGTCATCCATGTATGTTTCATATGAAAATGAGTATAGGTATGGATGTGCAAGAAGCTAAATATGCTAAGTGAGTGTAGCAATATACACGTACACCAATGTGTAAATGATGCATATGTGTCCAAGATATATAAACATAAGTATTATGATGAGCTACAAGGTGAACATGGAAAAAATTATGCATATGTGGATATGGCAAAACATGACAACATCAGTGAAATGGAATCAATATAACCTATAATTTCTAGTAATCTTATACTGTGAGTGTCATGGCAATCACTAACGGTGTGAGTGTAGCATATAAATCGTGCTCGTGCAGCATGTACCGTTAGTGACAGTGCAGTGTTCTATACTACCAGTTCTATATATGTAACAAGGGTATGCTACTTAGTATGTTTGCATGAACATATAAAACTAAACATCCTACTACGCCCTGACGCTTAACGCCATACGGGCGATTTCCCCATAGATGTTAAATCTACTCACCTGGTCGTGGGCTAAGTATAGCCGACCACCTGCTTCCCTTTCCCGGCGGCGTCTGACGTACCCGCCTGCGAACCTGGAATTTACACAAGAATCCAAATAATATCAAAATCTCGCATACGCGATAAAACAAAACGAGAACTCATGTCGCGAATTGACGCGCGTGTGTGCGATACGCTGAAACGTGTGTGTAAGTGCCAAACGCTTAATCCGATACGCCGCGATACGCTGAATCACAGAACCACTCGCATATCGCGCGTATCGCGCAAACCACAAATACCAGGAAATGATATACCTTCCCAGATTTTACCCTGATTAGAATGTTACAATTCTAAATATACCAGAGACCTACAAAATGCAGCAGACACCCACCCTAAAAGCCCTAGCTCCTATCTCTCAAGTCTGGCCGCAATTTGCGGCCAGAAGGATTATTTCGGTGGCCTGGGGTGAAGAGGTTAGGGTCGGGCTCTGGTAGTGAGGTCAGGGTCTTCTAAATAGGCTACAGTCCACTCAGATTTATTCTGAGATCACTGGGGTAACAGCAGATTCAAATAGCTACGTTTTGCCTAAAAAGAACTGTCAAAAACAGGTATTAGGCTCCAGAATTTGACTCTGGTTTCTACACAAAAAGTTACATGTACCAAGATCCTAAGCTACCCCACAGACACCTATAGGCAAAACCCCAGCACCCTAGCCTCTGCTCTGGCCGCAATTTGCGGCCATATTGAATAAATGGGTGGCCGGAGGTGGGAGTTGGGTCCCCATTCTTTTTGTGTGTAATCATGGCATGGTCACTGTACCACAGTCTTCCCAAATTTCACCTGTATGTCTCGGGTCAAAAGCAGATTCCAGGAAGGCTAAAAAGTTTATAAAACGTTTAAAGTTTGCATAAATTGGTAACTGGAGGTATTTTAGTGTGATCTGGGTATTCTTAGGTCAACTTGGTCCCAAAAACACTCACTTAGGCTAGTCTACCCAATACTAACAGCACTTAACAAAGTTCCACACAAATCACCAAAAAAGCCTAAAATCTAACATTTATACACTAGTTGACATATAACGACACCACTGAGCCAACAAGGAAGAAGTTTAGAAGTTTTACCCTCTAGGATCCTCACAACAAGTAGAAGTGGAAGAAGAGGAGGGGATGGAGCTGCTGGAGTTGCTGGAGTGCTCCTAAACTGCTGTTGTTGCTGGGCTGAACTGCTGCTGCTATATGAAGCTGTCGCTGTGGCTGATGTTTGATATTGTGATTTTGTTTTTGTGTATGGTTGTAGCAGCAGCTACTGTTGTATTGGGGTAGTTTTTGTAGCTGAAATTGCTAGGTGGCTGATGCTATGGGTTATGTAGCTATAATGATGACATTAGGCTGGTGTTGTGCTGCTGATGCAACAACAGCTGGTTTTGGGGCTGAAAGAGGCTGATTTGTGTGTGTGAGGGTTGCATCGGTGTTGTATATGGAGTTGGGGCTGTTAGTTAAGAGAGTGCTGCTGTTGCTGATACAGCTGATGCTGATGTTATGGTTTGAGCTGATGTGCTTGGAGCTGAAGCAGATCAGCAACTGATGTTTCATAAATGAAGAAATGGCTGTTGTAAGGATGTGACCACTGCTGAAAACAGCAGCTACTGTTGCATTGGAAGTGAGTGAATGAGAAGGGTGGGAGTGATAAGGGTTTAAAACGTAAGTGAAAAGTTTTGAAAGGGATAGGGTGTGACAATCCTAGAGTCACCTCTCTCTCTTTCTCATTTAATGCCAGCAAGACACCCATCATGCTCTCTCTCTCCTCAACCCAAGTCAACCTTAAACCCTAATCACCCTTAATTAAAACTAATAAGCCCATAAATAACATAATTATCTTAATCAAAGGCCTACCCCATCATGGTTGGCAAAACATGGTTAACCCACCATGCACACCTAACTTGGCAACCCTAGGTCTAACACACATTAACATGCACAAGTGTGTGCGGTCAAGATAAAAATCTGATAAAATATCCATAAAACCCGATAAATTATCAGGAACCCGATTTGGTAAACTTTTTACCAAAAATAAATTTCACTAATTAAAGTATAATTAATTACTAATATAATCCTAGTTGTTATATCTTTATAGGACTCTAAAGACTCGTCAATACGCCGGCAGTAGGTGGTGATCATATCAGTCACCCACAAGCCGAATGAAGTCTGCTAAACGTAACGGCCACCCGGGTATTGAGCGATCAGAAGATCAACAAGCAAGCCTGCTCGTACTCCTGTGAATCCAATCAGTAACACTACCGTACAGTCCGATCTCTTCGTCAGATATGTCGCATATCATAGCCTAGGGGTGGTAATCGTCAGACTCTAATAGCCTGATAAGTCATGCCGATGTGAGGCCCATAACGGTTCGAGAAACTTCTGATAATACTTACCAGTAGATCTCAGCAACCCTGGCCAGGGATTTCCTGTTATGGCCAATCGATCATAACGCAACATCAACCCCCAATACCGAAAGAGACGAATCTCCTTCTATCGCTCATTGCCTCCATGTGACTCGGGACTATACCCAAAAACCACCATTTTTCATGATCTCTTGAACGTGTTAAGGTGGAAATCAAAGCACCATGGGAATCACACAAGACTCTATGACGATCTCGGGTCGACAGACTAACCTGTACCAGTGTCACCAGAGAACTGCTATCTGACGATAGTTATAATACCATCAAGGAGTTCTCGGCGAGTCCCTCCAGTATACCTAGTCTCCACTGAGCACTCGTATACCTTCTCTGATGTCAAACACCAATGGATGTGGAATCATCCATCGCCTATCATATGGGTCAAGAAGCGCATACGCTAATCTACTCTGGAATATCGATGCTCTGTCTCGATACTCCCACGACTAGGAACATTTGAAGGATGTACTTACCGACTACTTCTGCCCCACTAGTATGATCTGCATCATAATCCTGGTAGTCAAGTACTCATCCTAAGGGCTTCATCAACATGTAATAGAGAGACAATAAGTGTACATGTTAAGATAAAGAGCAACCAAATAGCATACTATCATGTCGAGAAAGAAAGTCCTCCTTATATATGTCCAAGCATCCACTATAATATACATCACATGTTTAATAATGGCCTCTAGGGCATACATATAACAAACAATCTCCCACTTGCACTAAGGCCATTTGTTGTAGTCTCTCATACTCAACGCCCCAAAAAAATCTCTATAGGGAAAAGCCTCTGTGAGTGGATCCGCCGTGTTATCCTTCGCTTCAACTCTCCTTACCTCTATACCTTGGAGATTGTTAGTTATATGTATGCCCTAGAGGCCATTATTGTACATGCAATGTATATTGTAGTGGATGCTTGGAGATATATAGGGAGGACTTTCTTGCTCGACATGATAATATCTATCTCGTTGCACTTTATCTTAACATGTACACTTATGGTCTCTCTATTACATGTTGATAAAGCCCTTAGGATGAGTACTTGACTACCAAGATTATGATGCAGATCATACTAGTGGGGACATAGGTAGTCAGTAAGTACATCCTTCAAATGTTCCTAGTCATGAGAGTATCGAGACAGGGCATCGATACTCCAAAGTAGACTAGCGTATACGCTTCTCAACCCATGTGATGGGCAATGGATGATCCCATATCCATTGGTGTTCGATATCAGAGAAGGTATACGGGTGCTCAGTGGAGACTGGGTACACTGAACGGACTCGCCGAGAACTCCTAAATGATATTATACCTATCGTCGGATAGCAGTTCTCTGGTGACACTGGTACAGGTTAGTCTGTAGACCCGAGATTGTCATTGAGTCTTGTGTGATTCCCACTGTGCTTTGATTTCTACCGTACCACGGTCAAGAGATCGTGCAAAAAGGAGGTTTTTGGGTACATTCCCGTGTCACATGGAGGCAATGAGCGATAGGAGGGGTTTCATCTCTCCCGGTATTGGGAGTTGATGTTGTGCTATGCTCGATTGGCCATAACAGGAAATCCCAGGCCAGGGTTGCTGAGATTTACTGGTAAGTCTTACCAGTAGTTTCTCGAACTGCTATGGACCTTATATCGGCACGACTTATCAGGCTATTGGGGTCTGACGTTATACCACCCCAAGGCTGTGATATGCGACATATCATACGAAGAGACCGGACTGTACGGTAGTGTTACTGATTGGATTCGCATCAGTACAAGCAGGCTTGCTTGTTGATCTTCTGATCGCTCAATACCCGGGTGGCCGTTACATTTAGCAGACCGCTTGCGACTTATGGGTGTTTGATATGATCATCACCTACTGCCGGCGTATTGACGAGTCTTCAGAGTCCTACACAGAGGTTTCCTGGCTCAAACGAAACGGAGTAGGAGCACATATGTGATATATGCGGTACCGAGATTACTACTGTATGTGATACCGTATTCTATTCTCGCGATATGTGACATAGGTCAGTTATATGTGATATAGCCGGGTTATCGGATCAAGTGTTGATTCGATAAGTTGTTACATTTGATATTAGTCGGTTATATGTGATATAGCCGGACTATTAAATCAAGTGTTGATTTAATGTATAGTTATATATTAGATATATTAAGTTACATTAACTAATATTAATTTACTTAAGATTTCTTTTCTCACTTGATTTGTGCATGTGTATATATGTGATATATATAAGTGTACAAAGTTTTGTGTCATGCTTTATGATACATGCAACTTGGGTGTGTGTATGACTTACACCATGCTTGGTTTAATCCTAGGGTTTTTAATGGATTAAGTAATTCAAAAACTAAATGATTTTGTCAAGGCATGAAGCTTGTAGAAGCTTGGATTGCCTTTGACTAAGTCTACTTGTTTTGTTTTGCATAAGATATTTATAAACCCAACCATTATCCTAACCTTGGTTAAGTCTCTACAAAGGTTAACATATGATGTTAACTCACCTATGGTTGCTATTCTCTACTTGATAATTTTCATGAGAGTTCTCGTCATCTCCTTCCTCAGGCTTTCTAGCTTCAATGGAAATGATGGAAAAAGAGTGAGAAAATTATTTCTAAAATGAGCAAAATGTAAGTGCACGGCAGCGCCCCGGCCGTCAATCCGAGGACAAAATGCGGAAACGATACTTTTCAAAAACTTGTAAACCGGCACTACCGCGCACTATAAAACCCGGATCAGGACATTAACCTAATCCTAGCAAACTAGAGAATGGGTAGAAAGCTATACCGAGCGATCCGTGTCCTTCAGTCTTCGGCCTCCACTCCGATCTCCTCGCGGAATCTCCGGTCTTCATCTCCTCGTCGGAACGGGCACCATATCGCCGGGTTCATTTACGGGCTCCCACCTCTGGACCGAGGCAACTCGGGCACGAAGTTGGCGAGTCGACGTGTCCAAGAAATGCTTTAGACGAAGTGTAGAAAGCTTTGTCTCGTTGGGGTATGAAGTTTCCATTTGATGGATGTAGAGGAGAATGAACTTTGAGATGAGCAATGTAATTTTTTAGCAAGCCAAAAATGAGAACAACCCCAAAATGAAATTACCTCCTCTTCTCCTTACCAAAATGTGGCCGGCCAAAAATATGAGGGAGAAAATTACAAGGAAGGTGATCAGAAGCTAGGTGAATGGGTGAGCCTAAGAAAAGGTTTGATGATAAAGTGGTATATGTGTCACACCCATTTCCAAATCAACTCTCATCAAAATCCATCACCATAAATGCACACCATGTGAAGAAAAAAAAGAATCTCAAGATGCTAGAACCATCATATAAACCAAATGCCATAAAGAACCCTCCACATTTGATAATTTGCACACTTGCAAATAACCCCCTCCATCGAAAAAATCCGGCCGTGAAGGAACAAAGGAAAACTGGCCGAAATCGAATGCAAACTGGCAACTTCAAAAAACTGATCCCGTAATAAATTACAGGAAAACCCCGCGACTGTATATACATACCCGTATTTGTATTCCGACCGAATACAAATACAAAGAGACAAAATCTACACTGTACAATACTAGGATCCGGCTTAAACCAAAGCCCGCTAGTATTATCCGTCCGATCCTGATACGTGCAATATCGCACGTATCTGATCAAACCCTGCCATATCTCCATACGGCCTCTATAGCGTTTCGCCCGAAACTTGAGAAAACGGTCTGTGGGGGACTCTAAAGACCCGTCAATACTTTGGTTGTGGATTTAACCACTAGCACGTCAGAGGTATTAGCCATACTTAACGGGCTACCAGGTATTGACCAAAAGGGACGTCGATGAGCGAACTCATCCTGACATCCTACTGAGCCTGTCAGTGACAATATCCGTACAGTCTGGTCTGTTCGTCTATGAGCATCGCATGGCGGGCCTAGGGGGTTGGTAAAAGTCAGACCCCCAAAAGCGGTACAAGTCGTGTTGGAGTGTAGCCCAGAACACCCTGAGATATTACTGGAATACCTAACAGTAAATCTCCTGCCTTGGCCAAGGACTTCGTGTAATAGCTCTCCTAGACATAGCGTGGCCTCACCCCCAATACTGGGAGAGACAAACCCTTGAAGATCCGCTCACTGCCTCCATGTGGCTCGGGACTGTACCCAACTAAAACCTGTTTGCACATCTCTTTTGAGCATGGTAGGGTAGTAATCAAAGTACAGTGGGAACTCACACGAGGTAAATGACGATCTCAAGTCGATGAACTAACCTGTACACATGTCACCAGGGAACTGCTATCTGACGTCTGGTATAAGACCAACTAGCATGTTCCCGGCGAGTCTTGTCCAGTGTACTCATAACCCAATGAGCGCCTGTATACATCTTAGGTGAACTAACTGACACCAGTGGCTTGTGAAACCGGCCACCACCCCTCGTCGGGGTCTCGACTGTATACACTAGTCTACTCTGGAGTATCGATGCCCTGTCTCGAAACTCCCACGACTAGGGACCTTTTAAGGATGTCCTTATAGACCCCAGCTCCCACGTATATGATCACCCTCATACTGCTGGCAGTCAAGCAAGAATCCTAAGGGCTCTATCAACGTGCAATAGTGACTTGTAAGGTCACCTAAAGCAGTACACGTTGATAAAGATAAACCAGATAGCATACTATCATCTTGAGTAAGACTGTCCTACCGGCATAGGTCCTCCCTCAATCATTGCAATCACGTGCCTATGATCCAATAATTGACTCTGAGGGCACTATATCCAACAATCTCCCACTTGCATTCAAGGATAATTATTGCGATGTCGCATACTCACAGCCCGTGTGATACCGAACACCCAACTCCTCTACTAATCAGTCTCACAAAACCTATTTGTGAAACTAATGCGTTCGAGGAATAGCTTCAGTGAGTGGATCCGCTCAGATGTTTCTTTCTATGTCTTTCTTTATATCAAGTTCGTGGAGAAAGCCATCTCCCGAAATGAGCAATACCTGTCTTAGAATACTGTATCGTCAACTGAACTTAATCAGTATCCTGCACCATGCCTCCCTCAGTATCAGCCTGGACCACCTGTCCAAAATACTGCACCTCGTCAGAGGGAAAACTATAACTCTGACAGCCACTCTGTCAACCAGGTCACCTTGGAAGCCTGGAATGATAACTGTTTCTATAATGAGGCTGTCGTTATCATATCCCTAGAACATTCACTTATGTTCTAAAACTGCTTCCGAATGTTTCTCCAGGATTGGATCAATATCAACTTATTGCATCTACTGCAAGAACAAAATCTGGTGTGGTACTTGACATCTCATGATTGACTCAATTGCCTAAGCAAGTGATCTGCCAATCATTCACGTCCCTCTCCCCTTTAGTCTATAAGACACCTTTAGAGAGGGTGACTCCATCACCTGCAGGTACATTACCGTGCCAGGAGTCGTCCATTCTAAAACACCTTTAGAATGTTGTCTAAGTACCCTGATTGGGACACTTCCCAAATCTAGATCTAAAACCATAGATCTAGTAACCAGAATGTCTGATATAATATCCAAGTCCTATGTGGAGAAACTACTGTGTGACAACCAAAGTATAACCGATCGTAGTATAGGAGTTTCTTTTCCTACTCTGTGTATGTCATCCAAATACCAGGACATCACACCCTACTACCTTCTTAACAGATCCATCCCCTATTCTGATGAAGTCAAACCTATGACTGTGATATCAGAAATAGATGATCCATCCACGCTATATCTGCTTTAGTCCATAAATAGACATAAGCCACTTGTCCACTATGCTTCCGCTCTTCCTACTGACTACGACAACCCTCTGGCAGAGTCATATAGACGTACACGTCTAAATCTAGTTTAGAACGACACTATACTCATCCTCCTGCCGGGTCTCACAGTCAGGAACAACAGCAATGGCAAGTCTGGGTAAACAAGAACCTCCCTGTCACCGTTCTTGAGGCTACCGGAGTACCTCTCGGGTGCCTAAGGTTACCCACCATATCTACGGAGTGGCCAATGGAATGTCAAATCAGATTGAACCTTTAGGTTCTTATCAAATTTTCAGTAATCGTTTGCGGTTCTGGAATCACTTCCAGTTCTACCATACTCCCACTACTGTTTTCTGGAAAAATCCATTTTTATTAAAACTGTGGCGAGTCAAGAACAATATCACTATTGATCTTCTAGATGGTAGAAAATCAACCCCCGTCATAGCCCGGGTTAACCCACAAACAGTCATTACAGAAACGTGCTTTGAGTCATCCAGAGTCTGGTTTTAAGCATAAGCCGGACAACTCCCCGTATCTTAACATCGTTAAGATGTGAACTGTTCTATATCCAACATAGAAATAGAGGCACTGATTTGATTAAACCAGATTCAAATCATGCAGCTTTCTCCAGTGCATATCAACTAAATGGAAGGAGGCCGATCAGCGTTACTCAACTTAGGAGTGCTTCCAATTATGAGTAACCTGAAAGAGAAGCAAGTTCTCTTAATCATTAGTATCAACTGAATACCATGCACAAGTATCTACATCTTCGATCACCTTGAAGAATCCCGATACCTGAAACATCCGGTTCTCTACTTTACTCTTATACCTATAACTTCTCAAAACTTGGATCTTGTATTTCTACGAAACACATGTCTAAGAACTAGAGAAGTCACAAGTAAACAGAATATAGTACGAGAAATCCTCTGTATAAGTCCTCTGAGTCTAATAACTTATTCCCTGTGTGTCGCAGGTTGAAAACTGTACTTATGGTTAAGAAGAATTACACCACTGTTTAATGTTCCTTACCTAACCATCCACTGATATAGGTAAATTTCATAGACATAATTTCAAAAAGGTATATCTCACTCTATAAAAATATACGTACAGACATATCAATTTGAAATTGGTGCATAACAGCGGATATTCAAAATCAAATATTTTCCGTTCGGCAAATAACCCAGATGATTTCCTCAAATATCACCAATTACAACGAATTCCGATATAATGAGGATGATCACCTAATTCCCAATAACTTACTCCCACTCATCATCTGTAAAACCATACAGATGTGAGAATCATACCTGGTAAATACATACCCTGGAGCAAGTGTCTAATTGGGAAATCAGTTTTCTATTAACAGTACACGGTGAAGCTGAAACATTGAAATGTTTCATAGGGGTATCCTGGTATTCCTAGTAATGCCTCTTCCATTATCCAGATTCACAACTGTAACCATATATTTCTATGCCACATCTCCACATCCCTTCATATGTCTTTAGTCATTACCTTCTGTACACCCTCTTAGGCTAAATGGTTTTCTTCCTTCCCTACCGTTCGGCACCAGCCTATGGTTTGGAAGAAGACTATCCAATAAGCATAATGGGTGTACTGTCCTAATCCAAGGAGCACTCGCAATGCGAGAGAAGGTGAAGATAAAAGACAACCGAATAAACCATATTCCTATTTCTCCTGAACCAGAATCCATCCCCGAACTGGAACAAGTTCCTTTCGAGTTCGTATATAACCATACGATGGAGTATCCAAATAACTGTGGATCTTCGTAGTGATACGGAGTGTTCTGGAGAAATACAAAGGTGAAATAGGATTGGCGAAGAAATATTTGGTTCGGTCGTGAATAGCAGTCACAATTTACTTTTCCCTCTTACTAATCCCTTTATTTGTCTTAACTTAATACCTTCTATACACCGTTTAGGGTAATTGGTTTTCTTCATTCCCTGCCGGTCGGCACCTGCCTATGGTTTGGAAGAAGCCTATCCAATTTGCGTAATAGGTGTACTGTCCTAATCTAAGGAGCACTCGCAATGCGAGAGAAGGTGAATATAAAAGACAACCGAATAAACCTTATTCCTATTTCTCCTGAACCAGAATCCATCCCCGAACTGGAACAAGTTCCTTTCGAGTTCGTATATAACCATACGATGGAGTATCTAAATAACTGTGGATCTTCGTAGTGATACGGAGTGTTCTGGAGAAATACAAAGGTGAAATAGGATTGGCAAAGAAATATTTGATTCGATCGTGAATAGCAGTCGCAATTTACTTTGCCCTCTTACTAATCCCTTTATTTGTCTTAACTTAATACCTTCTGTACACCGTTTAGGCTAATTGGTTTTCT
This sequence comes from Agapanthus africanus, assembly GCA_030015575.1. Classification (NCBI taxonomy): domain Eukaryota; kingdom Viridiplantae; phylum Streptophyta; class Magnoliopsida; order Asparagales; family Amaryllidaceae; genus Agapanthus; species Agapanthus africanus. The sequence goes on along the minus strand of JASDDO010000016.1, from coordinate 126,641,307 downwards.
TCATTCCCTACCGATCGGCACCTGCCTATGGTTTGGAAGAAGACTATCCAATTTGCGTAATAGGTGTACTGTCCTAATCCAAGGAGCATTCGCAACCCGAGAGAAGGTAAAAGGAAAAGACAACTGAATAGTCATATTCGTTTTCTCCAGAACCGGAAACCATCCTCGAATAAATTCCTTCGAGTTCATATATAACCATACGATGGTTTTGTCCAATGGAAGTGGACGTTCTAAGTAATACGAGGTGTTCTAGAGAAAAGGGTAAAGGTAGGAGTGGCAATGAGATATGCAACTCAGACAATCCAAAAGCCAGTGTTTAAGAAGGTTCGGTCAACTTGGTCACTGAGTCATAGTCTAGGGTTGGGTCATGGTCGCTGCCAAAGAGAGAGAGAAAGGAAACACTCAGCGTGCACTCTAACCTGGATCAAAATGGTTATCAATTTATCTAATCAGGAAACCTCCTACTGTACCGTCAAATTCTCCTCCAAACCTGAAAGAAGAATTAGTCGGGATCACCCGAGGAGTAAACCAACTCATCAGTGGGAATCGGGATCCAACTATCATTGCATGATAATGTGACGGAATCCGCTCACGTTATCACACTCCAGAAGGTATGCGCATATCTGGCAAGTTTCAGTTTCTTTAGAAACTCCCGATGTGATTTTTGCCCCATGCTCTTATGACCTTGACTAAGGCCAACAAATCATAAGTCACATGTCAAGTTCTACCCGTCATTGTCCAGGTTAATTTGAACCCACCCATACAAGCCCTTGACTAGGGCCAACAAGGCTATACGACTGTCCCAAACCAACGCATCTATCTATGCAGCAGAAAGGTAACAAGCAGCTACCATACATTATGCCTTGACTAAGGCCAACAAACATAGCATGAATACTATGTGCTACTCGTCTGAAATGACGGAGGGCTACGAATGGTTTTTGGCGAAAAACCTATAACGTAATGAACTTGATATCGTTGAAGGAACCGGATAGCTTTTATAAAAATATAGTAACGAAAACCTTTGCTAAAGAGGTCACTCCCGGTGAAGGGATCTCAGCTCTTTCCCCGTGGAATGAGGTGCAGGATATTCCAACTGAATACCACGATGCAAAGCAAAAGTAAACGACTATAGTGAAGTTATTGCCCTGAAGCAATCTTCTGTCCAAGGGGTCACTCCCGGTAAAGGGATCTCGGCCCTTGCCTCGTCGACTGAGGTGATGGATATTCATAACCGAATACCACTGTGCAAAACAAAATTGAACGCCCTTGCAACAACAGCTTTTTGAAAAATGTTCCAACAACATCAGAATAGGTTTGTTAAGCTTGCATTGATTCGAATCAACGCAGTCCCATCATTTGATCACACCAATAAAGAACGAAAATAATGATGTATGTATATGCCATCCGCATTCGCCACTGGGTCCCGTCATCACCCGTTAGGTTACTTAACTAACGACATGTAGGGTTCCTAGGCACACACTAGAGGTTCTATAAACCATCAAACATGGCTAATTCAAAAATTTTCATGTGCCTACAAACCCTAATACGGATCGTTAACTAGATAAAGAGGCGATGCAAGCAAGTAAACTACTTTATTGCTAAAGAAAAGTGACTACAACCTTTGTAGATCCGGTCCTCCACCTCCTAGGCTCCGTGATGACGTCCCTCCACTGTCCATATCGGATCCCGGACTCTAGCATCGGCTTCATCGGAGAAATGAGCGGGCTAGGTCGTCGACTTCGATGCCGATGATGATCTACGTCGAGGCAACTCAAGATCAAACTCCAACTTCACCAAGTCATGAAACTTGTGAAGAAAACACCCTATACTACTTGGCAAGTAGTAGAGGATGAAGAAATAGGAAGTGGGTTCACTTTAGAATTGGATTTCTCACTCTTTTTCTCAAGTTGCCATTGATGGATACAAGCTTTCTTCTTTGTTGAAGAAGAAGAAGAGAATATGATAAGCATTTTGAAAATAGAAAATAAAATGAATACTTATCATATAGAAACCATGGTTAAGTGTAGAGACTAAACTAGGGTTAGGTTGAATGGTTAGGGTTAAGCAAACAAACAAAATGGTCAAGCTTTCAACACTTCATGAAGCTTCATGAAAGAAACAAAATAAGCCACCATTCTATTTATCTTGCAAAAGTGAATAAATAAATAAAAGAAATAGATAAGTAAACAAAACCCTAACCATTCATATAACCATGGTTTAATCATACACACAAACTCAAGTTAGCATGTATCATCAAACATGATACAAACAAGTGCACAAAAGTATATCACATATACAACTTGTGTACTTCAAGTGAGAAAATCCATTTAAAGTGAACAAATACTAGTTAATGCAAATTATTATATCAAATATATAATTATGCATTAAATCATTAAATCAATACTCGATTTAACGATCCGGTCATATCGCATATAACCGACTAATATCCAATGTATCGGCTTATCGAATAAATCCTTGATTCGATAACTAGGTTATATCGCATACAACCAATCGATACATTCATCGCGAGAATAGAATACGGTATCACATATACGCATTATTCTCGGTCCCGCACATATCTCATATGCGCTCCTATTTCGTTTCGCTTGAGCCAGGAAACCTCTGTGTAGGACTCTAAAGACTCGTCAATACACCGGCAGCAGGTGATGATCATATCAAACACCCACAAGCCGCAAGCGGTCTGCCAAACGTAACGGCCATACGGGTATTGAGCGATCAGAAGATCGACGAGCAAGCCCGCTCACACTCCTGTGAATCCAACCGGTAACACTTACCGTACAATCCGGTCAGTTCGTCTGATATGTCGCATATCTCGCCTAGGGGTGGTAAATGTCAGACCCCAATAGCTTGATAAGTCATGCCGACGTAAGGTCCATAACATTCGTGAAACTACTGATAACTCTTACCAGTATATCACTGCAACCCTGGCCAGGGATTTCCTGTTATGGCCAGTCGAGCATAGCGCAACATCAACCCCCAATACCGGGAGAGACGAATCCCCTCCTATCGCTTATTGCCTCCATATGAATCGGGACTGAACCCAAAAAACACATGTTTGCACGACTTAGTAGAGCCGTGGTAGGGTGGAAATCAAAGCACAGTGGGAGACACACAAGACTCTATAACGATCTCGGGTCAACAGACTAAGCTGTACCAGTGTCACCAGAGAACTGCCATCTGACGTGAGATATAATACCATCTGGGAGTTCTCGGCGGGTCCGTTCAGTGTACCCAGTCTCCACTGAGCACCCGCATACCATCTCTGATGTCAAACACCAATGGATATGGGATCATCCATCGCCCATCACATGGGTCGAGAAGATATACGCTAGTCTACTCTGGAATATCGATGCCCCGTCTCGATATTCCCACGAATAGGAACATTGAAGGATGTACTCATGGACTACCCAGGCCCCACTAGTATGATCTGCATCATAGTCCTGGAAGTCGAGTACACATCCTAAGGGCTTTATCAACATGTAACAGAGAGACAGAAAGTATACATGTTAAGGTAAAGAGCAACCAGATAGCGTACTATCATGTCGAGCAAGAAAGTCCTACCTATATATGTCCCAGCATCCACTACATTATACATCCAATATACAGTAATGGCCTCTAGGGCATACATATAACTAACAATCTCCCACTTGCACTAGGGCCATCTGCAGCAGTGGTTGCTGTATCACATACTCAACCATCCCATATAAGTCTCTCTCTGGGAAAAAGCCTTTGTGAGTGGATCCGCCGTGTTGTCCTCTGAGTCTACTCTCCTAACCTCGATCACCCTGGAGATCAACTATCTCCATGATCAGGTGATACTGCCTCAGAATATGTCTGGGTCACTGATGGGATCGGGGTTCCTTGGCCAAAACCACACTTCTATTGTCATACAATGGTAGGAACCTAGTTCATCTTATGAACCATTATACACCCAAACTACCTCTTTGGTAGTATCTTTAATAGCGATGTTACCCGACTTTATCGTCTAGTTTGCCATGGTATCTTGCTTGGAACTCTTCCAACATACCGTTCCTTTACTGAGGGTAAGGACAATGCCTGTGACTGACATTCAGTCGTCTTTATCACCCTGGAACCCTTCCAGTGATTCTCCCCAGGATCGATTGATACCATCTCACTACATCTAGTGAGAATCCTAGCATCCAATTACATCTATCTCATAGATGAAAACTCAGGATTTAGGAGGTATCACTTTGATCCTATTGGAGAATCCTTGTGATAAGCGGAGATTGACCGAGCGTAGTATAGGAAACCCCTTTCCTATCAAGAGTATGTTGTCCACGTACAATACGAGGATGACCACCATACTCTCTACTACCTTTTTGTACATACAAGGTTCATCTACTATTTTGATGAAGTCAAACTCTTTGACTACCACATCAAAACAGACGTTCCAACTCCGCGATGCCTGCTTTATTATGTAAAGCGACTTGCACACGTTTCCGCTGCTCCCACTGTTTACGAAGCCCTCTGGCTGTGTTCTTATAGACGTTCTCTTCTAAATCATTATTTAGAAAAGTAGTCATTGCACCCAACCACCAGATATCGTAGCCATGGTATATAGCAATGGCAAGTAGGATCTGGATGGACTTAAGCATAGTCCCTAGAAAAGGTTTCATCATTATCCACACCTGGTTGATGACTAAAACCTTTAACAAGTCTAGCTTTGAAAGTCTCAACTTTTCCATCTACACCAAGTAATCTTCTAAAGATATACTTGCTCCTGATGGGGATTTAACCCTTCAGATATAGCAGCCAAAGTCCATACTTTGCTGGTGTACATGGATTCCATCTCAGATCGCTAACCATCCAGCCATTCTTACAGAGTCCCTACTCTTGATGACCTGCTCGAATCTAGTTGGGTCATCATCTCATGATGCAATCCTCGCTCCCACTATCATCGAGAAACCGAAGCATCTCTCAGGCGGATGAGAAACCCTACCAGATCGGCGGAGAGGCTGAGGTTCGTCGGAAAATATTGAATCCTTAGGTTCTGTCAAATCATCAGCTGCAGTTTTGTATAGCTGGAACCTTTCCAGTTCTACAGAACTGACCTCGCCTCGATCTTGTCCGGATTTTGCTTTTGACATAGGCCGGACAATCCCAAATCTTAACTTACTTATGAGATAGGCTCTTCCCATACCATATCTTATATGGAGTGGTAGGCACTGATTTGAATCGAACCATATTCAATAGGTATGCAGCTTCTCAAGTGCACAACCCCAAAAGGAAATAGGTAACTCAGTAATACTCATCATAGAGCACACCATATATAATATTGTGCGATTGCTCCGCCCTGATACACCGTTGTGCTGTGGTGTATTCAGAGGAGTAATACGGAGAGAGAATCTCATTCTCCTTTAGAACAATCCAGAAATTCTGTGCACAAGTATTCTCCTCTCTGATCACATCAAAGGACATAATACTTATACCCGTATTGGTTCTCTACTTCTAGCTTATATTCTGTGAATATCTCAAAAGCTTCGGGCCTATGTTTCAATAGGAACATATGTCTGAATCTTGAGAGATCATCAAAGAACGTAATGAAGTACAAAGAACTGGTCCTGGCATGTGTAGACATGAGACCTTACATACATCATCATGTATCAGTCCCAAGAGTTCACTAACTCTTTCTCTGTTTCCAATAAACAGAGTTATGGTCATCTTATCTTTGTGACATGACTGGCAAGTTTCACAAGATGTAAATTCAAACTGATTTAAATATGCATCTAAAATGTAACTTCAGCCAGTCGGGTCGCATTGATATGACCTAGTCTACAATGCCTCAAGAAGGAATCGTTCATTTCTGAACTCTTCCTCTTGTGTGTGTTCTGTATACTAGGAACTGTAGTTTGATTTAGAACATCAATGCTTTTAGATAACGTGCCTGAACCGATCAACTTTTGATATAGGAAATGTTCAAAACATTATCCAACAATACAAAATTTTATCATTTCTTTACTTATAAAGAGACTGATATTATTTTGTATATCAGGTTCGGTATCTAATAGCATTTGTTCAGAATCAATGTATTGGTAATACAGGGTGACAGTGACCAACAGACTTGGCCGCAACACTTGCCCCGTTCTCTGTCTCATGAAACTTATCACCCGTTCTCAGTTTTCTACCTTTTTGTAGCCCTATGTAACAGATTACATATCTGGGATCCTGATCTGGTATCATATACCTAGGATGCAGAGGATACTGAGAAACAGTTCTTTGTAATGAACACACCCGAAGGAGATGCATCATATGCACTTTCTTCGTTTAGGCGGCATAGGAATTCTGGTATTCCCCTATTTTCTGCTTTGTCTTATAACAATTATAAGTTGGAGCGGGACCAACGTTCCCCAGCTCAGTATAACAAGCGGGTTCGGTCAATACATCCATATTATTATCTTGATTAAGGCGTGATATGGTCGCTACCTGGAGAGAGAGAGAAGAAAACACTCAGCGTGCGCTCTTGCAAGATCAGATTGGTTATTTATTTTATCTAATCAGGATGGCTCCCACTATTTTTATCAAGTCTTCCTTCAAACCTTAAAAGGAAAGACTAGCCGGGATTAATTACACTCTACAAGTTCGCCAATCTTTCAGCCAGGTAAGTGTCGGTACTTTGAGGGAGGTTCCCCGTGCTTTCGCACGAACCTAATTACAGTAAACCTCGTTTTCCCAGAGGCGTAACCCCGTTGACACCTTTCTAGACACCTACTTGATCGGCTAATTGCAAAGTGCAAAACTCTCCCAGGGGTAACAATTACTCGCAGTGGGTATCGGGATCCAACTATCACAAAGAAGGTATGCAATCTCATTGCAAATTTCAACACTTGAAACTCCCGATAAAGATTTTTACCCCTAGCACTTATGACCTTAACTATGGTCAACAAATCATAAGTACTAGTCAAGTTCTACCCGTCATTTCGTGATTAATTAGACCCACCCACATGACCCTTAACTAAGGTCAACAAAGTCACGCTACTGTCCTAACTAATCGCTTCATATGCGGTGTAGGAAGACATCACTTAGCTACCGTACATTGTGCCTTAACTAAGGTCAACAAACACAGCACGAATACTAAGTACTTTACTTCCTAAAATGACGGAGGGTTGCGAATGGTTTTTTTATGAAAACCTTTAACGCTTTGAACTTGATCTCGTTGCGGAATCAAATGGTTTTTAAATGGAATGTTTTTGAGGCTTTTCTAGTTTTGCTAAAGGGGTCACTCCCGATGAAGGGATCGTCGGCCCTTTCCTCGTCGAATTAGGTACGGGATATATCATATATATCATTGTGCAAAGCAGAAACTATAGAAGCAATCAAAAGACAAACCGAGGGTTGTAGCATCTGCCAGTTATTGCTAAAGGAGTCACTCCCGGTGAAGGGATCTCGGTCCTTTCCTCATCGAATAAGGTGCAGGATGTTCTACAAGGAACACCGCGATGCAAAGCAAGAACTGTAGCTACCTGTTTTTATTTTGAAATTCGATTCCACAACATCAATTAGGTTTATTTTCTTTCATTAATCTCATTAATGAATATCCCATCATATAAGTCCACCTAAACATCACAGATAAATATAACGTACGCTTATGCCATCCGCATTCGCCTCGATGTCCCGTCTGCACCGTTAGGTTAGGTAACTAACGCCAGAGCGAGGCAGGGCTAGCGCGGGTGTAAAACATAAGCAACGTCTATATAATATATCATATATACTATATATAATATCTATCTGAACATATCACATGATCACATCACAGATAACGCAGCAGAAAGTATCATATGAAATATTGGATATACTAGGACGTCCGCATTTTTAATACGAGCCAGTATAAAACACGGATTCCACGGTCGTGATGAATAGCCAATCCCATACCCCTAGACCCCTATGAGAGCGGCAAGCAACCCTACCAATTCTAGGGTTAGGAGACCCGGACTCGACTCCTCGAGATGGTCTCCCACTGGACCCTAGAACCCGGTTACTTGTGCTCCCCTCCTTGGGTCTATCCTAATGCGGAAAAGTAAATAATATACAAATGGTGACATCATCCGCAACCTGGAAGTGCCCCAATAAAAGAATATTACATACAAGTTTTTACATGAATGAAAATGAAAAACACTAATCTCACATAAAACCCCCCGGCTATTCAAACACGACGATCCAATATAACATATCCAGCAACACATAACATCACATGTCATCAACCTAAGTAAATATGCGCATCCCAATTGTCGTTGACATATAGCAACGAAACCGGCGATATCACATATTACACATACGGTCACAGAAAAGAAAGTGTAAAACTACAACAGTTGGAATCCGCAAACACTTTAGACATCGCATGCCTAATCAAATGAAATACTTAGACATCGCATGCCTAACAATTATAAACCCCGCATTTTAGTCTCATTATCGAAAACTCTTTTCAATATCAAGTCAGGCAATTCAACAAGATTCCCGACATTTTGATCGAATGGTCGTCACAAACTTTAGTAGGCGGCCGCACCCCCGATACCGTCGACGAAGTGCACTAAGGCGGAACACCGCTACCGCGAGCACCCGAACGGATGCTTTCGGCGACGGGGTTCTCCTACAGTCACTTGGTCGGGGCTATGGAGTGAGGCTGTCTATTAAGTTTACCCGGCGAGTATCCGCGTACACTACGTGATTGCGACGGACTTTTGATCGCATCAAAATTCTGTGGCAACCGATCAAGTGAGACTAAACTGCTATGTTTATAACATTCATTCAGTTATCTCATAACTACTTGTGAATTCCAAATGTTGTATCACATTCCGGATAAGATAGAAAATGTTAAACTTTCCGATCAAACAATCGAACACCCAAGTTTTCCCGATACAGCTCAATACATGATATAAGTTTAAAAACATTCACTTCGTGCCTCAGTACCAACGGTCCAGCCGTAGAAGGGTCAAGCCAACACCTCACATGTGGCATGCCGTACTGCCCCAAACCCTAAGGTTCAAAGGGCTGTTCAAGACGGTCACATAATCGAGTTAAGGTTTGTTGTCTTCTAGAGGGACCATCGCGTTACTTACACTACTTAGAACGTCATTAAACTACGGAAAAGTCCAACAATTGGAAATTTCCCGGCAGGGGAAAAAGTGGGTATTTATATCCGGTCGAACTTTTTAACATATTCTAAAATTATCCGGAAAGGCACACAGACAAAATTAGACAATCCGATCGAAACACCGAGTCCCCAATACAACCCAGAAAACTCAACTTTTGAGTAAATATTAAAAATTCCCATAAAACTCAGCATTTAAATAAAGAAGTTACTGTGCAAAAATGGTTGACTGAAGAGACTAACTGGCCGCGTAACCGCCGCATTAGCCATGCTAATGCTGCGGTTCCGCTGCGCTTTAGACACATCATTAGGTAATTTTTGCACCGTAATTCCTAGAATTTCCTACTGAATTTTTTAAGCATTTTTAATTTACAAAATTCCACGAATTTCAAAAATGTACAGAGAGCATTTTGGAGTTAGGGTTTCGGTTCGATCGGACTTCTAACTCCGTCTACGCATCGCCTAAGGCTCTAACTAGGCTCTGATACCACTGTAGGGTTCCTAGGCACACACTAGAGGTTCTACAAACCATCAAACATGGCCAATTCAAAAAATTTCATGTGCCTACAAACCCTAATACGGATCGTTAACTAGATAAAGAGGCGATGCAAGCAATTAAACTACTTTATTGCTAAAGGAAAGTGACTACAACCTTTGTAGATCCGGTCCTCCACCTCATAGGCTCCGTGATGACGTCCCTCCACTGTCCATATCGGATCCTGGACTCTAGCATCGGTTTCATCGGAGAAATGGGCGGGCTAGGTCATCGACTTTGATGCCGAAGATGATCTACGTCGAGGCAACTCAAGATCAAACTCCCACTTCACCAAGTCATGAAACTTGTGAAGAAAACACCCTATACTACTTGGCAAGTGGTAGAGGATGAAGAAATAGTAAGTGGGTTCACTTTAGAATTGGATTTCTCACTCTTTTTCTCAAGTTGCCATTGATGGATACAAGCTTTCTTCTTTGTTGAAGAAGAAGAAGAAGAGAATATGATAAGCATTTTCAAAATAGAAAATAAAATGAATACTTATCACATAGAAACCATGGTTAAGTGTAGAGACTAAACTAGGGTTAGGTTGAATGGTTAGGGTTAAGCAAACAAACAAAATGGTCAAGCTTTCAACACTTCATGAAGCTTCATGAAAGAAACAAAATAAGCCACCATTCTATTTATCTTGAAAAAGTGAATAAATAAATAAAAGAAATAGATAAGTAAACAAAACCCTAACTATTCATATAACCATGGTTTAATCATACACACAAACTCAAGTTAGCATGTATCATCAAACATGATACAAACAAGTGCACAAAAGTATATCACATATACAACTTGTGTACTTCAAGTGAGAAAATCCATTTAAAGTGAAAAAATACTAGTTAATGCAAATTATTATATCAAATATATAATTATGCATTAAATCATTAAATCAATACTTGATTTAACGATCCGGTCATATCGCATATAACCGACTAATATCCAATGTATCGGCTTATCGAATCAATCCTTGATTCGATAACTAGGTTATATCGCATACAACCAATCGATACATTCATCACGAGAATAGAATACGGTATCATATACACGCATTATTCTCGGTCCCGCACATATCTCATATGCGCTCCTATTTCGTTTCGCTTGAGCCAGGAAACCTCTGTGTAGGACTCTAAAGACTCGTCAATACGCCGGCAGCAGGTGATGATCATATCAAACATCCACAAGCCGCAAGCGGTCTGCCAAACGTAACGGCCACCCGGGTATTGAGCGATCATAAGATCGACGAGCAAGCCCACTCACACTCCTGTGAATCAAACCGGTAACACTTACCGTACAGTCCGGTCAGTTCGTCTGATATGTCGCATATCTCGCCTAGGGGTGGTAAACGTCAGACCCCAATAGCTTGATAAGTCATGCCGACGTAAGGTCCATAACAATCGTGAAACTACTGATAACTCTTACCTGTATATCGCTACAACCCTGGCCAGGGATTTCCTGTTATGGCCAGTCGAGCATAGCGCAACATCAACCCCCAATACCGGGAGAGACGAATCCCCTCCTATTGCTCATTGCCTCCATGTGAATCGGGACTGTACCCAAAAACCACCTGTTAGCACGACTCAGTAGAGCAATGGTAGGGTGGAAATCAAAGCACAGTAGGAGACACACAAGACTCTATGACGATCTCGGGTCAACAGACTAAGCTGTACCAGTGTCACCAGAGAACTGCCATCTGACGTGAGGTAAAATACCATCTGGGAGTTCTCGGCGAGTCCGTTCAGTGTACCCAGTCTCCACTGAGCACCCGCATACCATCTCTGATGTCAAACACCAATGGATATGGGATCATCCATCGTCCATCACATGGGTCGAGAAGATATATGCTAGTCTACTCTGGAATATCGATGCCCCATCTCGATATTCCCACGACTAGGAACATTGAAGGATGTACTCATGGACTACCCAGGCCCCACTAGTATGATCTGCATCATAGTCCTGGAAGTCTAGTACACATCCTAAGGGCTTTATCAACATGTAACAGAGAGACAGAAAGTATACATGTTAAGATAAAGAGCAACCAGATAGCGTACTATCATGTCGAGCAAGAAAGTCCTACCTATATATGTCCCAGCATCCACGACATTATACATCCAATGTACAGTAATGGCCTCTAGGGCATACATATAACTAACACGACAGAGCGAGGACTGGACTAGCGCGGATGCAAAACATATACAATATCTACTAGTATATATATCAATAAATAGTATTCGCTCAAGGCGTGATAAAATGCAACATCACAAAAATGTAATAAGCATCACAGAACAATACAGATATCTGGGATCCCCGGGTTTCATAGAGCCGCTACTGAAACCCGACGTTCCCCTGGTCGTGTGGATAGCCTGTGCAATGGAATCCTCGACCCCTACGGGCGCGGCAAGTTACCCGCCAAAACCTGAAGCGAGGCAGCCCCCTTCAGCAACGTGAATGGACCACCCAGCACTTCACGGAATCCGGTAACTTGGGCACCTCTCCTGGGTCAACCTATACCCCCTACGAGTGCGGCGAATAGCCCGCCAATTCTAGAGTGAAGCCCCCTCCGTCTCAACGCCATGAGATGCGGGCCCGTTGCCCTCTAGAACCCGGCTATCCGTGCATCCCTCCGTGGGGTAATCCTAGTACAGAAAGTAAAATATACATACAACGGGTACATCGACCTCAGCCCGGTCGTGCCCCAAAAGAATAATATACAAACAGGCAGTGACGGCAGTCCACATGTCGGACGCTCGCCCCGCAATATCAAATGTACATAAATAACCAAAACTGTACTAACATTGCATCCAGGCTATCCACCACGACAAATCCGCAACATCACAGCACAACACAGAACATCAACGTGAATGTCACGTTCACAAATCCGTCTAAAAGGGCTATATCAGTTAGATAGGATTTACCGATCAAATAACATTCATGGTCGCAGATATAATGTAAATACTGTGAACTAACATGTTTAAAATTTTCGATCGATCAAATTTACCGAAGTGGGCCCCAAGCACAACTGTAGCACTCAAAGAAAATATGGGCCCAAAAAGAATATTCCAAAAAACCTCAATTCCAACACAGAGAGCCCTTGAAGAAATTTGGTGAGATGAAGGCTCATTAGGGCGGCGGAACCGCGGCCAAAAGGGGGTTATGGCCGCGGTTCCGCGGCGTTACTGTTGAGTCAAGTTACCAAATTTCTACAGTGCTCCTAAAAAACCCTGCCTGATTTTCTGCAATGCAGCAATTATTTTTTGACCACAGAAAAATTTCGACAGAAACTGAACTTTGAAAATGTGCTTTTTGGAAAATCTGATCGATCGAACTTGTAAACACGTTAGAGCAAACTAGACTAGGTTAATGGCATGGCTCTGATACTATTGTAAGTGCACGGCAGCGCCCCGGCCGTCAATCCGAGGCCAAAATGCGGAAACGATACTTTTCAAAAACTTGTAAACCGGCACTACCGCGCACTATAAAACCCAGATCGGGCCATTAACCTAATCCTAGCAAACTAGAGAATGGGTAGAAAGCTGTACCGAGCGATTCGTGCCCTTCGGTCTTCGGCCTCCACTCCGATCTCCTCGCGGAATCTCCGATCTTCATCTCCTCGTCGGAATGGGCACCACATCGCCGGGTTCTTTTACGGGCTCCCACCTCTGGACCGAGGCAACTCGGGCACGAAGTTGGCGAGTCGACGTGTCCAAGAAATGCTGTAGACGAAGTGTAGAAAGCTTTGTCTCGTTGGGGGTATGAAGTTGCCATTTGATGGATGTAGAGTAGAATGAACTTTGAGATGAGCAATGTAATTTTTTAGCATGCCAAAAATGAGAACAACCCCAAAATGAAATTGCCTCCTCTTCTCCTTACCAAAATGTGGCCGGCCAAAAATATGAGGGAGAAAATTACAAGGAAGGTGATCACAAGCTAGGTGAATGGGTGAGCCTAAGAAAAGGTTTGATGATAAAGAGGTATATGTGTCACACCCATTTCCAAATCAACTCTCATCAAAATCCATCACCATAAATGCACACCATGTGAAGAAAAAAAAGTATCTCATGATGCTAAAACCATCATATAAACCAAATGCCATAAAGAACCCTCCACATTTGATAATTTGCACACTTGCAAATAACCCCCTCCATCGAAAAAATCCGGCCGTGAAGGAACAAAGGAAAACTGGCCGAATCCGAATGCAAACTGGCAACTTCAAAAAACTGATCCCGTAATAAATTACAAGAAAACCCCGCGACTGTATATACATACCCGCATTTGTATTCCGACCGAATACAAATACAAAGAGACAAAATCTACACTGTACAATACTAGGATCCGGCTTAAACCAAAGCCCGCTAGTATTATCCGTCCGATCATGATCCGTGCAATACCGCACGTATCTGATCGAACCCTGCCATATCTCCATACGGCCTCTACAGCGTTTCGCCTGAAATAGAGAAAACGGTCTGTGGGGGACTCTAAAGACTCGTCAATACTTTGGTTGTGGATTTAACCACTAGCACGTCAGAGGTATTAGCCATACGTAACGGGCTACCAGGTATTGACCAAAAGGGACGTCGATGAGCGAACTCATCCTGACACCCTACTGAGCCTGTCAGTGACAATATCCGTACAGTCCGGTCTGTTCATCTATGAGCATCGCATGGTGATTGATCTTATTTTCCGTTGTCGGTATTTAGAAAATTATATAGAAATCACAACCAAAAATATTTGACCGCAATCAATAACGGTGTCGAAATGTAGCGCGTTAGTAAGTGCGGATTGTTCACAGGGATTGTGCGATTCGTTCGTATTTTTTTTGTTTGAATTGAAAATTTAATAGAAAATAAAAGCAAAAACGATTCAAGATTTATATCGATGAATTTCAAGAATCAACTAAATCTAATCAAGAATCAAGAAAGCGTTAAACATCAAGAATCAAGAATTGATATAATTCCAATCGATTTAAGTTTCAAGATTTGAAGTAAAGCTCGTAGGAATCGATTAGATCGTAGATGTAAAGAAGACTAGAAATTACCGTTTCTTATCCATTAACAAGTTGATGCTAAATCGATGTCGATTTATCGAGGATTAAGGATCTTGCGAAGAATTAGGGTTTCTTCATCCTATCCTTTGTCCTTTCGATGAATCGCATTCACAAGATAGCTTCTAGGAAATCGAATGATTGATCGTTGATCTCTAGATCATGAGAAAAGAATCAAGAACGCATTTCGCATCGATCTAGATCATCGATCATTCAATTTTCAAGAATTTACAATCGTTATAGGACTTAAGAAAACGTTTAAAGATTCATCAACATCATCATTCTACAATCATCTCGATTCCTCCACGAGCGGAGTTTTATTCAAGCGTCATCACGAAGAATACATTCAAGAATTGAAGTTGAATCATAAAGCTCGAATTGAAATATAAGCAAGTTAAAAGAATCTTCACCTTTATTTATTCCACAAATTGTTACACATTGCTCAAGGCTACAAGAATTTGAGAAGGAACAAGATTGTCGAATCTAGCGTTGCATCGGCTCCTTGAGTCGTGGATCGGCTTGGATCTCGTTCTCCGTTGAAGTCCGGCTTCGCTTCTAAAGGATGGTTGAAGACTTGCTTTGCTAGAACTCAAAGGATCTTGAATTTGGTTTCTTGATTGGATTAGGGTTAGGGTTTGGAGGTGGCAAGAGTTGGGATGAAGAGGTGATAGAACAACACTCAACAGCAAATGAATTGAGGAACAACCTATTGAACAACCCCTTCAAGTGAGCCTTGGGTCCCTTTTATAGGTTTCAACCCTAGGTCTAGGATTTTGAATTTTGAATTTCCCTCCAAAAGTTAGTTATAGGGAGAGGCTTCTAGAAGTAGTTAGTTAGGGGCTTAGCTTCTACCTTAAGCTAGGAGGTTAGGGAGAAGGTTCTAGGTTCCTAATGGAGTTAAGGTGAAGCTTGTTGTGGAAGCTTGGGGTGTTTAGTTTAGAACCCTAGGGCTTCTGATCTAGCAGAATCATCGAGATCCATATGGAAATTGAAGTGTCTTTCTGTGGTGTAGGAGCTGAGATGAGAGTTATGAAGCTAAATTGGGGTGGTGACATGGCATGGCCGCCGCGGAACCGCGGCTCAAGGCCGCTCCAGCCGCGGTTCCGCGGCCACTTGGCTGAGCTAGGGATTCATACTTCTTCTGTTGACTTCTTATAACTTCAAGTGTACATTCTGATATGTTGAATCTGTTAATGCCTTTTTGGTCATTTCCAGATTTCAAATCCTTGAGTTGGCGTCTTTTTAACAGTCTTTGTTTTGTAAATTTGATCATTCTTCTGGATTTTCCTGCACAGACTTCGAAACACAAGTTGCGATATGCAAGAATGATGTGATGCTAAGAAATACAGTCAATTTCCCTTAAAGTTCCGGTTTTAAAGTCTAACACATGCAATCTGATATTTTATGACTGATTTAGTAATATGTGCTATATGAATACCGAACACATCTAGATGAGTGCAAATGATAGGGAAATTGCCGGTTTAAAGATGCAGTATTTTCGACTGATCAAATTCCCCCAAACTTACCTTCGATCGTCTCGAGCGAATTTTTTATTAAAAAGAGAAGGAGAAAATAAAGAAAGAGAAAAACTAACTAGCACACTTTCGTAGGCAACACGATTGCACTGAGCACATGCAACAAGCCTTTAAACCTCTAGGTGTCCTTAGTAGGAGGAGTGTTGTCTCCTGAGGGTTTTCAGCGGATTGCACCCACAAAATCCAATAATAAAAGGAAGATCATGAATATTACATTTAAAGAAAAGAATTGTAAAAGAAAGACCTTGAAAATTAGGGTTTTCAACTAAGCTAGCTTTTCGGTTGTTATGAGTCCTATCTTAATAGTCATGAAAAGATGTCAGAAATCACGTCCCCTCTCAATAAAACATCGTCTTATTCTTCATTCCTATCTTTCTCCCAAACATCAATCATATAACCCTGCGTGTGTGTAAAGACATCCCTACACCCAGAGAATTCAATTCAAGCTATCATACTCTTGCCCATCAGCCTCAGTATTTTTTAATTAATGAATATTTAGATGAGATTGCTCACACACTTTCATGCGACCGTTAATACATCTTGAGGTACTAACCGACCGATTACTCATATACTTGCTTATTTGGTGTAT
The DNA here is from genome assembly GCA_030015575.1 of Agapanthus africanus. Classification (NCBI taxonomy): domain Eukaryota; kingdom Viridiplantae; phylum Streptophyta; class Magnoliopsida; order Asparagales; family Amaryllidaceae; genus Agapanthus; species Agapanthus africanus. The sequence goes on along the minus strand of JASDDO010000016.1, from coordinate 126,624,474 downwards.
TTTCCTCGTCTTGCACCACCTAAGGCTTAGCAGTGACTCCCAGACCAGTTGGCCTTAGGGCACTAGGTGAAGAGGCACCCTCGCTATATTTTTTATGTCTGCCTTAGCGGTAACAAAACCAGTGTCCATTTTTCTCACCACTTTATATTTTCTTCATTTTTTTTATTTCCTTCATACTTTTGGCTTTAAGACAAGAGCATTTAAGGGTATCCTCTACTATCCCGGGCTTCAAGACGTGTGTAAGTGCGAATAGCATGGTATCAACGTTCAAAATGTTTGGCTTCCAGAATAGAAACTATTTTTCAGAGTTATTTTTATCCTCAGATTAGTGACGTCCTTCATCTTACTAACCCTTGGGACAACGGCTCATAACTACTTATTACTAGTTCGTATAAGAAAACTTCTAATTTTCTTGGTTTTCTTAATTTTTTCTAATCTCATGGATGTAAATTTTCAATATCTAAACTTTTATTATCTTATTTATGTACAAAAAATGTTAAATATTAAAATATTTTTATATTTTGAAAATTCTTAAATTTTTATGGGTTTTGAAATTTTTTTAATTTTTATAGGTTTTTTTAAAGAAATGTTTTGTGCTTATGCAAATGATGCAAAAATAAGCACAAACCTCCCCCAAACTTGTTTTCAACAGTGTCCTCACTGTTGCCAACCGTTATATCTACAAAACCTGTAAGCCTGGGAGGAATTTATTGGTGGGGGCAAAATATATAAGTGAAGTTCCTCTCCCAAACTTACTCTTTTCACTCACATCCATTCAAAAGATGATGCAGTGATATACAGGATATGGAAGTGAGACGGAGGAATTTTAATCAAGATAAAATGGCTCCTGTAAGAACAGGAGCTCCCCCGTGGGGTCAGTGGAAAAATACGGCTTTAGTCTATGTCCATTCACTTTGAAAAATGTGCCGTTTTTAACATTTTCCACTTCTGCTGCCCCGTGCGGGTATACAGACCGCACAATAAAAGGTCTCTTCCACCGAGATCGAAGCTTACCTGCGTGAAGGTGTAGTCGTGAATCATAAAGAAGGACATGCTGACCAGGTGAAAATGTTTTCCTCAAAATGTTTTTATCGTGAAAAACCTTAGTCCTATTCTTTATGATTACAGCGTTATCATAAGCTTCATCGCGAAGTTAGCTTAGCTCATTTAATTGCAGCTTCCGAAAGGTGCAGGCTTGGTTTAGGTCAAAGTTGATTTCCTTAATAGCCCACAATGCTTTATGCTCAATCTCAACAGGTAAGTGACATGCCTTCCCAAACACTATCCTATATGGAGACATCCCTAGGTCGGTTTTAAATGCAGTTCAGATTGCCCAAAGAGCATCCGTCAGTTTGGTCGACCAATCTTTTCTATTCTTAGAAACAGTCTTCTCCAGGATTTGTTTGATCTGTCTATTTGAAATCTCAGCCTGCCCGCTCGTTTGGGGATGATAGGGTGTAGAAAGTCTGTGGTTGATTGCGTATTTCCGCATCAGAGTCTCGAAAGATCTGTTGCAGAAATGTGTCCCATTATCGCTAATGATAGCGTGTGGGTGTCCAAATTGCGAAAAGATATTTTCTTTTAAGAACTTAATGACAACCTTCTTGTCATTAGTGCAACATAGAATGGCTTCAACCCACTTTGAGACATAATCAACCGCCAGCAGTATGTACAAATTCCCAAAGGAGTTGGGAAAGGGACCCATATAGTCAATGCCCCGAACATCAAAAATTTCAACCCCCAAGATGGGTTGCTGAGGCATTTCATTTCTCCGGGAAATTCTACCCGTGTACTGACATTGTGTACAGGTTTTGCAATACTCAAATGCGTCCTTGAACAAGGTCGGCCAATAAAATCCACATTGCAAAACCTTCTCCACCGTCTTTTTAGGACCGAAGTGACCCCGACAGGCCTGATCATGACAAAAAGAAAGAACACTTTTGAACTCTTCTTTCGGGACACACCGGTGAATGATCTGATCAGGACAATACTTAAACAGATATGGATCATCCCAGTAAAAATGTTTTACTTGGGATATAAAACGGTATTTGTCCTGTTTTGACCAATCGCTGGGTATTAGTCCCGTGACAAGATAGTTCACAATATCCCTGAACCAAGGTTCATTTGATACGCTCAAGAGTTGTTCGTCTGGGAAAGAATAATTGATCGGCAGGATCACAGGGGAAGAAGAGATGCGTGAAAGATGGTCGGCAACAACGTTTTCACATCCTTTCTTATCTTTGATAACAAGATCAAATTCTTGTAATAGAAGAATCCAACGTATTAGCCTACCTTTAGCATCTTTCTTCGCCAGAAGATGTTTCAGGGCGGAGTGGTCAGTGTACACAACTATTGATGAGCCAATCAAGTAAGGCCTGAATTTTTCTAATGCAAATACAACTGCCAAAAGCTCTTTTTCGGTAGTTGTATAATTGATTTGAGCATCATTCAGGGTCTTACTCGCATAATATATCATGTGTGGCATCTTTTCAATGCGCTGTCCTAAGACTCCACGTACTACAAAGTCGGATGCATCACACATCAGCTCAAAGGGGTAGTCCTAATTTGGAGATGATAGAATGGGGGCTGTAGTGAGGGAGTGTTTGAGTGAGTCGAATGCTGCCTCACAATCCGAGTCAAAGTGGAAGGTCGTATCCTTTGCCAAGAGAAGAGTTAAGGGTCTAGCAATTTTGCTAAAATCCTTAATGAATCTCCTATAAAAGCCCGCATGGCCAAGAAATGATCGAATGTCCTTGACGCTTTTGGGATGAGGAAGGTTTTGAATGACATCTATCTTAGCTCTGTCAACCTCAATGCCTTTCTGTGAAATAACATGTCCAAGCACAATTCCCTCTTGGACCATGAAATGGCATTTTTCCCAATTCAAAGTTAAGTTCTTCTCTTTGCAACGAGAAAGACAAGATTCGATAGGCAATCAGAAAAAGAGTCTCCAAAAATCGAGAAATCGTCTATAAAGATCTCCAGAAAATTCTCTATCATGTCAGAGAATATCCCCATCATACACCGCTGAAATGTAGCGGGAGCATTGCATAACCCAAAGGGCATGCGTCTATAAGCAAAGGTACCAAAAGGACAAGTAAAATTGGTTTTATCTTGATCCTTTTTGGCTATGGGGACCTGATTATAGCCAGAGTATCCGTCCATAAAGCAGTAATACTCTCGTCCAGCTAAGCGTTCCAGCATTTGATCAATGAATGGTAGAGGAAAGTGGTATTTCCTCATGGCAGCATTGAGTTTTCTATAATCAATACATACACGCCACCCAGTTTGGGCGCGTGTCTGAATTAACTCATTTACCTCATTGGTAATAACAGTGATGCCGGATTTCTTAGGGACGACATGTATAGGACTCACCCATTGGCTATCGGAGATTGGGTATATAATACCATTATCAAGACATTTGACGATCTCTTTCATCACCGCTTCCTTCATGACGGGATTTAACCGTCTCTGTGGTTCTCGAGTTGGTCTGGCATCATCAATCACATGTATATGATGTTCTACTATCAAGGGACTAATCCCTTTGATGTCCGCCATGGTCCAACCAAACGCCTCTCTGTTAGATCTCAATACCGATAAAAGTGCATTCTCTTGCTCTGATGCTAGAGAAGCGAATATGATAACCGGTAAAGACTCATTCTCACCTAAATATGCATATTTAAGATGAGAAGGTAAAATTTTGAGATCTAATGCTGGCGGAGAAATGATAGAAGGCGGGATCATCGAGTGATTTTTGGAGTCACAAAGAAGCTCATAGCCTGTGAAAGATACAGACTCGGGTGGTGATAGGTCAAGAGTGTCGGACTCAAGTGTGGGAAAGGTGTCCTCACTAAGATCATGTGCAAGATCAAACAGTGATGTGGTAGTGTCATCGAGATCTGTAAAGCAAGGTTCCTCAACTCCGCAACTTTCGGGAGCAATCTCGTGGACAGAGCACACATCAAGAATATGAGCAGAGGGTTCTGATGGCTGACTTCCAACTTTGTAAATGTTTAGTTCAATGGTCATATTTCCAAATGATAAGTTCATCGAACCGTTTCTACAGTTAATGACAGCATTGGAAGTGGCAAGGAATGGTCCACCCAAAATCACCGGAATTTGGCTCCGGGGGTTTGCTACAGGTTGTGTATCGAGAAAAATGAAGTCCACAGGGAATACAAATTCCCCGACCTTTATCAACACATCCTCTAGTTCACCTCTAGGTTTGGTGATTGAACGGCCTGCCATTTGGAGAGTGCAGTGAGCTGGTTTCAGCTCTCCAATCCCTAGCTGCTCATATACAGAATATGGAAGTAGGTTAACACTTGCGCCAAGGTCTAAAAGAGCACGATTTATGTTTTTACCCCCAATAGAAATCGATATCGTAGGACATCCTGGGTCCTTACGTTTCTTTGGTAGCTGTGGGATAAAAGCAGTGCTAATATTATTAGACATGAAGACCTTCTTCGGCACTTGAGTTTTCCTCTTCCTAGTGCACAAGTCTTTAAGAATTTTCGTATAAGCGGAGACTTGTTGAATAGCATCTAGGAGAGGGATGTTGATGTTAACCTGTTTGAACATTTCCATAATTTTCTCCATATGTGGACTCGATTTGTTACCCCTTAACCGATTCGGGTAAGAAGCTTTAGCAATAAGCGCTGGGTCCATCATAGGAGAAGGAAGTGGGGGTAGACGTGATCCCAAAAGAGGAGTGGGGATCGTCTGTGGAGAACTAGAAGAGGGTTGCATAGGTGTCAAGCCTTGTGGGAAACGGAGAATAGGCTCGTGAGAAGGCGGTGGGGTAGAAGAACTGGGGTCAGAATTAGAAGTGTGTGTGTGAGAAAAGGTCTCAGCCGGGGTGTTGATAGGATTTTCAATATCATCAACTTCTTCCCCAACATGGTTATTCAGCACTCTTCCTGATCTCAACGTTGTGATGGCATTTACATTATAATGCCCAGGATTCGGTTGAGGTTGAGACGGAAGTTTTCCTTTTTCTCTCACACTCATTTCGGCTTTAAGTCGTGCAATTTCAGCTCCCATCGATCTGATACTCTCAGGTTGGGACGCTGAGTTTTTCTTTATCTCACTGACAGAAGATCTAACCTCAGCCGATACCTCTATGAAATTTGACAAAAGAGATTTCATGGTTTGAGTGAATTGAGAGAATTCGTCAGAACAGGTCATCTGCATAGGATTAGACGGTGCAGGAGTGTTGACCTGGTTTTGAAAATTTTGTGACTGGTAGGGGTGCTGAGTGAGTTGAAGTGGTTGCTGTTGTGGTGGAAGAGCCCTTTGGAAATTATTTTGGCTTAGAACCGTATTTTGAGATTGTTGTTGTTGGTTCCAAGCAAAATTCGGGTGATTCCTCCAACCTGATTGTACGTGGAAGAATATGGATCGTTTCTAGGTCTTTGAAATGCGGCATTGGTATGCTCGTGACCTTAAAACTGAGAGTTTAATGGACATTCTTCCGTTAAGTGAAAAGGATCAGAACAGCACCCACATACAGTTTTGGGGAGCGACATTGAGTTTAGGGAGGCTGCTAAAAATATATGTTCCATAGCCTCGAGCTTCTTTTGCATTGCTGCCATTTCAGCTCGAACACCTATGGACACATCAATTTGGTGTACGCTACCTCTAGACGGTGACATGTTTCCACTCTTCCACTGTAAGGACTTTTCAGCGAACTCTTCTAAAAATTTCCATGCTTCCCCGTCATCCTTGGTCATAAAGGTGCCTTGACACATGTTTTCAAGGTTCTGTTTAGTGTTTGGGTTAATGCCCTAATAAATGATTCGGCACAGATCCCATCTCGGGATGCCGTGATGAGGACATTGAACCAAAAGATCCTTGAAGCGTTCAAAGCACTTCGAGAATGGTTCATTCGGAAGCTGGGTGAATTGATTGAGTTCGCTACGGATTCGAGCTGTGTTTTGCATAGGGTAAAATTTCTTAAGGAATGCCGCAACGTATTCTTCCCAATTCGTGATGGAATGTGCGGTAGTGTTATATAGCCACTTCTCGGCTATATCGCACAAAGTAAATGGAAGAAGACGTATATGCATAGCATCCACAGAAAGTTGTGACGTACCCATCATTGCACATACGTTTTCAAATTTCGTTATAAACACGTATGCGTCCTCAGACTCAAGACCGTGGAATTTGGTAGAAGATTAATGTACTGGAGTTTAATCTCAAAATTATCCCCGTTGGCTGGTAGTGTGGATAAGAAGGTCGAAAGAGGACCTCGAATAGGATAGCACCTCTCTTGGAAAGAGATGCAGGGTGGATTCTGCGCACCAACGGACGGCGGCAGAGTAGTGGTAAAGAAATTTGATGGAGTAGGATCCATCGGTGTGGGTGTGGTGGTGGGTAAAGAAGAGGTAAATGTAGAAATACCGACTTTTGGGTTGATCGGGGAAACGCGGACTAAACGGGCACTAGAATCCTGTTAGTGTATATGCCCTAGAGGCCATTACTGTATCATACTAGTATGTATATTACTTGATGGAAGCTTGGGATATTCACAGTTGTACAGACAATCTTGCTCAATATAGTAGTATGCTACTTGGTTTGTCTCTGCTTTAATGTGTACCTGTGTGTTTATTTATTATATCACCTATACGCATTAGTAGAGCCCTTAGGATCTTTGCTTGATTACCGGCGTTGTGATGGCGATCACACTCGTAGGGGCTGGGTAATCTACAAGCACATCCTTATACACGTCCCTAGTCGTGGGAGTATCGAGATACGGCATCGATGCTCTGGAGTAGACTAGCGTATGCGCTTCTCATCCCAGCACGGGAGACGGTCTGTCCCACAGCCGTCGGTACGTCGTACTTGAGATAGTATGTGGGTGCTCGTTGGGTTACGAGTACACTGGACTGGACTCGTCGGGAACTGATGGTTGGTATTATACCTATCGTCAGTTATCAGTTCCCAGGTGACATGAGTACAGCTTAGTCCGCTGACTTGACACTGTCACTTCGCCTCGAGTGTGTTCCCACTGTTCTTTGATTACTACCCTACCACGGCTCTGCTGAGTCGTGCAAACAGGTAGTAGTTGGGAGCAGTCCCGAAGCACTTGGAGGCAGTGACGGTTAGACAGGATTCGTCTCTCCCGGTATTGGGGGTTGACATCGCGCCGTGTCTAGGAGAGCCATTACACGAGTAGTCCCTGGCCAGGGCAAGCGAATTATACTGGTAGGTTTCCAGTGTTATCTCAGGGTGTATTGGGCTTCACTCCGACACGACTTGTACCGCTATTAGGGGACTGACGTTTACCGCCCCCCTAGGCCCGCCATGCGATGTATCAGACGAACAGACCGGACTGTACGGAGATTGTCACATACAGACTCAGTAGGAGTTCGGATGGGTTTACCTCATCGGCCTTCTTATCGACATCTACCTGGGGACCGTTACGTACAGCTAGTGCCGCTTGTGGTCTGTGGTTAAACCCACTGCCAGCGTAGTGTAGAGTCTTTAGAGTCCCACACAGAGAGTTTCCCTGCACTGAGCGAAACGTGTAGAGGCCGTATGGTTTTACGGCAGGGCTGCGATCACTTACGTACACTTGTGTGCATATGATGTTCGGGCAGGCTGTACTAGTGGGCTTTGGTTTAAGCCAGATCCTAGTATTGCACGGATGGATTTGTTTTGTCTTCTGCGCATCCGCATTCTACGGAATACGGATGCAGGTGTGTATGCACAGTTTTCCGGAGCGATGAAGGAGGAGGTGCCTCATTAGGGTTTTGGCAGTTGGTTCGGCCAAAACCGCTATGTGGCAGGCTCATTAGGGTTTTGACAGTTGATTCGGTCAAAACCATTTTGAGGCCGACTCATTAGGGTTTCGACAGTTCGTTTGGTCAAAACCATTATAAGCCGGGGACATTATTTACTAATCCTTTCATTGATAATTTTGTTATGGCTAATTACATTGACCATCTTGACTTTGTTGACCATTTGACCAAAGTTGACTTGGATCTTCTTAGAAGATCTAAAGTATTCTTTGGTTTTCTTTTTCTTTAGTTATGATAATGGTCATGTCATTTGTAGCCATCACCTTTATCTTGATGGGATTAGTAATGATAATGTTTGTGCATTATTTGCAACCATGGTTGTTTTTCTTTTGTTCATAATTTTATTCTCATTCTCTCTCTTGAAATGAGAAGCTCCATGGTTGCTAGAAAAACTCCTTCTTCTTCCTCCTCTTTGTTTCTCCTTTGATCTCATGTGTTGAGAGAAAAAGGATTCCATTTGACAAACATATCCATACATCTTCTCTACACATCCTAGGGCTTCTAGATTAGCAATCTCCTTGCCCTAGTTACCTCCGCTTGAGGTGGAGCTCGGTGTACATCTCTCGGGTGGATCGTCTTTGACTCAAGGAGGCCGCGGAGGTGACCGAAGTCCGGATCGACCATTGAGCAAGCAAAGAGAAGAACAACAAGAAGAGAAGAACATCAAAGAAGAACAACAAGAAGAGAAGGAGTTCAAGTTGAGGTATAACCCCTAACCGAGTAGATACATCTCATGTTAGGATGCTAGTATATTGTTTAGCAAAGATCCGGCTTTTACGGTCCATGTTACAAAGTCCAGAAAATTTTTTGGTTTACCGTTTCCGCAACCCCGAAAGTACCGGGAGAGGTAACGTGGACCTAACAGTGGTATCAGAGCCTAACTAAACATAAACTAGCTTGGTAGTAAAGTGTATCGAAGTTCGAAACGGAAAAATCGAAAAAACCAAGTTATAAAAACCTGAGTTTCTGTTAAAAATTTTTCTGGTCAAAACAAAATTTGTTATACTCCAAAAATCATCTCAGGGTTTTTAGAAGAAAGCCACCAAAAACGAGACAGCGAATCGACCAAGGCGCCGCGTTTCCGCGGCAATAGCAAGCTATTGCCGCGGAACCGCGGCCAACTTGGTGAATTGCTGCGTCGATTTTTGTGCAGTTTGTTTCTGACGTGGTTTTAGGATTTTTAAGATATATTATATGTGCCCAGATTTTCCAGAATAGAAATTTGTTTTTGGGGGCCTATAAATCCGTATTTTTTCGAACTTCAATATACTTTGATTATAAAGGTTATATCTGTGATGTTCTTGTGTATTGAACGTCGGCTAATCGCTATATGTCGATTAGTCGGGGTTATACATATCTGTGATCTGTGATTGTTCTTGATGGTTTGTGTATATGAACTCGTTGGATTGTCGCGGATGAATAGCCGGGGTGGATGTGAGATGAGAGTTTCTTTTTCTTTCATTCATGTAATAAATTTGTAAATTGATGTAATATTATTTTTATGGCCGCACAACCGGGTCGGGGTTGTAGCCGTCATTGTATAATTCTTTTTACTGTTTTTGCTCCTAGGATAGACCCATGGAGGGGGTACACAAACTACCGGGTAGCTCGAAGTGCCGAGTGGCCTACTCATGGCATTGAGGGAGGTTGCTTCGCTTCGGGTACTTGGCGGGTAGTTTGCCGCACCCGTAGGGGTCTTGGGTGGGGTATTGACTATTCATCGCGACCGTGTAATCCGTTTTTCGTTGCAGGCTCGAACGAATCGCGGGTTCCTAGTATATCCAAAGTGTTCATCTGTGATCTGTAATGTCTATCATTGCTATATTTATAACTATTTAGGCGTTGCTTATGTTTTACAGCCGCGCTAGCCCAGCCCCCGCTCTGTCGTTAGTTAAGTAACCTAACGGGTGATGACGGGGCCCCGTGGTGAATGCGAATGGCAAAAGCGTACGTCATATTTTGGTTGTTTTCTGCAATGGTAGGATTTAAATGATGGGACGCATTAAAAGAACTAATGCAAGAAAATAAACCTAAAAGACGTTGTTGGAACAATTTTTCAAAAAGCTGTTATTGCAAGGACGTTCATTTTTGTTTTGCATCGCGGTATTCGGTTGTGAATGCCCAGCACCTCAGTCGACGAGGCAAGGGCCGAGATCCCTTCACCGGGAGTGACCCCTTGGACAAAAGTTTGCGTCAGGGTAATAACTTCACTATAGTCGATTATTCTTGCTTTGCATCAAGGTATTCAATTTGGAATATCCTGCACCTCATTTAACGAGGAAAGAGCCGAGATCCCTTCGCAGGGAGTGACCTCTTTAGCAAAAAGATTTCGCCACTATATTTTTCCAAAAAAAAGGGTTATCAGGTTCCTTCAACGACATCAAGTTCATTACGTTAACGGGTTTTTCGCCAAAAACCCAGCCGTAGCCCTCCGTCATTTCCTACAAGTACTACTCAGTATTCGAGCTACGTATTTTGGCATTGTCAAGACGTAGTGATCGGTAGCTAAGTATTGCTTGTTTGCAACCTTATTTTTCAGATTATTTAGGACAGTCGCATAGCTATGTTGGCATTGTCAAGAGTTGTGCGGGTGGGTCTAAGTTAATCAAGATAATGACGGGCCGAACTTGACTAACAGTTCATGATATGTTGGCATTGTCAAGGTCATGAATCGTTAGGGGCAAAAACCACATCGGGAGTTTCAAAAGAACTGAAACTTGCAGATTTAGCATACCTTCTGGAGTGTGGTGACTAGAGTGGATTCCATCTAGGTTATCACACAATGACAGTTGGATCCCGATCCCACTGATGAGTTGGTTTACTCTCGGGAGATTATTTCACTTAATGATCAATGCTATAAACCTAGTAGGTGTCTAGAAAGGTGTTAGCGGGGTTACGCCCCCAGGGAAAAGAGGTTCTTTAATTAAGGAACTTCGCGAAAGCGTTGGAAAACCTCCCTCGAAGTACCGACACTAGCCTGGCTGAAAGGTTAAGCAAGTATTGTGACGTGAATTAAAACCCGGCTAGTTCTTCTTTTAAAAGGTTTTAAGAAGGATTTGAGGAAACAGTGGGAGACATCCTGGTTAGATAAATTAATAAACCATTCTAATCTTGCACGAGCATACGTTGAGTGTTTCTTTTCTCTCTCTCCAGGCAGCAACCTTTTCACGCCCTAATCAAGATGATAAAATGTATCGCTTGACCGATCCGAATTCTTATTCGGGACTGGGGGAAGTTGGTTCAGCTCTAACTTGTGACAACAGTCATGAGAATGGGAAAGGGGATTGTATGGATTTCCAGGATACCCAGTTGAAGAAGAAGCATGGTTTTGCATCTACTTCAGGTGTTCTTGTAATTGAGAACTGTTTTACGGTCAGCCCTACCTCCTGGGTACTTGATACCGGATCAGGATCTCATATATGTAATTTATTGCAGGGACTGAGAAAAAGTAGGAAAGTTGCACCGGGTGATATGTCGCTCAGAGTAGCGAACGGAGCACAAGTTAATACGGCAGCCGTCGGTGAATATCACCTAGTATTGCCAAATGGAAAGACTATGATTTTGAACGATTGCTACTATGTACCCTCCATGGTTTGCAACATCATATCAGTTTCTTTACTCGATAAAGATGGATATAACTTTGTTCTTGAAAAGAATATCATGAACATTTACCTTGATAAGGTACTGGTTGCAGAGGGTACACTGTGTAATGGTATCTACGTTCTAAATCAGAATACAGTTCTCAATATACAAAACACACGCAAGAGGAAGAATTCAGATACGAATGAATCCTACTTGTGGCATTGTAGACTTGGTCATATCGGAGAGAAAAGACTGAGTAAGTTGCATAAAGATGGACTCTTGAATGCGTTCGAGTTTTCATCTTATGAAACTTGTCAGTCTTGTCTCAAAGGGAAGATGACCAAATCTCCGTTCACCGGACATGGAGAAAGAGCAAGGGAGCTCTTGGGACTCATACAGAGTGATGTGTGTGGTCCGATGTCTATACTTGCAAGGGGTGGGTTCTCGTACTTCATCACATTCACTGACGATCTCTCTAGGTTCGGATATGTGTATCTGATGAAACACAAATCTGAAACTTTTGAGAAATTCAAGGAATTCAGAAACGAAGTAGAGAACCAGACAGGCAAAAGTATCAAGATCCTCCGGTCTGATAGAGGAGGGGAGTACTTAAGCACGGAATTCCGAGATTACTTAAAAGAGAATGGTATTCTCTCTCAGCTCACTCCTCCTTATACACCACAGCACAACGGTGTATCGGAGAGAAGGAATCGTACCCTATTGGATATGGTTCGATCCATGATGAGTGATGCTGAGTTACCTCTTTCATTCTGGGGACTTGCGCTAGATACAGCGGCATACTTACTGAATCAGGTTCCGTCTAAATCCGTGCCTAAGACTCCATATGAAATATGGAGTGGTAAGAAACCATATCTAGAACGGATTAAGATATGGGGTTGTCCGGCCTATGTAAAAGTACAAAACCCAGACAAGCTTGAGGCACGGTCAGTTTTATGTAAATTTGTGGGATATCCTAGAAATTCTCTGGGATATCTGTTCTACCACACCGAGGAACAGAAGGTGTTCGTTGCTCGCCGTGCCACCTTTTTAGAGTGGCAATTTCTTGCAAAAGAAATAAGTGGGAGCACGGTAGAACTGGATGAAATATCTGATCCACAAACTCAAACTGAGGATTTAGCAGAACCAGAAAATTCAGTGACCCCAAACGAACCTCAGCCACTCCGCAGATCTGGTAGGATTTCTCATCAGCCCGAGAGATACTACGGTTTTCTCATAGACGGGGATCGAGAGGATTGCATCTTGGAAGAAGATGACCCTACCAGTTTCAGGCAGGCCATTATCAGTAGGGACTCTGATAAGTGGCAGGAAGCAATGCAATCCGAAATGGAGTCCATGTACGCCAATAAAGTGTGGACCTTGGATATTGCTCCACCTGGGGTAAAACCCGTTGGATGCAAATGGATCTACAAAAGGAAACTTGGTGTAGATGGGCAGGTGGAAACCTATAAAGCTAAACTCGTTGCAAAAGGTTTTCGTCAAAGACCTGGTTTGGACTATGACGTGACTTTTTCTCCGGTGGCTATGCTCAAATCCATTCGGATCTTACTTGCCATTGCTGCCTTCCATGACTATGAAATCAGGCAGATGGATGTTAAGACGGCTTTCCTAAACGGTTGTTTGGAAGAGTGCGTTTACATGGATCAACCAGAAGGTTTCGTAGACAGTGGGAGCAGCGGAAGGGTGTGCAAGTTTCTTAAATCCATTTATGGATTAAAGGAGGCATCGCGGAGCTGGAACATCTGTTTTGATGAGGCAATCAAGGAATTTGATTTCATCAAGAACGAAGATGAACCCTATGTATATAAGAAGATTGTAGGACGAACTGTCGTATTCCTAGTCTTGTACGTGGACGACATTCTTTTGATAGGAAATGACATTCCTATGCTACAATCGGTCAAGCTGTTTTTGTCACAAAGGTTCTCCATGAAGGACCTGGGTGATGCCTCGTACATTCTGGGGATCAAGATCTATAGAGATAGATCCAAGAAACTATTGGGACTTTCACAGTCCAGGTACATAGAGACCGTACTAAAGAGATTTAGTATGGAGGGTTCCAAGAGCGGTAACATACCCGCATTGCACGGAATTACCCTCTCCAAGAAGATGTCTCCTAAGACTGACGAGGAGGGGGTTCGCATGAGCACTATACCCTACGCTTCGGCGGTAGGATCTATAATGTATGCGATGCTATGTACAAGACCAGATGTAGCTTACGCATTGAGCGCGGTAAGCCGGTATCAGTCAGACCCAGGGGAGGACCACTGGACAGCAGTGAAGAACATCTCAAGTACCTAAGAAGGATTAAGGAGATGTTCCTGGTTTCCGGTAATGGAGACCTCAGGGTCGAGTCCTTTACCGATTCAAGCTTCTAGAGTGACAAAGATGACAGCAAGTCTGTCTCGGGTTTTGTGTTTACCCTCAACGGAGGGGCGGTATGTTGGAGGAGTTCCAAGCAGGATACCGTCGCAGACTCGACGATGGAGGCTGAATACATTGCTGCAAGCGATGCCGCAAAAGAGGCGGTCTGGATAAAGAAGTTCATTAGTGAACTTCAGGTGGTTCCGTCCATTGTTGACCCAATACCTTTGTATTGCGATAACAATGGGGCTATAGGTTTAGCGAAAGAACCAAGGTCCCATCAGAAATCCAGGCACATCTTAAGGCGGTATCACCTGATCAGGGAGATCATTGATCGCTAGGAGATCGAGGTGCGGAGAGTGGACACAAAGGACAACACTGCGGACCCATTCACGAAGGCTTTGCCCCAGACTCAGTTCGAGCGGCTGATCTAGATGATAGGTCTTCGATACGCCAGTACATGGCCTTAGTGCAAGTGGGAGATTGTTAGTGTATATGCCCTAGAGGCCATTACTGTATCATACTAGTATGTATATTACTTGATGGAAGCTTGGGATATTCACAGTTGTACAGACAATCTTGCTCAATATAGTAGTATGCTACTTGGTTTGTCTCTGCTTTAATGTGTACCTGTGTGTTTATTTATTATATCACCTATACGCATTAGTAGAGCCCTTAGGATCTTTGCTTGATTACCGGCGTTGTGATGGCGATCACACTCGTGGGGGCTGGGTAATCTACAAGCACATCCTTATACACGTCCCTAGTCGTGGGAGTATCGAGATAGGGCATCGATGCTCCGGAGTAGACTAGCGTATGCGCTTCTCATCCCAGCACGGGAGACGGTCTGTCCCACAGCCTTCGGTACGTCGTACTTGAGATAGTATGCGGGTGCTCGTTGGGTTACGAGTACACTGGACAGGACTCGTCGGGAACTGATGGTTGGTATTATACCTATCGTCAGTTATCAGTTCCCAGGTGACATGAGTACAGCTTAGTCCGCTGACTTGACACTGTCACTTCGCCTCGAGTGTGTTCCCACTGTTCTTTGATTACTACCCTACCACGGCTCTGCTGAGTCGTGCAAACAGGTAGTAGTTGGGAGCAGTCCCGAAGCACTTGGAGGCAGTGACGGTTAGACATGATTCGTCTCTCCCGGTATTGGGGGTTGACATCGCGCCATGTCTAGGAGAGCCATTACACGAGTAGTCCCTGGCCAGGGCAAGCGAGATATACTGGTAGGTTTCCAGTGTTATCTCAGGGTGTATTGTGCTTCACTCCGACACGACTTGTACCGCTATTAGGGGACTGACGTTTACCGCCCCCCTAGGCCCGCCATGCGATGTATCAGACGAACAGACCGGACTGTACGGAGATTGTCACATACAGACTCAGTAGGAGTTCGGATGGGTTTACCTCATAGGCCTTCTTATCGACATCTACCTGGGGACCGTTACGTACAGCTAGTGCCGCTTGCGGTCTGTTGTTAAACCCACTGCCGGCGTAGTGTCGAGTCTTTAGAGTCCCACACAAAGAGTTTCCCTGCACTGAGCGAAACGTGTAGAGGCCGTATGGTTTTACGGCAGGGCTGCGATCACTTACGTACACTTGTGTGCGTATGATGTTCGGGCAGGCAGTACTAGTGGGCTTTGGTTTAAGCCAGATCCTAGTATTGCACGGATGGATTTGTTTTGTCTTCTGCGCATCCGCATTCTACGGAATACGGATGCAGGTGTGTATGCACAGTTTTCCGGAGCGATGAAGGAGGAGGTGCCTCATTAGGGTTTTGGCAGTTGGTTCGGCCAAAACCGCTATGTGGCAGGCTCATTAGGGTTTTGACAGTTGATTCGGTCAAAACCATTTTGAGGCCGACTCATTAGGGTTTCGACAGGTCGTTTGGTCAAAACCATTATGAGCCGGGGACATTATTTACTAATCCTTTCATTGATAATTTTGTTATGGCTAATTACATTGACCATTTGACCATCTTGACTTTGTTGACCATTTGACCAAAGTTGACTTGGATCTTCTTAGAAGATCTAAAGTATTCTTTGGTTTTCTTTTTCTTTAGTTATGATAATGGTCATGTCATTTTTAGCCATCACCTTTATCTTGATGGGATTAGTAATGATAATGTTTGTGCATTATTTGCAACCATGGTTGTTTTTCTTTTGTTCATAATTTTATTCTCATTCTCTCTCTTGAAATGAGAAGCTCCATGGTTGCTAGAAAAACTCCTTCTTCTTCCTCCTCTTTGTTTCTCCTTTGATCTCATGTGTTGAGAGAAAAAGGATTCCATTTGACAAACACATCCATACATCTTCTCTACACATCCTAGGGCTTCTAGATTAGCAATCTCCTTGCCTTAGTTACCTCGGCTTGAGGTGGAGCTCAGTGTACATCTCTCGGGTGGATCTTCTTCGACTCAAGGAGGCCGCGGAGGTGACCGAAGTCCGGATCGACCATTGAGCAAGTAAAGAGAAGAACAACAAGAAGAGAAGAACATCAAAGAAGAACAACAACAAGAAGAGAAGGAGTTCAAGTTGAGGTATAACCCCTAACCGAGTAGATACATCTCATGTTAGGATGCTAGTATATTGTTTAGCAAAGATCCGGCTTTTACGGTCCATGTTACAAAGTCCAGAAAGATTTTTGTTTTACCGTTTCCGCAACCCTGAAAGTACCGGGAGAGGTAACGTGGACCTAACAAATCCCGTGTCCAGCCTATCTTTCACTAAAAAGGGTTAGTACAAGTGGCAGCATGACTTATAATTAGGGGAAATGAATGAATGCGGTGTTTGTTTTGAAAAATGATACGGATTTTTGAAAATATGATGCGATCACAACAAATGCAACAAGCAACCCTAAAATCTAGTGGTCACCTAGGTCAAAGCCCTAGACCGCTCCTAACTGCCAAAAGACAAGTCGCAGGATCAATCCTCCACTGCCTCTTTGTCTCTCCTGTGGCCAGGTAAGTGCCAGGTAAGTGGGAGGTTCTCCACTACGTAAGTAGTGGGCCTAATCAAGTAACCACTAGCCTTCGACACACTTGTCTTAGACACCACAAAAGAAACGCGGATAAGAAATGAATTACCCACGGCCTTCTCTTGTCCTAAGTGAGCGCGACGGTCCTTAAAGTCATCTCTAGATATTTTTTAGTTAATGAGGGTCAATGCGGATGCAAATTTTGTGATTTTTGGGGGTTAGGAAGGGTAATGAACTCCCCACCTAATCTGGATTTGGTCTTTGCCCCTTAATGTCCGTATTAATATGCAAACAACCACAAAACCAAAAACACGCACAATTTAATTTTGCTTTTTGCGGCGCTGCGATTTATTTGCAAAGAAACCTGCAGTAAATTGTTATTTGGAGCAGATTTAGAAGGAGATAAGAAAGTTATAAGCTCACTGTGAAAAATTTGGACAGAGATCCCTTCACCCAGGAGCGGAACCGCCGCAAGAGAAGGCTTAGACCGTGGGTGCGTGGTCGTAGGTGCTGCTCTCTGTACCAAAATTCAACAGCAAGCTGCTGTTAAATCCTTCAGCTCTCTGGAAATATCTGAAAAAAAATTCACTTTCTCCACAGCTTCCAGAATTCCTCGCAATCAAATCACAACACACGTTTAGATTTTGCGCAAATTTTGATCACAAAATTATAATGGAATAAATCTTTCAATTCAAATTTCAATATAGAACGAATTAGCGCGCGATCCCCGGCAACGGCGCCATTTGATTGATCTTATTTTCCGTTGTCGGTATTTAGAAAATTGTATAGAAATCACAACCAAATATATTTGACCGCAATCAATAACGGTGTCGAAATGTAGCGCGTTAGTAAGTGCGGATCGTGGAATTGTGTGATTCGTTCGTATTTTGTTTTGTTTGAATTGAAAATTTAATAGAAAAGAAAAGCAAAAACGATTCAAGATTTATATCGATGAATTTCAAGAGTCAACTAAATCTAATCAAGAATCAAGAAAGCGTTAAACATCAAGAATCAAGAATTGATATAATTCCAATCGATTTAAGTTTCAAGATTTGAAGTAAAGCTCATAGGAATCGATTATATCATAGATGTGAAGAACACTAGAAATTACCGTTTCTTATTCATTAACAAGTTGATGCTAAATCGATGTCGATTTATCGAGGAATAAGGATCTTGCGAAGAATTATGGTTTCATCATCCTATCTTTTGTCCTTTCGATGAATCGCATTCACAAGATAGCTTCTAGGAAATCGAATGATTAATCGTTGATCTCTAGATCGTGCGAAAAGAATCAAGAACGCATTTCGCATCAATCAAGATCATCGATCATTCAATTTTCAAGAATTTACAATCGTTATAGGACTTAAGAAAACGTTTAAAGATTCATCAACATCATCATTCTACAATCATCTCGATTCCTCCACGAGCGGAGTTTTATTCAAGCGTCATCACGAAGAAAACATTCAAGAATTGAAGTTGAATCATAATGCTCGAATTGAAATATAAGCAAGTTAAAAGAATCTTCACCTTTATTTATTCCACAAATTCTTACACATTGCTCAAGACTACAAGAATTTGAGAAGGAACAAGATTGTCGAATCTAGCGTTGCATCAGCTCCTTGAGTCATGGATCGGCTTGGATCTCGTGCTCCGTTGAAGTCCGGCTTCGCTTCTAAAGGATGGTTGAAGACTTGCTTTTCTAGAACTCAAAGGATCTTGAATTTGGTTTCTTGATTGGATTAGGGTTAGGGTTTGGAGGTGGCAAGAGTTGGGTTGAAGAGGTGATAGAACAACACTCAACAACAAATGAATTGAGGAACAACCTATTGAACAACCCCTTCAAGTGAGCCTTGGGTCCCTTTTATAGGTTTCAAAACCCTAGGTCTAGGATTTTGAATTTTGAATTTCCCTCCAAAAGTTAGTTATAGGGAGAGGCTTCTAGAAGTAGTTAGTTAGGGGCTTAGCTTCTACCTTAAGCTAGGAGGTTAGGGAGAAGGTTCTAGGTTCCTAATGGAGTTAAGGTGAAGCTTGTTGTGGAAGCTTGGGGTGTTTAGTTTAGAACCCTAGGGCTGCTGATCTGGCAGAAGCTTCGAGATCCATATGGAAATTGAAGTGTCTTTCTGAGGTGTAGGAGCTGAGATGAGAGTTATGAAGCTAAATTGGGGTGGTGACGTGGCATGGCCGTCGCAGAACCGCGGCTCAAGGCTACTCCGGCCGCGGTTCCGTGGCCACTTGGCTGAGCTAGGGATTCATACTTCTTCTGTTGACTTCTTATGACTTCAAGTGTAGATTCTGATATGTTGAATCTCTTAATGCCTTTTAGATCATTTCCAGATTTCAAATCCTTGAGTCGGCGTCTTTTTAACAGTCTTTGTTTTGTAAATTTGATCATTCTTCTGGATTTTCTTGCACAGACTTCGAAACACAAGTTGCGATATGCAAGAATGATGTGATGCTAAGAAATACAGTCAATTTCCCTTAAAGTTCCGGTTCTAAAGTCTAACACATGCAATCTGATATTTTATGACTGGTCTACTAATATGTGCTATATGAATACCGAACACATCTAGATGAGTGCAAATGATAGGGAAATTGCCGGTTTAAAGATGCAGTATTTTCGACTGATCACATGGCGGACCTAGGGGGTTGGTAAAAGTCAGACCCCTAAAAGTGGTACAAGTCGTGTCGGAGTGTAGCCCAAAACACCCTGAGATATTACTGGAATACCTACCAGTAAATCTCCTGCCTTGGCCAAGGACTTCGTGTAATGGCTCTCCTAGACACAGCGCGACCTCACCCCCAATACCGGGAGAGACGAACCCTTGAAGATCTGCTCACTGCCTCCATGTGGCTCGGGACTGTACCCAACTAAAACATGTTTGCACGTCTCCTTTGAGCGTGGTAGGGTAGTAATCAAAGTACAGTGGGAACTCACACGAGGTAAATGACGATCTCAAGTCGATGAACTAACTGTACACATGTCACCAGGGAACTGCTATCTGACGTCTGGTATATGACCAACTAGAATGTTCCCGGTGAGTCCTGTCCAGTGTACTCATAACCCAATGAGCACCTGTATACATCTTAGGTGAACCAACTGACACCAGTGGCTTGTGAGACCGGCCACCGCCCCTCGTCGGGGTCTCGACTGTATACACTAGTCTACTCTGGAGTATCGATGCCCTGTCTCGAAACTCCCACGACTAGGGACCTTTTAAGGATGTGCTTATAGACCCCAATTCCCACGTATATGATCGCCCTCATACTGCTGGCAGTCAAGCAAGAATCCTAAGGGCTCTATCAACGTGCAATAGTGACTTGTAAGGTCACCTAAAGTTGTACACGATGATAAAGATAAACCCGATAGCATACTATCATCTTGATTAAGACTGTCCTACCGGCATAGGTCCTCCCTCAATCATTGCAATTACGTGCCTGTGATCCAATAATTGACTCTGAGGGCACTATATCCAACACAAAATTCCTAATTCATCATCATCTACTACTTTCCATTTAGTATATGGTGTTTGCTTCACTAATTTCATAATTAGTGAAGAGGTAGCTTGGGTTAGTGTTTCCTCGACCTAGATCATCTTTGGTTTCGAAGACTTCGAGCAAGCTTATTCCGTACATCTTGTGGAGCCTCTCAAGAGTCCAGGAGTTCATGGATCGCAGCGAAGGGACTACTGCACGGAGCTATTGAAGTGAAGGACCGGTCTATAAAGGTTGTATTCCTTGTTCACTTCTTTGCAAAATTGTTTGCATATCGATTCGTCGGATTTTCTAGTTTTGATTCTAGGGATAGGGTTAGCTAGAACGACAATTTTTAAAAAATGGCATGGACGATACCTCCCGAAAACTTGCTGCCATGCTAAGCAACCCTGCAGTGGTATCAGAGCAATACTAGAAAATTAGACGATGTTTGTTAGGATTTAGAAATAGAAACTACTCCCAAACACCCGATACGAAAACTTTGTTTCTGTCGAATTTAACAGGTCTTCAAAATTTTTTTAAACAACTGTAGAATGTTATATGTGATGTAACATGAACACCACCAAAAATTGAGGCAATTTTGACCAAAAGTGGTCGGCCACAATGGCTTAAAATCCGAGCTCCTCAGGTGAATAGTGGAGTTCTGGCTTCAAATTGTGGTAGTGTTCCAGTCTCTGGGTTTTAGGGTTTCAGGTGTTGGTTGTTTTTGCTAAATTTGCCTGTGATGTTAACTTTCTGCAAAGGCAATTCGGAGTGTTTCGTAATCATAATTCTAACATGTATCAGGTTATTTATACGATGTTAAAATATTCGAACAGATATCAATAACCCAATCTTTCCCCTGTTGGAAATTTTCCAAGAGTTGGATTTTTTCTGAGTTTAAAATTTTCAGAAAATCTTGCAAGCGATTATGTGGACCCTCTAGAAGAACGAAACCATAACTCGATTATGTGACCGTCAGAACCGCCATTAAACCCTAGAATTTGTGGTAGTTCAGTGGCGCTACATGTGAGGCATTGGTTGACCCTTCTACGGCTGGTTCATAGGAGCTGTGGTAGTTTCTGGGTACTTTTTGAACTCCGCTCAAGTATTGAGCTTATTGGGAAATTTTGGGTTCTTGTTTATTCGATCGAAAAGCTTAACATCGTCTAGCTATCTGTGATTGTGATACAATATTTGGAATCCATAAATAGTTATGAGATAACTAGTTTGAATTTTATAAATCTAGCAGTTTAGTCTCAGTTGATCGGTTGCCACGTAATTTTGATGTGGATCAAAAGTCCGTCGCAATTACGTAGTGTACGCGGATACTCGCCGAGTAACCTTAATAGATAACCACGTCTCATAGCCCCGACCAAGTGACTGCAGGAGAACCCCGTCGCCAAAAGCATCCGTTCAGGTGCTCGCGGCTGCGGTGTTCCACCTTAGTGCACTTCGTCGACGGCATCGGGGGGTGCGTCCGCCTACTAAAGTTTCCGAAGAGCATTCGATCATGTTATCGGGAATCTTGTTGAATTACCCGACATGTTATTGGAAAGTGTTTTCAATATCAAGACTAAAATGCGGGGTTTATAATTGTTAGGCATGTGATGCCTAAGGAATTCATTTTGTTGGGCATGAAATCCAAAGTATGTGATACATTGGGTTTATGATGTCTAAGGTGGTTGCGGATTCCAATTATTGTAGTTTTTCACTTTCTTTGCTGCGACTGTAAGTGTAATATGTGGTGTATCGTCGGTTTCGTTGCTATACGTCAACGACAATTGGGATACGCATATTTACTTACGTTGATGACATGTGATGTTATATATTGTCATGATATGTTATATTGGATCGTCGTATTTTGAATAGCCGGGTGTTTTATGTGAGATAAGGGTTTTTATTTTTATTCATGTAAAATTCAATATATGTAATATTCTTTTATTGGGGCACTTCCGTGTTGAGAATGATGTCACCATTGATATATATTATTTACTTTTCCGCATTAGGATAGACCCAAGGCGGGGAGCACAAGTAACCGGGTTCTAGGGTCCAGTGGTAGACCATCTCGAGGAGTCGAGACTGGGTCCCCTAACTCTAGAATTGGTAGGGTTGCTTGCCGCTCTCGTAGGGGTCTAGGGATGTGGGTTTGGCTATTCATCACGACCGTGGAATCCGCGTTTTTACTGGCTTAAATAAAACACGGAATTCCTAGTATATCCAATATTTCATATGTGATTCTTCTGCTGCTGATATTCTGTGATGTGATCACTTGATATGTTCTGAGACGAATGCCTATATTATATATATGATATATAATTACTATTGCTGCTTTCGTTTCATATGTGATGCTTAGGAAGCATAATTTTATGGGACTTCATTAATGAGATTAATGAAATAAAAGAAAACTAAAGATGTTCTAGAAACTTGTCTCGAAAAATGGTAGCTCTAGTTCTTGCTTTGCATAGCGGTATTCCTTGTAGAATATCCAGCACCTTATTCGATAAGGAAAGAGCCGAGATCCCTTCACCGGTAGTGATCTCTTTAGCGAAACTAGAAGATGCTACAATCCAATCGGTTTGTCTTTTGATTACTTTTATAGTTTTTTCTTTTCATGGTGGTATTTGTGAAATATCCTGCACCTTATTCGATAAGGAAAGAGCCGAGATCCCTTCACCGGGAGTGACCACTTTAGCAAAACTAGCAAAAGCCTCAAAAACACTCATTTTCAAATTCACTCGATTCTACAACGATATCAAGTTCATTACGCAAAAGGTTTTCTTAAAACCTGTCGTAGCCCTCCGTCATTTCAGATAAGTACTACTTAGTATTCGTGCAACGTTTGTTGACCTCCGTCAAGGCGTAGTGTGCGGTAGCTGACTAGTGCTTATCTGCTGCATACGATGCGATTGGATTAGGGTAGTCGTGCGGCCTTGTAGATCTCCGTCAAGGGTCGTGCGGGTGGGTTTATTTCAATAAAGAAATATACACGTTGAACTTGACTAGTAGCCTATGGTTTGTTGACCTCCGTCAAGGTCATAGGACGCTAAGGGCAAAATATTATCGGGAATTTCAAGTGTTGAAATTTGCAATGAGATTGCATACTTTCTATGAGATAGTTGGATCCCAATACCCACTGCGAGTAAGAGATACTCCTGGGAAAGTTTTACACATTACAATTAGCCGATCAAGTAGGTGTCTAGAAAGGTGTGAACGGGGTTACACCCCTGGGAAAACGAGGTTTATTTTAATTAGGTCCGTGCGAAAGCGCGGGGAACCTCCCTTAAAGTACCGACACTGGCTTGGCCGAAAGATTGGCAAACTTGTAGGGTGTAATTAATTCCGGCTAGTCTTACCTTTTAGGGTTTGAAGGTAGATTTGACTAAAACAGTGGGAGCCATCCTGATTAGATAAAATAATAACCAATCTAATCTTGCAAGAGCGCACGCAAAGTGTTTTCTTCTCTCTCTCTCCTGGTACAGACCATGTCACGCCTTAATTAAGATAATAATATGGATGCATTAATCGAACCTGCTTATTATACTGAGCTAGGGAACATTGCTTCCGCTCCAATATATAATTGTTATAAGCCCGAGCAGGAAATAGGGGAATATTCCGATTCTCATGCGACCCAATCGAAAATTAAGCATGTTGATGCATATTCTTCAGGTGTGTTCATTACCAAGAACTGTTTCTCAGTATCCTCTACGTCCTAGGAATGAGATACTGGATTAGGATCCCACACATGTAATCTGTTACATGGGCCACAGAATGGTAGAGAACTGAGAATGGGTGATATATCTCTAAAAGTTAGAGAATGGTACAATTGTTGCAGCCAAGTCTGTTGGCAAATATTATATTGTATTACCAAATGGTTAATACATTGATTCTGAACGAATGTTATTACATACCGAACCTGATATACAATATTACATCAGTTTCTTTAATGAGTTAAAGAAGGATATAATTCTGTATTGGAGGTTAATGTTGTGAACATTTTCCTGAATCAAGAGTTGATTCGATCAGGCACGTTATGAAATGGCATATACGTTCTAAATCAAACCACAGTTAAAAGTATGTAGAACACACACAAGAGGAGTAGTTCAGAAATGAACGAATCTTTCTTGAGACATTGTAAACTATGTCATATCAGTGCAACATGACCAGCGAAGTTACATAAGGATGAGTATGAGAATCTGTTCGAATTTTCATCTTATGATACTTGCCAGTCATTTCTCAAAGGTAAAATGACCAATACTCCGTTTACTGGAAACAGAGAAAGAGTTAGTGAACTCTTGGGACATATACATGATGATGTATATGGTCCAATGTCTAAAAATGCCAGGCTTGGTTCTTGGTACTTCATTACATTCATCGACTATCTCTCAAGATTCGGACATGTGTTCCTGTTGAAACACGAGTCTGAAACTTTTGAGAAATTCAAGGAATATAAGCTTGAAGTTGAGAACCAGACAGGTAGAAGTATTAAGTCCTTCGATGTGATCGAGGAGGAGAATACTTGCGCACGGAGTTCTTGGAGTTTCTAAAATGAGAATGAGATTCTATCTCAGCTTACTCCTTCGTATACACCACAGCACAACGGTGTATCGAGACGGAGGTATCACACCCTATGAGATATAGTGCACTCTATGATGAGTACTGCAGAGTTAAATGTTTTCTTTTGGGTGTTATTCACTTGAGAAGCAGCATACCTATTGAATGGGGTTCTGTCCAAATCAGGGCCTACCACTACATATGAGATATGGTGTGGGAAGAGGCCATGTCATAAACGAGTTAATATATGGGGTTGTCCGGCCTATGTTGAAAGGAAGAATCCGGACAAGCTCGAGGCAAGGTCTGTTCTGTGTATGTTTGTTAAGATATCCTAAACATATGCTGTCACGACTCAAAATGGCACGTGACTAGCACTTGAATCATATGAAATCTATAGGACACCATCTAATTCAAGTAAGCCAAAAATCCCAAAAATCTAAACCATTTTAAGGAAGAAGTGAAGAAAACTTATTTTAAAACAAGTGGTTTTAATAACATAAGCCGAAGTATGCTTTTTTAAAATCTCAAGTCTTTTCTGAAAATTTCGGCAGAGTTTCATTTGTAAATACAGGCCCCAAAACGGTACAACACATATAATATGTATAAAGGTGTTGGATATAGTGCCCTCAAAGTCAATTATTGGATCGCAGGTACGTGATTGCAATGATTGAGGAGGACCTATACCGGTAGCACAGTCTTACTTGAGATGATATATGCTGTCTGGTTTGCCTTTATCGGTCGTTTATAGGTTCAGGTGACTGATCACGATTACACGTTGATAGAGCCCTTAGGATCTTGCTTGACTACTAACAGTATGAGGGTGATCGTATACGTGAGAGTTGGGTAGTCTATAAGCATATCCTTAAAAGTGGTCCCTAGTCGTGGGAGTTTCGAGACAGGGCATCGATACTCCGGAGTAGACTAGTGTATACAGTCGAGACCCCGACGAAGGGCGGTGGCCGGTCTCACAAGCCACTGGTGTCAGTTGGATCACCTAAGATGTATACAGCTGCTCATTAGGTTATGAGTACACCGGACAGGACTCGCCGGGAACCTGCTAGTTGGTATTATACATATCGTCAGATAGCAGTTCCCTGGTGACATGTGTACAGGTTAGTTCATCAACCCGAGGTCGTCATTTGTCTCGTGTGAGTTCCCACTGTGCTTTGATTTCTACCCTACCACGGCTCAGAGGAGTCGAGCAAACACGTAGTTTTTGGGTACAGTCCCGAGCCACATGGAGGCACGTGAGCGGATCGGCAGGGGATTCGTCTCTCCCGGTATTGGGGGTGGAGATCGCGTTGTGTATAGGAAAGCCATTACACCAAGTTCTTGGCCAAGACAGGTGAGAATTACTGGTAGGTACTCCAGTAGTTTCTCAGGGTGTTCAGGGCTTGTCTCCGACACGACTTATACCGCTATTGGGGGTCTGACGTTACCAGCCCCCTAGGCTAGATATGCGATACTCATAGACGAACGGACCGGACTGTATATACATTGTCACTGTTAGGCTCCGTAGGGTTTCAGGATGAGTTCGCTCATCGGCCTCCCTTGAGGTCAGTACATGGGCAGCCGTTATGTACAGCTAGTGCCGCTGACGGCTTATGGTTAAACCCACTGCCAGGGTACTGACGAATCATTAGAGTCCCCCACAGATAGTTTCCAAAGTTCGGGCGAAACGTTGTAGAGGTCGTATGGTTTTATGGCAGGGTTCGGAAAATGCATGTGCGTTTACGCACGTGTCATATTTCGGGCAGATAATACTGGTGGGCTTTGGTTTAAGCCGGATCCGAGTATTATATTGAGTAGATATAATATCTTTGTCTCAGTTGCATTTGTATTCGATCGTAATACAAATGCAGGTATATTTATACTGTTACGGGGTTATCCTGAAATTCGTTTCGGGATCGCTTTTGAAAGTTGCCAGTTTCCAGTTTTCTATCACCCGTATTTAACATTCGGTTAAATACGGATTTATCTTTTCTTGAGGGCGAGTCATGAGAGAGCTTCTAGAAGATTCTAGAATGGGTGACTAGGTTTGATGATTCATAGTTTGCATTAAATGAGAGATGATGTGTTTTGGTGACTCTTGGTTTGCATTAATTGATTAAATGAGGTGTTCTTTTGACTCATGCTTTTACTTAGTGCTAATGGTCACCTTCCCCTTCTCCTACACTCACCCCTCCCTCTTGATATTTGGTCGGCCCCCTCTTCTTCATTTGTGCTAGCCACATTGTAAAAGATTATGGTTGTTGAAAAAAAGATGATAGTTTTTGTGTATGGAAATTTCATAGTTCATTTTCATTACCCGATTCAAATGGCAACTTCATTAACCATCCGTCCATGGCTTTGGACGAAGTGAGACAAAGTGTTCTACTCATTCTCTACATCAATCTTGGTCATCTCTTTTGGCAAACTTGATGACCGAGTTGCCTCGGGTCAAAGGCGGGAGCCCGTTTAAAGATCCGTAGATGTGGTGGTACCTCGACGACGAGCCAGGAGATCGGAGCAGCCGTAACGGAGCATGGGATGATGGTTAAAGAACGAAGGACTCGGATCGTTCGGTATAACCTTTCTACCCTCTTTGTAGTTTGTTAGTTTAACATTAATGGCAGATCCGGGTTAAAGTATGCGATAGCGCCAGTTATAAAAGTTTTCGTTCCGCATTTGGCGTCAGATTGACGGCCGGGGCACTACCGTAGACTTACATGATATCAGAGCCTCGCCATTAAGCTTTACTAACTTGCGCTAACTCGTTTAAAACAACGATCAAACGAAATTTCCGAAAACACAACTTTCTGTGTAAAGTTTCTGTCGAATTTTTAAACAGGTCTAAAAATTATTTTGAGCATCTCAAAAAACATGCAGGCTTTTCTAAGCATACTGGTGAAATTTGGTCAACTGTTGACTCCAAAGCGCCGCGGAACTGCCACGCAAACCCTAGTGGCCACGGTTCCGCCGCCTTTTAGAGCTACAGTGAACCATTTTTCTACAATAGGGTCTTCATAGAAAATTGTGGTTTCTAGAATATTTCTTTTGGGCCCAGTGTTTTTTACTGTACAGCAGATGTACGTGGGGCCCACTTCGGGAAATTTTGTCGATCGAAATTTTAAACTTGTTAGTTTACAGTACTTACATTATATCTCCGACCGTGAATGTCATTTGAGCGGTAAATTGCGTCTAATTGCTATAGTTCTTTTAGACGTGTTTGCGAACGTGACATTCGCGTTGATGTTCTGTGTTGTGCTGTGATGTTGCGGATTTGTCGTGGTGGATAGCAGTGTGCAATGATAGTGCAGTTTGGATTTATTTGTACATTTGATATTGCGGGGCGAGCGTCCAACATGTGGACTGCCGTCACTGCCTGTTTGTATAATATTCTTTTGGGGCACGACCGGGCTGAGGTCGATGTGCCCGTTGTACATATTTTTCATTTCTGTACTAGGTTTTACCCCGCGACGGAGTGCACGGATAGCCGGGTTCTGGAGGGCAACGGGTCTGTATCTCATGGCTTTGAGAGGCAGAGGGGCCTCACTCTAGA
The DNA here is from genome assembly GCA_030015575.1 of Agapanthus africanus. NCBI lineage: Eukaryota > Viridiplantae > Streptophyta > Magnoliopsida > Asparagales > Amaryllidaceae > Agapanthus > Agapanthus africanus. Next base: position 126,596,160 of record JASDDO010000016.1, on the reverse strand, counting down.
ATTGGCAGACTATTCCCTGCACTCGTAGGGGGTACAGGTTGACCAAAGGAGGGGTGCCTAAGATTACCGGATTTCGTGAAGTGCTGGGTGGTCCATTCACTATGCTCTAAGGGGCTGCCTCGATTCAGGTTTTGGAGGGTAACTTGCCGCACCCATAGGGGTCTAGGTTTCATTGCACAGGTTATCCACACGACCAGGGGAACGTCGGGTTTCAGCAGCGGCTCTGTGAAACCCGGGGATCCCAGATTATCTGTATTGTTCTGTGATGCTTATTACTTTTCTGTAATGTTGCATATTATCACACCTGGAGCGATTATTGTATATTGGTATATATATAATTAGATGTTGTATATGTTTTGCACCCGCGCTAGTCCAATCCCCGCTCTGTCGTTAGTTAAGTAACCTAACGGGAAAAGACGGGACCCAGTGATGAATGCGGATGGTATATACGTACATTTTATTTTCGTTCTTTTCTGGTGTGATTAATTGATGGGACTGCGTTGATTCTGATCAATGCAAAGAAAAACAAACCTGTTTGGATGTTGTTGGAACAATTTTAAAAGTGTTATTACAAAGATGTTTCCTTTTGTTTTGCATAGTGGTATTCGGTTGGAATATCCTGTACCTCATTCGACGAGGTAAGGGTCGATATCCCTTCACCGGAAGTGACCCCTTGGGCAGAAGTTTGCGTCAGGGTAATAACTTCACTATAGTCGATTACAAATTGCTTTGCATCGCGGTATTCAGTGGAATATCCTGCACCTCATTCCACGAGGAAAAAGCCGAGATCCCTTCACCGGGAGTGACCTCTTTAGCAAAGGTTTTCGCCACTATAAATTTTATAAAAAGCTATCAGGTTCTTTCAACAAGATCAAGTTCATTACATTAAAGGTTTTTCGCCAAAAACCAGCCATAGCCCTCCGTCATGTCTTATGGATGGTCAGTAGTATTCAAGCTATGTTTGTTGGCTTTCGTCAAGGCATAGTGTTTGGTAGTTGCTGGGGTATTCATTTGTTGCATAGATAGATGTGTTGGTTTGGGACAGTCGTATTACCTTGTTGGCTTTCGTCAAGGGTATGTACGGGTGGGTTCAAATTGACAGGAATATTACGGGTAGAACATGACATGTAACTTATGATTTGTTGGCTTTCGTCAAGGTCATAAGAACATAGGGTAAAAATCACATCGGGAGTTTCTAAAGAAACTGAAACTTGCCAGTTATGCGCATACCTTCTGGAGTGTGATAACGAGAGTAGATTCCATCACGTTATAATGCGATGGGAGTTGGATCCTGATTCCCACTGATGAGTTGGTTTACTCTTTGGGTGATCCCGATTGATTCTTCTTTTAGGTTTGGAGGAGAATTTGACAGTATAGTGGGAGGTTTCCGGATTAGATAAAGTGATAACCATTCTGATCTAGTTAGAGTGCACGCAGAGTGTTTCTTTTCTCTCTCTCTCTGGCAGCGACCTTTGACCGACCCTAGATAATGACTCAGTGACCAAGTTGACCGAAACTTCTTAAAATACTGGCTTTTGGATTGTCTGTGTTGCATAAGTCATTGCCACACCTTCTTTTACCCTTTGCATTTCTCAAAACACCCCGTATTACTACGGACATCCACTTCCATTGGATAGATTCATCGTATAGTTATATACAAACTCGAAGGGACTTCTTCGAGGATGGATCAAGGTTCAGGAGAAATAGAATTGGTTTATTCAGTTGTCTTTTATTATCACCTTCTCTCAGGTTGCGAGGGCTCCTTGGTTTAGGAGAGTACACCTATTACGCTTATTAGATAGTCTTCTTCCAAACCATAGGCAGGTGCCGAAAGGTAGGGAATGAAGAAAACCAATTAGCCTGAGTAGGGTGTACAGAAGGTAATAACTAAAGACAAAATAAAGGGATTAGAAAGAGGGCAAAGTAAATTGCGACTGCTATCATTTACGACCAAACCGCGTACTTCATCGCCACTCCTATTTCACCTTTGCTTTTTTCCCCAGTTCGGGAGAAATAGAATAAGGTAGTATTCAGTTGTCTTTTATCATCACCTTCTCTCAAGTTACGAGTACTCCTTGGTTTAGGAGGGTACACCTATTATGCTTACTGTATAGTTTTCTTCCAAACCATAGGCTGGTGCCGAATAGTAGGGAAGGAAGAAAACCATTTAGCCTAACGATGGTGTACAGAAGGTAATGACTAAAGACAAATAAAGGGATTTGGAGAGATGGCAAATAAATATACGGTTACAGTCATGAATTGGATTATGAAAGAGGCATTATTAGGAATACCAAGATACCCCTACGAAACATTTTTATGTTTCAGTGCATTGTTAAAGGAAAACTGTTTTCCCGATTAGATACTTACTCTAGGGTATGTATTTACCAGGTTTCATTCTCACATCTGTATGGTTTTACAGATGATGAGTGGGAGGAAGTTATTGGGAATTAGGTGATCATCCTCATTATATCGGAATTCATTGTAATTGGTGATATTTGAGGAAGTCGCCTGGGTTATTGTCGGCAGGCATGTATTTGGTTTTAAGTATCCGTTGTTTGCACCAATTTCAAAATGATATATCTGTACGTTTATTTTTATAAAGTGAGATATAACTTTTTGATATTATGTCGATGACATTTACCTACATCAGTTGGCGATTGGGTAAGGAGTATTGAACAGCGGAGTAGTTCTTTACCATAAGTACAGTTTTCAACCTACGATGCACAGGTTTTGAGTTATTCAACTCAGCGGACTTATACAGAGTATTGTATGTTGTCCAGTGTCTGTCAGGACAAAGGGGTTGGTCCTCGTAATATGTTCTATTTACTTGTGACTTCTCTAGTTTTTAGACAAGTATTTCGCAGAAATACAAGGTCTAACTTTTGAGAAGTTGTGGGTATAAGAATAAAGTAGAGAACCAGGTGTCGCAGGTATCGGGATTCTTCAAAGAGATCGAAGATGTAGATACTTGTGATTGGTATTCAGTTGATAGTAATGGTTTTGAGAAACTTGCTTCTCTTTCAGGTTACTCATAATTGGATGGATTCCTAAGTTGAGTAATGTTGATTAGCCTCTCTCCATTAAGTTGATATGCACTGGAGACAGTTGCATGATTAGAATCTGATTCCAATTAAATAAGTGCCAAAGTTTCTATATTGAATATAGATTGGTTCATATCTTAAGGATGTTAAGGTACGGGGAGTTGTTCGGCTTATGCTTAAAACCAGACTCTGGATAACTCAGGGCACATTTCTGTAATGGCAGTTTGTGGGTTGGCCCGGGCTATGTCGAGGGTTGACTTTCTACCATCTGGAAGATCAATAGTGATATTGTTCTTGACTCGCCACGGTTTTAGTAAAATGGATTTTTTCAGAAAACAGTAGTGGGAGTATGGTAGAACTGGAAGTGATTCCAGAACCGCAAACGATTATGGAAAATTTAATAGGACCTAAAGATTCGATCAGGTTTGACATTCCATTAGCCACTTCGCAGACATGGTGGGTAACCTCAGACACCCGAGAGGTATCCGGTAGCCTCAAGGACGGTGACAGGGAGGTTCTTGCTTACCCAGACTTGACACTACTGTTGTTCCAGATTATGAGACCCGGCAGGAGGTTAAGTATAGCGTCGTTCTAAACTAGTTTTAGAAGTGCACGTATATATTATTCTGCCAGAGGGTTGTTGTGGTCAGTGGGAGCAGCGGAAGCATAGTGGGCAAGTAGCTTATGTCTATTTATAGACTTGAGCAGTTATAGCGGAGATAGATCATCTAATTTTGATGTTACAGTCATGGTTTTGACTTCATCAGAATAAGGGATGGATCTGTTAAGAAGGTAGTAGTGTGTGATGTCCTGGTAAATGGATGACATACACAGAGTAGGAAGTAAAATTCCTATACTACGATCGGTTGTACTGTGGTCGTTACACAGTTGTTTCTCCAGATAGGATATGGATATAATATCTGACATTCTGGTTTCTAGATCTATGGTTTTAGATATGGATTTGGGTAGTTTCCCAATGTGGGTACTTTGACAGTATTCTAATAGTTTTTAGAATAGTTGACTCCTGGCATGGTGGTGTACCTGCAGGTGATGAAGTCACCCTCTCTAAAGGTGCCTTACAGACTAAAGGGGAGAGGGATGTGCATGATTGGCAGATCACTTGCTTAGGCAATTGAGTCAATCATGAGATGTCAAGTACCACACCAGATGTTGTTTTTACACTAGATGCGATAAGTTTGTATTAATCCAATCCTGGAGAAACATAAGGAAGCAGTTTTAGAACATAAGTGCATGTTCTACGGATTTGATGACGGCAGCCTCCTTCGGGAGACGGCTATCATTCCAGGCTTCAAAGGTGACATGGATGACAGAGTGATTGTCAGAGTTATAGTTTTCCCTCTGACGAAAGGGGCAGTTTATGGACAGGTGGTCCAAGAGGATACTGTGGGAGGCATGGTGCAAGATACTGATTAGGTTCAGTTATCGATGCAGTCTAAGAAGTTTGGATTTGGAGTTCATTTATGAACTAGGTCCCAACAAATATCCAGACATATTCTAAGACAGGTATTACTCAATTCGGGAGATGGCTTTCTCCACGAACTTGAGACTAAGAGAGACATAGAAAGAAACATCATGGCAGATCCACTCACTGAGGCTATTTCTCGAACACAAGAGTTTTACAAACGAGCTTTGTGAAACTGATTAGTAGAGGAGTTGGGTGTTCGGTATCAAACGGGCTGTGAGTATGCGATATCGCAATAATTAGCCTTAAGTGCAAGTGGGAGATTGTTGGATATAGTGCCCTCAAAGTCAATTATTGGATCGCAGGTACGTGATTGCAATGATTGAGGAGGACCTATATCGGTAGCACAGTCTTACTCGAGATGATAGTATGCTGTCTGGTTTGCCTTTATCAGTCGTGTATAGGTTCAGGTGACTGATCACGATTACACGTTGATAGAGACCTTAGGATCTTGCTTGACTACCAACAGTATGAGGGTGATCATATACGTGAGAGTTGGATAGCCTATAAGCATATCCTTAAAAGTGGTCCCTAGTCGTGGGAGTTTCGAGACAGGGCATCGATACTCCGGAGTAGACTAGTGTATACAGTCGAGACCCCGACGAGGGGCGGTGGCCGGTCTCACAAGCCACTGGTGTCAGTTGGATCACCTAAGATGTATACAAGTGCTCATTAGGTTATGAGTACACCGGACAGGACTCGCCGGGAACCTGCTAGTTGGTATTATATATATCGTCAGATAGCAGTTTCCTGGTGACATGTGTACAGGTTAGTTCATCGACCTGAGGTCGTCATTTGTCTCGTGTGAGTTCCCACTGTGCTTTAATTTCTACCCTACCACGGCTCAGAGGAGTCGTGCAAACAGGTAGTTTTTGGGTACAGTCCCGAGCCACATGGAGGCACGTGAGCGGATCGGTAGGGGATTCGTCTCTCCCGGTATTGGGGGTGGAGATCGCGCTGTGTCTAGGAAAGCCATTACACCAAGTCCTTGGCCAAGGCAGGTGAGAATTACTGGTAGGTACTCCAGTAGTTTCTCAGGGTGTTCAGGGCTTGTCTCCGACACGACTTATACCGCTATTTGGGGTCTGACGTTACCAGCCCCCTAGGCTAGATATGCGATACTCATAGACGAACGGACCGGACTGTATATACATTATCATTGTTAGGCTCAGTAGGGTTTCAGGATGAGTTCGCTCATCGGCGACCCTTGAGGTCAGTACATGGGCAGCCGTTATGCACAGCTAGTGCCGCTGACGGCTTGGGGTTAAACCCACTGCCAGGGTACTGACGAGTCATTAGAGTCCCCCACAGATAGTTTCCCAAGTTCGAGCGAAACGTTGTAGAGGCCGTATGGTTTTATGGAAGGGTTCGGAAAATGCACGTGCGTTTACGTACGTGTCATATTTCGGGCAGATAATACTGGTGGGCTTTGGTTTAAGCCGAATCCGAGTATTATATTGAGTAGATATAATATCTTTGTCTCAGTTGCATTTGTATTCGGTCGTAATACCAATGCGGGTATATTTGTACTGTTACGGGGTTATCCTGAAATTCGTTTCGGGATCGCTTTTGAAAGTTGCCAGTTTCCAGTTTTCTATCACCCGTATTTAACATACGGTTAAATACGGATTTATCTTTTCTTGAGGGTGAGTCATGAGAGAGCTTCTAGAAGATTCTAGAATTGGTGACTAGGTTTGATGATTCATGGTTTGCATTAAATGAAAGATGATGTGTTTTGGTGACTCTTGGTTTGCATTAATTGCTTAAGTGAGGTGTTCTTTTGACTCATGCTTTTTACTTAGTGCTAATGGTCACCTTCCCCTTCTCCTACACTCACCCCTCCCTCTTGATATGTGGCCGGCCCCCTCTTCTTCATTTGTGTAGCCACTTTGTAAAAGATTATGGTTGTTGAAAAAAAGATGATAGTTTTTGTGTATAGAAATTTCATAGTTCATTTCCATTACCCGATTCAAATGGCAACTTCATTAACCGTTCGTCCATGGTTTTGGACGAAGTGAGACAAAGTGTTCTACTCATTCTCTACATCAATCTTGGTCATCTCTTTTGGCAAACTTGATGACCGAGTTGCCTCGGGTCAGAGGCGGGAGCCCGTTTAAAGATCCATAGATGTGGTGCCACCTCGACGACGAGCCAGGAGATCGGAGCAGCCGCAACGGAGCGTGGGATGATGGTTAAAGAACGAAGGACTCGGATCGTTTGGTATAACCTTTCTACCCTATTTGTAGTTTGTTAGTTTAGCGTTAATGGCAGATCCGGGTTAAAGTATGCGATAGCGCCAGTTATAAAAGTTTTTTTTCCGCATTTGGCGTCAGATTGACGGCCGGGGCACTACCGTAGACTTACAAAAAGCATCCCCAAGCGGGAGCTATCTCTTCGCCAATTGGCGGTCACAACCACGCAGCAATATAATATACAACACCGAAGGGCGAGGATCAAAACTCAAAAGGAAAACCGAAAATCATCAAAAAAAATTATAATAATACAACGCGCGACTCTAAGGTCGAAAGAATATACACTGGTCTTCTAAGTCTAAAAATGATACAAGTCTGGTTGATGGAGTTTCTAGATACAACTGAATATAAATAAAATACAATGGTGATCACGATGCAAGTGAACCCACCAACCAAAGCAATCACCCGAAAAGGAGCAGCGTGCCAGCAAAGCCGCAACGAAACCTGTACGGCAAAACCTGCAAGAAACTGTGGCACAATGGGGGTGAGTTGCCAACTCGTGAGTAGAAACATCACCGAGCAGAAATCGTATGTATGACTCAATCCTAGGTTATACGATCATAAAATATCCTCAAAATGATATAGCCTAAAGCATCTAAAAAAATGGCATGGGCAAACATCTATACATAAGTGTAATACTAAGTGCTTGTGTCAGTGCCTCAGGTAAGCAACATATCATATATATGATGCATGAATGCATGAAAACAGAATACATCTAAATCAGAAAACTGTTTTCTTTATATAGTTAGATTTTTGTATATATAAAAATCGAGGTATTTATAATGAAATCAACATAGAATCAGTGTCAAGCATCGACACAAAACATATATCCCAATATCTCAATATCTCAGGCTCCGGAAATCCGTACTGGCCTATATCCTCGAATCTCAATATCTAGGACTCCGGCTACCCGGACTGGCCCATAACCTCAAATCTCAAAACCTCAGACTCCGACAATCCGAACTGGCCTATACTCCGATCGGTATCCTCCGGATATCCGTCGAGTCACAATGAAATCCTAATATCTCAATACCTCATTTTTTTCATGCGCATGCACTGCGCTACGATTTGTTTTATGTATTTACGATTTCGGAGCCCCGACGACTTGCCGGTTTTGCTTAGATGTTTTAGTATTTGAGGGGAGTGTTAATTTAAATTCGGGGACCGAATTTGTTTAAGGGGGGAAGATTGTAACGTTTTGAAAATCGTTTCGATGAAATTTCAGTAAATCGGTAAAATAAGGGGGTTTATTTGAATATGTATATTTCATAAAATTAAATATACATATTCTAGCTATGTAATTGCTAGTATTTGGTGTTTATTGAGCCACTGGTGAAATTTCAAATTTTCTGAAAATATTTCCGAAATTAATTATTTTAATATTATTTTAAGTCGTCACTAATACATTTAATTAGGGAAAATTACAAATTGGAATGGGTTGACAAAAATTTTATAATTCATGACACACTAAACTGACATGTAAAATATTATATTTGAAACGAAATGGTTTGCCAAAATGGTTTAGAAAATATCGAAGAAAAAGGGTTTAATTAGTGAAATTAGTGTTAATGGGAATTGGGGTAATACATTTATCTTTTTCCCTAACCCACACACCCACACCTCACCCTCTCTCCCTCTACCCATGTGGCCGGCCCCACTTTGACAGCCCTCCCCCCTCTCTCTCTCTCCAATCACCTCTTGTTTGAAAAGAAAAGAAAATGAAAGAAGTAAGGTGGGCTTTGACTTTTCTCCCCACTTTCTCCACCTCACTCTCTCTCCTCCCTCACCCCTCCCCCTCCCCCCCCCCCCACATTTTCTGGCCGAAAATTGCAGGCTACAACAGCAGCCCCTCCCCCTAAAATCTCACCCCATTTTGCATCAAAAAAATCCACAAAAATCACTTCAAATCCATACAAATTCAACTCTAATTCCAAATCCAAGTTTTACCCATTATTCCTTGGCCTTTTAAGCATGGATCCTTGTGAAAAGAGAGCATTTTGGGAGGCTGGATCTTAAGTTTGATCTCAACATGGGAGGTATAATCTCATGCTTTTGTTAAATTTGTTTTCTAGTTGCTTTTATCTAAGTTAACTATGTGATTAATTAGGTTTTAAATGAGTTTAATTGCATGATTATGGAATTCAAGTTAGGGTTTTGTTGTGGAATTGTGTTGTGATCAATTGTGCATGGTTTTGTGATGTGGATTGACATCTTAAGTCTTGTAGATAACTAATCTAGTTGTTAATTACAAACCATTACTTATAAAATGTCCTAATTAAGTTTTTTTGCTTACTAGGGTTTTTGGAAAATTATTAAATGCTTTCGATTAAAATATAATTATGGTTTCATGTCATTATTAATATTATAATGAGTGGTTTAATGCCTTTGGACCATGCAAAACCAAGCGTAGTTGTTGTTTTGTGCATTTTTAGTTGAAATTGCTAAAATAAGATAAATTGCAAAACTAGAATTTTTTTGTTTTATAAGAATTGATGAGATTAAATCTTTGAAATAGGTTGTATGACTTATTTAAGATATTTAACAAGTATTATGGCCGCTAGATTTATTTAAACGTCGAGTTTTGTACTAAAACGGGTAATTTTTGCTTGCTAGATTTTCGGAAAAATGGCTTTTGAAGTGAGTTTGGGGTTTTTGTGAATTTTAAGCTATTTTATATCATAATTAGTGCTTGTGATTGTGCAACTGTGTGTTCAGGTTTTTCTCGATGGTTTGGCGTTTGTACGCCGACGTCTAGGGTTTTTGGGTTGATTTATGAAAGCAACCATAAGTTTTGACCTATGTGGGATTCATGTGTCGTTTTGGTCATGAGTCAGATTTTAATGCGATACGGTGCGTTATGATATGTAGGTACCCCCTGTGGACTTTGAGAAAACAAGCAAGCGCGTGGCGACGTCGGCACCGGCGAGCGGGGACTAGGTGAGTAGATTTATATCTATGGGGAGAAGTCGGGTGGATGGCGTATAGCACCCCCGCAGTTCGTAGTGATGTATACGAATACATATACACACATGTATTGATTATATATATTGTTTAATGTCACTGATGACATAGATGGATTTTAGGTGTGATTGGATTAGTTTAGTGTTGCGAAACCCTAGAGTAGTGGTTGCACCACACATACACACACACCCATACTTGCATACATTCTTCTTTCATATGTGCATACTTGGGATTATATTTATGTGTTCACATGGGTATGGGACTATGTGTTCACATACTGGATTTGAGGATAGTAATTAGGATTTGAGGTGAGTCGATGAGATGTGATTTGAGATCATAAGATCGGTGATATGGTAAAATTCGTATTTGAGATACGTCATGATGTCATAGCGGATTTTAGACGACGTTACCATGTGAATAGTGATATAAATAAAATGGTTGACATGTGATCGTGATATGAGATATGATATGCTAGGATATTGATACTAGGCCGTATTGGGCGATGTATACCCCTTGATGATGATATGTGCTGATGATATCGGTTTGTTCGAGACTGTCGATCAGTAGTCAGATATGATTATATTGATGATAGTAGTATTGTACTAGATATAGATCAGTACCCGGATTATGATCTTGATAAAGAGGATACCAGGTGAAGAATTTGATGAATGTGATATTGACCCGTACCCCGATTTGGGATGCCGTAGGACGGATTTACGAGACATGCTATGAGTGACTACGGCAGTTGGCCATAGATTCTTGGAGGATGTGCTTGAGCGGGACTATTCCACCAAATTTGATTTCTGTATTTTGGGCGGTCTATTTGCATGATTGATTTTGATGATGGAGTTCCATGATATTTGTTTTCATGCACCATGGTTGCACCTACTGAGTATTTACATATTTTGCACAGTTGTTGCACATGAGATAGTTTTCGTGCCTTGGTTTCTCATGTTTGTGATTATATGGATTTCATACAGTTGATTTGATTTGTGCGTATATACGCATACGATTTGGTTTCTGGCACTCAGTATAGTTCATATATGCTTGCAGTGCAGTGATACGCATTTTGTGCACTTAGATGCACTGGACTTCGATTTCGATTATGATGCTCGATATTGGTTTTGTGCACCTTGTGCACCTGATTTGATTTTGCGCATGTTCGGCGCTTGATATTGGATTTCATGATTTCGTGCATGATTGTCACGTCCCGAAAGTACGGAACATGACCGGCACTTAAACTACGAAACGTCTCGAGGCGTACGTAATCCAAGTAAGCCGAAAATCCAGAAATGCAAACCAAGAAAAGTAGTAGAGTGAAAGAAAACCAATTTAAACAAGTAGTTTTAATAGCATAAGCCGAATTATGCGGTTTTAAAAAAAACATCAATATTTCCCGAAAATTTCGGTAGAGTCTCCTTTGTAAATACTGGCTCCCAAACAAGATACAACATGAATAGTATACGAAATCAATAAAAGGCATCCCCAAGCGGAAGCTAGCTCTTCGTCAATCGACGGTCACAACCACACAAGCAATATAATATACAACGCCAACGGCGAGGATCAAAAACTCAAAACCACAAGAAAACCACAGAAATAAAACACGCGACTCTAAGGTTGAAAGAATAACATCATCGGTCTCTATCTCAAAAATAAATACATGTTTGGTTGATGGAACTTCTAGATACAACAGAATAATGATATACAAGATATGTAATGGGGGTACGATACAAGTAAACCCACCTACTAGCAAATCACCCGAACGCAACTATGCCCGCAAAGCCGTAATGAAACCTGTACGGCAAACCTGCAAGAAACTGGGGCACAACGGGGGTGAGTTGCCAACTCGTGAATAGAAAAACATCTACGCACAGAAATCGCATAAATAACTCAACCTAGGTCAATGATCATAATATATCCTCAAATATATGAATAACATGCAGCCTATAACAATGGCTAGGGTAATATCTAACCTGGGTGTGATCTCATGTGCCCGTGTCAGTGCCTCAGGTAGTAATATATCATATGAATGAGGTATGAATGCATGAAAACAGAATACATGTAAATGAAGAAACTGTTTTCATAAATTAGTGAGATTTCCTTTGTATTTTTAAAATAAGGTTTCATAAATGAAATCAGCATCAACAGTGTCTAGCATCGACACAAAACATAAATCTCAATGTCTCAAAACCTCAGGCTCCGGCTATCCGGACTGGCCTGTATCATCAAATCTCAGTACCTCAATATCTCGAAATCTCAATGTCTCAATCTCAATATCTAGGGCGCCGTCAGTCCAGACCGGCCCCTACCATCCATCTCAAGACCACGACGGTATCCTCTGGATATCCGACGCGTCGGGTAAAATCACCGGTAGGTAGTCTCCCCCTGCCAGGCTCATCGTCATCACCACGAGCTTCTTGCCCCGGGATACCTTACCGGGTCCACCATGTACCCGAAACGGTTCATCCAACTTCTCGAATCGGGTCTCGAAATCCATCAGCAAACTCATGGTGGACGACTCATACATCATGGGAAAAACCACGCTTTTCATTTAAAAAGAGAAAGAAGAAGTTTGTATATGTTTTGCGGTTTTCCCCAAATCCAGAAAATCTCATGGAAATCCGAATCCAAAACCTCAATAGCACGTAAAAAGTGAATATATGCATGAGAATCCATGAATGCGGCATAACAATGAATAACAGTATGCATGAAGTAGCAGGTAATAACTACAATGTCTAAACTATTAGCTAACAGGCTATGCCAAGCAATAATATTTTCTAAGGTGTACGTGACATGGCAATTACCAATGAAGATGTGTGTGAGCCGGCAAGTAAGTGTACGTGGTACATACGCATCATCGGTAATGGTGCTGGTGTCCTAACCACAAGATATCAACAGTAGAATATGAAGCATAATATAAGCATGTGATGCGGAGAGAACAACAATATTGAGCGGGAGCTGAATACTAGACGCAACGATAACTAATCTGCATTAACCTAAAATAATTCCTACAATGGTGCCTTTTGAAATAACACAAATCGTGGGGTTTTGAAAATAGGGGCTACGGTATTTTTTAAGAAAAGATACGTTTTTTTTTTGAAATATCCGTAGAATCCCTTGACTTGTCTTTTAAAATACGCACGATTCGTAAGCTTTAAAATAGGTAGGAACCGAATCTAATCTAACAACTAACTAAACTAAAGGGCTAAGCTATACGCTAGACTACAGGTAAGAAAACCGTCTAACATCTGAGTCAATACATATACATACCTGTATATATATTAGTCGGTGATCCCGCCTCAATAATATCATATCCGATACCATATCTACAATCAGACATCCCAAGTCAAGAGTGCGGATCAATCATCAAGATATAGCTCGTACGTAAATCCTTCGTACGGCATCCCCAAATCTGGGTACGGGTCAATATCATATTCATCACACTATTCATCCGGTATCCTCTTATCAAAGATAAAGTCTAAGGTACTGACCTATGTCTAATACAATACTAATATCATCAATATAGTCATGATCTGACTACTGATCGACAATCTCGTACAAACCGATATCGTCAGCACATATCATCATCAAGGGGTATACATCGCCCGATATGGCCTAATATCAATATCCCAGCATATCATGCCTCATATCACGATCACATGTCGACCATTTTATTTATAACACTATTCACCCGTATCGCCGCCCCAAGATCCGCTATAACACCAGGACGTACCTCAAGTACGAATCCTGCCATATCACCGATATCATAACCACAAAACAAATCTCATCGACTCAGCTCAATCCCAAGTATCATCCTCAAATCCGTATGTAAACACATAGTCCGATACCCATGTGAACACATAACTATAAAGAATCCCATGAGCACATATAAATAGGAATGTATGCAAGTATGTATGTGTGTATGTGTAGTGCAACACTACCCTAGGGTTCGCAACACTAAAATAATCCAACACACCAATATCCATCCTAAACATCGTTATTAATCCCAAATAACATATAATAATTGTTGGTGTGTATACGCATCCGTATACACCACCACAGACTGCGGGGGTGCTATACGCCATCCACCCGACTTCTCCCCGTAGATATAAATCTACTCACCTGGTCCTCGCTCGCCGGTGCCGACGTCGCCACGTGCTTGCTTGTCGTCTCGAAGTCCACATGGGGTACCTACATATCATAACGCACTGTATCGCATTAAAATCCGACTCATGACCAAAACGACGCACGAATCCCACATAGGTCAAAACCTATGGTTGCTTTCACAAATCGACCCAAAAACCCTCGACGTCGGCGTACAAACGCCATACCATCGAGAAAGCTCCCAACACACTCATTTGTACAATTACAAGCACTAATTATAATATAAAATTTCTTAAAATTTACAAAAACCCCAATTTCACTTAAAAAGTCATTTTTCCGAAAATCTAGCAAGCACAAATCACCGTTTTAGTACAAAACTCGATGTATAAACGAATCTAGCGGCCACAATATTCACTAAATAACTTAAATAAGTCATAAAAACAATTCCCATAATTTAATCTCATTAAATTCCATAAACCCCAAAATTCTAGTTTACAAAATACCTAATTTTTAACAATTTTATAGCAAAAAAATGCACAAACTACAATCTAGATTGGATTTTCAAGATCTAAGTTGCTAAACAACAAATTAAGATGTTAATAATGTGATAAAAACCCTAACCATAATTTAATCCCACCTATATATGCATTTCATAAAAACCTAGTTTGCATAAAAAGCTTATTTATTGCAAATTTAAAATTAACAAATTGCTACTAGCAACTTGATTAGGTTTTTCCATGCCCTCACATGCCAAAATACACTTTGTAAACTTAAACAAGTGACAATGACCATATTTGAATTCAAATCCTAACTCATAAATTTTAAATCATGCACTTAAAACTAATTGAAAACCTATTTAAACCTAATTAAACACCTAATTAAGCTAACATAAAACAATTACAACACATTAAGCAAAAGGTTAGAATTTATACCCAAATAATTTGAAGCTCCCACAAGCACACTTAGCCTCCCAAATTGAAATCTAAATCCCTAGATCCATGCTAAAGTAGCTAAGGAAAAATGGGTAGGAGGTGGATTTTGATTTTGTCGGATTTTTGTGTTGGTTTTTGGGCATTTTGTTGAATTTTTTGATGCAAAATGAGAGAGGAAGAAAGAGGGGCTGTTGTGGTGTAGGAAAAACAAGTGGGCTCGGCCAAATGGGGAGGAGAAGAGAGTGTAAGGTGATTGGAGAGAGAATGTGTTCAAAAAGTCCACCTTTAATTCTATCATTCTCTTTTCTTTTCTTTTCTTTTCTTTCTTTTCTTTTCTTTGAAATTCATGTTGGGAAAATGGGTGGGGGCTACTGAATTCAGCCAAGGGAAGAAATAAATGGGGGTGTGTGAGTGTGGGTATGGGTGTGGGGTGATGGAAAATGATAAATACAATACCCCAAACATCTATTTATACTAAAAAAAGCCTTTTTTCTTCAATAATTTCTAAACCGTTTTGGCAAATGATTTCATTTCAAAAATCACATTATAAAATTTTATTTAATGTGTCATGATGCACAAAATTTATTTCAACTCATTCCAATTTGTAATTTTCCCTAATTAAATGTATTAGTGACGGCTTAAAATAATAATAAAATAATTTTTTTCAGAAAATTTGAAATTTCACCAGTGGCTCAATAAACACCAAATACTAAAAATTACATATCTAAAATATGTATATTTAATTTTTATAATAAGATATTTGCATTTTGACTTGTTACAGAAAACCCCCTTATTTTACCGATTTTCCGAAATTTCACCGAAACGATTTTCAAAACGCTACAATGATAGATGCACCTGCCTTGGATTTTCGCGCATGTTGAGCGCATGTTTTGAGATGCGATTTGGTGCACACCAAATACACTAAATCGAGAATTTTCGTGCATGTCAGATGCACCTGATTTTGCTGTCAGGCACGCACGTTGCCTATAACAGATGCTTTGTGCACACCCGATGCACTTAGATCTTGTTTCTGTGCATTTATATGGCACATATATGGATTTTGATTTCCGTGCGCACCAGACGCACGTAGTATTCATATGCGTATTTTGGGACTGATTTCTTATAGAGCAGTACGTTTTTATGATATTTACTATTTGTTTTCGTATTGAGCAGGACTAGTCAGAGGACAGTACCTGAATGTATTTTGCATGCATTGATAGCTATCGAAGGGAATTCCAAAAAGCGAGCTATAGTCTCAGTATTTACCTACGTGTCTGATATGACACGAAACGTTTAAACCAAGGAAACCATTCTAAATTGTTTCCCAAAACGGCGGAACGTACATTTCAAACAAAAGGTATATATGTATATGGTTATTTTCTTAAGATAGACGTCCGCCACTGTGCAGTGTTATGCGTATTGCACAGCAACTTTAAGAGATTTAGCATGTATTTCCTTCAGATATTTACATATATAGATTTGATATTTACGTATATAGTTTCGAGTTATATCATATTGGTTTTGTATTGGATTTAACATTTGTGTTTTTACCATGACTCCGATGATTGCGAGATGTTTGACGGAGTTTTGATTTTGAGTTATATGCACATTTTTTTCATGCGCATGCACTGCGCTACGATTTGTTTTATGTATTTACGATTTCGGAGCCCCGACGACTTGCCGGTTTTGCTTAGATGTTTTAGTATTTGAGGGGAGTGTTAATTTAAATTCGGGGACCGAATTTGTTTAAGGGGGGAAGATTGTAACATTTTGAAAATCGTTTCGATGAAATTTCAGAAAATCGGTAAAATAAGGGGGTTTATTTGAATATGTATATTTCATAAAATTAAATATACATATTCTAGCTATGTAATTGCTAGTATTTGGTGTTTATTGAGCCACTGGTGAAATTTCAAATTTTCTGAAAATATTTCCGAAATTAATTATTTTAATATTATTTTAAGTCGTCACTAATACATTTAATTAGAGAAAATTACAAATTGGAATGGGTTGACAAAAATTTTATAATTCATGACACACTAAACTGACATGTAAAATATTATATTTGAAATGTAATGGTTTGCCAAAATGGTTTAGAAAATATCGAAGAAAAAGGGTTTAATTAGTGAAATTAGTGTTAATGGAAATTGGGGTAATACATTTATCTTTTTCCCTAACCCACACACCCACACCTCACCCTCTCTCCCTCTACCCATGTGGCCGGCCCCACTTTGACAGCCCTCCCCCCTCTCTCTCACTCCAATCACCTCTTGTTTGAAAAGAAAAGAAAATGAAAGAAGTAAGGTGGGCTTTGACTTTTCTCCCCACTTTCTCCACCTCACTCTCTCTCCTCCCTCACCCCTCCCCCTCCCCCCCCCCCATATTTTCTGGACGAAAATTGCAGGCTACAACAGCAGCCCCTCCCCCTAAAATCTCACCCCATTTTGCATCAAAAAAATCCACAAAAATCACTTCAAATCCATACAAATTCAACTCTAATTCCAAATCCAAGCTTTACCCATTATTCCTTGGCCTTTCAAGCATGGATCCTTGTGAAAAGAGAGTATTTTGGGAGGCTGGATCTTAAGTTTGATCTCAACATGGGAGGTATATTCTCATGCTTTTGTTAAATTTGTTGTCTAGTTGCTTTTATCTAAGTTAACTATGTGATTAATTAGGTTTTAGATGAGTTTAATTGCATGATTATGGAATTCAAGTTAGGGTTTTGTTGTGGAATTGTGTTGTGATCAATTGTGCATGGTTTTTTGATGTGGATTGACATCTTAAGTCTTGTAGAAAGCTAATCTAATTGTTAATTACAAACCATTACTTATTTAATGTCCTAATTAAGTTATTTTGCTAACTAGGGTTTTTGGAAAATTATTAAATGCTTTAGATTAAAATATAATAATGGTTTCATATCATTATTAATATTATAATGAGTGGTTTAATGCCTTTGGACCATGCAAAACCAAGCGTAGTTGTTGTTTTGTGCATTTTTAGTTGAAATTGTTAAAATTAGATAAATTGCAAAACTAGATTTTTTTTGTTTTATAAGAATTGATGAGATTAAATCTTTGAAATGGGTTGTATGACTTATTTAAGATATTTAATAAGTATTATGGCCGCTAGATTTGTTTAAACGTCGAGTTTTATACTAAAACGGCTAATTATTGCTTGCTAGATTTTCGGAAAAATGGCTTTTGAAGTGAGTTTAGGGTTTTTGTGAATTTTAAGCTATTTTATATCATAATTAGTGCTTGTGATTGTGCAAATGAGTGTGTTTGGGTTTTTCTCGATGGTTTGGCGTTTGTACGCCGACGTCGAGGGTTTTTGGGTTGATTTGTGAAAGCAACCATAGGTTTTGACCTATGGTGGGATTCGTGTGTCATTTTGGTCATGAGTCGGATTTTAATGCGATACGGTGCATTATGATATGTAGGTATCCCCTGTGGACTTAGAGACGACAAGCAAGCGCATGGCGACGTCGGCACCGGCGAGCGAGGACCAGGTGAGTAAATTTATATCTACGGGGAGAAGTCGGGTGGATGGCGTATAGCACCCCCGTAGTTCGTGGTGATGTATACGAATACGTATACACACATGTATTGATTATATATATTGTTTGATGTCATTGACTACATAGATGGATTTTAGGTGTGATTGGATTAGTTTAGTGTTACGACACCCTAGAGTAGTGGTTGCACCACACATACACATACACCTATACTTGCATACATTCTTCTTTCATATGTGCATACATGGGATTATATTTATGTGTTCACATGGGTATGGGACTATGTGTTCACATACTGGATTTGAGGATAGTAATTGGGATTTGAGGTGAGTCGATGAGATGTGATTTGAGATCATAAGATCGGTGATATGGAAAAATTCGTATTTGAGATACGTCATGATGTCATAGCGGATTTTAGACGACGTTACCATATGAATAGTGATATAAATAAAATGGTCGACATGTGATCGTGATATGAGATATGATATGCTAGGATATTGATACTAGGCTGTATTGGGCGATGTATACCCCTTGATGATGATATATGCTGATGATATCGGTTTGTTCGAGACTGTCGATCAGTAGTCAGATCATGATTATATTGATGATAATAATATTGTACTAGACATAGATCAGTACCCGGATTATGATCTTGATAATCGTGTACTTACAAGAACAACTGAGAAAACTGAGCATAACCGGACAACAAACACCCAAATGGAGTCACACCCTGTCTAAACCTGGGTAGACACCACAACGAAATTCATGGAGATCTGCTCACATTCCCACTTCGGAATGGTTAAAGGTTGCGACTCTCCAGCCGGTCTCAAATGCTCAAACTTAGCTCACAACAAGACAGACACCTCGAAACGAAATCCAAAACTTCACTCTTCATCCCTGCCTACCCGTAACTATCTCACAAGTCACGTTACATTGTGGTGGACTTGAATGAACACAGAAAGCTGACTGATGTGCCTACTCTAGGACCTCGCATCTCTACCTATCAGTATCAGGTACACACCAACGAGTCCGGAATGTAGCACACCCTAGTCACCAATCAAGGACTCCGAATCTTTACCCTGCCAAACATGCTCAAGTATTATAGACAACGAGCATCGGTGGGCCGTGCCTCACGAAAACGATTAAGTAAAAGTGGACGTGCGCGGACATGAGCAAGCTATTTCCCCCTTTAGAAGAGGCGAACCTAGCTACTCCATAATCACACAAGAACTGTAAATCTGTAGAAGACTGTCTCAAAAATGCACACAGCTGGGACAAGCTAACCCCAGGCCTACGACTCAAAGCATCAGCTACCACAGTCGCCTTGCCACGGTTAACGAGGATCTCACAAACACAATCCTCCACAAGCTCCATCCAACGGCGCTGTCTCAATAATCAAAACACGCTGCAGGAAGATGTACATTAAGCTCTGGTGGTCCGTGAAAATCTGACACGACTCTCCGAACAAGTAGTGTCTCCAAATCTTCAACGCACGACCACCGCGGCCATCTCCAGATCATGAGTGGGATATCCCGCCCGTACTTCCTCCAACTGTCGGGAAGCAAAAGCGATAACTCTATAGTGCCACATCAACACAAAATAGAGCCCCACTCGCGAAATATCACAGTAAACAACAAAGTCGCCCGAACCAGAAAACAAAGAAAGAACTGGTGATGTTGTCAACCGAGTCTTCAACTGCTGAAAACTCCGCACGCATGCCTCAGACCAAAGAAAAGGAACTTCCTTTCCGGTCAGTTCAGTCAACGATGCGGCGATACACTAACAATCCTGCACGAAACGGCAGTAAAAACCTGCTAATCCCAAAGATCTGCGGACCTCTGTCCCGTATACAAGTCTGGGCCAAAACTGTACGACCTCGATCTTCCTCGGGCCCATATGAAAACCGTCTCCCGTAACTACAAGACCTAGGAGTCAACACAATCAAGCCTGAAGGAACACTCCGAGAATTTAGCAAACCGCTGGAGCTCTCCCAATGTCTGCAAAGCAAATTCTCAAGTGTTGTTCCTGTTCCTCACGACCCTTAGAAAAGACCAGAATGTCATCAATAACACAACAATCAATTGGTCGAGGAACGGCCTGAAGAAATCTGGTTCATCACATCCACGAATGTTGCTAGGGCATTGTTGAGTCCAACGACACCACCAAAACACATACTGCCCATAGCACGCACAAAAGCAGTCTTCGTAATGACATCACTCCGAACCCGCAACCAATGATGACCTGATCCCAAACAAACTTAGAAAATGTCTCACAGTCTGGAGCAAGTCGAACAAATCGTCAATGCGAGGTAAATGATACCTATCCGCACCGTAACTCGGTTCAATTGATGATCCATCAACACACAACCTCAACTGCCGTCATTCTCCTTGACGAATAGAATAGGAGCTCCCCAAAGCGAAACATTCAGACACGCATGCCCCAACTACAAGCAACTCTTCAGCTGATTCTTAAGCTCCCTAAGCTCTGCCGGCTCATCTAGAACAACATCGGAAAACTCTCGTACGATAGGAACCCGGTCCAACTAACCCACTGTGGCTCCGGTATCACGAATGAAAGCCAAGAATCCTCGTAATCCTCTCATCAAAAGCTGACTAGCGAAAAAGGCTGAATTCAAGCTGTGATTGGCGGCACCACTGTCCCCCTGAATAAGAATTGACTCGCCGAGAAAACAAAACCTGACTGTTTTCTCGCGGCAGTCCACAGACGCCTAGCATGTAGCTAACCAGTCCGTGCCTAGGAGAACGTCAAATCCAACATCTCTAGAACGATCAAAACGATGGAGGAAACTCTATCTCCTATCCGATTGGCACACAACTGAAATACGTGTCGCGCAACAAAAGAATTGCTGACAGAAATAAACATAAAAAACGTCTAATCTAGCTAACACGACTCTCGGCCCAACCACGGCACAAAGTGTGTAAAACAAACGAGTGCATCAAAAGAGCATATGAATTAAGAATACCTGAAAACTCTGGATTGGACGTCCGCGCGTCCCGATGAGTAGAAGCAAACTCTTGCCCCCTACCCGCAACTGGCTGAACTCCTCCTCTGCCAACCTGTCCCCTCTGAGCGAACCTTTCGCGACCATGACCTCTCCGAACACGAGTCTGACATGGTGCTAAGGAACAATTCCTGATGAGGTGATGAAGTCTCCCGCACCAGAAACATCCACGCGATGACGGCTGACCCTCCAGGGGATTAAAGCTGAACAACTGTCCTCATCCTAAGCCTCTGCTGCTCCCATGACGGTCAAGAAATATGTCACGGCGACTGAACCTCTGTCTCTAGGCTGGTACACCTGCACGAACCCTTCTCTGCTCCGGAACTCCCAAAGTCTCTGGAAGTCGTGCCTCGTCAACTAGGGCTGCATCCACTGGTGCTATTTAAGTGACGGAATGCTGTGTACTAACCGCAAGGAACAACTGGGTAACAGGGGTGGCAACCTCCAGCCGCTGCTCTTTACTGGCCTCAACCAACGACCTCATCATCTGGCGCAAGTCCTGCATCTCTGCACAAGCCTAGCGATACGATCTATCGAAGGCAGATCTATCTGCTCCTGTATAACGAGCGTGCCATCCTGGTCAGTCCTCATCCCACCCGAGTCAACACTGACCTCGGCCCTCGCTGCATCACTCTGAGTCCCCATAGTCATCGGCGGCAAAGGCTATAATAAGAGATAGGATTCGATAAGAACACGAAAATCGAATCACAAGGATAAGTATCATCAAGGAAGGAATTTCAAGCAATTAGTACTTAGGTCACTTTAGGCGGAGTACCGTGTCGTGAGTATGCCGCGGACACACACACACTAAATTACTCTGCTTAAGCTACCTACTCCATCATACCAAGGTTATCCTACACTCCGAAAGGTAAAACCTAGCGCTCTGATACCAACATTGTCACGACCCGAAATCGGCACGTGACGGCCCTTAAACTACGCAACGTCTACAGGCGTAACACAATTTAAGTAAGACGAAAACCCAGAAATCTAGACCATCAAAAGAAGTAAGTGATAATAGCATTTTTAAAACCTTTGAAATCCTAACCCAAATTCTTTAAACTCCAACTTTATTTCCTTTAAAATTTTGGCAGCACCTCCATTGTAAAAACTAACTCCAAAAATGGGTACAACAAGGATATAACTAAAGCATCCCCAAACGGGAGCAAATACACGCCCAAAGGTGGAAAACAACCACCACAACAGATATTTGACGCCGTAGCGAAGAAATAAAAGACGATATAATGAAACCGCATAAAAGACCTCCAAGTCACAAAATAATATACAATATCGTCCTCACATCAAGTATCTAAGTCATACACATGAAAGTGGTAGATGGAGAGTACAGGATATAACGAATATACATTAAGCAACATCGGATAGCCGCAAAACCCACTTATAGCAAAACTGCACGCAGTCAACCGAAACGGTATCCACCGCAAAAGATGATACGAAAGATGAAAAGCCTGCCGTGACTGCCCTGAGGGACTACCTACAAAGCACTGTGGCACAACGAGGGTGAGTTGCCAACTCGTGAATAGCAAATAACATATGCAGGTAATAGCAAGTATGCACGTACAACGCAAATCTAACAAATGCAAGCTAATAGCAATAAATGGTCATATGCATGCAACCGTTATGAAAGATACTCTAGCAGGTACAACTAATACATGAAGCAATAATATGACAATATGTATATGCAACAGTCATGTAAGGTACTCTATCAGGTACTGCTAATACATGAACAATAAATGGCAATATGTATGCAACAATCATATAAGGTACTCTATCAGGTACTACTAATACATGAATCAATAAGCGGCAATATGTATGCAACAATCATGTAAGGTACTCTATCAGGTACAACTAATACATGAAGCAATAATATGACCATATGTATGCAACAATCATATAAGGTACTCTATCAGGTACTACTAATACATGAAGCAATGCATAAAGAGTAAATGCGGAGTATGGGATAAAACATGTCATCCCTACAAAATCCTGACCTCGTGGTAGGACCAAAGTCCAACAAGACAATCCAAATCCCAATTTTCTCAAATCAGCCCCCAAATTGGCTCTCATATCATGTAAGTCTTATATATCCTGAGTGCCTAATATCAAGTAAATCTCATATATCCTGAGTATTCAATATCGAGTCAATCTCATATATCCTGTATCCAATATCAAGTGAATCTCATAAATCCTGTATAAATTAGATCAAGTGAATCTCATATATCCTGAATATAAATTAGATATGTATACATATATATATTAGCGTCCCATTCCACTAATATATATATATATATATATATATGTGTGTGTGTGTGTGTGTGTGCGCATATATAACAGCATCTCATTCCACTGTTATATACTTGGGAGTAAAAATATCATGAAACCAAGTGTCAAGTATCGACACATAAATACTGATCTATCAGGTGCTGTTACCACGACTGGCCCCTGATAGTTACGTTTCATACGCTATCCCGAGAACCCGAGTGCCTAGCTTCGATCCTCGCCTTTCGACGAATCCATACGTACATGACTCCTGTCGGTATCTCCACGACAACCGCCGGTATCTCCACGACAACCGCCGAGTCATAAGTACTGTCATCGGTAGGTATGGTTGCCCTGTCAGGCTCATCGGCATGGTACATCGACATACCTTTCTTGCCCCGGGGTACCACCGGGCCCCACCATATACCCTCACACGGCCCACGACACCTCCTCGCATGGGGTAAATATATCAGAACCGATAAATCTTATGGTGGCTGCTGAAATATCATATCAAGAGAAATCGGGTTGTTCAAATAATGCTTAATTTCATGAAACTACCACGATCCTCAAATCTAGAAAAGATCATGAAAAATCCATATCTCAATGCGAAAATCCATGAATATAATATATGCAACATAAAACTGTAATGTGAGCATATAAAGGAAAAGCCGCTAATTAACTGCAACAAGTTAATATATATATCAAGCGGTTCCTAATTTCTCCAAGTCTATATAACATCAAATAAAGGTAAACATGTAGCTATAACCAGATATATGTGTAAACATGTAAGTATAGCAAGGTATATGTATCTACCTATCAGTAATGATGTAATATACCCTCCAGGTATAAGTGTAAGTATGTATGCAAGATGTACATGTAGCTATGTCTCATATGTGGGTATACCTATCACTAATGGTACAATACCATAAAGGTATACAGGTAACTATCATGTAAGCATGTCAAGGCATATGTGTAAGCATGTAGGTATACATGTATGCTATATGTCATATGAATAAAGGAATATGAATCAATGTCTCAATGTCCCTAAACAATACAATATCACATATGTATAGGTGTTGTGTGTGTCATGGCAATTATTGACGGTGTGAGTGGCATACAATCAGTGCTCGTGCAACATGAGCCGTCAATAATAGTGCAGTGTCCTAAGGGTACAAGTCCAAGCACAACAAGTAAATAATCATTGTGGTGTATGCGCAAACTCTATATATGCAATAGAATATGCGACTAATATCATGTCATCTCTAGCCCAGACGCATAACGCCATGCGGGCGATTCCCCTGTAGATGTTTCACCAACCATCCTGGCTAAGTAAAGCCAACAACTCGCTTTCCCTTCTTCGCAGCGCCCGAAGTCCCCACCTGCGATCTTCAAACATAAAACAATATAAAAAGTATATATATATATTAGCAAACGACCAATAACACGTACAAACTACGTTTGACTGACGCAACAACTCAAAACATACTCTCAAGTGTTCGTATTGTGGCTAACGTGCGTAGCGACGCTACGAAACAAATCCAAGAACAAAATCACACAAAGCGCACGAACCGTGTCGTATAACGTATCGCGCGTAAACGTAACACAAGAAAATAGCTATGTGATCCCAGATTTTGCATACAGAGAAAACCCAAAAATCAAACACGACCAAACATACTTAAACCACTGCAGACACCTACACACAAAAACCCACACCCTAACTCTACCGAAAAACTGATGTCGCCGGATTTCCCTGCTGAGTCGCCGGCCATGGTCCGAGCAAGGGGTTCATGCTTGAGGTGAAGGCTCAGGGTCTCTGGTACAATACAACTACATTGTTTGGTTTTCTAGTATACTCTCGGGGTCACAGAAGATCACAGATATCACAAACGACACTAAAAATACTATATTTGCACGAAACATAACTTTAAACATTCAAAACTATAACTACAAGACTACACAACACAATAACAATATAAAGAACAGATAGAGATCATTAGCTACTCCCACAAGCTCAAAAATCCTAGCTTTCCTAGCTCCAAGGCATCCAAGAGGCAAAACTAGTCCAAAGATATGATTTTTGTGAGTTTTTGTGAAGATTGTGATGGTTTTGTGAAGGGATGGCCAAGTGTTCAGTTTGAGGTGAAGAGAGATGAAATTAAGTGAGAATGAGAAGGAAATAGAGTGAGAATGAGAGTGTGTGAAGATAGAGAGAGAGAGAGGTGAGGATAAGGGATGAGAGCACCTTGCATTAACTCACCCTTAATGCAAGCATGACTCTTCTCAATGAGTCACTTGCCACCTTCCTGCAAACAAAACAAGCAAAGGAAATATCTCCCTTCTTACAACAAATATCAAGAGGTTTAGGTTAAGGATTAGATTAGGTTAAGTTGTCATGGTCACTAATCTAGATTAACACAAAACAAAGCCTCACATAAACATGCACATGTGTGTGCATGCCATAACAAACAAAAATAAATTATTAATTAAATGTTATAAAATGTGAGGAACCCAAATTGGTAAACTTTTTACCAAAAACCCGCAATACCGTATAAACCAACACTAATCGAAATCTAAGGCATTACATATACACATCTATAATAACACATAAGTATATAGCTATAACACATTGTACACTGTACTACGAAATTGCAGGGGTGCTATACGCCATCCACCCGACTTCCCCCGTAGATTTTTATCTACTCACCTTGATCCTCGCTTGTCGAAGTCGATAACGCCATCCTCTTCTTCATCATCCGAAGTCCACGTGAGGGTAGCTACATATCACACATAGTATCGTAAACCGAAATCGCACACGATAACCAAAACGGCATACGAATTGCACATAGGTTAGAACCTATGGTCTACACATGCAAGAAAGGCAAAACAAATTCTCGATGTCGATGTAAAAATGTCAAACCATCGAGTTAAAACACAAATACCCAAGTTCAACGTAACAGAATCCGCAAAACCGAAATCAGAAACAATGTAAAACACTTCCAGATTTTACCCTAGGTCAAATTAGCTAATTTTGCACATAGGGTAGGTCTAATTTACTGGAAATGGAGCCACAGAACAAGCACGAGGCCAAACCACCCTAACCTGGCCGCAATTTGTAGCCAGAACTAATAAATCTCCGGCTATGGGTTGGGTCTCGGGTCTCGGGTCTTGGGTAATGCTTCTAGGATACCTGCTTGTATCACTGTATTTACTAAATAATTTCTAGGGTCACAGGGTGTTAGCAGATCTCCAATAACACCTCAAATTTCCATAAATTCCCGATATCAGGGATTCTAAAGTTCATGGTTTAGGGTCTTGCCTCTGGTTTTGTCCATAATTATAACACTAAAGGGGTTGTATGGCCTCTACTAACCTCAATTTACCCTTCACAACTCATAAAATCCCCTAACCTCTTCTAGGAATTTTCCACGTTCACAAAACTACATAATATGGATTCTAAACTAGTATGGGTGCTAAAGTAAATGCAATACTACTCTAATGGTGCAAGAATTATCTCATTTGGCAACAAGAATTTTTTTGAGTTGCCCCAAGTCTTCAAAATCTAATTTTTCTTGGTCTAAAATGCTTGTAGTGAGCTTGTGCATGATTTTAGTGAAAGGAAGATGAAGTTTTAATGTGGGGTTGAGGGTGTTTTGAGGAGGTAGAGGAGGGAGGAGATGGAGGGCAGCCATGGTGAAAGAGGAGAGGAAAATGGTGAAGAAAAATGAAGGGGAAAACAAATGGGAGACAAGTCAGGGCCCATCACCTCTCTCTCTCTCTCTTGCTCATACTCTATTGTTTACTCTTTTCCTTTTTCTTTTCTTTTCTTTTCTTTTCTTCTCATTAAAAACCCAAACCATGCTTGATAATAAGGAAAAGCCATGGTAGAAAATGCAAAAAATGTAATATGACATGGTGCATGTCATGTGCACAAAACATCATCAATGTGTGATTAGTGAAATCAAATCGAGTTTAGCAATAAAGTTGTATATAATTAATTATAAAATTTATAATTTGCCTAAATCATATAAATCCCTCCAAAAATCACCATTTAATTTAATTTCCCAATATTTTCCAATTTATCGGTATTTAATTATACCGCATTATTAAAATATTCATAATATTTATTATTAAATTATAAAAATTCCCAAAAAATAATATTTTATTTTTCTGAAATGTTACAATCTTCCCCACTTAAAGAAATTCGGTCCACAAATTTAAATTTAAACCCCACAAATACTAAACATTTCAGTAAAATGGTCAAGTCGTCGGGGCTCTGAAATCTTAAATATATAAAACACATTGTAGCGCAATACATGCGCATGAAAAACGAGTATATAAACCAAAATCAAAACTCCGTCAAGCATCCCGCTATCATCAGAGTTATGAGGAAGACATCAATGTCAAAGCCCAATACGGAAACCAATAACATATACATCAAAACTATAACATGTACGTAGTATGCGTCGGTGTAAACTTGTCAAAACATCTGAAAGAAATGCATGCCAAATCTTTTTCAAATCTTTGTGCAATGCGCGTATCATAGCACAGTAGCAGGCGTTTAGTGTAAGAAAATAACTACACACACACACACACACTTGTTTAACATACACGTCCCGCCGTTTTGAAAACAATTTAGAAGGGTTTCCTTGTAAAAATTTTCGTGTCATCTCGGACACGTAGGTAAATACTGAGACTATAGCTCCATTTTGGAAATCCCTTCGATAACTATCGATACATTCAAAACAATATATGCAGGTACTATCCTCGGACTAGTCATGCTCAGCTACTATACCATATTGTAAGTATCATAAAATATACTGCTCCAAAGGAAATCAATTCCAAAATGTGTATATGAATGCCACGTGCATCTGGTGCGCACGAAAATCGAAATCCATGAATATGCCATACATGTGCACAAAACAAACTCCATATGCAACGGGTATGCACGAAACACCTGTCAAAGGCAACGGGTGTGCCTGACAGCAATATCAGATGCAACTGATATGCACGAAGAATCCCAATTTAGTGCATCTGGTGTGCACCAAAATCGCATCAAGCACCCAAGCATGCGCAAGAATCCAAATCAAGCGCATAAGGTGTACGAAAACAAATATCGAGTATCACAATCGAAATCGACGGTATACAACACATCTCAATCCAAATCAGGTATACCGTGGTATATAATCTCACAATCATGTGCATCAGCGTGCACAAAATCGAATCAAAATACTAAAGGTGCATGAAAACTATGCCGAAAGTATAAGTCGAATCACATGCATACTATAGGCATGAAATCAAAATCAACATCTCGAATGATATCAAATTGATGTCAAGTGCAACTGTGGTGCAAAAAATCTCAAGCATGCAAATAAATCACCTAAAATACCAAAATCAAAGATGACGGAAATAGACCCGCTCTAGCACATCCTTTAAAGATCTCTGGCCAACTGTCATGATCACTCATAACATGTCTCGTCGACGATGCCGAACTTTGGCCTACTGGGTGTGCGTAATATGACCGATCCTGGGTCCAAGTCTTCTCGTATAGTATTCCAGAAAGGTTCTGTCGAGGTCTTTCCTAAATCTCATTTCTGCTGAACTGCCCGGAAGTCATCATCCTTTACTAAATCTATTTCTTGTTCCGGAACGGCTGCATACTCATCGCGACTCCTTCTGGAAGATATATCCATATACAACGGCTCTGCATGCGTATCACATCTCTGATGTCAGCGGAGTGAAACGTCATCTCATCAAGATCTCGTACGAACCTCTTGCTTAACTTTTCTCTAATGTCGACTGATTCGAACTCGTCTCTTCGTGGCTACATGGATTGCACTCCAACGGCTATACTCGTCACTGGAGTCTCCCAAGCAATGTATCCCATCACATGACATCCGAATGACGTCGAACCTTTCGATCGATTCGTCAAAATTCCATAATCCCCCAAGAACTCAACTCTCGAGTACAGTTTAATAATATTCAGTATATGCTACAGTACCCGTGGACCAGCCGTAGACGGGCAAACCCAAGCCTCATTAATGGCACCGCGGAACTGCCGCAAACCCTAAGGTTTCAAAGTGTCCTCATGGTCATTATATCGAGTTAGGGTTTCATTCTTCTAGAGGGTCCATAGAATTACTTGCATGTTTTTCCGAATACTTTAAACTTGGAAAAATGGGTTTCTGACATTCGATCGTTTTCTTTCGACTCCCAACGTACCTGCGTGAATTCTTCTCTAGCTGGAATCAATCAATCTGATGACCTCGTATCGGGGTAGGCAACGAATCACATGTCCTAGTCATTCCACCTTGGGTGACCAGCGATATTCTATCATATCTCTAAGTACAACTCGTGCGCCATTGGCTTCAAACATCTGGGCGACATCTCGTCAGTCGTAGCAACAACTGAATCATTCGTCCGCACACTGAATAGTGCCTCAATCATCAAGAATAATCGATGCATTGACGGTCATCACATTCTGGCTGGCCTCTATCAGTGGCCTAATCCTCTGGTGCTGATCTGTACGTTCGAGAAATTTTGTAAAAGCAATCCATCAAACGCTCATGGTGCGAAAACACAATAGGATGATACATCTATGGAATCGTGTGTCCCTGGAATCACGCCCTGGTCAGTCCTCATCCGTGACGAGCTCGTGCTGACCGCAACTCTAGCCGTAGCTCTCTCTGCCCGTGTAATCATGGCAGCAAAAAAATAAACTGATAACGATGAGGATAGATCATAGGAATGAATATAATACTGTGCAAGGAAATGTACATCCTAAGGCTTCTTAAGCGAAGTAGCGTATCATAAGTATGTCGCGGAACATACACATGGTACGTCACTCTCCTTAAGTCACCTACTCCATCAACCAAGATCAACCTACGCGACGAAAGTTCGGGTCTAATACCACCTCGACTAAGTCTAAGTTCCGTAAGGTCAAGCCTAGGTTCCGAATATATACAAACGTCCTGCTCCGCATAGTCAAACATCGACTCGAACCAAGGTTAACCTAGCGCTCTGATACCAACTTTGTCACGCCCCGAAATGGCACGTGACTGGCACTTGAATCATATGAAGTCTATAGGACCCCATCTAATTCAAGCCAAAAATCCCAGAAATCTAAACCATTTTAAAGAAGAAGTGTAGAAAACTTATTTTAAAACAGGTGGTTTTAATAACATAAGCCGAAGTATGCATTTTTAAAATCTCAAGTCTTTTCTAAAAATTTCGGCAGAGATTCCTTTGTAAATACTGGCCCCAAAAGAGTACAACACATATAATATGTATAAAGTCATCCCCAAGCAGGAGCTAGCTCTTTGCCAATTGGCGGTCACAACCACGCAGCAATATAATATACAACGCCGAAGGGCAAGGATCAAAACTCAAAAGAAAACCCAAAATCATCAAGAAAACCATAATAATATAATGCGCGGCTCTAAGGTCGAAAGAATATACACCGGTCCTCTATGTCTAAAAATAATACAAGTCTGGTTGATGGAGTTTCTAGATACGACTGAATATAAATAAAATACAATGGTGGTCACAATTCAAGTGAACCCACCTACCAAAGCAATCACCCGAAAAGGAGTAGTGTGCCAGCAAAGCCGCAACGAAACCTGTACGACAAAATCTGCAAGAAACTGTGGCACAACGAGGGTGAGTTGCCAACTCGTGAGTAGAAAACATCACCGAGCAGAAATCGTATGCATGACTCAATCCTAGGTCATACGATCATAAAATATCCTCAAAATGATATAGCCTGAAGCATCTAAGAAAATGGCATGGGTAAACATCTATACATAAGTGTAATACCAAGTGCTCGTGTCAGTGCCTCAAGTAGCAACATATCATATATAAGATGTATGAATGCATGAAAACAGAATACATCTAAATGAGAAAACTGTTTTCTATATATAGTGAGATTTTTGTATATATATAAATCGAGGTATTATCAATAAAATCAACATAGAATCAGTGTCAAGCATCGACACAAAACATATATCCCAATATCTCAATATCTCAGGCTCCGGCAATTCGGACTGGCCTGTATCTTCGAATCTCAATATCTAGGGCTCCGGCAACCCGGACTGGCCCATAACATCAAATCTCAAAACCTCAGGCTCCGGCAATCCAGACCGGCCTATACTCCGATCGGTATCCTCCGGATATCCGTCGAGTCATAATAAAATCACCGGTCGGTAGTGCTCCCCTGCTAGGCTCAACGCCATCATCTGCGACCATCTTGCCTTAAGGTACCGCACCGGGTGCATCATACCCCCACAGACGGTTCCTCCTCCTCCACGAATCGGGTGTATGATATCGCTCAAGAGCCGACAAAACTCATGGTGGGCATATCTCAAATCATATCATGAGAAAACCACACTTTTTATCTTTTAAAATAAAATGAGTTTATAAAATCTTACGGTTTCTCCAAATTCATAAATCACACGGAAAATTCGAATCCCATAATCCAAAGTCAATAAACAGTGAACACTGACATAAAACCTCATAATATTGCAAGACAAATGAAAATACATATGCATGAGATATCACAGTAATAAATGCAATGTCTAAATATCATATAAAGCAAGCTCACTAGTATCATGTCGAAACTATCAACTAACATTTTATACTAATGAAGTAGTATTTTCTAATGTGTAGTGAATGAACATTACCGATGATGATGTGTGAGCCGAAAAGCAGGTGTACGTGGAGCATACGCATCATCGGTAAAGGTGCTGGTGTCCTGACAGCATGGGTTTCATGATAATTACGAAAACACAAATAAGCATGCAATGCGATGCGAACAATAAGAATATGCGGAAAATGAATGTTAAACGCAGCAAAAAAGAATATACATTTACATAATCGAGTCATACTGTTTTGGCATTTGAATATAACACGAATCGTGGTGTTTAGAAAAAAAATAGGGCTACAGTGTTTTTAAGAAAAGGTACGTCCTTTGAAATATCCGTAGTATCACTTGGCATGTCTTTAAAATACTCATGATTCGTTAGTTTTGGAAATAGGTATGACTCGAGCCCAGTCTAACATTTACTAAGTACAGTACATGTCTAAACTAACAGACTAGTCGAAAAGGGTAAGGAAAACCACCTGAGTCTGAGTCGATATATATATATATATATATATATATATATATATATATATTTGTCAGTGATCTCGCCTCAATAGTATCGCGTATGATACAATATATAATATGACATTCTCGAGCAAAGAGTGCAGATCTATCATCAAAATTATATCTCGTACGGTAAATCCATCGTACGGCCCAAATCTGGGTACAGGTCAAATATCTCATTTATCTCATCATATATCTGGTATCCTTATCATCATATCATGAACTGGGATACTGACCTAAAGTCTAGTACATTCTGATACCGTCAACATATATATGTGTGTGTGTGTGTGTGTGTGTATGAAAACACAACGCCTAAGGACCCGCTATAACATCATGTCGTGTCTCATAATACGAACCAAATCACATCACCGATCTCATGGCATCACGCCCAATCTCATCGACTCATCTCTAAGTACCATATACTATCCTCATTATCCATGTATATGTATACCTATATATATATACACATACTCTCATACATATATGTATATGTATATATATATATATATACATATCCCCATATACGCACAAGTAAGCAAATGTATGTGTGTGTGTGCGCGTGTGTGTAACAACTATTCTAGGGTTTCGCGACTAACACTAAACTATAGCATTAACTTCAAAATACGCTAACACAAACCCAAAGTCACCTAAAGCATTTCTAGCTACGTATACACATCTATAATAACATATAAGTATATAGATATAACACATTGTACACTGTACTACGAAACTGCGGGGGTGCTATACGCCATCCACCCGACTTCCCCCGTAGATATATATCTACTCACCTTGATCCTCGCTTGTCGAAGTCGTTGCCGCCATCTTCTTCTTCATCATCCGAAGTCCACGTGGGGGGTAGCTACATATCACACATAGTATCGTAAACCGAAATCGCACATGAAAACCAAAACTGCATACGAATTGCACATAGGTTAGAACCTATGGTCGCAAGAAAGGAAAAACAAATTCTCGATGTCGATATACAAACGTCAAACCATCGACTTAAAACACAAATACCCAAGTTCAAGTTAACAGAATCCGTAAAACCGAAATCAGAAACAATGTAAAACACTTCCAAATTTTACCCTAGGTCAAATTAGCCAATTTTGCATATGGGGTAGGTCTAATTTACTGGAAATAGAGCCACAGAACAAGCGCGAGGCAAAACAATCCTAACCTGGCCGCAATTTGCGGCCAGAACTAATAAATCTGGGGCCATGGGTTGGGTTTTGGCTCTCGGGTCTTGGGTAATGCTTCTAGGATGCCTGCTTATATCACTGTATTTGCTAAATAATTTCTAGGGTCCCAGGGTGTTAGCAGATCTCCAATAACACCTCAAATTTCCAAAAATTCCCGATATCGGGGATTCTAAAGTTCATGGTTTAGGGTCTAGCCTCTGGTTTTGTCCATAATTATAACACTAAAGGGCTTGTATGGCCTCTACTAACCTCAATTTACCCTTCACAACTCATAAAATCCGCTAGCCTTTTCTAAGAATTTTCCACGTTCACAAAACTACACAATATGGATTCTAAACTAGTATGGGTGCTAAAGTAAATGCATTACTACTCTAATGGTGCAAGAATTACCTCATTTGGTAACTCAAGAATTTTCTTGAGTTTCCCCAAGTCTTCAAAATCCAATTTTTCTTGGTCCAAAATGCTTGTAGTGAGCTTGTGCATGATTTTAGTGAATAGAAGATGAAGTTTTAATGCGAGGTTAAGGGTGTTTTGAGGAGGTAGAGGAGGGAGGAGATGGTGGGCAGCCATGGTGAAAGAGGAGAGGAAAATGGTGATGTAAAATGAGGGGGAAAACAAATGGGAGACAAGTCAAGACCCCTCACCTCTCTCTCTCTCTCTCTCTCTCTCTCTCTCGCCCATACTCTATTGTTTACTCTTTTCCTTTTTCTTTTCTTTTCTTTTCTTTTCTTCTCATTAAAAACCCAAACCATGATTGAAAATAAGGAAAAGCCATGGTAGAAAATGCAAAAAATGTAATATGACATGGTGCATGTCATGCGCACAAAACATCATCAATGTGTGATTAGTGAAATCTAATCGAGTTTAGCAATAAACTTGCATATAATTAATTATAAAAATTATAATTTGCCTAAATAACGTAAATTCCTCTAAAAATCACCATTTAATTTAATCTCCCAATATTTTCCAATTTATCGGTATTTAATTATACCGCATTATTAAAATATTTATAATATTTATTATTAAATTATGAAAATTCCCAAAAAATAATATTTTATTTTTCTGAAATGTTACATATGCGAGGGTATATCTTCTACCTAACTGAGGAGAAAAAGGTGTTTTGTTTCACAGCTTGCCACCTTTTTAGAAAAGGAATTTCTTATGAAGAAATTAGTGATCATGAGGTAGAACTGGAAGGAGTTCCAGCTAGACAAACTAGCAGCTGATGATTTGGAAAAACCAAAGGATTCAATAGTCTCCAACGAACCTCAGCTTCTCCGCGAATCTGGTAGGGTTTCTCCTCCACTTGAGAGATACTACGGTCTTCTCGGTGACAGTGGGAGCGAGGATTGCATAATGGTAGATGATGGCCCAACTAGGTTCAAGTAGGCCATCACGAGTGGGGACACTGTGAAAAAGATGGATGCTATGCGATCAAAGATGGAATCCATGTACACCAATAAAGTATGACTTTGCATGTTGCACCTGAAGGGGTAAAACCCATCGGAAGCAACTGGATCTTGAGAAGATTCAGGATATAGATGGAAAAGGTGAGACTTTCAAAACTATGCTTAAATCCATCAGGATCAATACAAGCATCGCGGAGTTGGAACATCTGTTTTCATGTGACGGTCAAAGAGTTTGACTTCATCAAAAAGGTAGATGAACCTTATATATACAAGAAGGTTGTAGAGAGTAAGGTTGTCTTCCACGTATTGTACGTAGATGACATACTTTTGATAGGAAATGGTTTCCTATGCTACACTCGGTCAAGCTCCTCTTATCACGAGGATTCTCAATAGAAGATTTGGATGATACCTACTACATCTTGTAGATTATGATCTATGGTGATAGATCTAAGTGGATGTTGGGAGTTTCCCAAATCCAGGTACATTAACACCATACTAAAGGGGTTTAGTATGGAAGATTCTAAGCATGGTGGTTCGCCCACTTACTCATGGATCACTCTCTCCAAAAGAAGTCACCCGAGACTGATTTGAAGAGAGATCATG
This sequence comes from Agapanthus africanus, assembly GCA_030015575.1. Taxonomy (NCBI): domain Eukaryota; kingdom Viridiplantae; phylum Streptophyta; class Magnoliopsida; order Asparagales; family Amaryllidaceae; genus Agapanthus; species Agapanthus africanus. The sequence continues at coordinate 126,560,224 of JASDDO010000016.1, read as the reverse complement.
TGTAAGGGATACCCTATGCTTCGGCAGTAGGCTCTATCATGTATGCGATATTATGTACCAGACCAGATGTAGCTAGCCTACTAGGTGTAGTGATTAGGAATCAATCGGATCTTGGAAGAATCACTGGAAAGCTGTGGAGGACATTCTTAAGTACTTGAAAAGCACTAAAAGAAAGTTCTTAGTTCCAGCTTCAAGAGTGATAAGTTCGACTGAGAGTCAGTCACACGCATTGTCTTTACCCTCAGTGCAGGGACGGTATGTTGGAAGAGTTCCATGCTAGATACCGTGACATAATAAAGGCTGAATACATTGCTACCAACGATGCTGCCAAAGTGGCTGTCTGGACATTTCTTCTTCATGAGATGAACATGGTTCCTACCATTGAGCGTCCAATAAGTGTTATTGAGACAACAATGGAGTTATAGCTTTATCCTAGCAACACCGGTCCCATCAGCATTCCAGAAATATTCTGAGGAAAGTATCACCTGATCAGTGAGATGGTTGATCTCCAAGGGATCGAGGTAAGAAGAGTAGACACGAATGATAACACAACGGATCCACTCACAAAGGCCTTACCCCTAGAGGGATTATTATGGTATGGTTGAGTATGGGATACTACAACCATTGCTATATTATTAGGTATTGGATACTACAACAGATGGCCTTAGTGCAAGTGGGAGATTGTTAGTTATATTTATGCCCTAGATGCCATTACTGTACATGCGATGTATATTGTAGTGGATGCTTGGACATATATAGGGAGGACTTTCTTGCTCGACATGATAGTATGCTATCTGATTGCACTTTATCTTAACATGTACACTTATTGTCTCTCTATTACATATTGATAAAGCCCTTAAGATTAGTACTTGACTATCAGGATTATGATGCAGATCATACTAGTGGGGACATAGGTAGTCGGTAAGTACGTCCTTCAAATGTTCCTAGTCATGGGAGTATCGAAACAGGGCATCGATACTCCAGAGTAGACTAGTGTATACGCTTCTTGACCCATGTGATGGGCGATGGATGATCCTATATCCATTGGTGTTTGACATAACAGAAGGTATACGGGTGTTCAGTGGAGACTGGGTACACTGAACGGACTCGCCGAGAACTCCTAGATGGTATTATACCTATCGTCAGATAGCAGTTCTCTGGTGATACTGGTACTGGTTAGTCTGTAGACCCGAGATCGTCATAGAGTCTTGTGTGATTCCCACTGTGCTTTGATTTCCACCATACCATGGTCAAGAGATCGTGCAAAAAGGTGGTTTTTAGGTACAGTCTCGAGTCACATGGAGGCAATGAGCAATAGGAGGGGTTTTTTCTCTCCCGGTATTGGGAGTTGATGTTGCTCTATGCTCGATTGGCCATAACAAGAAATCCCTGGCCAGGGTTGCTGAGATTTACTGGCAAGTGTTACCAGTAGTTTCTCGAACCGTTATGGACCTTATATCGGCATGACTTATCAGGCTACTGGGGTCTGATGTTATACCACCCCCAGACTGTGATATGCGACATATCAGACGAAGAGACCGGACTGTACGGTAGTGTTACTGATTGGAATCGCAGGAGTACAAGCAGGCTTGCTTGTTGATCTTCTGATCGCTCAATACACGGGTGGCCGTTTTGTTTAGCAGGCCGCTTGCAGCTTGTGGGTGTTTGATATGATCATCACCTACTGCCGGCGTATTGACGAGTCTTTAGAGTCCTACACAGAGGTTTCCTGGCTCAAGCGAAACGGAGTAGGAGCACATATGTGATATGTGCGGAACCGAGATTAATATTGTATGCGATACCGTATTCTATTCTCGCGATATGTGACATAGGTCGGTTATATGTGATATAGCTGGGTTATCAGATCAAGTGTTGATTCGATAAGTTGTTATATTTGATATTAGTCGGTTATATGTGATATAGCCGGATTATTAAATCAAGTGTTAATTTAATGATTTAATGTATAGTTATATATTTGATATATTAAGTTACATTAACTAATATTCATTCCCTTAATATTTCTTTTCTCACTTGATTTGTGCATGTGTATATATGTGATATATATAAGTGTACAAATTTTTGTGTCATGCTTGATGATACATGCAACTTTGGTGTGTGTATGATTTACACCTTGCTTGGTTTAATCCTAGGGTTTTTAATGGATTAAGTAATTCAAAAACTAAATGATTTTGTCAAGGCATGAAGCTTATAGAAGCTTGGATTGCCATTGACAAAGTCAACTTGTTTTGTTTTGCATAAGATATTTATAAACCCAACCATTATCCTAACCATGGTTAAATCTCTACAAAGGTTAACATATGATGTTAACTTACCTATGGTTACTATTCTCTACTTGATAATTTTCATGAGAGTTCTCTTCATCTCCTTCCTCCAAGCTTTCAAGCTTCAATGGAAATGATGGAAAAAGTGTGAGAAAATTATTTCTAAAATGAGCAAAATTCCTACTTCATCATCCTCTACTACTTGCCATTTAGTATAGGTTGTTTGCTTCACTAATTTCACAATTAGTGAAGAGCTAGCTTGGGTTAGTGTCTCCTCGACGTAGATCATCTTCGGCCTTGAAGACTTCGAGCAAGCTTGTTCCGTACATCTTGTTGAGCCTCTCAAGTGTCCGGGAGTTCATTGATCGCAGCGAAGGGACTACTATACAAAGCTATTGAAGTGAAGCACTGGTCTACAAAGGTTGTATTCCTTGTTCACTTTTTTGCAAAGTTGTTTGCATATGGATTCGTCGGATTTTCTAGTTTCGATTTTAGGGTTAGGGTTAGCTAGAATGGCAATTTTTAAAATATGGCATGGACGATGCCTCCCAAAAACTTGCTGACGTGCTAGGCAACCTTGCAGAGATCAACCATCTCCCTGATCTTATGATACTATCCTTAGAATATGTCTGGATCGCTGATGGGACCGGCGTTCCTAGGCCAAAGCCATAACTCCATTGCTGTCACAATAACAATTATTGAATGATCAATGGTAGGAACCATGTCTATCTTATGAACAAGAAATATCCGGACATCCACTTTGGTAGCATCGTTAGTAGCGATGTATTCATCCATTATCGTCTAGTATGCCACGGTATCTAGCTTGGAACTCTTCCAACATACCGTCCCTCCTCTGAGGGTAAAGACAAAGCCTGTGACTGACTTTCAGTCGACCTTATCACTCTGGAAGCCCGAATTAGTAAAGGACTCCCACTGGAGTTCACCGTTACCAAAAACCCTAAGAACATTTCTTTAGTGCTTCTCAAGTACTTAAGAATGTCCTACACAGCTATCCAGTGATTCTCCCAAGATCCGATTGATTCCTAATCACTACACCTAGTGAGTTAGCTATATCTGATCTGGTACATAACATCGCATACATGATAGAGCCTACTGCCGAAGCATAGGGTATCCCTTGCACGCGAGCTCTCTCCAAATCGGTCTCGGGAGATATCTTTTTTGAGAGAGCGATTCATTGAGTAAGTGGGTGAACCACCACGCTTAGAATCTTCCATACTAAACCCCTTTAGTATGGTGTTAATGTACCTCGATTAGGGATGCTCCCAACATCCACTTTGATCTATCACCATAGATTATAATCTACAAGATATAGTAGGTATCATCTAGATCTTCCATGGAGAATTCTCGTGATAAGAGGAGCTTGACCGAGTGTAGCATAGGAAACCATTTCCTATCAAGAGTATGTCATCTATGTACAATACGTGGAATATAACCTTACTCTCTACAACCTTCTTGTATATACAAGGTTCATCTACCTTTTTGACGAAGTAAAATACTTTGACTGCCACATTAAAACAAATGTTCCAACTCTGCGATGCATGCTTTAATCCTGATGGACTTAAGCATAGCTACTGGAGAAAAGGTTTCATCATAAACCACACCTGGTTATTGACCAAAACCTTTTACTACAAGTCTAGCTTTGAAAGTCTCAACTTTTCCATCTACACCAAGAATCTTTTCAAGATCCACTTGCTCCCGATAGGTTTTACCCCTTCAGGTGTAACATGCAATGTCATACTTTGTTGGTGTACATGGATTCCATCTTTGATCGCATAGCATCCAGCCTTTTCACAGAGTCCCCACTCGTAATAGCCTGCCTGAACCTGGTTGGGTCATCATCTACCATGATGCAATCCTCGCTCCTACATTCATCGAGAAAACCGTAGTATCTCTCAGGGGGAAGAGGAACCCTACCAGATTCGCGGAGAGGCTGAAGTTCGTCGAAGACTATTGAATCCTTTGGTTTCACAAAATCATCAACTGTTAGTCTGTCGAGCTGGAACTCCTTCCAGTTCTACCTCATGTCCACAAATTTTTTCATAAAAAATTCCTTTTCTAAAAGGGTAGCATGCTGAGAAACAAAACATCTTTTGCTCCTAAGTTTGGTAGAAGATATACCCACGCTAATGTTTGGGATATCCAACAAACTTATACAGAATTGACCTTGCCACAAGATTGTCCGGATTTTGCTTTTCAACATAGGCCAGACAACCCCATATCTTAACTCGTTTAAGATATGGTCTCTTTCCATACCATATCTTATATGGAATGGTAGACACTGATTTGGTTGGAACCCTATTCAATAGGTATGCAGCTTCTCAAGTGCATAACCCCAAAAGGAAACAGGAAACTCCGCAGTACTCATCAAAGAGCGCACCATATCTCATAGGGTGCGATACCTCCACCCCGATACACCATTGTGCTGTAGTGTACTCGAAGGAGTAAGCTGAGAGAGAATCCCATTCTCCTTTTAGAAAATCCAGGAACTCCATGCCCAAGTATTTGCCTCCTCGATCACATCGAAGAACTTTAATACTTCTACCCGTCTGGTTCTTAACTTCAAGCTTATATTCCTTGAATTTCTCAAAAGTTTTAGACTTTTGTTTCAACAGGAACACATGTCCGAATCTTGAGTGATGGTCAGTGAATATAATGAAGTACAATGAACCAAGCCTGGCATTTGTAGAAATAGGACCGTATACATCATCATGTATCCATTCCAGAGTTCAGTAACTCTATCTCTGTTTCCAGTTAAATGAAGAATTGTTCATTTTACCTTTGAGACAAGACTGGAAAGTATCATAAGATGAAAATTAAAACAGATTCTCATATTCATCCTTATGTAACTTAGCTGGTCGTGTCGCATAGATATGACCTATTCTACAATGCCACAAGAAGAATTCGTTCATTTCTGAACTACTCTTCTTGTGTGTGTTCTGGATACTTTGAACTGTGGTTTGGTTTAGAACGTATATGCTATTTCATAACGTACCTGATCCAATCAACTCTTGATTAAGGAAAATATTCACAACATCATCTTGCAATACAAAATTATATCCTTCTTTAACTTAATAAAGAAAACTGATGTAATGTTGTATATCAGGTTCTGCATGTAATAACATTTGTTCAGAATCAATGTATTTACCATTTGGTAAAACAAGGTGATATCTGCCAACTAATTTGGCTGCAACAATTGCACCATTCTCTAACACTTAGAGACATATCACCCTATCCCAGTTCTCTACCTTTCTGTATTCCATGTAACATATTACATATATGGGATCCTGATCTGGTATCTCATACCTAGGACGTAGATAATACTGAGAAACAGTTCTTGCTAATCGAACACACCCGAAGTATATGCATCAACATGCTCATTCCTCGATTGGGTTACGTGGATATCCGGATATTCCCATAGTTCCTGCTCGAACTTATAACAATTATAAGATAGAGCGGAACCAACGTTCCCCAGCTCAGTATAATAAGTAGGTTCGGTCAATGCATCCATATTATTATCTTAATTATGGCGTATGATGGTCGCTACCAGGAGAGAGAGAGAGAGAGAAGAAAACACTCTGCGTATGCTCTTGCAAGATCAGATTGGTTATTATTTTATCTAATCAGAATGGATCCCACTATTTTTTATCAAATCTTCCTTCAAACCCTAAAAGGTAAGACTAGCCGAGATTAATTACACCCTACAAGTTCGCCAATCTTTCGACCAGGACAATGTCGGTACTTTGAGGGAGGTTCCTCGTGCTTTCGTACGGACCTAATTAAAATAAACCTCATTTTCCCATAGGCGTAACCCTGTTAACACCTTTCTAGACAACTACTTGATCGGCTAATTGTAATGTGTAAAAACTCTTCCAGGAGTAACTCTTACTCGCAGTGGGTATCGGGATCCAACTATCTCATAGAAGGTATGCAATCTCATTGCAAATTTTAACACTTGAAATTCCCGATATTATTCTGCCCCTAGCGTCCTATGATCTTGACGAAAGCCAACAAACCATAGTCCGCTAGTCAAGTTCAACCCGTACATTTCATGATTGAATTAAACCCACCCGTATGACCCTTGACGAAAGCCAACAAAGTCGTACGACTACCCTAATCCAATCGCATCACATGATTAAAAAGATAGGCACTAATCAGCTACCGCACACTACGTCTTGACGAAAGCCAACAAACGTAACACTAATACTAAACACTACTTATCTTAAATGACGGAGGGCTACGACAGGTTTTTAAGAAAACCTTTTGCGCAATGAATTTGATATCGTTGTAGAATCAAGTGATTTTGAAAAGGAGTGCTTTTGAGGCTTTTATTAGTTTTTCTAAAGAGGTCACTCCCGGTGAAGGGATCTTAGCTCTTTCCTCATCGAATGAGGTGCTGGATATTTCATAAATACCACTATGAAAAGCATGAACTTAAAAAGCAATAAAAAACCAAACTGAGTGGGTTGTAGCATCTGCTAGTTTTGCTAAAGAGCTCACTCCCGGTGAAGGGATCTAGGCTCTTTCCTTATCGAATAAGGTGTTGGATATTCTACAAGGAATACCACTATGCAAAGCAAGACCTAGAGCTACCAGTTTCAAAACAAGATTCTACAACATTGTTAGGTATCTTTTATTTCATTAATCTCATTAATGAAGTCACATTAATTATGTTTCCTAAGAATCACAGAAGAAACGAAAGCAGAAATATTTACTATATATCATAAATATAATATAAGCATTCATCTCAACATATCAAGTGATCACATCACAGAATATCAGCAGCAGAAGAACACATATGAAATATTGGATATACTAGGAATTCCGTGTTTTAAATTAAGCCAGTAAAAAACGCGGATTCCATGGTCTTAATGAATAACCAAACCAACATCCCTAGACCCCTACGAGAGTGGCAAGCAACCCTACCAATTCTAGAGTTAGGAGACCCGGTCTCGACTCCTCGAGATGGTCTCCCACTGGACCCAAGAACCCGGTTACTTGTGCTCCCCTCCTTGGGTCTATCCTAATGTGGAAAAGTAAATAATATACATCAATGGTGACAACATCCTCAACCCAGAAGTGCCCCAATAAAAGAATATTACATACAAGTTTTTACATGAATGAAAATGAAAAACTCTCATCTCACATAAAAAAACCCGGCTATTCAAAACACGAAGATCCAAAATAACATATCACAGCAACACATAACATCACATGTCATCAACGTAAGTAAATATGCGTATCCTAATTGTCGTTGATATATAGCAACGAAACCGGCAATACACCACATATTACACTTACGGTCGCAACCACCTTAGATCTTAGAAAGTGAAAAACTACAACAATTGGAATCCGCAACCACCTTAGACATCATAAACCCAATGTATCTTATACTTTGGATTTCATGCCTAACCAAATGAATTTCTTAGACATCACATTCCTAAAAATTATAAACCCTGCATTTTAGTCTCGATATTGAAAACACTTTCGAATAACAAGTCGGGCAATTCAACAAGATTCCCGACATCCCGATCGAATGCTCGTCGGAAACTTTAGTAGACGGCCGCACTCCCTGATGCCGTTGACGAAGTGCACTTAAGCGGAACACCGCGGCCGCGAGCATCCGAACGAATACTTTTAGCAACTGGCTTCTCCTACAGTCACTTGGTCGGGGCTATGAGGCATGGCTATCTAGTAAGGTTACCCGGCGAGTATCTACGTACACTACGTAATTGCGACGGACTTTTCATCCACATTAAAATCTCGTAGCAACCGATCAAATGAGACTAACTTGCTAGATTTATAAAATTCAAATTAGTTTTCATAAAAACAATTACCGTGAATTCCAAGTATTGTATCACAATTCACATATAGTTAGACAATGTTAAACTTTTCGATCGAATCAACAAACACCAAAAATTTCCCAAAGCACTCAACACTTGAGCGCAGTTTAAAAATACCCCAGAACATACCACAGCATCTATGGACCAACCGTAGAAGCGTCAACCCTTGCCCCACGTATGGCACCGCAGAACTACCATAAACCCTAGTGTTTAGGAGCGGTTCCGACGGACACAGAATCGATTTAGGGCTTCGTTCTTCTAGAGGGTCCATAGAAAACACCTGCACGATTTTTTGAAGATTTTAAACACGGAAAAATCTAACTCTTGGAAAATTTCCAGCGAGGGAGAAAATGGGTTATTGATATCCATTCAAACTTTTTAACGCCGTCTAAAATAACCCGAAATGATAGAATTGCGACTACAAAACACTCTGAATTCCCTTTACAAAAAAATAACATCGCATGCAATATCAGTAAAAATAAGCAACACCTGAAACACCTGAACCCAGAGACTGGAACACCGACAAAAATTGAAGCCCAAACAGTTGAACAGGGCCAGCCAAGCCGGTTTTTCCCTTCATGTCGCCGGCCAAAATCCGGTGAAGGGGGCTCAAATTTCTGTGGTGTCCATGTTACATCTCATATAAAATTCTGCAATTGCTTAAAAAAAATTTAGACACTCTGAAAAATTCGACAGAAACTGGGTTATTATTTCGAGTGTTTCGGAGTTGTTTCAGTTTCGTAATTCTATAAATATCATCTAATTCTCTAGCATGGCTCTGATACCACTGAAGGGTTCCTTAGTGTTGCCGCTGGGTTTCGGGCGGCATCGACCATGCCTTTTTTAAAAAATGGCGCACTAAATAACCCTAACGCTAGAATCTAAACTAGAGAATTAGACGAACAAGCATGTAAACATCTTTACATCTAAGGGAACAAGGAATACAACCTTTGTAGACCGGTACTTCACTTCAATAGCTCCGTGTAGTAGTCCCTTCGCTCCAAGTAATGATCTCCCGGACTCTAGTAAGGCTCCACAAGGTAAAATGAACAAGCTTGCTTGAAGTCTTCGAAGCCGAAGATCATCTACGTCGTGGAGACACTAACTCAAGCTACCTCTTCACTAAGTGATGAACTAGTGAAGAAACAACCCAATCTAAATAGCTAGTAGAGAAAAGATTGATGAAGTAGGAATTTTGCTCACTTTAGAAATAATTTTCTCACTTATTTTCTTCATCTCTCATAAAGTTAGAAAGCTTGTGGAAGGAGATGAAGAAAGCTCTCATGGAATGAAGCAAGTGAAGAATGAATCAAGTGGTGAGAATAGCAACCATGGGTGAGTTAATATCATATACTAACTCATGTAGAGACTAAACCATGGCTAAACAATAATGGTTAGGTTAATAAATATCTTCAAGTAAAACAAAATTAGTGGACTTGGTCAATGGTTCCACAAGTTTCTACAAGCTTCAACCATATGACAATTTCCAACTAATTTGATTTACTTAAAATAAATAAAACCCATCATTATTATAAGCATGGTGTGAGTCTCATACACCCATGTAACATGTATCATTTAGCATGACACAAACTATATACATTAATATATATCACATATATACTAAGTGTACACTAGTGAGAAAAAGAATACTTAAGTGAGCTAATATTAGTTAATGTAAGATAATATATCAAATATATAATTATAAATTAAATTATTAAATCAACACTTGATTTAATAATCCGGCTATATCACATACAACCGACTAATATCAAATCTATCAACTTGTCGAATCAACACTTGATTCGACAGCCCGGCTATATCACATATAACCGTCCGATATCACATATCGCGGGAATAGAATATGGTATCACATACGCTTATTAATATCGGTCCTGCTCGTTTCGCTTGAGCCAGGAAACCTCTGTGTAGGACTCTAAAGACTCGTCAATACGCTGGCAGTAGGTGGTGATTATATCAGTCACCCATAAGTCGTAAGCGATCTGCTAAACGTAACGACCACCTGGGTATTGAGCGATCAGATGGTCAACAAGCAAACCTGCTCATACTCCTGCGAATCCAATCAGTAACACTATCATACAGTCCGGTCTCTTCGTAAGATATGTCGCATATCATAGCCTGGGGATGGTAATCGTCAGACCCCAATAGCCTGATAAGTCATGCCGATATAAGGCCCATAACCGTTCGATAAACTACTGATAACACTTACCAGTAGATCTCAGCAGCCCTGGCCAGGGATTTCCTGTTATGTCCAATCGAGCATAGCACAACATCAATCCCTAATACCGGGAGAGACGAATCCCCTCCTATCGCTCATTGCCTCCACGTGACTCGGGATTGTACCTAAAAACCACCGTTTTGCACGATCTCTTAAACGTGGTAAGGTGGAAATCAAAGCACGGTGTGAATCACACAAGACTCTATGTCGATCTCGGGTCGACAGACTAACATGTACCAGTGTCACCAGAGAACTGCTATTTGACGATAGGTATAATACCATCTAGGAGTTCTCGGCGAATCCTTCCATTGTACGCAGTCTCCACTGAGCACCCGTATAGCTTCTCTGATGTCAAACACCAATGAATATGGGATCATCCATCGCCATCATATGGGTCAAGAAGCGCATACGCTAGTCTACTCTAAAATATCGATGTCCAGTCTCGATACTCCCGTGACTAAGAACATTTGAAGGATGTGCTTACCGACTACTTCTGCCCTACTAGTATAATCTGCATAATAATCTTGGTAGTCAAGTACTCATCCTAAGAGCTTTATCAACATGTAATAGGTAGACAATAAGTGTACATGTTAAGATAAAGAGCAACCAGATAGCATACTATCATGTCAAGCAAGAAAGTCCTCTTTATATATGTCCAAGCATCCATTATAATATACATCACATGTATAATAATGGCCTTTAGGGCATACATATAACTAACATATATGGTTGAGGGGTATTCTTTTAATTTATTACAAGATTACTTTTAGAAGATTACACCTCATCATGGTTTAGATCTTTTTGGATTAAAAGGTTACTGAGGTATAGGATAAGGTGTTTATTGCATTTTTGTGGCGTGGATAATTAGTGACCCATGGTTACTATTTCTCCGGAACACCATGTATCACTACGAAGATCCACAGTTTATTGGATACTCCATCGTATGGTTATATACGAACTCGAAGGGACTTGTTCCAGTTCGGGGATGGATTCTGGTTCAGGAGAAATAGGAATAAGGTTTATTCAGTTGTCTTTTATCTTTACCTTCTCTCGCGTTGCAAGTGCTCCTAGGATTAGGACAGTACACCTATTACGCTTATTGGATAGTCTTCTTCCAAACCATAGGCTGGTGCCGAACGGTAGGGAAGGAAGAAAACCATTTGGCCTAAAGGTGGTGTACAGAAGGTAATGACTAAAGACATATAAAGGGATTTGGAGAGATGGCAAAAAAATATACGGTTATAGTTGTGAATCTGATAATGGAAGAGGCATTACTAAGAATACCCGGATACCCCTTCGAAACATTTACATGCTTCAGTTTCACTGTTTATTGTTAAAAGAAAACTGATTTCCCAATTATTCCTTGCTCCAGGGTATGTATTTACCAGGTTTGATTCTCACATCTGTATGGTTTTACAGATGATGAGTGGGAGTAAGTTATTGGGAATTGGATGATCATCCTCATTATATCGGGATTCGTTGTAATTGGTGATATTTGAGGAAATTGCCTGGGTTGTTTGCCGGACGGCAAATATTTGGTTTTGAATATCCGTTGTTATGAACCAATTTCAAATTGATATATCTGTACGTTTATTTTTATAAAGTGAGATATAACTTTTTGAAATTAAGTCTATGACATTTACCTATATCAGTGGATGGTTAGGTAAGGAGCATTAAAAAGCGATGTAATTCTTCTTAACTATAAGTACAGTTTTCAACCTACGACACAAGGGAATGAGTTATTAGACTCAGGGGACTTATACAGAGTATTGTATGTTGTCCAGGGTCCATTAGGACAGAGGGGTTGGTACTCGTACAATATTCTATTTACTTATGACTTCTCTAGTTCTTAGTGTTGGAGATAGTGCCCTCAGAGTCAATTATTGGATCACAGGCACGTGATTGTAATGATTGAGGGAGGACCTATCCCGATAGGACAATCTTACTCGAGATGATAGTATGCTATCTGGTTTACCTTTATCATCGTGTACTGTTTTAGGTGACCTGACAGGTCGCTATTACACGTTGATAGAGCCCCTAGGATTCTTGCTTGACCACCAGCAGTATGAGGGCGATCATATAAGTGGGAGATAGGGGTCTATAAGCACATCCTTAAATGGTCCCTAGTCGTGAGAGTTTCGAGACAGGGCATCGATTCTCCAGAGTAGACTAGTGTATACAGTCGAGACCCCGACGAGGGGCGGTGGCCGGTCTCACAAGCCACTGGTGTCAGTTGGATCACCTAAGATGTATACAGGTGCTCATTGGGTTATGAGTACACCGGACAAGACTCGCCGGGAACATGCTAGTTGGTCATATACCAGACGTCAGATGGCAGTTCCCTGGTGACATGTGTACATGTTAGTTCATCGACCTGGGGATCGTCATTTGTCTTGTGTGAGTTCCCACTGTACTTTGATTACTACCCTACCACGGCTCAAAGGAGTCGTGCAAACAGGTTTTAGTTGGGTACAGTCCCGAGCCACATGGAGGCAGTGAGCGCATCTTCAGGGGTTCGTCTCTCCCGGTATTGGGGGCGAGGTCGCGCTGTGTCTAGGAGAGCCATTACACAAAGCCCTCGGCCGAGGCAAGGAGATTTACTGGTAGGTATTCCAGTAGTATCTCAGGGTGTTCTGGGCTACACTCCGACACGACTTGTACCGCTTTTGGGGGTCTGACTTTTACCAACCCCCTAGGCCCGCCATGCGATGCTCATAGACGAACGGACCGGACTGTACGGATATTGTCACTGACAGGCTCAGTAGGGTTGTCAGGCTGAGTTCGCTCACAGACGTCCCTTTTAGTCAATACCTGGTAGCCCGTTACGTATTGGCTTATACGTCTGACGTGCTAGTGGTTAAATCCACAACCAAGGTGTTGACGAGTCTTTAGAGTCCCCCACATTCAGTCACTCAAGCTTTCGGGCGAAAACCTGTAGAGGCCGTATGGAGATATGGCAGGATCCGATCAGATACGTGCGGTATTGCACGGATCAGGATCGGACGATTTGTACTAGAGGCCGTATGGATATATGGCAGGGTTCGATCAGATACGTGCGGTATTGCACAGATCAGGATCGGACGGATATTACTAGCCGGCTTTGGTTTAAGACGGATCCTAGTATAGTACAGTGTAGATTTTGTCTCATTGCATTTGTATTTCGGTCAGAATACAAATGCGGGTGTGTATACACAGTATCGGGATTTTCCTGTAATTTATTATGGGACCAGTTTTCTGGAGTTGCCAGTTTGCTTTCCGTTTCGGCCGATTTCCTTTGTATCGTTTATTGGCCGAAGTTTGGTGGAGGAGGGCTTATTTGCATTTATGCAAATAAGCATTTGTGGAGGGTGGTGATCGCATATTGTTGTATCATGATAGCTTTTCCTTGACCTTGACTTCTAGCTTCATCATGCCTTGACTTTTGTAGGACATGATGGTTGATGATGGTTGTGGTTGAGTGTGGGTTTGGGTTTGTGATGATTTCCTTTCTTGATATCCTTTGGATTCCCTCTTGCATAATTGATCAAGCCACTCACTCTCACTCTTTCTCCTCTCTCCCTCATGGTTTTTGGCCGGCCACTTCCCAAAAGGGGCTGTCCCAATTTTGACATGGGTGATTTTGGTTGATATCATATCATTTTTCTTCACCAAAATTCCCAAGAAAAACTCCAAGTATCATACCTCCACCAAAAGGCAACATCCACCACCCCAAAGTGAGACATGAGTTCAACACTAGATTCTGCAGCAAATCTTGGGCACGTCGACTAGCCAGCTTCGTGCCCGAGTTGCCTCGGCATTGAGGTGGGAGCCCGTAAAAGATGTAGGCGATGTGGTGCACTTCCGGCGACGAGGTGGAGACAGGACATTCCGCAGGAGACCGGGACGACGACGAGAAGACCGGAGGACTTGGATCAGTCGGTATATCTCTCTTCCCCATCTTGTAGTTAGCTAGGACTAGTTAATGGTTCGATCTGGGTGTTTAGTGCGCGGTGGTGCCGGTTTGCAAGTTTGCAAAATTAAAGTTTATCACCGCTTCCGCATTTGGCCGTCGGATTGACGGCCGGGGCGTCGCCGTGCACTTACACTTAGACATGTGTTTCATAGAAATATAAGATCCAAGTTTTGAGAAGTTATGGGTATATCAATAAAGTAGAGAACCAAGTATTGCAAGTATTAGGATTCTTCAAGGTGATCGAAGATGTAGATACTTGTGTATGGTATTCAGTTGATAGTAATGATTATGAGAACTTGCTTCTCTTTCAGGTTACTCATATCTAGATGTATTTTTAAGTTGATTAATGATGATCGGCCTCTCTCCATTTAGTTGACATGCACTGGAGATAGCTGTATGATTTGAATCTGGTTCCAATTAAATCAGTGTCACTTTTTCTATATTGGATATAGAATAGCTCATATCTTATCAATGTTAAGGTACGGGGAGTTGTCCGATTATGCTTCAAACCAGACTCTGGATAACTCAAGGCACGTTTCTGTAATGGCTGTTTGTGGGTTGATCTGGGCTATGACGTGGGTTGACTTTCTACCATCTGGAAGATCAATAGTGATATTGTTCTTAACTCGCCACAGTTTTGATAAAAATGGATTTTTTCAGAAAACAATAATGGGAGTATGGTTGGACTGGAAGTGATTCCAGAACCACAGATGTAAAATTTCAAAAAATAAACTATTATTTTTGGGAATTTTTATGATTTAATATTAATTGTAAATGAATATTTTAATATGGCGGTATAATTAAATGCCGATAATTGGGGGGAAATTTTGAAAAAATTATAGAAATTACTAAAACAGGGTGTTTTGTGTGAATTATGCAAATTTTAAGTTTTTATGATTAGTTTGACACTAATTTAGTGCTGATCGCGATTAAAAATCGCTAATCGCGCTTTAAACGTATTTTGTGCAAAACATGCACCATATCTTTTTCTACACTTGTTGCATTTTCCTACATGTTTTGGGTGCATGGCTTGTTATTTTGGGGTTACTATTGATGTGAGAATGAAAAGAGAAAAGAAAAGGAAAGAATAGAATATATAGATATGGGTGAGAGAGAGAAAGTGAGGGTTTACCTTTGACCCAAGTCTTGAGCCATCCTCCTTCATTGTTTTCACTCATTTCTCTCCCTCTCCCTCATGTTGCTGCTGCTGCTACTGCACTCTCTCTCCTTCTCCACAAAATCCCCCAAAAGACCATGAAAAACACCTCAAAACCCCACCCCCATTTCACAAAAAGTGTGCACAAGCTCAAGGGAAGCACATTGGACCAAGAAAGCAAGGATTTTGGCCACTTTGGACAACTCAAGAATTTTCTTGAGTTGCCAAATGAGGTATTTTCTGAACCATAAGCTTAGTGTTTCCATTACTTTTACCCCCATGTTAGATTAGAACCGATATCGAGTGGTTTTGTGGACTTAGAATAATTCTTGTTAGGGTTATGGGAATTGAGAGTGGTGATGGGTAATTAAGCTCAGTAAAGGCCACACAAACCCCCTAGTGCTAGAATCCAGGCCTAAACCAGAAAATAAAAACCCGGAATACGGATTTAGAAAAGCCGATATCTGGAAATTGTGAATTCTGTGGATGTAAAATGGAATCTGCTACCACCCCGAGACTCTGAAAATTATTTTGCAAGGACAGTGATACATGCAGGCACCTAGGAAGCTATCACAAAAACACCAGCCCCCGAATCCTTTACAAGGACGCAAATTTAATCCCTCTGGCCACAAATTGCGGTCAGACCTGAGCCTTTTGGTCTCGTTCTTGTTATATGGTCCCCTCATCTATAAATTAGACCCCTGGCATATGCAAAATTGTCTCATTTGACATAGGGTGAAATCTGGGACCTTTTTCCGAAGTTGCTATTTTGATTCGGAGTTTCGTTTCCCGTATTTTGAATTCTGGATTTGCGTATTTGTGGTTTACCTCGATCACTTGACGTTTGTACGACGATATCGAGAATTGTTTGATGGTTTTGAAAGCGTAGTCTATAGGTTCTAACTTATAGGCCTTAGCGTGTCGTTTTGGTATTCCCGATGTGATTTTAATATACATTCTGATTATTTTATCTATGTAGGTACCTTCATGTGGATTCCAGATGATGAAGAAGATGAAGGCGACTTCGACACCGACACGCAGGATGCAAGGTGAGTAGATTATATCTACGGGGGAAGTCGAGTGGATGGCGTATAGCACCTCTGTAAATCCCCGTTACTATCTTAATAAAAGTTTTTCCTATTTTTTTTCCAAATCCCAGAGATTTACTTTTCCTCGTAATTATTTTGTGTCGAAGGTGGTTGCTTGAATCCCAATGTCTATATTTTTCCTTAACCCTAAAAGTCAAAACCCAGAATTTAAAACCCAAAAACTAAAGCAAATAAAACCAATTTAATTTAACCCTAATCCCTCAGCCCACACACTTTTTGTTAAAATAAATTCCTTATAATTTTTCCCCGACCCGTTCCTTTATTTTTCCCTCAGCCCACCAGGTTTTTATGGGTTTATTTTTTTCTTTTGCGAGCCGGCCCACTTCTTCAGCCCACATCTCATTTTTTTCTAAATAATTCTTCAAATAATTATATTGCCCGGCCCAGCTTAGCAGCCTGCCTCCTCGTACGCGACCCGACCCGCCACTACTGTTCCTCTTCTTCAAATTCTTTCCCAACGGTAACCCCCCGTATTTCTCGCGCGCGATCCCTTTTCCCCGCCGCGCCTCGCGCCCACGACCACGCCCCCGCTCCTGCCGTTACCCCCACGATTTCAACCTCGTCTCCAACTCCTCTCATCACTCTCCCTCTCCAACTCACTCCTCATCTCTCTCGCTACACCCACCGAGCCCCCAACCTCGAACAGCCCACCGCAACCTCCACCTCCGACGACGACGACAACCCCTCGGCAACCTTCGATCACTCCTCTTCCACCAACCTTCTCCCTCCACGACTTCACCCTTCATCAACCCAAGCCCCTGCCAAATATCCCCTGCACACCCAAACCCATTTTTGCACCTAACCACGGCTACCCCTGGCACTCAACGCCGGCGAGCCCCTCTGACCTGAACCACCCTTGCGACCCTCTACATCCTCAGCACCACTCGCATCGCTCCAAACCCGACCCCCCACTGCTCCCCTCTCTCTCCAAAACCCACACCCTTTGATCACTGAAAGCTTCGACCCCCGCTGCTGTCCATTGCCGTAGCACCGACGCCGACCCCAACACACCCCGGGAGAACCACAGAGCACCACTCTATACTTCCAGCAAGCACAAGACGACTCCGGGAACTCCGACGTCAAACCCGTATATCGAGCCAAGCTCGCGCGAATCCGTTACGCGGCGTACGTCACGCGTCCGCGACGCCACTGCTGTCGTACGACCCCGAGACGTTCCAGGCAAGTATTTGATTGCTTCATGCTAATATAGTTGTATTACAAACCTAAATCATATAGTTATTAAACTTACCGATTACCGGTACATATCATGACCTAAGTGTTCGATGCTAGATCCCAATGGAAATAATTGTGTATTTTGATGGAAACTAATATTTTCTGTTGGCCCATTAGATGATAAATATCGTATATGAATCTCGCTGGAAAATACGATTGTTAGTGATAAAAATTGATACCCCCAAATATGCTATTAAAACTAGAATTTTCTCGTACCTGAAAACGAATAAAATCACCATAAATTATATTCAAACTGGAATGCTGCGTTTGAGGGCTTAAATCGAAGCCGACTCGACGAACTTTAACCCTATGTAGAATTTTAATGTTTTCTGTTCTAAAACCGTGATGATAATTGGATCGGAATGCGACTCTGGACTGCAGTCCAGAGCGTTTCTGATTATTGTGTTCTGTCCAAAGACCTGCGTCGTTGTGTTTTCTGAAGTCGTATGTTGCGGAACCCTGCAGTAGATTAAATACATTTCCGTTAGTTAAACAGAACTGGTGGTTCCATTCCGATTCATCGCCGTTTGCTATTTTAAACTGTATTTAAAAGGGCAGAATGTATAACTGTCCAGAACGGATTCTGAAATGACACCATGAGGTTAAACTGTGTATAACTTTCAATGTACAGATGCGATTGAGGGTCCGTCTATTGAGTTGAATACTTTATCAAAAACCCTAGATTTCATTTAACTGTAGCATCGCTAAATTATGAGCCCAACTGGGTGAAATTCGTGTCGCGAAACGGACGTTCAGTTCTGAAACTGAATTTCCAGCCGCGGGCACTTAAAATGAAATAGCTACATCTCGAGAACCGGAATCCCGATTGAACTGAAACAAATTTTGATGAATTTCTGACTGAGTGTTCTATTTATCTTAATTGTATCATTTTACTGAATTATTAACATATTAATTTATGCAAATTATTTTAGTTAATGACATGCGTGTTGATTCATAACTTACAGAGCTTATTGGTAGCATACAATACATATATCATACCCTTGCCATATACTCAGTGTTAGTGCGTGTGGACATTGCATTATCGTGCATGATAGATGTTGGTTTAGGAGCGACGAGTACACCAATGGGAAGTGAATATTCGTGACAGTGATTGATTCAGTGAACAGTGATGAAACCGTGCCATTGGTATACTTGTATACAACTAGATCAATATCATAAATAGTGTAAACCTGGGGAAAAAGAGAAAATCAAAGTGGAAAGAGTATCGTATTTAGCGGGACCGTGTTTAGAGGATGATCATTCGAACTGTGATACTGATACGTGTAGGATAGGATCTAGCGATCCGGCTGACAGGGTTATGTTCCGGGCATGTGGGCCGTTGTCTCGGGTATGTACGAGACTTCTGTTAAACATGATCCTCCTTCCACTATGTGATTTCAAACATTGACCTAGAGACCGATAGGGACACATGTTATATTCTGCATCATATAGTGACACAGTGATTACTTGCATTGTTCTTATACCAGTATTACCTCATTTACCTGTTTCATCTTATTATTATAATATTGCTATTATGTCGCTCTGACGACCTGCGTATGCATGCTCAGATCCCGCGGGAGGACCAGCACAGGAGACGGATCTACCCTTCGAGTTCACAGAGATATAGTCTGGCGTACTCCCTACCTTTACTGCTTTCCATAGAGTGATCGTGAGATTGAACTTGGTTAGTTATTGTTCTTATTATCTGCAATTTGTGAACAATGGAATTTTAATGTAATAAATTAGTGATGTGATTCCTTTAATACTGTGCTTTATTTACTGATTACCATGTAGTGCTAGAAGCCGAAGTGTGACTACGGCGGGATGATTCCTCGACCGTAGGAGCATGGCTGGCCTAGTCATCTCTCGTTTTCCGTATTTTGGGAAGCGGGGCGTGACATGGTTTAGTTGGTATCAGATCCAGGTTTAGTATCAAGGAATAACATTAACTATACTGTATTACGTTATTCTTGTTTCACTACTCTTAATTTTCATCCTTGAATCTGATCCTATCCTTTTGAATCTTCCAGTGATATGACGTCCCCGAACGACCCCTCCTCGGACTCCAGCTCTCAGGACCGCACGGAAAGAATACTTAGTGCACTGACCACTCTCGCGGAAGCTCAAGAGAGAAAGACAGATTTACTCACTGAGGGACTCAGGGCGATTACCGCAGCAGGAGGACCCTCCGCACTCATTACCGCCCCCGAGGGCGCTACTCCACCAGCTTATCAGGCTAGGGCTGGTACCGTATCAGACTTCCGACGGTTACACCCAGGTGCATTCACAGGGCTAGCTGAACCCCTTGAGGCTGAGCAATGGCTGGTAAACATGGAGAATTTATTGAAAGCCGACAGGATTCCAGAGGAAGACAGAGTGGATGTGATAAAGATTCAATTAGAAGACGAAGCCCGTACATGGTGGTCGGTGGAAGAAAGCAGACTTGACGAGCCGATTGAATGGAGCAAGTTTAAGGAGTGCTTCTTAGATCATTATTTTCCTCCCACAGCCAAGGCGGAAATGGAGGAAAGGTTTATTCTTTTAAAGCAGAATGGACGCCCAGTGGACGTATATGCGGCAGAGTTCAATCGTCTGAGCCGCTTTGCTCCATACATGGTCAAATCAGAGGCTACCAGGGCTAGATGCTTCCTTCAGGGGTTAGATTTCGAGTTGCAGCAGTTGATTGCATCGTTGGATTTGCAGACTTTCGCACAGGTACTCAACGCGGCGAGAGTTCAGGAGCAATTGATTAACAAGTTCAGAAGGCCCCCAGTCGTTCCAGCACGTACCCACGCGCCTTCTCGAGGAGCCATACCGGTTCACAGAGCAGGAATGACACAAATGAAGCGCCCGTTCGTACCACAGCATCGCCCCCAGAGACAGGACGTAACTTGCGGCTATTGCAGTAGAGGAGGACATACTCAGAAGGACTGTCGCCGTGTCAAGGGACAATGTTTGATTTGCGGTTCCAGTCAGCACAGGATTAACAGTTGCCCTGAGCGAGCAGAGATACAGGGAGGTTCTGGACCGCCACAGCAGAGGCCGCAGGAGCAGAGACAACCCTTTACAGGTCGCGGTCAGGGACGGGTTTTCACCTTGACCGCCGAGCAGGCAGAAGCGTCAGGAGACGTGGTTACAGGTACTCTACTCGTACATTCCTTGCCAGCTAGAGTATTATTTGATTCGGGAGCATCGCATTGTTTCTTGTCTGAGCATTTCACTAATACACACTCAATACCACATGAACCACTAACCAAGGGATGGGAAATTCATACGGGTAATGGCATTATTATATCTAGTCGGGAATGTAGATTATGCTCGGTTGTAGTGTGTGGCAGGGAATTCTATGCGAACTTCCTTCTGATTGGGACAGGCAGTTACGACGCAATTCTCGGGATGGATTGGATGAGCACTTTCCATGCAGTTATCGATTGTCGTGCAAGGAAGGTGATCTTCCGCATCCCCAATCACCCGGAGTTTATTTTCGAGGGCGGAAGTGAGTCTTTGGAGCCAGCTAAGTACCGAGTAAAGCCTAAGGAGCTGACAGCTATGGAGATTGATAAGAGCCCAGCCCCAGAAATTGTTCGGGACTTTCTGGACGTATTTCCTGAAGATCTATCAGGTCTACCACCTCCTCGAATTTTGGAATTCTTAATCGACTTGATTCCAGGTACAGCCCCAGTATCCAGGGCCCCATACAGAATGGCACCAGCTGAGTTGGCGGAATTGAAGAAGCAGGTTGAAGAACTATTGGAGAAAGGATTTATTTAGCCAAGCGCTTCACCGTGGGGTGCACCAGTTCTATTAGTAAAGAAGAAGGATGGGTCGTTGCGAATGTGCATAGATTATCGGGAGCTGAACAAGGTCACAATAAAGAACAAGTACCCAATACCGTGCATTGACGACCTATTTGATCAGCTAAGTGGAGCCAAGGTTTTCTCGAAGTTGGACCTCCGTTCTGGATATCATCAAATCAGACTAGCAGCCGAGGATGTATGCAAGACGGCTTTCAGGACCCGATATGGACATTACGAGTTTCTTGTGATGCCGTTCGGTGTTACCAATGCCCCAGCAATATTCATTGACTTGATGAACAGAGTGTTCGCAAAGTACTTGGACACGTTTGTCGTTGTGTTTATCAACGACATACTTGTCTACTCGAAGACCCGGAAAGAGCACGCTGAACATTTGCGCATGGTACTACAAATTCTTCGGGAAGAAAAGCTGTACGCGAAGCTAAGCAGGTGTGAATTCCGGCTTGACAAGGTGCAGTTTTTGGGACATATCGTTTCGGGCGAAGGCATCTCGATGGACCCGGCAAAGATATAATCTGTCAGAGATTGGCCGACGCCGAAGTCAGTGGCCGAGATCAGGAGCTTTCTGGGATTGGCAGGCTATTATTGGAGATTCGTCCAAGATTTCTCAAGAATCGCTGACCCATTGACGAGGCTGACACGGAAGGACGTACCGTTTACGTGGACAGAGGAGTGCACTCAGGCATTTGATACGCTGAAGCAGAAGTTAACCACAGCGCCTATTCTCACAGTACCAGATAATTCCGGTGGTTTGGTGATACACAGTGATGCTTCAGGGAAGGGTTTAGGCTGTGTTTTGATGCAGCACGGACGAGTGGTTGCTTACGCCTCTCGACAACTGAGAAACCACGAGAAGAACTACCCTACGCATGACTTGGAGTTAGCCGCGGTAGTCTTTCCGTTGAAGATTTGGAGGCACTATCTATTGGGTGAGAAAGTGGAGGTTTACACGGATCATAAAAGTTTGAAGTATGTTTTCACTCAGAAGGAACTGAACATGAGGCAGCGCCGATGGCTAGAGCTAATGGCGGATTATGATTTGGACCTTCAGTATCACCCGGGGAAGGTCAATGTTGTACCAGATGCGCTCAGTCGCAAACCAGCGGTCATGATGTTTACCGATCAGAAGAGCATTATTGAGGATTTCCAGAGACTTGAACTTGAATTCGTTACGCCGAACGCACTCAGTCAATTTTGGCAACTACAGGTGCAATCTTCTCTGGTGGATCGCATCAAGATTGCATAAGCGGATGATCCCCGATTGAAAAAGTTCAGAGAGCAAGTGGAAGCTGGATAGAGAACGGATTTGATTATACATGAAGATGGCTCTCTGAGATTCGGTAGCAGACTCTGCGTACCTAAAGGAGATGTTCGAGAAGAAGTTTTGGCTGAAGCACACAATTCAGCTTATTCTGTGCATCCAGGAAGTACAAAAATGTATCAGGACCTAAAGCAACACTTTTGGTGGAACGGAATGAAGCGGGAAATTGTGAGGTTCGTATCCAGGTGCTTGGTATGTCAGCAGGTGAAGGCGGAACATCAGAGGACAGCAGGATTGTTACAACCATTGCCGATACCTGAATGGAAGTGGGAGCACATTACTATGGATTTTGTGACGGCCTTACCACGGAGCCCTAGAGGCAATAACGCTATTTGGGTTATTGTCGATTGCCTCACAAAAGCTGCACACTTCCTACCTTTCCGAGTGGGATAATCGACAGAATCACTGGCAGAAAGATATATGCAGGAGATTGTGCGACTTCATGGTGTTCCAGTCAGCATTGTGTCAGACCGGGACACGAGATTCTTGTCGCACTTTTGGAAGAGTCTACAGGAGAGTTTGGGAACCCGCCTTAAATTCAGCACAGCTTATCACCCACAGACGGATGGACAATCCGAGCGTACGATTCAGACGCTCGAGGATATGTTGAGAGCTTGTATGTTGGACTTTCAGGGTTCCTGGGAGGACCATCTGCACCTAGTCGAGTTCTCTTACAACAATAGTTATCAGGCTAGTATTCAGATGGCTCCTTTTGAAGCACTATATGGGAGGAAGTGTCGATCCCCAGTATGTTGGGATGATGTGGGAGAACGAAGACTACTGGGTCCCGAACTCATTGTGCAGACAGTCGACAAAGTCCAAATGATCAGGCAACGTATTAAGACGGCTCAGGATCGACAGAAGAGTTGGGCAGATACCAGCAGAAGGGCACTAGAATTCGAAGTCGGAGATCATGTGTTCTTGAAGATTTCCCTACTCGTGGAGTTATCAGATTCGGAGGTCGGGGAAAGCTTAGTCCCCGCTTTATCAGACCTTTTAAGGTGCTAGAGCGAGTAGGAGAGGTGGCCTATCGACTCGCCTTGCCTCCATCGCTAGCTGGTGTGCACAATACCTTCCACGTGTCACAGTTGCGGCGTTATGTTTGGGATGAGGGCCATGTCCTGGACCATTCAGAGTTAGTTTTGGGAACCGATCTGTCATACGAAGAGCAACCTACTACCATTCTCGGCCGCAGAGAGAAAGTGCTGAAGAATAAGGTCATTCCGTTAGTCCGAGTGTCTTGGGGCGGTTGTTTCCCAGGAGAATCCACCTGGGAGCGGGAGGAAGATATCCGTGATCGTTATCCACATCTCTTTGTTTAGTACATTGTATTCTTGTATCCTTCTTAAATTTCGAGGACGAAATTTTTGTTAAGGGGGGTATGATGTAAATCCCCGTTACTATCTTAATAAAAGTTTTTCCTATTTTTTTTCCAAATCCCAGAGATTTACTTTTCCTCGTAATTATTTTGTGTCGAAGGTGGTTGCTTGAATCCCAATGTCTATATTTTTCCTTAACCCTAAAAGTCAAAACCCAGAATTTAAAACCCAAAAACTAAAGCAAATAAAACCAATTTAATTTAACCCTAATCCCTCAGCCCACACACTTTTTGTTAAAATAAATTCCTTATAATTTCTCCCCGGCCCGTTCCCTTACTTTTCCCTCAGCCCACCAGGTTTTTATAGGATTATTTTTTTCTTTTGCGAGCCGGCCCACTTCTTCAGCCCACATCTCATTTTTCTCTAAATAATTCTTCAAATAATTATATAGCCTGGCCCAGCTCAGCAGCCCGCCTCCTCGTACCCGACCCGACATGCCACTACTGTTCCTCGTCTTCAAATTCATTCCCAACGGTAACCCCCCGTATTTCTCACGCGCGATCCCTTTTCCCCGCCGCGCCTCGCGCCCACGACCACGCCCCCGCTCCTGCCGTTACCCCCACGATTTCAACCTCGTCTCCAACTCCTCTCATCACTCTCCCTCTCCAACTCACTCCTCATCTCTCTCGCTACACCCACCGAGCCCCCAACCTCGAACAGCCCACTGTAACCTCCACCTCCGACGACGACGACAACCCCTCGGCAACCTTCGATCACTCCTCTTCCTCCAACCTTCTCCCTCCACGACTTCACCCTTCATCAACCCGAGCCCCTGCTAAATATCCCCTGCACACCCAAACCCATTTTTGCACCTAACCACGGCCACCCTTGGCACTCAACGCCGGCGATCCCCTCTGACCTGAACCACCCTTGCGACCCTCTACATCCTCAGCACCACTCGCATCGCTCCAAACCCGACCCCCACTGCTCCCCTCTCTCTCCAAAACCCACACCCTTTGATCACTGAAAGCTTCGACCCCCACTGCTGTCCATTGCCGGAGCACCGACGCCGACCCCAACACACCCCGGGAGACCCACAGAGCACCACTCTATACTTCCAGCAAGCACAAGACGACTCCGGGAACTCCGATATCAAACCCGTGTATCGAGCCAAGCTCGCACGAATCCGTTACACGGCGTACGTCACGCGTCCGCGACGCCACTGCTGCTGTACGACCCCGAGACGTTCCCGGCAAGTATTTACTTGCTTCATGCTAATATAGTTGTATTACAAACCTAAATCATATAGTTATTAAACTTACCGATTACCGATACATATCATGACCTAAGTGTTCGATGCTAGATCCCAATGGAAATAATTGTGTATTTTGACGGAAACTAATATTTTCTGTTGGCCCATTAGATGATAAATATCGTATATGAATCTCGCTGGAAAATACGATTGTTAGTGATAAAAATTGATACCCCCAAATATGCTATTAAAACTAGAATTTTCTCGTACCTGAAAACGAATAAAATCACCATAAATTATATTCAAACTGGAATGCTGCGTTTGAGGGCTTAAATCGAAGCCGACTCGACGAAATTTAACCCTATGTAGAATTTTAATGTTTTCTGTTCCGAAACCGTGATGATAATTGGATCGGAATGCGACTCTGGAATGCAGTCCAGAGCGTTTCTGATTATTGTGTTCTGTCCAAAGACCTGCGTCACTGTGTTTTCTGAAGTCGTATGTTGCGGAACCCTGCAGTAGATTAAAGATATTTCCGTTAGTTAAACAGAACTGGTGGTTCCATTCCGATTCATCGCCGTTTGCTATTTTAAACTGTTTTTAAAAGGGCAGAATGTATAACTGTCCAGAACGGATTCTGAAATGACACCCTGAGGTTAAACTGTGTATAACTTTCAACGTAAAGATGCGATTGAGGGTCCGTCTTTTGTGTTGAATACTTTATCGAAAACTCTAGATTTCATTTAACTGTAGCATCGCTAAATTATGAGCCCAACTGGGTGAAATTCGTGTCGCGAAACGGACGTTCAGTTCTGAAACTGAATTTCCAGCCGCGGGCACTTAAAATGAAATAGCTACATCTCGAGAACCGGAATCCCAATTGAACTGAAACAAATTTTGATGAATTGCTGACTGAGTGTTCTATTTATCTTACTTGTATCATTTTACTGAATTATTAACATATTAATTTATGCAAATTATTTTAGTTAATGACATGCATGTTGATTCATAACTTACAGAGCTTATTGGTAGCATACAATACATATATCATACCCTTGCCATATACTCAGTGTTAGTGCGTGTGGACATTGCATTATCGTGCATGATAGATGTTGGTTTAGGAGCGACGAGTACACCAATGGGAAGTGAATATTCGTGACAGTGATTGATTCAGTGAACAGTGATGAAACCGTGCCATTGGTATACTTGTACACAACTAGATCAATATCATAAATAGTGTAAACCTGGGCAAAAAGGGGAAATCAAAGTGGAAAGAGTATCGTATTTAGCGGGACCGTGTTTAGAGGATGATCATTCGAACTGTGATACTGATACGTGTAGGATATGATCTAGCGATCCGGCTGACAGGGTTATGTCGCGGGCATGTGGGTCGTTGTCTCGGGTATGTACGAGACTCCTGTTAAACATGATCCTCCTTCCACTATGTGATTTCAAACATTGACCTAGAGACCGATAGGGACACATGTTATATTCTGCATCATATAGTGACACAGTGATTACTTGCATTGTTCTTATACCAGTATTACCTCATTTACCTGTTTCATCTTATTATTATAATATTGTTATTGTGTCGCTCTGACGACCTGCGTATGCATGCTCAGATCCCGCGGGAGGACCAGCACAGGAGACGGATCTACCCTTCGAGTTCACAGAGATATAGTCTGGCGTACTCCCTATCTTTACTGCTTTCCATAGAGTGATCGTGAGATTGAACTTGGTTAGTTATTGTTCTTATTATCTGCAATTTGTGAACAATGGAATTTTAATGTAATAAATTAGTGATGTGATTCCTTTAATACTGTGCTTTATTTACTGATTACCATGTAGTGCTAGAAGCCGAAGTGTGACTACGGCGGGATGATTCCTTGACCGTAGGAGCATGGCTGGCCTAGTCATTCCTCGTTTTCCGTATTTTGGGAAGCGGGGCGTGAAAACCTCCGCAGTTTGATGTTTAGTATACTATATTTATATGTATATGATAGCGTTAGGTGTGACGTGGATATTTGGGATAAGATTAGGTGTACTACGGATAGATTAGGGTTTAGAAGTAAACTAGTATAGTTCCCTAGTTGCGAACCCTAGAATAGGTTTACACCCACATGCACACACATGCTTGTTTGTTATATGTATACCTAGATGATGAGGATAGTGGATGATATTTAGAGATGATTCGATAATATTGGGCATAGTGCCATGAGATCGGTGATATGATGTGAATCGTATTTGGGATACGACAAGTGATTTTAGCGGGTCTTGGGACGTGTGTTTTACACACACATTTATATTTATATAGATGGTATTGATTTTTACTAGACTTAGATCAGTACCCCAGATCATGAGATATGATGATAAGGATACCAGATAATTGATGAGATGAATGTGATATTGACCCGTACCCAGCTTTTGGGATGTCGTACGATAATTTACCGTACGAGCTTTATATTGATAATAGATCCACACTCATGACTCGAGGATGTCATATGATATATTGTATCGTACATGATACTATTGAGGCGGGATCACCGACTATTATATATATATATATATATATATATATATATTGACTCAGATTTAGGTGGTTTCCATACCCCTGCTGATAGACTTGTTAGTTAGAGCTATAGTTTTGCTAGTAGATGTTAGGCTAGTCCGATGTCATAATTATTTCAAAAACTAACAAATCGGGAGTATTTTAAAAACATGTAAAGGGATTCTACGGACATTTCAAAAGACGCATTCTTTCTTAAAAACACCGTAGCCCTTATTTTCCTAAAAACCCCGATTCGTTATCTTCCAAATGGCAAAACAGTATGGCATAGATACTTTGATGTAGATTCTTCACTGTTGTGTTTATTATTCATTTGCCGCAGATTCTTACTGTTTGCATCGCATTGCATGTTAAATATGTTTATTGTTATATCAAATCCATGCTGTTAGGACACCAGCACCATTATCAATGATGCATATGTTCCACGTACACCTGCTTGCCGGCTCACATGCTTCATCATCGATAATTGCCATGTCACTACACTGTAGGAGTGTTGCATTCAGGATATGACCACTTGCATGATATACTGATTTGCTTACATTTCCTTTATATGCCGCATACATCATGCTTATGATTATACGCATTGAGATATTTGTTTTCATGAGATTTCTGGATTTGTAAACCGTGGTTATTTCAAAAAGAGAATTTGTATCGTTTTAAAAACCCGGTTTCCCTAGATATGATATTTCAGTGCATCCACCATGCGTTTTCTCGGTTCTGAGACGTGTGACATGTGAACCCGAATCGAGGAGCTAGATGAGGCAGATTGCGGGTACATGGTGGACCCGGTATGGTATCCCGGAGCGAGAACGGATCTACTGTGTAGCTAGACGGTGAGCCTGGCAGAGGGACCACTACCTACCGATGATTGTATTTGAGCTCGGCAGATATCCGGAGGATACCGACCGGAGTTGAGAGATGAGACGGGCCGATCCGGACTGACGGAGCCCTTTGTATATGAGGATTTATATGCCGATGCTAGGCATAGGTTTCATGATGTTTTCGAGTGTCGATGCTTGACACTCAGGTTCCATGATTTGATATGTCGCGAGTGACACATGTTGATTTTTATCCTCATATTTCCATGTATATACTTTATAATATTTACTTGCATGATTCTTATTGTCGTTGGGTGACATGTGGACGATTTCCACCTACATATAGTTGACATCGATGACATTGATTACATAGTTGGATGATATCCACATACTTATAGACTTCATGATACAGTCGACATTGATCATACCTCATATTTATGATATATTTTTTCTTGAGGCACTGGCACGAGCACTTGACACTACACTCATGTATAGATGTTACATTATCACCTTACGAAACTTAGACTTAGTCGAGGGGGTATTATACCTGAACTTTCGTCGCGTAGGATGACCATTGGTTGATGGAGTAGGTGGCTTGAGTAGAGTGACGTACCGTACGTATGTTCCGCGGCATACTTACGATACACTACTCCGCTTAAGAAACCTTAGGATGTACATTTCCTTGCACAGTATTATATTCATTCCTATGATCTCTCCTCATCGATACTGGCTATGATTTTGTTGCCACGATTACATGGGCAGAGAGAGCTACGGCTAGAGTTGCATCAGCATGAGCTCGTCACGGACGAGGACTCACCAGGGAATGATTCCAGAGACGTACGATTGCATAGAGAGGCGTCGTTTTAGTGTGTTTTCGCGCCATGAGTGTTCGACAGATCGCTTTTACGAGATTTCCCGGATGTGCTGATCGGTACCAGAGGATCAGGCTACTCCTAGAGGCCAGCCAGAGTGTGAAAGTTCGCACGAGAATTCGACGAGATGACGTTCCACTCCGCCAACATCAGAGAGGCGTTGATTATTGATATATCTTCCAGAAGGAGGCACAATGAGTATGCAGCCATTCCAGAATAAGAAACAGATATAGTAAAGATGATAACTTCCGGGCAATTCGGCAAAAACGAGATTTGAGGGAGAGACCTCGACAGGACCTTTCTGGAATGCTACGAGAAGACTTGGACCCAGGAGTGGTCATATTGCGCACACCTAGCAGGCCAGAGTTCGGCATCGTCGACGAGAAAGTTGACCAGGTTCGAATAAAGGACCTCAACCAGATGCGTTGTGAGTTGATCAAGAATGCACGAGAATGGAGTATATCTCCGCAGGTTGGGATGAGTTCCTGAGGACGTGTTCGGCTAGATATCTTCCACAGAGTGATGAAGATACCGAGTTCGTGATTTCGAGTCCGTGTGAGAGACTTTGGATGCACCGACACCTTCTCGACTTTGAAGGAGGATATATCGACGACGGTATTTATGATTTGTGATTTTGTGATTCGATTATCACGTATCCGTCATCTTTGATTTCGGTATTTTGGGAGATCTGTTCGCATGATTTGGTCTTGATGGCTGAGTTCCATGATTTCTGTTTTCGTGCACCATGGTTGCACCTACTGGGTATTTATATTTTGCGCATAGTTATTACGCTTGAGGTATTGATTGTGATTTCATACCTATTTTATGCCGGTGATTTGATTTATGCTTCCAGCATGGTTTTCATGCACTTTTAGTGTTTTGATTTGATTTGTGCACGCTGATGCACATGATTGTGAGCTTATACACTGCGGTATACCTGCTTTTGATTGAGCCGTATTGTACACCGTCGACTTCAATTCTGATATTGATATTGATTTCTTGCACTCCATGCAGTTGATTTGGATTTTCGCGTGTGTTGAGCGCATGTTTTGAGATGCGATTTTGGGTGCACACCAGATACACTAAATCGGGATTCTTCGTGCATGTCAGATGCACCTGATTTTGTTGTCAGACACACACGTTGCCTATGATAGATGTTTCGTGCACACCCGTTGCACCTAGATGTTGTTTCTGTGCACATGTATGGCACATATGTGGATTTTGATTTCCTTGCGCACCAAACGCACAGGGTATTCTTATATAGATTTTGGGATTTATTCCTTATAGACCAGTACGTTTTTATGATATTTGCGATTTGTTTTCGTACTGAGCAGGACTAGTAAGAGGACAGTACCTGGAGATATTTTGCATGCATTGATAGTTATCGAAGGGGTTTCCAAAAGGGGAGCTATAGTCTCAGTATTTACCTACGTGTCTGATTTGACACGACACGTTTTAAACATGGAAACCCTTCTAAATTGTTTTCAAAACGGCGGAACGTACAAATTAAACAAAAGATATATACATATATGGTTATTATCTTACAATAGACGTCCGCCGCTGTGCAGTGCTATGCGCATCGCACAGCGACTTAAAAAGGATTGGCATGCATTTCCTTTAGTTAATTACATGTACAGATTTGATATTTACATGTATAGTTCTGATTTATATCATATTGGTTTTATTGTGGATTTGACATTTGTGTCTTTACCATGACTCCGATGATTGCGAGATGCTTGACGGAGCTTTGTTTTGAGTTATCTGCTCATTGTTCTTGCGCATGCATTGCGCTATGATGTGTCTTTTGTATTGATGATTTCGGAGCCCCGGCGACTTAGACTTTTATGGAAATGTTTTAAGAATTTGGGGGTTTAAATTTAAATTTAAATTCGGGGACCGAATTTCTTTAAGGGGGGAAGATTGTAACATTTCAAAAAATAAACTATTATTTTTGGGAATTTTTATAATTTAATA
This sequence comes from Agapanthus africanus, assembly GCA_030015575.1. Classification (NCBI taxonomy): domain Eukaryota; kingdom Viridiplantae; phylum Streptophyta; class Magnoliopsida; order Asparagales; family Amaryllidaceae; genus Agapanthus; species Agapanthus africanus. The sequence continues at coordinate 126,528,458 of JASDDO010000016.1, read as the reverse complement.
TTAATTTAAATGAATATTTTAATATGGCGGTATAATTAAATGCCGATAATTGGGAAAAATTTTGAAAAAATTATAGAAATTACTAAAAGAGGGTGTTTTGTGTGAATTATGCAAATTTTAAGTTTTTACGATTAGTTTCACACTAATTTAGTGCTAATCACGATAAAAATCGCTAATCGCGCTTTAAGCGTATTTTGTGCAAAACATGCACCATATCATTTTCTGCACTTGTTGCATTTTCCTACATGTTTTGGGGGCATGGCTTGTTATTTTGGGGTTACTATTGATGAGAGAATGAAAACAGAAAAGAAAAGGAAAGAATAGAATATATAGGTATGGGTGAGAGAGAGAGAGAGGGTTTACCTTTGACCTAAGTCTTGAGCCATCTTCCTTCACTGTTTTCACTCATTTCTCTCCCTCTCCCTCATGTTGCTGCTGCTGCTGCTGCGCTCTCTCTCCCTCTCCACAAAATCCCCCAAAAGACCATGAAAAACACCTCAAAACCCCACCCCCATTTCACAAAAAGTGGCGCAAGCTCAAGGGAAGCACATTGGACCAAGAAAGCAAGGATTTTGGCCACTTGGGGCAACTCAAGAATTTTCTTGAGTTGCCAAATAAGGTATTTTCTAAACCATAAGCATAGTGTTTCCATTACTTTTACCCCCATGTTAGATTAGAACCGATATCGAGTAGTTTTGTGGACTTAGAAGAATTGTAGTTAGGGATATGGGAATTGAGAGTGGTGGTGGGTAATTAAGCTCAGTAGAGGCCACACAAACCCCCTAGTGTTAGAATCCAGGCCTAAACAAGAGAATAGAAACCTGGAATACAGATTTAGAAAAGCCGATATCGGGAAATTATGAATTCTGTGGATGTAAAATGGAATCTGCTACCACCCCGAGACTCCGAAAATTATTTTGCAAGGACAGTGATACATGCAGGCACCTAGGAAGCTATTACCAAAACCCCAGCCCCTGAATCCTTTACGAGGCCGCAAATTTAATCCCTCTGGCCGCAAATTGCAGCCAGACCTGAGCCTTTTGGTCTCGTTCTTGTTCTGTGGTCCCTTCATCTATAAATTAGACCCCTGGCATATGCAAAATTGTCTTATTCTACTTAGGGTGAAATCGGGGACCTTTTTCCTAAGTTTCTCTTTTGATTCGGAGTTTCGTTTCTCGTATTTTGAATTCTGGATTTGCGTATTTGTGTTTTACCTCGATCACTTGACGTTTGTACGACGATATCGAGGATTGTTTGATGGTTTTGAAAGCGTGGTCTATAGGTTCTAACCTATAGGCCTTAGCGTGTCGTTTTGGTATTCCCGATGTGATTTTAATACGCATTCCGATTATGTTATCTATGTAGGTACCTTCATGTGGATTCCAGACGATGAAGAAGATGAAGGCGACGTCGACACCGACACGCAGGTTGCAAGGTGAGTAAATTATATCTACGGGGGAAGTCGGGTAGATGCCGATAATTGAGAACTTGTTTCTCTTTAAGGTTACTCATATCTGGATGCACTCCTAGTTGAGTAATACTAATCGGCCTCTCTCCATTTAGTTGACATGCACTAGTAACAGCTACATGATTTGAATCTGGTTCCAATTAAATTAGTGCCTCTGTTTCTATATTGTATATAAAATGGTTCATATCTTAATGATGTTAAGGTATATGGAGTTGTCCGACTTATGCTTAAAACCAGATGCCGGACATACTTAAGGCACGTTTCAGTAATGACAGTTTGTGGGTTATCCCGGGCTATGACGAGGGATAACTTTCTACCATCTGGAAGATCAATAGTGATATTGTTCTTGACTCGCCACAGTTTTAGAAAAATTGACTTCTTTAGAAAACATTAGTGGGAGTATTGTAGAACTGGAAGTGATTCCAGAAACACAAACTATTACTAAAGATTTAATAGAACCTAAAGATTCAATCGGGTTTGACATTCTATTAGCCACTCCGCAGATATGGTGGGTAATCTCAGGCGCCCGAGAGGTACTTCAGTATCCTCAAAGATGGTGACAGGGAGGTTCTTGTTTACCCAGACTTGCCATAATATTGTTCTAGGCTATAAGACCCAGCAGGAGGATGAGTATAGTATCGTTCTAAACTAGCTTTAGAAGTACACGTGTATATGACTCTGCCAGAGGGTTATTATAGTCTGTGGTGCAGCGGAAGCATAGTGGACAAGTAGCTTGTGTCTATTTATAGACTAAAGCAGGTTTAGCGGAGATAGATCATCTATTTTTTGATGTGACAATCATAGGTTTAGACTTCATCGGAATAGGAGATGGATCTGTTAAGAAGATAGTAGGGTGTGATGTCCTGGTATTTGGATGACATGCACTTTATAGGAAGTGAAATTCCAATACTAAGATCTGTTATTCTATGGCTGTCACACAGTGGTTTCTCCATATTGGATATGGATAATATATCAGGCATTCTGGTAACTAGATCTATGGTTTTAGATCTAGATTTGGGTAGTTTCCCAATCTGGGTACTTTGACACTATTCTAAAGGTGTTTCAGAATGGATGACTCCTGGAATGGTGGTGTACCTGCAGGTGATGGAGTCACCTTTTCTAAAGGTGTTTTACAGAATAAAGGGGAGAGAGATGTGCATGATTGGCATATCACTTGCTTTGGCAATTGAGTCAATCATGAGATGTCAAGTACCACACCAGATGTTGTTTTTGCCCTAGTTGCAATAAGTTTATATTAATCCAATCCTGGAGTAACGTTCGAAAGCAGTTTATGAACATAAGTGGATGTTCTAGGGATATGGTAACGGCAGCCTCCTTCGGGAGACGGTTATCATTCCAGGCGTCCAAGGTGACCTGGATGACAGAGTGACTGTCAGAGTTATAGTTTTTCCTCTTCTGAGGGGGAAGCAGCTTAGACAGGTGGTCCAAGCGGATAATGAGGAAGGCATGGCGCAGGATACTGATTAAATTTAGTCGACGATACAGTCTAAGAAGTTTACTGGATTTGGAGTTCATTTGTGAACTGGGTCCCATCAGATATCCAGACATATTCTAAGACAATTATTGCTCATTTCGGGAGATGGTTTTCGCCGCGAACTTGAGATAAAGAGAGATATAGAAAGAAACATTGGAGTGGATCCACTCACTGAAGCTATTTCTCGATTGCGATAGTTTCACAATAGAGCTTTATAAAATTGATTAGTAGAGAAGTTGGGGGTTCGGTATCACACGGGCTGTGAATATGCAACACCGCAATAATTAGCCTTAAGTGCAAGTGGAAGATTGTTGGCTACAGTGCCCTCAAGTCCATTATTGGATCGCAGGCACGCAATTGCGATGATTGAAGAAGGACCTATACCGGTAGAACAGTCTTACTCGAGATGATAGTATGCCATCTGGTTTATCTTTATCATCATGTAACTGCTTTAGGTGGCTTTACTGATCACTATTACATGTTGATAGAGCCCATAGGTGTCACGACCCGAAAGTACGGAACATGACCGGCACTTAGACTACGAACGTCTCGAGGCGTACGTACTCTAAGTAAGCCGAACCCAGAAACCTAAACCAAGAAAAGTAGTAGAGAGTAGGAAGAACCATATCAAATCAACCTGTATGCAACATAATATACAACGCCTAAAGGAGAGGGTCACAACTGAAATGAAACTCAACCATCAAGAAACCCAAGGAAATATAATGCGCGACTCTAAGGTCGAAATAATAAACATCACTGGTCTCTATCTCAATAAATACAAGTTTGGTTGATGGAAATTCTAGATACAACTGAAATACAATATACAAAGTATAATGATGGGTATGATACAAATAAACCCACCTACTAGCAAGTCACCCGAAGGAACCATGCCCGCAAAGCCGTAAAGAAACCCGTACGGCAACACCAGCAAGAAACTAGGGCACAACGGGGGTGAGTTGCCAACTCGTGAGTAGAAAAAGATCTACGAACAGAAATCGCATGTACGACGCAATCCTAGGTCATACGATCACTATATATATAATCCTCAAATATAACCAGCAATCTCTAACCATGGCTAGTGTAAATATCTAACCTAAGTGTAAACCCATATGTCTGTGCCAGTGCATCAAGTGGCAATATATATCATATGAATGATGTATGAATGCATGAAACAGAATGCATGCACTGAAGAAAACTGCTTTCATAAATTTATGAGATTTCTGTATTTTTAAAATGAGGTATCACAATGAAATCAACATAAAATAGTACCTAGCATCGGCACAAATCATAAATCTCAATATCTCGATATCTCTGTATCACAGTCTCTGTACCTCAATATCTCAAATCTCAATGTCTCAATCACAATATCCAGGGCGCCGTCACTCCAGATCGACCCCTACCATCCATCTCATGACTACGACGGTATCCTCCGGATATCCGACGTGTCGGGTAATATCACCGGTCGGTCGTGCTCCCCTGCCAGGCTCAACGCCATCTCCTGCGATCTTCTTGCCCCGGGGTACCGCACCGGCCCCACCATATACTCGAAACGATTCATCCGCCTCCTCGAATCAGGTCTTGAAATCCATCAGCAAAACTCATGGTGGACGACTCAAACATCATGGAAAAACCGCATTTATTTAAAAAGAGAGAAAGCAGTTATGTATGTTTTGCGGTTTTCCTCCAAATCCAGAAAATCTCATGGAAACCCGAATCCAATCATCAATAGCATATGAAATCATGAATATAAGCATGAGAATCCATGAATGCAGCATATAATGAATAACAGTATGCATGAAGTGACAAATAATAACTACAATGTCAAGCTGGTATATATGGCAAGTACACTAATATCATGTCACTGCTAGCTATCAAGCTAAATCAAGCAATAATATTCTCTAAGTGTACGTGACATGGAAATTACCGATAAAGATGTGTGGGCTACAGTAATTAGTGTACGTGGTACATACGCATCATCGGTAATGGTGCTGGTGTCCTAGCAGCAGGGTATCAATAATAGAATATGAATTACAACAGTATGCAATGCAGAGCAACAATAATAATATGCGGGAACTGAAATACTGAACACCATGATCACTAAACTGCATCTAATGTCATAAGAGTCATATTGCTACACCACTAAAAGGCTGAGCTAAAGCTAACAGTAGGTAAGGAAAACCGCCTAACCTCTGAGTCGATACATAAATATACACATATATAGTCGGTGATCCCGTCTCGATCATATCACATCCGATACCATATCTCTATAATCGGTTATTCCCAAGTCAAGTAGGCGGATCAAACATCAACATATAGACCGTACGTAAATCCGTCGTACGGCATCCCCAAATCTGGGTACGGGTCAATATCACAATCATTATATTACTCATCAGGTATTCTCTTTATCAATTATCAAAATCTGGGTATTGACCTATGTCTAGTACAATGCTAACATTAACACTATAATCAAGATCTGACTACTGATCGACAATCTAGTATAAATCGATATTGTCATCATACATCATCACCAAGAGTATACATCGCCCAAGGCGGCCTATCCGAAGTATCCTGTCATATCATATCATATCATATCTCAAAACATAATCACATGTCGATCACTTAATATATTTATATCACCATTCCTATGGCTTTATCATCCGCAAAATCCTCTAAATCTTCAAACGTATCACAAGTATGAATTTTACCGTATCACTGATATCATAATCTCAGATCAACTCTCATCGACTCATTTAAATCCCAAGTATCATCCTCAAATCTGTATGTGAACATATAGTCCCAAACCCATGTGAACACTTCTCGATATAGAATCCCATAACCACATGTGAAATAAGGATGTATGCAAGTATGTATGTGTGTATATGTAAGTGTAGTGCACCCACTACCTAACGTTTCGTAACCATCCACCAATCCAACACCAATATCCATCTTAAATCATCAATAATAAATCCAAACAACATATAATAAATTGTTGGTGTGTATACGCATCCGTATACATCACCACGGACTGCGAGGGTGCTATACGCCATCCACCCGACTGCTCCCCGTAGATATAAATCTACTCACTTTGTTATGTGTGCCGGTGCCGATATCCATTTGCATCTCCAACGCCTCGATGCCACGTGGGGTACCAACAAAGATATCACACACTAAAACTCATGAAAACCATGTCGGAAACCAAAATGGTGCACACTACGCCCATAGGTAAAAACCTGTGGCCTTGTGTGCAAAAACAGCCAATCACCACTGTCATTGACGTCCAACGCCACCCGACAAATACGAATCATCGAATATCAAAATCCATATGAAAACGAGTCGTAAATCATACGCCAACTCATGAAATTCGACACAGATTTTACCCTAATAGGAAACAGTCAAAACTAGACATACCGGGGGTCAATTTTACATGAAAAAAGGGCTGTGCACGCAAAACGAGGCAGTTTTACCCTGCTCTGGCCGCAAATTGCGGCCAGGGGGATTACATTTGCGGCCGGGACTTTGAGGTGGTGGCTAGGGCTTTGGGTAGTGGTTCCAGGGTGCCCGCACAGCTCACTGCCAAGTCAATTTTACCCCAGGAGGTCCCGGGTGAAAGCAGGTCTCAGAAAGGTCACAAAATCGACAAAAACGCTAAAATACGCCAAGTCGAATAACTCTGGTAAATACTAGGAATCTGGGGTAATATTGGTTACAATGGTCTCAAAAACACCTAATAAGGTTACCCTAATCATCAAAACCAATACTAGGTCAAGTCTCTCTCAAGTTTTGCCTAAACTAGCACTAAATCACAGATATACAGTAAATTTCAGTTTTAACAGCTATAGCTTGGCAAGAAAAGATTTGGGTTGCGAGATTATACCTCGAGGGGGCCCTAGGAGGAAGGAGAAGGGAAGGAGGAGGAAGAAGGGCCGTTGGTGGACTGCTCAGTTGCTCCTTTGGCTGCTGGTGTTACTCCTATAGCAGCTGTTGATGCTGTTTCTGCAGCTGCTGCTGCTTGCAACTCTCTCTCTCTGCTCTTCTTTATCTTCTTTATTTTCTCTATGTGTTGCAGTAGCAGCTGCAACACTTGAGAGGGGTATGAATGGTGCATTCTGATGTGGTGTGAGGAGGGTGTGGGTTGGTTAAAGGCTGATACAATGGGCTGAAGTGCATGGTTTCGGCTGCTAGTATAGCTGTAGGTTTAGGGAGGGGGCTGTTTTGTGGCTGAAGTCAGCTATTGGGGCTGATAAGTCATGATGGGGGCTGGTGTGATGTATTAGAAGCTGATGCAGGGAGGCAGTTTGGTGGCTGTTGCTGATGTAGGCTGCTGATGTGGGCTGAAGAAATGCTTCAGCAGCTGCTGCTGCTGGTTTCCTTAGGGGTATGATGTGTGAGGGTGAGAGAGATGTGAGTGTTTCAGAGGCAAGCAAAAGTTTGAAATGAGATGAGTGGGAAAGAAACAATGGATTAAGGCACAACCTCAAGTTAACCCCCCTCATCCTTATATTTCCATTAGATGATAGCATGCCCAAAACCATCATGGCTCTCTCTCTCACCTACCTAATAGTCAACCTTAAACCAAACCGTACCCTTAATTAAACTAATTAACCTAACCAAATGGTTCAATCCACCATAGTCACTTAAGCATGGTTCAACCCTAAGCCATCATGAGTCCAAAACATGAAACAAGTGTAACAAGTGTAGACAATGTCATGTGCACATTTTTGCAAAAAACCCAAAAATCCACTTAGCGATTTTTAATCGCGATTAACACCAAAATAACATATAATCCATCATAAAAACTGTGAAATTTCCACAAAATGCCCAAATTTGGAATTTCTTTAATTTTCTCCAGAATTTTCACCGTTTATCGGCATTTAATTATACCGATTATTGAATATTCACTAAAATTTAATATTAAATTATGAAAACTCCCAAAAATAATATTTTATTTTTGTTGAAATGTTACAGTCTTCCTCCCTTAAAGAAATTCGGTCCCCGAATTTAAATTTAAAACCCCAAATTCTAAAACATTTCAATATAATGTCCAACCAACGGGGCTCCGAAATCATCAATACATAAAACGCATCATAGCGCAATACATGCGCATAAGTGATGAGCAGATAACTCGAAATCAAAACTCCGTCAAGCGTCTCGCAATCATCGGAGTTAAGGTGAAAACACGAATGCCAAATCCAAGGCAAAACCGATAGGCTAAAAATCGGAACTATATAGGTAAATACATGAAGGAAATGCATGCCCAAATTCTTTAAAGTCGATGTACAATGCGCATAACATTGCACAGTGGCGGACATCTCTATAAGAAAAATAGCCATATACGTATATATATTTTTGTTTAGTATGCACGATCCGCCGTTTTGAAAACAATTTGGAAGGGTTTCCTCGTTTAAATGTTCCGTGTCATGTCGGACACGTATGTAAATAATGAGACCATAGCTCACTTTTGGGAAATCCCTTCGAAATCTATCAATGTATGCAAAGTATATCCAGGCACTGTCATTTGACCAGTCCTGCTCAATACGAAAACAAATCACATCAAAACAAGAAAAATGTACTGCTCCATAAGAAATCAATCCCAAAAAGTACATATGAAAACTACGTGCGTCTGGTGCGCACGGAAATCAAAATCCATAAATGTGCCAAGCAGGTGCACAAAAACAACATCAAGGTGCAATGGTTGTGCACACAACATCGGTCATAGGCAACGTGTGTGCCTGACCGCAAAATCAGGTGCATCTGACATGCACGAAAAAAATCTCGATTTAGTGCCTCTGGTGTGCACCAAATCGCATCTCAGAATATGCGCCCAACATGCGCTACAAATCCAAATCCGGTGCATCCATCATGAAAACCCAATATCAAGCGCCGAACATGCGCAAATCCAATCAGGTGCATAAAGTGCGCAAAACAAATATCGAGCATCACCATCAAAATCGAAGTCCAGTGCATCCAAGTGCACAAAATACATGTCACTGCACTGCAAGCGTATATAAACTATACAGAGTGCAGGAACCAAATCGTGTGCGTGTATACGCACAAAATCAACTCAAATGTCTAAACCCCATAAATCACAAACATGTGAAACCAAGGCACGAAAACAATAACAAGTGCAACACGGTGCAAAAATCTTAAATACTCAATAGCACATGAAAACAAACGTCATGAAACCCAATCATCAAAATCAGTCATGCGAATAGACCGCCCAAAATACCGAAATCAAGTATGGTGGAATAGTTCTGCTCAAGCGCACCCTCCAAGAATCTCTGGCCAACTGTCGTGATCACTCATAGCATATCTTGTCGACGATCCTGAACTCTGGACTACTGGTGTGCGTAACATGACCACTCCTGGATCCAAGTCTTCTCGTAATTCATTCCAGAAAGGTCCTCGTCTTCCCTGTAGGTTATCAATATCATGATCCATCGGCTCATCGCCCCTTTCAGGTGTGCTAACGGGGACGATTCCGTTTTGGCACTTCTCTAGTCATCTCTCGGTCAATCATCGCGACCACTCGTAAAGCAGCATGTTACTGGCGTCGGCCTCTGGCTCTCTGAATGTACGTGACACATCTGATCCTGGGTGCAAACATCATTGCAGTAGTGTCCTGGAAGGAATCCTGCTCAAGGTCTCTTCCAAGTCTCATCTCTGCCAACTGTCCGGGAGTCATCGTCCTTTACTATGTCTGCTTCTTGTTCCGGAACGGTTGCATACTCATCGCGACTCCTTCTGGAAGGTATATCCAGTACTATGCCTCGGCATGCGTATCGCATCTCTGGTGTCGGCGGAGTGGAACGTCGTCTCTTCCCGATCTGGTACGAACCTCTTTCTCCACTTTTCTCTAATGTCGACTGCTTCGGACTCGCCTCGTCGTGGCTGCATGGACTGAGCTCCAATGGCTATTCTCGTATCTGGAATCTCCCAAGAAATGCATCTCGCCACCTAGCATCCGAATTAAGTCGAGCCATCCGATCGAGTCGTCAAAACCTCATAATCCCCCAAGAGCTCAACATCTTGGGTACAGTATAATAGTATCGAGTACATACCACAGCATCGGTGGTCCAGCCGTAGAAGGGCAAACCCAAGCCTCACTAATGGCGCCGAGGAACTGCCGTGAACCCTATGGTTCAAAGGCTTTCACACGGTCATTAAGTCGAGTTAGGGTTTCATTCTTCTAGAGGGACCATAGAATTGCCTGTATGTCTTTCCGAGTTCTTTAAACTTGGAATAATAGGATTCTGACATTCGATCCTCTCTGTCGACTCTCAACGTCTCAGCGTGAAGTCGTCTCTAGCTGGAATCAATCTATCTGATGACCTCGCATCGGGGTAGCGAACGATCCATATGTCCTAGTCATTTATCCTTGGTGACTAGCGACCTTCTATCATCTCTTAGTACAATCTCGTACTGCAATAGCTCCGACATCTGGGCAATATCCCGTCGTTCGCAGCAATAACTGGCTCACTCGTCTACACGCTGAACAGTGCCTCAATCATCATGAATGAGCAATACATCAACGATCATCAAAATCTGGCTGGTCTCTGTCAGTGGCCCAATCCTCTGGTGCTGATCTGCACGTCCGAGTAATCTTATACAGTGATCCATCCAATGCTCGTAGCGCGAAAACATCATAAAAAGACACATCTCGGCAATCGCGTGTCTCCGGAATTATGCTCTGGTCAGTCCTCGCTCGTAACGAGCTCGTGCTGACCGTAACTCTAGCCGTAGCTCTCCCTACCCGTAATCGTGGCAGCAAAACCATAACTGGTACTGATGAGGCTAGATCAGTAATGAATATGATACTGAACAAAGAAATGTACATCCTAAGGCTCCTTAAGTGGAGTGGCATATCGTAAATATGCCGCGGACATACCACGGTATGTCACTCTACTTTAGTCACCTATTCCATCAACCAAGGGTCATCCTATACTCCAAAGGTAAAACCTAATGCTCTGATACCAACTTTGTCACGACCCGAAAGTACGGAACATGACCGGCACTTAGACTACGAACGTCTCGAGGCGTACGTACTCTAAGTAAGCCGAACCCAGAAACCTAAACCAAGAAAAGTAGTAGAGAGTAGGAAGAACCATATCAAATCAACCTGTATGCAACATAATATACAACGCCTAAAGGCGAGGGTCACAACTGAAATGAAACTCAACCAGCAAGAAACCCAAGGAAATATAATGCGTGACTCTAAGGTCGAAATAATACACATCACTGGTCTCTATCTCAATAAATACAAGTTTGGTTGATGGAAATTCTAGATACAACTGAAATACAATATACAAAGTATAATGATGGGTATGATACAAAAAAACCCACCTACTAGCAAGTCACCCGAAGGAACCGTGCCCGCAAAGCCGTAAAGAAACCCGTACGGCAACACCTGCAAGAAACTGGGGCACAACGGGGGTGAGTTGCCAACTTGTGAGTAGAAAAAGATCTACGAACAGAAATCGCATGTATGACGCAATCCTAGGTCATACGATCACTATATATATAATCCTCAAATATAACCAGCAATCTCTAACCATGGCTAGTGTAAATATCTAACCCAAGTGTAAACCTATGTGTCTATGCCAGTGCATCAAGTGGCAATATATATCATATGAATGATGTATGAATGCATGAAACAGAATGCATGCACTGAAGAAAACTGCTTTCATAAATTTATGAGATTTCTGTATTTTTAAAATGAGGTATCACAATGAAATCAACATAAAACAGTGCCTAGCATCGGCACAAATCATAAATCTCAATATCTCGATATCTCTGTATCACAGTCTCTGTACCTCAATATCTCAAATCTCAATGTCTCAATCATAATATCCAGGGCGCCGTCAGTCCAGATCGGCCCTTACCATCCATCTCATGACTACGACGGTATCCTCCGGATATTCGACGTGTCGGGTAATATCATCGGTCGGTCGTGCTCCCCTGCCAGGCTCAACGCCATCTCCTGCGATCTTCTTACCCCGGGGTACCGCACCGGGCCCACCATGTACTCGAAACGGTTCATCCGCCTCCTCGAATCGGGTCTCGAAATCCATCAGCAAAACTCATGGTGGACGACTCAAACATTATGGAAAAACCGCATTTATTTAAAAAGAGAGAAAGCAGTTATGTATGTTTTGCGGTTTTCATCCAAATCCAGAAAATCTCATGGAAACCCGAATCCAATCATCAATAGCATGAGAAATCATGAATATAAGCATGAGAATCCATGAATGCAGCATATAATGAATAACAGTATGTATGAAGTGACAAGTAATAACTACAATGTCAAGCTGGTATATATGGCAAGTACACTAATATCATGTCGCTGCTAGCTATCAAGCTAAATCAAGCAATAATATTCTCTAAGTGTACGTGACATGGCAATTACCGATGAAGATGTGTGTGCTACAGCAATAAGTGTACGTGGTACATACGCATCATCGGTAATGGTGCTGGTGTCCTAGCAGCAGGGTATCAATAATAGAATATGAATTACAACTGTATGCGAAGCAGAGCAACAATAATAATATGCGGGAACTGAAATACTGAACACCATGATCACTAAACTGCATCTAATGTCATAAGAGTCATATTGCTACACCACTAAAAGGCTGAGCTAAAGCAAACAGTAGGTAAGGGAAACCGCCTAACCTCTGAGTCGATACATAAATATACACATATATAGTCGGTGATCCCGTCTCGATCATATCACATTCGATACCATATCTCTATAATCGGTTATTCCCAAGTCAAGTAGGCGGATCAAATATCAACATATAGCCCGTACGTAAATCCGTCGTACGACATCTCCAAATCTGGGTACGGGTCAATATCACAATCATTATATTACTCATCAGGTATTCTCTTTATCAATTATCAAAATCTGGGTATTGACCTATGTCTAGTACAATGCTAACATTAACACTATAATCAAGATCTGACTACTGATCGACAATCTAGTATAAATCGATATTGTCATCATACATCATCACCAAGAGTATACATCGTCCAAGGCGGCCTATCTCAAGTATCCTGTCATATCATATCATATCATATCTCAAAACATAATCACATGTCGATCACTTAATATATTTATATCACCATTCCTATGGCTTTATCATCCCCAAAATCCTCTAAATCATCAAACGTATCACAAGTATGAATTTTACCGTATCACTGATATCATAATCTCAGATCAACTCTCATCGACTCATTTAAATCCCAAGTATCATCCTCAAATCTGTATGTGAACATATAGTCCCAAACCCATATGAACACTTCTCGATATAGAATCCCATAACCACATGTGAAATAAGGATGTATGCAAGTATGTATGTGTGTATATGTAAGTGTAGTGCACCAACTACCTAAGATTTCGTAACCATGCACCAATCCAACACCAATATCCATCTTAAATCATCAATAATAAATCCAAACAACATATAATAAATTGTTGGTGTGTATACGCATCCGTATACATCAGCACGGACTGCGGGGGTGCTATACGCCATCCACCCGACTGCTCCCCGTAGATATAAATCTACTCACTTTGTTATGTGTGCCGGTGCCGATATCGCCATTTTCATCTCCAACGCCTCGATGCCACGTGGGGTACCTACAAGGATATCACACGCTAAAACTCATGAAAACCATGTCGGAAACCAAAATGGTGCACACTACGCCCATAGGTAAAACCTATGGCCTTGTGTGCAAAAACAGCCAATCACCACTGTCGTTGACGTCCAACGCCACCCGACAGATACGAATCATCGAATATCAAAATCCATATGAAAACGAGTCGTAAATCATACGCCAACTCATGAAATTCGACCCAGATTTTACCCTAACAGGAAACAGTCAAAACTAGACATACCGGGGGTCAATTTTACATGAAAAAAGGGTTGTGCACGCAAAACGAGGTAGTTTTACCCTGCTCTGGCCGCAAATTGCGGCCATGGGGATTAAATTTACGGCCGGGACTTTGAGATGGTGGCTAGGGCTTTGGGTAGTGGTTCCAGGGTGCCCGTACAGCTCACTGCCAAGTCAATTTTACCCTAGGAGGTCCCTGGTGAAAGCAGGTCTCAGAAAGGTCACAAAATCGACAAAAACGCTAAAATACGCCAAGTCGAATAACTCTGGTAAATACTAGGAATCTGGGGTAATATTGGTTACAATGGTCTCAAAAACACCTAATAAGGTTACCCTAATCATCAAACCAATACTAGGTCAAGTCTCTCTCAAGTTTTGCCTAAACTAGCACTAAATCACAGATATACAGTAAATTTCAGTTTTAACAGCTATAGCTTGGCAAGAAAAGATTTGGGTTGCGAGATTATACCTCGAGGGGGCCCTAGGAGGAAGGAGAAGGGAAGGAGGAGGAAGAAGGGTCGTTGGTGGACTGCTCAGTTGCTCCTATGGCTGCTGGTGTTACTCCTGTAGCAGCTGTTGATGCTGTTTCTGCAGCTGCTGCTGCTTGCAACTCTCTCTCTCTGCTCTTCTTTCTCTTCTTTATTTTCTCTATGTGTTGCAGTAGCAGCTGCAACACTTGAGAGTGGTATGAATGGTGCATTCTGATGTGGTGTGAGGAGGGTGTGGGGAGGTTAAAGGCTAATACAATGGGCTGAAGTGCATGGTTTGAGCTGCTAGTGTAGCTGTTGGTGTAGGGAGGGGGTTGTTTTGTGGCTGAAGTCAGCTATTGGGGCTGATAAGTCATGATGGGGGCTGGTGTGATGTATTAGCAGCTGATGCAGGGAGGCAGTTTGGTGGCTGTTGCTGATGTAGGCTGCTGATGTGGGCTGAAGAAATGCTTCAGCAGCTGCTGCTGCTGGTTTCCTTAGGGGTGTGATGTGTGAGGGTGAGAGAGATGTGAGTGTTTGAGAGGCAAGCAAAAGTTTGAAATGAGATGAGTGGGAAAGAAACAATGGATTAAGGCACAACCTCAAGTTAACCCCCCTCATCCTTATATTTCCATTAGATGATAGCATGCCCAAAACCATCATGGCTCTCTCTCTCTCACCTACCTAATAGTCAACCTCTACCCTACTCAACCTTAAAACCAAACCGTACCCTTAATTAAATAATTAACCTAACCAAATGGTTCAATCCACCATTGTCACCTAAGCATGGTTCAACCCTAAGCCATCATGAGTCCAAACATGAAACAAGTGTAACAAGTGTAGACAATGTCATGTGCATATTTTTGCACAAAAAGCCAAAAATCCACTTTAGCGATTTTTAATCGTGATTAACACCAAATAACATATAATCCATCATAAAAACTGTGAAATTTCCACAAATGCCCAAATTTGGAATTTCTTTAATGTTTCTCCAGAATTTCACCGTTTATCGGCATTTAATTATACCGATTATTGAATATTCAATAAAATTTAATATTAAATTATGAAAATCCCAAAAATAATATTTTATTTTTTTTGAAATGTTACAATAGGATTCTTTCTTGACTACCAGTATTATGATAGCGATCATATACGTGGGAGCTGGGTGGTCTATAGGCACATTCTTAAATGTCCCCTAATCATGTAAGTTTCGAGACTGGGCATCGATACTCCAGAGTAGACTAGTGTATACTGATCGAGACCCCGATGAGGGGCGGTGGCCGGTCTCACAAGCCAATTGGTGTTAGTTTATTCACCTAAGATGTATATAGTTGCTCATTGGGTAATGAGTACACCGGACGGACTCGTCGGGAACATGCTAGTTGGTGTTATACCTATTGTCAGATAGCAGTTCCCAGGTGACATATGTACAGGTTAGTCTATCGACCTGAGATCGTCATTTGTCTCGGTTGAGTTCCCACTGTGCTTTGATTACTACCCTACCACGGCTCAAAGGAGTCATGCAAACAGGTTTTAGTTGGGTATAGTCCCAAACCACATGGAGGCAGTGAGCGGATCGTCGGGGGATTCGACTCTCCCGGTATTGGGGGTAGATGTCGCGGTTGTGCACGGGTGGCCATCACCAGAAATCCTTGGCCAAGATAGTCGAGAATTTATTATCTAGGATCGGTAGTTTCTCAGGTGGTGATAGGGCTTCATACCGACACTAAATGTTGTGTTATTAGGGGTCTGACTTTATCCACCCCTAGACTCGATATGCGATACTCATAGACGAACGGACCGGACTGTACGGATATTGTCACTTTCAGGCTCAGTAGGGGTTTCAGGATGAGTTTGCTCGTCGGCCTCCCTTTCGCTCAATACCTGGATAGCCGTTACGTACAACTAGTGCCGCTGACGTACTTGTGGTTAAGCCAATTGCCAGCGTATTGACGAGTCTTTAGAGTCCCATATAGAGGGTTTCCCTACTTCGGGCGAAACGATGTAGAGGCCGTATGGTTTTACGGTAGGGTTCGATCACATACGGTGTACTTGTGGCACGGATGATGTTCGGACGGATAATACTAGTGGGCTTTGGTTTAAGCTGGATCTTAGTATTATATTTGTTGGATTATTTTCGTCTCTTTGTATTCGTATTCTTCGGAATACGGATGCGGGTATGTATATACGGTTGAAGGGTATTCTTGTAATTTATTACAAGATGACTTTTAGAAGATTACACTCATCATGGTTTACACCTTTTTGGATTAAAAGGTTATTGAGGTATAGGATGAGGTGTTTATTGCATTTTTGTGGCGTGGCTAATTAGTAACCCATGGTTTACTATTCTAGCATGCTTAGGATCTTTGTTTGTTGTGAGATTATGTTGACTTGAGATATTTTTTGTTGACTAAGATATTTTGGAGACATGGATATTTATGTGATGGATCCATTATTTCTTATCACACTCACACAACAAACAAAAATGACAAGCCATTATTCATTTCTTTCTCTCTTTCTTGAGTTGCTCTCAACACCTCATTCTCATGGCATCTTCTTCTTCCTCTAGCTCCACCCAAACCCTCTCATGAGTTGAGAATCCTTGGGTGTCTCGAGACAAATTAATCCTTCATCACTCTCTACTTCATCTGCGGTATCTAGAGTAGCGATCTAGGTGCCCTAGTTGCCTCGGATATGAGGTTGTGCTTGCATAGACTCTCGGATGGATCATCATCGATGGAGGAGACCGGAGATCAAGCTTGATCAAGGAAGCCCCTAAGAGCTTGGGATGATGGTTGGAGACCGAAGGACACGGATCTATTCGGTATAACCATTCTAACTCCTTTGCATGTTTTTTTATCTAGGGATTATGGGTAGATCCGGGTAATTGGTTGTGGTAGTGCCAAGTTTTATAAATTTTTATTCTGTATTTGGTCACAGATTGATTGGCAGGGGCACTACCGTAACACAACAATAATAACTAAGCCATATTGTTTTTTCTACACTTGATCTTTTCTTTCCTACACAAAAGGACATAGCCATTTTTTCCATGGCTTCTTCTTCTTAACCTCCTCCTCCTTCTTCTAGGTAACTCACATGAACTTAGAAAAGAGAGAAAAGATAGTGAAAAAATTCCTGCCTCCCCACTTTCCATGGGTAGCGAGCTTGGAGCGTCGGTCACTTCATTAGGTGAAGCCGGAGCTTGGATCGATTTCCCTCAGGTGGATCTTCTTCGGCAATAGAGGTCTCCGCTCAAGCACGATCCGGACAGCATACACGAAGCTTAGTAGGGTCTTCCATGATTGGGTGGACACGTGTCGAAGGTAGTATTATGTATCTTTGCATGCTTGGTTTGCTAGTTTAGGCATTTGGATCGATTCTAGGTTCGGGGTTCTTTCGTGTTTGCATGAAATTTTTGTTTGCTATCTGTGCTTCTACTGTGCCATGGGCACTTGGGAACCCTGCAGTGGTATCAGTGCCTTGGGCACTTGGGAACCCTGCAGTGGTATCAGAGCCACCCAAACACCCCAAACTAGTGTTAGAGGATGCTTAGTTTCAAAACCGAAAACTACAATTTCGAACCCAGTTTCTGTTCAGAAAAATTTTTGGTCTCTAAAAATGTTTTAAACAATTGTAGAAGCTTAGTCTAGACAATGTAGAGACACACAATGAAAACAAGAACATTCCATCCTGTTTAGAGCGGCAGAAATGGTGTTTTGTCCGGCGTCACCTTTTTACTATTCATATTTGGAGCTCGTTTTCATGCTGTGTCTTGGGTTTTGTAAATTGGTATTTTTGGTTTTGTTTGATTTGCCCCAAATTTCACTTTGTGTCATCTTAGCTTTGGGACAATTCGGGAGCTTTAAAAACTCGAAACTTTTGCATTGTCGGTATCTGTGATGTCATATATGTGTTGCTGAACATCGTCTAATTGCTATATGTTCATGACCCGAAAAGTACGGAACATGACATGCACTTAAATTACGAAACTTCTCGAGGCGTGCGTAATCTAAGTAAGCCAAAAACCAGAAATCAAAACCAAGTAAAGCAGTAGAGTGAAGAAAAACCAAATTAAATCAAGTAGTTTAGCAATATAAGCCGAAATATGCATTTTTAAAATCATAAGTCTTTTATAAAAATTTCGGCAGAGTTTCCTTTGTAAATACTGGCCCCGAACGAGATACAATATGATAAATATATACATGAATGATAAAAGGCATCCCCAAGCAGGAGCTAGCTCTTCGTTAATCGACGGCCACAACCACGCAAGCAATACAATATACAACGCCGAAGGGCGAGGATCAAAACTGAACAGGAAACTCGAACAACATGAAATCCACAATAATACAATGCGACTCTAAGGTCAAAAGAATATACATCACTGGTCTCTAAGTCCGAATAAATATACAAGTTTGGTTGATGGAGTTACTAGATACAACTGAATAAAATAAAGGTACAATAGTGGTCACGATACAAGTTAACCCACCTACCAAAGCAATCACCCAGAAAGGAAACAGTGTGCCAGCAAAGCCGTAACAGAACCTGTATGGAAAAACCTGCAAGAATCTGTGGCACAACAGGGGTGAATTGCCAACTCGTGAGTAGAAAACATCACCGAGCAGAAATCGTATGTATGACACAATCCTAGGTCACTACGATCAATAATATATATAACCTCAAATGATAAGTCTGAAGCAAGAAAAGGTGGCAAGGGTAAACATCTATACATAAGTGTAATCCCATATACTCGTGTCAGTGCCTCAGGTTACAACATATCATATGAATGAGGTATGAATGCATGAAAACAGAATACATATAAATGAAAAAACTGCTTTCATAAATTAATGAGATTTCTGTATATTTAAAATGAGGTATCATCAATGAAATCAACATAATCAGTGTCTAGCATCGACACAAAACATAAATCCCAATATCTCAATATCTCAGGCTCCGGCTATCTGGACTGGCCTGTATCATCAAATCTCAATACCTTAATATCTCAAAATCTCAGTGTCTCAAATCTCACTATCTAGGGCTCCGCCAGTCCTGATCGGCCCCTATCATCAATCACACGACCACGAACGGTATCCTCCGGATATCCGTCGCGCCAGGTAAAATCACCGGAAGGCAGTCTGCCCTTGCCGGGCTTATCGTCTACACCTCGATATTCTTGCCTTGGGGTACCTTACTGGGTCCACCATGTACCCGCAGACGGTTCATCCAACTCCTCGAATCGGGTCTCGAAATCCATCTCATAACCGAGAAAATATCATGGTGGACGACTCATACATCACGAGAAAACAACACTTTTCATTTTAAAAAGAGAGAGAGAGAAAGAAGTTTATATATATTCTAGCGGTTTTCTCCTAAATCCAGGAATCTCATAAAAATCCGAAATCCAAGAATCGACAGTAAATAAACAGTGAATATCGGCATAAAAACTCCATAATACTGCATAACAGTGAATAATAATATGCATGAATTTGCAGGTAATAAGTGAACTGTCTAACCTGACATATAAAGCAAGTACACTAATATCATGTCGAAACTATCAGCTAACAAGCTATGTCAATGAAATAATATTCTCTAAAATGTACGTGACATGGCAATTACCGATGATGATGTGTATGAGCCGGCAAGTAAGTGTATGTGGAACATAAGCATCATCGGTAATGGTGCCGGTGTCCTGACCCCATGATTTCAATATTAACATATGAAAAGACAATATAAGCATGCAATGCGATGCGAGCAGCAAAGAATATGCGGAAGCTGAATATCAAATACAAAGATAACGAATCTGCATATGTCTAAGTGTAAGCCATACAGTTTTGCCATTTGAAATAATACGAATCGTGTGTTTAGAAAATAGGGACTACGGTGTTTTTAAGAAAATGCACATCCTTTGAAATATCCGTAGAAACCCTTGACCTGTCTTTAAAATACTCATGATTCGTTAGTTTTGAAATCGGTATGACTCGAATCTAATCTATCATTTACAAGTAAAGTACCGGGCTAAACTAAAAGGCTGATCGAAAGGTAAGGGAACCGCCTAACAACTAAGTCGATACATACATATATATATATAAATATAATAGTCGGTGATCCCGCCTTAAAAGTATCCCATACGATACAATATCTATAATATGACATCTTCAAGTCAAGAGTGCGGATCTATCATCAATATATAGCTCGTACGGTAAATCCGTCGTACGGCCTCCAAAATCTGGGTACGGGTCAAATGTCACATCTATCACATTATTCATCTGGTATCCTCTTTATCAAATATCATGATCCGGGGTACTGATCTACGTCTAGTACAATACTGATACCACATATTTATATGCATCCGTGTGTATGAAAACACCATGCCAAAATGACCAGCTAAACCATCATGTCAAATCTCAAATACGAACCATGTCACATCACCGATCTCACGGCCTCAAGCCCAATCTCATCGACTCAACTCCAATCCCAAGTACTATCCTCATAATCCATGTATATGTATACACATATATATATATACACATAGTCTCATACCCATGTGTGTATATATTTACATATCCCCATATACGCACGGGTAGAAGAATGAAGGTATGCAAGTGTGTGCGCGTATGTGGGTGCAACAACTACTATAGGGTTTCGCAAGTAACACTACTAATCCATGAACACATAACCATATCCTGAATATCCATGCCTCACATAAAAGATATCATATATATATAGCATACTGTACATTGAACCGCGGGGGTGCTATACGCCATCCACCCAACTTCCCCCGTAAATATATATCTACTCACCTGATCTTGCTTGCCAATATCGATTTAGCCATCATCTTCTTCATCATCTCGAATCATCGTGGGGCTACCTGCATGTCACATGTATCGTATCGCATTAAAAACCAAATCGAAAACAAAACGACACGCGGAACTCGCATAGGTCAAAACCTATGGTCTACTCTCGCAAATCAACCCGATATCACTCGATATAGACGTACAAACGTTACGTGATCAAGATAAAGCACAAATACTAAAATCCAGAATTTAAAATACGCAAAACCATAACTCGAATCAAAGCATCAACACAAGGAAATAGTCCCAGATTTTGTCTAGGGTGAAAACAATATTCCAAAACAATACTAGGTGATATATAGGGTACATATGACCTACAGAAGAAACCTGGTGACCAACTTCTACCAGGTGGCCGGCCGCACCCTAGGAAAATCAGGCATGCTCGGATATGGGGTGGAGTTGGGGCCTCGAACTTCTACAGTGGGTGCTTAGTGGTCCAATTGGTTCTCTAGAGTTGTTTATTTTTCTAGTAAAATTCCCAGGTTATACCAGATTTCCCTGCACCCTCAAAGTCGTCATAAACCGACATGAAAAGTTCTGAAATTCCATATTTTGGGTTTTCAGTTGGTTTTGGTCTGGATTTCTATCATTATAGGGGGTCTGAGGTCATCTCTAAAGCCCAATTACACAATCTCTAATCAAATCAAACCCTAATTCCCAACTTGAGATTCCAAAGTTCACTAAACACCACAAAATCGATTTTAAACTTGAAAATAGGCTTAAGCATATGAAACACTACACTAATTGTGAAAGGATTACCTCATTTGGGACCCAAGAATCCCCTGCAACACCAAAATGTGATTTTTCTTTGTCCAAAGTGTAGCTTGTGAGCTTGTGCACAACTTTTGTGAAGTGGAGATGGGGTTTTGGGTTGTTTTTTATGGTGTTGTGTGGCTTGAAGAGGGGGAAGGAGGAGGTGCTGCCATGGTGAGTGAAGAGGGAGAGAAAGATTAAGAAGATGAAGAGAATGAAGACTTGGTCAAAGAACCCCTCACCTCACTCTCTCTTCTCTCTCATGCCCATACCCCTTTCTTTAATCATTTTCCTTTTCTTTTCTTTTCATCTCTCTTTAGTTTTCATTAACACCTAAAATGAAATGATCATGAAGGAAAATCATGCTAAAATGTAACAAGTGTTAAAAAAATGACATGTGCACAAAACATGTTTAAAACCTGATTAGCGATTTTTAATCGCGATTAGCACTAAAATAGTGTTAAATAAATCATAAACTATCATAATTTGCATGAATCACATAAAGCACTCTCTTTTTAGTAATTTCCATAATTTTCAAAAAATTTCCCAATTTATCGGTATTTAATTATACCGCCTTATTAAAATATTCAATATTTTATTGTTTAATTACAAAAATTCCCAAAAATAATATTTTATTTTTTTGAAATATTACAATCTTCCCCCCTTAAAGAAATTCAGTCCCGGAATTTAAATTTAAACCCCTCAATACTAAAACATTTCAGTAAAAAGTCCAAGTCGTCGGGGCTCCGAAATCATAAATACATAAGGCACAGTGGCGCAATGCATACGCATGAACAATGAGCAGATTGCTCAAAAACAAAACTCCGTCAAGCATCCCGTAATCATCGGAGTCATGGTGAAGACACCAAGGTCAAATCCAAAATGAAATCAACATGATATACATCAACACTATACATATCAACACCTGAAGAAAATGCATGCCAAACTATTTTAAGTCGCTGTGTGATGCGCATAACACAGCACAGTGGCGGACGTCTCTAGTAAGAAAATAACTATATATATATATATATATATATATATATATATCCTTTGTTTACATGCACGTACCGCCATTTTGAAAACAATTTAGAAGGGTTTCTTGTTTTAAATGTTTCCTGTCATCTCAGACACGTAGGTAAATACTGACACTATAGCTCCCTTTTTGGAAACCCCTTCGACAACTATCAATGCATGAAAAAATATATTCAGGTATTGTCCTCTGACTAGTCCTTCCCAGCTACTATATCAATAGTAAATATCATAAAAACGTTCTGCTCCATAAGAAATCAATCCCAAAATGTGCATATGAATGCTACATGCGTCCGGTGCGCACGGAAATAAAAATCCATGAATGTGCCATACATGTGCACAGAAACAACATCTAACTGCAATGGGTGTGCACGAAACATCTGTCAAGGGCATCAGGCGTGCCTGACAACAATATCAGGTGCATCTGATATGCACGAAGAATCCCGATTTAGTGCATCTGGTCTGCACCAAAGTCGCATCTCAAATCATGCGCGCAACATGCGCGAAAATCCAAATAAGGTGTATCCATCATGCACGAATAAAAATCTAAATCCTGTGCGTCCAACATGCTCGAAATCACGAAATCCAATATCAAGCTCCGAACATACGCAAAATCCAATCCAAGCGCGTCAAATATGTGCAAGAATCCAATCAGGTGGACAAGGTGCACAAAACAAATATCGAGTATCACAATCGAAATCGACGGTATACAACACATCTCAAATCCAAATCAGGTATACCGTAGTATCAAATCTCAAACCCATGTGCATCAGCGTGCACAAAATCTAATCAAAACACTAAAAGTGCGTGAAAACTATGCCGTAAGTATAAGTCAAATAATATGCATGCCTTAGGCATGAAGTCAAAATCATTACCTCAAATAACATCAAATCGAAGTCCTGTGCAACTGTAGTGCACAAAATATGTATCACAGCACTGCAAGCATATATGAACTATACCGAGTGCAAAAATCAAATCGGGTGCGTACCATATGCACAAAATCAACCCAACTGTATGAAATCCATGAAGTCATGAGCATGTGCAGCCAAGGCACAAAAACGATATCAAGTGCGATGACTGCGCACAAATCATAAATCAACACAACGGTATATAAAGCATATCTCAAGTGCAATAACTACGCACAAAATATAAATACCCAGTAGGTGCAACCATGGTGCACGAAAACAAATATCATGAAACTCAGTCATCAAGACTTAATCATGCGAATAGATCGCCCAAAATACCGAAATCTAAGGTGACAGGCACGTGATAATTGACTCACCAAATCATAAATCATAAATACCGTCGTCGATATTTCCTACTTCAAAGTCGAGAAGGTGTCGGAGCATCCAATGCTAGCAGAGCAAGATATCTACTTGCCTCCTGTTCATGGTCTGGCGCCTGGTGCTTTTAAGCTCTTGTCTCCCACTGTGCATTGCTAGATATGTAGCTCCTCGGCTCAACGGCCCAATATGGAATGACGACGGAAACAGTCCTGCTCTGACACATGCTCTACAGATCTCTGGCCAACTATCTCGTCGACGATGCCGAACTCTGGCCTGCTGGGTGTGCGCAATATGACCACTCCTGGGTCCAAGTCTTCTCGTAATTTATTCAAGAAAAGTCCTGTCGAGGTTTTTCCCCAAATCTTGTTTCTGCCGAACTGTCCGGAAGTCATCATCATTACTAAATCTATTTCTTGTTCTGGAATGGCTGCATACTCATCGCGACTCTTTCTGGAAGATATATCCATATACAACGCCTCTGCATGCGTATCACATCTCTGATGTCGGCGGAGTGGAACGTCATCTCATCAAGATCTCGTACGAACCTCTTACTCCACTTTTCTCTACCGTCGACTGCTTCGTACTCGTCTCATCGTGGCTGCATGGACTGCGCTCCAACGGCTATACTCGTATCTGGAGTCTCCCAAACAATGCATCCCACCACATAGCATCCGAATGAAGTCAAACCATTCGACCGATTCGTCAAAACCTCATAATCCCCCAAGCGCTCAACATCTTGGGTACGGTTTAATAGTATCGAGTACATACCACAGCATCGGTGGACCAGCCGTAGAAGGGCAAACCCAACCCTCACTAATGGCATCGCGGAACTGCCGCAAACCCTAAGGTTCAAAGGCTTTCACACTTTCATTATGTCGAGTTAGGGTTTCATTCTTCTAGAGGGTCCATAGTATTGCTTGCATGTCTTTCTGAATACTTTAAACTTGGAATATGGGTTTTTGACATTCGATCGCCTCTATCGACTCTCAACGTACATGCGTGAAGTCGTCTGTAGCTGGAATCAATCTATCTGATGACCTCGCATCGGGGTAAGTGAACGAATCATATGTCTTAGTCATTCATCCTCGGGTGACTAGTGACCTTCCATCATATCTCTAAGTATATACTCATGCTGCAGTAGCTCAAACATCTGGGGTGATATCTCGTCATTCGCAGCAACAACTGGCTCATTCGTCTGCATACTGAACAGTGCCTCAATCATCATGAATAAGCGATAAATCAATGGTCATCACATTCTAGCTGGCCTCTATCAGTGGCTCAATCCTCTGGTGCAAATCTGCACGTCCGAGAAATCTCATAACAGCGATCCATCAAACACTCATAGCGTGAAAACACAATAACACGACGCTTCTATGCAAATCGTATGTCCCTGGAATCACACCCTGGTCAGTCCTTATACGTGACGAGCTCGTGCTGACCGCAACCCTAGCCGTAGCTCACTCTGCCCGTAATCGTGTCAGCAAAACCATAAACTGGTACTGATGAGGATAGATCATAGGAATGAATATAATACTGTGCAAAGAAATGTACATCCTAAGGCTTCTTAAGCGGAGTATCGTATCGTAAATATGCCACAGAACATACGTACGGTACGTCACTCTAGTTGAGTCACCTACTCCATCAACCAAGGGTCATCCTACACTCAGGAGGTAAAACCTAACGCTCTAATACTAACTTTGTCACAAACCGTAAAGTACGGAACACGACCGGCACTTAAATTACGAAACGTCTCGAGGCGTACGTAATCTAAGTAAGCCAAAACTCAGAAATCAAAACCACGTAAAGCAGTAGAGTGAAGAAAAACCAAATTAAATCAAGTAGTTTAGCAACATAAGCTGAAATATGCATTTTTAAAATCACATGTCTTTTATGAAAATTTCGGCAGAGTTTCCTTTGTAAATACTGGCAACATGATAAATATATACATGAATGATAAAAGGCATCCCCAAGCGAGAGCTAGCTCTTCGTCAATCAACGGTCACAACCACGCAAGCAATACAATATATAACGCCGAAGGGCGAGGATCAAAACTGAATAGGAAACTCAAACAACATGAAATCCACAATAATACAACGCGACTCTAAGGTAGAAAGAATATACATCACTGGTCTCTAAGTCTGAATAAATATACAAGTTTGGTTGATGGAGTTACTAGATACAACTGAATAAAATAAAGGTACAATAGTGGTCATGATACAAGTGAACCCACATACCAAAGCAATCACCCAGAAAGGAAGCAGTGTGCCAGCAAAGCCGTAACAGAACCTGTACGGCAAAACCTGCAAGAAACTATGGCACAACGGGGGTGAGTTGCCAACTCGTGAGTAAGAAACATCACCGAGCAGAAATCGTATGTATGACACAATCCTAGGTCACTACGATCAATAATATATATAACCTCAAATGATAAGTCTGAAGCAAGAAATGGTGGCAAGGGTAAACATCTATATATAAGTACAATGCCATGTGCTCGTGTCAGTGCCTCAGGTAACAACATATCATATGAAAGAGGTATGAATGCATGAAAACAGAATACATGTAAATGAAGAAACTTCTTTCATAACTTAGTGAGATTTCTGTAAATTTAAAACAAGGTATCATCAATGAAATCAACATAATCAGTGTCTAGCATCGACACAAAATATAAATCCCAATATCTCAATATCTCAGGCTCCGGCTATCAGGACTGGCCTGTATCATCAAATCTCAATACCTTAATATCTCAAAATCTCAGTGTCTCAAATCTCACTATCTAGGGCTCCATCAGTCCTGATCGGCCCCTATCATCAATCATATGACCATGAACGGTATCCTCCGGATATCCGACGCGCCAGGTAAAATCACCGATAGGCAGTCTGCCCCTTCCGGGCTCATCGTCTACACCTCGATCTTCTTGCCCCAGGGTACCTTACCGGGTCCACCATATACCCGCAGACGGTTCATCCAACTCCTCGAATCGGGTCTCGAAATCCATCTCATAACCGAGAAAATATCATGGTGGACGACTCATACATCACGAGAAAACCGCACTTTTCATTTTAAAAAGAGAGAGAAAGAGAGAGAGAGAGAAAGAAGTTTATATATATTCTTGCGGTTTTCTCCCAAATCCAGAAATCTCATAAAAATCCGAAATCCAAGAATCAACAGTAAATAAATGGTGAATATCGGCATAAAAACTCCATAATACTGTATAACAGTGAATAATAATATGCATGAATTTGCAGGTAATAAGTGAAATGTCTAACCTCACATATAAAGCAAGTACACTAATATCATGTCGAAACTATCAGCTAACAAGCTATGTCAATGAAATAATATTCCCTAAAGTGTACATGAGATGGCAATTACCGATGATGATGTGTGTGAGCCGGCAAGTAAGTGTATGTAGAACATACGCATCATCGGTAATGGTGCCGGTGTCCTGACCCTATGGTTTCAATATTAACATATGAAAACACAATATAAGCATGTATTGCGATGCGAGCAGCAAGAATTTGCGGGAGCTGAATATCAAATACAAAGATAACGAATCTAGATATGTCTAAATATGAGTCGTATAGTTTTTCCATTTGAAATAATACAAATCGTGTGTTTAGAAAATAGGGACTACGGTGTTTTTAAGAAAATGTACGTCCTTTGAAATATCCATAGAAACCCTTGGCCTGTATTTAAAAATACTCAAGATTCGTTAGTTTTGAAATAGGTATGACTCGAATCTAATCTATCATTTACAAGTAAACTACCGGGCTAAACTAAAAGGCTGATCGAAAGGTAAGGGAACCGCCTAACATCTGAGTCGATATATATATATATATATATATATATATATATATATATATATATATATATATATATATAATAGTCGGTGATCCCACCTGAAAAGTATCCCATACGATACAATATCTATAATATGACATGCTCAAGTCAAGAGTGCGGATCTATCATCAATATATAGCTCGTACGGCAAATCCATCGTACGGCCTCCAAAATCTGGGTATGGGTCAAATGTCACATCTATCACATTATTCATCTGGTATCCTCTTTATCAAATATCATGATCCAGGGTACTGATCTACGTCTAGTACAATACTGATACCATATATGTATATGCATGCGTGTGTATGAAAACACCACGCCAAAAGGACCCGCTAAACCATCATGTCATATCTCAAATATGAACCATGTCACATCACCGATCTCAAGGCCTCAAGCCCAATCTCATCGACTCATCTCCAATCCCAAGTACTATCCTCATAATCTGTGTATATGTATACGTATATATATATACATAGTCCCATATCCATGTGTGTGTGTGTGTGTGTATATATATATATATATATATATATATATATATATATATATATCCCCATATACGCACGGGTAGAAGAATGAATGTATGCAAGTGTGTGTGCGTGTGTGGGTGCAACAACTACTCTAGGGTTTTCCAAGTAACACTACTAATCTATGAACACATAACCATATCCTGAATATCCATGTCTCACATAAAACATATCATATATATATATATAGTATATATATAGCATACTGTACATCGAACAGCCGGGGGTGCTATATGCCATCCACCCGACTTCCCCCGTAGATATATATCTACTCACCTGATCTTGCTTGCCGATGTCGATGTTGCCATCATCTTCTTCATCTTCTCGAATCATCATGGGGGTACCTACATGTCACAAATATCGTATCGCATTAAAAACCAAATCGAAACCAAAATGACACGCGGAACTCACATAGGTCAAAACCTATGGTCTACTCCCGCAAATCAACCCGATATCACTCGATATAGACGTACAAACATCACGTGATCGAGATAAAGCACAAATAATAAAATTCAGAATTTAAAATACGCAAAACCATAACTGGAATCAAAGCATCAACACAAGGAAATAGTCCCAGATTTTGTCTAGGGTGAAAACAATGTTCCAAAACAATACTAGGGTGATATATAGGGTACATATGACTTACAGAAGAAACCTGGGGACCAACTTCTACCAGGTGGCTGGCCACACCCTAGGAAAATCTGGCCAGCTCAGATTTGGAGTAGAGTTGGGGCCACGAACTTCTATAGTGGGTGCTTAGTGGTCCAATTGGTTCTCTAGAGTTGTTTATTTTTCCAGTAAAATTCCCAGGTTATACCAGATTTCCCTGCACCCTCAAAGTCATCATAAACCGACATGAAAAGTTCTGAAATTCCATATTTTAGGTTTTCAGTTGGGTTTGGTCTAGATTTCTATCATTATAGGGGGTTTAAGGTCATCTCTAAAGCCCAATTACACCATCTCTAATCAAATCAAACCCTAATTCCCAACTTG
Organism: Agapanthus africanus; assembly: GCA_030015575.1. Classification (NCBI taxonomy): domain Eukaryota; kingdom Viridiplantae; phylum Streptophyta; class Magnoliopsida; order Asparagales; family Amaryllidaceae; genus Agapanthus; species Agapanthus africanus. The sequence goes on along the minus strand of JASDDO010000016.1, from coordinate 126,498,874 downwards.
AGATTCCAAAGTTCACTAAACACACCAAAATCGATTTTAAACTTGAAAAGAGGCTTAAGCATATGAAACACTACACTAATTGTGAAAGGATTACCTCATTTGGGACCCAAGAATCCCCTACGGCACCAAAATGTGATTTTTCTTTGTCCAAGTGTAGCTTGTGAGCTTGTGCACAACTTTTGTGAAGTGGAGATTTTTAGGTTGTTTTTGATGGTGTTGTGTGGCTTGAAGAGGGGGGAGGAGGTGCTGCCATGGCAATTGAAGTGGGAGAGAAAGATGAAGAAGATGAAGAGAATGAAGACTTGGTCAAAGAACCCCTCACCAAACTCTCTCTTCTCTCTCCTGCCCATACCCCTTTCTTTAATCATTTTCCTTTTCTTTTTCCTTTTCTTATCTTTTCATCTCTCTTTAGTTTTCATTAACACCCAAAATGAAATGATCATGAAAGAAAACCATTCTAAAATGTAACAAGTGTTAAAAAAATGACATGTGCACAAAACACGCTTAAAACCCGGTTAGCGATTTTTAATCGCGATTAGCACTAAAATAGTGTTAAATAAATCATAAACTATCATAATTTGCATGAATCACATAAAGCACCCTCTTTTTAGTAATTTCCATAATTTTCAAAAAAAATCCCAATTTATCGATATTTAATTATACCGCCTTATTAAAATATTCAATATTTTATTATTTAATTACAAAAATTCCCAAAAATAATATTTTATTTTTTTGAAATGTTACAATTTTCTTCTATGGTTGTGGTTTTAAATGAAAAGAGAAAATAGAAAAGAAAACGAAAAGAGAATGGAGTAAAGAATAGAGTATGGGCATGAGAGAGAAGAGAAGGAGGTGAGACGTAAAGTTGACCAAGCCCCATTTCTTCTTTCATTTGTTTCTCTTCATCATTTTTCCCTCCTCCATCACCATGGAAGCCCTCTTCTTCTTCCCTCCTCTATCACCTCAAAACACCCCTAAAACAACATCAAAACTTCATCCCCACTTCATTAAAAACATGCACAAGTTCACTACAAACACTTTGGACCAAGAAAAATTGGATTTTGAAGACTTGGGGAAACTCAAGAACTTTCTTGAGTTGCCAAATGAGATAATTTTTGCACCATTACAGTAGTATTACATTTACCTTAGCATCCATACTTGTTTAGAATCCATATTGTGTAGTTTAGAGATGCTTGAAAATTCCTAGAAAGGGTAGGGTTTGATTTGAATTGAGAAGGTGTAATTGAGGCTCTATAGTGAACTTAGAACCCTATAATGATTGTATTTTAGGCTAAACCATAGACTAAAACCCCATTTAGAAAACTTAGAAATCCCCGATATCATATTTTGTGGAAATTGTGAAAGGAAATTGATATCTGCTATGACTCGGGGACCAGGAAAATTATTTAGCAAATATAGTGAGTAGTGCAGGAAACCTAGAAGCTACCCTGAAGACCAGAGCCCTAAACCCCCTATCCAGGCTGCAGATTTAATTGTATGGGCCGCAAATTGCGGCCTTGGTACTCCCAATTTGATTCGTGCTTGGTCCAAGGCTTTATCTCCAGTAAATTAGACCCCCCACATGTGCAAAATTGGCTAATTTCACCTAGGGTAAAATCTGGAACAATTTTCTTAAGTTGCTGCATTGTTTTGCGACTTCATTTTAATTTGGGATTTGGTATTTGATATTGTGCTCCATCTTTTGATGTTTGTACGTCAACGACGGGGGTTGTTTGGTGGTTTTGCAGGCGTAGGCTATAGGTTCTAACCTATAAGCGATTCGCATGCCATTTTGGTTTTCATGTTCGATTCTTGATACTATATGACGCATTGGAAATTCTAGGTACCCCCACGTGGACTTCGAGGCGACGAGGATGAATGTGGCGTCATCGACTCCAGTAAGCGAGGATCGAGGAAAGTAGATATATATCTACGGGGGAAGTCGGATGGTTGGCGTATAGCACCCGCAGTTCGTAGTGTAGCATTTGATATATTATGTATATATATATGAATTCATGTTTTGTGGAGCATTACTTATTTGCAAGAAGGTTATTAGAAGAACTTGGATCAGTTTTAGTGTAATTAGATGATAGCGTCATTAGCTAATTTTAGTTGCGAAACCCTAAGGTTAAGAATTTCATACACGCGCGCACACACACTTGCATACATTTTATTTCTTATGCGTATATGGGGATATGTATATATATATATATACACATAGGTATGGGACTATGTGTGTGTGTGTGTGTGTGTGTGTATATATATATATATATATATACGTATACATATACATGGATGAAGAGGATAGTATACGATATTTGGAGATAAGTCGATGAGATTGGGCATGGTGCCACGAGATCGGTGATATGTTGCGGTTCGTATTATGAGATACGACATGTTGTTATAGCGGGTCCTTAGGCGATGTGTTTTCATACACACGCATACATATATGTAGATGGTATTAGTATGTGCTAGACTTAGATCAGTACCCCGATTACAGGATATGATGATAAGGATACCCGATGAATAATAAGATAAATGCGATGTTCAACCCGTACCCAGATTTGGGATGCCGTACGATGGATTTACCGTACGAGCTATATATTGATAATAGATCCGTACTCTTGACTCAAGGATGTCATGTTATATATTGTATCGTATGAGATACTATTAAGACAGAATCACCGACTATTATATGTTATATATATCGACTCAGATTTAGGTGGTTTCCTTACCTTTTCGATTAGCCTGTAAGTTTAGTCCTGTAGTTTACTTGTAGATGTTAAACTAGACTCGAGTCATACCTATTTCAAAACTAACGAATCGTGAGTATTTTAAAGACAGGCAAAGGGATTCTACGGATATTTCAAAGGACGTACATTTTCTTAAAAACACCGTAGCCCTTATTTTCTAAACACCACGATTCGCATTATTTCAAATGGCAAAACGGTATGACACATATATTGTAATGTATATTCTTTATTGCTGCGTTTACCATTCATTTTCCGCATATTATTATTATTCGCATCGCATTGCATGCTTAATTGTGTTTCCGTAAGTATTATGAAACCCATGCTGTCAGGACACCGACACCATTTCCGATGATGCGTATGCTCCACGTACACTTACTTGCCGGCTCACATACATCATCATCGTTAATTGCCATGTCACGTACACATTGGAAAATACTACTTCATTAGTATAAAATGTTAATTGATAGTTCGACATGGTATTAGTGAGTTTGCTTTTATATGATATCTTAGACATTTCATTTATTACTGATATCTCATGCATATTTATATATTCATTTGCCATGACTTTATGGGCCAGTCCGGATTGCCAGAGCACAACATTATAGAATTCATAGTTTATTTACTGTTGAGTTTGGGATTTTGGATTTCCACGAAATTTCTGGATTTGGAGAAACTGCAAATATTTTATAAACTTATTATCTTTTAAAAGATAGAAAATTACGGTTTTCTCATGATATGATTTGAGATATGTCCACCATGAGTTTTCTCGGCTCTTGAGCGATATCGTACACCCGATTCGAGGAGGAGGAGGAACCGCCTGTGGGTGCATGGTGGACCCGGTGCGGTACCCTGGGGCGAGAAGGTCGCAGATGATGGCGTTGAGCCTGTAACAGGGGAGCACTACTGACCGGTGATTGTATTGTGACTCGACGGATATCCGGAGGATACCAATCGGAGTACAGGCCAGTCCGGACAGCCGGAGCCAGATATTTTTAGATTTGATCATATGGGCCAGTCCGGATAGCCGAAGCCCTAGATATTGAGATTCGAGGTTGCAGGCCAGTCCGGATTGCCAGAGCCTGAGATATTGAGATATTGAGTTATTGGGATTTATGTTTTGTGTCGATACTTGACACTGATTTCATGTTGATTTCATTGATGATACCTCGATTTATAAATATACAGAAATCTCACTAAATAAAGAAAACAGTTGTCACATTCATGATGCATTCTGTTTTCATTATATTGCATTCATACCTCATATTTATGATACTTTGCTACCTGAGGCACTGACAAGAGCACTTGGTACTACACTTATATATAGATGTTTACCCTTGCCACCTTATCGTGCTTCATACTTTATCATATTGAGGATATATATTACTGATCGTATTGACCTAAGATTGAGTCATACATAGGATTTCTGCTCGGTGATGTTTTCTACTCACGAGTTGGCAAATCACCCCCGTTGTGCCACAATTTCTTGCAGGTTTTGCCGTACAGGTTTCGTTGCGGTTTTGCTGGCACACTGCTCCTGTTCGGGTGATTGCATTGGTACGTGGGTTCACTCGCATCGTGACCACCATTGTACTTTACTTATATTCAGTTGTATCTAGAAACTCCATCAACCAAACTTTTATATTTATTAGACTTAGAAGACCAGTGTATATTATTTCGACCTTAGAGTCGCACTTGTATTATTGTAGTTTCTTGATGTTTTGAGTTTCCTTTTGAGTTTTGATCCTCGCCCTTCGATGTTGTATATTATATTGCTTGCGTAGTTGTGACCGCCAATTGGCGAAGAGCTAGCTCCCGCTTGGGGATTCCTTTATTCATATTATGCATGTTGTACCCGTTTGGGGCCAGTATTTACAAAGGAAACTCTACCGAAATTTTCAGAAAAGATTTGAGGTTTTAAAAATGCAATACTTCGGCTTATGTTATTAAAACCACTTGTTTTAAAACAAGTTTTCTGCACTTCTTCCTTAAAACGGTTTAGATTACTGAGATTTTTGGCTTACTTGAATTAGATGGGGTCATATAGACTTCATATGATTCAAGTGCCAGTCACGTGCCATTTCGGGTCGTGACAGATACCATATTAGAATCCGGTGCCCGTGCCGTGGAAGGCGCGACTGAGGCGGATGAAAAAATAAAAAATTCTGACAAGCATCGGACTCCCGTAAAACCTAAGATTCGAACCATATAACTAAACTAGATAATCTACAAGTGCAATGGTTGAAGAAATACAACCTGTGTGGCATGTCCACCCAATTGTGGAAGACCCCTCTAAGCTCGTAGCTGCCGGGATCACGTTTGAGAATTGACCACCCTTGCCAAAGACGATCCACCTGAGGGAGTTCGGAAGAGGCTCTAACTGACGATCCAAGCTCGCTAGGTTTGGATGTGTTGGATATATGTATGCCCTAGAGGCCATTATGTGATAGTGGATGTATTTATACATGTATATATATATTCAGTGTACATTGTTGCTCGACATGATAGTATGCTATCTGGTTCTTCTTTATCTGATATGTTGATCTGATCATGCTTTTATTCTTTCATACATTTTGATAAAGCCCTGAGGATATAGGCTTGACAACTGTGATTATGATAGAGATCATACTAGTGGGGCATCAGTAGTTTATAAGCATATCCTGGAATGTCCTTAGTCGTGGGTGTATCGAGACGGGGCATCGATATACCAGAGTAGACTAGCGTATATGATACTAGACCCATATGATGGGCGATGGATGTTCCCACATTCATCAATGTTTGACATCGAGATAGTATACGGGTGCTCAGTGGTGACTGGGTACACTGGACGGACTCGCCGATAACTCCTATATGGAATTATATCTATCGTCGGATAGCAGTTCTCAGGTGACACTGGTGCAGGTTAGTCTGTAGACCCGAGATCGTCATAGAGTCTTGTGTGTTCTCCCACTGTACTTTGATTACCACCCTACCACGGCTCTACTGAGTCGTGCAAACAGGTGGCCGTTGGGTACAGTCCCGAGACATACGAAGGCAATGAGCGATAGGAGGGGTTTCGTCTCTCCCGGTATTGGGAGTTGATACTGTGCTGTGCTCGACTGGCTATATCAGTAAGTCCCTGGCCAGGGCTGTTGGGATTTGTTGATAAGTGTTATCAGTAGTTTCTCGATCTGTTATAGACCATTCATCGGCACGAATTATTGAGTTATTGGGGTCGACGTTACCACCCCTAGACTCGATATGCAGCATATCTGACGAAGAGACCGGACTGTACGGTAGTGTTGCCGGTTGGCTCGATGGGAGTTGTAGCAGGTTCGCTTGTTCTCTTCTGATCGATCAATACCCGGGTGGCCGTTACGTTTAGCTGACCGCTTGCGGCTTGAGGATGCTTGATATGATCATAACCCACTGCCGGCATATTGACGAGTCTTAGAGTCACACAAAGGAGTTACCACAAAGGAGTTACCTAGTCCAGGCGAAACGTTGTGGTGCGCATATGCGATATGTGCATGGACCCGGTTAAAATGTGCATATGAGATACCGTATATTAATCGGGCGGCTTGCTTTTGGTTAGGTCATATGTGATATGACCGGATTGCAAAATCAAGTGTTGATTTATCATTTGACCATTAGTTTCTCACTAGAAATCCTTTCTTGTATTTTTGGATGTAAGCATGCATGTATGCATTCATTCTTGTTCATGCACATATGGATGTGCATGCACACATATATACATACATCATCCTTCATGGTTGTATATATATAGAAAATGGTGGCAATATAAGACTCACACCTTGGGTTAATATATGGATTATTATTTTTATTTATGTTAAAACAAAAAGAAAAGAAAAGGGTAATTCATGGTTTAGTTTCTACACTCTTCTTTAACCTAACCTTGCTCACCCACCTTTTAACCATGGGTTAACTTTCCTTTTGTGTTTTAACTCAAATACAATAATATCTTTATTATTTAACCATGGTTTGAGATGAAGAGTGGAAAATATATATACATATATTTTCTATTTTTTTCATATGAGATTATCTTTTCTCTTGTTCTTAAAAAGCCATCATCTTCTTTCTCCTTGCTCTTTTGCTCTCTAGATTTCTCAAGTGAGCAAAACACTCACCAATTTAGGATTTTGAAGTGAGAAAAGCCACCACAACACCATTCTACACAAGTCTTGCCTACTTGTGAAGAGTGTTAGTTTTATTTTCTTCTCTTGATCTTGCGAAGTTACAAGCTTGGACAAAGCGGACTCCGGGTGGATCATCGTGGACCTAGAGGAGTTCAAGCGGACCTTTTCCAAACCCCAAGTAGCCGAGGAGTCTAGCGTAGAGAGCTACAAAGGTTGTACTCTCAAAACCCTAGCTTTATCTACTTGTGATGATATGTTGTTTTAGAAACCCTAAAATTCTAGTGATGATTCTTTTCATGTTCACTTAGCACCTTAAAATTCAATCTTTGGTACATGTGATACTTCCAAACCCTGCATGAGGTGCTAGGTAAAACTTACATTGGTATCAGAGCCGACCTAGAACTTTAGGCGACATTTTAACGAAGTTAAAACTCCGATCGAACCAAAAAATACGGTTTTTTAGCACTCTCTGGACATTTTTTCAAAACTGTTATTTTTCAGAATGAAAAATATGTAAAAAATTCAGCAGGGTATTCTAAGAAACCCTGTAAAAAACGAAACCCTAATTTCCCACCACGGAACCGCGGCCAAAGCTTGCTTGGGCCGCGGCTCCGCGGCCGTAATGATGAGTTAAGCCCTCATTTTTGTACAGTGTTCTTATGTCCTGCTTATAGATATTTTTAGGTATTTTTAATCTGGTTTCAGTGATAGATGTTCTGGAGATTGTTATGGATTCTTTGATTCGATCGGAATTTCAATTTCGTGCTTTTTTCGGGGTAACTTAGAAAGTATTAAAAAGTTCGAACGAGTATCATTAACTCACCTTTTCACAGGGTTTAAATCTTTCGAGAATACGTGCATGTTTTGTGGTGGACCCTCTAGAAGAAAAAAAACCTTAACTCGATTATGTGACCGTCTTGAACTGCCTTTTGAACCTTAGGGTTTGAGGCAGTACAGCGTGCCACATGTGAGGCGTTGGCTTAACCCTTCTACGGCTGGACCGCTCTACTGTGACACACTCCGGGACTTTTGAACTCCGCTCAAGTGTTGAGCTTTAGGAAATTTTGGGTATTTGATTATTCGATCGAAAAGTTTAATACTGTCTATTTATCTGGAATGTGATACAATATGTGGAATTCATATAGTTAGGCATGAAATGCGAGGTATGTGATATCTCGGATTTACGATGTCTAAAGAGAATGCGGATTCCAAATATTGTAGTTTTACACTTTCTTTTCTGTGACCGTAAGTGTAGTATGTCGATATCGCCGGTTTTGTTGCTATACATCAACGACAATCGGGGTACGCATACTTACTTACGTTGATGATATATGATATTATGTGTTGCTGAGATATGATGTGCAGGATTGTCGCGATCGAATAGCCGGGGGGTTTTATGTGAGATGAGAGTTTTATTTTTCATTCATGTAAAATTTAAATGTAATGTAATATTCTTTTATTTGGGGCACTTCCGGGTTGAGGTTGCTGCCACCAGTGTTGTATATTATTTACTTTTCCGCATTAGGATAGACCTAAGGAGGGGAGCACAAGTGACCGGGTTCTGGGGTTCAGTGGGAGGCCATCTCGAGGAGTCGAGACCGGGTCTCCTAAACTCCAGGATTGGTAGGGTCGCTTGCCGCTCTCATAGGGGTCTAGGGGTATGGGCTTGGCTATTCATCGCGACTGTGGAATCCGTATTTTCTATTATTGGCTAAATACTAAATACGGATGTCCTAGTATATCCCACATTATATATATGTTTCTGCTTCCTGTATTCTGTGTTATCTGAGACAAATGATATATTATATATGAGATATATAGTAGACGTTGCTTATGTTTTACACCCGCGCTAGTCCCGTCCCGGTATGCCGTTAGTTAAGTAACCTAACGGTGCATAACGGAACATTGCGGCGAATGCGGATGGCATAAACGTACGTGTTATTTTCGTTTCTTTTCTGTGATTGGCTTAAGGACTTAAATGATGGGATTACATTAATATGATTAGTATAAAGAAAATAAACCTAAAAAGATGTTGTAGAATTGGATTTGAAAACCACTCGGCTCTTTATGAAAAAGCTATATTTCAAAACTGCGGAGCACAAGCCACTCCTTTTGAAAACCATTTGATTCTACGACGATATCATGTTCAAAGCATTAAAGATTTTCTTAAAAATCATCTGCAACCCTCCGTCATTTTAGAAAGTAGAGTACTTAGTATTCGTGCTACGTTTGTTGACTTTAGTTAAGGCGTAGTGTACGGTAGCTAAGTGATGTCTTCCTACACTGCATATGATGCAGATTAATTAGGACATTCATGCGACTTTGTTGACCATAGTTAAGGGTCATATAGGTGGGTCTAATTGATCAAGAAATGATGGGTAGAACTTGACTGGTACTTATGATTTGTTAACCACAGTTAAGGTCATAAGTACTAGGGGTAAAAACCATATCGGAAATTTCAATAGTTGAAATTTGCAATGAGATTGCATACCTTCCATGTGATGGTTGGATCCCGATCCCACTGTGGGCAATAGTTGCTCCCAGGAGAGTTTTGCAGTTTACAATTAGCTAACTCATTAGGTGTCTAGAAAGGTGTTAACGGGGCTACGCCTCTGGGAAAACGAGGTTTACTTTAATTAGGTCCGTGCGAAAGCACGGGGAACCTCCCTCAAGTACCGACACTGGCCTGGCTGAACGGTTAGCGAAGCTGTAGACTGTAATTAATCCTGGCTATTTTTCTTTTTAAGGTTTGAAAGAAAAAATTGATTAAAGCAGTGGGAGACATCGATTAGACAAGATAATAACCAATCTGATCTTTGCAAGAGCTTTCGCTGAGTGTATTCTTTTCTCTCTCTTAATGGCAGATACCAATGACTGGAATTAAGCTTTTACTAGATTAAAACAAACTGAATGGGACCAATTATAAAGACTGGCTAAGGAATCTGAAAATTTCCTTGACTTATGATAAAGTATCATATGTCCTCACGGCTTCAGCCCCGCCTGTCCCAGGTCCAAAATCCTCAGTTGTGGACATTGAAGTCCGCAAGACATGGGATGCTGACTGTGCCATGGCCAAATGCCTCGCGTTTGCATCGATGGACAATACACATCAAAAGTAGCACGAGAATATGGACATTCAAACCATATTCCTCCATACAAAGGAGTTGTATGGAGAGCAATCCCGTGTATTACGATACGAAGCATCAAAGAAATTGTTTCAGATGTGAATTGCCCCTGGCACACCGGTAGGAGACCATGTTCTGAAGATGATAGCTCTTATAGAAGAGCTTGAGGACCTTGGATGGACGATGGACAATGAACAATATACAGATATTATTCTGCAGTCCCTCCCCTCCACCTTTGCTCAATTCATAGTTAACTTCAACATGCACAACATGGAGAGGGAATTACCTGAACTCCTTAATATGTTATGGAGTGCAGAAAGCACACTGAAATCAGTGAAAACTCCCGTTATGACTGTTGGACAATCTTCCTCTTCTCGCCCAAAGGCTAAGGCCAAGGGAAAGAAAAAGAAGAAGCCCACCAATCCTAAGGGTGGAGTTAAAAAGGTGAAGGGAAAGGAAAAGTCCAAAGCTGGAGACTCGGGGAAAGGTGAATGTTTTCATTGCCATAAAGCAGGACATTGGAAGCGCAACTGTACGGAGTACTTGAATCTCAAGAAGAGGCATGGGGATGCTTCCGCTTCAGGTGTGTTTGTGACAGAAAACTGTTTTTCAATAAACTCTGCTTCCTGGGTATTAGATACCGGTTCAGGTTCTCACATTTGCAATTCTATGCAGGGGCTTAGAAATAGCAAGGTTTTGAAGACAGGTGACCATACTCTCCGCGTTGGAAATGGTTCCAATGTACATACAGTCGCGGTGGGAGAGTATCACTTAGGGTTTCCATCTGGGTGTATATTGGTTTTGAACCCATGTTATTTTGTACCAAGTATGCTTTGTAATATAATATCTGTTTCTTTGTTAGACAATGAAGGATATAATTTTGTATTGCAGAACAATGTTATGAACATTCACCTGAATCAAATGTTGGTTGGGTATGGTACACTTAATAACGGGATATACGTCCTAAATCAACACACAGTTTTCAGCATACAACACACTAATAGAAGAAAACTTTCAGAAATAAATGAAGCTTTTCTTTGGCACTGTAGACTTGGTCATATTAACGAAACAAGACTAAACAAGTTACACAAAGATGGATATTTAAAATCTTTTGAATATAAATCTTATGCGACTTGCCAGTCTTGTATCAAGGGTAAAATGACCAAAACTCCGTTTACCGGACACGGAGAAAGAGCGACCGAGCTTCTAGGACTCATACATAGTGATGTATGTGGGCCAATGTCTACACAAGCTAGAGGCGGTTTTTCTTACTTCATTACTTTCACTGACGATTTCTCAAGATCCGGTCATGTATTTTTATTAAAGCACAAATCCGAAGCTTTCAAGAAATTCACTGAATATAAACAAGAAGTAAAAAAAACAAACCGGCTTGAGTATCAAAATGCTTCGATCAGATCGAGGTGGGGAGTACCTCAGTACAGAATTCGCAAACTTCCTAAAAGAGAATGGGATTCTCTCTCAGCTCACTCCTCCTTACACACTACAGCACAACGGTGTGTCTGAACGACAGAATAGGACCCTATTAGATATGGTCCGGTCCATAATGAGTGACGCTGAGTTACCTGTCTCATTTTGGGGCATGCATTGGAGACTGCAGCATTTCTACTAAAAAGGGTTCCAACCAAAACCGTGTCTACCACGCTATATGAGATATGGCATGGGAAGAGACCATCTCTTAAGAGAATTAAGATTTGGGGTTGCCCGGCCTATGTTAAAAAGCAGAATCCAGACAAACTCAAGACACGGTCAGTCATGTGTAAATTTGTGGGATATCCAAGGAACTCTTATGGATATCTATTCCACCACAAGGAGGAGCAAAAGGTGTTTGTTTCTCAGTATGCCACATTCTTAGAAAAAGAGTTTTTCACAGATAAAGATGATGGCAATGCGGTGGATCTAGAAGAGGTTCTAGAGACACAAACTATAAATGACGACTTGGTTGAACCGGCTGTTGCAATAGAAACTGAAGAACCTCGGCCACTCCGTAGGTCTGGTAGGACTTCTCGCCCACCGGAGAGGTACTACGGTTTCCTCATTGATGGTGACAGAGAAGACTGCATCATAGAGGATGATGATCTTACCAGTTTTCAGCAAGCTATCATGAGTGGAGACTCTGTGAAGTGGCTGGATGCCATGAGATCCGAAATGGAGTCTATGTACACCAACAAAATTTGGACTTTGGACGTTGTACCCCCTGGGGTAAAACCTGTGGGGTGCAAATGGATCTTTAAAAGAAAGATTGGTGTGGATGGGCAGGTAGAGACCTATAAGGCAATACTTGTGGCGAAGGGTTTTCGTCAAAGACCAGGTTTGGACTATGACGAGACCTTTTCGCCCGTAGCCATACTTAAATCCATTCGGATCCTACTTGCTATTGCTGCTCACTATGACTATGAAATCTGGCAGATGGACGTTAAAACGGCATTTCTAAATGGAGATTTAGAAGAATGCGTTTATATGGATCAGCCAGAAGGCTTCATTGACAGTGGGAGCAGCGGGAAAGCATGTAGATTGCTTAAATCCATATATGGGTTAAAGCAGCATCACGGAGTTGGAACATCTGTTTCGATGATGTTATCAAAGAGTTTGATTTCATCAAAAATCCAGATGAACCTTGTGTTTATAAGAAGGCTGTAGGAAGAGCTGTCACATTCTTTGTATTGTTCGTAGATGACATTCTTCTGATAGGAAATGATATTCCTATGCTGCAGTCGGTCAAATCTTTCTTATCACTAAGGTTCTCCATGAAGGACCTGGGTGATGCCACATACATTCTGGGTGTTAGGATCTATAGGGATAGATCCAAGAGGTTATTGGGATTGTCCCAAACCAGGTACATCAACACCATCCTAAAAAGGTTTAGTATGGAAGACTCCAAGCGGGGTGCCTTACCCGCTTGCCATGGGGTCACTCTCTCCAAGGACTCTTGCCCTAAGACCAATGAAGAGAGAGCTCGCATGAGCATTATACCCTATGCTTCGGCAGTAGGATCTATAATGTATGCGATGTTATGTACATGCCCAGATGTAGCTTATGCACTTAGTGTTGTAAGCAGGTATCAATCCAACCCAGGGGAGAATCACTGGATAGCTATGAAGAACACTCTTAAGTACTTGCGAAGGACTAAAGAATTGTTCTTGGTGTATGGTAATGGAGATCTCCAAATGGAGGCCTTTACCGATTCGAGCTTCCAGAGCGATAAGGACGACATCAAATCTATCTCAGGGTTTGTATTTACCCTCAATGGAGGGGCGGTAAGTTGGAAGAGTTCCAAACAGGATACTGTTGCAAACTCTACGATGGAAGCTGAGTACATTGCTGCAAATGGAGGCCTCCAAATGGAGGCCTTTACCGATTCGACCTTCCAGAGCGATAAGGACGACATCAAATCTATCTCAGGGTTTGTATTTACCCTCAATGGAGGGGCGGTAAGTTGGAAGAGTTCCAAACAGGATACCGTTGCAAACTCTACGATGGAAGCTGAGTACATTGCTGCGAATGATGCCGCCAAGGAAGCCGTTTGGATGAGGAAGTTCGTCTCGGAGCTAGGAGTAGTTCCAACCATTATTGATCCAATACCGTTGTATTGCGGTAATAATGGGGCTATGGCGTTAGCCAAGGAGCCCAGGTCCCATCAGCAGTCCAGACACATCCTGAGGCGCTTTCATTTGATCCGGGAGATTGTAGATCGCCGCGAGATCGAGATTAAGAGAGTAGACACAAAGAATAACGCCGCGGATCCACTCACCAAGGCCCTCCCTCAGCCGCAGCATGAGCGACTTTTTGAGATGTTGGGTATGAGATACGCCAATAACTGGCCTTAGTGCAAGTGGGAGATTGTTGGATATATGTATGCCCTAGAGGCCATTATGTGATATTGGATGTATTTATACATGTATATATATATATATATATATTCAGTGTACATTCTTGCTCGACATGATAGTATGCTATCTGGTTCTTCTTTATCTGACATGTTGATCTGATCATGCTTTTATTCTTTCATACATGTTGATAAAGCCCTGAGGATATAAGCTTGACTACTATGATTATGATAGAGATTATACCAGTGGGACATCAGTAGTTTATAAGCATATCCTGGAATGTCCCTAGTCGTGGGTGTATCGAGATGGGGCATCGATATACCAGAGTAGACTAGCGTATATGATACTAGACCCATATGATGGGCGGTGGATGTTCCCACATTCATCGATGTTTGACATCGAGATCGTATACGGGTGCTCAATGGTGACTGGGTATACTGGACGGACCCGCCGAGAACTCCTATATGGAATTATATCTATCGTCGGATAGCAGTTCTCAGGTGACACTGGTGCAGGTTAGTTTGTAGACCCGAGATCGTCATAGAGTCTTGTGTGTTCTCCCACTGTACTTTGATTACCACCCTACCACGGCTCTACTGAGTCATGCAAACATGTGGCCGTTGGGTACAGTCCCGAGACACACGAAGGCAATGAACGATAGGAGGGGTTTCGTCTCTCCCGGTATTGGGAGTTGATGCTGTGCTGTGCTCGACTGGCTATATCAGTAAGTCCCTGGCCAGGGCTATTGGGATTTGCTGATAAGTGTTATCAATAGTTTCTCGATCTGTTATAGACCATTCATCGGCATGACTTATTGAGTTATTGAGGTCGATGTTACCATCCCTAGACTCGATATACAGCATATCTGACGAAGAGACCGGACTGTACGGTAGTGTTGCCGGTTGGCTCGACGGGAGTTGTAGCAGGTTCGCTTGTTCTCTTCTGATCGCTCAATACCCGGGTGGCCGTTACGTTTAGCTGACCGCTTGCAGCTTGAGGATGCTTGATATGATCATCAGCCACTGCCGGCGTATTGACGAATCTTAGAGTCCCACAAAGGAGTTACCTAGTCCAGGCGAAACGTTGTGGTGCGCATATGCGATATGTGCATGGACCCGGTTAAAATGCGCGTATGAGATACCGTATATTAATCGGGCGGCTTGCTTTTGGTTAGGTCATATGTGATATGACCGGATTGCTAAATCAAGTGTTGATTTATCATTTGACCATTAGTTTCTCACTAGAAATCCTTTCTTGTATTTTTGGATGTATGCATGCATGTTTGCATTCATTCTTGTTCATGCACATATGGATGTGCATGCACACATACATACATACATCATCCTTCATGGTTGTATATATATAGAAAATGGTGGCAATATAAGACTCACACCTTGGGTTAATATATGGATTATTATTTGTATTTATGTTAAAACAAAAAGAAAAGAAAAAGGGTAATTCATGGTTTAGTTTCTACACTCTTCTTTGACCTAACCTTGCTCATCCACCTTTTAACCATGGGTTAACTTTTCTTTTGTGTTTTAACTCAAATACAATAATATCTTTATTATTTAACCATGGTTTGAGATAAAGAGTGGAAAATATATATACATATATTTTCTATTTTTTTCATATGAGATTATCTTTTCTCTTGTTCTTAAAAAGCCATCATCTTCTTCCTCCTTGCTCTTTTGCTCTCTAGATTTCTCAATTGAGCAAAACACTCACCAAGTTAGGATTTTAAAGTGAGAAAAGCCACCATAACACCATTCTACACATGTCTTGCCCACTTGTGAAGAGTGTTAGTTTCATTTTCTTCTCTTGATCTTGCGAAGTTACAAGCTTGGACAAAGCGGAATCCGGGTGGATCATCGTGGACCTAGAGGAGTTCAAGCGGACCTTTTCCAAACCCCAAGTAGCCGAGAAGTCTAGCGTAGGGAGCTACAAAGGTTGTACTCTAAAAACCCTAGCTTTATCTACTTGTGATGATATGTTGTTTTAGAAACCCTAAAACTCTAGTGATGATTCTTTGCATGTTCACTTAGCACCTTAAAAATTCAATCTTTGGTACATGTGATGCTTCCAAACCCTGCATGAGGTGCTAGGTAAAACTTACAGGATGGTCGGTGATATAGGAATACTCCACTAAATATTTTTCTCTCAATACTCTTGCTAAAAAATGAGAGCATAAAGAAGGAGAAGAGAATGAGGATGGTTGCTCTCATCAAGCATGAAGCATGAAGGTTGAGATCCATGAAAAATCATCATCTCCCCTCACATATAGAAAAGATAATAATGGCCACACATATCCACCATGCATCAATAGTGCACAATCAATGATCAACATTACAAGCCATTCCTCTCTCCTTGATTCATTCCACCTCACCTCCACCTTTCCACCTCATTACGTTATTTGTTTTTCTAAAAAGAAAAACAAATATGAGGTGTCCTTCCAGAAGAATTCTCGTATAAATATGGAATACTTCACCTGGTATATGTATCGCTACATATACGCGTATCCATATAAAAATACGGATAGCACCAAAGAGAGAAAATAAATAGTGAACAATAATACTAAAATATATGTATCAAAATAGGTATATAAATTATTAAATCAAAACCTGATTTAATAATCCGGCTAAATCCTAAGGCGGTTAGTATTATCAACCGTGCGATTAAAGTCCGTGTATCACGTACATGTATTTAATCGAACCCCTGCACGTACCATCGTACGACTCCTACATCTGTCACCTGAACTGGGAAACCCTCTGTTTGGGACTCTAAAGACTCGACAATACGCTGGCAGTGGCTTTAACCACGAGCACGTCAGTGGCACTAGCTGCACGTAACGGCTACCCAGGTACTTATCGAAAAGGGGGTCGACAATCAAGTGCGTCCTTACTCTACTGAGCCTGAATGTGACAATCTCCGTACAGTCCGGTCTCTTCGTCAAAGAGTATCGCATATCGAGTTTAGGGGGTGGATAACGTCAGACCCCTACTAACCCGATAAGTCGTGTCTGAGTCAAGCTCATCACCAACTGAGATATTACTGATCAACTATCAGTAAATCTCACCTACCATAGCCACGGATTTTTGGTGATAGCCAACTGAACACAGCACAACATTGACCCTTAATACCAGGAGAGACGAATCCCTGACAGTCGACCACTGCCTCCATGTAGCTCAGGACTGTACCCAACTAAAACCTGTTTTCGTGACTCCTTTAAGCCATGGTAGGGTAGTAATCAAAGAACGGTAGGATCTCACACGAGTCAAATGATGACTTTAGGTCAAAGGACTAACCTGTACTAATGCCACCTAAGAACTTCCATCTGACGATAGGTATAATACCATCTAGAAGTTCTCGACGAGTTCGTCCAGTGTACTCACCTCCAGTGAGCACCTGCATACTATCTTAAGTGTCACAATACCAATGGCTTGTAAGACCGGCCACCGTCCCTCGTTGAGGTCTCCAAGTGTATATACTTGTCTACTCCGGAATATCGATGCCCAGTCTCGATACTCCCATGACTAAGTACATTTAAGGATGTGCTTCTGGATAACCCAGCTCCCATATATATGATCACCATAATAATGCTGGTTGTCATGCAACAATCCAATGGGCTTCATCATTGATGAAGACAAACCAGATAGCATACTATCATCTCGAGTAAGACTGTTATACCTGTATAAGTCCTCTCTCAATTATCATAATCGCCTACTCGCAATCATAATAATTTCCTTGGGGACACTATATCGAACATGGCTATCCGAACACAACACGATATCAACTCCAAATACCGGGAGAGATGAATCCCTTCTAACTCCTACTGCATCCAAGTGCTTCGGGACTACACCCAACTACTACCCGTTTGCACGACTCATTTGAGCCGTGGTAGGGTAGTAATCTAAGTATAGTGGGAACACACTCGAGATGAATAGTGATGTCAAATCAACGGACTAACCTGTACTCATATCACCCTGGAACTGCTAACTGACGATAGGTATAATACCAGCCAGCAGTTCCCATCGAGTCCGTCCAGTGTAACTCATAACCCAATGAGTAACTATATACTATCTCTGGCATGGCATACCAATATCTGCGGGACAGGCCATCTCCCCTAACTGGTAAGATAACCGTATATACTAGTCTACTCTGTAGTATTGATGCCATGTCTCGATAATCCTACGACTAGGGACAAGTATAAGGATGTGCGTATAGACTACCCAGCCCCCACTAGTGTGACTGCCATCTCAACGCTGGTAGTCAAGTAAAGATCCTAAGGGCTCTATCAATATGTATTAGAGATATGTTAAAAAAACATATATACATATTAAGATAGAATCAAACAGATAGCATACTATCATATTGAGCAAAATTGTTATTATATCTATGTATATCCCAAGCTTCCAAAATGTAATATATAATCCAGTACTATACAATAATGGCATCTAGGCTATATACCACTAACAGGCTTTTCATAAATTAGCATATAATTATATCCATACAAGTTAGCATGTTAAAACTAATACTTTGTTTTCCTAATTATCTTTTAAGTGTGGCATGCCAAGTTCAGTGGGGACTTAGCATTTTCATTTGGGTTTTAATTGTTGTTTTTATTTATGTGATGGGAGAGAGGGGGACATGGATCCATGGGCATGAGAGGAATAGGCATGACAGAGAGAGATAAGAGACATGGGAAAGAGAGAGATGAGAGGTCATCTCATTTGCCTTATATCATTTCTCATCTTCATTTTTCTTCTCCTTCCTCTCAAAAAGTGAAAAAATTCCTCCACCATCATCTCTATCCCCCAAGGCAACAATGGCTATACCAACCTTCAAATTTAGCCTTCCTTCATGCAAACAAGCCCCATCTTCACTTTTCTTCACCAGAAGCCATAACCAATACCCTTATGGTCTCCTTCCAATCTTAAGATCCCCATTCCATCCAAAAAGAGGTAAATATCCCATTTGTACTAAGTTTTGTGAAGTCTTGCCATGATAAAACTATATTCTTACATAAAAGACAAGTTTTTATGGGTTGAATTCTTTGTAGTTGGTTTTTGAAGTGATCCACTAGTAGTGGTGAATATTAGTATGGTTTACTTGGTGACTACACCCTATTTTGGGAAGTATAGGGTATTTTGGTGAAAAGAATGGATTTTTAAGGTGTTAGAATTTTCCAGTTTTTACCTAATTCGTTTTAGATAAATCCTTCTTCAGACATCTGGTCATTTGAGCTTCAGACGTCTGCCCATTATATGTTTTGAAAGATTTTTCTTCTTCAGATGTCTGGCCCCCAAAGCTTCAGACGTATGTCGATGATCGATGAATCTTTGATTGTTATTCTTCAGACGTCTGATGCTCAAGTCTCCAAACTTCTGATTTTGATTATGATTTCTTGAGAATTTTTCTTCAGACGTCTGGGAGCCCTTCTTCAAACGTCTGTTTTACTTTCTGGGGAATAGTAACCCATTATTCAAACGTATGACCCTGAGAACAGCAAACGTCTGCCCCTCAGTGTTTTGACAGTTTTGATGGTTTTACTTGTATTTCGTTTTATTGAGTTCGTAATGGTTTTAATGGAGTTTCCTTGCATATTTATGACTACTTTAGCTATAGGGACCATTGCGGAGACTGAAAGCATGCCTTAGCACCACTACTAGGTTTTTAGAAGCATCAAGTATACAATTTTAAAAAATCTACTGTGCTAATGCATGCCATCCAATAATCGAACTAGAGAATTAGGGTTATTAAACTAGTAAACAAGATTTATACTAAGGGAACAAGGAATACAACCTTTGTAGACCGGTCCTTCAATTCCAAAGCTCCAAGTAATAGTACCTCACCTCCAAGTAGTGGTCCCCCGAACTTTTCTTAGGCTCCACCTGGTGAAAGGAACAAGCTTGCTTAAGGATCTTCGAGGCTGAAGATGATCTACCTTGAGAAATCTCTAACTCAAGCTACCTCTTCAGTAATTGATGAATTAGTGAAGTAAACAGCCTATACTAAATGGCTATTTTGGTATAGATTAATGAAGTAGGTATTTTGCTCACTTTAGAATTAATTTTCTCTCTTTCTTTCTTCACCTCATCAAAAGCCAGAGAGCAAAGAAGGAGATGAAGAAAAATGAACAAGTGATGAACCATGGTGAAGAAAATATCTCATAGATATTTGAAGAGAGTTAACCATGGCTAAAAGATAATGGTTGAGTTATAACATATCTAGAGTAAAACAAAATTAGTGGAATTATTCAAGGCTTCTACGTGCTTC
The DNA here is from genome assembly GCA_030015575.1 of Agapanthus africanus. Classification (NCBI taxonomy): domain Eukaryota; kingdom Viridiplantae; phylum Streptophyta; class Magnoliopsida; order Asparagales; family Amaryllidaceae; genus Agapanthus; species Agapanthus africanus. The sequence continues at coordinate 126,478,742 of JASDDO010000016.1, read as the reverse complement.
CATAAGCATCATTAGCTATCTTAATTTCCACCTAATTTTGATTTTTCCCTTAATAATTAATCATCCAAATTATCTTTAGTTTGGTGTGAGTCTCATACACTCATGTCCAAAGTATCATCTAGCCTAACACAATATTAAATACATTAATATATATCTCATATATATTTATATGTATTTGAAGAAAAGAAATTCTTACGTGAGCAAATATTAGTTAATATATATTAATATATCAAATATATAATTATATATTTGATTATTAAATCAACACTTGATTTAATAATCCGGCTATATCACATACAGTCGACTAATATCATTTATATGTATATCAAATATACATATAACAAATTATTGAATCAACACTTGATTCAATAATCCGGTTATAACATATATAACCTATATCGCGAGATTAGAATATTGTATCACATACACGTATTAATCTCGGTCCCGCACATATCACATATGTGCCCTACTTCGTTTCGCTTGAGCTAGGAAACCTTTGTGTAGGACTCTAAAGATTCGTCAATATGCCAGTAGTAGGTAATGATCCTATCAGTCACCCACAAGCCGTCAACGGTACTAGCTGGACATAACGGCTACCCAGGAATTGAGCGATCAGAAGATCAACAAGCAAGCTTGTCCAAACTCCCGCAAAGCCTATAAGTAACACTACCGTACAGTCCGGTCTCTTTGTCAGATATGTCGTATATCGAGTCTGGGGGTGGTAAACATCAAACTCCAATAACTTGATAAGTCATGCCGATGTGAGGCTCATAACGGAACGAGAAACTACTGATAACACTTACCAATAAATCTCATCATCAGCACTGGCCAGGGACTTCCTGTTATAGCCAATCAAGCATAGCGCAACATCAACTCCCAATACCGGGAGAAACGAAACCCCTCCTATCGCTCATTGCCTCCATGTGACTCAGGATTGTACCCAAAATCCACCTGTTTGCACGACTCATTTGAGCCGTGGTAGGGAGGAAATAAAAGCACAGTGATAGCCACATAAGACTCTATGACGATCTTCGGTCTACAGACTAACATGTACCAGTATCACCAGACAACTGCTTTATGACAATAGGTATAATACCATCTAGGAGTTCTCGGTGATTCCTGTTCAGTGTACCCATTCTCTAATGAGCACCTGTGTACAATCTTTGATGTCAAACACCAATGGCTGTAGGATCAACCATCGCCCCATACAGGGTCAAGAAACGTACACACTAGTCTACTCTCGAATATCGATGCCCTGTCTCGATACTCCCTCGACTAGGAACAATTAAAGGATGTACTTATGGACTACCCTGGCCCCACTAGTATGATCTCCATCGCGGTCCTGGTAGTCAAGTCCACATCCTAAGGTCTTTATCAACATGTAATGGAAAGGCAGTATAATGATACAAGTGTACATGTTAAGATAAAGAGTAACCAGATAGCATACTATCATGTCGAGTAAGAAATTCTTCTATATATATGTCCAAGCATCCACTATAATATACAATCATGTACAATAATGGCCCCTAGGGCATACATATAACTAACAATGTCCCACTTGCACTAAGGCCAGTTGTTGTATTATCTCATACCCAACATCCAAAAAAGTCTCTCAAATTTTATTTGGGGAATGGCCTTCGTGAGTGGATCTGCCGTGTTATTCTTTGTGTCAACTCTCCTGACCTCGATCTCCCGGCGATCAACTATCTCCAGGATCAGGTTATACCGTCTTCGAATATATCTGGATCGCTGATGGGACCTGGGTTCCTTGGCTAAAGCCACAGCTCTATTGTTATCACAATACAAAGGCATTGGATGCTCAATGGATGGAACCACACCAAGTTCAGTAATGAATTTCTTCATCCAGACAGCCTCTTTGGCGGCATCATTGGCAGCGATGTATTCAACCTCCATCATCGAGTCTGCCAACGTATCTTGCTTGGAACTCTTCCAACATACCTGTTGGATATAGTGCCCTCAGAGTCAATTGATCACAGGCACGTGATTGCAATGATTGAGGGGGGACCTATGCCAGTAAGACAGTCTAACTCAAAATGATAGTATGCTATCTGGTTATCTTTATCATCGTGTACATACTTTAGGTGACATTGCAGGTCACTATTGCATGTTGATAGAGCCCATAGGATTCTTTCTTGACGGCCAACAGTATGATGGCGATCATATACGTAGGAGCTGGGATCTAAAAGAACATTCTTAAAGTGGTCCCTAGTCATGGGAGTTTCGAGACTGGGCATCGATACTCCATTAGTAGACTAGTGTATACAGTCGAGACCCCAACGAGGGGAGGTGGCCGGTCTCACAAGCCATTGGTGTCAGTTGGTTCACCTAAGATGTATACAGGTGCTCATTGGGTTATGAGTACACCGGACAGGACTCGCCGGGAATAAGCTAGTTGGTATTATACCTGACGTCAGATAGCAGTTCCCTGGTGACATGTGTACAGGTTAGTTCATCGACCTGAGATCGTCATTTGTCTCGTGTGAGTTCCTACTGTGCTTTGATTACTACCCTACCACAGCTTAAAGGAGTCGTGCAAACAGGTTTTAGTTGGGTACAGTCCCGAGCCACATGGAGGCAGTGAGCGGATCGGCAGGGGTTTCGTCTCTCCCGGTATTGGGGGTGAGATCGCGCTGTGTCTAAGAGAGCCATTACACGAAGTCCTTGGCCAAGGCAGGAGATTTATTGGTAGGTATTCCAGTAGTATCTCAGGGTGTTCTGGGCTACACTCCGACACGACTTGTACCGCTTTTGGGGGTCTGACTTTTACCAACCCCCTAGGCCCGACATGCGATGCTTATAGACGAACGGACCGGACTGTACGGATATTGTCACTGACAGGCTCAGTAGGGTGTCAGGATGAGTTCGCTTATCGACCTCTCTTTTGGTCAATACCAGATAGCCCGTTACGTACGGCTAGTACCACTGACGTGCTAGTGGTTAAATCCACAGCTAAAGTATTGACGAGTCTTTAGAGTCCCCCACAGACAGTTTCTCAAGTTTCGGACGAAACGTTATAGAGCCCATATGATATATGGCAGGGTTCGATCATATACGTGCAGTAGTGCACGGATCATGATCGGGCGGATCATACTTGTGGGCTTTGGTTTAAGCTGGATCCTAGTATTAGATTTGTTGGATTACTTTAGTCTCATCGCATTCGCATTCAGTCGGAATGCGGATGTAGGTATGTATATACAGATGAGGGGTATCCTTGTGATCCGTCACGAGTTTACTTTAGATGTTGTCGTATCTTTTTATTGTTGTAAACATTTGGATTAATGTTTACAAATGGAAATTGTGAGCTTAAGTCATCATGAAGAGCATTTAATGTGGCATGTGCATGTTTAGTGACTCATGGTCTCTTTCTTTGTGCATATGTCACATTATTGATTGATTAGAGTGTTGAAATGATAAGAGGAAAGAGAGAGGGCAGCCATATTAGTGAGGTTAGCTCTTGTATTATTCTATCTCACTCTCATTTTTATCATACAACACAAAAAAGAAAGCTCTTCTTATTCCTCCTTTTTCTTGAGCTCACTATCTCTATTAATGGCATCATCTTCAACCTCCATCCATACACTCTCATGTGTTGAGAATCAATGGATGCTTGAGACAAAGTGATCACACACATTCTCTACATCACCTTAGACACGTCGGCTAGCAAACTTCGTTTCTGAGTTGCTTCGGACAAAGCGGGAGCCCGTAAAAGGATTCGAAGATGTGGTGCCCTTTCCGACGAGGAGACCGGAGATCGGAGATGCCGCGAGGAGCTTGGGTTGGTGGCCAAAGACCGAAGGACACGGATCGACCGGTATAGCTTTTCTAACCCTTCTCTAGTTTGCTAGTTATAGGTTAATGGTTCGATCTGGGATTAAAGTCTGCGATAGCGCCGGTTTCAAGTTTATGAAAAAGTTTCGTTTCCGCATTTTGGCCTCGGATCGACGTCCGGAGCACTACCGTAGATTTATATGGTATCAGAGCCACGTCATTAACCTTTACTAGCTTGCTCTAACGTGTTTAAAATATCGATCGAACGAAATTTCCAAAACCGCGATTCCAATTTATGCAGTTTCTGTCGAATTTTTATTTTGTCGTCGAAAAATTATTTTGAGTATTACAGAAAATCAGGCAGGCATTTTTAAGACATCTGTGAAAATTTGGTGGCATGATGCTACAGTTACACCACGGAACCGCGGCAATAACCCTGTTTTGGCCGCGGTTCCGCCGCTATTTTGTGTCCTCTCTGCACCAAATTTTCTACAATGGTCTTAAACTTGGAATTGGGGTTTCTGGAATATTTTGTTTGGGCCCAGATTTGTTTGAGTACTGGATTTGTGCTTGGGGCCCACTTCGGGAGATTTTGTCGATCGAATATTTTAAATATGTTAGTTTACAGTACTTACATTATATCTGCGACCGTGAATGTCATTTGATCAGTAAATCTTGTCTAATTGCTATAGCTCTTCTAGACGGATTTGCGAACGTGGCATTCACGTTGATGTTCTGTGTTGTGCTGCGATGTTGCGAATTTGTCATGGTGGATAGCCAGGATGAATGGTAGTACAGTTTGGTTGTATCTGTACATTTGATATTACGGGGCGAGCGTCCGACATGTGGACTATCGTCACTGCCTGTTTGTATATTATTCTTTTGGGGCACGACCAGGCTGAGGTCGATGTACTCGTTGTATATATTTTACTTTCTGTACTAGGATTACCCCGCGGTGGGGTGCATGGGTAGCCGGGTTCTAGAGGGCAACGGGCCCGCATCTCATGGCTTTGAGACGAAGGGGGCTTCACTCTAGAATTGGCGGGTTATTCGCCGCACTCGTAGGGGGTACAGGTTAACCCAAGGAGGGGTGCTCAAGTTACCGGATTCTGTGAAGTGCTGGGTGGTCCATTCACTTTGCTGTAGGGGGCTGCCTCACTTCAGGTTTTGGCGGGTAACTTGCCGCGCCCGTAGGGGTCTAGGATTTCATTGCACAGGCTATCCACATGATCAGAGGAATGTCGGGTTTCACTTGCGGCTCAACAGAAATCCGGGGATCCCAGATTATCTGTATTGTTCTGTGATACTTTTTACATTTCTGTGATGTTGCATTTTATCATGCCTGGAGCGATTATTATATATTGATATATATATACTAGTAGATGTTGTATATGTTTTACACTCGCGCTAGTCCAGTCCCGCTCTGTCGTTAGTTAAGTAACCTAACGGGTGATGACGGGACCCAGTGGCGAATGCGGATGGCATATACGTACATCATATTTTCGTTCTTTTATGGTGTGATTAAATGATGGGACTGCATTGATTCGGAACAATGCAAGCTAAACAAACCTATTCTGATGTTGTTGGAACATTTTTCAAAAAAAAGGCTGTTATTGCAAGGACATTCTCTTTTGCTTGGCATAGTGGTATTCGGTGAATATCCAGCACCTCAGTCGACGAGGCAAGGGCCGAGATCCCTTCACCGGGAGTGACCCCTTGGGCAGAAGTTTGCGTCAGGGTAATAACTTCACTATAGTCGATTGCTTTTTGCTTTGCATCGTGGTATTCAGTTGGAATATCCTGCACCTCATTCTACAGGGAAAAAGCCGAGATCCTTTCACCGGGAGTGACCTCTTACACAAAGGTTTTCACCACTATATTTTTATAAAAAGCTATCTGTTTCCTTCAACGATATCAAGTTCATTACGTTAAAGGTTTTTCGCCAAAAAACATTCGTAGCCCTCCGTCATTTCAGAAAGGTAGCACTTAGTATTCATGCTATATTTGTTGGCCTTCGTCATGGCATAGTGTATGGTAGCTATTTGTTACTTTTCTGGTATATAGATAGATGCGTTGGTTTGGGACAGTCGTACTACTATTTTGTCCTTCGTCAAGGGTATGTACAGGTGGGTTCAAATTAACCTGGATAATGACGGGTAGAACTTGACATGTGACTTATGATATGTTGGCCTTCGTCAAGGTCATAAGAGCATGGGGTAAAAATCACATCGGGGGTTACTAAAGAAACTGAAACTACCAGGTATGCGCATACCTTCTGGAGTGTGGTAATGTGAGTGGATTCCATCACATTATCATGCGATGATAGTTGGATCCTGATTCCCACTGATGAGTTGGTTTACTCCTCGGGTGATCCCGACTAATTCTTCTTTCAGGTTTGGAGGAGAATTTGAGGTTACAGTGGGAGGTTTCCTGATTAGATAAATTGATAACCATTCTGATCTAGGTTAGAGTGCACGCAGAGTGTTTCTTTTCTCTCTCTCTTTGGCAGCGACCATGACCCGAACCTAGACTATAACTCAGTGACCAAGTTAACCGAACTTTCTTAAAACACTGGTTTTTGGATTGTCCTCATTGCCACTCCTACTTTTACCCTTTTTTCTCTAGAACACCCCGTATTACTACGAACATCCACTTCCATTGGATAAAAACATCGTATGGTTATATATGAACTCGAAGGAACTTGTTCCAGATTCGAGGATGGTTTCTGACTCTGGAGAAAATGAATAGGATCATTCAGTTGTCTTTTCCTTTTACCTTCTCTCAGGTTGCGAGTGCTCCTTGGATAAGGACAGTACACCTATTATGCTAATTGGATAGTCTTCTTCCAAACCATAGGCAGGTGCCGAACGGTAGGGAATGAAAAAAACCAATTAGCCTAATGATGGTGTACAGAAGGTAATAAGTTAAGACAAATAAAGGAATTAGAAAGAGAGCAAAGTAAACTGCGACTACTATTCACGACCAAACCAAGTATTTTATCGCCACTCCTACTTTACCTTTGTATTTCTCCAGGACACTCGGTATCACTACGAAGATCCACAGTTATTTAGATACTCCATCGTATGGTTATATACGAACTCGAAGGAACTTGTTCCAGTTCAGGGATGGATTCTGGTTCAGGAGAACTAGGAATAAGGTTTTATTCAGTTGTCTTTTATCTTTACCTTCTCTCGGGTTGCGAGTGCTCCTAGGATTAGGACAGTACACATATTACGCTTATTGGATAGTCTTCTTCCAAACCATAGGCTGGTGTCGAATGGTAGGGAAGGAAGAAAACCATTTAGCCTAAAGGGGTGTACAGAAGGTAATGACTAAAGACATATAAAGGGATTTGGAGAGATGGAAAAGAAATATACGGTTACAGTTGTGAATCTGATAATGGAAGAGGCATTACTAGGAATACCCGGATACCCCTCCGAAACATTTACATGTTTCAGTTTCACTGTGTATTGTTAAAAGAAAACCGATTTCCCAATTAGCCCTTGCTCCAGGGTATGTATTTACCAGGTTTGATTCTCACATCTGTATGGTTTTACAGATGATGAGTGGGAGTAAGTTATTGGGAATTGGGTGATCATCCTCATTATATCGGGATTCGTTGTAATTGGTGATATTTGAGGAAATCGCCTGGGTTGTTTTGCCAGACGGCAAATATTTGGTTTTGAATATCCGTTGTTATGCACCAATTTCAAATTGTTATATCTGTACGTTTATTTTTATAAAGTGAGATATAACTTTTTGAAATTATGTCTATGATATTTACCTATATCAGTGGATGGTTAGGTAAGGAGCATTAAACAGCGGTGTAATTCTTCTTAGCCATAAGTACAGTTTTCAACCTACGACACACAGAGAATGAGTTATTAGACTCAGGGGACTTATACAGAGTATTGTATGTTGTCCAGTGTCCATAAGGATAGAGGGGTTGGTACTCGTACTATATTCTGTTTACTTTTGACTTCTCTAGTTCTTAGACATGTGTTTCGTAGAAATGCAAGGTCTAAGTTTTGAGAAGTTATAGGTATAAGAATAAAGTAGAGAACCAGGCGTTGCAAGTATCAGGATTCTTCAAGGTGATCGAAGATATAGATACTTGTGTATGGTATTCAGTTAATAGTAATGATTAAGAGAACTTGCTTCTCTTTCAGGTTACTCATAATTAGAAGCACTCCTAAGTTGAGTAATGCTGATCGGCCTCTCTCCATTTAGTTAACATGCACTGGAGACAGCTGCATGATCTGAATCTGGTTCCAATTAAATCAGTGCCTCTGTTTCTATATTGGATATAGAATAGTTCATATCTTAACAATGTTAAGGTACGGGGAGTTGTCCGGCTTATGCTTAAAACCAGACTCTGGATAACTTAAGGCATGTTTTTATAATGGCTGTTTGTGGGTTGACACGGGCTATGACGAGGGTTGACTTTCTACCATCTGGAAGATTAATAGTGATATTGTTCTTGACTCGCCACAGTTTTAGTAAAATGGATTCTTTTTCAGAAAACAGTAGTGGGAGTATGGTAGAACTGGAAGTGATTCCAGAACCGCAAACGATACTGAAAATTTAATAGGACCTAAAGATTCAATCTGGTTAGACATTCCATTAGCCATTCCGCAGATATGGTGGGTAACCTCAGGCACCCGAGAGGTACTCCGGTTGCCTCAAAGACGGTGACAGGGAGGTTCTTGTTTACCCAGACTTGACACTACTGTTGTTCCAGGCTATGAAACCCGGCAGGAGGATGAGTATAGCGTCGTTCTAAACTAGTTTTAGAAGTGCACATGTATATGACTCTGCCAGAGGGTTGTCGTAGTCAGAGGGAACAACGGAAGCATAGTGGACAAGTAGCTTATGTCTATTTATGGACTAAAAGCAGATATAGCGGAGATAGATCATCTATTTCTGATGTGACAGTCATAGGTTTGACTTTATCAGAATAGGGGATGGATCTATTAAGAAGGTAGTAGGGTGTGATGTCCTGGTATATGGATGACATACAAAGAGTAGGAAGTGAAATTCCTATACTTCGATCGGTTATATTTTGGTTGTCACACAGTGGTTTCTCCACATAGGATATGGATATAATATCAAAGATTCTGGTTACTAGATCTATGGTTTTAGATCTAGATTTGGGTAGTTTCCCAATCTGGGTACTTAGACAGTATTCTACAGGTGTTTTAGAATGGACGACTCCTGGCACAGTTGTATACCTGCAGGTGATGGAGTCACCCTCTCTAAAGGTGTCTTACAGACTAAAGGGGAGAGGATGTGCATGACTGGCAGATCACTTGCTTAGGAAATTGAGTCAATCATGAAATGTCAAGTACCACACCAGACGTTATTTTTGGCACTAGATGCAATAAGTTGATATTAATCCTATCCTGGAGAAACGTTCGGAAGCAGTTTTATAACATAAGTGGATGTTCTAGGGATATGATAAAAACAGCCTCTTTTAGGAGACGGTTATTATTCCAGGCTTCCAAGGTGACCTGGATGATAGAGTGACTGTCAGAGTTATCGTTTTCCCTCTAACGAGGGGCAATATTTTGGACAAGTAGTCCAAGCGGATACTGAGGGTGGCATGGCAAAGGATACTGATTAAGTTCAGTTGACGATACAGTCTAAGAAGTTTGGATTTGGAGTTCATTTATGAACTAGGTCCCATCAAATATCCAGACATATTCTAAGACAGGTATTGCTCATTTTGGGAGATGGCTTTCTCCACGAACTTGAGATAAAGATAGACATAGAAAGAAATATTAGGGCGGATCCACTCACTGAGGCTATTCCTCGAACACAATAGTTTTGCAAACGGACTTTGTGAAACTGATTAGTAGAGGAGTTGGGTGTTCAGTATCACACGGGCTGTGAGTATGCGACATCGCAATAATTAGTCTTGAGTGCAAGTGGGAGATTGTTGGATATAGTGCCCTCAGAGTCAATTATTGGATCATAGGCACGTGATTGTAATGATTGAGGGTGGACCTATGCCGGTAGGACAGTCTTACTTGAAATGATAGTATGCTATCTGGTTTATCTTTATCATCGTGTACATGCTTTAGGTGACATTACAGGTCACTATTGCACGTTGATAGAGCCTATAGGATTCTTGCTTGACGGCCAGCAGTATGATGGCGATCATATACATGGGAGCTGGGGTCTAAAAGCACATCCTTAAAGTGGTCCCTAGTCGTAGGAGTTTCGAGACTGGGCATCGATACTCCATTAGTAGAATAGTGTATACAGTCGAGACCCCGACGAGGGGAGGTGGCCGGTCTCACAAGCCATTGGTGTCAGTTGGTTCACCTAAGATATATATAGGTGCTCATTGGGTTATGAGTACACCGGACATGACTCGCCGAGAACATGCTAGTTGGTATTATACCTGACATCAGATAGCAGTTCCATAGTGACATGTGTACAGGTTAATTCATCGACCTGAAATCATCATTTGTCTCGTGTGAGTTCCCATTGTGCTTTGATTACTACCCTACCACGGCTCAAAAGAGTCGTGCAAACAGGTTTTAGTTGGGTACAGTCCCGAGCCACATGGAGGCAGTGAGCGGATCGGCAGAGGTTTCGTCTCTCCCAGTATTGGGGGTGAGATCGCGCTGTGTCTAGGAGAGCCATTACACGAAGTCCTTGGATAAGGCAGGAGATTTACTGGTAGGTATTCCAGTAGTATCTCAGGGTGTTCTGGGCTACACTCCGACACGACTTGTACCGCTTTTGAGGGTCTGACTTTTACCAACCCCCTAGGCCCGACATGCGATGCTCATAGATGAACGGACCGGACTGTACGGATATTGTCACTGACAGGCTTAGTAGGGTGTCAGGATGAGTTCGCTTATCGACCTCCTTTTTGGTCAATACCTAGTAGCCCGTTACGTACGGCTAGTGCCACTGACGTGCTAGTGGTTAAATCCACAGCCAAAGTATTGACGAGACTTTAGAGTCCCCAACAGACAGTTTCTCAAGTTTCGGACGAAACGTTGTAGAGGCCGTATGATATATGGCAGGGTTCGATCATATACGTGCAGTAGTGCACGGATCATGATCGGACGGATCATACTAGTGGGCTTTGGTTTAAGCCGGATCCTAGTATTAGATTTGTTGGATTACTTTAGTTTCATCGCATTCGCATTCAGTCGGAATGCGGATGTAGGTATGTATATACAGGTGAGGGGTATCCTTGTGATCCGCCACGAGTTTACTTCAGATGTTGTTGTATCTTTTTATTGTTGTAAACATTTGGATTAATGTTTACAAATGGAAATTGTGATCTTAAGTCATCATGAAGAGCATTTAATGTGGCATGTGCATGTTTAGTGACTCATGGTCTCTTTCTTTGTGCATATGTCACATTATTGATTGATTAGAGTATTGAAATGATAAGAGGAAAGAGAGAGGGCAGCCATATTAGTGAGGTTAGCTCTTGTATTATTTTATCTCACTCTCATTTTTATTATACAACACAAAAAAGAATGCTCTTCTTTTTCCTCCTTTTTCTTGAGCTCACTATCTCTATTAATGGCATCATCTTCAACCTCCATCCATACACTCTCATGTGTTGAGAATCAATGGATGCTTGAGACAAAGTGATCACACACATTCTCTACATCACCTTGGACACGTCGGCTAGCAAACTTCGTGTCCGAGTTGCTTCGGACAAAGCGGGAGCCCGTAAAAGGATTCGAAGATGTGGTGCCATTTCCGATGAGGAGACCGGAGATCGGAGATTCCCTGAGGAGCTTGGGTTGGTGGCCAAAGACCGAAGGACACGGATCGACCGGTATAGCTTTTCTAACCCTTCTCTAGTTTGCTAGTTATAGGTTAATGGTTCGATCCGGGATTAAAGTCTGCGATAGCGCCGGTTTCAAGTTTATGAAAAAGTTTTGTTTCCGCATTTTGGCCTCGGATCGACAGCCGGGGCGTTACCGTAGACTTACAATACCGCCCCTCCATTGAGGGTGAAGACAAAACCCAAGACCGACTTACTGTCGTCCTTATCACTCTGGAAGCTTGAATCGGTAAAGAACTCCACCTGGAGTTCACCGTTACTATACACCAAGAACATTTCTTTAGTCATTCTCAAGTACTTAAGAATGTTCTTCACAGCTGTCTAGTGATTCTCCCTAGGATCCAATTGATACCTGCTTACAACACTAAGTGCGTAAGCTACATCCAGTCTGATACATAACATCGCATACATGATAGACCCGACTGCCGAAGTATACGGTATCCCTTGCATGCGAGCCCTCTCCAAATCAATCTTGGAGGACATCTCTTTGGAGAGAGTGATTCCTGAGATCGTGGGTAAATTTCCACGCTTGGAATCTTCCATACTAAACCTCTTTAGTATGGTGTCAATATACCTGGATTAGGACAATCGCAACATCCTCTTAGATCTATCTCTATAGATCTTAATCCTCATGATGTAGGAGGCATCACCCAGATCTTTCATGGAGACCCTTTGTAATAAGAAGAGGTTGACCGAGTGTAGCATAGGAACTTCATTTCCTATCAAGAGTATGTCATCCACGTACAATACTAGGAAGACAACCTTACTCTTTACTACCTTCTTGCGTATACAAGGTTCATCTACGTTTTTGATGAGGTCAAACTCTTTGACTGCCACATCAAAACAGATGTTCCAGCTCCGCGATGCCTGCTTTAATACGTAGATTGATTTATGCAGCTTGCATAGCTTTCCGCTGCTCACACTATCTACGAAGCCCTCTCGCTGTGTCATGTACACGCTCTCTTCTAAATCACCATTTAGAAAAGCGGTCTTGACATCCATCTTCCAGATTTTGTAGTCATGGTATGCAGCGATGGCAAGTAGGATCCGGATGGACTTAAGTATAGACACTGGAGAAAAGGTTTCATCATAATCCACACCTGGTCGTTGGCGAAAACCTTTTGCTATAAGTCTAGCTTTGAATGTCTCAACTTTTCCATCTACACCAAGTTACTTCTTAAAGATCCACTTGCTCCCAATGGGTTTTACCCCATCAAGAGCAACTTCCAAAGTCCATACTTGGTTGGTGTCCATGGATTCTATCTCAAATCGCATTGCATCCAGCTATTTCACAGAGTCCCCACTCGTGATGGCCTGCTCGAAACTAGTTGGGTCATCATCTTCCACGATGCAATCCTCGCTCCCACCGTCAATGAGAAAACCGTAGTATCTCTCAGGTGGATGAGAAAACCTACTAGATCTGCAGAGTGACTGAAGTTCGTTGGAGACTATCGAATCCTCCGGTTCCACCAAATCATCAGTTGTTGTTTGTGTGGCTGGAACTTCTTCCAGTTCTACCTCATTAGCACTTATTTCTTTTACAAGAAATTCCTTTTCTAAAAAGGTGGCATGTTGAGCAACAAACACCTTTTTTTTCCTCACTGTGATAGAAGATATATCCATAGGAATCCTTTAGATATCCCACAAACTTGCACAGAACAGACATTGCCTCGAGCTTGTCCGGATTTTTCTTTTTAACATAGGCCGGACAACCCCAATTCTTAACTCGTTTAAGAGATGGTCTCTTCCCATTCCATATCTCATATGGAATGGTAGGCACTGATTTGGTTGGAACTCTATTCAATAGGTATGTGGTTGTATCAAGCGCATAACCCCAAAAGGAAATAAGTGACTCAGCAGTACTCATTATAGAGCGCACCATATTTAATAGGGTGTGATTCCTCCGCTCCGATACATTGTTGTGCTGTGGTGTATACGGAGGAGTAAGCTGAGAGAGAATCCTATTCTCTTTTAAATAATCCAGGAACTTCGTACTCAAGTATTCTCCTTCCCGATCAGATCGAAGGATTTTAATACTTTACCCGTTTGGTTCTCTACTTCGCACTTATATTCCATGGATTACTCAAAAGCTTCAGATTTGTGTTTCAACAAGAACACATATCCGAACCTTGAGAGATCATCGGTGAATGTAATAATGTACGAGGAACCATTCCTGGCATGTGTAGACATAGGACCACATACATCATTATGTATCAGTCCCAAGAGTTCAGTAGCTCTTTCTCCGTGTCTAGTAAACGGAGTTTTGGTCATCTTGCCTTTGAGACATGAATGGCAAGTTTCATAATATGTAAATTCGAACGGATTCAAATATCCATCTTTATGTAACTTAGCTAGTCATGTCACATTGATATGACCTAGTCTACAATGCCATAAGAAGGGTTCGTTCATTTCTGAACTTTTCCTCTTGTATGTGTTTTGTATGTTGAGAACTGTATTTTGATTCAGAACGTATATACCGTTACTTAACGTGCCAAAACCAATCAACACTTGATTTAGGAAAATGTTCATAACAATATCCTCCAATACAAAATTATATCTATCTTTATGTAATATAGATATCGATATAATATTGCACATCATTTCTGGTACGTAATAACAGTCATTTAGAATCAATATATTACCATTAGGTAATACTAGGTGATATGTGCCAACTGCTTTGGCTGCAACCATTGCACCTCTAACATTTCAGAAAATATAAAATATTATTTTTGGAAATTTAATATTAAAATAATATATTTCGCGAAAACTACCCGATTTGCGAAATTGGGATTTTCGTAAAGTGGTATAAGTGTATACCAATATTTGAAAAATTATCGGAGATAAAATGATTTATTTATTTTAATGATATTTATCGGATTTTTGAGCAAAATCCGTAATTTTACATTTTTTCGTGACTTGTGCATGTTATGTATTGTGTTGTGTTGTGACTTGTGCATATTGTGAGTTTTGTGAGATAAAGAATGAGAAGGAAAAGAATTGAGTTTGCGTGTGAAAAGTTTTAATGGATATAAAACAAAACGAGATAAGAAACAATAATAGTTATTTTGTGAGAGAGGCGAGTGTAGGGAGAGATATTTGTTGTGAGAGAGTGAGGCTAAGAGAGAGAGAGGGTTAACTTGGCTGCCCCATTTCCTTCACCCTTCCATTATTTACTTCATCTTCATCATCTCCATCACTTACTCACTACCCAATTGCCACATCTCCAATCCTTCACCAAAACCCTATACCCCCTTCATTAAAAACATGCACCCCTTCATCCTCAACACATTGGACCTTGCAAGTTTGGATTTTGAAGACTTGGGCAACTCAAGAAAGTTCTTTGGTTGCAAGAAAGGTAATCCATACACTTTTAGTTAAGTATTTGTGTTATATATCCTAGCTTAGTTAGAAATCGGTATAAATAGGTTATGTGATCTTGGAAAATTATAAGTTGCTGTTAAATGATAAGTTGAGGTGTAGTGAGTGTTTACTTGACCTTAGAGAGTGTTTTACTGGCCGATACCAGTGACATAAACCCAAAATACGAACTTTGATTTATGGATTTGAGAACAGTGGAGGTATTTCAAGAATTTATGTGTTGTTTGAAAACCAGGTTTCTCTTGATATGATATTTCAGTGCGTCCACCATGAGATTTCTCGGTTCTGAGATTTGTGATATATACACGATGCGAGGAGTGGAGTGGGCCGTGTGCGGGTATATGGTGGAGCCCGGTATGGTTCCCATCGGCAAGAAGATCGCAGATGATGGCGATGAGCCTGGAAGGCTGGGAAAGTACCTACCGGTGATAGT
This sequence comes from Agapanthus africanus, assembly GCA_030015575.1. NCBI lineage: Eukaryota > Viridiplantae > Streptophyta > Magnoliopsida > Asparagales > Amaryllidaceae > Agapanthus > Agapanthus africanus. Next base: position 126,463,320 of record JASDDO010000016.1, on the reverse strand, counting down.
ATTTGGACTCGACGGTTATCGTGGGAATACCAACCGGAGTGATGTACGAACATGACTTTAGGGCCACTCGTGGTGACGGCGCCTTAGACATGAGGATTTACGTGTCGATGCTAGACACGGGTTTCATGATATTTCGAGTGTCGATGTTAGACACTCAGGTTCCATGATTTTGTTGTGTCGCGAGGGACACACGTTGATAAATATCCTCATATTTACCTACATATGCTTTTATGATATTTACATACAGGAGTTATTGTATCAGTGGTTGACACATGGACGAGATCCACCTGCATACATGCACTGATTATATTGTTGGATGATATCCACTTGCTGATAGGCATTTATTATGTGTTGGCACATATGCAGATACGGTCACCCTAGATATCATAGTATTACCTTTATGATATAGTTGACCTAGGAATCGTTGTTTATTTCGATTTCTACCTGATGATGTTTTCTACTCACGAGTTGGCAACTCACCCCCGTTGTGCCACAGTTCTTGCAGGTTGACCGCACGGATCAGTAGCGGCATCGCTGGCACACAATTGTTTTCGGGTGATTTTCATTTGGTAGGTGGTACATGTTGTATCGTGCCACTCTTGTATCATTATTCATGTTGTATCTAGTTAACTCCATCAAATCAGAAACTAGTAATTATATACGTTGAAGACTTAGAAGACTTGTAGTTGCGAGACTTGAGCGATGGGTTTTATGTTCGCTTTTGGGGTTGATGTCTTGCTTTACTTTAATTCCTTGTGTGGATCTTCGCTGTTGGGCGACGTATATATATTTATGCTTATAGTGGTTGTTCCGCCGTTGGGCATGATTTGCTCCCATTTGGGGATGTTTTATTTATATTCTGTGTTGTACCCGTTTTCGGAGCTAGTTTTTACTAAGGAGGTGTTGCCCAAATTTTCAAAAGACAAAACTTGATTTATTATACCTTTATTTCAAAGCTTCACCTCTTTATTTCTTAAAAAGGTTTAGATTTCTGGGTTTCAGCTTACTTGAATTGCGTTACGCCTGTAGACGTCGCGTGATTTAAGTGCTGGTCACGAGCTAATATTTTGGGTCGTGACAAAGTTGGTATCAGAGCGCTAGGTTTAACCTTGGTTCGAGTCTAGGTTTAACTATGTGGAGTCTGGGGCATAATTTAATTTGTTACATAGGCTTGACCTTACGAAACATAGACTTGAACAAGAGGGTATTAGACCCGTACTTTCGTTTTATAGGCAGACCCTGATTGATGGAGTAGGTAGCTTGAGTAGAGTGACGTACCGTACGTATATTCCGTGGTATATTTACGATACGATACTCCACTTAAGTGACCTTAGGATGTACATATGTTGAGATCGGTGATTCTCTTCATCCCCTTGATTATAAATCAAGTTGTGATCCTTGATTCTATTTGTTTCCATGATCATACCCTCACTGATTCTGTTTCTTCTTATGATCATTTATTCGTTCTGGATCAGTTGATTCATTTCATCCCTTTGATCTATTTTCGTCGATACTTGATTGAGGTTCCTGTCACCATGGTTTGAGCGCAGATTGAGCTGCTGCTAGCGATGCGGTCAGGGCGAGCTCGTCGTGGACGAGGAATGACCATCGTGTTTTCTGGTGACATGGGAACGTATCAATTTAGTGGTTGTGTTGTGACCTCTCGTTTGAGACGAGTGCACGGTTTTGTACCGGATGATCGGGCCATTGTTAGAGGCTGCCAGTTAGGAGAGATCTGCTGATGTACAGCCTACCGCAGGATTGTGATGTCGTCTACCATGCAGACAGATGACCCAGCTGTTGCTGAAATTGATGTGATGCCGCTTCCAGAGCTTACGAGCTGAGATCGCTGGAGCTTTCATGCAGAAAGACGACGGGTGATAGCTAGTCTATTTTGAGTTGAGAGACGGAGGTGATTCGTCAGATTTGATTCGCCGACGCAGGCCCAGTTGAGATGAAGATTTCCAGTGTGGAGAGTCTTACTCAGATCTAGAGTGGATCGATCCAGAGATGACGTTGTTCGTCGGATGATAAGATAGGAGATCAGTAAGATGACTGGTTACGGATGGAGGACCTCACCCAGATGCGTTATGAGTTGATTGAGAACGGACGAGTGTAGACTATTCCTCCGATAGTTGGGACGAGTTCCCGAGGACGTGTTCGGCGAGATATCTTCGATAGAGTGATGAAAATACCGAGTTCATAGTTCGAGTCCGTATGAGAGACTCCGGATTGACTGTAGCCGAGAACAATTGCAGTACGCAAATAGCATGATGCGATGTCAAAGTGGACGATAATAAAGATGAGTGGAGCAAGAGGTTTGTGCGAGATGCTGACGAGCGGTTATTGCTCCCCGTTGAGATTTGAGATCGGATGTGTATACAGGAGCGTTAGAATACGACCAGTTCCTAAGGAAATGTTGTGCTGAGAACGTAGATGTCCAGAGAACGAGAAAAGATTATGTAACAATACCAGCCTCCGTATAGTTCGGCATAGGTGAGATCGGAAGGGACCCTTAGCAGGCTCCTTCCAGGACACTGCTATAATAAGATTTGCACCGAGGATCAGATGTGTCACGTGTATTCAGAGGACCAGAGGCCGAAGCCAGTGACGTGTTGCCTTATGAGTGAACATACTAATTGGCCGAGAGATGACTTGAGGAGTGCCAGAGCGGAATCGTTTCCGTTTGCACACCTGACCGAGCCGACGAGCTGATAGATTGCAAGATTGGTAATCCGCAGAGAAATGAGGACCCAGAGACAGAGGACGCCAGACCGTGATCAGGAGGCAAGCGGATGTTCTTGCTCTGCCAGTTTTGGGCACACCGACTTTTTCTTCGACATTGTAGGAGGTGTACCTCAATGTCATTTGTTGCGATTTGCGTTGGTGATCTGAGTATCACGCTTATATCGCTTGGATTTGAGTTTTGATGATTGAGTTTCATTATATTGTTTTCGTGCACCTTGGCTGCACCTACTGGGTATTTGCATTTTGTGCATAGTTATTACACTAGATATACGTTTTACACACTGTTGTGTTGGTTTATGATTGGTGCATGTCTATTGCACTTGATATTGGTTTTGTGCCTTGGCTGCACACGTTTATGATTTCCTGGACTTCGTACAGTTGATTTGATTTGTGCATGTGGTACGCACTCGATTTGATTTTGCACTCGGTATAGCTCACATGTGCTTGCAGTGCATTGATATGTGATTTGTGCACGCAGTTGCACACGTCTATGACTTTTATAAACCTTGGTACACTCGGTGTAGTTTTCATAGGCATTTGAGTTCTTGATGATATTTCGTGCACTGGATGCACCGGATTTGATATTTCGTGCACTGGATGCACAGGATTTGTATTTCGTGCAATGGATGTACCCAATTTGTATTTTGTGCATTTGTTGCACCAGATTCGTATTTCGTGCCTTTGTAGCACTAGATTTGCATTTTCATGCATTTGTTGCACCGGATAGATATTTTGTACATTGGTTGCACTAGGTTTATACTCCATGCATTAATTGCACCCGATTTATGTCTTTGAGCATGGTGTTACCAGATTTGTGTTTTTTTTTTGTGCGCGCTTGCACTTGATGTTTGTTTTCGTGCATGCTACTGCACCAGATGTTTTATACGGACCTAATGCGTTTGGGACGGATTTTTGCGCATATTAGGTGCTGGTACTGGATTTTGTGCGCATTGGATACACTTGATTTAGATTTTTATTCGTGCATGTGGGATGCACTTGATTTCGATTTCATTCATGCATGACGGATGCACTTGATTTAGACTTTCGCATACGTTGGGCGCGTGATATGATTTTGTGCACACCGGATGCACTCGATCGGGATTTTCGTTCGTGTATGATAGTTGCACTAGATTGAGACTTTCGTGCACAATAGATACACTAGATGTTGTTGTCGTGCACACCTGTTGCACAGGACAGATGCTTTCGTGCACACCAGTTGCACTTATTTTTGCTTTCGTGCATATTGGCACTTGTATTTGGAATTGGTTTCCGTGTGTACCAGACGCACGTGATTATTGGATACGCCTTTTGAGGCTGATTTTGCTTTTGTGCACTTTGTTTTCATGATGAGGTACTATACTATGTAGTAGCCAAACAGGACTGATCGGATGACAGTACCTGAGTACTTTGCATGCATAAAAAGTTTACCAAGAAGTTTTCAAAAAGGAGCTATAGTCTCGCTATTTCTTACGTGTCTGCGAGTGACACGAACATTTGCAAAGGAAAACCTTTTAGGATATTTTAAAAACGGCAGAACGTATATTTGAGCGTTCGTCACTTGTACCGTGAGCTACGATAGCACAGTGATTTAAGAAAGATTTGGCATGAGTTATTCAGTTTAAAAAAATGGTTTTTCAAGGATGCGCACTATATATGTATTATAGTATTTGGTTAGTGCGTATGGGATTTCGGTAGTGGATTTCGAGATGTATCTCCATTGTGACTCCGATGATATGCGTGCAATCCAATGATTTGCGTGATGCTTGACGGAGTTCGGTTTTGAGTTTCGTACACATTTTCCGGCGCACAGGATGCGCTGTGGTATTTCCGTATCTTCCGTGATTTCAGAGCCCCATTGATTTGAGTTGATTATTGAAATGTTTTACTATGTGGGGAGTTAAATTTAAATTCGGGGACCAAATTTATTTAAAGTGGAAGATTGTAACTGTAACAACCGAGCCCTGTAATACTATTTAAATTACTAGTTGAGGGTTATTTATTGCTCATTCCAATTTTCCTGATTGTTTGGTGCTTTTTGCTAAATTCTAACCGGTTAAGTCATTTTGGCACATAACAAATTTTAACTCCTAAAATGAAATTAAAAGTGTCCATGTTGGCCTACTCGTCGCCACTAGTCGCGTGGTAGCGTCCGCGTGTCGAGATTCTGTCCCGTTTGGGCTAAACGGGCAAGTTTGGACGACTACGCGCGCGTGCAAGTGTCCGACTTGGGGGCATGCATTTTAATCATTAAACACCTCTTTTCAAAATTTGGAAACCGCTTAAAATCCTATAATCTGAATTTGAAACATTTGGGCGCAACCCGTGCGCGATTTGGAAATGTTTCATTTCGCGCCAAAAAGGCCCACTTTAATTTAATATCTTTAAACTAATATATTTACGAAATATATTCGTAACAGTTTAAATCCCCACTAAACCTTTTAACTTTGATTTCCTAAACCCCCCAGCCAATCGCGTGGCTCCGTTCCTCTCGTGGGCCCCCTTCCTCTCTCTCTCTCTCTCCGCCTCTCTCTATCTCTCTCTTCCCTCATTCTCTCTCTCCCTCTAACAACTCTCTCTCTCCTCTATTAAACCCCTCCATGCAGCCGCCTCCCCCACTCATCTTCCCCATCACGAGAAACCATCAGAACCCTAACCCTAGCCCTCGTGCTCGCGCCGCCGACCTCCCCGCGACCTCGCCGTCGCCGCCCTCGCCACCGTGAGCCCAGCCGCACCTCCTACCTCCCTCCTTCGCCGCTTCCCTTGCCTGCACCCAACCCCGACGCCTCCACTCAGCCGCAACTCCCGCCGTCGACGCCGCCTCCCGTCGCCGACGACTCCCACGACTCCCTCTCCTCCTCCTCGTCACTACCTCGTCATCACCTTCCTCCTCCCCTCGCCGGAACACCTTCAGTCACGCAGCCCGACCCTGCACCATCCCCGGGTCGCCGGAGAACGCGCCGTCGACCCTCGTCGACGTCACCCGCGCCACCTCCGACCACCTCCTTCTCCCCTCGACCACCAGAGCCGACCACCACCCTCCTCCACTAGTCGCAACGCCCTCTCCAGCGAACCCCGAGGCCATTCAAGTCTTCGCAGCCGCCGTCGCTGCCTCGCCGGCGTTCCAGCACCGTCGAGCCCGCCGGGGTCACCCTGGTATCTCTCTGTAAGCATCCTTATCTCTCCTTTGTGCAAAGTTTCCCCCCCCCGCTGATCTTGTATGTATATCTTTGTGCTAACCTCGTTGCCGTGACTTTTGCCGGAACCCGACCGTGCCGTCTTGCGAACCCAACGCTCCAGCGAAGTACCCTGGTCCGTGTCATCCCGTTGTTCTCTGTTGGGACTCGATCCGTGGCCCGTGCTACCATATCGTGTTTTCTGCCGACATCGCATCCGTGTTCCGGTTTGCAAAACCGTCGAGGCAAGTATCTGAATACTTGCTTTAACATGCTAGCGTGCGAGATCTAGTCTTGCCACGCAGTTGAATATCATACTATATAATACAACAACTTAATGATGGTAATTGGTATTATATTATAAGTTAGAATTGATAGTTGCAGTTATCTCTAACATGGAATCATTATAATAGTTTCTCGTAATTAATCAACCCACTACCAACCCATATTTCAACCAAATAAAACAATTGGATCATATCTGCTTTAATTGTTAAATCATTCACGAGACAATTATTATACTTAGTGCAAATTCCTGTAGCTTCATTACTTTATGATTGTGGATATTGCTTCACCTTGTGGCTATTGCACCCCAAAGGTGCTTGAACCTGTTAATAGAGAATACAAAACATCATTGTGTTTACATGGAATATTATGGTTATTTACTCTTTCCTGCTGCTGTTCATTATTTGATTGTATACCTGTTGTGAGCACATACCCGATTGCACTAACCATTGGCCTGACCCTGCTACACATGACATATACATACATACCGACTCATCCTGTTGTACCATGACATGACTTGTTTCATGATTTCATGCCTAATGCCGACAAACCCGACCATCCCTGCTGTCTATCCAGACAGACCTACTTTTAACGGATTTTCTGTTGGCATTAGTCCTTGAATACTGAATACCTGACCTGACATACATAGCTTGGGGGTATGGGGAAATCAAAGGTGAAACCGACTTGTAACTCAACAGTTCGATACTTGTTCTGATCAGTCTTACGGGCTTGGCCAGCCCCGGAGTGTTGATGCTGACATCACTCGCCCATCCTACTACATTTTACTGCTTAGCGGCACGTCTCGGATTCAGCCCCGAGGGCTTTGACCGTGGTCTCGGGCACGCACGGGATACTATTGAGTTACATCGACGATTCATCAATTGATTTCAAAGACTATAGAGTAGAAACCTGACAGGATAGTTTAGTCACCATTGCATATTACCCTGCTCTGTTATTTCTTAGTACTGCTTTATTCATGTTCATACTTGCATTGCTTATTACCATGTTTATACTATATACTTGATGTCATGACGCGCTGACGTCTGGGTTTTGCATGGCCCAGATTCCGTACCACTGTCGACGACCGAGCAGGAGTACTTCAGCCAGCAGGCTGAACTGTGAGTTCCTTAGGGTTTAGTTTATTTATTTCATTTCATTTCCAGATGTGAGCCCGCATTATGGGACGTACTGTTTATTCATTGTATTGGATCATTAGCTTCCGCACTTATTGTTTATTGATTCTTGTTATTATGGATTTGGACATGTATTAGATTAGCTTATTATCTTGTTCTTGATATCCTTACAACCGTAATGTGACTGTGGATGGATACTTCCTACCCACAGGTAGCATGGTTGGCTATGTCACGTGCCCAATCTTGCGTACTCTGGGAAGCGGGGCGTGACAGTAACATTTCAGAAAATATAAAATATTATTTTTAGAAATTTAATATTAAAATAATATATTTCGCGAAAACTATCCGATTTGCGAAATTGAGATTTTCGTAAAGTGGTATAAGTGTATACCAATATTTGAAAAATTATCGGAGATAAAATGATTTATTTATTTTATTGATATTTATCGGATTTTTGGGCAAAATCCGTAATTTTACATTTTTCCGTGACTTGTGCATGTTATGCATTGTGTTGTGTTGTGACTTGTGCATATTGTGAGTTTTGTGAGATGGAGAATGAGAAGGAAAAGAATTGAGTTTGTGTGTGAAAAGATTTAATGGATATAAAAAAAAAAGGGAGAAGAAACAAGAATAGATATTTTGTGTGAGAGGTGAGTGTAGGGAGAGATATTTGTTGTGAGAGAGTGAGGCTAAGAGAAAGAGAGAGGGTTAACTTGGCTGCCCCATTTCCTTCACCCCTCCATTATTTGCTTCATCTTCATCATCTCCATCACTTCCTCACTACCACATTGCCACATCTCCAATCCTTCACCAAAACCCTATACCCCCTTCATTAAAAACATGCACCCCTTCATCCTCAACACATTGGACCTTGCAAGTTTGGATTTTGAAGACTTGGGCAACTCAAGAAATTTCTTTGGTTGCAAGAAAGGTAATCCATACACTTTTAGTTAAGTATTTGTGTTATATATCCTAGCTTAGTTAGAAATCGGTATAAATAGGTTATGTGATCTTGGAAAATTATAAGTTGCTGTTAAATGATAAGTTAAGGTGTAGTGAGTGTTTACTTGACCTCAGAGAGTGTTTTACTGGCCGATACCTGAGACATAAACCCAAAATATGAACTTTGAAAGTGGCCGATATCATATTTTGTGTGATTTGTGTTGGGATTTTGTGACCTGCTATGACCAAAAGGACCTGAAAAATATTTAGCGAATACAGAGAGACGTGCAGGCAACCAGAAACTTACCCTAGAAGCCTGAGCCTATTTCCCTTATCCTGGCCGCAGATTTAATCAATATGGCCGCCATTTGCGGCCACTTTGTGGTGAAATGTGGTGAATTTTGTTCTGTAGCTTTCTTATCATATATCTAGAGCAACCTGATATGTAAAATTGGCTAATTTGACCTAAACCAAAATCTGGGAGCTCATTGAGGTGTTTTGGGCTATGTTTCCGTATTTTGGAATTCTTGGTTAGTATTTGATATTGTATTGGGTTGTTGGATGTTTGTACGTCAACGACGAGGGTTTTTTGGTTGTTTTTGCATGCATAGGCTATAGGTTCTAACCTATGAGCGCACCGTATGCCGTATTGGTTTTCGGACATTGATTTTGATGGTATTGCGATATCTGTAGATATTGTAGATACCTTCGCATGGATTCCGAGACGACGAAGCGCATCGATTACGGCTAAGTGAGGAGTTTAGCAGGTGAGTAGATTTATATCTATGGGGGAAGTCGGTTGGATGGCGTATAGCACCCCCACAAATTTATAAATGGAGACCGATATATATATATATATATACATAGAATACTGTAGGAGAAACCTACACTTGAAAACTATAGATGTGGTTAAAAGATAGTTAGAAGTGATATTAATGATTTAATATATATATCGAGATATGAGATGAAAGCTATGGGAACATAACTCTTGGACATAACATGATAAAAATGATGTCTCAATTGATATAAGGATATGAAAAGTGAAAGTGAATCACAATATATATATATGTGTGTGTGTGTGTGTGTGTGTGTGTAGTTGCACGAGATTAAGTATGAGATTTAGAGTAGCGTGACATGAGATTCATATGATGTAATGCATATGTAAATGACTTGATGTGAGAGATTTATGCGATGAAAAGAGTATATAGTGAGATATCATGACTTGTTTGATATGTCGTTATATGGATACGAGTCGATAGGAAATAGTTGGTACCTTGCCGGTCCCCCGATACGAGATTGACGCGGATGTAAGCTGAGAGATGGGTATATATATATATATATATATATGGATAATGATATGCATAATGAGTGATATGCTGTACGAGACTTAGGTCCGTACTCCCGATATTGTATAGGTTGATAGAATCCCTAAATTGTTTAATGGCGTCGTACGATAGATTACCGTACGCGATGGGTTTTACTTTTCGATTTATCCATACCCTTGATTAGAAGATGTCGTACAATGGATTGTACCGTACGTGATGTTGTGAGGCTGGATGCCGATTGATAGATTCACTGACTCGGTCATGTTAGATACGTATACCTTATAGCATTTAGTTCATGATGTACTTTATAATGCATTCATATTATTCTCATTTGCATTATATATGTACCTGTGCTAGTACATCTTCACCATTATCGATGATGCGTATGTTACACTTACACCGATTGCCGGCTCACACACTTTCATCATCGATAATTATTATGTCACTCACACAGTAGAATTGCTACATCATGCTATGATATACTTGCGATGCTCACATCATTATGCCATGTTGTATGACATACCCTGATATAGCTACATATACCCCTAAGTGGTGTTGTATAGCCATTTGATATTGAGACGTTGATTATTGTGCTATTGTGCTTATGAGATGCATCATACATACCTGCTTACATGTAGATACACTTATCTTGCTATAATTACATGTACACCTCATATGATACTGCACTTGATTTCGGAGTGTTTGGGAACCGCATGATATATTTTAAAAATGGATTCATTTAAAAGAGCAGTTTTCCCTTAATATGCTCATATTGCTGTTTTATATTGCATATATCAGTTTTCATGATTTACGCATTGAGATATGGATTTCATATGATTTATGGATTTGAGAACCGTGGGGGTATTTCAAGAATTTATGTGTTGTTTGAAAACCCGGTTTCTCTTGATATGATATTTCAGTGCATCCACCATGAGATTTATGATATATACCCGATGCGAGGAGTGGAGTGGGCGGTGTGCGAGTACATGGTGGAGCTGGTATGGTTCCCCTTGGCTAGAAGATCGCAGATGATGGCAATGAGCCTGGAAGGTTGGAAAAGTACCTACCGGTGATAGTATTTGGATTCGGCTGTTATCGTGGGGATACCGACCGGAGTGATGTACGAACATGACTTCAGGGCCAGTCGTGGTGACGGCGCCTGAGACATGAGTATTTACGTGTCGATGCTAGACACGGGTTTAATGATATTTCGAGTGTCGATGTTAGAAAATCAGGTTCCATGATTTTGTTGTGTCGAGAAAGACACACGTTGATATATATCCTCATATTTACCTGCATATGCTTTTATGATATTTACATGCAGGAGTTGTTGTGTCAGTGGTTGACACATGGACGAGATCCACCTGCATACATGCATTGATTATATTGTTGGATGATATCCACTTGCTGATAGGCATTTATTATGTGTTGGCACATATGCAGATACGGTCACCCTAGATATCATAGTATTACCTTTATGATATAGTTGCCTAGGAATCGTTGTTTATTTCGATTTCTGCCTGATGATGTTTTCTACTCACGAGTTGGAAACTCACCCCCGTTGTGCCACGGTTCTTGCAGGTTGACCGCACGGATCAGTAGCGGCATCGCTGGCACACAGCTGTTTTCGGATGATTTGCTTTTGGTAGGTGGTACATGTTGGATCGTGCTACTCTTGTATCATTATTCCTATTGTATCTAGTTAACTCCATCAAATCAGAAACTAGTAATTGTATATGTTAAAGACTTAGAAGACTTGTAGTTGCGAGACTTGAGCGATGGGTTTTATGTTCGCTTTTAGGGTTGATGTCTTGCTTTACTATATTTCCTTGTGTGGATCTTCGCCGTTGGGCGTCGTATATATTTATGCTTGTGGTGGTTGTTTCCGCCGTTGAGCGTGATTTGCTCCCGTTTGGGGATGTTTTATTTATATTCTATGTTGTACCTGTTTTCGGGGCTAGTTTTTACTAAGGAGTTGCTGCCCAAATTTTCAAAAGACAAAACATGATTTATTATACCTTTATTTCAAAGCCTCACCTCTTTATTTCTTAAAAAGGTTTAGATTTCTGCGTTTCAGCTTACTTGAATTACGTTACGCCTGTAGACGTCGCGTGATTTAAGTGCTGGTCACGAGCTAATATTTCGGGTCGTGACAGCACCATTCCCTACTCTGAGAGAATGATCACCTATTCCCAGTTCTCTACCTTTCCTCAGCCCATGTAATATATTGCAAATATGGGATCCTGATCCGGTATCTAATATCCAGGACGTAGAGCAAACTGAGAAACAATTCTCGGTAATGAACACACCCGAAGAAGATGCATCAACATGCTCATTCCTCGTTCGGGTGGCATGGGAATCCTGATATTCCCCTATTTCCTGCTTAGACTTATAACATTTATAAGGTAGAGCGGAACCAACGTTCCCCAGCTCAGTATAACAAACGGGTTCGGTCAATACATCAATATTATTATCTTGATTAAGGCGTGTCATGGTCGCTACCTGGAGAGAGAAAGAAGAGAACACTTTAGCGTATTCTCTTACAAGGTTAGATTGGTTATTATTTTATCTAATCAGGATAGCTCCCACTGTTTTTATCAAATCTTCCTTCAAACCCTAAAAGGTAAGACTAGCCGGGATTAATTACACCCTACAAGTTCGCCAATCTATCGGCCAGGAAGGTATTGGTATTCCGAGGGAGTCTCCCCGTGATTTCGCATGGAACTAATTAAATAACCTCATTTCCGCAGGGGCGCAACCCCCGTTAACACTTTTCTTAGATACCTACTTGATCAATTAATTGTAAAGTGGAAAACTCTCTCAGGAGTAACTCTTACTCTCAGTCGGTATCGGGATCCAACTATCTCATAAAAGGTATGCAATCTCATTGCAAATTTCAACCCTTGAAATTCCCAATAATGTTTTTTCCCTAGCAACTTATGACCTTGGCTATCGTCAACAAATCATAAGCGCTAGCCAAGTTCAACCTGTCATTTCCTGATTGAATTAAACCCACTCGTACGACCCTTGGCTATGGTCAACAATGTCGTACGACTAACCTAATTCAATCGCATCATATGCTTGCAAATAAGCACTAATTAGCTACCGCACACTACGCCTTAGCTATGGTCAACAAACGTAGCATGAATACTAAGTAGCACTTATCTGAAATGACGGAGGGCTACGACAAGTTTGTAAGAAAACCTTTTGCGTAATGAACTTGATATCGTTGTAGAATCGAGTGATTTGAAAAGGAGTGGTTTAAGCTCCGCTTTTAAAATCGAATAGTTTTCAAAACAAACCGAGTGCGTTGTAGCATTTACTAGCTTTTGCTAAAGAGGTCATTCCCGGTGAAGGGATCTCGGCTCTTTCCTCATCGAATGAGGTGCTGGATATTCATAAAGAATACTGCTATGCAAAGGAAGAACTACAGCTATCTTTTTGAAAATCTGATTCTACAATATCTTTAGGTTTCTTTCTTTTCATTAATCTCATTAATGAAGTCACATCATTTATGTTTCATAAACATCACAGAAGAAACGAAAATAGAATGTGCGCTTATGCCATCCGCATTCGCCACGGGGTCCCGTCATGCACCGTTAGGTTACTTAACTAACGGCAGAGCGGGGGCAGGGCTAGCTCGGATGCAAAACATAAGCAACGTTTATTATATATCATATATAATAAAACATTCGTCTCATGAAGTTATATGATCTCATCACAGAACATTGCAGCAGAAATCAACATATGAAATATAGGATATACTAGGAGGTCAGTTTTTAAATCAAGCCAGTAAAAAAACATGGATTCCGCGGTCATAATGAATAGCCAAACCTACATCCCTAGAACCCTATTAGAGCGGCAAGCAACCCCGCTAATTCTAGAGTTAGGAGACCCGGTCTCGACTCCTCAAGATGATCTCCTACAGGACTCTAGAACCCAGTTACTTGTGCTCCTCGCCTTGGGTCTATCCTAATACGAAAAAGTAAATAATTTACATCAATGGTGACATCATCCTCAACCCGGAAGTGTCCCAATAAAAGAATATTACATGAATGAAAATGAAAAACTCTCATCTTACACAAAAAACCCCAGCTATTCAAACATGACGATCCAATATATCATATCCCAGCAACACATAAGATCGCATGTCATCAACATAAGAAAATATGCGTATCCCAATTGTCGTTGACGTATAGAAACGAAACCGGAGATACACCACATATTACACTTACGGTCACAGAAAAGAAATGAAAACTACAATAATTAGAATCCACAACTAGCTTAGACATCATAAACCCGGAATATCTCATACTCCGGATTTCATTCCTAACACTATAAACCCGGCATTTTAGTCCTAAATTGAAAACACTTTTCAATAACCAGTCGGGCAATTCAACAAGATTCCCAACAAATAATCGAATGCTCGTCGGAAACATTAGTAGATGGCCGCACCCCCGATGTCGTTGACGAAGCGCACTTAGGCGGAACACCGCAGCCGCGAGCACCCGAACGGATGCTTTTGGTAATGAGGTTCTCCTACAGTCATATAGTCGGGGCTATAGGGCGTGGCTATCTAGTAGTATTACCCAGCGAGTGTTCGCGTACTATACGAGATTGGGACAGAGTTTAGATCAGAATCGAAATTCCGTGGCAATCTATCTAATAAGACTAAATTGCTAGATTTACAAAACACTAACTAGCTTTCACAAAACTAATTATTGTGGATTCCAAATATTGTATCACATATCATAGATATACTAGACGGTGTTAAACATTTAGATCGAATTATCGAACACCCACAATTCCCAGTGACCTCAATACTTGAGACTCACAAAAAAATACCCAGAAGGCAAGAAATATCAAAAATGGAGCAACGGAAGAAAAATGAACCAAGAACTCACCAAGACTGCAGCAGAACCGTGGCCAAACCATAGGTTTGGCGGTGGTTCCGTGGCGCAATGGTGGAGTCGTGATCTCGAAATTCTTGGGGTTCCATAATATTATATGCACGAATTTCTGAATATTTTTAATCTGGAAAAATCCAACTTTTGGAAAAATTTACGAAAACTAGTAAAAAATCGGTTCTTGAAACTCGATCGAACACTTTAACGTCGTTTAGGCCACTCCTAATGCTCTCGCTTGGCTCTGAAACCATGAAAGTATGCCTTAGCACCACTACTAGGTTTTTAGAAGCATCAAGTATACAATTTTAAAAAATCTAATGTGCTAATGCATGCCATTCAAGAATCGAACGAAAGAATTAGGGTTTTTAAACTAATAAACAAGCTTTATACTAAGTGAACAAGGAATACAACCTTTGTAGACCGGTCCTTCACTTCTAAAGCTCCAAGTAGTTGTCCCTTAGCTCCAAGTAGTGGTTCTATGAACTCTTCTTAGGCTCCACTTGGTGAAAGGAACAAGCTTGCTTAAGGATCTTCGAGGCCGAAGATGATCTACCTTGAGGAATCTCTAACTCAAGCTACCTCTTCACTAATTGAGGAATTAGTGAATTAAACAACCTATACTAAATGGCTAGTTTGGTATAGATTGATGAAGTAGATATTTTGCGCACTTTAGAATTAATTTTCTTTCTTTCTTTCTTCATCTCATCAAAAGCCAGAGAGCAAAGAAGGAGACAAAGAAAAATGAACAAGTGATGAACCATGGTGAAGAAAATATCTCAAAAAAATTTATAGAGAGTTAACCATGGCTAAAAGATAATGGTTGGCTTATAATATATATAGAGTAAAACAAAATTAGTGGAATTAGTCAAGGGTTCTACAAGCTTCCACAAGCATCTTTAGCCATTCTAATTTCCACCTAATTTTGAATTTTCCCTTAATAATTAATCACCCAAATTATCTTTAGTTTGGTGTGAGTCTCATACACCCATGTCCAATGTATCATCTAGCATGACACAACAGTAAATACATTAATATATATCTCATATATATTTATATGTATTTGTAGAAAATAAATTCTTAAGTGAGCTAATATTAGTTAATATATATTAATATATCAAATATATAATTATATATTAAATTTTTAAATCAACACTTGATTTAATAATCCGGCTACATCACATACAACCGACTAATATCATTTATATCTATATCAAATATACTTATAACAAATTATTGAATCAACACTTGATTCAATAATCCGGTTATATCACATGTAACCTATATCACGAGATTAGAATACTGTATCACATACATGTATTAATCTCGATCCCGCACATATCACATATGTGCCCTACTTCGTTTCTTTTGAGCCAGCAAACATCTGTGTAGGACTCTAAAGACTTGTCAATATGCCAGCAATAGGTAATGATCATATCAGTCACCCATAAGCCGTCAACGGTACTAGCTGGACGTAACGGCTACCCAAGTATTGAGCGATCAGAAGATCAACAAGCAAGATTGTCCAAACTCCTACAAAGACTATAAGTAACACTACCGTACAGTCTCGTCTCTTCGTTTGATATGTCGCATATCGAGTCTGGGGGTGATAAACGTCAAACCCCAATAACTTGATAAGTCATGCCGATGTGAGGCTCATAACTGGTAGAGAAACTACCGATAACACTTACCATTAAATCTCATCATCATCCCTGGCCAGGGACTTCCTGTTATAGCCAATCAAGTATAACACAATATCAACTCCAAATACCGGGAGAGACGAAACCCCTCCTATCGCTCATTACCTCCATGTGACTCAGGACTGTAACCAAAATCCACCAGTTTGCACGACTCCTTTAAGCCGTGGTAGGGAGTAAATGTAACATTTCAAAATAATAAAAATATTATTTTTGGGAAATTCTTAATTTAATATTATTTTATTGAATATTTTAATAATTCGGTATAATTAAATACAAATAAATGGGGAAAAATTATGGAAAATTCTAAAATAGGGTAAATTAGAGAATTATTCCGTTTCTAAGTTTAATTGATTAGTTATATGCTAAATTAGTGCTAATCGCGATTAAAAAATCGCTAATCGGTTTTTAGCATTTTTGTGCAAAACATGCACATATCACTTTTTCACACTTGTGCATTGTTTGCCATGGTTCACTTTGGGTTTACTATTCTTAGGAGAAGGATTTTGAGAGAATAAGAAAAAGAAAAAAAAAGAAAATGGGAAAAGAATAAAGAATGAGGTTTGGTGAGAAAGAGAGGTATGGGCTTCTTTGACTAAAGACTTAGCTATTTCCTCTTCAACCTTCACTCATTTTTCTCCCTCTCCCTCTTGTTGCTGCTGCTTCTCCTGCTCCTCACCTCCCTCCCCTCTTCAACTCCTCAAATCACCTCTAAAACAACTCCAAAACCCCACTCTCATTTCATTAAAAGTGTGCACAAGCTCAAGATCTACACATTGGACCAAGGAAGCAAGGATTTTTGGCCACTAGGGGCAACTCAAGAAAATTCTTGAGTTGCCAAATGAGGTATTTTCTGGACTATTAGCTTAGTTTTAGCATTACTTATACCCCCATGTTTAGATTGAACCGATTTTGTTTGATATTGTGGAGTTAAGGAAAACCTAGTTAGGGTTTGAGGAAATTATGAGTTGTGATGTGAAATTGAGTTCAGTAGAGGCTACACCAACACCCTAGTGCATGAATTGAGACTCCAACCTGAGAGTTGAAACCCGAAATACGGATTTAGAAACCGATATCGGAGAAATTGTGGAATCTGTGAAGGGTTTATTGAATCTGCTATCACCCGAGACATCCTAAATTAAAATTGATTGGACAGTGACATGTGCAGGCACCCAGGAAGCTACCACCAACACCCCAACCCCTAACTCATCAAGCCGGCCGCAGATTTATTCCAATTGGCCACAATTTGCGGCCATACCTGCACCAAACCTTCTCGTTTTGGTTCTGTAGCCCCTACATGCATAGATTAGACCCCTGGTATATATAGATTTGTCCAATTTGACCTAGGGTGAAATCTGGAACATATTTCCTAAGTTGCTGTTTTGGATTCGTGTTTCCGTATTCCGTATTCTTAATTCTGAATTTGTGTTTGGTGTTTTACCTCGACTTTTTGGCGTTTATACGACGATATCGAGGATTTGTTGATGGTTTTGAAGGCGTGCCCATAGGTTCTAACCTATAGGCCCCTTATCGTATCGTTTTGGGTTTCGTGTGCCGTGTTAGCTTTGATTTGGTTTTAATACGCATATACGATACTTTGATGTGTAGGTTCCCCATGAAGACTTCGGGACGACAAGTAAAGCGCGTGGAGACTTCGACAAATGAAGACGCAAGGTGAGTAGATTATATCTACTGGGGAAGTCAGGTGGATGGCATATAGCACCCCCGCAGTCCGTAGTTGGTATACTATATATTATGCTTGATAGTTATAGTGTGTCATGGATATGGTGTTAGGTGTATTATGGATAGCTTAGGGTTAGAAGTAAACTAGAATAGTTCATAGTCGCGAATCCTAGAATAGGTTTACACCATACGCGCACACTGAAAGGTTCCTAGGCACACCAAGGTGGTCTCACAAGGCATCAACCATGCCAATTTCAAAAATTAGAGGTGCCGAGAAACCCTAATACGGATCGTTGGCTAGAAGTTTAGGTGACAAAGCAACTAGTTAACTACTTTAACTAAGAGTACGGAAATACAACCTTTGTAGATCCGGTCCTCCACCTCCACGGCTCCATGATGAAGTCCTCTCCGCTGTCCAAATGAAATCCCGGGCTCTAGCGTCGGCTTCATCGGAGAAATGGGCGGGCAAGGTCGTCGGCTTCGTGCCGAAGATGATCTACGTCGAGGCATCACAAGATCAAGCTCCCACTTCACCAAGTCATGAAACTTGTGAAGAAAACACACTCTACTACTTGGCAAGAGGTAGAGGATGAAGAAATAGGAGGTGGGTTCACTTTAGAATTGGATTTCTCACTCATTTCATCAAGTTGCCATTGATGGAGGCATGCTTTCTTCAAGTGAAGAAGAAGAAGAAGAAGATGAATATTATAATAAGTTAATTCAAAATAAAAAGTAAATGAATACTTATCATAATAATAACCATGGTCAAGTGTAGAGAATAAATCATGGTTAGTGGGAATGGTTAGGGTTAAGCATGGAGACAAAATGGTCACTTGGTCAAAGCTTCATGAAGCTTCAACATGCATCCAAAGAAAGCCACCATTTTGCATTATGCAAAATATTTTTCCAAAAAGAATAAATAGATAAATAAATGAGAAAAGGAAATGAAACCCTAACCACTTAAGTAACCATGGTTTAATTCTTTACACAAACCCAAACTAGCATGTATCATCAAACATGATACAATCTTGTGCACAAAAAATATATCATATATACAATGTGCAAAAACAAGTGAGAAAATCCATTTAAAAGTGAACCGATACTAGTTAATGCAAAGTAATATATCAAATATATAATTATGCATTAAATCATTAAATCAACACTTGATTTAACGATCCGGTCATATCGCATATAACCGACTAGTATCCAATGTATCGGCTTATCGAATCAACCCTCGATTCGATAACTAGGTTATATCGCATATAACCATTCGATACATTCATCGCGAGAATGGAATACGGTATCACATACACGCATTATTCTCGGTCCCGCACATATCTCATATGCGCTCCTATTTCGTTTCGCTTGAGCCAGGAAACCTCTGTGTAGGACTCTAAAGACTCGTCAATACGCCGGCAGCAGGTGATGATCATATCAAACACCCACAAGCCGCAAGCGGGCTGCTAAACGTAACGGCCACCCGGGTATTGAGCGATCAGAAGATCGACGAGCAAGCCCGCTCACACTCCAGTGAATCCAACCACTAACACTACCGTACAGTCCGGTCTCGTCGTCTGATATGTCGCATATCTTGCCTAGGGGTGGTAAACGTCAGACCCCAATAGCTCGATAAGTCGTGTCGATATGAGGTCTATAACAATTCGAGAAACTACTGGTAACACTTACCAGTAAATCTCAGCAACCCTGTCCAGGGATTTCCTGTTATAGCCAATCGAACACAGCGCAACATCAACCCCCTATACCGGGAGAGACGAATCCCCTCCTATCGCTCATTGCCTCCATGTGACTCGGGACTGTACCCAAAAACCACCGTTTTGCATGCCCTCTTGGACGTGGTAAGATGGAAATCAAAGCACAGTGGGAACCACACAAGACTCTATGACGATCTCGGGTCAACAGACTACTCTGTACCAGTATCACCAGAGAACTGCCATCTGTCGTAAGGTATAATACCATCTGGGAGTTCTCGGCGAGTCCGTCCAGTGTATCCAGTCTCCACTGAGCACCCGTATATCATCTCTGATGTCAAACACCAATGGATATGGGATCATCCATCGCCCATCTGAATGGGTCGAGAAGGTACACGCTAGTCTACTCTGGTATATCGATGCCCCATCTCGATACACCCACGACTAGGGACTTTCAAGGATGTACTTATGGACTACCATGTCCCCACTAGTATGATCCGCATCATAGTCCAGGTAGTCAAGTACACATCCTAAGGGCTTTACCAACATGTAATAGAGAGACAATCTGTGTACACGTTAAGGTAAAGAGCAACCAGATAGCATACTATCATGTCGAGCAAGAAAGTCCTCCCTATATATGTCCCAGCATCCACTACAATATACATCCAATGTACAGTAATGGCCTCTAGGGCATACATATAACTAACAATCTCCCACTTGCACTAGGGCCATCTGATAGCAGTGGTTGTAGTATCTCATACTCAACCATCCCATAAAAGTCTCTCTCTGGGAATAGGCCTTCGTGAGTGGATCCGCCGTGTTATCCTCTGAGTCTACACTCCTAACCTCGATCCCTTAGAGATCAACCATCTCCATGATCAAGTGATACTGCCTTAGAATATGTCTGGATCACTAATGGGACCTGCGTTCCTTGGCATAAGCCACAACTCCATTGTCACACAATGGGAGGAACATAGTTCATCTCATGAACCAATATACACCCAAACAGCCTCTTTGGTAGCATATTAAGTAGCGATGTATCCTGCCTTTTTCGTCTAGTATGTCACGGTATCTAGCTTAGAACTCTTCCAACATACCGTCCCTTTACTGAGGGTAAAGACAATACCTGCGGCTGACATTCAGTCGTCTTTATCACCCTGGAACCCTTCCAGTGATTCTCCCCAGGATCGATTGATACCATCTCACTACATTTAGTGAGAATCCTAACATCCACTTAGATCTATCTCATAGATCCAAAACCCAGGATTTAGTAGGTATCACTTTGATCCTTTATGGAGAATCATTGTGATAAGCGGAGATTGGTCGAGCGTAGCATAGGAAACTCCTTCCCTATCAAGAGTATGTCATCCACGTACTCTACGAGGATCGTCACCATACTCCCTACTACCTTTTTGTTTATACAAGGTTCATCTGCCATTTTGATGATGTCAACTTCTTTGACTAATCCATCAAAACAGATGTTCCAACTCCGCGATGCCTGCTTTATCCTATAAAGCATCTTGCACACGTTTCCGCTGCTCCCACTGTCTACGAGGCCCTCTGGCTGTGTACTTATAGACGCACTCTTCTAAAACATCATTTAGAAAAGCAGTCATGACACCCAACCGCCAGATATCGTAGTCATGGTATGTAGCCGTGGCAAGTAGTATCTGGATGGACTTAAGCATAGGTACTGGAAAAGGTTTCATCATTATCCACGCCTGGTCGATGACGAAGACCTTTAACAAGTCTAGCTTTGAAAGTCTTAACTTTTCCATCTACACCAAGTAATCTTCTCAAGATATACTTGCTCCTGATGGGGATTTAACCCTTCAGATATAGCAACCAAAGTCCATACTTTGTTGGTGTACATGGATTCCATCTCAGATCACTAAGCATCCAGCCATTCTTACAGAGTTTTACTCCTGATGGCCAGCTCGAAACTAGTTGGGTCATCATCTCATGATGCAATCCTCGCTCCCACTGTCATAGAGAAACCAAAGTATCTCTCAGGTGGGTGAGGAACCTTACTAGATCGGCGGAGAGGCTGAGGTTCGTTGGAATCTACTGAATCCTTTGGTTCTATCAAATCATCTTCTGTAGTTTGCATAGCTGGAACCTTTCCAGTTCTACATAACTAACCTTGTCTCGAGATTGTCCGGATTTTGCTTTTAGACATAGGCCGGACAACCCCAAATCTTAACTAGCTTAAGACATGGGCTCTTCCCTTTCCATATCACATATGAAGTGGTAGACAACTGATTTGATTTGAACCCTATTCAATAGGTATGCAGCTTCTCAAGTGCATAACTCCCAAAAGGAAACATGTAACTGAGTAGTACTCATCATAGAGCACACCTTATCATATAGGGTGTGATTGCTCCGCCCCGATATACCATCGTGCTATGGTGTATACAGAGGAGTAATGCTGAGAGAGAATCTCATTCTCCTTTAGAATAGTCCAGTATTTCCGTGCTCAAGT
Organism: Agapanthus africanus; assembly: GCA_030015575.1. Lineage (NCBI taxonomy): Eukaryota > Viridiplantae > Streptophyta > Magnoliopsida > Asparagales > Amaryllidaceae > Agapanthus > Agapanthus africanus. The sequence continues at coordinate 126,441,242 of JASDDO010000016.1, read as the reverse complement.
ATTCTCCTCCTTGATCACATCAAAGGACATAATACTTATACCCGTATTTTAGTTCTCTACTTCTAACTTATATTCTGTGAATATCTCAAAAGGTTCGGACTTGTGTTTCAACAGGAACATAGGTCTGAATCTCGAAAGATCATCAGAGAATGTAATGAAGTATAAAGAACCAGTCCTGGTATGTGCAGACAGGGGACTTACATACATCAACATGTATCATCCCAAGAGTTCACGAACTCTTTCTCTGTTTCCAATAAATAGAGCTGTGGTCATCTTATCTTTGTGACATGACTGGCGAGTTTCACAAGATGTAAATTCAAACTAATTTAAATATGCATCTTTATGTAACTCTAGCTAGTCGGGTCACATTGATATGACATAGTCTACAATACCTTAAGAAGGATCCGTTAATTTCTGAACTCTTCCTCTTATGTGTGTTCCATATACTAAGAACTGTAGTTTGATTTAGAACATCAATGCTTTTAGATAACGTGCCTGAACCGATCAACTTTTGATATAGGAAATGTTCAAAACATTATCCAACAATACAAAATTATATCATTTCTTTACTAATAAAGAGAGTGATATGATTTTGTATATCAGGTTCGGTATCTAATAACATTCGTTCAGAATCAATGTATAGGTAATACAGGGTGACAGTGACCGACAGACTTGGCTGCAACTCTTGCCCCGTTTTCTGCCTCATGAAACTTATCACCCGTTCTCAGTTCTATATCTTTCTGTAGCCCTATGTAACAGATTACATATCTGGGATCCTGATCTGGTATCACATACCCAGGACGTAGAAGATACAGAGAAACAGTTCTTTGTAATGAACACACCCGAAGATGATGCATCAGCATGCACTCTCTTCGTTTGGGCGGCACGGGAAATCTGGTATTCCCCAATTTCCTGCTCTGTCTTATAACAATTATAAGTTGGAGCGGGACCAACGTTCCCCAGCTCAGTATAACAAGTGGGTTCGGTCAATAATCCGTATTATTATCTTGATTAAGGCGTGATATGGTCGCTACCTGGAGAGAGAGAGAAGAAAACACTCAGCGTGTGCTCTAGCAAGAATAGATTGGTTATTATTTTATCTAATCAGGATGGCTCCCACTGCTTTTTATCAAATCTTCCTTCAAACCCTAAAAGGAAAGACTAGCCGGGATTAATTACACACTACATGTTCGCCAATCTTTCAGCCAGGCCAGTGTCGGTACTTTGAGGGAGGTCCCCCGTGCTTTCGCACGAACCTAATTAATGTAAACCTCATTTTCCCAGAGGCGTAACCTCGTTAACACCTTTCTAGACACCTACTTGATCGGCTAATTGTAATGTGTAAAACTCTCCCAGGAGTAACTCTTACTCACAGCGGGTATCGGGATCCAACTATCTCATAGAAGGTATGCAATCTCATTGCAAATTTCAACACTTGAAATTCCCGATAATATTTTGCCCCTAACGTGCTATGACCTTGACGAAAGCCAACAAACCATAGCCCGCTAGTCAAGTTCAACCCGTACATTTCTTGATCGAATTAAACCCACCCGCACGACCCTTGACGAAAGCCAACAAAGCCGCACGACTACCCTAATCCAATCGCATCGTATGCTAGCAGATAAGCAGCATATAGCTACCGCACACTGCACCTTGACGAAAGCCAACAAATGCAGCACGAATACTATATACAACTTATCTGAAATGACGGAGGGCTACGACAGGTTTTTCTGAAAACCTATTGCGTAATGAACTTGATATCGTTGTAGAATCAAATGATTTTGAAATGGAGTGCTTTTGAGGCTTTTCTAGTTTTGCTAAAGGGGTCACTCCCGGTAAAGGGATCATCGGCCCTTTCCTCGTCGAATGAGGTGCGGGATATATCATATATATCACTGTGGAAAACAAAAACACTTAAAAGCAATCAAAAGACAAACCGAGTGTGTAGCATCTGCCAGTTATTGCTAAAGGAGTCACTCCCGGTGAAGGGATCTCGGTCATTTCCCTATCGAATAAGGTGCAGGATATATCATATATACCTCTGTGCAAAGCAAGAACTGTAGCTACCTGTTTTATTTTTGAAATTCGATTCTACAACATCTTAGGTTTCTTTTATTTCATAATCTCATTAATGAAGTCCCATCATTTAAATACCTAAACATCACAGATAAATACGACGTACACTTATGCCATCCGCATTCGCCTCGATGTCCCCTCGTGCACCGTTAGGTTAGGTAACTAACGGCAGAGCGGGGCAGGGCTAGCGCGGGTGTAAAACATAAGTAACGTCTATATAATATATCATATATACTATATACTGTATCTATCACAGAACATCACATGATCACATCACAGATATCGCAGCAGAAGAAACATATGAAATATTGGATATACTAGGACGTCCGTGTTTTCAATACGAGCCAGTATAAAACACGGATTCCACGGTCGCGATGAATAGCCAAACCCACACCCCAAGACCCCTACGAGAGCGGCAAGCAACCCTACCAATTCTAGAGTTAGGAGACCCGGACTCGACTCCTCGAGTTGGTCTCCCACTGGACTCCAGAACCCGGTTACTTGTGCCCTCCTCCTTGGGTCTATCCTAGTGCAGAAAAGTAAATAATATACAAAAGGTGACAACTTCCGCAACCTGGAAGTGCCCCAAAAAAAAAGAATATTACATACAAGTTTTTACATGAATGAAAATGAAAAACACTCATCTCACATAAAAACCCCCGGGCTATTCAAACACGACGATCCAATATAACATATCCAGCAACACATAACATCACATGTCATCAACGTAAGTAAATATGCGCATCCCAATTATCGTTGACATATAGCAACGAAACCGGGGATATCACATATTACACTTACGGTCACAGAAAAGAAAGTGTAAAACTACAACAGTTGGAATCCGCAACCACCTCAGACATCGCATGCCTGACCAAATGAATTACTTAGACATCGCATGCCTAACAATTATAAACCCCGCATTTTAGTCTCAAAATCGAAAACTCTTTTCAATATCAAGTCGGGCAATTCAACAAGATTCCCGACATCTTGATCGAATGCTCCTCGCAAACTTTAGTAGACGGCCGCACCCCCGACGCCGTCGACGAAGTGCACCAAGGCGGAACACCGCTACCGCGAGCACCCAAACGGATGCTTTCTGCGACGGGGTTCTCCTACAGTCACTTGGTCGGGGCTATGGGGTGAGGCTGTCTATTAAGTTTACCCAGCGAGTATCCGCGTACGCTACGTAATTGCGACGGACTTTTGATCGCATCAAAATTCCGTGGCAACCGATCAAGTGAGACTAAACTGCTATGTTTATAACATTCATTCAGTTATCTCATAACTTATTGTGAATTCCAAGTATTGTATCACATTCCAGATAAATAGAAAATGCTAAACTTTTCGATCGAACAATCGAACACCCAAGTTTTCCCGATACAGCTCAACACATGAAATAAGTCTAACAACATTCAGTTCGTGCCTCAGTACCAACGGTCCAGCCGTAGAAGGGTCAAGCCAACGCCTCACATGTGGCACGCCGTACTGCCCCAAACCCGAAGGTTCAAAGGGCAGTTCAAGACGGTCACATAATCAAGTTAAGGTTTGTTGTCTTCTAGAGGGTCCATCGCGTTACTTGCACTACTTAGAACGTCGTTAAACTACGGAAAAATCCAACACTTGGAAATTTCCAGACAGGGGAAAAATTGGGTATTTATATCCGGTCGAACTTTTTAACATGTTCTAATATTTATCCGGAAAGCCACATAGACAAAATCTGATACTCCGATCGAAACACCGAATCCCCAAAACAACCCCAGAAAATTCAACTCTTGAATAAAATTAAAAATTCCCAGAAAATACAGCATTAAAATGTAAGAGTTACTGTGCAAAAGGTACTGGGAGAAGGGACAAAGGTGGCGCGGAACCGCCGCATTAGCCAACTAATGCCGCGGTTCCGCCGCACTGTAGCAGCTTCACTCAAAAAATTTTGCATCGTAATTCTTAATTTTTCCTGCTGAATTTTTTAAGAATTTTTAATCTGGAAAAATCCCAGTTTTTAGAAAAAGTCTAGAGAGCATGTCGGATTAGGGTTTCGGGGTTTGTTCGGGTTTCAAACTTCGTCTACGCATCGCCTAAGGCTCTAGCTAGGCTCTGATACCAATGTAGGTCAAGCATCCACCCCATCCAATGGGGTCGCCGTGGCACCAACGGGTCCCTCAGCCGCTACTTTTTATGCATGCCCCCTCGCGAGGACTACAACCCGCCGGAACACCTTCCGGTCTCGGGACACCCTGGGGGTAAGACCCTATGCTTCGCCACACTGTCACACAGTGAGAACCCCCCATAGGTCGACATCTAATGCCTAGTAGCTCTGATACCAATGAAAGGTTCCTAGGCACACCAAGGAGGTCTCACAAGGCATCAACCATGCCAATTTCAAAAATTAGAGGTGCCGAGAAACCCTAATACGGATCGTTGGCTAGAAGTTTAGGCGACAAAGCAACTAGTTAACTACTTTAACTAAGAGTACGGAAATACAACCTTTGTAGATCCGGTCCTCCACCTCCACGGCACCGTGATGAAGTCCTCTCCGCTTTCCAAATGAAATCCCGGGCTCTAGCGTCGGCTTCATCGGAGAAATGGGCGGGCAAGGTCGTCGGCTTCGTGCCGAAGATGATCTACGTCGAGGCATCACAAGATCAAGCTCCCACTTCACCAAGTCATGAAACTTGTGAAGAAAACACACTCTACTACTTGGCAAGAGGTAGAGGATGAAGAAATAGGAGGTGGGTTCACTTTAGAATTGGATTTCTCACTCATTTCATCAAGTTGCCATTGATGGAGGCATGCTTTCTTCAAGTGAAGAAGAAGAAGAAGAAGAAGATGAATATTGTGATAAGTTAATTCAAAATAAAAAGTAAATAAATACTTATCATAATAATAACCATGGTCAAGTGTAGAGAATAAATCATGGTTAGTGGGAATGGTTAGGGTTAAGCATGGAGACAAAATGGTCACTTGGTCAAAGCTTCATGAAGCTTCAACATGCATCCAAAGAAAGCCACCATTTTGCATTATGCTAAATATTTTTCCAAAAAGAATAAATAGATAAATAAATGAGAAAAGGAAATGAAACCCTAACCACTTAAGTAACCATGGTTTAATTCTTTACACAAACCCAAACTAGCATGTATCATCAAACATGATACAATCTTGTGCACAAAAAATATATCATATATACAATGTGCACAAACAAGTGAGAAAATCCATTTAAAAGTGAACCGATACTAGTTAATGCAAAGTAATATATCAAATATATAATTATGCATTAAATCATTAAATCAACACTTGATTTAACGATCCGGTCATATCGCATATAACCGACTAGTATCCAATGTATCGGCTTATCGAATCAACCCTCGATTCGATAACTAGGTTATATCGCATATAACCATTCGATACATTCATCGCGAGAATGGAATACGGTATCACATACACGCATTATTCTCGGTCCCGCACATATCTCATATGCGCTCCTATTTCGTTTCGCTTGAGCCAGGAAACCTCTGTGTAGGACTCTAAAGACTCGTCAATACGCCGGCAGCAGGTGATGATCATATCAAACACCCACAAGCCGCAAGCGGTCTGCTAAACGTAACGGCCACCCGGGTATTGAGCGATCAGAAGATCGACGAGCAAGCCCGCTCACACTCCAGTGAATCCAACCACTAACACTACCGTACAGTCCGGTCTCGTCGTCTGATATGTCGCATATCTTGCCTAGGGGTGGTAAATGTCAGACCCCAATAGCTCGATAAGTCGTCTCGATATGAGGTCTATATCAATTCGAGAAACTACTGGTAACACTTACCAGTAAATCTCAGCAACCCTGTCCAGGGATTTCCTGTTATAGCCAATCGAACACAGCGCAACATCAACCCCCTATACCGGGAGAGATGAATCCCCTCCTATCGCTCATTGCCTCCATGTGACTCGGGACTGTACCCAAAAACCACCGTTTTGCACGCCCTCTTGGACGTGGTAAGATGGAAATCAAAGCACAGTGGGAACCACACAAGACTCTATGACGATCTCGGGTCAACAGACTACTCTGTACCAGTATCACCAGAGAACTGCCATCTGACGTATGGTATAATACCATCTGGGAGTTCTCGGCGAGTCCGTCCAGTGTACCCAGTCTCCACTGAGCACCCGTATATCATCTCTGATGTCAAACACCAATGGATATGGGATCATCCATCGCCCATCTGAATGGGTCGAGAAGGTATACACTAGTCTACTCTGGTATATCGATGCCCCATCTCGATACACCCACGACTAGGGACTTTCAAGGATGTATTTATAGACTACCATGTCCCCACTAGTATGATCCGCATCATAGTCCAGGTAGTCAAGTACACATCCTAAGGGCTTTACCAACATGTAATAGAGAGACAATCTATGTACACGTTAAGGTAAAGAGCAACCAGATAGCATACTATCATGTCGAGCAAGAAAGTCCTCCCTATATATGTCCCAGCATCCACTACAATATACATCCAATGTACAGTAATGGCCTCTAGGGCATACATATAACTAACACACCCTTGCATATTCACTATTTTTACACAGTGTTGATGAGGATATTGGATGACATTAGAGATGGGTCTATGATTTTGGGCATTGTGACGTGTGATCGGTGATGTGATGTGATTCGTATTTGGGATACGACATGTGATCTTAGCGGGCCGTTGGGCATGTGTTTTACCCCCGCTTTCATACTTATATAGATGGTATTGATTTGTACTAGACTTAGATCTGTACCTCAGATTATGTGATATGATGATAATGATACCTGATATTTGATGAGAGGAGTGTGATACTGACCCGTACCCAGCTATTGGGATGACGTACGACGATTTACCGTACGAGCTTTCTATTGATGTTAGATCCGCACTCATGACTCGAGGATGTTAAATGATATACCGCATCATACGTGATACTATTGAGGCGAGATCACCGACTATTGTATATATATATTTGTATATCGACTCAGATTTAGGAGGTTTCCATACCCCTCCCGATTGACTTGATACTTAGATCTGTAGTTTGCATAGTAGATGTTAGACTAGACCCGAGTCATACTTATTTCAAATGGCAAGCTGCATTACTATTGATTTACTATTCACTCTACGGCTCGCATTGCATTGCATGCTTATATGTTATTGATTCATATTCCTTTGTGTATATGCCTTTACAAAGTTCCATGCTCATATTAGTGTTTCATGTATTATAATTAATGGATTTTGCACTGTGATATGGTTGCATATGATGATTCTGGATTTTCTTACTCCTGCGTATATATATCAGTGGTATGGGACGCTGAAATATATATGTATACCCATAGTATATATATATTTGTGGTATGGGATGCCGATATATATATACACCTACTTAATATATCATCATGATGATCTATGCAAGCTTATATATGCATTTCGATATATTGAGAGAGGGCTGACCCGGACTGACGGATGCCCGATATATTGAGAAAGGGCCGGACTGACGGATGCCCGATATATTAAGAGAGGGCTGACCCGGACTGACGGATGCCCGATATATTGAGAGAGAGCTGACCCGGACTGACGGATGCCCGATATATTGAGAGAGGGCTGACCCGGACTGACGGATCCCCGATATATTGAGAGAGGGCTGACCCGGACTGACGGATGCCTGATATATTGAGAGAGGGCTGACCCGGACTGACGGATGCCCGATATATTGAGGGAGGGCTGACCCGGACTAACGGATGCCCGATATATTGAGAGAGGGCTGACCCGGACTGACGGATGCCCGATATATTGAGAGAGGGCTGACCCGGACTGACGGATGCCCGATATATGAAAGGAGCCTATGTGCTCGATATGAGAGGAGCCTTTATGGCCAATGGTATATTATATCTCCCCTACCCCACATTTATTTTATATGCATTGCATCATGTATTAGAGTACCTTCATGCATGTTGCATACATATCGGATACACGATAGATGGGATTCACTTGATATTGAGATATATAGTTTGCGTCGATGCTCGACATTGATTTCCTGATGACTTCATTCATGATATCTTCTGTTTTCATTTTACCGCATACATACATCATATTTATGATATGTTATTACGTGAGGCACTGGCGCGAGTTCTTGGCACTATACTTATGTTTAGATGTTACATTGCTACTTTACTGCTTCAGACTTATTCATTTGAGGGTTATATTATATACTGATCGTATTGACCTTGGATTATGTCTTGCTTTCGATTTCTGCTTGTAGATATTTTCTATTCACGAGTTGGCAACTCACCCCCGTTGTGCCATTGCAGGTTTGCCGTACAGGTTCTATAGCGGCATTTCTGGCACACTGCTTTCCTTTGCGGGTGATTTGCTTGGTAGGTAGGTTCCTTGTATCAGAACCGCCATTGTACATGTTTATTCATTGTATCTAGAAATTCCATCAACCAAAAACTTGTATATTGTTTCAGACTCAGACACTAGTGATGTGTTATTTCGACCTTAGAGTCGCGCTTAGTAGTGTTGCAGTTTTCATGCTTATCTGGGTTTCTTTTGAATTTTGATCCTCGCCATTCGGCGTTGTATAGTATATTACTTGTTGTTTATTTATCCTTAATATGGTTTTAGATTTCTGCGCTTTTGGCTTACTTGGATCAGATGGAGTCCTATAGACTTTATATGGTTCAAGGGCCAGTCACGTGCTCTTTCGGGACGTGACAAAGTTGGTATCAGAGCGCTAGGTTGACCTTGGTTCGAGTCTAAGTTTGACTATGTGGAGCCTAGGGCGTCTATACATATACGGAACTTAGGCTTGACCTTACGGAACATAGACTTAGTCGAGGGGGTATTAGACCCGAGCTTTTGTCGCGTAGGATGGCCCTTGGTTGATGGAATAGGTGACTAAAGTAGAGTGACGTACCGTGGGTATGTTCCACGGCATACTTACAACACGCCACTCCGCTTAAGGAACCTTAGGATGTACATATTTTCGAGATCAGTGATTCTCTTCATATCCATGATTATACATCCATTTGAGATCCCCGATTCTATTAGTTTCATGATCATACCTTTATTGATGCTGTTCCTTCTTATGATCATGTATCCACTCTGGATCTGCTGTTCTCTTTCTTGCCATTGATCTGCTCTCTTCGATACTCGATTGAGGTTCTTGTCGCCATGTTGAGCGCAGTTTGGGTTGCTGCTAGGGTTACGGTCAGTGCGAGCTCGTCTGGTACGAGGGCCGACCATTGTGTTTTCTGGTGACATGGGAACGTCTCGAGTTAGTATTGGTGACTGTGACCTCTAGTGGAGGCGGGTGCTTGGTCTTGCACCGGATGATCGGGCCATTGTTAGAGCTGCCAGTTGAGAGAGGACTGTTGATGTACAGCATACCTCAGAGATTATGATGTCGCCTACCGTGCAGATAGATGGACCAGCTGTTGCTGAGATTGACAGGATGTCGCTTCCGGAGCTGAGATTGCCGGAGCTTCCAGGCAGATATGAGACAAATGATAGCTAGTCTACCCGATTTGAGAGACAAAGGTGATTCGCCCGATTTATGCGCCGGAGCGGGCCCAGTTGAGTGGAAGATTTCCAGTGTGGAGAGTCTTACTCAGATCTAGAGCAGACCGATTCAGAGATGACCGCCAATGTATCGCCTTTCCTGGAGGATTGAGGCGCTGTTCGGCGTACAGGCGAATGAGCCAGTTGCTGCTGCAAATGACGAGATATCGCCCAGATGGTTGGAGCTACTGCAGCAGGAGCATATACTTAGAGATATGATGGACAGTCGCTAGTCACCTGAGGATGAATGACTAGGACATGTGGTTCGTTCGTTTACCGATGTGAGGTCATCAGATAGATTGTTTCCAGCTAGAGACGACTTCACGCAGGTTCGTTGAGAGTCGATAGAGACGATCGAATGTCAGGAGCCCATTTTCCAAGTTTAAAGTATACGGAAAGACATGCAGGTGATTCTATGGACCCTCTAGAAGAATGAAACCCTAACTCGACTTAATGACCGTGTGAAAGCCTTTGAACCTTAGGGTTTGCGGCAGTTCCGCGGCGCCATTTGTAAGGCTTGGGTTTGCCCTTCTACGGCTGGACCACCGACGCTGTGGCATATACTCGATACTATTAAACTGTACTCAAGATGTTAATCTCTTGGGGGATTATAAGACTCTGACGAGTCGATCGAATGATTCGACATCTTTCGGATATCATGTGATAGGATGCTTTGCTTGGGAGACTCCAGATACGAGTATAGCCATTGGAGCACAGTCCATGCAGCCACTATGAGACGAGTCCGAATCAGTCGACATTGAAGCAGAGTGAAGAAAAGAGTTCACAAGAGATTTCGACGAGATGACGTCCCACTCCGCTGACATCAGAGATGTGATACGCACCCAGAGGCGTTGTTTATGGATATATCTTCCAGAAAGAGGCGCGATAAGTATGCGGCCGTTCCGGAATAAGAATTTGCTTCAGCAATGGATGATGACTTCCGGGCAATCCGGCAGGAATGAGATTTGAGAGAGAAACCTCGACAGGACCTTTCTGGAATACGATACGAGAAGACCTAGACCCAGGGGTGGTCATATTGCGCACACCCAGCAGGCCAGAATTCGGCATCGTCGACAAGGTAGTTGACCAGGTTCGGATAAAGGACCTCACCCAGATGCGTTGTAAATTGATCGAGGACGAAAGAGTATTGAGCATTCCTCCGATGGTTGGGATGCGTTCCCAAGGACCTGTTCGGCCAGACATCTTCTATAGAATGGTGAAGCTACAGAGTACGCGATTTCGAGTCCGTGCGAGAGACTTCGGATTGACTGTGGCCGAGAACAGTGCAGTGCGTAGATAGCATGGCGTGACGTCATAGTGGACGACGATAGAGACAAGTGGAACCAGAGGTTCGTGCAAGATGCTGACGAGCTATCATTACTTCCCGTCGAGACTAGAGACCTGATATGCTTAAAGAGGCGTTGGGATGCGACCAATTTCCGAGAAAATATTATGCTGAGGACACAGATGTCTATCGAGTGAGAAGAGATTATGCAAGAGAGCCAGCATCCGTACAGTTCGGCATAGACAATATCGGAAGAGACCTTGAGCAAGATTCCTTCCAGGACATTGCTGCAATGATATTTGCACCCAGGATTAGATGTGTGATGTGCATTCAGAGAGCCAGAGGCCGACGCCAGTGACATGCTGCTTTACGAGTGGTCATGAGGATTGACCGAGAGATGACCAGAGAAGTGCCAGAACGGAATCGTCCCCGTTAGCACACCTGACCGGGCCGATGAGCCGATTGACTACGAGATAGGTAATCCGCAGAGAAGATAAGGACCCAGAGTCAGAGGACGCCAGACCGTGAGAAAGAGGCAAGTAGATATCTTGCGCTGCTAGCATTGGATGCACCGACTCCTTCTCGACCTTGAAGGAGGAACTTCCGACGACGGTATTTATGATTTGTGATTTTATGATTCGATTATCACGTATCCGACAACTTGGATTGTTACTGAATGTTTTAGTAGTTGGGGGTTTAAATTTAAATTCGGGGACCGAATTTATTTAAGGGGGGTAGATTGTAACATTTCGAAATAATAAAAATATTATTTTTGGGAAATTCATAATTTAATATTATTTTATTGAATATTTTAATAATTCGGTATAATTAAATACAAATAAATGGGGGGAAATTATAGAAAATTATGGAAAATTCTAAAATAGGGTAAATTAGAGAATTATGCCGTTTCTAAGTTTAATTGATTAGTTATATGCTAAATTAGTGCTAGTCGCGATTAAAAAATCGCTAATCGGTTTTTAGCATTTTTGTGCAAAACATGCACATATCACTTTTTCACACTTGTGCATTGTTTGCCATGGTTCACTTTGGGTTTACTATTCTTGGGTGAAGGATTTTGAGAGAATAAGAAAAAGAAAAGGAAAAGAAAATGGGAAAAGAATAAAGAATGAGGCTTGATGAGAAAGAGAGGTATGGGCTTCTTTGACTAAAGACTTAGCCATTTCCTCTTCAACCTTCACTCATTTTTCTCCCTCTCCCTCTTGTTGCTGCTGCTGCTCCTGCTCCTCACCTCCCTCCCCTCTTCAACTCCTCAAATCGCCTCTAAAACAACTCCAAAACCCCACTCTCATTTCATTAAAAGTGTGCACAAGCTCAAGATCTACACATTGGACCAAGGAAGCAAGGATTTTGGCCACTGGGGGCAACTCAAGAAAATTCTTGAGTTACCAAATGAGGTATTTTCTGGACTATTAGTTTAGTTTTAGCATTACTTATACCCACATGTTTAGATTGAACCGATATTGTTTGATATTGTGGAGTTAAGGAAAACCTAGTTAGGGTTTGAGGAAATTATGAGTTGTGATATGAAATTGAGTTCAGTAAAGGCTACACCAACACCCTAGTGCATGAATTGTGACCCCAACCTGAGAGTTGAAACCCGAAATACGGATTTAGAAACCGATATCGGAGAAATTGTGGAATCTGTGAAGGGTTTATTGAATCTTCTATCACCCGAGACATCCTAAATTAAAATTGATTGGACAGTGACATGTGCAGGCACCCAGGAAGCTACCACCAACACCCCAACCCCTAACTCATCAAGCCGGCCGCAGATTTATGTAAGTCGATGTAGAACACCCCAATACTTGTGGGGAGGCGGAATTTTCAAAAACGAACTTGTTTAGTGAACAAACATCGACTAACCGCTTGAATCGAAGCTAAACGATAACTAACAACAAACATAGAGTTTCTATGCTACTATGTTTAGGGATTATACCTAACGAATCATGTCCTTCGTCTTTGCGAACTCCACCTCCTCCTCGGCCTTCTCGAAGTAGTAGACGATCCACCCGAGAGCTTTACTCCAAGCTTAGCCTCTAAACTTGAGGCAACTAAACTTCTCTAAGTGCTAATCAAAGAAGCTAGGTGAAATATAGAGAGGGTTATGGATTAATTAGTCTTGCTAATCCTTGTACTCAACACATGAGAGAGGAGGATTAGGGTTTGAAGAGGGAGAGCTTGAGGAGAGAGAAGATGATAAAGATAATGATATGAGAATAGTGAGATAACATGATATATATCAAGCATTTCTTTTTATCAAGAAAAGAATAAATAACAATTTAACAACCATGCTTGATAATATCTAGTGATGATTCATTATATGGACAAAAGACATATATGAATCATCTAGGTGACTCACTAATCACAATCATTCTATATGCCACCTTAACCTCCTTAGTCACCACCTTCTAGAAGCTTCTTGCATAATTACGAGAACGCCCCTCCTTTCCGCAAAAATACGGAAAAAACTTTAGACTGTATAAATCTAATAACCGGATACCAGTAACTGGCTTAAACCAAAGCCGACTGGTAAAAACTGTCCGAAAGTCGTACGTGCGTAAACACACGTATGCGTCCGAACCCTTGTCGTAAAACCATACGACCTCTATATCGTTTCGCCTGGAGTAGGGAAACTCTCTGTGTGGGACTCTAGAGACTCGACTACTACGCTGGCAGTGGGTTTAACCACAGACCGCAAGCGGCACTAGCTGTACATAACGGTCCCCAGGTAGATGTCGATAAGAAGGCCGATGAGGAAACCCATCCGAACTCCTACTGAGTCTGATGTGACAATCTCCATACAGTCCGGTCCGTTCGTCTATGACTATCGCATATCGTGCCTAGGGGGCGGCAAGCGTCAATCCCCTAATAGCGGTATAAGTCGTGTCGGAGGGAAGCCCATTACACCCTGAGAAACTACTGGAACCTACCAGCAAATCTCGCTTGCCCTGGCCAGGGACTTTGCGTAATGGCTCTCTGACACAGCGCGATATCAACTCCCAATACCGGGAGAGACGAATCATGTCTAACCGCCACTGCCTCCAAGTGCTCGGGACTGCACCCAACTGCTACCTGTTTGCACGACTCCTTTGAGCCGTGGTAGGGTAGCAATCTAAGAACAGTGGGACACACTCGAGGTGAAGTAGCAGTGTCAAGTCTGCGGACTATGCTGTACTCATGTCACCTGGGAACTGTTCACTGACGACTGGTATAAAACCAACCAACAGTTCCCTGTGAGTCCTGTCCGGTGTACCCGTAACCTAACGAGCACCTGCATACTATCTCCAGTACGACGTACTGACGGCTGTGGGACAGACCATCTCCCCAACTGGGATGAGAAGCGTACACACTAGTCTACTCCGGAGTATCGATGCTCTGTCTCGATAATCCAACGACTAGGGACCTGAATAAGGATGTGCTTGTAGACTACCCAGCCCCCACTAGTGTGACTGCCATCACAACGCTGGTAGTCAAGCACGATCCTAAGAGCTCTATCAATACGTATACTCACATATTAAGATAGAATAACCAAGCAGCATACTACCATATTTAGCAAGACATATATATACATGTGAATATCCTAAGCTTCCATTAAGTAATATACAAACTAGTATGATACAATAATGGCCCCTAGGGCATATACACCAACAATCTCCCACTTGCACTAGGACCATGTACTGGCATATCGAAGACCGATGATCTCGAGTAGCCTCTCGAACTGAATCTGAGGTAGGGCCTTTGTGAATGGATCAGCAATGTTCTCTTCAGACGCAACTCTCCGAACCTCGATCTCCTGACGATCAATGATCTCCCTGATCAGGTGATACCGCCTTAAGATGTGTCTGGACTTCTGATGGGACCTTGGTTCCTTCGCTAAAGCTATAGCTCCGTTGTTGTCTCAATACAGAGGTATTGGATCAACTATGGTAGGAACCACCTGAAGTTCTGTTAGGAACTTCTTCATCCAGACTGCTTCTTTTGCGGCATCGCAAGCAGCTATATACTCCGCTTCCATCGTCGAGTCAGCAACGGTGTCCTGCTTGGAGCTCTTCCAGCACAACGCCCCTCCATTGAGGGTAAAGACATAACCCGACATGGATTTGGAATCGTCCTTATCACTCTGGAAGCCGGAATCAGCAAAGGCCTCCAACCTGAGGTCTTTTCCGCCGTAAACCAAAAACATCTCCTTAGTCCTTCTCAGGTACTTGAGAATGTTCTTTACTGCTATCCAGTGCTTCTCCCCTGGGTCTGACTGATACCGGCTTACCACGCTTAGTGCGTAAGCTACATCTGGTCTGGTACACAACATCGCATACATTATAGAGCCTACCGCAGAAGCGTAGGGTATAATAGACATGCGTTCCCTTTCCAAATCAGTCTTGGAAGACATCTCTTTGGAGAGGGTGATTCCGTGACAAGCCGGTAGATTACCGTGCTTAGAATCTTCCATACTGAATCTTTTCAGTACAGTGTCGATATACCTGGACTGCGAAAGTCCTAACATCCTCTTGGATCTATCACGATAGATCCGGATCCCCAGAATGTAAGAGGCATCACCCAGGTCTTTCATGGAGAACTTTTGTGACAAGAATCCTTTGACAGATTGTAGCATAGGAATGTCGTTTCCTATCAATAGAATGTCATCCACGTACAAGACGAGGAATACGACACTTCTGGCTACAACTTTACTATATATGCACGGTTCATCTGGATTTTTGATAAAGTCATATTCTTTGACTGTCTCATCAAAACAGATGTTCCAACTCCGCGATGCCTGCTTTAGTCCATAAATGGACTTAAGCAGCTTGCATACTTTCCCGCTGCTCCCACTCTGATTGAAACCCTCTGGCTGATCCATATAGACGCACTCTTCTAAATTTCCATTCAGAAAAGCCGTCTTTACGTCCATCTGCCAGATTTCATAATCATGGAATGCAGCAATAGCAAGAAGGACCCGAATGGATTTGAGCATAGCCACTGGAGAAAAAGTTTCGTCATAGTCCAAACCAGGTCTTTGACGAAAACCCTTTGCAACAAGTCTAGCCTTATAGGTTTCCACCTGTCCATCTACACCAATCTTTTTCTTGAAGATCCATTTGCATCCTATGGGTTTTACTCCATCTGGAGCAAAGTCCAAAGTCCATACTTTGTTGGTGTACATGGACTCCATTTCGGTCCGCATTGCATCTAGCCATCGTACCGAGTCGCCGCTCTGGATGGCCTGCTGGAAGTCAGTAGGTTCATCATCATCTATGATGCAATCCTCTCTATCCCCGTCTATGAGAAAACCGTAGTATCTCTCAGGCGGATGAGACGGCCTACTACTCCTGCGGAGGGGTGCGGGAATGTCCTGTTCTTCTTGAACTTCCGGTTCTACCAAACTTTCAGTAGCAGTTTGTGGTTCTGGAATTTCTTCCAGTTCTACTACGCTCCCACTCTTCTGATTTTCTAAAAATTCAGTTTCTAAGAAGCGGGCATGACGAGAAACAAAAACCTTTTGTTCCTCTGCGTAATAGAAACAATATCCCATAGAGTTCTTTGGATATCCCACAAACTTACACTCTACTGAGCGTGCCTCGAGCTTGTCCGGATGCTGCTTTTTTACAAAAGCTGGACATCCCCATGTCTTCAGGTACTGAAGATAGGGTTTCTTCCCACTCCATATTTGATATGGTGTGGTAGGCACAGTTTTGGTTGGAACTCTGTTCAAAAGATATGTCGCTGATTCTAGCGCATAACCCCAGAAAGATCGCGGTAACTCAGCATTACTCATCATGGATCGTACCATATCTAATAGGGTTCGATTCCATCTCTCCGATACACTATTATGCTGTGGAGTGTATGGAGGAGTAAGCTGAGAGAGAATTCCTTTCTCTTTTAGGTAACCTAGGAACTCGGCACTCAAGTATTCACCACCTCGATCAGATCTAAGTGTCTTGATACTTTTGCCAGTTTGGTTTTCTACTTCATTCTTATACTCTTGGAATTTCTCAAAAGCTTCGGATTTATGTTTCATCAGATAAATGAATCCGTATCTTGAGTAATCATCCGTGAAAGTAATGAAATAGGAAAAACCACCTCTTGCATATGTAGACATTGGACCACATACATCGCTGTGTATGAGTCCTAAGAGCTCGCTCGCTCTTACTCCTTGTCCAGTGAATGGAGTCTTTGTCATCTTTCCTTTGAGACAAGATTGACAAGTTTCATAAGTTTGATATTCGAACGAGTCCAAATATCCTTCTCTATGCAACTTAGTCAACCTTCTCTCATTGATGTGACCCAGTCTACAATGCCATAAGAAAGCTTTATTTAAATCTGGAGACTTTCTTTTTAGTGTGTTCTGGACATTGAAAATTTGGAGTTGGTTTAAAACATATATACCGTTATTTAGTGTACCTGACCCAATCAAACCATGATTAAGGTGGATGTTGACAACATCTCTTACAAACGTGAAATCATAACCTTTATTTGATAACAAGAAAACTGATATGATATTAAACGTTAAGCTTGGCACAAAAAAACAGTTATGTAAAACCAAAATGTGTCCACTCGTCAATCCTAGGTGATAATCCCCGACGGACGCAGCTCCCACGCTAGCTCCGTTAGCAACCGTTAGGGTCATATCACCTTCCTTCAGCACTCTACGGTTTCTCAGCGCCTGCAATGAATTGCAAATATGAGATCCTGATCCGGTATCCAATACCCAGGAAGTAGAGTTGATCGACAGACAATTCTCAATTACAAACACACCTGAAGTCGAAGCCACAGCTTGCTTCGGTTCCTGGTTCTTGGCATTCCATGCCTTGCAATCCTTCTTCCAGTGCCCTTTCCTGTGACAATGGAAGCACTCATCCTAGCCAACTACCGGTACCGCAAACTTTTTCTTTCCCTTCCCTCCCACCTTACTAACACCTCCTCTAGGTTTGGGTGCGGCCTTCTTCTTCCTTCCTTTGGCCCTTGCCTTGGACCCGGAAGAAGATGTACCGCCAACAAACATAGCGGGTGTTTCCCTTGTATTCTTCAAGGTGCCCTCTACACTCCTTAACATGTTCAGGAGTTCCGGAAGTTCAACTTCTTTTCTTTGAATGTTGAAGTTCAGGATAAACTGGGCGTAGGTGTGAGGAAGGGACTGGAGAATAAGGTCTGTATAGAGCTCATTATCCAAAGTCGTCCCAAGGTCTGCGAGCTCTTCAATATAGCCGATCATCTTTAGGACATGTTCTCCTACCGATGACCCGACAGCCAACCTCGCTCGAAACAAGTTCTTAGAGGTCTCGTATCTTGCTATACGAGATTGCTCTCCATAAAGTTCCTTTGTATGGAGAAATATGCCATCAAGGTCCATATCCTCGTGCCTCCTCTGATGTTCATTGTTCATCGAGGCAAGCACGATGCACTTGGCTTTCGCGCAATCTAAATCCCAGGTCTTGCCGATTTCCTTATCCGCATTACTGGATTTGGGACCAGGGACAGCAGGTGCCGTAGCGGTGAGGACGTACCCCAATTTGTCATAGGTCAAAGCCATTTTGACATTCCGCAGCCAATCTTTATAGTTTGGCCCTGTCAGTATATTTTTCTCTAAAAGTAACTTAAGTCCAGTCATTTTCAGGGTCGCTGCAATTAGGAGAGAGAGAAGAAAACTCTTTAGCATGATGCTCTTGCAAGTTTAGAGTGGTTTTTAGTTTATCTAAACTGGATGGCTCCCACTGTTTCTCGAATCCTTCCTCAAACCATAAAAGAAGAATTAGCCAGGACTATTCTCACCGTACAATACTTGCTTAACCGTTTAGCCAGGCTAGTGTCGATACTTCGAGGGAGGTTTTCCAACGCTTTCGCGAAGTTCCTTAATTAAATAACCTCTTTTCTCTGGGGGCGTAACCCCGCTGACACCTTTCTGGACACCTACTAGGTTTATAGCATTGATCGTTAAGTGATGAATATCCTGATAAGTAGCATATACTCACAGTAGGATCGGGATCCAAATATCATCGTATGATAATGTTGAAGGAATCCTACCAACATTCATCAAACTCCAAATGGTATGCATCTCTTTGCAAATTTCAGTTTCTTTAGAAATTCCCGATATTAGTTTTTGCCCTATGCTCTTATAACCTTGACGTAAGCCAACAAATCATAAGTCACATGTCAAGTTCTGCCCATCATTATCTTGTTAATTTGAACCCACCCGTATATACCCTTGACGTAAGCCAACAAGGTAATGCGACTGTCCCAAACCAACACATCTATCTATGCAACAAATGAATAACCCAGCAGCTACCAAACATTATGCCTTGACGAAAGCCAACAAGCATAGCTTGAATACTACTGACCATCCATAAGAAATGACGGAGGGCTACGACTGGTTTTGGCGAAACCGTGAACGTAGTGAACTTGATATAACCGAAGGAACTTGATAGCTTTTAAAAGGAGTGGTCAAGGCTCCGCATTTAAAAATATCTGTTTTAAAATTAACCGAATGGTTTCTTTTAAATTGTTCCATCGATTTAAAACTTTGGTTTATTTTCTTTGCATTGTAGATAATGCGTCCCATCATTAACCTATCATTGCAGAAAACAACGAAAATACAACGTCCTCTTATGCCATCCGCATTCGCCACGGGGTCCCGTCATTACCCGTTAGGTTACTTAACTAATGACAGAGCGGGGGCTGGGCTAGCGCGGGTGTAAAACATAAGTGACGTCTAAATAGCTATCATATATATAAATATTTTACATTCGTCTGACGCAATGATATTCATTCCAGATCACAGATGAACTTAATTGGATTTGCAAGCAATCCGTGTTTGTTTTGAGCCTGCAACAAAATACGGATTATACAGTTGTGATGAATAGCCATTACCCCACCCAAGACCCCCTGCGGGTGCGGCAAACTACCCACCCGGCAGTTTGTGCACCCCTCCTTGGGTCTGTCCTAGGAGCAAAAACAATAAAAAGAAATAATAAAACGGTGGCTACAACCGCAACCTGGATGTGCCCCGCAAAATAATATTACAACAAATTACATTTAGATCAAATGAATTAAATAATAACCCATCACATAACCCCGGCTATCCATCACAACAGTCCAACACAGTTCATATGCACAAACAGATAAAATCCATTACAGAAATGTGCAACCCCCTGCCAACCGACATACTAGCAGTTAGGGGAGGTTTACGAACACATTATACAAACACAGATATAATCCATCAAGCAAATACTGTATAATTTCGATCGATTAAACACTTTTAATTTTGCTCCAATACTTGTCTGTAAATTTTAAACCTGAGCAAAAATAAAATATTCCAGAAAATCCCAAATATTCTAGAGAAGCAACACAGGAAAATTGAGTTCCTGAATCGCCAACTCGGCGGCGGAAGCGCGGCGGATCGGGGGGATCCGCCGCGGTTCCGCGGCGCTTTAGGCGATTCAGGGGCCCAATTTTCTTGGGTTTTCTTCTACTGTCTTTTTATGCTTTCTGAACTTCCCTGAGAAATTTTAGGACTTCATTTAAAATTCGACAGAAACTTGTGATTTCGGGTTTTTCCGGTTTCGTTTTTTCCGTTCGAAATTTATACAAATTTGCAAGTAAGTTATTTATTGTTTAGCGAGGCTCTAATACTACTGTAAGTCGATGTAGAACACCCCAATACTTGTGGGGAGGCGGAATTTTCAAAAACGAACCTGTTTAGTGAACAAACATCGACTAACCGCATGAATCGAAGCTAAACGATAACTAACAACAAACATAGAGTTTCTATGCTACTATGTATAGGGATTATACCTAACGAATCGTGTCCTTCGTCTTTGCGAACTCCACCTCCTCCTCGGCCTTCTCGAAGTAGTAGACGATCCACCCAAGAGCTTTACTCCAAGCTTAGCCTCTAAACTTGAGGCAACTAAACTTCTCTAAGTGCTAATCAAAGAAGCTAGGTGAAATATAGAGAGGGTTATGGATTAATTAGTCTTGCTAATCCTTGTACTCAACACATGAGAGGGGAGGATTAGGGTTTGAAGAGGGAGAGCTTGAGGAGAGAGAAGATGATAAAGATAATGATATGAGAATAGTGAGATAACATGATATATATCAAGCATTTCTTTTTATCAAGAAAAGAATAAATAACAATTTAACAACCATGCTTGATAATATCTAGTGATGATTCATTATATGGACAAAAGACATATATGAATCATCTAGGTGACTCACTAATCACAATCATTCTATATATGCCACCTTAACCTCCTTAGTCACCACCTTCTAGAAGCTTCTTGCATAATTACGAGAACGTCCCTCCTTACCGCAAAAATACGGAAAAAACTTTAGACTGTATAAATCCAATAACCGGATACCAGTAACTGGCATAAACCAAAGCCGACTGGTAAAAACTGTCCGAAAGTCGTACGTGCGTAAACACACGTATGCGTCCGAACCCTTGTCGTAAAACCATACGACCTCTATATCGTTTCGCCTGGAGTAGGGAAACTCTCTGTGTGGGACTCTAGAGACTCGACTACTACGCTGGCAGTGGGTTTAACCACAGACCGCAAGCGGCACTAGTTGTACATAACGGTCCCCAGGTAGATGTCGATAAGAAGGCCGATGAGGAAACCCATCCGAACTCCTACTGAGTCTGATGTGACAATCTCCATACAGTCCGGTCCGTTCGTCTATGACTATCACATATCGTGCCTAGGGGGCGGCAAGCGTCAGTCCCCTAATAGCGGTATAAGTCGTGTCGGAGGGAAGCCCATTACACCCTGAGAAACTACTGGAACCTACCAGCAAATCTCGCTTGCCCTGGCCAGGGACTTTGCGTAATGGCTCTCTGACACAGCGCGATATCAACTCCCAATACCGGGAGAGACGAATCCTGTCTAACCGCTACTGCCTCCAAGTGCTCGGGACTGCACCCAACTGCTACCTGTTTGCACGACTCCTTTGAGCCGTGGTAGGGTAGCAATCTAAGAACAGTGGGACACACTCGAGGCGAAGTAGCATTGTCAAGTCTGCGTACTATGCTGTACTCATGTCACCTGGGAACTTTTCACTGACGACTGGTATAAAACCAACCAACAGTTCCCTGTGAGTCCTGTCCGGTGTACCCGTAACCTAACGAGCACCTGCATACTATCTCCAGTACGACTTACTGACGGCTGTGGGACAGACCATCTCCCCAACTGGGATGAGAAGCGTACACACTAGTCTACTCCGGAGTATCGATGCTCTGTCTCGATAATCCAACGACTAGGGACCTGAATAAGGATGTGCTTGTAGACTACCCAGCCCCCACTAGTGTGACTGCCATCACAACGCTGGTAGTCAAGCACGATCCTAAAAGCTCTATCAATACGTATACTCACATATTAAGATAGAATAACCAAGTAGCATACTACCATATTTAGCAAGACTGTTATATACATGTGAATATCCCAAGCTTCCATTAAGTAATATACAAACTAGTATGATACAATAATGGCCCCTAGGGCATATACACTAACAATTTATTCCAATTAGCCGCAATTTGCGGCCATACCTGCACCAAACCTTCTCGTTTTGGTTCTGTAGCCCCTACATGCATAGATTAGACCCCTGGTATATATAGATTTGTCCAATTTGACCTAGGGTTAAATCTGGAACATATTTCCTAAGTTGCTGGTTTGGATTCATGTTTCCGTATTCCGTATTCTTAATTCTGAATTTATGTTTGGTGTTTTACCTCGACTATTTGGCGTTTATACGACGATATCGAGAATTTGTTGATGGTTTTAAAGGCGTGCCCATAGGTTCTAACCTATAGGCCCCTTATCGTATCGTTTTGGGTTTCGTGTGCCGTGTTAGCTTTGATTTGGTTTTAATACGCATATACGATACTTTGATATGTAGGTACCCCATGAAGACTTCGGGACGACAAGTAAAGCGCGTGGAGACGTCGACAAATGAAGACGCAAGGTGAGTAGATTATATCTCCTGGGGGAAGTCGGGTGGATGGCATATAGCACCCCCGCAGTCCGTAGTTGGTATACTATATATTATGCTTGATAGTTATAGTGTGTCATGGATATGGTTTTAGGTGTATTATGGATAGCTTAGGGTTAGAAGTAAACTAGTATAGTTCATAGTCGTGAACCCTAGAATAGGTTTACACCACACGCGCACCCTTGCATATTCACTATTTTTACACAGTGTTGATGAGGATATTGGATGACATTGGAGATGAGTCGATGATTTTGGGCATTGTGCCGTGAGATCGGTGATGTGATGTGATTCGTATTTGGGATACGACATGTGATCTTAGCGGGCCGTTGGGCATGTGTTTTACCCCAGCTTTCATACTTATATAGATGGTATTGATTTGTACTAGACTTAGATCTGTACCCCAGATTATGTGATATGATGATAATGATACCTGATATTTGATGAGAGGAGTGTGATACTGACCCGTACCCAGCTATTGGGATGACGTACGACGATTTACCGTACGAGCTTTCTATTGATGTTAGATCCGCACTCATGACTCGAGGATGTTAAATGATATACCGTATCGTACGTGATACTATTGAGGCGAGATCACCGACTATTGTATATATATATTTGTATATCGACTCAGATTTAGGAGGTTCCATACCCCTTCCGATTGACTTGATACTTAGATCTGTAGTTTGCATAATAGATGTTAGACTAGACCCGGGTCATACTTATTTCAAATGGCAAGCTGCATTACTATTCATTTACTATTCACTCTACGGCTCGCATTGCATTGCATGCTTATATGTTATTGATTCATATTCCTTTATGCATATGCCTTTACAAAGTTCCATGCTCATATTAGTGTTTCATGTATTATAATTCTTGGATTTTGCACTGTGATATGGTTGCATATGATGATTCTGGATTTTCTTACTCCTGCGTATATATATCAGTGGTATGGGACGCTGAAATATATATGTATACCCATAGTATATATATATTTTTGGTATGGGATGCCGATATATATATACACCTACTTAATATATCATCATGATGATCTATGCAAGCTTATATATGCATTTCGATATATTGAGAGAGGGCTGACCCGGACTGACGGATGCCCGATATATTGAGAGAGGGCTGACCCGGACTGACGGATGCCCGATATATTGAGAGAGGGCTGACCCGGACTGACGGATGCCCGATATATTGAGGGAGGGCTGACCCGGACTGACGGACGCCCGATATATTGAGAAAGGGCTGACCCGGACTGACGGATGCCCGATATATTGAGAGAGGGCTGACCCGGACTGACGGATGCCCGATATATGAAAGGAGCCTATGTGCTCGATATGAGAGGAGCCTTTATGGCCGATGGTATATTATATCTCCCCTACCCCACATTTATTTTATATGCATTGCATCATGTATTAGAGTACCTTCATGCATGTTGCATACATATCGGATACACGATAGATGGGATTCACTTGATATTGAGATATATAGTTTGCGTCGATGCTTGACATTGATTTCCTGATGACTTCATTCATGATATCTTCTGTTTTCATTTTACCGCATACATACATCATATTTATGATATGTTATTACGTGAGGCACTGGCGCGAGTTCTTGGCACTACACTTATGTTTAGATGTTACATTGCTACTTTACTGCTTCAGACTTATTCATTTGAGGGTTATATTATATACTGATCGTATTGACCTAGGATTATGTCTTGCTTTCGATTTCTGCTTGTAGATATTTTCTATTCACGAGTTGGCAACTCACCCCCGTTGTGCCACAGTTCTTGCAGGTTTGCCGTACAGGTTCCATAGCGGCATTTCTGGCGCACTGCTTTCCTTTGCAGGTGATTTGCTTGGTAGGTGGGTTCCTTGTATCAGAACCGCCATTGTACATGTATTATTCATTGTATCTAGAAATTCCATCAACCAAAAACTTGTATATTGTTTCAGACTCAGACACTAGTGATGTATTATTTCGACCTTAGAGTCGCGCTTAGTAGTGTTGCAGTTTTCATGCTTATCTGGGTTTCTTTTGAATTTTGATCATCGCCATTCGGCGTTGTATAGTATATTGCTTGTTGTTTATTTATCCTTAATATGGTTTTAAATTTCTGGGCTTTTGGCTTACTTGGATCAGATGGAGTCCTATATACTTCATATGGTTCAAGGTCCAGTCACGTGCTCTTTCGGGACGTGACAGTAAATCAAAGCACAGTGGGAGCCATACAAGACTCTATGACGATCTCGGGTCTACAGACTAACCTGTACTAGTGTCACCAGAGAACTCTTATCTGACGATAGCTATAATACCATCCAGGTGTTCTCGGCGAGTCCTATTCAGTGTACCCATTTTCTAATGAGCATCTGTGTACAGTCTTTGATATCAAACACCAATGGCTGTGAGATCAACGATCGCCCCATACAGGGTCAAGAAACGTACACACTAGTCTACTTTAGAAAATCGATACCCTGTCTCGATACTCTCTCGATTAGGAACAATTAAAGAATGTACTTATGGGCTACCCTGGCCCTACTAGTATGATCTCCATCATAGTCCTGGTATTCAAGTCCACATCCTAAAGGCTTTATTAACATGTAACGGAGAGACGGTATAGTGATACAAGTGTACATGTTAAGATAAAGAGTAACCAGATAGCATACTATCATGTCGAGCAAGAAAGTCCTCTCTATATATATCCAAGCATCCACTATAATATAATATCATGTACAATAATGGCCTCTAAGGCATACATATAACTAACAGAGACTTCCTAAACGACGAGAAAGGGTAAGACGGTCGTCGGCTTCGACTTGAACGAGGCGCACTTCAGTGAGTAGATTTATAACTACGGGGGAAGCCGAGTAGACGGCATATAGCACCCCCGAACCAATTCTGGGGAACACTTAGTCTAGAAAGCAAATATACGTAATCTGGATACTTAGCTAAATTATTCTATGGCTCTTAGATCATGTTTCTAGTATATAGTTCATAACTACTAGGATCTATATATATATATATATATATATATATATATATATATATATATATATATATATGTATGTATGTATGTATGTATGTATGTATATATATATGATTATTGATTTATGTTGTACGCGACTTGAGATCCATACTATTTGAGATCGGATATTTTGATGACATTGTATGAAGGAGATTCCTTACTTGATGCGGTGATGATAGATTGCCGGATATGGCCGAAATGTATTTGACTCGTAGAGTCTTACTAAATCCCAATTGTGACATTATTATGATTGATAGAGCTATACTCTTTTAAACACTAACGATTCATTTCCTACTTTTAAATGATAATATCAAGGACGCATTACAAATTTCAAATGATATATATTTCAAAAATATCGTTGCCTCCTTGTTTCCAAAACAACGTATCGTTCTATATTAAACTAAACCATATAACTCATATGTAATTATCTATATTTACCGCTTGTCACGTTACGATTATTTTATGCTTGCGCTTCAATTACGGTGTGTGTATGTGCGCGCATGCGCACGCCAGTTTGCGTTTACTATCCTGATAAGAATATACTGATAGAATACTGCACAACTACTAATGATTGCTTTGTTACATAAATCACAGACATGCATGTTACACTACACATCATTGATATTTCCATGACACTGTAGGAATGTCACGCTTGATTATGTTGATATTGTTATATAAATGCGATTGACTGATATATCCGTGTGATTAATCAACAACTAATGTAAATGCATGATACATTGTTGATGATTATGATATCGTTGTTCGAACACACTTGATAGAACACTTGCATAGTTACTAATGATTTCTATATAACACAATCACAGACGCGTATACTACACTACACATCATTAGTATTGCCATGACACGGTAGAAAATGTTATGCTTTTCGTGTTCTAATTATCCATGCTAGTATTCATGATATTTGCTGATTTTGATATACGCATACTATTGCAATGGATATTCGTATATGATGATATATATATTGGTAGTATGGGAAATTTATATATATATATATATATATATATATATATATATATATATATATATATATATATTGATGGTTGCCAATTATGGCAAAAATGAATTATATATGTCTTTTTCGGAACTTGATATTTTCCATGGATTTAAGAAGCCGCGGTGTAATTTATAAAACTTGTGAATGTTTTAAAATACAGTTTTCTCTTGATATGATGATTTGGCTTCCACCGTGAGTTTTCTTATTTTGATGATATGATTATTATTCGAATCGAGGAAGGGGCCGACAAACCGGTTACAGATAAATGGTGTACCGGTATGATACCGAGGGGTATGAAGTCCGTAGGAAGGTATGGGGAGCCTAGCTAGGTGGATCGATACCGATGATTGTATGGGTGCATGGTGGATATCCGGGATATACCGACCGAGGCTATTTGATATCGAGAGAGGACCGTTCTGACTAGACGGTGCCTATGATAACTGGATTTTACCTGTCGATGATAAACATGAGATTTATGATGATTTCGAGTATCATTGATGGACACTCGATGGATGATGATTTCAAGTGTCGATGATGGACACTCATGAGATTTGGAGTGTCGATGTTGGACACTCATATGTAGATGTTTGCGCGGTCCTTCATGATGCACTGATATATATTATGTTATATAGGAACCGAACATGACTGATCAATAAGACAGTAGCTGAATACAATTTTCACATATCGATGTATATTAAAGAGGTTTCCAAATTAGCTATAGTCGTACTAATTTCAACGTGTCTATGACGACACAAGAATTCTTCAAACGGAAACCATCTTAAAATCATTTCTAAAAAAAGCAAGACATATACTTTAAAAAAACGCTTATAATGCTTCATATACCAACGTCCGATACTTGTGCCGTGATATACGTACCATACGACTATTTTGAAAGTATTTTATATACATCTTCCGAATACTTTATAGGCTTATAAATGGATGCATACTATATATATGATATGATGATATATTTCCATGTTTACTTATGTAGTATATAAATATGTTATCGTATATTGTGTAATATTGTATGTTATGACTTAAGTAAATCGTTATGAACTTTGATTTCTACCTTGCAATATATTTTTATTCACTGAGTTGACAACTCACCCCTGTTGTGCCCCCATTTCTTGCAGGATTAACCGCTCGGATTAGTAGCGGCTTGCCGGCACATTTCTTACTTCGGGTGATTGTTTTGGTAGATGAGTTACATGTTGGATCGTAACCATCTCTTATACATGTATATTCTTTTGGATCCAGTTAAAAACTCCATCAACCAAAACTTTTATATTTGTAGACTTAGAAGTAAGACTTAGATTATTTATGTGTTTTGGGGTGTCGAGCTTATGTGGAGTCGACTTTACATTGGATTTGTTTTTATTTCGCTTTCTTTTATTCGCCTTGGGCGTCTTATATTAACTGCGTGTTTGCTCCGCCGTTTGGGCGTGGAAGCTAGCTCCCGTTAGGGATGCTTATTATATATTATGCTTTGTATGTGGTTTTAATCAAAAATTACAAAGGAGGTGCTGCCTTATTTTTAAACGACATATGTGTTTTCAAACAAACTTTACTTATACTTTCAAAAGGAACCCGATTGCATTAAATAATCCTTTTCAAAACTTCACCTCCACTATTTCTTTAAAGGATTAGATTCTGGTTTTTGGATAACTTGGGTTACGGTGGGGTCCGATAGACTTCATGTGATTCAAGCGCCGATCACGTTCCTTTTCCTGGTCGTGGCAGATATTTTTCTTTAAGTGTCTCATATTTCTCCTTAAGTTCTCCATGAGTATGCTTAAGTTGATCATGTAAGCAAAGAGTATGAAATTTTTCTTGTTTTAATCAAAGCACTTTTTCATCCAATCTATACATCCTAATGTTCAAACCACGACAAGCCCATAATAATTCATCATAAGCGAAATTATTTATCTCCATAGACTCATTTTCAGCTTTTTCTCTATTCATGTGCCTCATCAAGCATAGATTAGCAACTGCCTCATCATCGTCAGAAATTATCTCTTCCTTGTTGTATCCTAAGTGACAGTCAGAGCTATTTTCTTCTTTTTCCCTTTGTCGTTTTATAATAAAGGACAATTCGCTTTTATGTGTTTGACTTCTTGCATCTGAAACAAGTAAATTCTTCATCAGAAGTATCAGAATCAATTTTAACATATTTATGTTTACGAGGGTTTGATTTATTGTTATTAAAAAATTTCCAATGTCCGGAACCCATGAACTTTTTGAATCCCCTCATAACCATGGCCATCTCTTCATCCATGTCCTCATATCTCTCAGCACTACTCTACAAAGTAAGAGATTTTTTCTTAGTCTTGGTTTTAGCATAAGTATTTCTAACCATTATTTCCATCTCATAAGTAATCAGATTTCCTATGAGATCTTCCATCTTCAACTTGCTCAAATCTTTCAATTCTTGAATCTGTTGGATATGTATGCCCTAGAGGTCATTATTGAATATATATATAGTGGATGCTTTGATATATGTATGTACAGGACAATCATGCTCGATATAATAGTATACTATTTTGTTTGTCTTTAACTTAACATGTGTATATGTATCACTTGTTCTTACATATTGCTAATACATATTGATAAAGCCCATAGGATTATTGCTTGACTACCAGTGTTATGATAGCGATCATACATATGAGGGCTAGGTAGTTCATAAGCACATCCTTAAATGTCTCTAGTCGTGGGAGTATTGAGTATGGGCATCAATATTCCGGAGTAGACTGTTGTATACATTTCTAGACCCCGACGAGGGGTGATGGTTGGTCCTACAGCCATTGGTGTGTGACTCCTATGATCATATACAAGTGCTCACTAGGGGTGAGTACACTGGACAGACTCATTGAGAACATATAGATGGTATTATACCCTTCGTCAGATAGCAGTTCTCATATGACATGAGTATCATCATTTTTCTCGTGTGAATTGCCACAGTACTTAGATTACAACCCTACTATAGCTCTACTGAGTCGTGCAAATAAGTTTTAGTTGGGTACAGTCCCGAGCCATATGGAAACAGTGAGCGATTGTTAGGGATTCATCTCGCCTGGTATAGGGAGTCGATGTCGCACTATGTTTGGTTGACCAGCACCATAAGACCTTGGCCAAGACAGATGAGATTTACTAATAGTTAGATCAGTAATTTCTCGGATTGGTCCTGAGCCCCATCGGCACAAATTATCGGGTTATTAGAGTCTGACGTATACCACCCCTCGACCCAGTATGTGATACTCTTAGACAAAGACACCGGACTGAATAGAGATTATCACAAACAGGCTCAGTAGGAGTTCGGATGAATTTGCTCGTTGGCCTTCCTATTCGACAGATACCTGGGTAGCAATTACGTACAGCTAGTGCCGCAGACGTGCTTATGCTTATGGATTTATGCAGTAACTTACTGCCAGCATACTGTCTATTTTTTAGAGTCCCACACAGAGCGTTTCCCTGATTCAGGCGAAATGATTTAGTGGTTGTATTTTGATACGTGCAGGGTTCCCATTAAATATGTGTACTAGCTACACGGACTTTAATCAGACAAATGGTAATACTTGCCAGCTTAAAATTAAGCTGGATTATTAAATCAAGTATTGATTTAATAATTATATATATATATATATATATATATATATATTTCGTTATGTATATTCTAGTATTATGTTCATTGTATTTTTCTTATCTCTTGGGTATTCGTATTTTTATACGGATACAGTTATGTATATACGATAGAATATATTTTGTATTTATATATTATATATTCTAGAAGGAAGACACCTCATTTGGATTTTCCATTTATTGGAAAATGAAAATGAGGTAGAGGGGTAAGGTGGCATGGAAGAATGGTGAGAGGAATGGTTTTGTTATTTGTATTTTACATTTGCTTCTACCATTCAAGTATGGTTGTTATTTTCTAATTAGAAAATGTTTTATCAAAACCATGCTAGTCATTTTCTCTCACCAAGGATTCTCTAATTTCTCACATCATCTGTCACGACCCGAAGGTACGGAACGTGACTGGCACTTAGATTACGAGACGTCTAAAGACGTACCGTAACCTGAGTCAGCCAAAGCCCAGAAAATCTAAACCAAATCAAAAGAGAATGAAGGAAAACCTTTAATGAAGACGATTTTCAAATCAATTAAGTTACAAAGAATTCCTTTTTAAAAACATCATAAATTTCCGAAAATTTCGGCAGAGTCTCCCCTGTATTTTCTATCCCCCAAAATGGGTACAACAAGATAATAAACCTATAATCATAAAATGGAATCCCCAAGCGGGAGCTAGCTCTTCACCCAAGGCGGATCCAACCACATGCAATATATAAGTAATATCAAGAAAAGAGCATAAAAGAAACGCAAAATATCAGAAAACACAACGCCGGCTCAAGTGAGCTCGACCCAAAAGAAACCACAAATATACAAATCTCTCAGTCTCATCACTAGGTCGCATATACAATATAAAGTGGTAGATGGAGAATACTAGATACAATGATAGAGCAAAAGAAATAAAATGTACTCGCAACCCACCTACGGGCGATGTCGCGAGTCTGAGCAAAAGGAGCTGATGATAAGATAGTCCGCCGCTACAAGGGTGACGGGTCCGACCTGCAAGACACTGTGGCACAACGGGGGTGAGTTGCCAGCTCGTGAGTAGAATATAACATCTAGTAAGGCAATCGTAAGAATGCACGCAATGCGTCACAACATGTATGTCCATATGTGATATAATATCTCTAGTATGCATGCACATGTATGCAATGTCATTTCTAAATCCTTAAGTGTTTTAAATGCTAAGGGTACTATATTCTTAACTTTAGAAAATGAATACCTGTATAATAACTAAGTACCATCAAGAAATCATCTGAAAACCTGTGTCAAGCATCAACACCAAATATGAAATCATATCTGTCTCAATATCTCACTGTATCAATGTCTCAAATATCGGGCTCCGTCAGTCTGGATCGGCCCATATCATCAAATCTCATGACAACGGTCGGTATCCTCCGGATATCCGCCGCGCCAGACATCACCGGTAGGTAGTCTTCCCCTGCCAGGCTCATTGTCTACAACTCGATCTTCTTGCCCCGGGGTACCATACCGGGCCCACCATGTACCCGAGACGGTTCATCCACTCCTCGAATCGGGTCTCGAAATCCAACAGAAAACATGAAAACTCATGGTGGACGACACATACATCACGAGAAAACCGCAACTTTGTTTTAAAAATGATAAATATAAGCTTTTGTTAAATTCTTGCGGTTTTCCCCCAAAAATCCAGAAATCACAGCAATACTGAAATCCTTAAGGAAATCATAATGTTCACATGTTATATATAATAAATGTCTATGATATCAATGTATATGATGTGAATTTTGGATAGAAATCTATGTAAATATGATGATAATGCGAGGTACATGCATGCTATGCAATTTCATATATCATGTATGAGTGCAAATGGCGATATTAAGTTAAACAGGTTCTATAGTACACGTGGCATGGCAATTACCAAAGGCGTGTGTGTCACATGAATAGTGCGCATGCAACAGATGCCAATGGTAATGGTGTTCGTGTCCTACGAAGTGATATCGTATAAGTGTAGATGAAAGTCCATGCAATCTAATATACGGTTAGCTATAAGGGTATGCAATGTACATAAAAGGAATAAGTTAACTAACAATATAAATCTTGCAAGAAGTAGGGTATTCCTAACTAGGGGGTGCATCGCGCCATCCAGACGATTCCCCCATAGATGAATACATCTACTCACCTGAAATCCCCGCTAATCCGATCCGACCACCGCCTTGCCTTTACGCGTCGTGTCCGATGTTTCCCCGATCGATCCTAAATTTGCACAACACCAAGCATAAGATTACATATCCTAAAACGATGCAAGTCACAATATACAATTATCGACGCTCTCGAATTAAACATAACATGCACTCGGTGCGCGGGAAAACGCACGAAAATCGCTAATCTTTAACTAGAATCGTCACTTCGGGAAAATCGACAAAACTAAAATCCAACTAGACGAAACCCTGCATTCGCGCACTCTAAAAGTCCTATACGAAGCTAATTATATCGCTAAAATAACGTAATTTGATCGCATTCTATTTTGTATAAAAATCTAGCAAGCAAAAGCATACCGATTCGATGCAAACGTCGCAATTTATCGATTTAGCGAGCGTAACCTTACACAATTAACCACTCTAACCAATTAGGTAACCAAAGCCCTAACTTAATCCATCAACCATGCTTCAAACCCTAGTTCAAAATCAATCCCATTCTTGATTTTTATGAACAATTAATTACAACTAAATTAATGCTTCAAATATCAATTTTTATCACAATTAAACTACAATTTAACAAACTAGTTTAGAATTTCACCTCACAAGTGGAACCCTAGCATGATCAAGCCACCAAAGAAGCCTCCTTTCTTCAAGTTTTTAACTAATTTGGGTTGAGGAGAGATAGGATTTGGATTTTGCTTTGAATTGGAGAAAGAATTTGTGAAATTTCAATGGATTTTGATATGAAAATATAGCAAAAAGGAAGTGAGAAAATGGGGGGATTTCTGCAGTTGCTCTCGGCCAGGAGCAAGAGGACGGTGGTGTGGGATTTTTGGAGAAGTTTCTAGGTCTAAAAACACCTCATGTTCTCATTTAATGCTTTCACATCAACATTTTACAAAAAAAACCTCATTTACATCATTTTTTTCACAAATTTCCAACCATAAAACTAAAATCTTAGCAAGTCATGATACAATTTATTAGCACCCTATTTTAGCTTATAAAGATTCCTAATTATGAAATTTACCTAATTAAATTTGTATTTATCACTAATTTAATGTATTTTAAAAAGCTTAAAATATTTTTAAAAAATAATTAATTACGAATTTTTTTTTATTTAACTAGAAAATTTTAAGTGACATTTTAGTGACAAAATTAAAGTAATATCTTATCTAAATTTTGTATAATTAGTTCTACAATGAAAAATACCTATTTTGACTTTTTACGAAAAAAACCGAAAAATTAGCCGATTACCGAAAAACTGCCTAAACGATTTTCGAAGGGTTACATCATCATTCTCTCTTCTCACTTAGTTCCTCTTTCTTCTTCATTTTCCTTAACCTCTCATGTATTTAGAATCATAAGAAAAGAGAGATCACCTTAGATTAGCAACCTAGCATATTTAGTTGCTTTACTACTCTTTTAATGTAAAGCTAGAGTCCTGAACTATATCTCTCGAGTGGATCATCTTCGACAAAGAAAGACCGGCCTAAAAGCTCGATCCAAGACACCCAGGAGCTAAAGAAGAGGAGTTTTGAAGACCCGAAGGACACGCCTATAAAACTTGTAACACTAACCTAGTAGTTAAAACTCTGTATAGTTAGCTAATTTTAGTGTTTGATTAAAATTCTAGGATTTTAGTTTCTGGCACCTCTTTGAAATTTTTTTTTCCATTCCATATAGGCCGCGGTTGTAGCAGTTAGGGAGCTAGGAACTTCAACAGAATCGCAGTTATCTTTGCCTCAAAGCTCTTAGGCAATATACGAAGGATTTTTCTTACCAACTCCAGCTCAGAATACTCCTTACCAGGCACTTGAGAATTGTAGACAACAATACTAAAGTAAGCGTACATCTCCTTTAAGCCTTCATCTTTCAATATACCAAAATTTTCATACTCGTTACTGAGAAGAGTTGACCGTTGCTCCTTTACCCGTGAACTACCTTCATGAGTAACCACCAAAGTAAGCCAGATTTCCTATGCAATAAGGCAATGTGAAATACGGTTAAACTCAGTTTTATCTAAATCACATATAAGAGCATTCATGGCTTCAGCAATTAAAGAAGGACGCCTTTTTTGCTCAACATCCCACTTATTATCAGGCTTACTGATAGTTATGTTTTCTATGACCATGACAGGATCAGAGTAACCCATATTAATCATTATCCAAACATCATAGTCGACAGATTTTAAGTAAATTTTCATCCTAGACTTCCAGTACATAATCAATACCATTAAATATAGGGGGCCTAACAGTAGACTGTCCCTCAGTAAAAGCACAATCGGAAATTATCGTTGTTAACTAGATATCTCTAAATACTTAGGTTTGATACGAAATGCAGGATCCAAATCTACCCTAGAAGGGAGTGAATAGGGTAGTGAGAACTTTTTGTGGAATAAAATTTTAAGTGACAATCTCAAGTTCAGCCCCATCCTAACCATGCACCCCAAGAACTACTAATATTGTTAGTATCAAAAACCCATACAACTCTAATACAAGTGTCTAATCTCGTCACCTTATTCTAAGTCTAAGAACAAGTTGAACTAGATTCTATAATATCTAACAATAATCAAGAACTCCCAAACCACAAATCATAACCCAAGTGATTTGCAAAACCCTTAATTATAATTACAAACCGTATTCCAATCACTAATTGTCTTAGAATTTAAAATGAAAAATAAAAACTACAATAAATCCAACAAAACTAATTCATAGAAAAATAGAGTTTAAAAAAATCTCAATGAAGCTCAATCGTTGTTGGAGAATACGAGAGTAAATTTACGAACCTTGATCCTTGAATCTGAATTCTCTCGTTAATGGCTGCGAATCTGAATGGAAAAATTAAATTTTTAATCTTGGAATCTTTAAAAGGTAATGGAGTTTGATCTTAAGAATTACTGCTACCTTTGGGTTAAGGAGAGAAGAAAATCCCGTATTTATATCAAGGCCTAAAAGTTAATGTGCCAGCCTGCCCAAAACATCAAAAACATTAAGACGGTTCATAAGGGTTTGTTAGTATCAAATAAAGATTATAGATGTTATACTCAACAATACATGCCTTTCTAATACTACCGTGTATGTATGCTATTGTTCTCATCGCATTAGGAAATAACATCCCATGTAACAGATTCTTGTAAATTTTCTTTACATTCAATGTATCATCCGTTGTTAAATTTCTTACCACATGATTTACACATGCAGAAAGCGGGAATTTAACATTATATCTAAATTTCTCTAATCAAATATACCAAAGTGGATTAGATATTAAAGAAATTTATTCTTGAAGCAAAGACAATCAAATGTAAAACTCCTAATAAATATTCTTATAGGCGTTACAAATAAGGCTAGCTAGGTTTCTGGATGCTCATCTCATTCTTATCCAGATACATTTAATCCCAAAATCCCAATCTCTGTTGTTTTGGAATCGTAAGGCTATTAGCACCTAATTTGGAGCAACCTATTAAGACAAACCTCGTTATTTGTTGGCTTGTGGGTAAGTGTTATCCTAAGAGACAAAAATGTCTAATTAAGAGAACTAGTCACCCGTCATCCTAATCTTGTAGCTTTGATTGGCCTATAGTGAGCATGTTTGCACACCCACAATTAGAAGAGGTCAAATCCTAGGTTTGTATGGTTGCTAATTATGGGCTCCACCGAGGAAACATATGGCCCCTTGTGCTCCAATTTAGATTTATAAGGTATCTTTGTTGTTTTTGTTCTTATGTTTACATGGCATGCTAATTGTTGTCTTAGCACATGAAAGTCTAAGCTAAAAAACAATTGATTAGAATTCTTGTTTAGTGCATGTTTTCTCTAATTAAGATTGTGGAAGTCACTTTCGACAAGAATAGTTATCCTTTCAACATCAACACCAACTATGCATGTCTTTCTAATTTCCCCATCAGTGTACGGAAACTCTAAGGGCTACAATGAGGGTAGAGATATTTTTAATATTCTATCACTTCAGTCGAGTCATTTTTAATTTAAATTAATCCTTGATTTAATACGGTGAAATCAAATCCATGCTTGTTATGAAACATTAATCATAAATGTCCCGATCATTACATTATTGATAAGAATTGAGAGATTTATTTTTATATTTTAGCAATGCCTTTTAGCTTTGAAGGATAACGACAACTAAAACTGGATCCTCGTATCAGATCTAAATCCGATACGAGATCCATATTGCAAAGCGGAAACACAAACTACCTATGGCCTACATAACATAGGATAGATGAACTTGTATTGATCCGGAAGAGCGGATGTAGCTCGGGATTCTTCGAACATTTGATCATCTTCTTCTCCGCGATGATTGGTGGATCCAAACCACATCGATTAGCTGAAAGGACCTGAATCCATGGCGGCTGGATGCAAGCTATTCCGTGGAAGAGAAAAACCTAAAATACTCTCAATCTCCTTCAGTTGCTAGCAAAGCCCAGAAAACAATCTACATTGATGTGTGTCCATCTCAATCCTAATAACCAATCAATTATATGGTCCAGGAGAGAAACAATGGACGGATAGGAGTGCTTGGGCCTGAACCCAGGTCCTATTAGGGTTTGGCCCCTAGCTGACCCCTTAGAGTTGCACCAATTGGTGTGGGCTGGTCTCAACCAAGCTTAAACACGAGCCATAGTTGGCTCGGGTGCTCAAGTCGAGTGTCGGGTTCCAATCCGATCGCCCCTCCTCCGACACACACACACACACACATGGTTAGGCAGGTTAGGGCCAGTTCGAGCCCAAGGTTCAACATACTCCTACTTGTATAATCAAGTGGGTGTCAACCGTTTCTTTCTATTCTAATTGCCAACCGTCTCTTTATGTTCTAGTTGCCAACTAAGTTTTCAATACCTGAATTGTAGTCCATACATGCTACGTTGTCCTATGACCATCGATACTTGCAACCAGTAGCCTTGCAACCAAGTCTATTAGGATCGGCAGAAGGGGCTCCCTAAAAATAGAATACAACAAATGTAAATCTCGATGTTGGCATCATGCACCCCAGATCGAAGTGTCAAACATGTATGGTCCGAGTACCATCAATCCTTCAAGATGAATAATCATTTCTTTGATTATAAGCATTTATTTGTCGTCACAAAGGCACTAGTCAGAACTGGCCAGTGTAATATAACAGACACGGACAATGATAATTCCTCTTGCCTTGAGAGTCGGGTCCACCACTCACCGCTTTCCTAACACTATCCCATATGCATAGTATTTGCTCATTGCAGCAAAAAATAGCATACAAAATAACATACGCTCGTGGCTTTCCTTTCTAGACAGTCAATTATCATTAAGGGTATTATGTGTTGGACAATCGGCACAGCGGAAAAATCTTATGGATCTAAACCGATATCCCTTTTAACAAATAAAAAATAGAACAAATTCAAAAGCCAAAATAACAAAAGAAAGAGATTCGGGAAAATGGGGAGAAACTTTATTAAGAACTTAAAGAAAAAACTTTATGAAGATTATTACAAACACTCTTTATAGATCTCCAATGATATCTCCTTCTTCTCTCTAAAGTTCTCCTTGATGCCACCTTGATTTCTTATGGAGTCGTCTCTCAACTCCTTTAAACTTTATGATCAATTTTGCCACACCTTAACTTTAACCCTAATATCTTATTTATAGTAAATACAAATCTGATATATAACAGGATTACAAATATTACAAAACTGCCACCCAAAAAAACCTGAACCGTGCAAAAAACCAGAAGACAGACGTCTGCCTATATTTGCATGTCTGGATTGAGAGTCGCAAGACGTCTGAAGCACAATACTCAGACATCTGAGCATTCTCTATGAAAATACAAGAGCACATCCAGACGTCTAATCCTTCTGGATCAAAGGATCAGACGTCGGCCACTCCTCTGGATCTCTGGAATTTCTTAAACTTTAATAGCAGACATCTGCAACTCATCGAGAAGACGTCTAGCCTTTCTGTGGATCCACGCGTCTCGTAATATTCAAAACATCATTCACAAGAATCTCCACATTGGTTTGTATATCCTTATAGCCACCAAGAAAATTAGTTGCCCTCGTTTTGTAGCCTTTAGGGTTGCCTTAGTTGTTCTTGAAAGTGTATGTTAGCACCACCACGGGGTTTTACTAGCATAAAGCATGCCGTTTTTAAAATTTTCGGGGTGCTAATCTATACTAACCAAGATCTTAAACTAGATCATTAGGGTTTAGCTTGATATCATAAACTTTACACTAAGAGATGGATGGCTACAACCTTTGTAAACCGTGTCCTTCTCTTCTAAACCTCCGGGTTGTAGTCCAGACGACTCCACTAGGCTCCACTTGAAGGTTGAACGAACTTGCTTCGATGACCTTCGTGCCGAAGTTGATCCACCGGAAGTCCGCAAATCCAAGCTATCTCTTCACTAAACTCTTTAGTGAAGTAAACACACTACACCAAAGCACTAATCTAGTATAGGATGGTGAAGTAGGGGTGTTATTTGCTCACTAGGCTTCTCACAAGATCAAGGGTTCACAACTCATGTGAGGGATTGAGCTTGGAGGTGGAAGTGAAGAAGATGGAGAGAGCCAGAGAGCAACTCATCACATGAGCTCTCAAATGAAGAAAATATAACTCAAGTCAAGTGAAGAACCATCTAGCATGGCTCACATAACTCACACATTATTGAAGAATATAATTTTTAACACTTAAAAATTATAGACATACTTCAATAGTGCAAGCAAATGAATATAAAATAGAATAAGCCATGCTATGTTCCATATCACAAAAGTCTCCCCATTTTCCATCTCAATTTCTATTTTCTAAAAATAGAAAATCCATGTCATGCTTCATATATATATATATATATATTATGAAGAATAATTAGTGAGCTATAATATTAGTTAATATATAATTATATCAAATATAAATATATATCATATTATTAAATCAACACTTGATTCAATAATCCGGTTATATCACATATAACTGACTAATATCATTTATCTGTATATCAAATTATCAAATCAACACTTGATTCAATAATCCGGTTATATTACAAATAACCTAGCTGATAACAAGTAGCCGCCAGATTACAATACGGTATCTCATACTCGTATTTAATTAGGCCCCCGCACATATCAGCATATGTGCCCTACTTCGTTTCGCTTGAACCAGGAAACTTCTATGTAAAACTCTAAAGACTCGTCAATACACCAGCAGTAGGTGATGATCACATCAGTCACCCACAAGCCGTCAGCGGTACTAGCTGGACGTAATGGCTACCCAGGTATTGAGAGAATAGAAGATCAACAAGCAAGTTTGTCCAAACTCCTATGAAGCTTATAGTAACACTTACCGTACAGTCCGGTCTCTTCGTCTGATATGTCGCATATCGAGTCAGGGGGTAGAATCGTCAGAACCCACTAACTTGATAAGTTATGCCGATGTAAGGCCTATAACGGTACGAGAAACTACTGATAACACTTACAAGTAAATCTCATCAACAGCCTTGGCCAGGGACTTCCTGTTATAGCCAATCGAGCATATAGCAATATCAACTCCCTATACCGGGAGAAACGAAACTTCTTCTATCGCTCATTACCTCCATGTGACTTGGGACTGTACCCAAAATCCACCTGTTTGCACAACTCCTTTGAGTCGTGGTAGGGAGGAAATCAAAGCACAATGGGAACCACATAAGACTCTATGATGATCTGAGGTCTACAGACTAACATGTACCAGTGTCACCAGAGAACTACTATCTGACGATAGGTATAGTACCATCTAGGAGTTCTCGGCGAGTCCTATTCGGTGTACTCATTCTCTAATGAGCACTTGTGTACAATATTTGATGTCAAACACCAATGGCTATGGGATCAACTATCGCCCCCATGCAGGGTCAAGAAACATACACACTAGTCTACTCTGGTGTATCGATACCATGTATCGATATACCCTTGATTAGGAACAATTAAAGGATGTGCATGTGGACTACCCAGGTCCCAGTAGTCTAATCTGCATCATAGTCCTGGTACTCAAGCCTATACCCTAAGGGCTTTATCAACATGTATCTAAAAGACAGTATAATAATACTAAGTGTACATGTTAAGATAAAGAGTAACAAGATAACATACTATTATGTCGACCAACAAAGTCTTCTGTATATATGTCCAAGCATCCACTATAATATACATCAATATACAATAATGGCCTCTAGGGCATACATATCTCTAACAATCTCCTACTTGCACTATGGCCAGTTGTTGTAGTATCTCATACCCAACATCCCAAATAGTCTCTCGATTTGCGTCTGGGGGAAGTCCATCGTGAGTGGATCCGCTGCGTTGTCCTTCGTGTCAACTCTCCTGACCTCGATCTCCCGGCGATCAATTATCTCCCGGATCAGGTGATATCGCATAAGAATATGTCTGGATCTCTGATGGGACCGGGGTTCCTTAGCCAAAGCCACAGCTCCATAGTTATCACAATACACAGGTATTGGATGCTCAATGGATAGAACCACACCAGGTTCAGCTATGAACTTCTTCATCCAGACAACATCTTTGGCAGCATCGTTGGCAGCGATGTATTCAGCCTCTATCGTCGAGTCTGCTACAGTATCTTGCTTGGAACTTTTCCAACATACCGCCGCTCCATTGAGATTAAACACAATACCCGAGACCGACTTACTGTCGTCCTTATCACTCTGGAAGCTCGAATAGGTAAAGGACTCCACCTGGAGTTCACCGTTACCAAACACCTAAAAGTCTACCTTAACACCACCATGAGATTCTAGAGGCATCAAGCATGCCACATTTTAATTTTTATTAGATGCTAGGTTAGACTAACAAGATCATTACTATATTTTTAGGGTTTGCCATTGTGATGTGATTAAAACCAAGAGAAGAAAAGAGCATACAACCTTTGTAGTTTGAGTCCTTCTCTTCTAAATCTCCGGGTCGAAGTCCACGCGACTCTGCAAGGCTCATCTTCGAGTTGAACGACCCTCTTTCGTGATCTTCACGCCAAAGACGATCGACCCGAAGTTCCTCTAGCCGAAGCTAACTCTACACTAAACTCTTTTAGTGTAGCAAACACACCACACCAAATTGCTAGTTTGGTGTGGGATGGTGAAGTAAGGGATGTTAAAAGCTCACAAGATTGTGTTCAAGCTTCATGATTCACATCTCATGTAAGGGTTGAATCTTGAACCATGACATTTGAGGAGGAAGATGAAGCAAGAGAGCAACTCAAGAAAAATGGCTAAGTGTTGAGAATGAGACTAGAATGAATGGCAACTCTTGACCCCCACTCATTCAATCATGGAATTTTGCAATATAAAATTGCAACCATGCATAAATAGTGAGTCAAGATAAATAAACTATGAATAAAGCCCATGCTTGAAACCATGCTCTCATTTTCCACCTCTTTTTCTATTTTTCTCAAAAATAGAAATCATGCCATGCTTCATTATATATATATATATAAATATATATATATCATATATATTAATATATATATATATCATATATATTAATATATATATATTATGAAGAATAATTAATGAGCTTATGATATTAGTTAAGATATAATCATATCACATATAATGTATATCACATTATTAAATCAACAATTGATTTAATAATCCGGTTATATCACATATGACCGACTAATATCATATATCTGTATATCACATTATCAAATCAACACTTGATTCGACAATCTGGTTATATCAAATATAACCGAACCGATAACTGATCACTGCCAGATTACAATACGGTATCATATACACATATTTAATAAGGCCCACACACATATCAACATATGTGACCTACTTCGTTTCGCTCGACCAGGAAACTTCTGTGTGGGACTCTAAAGACTCGTCAATATACCAGCAGTAGGTGATGATCACATCAGACACCCACAAGCCGTCAGTGGTACTAGCTGGACGTAACGGCTACCCGGGTATTGAGCGATATGAAGATCAACAAGCAAGCTCGTCCATACTCTCCATGAAGCCTATCAGTAACACTATTGTACAGTCTGTTCTCTTCATCTTATATGTTGCATATCATGTCTAGGGGTGGTAAACGTCAGTCCCTAGTAACGTGATAAGTCATGCCGATGTCTGGCCTATAACGGTTCGAGAAATTACTGATAACACTTATCAGTAAATCTCGGCAGCAGCCTTGGCCAGAGACTTCCAGTTATAGCCAATCGAGCATAGCGCAACATCAACCTGCAATACCGGGAGTGACGAAATCCCTCCTATCGCTCATTGCCTCCATGCGACTCGGGACTATACCCAAAATCCACCTGTTTGCACGTCTCCTTTGAGCGTGGTAAGGAGGAAATCAAAGCACAGTGGGAACCGCACAAGTCTCTATGATGATCTCCGGTCTACAGACTAACCTGTACCAGTGTCACCAGAGGACTGCGATCTGACGATAGGTATACTACCACATAAGAGTCATCGGCGAGTCCTGTTCAGTGTACCCAGTCTCCACTGAGCACCCGTATACTATATTTGATGTCAAATACCAATGGATGTGGGATTATCCATCGCCCATCATATGGGTCAAGAAGCGTATACCTTAGTCTACTCT
The DNA here is from genome assembly GCA_030015575.1 of Agapanthus africanus. Lineage (NCBI taxonomy): Eukaryota > Viridiplantae > Streptophyta > Magnoliopsida > Asparagales > Amaryllidaceae > Agapanthus > Agapanthus africanus. The sequence goes on along the minus strand of JASDDO010000016.1, from coordinate 126,397,881 downwards.
GGAATATCGATGCCCTGTCTCAATATACCCTTGACTAGGAACAATTAAAGGATATACTTTTGGACCACCGTGGCCCCACTAGTATGATCTCATCATAGTCCTGGTAGTCAAGTACATATCCTGAGGGCTTTATCAACATGTAAGAGACAGACAATATAAATACCAGTCTACACGTTAAGATAAAGGTAACCATAGTATACTATCATGTCGATCAAGAAAGCCCTATAAATATATATGTGTGTGTGTGTGTGTGTGTGTGTGTCCAAGCATCCACTATAATATACATCACATGTACAATATTGGCCTCTAGGGCATACATATAACTAACAATCTCCCACTTGCACTAAGGCCAGATGTTGTAGTATCTCATACCCAACATCCTAAAAGTTTCTCGAATAGCATCTGGGGGATGGCCTCGGTGAGTGGATCCGCTGTGTTATTCTCTGCGTGAACTCTCCTGACCTTGATCTCCCAGAGATCAACTATCTTCCTGATCAGGTGATACTGTCTAAGAATATGTCTGAATCGCTGACGGGACTGGGGTTCCCAGGCCAAAGCCACAGCTCCATTGTCATCCCAATACACAGGTATTGGATGATCAATGGTAGGAACCTAGTTCATCTCATGAACTCTATTTATCCAGAAATCTCTTTGGCAGCATCGTTGGTAGAAATGTAATTTGCCTCAATGAACGAGTCTGCTACGGTATATAGCTTGGAACCCCTCCAACATACCGTCCATCCACTAAGGGTGAAGACAAAACCCTGAAACTGACTTTCAGTTGTCCTTATCACTCTGGAAGCTCGAATTGGTAAAGGACTCTATCTGGAGTTCACCGTTACCATACACCAAGAACATCTCTTTAGTCCTTCTCAAGCACTTAAGAATGTTCTTCTGCTGTCCAGTGGTTTTCCCAAAGGTCTTTTTGATACTAATTCACTACACCTAGTGAGCAAGCTACATCTGGTCTGGGACATAACATCGCATACATGACTGACCCGTCTTCCAAAGCATAGGGTATCCCTTGTATACGAGGCCTCTCCAAATCAGTCTCGAGAGACATCTCTTTGGAGAGAGTGATTCCTGAACAAGCGGGTACATTACCATGCTTAGAATCATCCATACTAAACCCCTTTAGCATGGTGTCTATGTACCTGGATTGGGACAATCCCAAATCCATTTAAAACTATCTCTATAGATCTATATCCCCAGGATGTAGGAGACATCAGTTAGATCTTTCATGGAGAACCTGTGTGATAAGTTCTTCTGCTGTCCAGTGGTTTTCCCAAAGATCTTTTCGATACTAATTCACTATACCTAGTGAGTAAGCTACATCTGGTCTGGGACATAACATCGCATACATGATTGACCCATCTGCCAAAGCATAAGGTATCCCTTGTATGCGAGCCCTCTCCAAATCAGTCTCGAGAGACATCTCTTTGAAGAAGGTGATTCCTGAACAAGCGGGTACATTACCAAGCTTAGAATCATCCATACTAAACCCCTTTAGCATGGTGTTTATGTACCTAGATTGGGACAATCCCAAATTCATTTAGATCTATCTCTATAGATCTATATCCCCAGGATGTAGGAGACATCAGTTAGATCTTTCATGGAGAACCTGTGTGATAAGAGGTGCTTGACCGAGTGTAGCATAGGAATACCCTTTCCTATCAAGAGTATGTCATCTGCGTACAATACGAGGAAGACAACCATACTCTCTACAACATTCTTATTTATACATGGTTTATCTATCTTTTTGATGAAGTCAAACTCTTTGACAGCTTCATTAAAACAGATGTTCCATCTCCGCGATGCCTGCTTTAACCCGTAAATAGATTTAATCAGCTTGCGCATGCTTCCGCTGGTCCCACTTGTTAGTTATATGTATGCCCTTAGAGGCCATTACTTTACATGTGATATATATTGTAGTGGATGCTTGGACATATATAGGGAGGACTTTCTCATGAGGAAGAAGAAGATGAAGTGATGAAGTGATGAAGTGATGAATGAGAGAGTAAAATCTAAAGTAAGCCCATTTCCTACTTTATCATCCTCTACTATTAGCCATTTAGTTTAAGCTGTTTGCTTCACTAAACCCTAATTTAGTGAAGGGTAGCATGAGCTTGAGTCTCCTCGACGTAGATCATATTTGGCCTCGAAGAGTTCGAGCAAGCTTGTTCAATTCTTCATGTGAACCCTTACTAGAGTTCGGATGTTCACTACTTAGAGCGAAGGGACTACTACACGGAGCTTTAGAAGTGAAGGACCGGTCTACAAAGGTTGTATTCCTCATTCACTTGTTTGCGAACTTGTTTGCATGTTGTTTTTTTCATTTTTTTGCCGTTCTAAGTAACCCTACAGTGGTATCAGATCCAAGCTAGAGATTTAAACGAAGTTTGTTAGATTACGAAACCGAAACTACTCCGAAACTTGAAACCCTAAAATCTGGTTTCTGTCGAATTTTTAATGGCCTCTAAAATTTTTTTAGCAACTGCAGAATGTTGTAGTGATATAAGATGAACCCTGTGAAAACTTGAAGTCATTTGGTCGGTTTTTGGCTGAGCACATAGACAATAAAACCGAGGTGGCTGGCCCTGTAGCAGTATTCTGTCTTCAAATTTTTTCAGTGCTCTAGGGTCTGGGTCTTGGTGTTTTAGGTGTTGCTAGTTTTTGCTAAATTTTCATGTGATGTTAACTTTCTGCAAAGACAACTCGGAGTGTTTCGTAATCATAATTCTAACATCTATTCGGGTTATTTAGAAGACGTTAAAAAGTTCAAACGGATATCAATAACTCATTTTTCCCCCGCTGGAAATTTTCCAAGAATTGGATTTTTTCCGAATTTAAAATTTTAAAAAAATCATGCAAGCGATCCTATGGACCCTCTAGAAGAACGATACCCAAATTCGACATTTTAGATCGCGGAACCGCGGTAATACCCTAGGGTTTGCGGCAGTTCCGTGGCGACATGAGTGAGGTATGGGTCGACCGTTCTACGGATGGTTCATAGGAGCTGTGGCGTGTTCTGTGTACTTTTTGAACTCCGCTCAAGTGTTGAGCTTGTTGGGAAATTTTGGGTGTTTGATTATTCGATCGAAAAGTTTAACTTTGTCTAGCTATCTGTGATTGTGATACAATATTTGGAGTCCACAAATTTAGTCATGTGATAACTAGTTTGAATTTTATAAATCTAGCAGTTTAGTCTCATTTGATCGGTTGCCACGGGATTTAAATGTTGATCAAAAGTCCGTCGCAATTATGTAGTGTACGCGGATACTCGCCAGGTAACCTTACTAGATAGCCACGCCCCATAACCCCGACCAAGTGACTGTAGGAGAACCCCGTCGCCAAAAGCATCCGTTCGGGTGCTCGCGGCTGCGGTATTCCGCCTCAGTGCACTTCGTCGACGGCATCGGGGGTGCGGCCGTCTACTAAAGTTTCCGACGAGCATTCGATCAGGTTATCGGGAAACTTGTTGAATTACCCGACATGTTATTGGAAAGTGTTTTCAATATCGAGACTAAAATGCGGTGTTTATAATTGTTAGGTATGTGATGTCTAAGGAATTCATTTGGTTGGGCATGAAATCCAAAGTATGTGATACATTGGGTTTATGATGTCTAAGGTGGTTGTGGATTCCAATTGTTGTAGTTTTTCACTTTCTTCTCTGCGACCGTAAGTGTAATATGTGGTGTATCGCCGGTTTCGTTGCTATACGTCAACGACAATTAGGATATGCATATTTACTTACGTTGATGACATGCGATGTTATGTATTGCTGTGATATGTTATATTGGATTGTCGTGCTTTGAATAGCCAGGGTTTTTAATGTAAGATGAGAGTTTTTCATTTTCATTCACGTAAATGCTTGTATGTAATATTCTTTTATTGGGGCACTTCCGGGTTGAGGATGATGTCACCATTGATGTATATTATTTACTTTTCCATATTATGATAGACCTAAGGCATGCAACACAAGTAACCGGGTTCTAGGGTCCAGTGGAAGACCATCTCGAGGAGTCGAGACGGGTCTCCTAACTCTAGAATTGGTAGGGTTGCTTGTCGCTCTCGTAGGGGTCTAGGAATGTGGGTTTGGCTATTCATCGCGACTGTGGAATCCGTGTTTTATACTGGCTTAATTTAAAACACGGAATTCCTAGTATATCCAATATTTCATATGTGTTCTTCTGCTGCTGATATTCTGTGATCTGATCACTTGATATGTTCTGAGACGAATGCCTATATTATATATATGATATATAATAAATATTGCTGCTTTCGTTTCTTCTGTGATGCTTAGGAAGTATAAAAGATAGGACTTTATTAATAAGATTAATGAAATAAAAGAAACCTAAAGATATTGTAGAAACTTGTTTTAAAAACTGGTAGCTCTAGTTCTTGCTTTGATAGCGATATTCCTTGTAGAATATCCAGCAGCTTATTCGAAAGAGCCGAGATCTCTTCACCGGGAGTGACCTCTTTAGGGAAACTCGCAAATGCTACAACCCACTCGGTTTGTCTTTTGATTGCTTCTATAGTTTTTTCTTTGCATAGTGGTATTTGTGAAATATCCTGCAACTCATTCGATAAGGAAAGAGTCGAGATCCTTTCATCGGGAGTGACCTCTTTAGCAAAACTAGTAAAAGCATAAAAAAACACTCCTTTTAAAATTCACTCGATTCTACAACGATATAAAGTTCATTAAGCGTTAAAGGTTTTCACAAAAACCATCTACAGGCCCTCCGTCATTTTAGGAAATAGAGTACTCAGTATTTGTGCTGCGTATGTTGACTATAGTTAAGGCGCAGTGTACAGTAGCTAAGTGATGTCTTTCTATACAGCATATGATGCGATTGGTTAGGACATTCATGTGATTATGTTGACTATAGTTAAGATTCATGTGAGTGGGTCTAATTAATCAAGAAATGACGGGTAGAACTTGACTAGTGCTTATGATATGTTGACCATAGTTAAGGTCATATATGCTAGGGGTAAAAACCATTATCGGGAATTTCAAGTGTTGAAATTTGGAATGAGATTACATACCTTTTATGAGATAGTTGGATCTCGATACCCACTGCGAGTAAGAGTTACTCCTGGGAGAGTTTTGCACATTATAATTAGCCGATTCAGTAGGTGTCTAGAAAGGTGTTAACTGGGATACACCCCTAGGAAAACGAGTTTTATTTTAATTAAGTCCATGAGAAAGCACGGGAAACCTCCCTCAAAGTACCGACACCGACATGGCCGAAAGATTGGCGAACTTATAGGGTGTAATTAATCCTGGCTAGTCTTATCTTTTAAGGTTTGAAGGAAGATTTAATAAAAACAGTGGGAGCCATCCTGATTAGATAAAATAATAACCAATCTAATCTTGTAAGAGCGCATGCAGAGTGTTTTCTTCTCTCTCTCTCTCCTGATAGCGACCATGTCACGCCTTAATCAAGATAATAATATGAATGTATTGACCAAACCTGCTTATTATACTGAGCTAGGGAACGTTGGTTCCGCTCTATCTTATAACTGTTATAAGTCCAAGCAGGAAATAGGGGAATATCTGGATTTCTACACGACCCAATCGAGGAATGAGCATGTTGATGCATATTCTTTGGGTGTGCTTATTACCGAAAACTGTTTCTCAGTATCCTCTATGTCCTATGTATGAGATACCGGATCAGGATCCCACATATGTAAGAGTTACATGGGCTACAGAAAGGTAGAGAACTGGGATTGGGTGATATGTCTTTAAGTGTTAGAGAATGGTGCAATTGTTGCAGCCAAATAAGTTGGCAGATATCACCTTGTATTACCAAATGGTAAATACATTGATTCTGAACGAATGTTATTACATACCGAATCTGATATACAACATTACATCAGATTATTTATTGAGTTAAAGAAGGATATAATTTTGTATTAGAGGATAATGTTGTGAACATTTTCCTGAATCAAGAGTTGATTGGATCAGGCACGTTATTTAATGGCATATACGTTCTAAATCAAACCACGGTTCAAAGTACATAGAACACACACAAGAGGAGTAGTTCAGAAATGAACGAATCCTTCTTGTGGCATTGTAGACTAGGTCATATCAATGCAACACGACCATCTAAGTTACATAAAGATGAATATGAGAATCTGTTCGAATCTTCATCTTATGATACTTTCCAGTCTTTTCACAAAGGTAAAATGACCAATACTCCATTTACTGGAAACAGAGAAAGAGTTATTGAACTCTTGGGACAGATACATGATGATGTATACGATCATATGTCTACAATGCCAAGGTTGGTTCTTCGTACTTCATTATATTCACTAATCTTCTCTCAGGATTCGGACATATGTTCCTATTGAAACACAAGTCTGAAAATTTTGGGAAATTCAAGGAATATAAGCTTGAAGTTAAGAACCAGATGGGAAGAAGTATTAAAGTCCTACAATGTGATCGAGGAGGCGAATACTTGCGCATAGAGTTTCTGGAGTTTCTAAAAGGAGAATGTGATTCTCTCTCAGCTTACTCCTTCGTATACACTACAGCACATCGGTGTATCGGGGAGGAGGTATCGCACCCTATGAGATATGGAACGCTCTAAGATGAGTATTGCTGAGTTACATGTTTCCTTTTTTGGTGTTATGCACTTGAGAAGCTGCATACCTATTGAATGGGGTTCCATCCAAATCAGTGCCTACCACTCCATATGAGATATGGAATAGGAAGAGATTATATCTTAAACGAGTCAAGATATGGGGTTATCCGGCCTATGTTGAAAGGCACAATCCGGACAAGCTCAAGGCAAGGTCAGTTCTGTAAGTTTGTTGGGTATCCCAAACATTTGCAAGGGTATATCTTCTACCACTCTGAGGAGCAAAAGGCGTTTTGTTTCTCGGCATGCCACCATTTTGGAAAAGGAATTTCTTGTGAAGAAATTTGTGGACATGAGGTAGAACTGGAAGGAGTTTCAGCTAGACAAACTAACGGCCGATGATTTGGTAAAACCAAATGATTCAATAGTCTCCAACCAACCTCAGCATCTCCGCGAATCTGGTAGGGTTCCTCATCCACTTGAGAGATACTACGATCTTCTCGGTGAAAGTGGGAGCGAGGAATGCATCATGGTTGATGATGGCCTAACTAGGTTCAGGCAGGCCATCATGAGTGGCGACTCTATGAAAACGCTGGATGCAATCAAAGATGGAATCCATGTACACCAACAAAGTATGACTTTGCATGTTGCACCTGAAGAGGTAAAATCCATTGTGAGCAAATGGATCTTGAGAAGATTCTTGGTATAGATGGAAAAGTTGAGACTTTCAAAGCTATGCTTAAGTCCATTAGAATTAAAGCAAGTATCGCGGAGCTGGAACATCTGTTTCGATGTGACAGTCAAAGAGTTTGACTTCATCAAAATGGTAGATGAACCTTTTATATATAAGAAGGTTGTAGAGAGTAAGTTTTTCTTAGACTTATTGTACGTAAATGGCATACACTTGATAGGAAATGGTTTCCTATGCTACACTCGGTCAAGCTCCTCTTATCACGAGGATTCTCCATGGAAGATCTGGATGATACCTACTACATCTCGTGGATTATGATCTATGGTGATAGATATAAGTGAATGTTGGGAGTGTCCCAAATCCAAGTACATTAACACCATACTAAAGGGTTTAGTATGGAGGATTCTAAGCGTGGTGGTTCGCCCACCTACTCATGAATCACTTTCTCTAAAAAGATGTCTCCCGAGAATGATTTGGAGAAAGCTCGCGTGCAAGGGATACCCTATGCTTTGGCAGTAGGCTCTATCAGAGTATGCGATATTATGTACCAGACCAGATGTAGATGACTCACTAGGTGTAGTGATCAGGAATCAATCGGATCTTGGGAGAATCACTGGACAGTTGTGGAGGACATTCTTAAGTACTTGAGAAGCACCAAAAGAAAGTTCTTGGTTCCAGCTTCCAGAATGATAAGTTCGACTGAAAGTCAGTCACAGGCATTGTCTTTACCCTCAGTGGAGGGACAGTATGTTGGAAGAGTTCCAAGCTAGTTACCGTGGCATACTAGACGATAAAGGCTGAATACATCGCTACCAACGATGCTGCCAAAGTGGTTGTCTGGGCATTTCTTGTTCATGAGATGAACAAGGTTCCTACCATTGAGCATCCAATAACGTTATCGTGACAACAATGGAGTTGTGGCTTTGGCCTAGGAACGCAGGTCCCATCAGCGTTTCAGACATATTCTGAGGCAAGTATCACCTGATCAGGGAGATGGATGATCTCCAATGGATCGAGGTCAGGAGAGTTGACACGAAGGATAACACGGCGGATCCACACACAAAGGCCTTTCCCTAAAGAGACTTCTATAGGACGTTGAGTATGAGATACTGCAACAAATAACCTTAGTGCAAGTAGGAGATTGTTAGTTATATGTATGCCCTAGAGGCCATTACTGTACATATGATGTATATTGTAGTGGATGCTTGGACATATATAGGGATGACTTTCTTTCTCGACATGATAGTATGCTATCTGGTTGCTCTTTATCTTAACATGTACACTTATTGTCTCTCTATTACATGTTGATAAAACCCATAGGATGAGTACTTGACTACCAGGAATATGATCCGGATCATACTAGTGGGGCAAAGGTAGTCGGCAAGTACATCTTTCAAATGTTCGTAGTCGTGGGAGTATCGAGACAGGGTATCGATACTCCAGAGTAGAATAACGTATACGCTTCTCGACCCATATGATGGGCGATGGATGTGCAGGGTTGCCTAGCACGGCAGCAAAGTTTCGGGAGGCATCTTCTATGACAAATTAAAATTTTGCCATTCTAGCTAACCCTAACCCTAGAATCGTATACTAGAAAACCGACGAAATGAAATGCAAACAACTTTGCAACTAAAGTGAACAAGGAATACAACCTTTGTAGACCGGTCCTTCACTTCATTAGCTCCGTGTAGTAGTCCTTTCGCTGCGATCATGTACTCCCGGACTCTAGAGAGGCTCCCATGAAGAAATGAACATGCTTGCATCGAAGTTTTTGAGGCCGAAGATGATCTACGTCGAGGTGACACTAACCCAAGCTACCTCTTCACTAATTGTAGAATTAGTGAAGAAAACACTCTAAACTAAATGGTAAGTAGTAGAGGATGATGAAGTAGGAATATTGCTTACATTAGAAATGATTTTCTCACATATTTTCTCCATTTTCCATTAAAGCTAGAAAGCTTGAGAGGAAGAAGAAGAAGAAAACTCTCATGATAATTATCAAGTGAAGAGAGTGGAAACCCCAGGTGAGTTAGTATCATATACTAACCTTTGTAAAGAGTTAACCATGGCTAGGTTTAATTGGTTGGGTTAATAAATATCTTAGGCAAAACAAAAGAGTGGACTTGGTCAATGCAAACAACAAGCTTCTACAAGCTTCATGCCATGACAATTTCCAACAATTTTGAATTACTTAAATAATTAAAAACCTTAGGATTAAACCAAGTATGGTGTAAGTCACACGCACACCCAAGTTTCATGTATCATCAAGCATGACACGATAATATGTACACAAATATATATCACATATATACATATACACAAATCAAGTGAGAAAAGAAATCTTAAGTGAATTAATATTAGTTAATATAATCTAATATATCAAATATATAATTATACATTAAATCATTAAATCAACACTTGATTTAATAATCCGGTTATATCATATATAACCGACTAATATCAAATGTAACAACTTATCGAATCAACACTTGATTCGATAACCCGGCTATATCACATATGACCGATCTATGTCACATATCGCGAGAATAGAATATGGTATCTCATATCATATTAATCTCGGTCCCGTACATATCACATATGTGCTCCTACTCCGTTTCGCTTGTGCCAGGAAACCTCTGTGTAGGACTCTAAAGACCCGTCAATACACCAGCAGCAGGTGATTATCATATCAAACACCCGCAAGCCGCAAGCGGTCTGCTAAATGTAACGGCCACCCAGGTATTGAGCGATCAGAAGATCAACAAGCATGCCTACTCATACTCCTGCGAATCCAATCAGTAACACTACCGTACAGTCCGGTCTCTTCGTCTGATATGTCGCATATCTCGTCTATGGGTGGTAAACGTCAGACCCCAGTAACTCGATAAGTCGTACAGATATGAGGCTCATAATGGGTCGAGAAACTACTGATAATACTTACCAGTATATCTCTAAAGCATCCCTGGCCAGGGACTTCCTGTTATAGCCAATCGAGCACAGCGCAACATCAACTCCCAATACCGGGAGAGACGAAACCCCTCCTATCGCTCATTGCCTCCATGTGATTTGGGACTATACCCAAAAGCTATCGTTTTGCACGTTATCTTGAACGTGGTAAGGTGGAAATCAAAGCATAGTGGGAATCACACAAGACTCTATGACGATCTCGGGTCTACAGACTAACCCGTACCAGTGTCACCAGAGAACTGCTATCTGACGATAGGTATAATACCATCTAAGAGTTATCGACGAGTCCGTTCAGTGTATCCAGTCTCCACTGAGCACCCGTATACCATCTCTGATGTCAAACACCAATGGATATAGGATCATCCATCGCCCATCTACATGGTCTAGAAGCTACACGCTAGTCTACTCTGGTATATCGATGCCCTGTCTCGATATACCTACGACTAGGAACATTTGAAGGATGTACTTAACAACTACTCTGTCCCCACTAATATGATAAGTATCATAATCCTGGTAGTCAAGTACTCATCCTAAGAGCTTTATCAACATGTAATATAGAGACAATCAGTGTACAGGTTAAGATAAAGAGCAACTAGATAGCATACTATCATGTCGAGCAAGAAAGTCCTCCCAATATATATGTCCAAGCATCCACTACAATATACATCGTATGTACAGTAATGGCCTCTAGGGCATATATATAACTGACAATCTCCCACTTTCACTAGGGTCATCTGTTGTAGTATCCAATACCTAACAATCAGCAGTGGTTAAAGTATCTCATACTCAACCATCCCATAAATGTCTCTCCTGGGAAAAAGGCTTTGTGAGTGGATCCGCCCTGTTCTCCTCTGTGTCTACTCTCCTAACCTCGATCTCCCTGGAGATCAACCATCTCCATGATCAGGTGATACTGCCTAAGAATATGTATGGATCACTAATGGGATGGGGGTTCCTAGGCATAAGCCATAACTCCATTGTCTCACAATGGTAGGAACGAAGTTCATCTCATGAACTAATGTGCACCCAGACTGCCTCTTTGGTAACATCGTATGTAGCGATGTATCCAGCCTTTATCGTCTAGTTTGCCACGGTAACTAGCTTGGAACTTTTCCAACATACTGTCCCTGCACTGAGGTTAAAGACAATACCTTTGACTGACATTCAGTCGATCTTACCACTATGGAAGCTATCCAGTGATTCTCCCCAGGATCGATTGATACCATCTCACTACACCTAGTGAGAATTCTAAAATCTATTTAGATCTATCTCATAGATCCAAAACCCAGGATTTAGGTGGTATCACCTTGATCCTTTATAGAGAATCCTTGTGATAAGAGGAGATTGACCGAGCGTAGCATAGGAAACTCCTTCCCTATCAAGAGTATGTCATCCACGTACAATACGAGGAACGCTACCATACTCCCTACTACCTTTTTGTATGTACAAGGTTCATCTACCATTTTGATGAAGTCAAACGCTTTGACTATCACATCAGAACAGATGTTCCAACTCCGCGATGCCTGCTTTATCCCATAAAGCAACTTGCACACGTTTCCGCTGCTCCCACTGTCTACGAAGCCCTCTGGCTGTGTACTTATAGATGCTCTCTTCTAAATCACTATTTAGAAAAGCAGTCATGACACCCAACCGCCAGATATCGTAGTCATGGTATGTAGCAATGACAAGTAGTATCTGGATGGACTTAAGCATAGGCACTAAAAAAGGTTTCATCATTATCCACACCTGGTCGATGACGAGAACCTTTTGCAATAAGTCTAGCTTTGAAAGTCTCAACTTTTCCATCAACACCAAGTAATCTTCTACAGATATACTTGGTCCTGATGGGGATTTAACCCTTCAGATAATGCAACCAAAGTCCATACTTTGTTGGTGTATATGGATTCCATCTAAGATCGCTTAGCATCCAGCCAATATAACAGAGTCCCCACTCCTGATGGCCTGCTCGAAACTAGTTGGGTAATCATCTCATGATGCCATCCTCGCTCCCACTGTCATAGGGAAAACCGACGTATCTCTTATGTGGATGAGGAACCCTACCAGATCGGCGGAGAGGCTGAGGTTCGTCGAGAACTATTGAATCCTCCGGTTCTACCAAATCATCAGCTGCAGTTTGTATAGCTAGAACTCCTTCCAGTTCTACCTCATGACCACTAATTTCTTCATAAGAAAATCCTTTTCTAACAAAAAGTTGCATGCCGAGAAATAAAACACCTTTTGCTCCTTGGTGTGGTAGAAGATATTCCCTTGCGAATACTTGAAATATCCAACAAACTTCCACAGAACTGACCTTACCTCGAGCTTGTCTGGATTTTGCTTTTAGACATAGGCCGGACAACCCTAAATCTTAACTTACTTAAGAGATAGGCTCTTCCCATACTATATCATATATAGAATGGTAGGCATTGATTTGGTTAGAACCCTATTCAATAGGTATGCAGCTTCTCAAGTGCATAACCCCAAAAGGAAATAGGTAACTCAGTAGTACTCATCATAGAGCATACCATATCACATAGGGTGCGATTGCTCCGCCCCGATACATCGACGTGCTGTGGTGTATTCGAAGGAGTAATGCTGAGAGAGAATCTCATTCTCCCTTAGAATAGTCCAGGAATTCCGTGCTCAAGTATTCTCCTCCCTGATCTCATCAAAGGACATAATACTTATACCCGTTTTGGTTCTCTACTTCTAACTTATATTCTTTGAATTTCTCAAAAGTTTTAGACTTGTGTTTCAACAGAAACACATGTGCGAATCTTGAAAGATTATCAGCGAAAGTAATGAAGTACAAAGAACCGGTCCTAGCATGTGTAGACAGGGGACCTACATACATCATCATGTATCAATCCCAAGAGTTAACTAACTCTTTCTTTGTTTCCAATAAACGGAGCTATGGTTATCTTATCTTTGTGATATGACTAGCAAGTTTCACAAGATGTAAATTCAAACTAATTTAAATATGCATCTTAATATAACTTAGCTAGTCTGGCCGCATTGATATGACCTAGTCTACAATACCTCAAGAAGGATTCGTTCATTTCTGAACTCTTCCTCTTGTGTGTGTTTTGTACGTTAAGAATTATGGTTTGATTTAAAACGTATATGGTTTTAGATAAAGTGCCTGAACCGATCAACTCTTGATATAGAAAATGTTCAAAACATTATCCATCATTACAAAATTATATCCTTCTTTACTTAATAAAGAGACTGATATGATGTTGTATATCAGGTTCGGTATCTAATAACATTCGTTCAGAATCAATATATTTGGTAATACAGGGTGATAACTGCCAACAGCTTGGCTACAACAATTGCACCATTTCTAACTCTTAAAACTTATCACCCATTTCAGTTCTCTATCTATCTGTAGCCCATGTAAAAGACTACATATGTGGGATCCTGATCCGGTATCTCATACTTAGGACGTAAAGGAAACTGAGAAACAGTTCTCGGTAATGAACAGACCCGAAGAAGATGCATCATCATGCACTTTCTTCGTTTGGGCGGCACGGGAATCCTGGTAATCCCCTATTTCCTGCTCGGTCTTATAACAATTATAAGTTGGAGCGGGACCAACGTTCCTTATCTCTGTATAACAAGCGGGTTCGGTCAATACATCCATATTATTATCTTGATTAAGGCGTGACATGGTCGCTATCTAGAGAGAGAGAGAAGAAAACACTCAGCGTATACTATTACAAGATTAGATTGGTTATTATTTTATTTAATCAGGATAGCACCTACTGTTTTTGTCAAATCTTCCTTCAAACCTTAAAAGGTAAGACTAGCTGGGATTAATTACACCTTACAAGTTCGTCAATCTTTCAGGCAGGCCAGTGCCGGTACATTGAGGGAGGTTCCCCATGCTTTCGTACGGACCTAATTAAAATAAACCTCATTTTCCCAAGGGCGTAACCCCGTTGACACGTTTCTAGACACCTACTTGATCGGCTAATTGTAAAGTGCAAAACTCTCCCAGGAGTAACTCTTACTCGCAGTGGGTATCGGGATCTAACTATCTCATAGAAGGTATGCAATCTCATTGCAAATTTCAACACTTGAAATTCCCGATAATATTTTGCCCCAAGCGTCCTATGACCTTAACGGTGGTCAACAAACCATAGGCTGCTAGTCAAGTTCAACCCATCATTTCCTGATTGAATTAAACCCACCCGCATGAACCTTGACGGAGGTCAACAAGGTCGTACAACTACCCTAAAACAATCACATTACATGCTGCAGATAAATACTAGTCAGCTACCGCACACTACGCCTGGACGGAGGTCAACAAACGTAGCACGAATACTAAGTAGGACTTATCTGAAATGACGGAGGGCTACGACAGGTTTTTAAGAAAACCCTTTGCGTAATGAACTTAATATCGTCGTAGAATCGAGTGATTTTGAAAAGGAGTGCTTTTGTGGCTTTTACTAGTTTTGCTTAAGTGGTCACTCCTGGTGAAGGGATCTCGGCTCTTTCCTTATCAAATAAGGCGCAGGATATTTCAAAAATACCACTATGCAAAGCAAAAAACTATAGAAGCAATCAAAAGAAAAAACCGAGTGGGTTGTAGCAACTGCTAGTTTCGCTAAAGTGGTCACTCCCGGTGAAGGGATCTTGGCTCTTTCCTTATCGAATAAGGTGCTGGATATTCTACAAGGAATACCGCTATGCAAAGCAAGAACTAGAGCTACCAGTTTTCGAAACAAGTTTCTACAACGTCTTTAGGTTTCCTTTATTTCATTAATCTCATTAATGAATGTCCTATCATTTAAGTTGCCTAAACATCACAGATAAAGACAACGTACGCTTATTCCATCCGCGTTCGCCTCGATGTCCCGTCATGCACCGTTAGGTTAGATAACTAACGGCAGAGCGGGGCAGGGCTAGCGCGGGTGAAAAACATAAGCAACGTCTATATAATATATCACATATACTATATACAGTATCTATCTTAACATATACAGTGATCACATCACAGAATATCGCAGCAGAACAACATATATGAAATATTGGATATACTAGGAATTCCGTGTTTTAAATTAAGCCTGTATAAAACACGGATTCCATGGTCGCGATGAATGGCCAATCCCACATCCCTAGACCCCTATGAGAGCGACAAGCAACCCTACCAATTCTAGAGTTAGGAGACCCGGTCTCGACTCCTCGAGATGGTCTCCCACTGGACCCTAGAACTCGGTTACTTGTGCTCCCCGCTTTGGGTCTATCCTAATGCGGAAAAGTAAATAATAAACATCAACGGTGACATCTTCCTCAACCCGGAAGTGCCCTAATAAAAGAATATTACATACATTGAATTTTACATGAATGAAAATGAAAAACCCTCATCTCACATAAAACCCCTGGCTATTCAAAAACACGACGATCCAATATAACATATCACAGCAACACATAACATCACATGTCATCAACGTAAGTAAATATGTGTATCCCAATTGTCATTGACATATAGCAACGAAATCGGCGATACACCACATATTACACTTACGGTCGTAGAAAAGAAAGTAAAAACTACAACAGTTGGAATCCGCAACCACCTTAGACATCATAAACCCAACATATCTCATACTTTAGATTTCATGCCTAACCAAATAAATTCCTTAGACATCGCATGCCTAACAATTATAAACCCCGCATTTTAGTCTCGATCTTGAAAACACTTTTCAATATCAAGTCGGGAAATTCAACATGATTCTCGACATCCTGATCGAATGCTCGTCGGAAACTTTAGTAGACGGCCGCACCCCCCGATGCCGTCGACGAAGTGCACTAAGGTGGAACACCGTGTAAGTCCACGTTGCGACCCCCGGTTCTTACGGGGAGGCGGAAACGGTATAAAATCAAAATTTTAACGCAAGAGGCAACATGGACTATGCTAGGTCGGGATCTTTACCTAAACTAAAACTAGCATACTAAGCTAAAGAGATTTAGCTACTCGGATGAAGATGGTTATACCTAGCTTTTCTTGAACTCCTTCTCTTCAAGCTCCGGTGGTGGTCCGATGGCTCCTTCTCGTCGTCTCCGTACGCCGAAGATAGATCCACTTGAAAGCTCCAACCTTTAGCTCCTTCTTCGTTCTTTGAAGAAACTAGTTCACTTGGTTTGCTAAACCTTGTGAACTAGAATGAGTAGAGATGATTTAGAATGGGATTTTATCTATGGTTCTTGATTCTCAACTCATGAGACAAGAGAACCATAGATCAAGAGAGGGAGCAAGAGGTTGAGGGTGAGAGCAAGAGGAGAGCTCAAGAACAAGAGAGAGAATGAGCAAGAAAGAATGAGCAACAACTTTTATCTCTCACCCTCTCATAATCCAAAAGAAATGATAACTCATCATATCAAAAAAGTCTTATGTGATGGTAGGAAGCAACCATAACCTTATCATGTCATGCACTCATTTTACTCAAATGAATAAGCAAGAAAAAGTCTTTGGCATGAAATGATAACCATGGTTATCATGATGGTCAACTAGTCAAGCCTAGTCAACCGGTCAACAAGTCAACAAAAGTCAACAAAGTCAACAAGTCAACAAAAGTCAACAAGTCAACAACCATATCACCATAATACTTAATTAATATAATAGTTAATCACATATCATATTCTCATTAGGGTTGAGCAAAAAGTCAAAAAGTCAACGGTCAACTGTCAACAACCCTAATGAGAATCCGCTGTCTGTGCCTCCCTGTCAACTGTGCATACACACCCGCATCCGCGTTCCGAGGAACACGAATGCAAACTGGATAAATCCAATCCCATAAGGTACACTAGGATCTGGCTTAAACCAAAGCCCGCTAGTGTAAACTGTCCGGACACTGTACGTGCACAAGTGCGCGGATGTGACCGTACCCTGTCGCAAAACCATGCGACCTGTCGCAATACCATGCGACCTCTACTCTTTTGCCTAAAGGCGAAAAGCTTTCTGTGTGGGACTCTAAAGACTCGACACTACGCTGGCAGTGGGTTTAACCACAGACCGCAAGCGGCACTAGCTGTGCGTAACGGTCCCCAGGTAATGCCGACAAGAAGACCGACGAGGCGAAACCCATCTGAACTCCTACTGAGCCTGAGTGTGACATTCTCCGTACAGTCCGGTCTGTTCGTCTGATACATCGCATGGCGGGCCTAGGGGGCGGTAAACGTCAGTCCCCCAATAGCGGTACAAGTCGTGCCGGAGCGAAGCCCAAAACACCCTGAGATAACACTGGAAACCTACCAGTATATCTCGTTTGCCCTGGCCAGGGACTACTCGTGTAATGGCTCTCCTAGACACAGCGCGATGTCAACCCCCAATACCGGGAGAGACGAATCCTGTCTAACCGTCACTGCCTCCAAGTGCTTCGGGACTGCACCCAACCACCACCTGTTTGCACGACTCCTTTGAGCCGTGGTAGGGTAGTGATCAAAGTACAGTGGGAACACACCCGAGGCGAAGTGACAGTGTCAAGTCAGCGGACTAAGCTGTACTCATGTCACCTGGGAACTGATAACTGACGATAGGTATAATACCAACTGGTCAGTTCCCGACGAGTCCTGTCCAGTGTACCCGTAACCTAACGGGCACCCGCATACTATCTCAAGTACGACGTACTGACGGCTGTGGGACAGACCGTCTCCCACACTGGGATGAGAAGCGCATGCGCTGGTCTACTCCGGAGTATCGATGCCCTGTCTCGATAGTCCTGCGACCAGGGACCTGCATAAGGATGTGCTTCTAGATTACCCAGCCCCACTAGTGTGACGGCCATCACATCGCTGGTAATCAAGCAAAGATCCTAAGGGCTCCACTAATGTGTATAAGCAATATACAAAGATAAACACATGTACACATTGAAGTAGAAATAAACCAAGTAGCATACTACCATTTTGAGCAAGATTGTATATACAAGGTGAATATCCCAAGCTTCCATTAAGTAATATACATACTAGTATGATACAGTAATGGCCTCTAGGGCATATACACTAACAATCTCCCACTTGCACTAAGGCCATGTACTGGCGTATCGAAGACCTATCATCTCGATCAGCCGCTCGAACTGAGTCTGGGGTAGGGCCTTGGTGAATGGATCTGCAGTGTTGTCTTCTGAAGCGACTCTCCGA
Source organism: Agapanthus africanus (assembly GCA_030015575.1). Lineage (NCBI taxonomy): Eukaryota > Viridiplantae > Streptophyta > Magnoliopsida > Asparagales > Amaryllidaceae > Agapanthus > Agapanthus africanus. Next base: position 126,379,497 of record JASDDO010000016.1, on the reverse strand, counting down.
ACCTCGATCTCCTGGCGATCCACGATCTCCCTGATCAGGTGATACCGCCTCAAGATGTGCCTGGATCTCTGATGGGACCTGGGTTCCTTCGCTAAAGCTATAGCCCCGTTGTTGTCGCAATACAGAGGTATTGGATCAACAATGGACGGAACCACCTGAAGTTCTTTCAAGAACTTCCTCATCCAGACAGCTTCTTTTGCGGCATCTGATGCAGCGATGTATTCCGCTTCCATCGTCGAGTCTGCAACGGTTTCCTGTTTGGAACTCTTCCAACACACCGCCCCTCCATTGAGGGTGAAGACAAAACCCGACATGGACTTGGAATCATCCTTGTCACTCTGGAAGCTGGAGTCAGCAAAGGCCTCGATCTGGAGGTCCTTTCCGCCATACACCAAGAACATCTCCTTAGTCCTTCTCAGGTACTTGAGAATGTTCTTTACCGCTATCCAATGTTTCTCCCCAGGGTTTGACTGATACCGGCTTACCACACTCAGTGCATAAGCTACATCCGGTCTGGTACACAACATCGCATACATTATAGAGCCTACCGCAGAAGCGTAGGGTATAATAGACATGCGATCCCTCTCCAAATCAGTCTTGGGAGACATCTCTTTAGAGAGGGTGATCCCATGACAAGCCGGTAGGTTACCGCGCTTGGAATCTTCCATACTGAATCTCTTCAGTATGGTGTCGATGTACCTGGACTGTGAAAGTCCTAATATCCTCTTGGATCTGTCACGGTAGATCCGGATACCCAGAATGTATGAGGCATCACCCAGGTCTTTCATGGAGAACCTGTGTGACAAGAACCCCTTGACAGATTGTAGCATAGGAATGTCATTTCCTATTAAGAGAATGTCATCCACGTATAAAACGAGGAATACTGCAGTTCTCGCTACAAATCTACTATAGATGCATGGTTCATCTGGATTTTTGATAAAGCCAAATTCTTTGACTGTCTCATCAAAACAGATGTTCCAACTCCGCGATGCCTGCTTTAGTCCATAGATGGACTTAAGCAACTTGCACACCTTTCCGCTGCTCCCACTCTGAATGAAACCCTCTGGCTGGTCCATATAGACACACTCCTCCAAATTTCCATTTAGAAAAGCTGTCTTTACGTCCATTTGCCAAATCTCATAATCGTGGAAGGCAGCAATGGCAAGAAGGATCCGAATGGATTTCAGCATGGCTACTGGAGAAAAGGTTTCGTCATAGTCCAAGCCAGGTCTTTGACGAAAACCCTTTGCTACCAGCCTAGCTTTATAGGTCTCAACCTGTCCATCTACACCAATCTTCCTTTTGAAGATCCACTTGCATCCTACGGGTTTTACCCCGTCTGGAGCAATGTCCAACGTCCATACCTTGTTGGTGTACATGGACTCCATTTCGGTCCGCATTGCATCCAGCCATTTCACTGAGTCAACGCTCTGAACGGCCTGCTGGAAGCTAGTAGGCTCATCACAATCTATGATGCAATCCTCTCTATCCCCGTCTATGAGAAAACCGCAGTATCTCTCGGGCGGATGAGACTGCCTACTACTCCTGCGGAGCGGCGTAGGAATGTCCTGTTCTTCCGAACCCTCTGGTTCCACTAGACTTTCAGTATTAGTCCGTGGTTCTGGAATTTCTTCCAGTTCTACTGCGCTCCCACTTGTTTCCTTTTCTAAGAACTGGTGTTCTAGAAAGTGGGCATTACGAGAAACAAGGACTTTTTGTTCCTCTGCGTAGTAGAAAAGATACCCCCTGGTGTTCTTTGGGTATCCCACAAACTTGCACAGTACTGAACGTGCCTCGAGCTTGTCCGCATGCTGCTTTTTGACAAAAGCCGGACATCCCCAGATCTTCAGATATTGAAGATAGGGTTTCTTCCCACTCCACATTTCATATGGTGTGGAAGGCACAGTCTTAGTCGGAACTCGGTTCAAAAGGTACGCAGCTGATTCTAGCGCATACCCCCAGAATGATCGCGGTAACTCAGCGTTACCCATCATGGACCGCACCATATCCAATAGGGTGCGGTTCCGTCTCTCCGATACACCGTTATGTTGCGGGGTGTAAGGAGGAGTAAGCTGAGAGAGAATTCCGTTCTCTTTTAAATAGTCCAGGAACTCGGCACTTAAGTATTCTCCACCTCGATCCGATCTTAGAATCTTAATACTTTTGCCGGTCTGTTTCTTTACTTCATTCTTATACTCCTGGAATTTTCCAAAGGCCTCGGACTTATGTTTCATTAAGAAGACATAACCGTACCTCGAGAAGTCATCCGTAAAAGTAATGAAGTAAGAATGTCCACTTCGGGCATGTGTAGACATTGGACCGCACACGTCACTGTGTACGAGTCCCAAGAGCTCGCTCGCTCTTACTCCATGTCCAGTAAACGGAGTCTTTGTCATCTTTCCTTTGAGACAGGATTGACAAGTGGCATACGACTGATATTCGAACGCATTCAAATACCCTTCTGTATGTAACTTCGTCAACCTTCTCTCATTGATGTGACCCAATCTACAATGCCATAAGAAAGTCTGATTTATTTCTGGAGACTTTCTTTTGTGTGTATTCTGGACATTAAAAATCTGTGGTTGGTTTAATACGTATATACCATTACTCAAAGTACCTGACCCAATCAAAACTTGATTAAGGTGAATGTTTACAACATTACTTACAAACGCAAATTCATAACCTTCTTTAGAAACTAAAGATACAGAAATGATATTACAAGTTGCGTTGGGTACAAAAAAGCAATTACGCAAAACCAAAACATGTCCATCTGACATTCCCAGGTGATAGTCCCCCACGGCTTTAGCATCCATGCTAGCTCCGTTCGCAACTCTGAGGGTCATGTCACCTGCCTTCAAAACCCTACGGTTTCTCAACGCCTGCAAAGAATTACAGATATGAGATCCTGATCCGGTATCCAATACCCAGGAAGTAGAGTTTATTGAAAGACAGTTTTCAATAACATACACACCTGAAGCTGAAGCTGCAACCTGCTTCAATTCCTGTGTTCTGGCCTTCCAGGCCCTGCAATCATTCTTCCAGTGTCCTTTCTTATGACAATAGAAGCATTCTTCCTTATCCACAAGCTTCCCCGCTATCTTTGTTGCTTTACCTTTTCCCTTCGTATCCACTTTACTTACACCGCCCCTTGGTTTGGCGGGGGCCTTCTTCTTCTTTCCCTTGGCTTTCGCCTTGGACCTAGAAGAAGATGATCCTCCTACAAACAAAGTGGATGTATCCCTACCTTTCTGTAGGGTGCCCTCTGCGCTCCTCAGCATGTTGAGGAGCTCTGATAGTTCAACCTCTTTTTCTTGTAGGTTGAAGTTCAGTATAAACTGGGCGTAAGTGGAAGGAAGGGACTGGAGAACTATATCTGTATATAGCTCACTCTCCAATGTGATCCCTAGGTCAGCGAGCTCCTCAATGTAGCCGATCATCTTTAGCACGTGCTCGGCTACTGATGATCCGACGGCCATTCTTGTCGAAAATAACTTTCTCGACGCTTCGTATCTTGCGATACGAGATTGCTCTCCATACAGTTCTTTTGTATGGAGCAATATGGATTCCATGTCCATATTCTCATGCCTCCTCTGATGTTCGTTGTCCATCGAGGCAAGCAAGAGGCACTTGGCCTTCGCGCTATCAATCTCCCAAGTCTTGCGGATTTCCTTATCCGCGACGCTGGAAGTTGGACCAGGGACAGGGGGAGCTTTGGTGGTAAGAAGATACCCCAGCTTGTCATAAGTGATTGCTATCTTGACATTCCTGAGCCAATCTTTGTAGTTTGGCCCTGTCAGTTTGTTTTTATCTAGGAGTAACTTAAGTCCAGTCATGTTGATTGGTCGCTGCAATTTGGAGAGAAGAAGAAACACTCAGCATGATGCTCTTGCAAGTTTAGAGTGGTTTTTAGTTTGTCTAAACAGGATGGCTCCCACTGTTTCTCGAATCCCTCCTCAAACCATAAAGGAAGAATTAGTCAGGATCAATCCCACCGTACAATACTTGCTTAACCGTTCGGCCAGGCTGGTGTCGGTACTTCGAGGGAGGTTTTCCAACGCTTTCGCGAAGTTCCTTAATTAAAGAACCTCTTTTCCCTGGGGGCGTAGCCCCGCTAACACCTTTCTAGGCACCTACTAGGTTTATAGCATTGATCGTTAAGCGAGAAATTTCCCGAGGAGTAGCGTATACTCACAGTAGGATCGGGATCCAAATATCATCGCGTGACGAAACTGAAGGAATCCTACCAGAATCATCACACTCCAAATGGTATGCAAATCTAGCAAGTTTCAGTACTTATGAAACTCCTGATGTGGATTTTTGCCCCATGCTCTTATGACCTTGGCGTGAGGTCAAAATGTCATAAGTCACATGTCAAGTTCGTCCCATCATTATCCAGGTTAATTTGAATCCACCCGTACATACCCTTGACGTAGGCCAAAATGGTAGTACGACTGTCTCAAACCAACGCATTCTATCTATGCAACAGATAAATATCCGGCAGCTACCAATCACTATGCCTTGGCGTGAGGTCAAAATACATAGCTTGAATACTACCGAATATTTAACTGAAATGATGGAGGGCTACGGATGGTTTTGGCAAAACCGTGAACGTAGTGAACTTGATTTAGTCGATGGAACGAGATAGCTTTTAAAAGGAGTGGCTCAAGCTCCGTATTTAAAAGTTGGTTTTGAAAAGAACCGAGTGGTTTTTCGAAAGTGTTCCAACGACTTTAACTTGGTTTATTATCTTGCATTAGTTCTTTTAATGCGTGATATTCTTGCATTAGTTCTTTTAATGCGTCCCATCATTTAATCCTACCATTGCAGAAAACAACCAAAATATGACGTACGCTTATGCCATTCGCATTCGCCACTGGGCCCCGTCATTACCCGTTAGGTTACTTAACTAACGACAGAGCGGGGGCTGGGCTAGCGCGTCTGTAAAACATAAGCAACGCCTAAATAGAAAGCAATGATAGACATTTCAGATCACAGATAAATACATTGGATATACTAGGAATCTGTAATTTGTACGAGCCTGTAACAAAAAACAGATTACACGGTCACGGTGAATAGCCAATACCCCACCCAAGACCCCTACGGGTGCGGCAAACTACCCGCCAAGTACCCGAAGCGTAGCAACCTCCCTCATCACCATGAGTAGGCCACTCGACACTTCGGCATACCCGATAGTTTGTGCACCCCTCCATGGGTCTATCCTAGGAGCAAAAACAGTAAAAAGAAATTATACAATGACGGCTACAACCCCGACCCGGTTGTGCGGCCATACAAATAATTATTACATCAATTTACAAATTTACATGAATTGCAAGAAAAGAAAACTCTCGTCTCACAACCCCCGGCTATTCACCCGCGACAATCCAACATATTTATATACACATTCCAGCACATTACAGATCATGTATAACCCCGACTAATCGACTTATAGCGATTAGCCGACGTTCAATACATGCAAACAACACAGATATAACCATCATAGTCAAAATGCAGTGAAGTTCGGAAAAAATACGGAATTATAGGACCCCAAAAGGAAATTTCTTTTCTGGAAAATCTGGGCACATATAATATATCTCAAAAATCCCAAAACCAACACAGACACACACTGCACGAAAAATGACGCACAGAAGACGACAAACGGCGGCGGTTCCGCGGCACATGCCTACCTCGTGCCGCGGAACCGCGGCGGTTTGAACGAAACAGTGGACCGTTTTTCATGGGTGTTCTAACAAAACCCTGAGCCGAATTTAGGTGTGTAACAAAACTTGTTTTGACCAGAAAAAATTTCAACAGAAACTAGGATTTTGAAAAAGTTTGGTTTTTGGATTTTTCCGGTTCCGAACTTCGTTACACTTCACTACCAAGCTAGTTTAAGTTTAGTTAGGCTCTGATACCACTGTAAGTCCACGTTGCGACCCCCGGTTCTTACGGGGAGGCGGAAACGGTATAAAATCAAAATTTTAACGCAAGAGGCAACATGGACTATGCTAGGTCGGGATCTTTACCTAAACTAAAACTAGCATACTAAGCTAAAGAGATTTAGCTACTCGGATGAAGATGGTTATACCTAGCTTTTCTTGAACTCCTTCTCTTCAAGCTCCGGTGGTGGTCCGATGGCTCCTTCTCGTCGTCTCCGTACGCCGAAGATAGATCCACTTGAAAGCTCCAACCTTTAGCTCCTTCTTCGTTCTTTGAAGAAACTAGTTCACTTGGTTTGCTAAACCTTGTGAACTAGAATGAGTAGAGATGATTTAGAATGGGATTTTATTTATGGTTCTTGATTCTCAACTCATGAGACAAGAGAACCATAGATCAAGAGAGGGAGCAAGAGGTTGAGGGTGAGAGCAAGAGGAGAGCTCAAGAACAAGAGAGAGAATGAGCAAGAAAGAATGAGCAACAACTTTTGTCTCTCACCCTCTCATAATCCAAAAGAAATGATAACTCATCATATCAAAAAAGTCTTATGTGATGGTAGGAAGCAACCATAACCTTATCATGTCATGCACTCATTTTACTCAAATGAATAAGCAAGAAAAAGTCTTTGGCATGAAATGATAACCATGGTTATCATGATGGTCAACTAGTCAAGCCTAGTCAACCGGTCAACAAGTCAACAAAAGTCAACAAGTCAACAAAGTCAACAAGTCAACAAAAGTCAACAAGTCAACAACCATATCACCATAATACTTAATTAATATAATAGTTAATCACATATCATATTCTCATTAGGGTTGAGCAAAAAGTCAAAAAGTCAACGGTCAACTGTCAACAACCCTAATGAGAATCCGCTGTCTGTGCCTCCCTGTCAACTGTGCATACACACCCGCATCCGCGTTCCGAGGAACACGAATGCAAACTGGATAAATCCAATCCCATAAGGTACACTAGGATCTGGCTTAAACCAAAGCCCGCTAGTGTAAACTGTCCGGACACTGTACGTGCACAAGTGCGCGGATGTGACCGTACCCTGTCGCAAAACCATGCGACCTGTCGCAATACCATGCGACCTCTACTCTTTTGCCTAAAGGCGAAAAGCTTTCTGTGTGGGACTCTAAAGACTCGACACTACGCTGGCAGTGGGTTTAACCACAGACCGCAAGCGGCACTAACTGTGCGTAACGGTCCCCAGGTAATGCCGACAAGAAGACCGACGAGGCGAAACCCATCTGAACTCCTACTGAGCCTGAGTGTGACATTCTCCGTACAGTCCGGTCTGTTCGTCTGATACATCGCATGGCGGGCCTAGGGGGCGGTAAACGTCAGTCCCCCAATAGCGGTACAAGTCGTGCCGGAGCGAAGCCCAAAACACCCTGAGATAACACTGGAAACCTACCAGTATATCTCGTTTGCCCTGGCCAGGGACTACTCGTGTAATGGCTCTCCTAGACACAGCGCGATGTCAACCCCCAATACCGGGAGAGACGAATCCTGTCTAACCGTCACTGCCTCCAAGTGCTTCGGGACTGCACCCAACCACCACCTGTTTGCACGACTCCTTTGAGCCGTGGTAGGGTAGTGATCAAAGTACAGTGGGAACACACCCGAGGCGAAGTGACAGTGTCAAGTCAGCGGACTAAGCTGTACTCATGTCACCTGGGAACTGATAACTGACGATAGGTATAATACCAACTGGTCAGTTCCCGACGAGTCCTGTCCAGTGTACCCGTAACCTAACGGGCACCCGCATACTATCTCAAGTACGACGTACTGACGGCTGTGGGACAGACCGTCTCCCACACTGGGATGAGAAGCGCATGCGCTGGTCTACTCCGGAGTATCGATGCCCTGTCTCGATAGTCCTGCGACCAGGGACCTGCATAAGGATGTGCTTCTAGATTACCCAGCCCCACTAGTGTGACGGCCATCACATCGCTGGTAATCAAGCAAAGATCCTAAGGGCTCCACTAATGTGTATAAGCAATATACAAAGATAAACACATGTACACATTGAAGTAGAAATAAACCAAGTAGCATACTACCATTTTGAGCAAGATTGTATATACAAGGTGAATATCCCAAGCTTCCATTAAGTAATATACATACTAGTATGATACAGTAATGGCCTCTAGGGCATATACACTAACACACCGCGGCCGCGAGCACCCGAACGGATGCTTTTGGTGACGGGGTTCTCCTACTGTCACGACCTGAAATGGCACGTGACTTGCACTTGAATCATATGAAATCTATAGGATCCCTTCTAATTCAAGTAAGCCAAAAATCCCAGAAATCTAAACCATTTAAAAGAAAAAAGTGAAGGAAAACTTGTTTAAAAGTTTGCATATAATCACTCTGAAAAGTCATAGTAAACATTTTTAAAACATCATATCTTTTCCGAAAATTTCGGTAGAGTTTTCTTTGTAAATACTGGCCCTAAAAGGGTACAATGAAAATATATGAATAATGCATAAAGGCATCCCTAAGCGGGAGCTAACTCTTCGCCAATTGGCAGTCACAACCACGCAAGCAATATAATATACAACGACGAAGGGCGAGGATAAAAACTCCAAAGGAAACTCAATATCATCAAGAAAACCCATAATAATACAATGCGCGACTCTAAGGTCAAAAGAATATACAACTGGTCTTCTAAGGTTATCAAATAATACAATATGCTTGATGGAGTTACTAGATACAACTGAATATAAATAAATACAAGGGTGGTCACGATGCGAGTGAACCCACCTACTAAAGCAATCACCCGAAAAGAAGAAATGTGCCAGCAAAGCCGCCAAGGAAATCTGTACGGCAAAACCTGCAAGAAACTGTGGCACAATGGGGGTGAGTTTCCAACTCGTGAGTAGAAAACATCACAGAGCATAAATCTTATGTATGACTCAATCCTAGGTCATACGATCAGTAATGTCCTCAAATAATATGGCTTGAAGCATGATAAAATGGAAAGGGTAAACATCTATACATAAGTGTAATACCAAGTGCTCGTGTCAGTGCCTCAGGTAGCAACATATCATATATATGATGTATGAATGTATGAAAACAAAATACATCTAAATGAGAAAAATGTTTTCTTTATGTAATGAAATTTCTGTATATATATAAATCGAGGTATTATCAATAAAATCAACATAAAATCAGTGTCAAGTATCGACACAAATCATATATCCAATATTTCAATATCTCAGGCTCCGGCAATCCGGACTGGCCTGTACCATCGAATAACAATATCGAGGGCTCCGGCTATCCGGACTGGCCCATATCATCAAATCTCAAAACCTCAGGCTCCGGCATTCCGGACTGGCCTATACTCCGATCGGTATCCTCCGGATATCCGTCGAGTCACAATAAAATCACCGGTCAATAGTGCTCCCCTGCCAGGCTCAACGCCATCATCTGCGACCATCTTGTCCCGGGGTACCACACCGGGTCCACCATGCACCCACAGACGGTTCCTCCTCCTCCTCGAATCGGGTATATGATATCGCTCAAGAGCCGAGAAAACTCATGGTGGACTCCTCTCAAATCATATCATGAGAAAACCGCAATTTTCTATCTTTTAATAAGATAATAAGTTTATAAAATCTTTGCGGTTTCACCAAATCCGGAATCTCATGGAAATCCGAAATCCCAATCTCAAGGGTAAATAAACAATGAAATACCGGTAATAAGTTCCATAATATTGCATGACAATAAATAAATGAATGCATCGTAAATCAAGCAAGGAATGCAATAATTAACTAGCATATGGAAGCAATAACATATTGGAACTATCAGCTAACATGCGATATCAATGAATTAATATTCTCTAAAGTGTACGTGACATGGAAATTACCGATGATGATGTGTGTGAGCCGGCAAGTAAGTGTTCGTAGACATACGCATCATCGGTAATGGTGCTGGTGTCCTGATAACATGGGTTCAATATAACAATAAAAACACATTTAAACATGCAATGCGATGCGAATAGCAAGAATATGTGGAAAAAGAATAATAAACGCAATAATAAAAAATCTACATTTAATATATATGAGTCATACAGTTTTGCCATATGAAATAACACGAATCGTGTGTTTATAAAATAAGGACTACGGTGTTTTTAAGAAAAGGTACATCCTTTGAAATATCCATAGTATTCCTTGGCCTGTCTTTAAAATACTCACGATTCGTTAGTTTTGGAAATAGGTATGACTTGAACCCGATCTAACATCTACTAAGTAAACTACAGAACTAAACTAACAGACTAATCGAAAGGTAAGGAAAACCATCTAAGTCTGAGTCGATATATATATAGTAGTCGATGATCCTGCCTCAATAGTATCACGTACGATACAATATATATAATATGACATCCTCGAGTCAAGAGTGTGGATCTATCATCAATATATAGCTCGTACGGTAAATCCATCGTACGGCATCCCAAATCTGGGTACGGGTCGAATATCACATTTATCTCATTATTTATCTGGTACATCATCATATCCTGTATTAGGGGTACTGATCTAAAGTCTAGTACATACTGATAACATCTATATATATATATATGTGTGTGTGTGTGTGTGTGTGTGTATGTGTGTATGAAAACACATCGCCAAATGATCCGCTAAAATATCAGGTCGTATCTCATCATACGAACCAAGTCACATCACCGATCTTGTGGCCTCATGCCCAATCACATCGACTCATCTCAAAGTACCATGTACTATCCTCATTATCCAAGTATATGTATACCAATATATACACACACACTCACATACATATATGTATATATATATATATATCGACATATACGTACAAGTAATAAAATGTATGTGTGTGTGCGTGCGCGTGTACCTTATTCTAGGGTTTCGCGACTAAAAACTAGCTAACGATACTATCATCCAAATACACTAAATCTAACCCATGAACACCTAAAACCTATCTCGATAATCATTTAGTCTTACAAAACACAAATTTATATATAATATATATCGTATACTACACTATGAACTGCGGGGTTGTTATACGCCATCCACCCGACTTCCCCCGTAGATATATATCTACTCACCTTGATCCTTGCTTTCCGAAGTCGATGTCGCCATCCTCTTCTTCATCATCTGAAGTCCATATGGGGGTACCTACATATCACACGTAGTATCGTAAACCAAAATCACACACGAAAACCAAAACGGCACGCGTATCATACATAGGTTTAAACCTATGGTCTACACATGCAAGAAAAACCAAACAACCCTCTTCACTGACGTATAAATGTGAGACGATGGGACACAATATAAAATACCAAATCCTAATTCATTAAAAGCAGCAAAACGAAATCAGAAACTTGGGAAAACTCTTCCAGATTTTACCCTAGGTGAAATTTGTCAATTTTGCATATGGGAGGGGTCTAATTTACTGCAGATAAAGCCCTAGACCAAGCATGAATCCCAAAATCCCTACCCTGGCCGCAAATTGTGGTCAGAAGGAATAAAATTGCGTCCATGTGAAGGAGTTAGGGTCTCGGGGCTCTAGGGTAGCTTCTAGGTTGCCTGCACGACTCACTGTGATCGCTATAAAATTTTCAGGTGCCCCGAGTCATAGCAGATATCAATATACCACCACCAAAGTCTACAAATACGATATCGAGGTTTCTATGTTTGCTAAATGGGGTTCTAGTATTTGGTTTAGTCCAGTATTCCATCACTACAGGGGTTGTATGGCCTCTACTAACCTCAATTACACCTCTGGATTCAATTCAAACCCCAATCCTCAACTTGGAATTTTCAAAGTCCACTAATCCAAACTAAAACACTTCTAATCATGTATGGCTACTAAAGTGAATGAAATACTATGCTAATAGTGAAGAAAGTACCTCATTTGGCAACCCAAGAAATTTCTTGAGTTTCCCCAAGTCTTCAAAATCCAATTTTTCTTGATCTCCCATGCTTATAGTGAGCTTGTGCAAGTTTTTAATGAAGGGAATGAAGTGTTTTGAGTTGTTTTTCATGGAGTTGTGAGGGGTTGAGGTGGTGGAGGGAAAAGGGCAGCCATGGTGAAGGAGAGGAGAGGAAAATGATGAAGGAAAAAATGGAGGGAAATAAATGACCAAGTCAACACAAACCTCTCACCCTCTCTTCTCTCTCTTGCCTATACCTCCCTTTCTTTATTCTTTTCTTTTTCTTTTCTATTCTTTTCTATTCTCATTTCATTTTAAAACAAATCCAAGCAAAGGAAAAAGAAAGCGATTGTAGAAAAGTGTAGCAAATGTGAAAAATGATTTCGTGCATGTCACATGCACAAAACAAGCTTAATGCACGATTAGTGATATCTAATCGCGATTAGCATTAAAATGGAATTTAATTAATTATATAACAATCTATAAATACTCAAATCTTGTAATCTCTTTCAAATTCAAAAATTAACATGATTTCCAAATATTCTCAATTTATCGGTATTTAATTATACCGTATTATCAAAATATTCATAATATTTATTATTTAATTATATAAATTCCCAAAAATAATATTTTATTTTTCTGAAATGTTACACCTATAGTCACTTGGTCGGGGCTATGGGGCGTGGCTATCTAATAAGGTTACCCGGCGAGTATCCGCGTACACTACGTGATTGTAACAGACTTTTGATCACATCAAAATCCCGTGGCAACCGATCAAATGAGACTAAACTGCTAGATTTATAAAATTCAAATTAGTGTGGATTCCAAGTAATGTATCCCATCACATGATATTCGGACGACGTTAAACTTTTTGATCGAATAATTAAAGACCAGCAATTCCCCGACGACTCTAAACTTGAGCACAGTTTTAATAATACCCAGAACATGCCACAGTACCTATGCACCAGCCGTAGAAGGGCAGACCCAAGCCTCACTCATGTCGCCACGAAACTGCGGCAAACCCTAGGGTATGACCGCGGTTCCGTGATCCAAAAAGTCGAGTTAGGGTTTCATTCTTCTAGAGGGTTTACAAAATTACTTGCATGATTTTCCGAATACGTTAAACTTGGAAAAATAGGTTATTGATATTCGATCGAACTTTTTAACTTCGCCTAGACAACATGAGAATACCCGAAAAAATGTTAAAACTACGAATACGAAACACACCGAATTGCTAATAGTGTAAGATCACATCACATGCAAAATTAGCAAAAACAAACAACACCTGAAACACAAAAACCCAGTACCTGGAACACCATGAAAATTTCAAGCAAAAACAACATCAAATGACCGTCCACCTCGGAGTTTTTGCTATTGTGCTCGGCCAAATTCCGAGCAACCCCCTTGAAATTTTCACAGTGTTCATGATATATCTCATATAACATTCTGCAGTTGTTTAAAAAAAATTTGACATTTTAAAATCGATAGAAACTACATTTTCATGTTTCAAGTTTCTGAGTATTTCGGTTTCATAATCTTAACAAAATCCATCTAATTCTCTAACATGGCCCTGATACCACTGCAAGGTTGCCTAGCACGGTAGCAAGGTTTCGGGAGGCATCTTCCATGCCAAATTAAAATTTTTCCGTTCTAGCTAACCCTAACCCTAGAATCGTATACTAGAAAACCGACGAAATGAAATGCAAACAACTTTGCAACTAAATTGAACAAGGAATACGACCTTTCTAGACCGGTCCTTCACATCATTAGCTCCGTGTAGTAGTCCCTTCGCTGCGATCATGTACTCACGGACTCTAAAGAGGCTCCTATGAAGAAATGAACATGCTTGCATCGAAGTCTTCGAGGCCGAAGATGATCTACGTCGAGGAGACACTAACCTAAGCTACATCTTCACTAATTGTATAATTAGTGAAGCAAACACCCTAAACTAAATGGCAAGTAGTAGAGGATGATGAAGTAGGAATTTTGCTCACATTAGAAATGATTTTCTCCCATATTTTCTCCATTTTCCATTGAAGCTAGAAAGCTTGAGAGGAAGAAAAAGAAGTAGAAAACTCTAATGATAATTATCAAGTGAAGAGAGTGGCAACCCTAGGTGAGTTAGTATCATATATTAACCTTTGTAAAGAGTTAACCATGGTTAGGTTTAATTGGTTGGGTTAATAAATATCTTAGGCAAAATAAAAGAGTAGACTTGGTCAATGCAAACAACAAGCTTCTACAAGCTTCATGCCTTGACAATTTCCAACAATTTTGAATTACTTAAATAATTAAAAACTCTAGGATTAAACCAAGCATGGTGTAAGTCACACACACCCCCAAATTGCATGTATCATTAAGCATGACACAATAATATGTACACAAATATACATCACATATATACATATGCACAAATCAAGTAAGAAAAGAAATCTTAACTGAATTAATATTAGTTAATGTAATTTAATATATCAAATATATAATTATACATTAAATCATTAAATCAACACTTGATTTAATAATCCGGTTATATCATATATAACCGACTAATATCAAATGTAACAACTTATCGAACCAACACTTGATTTGATAACCCGGCTATATCACATATGACCGACCTATGTCACATATTGCGAGAATAGAATACAGTATCTCATATCGTATTAATCTCGGTCCCGCACATATCACATATGTGCTCCTACTCCGTTTCACTTGAGCCAGAAAATCTCTGTGTAGGATTCTAAAGACTCGTCAATACGCCGGCAGCAGGTGATGATCATATCAAACACTCACAAGCCGCAAGCGGTCTGCTAAATATAACGGCCACCCGGGTTGTCACGACCCGAAATATTAGCTCGTGACCAGCATTTAAATCACGCAATGTCTAAAGGCGTAATGTAATCCAAGTAAGCTGAAACCCAGAAATCTAAACCTTTTAAAGAAATAAAAGAGATGCAGTTTAGAAATAAGGTATAATGAAGAAAAGTGTTTTCTTAAATGCATAGAAAAAGGAACATGAAAAATGTAAGTTTATCCTACTTGTTGTAAAACATGTTCGTCTTTTAAAAATTTGGGCAGCACCTCCCTTGTATGTTTTGATCCAAAACCATAAATACATGATAATATAAAGGCATCCCCAAGAGGGAGCCAGCTCTTCGCCAAACGGTGGATTCACAACCACGCAAGTAATAAAACAAGTATATGACACCCAATGGAGAAGATCCACACAAAAGATAATGAATAACGTAAGACATCAACCCAAAATGCGAACATAAAACCCATCGCTCAAATCTCGCAACTACAAGTCTTGCTAAGTCTCATTACTTATACAAATACTAGTTTGATTGATGGAGTTGAATAGATACAACAGGAATAATAAATACAATAGTGGCATGATCCGCCGTATACCACCTACCAAATCAAATCACCCGAATGCAACTGTGCGCGAAAGATGTCGCTACCGATCCATACAGTCAACCTGTAATAACTGTTGCACAACGTGGGTGAGTTGCCAATTCGTGAGTAGAAAACATCAACAGGTAGCAATCGAATAAAATAACGATTTCCTAGGTCAACTATATCATGAAGGTAATACTATGATATCTTGGGTGACCGTATGTGAATATGTGCCAACAATATAAATAAATGCAAGTATGCAAATGGATATCATCCAATAATATAATCAATGCCAATATACATGTGGATCTCGTCCACTCGAAACATCGTAATAGCATGTGCATGTAAATATATGAGGGTATCAAGAACGTGTGTGTCCATCAATGACACACCAAAACTTGTAACCTGCGTGTCTAACACCGACACTCGAAATATCATGAAAGCCGTGTCCAGCATCGACACGTAAATCCTCATATCTCAGGCGCCACATCCTCAGATCGGCCCTCACGTCCATCTCTCTACTCCGGTCGGTATCCTCCGGATAACCGCCGAGTCCAAATACTATCACCGGTATGTAGTGCTCCCCTGCCAGGCTCAACGCCATCATCTGCGACCATCTTGCCCCGAGGTACCTCACCGGGTCCACCATGCACCCGTAGACGATTCCTCCTCCTTCTCGAATCGGGTGGAACATGCCAATATCAAAACCGAGAAAACACATGGTGGACGCACTATAATATCATATCAAGAGAAACCAGGATTTTAAAACATTACATACTTTCCTTTGAAATAACCACGGTTCTCAAATACAGAAATCTCATGAAAAACAGCATATCTCAATGCGTAAAATCTTAAAGCATGATGTATGCGACATATAACAGAATGTAAGCATGTCAATAAATCATGCAACATGGAACAGTAATATACAAATATCAAGGGAAAACCGCTCTTTAAAATGAATCCAGTTTTAAAATATGTCCTGCGGTTCCCAATTCCTCCAAGGTCAAATGCAACATCGTATAAAGGTGTATATATAACTATAGCAAGTAAATTATGCAAGGAGTCATATCATGATGTAGCAATTCTACCGTGTAGTGACATGGCAATTATCGATGATGAAGTGTGTGAGCCGGAAAATGTGTGTAAGTGTGACATACGCATCATCGATAATGGCGCAAGTGTACTAGAAAAAGTATAGGAAATGCAATGGTAATGACATGAATGTAGCATAAAGTAAATTGGCAGCTAAAAGGTATAAGGTATATGTATCTAACATGACCGGGTCGGTGAATCTATCAATCGGCCTCCTCTAGTCAAGGGTATGGATCAATTATCAATAAACTCATCGCGTACGGTAACTCATTGTACGGCGTCATTAAATAGTTTGGGATCCTAACAACCTATATGACAAGGAGGATACGGACCTCACGTCTCGTACGGCTTATCATTCGAGATTCACAACATTATCCATATATATACCTATCTCTCAGGTCGCATCCGTATCAATCTCCGATCACGGGACCGGCAAAGGTACCAATTATCACGTATTGACTTGCATCCGTATACCGATATTTCAATCAAGTCATCTTATCAATCTAAAAATCATATATTACCAACCTCATGTTATACCACTATGATCTCTTATTGGTTCTCTTTATAACTACTTATCTATATCTATCATATCATGTCACCTAAACACTAAGCTATAGTTTTAAGTTATGGTATATCTTATCTCCTACTAATTTCTTAACCCTATTCCTAACTTTCTAATAGGGTTTCTCTAGCTGTATCCTATAGTTTTCTAGTCTAGGGTTCCATAACCGTATTCTATAAATCGGTTTCCCTCAAAACTTGCGGGGGTGCTATGCGCCATCCACCCGACTTCCCCCATAGATATAGATCTACTCACCTTGATCCTTGCTCTCCGAAGTCGATGACGCCACGCTCCGTCATTTTGGAATCCACGCGAGGGTACCTACAATGATACATAATCGAAATCGCTATTAATATCGAATCTGAAAAACCAAAACGGCACACGGTGCGTTTATAGGTTAGAACCCATAGCCTCGCATGCAAAACAATCAACAAATCCTTGTTGTTAAAGTACAAACGCCCAACAACCCAAAACAATATGAAATACCAAAATCCAAGTTTCGGAATCGCAAAACACGAAAACAACAACCTAGGAAAACCCCTCCTAGATTTCTCTATAGGACAAACTAAGGGATTTTGCATATGGGGTTAGTCTAGATATCACAAAACAAGGCTACCCACCAAAAATCCCTAGATTCCACTCTGGTGTGACCGCAATTTGCGGCCACTTGGAATATATCTGTGGCCAAGAACATGAACTGGGGTCTCAGGTCTCTAGAGTACACTCACAATCACCTGCTCATCTCACTGTCTTTGCTAAATGTCTTTTGGTGTCCCCGGGTTACTCCATATTCCTATATACACTCACTAAATCCACAAAACCCCGATATCAACAAAACTAAAGTTCATATTTTTGGGATTTCGTCACTGTTCCATGTCAAGAATTGGTCTCTAGGGTCTTGTAAACAGCCACTAGGCATCACCCAATCCACACAACACTCAAACCCTTCTCTAAGAATTTTCAAGTTCACAAATCCACACCTTAACCCAATTCTAAACTAACTAGAATGCTAGGAAAAAATAAACTAACTAAGTGAAGGGAAATATACCTCATGGATGCAACCAAGTAAAACCCTAGAAGTCCAAAGTTCTCAAAATCCAATATTGATGGGTCCAAAGTGGAGAGAGTGAAGAGGGGATCAACTTTAATGAAAAGGGTTTAGGGTTTGGATGAAGAATTTGAGATGATTCTTGGGGTGGAGGTGGAGGGGGAATGAGGTTGAGGGGGATGAAGAAAGAAAATGTTGGTGAAAAGAATGAGGCAGCCCCCCCTCTCTCACTTAATCTCACTCTCTCACACTTATTTACCCCTTTACCCTTTTACCCTTTTCTTTTCTTTTATTTTTAAAACCAAAACACATAATGCCCTAAAAAAAAGAGACAACAAGTAACCAAAACGTAACATGACATGGTGCAATGGCCATGAAAAACTGTAGAAATACGGATTTGGTCTAATCGCGATTAGCAGTGCACTAATCGGGTTTTATCCAAACTGCATATAATAAACTTTTAAAAATGCCAAATCCGATAAATATATTTTTAAATGAATAAAATCATTTTAATTTCTAATTATTTCACAATTATTGGTATATATTTATACCTTTTTACGAAAACCCCAATTTCGCAAATCGGGTAGTTTTCACGAAATATATTATTTTAATATTAAATTCCTAAAATAATATTTTATATTTTCTGAAATGTTACACGGGTATTGAGCGATTAGAAGATCAACAAGCATGCATACTCATACTCCTGCGAATCCAATCAGTAACACTACCATACAGTCCGGTCTCTTTGTCTGATATTTCGCATAGCTCGTCTAGGGGTGGTAAATGTCAGACCCCAGTAACTCGATAAGTCATGCCGATATGAGGCTCATAATGGGTCGAGAAGCTACTAATAACATTTACCAGTATATCTCTGAAGCAGCCCAGGCCAGAGACTTCCTGTTATAACCAATAGAGCTCAGCGCAATATCAACTCCCAATACCGAGAGAGACGAAACCCCTTCTATCGCTCATTGCCTCCATGTGATTCGGGATTGTACCCAAAAGCCATAGTTTTGCACGTTCTCTTGAACATGGTAAGGTGGAAAACAAAGCACAGTGGGAATCACACAAGACTCTATGACGATCCCGGGTCTACAGACTAACCTGTACCAGTGTTACCAGAGAACTGCTATCTGACGATAGGTATAATACCATATAGGAGTTCTCGGCGTGTCCGTTCAGTGTACCCAGTCTCTACAGAGCACCCGTATACCATCTCTGATGTCAAACACCAATGGATATGGGATCATCCATCGCCCATCTACATGGGTCGAGAAGCTACACGCTAGTGTACTCTGGTATATTGATGCCCTGTCTCGATACACCTATGACTAGGAATATTTGAAGGATGTACTTAACGACTACTCTGTCCCCACTAGTATGATCTGCATCATAATCCTGGTAGTCAAGTACTTATCCTAAGGGCTTTATCAACATGTAACATAGAGACAATCATTGTACATGTTAAGATAAAGAGCAACCAGATAGCATACTATCATGTCGAGCAAGAAAGTCCTCCCTATATATGTCCAAGCATCCACTACAATATACATCGTATGTACAGTAATGGCCTCTAGGACATACATATAACTAACAGGATGATCCCATATCCATTGGTGTTTGACATCAAAGAAGGTATACGGGTGCTCAGTAGAGACTGGGTACACTGAACGGACTCGCCGAGAACTCCTAGATGGTATTATACCTATCGTCAGATAGCAGTTCTCTGGTGACACTGGTACAGGTTAGTCTGTCTACCCAAGATCGTCATAGAGTCTTGTGTGTCTCCTACTGTGCTTTGATTTACACCCTACTACGGCTCTACTGAGTCGTGCAAAACGGCTAATACCTCTGACGTGCTAGTGGTTTAATCCACAGCCAAAGTATTGACGTGCCTTTAGAGTCCCCCGCAGACAGTTTCTCAAGTTTCGGGCGAAACGCTGTAGAGGCCGTATGGATTTATGGCAGGGTTCGAACGTACGCGTGCAATTTTGCACGTGTTATGGTTCGGACGGATAATACTAGCGGGCTAGGTCTTAAGCCGGATCCTAGTATTATACAGTGTAGATTTTGTCTTATTGCATTTGTATTCGGTCGGAATACAAATGCGGGTATGTATATATAGTCGCGGGGTTTTCCTGTAATTTATTACCGGATCGCTTTTTGAAATTGACATTTTGCATTCCGTTTCGGCCATTTTTCTTTATTCTTTCTTTGGCTAAAAATTGATGGTAGGGGCTTTTTTTGTAAAAGCGGCTTTTACAAGGTGGAGGGTTCATGACGGTTCTAGCCTCTTATGATTACTTTTTGGTCCATCATTACTTGCTATTTAAATTTATGGAGATTGGATTGGTTATGATGATGAAGTGAGGTTTGCTTTTGGCTTATGATCACCTCTTGCCTTTTTCCTACGCTCACCTCCCTTAGCTACCTCCTTCCTCTCTCCATTTTATTGCATGGGGCCGGCCACAAAAGAAGGGGAGGGGATTCATTTTTGTGGTGGGGAAATTGATCTCATTTTGATTCACACAAAATTCCTTAGCTCCATTTCAAAGTTCATCTCCAAAGTTCATTCCTCCATCTCCATTGTGGCAACTTCATTAACCCCTTGAGACAAAACGTTCTACACTCAGTCTACAGCAATCTTGGACACGTCGGCTTGCCAACTTCGTGTCCGAGTTGCCTCAGTTCAGAGGTGGGAGCCCATAAAAAGACTCGGTGGTGTGGTGCCTTTCCGACGAGGAGACCGGAGATCAGTGATGTCGCGAGGAGCTTGGGATGGTGGCCGAAGACCGAAGGACACGGATCGCTCGGTATAGCCTCTCTACCCTTTCTCTAGTTAGCTAGTAGTAGGTTAATGGTCCGATCTGGGTTTATAGTCCGTGGTAGCGCCAGTTTCTAGTTTAGAAAAGTTTTTGTTTCCGCATTTTGGCCTCGGACAGACGGTCGAGGCGCTACCGTAGACTTACAGAGTATAGCGTCGTTCTAAACAAGTTTTAGAAGTGCACGTGTATATAACTCTGCCAGAGGGTTGTCGAAGTCAGTAAGAGCAGCGGAAGCATAGTGGACAAGTAGCTTATGTCTATTTATGGACTAAAGAAGATATAGCGGAGATAGATCATCTATTTCTGATGTGACAGTCATAGGTTTGACTTCATCAGAATAGGGGATGGATCTGTTAAGAAGGTAGTAGGGTGTGATGTCCTCGTACTTGGATGACATACACAGAGTAGGATATTAAATTCCTATACTACGATCGGTTATACTTTGGTTGTCACAAAGTGGTTTCTCCACAAAGGATCTGGATATTATATCAGGCATTCTGGTTACTAGATCTATGGTTTTAGATCTAGATTTGGGTAGTTTCCCAATCTGGGTACTTAGACAGCATTCTAAAGGTGTTTTAGAATGGACGACTCCTGGCATGGTAGTGTACCTGCAGGTGATGGAGTCACCCTCTCTAAAGGTGTCTTACAGACTAAAGGGGAGAGGGATGTGCATGATTGGCATATCACTTGCTTAAGTAATTGAGTCAATCATGAGATGTCAAGTACCACACTAGATATTGTTTTTGCGCTAGATGCAATAAGTTGATATTAATCCTATCCTGGAAAAACGTTCGGAAGCAGTTTTAGAACATAAGTGGATGTTCTAGGGATATGATAACGACAGCCTCTTTCGGGGGACGGTTATCATTCCGGGCTTCCAAGGTGACCTGGATGACAGAGTGACTGTCAGAGTTATAGTTTTCCCTCTGACGAGGGGCAGTATTTTGGATAGGTGGTCTAAGAGGATACTGAGGGAGGCATGGCGCAGGATACTGATTGGTTTCAGTTGACGATACAGTCTAAGAAGTTTGGATTTGGAGTTCATTTATGAACTAGGTCCCATCAGATATCCAGACATATTCTAAGACAGGTATTGCTCATTTCGGGAGATAGCTTTCTCCGCGAACTTGAGATAAAGAGATACATAGAAAGAAACATCATGGCGGATCCACTAGCTGAGGCTATTTCTCGAACGCAATAGTTTCACAAACGAGCTTTGTGAGACTGATTAGTAGAGGAGTTGGGTGTTCGGTATCACACGGGCTGTGAGTATGCGACATCGCAATAATTAGCCTTGAGTGCAAGTGGGAGATTATTGGATATAGTGCCCTCAGAGTCAATTATTAGATCGCAGGCACGTGATTGCAATGATTGAGGGAGGACCTATACCGGTAGGACAGTTTTACTCAAGAGGTTTGTATACTATCCGGTTTGTCTTTATCATCGTGTACATACTTTAGGTGACATTGTAGTTCACTGTTACACGTTGATAGAGAATAGTATACTACCATGGTTTGTCTTTATCATCATGTACTGCTTTAGGTGACTTTACAGATCGCTATTACACGTTGATAGAGCCCTTAGGATTCTTGCTTGACTACAGCAGTATGATGGCGATCATATACGTGAGAGTTGGGTAGTCTATAAGCACATCCTTAAAGTGGTCCCTAGTCGTGGGAGTTTCGAGACTGGGCATCGATACTCCATTAGTAGACTAGTGTATACAGTCGAGACCCCGACGAGGGGCGGTGGCCGGTCTCACAAGCCATTGGGGTCAGTTGGTTCACTTAAGATGTATACAGGTGCTCATTGGGTTATGAGTACTGTAGGGTTACTAGGCACTCTAACAAGATTCTACAAAACATCAAACATGCTCTATTAAAATTTTAGCCATTCCTAATAACCCTAAACAAGATCTTTGCTAGAAAATTAGGGTTTCACTTGCTAGTAAACTACGTTTACGACTAAGTGATACGAAATACAACCTTTGTAGATCGGTCCTTCACTTCTTTAGCTCCTTGTTAAAGTCCCTTCGCTGCGATTGTGGTTCTCCCGGGCTCTTGCATGGCTTCACGAGGCGAAAGAACGTCCTTGCTTGAAGTCTTCAAGGCCGAAGATGATCTACGTCGAGGGGATGCCAACTCAAGCTTCTACTTCACTAAATTGAGAATTAGTGAAGCAAACACCCTAAACTAAAGTGCTAGTCTAGTAGAGGATGGAGAAATAGGAAGTGGGTTCTCATTAGAATTTTATTTCTCACAATCTTTCTCACTTTGGATCAAACCCTAGCAAGCTTTTTCTTTTGAACAAAGAAGAAGAAGATGAAAAAAGCAAGAAATGAGGATAATGATCAAGTGAGAAAGCGAACCATGGTGAGTGAGTATCATATACTAACCCTTGTAGAGACATAACCATGGCTAATACTTATGGTTGGGTTAAGAAATATCCATAGTAAAAACAAATTTAGTGGAATTAGTCAATGCATCCACAAGCTTCCACAAGCTTCATGCATTTTCTCTAATCCTCCACTAATTTTGTAATTACTTTAAATATTAAAACCCAACATAATAAATAGCATGGTGTAAGTCTCATACACCCAAGTCATGTGTATCATCAACCATGATACAAAGAAAACACATTTTTAATATATGTCACATATATATTAAAGTTGTGTTCATGTGAGAAAAAAATCCTTAAGTGAACATGTGTTAGTAAATGTAAACCAGTATATCTAATATACAATTATACACTTAATTATTAAATCAACACTTGACTTAATAATCCGGTCATATCTCATATAACCGACTAACATCCATTGTATCGACTTATCGAATCAACACTTGATTCGATAACCCGGCTATATCATATATAACCGACTGATACAGAAAGTCGCGAGAATAGAATACGGTATCACATACACGCATTATTCTCGGTCCCGCACAAATCACATACGTGCTCCTATTTCGTTTTGCCTGAGCCAGTAAAACCTCTATGTAGGACTCTAAAGACTCGTCAATACGCCGGCAGTAGGTGATGATCACATCAAGCACCCACAAGCCGTCAGCGGTACTAGATGGACGTAACGGCTACCCGGGTATTAAGCGATCAGAAGATCAGCAAGAAAGCCCGCTCCAACTCCTGTAAAAGCCTGCCGGTAACACTTCCCGTACAGTCCGGTCTCCTCGTCTGATATGTCGCATATCAAGTCTAGGGGTGGTAAACGTCAGACCCCAATAACCGATAAGTCGTGCCGATGTGAGGCTCATAACGGGTCGAGAAACCACTGGTAACACTTACCAGTAAATCTCTAAATCAGCCCTGGCCAGGGACTTCCCTGTCACGGCCAATCGAGCACAGCGCAACATCAACCCCCAATACCGGGAGAGACGAAACCCCTCCTTTCGCTCATTGCCTCCATGTGACTCGGGACTATACCCAAAAACCACCGTTTTTCACGCCCTCATGGATGTGGTAAGGTGGAAATCAAAGCACGGTAGGAATCACACAAGACTCTATGACGATCTCGGGTCTACAGACTAACCTGCACAAGTGTCACCAGAGAACTGCCATCTGACGTAAGGTATAATACCATCTGGGAGTTCTCGGCGAGTCCGTCCAGTGTACCCAGTCTCCACTGAGCACCCGTATACCATCTCTGATGTCAAACACCAATGGATATAGGATCATCCATCGCCCATCTCATGGGTCGAGAAGTGTATACGCTAGTCTACACTGGTATATCGATGCCCTATCTCGATACACCTATGACTAGGAACCTTGAAGGACGTACTTATGGACTACCATGTCCCCACTAGTATGATCCGCATCATAGTCCAGGTAGTCAAGTACACATCCTAAGGGCTTTACCAACATATAACTATAAGACAGTATAAAGAGACAAGTACACATGTTAAGATAAAAAGCAACCAGATAGCATACTATCATGTCGAGCAAGAAAGTCCTCTCTATATATGTCCAAGCATCCAATATAATATACATCATCTGTACAATACTGGCCTCTAGGGCATACATACAACTAACAATCTCCCACTTGCACTAGGTCCAGCTGCTGTAGTATCGCATACCAAGCATCCCGAAGAGTCTCTTAAACTGTATCTGGGGAATGGCTTTCGTGAGTGGATCCGCAGTGTTGTTCTTCGTGTCAACCCTCCTGACCTCGATCTCCCGGCGATCAACTATCTCCCGGATCAGGTGATACCGCCTCAGAATATGCCTGGATCGCTGATGGGACCTGGGTTCCTTGGCCAAAGCCACCGCTCCATTGTTATCGCAATACAAAGGTATTGGATGCTCAATGGATGGAACCACTCCAAGTTCAGTAATGAACTTCTTGATCCAGACATCCTCTTTGGCAGCATCGTTGGCAGCGATGCATTCAGCCTCCATCGTCGAGTCTGCCACGGTTTCCTGCTTGGAACTCTTCCAGCTAACCGCCCCTCCGTAAATGGTAAAGACAAATCCGGACTGCGACTTAGAGTCGTCCTTATCACTCTGGAAGCTCGAATCGGTAAAGGACTCCACTTGGAGTTCTCCGTTACCATACACCAAGAGCATCTCTTTAGTCCTTCGCATGTACTTGAGAATGCTCTTCACAGCTGTCCAGTGACTCTCTCCAGGATCAGCTTGATACCTATTCACTACACTTAGTGAGTATGCTACATCGGGTCTGGTACATTGCATCGCGTACATGATAGAGCCTACAGCCGAATCATAGGGTATCCCTTGCATGCGAGCTCTCTCCAAATCAGTCCTGGGAGACATCTCTTTGAAGAGAGTGAGCCCTGAGATCGTGGGTAAAAACCCACGTTTGGACTCTTCCATACTAAACCTCTTTAGTATGGTGTCAATGTACCTGGATTGGGACAATCCCAATATCCTTTTAGATCTATCTCTATAGATCATAATTCCCAATATGCAGGAGGTATCACCTAGATCTTTCATTGAGAATCTTTGTTATAAGAAGAGCTTGACCGATTGCAGCATAGGAATGTCATTTCCTATCAAGAGTATGTCGTCCACGTACAATACGAGGAAGACAACCTTACTCTCTGCCACCTTCTTGTAGATACAAGGTTCATCTACGTTTTTGACGAAATCAAACTCTTTGATAACGACGTCAAAGCAGATGTTCCAACTCCGCGATGCTTTCTTTAATCCATAAATGGATTTAAGCAGCTTACACACCTTCCCGCTGCTCCCACTATCTACGAAGCCCTCTGGCTGAGTCATGTACACGCACTCTTCTAAATCACCGTTTAGAAAGGCGGTCTTAACATCCATTTGCCAGATTTCGTAGTCATGATATGCAGCGATGGCAAGCATGATCCAGATGGATTTAAGCATAGCCACTGGAGAATAGGTTTCATCATAGTCCACACCTGATCTTTGACGAAAACCCTTTGCAACAAGTCTAGCTTTGAAAGTCTCCACTTTCCCATCTACACCAAGTTTTTTCTTGAAGATCCACTTGCTCCCAATGGGTTTTACCCCTTCAGGAGCAACTTCCAAAGTCCATACTTTGTTGGTGTACATGGATTCCATCTCGGACCGCATTGCATCCAGCTATTTCACTGAGTCTCCACTCGTGATGGCCTGCTCGAAGCTAGTTGGGTCATCATCAACCATAATGCAATCCTCGCTCCCACCATCCATGAGAAAACCGTAGTATCTCTCAGGTGGGCAAGGAACCCTACTAGATCGGCGGAGTGGCTGGGGTTCATCGGGAACTACCGAATCCTCCGGTTCAACTAAATCTTCAGCTGCAGTTTGTGTATCTGGAACCTCTTCCAGCTCTACCACTTTGCCACTAATTTCTTTTACAAGAAATTCCTTTTCCAAAAATGTGGCATGTTGAGCAACAAACACCTTTTGTTCCTCACCGTGGTAGAAAAAATACCCATATGAGTTCTTTGGATATCCCACAAACTTGCAAAGAACTGACTGTGCCTCGAGTTTGTCCGGATTTTGTCTTTTGACATAGGCCGGACAACCCCATATCTTAACTCGTTTAAGATATGGCCTCTTCCCACTCCATATCTCATATGGTGTGGTAGGTACAGATTTAGATGGAACTTGATTCTATAGGTATGCTGCTGTCTCCAGCGCATACCCCCAGAAGGAAATAGGTAACTCAGCTGTGCTCATCATAGAGCGCACCATATCTAATAGGGTGCGGTTCCTCCGTTCCGATACGCCGTTGTGCTGTGGTGTATATGGAGGAGTCGGCTGAGAGAGAATCCCATTCTCTTTTAGGAAGTCCAGGAATTCATTGCTCAAATATTCACCTCCTCGATCAGATCGAAGGATTTTAATACTTTTTCCGGTTTGGTTCTCGACTTCTTGTTTATATTCTCTAAATTTCTCAAAAGCTTCTGATTTGTGCTTCATCAGGAACACATATCCGAATCTAGAGAGATCGTCAGTGAATGTAATGAAGTACGCAGAACCATTCCTGGCATTTGTAGACATGGGGCCGCATACATCACTATGTACCAGTCCCAAGAGTTCAGTAACTCTCTCTCCGTGTCCCGTAAACGGAGTTTTGGTCATCTTGCCTTTGAGACATGACTGGCAAGTGTCATAAGATGAAAATTCAAACGGATTTAAATATCCATCCTTATGCAACTTAGCTAGTCGTGTCGCATTGATGTGACCCAGTCTACAATGCCACAAGAAGGATTCGTTCAGTTCTGAACTCTTCCTTTTGTGTGTGTTTGTTATGCTTAGAACTGTTGATTGATTTAGAACATAAATGCCATTGCACAACGTGCCTGATCCAACCAACTTTTGGTTAAGGAAAATGTTCATAACATTATCCTGTAATACAAAATTATATCCCTCTTTCCTCAACAAAGAAACCGATATAATATTGCATATCAGGTTCGGCATGTAATAGCATTCGTTCAGAATCAATGTATTACCAGTTGGCAATACAAGGTGATATTCCCTGACGGTTTTAGCTGCAACAATTGCACCATTTCCAACCCTTACATATTTATCACCTTCTCCAAGTTCTCTATCTTTCCTAAGCCCATGTAACTGATTACATATATGGGATCCTGACCCGGTATCTAATACCCAGGACGTAGAGCAAATGGAGAAACAGTTCTCTGTAACGAACACACCCGAAGAAAATGCATCAACATGTACTTTCTTCATTCGGGTGGCATGGGAATCATGGTATTCTCCTATATCCTGTTCAGTCCTATAACTCTTATAAGAAAGAACGGAACCAACGTTCCCCAGCACAGTATAACATGCGGGTTCGGTCAATACATCCATATTATTATCTTTATTAAGGCATGATATGGTCGCTACCTGGAGAGAGAGAGAAGAAAACACTTTAGCGTATGCTCTTGCAAGATCAGATTGGTTATTATTTTATCTAATCAGGATGGCTCCCACTGTTTTTATCAAATCTTCCTTCAAACCCTAAAAGGAAAGACTAGCCGGGATTAATTACGCCCTACAATTTCGCCAATCTTTCAGCCAGGCCAGTGTCGGTACTTTGAGGGAGGTTCCCCATGCTTTCGCACGGACCTAATTAAAGTAAACCTCATTTTCTCAGAGGCGTAACCCCGTTGACACCTTTCTAGACACCTACTTGATCGGCTAATTGTCCTGTGTAAAACTCTCCCAGGAGTAACAATTACTCGCAGTGGGTATCGGGATCCAACTATCTCATAGAAGGTATGCAATCTCATTGCAAATTTCAACACTTGAAATTCCCGATAATATTTTGCCCCTAGCGTCCTATGACCTTGACGCAGGCCAACAAACCATAGTGCGCTAGTCAAGTTCAACCCGTCATTTCTTGATTGAATTAAACCCACCTGTACGACCCTTGACGCAGGCCAACAAAGACGCACGACTACCCTAATCCAATCTGCATCATATGCATAAGCAGATAAATACTAGTTATTTACCGCACACTATGCCTTGACGCAGGCCAACAAACGTAGCACGAATACTAAGTAGAACTTATCTGAAATGACGGAGGGCTACGACAGGTTTTTCTAAAAACCTATTGCGTAATGAACTTGATATCGTTGTAGAATCAAGTGAATTTTGAAATGGAGTGATTTTGAGGCTTTTATTAGTTTTGCTAAAGAGGTCACTCCCGGTGAAGGGATCTCGGCTCTTTCCTCATCGAATAAGGTGCAGGATGTATCATATATATCGCTATGCAAAGCAAAACACCAAAAGCAATCAAAAGACAAACCGAGTGTTGTAGCATCTGCCAGTTTTGCTAAAGAGGTCACTCCTGGTGAAGGGATCTCGGCTCTTTCCTCATCGAATAAGGTGCAGGATATATCATATATATCTCTATGCAAAGCAAAACTGTAGCTACCATTTTTTTTGAAAAATTTGATTCTACAACAGCTTTTAGGTTTCTTTTCTTTCATTAATCACATTAATGAAGTCCCATCATTTAAGTCACCTAAACATCACAGATAAATATGACGTACACTTATGCCATCCGCATTCGCCTCGATGTCCCCTCATGCACCGTTAGGTTAGGTATCTAACGGTAGAGCGGGGCAGGGCTAGCGCGGGTGTAAAATATAAGTAACGTCTATATAATATATCATATATACTATATACAGTAGTTATCACAACACATCAAATGATCACATCACAGATATCGCAGCAGAAGAAACATATGAAACATTGGATATACTAGGACGTCCGTGTTTTATTTTGAGCCTCTATAAAACACGGATTCCACGGTCGCGATGAATAGCCAAACCCACACCCCTAGACCTCTACGAGAGCGGCAAGCAACCCTTCCAATTCTAGAGTTAGGATACCCGGACTTGACTCCTCGAGTTGGTCTCCCACTGGACTCCAGAACCCGGTTACTTGTGCTCTCCTCTTTGGGTCTATCCTAGTGCGGAAAAGTAAATAATATACAAATGGTGACATCGACCTCATCCCGAAAGTGCCCTAATAAAAGAATATTACATACATTTAATTTTACATGAATGAAAATAAAAACTCTTATCTTAAATAAACCCCCCCCGGCTATTCAGAACGCGACGATCCAATATAACATATCCAGCAACACATAACATCATATGTCATCAATGTAAGTAAATATGCGCATCCCAATTGTCGTTGACATATAGCAACGAAACCGGCGATATCACATATTACACTTACGGTCGCAGAAAAGAAAGTGTAAAACTACAACATTTGGAATCCACATTCTCTTTAGACATCGTAAATCCGAAATATCACATACTTCGCATTTCATGCCTAACTATATGAATTCCACATATTGTATCACATTCCAGATAAATAGACAGTATTAAACTTTCCGATCGAATAATCAAATACCCCAGATTCCCTGATAGCTCAACACTTGAGTGGAGTTCAAAAATTCCAGAATACGTCACAGAAGCAACGGTCCAGCCGTAGAAGGGTCAAGCCAACGCCTCACATGTGGCACGCCGTACTGCCCCAAACTCTAAGGTTCAAAAGGCAGTTCAAGACGGTCGCATAATCGAGTTAAGGTTTGTTGTCTTCTAGAGGGTCCATCGCGTCACATGCACGTTTTTCCGAAAGATTTAAACCCGAGAAAAATTCAACACTTGAATGTTTTTCATGCCGGGAAAAATTGAGTTAATGATATCCGTTCGAACATTTTAATGCTTTCTAAATTATCCAGAATAACAAAACAAAATTAAATTCTCCGATCGAATCGACAATTACAAAATAAACCCCAAAATACTCAACACTTGAGTCAGTTTAAAAATACCCAGAAAAATATAGGAATAGCTACGGAGGTTACAGCATAAAATACTATTCATGATTCACTTTACCTGCCGCGGAACAGCCGCAAATAGTGGGTTGGGGCCACGGTTCCGCGGCGGTTGTACGGAATTATGATCTCGAATTTTATGGTAACTCTTAGAATTCCCTGCTGATTTTTTTAGGCATTTTTAATTCAGAAAAAATCACATTTTTAGAAATTGTACACATTTTTAATATATGTCACATATATATTATAGTTGTGTTCATGTGAGAAAAAATCCTTAAGTGAACATGTGTTAGTAAATGTAAACTAGTATATCTAATATACAATTATACACTTAATTATTAAATCAACACTTGACTTAATAATCCGGTCATATCTCATATAACCGACTAACATCCATTGTATCGACTTATCGAATCAACACTTGATTCGATAACCCGGCTATATCATATATAACCGACTGATACAGAAAGTCGCGAGAATAGAATACGGTATCACATACACGCATTATTCTCGGTCCCGCACATATCACATACGTGCTCCTATTTCGTTTTGCCTGAGCCAGTAAAACCTCTATGTAGGACTCTAAAGACTCGTTAATACGCCGGCAGTAGGTGATGATCACATCAAACACCCACAAGCCGTCAGTGGTACTAGATGGACGTAAGGGCTACCCGGGTATTGAGCGATCAGAAGATCAGCAAGCAAGCCCGCTCCAACTCCTGTAAAAGCCTGCCGGTAACACTTCCCGTACAGTCCGGTCTCCTAGTCTGATTTGTCGCATATCAAGTCTAGGGGTGGTAAACATCAGACCCAATAATCGATAAGTCATGCCGATGTGAGGCTCATAACGGGTCGAGAAACTACTGGTAACACTTACCAGTAAATCTCTAAATCAGCCCTGGCCAGGGACTTCCCTGCCATGACCAATCGAGACAGCGCAACATCAACCCCCAATACCGGGAGAGACGAAACCCTTCCTATCGCTCATTGCCTCCATGTGACTCGGGACTGTACCTAAAAACCACCGTTTTGCACGCCCTCATGGACATGGTAAGGTGGAAATCAAAGCACAGTGGGAATCACACACGACTCTATGACGATCTCGGGTCTACAGACTAACCTGCACAAGTGTCACCAGAGAACTGCCATCTGACGTAAGGTATAATACCATCTGGGAGTTATCGGCGAGTCCGTCCAGTGTGCCTAGTCTCCACTGAGCACCCGTATACCATCTCTGATGTCAAACACCAATGGATATGGGATCATCCATCGCCCATCTCATGGGTCGAGAAGTGTATACGCTAGTCTACACTGGTATATCGATGCCCTATCTCGATACACCTACGACTAGGGACCTTGAAGGATGTACTTATGGACTACCATGTCCCCACTAGTATGATCCGCATCATAGTCCAGGTATTCAAGTACACATCCTAAGGGCTTTACCAACATGTAACTATAAGACAGTATAAAGAGACAAGTACACATGTTAAGATAAAGAGCAACCAGATAGCATACTGTCATGTCGAGCAAGAAAGTCCTCTCTATATATGCCCAAGCATCCAATATAATATACATCATCTGTACAATACATGCCTCTAGGGCATACATACAACTAACAAGTACACCGGACAGGACTCGCCGGGAGCATGCTGGTTGGTATTAGACCTGACGTTAGATAGCAGTTCCCTGGTGACATGTGTACAGATTAGTTCATCGACCTGAGATCGTCATTTTTCTCGTGTGAGTTCCCATTGTGCTTTGATTACTACCCTACCACGGCTCAAAGGAGTCGTGCAAACCGGTTTTAGTTGGGTACAGTCCTGAGCCACATGGAGGCAGTGAGCGGATCGGCAGGGGTTCGTCTCTCCCGGTATTAGGGATGAGGTCGCGCTGTGTCTAGGAGAGCCATTACACGAAGTCTTTGGCTAAGGCAGGAGATTTACTGGTAGGTATTCCAGTAGTATCTCAGGGTGTTCTGGGCTACACTCCGATATGACTTGTACCGCTTTTGGGGGTCTGACTTTTACCAACCCTCTAGGCCCGCTATGCGATACTCATAGACGAACGGACCGGATTATACGGATATTGTCACTGACAGGCTCAGTAAGGTGTCAGGATGAGTTCTCTCATCGACCTCCCTTTTGATCAATACCTGGTAGCCCGTTACGTACGACTAGTTCCTCTGACGTGCTAGTGGTTAAATCCACAGCCGATTTATTGACGAGTCTTTAGAGTCATCCACAGACAGTTTCTCAAGTTTCGGGCGAAACGTTGTAGAGACGGTATGATATATGGCAGGGTCCGATCATATACATACAGTAGTGCACGAATCATGATCGAGCGGATCATACTAGTGGGTTTTGGTTTAAGCCGGATCCTAGTATTAGATTTTTTGGATTACTTTAGTCTCATCGCATTCGCATTCATTCGGAAAGCGGGTGCAGGGATGTATATACAGGTGAGGGGTATCCTTGGGATCCGTCACGAATTTACTTTAGATATTGCCGTATCTTTTTATTGTTACAAACATTTGGATTAATGTTTGTTAATGGAAATTGTGAGCTAAATATCATTATTTGGAGCATTAATTGTGACACATGTACATGTGGTGACTCATGGTCTCTTTCTTTGTGCATGTGTCACATAAGGTGATGGATTTGTGATGATATGATAAGAGGAGAGAGAGAGGGGCTGACATGAAGGGGTGAGCTCTCATATTATTCTTCTCACTCTCTCATTTTATCACACATATCACAAAAGGAAAAAGAAAGCTTCTTCTTCTTCTTCCTCCTCTAGCTCAAAATCTCCATTAATGGCATCATCTCTAACCTCCATCCAAGCCATGGATGCAAGAGACAAAGTGATCACAAACATTCTCTACAACACCTTGGACACGTCGGTTAGCACACTTCGTGCCCGAGTTGCTTCGGATGAAGCGGGAGCCCGTAAAAAGACTAGTAGATGTGGTGCCCTTTCCGACGAGGAGATCACGACCGAAGATGCCGCGAGGAGCTTGGGATGGTGGCCAAAGACCGAAGGACACGGATCGATCGGTATAGCTTTCCAACCCTTTCTTTAGTTGCTAGTAGTAGGTTAATGGTTCGATCCGAGTTTTAAGCATACGATAGCGCCGGTTTCTAGTTAAGAAAAAGTTTTCGTTTCCGTATTTTGGCCTTGGAAAGACGGCCGGGGCGCTACCGTAGTCTTACATTCCGAACTCCTAAATGACTCTGTCAAGACATTTGCAGAGATGGAGTTGCTATTCTCCCAGCATTTCGCAAGCGCTAGAGAACGCACCCCAATCATGGAATTGATCAATGCCAGGGTGAAGCCTGGAGAAACATGGGTTCAGTACGCGATACGGTGGCGGAATCTATGGTCGAAGTGCGAGCAGCGCATCGAAGAAGCGCCTGCGTTAGGCATGTTCGTAGGTACTCTTGATCCACAGGTGACCATTTCATAATTCATGATGTTTTTTAAGCCGACCACTTTCCACGCCTTGATTGATAAGCTGGCCCAGATGGATCAGATGGGTCATAGACCTTCTCCTTTGAAGCTGGAATCTCGGAATGGAAAAGGGAAAGGGAAAGCGAACTTCGTCGCCAATGCTCAACAGCATCCCAGTGGTCCGAAACTAACTGATTGCCAAGACGAGAAACGGCGATTCTTTAATGAGAAAATAAAGCGTCCTTATTCGTTTCCGCAGGATAAAACGAGGAGATTTTTTGAACTAGCGGTACGCAACAGGCTCATTAATTTGCCGAATCCAAAACACTCATTGCAGCCCGGTGAGGCTAATAATCCCAATTATTGCCCCTATAACCAAGGGATAGTGTAACGTTCTGAAAATCATTTCGGTGAAATTTCGAAAAAACGGTAAAATAAGAGGGTTTTTCTGTAAAAAGTCAAAATGCAAATATCTTTATTATAAAATTAAATATACATATTCTAGCTATGTAATTACTAGTATTTGGTGTTTATTGAGCCACTGGTGAAATTTCAAATTTTCTGAAATTTTTTTCCGAAATTAATTATTTTAATATTATTTTAAGCCGTCACTAATATATTTAATTAGGGAAAATTACAAATTGGAATGAGTTGAAAAAAATTTTGTACATCATAAAACTTTAAATAAAATTTTATCATGTGGTTTTTGAAATAAAATCGTTTGCCAAAACGGTTTAGAAATTATTGAAGAAAAAAGGCTTTTTTTTAGTGTAAATGGATGTTTGGGGTATTGTATTTGTCATTTTCCATCACCCCACACCCATACCCACACTCACACACCCCCATTTACTTCTCCCCTTGGCTGAATTCAGCAGCCCCCACCCATTTTTCCACTCCATTCCACACAAATAAGAAAATAAAACAAGGGAATGAAAGAATAAATATATGTAAGTATGGGCTTTGTTGCCTTTGGTCAATTCTTGACTTCATAACATCACCACACTCTTTCTACCCTCCCCCCTCTCTTCAGGCCGAGCCCCCTCTCCCCAACTGCAGCAGCCCCTCCCCCAAAATCCATTCCCTTTTTCCATCAAAAGAATTCTACAAAATCCATCAAAATCCATAGATTAAAACCTCAAAATCAAAATCCACTCTCTACCCATTTTCCCTTATCCTATCAAGCATGGATCTTGGTGAAAAGTTTGCATTTTGGGGGTCATGTTGCATGCTAAATCTCATGGTTTGTGAAGGTATAACTCTAACCCCTTTTTCTTAATGTGATGTTAATTAGTTTAATCAAACACAATTAATTGATAATATGGGTTTAATTGAATGTTTGGAAAATCTACTAAGGGTTTGTGATTTCAATTAGGGTTTTTATTATATCATTAGGGATGCAATGTTTAGTTTAACATTTTAATATATGTAAAACCTAGTTTGGTAAATTAAAATTGCACTTGTTATATGTAATTTGTCCAAATCACATATATTTGTAAATTAGGTTTTGGGTGATTAATTCAAATGTGAAATTTAAAATCTAGTTAGGGTTTTTATAATTTGATTATGGTTTTAATGAGGAGATTAACATGTTAATGGAATGCTAAAACTAATCTAGTTGCTAGTTTACAAATTGTTGATTTTAAAGTGTTAAAATTGGGTAGTTTGCAAACTAGAATGTTGGATTCAATGAAAATTGATAAGAATAAAATCTAGTAATGGTTTATATGACTTAGTTATGATGTTTAGTGGATATTATGGACTTTAGTTTTGTTAAAACATCAAGTTTTGAATTAACACGAAAATTTAGTGCTTTCTAGGTTTTCGGAAATAAATCGATTTGATTTATTTTAATGTTTTGATGATTTAAACCCTATTTTATGTTTTAATTAGTGAGTTTTGGGAACTACGATTTGTACGTTTGAGATTTTCTTGATCAATCAGCGTTTGTACGCCGATGTCGAGGGTTTTTGGGTTGATTTGTGAAAGCAACCATAGGTTTTGACTTATGTGTGATTCGTGTGTCGTTTTGGTCATGAGTCGGATTTTAATGCGATACGATGCGTTGTGATATGTAGGTACCCCCATGTGGACTTCGAGACGACAAGCAAGCGCGTGGCGACGTCGGCACCGGCGAGCGAGGACCAGGTGAGTAGATTTATATCTACGGGGAGAAGTTGGGTGGATGGCGTATAGCACCCCCGCAGTCCGTAGTGTAGCTTATATATATAAATATGTTTATATAGATGTTTATGATACGAGAATGTGTATTCATGTTATGTTTATGTGTTCATGGTTTACCTTTGGGTTAGTTGCGAAACCCTAGAGTAGTTGTTATACCCACATACGCACACACATAGACTTGCATACATTACTTTCTTGTGCGCCGATTGGGATGTGTATATATGTATATATATGCATGGGTATGGGACTATGCATATGTACATTCATATACACATGCATGGATAATGAGGATAGTACTTGGGATTTAAGATGAGTCGATGAGATTTGATTTGAGGCCGTGAGATCGGTGATATAGCAGGGTTCGTATTTGAGATACGACATGACGTTGTAACGGGTCTTGACGTAGTGTTTCACACACGTGCATGCATACTTAGGCGGTATCAATATTGTACTAGACATAGATCAGTACCCCGATCATGATATTTGATAAAGAGGATACCAGGTGAATAATATGATGAATGTAATATTGACCCGTACCCAGACTTGGGATGCCGTACGACGGATTTACGTACGAGCTATATTGATGATTGATCCGCACTCTTGACTTGGGATGCCTGATTTTAGATATGTTATCGGATGTGATATTATTGAGGCAGGATCACCGACTATATATATACAGGTATGTATATGTGTCGACTCAGATGATAGGCGGTTTCCTTACCTGTAGTTCAGCTTGTTAGTTAGCCGTATAGTTTAGTGTAGTTGTTAGATTAGATTAGACTCCTACCTATTTCAAAACTAGCGGATCGTGGGTATTTTAAAAGACAGGTCAAGGGATCTACGGATATTTCAAAGACGTATCCTTTCTTAAAAACCACCGTAGCCCTATTTTCAAAACCCCGCGATTCGTGTTATTTCAAATGGCACCATTGTTTAATATTTAGCTCCCGCTCATTTTGGTTGCTCGCTCCGCATCGCATATTTACATTGTTACTTCATATTGCATTGTTGACATTATGCTGTTAGGACACCAGCACCATTACCGATGATGCGTATGTACTACATACACTTACTTGCCGGCTCACACACATCTTCATCGGTAATTGCCATGTCACGTACACCTTAGAAAATATTATTGCTTAACTTAGCTTGATAGCCAGTAGTTTGACATATTAGTGTACATACCTTATATGCCAGCTTAGATATTGTAGTTATTGCTTGTCGCTTCATGCATACTGTTATTCATTGTTAGGCCGCATTCATGGATTCTCGTGCATATATTCACTATTTTACATGCTATTGAGGTTTTGGATTCGGCTTTCCATGAGATATTCTGGATTTGGGGGAAAACCGCAAAACTTATACAAACTTCTTCTCTTTCTTTTTAAATGAAAAGCGCGGTTTTCCCATGATGTATGAGTCGTCCACCATGAGTTTGCTGATGGATTTCGAGACCCGATTCGAGGAGACGGATGAACCGTTTCGGGTACATGGTGGACCCGGTAAGGTACCCCGGGGCAAGAAGCGCGTGGTGATGACGATGTGAGCCTGGCAGGGGAGCACTACCTACTGGTGATATTAACCGACGCGTCGGATATCCGGAGGATACCGACGTGGTCTTGAGATAGATGGTAGGGGCCGGTCTGGATTGACGGCGCCCTAGATATTGTGATTGAGATATTGAGATTTTGAGACATTGAGGTACAGAGATTGTGATACAGAGATATTGAGATATTTGGACACTTGTTTTGTGTCGATGCTGGGCACTGTTTTATGCTGATTTCATTTATGGTACCTCACTTTTAAAATACAGAAATCTCACAGATTTATGAAATCAGTTTTCGTCAGTACATGCATTCTGTTCCATGCATTCATACCTCATTCCTATGTTATATTGCTACCTGAGGCACTGACACGGGCACATGGAATTACACTTGGGTTAGATATTTGCCTTAACCATTGCTATGGGTTGCTGGTTATATATTTGAGGATATATTATGATCGTTGACCTAGGATTGCGTTATTTATGCGATTTCTTTTCTTAGATGTTTTTCTATTCACGAGTTGGCAACTCACCCCCGTTGTGCCCCAGTTTCTTGCAGGTTGCCGTACATGTTTCATTACGGCTTTGCGGGCATAGTTTCCTTCGGGTGATTTGCTAGTAGGTGGGTTTACTTATATCGTACCCCCATTATATATCTTGTATATCATTATCCTGTTTTATCTAGAAGTTCCATCAACCAAACATGTATTTATTTTGAGATAGAGACCAGTAATGTTATTTTTCGACCTTAGAGTCGCGCGTTATATTTCTGTGGATTTCTTGTGGTTTTGAGTTCCCTTTTGAGTTTTGATCCTCGCCGTTGGCGTTGTATATTATATTGCTTGTGTGGTTGTGACCGTCGATTGACGAAGAGCTAGCTCCCGCTTGGGAATGCCTTTTATTGATTTCGTATACTATTCATGTTGTATCCCATTTGGGAGCCAGTATTTACAAAGGAGACTCTGCCGAAATTTTTGGGAAATATTGATTTTTTTTTAAAACCGCATAATTCGGCTTATGCTATTAAATCTACTTGTTTAAATTGGTTTTCCTTCACTCTACTACTTTTCTTGGTTTGGATTTCTGGGTTTTCGGCTTACTTAGATTACGTACGCCTCGAGACGTTTCGTAGTTTAAGTACCGGTCATATTCCGTACTTTCGGGACGTGACAGATAGGCCATCCAATTGAAGATTGCTTTGTCTTTAAAGGCTGGATTAAAGACCATTACCAATAGAGCAAATTTGCACAGTTCGAGAATTGGAAAGTAAGCCCGCCTCAACCGCACGCTCTTAAAAGGGGGGACATGTAAGTCTACGGTAGCGTCCCGGCCGTCAATCCGAGGCCAAAATGCAGAAACAAAAACTTTTTCATAAACTTGAAACTGGCGCTATCGTATACTTTCACCCGGATCGAACCATTAATATAAACTGGCAACTAGAGAAGGGTTAGAAAAGCTATACCGATCGATCTGTGTCCTTCGGTCTTTAGCCACCATCCCTAGCTCCTCGCGGCATCTCCGATCTCCGGTCTCCTCGTCGGAAGGGCACCACATCAATGAGTCTTTTTACGGGCTCCCGCTTCATCCAAAGCAACTCGGACATGAAGTTTGCTAGCCGACGTGTCCAAGGTGAAGTAGAGAATGTGTGTGATCACTTTGTCTCAAGCATCCATTGATTCTCAATGCATGAAAGTGTATGGATGGAGGTTGAAGATTAAGCCATGGTGGATGTTGTGAGCCAGATGAAGAAGAAGAAGAAGAAGAAGAGGCTCATTTCTTTTATGTTATTGTATTAATAAAATGAGAGCTAGGATAATAATACAAGAGCAATCCCAAGCTTATATGGCTGTCCACTCTCTCTCCAAGCATCATATCAACACAATAATCAAATCTTAATGTGACATTAGCACAAATAAAGAGACCATGAGTCACTAGACATGTCCATGTCACATTAAATGCACCACATGATCATTTCCACTCACAATTTCCACATGTAAACATTAATCCAAATGTTTACACCAAAAAGACACGGCAACATCTAAAGTAAACTCGTGAAGGATCACAAGGATACCCCTCACCTGTATATACATACCTGCATCCGCGTTCCGACTGAATGCGAATGCGACGAGACTAAAGTAATCCAACAAATTTAATACTAGGATCCGGCTTAAACCAAAGCCCACTAGTATGATCCGTTCGATCATTATCCGTGCACTACTGCACGTATATGATCAAACCCTGCCATAATACCATACGGCCTCTACAACGTTTCGCCCGAAGCTTGAGAAACTGTCTGTGGGGGACTCTAAAGACTCGTCAATACACTGGCTGTGGATTTAACCACTAGCACGTCAGTGGTACTAGGTGTACGTAACAGGCCACCAGGTATTGACCAAAAGGGAGGTCGATGAGCGAACTCATCCTGACACCCTACTGAGACTATCAGTGACAATATCCGTAAAGTCCGGTCCGTTCGTCTATGAGCATCGCATGTCGGGCCTAGGGGGTTGGTAAAAGTCAGACCCCCAAAAGCGGTACAAGTCGTGTCGGAATGTAGCCCAGAACACCCTGAGATACTACTGGAATACCTACCAGTAAATCTCCTGCCTTGGCCAAGGACTTCGTGTAATGGCTCTCCTAGACACAGCGCGATCTCACCCCTAATACCGGGAGAGACGAAACCCCTACCGATCCGCTCACTGCCTCCATGTGGCTCGGGATTGTACCCAACTAAAACTTGTTTGCATGACTCCTTTGAGCCGTGGTAGGGTAGTAATCAAAGCACAGTGGGAACTCACACGAGACAAATGACGATCTCAGGTTGATGAACTAACCTGTACACATGTCACCAGGGAACTTCTATCTGACGCTAGGTATAAAACCAACTAGCATGTTCCCAGCGAGTCCTGTTCGGTGTACTCATAACCCAATGAGCACCTGTATACATCTTAGGTGAACCAACTTACACCAATGGCTTGTGAGACCCGCCACCGCCCTTCGTCGGGGTCTCGACTGTATACACTAGTCTACTCTAGAGTATCGATGCCCTGTCTCGAAACTTCTTCGACTAGGGACATTTTAAGGATGTGCTTATAGACCCCAGCTCCCACGTATATGATCACCATCATACAGCTGGCAGTTAAGTAAGAATCCTAAGGGCTCTATCAACGTGCTATAGTAATCCGTAACATCACCTAAAGCATGTACACGATGATAAAGATAAATCAGATAGCAGACTATCATCTTGAGTAAGACTGTCCTACCGGCATAAGTCCTCCCTCAATCATTGCAATCACGTGCCTGCAATCCAATAATTGACTTTGAGGGCACTATATCCAACAATCTCCCACTTGCACTCAAGGCTAATTATTGCGATGTCACATACTCACAGCCCGTGTGATACCGAATACCCAACTCCTCTACTAATCAGTTTCACAAAGCCCGTTTGCGAAACTATTGCATTCGAGGAATAGCCTCAGTGAGTGGATCCACCCTGATGTTTATTTCTATGTCTCTCTTTATCTCAAGTTCATGGAGAAAGCCATCTCCCAAAATGAGCAATACCTGTCTTAGAATATGTTTGGATATCTGATGGGACCTAGTTCATAAATGAACTCCAAATCTAAACTTCTTAGACTGTATCGTCAACTGAATTTAATCAGTATCCTGCGCCATGCCTCCCTCAGTATCCGCTTGGACCTCCTATCTAAACAACTGCCCCTCGTCAGAGGGAAAACTATAATTCTGACAGCCGCTCTGTCATCCAACTCACCTTGGAAGCCTGGAATGATAACTGTCTCCCGAAGGAGGATGTCGTTATCATATCCCTAGACCATCCACTTATGTTCTAAAACTGCTTCCGAATGTTTCTCTAGGATTGGATCAATATCAACTTATTGCATCTAGTGCAAAAACAACATCTGGTGTGGTACTTGACATCTCATGATCAACTCAATTGCCTAAGCAAGTGATATGCTAATCATGCACATCCCTCTCCCCTTTAGTCTGTAAGACACCTTTAGAAAGGGTGACTCCATCACCTGCATGTACACTACCATGCCTGGAGTCGTCCATTCTAAAGCACCTTTAGAAAGTTGTCTAAGTATCCAGATTAGGAAACTACCCAAATCTAGATCTAAAACCATAGATCTAGTAACCAGAATGTCTGATATAATATCTAAGTCTTATGTGGAGAAACCACTGTGTGACAACCAAAGTATAACCGATCGTAATATAGGAATTTCACTTCCTACTATGTGTATGTCATCCAAATACCAGGACATCACACCCTACTACCTTCTTAACAGATCCATCCCCTATTCTGATGAAGTCAAACCTATGACTGTCACATCATAAATATATGATCTATCTCCGCTGTATCTGCTTTAGTCTAAATAGACATAAGCTACTTGTCCACTATGCTTCCGCTACTCCCACTGGCTACGACAACCCTCTGGTAGAGTCATATACACGTGCACTTCTAAAGCAAGTTTAGAACGACGCTATACTCATCCTCCTGCCAGATCTCATAGCCCGGAACAACAGTAGTGTCAAGTCTGGGTAAAAAAGAACCTCCCTGTCACCGTCTTTGAGCATACCGAAGTACCTCTCGAGTGCCTGAGGTTACCCACCATATCTCCGGAGTGGCTAACGAAATGTCAAACCTGATTGAATCTTTAGGTCCTATTAAATTTTCAGTAATCGTTTGTGGTTCTGGAATCACTTCCAGTTCTACCATACTCCCACTACTGTTTTCTGAAAAAATCCATTTTACTAAAACTGTGGGGAGTCAAGAACAATATCACTATTGATCTTCCAGATGGTAGAAAGTCAACCCTCATCATAGCCCGGGTCAACCCACAAATAGTCTTTACAGAAACGCGCCTTGAGTTATCCAGAGTATGGTTTTAAGCATATGCCGGACAACTCCCCGTACCTTAACATTGTTAAGATATGAACTATTCTATATACAATGTAGAAATAGAGGCACTGCTTTAATTGGAACCAGATTCAAATCATGCAGCTGTCTCTAGTGCATGTTAACTAAATGGAGAGAGGCCGATCAGCATTACTCAACTTAGGAGTGCACCCAATTACGAGTAACCTGAAGGAGAAACAAGTTTCTCAAAATCATTATTATCAACTGAATACCATACACAAGTATCTACATCTTTGATAACCTCGAAAAATCCTGATACTTGCAATACCCGGTTCTCTACTTTATTCATATACCTATAACTTCTCAAAACTTAGATCTTGTATTTCTATGAAACACATGTCTAAGAACTAGAGAAGTCATAAGTAAACAGAATATAGTACGAGTACCGACCCTTCTGTCCTAATGGACACTGGACAACATACAATACCCTGTATAAGTCCCCTGAGTCTAATAACTCATTCCCTATGTGTCGTAAGTTGAAAACTGTACTTATGGTTAAGAAGAATTACACCGTTGTTTAATGCTCCTTACCCAACCATCCACTGATATAGGTAAATGTCATGGACATAATTTCAAAAAGTTATATCTCACTTTATAAAAATAAATGTACATATATATCAATTTGAAATTGGTGCATAACAACGGATATTCAAAACCAAATATTTGCCGTCTGGCAAACAACCCATGCGATTTCCTCAAATATCACCAATTACAACGAATCCCGATATAATGAGGATGATCACCCAATTCCCAATAACTTACTCTCACTCATCATCTTTAAAACCATACAGATGTGAGAATCAAACCTGATAAATACATACCTTGGAGCA
This sequence comes from Agapanthus africanus, assembly GCA_030015575.1. NCBI lineage: Eukaryota > Viridiplantae > Streptophyta > Magnoliopsida > Asparagales > Amaryllidaceae > Agapanthus > Agapanthus africanus. Next base: position 126,335,996 of record JASDDO010000016.1, on the reverse strand, counting down.
AGGGCTAATTGGGAAATCAGTTTTCTCTTAACAATATACAGTGAAACTGAAACATGTAAATGTTTCGAAGGGGTGTCCGGGTATTCTTAGTAATGCCTCTTCCATTATCAGATTCATAACTGTAACCGTATATTTCTTTTCCATCTCTCCAAATCCCTTTATATGTCTTTAGTCATTACCTTCTGTACACCCACTTAGGCTAAATGGTTTTCTTCCTTCCCAACCGTTCGGCACCAGCCTATGGCATGGAAGAAGACTATCCAATAAGCGTAATAGGTGTACTGTCCTAATCCTAGGAGCACTCGCAACCCATGAGAGGGTAAAGATAAAAGACAACTGAATAAACCTCATTCCTATTTCTCCTGAACCAGAATCCATCTCCGAACTGGAACAAGTTCCTACGAGTTCGTATATAACCATACGATGGAGTATCCAAATAACTATGGATCTTCGTAGTGATACGGAGTGTTCTAGAGAAATACAAAGGTGAAGTAGGAGTGGCGATGAAATACTTGGTTTGGTCGTGAATAGCAGTCGCAATTTACTTTGCCCTCTTTCTAATCCCTTTATTTTGTCTTTACTTATTACCTTCTGTACACCTCACTTAGGCTAATTGGTTTTCTTCCATCCCTACATTTTGACACCTGCCTATGGTTTGGAAGAAGACTATCCAATCAGCGTAATAGGTGTACTGTCCTAATCCAAGGAGCACTCGCAACCTGAGAGAAGGTAAAAGGAAAAGACAACTGAATAGTCCTATTCATTTTCTCCAGAACCAGAAACCATCCTCGAATCTGGAACAAGTTCCTTCGAGTTCGTATATAACCATATGATGGTTTTATCCAATGGAAGTGGATGTTCGTAGTGATACGAAATGTTCCGGAGAAAAAGGGTAAAAGTAGGAGTGGCAATGAGGTATGCAACTCAGACAATCCAAAAGCCAGTGTTCAAGAAGGTTCGGTTAACTTAGTCACTGAGTCATAGTCTAGGGTCGGGCCATGGTCGCTGCCAAAGAGAGAGAAAAAATAAACACTCTGCATGCACTCTAACCTAGATCAGAATGGTTACCAATTTATCTAATTAGGAAACCTCCCACTGTAACCTCAAACTCTCCTCCAAACCTGAAAGAAGAATTAGTCGGGATCACCCGAGTAGTAAACTAACTCATCAGTGGGAATCGGGATCCAACTATCATCGCATGATAATGTGATGGAATCCACTCACGTTATCACACTCTAGAAGGTATGCGCATGCCTGGCAAGTTTCAGTTTCTTTAGAAACTCCCGATGTGATTTTTACCCCATGCTCTTATGACCTTGACTTTGGCTAACAAATCATAAGTCACACGTCAAGTTCTACCCGTCATTATCCAGGTTAATTTAAACCCACTCGTACCTACCCTTGAATTTAGCCAACAAAGCAGTACGACTGTCCCAAACCAACGCATCTATTTATGCAACAGAAAGGTAACAAATAGCTACCATACACTATGTCTTGACTTTGGCCAACAAACATAGCATGAATACTAAAGTGCCACCCGTCTGAAATGACGGAGGGCTACGAATGGTTTTTGGCAAAAAAACCCTTAACGTAATGAACTTGATATCGTTGAAGGAACCAGATAGATTTTTATAAAAATATAGTGGCGAAAACTTTTGCTAAAGAGGTCACTCCCGGTGAAGGGATCTCGGCTCTTTCCTCATAGAATGAGGTGCAGGATATTCCAACTGAATACCGCGATGCAAACCAAAAAGTGATCGACTATAGTGAGGTTATTATCCTGATGCAAACTTCTGTCCATAGGGTCACTCCCGGTGAAAGGATCTCGGCCCTTGCCTCGTCGACTGAGGTGCTAGATATTCATAACCGAATACCACTGTGCAAAACAAAAGAGAACGTCCTTGCAATAACAGCCTTCTGAAAAATGTTCCAACAACATCAAACATGTTTGTTTAGCTTGCATTAATCCGAATCAATGCAGTCCCATCAATTGATCACACCACAAAAGAACGAAAATATGATGTACGTATATGCCATCTGCATTCGCCACTGGGTCCCGTCATCACCCGTTAAGTTACTTAACTAACGACAGAGCGGGGACTGGACTAGAGCGGGTGTAAAACATATACAACATCTACTAGTATATATATAGCAATATATAATAATCGCTCCAGGCATGATAAATGCAACATCACAGAGAGTAATAAGCATCACAGAACAATACAGATAATCTGGGATCCCCGGGTTTCCTTTGAGCCGCAAGTGAAACCCGACGTTCCCATGGTCGTGTGGATAGCCTGTGCAATGACATCCTAGACCCCTACGGGCGCGGCAAGTTACCCGCCAAAACCTGAAGCGAGGCAGCCCCCTTCAACAAAGTGAATGGACCACCCAGCACTTCATGGAATCCGGTAACTTGAGCACCCCACCTTGGGTCAACCTATACCCCCTACGAGTGCGGCGAATAGCCCGCCAATTCTAGAGTAAATCTCCCTCCGTCTCAAAGCCATAAGATGCGTGCTCGTTGCCCACTAGAACCCGGCTATCCGTGCACCCCACCGCGGGGTAATCCTAGTACAGAAAGTAAAATATATACAACGGGTACCTCAACCCGGTCGTACCCCAAAAGAATAATATACAAACAGGCAATGACGGCAGTCCACATGTCGGACGCTCGCCCCGCAATAACAAATGTACAAATATTACCAAACTGCACTAACATTGCACCAGGCTATCCACCACGACAAATCCGCAACATCATAGCACAACACAGAACATCAACGTGAATGTCACGTTCACAAATCCGTCTAAAAGGGCTATAGCGATTAGACAAGATTTACCGATCAAATGACATTCACGGTCACAGATATAAAGTAAGCACTGTGAACTAACTTATTTAACATTTTCGATCGACAAAATTTTCCGAAGTGGGCCCCAAGCACAAATCCAATACTGTAACAAATCTGGGCCCAAACAAAATATTCCAGAAACCCCAATTCCAAGTTTAAGACCACTGTAGAAAAATTGGTGCAGAGATGACACATAATTGCGGCGGAACCGCGGCCAAAATGTGGGTATGGCCGCGGTTCCACGGTGGTATTGTAGCATCATGTTACCAAAATTTTACAGATGTCTTAAAAAAGCCTGCCTGATTTTCTGAAACACTCAAAATAATTTTTCAACGACAAAAAATTTCGACAGAAACTGCTAAAATGGAATTGCGGTTTTGGAAAATTCGGTCGATCGATATTTTAAACACGTTAGAACATGCTACTAAAGGTTAATTGCGTGGCTCTGATACCATGTAAGTCAACGGTAGCGCCCCGGCCGTCAATCCAAGGCCAAAATACGGAAACAAAAACTTTTTCATAAACTTGAAACTGGCGCTATCGTATACTTTCACCCGGATCGAACCATTAACATAAACTAGCAACTAGAGAAGGGTTAGAAAAGCTATACCGATCGATCCGTGTCCTTCGGTCTTTAGGCACCATCCCTAGTTTCTCGCGGCATCTCCGATCTCCGGTCTCCTCGTCGGAAGGGCACCACATCAATGAGTCTTTTTACGGGCTCCCGCTTCATCCGAAGCAACTCGGACACGAAGTTTTCTAGCCGACGTGTCCAAAGTGAAGTAAAGAATGTGTGTGATCTTTTTATCTCAAGCATCCATTGATTCTCAACGCATGAGAGTGTATGGATGGAGGTTGAAGATGAAGCCATGGTGGATGTTGTGAGCTAGATGAAGAAGAAGAAGAAGAGGCTCATTTCTTTGTGTTATTGTGTTGATAAAATGAGAGCTAGGTAATAATACAAGAGCAATCCCAAGCCTATATGGCTGTCCACTCTCTCTCCAAGCATCATATCAACAAAATAATCAAATCCTAATGTGACATTAGCACAAATAAAGAGACCATGAGTCACTAAATATGTCCATGTCACATTAAATGGACCTTATGATCATTTCCACTCACAATTTCCACATGTGAACATTAATCCAAATGTTTACAACAAAAAGATACGGCAACATCTAAAGTAAACTCGTAACGGATCACAAGGATACCCCTTACCTGTATATACATACCTGCATTCGCATTCCGACTGAATGCGAATGCGATGAGACTAAAGTAATCCAACAAATCTAATACTAGGATCCGGCTTAAACCAAAGCCCACTAGTATGATCCGTCCAATCATGATCCGTGCACTACTGCACGTATATGATTGAACCTTGCCATAATACCATACGGCCTCTACAACTTTTCGCCCGAAGCTTGAGAAACTGTCTGTGGGGGACTCTAAAGACTCGTCAATACACTGGCTGTAGATTTAACCACTAGCACGTCAGTGGTACTAGCTGTACGTAACGGGCCACCAGGTATTGACCAAAAGGGAGGTCGATGACCGAACTCATCCTGACACCCTACTGAGCTTGTCAGTGACAATATCCATACAGTCCGGTCCGTTCGTCTATGAGCATCGCATGTCGGGCCTAGGGGGTTGGTAAAAGTCAAACCCCCAAAGCGGTACAAGTCGTGTCGGAGTGTAGCCCAGAACACCCTGAGATACTACTGGAATACCTACCAGTAAATATCCTGCCTTGGCCAAGGACTTCATGTAATGGCTCTCCTAGACACAGTGCGATCTCACCCCCAATACCGGGAGAGACGAAACCCTGCCGATCCGCTCACTGCCTCCATGTGGCTCGGGACTGTTCCCAACTAAAACCTGTTTGCACGACTTCTTTGAGCCGTGGTAGGATAGTAATCAAAGCAAAGTGGGAACTCACACGAGACAAATAACGATCTCAGGTCGATGAACTAACCTGTACACATGTCACCAGGGAACTGCTATCTGACGCTAGGTATAAAACCAACTAGCATGTTCCCGGCGAGTCCTGTCCGGTGTACTCATAACCCAATGAGCACCTGTATATATCTTAGGTGAACCAACTTACACCAATGGCTTGTGAGACCGGCCACCGCCCCTCGTCGGGGTCTCGACTGTATACACTAGTCTACTTTGGAGTATCGATGCCCTGTCTCGAAACTCCCTCGACTAGGGACCTTTTAAGGATGTGCTTATAGACCCCAGCTCCCACAAATATGATCGCCATCATACTGCTGGCAGTCAAGAAAGAATCCTAAGGGCTCTATCAATGCGCTATAGTGATCTGTAACATCACCTAAAGCATGTACACGATGATAAAGATAAACCAGATAGCATACTATCATCTTGGGTAAGACTATCCTACCGGCATAGGTCCTCCCTCAATCATTGCAATCACGTGCCTGCGATCCAATAATTGACTTTGAGGGCACTATATCCAACAGGACACACCGGGGGCATTGTGCTCTTTTGTCGAAGAAGCTCCATGGGAGGTCGTTCTTTCGGTCAAAATGAAAAGAATGCTGAAAGATCTCCAAACATGCCCGGCGATCAATGGAAAAGTCCATGTCACGCACCCCACGTGTTTGCGGGGAGACGGAATATATGAAAAACAATTATCAAAGCTTCGTAACACGGATCGTGTCTAAACCATTACTAGCAAACTACGAAAGGTTTAACTACTCTGATTCGAAGATATACCTCACATTACTTGTCCTTCGGGTCTTCATCGCTGTCCTCTACACCTCGTAGGCTCTATGAAACATGGACACCTCAACGGCCTCCTCGAGTCAAAGACGATCCACCCGAGAGTCTATAGTCCGAGCTCCTATCTCGAATCTGAGATAACTACGGCTTCTAGATTGCCAATCTAGAAGTCCTAGAGGGTGTAGAGTAATTAGATGGATTACTTAGTCACTTAAACCCTAGAATTCTCAACTCATGAGAGCTTTTAGGGTTTTGAGGAAGAAGATGAAGACTTGAGGAGAGAGAAAGCTTTTGTGATAATGAAATGAATAATGCCTCATGATAGAATAATATCAAGCATACAAATACCTCCTGATAAATATCTAGAAATATCTTGTAAGCTTCATTTAATCCTAATGGTGAATCACCTCATGAGTCATTAAGCATTTAATGAAAACCTACACCTCATCTCTCCACCTCATTTGTGCTTAATCCAAAAGAAATAAATACAAATGAGTCATCTTCTTCTAGAAGCTTCCCGACAAATTACGAGACTGCCCCTCCGATCCGTATTTTCGAAAAACACGGATAATCTTTGACTGAATAAATCCATCTGTATAATACTAGAATCTGGCTTAAACCAAAGCCCGCTAGTATTATCTGCCCGATCATAATACGTGCACAAGTGTACGTAAGTGATCGTAGCCCTGCCGTAAAACCATACGGCCTCTACACCTTTTTCCCGGTGCAGAGAAACTCTCTGTGTGGGACTCTAAAGACTCGACACTACGCTGGCAGTGGGTTTAAGCACAGGCCGCAAGCGGTACTAGCTGTACGTAACGGTCCCCAGGTAAATGTCGATAAGAAGGACGATGAGGAAACCCATCCGAACTCCAACTGAGTCTGATCTGACAATCTCCGTACAGTCTGGTCTGTTCGTCTAGGACTATCGCATATCGGGCCTAGGGGGCGGTAAACATCAGACCCCTAATAGCGGTATAAGTCGTGTCGGAGTGAAGCCCATTACACCTTGAGAAACTACTGAAAGCCTACCAGTAAATCTCGTTTGGTCTGGCCAGGGACTTTGCATAATGGCTCTCTATACACAGCACGATATCAACCCCCAATACCGGGAGAGACGAATCCTGTCTAACCGCCACTGCCTCTAAGTGCTTCGGGACTGCACCCAACTACTACCTGTTTGAACTACTCCTTTGAGCCATGGTAGGGTAGTAATCTAAGTACAGTGGGAATACACCGAAGGCGAAGTAGCAGTGTCAAGTCGACGGACTAAGCTGTACTCATGTCACCTAGGAACTGCTATCTGACGATGGGTATAAAACCAACCTGCAGTTCCCGGCGAGTCCTGTCCGGTGTACCCGTAACCTAACGAGCACCTGCATACTATCTCCAGTACGACGTACTGATGGCTGTGGGACAGACCATCTCCCTATGCTGGGATGAGAAACGTATACACCAGTCTACTCCGAAGTATCGATGCCCTGTCTCGATAATCCTACGACCAGGGACCTGTATAAGATGATGCTTATAGACTACCCAACCATCACAACGCTGGTAATCAAAAAAAGATCCTAAGGGCTTTACTAATATGTATAAGTGATACGTTAAAAGAAACATATCCACATATTAAAGTAGACACAAACCAAGTAGCATACTACCATTTTTAGCAAGACTGTCAATACAACTGTGAATATCCCAAGCTTCCATTAAGTAATATACAAACTAGTATGATACAGTAATGGCCTCTAGGGCATAAACACTAACAATCTGTAACGACCCGAAATAGCCCGTGACTGGCACTTGAATCATATGAAGTCTATAGGACCCCATCTAACCCAGGTAAGCCAAAAAGCCCAGAAATCTAAAACCATTTTTAAGTAATAAATAAGGAAATAGTTTTAAGAAGTGAAGAAAACAAGTTTTTAAAATAAGAGTTGTAAAATAGGTAAGCCGAATATGCATTTTTAAATCCTCCATATCTTTTCTAAAAATTTCGGCAGAGTTCCCTTTGAAAATACTGGCCCCGAACGGGGTACAGCATGAATAATATATATATGCACAATAAAAGGCATCCCCAAGCGGGTGCTAGCTCTTCGTCAATCGACGGTCACAACCACGCAAGCAATATAATATACAACGCCAAAGGGCGAGGATCAAAGCTCAAAAGAAACTCAAAATCAATATGAAAACCATAATACTACAACGCGCGACTCTAAGGTCGAAATAATACATAACTGGTTTTCTAAGTCTGAGCAATATACAAGTTTTGGTTGATGGAATTTCTAGATACAACTGAATAATACATATACAATGGTGGTTCGGATGCAAAAGAATCAACCCACCAATGCAATCCCCCAAAAAAGAAGCAGTGTGCCAGAAAAGCCGCAATGGAACCTGTACGGCAAAACCTGCAAGAACTGTGGCACAACGGGGGTGAGTTGCCAACTCGTGAATAGAAAACATCGCAGAGTAGAAATCGTATGCATGACATAATCCTAGGTCAATACGATCAGTAATATAAATATCCTCAATATGAATAAGTCTGAAGCATGAAAAGGTGGCAATATAACATCTATACATGAGTGTAGTGCCAAGTGCTCATGCCAGTGCCTCAGGTAATAACATATCGTAAATATGAGGTATGATCAATGTAATCAATGTCTGTATCTATGTGGATCTCGTCCACGTGTCACCCAATGACAATAAGCATCATGCATGTAAATATCATAAACATATGCATGGAAGTATGAGGATGTAAATCAACATGTGTCGCTCGCGACATATCAAAATCATGGAACCTGAGTGTCAAGCATCGACACACGAAAATATCATGAAACATGTGCCTAGCATCGGCACGTAAATCCTCATATATCGGGCCCCGTCAGTGCGGATCGGCCCACATCATCTCTCGACTCCGGTCGGTAGCCTCCGGATATCCGCCGGGCCCAAATACTATCACAGGTAGGTACTCGCCACCCTGCCAGGCTCATCGTCTACTCCACGAAAAACATTTCTCGCCCCGGGAAACTATACCGGGTCTACCATGAACCCGCAAACGGATCATCCAACTCCTCGAATCGGGTTTGAAGCACACGTCTCAGAACCGAGAAAACGCATGGTGGACGCACTGAAATATCATATCAAGGGTAACCGGGTTTTTAAAACAATTACATACTCTCTTTTGAAATATCCACGGTTCCCAAATCCAGAAATATCATGGAAACAACATATCTCAATGCGTATAATCAAAAGCATGATGTATGCGACATGTAAAAGAAATGTAAGCATATCAGTATATCATGCATTATGGAATAGTAATATGCATATTTTGAGGGAAACCGCTCTTTTAAAATGATTCAGTTTTAAAGAGTATCTTGCGGTTCCCAAATCTCTAAATCCAGCGAGAATCATCTATGTAAGTGCGAATATGTATGTATGCACATATGGGTGTACATTAGATATATACACAAGTATGCCATGCAAGGGATCATATCCTGAATGCAACAGTACTACAGTGTAGTGACATGGCAATTATCGATGATGAAGTGTGTGAGCCGGCAAGCAGGTGTACGTGGAACATATGCATCATCGATAATGGTGCTGGTGTCCTAACAGCATGAGTTTAATATAGCAATAAACATTTGCACATGCAATACGATGCCAATAACCAGAATATGCAGGAATCGACTAATAAATGCAACAGTGACGCATCTGCATCAATATAAAAGGTCATACAGTTTGCCTTTTGAAATAAGACGAATCGGGGTTTTTAGTAAATTAAGGGCTACGGTGTTTTTTTATGAAAAGATGCGTCTTTTGAAAATGTCCGTAGTATCCCTATGCCTATCTTTGAAATACTCCCGATTCGTCAGTTTTGAAATAGGTATGATATCGGCCTAGCCTAACCTCTACAAGGAAAACTACAGCTCTAACTAACAAGTCAATCGGGAGGGGTATGGAAACCACCTAAATCTGAGTCGATACATATATATACATATATATATAAATAATAGTCGGTGATCCCGCCTCAAAGGTACCGCCTACGATACAATATCATATGACATCCTCGAGTCATGAGTGCGGATCTATCATCAATATAAAGCTCGTACGGTAAATCATCGTACAGCATCCCAAAAGCAGGGTACGGGTCAATATCACATTCCTCTCATCAAATATCAGGTATCATTATCATCATATCAGATGATCTGGGGTACTGATCTAAGTCTAGTATAAATCGATACCGTCTATATAAATATAAATGCGTGTGTGGAACACACGTCCAAAGGCCCGCTAAAATCACATGTCGTATCCCAAATACGAATCACAATATATCACCGATCTCATGGCACTATGCCCCATCTCATCGACTCATCTCCAAATATCATCCAAAATCCTCATCATCTAGGTATAACTATAACAAATAAGCATGTGTGTGCGTGTGGGTGTAAACCTATTCTAGGGTTCGCATCTAGGAAACTATACTAGTTTACATCTAAGCCCTATTCTATCCACAGTACACCTAATCTCATCTCAATTATCCATATCGCACCTAATACTATCAAACACATATATAATATAAATATAGTATACTAAATCTCGAACTGCGGGGGTGCTATACGCCATCCACCCGACTTCCCCCGTAGATATAATCTACTCACCTTGTATCCTGCATGTCGATGTCGCCTTCGTCTTCTTCATCGTATTGAATCCACTTGATGGTACCTACATAGATAACATAATCGAAACGGGTATTAAAATCACATCGGGAATACCCAAAACGATACGCTAAGGCCTATAGGTTAGAACCTATAGACTCCGCTTTCAAAACCATCAAACAACCCTCGATCTCGTCGTACAATCGTCAAGTGATCGAGGTAAAACCCAAATACGAGAATCCGGAACTTAAAATACGGAAACACGAATCCAAACATCAACTATAGAAAAGGGTCCCATATTTCACCCTAGGTCAAATTGGGCAATTTTGCATATGCTAGGGGTCTAATTTATAGATGTAGGAGCTACAGAACCAAAACGAACCAAAATAGTGGGACCCAGGCCGCAAATTACGGCCAAACAGATTAAATCTGCGGCCAGAAAGAAGAGATAGGGGCTGGGGTTTTGGGTGATGGTTCCTACGTGCCTGCATGTATCACTATCCTTGCAAAAATATTTTCAGGTGACCCGGGTGTTAGCAGATTTCCAAATACAATCACAGAATCCAAAATTCTTCCGATATCGGGTTTCTAAATCCATATTCCGGGTCCTAGTCTCATGTTTAGTCCTATGTGACATCACAACAGGGGTTGTAGTCCCTAATTACACCTCAATTCACATTTGTAATCAATTCATACCCTAAACCCTAACTAGGTTTTTCCTAAGTCCATAAAATCACACAATATCGGTTCAAATCTAACATGGGGGTATAAATAAAGGAAACACTAAGCTAATGGTTCAGAAAATACCTCATTTGGCAACTCAAGAAAATTCTTGAGTTGCCCCAAGTAGTCAAAACCTTTCCTTTCTTGGTCCAATGTGTTGCTTGTGAGCTTGTGCATCATTTTAATGAAGTGGGGATGATGTTTTGATGAAGGAATGAGGGTGTTTGTGAGGGTGTGTAGGAAGAGGGAGAGAGGGCAGTAGCTTGAGAGGGAGAGGAGAAGAGAAATGAAGGAGATGATGAAGGGAGACCAAGTCAAGAGACCCCTCACCTCACTCTCTCTCATGCCCATACCCATATATTTTATTCATTTCCATTTTCTTTTCTTTTCTTTTCTCGTCTCTAATAATCCAACAACCATGAAATAAAACTTGTATGAAAGCCATAAGAATATGCAACAAGTGAAAAAAAAGATATGGTGCATGTTTTGCACAAATATGCTAAAAATCCGATTAGCGATTTTTTAATCGCGATTAGCACTAAATTAGCATATAATTAATCATAAAAACTTAAAAATGGCATACTTCGCATAAAACACCCTCTCCTAGTAATTTCTATAATTTTCCAAATTTTTTCCCAAATTATCGGTATTTAATTATACCGAAATATTAAAATATTCATTAAAAATAATATTAAATTATAAAAATTCCCAAAAATAATATTTTATTTTTTTTGAAATGTTACAATCTTTCCCCTTTAAAGAAATTCGGTCCCTGAATTTAAATTTAAATCCCTCAAATACCAAAACATTTCAGTGAAAGTCCAAATCGTCGGGGCTCTGAAATCATCAATACATAAAACGCATCATAGCGCAATGCACGCGCATGAGTATTGAGTAGATAACTCAAAATCAAAACTCCATCAGGCATCCCGCAATCATCGGAGTCATGGTAAAGACACAAATGTCAAATCCAAAATAAAACCAATATGATATAAATTAGAACTATACATGTAAATAGCTGAAGTAAATGCATGCCAAGCCTTTTTAAGTCGCTGTGCGATGCGCATAACACTGCACAGTGGCGGACGTCTATTATAGTAAAATAACCATATACGTATATATCCTTTGTTTAATATGTACGTTCCGCTGTTTTGAAAACAATTTAGAAGGGTTTCCTTGTTTTAAACGTTTCGTGTCATATCATACACGTAGGTAAATACGGAGACCATAGCTCTCTTTTTGGAAATCCTTTCGATAACTATCAATGCATGCAAAATATATCCAGGTACTGTCCTCTGACTAGTCCTGCTCAGTACGAAAACAAATAGCAAACGGCATAAAAAAGTACTGGTCCATAAGGAATAAATCCCAAAAATGTATATAAGAATACCCTGTGCGTCTGGTGCGCACGGAAATCAAAATCCATATATGTGCCATACATGTGCACAGAAACATCATCTAGGTGCATCTGACATGCACAAAGAATCCCGATTTAGTGCATCTGGTGTGCACCAAAATCGTATCTCAAAGGATGCGCTCAAAACGCGTGGAAATCCAAATCAAATGCATGCAGTGCAAGAAATCAACATCAATATCAGAATCAAAATCGACGGTATACCATACGGCTCAATCAAAGTCAGGTATACCACGGTATATAAACTCACAACCATGTGCATCAGCGTGCACAAATCAAATCAAACACTAAAAGTGCCAAAGACATAAGTCAAATCTCATGCATATCATAGGCATGAAATCAAAATCAACATATTGAATGACATCAAATCGAAGTCAGGTGCAACCGTAGTGCACAAAATATAAATCCGATGCAACAAGGCATGAAATATAAATCTGGTGCGATAAAAGCACGAAGTATAAAACCGGTGCGACAAATATGAATACTCAGTAGGTGCAACCATGGTGCACGAAATCAAATATCATGAAACTCAGTCATCAAGACTAAATCATGCGAATAGATCGCCCAAAATACCGAAATCCAAGGTGCGGATTCGTGATAATCTAATCACCAAATCACAAATCATAAATACTGTCACTGATATTTCCTCCTTCGAAGTCGAGAAGGTGTCGGTGCATCCAATGCTAGCAGCGCAAGATATCTACTTGCCTCTTGCTCACGGTCTGGCGTCCTCTGTCTCTGGGTCCTTATCTCCTCTGCGGATCAACAATCTCGCAATCCTTCGGCTCATCGGCCCTATCAGGTGTGTTAAAGGGGACGATTCCGTCCTGGTACGTCCCTGGTCATCTGCGTCCTCCGCACAGCATTTCCCAGAAAACTGGTCGCATCCCAACGCCCCTGTAGACATATCCGACCTTTAACCTTAACGGGAAGTAACAACAGCTCGTCAGCATCTCGCACGAACCTCTTAGCCCACTTGTCTACATCATCATATACTCCGACGTCACGTCTCTATCTGCGCACTGCAATTTTTCTCGGCTACGGTCCATCCGAAGTCTCTCACACGGACTCGAAATCACCAACTCGGTATCTTCACCAACTCGGTATCTTCACCACTCTGTAGAAGATATCTGGCCGAACACGTTCTCGAGATCTCGGCCCAACCTGTGGAGGTATACTCCACATACAACGCCTCTGCATGCGTATCGCATCTCTGATGTCAGCGGAGTGGAACGTCATCTCGTCGAAATCTCGTGCGAACTCTTTACTCCACTTTGTTCCAATGTCGACTGATTCGGACTCGTCTTCTCGTGGCTGCATGGACTGCACTCCAATGGCTATACTCATATCTGAAGTCTCCCAAGCAGTGTATCCCATCACATGATATCCGAAAGATGTCGAACCTTTTGATCGATTCGTCAAAACCTTATAATCCCCCAACAGATCAACATCTTGAGTACAGTTTAATAGTATCGAGTACATACCTCAGCAGCAGTGGTCCAGCCGTAGAAGGGCAAACCCAAGCCTCACTAATGGCGCCGCGGAACTGCCGCAAACCCTAAGGTTCAAAGGCTTTCACACGGTCATTATGTCGAGTTAGGGTTTCATTCTTCTAGAGGGTCCATAGAATCGCTTGAATGTCTTTCTAAATACTTTAAACTTGGAAAATGGGCTCCCGACATTCAATCGTCTCCAACGACTCTCAACGATCTACGTGAAGTCGTCTCTAACTGGAATCAATCTATCTGATGACTTCGCATCGGGGTAAGCGAACGAACCACATGTCCTAGTCATTCATCCTTGGTGACTACTGACCTTCCATCATATTTCGAAGTATATACTCATGCTGCAGTAGCTCCAACATCTGGGCGACATCTCGTCATTTGCAGCAACCACTGGCTCATTCGTCTGTATGCTGAGCAACGCCTCAATCATCCTGAATAAGCGGTATATCAATGGTCATCACATTCTTGCTGGCCTCTATCAGTAGCCTGATCCTCTGATGCTGATCAGCACGTCCGAGAAATCTCGTAAAAGCGATCCGTCAATCGCTCATGGCGCGTAAACACAATAAAACGATGCCTCTATACGCGATCGTACGCCTCTGGAATCACGCCCTGGTTAGTCCTCGTCCGTGACGAGCTCATGCTGACGCAACTCTAGCCTTAGCTCTCTCTGCCCGTGTAATCGTGGCAGCAAAATCGTAACCAGTATCGATGAGGATAGATCATAGGAATGAATATAATACTGTGCAAAGAAATGTACATCCTAAGGCTTCTTAAGTGGAGTAGCGTATCGTAAATATGCCGCGGAACATACGTACGGTACGTCACTCTACTCAAGCTACCTACTCCATCAACCAAGGGTCATCCTACGCGATGAAAGTTCGGGTATAATACCCCCTTGACTAAGTCTAAGTTCCGTAAGGTCAAGCCTAAGTTCCGTATATATATAGACGCTCTAGGTTCTACATAGTCAAATTTAGACTCAAACCTAGGTTAACTTAGCGCTCTGATACCAACTTTGTCACGACCCGAAATAGCCCGTGACTGGCACTTGAATCATATAAAGTCTATAGGACCCCATCTAACCCAAGTAAGCCAAAAAGCCCAGAAATCTAAAACCATTTTTAAGTAATAAATAAGAAAATAGTTTTAAGAAGTGAAGAAAACAAGTTTTTAAAACAAGAGTTGTAAAATAGGTAAGCCGAATATGCATTTTTAAATCCTCCATATCTTTTCTAAAAATTTCGGCAGAGTTCCTTTTGAAAATACTGGCCCCGAATGGGATACAACATGAATAATATATATATGCACAATAAAAGGCATCCCCAAGCGGGAGCTAGCTCTTCGTCAATCGACGGTCACAACCACGCAAGCAATATAATATACAACGCCAAAGGGCGAGGATCAAAACTAAAAAGAAAATCAAAATCAATATGAAAACCATAATACTACAATGCGCAACTCTAAGGTCGAAATAATACATAGCTGGTTTTCTATGTCTGAACAATATACAAGTTTTGGTTGATGGAATTTCTAGATACAACTGAATAATACATATAGAATGGTGGTTCAGATGCAAAAGAACCCACCCACCAATGCAATCCCCCAGAAAAGAAGCAGTGTGCCAGTAAAGCCGCAATGGAACCTGTATGGCAAAACCTGCAAGAACTGTGGCACAACGGGGGTGAGTTGCCAACTCGTGAATAGAAAACATCGCAGAGTAGAAATCGTATGCATGACATAATCCTAGGTCAATACGATCAGTAATATAAATATCCTCAATATGAATAAGTCTGAAGCATGAAAAGGTGGCAATATAACATCTATACATGAGTGCAGTGCCAAGTGCTCGTGCCAGTGCCTCAGGTAATAACATATCGTAAATATGAGGTATGATCAATGTAATCAATGTCTGTATGTATGTGGATCTCGTCCACGTGTCACCCAATGACAATAAGCATCATGAAAATATCATAAACATATGCATGGAAGTATGAGGATGTAAATCAACATGTGTCGCTCGCGACATATCAAAATCATGGAACCTGAGTGTCAAGCATCGACACTCGAAAACATCATGAAACCTGTGCCTAGCATCGGCACGTAAATCCTCATATATCGGGCCCCGTCAGTGCGGATCGGCCCACATCATCTCTCGACTCCGGTTGGTATCCTCCGGATATCCGCCGGGCCTAAATACTATCACCGGTAGGTACTCGCCACCCTGCCAGGCTCATCGTCTGCTCCACGAAAAACATTTCTCGCCCCGGGGAACCATACCGGGTCTACCATGAACCCGCAAACAGATCATCCAACTCCTCAAATCAGGTTTCAAGCACACGTCTCAGAACAGAGAAAACGCATGGTGGACGCACTGAAATATCATATCAAGGGTAACCGGGTTTTTAAAACAATTGCATACTCTCTTTTGAAATATCCACGGTTCCCAAATCCAGAAATATCATGGAAACAACATATCTCAATGCGTATAATCAAAAGCATGATGAATGCGACATGTAAAAGAAATGTAAGTATATCAGTATATCATGCATTATGGAATAGTAATATGCATATTTTGAGGGAAACCGCTCTTTTAAAATGAATCAGTTTTAAAGAGTATCTTGCGGTTTCCAAATCTCCAAATCCAGCGAGAATCATCTATGTAAGTGCGAATATGTATGTATGCACGTATGGGTGTACATTAGATATGTACACAAGTATGCCATGCAAGGAATCATATCCTGAATGCAACAGTACTACAGTGTAGTGACATGGCAATTATCGATGATGAAGTGTGTGAGCCGGCAAGCAGGTGTACGTGGAACATATGCATCATCGATAATGGTGCTGGTGTCCTAACAGCATGAGTTTAATATAGCAATAAACATTTGCACATGCAATACGATGCGAATAACCAGAATATGCAGGAATCGACTAATAAATGCAACAGTGACGCATCTGCATCAATATAAAAGGCCATACAGTTTGCCTTTTGAAATAAGACGAATCGGGGTTTTTAGTAAATTAAGGGCTACGGTGTTTTTATAAGAAAAGATGCATCTTTTGAAAATGTCCGTAGTATCCCTATGCCTATCTTTGAAATACTCCCGATTCGTCATTTCTGAAATAGGTATGACATTGTTGGGTTTACCTAGCACCCTATGAAGAGTTTGGAAGCATCACATGTCACAAAGATTGGATTTTTATGGTGCTAAGTAAGCATACAAAGGATCTATCCTAGAAAATTAGGGTTTCTAAAAATTTAAAGGCAACAAAGACTAGGGTTTCGAGAGTACAACCTTTGTAGCTCCCTACGCTAGACTCCTTGGCCACTTGAGGGTTGGAGGAAGGTTCTCTTGAGGTCTTCAAGTGTCCACGATGATCCACCCGAAGCTCCTTTGTCCAAGCTATCGACTTCACTTTTCCAAGAGAATGAAATGAAGCTAACACTCTAAACAAGTGGGCTAGACTTGTGTAGAATGATGTTGTAGTTCTAATTCTCACTTCAAGATCCTATCTTGTTAAGTATTTTGTTCACTACAAAAGTCTAGAGAGCATTGGAGCAAGCTTGATGAAGATGATGGCTTTTCTTAAGAAGAAGAGAAAAGATTAACTCATCAAAGAAAAATAGAAAATATATGTATATATATTTTCCTCTTCTCATCTCCAACCATGGTTAAATGATAAAGATATTATTTAATTTGAGCTTAAAACATAGAAGGAAAGTTTAATCCATGGTTAAGGGTAGGTGACCACGGTTAGGTCAAAGAAGGATGTAGAAACTAGCCATGAATTATCCTTTCCTTTTCCATTTTGTTTTTAACACAAATATAAACAATAATCCATATAAATAACCAAGGTGTGAGTCTTATATTGCCACCATTTTATATGTATAAGCAACCATGAAGGATGATGCATGTATGTATGTGTGTATGCACATCCATGTGTGCATGAATCTAAAAAGAAAGAAAGCATACATGCATGCATACATCCATCATGTACAAGAAAAGATTTCAAATGAGAAAAATAATGGTTAAATGATAAATCAACACTTGATTTATCAATCCGGCCATATCACATACGACCCCACCAAAAGCAAGCCGCCCGATCAATATAAGGTATCCTATACGCGCATTTTAACCGGGTCCATGCGCATATCGCATACGCGCACCACAACGTTTCGCCTGGACTAGGTAACTCCTTTGTGGGACTCTAAGACTCGTCAATACGCCGGCAGTGGGTGATGATCATATCAAGCACCCCCAAGCCGCAAGCGGTCAGCTAAACGTAATGGCCACCCGGGTATTGAGCGATCAGAAGAAAACAGGCGAACCTGCTACAACTCCCGTCGAGCCAACCGGCAACACTACCGTACAGTCCGGTCACCTCGTCTGATATGTCGCATATCAAGTCTTGGGGTGGTAAACGTTAGACCCCAATAACCGATAAGTCGTGCCGATGTGAGGCTCATAACGGGTCGAGAAACTACTGGTAACACTTACCAGTAAATCTCTAATCAGCCCTGGCCAAGGACTTCCCTGTTACGGCCAATCGAGCACAGTGCAACATCAACCCCCAATACTGGGAGAGACGAAACCCCTCCTATCGCTCATTGCCTCCATGTGACTCGGGACTGTACCCAAAAACCACCGTTTTGCATGCCCTCATGGATGTGGTAAGGTGGAAATCAAAGCACAGTGGGAATCACACAAGACTCTATGACAATCTCGGGTCTACAGACTAACCTGCACAAGTGTCACCTGAGAACTGCCATCTGACGTGAGGTATAATACCATCTGAGAGTTCTCGGTGAGTCCGTCCAGTGTACCCAGCCTCCACTGAGCACCCGTATACCATCTCTGATGTCAAACACCAATGGATATGGGATCATCCATCGCCCATCTCATGGGTCGAGAAGCGTATACGCTAGTCTACACTGGCATATTGATGCCCCGTCTCGATACACCCACGACTAGGGACCTTGAAGGATGTACTTATGGACTACCATGTCCCCACTAGTATGATCCGCATCATAGTCCAGGTAGTCAAGCACACATCCTAAGGGCTTTACCAACATGTAACTCTAAGACAGTATAAAGAGACAAGTATACATATTAAGATAAAGAGCAACCAGATAGCATACTATCATATCGAGCAAGAAAGTCATCTTTATATATGTCCAAGCATCCAATATAATATACATCATCTGTACAATACTGGCCACTAGGGCATACATACAACTAACAGATATCGGCCTAGCCTAACCTCTACTAGCAAAACTACAGCTCTAACTAACAAGTCAATCGGGAGGGGTATGGAAACCACCTAAATCAGAGTCGATACATATATATACATATATATATATATATATAATAGTCGGTGATCCCGCCTCAAAGGTACCGCCTATGATACAATATCATATGACATTCTTGAGTCATGAGTGCGGATCTATCATCAATATAAAGCTCGTACGGTAAATCATCGTACAGCATCCCAAAAGCTGGGTACGGGTCAATATCGCATTCCTCTCATCAAATATCAGGTATCATTATCATCATATCACATGATCTGGGGTACTGATCTAAGTCTAGTACAAATCGATACCGTCTATATAAATATAAATGTGTGTGTGGAACACACGTCCAAAGGCCCGCTAAAATCACATGTCGTATCCCAAATACGAATCACAATATATCACCGGTCTCATGGCACTATGCCCCATCTCATCGACTCATCTCCAAATATCATCCACAATCCTCATCATCTAGGTATAAATATAACAAATAAGCATGTGTGTGCGCGTGGGTGTAAACCTATTCTATGGTTCGCATCTAGGAAACTATACTAGTTTACATCTAAGCCCTATTCTATCCATAGTACACCTAATCTCATCTCAATTATCCATATCGCACCTAATACTATCAAACACATATATAATATAAATATAGTATACTAAATCTCGAACTGCGGGGGTGCTATACGCCATCCACCCGATTTCCCCCGTAGATATAATCTACTCACCTTGTATACTGAGTGTCGATGTCGATGTCGCCTTCGTCTTCTTCATCGTATGGAATCCACATGATGGTACCTACATAGATAACATAATCGAAACGCGTATTAAAATCACATCGGGGATACCCAAAACGACACGCTAAGGTCTATAGGTTAGAACCTATAGACTCCGCTTTCAAAACCATCAAACAACCCTCGATCTCGTCGTACAAACGTCAAGTGATCGAGGTAAAACCCAAATACGAGAATCCAGAATTTAAAATACGAAATATGGAAACACGAATCCAAAACAGCAACTATAGAAAAGGGTCCCATATTTCACCCTAGGTCAAATTGGACAATTTTGCATATGCCAGGGGTCTAATTTATAGATGTAGGAGCTACATAACCAAAACGAACCAAAATGGTGGGACCCAGGCCGCAAATTACGGCCAAACAGATTAAATCTGCGGCCAGAAAGAGGAGATAGGGGCTGGGGTTTTGGGTGATGGTTCCTAGGTGCCTGCATGTATCACTATCCTTGCAAAAATATTTTCAGGTGACCCGGGTGTTAGCAGATTTCCAAATACAATCACAGAATCCAAAATTCTTCCGATATCGGGTTTCTAAATCCGTATTCCGGGTCCTAGTCTCAGGTTTAGTCCCATGTAACATCACAACAGGGGTTGTAGTCCCTAATTACACCTCAATTCACCTTTGTAATCAATTCATACCCTAAACCCTAACTAGGTTTTTCCTAAGTCCACAAAATCACACAATATCGGTTCAAATCTAACATGGGGTATAAGTAAAGGAAACACTAAGCTAATGGTTCAGAAAATATCTCATTTGTCAACTCAAGAAAATTCTTGAATTGCCCCAAGTAGTCAAAACCTTTCCTTTCTTGGTCCAATGTGTTGCTTGTGAGCTTGTGCATCATTTTAATGAAGTGGGGATGACGTTTTGATGAAGGAATGAGTGTGTTTGTGAGGGTGTATAGGAGGAGGGAGAGTGGGCAGCAGCTTGAGAGTGAGAGGAGAAGAGAAATGAAGGAGATGATGAAGGGAGACAAAGTCAAGAGACCCCTCACCTCACTCTCTCTCATGCCCATACCCATATATTTTATTCCTTTCCATTTTCTTTTCTTTTCTTTTCTCCTCTCTAATAATCCAACAACCATGAAATAAAACATGTATGAAAGCCATAAGAATATGCAACAAGTGAAAAAAAAGATATGGTGCATGTTTTGCACAAATATGCTAAAAATCCGATTAGCGATTTTTTAATCGCGATTAGCACTAAATTAGCATATAATTGATCATAAAAACTTTAAAATGGCATAATTCGCATAAAACACCCTCTCCTAGTAATTTCTATAATTTCCGAAATTTTTTCCTAAATTATCGGTATTTAATTATACCGAAATATTAAAATATTCATTAAAAATAATATTAAATTGTAAAAATTCCCAAAAATAATAATTTTTATTTTTAAATGTTACACAATCTCCCACTTGCACTAGGGTCATGTACTGGCATATCGCAGACCTATCATCTCGAATAGACTCTCGAACTGCGTCTGAGGAATGGCCTTTGTGAATGGATCAATAGTGTTATTCTCCGTATCTACTCTCTTTACCTCGATCTCCCAGCGATCTTCGATCTCTCTGATCTGGTGATACCGCCTTAAGATGTGTCTGGACTTCTGATGGGACCTGGGTTCCTTCGCTAAAGCTATAGCGCCGTTGTTGTCGCAATACAGAGGTATTGGATCAACACTGGTAGGAACGACCTGAAGTTCTGTGAGGAACTTCTTCATCCAGACAGCTTCTTTTGCGGCATCGTAAGCAGCTATGTACTCCGCTTCCATCGTTGAGTCAGCAACGGTGTCCTGCTTGGAACTCTTCCAACAGATCGCCCCTCCATTGAGGGTAAAGACATAACCCGACATGGACTTGGAGTCATCCTTGTCACTCTAGAAGCTGGAGTCGGCAAAGGCCTCAATCTGGAGGTCTTTTGCGCCATACACCAAGAACATCTCCTTAGTCCTCCTCAGGTAGTTAAGAATGTTCTTTACTGCTATCCAGTGTTTCTCCCCTGGGTTTGCCTGATACCGTCTTACAACGCTCAATGCGTATGCTACATCTGGTCTGGTACATAACATCGCATACATTATGAAGCCTACCGCAGAAGCGTAGGGTATAATCGACATGCGAGCCCTTTCTAAATCAGTCTTGGGAGACATCTCTTTGGAGAGGGTGATTCCGTGACAAGCCGGTAGGTTACCGTGCTTAGAATCTTCCATACTGAATCTTTTCAATATGGTGTCTATGTACCCGGACTGCGAAAGTCCCAACATCCTCTTTGATCTATCACGATAGATCTGGATCCCCAGAATGTAGGTGGCATCACCCAGGTCCTTCATGGAGAACTTTTGTGACAAGAATCCTTTTACTGACTGTAGCATAGGAATATCATTTCCTATTAGGATGATGTCATCCACGTACAAGACGAGGAATACTACAGCTCTCCCTACAATCTTACTGTATATGCATGGTTCATCTGGATTCTTGATAAAGTCGAATTCTTTGACAGTATTATCATAACAGATGTTCCAACTCCGCGATGCCCGCTTTAGTCCATAAATGGACTTAAGTAACTTGCACACTTTACCGCTGCTCCCACTCCGAATGAATCCTTCTGGCTGATCCATATAGACGCATTCTTCCAAATTACCATTTAGAAAAGCCGTCTTTACGTCCATCTGCCAGATCTCATAATCGTGGAAGGCAGCAATGGCAAGAAGGACCCGAATGGATTTGAGCATAGCCACTGGAGAAAAGGTTTCGTCATAGTCCAAACCAGGTCTTTGACGAAAACCCTTTGCAACAAGTCTAGCCTTATAGGTTTCAACCTGTCCATCTACACCAATCTTCTTTCTGAACATCCATTTGCATCCTACGGGCTTTACCCTATCTGGAGCAATGTCCAAAGTCCATACTTTGTTCGTGTACATGGACTCCATTTCGGTTCGCATTGCATCCAGCCATTTTACCGAGTCGCCACTCTGAATGGCTTGCTGGAAGCTAGTAGGGTCATCATTATCAAAGATGCAATCTTCTCGATCCCCGTCTATGAGAAAACTGTAGTATCTCTCGGGCGGATGAGACTTCCTACTACTTCTGCGGATAGGCACTGGCATGTCCCTTTCTTCTGAACCTTCTTGTTCTACCAAACTTTCAGTAACAGCTTGTGGTTCTGGAATTTCTTCCAGTTTTATTGTGCTCCCACTCTTCTAATTTTCTAAAAATTCAGCTTCCAAGAAGTTGGCATGACGAGAAACAAAAACCTTTTGTTCCTCTGCGTAATAGAAACAATACCCCTTGGAGTTCTTTGTATATCCCACAAACTTACACTGTACTGAGCGTGCCTCGAGCTTGTCTGCATGCTGCTTTTTAACAAAAGCTGGACATCGCCATGTCTTCAGGTACTGAAGATAGGGTTTCTTCCCACTCCACATCTGATATGGTATGGTAAGCACAGTCTTGGTTGGAACCTTGTTCAAAAGATATGCAGCTAATTCTAGTACATAACCCTAGAAAGATCGCGGTAACTCTGCCTTACTCGTCATGGAACGAACCATATCCAATAGGGTTTGATTCCTCCTTTCCGATACACCGTTGTGTTGTGGTGTGTATGGAGGAGTAAGCTGAGAGAGGATTTCATTCTCTTTTAAGTAACCTAGGAACTCGGCACTTAAGTATTCACCACCTCGATCAGATCTCAGTGTCTTGATACTTTTGCCTGTTTGGTTTTCCACTTCATTCTTGTATTCCCGGAATTTCTCAAAGGCCTCGGATTTATGCTTCATCAAGAAGATATGTCCATACCGAGAGAAATCATCCGTAAAAGTAATGAAGTAGGAATAACCACCTCGCGCATGTGTAGACATTGGACCACACACATCGTTGTATATGAGTCCCAAGAGCTCGCTCGCTCTTACTCCGTGTCCAGTAAACGGAGTCTTTGTCATCTTTCCCATGAGACAAGATTCACAAGTAGCATAAGATTGATATTCGAACGGATTCAAATATCCTTCTCTATGTAACTTAGTCAATCGTATTTCATTGATCTGACCTAGTCTACAATGCCATAAGAAAGCCTGATTTATTTCCGGAGACTTTCTTTTAAGTGTGTTCTGTGTTAGTTATATGTATGCCCTAAAGGCCATTACTGTACATACGATGTATATTGTAGTGGATGCTTGGACATATATAGGGAGGACTTTCTTGCTCGATATGATAGTATGCTATCTGGTTACTCTTTATCTTAACATGTACTCTGATTGTCTCTATGTCATATGTTGATAAAGCCCTTAAGATGAGTACTTGACTACCAGGACTATGATGCGGATCATACTAGTGGGGACAGTGTAGTCGTCAAGTACATCCTTCTAATGTTCCTAGTCATAGGTGTATCGAGACAGGGCATCGATATACCAGAGTAGACTAGCGTATGCGCTTCTTGACCCATATGATGGGCGATGGATGATCCCATATACATCGGTGTTTGACATCAGAAAAGGTATACGGGTGCTCAGTGGAGACTGGGTACACTGGACGGACTCGCCGAGAACTCCTAGATGGTATTATACCTCACGTCAGATGGCAGTTTTCTGGTGTCACTGGTACAGGTTAGTCTGTAGACCCGAGACCGTCATAGAGTCTTGTATGATTCCCACTGTGCTTTGATTTCCATCATACCACGTCCAAGAAGGCGTGCAAAAAGGTGGCTTTTCGGTACAGTCCCGAATCACATGGAGGCAATGAGCGATAGGAGGAGATTCGTCTCTCCCAGTATAGGGAGTTGATGTTGCGCTGTGTTCGATTGGCTATAACTAGAAATCCCTGGCCAGGGTTGCTGAGATTTACTAGTAAGTGTTATCAGTAGTTTCTCGAATTGTTATAGACCTCATATCGACACGACTTATCAAGCTGCTGGGGTCTGACGTTTACCACCCCTAGGCGAGATATGCGACATATCAGACGAAGAGACCAGACTGTACGGGAGTGTTACTGGTTAGATTCGCAGGAGAAAGTACAGGCTTGCTTGTTTATCTTCTGATCGCTCAATACCTGGGTGGCTGTTACGTTTAGTTGACCGCTTGCAGCTTGTGGGTGTTTCATATGATCATCACCTACTGCCGGCGTATTGACGATTCTTTAGAGTCCTACACAGATGTTTCTTGGCTCAGGAAAAACGGAGTAGGAGCACATATATGATGTGCGGGATCGAGAATAATACGTGTATGTGATACCGTATTAGATTCTCGCGATATGAGATATCGGCCGGGTATATGTGATATAGCCGGGTCATCGGATCAAGTATTGATTCGATGAACTGATATAGATTATATTAGTCGGTTATTTGTGAAATAGCCGGATTATCGGATCAAGTGTTGATGCGATAATTTAATGTATAATTATATATTTGATATATTAAATTACATTAACTAATTTAAGCTCACTAAAGGATTCTTTTTCTCACTCGGGTAATACATTGATATATGCGATATGTGTTAATTGTATTATTTTATTTTGTTACAATAAATATTATATATATGATATATAATATTGTAACATGTTATAATTACTAATGCAACATGATTAGTGGAGATTAAACAAGGTTAGGGTTTTATTTGTTAGTTATATGTATGCCCTAGAGGCCATTACTATACATACGATGTATATTGTAGTGGATGCTAGGACATATATAGGGAGGATTTTCTTGCTCGACATGATAGTATGCTATCTGGTTGTACTTTATCTTAACATGTACTCAGATTGTCTCTATGTTACATGTTGATAAAGCCCTTAGGATATGTACTCGACCACTGGGACTATGATGAGATCATACTAGTGGGGCCACGGTAGTCGACGAGTACATCCTATAACTGTTCCTAGTCGAGGGTGTATCGAGACAGGGCATCGATACACCAGAGTAGACTAGCGTATACGCATCTTGACCCATATGATGGGCGATGGATGATCCCATATCCATCGGTGTTTGACATCAAGGATGGTGTACGGGTGCTCAGTGGAGACTGGGTACACTGGACGGACTCGCCGAGAACTCCCAGATGGTATTATACCTCACGTCAGATGGCAGTTCTCCGGTGACACTGGTACAGAGTAGTCTGTTGACCCGAGATCGTCATAGAGTCTTGTGTGATTCCCACAGTGCTTTGATTTCCATCATACCACGTCCAAGAGGGCATGCAAAAAGATGGCTTTTGGGTACAGTCCCGAATCACATGGAGGCAATGAGCGATAGGAGGGGATTCGTCTCTCCCGGTATAGGGAGTTGATGTTGTGCTGTGTTCGATTGGCTATAACCGGAAATCCCTGGCCAGGGTTGCTGAGATTTACTGGTAAGTGTTATCAGTAGTTTCTCGAACTGTTATAGACCTCATATCGACACGACTTATCAAGCTACTGGGGTCTGACGTTTACCACCCCTAGGCGAGATATGCAACATATCAGACGACGAGACCGGACTGTACGGGAGTGTTACTGTTTGGATTCACAGGAGAATGTACAGGCTTTCTTGTTGATCTTCTGAGCGCTCAATACCTGGGTAGCTGTTACGTTTAGTTGACCGCTTGCAGCTTATGGGTGTTTGATATGATCATCACCTACTGCCGGCGTATTGACGATTCTTTAGAGTCCTACATAGAGGTTTCTTGGCTCAGGCAAAACGGAGTAGGAGCACATATGCGATATGTGCGGGACCGAGGATAATGAGATATGTGATACCGTATTGTATTCTCGCGATATTTGATATCAACCGGGTCATCGGATCAAGTGTTGATTCGATGAATCGGTACGGATAAATATTAGTCGGTTATATGCGATATAGCCGGATTGTCGGATCAAGTGTTGATTCGATAATTTAGTGTATAATAATATATATGATATATTAAATTACATTAACTAATATTTGCTCACTAAAAGATTCTTTTTCTCACTCGGGTAATACATTGATATATATGCGATATATGTTAAATGTATTATTTTATTTTGTTACGATAAATATTATATATATGATATATAATATTGTAACATGATATGATAAATAATGCAACATGTTTTGTGGAGTTTAAACATGATTAGGGTTTGGATTAGGATTAAGTCTTCTAGTTGATTCTAGAAGCTTTTCATTTTGTCATGATAAAGATATTTGTGAGTGACTCATTCTTAACTCAACCCAAACTCTAACCCTTGGTTAATTCTCTACAATGGTTAAGTCAACCATGGTTGCATTATTCTTCATATTAATCCTTTCATTATTCATCACAAAATAAAATGGATCACTATTCTTCTTCTTCCTTGAGTTCTTCTTGAAAAGCTTTCTTGTTTTGATGTTTGTGATGAATAAATATGAGAAAAAGATAAATAAAGAGAGCAAAAATCCTACTTCATCATCCTCATCTTCCCTTGCCCTTTAGATGAGAGTGTTCACTCAATTTTAGTGAGTGTTAGCTTGTGTTAACGAAACTTCAAGGTAGATCATCTTAGTATCGAAGATCGGAAGCAAAGGTTGCATCTTTCTCTTCGTGGAACCTCTCGAGAGTCCGGAACCCGATGATCGCAGCGAAGGGACCACAACACGGAGCATATGAAGTGAAGGATCGGATCTACAAAGGTTGTAATCCCTCTCACTTAGTGTTAAAGTTGTTAACATGCTAGTTTTCGCCTAATCTCTAGTTTAAAGATCCGTATTCGGGTTGTTCGGCATGGCTAAATTTTTAATCGGGCATGGTTGATGCCTCGTAGACCCTTGTGCGCGTGCATAGCAACCCTACAGTTGTATCAGAGCCAAGCTAGAGCTTTAGACGATGTCTAGATGAAGTTTAAAGTCCGATCGAACCCGGAAAACCCGATATACCCTAGTTTCTAGAAATTTTTCAAAACTATGATTTTTTTCATATTAAAAATTCTTTAAAAAATCAGCAGGGAATTCTATGGACCTATGTGAAAAACGATCCACTGATACGCTTAAAGCGCCGCGGAACCGCGGCAGAACCATTCTTCCCGCGGCGGTTCCGCGACACAATAGTGCGCTTGATGGGTTATTTTTCCACAGTAATGTCCGTACGGTTGTACTGATTCTTCTAGGAATTTTTATTTTTCACTCAAGTGTTGAGTTTTCTGGGGTGTATTGGGGACTCGTTGTTTCGATCGGATATTTTAACTTTGTTCAGTTTGTCCGGATAATTTTTTAGAAACTTTTAAAAAGTTCGAACGGATATCAATAACTCACTTTTTCACCTGTCGGAAAATTTTTCAAAAGTTGGATTTTTTCTCGTGTTTAAGAACGTTCTAAGTCGTGCAAGTAACACGGTGGACCCTCTAGAAGACAACAAACCTTAACTCGATTATGTGACCGTCTTGAACTGCCTTTTGAACCTTAGGGTTTGGGGCAGTACAGCGTGCCACATGTGAGGCGTTGGCTTGACCCTTCTACGGCTGGACCATTGGTACTGTGGCATGTGATGGATGTTTTTAAACTGATTTCAAGTGTTGAGATATATTGGGGAAATCTTGGGTGTTTGATGATTCGATCAGAGAGTTTAACTTTGTCTTTTTATCTGGAATGTGATACAATATTTGGAATCCACAAAAAGTTATGAGATAACTAATTTGAATATTATAAATCTAGCAGTTCAGTCTCAGATGATCGGTTGCCATGGAATTTTGATGTGATCAAAAGTCCGTCGCAATCACGTAGCGTACGCGGATACTCGCCGTATAATCTTAATAGACAGCTACGCCCCATAGCCCCGACCAAGTGACTGTAGGAGAACCCCGTCGCCGAAAGCATCCGTTCGGGTGCTCACGGTAGCGGTGTTCCGCCTTGGTGCACTTCGTCGACGGTATCGGGGGTGCGGCCGTCTACTAAAGTTTGCGACGAGCATTCGATCAGTTTTTCGGGAATCTTGTTGAATTGCCCGACTTGATATTGAAAAGTGTTTTCGATAATGAGACTAAAATGCGGGGTTTATAATTGTTAGGCATGCGATGTCTAAGGAATTCATTTGGTTAGGCATGCGATGTCTAAAGAGATTACGGATTCCAACTGTTGTAGTTTTACACTTTCTTTTCTGTGACCGTAAGCGTAGTATGTGGTGTATCGCCGGCTTCGTTGCTATACATCAACGACAATCGGGATACGCATACTTGCTTACGTTGATGATATGAGATATTATGTGTTGCTGTGATATGTTATATTGGATCGTCGCGTTCTGAATAGCCGGGGGTTTTATGTGAGATGAGAGTTTTTTCTTCTTCATTCATGTAAAATTCAATTTTTATGTAATATTCTTTTATTGAGGCACTTCCAGGTTGCGGAAGATGTCACCGGTGTATATTATTTACTTTTCCGCATTAGGTAGACCCAAGGCGGGGAGCATAAGTAACAGGGTTCTAGGGTCCAGTGGGAGACCATCTCGAGGAGTCGAGACCGGGTCTCCTAACCCTAGAATTGGCAGTGTTACTTGCCGCTCTCGTAGGGGTCTAGGGATGTGGGTTTGGCTATTCATCGTGACTGTGGAATTCGTGTTTTATACAGGCTCGTATTGAAAATACGGACGTCCTAGTATATCTAATATTTCATATATGTTCTTCTGCTGCCATGTTCTGTGATGAGATCATATTACTGCCTGAGACGAATGTTTATATTTTATATATATGAGATATATGTTATATTGCAGATTTCGTTTCAAAAGAGATGCTTGTGAAGCAAAATAAAAAGGGACCTCATTAATGAGATTAATGAAATAAAAGAAACCTAAGATGTTGTAGAAACTTGTTTAAAAACTGGTAGCTCTAGTTCTTGCTTTGCATAGCGGTGTTCCTTGTAGAACATCCAGCACCTTATTAGATAAGGAAAGGACCGAGATCCCTTCACCGGGAGTGACTCCTTTAGCAATAACTGGCAGATGCTACAAACTCGGTTTGTCTTTTGATTGCTTCTATAGTTCTTGCTTTGCATAGTGATATTTGTGAAATATCCTGCACCTTATTCGATGAGGAAAGGGCCGACGATCCCTTCACCGGGAGTGACCCCTTTAGCAAAACTAGAAAAGCCTCAAAAACACTCCATTTAAAATCACTCGATTCTACAACGATATCAAGTTCATTACGCAAAAGGTTTTCTTAAAAACCTGTCGTAGCCCTCCGTCATTTCAGATAAGTACTAGTTAGTATTCGCGCTACGTTTGTTGACTATGTTAAGGCGTAGTGTGCGGTAGCTGATTAGTGCTTATCTGTATAAGCATATGATGCGATTGGATTCGGGTAGCCGTGCGACTTTGTTGACTATGTTAAGGGTCGTGCGGGTGGGTTTAATTCAATCGGGAAATGACGGGTTGAACTTGACTAGCACTTATGATTTGTTGACTATGTTAAGGTCATAGAGCTACTAGGGGTAAAATATTATTGGGAATTTCAAGTGTTGAAATTTGCAATGAGATTGCATACCTTCTATGAGATAGTTAGATCCCGATACCCGCTGCGAGTAAGAGTTACTCATGGGAGAGTTTTACACATTACAATTAGCCGATCAAGTAGGTGTCTAGAAAGGTGTTAACGGGGTTACGTCCCTGGGAAAACGAGGTTTACTTTAATTAGGTTCGTGCGAAAGCACGGGGGACCTCCCTCAAAGTACCGACACTGGCCTGGCTGAAAGATTGGTGAAATTGTAACGTGTGATTAATCCCGGCTAGTCTTTCCTTTTAGGGTTTGAAGGAAGATCTGATTAAAACAGTGGGAGACATCCTGATTAGATATATTATATAACCAATCTAATCTTGCAAGAGCATACGCTGAGTGTTTTCTTCTCTCTCTCTCCAGGTAGCGACCATATCACGCCTTAATCAAGATAATAAAACGGATATATTGACCGAACCCGCTTGTTATACTGAGCTGGGGAACGTTGGTCCCGCTCCAACTTATAATTGTTATAAGACAGAGCAGGAAATTGGAGAATAACAGATTTCCCGTGCCGCCCAAACGAAGAAAAGTGCATGTTGATGCATCATCTTCGGGTGCGTTCATTACAGAGAACTGTTTCTCAGTATCCTTTACGTCCTGGGTATGTGATACCGGATCAGGATCCCGCATATGTAATCTGTTACATGGGCTACAGATAGGTAGAGAACTGAGAACGGGTGATAAGTTTCATGAGATAGAAAACGGTGCAAGTGTTGCAGCCAAGTCTGTTGGTCACTGTCACCCTGTATTACCAGAATACATTGATTCTGAACAAATGTTATTAGATACCGAACCTGATATACAAAATCATATCAGTCTCTTTATTAGTAAAGAAGGATATAATTTTGTATTGTTGGATAATGTTTTGAACATTTCCTATATCAAGAGTTGATCGGTTCAGGCACGTTATCTAAAAGCATTGTCGTTCTAAATCAAACCACAGTTCTTAGTATATAGAACACACACAAGAGGAAGAGTTCAGAAATGAACGAATCCTTCTTGAGGTATTGTAGACTAGGTCATATCAATGCGACCCGACTGGCTGAAGTTACATTTAGATGCATATTTAAATTAGTTTGAATTTACATCTTGTGAAACTTGCCGGTCATGTCACAAAGATAAGATGACCACAGCTCTGTTTATTGGAAACAGAGAAAGAGTTAGTGAACTCTTGGAAATGATACATGATTATGTATGAAACTCCCCTGTCTACACATGCCAAGACCGGTTCTTTGTACTTCATTACATTCTCTGATAATCTCTCAAGATTCAGACATGTGTTCCTGTTGAAACATAAGTCCGAACCTTTTTGAGATATTCACAGAATATAAGTTAGAAGTAGAGACCAAATACGGGTATAAGTATTATGTCCTTTGATGAGATCAAGGAGGAGAATACTTGAGCACGGAATTCCTGGACTATTCTAAAGGAGAATGAGATTCTCTCTCGGCATTACTCCTCCGTATACACCACAGCACGTCGGTGTATCGGGGCGGAGCAATAGCACTCTATGTGATATGGTGTGCTCTTTGATGAGTACTACTGAGTTTCCTATTTCCTTTTGGGAGTTATGCACTTGAGAAGCTGCAAACATATTGAATAGGGTTCAAATCAAATCAGTTGCCTACCACTTCATATGTGATATGGAAAGGGAAGAGCCCATATCTTAAGTTTGTTAAGATTTGGGGTTGTCCGGACTATGTCTAAAAGAAAAATCCGGACAAGCTCGAGGCAAAGTCTGTTATGTAGAACTGGAATGGTTCCAGCTATACAAACTGTAGCTGATGATTTGGTAGAACCAAAGGATTCAATAGTTTCCAACGAACCTCAGCCTCTCCTCCGATCTAGTAGGGTTCCTCACCTACCTGAGAGATACTTCGGTTTCTCTATGACAGTGGGAGCGAGGATTGAATCATGGGATGATGACCCAACTAGTTTCGAGCTGGCCATCAGGAGTGGGACTCTGTAAGAATGGCTGGGTGCTTATCGATCTGAGATGGAATCCTTATACACCAACAAAGTATGGACTTTGGTTGCTTTAATCTGAAGGGTTAAATCCCCATCAGGAGAAAGTATATCTTGAGAAGATTACTTGGTGTACATGGAAAAGTTGAGACTTTCAAAGCTATGCTTAGGTCCATCCAGATCCTACTTGCAACGGCTACATACCATGACTACGATATCTGGTGGTTGGGTGTCATGACTGCTTTTCTAAGTGATGTTTTAGAAGAGAACGTCTATAAGTACACAGCCAGAGGGCTTCGTAGACAGTGGGAGCAGCGGAAACGTGTGCAAGATGTTTTATATGATAAAACAGGCATCGCGGAGTTGGAACATCTGTTTTGATGTGGTAGTCAAAGAGTTTGACTTCATCAAAATGGTAGATGAACCTTGTATATACAAAAAGGTAGTAGAGAGTATGGTGGTGATCCTCGTAGAGTACGTGGATGACATACTCTTGATAAGGAAGGAGTTTCCTATGCTACGATCAGTCAATCTCCGCTTATCACAAGGATTCTCCATATAGGATCAAAGTGATACCTCCTAAATCCTGGGTTTTTGGATCTATTAGATAGATCTAATTGGATGTTTGGATTCTTACTAGTTGTAGTGAGATGGTATCTATTGATCCTGGGGAGAATCACTGGAGAGGTTCCAGGGTGATAAGAACGACTGAATGTCAGTCGCAGGCATTGTCTACACCCTCAGTGGAGGGACGGTATGTTGGAAGAATTCCAAGCTAGATACCGTGACATACTAGACGATTAAAGGCAAGATACATCGTTACCAAGGATGTTGCCAAAGAGGCAGTCTGGATACATATAAGTTCATGAGATGAACTTCGTTCCTACCATTGTATGACAATGGAGTTATGGCTTTAGCCAAGGAACTTCCGTCCCATCAGAAATCCAGATATAATTCTTAGGCAGTATCACCTGATCATGGAGATGGTTGATCTCCAGGAAGATCGAGGTTAGGAGAGTAGACACAGAGGACAACAGCGCGGATCCACTCACAAAGGCCTTTTCCCCCAGTAGAGACTTTTATGGGATGGTTGAGTATGAGATACTTCAACCGCAGCTAATTGTTGGGTATGCGATACCATAACAGATGGCCCTAGTGCAAGTGGGAGATTGTTAGTTATATGTATGCCCTAGAGGCCATTACTGCACATACGATGTATATTGTAGTGGATGCTAGGACATATATAGGGAGGATTTTCTTGCTCGACATGATAGTATGCTATCTGGTTGTACTTTATCTTAACATGTACTCAGATTGTCTCTATGTTACATGTTGATAAAGCCCTTAGGATATGTACTCGACCACTGGGACTATGATGAGATCATACTAGTGAGGCCACGGTAGTCGAAGAGTACATCCTATAACTGTTCCTAGTCGAGGGTATATCGAGACAGGGCATCGATACACCAGAGTAGACTAGCGTATACGCATCTTGACCCATATGATGGGCGATGGATGATCCCATATCCATCGGTGTTTGACATCAAGGATGGTGTACGGGTGCTCAGTGGAGACTGGGTACACTCGACGGACTCGCCGAGAACTCCCAGATGGTATTATACCTCACGTCAGATGGCAGTTCTCCGGTGACACTGGTACAGAGTAGTCTGTTGACCCGAGATCGTCATAGAGTCTTGTGTGATTCCCACTGTGCTTTGATTTCCATCATACCACGTCCAAGAGGGCATGCAAAAAGGTGGCTTTTGGGTACAGTCCCGAATCACATGGAGGCAATGAGCGATAGGAAGGGATTCGTCTCTCCCGGTATAGGGAGTTGATGTTGTGCTGTGTTCGATTGGCTATAACCGGAAATCCCTGGCCAGGGTTGCTGAGATTTACTGGTAAGTGTTATCAGTAGTTTCTCGAACTGTTATAGACCTCATATCGACACGACTTATCAAGCTACTGGGGTCTGACGTTTACCACCCCTAGGCGAGATATGCAACATATCAGACGACGAGACCGGACTGTACAGGAGTGTTACTGTTTGGATTCACAGGAGAATGTACAGGCTTGCTTGTTGATCTTCTGAGCGCTTAATACCAGGGTAGCTGTTACGTTTAGCTGACCGCTTGCAGCTTGTGGGTGTTTGATATGATCATCACCTACTGCCGGCGTATTGACGATTCTTTAGAGTCCTACACAGAGGTTTCTTGGCTCAGGAAAAACGGAGTAGGAGCACATATGCGATATGTGCGGGACCGAGTATAATGCGATATGTGATACCGTATTATATTCTCGCGATATTTGATATCAACCGGGTCATCGGATCAAGTGTTGATTCGATGAATCGGTACGGATAAATATTAGTCGGTTATATGCGATATAGCCGGATTGTCGGATCAAGTGTTGATTCGATAATTTAGTGTATAATAATATATATGATATATTAAATTACATTAACTAATATTTGCTCACTAAAAGATTCTTTTTCTCACTCGGGTAATACATTGATATATATGCGATATATGTTAAATGTATTATTTTATTTTGTTACGATAAATATTATATATATGATATATAATATTGTGACATGATATGATAAATAATGCAACATGTTTTGTGGAGTTTAAACATGATTAGGGTTTGGATTAGGGTTAAGTCTTCTAGTTGATTCTAGAAGCTTTTCATTTTGTCATGATAAAGATATTTGTGAGTGACTCATTCTTAACTCAACCCAAACCCTAACCCTTGGTTAATTCTCTACAATGGTTAAGTCAACCATGGTTGCATTATTCTTCATATTAATCCTTTCATTATTCATCACAAAATAAAATGGATCACTATTCTTCTTCTTCCTTGAGTTCTTCTTGAAAAGCTTTCTTGTTTTGATGTTTGTGATGAATAAATATGAGAAAAAGATAAATAAAGAGAGCAAAAATCCTACTTCATCATCCTCATCTTCCCTTGACCTTTAGATGAGAGTGTTCACTCAATTTTAGTGAGTGTTAGCTTGTGTTAACGAAACTTCAAGGTAGATCATCTTAGTATCGAAGATCGGAAGCAAAGGTTGCATCTTTCTCTTCGTGGAACCTCTCGAGAGTCCGGAACCCGATGATCGCAGCGAAGGGACCACAACACGGAGCATATGAAGTGAAGGACCGGATCTACAAAGGTTGTAATCTCTCTCACTTAGTGTTAAAGTAGTTAACATGCTAGTTTTCGCCTAATCTGTAGTTTAAAGATCTGTATTCGGGTTGTTCGGCACGGCTAAATTTTTAATCGGGCATGGTTGATGCCTCGTAGACCCTTGTGCGCGTGCATAGCAACCCTACATGATTTGGGTTAGCTCATTCTTGAAGCTTCTAGAAGCTTTTCTTTTTGTCATGAGTAAGATATTTTGTTGATATTTTTTAACCCAAACCACACCCTCAACCCTAGTTAACTCTCTACAAAGGTTATCTCATTTTATATTAGCAACCATGGTTGCATAAGTAATTAACACAACAATTCATTATTCATCACAAAGTAAATTGATTCTTCTTCTTCTTCCTTAAAAGCTTTCTAGCTTTTTGCTTAGTGATGATTTTGAGTGAGATTAAGAAAACAAATGAGAGCATAAATACTACTTTATCATCCTAATCTATCCTAGCCATTTAGATTAGGGTGTTCACTTCATTTGTAAGTGAGAGCTTGTGTTAAAGAAACTTCAAGGTAGATTATCTTTGTTATCGAAGATCGGAAGCAAGCTTGCATCTTTCTCTTCGTGGAGCCTCTCTAGAGTCTGGGAACATCATGATCACAGCGAATGGACCTCAACACGGAGTTTATGAAGTGAAGGACCGGACTACAATGGTTGTAATCCCAAACTCTTAGATGTTAAAGTGTTTAACATGCTTTGTTTCACCTAATCTCTAGTTTAAAGATCTTGGTTAGGGTTGTTCGGCATGTCTAAATTTTAAATCGGGCATGGTTGATGCCTTATACACCCTTATGAGAGTGCCTAGTAACTCTGCAGTGGTATCAGAGCCAAGCTAGAGCTTTAGGCGAAGTTTAAAGTCCGATCGAACTCCGAATACCCGTAAAACCCTAGTTTCTGGAAAAAATTTCAAAATGTGATTTTTTCTGCATTAAAAATACTCAAAAAAATCAGCAGGGAATTATATGGATTACTGTAAAAAACGACATCGTAATTCGCTTAAGGCGCCACGGAACCGCGGCATGAACATGGGTCGCGCGGCGGTTCCACGGCCGTACAGTGTAATTATGGTTAGCTTTTCCTACAGTAATTTCCGTAGGTGTTCTTGCATGCTTCTGGGAATTTTTAAATTTACTCAAGTGTTGATTTTTCTGGGTTGTAATGGGAACTCGTTGATTCGATCGGAAAGTATAACTTCATTTAGTTTGTCCGGGTAATTTTTGGAACGTGTTAAAAAGTTCGAACGGATATCAATAACTTACTTTTTCCCCTGCCGGAAAATGTCCAAGTGTTGGATTTTTCCGTAGTTTAAGAACGTTCTAAGTCGTGCAAGTAACGTGGTGGACCCTCTAGAAGAACACAAACCTTAACTCGATTATGTGACCGTCTGAACCGCCTCTAAACCTTAGGGTTTGGGGCAGTACGGCATTGCCACATGTGAGGCGTTGGCTTGACCCTTCTACGGCTGGACCATTGGTACCGTGGCATGTGATGGATGTTTTTAAACTAATTTCTAGTGTTGAGAACCATTTAGGGAAATCTTGGGTGTTTGTTTATTCGATCGGAAAGTTTAAGATTATCTATTTATCTGGAATGTGATACAATAATTGGAATCCACAAGTAGTTATGAGATAACTAATTTGAATGTTATAAATCTAGCACTTTAGTCTCAGATGATCGGTTGCCACGGGATTTTGATGTGATCAAAAGTCCGCCGCAATCACGTAGCGTACGCGGATACTCGCCGGGTAAACTTAATAGATAGCCACGCCCCACAGCTCCGACCAAGTGACTGTAGGAGAACCCCGTCGCCAAAAGCATCCGTTCGGGTGCTCGCGGCAGCGGTGTTCCGCCTTAGTGCACTTCGTCGACGGCATCCGGGGGTGCGGCCGTCTACTAAAGTTTGCGACGAGCATTCGATCAGGATATTGGGAATTTTGTTGAATTGCCCGACTAGATATTGAAAAGTGTTTTCGATAATGAGACTAAAATGCGGGGTTTATAATTGTTAGGCATGCGATGTCTAAAGAATTCATTTGGTTAGGCATACGATGTCTAAGAAGGTTGCGGATTCTAACTGTTGTAGTTTTACACTTTCTTTTCTGTGACCGTAAGCGTAGTACGTAATGTATCGCCGGCTTCGTTGCTATACATCAACGACAATCGGGATACGCATGCTTTCTTATATTTATGATATGAGATATTATGTGTTGCTGTGATATGTTATATTGGATCGTCGTGTTTTGAATAGCCGGGGGTTTTATATGAGTTGAGAGTTTTTTCTTTTTCATTTATGTAAAATTCATTTGTATGTAATATTCTTTTATTGGGGCACTTCTGGGCTGAGGATGATGTCACCATTGTATATTATTTACTTTTCCGCATTAGGTAGACCCAAGGCGGGGAGCACAAGTAACCGGGTTCTAGGGTCCAGTGGGAGACCATCTCGAGGAGTCGAGACCGGGTCTCCTAACCCTAGAATTGGCAGTGTTACTTGCCGCTCTCATAGGGGTCTAGGGATGTGGGTTTGGCTATTCATCACGACTGTGGAATCCGTGTTTTATACAGGCTCGTACTAAAACACGGACGTCCTAGTATATCCAATATTTCATATATGTTCTTCTGCTGCAATGTTCTGTGATGAGATCATATTACTGCCTGAGACGAATGTTTATATTATATATAAGAGATATATATTGTATTGCAGATTTCGTTTCAAAAGTGATGCTTATGTAGCATAATAAAATGGGACTTCATTAATGAGATTAATGAAACTAAAAGAAATCTAAAGATGTTGTAGAAACTTGTCTCAAAAACTGATAGCTCTAGTTCTTGCTTTGCATAGCGGTGTTTCTTGTAGAACATCCAGCATCTTATTCGATAAGGAAAGAGCCGAGATCCCTTCACCGGGAGTGACCTCTTTAGCGAAACTAGCAGATACTGCAAACTCGGTTTGTCTTTTGATTGTTTCTATAGTTTTTGCTTTGCATAGTGATATTTGTGAAATATCCTGCACCTTATTCGATGAGGAAAGAGACGACGATCCCTTCACCGGGAGTGACCTCTTTAGAAAAACTAGAAAAGGCCTCAAAAACATTCCATTAAAAATCACTCGATTCTACAACGATATCAAGTTCATTACGCAAAAGGTTTTCTTAAAAACCTGTCGTAGCCCTCCGTCATTTCAGATAAGTACCGGTTAGTATTCGTGCTGCGTTTGTTGACCTTAGACAAGGCGTAGTGTGCGGTAGCTGATTAGTGCTTATCTGTATAAGCATATGATGCGATTGAGTTAGGGTAGTCGTGCGACTTTGTTGATCTTAGTCACGGGTCGTGCAGATGGGTTTAATTCAATCGGGAAATAACGGGTTGAACTTGGGTAGCACTTATGATTTGTTGACCTTAGCCAAGGTCATAAATTGCTAGGGGTAAAATATTATTGGGAATTTCAACTGTTGAAATTTGCAATGAAATTGCATACCTTCTATGAGATAGTTGGATCCCGATACCTGCTGCGAGGAAGAGTTACTCCTGGGAAAGTTTTACACATTACAATTAGCCGATCAAGTAGGTGTCTAGAAAGGTGTCAACGGGGTTACGCCCCTGGAAAAACGAGGTTTATTTTAATTAGGTCCGTGCGAAAGCACGGGGAACCTCTCTCAAAGTACCAGCACTGGCCTGGCTGAAAGATTGACGAACTTGTAGGGTGTAATTAATCCCGGCTAGTCTTTCCTTTTAGGGTTTGAAGGAAGATTTGACTAAAATAGTGGGAGACATCCTGATTAGATAAATTGATAACCAATCTAATCTTGTAAAAGCGCACGCTGAGTGTTTTCTTCTCTCTCTCTCTCTCCTAGTTGCGACTATGTCACGCCTTAATCAAGATAATAATACGGATGTATTGACCGAACCCGCTTTTTATACTGCGCTAAGGAACGTTGGTCCCGCTCCAACTTATAATTGTTATAAGACAGAGCAGGAAATAGGGGATTACTAGAATTCCCGTGCCGCCCAAACGAAGAAAGTGTATGCTGATGCGTCTTCTTCGGGTGTGTTCATTACACAGAACTGTTTCTCAATATCCGTTACGTCATGGGTATGGGATACCGGATCAGGATCCCACATATGTAATCTGTTACATGGGCTACAGAAAGGTAGAGGACGGAGAACGGGTGATAAGTTTCATGAGATAGAAACGGTGCAAGTGTTGCAGCCAAGTCTGTTGGTAGTTATCACCCTGTATTACCAGAATACATTGATTCTGAACGAATGTTATTAGATACCGAACCTGATATACAATATCATATCAAGTCTCTTTATTTATTAAAGAAGGATATAATTTTGTATTGTTTGGATAATGTTTTGAACATTTCCTATATCAAGAGTTGATCGGTTCAGGCACGTTATCTAAAAGGATAGACGTTCTAAATCAAACTACAGTTCTTAGTATATAGAACACACACAAGAGGAAGAGTTCAGAAATGAACGAATCCTTCTCGAGGTATTGTAGATTAGGTCATATCAATATGACCCGACTAGCTGAAGTTATATTTAGATGCATATTTAAATTAGTTTGAATTTACATCTTGTGAAACTTTCCGGTCATGTCACAGAGATAAGATGACCACAGCTCCGTTTATTGGAAACAGAGAAAGAGTTAGTGAACTCTTGGGATTGATACATGCTGATGTATGAAGGTCCCCTGTCTACACATGCCAAGACCGGTTCTTTGTACTTCATTACATTCACTGATTATCTTTCAAGATCCGAACATATGTTCCTATTGAAACACAAGTCTGGAACTTTTGAGAAATTCAATGAATATAAGTTAGAAGTAGAGAACCAAAAACTGGGTATAAGTATTATGTCCTTTGATGAGATCAAGGAGGAGAATACTTGAGCACGGAATTCCTGGACAATTCTAAAGGAGAATGAGATTCACTCTCAGCATTACTCCTCCGTATACACCACAGCACGTCGGTGTATCGAGGCGGAGCAATTACACCCTGTGTGATATGGTGTGCTCTATGATGAGTACTACTGAGTAGCCTATTTCCTTTTGGGAGTTATGCACTTGAGAAGCTGCATACCTATTGAATAGGGTTCCAATCAAATCAGTTGCCTACCACTTCATATGTGATATGGAATGGGAAGAGCCCATATCTTAAGTATGTTAAGATTTGGGGTTGTCCGACCTATGTCTAAAAGCAAAATCCGGGCAAGCTCGAGGCAAAGTCAATTCTGTGGAAGTTTATTGGATGTCCCAAGCATTCGCAAGGGAATATCTTCTACCAAACCGAGGAACAAAAGATGTTTTGTTTCTCAGCATGCCACCTTTTTGAAATTGAATTTCTTGTGAAGAAATTATTGGTCATGAGGTAGAACTGGAAAGAGTTCCAGCTATACAAACTGCAGCTGATGATTTGGCAGAACCAAAGGATTCAATAGTTTCCAACGAACCTTAGCCTCTCCGCCGATCTAGTTGGGTTCCTCACCCACCTGAGAGATACTTCGGTTTCTCTATGAAAGTGGGAGCGAGGATTGCATCATGAGATGATGACCCAACTAGTTTCGAGCTGGCCATCAGGAGTGGGACTCTGTAAGAATGGCTGGATGCTTAGCGATGTGAGATGGAATCCTTATACACCAACAAAGTATGGACTTTGGTTGCTTTATCTGAAGAGTTAAATCCCCATCAGGAGCAAGTATATCTTGAGAAGATTGCTTGGTGTACATGGAAAAGTTGAGACTTTCAAAGCTATGCTTAAGTCCATCCAGATCCAACTTGCCACTGCTACTTGCCATGACTACGATATCTGGTAGTTGGGTGTCATGACTGCTTTTCTAAATGATGATTTGGAAGAGAGCGTCTGTAAGTACACAGCCAGAGGGCTTCGTAAACAGTGGGAGCAGCGGAAACGTATGCAAGTTGTTTTATATGATAAATCAGGCATCGCGGAGTTGGAACGTCTGTTTTGATGTGGTAGTCAAAGAGTTTGACTTCATCAAAATAGTAGATGAACCTTGTATATACAAAAAGGTAGTAGGGAGTATGGTGGTGATCCTCGTAAAGTACGTGGATGACATACTCTTGATAGGGAAGG
This sequence comes from Agapanthus africanus, assembly GCA_030015575.1. NCBI lineage: Eukaryota > Viridiplantae > Streptophyta > Magnoliopsida > Asparagales > Amaryllidaceae > Agapanthus > Agapanthus africanus. Next base: position 126,294,294 of record JASDDO010000016.1, on the reverse strand, counting down.
AGTTTCCTATTCTACGCTCGGTCAATCTCCGCTTATCACAAGGATTCTCCATATAAGATCAAGGTGATACCTCCTAAATCCTAGGTATTTATATCTATGAGATAGATCTAAATGGATGTTAGGATACTCACTAGTTGTAGTGAGATGGTATCAATCGATCCTGGGGAGAATCAATGGAAAGGTTCCAGGGTGATAAGGACGACTGAATGTCAGTCGCAGGCATTGCCTTTACCCTCAGTGGAGGGACGGTATGTTGGAAGATTTCCAAGCTGGATACCGTGACTTACTAGACGATTAAAGGCAAGATACATCGTTACCAAGGATGCTACCAAAGAGGCAGTCTGGATATAGATAATAGTCCATGAGATGAACTTAGTTCCTGCCATTGTGTGACAATGGAGTTGTGGCTTTAGCCAAGGAACTTCCGTCCCATCAGAAATCCAGATATAATTCTTAGGCAGTATCACCTGATCATGGAGATGGTTGATCTCCAGGGAGATCGAGGTTAGGAGAGTAGACACAGAGGACAACAGCGTGGATCCACTCACAAAGGCCTTTTTCCTCAGTAGAGACTTTTATGGGATGGTTGAGTATGAGATACTTCAACCAAAGCTAATTGTTGGGTATGCGATACCACAACAGATGGCCCCAATGCAAGTGGGAGATTGTTAGTTATATGTATGCCCTAGAGGCCATTACTGTATATACGATGTATATTGTAGTGGATGCTTGGACATATATATGGAGGACTTTATTGCTCGATATAATAATATGCTATCTGGTTACTCTTTATCTTAACATGTACTCTGATTGTCTCTATGTCACATGTTGATAAAGCCCTTAGGATGAGTACTTGACTACCAGGACTATGATGTGGATCATACTAGTGGGGACAGTGTAGTCGTCAAGTACATCCTTCATATGTTCCTAGTCGTAGGTGTATCGAGACAGGGCATCGATATACCAGAGTAGACTAGCGTATGCGCTTCTTGACCCATATGATGGGCGATGGATGATCCCATATCCATTGGTGTTTGACATCAGAGAAGGTATACGGGTGCTCAGTGGAGACTGGGTACACTGGACGGACTAGCCCAGAACTCCCAGATGGTATTATACCTCACGTCAGATGGCAGTTCTCTGGTGACACTGGTGCAGGTTAGTCTGTAGACCCGAGATTGTCATAGAGTCTTGTGTGATTCCCACTGTGCTTTGAGTTCCATCATACCACGTCCAAGAGGGCGTGCAAAAAGGTGTCTTTTGGGTACAGTCCCGAATCACATGGAGGCAATGAGCGATAGGAGGGGATTCGTCTCTCCCGGTATAAGGAGTTGATGTTGCGCTGTATTCGATTGGCTATAACTAGAAATCCCTGGCCAGGGTTGCTGAGATTTACTGGTAAGTGTTATCAGTAGTTTCTCGAACTGTTATAGACCTCATATCGACACGACTTATCAAGCTGCTGGGGTCTGACGTTTACCACCCCTAGGCGAGATATGCGACATATCAGACGAAGAGACCAGACTGTACGGGAGTGTTACTGGTTGAATTCGCAGGAGAAAGTACACGCTTGCTTGTTGATCTTCTGATCGCTCAATACCTGGGTGGCTGTTACGTTTAGCTGACCGCTTGCAGCTTGTGGGTGTTTGATATGATCATCACCTACTGCCGGCATATTGACAATTCTTTAGAGTCCTACACAGAGGTTTCTTGGCTCAGGAAAAACGGAGTAGGAGCACATATATGATATGTGCGAGACCGAGAACAATACGTGTATGTGATACCGTATTAGATTCTTGCGATATGAGATATCGGCCGGGTATATGTGATATAGCCGGGTCATCGGATCAAGTGTTGATTCGATGGACTGATACAGATTATATTAGTCGGTTATTTGTGAAATAGCCGGATTATCGGATCAAGTGTTGATTCGATAATTTAATGTATAATTATATATTTGGTATATTAAATTACATTAACTAATATAAGCTCACTAAAGGATTCTTTTTCTCACTCGGGTAATACATTGATATATATGCGATATATATTAATTGTATTATTTTATTTTGTTACAATGAATGTTGTATATGTGATATATAATATTGTAACATGTTATAATTACTAATGCAACATGATTAGTGGAGATTAAACAAGATTAGGGTTTGAATTGGGTTAGCTCATTCTTGAAGCTTCTAGAAGCTTTTCTTTTTGTCATGAGCTAAGATATTTTGTTGATATTTTGTAACCCAAACCACATCCTCAACCCTAGTTAACTCTCTACAAATGTTAGCTCATTTTATATTAGCAACCATGGTTGCATAAGTAATTAACACAACAATTCATTATTCATCACAAAGTAAATTGATTCTTCTTCTTCCTTGAAAGCTTTCTAGCTTTTTGCTTAGTGATGATTTTGAGTGAGATTAAGAAAACAAATGAGAGCCTAAATCCTACTTCATCATCCTAACCTATCCTAGCCATTTAGATTAGGGTGTTCACTTCATTTGTGAGTGAGAGCTTGTGTTAAAGAAACTTCAAGGTAGATCATCTTTGTTATCGAAGATCGGAAGCAAGCTTGCATTTTTCTGTTCGTGGAGCCTCTCTAGAGTCCGGGTACATGATGATCGCAGCGAAGGGACCTCAACACGGAGCTTATGAAGTGAAGGACCGAACTACAAAGGTTGTAATCCCAAACTCTTAGATGTTAAAGTGTTTAACATGCTTTGTTTCGCCTAATCTCTAGTTTAAAGATCTTGGTTTTGGTTGTTCGGCATGTCTAAATTTTAAATCGGGCATGGTTGATGCCTTGTAGACCCTTGTGAGAGTGCCTAGTAACCCTGCATTCTGGACATTGAAAACCTGAGCTTGATTCAATACGTATATACCGTCATCTAATGTACCGGATCCAATCAGAACATGATTTAGGTGGATGTGAACCACATCGCTTACGAATGTAAAATCATATCCCTCTCTCGAAAGTGAGGACACTGATATGATATTATAAGTCAAACTAGGTACATACAAATAGTTACGTAGAATCAATATCTGCCCACTTGTCAAACCTAGGCAATATTCTCCTACGGATTCAGCGTCCACGCTCATTTCGTTTGCAACTCTGAGAGACAAATCACCTACCCTGATAACTCTATGGTTTCTCAAAGCATGTAATGATTTACAGATATGAAATCCTGCTCCGGTATCTAGTACCCAGGAAGTAGAGTTAATTGACAAACAGTTCTCAATCACAAACACACTCGAGGCCGAATCCAGAACATGCTTCGAATCCTGGCTGCTGGCTTCCAAAGCCCTGCAATCCTTCTACCAATGCCCGTTCTCATAACAATAGGAACATCCCTCCTTCCCTATACCAAGTCCCGAAACTTTTACTCTTCCCTTTCCTACTACTTTACTGACACCGTATATCGGCTTTGTGGAGGTCTTCTTCTTTTCACCCTTTGCTTTCGCCCTGGATGCAGAAGAAGAAGGTCCCCCATTAAGCAGAACGGGTGTCTCCCTGGTTTCTTTCAGGGTGTAAGTAGAGGGTAGGGACTGTGGAAATAAGTCAGCATATGACATGTTTCCCAACGTAGTCTCCAGGTCAGTGAGCTTATCAATTTAGCTAGTCATCATAAGGACGTCGTCCCATAAAGATGACCCGACAGCCAACCTCGCTTGAAGCAATTCGTTCGAGGTCTCATATCTTGCGATACGAGATTGCTCTCCATATAAATCTTTGTTATGGAGGAAGATGGAAACTATGTCCATCTTCTCGTGATGCCTCTAGTATACACCATCAACTGAAGCTAACACGAGGCACTTGGCATTCGCACTATCCTTTTCCCTTGTCTGACGGATATCCATATCTGCAACGGTGGAAACTGGACCTGGGATAGTAGGGGCTTGAGTAGTAATAGAGTGGTCCAGCTTGTCATAGGTAATGGACATCTGGACAGACCTTTGCCAATCATCAAAGTCAGCTTCAGTCAACTTGTTATCTAGATGTAACCTAGTCATGGTCACAAGGTCGCTGCAATGAGAGAGAGAGGGAACACTTTAGAATGATGCTCTTGCAAGTTTAGAGTGGTTTTCAGTTTATCTAAACTGGATGGCTCCCACTGTTTCTCGAATCCTTCCTCAAACAATAAAAGAAGAATTAGCCAGGACTGATCTCACTGTACAATACTTGCTTAACCGTTCAGCCAGGCTAGTGTCGGTACTTCGAGGGAGGTTTTACTACGCTTTCGCGAAGTTCCTTAATTAAATAACCTCTTTTCTCTGGAGGCGTAGCCCCGCTGACACTGTTCTAGACACCTACTTGGTTTATAGCATTGATCGTTAAGTGACGAATCTTTTGATGAGTAGCAGATGTAAGTCGATGTAGTACACCCCAGTGCTTATGGGGAGGCGGAATTAACAAAAACTTATCAAGTTTAAACAACAAACATCGACTAACCGCTTGAATCGAAGCTAAACCCTAAAAACCGTATTCTTATGAGTTTCATTACATAAGTGATTAGGGATTATACCTAATGAACCGGTCCTTCTTCTTTATGTCCTCCTTGGTTCTCCTTGGCCTTCTCTAGGTAGTAGACGATCCACCCGAGAGCGAAACTCCAAGCTTAACCTCTAACTTGAGGTAACTAACCAACTTTGATTGCTAATCAAAGATGATAGAATGATAAAGAGTGAAGGTTATGGATTGTTTAGTCTAACTAAACCTTTGATCTCAACACATGAGGATTAAGGTTAGTATCTTGAAGATGAGAGCTTGAGGAGAGAGAATGTGTAATATGATAATGAGAGAAGAGAGAGAGTGTATCATAATATTATGTGAAGCATTCTTATTTTCAACAAATGAATAAAATGAAATGAATAAGCATGCTTCAAAATATCTTGTGATGATTCATTAACATGAGTCATTAAGCAATAAATGTGCATTAATGAGATGAATGAATCACCACTATGACTCACTCTCTTTCCAAAACAAACCTCCTTAGTCACATCTTCTAGAAGCTTCTCGAGCAATTACGAGAACGCCCCTCCGATCCGTAAAAATACGGAAAAACTTTAGACTGTAAAAATCCAATAACCGGATACCAGTAACTGGCTTAAACCAAAGCCGACTGGTAAAAACTGTCCGAAAGTCGTACGCGCGTAAACGCACGTATGCGTCCGAACCCTTTGTCGCAAAACCATGCAACCTCTATATCGTTTCGCCTGGAGTAGGAAACTCTCTGTGTGGGACTCTAGAGACTCGACTACTACGCTGGCAGTGGGTTTAACCACAGACCGCAAGCGGCACTAGCTGTACGTAACGGTCCCCAGGTAGTTGTCGATAAGAAGGCCGATGAGTAAACCCATCCGAACTCCTACTGAGTCTGATGTGACAATCTCCATACAGTCCGGTCCGTTCGTCCATGACTATCGCATATCGGGCCTAGGGGGGCGGCAAGCGTCAGTCCCCTAATAGCGGTATAAGTCGTGTCGGAGCGAAGCCCATTACACCCTGAGAAACTGCTGGAACCTACCAGCAAATCTCGCTTGCCCTGGCCAGGGACTTTGCGTAATGGCTCTCTGACACAGCACGATATCTACTCCCAATACCGGGAGGGACGAATCCTGTCTAACCGCCACTGCCTCCAAGTGCTCGGGACTGCACCCAACTGCTACCTGTTTGCACGACTCCATAGAGCCGTGGTAGGGTAGCAATCTAAGAACAGTGGGACACACTCAAGGCGAAGTAGCAGTGTCAAGTCTGCGGACTACGCTGTACTCATGTCACCTGGGAACTGTTCACTGACGACTGGTATCAAACCAACCAACAGTTCCCTGTGAGTCCTGTCCGGTGTACCCGTAACCTAACGAGCACCTGTATACTATCTCCAGTACGACGTACTGATGGCTGTGGGACAGACCATCTCCCCAACTGGGATGAGAAGCGTACACACTAGTCTACTCCGGAGTATCGATGCTCTGTCTCGATAATCCAACGACCAGGGACCTGAATAAGGATGTGCTTGTAGACTACCCAGCCCCCACTAGTGTGACTGCCATCACAACGCCGGTAGCCAAGCAAGATCCTAAGAGCTCTATCAATACGTACACTCACATATTAAGATAGAAAAACCAAGTAGCATACTACCATGTTTAGCAAGACTGTTATATATATGTGAATATCCCAAGCTTCCATTAAGTAATATACAAGCTAGTATGATACAGTAATGGCCTTCTAGGGCATAAACACTAACAATCTCCCACTTGCACTAGGGCCATGTACTGGCATATCGCAGACCAATGATCTCGAGTAGCCTCTCGAACTGAATCTGAGGAAGGGCCTTCGTGAATGGATCAGCAATGTTCTCTTCTGAAGCAACTCTCCGAACCTCGATCTCCTGACGATCAATGATCTCCCTGATCAGGTGATACCGCCTCAAGATGTGTCTGGACTTCTGATGGGACCTTGGTTCCTTCGCTAAAGCTATAGCTCCGTTGTTGTCGCAATACAGAGGTATTGGATCAACTATGGTAGGAACCACCTGAAGTTCTGTTAGGAACTTCTTCATCCAGACTGCTTCTTTTGCGGCATCGCAAGCAGCTATATACTCCGCTTCCATCGTCGAGTCAGCAACGGTGTCCTGCTTGGAGCTCTTCCAGCACACCGCCCCTCCATTGAGGGTAAAGACATAACCCGACATGGACTTGGAATCGTCCTTATCACTCTGGAAGCCGGAATCAGCAAAGGCCTCCAACCTGAGGTCTTTTCCGCCGTAAACCAAGAACATCTCCTTAGTCCTCCTCAGGTACTTGAGAATGTTCTTTACTGCTATCCAGTGCTTCTCCCCTGGGTCTGACTGATACCGGCTTACCACGCTCAGTGCGTAAGCTACATCTGGTCTGGTACACAACATCGCATACATTATAGAGCCTACCGCAGAAGCGTAGGGTATAATAGACATGCGTTCCCTTTCCAAATCAGTCTTGGGAGACATCTCTTTGGAGAGGGTGATTCCGTGACAAGCCGGTAGATTACCGCGCTTTGAATCTTCCATACTGAATCTTTTCAGTACAGTGTCGATATACCTGGACTGCGAAAGTCCCAACATCCTCTTGGATCTATCACGATAGATCCGGATCCCCAGAATGTAAGAGGCATCACCCAGGTCTTTCATGGAGAACCTGTGTGACAAGAATCCTTTGACAGATTGTAGCATAGGAATGTCATTTCCTATCAATAGAATGTCATCCACGTACAAGACGAGGAATACGACACTTCTGGCCACAACTTTACTATATATGCACGGTTCATCTGGATTTTTGATAAAGTCATATTCTTTGACTGTCTCATCAAAACAGATGTTCCAACTCCGCGATGCCTGCTTTAGTCCATAAATGGATTTAAGCAGCTTGCATACTTTCCCGCTGCTCCCACTCTGATTGAAACCCTCTGGCTGATCCATATAGACGCTCTCTTCTAAATTTCCATTCAGAAAAGCCGTCTTTACGTCCATCTGCCAGATTTCATAATCATGGAAGGCAGCAATAGCAAGAAGGACCCGAATGGATTTGAGCATAGCCACTGGAGAAAAAGTTTCGTCATAGTCCAAACCAGGTCTTTGACGAAAACCCTTTGCAACAAGTCTAGCCTTATAGGTTTCCACCTGTCCATCTACACCAATCTTTTTCTTGAAGATCCATTTGCATCCTATGGGTTTTACCCCATCTGGAGCAAAGTCCAAAGTCCATACTTTGTTGGTGTACATGGACTCCATTTCGGTCCGCATTGCATCTAGCCATCGTACCGAGTCGCCGCTCTGGATGGCCTGCCTGAAGTCAGTAGGTTCATCATCATCTATGATGCAATCCTCTCTATCCCCATCTATGAGAAAACCGTAGTATCTCTCAGGCGGACGAGACGGCCTACTACTCCTGCGGAGGGGTGCGGGAATGTTCTGTTCTTCTTGAACCTCTGGTTCTACCAAACTTTCAGTAGCAGTTTGTGGTTCTGGAATTTCTTCCAGTTCTATTTCGCTCCCACTTATTTCCTTTTCTAAAAACTGATTTTCCAGAAAATGGGCATTACGAGAAACAAAAACCTTTTGTTCCTCTGCGTAATAGAAATAATATCCCTTGGAGTTCTTTGGATATCCCACAAACATACATTTTACTGATCGTGCCTCGAGCTTGTCCACATGCTGCTTTTTAACAAAAGCTGGACATCCCCAAATCTTCATATGCTGAAGATGGGGTTTCTTCCCAGTCCACATCTGATATGGAGTGGTAGGCACAGTCTTGGTAGGAGCTCTGTTCAGAAGATATGCCGCTGATTCAAGCGCATAACCCCAGAAAGATCGCGGTAACTCAGTATTACTCATCATGGATCGTACCATATCCAATAGGGTTCGATTCCGTCTCTCCGATACACCGTTATGCTGTGGAGTGTATGGAGGAGTAAGCTGAGAGAGAATTCCTTTCTCTTTTAGGTAACCTAGGAACTCGGCACTCAAGTATTCTCCACCTCGATCAGATCTAAGTGTCTTTATACTTTTGCCGGTTTGGTTTTCTACTTCATTCTTATACTCTTGGAATTTCTCAAAAGCCTCGGATTTATGTTTCATCAGATAAATGAATCCGTATCTTGAGTAATCATCCGTGAAAGTAATGAAATAGGAAAAACCACCTCTCGCATGTGTAGACAATGGACCGCATACATCGCTGTGTATGAGTCCTAAGAGCTCGCTCGCTCTTACTCCTTGTCCAGTGAATGGAGTCTTTGTCATCTTTCCTTTGAGACAAGATTGACAAGTGTCATAAGTTTGATATTCGAACGTGTCCAAATATCCTTCTCTATGCAACTTAGTCAACCTTCTCTCATTGATGTGACCCAGTCTACAATGCCATAAGAAAGCTTTATTTAAATCTGGAGACTTTCTTTTTAGTGTGTTCTGGACATTGAAAATTTGGAGTTGGTTTAACACATATATGCCGTTATTTAGAGTACCGGACCCAATCAAACCATGATTAAGGTGGATGTTGACAACATCTCTTACAAACGTGAAATCATAACCTTTATTTGATAACAAGGAAACTGATATGATATTACACGTTAAGCTGGGTACAAAATAACAGTTATGTAAAACCAAAATGTGTCCACTCGTCAATCCTAGGTGATAATCCCCGACGGACGCAGCTCCCACGCTAGCTCCGTTAGCAACCCTGAGGATCATATCACCTTCCTTCAGCACTCTACGGTTTCTCAGTGCCTGCAAAGAATTGCAAATATGAGATCCTGACCCGGTATCCAATACCCAGGAAGTAGAGTTGATCGACAGACAATTCTCAATTACAAACACACCTGAAGTCGAAGCCACAGCTTGCTTCGGTTCCTGGTTCTTGGCGTTCCACGCCTTGCAATCCTTCTTCCAGTGCCCTTTCCTGTGACAATGGAAGCACTCATCCAGGCCAACTACCGGTGCTGTAAACTTTTTCTTTCCCTTCTTTCCCACCTTACTAACACCTCCTCTAGGTCTGGGTGCGGCCTTCTTCTTCCTTCCTTTGGCCCTAGCCTTGGACCCTGAAGAAGATGAACCGCCAACAAACATAGCGGGTGTTTCCCTTGCCTTCTGCAAGGTGCCCTCTGCACTCCTTAACATGTTCAGGAGTTCCGCAAGTTCAACTTCTTTTCCTTGAAGATTGAAGTTGAGGATAAACTGGGCGTAGGTGGGAGGAAGGGACTGGAGAACAAGATCTGTATAGAGCTCATTATCCAAAGTCGTTCCAAGGTCCGCGAGCTCTTCAATATAGCCGATCATCTGTAGGACATGTTCACCTACCGATGACCCGACAGCCAACCTCGCTCGAAACAGTTTCTTCGAGGTCTCGTATCTTGCTATACGAGATTGCTCTCCATAAAGTTCCTTTGTATGGAGAAATATGCCATCTAGAGACATATCCTCGTGCCTCCTCTGATGTTCATTATTCATCGAGGCAAGCACGATGCACTTGGCTCTCGCGCAATCTAAATCCCAGGTTTTACGGATTTCCTTATCCGCATTGCTGGATTTGGGACCAAGGGCAGCAGGTGCTGTAGCGGTGAGGACGTACCCCAGTTTGTCATAGGTCAAAGCCATCTTGACATTCCGCAGCCAATCTTTATAGTTTGGCCCTGTCAGTATATTTTTCTCTAAAAGTAACTTAAGTCCAGTCATTTTCAGGGTCGCTGCAATTAGGAGAGAGAGAAGAAAACTCTTTAGCATGATGCTCTTGCAAGTTTAGAGTGGTTTTTAGTTTATCTAAACTGGATGGCTCCCACTGTTTCTCGAATCCTTCCTCAAACCATAAAAGAAGAATTAGCCAAGACTATTCTCACCGTACAATACTTGCTTAACCGTTCAGCCAGGCTGGTGTCGATACTTCGAGGGAGGTTTTCCAACGCTTTCGCGAAGTTCCTTAATTAAAGAACCTCTTTTCTCTGGGGGCGTAACCCCGCTGACACTTTTCTGGACACCTACTAGGTTTATAGCATTGATCGTTAAGCGACGAATATCCTGATAAGTAGCAAATACTCACAGTAGGATCGGGATCCAAATATCATCGTATGATAATGTTGAAGGAATGCTACCAACATTCATCAAACTCCAAATGGTATGCATCTCTTTGCAAATTTCAGTTTCTTTAGAAATTCCCGATATAAGTTTTTGCCCCATGCTCTTATGACCTTGGCTTTGGTCAAAATGTCATAAGTCACATGTCAAGTTCTACCCGTCATTATCTTGTCAATTTGAACCCATCCGTATATACCCCTGACTTTGGTCAAATGGTAATACGACTGTCCCAAACCAACTCATCTATCTTATGCAACAAATGAAAACCCAGTAGCTACCAAACACTATGCCTTGACTTTGGCCAAAATGCATAGCTTGAATACTACTGAATACCCAAATGAAATGACGGAGGGCTACGACTGGTTTTGGCGAAACCGTAAACGTAGTGAACTTGATATAACCGAAGGAACCTGATAGCTTTTAAAAGGAGTGGTTAAAGCTCCGCATTTAAAAATATCTGTTTTAAAAATAACCGAGTGGTTTCTTTTAAATTGTTCCAACGATTTAAACTTTGGTTTGTTTTACTTTGCATTATAGATAATGCGTCCCATCATTAACCTATCATTGCAGAAAACAACGAAAATATAACGTCCTCTTATGCCATCCGCATTCGCCACGGGGTCCCGTCATCACCCGTTAGGTTACTTAACTAACGACAGAGCGGGGGCTGGGCTAGCGCGGGTGTAAAACATAAGTGACGTCTAAATAGCTATAGTAAATATAGATATTTTACATTCGTCTGACGCAATGATATTCATTCCAGAACACAGATAAACAATATTGGATTTGCAAGCAATCTGTATTTCTTTTGAGCCTGCAAGAAAAGACAGATTACACAGTTGTGATGAATAGCCGTTTACCCCACCCTCGACCCCTACGGGTACGGCAAACTACCCACCCGGCAGTCTGTGTACCCCACCTTGGGTCAGTCCTAGGAGCAAAAACAGTAAAATGAAATAATACAACGGTGGCTACAACCGCAACCTGGAAGTGCCCCGCGAAAATAATATTACAACAAATTACATTTCCAACAAATGAATAAATCAATAAACCATTGTTAACCCGGCTATACACCACAACAGTCCAATACAGTTTATATGCACAAACAGATATAACCATTTCAGAAATGTGCAACCCCCTGCCAACCGACATACTAGCAGTTGGGGGAGGTTTACGAACACATCAAACAATCACAGATATAATCCAATACGCAAATACTGTATTTTTCGATCGAATAAACAACTTCAAAATTGCTCCAAAATCTGCTCTGTTAAACAGTAACCTGAGCAATAATTAAATATTCCAGAAAACCCCAAATTTCACAGGGGACCCACACAAGAAAAACGAGTCCATGACTCGGCCAAAGCGCCGCGGTTGCGCGGCAGATCCCACCGATCCGCCGCGCTTTCGCGGCCGAGTTGCCGATTCATGGTCTCGAATTTCTTGGGTGTTCTGCTGGACCCCTTTCTAGCTCTCTGAACACTCCAAAAAAATTTTAGGACTTGATTTTAAGTTCGACAGAAACTATACAGAACTAGGGTTTTCCGGGATCGTTTTTTCGTTCGAAATTCGTACAAATTTGCGATTAAGTTATTTAGTGTTTAGCGAGGCTCTGATACCACTGTAAGTCGATGTAGTACACCCCAGTGCTTATGGGGAGGCGGAATTAACAAAAACTTATCAAGTTTAAACAACAAACATCGACTAACCGCTTGAATCGAAGCTAAACCCTAAAAACCGTATTCTTATGAGTTTCATTACATAAGTGATTAGGGATTATACCTAATGAACCGGTCCTTCTTCTTTATGTCCTCCTTGGTTCTCCTTGGCCTTCTCTAGGTAGTAGACGATCCACCCGAGAGCGAAACTCCAAGCTTAACCTCTAACTTGAGGTAACTAACCAACTTTGATTGCTAATCAAAGATGATAGAATGATAAAGAGTGAAGGTTATGGATTGTTTAGTCTAACTAAACCTTTGATCTCAACACATGAGGATTAAGGTTAGTATCTTGAAGATGAGAGCTTGAGGAGAGAGAATGTGTAATATGATAATGAGAGAAGAGAGAGAGTGTATCATAATATTATGTGAAGCATTCTTATTTTCAACAAATGAATAAAATGAAATGAATAAGCATGCTTCAAAATATCTTGTGATGATTCATTAACATGAGTCATTAAGCAATAAATGTGCATTAATGAGATGAATGAATCACCACTATGACTCACTCTCTTTCCAAAACAAACCTCCTTAGTCACATCTTCTAGAAGCTTCTCGAGCAATTACGAGAACGCCCCTCCGATCCGTAAAAATACGGAAAAACTTTAGACTGTAAAAATCCAATAACCGGATACCAGTAACTGGCTTAAACCAAAGCCGACTGGTAAAAACTGTCCGAAAGTCGTACGCGCGTAAACGCACGTATGCGTCCGAACCCTTTGTCGCAAAACCATGCAACCTCTATATCGTTTCGCCTGGAGTAGGAAACTCTCTGTGTGGGACTCTAGAGACTCGACTACTACGCTGGCAGTGGGTTTAACCACAGACCGCAAGCGGCACTAGCTGTACGTAACGGTCCCCAGGTAGTTGTCGATAAGAAGGCCGATGAGTAAACCCATCCGAACTCCTACTGAGTCTGATGTGACAATCTCCATACAGTCCGGTCCGTTCGTCCATGACTATCGCATATCGGGCCTAGGGGGGCGGCAAGCGTCAGTCCCCTAATAGCGGTATAAGTCGTGTCGGAGCGAAGCCCATTACACCCTGAGAAACTGCTGGAACCTACCAGCAAATCTCGCTTGCCCTGGCCAGGGACTTTGCGTAATGGCTCTCTGACACAGCACGATATCTACTCCCAATACCGGGAGGGACGAATCCTGTCTAACCGCCACTGCCTCCAAGTGCTCGGGACTGCACCCAACTGCTACCTGTTTGCACGACTCCATAGAGCCGTGGTAGGGTAGCAATCTAAGAACAGTGGGACACACTCAAGGCGAAGTAGCAGTGTCAAGTCTGCGGACTACGCTGTACTCATGTCACCTGGGAACTGTTCACTGACGACTGGTATCAAACCAACCAACAGTTCCCTGTGAGTCCTGTCCGGTGTACCCGTAACCTAACGAGCACCTGTATACTATCTCCAGTACGACGTACTGATGGCTGTGGGACAGACCATCTCCCCAACTGGGATGAGAAGCGTACACACTAGTCTACTCCGGAGTATCGATGCTCTGTCTCGATAATCCAACGACCAGGGACCTGAATAAGGATGTGCTTGTAGACTACCCAGCCCCCACTAGTGTGACTGCCATCACAACGCCGGTAGCCAAGCAAGATCCTAAGAGCTCTATCAATACGTACACTCACATATTAAGATAGAAAAACCAAGTAGCATACTACCATGTTTAGCAAGACTGTTATATATATGTGAATATCCCAAGCTTCCATTAAGTAATATACAAGCTAGTATGATACAGTAATGGCCTTCTAGGGCATAAACACTAACAGCAGATACTCACAGTAGGATCGGGATCCAAATATCATCGTGTGATAATGCTGAAGGAATCCTACCAACATTATCAGACTCCAAATGGTATGCAACACTAGCAAGTTTCAGTTTCTTTAGAAACTCCCGATGTGGATTTTTTCCCCATGCTCTTATGACCTTGACGAAGGCCAACAAATCATAAATCACATGTCAAGTTCTGCCCATCATTATCCCTGTTAATTTGAACCCACCCGTACATACCCTTGACGAAGGCCAACAAGGTAATACGACTGTCCCAAACCAACGCATCTATCTATGCTACATATGAATACCCCAGCAGCTACCAAACACTATGCCTTGACGAAGGCCAACAAACATAGCTTGAATACTACTGGCCATACATATGAAATGACGGAGGGCTACGACTGGTTTTGGCGAAACCGTGAATGTAGTGAACTTGATATAATCGAAGGAACCTGATATCTTTTTAAAAGGAGTGGTTAAAGCTCCGCAATTAAAAAATCTGCTCTTTTAAAATAACCGAGTGGTTTCTTTTAAATTTGTTCCAACGATTTAACTTTGGTTTATTTTCTTTGCATTAAAATAATGCGTCCCATCAATTAATCTATCATTGCAGAAAACAACGAAAATACAACGTCCTCTTATGCCATCCGCATTCGCCACTGGGCCCCGTCATTCACCCGTTAGGTTACTTAACTAACGACAGAGCGGGGGCTGGGCTAGCGCGGGTGCAAAACATAAGTGACGCCTACTAGATATCATATATAGATATTGTACATTCGTCAGACGCAATAATAGGCATTCCAGATCACAGATGAACATTATTGGATATACAAGTAATCCGCGTTTCCTTAGAGCCTGCAACGAAAGACGGATTATACAGTTGTGATGAATAGCCATTACCCCACCCTAGACCCCTACGGGTACGGCAAACTACCCGCTAAGTACCTGAAGTGAAGCGGTCTCCCTCAACAACGTGAGTAGGCCACTAATCACTTTAAAGTACCCGGTAGTTTGTGCACCCTACCTTGGGTCTATCCTAGGAGCAGAAAACAGTAAATGAAATAATACAACGGTGGCTACAACCTCAACCCGGATGTGCCCCGTAAAAGAATATTACATCATATTACAATTTATATCGAATAAAATAATATAAAAACTCATCTCAAAATCCCGGCTAATCATCACAACGATCCAATGAAGTTCATCTACATAAACCAATAAAAACCATTACAGAAATGTGCAACCCCCTGCTAACCGACATACTAGCAATTAGGGGAGGTTTACGAACACATTAAACATCACAGATAAAACTTGATTAGCAAATAACTTAGAATTTCGATCGACAACCTTTTTCCATCTCTACACCAAATGCAAGCCAGCACTGAAATAACCTGGGCAGAAACAAAATATACAGGAAAACAGAACACCCAAAAATAAGAGTTACTGTGTAAATACGAGTCAACTCGGAGTTGACTCGGCCGCGGATCCGCGGCGGATCGAACCAATCCGCCGCGCTTCTGCGGCAGTCTAATCAAGTTAGCACCTCGTATTTCTCCAGTATTCCTAGAATTCCCTGCTGTGAATTTTCATACCTCTGAAATAATTTTTTCGACAGGTTTAAAATCAAAAGAAACTTGAGGGGTCCGGGGTTAAGTTTTCGTGTTTTTCCGACGATCGATGTTCTAATAAGTTGCTAACGAGCTAGTAAAGGTTTAGTGGGCTCTGATGCCACTGTAAGTCCATGTCATGCACCCCACGTGTTCGCGGGGAGGCGGAATATATGAAAAACAATTATCAAAGCTTCGTAACACGGACTTGAGCATACGGATCGTGTCTAAACCATTACTAGCAAACTACGAGAGGTTTAATTACTCTGATTCGAAGTTATACCTCATGTTACTTGTCCTTCGGGTCTTCATCGCTGTCCTCCATACCTCGTAGGCTCTATGGAACTTGGGCACCTCAACGGCCTCCTCGAGTCAAAGACGATCCACCCGAGAGTCTATATTCCGAGCTCCTATCTCGAATCTGAGATAACTACGGCTTTTAGATTGCTAATCTAGAAGTCCTAAATGGTGTAGAGTAATTAGATGGATTACTTAGTCACTTAAACCCTAGGATTCTCAACTCATGAGAGCTTTTAGGGTTTTGAGGAAGAAGATGAAGACTTGAGGAGAGAGAAAGCTTTTGTGATAATGAAATGAATAATGCCTCATGATAGAATAATATCAAGCATACAAATATCTCTTGATAAATATCTAGAAATATCATGTAAGCTTCATTTAATCCTAATGGTGAATCACCTCATGAGTCATTAAGCATTTAATGAAAACCTACACCTCATCTCTCCACCTCATTTGTGTTTAATCCAAAAGAAATAAATACAAATGAGTCATCTTCTTCTAGAAGCTTCCCGACAAATTACGAGACTGCCCCTCCCATCCGTATTTCCAAAAAAGATGGATAATCTTTGACTGAAAAAAACAATCTGTATAATACTAGAATCTGGCTTAAACCAAAGCCCGCTAGTATTATCTGCCCGATCATAATACGTGCACAAGTGTACGTAAGTGATCGCAGCCCTGCCGTAAAATCATACGGCATCTACACCTTTTGCCCGGTGTAGGGAAACTCTCTGTGTGGGACTCTAAAGACTTGATCAGTCGAAAATACTGCATGTTTAACACGGCAATTTCCCTACCATTTGAACTCATATAAAAGTGTTCGGTATTCATAATTGCACATATTACCAAATCATCTCTGAAATACAAAATTACATGTGTTTAACTTTTAAACCGGCACATTTAGGAAAATTGGATGTTTGTCATGGCATTGCATCATCCTTGTATTGCGCAACTCTTGCCTTGGGGTCTAATGCAGGAAATTCCAGAAGCAAAGCCCAAAATTGGGAAAAGAGCTGATAAAAGATATGCCAACTCAAACATGTATGATCTGGTAGTGATACAAAAGGCCAAACAAAATTCAACATATCATAAACAGGCCTTAAACTCAGCCCAAGAATGTACCAGAAAATTCAAGTTCCAAAGCCCTAAAAGGACCGCGGATCAGCGGCCCAAACCCCCTTGGCGCCGCGGATCCGCAGCCTTATAATGTGATCATTGGCTCAAATTTTGTCACGTGCTCTCCTCTAACGGCCAAACCTTCCAGAAGACCCCAGAAGCTCCACGTGGCGCATCTAGAAGGCCCGGCTTAACAAACTATTTCTAGAAGGCTCTCTTAACAAACTTTTGGAGGGAAAATTCAAATTCAAATCCTAGATCTAGGGTTTTGGAGTTCTATAAAAAGGAGCCTAGATCTAGGGTTGAGGTTGTTCAAGAATCACCATCATCTTCTACCCACAAGTTGAGTGACACAACTTGTGCCTCAAAAATCCAATTCAAAATCAAGATCAAGATCCTGAGTGCAATTCAAGCAAGACAGCCTTCAACCTTTAGAAGCGACGCCGGATTTCAACGGAGCAAGAGATCCAAGCCGATCCGCGACTCAAGGAGCCGAGCGAAGCCGAAATCGACGATCTAGTTCCATCCTTTTGTAAATTCAAGAGAGTTGTAACGAAATTTGTTGATAAATAAAGGTGAATTTTCTATATTCTTGCTTAACTTTTAATTCAAGCATAATGATTAGATCTCAATTTGTGATCATGATGTTTGAGTAATCTCCGCTCATGTAGGAGTTGAGACGATCGATAGATGATGATGATGATTTAGACACTTTTACAATTCTTAAATCCTATAATGTTTGTAAATTCTAGTGAATCAAATGATTAATGACCGAGTTTCGAGATGATGCTTTCTTGATTGTGTTCACTCGAAACTAGGGAACAACTATTGATCATTTGATTAACTAGAAGCTAGAATTTGAATGAGATCCATCGAAAGGACAAAGGATGAGTTGCGGAATCCCTAATTTCCTCGCAAGATCCTTAACCCTCGATGAATTTGCATCGATCTAGTATTAATTCGTTAATGGATAAGAATGAGTAATCATTAGATCTCATCACATCTATAGATCCGATCTACTCCTACGAGCCATACTTCTAATCTTGATTGTTGGTTGGAAATTATCACACAACTCAATTCTTGTTTTTAATGTTTCTTTTAGATCTAGATTTTTCTTATTCTTGATCTTCAATTACAAATCATGAATTGTTTTCTTTTCTTTTCCTTAAATTTTCAACTCATCTAATTCAGAAATTGAACGGATCTCACTTTCCCTGTGGACGATCCGCACTTACTAACGCGCTACATTCGACACCGTTATTGATTGCGGTCAAAATATTTTTGGTTGTGATTTCTATATACAATTTTCTAAAAAACATACACAATCCGAAATCAATAATTCAATCAAATGGCGCCGTTGCCGGGGATCGTGTGCTATTTGTTCATTTTTTTGAAATTTGAGTTGAAAAGTTTATTCCATCTAAAATTTTAAGATCAAAACTCGCGCAAAACACTAAACGAGTTGTTGTGGTTAATTGCAAGGAAATCTGGAGCTTGCTGTGCAATTGGAAAAATATTTGGAGAATTCCAGAGAGCTTTGTCAGTGAACAGTAGAGGGTACAAAAAATTTCATACAGTGATCGCTTGATAGAACCGCGGAACCGCGGCATTTGTTGACTCCTGCGGCGGAATCGCGGCAGTTCAGGGGGATCTCTGTACAATTTTTGGCAGGTAACCTCTATCTTTCTTATCTTCTTCCTAAATCTTCTCCAATTAACAATTTGTTGCAGGCTTCTTTGCAAAAATCGCAGCGCCGCAAAAAGCAAAATAAATTGTGCTTGTTTTTGATTTTGTGGTTGTTTGCATAATTAATACGGACATTAAGGGGCACGGCCAAATCTAGATTAGGTGGGGAGTTCATTACCCTTCCTAAGCCCCAAAAATCATAAACTTGCATCCGCATTACCCTCATTAACTAAAAAATATCTAGAGATGACTCTAAGGACCGTCGCGCTCACTTAGGACAGAAGAAGGCCGTGGGTAATTCATTGCTTATCCGCGTTTCTTTTTGTGGTGTCTAAGGCAAGTGTGTCGAAGGCTAGTGGTTACTTAATTAGGCCCACTACTTACGTAGTGGAGAACCTCCCACTTACCTGGCACTTACCTGGCCACAGGAGAGACAAAGAGGCAGTGGAGGATTTTATCCTGCGACTTGTCTTTTGGAAGTTAGGAGCGGTCTAGAGCTTTGACCTAGGTGACCATAGATTTTAGGGTTGCTTGTTGCATTTGTTGTGATCGCATCATATTTTCAAAATCCGTATCATTTTTCAAAACAAACACCGCATTCATTCATTCCCCTAATTATAATTCACGCTGCCACTCGTACTAACCCTTTTTAGTGCAAGATAGGCTGGACACGGGATTCTAGTGCTCGACTTGTTCGCGTCCCCTCGATCGACTCCGAAGTCGGTATTTCTCCATTTATCTTTCTTTTACCCACCACCACACCCACACCGATGGATCCGTCTCCATCGAACCTCTTTACCGCTGCTCTGCCGCCGTCCGTTGGTGCGCAGAATCCTACCCGCATCTCTCTCCAAAAGAGGTGCTACCCTTTGCGAGGTCCTCTCTCGACCTGCTTATCCATTCCACCAGCCAACGGGGATAACTTTGAGATTAAGCCCCAGTACAACAACCCTCTACCCAAATTCCACGGTCTCGAGACTGAAGACGTATACGTTTTTATCACCAAATTTGAAAACGTATGCGCAATGATGGGTACATCACAACTTTCTGTGGATACCATGCGTCTACGACTTCTTCCATTTACCTTGTGCGATATAGCCGAGAAGTGGCTGTATAACACCACCGCACATTCCATCACGAATTGGGAAGAATTCGTTGCGGCATTCCTTAAGAAATTCAACCCTATGCAAAAGACAGCTCGAATCCGTAGTGAACTGTATCAATTCACCCAGCTTCCAGCTGAACCATTCTCGAAATGCTTTGAACGATTCAAGGATCTTTTGGTTCAATGCCCACATCACGGCATCCCTAGATGGGATCTTTGCCGAATCATATATGAGGGCATTAACCCTACCACTAAACAAAACCTTGAAAACATGTGTCAAGGAACCTTTATAACCAAGGATGATGGGAAAGCATGGAAATTTTTAGAAGAGTTCGCTGAAAAGTCCTTACAGTGGGAGACTGGAACCCAGCCATCAAGTAGGGGTGGCATACACCAAATAGACGTATCCATAGGTGTTCGAGCTGAGATGGCAGCAATGCAAAAAAAGCTCGAAGCTATGGAACACAAATTCTTAGCAGCCTCCCTGAACCCGATGTCGCTCCCCAAAACTGTATGTGGGTGCTGTTCTGATCCGTCTCACTTAATGGAAGAATGTCCATTAAACTCTCCGTTTCAAGGTCACGAGCATACCAATGCCGCATTTCAAAGACCTAGAAACGATCCTTATTCTTCCACGTACAATCAGGGTTGGAGGAATCACCCGAATTTTTCTTGGAACCAATCCCAAAACACGGTTCCAAACTCGAATCAATTCCAAAGGGTCCCTCCACCACAACAGCAACCATTTCAACTCACCCAGCACCCCTACCAGTCACAAAATTTCCAAAACCAGGTCAATCCTCCTGCACCGTCTAATCCTATGCAGTCGACCTGTTCTGACGAGTTCTCTCAATTCGCTCAAACCATGAAATCACTCCTGTCAAATTTCATGGAAGTGTCGGCCGAGGTTAGGTCTTCCGTTGGTGAGATAAAGAAAAACTCAGCGTCCCAAGCTGAGAGTATCAGAACGATGGAAGCTGAAATTGCACGACTTAAGGCCGAATTGAGTGCGAGAGAAAAAGGGAAACTTCCGTCTCAACCCCTACCGAATCCTGGGCATTACAATGTAAATGCCGTCACAACGTTGAGATCAGGAAGAGTGCTGGATAACCATGTTGGAGAAGAAGTTGATGATATTGAAAATCCTATCAACACCCCGGCTGAGACCTTTCCTCACACACACACTTCTACTTCTAATTCTGACCCCAGTTCTTTTACCCCACCACCTTCTTGCGAGCCTATTCTTCATTTCCCAAAAGGCTCGCCACCTCAGCCCACCTCTTGTACTTCTCCACGGACGATCCCCACTTCTATTTTGGGATCGGGTCCACACACACTTCCTTCTCCTATGATGGACCCAGTGCTTATTCCTAAAGCACCTTATCCTAATCGGTTAAGGGCTAACAAATCGAGTCCACATATGGAGAAGATTATAGACATGTTTAAGCAAGTTAACATCAACATCCCTCTCCTAGATGCAATCCAACAAGTTCCGTCCTATGCGAAAACTCTTAAGAACTTGTGCACTAGAAAGAGGAAGACTCAAGTGCCCAAAAAGATATTCATGGCAAAGACGGTAGACACGGCTTTCCCCCAACAATTACCGAGGAAACGTAAGTATCCTGGATATCCTACGATTTCCATTTCTATTGGGGAAAAACACATCAACCGTGCTCTACTAGACCTGGGCGCAAGTGTTAACCAGCTTCCATTCTCAGTCTATGAGCAGTTAGGGATCGGAGAGTTGAAGCCAACCCATTGCACTCTCCAGATGGATGACCGATCAATCACCAAACCTAGGGGTGAACTGGAGGATGTGTTAATAAAAATCGGGGAATTTATATTCCCTGTGGACTTTATTGTAATTGATACACAGCCTGTAGCGAACCCACGAAATCAAATTCCGGTGATTTTAGGTCGCCCCTTTTTGGCCACTTCCAACGCTATCATCAACTGTCGTAATGGTTCTATGACCCTATCCTTCGGGAATAGGTCAATTGAGCTGAACATTTACAAGTTGGGAAGTGTACCCTCCGAACCTACTGCTCAGGTCTGTTCTGTCGACTTAATGGATGTCGACAGCAGCGAATTTGATGATCCTCATGATACTGATCTTGACTCTTTTCATACGATGTTGTTTGACCCTACTATGTATCATACACAGACGGACTCTTCCACCGAGATGTCCGGGTCAACAACTAACACCGATTATGAACTGCTTTTAGAGTCTGAAGATCACCCCGCACTTTGTGATGACATTATTCTTCGGGGTATTGATGGAACTATTGAGGAGATCTTCGCAGATGAACTCGCATTTTTGAATGACACGGGTGTTGAGATGAATCATCTCCCAATCAATGAAATTGAACCCCACCCCTTCTTCTGAACTGTAAAAAGAATGCGAGCAATCCATTACATTCACTGCATCGTCTTCCAAAATGAGACGCACACACATTCTATTCCACCACTTACCCTTTCCCCACTTCTTCTTCCACCAACCCGAGCACTGCATTGATAAAAAAATTTTAATGGTTGGTGTTAACGTTCGGTCTTTGCAAAGCTTGGTATCGACCACTGATTTTTGACCCCCTCATGTGATTTTCAAAAGATTAACATTGCATAACTCAAGTTTGGGGGGGCAATTTTTCTGGCTCTTGAAAAGAAAATTTTTACAAAAATTTTGAGCCAAAAATAAGTTTGGGGGAGGTTCTTCACTTATATATTTTGCCCCCACTAATAAATTCCTCCCAGACTTACGGGTTTTGTAGATATAGCAGTTGGCAACAGTGAGGACACTGTTGAAAACAAGTTTGGGGGAGGTTTGTGCTTAGTTTTGCATCATGTGCATATCATTTGCATAAGCACAAAACATTTCTTTAAAAAAACCTATAAAAATTTTAAAATTTTCAAAAGATAAAATTTTTGTACATAAATAAGATAATAAAAGATTAGATAGTGAAAAATTACATCCATGAGATTAGAAAAATTTAAGAAAACTAAGAAAATTAGAAGTTTCCTTATACGAACTAGTAATAAGTAGTTATGAGCTATTGTCCCAAGGGTTAGTAAGATGAAGGAAGTCACTAATCTGAGGATAAAAATAAGTCTGAAAAATAGTTTCTATTCTGGGAGGCCAAACATTTTGAACGTTGATACCCTGCTATTCGCACTTACACACGTCTTGAAGCCCGGGAAAGTAGAGGATACCTTGAAATGCTCTTGTCTTAAAGCCGATGTATGAAGGAAATAAAAAATAATAATAATGAAGAAAATATAAAATGGTGAGAAATATGGACACTGGTTTTGTTATCGCCAAGGGAAATAAAAAAATATATAGCGAGGGTGCATCTTCACCTAGTGCCCTAAGGCCAACTGGTCTGGGAGTCACTGCTATGCCTGAGGTGGTGCAAGACGAGGAAAATACACCAAATAAGCAAGCACATGAGTAATCGGTCGGTTAGTACCTCAAGAAGTATTAACGGTCGCATGAAAGTGTGTCAGCAAATTCATTTAAATATTCATTAATCAAAAAGTACTGAGGCTGATGGGCAAGAGTATGATAGCTTGAATTGAATTCTCCGGATGTAGGGATGTCCTTTACACACACACAGGGTGATATGATCGATGTTTGGAAGAAAGATAGGAATGAAGAATAAGACGATGTTTTATTGAGGGAAGACGTGATTTTTGACATCTTTTCATGACCATTAAGATAGGGCTCATGACAACCGAAAAGTTAGCTTAGTTGGAAACCCTAATTTTCAAGGCTTTTCTTTTACAATTCTTTTCTTTAAATGTAATATTCATGATTTTCCTTTTATTATTGGATTTTGTGGGTGAAATCCGCTGAAAACCCTCAGTAGACAACACTCCTCCTACTAGGGACACCTAGAGGTTTAAAGGCTTGTTCCACGTGCTCAGTGCAATCGTGTTGCCTACGAAAGTGTGCTTTTCTCTTTCTTTATTTTCTCCTTCTCTTTTTAATAAAACAGTTCGATCGAGACGATCGAAAATAAGTTTGGGGGAATTTGATCAGACGAAAATACTGCATTTTTAACACGGCAATTTCCCTACCATTTGAACTCATATAAAAGTGATCGGTATTCATAATTGCACATATTACCAAATCATCTCTGAAATACCAGATTCATGTGTTAGACTTTTAAACCGGCACTTTTAGGGAAATTGGGTGTTTATCATGGCATTGCATCATCCTTGTATTGCGCAACTCTTGTCTTGGGGTCTAATGCAGAAAATTCCAGAAGCAATGCCCAAAATTGGGAAAAGAGCTGATAAAAGATACGCCAACTCAAAGATGTATGATCTGGTAGTGATACAAAAGGCCAAACAAAATTCAACATATCATAAACAGGCCTTAAACTCAGCCCAAGAATGTACCAGAAAATTCAAGTTCCAAAGCCCTAAAAGGACCGCGGATCAGCGGCCCAAACTCCCTTGGCGCCGCGGATCCGCGGCCTTATAATATGATCATTGGCTCAAATTTTGTCACGTGCTCTCCTCTAACGGCCAAAGCTTCCAGAAGACCCCAGAAGCTCCACGTAGCACATCTAGAAGGCTCGGCTTAACAAACTATTTCTAGAAGTCTCTCTTAACAAACTTTTGGAGGGAAAATTCAAATTCAAATCCTAGATCTAGGGTTTTGGAGTTCTATAAAAAGGATCCTAGATCTAGGGTTGAGGTTGTTCAAGAATCACCATCATCTTCCACCCATAAGTTGAGTGACACAACTTGTGCCTCAAAAATCCAATTCAAAATCAAGATCAAGATCCTGAGTGCAATTCAAGCAAGAGAGCCTTCAGCCTTTAAAAGCGACGCCGGATTTCAACGGAGCAAGAGATCCAAGCCAATCCATGACTCAAGGAGCCGAGCGAAGCCGAAATCGACGATCTAGTTCCATCCTTTTGTAAATTCAAGAGAGTTGTAACGAAATTTGTCGATAAATAAAGGTGAATTTTCTATATTCTTGCTTATCTTTTAATTCAAGCATAATGATTAGATCTCAATTTGTGATTGTGTTTGTGATCATGATGTTTGAGTAATCTCCGCTCGTGTAGGAGTTGAGACGATCGATAGATGATGATGATTTAGACACTTTTACAATTCTTAAATCCTATAATGTTTGTAAATTCTAGTGAATCAAATTATTAATGACCTAGTTTCGAGATGATGCTTTCTTGATTGTGTTCACTCAAAACTAGGGAAAAACTATTGATCATTTGATTAACTAGAAGCTAGAATTTGAATGAGATCAATCGAAAGGACAAAGGATGAGTTGCGGAATCCCTAATTTCCTCGCAAGATCCTTAACCCTCGATGAATTTGCATCGATCTAGTATTAATTCGTTAATGGATAAGAATGAGTAATCATTAGATCTCATCACATCTATAGATCCGATCTACTCCTAAGAGCCATACTTCTAATCTTGATTGTTGGTTGGAAATTATCATACATCTCAATTCTTGTTTTTAATGTTTCTTTTAGATCTAGATTTTTCTTATTCTTGATCTTCAATTACAAATCATGAATTGTTTTCTTTTCTTTTCCTTTTATTTTCAACTCATCTAATTCAGAAATTGAACGGATCTCACTTTCCCTGTGGACGATCCGCACTTACTAACGCGCTACATTCGACACCGTTATTGATTGCGGTCAAAATATTTTTGGTTTTGATTTCTATATACAATTTTCTAAAAAACATACACAATCCGAAATCAATAATTCAATCAAGACTCGACACTACGCTGGCAGTGGGTTTAACCACAGGCCGCAAGCGGTACTAGCTGTACGTAACGGTCCCCAGGTAAATGTCGATAAGAAGGCGATAAGGAAACCCATCCGAACTCCAACTGAGTCTGATGTGACAATCTCCGTACAGTCCGGTCTGTTCGTCTAGGACTATCGCATATCGGGCCTAGAGGGCGGTAAACGTTAGACCCCCTAATAGCGGTATAAGTCGTGTCGGAGTGAAGACCATTACACCTTGAGAAACTACTGGAAGCCTACCAGTAAATCTCGTTTGCCCTGGCCAGGGACGTTGCGTAACGGCTCTCCATACACAGCGCGATATTAACCCCCAATACCGGGAGAGACGAGTCCTGTCTAACCGCCACTGCTTCCAAGTGCTTCGGGACTGCACCCAACTACTACATGTTTGCACGACTCCTTAGAGCCGTGGTAGGGTAGTAATCTAAGTATAATGGGAATACACCTGAGGCGAAGTAGCAGTGTCAAGTCGACGGACTAAGCTGTACTCATGTCACCTGGGAATTGCTATCTGACGATGTGTATAAAACCAACCTGCAGTTCTCGGTGAGTCATGTCCGGTGTACCCGTAACCTAACGAGCACCTGCATACTATCTCCAGTACGACGTACTGATAGCTGTGGGATAGACCATCTCCCTATGCTGGGATGAGAAGCGTATACACCAGTCTACTCCGGAGTATCGATGCCCTGTCTCGATAATCCTACAACCAAGGACCTATATAGGATGTTGCTTATAGACTACCTAGCCCCCACTAGTGTGACTGCCATCACAACGCTGGTAATCAAGCAAAGATCCTAAGGGATCTACTAATATATATAAGCGATACGTTAAAAGAAACATATGCACATATTAAAGTAGACACAAACTAAGTAGCATACTACCATTTTTAGCAAGACTGTCAATACAACTGTGAATATCGCAAGCTTCCATTAAGTAATATAGAAACTAGTATGATACAGTAATGGCCTCTAGGGCATAAACACTAACAAATACAGGCCTTCGCTGGCGATGATCGGAGTTTGCAAATTGCCATAGTTCCACAAGAGCATTACAAAGAGCTTGACGCGCTTGGTACCTATAGTGTGTAGGAATTGCAGACATTCTACGTCCCTCCCAGGCAAAAAGATGAAAAGGCGATCCACTTTTATTGATCAATGGAAACCAAAGTGGAGAAAGAAATTTGACACGGTGCCGATTCTACACTTGACAGGCTTCAGCCCATCCGTCTGCCCAGATACTACACAGAAGGATTAAAAAGGCTGTTGAGGCGCCAAGGCGTACCCGTCAAACAGACTACTCGAAAAGCTAAGTTCTATAACAGGATCTGGAACGTCCCCGGAACTCAACGAAAATTGCCCAACGGGAGAATGGAAGCGATCGGGCTTGGATATGTTCAATCCAAGAAGCGGGAGCGATTCCATGGCTGTTATGTCATACATCACTTCGATGAAGAGGGAGATGCTCTGTGGGAAGATGCTAACCCTGAACCAAAACGAGGTCCCGCTGTGAAAATGCCAAGTCCGTCGTTCGAAGAATAGATGGACAAGCTAATAAGGGAAGCGGGTCAAAAGGTACGGGATGATCATAGCCGCGAAATGTCCATTTACGAGAAAGCTAGGACGCAGCGCCTCCTTCAGTAATCTACAAAGAACGACGATGCCCTTCGTCGCCAACCCATCACAAAGAAGACTCGACACGGAGGCAAAAATAAACTGAAGAACGGAAAACAAGTTCGACAGCAGTGTAGCGGGTCCAAAAAGCCATGCGAAGCAGAAATGAGCAGCCGGGTTCCGTCTCTTATAAAGAAGATGGGTCGAGCATATTCTTTTCCCCAAGACAAAACAAAGGAGATATTCGATCTTGTCATAAAACATCAGATGATGACACTTCCGGAGTCTAAGCACCCCGAGCAAGCAGGTGAAGTTCATCATCCACACTATTACTCCTATCACCGAGCGATAGGACATCCTCTCGAAAACTGCTTCACATTCAAAGACTGGGTAGAAGACCAGTATCAGTAAGGCAAGTTCACTCTATCCAACAGGTGGAAGGTAACCCTACCACAGAAGCATGAACCAAATGTTAGTTATATGTATGCCCTAGAGGCCATTACTGTACATATGGTGTATATTGTAATGGATGCTTGGACATATATAGGGAGGACTTTCTTGCTCGACATGATAGTACGCTATCTGGTTACTCTTTATCTTAACATATACTCTGATTGTCTCTATGTTACATGTTGATAAAGCCCTTAGAATATGTACTCGACTACTGGGACTATGATGAGATCATACTAGTGGGGCCACGTTAGTCGATGAGTACATCCTATAACTGTTCCTAGTCGAGGGTGTATCGAGACAGGGCATCGATAACCAGGGTAGACTAGCGTGTACGCATCTTGACCCATATGATGGGCGATGGATGATCCTATATCCATCGGTGTTTGACATCAAGGATGGTGTACGGGTGCTCAGTGGAGACTGGGTACACTAGACGGACTCGCCGAAAACTCCCAGATGGTATTATACCTCACGTCAGATGGCAGTTCTCTGGTGACACTGGTACAGGTTAGTCTTGTAAGTCCACGTTACCTACCGCGGTGCTTACGGGGAGGCGGAATAGATAAAAAATAATTTTTTGACACAAGGTAACATGAACTAAAAACTTGAGAATCTTTGCTAAACCATTGCTAACAAAACTAGAAGAGGTTCTATCTACTATGCTCAAAAGATTATACCTCACGAACCAAGTCCTTCCGGTCTTCTCTCCGCTTTCCTCCTCATCCATGCAAGCTCCAAGGATCGATCCGGATCTTGGTCACCTCCGCGGCCTCCTTGAGTCGAAGACGATCCACCCGAGAGTTTGGAATCCGAGCTCCACCTCAAGCCGAGGTAACTAGGGAAACAAGCATGCTACTCTTGATGTCCTAGGTGATGTAGAATATGATGGTGGATTTATTTGTCTATTTAGAACCTTATTTTCTCAACACATGAGAGCTAAGGAAAAAACTAGAGAGGAAGAAGAAGGAGGAACTATGGGAGCTTCTCACTTAAAGAGAGAGAATGAGAAGAGAATAATGATCCATAAACTAAATAATTACTAATCTCTTATCTTGATAAAGTTGATGGCTACATTGATTTGACCATTATCATCACAAATCAAATCTAAAGCAAAAAGCAAAAGAAGGATCTAGTGCTCTCAAGAAAACTCCAAGTCAACAATGGTCAAATTGTCAACATGGTCAAGCATGGTCAAATGGTCAAAGCAATTAGTTATAACATAATTATCATTAAAAAGATTAGTAACTATTTTCCCACCTCATAATGGTTTTGACCGAACCAACGGTCAAAACCCTAATGAGGCACCTCCTCCTTCTTCGCTCCTCACAACCGTACATACACACCCGCATCCGCATTCCGTAGAATGTGAATGTACAGAAGACAAAACTAATCCATCCATACAATACTAGGATCCGGCTTAAACCAAAGCCCACTAGCATTGTCTGCCCGAACAGCATACGCGCACAAGTGCACGTAAGTGATCGTAGCCTTGTCGTAAAACCATACGGCCTCTACACCTTTCACCCAGTGCAGGGAAACTCTCTGTGTGGGACTCTAAAGACTCGACACTACGCTGGCAGTGGATTTAACTACAGATCGCAAGCGGCACTAGCTGTACGTAACGGTCCCTAGGTAGATGTCGATAAGAAGGCCGATGAGGTAAACCCATCCGAACTCCTACTGAGCCTGAATGTGACAATCTCCGTACAGTCCGGTCTGTTCGTCTGAGAGTATCGCATGGCGGGCCTAGGGGCGGTAAACATCAGACCACTAATAGCAGTACAAGTCGTGCCGGAGTGTAGCCCAGAACACCCTGAGAAACTACTGGAAACACTACCAGTAATTCTCGCATGCCCTGGCCAGGGACTTTATGTAATGGCTCTCCTAGACACAGCGCGATATCAACCCCCAATACCGGGAGAGAAGAATCATATCTAACCGCTACTGCCTCCAAGTGCTTCGGGACTGCACCCAACTACTACTTGTTTGCATGACTCCTTTGAGCCGTGGTAGGGTAGTAATCAAAGTACAGTAGGAACACACTCGAGGCGAAGTAGCAGTGTCAAGTCGACGGACTAAGCTGTACTCTTGTCACCTAGGAACTGTTATCTGACGATAGGCATAGTACCAACCAACAGTTCCCGACGAGTCCTGTCCAGTGTACTCGTAACCTAACGAGCACCCGCATACTATCTCCAGTACGACGTACTGATAGCTGTGGGACAGACCATCTCCCCTGCTGGGATGAGAAGCGCATACGCTAGTCTACTTTAGAGTATCGATACCCCGTCTCGATAATCCTACGACTAGGGACCTGTATAAGGATGTGCTTATAGATTACCCATCCCCCACAAGTGTGACTGCCATCACAACGCTGGTAATCAAGCAAAGATCCTAAGGGCTCTACTAATATGTATAAGTGATATGCTAAAAGAAACACATGCACATATTAAAGTAGAAACAAACCAAGTAGCATATTACCATTTTGAGCAAGATTGTCTATACAACTGTGAATATCCCAAGCTTCCATTAAGTAATATACAAACTAGTATGATACAGTAATGGCCTCTAGGGCATATACACTAACAATCTCCCACTTGCACTAAGGCCATGTACTGGCGTATCGAAGACCTATCATCTCGATCCGCCGCTCGAACTGAGTCTGGGGTATGGCCTTCGTGAATGGATCTGCAGTGTTATTCTCCGAATCTTCTCTCTTCACCTCGATCTCCCGGCGATCTACGATCTCCCTGATCTGGTGGTACCGCCTCAAAATGTGCCTGGACTTCTAATGGGACCTGGGTTCCTTCGCTAAAGCTATAGCGCCGTTGTTGACACAATACAGCGGTATTGGATCAACAATGGTAGGAACCACCTGAAGCTCCGTGAGTAACTTCTTCATCCAGACAGCTTCCTTTGCAGCATCGCAAGCAGCTATGTACTCCGCTTCCATAGTTGAGTCAGCAACGGTTTCCTGCTTAGAGCTCTTCCAGCAAACCGTCCCTCCATTGAGGGTAAAAATATAACCCGACATGGACTTGGAGTCTTCCTTGTCACTCTGGAAGCTGGAGTCAGCAAAGGCCTCGATCTGGAGGTTTTTTCCACCATACACCAAGAACATCTCCATAGTCCTTCTCAGGTACTTGAGAATGTTCTTTACTGCTATCCAGTGTTTCTCCCCTGGGTCCTACTGATATCGTCTTACAACGCTTAATGCGTATGCTACATCTGGTCTGGTACACAAAATCACAGACATTATAGAGCCTACCGCAGATGCGTAGGGTATAGATGACATGCGAGCCCTTTCCAAATCAGTCTTGGGAGACATCTCTTTGGAGAGGGTGATTCCGTGACAAGCCGGAAGATTACCGCGCTTTGAATCTTCCATACTGAATCGTTTCAGTATGGTGTCGATGTACCTGGACTGCGAAAGTCCCAACATCCTCTTAGATCTATCACGATAGATCTGGATCCCCAGAATGTAGTTGGCATCGCCCAGGTCCTTCATGGAGAACCTCTGTGACAAGAATCTTTTGACTGACTGTAGCATAGGAATATCATTTCCTATTAGGAGAATGTCATTCACGTACAAGACGAGGAATACCACAGTTCTCCCTACAATCTTACTGTAAGTGCATGGTTCATCCGGATTTTTGATAAAGTCAAATTCTTTGACAGTATCATCAAAGAAGATGTTCCAACTCTGCGATGCCTGCTTCAGTCCATAAATGGACTTAAGCAACTTGCACACTTTACCGCTGCTCCCACTCTGAATGAATCCCTCCGGCTGATCCATATAGACGCACTCTTCCAAATTTCCATTTAGGAAAGCCGTCTTTATGTCCATCTGCCTGATCTCATCATCGTGGAAGGCAGCAATGGCAAGAAGGATCCTAATGGATTTGAGCATAGCCACTGGAGAAAAGGCCTCGTCATAGTCCAAACCAGGTTTTTGACAAAAACCCTTTGCAACAAGTCTAGCTTTATAGGTTTCAACCTGTCTATCTACACCAATCTTCTTTCTGAAGATTCATTTGCAACCTACGGGTTTTACCCCTTCTGGAGCAATGTCCAAAGTCCAAACTTTGTTAGTGTACATGGACTCCATTTCAGTCCGCATTGCATCCAGCCATTTTACTGAGTCACCGCTCTGAATGGCTTGCTGGAAGCTAGTAGGCTCATCATTTTCAATGACGCAATCCTCTCGATCCCCGTCTATGAGAAAACCGTAGTATCTCTCGGGCGGATGAGACTGCCTACTGCTCCTACGGAGTGGCGCTGGTATGTCCGGTTCTCCTGAAACTTCTGGTTCTTCCAAACTTTCAGTAATAGCTTGTGGTTCTGGAATTTCTTCCAGTTCTATTGTGCTCCCACTTATTCCTTTTTCTAAAAACTGATGTTCCAGAAAGTGGCCATGACGAGAAACAAAAACTTTTTGTTCCTCTGCGTAATAGAAAAGATACTCCATGGAGTTCTTTGGGTATCCCACAAACTTACACAGTACTGAACGTGCCTCGAGTTTGTCCGCATGCTCCTTTTTAACAAAAGCTGGACATCCCCATATCTTCAGATATTAAAGATGGGGTTTCTTCCCACACCACATCTGATATGGTGTGGTAGGCACAGTCTTGGAGGGAACCTTGTTCAAAAGATATGCAGCTGATTCTAGTGCATAACCCCAGAAGGATCGCGGTAACTCAGCCTTACTCATCATGAAACGAACTATATCCAATAGGGTTCGATTCCGCCTTTCAGATACACCGTTGTGTTGTGGTGTGTATGGAGGAGTAAGATGAGAGAGAATTCTATTCTCTTTTAAGTAGTCCAGAAACTCGGCACTCAAGTATTCACCACCTCGATCAGATCTCAGTGTCATTATACTCTTGCCTGTATGTTTTTCAACTTCATTCTTGTATTCTCGAAATTTCTCAAAGGCCTCGGATTTATGCTTCATCAGGAAGACATGTCCATACCTAGAGAAATCATCCGTAAAAGTAATGAAGTATGAATAACCACTTCGCGCATGTGTAGACATTGGACCACACACGTCACTGTGTATGAGTCCCAAGAGCTCGCTCGCTCTTACTCCGTATCCAGTGAACGGAGTCTTTGTCATCTTTCCCATGAAACAAGATTCACAAGTATCATAAGACTGATACTCGAACGGATTCAAGTATCCCTGTTTATGTAACTTTGTTAACCGTGTCTCATTGATGTGACCCAGTCTACAATGCCATAAGAAAGCCTGATTTAATTCCGGAGACTTTCTTTTAAGTGTGTTCCGGACATTAAAAACCTGAGCTTGATTCAGTACGTATATTCCATTTTCTAATGTAATTGACCTAATCAGAACTTGATTTAGGTGGATGTGGACCACATCGCTTACAAAAGTAAAATCATATCCTTCCTTAGAAAGTAAGGATAAAGATATGATATTACAGGTCGCACTAGGTACATACAAACAGTCACCCAGAATCAATATCTGCCCAGTTGTCAATCCAAGATGATATTCCCCTACGGATTCAGCGTCCATGCTCATTCCGTTGGCAACCCTGAGAGTCATATCACCTATCCTGATAACTCTACGGTTTCTCAGAACCTGTAATGAATTACAGATGTGAGATCCTGATCCGGTATCCAATACCCAAGAAGTAGAGTTAATTGACATACAGTTTTCTACTACAAACACACCCGAAGCCGAAGCCACAACATGCTTCAAATCCTGTCTACTGGCTTTGCTAGCCCTGCAATCCTTCTACCAATGTCCATTCCCGTAACAATAGGAACATCCTTCCTTTACTACATCCAGTCCCAAAACTTTTGCCCTTCCCTTTCCTTCTACTTCCCTGGTTTCCTTCAGGGTATAAGTAGAGGGCAGAGACTGTAGAATCAAGTCAGTATTTGACCCGTTCTTCAACGTGGTCTTCAGGTCCGTGAGCTCATCAAAATAGCTAGTCTCTGTAAGGACGTTGTCCTCTACAGATGACCCGAAAGCCAACCTCGCTTTAAGTAATTCGTTCGAGGTCTCATATCTTGCGATACAAGATTACTCTCCATATAAATCTTTGTTATGGAGAAAAATAGAAACTAAGTCCATCTTCTCGTGCTGCCTCTGGTATGAACCATCAACTGAGGCCAACACGAGGCACTTGGCATTCGCATAGTCCTTTTTCGATGTCTTACGGATATCAATATCCACGACAGTGGAAACTGGTCCTGAGACGGCAGGGGTTTGATTAGTTAAGAGGTGTCCCAGCTTGTCATGGGTAATGGACATCTGGACAAACCTTTGCCAGTCATAACAGTCAGATTCAGTCATTTTATTATCTAGATGTAACCTATGTGTGGTCACTGGGTTGCTGCAATTAAGAGAGAGAGAGAAAAAAACACTCAGCATGATACTCTTGCAAGTTTAGATTGGTTTTTAATTTATCTAAATAGGATGGCTCCCACTGTTTCTTGAATCCTTCCTCAAACCATAAAAGAAGAATTAGTCGGGATCAATCTCACCGTACAATACTTGCTTAACCGTTCAGCCAGGACAGTGTCGGTACTTCGAGGGAGGTTTTACGATGCTTTCGCAAAGTTCCTTAATTAAATAACCTCTTTTCCCTGTGGACGTAGCCCTCTAACACCTTTCTAGACACCTACTTGGTTTATAGCATTGATCGTTAAGTGAAAAGTTTCCCGAGGAGTAGCAGATACTCACAGTAGGATCGGGATCCAAATATCATTGTGAGATAATGCTGAAGGAATCCTACCGACATTATCAAACTCCAAATGGTATGCAGCACTAGCAAGTTTCATTTTCTTTAGAAACTCCCGATGTGGATTTTTGCCCTATACTTTTATGACCTTGACGAAGGCCAACATATCATAAGTCGCATGTCAAGTTCTACCCGTCATTATCCAGGTTAATTTGAACCCACCCGTACATACCCTTGACGAAGGCCAAAATAGTAGTATGACTGTCCCAAACCAACGCATCTATCTATGCTACAGATAAATATTCAGCAGCTACCAATCACTATGCCTTGGCGAAGGTCAAAATACATAGCTTGAATACTAATGAATATTTAACTGAAATGACGGAGGGCTACGAATGGTTTTGGCGAAACCGTGAACGTAGTGAACTTGATATAATCGAAGGAACCTGATAGCTTTTAAAAGGAGTGGTTTAAGCTCCGCATTTTTAAAAGTTTTCTGTTTTGAAAAGAAACCGAGTGGTTTTGAAATTGTTCCAACGATTTTAACTTTGGTTTATTTTCTTGCATTAATTTAATGCGTCCCATCAATTAATCTTACCATTGCAGAAAACAACGAAAATATGACGTACGCTTATGCCATATGCATTGGCCACGGAGCCCCGTCATCACCCGTTAGGTTACTTAACTAACGACAGAGCGGGGGCTGGAATAGCGTGGATGCAAAACATAAGCAACGCCTGCTAGATATCATATATAGATATATACATTCGTCAGATGCAATGATAGCCATTCCAGATCACAGATGAACACATTGGATATACTAGGAATCCGCATTTCGTTTGAGCCTGCAACGAAAGACGGATTACACGGTCGCGATGAATAGCCAAACCCCACCCTAGACCCCTACGGGTGCGGCAAACTACCCGCCAAGTACCCAAAGTGGAGCAACCTCCCTCAACAACGTGAGTAGGCCATTCGGCACTTCAAAATACCCGGTAGTTTGTGCACCCCACCTTGGGTCTATCCTAGGAGCAAAAACAGTAAAAGAAATAATATACAATGGCGGCTACAACCTCATCCCGGATGTGCGTCCATAAAAATAATATTACATCAATTTACAGATTACATCAAATGAAAGATAAATAAACTCTCATCTCATAAACCCCGGCTATTCATCCGTGACAATCCAACAAGTTCATATACACAAACCAACATCACAGATCACAGATATGTATAACCCCCACAAATCGACGTATAGCGATTAGTAGACATTCAATACATATATCTCATCACAGAATATCCGATTAGCAAAAGTACTTAGAATTTCGATCGAAAACATGATTCGAAACTACCCCAAGTACAACACAGTACTCAGCAAAATCTGGGCAGAAACAAACTATCTTAAAAATTACAAAACCATCACAGAGAACAGCTGAAGAAATTTGGTGCGCAGCCGAGTCAACTCGGCCGCGGATCCGCGGCGGATCGCTTGGATCGGCCGAGGATCCGCGGTCTTCTGAGTGACTCAGGTGCCCAAATTTTTACAGTTTTCCAAGAAAACCCTGCACGTATTTTTAAGATCCCCAGAAAAAAATTTTGGACCAGTTTTTAAAAACGACAGAAAAGTGGATTTTTCGACATGTTTTGCGATTTTTTCAGGCGATCGAATTTCTAACACTTTGCTAACAAGTTAGTAATGGTTTAGTGAGGCTCTGATACCACTGTAAGTCCATGTTACCCACCCCGGTGCTTACGGGAAGTCGGAATAGGTAAAAAACAATTTTTTGACACAAGGTAACATGGACTAAAAACTTGAGGATCTTTGCCAAACCATTGCTAACAAAACTAGAAGAGGTTCTATCTACTATGCTCAAGAGATTATACCTCATGAAACAAGTCCTTCGGGTCTTCACTCCGCTTTCCTCCTCGTCCATGCAAGCTCCAAGGATCGATCCGGATCTTGGTCACCTCCGCGGTCTCCTTGAGTCGAAGACGATGCACCCGAGAGTTTGTAATCCGAGCTCCACCTCAAGCCGAGGTAACTAGGGAAACAAGTATGCTACTCTTGATGTCCTAGGTGATGTAGAATATGATGGTGGATTTATTTGTCTATTTAGAACTTTATTTTCTCAACACATGAGAGCTAAGGAAAAAACTAGAAAGGAAGAAGAAGGAGGAACCATGGGAGCTTCTCACTTGAAGAGAGGGAATAAGAAGAGAATAATGATCCATAAACTAAATAATTACTAATCTCTTATCATGATAAAGTTGATGGCTACATTGATTTGACCATTATCATCACAAATCAAATCCAAAGCAAAAAGCAAAAGAAGGATCTAGTGCTCTCAAGAAAACTCCAAGTCAACAATGGTCAAATTGTTAACATGGTCAAGCATGGTCAAATGGTCAAAGCAATTAGCCATAACATAATTATCATTAAAAAGATTAGTAACTATTTTCCCACCTCATAATGGTTTTAACCGAGCAACGATCAAAACCCTAATGAGGCACCTCCTTCTTCGCTCCTCACAACCGTGCATACACACCCGCATCCGCATTCCGTAGAATGCAAATGTACAGAAGACAAAACTAATCCATCCATACAATACTAGGATCCGGCTTAAACTAAAGCCCACTAGCATTGTCTGCCCGAACAGCATACGCGCACAAGTGCACGTAAGTGATCGTAGCCTTGCCGTAAAACCATACAGCGTTTACACCTTTCGCCCAGTGCAGGGAAACTCTCTGTGTGGGACTCTAAAGACTCGAAACTACGCTGGCAGTGGGTTTAACCACAGACTGCAAGCGGTACTAGCTGTACGTAACGGTCCCCAGGTAGATGTCGATAAGAAAGCCGATGAGGTAAACCCATCCGAACTCCTACTGAGCCTGAATGTGACAATCTCCGTACAGTCCGGTCTGTTCTTCTGAGAGTATCGCATGGCGAGCCTAGGGGGCAGTAAACGTCAGACCCCTAATAGCGGTACAAGTCGTGTCGGAGTGTAGCCCAGAACACCCTGAGAAACTACCGGAAACACTACAGGTAATTCTCGCTTGCCCTGGCCAGGGACTTTGTGTAATGGCTCTCCTAGACACAGCGCGATATCAACCCCCAATACCGAGAGAGACGAATCCTATCTAACCGCTACTGCCTCCAAGTGCTTCGGGACTGTACCCAAGTACTACCTGTTTGCATGACTCCTTTGAGCCATGGTAGGGTAGTAATCAAAGTACAGTGGGAACACACTCGAGGCGAAGTAGCAGTGTCAAGTCGACGGACTAAGCTGTACTCCTGTCACCTGGGAACAGTTATCTTACGATAGGTAGTACCAACCAACAGTTCCCGACGAGTCCTATCCAGTGTACTCGTAACCTAACGAGCACCCGCATACTATCTCCAGTACGACGTATTGATGGCTGTGGGACAGACCATCTCTCCTGCTGGGATGAGAAGCTCATACGCTAGTCTACACCGGAGTATCGATGCGCCGTCTCGATAATCCTACGACTAGGGACCTGTATAAGGATGTGCTTATAGATTACCCAGCCCCCACAAGTGTGACTGCCATCACAATGCTGGTAATCAAGCAAAGATCCTAAGGGCTCTACTAAGATGTATAAGCGATATGCTAAAAGAAACACATGCATATATTAAAGTAGAAAGAAACCAAGTTGCATACTACCATTTTGAGCAAGATTGTCTATACAACTGTGAATATCCCAAGCTTCCATTAAGTAATATACAAACTAGTATGATGCGGTAATGGCCTCTGGGGCATATACACTAACAAGTCTGTAGACCCGAGATCGTCATAGAGTCTAGTGTGATTCCCACAGTGCTTTGATTTCCATCATACCACGTCCAAGAGGGCGTGCAGAAAGGTGTCTTTATGGTACAGTCCCGAATCACATGGAGGCAATGAGCGATAGGATGGGACTCGTCTCGCCCGGTACAGGGAGTTGATGTTGCGCTGTGTTCGATTGGCTATAACTAGAAATCCCTGGCCAGGGTTGCTGAGATTTACTGCTAAGTGTTATCAGTAGTTTCTCGAACTGTTATAGACCTCATATCGACATGACTTATCAAGTTGCTGCGGTCTGACGTTTACCACCCCTAGGCGAGATATGCGATATATCAGACGAAGAGACAGGACTGTACGGGAGTGTTACTGATTGGATTCACAGGAGAATGTACAGGCTTGCTTGTTGATCTTCTGATCGCTTAATACCTGGGTGGCTGTTACGTTTAGCTGACCTCTTGCAGCTTGTTGGTGTTTGATATGATCACCACCTACTGCGGGCGTATTGACGATTCTTTAGAGTCCTACACAGAGGTTTCTTGGCTCAGGCAAAACGGAGTAGGAGCACATATGTGATATGTGCGGGACCGAGAACAATACATGTATGTGATACCGTACTAGATTCTCGCGATATGAGATATCGTCCGGGTATATGTGATATAGCCGGATCATCGGATCAAGTGTTGATTCGATGAATTGATACATATTATATTAGTCGGTTATTTATGAAATAGCCGGATTATCGGATCAAGTGTGTTAGTGTATATGCCCTAGAGGCCATTATTGTATCATACTAGTTTGTATATTACTTAATGGAAGCTTGGGATATTCACCTTGTATAAACAATCTTGCTCAAAATAGTAGTATGCTACTTGGTTTGTTTCTACTTCAATGTGTACTTGTGTTTATTTCAGTATATCACTTATACGCATTAGTGGAGCCCTTAGGATCTTTGCTTGATTACCAGCGTTGTGATGGCAGTCACACTAGTGGGGGCTGGGTAATCTATAAGCACATCCTTATACAGGTCCCTAGTCGCAGGACTATCGAGACAGGGCATCGATACTCCGGAGTAGACTAGCGTATGCGCTTCTTATCCCAGTGTGGGAGATGGTCTGTCCCACAGCCATCAGTACGTCGTACTGGAGATAGTATACGGGTGCTCATTGGGTTACGAGTACACTGGACAGGATTCGTCGGGAACTGACAGGTTGGTATTATACCTATCGTCGGTTATCAGTTCCCAGGTGACATGAGTACAGCTTAGTCCGCTGACTTGACACTGGCACTTCGCCTCGAGTGTGTTCCCACTGCACTTTGATCACTACCCTACCACAGCTCAAAGGAGTCGTGCAAACAGGTGGTGGTTGGGTGCAGTCCCGAAGCACTTGGAGGTAGTGACGGTTAGACAGGATTCGTCTCTCCCGGTATTGGGGGTTGACATCGCGCTGTGTCTAGGAGAGCCATTACACAAGTAGTCCCTGGCCAGGGCAAGCGAGATATACTGGTAGGCTTCCAGTGTTATCTCAGGGTGTATTGGGCTTCACTCCGATACGACTTGTACCGCTATTAGGGAACTGACGTTTTACCGCCCCCTAGGCCCGACATGCGATGTATCAGACGAACAGACCAGACTGTACGGAGACTGTCACATTCAGACTCAGTAGGAGTACCGATGGGGTTTCACCTCGTCAGCCTTCTTGTCGGCATCTACCTGGGGACCGTTACGCACAGCTAGTGCCGCTTGCGGTCTGTGGTTAAACCCACTGCCAGCGTAGTGTCGAGTCTTTAGATTCCCACACAGAGGGTATTCGCCTCTGGGCAAAACAGAGTAGAGGTCGCATGGTTTTGCGACAGGGTTCGTTCTCATCCACGCACTTGTGCACGTTTGGAGTCCGGACGGATATTGCCAGCGGGCTCTGGTTTGAGCCGGATACTGGTATATGTTTTGGGGTTACTTTTATCTCTCAGTATTCATGTTCATCGGAACAAGAATGCAGGTGTGTATGCACAGTTGTTTGAGGCGGAAGAAGAGGTTTTTCATTAGGGTTTCTGAACGGGTGCGCATGCACAATTGACAGTCGTCTTTTTTCCAAACCCTAATGAATATGTGAGATATCTATTAATAATAGTAATTAAATGGAATTATGTTATGGTTGGTTTTTTTGACTTGTTGACCATGGTTGACTTGTTGACCATGGTTGAATGTTTGACCATCATCATTATTTAGCAAGGATGCTCCTTGATTCTTGCCAACATTCAGTTAATAAAGTATGATAGTGGTCATTCCAAAACAACCATCAACTATTCTCATTTCAATTATTATTACTAATTAGATAATTCTTTTTCTTTTGATATGGTTGCAAAAAGAAAAAAGAGAGCTCATTCTTTCATAACCATTCTCTCTCCTCACTTCATCTTCTTCTTCCTCAAGCTCAAGGTGACTCCTTCTCATGTGTTGAGAATCCCTCATCTTGAAAAGAAAACAACCCCTAGACACTCTCTACTCATTCTAGGTTCAAGGTTTAGCAAGCCGGAGATCCTAGTTCACTCAAAGTTCGAGGAAGAGCCCAAAGGTTGAACCCTCAGGTGGATCCATCTCCGACGGAAGAAGGCGACAAGAAGAGAACCATCAACCTCTACAAAAGTTTGAAGAAGAAGGAGTTCAAGTTTAGGTATAACCATCTTCATCCGAGTAGCTAATTCTCTTTAGCAAGTTTGCTAGTTTTAGTTTAGAAAAAGATCCCGACTTTGTTTAGTCCATGTTGCCTCTTTGCGCTAAAAATTTGATTTTTATACCGTTTCTGCCTCCCCGTAAGAACCGGGGGTCGCAACGTGGACTTACAGTGGTATCAGAGCCTAACTAAACTTAAACTAGCTTGGTAGCGAAGTGTATGGAAGTTCGAAACCGAAAAATCGCAAAACCGGAAAAACTAAAACCCTAAGTTTCTGTTGAAATTTTTTCTGCTCTAAATGAAAAACTTTATACTCCTAAAATCGGCTCAGGGTTTTCTGAGAACACCCACCAAAAACGATCCCATGATTCCTTCAAACCGTCGCCCATCCGCGGCCTCACCTGTTCACCTAGCCGCGGATCCGCCGCCGTTTGGGCACTTCATGAGATCGTGTTTTGTGCAGTGTTGTTCTGGTAGGGTTTTGTGATTTTTAAAATATGTTATATGTGCCCAGATTTTCCAGAACAGAAATTTACTTTTGGGGTCCTATAAATCCGTATTTTTTTCGAACTTCGCTACACTTTGGCTATGTTGGTTATATCTGTGATGCTTGCATGTATTGAACGTCGGCTAATCGCTATAAGTCGATTGGTCGGGGTTATACATGATCTGTGTTTGATATTGGAATGTGTATATGAATGTGTTGGACTGTCGCGGGTGAATAGCCGGGGTGGATGTGAGATGAGCTTTTGTTTTTCTTTCATTCATTTGTAACATGTAAATTGATGTAATAATATTATTTGTTTGGCCGCACAACCGGGTCGGGGTTGTAGCCGTCATTGTATAATTCTTTTTACTGTTTTTGCTCCTAGGATAGACCCACGGAGGGGTGCGCAAACTGCCGAGTACTTGGCGGGTAGTTTGCCTCACCCGTAGGGGTCTTGGGTGGGGTATTTGGCTATTCACCGCGACCGTGTAATCCGCTTTTCGTTGCAGGCTCGAAAGGATTGCGGATTGCTAGTATATCCAATGTATTCATCTGTGATCTGTAATGTCTATCATTGCTTTCTATTTAGGCGTTGATTATGTTTTACAGCCGCGCTAGCCCAGCCCCCGCTCTGTCGTTAGTTAAGTAACCTAACGGGTGATGACGGGGCCCGGTGGCGAATGCATATGGCATAAGCGTACGTCATATTTTGGTTGTTTTCTGCAATGGTAGGATTAAATGATGGGACGCATTAAAAGAACTAATGCAAGAAAATCACGCATTAAAAGAACTAATGCAAGATAATAAACCAAGTTAAAGTCGTTGGAACACTTTCGAAAAACCACTCGGTTCTTTTCAAAACTAACTTTTAAATGCGGAGCTTGAGCCACTCCTTCTAAAAGCTATCTCGTTCCATCGACTATATCAAGTTCACTACGTTCACGGTTTCGCCAAAACCATCCGTAGCCCTCCGTCGTTTCATATGAATATTCAACAGTATTCAAGCTGTGTTTGTTGGCCTTAGTCAAGGCACAGTGTTTGGTAGCTGGTGGTTATTCATATGTTGCATAGATAGAATGCGTTGGTTTGGGACAGTCGTATTGCCTTTTGGCCATAGTCAAGGGTAGATACGGGTGGGTTCAAATTAACCTGGATAACGACGGGTAGAACTTGACATGTGACTTATGATTTGTTGGCCTTAGTCAAGGTCATAAGAGCATGGGGCAAAAATCCACATCGGGAGTTTCATAAGTACTGAAACTTGCTAGATTTGCATACCATTTGGAGTGTGGTGATTCTGGTAGGATTCCTTCAGTTTCGTCACACGATGATATTTGGATCCCGATCCTACTGTGAGTATATGCTACTCCTCGGGAAATTTCTCACTAAACGATCAATGCTATAAACCTAGTAGGTGCCTAGAAAGGTGTTAGCGGGGTTACGCCCCCAGGGAAAAGAGGTTATTTAATTAAGGAACTTCACGAAAGCGTTGGAAAACCTCCCTCGAAGTACCGGCACTGGCCTGGCTGAACGGTTAAGCAAGTATTGTGCGGTGGGATTGATCCCGGCTAATTCTTCCTTTGTGGTTTGAGGAGGGATTCGAGAGACAGTGGGAGCCATCCTGTTTAGACAAATTAAAAACCATTCTAAACTTGCAAGAGCATCGTGCTAAAGTGTTTCTTCTCTCCCCCCTGCAGCGACCAAATCGAAATGACCGGACTTAAGTTACTTCTAGATAAAAACATATTGACAGGGCCAAACTACAAAGATTGGCTCAGGAATGTCAAGTTGGCAATCACTTACGACAAGCTGGGGTATCTTCTTACCACCAAAGCTCCCCCCGTCCCAGGTCCCACCTTCAGCGTCGCGGATAAGGAAATCCGTAAGACTTGGGAGATTGACAGCGCGAAGGCCAGGTGCCTCGTACTTGCCTCGATGGACAACGAACATCAGAGGAGGCACGAGAATATGGATTTGGAATCCATATTTCTTCATACAAAAGAACTGTATGGAGAGCAGTCTCGTATCGCAAGATACGAAGTGTCGAAGAAGTTATTTTCGACAAAGTTGGCCGTCGGATCATCGGTAGCGGACCACGTGCTTAAGATGATTGGCTACACTGAGGAGCTCGCGGAACTTGGGACCACGTTGGACAGTGAACTCTATACGGATTTAATTCTCCAGTCCCTTCCATCCACTTACGCCCAGTTCATACTGAATTTCAACTTGCAAGAAAAGGAAGTTGAACTTTCAGAACTCCTCAACATGCTGAGGAGCGCAGAGGGCACCCTACAGAAGGGTAGGGAAACACCCGCTTTGTTTGTAGGAGGATCTTCTTCCTCTAGGTCCAAGGCGAAAGCCAAGGGAAAGAGGAAGAAAGCCCCCGCCAAACCAAGAGGCGGTGTTAGTAAAGTGGGTACGAAGGGAAAGGAAAAGGCAACAAAGATTGCGGGGAAGCTTGTTAGAAAGGAAGAATGCTTCTATTGTCATAAGAGTGGACACTGGAAGAAAGATTGCAGGGCTTGGATGGCCAGGACACAGGGACTGAAGCAGGTTGCGGCTTCAGCTTCAGGTGTGTATGTTATTGAAAACTGTCTTTCTATAAACTCTACTTCCTGGGTATTGGATACCG
Organism: Agapanthus africanus; assembly: GCA_030015575.1. NCBI lineage: Eukaryota > Viridiplantae > Streptophyta > Magnoliopsida > Asparagales > Amaryllidaceae > Agapanthus > Agapanthus africanus. The sequence goes on along the minus strand of JASDDO010000016.1, from coordinate 126,250,220 downwards.
GATCAGGATCTCATATCTGTAATTCTTTGCAGGCGTTGAGAAACCGTAGGATTTTGAAGGCAGGTGACATGACCCTCAGAGTTGCGAACGGAGCTAGCATGGATGCTAAAGCCGTGGGGGACTATCACCTGGGAATGTCAGATGGGCATGTTTTGGTTTTGCGTAATTGCTTTTTTGTACCCAACGCAACTTGTAATATCATTTCTGTATCTTTGGTTTCTAAAGAAGGTTATGAATTTGCGTTTGTAAGTAATGTTGTAAACATTCACCTTAATCAAGTTCTGATTGGGTCAGGTACACTGAGCAATGGTATATACGTATTGAACCAACCACAGATTTTCAATGTCCAGAATACACACAAAAGAAAGTCTCCAGATATCAATCAGGCTTTCTTATGGCATTGTAGACTGGGTCACATCAATGAGACACGGTTGACTAAGTTACATAAAGAAGGATACTTGGATCCGTTCGAGTATCAGTCTTATGCCACTTGTGAATCTTGTCTCATGGGAAAGATGACAAAGACTCCGTTCACTGGACACGGAGTAAGAGCGAGCGAGCTCTTGGGACTCGTACACAGCGACGTGTGCGGTCCAATGTCTACACATGCGCGAAGCGGTTACTCTTACTTCATTACTTTTACGGATGATTTCTCAAGGTACGGTTATGTCTTCTTAATGAAACATAAGTCCGAAGCTTTTGAAAAGTTCCAGGAATATAAGAATGAAGTAGAGAAACAGACCGGCAAAAGTATCAAGATTCTAAGATCGGATCGAGGTGGAGAATACTTAAGTGCCGATTTCCTGAATTATTTAAAAGAGAACGGAATTCTCTCTCAGCTTACTCCTCCATACACTCCGCAACACAACGGTGTATCGGAGAGACGGAACCGAACCCTATTGGATATGGTACGGTCCATGATGAGTAAGGCTGAGTTACCGCGATCTTTCTGGGGTTATGCACTGGAAACAGCTGCACATCTCTTGAACCAAGTTCCTACTAAAACAGTGCCTACCACACCATATCAGATGTGGAGTGGGAAGAAACCCTGTCTTAAATCCTTTAAGACATGGGGATGTCCGGCTTTTGTAAAAAAGCAGCATGCGGACAAGCTCGAGGCACGCTCAGTACAGTGCAAGTTTGTGTGATACCCAAAGAACTCTAAGGGGTATCTTTTCTATTACGCAGAGGAGCAAAAAGTCCTTGTTTCTCATCATGCCTGCTTCTTGGAAACTGAGTTTTTAGAAAATCAGATAAGCGGGAGCGCAGTAGAACTGGAAGAAATTCCAGAACCACAAACCATTACTGAAAGCTTAGAGGAACCAGAGGGTTCGAAAGAACAGGACATTCCTACGCCGCTCCGCAGGAGTAGTAGGCAGTCTCATCCGCCCGAGAGATACTACGGTTTTCTCATAGACGGGGATCGAGAGGATTGCATCATAGATTATGATGAGCCTACTAGCTTCCAGCAGGCCGTTCAGAGCGTTGACTCGGTAAAATGGCTGGATGCAATGCGGACCGAAATGGAGTCCATGTACACCAACAAAGTATGGACGTTGGACATTGCTCCAGACGGGGTAAAACCCGTAGGATGCAAGTGGATCTTCAAAAGGAAGATTGGTGTAGATGGACAGGTTGAGACCTATAAAGCTAGACTTGTAGCAAAGGGTTTCCGTCAAAGACCTGGCTTGGACTATGACGAAACCTTTTCTCCAGTGGCTATGCTGAAATCCATTCGGATCCTTCTTGCCATTGCTGCCTTCCACGATTATGAGATTTGGCAGATGGACGTAAAGACCGCTTTTCTGAATGGAAATTTAGAGGAGTGTGTCTATATGGATCAGCCAGAGGGTTTCATTCAGAGTGGGAGCAGCGGAAAGGTGTGCAAGTTGCTTAAGTCCATCTATGGACTAAAGCAGGCATCGCGGAGTTGGAACATCTGTTTTGATGAGAGGGTCAAGGAATTTGGTTTTATCAAAAATCCAGATGAACCATGCATCTATAGTAGATTTGTAGCGAGAACTGTAGTATTCCTCGTTTTATACGTGGATGACATTCTCTTAATAGGAAATGACATTCCTATGCTACAATCTGTCAAGGGGTTCTTGTCGCACAGGTTCTCCATGAAAGACCTGGGTGATGCCTCTTACATCCCGGGGATCCGGATCCATCGTGATAGATCCAAGAGGATATTAGGACTTTCTCAGTCCAGGTACATCGACACCATAGTGAAAAGATTCAGTATGGAAGATTCCAAGCGCGGTAACCTACCGTCTTGTCACGGGATCACCCTCTCTAAAGAGATGTCTCCCAAGACTGATTTGGAGAGGGATCGCATGTCTATTATACCCTACGCTTCTGCGGTAGGCTCTATAATGTATGCGATGTTGTGTACCAGACCGGATGTAGCTTATGCACTGAGCGTGGTAAGACGGTATCAGTCAAACCCTGGGGAGAAACACTGGATAGCGGTAAAGAACATTCTCAAGTACCTGAGAAGGACTAAGGAGATGTTCTTGGTGTATGGCGGAAAAGACCTCCAGATCGAGGCCTTTGCTGACTCCAGCTTCCAGAGTGACAAGGATGATTCCAAGTCCATGTCGGGTTTTGTCTTTACCCTCAATGGAGGGGCGGTGTGTTGGAAGAGCTCCAAACAGGAAACCGTTGCAGACTCGACTATGGAAGCGGAATACATTGCTGCATCTGATGCCGCAAAAGAAGCTGTCTGGATGAGGAAGTTCTTGAAAGAACTTCAGGTGGTTCCGTCCATTGTTGACCCAATACCTCTGTATTGCGACAACAACGGGGCTATAGCTTTAGCAAAGGAACCCAGGTCCCATCAGAGATCCAGGCACATCTTGAGGCGGTATCACCTGATCAGGGAGATCGTGGATCGCAAGGAGATCGAGGTTCGGAGGGTTACTTCAGAAGAGAACACTGCAGATCCATTCACCAAGGCCCTACCCCAGACTCAGTTCGAGCGGCTGATCGAGATGATAGGTCTTCGATACGCCAGTACATGGCCTTAGTGCAAGTGGGAGATTGTTAGTGTATATGCCTTAGAGGCCATTACTGTATCATACTAGTTTGTATATTACTTAATGGAAGCTTGGGATATTCACCTTGTATAAACAATCTTGCTCAAAATAGTAGTATGCTACTTGGTTTGTTTCTACTTCAATGTGTACTTGTGTTTATTTCAGTATATATACGCATTAGTGGAGCCCTTAGGATCTTTGCTTGATTACCAGCGTTGTGATGGCAGTCACACTAGTGGGGGCTGGGTAATCTATAAGCACATCCTTATACAGGTCCCTAGTCGCAGGACTATCGAGACAGGGCATCGATACTCCGGAGTAGACTAGCGTATGCGCTTCTCATCCCAGTGTGGGAGATGGTCTGTCCCACAGCCATCAGTACGTCGTACTGGAGATAGTATACGGGTGCTCGTTGGGTTACGAGTACACTGGACAGGACTCGTCGGGAACTGACAGGTTGGTATTATACCTATCGTCGGTTATCAGTTCCCAGGTGACATGAGTACAGCTTAGTCCGCTGACTTGACACTGGCACTTCGCCTCGAGTGTGTTCCCACTGCACTTTGATCACTACCCTACCACGGCTCAAAGGAGTCGTGCAAACAGGTGGTGGTTGGGTGCAGTCCCGAAGCACTTGGAGTTACTGACGGTTAGACAGGATTCGTCTCTCCCGGTATTGGGGGTTGACATCGCGCTGTGTCTAGGAGAGCCATTACACAAGTAGTCCCTGGCCAGGGCAAGCGAGATATACTGGTAGGCTTCCAGTGTTATCTCAGGGTGTTTTGGGCTTCACTCCGACACGACTTGTACCGCTATTAGGAGACTGACGTTTTACCGCCCCCTAGGCCCGACATGCGATGTATCAGACGAACAGACCGGACTGTACGGAGACTGTCACATTCAGACTCAGTAGGAGTACCGATGGGGTTTCACCTCGTCAGCCTTCTTGTCGGCATCTACCTGGGGACCGTTACGCACAGCTAGTGCCGCTTGCGGTCTGTGGTTAAACCCACTGCCAGCGTAGTGTCGAGTCTTTAGAGTCCCACACAGAGGGTATTCGCCTCTGGGCAAAACAGAGTAGAGGTCGCATGGTTTTGCGACAGGGTTCGTTCTCATCCGCGCACTTGTGCACGTTTGGAGTCCGGACGGATATTGCCAGCGGGCTCTGGTTTGAGCCGGATACTGGTATATGTTTTGGGGTTACTTTTATCTCTCAGTATTCATGTTCATCGGAAAAAGAATGCAGGTGTGTATGCACAGTTGTTTGAGGCGGAAGAAGAGGTTTTTCATTAGGGTTTCGGAACGGGTGCGCATGCACAGTTGACAGTCGTCTTTTTTCCAAACCCTAATGAATATGTGAGATATCTATTAATAATAGTAATTAAATGGAATTATGTTATGGTTGGTTTTGTTGACTTGTTGACCATGGTTGACTTGTTGACCATGGTTGAATGTTTGACCATCATCATTATTTAGCAAGGATGCTCCTTGATTCTTGCCAACATTCATTTAATGAAGTATGATAGTGGTCATTCCAAAACAACCATCAACTATTCTCATTTCAATTATTATTACTAATTAGATAATTCTTTTTCTTTTGATATGGTTGCAAAAAGAAAAAAGAGAGCTCATTCTTTCATAACCATTCTCTCTCCTCACTTCATCTTCTTCTTCCTCAAGCTCAAGGTGACTCCTTCTCATGTGTTGAGAATCCCTCACCTTGAAAAGAAAACAACCCCTAGACACTCTCTACTCATTCTAGGTTCAAGGTTTAGCAAGCCGGAGATCCTAGTTCACTCAAAGTTCGAGGAAGAGCCCAAAAGTTGAACCCTCAGGTGGATCCATCTTCGACGGAAGAAGGCGACAAGAAGAGAACCATCAACCTCTACAAAAGTTTGAAGAAGAAGGAGTTCAAGTTTAGGTATAACCATCTTCATCCGAGTAGCTAATTCTCTTTAGCAAGTTTGCTAGTTTTAGTTTAGGAAAAGATCCCGACTTTGTTTAGTCCATGTTGCCTCTTTGCGCTAAAAATTTGATTTTTATACCGTTTCTGCCTCCCCGTAAGAACCGGGGGTCGCAACGTGGACTTACAAAGTGTTGATTCGATAATTTAATGTATAATTATATATTTGATATATTAAATTATATTAACTAATATAAGCTCACTAAAAGATTCTTTTTCTCACTCGAGTAATACATTGATATATATGCGATATATGTTAATTGTATTATTTTATTTTGTTACAATAAATATTATATATGTGATATATAATATTGTAACATGTTATGGTTATAAATGCAACATGATTTGTGGAGTTTAATTGTGGTTAGGGTTTAGATTAGGGTTAAGCAAGCATGAAGCTTTCAAGAAGCTTCTTGAAGCTTTGACTTTGACTTTGGATATTTTGTGTAGATATTTGCTTAACTCAACCCAACTCTTCACCATAGTTAACTCTCTACATGGGTTAAGACTTCATTCTTAACCCATGGTTGCATTTCTAACCTCACTTGAGTTTCATTATTCATCACAAAAGAATTGTTCTTCTTCTTCCTTCTCTTTTTCAATGGAAAAGCTTTCTAGCTTTTTCATTAGTGATGATTTTGAGTGAGATTAAGAAAACAAATGAGAGATAAAATCCTACTTCATCATCCTAATCTATCCTAGCCATTTAGATTAGGGTGTTCACTTCATTTAGTGAGTGAGAGCTTGTATTAAAGAAACTTCAAGGTAGATCATCTTAGTTATCGAAGATCGGAAGTAAGCTTGCATTTTTCTCTTTGTGGAGCCTCTCTAGAGTCCGGGAAAATGATAATCGCAGCGAAGGGATCTCAACACGGAGCTTTAGAAGTGAAGGACCGGACTACAAAGGTTGTAATCCTAAACTATTAGATGTTAAAGTATTTAACATGCTTTGTTTCACCTAATCTCTAGTTTAAAGATCTTGGTTAGGGTTGTTCGACACGTCTAAATTTCAAATCGGGCATGGTTGATGCCTTATAGACCCTTGTGAGAGTGCCTAGTAACCCTGCAGTGGTATCAGAGCCAAGCTAGAGCTTTAGGCGAAGTTTAAAGTTCGATCGAACCCCGAAACCCCGACATGGACCCCTTCTCTGGAAATTTTTATAAATGTTGATTTTTTCGTATTAAAAATACTTAGAAAATTAAGCAGAAAAATCTAAGAATTACTGTGAAGTACGGACCACCAAGTCGATCACATGACCGCGGAACCGCGGCTGAACCACGCACATGGCGGCGGTTCCGTGGCCGAACAATGTCGTTGAGGCCCACTGCTTCACAGTATTATTCCTGGGTTCTTTTGCATTATTCTGGGAATTTTTAGTTCCACTCAAGTGTTGAGTTTTCTGGAATGTATTGGGGACTCATTGATTCGATCGGATAGTTTAACTTCGTTTATTTTTTTCCCGTGTAATTTTAGAACGTGTTAAAATGTTCGAACGGATATCAATAACTCACTTTTTCCCCTGTCGGAAAATTTTCAAAAATTGGATTTTTTCTCAAGTTTGAAACTTTCGGAAAGTCGTGCAAGTAACGCGGTAGACCCTTTAGAAGACAACAAACCTTAACTCGATTATGTGACCGTCTGAACCGCCTCTAAACCTTAGGGTTTGGAGCAGTACGGCGTTGCCACATGTGAAGCGTTGGCTTGACCCTTCTACGGCTGGACCATTGGTACTGTGGCATGTGATGGATAAGTTTTGAACTCCGCTCAAGTGTTGAGCTATTTGGGAAATCTTGGGTGTTTGTTTATTCGATCAAAAAGTTTAACATTGTCTATTTATCTGGAATGTGATACAATATTTGGAATCCACAAGAAGTTATGAGATAACTAATTTGAATGTTATAAATCTAGCAGTTCAGACTCAATTGATCGGTTGCCACGGGATTTTGATGTGATCAAAAGTCCGTCACAATCACGTAGCGTACGCGGATACTCGCCGGGTAAACTTAATAGATAGCCACGTCCCATAGCCCCGACCAAGTGACTGTAGAAGAACCCCGTCGCCAAAAGCATCCGTTCGGGTGCTCGTGGCAGCGATGTTCCGCCTTAGTGCACTTCGTCGAAGGCATCCGGGGGTGCGGCCGTCTACTAAAGTTTGCGACAAGCATTCGATCAGGATGTCGAGAATCTTGTTGAATTGCCCGATTTGATATTGAAAAGAGTTTTAGATAATTGAGACTAAAATACGGAGTTTATAATTGTTAGGCATGCGATGTCTAAGGAATTCATTTGGTTAGGTATGCGATATCTAAAGAGGTTGCGGATCCTAACTGTTATAGTTTTACACTTTATTTTCTGTGACCGTAAGGGTAGTATGTAGTGTATCGCCGGCTTCGTTGCTATACATTAACGACAATCAGGATACGCATATTTGCTTACGTTGATGATATGAGATATTATGTGTTGCTGTGACATGTTATATTGGATCGTCGCGTTTTGAATAGCCGGGGGTTTTATGTGAGATGAGAGTTTTTCTTTTTCATTCATGTAAAATTCATTTGTATGTAATATTCTTTTATTGGGGCACTTCCGGGCTGAGGATGATGTCACCATTGTATATTATTTACTTTTTCGCATTAGGTAGACCCAAGGCGGGGAGCACAAGTAACCGGGTTCCAGGGGCCAGTGGGAGACCATTTCGAGGAGTCGATACCGGGTCTCCTAACCCTAGAATTGGCAGTGTTGCTTGCCGCTCTCGTAGGGGCCTAGGGATGTAGGTTTGGCTATTCATCGCGACCGTGGAATCCGTGTTTTATACAGGCCCGTATTAAAACACGGACGTCCTAATATATCCAATATTTCATATATGTTCTTCTGCTGCAATGTTCTGTGATGAGATCATATTACTGCCTGAGACGAATGTTTATATTATATATATGAGATATATGTTATATTGCAGATTTCGTTTCAAAAGTGATGCTTGTGAATCATAATAAAATGGGATTTCATTAATGAGATTAATGAAACTAAAAGAAACCTAAAGATGTTGTAGAAGCTTTTTTAAAAACTGGTAGCTCAAGTTCTTGCTTTGCATAGCGGTGTTCCTTGTAGAACATCCAGCACCTTATTCGATAAGGAAAGAGCCGAGATCCCTTCACCGGGAGTGACCTTTTTAGCGAAACTAGAAGATGCTACAAACTCGGTTTGTCTTTTGATTGCTTCTATAGTTTTGCTTTGCATAGTGGTATTTGTGAAATATCCTGCACCTTATTCGATAAGGAAAGAGCCGACGATCCCTTCACCTGGAGTGACCTCTTTAGCGAAACTAGAAAAGCCTCAAAAACACTCCATTTAAAATCACTCGATTCTACAACGATATAAAATTCATTACGCAAAGGGTTTTCTTAAAAACCTGTCGTAGCCTTCCGTCATTTCAGATAAGTAGTTTTTAGTATTCGTGCTGCGTTTGTTGACTTAGTCATGGCGTAGTGTGCGGTTGCTGATTAGTGCTTATCTGCAAAGCATATGATGCGATTGGATTAGGGTAGTCGTGTGGCCTTGTTGACTTAGTCAAGGATCGTGCGGGTGGGTTTAATTCAATCGGGAAATGACGGGTTGAACTTTACTTGCGGTCTATAGTTTGTTGACTTAGTCAAGGTCATAGATCGCTTGGGGCAAAATATTATTGGGAATTTCAAGAGTTGAAATTTGCAATGAGATTGCATACTTTCTATGAGATAGTTGGATCCCGATACCCACTGCGAGTAAGAGTTACTCCTGAGAGAGTTTTACACATTACAATTAGCCGATCAAGTAGGTGTCTAGAAAGGTGTTAACGGGGTTACGCCCCAGGGAAAACGAGGTTTATTTTAATTAGGTCCGTGCGAAAGTGCGGGGAACCTCCCTCAAAGTACCGGCACTGGCCTGGCTGAAAGATTGGCTAACTTGTAGCGTGTAATTAATCCCGGATAGTCTTTCCTTTTAGGGTTTGAAGGAAGATTTGACTAAACCAGTGGGAGACATCCTGATTAGATAAATTGATAACCAATCTAATCTTGTAAAAGCGCACGCTGTGTGTTTTCTTCTCTCTCTCTCCAGGTTGCAACTATGTCACGCCTTAATCAAGATAATAATACGGATGTATTGACCGAACTCGCTTGTTATACTGCGCTAGGGAACGTTGGTCCCGCTCCAACTTATAATTGTTATAAGATAAAGCAGGAAATAGGGGATTACCAGAATTCCCGTGCCGCCCAAACGAAGAAAGTGCATGTTGATGCATCTTCTTCGGGTGTATTCATTACACAGAACTATTTCTCAATATCCTTTATGTCCTGGGTATTTGATACCGGATCAGGATCCCACATATGTAATTTGTTACATGGGCTACAGATAGGTAGAGAATTGAGAACGGGTGATAAGTTTCATGAGATAGAAACGGTGCAAGTGTGGCAGCAAAGTCTGTTGGTAGTTATCACCCTGTATTAACAAATATATTGATTCTGAACGAATGTTATTAGATACCGAACCTGATGTACAACATCATATCAGTCTCTTTATTAGTATAGAAGGATATAATTTTGTATTGATGGATAATGTTTTAAACATTTCCTATATCAAGAGTTGATCGGTTCAGGCACGTTATCTAAAAGCATAGACGTTCTAAATCAAACCACAGTTCTTAACGAACAGAACACACACAAGAGGAAGAGTTCAGAAATGAACGAATCCTTCTTGAGGCATTGTAGACTAGGTCATATCAATGCGGCCCGACTAGCTGAAGTTACATATATATGCATATTTAAATTAGTTTGAATTTACATCTTGTGAAACTTGCGAGTCATGTCACAGAGATAAGATGACCACAGCTCTGTTTATTGGAAACAGAGAAAGAGTTAGTGAACTCTTGGGATTGATACATGCTGATGTATGAAGGTCCCATGTCTACACATACCAAGACCGGTTCTTTGTACTTCATTACATTCACTGATGATCTCTCAAGATACAGACATATTTTCATGTTGAAACACAAGTCCGAAACTTTTGAGATAATCACAGAATATAAGTTAGAAGTAGAGACCAAATACGGGTATAAGTATTATGTCCTTTGATGAGATCAAGGAGGAGAATACTTGAGCACGGAATTCCTGGACTATTCTAAAGGAGAATGAGATTCTCTCTCAGCATTACTCCTCCGAATACAACACAGCACCTCGGTGTATCGGGGCGGAGAAATTACACCCTGTGTGATATGGTGTGCTCTATGATGAGTACTACTGAGTAGCCTATTTCCTTTTGGGAGTTATGCACTTGAGAAGCTGCATACCTATTGAATAGGGTTAAAATCAAATCAGTTGCCTACCACTTCATATGTGATATGGAAAGGGAAGAGCCCATATCTTAAGTTTGTTAAGATTTGGGGTTGTCCGGCCTATGTCTATAAGCAAAATCCGGACAAGCTCGAGGCAAAGTCAGTTCTGTGGAAGTTTGTTGGATATCCCAAGCATTCGCAAGGGAATATCTTCTACCAATCCGAGGAACAAAAGATGTTTTGTTTCTCAGCATGCCACCTTTGTGAAAGGGAATTTCTTGTGAATAAATTATTGGACATAAGGTAGAACTGGAAAGAGTTCCATCTATACAAAACTGCAGCTGATGATTTGGTAGAACCAAAGGATTCAATAGTTTCTGACGAACCTCAGCCTCTCCGCCGATCTAGTAGGGTTCTTCAACCACCTGAGAGATACTTCGGTTTCTCTATGACAGTGGGAGCGAGGATTGCATCATGAGATGATAACCCAACTAGTTCCGAGCAGGCCATCAGGAGTGGGACTCTGTAAGAATGGGTGGATGCTTAGCGATCTGAGATGGAATCCTTATACACCAACAAAGTATGGACTTTGGATGCTTTATCTGAAGGGTTAAATCCCCATCAGGAGCAAGTATATCTTGAGAAGATTACTTGGTGTACATGGAAAAGTTGAGACTTTCAAAGCTATGCTTAAATCCATCCAGATCCTACTTGCCACGGCTACATACCATGACTACGATATCTGGCGGTTGGGTGTCATAACTGCTTTTCTAAATAATGATTTAGAAGAGAGCGTCTATAAGTACATAGCCAGAGGGCTTCGTAGACAGTGAGAGAAGCGGAAACGTGAGCAAGATGTTTTATATGATAAAGCAGGCATCGCGGAGTTGGAACGTCTGTTTTGATGGTATTCAAAGAGTTTGACTTCATCAAAATGGTAAATGAACCTTGTATATACAAAAAGGTAGTAGAGAGTATGGTGGTGATCCTCGTAGAGTACGTGGATAACATACTCTTGATAGGGAAGGAGTTTCCTATGCTACCCTCGGTCAATCTCCTCTTATCACAAGGATTCTCCATATAGGATCAAAGTGATACCTCCTAAATCCTGGGTTATGGATTTATGAGATAGATCTAATTGGATGTTAGGATTCTCACTAGTTGTAGTGAGATGGTATCAATCAATCCTGGAGAGAATCACTGGAAAGGTTACAGGGTGATAAGGACAACTGAATGTCAGTCGCAGGCATATTCTTTACCCTCAGTGGAGGGACGGTATGTTGGAAGAGTTCCAAGCTAGATACCGTGACTTACTAGACGATTAAAGGCAAGATACTTCGTTGCCAAGGATGCTACCAAAGAGGCAGTCTGGATATATATATAAGTTCATGAGATGAACTTCGTTCCAACCATTGTGTGACAATGGAGTTGTAGCTTATGCCAAGGAACCCCCGTTCCATCAGAAATCCAGATATAATTCTTAGGCAGTATCACCTGATCATGGAGATGGTTGATCTCCAGGAAGATCGAGGTTAGGAGAGTAGACACAGAGGACAACAGCGCGGATCCACTCACAAAGGCCTATTTCCCAGTAGAGACTTTTATGGGATGGTTGAGTATGAGATACTTCAACCACAGCTAATTGTTGGGTATGAGATACCACAACGGATGGCCCTAGTGCAAGTGGGAGATTGTTGTAAGTCGATGTAGTATACCCCAGTACTTATGGGGAGGCGGAATTTTCAAAAACGATCAAGTTTAAACAACGAACATCGACTAACCGCTTGAATCGAAGCTAAACAAATAATAACCAAACACATAGCTAAACTAAACTATAGTGTTAAGGGATTATACCGATCGAAACTAGTCCTTCGTCTTTGTGTCCTCCTTTGTTCTCCTCGACCTTCTCTAGGTAGTAGACGATCCACCCGAGAGCGAAACTCCAAGCTAAACCTCTAACTTGAGGTAACTAATCAACTTTGATTGCTAATCAAAGATGAAAGGATGATGTAGAGTGAAGGTTATGGATTGTTTAGTCTAACTAATCCTTTGATCTCAACACATGAGGATTAAGGATTAGGGTTTGAAGATGAGAGCTTGAGGAGAGAGAATGTGAGATGAGATAATGAGAGAAGAGAGAGAGTGTATCATAATATTATGAAGCATTCTTATTTTTCAATAATGAATAAAAGAAATGAATAAGCATGCTTCATAAAATATCTAGTGGTGATTCATTAGCATGAGTCATTAAGCAATAAATGTGCATTAATGAAATGAATGAATCACCACCATGACTCACTTTCTTATCCAAAAGAAACCTCCTTAGTCACATCTTCTAGAAGCTTCTCGTACAATTACGAGAACGCCCCTCCAATCCGCAAAAATACGGAAAAACTTTAGACTGTAAAAATCCAATAACCGGATACCAGTAACTGGCTTAAACCAAAGCCGACTGGTAAAAACTGTCCGAAAGTCGTACGCGCGTAAACGCACGTATGCGTCCGAACCCTTTGTCGCAAAACCATGCAACCTCTATATCGTTTCGCCTGGAGTAGGAAACTCTCTGTGTGGGACTTTAGAGACTCGACTACTACGCTGGCAGTGGGTTTAACCACAGACCGCAAGCGGCACTAACTGTACGTAACGGTCCCCAGGTAGTTGTCGATAAGAAGGCCGATGAGTAAACCCATCCGTACTCCTACTGAGTCTGATGTGACAATCTCCATACAGTCCGGTCCGTTCGTCCAAGACTATCGCATATCGGGCCTAGGGGGGCGGCAAGCGTCAGTCCCCTAATAGCGGTATAAGTCGTGTCGGAGTAAAGCCCATTACACCCTGAGAAACTACTGGAACCTACCAGCAAATCTCGCTTGCCCAGGCCAGGGACTTTGCGTAATGGCTCTCTGACACAGCACGATATCTACTCCCAATACCGGGAGGGACGAATCCTGTCTAACCGCCACTGCCTCCAAGTGCTCGGGACTGCACCCAACTGCTACCTGTTTGCACGACTCCTTTGAGCCACGGTAGGGTAGCAATCTAAGAACAGTGGGACACACTCGAGGCGAAGTAGCAGTGTCAAGTCTGCGGACTACGCTGTACTCATGTCACCTGGGAACTGTTCACAGACGACTGGTATCAAACCAACCAACAGTTCCCTGTGAGTCCTGTCCGGTGTACCCGTAACCTAACGAGCACCTGTATACTATCTCCAGTACGACGTACTGACGGCTGTGGGACAAACCATCTCCCCAACTGGGATGAGAAGCGTACACACCAGTCTACTCCGGAGTATCGATGCTCTGTCTCGATAATCCAACGACCAGGGACCTGAATAAGGATGTGCTTGTAGACTACCCAGCCCCCACTAGTGTGACTGCCATCACAACGCTGGTAGATAAGCAAGATCCTAAGAGCTCTATCAATACGTACACTCACATATTAAGATAGAAAAACCAAGTAGCATACTACCATGTTTAGCAAGACTGTTATATACATGTGAATATCCCAAGCTTCCATTAAGTAATATACAAGCTAGTATGATACAGTAATGGCCTTCTAGGGCATAAACACTAACAATCTCCCACTTGCACTAGGGCCATGTACTGGCATATCGTAGACCAATGATCTCGAGCAGCCTCTCGAACTGAATCTGAGGAAGGGCCTTCGCGAATGGATCAGCAATGTTCTCTTCTGAAGCAACTCTCCGAACCTCGATCTCCTGACGATCAATGATCTCCCTGATCAGGTGATACCGCCTCAAGATGTGTCTGGATTTCTGATGGGACCTTGGTTCCTTTGCTAAAGCTATAGCTCCGTTGTTGTCGCAATACAGAGGTATTGGATCAACTATGGTAGGAACAACCTGAAGTTCTGTTAGGAACTTCTTCATCCAGACTGCTTCTTTTGCGGCATCGCAAGCAGCTATATACTCCGCTTCCATCGTCGAGTCAGCAACGGTGTCCTGCTTGGAGCTCTTCCAGCACACCGCCCCTCCATTGAGGGTAAAGACATAACCCGACATGGACTTGGAATCGTCCTTATCACTCTGGAAGCCGGAATCAGCAAAGGCCTCCAACCTGAGGTCTTTTCCGCCGTAAACCAAGAACATCTCCTTAGTCCTCCTCAGGTACTTGAGAATGTTCTTTACTGCTATCCAGTGTTTCTCCCCTGGGTCTGACTGATACCGGCTTACCACGCTTAGTGCGTAAGCTACATCTGGTCTGGTACACAACATCGCATACATTATAGAGCCTACCGCAGAAGCGTAGGGTATAATAGACATGCGTTCCCTTTCCAAATCAGTCTTGGGAGACATCTCTTTGGAGAGGGTGATTCCGTGACAAGCCGGTAGATTACCGCGCTTAGAATCTTCCATACTGAATCTTTTCAGTACAGTGTCGATATACCTGGACTGCAAAAGTCCCAACATCCTCTTGGATCTATCACGATAGATCCGGATCCCCAGAATGTAAGAGGCATCACCCAGGTCTTTCATGGAGAACCTGTGTGACAAGAATCCTTTGACAGATTGTAGCATAGGAATGTCATTTCCTATCAATAGAATGTCATCCACGTACAAGACGAGGAATACGACACTTCTGGCCACAACTTTACTATATATGCACGGTTCATCTGGATTTTTGATAAATTCATATTCTTTGACTGTCTCATCAAAACAGATGTTCCAACTCCGCGATGCCTGCTTTAGTCCATAAATAGACTTAAGCAGCTTGCATACTTTCCCGCTGCTCCCACTCTGATTGAAACCCTCTGGCTGATCCATATAGACGCTCTCTTCTAAATTTCCATTCAGAAAAGCCGTCTTTACGTCCATCTGCCAGATTTCATAATCATGGAAGGCAGCAATAGCAAGAAGGATCCGAATGGATTTGAGCATAGCCACTGGAGAAAAGGTTTCGTCATAGTCCAAACCAGGTCTTTGACGAAAACCCTTTGCAACAAGTCTAGCCTTATAGGTTTCCACCTGTCCATCTACACCAATCTTT
Source organism: Agapanthus africanus (assembly GCA_030015575.1). Lineage (NCBI taxonomy): Eukaryota > Viridiplantae > Streptophyta > Magnoliopsida > Asparagales > Amaryllidaceae > Agapanthus > Agapanthus africanus. Next base: position 126,234,901 of record JASDDO010000016.1, on the reverse strand, counting down.
TTCTTGAAGATCCATTTGCATCCTATGGGTTTTACCCCATCTGGAGCAAAGTCCAAAGTCCATACTTTGTTGGTGTACATGGACTCCATCTCGGTCCGCATTGCATCTAGCCATCGTACCGAGTCGCCGCTCTGGATGGCTTGCTGGAAGTCAGTAGGTTCATCATCATCTATGATGCAATCCTCTCTATCCCCGTCTATGAGAAAACCGTAGTATCTCTCAGGCGGATGAGACGGCCTACTACTCCTGCGGAGGGGTGCGGGAATGTTCTGTTCTTCTTGAACCTCTGGTTCTACCAAACTTTCAGTAGCAGTTTGTGGTTCGGGAATTTCTTCCAGTTCTATTTCGCTCCCACTCTTCTGATTTTCCAAAAATTCAGTTTCTAAGAAGCGGGCATGACGAGAAACAAAAACCTTTTGTTCCTCTGCGTAATAGAAGCAATATCCATGAGAGTTCTTTGGATATCCCACAAACTTACACTCTACTGAGCGTGCCTCGAGCTTGTCCGGATGCTGCTTTTTTACAAAAGCTGGACATCCCCATGTCTTCAGGTACTGAAGATAGGGTTTCTTCCCACTCCACATCTGATATGGTGTGGTAGGCACAGTTTTGGTTGGAACTCTGTTCAAAAGATGTATCGCTGATTCTAGCGCATACCCCCAGAAAGATCGCGGTAACTCAGCATTACTCATCATGGATCGTACCATATCCAATAGGGTTCGATTCCGTCTCTCCGATACACCGTTGTGCTGTGGAGTGTATGGAGGAGTAAGCTGAGAGAGAATTCCTTTCTCTTTTAGGTAACCAAGGAACTCGGCACTTAAGTATTCTCCACCTCGATCAGATCTTAGTGTCTTAATACTTTTGCCTGTTTGGTTTTCCGCTTCATTCTTGAATTCCAGGAATTTCTCAAAGGCCTCTGATTTATGCTTCATTAAGAAAACATATCCATACCTAGAGAAATCATCTGTAAAAGTAATGAAGTAGGAATAACCTCCTCTCGCATGTGTAGACATTGGACCGCATACATCGCTGTGTATGAGTCCTAAGAGCTCGCTCGCTCTTACTCCTTGTCCAGTAAATGGAGTCTTTGTCATCTTTCCTTTGAGACAGGATTGACAAGTGTCATAAGATTGATATTCGAACGAGTCCAAATATCCTTCTCTATGCAACTTAGTCAACCTTCTCTCATTGATGTGACCCAGTCTACAATGCCATAAGAAAGCTTTATTTAAATCTGGAGACTTTCTTTTTAGTGTGTTTTGGACATTGAAAATTTGGAGTTGGTTTAAAACATATATGCCGTTATTTAGAGTACCGGACCCAATCAAACCATGATTAAGGTGGATGTTGACAACATCTCTTACAAACGTGAAATCATAACCTTTATTTGATAACAAGGAAACTGATATGATATTACACGTTAAGCTGGGTACAAAATAACAGTTATGTAAAACCAAAATGTGTCCACTCGTCAATCCTAGGTGATAATCCCCGACGGACGCAGCTCCCACGCTAGCTCCGTTAGCAACCCTGAGGATCATATCACCTTCCTTCAGCACTCTACGGTTTCTCAGTGCCTGTAATGAATTGCAAATATGAGATCCTGACCCGGTATCCAATACCCAGGAAGTAGAGTTGATCGACAGACAATTCTCAATTACAAACACACCTGAAGTCGAAGCCACAGCTTGCTTCGGTTCCTGGTTCTTGGCGTTCCACGCCTTGCAATCCTTCTTCCAGTGCCCTTTCCTGTGACAATGGAAGCACTCATCCAGGCCAACTACCGGTGCTGCTTTCTTTTTCTTTCCCTTCCCTCCCACCTTACTAACACCTCCTCTAGGTCTGGGTGCGGCCTTCTTCTTCCTTCCTTTGGCCCTAGCCTTGGACCCGGAAGAAGATGAACCGCCAACAAACATAGCGGGTGTTTCCCTTGCCTTCTGCAAGGTGCCCTCTGCACTCCTTAACATGTTCAGGAGTTCCGCAAGTTCAACTTCTTTTCCTTGAAGATTGAAGTTGAGGATAAACTGGGCGTAGGTGGGAGGAAGGGACTGGAGAACAAGGTCTGTATAGAGCTCATTATCCAAAGTCGTCCCAAGGTCTGCGAGCTCTTCTATATAGCCGATCATCTGTAGGACATGTTCACCTACCGATGATCCGACAGCCAACCTCGCTCGAAATAATTTCTTAGAGGTCTCGTATCTTGCTATACGAGATTGCTCTCCATAAAGTTCCTTTGTATGGAGAAATATGCCATCAAGGGACATATCCTCGTGCCTCCTCTGATGTTCATTGTTCATCGAGGCAAGCACGATGCACTTGGCTCTCGCGCAATCTAAATCCCAGGTTTTGCGGATTTCCTTATCCGCATTACTGGATTTGGGACCAGGGACAGCAGGTGCCGTAGCGGTGAGGACGTACCCCAGTTTGTCATAGGTCAAAGCCATCTTGACATTCCGCAGCCAATCTTTATAGTTTGGCCCCGTCAGTATATTTTTCTCTAAAAGTAACTTAAGTCCAGTCATTTTCAGGGTCGCTGCAATTAGGAGAGAGAGAAGAAAACTCTTTAGCATGATGCTCTTGCAAGTTTAGAGTGGTTTTTAGTTTATCTAAACTGGATGGCTCCCACTGTTTCTCGAATCCTTCCTCAAACCATAAAAGAAGAATTAGCCAAGACTATTCTCACCGTACAATACTTGCTTAACCGTTCAGCCAGGCCGGTGTCGATACTTCGAGGGAGGTTTTCCAACGCTTTCGCGAAGTTCCTTAATTAAATAACCTCTTTTCTCTGGGGGCGTAACCCCGCTGACACTTTTCTGGACACCTACTAGGTTTATAGCATTGATCGTTAAGCGACGAATATCCTGATAAGTAGCATATACTCACAGTAGGATCGGGATCCAAATATCATCGTATGATAATGTTGAAGGAATCCTACCAACATTCATCAAACTCCAAATGGTATGCATCTCTTTGCAAATTTCAGTTTCTTTAGAAATTCCCGATATAAGTTTTTGCCCCATGCTCTTATGACCTTGACGTATGCCAACAAATCATAAGTCACATGTCAAGTTCTGCCCATCATTATCTTGTTAATTTGAACCCACCCGTATATACCCTTGACGTATGCCAACAAGGTAATGCGACTGTCCCAAACCAACACATCTATCTATGCAACAAATGAATACCCCAGCAGCTACCAAACACTATGCCTTGACGTATGCCAACAAGCATAGCTTGAATACTACTGACCATCCATAAGAAATGACGGAGGGCTACGACTGGTTTTGGCGAAACCGTGAACGTAGTGAACTTGATATAACCGAAGGAACCTGATAGCTTTTAAAAGGAGTGGTTAAGTCTCCGCATTTAAAAATATCTGTTTTTAAAAATAACCGAGTGGTTTCTTTTAAATTGTTCCAACGATTTAAACTTTGGTTTGTTTTACTTTGCATTATAGATAATGCGTCCCATCATTAACCTATCATTGCAGAAAACAACGAAAATACAACGTCCTCTTATGCCATCCGCATTCGCCACGGGGTCCCGTCATCACCCGTTAGGTTACTTAACTAATGACAGAGCGGGGGCTGGGCTAGCGCGGGTGTAAAACATAAGTGGCGTCTAAATAGCTATCATAAATATAGATATTTAACATTCGTCTGACGCAATGATATTCATTCCAGAACACAGATAAACAATATTGGATTTGCAAGCAATCTGTATTTCTTTTGAGCCTGCAAGAAAAGACAGATTACACAGTTGTGATGAATAGCCGTTACCCCACCCTCGACCCCTACGGGTACGGCAAACTACCCACCCGGCAGTCTGTGTACCCCACCTTGGGTCAGTCCTAGGAGCAAAAACAGTAAAATGAAATAATACAACGGTGGCTACAACCGCAACCTGGAAGTGCCCCGCAAAAATAATATTACAACAAATTACATTTACAACAAATGAATTAATCAATAACCCATTGCGAACCCCGGCTATACACCACAACAGTCCAATACAGTTTATATGCACAAACAGATATAACCATTTCAGAAATGTGCAACCCCTTGCCAACCGACATACTAGCAGTTAGGGGAGGTTTACGAACACATTAAACAATCACAGATATAATCCAATACGCAAATACTATACAATTCGATCGAATAAACAACATCAATATTGCTCCAAAATCTGCTCTGTTAAACAGTAACCTGAGCAATAATTAAATATTCCAGAAAACCCAAAACACCACAGGGGACCCACCCAAAAAAAACGAGTTCCTGACTCGTCAACTCGGCCGCGGTTGCGCGGCGGATCGGTGGGATCCGCCGCCCTTCCGCGGCACTGTAGACGAATCAGAAGCCAAAATTTTTTGGGTGTTCTCCTGTGGTCATGTCAAGCTCTCTGAACACTCCTGAAAAATTTTCTGACTTGATTTTAACTTCGACAGAAACTTGACAGAATTAGGGTTTTGCGGCTTTGTTTTTCCGTTCGAAATTCGTACAAATTTGCAATTAAGTTATTTATTGTTTAGCGAGGCTCTGATACCACTGTAAGTCGATGTAGTACACCCCAGTACTTATGGGGAGGCGGAATTTTCAAAAACGATCAAGTTTAAACAACGAACATCGACTAACCGCTTGAATCGAAGCTAAACAAATAATAACCAAACACATAGCTAAACTAAACTATAGTGTTAAGGGATTATACCGATCGAAACTAGTCCTTCGTCTTTGTGTCCTCCTTTGTTCTCCTCGACCTTCTCTAGGTAGTAGACGATCCACCCGAGAGCGAAACTCCAAGCTAAACCTCTAACTTGATGTAACTAATCAACTTTGATTGCTAATCAAAGATGAAAGGATGATGTAGAGTGAAGGTTATGGATTGTTTAGTCTAACTAATCCTTTGATCTCAACACATGAGGATTAAGGATTAGGGTTTGAAGATGAGAGCTTGAGGAGAGAGAATGTGAGATGAGATAATGAGAGAAGAGAGAGAGTGTATCATAATATTATGAAGCATTCTTATTTTTCAATAATGAATAAAAGAAATGAATAAGCATGCTTCATAAAATATCTAGTGGTGATTCATTAGCATGAGTCATTAAGCAATAAATGTGCATTAATGAAATGAATGAATCACCACCATGACTCACTTTCTTATCCAAAAGAAACCTCCTTAGTCACATCTTCTAGAAGCTTCTCGTACAATTACGAGAACGCCCCTCCAATCCGCAAAAATACGGAAAAACTTTAGACTGTAAAAATCCAATAACCGGATACCAGTAACTGGCTTAAACCAAAGCCGACTGGTAAAAACTGTCCGAAAGTCGTACGCGCGTAAACGCACGTATGCGTCCGAACCCTTTGTCGCAAAACCATGCAACCTCTATATCGTTTCGCCTGGAGTAGGAAACTCTCTGTGTGGGACTCTAGAGACTCGACTACTACGCTGGCAGTGGGTTTAACCACAGACCGCAAGCGGCACTAGCTGTACGTAACGGTCCCCAGGTAGTTGTCGATAAGAAGGCCGATGAGTAAACCCATCCGTACTCCTACTGAGTCTGATGTGACAATCTCCATACAGTCCGGTCCGTTCGTCCAAGACTATCGCATATCGGGCCTAGGGGGGCGGCAAGCGTCAGTCCCCTAATAGCGGTATAAGTCGTGTCGGAGTAAAGCCCATTACACCCTGAGAAACTACTGGAACCTACCAGCAAATCTCGCTTGCCCTGGCCAAGGACTTTGCGTAATGGCTCTCTGACACAGCACGATATCTACTCCCAATACCGGGAGGGACGAATCCTGTCTAACCGCCACTGCCTCCAAGTGCTCGGGACTGCACCCAACTGCTACCTGTTTGCACGACTCCTTTGAGCCGCGGTAGGGTAGCAATCTAAGAACAGTGGGACACACTCGAGGCGAAGTAGCAGTGTCAAGTCTGCGGACTACGCTGTACTCATGTCACCTGGGAACTGTTCACAGACGACTGGTATCAAACCAACCAACAGTTCCCTGTGAGTCCTGTCCGGTGTACCCGTAACCTAACGAGCACCTGTATACTATCTCCAGTACGACGTACTGACGGCTGTGGGACAGACCATCTCCCCAACTGGGATGAGAAGCGTACACACCAGTCTACTCCGGAGTATCGATGCTCTGTCTCGATAATCCAACGACCAGGGACCTGAATAAGGATGTGCTTGTAGACTACCCAGCCCCCACTAGTGTGACTGCCATCACAACGCTGGTAGATAAGCAAGATCCTAAGAGCTCTATCAATACGTACACTCACATATTAAGATAGAAAAACCAAGTAGCATACTACCATGTTTAGCAAGACTGTTATATACATGTGAATATCCCAAGCTTCCATTAAGTAATATACAAGCTAGTATGATACAGTAATGGCCTTCTAGGGCATAAACACTAACAATTGTTAGTTATATGTATGCCCTAGAGGCCATTACTGTACATATGATGTATATTGTAATGGATGCTTGGACATATATAGGGAGGACTTTCTTGCTCGACATGATAGTACGCTATCTGGTTACTCTTTATCTTAACATACACTCTGATTATCTCTATGTTACATATTGATAAAGCCCTTAGGATATATACTCGAGTACTGGGACTATGATGAGATCATACTAGTGGGGCCACGGTAGTCGACGAGTACATCCTATAACTATTCCTAGTCGAGGGTGTATCGAGACAGGGCATCGATACACCAGAGTAGACTAGCGTATACGCATCTTGACCCATATGATGGGCGATGGATGATCCCATATCCATCGGTGTTTGACATCTAGGATGGTATACGGGTGCTCAGTGGAGACTGGGTACACTGTACGGACTCGCCGAGAACTCCCAGATGGTATTATACCTCACGTCAGATGGCAGTTCTCTGGTGACACTGGTACAGGTTAGTCTGTAGACCCGAGATCGTCATAGAGTCTTGTGTGACCCCCACTATGCTTTGATTTCCATCATACCACATCCAAGAGGGCGTGCAAAAAGGTGGCTTTTGGGTACAGTCCCAAATCACATGGAGGCAATGAGCGATAGGAGGGGGTTCGTCTCTCCCGGTACAGGGAGTTGATGTTGCGCTGTGTTCGATTGGCTATAACTGGAAATCTCTGGCCAGGGTTGCTGAGATTTACTGGTAAGTGTTATTAGTAGTTTCTCGAAGTATTATAGACCTCATATCGACATGACTTATCAAGCTACTGGGGTCTGACGTTTACCACCGCTAGGCGAGATATGCGACATATCAGACGAAGAGACCGGACTGTACGGGAGTGTTACTGATTGGATTCGCAGGAGAATGTACAGGCTTGCTTGTTGATCTTCTGATCGCTCAATACCTGGGTGACTGTTACGTTTAGCTGACCGCTTGCAGCTTGTGGGTGTTTGATATGATCATCACCTTCTGCCGCCGTATTGACGATTCTTTAGAGTCCTACACAGAGGTTTCTTGGCTCAGGAAAAACGGAGTAGGAGCGCATATGTGATATGTGCGGGACCGAGAACAATATATGTATGTGATACCGTACTAGATTCTCGTGATATGAGATATCGGCCGGGTATATGTGATATAGCCGGGTCATCGGATCAAGTGTTGATTCGATGAATTGATACAGATTATATTGGTCGGTTATTTGTGAAATAGCCGGATTATCGGATCAATTGTTGATTCGATAATTTAATGTATAATTATATATTTGATATATTAAATTACGTTAACTAATATAAGCTCAATCAAAGATTCTTTTTCTCACTCGGGTAATACATTGATATATATACGATATATGTTAATTGTTTTATTTTATTTTGTTACAATAAATATTGTATATGTGATATATAATATTGTAACATGTTATGGTTATGAATGCAACATGATTTGTGGAGTTTAATTGTGGTTAGGGTTTGGATTAGGGTTAAGCAAGCATGAAGCTTTCAAGAAGCTTCCTGAAGCTTTGACTTTGACTTTGGATATTTTGTATAGATATTTGCTTAACTCAACCCAACCCTTCATCGTAGTTAACTCTCTACATGGGTTAAGACTTCATTCTTAACCCATGGTTGCATTTCTAACCTCACTTGAGTTTCATTATTCATCAAAAAAGAATTGTTCTTCTTCTTCCTTCTCTTTTTCAATGGAAAAGCTTTCTAGCTTTTTCATTAGTGATGATTTTGAGTGAGATTAAGAAAACAAATGAGAGCTAAAATCCTACTTCATCATCCTAATCTATCCTAGCCATTTAGATTAGGGTGTTCACTTCATTTAGTGAGTGAGAGCTTGTGTTAAAGAAACTTCAAGGTAGATCATCTTAGTTATCGAAGATCGAAAGCAAGCTTGCATCTTTCTCTTCGTGGAGCCTCTCTAGAGTCCGGGGACATGATGATCGCTGCGAAGGGACCTCAACACAGAGGTTTAGAAGTGAAGGACCGGACTACAAAGGTTGTAATCCCAAACTCTTAGATGTTAAAGTGTTTAACATGCTTTGTTTCACCTAATCTCTAGTTTAAAGATCTTGGTTAGGGTTGTTCGGCACGTCTAAATTTTAAATCGGGCATGGTTGATGCCTTATAGACCCTTATGAGAGTGCCTAGTAACCCTGCACCGAAAGCTACGTTTGCAGCGCGAGTAGAACCAGACCAACATCGATCTTGGAAGCGATCTCGTACCTGTCATATGATAACGTTGTTAGAAGAAGAACCCGAGAATATGGATGACCCCCCTGGTGCTTCGAAAACGATGATGACGAGGTGATCTCAGAGTTTCCACCGGCGCCAAAAGAGCTGGAAGATGGGATACATGCTAATGCAGATAACCTCAAGAAAATTGACTTGGGGACGGCAAGCGACCCGCGGCCGACATTCGTCAGTGAGCTGTTGTCTGAAGAAAGGGTGGCTACGCTAAAAGACGTGCTCATGCAGTATAAATACTGTTTCGCATGGAACTATTCCGAGATGCCCGGATTGGATCCAGAAATAGCCGTCCACAAATTGGCGATATCTCCGGACGTCAAGCCGGTCAAACAAGCACCGAGAAGAATGCGGCTCGAGCTTGAGATGAGCATCAATGCCGAGGTCAAGAAGCTGATCGACTTTGGCTTCATCCGAGAGGTTCAGTATCCTGACTAGATCGCCAACATCATCCCGGTGATGAAGAAAAATGGGACAGTGTGCATATGCGTAGACTTCCGGGATCTCAACAAAGCTTGCCCGAAGGACGACTTTCCAGTACCGGTCACCGAGCTGATGATAGATAATACGTCCACTCATGAAGTTTTCTCTTTCATGGACAGCTCATCAGGATACAATCAGATAAAGATGCATCCCGAGGAACAGAAGCATACCGCTTTCCGGACCCCTTTGGGCATATTCTGCTACAAGGTGATGCCCTTCGGTCTAAAGAATGCCGGTGCAACCTATCAGAGGGCCATAACGAAGATTTTCGATGACCTCATACATGAAATCGTTGAATTCTATATTGACGACCTTATAGTTAAAAGCAAATCATATGAGGAACATTTAGAGCATTTAAAGATCGTGTTTCAGCGCCTTCGGAAATATAACTTGAAGATGATCCCTCTCAAATGCGCGTTTAGAGTTTCCTTGGGCAAATTCCTAGGATTCATCGTAGGACATCGAGGTATCGAAATAGACCCGTCGAAGATCAAGGCGATTATGGAAATGCCCTCGCCAAGAACACTCAAGCAACTGCGGTCTCTCCAAGAAAAGATCGCATATATCCGGCGATTCATAGCCAATCTTTTCGGCAAGTGCCGTCCTTACAGCCACTTAATGAAGAAGGGAACCCCGTTCGTTTGGGATCGCAAATGACAAAGCGCACTAGACGAAAACAAGCAATACTTGCAAAATCCGCCGGTACTAACTGCTCCGGTCAATGGAAAGCCTCTCATTCTGTATACAACCGCCCTTGAGGGTTCTCTAGGCGCATTATGGGCACAAGAAAACGACCAAAGGAAAGAAAGAGCTCTCAACTATCTGAGTCAAGTTCTCTTGGGGACAGAAAACAATTACTCCCCCATCGAAAAACACTGCCTGGCATTGATCTTCGCGATAACGAAGCTCAGACACTATGCGTTGGCACATGAGGTCCATCTCGTATCGAAAGTGGATCCTCTCAAGTATTTGATGTCAAGAGCCATATTAACGGGACGATTCGCTAAATGGGCCCTGCTCTTGATGGAATTCTCGATAACATATCGTCCTCTCAAGGCAGTGAAAGGCCAAGCCATCGCCGACTTCCTTGTCGAACATCCTATACCTACCGACTCTTCTTTGAACTGCGAATTGCCTGACGAGCACGCATTTGACACGATCGATGGGGAGAGAAGAGAGAATAATACCCGATGGGAACTCTACTTCGACGGAGCATCTTCCATGAAGAAGAGAAAGCATAACTCCCCCATAATCAAGTCTGGGGTAGGCCTAATATTCGTGATTCCATAAGGAGGGATAATGTGCTTTGCCTTCTCCTGAACAGAGCCGAGGACAAACAATGAAACTGAATATGAAGATTTGATAGCTGGTCTTAAGATCGCTGTCGACATGGGAATTGAAAACCTCCTCATATACGGAGACCCCCAACTGGTCGTTAGCCAAGTAAACGGCGATTATCAGACGTGCAAACCCGAGTAGGTAAAATACGGTGAAAGGGTACAACAATTGCTGACTCAAATCCCTGCCTATGCCCTGGAAAGCATACCGTGCGCGGAAAATAGCAAGGCGGATGCATTAGCCAAGCTCGCTAAAGAACTGGCCGACGAGAACCTCGATGACGTGAGGATCGTTGTGCAAAACCGTCGGGTTCTTGCACCCGGCAAAAATATCTCCAGAGTCGTCCGAAGAAAAGGAAACGATAGAGCAAGCAACCCTACAAGTAAAAGACCAAGAAAAGGCTATGGATTGGAGAAAAGTCTTTATAGACTACTTCAAATCCTGTCGAACACCTGAAGATGCGTCCTCAAGACATCAGCTCATGAAACGAGCTCTATCTTTTTCCTTCGTCAATGATACTCTATATAAGAGATCATTTGATTCTCTGTGGCTAAGATGCCTGGGACCTGAAGAGGCAAGGAGAGTCGTCTAAGAAACTCACGACGGACTCTGCGGTTCTCACCAAGCCGGGCCGAAAATGAAACTAAAGATCAAAAGGATGGGCTATTATTGGCCCACGATGATCCAGGACTGCCGCGAATACGCGAAGCAGTGCCACTCGTGCCAAATTCATGGGGACTTCATCCATCAGCATCCAAATCCGCTACACCCAACGGTAGCTAGCTGGCCGTTCGAAATGTGGGAAACTGACATAATCGGCCCCATCGAACCAGTATCGTCCAGAGGATATCGGTTCATACTGGAAACAACTGATTACTTCTCCAAGTGGGCAGAAGCAGTACCACTAAGAAAAGTGAAGACGGAGAATACCCTCCATTTCTTCAAGACACACGTCATTTATCATTTCGACACTCCGCGATGGATTATCTCCGATAACAGGCCAGCCTACAGAAGCCACAAAATCAGCCGCTTCGCACAACAGCATAATATAGATTGAAGATACTCTTCAGTCTATAATCCCCGAGCTAACGGTCTAGCTGAGGCTTTCAACAAGACCTTGACGAAGATCGTGAAAAAGACGGTGTCCAAGAATAAGAAAGACTGGCACGAGAGACTGGATGAAGCTCTCTGGGCGTATCGAACTACCTTCAAAACGGCCACAAACATAGCGCCGTATGGATTGGTATTCGGCACAGAAGCGGTACTCCCCCTCGAGATAAAGTTACCCTCCTTACGAGTGGCGGTTCACTACGAGCTAACCGACGAAAAAAATATTCACCTTCGGCTTGAGGAGCTCGACGCCCTTGATGAAACCTGGCTCATGGCGCAACAAAATCTGGAGACTTATAAAGCAAAGATGATGCGCTCATACGAAAAATTGATTAAGCCAAGAACATTCCGCCAAGGCAAACTCATGCTAGTGGTCAAGAGACCCATGATCCCCAATCGTGCCAAGCGGGGGAAATTCGAGCTGAACTATAAAGGCCCGTATATCATAGACAAGGTCTACCAAGGTGGAGCCTATCTACTCATGGACATGCATGGTGAAAGACCTTTCAGGCCAATAAACGGTCGCTTCCTAAAAAAATACTACGCATGATGAGTCACGGCCTTGGTCAACGACTATGTCCGCTCGCTATCTTCCTAAGCCCAAACTCTATAAGTAGCAGCCGGCAAATGGACCGAAATGTCCTAAAACTAACGACGGACCGAAATGTCCTAAAAATAACGACGGACCGAAATGTCCTAAAACTAACAATGGACCTAAACGTCCTTAAACTAACGACGGACCGCAATGTCCTAAAACTTGCAGCTGACCGAGACGTCTATAAACTACTATGAACCGCAACATCCCAAGGCTGACAAAAAAAGGTATGTCCATAAGCGAGATAGGCACGGATGAAAACCCGAAAGGGCTCCATGAGTAAAAACAGCAGGACTACCGGCGAGTTTCATGAAAACCCGAAAGGGCGCAATCTCGTTAAAAGACACCTACAAGGTCCTCTCGACCCTGTAAGGAGAAACTACCTATGTGAGATCCTTACGACTCACAAAGGAGAAAAGCACTTAGGGATCCCATGATTCCTAAGGAGAAATTACACTTGCGAGATCCTCACGACTCGTAAGGAGAACCCTCTTATGAGACCCTCACGGCTCATAAGATTCAAAAGCCATAAGCTACAGGAATTTGTACCTGTTCTTAAGCAGTCATACCTCCCGATTTTGCCCTACAAGTGGTTCAATATTGACCCTTGTATACAATCCACGGGCACGAATAAACATTTTCCATAACAAAGTCCCACCCGTGACAAGGGATATGTTTACACAATGGACAACCCTTATAATTCCTCTCGACTTATAAGGAGAAAACACTCTTGTAAGATCCTTACGACTTATAAGAGAACGCACACTTGGGAATCCTCACGATTCTTAAGGAGAAAACGCACTTACGAGATCCTCACGACTCGTAGGTAGGAATACCTTCAAGAGACCCTTACGGCTCATGAAGTTAAAAGCCTTAGTCGACAGGATCATAACCCTGTTCGCTAAGCCACCTTTGTTCGACATCGACAGAGGCAAATGATGATGTGCTCCTGGCAATATCCCAGTTGTAGCGATGCTGATGCCTAAATCGGTATCAGATCCCAAGTCCCATGCTCGCGATAAAAAATCAGCAAGCCAAAAAAATGCATATGAAATAGCCGAAATGATGGGGTAACTTGCAACGAAATCAGCAAGTAAAAATGTATGCATACAAAATAGCCGAAATGGTTGGACAACTCATAATCAAAAGCAGCGAGTAAATAAAAAAATAGCCGAAATGATTGGGCACCGCGAAAAATAGCCGAAATGATTGGGCAATCGCGACTTTTGCGATATAAAAGCTGAAATGATAGAGCATCGCGGAAAGAAAAATATATAAAGTGAAACTTTTTGCCCTACAGGTGAGATCACATTGATCCTTGTATACAAATCAAGGGCACAAACAAAAAGGAAACCATACCTTCCCATCAGACTCCATCAGAAAGAGAGCCAAATCTCGACGGTTCACAGACAGCCTAGAGATCACCAACAGCGTTCTTCCTCATTCCAGCAGGATTCAGACGCGACAATCAACCTTGGAGCCATGGCAAGGTCCCTATTCCAAACCTCAACGGTTCACAGACAACCGACAGAGCAAATCCTGGTTCCGTAGAACACAACTAAGGTCAATTCTGAACCCGTGGGAAACGCCCAGAGCACCTCCTGGTCCCATAGAACACAGCTAATGTCAATTCTGACCCCATGGGAAATGCCCAGAGCAAATTCTGGTCCCGTAGAACACGGCTAATGTCAATCCTGACCCCGTGGAAAACGCCCAGAGAAAATCCTGGTCCCGTAGAACACGGCTAATGTCAATCCTAACCCCATGGGAAACGCCCAGAGCAAATCCTGGTCCCGTAGAACACGACTAATGTCAATCCTGACCCCGTGAGAAATGCCCAGAGCAAATCCTAGTCCCATAGAATATGGCAAATGTCAATCCTGACCCTGTGGGAAATGCCCAGAGCAAATCGTGGTCCCATAGAACACTGCTCTCAACGCAAACGGTAGTCAGGGAGTCCGGGGGGGGTCATACTGATCCGGCGACTGTCGGGAAAGAGTTGCGTAACCTTCGCAGGAACAGAAGATGATATGGCTAATGTCAATCCTGACCCCGTGGAAAATTCCCAGTGCAAATTGTAAGTCTACGGTAGCACCCCGGCCGTCTTTCAGACGCCAAATACGGAACAAAAACTTTTTAACTGGCGCTATCGCATACTATAACCCGGATCTGCCATTAACGCTAAACTAACAAACTAAAAAGTCGGTAGAAAGGCTATACCGAACGATCCGAGTCCTTCGGTCTTTAACCATCATCCCACGCTCCGTTGCGGCTGCTCCGATCTCCTGGCTCCTCGTCGAGGTGGCACCATATCTACGGATCTTTAAACGGGCTCTCGCCTCTATACCGAGGAAACTCGGACATGAAGTTTGCTAGCCGACATGTCCAAGATTGATGTAGAGAATGAGTAGAATACTTTATCTCGTTACATCCAAAACCATAGATGAACGGTTAATGAAGTTGCCTTTTTATCAGATGATGAGAAAATGAGCTATCAAATTTCCATGAATCAAATTCCATAATCTTTTTTCTCTCAACCATGGGGTTTTCAATGAGGGGTCGACCACATATAAGAGGAGGGGTGAGTGTAGGAGAAAGGGGGGTGACCATAAGCAATAATGAAATGAATGAGTTAAATAACACCTTGCAAAACCAATTAATGCAAACTAATGAGTCATTTAAACCTAGTCATCAACCATTTAATGCAAAATGGTGACACACTAAACCTAGTCACCATTCTAGAATCTTCCACACTCATGACTCACCCTCATGACTCACCTAAATGAAGAAAAGATAAATCCGCATTAAACCGAATGTTTAAGATGGGTGATAGAAAACTGGCAACTTCCAAAAGCGATCCCGAAACGAATTTTAGGATAACCCTGTAACAGTATAAACATACCCGCATTTGTATTACGACCGAATACAAATGCATCTGAGACAAAGATATTATATCTACACAGTATAATACATGGATCCGGCTTAAACCAAAGCCCACCAGTATTATCAGCCCGAAATATGACACGTGCGTAAACGCACGTGCATTTTCCGAACCCTGCCATAAAACCATACGGCCTCTACAACGTTTCGCCCGAACTTGGGAAACTATCTGTGGGGGACTCTAATGACTCATCAGTACCCTGGCAGTGGGTTTAACCATAAGCCGTCAGCGGCACTAGCTGTGCGTACCGGCTGCCCATGTACTGACCTCAAGGGAAGCCGATGAGCAAACTCATCCTGGAACCCTACTGAGCCTAACAGTGAAAATATACATACAGTCTGGTCCGTTCGTCTATGAGTATCGCATATCGGGCCTACGGGGCTGGTAACGTCAGACCCCCAATAGCGGTATAAGTCGTGTCAGAGTTTAGCCCAGAACACCCTGAGATACTACTGGAGTACCTACCAGTAAATCTCCTACCTCGGCCGAGGGTTTTGTGTAATGGCTCTCCTAAACACAGCGCGATCTCACCCCTAATACCGGGAGAGACGAATCCCCTGCCGATCCTCTCACTTGCCTCCATGTGGCTCGGGACTGTACCCAAAAAAGACCTGTTTGCACAACTCCTTTGAGCCGTGGTAGGGTAGAAATCAAAGCACAGTGGGAACTCACACGAGACAAATGACGACCTCAGGTCGATGAACTAACCTGTACACATATCACCAGGGAACTGCTATCTGACGCTAGGTATAATACCAACTAGCAGGTTCCCAGCGAGTCCTGTCCGGTGTACTCATAACCCAATGAGCACCTGTATACATCTTAGGTGATCCAACTGACACCAGTGACTTGTGAGACCGGCCATCGCCCCTCGTCGGGGTCTCGACTGTATACACTAGTCTACTCCGGAGTATCGATGCCCTGTCTCGAAACTCCCACGACTAGGGACCACTATTAAGGATGTGCTTATAGACTACCCAACTCTCACGTATATGATCGCCATCATACTGTTGGTAGTCAAGCAAGTTCCTAAGGGTTCTATCAACGTGTAATAGTGATCAGTCACCTGAACCTGTACACGACTGATAAAGGCAAACCAGATAGCATATTATCATCTCGAGTAAGACTGTCATGCCGGTATAGGTCCTCCTCAATCATTGCAATCACGTACCTGCGATCCAATAATTGACTTTGAGGGCACTATATCCAACAATCTCCCACTTGCACTTAAGGCTGATTATTGAGATGTCGCATACTCACAACCCGTGTGATACCGAACACCCAACTCATCTACTAATTAGTTTCACAAAGCTCGTTTGTAAAACTCTCGTGTTCGAGAAATAGCATCAGTGGGTGGATCCGCCCTGAAGTTTCTTTCTATGTCTCTCTTAATCTCAAGTTCATGGAGAAAGCCATCTCCCGAATTAAGTAATACATGTCTTAGAATATGTCTGGATATCTGATAGGACCTAGTTCATAAATGAATTCCAAATCCAAACTTCTTAGACTGTATCGATCACTGAAACTAATCAGTGTCCAGCACCATGCCTCCCACAGTATCCACTTGGACCACTTGTCCATAATACTGTCCCTCATCAGAAGGAAAACTATAACTCTGACAATCACTCTGTCATCCATGTCACCTTTGAAGCCTGGAATGATAACCGTCTCCCGAAGGAGGCTGCCGTCATCAAATCCGTAGAACATTCACTTATGTTCTAAAACTGCTTCTTTATGTTTCTCCAGGATTGGATTAATATAAACTCATAGCATCTAGTGCAAAAACAATATCTGGTGTGGTACTTGATATCTCACGATTGACTCAATTGCCTAAGCAAGTAATCTGCCAATCATGCACATCTCTCTCCCCTTTAGTCTGTAAGACACCTTTAGAGAGGGTGACTCCATCACCTGCAGGTACACCACCATGCCAGGAGTCATCTATTCTAAAATACTATTAGAATACTGTCAAAGTACCCACATTGGGAAACTACCCAAATCTAGATCTAAAACCGTAGATCTAGTAACCAGAATGTCTGATATTATATCCATATCCTGTCTGAAGAAACAACTGTGTGATGACCACAATATAACCGATTGTATTATAGGAATTTTACTTCCTACTCTATGTATGTCATCCAAATACCAGGACATCACAGCCTACTACCTTCTTAACAGATCCATCCCTTATTCTGATGAATTCAAACCCATGACTGTCACATCAAAAATAGACGGTCTATCTCTGCTATATCTGCTCTAGTCTATTAATAGACATAAGCTACTTGCCCACTATGCTTCCGCTGCTCCCACTGACTACGACAACCCTCTGGCAGAATAATATATACGTGCACTTCTAAAGCTAGTTTAGAACGACGCTATACTTAACCTCATGCCGGGTCTTATAGCCTGGAACAACCGTAGTGTCAAGTCTGGGTAAACAAGAACCTCCCTGTCACCGTCCTTGAGGCTACCGGAGTACCTCTCGGGTGTCTGAGGTTACCCACCACATCTGCGGAGTGGCTATTGAAATGTCAAACCTGATTGAATCTTTAGGTCCTATTAAATTTTCCGTAATCGTTTGTGGTTCTGGAATCACTTCCAGTTCTACCATACTCCCGCTACTGTTTTCTGAAAAAATCCATTTTACTAAAACTGTGGCGAGTCAAGAACAATATCACTATTGATCTTCCAGATGGTAGAAAGTCAACCCTCGACATAGCCTGGGCCAACCCACAAAATGCCATTACAGAAACGTGCCCTGAGTTATCCAGAGTCTGGTTTTAAGCATAAGCCGAACAACTCCCCGTACCTTAACATCGTTAAGATATGAACCATTCTATATCCAATATAGAAACTTTGGCAGTTATTTAATTGGAACCAGATTCTAATCATGCAGCTGTCTCCAGTGCATATCAACTTAATGGAGAGAGGCCAATCAGCATTACTCAACTTAGGAATCCATCCAATTATGAGTAACCTGAAAGAGAAACAAGTTTGTCAAAATCATTACTATCATCTGAATACCAATCACAAGAATCTACATCTTCAATCTCTTTGAAGAATCCCGATACTTATGACACCTGGTTTTCTACTTTATTCTTATACCCACAACTTCTCAAAACTTAGACCTTGTATTTCTACGAAACACTTGTTTAAAAACTAGAGAAGTCACAAGTAAATAGAACATAGTACGAGAACCAACCCCTTTGTCCTGATGGACACTGGACAACATACAATACTCTGTATAAGTCCGCTGAGTTGAATAACTCAAAACCTGTGCATCGTAGGTTGAAAACTGTACCCAGGCGATTTCCTCAAATATCACCAATTACAACGAATTCCTATATATGAGGATGATCACCTAATTCCCAATAACTTACTCCCACTCATAATCTGTAAAACCATACAGATATGAGAATGAAACCTGGTAAATACATACCCTGGAGTAAGTATCTAATCGGGAAATCAGTTTTCCTTTAACAACGCACTGAAACATGAAAATGTTTCATAGGGGTATCCTGGAATTCCTAGTAATGCCTCTTCCATAATCCAATTCATGACTATAACCGTATATTTCTCTGCCATCTCTCCAAATCCCTTGATTTGTCTTTATTCATTACCTTCTGTACACCCCTTTAGGCTAAGTGGTTTTCTTCCTTTCCTACCGTTCGGCACCAGCCTATGGTTTGGAAAAAGACTATCCAGTAAGCATAATAGGTGTACTTTCCTAAACCAAGGAGTACTCGCAACTTGAGAGAAGGTGATGATAAAAGACAACTGAATAATACCTTATTCTATTTCTCCCGAACTGGGGAAAAAAGCAAAGGTGAAATAGGAGAGACGATGAAGTACACGGTTTGGTCGTGAATGATAACAGTCGCAATTTACTTTGCCCTCTTTCTAATCCCTTTATTTTATCTTTAGTTATTACCTTCTGTACACCCAACTTAGGCTAATTGGTTTTTTTCATTCCCTACCTTTCGGTACCTGCCTATGGTTTGGAAGAAGACTATCCAATAAGCGTAATAGGTGTACTCTCCTAAACTAAGGAGCCCTCGCAACCTAAGAGAAGGTGATAATAAAAGACAACTGAATAAACCAATTCTATTTCTCCTGAACCTGGATCCATCCTCGAAGAAGTCCCTCCGAGTTCGTATATAACCATACGATGGATCTATCCAATGGAAGTGGATGTCCGTAGTAATACGGGGTGTTCTGAGAAATGCAAAGGGTAAAAGAAGGAGCGGCAATGACTTATGCAACTCGGACAATCCAAAAGCCAGTATTTTAAGAAGGTTCGGTCAACTTGGTCACTGAGCCATAGTCTAGGGTCGGTCAAAGGTCGCTGCCAAAGAGAGAGAGAAAAGAAACACTCTGTGTGCACTCTAACCTAGATCAGAATGGTTATCACTTTATCTAATCAGGAAACCTCCCACTGTACTGTCAAATTCTCCTCCAAAGCTGAAAGAAAAATCAATCGGGATCACCCGAAGAGTAAACCAACTCATCAGTGGGAATCGGGATCCAACTCTCATTGCATGATAATGTGAAGGAATTCACTCATGTTATCACACTCCAGAAGATATGCGCATACTTGGAAAGTTTCAGTTTCTTTAGAAACTCCCGATATGATTTTTGCCCCATGCTTTTATCACCTTGGCATTGGTCAAAATGTCATAAGTCACATGCCAAGTTCTACCCATCATTATCTTGTCAATTTGAACCCACCCGCACATGCCCCTGACGTTGGCCAAATGGAAGAACGACTGTCCCAAACCAACTCATCTATCTATGCAACAAATGAATACCCAGCAGCTACCAAACACTATGCCTTGGCATTGGTCAAAATACATAGTTTGAATACTACTGAATACCCAAAAGAAATGACGGAGGGCTACGGCTGGTTTTTGGCAAAAAACCTTTAACGTAACGAACTTGATATCGCTGAAGGAACCTGATAGCTTTTTATAAAAATATAGTGGCGAAAACTTTTGCTAAAGAGGTCACTCCCGGTGAAGGGATCTCGGCTCTTTCCCCGTGGAATGAGGTGCAGGATATTCCAACTGAATACCGCGATGCAAAGCAACTTGTAATCGACTATAGTGAGGGTATTACCCTGACGCAAACTTCTGGCCAAGGGGTCACTCCCGGTGAAGGGATATCGGCCATTGCCTCGTTGAATGAGGTGCAGGATATTCCAACCGAATACCACTATGCATAACAAAAGGAAACGTCTTTGTAATAACACTTTTTAAAACTGTTCCAACAACTTCCAAACAGGTTTGTTTTCCTTTGCATTGATCAGCAGTCCCATCAATTAATCACACCAGAAAAGAACGAAAATAAAATGTACGTATATGCCATCCGCATTCGTCACTGGGTCCCGTCATCACCCGTCAGGTTACTTAACTAACGACAGAGCGGGGATTGGACTAGCGCGGGTGTAAAATATATACAACATCTAATAGTATATATACCAATATACAATAATCGCTCCAGGCGTGATAATATGCAACATTACAGAAATGTAATAAACATCATAGAACAATACAGATAATCTGGAATCCCCGGGTTTCACAGAGCCGCTACTGAAACCCGACCTTCCCCTGGTCGTGTGGATAGCTTGTGAAATGAAACCTAGACCCCTACGGGTGCGGCAAGTTACCCACCAAAACCTGAAGCGAGGCAGCCCCCTACAGTATAGTGAATGGACCACCCTGCACTTCACGGAATCCGGTAACTTGAGCACCCCTCTTTGGGTCAACCTGTACCCCCTACGAGTGCGGCGAATAGTTTTCCAATTCTAGAGTGAGGCCTTTCTGCCTCTCAAAGCCATGAGATGCAGAACCGTTGCCCTCCAGAACCCGGCTATCCGTGCACTCCGTCACGGGGTAAACCTAGTACAGAAATAAAAAAATATGTACAACGGGTAAATCGACCTCAGCCCGGTCATGCCCCAAAAGAATATTACACAAACATGCAGTGATGGCAATCCACATTTTGGACGCTCGCCCCGCAATATCAAATATACAAATAAATTCAAACTGCACCACCATTGCACACTGCTATCCACCACGACAAATCCGCAACATCACAGCACAACACAGAACATCAATGTGAATGTCACGTTCGCAAATCCGTCTAAAAGGACTATAGCAATTAGACGCAATTTACCGCTCGAATGACATTCACGGTCGGAGATATAATGTAAGTACTGTAAACTAACACGTTTAAATTTCGATCGACAAAATTTCCCGAAGTGGGCCCTGATTTGCATATGTCAAAAATATTTAGTAACCGCAATCAAGAACGGCGTCGCTTGGTAGCTAGCCGGTGAGTACGAGTCGGTCCACAGGGATTTTGTGTTTTCCTAATCGCTCTAACGAGTTAATTCCGATGGGTGTCGGATTGATTAAATCTAAAAACTAAATCTATCTAAATCTAAATCTTGCTAGGGTTAGGTTTAGAGTAGGTTTGGAAATGTAAATAAATCTCGCCGCTTTCTATACACAAATTAAGATCTATGAGGTGTTATGGTAATTATTAATAAAAGGGATTAGATCCATTCGGGAAGATGTTTCTTCCTCTAGGTTCTTGTCATTCCTTTATCAATCCTTACCCTAACCTCCATGGAAAACACGCTTAACCGGGCCTTTATACTACGGTATCACCGCTACCTCGAGGGATAGGGTGCCGTAGGGAGCGGTGTGTGCATGTATGCATGGAGTCCTATAAAAACGTGTGATGGGCAAGAAAGGGATGAGAGATCTCATCTCTCAAAAGCCTTCCCCAAAGCTAACCCTAACAAGCGAGGAAACTACTCGCTCATTAGGGAATTGAAGAACATGCTATCTATCTATCTAGGGCAAGGAATTAAAGATCTTAACTAGGGCAACTAAATAAAACTACTTACTTTACAGATAGCTCTCTCCAAACATTTACACAGGGTTGTCAGATCTGAATAGATGATATGAAAAGAGGTATCGATGCTCTCCAAAAGAAATCTGAATTTTATTAATGAAAGGAGGCATGGAGGCATGAACTAATACAATAATTTGGGCTTCTATTTATAGGACATAGAAAACCCTAGGTTTACAATTGCCGCACGTCTGCATTTACCAAAATACCACTAGGAAGACAGGTCAAAGCCGCCAAGAATTATGGTAAAAAATATTTTCAAGACAGGCTCTAGATGGCCGTGGAACCGCGGCCGCAACAGGGGTTGGGCCGCAGTTCCGCGGCCCAATAAAGGAATCATTTGCTGAATTTTCTACTTCGGGCTCTGGGCTTTTGGGGCTTCCTGTATCTTTGGTACTTTTATCAAAATGGCTTATAGGTTTCTTACAGATCTCCCAGTGAACAATTGCAATAGACTTTTAACCGTTCACTTTGTAATCTTGGACCTTGCGTTGCCTTGTACTGATCTTTTGTGTAGGCTTGATCAAGATCCTTCTATTTGTTGGTTGTAGTCTCAATTTTGCATCGTCTTTTATTTTTTTCACTGTTTTCACTCCAATAACCTATAACATGTACTATGTAGCAGACATGGGTCAAAAGCACCTGTTTATTTGTAAAAAGAATAAGAATGAGGAATATAATATGCAATATTATGATATGAACAAATACCCCCAAACTTATCTTTTGCTCGTCCTCGAGCAAACCTAGTTTTATTCTCGACAAAAACCTAACCTCACTTTCGTAGGGAAACGCGATTGCACTGAGCACGTGCAACAAGCCGTTAAACCTCTAGGTGTCCCTAGTAAGAGGAGTGTTGTCTCCTGAGGGTTTTCAGCGGATACTACCCACAAAATCCTATCAATTCGGCTTTTCGACTTTTATTCTCCAATTAGGTTTTCTAACAAGGAATTCTATTATCATCAACTCATAAATTATACACCCATATTCTTCACACTTCTTCATCATTTAACTTAAGATTATATATGTTCTGCAGATTTACTTAGCTTTCGGCATCTCTTAAGTTTTCCTTCTAGGGTTCCATCTCCACTTAGGAATTTTTATCATCTCTATTAAAGATACAAGTTCTATTCTTCATTACATTCTCTCATCTAAACTCCAATCACATACCCCTACGTGTGTGTATAAGTCACCCGTACACTTGGAAATTCAAATCAAGCAATCATACCCTTGTCCGTTGTCCAAAGCACTTTTTAATTGGTGAATTTTTAAATGAATTTTGCTTACACATCCTTCATGCGACCGTTAATACATCTTGAGGTACCAACGACCGATTACAAAATGCGTTTACACTTTAAAGCGTACTTCCTAGTCTTGTAACACCTAAGGCTTTTTAGCAATGACTCCCAAACCAGTTGGTCTAAGGCACTAGGTGATGAAGCACCCTCGCTAACTATTTTTCTATTTTTGCAGCCTTAAGTAATCACAAAAACCAGTGTTCATTTTTTTCTTTATTCACACTTGTATTTTTTTATTTTTCATCGTACTAAGTACTTTAGACAAGAGCATTTCAAGGTCTCTTCTACTATTCCATGTTTCAAGGTGCGTGTTTGTGCAATTTGTAAGGTATACATTTTCAGAATCTAGACTTAAGCTAGGAATTATTTTTCAAACTTATACTCTAATAAAAATATCAATATTTTTCCTTTGTTTTAACTTAGCCCAAGAAGTGAACTCAAAATTTTCCTATTTATAAATAAACTACAAAGACATATACTTTCTACCGTTAAACTTTAAGAAAAGTTATTTTTAGGGTTTTTAATTTACTAAGTCTAGATCTAGTTGTTCCTAGCTAGTCAGCCTTTTTGTCAAACTCAAATCAAGTAGGCCAAATTGAATACATTAATTTTTATAATTTTTGAAAATTTTCAATTTTTATGGATTTTAAAATAAGTATGCAAATGCAAAAATATACACATGAATGCGAAGGAAGAAGACTTACCGAGCATACCCCCAAACTTAAACTTGACAGTGTCCTCACTGTTATGCTACACCAAGAGGGTCAAAATGTCGGCACTCCCCTGTTTATTTATTTATAATTTTTTTTTAATGTTTTGAAATTTTTTTATTTTTTTATAGAAAAAGAAAACAAAAAATATATATACATATATACAACAAGGTCCTCCCCAAACTATACAAGGCCTTACACAAGCCAAAGGTTAGCACCAACCATTCAAAAATCTTATCGTGGTAATGGTAGAGTTGGTGAAAGGAGGGAGTGGAAAGAAGAGAAATGAGAAGCACACGAGACCGTATTGGAAGAAGAGTGGAATATGGTCTCGGTAGAGGAGAAGAATGATGGAAAAGAGAAAGAAGTGGAGTATGATCTTGAGGGTGTAAATCGAGTGAATAAATTAGCGCAATTTGTGATGACCGATGTGTTAAAAGCGATTGTGCTAACCTATCAACCCGTCGAGAAATGGGGTCAAATCCCTCAAGATTCGCAAGAAAACATGGGTACGTCGAACTTGGTATTTGAGATGAAAGCGTAACGGTCTCTTATAAGGTCGGAACGATAGGAAGGACGAAAGGGAGTGAATAAGGGATAGTTTCATTCTCACCGTAGTAAACTGTCTCGAACTTGAAAGATTCCATAAATAATTTGAAACGATTGTAATCAACCGAGTCTGATGGTTCAACTAACTCATCTGAAAATTCAAAGGACTCAAACTCGGGCGGTGAGTCTTCCACATCGTCCGAAAAAGTGAAACACTCGTAAGTGTTATTGGCTGGGAGAACTGTGTCAGATTCAAAGGGAAATTTTTCAAGCTCACGGTCTTCAAGCGTGATCTTTTGCGTGGTCGGAACGATGGAAAGGAGGAAGGGTGATATAACAGTTAAAGGTTCAGGAGGATGAATTGGAAAATCCGACACATCAAACAAAAATGGTTCGACCTCAATATTATCCTTAATACTATCCTCATAATTCTCCTCAATATTTAGCTCATCCATGCCATTATCATCAAAATCAAGACGCATATGAAGTTCGGGAGAAACAATTAATGACTCGGAATGATGAATTGGAGATAAAATTTCAATCAAATCGACAGGTTCATCATCCGAAATATTCCCGGCGTGTATATCCTCAATCAAGTGAAAATCAATTTTTTCTGACACCTCCTCAAAAGCATGGATATTGATAAATTTAGGTTCAAGATTGGAGGTGTAAAGATCGAAAGGATTAAGTGTGGTTTCACTCGAAAGGGTTTCTTCACAGTCTGTCAAATCAAGCACTACAAAGTCACACAACTCGTTTTTATTTTCAACTGGTGAACTATTTGGGACAATCGATGGAAAACCGGAGTTGTGGGATTCAATTGGGTATGGGTAGGTCTGATTTGGGAATGTGTAGAACTCACTCACTCCTCTCAAATTCTCACTCTGTCCATCCGCCTCCTCATACATTGGAATTTTTGGAGCTAGTTGGAAACTAGCTACCGGTTCATTAGGTCGTATAAGGACGGCTATGGACGCATCCACATTCCTTACCATTTTGTTTGTTGCTAAAATATAAGCTTTCAACGACTGTTCCAAACTAGACATGGGTTGTGAAGGAGTTTCGGTAAAAGATTCGAAATTGTTTGGATACGTGAAACTCCCAAATGGCTGTGTAGAAGCAATGTCTAGTGAAGGTGGGAATGTCGGGCAGGACTGGTATGCATTAGATGGTTGGACAGGAGTAGAGTCAACATTTGGATAAAAAGGTGAATGGGCTTGTTGATCCCTAGAACTGGATGTGTGGAGAGGAGTGAAAAATCGGCTACGAGATTGTTCAATGTGCTCAGCGATAGACATGGGTTTAGGAGTTATAACAGGACTCGAAAAAGCGGTATCAACGTACGAAGGTGGTGAAGGATGAGATGGTTGATACAAAGTGGATTGCAAAGTCGAACTGTTTCTCCTAGACGCTTCTATTTGATCTTTCAATGAAATTTTAGGCATGGAGGGGTCATCCTTAAATCGACTGAAACAATTCGCGTAAGAGACAAAGTTAGGTTCAGGATACCAAAGTTTGGCAAGAGATTTATGAGGTGGGGTACTCATGATGTAAGAAGGAGAAGAGAAAGAAGGTAGGTGGTGCAAGGATTTCTTATCGACAAGATTTTGCAAGTTTTGTTAAAAAAAATTCCTTTTTCCTTTTTCTCTATATTTGGAAATTTTTGCCAAAAAGATTTTTGATAAAGGTATGCAAACAGAAAAGATCACTTGCAATCAATTTTTAATTTACGCGCGACGCAAAGATTCCTGCATAAGATTTGTTATTTGGAAGGGGAAGATTTTTAAAGCGCAAAGAATCCTGCAGGAGATTTGACAAAAGATATATTTTAGGTTGCAGAGGGGGGAAAAGGAAACAAACAGAGCAATTTTCGCGCGCTGAAGAGCTAGAAGGACCGCGAATTAGCGGCGGGACGCGGCTTGAGCGGCGGAAAGGCGACGGCGTTGAGGCTTCAGGTCTCTGAAAAAATTCTGGTGTTCTGCTGGTCCAATTTCCTTCCGTTCTGATCTACCTTTTTCTGTTTCGCACTCTGGATTTTTCCAGATCCGTCGATCCTGCAAAGATTCACAAAAAATACCCTTTCCAAAAAATAACAGATGATATATTTTATATATATATTTTTTTTTGATTTTTCAGTTTTTATGATTTTTTAATTTATATTAACCCGAAATTGCAAAAAGGAAATAACACGCCATCTCCGGCAACGGCGCCATTTGATTCGTATGTCAAAAATATTTAGTAACCGCAATCAAGAACGGCGTCGCTTGGTAGCTAGCCGGTGAGTACGGGTCGGTCCACAGGGATTTTGTGTTTTCCTAATCGCTCTAACGAGTTAATTCCGATGGGTGTCGGATTGATTAAATCTAAAAACTAAATCTATCTAAATCTAAATCTTTCTAGGGTTAGGTTTAGAGTAGGTTTGGAAATGTAAATAAATCTCACCGCTTTCTATAACCAAATTAAGATCTATGAGGTGTTATGGTAAGTATTAATAAAAGGGATTAGATCCATTCGGGAAGATGTTTCTTCCTCTAGGTTCTTGTCCTTCCTTTATCAATCCTTACCCTAACCTCCATGGAAAACACGCTCAACCGGGCCTTTATACTACGGTATCACCGCTACCTCGAGGGATAGGGTGCCGTAGGGAGCGGTGTGTGCATGTATACATGGTGTCCTATAAAAACGTGTGATGGGCAAGAAAGGGATGAGAGATCTCATCTCTCAAAAACCGTCCCCAAAGCTAACCCTAACAAGCGAGGAGACTACTCGCTCATTAGGGAATTGAAGAACATGCTATCTATCTATCTAGGGCAAGGAATTAAAGATCTAAACTAGGGCAATTAAATAAAACTACTTACTTTACAGATGGCTCTCTCCAAACATTTACACAGGATTGTCAGATCTGAATAGATGATATGAAAAGAGGCATCGATGCTCTCCAAAAGAAATCTGAATTTTATTAATGAAAGGAGGCATGGAGGCATGAACTAATACAATGATTTGGGCTTCTATTTATAGGACATAGAAAACCCTAGGTTTATAATTGCCGCATGTCTGCATTTACCAAAATACCCCTAGGAAGACAGGTCAAAGCCGCCAAGATTTATGGTAAAAAATATTTTCAAGACAGGCTCTAGATGGCCGCGGAACCACAGCCGCAACAGGGGTTGGGCCGCGGTTCCACTGCCCAATAAAGGAATCATTTGCTGAATTTTCTACTTCGGGCTCTGGGCTTTTTGGGCTTCCTGTATCTTTGGTACTTTTATCAAAATGGCTTATAGGTTTCTTCCAGATCTCCCAGTGAACAATTGCAGTGGACTTTTAACCGTTCGTTTTGTAATCTTGGATCTTGCGTTATCTTGTACTGATCTTTTGTGTATGCTTGATCAAGATCCTTCTATTTGTTGGTTGTAGTCTCACTTTTGCATCGTCTTTTATCTTTTTCACTGTTTTCGCTCCAAGAACCTGTAACCTGTACTATGTAACAGACATAGGTCAAAAGCACCTATTTATTTGTAAAAAGAATAAGAATGAGGAATATAATAATGCAATATTATGATATGAACAGGCCCCACGTACATCTGCTGTACAGTAACAAAATCTGGGCCCAAAAGAAATATTCCAGAAACCACAATTTTCTATGAAGACCCTACTGTAGAAAATTGGAGTACTGATCTCACAAACTGGCGGCGGATCCGCGGCCAAACCCTGGTTTGGGCCGCGGATCCGCGGCAGTACTGTTGAGTTAGTCGACCAAATTTCATCAGTTTGCTTAGAAAAGCCTGCGCGAATTTCTGAGATGCTCAAAATAATTTTTAGACCAGATTTAAAATTCGACAGAAACTTTACACAGAAAATTTTAGTTCTCGAAATTCCGTTCAATCGATATTTTAAACGCGTTAGAACAAGTTAGTAAAGCTTAATGGCGTGGCTCTGATACCAATGTAAGTCTACGGTAGCGCCCCGGCCGTCTTTCAGACGCCAAATGCGGAACAAAAACTTTTTAACTGGCGCTATCGCATACTATAACCCGGATCTGCCATTAACGCTAAACTAATAAACTACAAAGTGGGTAGAAAGGCTATACCGAACGATCCGAGTCCTTCGGTCTTTAACCATCATCCCACGCTCCGTTGCGGCTGCTCCGATCTCCTGGCTCCTCGTCGAGGTGGCACCACATATATGGATCTTTAAACGGGCTCCCGCCTCTATACCGAGGCAACTCGGATATGAAGTTTGCTTGCCGATATGTCCAAGATTGATGTAGAGAATGAGTAGAATACTTTGTCTCGTTACATCCAAAACCATGGATGAACGGTTAATGAAGTTGCCTTTTTATCAGATGATGAGAAAATGAGCTATCAAATTTCCATGAATCAAATTCCATAATCTTTTTTCTCTCAACCATGGGGTTTTCAATGAGGGGCCGGCCACATATAAGAGGAGGGGTGAGTGTAGGAGAAAGGGGGGTGACCATAAGCAATAATGAAATGAATGAGTTAAATAACACCTTGCAAAACCAATTAATGCAAACTAATGAGTCACTTAAACCTAGTCATCAACCATTTAATGCAAAATGGTGACACACTAAACCTAGTCACCATTCTAGAATCTTCCACACTCATGACTCACCCTCATGACTCACCCAAATAAAGAAAAGATAAATCCGCATTAAACCGAATGTTTAAGACAGGTGATAGAAAACTGGCAACTTCCAAAAGCGATCCCGAAACGAATTTCAGGATAACCCCGTAACAGTATAAACATACCCGCATTTGTATTACGACCGAATACAAATGCAACTGAGATAAAGATATTATATCTACACAGTATAATACATGGATCCGGATTAAACCAAAGCCCACCAGTATTATCAGCCCGAAATATGACACGTGCGTAAACGCGCGTGCATTTTACGAACCCAGCCATAAAACCATACGGCCTCTACAACGTTTCGCCCGAACTTAGTGTTAGGTTTACCTAGCACCTCATGAAGGGTTTGGAAGCATCACATGTACCAAAGATTAAATTTTTAAGGTGCTAAGTGAACATACAAAGAATCATGCTAGAAAATTTAGGGTTTCATTACAAGTCCATCATCACAAGTAGGAAAAACTAGGGTTTTGAGAGTACAACCTTTGTAGCTCCCTACGCTAGACTCCTTGGCTACTTGAGGGTTGGAAAAAGTCCGCTTGAGCTCCTCTAGGTCCATGATGATCCACCCAGAGTCCGCTTTGTCCAAGCTTGTAACTTCACAAGATCAAGAGAAGAAAATGTAAGCTAACACTCTTCACAAGTGGGCAAGACTAGTGTAGAATGGTTTTGTAGTTGCTTTTCTCACTTTAAAATCCTAACTTGATTACTCTTTTGCTTACTTGAAAGAACTAGAGAGCAAGAGAGAAAGAAGGAAGAAGATGATGGCTTTGTAAGCTCAAGATAATGATAAGGTTGTTTAGAAAATGAGAAAATGAAAATATATATATTTTCACTCTCTCATTCTAAACCTTGGTTGTAAAATATCTTAGATATTTTATTTTGGAACAAAAATGAGCATAGAAAATAAATCATGGTTAACACAAAGGGTTAAAGAAAGAGTAAAGTATTAAACCATGAATCAATTTCTATTTTCATTTCTCTTTTCCAAAATTAATATCTATATATTTTACAAAGTGTGTGAGTCTTATATTGCCACCATCTTGTATATAATCAACCATGATAACATGATGTATGCATGTATGTGTGTATGCACATCCATATGTGCATGAACAAGAATGAATGCATACATGCATGCATACACCCAAAAAGACAAGAAAGGATTTCTAGTGAGAAACTAATGGACAAATGATAAATCAACACTTGATTTAGCAATCCGGTCATATCACATACGACCTGACCAAAAGCAAGCGCCCGATTAACATACGGTATCTCATACGCGCATTTTAACCGGGTCCATGCGCATATCGCATATGCGCACCACAACGTTTTGCCTGGACTAGGTAACTCCTTTGTGGGACTCTAAGACTCGTCAATACGCCAGCAGTGGGTGATGATCATATCAAGCACCCCCAAGCCGCAAGTGGTCAGCTAAACGTAACGGCCACCCGGGTATTGAGCAACCAGAAGAAAACAAGCGAACCTGTTACAACTCCCGTCGAGCCAACCGGCAACACTACCGTACAGTCCGGTCTCCTCATCAGATATGCTGCATATCGAGTCTAGGGATGGTAACGTCGACCCCAATAACTCAATAAGTCGTGCCGATGAAAGGTCTATAACAGATCGAGAAACTACTAATAACACTTATCAGCAAATCCCAACAGCCCTGGCCAGGGACTTACTGATATAGCCAGTCGAGCACAGCACAGCATCAACTCACAATACCGGGAGAGACGAAACCCCTCCTATCGCGCATCGCCTTCGTGTGTCTCAGGACTGTACCCAACGGCCACCTGTTTGCACGACTCAGTAGAGCCGTGGTAGGGTGGTAATCAAAGTACAGTGGGAGAACACACAAGACTCTATGACGATCTCGGGTCTACAGACTAATCTTCACCAGTGTCACCTGAGAACTGCTGTCCGACGATATATATAATTCCATATAGGAGTTCTCGGCGAGTCCGTCCAGTGTACCCAGTCACTACTGAGCACCCGTATACGATCTCGATGTCAAACATCGATGAATGTGGGAACATCCATCGCCCATCATATGGGTCTAGTATCATATACGCTAGTCTACTCTGGTATATCGATGCCCCGTCTCGATACACCTACGACTAGGGACATTCCAGGATATGCTTATAAACTACAAATGTCCCACTCGTATGATCTCCATCATAATCACAGTAGTCAAGCCTATATCCTCAGGGCTTTATCAACATGTATGAATGAATAAAAGCATGATCAAATCAACATGTCAGATAAAGAAGAACCAGATAGCATACTATCATGTCGAGCAAGAATGTACACTGAATATATATATACATGTATAAATACATCCACTATCACATAATGGCCTCTAGGGTATATATATATATCCAACACTTAGGAAACTATCAGTGGGGGACTCTAATGACTCGTCAGTACCCTGGCAGTGGGTTTAACCACAAGCCGTCAGCGGCACTAGCTGTGCATAACGGCTGCCCATGTACTGACATCAAGGGAAGCCGATGAGCGAACCCATCTTGGAACCCTACTAAGCCTAACAGTGACAATATACATACAGTCTGGTCCGTTCGTCCATGAATATCGCATATCGGGCCTAGGGGGCTGGTAACGTCAGACCCCCAATAGCGGTATAAGTCGTGTCAGAGTGTAGCCCAGAACACCCTGAGATACTACTGGAGTACCTACCGGTAAATCTCCTACCTCGACCGAGGGTTTTGTGTAATGGCTCTCCTAGACACAGCACGATCTCACCCCCAATACCGGGAGAGACGAATCCCCTGCCGATCCGCTCACTTGCCTCCATGTAGTTCGGGACTGTACCCAAAAAAGACCTGTTTGCACGACTCCTTTGAGCCGTGGTAGGGTAGAAATCAAAGCACAGTGGGAACTCACACGAGACAAATGACGACCTCAGGTCGATGAACTAACATGTACACATGTCACCAGGGAACTGCTATCTGACGCTAGGTATAATACCAACTAGCAGGTTCCCGGCGAGTCCTGTCCGGTGTGCTCATAACCCAATGAGCACCTGTATACATCTTAGGTGATCCAACTGACACCAGTGGCTTGTGAGACTGGCCACCGCCCCTCGTCGGGGTCTCGACTGTATACACTAGTCTACTCCGGAGTATCGATGCCCTGTCTCGAAACTCCCACGACTAGGGACCACTATTAAGGATGTGCTTATAGACTACCCAACTCTCAGGTATATGATCGCCATCATACTGTTGGTGGTCAAGCAAGATCCTAAGGGCTCTATCAACGTGTAATAGTAATCAGTCACCTGAACCTGTACACGACCGATAAAGGCAAACCAAATAGCATACTATCATCTCGAGTAAGACTGTCCTACCGGTATAGGTCCTCCTCAATCATTGCAATCACGTACCTGCGATCTAATAATTGACTTTGAGGGCACTATATCCAACACAAATCCTGGTCCCGTAGAACACGGCTAATGTCAATCCTGACCCCGTGGGAAACGCCTAAAGCAAATCCCGGTTCCGTAGAACACGGCTAATGTCAATCCTGACCCCGTGGGAAACGCTCAGAGCACCTCCTGGTCCCGTAGAACACGGCTAATGTCAATCCTGACCCCGTAGGAAACGCCCAGAGCACCTCCTGGTCCCATAGAACACGGCTAATGTCAATCCTAACCCCGTGGGAAACGCCTAGAGCAAATCCCGACTCCGTGAAATGCGGATAAAGTCAACCCCCTGACTCCATGAAATGCGGATAAAGTAACCCCTAACTCCATGAAATGCGGACAAAGTCAACTTCTGACCCAGTAAAATGCGGATAAGGTCAACCCCCTGACTCCATAAAATGCGGATAAAGTCAACCCCCTGACTCCGTGAAATGCGGATAAAGTTAACTCCCTGACGTCATGAAATGCGGATAAAGTCAACCCCTCCTGGCCCCGTAGAATACGGCTAAGGTCAATCCTGACCCCGTGAGAAATAGCCAGAGCAAACCCTCGACCTCCCCGCCGAAAGCAATGCTTTGACTCGGGAGCAGGTCAACTCATCAATCACTTACGAGTCCTCTCGACTTGTAAGGAGAAAATTCTCGTGTGAGATCCTTACGACTCTCAAGAGAAGACGCACTTAGGAATCCTCACGATTCCTAAGGAGAAACCACACCTACGAGATCCTCTCGACTCGTAGGGAGAAAAGTCTTCATGAGACCCTCACGGCTCATAAAGTTGAAAAGTCTTAGGTGACAGATCCTAACCCTGTCTCCCAAGCCATCATTGCCTCGCAGAAAGGTCAAGGTAGATTTTCTACAGGCCACACTCTCCGACAAGAAAGGAAACAATCACTAACGAGTCCTCTCGACTTGTAAGGAGAAAATTCTCTTGGGAGATCTTTACGACTCTCAAGAGAAAACACACTTAGAAATCCTCACGGTTCCTAAGAAGAAAATACACCTACGAAATCTTCTCGACTCGTAGGGAGAAAAGTCTTTATGAGACCCTCACGGCTCATAAAAATTGAAAAGTCTTAGGCAGCAGACCTGAACCTGCTTCTTAAGCCATCGTTACCCTGCAAAGAGTCCATGATGGACCGTCACTTACTATCTACAGGCCACACTTGCTAAAATCACATGGCGATGATATGACAAAGAGAAGAAAGCGACAGTAAGGAGAGCATTTGATTCGCATTCAGTTAAGCGTTCAAAGCGTACCCATTCATGCATGTGCGAAAAGGTTTAATACATAAAATAAACACATGGAAATGGAAAAGCTTGCTATTCATACTTCAGAAAATTCCTACATTGATGAAAACAGTAAACAAAAACGCCATTAAAATGTTTTTCAAAGGTAAGACATCAAATCCAGGACATGGATTGAGAAGTTCAAAAGTGAGGCCATCCAAAAATTTTCGGGACTCTCGGACCATCTTCGTGTGCATCCTTTCACGATCACAAGCGTCAAGATCCCCACTGATGTCCTCCACCCTTCGATAGGCAGCAAGTATCGCCGCCTGCTGGAAATCTTGATGCAGGATATCAACAAAGTTGTCTTGCCTTTTCTTTGAGATTAATCCCATCAGATACACCGAGTGCACCTTATCTTCGGCGTCGTCCAATGCCTTAAGCGGGATGCCCGCATAGAATAGAGGAAGTGCCCCCCAGATCGCTCCCACAATAAGTTTCAAGAGAGAGGAACGACGAAGAAGCTGGCGACCATTGTATGCATCAAAGCGACCCATAATTTCAGCACACTGGGCGTTTGTGAATTCCTGGTTTTGAGAACGGCCGACTGCACGAATGTCTTCGTAAGAAATAATATCGGCGAGATCATACATATGAGCGTCCATAACGTCTGAAAAAAGAAAATCGGCGGGAGTTAGTGGACAGACTGATTAAGAAAATCCTTATTAAAAATAGACACGAGATTTAAACAACTCATGATACCCCCGAGGAGGAAAT
This sequence comes from Agapanthus africanus, assembly GCA_030015575.1. Taxonomy (NCBI): domain Eukaryota; kingdom Viridiplantae; phylum Streptophyta; class Magnoliopsida; order Asparagales; family Amaryllidaceae; genus Agapanthus; species Agapanthus africanus. The sequence goes on along the minus strand of JASDDO010000016.1, from coordinate 126,200,153 downwards.
AAGTACTAATTAAATCACTCAATGAAATTAATTCTGTGCAATTAAGGAAGGAATCCTAAAAAGGATTTCGCGTTTAATGAAAAGGTTCCTCGGGCCAAGGAGTTAAACTCCTCGAGAGCAATGCTCTGCAGACAGGAATGACACATGTCAAAGGCAATTATGAGGGGAATTAAAAATACCCCGAGAAAATTTTAAGAGCCTTGCTCTGTAAAAATGATGGAATAACCCATCAGAGAACTTAAAGTAAAGTTTTAATGAATTAAAATTCCATGAACTTCAAGATCCATGAACAAACTCTTAAGAGTTCTTTTTGAAAGATTAATAAATCTATATGATTTGAAAAGAGCAAACCTCTGTTAATGGGTTAAGAAACCCTGAAAAGGATCTCTTAAGATCTAAGATCTAACAAGAGCAAAGCTCTGTTGAGAAACCCTACAAAAGTTTTCTTGAAGATCTATGATCTAAAAAGTGCAAAGCTCCATTAATGGGTTTTGAAACCCGAAGAAAGATCTCTTTAGATCTATGATTTCAAGAGAGCAAAGCTCTGTTAATAAAACCTTAAAAAGGGTTTTCTTTAGATTGAAGATCTATGAAAAGCAAAGCTCTGTTAATGGGTGAAACCCTAGATTCTTAAATAATCCTTTAAAAGATTTAATTTTTTACCTAAAAATTTGACAGAGTTCTGTCTTTAAGAGAGATTCTCGGAAATAGAGAGTTATGCTCTAAAGGAGAAATTGATTCTCAGAAAAAACAAGAAAGAAGATGAACAAAAATCATCTCAAGGGCCAAGAGTCCTCTTTATAGGCACTGAGAGCCGTTTCAACTTCTGAGTTGATCCAATGGCAGATATGCTGCCACCGCTGCACTCACGTGTAGGCCACGTAAGCGCAACGGTGGGGGGCATTTGCTTCCCCCAATCAGAGCAAAGCTCTGTTCAAAATTTCAAATTTTGAAATGAAGCAGCGCTTCATAGCAGCGCCAGCGCTGAGTGAGTCAAAGACTCTGAGGCAGCGCTCACGTGCAAAGCACATGAGACTGCACTCTAAGCAGCGTACTACGTGCAAAGCACGTAAGCGCTAGCGCTAAGAGCGCTGCACTCTAAGCAGCGCACTACGTGCAAAGCATGTAAGCGCTAGCGCTAAGTGCGCTGCACTCTAAGCAGCGCACCATGTGCAAAGCACGGGAGCGCTAGCACAGGAATTAAATGTTTCCAACCGTTGATCAAAGATCCAACGAACATGATTAAAAATCATCTATTGATCAGAATAAAATTCTGTTAAGGAAAGATTCCTCAAAATCTTTCCAAACAAAAAGATTGTGCTCTGTAAATCAGAGCACCGTTGGATCAATGATCCAATGGTGATTAAAAAATCACTAAAATACAGAATAAATTCTGTATGGGGAAAGATTTCTCGATCTTATTAAAAACAAGATGATTGCCTTCTGTAAATCAAAAGCCCTTGGATCAAAGATCCAACGGTGGGAAAATCCCCAAATCAATTAGAGAAAAGATCTCCTCAACCGATTGAACAAATCAGCTCGCCCAATATAAAGGCCCTAAGACTTCAAGTCTCATGGATAGAAAAAGAGAGAGAAAAACAAACAGAGGACCCCCCCCCCCCCCACAAACTTTGAGAAATCTCAAAAAGAATAGCCAAGCTCTCGTTAGAAGAAGAAGATTTTCTTCAAGGTAAAAATAAATAGAGAGACGAAATCGTCTCATATCAAAAGAAGAATTCACTTCTTTTCTTTAAGATCATAGAACTATAAGACCAAGGTCTTTCACAAAGAGATAAAAGGATCTCATCATAAAAAATAAGAAGAAGAACATAATTCTTCTCAAAGATCATAGATATATAAGACCAAGGTCTTTCACAATGAGATCAGAGTATCTCATCACAAAGAATAAGAGGAAGAACTTAACCTTCTTCAGATCATAGATCTATAAGACAAATTGTCTTTCAGAGATCATGAACATCTCATTATAAAAAGGAGGGAGAATAATTCAATTCTCTTAGGATCACAGATCCATAAAGGCAAAGCCTTTCACCAAAATAAGAGATTGAAACATCTCCTATAAATTAAGAACTTTGTTCTTAGAACCTTGAGACAAAGTCTCTTATAAAAAGAGAATTTAATTCTCAGGGCGCAAAAATGATCTAAGTTGCATAAAAGAAGAGCCTTAGCGCTTCTAATTTAAAAGAGCCTTAGCGCTCCTAATTTAAAAGAGCTTCAGCGCTCCACATCTAGTGCAAAGCGCTACAGAGCCTTAGCGCTCTCAATTTTAAAGAGTCTTAGCGCTCCAAATATAACGCACTGCTCTCATTGACTGGCGCTCAGCGCCAAGCGCGCCACGTGCTCCTCACGTGTGCGCCACTTAACAGAAGCGCCTCAGCGCTCCACATCTAGCGTAAAGCGCTGTAGAGCCTTAGCGCACCAAATATAGCGTATTGCGCTCATTGACTGGCGCTCAACGCCAAGCATGCCACATGCTCCTCACGTGTGCGCTACTTAACAGAAGCGCCCCAGCGCTCCACATCTAGCACAAAGCGCTGCAGCGCCTCAGTGCTCCAAATATAGCGCACTGCGCTCATTGACTGGCACTAGCGCCAAGCGCGCCACGTGTTTCTCATGTGTGCGCTGATAGAACATAAACTGTTCTTTAAATAAAGCCCCAGAGCTATGATGAATGCTTATCATTCAATTAAAGACAAAAATATTGTCAGAATTCAAATCAATGCTCAGCATTGTCAAATGTCCAACATTTTAACTGAGTGGGCCGAGCCCAAGTTGGCCATAAACCCTCATTCAGATTAATTGAGCCCATATGCTCATAAATCTCAGATCTTAGTCCCAATTGGACTACAGATCTCCCAAACAAAATTGGTTCAAGGGTACATCTCTTCACTCCTCTGATATTTGTCATTGTAATCCTTCAACGTCTTCAGAAAGGTGACGGGTCCCGACAACCATACATTCCATAGACTATGACGTCTTTAAACTGGACTGTGGGGTCCTTAAACCCATGGACTATGATGTCCTTAACCTAGGACTGTGGGGTCCTTAAACCCATGGACTATGATGTCCTTAACCTTGAACTGTGGGGTCCTTAAACCCATGGACTATGATGTCCTTAACCTCGGACTGTGGGGTCCTTAAGCCCATGGACTATGATGTCCTCAACCTTGGACCGTAATGTCCCTACACTAACCTTGGACCGTAATGTCCTTAAACTAACCTTGGACCGTAATGTCCTTAAACTAATGGACCGTAATGTGCCTAAGCTAAACAATAGAGCCCAAATGCTCTTTTGTTGGATCTAAAAGATCCCGTTAAGTTGATCTTAGTCTAAAATTAGACTAACGTATCCTTAACAAATGTTTAAGATGATCTTAGTCTTAAATGAGACTAACATATCCTTAAACCCTGTAAGTCCACGTTGCTCACCCCGGTTCTTACGGGGAGGCGGAAACGGTCAAAAACGATTTTTGGCGCAAAGGCAACATGGACTAAAAGAAGGATCTTTGCTAAACGACAAACTAGCAAACTACTTGAGGTGCTATCTACCATGCCATAGAGATTATACCTCACGATACCGGTCCTTCGAGTCTTCTCTCCGCTGTCCTGCTCATCCATCTGAGCTCCGAGGATCGATCCGGATCTTGATCACCTCCGCGGCCTTCTTGAGTCGAAGACGATCCACCTGTGAGTTGTGCTCCGAGCTCCACCTCGAGCCGAGGTAACTAGGGCAACAAGATCGCTAGTCTTGATGTCCTAGGTTGTGTAAAGGTAGTAGATGGATGTTTTTGTCAACTAGGATCCTTTTTCTCTCAACACATGAGATCAAAGGAAATTTTCAAGAGGAGGAAGATGAAGGAGAACCATGCAGCTTTCTTATTTCATTTTCAAGAGAGAGAATGAGAAATCAAGAATGAACTGAGAAAATGAACCATGGTTCAATAATACATAAACATCATCATGACTAATCTTTTCATGATAAAGTTGATGGCAAGAATTGACTTGACCATTTTCATATCATTTAAAGAAAAAGAAAACCAAAGAATAATCTAGACCTCACATGAAGATGCTAGTCAACTTTGGTCAAACGGTCAACAAATTCAAGTATGGCCAAATGGTCAAAGCAATTAGCCATAACACAATTATCACTAAAAAGATTAGTAAATAATGTCCCTGGCTCATAATGGTTTTGACCGAACCAACTGCCAAAACCCTAATGAGTCCGCCTCATAATGGTTTTGACCGAATCAACTGTCAAAACCCTAATGAGGCACCTCCTTCTTCTTCGCTCCTCAATACTGTGCATACACACCCGCATCCGCATTCCGTAGAATGCGAATGCACAGAAGACAAAACTAATCCATCCGTGCAATACTAGGATCCGGCTTAAACCAAAGCCCACTAGTATTGCCTGCCCGAACAACATACGCACACAAGTGCACGTAAGTGATCGTAGCCCTGCCGTAAAACCATACGGCCTCTACACGTTTCGCTCAGTGCAGAGAAACTCTCTGTGTGGGACTCTAAAGACTCGACACTACGCTGGCAGTGGGTTTAACCACAGACCGCAAGCGGCACTAGCCGTACGTAACGGTCCCCAGGTAGATGTCGATAAGAAGGCCGATGAGGTAAACCCATCCGAACTCCTACTGAGCCTGTATGTGACAATCTCCGTACAGTCTGGTCCGTTCGTCTGAGAACATCGCATGGCGGGCCTAGGGGGTGGTAAACGTCGGTCCCCTAATAGCGGTACAAGTCGTGTCGGAGTGTAGCCCAGAACACCCTGAGATAACACTGGAAACCTAATCTCGCTTGCCCTGGCCAAGGACTACTATGTGTAATGGCTCTCCTAGACACAGCGCGATGTCAACACCCAATACCGGGAAAGACGAATCCTGTCTAACCGTCACTGCCTCCAAGTGCTTCGGGACTGCACCCAACTACTACATGTTAGCACGACTCCTTTGAGCCGTGGTAGGGTAGTAATCAAAGTACAGTGGGAACACACTCGAGGCGAAGTGATAGTGTTAAGTCAGCGGACTAAGCTGTACTCATGTCACCTGGGAACTGATAACTGACGATAGGTATAATACCAACCAACAGTTCCCGATGAGTTCTGTCCAGTGTACTCGTAATCTAACGATCACCCGCATACTATCTCAAGTACGACGTACTGACGGTGGTGGGACAGACCATCTCTCCCGCTGGGATGAGAAGCGCATACGCTAGTCTACTCCGGAGTATTGATGCCCTGTCTCGATAGTCCTACGACTAGGGACCTGTATAAGGATGTGCTTATAGATTACCCAGCCCCCACAAGTGTGACTGCCATCACAACGCTGGTAATCAAGCAAAGATCCTAAGGGCTCTACTAATATATATAAGCGATATGCTAAAAGAAACACATACACATATTGAAGTAGAGACAAACCAAGTAGCATACTACCATTTTGAGCAAGATTGTCTATAAAACTGTGAATATCCCAAGCTTCCATCAAGTAATATACAAGCTAGTATGATACAGTAATGGCCTCTAGGGCATATACACTAACAATCTCCCACTTGCACTAAGGCCATGTACTGGCGTATCGAAGACCTATCATCTCGATCAGCCGCTCGAACTGAGTCTGGGGTAAGGCTTTCGTGAGTGGATCAGCAGTGTTATTCTCCGAATTTACTCTCTTCACCTCGATCTCCATGATCAGGTGGTACCGCCTCAAAATGTGCCTGGACTTCTGATGGGACATGGGTTCCTTCGCTAAAGCTATAGCGCCGTTGTTGTCACAATACAGCTGTATTGGATCAACAATGGTAGGAACCACCTGAAGCTCCGTGAGGAACTTCTTCATCCAGACAGCTTCCTTTGCGGCATCGCAAGCAGCTATGTACTCCGCTTCCATAGTTGAGTCAGCAACGGTTTCCTGCTTGGAACTCCTTCAGCAAACCGCCCCTCCATTGAGGGTAAAGACATAACCCGACATGGACTTGGAGTCATCCTTGTCACTCTGGAAGCTGGAGTCAGCAAAGGCCTCGATCTGGAGGTCTTTTCCGCCATACACCAAGAACATCTCCTTAGTCATTCTCAGGTACTTGAGAATGTTCTTTACCGCTATCCAGTGTTTCTCCCCTGGGTCCGACTGATATCGGCTTACAACGCTCAATGCGTATGCTACATCTGGTCTGGTACATAACATCGCATACATTATAGAGCCTACCGCAGATGCATAGGGTATAGATGACATGCGAGCCCTTTCCAAATCATTCTTGGGAGATATCTCTTTGGAGAGGGTGATTCCGTGACAAGCCGGTAGATTATTGCACTTGGAATCTTCCATACTTAATCGTTTCAGTATGGTGTCGATGTACCTGGACTGCGAAAGTCCCAACATCCTCTTAGATCTATCATGATAGATCTGGATCCCCAGAATGTAGTTGGCATCGCCCAGGTCCTTCATGGAGAACCTCTGTGACAAGAATCCTTTGACTGACTGTAGCATAAGAATATCATTTCCTATTAGGAGAATGTCATCCACGTACAAGACAAGGAATACCACAATTCTCCCTACAATCTTACTGTAAATGCATGGTTCATCTGGGTTTTTGATAAAGTCGAATTCTTTGACAATTTCATCAAAGCAGATGTTCTAACTCCGCAATACCTGCTTCAGTCCATAGATGGACTTGAGCAACATGCACACTTTACCGCTGCTCCCACTTTGAATGAATCCCTCTGGCTGATCCATATAGACGCACTCTTCTAAATTTCCATTTAGGAAAGCCGTCTTTACGTCCATCTTCCAGATTTCATAATCGTGGAAGACAGCAATGGCAAGAAGGATCCGAATGGATTTAAGCATAGCCACTGGAGAAAAGGTCTCATTATAGTCCAAACCAGGTCTCTGATGAAAGCCCTTTGCAACAAGTCTAGCTTTATAGGTTTCAACCTGCCCATCTACACCAATCTTCTTTCTGAAGATCCATTTGCATCCTACGGGTTTTACCCAGTAACGTTTTGAAAATCGTTTTGGTGAAATTTCGAAAAAATCGGTAAAATAAGGAGGGTTTCGGTAAAAAGTCAAAATACAAATATTTTTATTACAAAATTAAATATACATATACTAGCTATGAAATTGCTAGTATTTGGTGTTTATTGAGCCACTGGTGAAATTTCAAATTTTCTGAAAAATTTTCCGAAATTTATTATTTTAATATTATTTTAATCCGTCACTAATATATTTAATTAGGGAAAATTACAAATTGGAATGAGTTGAAACAAATTTTGTGTATCATAAAACATTAAAAAAAAATTTATCATGTGATTTTTGAAATGAAATCGTTTGCCAAAACGGTTTAGAAAATATCGAAGAAAAAAGGCTTTTTTGTGTAAATGGATGTTTGGGGTATTGTATTTATCATTTTTCATCACCACACACCCAAACCCACACTCACACACCCCCATTTATTCCCTCCCTTGGCTGAATTCAGCAGCCCCATCAATTTTCCCCACTTGAATTTCAAAGTTAAGAAGAAAAGGAAAAGAAAAAAAGAAAGAATAAGAAATGAGGTATGGATTTGGGTTGACTTGGACTTTTCGTGTCTTGGCCAATTATTTTCCCCACCTCACTCTCTCTCCTCTCATTCCCTTTTCTGCAGTCGAGCCTCCTCATGCTGCCCTCCCCTTTTTCCTCATCTCATTCCACTCAAAACCCTTACAAAAATCTCCAAAATTCCATCCAAAATCAAACCAAAATCAAAATCCACCTCCTACCCATTTTTCCTTGTCTACCATAGCATGGATCTAGGGATTTAGATTTCAATTTGGGTGGCTAAGTGTGCTTGTGGGAGCTTCAAATTATTTGGGTATAAATTCTAACCTTTTTGCTTAATGTGTTGTTAATTGCTTAGGTTAGCATAATTAATTGTTTAATTAGGTTTTTAATTAGTTCTAGGTGCATGATTTAAAATTCAAGAGAGGGGTTTGATTTCAAATTGGTATTTTGTGTTTTAAGATTTAGTTTATGTGATATAATTGACATATTAATGTTATACTAAATCCAATTTAAGTTGCTAGTTTGCATATTTGTTGATTTAAAAGTGATAATTATATAAATGGTAAACTAGGTTTTGAAAATAATTATATTCTTGTGAGATAAAATTCAAATTTAGTTTTCATGTTATTATAAAGATTATATTAAGTGGTTTAATGCTTTTAGTTCATGAAAATCCAAGCTAGATTGTAGTTTGTTCATTTTTGCTATAAAATTGTTAAAATTGGTTAATATTGCAAACTAGGTTTTTGAAATCGAATAAAATTGTGGGTTTAAAATTTACGTAATGGTTTCTATGGCATAATTAAGATATTAAGTTATCATCTTGGTCACTAGAATTGTTAAAACATCATGTTTTGTACAAAAACGGCGAATTGTGCTTGCTAGATTTTCGGAAAAATGACTTTTTAAGTGAAATTGGGGTTTTTGTGAGTTTTAACCTAATTCATATTAAAATTAGTGTTCGTGAATGTGCAAATGAGTGTATTTGGGTTTTTCTCGATGGTCTAGTGTTTGTACACCGACGTCGAGGGTTTTTGGGTTGATTTGTGAAAGCAACCATAGGTTTTGATTTATATGGGATTCGTGTGTCGTTTAAGTCATGAGTCGGATTTTAATGCGATACGATGCGTTGTGATATGTAGGTACCCCCATATGGACTTCGAGACGACAAGCAAGCACGTGGCGACGTCGGCACCGGCGAGTGAAGACCAGGTGAGTAGATTTATATCTACGGGGAGAAGTCGGGTGGATGGCGTATAGCACCCCCACAGTCCGTAGTGTAGCTCATATATATGTTTATATAGGTGTTTTATGATACGAGAATGTTTATTCATGTTATGATTATGTGTTCATGGATTAACTTTGGGTTAGTTGTGAAACCCTAGAGTAGTTGTTATACCCACATACGCATACACAGACTGGCATGCTTTACCTTCTTGTGCGCAGATTGGGATGTGTATACATGTATATATGCGTGGGTATGGGACTATGCATATGTACATTCATATACGCATGCAAGGATAATGATGATAGTACTTGGGTTTATGATGAGTCGATGAGATTTGATTTGAGGCCGTGAGATCGGTGATATAGCAGGGTTCGTATTTGAGATACGACATGACGTTGTAGCGGGTCCTTGACGTAGTGTTTCACACACGTGCATGCATACTTAGGCGGTATCAGTATTGTACTAGACGTAGATCAGTACCCCGATCATGATATTTGAAAAAGAGGATACCAGGTGAATAGTATGATGAATGTGATATTAACCCGTACCCAGATTTGGGGATGCCGTACGACGGATTTACGTACGAGCTATATTTTGATGATTGATCCGCACTCTTGACTTGGGATGCCTGCTTATAGATATGGTATCGGATATGATATTATTGAGGCGGGATCACCGACTAATATATATACAGGTATTTATATGTATCGACTCAGATGTTAGGCGGTTTCCTTACCTGTAGTCCAGCTTGTTAGCTTAGCCCTTTAGTTTAGTTTAGTTGTTAGATTAGATTCGATTCTTACCTATTTCAAAAACTAACAAATCGTGGGTATTTTAAAAGACAGCCCAAGGGATCCTACGGATATTTCAAAAGACGTATCTTTTCATAAAAACACTGTAGCCCCTATTTTCAAAACCCCATGATTCGTGTTATTTCAAAAGGCACCATTTGTAAGACTTATATTAGATTAATGCAGATTAGTTATAGTTGCGTCTAGTATTCAGTTCTCGCTCATTGTTGTGGTTCGCTTCGCATCGCATGCTTATATTATGTTTCATACTCCATTATTGATATCATGCTGTTAGGACACCAGCACCATTACCGATGATGCGTATGTACCACGTACACTTACTTGCCAGCTCACACACATCTTCATCAGTAATTACCATGTCACGAACACTTTAGAAAATACTATTTCATTTGACATAGGTTGTTAGCTAATAGTTTAGACATGATATTAGTGTACTTGCCTTATATGCTAGTTAGACATTGTAGTTATTGCCAACTACTTCATGCATGTTATCATTCACTGTTGCGTCGCATTCATGAATTCTCATGCCTATATTCACTGTTTACATGCTATTGATGACTTGGATTCGGATTTCATGAGATTTCTTGGATTTGGAGGAAAACCGCAAAAACATAAATAAACCTTTTCTCTCTTTTAAAATAAAAAGTTCGGTTTTCCCATGATGTATGAGTCGTCCACCATGAGTTTTCTAATGGATTTCGAGATCCGATTCGAGGAGTGGAGGAACCGTTTCGGGTACATGGTGGGCCCGGTGCGGTACCCCGGGGCAAAAGGATCGTGTTGTTGACGTTGAGCCTGGCACGGGAGCACTACCGACCGGTGATATTACCCGACTCGTCGGATATCCGGAGGATACCGTCGTGGTCTTGAGATAGATGGTAGGGGCCGGTCTGGATTGACGGCGCCCTAGATATTGTGATTGAGATTTTGAGATTTTGAGATATTGAGGTACAGAGATATCGAGATATTTGGACACTTGTTTTGTGTTGATGCTGGGCAATGTTTTATGCTGATTTCATTTATGGTACCTCACTTTTAAAATACAGAAATCTCACTGATTTATGAAAGCAGTTTTCGTCAGTACATGCATTCTGTTCCATGCATTCATACATCATCCATATGATACATTGCTACCTGAGGCACTGGCATGGGCATATGGAATTACACTTGGATTAGATATTTACCCTAGTCATTGTTATAGACTGCTTGTTTTATTTGAGGATTATATATATTGATCGTATGACCTAGGATTGCATTATACATGCGATTTCTATTCGTTGATGTTTTTCTATTCACGAGTTGGCAACTCACCCCCGTTGTGCCCCAGTTTCTTGCAGGTTTCGCCGTACAGGTTTCTTTACGGCTTTGCGGGTACAGTTTCGTTCGGGTGACTTGCTAGTAGATGGGTTTATTTGTATCGTACCCATCATTATACATTGTATATTATTATTCAGTTGTATCTAGAAGCTCCATCAACCAAACATGTATTTACTTTGAGATAGAGACCAGTGATGTTATTCCTTCGACCTTAGAGTCGCGCATTATTTTTCTGTGGTTTTCTTATGGTTTGAGTTTCCTTTTGAGTTTTGATCCTCGCCGTTGGCGTTGTACATTATATTGCTTGTGTGGTTGTGACCGTCGATTGACGAAGAGCTAGCTCCCACTTGGGGATGCCTTTTTATTGATTTCGTATACTATTCATTTTGTATCCCGTTTGGGGGCCAGTTTTTTCAAAGGAGACTCTGCCGAAATTTTCAGGAAATTTTTGATGTTTTTAGAAACCCGCATAATTCGGCATATGCTATTGAAACTACTTGTTTTAAATTGGTTTTCCTTCACTCTACTACTTTTCTTGGTTTGGATTTCTGGGGTTTCGGTTTACTTATATTACGTACGCCTCGAGACGTTCGTAGTTTAAATGCCGGTCTTGTTCCGTACTTTCGGGACGTGACAAAGTTGGTATCAGAGCGTTAGGTTTTACCTTCGGAGCGTAGGATGACCCTTGGTTGATGGAATAGGTGACTAAAGTAGAGTGACGTACCGTAGGTATGTTCCGCGGCATATTTACGATACGCTACTCCACTTAAAAAGCCTTAGGATGTACATTTCTTTGCTCAGTATTATATTCATTCCGATCTAGCCTCATCAGTACCAGTTATGGTTTTGCTGCCATGATTACGGGCAGGGAGAGCTACAGCTAGAGTTGCGGTCAGCACGAGCTCGTCACGAACGAGGACTGACCAGGGCGAAATTCCGGCGACACACGATTGCGGAGATGTGTCTTTTTTACTGTGTTTCCGCGCCACGAGCGTTTGGCGGATCGCCTTTATGAGGTTACTCGGATGTGCTGATCGACACTAGAGGATTGAGCCAATGATAGAGGCCAGCCAGATTTTGATGACCGTTGGTGTATTGCTTACTCATGATGATTGAGTCACTGTTCAGCGTGCAGACAAGTGAGCCAGTTGTTGCTGCGAGCGACAAGATATCGCCCCATATGTTGGAGCTATTGCAGTACAGGTTGTACAAGAGATGATAGAAGGTCGCTAGTCACCCGAGGATGAATGACTAGGACATGTGGTTCGTTCTCCTACCCGATGAGAGTTCATCAGATAGATTGATTCCATCTAGAGACGACTTCACGCGGAGACGTTGAGAGTCGACAGAGACGATCGAATGTCAGAAACCTAATATTCCAAGTTTAAAGTAGTCGGAAAGACATGCAGGCAATTCTATGGACCCTCTAGAAGAATGAAACCCTTACTCGACTTAATGACCGTGTGAAAGCCTTTGAACCTTCGGGTTTGCGGCAGTTCTACGGCGCCATTAGTGAGGCTTGGGTTTGCCCTTTTACGGCTGGACCATCGATGCTGTGGTATGTACTCGATACTATTAAACTGTACCCAATATGTTGAGCCCTTGGGGGATTATGAGGTTTTGACAATAGATTGGATGGTTCGACTTAATTCGGATGCTAGGTGGTGAGATCATTTCTTGGGAGACTCCCGATACGAGGATAGCCGTTGGAGCTCAGTCCATGCAGCCGCGACGAGACGAGTCCAAAGCAGACGACATTAGAGAAAAGTGAAGTAAGAGGTTCGTACCAGATCTAGATGAGATGGCGTTCCACTCCGCCAACATCAGAGATATGATGCGCATGCCGAGGCATGGTACTTGGATTTACCTTCCAGAAGGAGTCGCGATGAGTATGCAGTCGTTCCAGAGCAAGATGCAGATATAGGAAAGGACGATGACTTTCGGACAGTTGGCAGAGACGAGACATGGAATAGACCGTTAGCAGGATTCCTTCCAGGACACTGCTGCAATGATACTTGCACCCAGGATCAGATGTGTCACGTACATTCAGAGAGCCAGAGGCCGACGCCAGTGATATGCTGTCTTACGAGTGGTCGTGATGATTGACCGAGAGATGACCAGAGAAGTACCAGAATGGAATCATTCCCGTTAGCACATCTGACAGGGCCGATGAGACGATGGACCGAGAGATTGGTAATTCACAGTGAAGACCTTGACCCAGGAGTGGTCATTGTTACGCACACCAGCAGGCCAGAGTTCATGATCATCGATGAGACGTCCCACTAGTGACCGCGACAGTTGGCCCGAGATTCTTAGAGGATGCGCTTGAGCGGTACTATTCCGCCATTATTGATTTTGATGTTTTGGGTGATTTATTCGCCTGATTTGATTTTGATGATTGAGGATTTACGATCTTTGCACAGTGTTGCACTTGATATCGTTTTCGTGCTTGGGTTTCACATGTTTGTGATTTTACGGTTTTAGAAATTTGAGTTGATTTTGTGCGTATGCACGCACACGATTTGGTTCCTGCACTCTGTATAGTTTATATATGCTTGCAGTGCAGTGATATGCCTTTTGTGCACTTAGATGCACTGGACTTCGATTTCGATTGTGATACTCGATATTTGTTTTGTGCACCTTGTGCACCTGATTTGATTTTGCGCATGTTCGGCGCTTGATATTGGATTTCATGATTTCGTGCATGATGGATGCCCCTGGTTTTGGGTTTCCGCGAATGTTGAGCGCATGTCTTGAGATGTGATTTTGGTGCACACCAGATGCACTAAATCGTGATTTTTTTCGTGCATGTCAGATGCACCTGATTTTGCTGTCAGGCACACGCGTTGCCTACGACAGATGCTTTGTGCACACCCGATGCACTTAGATCTTGTTTCTGTGCACTTGTATGGCACGTATATGGATTTTGATTGTCGTGCGCACCAGACGCACGTAGTATTCATACACGTATTTTGGGATTGATTTCTTATAGAGCAGTACGTTTTTTTATGATAATTGTGATGTGTTTTCGTACTAAGCAGGACTAGTCAGAGGACAGTACCTGAATGTATTTTGCATGCATTGATAGCTATTGAAGGGAATTCCAAAAAGCGAGCTATAGTCTCAGTATTTACCTACGTGTCTGATAGGACGCGAAACGTTTAAAACAAGGAAAACCCTTCTAAATCGTTTCCCAAAACGGCGAAACGTACATTTCAAACAAACGTATATATGTATATAGTTATTTTCTTATGATAGACATCCGCCACTGTGCAGTGTTATGTGCATTGCACAGCAACTTAAAGGATTTGGCATGCATTTCCTCCTGATGTTTACATGTATAGTTCCGATTTATAGCCTATCGGTCTTGCTTTGGATTTGGCATTTGTGTCTTCACCTTTACTCCGATGATTGCGGGATGCTTGACGGAGTTTTGATTTCGAGTTATCTGCTCATTACTCATGCGCATGCATTGCGCTATGATGCGTTTTATGTATTTATGATTTCGGAGCCCCGGCGATTTCATGGTTTTGGCTGAAATATTTTAGTATTTGGGGGGTTTTAATTTAAATTCGGGGACCGAATTTCTTTAAGGGTGGAAGATTGTAACATTTTGAAAATCGTTTCGGTGAAATTTCGAAAAAATCGGTAAAATAAAGGGATTTTCGGTAAAAAATCAAAATACAAATATCTTTATTATAAAATTAAATATACATATTCTAGCTATGAAATTGCTAGTATTTGGTGTTTATTGAGCCACTGGTGAAATTTCAAATTTTCTGAAAAATTTTCCGAAATTAATTCTTTTAATATTATTTTAAGCCGTCACTAATATATTTAATTAGGAAAAATTACAAATTGGAATGAGTTGAAACAAATTTTGTGCATCATAAAATATTAAATAAAATTTTATCATGTGGTTTTTGAAATGAAATCGTTTGCCAAAACGGTTTAGAAAATATCGAAGAAAAATGGCTTTTTTTGTGTAAATGGATGTTTGGGGTATTGTATTTACCATTTTTCATCACCCCACACCCATACCCACACTCACACACCCCCATTTATTCCCTCCCTTGGCTGAATTCAGCAGCCCCATCAATTTTCCCCACTTGAATTTCAAAGTTAAGAAGAAAAGAAAAGGAAAAAAAGAAAGAATAAGAAATAAGGTATGGATTTGGGTTGACTTTGACTTTTCTTGACTTGGCCAATTATTTTCCCCACCTCACTCTCTCTCCTCTCATTCCCTTTGCTGCAGCCGAACCTCCTCATGCTGCCCTCCCCTTTTTCCTCATCTCATTCCACTCAAAACCCTTCCAAAAATCTCCAAAACTCCATCCAAAATCAAACCAAAATAAAAATCCACCTCTTACCCATTTTTCCTTCGCTACCATAGCATGGATCTAGGGATTTAGATTTCAATTTGGGTGGCTAAGTGTGCTTGTGGGAGCTTCAAATTATTTGGGTATAAATTCTAACCTTTTTGCTTAATGTGTTGTTAATTGCTTAGGTTAGCTTAATTAATTGTTTAATTAGGTTTTTAATTAGTTCTAGGTGCATGATTTAAAATTCAAGAGAGGGGTTTGATTTCAAATTGGTATTTTGTATTGTGAGATTTAGTTTATGTGATATAATTGACATATTAATGTTATGCTAAATCCAATTTAAGTTGCTAGTTTGCATATTTGTTGATTTAAAAGTGATAATTATATAAATGGTAAACTAGGTTTTGAAAATAATTATATTCTTGTGAGATAAAATTCAAATTTAGGTTTCATGTTATTATAAAGATTATATTGAGTGGTTTAATGCTTTTAGTTCATGAAAATTCAAGCTAGATTGTAGTTTGTTCATTTTTGCTATAAAATTGTTAAAATTGGTTAATATTGCAAACTAGGTTTTTGAAATCGAATTAAATTATGGGTTTAAAATTTACGTAATGGTTTCTATGGCATAATTAAGATATTAAGTTATCATCTTGGTCGCTAGAATTGTTAAAACATCATGTTTTGTACAAAAACGGCGAATTGTGCTTCCTAGATTTTCGGAAAAATGACTTTTTAAGTGAAATTGGGGTTTTTGTGAGTTTTAACCTATTTCATATTAAAATTAGTGTTCGTGAATGTGCAAATGAGTGTATTTGGGTTTTTCTCAATGGTCTAGCGTTTGTACACCGACGTCGAGGGTTTTTGGGTTGATTTTTGAAAGCAACCATAGGTTTTGACTTATGTGGAATTCGTGTGTCGTTTTGGTCATGAGTCGGATTTTAATGCGATACGATGCGTTGTGATATGTAGGTACCCCCATGTGGACTTCGAGACGACAAGCAAGCACGTGGCGACGTCGGCACCGGCGAGCGAGGACCAGGTGAGTAGATTTATATCTACAGGGAGAAGTCGGGTGGATGGCGTATAGCACCCCCGCAGTCCGTAGTGTAGCTCATATATATATATGTTTATATAGGTGTTTTATGATACGAGAATGTTTATTCATGTTATGATTATGTGTTCATGGATTAGCTTTGGGTTAGTTGCGAAACCCTAAAGTAGTTGTTATACCCACATACGCACACACAGACTTCTTCTTGTGCGCAGATTGGGATGTGTATACATGTATATATGCGTGGGTATGGGACTATGCATATGTATATTCATATACGCATGCATGGATAATGATGATAGTACTTGGGATTTATGATGAGTCGATGAGATTTGATTTGAGGCCGTGAGATCGGTGATATAGCAGGGTTCGTATTTGAGATACGACATGACGTTGTAGCGGGTCCTTGACGTAGTGTTTCACACACGTGCATGCATACTTAGGCGGTATCAGTATTGTACTAGACGTAGATCAGTACCCCGATCATGATATTTGATAAAGAGGATACCAGGTGAATAGTATGATGAATGTGATATTAACCCGTACCCAGATTTGGGGATGCCGTACGACGGATTTACGTACGAGCTATATTTTGATGATTGATCCGCACTCTTGACTTGGGATGCCTGCTTATAGATATAGTATCGGATATGATATTATTGAGGCGGGATCACCGACTAATATATATACAGCTATGTATATGTATCGACTCAGATGTTAGGCGGTTTCCTTACCTATAGTCCAGCTTGTTAGCTTAGCCCTTTAGTTTAGTTTAGTTGTTGGATTAGATTCGATTCTTACCTATTTCAAAAACTAACGAATCGTGGGTATGTTAAAAGACAGCCCAAGGGATCCTACGGATATTTCAAAAGATGTATCTTTTCATAAAAACACCGTAGCCCCTATTTTCAAAACCCCATGATTCGTGTTATTTCAAAAGGCACCATTTGTAGGACTTATATTAAATTAATGCAGATTAGTTATAGTTGCGTCTAGTATTCAGCTCCCGCTCATTATTGTGGTTCGCTTCGCATCGCGTGCTTATATTATGTTTCATACTCCATTATTGATATCATGTTGTTAGGACACCAGCACCATTACCGATGATGTTGTATGTACCACGTACACTTACTTGCCGGCTCACACACATCTTCATCGGTAATTGCCATGTCACGAACACTTTAGAAAATACTATTTCATTTGACATAGGTTGTTAGCTAATAGTTTCGACATGATATTAGTGTACTTGCCTTATATGCTAGTTAGACATTGTAGTTATTGCCTACTACTTCATGCATGTTATTATTCACTGTTGTGTCTCATTCATGGATTCTCATGCCTATATTCACTGTTTACATGCTATTGATGACTTGGATTCGGATTTCCTGAGATTTCTTGGATTTGGAGGAAAACCGCAAAAACATAAATTAACATTTTCTCTCTTTTAAAATAAAAAGTGCGATTTTCCCATGATGTATGAGTCGTCCACCATGAGTTTGCTGATGGATTTCGAGATCCGATTCGAGGAGTGGAGGAACCGTTTCGGGTACATGGTGGGCCCGGTGCGGTACCCCGGAGCAAGAGGATCGTACTGTTGACGTTGAGCCTGGAAGGGGAGCACTACCGACTGGTGATATTACCCGACGCGTCGGATATCCGGAGGATACCGTCGTGGTCTTGAGATAGATGGTAGGGGCCGGTCTGGATTGACGGCGTCCTAGATATTGTGATTGAGATATTGAGATTTTGAGATATTGAGGTACAGAGATTGTGATACAGAGATATCGAGATATTTGGACACTTGTTTTGTGTCGATGCTGGGCAATGTTTTATGCTGATTTCATTTATGGTACCTCACTTTTAAAATACAGAAATCTCACTGATTTATGAAAGCAGTTTTCGTCAGTACATGCATTCATACATCATCCATATGATACATTGCTACCTGAGGCACTGGCACGGGCACATGGAATTACACTTGGATTAGATATTTACCCTAGTCATTGTTATAGACTGCTGGTTTTATTTGAGGATTATATATATTGATCGTATGACCTAGGATTGCGTTATACATGCGATTTCTATTCGTTGATGTTTTTCTATTCACGAGTTTGCAACTCACCCCCGTTGTGCCCCAGTTTCTTGCAGGTTTCGCCGTACAAGTTTCTTTACTGCTTTGCGGGTACAGTTTCGTTCGGGTGACTTGCTAGTAGGTGGGTTTATTTGTATCGTACCCATCATTATACATTGTATATTATTATTCAGTTGTATCTAGAAGTTCCATCAACCAAACATGTATTTACTTTGAGATAGAGACCAGTGATGTTATTCCTTCGACCTTAGAGTCGCGCGTTATTTTTCTGTGGTTTTCTTGTGGTTTGAGTTTCCTTTTGAGTTTTGATCCTCGCCATTGGCGTTGTATATTATATTGCTTGTGTGGTTGTGACCGTCGATTGACGAAGAGCTAGCTCCCGCATGGGAATGCCTTTTCATTGATTTCGTATACTATTCATGTTGTATCCCGTTTGGGGGCCAGTTTTTTCAAAGGAGACTCTGCCGAAATTTTCAGGAAATTTTTGATGTTTTTAGAAACCCGCATAATTCGGCTTATGCTATTGAAACTACTTGTTTTAAATTGGTTTTCCTTCACTCTACTACTTTTCTTGGTTTGGATTTCTGGGGTTTCGGTTTACTTAGATTACGTACACCTCGAGACGTTCGTAGTTTAAGTGCCGGTCTTGTTCCATACTTTCGGGACGTGACAAAGTTGGTATCAGAGCGTTAGGTTTTACCTTCGGAACGTAGGATGACCCTTGGTTGATGGAATAGGTGACTAAAGTAGAGTGACGTACCATAGGTATGTTCCGCGGCATATTTACGATACGCTACTCCACTTAAGAAGCTTTAGGATGTACATTTCTTTGCTCAGTATTATATTCATTCCGATCTAGCCTCATCAGTACCAGTTATGGTTTTGCTGCCACGATTACGGGCAGGGAGAGCTACAGCTAGAGTTGCGGTCAGCAAGAGCTCGTCACGAACGAGGACTGACCAGGGCGAAATTCCGGCGGCACACGATTGCGGAGATGTGTCTTTTTTACTGTGTTTCCGCGCCACGAGCGTTTGGCGGATCGCCTTTATGAGGTTACTCGGATGTGCTGATCGACACTAGAGGATTGAGCCAATAATAGAGGCCAGCCAGATTTTGATGACCGTTGGTGTATTGCTTACTCATGATGATTGAGTCACTGTTCAGCGTGCAGACAAGTGAGCCAGTAGTTGCTGCGAGCGACAAGATATCGCCCCATATGTTGGAGCTATTGCAGTACAGGTTGTTCTAAGAGATGATAGAAGGTCGCTAGTCACCCGAGGATGAATGACTAGGACATGTGGTTCGTTCGCCTACCCGATGAGAGTTCATCAGATAGATTGATTCCAGCTAGAGACGACTTCACGCGGAGACGTTGAGAGTCGACAGAGACGATCGAATGTCAGAAACCTATTATTCCAAGTTTAAAGTAGTCGGAAACACATGCAGGCAATTCTATGGACCCTCTAGAAGAATGAAACCCTAACTCGACTTAATGACCGTGTGAAAGCCTTTGAACCTTTGGGTTTGCGGCAGTTCTACGGCGCCATTAGTGAGGCTTGGGTTTGCCCTTCTACGGCTGGACCACCGATGCTGTGGTATGTATTCGATACTATTAAACTGTACCCAAGATGTTGAGCCCTTGGGAGATTATGAGGTTTGACAATCGATTGGATGGTTCGACTTAATTCGGATGCTAGGTGGTGAGATCATTTCTTGGGAGACTCCCGATACGAGGATAGCCGTTGGAGCTCAGTCCATGCAGCCGCGACGAGACGAGTCCAAAGCAGACGACATTAGAGAAAAGTTAAGTTAGAGTTTCGTACCAGATCTAGATGAGATGACGTTCCACTCCACCGACATCAGAGATGTGATGCGCATGCCGAGGCATGGTACTTGGATTTACCTTCCAGAAGGAGTCGCGATGAGTATGCAGTCGTTCCAGAGCAAGATGCAGATATAGGAAAGGACGATGACTTCCGGACAGTTGGCAGAGACAAGACATGGAATAGACCGTGAGCAGGATTCCTTCCAGGACACTGCTGCAATGATACTTGCACCCAGGATCAGATGTGTCACGTACATTCAGAGAGCCAGAAGCCGACGCCAGTGATATGTTGTCTTACGAGTGGTCGCGATGATTGACCGAGAGATGACCAGAGAAGTACCAGAATGGAATCATTCCCGTTAGCACATCTGACAGGGTCGATGAGCCGATGGACCGAGAGATTGGTAATTCACAGTGAAGACCTTGACCCAGGAGTGGTCATTGTTACGCACACCAGCAGGCCAGAGTTTATAATCATCGATGAGACGTCCCACTAGTGACCGCGACAGTTGGCCCGAGATTCTTAGAGGATGCGCTTGAGCGGTACTATTCCGCCATTATTGATTTCGATGTTTTGGGTGATTTATTCGCCTGATTTGATTTTGATGATTGAGGATTTACGATCTTTGCACAGTGTTGCACTTGATATCGTTTTCGTGCTTAGGTTTCACATGTTTGTGATTTTACGGTTTTAGACATTTGAGTTGATTTTGTGCGTATGCACGCACACGATTTGGTTCCTGCACTCTGTATAGTTTATATATGCTTGCAGTGCAGTGATATGCCTTTTGTGCACTTAGATGCACTGGACTTCGATTTCGATTGTGATACTCGATATTTGTTTTGTGCACCTTGTGCACCTGATTTGATTTTGCGCATGTTCGGCGCTTGATATTGGATTTCATGATTTCGTGCATGATGGATGCCCCTGGTTTTGGGTTTGAGCGCATGTTGAGCGCATGTCTTGAGATGCGATTTTGGTGCACACCAGATGCATTAAATCGAGATTTTTTTCGTGCATGTCAGATGCACCTGATTTTGCTGTCAGGCACACACGTTGCCTACGACAGATACTTTGTGCACACC
This sequence comes from Agapanthus africanus, assembly GCA_030015575.1. NCBI lineage: Eukaryota > Viridiplantae > Streptophyta > Magnoliopsida > Asparagales > Amaryllidaceae > Agapanthus > Agapanthus africanus. The sequence continues at coordinate 126,178,849 of JASDDO010000016.1, read as the reverse complement.
CGATGCACTTAGATCTTGTTTCTGTGCACTTGTATGGCACGTATATGGATTTTGATTGTCATGCGCACCAGACGCACGTAGTATTCATACGCGTATTTTGGGATTGATTTCTTATAGAGCAGTACGTTTTTTGTTATGATAATTGTGATGTGTTTTCGTACTAAGCAGGACTAGTCAGAGGACAGTACCTGAATGTATTTTGCATGCATTGATAGCTATTGAAGGGAATTCTAAAAAGCGAGCTATAGTCTCAGTATTTACCTACGTGTCTGATAGGACGCGAAACGTTTAAAACAAGGAAAACCCTTCTAAATCGTTTCCCAAAACGGCGGAACGTACATTTCAAACAAAGGTATATATGTATATAGTTATTTTCTTATGATAGACGTCCGCCACTGTGCAGTGTTATGTGCATTGCACAGCAACTTAAAGGATTTGGCATGCATTTCCTCCTGATGTTTACATGTATAGTTCCGATTTATAGCCTATCGGTCTTGCTTTGGATTTGGCATTTGTGTCTTCACCTTTACTCCGATGATTGCGGGATGCTTGACGGAGTTTTGATTTCGAGTTATCTGCTCATTACTCATGCGCATGCATTGCGCTATGATGCGTTTTATGTATTTATGATTTCGGAGCCCCGGTGATTTGATGGTTTTGGCTGAAATATTTTAGTATTTGGGGGGGTTTAATTTAAATTCGGGGACCGAATTTCTTTAAGGGGGTAAGATTGTAATGTTTTGAAAATCGTTTCGGTGAAATTTCGAAAAAATCGGTAAAATAAGGGGATTTTCGGTAAAAAGTCAAAATACAAATATCTTTATTATAAAATTAAATATATATATTCTAGCTATGAAATTGCTAGTATTTGGTGTTTATTGAGCCACTGGTGAAATTTCAAATTTTCTGAAAAATTTTCCGAAATTAATTATTTTAATATTATTTTAAGACGTCACTAATATATTTAATTAGGGAAAATTACAAATTGGAATGAGTTGAAACAAATTTTTTGCATCATAAAACATTAAATAAAATTTTATCATGTGGTTTTTGAAATGAAATCGTTTGCCAAAACGGTTTAGAAAATATCGAAGAAAAAAGGCTTTTTTGTGAAATGGATGTTTGGGGTATTGTATTTACCATTTTTCATCACCCCACACCCATACCCACACTCACACACCCCCATTTATTCCCTCCCTTGGCTGAATTCAGCAGCCCCATCAATTTTCCCCACTTGAATTTCAAAGTTAAGAAGAAAAGAAAAGGAAAAAAAGAAAGAATAAGAAATGAGGTATGGATTTGGGTTGACTTGGACTTTTCTTGACTTGGCCAATTATTTTCCCCACCTCACTCTCTCTCCTCTCATTCCCTTTGCTGCAGCCGAGCCTCCTCATGATGCCCTCCCTTTTTTCCTCATCTCATTCCACTCAAAACCCTTCCAAAAATCTCCAAAATTCCATCCAAAATCAAACCAAAATCAAAATCCACCTCCTACCCATTTTTCCTTGGCTACCATAGCATGGATCTAAGGATTTAGATTTCAATTTGGGTGGCTAAGTGTGCTTGTGGGAGCTTCAAATTATTTGGGTATAAATTCTAACCTTTTTGCTTAATGTGTTGTTAATTGCTTATGTTAGCTTAATTAATTGTTTAATTAGGTTTTTAATTAGTTCTAGGTGCATGATTTAAAATTCAAGAGAGGGGTTTGATTTCAAATTGGTATTTTGTGCTGTGAGATTTAGTTTATGTGATATAATTGACATATTAATGTTATGCTAAATCCAATTTAAGTTGCTAGTTTGCATATTTGTTGATTTAAAAGTGATAATTATATAAATGGTAAACTAGGTTTTGAAAATAATTATATTCTTGTGAGATAAAATTCAAATTTAGGTTTCATGTTATTATAAAGATTATATTGAGTGGTTTAATGCTTTTAGTTCATGAAAATCCAAGCTAGATTGTAGTTTGTTCATTTTTGCTATAAAATTGTTAAAATTGGTTAATATTGCAAACTAGGTTTTTGAAATCGAATTAAATTGTGGGTTTAAAATTTACGTAATGGTTTCTATGGCATAATTAAGATATTAAGTTATCATCTTGGTCACTAGAATTGTTAAAACATCTAATAGCGTTATAAGTCGTGTCGGAGTGAAGCCCATTACACCTTGAGAAACTACCGGAAGCCTACCAGTAAATCTCGTTTGCCCTGGCCAGGGATGTTGAATAATGGCTCTCCATACACAGCACGATATCAACCCCCAATACCGGGAGAGACGAGTCCTGTCTAACTGCCACTGCCTCCAAGTGCTTCGGGACTGCACCCAACTACTACCTGTTTGAACGACTCCTTAGAGCCGTGGTAGGGTAGTAATCTAAGTACAATGGGAATACACCCGAGGTGAAGTAGCAGTGTCAAGTCGACGGACTAAGCTGTACTCATGTCACCTGGGAACTGCTATCTGACGATGTGTATAAAACCAACCTGCAGTTCTCGGTGAGTCATGTCCGGTGTAACCGTAACCTAACAAGCACCTGCATACTATCTCCAGTACGACGTACTGATGGCTGTAGGATAGACCATCTCCCTATGCTGGGATGAGAAGCGTATACACCAGTCTACTCCGGAGTATCGATGCCCTGTCTCGATAATCCTGCGACCAAGGACCTATATAGGATGTTGCTTATAGACTACCTAGCCCCCACTAGTGTGACTGTCATCACAACGCTGGTAATCAAGCAAAGATCCTAAGGGATCTACTAATATACATAAGCGATACGTTAAAAGAAACATATGCACATATTAAAGTAGACACAAACCAAGTAGCATACTACCATTTTTAGCAAGACTGTCAATACAACTGTGAATATCGCAAGCTTCCATTAAGTAATATACAAACTAGTATGATACAGTAATGGCCTCTAGGGCATAAACACTAACAAATACAGGCCTTCGCTGGCGATGATCGGAGTTTGCAAATTGCCATAGTTCCACAAGAGCATTACAAAGAGCTTGACGCGCTTGGTACCTATAGTGTGTAGGAACTGCAGACATTCTACGTCCCTCCCAGGCAAAAAGATGAAAAGGCGATCCACTTTTATTGATCAATGGAAACCAAAGTGGAGAAAGAAATTTGACACGGTGCCGATTCTACACTTGACAGGCTTCAGCCCATCCGTCTGCCCAGATACTACACAGAAGGATTAAAAAGGCTGTTGAGGCGCCAAGGCGTACCCGTCAAACAGACTTCTCGAAAAGCTAAGTTCTATAACAGGATCTGGAACGTCCCCGGAACTCAACGAAAATTGCCCAACGGGAGAATGGAAGCGATCGGGCTTGGATATGTTCAATCCAAGAAGCGGGAGCGATTCCATGGCTGTTATGTCATACATCACTTCGATGAAGAGGGAGATGCTCTGTGGGAAGATGTTAACCCTGAACCAAAACGAGGTCCCGCTGTGAAAATGCCAAGTCTGTCGTTCGAAGAATAGATGGACAAGCTAATAAGGGAAGCGGGTCAAAAGGTACGGGATGATCATAGCCGCGAAATGGCCATTTACGAGAAAGCCAGGACGCAGCGCCTCCTTCAGTAATCTACAAAGAACGACGATGCCCTTCGTCGCCAACCCATCACAAAGAAGACTCGACACGGAGGCAAAAATAAACTGAAGAACGGAAAACAAGTTCGACAGCAGTGTAGCGGGTCCAAAAAGCCACGCGAAGCAGAAATGAGCAGCCGGGTTCCGTCTCTTATAAAGAAGATGGGTCGAGCATATTCTTTTCCCCAAGACAAAACAAAGGAGATATTCGATCTTGTCATAAAACATCAGATGATGACACTTCCGGAGTCTAAGCACCCCGAGCAAGCAGGTGAAGTTCATCATCCACACTATTACTCCTATCACCGAGCGATAGGATATCCTCTCGAAAACTGCTTCACATTCAAAGACTGGGTAGAAGACCAGTATCAGTAAGGCAAGTTCACTCTATCCAGCAGGTGGAAGGTAACCCTACCACAGAAGCATGAACCAAATGTTAGTTATATGTATGCCCTAGAGGCCATTACTGTACATATGATGTATATTGTAATGGATGCTTGGACATATATAGGGAGGACTTTCTTGCTCGACATGATAGTACGCTATCTGGTTACCCTTTATCTTAACATATACTCTGATTGTCTCTATGTTACATGTTGATAAAGCCCTTAGAATATGTACTCGACTACTGGGACTATGATGAGATCATACTAGTGGGGCCACGTTAGTCGATGAGTACATCCTATAACTGTTCCTAGTCGAGGGTGTATCGAGACAGGGCATCGATACACCAGGGTAGACTAGCGTGTACGCATCTTGACCCATATGATGGGCGATGGATGATCCCATATCCATCGGTGTTTGACATCAAGGATGGTGTACGGGTGCTCAGTGGAGACTGGGTACACTAGACGGACTCGCCGAAAACTCCCAGATGGTATTATACCTCACGTCAGATGGCAGTTCTCTGGTGACACTGGTACAGGTTAGTCTTGTAAGTCCATGTTACCTACCGCGGTGCTTACGGGGAGGCGGAATAGATAAAAAACAATTTTTTGACACAAGGTAACATGAACTAAAAACTTGAGAATCTTTGCCAAACCATTGCTAACAAAACTAGAAGAGGTTCTATCTACTATGCTCAAGAGATTATACCTCACAAACCAGGTCCTTCCGGTCTTCTCTCCGCTTTCCTCCTCATCCATGCAAGCTCCAAGGATCGATCCGGATCTTGGTCACCTCCGCGTTCTCCTTGAGTCGAAGACGATCCACCCGAGAGTTTGGAATCCGAGCTCCACCTGAAGCCGAGGTAACTAGGGAAACAAGTATGCTACTCTTGATGTCCTAGGTGAGGTAGAATATGATGGTGGATTTATTTGTCTATTTAGAACCTTATTTTCTCAACACATGAGAGCTGAGGAAAAAACTAGAGAGGAAGAAGAAGGAGGAACCATGGGAGCTTCTCACTTGAAGAGAGAGAATGAGAAGAGAATAATGATCCATAAACTAAATAATTACTAATCTCTTATCATGATAAAGTTGATGGCTACATTGATTTGACCATTATCATCACAAATCAAATCCAAAGCAAAAGGCAAAAGAAGGATCTAGTGCTCTCAAGAAAACTCCAAGTCAACAATGGTCAAATTGTTAACATGGTCAAGCATGGTCAAATGGTCAAAGCAATTAGCCATAACATAATTATCATTAAAAAGATTAGTAACTATTTTCCCACCTCATAATGGTTTTGACCGAACCAACGGTCAAAACCCTAATGAGGCACCTCCTCCTTCTTCGCTCCTCACAACCGTGCATACACACCCGCATCCGCATTCCGTAGAATGCGAATGCACAGAAGACAAAACTAATCCATCCATACAATACTAGGATCCGGCTTAAACCAAAGCCCACTAGTATTGTCTGCCCGAACAGCATACGCGCACAAGTGCACGTAAGTGATCGTAGCCTTGCCGTAAAACCATACGGCCTCTACACCTTTCACCCAGTGCAGGGAAACTCTCTGTGTGGGACTCTAAAGACTCGACACTACGCTGGCAGTGGGTTTAACTACAGATCGCAAGCGGCACTAGCTGTACGTAACGGTCCCTAGGTAGATGTCGATAAGAAGGCCGATGAGGTAAACCCATCCGAACTCCTACTGAGCTTGAATGTGACAATCTCCGTACAGTCCGGTCTGTACGTCTGAGAGTATCACATGGCGGGCCTAGGGGGCGGTAAACATCAGACCACTAATAGCGGTACAAGTCATGCCGGAGTGTAGCCCAGAACACCCTGAGAAACTACTGGAAACACTACCAGTAATTCTCGCTTGCCTTGGCCAAGGACTTTGTGTAATGGCTCTCCTAGACACAGCGCGATATCAACCCCCAATACCGGGAGAGAAGAATCATATCTAACCTCTACTGCCTCCAAGTGCTTCGGGACTGCACCCAACTACTACTTGTTTGCATGACTCCTTTGAGCCGTGGTAGGGTAGTAATCAAAGTATAGTAGGAACACACTCGAGGCGAAGTAGCAGTGTCAAGTCGACGGACTAAGTTGTACTCCTGTCACCTGGGAACTGTTATCTGACGATAGGTATAGTACCAACCAACAGTTCCCGACGAGTCCTGTCTAGTGTACTCGTAACCTAACGAGCACCCGCATACTATCTCCAGTACGACGTACTGATAGCTGTGGGACAGACCATCTCCCCTGCTGGGATGAGAAGCGCATACGCTAGTCTACTCTGGAATATCGATACCCCGTCTCGATAATCCTACGACTAGGGACCTGTATAAGGATGTGCTTATAGATTACCCAGCCCCCACAAGTGTGACTGCCATCACAACGCTGGTAATCAAGCAAAGATCCTAAGGGCTCTACTAATATGTATAAGTGATATGCTAAAAGAAACACATGCACATATTAAAGTAGAAACAAACCAAGTAGCATATTACCATTTTGAGCAAGATTGTCTATACAACTGTGAATATCCCAAGCTTCCATTAAGTAATATACAAACTAGTATGATACAGTAATGGCCTCTAGGGCATATACACTAACAATCTCCCACTTACACTAAGGCCATGTACTGGCGTATCGAAGACCTATCATCTCGATCCGCCGCTCGAACTGAGTCTGGGGTATGTCCTTCGTGAATGGATCTGCAGTGTTATTCTCCGAATCTTCTCTCTTCACCTCGATCTCCCGGCAATCTACGATCTCCCTGATCTGGTGGTACCGCCTCAAAATGTGCCTGGACTTCTAATGGGACCTGGGTTCCTTCGCTAAAGCTATAGCGCCGTTGTTGACACAATACAGCGGTATTGGATCAACAATGGTAGGAACCACCTGAAGCTCCGTGAGTAACTTCTTCATCCAGACAGCTTCCTTTGCGGCATCGCAAGCAGCTATGTACTCCGCTTCCATAGTTGAGTCAGCAACGGTTTCCTGCTTGGAGCTCTTCCAGCAAACCGCCCCTCCATTGAGGGTAAAAATATAACCCGACATGGACTTGGAGTCTTCCTTGTCACTCTGGAAGCTGGAGTCAGCAAAGGCCTCGATCTGGAGGTTTTTTCCACCATACACCAAGAACATCTCCATAGTCCTTCTCAGGTACTTGAGAATGTACTTTACTGCTATCCAGTGTTTCTCCCCTGGGTCCTACTGATATCGTCTTACAACGCTTAATGCGTATGCTACATCTGGTCTGGTACACAACATCGCATACATTATAGAGCCTACCGCAGATGCGTAGGGTATAGATGACATGCGAGCCCTTTCCAAATCAGTCTTGGGAGACATCTCTTTGGAGAGGGTGATTCCGTGACAAGCCGGTAGATTACCGCGCTTTGAATCTTCCATACTGAATCGTTTCAGTATGGTGTCGATGTACCTGGACTGCGAAAGTCCCAACATCCTCTTAGATCTATCACGATAGATCTAGATCCCCAGAATGTAGTTGGCATCGCCCAGGTCCTTCATGGAGAACCTCTGTGACAAGAATCTTTTGACTGACTGTAGCATAGGAATATCATTTCCTATTAGGAGAATGTCATTCACGTACAAGACGAGGAATACCACAGTTCTCCCTACAATCTTACTGTAAGTGCATGGTTCATCCGGATTTTTGATAAAGTCAAATTCTTTGACAGTATCATCAAAGCAGATGTTCCAACTCTGCGATGCCTGCTTCAGTCCATAGATGGACTTAAGCAACTTGCACACTTTACCGCTGCTCCCACTCTGAATGAATCCCTCCGACTGATCCATATAGACGCACTCTTCTAAATTTCTATTTAGGAAAGCCGTCTTTACGTCCATCTGCCAGATCTCATCATCGTGGAAGGCAGCAATGGCAAGAAGGATCCTAATGGATTTGAGCATAGCCACTGGAGAAAAGGTCTCGTCATAGTCCAAACCAGGTTTTTGACAAAAACCCTTTGCAACAAGTCTAGCTTTATAGGTTTCAACCTGTCCATCTACACCAATCTTCTTTCTGAAGATCCATTTGCAGCCTACGGGTTTTACCCCTTCTGGAGCAATGTCCAAAGTCCAAACTTTGTTAGTGTACATGGACTCCATTTCGGTCCGCGTTGCATCCAGCCATTTTACTGAGTCACCGCTCTGAATGGCTTGCTGGAAGCTAGTAGGCTCATCATTTTCAATGACGCAATCCTCTCGATCCCCGTCTATGAGAAAACCGTAGTATCTCTCGGGCGGATGAGACTGTCTACTGCTCCTACGGAGTGGCGCTGGTATGTCCGGTTCTCCTGAAACTTCTGGTTCTTCCAAACTTTCAGTAATAGCTTGTGGTTCTGGAATTTCTTCCAGTTCTATTGTGCTCCCACTTATTCCTTTTTCTAAAAACAGATGTTCCAGAAAGTGGCCATGACGAGAAACAAAAACCTTTTGTTCCTCTGCGTAATAGAAAAGATACCCCATGGAGTTCTTTGGGTATCCCACAAACTTACACAGTACTGAACGTGCCTCGAGTTTGTCCGCATGCTGCTTTTTAACAAAAGCTGGACATCCCCATATCTTCAGATATTAAAGATGGGGTTTCTTCCCACACCACATCTGATATGGTGTGGTAGGCACAGTCTTGGAGGGAACCTTGTTCAAAAGATATGTAGCTGATTCTAGTGCATAACCCTAGAAGGATCGTGGTAACTCAGCCTTACTCATCATGAAACGAACCATATCCAATAGGGTTCGATTCCGCCTTTCAGATACACCGTTGTGTTGTGGTGTGTATGGAGGAGTAAACTGAGAGAGAATTCCATTCTCTTTTAAGTAGTCCAGAAACTCGGCACTCAAGTATTCACCACCTCGATCAGATCTCAGTGTCATTATACTCTTGCCTGTTTGTTTTTCAACTTCATTCTTGTATTCTCAAAATATCTCAAAGGCCTCGGATTTATGCTTCATCAGGAAGACATGTCCATACCTAGAGAAATCATCCGTAAAAGTAATGAAGTATGAATAACCACTTCGCGCATGTGTAGACATTGGACCACACACGTCACTGTGTATGAGTCCCAAGAGCTCGCTCGCTCTTACTCCGTATCCAGTGAACGGAGTCTTTATCATCTTTCCCATGAAACAAGATTCACAAGTATCATAAGACTGATACTCGAACGGATTCAAGTATCCCTGTTTATGTAACTTTGTTAACCGTGTCTCATTGATGTGACCCAGTCTACAATGCCATAAGAAAGCCTGATTTAATTCCGGAGACTTTCTTTTAAGTGTGTTCCGGACATTAAAAACCTGAGCTTGATTCAGTACGTATATTCCATTTTCTAATGTACCTGACCCAATCAGAACTTGATTTAGGTGGATGTGGACCACATCGCTTACAAAAGTAAAATCATATCCTTCCTTAGAAAGTAAGGATAAAGATATGATATTACAGGTCGCACTAGGTACATACAAACAGTCACGCAGAATCAATATCTGCCCAGTTGTCAATCCAAGATGATATTCCCCTACGGATTCAGCGTCCATGCTCATTCCGTTGGCAACCCTGAGAGTCATATCACCTATCCTGATAACTCTATGGTTTCTCAGAACCTGCAATGAATTACAGATGTGAGATCCTGATCCGGTATCCAATACCCAGGAAGTAGAGTTAATTGACATACAGTTTTCTACTACAAACACACCCGAAACCGAAGCCACAACATGCTTCAAATCCTGGCTACTGGCTTTGCTAGCCCTGCAATCCTTCTGCCAATGTCCATTCCCGTAACAATAGGAACGTCCTTCCTTTACTACATCCAGTTCAAAACTTTTGCCCTTCCCTTTCCTTCTACTTCCCTGGTTTCCTTCGGGGTATAAGTAGAGGGCAGAGAATCTAGAATCAAGTCAGTATTTGACCCGTTCTTCAACGTGGTCTTCAGGTCCGTGAGCTCATCAAAATAGCTAGTCTCTATAAGGACATTGTCCTCTACAGATGACCCGAAAGCCAACCTCGCTTTAAGTAATTCGTTCGAGGTCTCATATCTTGCGATACGAGATTACTCTCCATATAAATCTTTGTTATGGAGGAAAATAGAAACTAAGTCCATCTTCTCGTGCTGCCTCTGGTATGAACCATCAACTGAGGCCAACACGAGGCACTTGGCATTCGCATAGTCCTTTTTCGATGTCTTACGGATATCAATATCCGCGACAGTGGAAACTGGTCCTGAGACGGCAGGGGTTTGATTAGTTAAGAGGTGTCCCAGCTTGTCATGGGTAATGGACATCTGGACAGACCTTTGCCAGTCATAACAGTCAGATTCAGTCATTTTATTATCTAGATGTAACCTATGTGTGGTCACTGGGTCGCTGCAATTAAGAGAGAGAGAAAAAAACACTCAGCATGATACTCTTGCAAGTTTAGATTGGTTTTTAATTTATCTAAATAGGATGGCTCCCACTGTTTCTTGAATCCTTCCTCAAACCATAAAAGAAGAATTAGTCGGGATCAATCTCACCGTACAATACTTGCTTAACCGTTCAGCCAGGACAGTGTCAGTACTTCAAGGGAGGTTTTACGACGCTTTCGCGAAGTTCCTTAATTAAATAACCTCTTTTCCCTGTGGACGTAGCCCCACTAACACCTTTCTAGACACCTACTTGGTTTATAGCATTGATCGTTAAGTGAAAAGTTTCCCGAGGAGTAGCAGATACTCACAGTAGGATCGGGATCCAAATATCATTGTGAGATAATGCTGAAGGAATCCTACCGACATTATCAAACTCCAAATGGTATGCAGCACTAGCAAGTTTCATTTTCTTTAGAAACTCCCGATGTGGATTTTTGCCCTATACTTTTATGACCTTGACGAAGGCCAACATATCATAAGTCGCATGTCAAGTTCTACCCGTCATTATCCAGGTTAATTTGAACCCACCCGTACATACCCTTGACGAAGGCCAAAATAGTAGTATGACTGTCCCAAACCAACGCATCTATCTATGCTACAGATAAATATTCAGCAGCTACCAATCACTATGCCTTGGCGAAGGTCAAAATACATAGCTTGAATACTACTGAATATTTAACTGAAATGACGGAGGGCTACGAATGGTTTTGGCGAAACCGTGAACATAGTGAACTTGATATAATCGAAGGAACCTGATAGCTTTTAAAAGGAGTGGTTTAAGCTCCGCATTTTTAAAAGTTTTCTATTTTGAAAAGAAACCGAGTGGTTTTGAAATTATTCCAACGATTTTAACTTTGGTTTATTTTCTTGCATTAATTTAATGCGTCCCATCAATTAATCCTACCATTGCAGAAAACGACGAAAATATGACGTACGCTTATGCCATCTGCATTCGCCACGGAGCCCCGTCATCACCCGTTAGGTTACTTAACTAACGACAGAGAGGGCTGGAATAGCGCGGATGCAAAACATAAGCAACGCCTACTAGATATCATATATAGATATATACATTCGTCAGATGCAATGATAGCCATTCCAGATCACAGATGAACACATTGGATATACTAGGAATCCGTATTTCGTTTGAGCCTGCAACGAAAGACGGATTACACGGTCGCGATGAATAGCCAAACCCCACCCTAGACCCCTACGGGTGCGGCAAACTACCCGCCAAGTACCCAAAGTGGAGCAACCTCCCTCAACAATGTGAGTAGGCCATTCGGCACTTCAAAATACCCGGTAGTTTGTGCACCCCACCTTGGGTCTATCCTAGGAGCAAAAACAGTAAAAGAAATAATATACAATGGCGGCTACAACCTCATCCCGGATGTGCGTCCATAAAAATAATATTACATCAATTTACAGATTACATCAAATGAAAGATAAAGAAACTCTCATCTCACAAACCCCGGCTATTCATCCGCGACAATCCAACAAGTTCATATACACAAACCAACATCACAGATCACAGATATGTATAACCCCCACAAATCGACGTATAGCGATTAGTAGACATTCAATACATATATCACATCACAGAATATCCGATTAGCAAAAGTACTTAGAATTTCGATTGAAAACATGATTCGAAACTACCCCAAGCACAACACAGTACTCAGCAAAATCTGGGCAGAAACAAACTATCTTAAAAATCACAAAACCATCACAGAGAACAGCTGAAGAAATTTGGTGCGCGGCCGAGGCAACTCGGCCGCAGATCCGCGGCGGATCGCTTGGATCGGCCCAGGATCCGCGGTCTTCTGAGTGACTCAGGCGCCCAAATTTTTACAGTTTTCCCAGAAAACCCTGCACGTATTTTTAAGGTCCCTAGAAAAAAAATTTGGACCAGTTTTTAAAAACGACAGAAAAGTGGATTTTTCGACGTGTTTTGCGATTTTTTCAGGCGATCGAATTTCTAACACTTTGCTAACAAGTTAGTAATGGTTTAGTGAGGCTCTGATACCACTGTAAGTCCACGTTACCCACCCCGGTGCTTACGGGAAGGCGGAATAGGTAAAAAACAATTTTTGGACACAAGGTAACATGGACTAAAAACTTGAGGATCTTTGCCAAACCATTGCTAACAAAACTAGAAGAGGTTCTATCTACTATGCTCAAGAGATTATACCTCATGAACCAAGTCCTTCGGGTCTTCTCTCCGCTTTCCTCCTCGTCCATGCAAGCTCCAAGGATCGATCCGGATCTTGGTCACCTCCGCGGTCTCCTTGAGTCGAAGACGATCCACCCGAGAGTTTGTAATCCGAGCTCCACCTCAAGCCGAGGTAACTAGGGCAACAAGTATGCTACTCTTGATGTCCTAGGTGATGTAGAATATGATGGTGGATTTATTTGTCTATTTAGAACTTTATTTTCTCAACACATGAGAGCTAAGGAAAAAACTAGAAAGGAAGAAGAAGGAGGAACCATGGGAGCTTCTCACTTGAAGAGAGAGAATGAGAAGAGAATAATGATCCATAAACTAAATAATTACTAATCTCTTATCATGATAAAGTTGATAGCTACATTGATTTGACCATTATCATCACAAATCAAATCCAAAGCAAAAAGCAAAAGAAGGATCTAGTGCTCTCAAGAAAACTCCAAGTCAACAATGGTCAAATTGTTAACATGGTCAAGCATGGTCAAATGGTCAAAGCAATTAGCCATAACATAAGTATCATTAAAAAGATTAGTAACTATTTTCCCACCTCATAATGGTTTTGACCGAGCAACGGTCAAAACCCTAATGAGACACCTCCTTCTTCGCTCCTCACAACCGTGCATACACACCCGCATCCGCATTCCGTAGAATGCAAATGTACAGAAGACAAAACTAATCCATCCATACAATACTAGGATCCGGCTTAAACTAAAGCCCACTAGCATTGTCTGCCCGAACATCATACGCGCACAAGTGCACGTAAATGATCGTAGCCTTGCCGTAAAACCATACAGCCTTTACACCTTTCGCCCAGTGTAGGGAAACTCTCTGTATGGGACTCTAAAGACTCGAAACTACGCTGGCAGTAGGTTTAACCACAGACTGCAAGCGGTACTAGCTGTACGTAACGGTCCCCAGGTAGATGTCGATAAGAAAGCCGATGAGGTAAACCCATCCGAACTCCTACTGAGCCTGAATGTGACAATCTCCGTACAGTCCGGTCTGTTCTTCTGAGAGTATCGCATGGCGGGCCTAGGGGGCAGTAAACGTCAGACCCCTGATAGCGGTACAAGTCGTGCCGGAGTGTAGCCCAGAACACCCTAAGAAACTACTGGAAACACTACCGGTAATTCTCGCTTGCCCTGGCCAGGGACTTTGTGTAATGGCTCTCCCAGACACAGCGCGATATCAACCCCCAATACCGGGAGAGACGAATTCTATCTAACCGCTACTGCCTCCAAGTGCTTCGGAACTGCACCCAACTACTACCTGTTTGCATGACTCCTTTGAGCCATGGTAGGGTAGTAATCAAAGTACAGTGGGAACACACTCGAGGCGAAGTAGCAGTGTCAAGTCGACGGACTAAGCTGTACTCCTTTCACCTGGGAACAGTTATCTTACGATAGGTAGTACCAACCAACAGTTCCCGACGAGTCTTATCCAGTGTACTCGTAACCTAACGAGCACCCGCATACTATCTCCAGTACGACGTATTGATGGCTGTGGGACAGACCATCTCCCCTGCTGGGATGAAAAGCTCATACGCTAGTCTACATCGGAGTATCGATGCGCCGTCTCGATAATCCTACGACTAGGGACCTGTATAAGGATGTGCTTATAGATTACCCAGCCCCCACAAGTGTGACTGCCATCACAACGCTGGTAATCAAGCAAAGATCCTAAGGGCTCTACTAATATGTATAAGCGATATGCTAAAAGAAACACATGCATATATTAAAGTAGAAAGAAACCAAGTAGCATACTACCATTTTGAGCAAGATTGTCTATACAACTGTGAATATCCCAAGCTTCCATTAAGTAATATACAAACTAGTATGATACAGTAATGGCCTCTGGGGCATATACACTAACAAGTCTGTAGACCCGAGATCGTCATAGAGTCTTGTGTGATTCCCACTGTGCTTTGATTTCCATCATACCACGTCCAAGAGGGCGTGCAGAAAGGTGGCTCTATGGTACAGTCCCGAATCACATGGAGGCAATGAGCGATAGGATGGGATTCGTCTCTCCCGGTACAGGGAGTTGATGTTGCGCTGTGTTCGATTGGCTATAACTGGAAATCCCTGGCCAGGGTTGCTGAGATTTACTGCTAAGTGTTATCAGTAGTTTCTCGAACTGTTATAGACCTCATATCGACATGACTTATCAAGTTGCTGGGGTCTGACTTTTACCACCCCTAGGCGAGATATGCGACATATCAGACGAAGAGACAGGACTGTACGGGAGTGTTACTGATTGGATTCACAGGAGAATGTACAAGCTTGCTTGTTGATCTTCTGATCGCTCAATACCTGGGTGGCTGTTACGTTTAGCTGACCTCTTGCAGCTTGTTGGTGTTTGATATGATCATCACCTACTGCGGGCGTATTGACGATTCTTTAGAGTCCTACACAGAGGTTTCTTGGCTCAGGAAAAACGGAGTAGGAGCACATATGTGATATGTGCGGGACCGAGAACAATACATGTATGTGATACCGTACTAGATTCTCGCGATATGAGATATCGGCCGGGTATATGTGATATAGCCGGATCATCGGATCAAGTGTTGATTCGATGAATTGATACAGATTATATTAGTCGGTTATTTATGAAATAGCCGGATTATCGGATCAAGTGTTGATTCGATAATTTAATGTATAATTATATATTTGATATATTAAATTATATTAACTAATATAAGCTCACTAAAAGATTCTTTTTCTCACTCGAGTAATACATTGATATATATATGATATATGTTAATTGTATTATTTTATTTTGTTACAATAAATATTGTATATGTGATATATAATATTGTAACATGTTATGGTTATAAATGCAACATGATTTGTGGAGTTTAATTGTGGTTAGGGTTTAGATTAGGGTTAAGCAAGCATGAAGCTTTCAAGAAGCTTCTTGAAGCTTTGACTTTGACTTTGGATATTTTGTGTAGATATTTGCTTAACTCAACCCAACTCTTCACCATAGTTAACTCTCTACATGGGTTAAGACTTCATTCTTAACCCATGGTTGCATTTCTAACCTCACTTGAGTTTCATTATTCATCACAAAAGAATTGTTCTTCTTCTTCCTTCTCTTTTTCAATGGAAAAGTTTTCTAGCTTTTTCATTAGTGATGATTTTGAGTGAGATTAAGAAAACAAATGAGAGATAAAATCCTACTTCATCATCCTAATCTATCCTAGCCATTTAGATTAGGGTGTTCACTTCATTTAGTGAGTGAGAGCTTGTGTTAAAGAAACTTCAAAGTAGATCATCTTAGTTATCGAAGATCGGAAGTAAACTTGCATTTTTCTCTTTGTGGAGCTTCTCTAGAGTCCGGGAACATGATAATCACAGCGAAGGGATCTCAACATGGAGCTTTAGAAGTGAAGGACCGGACTACAAAGGTTGTAATCCTAAACTCTTAGATGTTAAAGTATTTAACATGCTTTGTTTCACCTAATCTCTAGTTTAAAGATCTTGGTTAGGGTTGTTCGGCACGTCTAAATTTCAAATCGGGCATGGTTGATGCCTTATAGACCCTTGTGAGAGTGACTAGTAACCTTGCAGTGGTATCAGAGCCAAGCTAGAGCTTTAGGCGAAGTTTAAAGTTCGATCGAACCCCGAAACCCCGACATGGACCCCTTCTCTGGAAATTTTTATAAATGTTGATTTTTTCGTATTAAAAATACTCAGAAAATTAAGCAGAAAAATCTAAGAATTACTGTGAAGTACGGACCACCAATTCGATCACATGACCGCGGAACCGCGGCTGAACCACGCACGTGGCGGCGGTTCCGTGGCCGAACAATGTCGTTGAGGCCCACTGCTTCACAGTATTATTCCTGGGTTCTTTTGCATTATTCTGGGAATTTTTAGTTCCACTCAAGTGTTGAGTTTTCTGGAATGTATTGGGGACTCATTGATTCGATCGGATTGTTTAACTTCGTTTATTTTTTTCTCGGGTAATTTTAGAACGTGTTAAGATGTTCGAACGGATATCAATAACTCACTTTTTCCCCTGTCGAAAAATTTTCAAAAATTGGATTTTTTCTCAAGTTTGAAACTTTCGGAAAGTCGTGCAAGTAACGCGGTGGACCCTCTAGAAGACAACAAACCTTAACTCGATTATGTGACCGTCTGAACCGCCTCTAAACCTTAGGGTTTGGGGCAGTACGGCGTTGCCACATGTGAAGCGTTGGCTTGACCCTTCTACGGCTGGACCATTGGTACTGTGGCATGTGATGGATAAGTTTTGAACTCCGCTCAAGTGTTGAGCTATTTGGGAAATCTTAGGTGTTTGTTTATTCGATCAAAAAGTTTAACATTGTCTATTTATCTGGAATGTGATACAATATTTGGAATCCACAAGAAGTTATGAGATAACTAATTTGAATGTTATAAATCTAGCAGTTCAGACTCAATTGATCGGTTGCCATGGGATTTTGATGTGATCAAAAGTCCGTCGCAATCACGTAGCGTACGCGGATACTCGCCGGGTAAACTTAATAGATAGCCACGTCCCATAGCCCCGACCAAGTGACTGTAGAAGAACCCCGTCGCCAAAAGCATCCGTTCGGGTGCTCGTGGCAGCGATGTTCCGCCTTAGTGCACTTCGTCGAAGGCATCTGGGGGTGCGGCCGTCTACTAAAGTTTGCGACAAGCATTCGATCAGGATGTCGAGAATCTTGTTGAATTGCCCGACTTGATATTGAAAAGAGTTTTCGATAATTGAGACTAAAATGCGGAGTTTATAATTGTTAGGCATGCGATGTCTAAGGAATTCATTTGGTTAGGTATGCGATATCTAAAGAGGTTGCGGATCCCAACTGTTATAGCTTTACACTTCTTTTCTGTGACCGTAAGGGTAGTATGTAGTGTATCGCCAGCTTCGTTGCTATACATCAACGACAATCAGGATACGCATATTTGCTTACGTTGATGATATGAGATATTATGTGTTGCTGTGACATGTTATATTGGATCGTCGCGTTTTGAATAGCCGGGGGTTTTATGTGAGATGAGAGTTTTTCTTTTTCATTCATGTAAAATTCATTTGTATGTAATATTCTTTTGTTGGGGCACTTCCGGGCTGAGGATGATGTCACCATTGTATATTATTTACTTTTTCGCAATAGGTAGACCCAAGGCGGGGAGCACAAGTAACCGGGTTCTAGGGTCCAGTGGGAGACCATTTCGAGGAGTCGAGACCGGGTCTCCTAACCCTAGAATTGGCAGTGTTGCTTGCCGCTCTCGTAGGGGCCTAGGGATGTAGGTTTGGCTATTCATCGCGACCGTGGAATCCGTGTTTTATACAGGCTCGTATTAAAACACGGACGTCCTAATATATCCAATATTTCATATATGTTCTTCTGCTGCAATGTTCTGTGATGAGATCATATTACTGCCTGAGACGAATGTTTATATTATATATATGAGATATATGTTATATTGCAGATTTCGTTTCAAAAGTGATGCTTGTGAATCGTAATAAAATGGGATTTCATTAATGGGATTAATGAAACTAAAAGAAACCTAAAGATGTTGTAGAAACTTGTTTAAAAACTGGTAGCTCAAGTTCTTGCTTTGCATAGCGGTGTTCCTTGTAGAACATCCAGCACCTTATTCGATAAGAAAAGAGCCGAGATCCCTTCACCGGGAGTGACCTTTTTAGCGAAACTAGAAGATGCTACAAACTCGGTTTGTTTTTTGATTGCTTCTATAGTTTTGCTTTGCATAGTGGTATTTATGAAATATCCTGCACCTTATTAGATAAGGAAAGAGCCGACGATCCCTTCACCGGGAGTGACCTCTTTAGCGAAACTAGAAAAGCCTCAAAAACACTCCATTTAAAATCACTCGATTCTACAACGATATAAAATTCATTACGCAAAGGGTTTTCTTAAAAACCTGTCGTAGCCCTCCGTCATTTCAGATAAGTAGTTTTTAGTATTCGTGCTACGTTTGTTGACTTAGTCAAGGCGTAGTGTGCGGTAGCTGATTAGTGCTTATCTGCAAAGCATATGATGCGATTGGATTAGGGTAGTCGTGTGGCCTTGTTGACTCAGTCAAGGATCGTGCGGGTGGGTTTAATTCAATCGGGAAATGACGGGTTGAACTTTACTTGCGGTCTTAGTTTGTTGACTTAGTCAAGGTCATAGATCGCTTGGGGCAAAATATTATTGGGAATTTCAAGAGTTGAAATTTGCAATGAGATTGCATACTTTCTATGAGATAGTTGGATCCCGATACCCGCTGCGAGTAAGAGTTACTCCTGAGAGAGTTTTACACATTATAATTAGCCGATCAAGTAGTTGTCTAGAAAGGTGTTAACGGGGTTACGCCCCAGGGAAAACGAGGTTTATTTTAATTAGGTCCGTGCGAAAGTGCGGGGAACCTCCCTCAAAGTACCGGCACTGGCCTGGCTGAAAGATTGGCTAACTTGTAGCGTGTAATTAATCCCGGATAGTCTTTCCTTTTAGGGTTTGAAGGAAGATTTGACTAAACCAGTGGGAGACATCCTGATTAGATAAATTGATAACCAATCTAATCTTGTAAAAGCGCACGCTGAGTGTTTTCTTCTCTCTATCTCCAGGTTGCAACTATGTCACGCCTTAATCAAGATAATAATACGGATGTATTGACCGAACCCGCTTGTTATACTGCGCTAGGGAATATTGGTCCCGCTCCAACTTATAATTGTTATAAGATAAAGCAGGAAATAGGGGATTACCAGAATTCCCGTGCCGCCCAAACGAAGAAAGTGCATGTTGATGCATCTTCTTCGGGTGTATTCATTACACAGAACTGTTTCTCAATATCCTTTACGTCCTGGGTATTTGATACCGGATCAGGATCCCACATATGTAATTTGTTACATGGGCTACAGATAGGTAGAGAATTGAGAACGGGTGATAAGTTTCATGAGATAGAAACGGTGCAAGTGTGGCAGCAAAGTCTGTTGGTAGTTATCACCCTGTATTAACAAATACATTGATTCTGAACGAATATTATTAGATACCGAACCTGATGTACAACATCATATCAGTCTCTTTATTAGTATAGAAGGATATAATTTTGTATTGATGGATAATGTTTTAAACATTTCCTATTTCAAGAGTTGATCGGTTCAGGCACGTTATCTAAAAGCATAGACGTTCTAAATCAAACCACAGTTCTTAACGAACAGAACACACACAAGAGGAAGAGTTCAGAAATGAACGAATCCTTCTTGAGGCATTGTAGACTAGGTCATATCAATGCGGCCCGACTAGCTGAAGTTACATATATATGCATATTTAAATTAGTTTGAATTTACATCTTGTGAAACTTGCGAGTCATGTCACAGAGATAAGATGACCACAGCTCTGTTTATTGGAAACAGAGAAAGAGTTAGTGAACTCTTGGGATTGATACATGCTGATGTATGAAGGTCCCCTGTCTACACATACCAAGACCGGTTCTTTGTACTTCATTACATTCACTGATGATCTCTCAAGATAGACATATGTTCCTGTTGAAACACAAGTCCGAAACTTTTGAGATAATCACAGAATATAAGTTATAAGTAGAGAACCAAAAACTGGGTATAAGTATTATGTCCTTTGATGAGATCAAGGAGGAGAATACTTGAGCACGGAATTCCTGGACTATTCTAAAGGAGAATGAGATTCTCTCTCAGCATTACTCCTCCGAATACACCACAGCACCTCGGTGTATCGGGTGGAGCAATTACACCCTATGTGATATGGTGTGCTCTATGATGAGTACTACTGAGTAGCATATTTTCTTTTGGGAGTTATGCACTTGAGAAGCTGCATACCTATTGAATAGGGTTCAAATCAAATCAGTTGCCTACCACTTCATATGTGATATGGAAAGGGAAGAGCCCATATCTTAAGTTTGTTAAGATTTGGGGTTGTCCGGCCTATGTCTATAAGCAAAATCCGGACAAGCTCGAGGCAAAGTCAGTTCTGTGGAAGTTTGTTGGATATCCCAAGCATTCGCAAGGGAATATCTTCTACCAAACCGAGGAACAAAAGATGTTTTGTTTCTCAACATGCCACCTTTGTGAAAGGGAATTTCTTGTGAATAAATTATTGGACATAAGGTAGAACTGGAAAGAGTTCCAGCTATACAAAACTGCAGCTGATGATTTGGTAGAACCAAAGGATTCAATAGTTTCTGACGAACCTCAGCCTCTCCGCCGATCTAGTAGGGTTCTTCAACCACCTGAGAGATACTTCGGTTTCTCTATGACAGTGGGAGCGAGGATTGCATCATGAGATGATAACCCAACTAGTTCCGAGCAGGCCATCAGGAGTGGGACTCTGTAAGAATGGCTGGATGCTTAGCGATCTAAGATGGAATCCTTATACACCAACAAAGTATGGACTTTGGATGCTTTATCTGAAGGGTTAAATCCCCATCAGGAGCAAGTATATCTTGAGAAGATTACTTGGTGTACATGGAAAAGTTGAGACTTTCAAAGCTATGCTTAAATCCATCCAGATCCTACTTGCCACGGCTACATACCATGACTACGATATCTGGCGGTTGGGTGTCATGACCGCTTTTCTAAATAATGATTTAGAAGAGAGCGTCTATAAGTACATACCCAGAGGGCTTCGTAGACAGTGAGAGCAGCGGAAACGTGAGCAAGATGTTTTATATGATAAAGCAGGTATCGCGGAGTTGGAACGTCTGTTTTGATGGTAGTCAAAGAGTTTGACTTCATCAAAATGGTAAATGAACCTTGTATATACAAAAAGGTAGTAGAGAGTATGGTGGTGATCCTCGTAGAGTACGTGGATAACATACTCTTGATAGGGAAGGAGTTTCCTATGCTACGCTCGGTCAATCTCCGCTTATCACAAGGATTCTCCATATAGGATCAAAGTGATACCTCCTAAATCCTGGGTTATGGATTTATGAGATAGATCTAATTGGATGTTAGGATTCTCACTAGTTGTAGTGAGATGGTATCAATCAATCCTGGGGAGAATCACTGGAAAGGTTCCAGGGTGACAAGGACAACTGAATGTCAGTCGCAGGCATTGTCTTTACCCTCAGTGGAGGGACGGTATGTTGGAAGAGTTCCAAGCTAGATACCGTGACTTACTTGACGATTAAAGGCAAGATACTTCGTTACCAAGGATGCTACCAAAGAGGCAGTCTGGATATATATATAAGTTCATGAGATGAACTTCGTTCCAACCATTGTGTGACAATGGAGTTGTAGCTTATGCCAAGGAACCCCCGTTCCATCAGAAATCCAGATATAATTCTTAGGCAGTATCACCTGATCATGGAGATGGTTGATCTCCAGGGAGATCGAGGTTAGGAGAGTAGACACAGAGGACAACAGCGCGGATCCACTCACAAAGGCCTATTTCCCAGTAGAGACTTTTATGGGATGGTTGAGTATGAGATACTTCAACCACAGCTAATTGTTGGGTATGCGATACCACAACGGATGGCCCAAGTGCAAGTGGGAGATTTTTAGTTATATGTATGCCCTAGAGGCCATTACTGTACATATGATGTATATTGTAATGGATGCTTGGACATATATAGGGAGGACTTTCTTGCTCGACATGATAGTACGCTATCTGGTTACTCTTTATCTTAACATACACTCTGATTATCTCTATGTTACATATTGATAAAGCCCTTAGGATATATACTCGAGTACTGGGACTATGATGAGATCATACTAGTGGGGCCACGGTAGTCGACGAGTACATCCTATAACTGTTCCTAGTCGAGGGTGTATCGAGACAGGGCATCGATACACCAGAGTAGACTAGCGTATACGCATCTTGACCCATATGATGGGCGATGGATGATCCCATATCCATCGGTGTTTGACATCTAGGATGGTGTACGGGTGCTCAGTGGAGACTGGGTACACTGTATGGACTCACCGAGAACTCCCAGATGGTATTATACCTCACGTCAGATGGCAGTTCTCTGGTGACACTGGTACAGGTTAGTCTGTAGACCCGAGATCGTCACAGAGTCTTGTGTGACTCCCACTATGCTTTGATTTCCATCATACCACATCCAAGAGGGCGTGCAAAAAGGTGGCTTTTGGGTACAGTCCCAAATCACATGGAGGCAATGAGCGATAGGAGGGGATTCGTCTCTCCCGGTACAGGGAGTTGATGTTGCGCTGTGTTCGATTGGCTATAACTGGAAATCTCTGGCCAGGGTTGCTGAGATTTACTGGTAAGTGTTATCAGTAGTTTCTCGAACTATTATAGACCTCATATCGACATGACTAATAAAGCTACTGGGGTCTGACGTTTACCACCCCTAGGCGAGATATGCGACATATCAGACGAAGAGACCGGACTGTACGGGAGTGTTACTGATTGGATTCGCAGGAGAATGTACAGGCTTGCTTGTTGATCTTCTGATCGCTCAATACCTGGGTGACTGTTACGTTTAGCTGACCGCTTGCACCTTGTGGGTGTTTGATATGATCATCACCTGCTGCCGGCCTATTGACGATTCTTTAGAGTCCTACACAGAGGTTTCTTGGCTCAGGCAAAACGGAGTAGGAGCGCATATGTGATATGTGCGGGACCGAGAACAATATATGTATATGATACCATACTAGATTCTCGTGATATGAGATATCGGCCGGGTATATATGATATAGCCGGGTCATCGGATCAAGTGTTGATTCGATGAATTGATACAGATTATATTGGTCGGTTATTTGTGAAATAGCCGGATTATCGGATCAATTGTTGATTCGATAATTTAATGTATAATTATATATTTGATATATTAAATTACATTAACTAATATAAGCTCACTCAAAGATTCTTTTTCTCACTCGGGTAATACATTGATATATATACGATATATGTTAATTGTATTATTTTATTTTGTTACAATAAATATTGTATATGTGATATATAATATTGTAACATGTTATGGTTATGAATGCAACATGATTTGTGGAGTTTAATTGTGGTTAGGGTTTGGATTAGGGTTAAGCAAGCATGAAGCTTTCAAGAAGCTTCCTGAAGCTTTGACTTTGACTTTGGATATTTTGTATAGATATTTGCTTAACTCAACCCAACCCTTCATCGTAGTTAACTCTCTACATGGGTTAAGACTTCATTCTTAACCCATGGTTGCATTTCTAACCTCACTTGAGTTTCATTATTCATCAAAAAAGAATTGTTCTTCTTCTTCCTTCTCTTTTTCAATGGAAAAGCTTTCTAGCTTTTTCATTAGTGATGATTTTGAGTGAGATTAAGAAAACAAATGAGAGCTAAAATCCTACTTCATCATCCTAATCTATCCTAGCCATTTAGATTAGGGTGTTCACTTCATTTAGTGAGTGAGAGCTTGTGTTAAAGAAACTTCAAGGTAGATCATCTTAGTTATCGAAGATCGGAAGCAAGCTTGCATCTTTCTCTTCATGGAGCCTCTCTAGAGTCCGGGAACATGATGATCGCAGCGAAGGGACCTCAACACAGAGGTTTAGAAGTGAAGGACCGGACTACAAAGGTTGTAATCCCAAACTCTTAGATGTTAAAGTGTTTAACATGCTTTGTTTCACCTAATCTCTAGTTTAAAGATCTTGGTTAGGGTTGTTCGGCACGTCTAAATTTTAAATCGGGTATGGTTGATGCCTTATAGACCCTTATGAGAGTGCCTAGTAACCCTGCACCGAAAGCTAAGTATGCAGCGCGAGTAGAACCAGACCAACATCGATCTTGGAAGCGATCGCGTACCTGTCATATGATAACGTTGTTAGAAGAAGAACCCGAGAATATGGATGACCCCCCTGGTGCTTCGAAAACGATGATGACGAGGTGATCTCAGAGTTTCCACCGGTGCCAAAAGAGCTGGAAGATGGGATACATGCTACTGCAGATAACCTCAAGAAAATTGACTTGGGGACGGCAAGCGACCCGCGGCCGACATTCGTCAGTGAGCTGTTGTCTGAAGAAAGGGTGGCTACGCTAAAAGACGTGCTCATGCAGTATAAATACTGTTTCGCATGGAACTATTCCGAGATGCCCGGATTGGATCCAGAAATAGCCGTCCACAAATTGGCGATATCTCCGGACGTCAAGCCGGTCAAACAAGCACCGAGAAGAATGCGGCTCGAGCTTAAGATGAGCATCAATGCCGAGGTCAAGAAGCTGATCGACTTTGGCTTCATCCGAGAGGTTCAGTATCCTGACTGGATCGACAACATCATCCCGGTGATGAAGAAAAATGGGACAGTGTGCATATGCGTAGACTTCCGGGATCTCAACAAAGCTTGCCCGAAGGACGACTTTCCAGTACCGGTCACCGAGCTAATGATAGATAATACGTCCACTCATGAATTTTTCTCTTTCATGGACAGCTCATCAGGATACAATCAGATAAAGATACATCCCGAGGAACAGAAGCATACCGCTTTCCGGACCCCTTTGGGCATATTCTGCTACAAGGTGATGCCCTTCGGTCTAAAGAACGCCGGTGCAACCTATCAGAGGGCCATAACGAAGATTTTCGATGACCTCATACATGAAATCGTTGAATTCTATATTGACGACCTTATAGTTAAAAGCAAATCATATGAGGAACATTTAGAGCATTTAAAGATCGTGTTTCAGCGCCTTCGGAAATATAACTTGAAGATGAACCCTCTCAAATACGCGTTCAGAGTTTCCTTGGGCAAATTCCTAGGATTCATCGTAAGACATCGAGGTATCGAAATAGACCCGTGGAAGATCAAGGCGATTATGGAAATGCCCTCGCCAAGAACACTCAAGCAACTGCGGTCTCTCCAAGAAAAGATCGCATATATCCGGCGATTCATAGCCAATCTTTTCGACAAGTGCCGTCCTTACAGCCACCTAATGAAGAAGGGAACCCCGTTCGTTTGGGATCGCAAATGCCAAAGCGCACTGGACGAAAACAAGCAATACTTGCAAAATCCGCCGGTACTAACTGCTCCAGTCAAGGGAAAGCCTCTCATTCTGTATACAACCGCCCTTGAGGGTTCTCTAGGCGCATTATGGGCACAAGAAAACGACCAAAGGAAATAAAGAGCTCTCTACTATCTGAGTCAAGTTCTCTTGGGGACAGAAAATAATTACTCCTCCATCGAAAAACACTGCCTGGCATTGATCTTCGTGATAACGAAGCTCAGACACTATGCGTTGGCACATGAGGTCCATCTCGTATCGAAAGTGGATCCTCTCAAGTATTTGATGTCAAGAGCCATATTAACGGGACGATTCGCTAAATGGGCCCTGCTCTTGATGGAATTCTCGATAACATATCGTCCTCTCAAGGCAGTGAAAGGCTAAGCCATCGCGGACTTCCTTGCCGAACATCCTATACCTACCGACTCTTCTTTGAACTGTGAATTGCCTGACGAGCACGCATTTGACACGATCGATGGGGAGAGAAGAGAGAATAATACCCGATGGGAACTCTACTTCGACGGAGCATCTTCCATGAAGAAGAGAAAGCATAACTCCCCCATAATCAAGTCTGGGGTAGGCCTAATATTCGTGACTCCATAAGGAGGGATAATGTGCTTTGCCTTCTCCTTAACAGAGCCGAGGACAAACAATGAAACTGAATATGAAGATTTGATAGCTGGTCTTAAGATCGCTGTCGACATGGGAATTGAAAACCTCCTCATATACGGAGACCCCCAACTGGTCGTTAGCCAAGTAAACGGCGATTATCAGACGTGCAAACCCGAGTTGGTAAAATACGGTGAAAGGGTACAATAATTGCTGACTCAAATCCCTGCCTATGCCCTGGAAAGCATACCGTGCGCGGAAAATAGCAAGGCGGATGCATTAGCCAAGCTCGCTAAAGAACTGGCCGACGAGAACCTCGATGATGTGAGGATCGTTGTGCAAAACCGTCGGGTTCTTGCACCCGGCAAAAATATCTCCAGAGTCGTCCGAAGAAAAGGGAACGATAGAGCAAGCAACCCTACAAGTAAAAGACCAAGAAAAGGCTATGGATTGGAGAAAAGTCTTTATAGACTACTTCAAATCCCATCGAACACCTGAAGATGCGTCCTCAAGACATCAGCTCATGAAACGAGCTCTATCTTTTTCCTTCGTCAATGATACTCTATATAAGAGATCATTTGATTCTCTGTGGCTAAGATGCCTGGGACCTGAAGAGGCAAGGAGAGTCGTCTAAGAAACTCACGAAGGACTCTGCGGTTCTCACCAAGCCGGGCCGAAAATGAAACTAAAGATCAAAAGGATGGGCTATTATTGGCCCACGATGATCCAGGACTACCGCGAATACGCGAAGCAGTGCCACTCGTGCCAAATTCATGGGGACTTCATCCATCAGCATCTAAATCCGCTACACCCAACGGTGGCTAGCTGGCCGTTCGAAATGTGGGAAACTGACATAATCGGCCCCATCGAACCAGTATCGTCCAGAGGATATCGGTTCATACTGGAAACAACCGATTACTTCTCCAAGTGGGCAGAAGCAGTACCACTAAGAAAAGTGAAGACGGAGAATACCCTCCATTTCTTCAAGACACACGTCATTTATCATTTCGACCCTCCGTGATGGATTATCTCCGATAACGGGCCAGCCTATAGAAGCCACAAAATCAGCCGCTTCGCACAACAGCATAATATAGATTGAAGATACTCTTCAGTCTATAATCCCCGAGCTAACGGTCTAGCTGAGGCTTTCAACAAGACCTTGACGAAGATCGTGAAAAAGACGGTGTCCAAGAATAAGAAAGACTGGCACGAGAGACTGCATGAAGCTCTCTGGGCGTATCGAACTACCTTCAAAACGGCCACAAACATAGCGCCGTATGGATTGGTATTCGGCACAGAAGCGGTACTCCCCCTCGAGATAAAGTTACCCTCCTTACGAGTGGCGGTTCACTACGAGCTAACCGACGAAAAAAATGTTCACCTTCGGCTTGAGGAGCTCGACGCCCTTGATGAAACCCGGCTCATGGCGCAACAAAATCTGGAGACTTATAAAGCAAAGATGATGCGCTCATACGAAAAATTGATTAGGCCGAGAACATTCCGCCAAGGCAAACTCATGCTAGTGGTCAAGAGACCCATGATCCCCAATCGTGCCAAGCGGGGGAAATTCGAGCTGAACTATGAAGGCCCGTATATCATAGACAAGGTCTACCAAGGTGGAGCCTATCTACTCATGGACATGCATGGTGAAAGACCTTTCAGGCCAATAAACGGTCGCTTCCTAAAAAAATACTACGCATGATGAGTCACGGCCTTGGTCAACGACTATGTCCGCTCGCTATCTTCCTAAGCCCAAACTCTATAAGTAGCAGCCGGCAAACGGACCGAAATGTCCTAAAACTAACGACGGACCGAAATGTCCTAAAAATAACGACGGACCGAAATGTCCTAAAACTAACAATGGACCTAAACGTCCTTAAACTAACGACGGACCGCAATGTCCTAAAACTTGCAGCTGACCGAGACGTCTATAAACTACTATGAACCGCAGCATCCCAAGGCTGACAAAAAAAAGGTATGTCCATAAGCGAGATGGGCACGGATGAAAACCCGAAAGGGCTCCATGAGTAAAAACAGCAGGACTACCGGCGAGTTTCGTGAAAACCCAAAAGGGCGCAATCTCGTTAAAAGACACCTGCAAGGTCCTCTCGACCCTGTAAGGAGAAACTACCTACGTGAGATCCTTACGACTCACAAAGGAGAAAAGCACTTAGGGATCCCATGATTCCTAAGGAGAAATTACACTTGCGAGATCCTCACGACTCGTAAGAAGAACCCTCTTATGAGACCCTCACGGCTCATAAGATTCAAAAGCCATAAGCTACAGGAATTTGTACCTGTTCTTAAGCAGTCATATCTCCCGATTTTTCCCTACAAGTGGTTCAATATTGACCCTTGTATACAATCCACGGGCACGAATAAACATTTTCCATAACAAAGTCCCACCCGTGACAAGGGATATGTTTACACAATGGACAACCCTTATAAGTCCTCTCGACTTATAAGAAGAAAACACTCTTGTAAGATCCTTACGACTTATACGAGAACGCACACTTGGGAATCCTCACGATTCTTAAGGAGAAAATGCACTTACGAGATCCTCACGACTCGTAGGTAGGAATACCTTCAAGAGACCCTTACGGCTCATGAGTTAAAAGCCTTAGTCGACAGGATCCTAACCCTGTTCGCTAAGCCACCTTTGTTCGACATCGACAGAGGCAAATGATGATGCGCTCCTGGCAATATCCTAGTTGTAGCGATGCTGATGCCTAAATCGGTATCAGATCCCAAGTCCCAATCTCGCGATAAAAAATCAGCGAGCCAAAAAAATGCATATGAAATAGCCGAAATGATGGGGCAACTTGCAACGAAATCAGCAAGTAAAAATGTATGCATACAAAATAGCCGAAATGGTTGGACAACTCATAATCAAAAGCAGCGAGTAAATAAAAAAATAGCCGAAATGATTGGGCACCGCGAAAAATAGCCGAAATGATTGGGCAATCGCGACTTTCGCGATATAAAAGCTGAAATGATAGAGCATGGCGGAAAGAAAAATATATAAATTGAAACTTTTTGCCCTACAGGTGAGATCACATTGATCCCTGTATACAAATCAAGGGCACAAACAAAAAGGAAACCATACCTTCCCATCAGACTCCATCAGAAAGAGAGCCAAATCTCGACGGTTCACAGACAGCCTAGAGATCACCAACAGCGTTCTTCCTCATTCCAGCAGGATTCAGACGCGACAATCAACCTTGGAGCCATGGCAAGGTCCCTATTCCAAACCTCAACGGTTCACAGACAACCGACAGAGCAAATCCTGGTTCCGTAGAACACAGCTAAGGTCAATTCTGAACCCGTGGGAAACGCCCAGAGCACCTCCTGGTCCCATAGAACACAGCTAATGTCAATTATGACCCCGTGGGAAATGCCCAGAGAAAATTCTGGTCCCGTAGAACACGGCTAATGTCAATCCTGACCCTGTGGAAAACGCCCAGAGAAAATCCTGGTCCCGTAGAACACGGCTAATGTCAATCCTAACCCCATGGGAAACGCCCAGAGCAAATCCTGGTCCCGTAGAACACGACTAATGTCAATCCTGACCCCGTGAGAAATGCCCAGAGAAAATCCTAGTCCTGTAGAACATGGCAAATGTCAATCCTGACCCTATGGGAAATGCCTAGAGCAAATCGTGGTCCCGTAGAACACTGCTCTCAACGCAAACGGTAGTCAGGGAGTCCGAGGGGGGTCATACTGATCCGGCGACTGTCGGGAAAGAGTTGCGTAACCTTCGCAGGAACAGAAGATGATATGGCTAATGTCAATCCTGACCCCGTGGAAAATTCCCAGTGCAAATTGTAAGTCTACGGTAGCACCCCGGCCGTCTTTCAGATGCCAAATGCGGAACAAAAACTTTTTAACTGGCGCTATCGCATACTATAACCCGGATCTGCCATTAACGCTAAACTAACAAACTACAAAGTGGGTAGAAAGGCTATACCGAACGATCCGAGTCCTTCGGTCTTTAACCATCATCCCACGCTCCGTTGCGGCTGCTCCGATCTCCTGACTCCTCGTCGAGGTGGCACCACATCTACGGATCTTTAAACGGGCTCTCGCCTCTATACCGAGGCAACTCGGACATGAAGTTTGCTAGCCGACATGTTCAAGATTGATGTAGAGAATGAGTAGAATACTTTATCTCGTTACATCCAAAACCATAGATGAACGGTTAGTGAAGTTACCTTTTTATCAGATGATGTGAAAATGAGCTATCAAATTTCCATGAATCAAATTCCATAATCTTTTTTCTCTCAACCATGGGGTTTTCAATGAGGGGCCGACTACATATAAGAGGAGGGGTGAGTGTAGGAGAAAGGGGGGTGACCATAAGCAATAATGAAATGAATGAGTTATATAACACCTTGCAAAACCAATTAATGCAAACTAATGAGTCACTTAAACCTAGTCATCAACCATTTAATGCAAAATGGTGACACACTAAACCTAGTCACCATTCTAGAATCTTCCACACTCATGACTCACCCTCATGACTCACCTAAATGAAGAAAAGATAAATCCGCATTAAACCGAATGTTTAAGACGGGTGATAGAAAACTGGCAACTTCCAAAAGCGATCCCGAAACGAATTTCAGGATAACCCTGTAACAGTATAAACATACCCGCATTTGTATTACGGCCGAATACAAATGCATCTGAGACAAAGATATTATATCTACACAGTATAATACATGGATCCGGCTTAAACCAAAGCCCACCAATATTATCAGCCCGAAATATGACACGTGCGTAAACGCACGTGCATTTGCCGAACCCTGCCATAAAACCATACGGCCTCTACAACGTTTCGCCCGAACTTGGGAAACTATCTGTAGGGGACTCTAATGACTCTTCAGTACCCTGGTTGTGGGGTTTAACCATAAGCCGTCAGCGGCACTAGCTGTGCGTACCGACTGCCCATGTACTGACCTCAAGGGAAGCCGATGAGCGAACTCATCCTGGAACCCTACTGAGCCTAACAGTGACAATATACATACAGTCCGGTCCGTTCGTCTATGAGTATCGCATATCGGGCCTATGGGGCTGGTAACGTCAGACCCCCAATAGCGGTATAAGTCGTGTCAGAGTTTAGCCCAGAACACCCTGAGATACTACTGGAGTACCTACCAGTAAATCTCCTACCTCGGCCGAGGGTTTTGTGTAATGGCTCTCCTAGACACAGCGCGATCTCACCCCTAATACCGGGAGAGACGAATCCCCTGCCGATCCTCTCACTTTCCTCCATGTAGCTCGGGACTGTACCCAAAAAAGACCTGTTTGCACAACTCCTTTGAGCCGTGGTAGGGTAGAAATCAAAGCACAGTGGGAACTCACACGAGACAAATGACGACCTCAGGTCGATGAACTAACCTGTACACATGTCACCAGGGAACTGCTATCTGACGCTAGGTATAATACCAACTAGCAGGTTCCCAGCGAGTCCTGTCCGGTGTACTCATAACCCAATGAGCACCTGTATACATCTTAGGTGATCCAACTGACACCAGTAGATTGTGAGACCGGCCATCGCCCCTTGTCGGGGTCTCGACTGTATACACTAGTCTACTCCGGAGTATCGATGCCCTGTCTCGAAACTCCCACGACTAGGGACCACTATTAAGGATGTGCTTATAGACTACCCAACTCTCACGTATATGATCGCCATCATACTGTTGGTAGTCAAGCAAGTTCCTAAGGGTTCTATCAACGTGTAATAGTGATCACTCACCTGAACCTGTACACGACTGATAAAGGCAAACCAGATAGCAAACTATCATCTCGAGTAAGACTGACATGCCGGTATAGGTCCTCCTCAATCATTGCAATCACGTACCTGCGATCCAATAATTGACTTTGAGGGCACTATATCCAACAATCTCCCACTTGCACTTAAGGCTGATTATTGAGATGTCGCATACTCACAACCCGTGTGATACCGAACACCCAACTCCTCTACTAATCAGTTTTACAAAGCTCGTTTGTAAAACTCTCGTGTTCGAGAAATAGCATCAGTGAGTGGATCTGCCCTGAAGTTTCTTTCTATGTCTCTCTTAATCTCAAGTTCATGGAGAAAGCCATCTCCCGAATTAAGTAATACATGTCTTAGAATATGTCTGGATATCTGATGGGACCTAGTTCATAAATGAATTCCAAATCCAAACTTCTTAGACTGTATCGATCACTGAAACTAATCAGTGTCCAGCACCATGCCTCCCACAGTATCCTCTTGGACCACTTGTCCATAATACTGTCCCTCATCAGAAGGAAAACTATAACTCTGACAATCACTCTGTCATCCATGTCACCTTTGAAGCCTGGAATGATAACCGTCTCCCGAAGGAGGTTGCCGTCATCAAATCCGTAGAACATTCACTTATGTTCTAAAACTGCTTCTTTATGTTTCTCCAGGATTGGATTAATATAAACTCATAGCATCTAGTGCAAAAACAATATCTGGTGTGGTACTTGATATCTCACGATTGACTCAATTGCCTAAGCAAGTAATCTGCCAATCATGCACATCTCTCTCCCCTTTAGTCTGTAAGACACCTTTAGAGAGGGTGACTCCATCACCTGCAGGTACACCACTATGCCAGGAGTCATCTATTCTAAAATACTATTAGAATACTGTCAAAGTACCCACATTGGGAAACTATCCAAATCTAGATCTAAAACCGTAGATCTAGTAACCAGAATGTCTGATATTATATCCATATCCTGTGTGAAGAAACAACTGTGTGATGACCACAATATAACCGATTGTAGTATAGGAATTTTACTTCCTACTCTATGTATGTCATCCAAATACCAGGACATCACAGCCTACTACCTTCTTAACAGATCCATCCCCTATTCTGATGAAGTCAAACCCATGACTGTCACATCAAAAATAGACGATCTATCTCTGCTATATCTGCTCTAGTCTATTAATAGACATAAGCTACTTGCCCACTGCTTCCGCTGCTCCCACTGACTACGACAACCCTCTGGCAGAATAATATATATGTGCACTTCTAAAGCTAGTTTAGAACGACGCTATACTTAACCTCATGCCGGGTCTTATAGCCTGGAACAACCGTAGTGTCAAGTCTGGATAAACAAGAACCTCCCTGTCACCGTCCTTGAGGCTACCGGAGTACCTCTCGGGTGTCTGAGGTTACCCACCACATCTGCGGAGTGGCTATTGAAATGTCAAACCTGATTGAATCTTTAGGTCCTATTAAATTTTCCGTAATCGTTTATGGTTCTGGAATCACTTCCAGTTCTACCATACTCCCGCTACTGTTTTCTGAAAAAATCCATTTTACTAAAACTGTGGCGAGTCAAGAACAATATCACTATTGATCTTCCAGATGGTAGAAAGTCAACCCTCGACATAGCCTGGGCCAACCCACAAACTGCCATTATAGAATCGTGCCCTGAGTTATCCAGAGTCTGGTTTTAAGCATAAGCCGGACAACTCTCCGTACCTTAACATCGTTAAGATATGAACCATTCTCTATCCAATATAGAAACTTTGGCAGTTATTTAATTGGAACCAGATTCTAATCATACAGCTGTCTCCAGTGCATATCAACTTAATGGAGAGAGGCCATTCAGCATTACTCAACTTAGGAATCCATCCAATTATGAGTAACCTGAAAGAGAAACAAGTTTCTCAAAATCATTACTATCATCTGAATACCAATCACAAGAATCTACATCTTCGATCTCTTTGAAGAATCCCGATACTTGTGACACCTGGTTTTTGTTGGAGATAGTGCCCTCATAGTCAATTATTGGATCGCAGGTACGTGATTGCAATGATTGCGGAGGACCTATCCCGGTAGGACAGTCTTACTCGAAATGATAGTATGCTATCTGGTTTGCCTTTATCAGTTGTGTATATGTTCAGGTGACTGATTGCATGTTACACTTTGATAGAGCCCTTAGGATCTTGCTTACTACCAACTGTATGAGGGCGATCATGTACGTGAGAGTTGGGTAGTTTATATGCATATCCTTTATTATGGTCCCTAGTCGTGGGAGTTTCGAGACAGGGCATCGATACTCCGGAGTAGACTAGTGTATACAGTCGAGACCCCGACGAGGGGCGGTGGCCGGTCTCACAAGCCACTGGTGTATGTTGGATCACCTAAGATGTATACAGGTGCTCATTGGGTTATGAGTACACCGGACAGGACTCGCCGGGAATCTGCTAGTTAGTATTATATCTACCGTCAGATAGCAGTTCCCTGGTGACATGTGTACAGGTTAGTTCATCGACCTGAGGTCATCATTTGTCTCGTATGAGTTCCCACTGTGCTTTGATTTCTACCCTACCACGGCTCAAAGGAGTCGTGCAAACAGGTAGCTTTTGGGTACAGTCCCGAGCCATATGGAGGCACGTGAGCGGATCGGCAGGGGATTCGTCTCTCCCGATATTGGGGGCGAGGTCGTGCTGTGTCTAGGAGAGCCATTACACAAAGTCCATGGCCATGGCAGGAGATTTACTGGTAGGTACTCCAGTAGTATCTCAGGGTGTTATTGGGCTATACTCCGACACGACTTATACTGCTATTGGGGGTCTGACGTTACTAGCCCCCTAGGCAGATATGCGATACTCATTGACGAACGGACCAGACTGTATATACATTGTCACTGTTAGGCTCAGTAGGGTTTTCGGAGGAGTTCGCTCATCGGTCTCCCTTGAGTTCGCTCCTCGGCCACCCTTGAGGTCAGTCCTTGGGCAGCCGTTACGCATTGCTAGTGCCGCTGACGGTTTGTGGTTAAACCCACTGCCAGGGTGCTGACGAGTCATTAGAGTCCCCCACAGGCAGTTTCCCAAGTTCGGGCGAAACGTTGTAGAGGCCGTATGGTTTTATGGCAGGGTTCGGAAAATGCACGTGCGTTTACGCACGTGTCGATTTTCGGACAGATGATACTGGTCGGCTTTAGTTTAAGCCGGATCTGAGTATTATATTGAGTAGGTATAATATCTTTGTCTCAGTTGCATTTGTATTCGGTCGTAATACAAATGCGGGTATATTTATACAGTTTCGGGGTTATCCTGAAAGTCGTTTCAGGATTACTTTTGGAAGTTGCCAGTTTCCAGTTTTCTATCAGCCGTCTTTTAACATTCTGTTAAAGACGGATTTATCTTTTCTTCAGATGGAGTGAGTCATCATTCTAGAAGCTTCTAGAAGTGATGAAGTGGCTTCATGACTCATTAGGCATTAATGGTGTCATTATTGTTTTTGATGACTAGCCTAATGACTCATGCTTTGTTATTAGTGGTTTTGTTTTCCTTAGGATATTTGTTATGATAATATCTTTTGCTTGTGGTCACCCCCCTCTCCTACGGTCACCCCCCTCTTCCTATATGAGGCCGGCCCCCTCTCTCTCCTCATTCTCACACTCTCACTTGAGTTTTCATTCGGTTAGAAAAGATATGATAGTTTTGGGGTGTATGGAATTCACAGTTCATTTCATTCCATCACCCGATTTCCACGGCAACTTCATTAACCGATCGTCCACGGACTTGGACGAAGTGAGACAAAGTCATCTACTCAATCTCTACATCATTCTTGGTCGTCTCTTTTAGCAAACTTGACGATCGAGTTGCCTCGAGTCAGAGGCGGGAGCCCGTTTAAAGAACCGATCATGTGGTGCCACCTCGACGAGGAGATCGGAGATCGACGAGATCGGAGCAGCCGCAACGGAGCGTGGGATGATGGTTGAAGAACGAAGGACTCGGATCGTTCGGTATAACATTCCTACACTCTTTACAGTTTGTTAGTTTAGCAATAATGGCAGATCCGGGTTAAAGTATACGATAGCGCCAAGTTTAAAAGTTTTTGTTCCGCATTTGGCGTCTATAGACTGCCGGGGCGCTAGCGTAGACTTACAGTTTTCTACTTTATTCTTATACCCACAACTTCTCAAAACTTAGACCTTGTATTTCTACGAAACACTTGTTTAAAAACTAGAGAAGTCACAAGTAAATAGAACATAGTACGAGAACCAACCCCTTTGTCCTGATGGACACTGGACAACATACAATACTCTGTATAAGTCCGCTGAGTTGAATAACTCAAAACCTGTGCATCGTAGGTTGAAAACTGTACCCAGGCGATTTCCTCAAATATCACCAATTACAACGAATTCCTATATATGAGGATGATCACCTAATTCCCAATAACTTACTCCCACTCATAATCTGTAAAACCATACAGATATGAGAATGAAACCTGGTAAATACATACCCTGGAGTAAGTATCTAATCGGGAAATCAGTTTTCCTTTAACAACACACTGAAACATGAAAATGTTTCATAGGGGTATCCTGGAATTCCTAGTAATGCCTCTTCCATAATCCAATTCATGACTATAACCGTATATTTCTCTGTCATCTCTCCAAATCCCTTGATTTGTCTTTATTCATTACCTTCTGTACACCCCTTTAGGCTAAGTGGTTTTCTTCCTTTCCTACCGTTCGGCACCAGCCTATGGTTTGGAAAAAGACTATCCAGTAAGCATAATAGGTGTACTTTCCTAAACCAAGGAGTACTCGCAACTTGAGAGAAGGTGATGATAAAAGACAACTGAATAATACCTTATTCTATTTCTCCCGAACTGGGGAAAAAAGCAAAGGTGAAATAGGAGTGGCGATGAAGTCATGGTTTGGTCGTGAATGATAACAGTCGCAATTTACTTTGCCCTCTTTCTAATCCCTTTATTTTGTCTTTAGTTATTACCTTCTGTACACCCAACTTAGGCTAATTGGTTTTTTTCATTCCCTACCTTTCGGTACCTGCCTATGGTTTGGAAGAAGACTATCCAATAAGCGTAATAGGTGTACTCTCCTAAACTATGGAGCCCTCGCAACCTAAGAGAAGGTGATAATAAAAGACAACTGAATAAACCAATTCTATTTCTCCTGAACCTGGATCCATCCTCGAAGAAGTCCCTCCGAGTTTGGATATAACCATACGATGGATCTATCCAATAGAAGTGGATGTCCGTAGTAATACGGGGTGTTATGAGAAATGCAAAGGGTAAAAGAAGGAGCGGCAATGACTTATGCAACTCGGACAATCCAAAAGCCAGTATTTTAAGAAGGTTCGGTCAACTTGGTCACTGAGCCATAGTCTAGGGTCGGTCAAAGGTCGCTGCCAAAGAGAGAGAGAAAAGAAACACTCTGCGTGCACTCTAACCTAGATCAGAATGGTTATCACTTTATCTAATCAGGAAACCTCCCACTGTACTGTCAAATTCTCCTCCAAAGCTGAAAGAAGAATCAATCGGGATCACCCGAAGAGTAAACCAACTCATCAGTGGGAATCGGGATCCAACTCTCATTGCATGATAATGTGAAGGAATCCACTCATGTTATCACACTCCAGAAGATATGCGCATACTTGGCAAGTTTCAGTTTCTTTAGAAACTCCCGATATGATTTTTGCCCCATGCTTTTATCACCTTGGCATTGATCAAAATGTCATAAGTCACATGCCAAGTTCTACCCATCATTATCTTGTCAATTTGAACCCACCCGCACATGCCCCTGACGTTGGCCAAATGGAAGAACGATTGTCCCAAACCAACTCATCTATCTATGCAACAAATGAATACCCAGCAGCTACCAAACACTATGCCTTGGCGTTGGTCAAAATACATAGTTTGAATACTACTGAATACCCAAAAGAAATGACGGAGGGCTACGGCTGGTTTTTGGCAAAAAACCTTTAACGTAACGAACTTGATATCGCTGAAGGAACCTGATAGCTTTTTATAAAAATATAGTGGCGAAAACTTTTGTTAAAGAGGTCACTCCCGGTGAAGGGATCTCGGCTCTTTCCCCGTGGAATGAGGTGCAGGATATTCCAACTGAATACCGCGATGCAAAGCAACTTGTAATCGACTATAGTGAGGGTATTACCCTGACGCAAACTTCTGCCCAAGGGGTCACTCCCGGTGAAGGGATATCGGCCCTTGCCTCGTTGAATGAGGTGCAGGATATTCCAACCGAATACCACTATGCATAACAAAAGGAAACGTCTTTGTAATAACACTTTTTAAAACTGTTCCAACAACTTCCAAACAGGTTTGTTTTCCTTTGCATTGATCAGCAGTCCCATCAATTAATCACACCAGAAAAGAACGAAAATAAAATATACGTATATGCCGTCCGCATTCGTCACTGGGTCCCGTCATCACCCGTCAGGTTACTTAACTAACGACAGAGCGGGGATTGGACTAGCGCGGGTGTAAAACATATACAACATCTAATAGTATATATACCAATATACAATAATCGCTCCAGGCGTGATAATATGCAACATTAAAGAAAAGTAATAAGCATCATAGAACAATACAGATAATCTGGGATCCCCGGGTTTCACAGAGCCCCTACTGAAACCCGACATTCCCCTGGTCGTGTGGATAGCTTATGAAATGAAACCTAGACCCCTACGGATGGGGCAAGTTACCCACCAAAACCTGAAGCGAGGCAGCCCCCTACAGTATAGTGAATGGACCACCGTGCACTTCACGGAATCCGGTAACTTGAGCACCCCTCCTTGGGTCAACCTGTACCCCCTACGAGTGCGGCGAATAGTTTTCCAATTCTAGAGTGAGGCCTTTCTGCCTCTCAAAGCCATGAGATGCAGAACCGTTGCCCTCCAGAACCCGGCTATCCGTGCACTCCGTCATGGGGTAAACCTAGTACAGAAATAAAAAAATATGTACAACGGGTAAATCGACATCAGCCTGGTCGTGCCACAAAAGAATATTACACAAACATGCAGTGACGGCAATCCACATGTTGGACGCTCGCCCCGCAATATCAAATGTACAAATAAATTCAAACTGCACCACCATTGCACACTGCTATCCACCACGACAAATCCGCAACATCACAGCACAACACAGAACATCAATGTGAATGTCACGTTCGCAAATCTGTCTAAAAGGACTATAGCAATTAGACGCAATTTACCGCTCGAATGACATTCACGGTCGGAGATATAATGTAAGTACTGTAAACTAACACGTTTAAATTTCGATCGACAAAATTTCCCAAAGTGGGCCCTGATTTGCATATGTCAAAAATATTTAGTAACCGCAATCAAGAACGGCGTCACTTGGTAGCTAGCCGGTGAGTACGAGTCGGTCCACAGGGATTTTGTGTTTTCCTAATCGCTCTAACGAGTTAATTCCGATGGGTGTCGGATTGATTAAATCTAAAAACTAAATCTATCTAAATCTAAATCTTGCTAGGGTTAGGTTTAGAGTAGGTTTGGAAATGTAAATAAATCTCACCGCTTTCTATACCCAAATTAAGATCTATGAGGTGTTATGGTAATTATTAATAAAAGGGATTAGATCCATTCGGGAAGATGTTTCTTCCTCTAGGTTCTTGTCCTTCCTTTATCAATCCTTACCCTAACCTCCATGGAAAACACGCTCAACCGGGCCTTTATACTACGGTATCACCGCTACCTCGAGGGATAGGGTGCCGTAGGGAGCGGTGTGTGCATGTGAGTCCTATAAAAACGTGTGATGGGCAAGAAAGGGATGAGAGATCTCATCTCTCAAAAGCCTTCCCCAAAGCTAACCCTAACAAGCGAGGAGACTACTCGCTCATTAGGGAATTGAAGAACATGCTATCTATCTATCTAGGTCAAGGAATTAAAGATCTAAACTAGGGCAACTAAATAAAACTACTTACTTTACAGATAGCTCTCTCCAAACATTTACACAGGGTTGTCAGATCTGAATAGATGATATGAAAAGAGGTATCGATGCTCTCCAAAAGAAATCTGAATTTTATTAATGAAAGGAGGCATGGAGGCATGAACTAATACAATAATTTAGGCTTCTATTTATAGGACATAGAAAACCCTAGGTTTACAATTGCCGCGCGTCTGCATTTACCAAAATACCCCTAGAAAGACAGGTCAAAGCCGCCAAGAATTATGGTAAAAAATATTTTCAAGACAGGCTCTAGATGGCCGCGGAACCGCGGCCGCAACAGGGGTTGGGCCGCAGTTCCGCGGCCCAATAAAGGAATCATTTGCTGAATTTTCTACTTCGGGCTCTGGGCTTTTGGGGCTTCCTGTATCTTTGGTACTTTTATCAAAATGGCTTATAGGTTTCTTCCAGATCTCCCAGTGAACAATTGCAATAGACTTTTAACCGTTCACTTTGTAATCTTGGACCTTGCGTTGCCTTGTACTGATCTTTTGTGTAGGCTTGATCAAGATCCTTCTGTTTGTTGGTTGTAGTCTCAATTTTGCATCGTCTTTTATCTTTTTCACTGTTTTCCCTCCAAGAACCTATAACATGTACTATGTAGCAGACATGGGTCAAAAGCACCTGTTTATTTGTAAAAAGAATAAGAATGAGGAATATAATAATGCAATATTATGATATGAACAAATACCCCCAAACTTATCTTTTGCTCGTCCTCGAGCAAACCTAGTTTTATTCTCGACAAAAACCTAACCTCACTTTCATAGGGAAACGCGATTGCACTGAGCACGTGCAACAAGCCGTTAAACCTCTAGGTGTCCCTAGTAAGAGGAGTGTTGTCTCCTGAGGGTTTTCAGCGGATACTGTTGGAGATAGTGCCCTCATAGTCAATTATTGGATCGCAGGTACGCGATTGCAATGATTGCGGAGGACCTATACCGGTATGACAGTCTTACTCGAGATGATAGTATGCTATCTGGTTTGCCTTTATCAGTCGTGTACATGTTCAGGTGACTGATTGCATGTTACACTTTGATAGAGCCCTTAGGATCTTGCTTTACTACCAACAGTATGATGGCGATCATATACGTGAGAGTTGGGTAGTTTATATGCATGTCCTTAATTGTGGTCCCTAGTCGTGGGAGTTTCGAGACAGGGCATCGATACTCCGGAGTAGACTAGTGTGTACAGTCGAGACCCCGACGAGGGGCGGTGGCCGGTCTCACAAGCCACTGGTGTCAGTTGGATCACCTAAGATGTATACAGGTGCTCATTGGGTTATGAGTACACCGGACAGGACTCGCCGGGAATCTGCTAGTTAGTATTATATCTATCGTCAGATAGCAGTTCCCTGATGACATGTGTACAGGTTAGTTCATCGACCTGAGGTCGTCATTTGTCTCGTGTGAGTTCCCACTGTGCTTTGATTTCTACCCTACCACGGCACAAAGGAGTCGTGCAAACAGGTAGTTTTTGGGTACAGTCCCGAGCCATATGGAGGCACGTGAGCGGATCGGCAGGGGATTCGTCTCTCCCGGTATTGGGGGCGAGATCGTGCTGTGTCTAGGA
This sequence comes from Agapanthus africanus, assembly GCA_030015575.1. Lineage (NCBI taxonomy): Eukaryota > Viridiplantae > Streptophyta > Magnoliopsida > Asparagales > Amaryllidaceae > Agapanthus > Agapanthus africanus. The sequence continues at coordinate 126,137,323 of JASDDO010000016.1, read as the reverse complement.
GAGCTATTACACAAAGCCCACGGCCGTGGCAGGAGATTTACTGGTAGGTACTCCAGTAGTATCTCAGGGTGTTATTGGGCTATACTCCGACACGACTTATACTGCTATTGGGGGTCTGACATTACTAGCCCCCTAGGCAGATATGCGATACTCATAGACGAACGGACCGGACTGTATATACATTGTCACTGTTAGGCTCAGTAGGGTTTCTGAATGAGTTCTCTCATCAGCCTCCCTTGAGGTCAGTCCATGGGCAGCCGTTATGCATTGCTAGTGCCGCTGACGGTTTGTGGTTAAACCCACTGCCAGGGTACTGACGAGTCATTAGAGTCCCCCACAGACAGTTTCCCAAGTTCGGGCGAAACGTTGTAGAGGCCGTATGGTTTTATGGCAGGGTTCGGAAAATGCACGTGCGTTTACGCACGTGTTATTTTTTCGGGCAGATGATACTGGTCGGCTTTGGTTTAAGCCGGATCCAAGTATTATATTGAGTAGGTATAATATCTTTGTCTCAGTTGCATTTGTATTCGGTCGTAATACAAATGCGGGTGTATTTATACAGTTTCGGGGTTGTCCTGAAATTCGTTTCAGGATCACTTTTGGAAGTTGCCAGTTTCCAGTTTTCTATCAGCCGTCTTTTAACATTCGGTTAAAGACGGATTTATCTTTTCTTGAGATAAGTGTTGAATCTTCTAGAAGTTTCTAGATTAGATGACAAGGATGATGAGGTGGCTAATGACTCATCTTGACATTAATGGTTGCATTAATGACTTGATGAGGTTTTAAGTGAGTCATGCTTTAGCTTTAATGATTCTTGTTTAGCTAAGGATATTTTGTGAGAAGCTTTGTTCTTAAGGTCACTCTCCCCTCTCCTACACTCACCTCCCTCCATCTATATATGGCCGGCCCCTCCCCTCTCTCATTTGGATGCTTGATTCATTTTGTTAAAAGATTATGATAGATTTTGGGGTGTATGGAATTCACAGCTCATTTCATTCCATCACCCGATTCCCTCGGCAACTTCATTAACCGATCGTCCACGGATTTGGACGAAGTGAGACAAAGTCATCTACTCATTCTCTACATCATTCTTGGTCGTCTCTTTTAGCAAACTTGACGATCGAGTTGCCTCAAGTCAGAGGCGGGAGCCCGTTTAAATAATCGTCGACGTGGTGCCACCTCGACGAGGAGATCGGAGATCGACGAGATCGGAGCAGCCGCAACGGAGCGTGGGATGATGGTTGAAGAACGAAGGACTCGGATCGTTCGGTATAACCTTTCTACACTCTTTATAGTTTGTTAGTTTAGCAATAATGGAAGATCCGGGTTAAAGTATACGATAGCGCCAGTTAAAAGTTTTTGTTCCGCATTTAGCGTCTGTAGACTGCCGGGGCGCTAGCGTAGACTTACAGTGGTATCAGAGCCTAACCATTTTGCTATGCTAACTTGTGCTAACGCGTTTAAAACATTGATCGAACCGGAAATCGAAAATTGCAAAATTCCAAGCTCACAGTTTCTGTCGATTTTAAATGGTCTCCTAAAATTTTTATACATGTCTTAAAAATCTGTGCAGGCTTTTCTAAGAACCACGACCAAATTTGGGCACGTGACTCCACCAAACCGCCGCGGAAACGCGGCCAAACCCATGGTTTGGCCGCGCATCCACGGCCACTTGGTGAGCTCATGCTCCCAAATTTGTACAGTGGGTTCTCTGTTGGATTTTGGGGTTTTTGGTATAGATCTTTTGGGCCCAGGTTTTGTTACTGTTCACCAGTAAGTCGTGGGGCCCACTTCTCGATATTTGGTCGATCGAAATTTAAACATATTAGTTTACAGTGCTTACATTATATCTCCGACCGGGAATGTCATTTGATCGGTAAACCGCGTCTGATTGCTATAGTTCTTTTTGACGGGTTTGCGAACGTGACATTCGCGTTGATGTTCTGTGTTGTGCTGTGATGTTGCGGATTTGTCGTGGTGGATAGAAGTGTGCAATGTTAGTACAGTTTGAGTTTATTTGTACATTTGATATTGCGGGGCGAGCGTCCAACATGTGGACTGCCGTCACTGCCTGTTGTATAATATTCTTTTGGGGCACGACCAGGTTGCGGTCGATGTACCTGTTGTACTATTTTTCATTACTGTACTAGGTTTTGCCCCGCGACGGAGTGCACGGATAGCCGGGTTCTGGAAGAGCAACGGGTCCGCATCTCATGGCTTTGAGAGGCAGAGGGGCCCCACTCTAGAATTGGCAGACTATTTGCCGCACTCGTAGGGGGTACAGGTTGACCCAAGGAGGGGTGCCCAAGATTACCGGATTCCGTGAAGTGCTGGGTGGTCCATTCACTATGCTGTAGGGGGCTGCCTCGCTTCAGGTTTTGGCGGGTAACTTGCCGCACCCGTAGGGGTCTAGGTTTCATTGCACAGGCTATCCACACGACAGGGGAACGTCGGGTTTCAGCAGCGGCTCTGTGAAACCCGGGGATCCCAGATTATCTGTATTGTTCTGTGATGCTTATTACTTTTCTGTAATGTTGCATATTATCACGCCTGGAGCGATTATTGTATATTGGTTTATATACTATTAGATGTTGTATATGTTTTACACCCGCGCTAGTCCAGTCCCCGCTCTGTCGTTAGTTAAGTAACCTAACGGGTGATGACGGGACCCAGTGACGAATGCGGATGGCATATACGTACATTTTATTTTCGTTCTTTTCTGGTGTGATTGATTGATGGGACTGCGTTGATTCTGATTAATGCAAAGTAAAACAAACCTGTTTGCAGTTGTTGGAACAAATTTGAAAAGTGTTGTTACAAAGACGTTTCCTTTTGTTATGCATAGCGGTATTCAGTGGAATATCCTGCACCTCATTCGACGGGGCAAGGGCCGATATCCCTTCACCGGGACCGACCCCTTGGGCAAAAGTTTGCGTCAGGGTAATAACTTCACTATAGTCGATTACAAGTTGCTTTGCATAGCGGTATTCAGTGGAATATCCTGCACCTCATTCCACGAGGAAAGAGCCGAGATCCCTTTACCGGGAGTGACCTCTTTAGCAAAAGGTTTTCGCCACTATATTTTAAAAAGCTATCAGGTTCCTTCAGCGATATCAAGTTCACTACGTTAAAGGTTTTTCGCCAAAAACCAGCCGTAGCCCTCCGTCATTTCATATGAATGGTCAGTAGTATTCAAGCTATGTTGGTCTGGCCCTTAGCTAGGACATAGTGATTGGTAGCTGCTGGGGTGTTCACATGTTGCATAGATAGATGCGTTGGTTTGGGACAGTCGTACAGCCTTGTTGGCCCTTAGTCAAGGGCGAGTACGGGTGGGTTCAAATTAACAAGATAATGATGGGAAGAACTTGACATGTGACTTATGATGGGTTGGCCCTTAGTCACGATCATAAGAGCATGGGGTAAAAATCATATCGGGAGTTTCTAAAGAAACTGAAACTTGCCAGGCATGCTCATACCTTCTGGAGTGTGATAACGCGAGTGGATTCCGTCACGTTATCATGCGATGAGAGTTGGATCCCGATTCCCACTGATGAGTTGGTTTACTCTTCGGGTGATCCCGATTGATTCTTCTTTCAGGTTGGGAGGAGAATTTGATAGGACAGTGGGAGGTTTCCGGATTAGATAAAGTGATAACCATTCTGATCTAGGTTAGAGTGCACGTAGAGTGTTTCTTTTCTCTCTCTCTTTGGCAGCGACCTTTGACCAACCCTAGACTATGACTCAGTGACCAGGTTGACCGAACCTTCTTAAAATACTGGCTTTTGGATTGTCTGAGTTGCATAAGTCATTGCCACTCCTTCTTTTACCCTTTGAATTTCTCAGAACACCCGTATTACTACGGATATCCACTTCCATTGGATAGATCCATCGTATGGTTATATACGAACTCAAAGGGACTTCTTCGAGGATGGATCCAGGTTCAGGAGAAATAGAATTGGTTTATTCAGTTGTCTTTTATTATCACCTTCTCTCAGGTTGCGGGGGCTCCTTGGTTTAGGAGAGTACACCTATTACGCTTATTGGATAGTCTTATTCCAAACCATAGGCTGGTGCCGAAAGGTAGGGAATGAAGAAAACCAATTAGCCTAAGTAGGGTGTGCAGAAGGTAATATGTAAAGACAAAATAAAGGGATTAGAAAGAGGGCAAAGTAAATTGCGACTGATATCATTCACGACCAAACCGCGTACTTCATCGCCACTCCTATTTCACCTTTAAAAGAATAAGGTATTATTCAGTTGTCTTTTATCATCACCTTCTCTCAGTTGCGAGTGCTCCTTGGTTCAGGAGGGTACACCTATTATGCTTACTGGATAGTCTTCTTCCAAACCATAGGCTGGTGCCGAACGGTAGGGAAGGAAGAAAACCATTTAGCCTAACGATGGTGTACAGAAGGTAACGACTAAAGACAAATAAAGGGATTTGGAGAGATGGCAATAAAATATACGGTTGAAGTCATGAATTGGATTATGGAAGAGGCATTGCTATGAATACCAGGATACCCCTACGAAACATTTTCATGTTTCAGTGCATTGTTAAAGAAAAACTGTTTTCCCGATTAGACACTTACTCCAAGGGTATGTATTTACCAGGTTTCATTCTCATATCTGTATGGTTTTACAGATGATGATTGGGAGTAAGATATTGGGAATTAGGTGATCATCCTCATTATATCGGAATTCGTTGTAATTGGTGATATTTGAGGAAATCGCCAGGGTACAGTTTTCAACCTACGACGCACAGGTTTTGAGTTGTTTAACTCAGCGGACTTATACAGAGTATTGTATGTTGTCCAGTGTCCATCAGGACAAAGGGGTAGGTCCTCGTACTATGTTCTATTTACTTATAACTTCTCTAGTATTTGGACAAGTGTTTCGTAGAAATACAAGGTCTAAGTTTTGAGAAGTTATGGGTATAAGAATAAAGTAGAGAACCAGGTGTCACAAGTATCGGGATTCTTCAAAGAGATCGAAGATGTAGATTCTTGTGATTGGTATTCAGATGATAGTGATGGTTTTGAGAAACGTGTTTCTCTTTCAGGTTACTCATAATTGGATGGATTCCTAAGTTGAGTAATGCTGATTAGTCTCTTTCCATTAAGTTGATATGCACTGGAGACAGCTGCATGATTTGAATCTGGTTCCAATTAAATAAGTGCCAAAGTTTCTGTATTGGATATAGAATGGATCGTACCTTAAAAGATGTTAAGGTACGGGGAGTTGTCCAGCTTATGCTTAAAACCAGACTCTGGATAACTCAGGGCACGTTTCTGTAATGGTTGTTTGTGGGTTGACCCTGGCTATGACGAGGGTTGATATTCTACCATTTGGAAGATCAATAGTGATATTGTTCTTGACTTGTCACAGTTTTAGTAAAAATGGATCTTTTTCAGAAAACAGTAGTGGGAGTATGGTAGAACTGGAAGTGATTCCAGAACCGCAAACGATTATGGAAAATTTAATAGGACCTATATATTCAATCAGGTTTGACATTCCAATAGCCACTCCGCAGATATGGTAGGTAACCTCGGACACCCGAGAGGTACTTCGGTAGCCTCAAGGACGGTGACAGGGAGGTTCTTATCTACCCAGACTTGACACTACTGTTGTTCCAGGATATGAGACCGGTAGGAGGGTTGTCGTAGTCAGTAGGAGCATCGGAAGCATAGTGGGCAAGTAGCTTATATCTATTTATAGACTTGAGCAGTTATAGCGGAGATAGATCATCTAATTTTGATATGACAGTCATGTTTTTGACTTCAATCAGAATAGGGGATGGATCTGTTAAAGAAGGTAGTAGGGTGTGATGTCATGGTATCAGGATGACATACACAAAGTAGGAAGTAAAAATCCTATACTACGATCGGTTGTACTGTGGTCGTCACACAGTTGTTTCTCCAGACAGGATATGGATATAATATTTGACATTCTGGTTTCTAGATCTATGGTTTTAGATCTGGATTTGGGTAGTTTCCCAATGTGGGTACTTTGACAGATATTCTAATGGTTTTTAGAATAGTTGACTCCTAGCATGGTGGTGTACCTACAGGTGATGGAGTCACCCACTCTAAAGGTGTCATATAGACTGAAGGGGAGAGGGATGTGCATGATTGACAGATCACTTGCTTAGGCAACTGAGTCAATCATGAGATGTCAAGTACCGCACCAAATGTTGTTTTTGCACTAGATGCAATAAGTTTGTATTAATCCAATCCTGGAGAAACATAAGGAAGCAGTTTTAGAACATAAGTACATGTTCTACGGATTTGATGACGGCAGCCTCCTTCGGGAGACGGTTATCATTACAGGCTTCAAAGGTGACATGGTTGACAGAGTGATTATCAGAGTTATAGTTTTCCCTCTGATGAAGAGGGACAGTATTATGGACAGGTGGTTCAAGAGGATACTGTGGGAGGCATGGTGCCGGATACTGATTAGGTTCAGTGATCGATACAGTCTAAGAAGTTTGGATTTGGAGTTCATTTATGAACTAGGTCCCATCAGATATCCAGACATGTTCTAAGACAGGTGTTACTCGATTCGGGAGATGGCTTTCTCCGCGAACTTGAGATTTAGAGAGATATAGAAAGAAACATCTAGGCGGATCCACTAACTAAGGCTATTTCTCGAACACAATACTTTTTACAAACGGGCTTTGTGAAACTGATTAGTAGAGGAGTTGGATGTTCGGTTTCACACGGGCTGTGAGTAGTCGACATTGCAATAATTAGCCTTGAGTGCAAGTGGGAGATTGTTGGAGATAGTGCCCTCATAGTCAATTATTGGATCGCAGGTACGTGATTGCAATGATTGCGGAGGACCTATACCGGTATGACAGTCTTACTCGAGATGATAGTATGCTATCTGGTTTGCCTTTATCAGTCGTGTACATGTTCAGGTGACTGATTGCATGTTACACTTTGATAGAGCCCTTAGGATCTTGCTTTACTACCAACAGTATGATGGCGATCATATACGTGAGAGTTGGGTAGTTTATATGCATGTCCTTAATTGTGGTCCCTGGTCGTGGGAGTTTCGAGACAGGGCATCGATACTCCGGAGTAGACTAGTGTATACAGTCGAGACCCCGACGAGGGGCGGTGGCCGGTCTCACAAGCCACTGGTGTCAGTTGGATCACCTAAGATGTATACAGGTGCTCATTGGGTTATGAGTACACCGGACAGGACTCGCCGGGAATCTGCTAGTTAGTATTATATCTATCGTCAGATAGCAGTTCCCTGATGACATGTGTACAGGTTAGTTCATCGACCTGAGGTCGTCATTTGTCTCGTGTGAGTTCCCACTGTGCTTTGATTTCTACCCTACCACGGCTCAAAGGAGTCGTGCAAACAGGTAGTTTTTGGGTACAGTCCCGAGCCATATGGAGGCACGTGAGCGGATCGGCAGGGGATTCGTCTCTCCCGGTATTGGGGGCGAGATCGTGCTGTGTCTAGGAGAGCCATTACACAAAGCCCACGGCCGTGGTAGGAGTTTTACTGGTAGGTACTCCAGTGGTATCTCAGGGTGTTATTGGGCTATACTCCGACACGACTTATACTGCTATTGGGGGTCTGACATTACTAGCCCCCTAGGCAGATATGCGATACTCATAGACGAACGGACCGGACTGTATATACATTGTCACTGTTAGGCTCAGTAGGGTTTCTGAATGAGTTCGCTCATCAGCCTCCCTTGAGGTCAGTCCATGGGCAGCCGTTACGCATTGCTAGTGCCGCTGACAGTTTGTGGTTAAACCCACTGCCAGGGTACTGACGAGTCATTAGAGTCCCCCACAGACAGTTTCCCAAGTTCGGGCGAAACGTTGTAGAGGCCGTATGGTTTTATGGCAGGGTTCGGAAAATGCACGTGCGTTTACGCACGTGTTATTTTTTCGGGCAGATGATACTGGTCGGCTTTGGTTTAAGCCGGATCCGAGTATTATATTGAGTAGGTATAATATCTTTGTCTCAGTTGCATTTGTATTCGGTCATAATACAAATGCGGGTGTATTTATACAGTTTCGGGGTTGTCCTGAAATTCGTTTCAGGATCACTTTTGGAAGTTGCCAGTTTCCAGTTTTCTATCAGCCGTCTTTTAACATTCGGTTAAAGACGGATTTATCTTTTCTTGAGATAAGTGTTGAATCTTCTAGAAGTTTCTAGATTAGATGACAAGGATGATGAGGTGGCTAATGACTCATCTTGACATTAATGGTTGCATTAATGACTTGATGAGGTGTTTAAGTGAGTCATGCTTTAGCTTTAATGATTCTTGTTTAGCTAAGGATATTTTGTGAGAAGCTTTGTTCTTAAGGTCACTCTCCCCTCTCCTACACTCACCTCCCTCCATCTATATATGGTCGGCCCCTCCCCTCTCTCATTTGGATGCTTGATTCATTTTGTTAAAAGATTATGATAGATTTTGGGGTGTATGGAATTCACAGCTCATTTCATTCCATCACCCGATTCTCTCGGCAACTTCATTAACCGATCGTCCACGGATTTGGACGAAGTGAGACAAAGTCATCTACTCATTCTCTACATCATTCTTGGTCGTCTCTTTTAGCAAACTTGACGATCGAGTTGCCTCAAGTCAGAGGCGGGAGCCCGTTTAAAGAATCGTCGACGTGGTGCCACCTCGACGAGGAGATCGGAGATCGACGAGATCGGAGCAGCCGCAACGGAGCGTGGGATGATGGTTGAAGAACGAAGGACTCGGATCGTTCGGTATAACCTTTCTACACTCTTTACAGTTTGTTAGTTTAGCAATAATGGAAGATCCGGGTTAAAGTATACGATAGCGCCAGTTAAAAGTTTTTGTTCCGCATTTGGCGTCTGTAGACTGCCGGGGCGCTAGCGTAGACTTACAGATACTACCCACAAAATCCTATCAATTCGGCTTTTCGACTTTTATTCTCCAATTAGGTTTTCTAACAAGGAATTCTATTATCATCAACTCATAAATTATACACCCATATTTTTCACACTTCTTCATCATTTAACTTAAGATTATATATGTTCTGCAGATTTACTTAGCTTTCGGCATCTCTTAAGTTTTCCTTCTAGGGTTCCATCTCCACTTAGGAATTTTTATCATCTCTATTAAAGATACTAGTTCTATTCTTCATTCCTTTCTCTCATCTAAACTCCAATCACATACCCCTACGTGTGTGTATAAATCACCCCTACACTTGGAAATTCAAATCAAGCAATCATACCCTTGTCCGTTGTCCAAAGCACTTTTTAATTGGTGAATTTTTAAATGAATTTTGCTTACACATCCTTCATGCGACCGTTAATACTTCGTGAGGTACCAACGACCGATTACAAAATGCGTTTGCACTTTAAAGCGTACTTCCTAGTCTTGTAACACCTAAGGCTTTTTAGCAGTGACTCCCAAACCAGTTGGTCTAAGGCACTAGGTGATGAAGCACCCTCGCTAACTATTTTTCTATTTTTGCAGTCTTAAGTAATCACAAAAACCAGTGTTCATTTTTTTCTTTATTCACACTTGTATTTTTTTATTTTTCATCATACTAAGGACTTTAGACAAGAGCATTTCAAGGTCTCTTCTACTATTCCATGTTTCAAGGTGCGTGTTTGTGCAATTTGTAAGGTATACATTTTCAGAATCTAGACTTAAGCTAGGAATTATTTTTCAAGCTTATACTCTAATAAAAATATCAATATTTTTCCTTTGTTTTAACTTAGCCCAAGAAGTGAACTCAAAATTTGCCTATTTCTAAATAAACTACAAAGACATATACTTTCTACCGTTAAACTTTAAGAAAAGTTATTTTTAGCGTTTTTAATTTACTAAGTCTAGATCTAGTTGTTCCTAGCTAGTCAGCCTTTTTGTCAAACTCAAATCAAGTAGGCCAAATTGAATACATTAATTTTTATAATTTTTGAAATTTTTCAATTTTTATGGATTTTAAAATAAGTATGCAAATGCAAAAATATACACATGAATGCGAAGGAAGAAGACTTACCGAGCATACCCCCAAACTTAAACTTGACAGTGTCCTCACTGTTATGCTACACCAAGAGGGTCAAAATGTCGGCACTCCCCTGTTTATTTATTTATAATTTTTTTTTTAATGTTTTGAAATTTTTTTATAGTAAAAGAAAACAAAAAATATATATACATATATACAACAAGGTCCTCCCCAAACTAAACAAGGCCTTACACAAGCCAAAGGTTAGCATCAACCATTCAAAAATCTTATCGTGGTAATGGTAGAGTTGGTGAAAGGAGGGAGTGGAAAGAAGAGAAATGAGAACCACACGAGACCGTATTGGAAGAAGAGTGGAATATGGTCTCGGTAGAGGAGAAGAATGACGGAAAAGAGAAAGAAGTGGAGTATGATCTTAAGGGTGTAAATCGAGTGAATAAATTAGCGCAATTTGTGATGACCGATGTGTTAAAAGCGATTGTGCTAACCTATCAACCCGTCGAGAAATGGGGTCAAATCCCTCAAGATTCGCAAGAAAACATGGGTACGTCGAACTTGGTATTTGAGATGAAAGCGTAACGGTCTCTTATAAGGTCGGAACGATAGGAAGGACGAAAGGGAGTGAATAAGGGATAGTTTCATTCTCACCGTAGTAAACTGTCTCGAACTTGAAAGATTCCATCAATAATTTGAAACGATTGTAAGCAACCGAGTCTGATGGTTCAACTAACTCATCTGAAAATTCAAAGGACTCAAACTCGGGCGGTGAGTCTTCCACATCGTCCGAAAAAGTGAAACACTCGTAAGTGTTATCGGCTGGGAGAACTGTGTCAGATTCAAAGGGAAATTTTTCAAGCTCACGGTCTTCAAGCATGATCTTTTGCGTGGTCGGAACGATGGAAAGGAGGAAGGGTGATATAACGGTTAAAGGTTCAGGAGGATGAATTGGAAAATCCGACACATCAAACAAAAATGGTTCGACCTCAATATTATCCTTAATACTCTCCTCAATACTATCCTCATAATTCTCCTCAATATTTAGCTCATCCATGCCATTATCATCAAAATCAAGACGCATATGAAGTTCGGGAGAAACAATTAATGACTCGGAATGATGAATTGGACATAAAATTTCAATCAAATCGACAGGTTCATCATCCGAAATATTCCCGGCGTGTATATCCTCAATCAAGTGAAAATCATTTTTTTCTGACACCTCCTCAAAAGCATGGATATTGATAAATTTAGGTTCAAGATTGGAGGTGTAAAGATCGAAAGGATTAGGTGTGGTTTCACTCGAAAGGATTTCTTCACAGTCTGGCAAATCAAGCACTACAAAGTCACACAACTCGTTTTTATTTTCAACTGGTGAACTATTTGGGACAATCGATGGAAAACCGGAGTTGTGGGATTCAATTGGGTATGGGTAGGTCTGATTTGGGAATGTGTAGAACTCACTCACTCCTCTCAAATTCTCACTCTGTCCATCCGCCTCCTCATACATTGGAATTTTTGGAGCTAGTTGGAAACTAGCTACCGGTTCATTAGGTCGTATAAGGGCGGCTATGGACGCATCCACATTCCTTACCATTTTGTTTGTTGCTAAAATATAAGCTTTCAACGACTGTTCCAAACTAGACATGGGTTGTGAAGGAGTTTCGGTAAAAGATTCGAAATTGTTTGGATACGTGAAACTCCCAAATGGCTGTGTAGAAGCAATGTCTAGTGAAGGTGGGAAAGTCGGGCAGGACTGGTAGGAATTAGATGGTTGGACAGGAGTAGGGTCAACATTTGGATAAAAAGGTGAATGGGCTTGTTGATCCCTAGAACTGGATGTGTGGAGAGGAGTGAAAAATCGGCTACGAGATTGTTCAATGTGCTCAGCGATAGACATGGGTTTAGGAGTTATAACAGGACTCGAAAAAGTGGTATCAACGTACGAAGGTAGTGAAGGATGAGATGGTTGATACAAAGTGGATTGCAAAGTCGAACCGTTTCTCCTAGACGCTTCTATTTGATCTTTCAATGAAATTTTAGGCATGGAGGGGTCATCCTTAAATCGACTGAAACAATTCGCGTAAGAGGCAAAGTTAGGTTCAGGGTACCAAAGTTTGGCAAGAGATTTATGAGGTGGGGTACTCATGATGTAAGAAGGAGAAGAGAAAGAAGGTAGGTGGTGCAAGGATTTCTTATCGACAAGATTTTGCAAGTTTTGTTAAAAAAATTTCCTTTTTCCTTTTTCTCTATATTTGGAAATTTTTGCAAAAAAGATTTTTGATAAAGGTATGCAAACAGAAAAGATCACTTGCAATCAATTTTTAATTTACGCGCGACGCAAAGATTCCTGCATAAGATTTGTTATTTGGAAGGGGAAGATTTTTAAAGCGCAAAGAATCCTGCAGGAGATTTGACAAAAGATATATTTTAGGTTGCAGAGGGGGGAAAAGGAAACAAACAGAGCAATTTTCGCGCGCTGAAGAGCTAGAAGGACCGCAGATTAGCGGCGGGAGGCGGCTTGAGCGGCGGAAAGGCGACGGCGTTGAGGCTTCAGGTCTCTGAAAAAATTCTGGTGTTCTGCTGGTCCAATTTCCTTCCGTTCTGATCTACCTTTTTCTGTTTCGCACTATGGATTTTTCCAGATCCGTCGATCCAGCAAAGATTCACAAAAAATACCCTTTCTAAAAAATAACAGATAATATATTTTATATATATATTTTTTTTATTTTTCAGTTTTTATGATTTTTTAATTTATATTAACCCGAAATTACAAAAAGGAAATAACACGCCATCTCCGGCAACGGTGCCATTTGATTCGTATGTCAAAAATATTTAGTAACCGCAATCAAGAACGGCGTCACTTGGTAGCTAGCCGGTGAGTACGGGTCGGTCCACAGGGATTTTGTGTTTTCCTAATCGCTCTAACGAGTTAATTCCGATGGGTGTCGGATTGATTAAATCTAAAAACTAAATCTATCTAAATCTAAATCTTGCTAGGGTTAGGTTTAGAGTAGGTTTGGAAATGTAAATAAATCTCACCGCTTTCTATACCCAAATTAAGATCTATGAGGTGTTATGGTAATTATTAATAAAAGGGATTAGATCCATTCGGGAAGATGTTTCTTCCTCTAGGTTCTTGTCCTTCCTTTATCAATCCTTATCCTAACCTCCATGGAAAACACGCTCAACCGGGCCTTTATACTACGGTATCACCGCTACCTCGAGGGATAGGGTGCCGTAGGGAGCGGTGTGTGCATGTGAGTCCTATAAAAACGTGTGATGGGCAAGAAAGGGATGAGAGATCTCATCTCTCAAAAGCCTTCCCCAAAGCTAACCCTAACAAGCGAGGAGACTACTCGCTCATTAGGGAATTGAAGAACATGCTATCTATCTATCTAGGTCAAGGAATTAAAGATCTAAACTAGGGCAACTAAATAAAACTACTTACTTTACAGATAGCTCTCTCCAAACATTTACACAGGGTTGTCAGATCTGAATATATGATATGAAAAGAGGTATCGATGCTCTCCAAAAGAAATCTGAATTTTATTAATGAAAGGAGGCATGGAGGCATGAACTAATACAATAATTTAGGCTTCTATTTATAGGACATAGAAAACCCTAGGTTTACAATTGCCGCGCGTCTGCATTTACCAAAATACCCCTAGAAAGACAGGTCAAAGCCGCCAAGAATTATGGTAAAAAATATTTTCAAGACAGGCTCTAGATGGCCGCGGAACCGCGGCCGCAACAGGGGTTGGGCCGCAGTTCCGCGGCCCAATAAAGGAATCATTTGCTGAATTTTCTACTTCGGGCTCTGGGCTTTTTGGGCTTCCTGTATCTTTGGTACTTTTATCAAAATGGCTTATAGGTTTCTTCCAGATCTCCCAGTGAATAATTGCAGTGGACTTTTAACCGTTCGCTTTTTAATCTTGGATCTTGCGTTACCTTGTACTGATCTTTTGTGTATGCTTGATCAAGATCCTTCTATTTGTTGGTTGTAGTCTCACTTTTGCATCGTCTTTTATCTTTTTCACTGTTTTCACTCCAAGAACCTGTAACCTGTACTATGTAACAGACATAGGTCAAAAACACCTGTTTATTTGTAAAAAGAATAAGAATAAGGAATATAATAATGCAATATTATGATATGAACATGCCCCACGTACATCTGCTGTACAGTAACAAAATCTGAACCCAAAAGAAATATTCCAGAAACCACAATTTTCTATGAAGACCCTACTGTAGAAAATTGGAGTACTGATCTCACAAACTGGCGGCAGATCCGCGGCCAAACCGTGGTTTGGGCCGCGGATCCGCGGCAGTACTGTTGAGTTAGTCGACCAAATTTCATAAGTTTGCTTAGAAAAGCCTGCGCGAATTTCTGAGATGCTCAAAATAATTTTTAGACCAGATTTAAAATTCGACAGAAAATTTTAGTTCTCGAAATTCCGTTCAATCGATATTTTAAACGGGTTAGAACAAGTTAGTAAAGCTTAATGGCGTGGCTCTGATACCAATGTAAGTCTACGGTAGCGCCACGGCCGTCTTTCAGACGCCAAATGCGGAACAAAAACTTTTTAACTGGCGCTATCGCATACTATAACCCGGATCTGCCATTAACGCTAAACTAATAAACTACAAAGTGGGTAGAAAGGCTATACCGAACGATCCGAGTCCTTCGGTCTTTAACCATCATCCAACGCTCCGTTGCGGCTGCTCCGATCTCCTGGCTCCTCGTCGAGGTGGCACCACATATATGGATCTTTAAACGGGCTCCCGCCTCTATACCGAGGCAACTCGGATATGAAGTTTGCTAGCCGACATGTCCAAGATTGATGTAGAGAATGAGTAGAATACTTTGTCTCGTTACATCCAAAACCATGGATGAACGGTTAATGAAGTTGCCTTTTTATCAGATGATGAGAAAATGAGCTATCAAATTTCCATGAATCAAATTCCATAATCTTTTTTCTCTCAACCATGGGGTTTTCAATGAGGGGCCGGCCACATATAAGAGGAGGGGTGAGTGTAGGAGAAAAGGGGGTGACCATAAGCAATAATGAAATGAATGAGTCATATAACACCTTGCAAAACCAATTAATGCAAACTAATGAGTCACTTAAACCTAGTCATCAATCATTTAATGCAAAATGGTAACACACTAAACCTAGTCACCATTCTAGAATCTTCCACACTCATGACTCACCCTCATGACTCACCCAAATGAAGAAAAGATAAATCCGCATTAAACCGAATGTTTAAGACGGGTGATAGAAAACTGGCAACTTCCAAAAGCGATCCCGAAACGAATTTCAGGATAACCCCGTAACAGTATAAACATACCCGCATTTGTATTACGACCGAATACAAATGCAACTGAGATAAAGATATTATATCTACACAGTATAATACATGGATCCGGCTTAAACCAAAGCCCACCAGTATTATCAGCCCGAAATATGACACGTGCGTAAACGCGCGTGCATTTTCCGAACCCAGCCATAAAACCATACGGCCTCTACAACGTTTCGCCCGAACTTAGTGTTAGGTTTACCTAGCACCTCATGAAGGGTTTGGAAGCATCACATGTACCAAAGATTAAATTTTTAAGGTGCTAAGTGAACATACAAAGAATCATGCTAGAAAATTTAGGGTTTCATTACAAGTCCATCATCACAAGTAGGAAAAACTAGGGTTTTGAGAGTACAACCTTTGTAGCTCCCTACGCTAGACTCCTTGGCTACTTAAGGGTTGGAAAAAGTCCGCTTGAGCTCCTCTAGGTCCATGATGATCCACCCGGAGTCCGCTTTGTCCAAGCTTGTAACTTCACAAGATCAAGAGAAGAAAATGTAAGCTAACACTCTTCACAAGTGGGCAAAACTAGTGTAGAATGGTGTTGTAGTTGCTTTTCTCACTTCAAAATCCTAACTTGATTACTCTTTTGCTTACTTGAAAGAACTAGAGAGCAAGAGAGAAAGAAGGAAGAAGATGATGGCTTTGTAAGATCAAGATAATGATAAGCTTGTTTAGAAAATGAGAAAATGAAAATATATATATTTTCACTATCTCATTCTAAACCTTGGTTGTAAAATATCTTAGATATTTTATTTTGGAACAAAAATGAGCATAGAAAATAAATCATGGTTAACACAAAGGGTTAAAGAAAGAGTAAAGCATTAAACCATGAATCAATTTCTATTTTCATTTCTCTTTTCCAAAATTAATATCTATATATTTTACAAAGTGTGTGAGTCTTATATTGCCACCATCTTGTATATAATCAATCATGATAACATGATGTATGCATGTATGTGTGCATGCACATCCATATGTGCATGAACAAGAATGAATGCATACATGCATGCATACACCCAAAAATACAAGAAAGGATTTCTAGTGAGAAACTAATGGTCAAATGATAAATCAACACTTGATTTAGCAATCCGGTCATATCACATACGACCTGACCAAAAGCAAGCCGCCCGATTAACATACGGTATCTCATACACGCATTTTAACCGGGTCCATGCGCATATCGCATATGCGCACCACAACGTTTTGCCTGGACTAGGTAACTCCTTTGTGGGACTCTAAGACTCGTCAATACGCCAGCAGTGGGTGATGATCATATCAAGCACCCCCAAACCGCAAGCGGTCAGCTAAACGTAACGGCCACCCGGGTATTGAGCAACCAGAAGAAAACAAGCGAACCTGTTACAACTCCCGTCGAGCCAACCGGCAACACTACCGTACAGTCCGGTCTCCTCATCAGATATGCTGCATATCGAGTCTAGGGATGGTAACGTCGACCCCAATAACTCAATAAGTCGTGCCGATGAAAGTTCTATAACAGATCGAGAAACTACTAATAACACTTATCAGCAAATCCCAACAGCCCTGGCCAGGGACTTACTGATATAGCCAGTCGAGCACAGCACAGCATCAACTCACAATACCGGGAGAGACGAAACCCCTCCTATCGCGCATCGCCTTCGTGTGTCTCAGGACTGTACCCAACGGCCACCTGTTTGCACGACTCAGTAGAGCCATGGTAGGGTGGTAATCAAAGTACAGTGGGAGAACACACAAGACTCTATGACGATCTCGGGTCTACAGACTAACCTGCACCAGTGTCACCTGAGAACCGCTATCCGACGATATATATAATTCCATATAGGAGTTCTCGACGAGTCCGTCCAGTGTACCCAGTCACTACTGAGCACCCGTATACGATCTCGATGTCAAACATCGATGAATGTGGGAACATCCATCGCCCATCATATGGGTCTAGTATCATATACGCTAGTCTACTCTGGTATATCGATGCCCCGTCTCGATACACCTACGACTAGGGATATTCCAGGATATGCTTATAAACTACAGATGTCCCACTCGTATGATCTCCATCATAATCACAGTAGTCAAGCTTATATCCTCAGGGCTTTATCAACATGTATGAATGAATAAAAGCATGATCAAATCAACATGTCAGATAAAGAAGAACCAGATAGCATACTATCATGTCGAGCAAGAATATACACTGAATATATATATACATGTATAAATATATCCACTATCACATAATGGCCTCTAGGGTATATATATATATATCCAACACTTAGGAAACTATCAGGGGGGGACTCTAATGACTCGTCAGTACCCTGGCAGTGGGTTTAACCACAAGCCGTCAGCGGCACTAGCTGTGCATAACGGCTGCCCATGTACTGACCTCAAGGGAAGCCAATGAGCGAACTCATCTTGGAACCCTACTAAGCCTAACAGTGACAATATACATACAGTCCGGTCCGTTCGTCCATGAATATCGCATATCGGGCCTAGGGGCTGGTAACGTCAGACCACCAATAACGGTATAAGTCGTGTCAGAGTGTAGCCCAGAACACCCTGAGATACTACTGGAGTACCTACCAGTAAATCTCCTATCTCGGCCGAGGGTTTTCTGTAATGGCTCTCCTAGACACAGCGCGATCTCACCCCCAATACCGGGAGAGACGAATCCCCTGCCGATCCGCTCACTTGCCTCCATGTAGTTCGGGACTGTACCCAAAAAAGACCTGTTTGCACGACTCCTTTGAGCCGTGGTAGGGTAGAAATCAAAGCACGGTGGGAACTCACACGAGACAAATGACGACCTCAGGTCGATGAACTAACCTGTACACATGTCACCAGGGAACTGCTATCTGACGCTAGGTATAATACCAACTAGCAGGTTCCCGGCGAGTCCTGTCTGGTGTACTCATAACCCAATGAGCACATGTATACATCTTAGGTGATCCAACTGACACCAGTGGCTTGTGAGACCGGCCACCGCCCCTCGTCGGGGTCTCGACTGTATACACTAGTCTACTCTGGAGTATCGATCCCATGTCTTGAAACTCCTACGACTAGGGACCACTTTTAAGGATGTGCTTATAGACTACCCAACTCTCACGTATATGATCGCCATCATACTGTTGGTGGTCAAGCAAGATCCTAAGGGCTCTATCAACGTGTAATAGTGATCAGTCACCTGAACCTGTACACGACCGATAAAGGCAAACCAAATAGCATACTATCATCTCGAGTAAGACTGTCCTACCGGTATAGGTCCTCCTCAATCATTGCAATCACGTACCTGCGATCCAATAATTGACTTTGAGGGCACTATATCCAACACAAATCCTGGTCCCGTAGAACACGGCTAATGTCAATCCTGACCCCGTGGGAAACGCCTAAAGCAAATCCCGGTTCCGTAGAACACGGCTAATGTCAATCCTGACCCAGTGGGAAACGCTCAGAGCACCTCTTGGTCCCGTAGAACACGGCTAATGTCAATCCTGACCCCGTAGGAAACGCCCAGAGCACCTCCTGGTCCCATAGAACACGGCTAATGTCAATCCTAACCCCGTGGGAAACGCCTAGAGCAAATCCCGACTTCGTGAAATGCGGATAAAGTCAACCCCCTGACTCTATGAAATGCGGATAAAGTAACTCCTAACTCCATGAAATGCGGACAAAGTCAACTTCTGACCCAGTAAAATGCGGATAAGGTCAACCCCCTGACTCCATAAAATGCGGATAAAGTCAACCCCCTGACTCCGTGAAATGCGGATAAAGTTAACTCCCTGACGTCATGAAATGCGGATAAAGTCAACCCCTCCTGGCCCCGTAGAATACGGCTAAGGTCAATCCTGACCCCGTGAGAAATAGCCAGAGCAAACCCTCGACCTCCCCGCCGAAAGCAATGCTTTGACTCGGGAGCAGGTCAACTCATCAATCACTTACGAGTCCTCTCGACTTGTAAGGAGAAAATTCTCTTGTGAGATCCTTACGACTCTCAAGAGAAGACGCACTTAGGAATCCTCACGATTCCTAAGGAGAAACCACACCTGCGAGATCCTCTCGACTCATAGGGAGAAAAGTCTTCATGAGACCCTCACGGCTCATAAAGTTGAAAAGTCTTAGGTGACAGATCCTAACCCTGTCTCCCAAGCCATCATTGCCTCGCAGAAAGGTCAAGGTAGATTTTCTACAGGCCACACTCTCCGACAAGAAAGGAAACAATCACTAACGAGTCCTCTCGACTTGTAAGGAGAAAATTCTCTTGGGAGATCTTTACGACTCTCAAGAGAAAACACACTTAGGAATCCTCACGGTTCCTAAGAAGAAAATACACCTACGAAATCTTCTCGACTCGTAGGGAGAAAAGTCTTTATGAGACCCTCACGGCTCATAAAAATTGAAAAGTCTTAGGCAGCAGACCTGAACCTGCTTCTTAAGCCATCGTTACCCTGCAAAGAGTCCATGATGGACCGTCACTTACTATCTACAGGTCACACTTGCTAAAATCACATGGCGATGATATGACAAAGAAGAGAAAGCGACAGTAAGGAGAGCATTTGATTCGCATTCAGTTAAGCGTTCAAAGCGTACCCATTCATGCATGTGCGAAAAGGTTTAATACATAAAATAAACACATGGAAATGGAAAAGCTTGCTATTCATACTTTAGAAAATTCCTACATTGATGAAAACAGTAAACAAAAACGCCATTAAAATGTTTTACAAAGGTAAGACATCAAATCCAGGACATGGATTGAGAAATTCAAAAGTGAGGCCATACAAAAATTTTCGGGACTCTCGGACCATGTTCGTGTGCATCCTTTCACGATCACAAGCGTCAAGATCCCCACTGATGTCCTCCACCCTTCGATAGGCAGCAAGTATCGCCGCCTGCTGGAAATCTTGATGCAGGATATCAACAAAGTTGTCTTGCCTTTTCTTTGAGATTAATCCCATCAGATACACCGAGTGCACCTTATCTTCGGCGTCGTCCAATGCCTTAAGCGGGATGCCCGTATAGAATAGAGGAAGTGCCCCCCAGATCGCTCCCACAATAAGTTTCAAGAGAGAGGAACGACGAAGAAGCTGGCGACCATTGTATGCATCAAAGAGACCCATAATTTCAGCACACTGAGCGTTTGTGAATTCCTGGTTTTGAGAACGGACGACTGCACGAATGTCTTCGTAAGAAATAATTTCGGCGAGATCATACATATGAGCATCCATAACGTCTGAAAAAAGAAAATCGGCGGGAGTTAGTGGACAGACTGATTAAGAAAATCCTTATTAAAAATAGACACGAGATTTAAACAACTCATGATACCCCCGAGGAGGAAATAAGTACTAATTAAATCACTCAATGAAATTAATTCTGTGCAATTAAGGAAGGAATCCTAAAAAGGATTTCGCGTTTAATGAAAAGGTTCCTCGGGCCAAGGAGTTAAACTCCTCGAGAGCAATGCTCTGCAGACAGGAATGACACCTGTCAAAGGCAATTATGAGGGGAATTAAAAATACCCCGAGAAAATTTTAAGAGCCTTGCTCTGTAAAAATGATGGAATAACCCATCAGAGAACTTAAAGTAAAGTTTTAATGAATTAAAATTCCATGATCTTCAAGATCCATGAACAAACTCTTAAGAGTTCTTTTTGAAAGATTAATAAATCTATATGATTTGAAAAGAGCAAACCTCTGTTAATGGGTTAAGAAACCCTGAAAAGGATCTCTTAAGGTCTAAGATCTAACAAGAGCAAAGCTCTGTTGAGAAACCCTACAAAAGTTTTCTTGAAGATCTATGATCTAAAAAGTGCAAAGCTCCATTAATGGGTTATGAAACCCGAAGAAAGATCTCTTTAGATCTATGATTTCAAGATAGCAAAGCTCTGTTAATAAAACCCTAAAAAGGGTTTTCTTTAGATCGAAGATCTATGAAGAGCAAAGCTCTGTTAATGGGTGAAACCCTAGATTCTTAAATAATCCTTTAAAAGATTTAATTTTTTACCTAAAAATTTGACAGAGTTCTGTCTTTAAGAGAGATTCTCGGAAATAGAGAGTTATGCTCTAAAGGAGAAATTGATTCTCAGAAAAAACAAGAAAGAAGATGAACAAAAATCATCTCAAGGGCCAAGGGTCCTCTTTATAGGCACTGAGAGCCGTTTCAACTTCTGAGTTTATCCAATGACAGATATGCTGCCACCGCTGCACTCACGTGTAGGCCACGTAAGCGCAACGATGGGGGGCATTTGCTTCCCCCAATCAAAGCAAAGCTCTGTTCAAAATTTCAAATTTTGAAATGAAGCAGCGCTTCATAGCAGCGCCAGCGCTGAGTGAGTCAAAGACTCTGAGGCAGCGCTCACGTGCAAAGCACATGAGCACTGCACTCTAAGCAGCGTACTACGTGCAAAGCACGTAAGCGCTAGCGCTAAGAGTGCTGCACTCGAAGCAGCGCACTACGTGCAAAGCACGTAAGCGCTAGCGCTAAGTGCGCTGCACTCTAAGCAGCGCACCATGTGCAAAGCACGGAAGCGCTAGCACAGGAATTAAACGTTTCCAACCGTTGATCAAAGATCCAACGAACATGATTAAAAATCATCAATTGATCAGAATAAAATTCTGTTAAGGAAAGATTCCTCAAAATCTTTCCAAACAAAAAGATTGTGCTCTGTAAATCAGAGCACCGTTGGATCAATGATCCAATGGTGATTAAAAAATCACTAAAATACAGAATAAATTCTGTATGGGGAAAGATTTCTCGATCTTATTAAAAACAAGATGATTGCCTTCTGTAAATCAAAAGCCCTTGGATCAAAGATCCAACGGTGGGAAAATCCCCAAATCAATTAGAGAAAAGATCTCCTCAACCGATTGAACAAATCAGCCCGCCCAATATAAAGGCCCTAAGACTTCAAGTCTCATGGATAGAAAAAGAGAGAGAAAAACATACAGAGGACCCCCCCCCACAAACTTTGAGAAATCTCAAAAAGAATAGCCAAGCTCTCGTTAGAAGAAGAAGATTTTCTTCAAGGTAAAAATAAATAGAGAGACGAAATCGTCTCATATCAAAAGAAGAATTCACTTCTTTTCTTTAAGATCATAGAACTATAAGACCAAGGTCTTTCACAAAGAGATAAAAGGATCTCATCATAAAAAATAAGAAGAAGAACATAATTCTTCTCACAGATCATAGATCTATAAGACCAAGGTCTTTCACAAAGAGATCAAAGTATCTCATCACAAAGAATAAGAGGAAGAACTTAACCTTCTTCAGATCATAGATCTATAAGACAAATTGTCTTTCAAAGATCATGAACATCTCATTATAAAAAGGAGGGAGAATAATTCAATTCTCTTAGGATCACAGATCCATAAAGGCAAAGCCTTTCACCAAAATAAGAGATTGAAACATCTCCTATAAATTAAGAACTTTGTTCTTAGAACCTTGAGACAAAGTCTCTTATAAAAAGAGAATTTAATTCTCAGGGCGCAAAAATGATCTAAGTTGCATAAAAGAAGAGCCTTAGCGCTTCTAATTTAAAAGAGCCTTAGCGCTCCTAATTTAAAAGAGCTTCAGCGCTCCACATCTAGTGCAAAGCGCTACAGAGCCTTAGCGCTCTCAATTTTAAAGAGTCTTAGCGCTCCAACTATAACGCACTGCTCTCATTGACTGGCACTCAGCACCAAGCACGCCACGTGCTCCTCACGTGTGCGCTACTTAACAGAAGCGCCTCAGCGCTCCATATCTAGCGCAAAGCGCTGTAGAGCCTTAGCGCACCAAATATAGCGTATTGCGCTCATTGACTGGCGCTCAACGCCAAGCATGCCACGTGCTCCTCACGTGTGCGCTACTTAACAGAAGCGCCTCAGCGCTCCACATCTAGCACAAAGCGCTGCAGCGCCTCAGTGCTCCAAATATAGCGCACTGCGCTCATTGACTGGCACTAGCGCCAAGCGCGCCACGTGTTTCTCATGTGTGCGCTGATAGAACATAAACTGTTCTTTAAATAAAGCCCCAGAGCTATGATGAATGCTTATCATTCAATTAAAGACAAAAATATTGTCAGAATTCAAATCAATGCTCAGCATTGTCAAATGTCCAACATTTTAACTGAGTGGGCCGAGCCCAAGTTGGCCATAAACCCTCATTCAGATTAATTGAGCCCATATGCTCATAAATCTCAGATCTTAGTCCCAATTGGACTACAGATCTCCCAACCAAAATTGGTTCAAGGGTACATCTCTTCACTCCTCTGATATTTGTCGTTGTAATCCTTCAACGTCTTCAGAAAGGTGACGGGTCCCGACAACCATACATTCCATAGACTATGACGTCTTTAAACTGGACGGTGGGGTCCTTAAACCCATGGACTATGACGTCCTTAACCTTGGACTGTGGGGTCCTTAAACCCATGGACTATGATGTCCTTAACCTTAGACTGTGGGGTCCTTAAACCCATGGACTATGATGTCCTTAACCTCGGACTGTGGGGTCCTTAAGCCCATGGACTATGATGTCCTCAACCTTGGACCGTAATGTCCCTACACTAACCTTGGACCGTAATGTCCTTAAACTAACCTTGGACCGCAATGTCCTTAAACTAATGGACCATAATGTCCCTAAGCTAAACAATAGAGCCCAAATGCTCTTTTGTTGGATCTAAAAGATCCCGTTAAGTTGATCTTAGTCTAAAATTAGACTGACGTATCCTTAACAAATGTTTAAGATGATCTTAGTCTTAAATGAGACTAACATATCCTTAAACCCTGTAAGTCCACGTTGCTCACCCCGGTTCTTACGGGGAGGCGGAAACGGTCAAAAACGATTTTTGGCGCAAAGGCAACATGGACTAAAAGAAGGATCTTTGCTAAACGACAAACTAGCAAACTACTTGAGGTGCTATCTACTATGCCATAGAGATTATACCTCACGATACCGGTCCTTCGAGTCTTCTCTCCGCTGTCATGCTCATCCATCTGAGCTCCGAGGATCGATCCGGATCTTGATCACCTCCGCGGCCTTCTTGAGTCGAAGACGATCCACCTGAGAGTTGTGCTCCGAGCTCCACCTCGAGCCGAGGCAACTAGGGCAACAAGATCGCTAGTCTTGATGTCCTAGGTTGTGTAGAAGTAGTAGATGGATGTTTTTGTCAACCAGGATCCTTTTTCTCTCAACACATGAGATCAAAGGAAATTTTCAAGAGGAGGAAGATGAAGGAGAACCATGCAGCTTTCTTATTTCATTTTCAAGAGAGAGAATGAGAAATCAAGAATGAACTAAGAAAATGAACCATGGTTCAATAATACATAAACATCATCATGACTAATCTTTTCATGATAAAGTTGATGGCAAGAATTGACTTGACCATTTTCATATCATTTAAAGAAAAAGAAAACCAAAGAAGAATCTAGACCTCACATGAAGATGCTAGTCAACTTTGGTCAAACGGTCAACAAAGTCAAGTATGGTCAAATGGTCAAAGCAATTAGCCATAACACAATTATCACTAAAAAGATTAGTAAATAATGTTCCTGGCTCATAATGGTTTTGACCGAACCAACTGCCAAAACCCTAATGAGTCCGCCTCATAATGGTTTTGACCGAATCAACTGTCAAAACCCTAATGAGGCACCTCCTTCTTCTTCGCTTCTCAATACTGTGCATACACACCCGCATCCGCATTCCGTAGAATGCGAATGCACAGAAGACAAAACTAATCCATCCGTGCAATACTAGGATCCGGCTTAAACCAAAGCCCACTAGTATTGCCTGCCCGAACAACATACGCACACAAGTGCACGTAAGTGATCGTAGCCCTGCCGTAAACCATACGGCCTCTACACGTTTTGCTCAGTGCAGAGAAACTCTCTGTGTGGGACTCTAAAGACTCGACACTACGCTGGCAGTGGGTTTAACCACAGACCGCAAGCGGCACTAGCTGTACGTAACAGTCCCCAGGTAGACGTCGATAAGAAGGCTGATGAGATAAACCCATCCGAACTCCTACTGAGCCTGTATGTGACAATCTCCGTACAGTCTGGTCCGTTCGTCTGAGAACATCGCATGGCGGGCCTAGGGGGTGGTAAACGTCAGTCCCCTAATAGCGGTACAAGTCGTGTCGGAGTGTAGCCCAGAACACCCTGAGATAACACTGGAAACCTAATCTCGCTTGCCCTGGCCAGGGACTACTATGTGTAATGGCTCTCCTAGACACAGCGCGATGTCAACCCCCAATACCGGGAAAGACGAATCCTGTCTAACCGTCACTGCCTCCAAGTGCTTCGGGACTGCACCCAACTACTACATGTTAGCACGACTCCTTTGAGCCGCGGTAGGGTAGTAATCAAAGTACAGTGGGAACACACTCAAGGCGAAGTGATAGTGTCAAGTCAGCGGACTAAGCTGTACTCATGTCACCTGGGAACTGATAACTGACGATAGGTATAATACCAACCAACAGTTCCCGATGAGTTCTGTCCAGTGTACTCATAATCTAACGATCACCCGCATACTATCTCAAGTACGACGTACTGACGGCTGTGGGACAGACCATCTCTCCCGCTGGGATGAGAAGCGCATACGCTAGTCTACTCCGGAGTATTGATGCCCTGTCTCGATAGTCCTACGACTAGGGACCTGTATAAGGATGTGCTTATAGATTACCCAGCCCCCACAAGTGTGACTGCCATCACAACGCTGGTAATCAAGCAAAGATCCTAAGGGCTCTACTAATATATATAAGCGATATGCTAAAAGAAACACATACACATATTGAAGTAGAGACAAACCAAGTAGCATACTACCATTTTGAGCAAGATTGTCTATAAAACTGTGAATATCCCAAGCTTCCATCAAGTAATATACAAGCTAGTATGATACAGTAATGGCCTCTAGGGCATATACACTAACAATCTCCCACTTGCACTAAGGCCATGTACCGGCGTATCGAAGACCTATCATCTTGATCAGCCGCTCGAACTGAGTCTGGGGTAAGGCTTTCGTGAGTGGATCAGCAGTGTTATTCTCCGAATTTACTCTCTTCACCTCGATCTCCCGGCGATCTACGATCTCCATGATCAGGTGGTACCGCCTCAAAATGTTCCTGGACTTCTGATGGGACATGGGTTCCTTCTCTAAAGCTATAGTGCCGTTGTTGTCACAATACAGCTGTATTGGATCAACAATGGTAGGAACCACCTGAAGCTCCGTGAGGAACTTCTTCATCCAGACAGCTTCCTTTGCGGCATCGCAAGCAGCTATGTACTCCGCTTCCATAGTTGAGTCAGCAACGGTTTCCTGCTTGGAACTCCTTCAGCAAACCGCCCCTCCATTGAGGGTAAAGACATAACCCGACATGGACTTGGAGTCATCCTTGTCACTCTGGAAGCTGGAGTCAGCAAAGGCCTCGATCTGGAGGTCTTTTCCGCCATACACCAAGAACATCTCCTTAATCATTCTCAGGTACTTGAGAATGTTCTTTACCGCTATCCAGTGTTTCTCCCCTGGGTCCGACTGATATCGACTTACAACGCTCAATGCGTATGCTACATCTGGTCTGGTACATAGCATCGCATACATTATAGAGCCTACCGCAGATGCATAGGGTATAGATGACATGCGAGCCCTTTCCAAATCAGTCTTGGGAGATATCTCTTTGGAGAGGGTGATTCCGTGACAAGCCGGTAGATTACCGCACTTGGAATCTTCCATACTTAATCGTTTCAGTATGGTGTCGATGTACCTGGACTGCGAAAGTCCCAACATCCTCTTAGATCTATCATGATAGATCTGGATCCCCAGAATGTAGTTGGCATCGCCCAGGTCCTTCATGGAGAACCTCTGTGACAAGAATCCTTTGACTGACTGTAGCATAAGAATATCATTTCATATTAGGAGAATGTCATCCACGTACAAGACAAGGAATACCACAATTCTCCCTACAATCTTACTGTAAATGCATGGTTCATCTGGGTTTTTGATAAAGTCGAATTCTTTGACAATATCATCAAAGCAGATGTTCCAACTCCGCAATGCCTGCTTCAGTCCATAGATGGACTTAAGCAACTTGCACACTTTACCGCTGCTCCCACTCTGAATGAATCCCTCTGGCTGATCCATATAGACGCACTCTTCTAAATTTCCATTTAGGAAAGCCATCTTTACGTCCATCTGCCAGATTTCATAATCGTAGAAGGGAGCAATGGCAAGAAGGATCCGAATGGATTTAAGCATAGCCACTGGAGAAAAGGTCTCGTTATAGTCCAAACCAGGTCTCTGATGAAAGCCCTTTGCAACAAGTCTAGCTTTATAGGTTTCAACCTGCCCATCTACACCAATCTTCTTTCTGAAGATCCATTTGCATCCTACGGGTTTTACCCTGTAACGTTTTGAAAATCATTTTGGTGAAATTTCGAAAAAATCGGTAAAATAAGGGGGGTTTCGGTAAAAAGTCAAAATACAAATATCTTTATTACAAAATTAAATATACATATTCTAGCTATGAAATTGCTAGTATTTGGTGTTTATTGAGCCACTGGTGAAATTTCAAATTTTCTGAAAAATTTTCCGAAATTAATTATTTTAATATTATTTTAAGCCGTCACTAATATATTTAATTAGGGAAAATTACAAATTGGAATGAGTTGAAAAAAATTTTGTGTATCATAAAACATTAAATAAAATTTTATCATGTGGTTTTTGAAATGAAATCGTTTGCCAAAACGGTTTAGAAAATATCGAAGAAAAAAGGCTTTTTTGTGTAAATGGATGTTTGGGGTATTGTATTTATCATTTTTCATCACCCCACACCCATACCCACACTTACACACACCCATTTATTCCTTCCCTTGGCTGAATTCAGCAGCCCCATCAATTTTCCCCACTTGAATTTCAAAGTTAAGAAGAAAAGAAAAGGAAAAAAAGAAAGAATAAGAAATGAGGTATGGATTTGGGTTGACTTGGACTTTTCGTGACTTGGCCAATTATTTTCCCCACCTCACTCTCTCTCCTCTCATTCCCTTTTCTGCAGTCGAGCCTCCTCATGCTGCCCTCCCCTTTTTCCTCATCTCATTCCACTCAAAACCCTTCCAAAAATCTCCAAAATTCCATCCAAAATCAAACCAAAATCAAAATCCACCTCCTACCCATTTTTCCTTGCCTACCATAGCATGGATCTAGGGATTTAGATTTCAATTTGGGTGGCTAAGTGTGCTTGTGGGAGCTTCAAATTATTTGGGTATAAATTCTAACCTTTTTGCATAATGTGTTGTTAATTGCTTAGGTTAGCATAATTAATTGTTTAATTAGGTTTTTAATTAGTTCTAGGTGCATGATTTAAAATTCAAGAGAGGGGTTTGATTTCAAATTGGTATTTTGTGTTTTAAGATTTAGTTTATGTGATATAATTGACATATTAATGTTATACTAAATCCAATTTAAGTTGCTAGTTTGCATATTTGTTGATTTAAAAGTGATAATTATATAAATGGTAAACTAGGTTTTGAAAATAATTATATTCTTGTGAGATAAAATTCAAATTTAGTTTTCATGTTATTATAAAGATTATATTGAGTGGTTTAATGCTTTTAGTTCATGAAAATCCAAGCTAGATTGTAGTTTGTTCATTTTTGCAATAAAATTGTTAAAATTGGTTAATATTGCAAACTATGTTTTTGAAATCGAATTAAATTGTGGGTTTAAAATTTACGTAATGGTTTCTATGGCATAATTAAGATATTAAGTTATCATCTTGGTCACTAGATTTGTTAAAACATCATGTTTTGTACAAAAACGGTGAATTGTGCTTGCTAGATTTTCGGAAAAATGACTTTTTAAGTGAAATTGGGGTTTTTGTGAGTTTTAACCTATTTCATATTAAAATTAGTGTTCGTGAATGTGCAAATGAGTGTATTTGGGTTTTTCTCGATGGTCTAGCATTTGTAGACCGACGTCGAGGGTTTTTGGGTTGATTTGTGAAAGCAACCATAGGTTTTCACTTCTGTGGGATTCGTGTGTCGTTTAAGTCATGAGTCGGATTTTAATGCGATACGATGCGTTGTGATATGTAGGTACCCCCATGTGGACTTCGAGACGACAAGAAAGCGCGTGGCGACGTCGGCACCGGCGAGCGAGGACCAGGTGAGTAGATTTATATCTACGGGGAGAAGTCGGGTGGATGGCGTATAGCACCCCCGCAGACCGTAGTGTAGCTCATATATATATGTTTATATAGGTGTTTTATGATACGAGAATGTTTATTCATGTTATGATTATGTGTTCATGGATTAGCTTTGGGTTAGTTGTGAAACCCTAGAGTAGTTGTTATACCCACATACGCACACAAAGACTCCTTCTTGTGCGCAAATTGGGATGTGTATACATGTATATATGCGTGGGTATGGGACTATGCATATGTACATTCATATACGCATGCATGGATAATGATGATAGTACTTGGGTTTATGATGAGTCGATGAGATTTGATTTGAGGCCATGAGATCGGTGATATAGCAGGGTTCGTATTTGAGATACGACATGACGTTGTAGCGGGTCCTTGACGTAGTGTTTCACACACGTGCATGCATACTTAGGCGGTATCAGTATTGTACTAGACGTAGATCAGTACCCCGATCATGATATTTGAAAAAGAGGATACCAGGTGAATAGTATGATGAATGTGATATTAACCCGTACCCAGATTTGGGGATGCCGTACGACGGATTTACGTACGAGCTATATTTTGATGATTGATCCGCACTCTTGACTTGGGATGCCTGCTTATAGATATGGTTTCGGATATGATATTATTGAGGCGGGATCACCGACTAATATATATACAGGTATGTATATGTATCGACTCAGATGTTAGGCGGTTTCCTTACCTGTAGTCCAGCTTGTTAGCTTAGCCCTTTAGTTTAGTTTAGTTGTTAGATTAGATTCGATTCTTACCTATTTCAAAAACTAACAAATCGTGGGTATTTTAAAAGACAGCCCAAGGGATCCTACGGATATTTCAAAAGACGTATCTTTTCATAAAAACACCGTAGCCCCTATTTTCAAAACCCCATGATTCGTCTTATTTCAAAAGGCACCATTTGTAGGACTTATATTAGATTAATGCAGATTCGTTATAGTTGTGTCTAGTATTTAGTTCCCGCTCATTATTGTTGTTCGCTTCGCATCGCATGCTTATATTATGTTTCATACTCCATTATTGATATCATGCTGTTAGGACACCAGCACCATTACCGATGATGCGTATGTACCACGTACACTTACTTGCCGGCTCACACACATCTTCATCAGTAATTTCCATGTCACGAACACTTTAGAAAATACTATTTCATTTGACATAGGTTGTTAGCTAATAGTTTAGACATGATATTAGTGTACTTGCCTTATATGCTAGTTAGACATTGTAGTTATTGCCTACTACTTCATGCATGTTATTATTCACTGTTGCGTCGCATTCATGGATTCTCATGCCTATATTCACTGTTTACATGCTATTGATGACTTGGATTCGGATTTCATGAGATTTCTTGGATTTGGAGGAAAACCGCAAAAACATAAATAAACCTTTTCACTCTTTTAAAATAAAAAGTGCGGTTTTCCCATGATGTATGAGTCGTCCACCATGAGTTTGCTAATGGATTTCGAGATCCGATTCGAGGAGTGGAGGAACCGTTTCGGGTACATGGTGGGCCCGGTGCGGTACCCCGGGGCAAGAGGATCGTGTTGTTGACGTTGAGCCTGGCAGGGGAGCACTACCGACCGGTGATATTACCCGACGCGTCGGATATCCGGAGGATACCGTCATGGTCTTGAGATAGATGGTAGGGGCCGGTCTGGATTGACGGCGCCCTAGATATTGTGATTGAGATTTTGAGATATTGAGGTACAGAGATATC
Source organism: Agapanthus africanus (assembly GCA_030015575.1). Taxonomy (NCBI): domain Eukaryota; kingdom Viridiplantae; phylum Streptophyta; class Magnoliopsida; order Asparagales; family Amaryllidaceae; genus Agapanthus; species Agapanthus africanus. Next base: position 126,106,107 of record JASDDO010000016.1, on the reverse strand, counting down.
GAGATATTTGGACACTTGTTTTGTGTCGATGCTGGGCACTGTTTTATGCTGATTTCATTTATGGTACCTCACTTTTAAAATACAGAAATCTCACTGATTTATGAAAGCAGTTTTCGTCAGTACATGCATTCTGTTCCATGCATTCATACATCATCCATATGATACATTGCTACCTGAGGCACTGGCACGGGCGCATGGAATTACACTTGGATTAGATATTTACCCTAGTCATTGTTATAGACTGCTGGTTTTATTTGGGGATTATATATATTGATCGTATGACCTGGGATTGCATTATACATGCGATTTCTATTCGTTGATGTTTTTCTATTCACGAGTTGGCAACTCACACCCGTTGTGCCCCAGTTTCTTGCAGGTTTCGCCGTACAGGTTTCTTTACGGCATTGCGGGTACAGTTTCATTCGGGTGACTTGCTAGTAGGTGGGTTTATTGGTATCGTACCCATCATTATACATTGTATATTATTATTCAGTTGTATCTAGAAGTTCCATCAACCAAACATGTATTTACTTTGAGATAGAGACCAGTGATGTTATTCCTTCGACCTTAGAGTCACGGGTTATTTTTCTGTAGTTTTCTTATGGTTTGAGTTTCCTTTTGAGTTTTGATCCTCGCCGTTGGCGTTGTATATTATATTGCTTGTGTGGTTGTGACCGTCGATTGACGAAGAGCTAGCTCCCGCTTGGGGATGCCTTTTTATTGATTTCGTATATTATTCATGTTGTATCCCGTTTGGGGGCCAGTTTTTTCAAAGGAGACTCTGCCGAAATTTTCAGGAAATTTTTGATGTTTTTAGAAACCCGCATAATTCGGCTTATGCTATTGAAACTACTTGTTTTAAATTGGTTTTTCTTCACTCTACTACTTTTCTTGGTTTGGATTTCTGGGGTTTCGGTTTACTTAGATTACGTACGCCTCGAGACGTTTGTAGTTTAAGTGCCGGACTTGTTCCGTACTTTCGGGACGTGACAAAGTTGGTATCAGAGCGTTAGGTTTTACCTTCGGAGCGTAGGATGACCCTTGGTTGATGGAATAGGTGACTAAAGTAGAGTGACGTACCGTAGGTATGTTCCGCGGCATATTTACGATACGCTACTCCACTTAAGAAGCCTTAGGATGTACATTTCTTTGCTCAGTATTATATTCATTCCGATCTAGCCTCATCAGTACCAGTTATGGTTTTGCTTCCATGATTACGGGCAGGGAGAGCTACAGCTAGAGTTGCGGTCAGCACGAGCTCGTCACGAATGAGGACTGACCAGGGCGAAATTCCGGCGACACATGATTGCGGAGATGTGTCTTTTTTACTGTGTTTCCGCGCCACGAGCGTTTGGCGGATCGCCTTTATGAGGTTACTCGGATGTGCTGATCGACACTAGAGGATTGAGCCAATGATAGAGGCCAGCCAGATTTTGATGACCGTTGGTGTATTGCTTACTCATGATGATTGAGTCACTGTTCAGCGTGCAGACAAGTGAGCCAGTTGTTGCTGCGAGCGACAAGATATCGCCCCATATGTTGGAGCTATTGCAGTACAGATTGTACTAAGAGATGATAGAAGGTCGCTAGTCACCCGAGGATGAATGACTAGGACATGTGGTTCGTTCACCTACCCGATGAGAGGTCATCAGATAGATTGATTCCAGCTAGAGACGATTTCACACGGAGACGTTGAGAGTCGACAGAGACGATCGAATGTCAGAAACCTATTATTCCAAGTTTAAAGTAGTCGGAAAGACATGCAGGCAATTCTATGGACCATCTAGAAGAATGAAACCCTAACTCGACTTAATGACCATGTGAAAGCCTTTGAACCTTCGGGTTTGCGGCAGTTCTACGGCGCCATTAGTGAGGCTTGGGTTTGCCCTTCTACGGCTGGACCACCGATGCTGTGGTATGTACTCGATACTATTAAACTGTACCCAAGATGTTGAGCCCTTGGGGGATTATGAGGTTTTGACAATCGATTGGATGGTTCGACTTAATTCAGATGCTAGGTGGTGAGATGCATTTCTTGGGAGACTCCCGATACGAGGATAGCCGTTGGAGCTCAGTCCATGCAGCCGCGACGAGACGAGTCCAAAGCAGACGACATTAAAGAAAAGTGAAGTAAGAGGTTCATACCAGATCTAGATGAGATGACGTTCCACTCCGCCGACATCAGAGATGCAATACGCATGCCGAGGCATGGTACTTGGATTTACCTTCCAGAAGGAGTCGCGATGAGTATGCAGTCGTTCCAGAGCAAGATGCAGATATAGGAAAGGACGATGACTTCCGGACAGTTGGCAGAGACGAGACATGGAAGAGACCATGAGCAGGATTCCTTCCAGGACACTGCTGCAATGATACTTGCACCCAGGATCAGATGTGTCATGTACATTCAGAGAGCCAGAGACCGACGCCAGTGATATGCTGCTTACGAGTTGTCGCGATGATTGACCAAGAGATGACCAGAGAAGTACCAGAACGGAATCATCCCCGTTAGCACATCTGACAGGGCCGATGAGCCGATGGACCGAGAGATTGGTAATTCACAGTGAAGACCTTGACCCAGGAGTGGTCATTGTTACGCACACCAGCAGGCCAGAGTTCATGATCATCGATGAGACGTCCCACTAGTGACCGCGACAGTTGGCCCGAGATTCTTAGAGGATGCGCTTGAGCGGTACTATTCCGCCATTATTGATTTCGATGTTTTGGGTGATTTATTCGCCTGATTTGATTTTGATGATTGAGGATTTACGATCTTTGCACAGTGTTGCACTTGATATCGATTTCGTGCTTGGGTTTCACATGTTTGTGATTTTACGGTTTTAGACATTTGAGTTGATTTTGTGCGTATGCACGCACACGATTTGGTTCCTGCACTCTGTATAGTTTATATATGCTTGCAGTGCAGTGATACGCCTTTTGTGCACTTAGATGCACTGGACTTCGATTTCGATTGTGATACTCGATATTTGTTTTGTGCACCTTGTGCACCTGATTTGATTTTGCGCATGTTCGGCGCTTGATATTGGATTTCATGATTTCGTGCATGATGGATGCCCCTGGTTTTGGGTTTTCGCGCATGTTGAGCGCATGTCTTGAGATGCGATTTTGGTGCACACCAGATGCACTAAATCGAGATTTTTTTCATGCATGTCAGATGCACCTGATTTTGCTGTCAGGCACACACGTTGCCTACGACAGATGCTTTGTGCACACCCGATGCACTTAGATCTTATTTCTGTGCACTTGTATGGCACGTATATGGATTTTGATTGTCGTGCGCACCAGACGCACGTAGTATTCATACGCGTATTTTGGGATTGATTTCTTATAGAGCAGTACGTTTTTTTTATGATAATTGTGATGTGTTTTCGTACTAAGCAGGACTAGTCAGAGGACAGTACCTGAATGTATTTTGCATGCATTGATAGCTATTGAAGGGAATTCCAAAAAGCGAGCTATAGTCTCAGTATTTACCTACGTGTCTGATAGGACGCGAAACGTTTAAAACAAGGAAAACCCTTCTAAATCGTTTCCCAAAACGGCGGAACGTACATTTCAAACAAAGGTATATATGTATATAGTTATTTTCTTATGATAGACGTCCGCCACTGTGCAGTGTTATGTGCATTGCACAGCAACTTAAAGGATTTAGCATGCATTTCCTCCTTATGTTTACATGTATAGTTCCGATTTATAGCCTTTCGGTCTTGCTTTGGATTTGGCATTTGTGTCTTCACCTTTACTCCGATGATTGCGGGATGCTTGACGGAGTTTTTGTTAGTTATAAGTATGCCCTAGAGGCCATTACTATACATAGGATGTATATTGTAGTGGATGCTGGGACATATATAGGGAGGACTTTCTTGCTCGACATGATAGTATGCTATCTGGTTGATCTTTACCTTAACGTGTATACTGATTGTCTCTCTGTTACATGTTGGTAAAGCCCTTAGGATGTGTACTTGACTACCTGGACTATGATGCGGATCATACTAGTGGGGAATGGTAGTCCATAAGTACATCCTTCAAAGTCCCTAGTCGTGGGTGTATCGAGATGGGGCATCGATATACCAGAGTCGACTAGCGTATACCTTCTCGACCCATACAGATGGGCGATGGATGATCCCATATCCATTGGTGTTTGACATCAGAGATTATATACGGGTGCTCAGTGGAGACTGGGTACACTGGACGGACTCGCCGAGAACTCCCAGATGGTATTATACCTTAAGTCAGATGGCAGTTCTCTGGTGACACTGGTACAGGTTAGTCTGTAGACCCGAGATCGTCATAGAGTCTTGTGTGGTTCCCACTGTGCTTTGATTTCCACCTTACCACGTCCAAGAGGGCATGCAAAATGGTGGTTTTTGGGTACAGTCCCGAGTCACATGGAGGCAATGAGCGATAGGAGGGGATTCGTCTCTCCCGGTATAGGGAGTTGATGTTGCGCTGTGTTCGATTGGCTGTAACCGGAAATCCCTGGCCAGGGTTGCTGAGATTTACTGGTAAGTGTTACCAGTAGTTTCTCGAACTGTTATAGACCTCAAATCGACACGACTTATCGAGCTATTGGAGTCTGACGTTAACCACCCCTAGGCGAGATATGCGACATATCAGACGACGAGACCGGACTGTACGGTAAGTGTTACTGGTTGGATTCACAGGAGTGTGAGCAGGCTTGCTCATCGATCTTCTGATCGCTCAATACCTGGGTGGCCATTACGTTTAGCAGACCGCTTGCGGCTTGTGGGTGTTTGATATGATCATCATCTGCTGCCGGCGTATTGACGAGTCTTTAGAGTCCTACACAGAGGTTTCCTGGCTCAAGCGAAACGAAATAGGAGCGCATATAAGATATGTGCGGGACCGAGAATAATGAGAGTATACGATATCGTATTTCATTCTCGCGATGAATGTTTCGATTGGTTGTATGCGATATAACCTAGTTATCGAATCGAAGATCGATTCGATAAGTCGATACATTGTATACTAGTCGGTTGTGTGCGACATGACCGGATCATTGAATTAAGTGTTAATTTAATGATTTAATGTATAATTATATATTTGATATATTACTTTGCATTAACTAGTATTGGTTCACTTTAAATGGATTTTCTCACTTAAAGTTCACAAGTTGTATATGTGATATACTTTTGTGCACTTAATTGTATCATGTTTGATGATACATGCTTACTTGAGTTTGTGTAAAGATTAAACCATGGTTATTTAAATGGTTAGGGTTTTGATTTTCATTTATCTATTTATTGATTTATTTATTTCTTTCTTTTTGGCAAATGAATAGAAAATGGTGGCTTGATTTGTTTTCTAGTTGAAGCTTCATGAAGCTTTGACCAAGTGACCATTTTGTCTTCATGCTTAACCCTAACCCTTCAAACTAACCATGATTTATTCTCTACACCTAACTATGGTTAGTATATGATAAGTATTCATATTATTTTAATTTATCATAATACATATCATATTATTATCATCTTCTTCTTCTTCATCTTAATGAAGAAAGCTTGCTTCCATCAATGGTGATTTGATGAAATGAGTGAGAAATCCAATTCTAAAGTGAACCCACCTCCTATTTCTTCATCCTCTACCTCTTGCCAAGTAGTATAGGGTGTTATCTTCACAAGTTTCATGACTTGGTGAAGTGGGAGCTTGATCTTGTGATGTCTCGACGTAGATCATCTTCGGCATCGTAGTCGATGACCTAGCCCGCTCGTTTCTCCGATGAAGCCGACGCTAGAGCCCGGGATTCGATTTGGACAGCAAGGAGACTTCATATTGGAGCTATGGAGGTGGAGGACCGGATCTACAAAGGTTGTATTTTCGTTCACTTAGTTAAGTTGTTAACTAGTTGCATGTTTCGCCTAAACTCTAGTCAACGATCCGTATTAGGGTTTCTCGGCACTTGTAAAATTTGAAATTGGCATGGTTGATGCCTTGTGAGACCTCATTAGTGTGCCTAGGAACCCTACAGTTTTGATTTCGAGTTATCTGCTCATTACTCATGCGCATGCATTGCGCTATGATGCGTTTTATGTATTTATGATTTCGGAGCCCCGGCGATTTGATGGTTTTGGCTGAAATATTTTAGTATTTTGGGGGAGGTTTTAATTTAAATTCAGGGACCGAATTTCTTTAAGGGGGGAAGATTGTAACGTTTTGAAAATCGTTTCGGTGAAATTTCGAAAAAATCGGTAAAATAGGAGGATTTTCGGTAAAAAGTCAAAATACAAATATCTTTATTATAAAATTAAATATACATATTCTAGCTATGAAATTGCTAGTATTTGGTGTTTATTGAGCCACTGGTGAAATTTCAAATTTTCTGAAAAATTTTCCGAAATTAATTATTTTAATATTGTTTTAAGCCGTCACTAATATATTTAATTAGGGAAAATTACAAATTGGAATGAGTTGAAACAAATTTTTTGCATCATAAAACATTAAATAAAAATTTTTCATGTGGTTTTTGAAATGAAATCGTTTGCCAAAACGGTTTAGACAATATCGAAGAAAAAAGGCTTTTTTGTGTAAATGGATGTTTGGGGTATTGTATTTACCATTTTTCATCACACCACACCCATACCCATACTCACACACCCCCATTTATTCCCTCCCTTGGCTGAATTCAGCAGCCCCATCAATTTTCCCCACTTGAATTTCAAAGTTAAGAAGAAAAGAAAAGGAAAGAAAAGGAAAAAAAAGAAAGAATAAGAAATGAGGTATGGATTTGGGTTGACTTGGACTTTTCTTGACTTGGCCAATTATTTTCCCCACCTCACTCTCTCTCCTCTCATTCCTTTTGCTGCAGCCGAGCCTCCTCATGCTGCCCTCCCCTTTTTCCTCATCTCATTCCACTCAAAACCCTTCCAAAAATCTCCAAAATTCCATCCAAAATCAAACCAAAATCAAAATCCACCTCCTACCCATTTTTCCTTGGCTACCATAGCATGGATCTAGGGATTTAGATTTCAATTTGGGTGGCTAAGTGTGCTTGTGGGAGCTTCAAATTATTTGGGTATAAATTCTAACATTTTTGCTTAATGTGTTGTTAATTGCTTAGGTTAGCTTAATTAATTGTTTAATTAGGTTTTTAATTAGTTCTAGGTGCATGATTTAAAATTCAAGAGAGGGGTTTGATTTCAAATTGGTATTTTGTGTTGTGAGATTTAGTTTATGTGATATAATTGACATATTAATGTTATGCTAAATCCAATTTAAGTTGCTAGTTTGCATATTTGTTGATTTAAAAGTGATAATTATATAAATGGTAAACTAGGTTTTGAAAATAATTATATTCTTGTGAGATAAAATTCAAATTTAGGTTTCATGTTATTATAAAGATTATATTGAGTGGTTTAATGCTTTTAGTTCATGAAAATCCAAGCTAGATTGTAGTTTGTTCATTTTTGCTATAAAATTGTTAAAATTGGTTAATATTGCAAACTAGGTTTTTGAAATCGAATTAAATTGTGGGATTAAAATTTACGTAATGGTTTCTATGGAATAATTAAAATATTAAGTTATCATTTTGGTCACTAGAATTGTTAAAACATCATGTTTTGTACAAAAACGGCGAATTGTGCTTGTTAGATTTTCGGAAAAATGACTTTTTAAGTGAAATTGGGGTTTTTGTGAGTTTTAACCTATTTTATATTAAAATTAGTGTTCGTGAATGTGCAAATGAGTGTATTTTGGTTTTTCTTGATGGTCTAGCGTTTGTACACCGACGTCGAGGGTTTTTGGGTTGATTTGTGAAAGCAACCATAGGTTTTGACTTATGTGGGATTCGTGTGTCGTTTTGGTCATGAGTCGGATTTTAATGCGATATGATACGTTGTGATATGTAGGTACCCCCATATGGACTTCGAGATGACAAGCAAGCGCGTGGCGACGTCGGCACCGGCGAGCGAGGACCAGGTGAGTAGATTTATATCTACGGGAAGAAGTCGGGTGGATGGCGTATAGCACCCCCGCAGTCCGTAGTGTAGCTCATATATATATGTTTATATAGGTGTTTTATGATACGAGAATGTTTATTCATGTTATGATTATGTGTTCATGGATTAGCTTTGGGTTAGTTGCGAAACCCTAGAGTAGTTGTTATACCCACATACGCACACACAGACTCCTTCTTGTGCGCAGATTGGGATGTGTATACATGTATATATGCATGGGTATGGGACTATGCATATGTATATTCATATACGCATGCATGGATAATGATGATAGTACTTGGGATTTATGATGAGTCGATGAGATTTGATTTGAGGCCGTGAGTTTGGTGATATAGCAGGGTTCGTATTTGAGATACGACATGACGTTGTAGCGGGTCCTTGACGTAGTGTTTCACACACGTGCATGCATACTTAGACGGTATCAGTATTGTACTAGACGTAGATCTGTACCCCGATCATGATATTTGATAAAGAGGATACCAGATGAATAGTATGATGAATGTGATATTAACCCGTACCCAGATTTGGGGATGCCGTACGACGGATTTACGTACGAGCTATATTTTGATGATTGATCCGCACTCTTGACTTGGGATGCCTGCTTATAGATATGGTATCGGATATGATATTATTGAGGCGGGATCACCGACTAATATATATACAGGTATGTATATGTATCGACTCAGATGTTAGGCGGTTTCCTAACCTGTAGTCCAGCTTGTTAGCTTAGCCCTTTAGTTTAGTTTAGTTGTTAGATTAGATTCGATTCTTACCTATTTCAAAAACAAACGAATCGTGGGTATTTTAAAAGACAGCCCAAGGGATCCTACGGATATTTCAAAAGACGTATCTTTTCATAAAAACACCGTAGCCCCTATTTTCAAAACACCATGATTCGTGTTATTTCAAAAGGCACCATTTGTAGGACTTATATTAGATTAATGCAGATTAGTTATAGTTGCGTCTAGTATTCAGCTCCCGCTCATTATTGTGGTTCGCTTCGCATCGCGTGCTTATATTATATTTCATACTCCATTATTGATATCATGCTGTTAGGACACCAGCACCATTACCGATGATGCGTATGTACCACATACACTTACTTGCCGGCTCACACACATCTTCATCGGTAATTGCCATGTCACGAACACTTTAGAAAATACTATTTCATTTGACATAGGTTGTTAGCTAATAGTTTAGACATGATATTAGTGTACTTGCCTTATATGCTAGTTAGACACTGTAGTTATTGCCTACTACTTCATGCATGTTATTATTCACTGTTGTGTCGCATTCATGGATTCTCATGCCTATATTCACTGTTTACATGCTATTGATGACTTGGATTCGGATTTCATGAGATTTCTTGGATTTAGAGGAAAACCGCAAAAACATAAATAAACCCTTTCTCTCTTTTAAAATAAAAAGTGCGGTTTTCCCATGATGTATGATTCGTCCACCCTGAGTTTGCTGATGGATTTCGAGATCCGATTCGAGGAGTGGAGGAACCGTTTCGGGTACATGGTGGGCCGGTGCGGTACCCCGGAGCAAGAGGATCGTGCTGTTGACGTTGAGCCTGGCAGGGGAGCACTACCGACCGGTGATATTACCCGACGCGTCGGATATCCGGAGGATACCGTCGTGGTCTTGAGTTAGATGGTAGGGGCCGGTCTGGATTGACGGCGCCCTAGATATTGTGATTGAGATATTGAGATTTTGAGATATTGAGGTACAGAGATTGTGATACAGAGATATCGAGATATTTGGACACTTGTTTTGTGTCGATGCTGGGCACTGTTTTATGCTGATTTCATTTATGGTACCTCACTTTTAAAATACAGAAATCTCACTGATTTATGAAAGCAGTTTTCGTCAGTACATGCATTCTGTTCCATGCATTCATACATCATCCATATGATACATTGCTACCTGAGGCACTGGCACGGGCACATGGAATTACACTTGGATTAGATGTTTACCCTTGTCTTTGTTATAGACTGCTGGTTTTATTTGAGGATTATATATATTGATCGTATGACCTAGGATTGCGTTATACATGCGATTTCTATTCGTTGATGTTTTTCTATTCACGAGTTGGCAACTCACCCCCGTTGTGCCCCAGTTTCTTGCAGGTTTCGCCGTACAGGTTTCTTTACTGCTTTGCGGGTACAGTTTCATTCGGGTGACTTGCTAGTAGGTGGGTTTATTTGTATCGTACCCATCATTATACATTGTATATTATTATTCAGTTGTATCTAGAAGTTCCATCAACCAAACATGTATTTACTTTGAGATAGAGACCAGTGATGTTATTCCTTCGACCTTAGAGTCGCGCGTTATTTTTCTGTGGTTTTCTTATGGTTTGAGTTTCCTTTTGAGTTTTGATCCTCGCCGTTGGCGTTGTATATTATATTGCTTGTGTGGTTGTGACCGTCGATTGACGAAGAGCTAGCTCCCGCTTGGGGATGCCTTTTCATTGATTTCGTATACTATTCATGTTGTATCCCGTTTGGGGGCCAGTTTTTTCAAAGGAGACTCTGCCGAAATTTTCAGGAAATTTTTGATGTTTCTAGAAACCCGCATAATTCGGCTTATGCTATTGAAACTACTTGTTTTAAATTGGTTTTCCTTCACTCTACTACTTTTCTTGGTTTGGATTTCTGGGGTTTCGGTTTACTTAGATTACGTACACCTCGAGACGTTCGTAGTTTAAGTGCCGGTCTTGTTCCGTACTTTCGGGACGTGACAAAGTTGGTATCAGAGCGTTAAGTTTTACCTTCGGAGCGTAGGATGACCCTTGGTTGATGGAATAGGTGACTAAAGTAGAGTGACGTACCGTAGGTATGTTCCGCGGCATATTTACGATACGCTACTCCACTTAAGAAGCCTTAGGATGTACATTTCTTTGCTCAGTATTATATTCATTCCGATCTAGCCTCATCAGTACCAGTTATGGTTTTGCTGCCACGATTACAGGCAGGGAGAGCTACAGCTATAGTTGCGGTCAGCACGAGCTCGTCACGAACGAGGACTGACCAGGGAGAAATTCCGGCGACACACGATTGCGGAGATGTATCTTTTTTACTGTGTTTCCGCGCCACGAGCGTTTGGCGAATCGCCTTTATGAGGTTACTCGGATGTGCTGATCGACACTAGAGGATTGAGCCATTGATAGAGGCCAGCCAGATTTTGATGACCGTTGGTGTATTGCTTACTCATGATGATTGAGTCACTATTCAGCGAGCAGACAAGTGAGCCAGTAGTTGCTGCGAGCGACAAGATATCGCCCCATATGTTGGAGCTATTGCAGAACAGGTTGTACTAAGAGATGATAGAAGGTCGCTAGTCACCCGAGGATGAATGACTAGGACATGTGGTTCGTTCGCCTCCCCGATGAGAGTTCATCAGATAGATTGATTCCAGCTAGAGACGACTTCACGCGGAGACGTTGAGAGTCGACAGAGACGATCGAATGTCAGAAACCTATTATTCCAAGTTTAAAGTAGTCGGAAAAACATGCAGGCAATTCTATGGACCCTCTAGAAGAATGAATCCCTAACTCGACTTAATGACCGAGTGAAAGCCTTTGAACCTTCGGGTTTGCGGCAGTTCTACGGCGCCATTAGTGAGGCTTGGGTTTGCCCTTCTACGGCTGGACCACCGATGCTGTGGTATGTACTCGATTCTATTAAACTGTACCCAAGATATTAAGCCCTTGGGGGATTATGAGGTTTTGACAATCGATTGGATGGTTCGACTTAATTCGGATGCTAGGTGGTGAGATCATTTCTTGGGAGACTCCCGATACGAGGATAGCCGTTGGAGCTCAGTCCATGCAGCCGCGACGAGACGAGTCCAAAGCAGACGACATTAGAGAAAAGTGAAGTAAGAGGTTCGTACCAGATCTAGATGAGATGACGTTCCACTCCGCCGACATCAGAGATGCGATGCGCATGCCGAGGCATGGTACTTGGATTTACCTTCCAGAAGGAGTCGCGATGAGTATGCAGTCGTTCCAGAGCAAGATGCAGATATAGGAAAGGACGATGACTTCCGGACAGTTGGCAGAGACAAGACATGGAATAGACCGTGAGCAGGATTCCTTCCAGGACACTGCTGCAATGATACTTGCACCCAGGATCAGATGTGTCACGTACATTCAGAGAGCTAGAAGCCGACGCCAGTGATTTGATGTCTTACGAGTGGTCGCGATGATTGACCGAGAGATGACCAGAGAAGTACCAGAATAGAATCATTCCCGTTAGCACATCTGACAGGGCCGATGAGCCGATGGACCGAGAGATTGGTAATTCACAGTGAAGACCTTGACCCAGGAGTGGTCATTGTTACGCACACCAGCAGGCCAGAGTTCATAATCATCGATGAGACGTCCCACTAGTGACCGCGACAGTTGGCCCGAGATTCTTAGAGGATGCGCTTGAGCGGTACTATTCCGCCATTATTGATTTCGATGTTTTGGGCGATTTATTCGCCTGATTTGATTTTGATGATTTAGGATTTACGATCTTTGCACAGTGTTGCACTTGATATCGTTTTCGTGCTTGGGTTTCACATGTTTGTGATTTTACGGTTTTAGACATTTGAGTTGATTTTGTGCGTATGCACGCACACGATTTGGTTCCTGCACTCTGTATAGTTTATATATGCTTGCAGTGCAGTGATATGCCTTTTGTGCACTTAGATGCACTGGACTTCAATTTCGATTGTGATACTCGATATATGTTTTGTGCACCTTGTGCACCTGATTTGATTTTGCGCATGTTCGGCGCTTGATATTGGATTTCATGATTTCGTGCATGATGGATTCCCCTGGTTTTGGGTTTTCGCGCATGTTGAGCGCATGTCTTGAGATGCGATTTTGGTGCACACCAGATGCACTAAATCGAGATTTTTTTCGTGCATGTCAGATGCACCTGATTTTTCTGTCAGGCACACACGTTGCCTACGACAGATGCTTTGTGCACACCCGATGCACTTAGATCTTGTTTCTGTGCACTTGTATGGCACGTATATAGATTTTGATTGTCGTGCGCACCAGACGCACGTAGTATTCATACGCGTATTTTGGGATTGATTTCTTATAGAGCAGTACGTTTTTTATGATAATTGTGATGTGTTTTCGTATTAAGCAGGACTAGTCAGAGGACAATACCTGAATGTATTTTGCATGCATTGATAGCTATTGAAGGGAATTCCAAAAAGCGAGCTATAGTCTCAGTATTTACCTACGTGTCTGATAGGACGCGAAACGTTTAAAACAAGGAAAACCCTTCTAAATCGTTTCCCAAAACGGCAAAACGTACATTTCAAACAAAGGTATATATGTATATAGTTATTTTCTTATGATAGACGTCCGCCACTGTGCAGTGTTATGTGCATTGCACAGCAACTTAAAGGATTTGGCATGCATTTCCTCCTGATGTTTACATGTATAGTTCTGATTTATAGCCTATCGGTCTTGCTTTGGATTTGGAATTTGTGTCTTCACCTTTACTCCGATGATTGCGGGATGCTTGACGGAGTTTTGATTTCGAGTTATCTGCTCATTACTCATGCGCATGCATTGCGCTATGATGCGTTTTATGTATTTATGATTTCGGAGCCCCGGCGATTTGATGGTTTTGGCTGAAATATTTTAGTATTTGGAGGGGTTTTAATTTAAATTCGGAGACCGAATTTCTTTAAGGGGGGAAGATTGTAACGTTTTAAAAATCGTTTCGTTGAAATTTCGAAAAAATCGGTAAAATAAGGGTATTTTCGGTAAAAAGTCAAAATACAAATATCTTTATTATAAAATTAAATATACATATTCTAGCTATGAAATTGCTAGTATTTGGTGTTTATTGAGCCACTGGTGAAATTTCAAATTTTCTGAAAAATTTTCCGAAATTAATTATTTTAATATTATTTTAAGCCGTCACTAATATATTTAATTAGGGAAAATTACAAATTGGAATGAGTTGAAACAAATTTTGTGCATCATAAAACATTAAATAAAATTTTATCATGTGGTTTTTGAAATGAAATCGTTTGCCAAAACGGATTAGAAAATATCGAAGAAAAAAGGCTTTTTTGTTTAAATGGATGTTTAGGGTATTGTATTTACCATTTTTCATCACCCCACACCCATACCCACACTCACACACCTCCATTTATTCCCTCCCTTGGCTGAATTCAGCAGCCCCATCAATTTTCCCCACTTGAATTTCAAAGTTAAGAAGAAAAGAAAAGGAAGAAAAGAAAAGGAAAAAAAGAAAGAATAAGAAATGAGGTATGGATTTGAGTTGACTTGGACTTTTCTTGACTTGGCCAATTATTTTCCCCGCCTCACTCTCTCTCCTCTCATTCCCTTTGCTGCAGCCAAGCCTCCGCATGCTGCCCTCCCCTTTTTCCTCATCTCATTCCACTCAAAACCCTTCCAAAAATCTCCAAAATTCTATCCAAAATCAAAATCCACCTCCTACCCATTTTTCCTTGGCTACCATAGCATGGATCTAGGGATTTAGATTTCAATTTGGGTGGCTAAGTGTGCTTGTGGGAGCTTCAAATTATTTGGGTATAAATTCTAACCTTTTTGCTTAATGTGTTGTTAATTGCTTAGGTTAGCTTAATTAATTGTTTAATTAGGTTTTTAATTAGTTCTAGGTGCATGATTTAAAATTCAAGAGAGGGGTTTGATTTCAAATTGGTATTTTGTGTTGTGAGATTTAGTTTATGTGATATAATTGACATATTAATGTTATGCTAAATCCAATTTAAGTTGCTAGTTTGCATATTTGTTAATTTAAAAGTGATAATTATATAAATGGTAAACTAGGTTTTGAAAATAATTATATTCTTGTGAGATAAAATTCAAATTTAGGTTTCATGTTATTTTAAAGATTATATTGAGTGGTTTAATGCTTTTAGTTCATGAAAATCCAAGCTAGATTGTAGTTTGTTCATTTTTGCTATAAAATTGTTAAAATTGGTTAATATTGCAAACTAGGTTTTTGAAATCGAATTAAATTATGGGTTTAAAATTTACGTGATGGTTTCTATGGCATAATTAAGATATTAAGTTATCATCTTGGTCACTAGAATTATTAAAACATCATGTTTTGTACAAAAACGGAGAATTGTGCTTCCTAAATTTTCGGAAAAATGACTTTTAAAGTGAAATTGGGGTTTTTGTGAGTTTTAACCTATTTCATATTAAAATTAGTGTTCGTGAATGTGCAAATGAGTGTATTTGGGTTTTTCTCGATGGTCTAGCGTTTGTTCACCGACATCGATGGTTTTTGGGTTGATTTGTGAAAGCAACCATAGGTTTTGACTTATGTGGGATTTGATTGAAAAGAATTCTCGATGTGTAGTATGAAATTGTAAAGAAATCACAACAAAAAATTATTTGACCGCAATCAACTACGGTGTCGGATGTAGTTAGTATGTGAGTGCGGATTGTCCACAGGGAAAGTGTAATCGTTCGTCTTTTGAATTAAATGAATTGAAACTTTAAAGAAAAGAAAACAAAACAATTCAAGATTTATATTTGAAGTTCAAGAATGAGAAAATACTAGATCTAAGAAAGCATTAAAAGATAGAATCAAGAATTGATCGTTTGATGATTTTTTTCCAAACCAAATCTCAAGAATCGAAATGAGGCTCGTAGGAATCGATCGGATCTATAGATGTGATGTAATCTTACAATTACGTATTCTTATCCTTCGATGAATTGATACTAGATCGATGATGATCGATCGAGAATTAGGGATTTCTTGTGAAACTAGGGTTTCATCTTATCCCTTGTTCTTTCGTCGATATCATTCACATTCTAGCCTCTAGTAAATTCAAGAAACGATCGTAGATCCCTAATTTCGAGCGATCGCAATCAAGAAAGCATCGCTATGAAACTAGGTCATCGATTCTTGAACTTGCTAGGGTTTACAAACTCGTAGGACTTAAAAATAGTATTAAGATTTGTTACATCATCATTCTACAATCGTCTCGACTCCTTAACGAGCGGAGTTTCACTCAAACATCACAACAAGAGCAACAATTACAAATTGAGATCTAATCATGATGCAAGAATTTAAAGAAAGCAAGATTAAAGAAATTCACCTTTTATTTATATCAACAATTTAGTTACATTCGCTCAAGAACTATAAGAGGAAGAACTTGATCGTCGACTTGGCTTCGCTCGTCTCCATGGATCGCGGATCGGCTTGATCACTTGCCCGATTGAAGATCGGCTCGGCTCCTAAAAGGTTGAAGGCTTCTCGCTTGATTTGGTACTCAAGATCTTGGATTTGGAGTGGAATTAGGGTTAGGGTTTCGCACAAGCCTTGTCACGAGACTTGTGGAAGAAAATGGTGTAGAATGAACCAATGGTTATTGATTAGCCTTTAACCCTAGGTCTAGGTTCCTATTTATAAATAACTAACCCTAGATCTAGGATTTCAAATTCTAAGTTTCCCTCCTAAAGTTTGTTGAGGAAATTCAAATTTCCCTCCAAAAGTTAGTTAGGGGAGAAGCTTCTAGATGTGATTAGTTAGGAGGAGCTTCTAGAAGAGGATTAATTAGAGGCTTAATTAGGATTAGCCTTCCTTAATTTTCTTTGCTGATCTGGCAGTAGCTTCTGGAGAATTATGGAATTTGACGTATCACAATTGACTGTGGGTCCAGCTGTGAGAATTGTGGACTGAAAATGAGATGATGACGTGGCAGAAGCGCGGCGGATCCGCGGCTCAAGCCAGCTTCCGCCGCGCTTCCGCGGCTGAATTGGACCCTTGGGGCTTGGGCTTTCTGTTTTGGTCTTGGGCTCACTTTTGGGCTTTTCTTTTATATGCTGAATTTAATAACTCCTTCTGAAATACTACCAGATCTGATTTCATTGAGTTGGCGTAATTTTGATCAGCTCTTTGGTTTTTCTTCCGTATTTTCCTGCACAGACTCAAGACAAGTGTTGCGCAAATACAGAAATGATGTGATGCCATGAAATGCGGTTAATTTCCCTTAAAGTGTCGGTTTAAAAGTCTAACACATGCAATCTCATATTTTGTGACAGATTTGCTAATATTTAGAATATGAATGCCGAACACTTCTAAATGTATGCAAATGTTAAGGAAATTGCCGGCTAAAATATTCAATATTTTCGACTGATCAAATACCCCCAAACTTAATTTCGATCGTCTCGAGCGAATGTTTTATTAAAAAGAGAAGGAGAAAATAAAGAAAGAGAAAAACTAACTAGCACACTTTCGAAGGCAACACGATTGCACTGAGCACGTGCAACAAGCCTTTAAACCTCTAGGTGTCCCTAGTAGGAGGAGTGTTGTCTCCTGAGGGTTTTCAGCGGATTGCACCCACAAAATCCAATAATAAAAATAAGATCATGAATATTACATTTAAAGAAAAGAATTGTAAAAGAGAGACTTTGAAAATTAGGGTTTCCAACTAAGCTAGCTTTTCGGTTGTCATGAGCCCTATCTTAATGGTCATGAAAAGATGTTAGAAATCACGTCCTCCCTCAATAAAACATCGTCTTATTCTTCATTCCTATCTGCCTTCCAAACATCGATCATATCACCCTGCGTGTGTGTAAAGGACATCCCTACACCCGGAGAATTCAATTCAAGCTATCATACTCTTGCCCATCAGCCTCAGTACTTTTTGACAAACGAGATTGCTCACACACTTTCATGCGACCGTTAATACTTCTTGAGGTACTAACCGACCGATTACTAATGTGCTTGCGTGCTTGGTGTATTTTCCTAGTCTTGCACCACCTCAGGCATAGCAGTGACTCCCAGACCAGTTAGCCTTAGGGCACTAGGTGAAGAAGCACCCTTTTGCTATATATTTTTTTATTGCCCTTGGTGATAACAAAACCAGTGTCTATTTTTCTCACCACTTTCAAAATATTTTTTTCATACTTTTGGCTTTAAGACAAGAGCATTTCAAGGTATCCTCTACTATCCCAGGCTTTAAGATGTGTGTAAGTGCGAATAGCAGGGTAGCAACGTTCAAAATGTTTGGCTTCCAGAATAGAAACTATTTTTCAGACTTATTTTTATCCTCAGATTAGTGACGTCTTTCATCTTACTAACCCTTGGGACAACGGCTCATAACTACTTATTACTAGTTCGTATAAGAAAACTTCTAATTTTCTTAGTTTTCTTAAATTTTTTCCAATCTCATGGATGTAATTGTTCACTATCTAAACTTTTATTATCTTATTTATGTACAAAAAATATTTTTATAGTTTTGAAAAAAATTTTAAATTTTTATAGGTTTTCAAAATGTTTTGTGCTTATGCAGATGATATGCAAATGATGCGAAAATAAGCACAAACCTCCCCCAAACTTGTTTTCAACAGTGTCCTCACTGTTGCCATCTGCTAAATCTCGAAAAACCTGTAAGCTTGGGAGGAATTTATTAGTGGGGGCAAAATATTTAAGTGAAGACCCTCCCCCAAACTTATTTTTGGCTCAAAATTTTGTAAAAATTTTCTTTTTAGGAGCCTGAAAAAATTATACCCCCCCCCCAAACTTGAGTTATGCAATGTTAATCTTTGAAAATCACAAGTGGGGGTCAAAAATCATTGGTCGATGCCAAGCTTTGCAAAGACCGAATGTCAACACCAACCATTCAAAAATTTTATCAATGCAGTGCTCGGGTTGGTGGAAGAAGAAGTGGGGAAAAGGTAAGTGGTGGAAGAGAGTGTGTGTGCGTCTCATATTGGAGAGACGATGCAGTGTATGTGATGGATTACTCGCATTCTTCTTACAAGTCAGAAAAAGGGGTGGAGGTTCAATTTCAGTGATTGGAAGATAATTCATCTCAACACCCGTGTCATTCAAAAATGCGAGTTCATCAGCGAAGATTTCCTCAAAAGTTCCATCAATACCCCGATGAATAATGTCATCACAAAGTGCGGGGTGATCTTCAGACTCTAAGAACATTTCATAATCCGTGTTAATTGTTGACCCGGACAACTCGGTGGAAGAGTCCGTATGTATATGATACATAATTGGGTCAAACAATAACGTATAAAAAGAGTCAAGATCGATATAAAGAGGATCATCAAATTCGCTGCTGTCGACATCCATTAAGTCGACAGAACAGACCTGAGCAGTAGGTTCGGAAGGTACACTTCCCAACTTGTAAATGTTTAGTTCTATTGACCTATTCCCGAAAGATAGGGTCATAGAACCATTACTACAGTTGATTATTGCGTTGGAAGTGGCCAAAAAGGGGCGACCTAAAATCACCGGAATTTGATTCCGTGGGTTCGCTACAGGCTGTGTATCAAGTACAATAAAATCCACAGGGAATACAAATTCCCCGATTTTTATTAACACATCCTCCAATTCACCCCTAGGTTTGGTGATTGATCGGTCAGCCATCTGAAGAGTTAAGTTCGAAGGCTTTAACATTCCGATACCTAGTTGCTCGTAAACCGAATAAGGAAGCAAGTTAACACTAGCGCCAAGGTCAAGTAACGCACGGTTGATGTGTTTCTCCCCAATAAAAATGGAAATAGTAGGACAGCCAGGGTCCTTACGTTTCCGTGGTAATTGTTGGGGAAAAGCCGTGTCTACAGTACTCGACATGAAGATTTTTTTAGGCACTTGAGTCTTCCTCTTCCTAGTGCACAAGTTCTTAAGAGTTTTTGCATAGGACGGAACTTGTTGAATAGCATCTAGGAGAGGGATGTTGATGTTAACTTCCTTAAAAATGTTCATAATCTTCTCCATATGTGGACTCGGTGTGTTAGCCCTTAACCGATTAGGATAAGGTGCTTTAGCAATAAGCGCTGGGTCCATCATAGGAGAAGGAAGTGTTTGTGGAATCAATCCCATAATAGAAGTGGGGATCGTCCGTGGAGGGGTAAAAGAGGTGGGCTGTAGTGGCGAGCCTTTTGGGAAATGGAGAATAGGCTCGGAAGAAGATGGTGGGGTAGAAGAACTGGGGTAAGAAGTGTGTGGAAAGGTCTCAGCCGGGGTGTTATTGAATGATTTATCAGTATTATCAAACTCTTCCCCAACATGAGTGTCAAGCACTCTTCCAGATCTCAACGTGATTGCATCCACATCATGTGAATAGCCAGAATTAGGTAAAGGTTGAGATGGAAGTTTCCCTTTCTCTCGTGCACTCATTTCGGCTTTTAGTTGTGCAATTTGTTCTTCCATCGATTTGATGTTCTCATTTTGAGAGATAATGATTTTCATTACATTCTCGACGGAAGATTGCAAACTTGCCGTCCCTTGGATGGATTGTTTCATGAAGGTATCCAAGGTTTGTGCTAGTGCAGAGGTATTATCTGTACCGGTCAATTGCAAAAAGTTTTCATGTGGTGAAAAAGTGTTGGCCGGATTTTGGAAATTTTGTGCTTGGAAGGGGTGCTGACTCAATTGAAGTGGTGGGTGCTGTTGTGGTGAAGGGACCTTTTGGAAATTGTTTTGAATTAGAACCGTGTTTTGAAATTGTGATTGGTTCCAAGCAAAGTTAGGATTATTCCTCCAACCCTGATCATATGTGGAGGAAGATGGATCGTTTCTAGGTCTTTGAAATGAGGAATTGGTATGCTCATGACCTTGAAACGGACATTCTTCCGTCAAGTGAGACGGATCAGAACAGCATCCACATACAGTTTTGGAGAGTGATATTTGACTTAGGGCGGCAGCTAAAAATTTATTTTCCATATTCTCGAGTTTCTTATTGATAGCTGCAATGTCAGCTCTAACTTCTATGGAAATATCATTGCCATCCCTAGACGATTGACTCACACCCTCCCACTGTAAAGATTTTTCAGCGAAATCTTCTAGAAATTTCCAGGCTTCCCCATCATTTTTGGTCATAAAATTGCCTTGACACATGGATTCAAGGGACTGTCTTGTGTAAGGAGTAATGCCCTCATAAATGATTCGGCACAATTCCCATCTCGGGATGCCGTGATGTGGACATTGGATTAACAGATCCTTGAAGCGGTCAAGACATTTTGAAAATGTTTCATTTGGAAGCTGGGTGAATTGATAGATTTCGCTACGGACTCGAGCTGTCTTTTGATGTGGGTAGAATTTCTTAAGGAATGCTTTAACGAATTCGTCCCAATTTGAAATGGAATGTGCGGTAGTGTTATATAGCCACTTCTCGGCTAAATCGCACAAAGTGAATGGGAGAAGACGAAGACGTAAAGCATCCACAGAAAGCTGTGAAGTACCCATCATTGCGCATACATTTTCAAATTTCGTGATAAACACGTATGCGTCCTCAGACTCGAGACCGTGGAATTTTGGTAGAAGGTTGATGTATTGGGGTTTTATTTGAAAATTTTCCCCGTTGGCTGGTGGTGTGGAAAGACAAGTGGAAAGTGGGCTTCGTGTTGGATAGCATCTCTCTTGGAGAGAGATGCGAGGTGGAATCTGCGCACCAACGGACGGCGGCAGAGTAGTGGAAAAGAAGTTCGATGGAGGTGGATCCATCAAAGTGGGTGTGTGGTGGGTAAAAGAAAAGGTAAATGTAGAAATACCGACTTTAGGGTCGATGAGGGAAACGCGGACTAACGGGCACTAGAAACCCGTGTCCAGCCTATCTTGCACTAAAAAAGGTTAGTACAAGTGGCAGCGTGAATTTATAATTAGGGAAAATGATATGAATGCGGTGTTTGTTTTAAAAATTGATACGGATTTTTTAAAAATATGATGCAACACAACAAATGCAACAAGCAAAACCCTAAAATCTAGGGATCACCTAGGTCAAAGCTCTAGACCGCTCCTAACTGCCAAAAGACAAGTCGCGGGATAGAATCCTCCACTGCCTCTTTGTCCCCCTGTGGCCGGATAAGTGCTAGGTAAGTGGGAAGGTACTCCACTACGTAAGTAGTGGGCCTAATTAAAAACCACTAGCCTTAGACACACTCGCCTTAGGCACCACAAGAAAACGCGGATAAGCAATGAATTACCCACGGCCTTCTCTTGTCCTAATTGAGCGCGACGGTCCTTAGAGTCATCTCTAGATATTTTTTTAATTAATGAGGGTAAATGCGGATGCAAGTTTTGCGATTTTCGGGGCCTAGGAAGGGTAATGAAATCCCCACCTAATTTGGATTTGGTCGTGCCCCTTAAATTTCCGTATTAATATGCAACAACCACAAGAATCAAAAACACGCACAAATTTATTTTGCTTTTGCGGCGCTGCGATTTATTTGCAAAGAATCCTGCACAAAATATTAGTTGGAGCAGATAAAGGAGAAGATAAGAAAGCAGAGGAGTATACCTGAAAGTTTGGTGCAGAGAGGACTCAAACCAACCGCGGATCCGCCGCAGGTATGCGTCTTTTGCCGCGGAAACGCGCCTAAATATACTGTTCACTCTACCAAATTTCAACAGTAGCTTGCTGTTGATTTCTACAGCTCTCTGGAAATTTCAGAAAAAAATTTCTCCAGCTCCAGTGATTCCAGATTTTCTCGCAACAAATCACAACACACGTATTAGGGTTTGTACGAGTTTAGATCTAAAAATTATGATGAAATAAATTGTTCAACTCAAATTTCAAAATACGAACTATTAGCGCACTATCCCCGTGATGTTTGAGTGAAACTCCGCTCGTTAAGGAGTCGAGACGATTGTAGAATGATGATGTAACAAATCTTAATACTATTTTTAAGTCCTACGAGTTTGTAAACCCTAGCAAGTTCAAGAATCGATGACCTAGTTTCGTAGCGATGCTTTCTTGATTGCGATCGCTCGAAATTAGGGATCTACGATCGTTTCTTGAATTTACTAGAGGCTAGAATGTGAATGATATCGACGAAAGAACAAGGGATAAGATGAAACCCTAGTTTCACAAGAAATCCCTAATTCTCGATCGATCATCATCGATCTAGTATCAATTCATCGAAGGATAAGAATACGTAATTGTAAGATTACATCACATCTATAGATCCGATCGATTCCTACGAGCCTCATTTCGATTCTTGAGATTTGGTTTGGAATTAGGGTTAGGGTTTCGCACAAGCCTTGTCACGAGACTTGTGGAAGAAAATGGTGTAGAATGAACCAATGGTTATTGATTAGCCTTTAACCCTAGGTCTAGGTTCCTATTTATAGATAACTAACCCTAGATCTAGGATTTCAAATTCTAAGTTTCCCTCCTAAAGTTTGTTGAGGAAATTCAAATTTCCCTCCAAAAGTTAGTTAGGGGAGAAGCTTCTAGATGTGATTAGTTAGGAGGAGCTTCTAGAAGAGGATTAATTAGAGGCTTAATTAGGATTAGCCTTCCTTAATTTTCTTTGCTGATCTGGCAGTAGCTTCTGGAGAATTATGGAATTTGACGTATCACAATTGACTGTGGGTCCAGCTGTGAGAATTGTGGACTGAAAATGAGATGATGACGTGGCAGAAGCGCGGCGGATCCGCGGCTCAAGCCAGCTTCCGCCGCGCTTCCGCGGCTGAATTGGACCCTTGGGGCTTGGGCTTTCTGTTTTGGTCTTGGGCTCACTTTTGGGCTTTTCTTTTATATGCTGAATTTAATAACTCCTTCTGAAATACTACCAGATCTGATTTCATTGAGTTGGCGTAATTTTGATCAGCTCTTTGGTTTTTCTTCCGTATTTTCCTGCACAGACTCAAGAAAAGTGTTGCGCAAATACAGAAATGATGCGATGCCATGAAATGCGGTTAATTTCCCTTAAAGTGTCGGTTTAAAAATCTAACACATGCAATCTCATATTTTGTGATAGATTTGCTAATATGTAGAATATGAATACCGAACACTTCTAAATGTATGCAAATGTTAAGAAAATTGCCGGCTAAAATATTCAATATTTTCGACTGATCAGGATTCATGTGTCGTTTTGGTCATGAGTCGGATTTTAATGCGATACGATGCGTTGTGATATGTAGGTACCCCCATGTGGACTTCGAGACGACAAGCAAGCGCGTGGCGACGTCGGCACCGGCGAGCGAGGACCAGGTGAGTAGCTTTAGATCTACGGGGAGAAGTCGGGTGGATGGCGTATAGCATCTCCGCAGTCCGTAGTGTAGCTCATATATATATGTTTATATAGGTGTTTTATGATACGAGAATGTTTATTCATGTTATGATTATGTGTTCATGGATTAGCTTTGGGTTAGTTGCGAAACCCTAGAGTAGTTGTTATACCCACATACGCACACACAGACTTCTTCTTGTGCGCAGATTGGGATGTGTATACATGTATATATGCGTGGGTATGGGACTATGCATATGTATATTCATATACGCATGCATCGATAATGATGATAGTACTTGGGATTTATGATGAGTCGATGAGATTTGATTTGAGGCCGTGAGATCGGTGATATAGCAGGGTTCGTATTTGAGATACGACATGACGTTGTAGCGGGTCCTTGACGTAGTATTTCACACACGTGCATGCATACTTAGGCGGTATCAGTATTGTACTAGACGTAGATCAGTACCCCGATCATGATATTTGATAAAGAGGATACCAGGTGAATAGTATGATGAATGTGATATTAACCCGTACCCAGATTTCGGGATGCCGTACGACGGATTTACGTACGAGCTATATTTTGATGATTGATCCGCACTCTTGACTTGGGATGCCTGCTTATAGATATGGTATCGGATATGATATTATTGAGGTGGGATCACCGACTAATATATATACAGGTATGTATATGTATCGACTCAGATGTTAGGCGGTTTCCTTACCTGTAGTCCAGCTTGTTAGCTTAGCCCTTTAGTTTAGTTTAGTTGTTAGATTAGATTCGATTCTTACCTATTTCAAAAACTAACGAATCGTGGGTATTTTAAAAGACAGCCCAAGGGATCCTACGGATATTTCAAAAGACGTATCTTTTCATAAAAACATCGTAGCCCCTATTTTCAAAACCCCATGATTCGTGTTATTTCAAAAGGCACCATTTGTAGGACTTATATTAGATTAATGCAGATTAGTTATAGTTGTGTCTAGTATTCAGCTCCCGCTCATTATTGTGGTTCGCTTCGCATCGCGTGCTTATATTATGTTTCATACTCCATTATTGATATCATGCTGTTAGGACACCAGCACCATTACCGATGATGCGTATGTACCACGTACACTTACTTGCCGGCTCACACACATCTTCATCGGTAATTGCCATGTCACGAACACTTTAGAAAATACTATTTCATTTGACATAGGTTGTTAGCTAATAGTTTAGACATGATATTAGTGTACTTGTCTTATATGCTAATTAGACATTATAGTTATTGCCTACTACTTCATGCATGTTATTATTCACTGTTGTGTCGCATTCATGGATTCTCATGCCTATATTCACTGTTTACATGCTATTGATGACTTGGATTCGGATTTCATGAGATTTCTTGGATTTGGAGGAAAACCGCAAAAACATAAATAAACCTTTTCTCTCTTTTAAAATAAAAAGTGCGGTTTTCCCATGATGTATGAGTCGTCCACCATGAGTTTGCTGATGGATTTCGAGATCCGATTCGAGGAGTGGAGGAACCGTTTCGGGTACATGGTGGGCCCGGTACGGTACCCCGGAGCAAGAGGATCGTGCTGTTGACGTTGAGCCTGGCAGGGGAGCACTACCGACCGGTGATATTACCCGACGCGTCGGATATCCGGAGGATACCGTCGTGGTCTTGAGTTAGATGGTAGGGGCCGGTCTGGATTGACGGCGCCCTAGATATTGTGATTGAGATATTGAGATTTTGAGATATTGAGGTACAGAGATTGTGATACAGAGATATCGAGATATTTGGACACTTGTTTTGTGTCGATGCTGGGCACTGTTTTATGCTGATTTCATTTATGGTACCTCACTTTTAAAATACAGAAATCTCACTGATTTATGAAAGCAGTTTTCGTCAGTACATGCATTCTGTTCCATGCATTCATACATCATCCATATGATACATTACTACCTGAGGCACTGGCACGGGCACATGGAATTACACTTGGATTAGATATTTACCCTAGTCATTGTTATAGACTGCTGGTTTTATTTGAGGATTATATATATTGATCGTATGACCTAGGATTGCGTTATACATGCGATTTCTATTCGTTGATATTTTTCTATTCACGAGTTGGCAACTCACCCCCGTTGTGCCCCAGTTTCTTGCAGGTTTCGCCGTACAGGTTTCTTTACTGCTTTGCGGGTACAGTTTCGTTCGGGTGAATTGCTAGTAGGTGGGTTTATTTGTATCGTACCCATCATTATACATTGTATATTATTATTCAGTTGTATCTAGAAGTTCGATCAACCAAACATGTATTTACTTTGAGATAGAGACCAGTGATGTTATTCCTTCGACCTTAGAGTCGCGCGTTATTTTTCTGTGGTTTTCTTGTGGTTTGAGTTTCCTTTTGAGTTTTGATCCTCGCCGTTGACGTTGTATATTATATTGCTTGTGTGGTTGTGACCGTCGATTGACGAAGAGCTAGCTCCCGCTTGGGGATGCCTTTTCATTGATTTCGTATACTATTCATGTTGTATCCCGTTTGGGGGCCAGTTTTTTCAAAGGAGACTCTGCCGAAATTTTCAGGAAATTTTTGATGTTTTTAGAAACCCGCATAATTCGGCTTATGCTATTGAAACTACTTGTTTTAAATTGGTTTTCCTTCACTCTACTACTTTTCTTGGTTTGGATTTCTGGGGTTTCGGTTTACTTAGATTACGTACGCCTCGAGACGTTCGTAGTTTAAGTGCCGGTCTTGTTTCCGTACTTTCGGGACGTGACAAAGTTGGTATCAGAGCGTTAGGTTTTACCTTCGGAGCGTAGGATGACCCTTGGTTGATGGAATAGGTGACTAAAGTAGAGTGACGTACCGTAGGTATGTTCCGCGGCATATTTACGATACGCTACTCCACTTAAGAAGCCTTAGGATGTACATTTCTTTGCTCAGTATTATATTCATTCCGATCTAGCCTTATCAGTACCAGTTATGGTTTTGCTGCCACGATTACGGGCAGGGAGAGCTACAGCTAGAGTTGCGGTCAGCACGAGCTCGTCACGAACGAGGACTGACCAGGGCGAAATTCCGGCGACACACGATTGCGGAGATGTGTCTTTTTTACTGTGTTTCCACGCCACGAGCGTTTGGCGAATCGCCTTTATGAGGTTACTCGGATGTGCTGATCGACACTAGAGGATTGAGCCAATGATAGAGGCCAGCCAGATTTTGATGACCGTTGGTGTATTGCTTACTCATGATGATTGAGTCACTGTTCAGCGTGCAGACAAGTGAGCCAGTTGTTGCTGCGAGCGACAAGATATCGCCCCATATGTTGGAGCTATTGCAGTACAGGTTGTACTAAGAGATGATAGAAGGTCACTAGTCACCCGAGGATGAATGACTAGGACATGTGGTTCGTTCGCCTACCCGATGAGAGGTCATCAGATAGATTGATTCCAGCTAGAGACGACTTCACGCGGAGACGTTGAGAGTCGACAGAGACGATCGAATGTCAAAAACCTATTATTCCAAGTTTAAAGTAGTCGGAAAGACATGCAGGCAATTCTATGGACCCTCTAGAAGAATGAAACCCTAACTCGACTTAATGACCGTGTGAAAGCCTTTGAACCTTAGGGTTTGCGGCAGTTCTACGGCGCCATTAGTGAGGCTTGGGTTTGCCCTTCTACGGCTGGACCACCGATGCTGTGGTATGTACTCGATACTATTAAACTGTACCCAAGATGTTGAGCCCTTGGGGGATTATGAGGTTTTGGCAATCGATTGGATGGTTCGACTTAATTCGGATGCTAGGTGGTGAGATCATTTCTTGGGAGACTCCCGATACGAGGATAGCCGTTGGAGCTCAGTCCATGCAGCCGCGACGAGACGAGTCCAAAGCAGACGATGTAACACCCGAGCCCAATGCTACTATTTTCAGTTACTTTTTGAGCATAATGTGGTACTCATTTCATTTAACTTGCTTGTTTGTTGCTTACTGTAAAATTTTCCCGGCAAAGTCATTTCTACATATAACAAATTTTGGCATCTAAAATAAAATTGAAAATATTCATCTTGGCCTACTTGACACCCCTAGCCTCGTGGTAGCGTCCGTGCATTGTGTTCTCGTCCCGTTCAGTGACACGGGCGAGTTTAGATGGCTACGTGCACGTACGTGTGTCCGTTTTGGGGGTATGCTTTTTAATCATAAAATACTTAATTTTAAAATTTGGAACCCGCTTAAAATCCTATTATTTCAATTTCAAATTTTTGGACTCGACCCGGGCGCGATTTGGAAATGTTTTATTTGGCGCCAAAATTCCAAATTTTAATATTATTAAAACCATCGCATATATTTTTTCTAACCAACCTGATATCTTACTGTTCATTACCTATCTTTAAAATCTTTAAGTTAACCATATAATATTTTTACAATCTTTTTTATCCTTCTCAATTTATTCTCTCAGCCAATCGCAACCTCCCCTTTAACCCCGTGGGTCCTACTTTCTCTCTCTCCCTATTCTCTCTCTTTCCACTTTTCTCTCTCTCTCCCTCATATATTCTCTGGTACTTCTCTTTATCATTCTTTCTCTTCTTGCTTCATGTCTCGTTTCTCATTTTTTTAACTGTTCTTTTGTTGCCGGAATTCCGTCGTACCGGTGACGCTTCTCGATGTTCCAGCGAGGTACCCCGACCCGTGTGGTTCCTTTGTTCGTCGTTTGGGTTCATTCCGTGAACCGTGCGCCCGTCGCGAGTTTTTCCCGCCGACGGTTAACGTTCCGTTTTCCCGATTCGCGACCCATCGAGGCAAGTTAATCTTGCTACATGCTATATAATTCATTTTATACCTATTTAAATAAATACCATACCTATAGTTTAAATCTAGTGCCCCATGTTTAATTTTATAACGTTTCGATGTTCCGTTTGCATCCGTTTAAATCATATTAAATCTAGATCATGAAAACTTATCTTGTGACATACTAGATTACATTATACTGCATCCATATCAATTAAAATATACATCATCATAATATTTCTTATTATTATCTTTAATTAGTTTATAATCTGCATTTTATGATATTATATATTTAAAATATTATAGTTTACACATGAAACGTCGTTGAAAAATCGGATATGACAAATCTGAAATTTACTGTACACCTTACCTTATAAAATTTATTATAAATCATAGAAAAATCATTAGTATAAGTTCTTTAGTTCGTTACGAAGCTAACTCATAATACTATAACTCTATGAAATATTTACTTGCAAAATAAATTGTTTAAATAACGTAAAATGCAAATGAAAATGTCTCCAAACTGCTGTCCAGGGAAATTCCAGCAGCAAACTTTCAACTTCGAATGTTCATAACTTTTTGTAGGGACAACCTGAGATGCTTATACTTATAAAACTGAAAACCTTATTGAATTATCTTTGTTTTGGTATAAGACACGTCCCTTTTGGAGAACGTTTGTTATTTTTCAGCTATTTTACAAATCAGGGTGACGCTGAATTTCTGAACGGAACTTTCTTGTGCATGTTTAATCAATACCACTTTTATAGTTATTAATCGCTTTGAATATGCTATACATATTAATATTTATATCACATATTGCTTAGTTGTACATCCCACATTGCCATTTTATAGTTTTATAACTTTTCGGATACCCGTTTGCATCCATCGCATTTAAGATAAATATAATTGCATTCATAGATCACATTACTACATAATAATGTGATATTAACACTCCATGTTTAATAAATTGCATCCTAATTAATATTGGAACTATAAATGTAACCCTAGTCGATAACTGTGCATCCATATCCTTGAAATTATATCTATTTGCATATCATATTACATGTTCCAGTTTATTGTTCTGATAGTACTCATGCTTGTTTATTTATACACATGCTTATGTTAGTTTGATTATGAGCACCCACATGACATCTTGTGCTTCCTGACATGACCTGTTACACTTCCTACTATACCTGACATGGTACCGTGTACTGTTGACTTGACCTGATGTACCATGACTCGACCCGTTACATGATCTTGTGTCTGATGCCAACAAACCTGACATGTAGTCCTCATGGACCGTTCCTGTTGTCTATCCAGACAAACCTGCTTTTACCTGATCCTGTGTTGGCATTAGTTCTTGATTACAGTATACCTGAATTGAACACATAACCTTGGGGGTATGGGGAAATCAAAAGTGTAAACTAAAGTGTAACTTAAAAGGGTATTACTTGATCCGTGGTCCCGGGGGGTAACGGGACAGAGCCATTCGTGACTCTTACATTTTCCTGATCCGTGGTCCCGGGGTGTAATGGGACAGAGCCATTCGTGACTCTTTACATTTTCCTAATCCGTGGTCCCGGGGGGTAACGGGACAAAACCACTATTGGTTCACATATTCCTGATCTGTGGTCCCGGGGGGTAACGGGACATATCCTTTGAGTTACATGGAGGATTACTCAAATTGATTTCAAAGACTTTAGAATAGAAAACCTGATAGAACAGTTTAGTTACCCACTGCACAC
This sequence comes from Agapanthus africanus, assembly GCA_030015575.1. NCBI lineage: Eukaryota > Viridiplantae > Streptophyta > Magnoliopsida > Asparagales > Amaryllidaceae > Agapanthus > Agapanthus africanus. Next base: position 126,075,597 of record JASDDO010000016.1, on the reverse strand, counting down.
TACCCTACACTGCTTGTTTCACATTATTGCTACTCTCGTTTTATTCATGTTTATTTTGCATTGCCTGTTACACTGTTCATATTATATTACTTGATGACATGACGCGCTGACGTCTGGGTTTTGCATGGCCCAGATTCCGTACCGCTGTTGCAGTCCGAGCAGGAGTACTTCAGCCAGCAGGCTGAGCTGTGAGTTCAGTAGTAGTTAGTTTTATTTCCTGCATTTATTTCCTGATGTGAGCCCGCATTATGGGACACACTTTTCAGTTATTTGTATTGGATCATTTGCTTCCGCATTTATTTATTATTGACTCCTGTTATTCTGGATTATGGACATGTTTTAGATAGTTTTATCTTGTTCTTGATATCTCTACAGCCGTAATGTGACTGTGGATGGATACTTCCTACCCACAGGTAGCATGGTTGGCTATGTCACGTGCCCAATCTAGCGTACTCTGGGAAGCGGGGCGTGACATGGTTCTTTTGGTATCAGAGCCATAGGATAGTCGGGTTGATTCTTTTGTAGTTGGGTATTGTACCCAATACACGAATCAGAATACCCGTGTTTTGGAAACATGTCCTGCCACCTTGACCGTTTTACCATTCTTGAATCACATTCTTCCTGATTATATCTTTTACGATGTGCAAACTTCCTTTGCATATCGATTTAAAAACCTGATTCCTTGTTATCTCTAGGACTTAGGCGACTTGGATGGAGTTATGTAATTGTGGCTATGATACCGCGGCATAGTTACAATGCGGTACTCTATTTAAGTATCTTGGAGTTCTAGCCTTGATCTATATTCAAAATCTATCATCATGCTAATGTTGGGTATTTTGAGTTCAGGATTATGGCCGGTAAGAAATTGAAGACATACCAGAGGCGTGTGGACGAAGCCGCCATGCTTGGAGTGATAAGAGGAATGCTGGAGAATCAAAGAAACAGACCGAGCTGATCCAGCAGCAAGCGGACTCGTTTCGGGAAGGTTTGCAGATCGTTCAGCAGTCTGTGAACAATGTTGGAGCTAGACCAGTTGACCGAGTAGGGACCGTAGCAGATTTCAGGCGGTTGGGTCCGTCTACATTTACTGGTTTAAAGGAGCCGTTGCCAGTGGAGCAGTGGCTAGTTGACACAGAGAACTTGCTTTTTGCGGCACAGATTCCAGATGACAAAAAGGTTGTTGTGGTACGCATTCAGCTAGTGGACTACGCCCGAGAATGGTGGCTTGTTGAGGAGACCCGCTTGCCTAAGCCGATCAAGTGGGCGGATTTTTCTAAGAATTTCCTGGAGAAGTTCTTCCCGCGGACTGCACGGGAGGAAATGGAAGAGAAGTTCATCGGACTAAAGCAAAAGGGAGCACCCGTAGATGTGCATGTAGCAGAATGGACGAGACTCGGTAGTTTCGCTGGACCTTTAGTTGCCAACGATGCAGACAGGGCACGGAGGTTCATGCGCAGACTGGACGTGGACATCCAGAGGCAGATTGTCTCCGTGGGTTTGATCACTTTCTCACAAGTACTTGCGGCAGCCGAGAGCAGCAGAGTTTATCAAGGATGAAGGGGAGTTTTTCTGTCGGGCCAGTCGAGTTTAGTACTAGGCCGACAAATAATATTCTTGCGGCAATGGAAGTTGATAATAGTGAAGAGCCGGCTGTTGTTCGCTATTTTATGGACGTGTTTGAAGATATCGGGTTTACCGCCGAGGAGAGACGTGGAGTTCGCAATTGATCTTATTCCTGGTGCAGCGTCAATATCTAAAGCGTATTATCCAATGGCGCCAGTAGAGTTGGAAGAAGTAAAGAAACAGGTTGCCGAATTGCTTGAAAAGGGGTGGATTCGAAGAAGTAACTCCCCTTGGGGAGCTCCAGTTCTTCTAGTAAAGAAGAAGGATGGCACAAGAAGGATGTGCATCGACTATCGAGAGTTAAAACGGGTGACTATTAAGAACAAGTACCCGATCCCTCGCATTGGAGAACTTTTTGAGCAGCTTAGTGGCGCGAGGGTATTCTCGAAGCTGGATTTGCGATCCGGATATCATCAGGTCCGAGTGAAAACAGAAGATATTTGCAAGACGGCATTCCGAACTTGGTATGGACATTACGAATACTTAGTGATGCCCTTCGGAGTAACGAATGCGCCGGCAGTATTCATGGACTTGATGAACCGAATCTTTTCACCGTTCTTGGATCAGTTCATTGTGGTATTCATTGACGATATTCTGGTTTACTCGAAGAGTTTTGAAGAGCATGCTGAGCATTTGAAGATCGTACTGCAGACTTTGAGACAGGAAAAATTGTATACGAAGATGAGTAAGTGCGAGTTTTGGCTGGAGGAGTAAGGTTTTTGGGGCATGTTGTGTCTGGCGATGGCATTGCCGTCGATCCAGAAAGAATTGCAGCAGTTCGAGATTGGCCTATTCCAAAGAATGTTGCTGAGATAAGAAGTTTCCTTGGATTAGCCGGATACTACAGGAGATTTGTGGAGAACTTTGCTCGTCTGGCAGAGCCGTTGACCAAGCTTACGCGCAAGGAGGTACCTTTTGTATGGGCGGATAAGTGTGCGTTAGCTTTTGAGACGTTGAAGCAGAAGTTGATAACCGCCCCTATTCTGACCGTGCCAGACAATTCCGGAGGATTGGTGATTCACAGCGACGCATCTGGGAAAGGATTGGGATGTGTTTTGATGCAGCATGGGAAGGTTGTAGCATACGCATCGAGACAGTTGAAGACCCATGAGAAGAATTATCCAACTCATGACTTGGAGCTTGCGGCTGTGATTTTCGCTTTGAAGATTTGGAGACACTACCTTTTGGGCGAAAGAGTCGAAGTTTTTACAGATCATAAGAGCTTGAAGTATGTGTTCACACAGAATGAGCTTAACATGAGGCAGCGTAGATGGTTGGAGCTGATGGTTGACTACGATCTTGATCTTAAGTACCATCCGGGGAAGGTTAATATTGTGCCGGATGCGCTTAGTCGGTTACCAGTAATTCAGGTGTTAACTACGCAGAAGGAGATCTTCGTAGATTTTCGAAGATTTGACTTGGAGGTTGTGCTACCGCGTTCTACGGGACAGTTGATGCAGCTGCAAGTATAGTCGTCTTTGATTGAGAATATTAAAGCAGCTCAATCACAGGATCCTAGACTGCAAAAGTTTCGAGAGCAGGTTGAAGCCGGGCTACGAACAGATTTATTGATCCACGAAGATGGTTCGTTGAGGTATGGTAGCCGTTTGTGTGTGCCAAAGGGTGATGTTCGTGAAGAGCTTATGAAGGAGGCACACAGTTCAGCTTATTCTGTACATCCAGGAGGCACAAAGATGTACCGAGATTTTCGACAGCATTTCTGGTGGGAGGGCATGAAGCGGGAGATTGCTCGCTTTGTGGCAAAGTGCTTGGTGTGTCAGCAAGTTAAGGCTGAACATCAAAGGGTTGCTGGTTTATTGCAACCACTTCCGATTCCTCAGTGGAAGTGGGAACATATAACCATGGATTTCGTGACGGCTTTACCGCGGAGTCCAAAAGGCAACAATGCAGTATGGGTAATTGTTGACCGATTGACCAAGGAAGCTCACTTTATTCCTTTTCGAGTTGGTCAATCAACAGAGACATTGGCAGAGCGGTACATGCAGGAGATCGTAAGATTGCATGGAGTACCGGTGAGCATCGTGTCCGATCGAGACACTCGGTTCTTATCACACTTCTGGAGGAGTTTAGAGGAAAGTTTGGGGACTCGATTGAAGTTTAGCACAGCTTATCATCCTCAAACTGATGGTCAGTCGGAGAGAACGATCCAAACTCTTGAGGATACGTTGAGAACATGCAGGTTGGACTTCCAGGGGTCTTGGGAGGATCATCTACTTTTGGTGGAGTTGTCTTACAACAACAGTTTTCTGGCAACTATTCAGATGGCTCCATTTGAAGCTTTGTATGGTCGTAAATGCCGTTCACCTGTTTGTTGGGACGATGTCGGTGAACAAAGATTATTGGGACCAGATTTGGTTGTGCAGACAGTTAAGAAGGTTAACCCTGTCAGAAATCATATGAAGGCAGCACAGGACCGACAGAAGAGTTGGGCAGATACGTCAAGAAGACCTCTGGGGTTCACCGTGGGTGATTTGGTATTCTTGAAGATATCACCGACTAGAGGGGTGATTCGTTTTGGAAGTCGAGGAAAGCTTAGTCCTCGATTCGTTGGACCCTTGAGATCGTGGAGCGTGTTGGTGAGGTAGCGTATTGTTTAGCGTTACCGCAGTCCTTGGCAAATGTGCACGATGTGTTTCAGGTATCTCAACTCCGTAAGTATGTTCGAGATGAAACACACGTTTTGGATCATTCGGAGCTAACAGTACGAGAAGACTTGACTTTTGAGGAGCGACCGATTGAAATCGTGGATCGAAGGGAAAAGGTTCTTAAGAACAAGGTTATCCCCCTTGTGCTTATTTCTTGGGTAATCGCTCGCGTGGAGAGTTCACTTGGGAACGAGAAGATGAAATCCGACAGAAGTTTCCTCACCTTATCTTGTAGTTATCTATCTTTGTATTCTTGGAATTTCGAGGACGAAATTCTTTTGTAGTTGGGTATAATGTAACACCCGAGCCCAATGCTACTATTTTCAGTTACTGTTTGAGCATAATGTGGTACTCATTTCATTTAACTTGCTTGTTTGTTGCTTACTGTAAAATTTACCCGGCAAAGTTATTTCTACATATAACAAATTTTGGCATCTAAAATAAAACTGAAAATATTCATCTTGGCCTACTTGACACCCCTAGCCTCGTGGTAGCGTCCGTGCATTGTGTTCTCGTCCCGTTCAGTGAAACGGATGAGTTTAGATGGCTACGTGCACGTACGTGTGTCCGTTTTGGGGTATGCTTTTTAATCATAAAACACTTAATTTTAAAATTTGGAACCCGCTTAAAATCCTATTATTTCAATTTCAAATTTTTGGACTCGACCCGGGCGCGATTTGGAAATGTTTTATTTGGCGCCAAAATCCCAAATTTTAATATTATTAAAACCATCGCATATATTTTTTCTAACCAACCTGATATCTTACTGTTCATTACCTATCTTTTAAATCTTTAAGTTAACCATATAATATTTTTACAATCTTTTTTATCCTTCTCAATTTATTCTCTCAGCCAATCGCAACCTCCCCTTTAACCCCGTGGGCCCTACTTTCTCTCTCTCCCTATTCTCTCTCTTTCCACTTTTCTCTCTCTCTCCCTCATATATTCTCTGGTACTTCTCTTTATCATTCTTTCTCTTCTTGCTTCATGTCTCGTTTCTCATTTTTTTAACTGTTCTTTTGTTGCCGGAATTCCGTCGTACCGGTGACGCTTCTCGATGTTCCAGCGAGGTACCCCGACCCGTGTGGTTCCTTTGTTCGTCGTTTGGGTTCATTCCGTGAACCGTGCGCCCATCGCGAGTTTTCCCCGCCGACGGTTAACGTTCCGTTTTCCCGATTCGCGACCCATCGAGGCAAGTTAATCTTGCTACGTGCTATATAATTCATTTTATACCTATTTAAATAAATACCATACCTATAGTTTAAATCTAGTGCCCCATGTTTAATTTTATAACGTTTCGATGTTCCGTTTGCATCCGTTTAAATCATATTAAATCTAGATCATGAAAACTTATCTTGTGACATACTAGATTACATTATACTGCATCCATATCAATTAAAATATACATCGTCGTAATATTTCTTATTATTATCTTTAATTAGTTTATAATCTGCATTTTATGATGTTATATATTTAAAATATTATAGTTTACACATGAAACGTCGTTGAAAAATCGGATATGACAAATCTGAAATTTACTGTACACCTTACCTTATAAAATTTATTATAAATCATAGAAAAATCATTAGTATATGTTCTTTAGTTCGTTACGAAGCTAACTCATAATACTATAACTCTATGAAATATTTACTTGCAAAATAAATTGTTTAAATAACGTAAAATGCAAATGAAAATGTCTCCAAACTGCTGTCCAGGGAAATTCCAGCAGCAAACTTTCAACTTCGAATGTTCATAACTTTTTGTAGGGACAACCTGAGATGCTTATACTTATAAAACTGAAAACCTTATTGAATTATCTTTGTTTTGGTATAAGACACGTCCCTTTTAGAGAACGTTTGTTATTTTTAAGCTATTTTACAAATCAGGGTGACGCTGAATTTCTGAACGGAACTTTCTTGTGCATGTTTAATCAATAACACTTTTATAGTTATTAATCGCTTTGAATATGCTTTCCATATTAATATTTATATCACATATTGCTTAGTTGTACATCCCACATTGCCATTTTATAGTTTTATAACTTTTCGGATACCCGTTTGCATCCATCGCATTTAAGATAAATATAATTGCATTCATAGATCACATTACTACATAATAATGTGATATTAACACTCCATGTTTAATAAATTGCATCCTAATTAATATTGGAACTATAAATGTAACCCTAGTCGATAACTGTGCATCCATATCCTTGAAATTATATCTATTTGCATATTATATTATATGTTCCAGTTTATTGTTCTGATAGTACTCATGCTTGTTTATTTATACACATGCTTATGTTAGTTTGATTATGAGCACCCACATGACATCTTGTGCTTCCTGACATGACCTGTTACACTTCCTACTATACCTGACATGGTACCGTGTACTGTTGACTTGACCTGATGTACCATGACTCGACCCGTTACCTGATCTTGTGTCTGATGCCAACAAACCTGACATGTAGTCCTCATGGACCGTTCCTGTTGTCTATCCAGACAAACCTGCTTTTACCTGATCCTGTGTTGGCATTAGTTCTTGATTACAGTATACCTGAATTGAACACATAACCTTGGGGGTATGGGGAAATCAAAAGTGTAAACTAAAGTGTAACTTAAAAGGGTATTACTTGATCCGTGGTCCCGGGGGGTAACGGGACAGAGCCATTCGTGACTCTTACATTTTCCTGATCCGTGGTCCCGGGGTGTAACGGGACAGATTCATTCGTGACTCTTACATTTTCCTGATCCGTGGTCCCGGGGGGGTAACGGGACAGAGCCATTCGTGACTCTTACATTTTCCTGATCCGTGGTCCCGGGGGGTAACGGGACAAAACCACTATTGGTTCACATATTCCTGATCCGTGGTCCCGGGGGGTAACGGGACATATCCTTTGAGTTACATGGAGGATTACTCAAATTGATTTCAAAGACTTTAGAATAGAAAACCTGATAGAACAGTTTAGTTACCCACTGCACACTACCCTGCACTGCTTGTTTCACATTATTGCTACTCTCGTTTTATTCATGTTTATTTTGCATTGCCTGTTACACTGTTCATATTATATTACTTGATGACATGACGCGCTGACGTCTGGGTTTTGCATGGCCCAGATTCCGTACCGCTGTTGCAGTCCGAGCAGGAGTACTTCAGCCAGCAGGCTGAGCTGTGAGTTCAGTAGTAGTTAGTTTTATTTCCTGCATTTATTTCCTGATGTGAGCCCGCATTATGGGACACACTTTTCAGTTATTTGTATTGGATCATTTGCTTCCGCATTTATTTATTATTGACTCCTGTTATTCTGGATTATGGACATGTTTTAGATAGTTTTATCTTGTTCTTGATATCTCTACAGCCGTAATGTGACTGTGGATGGATACTTCCTACCCACAGGTAGCATGGTTGGCTATGTCACGTGCCCAATCTAGCGTACTCTGGGAAGCGGGGCGTGACAGACGACATTAGAGAAAAGTGAAGTTAGAGGTTCGTACCAGATCTAGATGAGATGACGTTCCACTCCGCCTACATCAGAGATGCGATGCGCATGCCGAGGCATGGTACTTGGATTTACCTTCCAGAAGGAGTCGCGATGAGTATGCAGTCGTTCCAGAGCAAGATGAAGATATAGGAAAGGACGATGACTTCCGGACAGTTGGCAGAGACGAGACATGGAATAGACCGTGAGCAGGATTCCTTCCAGGACACTGCTGCAATGATACTTGCACCCAGGATCAGATGTGTCACGTACATTCAGAGAGCCAGAGGCTGACGCCAGTGATATGCTGTCTTACGAGTGGTCGCGATGATTGACCGAGAGATGACCAGAGAAGTACCAGAATGGAATCATTCCCGTTATCACATCTGACAGGGCCGATGAGCCGATGGATCGAGAGATTGGTAATTCACAGTGAAGACCTTGACCCAGGAGTGGTCATTGTTACGCACACCAGCAGACCAGAGTTCATGATCATCGATGAGACGTCCCACTAGTGACCGCGACAGTTGGCCCGAGATTCTTAGAGGATGCGCTTGAGCGGTACTATTCTGCCATTATTGATTTCGATGTTTTGGCTGATTTATTCGCCTGATTTGATTTTGATGATTGAGGATTTACGATCTTTGCACAGTGTTGCACTTGATATCGTTTTCGTGCTTGGGTTTCACATATTTGTGATTTTACGGTTTTAGACATTTGAGTTGATTTTGTGCGTATGCACGCACACGATTTGGTTCCTGCACTCTGTATAGTTTATATATGCTTGCAGTGCAGTGATATGCCTTTTGTGCACTTAGATGCACTGGACTTCGATTTCGATTGTGATACTCGATATTTGTTTTGTGCACCTTGTGCACCTGATTTGATTTTGCGCATGTTCGGTGCTTGATATTGGATTTCATGATTTCCTGCATGATGGATGCCCCTGGTTTTGGGTTTTCGCGCATGTTGAGCGCATGTCTTGAGATGCGATTTTGGTGCACACCAGATGCACTAAATCGAGATTTTTTTTGTGCATGTCAGATGCACCTGATTTTGCTGTCAGGCACACACGTTGCCTACGACAGATGCTTTGTGCACACCCAATGCACTTAGATCTTGTTTCTGTGCACTTGTATGGCACGTATATGGATTTTGATTGTCGTGCGCACCAGACGCACGTAGTATTCATACGCGTATTTTGGGATTGATTTCTTATAGAGCAGTACGTTTTTTGTTATGATAATTGTGATGTGTTTTCGTACTAAGCAGGACTAGTCAGAGGACAGTACCTGAATGTATTTTGCATGCATTGATAGCTATTGAAGGGAATTCCAAAAAGCGAGCTATAGTCTCAGTATTTACCTACGTGTCTGATAGGACGCGAAATGTTTAAAACAAGGAAAACCCTTCTAAATCGTTTCCCAAAACGGCGGAACGTACATTTCAAACAAAGGTATATATGTATATAGTTATTTTCTTATGATAGACGTCCGCCACTGTGCAGTGTTATGTGCATTGCACAGCAACTTAAAGGATTTGGCATGCATTTCCTCCTGATGTTTACATGTATAGTTCCGATTTATAGCCTATCGGTCTTGCTTTGGATTTGGCATTTGTGTCTTCACCTTTACTCCGATGATTGCGGGATGCTTGACGGGATTTTGATTTCGAGTTATCTGCTCATTACTCATGCGCATGCATCGCGCTATGATGCGTTTTATGTATTTATGATTTCGGAGCCCCGGCGATTTGATGGTTTTGGCTGAAATATTTTAGTATTTGGGGGGGTTTTAATTTAAATTCGGGGACCGAATTTCTTTAAGGGGGGAGATTGTAACGTTTTGAAAATCGTTTCGGTGAAATTTCGAAAAAATCGGTAAAATAAGGGGATTTTCGGTAAAAAGTCAAAATACAAATATCTTTATTATAAAATTAAATATACATATTCTAGCTATGAAATTGCTATTATTTGGTGTTTATTGAGCCACTGGTGAAATTTCAAATTTTCTGAAAAATTTTCCGAAATTAATTATTTTAATATTATTTTAAGTCGTCACTAATATATTTAATTAGGGAAAATTATAAATTGGAATGACTTGAAACAAATTTTGTGCATCATAAAACATTAAATAAAATTTTATCATGTGGTTTTTGAAATGAAATCGTTTGCCAAAACGGTTTAGAAAATATCGAAGAAAAAAGGCTTTTTTGTGTAAATGGATGTTTAGGGTATTGTATTTACCATTTTTCATCACCCCACACCCATACTCATACTCACACACCCCCAATTATTCCCTCCCTTGGCTGAATTCAGCAGCCCCATCAATTTTCCCCACTTGAATTTCAAAGTTAAGAAGAAAAGAAAAGGAAAAAAAGAAAGAATAAGAAATGAGGTATGGATTTGGGTTGACTTGGACTTTTCTTGACTTGGACAATTATTTTCCCCACCTCACACTCTCTCCTCTCATTCCCTTTGCTGCAGCTGAGCCTCCTCATGCTGCCCTCCCCTTTTTCCTCATCTCATTCCACTCAAAACCCTTCCAAAAATCTCCAAAATTCCATCCAAAATCAAAATCCACCTCCTACCCATTTTTCCTTGGCTATCATAGCATGGATCTAGGGATTTAAATTTCAATTTGGGTGGATAAGTGTGCTTGTGGGAGCTTCAAATTATTTGGGTATAAATTCTAACCTTTTTGCTTAATGTGTTGTTAATTGCTTAGCTTTGCTTAATTAATTGTTTAATTAGGTTTTTAATTAGTTCTAGGTGCATGATTTAAAATTCAAGAGAGGGGTTTGATTTCAAATTGGTATTTTGTGTTGTGAGATTTAGTTTATGTGATATAATTGACATATTAATGTTATGCTAAATCCAATTTAAGTTGCTAGTTTGCATATTTGTTGATTTAAAAGTGATAATTATATAAATGGTAAACTAGGTTTTGAAAATAATTATATTCTTGTGAGATAAAATTCAAATTTAGGTTTCATGTTATTATAAAGATTATATTGAGTGGTTTAATGCTTTTAGTTCATGAAAATCCAAGCTAGATTGTAGTTTGTTCATTTTTGCTATAAAATTGTTAAAATTGGTTAATATTGCAAACTAGGTTTTTGAAATCGAATTAAATTGTGGGTTTAAAATTTACGTAATGGTTTCTATGGCATAATTAAGATATTAAGTTATCATCTTGGTCACTAGAATTGTTAAAACATCATGTTTTGTACAAAAACGGCGAATTGTGCTTGCTAGATTTTCGGAAAAATGACTTTTTAAGTGAAATTGGGGTTTTTGTGAGTTTTAACCTATTTCATATTAAAATTAGTGTTCGTGAATGTGCAAATGAGTGTATTTGGGTTTTTCTCGATGGTCTAGCGTTTGTACACCGACGTCGAGGGTTTTTGGGTTGATTTGTGAAAGCAACCATAGGTTTTGACTTATGTGGGATTCGTGTGTCGTTTTGGTCATGAGTCGGATTTTAATGCGATACGATGCATTGTGATATGTAGGTACCCCCATGTGGACTTTGAAACGACAAGCAAGCGTGTGGCGACGTCGGCACCGGCGAGCGAGGACCAGGTGGGTAGATTTATATCTACGGGGAGAAGTCGGGTGGATGGCGTATAGCACCCCCGCAGTCCGTAGTGTAGCTCATATATATGTTTATATAGGTGTTTTATGATTCGAGAATGTTTATTCATGTTATGATTATGTGTTCATGGATTAGCTTTGGGTTAGTTGCGAAACCCTAGAGTAGTTGTTATACCCACATACGCACACACAGACTCCTTCTTGTGCGCAGATTGGGATGTGTATACATGTATATATGCGTGGGTATGGGACTATGCATATGTATATTCATATACGCATGCATGGATAATGATGATAGTACTTGGGATTTATGATGAGTCGATGAGATTTGATTTGAGGCCGTGAGATCGGTGATATAGCAGGGTTCGTATTTGAGATACGACATGACATTGTAGCGGGTCCTTGACGTAGTGTTTCACACACGTGCATGCATACTTAGGCGGTATCAGTATTGTACTAGACATAGATCAGTACCCCGATCATGATATTTGATAAAGAGGATACCAGGTGAATAGTATGATGAATGTGATATTAACCCGTATCCAGATTTGGGGATGCCGTACGACGGATTTACGTACGAGCTATATTTTGATGATTGATCCGCACTCTTGACTTGGGATGCCTGCTTATAGATATGGTATCGGATATGATATTATTGAGGCGGGATCACCGACTAATATATATACAGGTATGTATATGTATCGACTCAGATGTTAGGCGGTTTCCTTATCTGTAGTCCAGCTTGTTAGCTTAGCCCTTTAATTTAGTTTAGTTGTTAGATTAGATTCGATTATTACCTATTTCAAAAACTAACGAATCGTGGGTTTTTTAAAAGACAGCCCAAGGGATCCTACGGATATTTCAAAAGACGTATCTTTTCATAAAAACACTGTAGCCCCTATTTTCAAAACCCCATGATTCGTGTTATTTCAAAAGGCACTATTTGTAGCACTTATATTAGATTAATGCAGATTAGTTATAGTTGCGTCTAGTATTCAGCTCCTGCTCATTATTGTGGTTCGCTTTGCATCGTATGCTTATATTATGTTTCATACTCCATTATTGATATCATGCTGTTAGGACACCAGCACCATTACCGATGATGCGTATGTACCACGTACACTTACTTGCCGGCTCACACACATCTTCATCGATAATTTCCATGTCACGAACACTTTAGAAAATACTATTTCATTTGACATAGGTTGTTAGCTAATAGTTTAGACATGATATTAATGTACTTGCCTTATATGCTAGTTAAGTTATTGCCTACTACTTCATGCATGTTATTATTCACTGTTGTGTCGCATTCATGGATTCTCATGCCTATATTCACTGTTTACATACTATTGATGACTTGGATTCGGATTTCATGAGATTTCTTGGATTTGGAGGAAAACCGCAAAAACATAAATAAACCTTTTCTCTCTTTTAAAATAAAAAGTGCGGTTTTCCCATGATGTATGAGTCGTACACCATGAGTTTGCTGATGAATTTCGAGATCCGATTCGAGGAGTGGAGGAACCGTTTCGGGTACATGGTGGGCCCGGTGCTGTACCCCGGGGCAAGAGGATCGTGCTGTTGACGTTGAGCCTGGCAGGGGAGCACTACCGACCGGTGATATTACCCGACGCGTCGGATATCCGGAGGATACCGTCGTGGTTTTGAGATAGATGGTAGGGGACGGTCTAGATTGTCGGCGTCCTAGATATTGTGATTGAGATTTTGAGATTTTGAGATATTGAGGTACAGAGATTGTGATACAGAGATATCGAGATATTTGGACACTTGTTTTTTGTCGATGCTGGGCACTGTTTTATGCTGATTTCATTTATGGTACCTCACTTTTAAAATACAGAAATCTCACTGATTTATGAAAGCAGTTTTCGTCAGTACATGCATTCTGTTCCATGCATTCATACATCATCCATATGATACATTGCTACCTGAGGCACTGGCACGAGCACATGGATTTACACTTGGATTAGATATTTACCCTAGTCATTGTTATAGACTGCTGGTTTTATTTGAAGATTATATATATTGATCGTATGACCTAGGATTGCGTTATACATACGATTTCTATTCGTTGATGTTTTTCTATTCACGAGTTGGCAACTCACCCCCGTTGTGCCCCAGTTTCTTGCAGGTTTCACCATACAGGTTTCTTTACGGCTTTGCGGGTACAGTTTCGTTCGGGTGACTTGCTAGTAGGTGGGTTTATTTGTATCATACACATCATTATACATTGTATATTATTATTCAGTTGTATCTAGATATTCCATCAACCAAACATGTATTTACTTTGAGATAGAGACCAGTGATGTTATTCCTTCAACCTTAGAGTCGCGCGTTATTTTTCTGTGGTTTTCTTGTGGTTTGAGTTTCCTTTTGAGTTTTGATCCTCGCCGTTGGCGTTGTATATTATATTGCTTGTGTGGTTGTGACCGTCGATTGACGAAGAGCTAGCTCCCGCTTGTGGATGCCTTTTTATTGATTTCGTATACTATTCATGTTGTATCCCGTTTGGGGGCCAGTTTTTTCAAAGGAGACTCTGCCGAAATTTTCAGGAAATTTTTGATGTTTTTAGAAACCCGCATAATTCGGCTTATGCTATTGAAACTACTTGTTTTAAATTGGTTTTCCTTCACTCTACTACTTTTCTTGGTTTGGATTTCTGGGGTTTCGGTTTACTTAGATTACGTACGCCTCGAGACGTTCGTAGTTTAAGTGTCGGTCTTGTTCCGTACTTTCGGGACGTGACATACCCCTTCTGGAGCAAAGTCCAAAGTCCAAACTTTGTTGGTGTACATGGACTCCATCTCGGTTTGCATTGCATCCAGCCATTTTACCGAGTCACCGCTCTGAATGGCTTGCTGGAAGCTAGTAGGCTCACCATAGTCAATGGTGCAATCCTCTCTATCCCCGTCTATGAGAAAACCGTAGTATCTCTCGGGCGGATGAGACTGCCTACTACTCCTGCGGAGCGGCGTAGGAATGTCCTGTTCTTTCAAACTCTCTGGTTCTACCAAGCTTTCAGTAATAGCTCGTGGTTCTGGAATTTCTTCCAGTTCTATTGCGCTCCCACTTATCTGATTTTCCAAAAACTCAGTTTCCAAGAAGCGGGCATGACGAGAAACAAAAACTTTTTGTTCCTCTGCGTAATAGAAAAGATACGCCTTGGAGTTCTTTGGGTATCCCACAAACTTACACTGTACTGAACGTGCCTCGAGCTTGTCCGCATGCTGCTTTTTAACAAAAGCTGGACACCCCCATGTCTTAAAGTGTTTAAGACAGGGTTTCTTCCCACTCCGCATCTGATATGGTGTGGTAGGCACTGACTTAGTAGGAACTTGGTTCAAAAGATATGCAGCTGTTTCTAGTGCATAACTCCAGAAAGATCGCGGTAACTCAGCCTTACTCATCATGGAACGAACCATATCCAATAGGGTTCGATTCTGCCTTTCCGATACACCGTTATGCTGTGGTGTGTATGGAGGAGTAAGCTGAAAGAGAATTCCATTCTCTTTTAAGTAGTCCAGAAACTCGGCACTCAAGTATTCACCACCTCGATCGGATCTCAATGTCTTGATACTTTTGCCTGTTTGTTTTTCAACTTCATTCTTGTATTCCCAAAATTTCTCAAAGGCCTCGGATTTATGCTTCATCAGGAAGACATGTCCATACCTAGAGAAATCATCCGTGAAAGTAATGAAGTATGAATAACCACTTCGCGCATGTGTAGACATTGGACCACACACGTCACTGTGTATGAGTCCCAAGAGCTCGCTCGCTCTTACTCCGTGTCCAGTGAACGGAGTCTTTGTCATCTTTCCCATGAGACAAGATTCATAAGTGGCATAAGACTGATACTCGAACGGATCGAAGTATCCCTCTTTATGTAACTTTGTTAACCGTGTCTCATTAATGTGACCCAGTCTACAATGCCATAAGAAAGCCTGATTTATTTCCGGAGACTTTCTTTTAAGTGTGTTCTGGACACTGAAAATCTGAGCTTGATTCAATACGTATATCCCGTTTTGTAATGTACCTGACCCAATCAGAACTTGATTTAGGTGGATGTGGACCACATCGCTTACAAAAGTAAAATCATATCCTTCCTTAGAAAGTAAAGATACAGATATGATATTACAAGTCGCACCTAGTACATAAAACAGTTACGTAGAATCAATATCTGCCCAGTTGTCAGTCCAAGATGATATTCCCCTACGGATTCAGCATACATGCTCATTCCGTTAGCAACCCTGAGAGTCATATCACCTATCATGATAACCCTACGGTTTCTCAGAGCCTATAACGAATTACAGATATGAGATCCTGATCCGGTATCTAATACCCAGGAAGTAGGGCTAACTGACATACAGTTCTCAATTACAAACACACCCGAAGCTGAAGCCACAACATGCTTCGAATCCTGGCTACTGGCTTTGCTAGCCCTGCGATCCTTCTGCCAATGTTCATTCCCGTAACAATAGAACGTCCCTCCTTTACTATATCCAGTCCCGAAACTTTTGCCCTTCCCTTTCCTTCTACTTCCCTGGTTTCCTTCAGGGTAGAAGTAGAGGGCAGAGACTGTAGAATCAAGTCAGTATTTGACCCGTTCTTCAACGTGGTCTTCAGGTCCGTGAGCTCATCAAAATAGCTAGTCTCTGTAAGGACGTTGTCCCCTACAGATGACCCGAAAACCAACCTCGCTTGAAGCAATTCGTTTGAGGTCTCATATCTTGCGATACGAGATTGCTCTCCATATAAATCTTTGTTATGGAGGAAGATAGAAACTAAGTCCATCTTGCCGCGCTGCCTCTGGTATGCACCATCAACTGAGGCCAACACGAGGCACTTGGCATTCGCATAGTCCTTTTCCGATGTCTTACAGATATCAATATCCACGACAGTGGAAACTGGTCCTGAGACGGCAGGGGTTTGATTAGTTAAGAGGTGTCCCAGCTTGTCATGGATAATGGACATCTGGACAGACCTTTGCCGGTCATAACAGTCAGATTGAGTCATTTTATTATCTAGATGTAACCTATGTGTGGTCACTGGGTCGCTGCAATTAAGAGAGAGAGAAGAAAACACTCAGCATGATGCTCTTACAAGTTTAGATTGGTTTTTAATTTATCTAAACAGGATGGCTCCCATTGTTTCTCGAATCCTTCCTCAAACCATAAAAGAAGAATTAGTCGGGATCAATCTCATCGTACAATACTTGCTTAACCGTTCAGCCAGGCCAGTGTCGGTACTTCGAGAGAGGTTTTACGACGCTTTCGCGAAGTTCCTTAATTAAATAACCTCTTTTCCCTGTGGGCATAGCCCCGCTAACACCTTTCTAGACACCTACTTGGTTTATAGCATTGATCGTTAAGTGAAAAGTTTCCCGAGGAGTAGCGGATACTCACAGTAGGATCGAGATCCAAATATCATTGTGAGATAATGCTGAAGGAATCCTACCAACATTATCAAACTCCAAATGGTATGCAGCACTAGCAAGTTTCAGTTTCTTTAGAAACTCTCGATGTGGATTTTTGCCCCATGCTCTTATGACCTTGACGAAGGTCAACAAATCATAAGTCACATGTCAAGTTCTACCCATCATTGTCCAGGTTAATTTGAACCCACCCGTATATACCCTTGACGAAGGTCAACAAGGTAATACGACTGTCCCAATCCAACGCATCTATCTATGCTACATATCAATACCCAACAGCTACCAATCACTATGCCTTGACGAAGGTCAACAAACATAGCTTGAATACTATTGAATATTCATATGAAATGACGGAGGGCTACGAATGGTTTTGGTGAAACCGTGAACGTAGTGAACTTGATATAATCGAAGGAACGTGATAGCTTTTAAAAGGAGTGGTTCAAGCTCCGCATTTTAAAAGTTTTCTGTTTTGAAAAGAAACCGAGTGGTTTTGAAATTGTTCCAACGATTTAAATTTGGTTTATTTTCTTGCATTAATTTAATACGTCCCATCAATTAATCCTACCATTGCAGAAAACAACAAAAATATGACGTACGCTTATGCCATCCGCATTCGCCACGGGGCCCTGTCATCACCCGTTAGGTTACTTAACTAACGACAGAGCGAGGGCTGGACTAGCGCGGATGCAAAACATAAGCAACGCCTACTAGATATCATATATAGATATATATACATTCGTCAGATGCAATGATAGCCATTCCAGATCACAGATGAACACATTGGATATACTAGGAATCCGCATTTCGTTCGAGCCTGCAACGAAAGACGGATTATACGGTCGCGATGAATAGCCAAACCCCATCCTAGACCCCTACGGGTGCGGCAAACTACCCGCCAAGTACCCGAAGTGGAGCAACCTCCCTCAACAACGTGAGTAGGCCACTCGGCACTTCAAAATACCTGGAAGTTTGTGCACCCCACCTTGGGTCTATCCTACGAGCAAAAACAGTAAAAGAAATAATATACAATGGCGGCTACAACCTCAACCCGGATGTGTGGCCATAAAAATAATATTACATCAATTTACATATTACATCAAATGAAAGATAAAGAAACTCTCATCTCAAAAAACCCGGCTATTCATCCGCGACAATCCAACAAGTTCATATACACAAACCAACATCACAGATCACAAATATGTATAACCCCCACTAATCGACGTATAGCGATTAGTAGACGTTCAATACATATATCACATCACAGAATATCCGATTAGCAAAAGTACTTAAAATTTCGATCGATAATTTGATTTGAAACTACCCCAAACACAACACAGTACACAGCAAAATTTGGACAGAAACAAACATCTTAAAAATCACAAAACCATCACAGAGAACCCCTGAAGAAATTTGGTGCACGGCCGAGTCAACTCGGCCGCGGATCCGTGGCGGATCGCTTGGATCGGCCGCGGATCCGCGGTCTTCTGAGTGACTCAGGCGCCCAAATTTCTACAGTTTTCCCAAAAAAACCTGCACGTATTTTTAAGGTCCTCTGAAAAAAATTTGGACCAGTTTTTAAAAACGACAGAAAAGTGCCTTTTTCGACGTGTTTCGCGATTTTTTCCGGCGATCGAATTTCTAACACTTTGCTAACAAGTTAGTAATGGTTTAGCAAAGCTCTGATACCACTGTAAGTCCACGTTACCCACCCCGGTGCTTACGGGGAGGCAGAATAGGTAAAAAACAATTTTTTAACATAAGATAACATGGACTAAAAACTTGAGGATCTTTGCCAAACCATTGCTAACAAACTACAAGAGGTTCTATCTGCTATGCTCAAGAGATTATACCTCATGAACCAAGTCCTTCGGGTCTTCTTTCCGCTTCCCTCCTCGTCCATGCAAGCTCCAAGGATAGATCCGGATCTTGGTCATCTCCGCGGCCTCCTTGAGTCGAAGGCGATCCACCCGAGAGTTTGTAATCCGAGCTCCACCTCAAGCCGAGCTAACTAGGGAAACAAGTATGCTACTCTTGATGTCCTAGGTGATGTAGAATATGATGGTGAATTTATTTGTCTATTTAAATCCTAATTATCTCAACACATGAGAACTAAAGGATTTCTCAGTGAGGAGGAGGAAGAAGAACAAAATATGAGAGCTCCAAATGAAGAGAGAGAATGCCAAAAGAATAATGAACCATGGAAAAAATAAAAACCAATTTTTTATCATAATTATGATGGCTAAGATTGATTTGACCACTATCATGTCTTGATAAAGCAAAAAGCAAAAGAAGAGTCTAGTGCTCTCATGAAAGATCCAAGTCAACAATGGTCAAAATGTCAACATGGTCAAAAGGTCAAAGCAATTAGCCATAACATAATTATCATTAAAAAGATTAGTAAATTTTTTCCTCACCTTATAATGGTTTTGACCGTAACGGTCAAAACCCTAATGAGGCACCTCCTCCTTCTTCGCTCCTCACAACCGTGCATACACACCCGCATCCGCATTCCGTAGAATGCGAATGCACAGAAGACAAAACTAATCCATCCATACAATGCTAGAATCCGACTTAAACCAAAGCCCACGAGTATTGTCTGCCTGAACAGCATACGCGCACAAGTGCACGTAAGTGATCGTAGCCCTGCTGTAAAACCATACGGCCTCTACACCTTTCGCCCGGTGCAGGGAAACTCTCTGTGTAGGACTCTAAAGACTCGACACTATACTGGCAGTGGGTTTAACCACAGACCGCAAGTGGCACTAGCTGTACGTAACGGTCCCCAGATAGATGTCAATAAGAAGGCCGATGAGGTAAACCCATCCGAACTCCTACTGAGCCTGAATGTGACAATCTTCGTACAGTCCGGTCTATTCGTCTGAGAGTATCGCATGGCGGGCCTAGGGGCGGTAAACATCATATCCCTAATAGCGGTACAAGTCATGCCAGAGTGTAGCCCAAAACACCCTGAGAAACTACTGGAAACACTACCAGTAATTCTCGCTTGCCCTGGCCAGGGACTTTGTGTAATGGCTCTCCTAGACACAGCGCGATATCAACCCCCAATACCGGGAGAGACGAATCCTATCTAACCGCTACTACTTCTAAGTGCTTCGGGACTGCACCCAACTACTATCTGTTTGCACAACTCCTTTGAGCCGTGGTAGGGTAGTAATCAAAGTACAGTGGGAACACACTCGAGCCGAAGTAGCAGTGTTAAGTCGACGGACTAAGCTGTACTCCTGTCACCTGGGAACTGTTATCTGACGATAGGTATAGTACCAACCAACAGTTCCCGACGAGTCCTATCCAGTGTACTTGTAACCTAACGAGCACCCGCATACTATCTCCAGTACGACGTACTGATGGCTGTGGGACAGACCATCTCCCCTGCTGGGATGAGAAGCACATACGCTAGTCTACTCCGGAGTATCGATGCCCCGTCTCGATAATCCTACGACTAGGGACCTGTATAAGGATGTGCTTATAGATTACCCAGCCCCCACAAGTGTGACTGCCATCACAATGCTGGTAATCAAGCAAAGATCCTAAGGGCTCTACTAATATGTATAAGCGATATGCTAAAAGAAACACATGCACATATTAAAGTAGAAACAAACCAAGTAGCATACTACCATTTTGAGCAAGATTGTTTATACAACTGTGAATATCCCAAGCTTCCATTAAGTAATATACAAACTAGTATGATACAGTAATGGCCTCTAGGGCATATACACTAACACTCTTTACTTAGTCCATTTCTTGTTCCGGAACAGTTACATTATCATCACGACTTTCCTCAAGAAATTATGGTTGCATCCAACGCCTCTGCATGCGTATCGAATCTCTGACATCAACGGGATGGAACGTCAACTCGTAAGGGTCTCGCACGAACATCTTACTCCGATGTCCTTCAATATGGACCAATTAGGAATCATCTCCTTGTAGCTGTGTGGACTGCGCTCCAATTGGCTGTACTCGTATCTAGAGTCTCTTTCGAAGCTACGAACTCAGCATCTCTAATATTCTGTAGAAGGTGTCTGGCCAATTACGTCCTCGAAAACTCATCCAAGTCACCGGAGTAATGCGCCTTCGCTCGTCCTTCTCGATCGACTCACAACACATTTGTGGTAGATCTCCTTCTAACTGAAGCTAGGCAATTGATGACTTTGCATCGGAGCATCCAAACGAACAAACTTTCCTAGTCACTCATCCAAGGGTGACTAGCGGTCTTCTATCACATCTCCGTGTATAACTTCATGCTGCATTAGCTTCATTGTCTGGGGGCGATATCTAATCAAACTCAGCAACAGCTGGCTCATCTGTCTGCACGGTAGACAATACCTCAATCATCTAAAGTAGACGGTACCTTAATAGTCTTCACAATCTGACTGGCCTCGACCAATGGCCCAATCATCTGTGTAGATCCCGAACGCTCGTGTCAACGAGAAAACCTAATAAAACAATATATCAACGCGTTCGTGTATCACCGGAATACATCCTGGTCAGTCCTCGTCCCTGACAAACTCGCTCTGACCGCATCTCTAACCACAACCCTCTCTTCTCATGTAACCACGGTAACGGAAACCACAATCCAATATCGATGAGGATAGATCATAGGAACGAATAGAAATACAGTGCATAAGAAATATACATCCTAAGGCTACTTAAGCGAAATAGCGTATCGTAAGTATGCCGTGGAACATACACACGGTACGTCACTCTACTTAAGCCACCTACTCTATCAACCATGGTGAACCTACGCGACAAAAGTTCGGGTCTAATATCCCCTCGGCCGTTCCGTAAGGTCAAGCCTGGTTCCGAATATATATATACGCCCTAGACTCCGCATAGTCAAACCTAGACTCGAACCAAGGTTAAACCTAACGCTCTAATACCAACTTTGTCATGACCCAGAAAAGGCCCGTGAATAGCACTTGAATCATGTGAAGTCTATAGGACCCCACCTAATTCAAGTAAGCCAAAAGCCTAGAAATCTAAACCTTTTAGAGAAAATAGTGGAGGTGAAGTTTTGAAATAGAGATTTAAGAAATCCAGTTCTTCCTTTAAAACATAAGTTATATTCTATAAAAAATGCAATGTTTTATATCTGTCTTGAAAACATTTTCGCCATTTAAGATTTCGGCAGCACCTCCTACGTAATTTTTAACCCGAAAATGAATACAAGTAATAATAAATATAGGCATCCCCCAACGGGATCTAGCTCTTCGCCAATTGGCAAAAACAACCACGCAATGATATAAATATACAACACCAAATGGCAAGGATAAGAAAACTAAAGCATCATCAAGAAACCAAAACAATAATGAATAGGTACAAAAGCATGACTCTAAGGCCAAAAGAATATACAACATCGTTTTCTAAGTCTATAAATATACAGTCTGGTTGATGGAGCTTTTAACTAGATACAACTGAAATAAATGTACAAGTACGATGGTGGTCACGATGCAAGTGTATCCCACCTAAACAATGCAATCACTCGAAAGAAAACGGTGTGCCAGCAAGCCACAATGGAACCTGTGCGGTCAAACCTGCAAGAAAACTGTGGCACAACGGGGGTGAGTTGCCAACTCATGAATAGAAGATATCACCGAGTAGAAACCGAATGTATGACTATCTCCTAGGTCATACAGTACGATACAATAGTAAATAGTAACACGATAACATCGAGTAGTAGCAAGGATAGTAATATAAGCATATGTGAAATTTCAAGTACTCGTGTCCGTGTCATAAGTAACTACATGTCATATGTATTATGTATGAATGCATCATCAAATGGGTGTGTCCAGCATCAACACACAAAATCATCAGAAAAATCTGAGTGCCCAGCATCGACACTCGAAAACATCATAAAAACTGTGTCCATCAGCGACACATCATCCTCATATCTCTCGGGCACCGTCAATCCGGATCGGCCCATATCATCTGATCTCACGACTACGTTCGGTATCCTCCGGATATCCGCTGCGCCAACTATCACCGGTCGGTAGTGCTCCTATGCCGGGCTCAACGTTTCTCTATACGGCCTTCTTGCCCTGGAGTACCGCACCGGATCCACCATGTACTCGCAGACAGTGTCTCCTCGCTCCTCGAATCGGGTAAACATATATGCTCATAACCGAGAAATCTCATGGTGGACGCCGCACATCATATCATGAGAAACCGCATTTTTCTTTTAAATTGAGCATAAGTTTTCAAATTCATATGCGGTTTCCCAAACCCAGAAAATCTCATGAAAAACCGAAATCTCATAATCATGAGTATATAATGAGATAATGAATACCCGCATAAAGCCAAATGATTAATGCACAACTAGAATGTATGTATATGAATGCATGCGGTATCTAAGTAAGAAATACGAAGTCTAAACTGGCATATGATATCATGAATGCAAAACAGTACTACTTAGCTATAGTTTATCAGGGTATACGAATGAAGTAACGGTTACTAAAGTGTACGTGACATGGCAATTACCGATACTGATATGTGTGGGCCGGCAAGCAAGTGTATATGTAACATACACATCATCGGTAATGGTGCAGGTGTCCCAACAGACGTGATCATAACAGAATGTAAATAGTAAAAGCAACCAAAAAGTATATAAATATATATACGAGCCATATCGTTTATCGTGTTTAAATAGCACAAATCGTTGTTTTTAGAAAAATAAGGTCTACGGTGCTTTTGGGAAAAGAGATATCTTTTGAAAATCCGTAGCGTCCCTCGGTTTATCCTTTGAAAATGCTTACGATTCATTAGTTTTGAAAACAGGTATCACTCGAGCTTAATATAACATCTATCTAAGCAACTAAAAGACTAAACTAAGAACCGAGTCGAAAGTGATAAGAAAATCTATAACATTCCGAGTCGATATATCTAGTAGTCGGAGATCTAGCCTCATAGCATCACATTCGGTATAATCCATCATACGACATCATCGAATCAAGAGTGCTGATCAATCATGATATAAATGTCTCGTATGGTATAGTCCGTCGTACGGCATCCTCAAAATCGAGGGTACGGGTCAAATATCATATATATCATATAGATCATAGTTCATACGGTATCATTCGTCGTACAATATCATAATCAAGTGTACGGATCTAAGGTCATGTACAATCTATTATCTCATCAAATCACATGTTATCGCATGTTATGTATATAACGCCCAACGATCCTTTAATATATCACATTATAAACGATGTCTCATCTCAAATTATATATCACAATCTCTTGACATCCAGTTCAATCGTATCGACTCAAAACCACAAAATATATCATATCCTCATCTTACACACACACACACACACACACACACACACATATACACACACATATCAACAACGTGTATGCGTGTGTGTGCGCGACAAAAATAAAGCTAACGGCTCACGACTAAAGAACTAAAACTAAAAGTAACCATTCCTATGAGTGTGCTTAATCTAATCCTACGGTCTCCTAGTGTCACGACCCGAAAAGTACGGAACATGACCGGCGCTTAAATTACGAAACGTCTCGAGGCATGCGTAATCTAAGTAAGCCAAAATCCAGAAATCAAAACCAAAGAAGCAGTAGAGTGAAGGAAAAACCAATTTAAAACAAGTAGTTTTAACAACATAGGCCGAACTATGTATTTTTAAAATCTCAAGTATTTTCTGAAAATTTCGGCAAAGTCTCCTTTGTAAATACTGACCCCAAACGGGATACAACATGAATAGTATACGAAATAAATAAAAAGGCATCCCCAAGCGGGAGCTAGCTCTTCGTCAATCGACGGTCACAATCACACAAGCAATATAATATACAACGCCGAAAGGCAAGGATCAAAACTCAAAAGAGAACCCAAAATCAGCATGAAAACCATAATAATACAACACGCGACTCTAAGGTCGAAATAATAACAAGCCTGGTCTTCTATCTCTATCAAATATACAATCTGGTTGATGGAGTTTCTAGATACAACTTAAATAATAAATAAACGATGGTGGTCCTGATGCAAATGAACCCACCTACCAAAGCAATCACCCGGAAGGAACAGTGTGCCAGCAAAGCCACAACGAAACTTGTACGGCAAAACCTGCAAGGAACTGTGGCACAACGGGGGTGAGTTGCCAACTCGTGGGTAGAAAACATCTACGAGTAGAAATCGCATGCATGACGCTATCCTAGGTCATACGATCAGTAATATCCTCAAAATAATAATATGGCCTGAAGCATAATATAATGGTAAGGGTAAACATCTATCTCTAAGTGTAATACCAAGTACTCGTGTCAGTGCCTCAGGCAACAACATGCCACGAATATGATGTACAAATGTCAGATAACAATATGTCACTAAAATGATGTGCAATGCATATAATGAGAATAGAGTACATCATGAATCGAATAACTGTTTATCTTTAATCAATGAGATTTCTGTATGTATATAAATCGAGATATCATCAATGAAATCAACATAGAATCCGTGTCAAGCATCGACACAAAACACTAATCTCAATATCTCAGTGTCTCAAATCTCAATATCTAAAAACCTCGGGCTCCGTCAGTCCAGATCGGCCCATATCATCAATCTTACAACCACGAACGGTATCCTCCGGATATCCACCGCGCCAGACAATCACCGGTAGGCAGTCTGCCCCTGCCGGGTTCATCGTCTACTACTCGAGTTTCTTGCCCTGGGTACCATACCGGGTCCACCATGTACCCGCAAACGGCTCATCCAACTCCTCGAATCGGGTCTCGAAAACCATCTCAGAACCGAGAAAAACATCATGGTGTACAAGACTCATCATATCAAGGGAAACCGCATCTTTCTCTTTAAAACAATTCATCAGTTTAAATAAATTTTCACATGCGGTTTCCAAATCCAGAAAAAAATCTCAAGAAGGATCCGAAATCATCAAATCACAATATCAATAAACAGTGAAAACCGGCATAAATCTTCATAACACTGCATAACCAATGAATATATGAATGCATTTAATATCACGCAATGAGTGCAATAGTTAAACTAGCATATGAAAGCGATAACATATTGCAACTATCAGCTAGCAAGCTATGTCAATAAAATAATATTCTCTAAAGTGTACGTGACATGGCAATTACCGATGATGATGTGTGTGAGCCGGCAAGCAGGTGTACGTGGAACGTATGCATCATCGGTAATGGTGCTGGTGTCCTGACAGCAGGGTTTCATAATCACTAAGTACACAATAATCATGCAATGAGACGATAACAACATGATAAATAGTAATGAATAGTAATTGCAACAATAATATGCGGAACATGAATGATAACGTAACAATAAGAATCTACATCGCTACACCTGTGTTATACTGTTTTGCTGTTTGAAATAGTACGAATCATGGTGTTTTGAAAATAAGGGTCACGGTGTTTTTAAGAAAAGGTATGTCTTTTAAAATATCCGTAGTATCCCTTAACATGTCTTTAAAATCCTCACGATTCGTTAGTTTTGGAAATAGGTATGACTCGGGTCCAGTCTAACATCTACTAGGTAACTACAGGTCTAACTAACAACCAATCGGAAGGGGTATGGAAACTACCTAGATCTGAGTCAATATATATATGTGTATAATAGTCGGTGATCCCGCCTCAATAGTATCCCATACGATAACCTATATAATATGACATCTTCGAGTCAAGAGTGCGGATCTATCATTCATATATAGCTCGTACGGTAAATCCGTCGTACGGCCTCCCAAATCTGGGTACGGGTCAAATGTCACATCTATCACATTATTCATCTGGTATCCTCTTTATCAAATATCATGATCGGGATACTGATCTACGTCTAGTACAAAACTGATACCATCTATGTATGCATGCGTGTGTATGAAAACACCACGCCTAAAGGACCCGCTAAACATATCACGTCGTAACTCGAATACGAACCCTGTCACATCACCGATCTCACGGCCTCAAGCCCAATCTCATCAACTCATCTCCAATCCCAAGTACTATGCTCATAAACCATGTATATGTATACGTATATATATATATATATATATATATATATATACATATATACATATATACACATACATATATATACGTAGTCCTATACCCATGTGTGTATATATATATACATATCCTCATATATGCACATGTAAAATAGATGTATGCAAATGCGTGTGTGCGTGTGGGTGTGAACCTATTTTAGGGTTCGCGACTAAGAAGCTATGCTAGTTTACTTCTAATTACCCTAAACTAAACCATGAACACAATAATCATCTCTTGATAAACATCCAAGTATCATGAATCACATATAAAAACATCTATATATCATAACTATACTACGAACTGCGGGGGTGCTATACGCCATCCACCCGACTTCCCCCGTAGATATAATCTACTCACCTGATCTTCGCTCGCCGGTGCCGACGTCGCCAAGCGCTTGCTTGTCGTCTTGAAGTTCACATGGGGTACCTACATGTCACAACGTATCGTCTCGCATAAAAACCCAATTCAAAATTGAAACGGCATACGAAAACCAATTCGGCACACGTATCACGTATAGGTCAAAACCTATCGCCTACGCATGCAAGAATAGCCAAACCAACCCTCGATGTCGATGTACAAATGTCAAACCATCGAGAAAAACCCAAAAACCCCAATCGAGTTTTCACAATCACTAATTATATAAGAAATAGGGTTTAATTCATCAAAACCTTAAAATTAATCAAGTCGTTTTATTTCCCAAAAACCCAGTAAGCGGTCATTAACCGTTTCACTTCAAAACATGATGTTTTAGCAAAACTAGTGGTCACACTATTCACTAATTATCTTAATTAGGCCACATAAACATTTACTAGATTTTTATCACACCATTTTGTATTAATCGATAAAATTTAGTTTGCGAATTTATCCAATTTTAACCATTTTAAAGTAATAATACACTATTTAACAACTAAACTAGGTTTTGCATCAATTAAGATGTTAAACTAGACATCATAACTAGCACCAAGTGATCAAACCCAAATCTTGAATTCATAAAACCCTCACTTGATTTTCTTATCTCTCTTAATTATATTATTCAAAAAAACCCTAGTTTGCAATATTATGCAATTTGGACAATTTTAAATGTAGCAATTTACAAATAAGCAACAAGATTAAGTTTTTTGTGTCTTAGCATGCTAACTACACCATGTAATCATAAACCTTTTATAAAAAGCCTAATTGATTTAAAAAACCTAAATCTTGAATTTCCAAATTAACAACTAAACCTAATTAAATACCTAATTAGCTTCAATTGAAGTATGATAGCAACAAATTAGTAACTTGGTTAGGATTTATACCTTACAACCATCTTGAGATCACCATGAAGCTTGTCCCCAAAATGCAAACTTTTCACCAAGATCCATGCTTGATAGGCTAAGGAAAAATGGGTAGGAGTTGGATTTTGATTTTGTGGGATTTTTGTGTTGATTTTTGAGTGAAAATTGATGAATTTTGAGGGGAAATGAGATGGTAAATTTGTGAGGCTGCACAATAGGGAGGGCTGCTGGATTTGAAAGGGTGAGGAGAGAGAGTGAGGTGTTGAAAGTGAGAAGAAAACAAAACCCATATCCATTTGACTTCATTCTTATTCAATTTCTTTATTCTTTTAACTTTATATTCTTTTCTTAATTGTTTTCTTTGTGAGTAAAAGGTGTGGAGACATGGGGATTGGGGCAGCCCAATTCGGCCAGCATGAAGGGGAGGGGAATGTGGTTTGTGTGTGTGAAGCAATAAACACCAAACACCAATTCAACATGTACCATACTTCTTTGTTTAATAAATTCCTTTAATTTCCCCCCTTTTTTTATTTAACCCTTTCTATGCAAATATAA
The DNA here is from genome assembly GCA_030015575.1 of Agapanthus africanus. Classification (NCBI taxonomy): domain Eukaryota; kingdom Viridiplantae; phylum Streptophyta; class Magnoliopsida; order Asparagales; family Amaryllidaceae; genus Agapanthus; species Agapanthus africanus. The sequence continues at coordinate 126,046,919 of JASDDO010000016.1, read as the reverse complement.
CTAGAATCATCCCATTTTTTTTGAAAGAACATGTTACATTTTGGTTTAGTATGTCATGATGCACAAAACTTGTATTAACCCATTCCAATTTGTAATTATCCCTAATTAAATGTATTAGTAACGGCTTAAAATAATATTAAAATAATTAATTTCGGAAAAAAATTCAGTAAATTAGAAATTTTACAAGTGGCTCAATGAACACCAAATATTAGCAACTACATAGATAGAATATGTATATTTAATTTTATATTAAAAGATATTTATATCTTGATTTTTACGGAAAACACCCGTTATTTTACCGATTTCCGAAATTTCACCTAAACGATTTTCAAAATGTTACACCTAGAACCTTATTGCTATGTATCCATAACGTGCATTAACGTGTGTGTGTGTGTATGTGTGTGTATATATATATATATATCATATTCTACGGTTGCGGGGGTGTTATACGCCATCCACCCGACTTCCCCCGTAAATATACATCTACTCACCTTCGATCCTCGCTCGTCGAAGTCGATGACGCCTTGTTCTCCCTTGTCGTCCCGAACTCCATGCGAAGGTGCCTACAGTTTCAAATACGTTATATCGTAACAAGAATCAAATACGAAAACCAATACGGCACGTGGAGTGCACATAGGTTAGAACCTACGGCCTACGCATGCAAAAATAACCAACTCTCGACGTCGACGTACAAACGTCAATCGACCAAGTCAAAATCTCAAATACCAAAACTCAAGTCATTAAAAGTCGTAAAACCAAAATAGGAACTTAAGAAAACACCTCCAGATTTTGCCTCAGGTGAAATTGAGATATTTTGCACAAAGAATAGGTCAAATTACTAGATATAAGAGCCATGGTCCAAGCACGAACCCAAACCCACATCCGCAGGCCGCAATTTGCAGCCATCCTGGTTAAATTTGCGGCCAAGTTATCGAGTTAGGGTCTCGGATCTTTAGGATAGCTTCAGGGTGGTATGCTTATCTCACTGTGTTTGCTAAATATTTTTCAGGGCTCCCAAGTTATAGCAGATCTCTATATATCCTCACAAATTCCACAAAACCCGATATCGGAGATTTCCAAGTTCATGGTTTGTGGTTTAGTCTCTGGTTTTTTCCATAATACTAACACTACAGGGGTTGTGGTCACTAATTACACCTCAATTACACATTCGCAACTCATAAAATCCCCTAACCCTCATCTTGGAGTTTTCCAAAATCACTAAACCTCATTAGTTTAACTCTAAATCACTATAGGATATAAGGAAAGCTAAAAACTTAACTAAAGATGTAGGGATTACCTTATTTGGCAACTCAAGAAAATTCTTGGGTTGCCCAAAGTGTTCAAAATCTCCATTTGATTGATCCTTGGTGTTTGTAATGAGGATTGGGGTGATTTTTATGAAGGGAGCATAGTGTTTTGTGGTGTTTTAGAGGGTGTTTGAGGGGTGGTAGTGGAGATGGAGGAAGAGAGAAGGAGGAGGAGAAAACATGAGATGAAGATGAGAAATGGTTAAGGGTGCCATGGTGAGAATAACCCCCCCCCCTCTCTCTCTTTGCCCATATCTACATGTCTCCCATTGTCACGACCCGAAATATTAGCTCGTGACCAGCACTTGAATCACGCAACGTCTAAAAGCGTAACGGAATTCAAGTAAGCTGAACCCAGAAATCTAAACCTTTTAAGTAAAATAAAGGAGGTGAAGTTTTGAAATAAAAGTATAATGAAATCAAGTTTTCTTAATGCATAGGGAAAGAACATGAATGATGCAAGTGAAATTTACTAGTTTGAAAACATGTTTCGTCTTTTAAAAATTTTGGCAGCACCTCATTTATATATTTTGATCCAAAACCACAAGTACATAATAAGAATAATGGCATCCCCAAGCAGGAGCTAGCACTTCGCCAAACGGCGGATCACAACCACGCAAGACAATATAAATAAGTATACGACGCCCAACGGCGAAGATCACCACAAAGATAAAAGGAAGCAAGACATAAATATCACAAGTAGCGAAAAAACCCTCGCTCTAAGTCTCGCAACCACAATCCCACTGAGTCTCATTACTTATACAAATTCTAATTTTGATTGATGGATGGAGTTAACTAGATACAATATGAAATGTAATACAAGAGTGGGTACGATACAAATGTCCCACCTACCACTGCAAAACACCTAAAAGAAACTGTGCGCCAGCGATGCCGCTACTGGTCCACACGGTCAACCTGCAAGAACTGTGGCACAACGGGGGTGAGTTGCCAACTCGTGAATAGAAATATATGTACAAGTAGAAATCGAATAAACAGCGACTCCTAGGTCAACTATATCAAAAGGTAATACTATGATATCTAGGGTGACTGGGTCGTATATGTGCCAATAAGGTAGTCAATACCTGTATGCATGCAGATAACATCCAACAGTAATAATCAATGCATGCAAATATGTGGATCTCGTCCACCCATAAATCAATGTCTATAAGCATGTGTATAATCTCCAATAGTAGAATCAGTGTATGTATGTATGTATGTGGATCTAGTCCACGCGTCAACCACTGACGCAACAATATCATGCATGAAAATATCATAAAAGAGTGTGCATGAAAGTATGAGGATATATATATCAACGGCGTCCCTCCCGACACATCAAATCATGGAACCTGAGTGCCTAGCATCGACACTCGAAAACATTATGAAAACCGTGCCCAGCATCGGCATGTAAATCCTCATATATCGGGCTCCGTCAGTCTGGATCGGCCCACGGGCTCCGTCTGCGGAATCGGCCCTCGGCCCCAGCAGTACGAGTCGGCCCGTATCCATCTCTCTACTCCGGTCGGTATCCTCCGGATAACCGCCGAGTCTAAATACTATCACCGGTAGGTAGTGCTTCCCCACCGGGCTCACCGTCTAACATATACGAGTCTTCTTGCCTCGGGGTACCTCACCGGGCCCACCATGTACCCGCAATCGGTGCCTACCACTTCTCGAATCGGGTATACTCACACAAGCTCTCTGGAACCGAGAAAACTCATGGTGGACGCACTAAAATATCATATCAAGAGAAACCGGGTTTTTAAAACAGTGCGTATTTTCTTGAAATAATACCACGGTTCTCAAATCCAGAAATCCCATAAATCAATACTCAATGCGTAAATCCATGCAATGTGTCGTATGACACAAAGAGTAACAAGGGAAAACTGCTCTTTTAAAAGAATCCAGTTTTGAAAATATCTCATGCGGTCCCTATTTTCTTGAAATCAAGTCAATATCATCCATATATGTAACATATGTATGTATGTAGGTATAGATGTGCAAATGGATATATACGCGAATATGAATGTAGCACTACTATGAATATACAGTGTGCATGTGTGCAAGTATGAAGATATCAATATATGTATGTACCGGTATGAATATACAGTGTGCATGTGCGCAAGTATGAAGATATCAATATATGTGTGCACTGGTATGAATATACAGTGTGCATGTGCGCAAGTATGAAGATATCAATATATGTAGGCACTGGTATGAATATACAGTGTACATGTGCGCAAGTATGTTATACGAAGAGTCATATCATGATGCAGCAATCCTACTGTGTAGTGACATGGCAATTATCGATGATGAAGTGTGTGAGCCTACAAACTGTGTACGTGTAACATACGCATCATCGATAATGGTGCAGGTGTATTATCACAGGTATATGCGATGCAATAATAATATCATGAATGCAGCACAAGGTAAATCATCAGCTAAAAACTATAAGGTATACGTAACTATCATATGTCCGAGTCGGTGAATCTATCAATCAACATCTAGCCCAGTAACATCGCGTACGGTGTAATCTATCGTACGGCAACCTCTAGTCAAGGGTAAGGATCACTCATCAAGTCAAACTCATCATGCACGGAATATCATCGTGCGGCGGCATTATACTAATAGGGATCCTATCATCCTATACGACAAAAGAGGATACGGCCTAATATCACATACGGCCCATCATCCATGATTCACAACATTCTATAAATGTATGTATATCTATATGCCTAAGTCCCGGTTCACATCTGCAATAATCTCATATTAGGGGACCGGCAGGGTATAAATCAACTCGATCGACTCGCATCCGTATACCATCGTATCATCATATCATCCTATCAGTCTTATATTCTTTCATCGCATTTAAATCACCTATCAAATCGAATTGCATAAACATTCTATCACTACAAGTATAAATATCTAATCTAACATACGCACCTGAACCATATAATCAGATTTTTAAAGAAATGAATCGTAGTTTTGGAAATAGGGGTTACAGTGTTTTTAAGGAAAAGCTATCATTTGAAAATCCGTAACATCTCTCAAGGTATATGTTTAAAAGATACATACGATTCTTCGGTTTAGAAAAAGTATGGTTCGGATGACGCATCGTCAACGACTATCTATTCCTACAGTACCTTAAACGATAATATCGCTAAACGTCATCCTACGATAGTAGTAATATATCACTTCTAACTATCCTCTAGTTTTCTAATATGGTTTCATAGCTATCTCATTCTAAACTTAGTTTCTTAATCTAGGTTTCCTAACCATATTCTATAAATCGGTTTTCCATCAAAAGTTGCGGGGGTGCTATACGCCATCTGTAAGTCCGCGGCGGCGCCCCGGCCGTAAATCCGACGCCGGAAACGCGGAAACAAAAACTTTGCAAACTAGCAAACCGGCACCACCGCGCGCTTTTCATCCGGATCGGGCCATTAACCTAGCTACTAGTAAACAAGAAAAGAGTAGAGAAGCTATACCAAGCGATCCGTGTCCTTCGGTCTTCGTCTCCTCTCCAATCTCCCGCGGAATCTCCGTCCGTCACGTCCTCGTCGGAAAGGGCACCACGTAGCCGAATACTTTTACGGGCTCCCACCTCTTGACCGAGGCAACTCGGGCGCGAAGTTGGCTAGCCGACGCGTCCAAGATTTGCTGTAGACTAGTGTGGTAGCCATTGTCTCTTTGAGGGTTTGAAGTTGCCATGATGGAGATGAGAGAAAAATGCTTTGGAGGAAAATGGTGCTCACAATTTTTTAGCAAGGAAATGAGATGAAGAAAATGCCACACCCTCAAAAATGAATCTCTCTCATTTCTCCCTCTAATGTGGCCGGCCCCTTAATAGGAAATGGTGGAGAGAAAAACCTAAACCATGAAGGGAGGTGAGTGTAGGATAGCTCAAGGAGGTGACCACATCAAAAGGTTATGATAACAAAATCAAATCAACTTTCATCTCATTTCTAATCACAAAAAAGCAAGCCATGATCATAGAAAAGAATGGTATCAAAAGATGCTTTCATAATCTATGCAAATGCAAGAAACCCCTCCACAAAAAAATATTTGCAAACTTGCAAATAACCCCCTCCATCGGAAAGTCCGGCCGCGAAGGAACAAAAGAAAACTGGCCGGAACGGAATGCAAACTGGCAACTTCAGAAAACTGATCCCGTAATAAATTGCAGGAAAACCCCACTACTGCATATACATGCCCGCATTTGTATTCCCACTGAACACAAATGCAAAGAGACAAAATCTACACTATCTAATACTAGGATCCGGCTTAAGCCAAAGCCGGCTAGTAAAATCCGTCCGATCACGATCCATGCAATACCGCACGTATCTGATCGAACCCTGCCATATCTCCATACAGCCTCTACAGCGTTTCGCCCGAAACCTAAGTAACTGAGTGTGGTGGACTCTAAAGACTCGTCAATACTATGGCTGTGGATTTAACCACTAGCACGTCAGAGGTATCAGCCATACGTGACGGGCCACCAGCTATTGACCAAAAGGGACGTCGATGAGCGAACTCATCCTGACACCCTACTGAGCCTGTCAGTGACAATATCCTTACAGTCCGGTCCGTTCGTCTATGAGCATCGCATGGCGGGCCTAGGGGGTTGGTAAAAGTCAGACCCCCAATAGCGGTACAAGTCGTGTCGGAGTGTAGCCCAGAACACCCTGAGATACTATTGGAATACCTAACAGTAAATCTCCTGCCTTGGCCAAGGACTTTTCATGTTCTGGCTCTCCTAGACACAGCGCAACCTCACCCCCAATACTGGGAGAGACGAATCCCTGCAGATCCGCTCACTGCCTCCATGTGGCTCGGGACTGTACCCAACTAAAACCTGTTTGCACGTCTCCTTTGAGCGTGGTAGGGTAGTAATCAAAGCACAGTGGGAACTCACACGAGACAAATGACGATCTCAGGTCGATGAACTAACCTGTACACATGTCACCAGGGAACTGCTATCTGACGTCTGGTATAATCCCAACTAGCAGGTTCCCGGCGAGTCCTGTCCGGTGTACTCATAACCCAATGAGCACCTGTATACATCTTAGGTGAACCAACTGACACCAGTGGCTTGTGAGACCGGCCACCGCCCCTCGTCGGGGTCTCGACTGTATACACTAGTCTACTCTGGAGAATCGATGCCCTGTCTCGAAACTCCGACGACTAGGGACCTTTTAAGGATGTGCTTATAGACCCCAGCTCTCACGTATATGATCGCCCTCATACTGCTGGTGGTCAAGAAAGAATCCTAGGGGCTCTATCAACGTGTAATAGCGACTCGTAAGGTCACCTAAAGCAGTACACGATGATAAAGATAAACCAGATAGCATACTATCATCTTGAGTAAGACTGTCCTACCGGGATAGGTCCTCCCTTAATCATTGCAATCACGTGCCTGTGATCCAATAATTGACTCTGAGGGCACTATCTCCAACAATCTCCCACTTTCACTCAAGGCTAATTATTGCGATGTCGCATACTCACAGCCCATGTGATACCGAACACCCAACTCCTCTACTAGTCAGTCTCACAAAGCTCGTTTGCGAAACTATTGCGTTCGAGGAATAACCTCAGTGAGTGGATCCGCTATGGTGTCTTTTTCTATGTCTCTCTTTATCTCAAGTTCGCAGAGAAAGCCATCTCCCGAAATGAGCAATACCTGTCTTAGAATGTGTCTGGATGTCTGATGGGACCTAGCTCATAAATGAACTCCAAATCCAAACTTCTTAGACTGTATCGTCAACTGAACTTAATCAGTGTCCTGCGCCATGCCTTCCCTCAGTATCCACTTGGACCATCTGTCCAAAATACTACCCCTCGTCAGAGGGAAAACTATAACTCTGACAGCCACTTTGCCATCCAGGTCACCTTGGAAGCCTGGAATGATAACTGTCTCCTGAAGGAGAATGCTATTATCATATCCCTAGAACATCGACTTATGTTCTAAAACTGCTTCCGATCGTTTCTCCAGGACTGGATCAATATCAACTTATTGCACCTACTGCAAGAACAATATCTGGTGTGGTACTTGACATCTCATGATTGAATGATCTGCCAATCATGCACATCCCTCTCCCCTTTAGTCTGTAAGATACCTTTAGAGAGGGTGACTCTATTACCTGCAGGTACACCACCATGCCAGGAGTCGTCCATTCTAAATACTCATAGAATGTTGTCTAAGTACCCAGATTGGGAAACCACCCAAATCTAGATCTAAAACCATAGATCTAGTGACCAGAATGTCTGCTATAATATCCAAGTCCTGTGTGGAGAAACCACTGTGTGACGATCAAAGTATAACCGATCTTAGTATAGGAATATCACTTCCTACTCTGTGTATGTCATCCAAATACCAGGACATCACATCCTACTACCTTCTTAATAGATCCATCCCCTGTTCTGATGAAGTCAAACCTATGATTGTCACATCAGAAATAGATGATCTATCTCCGCTATATCTGCTTTAGTCTATAAATAGACATAATCCTGATGTCCACCAATGCTTCCGCTGCTCCCACTGACTACGACAACCCTCTGGCAGAGTCATATGGACGTGCACTTCTAAAGCTAGTTTAGAACGACGCTATACTCATCCTCCTGCCAGGTCTCACAATCTGGAACAACAGCAATGGCAAGTCTGGGTAAACAAGAACCTCCCTACCACCGTCCCTGAGCATACCGAAGTACCTCTCGGGTGCCTGAGGTTACCCACCATATCTGTGGAGTGGCCAATGGAATGTCAAACCAGATTGAATCTTTAGGTTCTTTATCAAATATTCAGTAATCGTTCGCGGTTCTGGAATCACTTCCAGTTCTACCATACTCGCACTACTGTTTTCTGAAAAAAAAAAAAAACCATTTTTAATAAAACTGTGGCGAGTCAAGAACAATATCACTATTGATCTTCCAGATGGTAGAAAGTCAACCCTCCTCATAGCCCGGGTCAACCCACAAACAGCCATTACAGAAACGTGCCTTGAGTTATCCGGAGTCTGGTTTTAAGCATAAGCCGGACAACTCCCCGTATCTTAACAAAGTCAAGATATGAACTGTTCTATATCCAATATAGAAACAGAGGCACTGATTTAATTGAACCAGATTCAAATCATGCAGCTGTCTCCAGTGCATGTCAAGTAAATGGAAGGAGGCCGATCAGCGTTACTCAATTTAGGAATGCTTCCAATTATGAGTAACCTGAAAGAGAAGCAAGTTCTCATTACTATCATCTAAATACCATACACAAGTATCTACATCTTCGATCACCTTGAAGAATCCCGATACTTGCAATACCTGGTTCTTTACTTTAATCTTATACTTATAACTTCTCAAAACTCAGACCCTGTGTTTCTACGAAACACCTGTCTAAGAACTAGAGAAGTCACAAGTAAACAGAATATAGTACGAGGACCAACCCCTCTGTCCTAATGGATGCTGGACAACATACAATACTCTGTATAAGTCCCTTGAGTCTAGTGACTCATTCACTGTGTGTCGTAGGTTGAAAACTGTACCGTGGTTATGAAGAATTACACCGCTGTTGAATGCTCCTTACCTAACCATCCACTGATATAGGTAAATGTCATAGACATAATTTCAAAAAGGTATGTCTCGCTCTATAAAAATAGACGTACAGATATATCAATTTGAAATTGGTGCATAACAACGGATATTCAAAACCAAATATTTGCCGTCCGGCAAACAACCCAGGTGACTTCCTCAAATATCACCAATTACAACGAATCCCGATATAATGAGGATGATCACCCAATTCCCAATAACTTACTCCCACTCATCATTTGTAAAACCATACAGATGTGAGAATCATACCTGGTAAATACATACCCTAGAGCAAGTGTCTAATTGGGAAATCAGTTTTCTTTTAACAATACACAGTGAAACTGAAACATTGAAATGTTTCGATGGGGTATCCTCGTATTCCTAGTAATGCCTCTTCCATTATCCAGATTCACAACTGTAACCGTATAATTCTTTGCCACTTCCCCAAATCCCTTTTTATGTCTTTAGTCATTACCTCTGTACACCCCTTTAGGCCAAATGGTTTTCTTCCTTCCCTACCGTTCGGCACCAGCCTATGGTTTGGAAGAAGACTATCCAATAAGCATAATAGGTGTACTGTCCTAATCCTAGGAGCACTCGCAATGCGAGAGAAGGTGAAAATAAAAGACAACCGAATAAACCTTATTCCTATTTCTCCTGAACCAGGATCCATCCCCGAACTGGAACAAGTTCCTTTCGAGTTCGTATATAACCATACGATGGATTATCCAATAAACTTAGGATCTTCGTAGTGATACGGAGTGTCCTGGAGAAATACAAAGGTGATTTAGGATTGGCGAAAAAATACTTGGTTTGGTCGTGAATAGCAGTCGCAGTTTACTTTGCCCTTTTACTAATCCCTTGCTTTGTCTTAACTTAATACCTTCTGTACACCGTTTAGGCTAATTGGTTTTCTTCATTCCCTACCGGTCGGCACCTGCCTATGGTTTGGAAGAAGACTATCCAATTTGCGTAATAGGTGTACTATCTCCTAAACCAAGGAGTACTCGCAATCTGAGAGAGAAGGTAAAAAGAAAAGACAACTGAATAGTCCTATTCGTTTTCTCCAGAACCGGAAACCATCCTCGAATAAATTCCTTCGAGTTCGTATATAACCATACGATGGTTTTGTCCAATGGAAGTGGACGTTCGCAGTAATACGGGGTGTCCTGGAGAAAAGGGTAAAAGTAGGAGTGGCAATGAGGTTTGCAACTTTGAAAATCCAAAAGCCAGTGTTAAGAAGGTTCGGTCAACTTGGTCACTGAGTCATAGTCTAGGGTCGGGTCAATGGTCGCTGCCAAAGAGAGAGAGAAAAGAAACACTCAGCGTGCACTCTAACCTAGATCGGAATGGTTATCACTTTATCTAATCTGGAAACCTCCCACTGTAACGTCAAATTCTTCCCCAAACCTGAACGAAGAATTAGCCGGGATCACCCGAGGAGTAAACCAACTCATCAGTGGGAATCGGGATCCAACTATCATCGCATGATAACGTGACGGAATCCGCTCACGCTATCACACTCCAGAAGGTATGCGCATATCTGGCAAGTTTCGGTTCTTTTGAAACTCCCGATGTGGATTTTTGCCCCAGGCTCTTATGACCTTGATTTTGGCCATATTATAAGTCACATGTCAAGTTCTACCCGTCATTCTCCAGGTTGATTTGAACCCACCCGTACCTACCCTTGACTTTGGCCAAAATGGCAGTACGACTGTCCCAAACCAACGCATCTATCTATGCTGCATATGAATACCCAACAGCTACCAATCACTGTGCCTTGACTTTGGCCAACATACACAGCTTAAATACTATTGACCATCCATATGAAACGACGGAGGGCTACGAATGGTTTCTGGCGAAAACCTTTAACGTAATGAACTTGATATCATTGAAGGAACGGATAGCTTTTTAGAAAAATATAGTAACGAAAACCTTTGCTAAAGAGGTCACTCCCGGTGAAGGGATCTCGGCTCTTTCCCCGTAGGATGAGGTGCAGGATATTCCAACTGAATACCACGATGCAAAGCAAAAGTAATCGGCTATAGTGAAGTTATTGCCCTGACGCAAACTTTTGTCCAAGGGGTCATTCCCGGTGAAGGGATCTCGGCCCTTGCCTCCTCGACTAAGGAGCAGGATATTCCAACTGAATACCACGATGCAAAACAAAAGTGAACGTCAATGCAATAACAGCTTTTTGAAAAGTGTTCCAACAACATCAGAATAGGTTTGTTTATCTTGCATTGATCCGAATCAACGCAGTCCCATCAATTGATCACACCACAAAGAACGAAAATATACTGACGTACGTATATGCCATCCGCATTCGCCACTGGGTCCCGTCATCACCCGTTATGTTAGCTAACTAACGACAGAGCGGGGACTGGACTAGCGCGGATGCAAAACATATACAACATCTACTAGTATATATATAATATATAATTTTCGCTCTAGGCGTGATAAAATGCAACATCACAGAAATGTACAACATCACAGAATAATACAGATATCTGGGATCCCCGGGTTTCACAGAGCCGCTACTGAAACCCGACGTTCCTCTGGTCGTGTGGATAGCCTGTGCAATGAAATCCTAGACCCCTACGGGCGCGGCAAGTTACCCGCCAAAACCTGAAGCGAGGCAGCCCCCTTCAGCAACGTGAATGGACCACCCAGCACTTCACGGAATCCGGTAACTCGGGCACCCCTCCTGGGTCAACCTGTACCCCCTACGAGTGCGGCGAATAGCCCGCCAATTCTAGAGTGAAGCCCCCTCCGTCTCAAAGCCATAAGATGCGGGCTCGTTGCCATCTAGAACCCGGCTATCCGTGCACCCCTCCGCGGGGTAATCCTAGTACAGAAAGTAAAATATACATACAACGGGTACATCGACCGCAACCTGGTCGTGCCCCAAAAGAATAATACAAACAGGCAGTGACGGCAATCCACATGTCGGACGCTCGCCCCGCAATATCAAATGTACATATAAAACAAAAACTGTACTAGCATTGCATCCAGGCAATCCCCCACGACCAATCCGCAACATCACAGCACAACACAGAACATCAACGTGAATGTCACGTTCGCAAATCCGTCTAAAAGGGCTATAGCAGATAGACTGGATTTACCGATCGAGTGACATTCACGGTCGCAGATATAATGTAAATACTGTGAAATAGCATGTTTAAAATATCCGATCGAACAAATTTATCGAAGTGGGCCCCAAGCAGTACTGTAGCACTTACAGAAAATCTGGGCCCAAAAAGAATGTTCCAAAACCCCTATTTCCAACTCAGAAGCAATCTGCAAAATTTTGATCAAGTGATCAATCAAAAGCGCGGCGGAACCGCGGCCAAAGCATGGGTTTGGCCGCGGTTCCGCGGCGGTATGAAGAGATCGCGCGACCAAATTTTCACAGATTGCTTCTATATCCATGCACAATATTCTGAGACAACATGAAAAATTTTTGGAGCAGAAAAAATTTTGACAGAAACACGATGCATTGGAAAATACGGTTTTTAGGGATTTTTGTTCGATCGAGTTCTAAACATACTAGAGCAAGCTAGGCTAGGTTAACGGCGTGGCTTTGATACCAATGTAAGTCCGCGGCGGCGGCCCGGCCGTCGATCCGACGCCAGAAACGCGGAAACAAAAACTTTGCAAACTAGCAAACCGGCACCACCGCGCACTTCTCACCTGGATCAGGACATTAACCTAGCTACTAGCAAACAAGAAAAGAGTAGAGAAGCTATACCAAGCGATCCGTGTCCTTCGGTCTTCGTCTCCTCTCCAATCTCCCGCGGAATCTCCGTCCGTCACGTCCTCGTCGGAAAGGGCACCACGTAGCCGAATACTTTTACGGGCTCCCACCTCTTGACCGAGGCAACTCGGGCGCGAAGTTGGCTAGCCGACGCGTCCAAGATTTGCTGTAGACTAGTGTGGTAGCCATTGTCTCTTTGAGGGTTTGAAGTTGCCATGATGGAGATGAGAGAAAAATGCTTTGGAGGAAAATGGTGCTCACAATTTTTTAGCAAGGAAATGAGATGAAGAAAATGCCACACCCTCAAAAATGAATCTCTCTCATTTCTCCCTCTAATGTGGCCGGCCCCTTAATAGGAAATGGTGGAGAGAAAAACCTAAACCATGAAGGGAGGTGAGTGTAGGATAGCTCAAGGAGGTGACCACATCAAAAGGTTATGATAACAAAATCAAATCAACTTTCATCTCATTTCTAATCACAAAAAAGCAAGCCATGATCATAGAAAAGAATGGTATCAAAAGATGCTTTCATAATCTATGCAAATGCAAGAAACCCCTCCACAAAAAAATATTTGCAAACTTGCAAATAACCCCCTCCATCGGAAAGTCCGGCCGCGAAGGAACAAAAGAAAACTGGCCGGAACGGAATGCAAATTAGCAACTTCAAAAAACTGATCCCGCAATAAATTATGGGAAAACCCCACTACTGCATATACATGCCCGCATTTGTATTCCCACTGAACACAAATGCAAAGAGACAAAATCTACACTATCTAATACTAGGATCCCGCTTAAGCCAAAGCCGGCTAGTAAAATCCGTCCGATCACGATCCATGCAATACCGCACGTATCTGATCGAACCCTGTCATATCTCCATACGGTCTCTACAGCGTTTCGCCCGAAACCTGAGTAACTGAGTGTGGTGGACTCTAAAGACTCGTCAATACTATGGCTGTGGATTTAACCACTAGCACGTCAGAGGTATCAGCCATACGTGACGGGCCACCAACTATTGACCAAAAAGGACGTCGATGAGCGAACTCATCCTGACACCCTACTGAGCCTGTCAGTGACAATATCCATACAGTCCGGTCCGTTCGTCTATGAGCATCGCATGGCGGGCCTAGGGGGTTGGTAAAAGTCAGACCCCCAATAGCGGTACAAGTCGTGTCGGAGTGTAGCCCAGAACACCCTGAGATACTACTGGAATACCTACCAGTAAATCTCCTGCCTTGGCCAAGGACTTTTCATGTTCTGGCTCTCCTAGACACAATGCGACCTCACCCCCAATACCGGGAGAGACGAACCCCTGCAGATCCGCTCACTGCCTCCATGTGACTCGGGACTGTACCCAACTAAAACCTGTTTGCACGTCTCCTTTGAGCGTGGTAGGGTAGTAATCAAAGCACAGTGGGAACTCACACGAGACAAATGACGATCTCAGGTCGATGAACTAACCTGTACACATGTCACCAGGGAACTGCTATCTGACGTCTGGTATAATCCCAACTAGCAGGTTCCCGGCGAGTCCTGTCCGGTGTACTCATAACCCAATGAGCACCTGTATACATCTTAGGTGAACCAACTGACACCAGTGGCTTGTGAGACCGGCCACCACCCCTCGTCGGGGTCTCGACTGTATACACTAGTCTACTTTGGAGAATCGATGCCCTGTCTCGAAACTCCCATGACTAGGGACCTTTTAAGGATGTGCTTATAAACCCCAGCTCTCACGTATATGTTCGCCCTCATACTGCTGGTGGTCAAGCAAGAATCCTAGGGGCTCTATCAACGTGTAATAGCGACTCGTAAGGTCACCTAAAGCAGTACACGATGATAATGATAAACCAGATAGCATACTATCATCTTGAGTAAGACTGTCCTACCGGGATAGGTCCTCCCTCAATCATTGCAATCACGTGCCTGTGATCTAATAATTGACTCTGAGGGCACTATCTCCAACACCATCCACCCGACTTCCCGGTAGATATAGATCTACTCACCGTAGTCCTCGCTCGTCGAAGTCGATGACGCCTCGCTCCGTCGCTTCGGAATCCACGCGAAGGTACCTGCAATAACAATACATATCGTAACGATATTAAAATCAAGGCGGAAAACCAAAACGGCACACGTATTGCTCGTAGGTTAGAACCTATAGCATATGCATACAAAATCAATCAAACAACCCTTGTTGTCGATGTACAAACATGCGACAACCAAAAACGAATGCAGATATCAAAACTCATCATTTCAAATACGGAAAACATATCCTAAATCATACACAAGATTCCCAGATTTTGACTCAGGTCGGATAAATCTAAGCAAACAAGTCTAGGGTGATGTATATAGTGTATGTGAGCTACTGAACCAACCTAGGCCCCTACCCTCACCAAGTGGCCGGCCGCTATACCACAAATTCCGAGCTCGCCGGCCAGGGTGTCTCTGTTTGGGATCATCAGGTCAGAGTGGTCTCCTAGTAGTATGTCTAGGCCCCTAGTATTGTTTGGTTGTCTCAGGAAGTCCCCAGGTCATCCCAGATTCACAGTAGCTACACTAAAGTCACCAAACTGATATGGGTCAATCCTAAAGTTTGTGCATCGGGTTCACTTCTATGGTTCAGGTCAGGGTAACGTGTCACCATGGTCATGTAAACACTCACCATTGTCCCCAGATTTTGTTAGTGTATATGCCCTAGAGGCCATTACTGTATCATACTAGTTTGTATATTACTTAATGGAAGCTTGAGATATTCACCTTGTATATACAATCTTGCTCAAAATAGTAGTATGCTACTTGGTTTGTTTCTACTTCAATGTGTACATGTGTTTATTTTAGTATATCACCTATACACATTAGTGGAGCTCTTAGGATCTTTGCTTGATTACCAGCGATGTGATGGCAGTCACACTAGTGGGGCTGGGTAATCTATAAGCACATCCTTATGCAGGTCCCTAGTCGCAGGACTATCGAGACAGGGCATCGATACTCCGGAGTAGACTAGCGCATGCGCTTCTCATCCCAGTGTGGGAGACGGTCTGTCCCACAGCCGTCAGTACGTCGTACTTGAGATAGTATGCGGGTGCTCGTTAGGTTACGGGTACACTGGACAGGACTCGTCGGGAACTGACTAGTTGGTATTATGCCTATCGTCAGTTATCAGTTCCCAGGTGACATGAGTACAGCTTAGTCCGCTGACTTGACACTGTCACTTCGCCTCGAGTGTGTTCCCACTGCACTTTGATTACTACCCTACCACGGCTCAAAAGAGCCGTGCAAACAGGTAGTAGTTGGGTACAGTCCCGAAGCACTTGGAGGCAGTGACGGTTAAACAGGATTCGTCTCTCCCGGTATTGGGGGTTGACATCGCGCTGTGTATAGGAGAGCCATTACACGAGTAGTCCCTGGCCAGGGCAAACGAGATATACTGGTAGGCTTCCAGTGTTATCTCAGGGTGTTTTGGGCTTCACTCCGACACGACTTGTACCGCTATTGGGGGACTGACGTTTACCGCCCCCTAGGCCCGCCATGCGATGTATCAGACGAACAGACCGGACTGTACGGAGAATGTCACATTCAGGCTCAGTAGGAGTTCAGATGGGTTTCGCCTCGTCGGTCTTCTTGTCGGCGTTACCTAGGGACCGTTACGCACAGCTAGTGCCGCTTGCGGTCTGTGGTTAAACCCACTGCCAGCGTAGTGTCGAGTCTTTAGAGTCCCACACAGAAAGCTTTTCGCCTTTAGGCAAAAGAGTAGAGGTCGCATGGTTTTGCGACAGGTCGCATGGTTTTGCGACAGGGTTCGGTCACATCCGTGCACTTGTGCACGTACAGTGTCCGGACAGTTTACACTAGCGGGCTTTGGTTTAAGCCAGATCCTAGTGTACCTTTTGGGATTGGATTTATCCAGTATGCATTCTTGTTCCTCGGAACGCGGATGCGGGTGTGTATGCACAGTTGACGGAGAGACAGAGGCAGAGGATTCTCATTAGGGTTGTTGACCGTTGACAGTTGACTATTGACTTTTTGCTCAACCCTAATGAGAATATGATATGTGATTAACAATTATATTAATTAAGTATTATGGTGATATGGTTGTTGAGGGATTGACTTTGTTGACTTGTTGACTTTTGTTGACTTTGTTGACTTTTGTTGACTTGTTGACTTTGTTGACCGGTTGATTAGGCTTGACTAGTTGACCATCATGATAACCATAACTATCATTTCATGGCAAAGACTTTTGCTTGCTTGCTCTTTTGTGCAAAATGAGTGCATGAAATGATATGGTTATGGTTGCTTCAACCATCACATAACACTTGATTGGTATGATGAGTTATCATTGTTATGGATTATGAGAGGGTAAAAGACAAAAGAGAGGCTCATTCTTACTTTCTCATTCTCTCTCTTTGTTTTTGAGCTCTCTTGCTTTTTCTCTCACCCTCTTCCTCTTGCTCCCTCTCTTGACTCTATGGTTCACTTGTCTCATGAGTTGAGAACCAAGAACCATAGATAAAATCCCATACAAACTCTTCTCTACTCACTCTAGTTCACAAGGTTTAGCAAACCGAGTGAACTAGTTTCTTCAAAGTTCGAAGAAGGAGCCAAAGGTTGGAGCTTTCAGGTGGATCTATCTTCGGCGTAAGGAGACGACGGGAAGAAGCCGATCCGGACCACCATTGGAGTTTGAAGATGAAGGAGTTCAAGACAAGCAAGGTATAACCCCCTAACCGAGTAGTTATCAGCTCGTAGTTAGGTTGTTAGTTAGATGTTTAACAAAGATCCGGGTTATAAGTCCATGTTACCACCTCTAAGAAAATCGTCTTTTATCAAATTCCGCATGCCCGAAAGTACCGGGAGAGGTAGCATGGACTTACAGTGGTATCAGAGCCTAGTTAAACTCTATCTAACATGTTAGCAAAGTAGCTAGAAAATCGATCAAAGAAAAGTCGCAAAACGAACCCAAAACTGTCAAGTTTCTGCCGATTTTTATTCTGTTCAAAAGTTGATTATTTTCATCTCTAAAATCGGCTCAGGCTTTTGTTTGAATAACCACCAAATTTGGTCCAACGATCGAGTTAAAGCGCCGCGGAAACGCGGTGGGAGCACGCTCCCGCCGCGGTTCCGCGGCCGAGTTGACTCGGCCGAGGTCCATCTTTGGTGCAGTGTATTTCTGGGGCTGTTTTGGGATTTTTGGAATATGTATTTTCATCCCAGATTTTCCAGAACGAAAATTTTATTTTTGGGGTCCTAAAAATCCGTATTTTTGATCGAACTTCTAAAAGACTTTAGCTGACGGGTTTTTCTGTAATGTGATATTTGTATTGAACGTCTGCTAATCGATATATGTCGATTAGTGGGGGTTATACAAATTTGTGATCTGTAATGTTGCTGGAATGTGTATATGAATATGTTGGATTGTCGCGGGTGAATAGCCGGGGGTTGTGAGACGAGAGTTTTTCTTTTCTTTCAATTCATGTAAATTTGTAAATTGATGTAATAATTATTTGTATGGCCGCACAACCGGGTCGGGGTTGTAGCCGTCATTGTATAATTTCTTTTTACTATTTTTGCTCCTAGGATAGACCCATGGAGGGGGTGCACAAACTACCGGGTATGCCGAAGTGCCGAGTGGCCTACTCATGGAGATGAGGGAGGTTGCTTCGCTTCGGGTACTTGGCGGGTAGTTTGCCACACCCGTAGGGGTCTTGGGTGGGGTATTGGCTATTCACCGCGACCGTGTAATCTGTTTTTCGTTACAGGCTCGTACGAATTACAGATTCCTAGTATATCCAATGTATTCATCTGTGATCTGAAATGTCTATCATTGCAATATATCTATATATGATATTATTTAGGCGTTGCTTATGTTTTACAGCCGCGCTAGCCCAGCCCCCGCTCTGTCGTTAGTTAAGTAACCTAACGGGTAATAACGGGGCCCAGTGGCGAATGCGAATGGCATAAGCGTACGTCATATTTTGGTTGTTTTCTGCAATGGTAGGATTAAATGATGGGACGCATTAAAAGAACTAATGCAAGAATATCACGCATTAAAAGAACTAATGCAAGATAATAAACCAAGTTAAAGTCGTTGGAACACTTTCGAAAAACCACTCGGTTCTTTTCAAAACTAACTTTTAAATGCGGAGCTTGAGTCACTCCTTTTAAAAGCTATCTCGTTCCATCGACTATATCAAGTTCACTACGTTCACGGTTTTGCCAAAACCATCCGTAGCCCTCCATCATTTCAGTTAAATATTCGGTAGTATTCAAGCTATGTATTTTGACCTCACACCAAGGCATAGTGATTGGTAGCTGCCGGATATTTATCTGTTGCATAGATAGAATGCGTTGGTTTGAGACAGTCGTACTGCCATTTTGGCCTACGTCAAGGGTATGTACGGGTGGGTTCAAATTAACCTGGATAATGATGGGAAGAACTTGACATGTGACTTATGACATTTTGACCTCACGCCAAGGTCATAAGAGCATGGGGCAAAAATCCACATCGGGAGTTTCATAAGTACTGAAACTTGCTAGATTTGCATACCATTTGGAGTGTGATGATTCTGGTAGGATTCCTTCAGTTTCGTCACGCGATGACATTTGGATCCCGATCCTACTGTGAGTATATGCTACTCCTCGGGAAATTTCTCACTTAACGATCAATGCTATAAACCAAGTAGGTGTCTAGAAAGGTGTTAGCGGGGCTACGCCCCCAGGGAAAAGAGGTTATTTAATTAAGGAACTTCGTGAAAGCGTTGGAAAACCTCCCTCGAAGTACACTGGCCTGGCTGAACGGTTAAGCAAGTATTGTACGATGAGATTGATCCTGACTAATTCTTCCTTTATGGTTTGAGGAGGGATTCGAGAAACAATGGGAGCCATCCTGTTTAGACAAACTAAAAACCACTCTAAACTTGCAAGAGCATCATGCTGAGTGTTTCTTCTTCTCTCTCCTAATTGCAGCGACCAATCGACATGACTGGACTTAAGTTACTTCTAGATAAAAACATACTGACAGGGCCAAACTACAAAGATTGGCTCAGGAATGTCAAAATGGCAATCACTTACGACAAGCTGGGGTATCTTCTTACCACCAAAGCTCCCCCTGTCCCTGGTCCCACTTCCAGCGTCGCGGATAAGGAAATCCGTAAGACTTGGGAGATTGATAGCGCGAAGGCCAAATGCCTCGTGCTTGCCTCTATGGACAATGAACATCAGAGGAGGCACGAGAATATGGACCTGGAATCCATATTTCTTCATACAAAAGAACTGTATGGAGAGCAGTCTCGTATCGCAAGATACGAAGCGTCGAAAAAGTTATTTTCGGCAAAGATGGTCGTCGGATCATCAGTAGCAGAGCACGTGCTTAAGATGATCGGCTACATTGAGGAGCTCGCGGACCTAGGAACCACATTGGAGAGTGAGCTCTATACGGACTTAGTTCTCCAGTCCCTTCCTTCCACTTACGCCCAGTTTATACTGAACTTCAACTTGCAAGAAAAAGAAGTTGAACTTTCAGAGCTCCTCAACATGCTGAGGAGCGCAGAGGGCACCCTACAGAAAGGTAGGGAAACATCCACTTTGTTTGTAGGAGGATCATCTTCTTCTAGGTCCAAGGCGAAAGCCAAGGGAAAGAAGAAGAAAGCCCCCGCCAAACCAAGGGGCGGTGTTAGTAAAATGGATACGAAGGGAAAAGCTAAAGCAACAAAGAAAGCGGGTAAGCTTGTGGATAAGGAAGAATGCTTCTATTGTCATAAGAAAGGACACTGGAAGAATGATTGCAGGGCCTGGAAGGCCAGAACACAGGAATTGAAGCAGGTTGCAGCTTCAGCTTCAGGTGTGTATGTTATTGAAAACTGTCTTTCAATAAACTCTACTTCCTGGGTATTGGATACCGGATCAGGATCTCATATCTGTAATTCTTTGCAGGCTTTGAGAAACCGTAGGGTTTTGAAGGCAGGTGACATGACCCTCAGAGTTGCGAACGGAGCTAGCATGGATGCTAAAGCCGTGGGGGACTATCACCTGGGAATGTCAGATGGACATGTTTTGGTTTTGCGTAATTGCTTTTTTGTACCCAACGCAACTTGTAATATCATTTCTGTATCTTTAGTTTCTAAAGAAGGTTATGAATTTGCGTTTGTAAGTAATGTTGTAAACATTCACCTTAATCAAGTTCTGATTGGGTCAGGTACATTGAGTAATGGTATATACGTATTAAACTAACCACAGATTTTCAATATCCAGAATACACACAAAAGAAAGTCTCCGGAAATCAATCAGGCTTTCTTATGGCATTGTAGACTGGGTCACATCAATGAGAGAAGGTTGACGAAGTTACATACAGAAGGATATTTGAATCCATTCGAATATCAATCGTATGCCACTTGTCAATCCTGTCTCAAAGGAAAGATGACAAAGACTCCGTTTACTGGACACGGAGTAAGAGCGAGCGAGCTCTTGGGACTCGTACACAGTGACGTGTGCGGTCCAATGTCTACACATGCACGAAACGGTTATTCTTACTTCATTACTTTTACGGATGACTTTTCAAGGTACGGTTATGTCTTCTTAATGAAACATAAGTCCGAAGCCTTTGGAAAGTTCCAGGAATATAAGAATGAAGTAGAAAAACAAACCGGCAAAAGTATCAAGATTCTAAGATCGGATCGAGGTGGTGAATACTTGAGTGCCGAGTTCTTGGACTATTTAAAAGAGAACGGAATTCTCTCTCAGCTTACTGCTCCATACACTCCGCAACATAACGGTGTATCGGAGAGACGGAACCGAACCCTATTGGATATGGTACGGTCCATGATGAGTAACGCTGGGTTACCGCGATCATTCTGGGGATATGCGCTAGAATCAGCCGCATACCTTTTGAACCGAGTTCCTACTAAGACTGTGCCTACCACACCATATGAGTTATGGAGTGGGAAGAAACCCTATCTTCAATATCTGAAGATCTGGGGATGTCTAGCTTTTGTCAAAAAGCAGCATGCGGACAAACTCGAGGCACGCTCAGTACTGTGCAAGTTTGTGGGATACCCAAAGAACACCAGGGGGTATCTTTTCTACTACGCAGAGGAACAAAAAGTCCTTGTTTCTCGTAATGCCCACTTTCTAGAACACCAGTTCTTGGAAAGGGAAATAAGTGGGAGCGTAGTAGAACTGGAGGAAATTCCAGAACCACGGACTATTGCTGAAAGTTTAGTGGAACCAGAGGGTTTGGAAGAACAGGACATTCCTACGCCGCTCCGCAAGAGTAGTAGGCAGACTCATCCGCCCGAGAGATACTATGGTTTTCTCATAGACGGGGATAGAGAGGATTGCATCATAGATTATGATGAGCCTACTAGCTTCCAGCAGGCCGTTCAGAGCGTTGACTCAGTGAAATGGCTGGATGCAATGCGGACCGAAATGGAGTCCATGTACACCAACAAAGTATGGACGTTGGACATTGCTCCAGACGGGGTAAAACCCGTAGGATGCAAGTGGATCTTCAAAAGGAAGATTGGTGTAGATGGACAGGTTGAGACCTATAAAGCTAGACTTGTAGCAAAGGGTTTTCATCAAAGACCTGGTTTGGACTATGACGAAACCTTTTCTCCAGTGGCTATGCTGAAATCCATTCGGATCCTTCTTGCCATTGCTGCCTTCCACGATTATGAGATTTGGCAGATGGACGTAAACACAGCTTTTCTAAATGGAAATTTAGAGGAGTGTGTCTATATGGACCAGCCAGAGGGTTTCATTCAGAGTGGGAGCAGCGGAAAGGTGTGCAAGTTGCTTAAGTCCATCTATGGACTAAAGCAGGCATCGCGGAGTTGGAACATCTGTTTTGATGAGACGGTCAAGGAATTTGGCTTTATCAAAAATCCAGATGAACCATGCATCTATAGTAGATTTGTAGCGAGAACTGTAGTATTCCTCGTTTTATACGTGGATGACATTCTCTTAATAGGAAATGACATTCCTATGCTACAATCTGTCAAGGGGTTCTTGTCGCACAGGTTCTCCATGAAAGACCTGGGTGATGCCTCATACATCCTGGGGATCCGGATCCATCGTGATAGATCCAAGAGGATATTAGGACTTTCACAGTCCAGGTACATCGACACTATACTGAAGAGAATCAGTATGGAAGATTCCAAGCGCGGTAACCTACCGGCTTGTCACGGGATCACCCTCTCTAAAGAGATGTCTCCCAAGACTGATTTGGAGAGGGATCGCATGTCTACTATACCCTACGCTTCTGCGGTAGGCTCTATAATGTATGCGATGTTGTGTACCAGACCGGATGTAGCTTATGCACTGAGTGTGGTAAGCCGGTATCAGTCAAACCCTGGGGAGAAACACTGGATAGCGGTAAAGAACATTCTCAAGTACCTGAGAAGGACTAAGGAGATGTTCTTGGTGTATGGCGGAAAAGACCTCCAGATCGAGGCCTTTGCTGACTCCAGCTTCCAGAGTGACAAGGATGATTCCAAGTCCATGTCGGGTTTTGTCTTTACCCTCAATGGAGGGGCGGTGTGTTGGAAGAGTTCCAAACAGGAAACCGTTGCAGACTCGACGATGGAAGCGGAATACATCGCTGCATCTGATGCCGCAAAAGAAGCTGTCTGGATGAGGAAGTTCTTGAAAGAACTTCAGGTGGTTCCGTCCATTGTTGATCCAATACCTCTGTATTGCGACAACAATGGGGCTATAGCTTTAGCGAAGGAACCCAGGTCCCATCAGAGATCCAGACACATCTTGAGGCGGTATCACCTGATCAGGGAGATCGTGGATCGCCAGGAGATCGAGGTTCGGAGAGTCGCTTCAGAAGATAACACTGCAGATCCATTCACCAAGGCCCTGCCCCAGACTCAGTTCGAGCGGCTGATCGAGATGATAGGTCTTCGATACGCCAGTACATGGCCTTCGTGCAAGTGGGAGATTGTTAGTGTATATGCCCTAGAGGCCATTACTGTATCATACTAGTTTGTATATTACTTAATGGAAGCTTGGGATATTCACCTTGTATATACAATCTTGCTCAAAATAGTAGTATGCTACTTGGTTTGTTTCTACTTCAATGTGTACATGTGTTTATTTTAGTATATCACCTATACACATTAGTGGAGCTCTTAGGATCTTTGCTTGATTACCAGCGATGTGATGACAGTCACACTAGTGGGGCTGGGTAATCTATAAGCACATCCTTATGCAGGTCCCTAGTCGCAGGACTATCGAGACAGGGCATCGATACTCCGGAGTAGACTAGCGCATGCACTTCTCATCCCAGTGTGGGAGACGGTCTGTCCCACAGCCGTCAGTACGTCGTACTTGAGATAGTATGCGGGTGCTCGTTAGGTTACGGGTACACTGGACAGGACTCGTCGGGAACGACTAGTTGGTATTATGCCTATCGTCAGTTATCAGTTCCCAGGTGACATGAGTACAGCTTAGTCCGCTGACTTGACACTGTCACTTCGCCTGTTCCCACTGCACTTTGATTACTACCCTACCACGGCTCAAAGGAGCCGTGCAAACAGGTAGTAGTTAGGTGCAGTCCCGAAGCACTTGGAGGCAGTGATGGTTAGACAGGATTCGTCTCTCCCGGTATTGGGGGTTGACATCGCGCTGTGTCTAGGAGAGCCATTACACGAGTAGTCCCTGGCCAGGGCAAACGAGATATATTGGTAGGCTTCCAGTGTTATCTCAGGGTGTTTTGGGCTTCACTCCGACACGACTTGTACCGCTATTGGGGAACTGACGTTTACCGCCCCCTAGGCCCGCCATGCGATGTATCAGACGAACAGACCGGACTGTACGGAGAATGTCACATTCAGGCTCAGTAGGAGTTCAGATGGGTTTCGCCTCGTCGGTCTTCTTGTCGGCGTTACCTGGGGACCGTTACGCACAGCTAGTGCCGCTTGCGGTCTGTGGTTAAACCCACTGCCAGCGTAGTGTCGAGTCTTTAGAGTCCCACACAGAAAGCTTTTCGCCTTTAGGCAAAAGAGTAGAGGTCGCATGGTTTTGCGACAGGTCGCATGGTTATGCGACAGGGTTCGGTCACATCCGTGCACTTGTGCACGTACAGTGTCCGGACAGTTTACACTAGCGGGCTTTGGTTTAAGCCAGATCCTAGTGTACTTTTTGGGATTGGATTTATCCAGTATGCATTCGTGTTCCTCGGAATGCGGACGCGGGTGTGTATGCACAGTTGACGGAGAGACAGAGGCAGAGGATTCTCATTAGGGTTGTTGACCGTTGACAGTTGACTATTGACTTTTTGCTCAATCCTAATGAGAATATGATATGTGATTAACAATTATATTAATTAAGTATTATGGTGACATGGTTGTTGAGGGATTGACTTTGTTGACTTGTTGACTTTTGTTGACTTTGTTGACTTGTTGACTTTGTTGACCGGTTGACTAGGATTGACTAGTTGACCATCATGATAACCATAGCTATCATTTCATGGCAAAGACTTTTGCTTGCTTGCTCTTTTGTGCAAAATGAGTGCAAAATGAGTGCATGAAATGATATGGTTATGGTTGCTTCAACCATCACATAACACTTGATTGGTATGATGAGTTATCATTGTTATGGATTATGAGAGGGTGAAAGACAAAAGAGAGGCTCATTCTTACTTTCTCATTCTCTCTCTTTATTTTTGAGCTCTCTTGCTTTTGCTCTCACCCTCTTCCTCTTGCTCCCTCTCTTGACTCTATGGTTCACTTGTCTCATGAGTTGAGAACCAAGAACCATAGATAAAATCCCATACAAACTCTTCTCTACTCACTCTAGTTCACAAGGTTTAGCAAACCGAGTGAACTAGTTTCTTCAAAGTTCGAAGAAGGAGCCAAAGGTTGGAGCTTTCAGGTGGATCTATCTTCGGCGTAAGGAGACGACGGGAAGAAGCCGATTCGGACCACCATTGGAGTTTGAAGACGAAGGAGTTCAAGACAAGCAAGATATAACCCCCTAACCGAGTAGTTAGCAACTCGTAGTTAGGTTGTTAGTTAGATGTTTAACAAAGATCCGGGTTATAAGTCCATGTTACCACCTCTAAAAAAATCGTTTTTTATCAAATTCCGCATGTCCGAAAGTACCGGGAGAGGTAGCATAGACTTACAGATTTCACCTATAGATATTACATAAAAATCAAGTAGAACCAAACCCCCTTAAACACCTTTAGGTAACTACCCTACAGAACCTACACCCTAACTCTTCTATACACCCGGGGTCGCCGGATTTGTCTCTAAGGTCGCCGGCCAAAATTGGTGGGAAGGGTCTCGTTCTTCAGGTGGTCACTTAGGTTTACCAGTACTATTATGATACTGTTTGTTTTCCCAGTGAATGATCGGGGTCACAGCAGGTCAGCAACATCCTAAAACGACATCCAAAACACGATATCACACAAAACTAATCTAAAGGGAAGAAATTATACCTCATCTAGTCCACTCAAGGCAGCACTAACTTCCCAACGTCGTCAAAATCTCACTTTGCTCGGTTCATCGTGTAGAGGAGGTGATGGGGATAAATTTTAGTGAAAGGGGTTTAGGGTTTTGGGGATCCATTGGAGATAGATCTAGGGTTTAAGTGGAGGGTGGTGGAGTTGAGGAAGATGAAGAGGGTGATGAAAATGGTGGGGGATTGAATTTGGGCAGCAGCCCCCCTCTCTCTCTCACTAATACTCACTCTCTCTTCTCTCTCCAAAGTATACCTAACCACTCATTATGTCTCCCTTTGACTTTTCCTTTTTCTCATTTCTTTTTCTCACCAAAAAAAAACACGTACACCCATATAAAACCATAAATAAAATAACATGTAACTAAACGAAACATGTCATGGTGCACTAACCATGAAAAGCTGTAGAAATGCGGATTTGGCTTAATCGCGATTAGCAGTGCACTAATCAGGTTTTTATTAAAATTGCATATAATAACTTTTAAAAATGCCAAATCCTATCAATATATTATTAAATGAATAAATCATTTTAATTTTTATTTATTTCGCAATTATTGGTATATATTTATACCCTTTTTCGAAAACCCCAATTTCGCAAATCGGGCAGTTTTCGGGAAAAATATTATTTTAATATTAAATTCCAAAAATAATATTTTATATTTTCTGAAATGTTACACCTATGCCACAAAATATCTCTCCATTCTTTTCTTTCATTTTCCTTTTTATTTAAAAAAACAAAAATCATTTTAAATAAAAGGAAAAGAAGCCATGGTTAATAACAAAATGTAACAAGTGTTTTGCAACATATTTTGTTGCATGCCATGCACATAAAAAAGATCAATGTATAATTAGCCACATATTAATCAAGTTTAGCATTAACTTGCATAAAATTAATTGTATAATAATTTATAAAATATCCAAATCACATAAATTCTTTCAAAATCAATAATTCATATAAATTTTCCAATTATTCTTTAAACTATAAGCATATAATCATACTACTTCATTGAAACCAATTTCTATATCTTTATAATATTCATGAAATTTATTATTTTATTTATTAAAATTCCAAAAAAAAAAATTTATTTTTCTGAAATGTTACAATCTAACTCCGAACGATATCCTCTGGATATCCGCCGAGTTTCCATACAATCATCGGTAGGTAGTGCTCCCCCTGCCAGGCTCATCGTCTACTCCATGATCTTCTTGCCCCGGAGTACTTTACCAGGTCCACCATGAACCCGCAGACGGCTCAGCCAACTCTTCGAATCGGGTATGCTCATTGCTCAGAACTGAGAAAACTCATGGTGGACACGAAATATCATATCAAGAGAAAACCATACTTTTAAGTATTTCAAATTTTCAAAATGTACCTTGCGATTTTTCAATTCCACGAAACAGAAATCTCATGAAAACATCATATGAAATAAATCACTATAGCAATGTATGCATGATGCAAATCATGATGCGTACTAGTACCAGAATCGTTGTCTAACTGTCAATAATTAATGCGGTACAACATATATTTATCCATGGCAATTTCTATAGTGTGCATGGCATGACAATTACCAACGGTGTGTGTGGCATATAAATCAGTGATCGTGCAACATGAACCGTTAGTAATGGTGCAGTACCCTATTAATGATATGTCGATGTAAAACAGGTAATAGGATGTACAAAATGATACTCATGCACAACAGGCCATAGGAGAGAATTTTCTCTTATGGCATCGAAAAAATACGTCCTCCTTTATTTTTTCCGGCGATCGGCATCCATCATCTTCATCGTTATCATCTAAGATGTGAGTACACCAAATTTCATGTCATTCTACGCCTTTTTCACCGTTGATTTTGCAATGTAAAAAGTTCTGTTGTCGGTAAACCGTTAATTTTGAACCCACAAAATCAACGGTGAAAAAGTCGTAGAATCGCATGAAATTTGGTGTACCCACATATTAGATGATAACGATGAAGATGATGTGTGCCGATCGTCGGAAAAAATAAATGAGAGTACTTTTTCGACACCATAAGAGGAAATTCCCTCCTATGGCATCTTTTCTCCATTATTCTGTATCTCTCTCTCTCTCTCTCTCTCTCTCTCTCCATATATATATATATATATATATATATATATATAAGCATATCACATAAGATTATATCACTTGAATATATAAGTATATCACATAAGGTTATATCACTTGAATCTAGCCTTCGGCGCTTAACGCCATACAGATGATTTCCCCGTAGATATTAAATCTACTCACCGGACGATTTCGAGCTAAGTGAACTCGATCATCTCTTTTCCCTTCCTGGCTGCGTCCGAAGTCCCCGCCTGTGATCCTAACATCACACAAAAACATAACGCATGAAATTAGTAAACTTTCCAATAAAATATGGACACAACGCCAAACTAACGAATCGACTCCCACAAGCTATTAAGTGTTAGCTTAGTGGGTTAAACGTGTGCAGCGACACCTTAAACTAATCCTATGGCTGATAACTACACGAAACATCTAAATAAATGCCGGATAAATTCTCATCGCACGTTATTGAAACGCTTGAATTCTAGCTAAACGGTCTCAGATTTTCATACACAATGAATTAGAGAAAGTTGCATATCCCAAAAGCCTATACACTGCCCCCAGAGACCCCACGACGAAGAAACAAACCCCAACTCTCTAATCTGGCCGCAATTTGCGGCCAGAACCAATTAATCTGTGGCCATAGTGAAAGGGAATGGGCTCAGATTGTCGTAGTGTGTTCTATGCCTCTAAACTAAGTCTCTGTGATGGCAACTTCTCAACATAAGG
This sequence comes from Agapanthus africanus, assembly GCA_030015575.1. Lineage (NCBI taxonomy): Eukaryota > Viridiplantae > Streptophyta > Magnoliopsida > Asparagales > Amaryllidaceae > Agapanthus > Agapanthus africanus. The sequence goes on along the minus strand of JASDDO010000016.1, from coordinate 126,018,014 downwards.
CCTAGGTCGATAGCATATCAAGACAGAACCCTAACTTTATCAAAAATACGATATTAACACTAATTTAAAATATTAAGACATTTTACTGAAACTAATTAACACAACAAACTTCCTTAGAGCCTAAATAAGGGTTTAGCATCATTACCTCACCAAACTTGGGCAAAACCTAGCGTTGCAAGCTCCAAGATATCACAAGAGGGTTAAACATGCTTAGTGAGGTTTGATGTTGATTTAGGCTTAAGGTCTGTGGGAAAAATATAATCAAGAGGGGATTTTTAGTGAAGAAGAAGAAAAAGAAAAAAGGGAGTGCTGTGAAGAAATGAGAGATTGAGAGAGTGAGGATGAGAATGAGAGTCATGCTCTTTTTCTCACCTCATTTAATGCCTCTCATGCTTTGTCCCCCATGCTCCCATGCTTAATGCCTCCCATGGTTTGTCCCCCGTGCTCCCATACCTCATCATTTTATTCTTTTCTCTTTCTTTCATTTTTAAAAAAGATAAAAACTCTTTTGCTTAATCTTTCATTTTTAAAAAAGATAAAAACTCTTTTGCTATATATATATGAGACATAACATAATAATGGTTAAGGTGCCATGGCTAACAAAGCATGGTTAACACCTCTTTAAGCGAAAATTAGCATGCGCATGTGTGTGCAAGTACAAAAATAATTACATAAAATATTAATTAATTATATTAAAATATGTGAAAATAATTATTGGTTAAATTTATTAAAAACCCGCATTATATCGCTTAATTAACTCTAATCGCGTTTTAAGGTGTTACAGAGGTCTATGCTGCGACCTAATACCTGGTCAATTACCTTCTGAATTACACTCGACTTCATTTGAGAATCAATATTTTTTCTATTTCAAAGCTTTCTTCTCAATTAACTCGATTTCTTTCCCTTCGATTTTGTTTTTTCACTTATCCTTAGCTTGCGAATATGACGATATTCGCTTTTCACCAGTGCATGTGAAGAGAAGGTTAGAAAGAAGATCATGTTTCTATGATGAATTGAGTTTTGATAGTGTAAATCCTTAATCTTAATTTTGATTTGGGATCGAACTTGAGGATTTTATATGTAGAAGAAGGGTTTGGGGATTTAAAACACTAGCCCCGACAACCCTCCGTTAGATAGCTAGTGGAATGATAGAAAGAAAATCATTAGCAAGCAGGAGGACCTTTTAGAAATTATTTAAAGTTTTGGGAAAGTAAATAGTAATTATCAAATATTGGGGGGTGTTTTAGTAATTAGCCAAGTTTTGAGGGTTCATTTAGTAAAAAACCCTTAACGTTATTATGAAAAATAGTTAGAACGATCAGGATAAATGGATCTGACCCTGTTATTATTGGATTCAGATATGGAGCCATTCAGTGTAGACCCATTGGATAAATGGAAGGATCTTTGATCCATTAAAAAATAAATAAATATGGATCAGGAACATGTCATTCCGGATATCATGTCCCACTATCTATCTAATATAAAAATCATGTTTGGGAATGGAGAGTTTTCTAAACCGCGGATTCATAAAATTAGCAAAACTTAACTCCAAATACTAAGTTTGCCCTGTATGACAAATATTTTGGGGTTGCAGTTATCTCAATTTAAGATAACAACAGTTATCCCAACTCCGATCCGACTAAAGTTTTGTAAACTCTATTTTTGAAGTTTGGAAACTGCAAACCATAGTTTGCATCTTTTCTAACTCATTTGAAAATGAACCATAGGTATCCTAACTCTAAATCCAATTGGAAACTTGATAGCCGACTTAGATTCTACCGGCCCCATATAAAAAGTAATTTCAGAATAAATAAGCCTACACATGATGTGGCTCACAAATCCTGAAAAGCTCACCTCACAAATGAGCCACTAAAAATTGCCCTCAAAGAAAACATTATCCCCTCAATACCCTAACACAAAAAGGGCATCGGTATGGGGCAATCAGGTAATTTGGCGACGCGGGGCGTGCTCCCAGGGCGATCATAATTAATGCCGTTGTGCCCCGTGGAAGAAGAGGAGGGGTAGTCGCCAGGCTCCCCCTGTACTCCACTCACTTAATACCCCGCCCCACTCTTTATTTCCCAAATAAATACCCTACCCATAACAATTGGCCTTTTTTCCTACCATTTTCTTGAAATATATAGATTTTAGCATCTTGGCCCTTTTAGATTTTAGAATATTAAATCATATCAGCCGTCTTTCATCGTAGTTACAAGTTTTATTTTGATATAGAGTATTAGATGATTCGATGATATTGGAAGAAATTCCAATTCAGTCGAATGCATGTCCATTTGCAAAGAGTAACTGGTTTAGAATATATATAATCTCTCGGCCATCACCACAACCTTGGCGGTTTTAATCCAGTTTTCGATTATCTAGAGGATTTTATTATTATTTGTAATTAGAGAAAAAGCAAAAAGCACGTTTGCAGCTAAATAGATCCAACTAATTTAGTTGACTACTTTTGCAACGCCAGACATATTTATCATTTTTTACTATATATTTAACCATTGTAATGCAAAGTGTTAGATTGGAACTCGCTTCAAATTATTGCTCTAACTATCTGTTGGGAGGTTTAAGGGCCAGCTCCCCAAAACCAATAAAAAAAGCTATATGGTCAGGTGATAATCACCAAAAACTTTTAAATTCAATGAGGTGGACAATACACGAGGTTTCAACTACACCAAACAAACATGCAGTAAAATGCTATTTTAGAAAAGCATTTTAATTTTCCATTTTAATGACATATTTACATGTCAAACAGGCAAAAGAGAACACAGAGCTTATTTTCATTTCCAACATTGAAGGACCAAATACACAAAATTAACGCTTTCGCGACAAATTCGTGGGTCCCCTTGGATGCGTGTGTGTATTGCGTGCTTGTGTGTTGGGTGTGTTGTGTTCTTTAGTTGGGTTATGGGCCAGGAGTATAAAAAAACATTTAATTTCCAAATACACAAAAGTCACATTCGTCAAGGCCCAAATTGCAAAAAGCCTAAACCAAGGAATATGCCTTTCCCCTAATTAAGTAACTGACAAGTAATTAATTTTACGTTATGCCCCGCAGCAGGTCATCTCATGGTCCCCATTAACAAAATCAGCAGCACACAAGAGTGAGAAACAAACCTTTTCCCCCTTTCTCTCTCATTATTATAGAAGAAGAAACAAAGAAAGAAAGCAAGAAAAGCAAATAAGAGATCTCATTTTCATCTCATTAAAGTTGGGTTCATTTTTGGGTGCTAACAGTTGTCAAAGCCTCTGCACAGCGCCGCACCACCGAAAGCGACCTCAGCCTTCAAACCCCCCCCTCTCTCTCTCCTCTCCTTTCCTCTCACTCAACAAATCTTTTAGAGAGAGAAAGGGTGAAGAATCTTACAATCGCAATAATCATCATCACATCACAAGACCCAATATTTTGCTTTCTTTTCCTTCGTTTCTAGAAGAAGGGGAGGAGAGAGAAAGTGAAGGCTCGAGGAACGAAGTTTTAGAGAGAAAGAAAAAGAATCGAGAGTGGAGATTTTTTGGATTTGGGATTTGTTTTGTGGAGAGAGAGATGAAGTTTATGAAGCTGGGATCAAAGCCTGATGCGTTTCAAACTGATGGGAATAATGTTAGGTGAGCCAAAAATCTCTTTTTCTTAAAAATTTAATAATGTTAGCGGCGTAATGGGTAATTGGAAATTTTGAATATTATACTTTGTTTTGATTACTGTTTTTTTTTGGTGGGTCATTTAGCAATCTAAAATGCAGAAGGGAAATTAATTTGATGGAGGAAGACGATCTTTTTTTTTATCCGTGTTCTGTTGGTTGGCAAACATAGAGAGATGGGTGTCTGTCCTTTTGTCTTGTCTCTTTGATTCCCTACAAATCTGAAGGTTTTTGGCTAAATTTGGTAGAAGAAAGAGTGAAATGGGGACAGTTGAAGAATGAGAAAATATAATTATTTGGGTTTTTCTTTTGTTGATGTGCTTTCCCTATTTTGTATGTTTGGCTTGGATAATATATAAGAGCAGTTATAGCTGTTGCTGTTCATGTATATGGGATAAAGGAAGAGCTTTTGGAACCATTTCTAATTTATTTCTATAATTTTTCAAAGGATAATAAGGCACTGCATACATCATAATCCTAGAGCTTTTGGAAATCACTTTATTTGTTCTCTATTGTTTTCTCATGTGTTCTTTAATGATAAAGGGTGTTAAGCTGCAAATAATAAGGCTTTTTTGTCAACTGGGCCTTTTTTAGTATTATTACTTCTGAGCAATTGAAGTTTTCGCGCCTCTTTTATTTGAGCTAAAACTAAGGCAAGAGCCCATGCGTTTCATTAAACGAAGATTTTTACGAAACTAATACAGTCCAAAAGCAAAATAAAAGAAGTCAGGAAGAAAATACAGTATGGGACCAAAGTCACAAACCCCTATTGAAGTTCTAGTCCTTTGAGTTATTTCATTGGTTATGTTATTTCCTCCATCTTCTTTCTGAATGGTTTAAGGATAAGGGGATGATGCCACAAAGCATGTTTTTAAAATTAAGTGATCTTGCTTCGAATATTAGTGTGCAATGCTTTATGTTCTGATTTCAAATGCTAGGCAAGTTGTTCATCACTTTATTTTCCTCACCTCAAAAACAAACTGAAAACTGCAAACAAGTCATCTGCTTTATTTGCTCTTATAATTGAGGAGGCAGCATCTCATGTAATTGCTTTGAAATGGGATACTTCACCTTAGGATGTTATGCTTGTTCTCAACGCTCAATATTACATGTTTCTAATTTTATGCATCTTATTATTTGGAATATTTAGGAGTAAACATTTTGTCACTCTAATGGTGCAAAATGCAGTTTGACTATTGGGGTTGTCAAAAACTTTTGCCATTTTCAAAATACTAGCGAATAGCTAGTTTGCAAGTCTAAAAGTTCACTTGGTGTGGTTTCAGTGGTTAAAACGTAGAACCTTCTTTGCTGTTGAGCCGATGCTTGAAATGTTTAAGTTGTCTTTAAGAAATATACCAGAGCTCAGTGAGAAGGCTAGAGAAATAGTATAAAGATGATATGCAGGTGAGAAGCAATTCCTTTAGCTTCTTGTTTGTTGCCTCGTATGTTAAAGTTTGTGCCTTGAAAACCAAGTTTTTGTTTTGTTTTGTTTTTTGGGTGCTTATTTCATATATGTAGCTGTTTTGCTCCCACTTCTAATGATGTATATGTTGAAATTGATTGCAAATTCGGAGCTCGAGATCAAGAGCCCAAAAGCCCCGTGGCACGTGCATAGTGCGTGCAAGTGCAGAATGTGCGGAACGCGATACGTGCGGCTAGGCATGCGCAAGAGGCAACTATGGGGTTTTGAGTAGGAATATGTTTGGAGTACATTTAATTAATCTAACTGGTTAAATTCTTAGACTTATCTCTATTTGAACTAATCTCTATTTAGATATATGCCTATCTCTAAGTTTAAAATTAATCTCATCTCATATATCCTATATATAATGAGACAAGGCCTAGGTATTTAATTGATCAACAAAAAATCAAGAGAGGGGCTACAGAGAAGTCTGTGGCCATAAAGATCCATCCGAGAGCCTTTATTTTTAAAAGAATGCAGCACTTGAAGTCTGCGGTGGCTTTAAACAATCCATCAGGCAATTAATTAAACAGAGGGCTGTGGCAGCAATCCAAGTCGATGGCTTTAGAGAAGAGGGCTTCGACAGCAATCGGAAGCCGAGAAAGAGATAGAGAGAGATTTGTAGTTAGAGAGATCGTGCTTTGTATTTGGGTGAGATCGACAGGGCATGAATTATTTCTTGTAATTCTTCGTTGAATAGTGGAAGCAATTCGTTGTCGTTTTGCAGAATTACGTGCAAGTGCGCACCGAACCTAGATAATATTTTGTGTTCTTTACTTAGTGTGTTTTTTCTTTTTTACTTATTGCTTTTGTGTGGTTGCATTGATCTTTTTCATTAGTTTTGATTCACGCGTATCGATCATCCGCTGCGTAATTTGGTGCCGATTTTCACGAGTGGTATCAGAGCTTTTGTTACGGTGATTCGGATTATTGGGAAAATGGCTTCAACACATTATAAGATCGATAAGTTTGACGGAAGGAACAAATTCACTCTATGGAGTTAGAAAATGACAGCGAGTCTAAAACATAAAGGAGTTTATAAGATAGTTTTCGAAAAAGAGAATTCCTTCGACGAGCATAGATATTCAGAAAAGAGATATGGAGGATAAGGTTTTCAGTTCGATATAGCTGAGCTTGACTGATGTTTTATGCGAGATTGCGCAAGAGACAACGACAACAGGTTTATGGAACGTACTAGAATTCTTGCGCATGAAGAAATCTTTAACAAATCGTCTCTATCTCAAGCTGCGTCTATACACATTGAAGATGAAGGAAGTTACATTAGTTAAAGACTATCTAAACGAACTCAACCAAATCATTATGGACTTGCTCAACGTAGAGGTGAAGAGTAAAAACGAGGATCAAACTATGATCCCGCTTCTGAATACAGCCAGTTCATGAAATCGATGGTATACGGTATATATAAAATTTGTTTAGAAGATGTTACAGCGGGCCTACACAGCGAGGTGTCGAAAGAGATGATATCGGGTGATAAGGGTGGTCAAGACGATGCGTTGGTTTCTAGAGGCTGTTTTGAAAAGCGGTCATATAGTGGTTCCAAAAATAGAATGAGGTTCAAATTGAGGAATCATACTAATGAAAAGTGCAATTATTGCAACGTGAAAGACCATTGGAAGAAGAACCGTCGGAAATTCAAGGAGGATACTAAAAAGGGTCTTCTAATACCGCAGTTGTCATAAATGATTCAGATGATGGCAGCGATTGTTTCATATTACCAGTTTGTGCAGTCGGCAACGTATATGATCTGTGGATTCTAGATTCGGGAAGCTCTTTCCACATTACTTCATATCGGAGTTGGTTTACAACGTTTCGTTCTCTTGATGGTGGTTCAGTCTTGATGGGGAATAATGCAGCATGCAAGATCGAGAGGATTGATTATGTTCGGATATGCATGCTTGATAGGGTAGTGCAGACATCGGCGGATGTTAGATATATGCCAGATCAGAAGAAGAGTTTGATTTCTGTTGCAGTTTTGGCGGGGATTGGCTGCAAGTGTGTAGTCGATGGATGTTTCATGGAATTTTCCAAGGGGTCTTTTATTGTCATGAAAGGAAAGAAGGTAAGAAATTTGTACTTTCTAAAGGTGTTGTCAGTTTCAGATGATATTGCTGCGGTATCTACTCATTCAAATGATTCGTATTTGGTAAGATTGTGCCACTTACGGTTGTGCCATATTGGGGAGTCGGGTTTGGAGGTGTTTCGTAAGAGGCAGCTATTCTGAGATGGAGATTTTCGCAGTCTTGGTTTCTGTGAGGAGTGTCCTAAGAAAGCAGACAAAGATGAAGTTCGGGACAACAGTACATAATACGAAGGGTATTCTTGAGTATGACCACACTAATGTTTGGGGTCCAACACCGATTCTTTCGCGAGGTGGAGCCAGATACTTCGTTTCCTTCATTGATAACTTTTGAGAAAAGTCTGAATGTACGTTCTCAAGTCTAAGGCCGGGACTTTCGAGAATTTTAAGACATGGAAGGCCAGGGTGGAGAAGCAGACTGGCAGGCGCATAAAAGCTATTTAGTTTGATAACGGTGAAGAATTTGCTTCGTATGCGTTTGTAGAGTTCTGCAATTCAGAGCAGATTATGCACCATTACACCACTCCGTGAGATTCTTAGTCAAATGGCGCTGCAGAGTGGATGAATCGGACACTACTGAAGAAGACCAGATGTTTGCGGCTTACAATCGGGCTTCTTAAGGAGTGTTTGGCTGAAGTCCTATTTACCGCCGTGCACCTCATCAACAGATCACTATCGGCGACGACATGTAAGAAAAATTCTGAGGAAGCTTGGAGATTATAGGCGGCTTCGTATATTTAGGTGCCCGGCTAGGAAGTGTGTCCTATTCGGTTGTAGAAGTGAAGCCAAAGGGTATAGGCTGTGGTGTCCTAAGACCCAGAAAATAGTAATCAGCCGACATGTTACATTCAATGAGTCTGCGATACAACAACAACAACAACAACAACTGAGCCTTTTATCCCAAGCATAAGGGGTAGGCTACATGAACCAACATGAGAATCACGCCGGGTCCAACACATGAATCCTCTGTCTCCACTCACTTCTATCGAACAATATACTTTCATTGAGTCCTTTGGCAACCATATCATTTCGTATCACCTCCATCCATGTTTTCTTCGGTCTCCCTTTTGCCCTTTTGCCATTACCCATATCGAGAGTATCTATTCGTCGAACCGGTGCTTCCATAGGTCTGCGTCGCACATGACCAAACCATCTAAGCCGGTTTTCCCGCATCTTCTCCTCCACGGGTGCTACACCAACTTTTGCACGGATATCCTCATTTCGTACCTTGTCTTTTCTAGTGTTACCGCACATCCAACGAAGCATGCGCATCTCCGCTACGTCCATCTTCTGTGTATGATGCTTCTTAGGAGCCCAGCATTCTGTACCATATAATAAGGCAGGCCGAATAGCGCTCCGATAAAACTTCCCTTTCAATTTTAACGGAAAGTTACGATCACACAAAATCCCTGTTGCACTCCTCCATTTCAACCAACCAGCTTGGATCCTTTGATTAACATCACTATCGATCTCCCCATTCCTTTGGATGATGGAACCTAGATATCTAAACTGGTCGCTCGGTGATATCTCTTGCCTTTCCAATGTTATACCAATATGGTTTTGATTTCTCTGGCTACTAAATTTGCAGTGCATATATGCTGTCTTGGACCTGCTCAATCTGAATCCCCGAGATTCCAATGTTTGTCTCCATAATTCCAATTTGGCATTAACCCCTGCTTTCGTCTCATTTACTAGAACAATATCATCAGCGAATAGCATGCACCAAGGGACTTCATCTTGGATAGTTCTAGTAAGCTCATCCATCACGATGGTAAACAGGAAAGGACTTAATGCAGATCCTTGATGTAAACCAATAGTAATCGGAAAATCACTTGTTAAGCCACCGCAAGTTCTGACATTTGCCACTACTCCGTCGTACATATCCTTGATTATGTCAATATACTTGACGGGGACCCCCTTTTTCATCATTATCCCCCATAATACCTCTCTAGGTACCTTGTCGTATGCTTTTTCTAAATCAATAAATATCATATGCAAATCTCTTCTCCTCTCTCGAAAGCGCTCGACAAGTTGACGAAGCAAATGAATCGCCTCTGTCGTCGATCGTCCAGGCATGAACCCAAATTGGTTCTCTGTTATCTTAATATCCTTCCTTAGCCTGTGTTCAATCACCCTCTCCCAAAGTTTCATGGTGTGACACATTAGTTTTATTCCACGGTAGTTTGAGCAACTTTGAATGTCACCCTTATTCTTGTAGATAGGTACAAGGATACTTTTCCTCCATTCATTTGGCATCTTTTTTGTCTGCCAAATCTTATTAAACAGATCTGTCAGCCATTTAACGCCTATTTCGCCTAAGCATCTCCAAATCTCGATAGGAATCCCGTCAGGACCAACCGCTTTTCTTAAACCCATTCTGTTCAAAGCTTCTTTAACCTCAGTAAGTCTTATTTTACGCATGAAATCACGATTTATATCTTGAGATTGAATGACAAGTCCATCCAAATTCTTAGTAAAGCTCTCATTGAACAATTTGTCAAAATAATCTCTCCATCTTTCCTTGATATCCTCATCTCGAACTAAAACCTTCTGATTTTCATTTTTGACACACTTCACCGCACATAAGTCTCTAGTCTTCCTTTCCCGCATTCGAGCAATCCGGTATATATCATTTGCAGCCTCTTTAGTGTCTAATTTCTCGTACACCTCCTTGTAGATCTTAGATTTAGCTTCCCGAACAGCTTTCTTAACTTCCTTTTTAGCCATTTTGTACTTCTCAAATCTCTCCACATCTCTACTTTTCTTCAAATCTTTATAAGAATCCCTTTTAATTTTAATAGCAGTCTTTACATCTTCATTCCACCATGATATGTCCTTAGATGGTGGAGCACCACCTCGCGACTCACCAAGTAGATCTCTAGCTACTTTCTTGATACAATTAGCCATTTTGTTCCATGTTTTGTCTGGATCATCTTCCGACTGCCAATCCGCTTCTTGTACTACACGATCTATAAAAGCTTTTTGATTACCTTCTTTCAATCGCCACCATTTAATTTTAGGCTCTACCTTACGTCTAATCTTCCTAGGTTCTCTTCTAAATCGAAAATCTAGAACTAAAAGTCTATGTTGGGTAGTTACACTCTCACCTGGCACTACCTTACAGTCGATACAACAACCTCTATCTATTCTTCTCGTCAGAAAAAAGTCTATTTGACAAGCATTTGATCCGCTCCTAAAAGTGATAAGGTGGGACTCTCTTTTCCTAAACCAGGTGTTTGCTAAGATCAAGTCATAAGATAGAGCGAAATCTAGAATCGAGTCACCTACTTCATTCCTTTGTCCGAAACCAAAACCTCCATGGATAGTATCAAACCCACTACGACTAGTACCTACATGTCCATTAAGATCACCACCAATAAATAACTTCTCTCCACTAGGAATACTTTGCACCACCTCGTCTAAATCCTCCCAGAATAGACGCTTACTAGCGTCATCAAGACCTATCTGTGGTGCAATGTCGAAAAAAATCTATTCAATGAGTCTATTCAATGAGTCTGCGATGGTTTATAGAAAACAGATTTAATCAGATGGTGAAGAGATTGGTTGCACCACTAAGCAAGATGGAGATCAAGGTTCCGGTTGAGGAGAGATGAGGTGATTGATACTCAGATTCAGATGGAGGGTTAGACAGAGCTAGATGGTCCAGTTCAGATAGAGGATGGAGATGTATGCGAGTTAGGAGTCCGCCGGTCAGACTTGGTTTTGAGGACCCGGCCGCGGTTGATTTTGACGACATGACATCATATGTATTGATTATTGAGCACAAGGAATCGTCCAGTTACAGAGAGGCTATAGTCTATCGATTTTCCTAGCTGGAGAGTTGCGATGGAAGAGGTAGTCTCTTCATCAGAACGATACCTGAGATTTAGTTGCGCTACTAAAGGGTAAGCACACGATCGGCTGTAAATGGTTCTTTAAAGTTAAGGAGGGTTCATCAGAGGCTGATGACATTAGATATAAGGTGAGATTAGTGGTTAAAAATTTTGAACAGAGGAAGGGTGAAGACTATAACGAGATCTTTTCCCCAGTGGTTCGACATGTTTCGATTCGTGTTTTGGTAGCCATGGTAGCAGTTTATTATATGGAGCTACAGTAGCTTGATGTCATGACTGATTTCTTGCATGATGATCCAGAGAAGGATATTTATATGCATCAGCCAGAAGGGTTCGCAGTCGACGGTAAGATAACTATGTTTGCAAATTGAAAAAGTAGCTTTATGTTTGAAGCAGTTTTCAAGACAGCGGTACAAGTTATTTAATCAGTTTATGTTGGCGTTTGGGTACAAAAGGAATATTAAGGATTAACATGTTTATGTGAGGCTATTAGATGGGTCCTGGATTTATCTTTTATTGTATGTGGACGATATGCTGGTGGCATCACACAGTATGTCAGAGGTCAATAGGTCGAAACAACAGTTGAGTCGGGAGTTCGAGGTGAATGATTTAGAGGATGCGAAGAAAATACTTGGCATGAAGATTGTTAGGGAGAGGAAGCGTGGTTATTTGCGGCTGCGACAGAAACGGTATATCGAGAAGATTCTCGCTCGGTATGGAATGGAGAAGACAAAGCCCGTGTTTGCTCCTTATGGGCGCACTTCATGCTTTCGACGAAGTTATCATTGGAGTCGGATACGGACATAAAGTACATGTCTAGAGTGCTATATGCGAGTGCAATAAGCAGTTTGATTTATGCGATGTTTTACACGCGTCTAGACATTGCACATGCAGTAGGGACAGTCAGCCGATATGTGGCTAATCCGGGAAAGGGGCATTGACAGGCTGTAAAGTGGATTCTAAGGTACTTAGGGGTACTACGGGCTTCAGCTTGTTATTCAGTAGAGATAGTACAGCTGATTGCATTGTGACATGGTCTTGTGACTCAGATTTTGCTGGTGACAGAGACGGATAGAGATCTACAACGGGTTATGTATTCATGTTGGGTACTGGCGCAGTGTCATGGTGATCGACGTTAGAGTCCATTATCGAAGACAGAGGCAAGGTTGATAGTTGCTACGGAGGCCGTTAAGGAGGCTATATATTTGCGTGGATTGATGGGTGGTATGGATGCTCCGTAGGATTTCATAGAAGTGTTTTGCGATAGTCAGAGCGCGATTCACTTGGCGAAGCATCAGACTTGTAGTTCGAAAACTAAGCATATCGAGGTGAAAGATTTCTTTTTGGAGAACGAGAAGAAAGTTATTTCGCCTGCGAATATTAGTACCCATAAAAATCCGGCGGACGCACTTACGAAGATGGCCCCAGTTTCAAAGTTCAAGTTTTGCTTGGATTTGATCTGCTTAATTGCTTGATAAAGGTTAGAGACAACGAATTGTAGAATTTCAATTTTTTTATGGAAGTGTAGAGATTTTGCGAATTTGAATCAAGATGGAGATTGTTGAAATTGATTGTAAATTCGAAACCTGAGATCAAGAGTCCAAAAACCTAAAACTCGAAGGTACATGCATAGTGTGTGCAACTGCAGCACGTGCGGAACGCGATACGTGCGGCTAGGCATGTATAAGAGTCAGTTATGGAGTTTTGAGTAGGAATATGTTTGGAGAAGATTTAATTATTCTAATTAATTAAATCCTCAAATTTATCTCTATTTGAACTAATCTCTATTTAGATATATGCTCATCAAGTTTAAAATTAATCTCATCTCCCATATCCTTTATATGATGAGACAAGGCCTATGTATGTAATTGATCCACAAAAGTCAATAGAGGGGCTACAGAGAAGTCTGCGGCCATAAAGATCCTTCCGAGAGCCTTTATTTTTAATAGGCTGCAGCACTTGAAGTCTGGGGTGGCTTTAAACAATCCAGTAGGTAATAAATTAAACAGACAGTTGAGGTAGCAATCCAAGTCGGTGGCTTTAGAGAAGAGAGCTGCAGCAAGGCTTCGGAAGCCGAGAAAGAGATTGAGAGATTGAGAGATTTGTAGTTAGAGAGAGATTGTGCTTTGTATTTGGGTGAGATCGAGAGGGCGAAAATTATCTCTTGTAATTCTTTGTTGAATAGTGGAAGCAATTCGTCGTCGGTTTGCAGGATTAAATGCAACCTAGGTAATAGCTTGTGTTCTTTGCTTGGTGTATTTTTTCTTTTATTGCTTATTGCTTTTGCGTAACTGCTGCGTTTGATCTTTTTCATTAGTTCCGATTCACGTGTATCTATCACCCGCTGCGTATTTTAGTGCCAATTTTCACAACAGTTTATTCACATTCGAGTCAAAGTTGCTGTTATGATTTTGCCTCTTTACAATTGCATATGCGAGGCGTAAGTGCTAGTTAAGTAACTCAAGATGTTCTATAGCTACTACATAAACTTTCTCTGACTACTGAATGATCCACAAGACATATTGTTCCTCTTACATTTCCAGATTATTATTGCGAGTATGTTCATCAAATGGAATTGTTGGCTTCTATGTTCATCATTTTTCCTTTGAAAGTTGTATGGTGCTTACATTGGATGTTTTTCTTGTGCAGATTTGTGGTATTGGATCTTGCAACTGATGTCATCGTATATGTTGAAGACGAACAATTTCTTTTGCACAAGGTCTTGTTTTTTTCTTGTAGTTAACCAAGATGACCATAATTTGTACAAAATATGATGCAATTGCATTCTGCCAGAGCAAGGAAAAAATAAAAATAGAAAGGCAGATAAATAATACTAATAGATTCCCTTGGTGAAGATTGAATGATATAATTAAGGAAACCATCAGATAAAACTCCAAAGCTCATTTGGGAAAAGTACATGGACTTAATTCCATGACGACTAGCCGTAGTTTACGCAGCAACTGCTACTACTTTAATATTTGATTTACAAGTGCTTAAACTTTTAAACTAAGAATGTTCACTTAGCACCCTCTGACGTTTTCTGATTGACTTTTTTTATTCTTGATCAATCATCTAATGGATAACATTTTCCTCATTTCAATAAAATGCAACGGTTTTTTGACACCAATCTAAACACAATTTTCGCTTTCAGTTTCCACTTTTATCCAAGAGTAACCGTCTTCAAAAGCTGGTTCTGGAGGCTAGTGAAGATGGCAGCGATGAAGTCTACATCAATGACTTTCCTGGGGGACCAAAGGCCTTTGAGATATGCGCTAAATTTTGCTATGGCATGATTGTAACTCTCAATGCCTACAATGTTGTTGTAGTTCGATGTGCAGCAGAGTACTTAGAAATGACCGAAGATGTTGATAAAGGAAATTTAATTTACAAAATCGAAGTTTTCCTAAACACTAGCGTGTTCCAAAGCTGGAAAGATTCTATTATTGTTCTACAAACAACAAACTCTTTGTTACCATGGTCTGAGGAATTAAAAATTGCTGGCAGATGCATTGATTCGATTTCATCTAAAACGTCTGTTGACCCTTCTCTTGTCAATTGGTCTTATACCTATAGCAAAAGATCAACCGATCAAATTGTCGAACTCTACCAACAAAAATCCCATTTTGTTCCTAAAGATTGGTGGGTCGAGGACATCTGTGAGTTGGATGTTGATCTCTATAAGAGAGTAATGGCTGCTATCAAATCTAAAGGAAGAATGTCTTCTGAGCTAATAGTGGAGGCTTTGAAGGCTTATGCGGTTCGATGGTTACCTGATTCTTATGATGCTTTAATTTCTGATGACTACATGAGAACAAGTCGGATTTTGGTCGAAACCCTGATTTGGTTATTACCGACAGATAAGAGTTCGGGTTGTTCATGTAGATTCTTGTTGAAATTATTAAAAATTGTTATATTGGTGGAAGCCGGTGATCTGTTGAAGGAAGAGCTAATGAATAGGATAAGCGCGCAGCTGCACAAAGCTAGTGCAAAAGATCTGCTTATTCCAGCTAAAGCACGGGGTGAGACCATATATGATGTTGATTTAGTGAAAACCCTTGTCAGTAGATTTTTGATGCAGGAAGATATGGCTCGTGATAGTGATATTATTGAGTGTGAGGAACAGAAGGGTGAATATATCTTAGGGCATGCATCTTTGATGAGTTTAGGTAAATTGGTCGATGGTTATCTTGCGGAAATAGCTAGCGATCCTAATCTTCCGATATCTACCTTTGTTGATCTTATGAGTTTGCTCCCTGAGGTGGCACGACCAAGTCATGATGGACTTTACACATCTATTGATCTCTATTTAAAGGTATGATCTCATAGTGCATATATTTTATCTTTTTATTTATTGGAATTAACTGTTTGAATATTATTGTATCGGGGTATTTTGGATGGCACGACCAAGGCTTGTGTTTCTTTGTTGATCTCTCTCTCTCTCTCTTGTTATTGGTTATCTTTCTTTCTCAATTCTGATAACCATTGTGATTGTGATTTTCTTCCATGGTAGCGATTTCGCTTTATTTTAATCTCAACATGGTGTAATCTTGTCTTAATCTATTATCATATGGTATTCTGTTTTGCACGGCATTGAATGATTTTTTTATTATAAAACATTTTTTCTGTATTTTTCATCATGATTTTCTTGCTTAGTAGTTTCACAATATTTTCTGGCGGCATCAAATAGTTTATCCTGCTTTTCCTAGGGTCCTTTAGATTTTCAGTTTTGTAACCCATCCGAGTGATTAATACCTCCATCAATTATATCAGTGAAGCGAATAGAAACTAATGTGCAGCCACTTTGTCACCGGTTAATTGTTGTAATGCTTTACTGTTGGAATGCAAATTAGATTGTTGAGCTATGCATTTTTGTTCAGCCCGCTTCAGTTCACACAATTCTGTCAGATGCATAGTTTGTGAATGAAGTCTTTTTCTTCGTCATCGTGATCATCATCGCCAAGATTTTAGGTGGAAGTATTGTTTCTTATGGGATTGTTTTGGGGTAAAAGGTCCATAAAACATTTGACAGTTTTTCACAATGATTCGTTGACATAAACCATATCTTAGTTGATGTGGCCCTTAGCCTACATGGAGCGGCTTGACCGTTCCAAAACACGTCACGTCTAGTTCAACCGAGAAGCCGAGAAACCCGAACCGCCAAATCTTGTCCGATCCGCGCGTTCTCCCAGCCAAATCGAAGCTCTCGCAAAATCTTCTGGGTCAATACTGCAAGCACGTTGACGTCTCTCAGAATCGCAGAAATCCATCGTTTAGGATCCTGAAATCGCGCACAAAGATTTGCTTCGAAACTGACTTTTGAATTAGGGATGCAATCAATGCCCTGACCAGTTAATATTTTACAGGCAGTATCGAGAATCAATTCTGAACGCAATCAAATTATTAATTTCAATTTTTAGCAACTTTCTATTTTTAGCAGTTATCTATTTTAGGCAGTTTTATTTTGTTAGTAAATTAGTTGTGATTTTTGATTTTGTATGTGTCTATTTAAGAGACTCCTTGCAATTGTAATAGGCAGCTTTCGATTAATAAAATCCCGGTTTGACAAATTGCCATTTTTATTATTTGATTTTTTCAACCTCCTCTAAATTCAGCCTAAAAGTGCAGCATCCCAAATCAGGACTGCACCAAGTGGTATTAGAGCACAACGTTTGATACTCGTTTGAGACTTGTCGACAACATCCAATGGACGCGTGTGGAAATTGTGGGGGTCGTGGAGGATGTGGTGGTCGTGGGGGTTGGAGAGATGCGATGTCAGAAGATGGAGGTATCTTTTGCGAACGAGAATTGTGGGACGTCATAGTAGATGACCTGCGAAGGCAAAACATAAAGTTGCTAAGGCAAATTGAGACGTTGAGATTAGAACAAGCACGTCTCCTGAGACGACAGGCTATCGATTCGGATCATGATAACGATTCAGGGTCCGAAGCTAGTTATCAGATAGGGCGTGGCTTCTGTGGAGGCTATGAACGATCCTAGGATGGCGTGAAGTTAGATCTTCTTGATTATGCAGGCGGGTCCTAACCCGAAGAGTTCCTTGATTTGCTCAATATGGTGGAACACGTCTTTGAATATAAAGATGTTCCCCCTGCAAAGAAGATGAAGTTGGTTGCTATCAAACTTAAAGGTCGGGTTTCGGCATGGTGGGAATAAGAGCGTCGCGTCCGAGAGAGGCGAGGAAAGCCTAAGATCATGAGTTGGGAGAAGATGAAAGAGAAACTGAAAAAGGCGTTTCTTCCGTTCAACTACATCCAAACTATGTGCCAGTGACTACAACAATTCCAGCAAGGGACTCGATCTATTGACGTCTACACAGTAGAGTACCATCTGTTGATCGCTTGCAACGATCTGGCAGAGACCGAAGAGCAACGAGTAACCCGCTATCTTGGGGGTCTCCGTCAGTCGATCCAGGACGAGTTGATCTTTCATTTGCTGTTTAAGCTCTTCGAGACGTGTCAGCATGCCTTACTTGCCGAGAAGAAAGAGTTCCGAGGCGGGGGAAGAACATATTCCTTTGGAGATGTGAGAAACCGCTTTACAGCCCCAACAACCGTGCCAACAACAGCAGCTCCGAACGTAGGACTTACAGCAGGAAAGTCCAACTTCCGTTGTTTTGAGTGCGGGGAACCGGACATCGCGTCATAAACTGTTCCAAATGCTTGAATAAAGACAAGAAGTTGATGGTCGGTGTTGACGATGAGGGAGAACCCGATGAAATTAGCAAGGACGAAGGCGAAGAACAAGGGGAGTTCTCGTTGGACGGTGATAGTACCCACACAACCTTTGTCGTCCAGAGGACCTTTCTCGCACCTAGACAAAGGGAGAAGGAGGACTGGCTATGGACCAACGTCTTCTACACCGCATGTATCATCAAAAAAAAAGTCTTCAAGGTCATTGTCGATGGAGGAAGTTGCGAGAACCTCATCTTGAAAGAGGTGGTCCAGAGGCTCAACCTAGTCATCCAGAAACAGCATCGCCCGTACAAACTGCACTGGCTCAAGAAGGGCGGTGAATTAATTGTAGATTCGTGTTGCTTGGTTTCCTTCTTTATGGTAAACAAGTATTTTGATGAAGCCTGGTATGACCTCATGACCATAGATGCATGCCATCTACTCCTAGGACGTCCGTGGCAGTATGATCGGAAGATGGTGCATGATGGGCAGCGAAATACCTATACTTTTGTGAAAGATGGCCAAAAATTTATGCTCCGGCCGATGAGAGAAGAGGCTAGGCCCAAACCCGCATCAGGGGAAGGAAACAGTATTTTTACAAAGTAACGCTTACCAATAAGACGCTTCCGTTCAAGGAGGAGGCATAAGAAACTGAGGTTATCTATGTCCTGGTGAGCGCAGAAGCACGTGCAGAATCTGAACCTTCAGAAGTTCCTGATATAGTTAAGCCACTGTTGCGGGATTACACAAATGTATTCCCGAACGAGCTACCCAACAACTTCCTTCCAATGGGAAACATACAACATTGCATCGACCTTATTCCTGGCGCAAGTCTCCCCAACAAACCAGCATATCGTATGAATCCGAGAGAACACCAGAAGTTAAGGAGGTAGGTAGAGAAGCTACTGAAGAAAGGATTTGTACGACCCAGCATGAGTCATTGCGCTGTGCCCGTCCTTTTAACTGCCAAGAAAGATGGCTCATCGCGTATGTGTATCGATGGTCATAGCATCAACAAAATCACCGTGAAGTTCGCTTTCCGATACCGCGACTCAACGGCATGCTCGACCAGCTTGCAGGGGTCAGTCTTTTCAAAATAAGACCTGAGGAGCGGGTATCACCAAATCCGCATCCGACCGGGGGACGAGTGGAAGACTACGTTCAAGACGTAGGATGGACTATGAAAGGCCGGGGATGCCGCTTGGTCGTTCCAATGCACCAAGCACATTCATGAGGGTCATGAACCACCTTCTACAACAATTCTTTGGAAGGTGCGTGGTCATATATTTTGATGACATCCTTATTTATTAGTCCTTCTCGTGAGACTCACTTGCAGAATCTGAGAAATGTTCTCGAGGTGTTATGGTAGCAACATCTTTATGCCCATCCGAAGAAGTGACACTTCATGGCAGATCAAGTCATGTTTTTGGGTTTCATCATCTCCAGTGAGGGGGTGCGTGCAGACCCATCCAAAGTACAAGCAGTTCGAGACTGGCCCGTGTTGGATATAGTGCTCTCAAAGTCAATTATTGGATCGCATGTACGTGATTGCAATGATTAAGTGAGGACCTATACCGGTAGGACAATCTTACTCGAGATGATAGTATGCTATCTGGTTTGCCTTTATCATTCGTGTACAGTTTTAGGTGACATGATCACTATTACACGTTGATAGAGCCCTTAGGATCCTGCTTGACTACCAACATGTAGGGTTACTAGGCACATGCACAAGGGTCTACGAGGCATCAACCATGCCCGATTAAAAATTTAGCCGTGCCGAACAACCCGAATACGGATCTTTAAACTAGAGATTAGGCGAAAACTAACATGTTAACAACTTTAACACTAAGTGAGAAGGATTACAACCTTTGTAGATCCGGTCTTTCACTTCATATGCTCCGTGTTGTGGTCCCTTCGCTGCGATCATCGGGTTCCGGACTCTCGAGAGGTTCCACGAAGAGAAAGATGCAACCTTTGCTTCCGATCTTCGATACTAAGATGATCTACCTTGAAGTTTCGTTAACACAAGCTAACACTCATGAAATGGTGTGAACACCCTCATCTAAATGGCAAGGGAAGATGAGGATGATGAAGTAGGATTTTTGCTCTCTTTATTTATCTTTTTCTCATATTCATTCATCACTTGGAAAAATCTAGAAAGCTTTTTCATGAAAGAATGAAGGAAGAAGAAGATGAATAATAAATGAATTATCCTTTTGTGATGAATAGAAAGAATTAATATGATAAATAATGCAACCATGGTCAACTAAACTCATGTAGAGAATTAACTAGGGTTAGGGTTTGGGTTTGGTTAAAGCATGAGTCACTTGAAAAATCTTTCACAAAACAAAACCAAAACCTTCTAGAATCATCTAGAAAGCTTAACCCTAATCCAAACCCTAATCATGTTTAAACTCCACTAAACAAGTTGCATTAGTTATCATTTCATGTTACAATATTATATATCACATATATAATATTTATCGTAACAAAATAAAATAATACAATTAACATATATCGCATATATATCAATGTATTACCCGAGTGAGAAAAAGAATCTTTTAGTGAGCTAATATTAGTTAATGTCATTTAATATATCATATATATTATTATACATTAAATTATCGAATCAACACTTGATCCGATAATCCGGTTATATCGCATATAACCGACTAATATTTATCCGTACCGATTCATCGAATCAACACTTGATCCGATGACCCGGCCGATATCAAATATCGCGAGAATAGAATACGGTAACACATATCGCATTATCCTCGGTCCCGCACATATCACATATGTGCTCCTACTCCATTTTGCCTGAGCCAAGAAACCTCTGTGTAGGACTCTAAAGAATCGTCAATACGCCGGCAGTAGGTGATGATCATATCAAACACCCACAAGCTGCAAGCGGTCAGCTAAACGTAACAGCTACCCAGGTATTAAGCGCTCAGAAGATCAACAAGCAAGCCTGTAACTTCTCCTGTGAATCCAAACAGTAACACTCCCGTACAGTCCGGTCTCGTCGTCTGATATGTTGCATATCTCGCCTAGGGGTGGTAAACGTCAGACCCCGGTAGCTCGATAAGTCGTGTCGATATGGGGTCTATAACAGTTCGAGAAACTACTGATAACACTTACCAGTAAATCTCAGCAACCCTGGTCAGGGATTTCCGGTTATAGCCAATCGAACACAGCACAACATCAACTCCCTATACCGGGAGAGACGAATCCCCTCCTATCGCTCATTGCCTTCATGTGATTCGGGACTGTACCCAAAAGCCACCTTTTTGCACGCCCTCTTGGACGTGGTATGATGGAAATCAAAGCACAGTGGAAATCACACAAGACTCTATGACGATCTCGGGTCAACAGACTACTCTGTACCAGTGTCACCGGAGAACTGCCATCTGACGTGAGGTATAATACCATCTGGAAGTTCTCGGCGAGTCCGTCCAGTGTACCCAGTCTCCACTGAGCATCCGTACACCATCCTTGATGTCAAACACCGATGGATATGTGATCATCCATCGCCCATCATATGGGTCAAGATGCGTATACGCTAGTCTACTCTGGTGTATCGATGCCCTGTCTCAATACACCCTCGACTAGGAACAGTTATAGGATGTACTCGTCGACTACCATGGCCCCATTAGTATGATCTCATCATAGTCCCAGTAGTCGAGTACATATCCTAAGGGCTTTATCAACATGTAACATAGAGACAATCAGAGTACATGTTAAGATAAAGTACAACCAGATAGCATACTATCATGTCGAGCAAGAAAGTCCTCCCTATATATGTCCTAGCATCCACTACAATATACATCGTATGTACAGTAATGGCCTCTAGGGCATACATATAACTAACAATCTCCCACTTGCACTAGGGCCATCTTGTTGTGGTATCACATACCCAACAATTAGCTGCGGTTGAAGTATCTCATACTCAACCATCCCATAAAAGTCTCTACTGGGAAAAAGGCCTTTGTGAGTGGATCCGCGCTGTTGTCCTCTGTGTCTACTCTCCTAACCTCGATCTCCCTGGAGATCAACCATCTCCATGATCAGGTGATACTGCCTAAGAATTATATCTGGATTTCTGATGGGACGGGGGTTCCTTGGCTAAAGCCACAACTCCATTGTCACACAATGGTAGGAACGAAGTTCATCTTATGAACTTATATCTATCCAGACTGCCTCTTTGGTAGCATCCTTGGTAACGATGTATCTTGCCTTTAATCGTCTAGTATGTCACGGTATCTAGCTTGGAACTCTTCCAACATACCGTCCCTCCACTGAGGGTAAAGACAATGCCTGCGACTGACATTCAGTCGTTCTTATCACTCTAGAACCTTTCCAGTGATTCTCCCCAGGATCGATTGATACCATCTCACTACAACTAGTGAGTATCCTAACATCCAATTAGATCTATCTCATAGATCCAAGAACCCAGGATATAGGAGGTATCACTTTGATCCTATATGGAGAATCCTTGTGATAAGCGGAGATTGACCGAGCGTAGCATAGGAAACTTCTTCCCTATCAAGAGTATGTCATCCACGTACTCTACGAGGATCACCATCATACTCCCTACTAACTTTTTGTACATACAAGGTTTCTCTACCATTTTGACGAAGTCAAACTCTTTGACTACCACATCAAAACAGATGTTCCAACTCCGTGATGCCTGTTTTATCATATAAAACATCTTGTACACGTTTCCGCTGCTCCCATTGTCTACGAAGCCTTCTGGCTGTGTACTTATAGACGTTCTCTTCTAATGACATCATTTAGAAAAGCAGTCATGACACCCAACCACCAGATATCGTAGTCATGGTATGTAGCCGTGGCAAGTAGGATCTGGATGGACTTAAGCATAGCTTTGAAAGTCTCAACTTTTCCATGTACACCAAGTAATCTTCTCAAGATATACTCGCTCCTGATGGGGATTTAACCCTTCAGATAAAGCAACCAAAGTCCATACTTTGTTGGTGTATAAGGATTCCATCTCAGATCGATAAGCATCCAGCCATTCTTACAGAGTCCCACTCCTGATGGCCAGCCCGAAACTAGTTGGGTCATCATCTCATGATGCAATCCTCGCTCCCACTGTCATAGAGAAACCAAAGTATTTCTCAGGTGGGTGAGGAACCCTACTAGATCGGCGGAGAGGCTGAGGTTCGTTGGAAACTATTGAATCCTTTGGTTTTACCAAATCATCAGCTGCAGTTTGTATAGCTGGAACCATTCCAGTTCTACATAACAGACCATGCCTCGAGCTTGTCCGGATTTTGCTTTTAGACATAGGCCGGACAACCCCAAATCTTAACCAACTTAAGATATGGGCTCTTCCCTTTCCATATCACATAAGAAGTGGTAGGCAACTGATTTGATTTGAACCCTATTCAATAGGTATGCAGCTTCTCAAGTACATAACGCCCAAAAGGAAATAGGAAACTCAGTAGTACTCATCATAGAGCACACCATATCACATAGGGTGCTATTGCTCCGTCCCGATACACCGACGTGCTGTGGTGTATACGGAGGACTAATGCTGAGAGAGAATCTCATTCTCCTTTAGAATAGTCCAGGAATTCCGTACTCAAGTATTCTCCTCCTTGATCTCATCAAAGGACATAATACTTATACCCATTGTTGGTTCTCTACTTCTACTTCTATTCTGTGAATATCTCAAAAGGTTCGGATTCGTGTTTCAATAGGAACATGTCTGAATCTTGAAAGATTATCAGAGAATGGAATGAAGTTCAAAGAACCGGTCCTGGCATATGTAGACAGAGGACTTTCATACATCAGCATGTATCAATCCCAAGAGTTCACTAACTCTTTCTCTGTTTCCAATAAACAGAGCTATGGTCATCTTATCTTTGTGACATGACCGGCAAGTTTCACAAGATGTAAATTCAAACAGATTTAAATATGCATCTAAATGTAACTTAGCTAGTCGGGTCGCATTGATATGACCTAGTCTACAATGCCTCAAGAAGGATTTGTTCATTTCTGAACTCTTCCTCTCGTGTGTGTTCTGTATACTAAGAACTGTAGTTTGATTTAGAATGTTAATGCTTTTAGATAACGTGCCTGAACCGATCAACTCTTGATATAGGAAATGTTCAAAACATTATCCAACAATACAAAATTATATCCTTTCTTTACTAATAAAGAGACTGATATGATTTTGTATATCAGGTTCGATATCTAATAACATTCGTTCAGAATCAATGTATTCAGGTAATACAGGGTGACAGTGACCAACAAACTTGGCTGCAACACTTGCACCGTTTTTTGTCTCATGAAACTTATCACCCGTTCTCAGTTCTCTACCTATCAGTAGCCCATGTAACAGATTACATATGCGGGATCCTGATCCGGTATCACATACCCAGGACGTAAAGGATACTGAGAAACAGTTCTCTGTAATGAACACACCCGAAGATGATGCATCAACATGCACTTTCTTCATTTGGGCGGCACGGGAAATCTGGTATTCCATAATTTCCTGCTCTGTCTTATAACAATTATAAGTTGGAGCGGGACCAACGTTCCCCAGCTCAGTATAACAAGCGGGTTCGGTCAATAATCCGTTTTATTATCTTGATTAAGGCGTGATATGGTCGCTACCTGGGGAGAGAGAGAAGAAAACACTCAGCGTATGCTCTTGCAAGATTAGATTGGTTATCTAATATATCTAATCAGGATGTCTCCCACCGTTTTAATCAAATCTTCCTTCAAACCCTAAAAGGAAAGACTAGCCGGGATTAATCACACGCTACAAGTTCGCCAATCTTTCAGCGAGGCCAGTGTCGGTACTTTGAGGGAGGTCCCCCGTGCTTTCGCACGAACCTAATTAAGTAAACCTCGTTTTCCCAGAGGCGTAACCCCGTTAACACCTTTTTAGACACCTACTTGATCGGCTAATTGTAATGTGTAAAACTCTCCCAGGAGTAACTCTTACTCGCAGCGGGTATCGGGATCCAACTATCTCATAGAAGGTATGCAATCTCATTGCAAATTTCATCTCTTGAAATTCCCAATAATATTTTGCCTCTAGCATCTTATGACCTTGGCTAAGGTCAACAAATCATAAGTGCTAGCCAAGTTCGACCCGTCATTTCCCGATTGAATTAAACCTACCCGCACGACCCTTGGCTAAGGTCAACAAAGTCGCACGACAACCCTAACTCAATCGCATCATATGCTTATACAGATAAGCACTAATCAGCTACCGCACACTACGCCTTGGCTAAGGTCAACAAACGCAGCACGAATACTAACCAGTACTTATCTGAAATGACGGAGGGCTACGACGGGTTTTTCAGAAAACCCTTTGCGTAATGAACTTGATATCGTTGTAGAATCGAGTGATTTTAAATGGAATGTTTTTGAGGCTTTTCTAGTTTTGCTAAAGGGGTCACTCCCGGTGAAGGGATCGTCGGCCCTTTCCTCATCGAATAAGGTGCATGATATATCATATATACCGCTGTGCAAAGCAAGAACTATAGAAGCAATCAAAAGACAAACCGAGTTTGTAGCATCTGCCAGTTATTGCTAAAGGAGTCACTCCCGGTGAAGGGATCTCGGTCCTTTCCTTATCGAATAAGGTGCTGGATGTTCTACAAGAAACACCGCTATGCAAAGCAAGAACTAGAGCTATCAGTTTTTAAACAAGTTTCTACAACATCTTAGGTTTCTTTTATTTCATTAATCTCATTAATGAAGTCCCATTTTTATTATGCTTCACAAGCATCACAGTTGAAACGAAATCTGCAATATAACATATATCTCATATATATATATAATATAAACATTCGTCTCAGGCAGTAATATGATCTCATCACAGAACATTGCAGCAGAAGAAACATATATGAAATATTGGATATACTAGGACGTCCGTGTTTTCAATACGAGCCTGTATAAAACACGGATTCCACGGTCGCGATGAATAGCCAAACCCACATCCCTAGACCCCTACGAGAGCGGCAAATAACACAGCCAATTCTAGGGTTAGGAGACCCGGTCCCGACTCCTCAAGATGGTTTCCTACTAGACCTTAGAACCCGGTTACTTATGCTCCTCTCCTTGGGTCTACCTAATGCGGAAAAGAAAATAATATACAACGGTGACATCTTCCGCAACCTGGAAGTGCCCCAATAAAAGAATATTACATACAAATGAATTTTACATTAATGAAAAAGAAAAAACTCTCATCTCACATAAAACCCCCGGCTATTCAAAACGCAACGATCCAATATAACATATCACAGCAACACATAATATCTCATATCATCAACGTAAGCAAGTATGCGTATCCCGATTGTCGTTGATGTATAGCAACGAAGCCGGCGATACACCACATACTACGCTTACGGTCACAGAAAAGAAAGTGTAAAACTACAACAGTTGGAATCCGCAACCTCCTTAGACATCGCATGCCTAGCCAAATGAATTCCTTAGACATCACATGCCTAACAATTATAAACACCGCATTTTAGTCTCATTATCGAAAACTCTTTTCAATATCAACTCGGGCAATTCAACAAGATTCCCGACATTATGATCGAATGCTCGTCGCAAACTTTAGTAGACGGCCGCACCCCCGGATGCCGTCGACAAAGTGCACTAAGGCGGAACACCGCTGCCGCAAGCACCCGAACAGATGCTTTTGGCGACGGGGTTCTCCTACAGTCACTTGGTCGGGGCTATGGGGCGTAGCTGTCTATTAAGTTTACCCGGCGAGTATCCGCGTACGCTACGTGATTGCGACGGACTTTTGATCACATCAAAATTCCGTGGCAACCGATCATCTGAGACTAAAGTGCTATGTCTATAATATTCAAATCAGTTATCTCATAACAACCTGTGGATTCCAAATATTGTATCACATTCCAGATAAATCGATAAAGTTAAACTTTCCGATCGAATCATCAAACACCCAAGATTTCCCCAATATATCTCAACACTTGAAATCAGTTTAAAAACATCCATCACGTGCCACAGTACCAATGGTCCAGCCATAGAAGGGTCAAGCCAACGTCTCACATGTGGCACGCCGTACTGTCCCAAACCCTAAAGTTCAAAAGGCAGTTCAAGACGGTCACATAATCGAGTTAAGGTTTATTGTCTTCTAGAGGCTCCACCGCGTTACTTGCACGACTTAGAACGTTCTTAAACACGAGGAAAAATCCAACTTTTGAAAAAATTTCCGACAGGGGAAAAAGTGAGTTATTGATATCCGTTCGAACTTTTTAACAGTTTCTAAAATTATCCGGACAAACTAAACAAAGTTATAATATCCGATCGAAACAACGAGTCCCCAATACAACCCAGAAAATTCAACAGTTGAATAAATATTAAAAATTCCCAGAAAATACAGCACTAAAAGATGAGAATTACTGTGCAAATTTCAAACAGTGAGGTGACTAACTTGCCGCGGAACCGCCGCACATGCCATGCTTGTGCCGCGGTTCCGCCGCGCTTTGGTGGAATCAGAAGCACGTGCTTCACAGTAATTCTTGTATTTCCCTGTTGATTTTTTTGAGCATTTTTAATATGAAAAAATCACAGTTTTGAAAAATTTCCAGAAACTAGGGTATATCGGGTTTTCCGGGTTCGATCGGACTTTAAACTTTGTCTAGACTTCGCCTAAAGCTTTAGCTTGGCTCTGATACCACTGTAGGGTTGCTAGGCACGCGCACAAGGGTCTACGAGGCATCAACCATGCCCGATTAAAAATTTAGCCGTGCCGAACAACCCGAATACGGATCTTTAAACTAGAGATTAGGCGAAAACTAACATGATAACAACTTTAACACTAAGTGAGAAGGATTACAACCTTTGTAGATCCGGTCCTTCACTTCATATGCTCTGTGTTGTGGTCCCTTCGCTGCGATCATTAGGTTCCGGACTCTCGAGAGGTTCCACGAAGAGAAAGATGCAACCTTTTCTTCCGATCTTCGATACTAAGATGATCTACCTTGAAGTTTCGTTAACACAAGCTAACACTCATGAAATGATGTGAACACCCTCATCTAAATGGCAAGGGAAGATGAGGATGATGAAGTAGGATTTTTGCTCTCTTTATTTATCTTTTTCTCATATTCATTCATCACTTGGAAAAAATCTAGAAAGCTTTTTCATGAAAGAATGAAGGAAGAAGAAGATGAATAATAAATGAATTATCCTTTTGTGATGAATAGAAAGAATTAATATGATAAATAATGCAACCATGGTCAACTAAACTCATGTAGAGAATTAACTAGGGTTAGGGTTTGGGTTGGGTTAAAGCATGAGTCACTTGAAAATATCTTTCACAAAACAAAACCAAAACCTTCTAGAATCATCTAGAAAGCTTAACCCTAATCCAAACCCTAATCATGTTTAAACTCCACTAAACAAGTTGCATTAGTTATCATATCATGTTACAATATTATATATCACATATATAATATTTATCGTAACAAAATAAAATAATACAATTAATATATATCGCATATATATTAATGTATTACCCGAGTGAGAAAAAGAATCTTTTAGTGAGCTAATATTAGTTAATGTCATTTAATATATCATATATATTATTATACATTAAATTATCGAATCAACACTTGATCCGACAATCCGGCTATATCGCATATAACCGACTAATATTTATCCGTACCGATTCATCGAATCAACACTTGATCCGATGACCCGGCCGATATCAAATATCGCGAGAATAGAATACGGTAACACATATCGCATTATCCTCGGTCCCACACATATCACATATGTGCTCCTACTCCGTTTTGCCTGAGCCAAGAAACCTCTGTGTAGGACTCTAAAGAATCGTCAATACGCCAGCAGTAGGTGATGATCATATCAAACACCCACAAGCTGCAAGCGGTCAGCTAAACGTAACAGCTACCCAGGTATTGAGCGCTCAGAAGATCAACAAGCAAGCCTGTAACTTCTCCTGTGAATCCAAACAGTAACACTCCCGTATAGTCCGGTCTCGTCGTCTGATATGTTGCATATCTCGCCTAGGGGTGGTAAACGTCAGACCCCAGTAGCTCGATAAGTCGTGTCGATATGAGGTCTATAACAGTTCGAGAAACTACTGATAACACTTACCAGTAAATCTTAGCAACCCTGGCCAGGGATTTCCGGTTATAGCCAATCGAACACAGCACAACATCAACTCCCTATACCGGGAGAGACGAATCCCCTCCTATCGCTCATTGCCTCCATGTGATTCGGGACTGTACCCAAAAGCCACCTTTTTGCACGCCCTCTTGGACGTGGTATGATGGAAATTAAAGCACAGTAGAAATCACACAAGACTCTATGACGATCTCGGGTCAACAGACTACTCTGTACCAGTGTCACCGGAGAACTGCCATCTGACGTGAGTTATAATACCATCTGGGAGTTCTCGGCGAGTCCGTCCAGTGTACCCAGTCTCCACTGAGCACCCGTACACCATCCTTGATGTCAAACACCGATGGATATGTGATCATCCATCGCCCATCATATGGGTCAAGATGCGTATACGCTAGTCTACTCTGGTGTATCGATGCCCTGTCTCAATACACCCTCGACTAGGAACAGTTATAGGATGTACTCGTCGACTACCATGGCCCCACTAGTATGATCTCATCATAGTCCCAGTAGTCGAGTACATATCCTAAGGGCTTTATCAACATGTAACATAGAGACAATCAGAGTACATGTTAAGATAAAGTACAACCAGATAGCATACTATCATGTCGAGCAAGAAAGTCCTCCCTATATATGTTCTAGCATCCACTACAATATGCATCGTATGTACAGTAATGGCCTTTAGGGCATACATATAACTAACACAACAGTATGATGGCGATCATATACGTGAGAGTTGTGTAGTCTATAAGCACATCCTTAAAAGTGGTCTCTAGTTATAGAAGTTTCGAGACAGGGCATCGATACTCCAGAATAGACTAGTTTATACAGTCGAGACCCCGACGAGGGGCGGTGGCCGGTCTCACAAGCCACTGGTGTCAGTTGGATCACTTAAGATGTATACAGGTGCTCATTGGGTTATGAGTACACCGGACAGGACTCGCCGGGAACCTGCTAGATGGTATTATACCTATCGTCAGATAGCAGTTCCCTGGTGACATGTGTACAGGTTTGTTCATCGACCTGAGATCGTCATTTGTCTCGTGTGAGTTCCCACCGTGCTTTGATTACTACCCTACCACGGCTCAAAGGAGTCGTGCAAACAGGTTTTAGTTGGGTACAGTCCCGAGCCACATGGAGGCAAGTGAGCGGATCGGCAGGGGATTCGTCTCTCCCGGTATTGGGCGTGAGATCGCGCTGTGTCTAGGAAAGCCATTACACATAGCCATCGGCCGAGGCAGGAGATTTACTGGTAGGTACTCCAGTAGTATCTCAAGGTGTTCCGGGCTACACTCTGACACGACTTATACCGCTATTGGGGGTCTGACGTTACCAGCCCCCTAGGCCCGATATGCGATACTCATAGACGAACGGACCGGACTGTACGTATATTGTCACTGATAGGCTCAGTAGGGTTCCAAGATGAGTTCGCTCATCGGCTTCCCTTTCGGTCAGTACATGGGCAGCCGTTACGCACTGCTAGTACCGCTGATATGCTTGTGGTTAAACCCACTGCCAGGGTACTGACGAGTCTTTAGAGTCCCCCACAGATAGTTTCTCAAGTTCGGGTGAAACGTTGTAGAGTCCGTATGGTTTTATGGCAGGGTTCGAAAATGCACGTGCACTTGTGCACGTGTCATATTTCGGACAGATAATACTGGTGGGCTTTGGTTTAAGCCGGATCCAAGTATTATATTGTGTCGGAATATTTTTAGTCTCATCGTATTCGTATTCGGTCGGAATACGGATACAGGTATGTATATACAGGTGTGGTATTCTCGTAATCCATTACGAGAATATTTTAGAAGATGCATTTCTTTTGGGTTAACCATTTTGGTTTAAATGATTATTGGTTTTGGAAAGAGTGACTCATTTTGGATGACACATTAATTCTAGAATGTTCACTAATGACTCATGTAATGAGTCATCTAGTGAGTCATTAAAGAGTTAATGTGTTTTGTTTTGGATGAGATATTTTAGGGCTGAGTTGGAGATATTTTTATGAGATATTTTCTTTGTTTTTCCAAAACAAAACCATATATATATCACACCCAAAAGTTTTGGGCAGCCAAGGGTTATATTTTGTGTGCTTGGTTTTTTGCTCACTAGAGTTTCTTGAGTTCACAATTTCCAATTCTTAGCATCTTCTTCAACCTCCACCCTAATCCTCTCATGTGATGAGAACCCTAGGGTATTTGAGACAAAGTATTCTACTCATTCTCTATTTCATCTTGGTCATCTCTTTTAGCAGACTTGGTGTCGGAGTTGCCTCGGTATAGAGGCGGGAGCCCGTTTAAAGATCCGTTGACGTGGTGCCACCTCGACGAGGAGACAAGAGATCGGAGTTGCCGCGAGGAGCGTAGGATGATGGCTAAAGACCGAAGGACTCGGATCGATTGGTATAGCCTTTCTACCTCTTTACAATTTATTAGTTTAGCGTTACTGGCAAGATCCGGGTTATAGTATACGATAGCGCCAGTTATAAAGTTTTTGTTCCGCGTTTGGCGTCAGAATGACGGCCGGGGCGCTACCGTAGACTTACATGGTATCAGAGCCACGCCATTAACCTTTACTAGCTTGTTCTAATGTGTTTAAAATATCGATCGAACGAAATTTCCAAAACCGCACTTTTCATGTTAAAGTTTCTGTCGATTTTTTAAACTGGTCTAAAAATCATTTTGAGCATCTCAGAAAATC
Source organism: Agapanthus africanus (assembly GCA_030015575.1). Taxonomy (NCBI): domain Eukaryota; kingdom Viridiplantae; phylum Streptophyta; class Magnoliopsida; order Asparagales; family Amaryllidaceae; genus Agapanthus; species Agapanthus africanus. The sequence continues at coordinate 125,986,410 of JASDDO010000016.1, read as the reverse complement.
GTGCATGCTTTTTTAAGACTGTATGAAATTTGGGCGACTGAACCATCAAGACCGCCGCGGAATCGCCGCGCAAGCCTTGGTTTGGCCGCGGTTCCGCCGCCGTTTTGAGGCTACAGTGCACCATATTTCTTCTGGGGCTATTTCATGTGGAATTGTGGTTTCTGGGATATTTTGTTTGGGTCCAGATTTTGTTTGAGTACTGCAGTTGTATTTGGGGCCCACTTCGGAAAGTTTTGTCAATCTGAATTTTAAACTTGTTAGTTTACAGTACTTATTTTATATCTCCGACCGTGAATGTCATTCGAGTGGTAAATCGTGTCTAATTGCTATAGTTCTTTTAAACGGGTTTGCGAACGTGACATTCGCGCTGATGTTCTGTGCTGTGATGTTGCGGATTTGTCGTGGTGGATAACTGTGTGCAATAGTAGTGCAGTTTGGATTTATTTGTACATTTGATATTGCGGGGCGAGCGTCCAACATGTGGACTGCCGTCACTGCCTGTTTGTATAATATTCTTTTGGGGCACGACCGGGCTGAGGTCGATGTACCCGTTGTACATATTTTTCATTTTTGTACTAGGCTTACCCCGCGACGGAGTGCACGGATAGCCGGGTTCTGGAAGGCAACGGGTCCGCATCTCATGGCTTTGAGAGGCAGAGGGCCTCACTCTAGAATTGGCAGACTATTCGCCGCACTCGTAGGGGTACAGGTTGACCCAAGGAGGGGTGCTCAAGTTACCGGATTCCGTGAAGTGCAGGGTGGTCCATTCACTTTGCTGTAGGGGCTGCCTCGCTTCAGGTTTTGGCGGGCAACTTGCCGCACTCGTAGGGGTCTAGGTTTCATTGCACAGGCTATCCACACGACCAGGGGAACGTCGGGTTTCAGTAGCGGCTCTGTGAAACCCGGAGATCCCAGATTATCTGTATTGTTCTGTGATGCTTATTACTTTTCTGTAATGTTGCTTTTATCACGCCTGTAGCGATTATTGTATATTGGTATATATATACTAGTAGATGTTGTATATGTTTTACACCCGCGCTAGTCCAGTCCCCGCTCTGTCGTTAGTTAAGTAACATAACGGGTGATGACAGGACCCGGTGACGAATGCAGATGGCATATACGTACATTTTATTTTTCGTTCTTTTCTGGTGTGATTAATTGATGGGACTGTGTTGATTCTTATCGATGCAAAGGAAAACAAGTCTGTTTGGACGTTGTTGGAACAGTTTTAAAAAGTGTTATTACAAGGAAGTTTTCTTTTGTTTTGCACAGCGGTTTCAGTTGGAATATCTTGCACCTCATTCGACGAGGCAAGGGCCGAGATCCCTTCACCGGGAGTGATCCCTTGGGCAGAAGTTTGTGTCAGGGTAATAACTTCACTATAGTCGATTACTTGTTGCTTTGCATCGCGGTATTCAGTTGGAATATCCTGCACCTCATTCCACGAGGAAAGAGCCGAGATCCCTTCACCGGGAGTGACCTCTTTAGCGAAGTTTTTCGCCACTATATTTTGTAAAAAGCTATCAGGTTCCTTCAACGAGATCAAGTTCATTACGTTAAAGGTTTTTCGCTAAAAACCAGCCGTAGTCCTCCGTCATTTCATATGAATGGTCGGTAGTATTCAAGCTATGGTTGTTTGGCCCGTAGTCAAGACATAGTGATTGGTAGCTGTTGGGGTGTTCACATGCTGCATAGATAGATGAGTTGGTTTGGGACAGTCGTTCTGCCATTTGGCCAACGTCAGGGGTATGTACGGGTGGGTTCAAATTAACAAGATAATGACGGGAAGAACTTGACATGTGACTTAATTTGTTGGCCCTTAGTCAAGGTCATAAGAGCATGAGGCAAAAATCTTTATCGGGAGTTTCTAAAGAATCTGAAACTTGCCAAGTATGCGCATACCTTCTGGAGTGTGATAACATGAGTGGATTCCTTCACGTTATCATGCGATGAGAGTTGGATCCTGATTCCCACTGATGAGTTGGTTTACTCTTCGAGTGATCCTGATTGATTCTTCTTTCAGATTTGGAGGAGAATTTGACAGTACAGTGGGAGGTTTCCTGATTAGATAAAGTGATAACCATTCTGATCTAGGTTAGAGTGCACGCAGAGTGTTTCTTTTCTCTCTTTATTTGGCAGCGACCAATGACCGACCCTTGACTATGACTCAGTGACCAAGTTGATCGAACCTTTTTAAAATACTGGCTTTTGGATTGTCTAAGTTGCATAAGTCATTGCCGCTCCTTCTTTTACCCTTTAAATTTCTCAGAACACCTCATATCACTATGAACATCCACTTCCATTGGATAGATCCATCGTATGGTTATATACGAACTCGAAGGGACTTCTTCGGGGATGGATTCAGGTTCAGGAGAAATTGAATCGGTTTATTCAGTTATCTTTTATTATCACCTTCTCTCAGGTTGCGAGGGCTCCTTAGTTTAGGAGAGTACACCTATTACGCTTATTGGATAGTCTTCTTCCAAACCATAAGCAGGTGCCAAAAGGTAGGGAATGAAGAAAACCAATTAGCCTAAGTAGGGTGTACAGAAGGTAATAAGTAAAGACAAAATAAATGGATTAGAAAGAGGGCAAAGTAAATTGCGACTGCTATCATTCACGACCAAACCGCGTAGTTCATCGCCACTCCTATTTCACGTTTGCTTTTTTCCCCAGTTCGGGAGAAATAGAATAATGTATTATTCAGTTGTCTTTTATCATTTCCTTCTCTTAGGTTGCGAGTACTTCTTGGTTTAGGGGTATACACCTATTATGCTTACTGGATAGTCTTCTTCCAAACCATAGGCTGGTGCCGAACGGTAGGGAAGGAAGAAAACCACTTAGCCTAAAGGGGTGTACAGAAGGTAATGGATAAAGACAAATAAAGGGATTTGGAGAGATGACAAAGAAATATACGGTTATAGTCATGAATTGGATTATGGAAGAGGCATTACTAGGAATACCAGGATATCCCTATGAAACATTTTCATGTTTCAGTTTTACTATGCATTGTTAAAGGAAAACTGATTTCCCGATTAGATACTTACTCGAGGGTATGTATTTACCAGGTATGATTCTCACATCTGTATGGTTTTACAGATGATGAGTGAGAGTAAGTTATTAGGAATAAGGTGGTCATCCTCATTATATCGGAATTCGTTGTAATTGGTGATATTTGAGGAAATCGCCTGGGTTTTTGCCGGACGGCAAATATTTAGTTTTGAGTGTCTGTTGTGCACCAATTTCAAACTGATATATCTATACGTTTATTTTTATAAAGTGATATAACTTTTTTAAATTATGTCCGTGACATTTACCTATATCAGTTGACGATTGGGTAAGGAGCATTGAACAGCGGAGTAGCTCTTAATCATAAGTAAAGTTTTCAACCTACGATGCACAAGTTTTGAGTTATACGACTCAGGGGACTCATACAGAGTATTGTATGTTGTCCAGTGTCCATCAGGACAAAGAGGTTGGTCCTCGTACTATGTTCTGTTTACTTGTGACTTCTCTAGTTCTTAAACATATGTTTCGTAGAAATACAAGGTCCAAGTTTTGAGAAGTTATCGGTATAGGAATAAAGTAGAGAACCATGTATCGCAAGTATCGGGATTCTTCAAAGGATCGAAGATGTAGATACTTGTGATTGGTATTCAGTTGATAGTGATGGTTTTAAGAAACTTGTTTCTCTTTTAGGCTACTCATAATTGGATGGACTCCTAAGTTAAGTAATGCTGATTAGCCTCTTTCCATTAAGTTGATATGCATTGGAGACAGCTGCATGATTAGAATCTGGTTCCAATTAAATAAGTGCCAAAGTTTCTATATTGGATATAGAATGGTTCATATCTTAACGATGTTAAGGTAGGGGAAGTTGTTCGGCTTATGCTTAAAACCAGACTCTGGATAACTCAATGCACGTTTCTGTAATAGCAGTTTGTGGGTTGACCCAGGCTATGACGAGGGTTGACTTTCTACCATCTGGAAGATCAATGGTGATATTGTTCTTGACTCGCCACAGTTTTAGTAAAATGGATTTTTTCAGAAAACAGTAGTGGGAGTATGGTAGAACTGGAAGTGATTCCAGAACCGCAAAACGATTACAGAAAATTTAATAGAACCTAAAAATTCAATCAGGTTTGACATTCCATTAGCCACTCTGCAGATATGGTGGGTAACCTCAGGCACCCGAGAGGTACTCCGGTAGCCTCAAGGACGGTGACAGGGATGTTCTTATTTACCCAGACTTGACACTACTGTTGTTCCAGGCTATGAGACCCGGCCGGAGGTTAAGTATAGCGTCGTTTTAAACTAGCTTTAGAAGTGCACGTATATATTATTCTGCCAGAGGGTTGTTGTGGTCAGTGGGAGCAGCGGAAGTATAGTGGGCAAGTAGCTTATGTCTATTTATAGACTAAGAGCAGATATAGCGGAGATAAATCATCTAATTTTGATGTTACAGTCATGGCTTTGACTTCATCAGAATAGGGGATGGATCTGTTAAGAAGGTAGTAGGGTGTGATGTCATGGTATTTGGATGACATACACAGAGTAGGAAGTAAAATTCCTATACTACGATTGGTTATACTGTGGTTGTCACACAGTTGTTTCTCCATAAAAGATATGGATATAATTTGACATTCTGGTTACTAGATCTATGGTTTTAGATCTAGAATTGGGTAGTTTCCCAATCAGGGTCCTTTGACAGTATTCTAATAGTATTTTAGAATAGATGACTCCTGGCATGGTGGTCTACTTTCAGGTAATGGGAGTCACCCTCTCTAAAGGTGTCTTACAGACTAAAGGGGAGAGGGATATGCATGATTGGCATATCATTTGCTTAGGCAATTGAGTTAATCATGAGATGTCAAGTACCACACCAGATGTTTTTGCACTAGATGCAATAAGTTTATATTAATCCAATCCTGGAGAAACATTCGGAAGCAGTTCTAGAACATAAGTGAATGTTCTACGGATTTGATAACGGCAGCCTCCTTCGGGAGACGGTTATCATTCCAGGCTTCCAAAGGTGACATGGATGACAGAGTGATTGTCAGAGTTATAATTTTCCCTCTGACGAAGGGGGCAGTATTATGGACAGGTGGTCCAAGAGGATACTGTGGGAGGCATGGCGCAGGGGTTCAGTTGACGATACAGTCTAAGAAGTTTGGATTTGGAGTTCATTTATGAACTAGGTCCTATCAGATATCCAGACATATTCTAAGACATGTATTACTCAATTCAGGAGATGGTTTTCTCCGCGAACTTGAGATTAAGAGAGACAAAGAAAGATACATCAGGGCGGATCCACTCATTGAGGCTATTTCTCGAACACAAGAGTTTTACAAACGAGCTTTGTGAAACTGATTAGTAGAGGAGTTGGGTGTTCGGTATCACACGGGCTGTGAGTATGCGACATCGCAATAATTGGCCTTACGTGCAAGTGGGAGATTGCTGGATATAGTGCCCTCAAAGTCAATTATTGGGTCGCAGGTACGTGATTGCAAATGATTGAGGGAGGACCTATACCGGTAGGACGGTCTTACTCAAGATGATAGTATGCTATCTGGTTTGCCTTTGTCAGTCGTGTACAGCTTTAGGTGACATGATCACTATTACACGTTGATAGAGCCCTTAGGATCCTGCTTGACTACCAACAGTATGATGGCGATCATATACGTGAGAGTTGGGTAGTCTATAAGCACATCCTTAAAAGTGGTCCCTAGTCGTAGGAGTTTCAAGACATGGGATCGATACTCCAGAGTAGACTAGTGTATACAGTCGAGATCCCGACGAGGGGCGGTGGCCGGTCTCACAAGCCACTGGTGTCAGTTGGATCATCTAAGATGTATACATGTGCTCATTGGGTTATGAGTACACCGGACAGGACTCGTCGGGAACCTGCTAGTTGGTATTATACATATCGTCAGATAGCAGTTCTCTGGTGACATGTGTACAGGTTAGTTCATCGACCTGAGATCGTCATTTGTCTCGTGTGAGTTCCCACTGTGCTTTGATTACTACCCTACCACGGCTCAAAGGAGTCGTGCAAACAGGTTTTAGTTGGGTACAGTCGCGAGCCATATGGAGGCAAGTGAGCGGATCGGCAGGGGATTCGTCTCTCCCGGTATTGGGGGTGAGATCACGCTGTGTCTAGGAAAGCCATTACACATAGCTCTCGGCCGAGGCAGGAGATTTACTGGTAGGTACTCCAGTAGTATCTCAAGGTGTTCTGGGCTACACTCTGACACAACTTATACCGTTATTGGGGGTCTGACGTTACCAGCCCCCTAGGCCCGATATGCGATACTCATAGACGAACAGACCAGACTGTACGTATATTGTCACTGATAGCCTCAGTAGGAATCCAGGATGAGTTCGCTCATCGGTTTCCCTTTCGGTCAGTACATGGGCAGCCGTTACGCACTGCTAGTGTCGCTGACATGCTTGTGGTTAAACCCACTGCCAGGGTACTTACGAGTCTTTAGAGTCCCCCACAGATAGTTTCCCAAGTTCGGGCGAAACGTTGTAGAGTCCATATGGTTTTATGGCAGGGTTCGAAAATGCACGTGCACTTGTGCACGTGTCATATTTCGGACAGATAATACTGGTGGGCTTTGGTTTAAGCCGGATCCAAGTATTATATTGAGTCGGAATATTTTTAGTCTCATCGTATTCGTATTCGGTCGGAATACGGATACATGTATGTATATACAGGTTGGGTATTCTTGTAATCCGTTGCGAGAATATTTTAGAAGATGCATTTCTTTTTGTGTTAATCATTTTGGTTTAAATGATTATTGGTTTTGGAAAGAGTGACTCATTTTGGATGACACATTAATTCTAGAATGTTCACTAATGACTCATGTAATAAGTTATCTAGTGAGTCATTAAAGAGTGTGTTTTGTTTCGGGTGAGATATTTTAGGGTTGAGTTGGAGATATTTTTATGAGATATTTTCTTTGTTTCTTCAAAACAAAACCATATATATATATCACACCCAAAAGTTTTGGGCAGCCAAGGGTTATATTTTGTGTGCTTGGTTTCTTGGTCACTAGAGTTTCTTGAGTTCACAATTTCCAATCCTTAGCATCTTCTTCAACCTCCACCCTAACCCTCTCATGTGATGAGAACCCTAGGGTGTTTGAGACAAAGTATTCTACCCATTCTCTACTTCATCTTGGTCATCTCTTTTAGCTGACTTGATGACCGAGTTGCCTCGGTATAGAGGCGGGAGCCCATTTAAAGACCCGTTGACGTGGTGCCACCTCGACGAGGAGACATGAGATCGGAGTTGCCGCGAGGAGCGTAGGATGATGGTTAAAGACCGAAGGATCCGGATCGATCGGTATAGCCTTTCTACCTCTTTACAGTTTGTTTGTTTAGCGTTAATGGCAAGATCCGGGTTATAGTATGCGATGACGCCAGTTATAAAAGTTTTTGTTCCGCGTTTGGCGTCAGAATGACGGCCGGGGCGCTACCGTTGACTTACAGCCCGTGCCAAGGAACATTCATGAAGCACGGAGTTTCCATGGCCTCGCTTCCTTCTACTGTCGTTTTGTACCAAATTTTAGCGGGGTAATGGCCCCAATCACAGACTGTCTCAAGTCGCGGGTAGAGCGACGAAGCACAACAAGCATTCGACGCCATAAAAAAACTAACTGCTGCCATGTGCTGGTTTTGCCAGATTTTGATAAAATATTCGAGGTAGCATGTAATGCATCGGGGATCGGTATCAGTGGCGTACTCTGTCAAGGGGCGTACTCATCAAGAAAAGTGATTGGTGGCCTTTTTCAGCGAGAAACTAAATGGCGCTAGGGCCAAGTACAACACTTACGACGCCGAGTTCTATGCCATCTGAAGGGTTTCCTTAGCACCACTAATAGGGTTTGGTAGCATCACACATGCCATATTAAAAATTTAGAGGGTGCTAAAGAAACTATCCTAAGGATCAAACTAGAAAAGCCAGGGTAATATTAAACTTTAACACAATCCACAAGTAGTTAAGTGCTAGATTTATAGAATACAACCTTTGTAGCTCTCTTAGCTAGACTCCTTGGCTACTTGAGAGTTGGGAGAAACTTGCTTGAGATCCTCCAAGTCCACGACGATCCACCCGGAGTCCTCTTTGTCCAAGCTCAAAGCTATCTTAAGAAACTATCTTAAGGATCAAACTAGAAAAGCTAAGGTAACATTAAACTTTAACACAATCCACAAGTAGTTAAGTGCTAGGTTTAGAGAATACAACCTTTGTAGCTCCTTTAGCTAGACTTCTTGGCTACTTGAGAGTTGGAAGAAGCTTGCTTGAGATCCTCCAAGTCCACGACGATCCACCCGGAGTCCTCTTTGTCCAAGCTCAAAGCTCCACTTGATCAAGATAATGAAGTGGAAGCAATCATTCTAAACTAGTGGGCAAGAGTAGTATAGAATAATGATGATGTTTGTTTTCTTACTTCAAAACCCTAACTTGATCACTCTTTCACTTACTATCAAAACCTAGAGAGCAAGAGAGAGAGAGGAGGAAGAAGATGGCAATATGAGAGCTCAAGATAATGATAAAGCTTAGGATAAAAAATAAGAAATGAAAAAATATATATTTTCGTCTTTTCATTCTTAACCCTAGTTAATAAATATCTAGATATTTCTTTTGGAGCTAAAATGGCCATGGAAAAATTAACCCAAGGTTTAGTGTAAGAATAAAATAGTCAACCATGAGTGATTATCCATTTCCATTAATCCAAAAAATAAATATCAACATATTTACTAGCATGCGAGTCTTATATTGCCACCATCAAATGTATCAATAACCATGACACATAAAGTGTATGCATGTATGTGTGCATGCACATCCATATGTGCATCAATGTAAACATGTGCATACATGCATGCATACACCAAAAGACAAAAGGGTCTAAAGTGAAAAGCTAATGGTCAATGTTAAATCAACACTTGATTTAACAAACCGGTCATATCACATACGACCCGACCAATAGCAAACCGTCCGATTAATATACGGTATCACATACGCGCATTTAATCGGGTCCCCGCGCATATCGCATATTCACACCACATTGTTTCGCCTGGACTAGATAACTCCATTGTGGGATTTTAAGACTCGTCAATACGCCGGCAGTGGGTGATGATCATATCAGCACCCCCAAGCCGTAAGAGGTCAGCTAAACGTAACGGCCACCCTGGTATTGAGCAATCAGAAGAAAACAAGCGAACCTGTCACAATTCCCGTCGAGCCAACCGGCAACACTACCGTACAGTCCGGTCTCTTCATCAGATATGCTGCATATCGAGTCTAGGGATGGTAACGTCGACCCTAATAACTCAATAAGTCGTGCCGATGAATGGTGTATAACAGATCGAGAAACTACTGATAACGCTTATCAGTAAATCTCAACAACCCTGACGAGGGACTTACTGATATAACCAATCGAGCACAGTACAGTATCAACTCCCAATACCGGTAGAGACGAAACCCCTCCTATCGCTCATCGTCTTCATGTGTCTCGGGACTGTATCCAAAAGCCACCTGTTTGCACGACTCAGTAGAGCCGTGATAGGGTTGTAATCAAAGTACAGTGCGAGAACACACAAGACTCTATGACGATCTCGGATCTACAGACTAACCTGTACCAGTGTCACCTGAGAACTGCTATCCGACGATAGATATAATACAATATAGGAGTTCTCGGCGAGTCCGTCCAGTGTACCTAGTCTCCACTGAGCACCCGCATATGATCTCGATGTCAAACATCAATGGATGTGGGAACATCTATCGCCCATCATATGTGTCTAGTATCATATACGCTAGTCTACTCTGGTATATCGATGCCCTATCTCGATACACCTACGACTAGGGACATTTCAGGATATGCTTATAAACTACAGACGTTCCACTAGTATGATCTCCATCATAATCACAGTAGTCAAGCAAATATCCTCGGGGCTTTATCAACATGTGTAAATGAATATAAGTATGATCAAGTCAACATGTCAGATAAAGAAGAACCAGATAGCATACTATCATGTCAAGTAAGAATATACACTGAGTATATATACATGTATAAATACATCCACTATCATATAATGGCATCTAGGGCATACATATATCCAACACCATCGTCCAAGCCTTGCGATATTGGGAGCACTATTTATTGCAGTGCGAGTTCATCCTTCATTCTGATCATGAAGCGCTCAAGTACATTAATGGGTCGCATAAGTTGAATCGTCGACATGGTCGATGCGTTGAATATATCCAGCAGTTCACCTTTTCCTTGAAGCACATCGTGGGGGTCGATAATCGAGTGGCCGATGCTTTTGAGCAAAAGAGCGACCTTACTCTCCATAATGCAAGCTTGGATTACCCTGCGGACCCGTTCTTCGGTCCTATTCACAGAGCATTGAAGCAAACTCAACATGGACCTGAGCAACGTAAGTCGGGCTATCTGCTGATGGACGACTATCTTTTTCAGAGACTGCAACTCTGCATCCCTGAGTGTTAGCTGCGAGAAAAGATTGTGGAGGAACTTCATAATAAGGGCCATTTTGGGCGCGACAAACTCTTGGCCCTTGCCTCTCGTGATTACTACTGGCCCAACATAAAACAAGATGTGATACGTTTCGGAGAGTGCTGATATATTTGCCAAGTGTTCGAGGGGACAGCCACGAACGCGGGTTTGTACACCCCGCTCCCGGTTCCAGCAGCACCATGGGAAGACGTCAGCATGAACTTTGTCATAGGCTATCCCGAACTCAAAGGAGCATGGACTCGGTCTGTGTTGTGGTCGATTGATTCTCCAAGATGGCGCATTTTCTGGTCTGCAAGAAAAATATGGACGCATCTCGGATCAGTGACCTGTACTTCAAAGAAATCGCGCGTCTTCATGGGGTATCCAAATCCATCACATCGGATAGGGACACCAAGTTCATGAGCCATTTTTGGAAGACCTTATGGATGAATTTGGGTACTAAACCGTGCTTTAGCAGTGCTCATCACCCGTAAACAGATGGTCAAACTAAAGTGGTCAACAGAAGTCTCGGTAATCTCCTCAGTAACCTAGTTGGAGACAACCCAAGGAAGTGGGACTTCGCCCTTCCACCAGCTGAGTTCGCTTACGACCGTTCTATTAACCGCACGACGAAAAGGAGTCCATTTGAGATCGTGTATGGAAGTAACCTCACTGGCGTTCTCGACTTGGCACCAATTCCCCATATGAGGCGTCCCAATGTTAAAGTTGAAGACATGACCGAGCATCTGAAAAACATTCATGATCAAGTTCGACATCAGATTGAAACTGTCAATTCCAAATATGAAGCTGCTGCGAACAAGCATTGTCGTCGCCTGGTGTTCGAAGGTGACTTTGTTTGGGCCATCCTCACCAAGGACCGCTACCCGGTATGTGAGCATAATAAATTGAGCAACAGAAATGTGGGTCCTTATGAGATTCTTAAGAAGGTAGACGGGAACGCGTATCAATTGAAGTTGTCTAGTCATCTGAAGACTTAAGACATATTCAATGTTAAGCACTTGATTCCATATGCAGATGACGGAAGCTCTTCCGAGGACGACGACTTGAGCTCGAGGTCGAGCTCTTTTTATGACGGGATGGATGATGCAGCCCTAGCCTACATAGAGCGGCTTGATCGTTCCATAACACGTCATATCTAGTTCAATCGAAAAACTCGAATTGCCAAATTTTGTCTGATTCGCGCGTTCTCCCAGCCAAATCGAAGCTCTCGCAAAATCGTCTATGTCAATGCTGCGACATTGACATCTTTCAGGATCCCGAAAATCCATCATTTAGGGTCCCGAAATCATGGTCAAAGATTTGCTTCAAAACTTTGACATTCGAATTAGGGATGAAATCAACGCCCGGATCAGTTAAGAGGCAGTATCGGGAATCAATTCTGAACGCAATCAAATAATTAATTTCAATTTTTAGCAACTTTCTGCTTTTAGCAGTTATCTATTTTAGGCTGTTTTTATTTTATTGGTAAATTAGTTATGATTTTTTATTTTGTATGGGTCTATTTAAGAGACTTCTTGTAATTGTATTAGGTAGATTTCGATTAATAAAACCCTAGTTTGGAAAATTGCCATTGTTATTGTTTGATTCCTTCAATATCCTCTAAATTCAACCTAAAAGTGCAGCATTCCAAATTAGGGTTGCACTATTAGTATCAGAGGGTTTTCCATAATTCTAAAGATTATTTTGTGTTGTCTGTGAAAAAGAAGAATTCCAAAAGTAAGAAAAATGATGATCGAATTTGTTTTGGTTTGATGGTAGAAATGAAATTGATACCGACATATACATTAAACTGGTTAAATTTGATGTGATGTCCGACTTGTGTTTGTCTCTTCCACCCGTTAGGAACATGCATGCCAAGTGGATTTTTATAAGCTATGTTCAATTTATTTTAGAAAGTTAACTAGAAAATGCCAGCAAAATATATGAAGATGTTGCCCCTGTTCATGTTCTGGTATGAATGATGATTGCTGCAAAGAGTACTCTGGTACTTAAACTGGAATCTGTACAAGGATTCCAAGTTGCAGTTCTAGTTTGATAGCATATAAATTCTAAGATTTCTGAGGCCTATACAAGAAAACTTTTTCTTTAATTTGTATGTTCACTTTTCTGAAGAAAAAAACAGCTTTCCCCATGTTTCCTATTCTATTATCGCTCCTTCTATTATACTTAAATATGCATAATTTGTATTAAAAAAAACTCTTGGTTCATCTTAACCAGGAGCATCCCGACTTGCCAAAAGCCGAAAAGAAAAGGATCTGCAGCCTGATGGATGCAAGAAAGCTCTCACCCGAAGCATCTATGCACGCAGCGCAAAATGACCGTTTACCCCTTCGAGTTGTAGTTCAAGTCCTCTTCTTTGAGCAATTAAGGGCAGCAACAGCTGCCCCTGATGGTAATTCACACGGAAGCGCCCAAACCACCACAAAAATAGATGAAGAGTACGAGTCCATAAAAAAACAAATCAAGAACGTAAAAGTTGAGGACAGCTACAATAATGAGAGCATGAACAAGAGTAATGGCGGGCTTTTGTTGCCATCGAGATCGAGGAGACTATTTGATAAGCTTTGGTTCGGAAAAGGGCAAGGAGAGAACAATAGGAGTTCTGAGGATACATCGGGGAGTTCTCAAAGCCCGCCTTCTTCATCTGTTAATCCATTAGAAGCCAGCAAGTCTTCCAGCTCATCGTCCAGAAATAGAAGGCATTCTGTTTCCTGAGAATTGTGGTGGTTTTGTAATTTGTATAGGGAAGATTAGGGGAGGATGTATTAAGTTTGGAATTTCATGCTGATGTTCTAATATCTTTCTTTGTTTTTTAGTAAGCAGTTTCCAGTCGCTTAGCTTTTGTATGCATATCTAATCTAATTTTAGCAGCAGGCGGCATTTCTTAGTTAATATTGTTTATTTATGTTGTATCGGAATGTAACTAAATACTGCCGTTATCTACAAGTTGATGTCTGCATGTTGTATCGGAATGTAACTAAATACTGCCGTTATTTATGTTGTTTCAGAGCTCCATGTTTATTGTGTTGTATATTTTGTGTTGTATCCAAACTTGCCAAATAGTGATATTATTTTCGTGTTTCGTTTTCTTTATTTATCGTATTGTGTATACTTAGAAACAAAATTAAATTTTCTATTGCAATAATGAATTAATAATGTATAGAATCAATTATAATTTTAAAAACAGTCAAATTAGCATCATAGAGCCATGTTTAAGCCAAAGCACTTTTGGGAATTGCAATTCTGTACACACACACATATCATACAAACTTAACTTATGTATTTGATAATCTATAATACCAAAACAATCCAAATATTTAGCCATATGTTATAATTCATAAACATAAGCATGTGATAAGTCTTATAATTCATAACTAAAATATCAACCGAGTTGTCAAAACATCACTACCAAACAAACTCAATCTTGAAAAAATCAATCTTCTCCAATCGATTAATCGCCATCATTATAATAACAAGTGACAACTTCATTCTTCTCATCTTCATTTTCACTCTCAACGAACTCTTCCTCGTTAGTATGCATTTTAATGGTTAAATAGCTCGTCTGGGTTAATAATTTGATATAATCAAGCAGGTTTTAAATCCGAATATCCGACCCGCTATGTATTTTAATAATTAAATAGCGTATCGTGTGTTTCATGTTTCGTTTCATACGATATAAAACGTGTATCGACCGATAAATTAGTAACCCGATATAGACATACAATACGAATCGAATTGTGCCTGTTTCGTATCGTTTCATACGATGCGTTTCGTGTTTCGTACAAAACACTGCTTGCATCTTTAATTCGATTTCAGAGCTCCATATTTATTTTGTGTTATATCTAGCATCATAGTTTCAAGAAATCTGCTTGCATCTTCCGCTATAATTCAATCATGTTATCACTTTTAATACTTTTAATTAATTCAGGGCCAATATTAATAATCCTGTCATAGAGAGAAAAAAAAGCAGCCATCGTTAAACCTATGATTTTTGGACATTATTGAATATTTAAGAAAATTGTAAATATTTTAAGAAGATACTTTATATTAGACAATTTTATATAGTTATTTTAAGTCATCAAAACAATAATAATTAAATTTAAAATTATATAGAAATTTGGGTTAATTTTAAAAGTCACCGTCAAATTCATGATTTTTGAACTGGCAAAATAATATGAAAGTGCTAGTTTAATTAACTCGTTTAAAGTTTAAAGCACAAAGGGATTAAATAACCCCAAATTAATCTTGCAAATAGGCGTCCCTAAATTATATAAAAATTTAGAGTATTGAAATTGCAAGGCTTTATCCTGGAGTTACAGTGAGCCTTTCCAGAAATTCTCAACGGCGTCCAAGGATGATTTTCTCGACGGCGCCCAAGGATGAACCTGAGGCCGAAGTCCGAGAAGGGAGCTTGGAAATAGTTTTCCAAGGCCGAGAAGGGAGCTTGGAAATAGTTTTCAACAGGAAGCATGGAAATAGTTTTCAACCAACAATTGACGCGTCTCGGTATTACCTCATTAGTTGGGTCATTGCTCCAAGCGCAAAGATGAAACTTTTTACGCCCAGTACCCTGTTCTCATATCCCCTTCTCGCTCTGGTCCCTCTGTCAACACCCGATGTGGGACTAAGTTTTGGTCCCTCTAACCAAAAGATTCTTTCCATCTCATAAAACACCAAACCATTTCTAGAACATTCCAGGCTCCATGTTTATTTTGTGTTGCACCTTCATTTCGATTACTGTTGTGAGATTTATGCAGAACTCCATGTTAGAATAAATTTCACAGCACATATGCTGACAGTAGAACTTGATTCTTGATCGCTATAGAATGTGATGAACATATTCATGAAAAAATGAAAAAGAACCTGTCATAAGCTATTTGATTATTTGTAGGGCATGCTTGGATACACATTTTTCATTGGATTAAAAGACTAAATTCCATTTTTGCTCCGGAATAGACAAATTCCGTGGAATTGTTTGTTTGGATGACGTTTTCTAAAAGTAAATCCTGAGGAAAAAAGGTCTTCTAATGGTTCATTCCTCCGGATTAGAAAATCAGCTTATAAAGCTAATTTTTCTAATCTTAACCTTGAATGCTTACTTTTTCTTGGAACTTGAAACATTCATCATCCTTTTCTTTCATTTTTCTTATCAATTTTAATTACAACAAACAAACAATCTATATTTTTTTCCCAACTCCCAATGTTCATAATATAGTTCTAAAGTGGAAATTCTTATCTTAGATTAACCAAAAATGCACATGACCTGAAAATTCTATAGTAATTTTGACTTGAAGGAATATATATGCATTCCGGGATATTATTATTCAAAACTCAATCCGTCTGGTTATTTAATCCGGACCATCCAAAAATGCCCAAGCTTATTTGATATTCAATGAAAACACCCCATTGGTTTTTTTCTAAAATCCTACCTAGCCTTTTCCATTACACAAAAACAGCCATATGGTTTTGTTCCATTACAAAATACCCCTACCATTAACTTTGTCATTAACTCTCTAAATTGACATAACTAAAAGTATTTGTAGAGGGGGGTTGAATAGGAATAAACTACCGATATGTCCAGATTAAAAATTCTAAACACTTGCTAATGCACAATCACAAATGAATAGCTTAGCAAATGATATACCAATGAGATAAGAGACAAAATAAGTTTACAATTGTGAACAATGAACATATAACAAGAAATCAAGATATATCAAGTATGAGCAATATGTTAGTTGTATGTATACCCTAGAGGCCAGTATTGTACAGATGATGTATATTATATTGGATGCTTGGACATATATAGAGAGGACTTTCTTGCTCGACATGATAGTATGCTATCTGGTTGCTCTTTATCTTAACATGTATACTTGTCTCTTTATACTGTCTTATAGTTACATGTTGGTAAAGCCCTTAGGATGTGTACTTAACTACCTGGACTATGATGTGGATCATACTAGTGGGGACATGGTAGTCCATAAGTACATCCTTCAAGGTCCCTAGTCATAGGTGTATCGAGATGGGGCATCAATATACCAGTGTAGACTAGCGTATACGCTTCTCGACTCATGAGATGGGCGATGGATGATCCCATATCCATTGGAGTTTGACATCAGAGATGGTATACGGGTGCTCAGTGGAGACTGGGTACACTGGACGGACTCACCGAGAACTCCCAGATGGTGTTATACCTCACGTCAGATGGCAGTTCTCTGGTGACGCTTGTGCAGGTTAGTCTGTAGACCCGAGATCGTCATAGAGTCTTGTGTGATTCCCACTGTGCTTTGATTTCCACCTTACCACGTTCATGAGGGCGTGCAAAACGGTGGTTTTTGGGTACAGTCCCGAGTCACATGGAGGCAATGAGCGATAGGAGGGGTTTCGTCTCTCCCGGTATTGCGGGTTGATGTTGCGCTGTGCTCGATTGGCCGTAACAGGGAAGTCCCTGGCCAGGGCTGATTTAGAGATTTACTGGTAAGTGTTACCAGTAGTTTCTCGACCCGTTATGAGCCTCACATCGGCACGACTTATCGGTTATTGGGGTCTGACGTTTACTACCCCTAGACTTGATATGCGACATATCAGACGAGGAGACCGGACTGTACGGGAAGTGTTACCGGTAGGCTTTTACAGGAGTTGGAGCGGGCTTGCTTGCTGATCTTCTGATCGCTCAATACCCGGGTAGCCGTTACGTCCAGCTAGTACCGCTGACGGCTTGTGGGTGCTTGATGTGATCATCACCTGCCGCCGGCGTATTGACGAGTCTTTAGAGTCCTACATAGAGGTTTTACTGGCTCAGGCAAAACGAAATAGGAGTGCATATGTGATATGTGCGAGACCGAGAATAATGCATATATGTGATACCGTATTCTATTCTCGCGACTTTTTGTATCAGTCAGTTATATATGATATAGCCGGGTTATCGAATCAAGTGTTGATTCGATAAGTCGATACAATGGATGTTAGTCGGTTATATGAGATATGACCAGATTATTAAGTCAAGTGTTGATTTAATAATTAAGTGTATAATTGTATATTAGATATACTAGTTTACATTTACTAACACTTATTCACTTTAGGTTTTTTCTCACATGAACACAACTTTGATATATATATGATATATATTAAAATGTGTTTTCTTTTAGTATCATGGTTGATGATACACATGACATGGGTGTACAAGACATACACCATTCTATTTTTATGGTGAGTTATAATTATTTAAGGTAATTACAAAATTGGTGAAATTTTGGAAAGAGCATGAAGCTTGTAGAAGCTTGCTTTGCTTAGACAAAGTCCACTACCTTTGTCTTCACCTTAGATTTTTCATTAACCTAACCATTTACATTAGCCATGGTTATGTCTCTACAAGAGTTAGTGTATGATACTCACTCACCATGGTTACCTTTCTCACTTGATCATTATCCTCATCTCTTTCTTTTATTCTTCTTCTTCATTGTGAAAAAGAAAAAGCTTGTTAGGGTTTGATCCAAATTGAGAAAGATTGTGAGAAATAAAATTCTAAAGAGAACCCACTTCCTATTTCTCCATCCTCTACTAGATTAGCACTTTAGTTTAGGGTGTTTGCTTCACTAATTCTCAAGTTAGTGAAGTAGTAGCTTGAGTTGGCATCCCCTCGACGTAGATCATCTTCGGCCTCGAAAACTTCAAGCAAGGACGCGTCTTTCGCCTCGTGAAGCCATGCAAGGGTCTGGGAGAACCACGATCGCAGCGAAGGGACTTCAACAAGGAGCTAAAGAAGTGAAGGACCGATCTACAAAGGTTGTATATCGTATTCACTTAGTTGTAAACATAGTTTACTTGCATATGAAACCCTAATTTTCTAGTAACGATCTTGCTTAGGGTATTCGGCACGGCTAAAATTTTAAACGGACATGTTTGATACTTCCTTAAACCTTATTAGAGTGCCTAGTAACCCTACAGTGGTATCAGAGCCAGGTTAGAACATTAGGCGATGTGTTAACGAAGTTAAAACCCCGATCGAACCCGAATACGTCAAAGTTAACCCCCTCTCTGTACATTTTTTCAAAACTGTGTATTTTCAGAATTAAAAATACCTCAAAAATTCAGCAGGGTTTTTTAAGCATTACTGTGCAAAACGGTGATGTAAGCCGTACGGATGGCCGCGGAACCGCGGCAATAGACTGCTTGTGCCGCGGAACCACGGCAATAGACTGCTTGTGCCGCGGAACCGCGTGTTGGAGATAGTGCCCTCAGAGTCAATTATTGGATCACATGCACGTGATTGCAATGATTGATGGAGGACCTATCCCGACAGGACAGTCTTACTCAAGATGATAGTATGCTATCTGGTTTATCTTTATCATCGTGTACTGCTTTAGGTGACCTTACAGGTCACTATTGTTAGTTATGTATATGCCCTAGAGGCCATTGTTGTACATATGATTTATATTATGATGGATGCTTGGATATATACAGAGAGGACTTTCTTGCTCGTCATGACAGTATGCTATTTGGTTTCACTTTATCTTAACATGTTGACTTGTATTGGTTTACTGTCTTACTCTCACATGTTGATAAAGCCCTTAGGATCTGTACTCGACTACTGGGACTATGATGAGATCATACTAGTGGGGCCATAGTAGTCGATGAGTACATCCTATAACTGTTCCTAGTCGAGGGTATATCGAGACAGGGCATCGATACACCAGAGTAGACTAGCGTATACGCATCTTGACTCATATGATGGGCGATGGATGATCCCATATCCATCGGTGTTTGACATCATAGATGGTGTACGGGTGCTCAGTGGAGACTGGGTACACAGGACGGACTCGCCGAGAACTCCCAGATGGTGATATACCACACGTCATATGGCAGTTCTCCGGTGACACTGGTACAGGGTAGTCTGTAGACCCGAGATCGTCATAGAGTCTTGTGTGATTCCCACTGTGCTTTGATTTCCACCTTACCACGCCCAAGAGGGCATGCAAAACGGTGGCTTTTGGGTACAGTCCCGAATCACATGGAGGCAATGAGTGATAGGAGGGGATTCGTCTCTCCCGGTATAGAGAGTTGATGTTGTGCTGTGTTCGATTGGCTATAACTGGAAGTCCCTGGCCAGGGCTGATATAGAGATATACTGGTAAGTGTTACCAGTAGTTTCTCGACCTGTTATGAGCCTCACATCGACACGACTTATCGGTTACTGGGGTCTGACGTATACCACCCCTAGACTTGATATGCGACATATCAGACGAACAGACCGGACTGTACGGGAGTGTTACTGATTGGATTCACAGGTGAACGGACAGGCTAGCTTGTTGATCTTCTGATCGCTCAATACCTGGGTGGCTGTTACGTTTAGCTGACCGCTTGCAGCTTGTGGGTGTTTGATATGATCATCACCTGCTACCGGCGTATTGACGATTCTTTAGAGTCCTACATAGAGGCTTCTTGGCTCAGGCAAAACGGAGTAGAGGCACATATGTGATATGTGCAGGACCGAGGATAATGCGATATGAGATACCGTATTATATTCTCGCGATATTTAGATATGAACCGGGACATCGAATCAAGTGTTGATTCGATGAATCGGTACATGATATATTAGTCGGTTATATTCGATATAGCCGGATCGTCGGATCAAGTGTTGATTCGATGAATTAATGTATAATGATATATATGATAT
This sequence comes from Agapanthus africanus, assembly GCA_030015575.1. Taxonomy (NCBI): domain Eukaryota; kingdom Viridiplantae; phylum Streptophyta; class Magnoliopsida; order Asparagales; family Amaryllidaceae; genus Agapanthus; species Agapanthus africanus. Next base: position 125,966,193 of record JASDDO010000016.1, on the reverse strand, counting down.
ATTGTATTACATTATCTAATATTGGCTCACTTTATTATTTTATTTTCTTACCGGATTAATACATTGATATATATGCGATATATGTTAAATGTATTATTTTCTTTTGTTGCAAATATATAATATATATGTGATATATATTATTGTGACATGATATGATTTATTATGAAACATGTTTAAGGATGATAAAAAGGGATTAAGGTTTGATTAGGGTTAGCTCCTTTTGCTCATTCTAGAAGGATTCTCTTTTGTCTTGGTTAAGATATTATGGTTGATACTTATCCTTAACCTAACCAAACCCTAGCTCTAGTTTATTCTCTACAAAGGTTAAGCCTATCATCCTTGACCATGGTTCCATATCAATCATATATTCTTATCTACTATTCATCACAAAAGGAATTATCTCATATTTCTTCATCTTCTTCTCTCTTTAGTTTTTGAGAGAGCTCACTAGAAATTCCTTTTGTGATGATTTCTTGTGAGAAAGTGAATTAAAAAGATAGCATAAATACTACTCCATCATCCTCATCTAATCTAGCCCATTAGATTAGGGTGTTCACCTCATTAGAGTGAGAGAGCTTGGGTTATATCAACTTCGACGTAGATCATCGAAGAAGCGGAACAATACAAGGTAGCATGGATCGTTCGAGTCGTGGAGCCTCTCTTGAGTCCGGGAGATCGTGGATCGTGGCGAAGGGACTTCTACTCGGAGCTTGTGAAGTGAAGGAGCGGACTACAAAGGTTGTAATCCCTCACACTTAGGTTTAAAGATGTTATCTTGCATGTTAAACCCTAATAATCTAGCAAAGATCCCGTCTTTGGGTTGTTCGGCACATCTAAAATTTTATTTGGGTATGATTGATGCTTTATGAACCTTCACAAGAGTGCCTAGGAACCCTACAGTGGTATCAGAGCCTAGCTAGAGCATTAGGCGACGTGTTTACGAAGTTAAAACTCCGATCGAACCCGAACCGACAAAGTTAACCCTCTCTCTGGATATTTTTCAAAAATGCGATTTTTTTTGAATTAAAAATACCTGAAAAATACATCAGACAAAGATAAGAATAACTGTGAAATACGAAGACTTGATCCGTACAGACGACCGCGGAATCGCGGCCGTACCCTGCTTGGGCCGCGGTTCCGCGGCAGTACTGTTTGATGTGACACTTTTTATTTCACAGTAATTCTTTTTGAATTCTTGTAAGGTTTCTGGTATTTTTATTTTTACTCAAGTGTTGAGTATTCTGGGGTTTATTTTGTAATCGTAGATTCGATCAGAAAATTTAAATTCGTTAATATTTCCGGATATTTAGAAACTGTTAAAATGTTCGAACTGATATCATTAACTCAATTTTTCCCGGCACGAAAATCATTCAAGTGTTGAATTTTTCTCGGGTTTAAATCGTTCGGAAAACCGTGCATGTGACGCGATGGACCCTCTAGAAGACAACAAACCTTAACTCGATTATGTGACCGTCTTGAACTGCCTTTTGAACCTTCGGGTTTGGGGCAGTACGGCGTGCCACATGTGAGGCGTTGGCTTGACCCTTCTACGGCTGGACCATTGCTACTGTGACGTATTCTGGAACTTTTGAACTCCGCTCAAGTGTTGAGCTATTTAGGAAATCTTGGGTATTTGATTATTCAATCGGAAAGTTTAATACTGTCTATTTATCTGGAATGTGATACAATATGTGGAATTCAAAGAGTTAGGCATGAAATGCGAAGTATGTGATATTTCGGATTTACGATGTCTAAAGTGATTGTGGATTCCAAATATTGTAGTTTTACAATTTCTTTTCTGTGACCGTAAGTGTAGTATGTAGTTGTATTGCCGGTTGTCATTGCTATACATCGATGCTGATCGGTGTATGCATACTTACTTACGTTGATGATATGAGATATTATGTGTTGCTGAGATATGATGTGCAGGATTGTCGCGATTGAATAGCCGGGGTTTTTATGTGAGATGAGAGTTTTATATTTTCATTCATGTAAATTCAATTGTAATGTAATATTCTTTTATTTGGGGCACTTCCGGGTTGAGGTTGATGCCACCAGTGTTGTATATTATTTACTTTTCCGCATTAGGATGGACCCAAGGAGTGGAGCACAGGTGATCGGGTTCTGGGGTTCGGTGGGAGGCCATCTCGAGGAGTCGAGACCGGGTCTCCTAAACTCCAAAATTGGTAGGGTCGCTTGCCGTTCTCGTAGGGGTCCAGGGTGTGGGCTTGGCTATTCATCGCGACTGTGGAATCCATATTTTCTATTGTTGGCTAAATACTAAATATGGACGTCCTAGTATATCCCACATTATATCTATGTTTCTGCTGCGATATCTGTGATGTGATCATTTGATATGTTATGATGGATACAGTATATAGTATATATGATATATTATATAGACATTACTTATGTTTTACACCCGCACTAGCCCTGCCCTGCTCTGTCGTTAGTTACCTAACCTAACGGTGCACGAGGGGACATCGAGGCGAATGCGGATGGCATAAGTGTACGTCGTATTTATCTGTGATGCTTAGGAAGCATAAGCTGATGGGATTTTTTATTAATGAGATTAATAAAAAGAAAAGAAACCTAAAAGATGTTGTAGAATCAAAACTTTATAAAAAGGGTAGCTACAGTTTTGCTTTGCATAGTGGTATATATGATATACCCTGCACCTTATTCGATGAGGAAAGAGCTGAGATCCCTTCATCGGGAGTGACCTCTTTAGCGAAACTGGCAGATGCTACAAAACTCGGTTTGTCTTTTGATTACTTTTAGAGTTTTGCTCTGCACAGTGATATATATGATATGTCCTGCACCTTATTCGATGAGGAAAGAGCCGAGATCCCTTCACCGGGAGTGACCTCTTTAGCAAAACTAATAAAAGCCTAAAAAACACTCCATTTCAAAATTTCACTTGATTCTACGACGATATCTAGTTCATTACGCAATAGGTTTTCAGAAAAACCTGCGTAGCCCTCCGTCATTTCAGATAGATATTATTTAGTATTCGTGCTATGTTTGTTGACTTAGTCAAGGCGTAGTGTACGGTAGCTATGTAGTGTTTATCTGCTAAAACACGAGATGTGATTGGATTAGGGTATTCGCACGGCCTTGTTGACTCAGTCAAGGGTCGTACGGGTGGGTTTAATTCAATCGGGAAATGTACGGGTTGAACTTGACGTGCGATTTATGGTTTGTTGACTTAGTCAAGGTCATAGATCGCTAGGGGCAAAATATTATCAGGAATTTCAAGTGTTGAAATTTGCAATGAGATTGCATACCTCCTATGAGATAGTTGGATCCCGATACCCACTGCGAGTAAGTGTTACTCCTGGGAGAGTTTTACACAGGACAATTAGCCGATCAAGTAGGTGTCTAGAAAAGTGTTAACGAGGTTACGCCTCTGGGAAAACGAGGTTTACTTTAATTAGGTCCATGCGAAAGCACGGGGAACCTCCCTCAAGTACCGACACTGATCTGGCTGAAAGATTGACGAAATTGTAGGGTGTAATTAATCCCGGCTAATCTTACCTTTTGGGGTTTGAAGGAAGATTTGATAAAAAAAAGTGGGAGACATCCTGATTAGATAAGATAATAACCAATCTAATCTTGCAAGAGCATACACTAAAGTGTTTTCTTCTCTCTCTCCAGGTAGCGACCATATCAGGCCATAATCAAGATAATAATATGGATGTATTGACTGAACCCGCTTATTATACTGAGCAGGGGAACGTTGGACCCGTTCTTTCTTATAAGAGTTATAAAACTGAACAGGGAATATGAGAATATCTGGATTCTCACGCCGCCCAAAAGAACATGCATGTTGCTGCATCTTCTTCAGGTGTGTTAGTTATTGAAAACTGTTTCTCAGTTCACCCTACGTCCTGGGTATTAGATACCGGATCAGGATCCCACATATGTAAATTGTTACATGGGCTACGTAAAGGTAGAGAACTGGGAAAATGTGATCATTCCGTTCAAGTAGGGAACAGTGCAAGTATTGCAGCCAAAGCAGTTGGCGAATATCACCTAGTATTGCCAAGTCGTAATACACTGATTCTAAATGAGTGCTATTATATACCGAACATGATGTGCAACATTATATCAGTTTCTTTATTAAGTAAAGAAGGATATAATTCTGTAGTAAAGGATAATGTTATGAACATATTCCTAGATCAAAAGTTGATTGCATCAGGCTCGTTACATAATGGCATATTCATTCTAAATCAGAATACAGTCCTCAATATACAAAACACACACAAGAGGAAAAGTTCAGAAATGAACGAATCCTTCTTGTGGCATTGTAGACTTGGCCATATCAATGAGACACGGCTAGCTAAGTTACATAAAAATGGATATTTGAATTCATTCGAATTTTCATCTTATGATACTTGCCATTCATGTCTCAAAGGAAAAATGACCAAAGCTCCGTTTAGTGGACACAGAGAAAGAGTTACCGAACTCTTAGGACTGGTACATAGTGATGTATGCGGTCCCATGTCTACGCATGCCAGGAACGGTTCTTCCTACTTCATTACATTCACTGACGATCTCTCTAGATACGGGCATGTGTTCCTGTTGAAACACAAGTCTGAAGCTTTTGAGAAATTCAGAGAATATATGCACGAAGTAGAAAACCAAACGGGCAAAAGTATTAAGATCCTTCGATCTGATCGAGGAGGAGAATACTTAAGCAATGAGTTCCTAGATTATCTAAAAGAGAATGGGATTCTCTCTCAGCTTACTCCTCCTTATACACCACAGCACAACGGTGTATCGGAACGAAGGAATCAGACCCTATTAGATATGGTGCGATCTATGATGAGCGATGCTGAGTTACCTATTTCTTTCTGGGGGTATGCGCTTGAGACAGCCATATACATATTGAATCTAGTTCCGTCAAAATCTGTACCTACCACACCATATAAGATATGGAGTGGGAAGAGACCATATTTTAAACGAGTTAAGATATGGGGTTGTCCGGCCTATGTCAAAAGACAAAATCCGGACAAACTCGAGGCACGATCAGTTCTTTGCAAATTTGTGGGATATCCAAAGAATTCTCAAGGATATTTTTTCTACCACGCTGAGGAACAAAAAGTGTTTATTGCTCAACATGCCACCTTTTTGGAAAAGGAATTTCTTGCAAAAGAAATTAGTGGCAAAGAGGTAGAGCTGGAAGAGGTTCCAGCACCACAAACCGCAACTGATGATTTGTTGAAACCAGAAGATTCAGTAGTACCCGACGAACCCCAGCCTCTCCGCCGATCTAGTAGGGTTTCTCGTCCACCTGAGAGATACTACGGTTTTCTCATTGATGGTGGAAGCGAGGATTGCATCATGGAAGATGATGACCCGACTAGTTTCGAGCAGGCCATCATGAGTGGTGACTCTGTGAAATGGCTGGATGCAATGCGATCTGAGATGGAATCCATGTACACCAATAAAGTATGGACTTTAGAAAATGCTCCTGAAGGGGTAAACCCATTGGGAGCAAGTGGATTTTTAAAAAGAAATTTGGTGTAGATGGAAAAGTTGAGACTTTCAAAGCTAGACTTGTAGCAAAGGGATTTCGTCAACGACCAGGTGTGGATTATGACGAAACCTTTTCTCCAGTGGCTATGCTTAAGTCCATCCGGATCTTACTTTCCATTGCTGCATACCATGACTACGAAATCCGGCAAATGGATTTTAAGACCGCCTTTCTAAATGGTGATTTAGAAGAGTGCGTGTACATGACTCAGCCAGAGGGCTTCGTAGATAGTGGGAGCAGCGGAAAGGTGTGCAAACTGCTTAAATCCATTTATGGGTTAAAGCAAGCATCGCGGAGTTGGAACATCTGTTTTGATGTAGTAGTCAAAGAGTTTGACTTCATCAAAAACATAGATGAACCTTGTATCTATAAGAAGGTGGCAGAGAGTACGGTTGTCTTCCTCGTATTGTACGTGGATGACATACTCTTGATAGGAAATGATATTCCTATGCTGCAATCAGTCAAGCTCTTCTTATCACAAAGATTCTCAATGAAAGATCTAGGTGATGCCTCCTGCATATTGGGGATTAGGATCTATAGAGTAGATCCTAAAGGATACCGGGATTGTCCAAATCCAGGTACATTGACACCATACTAAAGAGGTTTAGTATAGAAGAATCCAAGCGTGGGAACCAACCCATGATCTCTGGACTCACTCTCTCCAAAGAGATGTCTCCCAAGACTGATTTGGAAAGAGCTCGCATGCAAGGGATACGCTATGCTTCGGCAGTAGGCTCTATCATGCATGCGATGCTATGTACCAAACCCGATGCTGCATACTCACTAAGTGTAGTGAGTCGGTATCAAGCAGATCCTGGAGAGAGTCACTGGACAACTGTGAAGAACATTCTCAAGTACTTGCGAAGGACTAGAGACATGTTCTTGGTGTATGGTAACGGAGAACTCCGGGTGGAGTCCTTTACCGATTCCAGCTTCCAAAGTGATAAGGACGACTCTAAGTCGCACTCGGGATTTGTCTTTACCCTCAATGGAGGGGCGGTATGTTGGAAGAGTTCCAAACAGGATACCGTTGCAGACTCGACGATGGAGGCTGAATACATCACTGCCAACGATGCTGCCAAAGAGGCTGTCTGGATGAAGAAGTTCATCACTGAACTTGGTGTGGTTCCATCCATTGAACATCCAATACCTCTGTATTGCGATAACAATGGAGCTGTGGCTTTGGTCAAGGAACCCGGGTCCCATCAGAAGTCCAGACATATTCTGAGGCAGTATCACCTGATCAGGGAGATAGTTGATCGCCGGGAGATCGAGGTCAGGAGAGTAGATACGAAGGATAACACTGCGGATCCACTCACGAAAGCCATTCCCCAGATACAGTTTGAGAGATTATTTGGGATGCTAGGTATGAGATACTACAGCAGCTGGCCTTAGTGCAAGTGGGAGATTGTTAGTTATGTATATGCCCTAGAGGCCATTGTTGTACATATGATATATATTATGATGGATGCTTAGATATATACAGAGAAGACTTTCTTGCTCGTCATGACAGTATGCTATTTGGTTTCACTTTATCTTAACATGTTGACTTGTATTGGTTTGCTGTCTTACTCTCACATGTTGATAAAGCCCTTAGGATATGTACTCAACTACTGGGACTATGATGAGATCATACTAGTGGGGCTATAGTAGTCGATGAGTACATCATATAACTGTTCCTAGTCGAGGGTATATCGAGACAGGGCATCGATACACCAGAGTAGACTAGCGTATACGCATCTTGACCCATATGATGGGCGATAGATGATCCCATATCCATCGGTGTTTGACATCAGAGATGGTGTACGGGTGCTTAGTGGAGACTGGGTACACGGGACGGACTCGCCGAGAACTCCCAGATGGTGATATACCACACGTCAGATGGCAGTTCTCCGGTGACACTGGTACAGGGTAGTCTGTAGACCCGAGATCGTCATAGAGTCTTGTGTGATTCCCACTGTGCTTTGATTTCCACCTTACCACGTCCAAGAGGGCATGCAAAACGGTGGCTTTTGGGTACAGTCCCGAATCACATGGAGGCAATGAGTGATAGGAGGGGATTCGTCTCTCCCGGTATAGAGAGTTGATGTTGTGCTGTGTTCGATTGGCTATAACTGGAAGTCCCTGGCCAGGGCTGATATAGAGATATACTGGTAAGTGTTACCAGTAGTTTCTCGACCTGTTATGAGCCTCACATCTACACGACTTATCGGTTACTGGGGTCTGACGTATACCACCCCTAGACTTGATATGCGACATATCAGACGAACAGACCGGACTGTACGGGAGTGTTACTGATTGGATTCACAGGTGAACGGACAGGCTAGCTTGTTGATCTTCTGATCGCTCAATACCTGGGTGGCTGTTACGTTTAGCTGACCGCTTGCAGCTTGTGGGTGTTTGATATGATCATCACCTGCTACTGGCGTATTGACGATTCTTTAGAGTCCTACATAGAGGCTTCTTGGCTCAGGAAAAACGGAGTAGAGGCACATATGTGATATGTGCGGGACCGAGGATAATGCGATATGAGATACCGTATTATATTCTCGCGATATTTAGATATGAATCGGGACATCGAATCAAGTGTTGATTCGATGAATCGGTACATGATATATTAGTCGGTTATATTCGATATAGCCGGATCGTCGGATCAAGTGTTGATTCGATGAATTAATGTATAAAGATATATATGATATATTGTATTACATTATCTAATATTGGCTCGCTTTATTATTTTATTTTCTCACCGGATTAATACATTGATATATATGCGATATATGTTAAATGTATTATTTTCTTTTGTTGCAAATATATAATATATATGTGATATATATTATTGTGACATGATATGATTTATTATGAAACATGTTTAAGGATGATAAAAAGGGATTAGGGTTTGATTAGGGTTAGCTCCTTCTTGTTCATTCTAGTAGGATTCTCTTTTGTCTTGGTTAAGATATTATGGTTGATACTTATCCTTAACCTAACCAAACCCTAGCTCTAGTTTATTCTCTACAAAGGTTAAGCCTATCATCCTTGAACATGGTTCCATATCAATCATATATTCTTATCTACTATTCATCACAAAAGGAATTATCTCATATATTTTCATCTTCTTCTCTCTTTAGTTTTTGAGAGAGCTCACTAGAAATTCCTTTTGTGATGATTTCTTGCGAGAAAGTGAATTAAAAAGATAGTATAAATACTACTCCATCATCCTCATCTAATCTAGCTCATTAGATTAGGATGTTCACCTCATTAGAGTGAGAGAGCTTGGGTTATAGCAACTTCGACGTAGATCATCGGAGAAGCGGAACAATACAAGCTAGCATGGATCGTTCGAGTCGTGGAGCCTCTCTTGAGTCTGGAAGATCGTGGATCGCGGCGAAGGGACTTCTACTCGGAGCTTGTGAAGCGAAGGAGTGGACTACAAAGGTTGTAATCCCTCACACTTAGGATTAAAGATGTTATTTTGCATGTTAAACCCTAATAATCTATCAAAGATCCCGTCTTTGGGTTGTTCGGCACATCTAAAATTTTATTTGGGCATGATTGATGCTTTATGAACCTTCACAAGAGTGCCTAGGAACCCTACAACTATTGGGCGTTGATAGAGCCCCTAGGATTCTTTCTTGACTGCCAGCAGTATGAGGGCGATCATATACGTGGGAGCTGGTAGTCTATAAGCACATCGTTAAAAGGTCCCTAGTCGTGGGAGTTTCGAGACAGGGCATCGATACTCCAGAGTAGACTAGTGTATGCAGTCGAGACCCCGACGAGGGGCGGTGGCCGGTCTCACAAGCCACTGGTGTCAGTTGGTTCACCTAAGATGTATACAGGTGCTCATTGGGTTATGAGTACACCGGACAGGACTCGCCGGGAACATGCTAGTTGGTCTTATACATGACGTCAGATAGCAGTTCCCTGGTGACATGTGTACAGGTTAGTTAATCGACCTGAGATCGTCATTTGTATCGTGTGAGTTCCCACTGTACTTGATTACTACCCTACCACGCTCAAAGGAGATGTGCAAACAGGTTTTAGTTGGGTACAGTCCCGAGCCACATGGAGGCAGTGAGCGGATCTTCAGAGGTTCGTCTCTCCCGGTATTGGGGGTGAGGTCGCGCTGTGTCTAGGAGAGCCCTTACACGAAGTCCTTGGCCAAGGCAGGAGATTTACTGGTAGGTATTCCAGTAGTATCTCAGGGTGTTCTGGGCTACACTCCGTCACGACTTGTACCGCTTTTGGGGGTCTGACTTTTACCAACCCCCTAGGCCCGCCATACGATGCTCATAGACGAACGGACCGGACTGTATGGATATTGTCACTGACAGGCTCAGTAGGGCGTCAGGATGAGTTCGCTCATCGACGTCCCTTTTGGTCAATACCTGGTAGCCCGTTACGTATGGCTAATACCTCTGACGTGCTAGTGGTTAAATCCACAGTCAAAGTATTGACGACTCTTTAGAGTCCCCCACAGACCGTTTTCTCAAGTTTCGGACGAAACGCTGTAGAGGCCGTATGGAGATATGGCAGGGTTCGATCATATACGTCCGGTATTGCACGGATCATGATCGGACGGATAATACTAGCGGGCTTTGGTTTAAGCCGGATCCTAGTATTGTACAGTGTAGATTTTGTCTCTTTGCATTTGTATTCGGTAGGAATACAAATGCGGGTATGTATATACAGTAGCTGGGTTTTCCTGTAATTTATTACGGGATCAGTTTTTTGGAGTTGCCAGTTTGTTTTCCATTTCGGCCATTTTCCTTTATATCTTTCCTTGGCTGAAAATTGGTGGAGGAGGGCTTATTTGCAATTATGCAAATTAGCTTTGTCGAGGGTGGTCTTTGCATATTGTTGCTTCATGATGGTTGCACCATCATTTGACTTCTTGACTTCATCATGGCTTGACTTTTGTGGGGACATGGTTTTCATAATTGTTGATGGAGTGTTGGATTAAGCTAGTGATCATTTCTTCTCATGATAACACTTTCTCTCTCTTGCATTATTTGACTCACTCTATTTTTGATACACACACACTCTCCTCTCATTCTCTCCTTGTTGCCTGGCCGGCCACAAGAGGGGGGGGGGCTGTCCCAAATTTTGGTAGGGGATTTTTTGATCTTTTGGCTTCACAAAAATCCCAAAGTTCCATCTCCAAAAGCTTAGTTCATTTCCTCCACCAAAAAGGCAACTTCTTAAAACCCCAATGAGACATAGCACTACACTATTCTACAGCAATTCTTGGGCACGTCGGCTCGCCAACTTCGTGCCCGAGTTGCCTCGGACAAGAGGTGGGAGCCCGTAAAAGAACCCGGCGATGTGGTGCCCTTCCGACGAGGATATGAAGACCGGAGATTCCGCGGGGAGATCGGGACGACGACGAGAAGACCGAAGGACACGGATCGCTCGGTATATCTCTCTACCCCTTTCTCTAGTTAGCTAGGACTATGTTAATGGCCCGATCCGGGATTTAAAGTGCGCGGTGGTGCCGGTTTCAAAAGTTAAAGAAAATTATCGTTTCCGCATTTTGGCCTCGGATTGACGGCCGGGGCGCCGCCGTGCACTTACATGGTATCAGAGCCACGTCATTAACCTAGTCTAGCTTGCTCTAACGTGTTTACAAGTTCGATCGATCGGATTTTCCAAAAACCACATTTCCATGTCGCACTTTCTGTCGAATTTTTCCTTGCTCTAAAAATTATTTGGTATATTGGAAAAATACGTGCAGGGTTTTTTATGCATTCTGTGAAAATTTTGTCGGCTGATATTATTGTAGCGCGGCGGTTCAGCGGCTAAAACCACGTTTTGGCCGCGGAACGGCCGCCGTTTTGTGGCCAAACCGCACCAAATTTCTACAGTGGTCTACTGACATGGAAATAGTGTTTCTGGTATATTCTTTTTATGCCCAGATGTTTTTGAGTGCTACAGTTGTGCTTGGGGCCCACTTGGGAAAATTTAGTCGATCGAAAATTTTAAACATGTTAGTTCACAGTATTTACATTATATCTGCGACCGTGAATGTCACTTGATCGGTAAATCCTGTCTAACTGCTATAGCCCTTTTAGACGGATTTACGAACGTGACATTCACGTTGATGTTCTGTGTTGTGCCATGATTTTCCGGATTGTTCATGGGGGATAGCCTGGATGCAATGTTAGTACAGTTTGGTTTATTATGTACATTTGATATTGCGGGGCGAGCGTCCGACATGTGGACCGTCGTCACTGCCTTTTTGTATATTATTCTTTTGGGGCACGACCGCGGTGAGGTCGATGTACCCGTTGTATGTATATTTTACTTTCTGTACTAGGATTACCCCAAGGTGGGGTGCACGGATAGCCGGGTTCTAGAGGGCAACGGGCCCGCATCTCATGGCATTGAGACGGAGGGGGCTTTACTCTAGAATTGGCGGGCTATTCGCCGCACTCGTAGGGGGTACAGGTTGACCCAGGAGGGGTGCCCAAGTTATCGAATTCCGTGAAGTGCTGGGTGGTCCATTCACGTTGCTGAAGGGGGTTGCCTCGCTTTAGGTTTTGGCGGGTAACTTGCCACGCCCGTAGGGGTCTAGGATTTCATTGCACAGGCTATCCACACGACCAGGAGAACGTCGGGTTTCAGTAGAGGCTCTATGAAACCCGGGGATCCCAGACATCTGTATTATTCTGTGATGCTTATTACACTTATGTGATGTTGCATTTTATCACGCCTTGAGCGAATATTATATATTGATATATATACTAGTAGATGTTGTATATGTTTTGCATCCGCGCAAGTCCAGTCCCCGCTCTGTCGTTAGTTAAGTAACCTAACGGGTAATGACGGGACCCAGTGGCGAATGCGGATGACATATACGTACATCATTATTTTCGTTCTTTATTGGTGTGATCAATTGATGGGACTGCGTTGATTCGGATCAATGCAAGCTAAACAAACCTTTTCTGATGTTGTTGGAACATTTTTCAAAAAGCTGCTATTGCAAGGGCGTTCTCTTTTATTTTGCACAGTGGTATTCAGTTGGAATATCCTGCACCTCAGTCGACGAGGCAAGGGCCGAGATCCCTTCACCGGGAGTGACCCCTTGGACAGAAGTTTGCGTCAGGGTAATAACTTCACTATAGCCGATTACTTTTGCTTTGCATCATGGTATTCAGTTGGAATATCCTGCACCTCATTCTACGGGGAAAGAGCCGAGATCCCTTCACCGGGAGTGACCTCTTTAGCAAAGGTTTTCGCCACTATATTTTTATAAAAGCTATCCGGTTCTTTCAACGATATCAAGTTCATTACGTTAAAGGTTTTCGCCAGAAACCATTCGTAGCCCTCCGTCGTTTCATATGTATAGTCAATAGTATTCAAGCTGTGTTTGTTGGCCAAAGTCAAGGCACAGTGTTTGGTAGCTGTTGGGTATTCATATGCAGCATAGATAGATGCGTTGGTTTGGGATAGTCGTACTGCCTTGCTGGCCAAAGTCAAGGGTAGGTACGGGTGGGTTCAAATTAACCTGGAGAATAACGGGTAGAACTTGACATGTGACTTATGATTTGTTGGCCAAAGTCAAGGTCATAAGTGCATGGGGTAAAAATCACATCGGGAGTTTCTAAAGAAACTGAAACTTGACAGATATGCGCATACCTTCTGGAGTGTGATAACGTGAGTGGATTCCGTCACGTTATCATGCGATGATAGTTGGATCCCGATTCTCACTGTTGAGTTGGTTTAGTCCTCGGGTGATCCCGACTAATTCTCCTTTCAGGTTTGGAGGAGAATTTAACGTTACAGTGGGAGGTTTCCTGATTAGATAAATTGGTAACCATTCTGATCTAGGTTAGAGTGCACGCTGAGTGTTTCTTTTCTCTCTCTCTTTGGCAGCGACCCTGACCCGACCCTTGACTATGACTCAGTGACCAAAATTAACCGAACCTTCTTAAACACTGGCCTTTTGGATTGTCAGAGTTGCATACCTCATTGCCATTCCTACTTTTACCCTTTTCTCCAGGACACCCCGTATTACTACGAACGTCCACTTCCATTGGATAAAACCATCGTATGGTTATATACGAACTCGAAGGAATTTATTCGAGGATGGTTTCTGGTTCTGGAGAAAACGAATATGACTATTCAGTTGTCTTTTCCATTTACCTTCTCTCAGGTTGCGAGTACTCCTTGGTTTAGGAGATAGTACACCTATTACGCAAATTGGATAGTCTTCTTCCAAACCTTAGGCTGGTGCCGAACGGTGGGGAATGAAGAAAACCAATTAGCATAACGATGGTGTGCAGAAGGTATTAAGTAAAGACATATAAAGGGATTAGAAGGAGGGCAAAGTAAATTGCGACTGCAATTCACGACCAAACCAAGTATTTCATTACCACTCCCACTTCACCTTTGCATTTCTCCAGGACACTCCGTATCACTACGAAGATCCACAGTTTATTGGATACTCCATCGTATGGTTATATACGAACTCGAAAGGAACTTGTTCCAGTTCGGGGATGGATTCTGGTTCAGGAGAAATAGGAATAAGGTTTATTCATATGTCTTTTATCTTCACCTTCTCTCGCATTGCGAGTGCTCCTAGGATTAGAACAGTACACCCATTATGCTTATTGGATAGTCTTCTTCCAAACCATAGGCCGGTGCCGAACGGTAGGGAAGGAAGAAAACCATTTAGCCTAAGAAGGTGTACAAAAGGTAATGACTAAAGACATATGAAGGGATGTGGAGAGATGGCATAGAAATATACGGTTACAGTTGTGAATCTGGATAATGGAAGAGGCATTTCTAGGAATACCCGGATACCCCTACGAAACATTTCAATGTTTCAGTTTCACTGTGTACTCTTAAAAGAAAACTGATTTTCCAATTAGACACTTGCTCCAGGGTATGTATTTACCAGGTATGATTTTCACATCTGTATGGTTTTACAGATGATGAGTGGGAGTAAGTTATTGGGAATTAGGTGATCATCCTCATTATATCAGAATTCGTTGTAATTGGTGATATTTGAGGAAATCGCCTGGGCTGTTTGCCGGTCGGCAAATATTTGGTTTTGAATATCCGTTGCTATGCACCAATTTCAAATTGATATATCTGTACGTCTATTTTCATAGAGTGAGATATACCCTTTTGAAATTATGTCTATGGTATTTACCTATATCAGTGGATGGTTAGGTAAGGAGCATTAAACAACGGTGTAATCCTTCATAACCATAGTACATTTTTTAACCTACGACACACAGGAATTGAGTTATCAGACTTAAGGGACTTATACAGAGTATTGTATGTTGTCCAGTGTCCATTAGGACAGAGGGGTTGGTACTCGTACTACATTCTGTTTACTTATGACTTCTCTAGTTCTTAGACAACTGTTTCGTAGAAACACAAGGTCTGAGTTTTGAGAAGTCATAGGCATATGAATAAAGTAGAGAACCAGGTGTTGCAAGTATCGGGATTCTTCAAGGTGATCGAAGATGCAGATACTTGTGTAGGGTATTCAGTTGATAGTAATGTTTAAATGAACTTGCTTCTCTTTCAGATTACTCATAACTGGAAGCACTCCTAAGTTGAGTAATGCTGATCGGCCTCTCTCCATTTAGTTGACATGCACTGGAGACAGCTGCATGATTTGAATCTGGTTCAATTAAATCAGTGCCTCTGTTTCTATATTGGATATAGAACAGTTCATATCTTAACGATGTTAAGGTATGGGGAGTTGTCCGGCTTATGCTTAAAACCAGACTCTGGATAACTCAAGGCACGTTTCTGTAATGGCTATTTGTGGGTTGACCCTGGCTATGAAGAGGGTTGACTTTCTACCATCTGGAAGATCAATAGTGATATTGTTCTTGACTCGCCACAGTTTTAACAAAAATTGATTTTTTCAGAAAACAGTAGTGGGAGTATGGTAGAACTGGAAGTGATTCCAGAACCGCAGACGATTACTGAAAATTTGATAAGAACCTAAAGATTCAATTTGGTTTGACATTCCATTGGCCACTCCGCAGATATGGTGGGTAACCTCAGGCACCCGAGAGGTACTCCGGTAGCCTCAATGACGGTGACAGGGAGGTTCTTGTTTACCCAGACTTGCCATTGCTGTTGTTCCAGGCTGCAAGACCCGGCAGGAGGATGAGTATAGCGTCGTTCTAAACTATCTTTAGAAGTGTACGTGTATATGACTCTGCCAGAGGGTTGTCGTAGTCAGTGGGAGCAGCGGAAGCATTGGTGGACAAGTGGCTTATGTCTATTTATAGACTAAAGCAGATATAGCGGAGATAGATCATCTATTTCTGACATGACAGTCATAGGTTTGACTTCATCAGAATAGGGGATGGATCTGTTAAGAAGGTAGTAGGGTGTGATGTCCTAGTATTTGGATGACATACACAAAGTAGGAAGTGAAGTTCCTATACTACGATCGGTTATACTTTGGTTGTCACACAGTGGTTTCTCCAAAAATGATTTGGATATTATATCAGACATTCTGGTTACTGGATCTATGGTTTTAGATCTAGATTTGGGTAGTTTTCCAATCTGGGTACTTAAACAACATTCTAAAGGTATTTAGAATGGACGACTCCTGGCATGGTGGTGTACCTGCAGGTGATGGAGTCACCCTCTCTAAAGGTGTCTTACAGACTAAAGGGGAGAGGGATGTGCATGATTGGCAGATCACTTGCTTAGGCAATTGAGTCGATCATGAGTACCACACCAGATGTTGTTTTTGCAGTAGATGCAATAAGTTGATATTGATCCAATCCTGGAGAAACGGTCGGAAGCAGTTTTAGAACATAAGTGGATGTTCTAGGGATATGATAACGACAGCCTCATTCGGGAGACAGTTATCATTCCAGGCTTCCAAGGTGACCTGGATGACAGATTGGTTGTCAGAGTTATAGTTTTCCTTCTGACGAGGGGCAGTATTTTGGACAGGTGGTCCAAGGGGATACCGAGGGAGGCATGACGCAGGATACTGATTAAGTTCAGTTGACGATACAGTCTAAGAAGTTTGGATTTGGAGTTCATTTATGAGCTAGGTCCCATCAGATATCCAGACATATTCTAAGACAGGTATTGCTCATTTCGGGAGATGGCTTTCTCCGCGAACTTGAGATAAAGAGAGACATAGAAAGACACATCAAGGCGGATCCACTCACTGAGGCTATTCCTCGAATGCAATAGTTTCGCAAACGTGTTTTGTGAGACGGATTAGTAGAGGAGTTGGGTGTTCGGTATCACACGGGCTGTGAGTATGCGACATCGCAATAATTAGCCTTGAGTGCAAGTGGGAGATTGTTGGAGATAGTGCCCTCAGAGTCAATTATTGGATCACAGGCACGCGATTGCAATGATTGATGGAGGACCTATCCCGACAGGACAGTCTTACTCAAGATGATAGTATGCTATCTGGTTTATCTTTATCATCGTGTACTGCTTTAGGTGACCTTACAGGTCACTATTGCGCGTTGATAGAGCCCCTAGGATTCTTTCTTGACTGCCAGCAGTATGAGGGCGATCATATACGTGGGAGCTGGTAGTCTATAAGCACATCCTTAAAAGGTTTCTAGTCGTGGGAGTTTCGAGACAGGGCATCGATACTCCAGAGTAGACTAGTGTATACAGTCGAGACCCCGACGAGGGGCGGTGGGCGGTCTCATAAGCCACTGGTGTCAGTTGTTTCACCTAAGATGTATACAGGTGCTCATTGGGTTATGAGTACACCGGACAGGACTCGCCGGGAACATGCTAGTTGGTCTTATACCTGACGTCAGATAGCAGTTCCCTGGTGACATGTGTACAGGTTAGTTCATCGACCTGAGATCGTCATTTGTCTCGTGTGAGTTCCCACTGTACTTTGATTACTACCCTACCACGCTCAAAGGAGACGTGCAAACAGGTTTTAGTTGGGTACAGTCCCGAGCCACATGGAGGCAGTGAGCGGATCTTCAGGGGTTCGTCTCTCCCGGTATTGGGGGCGAGGTCGCGCTGTGTCTAGGAGAGCCCTTACACGAAGTCCTTGGCCAAGGCAGGAGATTTACTGGTAGGTATTCCAGTAGTATCTCAGGGTGTTCTGGGCTACATTCCGACACGACTTGTACCGCTTTTGGGGGTCTGACTTTTATCAACCCCCTAGGCCCGCCATGCGATGCTCATAGACGAACGGACCAGACTGTACGGATATTGTCACTGACAGGCTCAGTAGGGTGTCAGGATGAGTTTGCTCATCGACGTCTCTTTTGGTCAATACCTGGTAGTCCGTTACGTATGGCTAATACCTCTGACGTGCTAGTGGTTAAATCCACAGCCAAAGTATTGACGAGTCTTTAGAGTCCCCCACAGAGTTTTCTCAAGTTTCGGGCGAAACGCTGTAGAGGCCGTATGGAGATATGGCAGGGTTCGATCATGTACGTACGGTATTGCACGGATCATGATCGAACTGATAATACTAGCGGGCTTTGGTTTAAGCCGGATCCTAGCATTGTACAGTGTAGATTTTGTCTCTTTGCATTTGTATTCGGTCGGAATACAAATGCGGGTATGTATATACAGTAGCGGGGTTTTCCTGTAATTTATTACGGGATCAGTTTTTTGGAGTTGCTAGTTTGTTTTCCGTTTCGGCCATTTTCCTTTGTATCTTTCCTTGGCTGAAAATTGGTGGAGGAGGGCTTATTTGCAATTGTGCAAATTAGCTTTGTGGAGGGTGGTCTTTGCATATTGTTGCTTCATGATGGTTGCACCATCATTTGACTTCTTGACTTCCTCATGGCTTGACTTTTGTGGGGACATGGTTTTCATAATTGTTGACGGAGTGTTGGATTAAGCTAGTGATCATTTCTTCTCATGATAACCCTTTCTCTCTCTTGCATTATTTGACGCACTCTCTTTTTGATACACACACACTCTCCTCTCATTCTCTCCTTGTTGCATGGCCGGCCACAAGAGGGGGGGGGGGGGGCTGTCCCAAATTTTGGTAGGGGATTTTTTGATCTTTTGGCTTCACAAAAATCCCAAAGTTCCATCTCCAAAAGCTTAGTTCATTTCCTCCACCAAAAAGGCAACTTCTTAAAACCCCAATGAGACATAGCACTACACTATTCTACAGCAATTCTTGGGCACGTCGGCTCGCCAACTTCGTGCCCGAGTTGCCTCGGACCAGAGGTGGGAGCCCGTAAAAGAACCCGGCGATGTGGTGCCCTTCCGACGAGGAGATGAAGACCAGAGATTCCGCGGGGAGATCGGGGCGACGACGAGAAGATCGAAGGACACGGATCGCTCGGTATATCTCTCTACCCCTTTCTCTAGTTAGCTAGGACTATGTTAATGGCCCGATCCGGGATTTAAAGTGCGCGGTGGTGCCGGTTTCAAAAGTTAAAGAAAATTATCGTTTCCGCATTTTGGCCTCGGATTGACGGCCGGGGTGCCGCCGTGCACTTACACCGCGGCCGTACAATGAGTGTTTTTTTGGGTTTTGCACAGTAATACTAATATATGATAGTGCTATTTTCTGGGTATTTTTAAACTGACAAGTGTTGAGTATTTTGGGGTTTATTTTGTAATCGTCGATTCGATCGGAGAATTTAATTTTGTTATGTTATTCCGGATAATTTAGAAAGTATTAAAATGTTCGAACGGATATCATTAACTCAATTTTTCCGGGCACGAAAAACATTCAAGTGTTGAATTTTTCTCGGGTTTAAATCTTTCGGAAAAACGTGCATGTGACGCGATGGACCCTCTAGAAGACAACAAACCTTAACTCGATTATGTGACCGTCTTGAACTGCCTTTTGAACCTTAGGGTTTGAGGCAGTACGGCATGCCACATGTGAGGCGTTGGCTTGACCCTTCTACGGCTGGACCGTTGCTACTGTGACGTATTCTGGAATTTTTGAACTCCGCTCAAGTGTTGAGCTATTTAGGAAATCTTGGGTATTTGACTATTCGATCGGAAAGTTTAATACTGTTTATTTATCTGGAATGTGATACAATATGTGGAATTCATACAGTTAGGCATGAAATGCGAAATATGTGATATTTCGGATTTACGATGTCTAAAGAGATTGTGGATTCCAAATGTTGTAGTTTTACATTTTCTTTTTCTGTGACCGTAAGTGTAATATGTGATATCGCCGGTTTCGTTGCTATATGTCAACGACAATTGGGATGCGTATATTTACTTACGTTGATGACATGTGATGTTATGTGTTGCTGAATATGTTATATTGGATCATCGCGTTTTGAATAGCCGGGTTTTTTTTATGTGAGATGAGAGTTTTTATTTTCATTCATGTAAAATAAAATGTATGTAATATTCTTTTATTGGGGCACTTCCGGGATGAGGTTGATGTTACCTTTTGTATATTATTTACTTTTCCGCACTAGGATAGACCCAAGGAGGAGAGCACAAGTAACCGGGTTCTAGAGTCCAGTGGGAGACCAACTCGAGGAGTCGAGTCCGGGTCTCCTAACTCTAGAACCGGTAGGGTTGCTTGCCGCTCTCGTAGGGGTCTAGGGGTGTGGGTTTGGCTATTCATCGCGACCGTGGAATCCGTGTTTTATAGAGGCTCAAAATAAAACACCAATATTTCATATGTTTCTTCTGCTGCGATATTTGTGATGTGATCATGTGATGTGTTGTGATAAATACTGTATATAGTATATATGATATATTATATAGGCGTTACTTATGTTTTACACCCGCGCTAGCCCTGCCCCGCTCTGCCGTTAGTTACCTAACCTAATGGTGCACGATGGGACATCGAGGCGAATGCTGATGGCATAAGTGTACGTCGTATTTATCTGTGATGTTTAGGTGACTTAAATGATGGGACTTCATTAATGTGATTAATGAAAGAAAAGAAACCTAAAAGATGTTGTAGAATCAAATTTTCAAAAAGGGTAGCTACAGTTTTTGCTTCGCATAGCGATATATATGATATATCCTGCACCTTATTCGATGAGGAAAGAGCCGAGATCCCATCACCGGGAGTGACTTCTTTAGCAAAACTGGCAGATGCTACAACACTCGGTTTGTTTTTGATTGCTTTTGGAGTTTTGCTTTGCATAGTGATATATATGATATATCCCGCACCTTATTCGATGAGGAAAGAGCCGAGATCCCTTCACCGGGAGTGACCTCTTTAGAAAAACTAATGAAAGCCTCAAAATCACTCCTTTTCAAAATTCACATGATTCTACAACGATATCAAGTTCATTACGCAATAGGTTTTCAGAAAAACCTGTCGTAGCCCTCCGTCATTTCAGATAAGTCCTACTTAGTATTCGTGCTACGTTTGTTGACCTCCGTCAAGGCGTAGTGTGCGGTAGCTAACTAGTATTTATCTGCTTATGCATATGATGCAGATTGGATTAGGGTAGTCGTACGACCTTGTTGACCTCTGTCAAGGGTTGTGCGGGTGGGTTTGATTCAATCAAGAAATGACGGGTTGAACTTGACTTGCACCCTGTGGTTTGTTGACCTCCGTCAAGGTCATGGGATGCTTGGGGCAAAATATTATCGGGAATTTCAAGTGTTGAGATTTGCAATGAGATTGCATACCTTCTATGAGATAGTTGGATCCCGATACCCACTGCGAGTAATTGTTACTCCTGGGAGAGTTTTACACAGGACAATTAGCCGATCAAATAGGTGTCTAGAAAGGTGTCAACGGGGTTACGCCTCTGGGAAAATGGGGTTTACTTTAATTAGGTCAGTGCGAAAGCACGGGGAACTTCCCTCAAAGTACCGACACTGGCCTGGCTGAAAGATTGGCAAAGTTGTAGGGTGTAATTAATCCCGGCTAGTCTTTCCTTTTAGGGTTTGAAGGAAGATTTGATAAAAACAGTAGGAGCCATCCTGATTAGATAAAATAATAACCAATCTGATCTTGCAAGAGCATACGCTAATGTGTTTTCTTCTCTCTCTCTCCAGGTAGCGACCATATCATGCCTTAATCAAGATAATAATTTGGATGTATTGATCGAACCCGCATGTTATACTGTGCTGGGGAACGTCGGTTCCGTTCTTTCTTATAAGAGTTATAGGACTGAACAGGATATAGGGGAATACCAGGATTCCCATGCCACCCGTGTGAAGAAAGTACATGCTGATGCATTTTCTTCGGGTGTGTTCGTTACAGAGAACTGTTTCTCCATTTCCTCTACGTCCTGGGTATTAGATATCGGGTCAGGATCCCATATATGTAATCAGTTACATGGGCTTAGAAAAGGTAGAGAACTTGGAGAAGGTGATAAAGACATAAGGGTTGGAAATGGTGCAATTGTTGCAGCTAAAACCGTCGGGAAATATCACCTTGTATTGCCAACTGGTAATACATTGATTCTCAACGAATGCTATTTCATGCCGAACCTGATATGCAACATTATATCGGTTTCTTTGTTGAGTAAAGAGGGATATAATTTTGTATTACAGGATAATGTTATGAACATTTTCCTAAACCAAAAGTTGGTTGGATCAGGCACGCTGTGCAATGACATTTATGTTCTAAATCAATCAACAGTTCTGAGCATAACAAACACACACAAGAGGAAGAGTTCAGAAATGAACGAATCCTTCTTGTGGCATTGTAGACTGGGTCACATCAATGCGACACGACTAGCTAAGTTGCATAAGGATGGATATTTAAATCCGTTTGAATTTTCATCTTATGACACTTGCCAGTCATGTCTCAAAGGGAAGATGACCAAAACTCCGTTTACGGGACACGGAGAAAGAGTTACCGAACTCTTGGGACTGATACATAGTGATGTATGCGGTCCCATGTCTACACATGCCAGGGATAGTTCTTCATATTTCATTACATTCACTGACGATCTCTCTAGATTCGGATATGTGTTCCTGATGAAACACAAATCAGAAGCTTTTGAGAAATTTAGAGAATATAAACAAGAAGTCGAGAACCAAACCGGGAAAAGTATTAAAATCCTTCGATCTGATCGAGGAGGTGAATACTTGAGCAATGAATTCCTGGACTTCCTAAAAGAGAATGGGATTCTCTCTCAGCTAACTCCTCCATATACACCACAGCACAACGGTGTATCGGAATGGAAGAACCGCACCCTATTACAGTGGTGACTGGGTACACTGGACGGACTCACCGAGAACTCCTATATGGAATTATATCTATCGTCGGATAGCAGTTCTCAGGTGACACTGGTATAGGTTAGTCTGTAGACCCGAGATCGTCATAGAGTCTTGTGTGCTCTCCCACTGTACTTTGATTACCACCCTACCACGGCTCTACCGAGTCGTGCAAACAGGTGGCCGTTGGGTACAGTCCCGAGACACACGAAGGCGATGAGCGATAGGAGAGGTTTCGTCTCTCCCGGTATTGGGAGTTGATGCTGTGCTGTGCTCGACTGGTTATATCAGCAAGTCCCTGGCCAGGGCTGCTGAGATTTACTGATAAGTGTTATCAGTAGTTTCTCGATCTGTTATAGTCCATTCACCGGCACGACTTATTGAGTTATTGGGGTCGACGTTACCATCCCTAGACTCGATATGCAGCATATCTGACGAAGAGATCGGACTGTACGGTAGTGTTGCCGGTTGGCTCGACGGGAGTTGTAGCAGGTTCGCTTGTTTTCTTCTGATCGTTCAATACCCGAGTGGCCGTTACGTTTAGCTGACCGCTTGCGGCTTGGGGGTGCTTGATATGATCATCACCCACTGCCGGCGTATTAACGAGTTTTAGAGTCCCACAAAGGAGTTACCTAGTCCAGGCGAAACGTTGTGGTGCGCGTATGCGATATGCGCATGGACCCGGTTAAAATGCGCGTATGAGATACCGTATATTAATCGGGCGGCTTGCTTTTGGTTGGGTCGTATGTGATATGGCCGGATTGATAAATCAAGTGTTGATTTATCATTTAACCATTATTTTCTCACTAGAAATCCTTTCTTGTATTTTTGATGTATGCATTCTTTCATGATTCATGCACATATGGATGTGCATGCACACATACATACATACATCTTCTTTCATGGTTGTATATACATTGAGAATGGTGGGAATATAAGACTCACACCATGGTTTTGTATATGGATTATTATTACATTTGTATTTGTTTTAAAAACAAAAGAAAAGATAAAGATTAACACATGGTTTCTACACTCTTCTTCACCTAACCATGTTCACCTACTTATTAACCATGGGTTAATCTTTCTTTTGTGTTTTAAACTCAAATACAATAATATCTTTATCATTTAACCATGGTTTGAGATGAAGGGTGAAAAATATATATACATATATTTTCCATTTTCTTCAAGAGACTTATTCTTTCACTCTTGTTCTAAAAGGCCATCATCTTCTTCCTCCTTCTTATTTTGCTCTCTAGACTTTTGTAGTGAGCAAAATACTCATCAAGTTAGGCTTTTGAAGTGAGAAAATCCACCACAACATCATTCTACACAAGTCTTGCCCACTTGTTTAGAGTGTTATCTTCATTTCATTCTCTTGATAAAGTGAAGTTGCAAGCTTGGATAAAGGAGCTTCGGGTGGATCGTCGTGGACGCTAGAAGACCTCAAGCTAACCATTTTCCAACTCTCAAGTGTCCAAGGAGTCAAGAATAGGGAGCTACAAAGGTTGTACTCTCAAAACCCTAGCCTTTGTTACTTGTAATGTTATGAAACCCTAATTTTTCTAGGATAAATCCTTTGTATGCTTACTTAGCACCATAAAAATCTAATCTTTGGTACATGTGATGCTTCCAAACCTTTTATAGGGTGCTGGGTAAACCTAACAGCGAGTAGGTATCAAGCTGATCCTGGAGAGAGTCACTGGACAGCTGTGAAGAGCATTCTCAAGTACTTACGAAGGACTAAGGAGATGCTCTTGGTGTATGGTAACGGAGAACTCCAAGTGGAGTCCTTTACCGATTCGAGCTTCCAGAGTGATAAGGACGACTCTAAGTCGCAGTCGGGATTTGTCTTTACCCTTTACGGAGGGGCGGTTAGCTGGAAGAGTTCCAAGCAGGAAACCGTGGCAGACTTGACGATGGAGGCTGAATACATCGCTGCCAACGATGCTGCCAAAGAGGCTGTCTGGATCAAGAAGTTCATTACTGAACTTGGAGTGGTTCCAACCATTGAGCATCCAATACCTTTGTATTGCGATAACAATGGAGCGGTGGCTTTGGCCAAGGAACCCAGGTCCCATCAGCGATCCAGGCATATTCTTAGGCGGTATCACCTGATCCGGGAGAGAGTTGATCGCCGGGAGATCGAGGTCAGGAGGGTTGACACGAAGAACAACACATCGGATCCACTTACGAAGGCCATTCCCCAGATACAGTTTGAGAGACTCTTCGGGATGCTTGGTATGCGATACTACAGCAGCTGGCCCTAGTGCAAGTGGAAGATTGTTAGTTGTATGTATGCCCTAGAGGCCAGTATTGTACAGATGATGTATATTATATTGGATGCTTGGACATATATAGAGATGACTTTCTTGCTCGACATGATAGTATGCTATCTGGTTGCTCTTTATCTTAACATGTATACTTGTCTCTTTATACAGTCTTATAGTTACATGTTGGTAAAGCCCTTAGGATGTGTACTTGACTACCTGGACTATGATGTGGATCATACTAGTGGGGACATGGTAGTCCATAAGTACATCCTTCAAGGTCCCTAGTCGTAGGTGTATCGAGACGGGGCATCGATATACCAGTGTAGACTAGCGTATACGCTTCTCGACCCATGAGATGGGCGATTGATGATCCCATATTCATTGGTGTTTGACATCAGAGATGGTATACGGGTGATCAGTGGAGACTGGGTACACTGGACGAACTCGCCGAGAACTCCCAGATGGTATTATACCTCACGTCAGATGGCAGTTCTCTGGTGACGCTTGTGCAGGTTAGTCTGTAGACCCGAGATCGTCATAGAGTCTTGTGTGATTCCCACTGTGCTTTGATTTCCACCTTACCACGTCCATGAGGACGTGAAAAATGGTGGTTTTTGGGTACAGTCCCGAGTCACATGGAGGCAATGAGCTATAGGAGGGGTTTCGTCTCTCCCGGTATTGGGGGTTGATGTTGCGCTGTGCTCGATTGGCCGTAACAGGAAAGTCCCTGGCCAGGGCTGATTTAGAGATTTACTGGTAAGTGTTACCAGTAGTTTCTCGACCCGTTATGAGCCTCACATCGGCACGACTTATCGGTTATTGGGGTCTGACGTTTACCACCCCTAGACTTGATATACGACATATCAGACGAGGAGACCAGACTGTACGGGAAGTGTTACCGGCAGGCTTTTACAGGAGTTGGAGCGGGCTTGCTTGTTGATCTTCTGATCGCTTAATACCCGGGTAGCCGTTACGTCTAGCTAGTACCGCTGACGGCTTGTGGGTGCTTGATGTGATCATCACCTACTGCCGACGTATTGACGAGTCTTTAGAGTCCTACATAGAGGTTTTACTGGCTCAGGCAAAACGAAATAGGAGCGCATATGTGATATGTGCGAGACCGAGAATAATGCGTGTATGTGATACCGTATTCTATTCTCGCGACTTTTTGTATCGGTCGATTATATATGATATAGCCGGGTTATCAAATCAAGTGTTGATTCGATAAGTCGATACAATGGATGTTAGTCGGTTATATGAGATATGACCGGATTATTAAGTCAAGTGTTAATTTAATAATTAAGTGTATAATTGTATATTAGATATACTAGTTTACATTTACTAACACTTGTTCACTTTAGGGTTTTCTCTCACATGAACACAACTTTGATATATATGTGATATATATTAAAATGTGTTTTCTTTTAGTATCATGGTTGATGATACACATGATATGGGTGTACAAGACATACACCATTCTATTTTTATGGTGGGTTATAATTATTTAAGGTAATTACAAAATTGGTGGAATTTTGGAAAGAGCATGAAGCTTGTAGAAGCTTGCTTTGCTTTGACAAAGTCCACTACCTTTGTCTTCACCTTAGATTTTTCATTAACCTAACCATTTACATTAGCCATGGTTATGTCTTTACAAGAGTTAGTATATGATACTCACTCACCATGGTTACCTTTCTCACTTGATCATTATCCTCATCTCTTTCTTTTATTCTTCTTCTTCATTGTGAAAAAGAAAAAGTTTGCTAGGGTTTGATCCAAAGTGAGAAAGATTGTGAGAAATAAAATTCTAAAGAGAACCCACTTCCTATTTCTCCATCCTCTACTAGACTAGCACTTTAGTTTAGGGTGTTTGCTTCACTAATTCTCAAGTTAGTGAAGTAGTAGCTTGAGTTGGCATCCCCTCGACGTAGATCATCTTCGGCTTCGAAGACTTCAAGCAAGGACGCGTCTTTCGCCTCGTGAACCCATGCAAGGGTCCGGGAGAACCACGATCGCAGCGAAGGGACTTCAACAAGGAGCTAAAGAAGTGAAGGACCGATCTACAAAGGTTGTATATCGTATTCACTTAGTTGTAAACATAGTTTACTTGCATATGAAACCCTAATTTTCTAGTAACGATCTTGCTTAGGGTATTCGGCACGGCTAAAATTTTAAACGGACATGTTTGATGCTTCCTTAAACCTTATTAAAGTGCCTAGTAACCCTACACAATAAGCATATAGGTAAAGGAACACAAGCAAACAATTCTATCAATGAAAGTAAATAAGTAAGGTATACTAAGAGATAGAAATGCAAACGCAAACACAAGCGATTTAGAGTAGTTCGGGAGGTCCCCTAATCCATTTTTTTAGGCGTACGAGCTCGTTCCACAAAACACATCTCCACCGAGACAATCACGTTGCGCACCCGTAATCAAATACGTCACCCGACACACGAGTGACTCTTCTCTCTTACAAACTTATTTTCCTTATAAAGGCACCCTTGCACTCAAGTATCCTCACTCAAAAAAAGAAAAACTTCTCTCACTCTTCTCTCTTACAAAAGTATCCTTGCACTCAAGGATTCTCACACAAAGACAAGAAGATGGTTACAATGAAGCACAGTTACTGACAAAGGAGTTTCTCTCAAAGCTCTCTCTCTAACACTCTTACAAAGTATGGATGATCAAGTTAAGCTCTTGAATCTTTTGTATGTGAGAGTGAATTGATTAGAAAATGAAAACTCTTTTAAAATCTCACAAGAGATGAGATTTTTGGCTCAAGATCACTTAGATATTGGTAATTGAAAAGCTTAAGCGATTGCAAGTGGTTGGCCCTCAAAATTCCCAACCAAAATCTATTTATAGCCCCAAGAAAAACAACTCAAAAACAAGTGGGGAGAGACAGTTTTAACATACGGCATACGTCTGAAAGCAAGATAGACAGATGTATGGACTTAAATAAAAATGTCCCCAACGGTTATAAACGGATATATTTTTCAAATCATTTTCACATCATACATCTGCCCTGTATAACTGCAGACGTCTGTCGATCATTTTGAAGAAGACGATTTTAAAACACAGATCGAAGATAGATGTGTTAGGAATATGTATGCCCTAGAGGCAATTATTGATGATATAGTGGATTCTTGGACATATATATAGAGGACTTTCTTGCTCGACATGATAGTATGTGTAGGGTTAGCATAGCACCTTATGAAGGTTTTGGCAAGTATCAAACATGCTACTTTAAAAATTTTAGGGTGCTAAACAAACCCTAACCAAGATCTTAACTAGAGTATTAGGATTAACAAAGCATGTAAACAACTTTACATCTAAGAGAGAGGGATTACAACCTTTGTAGTCCGCTCCTTCGCTTCATAAGCTCCGTGTTGAGGTCCCTTCGCTGCGATCATCAAGTACCCGGACTCTTGAGAGGCTCCATGAAGAGAAAGATGCAAGCTTGCTTCCAATCTTCAACTACTAAGATGATCTACCTTGAAGAATCTCAAACCCAAACTCTTGCTTCACTAATCAAGTTTTAGCAAAGCAAACACCCTAATCTAAGTGGCTAGAATAGATGAGGATGATGAAGTAGGAATATAGCTCTCTTTTGTTTTCTTTATCTCACTCAAAATCATCACAAACCCAAAAGCTAGAAAGCTTTTCAAGAGGAAGAAAAAGAAGAAATCTTTTTGTGATGAATAATGAATTAATTATTGTTGTTACAAATC
Organism: Agapanthus africanus; assembly: GCA_030015575.1. Taxonomy (NCBI): domain Eukaryota; kingdom Viridiplantae; phylum Streptophyta; class Magnoliopsida; order Asparagales; family Amaryllidaceae; genus Agapanthus; species Agapanthus africanus. The sequence continues at coordinate 125,937,546 of JASDDO010000016.1, read as the reverse complement.
AACCATGGGTCAATCATGAAGGCTTAACCCATGTAGAAAGTAAACTAGGGTAAAGGGTTTGGGTTGGGTTAATAAATATCAACACAAAATATCAATGGTCAAAGTCAAAGCTTCATGAAGCTTCATGAAAGCTTCATCCAAGCTTAACCCTAATCCAAACCCTATCTATGTTTAAACTCCACAAAACATGTTGCATTTGTAACCTTGACTTGTTACAATATTATATATCACATATATAATATATTTTGTAACAAAAGAAAATAATACAATTAACATATATAGCATATATATCAATGTATTATCCGGTGAGAAAAAGAATCTTTAAGTGAGCTTATATTAGTTAATGTAACTCAATATATCACATATATAATTATACATTAAATTATCGAATCAACACTTGATCCGATAATCCGGCTATATCGCATATAACCGACTAATATAATCTGTTTCAATTCATCGAATCAACACTTGATCCGATGACCCGGCTATATCACATATACCCGGTCGATATATATCGCGAGAATAGAATATGGTATCTCATATCGTATTATTCTCGGTCCCGCACATATGTAACGCTTTGAAAATCGTATCGGTGAAATTTCGAAAAATCGGTAAAATAAGGGGGTTTTCTGTAAAAAGTCAAAATACAAATATCTTATTATAAAAATTAAATATACATATTCTAGCTATGTAATTGCTATTATTTGCTGTTTATTGAGCCGCTGGTGAAATTTCAAATTTTCTGAAAAAAATATTATTTTATTATTATTTTAAGCCGTCACTAATACATTTAATTAGGGAAAATTTCAAATTGGAATGAGTTGAAACAAATTTTGTGCATCATAAAACATTAAATAAAATTTTATCATGTGGTTTTTGGAACGAAATCATTTGCCAAAACGGTTTAGAAATTATTGAAGAAAAAAGGCTTTTTTTTAGCGTAAATGGATGTTTGGGGTATTGTATTTATCATTTTTCATCACCCCACACCCGTACCCACACCCACACACCCCCACTTACTCCCCCCATGGCTGAATTCAGCAGCCCCCCTCTCTTGTCCCCACTTGGTTTTCAAAGGAAAAGAAATAAAAGAAAAGAATAGAAAATGGATAAAGTAGTTAGACTTTTGACTTTGCTTGACCTTGACTTTGTCCCCCCCCCCCCATTTTCTCTACCTCTCTCTCCTCACACCCATTTCTGGCCGAAATTCCCTGCATCCCACAGCAGCAGCCCCCCCTCCAATTTCCCCTCTCTTTTCTCTTCAAAACTTCATGAAAAATTGCTTCTAAATCCATCAAAAAAAATCCCAAAACCCAAATCCGACTCCTACCCATTTTAGCTTAGCCCGTATAGCATGGATCCTTGTGAAAAGAGAGCATTTTGGGAGGCCATGGATGCTTGTGGACCTTCATATATTTTTGGGTATAATTCTAAAACTTTTTGCTTAAATTGTTACTTGTTTCTTAAAGCTAATTTAAATTAAGTGTTAACTTGGATATGTGAGTTTAATTGCAAGTTTTGGATTTCAAGTTAGGGTTTGTTGTGGAAATGAGTTGTGTTTGATTGTGCATGGTTTAGTGAAGTGGTTTAACATAATTAGTTTTGTAGAAAACTAATCTAGTTGTTAATTACAAGTTGTTACTTGAAAAATTGTGTTAATTTGCTAATGGCTTACTAGGTTTTTGAAATTTGTTAAATTCTTGGGATTAAAAATGTGATTAGGGTTTTCTTGGCTTCATTAACTTTATTAAGTGTGGTTTAATGCTTTGGATCATGCAAATCTAAGCTAGATTGTAGTTTGTGCATTTTTGCTTTGAAATTGTAAAAAAAAAAGGGTATTTTTGTAAACTAGAATATTAGGATTTTTAGAATTTAATGAGATTAAATTCCGGAAATTGTTTATACGACTTATTTAAGATATTTAATAAGTATATTGGCCGCTACTTTCATTTAAACATCATGTTTTGTACAAAAACGGCGAATTGTGCTTGCTAGATTTTCGGAAAAATGACTTTTTAAGTGAAAATGGGGTTTTTGTGAGTTTTAACCTAGTTTATATTAAAATTAGTGTTCGTGAATGTGCAAATGAGTGTGATTGGATTTTTCTCGATGGTTTGACGTTTGTACATCGACATCGAGGGTTGGTTTTACTATTCTTGCATGCGTAGGCGATAGGTTTGGACCTATGCGTGATACGCGTGCCGATTTGATTTTCGTATGCCGTTTCGATCTCGAATTTAGTTTTAATGCGATATGGTGCGTTATGATATGTAGGCACCCCCACGTGGACTTCGAGACGACAAGCAAGCGCGTGGCGACGTCGACACCGACGAGCGAGGACCAGGTGAGTAGATTTATATCTACGGGGAGAAGTCGGGTGGATGGCGTATAGCACCCCCGCAGTTCGTGGTGATGTATATGAATACGTATACACACATATATATTTTGACTATAATTTGTTTGATATTATCGATGATATAGATATTTGGTGTTCTTGGATGATTTAGTGTCGCGAAACCCTAGAGTAGTGGTCGCACCACACATGCACACACACACCCATACTTGCATACTTTCTTCTTTCATTTGCGCTTATACGGGATTATATAGTTATGTGTTCACATGAGTATGGGACTATGTGTTCACATACGGATTGAGGATGATAGTACTTGGGATTTATAATGAGTCGATGAGAATTGATTTGAGGCCGTGAGATCGGTGATATAGCAGGGTTCGTATCTTAGATACGACATGACGTTGTAGCGGGTCCTTGACGTAGTGTTTCACACACGTCCATGCATACGTAGGCGGTATCAGTATGGTACTAGACGTAGATCAGTACCCCGATCATGATATTTGATAAAGAGGATACCAGGTGAATAGTATGATGAATGTGATATTGACCCGTACCCAGATTGGGATGCCGTACGACGGATTTAAGTACGAGCTATATTGATGATTGATCCGCACTCTTGACTTGGGATGCCTGATTATAGATATGGTATCGGATATGATATTATTGAGGCGAGATCACCGACTATACATATACAGGTATGTATATGTATCGACTCAGATGATAAGCGGTTTCCTTACCTGTAGTTCAGCTTGTAGTTCAGCCGTATAGTTTAGTGTAGTTGTTAGATTAGATTAGACTTCTTACCTATTTCAAAAACTAACGAATCGTGGGCATTTTAAAGACAGCTCAAGGGAATCTACGGATATTTCAAAAACGACGTATCTTTTCATAAAAAAAAAACACCGTAGCCACTATTTTCAAAACCCCATGATTCGTGTTATTTCAAAAGGCCCCATTTGTAGGACTTATATTAGATTATTGCAGATTAGTTATCGTTGTGTCTAGTATTCAGCTCCCGCACATTATTGCTGTTCGCTCTGCCTCGCATATTTATTTTGCTGCATATTTCATTATTGATATCATGCTGTTACGACACCAGCACCATTACCGATGATGCGTATGTACCACGTACACCTACTTGCCGGCTCACACACATCTTCATCGGTAATTGCCATGTCACGTACACTTTAGAGAATATAATTGGTTGACTTAGATTGTTAGCTAATAGTGTTGACATGATATTAGTGTACTTCCCTTATATGCCATATTAGACATTGTAGTTATTACCTACCACTTCATGCATACTGTTATTCAGTTGTTCATGCCTAGTTCATTATCATTGACATATGCACTTGTGATGATTTCTTGAGATTTATGATATTTCTGGATTTCGGGGAAAGCCGCAAAATTTACAAATTATGATCTTTTAAAATATAAAATGTTGCGGTTTTCTAGTGATGTAAAGTGTCGTCCACCATGAGTTTGCTGTGGTTTTGGAGATCCGTGTCGAGGAGTGGAGGAACCGTCACGGGTACATGGTGGGCCCGGTATGGTATCCCGGGGCAAGAGGAATGTGGTGTTGACGTTGAGCCTGGCTGGGGAGCACTATCTACCGGTGATATTACCCGACGCGTCGGATATCCGGAGGATACCGTCGTGGTCTTGAGATGGATGGTAGGGGCCGGTCTGGACTGACGGCGCCCTAGATATTGAGATTGAGACATTGATATTTCGAGATAGTGAGATTTATGTTTTGTGTCGATGCTAGACACTGTTGATACTGATTTTAATTACGATACCTCAGTTTAAAATATGAAGGAAATCTCACTAATTTATGAAAACAGTTTCTTCATTTACATGTATTCTGTTTTCATGCATTCATACCTCATTCATATGATATATTGCTACCTGAGGCACTGACACGGGCACATGAGTTTACACTCGGGTTAGATATTTACCCTAGCCATTGTTATAGGCTGCATGTTATATATATTTGAGGATATATTATGATCATTGACCTAGGATTGCGTTATTTATGCGATTTCTGTGCGTAGATGTTTTTCTATTCACGAGTTGGCAACTCACCCCCGTTGTGCCCCAGTTTCTTGCAGGTTGCCGTACAGGTTCATTACGGCTTTGCGGGCATAGTTTCATTCGGGTGATTTGCTAGTAGGTGGGTTTACTTGTATCATACCCCCATTATTTATCTTGTATATCTTTATTCTGTTGTATCTAGAATTCCATCAACCAAACATGTATTTATTGAGATAGAGACCAGTGTTGGTTATTCTTTCGACCTTAGAGTCGCTCGTTATTTTTTTTGGTGGTTTTGAGTTTCCTTTTGAGTTTTGATCCTCGCCGTTGGCGTTGTATATTATATTGTTTGTGTGGTTGTGACCGTCGATTGACGAAGAGCTAGCTCCCGCTTGGGGATGCCCTTTTCTTGATTTCGTATGATATTCATGTTGTATCCCGTTTGGGGGCCAGTATTTACAAAGGAGACTCTGCCGAAATTTTCAGTAAATTTTTGATGTTTTAAAAACCGCATAATTCGGCTTATGCTATTGAAATTACTTGCTTTAAGTTGTTTTTCCTGCACTCTACTATTTTCTTGGTTTGGATTTCTGGGTTTTCGGTTTACTTAGATTACGTACGCCTCGAGACGTTCGTAGTTTAAGTGCCGGTCATGTTCCGTACTTTCGGGTCGTGACAAAGTTGGTATCAGAGCGTTAGGTTTTCACCTTCGGAGCGTAGGATGACCCTTGGTTGATGGAATAGGTGACTAAAGTAGAGTGACGTACCGTTGGTATGTTCCGCGGCATATTTACGACACGCCACTCCACTTATGAAGCCATAGGATGTACATTTCCTTGTTCAGTATTATATTCCTTCCTGATCTAGCCTCATCGGTACCAGTTTGGTTTTGCTGCTACGGTTACGGGCAGGGAGAGCTACGGCTAGAGTTGCGGTCAGCACGAGCTCGTCACGAACGGGGACTGACCAGGGCATGATTCCGGCGACACCCGATTGTAGAGAGGTGTCTTTTGACTGTGTTTCCGCGCCACGAGCGTTTGGCGGATCGCCTTTATGAGGTTACTCGGATGTGCTGATCGACACTAGAGGATTGAGCCAATGATAGAGGCCAGCCAGATCTTGATGACCGTTGGTGTGTTGCTTACTCCTGATGATTGAGGCACGGTTCAGCATGCAGACGAGTGAGCCAGTTATTGCTGCGAACGACGAGATATCGCCCCAGATGTTGGAGCTATTGCAGTATAAGTTGTACTAAGAGATGATAGAAAGTCGCTAGTCATCGAGGATGAATGACTAGGACATGTGGATCGTTCGCCTACCCCGATGCGAGGTCATCAGATAGATTGATTCCAGCTAGAGACGACTTCACGCGGAGACGTTGGGAGTCGACAGAGACGATCGAATGTCAGAAACCTATTATTCCAAGTTTAAAGTAGTCGGAAAGACATGCAGGAAATTCTATGGCCCCTCTAGAAGAATGAAACCCTAACTCGACTTAATGACCGTGTGAAAGCCTTTGAACCTTCGGGTTTGCGGCAGTTCTGCGGCGCCATTAGTGAGGCTTGGGTTTGCCCTTCTACGGCTGGACCACCGATGCTGTGGTATGTACTCGATACTATTAAACTGTGCACAGGATGTTGAGCTCTTGGGGGATTATGAGGTTTTGACGACTCGATCGGATGGCTCGACTTAATTCAGATGCTAGGTGGTGAGATGCATTTCTTGGGAGACTCCAGATATGAGGATAGCCGTTGGAGCTTAGTTCATGCAGCCGCGACGAGACGAGTCCAAAGCAGACGACATTAGAGAAAAGTGGAGTAAGAGGTTCGCACCAGATCTAGATGAGATGATATTCCACTCCGCCGACATCAGAGAGGCGATGCGCATGCCAAGGCATGGTACTTGGACTTACCTTCCAGAAGGAGTCGCGATGAGTATGCAGTCGTTCCAGAGCAAGATGCAGATATAGGAAAGGACAATGACTTCCGGACAGTTGGCAGAGACGAGACATGGAAGAGACCGTGAGCAGGATTCCTTCCAGGACACTACTGCAATGATACTTGCACTCAGGATCAGATGTGTCACGTACATTCAGAGAGCCAGAGGCCGACGCCAGTGATATGCTGTCTTACGAGTGGTCGCGATGATTGACCAAGAGATGACCAGAGAAGTGCCAGAACGGAATCGTCCCCGTTAGCACACCTGACAGGGCCGATGAGCCGATGGACCGAAAGATTGGTAATTCACAGTGAAGACCTTGACCCAGGAGTGGTCATGGTTACGCACACCAGCAGGACAGAGTTCATGATCATCGACGAGACGTCCCACTAGTGACCACGACAGTTGGCCGAGATTCTTAGAGGATGCACTTGAGCGGTACTATTCCGCCATTATTGATTACGATGTTTTGGATGATTTATTCGTATGATTTGATTTTGATGATTGAGGATTTACGACCTTTGCACAGTGTTGCACTTGATATCGTTTTCGTGCTTTAGTTTCACATGTTTGTGATATTACGGTTTTAAACAGTTGAGTTGGTTTTGTGCGTACGCATACACACGATTTCGTTCCTGCACTCGGTATAGTTTATATATGCTTGCAGTGCAGTGATACGCCTTATGTGCACTTAGATGCACTGGACTTCGATTTCGATTATGATACTCGATATTTGTTTTGTGCACCTTGTGCACCCGATTGATTTTGCGCACGTTCGGCGCTTGATATTGGATTTCATGATTTCGTGCGCGATGGATGCACCTGATTTGGATTTTCGCGCATGTTGAGCGCATGTCTTGAGATGCGATTTTGGTGCACACTAGATGCACTAAATTGAGATTTTTCGTGCATGTCAGATGCACCTGGTTTTGCTGTCAGGCACACATGTTGCCTACGACAGATATTTCGTGCACACCCGATGCACTTAGATGTTGTTTCTGTGCGCATGTATGGCACATTCATGGATTTTGATTTCCGTGCGCACCAGACGCACGTAGCATTCATGTGCATATTTTGGGGATTGATTTCGTATAGAGCAGTACGTTTTTATGATATTGTTATGTGTTTTCGTACTGAGCAGGACTAGTCAGAGGACAGTACCTGAATATATTTTGCATGCATTGATAGTTATTGAAGGGATTTCCAAAAAAAAAGCGAGCTATAACCTCAGTATTTACCTACGTGTCTGATATGACACGAAATGTTTAAAACAAGGAGACCCTTCTAAATTGTTTTCAAAACGGCGGAACGTACATTTCAAACAAAGGTATATATGTATATAGTTATTTCCTTATGTTAGACGTCCGCCACTGTGCAGTGTTATACGCGTGCACAGCGACATAAAGAGATTTGGCATGCATTTCCTTCAGATACTTACATATATAGATTCGATATTTACATGTATAGTTTCGAGTTATGTCATATTGGTTTTGATTTGGATTTGGCATTGATGTCTTCTCCATGACTCCGATGATTGCGGGATGCTTGACGGAGTTTTGATTTGAGTTATATGCTCATTTTTCAAGCGCATGCGCTGCGCTACGATTGTTTTATGTATTTACTATTTCGGAGCCCCGACGACTTGATGGGTTTTCTTAGATGTTTTAGTATTTGGGGGAGTTTGAATTTAAATTCGGGGGCCGAATTTCTTTTAGGGGGGAAGATTGTAACGCTTTGAAAATCGTATCGGTGAAATTTCGAAAAATCGGTAAAATAAGGGGGTTTTCTGTAAAAAGTCAAAATACAAATATCTTATTATAAAAATTAAATATACATATTCTAGCTATGTAATTGCTATTATTTCGTGTTTATTGAGCCGCTGGTGAAATTTCAAATTTTCTGAAAAAAATATTATTTTATTATTATTTTAAGCCGTCACTAATACATTTAATTAGGGAAAATTTCAAATTGGAATGAGTTGAAATAAATTTTGTGCATCATAAAACATTAAATAAAATTTTATCATGTGGTTTTTGGAACGAAATCATTTGCCAAAACGGTTTAGAAATTATTGAAGAAAAAAGGCTTTTTTTTTAGCGTAAATGGATGTTTGGGGTATTGTATTTATCATTTTTCATCACCCCACACCCGTACCCACACCCACACACCCCCACTTATTCCCCCCATGGCTGAATTCAGCAGCCCCCCTCTCTTGTCCCCACTTGGTTTTCAAAGGAAAAGAAATAAAAGAAAAGAATAGAAAATGGATAAAGTAGTTAGACTTTTGACTTTGCTTGACCTTGACTTTGTCCCCCCCCATTTTCTCTACCTCTCTCTCCTCACACCCATTTATGGCCGAAATTCCCTGCATTCCACAGCAGCAGCCCCCCCTCCAATTTCCCCTATCTTTTCTCTTCAAAACTTCATGAAAAATTGCTTCTAAATCCATCAAAAAAATCCCAAAACCCAAATCCGACTCCTACCCATTTTAGCTTAGCCCGTATAGCATGGATCCTTGTGAAAAGAGAGCATTTTGGGAGGCCATGGATGCTTGTGGACCTTCATATATTTTTGGATATAATTCTAAAACTTTTTGCTTAAATTGTTACTTGTTTCTTAAAGCTAATTTAAATTAAGTGTTAACTTGGATATGTGAGTTTAATTGCAAGTTTTGGATTTCAAGTTAGGGTTTGTTGTGGAAATGAGTTGTGTTTGATTGTGCATGGTTTAGTGAAGTGGTTTAACATAATTAGTTTTGTAGAAAACTAATCTAGTTGTTAATTACAAGTTGTTACTTGAAAAATTGTGTTAATTTGCTAATGGCTTACTAGGTTTTTGAAATTTGTTAAATTCTTGGGATTAAAAATGTGATTAGGGTTTTCTTGGCTTCATTAACTTTATTAAGTGTGGTTTAATGCTTTGGATCATGCAAATCTAAGCTAGATTGTAGTTTGTGCATTTTTGCTTTGAAATTGTAAAAAAAAAAGGGTATTTTTGTAAACTAGAATATTAGGATTTTTAGAATTTAATGAGATTAAATTCCGGAAATTGTTTATACGACTTATTTAAGATATTTAATAAGTATATTGGCCGCTACTTTCATTTAAACATCATGTTTTGTACAAAAACGGCGAATTGTGCTTGCTAGATTTTCGGAAAAATGACTTTTTAAGTGAAAATGGGGTTTTTGTGAGTTTTAACCTAGTTTATATTAAAATTAGTGTTCGTGAATGTGCAAATGAGTGTGATTGGATTTTTCTCGATGGTTTGACGTTTGTACATCGACATCGAGGGTTGGTTTTACTATTCTTGCATGCGTAGGCGATAGGTTTGGACCTATGCGTGATACGCGTGCCGATTTGATTTTCGTATGCCGTTTCGATCTCGAATTTAGTTTTAATGCGATATGGTGCGTTATGATATGTAGGCACCCCCACGTAGACTTCGAGACGACAAGCAAGCGCGTGGCGACGTCGGCACCGGCGAGCGAGGACCAGGTGAGTAGATTTATATCTACGGGGAGAAGTCGGGTGGATGGCGTATAGCACCCCCGCAGTTCGTGGTGATGTATACGAATACGTATACACACATATATATATTTTGACTATAATTTGTTTGATATCATCGATAATATAGATATTTGGTGTTCTTGGATGATTTAGTGTCGCGAAACCCTAGAGTAGTGGTCGCACCACACATGCACACACACACCCATACTTGCATACTTTCTTCTTTCATTTGCGCTTATACGGGATTATATAGTTATGTGTTCACATGGATATGGGACTATGTGTTCACATACGGATTGAGGATGATAGTACTTGGGATTTATAATGAGTCGATGAGAATTGATTTGAGGCCGTGAGATCGGTGATATAGCAGGGTTCGTATCTTAGATACGACATGACGTTGTAGCGGGTCCTTGACGTAGTGTTTCACACACGTCCATGCATACGTAGGCGGTATCAGTATGGTACTAGACGTAGATCAGTACCCCGATCATGATATTTGATAAAGAGGATACCAGGTGAATAGTATGATGAATGTGATATTGACCCGTACCCAGATTGGGATGCCGTACGACGGATTTACGTACGAGCTATATTGATGATTGATCCGCACTCTTGACTTGGGATGCCTGATTATAGATATGGTATCGGATATGATATTATTGAGGCGAGATCACCGACTATACATATACAGGTATGTATATGTATCGACTCAGATGATAGGCGGTTTCCTTACCTGTAGTTCAGCTTGTAGTTCAGCCGTATAGTTTAGTGTAGTTGTTAGATTAGATTAGACTTCTTACCTATTTCAAAAACTAACGAATCGTGGGCATTTTAAAGACAGCTCAAGGGAATCTACGGATATTTCAAAAACGACGTATCTTTTCATAAAAAAAAACACCGTAGCCACTATTTTCAAAACCCCATGATTCGTGTTATTTCAAAAGGCACCATTTGTAGGACTTATATTAGATTATTGCAGATTAGTTATCGTTGTGTCTAGTATTCAGCTCCCGCACATTATTGCTGTTCGCTCTGCCTCGCATATTTATTTTGCTGCATATTCCATTATTGATATCATGCTGTTAGGACACCAGCACCATTACCGATGATGCGTATGTACCACGTACACCTACTTGCCGGCTCACACACATCTTCATCGGTAATTGCCATGTCACGTACACTTTAGAGAATATAATTGGTTGACTTAGATTGTTAGCTAGTAGTGTTGACATGATATTAGTGTACTTCCCTTATATGCCATATTAGACATTGTAGTTATTACCTACCACTTCATGCATACTGTTATTCAGTTGTTCATGCCTAGTTCATTATCATTAACATATGCACTTGTGATGATTTCTTAAGATTTATGATATTTCTGGATTTCGGGGAAAGCCGCAAAATTTACAACTTATGATCTTTTAAAATATAAAATGTTGCGGTTTTCTAGTGATGTAAAGTGTCGTCCACCATGAGTTTGCTGTGGTTTTGGAGATCCGTGTCGAGGAGTGGAGGAACCGTCACGGGTATATGGTGGGCCCGGTATGGTACCCCGGGGCAAGAGGAATGTGGTGTTGACGTTGAGCCTGGCTGGGGAGCACTATCTACCGGTGATATTACCCGACGCGTCGGATATCCGGAGGATACCGTCGTGGTCTTGAGATGGATGGTAGGGGCCGGTCTGGACTGACGGCGCCCTAGATATTGAGATTGAGACATTGATATTTCGAGACAGTGAGATTATGTTTTGTGTCGATGCTAGACACTGTTGATACTGATTTTAATTACGATACCTCAGTTTAAAATATGAAGGAAATCTCACTAATTTATGAAAACAGTTTCTTCATTTTCATGTATTCTGTTTTCATGCATTCATACCTCATTCATATGATATATTGCTACCTGAGGCACTGACACGGGCACATGAGTTTACACTCGGGTTAGATGTTTAGCCTAGCCATTGTTATAGGCTGCATGTTATATATATTTGAGGATATATTATGATCATTGACCTAGGATTGCGTTATTTATGCGATTTCTGTGCGTAGATGTTTTTCTATTCACGAGTTGGCAACTCACCCCCGTTGTGCCCCAGTTTCTTGCAGGTTGCCGTACAGGTTCATTACGGCTTTGCGGGCATAGTTTCATTCGGGTGATTTGCTAGTAGGTGGGTTTACTTGTATCATACCCCCATTATTTATCTTGTATATCTTTATTCTGTTGTATCTAGAATTCCATCAACCAAACATGTATTTATTGAGATAGAGACTAGTGTTGGTTATTCTTTCGACCTTAGAGTCGCTCGTTATTTTTTTTGGTGGTTTTGAGTTTCCTTTTGAGTTTTGATCCTCGCCGTTGGCGTTGTATATTATATTGTTTGTGTGGTTGTGACCGTCGATTGACGAAGAGCTAGCTCCCGCTTGGGGATGCCCTTTTCTTGATTTCGTATGCTATTCATGTTGTATCCCGTTTGGGGGCCAGTATTTACAAAGGAGACTCTGCCGAAATTTTCAGTAAATTTTTGATGTTTTAAAAACCGCATAATTCGGCTTATGCTATTGAAATTACTTGCTTTAAGTTGTTTTTCCTGCACTCTACTATTTTCTTGGTTTGGATTTCTGGGTTTTCGGTTTACTTAGATTACGTACGCCTCGAGACGTTCATAGTTTAAGTGCCAGTCATGTTCCGTACTTTCGGGTCGTGACAACATATCACATATGTGCTCCTACTCCGTTTTGCCTGAGCCAGGAAACCTCTGTGTAGGACTCTAAAGAATCGTCAATACGCCTGCAGTAGGTGATGATCATATCAAACACCCACAAGCTGCAAGCGGTCAGCTAAACGTAACAACCACCCAGGTATTGAGAAATCAGAAGATCAACAAGCAAGCCTGTACATTCTCCTGTGAATCCAACCAGTAACACTCCCGTACAGTCCGGTCTCTTTGTCTGATATGTCGCATATCTCGCCTAGGGGTGGTAAACGTCAGACCCCAGTAGCTTGATAAGTCATGTCGATATGAGGTCCATAACAGTTCGAGAAACTACTGATAACACTTACCAGTAAATCTCAGCAACCCTGGTCAGGGAGTTCCAGTTATAGCCAATCGAACACAGCGCAACATCAACTCCCTATACCGAGAGAGGCGAAACCCCTCCTATCGCTTATTGCCTCTATGTGATTCGGGACTGTACCGAAAAGCCACCGTTTTGCACGCCTTCTTGGACGTGGTATGATGGAAATCAAAGCACAGTGGGAATCACACAAGACTCTATGACGATCTCGGGTCTACAGACTAACCTGTACCAGTGTCACCAGAGAACTGCCATCTGACGTGAGGTATAATACCATCTGGGAGTTCTCGGCGAGTCCGTCCAGTGTACCCAGTTTTCACTGAGCACCCGTATATCTTCTCAGATGTCAAACACCAAATGGATATGGGACCATCCATCACCCATAATATGGGTCAAGAAGCGCATACGCTAGTATACTCTGGAGTATCGATGCCCTGTCTTGGTACTCCCACGACTAGGAACAATTGAAGAATGTACTTAGCGACTACACTGTCCCCACTAGTATGATCTGCATCATAGTCCTGGTAGTCAAGTACTCATTCTAAGGGCTTTATCAACATGTAACATAGAGACATTCAGAGCACATGTTAAGATAAAGAGAAACCAGATAGCATACTATCATGTCGAGCAAGAAAGTCCTCCCTATATATCTCCAAGCATCAACTACAATATACATCGTATGTACAGTAATGGCCTCTAGGGCATACATATCACTAACAATATGCTATCAGGTTACCTTTCTCTTAACATGTAGACTGGTATTTATACTGTCTGTCTCTTTCATGTTGATAAAGCCCTTAGGATATGTACTTGACTTCCAGGATTATGATGAGATCATACTATTGGGGCCAACGTGGTCCAAAAGTAAATCCTTTAATCAATTCCTAGTCGTAGGAATATCGAGACTAGGGCATCAATATTCCAGAGTAGACTAGTGTATACGTTTCTTGTCTCTTAGAGGGCGATGGTTGATCTCACAACCATTGGTGTGTGGCATCAAAGTTTGTACACATGTGATCATTGAAGAATGGGTACACCGAACAGGACTCGCCGAGGACTCCTATGTGGTAGTATACCTATCGTCAGATAGCAGTCCTCTGGTGACACTGGTACAGGTTAGTCTGTAGACCCGAGATCGTCATAGAGTCTTGTGTGGCTCCCACTGTGTTTTGATTTCCTCCCTACCACGGCTCAAAGGAGTCGTGCAAACAAGTGGATTTTGGATACAGTCCCGAATCACATGGAGGCAATGAGCGATAGGAGGGGTTTCGTCTCTCCCGGTATTGGGGGTTGATGTTGCGCTATGCTCGATTGTCTATAACTGGAAGTCCCTGGCCAGGGCTGCTGCTGAGATTTACTGATAAGTGTTATCAGTGGTTTCTCAAACCGTTATAGGCCAGACATCGGCATGACTTATCACGTTACTGGGGACTGACGTTTACCACCCCTAGACATGATATGCGACATATCAGATGAAGAGACCGGACTGTACGGTAGTGTTACTGATAGGCTTCATGGAGAGTATGGATGAGCTTGCTTGTTGATCTTCATATCGCTCAATACCCGGGTAGGCATTACGTCCAGCTAGTACCGCTGACGGCTTGTAGGTGATTGATATGATCATCACTTACTACTGGCGTATTGACGAGTCTTTAGAGTCCTACACAGAAGTTTCCTGGTTCGAGCGAAACGAAGTAGAGCACATATGTTGATATGTGCGTGGGCCTAATTAAATATGAGTATATGATACCGTATTGTAATCTGGAAGTTAACTATTATCGGTTCGGTTATATGTGATATAACCAGATTATCGAATCAAGTGTTGATTTGATAATGAGATATACAGATGAATGATATTAGTCGGTCATATGTGATATAACCGGATTATTAAATCAAGTGTTGATTTAATAATGTGATATAATTATATCTTAACTAATATCAATAGCTCACTAATTATTCTTCATTATATATATATATTAATATATATATATATATATATATATATAATGAAGCATGACATGATTTCTATTTAAGCATGGGAGCATGGAAAATGAGAGCATGGTTGTAAGCATGGGCTTTATTCATAGTTTATTCATCTTGACTCACTATTCAAGCATGGTTGCAATTTTATATTGCAAAATTCCATGCTTGAATGAGTGGGGGTCAAGAGTTGCCATTCATTCTAAGCTCATTCTCAACTCTTAGCCATTTTTCTTGAGTTGCTCCCATGGTTGCTCTCTAGCTTCATCATCTTCCTTAATTGCCATGATTCAAGCTTCAACCCTCACATGAGATGTGAATCATGAAGCTTGAACACAAACTTGTGAGATTTTAACATCCCACAACAAACTAGCAATTTGGTGTGGTGTGTTTCCTACACTAAAGGAGTTTAGTGTAGAGTTAGCTTGGGCTAGAGGAACTTCGGATGGATCGTCTTTGGCGCGAAGATCACGAAGGAGGTTCGTTCAACTCGAAGAGGAGCCTAGTAAAGTCGCATGGACTTCAACCCAGAGCTATAGAAGAGAAGGACTCGAACTATAAAAGTTGTATGCTCTTTTCTTCTCTTGAGTTAATCACATCACAAAGGCAAACCCTAATAATCTAGTAATGATCTAACTTAGCATCTAATAAAAAATTAAATGTGGCATGCTTGATGCCTCTAGAACCTCATGGTGGTGTTAAGGTAGACTTTCACGGTATCAGAGATAAGCTAGAACATTAGGGTAACTTGTAGCGACGTTAGAAATCCGCAGTTTTTGTCGCGCAAAAACTGCCGATAAAAACAGTTTTCAAAATTGATATTTTGAGTTGTTTGCACACCCCGCGGGTTCACGATTCAAACCGAGAAGCCATGGGGTAGAGCGTGCACACCTTGGGGATACCCCGAGGGGGACCAGAGGCTGGACCCATACCCCAAGACCACCACAAGGTGGCCTTGGGGGTGGGTGACCCGAAAGCACCCCATATGGGTGCTCTCGGGTCTGCCAACCCTAGGGGACCACTTCGTGGTGGCCCCTGAGGGTGGGTACCCTCCCGAGGCCCCCTATTCGATACTTAATTTTGGGTATTTGCCCCCGCGAAGATTCGGGCGGGTTTCGAATTCGTTTCGACTCCCGGATTGGCTTAAAACGATCGGTTTTGGAACTTTAGCTCACTGGATTTTTCAAGTGTTGGAAAAATTGGTTTAGTTTGCTAATTGCGTGCGGAATTCTAATGTCGCGTTACTATACAAGCTTTGTGATGTGTGATACAATTATTAGAATCCGGATTAATTAGTTTTATGAAAACTAGTTAGTATATTGTAAAGCTAGCCGTTTAGTCTCAATTGATCGATTGCTATGAAGTTTTGATTCGGATCAAAACTCCGCCGCAATTGCGTATTGTACGCGATCACTAAGTCGATAATTTTGTTGAATTATCCGACAACCAATTGAAAAGAGTTTTCAATTTGATACTAAAATGCAAGTTTTATAAGTTTGGCATGAAATCCGGAATATGAGATATTCCGGGTTTATGATGTCTAAGAATATTGCGGATTCTAATTATTATAGTTTTATGTTTTCTTTTCAGTGACCGTAAGTGTAATATGTGGGGTATCACAATCTCGTTGCTATATGTCAACAAGTTTTAGGGATACACATATTTGCTTATGTTGATGATATGTGATATCATGTATTGCTGTTCATATGATTTATTGGATCGTCGTGAAAGAATAGCCGGGTTTTTTTTATATGGGATGGGTTTTTTTTATTTTCATTCATGTAAAATCTGTATGTAATATTCTTTTATTGGGGAACTTCCGGGTTGAGGATGATGTCACCAATGTTGTATATTATTTACTTTTCCGCATTAGGATAGACCCAAGGCGGGGAGCACAAGTAACCGGGTTCTAGAGTCCAGTAGAAGACCATCTCAAGGAGTTGAGACCGGATCTCCTAATTCTAGAATTGGTAGGGTTACTTGCTGCTCTTGTAGGGCTCTAGGGATGTGGGTTTGGCTATTCATCACGACTGTGGAATCCGTGTTTTACATTATTGGCTAAATTTAAAATACGGACATCTTAGTATATCCAATATTTCATATATTGCTTCTGCTGCTTAATTCTGTGATGTTGATCATATAACTGCGTGAGACGAATGTAATATTATATATATGATATATAATAAACGTTGCTTATGTTTTGCACCCGCGCTAGTCCAGCCCCTACTCTGCTGGTAGTTAAGTAACCTAACGGTGCATAACGAGGCCCCGTGGCGAATGCGGATAACATAAGCGTACGTTCTATTTTCGTTTCATTTTTCTGTAATGTTTAGGAAACATTAAATGATGGGACTTCATTAATGAGATTAATGAAAAGAAAGAAACCAAAAGATGTTGTAGAATCAAATTTTCAAAAAGAGTAGCTCTAGTTTTGGCTTTGCATAGAGGTATTCCTTGATGAATATCCAGCACCTTATTCGATGAGGAAAGAGCCGAGATCCCTTCACCGGGAGTGACCTCTTTAGCGAAACTAGAAAATGCTACAACTCACTCGGTTTTGTTTTTGATAGCTTCTCTAGTTCCTACTTTGCGTAGTGGTATTGCTGAATATCCTACACCTCATTCGATAAGGAAAGAGCCGAGATCCCTTCACCGGGAGTGACCTTTTTAGCGAAACTAGCAAAAGCCTAAAAAACACTCCTTTTCAAAATCACTCGATTCTGCAACGATATCAAGTTCATTACGCAAAAGGTTTTCTTAAAAACCTGTCGTAGCCCTCCGTCATTTCAGATAATTAGTATTTAGTATTCGTGCTACGTTTGTTGGTTTTCGTCAAGGCGTAGTGTGTGGCAGCTACTTACTGCTTATCTGCTGCATATGATGCGATTGGATTAGGGTAGTCGTACGACTTTGTTGGCTTTCGTCAAGGGTCGTGCGGGTGGGTTTAATTCAATCATGAAATGTACGGGTTGAACTTGACTAGCGGACTATGGTTTGCTGGCTTTTGTCAAGGTCATAGGATGCTAGGGGCAAAATATTATCGGGAATTTCAAGTGTTGAAATTTGCAATGAGATTGCATACCTTTTATGAGATAGTTGGATCCCGATACCCACTGTAAGTAAGAGTTAATCCCGGGAGAGTTTTACACATCACAATTAGCCGATCAAGTAGGTGTCTAGAAAGGTGTTAACGGGGTTACGCCCCTGGGAAAACGAGGTTTATTTTAATTAGGTCCGTGTGAAAGCACGGGGAACCTCCCTCAAAGTACCGACACTGGCCTGGCTGAAAGATTGGCGAACTTGTAGGGTGTAATTAATCCCGGCTAGTCTTACCTTTTAGGGTTTGAAGGAAGATTTGATAAAAACAGTGGGAGCCATCCTGATTAGATAAAATAACCAATCTAATCTTGCAAAGAGCGCACACAAAGTGATTATCCTTCTCTCTCTCCTGGTAGCGACCAATGAAATGCCTTAATCAAGATAATAATATGGATGTATTGACCGAACTTATTTATCATACTGGGTTAGGTTGCGCTCTACCTTATGATTGTCATAAGTCTGAGCAAGGAAAGGGGAATATTAGGATTCCCACGCCACCCAAACGAAGAAAAAGTATGTTGATGCATTGTCTTCGGGTGTGTTCATAACCAAGAACTGTTTCTCGGTTACCTCTACGTCCTGGGTATTGGATACCGGATCAGGATCCCACACATGTAAATTGTTACATGGGCTATAGACAGGTGGAGAACTGGGAAAATGTGATATGTCTCTAGTAGTAGAGAATGGTGCAATTGTTGCAGCCAAAGTAGTTGGGAAATATCACATAGTATTACCAACTGGTAATACATTGATTCTTAGCGACCATTATTTCTGTTGGAGATAGGGCCCTCAGAGTCAATTATTGGATCACACGCACGCGATTGCAATGATTGATGGAGGACCTATCCCGATAGGACAGTCTTACTCAAGATGATAATATGCTATCTGGTTTATCTTTATCATTGTGTACTGCTTTAGGTGACCTTACAGGTCACTATTACGCGTTGATAGAGCCCCTAGGATTCTTGCTTGACTGCCAGCAGTATGAGGGCGATCATATACGTGGGAGCTGGTAGTCTATAAGCACATCCTTAAAAGGTTCCTAGTCGTGGGAGTTTCGAGACAGGGCATCGATACTCCAGAGTAGACTAGTGTATACAGTCAAGACCCCGACGAGGGGTGGTGGCCCGTCTTACAAGCCACTGGTGTCAGTTGGTTCACCTAAGATGTATACAGGTGCTCATTGGGTTATGAGTACACCGGACATGACTCGCCGGGAACATGCTAGTTGGTCTTATACTTGATGTCAGATAGCAGTTCCCTGGTGACATGTGTACAGGTTAGTTCATCGACCTGAGATCGTCATTTGTCTCGTGTGAGTTCCCACTGTACTTTGATTACTACCCTACCACGCTCAAAGGAGACGTGCAAACAGGTTTTAGTTGGGTACAGTCCCGAGCCACATGGAGGCAGTGAGCGGATCTGCAGGGGTTCGTCTCTCCCGGTATTGGGGGTGAGGTCGCGCTGTGTCTAGGAGAGCCCTTACACGAAGTCCTTGGCCAAGGAAGGAGATTTACTGGTAGGTATTCCAGTAGTATCTCAGGGTGTTCTGGGCTACACTCCGACACGACTTGTACCGCTTTTGGGGGTCTGACTTTTACCAACCCCCTAGGCTCGCCATGCGATGCTCATAGACGAACGGACCGGACTGTACGGATATTGTCAATGACAGGCTCAGAAGGGTATCAGGATGAGTTCGTTCATCGACGTCCCTTTTGGTCAATACCTGGTAGCCCGTTACGTATGGCTAATACCTTTGACGTGCTAGTGGTTAAATCCACAACCAAAGTATTGACGAGTCTTTAGAGTCCCCCACATACCGTTTTCTCAAGTTTCGGGCGAAACGCTGTAGAGGCCGTATGGAGATATGGCAGGGTTCGATCATGTACGTACGGTATTGCACGGATCATGATTGGACGGTTAATACTAGCGGGCTTTGGTTTAAGCCAGATCTTAGTATTGTACAGTGTAGATTTGTCTCATTGCATTTGTATTCATTCGGAATACAAATGCGGGTATGTATATACAGTAGCGAGGTTTTCCTGTAATTTATTACGGGATCGTTTTTCTGAAGTTGCCAGTTTGCATTCCGTTTCGGCCATTTTCCTTTGTATCTTTCCTTGGCTGAAAATTGGTGGAGGAGGGCTTATTTGCAATTGTGCAAATTAGCATTGTGGAGGGTGGCCTTTGCATATTGTTGCCTCATGATGGTTGTACCTTCATTTGACTTCTTTAGTCCATGATTGCTTGACTTTTGGAGTAATCATGGTTGTTGATGATGGGGTTGATTTGGAGTGAGGGTTTGTAGTGATCATGATATTTCATTATCATCTTTTTTCTCTCTCTCTTGCATGATAGCTTCCTCCCCTATTGACTTTTCTCTCACTCCAATTCTCATTTCATTCTTGAAGGGGCCTGCCACAATTTTGTGGAGGGGTCACAATTTTTGGAGAGTGAGTTTTGTTCTCTTGATGCTTGCAAAAATTCAAAAGTTCATCAAAAAGTTACAGTTCATTTCCTCCACCAATATGGAAACTTCCTCAAACCCCATGAGACATAGAGTTCCACACTATTCTACAACACTTCTTGGGCACGTCGGCTCGCCAACTTCGTGCCCGAGTTTCCTCGGTCCAGAGGTGGGAGCCCGTAAAAGAACCCGGCGATGTGGTGCCCTTCCGACGAGGAGATGAAGACCGGAGATTCCACGAGGAGATCGGGACGATGACGAGAAGACCGAAGGACACGGATCGCTCGGTATATCTCTCTACCCCTTCTCTATTATGCTAGGACTATGTTAATGGCCCGATCCGGGTTTATAGTGCGCGGTGGTGCCGGTTTACAAGTTTTGTAAAAAGTATCATTTCCGCATTCCGGCGTCGGATTGACGGCCGGGGCGCCGCCGTGCACTTACTCTGGTATCAGAGCCACGCCATTAACCTAGTCTAGCTTGCTCTAACGTGTTTACAAGTTCGATCGAACGAATTTCCAAAAACCACATTTTCCATGCATCAGTTTCTGTTGAATTTTTCCAGTCGTCAAAAAATTATTTGGTACATTGGAAAATTACGTGCAGGGTGTTTTGAGAATTCTGTGAAAATTTGGTCGGCTGATATTACTGTAGCGCGGTGGATCAGCGGCCAAAACCATGTTTGGGCCGCGGATCCGCCGCCGTTTTGTGTCCAAACTGCACCAAATATTTCCAGTGGGCTTCTGACATGGAAATAGGGTTTCTGGTATATTCTTTTTGGGCCCAGATGTTTTTGAGTGCTATAGTTGTGCTTGGGGCCCACTTCGGGAAATTTAGTCGATCGAAAATTTTAAACATGTTAGTTCACAATATTTACATTATATCTGCGACCGTGAATGTCATTTGATAGGTAAATCCTGTCTAACTGCTATAGCCTTTTTAGACGGATTTGCGAACGTGACATTCACGTTGATGTTCTATGTTATGCTGTGATGTTGCGGATTGTCGTGGTGGATAGCCTAGATGCAATGGTAGTACAGTTTTAGTTGTATTATGTACATTTGATATTGCGGGGCGAGCGTCCGACATGTGGACTGCCGTCACTGCCTGTTTGTATATTATTCTTTTGGGGGCACGACTGGGGTGAGGTCGATGTACCCGTTGTATGTATATTTTACTTTCTGTACTAGGATTACCCCAAGGTGGGGTGCACGGATAGCCGGGTTCTAGAGGGCAACGGGCCCGCATCTCATTGCATTGAGACGGAGGGGGGCTTCACTCTAGAATTGGCGGGCTATTCGCCGCACTCGTAGAGGGTACAGGTTGACCCAGGAGGGGTGCCCAAGTTACCGGATTCCGTGAAGTGCTGAGTGGTCCATTCACGTTGCTGAAGGGGGCTGCCTCGCTTCAGGTTTTGGCGGGTAACTTGCCGCGCCCGTAGGGGTCTACGATTTCATTGCACAGGCTATCCACACGACCAGGGGAACGTCGGGTTTCAGTAGCGGCTCTATGAAACCCGGGGATCCCAGATATCTGTATTGTTCTGTGATGCTTATTACATTTCTGTGATGTTGCATTTTATCACGCCTTGAGCGAATATTATATATTGATATATATACTAGTAGATGTTGTATATGTTTTGCATCCGCGCTAGTCTAGTCCCCGCTCTGTCGTTAGTCAAGTAACCTAACGGGTAATGACGGGACCCAGTGGCGAATGCGGATGGCATATACTGAAAGGTTCCTAGGCACCCTATAGTGGTCTCACAAGGCATCAAACATGCCAATTTACAAAAATTATTGTGCCGAGAAACCCTAATATGGATCGTCGGCTAGAATCCTAGGCGAAAAACAAATCTAGTTAACACTTTAACTAAAGATCGGAAGTTACAACCTTTGTAGATCCGGATATCCACTTCCTTACCTCCACGTAGTCGTCCTCTCGCTGTCCTTCTCGAGTCCTAGACTCAATCGTCGGCTTCATCGGAAAGACGAGCGGGCAAGGTCGTCGGCTTCGTGCCGAAGATGATCTACGTCGAGGTTGCACAAGTTCAAGCTCCAACTTCACCAAGTGGTGAAACTTGTGAAGAAAACACCCAAAACAACTTGGCAAGAGGTAGAGGGTGAAGAAATAGGAGGTGGGTTCACTTTAGAATTGGATTTCTCACTTTGGAACTCAAGATGCCATTGATGGCATCAAGCTTTCTCTCTTGAAGATGAAGAAGAAGTAGATAGAATATGATAAGTATTGTGAAAAAGAATAATAAAATCAAATACTTATCATGTTCTAACCTAGGTTAAGTGTAGAGAATAAACCATGGTCACTTGGATGGGTTAGGGTTAAGCATGATGACAAGAATGGTTACAAAAGTCAAAGCTTCATGAAGCTTCAACTTAAAACAAAGAAAGCCACCATTCTCATCATAATCCTTTTTAAATAAATAAATAAATAAATAAATGAAAATGCAAAACCCTAATCAACACTTAACCATGGTTTAATTCTTTATACTTAACAACAAGATCAAGTATCATCAAACATGATACAAATATGTGCACAAAAGTATATCACATATACTTCTTGCACATCAAGTGAGAAAATCCATATAAAGTGAACCAATACTAGTTAATGCAATGTAGTATATCAAATATATATAATTATACATTAAATCATTAAATCAACACTTGATTTAACGATCCGGTCATATCGCATATAACCGACTAGTATCCAATGTATCGGCTTATCGAATCAATGATTCGATAACTAGGTCATATCGAATATAACCAATCGAAACATTTATCGCGAGAATGAAATGCGGTATCACATACACGCATTATTCTCGGTCCCGCACATATCTCATATGCGCTCCTATTTCGTTTTGCTTGAGCCAGGAAACCTCTGTGTAGGACTCTAAAGACTCGTTAATACGCCGGTAGCAGATGATGATCATATCAATCACCCACAAACCGCAAGCGGTCTGCTAAACGTAACGGCCATCTGGGTATTGAGCGATCAGAAGATCGACGAGCTAGCCCGCTCATACTCCTGTGAATCCAACCAGTAACACTTACCGTACAGTCCGGTCTGTTCGTCTGATACGTCGCATATCAAGTCTAGGGGTGGTAAATGTCAGACCCCAATAACCGATAAGTCGTGCCGATGTGAGGCTCATAACGGGTCGAGAAACTACTGGTAACACTTACCAGCAAATCTCTGATCAGCCCTGGCCAGGGACTTCCCTGTTACGGCCAATCGAGCACAGCGCAACATCAACCCCCAATACCGGGAGAGACAAAACCCCTCCTATCGCTCATTGCCTCCATGCGACTCGGGACTGTACCCAAAGACCACCGTTTTGCACGCCCTCATGGACGTGGTAAGGTGGAGATCAAAGCACAGCGGGAATCACACAAGACTCTATGACGATCTCGGGTCTACAGACTAACCTGCATAAGTGTCACCTGAGAACTGCCATCTGACGTGAGGTATAATACCATCTGGGAGTTCTCGGCGAGTCTGTCCAGTGTACCCAGTCTCCACTGAGCACCCGTATACCATCTCTGATGTCAAACACCAATGGATATGGGATCATCCATCGCCCATCCCGTGGGTCGAGAAGCGTATATGCTAGACTACTCTGGTATATCGATGCCCCGTCTCGATACACCCACGAATAGGGACCTTGAAGGATGTACTTATGGACTACCATGTCCCCACTAGTATGATCTGCATCATAGTCCAGGTAGTCAAGTACACATCCTAAGGGCTTTACCAACATGTAATCATAAGACAGTTTAAAGAGACTAGTGTACATGTTAAGATAAAGAGTAACCAGATAGCATACTATCATATCGAGCAAGAAAGTCATCTCTATATATGTCCAAGCATCCAATATAATATACATCATGTGTACAATACTGGCCTCTAGGGCATACATACAACTAACAATCTCCCACTTGCACTAGGGCCAGCTGCTGTAGTATCGCATACCGAGCATCCCGAAGAGTCTCTCAAACTGTATCTGGGGAATGGCCTTCTTGAGTGGATCCGCCGTGTTGTTCTTCGTGTCAACCCTCCTGACCTCGATCTCCCGGCGATCAACTATCTCCCGGATCAGGTGATACCGCCTCAGAATATGCTTGGATCGCTGATGGGACCTGGGTTCCTTGGCCAAAGACACCGCTCCATTGTTATCGCAATACAAAGGTATTGGATGCTCAATGGATGGAACCACTCCAAGTTCAGTAATGAACTTCTTGATCCAGACAGCCTCTTTGGCAGCATCGTTGGCAGCGATGTATTCAGCCTCCATCGTCGAGTCTGCCACGGTTTCCTGCTTGGAACTCTTCCAGCTAACCGCCCCTCCGTAAAGGGTAAAGACAAAGCCCGACTGCGACTTAGAGTCGTCCTTATCACTCTGGAAGCTCGAATCGGTAAAGGACTCCACTTGGAGCTCTCCGTTACCATACACCAAGAACATATCTCTAGTCCTTCGTAAGTACTTGAGAATGCTCTTCACAGCTGTCCAGTGATTCTCTCCAGGATCATCTTGATACCTGCTCACTATACTTAGTGAGTATGCTACATCGGGTCTGGTACATAGCATCGCATACATGATAGAGCCTACTGCCGAAGCATAGGGTATCCCTTGCTTGCGAGCTCTCTCCAAATCAGTCTTGGGAGACATCTCTTTGGAGAGAGTGACTCCAGAGATCGTGGGCAAGTTCCCATGCTTGGACTCTTCCATACTAAACCTCTTTAGTATGGTGTCAATGTACCTGGATTGGGACAATCCCAAAATCCTTTTGGATCTATCTCTATAGATCCTAATTCCCAATATGCAGGAGGCGTCACCAAGATCTTTCATTGAGAATCTTTGTGATAAGAAGAGCTTGACCGATTGCAGCATAGGAATATCATTTCCTATCAAGAGTATGTCGTCCACGTACAATACGAGGAAGACAACCTTACTCTCTGCCACCTTCTTGTAGATAGAAGGTTCATCTGGATTTTTGACGAAATCAAACTCTTTGATAACGACGTCAAAGCAGATGTTCCAACTCCGCGATGCTTGCTTTAATCCATAAATGGATTTAAGCAGCTTGCACACCTTCCCGCTGCTCCCACTGTCTACGAAGCCCTCTGGCTGAGTCATGTACACGCACTCTTCTAAATCACCATTTAGAAAGGCGGTCTTAACATCCATTTGCCAGATTTCGTAATCATGATAAGCAGCGATGGCAAGCATGATCCGGATGGATTTAAGCATAGCCACCGGAGAAAAGGTCTTGTCATAGTCCACACCCGGTCTTTGACGAAAACCCTTTGCTACAAGTCTAGCTTTGAAAGTCTCCACTTTCCCATTTACACCAAGTTTCTTCTTGAAGATCCACTTGCTCCCAATGGGTTTTACCCCTTCAGGAGCAACGTCCAAAGTCCATACTTTGTTGGTGTACATGGATTCCATCTCGGACCGCATAGCATCCAGCCATTTCACTGAGTCCCCACTCGTGATGGCCTGCTCGAAGCTAGTTGGGTCATCATCCTCCATGATGCAATGCTCGCTCCCACCATCCATGAGAAAACCGTAGTATCTCTTAGGTGGGCGAGGAACCCTACTAGATCGGCGGAGAGGCTGAGGTTCGTCGGAAGCTACTGAATGCTCTGGTTCCACTAAATCTTTTGTTGTGTTTTGTTCAGCTGGAACCTCTTCCAGTTCTACCTCAGAGCCACTAATTTCTTTTGCAAGAAATTCCTTTTCTAAAAAGGTGGCATGTTGAGCAACAAATACTCTTTGTTCCTCATTGTGGTAGAAGATATACCCTCGCGAATGTTTGGGATATCCAACAAACTTACACAAAACAGATCTTGCCTCGAGTTTGTCCGGTTTTTGTCTTTTGACATAGGCCGGGCAACCCCATATCTTTATAAAATTAAGATATGGTCTCTTCCCTTCCCATATCTCATATGGTGTGGTAGGCACAGATTTGGTGGGAACCCTGTTCAGTAGGTATGCTGCCGTTTCCAGTGCATATCCCTAGAAGGAAACAGGTAACTCAGCTACACTCATCATAGAGCGCACCATATCTAATAGGGTGCGGTTTCTCCGCTCCGATACACCGTTGTGCTGTGGTGTATATGGAGGAGTTAGCTGAGAGAGAATCCCATTCTCTTTTAGGAAGTCCAGGAATTCAATGCTCAAGTATTCTCCTCCTCGATCAGATCGTAGGATTTTAATACTTTTTCCGGTTTGGTTCTCAACTTCTTGTTTATATTCTCTAAATTTCTCAAAAGCTTCTGATTTGTGTGTCATCAGGAACACATATCCGAATCTAGAGAGATCGTCAGTGAATGTAATGAAGTACGAAGAACCATCCCTGGCATGTGTAGACATGGGACCGCATACATCACTATGTATAAGTCCCAAGAGTTCGGTAACTCTTTCTCCGTGTCCCGTAAACGGAGTTTTGGTCATCTTGCCTTTGAGACATGACTGGCAAGTGTCATAAGATGAAAATTCAAACGGATTTAAATATCCATCTTTATGCAACTTAGCTAGTCGTGTCGCATTGATGTGGCCCAGTCTACAATGCCACAAGAAGGATTCGTTGAGTTCAGAACTCTTCCTCTTGTGTGTGTTTGTTATGCTCAGAACTGTTGATTGATTTAGAACATAAATGCCATTGCACAACGTGCCTGATCCAACCAACTTTTGGTTACGGAAAATGTTCATAACATTGTCCTGTAATACAAAATTATATCCCTCTTTACTTAATAAAGAAACCGATATAATGTTGCATATCAGGTTCGGCATGTAATAGCATTCGTTCAGAACCAATGTATTACCAGTTGGTAATACAAGGTGATATTCTCCGACAGTCTTAGCTGCAACAATTGCACCATTTCCAACTCTAATGTCTTTATCACTTTCTCCAAGTTCTCTTCCTTTTCTAAGCCCATGTAACTGATTACATATATGGGATCCTGACCCGGTATCTAATACCCAGGACGTAGAGCAAATGGAGAAACAGTTCTCAGTAACGAACACACCCGAAGAAAATGCATCAACATGTACTTTCTTCATTCGGGTGGCATGGGAATCCTGGTATTCCCCTATATCCTGTTCATTCCTATAACTCTTATAAGAAAGAACGGAACCAACGTTCCCCAGCACAGAATAACATGCGGGTTCGGTCAATGCATCCATATTATTATCTTCATTAGGGCATGAAATGGTCGCTACCTGGAGAGAGAGAGAAGAAAACACTTTAGCGTATGCTCGTGCAAGATCAGATTGGTTATTATCTTATCTAATCAGGATGGCTCCCACTGCTTTTTATCAAATCTTCCTTCAAACCCTAAAAGGAAAGACTAGCCGGGATTAATTACACACTACAAGTTCGCCAATCTTTCAGCCAGGCCAGTGTCGGTACTTTGAGGGAGGTCCCCCGTGCTTTCGCACGAACCTAATTAATGTAAACCTCGTTTTCCCAGACGCATAACCCCGTTGACACCTTTCTAGACACCTAATTGATCAGCTAATTGCAATGTGTAAAACTCTCCCAGGAGTAACTCTTACTCGCAGTGGGTATCGGGATCCAACTATCTCATAGAAGGTATGCAATCTCATTGCAAATTTCAACACTTGAAATTCCCGATAATATTTTGCCCCAAGCATCCTATGACCTTGACGGAGGTCAACAAACCACAGGGTGCAAGTCAAGTTCAACCCGTCATTTCTTGATTGAATCAAACCCACCCGCACGACCCTTGACGGAGGTCAACAAGGTCGTACAACTACCCTAATCCAATCTGCATCATATGCATAAGCAGACAAATACTAGTTAGCTACCGCACACTACGCCTTGACGGAGGTCAACAAACGTAGCACGAATACTAAGTAGGATTTATCTGAAATGACGGAGGGCTATGTCAGGTTTTTCTGAAAACCTATTGCGTAATGAACTTGATATCGTTGTAGAATCAAATGAAGTTTTAAAAATGGAATGATTTTGAGGCTTTTCTAGTTTTTCTAAAGGGGTCACTCCCGGTGAAGGGATCGTCGGCCCTTTCCTCGTTGAATGAGGTGCGGGATATATCATATATATCACTGTACAAAGCATAAACTATAGAAGCAATCAAAAGCAAACCGAGTGTGTAGCATCAGCCAGTTATTGCTAAAGGAGTCACTCCCAGTGAAGGGATCTCGGTCCTTTCCTCATCGAATAAGGTGCAGAATATATCACATATACCGCTGTGCAAAGCAAGAACTGTAGCTACCTGTTTTATTTTAAAATTCTGTCACGACCCGAAAATGGTACGTGATGGCCCTAATACTACGCAACGCCTCCAGACGTAACGCAGTAAAAGAAAGCCAAAACCCAGAAATCTAAACCATAAAAAAAATACGGAAAAGAAAATAAAAGATTTTGAAACGTTTGAAATCACAACCCAAATTCTTTAAAAGAGTCCAATTTTTCATTAAAATTTTGGCAGCACCTCCTTTGTAAAACAAGCCCCCAAAAAGGGTACAACATAAATATAAAGTAAAGCATCCCAAATGGGAGCAAAATCCACGCCCAACGGCTGAAAACAACACCATAACAGATATACGACGCCGTAGCGAAGAAATAAGAGACAAAAGAAAGGAAACTGTATAAAAGCAACAAATCCACAATAATATACAAAATCGTCCTCACCAAGTCTCTAAGTCACAACATACTGGTAGTAGATGGAGAGTACAAGATACAACGAATATACAGTACAATCTCAGATAACCACAAAACCCACCTGGGCAAAACTGCACACTAACAGGCGAAGTGGTATCCGCAACCAAAAGATGATAGATAGGTGAATAGCTTAATAGCTGAATAGCTTGCCTCGACTACTCTGGGGAAACACCTGCAATACCTGTGGCACAACGGGGGTAAGTTGCCAACTCGTGAATAGTAAATAACATATGCAGGTAATCGCAAGAATGTACGTACAGCATGAATCTAAGATATGTCAATTGCAGTAATAACAGGTCATATGAGTACGAAATAATGGAAAGTACACTAACAAGTACTACCAATATATCAAGCAATAATGATATGACAACAGTATGCAATAATCATGCACTGGGGATATGAGAAAGTAAATGTGCAACACTCATGAAGGTACACTCACAGGTACTCTTAATACATGGAACAGTGCACAAGTATATAAAGAAGAGGTATGGAGTGAAATATGTCATTTCCACGGAATCCTGACATCGTGGTAGAATCACAATCCAGCAAGACAAATCAAAATCCCAATCCCTCAAATCAGCCCCCAAATTGGCTCTCATATCATCTAAGTGTCATATCTCCTCAACTGCACAATATCAAGTATCTCTCGCATATGTATCGAATGTACAACAGCAAGTAGATCTCACATATCTACGATGTACAATATCAGGTATATCTCACATATATCAAATGTACAACAGCAAGTGGATCTCACATCTCTCGTATGTACAATATCAGTGTATCTCACATATATCAAATGTACAACATCAAGTAGATCTCACATATCTAGTATGTATAATATCAGTATATCTCACATATATCAAATGTACAACAGCAAGTGGATCTCACATCTCTCGTATGTACAATATCAGTATATCTCACATATATCAAATGTACAACAGCAAGTGGATCTCACATCTCTCCTATGTACAATATCAGTATATCCAATCCCAATGAATCTCTTATATCCCAAAACAAATCTCCAGCACAGTTCTAGCATCCTAATATAATGTCATAATAAATATGATGAGGGCAATACACATATATTAGCGTCTCATTCCACTAATATTGGTGTAAGGGTATATATAACAGCGGCTCAATCCCCTGTTATATATACAAATGAGTATTTAGAAATATCATGAAACCAATGTGCCAAGCATCGACACAGAAATACTGATCCATCAGGTGCTGTCTCCATGACTGGCCCCCTGATAAGTACGTATCATACGCTATCCCGAGAGCTCAAGTGCCTAGCTCTGACCCTCGCCTCTCGACGTATCCATACGCACATGACTCCCGTCGGTATCCACTTGATAGCCGATGAGTCAAAGGTCCTGTCACCGGAAAGTATGGTTCCCCTAGGCCTCATCGCCTCAATGCGACATCGGCTCACTCCGACAACATTCTTGCTTCGGGGTACCTCCGGGCCCCACCATGTATCCTCATGCGGCTCTCGACGCCTCCTCGCATAGGATATATATATCTGCACCGATAAATCTCATGGTGGATGCTATAATATCATCTCAAGGAAACCGGGTCTTCATGTATGCATAATTTCATGAACCACCACGGTCCCCAAATCCAGAAAACATCATGAAAAATCCATATAACAATGCGATAATCCATGAATAAATATACGCAATATGAAACTGTAATGAAAGCGTATAAATGAATAGCATAGCATTCACCAGATAATAAATGAATACATGAACAGTAGCAGAAATATAGGTATCTACCTATATGATGATGTGATATACCTATCAGGTATAAGTATGAAATACAAGTACACCTACCTGTATGCTGATGTGATATACCTATCAGGTATGAGTAAGGTATGGAAAAGCATGTACACCTGTATCTATGTCATGATGTAATATACCTATCAGGTAAAGGTAAAGTATGCAAGTACACCTGTATCTATGTCCCTAGGTGTATATGTACCTACTACTAATGGTACAAAACCCTATCAGTAAACAGGAACTAGCATGTCAAGTCTAAATATAACAATAAGAAATATGTATCAAAGTCACAATGTTCCTAACCATACAATAGCATTTCTAAAATATGGTCGTGTATGACATGGCAATTATTGACGGTGTGTGTGGCATCCAATCAGTGCTCTCGCAATCTGAGCCGTCAATAATAGTGCAGTATCCTAAAGATACTAGTCCAATCTCAACTATCACTACACAGTAAGGTATATGCGCAATTCTAAACATGATATAGAATATGCGACAAAGGTAAAGGTTTCTAGCCCAGACGCATAACGCCATGCGGACGATTCCCCTGTAGATGTTAAATCTACTCACCCACACTCCAAGCTAGATGAAATCTACCACCTGAATCCCCCTGTGGCAGTGTCCGTAGTCCTCGCCTGCGAACCTGCAACATATAAACAACAAGCAAATATATATATCAATAACCGCTACGAATACAAACTAGCTACATCTAACCGACACAACAACACACAACCACCTCTTAAGTGTTCGTATCGTGGCTAACGAGAATAGCAACACGACGAAAACAACTTAAGAGCGAAACCACGAAAACGGCACGACGCGTGTCGTAACACGTATCGCACGAACACAAAACACTAGAAACTGCACAATTGATCCCAGATTTTCCTACTGTGAAAACTAAACAATTTCAACAAGACCAGAGGAACCCAAACCCTAGCAGACACCTACAGACAAAAACCCACACCCTAACTCAACTCTTTGGCCGGCGTCGCCGGCCCCTCCTCAAGAGCTCGCCGGCCCAGGCCGGTGCCATGGGGCTCGTCTTGGTGGTGGTGCTCCAGGTCCTCTAGTACAACACACTCACTATGTTTAATTTTGCAGTAAACTACCTGGGTCAAAGCAGATCCTAGAAACTACAAACCGACATCAAAATACGATATTTCGTATCAAAACCTAATTTAAACATCTAAACAGCAACTATCTAGCTAAACAACACTAAAAAGCACTTAAATAACAGTAAAGGAATTTACCTACACAAAGAAACCCAAAGATCCAAGCTCAAGAACACTCCAAGGCAAGAAAATGAGAAAACTTGAAGAAAATGGTATTTTTGTGTGAACTTGTGAAGAATTGTGAAAGAATTATGATGAAATGAGATGAGAATTGGATAAGGGCAGGAGAGGGGAGAGGAATCTCGGCCAAGTGTGAGGGAGAGAGAAAAAGAGAGATTTCCTTGCAATTTCCTCACATTAATTGCAAAGTCAACACACACACACAAAGTCCACATTCATGCATCTTCTCTCCAATTCTTTTCTATTCTTTTCTTTTCTTTTTCCCCTTTTAATCCTAGGCCACACAATCACTTGCTATGTGGTTTAGATTACTTAGGAAAATTTTTAAGAAAAGTGAAAAGAGAAGATTTCCAGAAAAGTGCAAACCGGATTAAAATAACATTAAAAATGGGAAAAATTCAAATTGCACCAAAACGTCCCATATACTCTCAAAGTGTGCGCACAAGCTTTATTTTCTCAAAACTAGGTGCTGGTAAGTCGATATGGCCGTTTGATCGCAATCGGTATAAAACTGAAAATACCGCTGAATTTCACCCAAAAACAGAAACAAGCACAAAACGATTTCTAGATCGTTACAAATTCGATTCCACAACATCTTAGGTTTCTTATCTTTCATTAATCACATTAATGAAGTCCCATCATTAAATACCTAAACATCACAGATAGATATGACGTACACTTATGCCATCCGCATTCGCCTCGATGTCCCCTCGTGCACCGTTAGGTTAGGTAACTAACGACAGAGCAGGGCAGGGCTAGCGCGGGTGTAAAACATAAGTAACGTCTATATAATATATCATATATACTATATACTATATCCATCACAGAATCACATCACAGAAATCGCAGCAGAAGAAACATATGAAATATTGGATATACTAGGACGTCCGTGTTTTCAATACGAGCCAGTATAAAACACGGATTCCACGGTCGTGATGAATAGCCAATCCCACACCCCTAGACCCCTACGAGAGCGGCAAGCAACCCTGCCAATTCTAGGGTTAGGAGACCCGGACTCGACTCCTCGAGTTGGTCTCCCACTGGACCCCAGAAGCCGGTTACTTGTGCTCCCTTCCTTGGGTCTATCCTAATGCGGAAAAGTAAATAATATACAAAGGGTGACAACTTCCGCTACCTGGAAGTGCCCCAAATAAAAGAATATTACATACAAGTTTTTACATGAATGAAAATGAAAAACACCCATCTCACATAAAACCCCCCCGGCTATTCGAACACGACGATCCAATATAACATATCCAGCAACACATAACATCACATGTCATCAACGTAAGTAAATATGCGCATCCCAATTGTCGTTGACATATAGCAACGAAACCGGCGATATCACATATTACACTTACGGTCACAGAAAAGAAAGTGTAAAACTACAACAATTGGAATCCGCAACTTCTTTAGACATCGCATGCCTAATCAAATGAAATACTTAGACATCACATGCCTAACAGATATAAATCCCGCATTTTAGTCTCATTATCGAAAACTCTTTTCAATATCATGTGGGACTAAACTGCTAGATTTATAACATTCATTCAGTTATTTTATAACTGTTTGTGAATTCCAATTATTGTATCACATTCCAGATAAACAGAAAATGTTAAACTTTCCGATCGAACAGTCGAATACCCAAGTTTTCCCGATACAGCTCAACACATGAAATAAGTCTAACAACATTCAGTTCGTGCCTCAGTACCAACGGTCCAGCCGTAGAAGGGTCAAGCCAACGCCTCACATGTGGCACGCCGTACTGCCCCAAACCCGAAGGTTCAAAGGGCAGTTCAAGACGGTCACATAATCGAGTTAAGGTTTGTTGTCTTCTAGAGGGTCCATCGCGTTACTTGCACTACTTAGAACGTCGTTAAACTACGGAAAAATCCAACACTTGGAAATTTCCCGACAGGGGAAAAATTGGGTATTTATATTCGGTCGAACTTTTTAACATATTCTAAAAATTATCCGGAAATACACAAAGACGAAATTTGATAATCCGATCGAAACACCGAATCCCCAAAACAACCCCAGAAAATTCAACTCTTGAATAAATATTAAAAATTCCCAGAAAATCCAACACCAGAAAAGAGGAATTACTGTGCAAACAGGAATTGATGATGTCACCATATGGCCGCGGAACCGCCGCAGAAGCCAGGCTTCTGCCGCGGTTCCGCTGCACTTTGGTGGATTCATGGGTACGGGCTTCACAGTAATTCTTACAATTCTCTGCTGATTTTTCTGCATATTTTTAATGTGGAAAAATGCCAGATTTTAGAAAAAGTCCAGAGAGCATGTTTGGTTTAGGGTTTCGGGTTCGTTCGGGCTTCAAATTGCGTCTACGCATCGCCTAAGGCTCTAGCTAGGCTCTGATACCAGTGAAAGGTTCCTAGGCACCCTATAGTGGTCTCACAAGGCATCAAACATGCCAATTTACAAAAATTATTATGCCGAGAAACCCTAATATGGATCGTCGGCTAGAATCCTAGGCGAAAAACAAATCTAGTTAACACTTTAACTAAAGATCGGAAGTTACAACCTTTGTAGATCCGGATATCCACTTCCTTACCTCCACGTAGTCGTCCTCTCGCTGTCCTTCTCGAGTCCTAGACTCAATCGTCGGCTTCATCGGAAAGACGAGCGGGCAAGGTCGTCGACTTCGTGCCGAAGATGATCTACGTCGAGGTTGCACAAGTTCAAGCTCCAACTTCACCAAGTGGTGAAACTTGTGAAGAAAACACCCAAAACAACTTGGCAAGAGGTAGAGGGTGAAGAAATAGGAGGTGGGTTCACTTTAGAATTGGATTTCTCACTTTGGAACTCAAGATGCCATTGATGGCATTAAGCTTTCTCTCTTGAAGATGAAGAAGAAGAAGTAGATAGAATATGATAAGTATTGTGAAAAAGAATAATAAAATCAAATACTTATCATGTTCTAACCTAGGTTAAGTGTAGAGAATAAACCATGGTCACTTGGATGGGTTAGGGTTAAGCATGATGACAAGAATGGTTACAAAAGTCAAAGCTTCATGAAGCTTCAACTTAAAACAAAGAAAGCCACCATTCTCATCATAATCCTTTTTAAATAAATAAATAAATAAATAAATGAAAATGCAAAACCCTAATCAACACTTAACCATGGTTTAATTCTTTATACTTAACAACAAGATCAAGTATCATCAAACATGATACAAATATGTGCACAAAAGTATATCACATATACTTCTTGCACATCAAGTGAGAAAATCCATATAAAGTGAACCAATACTAGTTAATGCAATGTAGTATATTAAATATATATAATTATACATTAAATCATTAAATCAACACTTGATTTAACGATCCGGTCATATCGCATATAACCGACTAGTATCCAATGTATCGGCTTATCGAATCAATGATTCGATAACTAGGTCATATCGAATATAACCAATCGAAACATTTATCGCGAGAATGAAATGCGGTATCACATACACGCATTATTCTCGGTCCCGCACATATCTCATATGCGCTCCTATTTCGTTTCGCTTGAGCCAGGAAACCTCTGTGTAGGACTCTAAAGACTCGTCAATACGCCGGTAGCAGATGATGATCATATCAAGCACCCACAAGCCGCAAGCGGTCTGCTAAACGTAACGGCCATCCGGGTATTGAGCGATCAGAAGATCGACGAGCTAGCCCGCTCATACTCCTGTGAATCCAACCAGTAACACTTACCGTACAGTCCGGTCTGTTCGTCTGATACGTCGCATATCAAGTCTAGGGGTGGTAAACGTCAGACCCCAATAACCGATAAGTCGTGCCGATGTGAGGCTCATAACGGGTTGAGAAACTACTGGTAACACTTACCAGCAAATCTCTGATCAGCCCTGGCCAGGGACTTCCCTGTTACGGCTAATCGAGCACAGCGCAACATCAACCCCCAATACCGGGAGAGACGAAACCCCTCCTATCGCTCATTGCCTCCATGTGACTCGGGACTGTACCCAAAGACCACCGTTTTGCATGCCCTCATGGACGTGGTAAGGTGGAGATCAAAGCACAGTGGGAATCACACAAGACTCTATGACGATCTCGGGTCTACAGACTAACCTGCACAAGTGTCACCTGAGAACTGCCATCTGACGTGAGGTATAATACCATCTGGGAGTTCTCGGCGAGTCCGTCCAGTGTACCCAGTCTCCACTGAGCACCCGTATACCATCTCTGATGTCAAATACCAATGGATATGGGATCATCCATCGCCCATCCCATGGGTCGAGAAGCGTACACGCTAGTCTACTCTGGTATATCGATGCCCTGTCTCGATACACCTACGACTAGGGACCTTGAAGGATGTACTTATGGACTACCATGTCTCCACTAGTATGATCTGCATCATAGTCCAGGTAGTCAAGTACACATCCTAAGGGCTTTACCAACATGTAATCATAAGACATTTTAAAGAGACTAGTGTACATGTTAAGATAAAGAGTAACCAGATAGCATACTATCATATCGAGCAAGAAAGTCATCTCTATATATGTCCAAGCATCCAATATAATATACATCATGTGTACAATTCTGGCCTCTAGGGCATACATACAACTAACATATACGTACATCATTATTTTCGTTCTTTATTGGTGTGATCAATTGATGGGACTGCGTTGATTCGGATCAATGTAAGCTAAACAAACCTATTCTGATGTTGTTGGAACAATTTTCAAAAAGCTGTTATTGCAAGGGCGTTCTCTTTTGTTTTGCACAGTGGTATTCAGTTGGAATATCCTGCACCTCAGTCGACGAGGCAAGGGCCGAGATCCCTTCACCGGGTGTGACCCCTTGGACAGAAGTTTGCGTCAGGGAAATAACTTCACTATAGTCTTTTACTTTTGCTTTGCATCGTGGTATTCAGTTGGAATATCCTGCACCTCATTCTATAGGGAAAGAGCCGAGATCCCTTCACCGGGAGTGACCTCTTTAGGAAAGGTTTTCGCCACTATATTTTTATAAAGCTATCTGGTTCCTTCAACGATATCAAGTTCATTACGTTAAAGGTTTTCTCCAGAAACCATTCGTAGCCCTCCGTCGTTTCATATGGATAGTCAATAGTATTCAAGCTGTGTTTGTTGGCCAAAGTCAAGGCACAGTGTTTGGTAGCTATTGGGTATTCATATACAGCATAGATAGATGCGTTGGTTTGGGACAGTCGTACTGCCTTGTTGGCCAAAGTCAAGGGTAGGTACGGGTGGGTTCAAATCAACCTGGAGAATGACGGGTAGAACTTGACATGTGACTTATGATTTGTTGGCCAAAGTCATGGTCATAAGAGCATGGGGTAAAAATCATATCGGGAGTTTCTAAAGAAACTGAAACTTTCCAGATATGCGCATACCTTCTGGTGTGTGATAACGTGAGCGGATTCCGTCACGTTATCATGCGATGATGGTTGGATCCCGATTCCCACTGATGAGTTAGTTTACTCCTCGGGTGATCCCGACTAATTCTTCTTTCAGGTTTGGAGGAGAATTTGACGGTACAGTGGGAGGTTTCCAGATTAGATAAAGTGATAACCATTCTGATCTAGGTTAGAGTGCACGCTGAGTGTTTCTTTTCTCTCTCTCTTTGGCAGCGACCATGACCCGACTTTTGACTATGACTCAGTGACCAAGATTAACCGAACCTTCTTAAACACTGGCCTTTTGGATTGTCAGAGTTGCAAACCTCATTGCCACTCCTACTTTTACCCTTTTCTCCAGGACACCCCGTATTACTACGAACGCCCACTTCCATTGGATAAAACCATCGTATGGTTATATACGAACTCGAAGGAATTTATTCGAGGACGGTTTCCGGTTCTGGAGAAAACGAATAGGACTATTCAGTTGTCTTTTCCTTTTACCTTCTCTCTGGTTGCGAGTACTCCTTGGTTTAGGAGATAGTACACCTATTACACAAATTGGATAGTCTTCTTCCAAACCTTAGGATGGTGCCGAACGTTGGGGAATGAAGAAAACCAATTAGCATAACGATGGTGTACAGAAGGTATTAAGTAAAGACATATCATGGGATTAGTAAGAGGGCAAAGTAAATTGCGACTGCTATTCACAACCAAACCAAGTATTTCATTACCACTCCCATTTCACCTTTGTATTTCTCCAGGACACTCCGTATCACTACGAAGATCCACAGTTTATTGGATACTCCATCGTATGGTTATATACGAACTCGAAAGGAACTTGTTCCAGTTCGGGGATGGATTCTGGTTCAGGAGAAATAGGAATAAGGTTTATTCGGTTGTCTTTTATCTTCACCTTCTCTCGCATTGCGAGTGCTCCTAGGATTAGGACAGTACACCCATTATGCTTATTGGATAGTCTTCTTCCAAACCATAGGCTGGTGCCGAACGGTAGGGAAGGAAGAAAACCATTTAGCCTAAGAGGGTGTACAGAAGGTAATGACTAAAGACATATAAAGGGATTTGGAGAGATGACAAAGAATTATACGGATACAGTTGTGAATCTGGATAATGGAAGAGGCATTACTAGGAATACCCGGATACCCCATCGAAACATTTCAATGTTTCAGTTTCACTGTGTACTGTTAAAAGAAAACTGATTTCCCAATTAGACACTTGCTCCAGGGTATGTATTTACCAGGTATGATTCTCACATCTGTATTGTTTTACAGATGATGAGTGGGAGTAAGTTATTGGGAATTAGGTGATCATCCTCATTATATCGGGATTCGTTGTAATCGGTGATATTTGAGGAAGTCACCTGGATTGTTTGCCGGACGACAAATATTTGGTTTTGAATATCCGCTGTTATGCACCAATTTCAAATTGATACATCTCTACGTCTATTTTTATAGAGTGAGATATACCTTTTTGAAATTATGTCCATGACATTTACCTATATCAGTGGATGGTTAGGTAAGGAGGATTAAACAACGGTGTAATTCTTCTTAACCATAGGTACAGTTTTCAACCTACGACACACAGGGATT
This sequence comes from Agapanthus africanus, assembly GCA_030015575.1. Taxonomy (NCBI): domain Eukaryota; kingdom Viridiplantae; phylum Streptophyta; class Magnoliopsida; order Asparagales; family Amaryllidaceae; genus Agapanthus; species Agapanthus africanus. Next base: position 125,898,297 of record JASDDO010000016.1, on the reverse strand, counting down.
GAGTTATCAGACTCAAGGGACTTATACAGAGTATTGTATGTTGTCCACTGTCCATTAGGACAGAGGGGTTGGTCCTCGTACTATATTCGGTTTACTTATGACTTCTTTAGTTCTTAGATAAGTGTTTCGTAGAAACACAAGGTCTGAGTTTTGAGAAGTTATAGGTATATGAATAAAGTAGAGAACCAGGTATTGCAAGTATCGCGATTCTTCAAGGTGATCGAAGATGTAGATACTTGTGTATGGTATTCAGTTGATAGTAATGATTAAAAGAACTTGCTTCTCTTTCAGGTTACTCATAATTGGAAGCACTCCTAAGTTGAGTAACGCTGATCGGCCTCCTTCCATTTAGTTAACATGCACTGGAGACAGCTGCATGATTTGAATCTGGTTCAATTAAATCAGTGTCTCTGGTTCTATATTGGATATAGAACAGTTCATATCTTAACGATGTTAAGGTACGGGGAGTTGTCCGGCTTATGCTTAAAACCAGACTCTGGATAACTCAAGGCACGTTTCTGTAATGGCTGTTTGTGGGTTGACCCAGGCTATGACGAGGGTTGACTTTCTACCATCTGGAAGATCAATAGTGATATTGTTCTAGACTCGCCACAGTTTTAATAAAAATGGATTTTTTCAGAAAACAGTAGTGGGAGTATGGTAGAACTGGAAGTGATTCCAGAACCGCAAATGATTACTGAAAGTTTGATAGGAACCTAAAGATTCAATCTGGCTTGACATTCTATTGGCCACTCCGCAGATACGGTGGGTAACCTCAGGCACCCGAGGGGTACTCCGATAGCCTCAAGGACGGTGACAGGGAGGTTCTTGTTTACCCAGACTTGCCATTGCTTTTGTTCCAGGCTGCGAGACCCGGCAAGGGGATGAGTATAGTGTCGTTCTAAACTAGCTTTAGAAGTGTACGTGTATATGACTCTGCCAGAGGGTTGTCGTAGTCAGTGGGAGCAGCGGAAGCATTGGTGGACAAGTGGCTTATGTCTATTTATAGACTAAAGCAGTTGTAGCGGAGATAGATCATCTATTTCTGATATGACAGTCATAGGTTTGACTTCATCAGAATAGGGGATGGATCTGTTAAGAAGGTAGTAGGGTGTGATGTCCTGGTATTTGGATGACACACACAGAGTAGGAAGTGAAATTCCTATACTACGGTCGGTTATACTTTGGTTGTCACACAGTGGTTTCTCCACATAGGAATTGGGTATAATATCAAGACATTTTGGTTACTAGATCTATAGATCTAGATTTGGGTGGTTTCCCAATCAGGGTACTTAGACAGCATTCTAAGAGTTTTTAGAATGGATGACTCCTGGCACGGTAGTATACCTGCAGGTGATGGAGTCGCCCTCTCTAAAGGTGTCTTACAGACTAAAGGGGAGAGGGATGTGCATGATTGGTAGATCACTTGCTTAGGTAATTGAGTCAATCATGAGATGTCAAGTACCACACCAGATATTGTTTTTGCAGTGGATGCAATAAATTGATATTGATCCAATCCTGGAGAAACGAACGGAAGCAGTTTTAGAACATAAGTGAATGTTCTAGGGATATGATAACAACAGTCTCTTTCGGGAGACAGTTATCATTCCAGGCATCCAAGGTGACCTGGATGACAGATTGGTTGTCAGAGTTATAGTTTTCCTTCTGACGAGGGGCGGTATTTTGGACGGGTGGTCCAAGGGGATACTGAGGGAGGCATGACGCAGGATACTGATTAAGTTCAGTTGACGATACAGTCTAAGAAGTTTGGATTTGGAGTTCATTTATGAGCTAGGTCCCATCAGACATCCAGACACATTCTAAGACAAGTATTGCTCATTTCGGGAGATGGCATTCTCCGCGAACTTGAGATATAGAGAGACATAGAAAGAAACATCAAGGCGGATCCACTCACTGAGGCTATTCCTCAAACGCAATAGTTTCGCAAACGGGTTTTGTGAGACTGATTAGTAGATGAGTTGGGTGTTCGGTATCACACGGGATGTGAGTATGCGACATCGCAATAATTAGCCTTGAGTGCAGGTAGAAGATTGTTGGAGATAGTGCCCTCAGAGTCAATTATTGGATCACAGGTATGTGATTGCAATGATTGATGGAGGACCTATCCCGATAGGACAGTCTTACTCAAGATGATAGTATGCTATCTGGTTTATCTTTATCATCGTGTACTGTTTTAGGTGACCTTACAGGTCACTATTGTGCGTTGATTGAGCCCCTAGGATTCTTTCTTGACTGCCAGCAGTATGAGGGCGATCATATATGTGGGAGCTGGTAGTCTATAAGCACATCCTTAAAAGGTCCCTAGTCGTGGGAGTTTCGAGACAGGGCATCGATACTCCAGAGTAGGCTAGTGTATACAGTCGAGACCCCGACGAGGGGCGGTGGCCGGTCTCACAAGCCACTGGTGTCAGTTGGTTCACCTAAGATGTATACAGGTGCTCATTGGGTTATGAGTACACCGGACAGGACTCGCCGGGAACATGCTAGTTGGTCTTAAACCTGACGTCAGATAGAAGTTCCCTAGTGACATGTGTACAGGTTAGTTCATCGACCTGAGATCGTCATTTGTCTCGTGTGAGTTCCCACTATACTTTGATTACTACCCTACCACGCTCAAAGGAGACGTGCAAACAGGTTTTAGTTGGGTACAGTCCCGAGCCACATGGAGGCAGCGAGCGGATCTGCAGGGGTTCGTCTCTCCCGGTATTGGGGGTGAGGTCGCGCTGTGTCTAGGAGAGCCCTTACATGAAGTCCTTGGCCAAGGAAGGAGATTTACTGGTAGGTATTCCAGTAGTATCTCAGGGTGTTCTGGGCTACACTCCGACACGACTTGTACCGCTTTTGGGGGTCTGACTTTTACCAACCCCCTAGGCCCGCCATGCGATGCTCATAGACGAACGGACCGGACTGTACGGATATTATCACTGACAGGCTCAGAAGGGTGTCAGGATGAGTTCGCTCATCGACGTCCCTTTTGGTCAATACCTGGTAGCCCGTTACGTATGGCTAATACCTCTGACGTGCTAGTGGTTAAATCCACAACCAAAGTATTGACGAGTCTTTAGAGTCCCCCACAGACCGTTTTCTCAAGTTTTGGGCGAAACGCTGTAGAGGCCGTATGGAGATATGGTAGGGTTCGATCATGTACGTACGGTATTGCACGGATCATGATCGGACGGTTAATACTAGCGGGTTTTGGTTTAAGCCGGATCCTAGTATTGTACAGTGTAGATTTGTCTCATTGCATTTGTATTCAGTCGGAATACAAATGCGGGTATGTATATACAGTAGCGGGGTTTTCCTGTAATTTATTACGGGATCGTTTTTCTGAAATTCCCAGTTTGCATTCCGTTTCGGCCATTTTCCTTTGTATCTTTCCTTGGCTGAAAATTGGTGGAGGAGGGCTTATTTGCAATTGTGCAAATTAGCATTGTGGAGGGTGGCCTTTGCATATTGTTGCCTCATGATGGTTGTACCTTCATTTGACTTCTTTAGTCCATGATTGCTTGACTTTTGGAGTAATCATGGTTGTTGATGATGGGGTTGATTTGGAGTGAGGGTTTGTAGTGATCATGATATTTCATTATCATCTTTTTTTTCTCTCTCTTGCATGATAACTTCCTCCCCTATTGACTTTTCTCTCACTCCAATTCTCATTTCATTCTTGAAGGGGCCGGCCACAATTTTGTGGAGGGGTCACAATTTTTGGAGAGTGATTTTTGTTCTTTTGATGCTTGCAAAAATTCCAAAGTTCATCAAAAAGTTTATAGTTCATTTCCTCCACCAATATGGCAACTTCCTCAAACCCCATGAGACATAGAATTCCACACTATTCTACAGCACTTCTTGGGCACGTCGGCTCGCCAACTTCGTACCCGAGTTTCCTCGGTCCAGAGGTGGGAGCCTGTAAAAGAACCCGGCGATGTGGTGCCCTTCCGACGAGGAGATGAAGACCGGAGATTCCGCGGGGAGATCGGGACGATGACGAGAAGACCGAAGGACACGGATCGCTCGGTATATCTCTCTACCCCTTCTCTAGTTTGCTAGGACTATGTTAATGGCCCGATCCGGGTTTATAGTGCGCGGTGGTGCCGGTTTACAAGTTTTGTAAAACGTATCGTTTCCGCATTCCGGCGTCGGATTGACGGCCAGGGCGCCGCCGTGCACTTACAATTTCGTACCAATAAATATTGTGAATATTTTCCTAAATCAAGTGTTTATTGGGTAAGGTATGTTGTATAACAGTGTACACATTCTGAATCAAACTACAGTTATAAACGTACAGAACACACACAAGAGGAACAGTTCATAAATGAACGAAGTCTTCTTGTGGCATTGTAGACTGGGTCATTTCGATGAAACAAGACTAGCTGAAGTTCTATAAGGATGCATTTTTTAATCCGTTCGAATTTGCATCTTATGAAACTTGCCAGTCATGTCTCAAAGACTAGGTGACCAAATCTCCGTTTACTAGAAACGGAGAAAGAGCTACTGAACTCTTGGACAGATACATGGTGATGTATGCGGTCCTATGTCTACATATGCCAGGGATGGTTCCGCGTACTTTATTACATTCACCGATGTTCTCTCAAGATACGGACATGTGTTCTTGTTGAAACACAAAACTGAATCTTTTGAGAATTTCATGGAATATAAGTACAAAGAAGAGAACCAGATGGGTAAAGGTATTCAAATCCATCGATATGATCGGGGAGAAGAATACTGGAGCATGGAATTCCGAGACTATTCAAAAGAGAATGAGATTCTCTCTCAGTTTACTCCTTTGTATACATCACAACACAATGGTATATCGGGGTGGAGCAATCATACCCTATGAGATATGGTGCGCTCTATGATGAGTACTGCTGAGTTGCCTGTTTCCTTTCAGCGACATGCACTTAAGAAGCTGCATACCTATTGAATAGAGTTCCGATCAAATCTGTTTCCTACCACTCCATATGAGATATGGAATGGAAAGAGACCATCTCTTAAACGAGTTAAGATACGGGGTTGTCCAGCCTATGTTGAAAAACAAAATCCGGACAAGCTCAAGACAAGGTCAGTTCTGTGCAAGTTTGTAGGATATCCCAACCATTCGCGAGGGTTTATCTTCTACCACACCGAGGAACAAAAGATGTTTTGTTTCTCGACATGCCACCTTTTTAGAAAAGGAATTTCTTGTCAAAGAAATTAGTGGCAATGAGGTAGAACTGGAATTAGTTCCAGCAAACACAAATTATAACTGACGATTTGTTGGAACTGGAGGATTCAATAGTCCCCGACGAACCGTAGTGATCAGTCGAAAATATTTCATTTTTAACACATCAATTTCCCTACTCTTTTTAATCATCTAAAGGTGTTTGGTATAAATATAGCACATATTAGCAATTCGTCTGCAAAATATCAAATAACATGTGTTATACATTATAACCGACATTCTAGAGGGAAATTGTGTGTTTATTATTACACGCATGATCTTTATATATTAACACTTGTCACGAGGTTGTGTGCAGGAAATCCTTCAGGTTAAAGAGCCGGAATCACAAAAGTACCGATAAAATGCATCAAGTCCAAGACTTGAGATCTGGCAGCAACCAAGAAAGAAATATCAGATTCCAGGCATCAGAGAATAACCCAAAGACCAACAGAAAGATACCCTGAAAACCTCATGCAGTGAACTCATTACTTGGCTGCGGATCCGCAGCCGAGTTGGTCGATCCGCCGCGGTTCCGCGGCCTGGTTAGCTCCTTGGTGCTCCAAAATCCTATGGAATATTCCCTGTAACAACCCTAGCTTCCAGAAGACTCTCAATTACCACGTGGCTTCTTCCAGAAGGCTCTGCATAACAAACTCTCTCTAGAATATTCCTTGTAACAACCTCATTCTAGAAGATTCCCTCCAACAACCTCATTCTAGAAGATTCCCTCCAACAAACTCATTCTAGAAGGTTCTCTCTAACAACCAAGCTTTGGAGGGAAGATTCAAACGGGTGGTTATAAAAGGGGATCTAGCTCTAGGGTTTGGAGGTTATATAATTAGTGGTGAGTTAGTTACACATTTGGAGCCAAAATTCAAATTAAAGTTGAGTGACGCAACTTGATCCAAAACCCTAACCCAAATCCAAGTTGAGTGACACTACTTGATACCATAAACCCTAGCCCAAATCCAAATCCAAAGCCAAATCAAGATCATTTTGAGAAGCAAATCAAGCAAGCAACCATCGATCCTTTATTCGCGAAGCCATTCTTCATCAAAAGAGAGAGATCCACGAGGATCCAAGTCTTACGGAGATCGAGCGGAGAGAACTTCGACGAATCTAGTAACCTCTTCAAAGGAGCGATCAAGAGCAACATCTTGTTGTAGGGTTACTAGGTACTGTCAAGGGTCTATAAGGAATCAACCATGCCCGATTTAAAATTTAGAAGTGCCGAACAACCTAACCAAGATCTTAGACTAGAGATTAGGCGAAACAAAAAGCAAGTAAACAACTTTACTTCTAAGAGTTTGGGATTACAACCTTTGTAGTCCGTTCCTTCACTTCACAAGCTCCGTGTTGAGGTCCCTTCGCCGCGATCATCATGTATCCGGACTCTAGAGAGGCTCCATGAAGAGAAAGATGCAACCTTGCTTCCGATCTTCAATAACAAAGATGATCTATCTTGAAGAAACTCAAACCCAAGCTCTTGCTTTGCTAATCAAGTATTAACAAAGCAAACACCCTAATCTAAGCGGCTAGAATAGATGAGGATGATGAAGTAGGAATTTAGCTCTCATTTGTTTTCGATTTCTCACTCAAAATCATCACAAAAGAAAAAGCTAGAAAGCTTTTCTCAAAAAAAAGAAGAAGAAATTACTTTATGATGAATAATGAAATCATTAGTTATGGTTACAAATCAACCCTTGGTTAAGAAACAAAAGACTTAACCATTGTAGAGAATAAACCATGGTAAAGGGTTTGGGTTGAGTTAAGAAAATATCTTTAAAATATCATAACAAAATATCTTTGCTTAAAACAAAACATAAAGCTTCTAGAAGCTTCATGAAAGTGCTAACCCAAATCAAACCCTAATCATGTTTAATCTCCACAAATCATGTTGCATTAGTAATCATAACTTGTTACAATATTATATATCACATATAAAATATTTATTGTAACAAAATAAAATAATACAATTAACATATATCACATATATATCAATGTATTACCCGAGTGAGAAAAAGAATCTTTAAGTGAGCTTATATTAGTTAATGTAATTTAATATATCAAATATATAATTATACATTAAATTATCGAATCAACACTTGATCCGATAATCCGGCTATTTCACAAATAACCGACTAATATAATCTGTATCAGTTCATCGAATCAACACTTGATCCGATGACCCGGCTATATCACATATACCCGGCCGATATCAGATATCGCGAGAATCTAATACGGTATCACATACACGTATTGTTCTCGGTCCCGCACATATCACATATGTGCTCCTACTCCGTTTTGCCTGAGCCAGGAAACCTCTGTGTAGGACTCTAAAGAATCGTCAATACGCCGGCAGTAGGTGATGATCATATCAAACACCCATAAGCTGCAAGTAGTCAGCTAAACGTAAAAGCCACCCAGGTATTGAGCGATCAGAAGATCAACAAGCAAGCCTGTACATTCTCCTGTGAATCCAATCAGTAACACTCCCGTACAGTCCGGTATCTTCGTCTGATATGTCGCATATCTCGCCTAGGGATGGTAAACGTCAGACCCCAGTAGCTTGATAAGTCGTGTCGATATGAGGTCCATAACAGTTCGAGAAACTGCTGATAACACTTACCAGTAAATTTCAGCAACCCTGGCCAGGGATTTCCAGTTATAGCCAATCGAACACAGCACAACATCAACTCCCTATACCGGGAGAGACGAAACCCCTCCTATCGCTCATTGCCTCCATGTGATTCGGGACTGTACCCAAAAGCCACCATTTTGCATGCCCTCTTGGACGTGGTATGATGGAAATCAAAGCACAGTGGGAATCACACAAGACTCTATGACGATCTCGGGTCTACAGACTAACCTGTACCAGTGTCACCAGAGAACTGCCATCTGACGTGAAGTATAATACCATCTGGGAGTTCTCGGCGAGTCCGTCCAGTGTACCCAGTCTCCACTGAGCACCCATATACCTTCTCTGATGTCAAACACCAATGGATATGGGATCATCCATCGCCCATCATATGGGTCAAGAAGCGCATACGCTAGTCTACTCTGGAGTATCGATGCCCTGTCTCGGTACTCCTACGACTAGGAACATTTGAAGGATGTACTTAACGACTACATTGTCCCCACTAGTATGATCTGCATCATAGTCCTGGTATTCAAGTACCCATCCTAAGGGCTTTATCAACATGTAACATAGAGACAATCAGAGTACATGTTAAGATAAAGTGCAACCAGATAGCATACTATCATGTCGAGCAAGAAAGTCCTACCTATATATGTCCAAGCATCCACTACAATATACATCGTATGTACAGTAATGGCCTCTAGGGAATATATATAACTAACACTTGTAACCTCGAATTGAGGGAATGTGTAATTAGTCATCGATTTAATAAAAGTGATAATTAGTTAATTCTTGCTTTCTTTATATTCTTGCACTATGAAATTTCTAGATCTTGAATCTTTTATTTTCATGATGCTTGACTAAATCTCCGCTTGTTATGGAATCGAGAGATTTGGTAGATCTAGTGATGATAAAATCCTAATACTAATCTTAAGTCTTATGAGATTTGTGAACTTTAGGAAAAAGAATCATCAATGGCCTAATTTGGATCGAGATCACATTCTTGATAATTTCGTTGCAAATTATGGATCAAATGATTGATGAATCTCTTTGCTAAAGGCTAGATCCGAATGATGATCAATGAAAAGATAAGGGATAGAGAAGGAGAAACCCTAGTTTCTTCAATAGATCCATAATCTTCATTCATCACCATCAATCTAGCTACAAATTATCCATAGATAAGATTAGTCATTATTAGATTCATCATTGCTACCAATTCGATCGATTCCTACAAGCTATTCTACAAATCTTGATAACTAAATTGATTGGGACATTTCTTGATTCTAGATCTTTAGTTTCTTTATGTTTCTTGAAATTAAAATTCATAAATCTTGAATCAATTTTCTTGCATTTTCTTTTATCTTTTCATTTCGACTCATCTAAAACAAGATCGATCAAAACACACATCTCAGTGGACGATCCGTATTCATTAACGCGCTACATCGACACCGTTAATTGATTGCGGTATTAATTTCTTTGGTTGTGATTAAAACTTTTCCAAATACATACGAAGAATGATTCAATCAAATGGCGCCGTTGCCGGGGATGTGTGCTATTTTGTTCGTTTTTGTTATTTGAGTTGAAAAATTATTATTCCATCAGAATTTTTTAGATCAAAATCGCATCAAGCGCGTAACGATTAGTCGTAAATTTTTGTGAGGGAATCTGGAATCATTGTAGCAGTGCGATCAAGATTCAGAGAAGTTTTACAAAGTCCAGAGAAGCATAGAAAGCCGAGGAAAAATTTTCAAACCCTAATTCCCCCATCAAGCCGCAGAACCACGGCCATAAAGGTGTTTTTGCAGCGGAACCGCCGCCGTTTAGGGTTTGCACAGTGTGAAATTTCTCAGGTTTGCTCTCTGTACTCTCCTCCCTTCTCTGATCTTCTCCAATAACCATTTTCTGCAGGATTCTTTGCAAAAATTCGCAGCGCCGCTAAAAGAAAAATTTGTTGCGTGTTTTGATTTTGGTTGTTTGCATATTTTAATACGGAAATTAAGGGCCAAATACCAAATTCAGATTAGGTGGGGAGTTCATTACCCTTCCTAAGCCCCAAAAATCACAAAACGAGCATCCACATTACCCTTCATTAACTAAAAAATATCTAGACAAGACTCTAAGGACCGTCGCGCTCAATTAGGACAGAAGAAAGTTGTGGGTAATCTACTGTTTATCCGCGTTTCTTTTGTGGTGTCTAAGGCAAGTGTGTCTAAGGCAAGTGGTTACTTAATTAGGCCCACTACTTACGTAGTGGAGAACCTCCCACTTACCTGGCCACAGAAGGGGCAAAGAAGCAGTAGAGGATCTATCCTGCGATTTGTTTTCTAGAAGTCTAGGAGCGGTCTAGAGACTTGACCTAGGTGACCATTAGATCTAGGGTTGTGTATGCATTTTTTTGTGATTTGATTTCTCAAAAACCGTATTTTTCAAAACAAACACAAAACCATCTTTCCCCTAATTATCACAACACTGCCACTTGTGCTAAACCCTTTAGTGAAAGCTAGGCTGGACACGGGATTCTAGTGCCCGTCTTGTCCGCGTTTCCCCCATCGACCCCAAAGTCGGTATTTCTACATTTTCTTTTTCCCACCACCACCGCGATGGACGGATTTCCATCAAACTTTAACACCACTCTGCCACCGCCCGCAGGTGCGCAGAATCCTCCACGCATTTCTCTCCAAGAGAGATGCTATCCAACACGTGTTCCCCTTCCCACCTGTCTTTCTATACCACCTGCCAACGGGGAAAATTTTGAAATCGACCCCCAATTTATCAAACTGTTACCCAAATTTCACGGTCTTGAATCTGAAGACGCATACGTTTTTATCTCCAAATTTGAAAACGTATGCGCAATGATTGGAATGTCACAACTGTCTTTGGATGCTCTGCGTTTACGTCTTTTCCCATTCACTTTGTGCGATTTAGCCGAGAAGTGGCTTTATAATACAACCGCACATTCTATTTCAAAATGGGATGAATTTGTTGCAGCATTCCTTAAGAAATTTTATCCCAATCGTAAGACCGCCCGTATTCGGAGCGAAATCTTCAAATTTACCCAACTTCCCAATAAACCATTTTGGAAATGCTTTGAACGGTTCAAGAATCTTCTTATCCAATGTCCTCATCATGGAATCCATAGATGGGATCTCTGTCGAGTTATCTATGAGGGTATTGATCTAATGACAAAACAGATGCTTGAAACCATGTATCAATGTCAATTCCTGTCTAAAGATGATGGTGAAGCTTGGAAATATCTAGAAGATTTAGCTCAAAACACATTACAATGGGAAAGTGTTAAACCACAATCACCTAGGGAAGATATCAATCAGCTCGATGTTTCCGTCACAATGAGAGCCGAAATGGCCGCAATACAAAGGAAGATCGATGCTATAGAAAACAAAATCTCTTCAGCCTCCCTAAACCAATACACACTTCCCAAAACCGTGTGTGGCTGCTGTTCAAACCCATCACATTTGACGGAAGAATATCCTTTGAATGTACTATTTCAAGGTCACACTAATGCTGCATTTCAGCAAAGACCTAGAAATGATCCTTTTTCTTCCTCATATAATCAAGATTGGAGGAATTACCCTGATCTTTCTTGGATCCAACACCAAACTCAATACACGGATCCAAACCAGAATAACTTTCAATGGGTCCCTCCACAGCAACAGCAACCACCACAACTGAGTCAGCACCCCTACCAACTATAAAATTTTCAAAACCTGGCCAACAACTTTGATCCTTTTTCTGCCGGAACCAATAGCACCCCTGCACTTGAACAAACCATGAGTTTGCTTCTGACAAATTCTATTCAAATGTCGGCTGATTTTAAGTCTTCTATCGATGATATAAAGAAAACCTCCGCCTCCCAAGGTGAGATTATTAAATCGATGGAAGAACAAATTGCACAGTTAACAGCCAAAATGAGTTCTAGAGAGAAAGGGAATCTTCCAGCTCAACCTCTATCTGTTCCTGGACCTTCACATTACACTAATGTGAATGCACTTACAATGTTGAGATCTGGAAGAGTGCTAGACAATCATGTGGGTGAACAGATTGATGTTGAGGAATCAATTGAACCCCAGGCTTCCACTTCCACTTCCACTTCTTACCCTATTTCATCCAATTTACCTTCTTCTTCCTCCGAGCCTATTCTCCGTTTTCCCTAAGGCTCGAACCCTCCAATCACTTCATCCTTCCCACCCCCACAAACTTCTCCACAAATATTGGACCCAACACTTATTGATAAAGCTCCATTTCCAAACAGATTGAGGGCCAACAAACCTGATGCACAAATGGAGAAGCTTGTGGAAATGTTTAAGCAAGTTAACATCAACATCCCTCTCCTAGATGCTATACAACAAGTTTCGTCCTATGCGAAAATTCTTAAGAACTTGTGCACTAGGAAGAGGAAGACTCAAGTGCCGAAAAAAGTGTTCATGTCGAGTACTGTAGACACAGCTTTTCCCCAACAATTACTAAGGAAATGTAAGGACCCTGGCTGTCCTACTATTTCTATTTCTAATAGGGATAAATACATTAACCGTGCTTTACTTGACCTTGGCGCTAGTGTTAACTTGCTTCCATATTTAGTCTATGAGCAATTAGGTATCGGAGTGTTAAAGCCCTATAACATAACTCTCCAGATGGTCGACCGATCAATCACCAAACCTAGGGATGAACTTGAGGATGTGTTGATAAAAATCGGGGAATTTGTATTCCCTGTGGACTTTATTGTTCTTAATACACAGCCTGTAGTGAACCCACGGAACCAAATTCCGGTGATTCTAGGTCGTCCCTTTTTGGCTACTTCCAACGCTGTAATCAACTGTAGAAATGGCTCTATGAACCTATCTTTCGGGAATAGGTCAATTGAGCTCAACATTTACAAGTTAGGTAGTCTACCCTCCGAACCTACTGCTCAAGCATGTTCTGTCGAACTAATGGATGTCGACAGCAGCGAATTTGACGAGCCTCATGATACCGATCTTGACTCTTTTCATATGTTGTTGATTGACCCAACTATGTATCATACGGACTCTTCCACCGAGTTGTCCGGGTCAATATCTAACACAGATTATGAACTTTTTATAGAGTTTGAAGATCACCACGCACTTTTTGATGACATTATTTTTCGGGGAATCGATGAAAGCTTTGAGGAAATTTTCGCTGATGAGCTCGCATTTTTAGCAAACATGGGTGTTGAGATGAATTATCTCCAAAACGAAGAAATTGAACCTCCACCCCTTCTTCTTGACAATCACGAGAATGCAGTAATCCATCACAATCATTGAGTCGTCTCTCCAGAACGAGACGCAAACACATTCTTTTACACCACTTATCTTTTCCACACTTCTTCTTGGCTCTTTTCAACTTGTTCTTCCACCAACAGGTGCACTACACTGATAAAATCTTCGAATGGTTGGTGTTGACCTTCGTTCTTTGTAAAGCTTTGCATTGACCAGTAACTTTGACCCCCTCTTATGATTTTAAATGATTAACATTGTTTAACTCAAGTTTGGGGGGGGGTCTTTTTGGCTCTTGAAAATAAAAGTTGTTCACAAAATTGTGACCCAAAAATAAGTTTGGGGGAGGATTTTCACTTTCACTTATTCTTGCCCCCATTAATAATGTCTTCCCAAGCCTACAGGTTTTTTGAGGTTTTGCAGAAGACAACAGTGAGGACACTGTTGAAAACAAGTTTGGGAGAGGTTTGTGCTTATTTACGCATCACTTCGCATACTTTGCATAAGCACAAAACATATAAAAATAATATAAAAAAAATATTTTTGTACATAAATAAGATAATAAAAGATTAGATAGTGAAAAATTACATCCAAAAGATTGGAAAATTTTTAGAAAACTTAGAAAATTAGAAGTTTTCTTAAACGAACTAGTAATAAGTAGTTATGAGCCATTGTCCCAAGGGTTAGTAAGAAGGCAGTCACTAATCTGTGGATAAAAATAAATCTGAAAAATAGTTCCTATTCTTGAAGCCAAACATTTGAATGTTGATACTGTAACACCTTAAGATGTGATTAGTGGCTAATTATACTTTAAACTATGGTTTTTAATAAAAAAGTTTACCAAAACGATTTCCAAATAATTTATCAAATTTAATAAATATTTTATTAGAATTTTTCTAAGCTTGCACACACATGTGCATGTAAACCAGGGTTAAAATGGGGTTAGACCATGATTAGCAACCATGGTGAACTAACCATTTTGTTAAGCCCATTTGAAATTTTTATTAAGTGTTTTGGGTTGTTTTATTTTTTAAAATGGAAATGATTTGTGTTATGGTTGACTTGGAGGGAGAGAGAGAGAGAGAGAAGGGCATCATGGCTTGAGCCATGCCTTCATTTAATGAAGAGAGAGAGAGAGGAGGGGGTTGACTAGCCTTAACTCTCAATTCTTTTTCCTTGCCTCTCATTTTCTCACAACTCTCTCACTCTCACTTTCATAGCAACAGCAGCAGCAACAGAGGAAGCAACAGCAGCAGAAGCAATAGCAGCAGCAGAAGAAGTAGTAGCAACAGCAGCAGCAGAAGAAGTAGCAGCAAAAACAGCACACAGCAGCAGCTGTAGCAAGCAACAGCAGCAGCACCTCATCTTCTTCTTCTCCTCCTTCTCCTGCTTCCTAGGGTCTATTGAGGTATATTTCTTAAACCCAACTCCTTTTTGATAAGCTTGTGTGTTAAATAGCTTCGGTTAGTGTTTATTATGCGTTTTAGTGCTAGAAATGGTGTTTTGTGTGAAGTTGTGGACAAGTGATGATTGTATTGGTTAGCCTAGCCTAATTAAGTGTTATTAGGGCCACATAAACCTAGCTTCAACCCAGATTTCACCAAAATACCCTAGATCTTCTTTTTGTGCAAAATGTAACGTTTTTAAGCAAAACTTGGCCTTTCTGTGATCTGCTATAGACCCGGTTACTTCAGAGAAAAATTGAGATAACTGGAGCAAATTTGATAGACCTTGAGCACACCACCAGAGAACGAGACCCCCTAACCACCCTTTGGCCGCCGATTTATTCTTTCTGGCCGCAAATTGCGGCCAGATGAGGGAGTTTTTGGGTTGGGTTTGCATGGGTAGGAGTCTTCTGTATATTTAAGGTCTGTGGTATATGCAATTTTGTAAGTTTCACCTGGAAAAAATAAACAGATACCGCACAAAAACCCACCTATCAGCAAAAGGGCTTACGCGCCAACTGCAATGGTATATGTATCAAAAGATGCAAGAAAGCATATTGCCGCGACTACTCTGAGGGGCAACCTGCAAACACTGTGGCACAATGGTGGTGAGTTGCCAACTCGTGAATAGTAGATAACATATAAAGGTAATCGCGAGTATGCACGTGCTGCGATACTCTAACCTATGCCAACAGATAACATCTCAATATGATGAACTAGATGAGCAATAATCATGCAACAAGTGCGATCTAATAACATCTCTATATGATGAGCAGGGTATGCAATAATCGTGCATAGCATGTGCAATCTAATAGCATCTATATAGGATGAGCAGGGTATGCAATAATCGTGCATAGCAAGTGTACTCTAATAACATCTATATAGGATGAGCAAGGTATGCAATAATCGTGCATAGCATGTGTACTCTATCAGGTACCACAGATACAGGATGAGATGTATAACACTGAATGCTGAACATGGGAATAAATAACATTTACACGGAATGTCAACGTGGAAAATAACCGGTGTCCATCAATATACATAAATCCCAGAAAAACTCAGGCTCCGTCTCTCTAACCGGCCCTCAAATCCTGTACAGCTCATGGAATCGTGAGTGTCCAACATCGTCACTCAAAATATCATAAAATAACCGTGTCCAGCATCGACACGTAAATCCTCATGTATCGGGCTCCGTCAGTCCGGATCGGCCCACGGGCTCCGTCTGCGGAATCAGCCCTCAGCCCCGGCAGTACGTGTCGTCCCATATCCATCTCTCAGCTCTGGTCAGTATCCTCTGGAAGACAGCCAGGCTCAACCAATCACCGGTAGGTAGTAGTCCCTCCGCCGGGATCACCGTATAACAATACGAGTCTTCTTGCCCCGGGGTACCATACCGGGTCCACCATGTGTTGGGTTACTAGGCACTGTCACAAGGGTCTATAAGGCATAAACCATGCCCGATTTAAAAATTAGACGTGCCGAACAACCCAAAGCGAGGATCTTTGCTAGATTATTAGGGTTAAACATGCAAGTAAACACCTTTACAACTAAGAGTGAGGGATTACAACCTTTGTAGTCCGGTCCTTTGCTTCATAAGCTCCGAGTAGTGGTCCCTTCACTGCGATGCATGATCTCCCGGACTCAAGAGAAGCTCCACAACCCGAATGTTCCATGCTTGCTTGAAGTCTTCATTTTCAAAGATGATCTACCTTGAAGTTTCTTTAACTCAAGCTCTCACTTCTCTAATCAAGTATTAGAGAAGAGAACACCCTAATCTAAGTGGCTAGAATAGATGAGGATGATGAAGTAAGAATTTAACTCTCTTTTGTTTTCATAATCTCACACTAATTCATCACAAAACTCAAAGCTAGAAAGCTTTGCAAGGAGGAAGAAGAAGATGAACTCATTTGTGATGAATAATGAATTGTAATCCTAATTACAAATGAAACCATGGTTGATAAAAGAAAAGGGTTAACAATTGTAGAGAGTTAACTAGGGTTAAGGGTTTGGGTTGGGTTTAAAAAAAATCTCACAAAATATCAACACATAATATCTTTGCAAGAAACAAAAGAAAAGCTTCTAGAAGCTTCATGAAAGAGCTAACCCAAATCAAACCCTAACCATATTTAATCTCCACTAATCTTGTTGCACTGGTAATCATAACATGTTACAATATTATATATCACATATATAATATATTTTTGTAACAAAATAAAATAATACAATTAACATATATCGCATATATATCAATGTATTATCCAGTGAGAAAATGAAATAATAAAGCGAGCCAATATTAGATAATGTAATGTAATATATCACATATATAATTATACATTAAATTATCGAATCAACACTTGATCCGACAATCCGGCTATATCGAATATAACCGACCAATATATCATGTACCGATTCATCGAATCAACACTTGATCCGATGACCCGGCTGATATCAAATATCGCCGGCCGATATCATATATCGCGAGAATAAAATACGGTATCTCATATCGTATTATTCTCTATCCCGGACATATCACATATGTGTTCCTACTCCGTTTTGTCTGAGTCAAGAAACCTCTGTGTAGGACTCTAAAGAATCGTCAATACGTCGGCAGCAGGTGATGATCATATCAAACACCCACAAGCTGCAAGCAGTCAGCTAAACGTAACAGCCACCCAGGTATTGAGCGATCAGAAGATCAACAAGCAAGCCTGTACATTCTCCTGTGAATCCAATCAGTAACACTCCCGTACAGTCCGGTCTCTTCGTCTGATATGTTGCATATCTAGTCTAGGGGTGGTATACGTCAGACCCCAATAACCGATAAGTCGTGTCGATGTGAGGCTTATAACAGGTCGAGAAACTACTGATAACACTTACCAGTAGTACTCAATATCCGCCCTGGCCAGGGACTTCCAGTTATAGCCAATCGAACACAGCACAACATCAACTCCCTATACCGGGAGAGACGAAACCCCTCCTATCGCTCATTGCCTCCATGCGATTCGGGACTGTACCCAAAAGCCACCATTTTGCACGCCCTCTTGGACGTGGTATGATGGAAATCAAAGTACAGTGGGAATCACACAAGACTCTATGACCATCTCGGGTCTACAGACTAACCTGTACTAGTGTCACCAGAGAACTGCTATCTGACGTGGGGTATAATAACATCTGGGAGTTCTCGGCGAGTCCGTACAGTGTACCCAGTCTCCACTGAGCACCCGTACACCATCTTTGATATCAAACACCAATGGATATGGGATCATCCATCGCCCATCATATGGGTCAAGATGCGTATACGCTAGTCTACTCTGGTGTATCGATGCCCTGTCTCGACACACCCTCGACTAGGAACAGTTATAGGATGTACTCGCTGACTACCCTGGCCCCACTAGTATGATCTCATCATTGTTCCAGTAGTCGAGTACATATCCTAAGGGCTTTATCAACATGTGAGAACAAGACAGTAAACTAATACAAGTCAACATGTTAAGATAAAGTGAAACCAAATAGCATACTATCATGACGAGCAAGAAAGTCCTCTCTATATATATCGAAGCATCCATTATAATATACATCATATGTACAACAATGGCCTCTAGAGCATATACATAACTAACAATCTTCCACCTGCACTAAGGCCAGCTGTTGTAGTATCTCATACCCAGCATCCCGAAGAGTCTCTCAAACTGTGTCTGGGGAATGGCCTTCGTGAGTGGATCCGCGGTGTTGTCCTTCGTATCAACTCTCTTGACCTCGATCCCCTTGCGATCAACTATCTCCCGGATCAGGTGATACCGCCTCAGAATATGTCTGGACTTCTGATGGGACCTGGGTTCCTTGGCCAAAGCCACAGCTCCATTGTTATCACAATACAAAGGTATTGGATGCTCAATGGACGGAACCACACCAAGTTCAGTGATGAACTTCTTTATCCAGACAGCCTCTTTGGCAGCATCGTTGGCAGCGATGTATTCAGCCTCCATCGTCGAGTCTGCAACGGTATCCTGTTTGGAACTCTTCCAACACACCGCCCCTCCATTGAGGGTAAAGACAAATACCGAGTGCGAATTAGAGTCGTCCTTATCACTTTGGAAGCTCGAATCGGTAAAGGACTCCACCTGGAGTTCTCCGTTACCATACACCAAGTATATCTCCTTAGTTCTTCTCAAGTACTTGAGAATGTTCTTCACAGCTATCAAGTGACTCTATCCAGGATCTGCTTGATACCTACTCACTACACTTAGTGAGTATGCTACATCGGGTCTGGTACATAGCATCGCATACATGATAGAGCCTACTGCCGAAGCATAGGGTATCCCTTGCATGCGAGCTCTTTCCAAATCAGTCTTGGGAGACATCTCTTTGGAGAGAGTGAGTCCAGAGATCGTGGGTAGGTTCCCATGATTGGATTCATCCATATTAAACCTCTTTAGTATGGTGTCAATGTACCTGGATTGGGACAATCCCAGTATCCTTTTAGATCTATCTCTATAGATCATAATTCCCTGTATGCAGGAGGCATCACCAAGATCTTTCATTGAGAATCTTTGTGATAAGAAGAGCTTGACCGATTGCAGCATAGGAATATCATTTCCTATCAAGAGTATGTCATCGACATACAATACGAGGAAGACTACCTTACTCTCTGCAACCTTTTTGTAAATACAAGGTCCATCTACGTTTTTGATGAAGTCAAACTCTTTGACTACAACATCAAAGCAGATGTTCCAACTCCGCGATGCTTGCTTTAACCCATAAATGGATTTAAGCAGCTTGCACACCTTTCCGCCGCTCCCACTATCTACAAAGCCCTCTGGCTGAATCATGTACACGCTCTCTTCTAAATCACCATTTAGAAAGGCGGTCTTAACATCCATCTGCCAGATTTCGTAGTCATGGTATGCAGCTATGGCAAGTAAGATCCGGATGGACTTAAGCATAGCCACTGGAGAAAAGGTTTCGTCATAATCCACACCTGGTCATTGACGAAAACCCTTTGCAACAAGTCTAGCTTTGAAAGTCTCAACTTTTCCATCTACACCAAGTTTCTTTTTAAAGATCCACATGCTCCCAATGGGTTTTACCCCTTCAGGAGCAACATCCAAAGTCCATACTTTGTTGGTGTACATGGATTCCATCTCAGATCGCATTGCATCCAGCCATTTCACAGAGTCCCCACTCATGATGGCCTGCTCGAAACTAGTCGGGTCATCATCTTCCATGATGTAATCCTCGCTCCCACCATCAATGAGAAAACCGTAGTATCTTTCAGGTGGATGAGAAACCCTACTAGATCGGCAGAGAGGCTGGGGTTCATCGGGAACTACTGAATCCTCTGGTTCCATAAAATCATCTGTCATAGTTTGTTATGCTGGAACTTCTTCCAGTTTTACCTTAGTGCCACTAATCTCTTTTGCAAGAAATTCCTTTTCTAAAAAGGGGGCATGTCGAGAAACAAACACCTTTTGTTCCTCAGTGTGGTAGAAGATATACCCTTGTGAATTCCTGGGATATCCTACAAATTTGCATAGAACAGACCTTGCCTCGAGTTTGTCCGGATTTAGCCTTTTGACATAGGCCGGACAACCCCATATCTTAACATACTTAAGAGATGGTCTCTTCCCTTTCCATATCTCATATGGAGTGGTAGGCACTGATTTGGTAGGAACCATATTCAATAGGTGTATGGCTGTCTCAAGCGCATACCCCCACATGGAAATAGGCAACTCAACAGTGCTCATCATAGAGCGCACCATATCTAATAGGGTGCGATTCCTCCGCTCCGATACACCGTTGTGCTGTGGTGTATAAGGAGGAGTAAGCTTAGAGAGAATCCCATTCTCTTTTAGATAATCTAGGAACTCATTGGTCAAGTATTCTCCTCCTCGATCAGATCGAAGGATCTTAATACTTTTGCCTGTTTGGTTCTCTACTTCGTGTTTATATTCTCTGAATTTCTCAAAAGCTTCAGACTTGTGTTTCATCAGGAACACATGTCCGTATCTTGAGAGATCGTCAGTGAATGTAATGAAGTAGGAAGAACCGTTCCTGGCATGCGTAGACATGGGTCCGCATACATCACTATGTAACAGTCCTAAGAGTTCCTCAACTCTTTCTCCGTGTCCACTAAACGAAGTTTTGGTCATTTTACCTTTGAGACATGAATGGCAGGTATCATAAGATGATAATTCGAACGGATTCAAATATCCATCCTTATGTAACTTAGCCAGCCGTGTCGCATTGATATGACCAAGTCTACAATGCCACAAGAAGGATTCGTTCATTTCTGAACTTTTCCTCTTGTGTGTGTTTTGTATATTGAGGACTGTATTTTGATTGAGAATGAATATGCCATTATGTAACGAGCCTGATCCAATCAACTTTTGATGTAGGAAGATGTTCATAACATTATCCTGTATTACAAAATTATACCCTTCTTTACTTAATAAAGAAACTGATATAATGTTGCACATCATGTTCGGTATATAATAGCACTCATTCAGAATCAGTGTATTACTACTTAATAATATTAGGTGATATTCGCCAACTGCTTTGGCTGCAATACTTGCACCATTCTCTACTTGTACGGAATGATCACCCCTTCCCAGTTCTCTACCTTTACGTAGCCCATGTAACAATTTACATATGTGGGATCCCGATCCGGTATCTAATACCCAGGACGTAGGGTGAACTGAGAAACAGTTCTCAATAACTAACACACCCGAAGAAGATGCATCAGTATGCTTGTTCTTCATTTAGGCGGCATGAGAATCCAGCTATTCTCCTGTTTCCTGCTCAGTCTTATAACTCTTATAAGAAAGAACGGGACCAACGATCTCCTGCTCAGTATAATAAGCGGGTTCAGTCAATACATCCATATTATTATCTTGATTAAGGCCTAACATGGTCTCTACCTGGAGAGAGAGAGAAGGAAACACTTTAGCGTATGCTCTTGCAAGATTAGATTGGTTATTATCTTATCTATTTAGGATATCTCCCACTGTTTTTATCAAATCTTCCTTCAAACCCTAAAAGGTAAGATTAGCCGGGATTAATTACACCCTACAATTTCGTTAATCTTTCAGCCAGATCAGTGTTGGTACTTTGAGGGAGGTTCCCCGTGCTTTCGCACGGACCTAATTAAAATAAACCTCGTTTTCCCAGAGGCATAACCCCGTTAACACCTTTCTAGACACCTACTTGATCGGCTAATTGTCCTGTGTAAAATTCTCCCAGGAGTAACTCTTACTCGTAGTGGGTATCAGGATCCATCTATCTCATAGAAGGTATGCAATCTCATTGCAAATTTCAACACTTGAAATTCCCGATAATACTTTTACCCCTAACGTGTTATGACCTTGACGAATGCTAACAAACCATAGTCCGCTTGTCAAGTTCAACCCGTACATTTCTTGATTGAATTAAACCCAGCCGTACGACCCTTGACGAAAGCCAACAAAGCCGTACGACTACCCTAACCCAATCTCATCATATGCTACAGATAAGAAATAGTTAGCTACCGCACACTATGCCTTAACGAAAGCCAACAAACGCAGTACGAATACTAAGTATTACCTATCTGAAATGTCGGAGGGCTACGCAGGTTTTTCAGAAAACCATGAGCGTAATGAACTTAATATCGTTGTAGAAACAAGTGATTTTTGAAAAGGATTGTTTTTGAGGCTTTTCTAGTTTCACTAAAGAGGTCACTCCCGGTGAAGGGATCTCGGCTCTTTCCCCATCGAATAAGGTGCAGGGTATATCATATATACCGCGGTGCAAAGAAAGAACTATTTAAGCTGTCAAAAACTAAACCGTGAGGTTGTAGCATCTGCCATTTTTGCAAAAGAGATCACTCCCGGTGAAGGGATCTCGGCTCTTTCCTCATCGAATAAGGTGCAGGGTATATCATATATACCGCTATGCAAAGCAAAACTGTAGCTACCATTTTTATAAAGTTTTGATTCTACAACATCTTTTAGGTTTCTTTTCTTTTATTAATCTCATTAATAAAATCCCATCAATTAATGCTTCCTAAGCATCACAGAAGAAACGAAAGCAGTAATATTTATATATCAACATATATATATAGTATAAGCATTCGTCTCAGGCAGTAATATGATCTCATCAAAGAACATTGAAGCAGAAGATAACATATGAAATATTGGATTTACTAGGACGTCCGTGTTTTATTTCGAGCCTGTATAAAACACGGATTCCAGGTCGCGATGAATAGCCAAACCCACATCCCTAGACCCCTACGAGAGCGGCAAGTAACACTGCCAATTCTAGGGTTAGGAGACCCGGTCTCGACTCCTCGAGATGGCCTCCCACTGTACCTTAGAACCCGGTTACTTGTGCTCCCCTCCTCGGGTCTACCTAATGCGGAAAAGTAAATAATATACAATGGTGACAACAACCTCATCCTGGAAGTGCCCCAATAAAAGAATATTACATACAAATGAATTTTACATGAATGAAAATGAAAACCCTCATCTCACATAAAACCCCTGGCTATTCAGAATACGACGATCCAATATTGTCACGACCCAAAATTGGCCCGTGACGGCCCTAATACTACGCAACGCCTGTTAGTTATATGTATGCCCTAGAGGCCATTACTGTACATTGGATGTATATTGTAGTGGATGCTGGGACATATATAGGTAGGACTTTTTTGCTCGACATGATAGTACGCTATCTGGTTGCTCTTTATCTTAACATGTATACTTTCTGTCTCTCTGATTACATGTTGATAAAGCCCTTAGGATGTGTACTCGACTTCCAGGACTATGATGCAGATCATACTAGTGGGGCCTGGGTAGTCAATGAGTACATCCTTCATTGTTCCTAGTCGTGGGAATATCGAGACGGGGCATCGATATTCCAGAGTAGACTAGCGCATATCTTCTCGACCCATGCGATGGGCGATGGATGATCCCATATCCATTGGTGTTTGACATCGAAGATGATATGCGGGTGCTCAGTGGAGACTGGGTACACTGAACGGACTCGCCGAGATCTCCCAGATGGTATTATACCTCACGTCAGATGGCAGTTCTCTGGTGACACTGGTACAGCTTAGTCTGTTGACCCGAGATCGTCATAGAGTCTTGTGTGTCTCCCACTGTGCTTTGATTTCCACCCTACCACGGCTCTACTGAGTTGTGCAAACAGGTGGTTTTTGGGTACAGTCCCGATTCACATGAAGGCAATGAGCGATAGGAGGGGATTCGTCTCTCCCGGTATTGGGGGTTGATGTTGTGCTATGCTCGACTGGCCATAACAGGAAATCCCTGGCCAGGGTTGCAGTGATATACTGGTAAGAGTTATCAGTAGTTTCACGAATGTTATGGACCTCAAGTCGGCATGACTTATCGAGCTATTGGGGTCTGACGTTTACCACTCCTAGGCGAGATATGCGACATATCAGACGAACAGACCGGACTATACGGTAAGTGTTACAGGTTGGATTCGCAGGAGTGTGAGCGGGCTTGCTCGTCGATCTTCTGATCGCTCAATACCCGGGTGGCCGTTACGTTTAGCAGACCGCTTGCGGCTTGTGGGTGTTTGATATGATCATCATCCGCTGCCGGCGTATTGACGAGTCTTTAGAGTCCTACACAGAGGTTTCCTAGCTCAAGCGAAACGAAATGGGAGCGCATATGAGATGTGTGCGGGACCGAGAATAATGCGTGTATGTGATACCGTATTCTATTCTCGCGATGAATGTATCGATTGGTTATATGCGATATAACCTAGTTGTCGAATCAAGGATTGATTCGATAAGCCGATACATTGAATACTAGCCGGTTATATGCGACATGACCGGATCATTGAATCAAGTGTTGATTTAATGATTTAATGTATAATTATATATTTGATATATTACTTTGCATTAACTAGTATTGGTTCACTTTAAATGGATTTACTCACTTAGTTTGTGCACATTGCATATGTGATATATTTTGTGCACATGATTGTATCATGTTTGATGATACATGCAAGCTAGGGTTAGTGTAAAGAATTTGACCATGGTTAAGATTAAGATTAGGGTTTTCTTTTTCTTATTTATTTTGGAAAAAGAAAATGATAAAGAAAATGAAATGGTGGCTTATTTTGTTTGTAGTTGAAGTTTCTTCAAACTTTGACTAAGTAACCATTTTGTCTTCTTTCTTAACCCTAACTCTTCATATTAACCTTAGTCAATTCTCTACCACTAACTAAGGTTAATGATATGATAAGTATTATATTTTCTTTACTATTTTAATTATCTTATCATATCATCTTCTTCTTGCTTCATCTTCTTCTTCAATGGAGAAAGCTTGCTACTCCAATGGCAAGTCATGAAATCTAGTGAGAAATCCAAAACTAAAGTTTACCCACTTCCTATTTCTTCATCCTCTACCTCTTGCCAAGTAGTATAGGGTGTTTCCTTCACATGTTTTTCCGACTTGGTGAAGTTGGAGCTTGTTCTAGCGACGCCTCGACGTAGATCATCTTCGGCATCGAACCGACGATCAAGCCCGCCCATTCTTCGACGAAGCCGACGTTGGAGTCCGGATTCTTTTTGGACAGCGGAGGGGACTTCGTTGCGGAGCCGTGGAGGTGGTGGACCGGATCTACAAAGGTTGTATGTCCGTTATCTTATAGTTAACTGTTAACTAGTTTACTTCTTCGCCTAGTTTTTTCTAGCAAACGATCCTTTCTAGGGTTTGTAGGCACCGTATTTTGAGAAATTAGCGTGTTTGATCACTTGTGAGACATTACTAGGGTGCCTAGGAACCCTACAGTGGTATCAAAGCCTAGATAGAGCCTTAGGCGAAGTCCCGACGGAATTTGAAGTCCGAACGAACCCGAAACCCCGAACCAATCTTGCTCTCTGTACATTTTTGAAAACAGTGAGTTTTTCCAAATTAAAAATATGTAGAGAACTCAGCAGGGAAATATAAGAATTACGGCGCAAAAATTTTTGGATGAACAGTTAAACCAGCGGCGGAAGGGCGGCATAAGATAGGTTAATGCGGCGGTTCCGCCGCACATTGATGACGTCAGCCCTAAATTTTTACACTGTAATTCATTGTATCTGGTTTTGAGTTCTCTGGATATTTTGAAATTTTATTCAAGAGTTGAATTTTCTGGAGTTGTTTTGGGGATTCGGTATTTCGATCGGGGTATCAAATTTTGTCTATGTGGCTTTCCGGATAAATTTTAGAATATGTTAAAATGTTCGACCGGATATAAATACCCAATTTTTCCCCTATCGGGAAATTTCCAAGTGTTGGATTTTTCCGTAGTTTAACGACGTTCTAAGTAGTGCAAGTAACGCAATGGACCCTCTAGAAGACAACAAACCTTAACTCGATTATGTGACCGTCTTGAACTGCCCTTTGAACCTTCGGGTTTGGGGCAGTACGGCGTGCCACATGTGAGGCGTTGGCTTGACCCTTCTACGGCTGGACCGTTGGTACTGAGGCACGAACTGAATGTTGTTAGACTTATTTCATGTATTGAGCTGTATCGGGAAAAGTTGGGTGTTCGACTGTTCGATCGAAAAGTTTAACATTTTCTGTTTATCTGGAATGGGATACAATAATTGGAATTCACAAAAGTTATGTGATAACTGAATGAATGTTATAAACATAACACTTTAGTCTCACTTGATCGGTTGCCATGGAATTTTGATGTGATCAAAAGTCCGTCGCAATCACGTAGCGTACGCGGATACTCGCCGGGTAAACTTAATAGACAGCCTCACTCCATAGCCCCGACCAAGTGACTGTAGGAGAACCCCGTCGCCGAAAGCATCCGTTCGGGTGCTCGTGGCAGCGGTGTTCCGCCTTGGTGCACTTCGTCGACGGTATCGGGGGTGCGGCCGCCTACTGAAGTTTGCGACGAGCATTCGATCAGGATGTCGGGAATCTTGTTGAATTGCCCGACTTGATATTGAAAAGAGTTTTCGATTTTGAGACTAAAATGCAGGGTTTATAATTGTTAGGCATGCGATGTCTAAGTAATTCATTTGGTCAGGCATATGATGTCTGAGGTGGTTGCGGATTCCAACTGTTGTAGTTTATACTTTCTTTTCTGTGACCGTAAGTGTAATATGTGATATCGCCGGTTTCGTTGCTATATGTCAACGACAATTGGGATGGACATATTTACTTACGTTGATGACATGTGATGTTATGTGTTGCTGGATATGTTATATTGGATCGTCGTGTTTGAATAGCCGGGGGTTTTTATGTGAGATGAGTGTTTTTCATTTTCATTCATGTAAAAACTTGTATGTAATATTCTTTTTATTGGGGCACTTCCAGGTTGCGGAAGTAGTCACCGTTTGTATATTATTTACTTTTCTGCACTAGGATAGACCCAAGGAGGGGAGCACTAGTAACCGGGTTCTAGGGTCCAGTGGGAGACCAACTCGAGGAGTCGAGTCCGGGTCTCCTAACCCTAGAATTGGTAGGGTTGCTTGCCGCTCTCGTAGGGGTCTAGGGGTGTAGGATTGGCTATTCATCACGACCGTGGAATCCGTGTTTTATACTGGCTCGTATTGAAAACACGGACGTCCTAGTATATCCAATATTTCATATGTTTCTTCTGCTGTGTTTTATCTGAGATCATGCGATGTTCTGTGGCAGATATTATATATAGTATATATAATATATTATATAGACGTTGCTTATGTTTTACACCCGCGCTAGCCCTGCCCCGCTCTGCCGTTAGTTACCTAACCTAACGGTGCACGAGGGGACATCGAGGCGAATGCGGATGGCATAAGTGTACGTCATATCTATCTGTGTTGTTTAGGTAAATTAAATGATGGGATATTCATTAATGAGATTAATGAAAGAAAATAAACCTAATTGATGTTGTGGAATCGAATTTCAAAATAAAACAGGTAGCTACAGTTCTTGCTTTGCATCGCGGTGTTCCTTGTAGAACATCCTGCACCTTATTCGATAAGGAAAGGACCGAGATCCCTTCACCGGGAGTGACTCCTTTAGCAATAACTGGCAGATGCTACAACCCTCGGTTTGTCATTTGATCGCTTCTATAGTTTCCGCTTTGCACAGTGATATATATGATATACCCCGCACCTCATTCGACGAGGAAAGGGCCGACGATCCCTTCACCGGGAGTGACCCCTTTAGCAAAACTAGAAAAGCTTCGGAAAGCATTCCATTTAAAAACCGTTTGATTCCGCAACGAGATCAAGTTCAAAGCGTTAAAGGTTTTCACAAAAACCAGCCGCAACCCTCCGTCATTTTAGGAAGTAGAGTACTTAGTATTCGTGCTGTGTTTGTTGACCATAGTCAAGGCACAGTGTACGGTAGCTAAGTGATGTCTTCCTACACTGCATATGATGTGATTAGTTAGGACAGTCGCGTGACTTTGTTGACCTTAGTTAAGGGTCATGTGGGTGGGTCTAATTAATCACGAAATGACGGGTAGAACTTGACTAGTACTTATGATTTGTTGACCATAGTTAAGGTCATAGGTACTAGGGGTAAAAAAAATATTATCGGGAATTTCAAGTGTTGAAATTTGCAATGAGATTGCATACCTTCTATGAGATAGTTGGATCCCGATACCCGCTGCGAGTAAGAGTTACTCCTGGGAGAGTTTTATACATTACAATTAGCCGATCAAGTAGGTGTCTAGAAAGGTGTCAACGGGGTTACGCCTCTGGGAAAACGAGGTTTACATTAATTAGGTTCGTGCGAAAGCACGGGGGACCTCCCTCAAAGTACCGACACTGGCCTGGCTGAAAGATTGGCGAACTTGTAGTGTGTAATTAATCCCGGCTAGTCTTTCCTTTTAGGGTTTGAAGGAAGATTTGATAAAAAGCAGTGGGAGCCATCCTGATTAGATAAAATAATAACCAATCTATTCTTGCAAGAGCGCACGCTGAGTGTTTTCTTCTCTCTCTCTCCTGGTAGCGACCATATCACGCCTTAATCAAGATAATAATACGGATTATTGACCGAACCCGCTTGTTATATAGAGCTGGGGAACGTTGGTCCCGCTCCAACTTATAATTGTTATAAGACAGAGCAGGAAATTGGGGAATACCAGATTTCCCGTGCCGCCCAAACGAAGAGAGTGCATGCTGATGCATCATCTTCGGGTGTGTTCATTATACAGAACTGTTTCTCAGAATCCTCCGCATCCTTGGTATATGATACCGGATCAGGATCCCAGATATGTAAGATGTTACATAGGGCTACAAAAGGGTAGAAAAACTGAGAACGGGTGATAAGTTTCATGAGACAGAAAACGGGGCAAGTGTTGCAGCCAAGTCTGTCGGTCACTGTCACCCTGTATTACCGATACATTGATTCTGAACGAATGTTATTAGATACCGAACCTGATATACAAAATCATATCTGTCTCTTTATTAGTAAAGAAACGATAAAATTTCGTATTGTTGGATAATGTTTTGAACATTTCCTATATCAAAAGTTGATCGGTTCAGGCACGTTGTCTAAAAGCATTGATGTTCTAAATCAAACTACAGTTCTTAGTATATGGAACACACACAAGAGGAAGAGTTCAGAATTGAACTATTCCTTCTTAAGGTATTGTAGACTAGGTCAGATCAATGTGACCCGACTAGCTAGAGTTACATATAGATGCATATTTAAATTAGTTTGAATTTACATCTTGTGAAACTCGCCAGTCATGTCACCAAGATAAGATGACCACAGCTCTGTTTATTGGAAACAGAGAAAGAGTTAATGAACTCTTGGGATGATACATGTTGATGTATGTGGGTCCCCTGTCTACACATGCCAAGATCGGTTCTTTGTACTTCATTACATTCTCTGATAATCTTTCGAGATTCAGACCTATGTTCCTGTTGAAACACAAGTCCGAATCTTTTGAGATATTCGCGGAATATAAGCGAGAAGTAGAGAACCAAAATACGGGTATAAGTATTATGTCCTATGATGAGATCAAGGAGGAGAATACTTGAGCACGAAAATCCTGGACTATTCTAAAGGAGAATGAGATTCTCTCTCAGAATAACTCCTCCGTATACACCATAGCACGATGGTATATCGGGGCGGAGCAGATACACCCTATTTGATATGGTGTGCTCTATGATGAGTACTACTGAGTTACCTTTTTCCTATTGGGTGTTATGCACTTGAGAAGATGCATACCTATTGAATAGGGTTCCAATCAAATCAAAGCCTACCATTTCATATGTGATATGGAAAGGGAAGAGCCCATATCTTAAGTTAGTTAAGATTTGGGGTTGTCCGGCCTATGTCTAAAAGCTAAATCCGGACAAGCTCGAGGCAACGTCTGTTATGTAGAACTGGAAACATTCCAGCTATACAAACTGGAGTTGATGATTTGGTAGAACCGAAGGATTCAGTAGATTCCAACGAACCTCAGCCTCTCCGCCGATCTAGTAGGGTTCCTCACCCACCTGAGAGATACTTCTGTTTCTCTATGACAGTGGGAGCGAGGATTGCATCATGAGATGATGACCCAACTAGTTTCGAGCTGGCCATCAGGAGTAAGACTCTGTAAGAATGGCTGGATGTTTAGCGATCTGAGATGGAATCCTTATACACCAACAAAGTATGGACTTTAGTTCCTATATCTGAAGGGTTAAATCCCCATCAGGAGCAAGTATATCTTGAGAAGATTACTTGGTGTACATGGAAAAGTTGAGACTTTCAAAGCTAGACTTGTTAAAGGTTTTCGTCATTGACCAGGTATGGATAATGATGAAACCTTTTCTAAGGAGCTATGCTTAAGTCCATCCAGATCCTACTTACCACGGCTACATACCATGACTACGATATCTGGCGGTTGGGTGCCATGACTGTTTTTCTAAATAATGATTTAGAAGAGTGAGTCTATAAGTACACAGCCAGAGGGCTTCGTAAACAGTGGGAGCAGCGGAAACGTGAGCAAGATGTTTTATCTGATAAAGCAGGCATCGCGGAGTTGGAACATCTGTTTTGATGGATTAGTCAAAGAAGTTGACATCATCAAAATGGTAGATGAACCTTGTATATACAAAAAGGTAGTAGGGAGTATGGTGGTGATCCTCGTAGAGTACGTGGATGACATACTCTTGATAAGAAAGGAGTTTCTTATGCTACGCTCGATCAATCTCCGTTTATCACAATGATTCTCCGTGTAGGATCAAAGTGATACCTCCTAAATCCTAAGTTTTCATCTATGAGATAGATGTAATTGGATGTTAGGATACTCACTAGTTGTAGTGAGATGGTATCAATCGATCCTGGGGAGAATCACTGGAAGTGTTCCAGGGTGATAAAGACGACTGAATGTCAGTCGCAGGCATTGTCTTTACCCTCAGTAAAGGGACGGTATGTTGGAAGAGTTCCAAGCTAGATACCGTGGCAGACTAGACGATAAAGGTTGGTGACATCGCCATTAAAGATACTACCAAAGAGGCAGTTTGGGTGTATATTGGTTCATAAGATGAACTAGGTTCCTGCCATTGTATGACAATGGGAGTGTGGCTTTAGCCCTGGAACCCTGGTCCCATCAGTGACCCAGACATATTCTGAGGCAACATCACCTGATCATGGAGATAGTTGATCTCCAGGGTGATCGAGGTTAGGAGAGTAGACTCAGAGGACAGCACGGCGGATCCACTCACGAAGGCCTTTTTCCCAAAGAGAGATTTTTTGGGGATGGTTGAGTATATGATACTGCAACCACTGTTACAGATGGCCCTAGTGCAAGTGGGAGATTGTTAGTTATATGTATGCCCTAGAGGCCATTACTGTACATTGGATGTATATTGTAGTGGATGCTGGGACATATATAGGTAGGACTTTTTTGCTCGACATGATAGTACGCTATCTGGTTGCTCTTTATCTTAACATGTATACTTTCTGTCTCTCTGATTACATGTTGATAAAGCCCTTAGGATGTGTACTCGACTTCCAGGACTATGATGCAGATCATACTAGTGGGGCCTGGGTAGTCAATGAGTACATCCTTCATTGTTCCTAGTCGTGGGAATATCGAGACGGGGCATCGATATTCCAGAGTAGACTAGCGCATATCTTCTCGACCCATGCGATGGGCGATGGATGATCCCATATCCATTGGTGTTTGACATCGAAGATGATATGCGGGTGCTCAGTGGAGACTGGGTACACTGAACGGACTCGCCGAGATCTCCCAGATGGTATTATACCTCACGTCAGATGGCAGTTCTCTGGTGACACTGGTACAGCTTAGTCTGTTGACCCGAGATCGTCATAGAGTCTTGTGTGTCTCCCACTGTGCTTTGATTTCCACCCTACCACGGCTCTACTGAGTTGTGCAAACAGGTGGTTTTTGGGTACAGTCCCGATTCACATGAAGGCAATGAGCGATAGGAGGGGATTCGTCTCTCCCGGTATTGGGGGTTGATGTTGTGCTATGCTCGACTGGCCATAACAGGAAATCCCTGGCCAGGGTTGCAGTGATATACTGGTAAGAGTTATCAGTAGTTTCACGAATGTTATGGACCTCAAGTCGGCATGACTTATCGAGCTATTGGGGTCTGACGTTTACCACCCCTAGGCGAGATATGCGACATATCAGACGAACAGACCGGACTATACGGTAAGTGTTACTGGTTGGATTCGCAGGAGTGTGAGCGGGCTTGCTCGTCGATCTTCTGATCGCTCAATACCCCGGTGGCTGTTACGTTTAGCAGACCGCTTGCGGCTTGTGGGTGTTTGATATGATCATCATCCGCTGCCGGCGTATTGACGAGTCTTTAGAGTCCTACACAGAGGTTTCCTAGCTCAAGCGAAACGAAATGGGAGCGCATATGAGATGTGTGCGGGACTGAGAATAATGCGTGTATGTGATACCGTATTCTATTCTCGCGATGAATGTATCGATTGGTTATATGCGATATAACCTAGTTGTCGAATCAAGGATTGATTCGATAAGCCGATACATTGAATACTAGCCGGTTATATGCGACATGACCGGATCATTGAATCAAGTGTTGATTTAATGATTTAATGTATAATTATATATTTGATATATTACTTTGCATTAACTAGTATTGGTTCACTTTAAATGGATTTACTCACTTAGTTTGTGCACATTGCATATGTGATATATTTTGTGCACATGATTGTATCATATTTGATGATACATGCAAGCTAGGGTTAGTGTAAAGAATTTGACCATGGTTAAGATTAAGATTAGGGTTTTCTTTTTCTTATTTATTTTGGAAAAAGAAAATGATAAAGAAAATGAAATGGTGGCTTATTTTGTTTGTAGTTGAAGTTTCTTCAAACTTTGACTAAGTAACCATTTTGTCTTCTTTCTTAACCCTAACTCTTCATATTAACCTTAGTCAATTCTCTACCACTAACTAAGGTTAATGATATGATAAGTATTATATTTTCTTTACTATTTTAATTATCTTATCATATCATCTTCTTCTTGCTTCATCTTCTTCTTCAATGGAGAAAGCTTGCTACTCCAATGGCAAGTCATGAAATCTAGTGAGAAATCCAAAACTAAAGTTTACCCACTTCCTATTTCTTCATCCTCTACCACTTGCCAAGTAGTATAGGGTGTTTCCTTCACAAGTTTTTCCGACTTGGTGAAGTTGGAGCTTGTTCTAGCGACGCCTCGACGTAGATCATCTTCGGCATCGAACCGACGATCAAGCCCGCAAATTCTTCGACGAAGCCGACGTTGGAGTCCGGATTCTTTTTGGACAGCGGAGGGGACTTCGTTGCGGAGCCGTGGAGGTGGTGGACCGGATCTACAAAGGTTGTATGTCCGTTATCTTATAGTTAACTGTTAACTAGTTTACTTCTTCGCCTAGTTTTTTCTAGCAAACGATCCGTTCTAGGGTTTGTAGGCACCGTATTTTGAGAAAATAGCGTATTTGATCACTTGTGAGACATTACTAGGGTGCCTAGGAACCCTACAACGCCCTAAGACGTAACGTAGTAAAAGAAAGCCAAAACCGAGAAGTCTAAACTATAAAAATACAGAAAAGATAATATAAGTTTTGAAACATTTGAAATCGCAACCCAAATTCTTTAAAAGTCTTACTTTCTTTCTTTAAAATTTTAGCAACACCCCCTTTTTGTAAAAACTAGCCAAAATTAATACAATACAAATATACGACGCCGTAGCGAAGAAATAAAGACAGTAGAGAGAAAGCTGTATATAAAAAACAGCAAATCCACAATAATATACAAATACGTCCTCACCAAGTCTCTAAGTCCACAATACAATAGTAGATGGAGAGTACAAATACAACGAAGGTACAATAGGAAATACAGATAATCATCTAACCCACCTAAGCAAAAGGTACTGTGAGCTGATGCAGTATCTGTAGCAAAGGATGGTAGCTGGATAGCTGAATAGAAGAATAGCCTGCCTCGACTACTCTGGGGAACAACCTGAAACACCTGTGGCACAACGGGGGTGAGTTGCCAACTCGTGAATAGTATAAAACATATGCAGGTAATCGCAGGAATGCACGTACAGCATGAATCTAAGATATGCGATTACAGTAATAATATGTCATGCAAATGCTGAAATAAGAAAGGTACAGTAGCCGGTACAATCAAAATGTGAAGCTATAGTAACATGTCAATAATATGCAATAAGTATGCAATAAGGATATGAGAAGGTAAATATGCAACTATCATATGGGTACACTACAAGTACTACCACTATGTGAATCTGTGCATAAGGTAGGTAAGGGTGAGGTATAGGGTGGAATATGTCATTTCCACGGAAACCTGACGTCGTGGCAGGATCACAATCCATCAAGACACTCCAATCCCAAATTCTTAAATCAGCCCCCACTTTGGGCATTCACAACATATAAGTCTCACATCTCCTCAATGTACAATATCGAGTAATCTTCTATATCCCGAATGTACAAATCAGCAATCACATAGGTATGTCCAATATCCAATCCCAATGAATCACCTAATATCCCAAGTCAAATCTCAAGTAGTAATCTAACATCCTAAAGGTAAATACATAGAAATAAGTATGATGGAGGCAATACACATATATTAACGTCCCATTCCACTAATATTGGTGTAAGGGTATATATAACAACAGCTAAATCCCCTGTTATATATACAAAAAGGGGTTAAAGAAATATCATGAAAACAGTGTGCCAAGCATCGACACAGAAATCCTCGTATATCGGGCTCCGTCAGTCCGGATCGGCCCACGGGGTCCGTCTGCGGTGTCGGCCCTCGGCCCCGACAGTACAGATATCTCTCGACTCTGGCCAGTATCCTCCGGACAACTGCCAGGTCCAACCAATCACCGGTAGGTACTCGCCCGCCTCCAGGCTCAATCGGCAAACCCATCGATCTTCTTGCCGAGGGGAACCATACCGGGCCCCACCATGTACTCTCATACGGCAACCACACCTCGTATGGAGTATATAATCAGCACCGATAAAACTCATGGGGGACGCTCAAATATCATATCAAGGAAACTGGGTTGTTCCATGTATGCATAATTTCATGAACTCCCGCGGTTCCAAAATCCCGAAAACATCATATAAAATCCAGATAAACAGTGTACAAATCCAGGAATAAATATATGCGATATATCTGAATGCGAGCAGGTAAACAAATATATATAGCTGAACCAGATGTATGCGAAATCAAGATGATACAGCTAAGTGACATCAGTAAAAGTAAATAGGTATCTGCAACTGAATATGTGTGTAACATACAGGTGTAGCCATGCACAGGTATCTACCTATAGGAACTGATGTCGTATACCCCCCTGGGTATAAGTAACATATGTAGAAAATCCCTCCCGGTATAACTAAGATATGTGCACGGTATACCTGTAGCTGTATCGCAAGGTGTAAATATACCTATCACTAAAGGTATGATACACTATAGGTATACCGGTAATCTAGATGTCATGTGTGGTAGGCAATAGTAGCTATAAGGGTTAGTGTGTGACATGGCAATTATTGACGGTGTGTGTGTAGCATACAATCTGTGCTCGTGCAACATGAACCGTCAATAATGGGTGCAGTGTCCTACGGCTGCTAGTCACAGTTTATAACTATATCCAGGAAATAAAGTAAAGGCGCAATTCTACAATGACGTAGAATGTGCTACAGGTAATTGAATCCTAACCCAGACGCATAACGCCATGCGGGCGATTCCCCTGTAGATGTTAAATCTACTCACCTACGCTCCACGCTAGGTGAATCCTATCATCTGCTCCCCCTGTAGCCGTGTCCGTAGTTCATGCCTGCAAACCTGCAAATACGACATGCAATCATATATAAGTCAAAATATTCCGCGAAACGCGATATCGAACCAAAACGAGAAACTCGCGTCGCGACCTAAACGCGCGTGTGCACGATACGCTGAATCGTGTGTGCACGCGTCTAAACCATCGCGACACACCGCGATACGCTGGATCACAGAACCCACTCACGTATCACGCGTATCGCGCAAACACAA
The DNA here is from genome assembly GCA_030015575.1 of Agapanthus africanus. Lineage (NCBI taxonomy): Eukaryota > Viridiplantae > Streptophyta > Magnoliopsida > Asparagales > Amaryllidaceae > Agapanthus > Agapanthus africanus. The sequence continues at coordinate 125,862,253 of JASDDO010000016.1, read as the reverse complement.
CGGACACCAAAAATGATATATAGCCCCAGATTTTCCTACACGTAGAATATTACAAAACTAGACATGTCAAAACACTACACAACACTGCAGACTACCCTACACAAAACCCCAACACCCAGAACCCCTTCCTGGCCGCAAATTGCGGCCAGATTGACTAAATTGGCAGCCACAGTATGGGGGTAGGGGCTCGTGTTCATGTGGTATGCTCTAGACCTAGATATCATGTCCCAGTTTGCTCAATTTTACTCTGCAAGGTCCGGGTCTATAGCAGATTCCAGAAGTCACAATTTCACTTTAAAAGTCACCAATTTGCACAATAAGGAAAATCTAAGGTATTTTAGTGTAATCTGGGGATTTCTCAGTTGAAGTGGCCCTATTAGCACTTAAATGACTAGGGCAGCTAACAAAATCAACAATTTCCCAAAATTCCACTTAAACACTATAATCTAGCACTAAATCGACAATTTAACACAAACCGACGCAAATTAACACATAAGCAAGCAATAAGGGGAATTGGGTTCAAGAGTTATACCCTAAAAACCCCCAAGAAGCAGGTGAAGAAGTGGAAGGAGCTGCTGCAAGTTGCTGGAGCCCCTGTTGCTGCTGTTGCTGCCTGCTGCTCCTGCTGCTGCTGATGATAATGATGAAGTTGCTGTTGCTGGTGATGATGCTGCTGTTGCTGCCTCTGTTGTTGTTGTTGTTGTTGTCTCTGTTGTTGCTGCTGCTTCTCTCTCTCTCTAGGGGTGTGTGTGTGTGAGAGAGAGAAATGAGAGATATGAGAGTGAGAGGTGAGAATGAGAGAAAAACCAACAACCCCTCCCATTCTCTTTCTCTTTCCTCATAATGAAGCATGGCTCATACTATCAAGCCCATGCTTCTCTCTCCCTCAAAGTCAACACTCAAACCAATGTTAAAACCTTTTCCAAATTCATTTTCATTTTAAATCTATCATGAATAAATACAACCATGCACTTAAACAAATAATAAAACTAGATTAGGGAGAAAATGGTTAGTTTACCATGTTGCTAATCATGGTTTAACCCCAAAAACAACCATAGATTACATGCACAAGTGTGTGCAAGCCTAACAAAATTCTAATAAAATACCCATTAAATAGGATAAAATATTTAAAACTTAGTTTGGTAAACTTTTTATTAAAAACCACATATTAAAATATAATTAGCTACAAAACACATTCTAAGGTGTTACAATCTCCCCCCCTTAAAAGAAATTCGTCCCCGAATTTAAAAATATACTGATACGCGTACCTTCAAAGAGAAGATTAAAATCCTTAAATCTCGCTCGCAGCCTTTCAAGTGACTATCTCACTATACGGCTACGTCCAAGGAAAACCCTTCACAGATGGCAAGACCCTTGACCGACGTCTTTTCTACCTGCCGAGCCATTAACACAAATGGCTACCGGTGAACGAAAGATCGCGTCAAGCTAAAAGGTCTGATGCCAAAACATGTGAGAAAGGTTAAGAAGGTAATTGTAAAGTATCATCACAAGGAATACGGGGTGGAAATCTAATAATCTGGGCGGAAGTGCCAAATTAAAGGCAACGAAACTAACTCGCTTATAGGATCTCAGAAGGACCTAAATCCTGGGCTAAGCTTCCCAAAATCCAACACGTCATTCATCGGAAAGTCCATAGGAATCCATGATTTGCCACTGCGCACTCAAGCCTGCGACCAGCACAGTCGCATAAGACATCTGTTTGCAATGGACAGTTCTCATCCTGACCTGAACACAACTGGACTATCTCCGAAGCTCTGGACTAGCTGGGGTCCAAAAAATCCTACTTACGCAGAGTCAGAAAAACAACAGGCTGGCGATCGACACGATCTAACCCCTAAGCCTAAGGGTGGCCAATTGGAGTGTCTCCTGATAGCAGCTATCGAAGGAGAACCCTAGCGATGGCGAGTGACGATCCCAACTGCTGACGACAAACAAAACAAACACACAACTTAACAAACACAATTGAGCACATTGAGTATAACCGGACGACAAGAGTCCGAATGGAGTCACACCCTGACCAAACTTGGGTAGAAACCATAACGAAATTCGTGGAGATCTGCTCCCATCCCTACTTCGGAACGGTAAAAGATTGCAACTCTCCAGCCGGTCTCAGACGCTCGACTTAAGCACACAACAAGACAGACACCTTGAAACGAAACCTGAAACTTCTCTTTACATCCCTGTCCACTCGTATCTATCTCACAAGTCATGCCAAAGCTGGTGGAACTTGAATGAATAAAGAGAGTTGACAGATGTGCATGTGCTAGGATTACACGCCTCTACCTGATAACATCAGGTACACAAACGCGTCCCTAACTTAGCACACCATGTCACAATCAAGGAATCCGAATCATTACCCAGCCGAATATGCTCAAGTATCTCTGACGTACGAGCATCGGCGGGCAGTGTTTCGCGAAAACGATTTAAGGAAAGTGGTCGGGCGCAGACATGAGCAAGCTGTCCCCTCCGTAGAGACGAACTAACGCTGTACTCAATGATCACACAAGAACTGTAAATCCGCAGAAGACTATCACAACAATCAAAATCCGCTGCAGGAAGATGTTCATTAAGCTCTAGTGGTCCGTGGAAAATCTGACACGACTCTCAAACAAGTAGTGTCCCCAAATCTCCAACGCAAAACCACCGCGGCCATCTCCAGATCATGAGTGGAATATCCTCCTCGTACTTCCTCCAAATGTAGGGAAGCAAAAGCGATAACTCTATAATGTCACCTCAGTACACACTCGAGCCCACTCAAGAAACATTACAGTTAAACAACAAGGTCGCCCGAACCAAAAGCAAAGAAAGAACTGATGTAGTTGTTAACAGAATCTTCAACTGCCAAAAACTCCGTACACATGCCTCAGTCCACAGAAAAGAAACCTTCTTACTGGTCAATTCAGTCGACGGTGCAGCACTACTCTAGCAATCCTGCACGAAACGGCGGTAAAAACCTGCTAAGTCCAAGAATCTGCGGATCTCCGTCCTGTACACATGTCTGGAATTAAGTTGTACGGTCACGATCTCCCTCGGAACCATACGAAACCGTCTCCCGTGACTACAAGACCTAGGAGTCAACACAAAACAAGCCTGAAGAAACACTCCGAGAATTTAGCAAACTGCTGGTGCTCTCCCAGTGTCTGCATAACAAATCCTCAAGTGCTGCTCCTGTTCCTCAAGACACTTTAAATAGACCAGAATGTCGTAAATAACACAACAGAAACTGGTCGAGAACGGCCTGAAGAAATCTGGTTCATCACATCTACGAATGCTGCCAGGGCATTAATGAATCCAATGGCTCACAAAAACACACATAGCTCGTAGCACGCACGAAGCAGTCGTCGGAATGCCATCACTCCGAATCCGCAATAATGATGACCTGATCCCAAGCAAACCTAGAAAAATGTCTCGCACTCTGGAGCTGATCGAAGAAATCGTCACTGTGAGGTAAGTGATACCTATCCGCACCGTAAGCCGGTTCAATTGATGATCCGTCGATACCCAACCCTAAACTGCTGTCTTTCTCCTCGATGAACAGAAATAGGAGCTTCCAAAAGCGAAACACTCAGACGCACAAAACTCCCCAAACCACAACTCTGCAGCTGATCATTTAGCTCCCAAGCTTCGCCGGCTCATCCGGAACAACGTCGGAAAAACTCTCGCACGAAAGGAACCCGGTCCAACAATTCCACTGTGGGTCCGGTATCACGAATGAACGCCAAGAATCCATGACATCTCCTCAGTAGCCGACTAGCGAAAAAGGCTGAATTCAAGCTGTAAGAGGCGGCACAACTATCCACCTGTACAACAAGAACTGACTTGCCTGGAAAACAAACATAACTTGTTTCCTCGCGGTAGTCCACAAACGCCTAACACGTAGTTAACCAGTCCGTGTCCAGGAGAACGTCAAATCCAACATCTCTAGAAGGATCAAAACGACGGACAAATCTCTATCTCCTATCCGATTGGCACACAACTGAAATACATGTCGCGCAACAAAAGAATCGCTGACAGAAGTTAACACCACTACGACAAATCTACCCAACCATGGTACAAGCAAGAAAACAAACGAATACATCAAACGAACATATAATCAAGGGTACCTGAAAACTCCACATTGGACGTCTGCGCGTCCCGATGAGTAGAAGCAAACTCCTGTGTCTGCCCTCTACTCGCAGCTGGATGAACTCCTCTGGTAGACTGAGCCCTCTGAGCGAATCTTCCACGTCCACGGCCTCTCTGAAAACGATCCTGACGAGGTGCCAAGGAACAATCCCTGACGAAGTGCTGAAGGCTCCAGCATCGGAAACATCCACGCGCTGACTGCTGACCATCCTAGGGCTGAGAGCTGAACTACTGCCCTCGTCCTAAGCCTCTGTTACTCCCGCGACGGCCACAAAATCTGTCTCGACGACCAAACCTCTGTCTCTGGGATGGTACGCTGGTACGAGTCCTCCACTGTCCTGGAATATGTGCCTCGTCAACTGGAGCTGCAACCACTGGTGCTATGTAGGTGACGGACTGCTGCATACTGATCGTAAGGGACAACTGAGTAACGGGGGTGACAACCTCCTGTCGTAGCTCCCGAACGACGTCAACTAAAGAACACATCGTCTGGCGGAACTCCTGCATCTCTACTAAAAGTCTATCCATAGTATAGGTCGTAGGCTGATCCGTCTGCACCTGTGCAACTAGAGTGCCATCCTGGTCAGTACTCGTCTCACCCGAGCTAACTCTGACCTCGGCCCTCGCTGCATCGCTCTGAATCCCCATAGTCATCGGCGGCAAGGCTATAAATAGTTATAAGATAAGATTCGATAAGAATAAGGAAATCGAATCTCAAAGATGTGAATCATCAAGGAAGGAATATCAAGCAAATTGTACTTAGGCCACTTAATGCAAAGTACCGCGCTGTGGGTATGCTGCAGACATACACACACTACGTTACTCTGCTTAAGCTACCTACTCTATCATACTAAGGTCATCCTACACTCCGAAAGGTAAAACCTAACGCTCTGATACCAACTTTGTCACGACCCAAAATTGGCCCGTGACGGCCCTAATACTACGCAACGCCCTAAGACGTAACGTAGTAAAAGAAAGCCAAAATCCAGAAGTCTAAACCATAAAAATACGGAAAAAATAATATAAGTTTTGAAACATTTGAAATCGCAACCCAAATTCTTTAAAAGTCTTACTTTCTTTCTTTAAAATTTTAGCAACAATCCCTTTTTGTAAAAACTAGCCAAAATGAATACAATACAAATATACGACGCCGTAGCGAAGAAATAAAGACAGTAGAGAGAAAGCTGTATATAAAAGACAACAAATCCACAATAATATACAAATACGTCCTCACCAAGTCTCTAAGTCCACAATACAATAGTAGATGGAGAGTACAAATACAACGAAGGTACAATAGGAAATACAGATAATCATCTAACCCACCTAAGCAAAAGGTACTGTGAGCTGATGCGGTATCTATAGCAAAGGATGGTAGCTGGATAGCTGAATAGAAGAATAGCCTGCCTCGACTACTCTGGGGAACAACCTGAAACACCTGTGGCACAACGGGGGTGAGTTGCCAACTCGTGAATAGTATAAAACATATGCAGGTAATCGCAGGAATGCACGTACAGCATGAATCTAAGATATGCGATTACAGTAATAATATGTCATGCAAATGCTGAAATAAGAAAGGTACAGTAGCCGGTACAATCAAAATGTGAAGCTATAGTAACATGTCAATAATATGCAATAACTATGCAATAAGGATATGAGAAGGTAAATATGCAACTATCATAAGGGTACACTACAAGTACTACCACTATGTGAATCTGTGCATAAGGTAGGTAAGGGTGAGGTATAGGGTGGAATATGTCATTTCCACGGAAACCTGACATCGTGGCAGGATCACAATCCATCAAGACACTCCAATCCCAAATCCTTAAATCAACCCCCACTTTGGGCATTCACAACATATAAGTCTCACATCTCCTCAATGTACAATATCGAGTAATCTCCTATATCCCGAATGTACAAATCAGCAATCACATAGGTATGTCCAATATCCCATCCCAATGAATCACCTAATATCCCAAGTCAAATCTCAAGTAGTAATCTAACATCCTAAAGGTAAATACATAGAAATAAGTATGATGGGGGCAATACACATATATTAGCGTCCCATTCCACTAATATTGGTGTAAGGGTATATATAACAACGGCTAAATCCCCTGTTATATATACAAAAAGGGGTTAAAGAAATATCATGAAAACAGTGTGCCAAGCATCGACACAGAAATCCTCGTATATCGGGCTCCGTCAGTCCGGATCGGCCCACGGGGTCCGTCTGCGGTGTCGGCCCTCGGCCCCGACAGTACAGATCATCCCGCATCCATCTCTCGACTCTGGCCAGTATCCTCCGGACAACTGCCAGGTCCAACCAATCACCGGTAGGTACTCGCCCGCCTCCAGGCTCAATCGGCAAACCCATCGATCTTCTTTCCGAGGGGAACCATACCGGGCCCCACCATGTACTCTCATACGGCAACCACACCTCGTATGGAGTATATAATCAGCACCGATAAAACTCATGGGGGACGCTCAAATATCATATCAAGGAAACTGGGTTGTTCCATGTATGCATAATTTCATGAACTCCCGCGGTTCCAAAATCCCGAAAACATCATATAAAATCCAGATAAACAATGTACAAATCCAGGAATAAATATATGCGATATATCTGAATGCGAGCAGGTAAACAAATATATATAGCTGAACCAGATGTATGCGAAATCAAGATGATACAGCTAAGTGACATCAGTAAAAGTAAATAGGTATCTGCAACTGAATATGTATGTAACATACAGGTGTAGCAATGCACAGGTATCTACCTATAGGAACTGATGTCGTATACCCCCCTGGGTATAAGTAACATATGTAGAAAATCCCTCCCGGTATAACTAAGATATGTGCATGGAATACCTGTAGCTGTATCGCAAGGTGTAAATGTACCTATCACTAAAGGTATGATACACTATAGGTATACCGGTAATCTAGATGTCATGTGTGGTAGGCAATAGTAGCTATAAGGGTTAGTGTGTGACATGGCAATTATTGACGGTGTGTGCGCAGCATACAATCTGTGCTCGTGCAACATGAACCGTCAATAATGGGTGCAGTGTCCTACGGCTGGTAGTCACAGTTTATAACTATATCCACGAAATAAAGTAAAGGCGCAATTCTACAATGACGTAGAATGTGCGACAGGTAATTGAATCCTAGCCCAGACGCATAACGCCATGCGGGCGATTCCCCTGTAGATGTTAAATCTACTCACCTACGCTCCACGCTAGGTGAATCCTATCATCTGCTCCCCCTGTAGCCGTGTCCGTAGTTCCTTCCTGCAAACCTGCAAATACGACATGCAATCATATATAAGTCAAAATATTCCGCGAAACGCGATATCGAACCAAAACGAGAAACTCGCGTCGCGAACTAAACGCGCGTGTGCACGATACGCTGAATCGTGTGTGCACGCGTCTAAAACCATCGCGACACGCCGCGATACGCTGGATCACAGAACCCACTCACGTATCGCGTGTATCGCGCAAACACAACGGACACCAAAAACGATATATAGCCCCAGATTTTCCTACAGGTAGAATATTACAAAACTAGACATGTCAAAACACTACACAACACTGCAGACTACCCTACACAAAACCCCAACACCCAGAACCCCTTCCTGGCCGCAAATTGCGGCCAGATTGACTAAATTGGCGGCCACAGTATGGGGGTAGGGGCTCGTGTTCATGTGGTGTACTCTAGACCTAGGTATCATGTCCCAGTTTGCTCAATTTTACTCTGCAAGGTCCGGGTCTATAGCAGATTCCAGAAGTCACAATTTCACTTTAAAAGTCACCAATTTGCACAATAAGGAAAATCTATGGTATTTTAGTGTAATCTGGGGATTTCTCAGTTGAAGTGGCCCTATTAGCACTTAAATGAACTAGGGCAGCTAACAAAATCAACAATTTCCCAAAATTCCACTTAAACACCATAATGTAGCACTAAATCGACAATTTAACACAAACCGACGCAAATTAACACATAAGCAAGCAATAAGGGGAATTGGGTTCAAGAGTTATACCCTAAAGACCCCCAAGAAGCAGGTGAAGAAGTGGAAGGAGCTGCTGCAAGTTGCTGGAGCCCCTGTTGCTGCTGTTGCTGCCTGCTGCTCCTCCTGCTGCTGATGATAATGATGAAGTTGCTGTTGCTGGTGATGATGCTGTTGTTGCTGCCTCTGTTGTTGTTGTTGTTGTTGTTGTTGTTGTTGTTGTCTCTGTTGCTGCTGCTGCTTCTCTCTCTCTCTAGGTGTGAGTGTGTGTGTGTGAGAGAGAAATGAGAGATATGAGAGTGAGAGGTGAGAATGAGAGAAAAACCAACAACCCCTCCCATTCTCTTTCTCTTTCCTCATAATGAAGCATGGCTCATACTATCAAGCCCATGCTTCACTCTCCCTCAAAGTCAACACTCAAACCAAAGTTAAAACCTTTTCCAAATTCATTTTCATTTTAAATCTATCATGAATAAATACAACCATGCACTTAAACAAATAATAAAACTAGATTAGGGAGAAAATGGTTAGTTTACCATGTTGCTAATCATGGTTTAACCCCCAAAACAACCCTAGATTACATGCACAAGTGTGTGCAAGCCTAACAAAATTCTAATAAAATACCCATTAAATAGGATAAAATATTTAAAACTTAGTTTGGTAAACTTTTTATTAAAAACCACATATTAAAATATAATTAGCTACAAAACACATTCTAAGGTGTTACAAATATAACATATCACAGCAACACATAATATCTCATATCATCAACGTAAGCCAGTATGCGTATCCCGATTGTCGTTGATGTATAGCAACGTAGCCGGCGATACACCACATACCACGCTTACGGTCACAAAAAAGAAAGTGTAAAACTACAACATTTGGAATCCACAATCTCTTTAGACATCATAAATTCGAAATATCACATACTTCGCATTTCATGCCTAACTATATGAATTCCACATATTGTATCACATTCCAGATAAATAGACAATATTAAACTTTCCGATCGAATAATCAAATACGCAAGATTTCCCAAATAGCTCAACACTTGAGCGGAGTTCAAAAAATCCCAGAACATGTCACAGCCCCAGTGAACCAGCCGTAGAAGGGTCAAACCAACGCCTCACTTGAAATTTTTTCGTGTCGGGAAAAAATAAGTTATTGATATCCGTTCGAACATTTTAACAGGTTCTAAAATATCCGGAAAACAAAACGAAATTAAACTTTCCGATCGAATCAATGAATACAAAGGATCTCTAGAGAACTCAACACTTGAGTAAGATTAAAAATACCCAGAAGCACTGTACAAATACCTACGGATGAACACTAAAAACACGTGTTGCTAATACCAAAGTTCGGCCGCGGAACCGCCGCGAGAAGCAGGTTCCTGCCACGGTTCCGCAGTGACTTGAGGGTATTGGGGGCTCGTTTTTCATTGTAATCCTTAGAATTCCCTGCTGATTTATTTGAGTATTTTTAATGCAGAAAAAATCATATTTTTAAAAAATTTCCAGAGAGGGGGTCAAAACCGACGTTTCGGGGTTCGATCGGACTTTTAACTTCGTATACACGTCGCCTAATGCTCTAGCTTGGCTCTGATACCACTGTAGGGTTACTAGGCACTGTCACAAGGGTCTACAAGGCATCAACCATGCCTGATTTAAAAATTAGACGTGCCGAACATCCCAAAGCGAGGATCTTTGCTAGATTATTAGGGTTAGACATGCAAGTAAACACCTTTACAACTAAGAGTGAGGGATTACAACCTTTGTAGTCTGCTCCTTCGCTTCATAAGCTCCGAGTAGTGGTCCCTTAGCCGCGATGCATGATCTCCCGGACTCAAGAGAAGCTCCACAACCCGAATGTTCCATGCTTGCTTGAAGTCTTCATTTTCAAAGATGATCTACCTTGAAGTTTCTTTAACTCAAGCTCTCACTTCTCTAATCAAGTATTAGAGAAGAGAACACCCTAATCTAAGTGGCTAGAATAGATGAGGATGATGAAGTAAGAATTTAACTCTCTTTTGTTTTCATAATCTCACACTAATTCATCAAAAAACTCAAAGTTAGAAAGCTTTGCAAGGAGGAAGAAGAAGATGAACTCATTTGTGATGAATAATGAATTGTAATCCTAATTACAAATGCAACCATGGTTGATAAAAGAAAAGGGCTAACCATTGTAGAGAGTTAACTAGGGTTAAGGGTTTGGGTTGGGTTTAAAAATATCTCACAAAATATCAACACATAATATCTTTGCAAGAAACAAAAGAAAAGCTTCTAGAAGCTTCATGAAAGAGCTAACCCAAATCAAACCCTAACCATGTTTAATCTCCACTAATCTTGTTGCATTAGTAATTATAACATGTTACAATATTATATATCACATATATAATATATTTTTGTAACAAAAGAAAATAATACAATTAACATATATCACATATATATCAATGTATTATCCAGTGAGAAAATGAAATAATAAAGCAAGCCAATATTAGATAATGTAATGTAATATATCACATATATAATTATACATTAAATTATCGAATCAACATTTGATCCGACAATCCGGCTATATCGAATATAACCAACTAATATATCATGTACCGATTCATCGAATCAACACTTGATCCGATGACCCGGCTGATATCAAATATCACCGGCCGATATCATATATCGCGAGAATAAAATACGGTATCTCATATCGTATTATTCTCGATCCCGCACATATACATATGTGCTCCTACTCCGTTTTGCCTGAGTCAAGAAACCTCTGTGTAGGACTCTAAAGAATCTTCAATACGCCGGCAGCAGGTGATGATCATATCAAACACCCACAAGCTGCAAGCGGTCAGCTAAACGTAACAGCCACCCAGGTATTGAGCGATCAGAAGATCAACAAGCAAGCCTGTATTGTTAGTTGTATGTATGCCCTAGAGGCCAGTATTGTACAGATGATGTATATTATATTGGATGCTTGGACATATATAGAGATGGCTTTCTTGCTAGATATGATAGTATGCTATCTGCTTACTCTTTATCTTAACATATATACTAGTCTCTTTAAACTGTCTTATAGTTATTAGTTGGTAAAGCCCTTAGGATGTGTACTTGACTACCTGGACTATGATGCAGATCATACTAGTGGGGACATGGTAGTCCATAAGTACATCCTTCATGGTCCCTAGTCGTGGGTGTATCGAGACGGGGCATCGATATACCAGTGTAGACTAGCGTATACGCTTCTCGACCCATGAGATGGGCGATGGATGATCCCATATCCATTGGTGTTTGACATCAGAGATGGTATACGGGTGCTCAGTGGAGACTGGGTACACTGGACGGACTCGCCGAGAACTCCCAGATGGTATTATACCTCACGTCAGATGGCAGTTCTCAGGTGACACTTGTGCAGGTTAGTCTGTAGACCCGAGATCGTCATAGAGTCTTGTGTGATTCCCACTGTGCTTTGATCTCCACCTTACCACGTCCATGAGGGCGTGCAAAACGGTGGTCTTTGGGTACAGTCCCGAGTCACATGGAGGCAATGAGCGATAGGAGGGGTTTCGTCTCTCCCGGTATTGGGGGTTGATGTTGCGCAGTTCTCGATTGGCCGTAACAGGGAAGTCCCTGGCCAGGGCTGATCAGAGATTTGCTGGTAAGTGTTACCAGTAGTTTCTCGATCCGTTATGAGCCTCATATCGGCATGACTTATCAGTTATTGGGGTCTGACGTTTACCACCCCTAGACTTGATATGCGACATATCAGAAGAACAGGCCGGACTGTACGGTAAGTGTTACTGGTTGGATTCACAGGAGTATGAGCGGGCTAACTCGTCGATCTTCTGATCGCTTAATACCCGGGTGGCCGTTACGTTTAGCAGACCGCTTGCGGCTTGTGGGTGCTTGATATGATCATCATCTGCTACCGGCGTGTTGACGAGTCTTTAGAGTCCTACACAGAGGTTTCCTGGCTCAAGCGAAACGAAATAGGAGCGCATATGAGATATGTGCGGGACCGAGAATAATGCGTGTATGTGATACCGCATTTCATTCTCGCGATGAATGTTTCGATTGGTTGTATGCGATATGACCTAGTTGTCGAATCATTGATTCGATAAATCGATACATTGGATACTAGTCGGTTATGTGCGACATGACCGGATCATTGAATCAAATGTTGATTTAATGATTTAATGTATAATTATATATTTGATATATTACTTTGCATTAACTAGTATTGGTTCACTTTAAATGGATTTTCTCACTTGAAGTTCACAAGTTGTATATGTGATATACTTTTGTGCACTTGATTGTATCATGTTTGATGATGCATGAATATTGGCTTTGTGTAAAGAATTGTACCATGGTTATGATAATGGTTAGGGTTTTGATTTATTCTCTGATTTATTTATCCATTCTTTATTTATTTAAATAGATATAAGAAAACAAAATGGTTTCTTTTTATCATGAAGCTTGTTGAAGCTTCATGAAGCTTTGACTAAAGAGACCATTTTGTCTTCATGCTTAACCCTAACCATTCCCACTTACCATGGTCTATTCTCTACACTTGACCTTAGTTAGGATATGATAAGTATTGATTTATTTTTCTATTATGGATATACTTTTATCATATTCTTTCTTAATCTTCTCCTTCTTCTTCAAGAAAGAAAACTAGACTCCATTAATGGCATCTTGAGTTCTAAAGTGAGAAATCCAATTCTAAAGTGAACCCACCTCCTATTTCTTCATCCTCTACCTCTTGCCAAGTGGTTTTGGGTGTTTTCTTCACAAGTTTCACAACTAGGTGAAGTCGGAGCTTGATCCAGTGTAGCCTCGACGTAGATCATCTTCGGCATCGAAGCCGACGACTAGTCCGCTCATTTCTCCGATGAAGCCGATGAGAGAGTTCGGGATTCGAGATGGACAGCGAGGGAACGACTACATGGAGCTAAGGAAGTGGATAACTGGATCTACAAAGGTTGTAGCTTTCTTCTTTTAGTTATGATGTTAACTAGTTTATTGTTTCGCCTAAAATTCTAGTCGACGATCCGTATTAGGGTTTCTCGGCACTCGTAAAATTTAAAATTGGCATGGTTGATGCCTTGTGAGACTTCATTAGCGTGTCTAGGAACCCTACAGTGGTATCAGAGCCTAGCTAGAGCCTTAGGCGAAGTCTAGACGACGTTTGAAACCCGAATGAACATCGAAACCCTAAAACAAATTGCTTTTTGGACTTTTTTCAAAAACTGGGTTTTTTCCAGATTAAAAATGCTTAAAAAATTCAGCTGGGAATTATAAGAATTACGGTGCAAAATTTGACCAATGATACCTCAAACATGCGGCGGAACCGCGGCTCTCTAGTGACGTCAGCCCTCCATATTTGCACAGTAATTCCTCTTTCATAGTGCTGAGTTTTATGGGTATTTTTAATATTTATTCAAGAGTTGAATTTTCTGGTGTTGTTTTGGGGATTCGATGATTCGATCGGATTATCAGATTTCGTCTATGTGTTTTCCGGATAATTGGAATATGTAAAAGTTTCGACCGGATGTAAATACCCAATTTTTCCCCTGCCGGGAAATTTCCAATTGTTGGACTTTTCCGTTGTTTAATGACGTTCTAAGTAGTGCAAGTAACGCGATGGTCCCTCTAGAAGACAACAAACCTTAACTCGATTATGTGACCGTCTTGAACTGCCCTTTGAACCTTTGGGTTTAGGGCAGTACGGCGTGCCACATGTGAGGCGTTGGCTTGACCCTTCTACGGCTGGACTGTTGGTACCGAGGAATGAAGTGAATGTCTTTGAACTTATTTCATGTGTTGATCGGTTTCGGGAAAACTTGGGTGTTCCAATGTTCGATCGAAAAGTTTAATATTTTCTATTTATCCGGAATGGGATACAATAATTGGAATTCACAAACAGTTATGAGATAACTGAATGAATGTTATAAATCTAGCAGTTTAGTCCCACATGATATTGAAAAGAGTTTTCGATAATGAGACTAAAATGCGGGATTTATAGCTGTTAGGCATGTGATGTCTAAGTATTTCATTTGATTAGGCATGCGATGTCTAAAGAGGTTGCGGATTCCAACTGTTGTAGTTTTACACTTTCTTTTCTGTGACCGTAAGTGTAATATATGATATCGCCGGTTTCGTTGCTATACGTCAACGACAATTGGGGTATGCATACTTACTTACGCTGATGACATATGATGTTATGGTTGCTGGATATGTTATATTGGATTGTCGTGTTCGAATAGCCGGGGGGTTTTTATGTGAGATGAGTGTTTTTCATTTTCATTCATGTAAAAACTTGTATGTAATATTCTTTTATTGGGGCACTTCCAGGTAGCGGAAGTTGTCACCTTTTGTATATTATTTACTTTTCCGCATTAGGATAGACCCAAGGAGGGGAGCACAAGTAACCTGGTTCTGGGGTCCAGTGGGAGACCAACTCGAGGAGTCGAGTCCGGGTCTCCTAACCCTAGAATTGGTAGGGTTGCTTGCCGCTCTCGTAGGGGTCTAGAGGTGTGGGATTGGCTATTCATCACGACCGTGGAATCCGTGTTTTATACTGGCTCGTATTGAAAACAAGGACGTCCTAGTATATCCAATGTTTCATATGTTTCTTCTGCTGCTTTATCTGTGATGCGATCATGTGATGTTCTGTGATAGATACTGTATATAGTATATATGATATATTATATAGACGTTACTTATGTTTTACACCCGCGCTAGCCCTGCCCCGCTCTGCCGTTAGTTACCTAACCTAACGGTGCACGAGGGGACATCGAGGCGAATGCGGATGGCATAAGTGTACGTCGTATTTATCTGTGATGTTTAGGTACTTAAATGATGGGACTTCATTAATGAGATTAATGAAAGAAAAGAAACCTAAGATGTTGTAGAATCAAATTTTAAATAAAACAGGTAGCTACAGTTCTTGCTTTGCACAGCGGTATATGTGATATATCCTGCACCTTATTCGATGAGGAAAGGACCGAAATCCCTTCACCGGGAGTGACTCCTTTAGCAATAACTGGTAGATGCTACACCCTCGGTTTGTTTTTGATTGCTTCTATAGTTTCTGCTTTGCACAGTGATATATATGATATATCCCGCACCTCATTCGACGAGGAAAGGGCCGACGATCCCTTCACCGGGAGTGACCCCTTTAGCAAAACTAGAAAAGCCTCAAAATCACTCCATTTCAAAACTTCATTTGATTCTACAACGATATCAAGTTCATTACGCAATAGGTTTTCAGAAAAACCTGTCGTAGCCCTCCGTCATTTCTGATAAGTACTAGTTAGTATTCGTACTACGTTTGTTGACTATGTTAAGGCGTAGTGTGCGGTAGCTGACCAGTATTTATCTGCTTATGCATATGATGCAGATTGGATTAGGGTAGTCGTTCGACTTTGTTGACTATGTTAAGGGTTGTGCGGGTGGGTTTAATTCAATCAGGAAATGACGGGTTGAACTTTACTAGCACTTTTGATTTGTTGACTATGTTAAGGTCATATAGCTGCTAGGGGCAAAATATTATCGGGAATTTCAAGTGTTGAAATTTGCAATGAGATTGTATACCTTCTATGAGATAGTTGGATCCCGATACCCACTGCGAGTAAGAGTTACTCCTGGGAGAGTTTTACACATTGCAATTAGCTGATCAAGTAGGTGTCTAGAAAGGTGTCAACGGGGTTACGCCTCTGGGAAAATGAGGTTTACATTAATTAGGTTCGTGCGAAAGCACGGGGGACCTCCCTTAAAGTACCGACACTGGCCTGGCTGAAAGATTGGCGAACTTGTAGTGTGTAATTAATCCCGGCTAGTCTTTCCTTTTAGGGTTTGAAGGAAGATTTGATAAAAACAGTGGGAGCCATCCTGATTAGATAAGATAATAACCAATCTGATCTTGCACGAGCATACGCTAAAGTATTTTCTTCTCTCTCTCTCCAGGTAGCGACCATGTCAGGCCCTAATCAAGATAATAATATGGATGTATTGACCGAACCCGCATGTTATACTGTGCTGGGGAACGTTGGTTCCGTTCTTTCCTATAAGAGTTATAGGACTGAACAGGATATAGGGGAATACCAGGATTCCTATGCCACCCGAATGAAGAAAGTACATGATGATGCATTTTCTTCGGGTGTGTTCGTTACAGAGAACTGTTTCTCCATTTGCTCTACGTCCTGGGTATTTGATACCGGGTTAGGATCCCATATATGTAATCAGTTACATGGGCTCAGGAAAGGTAGAGAACTTGGAGAAGGTGATAAAGACATTAGAGTTGGAAATGGTGCAATTGTTGCAGCTAAGACTTGTAAGTGCACGGCGGCGCCCCGGCCGTCAATCCGACGGCCAAATGCGAAAGCGGTGATAAACTTTAATTTTGCGAACTTAGCAAACCGGCACCACCGCGCACTAATACCCGGATCGAACCATCAACTAGTCCTAGCTAACTACAAGATAGGGAATAGAGATATACCGACTGATCCAAGTCTTCCGGTCTTCTCGTCGTCGTCCCGATTTCCTGCGGAAGCTCCGGTCTCCACCTCGTCGTCGGAAGTGCACCACATCGCCTACTTCTTTTACGGGCTCCCACCTCAATACCGAGGCAACTCGGGCACGAAGCTGGCTAGTCGACGTGCCCAAGGTTTGCTGTAGAATGTGTAGTGAGCAAGTCTCATTTTGGGGTAGTGGAGGTTGCCATTGGTGGAGGGATGAACTATGGAGTTTGGAGATGGAACTTGTAGGATTTTTCCAAAGCCAAATAAGTGTAATCCCCTCATGTAAAAAATGGGACAGCCCCTCTAATGCTTGGCCGGCCACAACATGTGTGGGAGGGAGTAAGAGTGAGGGAGAGGAGAGTATCTCAAAAATAATGGGAGCCATCTCATATCATGCAAGAGAGAGAGAGAGAGGAAAGGTTATCATATGGAATAATGATCATATAAAAACACCAACACTCAACAACCAAATCATGCAAAGAAATGATCACCAAAAGAGAACCTCACTCCACCACAACCATCATGAAAACCATGTCATATGAAAGTCAAGCCATGATGGAGAAGTCAAGAAGTCAAGGTCAAGGTTCATCATCATGATAAAACAATATGCAAAGAACCCCTCCACAAATACTTATTTGCAACAATGCAAATAAGCCCTCCTCCACCAATCTTCGGCCAATAAACGATATAAAGGAAATTGGCCGAAACAGAAAACAAACTGGCAACTCCAGAAAACTGGTCCCGTAATAAATTACAGGAAAACCCCGATACTGTGCATACACACCCGCATTTTTATTCTGACCGAAATACAAATGCAATGAGACAAAATCTACACTGTACTATACTAGGAACCGGCTTAAAACAAAACCGGCTAGTAATATCCGTTCGATCCTGATCTGTGCAATACCGCACGTATCTGATCGAACCCTGCCATATATCCATACGACCTATAGTACAAACTGTCCGATCCTGATCCGTGCAATACCGCACGTATCTGATCGGACCTTGCCATATCTCCATACGGCCTCTACAACTTTTCGCCCGAAAGCTGAGTAACTGAATGTGGGGTACTCTAAAGACTCGTCAACACCTTGGTTGTGGATTTAACCACCAGCACGTCAGAGGTATAAGCCAATACGTAACGGGCTACCAGGTATTGACTAAAAGGGATGTCTGTGAGCGAACTTAGCCTGACAACCCTACTGAGCCTGTCAGTGACAATATCCGTACAGTCCGGTCCGTTCGTCTATAAGTATCGCATGGCGGGCCTAGGGGGTTGGTAAAAGTCAGACCCCCAAAAGCGGTACAAGTCGTGTCGGAGTGTAGCCCAGAACACCCTGAGATACTACTGGAATACCTACCAGTAAATCTCCTTGCCTCGGCCGAGGGCTTGGTGTAATGGCTCTCCTAGACACAGCGCGACCTCACCCCCAATACTGGGAGAGACGAACCCCTGAAGATACGCTCACTGCCTCCATGTGGCTCGGGACTGTACCCAACCAAAACCTGTTTGCACGACTCCTTTGAGCCGTGGTAGGATAGTAATCAAAGTACAGTGGGAACTCACACAAGACAAATGACGATCCCCAGGTCGATGAACTAACCTGTACACATGTCACCAGGGAACTGCCATCTGACGTCTGGTATATGACCAACTAGCAAGTTCCCGGCGAGTCCTGTCCGGTGTACTCATAACCCAATGAGCACCTGTATACATCTTAGGTGAACCAACTGACACCAGTGGCTTGTGAGACCGGCCACCGCCCCTCGTCGGGGTCTCGAATGTACACACTAGTCTACTCTGGAGTATCGATGCCCTATCTCGAAACTCACACGACTAGGGACCATTTAAGGATGTGCTTATAGACTACCAGCTCCCACGTATATGATCACCCTCATACTGCTGGTGGTCAAGCAAGAATCCTAGGGGCTCTATCAACGTGTAATAGCGACTTGTCAGGTCACCTAAAGCAGTACATGATGATAAAGGTAAACCAGATAGCATACTATCATCATGAGTAAGACTGTCCTATCGGGATAGGTCCTCCATCAATCATTGTAATCACGTTCCTGTGATCGAATAATTGAATCTGAGGGCACTATCTCCAACAAGACTGTCGGGGAATATCACCTTGCATTACCAACTGGTAATACATTGGTTCTGAACGAATGCTATTACATGCCGAACCTGATATGCAACATTATATCGGTTTCTTTGTTGAGTAAAGAGGGATATAATTTTGTATTACAGGACAATGTTATGAACATTTTCCGTAACCAAAAGTTGGTTGGATCAGGCACGTTGTGCAATGGCATTTATGTTCTAAATCAATCAACAGTTCTGAGCATAACTAACACACACAAGAGGAAGAGTTCAGAAATGAACGAATCCTTCTTGTGGCATTGTAGACTGGGTCACATCAATGCGACACGACTGGCTAAGTTGCATAAGGATGGATATTTGAAACCTTTCGAATTTTCATCTTATGACACTTGCCAGTCATGTCTCAAAGGCAAGATGACCAAAACTCTGTTTACGGGACACGGAGAAAGAGTTACCGAACTCTTGGGACTGATACATAGTGATGTATGCGGTCCTATGTCTACACATGCCAGGGATGGTTCTTCATACTTCATTACATTCACTGACGATCTCTCTAGGTTCGGGTATGTGTTCCTGATGAAACACAAATCAGAAGCTTTTGAGAAATTTAGGGAATATAAACAAGAAGTTGAGAACCAAACCGGAAATAGTATTAAAATCCTACGATCTGATCGAGGAGGTGAATACTTGAGCAACGAATTCCTGGACTTCCTAAAAGAGAATGGGATTCTCTCTCAGCTGACTCCTCCATATACACCACAACACAACGGTGTATCAGAATGGAGGAACCGCACCCTATTAGATATGGTGCGCTCTATGATGAGCACAGCTGAGTTACCTATTTCCTTCTGGGGATATGCGCTGGAAACAGCAACATACCTATTGAATCAAGTTCCATCTAAATCTGTATCTACCACACCATATGGGATATGGAGTGGGAAGAGACCATATTTTAAACGAGTTAAGATATAGGGTTGTCCGGCCTATGTCAAAAGGCAAAATCCAGACAAACTCGAGGCACGGTCAGTTCTTTGCAAGTTTGTGGGATATCTTAAGAATTCCCAAGGATATTTTTTCTACCATGCTGAAGAACAAAAAGTGTTTGTTTCTCAATATGCCACCTTTTTAGAAAAGGAATTCCTTGAAAAAGAAATTAGTGGCAAAGTGGTAGAGCTGGAAGAAGTTCCAAATACACAAACCGTAACTGAAGATTTAGTGGAACCAGAAGATTCAGTAGCTCCCAATGAACCTCAGCCTCTCCGCCGATCTAGTAGGGTTCCTCGCCAACCTGAGAGATACTACGGTTTTCTCATGGATGGTGGGAGCGAGGATTGCATCATGGAGGATGATGACCCAACTAGTTTCGAGCAGGCCATCACGAGTAGGGACTCAGTGAAATGGCTGGATGGTATGCGGTCCGAGATGGAATCCATGTACACTAACAAAGTATGGACTTTGGAAGTTGCTCCTGAAGGGGTAAAACCCATTGGGAGCAAGTGGATCTTCAAGAAAAAACTTGGTGTAGATGGGAAAGTGGAGACTTTCAAAGCTAGACTTGTTGCAAAAGGTTTTCGTTAAAGACCAGGTGTGGACTATGACGAAACCTTTTCTCCAGAGGCTATGCTTAAATCCATCCGGATCATGCTTTCCATCGCTGCATATCATGATTACGAAATCTGGCAAATGGATGTTAAGACCGCCTTTCTAAACGGTGATTTAGAAGAGTGCGTGTACATGACTCAGCCAGAGGGCTTCGTAGACAGTGGGAGCAGCGGGAAGGTGTGCAAGCTGCTTAAATCCATTTATGGATTAAAGCAAGTATTGCAGAGTTGGAACATCTACTTTGACGTCGTTATCAAAGAGTTTGATTTCGTCAAAAACCCAGATGAACCTTGTATCTACAAGAAGGTAGCAGAGAGTAAGGTTGTCTTCCTCATATTGTACGTGGACGACATACTCTTGATAGGAAATGATATTCCTATGCTGCAATCAGTCAAGCTCTTCTTATCACAAAGATTCTCAATGAAAGATCTTGGTGATGCCTCCTGCATATTGGAAATTAGGATCTATAGAGATAGATCCAAACGGATATTGGGATTGTCCCAATCCAGGTACATTGACACCATACTAAAGAGGTTTAGTATGGAAGAATCCAAGCATGGGAACTTGCCCACGATCTCTGGAGTCACTCTCTCCAAAGAGATGTCTCCCAAGACTGATTTGGAGAGAACTCATATGCAAGGGATACCCTATGCTTCGGCTGTAGGCTCTATCATGTATGCGATGCTATGTACCAGACCCGATGTAGCATACTCACTAAGTATAGTGAGCAGGTATCAAGCTGATCCTGGAGAGAGTCACTGGACAGCTGTGAAGAGCATTCTCAAGTACTTACGAAGGACTAAAGAGATGCTCTTGGTGTATGGTAACGGAGAACTCCAAATGGAGTCCTTTACCGATTCGAGCTTCCAGAGTGATAAGGACGACTCTAAGTCGCAGTCGGGATTTGTCTTTACCCTTTACGGAGGGGCGGTTAGCTGGAAGAGTTCCAAGCAGGAAACCGTGGCAGACTCGACGATGGAGGCTGAATACATCGCTGCCAACGAAGCTGCCAAAGAGGCTGTCTGGATCAAGAAGTTCATTACTGAACTTGGAGTGGTTCCATCCATTGAGCATCCAATACCTCTGTATTGCGATAACAATGCAGCGGTGGCTTTGGCCAAGGAACCCAGGTCCCATCAGCGATCCAGGCATATTCTGAGGTGGTATCACCTGATCCGGGAGATAGTTGATCGCCGGGAGATCGAGGTCAGGAGGGTTGACATGAAGAACAACACGGCGGATCCACTCACGAAGGCCATTCCCCAGATACAGTTTGAGAGACTCTTCGGGATGCTCGGTATGCGATACTACAGCAGCTGGCCCTAGTGCAAGTGGGAGATTGTTAGTTGTATGTATGCCCTAGAGGCCAGTTTTGTACAGATGATGTATATTATATTAGATGCTTGGACATATATAGAGATGACCTTCTTGCTCGATATGATAGTATGCTATCTGGTTACTCTTTATCTTAACATGTATACTAGTCTCTTTAAACTGTCTTATAGTTACATGTTGGTAAAGCCCTTAGGATGTGTACTTGACAACCTGGACTATGATGCAGATCATACTAGTGGGGACATGGTAGTCCATAAGTACATCCTTCATGGTCCCTAGTCGTGGGTGTATCGAGACGGGGCATCGATATACCAGTGTAGACTAGCGTATACGCTTCTCGACCCATGAGATGGGCGATAGATGATCCCATATCCTTTGGTGTTTGACATCAGAGATGGTATACGGGTGCTCAGTAGAGACTGGGTACACTGGACGGACTCGCCGAGAACTCCCAGATGGTATTATACCTCACTTCAGATGGCAGTTCTCAGGTGACACTTGTGCAGGTTAGTCTGTAGACCCGAGATCGTTATAGAGTCTTGTGTGATTCCCACTGTGCTTTGATCTCCACCTTACCACGTCCATGGGGACGTGCAAAACGGTGGTCTTTGGGTACAGTCCCGAGTCACATGAAGGCAATGAGCGATAGGAGGGGTTTCGTCTCTCCCGGTATTGGGGGTTGATGTTGCGCAGTGCTCGATTGGCCGTAACAAGGAAGTCCCTGGCCAGGGCTGATCAGAGATTTGCTGGTAAGTGTTACCAGTAGTTTCTCGACCCGTTATGAGCCTCATATCGGCACGACTTATCCGTTATTGGGGTCTGACGTTTACCACCCCTAGACTTGATATGCGACATATCAGACGAACAGACCGGACTGTACGGTAAGTGTTACTGATTGGATTCACAGGAGTGTGAGCGGGCTAACTCGTTGATCTTCTGATCGCTTAATACCCGGGTGGCCGTTACGTTTAGCAGACCGCTTGCGGCTTGTGGGTGCTTGATATGATCATTATCTGCTACCGGCGTGTTGACGGGTCTTTAGAGTCCTACACAGAGGTTTCCTGGCTCAAGCGAAACGAAATAGGAGCGCATATGAGATATGTGCGGGACCGAGAATAATGCGTGTATGTGACACCTTATTTCATTCTCGCGATGAATGTTTCGATTGGTTGTATGCGATATGACCTAGTTGTCGAATCATTGATTCGATAAATCGATACATTGGATACTAGTCGGTTATGTGCGACATGACCGGATCATTGAATCAAATGTTGATTTAATGATTTAATGTATAATTATATATTTGATATATTACTTTGCATTAACTAGTATTGGTTCACTTTAAATGGATTTTCTCACTTGAAGTTCACAAGTTGTATATGTGATATACTTTTGTGCACTTGATTGTATCATGTTTGATGATGCATGAATATTGGCTTTGTGTAAAGAATTGTACCATGGTTATGATAATGGTTAGGGTTTTGATTTATTCTCTCATTTATTTATCCATTCTTTATTTATTTAAATAGATATAAGAAAACAAAATGGTTTCTTTTTTATCATGAAGCTTGTTGAAGCTTCATGAAGCTTTGACTAAAGAGACCATTTTGTCTTCATGCTTAACCCTAACCATTCCCACTTACCATGGTCTATTCTCTACACTTGACCTTAGTTAGGATATGATAAGTATTGATTTATTTTTCTATTATGGATATACTTTTATCATATTCTTTCTTAATCTTCTCCTTCTTCTTCAAGAAAGAAAACTAGACTCCATTAATGGCATCTTGAGTTCTAAAGTGAGAAATCCAATTATAAAGTGAACCCACCTCCTATTTCTTCATCCTCTACCTCTTGCCAAGTGGTTTTGGGTGTTTTCTTCACAAGTTTCACAACTAGGTGAAGTCGGAGCTTGATCCAGTGTAGCCTCGACGTAGATCATCTTCGGCATCGAAGCCGACGACTAGTCCGCTCATTTCTCCGATGAAGCCGATGAGAGAGTTCGGGATTCGAGATGGACAGCGAGGGAACGACTACATGGAGCTAAGGAAGTGGATAACCGGATCTACAAAGGTTGTAGCTTTCTTCTTTTAGTTAAGATGTTAACTAGTTTATTGTTTCGCCTAAAATTCTAGTCGACGATTCGTATTAGGGTTTCTCGGCACTCATAAAATTTAAAATTGGCATGGTTGATGCCGTTTGAGACTTATTAGCGTGCCTAGGAACCCTACATGTATATTCTCCTGTGAATCCAATCAGTAACACTCCCGTACAGTCCGGTCACTTCGTCTGATATGTTGCATATCTAGTTTAGGGGTGGTATATGTCAGACCCCAGTAACCGATAAGTCGTGTCTATGTGAGGCTTATAACAGGTCGAGAAACTACTGATAACACTTACCAGTAGTACTCAATATCCGCCCTAGCCAGGGACTTCCAGTTATAGCCAATCAAACACAGCACAATATCAACTCCCTATACCGGGAGAGACGAAACCCTTCCTATCGCTCATTGCCTCCATGCGATTCGGGACTGTACCCAAAAGCCACCATTTTGAACGCCCTCTTGGATGTGGTATAATGGAAATCAAAGCATAGTGGGAATTACACAAGACTCTATGACGATCTCGGGTCTACAGACTAACCTGTACTAGTGTCACCAGAGAACTGCCATCTGACGTGTGGTATAATACCAACTGGGAGTTCTCGGCGAGTCCGTCCAGTATACCCAGTCTCCACTGAGCACCCGTACACCATCTTTGATATCAAACACCAATGGATATGGGATCATCCATCGCCCATCATATGGGTCAAGATGCGTATACGCTAGTCTACTCTGGTGTATCGATGCCCTGTCTTGACACACCCTCGACTAGGAACAGTTATAGGATGTACTCGCCGACTACCCTGGCCCCACTAGTATGATCTCATCATAGTCCCAGTAGTCGAGTACATATCCTAAGGGCTTTATCAACATGTGAGAACAAGACAGTAAACTAATACAAGTAAACATGTTAAGATAAAATGAAACCAAATAGCATACTATCATGACGAGCAAGAAAGTCCTCTCTATATATATCCAAGCATCCATTATAATATACATCATATGTACAACAATGGCCTCTAGGGCATATACATAACTAACACCATGTACCCACAATCGGTGCCTACCACTCCTCGAATCGGGTATACTCACACAAGCTCTCTGGAACCGAGAAAACTCATGGTGGACGCACTGAAATATCATAT
Organism: Agapanthus africanus; assembly: GCA_030015575.1. Classification (NCBI taxonomy): domain Eukaryota; kingdom Viridiplantae; phylum Streptophyta; class Magnoliopsida; order Asparagales; family Amaryllidaceae; genus Agapanthus; species Agapanthus africanus. The sequence continues at coordinate 125,837,301 of JASDDO010000016.1, read as the reverse complement.
CAAGAGAAACCGGGTTTTTAAAACAGTGCGTATTTTCTTAAAATAATACCACGGTTCTCAAATCCAGAAATCCCATAAATCCAAACTCAATGCGTAAATCCATGCAATGTGTCGTATGACACTAAGAGTAAAAAGGGAAAACCGCTCTTTTAAAGGAATCCGGTTTTGAAAATATCTCCTGCGCTCCCTATTTTCTTGAAATCAAGTCAATATCATCCATGTATGTAACATATGTATGTATGTTGGTATAGATGTGCAAATTGATATATACGCGAATATGAGTGTAGCACTACTGTGAAAATACAGTGTGCATCTGCGCAAGTATGAAGATATCAATATATGTGTGCACTGGTATGAATATACAGTGTGCATGTGCGCAGGTATGAAGATATCAATATAGGTGTGCACTGGTATGAATTTACTGTAAGTCCATGTCACGCACCCCACGAACTTGCGGGGAGGCGGAATATATGAAAAACGATTATCAAAGCTTCGTAACACGGACTTGAGCGCATGAATCGTGTCTAAACCGTTACTAGAAAACTATGAAAGGTTTAACTACTCTGATTCAAAGTTATACCTCACATTACTTGTCCTTCGGGTCTTCATCACTGTCCTCCACTCCTTGTAGGCTTTTTGGAACGTTGGCACCTCAACGGCCTCCTCGAGTCAAAGACGATCCACCCGAGAGCTCCTACTCCAAGCTTAACATCTAACTTGAGGTAACTAGGTTACTCAAAGTGCTAATCTAACCAACCTAGGGGATATAGAGTTGGATTATGGATTAACAAGTCTTGCTAACCCTTGATCTCAACACATGAGAGGTTAGGGTTAGGGTTTGAAGAGAGAGAGAGCGCTTGAGGAGAGAGAAGGTGAGAATGAGAATCCTTTTGGATGAATGAAATCATTTATGTATATATGAAACATATCATATAATTAAATGAATAATAAATAATGATATATCATCATGTTTCATTAATACACTAAGTGATTCATCACATGAGTCATATAAATCATAAATGATTCATTAACTCCATGTATGAATTACACCATGACTCATTTATCCAATTAATGCAAATGCCACATTAACCCCTAAGTCACCATGCTTCTAGAAGCTTCCCGACAAATTACGAGAACGCCCCTCCTATCCGTGAAAACATGGAAAAACTTTAGACCGTATAAATCCAATAATCTGATACTAGAATCTGGCTTAAACCAAAGCCGACTAGTAAAAACTGTCCGAACGTCGTATGTGCGTAAACACACGTATGCGTCTGAACCCTTGTCGTAAAACCATACGACCTCTATATCGTTTCGCCCGAAGCAGGGAAACTCTCTGTGCGGGACTCTAAAGACTCGACACTACGCTGGCAGTGGGTTTAACCACACACCGCAAGCGGCACTAGCTGTACGTAACGGCCCCCAGGTAGATGTCGATAAGAAGGCCGATGAGGAAACCCATCCGAACTCCTACTGAGCCTGCTGTGACAATCTCCGTACAGTCCGGTCTGTTCGTCTAGGCCTATCTCATATCGGGCCTAGGGGGCGACAAGCGTCAGTCCCCTAAAAGCGGTATAAGTCGTGTCAGAGCATAGCCCATTACACCTTGAGAAACTACTGGAAAACCTACCAGTAAATCTCGCTTGCCCTGGCCAGGGACTTTGCGTAATGGCTCTCTGACACAGCGCGATATCAACTCCCAATACCGGGAGAGACGAATTCTGTCTAACCGCCACTGCCTCCAAGTGCTCGGGACTGCACCCAACTGCTACCTGTTTGCATGCTCCTTTGAGCCGTGGTAGGGTAGCAATCTAAGAATAGTGGGACACACTCGAGGCGAAGTAGCAGTGTCAAGTCTGCGGACTATGCTGTACTCATGCCACCTGGGAACTGTTAACTGACGACGGGTATAATACCAACCAACAGTTCCCCGCGAGTCCTGTCCAGTGTACCCGTAACCTAACGAGCACCTTTATACTATCTCTAGTACGACGTACTGATGGCTGTGGGACAGACCATCTCCCCAACTGGGATGAGAAGTGTACACACTAGTCTACTCCGGAGTATCGATGCCCTGTCTCGATAATCCTACGACTAGGGACCTGTATAGGATGTTGCTTATAGACTACCCAGCCCCCACTAGTGTGACTGCCATTACAACGCTGGTAATCAAGCAAAGATCCTAAGGGCTCTACTAATATGTATAAGCGATACGTTACAAGAAACATATGCACATATTAAAGTAGACACAAACCAAGTAGCATACTACCATTTTTAGCAAGTCTGTCAATACAACTGTGAATATCCCAAGCTTCCATTAATTAATATACAAACTAGTATGATACAGTAATGGCCTTCTAGGGCATAAACACTAACAATCTCCCACTTTCACTAGGGCCATGTACTGGCATATCGTAGACCTATCATCTCGAATAGCCTCTCGAACTGCATCTGAGGAATGGCCTTTGTGAATGGATCAGCATTGTTATTCTCTGTATCTACTCTCTTTACCTCGATCTCCCGGCGATCTACGATCTCCCTGATCAGGTGATATCGCCTTAAGATGTGTCTGGACTTCTGATGGGACCTGGGTTCCTTCGCTAAAGCTATAGCGCCGTTGTTGTCGCAATACAGAGGTATTGGACCAACACTGGTAGGAACCACCTGAAGTTCTGTGAGGAACTTCTTCATCCAGACATCTTCTTTTGCGGCATCGCAAGCAGCTATGTACTCTGCTTCCATCGTTGAGTCGGCAACGGTCTCCTGCTTGGAACTCTTCCAACAGATCGCCCCTCCATTGAGGGTAAAGATATAACCCGACATGGACTTAGAGTCATCCTTGTCACTCTGGAAGCTGGAGTCAGCAAAGGCCTCGATCTGGAGGTCTTTTCCGCCATACACCAAAAACATCTCCTTAGTCCTCCTCAGGTACTTGAGAATGTTCTTTACTGCTATCCAGTGCTTCTCCCCTGGGTTTGCCTGATACCGGCTTACAACGCTCAATGCGTATGCTACATCTGGTCTGGTACATAACATCGCATACATTATAGAGCCTACCGCAGAAGCGTAGGGTATAATCGACATGCGATCCCTTTCCAAATCAGTCTTGGGAGACATCTCTTTGGAGAGGGTGATTCCGTGACAAGCCGGTAGGTTACCGCGCTTAGAATCATCCATACTGAATCTTTTCAATATGGTGTCTATGTACCTGGACTGCGAAAGTCCCAACATCCTCTTTGATCTATCACGATAGATCTAGATCCCCAGAATGTAGGTGGCATCACCCAAGTCTTTCATGGAGAACTTCTGTGACAAGAATCTTTTGACTGACTGTAGCATAGGAATATCATTTCCTATTAGGAGAATGTCATCCACGTACAAGACGAGGAATACAACAACTCTCCCTACAATCTTACTGTATATGCATGATTCATCTGGATTTTTGATAAAGTCGAATTCTTTGACAGTATTATCAAAACAGATGTTCCAACTCCGCGATGCCTGCTTTAGTCCATAAATGGACTTAAGCAGCTTGCATACTTTACCGCTGCTCCCACTCTGAATGAATCCCTCTGGCTGATCCATATAGACGCACTCTTCCAAATTACCATTTAGAAAGGCCGTCTTTACGTCCATCTGCCAGATCTCATAATCGTGGAAGGCAGCAATAGCAAGAAGGATCCAAATGGATTTGAGCATAGCCACTGGAGAAAAGGTTTCGTCATAGTCCAAACCAGGTCTTTGACGGAAACCCTTTGCAACAAGTCTAGCCTTATAGGTTTCAACCTGTCCATCTACACCAATCTTCTTTCTGAAGATCCATTTGCATCCTACGGGTTTTACCCCACCTGGAGAAATGTCCAAAGTCCATACTTTGTTAGTGTACATGGACTCCATTTCGGTCCGCATTGCATCCAGCCATTTTACCGAGTCGCCGCTCTGAATGGCTTGCTGGAAGCTAGTAGGGTCATCATTATCAATGACGCAATCTTCTCGATCCCCGTCTATGAGAAAACCGTAGTATCTCTCGGGCGGATGAGACTGCCTACTACTTCTGCGGATAGGCGCTGGTATGTCCATTTCTTCTGAAACCTCTGGTTCAACCATACTTTCAGTAACAGCTTGTGGTTCTGGAATTTCTTCCAGTTCTACTGCGCTCCCACTCTTTTGATTTTCTAAAAATTCAGTTTCTAAGAAGCGGGCATGACGAGAAACAAAAACCTTTTGTTCCTCTGCGTAATAGAAGCAATATCCTATGGAGTTCTTTGGATATCCCATAAACTTACACTCTACCGAACGTGCCTCGAGCTTGTCCGGATGCTGCTTTTTTACAAAAGCTGGACATCCCCATGTCTTCAGGTACTGAAGATAGGGTTTCTTCCCACTCCACATCTGATATGGTGTGGTAGGCACAGTCTTGGTTGGAACCTTGTTCAAAGGATATGCAGCTGATTCTAGTGCATAACCCCAGAAAGATCGCAGTAACTCAGCCTTGCTCATCATGGAACGAACCATATCCAATAAGGTTCGATTCCTCCTTTCCGATACACCGTTGTGTTGTGGTGTGTATGGAGGAGTAAGCTGATAGAGAATTCCATTCTCTTTTAAGTAACCCAGGAACTCGGCACTTAAGTATTCACCACCTCGATCAGATCTCAGTGTCTTGATACTTTTGCCTGTTTGGTTTTCCACTTCATTCTTGTATTCCTGTAATTTCTCAGAAGCCTCGGATTTATGCTTCATCAAGAAGATATATCCATACCAAGAGAAATCATCCATAAAAGTAATGAAGTAGGAATAACCACCTCGCGCATGTGTAGACATTGGACCACACATGTCGCCGTGTACGAGTCCAAGAGCTCGCTCGCTCTTACTCCATGTCCAGTAAACGGAGTCTTTGTCATCTTTCCCATGAGACAAGATTCACAAGTAGCATAAGATTGATATTCGAACGGATTCAAATATCCTTCTCTATGTAACTTAGTTAATCGTATTTCATTGATGTGACCTAGTCTACAATGCCATAAGAAAGCCTGATTTATTTCTGGAGACTTTCTTTTAAGTGTATTCTGGACATTGAAAACCTGAGCTTGATTCAATACGTATATACCGTCATCTAATGTACCGGACCCAATCAGAACTTGATTTAGGTGGATGTGAACTACATCGCTTACGAATGTAAAGTCATATCCCTCTCTCGAAAGTGAGGACACTGATATGATATTACAAGTCAAACTAGGTACATACAGACAGTTACGTAGAATCAATATCTGCCCACTTGTCAAACCTAGGCGATATTCTCCCACGGATTCAGCGTCCACGCTCATTCCGTTTGCAACTCTGAGAGACAAATCACCTACCCTTATAACTCTACGGTTTCTCAAAGCATGTAATGAATTATAGATATGAGATCCTGCTCCGGTATCTAGTACCCAGGAAGTAGAGTTAATTGACAAACAGTTCTCAATTACAAACACACTTGAGGCCGAAGCCCCAACATGCTTCGTATCCTGGCTACTGGCTTCCAAAGCCCTGCAATCCTTCTGCCAATGCCCGTTCCCATAACAATAGGAACATCCCTGTGTACCTACACCAAGTCCCGAAACTTTTGCTATTCCCTTTCCTCCTACTTTACCGACACCGTATATCGGCTTTGTAGAGGTCTTCTTCTTTTCACCCTTTGCTTTTGCCCTGGATGTAGAAGAAGAAGGTCCCTCATTAAGCAGAGCTTGTGTCTCCCTGGTTTCTTTCAGGGTGTAAGTAGAGGGTAGGGACTGTGGAAATAAGTCAGTGTATGACCTGTTTCCCAGCGTGGTCTCCAGGTCCTTGAGCTCATCAATATAGCTAGTCATTGTAAGGACGTCGTCCCCTACAGATGACCCGATAGCCAACCTCGCTTGAATTAATTCGTTCGAGGTCTCATATCTTGCGATATGAGATTGCTCTCCATATAAATCTTTGTTATGGAGAAAGATGGAAACTATGTCCATCTTCTCGTGCTGCTTCTGGTATACACCATCAACTGAAGCTAACACGGGGAACTTAGCTTTCGCTTTATCCTTTTCCCTTTTCTGACGGATATCCATATCCGCGACGGTGGAAACTGGACCTGGGACGGCGGGATCTTGAGTAGTAATTGGGTGGTCCAGCTTGTCATAGGCAATGGACATCTGGACAGAACTTTGCCAGTCATATAAGTTAGATTCGGTCAACTTGTTATCTAGATGTAACCTAGTCATAGTCACAAGGTCGCTGCAATGAGAGAGAGAAGAAGAAAACACTTTAGCATGATGCTCTTGCAAGTTTAGATTGGTTTTTAATTTATCTAAACTGGATGGCTCCCACTGTTTCTTGAATCCTTCCTCAAACCATAAAAGAAGAATTAGCCAGGACTATTCTCACTGTACAATACTTGCTTAACCGTTCAGCCAGGCTAGTGTCGGTACTTCGAGGGAGGTTTTCCAACGCTTTCGTGAATTTCCTTAATTAAATAACCTCTTTTCTCTGGGGGCGTAGCCCCGCTAACACCTTTCTCGACACCTCCTTGGTTTATAGCATTGATCGTTAAGTGACGAATCTCCTAATAAGTAGCATATACTCACAGTAGGATCGGGATCCAAATATCATCGTGTGATAATGTTGAAGGAATCCTACCAACATTCATCAAACTCCAAATGGTATGCAACACTAGCAAGTTTCAGTTTCTTTAGAAACTCCCGATGTGGATTTTTGCCCCATGTTCTTATGACCTTGACGAAAGCCAACAAATCATAAGTCACATGTCAAGTTCTGCCCATCATTATCTTGTTAATTTGAACCCACCCGTACATACCCTTGACGAAAGCCAACAAGGTAATACGACTATCCCAAACCAACTCATCTATCTATGCATCAAATGAATACCCCAGTAGCTACCAAACACTATGCCTTGACGAAAGCCAACAAACATAGCTTGAATACTACTGACCATCCATAAGAAATGACGGAGGGCTACGACTGGTTTTGGCGAAACCGTGAACGTAGTGAACTTGATATAATCGAAGGAACCTGATAGCTTTTTAAAAGGTGTGGTTAAAGCTCCGCAATTAAAAATTCTGCTCTTTTAAAATAACCGAGTGGTTTCTTTTAAATTTGTTCCAACGATTCAACTTTGGTTTATTTTCTTTGCATTAAAATAATGCGTCCCATCATTTAACCTATCATTGCAGAAAACAACGAAAATACAACGTCCTCTTATGCCATCCGCATTCGCCACTGGGTCCCGTCATCACCCGTTAGGTTACTTAACTAACGACAGAGCGGGGGCTGGGCTAGCGCGGGTGTAAAACATAAGTGACGTCTAAATAGCTATCATATATACATATTGTACATTCGTAAGACGCAATAATAGGCATTCCAAATCTCAGATGAACATTATTGGACATACAAGCAATCCGCTTTTCCTTTGTGCCTGCAACAAAAGACGGATTACACAGTTGTGATGAATAGCCTTTACCCCACCCTAGACCCCTACGGGTACGACAAACTACCCGCCAAGTACCCAAAGTGAAGCGGTCTCCCTCAACAACGTGAGTAGGCCACTAAACACTTCAACGTACCCGGTAGTTTGTGTACCCTACCTTGGGTCTATCCTAGGAGCAAAAAACAGTAAATGAAATAATACAACGGTGGCTACAACCGCAACCTGGATGTGCCCCGCAAAAGAATATTACATCATATTACAATTTACATCGAATGAATGAATATAAAACCCATCTCAAACCCCGGCTAATCATCACAACGATCCAATCAAGTTCATATACACAAACAGTAAACATTACAGAAATGTGCAACCCCCTGCTAACCGACATACTAGCAGTTAGGGGAGGTTTAGGAACACATTAAACATTACAGATAAAAACCCGATTAGTAAATAACTTAGAATATCGATCGACAACCTTTTTCCGTGTCTACCCCAAATGCAAGCCAGCATAGAAGTAACCTGGGCAGAAACAGAATATACAGGAAAACAAAACACCAAAATATATGAATTACTGCGCAAATCCGAGTCAACTCGGAGTTGACTCGGCGGCGGATCCACGGCCAAAAGCACTATTGTGCCGCGGATCCGCGGCCATATAAATGAGTTGAGAGCTCGTATTTTCCCAGTTTTCTTATATTTCCCTGCTGCGAATTTTAAGGTATATCAAATATTTTTTTCGACAAGTTTAAAATTAACAGAAACTGTTAGGGTGTTCGGGGTGTTGTTTTCGTGTTTTCCGTCGATCAAAGTTCTAATTAGTTGCTAACAAGCTAGTAATGGTTTAGTTGGTTCTGATACCACTGTAAGTCCATGTCACGCACTCCACGAACTTGCGGGGAGGCGGAATATATGAAAAACGATTATCAAAGTTTCGTAACACGGACTTGAGCGCATGAATCGTGTCTAAACCGTTACTAGCAAACTACAAAAGGTTTAATTACTCTGATTCGAAGTTATACCTCACGTTACTTGTCCTTCGGGTCTTCATCACCGTCCTCCACACCTTGTAGGCTCTTTGGAACGTCGGCACCTCAACGGCCTCTTCGAGTCAAAGACGATCCACCCGAGAGCTCCTACTCCAAGCTTAACATCTAACTTGAGGTAACTAGGTTACTCAAAGTGCTAATCTAAGCAGCCTAGGGGATATAGAGTTGGATTATGGATTAACAAGTCTTGCTAACCCTTGATCTCAACACATGAGAGGTTAGGGTTAGGGTTTGAAGAGAGAGAGCTTGAGGAGAGAGAAGGTGAGAATGAGAATCCTTTTGGATGAATGAAATCATTTGTGTATATATGAAACATATCATATAATTAAATGAATAATAAATAATGATATATCATCATGTTTCATTAATACACTAAGTGATTCATTACATGAGTCATATAAATCATAAATGATTCATTAACTCTATGTATGAATCACACCATGACTCATTTATCCAATTAATGCAAATGCCACCTTAACCCCCAAGTCACCATGCTTCTAGAAGCTTCCCGACAAATTACAAGAACGTCCCTCCTATCTGTGAAAACACGAAAAAACTTTAGACTGTATAAATCCAATAAACCGATACTAGAATCTGGCTTAAACCAAAGCCGACTAGTAAAAACTGTCCGAACGTCGTACGTGCGTAAACGCACGTATGCGTCCGAACCCTTGTCGTAAAACCATACGACCTCTATATCGTTTCGCCCGAAGCAGGGAAACTCTCTGTGTGGGACTCTAAAGACTCAACACTACGCTGACAGTGGGTTTAACCACAAACCGCAAGCGGCACTAGTTGTACGTAACGGTCCCCAGGTAGATGTCGATAAGAAGGCCGATGAGGAAACCCATCCGAACTCCTACTGAGCCTGCTGTGACAATCTCCGTACAGTCCGGTCTGTTCGTCTAGGACTATCGCATATCGGGCCTAGGGGGCGGCAAGCGTCAGTCCCCTAAAAGCGGTATAAGTCGTGTCGGAGCGTAGCCCATTACACCTTGAGAAACTACTGGAAAAACTACCAGTAAATCTCGCTTGCCCTGGCCAGGGACTTTGTGTTGCTCTCTGACAAGCGCGATATCAACTCCCAATACCGGGAGAGACGAATTCTGTCTAACCGCCACTGCCTCCAAGTGCTCGGGACTGCACCCAACTGCTACCTGTTTGCATGACTCCTTTGAGCCGTGGTAGGGTAGCAATCTAAGAATAGTGGGACACACTCGAGGCAAAGTAGCAGTGTCAAGTCTGCGGACTATGCTGTACTCCTGTCACCTGGGAACTGTTAACTGACGACGGGTATAATACCAACCAACAGTTCCCCGCGAGTCCTGTCCGGTGTACCCGTAACCTAACGAGCACCTGTATACTATCTCCAGTATGACGTACTGATGGCTGTGGGACAGACCATCTCCCCAACTGAGATGAGAAGCGTACACACTAGTCTACTCCGGAGTATCGATGCCCTGTCTCGATAATCCTACGACTAGGGACCTGTATAGGATGTTGCTTATAGACTACCCAGCCCCCACTAGTGTGACTGCCATCACAACGCTGGTAATCAAGCAAAGATCCTAAGGGCTCTACTAATATGTATAAGAGATACGTTACAAGAAACATATGCATATATTAGAGTAGACACAAACCAAGTAGCATACTACCATTTTTAGCAAGACTGTCAATACAACTGTGAATATCCCAAGCTTCCATTAAGTAATATACAAACTAGTATGCTACAGTAATGGCCTTCTAGGGAATAAACACTAACAATATATAGTGTGCATGTGTGCAGGTATGAAGATATCAATATAGGTATGCACTGGTATGAATATACAGTGTGCATGTGCATAAGTATGAAGATATCAATATATGTGTGCACTGGTATGAATATACAGTGTGCATGTGCGCAAGTATGAAGATATCAATATATGTGTGCACTGGTATGAATATACAATGCGCATGTGCGCGGATATGAAGATATCAATATATGTATGCACTGGTATGAATATACAGTGCGCATGTGCGCAGGTATGAAGATATCAATATATATGTGCATTGGTATGAATATACAGTGTGTATGTGCGCAGGTATTAAGATATCAATATAGGTGTGCACTGGTATGAATATACAGTGCGCATGTGCGCAGGTATGAAGATATCAATATATGTGTGCACTGGTATGAATATACAGTGTGCATGTGCGCAAGTATGAAGATACCAATATAGGTGTGCACTGGTATGAATATACAGTGTACATGTGCGCAAGTATGAAGATATTAATATATGTGTGCACTGGTATGAATATACAGTGTGCATGTGCGCAAGTATGAAGATATCAATATATGTGTGCACTGGTGATATATCAATGAAGGTATGCACTAATATGAATATCTATAAACATCTACGACTAAACATCCTATTACGCCCTGACGCTTAACGCCATACGGGCAATTTCCCCATACATGTTAAATCTACTCACCTGGTCGCGTGCTAAGCGTAGCCGACCACCTGCTTCCCTTTCTTTACGGCGTCCGACGTACCCGCCTGCAAACCTAGAATTCACATAGAGAATCCACATAAGCAAATATCTCGCAAAACGCCATATCGAAATCAAATGAGAAACTCGCGTCGCGAACTAAACACGCGTGTGTCCGATACGCTAAAACGTGTGTATACACGTCTGAAACTACCCTGACACGTCGCGATGCACTGGAACACAGAACCCACTCATGTATCACACGTGTCGCACAAACAAAACGTATTGGAAAAACGATACTACGCTCCAGATTTTTTACCCAGGTGAAAACTTACAAAATTGCATATACCACAGACCTTAAATGTACAGCAGACTCCTACCCATGCAAACCCAACCCAAAAACTCCCTCATCTGGCCGCAATTTGCGGCCAGAAAGAATAAATCGGCGGCCAAAGGGTGGTTAGGGGGTCTCGTTCTCTGGTGGTGTGCTCTAGGTCTATCAAATATGCTCCAGTTATCTCAATTTTTCTCTGAAGTAACCGGGTCTATAGCAGATCACAGAAAGGCCAAGTTTTACTTAAAAACGTTACATTTTGCACAAAAAGAAGATCTAGGGTATTTTGGTGGAATCTGGGTTGAATCTAGGTTTATGTGGCCCTAATAACACTTAATTAGTCTAGGCTAACCAATAAAATCATCACTTGGCCTCAACTTCACACAAAACACCATTTCTAGCACTAAAACGCATAATTAACACTAACCGAAGCTATTTAACACACAAGCTTAGCAAAAAGGAGTTGGGTTTAAGAAATATACTCCAATAGACCCTAGGAAGCAGGAGAAGGAGGAGAAGAAGAAGATGAGGTGCTGCTGTTGTTGCTTGCTACAGCAGCTGCTGTGTGCTGTTGTTGCTGCTGATTGTTGTTGTTGCTGCTGTTACTGCTACTTCTTCTGCTGCTGCTGCTTCCTCTGCTGCTGCTGCTATGAGAGTGAGAGTGAGAGAGTTGTGAGAAAATGAGAGGCAAGGAAAAAGAATTGAGAGTTAAGGCTAGTCAACCCCCTCCTCTCTCTCTCTTCATTAAATGAAGGCATGGCTCAAGCCATGATCCCTTCTCTCTCTCTCTCTCTCCCCCTCCAAGTCAACCATAACACAAATCATTTCCATTTTAAAAAATAAAACAACCCAAAACACTTAATAAAAATTTCAAATGGGCTTAACAAAATGGTTAGTTCACCATGGTTGCTAAGCATGGTCTAACCCCATTTTAACCCTAGTTTACATGCACATGTGTGTGCAAGCTTAGAAAAATTCTAATAAAATATTCATTAAATTTGATAAATTATTTGGAAAACATTTTGGTAAACTTTTTTATTAAAAACCATACTTTAAAGTATAATTAGTCACTAATCACATCCTAAGGTGTTACAATCTTCCCCCCTTAAAGAAATTCGTCCCCGAATTTAAAAATATAAAGCTACGCATACCTTCAAAGAGATGAGGGAACTTCTTCCGCATCTCGCCCTCGGCCTCCCAAGTGATCTCTTCACCATTCGGCCTACGCCAAAGCACCTTCACAGATGGCAAGACCTTCGATCGAAGTTTCTTCACCTGCCGGTCCAATATCACGACTGGCTGCTCGGTGAACAAAAGGTTGCGCTCGAGCTGGACGGTCTGATGCTGAATCATGTGCGAAGGGTCATGTAGGTATCTGCGAAGTATCGACACATGGAATACGGGGTGAACATTGTTCACACCATAATATTGCATTATTATATTCCCCATTCTTAGTCTTTTTATAAATAAACAGGTGCTTTTGACGCATGTCTGCTGCATGTTACAGGTTACAGGTTCTTGGACAGAAAACAGTGAAAACGCTGAAAAGACGATGCAAAAGTGGACTTTGACCAACAAATAGGAGGATCTTAATCAAGCCTAGACAAAGAACAGTTCACAATCAACAAGGCAACGCAAGATCCAGAATATTAAGGCAAACGGTTAAAAAGCCGTTGCAAAATTGTTCATTGAAGATCTGGAACCAATGAAGAAGCCCAAGTGAAGAAAGAACCAAAGAATATTAAAGCCCAGAAAGCCCAAAACAATACCTGAAAATTTCAGCATTTGATCCAACTATTGGGCCGCGGAACCGCGGCCCAACCCCCACCTATGCCGCGGTTCCGCGGTCATCTAGGGCTTTCACGAGATAAAAAGTTTACCATAATTTGGTGGCGGCTTTGACTAGTCAACCTAGGGCTATTTTTGTAATTATAGACATGCAAATCAATTGTAACCTAGGGTTTCCTATTCTCTATAAATAGGAACTCTACTCATTGTAATTTCTTATGCCTCCCTTTAATAAAAATTCAGAAATTCTTTATGGAGAGCATCGGTGCTTCTCTTCAATTCAGAAATTCAGATCTGACAAACCTGCATTGATGATTGGAGAAATGCATCTGTAAGTAATTTAATTTCTTGGCCTAGTGTAGATTTCAATTCCTTGCCCTAGGTAGATTTAATTTCATGCCCTAGGAACTTGTTTAGGGTTTAGCTTTGAGGAAGGATTTTGAGAGATGGGATCTCTCATCCCTTTCTTACCCACCAAATATTTACAATAGGACTCCATGCATACACGTAAATACCGCGCCCTACGGCATCCTACCCCTCGAGGTAACGATGACACCGTAGTGTAAAAGATCGGTTGCGCGTGTTTTCCATGGAGATTAGGGTAAGGATCTCTAAAGGAAGGACAAGAACCTAGAGGAAGGAACACCTTCCCGAACGGATCTAATCCACTTTATTGATAATTACCATAACTCCTCATAGATCTTCATTCGGGTATTGAAAGCGGTGAGATTTAATTACATTTCCAAACCATCCCTAAACCTAGCCCTAGCAAGAGTAGATCTAGATAATTGCCCTAGGTTAGTTAGGTTTTTAGATTTAATAATTAATCCGAACACCCTTCGGAATTAACTCGTAAGCGCGAATCGAAAACTCACAACATCCCTATGGACCGACCCGTACTCACCGGCTAGCTGCAAAGCGACGCCGTTCTTGATTGCGGTTACAAATATTTTTGATCTATCTTTTAGAAAGCGCAAGCACGCTAAATCATTCAATCAAACATCTGGGAAGTCGGGTGGAAGAGCCAAACGATATGCTACTACACCCACACGCTCGAGGATCTCGAAGGGACCTACGAATCTGGGGCTAAGCTTCCCCTTCCGTCCAAATCTCATCACTCCCTTCATCGGAGAGACCCTCAGAAAAACGTGATCGCCAACTGTGAACTCTAATCTGCGGCGGCGTCTGTCAGCATACGATTTCTTCCTGCTCTGAGCTGTCCTCATCCTATCTCGAATCAGCTGTATCTTCTCGGTCGTCTCCTGTATGATCTGTGGCCCCAAAATACTGCTCTCACTGAGCTCTGTACAACAGACGGGCGATCCACATCTCCTCCCATACAAGGCCTCAAAAGGTGCCATCTGAATAGTATCCTGGAAACTATTGTTGTAGGAGAACTCCACCAAGGGTAAATGATGATCCCAGCTACCACCAAAGTCTAAAACGCACGCTCGGAGCATGTCCTCGAGAGTCTGAATAGTCCCCTCTGACTGGCCGTCGGTCTGCGGATGAAATGCTGTGCTGAAACTCAAGAGGGTGCCCAAAGTCTCCTGAAGCCTCTGCCATAGTCGGCTGGTAAACTGGGTGCCTCGGTCGGACACGATACACGTCGGGACTCCATGCAGTCGTACAATCTCGTCGATGTAAATCTGGGCATACTGAGCAAATCCGAAAGTCGTCTTCACCGGCAGGAAGTGAGCTGCTTTCATCAAACGATCCACGATCACCCAAATGGAGTCATACTCTCGCCTAGTCCTGGGTAGACCCACAACGAAATCCATCGAAATCTGTTTCCATTTCCACTCCGGAATGGGTAACGGCTGTAGCTCTCCCGCTGGCCTCTGGTGCTCGGCCTTGACTTGCTGACAAGTCAGGCATCTCGACATGAAGTCTGTGATGTCCCTCTTCATTCCGTCCCACCAGTAAACGTCTTTCATATCATGGTACATCTTTGTGGAACCCGGATGAACACTATACACCGATCAATGTGCCACCTCAAGAATCTTGCGCCGCAATCCCTCAGCATCTGGTACGCACAGTCTAGTCCTAAATTGCAGTATCCCCTGATCATCGATCGTGAACTCGGAAAATCTGCCCTGTCCAATCTGTGCCACGATCTCTGAGCAACGGTCATCACTGTACTGTGCCTCATGTATACGGTCAAGCAACTGTGGGTGTGCACGAACATGCGCAAGCTGTCCCCCGATCGGCGTGAACTTGAACTGCACTCGGCTGTCGCATAAAGTCTGCCAATCTGCCGACGACTGCCTCTGCACTGCACTCAAACAAGATAGACTACCCCGGGTCTCCTGCTCAAAGCATCAGCCACTACGTTCGCCTTGCCCGGGTGATACAAGATCTCGCAATCGTAGTCCTTTACTAGTTCCATCCAACGGCGCTGTCTAAGATTCAGGTCCCGCTGCTGAAATATATACTTTAAGCTCTTGTGATCAGTGAATATCTGGCACGACTCGCCGTATAGGTAATGTCGCCAGATCTTGAGTGCAAAGACTACTGCAGCCATCTCCAAATCGTGAGTGGGGTAGTTCTGTTCATGTTTCTTCAACTGCCGTGAAGCATACGCGATCACCCTGTCATGCTGCATCAATACGCACCCTAGCCCCACTCGAGAAGCATCACAATAGAGCACAAATCTGCCCGATCCTGAAGGCAATGATAACACCGACGCCGTAGTCAAACAAGTCCGTAGCTGCTGAAAGCTATGCTCGTACTCCTCCGTCCAATCGAAAGGAACTTCTTTCCAGGTCAATCCGGTCAAAGGTGCGGCAATGCGGGAGAAGTCCTGTACAAATCGCTTGTAGTAGCCGGCCAATCCTAGAAAGCTGCGGATCTCCGTAACTGATGCGAGTCTGGGCCAACTCTGAACGGCCTCGATCTTTCTCGGGTCCACACATATCCCATCTCATGTAATCACGTGACCCAAGAAGTATACGCTGTCAAGCCAGAATGTGCACTTGGAGAATTTTGCGAAAAGCTGGTGCTCCCTCAAGGTCTGCAGTGTGATCCGCAGGTACTGCTCATGCTCCTCTCGGCTCCGGGAATACACCAAAATATCGTCAATGAATATGATGATAAATAAATTAATATACGGCCTGAAAATATGGTTCATCGAGTCCATAAATGCTGCTGGGGCGTTGGTGAGTCCGAACGACATCACCAAAAACTCATAATGGCCGTAGCGCGTGCGAAAAGCTGTCCTCGGTATATCCTCCTGTCGAACCCGCAGCTGATGGTATCCTGATCGCAAGTCGATCCTCGAAAAATATCCTGCCCCCTGAAGCTGGTCGAACAAATCGTCGATGTGTGGCAAAGGATATCTTTTCCGCGCGGTAACCCTGTTCAGCTGGCGGTAGTCGATACACAAACGCAAACTGCCGTCCTTCTTCTTGACAAACAGGACCGGAGCACCCCAAGGAGAAACACTGGGTCGAATAAGTCCCTTATCCAGCAAATCTTGCAACTGACCTTTCAACTCACTAAGCTCCACCGGGTCCATCCGATAAGGCGGTATAGAAATAGGCCCCGTGCCGGGAATCAAATCAATACAAAAAGCAATATCGCGCTCAGGCGGTAGCCCAGGAAGCTCGTCAGGAAAAACATCAGGGAACTCACAAACAATCGGAACCTGGTCCAAAGGAACATCCGTAGCTCTAGTATCGCAAACATAGGCTAGGAATCCCTGACATCCCTTCCTCAACAGCTGTCCAGCGCGAAAATAAGAAATCAAACTGTGAGGGGCGGCACAACAATCCCCCTGCACAACAAAAGCCGACTCGCCGGGAAAACAAAATCTAATTGTCTTCTCGCGGTAGTCCACAGACGCATAGCACGTGGCTAACCAATCTATGCGCAAAAGAACGCCGAAGTCCAACATCTCAAGAAGGATCAAGTCGACAGGAAACTCTCTCACCAAAACGGACAACACAGGATCGGAACACGTGCCTAGCAATAAACGAATCTCCTACGGGAGTGGTCACAACAAGCGTCTGATCAAGCAAACCGGACTCTCTACCCAAACTCGGCACGAAGTGTATGGAAACGTACGAGTGCGTGGATCCGGGATCAAACAACATGTGTGTGTCAACAGAATATACTGATAGGGTACCTGAGACCACCGCATTGGACACCTGCACGTCCTGATGCGTCAACGCGAAAACCCGTGCCTGTCCTCCACCTGCAACTGGCGGTCCCCTACTAGCAACTGGCTGTACTCTGTCGGCAGGTGGCTGTCCTCTGCCTCGGCCACCTCGTCCTTTATGAGTAAACCCTCCGTGACCACGACCTCTCTGTGCATGA
The DNA here is from genome assembly GCA_030015575.1 of Agapanthus africanus. Taxonomy (NCBI): domain Eukaryota; kingdom Viridiplantae; phylum Streptophyta; class Magnoliopsida; order Asparagales; family Amaryllidaceae; genus Agapanthus; species Agapanthus africanus. The sequence continues at coordinate 125,819,885 of JASDDO010000016.1, read as the reverse complement.
GTCTGGCATAGAGCAATAGTAGGTACAATAGGCAACGACCTCTGGGTTGGGGAAGGTGGAAGTGTGACATGTGGTACTGCTGGCTCCCTCCGACGTATCTCGGTACAATCTCTGACGCAGTGATGGGGACTACCACACCCAAAGTATCCACGCGACGACTGCTGACCCTCCTGGGGATAAGAGCTAAACATCTGACCTCGCCCCGAGTCTCTGCCACCTGTACGACGTCTATCACGGCGTCCGAATGGGAGTCTATGTGCCGCTGTATCTGTACGAACCCTCTTCGGGCCTGGAACTACCAAAGTCTCTGCAAGGCGCTCCTCGACTAATAGGGCTGTGTCTACAGCTGCTGCATATGTATCGCAATGCTGTGCACTGATCGCAAGGAACAGTGGGGTAAGTAAGCCTCGAACAAATCCCTTAACTCGCATCTCCTCAGTAGCCACTAGGTATGGGTCATAAACAGATAGCTCGGTGAATAGCACATCGTACTCTGCCACTGTCATCTCTGGCGTCTGGCATAAGGACTCGAATCTACGCGCTCGGGAATCCCTGACACTCTGGGGAAGGAAACGGGCTAGAAACACCGCCACAAACTCGGTCCAGGTCATAGGAGGAAGACCTGCTGCTCTGCCCTTCTCGATCGATTCACACCATTTCTGCGCAAGACCTTCCAGGCGAAAGCTCGCGAACTCTACCCATCTCGCATCTGAGCATCTAAGTGAACGACATATCCGGGCCATCCTATCAATAAAAGACTGTGGGTCCTCGGCTGCATCGGTGCCTGTAAAAACCGGAGGCTTCAGCTTCATGAACTCTGATAGCGATACTGTAATAACCTCCGTGGCTGCAGGGACAATTGCCTGTACTATAGGTACCATCGTGGTCCCCGTAACGGGTGGAACTACCTCTGGTCGCTGCGCTCGAAGTGTATCGACTAGCGACCCTATCATCTGGTGCATCTCATGCATACCAGCCCCTAGCATGGCGATCTGATCTGTCGTAGGAGGAACAGTCTGCTCTGGTACAACAGGTGTACTACCCGGATTAGTCCTCGTCTCGGACGAGTCAACTCGAATCTCGGCTCTCGCGGCCGCTCTCTGCGCCCTCGTAGTCTTTGGAGGCATAATGGCTGAAAAGAAAGTAGGATTCGATAAGGATACGGAAATCGAATCACGAGAATGTATACAATCATGAAGGAATTCCAATCAATAAGTCCTAAGGTCGCTTAGGCGGAGTACCGTGTCGTGTGAATGCCGCGGAACATACGCACGCTACTCCACTCTGCTTCAGCTACCTACTCTATCATACCAGGGTCATCCTACACTCCGAATGTAAAACCTACGCTCTGATACCAACTTTGTCACGACCCAAAGTTCGGCCCGTGACCGGCACTTAACCACGTAACGTCTACAGGCGTAACGCGACTAAGTAAGCCGAAACCCAGAAATCAAAACCATTAAAGGAATGAGTGTTAAAACATTTAAGGGAGACATTTGTTAAAACATTTAGAAAACCTTAAGTAATTTAGTAAAATTCTTTAAAGTTCAAGTTATTGTCTTAAAAATTTTGGCAGCATTTCCTTTGTAAAAACTAGCCCCGAAATCGGGTACAAGACAATATATGAGTAAAAAGATATACAATAGAAATAAAGCATCCCAAATGGGAGCAATCACGCCTAACGGTGGAACAATCACCATGATAATAATATACGACGTCGTAGCGAAGAATGAGCAAAAGTAAGTGAAGACAACATGAATTATAAAACTGCATAAATAAAGTCGGCTCACAACGCGACACCAGAGTACAAAATAATATACATCGTCCTCATAACTGGTCTCTAAGTCAATACAAAAGTAGTAGATGGAGAGTACTAGATACAATGGTGTATACAACTGGAAAAAATAAACAGATACCGCACAAAAACTCACCTATCAGCAAAAGGGCTCACGCGCCAACTGCAATGGTATCTGTATCAAAAGATGCAAGAAAGCAGCATGCCGCGACTACTCTGAGGGGCAACCTGCAAACACTGTGGCACAACGGGGGTGAGTTGCCAACTCGTGAATAGTAGATAACATATAAAGGTAATCGTGAGTATGCACGTGCTGCGATACTCTAACCTATGCCAACAGATAACATCTCAATATGATGAACTAGATGAGCAATAATCATGCAACAAGTGCGATCTAATAACATCTCTATATGATGAGCAGGGTATGCAATAATCGTGCATAGCATGTACAATCTAATAACATTTATATAGGATGAGCAGGGTATGCAATAATCATGCATAGCAAGTGTACTCTAATAACATCTATATATGATGAGCAAGGTTTGCAATAATCCTGCATAGCATGTGTACTCTATCAGGTACCACAGATACAGGATGAGATGTATAACACTGAATGCTGAGCATGGGAATAAATAACATCTACACGGAATGTCAACGTGGAAAATAACCGGTGTCCATCAATCACCCAAATCCCAGTAAAACTCAGGCACCGTCTCTCTAACCGGCCCTCAAATCCTGTACAGCACATGGAATCGTGAGTGCCCAACATCGGCACTCAAAATATCATAAAATAATCGTGTCCAGCATCAACACGTAAATCCTCATGTATCGGGCTCAGTCAGTCCGGATCGGCCCATGGGCTCTGTCTGCGGAATCAGCCCTTGGTCCCCGGCCCTGGCAGTACGTGTCGTCCTGTATCCATCTCTCAGCTCTGGTCAGTATCCTCCGGATGACCGCCAGGCTCAACCAATCACCGGTAGGTAGTAGTCCCTCCGCCGGGCTCACCGTCTAACAATACGAGTCTTCTTGCCCCGGGGTACCATACCGGGTTCACCATGTACCCGCAATCGGTGCCTACCACTCCTCGAATCGGGTATACTCACACAAGCTCTATGGAACCGAGAAAACTCATGGTGGACGCATACTTTAAAGTATAATTAGCCACTTATCACATCCTAAGGTGTTACAGATACCCTACTATACGCACTTATACACGTCTTGAAACTCGGGATAGTAGAGGATACCTTGAAATGCTCTTGTTTAAAAGCCAAAGTATGAACGAAATTATAAATGAAATATAAAATGGTGAAGAAAAATGAACACTGGTTTTGTTATCACCAAGGCAGCAATAAAAAAATATAGCGAGGGTGCTTCATCACCTAGTGCCTTAGACCAACTGGTTTGGGAGTCACTGCTAAGCCTTCGGTGTTGCAAGACGAGGAAAATACTAATACGCCTAATAATCAAGAACATGAGTAATCGGTCGGTTAGTACCTCAAGAAGTATTAACGGTCGCATGAAAAATGTGTGAGCAATCCCATCTAAATATTTACCGATTAAAAAGTACTGAGGTAGATGGACAAGAGTATGATAGCTTGAATTGAATTCTCCGAGTGTAGGGATGTCTTTTACACACACGTAGGGGTATATGATCGATGTTTGGAAGAAAGGTAGGAATGAAGAATAAAGACGATGTTTTATTGAGGGATGATGTGATTCTAACATCTTTTCATGACTATTAAGATAGGGCTCATGACAACCGAAAAGCTAGTGTAGTTGGAAACTCTAATTTTCAAAGTCTTTCTTTTATAATTCTTATCTTTACATGTAACTTTCACGATCTTCGTTTTATTATGGGATTTTGTGGGTGCAATCCGCTGAAAACCCTCAGGAGACTACACTCCTCCTACTAGGGACACCTAGAGGTTTAAAGGCTTGTTGCACGTGCTCAGTCCAATCGTGTTGCCTACGAAAGTGTGCTAGTTAGTTTTTCTTTTTCTTTATTTTCTCCTTCTCTTGAATAAAAGATGTTTGCTCGAGATGACCAAAATTAAGATTGGGGGAATTTGATCAGTCGAAAATATTGCATTTTTAACACATCAATTTCCCTACTCTTTGTAATCATCTAAAGGTGTTTGGTATAAATATAGCACATATTAGCAATTCGTCTGCAAAATATCAAATAACATGTGTTATACATTATAACCGACATTCTAGAGGGAAATTGTGTGTTTATTACTACACGCATGATCTTTGTATATCAACACTTGTCACGAGGTTGTGTGCAGGAAATCCTTCAGGTTAAAGAGCCGGAATCACAAAAGTACCGATAAAATGCATCAAGTCCAAGACATGAGATCTGGCAGCAACCAAGAAAGAAATATCAGATTCCAGGCATTAGAGAATAACCCAAAGACTAACAGAAAGATACCCTGAAAACCTCATGCAGTGAACTCATTACTTGGTCGCGGATCCGCGGCCGAGTTGGCCGATCCGCCGCGGTTCCGCGTCCTGGTTAGCTCCTTGGTGCTCCAAAATCCTCTGGAATATTCCCTGTAACAACCCTAGATTCCAAAAGACTCTCAATTACCACGTGGCTTCTTCCAGAAGGCTCTGCATAACAAACTCACTCTAGAATATTCCTTGTAACAACCTCATTCTAGAAGATTCTCTCCAACAACCTCATTCTAGAAGATTCCCTCCAACAAACTCATTCTAGAAGGTTCTCTCTAACAACCAAGCTTTGGAGAGAAGATTCAAATGGGTGGTTATAAAAGGGGATCTAGATCTAGGGTTTGAAGGTTACACAATTAGTAGTGAGTTAGTTAGACATTTGGAGCAAAAATTCAAATTAAAGTTGAGTGATACAACTTGATCCAAAACCCTAACCCAAATCCAAGTTGAGTGACATAACTTGATACCAAAAACCCTAGCCTAAATCCAAATCCAAAGCCAAATCAAGATCATTTTGAGAAGCAAATCAAGCAAGCAACCATCGATCCTTTATTCGCGAAGCCAATCTTTATCAAGAGCGTGAGATCCACGACGATCCAAGTCTCACGGAGATCGAGCGGAGCGAACTTCGACGGATCTAGTTACCTCTTCAAAGGAGCGATCGAGAGCAACATCTTGTAACCTCGAATTGAGGGAATGTGTAATTAGTCATCGATTTAATAAAGGTGATAATTAGTTAATTCTTGCTTTCTTTATATTCTTCCACTATGAAATTTCTAGATCTTGAATCTTTTATTTTCATGATGCTTGACTAAATCTCCGCTTGTTATGGAATCGAGAGATTTGGTAGATCTAGTGATGATAAAATCTTAATACTAATCTTACGTTTTATGAGATTTGTGAACTTTAGGAAAAAGAATCATCGATGACCTAATTTAGATCGAGATCACATTCTTGATAATTTCGTTGCAAATTAGGGATCAAATGATTGATGAATCTCTTTGCTAAAGGCTAGATCCGAATGATGATCAATGAAAAGACAAGGGATAGAGAAGAAGAAACCCTAGTTTCTTCAATAGATCCCTAATCTTCATTCATCACCATCAATCCAGCTACAAATTATCCATAAATAAGATTAGTCATTATTAGATTCATCATTGCTACAAATTCGATCGATTCTTACAAGCTATTCTACAAATCTTGATAACTAAATTGATTGGGACATTTCTTGATTCTTGATTCTAGATCTTTAGTTTCTTTATGTTTCTTGAAATTAAAATTCACAAATCTTGAATCAATTTTCTTGCATTTTCTTTTATCTTTTCATTTCGACTCATCTAAAACAATATCGATCAAAACACACATCTCAGTAGATTGATTGCGGTATAAATTTCTTTGGTTGTGATTAAAACTTTTCTAAATACACATAAAGAATGATTCAATCATGTAGCCACTCCGCAGATCTAGTAGGGTTCCTCATCCACATGAGAGATACTACGGTTTTCTCTTAAATGGTGGGAGCGAGGATTGCATCATGGAGATGATGACCCAACTAGTTTCAAGCAGGCCATCACAAGTGTAGAATTTATGAAATGGCTGTAGTGTTCCTAGGCACACCAATGAGGTCTCACAAGGCATCAACCATGCCAATTTCTAAAATTTCAAGTGCCGAGAAACCTTAATACGGATCGTTGACTAGAGTTTAAGCGAAACATGCAACTAGTTAACAACTTAACTAAGTGAACGAACATACAACCTTTGTAGATCCGGTCCTCCACCTCCATAGCTCCGTGATGATGTCTCCTCGCTGTCCAAATCGAATCCAGGACTCTAGCATCGGCTTCATCGGAGAAATGGGCGGGCTAGGTCGTCGACTTCGATGCCGAAGATGATCTACGTCGAGGCAACTCAAGATCAAGCTCCAACTTCACCAAGTCATGAAACTTGTGAAGAAAACACCCTATACTACTTGGCAAGAGGTAAAGCATGAAGAAATAGGAAGTGGGTTGACTTTAGATTTGGATTTCTCACTAATTTGATCATTTCACCATTGGAGGTAGAAGGGTTTCTTCTTCTTGATGAAGATGAAGAAGAAGAAGAATATGAGGAGAATGGTGAAAATAATAATAAAATCAATTGATCTTATCATAATGCAACCTTGGGTTAGATTTAACTCTTGTAGAGAGCAAACCCTAGTTTAGCTAATGGTTAGGTTTAAATATAAAACAAAATGGTTACTAATTCAAAGCTTCAACAAAAAGACAAAATTAGCAACCATTTCATTTTAGCCAAAAGAAATAAAGAAAATAAATAAAATGAATAAGTGAATAATTTAAAACCATAACCATTAACCTAAACTTGGTTCAAATCAATCATACACCCAAGTTTGCATGCATCATCAAACATGATACAAACTAGTGCACAAAACTATATCATATATACAATGTGCACATCAAGTGAGAAAATCCATCTTAAGTGAACCAATACTAGTTAATGTAGAGTAATATATCAAATATATAATTATACATTAAATAATTAAATCAACACTTGATTTAACGATCCGGTCATATCTCATATAACCGACTAATATCAATAGTAACAACTCATCGAATCAACACTTGATCCGATAACCCGGCTATATCACATATAACCGATCAATGTTACAAATCGCGAGAATGGAATACAGTATCACATATACGTATTATTCTCGGTCCCTCACATATCTCATATGCGCTCCTATTTCGTTTCGCTTGAGCCAGGAAACCTCTGTGTAGGACTCTAAAGACTCGTCAATACGCCGGCAGCAGGTGATGATCATATCAAACACCCACAAGCCGCAAGCGGTCTGCTAAACGTAACGGCCACCCGGGTATTGAGCGATCAGAAGATCGACGAGTAAACCCGCTCACACTCCTGTGAATCCAACCAGTAACACTTACCGTACAGTCCGGTCTGTTCGTCTGATATGTCGTATATCTCGTATAGGGGTGGTAAACGTCAGACCCCAGTAGCTCGATAAGTCGTGTCGATATGAGGTCTATAACAGTTCGAGAAACTACTGGTAACATTTACCAGTAAATCTCAGCAACCCTGGCCAGGGATTTCCGGTTATAGCCAATCGAACACAGCGCAACATCAACTCCATATACCGGGAGAGACGAATCCCCTCCTATCGCTCATTGCCTCCATGTGATTCGGGACTGTACCCAAAAGCCACCGTTTTGCACGCCCTCTTGGACGTGGTAAGGTGGAAATCAAAGCACAGTGGGAATCACACAAGACTCTATGACGATCTCGGGTCTACAGACTAACCTGTACCAGTGTCATCAGAGAACTTCCATCTGACGTGAGGTATAATACCATCTGGGAGTTCTCGGCGAGTCCGTCCAGTGTACCTAGTCTCCACTGAGCACCCGTATATCATCTCTGATGTCAAACACCAATGGATATGGGATCATCCATCGTCCATCTGTATGGGTCTAGAAGGTATACGCTAGTCAACTCTGGTGTTGGAGATAGTGCCCTCAGAGTCAATTATTGGATCACAGGCACGTGATTGCAATGATTGTGGGGAGGACCTGTCCCAGTAGGACAGTCTTACTCGAGATGATAGTATGCTATCTGGTTTATCTTTATCATCGTGTACTGCTTTAGGTGACCTTTCGAGTCACTATTACACGTTGATAGAACCCCTAGGATTCTTGCTTGACTACCAGCAGTATGAGGGCGATCATATACGTGAGAGCTGGAGTCTATAAGCACATCCTTAAAAGGTCCCTAGTCGTGGGAGTTTCGAGACAGGGCATCGATACTCCGGAGTAGACTAGTGTATACAGTCGAGACCCCGACGAGGGGCGGTGGCCGGTCTCACAAGCCACTGGTGTCAGTTGGTTCACCTAAGATGTATACAGGTGCTCATTGGGTTATGAGTACACCGGACAGGACTCGCCGGGAACCTGCTAGTTGGGATTATACCAGACGTCAGATAGCGTTCCCTGGTGACATGTGTACAGGTTAGTTCATCGACCTGGGATCGTCATTTGTCCATTGTGAGTTCCCACTGTGCTTTGATTACTACCCTACCACGGCTTAAAGGAGTCGTGCAAACAGGTTTTAGTTGGGTACAGTCCCGAGCCACATGGAGGCAGTGAGCGGATCTGCAGGGGTTCGTCTCTCCCGGTATTGGGGGTGAGGTCGCGCTGTGTCGAGAAGAGCCAGAACATGAAAAGTCCTTGGTCAAGGCAGGAGATTTTCTGGTAGGTATTCCAGTAGTATCTCAGGGTGTTCTGGGCTGCACTCCGACACGACTTGTACCGCTGTTGGGGGTCTGACTTTTACCAACCCCCTAGGCCCGCCATGCGATGCTCATAGACGAACGGACCGGACTGTACGGATATTGTCACTGACAGGCTCAGTAGGGTGTCAGGATGAGTTCGCTCATCGACGTCCCTTTTGGTCAATACCTGGTAGCCCGTCACGTATTGGCTTATACCTCTGACGTGCTAGTGGTTAAATCCACAGCCATGGTGTTGACGAGTCTTTAGAGTCCACCACACACAGTTACTCAAGTTTCGGGCGAAACGCTATAGAGGCCGTATGGAGATATGGCAGGGTTCGATCAGATACGTGCGGTATTGCACGGATCGTGATCGGACGGTTTTTACTAGCCGGCTTTGGCTTAAGCCGGATCCTAGTATTAGATAGTGTAGTTTTGTCTCTTTGCATTTGTGTTCAGTGGGAATACAAATGCGGGCATGTATTTGCAGTAGTGGGGTTTTCCTGTAATTTATTACGGGACCAGTTTTCTGAAGTTGCCAGTTTGCATTCCGTTCCGGCCGGTTTTTCTTTGTTCCTTCACGGCCGGATTTTTAGTTGGAGGGTGTTAATTGCAAGTTTGCAATTAACATTAAGTGGAGGGTTTTCTTGCATATGTGTGGATTATGATTTGACAATCATCATGAGATTCCATTTTAATCTCATGTCTTGCATCAAATGAGAAGAGGATTGAGTTGGATTGGTTTTGACTTTGAAGTGACTATATTTCCTTTTATCCTTATTATTCTTTTCTTTGAGATATACTTGGAGAGGTCTTTTTTCTTTTTTTTTTACCTCTCCAATCTCCACCATGGAGAAGAGGGGCCGGCCACACTAGTGAGGATGAGAGGTTTCAATTTGGTGGGGGGAAAATGTTTCATCTCATTTTTCAAGCTACTAAATTCCTAAGCTCATTTTTCCATAGTTGCTGTCTTCACCTCCATATTATCCATGGCAACATCTAACCCCAAAAAGAGACAACCTTCTACACTATTCTATAGCAAGCCTTAGACGCGTCGGCTAGCCAACTTCGCGCCCGAGTTGCCTCGGTCAAGAGGTGGGAGCCCGTAATAGATTCCGGCTACGTGGTGCCCTTTCCGACGAGACGATGATGGACGGAGATTCCGCGAGAGATCGGAGTGGAGATGAAGACCGAAGGACACGGATCGCTTGGTATAACTTCTCTACTCTTTTCTTGTTTGCTAGTTAGCTAGGTTAATGGCCCGATCCGGGTGAAAAGTGCGCGGTGGTGCCAATTTGCAAAGTTCGCAAATTTTTTGTTTCCGCGTTTCCGGCGTCAGATCGACGGCCGGGGCACCCCCGCGGGCTTACAATGGTATCAGAGCCACGCCATTAACCATGCCTAGCTTGCTCTAGCATGTTTAGAACTCGATCGAACAAAGTTCCCAAAAACCGTATTTTTCATACTTCATGTTTCTGTCGAAATTTTTTCAAGCTCCAAAAATTTTTCATGTCGTTGCAGAAACATGTACTGAGAATTCTAAGAACACAGCAGAAATTTGGTGACCTAATTCGTTTATACGGCCGCGGAACCGCGGCCATAACCCCACTTTGGCCGCGGTTCCGCCGCAGTAATATAGCTTCGTTGCACCATTTTTTTCGTGTGGGTCCTAGTCTATGAAATAGGGGTTTTGGGATATTTTCTTTGGGCCCAGATTTTCTGTAAGTGCTACAGTACTGCTTGGGGCCCACTTTGATAAATTTGTTCGATCGGATATTTTAAACATGCCAGTTCACAGTATTTACATTATATCTGCGACCGTGAATGTCACTCGATCGGTAAATCCAGTCTGACTGCTATAGCCCGGTTAGACGGATTTGCGAACGTGACATTCACGTTGATGTTCTGTGATTGTGCTGTGTTGTTGCGGATCGGTCGTGGAGGATAGCCTGGATGCAATATTAGTACAGTTCTGTTTTATATGTACATTTGATATTGCGGGGCGAGCGTCCGACATGTGGACTGCCGTCACTTCCCGTTTGTATTATTATTTTGGGGCACGACCAGGTTGCGGTCGATGTACCCGTTGTATGTATATTTTACTTTCTGTACTAGGATTACCCCGCGGAGGGGTGCACGGACAGCCGGGTTCTAGAGGGCAACAAGCCCGCATCTCATGGCGTTGAGACGGAGGGGGCTTCACTCTAGGATTGGCGGGCTATTCGCCGCACTCGTAGGGGGTACAGGTTAACCCAGAAGGGGTGCCCAAGTTACCAGATTCCGTGAAGTGCTGGGTGGTCCATTCACGGTGCTGAAAGGGGCTGCCTCGCTTCAGGTTTTGGTGGGTAACTTGCCGCGCCCGTAGGGGTCTAGGATTTTATTGCGCAGGCTATCCACACGACCAGGGGAACGTCGGGTTTCAGCAGCGGCTCTATGAAACCCGTGGATCCCAGATATCTGTATTGATCTGTGTTGCTATACATTTCTGTGTTGTTGCATTTAATCATGCCTTGAGCGAAATATAATATATTGGTATATATACTAGTAGATGTTGTATATGTTTTGCATCCGCGCTAGTCCAGTCCCCACTCTGTCGTTAGTTAGCTAACCTAACGGGTGATGATGGGACCCAGTGGCGAATGCGGATGGCATATATGTACGTCAGTATATTTTCGTTCTTTGTGGTGTGATCCATTGATGGGACTGCGTTGATTCGGATCAATGCAAGATAAACAAACCTATTCTGATTTTGTTGGAACACTTTTTCAAAAAGCTGTTATTGCAAAGGCGTTCTCTTTTGTTTTGCACAGAGGTATTCAGTTGGAATATCCTGCTCCTCAGTCGATGAGGCAAGGGCCGAGATCCCTTCACCGGGAGTGACCCCTTGGACAGAAGTTTGCGTCAGGGCAATAACTTCACTATAGCCGATTACTTTTGCTTTGCATCGTGGTATTCAGTTGGAATATCCTGCACCTCATTCTACGGGGAAAGAGCCGAGATCCCTTCACCGGGAGTGACCTCTTTAGCAAAGGTTTTCGTCACTATATTTTTTAAAAGCTATCCGGTTCCTTCAGCGATATCAAGTTCATTACGTTAAAGGTTTTCGCCAGAAACCATTCGTAGCCCTCCGTCGTTTCAGACGGGTAGCACGTAGTATTCATGCTATGTTTGTTGGCCTTCGTCAAGGCATAGTGTATGGTAGCTGCTTGTTACTTTTCTGCTGCATAGATAGATGCGTTGGTTTGGGACAGTCGTATAGCTTTGTTGGCCTTCGTCAAGGGCTTGTACGGGTGGGTTCAAATCAACCTGGACAATGACGGGTAGAACTTGACATGTGACTTATGATTTGTTGGCCTTCGTCAAGGTCATAAGAGCATGGGGTAAAAATCCACATCGGGAGTTTCAAAAGAACTGAAACTTGCCAGATATGCGCATACCTTCTGGAATGTGATAGCGTGAACGGATTCCGTCACGTTATCATGCCATGATGGTTGGATCCTGATTCCCACTGATGAGTTGGCTTACTCCTCGGGTGATCCCGGCTAATTCTTCTTTCAGGTTTGGGGAAGAATTTGACGTTACAGTGGGAGGTTTCCAGATTAGATAAAGTGATAACCATTCTGATCTAGGTTAGAGTGCACGCTGAGTGTTTCTTTTCTCTCTCTCTTTGGCAGCGACCATTGACCCGACCCTAGACTATGACTCAGTGACCAAGTTGACCGAACTTTCTTAACACTGGCTTTTGGATTGTCAGAGTTGCAAACCTCTTTGCCACTCCTACTTTTACCCTTTTCTCCGGGACACCCCGTATTACTACGAACGTCCACTTCCATTGGACAAAACCATCGTATGGTTATATACGAACTCGAAGGACTTCGAGGATGGTTTCTGGTTCTGGAGAAAACGGATAGGACTATTCAGTTGTCTTTTCTTTGCACCTTCTCTCAGGTTGCGAGTACTCCTTGGTTTAGGAGTAGTACACCTATTACGCAAATTGGATAGTCTTCTTCCAAACCATAGGCTGGTGCCGACCGGTAGGGAATGAAGAAAACCAGTTAGCCTAAACGGTGTACAGAAGGTATTAAGTTAAGAAAAAGCAAGGGATTAGTAAGAGGGCAAAGTAAAGTGCGACTGCTATTCACGAACAAACCAAGTATTTCTTCGCCAATCCTAAATCACCTTTGTATTTCTCCAGGACACTCCGTATCATTACGAAGATCCCAGTTTATTGGATAATCCATCGTATGGTTATATACAAACTCGAAAGGAACTTGTTCCAGTTCGGGGATGGATCCTGGTTCAGGAGAAATAGGAATAAAGTACATTCAGGTGTCCTTTATCTTCACCTTCTCTCGCATCGCGAGTGCTCCTAGGATTAGGACAGTACACCCTTTATGCTTATTTGATAGTCTTCTTCCAAACCATAGGCTGGTGCCGAACGATAGGGAAGGAAGAAAACCATTTGGCTTAAAGGGGTGTACAGAAGGTAATGACTAAAGACATAAAAAAGGGATTTGGAGAGGTGGCAAAGAATTATACGGTTATAGTTGTGAATCTGGATGATGGAAGAGGCATTACTAGGAATACCAGGATACCCCATCGAAACATTTTAATGTTTCAGTTTCACTGTGTACTGTTAAAGGAAAACTGATTTCCCAATTAGACACTTGCTCCAGGGTATGTATTTACCAGGTTGGATTCTCACATCTGTATGGTTTTACAGATGATGAGTGGGAGTAAGTTATTGGGAATTAGGTGACCATCCTCATTATATCGGGATTCGTTGGAATTGGTGATATTTGAGGAAGCCACCTGGGTTATTTGCCGGTCGGCAAATATTTGGTTTTGAATATCCGTTGTTGTGCACCAATTTCAAATTGATATATCTGTACGTCTATTTTTATAGAGTGAGACATACCTTTTTGAAATTATGTCTATGACATTTACCTATACCAGTGGATGGTTAGGTAAGGAGCATTGAACAGCGGTGTAACTCTTCTTAACCATAAGTACAGTTTTCGACCTACGACATACAGTGAATGAGTCATTTGACTTAAGGGACTTATACAGAGTATTGTATGTTGTCCAGTGTCCATTAGGACAGAGGGGTTGGTCCTCGTACTATATTCGGTTTACCTATGACTTCTCTAGTTTTTAGACAGCTGTTTCGTAGAAACACAGGGTCCAAATTTTGAGAAGTTATAGGTATATGAATAAAGTAGAGAACCAGGTATTGCAAGTATCGGGATTCTTCAAGGTGATCGAAGATGTAGATACTTGTGTATGGTATTCAGATGATAGTAATGGTTAAGAGAACTTGCTTCTCTTTCAGGTTACTCATAATTGGAAGCATTCCTAAGTTGAGTAACGCTGATCGGCCTCCTTCCATTTAGTTGACATGCACTGGAGACAGCTGCATGATTTGAATCTGGTTCTAATTAAATCAGTGCCTCTGTTTCTATATTGGATATAGAACAGTTCATATCTTGACTTTGTTAAGGTACGGGGAGTTGTCCGGCTTATGCTTAAAACCAGACTCCGGATAACTCAAGGCACGTTTCTGTAATGGCTGTTTGTGGGTTGACCCAGGCTATGACGAGGGTTGACTTTCTACCATCTGGAAGATCAATAGTGATATTGTTCTTGACTCACCACAGTTTTATCAAAAATGGATTTTTTCAGAAAACAGTAGTGGGAGTATGGTAGAACTGGAAGTGATTCCAGAACCGCAAACGATTACTGAAGATTTGATAAGAAACTAAGGATTCAATCTGGTTTGACATTCCATTGGCCACTCCGCAGATATGGTGGGTAACCTCAGGCACCCAAGAGGTACTTCGGTATGCTCAAGGACGGTGGCAGGGAGGTTCTTGTTTACTCAGACTTGCTATTGCTGTTGTTCCAGACTGTGAAACCCGGCAGGAGGATGAGTATAGCGTCATTCTGAACTAGCTTTAGAAGTGTACGCCTATATGACTCTGCCAGAGGGTTGTCGTAGTCAGTAGGAGCAGCGGAAGCATTGGTGGACATCAGGCTTATGTATATTTATAGACTAAAGCAGATATAGCAGAGATAGATCATCTATTTCTGATGTGACAGTCATAGGTTTGACTTCATCAGAATAGGGGATGGATCTGTTAAGAAGGTAGTAGGGTGTGATGTCCTGGTATTTGATGACATACACAGAGTAGGAAATGATATTCCTATACTACGATCGCTTATACTTGTTAGTTATATGTATGCCCTAGAGGCCATTACAGTACATAGGATGTATATTGTAGTGGATGCTGGGACATATATAGGGAGGACTTTCTTGCTCGACATGATAGTATGCTATCTGGTTACTCTTTACCTTAACGTGTACTCAGATTGTCTCTCTATTACATGTTGGTAAAGCCCTTAGGATGTGTACTTGACTACCTGGACTATGATGCGGATCATACTAGTGGGGACATGGTAGTCCATAAGTACATCCTTCAAAGTCCCTAGTCGTGGGTGTATCGAGACGGGGCATCGATATACCAGAGTAGACTAGCGTGTACCTTCTCGACCCATACAGATGGGCGATGGATGATCCCATATCCATTGGTGTTTGACATCAGAGATAATTTACGGGTGCTCAGTAGAGACTGGGTACACTGGACGGACTCGCCGAGAACTCCCAGATGGTATTATACCTTACGTCAGATGGCAGTTCTCTGGTGACACTGGTACAGAGTAGTCTGTTGACCCGAGATCGTCATAAAGTCTTGTGTGGTTCCCACTGTGCTTTGATTTCCATCTTACCACGTCCAAGAGGGCGTGCAAAACGGTGGTTTTTGGGTACAGTCCCGAATCACATGGAGGCAATGAGCGATAGGAGGGGATTCGTCTCTCCCGGTATAGGGAGTTGATGTTGCGCTGTGTTCGATTGGCTATAACCGGAAATCCCTGGCTAGGTTTGCTGAGATTTACTGGTAAGTGTTACCAGTAGTTTCTCGAACTGTTATAGACCTCATATCGACACGACTTATCGAGCTATTGGGGTCTGACGTTTACCACCCCTAGGCAAGATATGCGACATATCAGACGACGAGACCGGACTGTACGGTAGTGTTACTGGTTGGATTCACTGGAGTGTGAGCGGGCTTGCTCATCGATCTTCTGATCGCTCAATACCCGGGTGGCCGTTACGTTTAGCAGACCGCTTGCGGCTTTTGGGTGTTTGATATGATCATCACCTGCTGCCGGTGTATTGACGAGTCTTTATAGTCCTACACAGAGGTTTCCTGGCTCAAGCGAAATGAAATAGGAGCGCATATGAGATATGTGCGGGACCGAGACTAATGCGTGTATATGATACCGTATTCCATTCTCGCGATGAATGTATCGATTGGTTGTATGCGATATAACCTAGTTATCGATTCAAGCGTTGATTCGATAAGACGATACATAAGATACTAGTCGGTTATATGCGATATGACCGGATCGTTAAATCAAGTGTTGATTTAATGATTTAATGTATGATTATATATTTTATATATTACTTTGCATTAACTAGTATTGGTTCACTTTAAATGGATTTTCTCACTTGGATTGTGCACATTGTATATGTGATATACTTTTGTACACAAGATTGTATCATGTTTGATGATACATGCTAGTTTGGGTTTGTGTAAAGAATTAAACTATGGTTACTTAAGTGGTTAGGGTTTCATTTCCTTTTCTCATTTATTTATCTATTTATTCATTTTGGAAAAAGGAAAGCATAAAGAGAAAATGGTTGCTAACTTTGTTTGTATTATGAAGCTTCATGAAGCTTTGACCAAGTGACCATTTTGTCTTCATGTTTAACCCTTACCATTCATCAAACCTTAGTCAATTCTCTACACTTGACCATGGTTTGCTTATGATAAGTATTCTTTTATTTTCTATTTTCTAATAACTTATCATAACATTATCTTCTTCTTCTTCATCTTCTTCACATGAAGAAGCTTGACTTCATCAATGGTGGATTGATGAAACAAGTGAGAAATACAATTCTAAAGTCTACCCACTTCCTATTTCTTCATCCTCTATCTCTTGCCAAGTAGTAGAGTGTGTTTCCTTCACAAGTTTTCATGGCTTGGTGAAGGTGGAGCTTGACCTAGTGATGCCTCGACGTAGATCATCTTCGGCACGTCGTCGATGACCTAGCCCGTCCATTCTCCGATGAAGCCGACGCTATTGTTAGTTGTATGTATGCCCTAGAGGCCAGTATTGTAAAGATGTTGTATATTATATTGGATGCTTGGACATATATATAGAGATGACTTTCTTGCTCGATATGATAGTATGCTATCTGGTTACTCTTTATCTTAACATGTATACTAGTCTCTTTAAACTGTCTTATAGTTACATGTTGGTAAAGCCCTTAGGATGTGTACTTGACTACCTGGACTATGATGCAGATCATACTAGTGGGGACATGGTAGTCCATAAGTACATCCTTCAAGGTCCCTAGTCGTAGGTGTATCGAGACGGGGCATCGATATACCAGAGTAGACTAGCGTATACGCTTCTCGACCCATGAGATGGGCGATGGATGATCCCATATCCATTGGTGTTTGACATCAGAGATCGTGTACGGGTGCTCAGTGGAGACTGGGTACACTGGACGGACTCTCCGAGAACTCCCAGATGGTATTATACCTCACGTCAGATGGCAGTTCTCAGGTGACACTTGTACAGGTTAGTTTGTAGACCCGAGATCGTCATAGAGTCTTGTGTGACTCCCACTGTGCTTTGATCTCCACCTTAGCACGTCCATGAGGGCATGCAAAACAATGGTCTTTGGGTACAGTCCTGAGTCACATGGAGGCAATGAGCGATAGGAGGGGTTTCGTCTCTCCCGGTATTGGGGGTTGATGTTGCGCTGTGCTCGATTGGCCGTAACAGGGAAGTCCCTGGCTAGGGCTGATCAGAGATTTGCTGGTAAGTGTTACCAGTAGTTTCTCGACCCGTTATGAGCCTCACATCGGCATGACTTATCGAGTATTGGGGTCTGACGTTTACCACCCCTAGACTTGATATGCGACGTATCAGACGAACAGACCGGACTGTACGGTAAGTGTTACTGGTTGGATTCACAGGAGTGTGAGCGGGCTAGCTCGTCGATCTTCTGATCGCTCAATACCCGGATGGCCGTTACGTTTAGCAGACCGCTTGCGTCTTGTGGGTGCTTGATATGATCATCATCTGCTACCGGCGTATTGACGAGTCTTTAGAGTCCTACACAGAGGTTTCCTGGTTCAAGCGAAACGAAATAGGAGCGCATATGAGATATGTGCGGGACCGAGAATGATGCGTGTATGTGATACCGTATTTCATTCTCGCGATAAATGTTTCTATTGGTTATATTCGATATGACCTAGTTATCGAATCATTGATTCGATAAATCGATACATTGAATACTAGTCGGTTGTGTACGACATGACCGGATCATTGAATCAAATGTTGATTTAATGATTTAATGTATAATTATATATTTGATATATTACTTTGCATTAGCTAGTATTGGTTCACTTTATATGGATTTTCTCACTTGATGTGCAAGAAGTATATGTGATATACTTTTGTGCACACATTTGTATCATGTTTGATGATACTTGATTGTTTAGTTAAGTATATAGAATTAAACCATGGTTGATTTGATAATTAGGGTATTGCTTATTTATTTATTTATTTGAAAAAGATTTAAAGAGAATGGTGGCTTTCTTTTGTCATTAGTTGAAGCTTCTTGAAGCCTTGACTTTTTCAACCATTCTTATCCTCATGCTTAACCCTAACTCTCCAAATGACCATGGTTTATTCTCTACACTTAACCCTTGTTAGATTATGATAAGTATGCTTTTTATTTTCATTTTAAAATACTCATCATAATTCTAGCATCATCTTCTTCTTCATCTCCAAAAAGAAAAGCTTGATGCCATCAATGGCAACTTGACTTCCAAAGTGAGAAATCCAAATCTAAAGTCTACCCACCTCCTATTTATTCACCCTCTACCTCTTGCCAAGTTGTTTTGGGTGTTTTCTTCACAAGTTTCACAACTTGGTGAAGTCGGAGCTTGAACTTGTGATGCCTCGACGTAGATCGTCTTTGACACGAAGCCGACGACCTATTCCGCTCGCTTTCCCGATGAAGCCGATGAACGAGTCTAGGATTGGAAAAGGACAGCGAGAGGACCATTACGTGGAGCTAGGGAAGTGGATATCCGGATCTACAAAGGTTGTAGCATCTAACTTTTAGTTAAGTAGTTAACTAGATTATCTTTTCGCCTAAACATCTAGTCTAAGATCCGTAGTCTAGGGTTTCTCGGCACCATTTTTTTTTAAATTGGCATGTTCGATGCCTTGTGAGACCTCACTAGAGTGCCTAGGAACCTTTCACTGGTATCAGAGCCTAGCTAGAGCCTTAGGCGAAGTCTAGACGCAATTTGAAGCCCGAACGAACCCGAAACCCTAAACTTAACATGCTCTCTGTACATTTTCTAAAATCTGGGATTTTTCAAGATTAAAAATGCCTAAAACATTCAGCAGGAATATCTAAGAATTATGGTGAAACACGAGCTCATGAAGCTTCCAAACAGCCGCGGAAACGCGGCAGAAGCATGGCTTCTGCCGCTGTTCCGCGGCCAACTGTTCACATTACCCAATATTGTTTGCACAGTAATTCTTCTTTTCTGGTGCTGAGTTTTATGGGAATTTTTAATAATTATTCAAGAGTTGAATTTTCTGGGGTTGATTTGGGGATTCGGTGTTTCGATCGGGGTATCAAATTTCGTCTTTGTGTATTTCCGGATAATTTTTAGAATATGTTAAAAAGTTCGACCGGATATAAATACCCAATTTTTCCCCTGTCGGGAAATTTCCAAGTGTTGGATTTTTCCGTAGTTTAACGACGTTCTAAGTAGTGCAAGTAACGCGATGGACCCTCTAGAAGACAACAAACCTTAACTCGATTATGTGACCGTCTTGAACTGCCCTTTGAACCTTCGGGTTTGGGGCAGTACGGCGTGCCACATGTGAGGCGTTGGCTTGACCCTTCTACGGCTGGACCGTCGGTACTGAGGCATGAACTGAATGTTGTTAGACTTATTTCATGTGTTGGACTGTATCGGGAAAACTTGGGTATTCGACTGTTCGATCGGAAAGTTTAACATTTTCTGATTATCTGGAATGTGATACAATAATTGGAATTCACAAACAGTTATGAGATAACTGAATGAATGTTATAAATCTAGCAGTTTAGTCCCACATGATATTGAAAAGAGTTTTCGATAATGAGACTAAAATGCGGGATTTATATCTGTTAGGCATGTGATGTCTAAGTATTTCATTTGATTAGGCATGCGATGTCTAAAGAAGTTGCGGATTCCAATTGTTGTAGTTTTACACTTTCTTTTCTGTGACCGTAAGTGTAATATGTGATATCGCTGGTTTCGTTGCTATATGTCAACGACAATTGGGATGCGCATATTTACTTACGTTGATGACATGTGATGTTATGTGTTGCTGGATATGTTATATTGGATCGTCGTGTTTGAATAGCCGGGGGTTTTTATGTGAGATGAGTGTTTTTCATTTTCATTCATGTAAAAACTTGTATGTAATATTCTTTTATTTGGGGCACTTCCAGGTAGCGGAAGTTGTCACCCTTTGTATATTATTTACTTTTCCGCATTAGGATAGACCCAAGGAGGGGAGCACATGTAACCGGGTTCTGGGGTCCAGTGGGAGACCAACTCGAGGAGTCGAGTCCGGGTCTCCGAACCCTAGAATTGGCAGGGGTTGCTTTCCGCTCCCGTAGGGGTCTAGGGGTATGGGATTGGCTATTCATCACGACCGTGGAATCCGTGTTTTATACTGGCTCGTATTGAAAACACGGACGTCCTAGTATATCCAATATTTTATATGTTTATTCTGCTGCGATATCTGTGTTGTGACTCTGTGATGGATATAGTATATAGTATATATGATGTATTATATAGACGTTACTTATGTTTTACACCCGCGCTAGCCCTGCCCTGCTCTGTCGTTAGTTACCTAACCTAACGGTGCACGAGGGGACATCGAGGCGAATGCGGATGGCATAAGTGTACGTTATATCTATTTGTGATGTTTAGATATTTAAATGATGGGACTTCATTAATGTGACTAATGAAAGATAAGAAACCTAAGATGTTGTGGAATCTTTAAATAAAACAGGTAGCTACAGTTTTTGCTTTGCACAGCGGTATATATGATATACCCTGCACCTTATTCGATGAGGAAAGGACCGAGATCCCTTCACCGGGAGTGACTCCTTTAGCAATAACTGGCATATGCTACACACTCGGTTTGCTTTTTGATTGCTTCTATAGTTTATGCTTTGCACAGTGATATATATGATATATCCCGCACCTCATTCGACGAGGAAAGGGCCGACGATCCCTTCACCGGGAGTGACGCCTTTAGCAAAACTAGAAAAGCCTCAAAATCACTCCATTTCAAAACTTCATTTGATTCTACAACGATATCAAGTTCATTACGCTCATGGTTTTCAGAAAAACCTGGCGTAGCCCTCCGTCATTTCAGATAAGTCCTGTTTAGTATTCGTGCTGCGTTTGTTGACCTTGTCAAGGCGCAGTGTGCGGTAGCTAACCAGTATTTGTCTGCTTATGCATATGATGCAGATTGGTTAGGGTAGTCGTACGGCCTTGTTGACCTTGTCAAGGGTCGTGCGGGTGGGTTTGATTCAATCAAGAAATGACGGGTTGAACTTGACTTGCGGTCTATGGCTTGTTGACCTTGTCAAGGTCATAGATCGTTCGGGGCAAAAGCATTATCGGGAATTTCAAGTGTTGAAATTTGCAATGAGATTGCATACCTTCTATGAGATAGTTGGATCCCGATACCCACTGCGAGTAAGAATTACTCCTGGGAGAGTTTTACACATTACAATTAGCTGATCAAGTAGGTGTCTAGAAAGGTGTCGACGGGGTTACGCCTCTGAGAAAACGAGGTTTACATTAATTAGGTTCGTGCGAAAGCACGGGGGACCTCCCTCAAAGTACCGACACTGGCCTGGCTGAAAGATTGGCGAACTTGTAGTGTGTAATTAATCCCGGCTAGTCTTTCCTTTTAGGGTTTGGAGGAAGATTTGATAAAAAGCAGTGGGAGCTATCCTGATTAGATAAGATAATAACCAATCTGATCTTGCACGAGCATACGCTAAAGTGTTTTCTTCTCTCTCTCTCCAGGTAGCGACCATTTCATTTCCTAATGAAGATAATAATATGGATGTATTGACCGAACCCGCATGTTATACTGTGCTTGGGAACGTTGGTTTCGTTCTTTCCTATAAGAGTTATAGGAATGAACAGGATATAGGGGAATGCCAGGATTCCCATGCCACCCGAATGAAGAAAGTACATGTTGATGCATTTTCTTCGGGTGTGTTCGTTACTGAGAACTGTTTCTCTATTTGCTCTACGTCCTGGGTATTGGATACCGGGTCGGGATCCCATATATGTAATCAGTTACATGGGCTAAGGAAAGGTAGAGAACTTGGAGATGGTGATAAAGACATTAGAGTTGGAAATGGTGCAATTGTTGCAGCTGAAACTGTCGGGGAATATCACCTTGTATTACCAACTGGTAATACATTGGTTCTGAACGAATGCTATTACATGCCGAACCTGATATGCAACATTATATCGGTTTCTTTATTAAGTAAAGAGGGATATAATTTTGTATTACAGGATAATGTTATGAACATTTTCCGTAACCAAAAGTTGGTTGGATCAGGCAGTTATGCAATGGCATTTATGTTCTAAATCAATCAACAGTTCTGAGCATAACAAACACACACAAGAGGAAGAGTTCTGAACTCAACGAATCCTTCTTGTGGCATTGTAGACTGGGTCACATCAATGTGACACGACTGGCTAAGTTGCATAAGGATGGATATTTGAAACCTTTCGAATTTTCATCTTATGACACTTGCCAGTCATGTCTCAAAGGCAAGATGACCAAAACTCCGTTTACGGGACACGGAGAAAGAGTTACCGAACTCTTGGGACAGATACATAGTGATGTATGCGGTCCCATGTCTACACATGCAAGGGATGGTTCTTCGTACTTCATTACATTCACTGACGATCTCTCTAGATTCGGATATGTGTTCTTGATGAAACATAAATCAGAAGCTTTTGAGAAATTTAGAGAATATAAACAAGAAGTCGAGAACCAAACCGGAAAAAGTATTAAAATCCTTCGATCTGATCGAGGAGGTGAATACTTGAGCAATGAATTCCTGGACTTCCTAAAAGAGAATGGGATTCTCTCTCAGCTGACTCCTCCATTTACACCACAGCACAACGGTGTATCTGAACGGAGGAACCGCACCCTATTAGATATGGTGCGCTCTATGATGAGCACAGCTGAGTTACCTATTTCCTTCTGGGGTTATGCGCTGGAGACAGCAGCATACCTATTGAATCAAGTTCCATCTAAATCTATACCTACCACACCATATGAGATATGGAGTGGGAAGAGACCATATTTTAAACGAGTTAAGATATGGGGTTGTCCGGCCTATGTCAAAAGGCAAAATCCGGACAAGCTCGAGGCACGGTCAGTTCTCTGCAAGTTTGTGGGATATCCAAAGAATTCTTATGTGTATTTTTTCTACCATAGTGAGGAACAAAAAGTGTTTGTTGCTCAACATGCCACCTTTTTAGAAAAGGAATTCCTTGAAAAAGAAATTAGTGGCAAAGTGGTAGAGCTGGAAGAGGTTCCAGATACACAAACCGTAACTGAAGATTTAGTGGAACCAGAAGATTCAGTAGCTCCCAATGAACCTCAGCCTCTCCACCGATCTAGTAGGGTTCCTCACCAACCTGAGAGATACTACGGTTTTCTCATAGATGGTGGAAGCGAGGATTGCATCATGGAGGATGATGACCCGACTAGCTTCGAGCAGGCCATCACGAGTGGTGACTCAGTGAAATGGCTGGATGCTATGCGGTCCGAGATGGAATCCATGTACACCAACAAAGTATGGACTTTGGAAGTTGCTCCTGAAGGGGTAAAACCCATTGGGAGCAAATGGATCTTGAAGAAGAAACTTGGTGTAGATGGGAAAGTGGAGACTTTCAAAGCTAGACTTGTAGCAAAGGGTTTTCGTCAAAGACCAGGTGTGGACTATGACGAGACCTTTTCTCTAGTGGCTTTGCTTAAATCCATCCGGATCATGCTTGCCATCGCTGCTTATCATGATTACGAAATCTGGCAAATGGATGTTAAGACCGCCTTTCTAAATGGTGATTTAGAAGAGTGCGTGTACATGACTCAGCCAGAGGGCTTCGTAGACAGTGGGAGCAGCGGGAAGGTGTGCAAGCTGCTTAAATCCATTTATGGATTAAAGCAAGCATCGCGGAGTTGGAACATCTGCTTTGACGTCGTTATCAAAGAGTTTGATTTCGTCAAAAATCCAGATGAACCTTGTATCTATAGGAAGGTGGCAGAGAGTAAGGTTGTCTTCCTCGTATTGTACGTGGACGACATACTCTTGATAGGAAATGATATTCCTATGCTGCAATCGGTCAAGCTCTTCTTATCACAAAGATTCTCAATGAAAGATCTTGGTGATGCCTCCTGCATATTGGGAATTAGGATCTATAGAGATAGATCCAAACGGATTTTGGGATTGTCCCAATCCAGGTACATTGACATCGTACTAAAGAAGTTTAGTATGGAAGAATCCAAGCGTGGAAACTTGCCCACGATCTCTGGAGTCGCTCTCTCCAAAGAGATGTCTCCCAAGACTGATTTGGAGAGAGCTCGCATGCAAGGGATACCCTAAGCTTCGGCAGTAGGCTCTATCATGTATGCGATGCTGTGTACCAGACCCGATGTAGCATACTCACTAAGTATAGTGAGCAGGTATCAAGCTGATCCTGGAGAGAGTCACTGGACAGCTGTGAAGAGCATTCTCAAGTACTTACGAAGGACTAGAGATATGTTCTTGGTGTATGGTAACGGGGAGCTCCAAGTGGAGTCCTTTACCGATTCGAGCTTCCAGAGTGATAAGGACGACTCCAAGTCGCAGTCGGGCTTTGTCTTTACGCTTTACGGAGGGGCAGTTAGCTGGAAGAGTTCCAAGAAGGAAACCGTGGCAGACTCGACGATGGAGGCTGAATACATCGCTGCCAACGATGCTGCCAAAGAGGCTTTCTGGATCAAGAAGTTCATTACTGAACTTGGTGTGGTTCCATCCATTGGGCATCCAATACCTTTGTATTGCGATAAGAATGGAGCGGTGGCTTTAGCTAAGGAACCCAGGTCCCATCAGCAATCCAGGCATATTCTGAGGCGGTATCACCTGATCCGGGAGATAGTTGATCGCCGGGAGATCGAGGTCAGGAGAGTTGACACGAAGAACAACACGGAGGATCCACTCACGAAGGCCATTCCCCAGATACAGTTTGAGAGACTCTTCGGGATGCTCGGCATGCGATACTACAGCAGCTGGCCCTAGTGCAAGTGGGAGATTGTTAGTTGTATGTAAGCCCTAGAGGCCAGTATTGTACAGATGTTGTATATTATATTGGATGCTTGGACATATATATAGAGATGACTTTCTTGCTCGATATGATAGTATGCTATCTGGTTACTCTTTATCTTAACATGTATACTAGTCTCTTTAAACTGTCTTATAGTTACATGTTGGTAAAGCCCTTAGGATGTGTACTTGACTACCTGGACTATGATGCAGATCATACTAGTGGGGACATGGTAGTCCATAAGTACATCCTTCAAGGTCCCTAGTCGTAGGTGTATCGAGACGGGGCATCGATATACCAGAGTAGACTAGCGTATACGCTTCTCGACCCATAAGATGGGCGATGGATGATCCCATATCCATTGGTGTTTGACATCAGAGATCGTGTACGGGTGCTCAGTGGAGACTGGGTACACTGGACGGACTCGCCGAGAACTCCCAGATGGTATTATACCTTACGTCAGATGGCAGTTCTCAGGTGACACTTGTACAGGTTAGTCTGTAGACCCGAGATCGTCATAGAGTCTTGTGTGACTCCCACTGTGCTTTGATCTCCCACTTTACTACGTCCATGAGGGCATGCAAAACGGTGGTCTTTGGGTACAGTCCCGAGTCACATGGAGGCAATGAGCGATAGGAGGGGTTTCGTCTCTCCCGGTATTGGGGGTTGATGTTGCGCTGTGCTCGATTGGCCGTAACAGGGAAGTCCCTGGCCAGGGCTGATCAGAGATTTGCTGGTAAGTGTTACCAGTAGTTTCTCGACCCGTTATGAGCCTCACATCGGCACGACTTATCGAGTATTGGGGTCTG
Organism: Agapanthus africanus; assembly: GCA_030015575.1. Taxonomy (NCBI): domain Eukaryota; kingdom Viridiplantae; phylum Streptophyta; class Magnoliopsida; order Asparagales; family Amaryllidaceae; genus Agapanthus; species Agapanthus africanus. The sequence goes on along the minus strand of JASDDO010000016.1, from coordinate 125,793,986 downwards.
ACGTTTACCATCCCTAGACTTGATATGCGACGTATCAGACGAACAGACCGGACTGTACGGTAAGTGTTACTGGTTGGATTCACAGGAGTGTGAGCGGGCTAGCTCGTCGATCTTCTGATCGCTCAATACCCGGATGGCCGTTACGTTTAGCAGACCGCTTGCAGCTTGTGGGTGCTTGATATGATCATCATCTGCTACCGGCGTATTGACGAGTCTTTAGAGTCCTACACAGAGGTTTCCTGGTTCAAGCGAAACGAAATAGGAGCGCATATGAGATATGTGCGGGACCGAGAATGATGCGTGTATGTGATACCGTATTTTATTCTCGCGATAAATGTTTCGATTGGTTATATTCGATATGACCTAGTTATCGAATCATTGATTCGATCAATCGATACATTGAATACTAGTCGGTTGTGTGCGACATGACCAGATCATTGAATCAAATGTTGATTTAATGATTTAATGTATAATTATATATTTGATATATTACTTTGCATTAGCTAGTATTGGTTCACTTTATATGGATTTTCTCACTTGATGTGTAAGAAGTATATGTGATATACTTTTGTGCACACATTTGTATCATGTTTGATGATACTTGATTGTTTAGTTAAGTATATAGAATTAAACCATGGTTGATTTGATAATTAGGGTTTTGCATATTCATTTATTTATTTATTTATTCATTTATTTATTTGAAAAAGATTTAAAGAGAATGGTGGCTTTCTTTTGTCATTAGTTGAAGCTTCTTGAAGCCTTGACTTTTTCAACCATTCTTATCCTCATGCTTAACCCTAACTCTCCAAATGACCATGGTTTATTCTCTACACTTAACCCTTGTTAGATTATGATAAGTATGCTTTTTCTTTTCATTTTAAAATACTCATCATAATTCTAGCATCATCTTCTTCTTCATCTCCAAAAAGAAAAGCTTGATGCCATCAATGGCAACTTGACTTCTAAAGTGAGAAATCCAAATCTAAAGTCTACCCACCTCCTATTTCTTCACCCTCTACCTCTTGCCAAGTTGTTTTGGGTGTTTTCTTCACAAGTTTCACAACTTGGTGAAGTCGGAGCTTGAACTTGTGATGCCTCGACGTAGATCGTCTTTGACACGAAGCCGACGACCTATTCCGCTCGCTTTCCCGATGAAGCCGATGAACGAGTCTAGGATTGGAAAAGGACAGCGAGAGGACCATTACGTGGAACTACGGAAGTGGATATCCGGATCTACAAAGGTTGTAGCATCTAACTTTTAGTTAAGTAGTTAACTAGATTATCTTTTCGCCTAAACATCTAGTCTAAGATCCGTAGTCTAGGGTTTCTCGGCACCATTTTTTTTAAATTGGCATGTTCGATGCCTTGTGAGACCTCACTAGAGTGCCTAGGAACCTTTCAGCTAGAGCCCGGGGTTCGACTTGGACAGCGAGGAAACTTCATTGCGGAGCTATGGAGGTGGAGGACCGGATCTACAAAGGTTGTATTTCCGTATTTTAGTAGTTAAGTGTTAACTAGTTTGTTTTATCGCCTAAACTTCTAGCCAACGATCTAGTCTAGGGTTTCTCGGCACCGTATTTTTGAAATTGGCATGGTTAATGCCTTGTGAGACCTCTTGAGAGTGCCTAGGAACCCTACAGTGGTATCAGAGCTTAGCTAGAGCCTTAGGCGAAGTCTAGGCGACGTTTGAATCCCGATCGAACCCGAAACCCCATTTTTCCCATGCTCTCTGTCCTTTTTTCAAAACTGTGCATTTTTCCATATTAAAAATATGCAGAAAATTAAGCAGGGTTTTATATGAATTACTGTGAAATACGGGGGCCTAATTCAATTAAACCACCGCAGAACCGCGGCACGAGCTTGGCATGTGCGGCGGTTCCTCGGCCGTATGGTCTCCTCTTGCGTTGACTTTTGCACAGTAATTCCTATTTAACAGTGATGAGTTCTCTGGGTATTTTTAATATTTGTTCAAGAGTTGAATAATCTGGGATGTTTTGGAGCTTCGATGATTCGATCGGGTTTATCAGATTTTGTCTATTTGGCTTTCCGGATAAATTTTAGAATATGTTAAAAAGTTCGACCGGATATAAATACCCAATTTTTCCTCTGTCGGGAAATTTCCAAGTGTTGGATTTTTCCGTGGTTTAAAGACGTTCTAAGTAGTGCAAGTAACGCGATGGACCCTCTAGAAGACAACAAACCTTAACTCGATTATGTGACCGTCTTGAACTGCCCTTTGAACCTTCGGGTTTGGGGCAGTACGGCGTGCCACATGTGAGGCGTTGGCTTGACCCTTCTACGGCTGGACCGTTGGTACTGAGGCACGAACTGAATGTTTTTAGACTTGTTTCATGTATTGATCTGTATCGGGAAAACTTGGGTGTTCGATTGTTCGATCGGAAAGTTTAACATTTTCTGTTTATCCGGAATGTGATACAACAATTGGAATTCATAAAAGTTATGTGATAACTGAATGAATATTATAAACATAGCAGTTTAGTCTCACTTGATCGGTTGCCACGGAATTTTGATGTGATCAAAAGTCCGTCGTAATCACGTAGCGTACGCGGATACTCGCCGGGTAAACTTAATAGACAGCCTCACTCCATTGCCCCGACCAAGTGACTGTAGGAGAACCCCGTCGCCGAAAGCATCCGTCCGGGTGCTCGCGGTAGCGGTGTTCCGCCTTGGTGCACTTCGTCGACGGCATCGGGGGTGCGGCCGCCTACTAAAGTTTGCGACGAGCATTCGATCAGGATGTCGGGAATCTTGTTGAATTGCCCGACTTGATATTGAAAAGAGTTTTCGATTTTGAGACTAAAATGCGGGGTTTATAAATGTTAGGCATGCGATGTCTAAGTAATTCATTTGGTCAGGCATGCAATGTCTGAGGTGGTTGCGGATTCCAACTGTTGTAGTTTTACACTTTCTTTTCTGTGACCGTAAGTGTAATATGTGATATCGCCGGTTTCATTGCTATATGTCAACGACAATTGGGATGGACATATTTACTTACGTTGATGACATGTGATGTTATGTGTTGCTGGATATGTTATATTGGATCGTCGTGTTCGAATAGCCGGGGGTTTTTATGTGAGATGAGTGTTTTTCATTTTCATTCATGTAAAAACTTGTATGTAATATTATTTTATTGGGGCACTTCCAGGTTGCGGAAGTAGTCACCTTTTGTATATTATTTACTTTTCCGCACTAGGATAGACCCAAGGAGGAGGGCACAAGTAACCGGGTTCTGGAGTCCAGTGGGAGACCAACTCGAGGAGTCGAGTCCGGGTCTCCTAACTCTAGAATTGGTAGGGTTGCTTGCCGCTCTCGTAGGGGTCTAGGGGTGTGGGTTTGGCTATTCATCGCGACCGTGGAATCCGTGTTTTATACTGGCTCGTATTGAAAACACGGATGTCCTAGTATATCCAATATTTCATATGTTTCTTCTGCTGCGATATCTGTGATGTGATCATGTGATGTTCTGTGATAGATACAGTATATAGTATATATGATATATTATATAAGCGTTACTTATGTTTTACACCCGCGCTAGCCCTGCCCTGCTCTGCCGTTAGTTACCTAACCTAACGGTGCACGAGGGGACATCGAGGCGAATGCGGATGGCATAAGTGTACGTCGTATTTATCTGTGATGTTTAGGTACTTAAATGATGGGACTTCATTAATGAGATTAATGAAATAAAAGAAACCTAAAGATGTTGTAGAATCGAATTTCAAAGTAAAACAGGTAGCTACAGTTCTTGCTTTGCACAGAGGTATATATGATATATCCTGCACCTTATTCGATAAGGAAAGGACCGAGATCCCTTCACCGGGAGTGACTCCTTTAGCAATAACTGGCAGATGCTACATACTCGGTTTGTCTTTTGATTGCTTTTAAGAGTTTCTGCTTTGCACAGTGATATATATGATATATCCCGCACCTCATTCGACGAGGAAAGGACCGACGATCCTTTCACCGGGAGTGACTCCTTTAGCAAAATTGGAAAAGCCTCAAAAACACTCCATTTTAAAATTCATTCGATCCTACAACGATATCAAGTTCATTACGCAATAGGTTTTCAGAAAAACCTGTCGTAGCCCTCCGTCATTTCAGATAAGTAGTAGTTAGTATTCGTGCTGCGTTTGTTGGCCTTTGTCAAGGCGTAGTGTGCGGTAGCTGACTGGTTCTTATCTGCTTATGCATATGATGCAGATTGAGTTAGGGTAGTCGTGCGACCTTGTTGGCCTTTGTCAAGGGCCGTGCGGGTGGGTTTAATTCAATCAGGAAATGACGGGTTGAACTTGACTAGCATCCTATGGTTTGTTGGCCTTTGTCAAGGTTATAGGAGGTTAGGGGCAAAATATTATCGGGAATTTCAAGTGTTGAAATTTGCAATGAGATTGCATACCTTCTATGAGATAGTTGGATCCCGATACCCGCTGCGAGTAATTGTTACTCCTGGGAGAGTTTTACACATTACAATTAGCCGATCAAGTAGGTGTCTAGAAAGGTGTTAACGAGGTTACGCCTCTGGGAAAACGAGGTTTACATTAATTAGGTTCGTGCGAAAGCTCGGGGGACCTCCCTCAAAGTACCGACACTGGCCTGGCTGAAAGATTGGCGAACTTGTAGTGTGTAATTAATCCCGGCTAGTCTTTCCTTTTAGGGTTTGAAGGAAGATTTGATAAAAAGCAGTGGGAGCCATCCTGATTAGATAAAATAATAACCAATCTATTCTTGCAAGAGCGCGCGCCGAGTGTTTTCTTCTCTCTCTCTCCAGGTAGCGACCATATCACGCCTTAATCAAGATAATAAAACGGATTATTGACCGAACCCGCTTGTTATAGTGAGCTGGGGTACGTCGGTCCCGCTCCAACTTATAATTGTTATAAGACAGAGCAGGAAATTGGGGAATACCAGATTTCCCGTGCCGCCCAAACGAAGAAAGTGGATGATGATGCATCTCCTTCGGGTGTATTCGTTACAAAGAACTGTTTCTCAGTATCCTCTGCATCCTGGGTATATGATACCGGATCATGATCCCAGATATGTAATCTGTTACATAGGGCTACAAAAGGGTATAAAAACTGAGAACGGGTGATAAGTTTCATGAGGCAGAAAACGGGGCAAGTGTTGCAGCCAAGTCTGTCGGTCACTGTCACCCTGTATTACCAATACATTAATTCTGAATGAATGTTATTAGATACCGAACCTGATATACAAAATCATATCAGTCTCTTTATTAGTAAAGAAATGATAAAATTTGGTATTGTTGGATAATGTTTTGAACATTTCCTATATCAAAAGTTGATCGGTTCAGGCACGTTATCTAAAAGCATTGACGTTCTAAATCAAACTACAATTCTTAGTATACGGAACACACACAAGTGGAAGAGTTCAGAAATGAACGAATTCTTCTTGAGGTATTGTAGACTAGGTCAGATCAATGCGACCTGACTGGCTGAAGTTGCATTTAGATGTATATTTAAATCAGTTTGAATTTACATCTTGTGAAACTCGCCAGTCATGTCACAAAGATAAGATGACCATAGCTCTGTTTATTGGAAACAGAGAAAGAGTTAGTGAACTCTTGGGATGATACATGTTGATATATGTAGGTCCCCTGTCTACACATACCAAGACCGGTTCTTTGTACTTCATTACATTCTCTGACAATCTCTCAAGATTCAGACATATGTTCCTGTTGAAACACAAGTCTTAACCTTTTGAGATATTCACAGAATATAAGTTAGAAGTAGAGAACCAAAATACAGGTATAAGTATTATGTCCTATGATGAGATCAGGGAGGAGAATACTTGTGCATGGAATTCCTGGACTATTCTAAAGGAGAATGAGATTCTCTCTCAGCATTACTCCTCCGTATACACCATAGCACGATGGTATATCGGGGCGGAGCAATCACACCCTATATGATAAGGAGTGCTCTATGATGAGTACTACTGAGTTACCTATTTCCTTTTGGGAGTTATGCGCTTGAGAAGCTGCATACCTATTGAATAGGGTCCCGATCAAATCAGTAGCCTACCACTTCATATGTGATATGGAAAGGGAAGAGCCCATCTCTTAACTCAGTTAAGATTTGGGGTTGTCCGGCCAATGTCTAAAAGCAAAATCCGGACAAGCTCGAGGCAACGTCTGTTATGTACAACTGGAAATGTTCCAGCTATACAAACTGCAGCTGATGATTTGACAGAACCAAAGGATTCAGTAGATTCCAATGAACCTCAGCCTCTCCGCCGATCTAGTAGGGTTCCTCACCCACCCGAGAGATACTTCGTTTGCTCTATGACAGTGGGAGCGAGGATTGCATCATGAGATGATGACCCAACTAGTTTCGAGCTGGCCATCAGGAGTAAGACTCTGTAAGAATGGCTGGATGTTTAGCGATCTGAGATGGAATCCTTATACACCAACAAAGTATGGACTTTGGTTGCTATATCTGAAGGGTTAAATCCCCATCAGGAGCAAGTATATCTTGAGAAGATTACTTGGTGTACATGGAAAAGTTAAGACTTTCAAAGCTAGACTTGTTAAAGGTTTGCATCATTGACCAGGCGTGGATAATGATGAAACCTTTTCAGTGCCTATGCTTAAGTCCATCCAGATTCTACTTGCCACGGCTACATACCATGACTACGATATCATGACTACGATATCTGGTGGTTGGGTGTCATGACTGCTTTTCTAAATGATGTTTTAGAAGAGTGCGTCTATAAGTACATAGCCAGAGGGCCTCGTAGACAGTGGGAGCAGCGGAAACGTGTGCAAGATGCTTTATAGGATAAAGCAGGCATCGCGGAGTTGGAACATCTGTTTTGATGGATTAGTCAAAGAAGTTGACATCATCAAAATGGTAGATGAACCTTGTATATACAAAAAGGTAGTAGGGAGTATGGTGGTGATCCTCGTAGAGTACGTGGATGACATACTCTTGATAAGGAAGGAGTTTCCTATGCTACGCTCGATCAATCTCCGCTTATCACAAATATTCTCCATATAGGATCAAAGTGATACCTACTAAATCCTGGGTTTTGGATCTATGAGATAGATCTAATTGGATGTTAGGAATCTCACTAGTAGTAGTGAGATGGTATCAATCGATCCTGGGGAGAATCACTGGAAGTATTCCAGGGTGATAAAGACGACTGAATGTCAGTCGCAGGCATTGTCTTTACCCTCAGTAAAGGGACGGTATGTTGGAAGAGTTCCAAGCTAGATACCGTGGCATACTAGACAATAAAGGCTGGATACATCGCTGCTTAAGATGCGACCAAAGAGGCTGTTTGGATGTATATTAGTTCATGAGATGAACTTAGTTCCTACCATTGTGTGACAATGGAGTTGTGGCTTATGCCAGGAACCCCCATCCCATCAGTGATCCAGACATATTCTAAGGCAGTATCACCTGATCATGGAGATGGTTGATCTCCAGGCTGATCGAGGTTAGGAGAGCAGACTCAGAGGACAACACGGCGGATCCACTCACGAAGGCCTATTCCCAGAGAGAGACAGTTATGGGATGGTTGAGTATGAGATACTACAACCACTACTACAGATGACCCTAGTGCAAGTGGGAGATTGTTAGTTATATGTATGCCCTAGAGGCCATTACTGTACATAGGATGTATATTGTAGTGGATGCTGGGACATATATAGGGAGGACTTTCTTGCTCGACATGATAGTATGCTATCTGGTTACTCTTTACCTTAACGTGTACTCAGATTGTCTCTCTATTACATGTTGGTAAAGCCCTTAGGATGTGTACTTGACTACCTGGACTATGATGCGGATTATACTAGTGGGGACATGGTAGTCCATAAGTACATCCTTCAAAGTCCCTAGTCGTGGGTGTATCGAGACGGGGCATCGATATACCAGAGTAGACTAGTGTGTACCTTCTCGACTCATACAGATGGGCGATGGATGATCACATATCCATTGGTGTTTGACATCAGAGATGATATACGGGTGCTCAGTAGAGACTGGGTACACTGGACGGACTCGCCGAGAACTCCCAGATGGTATTATACCTTACGTCAGATGGCAGTTCTCTGGTGACACTGGTACAGAGTAGTCTGTAGACCCGAGATCGTCATAGAGTCTTGTGTGATTCCCACTGTGCTTTGATTTCCATCTTACCACATCCAAGAGGGCGTGCAAAACGGTGGTTTTTGGGTACAGTCCCGAATCACATGGAGGCAATGAGCGATAGGAGGGGATTCGTCTCTCCCGGTATAGGGACTTGATGTTGCGCTGTGTTCGATTGGCTATAACCGGAAATCCCTGGCCAGGGTTGCTGAGATTTACTGGTAAGTGTTACCAGTAGTTTCTCGAACTGTTATAGACCTCATATCGACACGACTTATCGAGCTATTGGGGTCTGACGTTTACCACCCCTAGGCAAGATATGCGACATATCAGACGACGAGACCGGACTGTACGGTAGTGTTACTGGTTGGATTCACTGGAGTGTGAGCGGGCTTACTCGTCGATCTTCTGATCGCTCAATACCCGGGTGGCCGTTACGTTTAGCAGACCGCTTGCGGCTTGTGGGTGTTTGATATGATCATCACCTGCTGCCGGCGTATTGACGAGTCTTTAGAGTCCTACACAGAGGTTTCCTGGCTCAAGTAAAACGAAATAGGAGCGCATATGAGATATGTGCGGGACCGAGAATAATGCGTGTATATGATACCGTATTCCATTCTCGCGATGAATGTATCGATTGGTTGTATGCGATATAACCTAGTTATCGATTCAAGCGTTGATTCGATAAGACTATACATAAGATACTAGTCGGTTATATGCGATATGACCGGATCGTTAAATCAAGTGTTGATTTAATGATTTAATGTATGATTATATATTTTATATATTACTTTGCATTAACTAGTATTGGTTCACTTTAAATGGATTTTCTCACTTGGATTGTGCACATTGTATATGTGATATACTTTTGTACACAAGATTATATCATGTTTGATGATACATGCTAGTTTGGGTTTGTGTAAAGAATTAAACTATGGTTACTTAAGTGGTTAGGGTTTCATTTCCTTTTCTCATTTATTTATCTATTTATTCATTTTGGAAAAAGGAAAGCATAAAGAGAAAATAGTTGCTAACTTTGTTTGTATTATGAAGCTTCATGAAGCTTTGACCAAGTGACCATTTTGTCTTCATGTTTAACCCTAACCATTCATCTAACCTTAGTCAATTCTCTACACTTGAACATGGTTTGCTTATGATAAGTATTCTTTTATTTTCTATTTTCTAATAACTTATCATAACATTATCTTCTTCTTCTTCATCTTCTTCACATGAAGAAGCTTGACTTCATCAATGGTGGATTGATGAAACAAGTGAGAAATACAATTCTAAAGTCTACCCACTTCCTATTTCTTCATCCTCTACCTCTTGCCAAGTAGTAGAGTGTGTTTCCTTCACAAGTTTTCATGGCTTGGTGAAGGTGGAGCTTGACCTAGTGATGCCTCGACGTAGATCATCTTCGGCACGTCGTCGATGACCTAGCCCGTCCATTCTCCGATGAAGCCGACGCTAGAGCCCGAGGTTCGACTTGGACAGCGAGGAAACTTCATTGCGGAGCTATGGAGGTGGAGGACCGGATCTACAAAGGTTGTATTTCCGTATTTTAGTAGTTAAGTGTTAACTAGTTTGTTTTATCGCCTAAACTTCTAGCCAACGATCTAGTCTAGGGTTTCTCGGCACCGTATTTTTGAAATTGGCATGGTTGATTCTTTGTGAGACCTCTTGAGAGTGCCTAGGAACCCTACAATACTTTGGTCGTCACACAGTAGTTTCTCCACATAGGATTTGGATATTATATCAGACATTCTGGTTACTAGACCTACAGTTTTAGATCTAGATTTGGGTGGTTTCCTAATCTGGGTACTTTGACCGCATTCTATGAGTATTTAGAATGGACGACTCCTGGCACGGTAGTATACCTGCAGGTGATGGAGTCACCCTCTCTAAAGGTGTCTTACAGACTAAAGAGGAGAGGGATACGCATGATTGGCAGATCACTTGCTTAGGCAATTGAGTCAATCATGAGATGTCAAGTACCACACCAGATGTTGTTCTTGCAGTAGATGCAATAAGTTGATATTGATCCAATCCTAGGGAAACAGTCGGAAGCAGTTTTAGAACATAAGTGAATGTTCTAGGGATATGATAACAGCATTCTCCTTCGGGAGACAGTTATCATTCCAGGCTTCCAAGGTGACCTGGATGGCAGAGTGGCTATCAGAGTTATAGTTTTCCCTCTGACGAGGGGAAGTATTTTGGACAGTTGGTCCAGGTGGATACTAAGGGAAGGCATGGCGCAGGATACTGATTAAGTTCAGTTGACGATACAGTCTAAGAAGTTTGGATTTGGAGTTCATTTATGAGCTAGGTCCCATCAGACATCCAGACATTCTAAGACAGGTATTGCTCATTTCGGGAGATGGCTTTCTCCGCGAACTTGAGATAAAGAGAGACATAGAAAGAGACACCAGAGCGGATCCACTCACTGAGGCTATTCCTCGAACGCAATAGTTTCGCAAACGAGCTTTGTGAGACTGACTAGTAGAGGAGTTAGGTGTTCGGTATCACACGGGCTGTGAGTATGCGACATCGCAATAATTAGCCTTGAGTGCAAGTGGGAGATTGTTGGAGATAGTGCCCTCAGAGTCAATTATTGGATCACAGGCACGTGATTGCAATGATTGAGGGGAGGACCTGTCCCAGTAGGACAGTCTTACTCGAGATGATAGTATGCTATCTGGTTTATCTTTATCATCGTGTACTGCTTTAGGTGACCTTTCGAGTCGCTATTACACATTGATAGAGCCCCTAGGATTTTTGCTTGACTACCAGCAGTATGAGGGCGATCATATACGTGAGAGCTGGAGTCTATAAGCACATCCTTAAAAGGTCCCTAGTCGTGGGAGTTTCGAGACAGGGCATCGATACTCCGGAGTAGACTAGTGTATACAGTCGAGACCCCGACGAGGGGCGGTGGACGGTCTCATAAGCCATTGGTGTCAGTTGGTTCACCTAAGATGTATACAGGTGCTCATTGGGTTATGAACACCGGACAGGACTCGCCGAGAACCTAATAGTTGGGACTATACCAGACGTCAGATAGCAGTTCCCTGGTGTCATGTGTACAGGTTAGTTCATCGACCTGGGATCGTCATTTGTGTCGTGTGAGTTCCCACTGTGCTTTGATTACTACCCTACCACGGCTCAAAGGAGTCGTGCAAACAGGTTTTAGTTGGGTACAGTCCCGAGCCACATGGAGGCAGTGAGCGGATCTGCAGGGGTTCGTCTCTCCCGGTATTGGGGGTGAGGTCGCGCTGTGTCGAGGAGAGCCAGAACATGAAAAGTCCTTGGCCAAGGCAGGAGATTTGCTGGTAGGTATTCCAGTAGTATCTCAGGGTGTTCTAGGCTGCACTCCGACACGACTTGTACCGCTGTTGGGGGTCTGACTTTTACCAACCCCCTAGGCCCGCCATGCGATGCTCATAGACGAACGGACCGGACTATACGGATATTGTCACTGACAGGCTCAGTAGGGTGTCAGGATGAGTTCGCTCATCGACGTCCCTTTTGGTCAATACCTGGTAGCCCGTCACGTATTGGCTTATACCTCTGACGTGCTAGTGGTTAAATCCACAGCCATGGTGTTGACGAGTCTTTAGAGTCCACCACACACAGTTACTCAAGTTTCGGGCGAAACGCTGTAGAGCCCGTATGGAGATATGGCAGGGTTCGATCAGATACGTGCGGTATTGCACGGATCGTGATCGGACGGTTTTTACTAGCCGGCTTTGGCTTAAGCCGGATCCTAGTAATAGATAGTGTAGTTTTGTCTCTTTGCATTTGTGTTCAGTGGGAATACAAATGCGGGCAAGTATTTGCGGTAGTGGGGTTTTCCTGTAATTTATTACGGGACCAGTTTTCTGAAGTTTCCAGTTTGCATTCCGTTCCGGCCGATTTTTCTTTGTTCCTTCACGGCCGGATTTTTAGTTGGAGGGTGTTAATTGCAAGTTTGCAATTAACATTAAGTGGAGGGTTTTCTTGCATATGTGTGGATTATGATTTGACCATCATCATGAGATTCCATTTTAATCTCATGTCTTGCATCAAATGAGAAGAGGATTGAGTTGGATTGGTTTTGACTTTGAAGTGACTATATTTCCTTTTATCCTTATTATTCTTTTCTTTGAGATATACTTGGAGAGGTCTTTTTTTTTTCTTTCTCCAATCTCCACCATGGAGAAGAGGGGCCGGCCACACTAGTGAGGATGAGAGGTTTCAATTTGGTGAGGGAAAAATGTTTCATCTCATTTTTCAAGCTACCAAATTTCTAAGCTCATTTTTCCATAGTTGCTTTCTTCACCTCCATATTATCCATGGCAACATCTAACCCCAAAAAGAGACAACCTTCTACACTATTCTATAGCAAGCCTTGGACGCGTCGGCTAGCCAACTTCGCGCCCGAGTTGCCTCGGTCAAGAGGTGGGAGCCCGTAATAGATTCCGGCTACGTGGTGCCCTTTCCGACGAGACGATGATGGACGGAGATTCCGCGAGAGATCGGAGTGGAGATGAAGACCGAAGGACACGGATCGCTTGGTATAACTTCTCTACTCTTTTCTTGTTTGCTAGTTAGCTAGGTTAATGGCCCGATCCGGGTGAAAAGTGCGCGGTGGTGCCGATTTGCAAAGTTCGCAAAGTTTTTGTTTCCGTGTTTCCGGCGTCAGATCGACGGCCGGGGCACCCCCGCGGGCTTACATCTGGTATATCGATGCCCCGTCTCGATACACCCACGACTAAGGACATTGAAGGATGTACTTATAGACTGCCATGTCCCCACTAGTATGATCGGCATCATAGTCCAGGTAGTCAAGTACACATCCTAAGGGCTTTACTAACATGTAACAGAGAGACAATCAGTATACACGTTAAGGTAAAGAGTAACCAGATAGCATACTATCATGTCGAGCAAGAAAGTCCTCCCTATATATGTCCGAGCATCCACTACAATATACATCCTATGTACAGTAATGGCCTCTAGGGCATACATATAACGAACAATCTCCCACTTGCACTAGGGCCATCTGTAGCAGTGGTTGCAGTATCTCATACTCAACCATCCCATAAAAGTCTCTCTCTGGGAATAGGCCTTCGTGAGTGGATTTGCCGTGTTATCCTCTGAGTCTGCTCTCCTTACCTCGATCACCCTGGAGATCAACTATCTCCATGATCAGGTGATGCTGCCTCAGAATACGTCTGGGTCACTGATGGGACCGGGGTTCCTGGGCTAAAACCGCACTTCCATTGTCACACAATGGTAGGAACCTAGTTCATCTCATGAACCTATGTACACCCAAACTGCCTCTTTGGTAGCATCTTTAGTAGCGATGTATCCAGCCTTTATCGTCTAGTTTGCCACGGTATCTAGTTTGGAACTCTTCCACCATACCGTCCCTTTACTGAGGGTAAAGACAAAGCCTGTGACTGACATTCAGTCATCTTTATCACCCTGGAACCTTTCCAGTGATTCTTCCCAGGATCGATTGATACCATCTCACTACAACTAGTGAGTATCCTAATATCCAATTAGATCTATCTCATAGATCCAAAACCCAGGATTTAGGAGGTATCACTTTGATCTTATATGGAGAATCCTTGTGATAAGCGGATATTGACCGAGCGTAGCATAAGAAACTGCTTTCTTATCAAGAGTATGTCATCCACGTACTCTACGAGGATCACCACCATACTCCCTACTACCTTTTTGTATATACAAGGTTCATCTACCATTTTGATGAAGTCAAACTCTTTGACTACTACATCAAAACAGACGTTCCAACTCCGCGATGCCTGCTTTATCTGTAAAGCAACTTGCACACATTTCCGCTGCTCCCACTATTTACGAAGCCCTCTGGCTGTGTACTTATAGACGTTCTCTTCTAAATCAGTATTTAGAAAAGCAGTCATGACACCCAACCACCAGATATCGTAGTCATGGTACGTAGCCGTGGCAAGTAGGATCTGGATGGACTTAAGCATAGTTACTGGAAAAAGGTTTCATCATTATCCACGCCTGGTCGATGACAAAAACCTTTAACAAGTCTAGCTTTGAAAGTCTCAACTTTTCCATCTACACCAAGTAATCTTCTCAAGATATACTTGCTCCTGATGGGGATTTAACCCTTCAGATATAGCAACTAAAGTCCATACTTTGTTGGTGTATAAGGATTCCATCTCAGATCGCTAAGCATCCAGCCATTCTTACAGAGTCTCACTCCTGATGGCCAGTTCGAAACTAGTTGGGTCATCATCTCATGATGCAATCCTCACTCCTACTTGTCATAGAGAAACCGAAGTATCTCTCAAGTGGGTGAGGAACCGTACTAGATCGGCGGAGAGGCTGAGGTTCGTTGGAAACTACTGAATCCTTTGGTTCTTTCAAATCATCAGCTGCAGTTTGTATAGCTGGAACATTTCCAGTTCTACATAACAGACCTTGCCTCGAGCTTGTCCGGATTTTGCTTTTAGACATAGGCTGGACAACCCCAAATCTTAACTAACTTAAGACATGGGCTCTTCCTTTTCCATATCTCATATGGAATGGTAGGCAACTGATTTGATTTGAACCCTATTCAATAGGTATGCAGCTTCTCAAGTGCATAACTCCCAAAAGGAAAAAGGTAACTCAGTAGTACTCATCATAGAGCACACCATATCAAATATGGTGTATCTGCTCCGCCCCGATATACCATCGTGCTATGGTGTATACGGAGGAGTAATTCTGAGAGAGAATCTCATTCTCCTTTAGAAAAGTCCAAGAATTCCGTGCTCAAGTATTCTCCTCCTTGATCTCATCAAAGGACATAATACTTATACCCGTATTGGTTCTCTACTTCTAACTTATATTCTGTGAATATCTCAAAAGGTTCGGACTTGTGTTTCAACAGGAACATATGTCTGAATCTCGAGAGATTATCAGAGAATGTAATGAAGTACAAAGAACCGGTCTTGGCATGTGTAGACAGGGGACCTACATACATCAACATGTATCATCCCAAGAGTTCACTAACCCTTTCTCTGTTTCCAATAAACAGAGCTAGGGTCATCTAATCTTTGTGACATGACTGGCAAGTTTCACAAGATGTAAATTCAAACAGATTTAAATATGCATCTTTGTGCAACTTAGCTAGTCAGGTCGCATTGATATGACCTAGTCTACAATACCTCAAGAAGGATCCGTTCATTTCTGAACTCTTCCTCTTGTGTGTGTTCTGTATACTAATGAACTGTAGTTTGATTTAGAACATCAATGCTTTTAGATAATGTGCCTGAACCGATCAACTTTTGATATAGGAAATGTTCAAAACATTATCCATCAATACAAAATTTTATCATTTCTTTACTAATAAAGAGAATGATATGATTTTGTATATCAGGTTCGGTATCTAATAACATTCGTTCAGAATCAATGTATTGGTAATACAGGGTGACAGTGACCTACAGACTTGGTTGCAACACTTCCCCCGTTTTCTGCCTCATGAAACATATCACCCGTTCTCAGTTTTCTACCTTTTTGTAGCCCTATGTAACAGATTACATATCTGGGATCCTGATCCGGTATCAAATACCCAGGATTCAGAGGATACTGAGAAACAGTTCTTTATAATGAACACACCCGAAGGAGATGCATCTCATGCACTTTCTTCGTTTGGGCGGCATGGGAATCTTGGTATTCCCCTATTTCCTGCTCTGTCTTCTAACTATTATAAGTTGGAGCGGGACCAACGTTCCCCAGCTCAGTAAAACAAGCGGGTTCGGTCAATATTCCGTATTATTATCTTGATTAAGGCGTGATATGGTCGCTACCAGGAGAGAGAGAGAAGAAAACACTCAGCGTGCGCTCTTGCAAGATCAGATTGGTTATTATTTTATCTAATCAGGATGGCTCCCACTGTTTTTATCAAATCTTCCTTCAAACCCTAAAAGGAAAGACTAGCCGGGATTAATTACACGCTACA
The DNA here is from genome assembly GCA_030015575.1 of Agapanthus africanus. Taxonomy (NCBI): domain Eukaryota; kingdom Viridiplantae; phylum Streptophyta; class Magnoliopsida; order Asparagales; family Amaryllidaceae; genus Agapanthus; species Agapanthus africanus. The sequence continues at coordinate 125,777,897 of JASDDO010000016.1, read as the reverse complement.
AGTTCGCCAATCTTTCAGCCAGGCCAGTGTCGGTACTTTGAGGGAGGTGCCCCGTGCTTTCGCACGGACCTAATTAATGTAAACCTCGTTTTCCCAGAGGCGTAACCCCGTTGACACCTTTCTAGACACCTACTTGATCGGCTAATTGTAATGTGTAAAACTCTCCCAGGAGTAACAATTACTCGCAGCGGGTATCGGGATCCAACTATCTCATAGAAGGTATGCAATCTCATTGCAAATTTCAACACTTGAAATTCCCGATAATTTTGCCCCTAGCAGCTATATGACCTTAACATAGTCAACAAATCATAAGTGCTAGTCAGGTTCAACCCGTCATTTCCCGATTGAATTAAACCCACCCGCACGACCCTTAACATAGTCAACAAAGTCGCACGACTACCCTAATCCAATCGCATCATATGCTTATACCGATAAGCACTAATCAGCTATCGCACACTACGCCTTAACATAGTCAACAAACGTAGCACGAATACTAACTAGTACTTATCTGAAATGACGGAGGGCTACGACAGGTTTTTCTGAAAACCTATTGCGTAATGAACTTGATATCGTTGTAGGATCGAATGAATTTTGAAATGGAGTGTTTTTTAGGCTTTTCTAGTTTTGCTAAAGGAGTCACTCCCGGTGAAGGGATCGTCGGTCCTTTCCTCGTCGAATGAGGTGCGGGATATATCATATATATCACTGTGCAAAGCAGAACTCTTAAAAGCAGCCAAAAGACAAACCGAGTGTGTAGCATCTGCCAGTTATTGCTAAAGGAGTCACTCCCGGTGAAGGGATCTCGGTCCTTTCCTTATCGAATAAGGTGCAGGATGTTCTACAAGGAACACCGCGATGCAAAGCAAGAACTGTAGCTACCTGTTTTATTTTGAAATTCGATTCCACAACATCTTAGGTTTCTTTTATTTCATTAATCACATTAATGAAGTCCCATCATTTAAGTACCTAAACATCACAGATAAATACGACGTACACTTATGCCATCCGCATTCGCCTCGATGTCCCCTCATGCACCGTTAGGTTAGGTAACTAACGGCAGAGCGGGGCTGGGCTAGCGCGGGTGTAAAACATAAGTAACGTCTATATAATATATCATATATACTATATACTGTATCTATCACAGAACATCAAATGATCACATCACAGATATCGCAGCAGAAGAATCATATGAAATATTGGATATACCAGGACGTCCGTGTTTTTAATACGAGCCAGTATAAAACACGGATTCCACGGTCGCGATGAATAGCCAAACCCCACACCCCTAGACCCCTACGAGAGCGGCAAGCAACCCTACCAATTCTAGAGTTAGGAGACCCGGACTCGACTTCTCGAGTTGGTCTCCAACTGGACTCCAGAACCCGGTTACTTGTGCCCTCCTCCTTGGGTCTATCCTAGTGCGGAAAAGTAAATAATATATAAACGGTGACATTTTCTGCAACCTGGAAGTGCCCCAATAAAAGAATATTACATACAAGTTTTTACATGAATGAAAATGAAAAACACTCATCTCACATAAAAAAAACCCGGCTATTCAAACACGACGATCCAATATAACATATCCAGCAACACATAACATCACATGTCATCAACGTAAGTAAACATGCGTATCCCAATTGTCGTTGACATATAGCAACGAAACCGGCGATATCACATATTACACTTACGGTCACAGAAAAGAAAGTGTAAAACTACAACAGTTGGAATCCGCAACCTCTTTAGACATCGCATGCCTAATCAAATGAATTCCTTAGACATCGCATGCCTAACAATTATAAACCCCGCATTTTAGTCTCATTATCGAAAACTCTTTTCAATACAAAGTCGGGTAATTCAACAAGATTCCCGGCATCCTGATCGAATGCTCGTCGCAAACTTCAGTAGACGGCCGCACCCCCGATACCGTCAACGAAGTGCACCAAGGCGGAACACCGCTACCGCGAGCACCCGAACGGATGCTTTCGGCGATGGGGTTCTCCTACAGTCACTTGGTCGGGGCTATGGGGTGTAGCTGTCTATTAAGTTTATCCGGCGAGTATCCGCGTACGCAACGTGATTGCGACGGACTTTTGATCACATCAAAATTCCGTGGCAACCGATCAAGTGAGACTAAAGTGTTGTGTTTATAACATTCATTCAGTTATCTCATAACTATTTGTTGATTCCAATTATTGTATCACATTCCAGATAAATAGAAAATGTTAAACTTTCCGATCGAACATTCGAACACCCAAGTTTTCCCGATACAGCTCAACACATGAAATAGGTTTAAAAACATCCGGTTCATGCCTCAGTACCAACGGTCCAGCCGTAGAAGGGTCAAGCCAACGCCTCACATGTGGCACGCCGTACTGCCCCAAACCCTAAGGTTCAAAGGGCAGTTCAAGACGGTCACATAATCGAGTTAAGGTTTGTTGTCTTCTAGAGGGTCCATCGCGTTACTTGCACTACTTAGAACGTTGTTAAATCATGGAAAGATCCATCACTTGGAAATTTCCCGACAGGGGAAAAATTGGGTATTTATATCCGGTCGAACTTTTTAACATATTCAACAAATTATCCGGAAAACAACATAGACAAGATTAGACAATCCGATCGAATCCACGAGTTCCCTAAACAACCCCAGAAAACTCAACTGTATAGTAAATATTAAAATATCCCAGAAAATACAGCACTAACAAAGAGGAATTACTGTGAAACATTTATTGGATGAACCAACAGTACGGCCGCGGAACCGCCGCACAAGCAGGTTTATGCCGCGGTTCCGCGGTGGTTTAATCGATTTAGGTCCACGAAATTTTCAGTAATTCCTATAAGCCCCTGCTTAATTTTCTGCATATTTTTAATCTGGAAAAAACCTAGTTTTTGAAAAAAGTCCAGAGAGCATGGAAAAATTAGGGTTTCGGGTTCGATCGGGTTTCAAACGTCGTCTAGACTTCGCCTAAGGCTCTAACCTGGCTCTGATACCACTGTAGGGTTCCTAGGCACACCAATGAGGTCTCACAAGGCATCAACCATGCCAATTTCTAAAATTTCAAGTGCCGAGAAACCCTAATACGGATCGTTGACTAGAGTTTAAGCGAAACATGCAACTAGTTAACAACTTAACTAAGTGAACGAACATACAACCTTTGTAGATCCGGTCCTCCACCTCCATAGCTCCGTGATGATGTCTCCTCGCTGTCCAAATCGAATCCATGACTCTAGCATCGGCTTCATCGGAGAAATAGGCGGGCTAGGTCGTCGACTTCGATGCCGAAGATGATCTACGTCGAGGCAACTCAAGATCAAGCTCCAACTTCACCAAGTCATGAAACTTGTGAAGAAAACACCCTATACTACTTGGCAAGAGGTAGAGGATGAAGAAATAGGAAGTGGGTTGACTTTAGATTTGGATTTCTCACTAATTTGATCATTTCACCATTGGAGGTAGAAGGGTTTCTTCTTCTTGATGAAGATGAAGAAGAAGAAGAAGAAGAATATGAGGAGAATGGTGAAAATAATAATAAAATCAATTGATCTTATCATAATGCAACCTTGGGTTAGATTTAACTCTTGTAGAGAGCAAACCCTAGTTTAGCTAATGGTTAGGTTTAAATATAAAACAAAATGGTTACTAATTCAAAGCTTCAACAAAAAGACAAAATTAGCAACCATTTCATTTTAGCCAAAAGAAATAAAGAAAATAAATAAAATGAATAAGTGAATAATTTAAAACCATAACCATTAACCTAAACTTGGTTCAAATCAATCATACACCCAAGTTTGCATGCATCATCAAACATGATACAAACTAGTGCACAAAACTATATCATATATACAATGTGCACATCAAGTGAGAAAATCCATCTTTAGTGAACCAATACTAGTTAATGTAAAGTAATATATCAAATATATAATTATACATTAAATCATTAAATCAACACTTGATTTAACGATCCGGTCATATCTCATATAACCGACTAATATCAATAGTAACAACTCATCGAATCAACATTTGATCCGATAACCCGGCTATATCACATATAACCGATCAATGTTACAAATCGCGAGAATGGAATACAGTATCACATATACGTATTATTCTCGGTCCCGCACATATCTCATATGCGCTCCTATTTCGTTGCGCTTGAGCCAGGAAACCTCTGTGTAGGACTCTAAAGACTCGTCAATACGCCGGCAGCAGGTGATGATCATATCAAACACCCACAAGCCACAAGCGGTCTGCTAAACGTAACGGCCACCCAGGTATTGAGCGATCAGAAGATCGACGAGCAAGCCCGCTCACGCTCCTGTGAATCCAACCAGTAACACTTACCGTACAGTCCGGTCTGTTCGTCTGATATGTCGCATATCTCGCATAGGGGTGGTAAACGTCAGACCCCAGTAGCTCGATAATTCGTGTCAATATGAGGTCTATAACAGTTCGAGAAACTACTGGTAACACTTACCAGTAAATCTCAGCAACCCTGGCCAGGGATTTCCGGTTATAGCCAATCGAACACAGCGCAACATCAACTCCCTATACCGGGAGAGACGAATCCCCTCCTATCGCTCATTGCCTCCATGTGATTCGGGACTGTACCCAATAGCCACCGTTTTGCACGCCCTCTTGTACGTGGTAAGGTGGAAATCAAAGCACAGTGGGAATCACACAAGACTCTATGACGATCTCGGGTCTACAGACTAACCTGTACCAGTGTCAACAGAGAACTGCCATCTGACGTGAGGTATAATACCATCTGGGAGTTCTCGGCGAGTCCGTCCAGTGTACCCAGTCTCCACTGAGCACCCGTATATCATCTCTGATGTCAAACACCAATGGATATGGGATCATCCATCGCCCATCTGTATGGGTCGAGATGGTATACGCTAGTCTACTCTGGTATATCGATGCCCCGTCTCGATACACCCACGACTAGGGACATTGAAGGATGTACTTATAGACTACCATGTCCCCACTAGTATGATCGGCATCATAGTCCAGGTAGTCAAGTACACATCCTAAGGGCTTTACCAACATGTAACAGAGAGACAATCAGTATACACGTTAAGGTAAAGAGTTACCAGATAGCATACTATCATGTCGAGCAAGAAAGTCCTCCCTATATATGTCCGAGCATCCACTACAATATACATCCTATGTACAGTAATGGCCTCTAGGGCATACATATAACTAACAATGGCTGGATGCTATGCGATCTGAGATGGAATCCATGTACACCAGCAAAGTGTTGACTTTGCATGTTGCTCCTGAAGGGGTAAAACCTATCAGGAGCAAGGGGATCTTTAAGAAAGATAATTTGGTGTAGATGGAAAAGTTAAGACTTTCAAAGCTAGACTTGTCGCTAAGCTTAAGTCCATCACGATCCTACTTTCCATTGCTGCATACCATGACTACGATATCTGGCAGACTGCACGTTAAAACCACTTTTCTAAATGGTGATTTAGAAGAGAGCGTGTATATGACACTGCTAGAGGGCTTCGTAGACAGTAGGAGCAGCGGAAGCATGTGCGAGCTGCTTAAATCCATCTATGGGTTAAAACAGGCCTCGCGGAGATGGAACATCTATTTTAATAAAGCTGTCAAAGAGTTTGACTTCATCAAAAAGGTAGATGAACCATGCATAAATAAGAAGGTTATAGAGAGTATGGTTGTCTTCCTCGTATTGTACACGGATAAGACATTCTTGATAGGAAAGGGTGTTCCTATGCTACACTCAGTCAAGCACCTCTTATCACACAGGTTCTCTATGAAAGATCTAACTGATGCCTGATCGCACGCTTTTGGCGTGTCGGATGTTCAAAGTTCTAAAGTTTACCGCGATCAGGACGGTGTCGCTTTGCAGCTAGCCGGTTGAGCACGGGTCGGTCCACAGGGAGATGGTTGTATGTCCTTTCTTGTCTTAGACGAGTCAATAAAGAATGAGTGTATGTTTGTTCGAGACTATCCTATGTGTAATATTTGCAAGTATAAAGTTGTTAAGAAAAAGATACGAAATTGTAAGCTAAAGAAATCCGTACTCAAAACCTTTGAGCCGAGACTTGACCAATTGAAGCTAGAGCAATCGGCAACAACGTGTATTAGGGGATTTAAGCGCGGTATTCGTGGAATACGGCTTATTTACCCTTGTCCTTCCGTTCTTGTCTCTTGCTTTCGCCTCCGGCCAAACCGAACGCAACCGGTCGCGGTTAGGAATCACCTTTACCTTGTCAGGGTAGGGTACCTAACGGAGCGCTTGCGTATGGTTTGGGCGGAGTTCAATGGAAAATAACGGGAAAAGGAAAAGAGAAAAGAAAATCTTTAATTTATAATATCGTATTTCTTCTTAACAATAATAATTACAACATTCACAAAATGAACAAAAGAGAGCAAAAGAAAAGAACAAAGAAAAGAAAAGAATACAAGTAATTAAGTGCATGAAATGAAATTGCAAGAAAGTAAAGCAAGGTAATAAAAAGCAAGTAATAAATAAGCAATAAAAAGAACAAGAAAGTAGAACTCAAGACAAGTATGTGATCAATAGCCAACCCTTAAACTTGCAAGCTCAATCAAGAGGTTGCAAGATCAAGGGAAGGGTAGAGAACGGATGTGAAATGAAGCGCTAATTCCATACGAAAATACGACCCTTGAGATCAATAACTAACCCTTAACCATTCAAGCTCAATGAAGAGGTTGAATGATCAAGAGAAAGCAAAAATCTCAAGGGGAAGAAGAAACAAAAGAGAATGATACAAAAAGCCCTCATCTTCATTGATCTCCCACTCAAAAAGCTCTCACTACAATTTTCATGGAAAAAGAATGAAGAAGAAGAAGAAAAAAAGACTAAATCCTAACAAAAATAGGAACAAAAGAATGACCCTTGGTTAAGCTCAGTTCTGGAGTATTTATAGGCAGTTTTCTGAAACCCTAGGGCCAAATCCTGACCCCATATGAAGTCCCCAAACTACCCCCAAAAATTGACAGGGAGGGGGGTCCACTTGGCCGCGGATCCGTGGCCAATACCCCCTATTGGCCGCGGATCCGCGGCCATCTAGGTGAGTTAGGTCGAGTGCTTTTGTGGGTATCCCTGGTTTCATCTGTCCTTGTGTCTGAAAACTTCATACTGCACAAAAGTCTTCCAGAATATCAGCAGAATTCATAGTCCAAGATTGCACTCATTTCTTTTACTTTTGACTTTATCTCCCTCGAGCTCCGCGCACCCATTGATTCTTGTGCAGCCCCCTCTCGTGCTCTGTGCTTGTCCCAGACACGAATGACCACTGTCATATGTCTTGTCTCAGGAACTGGTACTCAGCACCGGACGGATATGGATGACCGGAACCCGGCTTTTATCTGCTGTCAACAGATGTTCTGCTTTTGGCGTAACTGTGGAGATTTTGTCTTGATTTGCAATATTTGGACTGGAAACCTGTACTCTGTAAATATGAAACAAACACGGATTAAAAGCACCTACCTATAAACACACGAGCGTAAGAATGGGCGGAATAAAATGCAATATTCTGGTATGAACAAATACCCCCAAACTTATCTTTTGCTCGTCCCGAGCAAAACCAATTATTCACAAAAATAAAATCCTAACCGCACTTTCGCAGGGAACGCGATTGCACTGAGCACGTGCAACAAGCCATTAAACCTCTAGGTGTCCCTAGTAGGAGGGGTGTTGTCTCCTGAGGGTTTTCAGCGGATACTACCCACAAAATCCCGTCAAGCTAGTGTCATAAGTTAACGTCGATTCTACTCCTACAGTTTAGTATTTACGTTAGAAACTCTATCATCCTAAATTAGAAATATCCAACCCTTATTTTTCACACCTCCTATCTATTTACCCTTAGATTATATACGTTCCAAAAAAATTTAGAAAGATGTCGGTTCTCCTGAGTTTTCCTTCTAAAGCGTGGCCTCAAATCAGGGATTTTTATCAACTTTACAGAAAACATAAGTCTTATTCTTTATTTCTATCTCTTATTCAAACATCGAATGTATACCCCTACGTGTGTGTATATTTGCACCCCTACACTCAAGAATTCAATTCAAGCTATAGTACCCTTGCCCTAATACCTAATACTACTTCTTTTCATTAAGGATGGACGGATTTGCTCACACACCTTTCATGCGACTATTAATGCTTCTTGAGGCACTAACGGCCGATTACTGAATGTGTGAGCTTTAAAGCGTAAATAGCAGTTTCCAGGTCTTGACTTTATTCTATTTTTTTCTTTTTCTTTTTCTTTTTCAAGACCGGATATATTTTTCAACATGCAGTTTTGGTGTTTAGCTTTAAATACCGTTTTTTCTTTCATACTAGGCTTTCAGGCAAGAGTATTTCTAGGTATCCTCTACTATCCCAAGTTTCAAGGTACGTGTAGGTGCAGTTTGTAGGGTATATACTTTCTAAATTTGAACTCAAGAAAAGAAACTATTTTTCAGACTTATCCTCCGGTAAAGCTTCAATACTTTCCCTTTATCTTGACTTAATTAAAGAACTGAACTCAAGATTACCTATTTCTCAAAAAAACTGTAAGGACGTATACTTACCAAGTTTAAACAGAATGAGGGTTATTTTTAGGGTTTTCAATTTCTAAGCCTAGAATTTAGTTTTTTCTATCATATCAACTAATCTTTCGGAATAAAGATCTAAGTTACCCTATTAGCTAACTTGACGACAAAGTTTTTATATTTTTTTGGAAAATTTTTGATTTTTGTGGGTTTTTAATATGGTATTCAAATGAAAAATATACAAATGAATGCGAAGGAAGAAAGCTTACCGAGCACACCCCCAAACTTAAACTTGACAGTGCCCTCACTGTCGGCTATACCAAGAGGGTCAAAATTGTCGGCGCTCCCCCTAAAAACAAATTATATACAAAAAGGAAAACAAAAAATATATACAAAAAAGGAGTCCCCCCAAACTTAAGTGAAACAGTGTTTCCACTATTAAGCGTTGAATTTCAGGATTAGGGGGAAAGAACAGTATCAATCTATACAAGGCCTTACACAGGCCAAAAGTTAACACCAACCATTCAAACATTTTATCGCTATAATGTACAGGTTGGTGGAAGAAGGCGTAGAGAAAAGAGATGGAGAGTACGCGAGACCATATGCGGAGAGAAGCGGGATATGGTCTCAGTATATGAGAGGAAGAAGAATGGCGGAAGGGAAAAAGAAGTGGAATACGAACTTGAGGGTGCAAATGGAGTAAATAGATTAGCACAATTTGTGATGACTGATGTGTGAAAAGCGATTGTGCTAATATATTTATCCGTCGAGAAATGGGGTCAAATCCCTCAAGATTCGTGAGAAACCATGGGTACGCCGAACATGGTAGACCAGACATACGAAATGAAAGTGAGACGGGTTCTTGCAAGGTCGGAACGATGGAAAGGGTGGGGGGAAGTGGATGAGGAAGGGTATCGGTTAAAGGTTCAGGAGGGTGTACACAGTCAGTGGAAGGAACAGGATGAATTGGAAAATCTGACTCATCAAGCAAAACTGGTTCATCCTCAAAACTATCCTCAATATTCTCCTCAAAATTTAGCACATCCATGCTCTTCTCTTCAAAGTCCAGACGCATATGGGGTTCGGGAAAAACATTTAATGACTCGGGATGATAATTGAAGAGAAAAACTCCGTAAAATCTATGGGTTCATCATCCAAAATATCCCCAGCGTCAATATCCTCTATCAAGTGAAAATCAATATTCTCAGACACGTCATCAAAAGCATGGATTTCAATCAATTCAGGTTCTAAGATGGAGGTGTAGAGGTCAAAAGGATTGGGTGTGGTTTCACTTGGCAAGGTCCCTTCACAATCTGGCAAATCAAACACTACAAAGTCGCACAACTCATTAAACATTCTATCTTCAACTGATAATTCATTTGGGACACTTGATAGACTTTCAAAACAGGAGTTGTGGGATTCAATTTGGGACGGGTAGGTTTGATTTGGAAGGGTATACAGCTCACTCTCTCCACTCAAATTCACAGCCTGTCCTGCCGCCTCATCATACATTAAAAAATTTGGAGCTAGTTGAAAACTAGCTACCGGGTCACTAGGTTGCATGAGAGCGGCCATGGACGCATTCAAATCCATCATCTGTTGGCTTGACGCTACCCTAAAATCTTCCAACGACTGTTCCAGACTAGACATAGATTGTGATGGGGTTTCAGTAAAAGATTCAAAGTTATTTCGATACTGAAAACTCCCAAACGGCTGTTCTGAAGTAATGTCTAGGGAAGGTGCAAAAGTAGGGTAGGATTGGTAGGAATTGAATGGCTGGACAGGAGTGGGATCAACATTGGGATAAGAAGGTGAATGGATTTGTTGGTCCCAAGAATTTGTAGTGGTGAAAGGAGTGAAAGATCGGCTACGAGATTGTGCAATATGTTCAGCAATGGACATTGGTCTCGGGGTTACAACTGGATTTTCAAAAGGGGTATCAACACAAGAAGGTGTGAATGTTTGAAACGGTTGATACGAAGTGGATTGCGGGGTCCAGTTGTTCGTCCTAGACGCGTCTATCCGATCTTTCAAAGAAATTTTTGGCATGGATGGATCGTTCGAAGTTCGACCAAAACAAGAACCGTAGGAAGTAATATCTGGTTGTGGGTACCAAAGTTCGGCAAGAGTTTTGCGAGGTGGAGTACCCATGATATGAAGAGAGAGAGAAAAAGGTAGAGAAAAGGAGGGGAAAAAGACTGTGATATTTTTTTAATTTTTTTTTTATTTTAAATATTAACAAAAGAATGAAGTATACACACAAAAAAAAACAATCACGACACAAAAAATACCACACACCTAATCGTTCTAGAGTTAACCTAGGTCAACTAGACCTGCTCCAGAACTTGATTGTCAAAGTAAAACTGTGTCGAGAAACAGGCTCAAGATACACTGATCACGAAGCCAGGTAAGTGCAGAGATAAGGGGAGGTTTTCCAACGTTTTCGCGAAGTTCCTTAATTAAATAACCCTTTCTCTTTTGGCGGTTTCGCCGTTAACACTTTCCTAGACACCCCGTAAACAATATACCGTTAAGCAAGGTTCTAAACACAGTTAACTTCTCCTAGTGAGCGCGAAGTCCTTAAGGCTTAAAGTCTAGTTTCTTTTAAATTTTGTGCGGGTAAACGTTATGCGCAAGTTCGTGATTTGTGGGCCACGGAAAAGGTGATGAAATCCTTTACCGTATCTTGTGGGGTTCGCTTGCCCTTAAGTCCGTATTAATGTATGCAATGCACAATTCAATAAAAATTCTATAAAGAATAAAAAAATTGTTTTTTTTTTATTTTAGCACAGCACTGCAACAAATACGGGTTAGTCAATTTTGGCGTTTGCTAGCGAACTTGCAAAGAATCCTGCAAAGAATAGTATAATGGAAGCGTCGGATTTGAGAAGAAGGTGTTAGTAAAGTACGTACCGTTTAAGTTTTGGGTTAGGAAACCCCCGTTGAATCAAATCCGGTAAGCTTGAAAGGTTCGCTTGCGCAGGTCAAACTACCCGGATCTTTGGCACTGTACTTCGTAATCACCTTTGTCTTGAATGCACACTTTGCTCCCCACAATCGCAGTTTGCAAACACGCAAAAAATCTGCACACTTGCCCACAAGAATTATCAAAAAAAAAAAGACTTTTATTTTTATTTTATATATATATATATATTTTTTTAAAAATATATACAAAAAGAATATTAACCCGAATAACAAGAAAAGAAATACGTTACCGTCTCCCCGGCAACGGCGCCATTTGATCGCACGCTTTAGGCATGTCGGATGTTCAAAGTTCTAAAGTTTACCGCGATCAGGACGGTGTCGCTTTGCAGCTAGCCGGTTGAGCACGGGTCGGTCCACAGGGAGATGGTTGTATGTCCTTTCTTGTCTTAGACGAGTCAATAAAGAATGAGTGTATGTTTGTTCGAGACTATCCTATGTGTAATATTTGCAAGTATAAAGTTGTTAAGAAAAAGATACGAAATTGTAAGCTAAAGAAATCCGTACTCAAAACCTTTAAGCCGAGTCTTGACCAATTGAAGCTAGACCAATCGGCAACAACGTGGATTAGGGGATTTAAGCGCGGTATTCGTGGAATACGGCTTATTTACCCTTGTCCTTCCGTTCTTGTCTCTTGCTTTCGCCTCCGGCCAAACCGAACGCAACCGGTCGCGGTTAGGAATCACCTTTACCTTGTCAGGGTAGGGTGCCTAACGGAGCGCTTGCGTATGGTTTGGGCGGAGTTCAATGGAAAATAACGGGAAAAGAAAAAGAGAAAAGAAAATCTTTAACTTATAATATCGTATTTCTTCTTAACAATAATAATTACAACATTCACAAAATGAACAAAAGAGAGCAAAAGAAAAGAACAAAGAAAAGAAAAGAATACAAGTAATTAAGTGCATGAAATGAAATTGCAAGAAAGTAAAGCAAGGTAATAAAAAGCAAGTAATAAATAAGCAATAAAAAGAACAAGAAAGTAGAACTCAAGACAAGCATGTGATCAATAGCCAACCCTTAAACTTGCAAGCTCAATCAAGAGGTTGCAAGATCAAGGGAAGGGTAGAGAACGCATGTGAAATGAAGCGCTAATTCCATACGAAAATACGACCCTTGAGATCAATAACTAACCCTTAACCATTCAAGCTCAATGAAGAGGTTGAATGATCAAGAGAAAGCAAAAATCTCAAGGGGAAGAAGAAACAAAAGAGAATGATACAAAAAGCCCTCATCTTCATTGATCTCCCACTCAAAAAGCTCTCACTACAATTTTCATGGAAAAAGAATGAAGAAGAAGAAGAAGAAAAGACTAAATCCTAACAAAAAGAGGAACAAAAGAATGACCCTTGGTTGAGCTCAGTTCTGGAGTATTTATAGGCAGTTTTCTGAAACCCTAGGGCCAAATCCTGACCCCATATGAAGTCCCCAAACTACCCCCAAAAATTGACAGGGAGAGGGGTCCACTTGGCCGCGGATCCGCGGCCAATACCCCCTATTGGCCGCGGATCCGCGGCCATCTAGGTGAGTTAGGTCGAGTGCTTTTGTGGGTATCCCTAGTTTCATCTGTCCTTGTGTCTGAAAACTTCATACTGCACAAAAGTCTTCCAGAATATCAGCAGAATTCATAGTCCAAGATTGCACTCATTTCTTTTACTTTTGACTTTATCTCCCTCGAGCTCCGCGCACCCATTGATTCTTGTGCAGCCCCCTCTCGTGCTCTGTGCTTGTCCCAGACACGAATGACCACTGTCATATGTCTTGTCTCAGGAACTGGTACTCGGCACCGGACGGATATGGATGACCGGAACCTGGCTTTTATCTGCTGTCAACAGATGTTCTGCTTTTGGCGTAACTGTGGAGATTTTGTCTTGATTTGCAATATTTGGACTGGAAACCTGTACTCTGTAAATATGTAACAAACACGGATTAAAAGCACCTACCTATAAACACACGGGCGTAAGAATGGGCGGTATAAAATGCAATATTCTGGTATGAACAATGCCTCCTACATCCTGGGGTTATAGATCTATAGAGATAGATCTAAATGGATTTGGGATTGTCCCAATCCAGGTACATAGACACCATGCTAAAAGGGTTTTAGTATGGATGATTCTATGCGTGGTAATGTACCCGCTTGTTCAGGAATCACTCTCTCCAAAGAGATGTCTCTCGAGACTGATTTGGAGAGGGCTCGCATACAAGTGATACCCTATGCTTTGGCAGACGGGTCAATCATATGCGATGTTATGTACCAGACCAGATGTAGCTTACTCACTAAGTGTAGTGAATAAGTATCAAAAAGATCTTTAGGAAAACCACTGGACAGCTGAAGAACATGCTTAAGTGCTTGAGAAGGACTAAAGATATGTTCTTGGTGTATAGTAACGGTGAACTCCAGATGGAGCCCTTTACCGATTCGAGCTTCCAGAGTGATAAGGATGACTGAAATTCGGTCTCGGGTTTTGTCTTTACCATCAGTGGAGGGACGGTATGTTGGAAGGGTTCCAAGCTATATATCGTAGCAGACCCGTTGATAGGGGCTAATTACATCGCTACCAACGATGTTGCCAAAGAGGTTGTCTGGATGAAAAAGTTCATATGATGAGCTAGGTTCCTACCATTGGGCATCCAGTACCTGTGTATTGGGATGACAATGGAGCTGTGGGTTTGGCCTAGGAACCCTAGTCCCGTCAGTGATCCAGACATATTCTTAGACAATATCACCTGATCAGGGAGATAGTTGATCTCCGGGTGATCGAGGTCAGGAGAGTTGACACAGAGGATAATGCAGCGGATCCACTCACCGAGGCCATCCCCCATATGCTATTCGAGAGACTTTTGGAACGTTGGGTCTGAGATACTATAACAACTGGCCTTAGTGCACGTGGGAGATTGTTAGGAATATGTATGCCCTAGAGACCATTATTGATGATATAGTGGATGCTTGGACATATATATAGATGACTTTCTTGCTCGACATGATAGTATGCTATCAGATTACCTTTATCTTAACATGTAGACTGGTATTTATACTGTCTGTCTCTTACATGTTGATAAAGCCCTTAGGATATGTACTTGACTACCAGGATTATGATGAGATCATACTAGTGGGGCCAGGGTGGTCCAAAAGTACATCCTTTAATCGGTTCCTACTCGTGGAAATATCGAGACTAGGGCATCGATATTCCAGAGTAGACTAGTGTGTACATTTCTTGTCCCTTAGAGGGCGATGGTTGATCCCATAACCATTGGTGTGTGACATCAAAGATTGTACACAGGTGCTAATTGGAGAATGGGTACACCGAATAGGACTCGCCGAGGACTCCTATGTGGTAGTATACCTATCGTCAGATAGAAGTCCTTTGGTGACACTGGTACAGGTTAGTCTGTAAACCTGAGATCGTCATAGAGTCTTGTGTGGCTCCCACTGTGTTTTGATTGTCTCCCTACCACGACTCAAAGGAGTCGTGCAAACAAGTGGATTTTGGGTACAATCCAGAGTCACATGGAGGCAATGAGCGATAGAAGGGGATTCGTCTCTCCCGATATTGGGGGTTGATGTTGCGCTATGCTCGATTGGCTATAACTGGAAGTCCCTGGCCAAGGTTGCTGCTGAGATTTACTGATAAGTGTTATCAGTGGTTTCTCAAACCGTTATAGGCCAGACATCGGCATGACTTATCACGTTACTGGGGACTGACGTTTACCAACCCTAGACATGATATGCGACATATCAAACGAAGAGACCGGACTGTACGGTAGTGTTACTGATAGGCTTCATGGAGAGTATGGATGAGCTTACTTGTTGATCTTCATATCACTCAATACCCGGGTAGGCGTTACGTCCAGCTAGTACCGCTGACAGCTTGTAGGTGATTGATATGATCATCACCTACTGCTGGCATATTGATGAGTCTTTAGAGTCCCACACAGAAGTTTCCTGGTTTGAGCGAAACGAAGTAGAGCACATATGTTGATATGTGTGTGGGCCTGATTATATATGAGTATGTGATACCGTATTGTAATCTGGCAGTTAACTGTTATCGGTTCAGTTATATGTGATATAACCAGATTATCGAATCAAGTGTTGATTTGATAATGAGATATACAAATGAATGATATTAGTCGGTCATATGTGATATAACCGGATTATTAAATCAAGTGTTGATTTAATAATGTGATATAATTATATCTTAACTAATATCATTAGATCACTAATTATTCTTCATTATATATATATATATTAATATATATGATATATATATATTAATATATATAATGAAGCATGACATGATTTCTATTTTTGAGAAAAATAGAAAAGAGGTGGAAAATGAGAGCATAGTTGTAAACATGGGCTTTATTCATAGTTTATTCATCTTGACTCACTATTCAAGTATGGTTGCAATTTTATATTGCAAAATTCCATGCTTGAATGAGTGGGGGTCAAGCGTTGCCATTCATTCTAAGCCCATTCTCAACACTTAGCCATTTTTCTTGAGTTGCTCCAATGATTGCTCTCTAGCTTCATCATCTTCCTCAATTGCCATTGTAACACCTTAGATTTGTGATTAGTGTTAATTAAGCGATAATGCGGATTTTTAGTAAAAAGTTTGCCAAAATAGTTTTCAAATATTTTATAAAAAATAATTAATATTTTACTAAAATTTATTTTGGGCTTGCACACACATGTGCATGTTGACCTAGGGTTATTTTCAGTGGTAACCATGCTTAAGTAGTTATGGCACCTTAACCTCATTTCATTATGTTATATGTAATTAGTTAATTATTTAGTTTTAAAAAATAATAAGGTTTGAATTTTTGGGGTTGACTTGAGAGAGAGAGAGAGAGAAAGAGAGGCATGATGAGGCATGGCAAGCATGCCATGCATTTAATGAGGAGAGAGGAGAGGGAGGCATGGCTTATGCTAAACTCACCCCTCATTCCCACACCCTCACCCTTACACATACACCCTCATTCCTTCACTGTCACTCTCATTTTCTTTCTCATTCTCATATTTTCTCTTCATCTCATTCCCTCACTCCCTCAACTGAAACCCTAACCCAAATCCTCACAAAGCCACACCAAATCTCCACTAAACTTCACTTAAACCCCTCACAAGCCAAGATCAAGCCATTAGAATCACTTGGAGCATGAGAAGATAGGGTTTTGAGCAAGTGTGGGTAGGTATTGACTCTAAACTGTTAATTAGGAGTCTATTATTATTGTGTTGCTAATTAGTTTCAGTTTAGGATGATAAAGATATAGTATTGTGCACGATATCATATTTTAGTGTCATTATAGGGTGTCTGTGATCTGCTGTGACCCCGAGTCTTTACTGGAAAAACTAGCAGTGTTGTAGTGTTGTACTAGTTTCCCTGAATGTGCTCCAGAAACACGAACCCCACCTGAGCGGTTTCGACCGGCGAGAATAGGGATAAATCCGGCGAGCTCGGCCCTTTTGGGGATTGGGGTGTTGAATTTTTGTGGGTAGCTGTCTGCTGTTGTTCTGGGGTATTTTGTACTGCTAGATTTTTAGGTTTTGACAGTAGGTAAAATCTAGGATCGATTAGCTAGTTTTTAGTGGTTCGACGGCGCGCGTTACAATATCCGACACAGTGTCCGACTCAGTTCTGTGCTTCGCGTGATTTCTGGACTTAGGTTGTTTTAGTGATGTCTCCACACACGTTAGCCACTAAGCGAACACTTGTGAGTTGTTGAGTCGGCGCGTCGGACTAAGCGTAGTTTGTGCGTATTATTAGTCAATTTCTAAGTTTTGCCTTGCTATGTTTTATGTGTTAATAGGATCGCAGGCGGGGACTTTGGACGCTGCGAAGAAGGGAAAGCAGGTGGTCGAATTTACTTAGCTCGAGATCACCGGTGAGTAGATTTAACATCTACGGGGAAATCGCCCATATGGCGTTATGCGTCAGGACTTGATAGGATATTATAGCCGCATGTTTATATATATATATATGTTGATTGTGCATGAGCATCATTACATACCATTACTTGTTGTGCCTCGACTTAGTACCTAGTAGACACTGCACCATTACTGACGGTTCATGTTGCACGAGCATTAAAGTGTATGCTACACCCACACCGTCGGTAATTGCCATGACACGCACAACCTATACACATATGCCGTATTTTATTGTTATTGATATTGACACATGGATTATTGTTTTATTGCACATATGAGATACATCGTGCATACACATGTGTACACCCATACTTGCTATAGCTACATGTGCATTTTTAGATGATGGTGGATTTGATTTTTGAGAAATTGGGAACCACATGATATATTTAAAAACTGGATTCATTTAAAAGAGCGGTTTTCCTTTGATATGCTCATATTACGGTTTTATATTGCATATATCATATTTCATGGATTTACGCATTGAGATATGGATTTCATGTGATTTTTGGATTTGAGAACCGTGGTATTATTTCAAGAAAGTATGCATTATTTTGAAAACCTGGTTTCTCTTGATATGATATTTCAGTGCGTCCACCATGCGTTTTCTCGGTTCCGAGATGTGTGATAGAAACCCGATTCGAGGAGCTGGATGATCCGTTTGCGGGTTCATGGTGGACCCGGTATGGTACCCCGGAGCAAGAAAGGGATGTCGCGCAGTAGACGATGAGCATGGCAGAGGGACTATTGCCTACCGGTGATTGGTTGGACCTGGCTGTTATCCGGAGGATACCGACCGGAGTCGAGAGATGGATATAGGCCGACCCATACTGCCGGAGCCCGAGGGCCGATCCGGACAGACGGAGCCCTTGGGCCGATTTGGACTGACGGAGCCCGATATATATGGATTTGCGTGTCGATGATGGACATGAGTATTTCATGATGTTTTCGAGTGCCGATGTTGGGCACTCAGGTTCCATGAGATTTACAGGATATGGGGGCCGACTAGAGTGACGGCGCTTGAGTTATTGGGATTTGGGGTGTCGTTGATGGACACCGGGTTTTTCCACGATGATGATGCGTGATGATAATATGTTGTATCCCATGCTCAGCATTCATTGATA
This sequence comes from Agapanthus africanus, assembly GCA_030015575.1. Taxonomy (NCBI): domain Eukaryota; kingdom Viridiplantae; phylum Streptophyta; class Magnoliopsida; order Asparagales; family Amaryllidaceae; genus Agapanthus; species Agapanthus africanus. The sequence goes on along the minus strand of JASDDO010000016.1, from coordinate 125,759,353 downwards.
TGCATTGCTTCATGTATTTATAGTACTTGATAGAGTACCTTTCATGATTGTTGCATATCCATATTACCATATTGATACTATCAGATTTCATGTGATAGAGTATCGCAGTACATGCATACCTGCGATTACCTATATGATGTTACTTACTATTCACGAGTTGGCAACTCACCCCCGTTGTGCCACAGTGTTTTGCAGGTTGACCCTCAGAGTAGTCGCGGAAGGGCATCTTATTGTATCTTTTTGCAGCGGATACGGCTAGGAGGTTGGCTGTGAGCCGTTTTGCTATAGGTAGGTTTTGTGGTTATCCGTTTATATTCATTGTACACCTTATTGTATCTAGTACTCTCCATCTACCATCTCATGTATTGACTTAGAGACGAGTTGTGAGGACGATATTGTATATTATTTTGTGACTCTGGTGTCGAGCTCGTGTGAGCCGGCTTTTATTATGCAGTTTTATCTTTTATGTTGTTTTTCACTTATATTGTCCATTTATTCGCGACAGCGTCGTATATATACTTGTGGTGGTTGTTTCCTCCTTTGGGCGTGATTTGCTTCCGTTTGGGGATGCTTTATTTATATCATATGTTGCTTTACTTATATCTTATGCTATACCCGTTTCGGGGATAGTTTTTACAAATGAGGTGCTGCCGAAATTTTTAAGAAAATAAATTTAAACTTTAAAGATTTTTACTTGAGATTTCCAAATGATTTTAACAATGTTCTTATCACTTACTACTTTTGATGGTTTAGATTTCTGGGCTCTCGGCTTACTTAAATTGCGTTACGCCTGTTGACGTTACGTGGTTTAAGTACCGGTCACGTGCCAAATTTTGGGTCGTGACAGTCATGGTTCAAGCTTCAACCCTCACATGAGATGTGAATCATGAAGCTTGAACACAAACTTGTGAGCTTTTAATATCCCCTACTTCACCATCCTACAACAAACTAGCAATTTGGTGCGGTGTGTTTCCTACACTAAAGGAGTTTAGTATAGAGTTAGCTTGGGCTAGAGGAACTTCGGGTGGATCGTCTTTAGCGCGAAGATCACGAAAGAGGTTCGTTCAACTCGAAGAGGAGCCTAGTAGAGTCGCGTAGATTTCAACCCGGAGCTATAGAAGAGAAGGACTCGAACTACAAAGGTTGTATGCTCTTTTCTTCTCTTGAGTTAATCACGTCATAAACGCAAACCCTAATAATCTAGTAATGATCTTGTTAGTCTAACTTAGAACCTAATAAATATTTAAATGTGGCATGCTTGATGCCTCTAGAACCTCATGGTGGTGTTAAGGTAGACTTTCAAGATGTCTGAAGCGTAATTAGCCAGACGTCTGAAAAACAAAAAATCCTTCATCAGACGTCTGTCCAAAAGAACTACAGACACCTGGTTTTTGAAAACAATAACAGAGCGTAAGGAAAATCTCGACAGATGTCTGAAGTTCAAATTGCAGACGTCTGAAGTTATAAAAATCTGTTTTGAAAACCTTCATCATATTGTAAATCTACGGTAGCGTCCCGGCTGTCTACAGACGCCAAATGCGGAACAAATTTTTTTTAACTGGCGCTATCGTATACTTTAACCCGGATCTGCCATTATTGCTAAACTAACAAACTGTAAAGAGGGTAGAAAGGTTATACCGAACGATCCAAGTCCTTCGTTCTTTAACCATCATCCCACGCTCCGTTGCGGCTGCTCCGATCTCGTCGATCTCCAATCTGCTTGTCCAGGTGGCACCACGTCAACGATTCTTTAAACGGGCTCCCGCCTCTGACTCGAGGCAACTCGGTCGTCAAGTTTGGTAAAAGAGACGACCAAGATTGATGTAGAGAATGAGTAGAATACTTTGTCTCACTTTGTCCAAAGCCGTGGACGATCGGTTAATGAAGTTGCCACTCGAAATGAAATGGAATGAGAAATGAGTTATCAAATTTCCATACACTTTAAACCATAGTCTTTTTTCCCAAAAATGAAATCAATCTCTCTCTCTCACTCACAAGGGGGGCCGGCCTATATATATGAAGAGGGAGGTGATGGTAGGAGCAAAGAGGGTGACCACAAGGATAAATATCATGAACAAATATCCTTAGGTTAAACAAGAACCATTAATGTTAAAGCATGAGTCATTAAAACCTAGTCATCATATAATAAATGCAAAGAAAGATGCATGAATCTAGTCACCAATCTAGAAGCTTCTAGAAGCACGACTCACCCTCATGACTCACCCGAGTGACGGAAAGATAAATCCGCATTTAACCGAATGTCAAATACGGAAACTGGCAACTTCCAAAAGCGATCCTGAAACGAATTTCAGGACAACCCCGTAACTGTATAAATATACCCGCATTTGTATTACAACCGAATACAAATGCAACTGAGACAAAGATATTATATCCACTCAATATAATACTCGGAACCGGCTTAAACCAAAGCCCACCAGTATTATCTGCCCGAAATATGACACGTGCGTAAACGCACGTACATTTTTTGAACCCTTCCATAAAACCATACGGCCTCTACAATGTTTCGCCCGAACTTGGGAAACTGTCTGTGGGGGACTCTAATGACTCGTCAGTACCCTGGCAGTTGGTTTAACCACAAGCCGTCAATGGCACTAGCTATGCGTAACGGCTGCCCATGGACTGACCTCAAGGGAGGCCGATGAGCGAACTCATCCGGAAACCCTACTGAGCCTAACAGTGACAATGTATATACAGTCCGGTCCGTTCGTCTATGAGTATCGCATATCTGCCTAGGGGGCTGGTAACGTCAGACCCCCAAAAGCAGTATAATTCGTGTCGGAGTGTAGCCTAAAAACACCCTGAGATACTACTGGAGTACCTACCAGTAAATCTCCTGCCACGGCCGTGGGCTTTGTGTAATGGCTCTCCTAGACACGGCACGATCTCACCCCCAATACCGGGAGAGACGAATCCCCTGCCGATCCGCTCACGTGCCTCCATGTGGCTCAGGACTGTACCCAAAAACTACCTGTTTGCACGACTCCTTTGAGCCGTGGTAGGGTAGAAATCAAAGCACAGTGGGAACTCACACGAGACAAATGACGACCTCAGGTCGATGAACTAACCTGTACACATGTCACCAGAGAACTGCTATCTGACGATATGTATAATACCAACTAGCAGGTTCCCGTCGAGTCCAGTCCGGTGTACTCATAACCCAATGAGCACCTGTATACATCTTAGGTGATCCAACTGACACCAGTAGCTTGTGAGACCGGCCACCGCCCCTCGTCCGGGTCTCGACTGTATACACTAGTCTACTCCGGAGTATCGATGCCCTGTCTCGAAACTCCCACGACTAGGGACCACAATTAAGGATATGCTTATAAACCACCCAACTCTCACGTATATGATCGCCATCATACTGTTGGTAGTAAAGCAAGATCCTAAGGGCTCTATCAAAGTGTAACAGTGATCAGTCACCTGAACCTGTACACGACTGATAAAGGCAAACCAGATAGCATACTATCATCTCGAGTAAGACTGTCCTACCGGTATAGGTCCTCCGCAATCATTGCAATCACGAACCTGCGATCCAATAATTGACTCTGAGGGCACTATCTCCAACAATCTCCCACTTGCACTTAAGGCTAATTATTGCGATGTCGACTGCTCACAGACCGTATGAAACCGAACATCCAACTCCTCTACTAATCAGTTTCACAAAGCCCGTTTGTAAAACTATTGTGTTCGAGAAATAGCCTCAGTGAGTGGATCCGCCTAGAAGTTTCTTTCTATATCTCTCTTAATCTCAAGTTCGCGGAGAAAACCATCTCCCGAATTGAGTAATACCTGTCTTAGAATATGTCTGGATATCTGATGGGACCTAGTTCATAAATGAACTCCAAATCCAAACTTCTTAGACTGTATCGATCACTGAACCTAATCAGTAACCGGCACCATGCCTCCCACAGTATCCTCTTGGACTACCTGTCCATAATACTGCCCCCTTCGTCAGAGGGAAAACTATAACTCTGAAAATCTCTCTGTCATCGAGGTCACCTTGGAAGCCTGGAATGATAACCGTCTCCTAAAGGAGGCTGCCATTATCAAATCCCTAGAACATCCACTTATGTTCTAAAACTGCTTCGGATCGTTTCTCCAGGATTGGATTAATATCATCTTATTGCATCTACTGCAAAAACAACATTTGGTGTGGTACTTGACATCTCATGATTGACTCAATTGCCTAAGCAAGTGATCTGCCAATCATGCACATCCCTCTCCCCTTTAGTCTGTAAGACACCTTTAGAGAGGGTGACACCATCACCTGCAGGTACACCACCATGCCAGGAGTCATCTATTCTAAAAACCATTAGAATACTGCCAAAGTACCGACATTGGGAACTACCCAAATCCAGATCTAAAACCATAGATCTAGAAACCAGAATGTCTGATATTATATCCTTATCCTGTCTGGAGAAACAACTGTGTGACGACCACAGTACAACCGATCGTAGTGTAGGAATTTTACTTCCTACTCTGTGTATGTCATCCAGATACCATGACATCACATCCTACTACCTTCTTAACAGATCCATCCCCTATTCTGATGAAGTCAAACTTATGACTGTCACATCAAAATTAGATGATCATTCTCCGCTATAACTGCTCAAGTCTATAAATAGACATAAGCATCTTGCCCACTATGCTTCCGCTGCTCCCACTGACTACGACAACCCTCTGGCAGAATAATATATACGTGCACTTCTAAAGCTAGTTTAGAACGACGCTATACTTAACCTCCTGCCGGGTCTCACAGTCTGGAACAGCAGTAGTGTCAAGTCTGGGTAAACAAGAACCTCCCTGTCACCGTCCTTGAGGCTACCGGAGTACCTCTCGGGTGTATGAGGTTACCCATCATATCTGCGGAGTGGCTAATGGAATGTCAAACCTGATTGAATATATAGGTCCTATTAAATTTTCCGTAATCGTTCGCGGTTCTGGAATCGCTTCCAGTTCTACCATACTCCCACTACTGTTTTCTGAAAAAAATCCATTTTACTAAAACTGTGGTGAGTCAAGAATAATATCACTATTGATATTCCAAATGGTAGAAAGTCAACCCTCAAACAGCCATTACAGAAACGTGCCCTGAGTTATCCAGAGTCTGGTTTTAAGCATAAGCTGGACAACTCCCCGTACCTTAACATCGTTAAGGTATGAACCATTCTATATCCAATTTAGAAACTTTGGCACTTATTTAATTGGAACCAGATTCAAATCATGCAGCTGTCTCCAGTGCATATCAACTTAATGGAAAAGAGGCTAATCAGCATTACTCAACTTTGGAATCCATCCAATTATGAGTAACCTGAAAGAGAAACACGTTTCTCAAAACCATTACTATCATCTGAATACCAATCACAAGAATCTACATCTTCGATCTCTTTGAAGAATCCCGATACTTGTGACACCTGGTTCTCTACTTTATTCTTATACCCACAACTTCTCAAAACTTAGACCTTGTATTTCTACGAAACACTTGTCAAAAAACTAGAGAAGTCATAAGTAAACAGAACATAGTACGAGGACCTACCCCTTTGTCCTGATGGACAATGGACAACATACAATACTCTGTATAAGTCCGCTGAGTTGAACAACTCAAAACCTGTGCGTCGTAGGTTGAAAACTGTACCCTGGCGATTTCCTCAAATATCACCAATTACAACGAATTCCGATATAATGAGGATAATCACCTAATTCCCAATAACTTACTCCCACTCATCATCTGTAAAACCATACAGATATGAGAAATGAAACCTGGTAAATACATACCCTTGGAGTAAGTATCTAATCGGGAAAACAGTTTTCTTTAACAATGCACTGAAACATGAAAATGTTTCGTAGGGGTATCTTGGTATTCTTAGTAATGCCTCTTCCATAATCCAATTCATGACTTTAACCGTATATTTCTTTGCCATCTCTCCAAATCCCTTTATTTGTCTTTAGTCATTACCTTCTATACACCTTCGTTAGGCTAAATGGTTTTCTTCCTTCCCTACCAATCGGCACCAGCCTATGGTTTGGAAGAAGACTATCCAGTAAGCATAATAGGTGTACCCTCCTAAATCAAGGAGTACTCGCAACTTGAGAGAAGGTGATGATAAAAGACAACTGAATAATACCTTATTCTTTTAAAGGTGAAATAGGAGTAGCGATGAAGTACGCGGTTTGGTCGTGAATGATAGCAGTCGCAATTTACTTTGCCCTCTTTCTAATTCCTTTATTTTGTCTTTTCATATTACCTTCTGCACACCCTACTTAGGCTAATTGGTTTTCTTCATTCCCTACCATTCGGTACCTGCCTATGGTTTGGAAGAAGACTATCCAATAAGCGTAATAGGTGTACTCTCCTAAACCAAGGAGCCCTCGCAACCTGAGAGAAGGTGATAATAAAAGACAACTGAATAAACTAATTCTATTTCTCCTGAACCTGGATCCATCATCGAAGAAGTCCCTTCGAGTTCGTATATAACCATACGATGGATCTATCCAATGGAAGTGGATGTCCGTAGTAATACGGGGTGTTCTGAGAAATTCAAAGGGTAAAAGAAGGAGTGGCAATGACTTATGCAACTCGGACAATCCAAAAGCCAGTATTTTAAGAAGGTTCGGTCAACTTGGTCACTGAGTTATAGTCTAGGGTCGGTCAAAGGTCGCTGCCAAAGAGAGAGAGAAAAGAAACACTCTGCGTGCACTCTAACCAAGATCAGAATGGTTATCACTTTATCTAATCCGGAAATCTCCCACTGTACTGTCAAATTCTCCTCCAAACCTGAAAGAAAAATCAATCGGGATCACCCGAAGAGTAAACCAACTCATCAGTGGGAATCAGGATCCAACTCTCATCGCATGATAACGGGACGGAATCCACTCACGTTATCACACTCCAGAAGGTATGCGCATGCTTGGCAAGTTCCAGTTTCTTTAGAAACTCCCGATATGATTTTTGCCCCATGCTCTTATGACCTTGGCTTTGGTCAAAATGTCATAAGTCACATGCCAAGTTCTACCCGTCACTATCTTGTCAATTTGAACCCACCCGTACATGCCCCTGACTTTGGCCAATCGGCAGAACGACTGTCCCAAACTAACTCATCTATCTATGCAACAAATGAATACCCAGCAGCTACCAAACACTATGCCTTAACTTTGGCTAAAATGCATAGCTTGAATACTACTGAATACCCAAAAGAAATGACGGAGGGCTACGGCTGGTTTTTGGCGAAAAACCTTTAACGTAGTGAACTTGATATCGCTGAAGGAACCTGATAGCTTTTTATAAAAATATAGTGGCGAAAACCTTTTGCTAAAGAGGTCACTCCCGGTGAAGGGATCTCGGCTCTTTCCTCATGGAATGAGGTGCAGGATATTCCACTGAATACCACGATGCAAAGTAACTTGTAATCGACTATAGTGAAGTTATTACCCTGACGCAAACTTCTGCCCAAGGGGTCAGTCCCGGTGGAGGGATATCGTGTTGGAGATAGTGCCCTCAGAGTCAATTATTGGATCATAGGCATGTGATTGCAATGATTGAGGGAGGACCTATCCCGGTAGGACAGTCTTACTCGAGATGATAGTATGCTATCTAGTTTCTCTTTATCATCGTGTACTGCTTTAGGTGACCTGACAGGTCGCTATTGTAAGTCTACGCTAGCGCCCCGGCCGTCAAACGACGCCAAAATGCGGAACAAAAACTTTTAACTGGCGCTATCGTATACTTTAACCCGGATCTGCCATTATTGCTAAACTAACAAACTGTAAAGAGTGTAGAAAGTTTATACCGAACGATCCGAGTCCTTCGTTCTTTAACCATCATCCCATGCTCCGTTGCGGCTGCTCCGATCTCGTCGATCTCCGATTCCTTCGTCGAGGTGGCACCACATGATCGATTCTTTAAACGGGCTCCCGCCTCTGACTCGAGGCAACTCGATCGTCAAGTTTGCTAAAAGAGACGACCAAGAATGATGTAGAGAATGAGTAGATGACTTTGTCTCACTTCTTCCAAGTCCGTGGACGATCGGTTAATGAAGTTGCCACTCGAATCGGGTGATGGAATGAAAAAGACTATGAAATTTCCATGCACCCTTAAACTATAGTCTTTTCTACCAAAATGAAATCAATCTCTCTCTCTCTAAAATGATGGCCGGCCACTTATTTATCATGAGGGAGGTGATGGTAGGAGGAGGGAGGTGACCACAACAAGAAGCTTATCATGAACAAATATCTTAACCAATCCAAAATACATAAATGCAAATGGTGATTCAAATAAACACCTCATCTAGCCATTAATGAAACCATTAATGCACTAATGAGTCATATGCCTCATCATCACTTCTAGAAGCTTCTAGAATGATGACTCACTCATATCAGAAGAAAAGATAAATCCGTCTTTAACCGAATGTTAAAAGACGGCTGATAGAAAACTGGAAACTGGCAACTTCCAAAAGTGATCCTGAAACGAATTTCAGGACAACCCCGAAACTGTATAAATATACCCGCATTTGTATTACAACCGAATACAAATGTAACTGAGACAAAGATATTATACCTACTCAATATAATACTCGGATCCGGCTTAAACCAAAGCTGACCAGTATCACCTATCCGAAAATCGACACGTGCGTAAACGCACGTGCATTTTCCGAACCCTGCCATAAAACCATACGGCCTCTACAACGTTTCGCCCGAACTTGGGAAACTGTCTGTGGGGGACTCTAATGACTCGTCAGTACCCTGGCAGTGGGTTTAACCACAAACCGTCAGTGGCACTAGCAATGCGTAACGGCTGCCCACGGACTGACCTCAAGGGAGACCGACGAGCGAACTCAAGGGAGACCGATGAGCGAACTCCTCCGAAAACCCTACTGAGCCTAACAGTGACAATGTATATACAGTCCGGTCCGTTCGTCAATGAGTATCGCATATCCGCCTAGGGGGCTAGTAACGTCAGACCCCCAAAAGCAGTATAAGTCGTGTCGGAGTGAAGCCCAATAACACCCTGAGATACTACTGGAGTACCTACCAGTAAATCTCCTGCCATGGCCATGGACTTTGTGTAATGGCTCTCCTAGACACAGCACGACCTCGCCCCCAATACCGGGAGAGACGAATCCCCTGCCGATCCGCTTACGTGCCTCCATATGGCTCGGGACTGTACCCAAAAACTACCTGTTTGCACGACTCCTTTGAGCCGTGGTAGGGTAGAAATCAAAGCACAGTGGGAACTCACACGAGACAAATGACGACCTCAGGTCGATGAACTAACCTGTACACATGTCACCAGGGAACTGCTATCTGACGGTAGATATAATACTAACTAGCAGATTCCCGGCGAGTCCTGTCCGGTGTACTCATAACCCAATGAGCACCTGTATACATCTTAGGTGATCCAACTGACACCAGTGGCTTGTGAGACCGGCCACCGCCCCTCGTCGGGGTCTCGACTGTACACACTATTCTACTCCGGAGTATCGATGCCCTGTCTCGAAACTCCCACGACTAGGGACCACAATTAAGGATATGCATATAAACTACCCAACTCTCACGTATATGATCGCCATCATACTGTTGGTAGTAAAGCAAGATCCTAAGGGCTCTATCAAAGTGTAACATGCAATCAGTCACCTGAACATGTACACGACTGATAAAGGCAAACCAGATAGCATACTATCATCTCGAGTAAGACTGTCCTACCGGTATAGGTCCTCCGCAATCATTGCAATCACGTACCTGCGATCCAATAATTGACTATGAGGGCACTATCTCCAACAATCTCCCACTTGCACTCAAGGCTAATATTACGATGTCGACTACTCACAGCCCGTGTGAAACCGAACATCCAACTCCTCTAGTAATCAGTTTCACAACGCCCGTTTGTAAAACTATTGTGTTCGAGAAATAGCCTTAGTGAGTGGATCCGCCTAGAAGTATCTTTCTATATCTCTCTTAATCTCAAGTTCGCGGAGAAAACCATCTCTCGAATTGAGTAATACCTGTCTTAGAACATGTCTGGATATCTGATGGGACCTTAGTTCATAAATGAACTCCATATCCAAACTTCTTAGACTGAATCGATCACTGAACCTAATCAGTATCGGGCACCTTGCTTCCCACAGTATCCTCTTGGACCACCTGTCCATAATACTGTCCCTCTTCGCCAGAGGGAAAAACTATAACTCTGACAATCACTCTGTCAACCATGTCACCTTTGAAGCCTGGAATGATAACTGTCTCCCGAAGGAGGCTGCCGTCATCAAATCCGTAGAACATGTACTTATGTTCTAAAACTGCTTCCTTATGTTTCTCCAGGATTGGATTAATACAAACTTATTGCATCTAGTGCAAAAACAACATCTGGTGTGGTACTTGACATTTCATGATTGACTCAATTGCCTAAGCAAGTGATCTGCCAATCATGCACATCCCTCTCCCCTTTAGTCTGTAAGACACCTTTAGAGAGGGTGACTCCATCACCTGCAGGTACACCACCATGTTAGGAGTCAACTATTCCAAAAACCATTAGAATATCTGTCAAAGTACCCACATTGGGAAACTACCCAAATCCAGATCTAAAACCATAGATCCAGAAACCAGAATGTCAAATATTATATCCATTTCCTGTCTGGAGAAACAACTGTGTGACGACCACAGTACAACCGATCGTAGTATAGGAATTTTACTTCCTACTCTGTGTATGTCATCCAGATACCATGACATCACACCCTACTACCTTCTTAACTGATCCATCCTCTATTCTGATTGAAGTCAAACCCATGACTATCACATCAAAATTAGATGATCTATCTCCGCTATAACTGCTCTAGTCTATAAACAGACATAAGCTACTTGCCCACCATGCTTCCGTTGCTCCCACTGACTACGACAACCCTCCTACCGGGTCTCATATCCTGGAACAACAGTAGTGTCAAGTCTGGGTAGATAAGAACCTCCCTGTCACCGTCCTTGAGCCTACCGAAGTACCTCTCGGGTGTCTGAGGTTACCTTACCATATTTGCGGAGTGGCTATTGGAATGTCAAACCTGATTGAATGTATAGGTCCTATTAAATTTTCCGTAATCGTTCGCGGTTCTGGAATCACTTCCAGTTCTACCATACTCCCACTACTGTTTTCTGAAAAAGATCCATTTTACTAAAACTGTGGCGAGTCAAGAACAATATCACTATTGATCTTCCAAATGGTAGAATATCAACCCTCGTCATAGCCAGGGTCAACCCACAAACAGCCATTACAGAAACGTGCCCTGAGTTATCCAGAGTCTGGTTTTAAGCATAAGCTGGACAACTCCCCGTACTTTAACATCTTTTAAGGTACGAACTATTCTATATCCAATACAGAAACTTTGGCACTTATTTATTTGGAACCATGATTCAATCCATGCAGCTGTCTCCAGTGCATATCAACTTAATGGAAAGAGGCTAATCAGCATCACTCAACTTAGGAATCCATCCAATTATGAGTAACCTGAAAGAGAAACACGTTTCTCAAAACCATTACTATAATCTGAATACCAATCATAAGAATCTACATCTTCGATCTCTTTGAAGAATCCCGATACTTGTGGTACCTGGTTCTCTACTTTATTCTTATACCCACAACTTCTCAAAACTTAGACCTTGTATTTCTACGAAACACTCGTCTAAATACTAGAGAAGTTATAAGTAAACAGAACATAGTACGAGGACCTACCCCTTTGTCCTGATGGACACTGGACAACATACAATACTCTGTATAAGTCCGCTGAGTTGAACAACTCATAACCTGTGCGTTGTAGGTGGAAAACTGTACCCTGGCGATTTCCTCAAATATCACCAATTACAACGAATTCCGATATAATGAGGATAATCACCTAATTCCCAATATCTTACTCCCACTCATCATCTGTAAAACCATACAGATATGAGAATGAAACCTGGTAAATACATACCCTTGGAGTAAGTGTCTAATCGGGAAAACAGTTTTTCCTTTAACAATGCACTGAAACATGAAAATGTTTCGTAGGGGTATCCTGGTATTCATAGTAATGCCTCTTCCATAATCCAATTCATGACTTCAACCGTATATTTTATTGCCATCTCTCCAAATCCCTTTATTTGTCTTTAGTCGTTACCTTCTGTACACCATCGTTAGGCTAAATGGTTTTCTTCCTTCCCTACCGTTCGGCACCAGCCTATGGTTTGGAAGAAGACTATCCAGTAAGCATAATAGGTGTACCCTCCTAAACCAAGGAGTACTCGCAACTGAGAGAAGGTGATGATAAAAGACAACTGAATAATACTTTATTCTTTTAAAGGTGAAATAGGAGTGGCGATGAAGTACGCGGTTTTGGTCGTGAATGATATCAGTCGCAATTTACTTTGCCCTCTTTCTAATCCCTTTATTTTGTCTTTACATATTACCTTCTGCACACCCTACTTAGGCTAATTGGTTTTCTTCATTCCCTACCTTTCGGCACCAGCCTATGGTTTGGAATAAGACTATCCAATAAGCGTAATAGGTGTACTCTCCTAAACCAAGGAGCTCTCGCAACCTGAGAGAAGGTGATAATAAAAGACAACTGAATAAACCAATTCTATTTCTCCTGAACCTTGATCCATCCTCGAAGAAGTCCCTTCGAGTTCGTATATAACCATACGATGGCTCTATCCAATGGAAGTGGATATCCGTAGTAATACGGGTGTTCTGAGAAATTCAAAGGGTAAAAGAAGGAGTGGCAATGACTTATGCAACTCAGACAATCCAAAAGCCAGTATTTTAAGAAGGTTCGGTCAACCTGGTCACTGAGTCATAGTCTAGGGTCGGTCAAAGGTCGCTGCCAAAGAGAGAGAGAGAAAAGAAACACTCTGCGTGCACTCTAACCTAGATCAGAATGGTCATCATTTTATCTAATCCGGAAACCTCCCACTGTCCTGTCAAATTCTCCTCCAAACCTAAAGAAGAATCAATCGGGATCACCCGAAGAGTAAACCAACTCATCAGTGGGAATCGGGATCCAACTCTCATCGCATGATAACGTGATGGAATGCATCCACGTTACTCATACTCCAGATGGTATGCGCATACTTGGCAAGTTTCAGTTTCTTTAGAAACTCCCGATATTGTTTTTGCCCCATGCTCTTATAACCTTGGCGTTAGGTCAAAATGTCATAAGTCACATGCCAAGTTCTACCCATCACTATCTTGTTAATTTGAACCCACCCGCACATGCCCTTGGCGTTAGGTCAAAATGGCAGAACGGCTGTCCCAAACCAACTCATCTATCTATGCAACAATTGAATACCCAGCAGCTACCAAACACTATGCCTTGGCGTTAGGTCAAAATACATAGCTTGAATACTACTGAATACCCAAAAGAAGTGACGGAGGGCTACGGCTGGTTTTTGGCGAAAAACCTTTAGCGTAGTGAACTTGATATCGCTGAAGGAACCTGATAGCTTTTTAAAATATAGTGGCGAAAACCTTTTGCTAAAGAGGTCACTCCCGGTAAAGGGATCTCGGCTCTTTCCTCGTGGAATGAGGTGCAGGATATTCCACTGAATACCGCTATGCAAAGCAAGTTGTAATCGACTATAGTGAAGTTATTACGCTGACGCAAACTTCTGCCCAAGGGGTCAGTCCCGGTGAAGGGATATCGGCCCTTGCCCCGTCGAATGAGGTGCAGGATATTCCACTGAATACCGCTATGCATAACAAAAGGAAACGTCTTTGTAACAACACTTTTTAAATTGTTCCAACAACTCAAACAGGTTTGTTTTACTTTGCATTGATCAGAATCAACGCAGTCCCATCAATCAATCACACCAGAAAAGAACGAAAATAAAATGTACGTATATGCCATCCGCATTCGTCACTGGGTCCCGTCATCACCCGTTAGGTTACTTAACTAACGACAGAGCGGGGACTGGACTAGCGCGGGTGTAAAACATATACAACATCTAATAGTATATAAACCAATATACAATAATCGCTCCAGGCGTGATAATATGCAACATTACAGAAAAGTAATAAGCATCACAGAACAATACAGATAATCTGGGATCCCCGAGTTTCACAGAGCCGCTGCTGAAACTCGACGTTCCCCTGTCGTGTGGATAGCCTGTGCAATGAAACCTAGACCCCTACGGGTGCGGCAAGTTACCCGCCAAAACCTGAAGTGAGGTAGTCCCCACAGCATAGTGAATGGAACACCCGGCACTTCACGGAATCCGGTAAATTGAGCACCCCTCCTTGGGTCAACCTGTACCCCCTACGAGTGCGGCGAATAGTCTGCCAATTTTAGAGTGGGGCCCCTCTGCCTCCCAAAGCCATGAGATGCGGACCCGTTGCCCTCCAGAACCCGGCTATCCGTGCACTCCGTCTCGGGGCAAAACCTAGTACAGTAATGAAAAATAGTACAATAGGTACATCGACCGCAACCTGGTCGTGCCCCAAAAGAATATTATACAACAGGCAGTGACGGCAGTCCACAAGTTGGACGCTCGCCCCACAATATCAAATGTACAAATAAACACAAACTGTACTACCATTGCACACTGCTATCCACCACGACAAATCCGCAAAATCACAGCACAACACAGAACATCAACGCGAATGTCACGTTCGCAAACCCGTCTAAAAGAACTATAGCAATCAGACGCGGTTTACCGATCAAATGACATTCCCGGTCGGAGATATAATGTAAGCACTGTAAACTAACGTGTTTAAATTTCGATCGACCAAAGACCAAATATCAAAAAGTGGGCCCCACTGCTTACTGGTGAACAGTAACAAAATCTGGGCCAAAACGATATTTATCAAAAACCCCAAAATCCATCACAGAACCCACTGACAAAATTTGGAAGCACGTGCTCCCCACGTGGCCGCGGATGCGCGGCCAAACCATGGGTTTGGCCGCGTTTCCGCGGCTGCTTGGAGGAATCATGACCCCAAATTTTGTCGTGGCTCTTAAAAACGCCTGCACAGATTTTTAAGACATCCAGAAATAAATTTTGAGACCGTTTAAAATTAACAGAAACTGTCGGGCTAGGATTTTGCCGTTTTTGATTTTCGGTTCGATCGATGTTTTGAACGCGTTAGCACAAGTTAGTATAGCAAAATGGTGAGGCTTTGATACCACTGTAAGTCTACGCTAGCGCCCCAGCCGTCAAACGACGCCAAAATGCGGAACAAAAACTTTTAACTGGTGCTATCGTATACTTTAACCCGGATCTGCCATTATTGCTAAACTAACAAACTGTAAAGAGTGTAGAAAGGTTATACCGAACGATCCGAGTCCTTCGTTCTTTAACCATCATCCCACGCTCCGTTGCGGCTGCTCCGATCTCGTCGATCTCCGATTCCTTCGTCGAGGTGGCACCACATGATCGATTCTTTAAACGGGCTCCCGCCTCTGACTCGAGGCAACTCGATCGTCAAGTTTGCTAAAAGAGACAACCAAGAATGATGTAGAGAATGAGTAGATGACTTTGTCTCACTTCGTCCAAGTCCGTGGACGATCGGTTAATGAAGTTGCCACTCGAATCGGGTGATGGAATGAAAAAGACTATGAAATTTCCATGCACCCTTAAACTATAGTCTTTTCTACCAAAATGAAATCAATCTCTCTCTCTCTTTAAAATGATTGCCGGCCACTTATTTATCATGAGGGAGGTGATGGTAGGAGGAGGGAGGTGACCACAACAAGAAGCTTATCATGAACAAATATCTTAACCAATCCAAAATACATAAATGCAAATGGTGATTCAAATAAACACCTCATCTAGCCATTAATGAAACCATTAATGCACTAATGAGTCATATGCCTCATCATCACTTCTAGAAGCTTCTAGAATGATGACTCACTCATATCAGAAGAAAAGATAAATCCGTCTTTAACCGAATGTTAAAAGACGGCTGATAGAAAACTGGAAACTGGCAACTTCCAAAAGTGATCCTGAAACGAATTTCAGGACAACCCCGAAACTGTATAAATATACCCGCATTTGTATTACAACCGAATACAAATGCAACTGAGACAAAGATATTATACCTACTCAATATAATACTCGGATCCGGCTTAAACCAAAGCTGACCAGTATCACCTGTCCGAAAATCGACACGTGCGTAAACGCACGTGCATTTTCCGAACCCTGCCATAAAACCATACGGCCTCTACAACGTTTCGCCCGAACTTGGGAAACTGTCTGTGGGGGACTCTAATGACTCGTCAGTACCCTGGCAGTGGGTTTAACCACAAACCGTCAGTGGCACTAGCAATGCGTAACGGCTGCCCACGGACTGACCTCAAGGGAGACCGAGGAGCGAACTCAAGGGAGACCGATGAGCGAACTCCTCCGAAAACCCTACTGAGCCTAACAGTGACAATGTATATACAGTCCGGTCCGTTCGTCAATGAGTATCGCATATCCGCCTAGGGGGCTAGTAACGTCAGCCCCCAAAAGCAGTATAAGTCATGTCGGAGTGAAGCCTAATAACACCCTGAGATACTACTGGAGTAACTACCAGTAAATCTCCTGCCATGGCCATGGACTTTGTGTAATGGCTCTCCTAGACAAAGCACGACCTCGCCCCCAATACCGGGAGAGACGAATCCCCTGCCGATCCGCTCACGTGCCTCCATATGGCTCGGGACTGTACCCAAAAACTACATGTTTGCACGACTCCTTTGAGCCGTGGTAGGGTAGAAATCAAAGCACAGTGGGAACTCACACGAGACAAATGACGACCTCAGGTCGATGAACTAACCTGTACACATGTTACCAGGGAACTGCTATCTGACGGTAGATATAATACTAACTAGCAGATTCCCGGCGAGTCCTGTCCGGTGTACTCATAACCCAATGAGCACCTGTATACATCTTAGGTGATCCAACTGACACCAGTGGCTTGTGAGACCGGCCACCGCCCCTCGTCGGGGTCTCGACTGTACACACTATTCTACTCCGGAGTATCGATGCCCTGTCTCGAAACTCCCACGACTAGGGACCACAATTAAGGATATGCATATAAACTACCCAACTCTCACGTATATGATCGCCATCATACTGTTGGTAGTAAAGCAAGATCCTAAGGGCTCTATCAAAGTGTAACATGCAATCAGTCACCTGAACATGTACACGACTGATAAAGGCAAACCAGATAGCATACTATCATCTCGAGTAAGACTGTCCTACCGGTATAGGTCCTCCGCAATCATTGCAATCACGTACCTGCGATCCAATAATTGACTATGAGGGCAATATCTCCAACAGCTATTGCACGTTGATAGAGCCCCTAGGATTCTTGCTTGACTGCCAGCAGTATGAGGGCGATCATATACGTGGGAGCTGGTAGTCTATAAGCACATCCTTAAATGGTCCCTAGTCATGGGAGTTTCGAGACAGGGCATCGATACTCCAGAGTAGGCTAGTGTATACAGTCGAGACCCCGACGAGGGGCGGTGGCCGGTCTCAGAAGCCACTGGTGTCAGTTGGTTCACCTAAGATGTATACAGGTGCTCATTGGGTTATGAGTACACCGGACAGGACTCGCCGGGAACATGCTAGTTGGTCTTATACCTGACGTCAGATAGCAGTTCCCTGGTGACATGTGTACAGGTTAGTTCATCGACCTGAGATCGTCATTTGTCTCGTGTGAGTTCCTACTGTGCTTTGATTACTACCCTACCACGGCTCAAAGGAGTCGTGCAAACAGGTTTTAGTTGGGTACAGTCCCGAGCCACATGGAGGCAGTGAGCGGATCTTCAGGGGTTCGTCTCTCCCGGTATTGGGGGTGAGGTCGCGCTGTGTCTAGGAGAGCCATTACACGAAGACCTTGGCCAAGGCAGGAGATTTACTGGTAGGTATTCCAGTAGTATCTCAGGGTGTTCTGGGCTACACTCCGACACGACTTGTACCGCTTTTGGGGGTCTGACTTTTACCAACCCCCTAGGCCCGCCATGCGATGCTCATAGACGAACGGACCGAACTGTACGGATATTGTCACTGACAGGCTCAGTAGGGTGTCAGGATGAGTTTTCTCATCGACATCCCTTTTGGTCAATAGCTGGTGGCCCGTCACGTATTGGCTTATACCTCTGACGTGCTAGTGGTTAAATCCACAGCCATAGTATTGACGAGTCTTTAGAGTCCACCACACTTTCAGTTACTCAAGTTTCGGGCGAAACGCTGTAGAGGCCGTATGGAGATATGGCAGGGTTCGATCAGATACGTGCGGAATTGCACGGATCGTGATCGGACGGCTTTTACTAGCCGGCTTTGGCTTAAGCCGGATCCTAGTATTTGATAGTGTAGTTTTGTCTCTTTGCATTTGTGTTCAGTGGGAATACAAATGCGGGCATGTATTTGCAGTAGCGGGGTTTTCCTGTAATTTATTACGGGACCAGTTTTCTGGAGTTGCCAGTTTGCATTCCGTTCCGGCCGGTTTTCCTTTGTTCTTTCCCGGCCGGACTTTTCCGATGGAGGGGGTTATTTGCAAGTTTGCAAATAACACTTTGTGGAGGGGTTTCTTGCAAATGTATTGATTATGATGGCATCTTTTCTTTTCAACCATCATTTGATTCTCTTTACATCACTAAAAGGTGATTAGAGTTTGATGTGAGTTTGTTATGATGATGTTTGGTTATGGTCACCCTTTCTCTTTTCCTACACTCACCTCCCTCTTGCTTATGTTTGTTTTCCTCCACCATTTTCAAATGAGATGAAAGAAGCCACACTTGAGAGAAGAAGAAGAGAGAGTTTCATTTTGAGCTTGTGGGATTTTTCTTGATCTCATTTCATGCTAGGAAAAATGCAAGCACCATTTTTCCTTATCTAGTTTCCTCCATCATCTTCAAATGGCAACAAAACCCCAAATGAGACATAGCCTCTACACTACACATTCTACAGCATATCTTGGGCATGTCGACTTGCCAGCTCCGTGCCCGAGTTGCCTCGGTATTGAGGTGGGAGCCCGTAAAAGATGCAGGCGATGTGGTGCCCTTCCGGCGAGGAGGCGACAACCGGAGTTTCCGCAGGAGATCGGGACGACGACGAGAAGACCGGAGGACTCGGATCACTCGGTGCATCTCTTCCCCATCTTGTAGTTAGCTTAGACTAGTTAATGGTTCGATCCGGGTGTTTAGTGCGCGGTGGTGCCGGTTTGCTAAGTTCGCAAAATTATAGTTTATCACCGCTTCCGCATTCCGGCGTCGGATTGACGGCCGTGGCGCCGCCGTGCACTTACAGTGGTATCAGAGCCTCACCATTAACTTAGTCTAGCTTTGTTTGATGTGTTTACATTTCCGATCAACCAAAATTCCAAAAACCCGCGTTTTCTTCACATCAGTTTTCTGTCGAATTTTTCCTGGCTCCAAATATTTTTCAGGTTGTAGTAAACTGATGTACTAGAAGTTCTAAGAGTTCTGGGAAAATTCGAGACATTGATCTCTCAGGAAGAGCGCGGAACCGCGGCAAAACCCCCCTTGTTGCCGCGGTTCCGCCGCAGGTTAGAGGGATCAATGCGTCGAACTTCTCCAGTAGGCTTCTGGGGTGATTTTAGGGGTTTTGGAATAATAACATTGGGCCCAGAATTTCTTGATGTGCTACAGTAGTACTTGGGGGCCCACTTGTTAATTTTTTGATCGATCGGATATTTTAAACACATTATTTCACAGTATTTACATTATATCTGCGACCGTGAATGTCACTTGGTCGGTAAATCCTGTCTAACTGCTATAGCCCAGTTAGACGGATTTGCGAACGTGACTTTCACGTTGATGTTCTGTGTTATGCTGTATTGTTGCGGATTGGTCGTGGGGGATAGCCTGGATGCAATATTAGTACAGTTCTGTTTTTATGTACATTTGATATTGCGGGGCGAGCGTCCGACATGTGGACTGCCGTCACTGCCTGATTGTATTATTATTTTGGGGCACGACCAGGTTGCGGTCGATGTACCCGTTGTATGTATATTTTACTTTCTGTACTAGGATTACCCCACGGAGGGGTGTACGGATAGCCGGGTTCTAGAGGGCAACAAGCCCGCATCTCATGGCATTGAGACGGAGTGGGCTTCACTCTGGGATTGGCGGGCTATTCGCCGTACTCGTAAAGGGTACAGGTTGACCCAGAAGGGGTGCCCAAGTTGTCGGATTCCGTGAAGTGCTGGGTGGTCCATTCACGGAGCTGAAGGGGGCTGCCTCGCTTCAGGTTTTGGCGGGTAACTTGCCGCGCCCGTAGGGGTCTAAGATTTCACTGCACAGGCTATCCACACGACCAGGGGAACGTCGGGTTTCAGTAGTGGCTCTGTGAAACCCGGGGATCCCAGATATCTGTATTGTTCTGTGATGCTGTACATTTCTGTGATGTTGCATTTTATCACGCCTTGAGCGAAATATAATATATTGGTATATAGATTAGTAGATGTTGTATATGTTTTTCATCCGCGCAAGTCCAGTCCCCGCTCTGTCGTTAGTTAGCTAACCTAACGGGTAATGATGGGACCCAGTGGCGAATGCGGATGGCATATACGTACGTCAGTATATTTTCGTTCTTTGTGGTGTGATCAATTGATGGGACTGCGTTGATTCGGATCAATGCAAGATAAACAAACCTATTCTGATGTTGTTGGAACACTTTTTCAAAAAGCTGTTATTGCAAGGGCGTTCTCTTTTGTTTTGCATCGTGGTATTCAGTTGGAATATCCTGCTCCTCAGTCGACGAGGCAAGGGCCGAGATCCCTTCACCGGGAGTGACCCCTTGGACAAAAGTTTGCGTCAGGGCAGTAACTTCACTATAGCCGATTACTTTTGCTTTGCATCGTGGTATTCAGTTGGAATATCCCGCACCTCATTCTACGGGGAAAGAGCCGAGATCCCTTCACCGGGAGTGACCTCTTTAGCAAAGGTTTTCGTAACTATATTTTCAAAAGCTACCAGTTCCTTCAACGATATCAAGTTCATTACGTTAAAGGTTTTCGCCAGAAACCATTCGTGTTTGTTGGCCATAGTCAAGGCACAGTGTTTGGTAGCTATTGGGTGTTCATATGTAGCATAGATAGATGCGTTGGTTTGGGACAGTCGTATAGCCTTGTTGGCCCTAGTCAAGGGCTTGTACGGGTGGGTTCAAATTAACCTGGACACTGACGGGTAGAACTTGACATGTGACTTATGATTTGTTGGCCTTAGTCAAGGTCATAAGAGCATGGGGTAAAAATCCTCATCGGGAGTTTCAAAAGTACTGAAACTTGCCAGATATGCGCATACCTTCTGGAGTGTGATACCGTGAGCGGATTCCGTCACGTTATTATGCGATGAGAGTTGGATCCCGATTCCCACTGATGAGTTGGTTTACTCCTCGGGTGACCCCGACTAATTCTTCTTTCAGGTTTGGAGGAGAATTTGAGGTACAGTGGGAGGTTTCCTGATTAGAAAAAGTGATAACCATTCTGATCTAGGTTAGAGTGCACGCTGAGTGTTTCTTTTCTCTATCTCTTTGGCAGCGACCATTGACCCGACCTTAGACTATGACTCAGTGACCAAGTTGACCGAACCTACTTAACACTGGCTTTTGGATTGTCAGAGTTGCAAACCTCATTGCCACTCCTACTTTTACCCTTTTCTCCAGGATACCCCGTATCACTACGACCGTCCACTTCCATTGGACAAAACCATCGTATGGTTATATACGAACTCGAAGGACTTCGAGGATGGTTTCCGGTTCGGGAGAAAACGGATAGGATTATTCAGTTGTCTTTTCTTTTCACCCTCTCTCAAGTTGCGAGTACTCCTTGGTTTAGGAGTAGTACACCTATTACGCAAATTGGATAGTCTTCTTCCAAACCATAGGCTGGTGCCGACCGGTAGGGAATGAAGAAAACCAGTTAGCCTAAACGGTGTACAGAAGGTATTAAGTTCAGACAAAGCAAGGGATTAGTAAGAGGCCAAAGTAAATTGCGACTGATATTCACGACCAAACCAAGTATTTCTTCGCCAATCCTAAATCACCTTTGTATTTCTCCAGGACACTCCGTATCACTACGAAGATCCACAGTTTATTGGATAATCCATCGTATGGTTATATACGAACTCGAAAGGAACTTGTTCCAGTTCGGGGATGGATCCTGGTTCAGGAGAAATAGGAATAAAGTACATTCAGGTGTCTTTTATCTTCACCTTCTCTCGCGTTGCGAGTGCTCCTAGGACTAGGACAGTACACCCTTTATGCTTATTGGATAGTCTTCTTCCAAACCATAGGCTGGTGCCGAACGGTAGGGAATGAAGAAAACCATTTGGCCTAAAGGGGTGTACAGAAGGTAATGACTAAAGACATATAAAGGGATTTGGAGAAGTGGCAAAGAATTATACGGTTATAGTTGTGAATCTGGATAATGGAAGAGGCATTAGTAAGGAATACCGGGATACCCTATCGAAACATTTCAATGTTTCAGTTTCACTGTGTACTGTTAATTGAAAACTGATTTCCCGATTAGACACTTGCTCCAGGGTATGTATTTACCAGGTTTGATTCTCACATCTGTATGGTTTTACAGATGATGAGTGGGAGTAAGTTATTGGGAATTAGGTGACCATCCTCATTATGTCGGGATTCGTTGGAATTGGTGATATTTGAGGAAGCCACCTGGGTTGTTTGCCGGTCGGCAAATATTTGGTTTTGAATATCCGTTGTTGTGCAACAATTTCAAATTGATATATCTGTACGTCTATTTTTATAGAGTGAGACATACCTTTTTGAAATTATGTCTATGACATTTACCTATACCAGTGGATGGTTAGGTAAGGAGCATTGAACAACGGTGTAATTCTTCTTAACCGAAAGTACAGTTTTCAACCTACGACACACAGTGAATGAGTCACTAGACTCAGGGGACTTATACAGAGTATTGTATATTGTCCAGTGTCCATCAGGACAGAGGGGTTGGTCCTCGTACTGTATTCTGTTTACTTATGACTTCTCTAGTTCTTAGACAGGTGTTTCGTAGAAACACAGGGTCGAAGTTTTGAGAAGTTATAGGTATAAGAATAAAGTAGAGAACCAGGTGTTGCAAGCATCGGGATTCTTCAAAGTGATCGAAGATGTAGATACTTGTACATGGTATTCAGTTGATAGTAATGGTTAAGAGAACTTGCTTCTCTTTCAGGTTACTCATAATTGGAAGCATTCCTAAGTTGAGTAACGCTGATCGGCCTCCTTCCATTTAGTTGACATGCACTGGAGACAGCTGCATGATTTGAATCTGGTTCAATTAAATCAGTGCCTCTGTTTCTGTATTGGATATAGAACAGTTCATATCTTAACGATGTTAAGGTACGGGGAGTTGTCCGGCTTATGCTTAAAACCGGACTCTGGATAACTCAAGGCACGTTTCTGTAATGGCTGTTTGTGGGTTGACCCGGGCTATGACGAGGGTTGACTTTCTACCATCTGGAAGATCAATAGTGATATTGTTCTAGACTCGCCACAGTTTTAATAAAAATGGATTTTTTCAGAAAACAGTAGTGGGAGTATGGTAGAACTGGAAGTGATTCCAGAACCGCAAATGATTACTGAAGATTTGATAAGAACCTAAAGATTCAATCTGGTTTGACATTCCATTGGCCACTCCGCAGATATGGTGGGTAACCTCAGGCACCCGAGAGGTACTTCGGTATGCTTAAGGACGGTGACAGGGAGGTTCTTGTTTACCCAGACTTGCCATTGCTGTTGTTCCAGACTGTGAGACCCGGCAGGAGGATAAGTATAGCGTCGTTCTAAACTAGCTTTAGAAGTGTACGTCTATATGACTCTGCCAGAGGGTTGTCGTAATCAGTGGGAGCAGCGGAAGCATTGGTGGACAGTTGGCTTATGTCTATTTATAGACCAAAGCAGAAATAGCGGAGATAGATCATCTATTTCTGATGTGACAGTCATAGGTTTGACTTCATCAGAATAGGGGATGGATCTGTTGAGAAGGTAGTAGGGTGTGATGTCATGGTATTTGGATGACATACACAGAGTAGGAAGTGATATTCCTATACTTTGATCGGTTATTCTTTGATCGTCACACAGTGGTTTCCCCACATGGGACTTGGTCATTATATCAGACATACTGGTTCCTAGATCTATGGTTTTTGGATCTAGATTTGGGTGGTTTCCCAATCTGGGTACTTAGACAACATTCTAAGAGTATTTAGAATGGACGACTCCTGGCACGGTAGTGTACCTGCAAGTAATAGAGTCACCTTCTCTAAAGGTGTCTTACAGACTAAAGGGGAGAGGGATGTTCATGATTGGCAGATCACTTGCTTAGGCAATTGAGTCAATCATGAGATGTCAAGTACCACACCAGATGTTGTTCTTGCACTAGATGCAATAAGTTGACATTGATCCAATCCTGGAGAAACAGTCGGAAGCAGTTTTAGAACATAAGTGGTTGTTCTAGGGATATGATAACGAAACCCCCGTTCGGGAAACAGTTATCATTCCAGTCTTCCAAGGTGACATGGATGGCAGAGTGGCTGTCAGAGTTATAGTTTTCCCTCTGAAGAGGGCAGTATTTTGGACAGGTGGTCCAAGTCAATACTGAGGGAGGCATGGCGCAGGATACTGATTAAGTTCAGTTGACGATACAGTCTAGGAAGTTTGGATTTGGAGTTCATTTATGAGCTAGGTCCCATCAGACATCCAGACACATTCTAAGACAGGTATTGCTCATTTCGGGAGATGGCTTTCTCTGCGAACTTGAGATAGAGAGAGACATAGAAAGAAACATCAGAGCGGATCCACTCACTGAGGCTATTCCTCGAATGCAATAGTTTCACAAACGAGCTTTGTGAGACTGACTAGTAGAGGAGTTGGGTGTTCGGTATCACACGGACAGTGAGTATGCGACATCGCAATAATTAGCCTTGAGTGCAAGTGGGAGATTGTTGGAGATAGTGCCCTCAGAGTCAATTATTGGATCATAGGCACGTGATTGCAATGATTGAGGGAGGACCTATCCCGGTAGGACAGTCTTACTCGAGATGATAGTATGCTATCTGGTTTATCTTTATCATCGTGTACTGCTTTAGGTGACCTGACAGGTCGCTATTGCACGTTGATAGAGCCCCTAGGATTCTTGCTTGACTGCCAGCAGTATGAGGGCGATCATATACGTGGGAGCTGGTAGTCTATAAGCACATCCTTAAATGGTCCATAGTCGTGGGAGTTTCGAGACAGGGCATCGATACTCCAGAGTAGGCTAGTGTATACAGTCGAGACCCCGACGAGGGGCGGTGGCCGGTCTCACAAGCCACTGGTGTCAGTTGGTTCACCTAAGATGTATACATGTGCTCATTGGGTTATGAGTACACCGGACAGGACTCGCCGGGAACATGCTAGTTGGTCTTATACCTGACATCAGATAGCAGTTCCCTGGTGACATGTGTACAGGTTAGTTCATCGACCTGAGATCGTCATTTGTCTCGTGTGAGTTCCCACTGTGCTTTGATTACTACCCTACCACGGCTCAAAGGAGTCGTGCAAACAGGTTTTAGTTGGGTACTTGTAGGGTTTCTAGGCACGCGCACAAGGGTCTACGAGGCATCAACCATGCCCGATTAAAAAATTAGCCGTGCCGAACAACACGAATACGGAACTTTAAACTAGAGATTAGGCGAAAAAACAACATGCTAAACACTTTAACACTAAGTGAGAGGGATTACAACCTTTGTAGATCCGGTCTTTCACTTCATATGCTCCGTGTTGTGGTCCCTTCGCTGCGATCATCGGGATCCGGACTCTCGAGAGGTTCCACGAAGAGAAAGACGCAACCTTTGCTTCCGATCTTCGATACTAAGATGATCTACCTTGAAGTTTCTTTAACACAAGCTTACACTCACTAAGATGAGTGAACACTCTCATCTAAAGGGCAAGGGAAGATGAGGATGATGGAGTAGGATTTTTGCTCTCTTTATTTATATTTTTCTCACATTTATTCATCACTTTGGAAATATCAAGAAAGCTTTTTTCCATGAAAGAATGAAGGAAGAAGAAGATGAATAATGAATAAATCCATTTGTGATGAATAATAAAAGGGTTATCATAATTATTTATGCAACCATGGTTGTAGTAACCAATGTAGAGAGTTTACTAGGGTTAGGGTTTGGGTTGGGTTAAGTGTGAGTCATGGATAAAGATCAACACAAATATCTTTATCATGACAAAGTAAAACCATCTAGAAACATCTAGAATGCATTAACCCAAATCAAACCCTAATCTCGTTTAAACTCCTCTAATCATGTTGCATTAATAATTATAACATGTTACAATATTATATATCACATATACAATATTTATTGCAACAAAATAAAATAATACAATTAACATATATCGCATATATATCAATGTATTACCCGAGTGAGAAAAAGAATCTTTTAGTGAGCTAATATTAGTTAATGCAATTTAATATATCAAATATATTATTGTACATTAAATTATCGAATCAACACTTGATCCGACAATCCGGCTATATCGCATATAACCGACTAATATTTATCCGTACCGATTCATCGAATCAACACTTGATCCGATGACCCGGCTGATATCAAATATCGTGAGAATACAATACGGTATCACATATCGCATTATCCTCGGTCCCGCACATATCACATATGTGCTCCTACTTCGTTTTGCCTGAGTCAAGAAACCTCTGTGTAGGACTCTAAAGAATCGTCAATACGCCGGCAGTAGGTGATGATCATATCAAACACCCACAAGCTGCAAGCGGTCAGCTAAACGTAACAGCTACCCAGGTATTGAGCGCTCAGAAGATCAACAAGCAAGCCTGTAACTTCTCCTGTGAATCCAAACAGTAACACTCCCGTACAGTCCGGTCTCATCGTCTGATATGTCGCATATCTCGCCTAGGGGTGGTAAACGTCAGACCCCAGTAGCTCGATAAGTCGTGTCGATATGAGGTCTATAACAGTTCGAGAAACTACTGATAACACTTACCAGTAAATCACAGCAACCCTGGCCAGGGATTTCCGGTTATAGCCAATCGAACACAGCACAACATCAACTCCCTATACCGGGAGAGACGAATCCCCTCCTATCGCTCATTGCCTCCATGTGATTCGGGACTGTACCAAAAAGCCACCTTTTTGCACGCCCTCTTGGATGTGGTATGATGGAAATCAAAGCACAGTGGGAATCACAAAAGACTCTATGACGATCTCGGGTCAACAGACTACTCTGTACCAGTGTCACCGGAGAACTGCCATCTGACGTATGGTATAATACCATCTGGGAGTTCTCGGCGAGTCCGTCCAGTGTACCCAGTCTCCACTGAGCACCCGTACACCATCCTTGATGTCAAACACCGATGGATATGGGATCATCCATCGCCCATCATATGGGTCAAGATGCGTATACGCTAGTCTACTCTGGTGCATCGATGCCCTGTCTCGATACACCCACGACTAGGAACAATTATAGGATGTACTCGTCGACTACCGTGGCCCCACTAGTATGAACTCATCATAGTCCCAGTAGTCGAGTACATATCCTAAGGGCTTTATCAACATGTAATATAGAGACAATCAGAGTACATGTTATGATAAAGTACAACCAGATAGCATACTATCATGACGAGCAAGAAAGTCCTCCCTATATATGTCCTAGCATCCACTACAATATACATCGTATGTACAGTAATGGCCTCTAGGGCATACATATAACTAACAATGTCCCAAGCCACATGGAGGCAGTGAGCGGATCTTCAGGGGTTCGTCTCTCCCGGTATTGGGGGTGAGGTCGCGCTGTGTCTAGGAGAGCCATTACACGAAGACCTTGGCCAAGGCAGGAGATTTACTGGTAGGTATTCCAGTAGTATCTCAGGGTGTTCTGGGCTACACTCCGACACGACTTGTACCGCTTTTGGGGGTCTGACTTTTACCAACCCCTAGGCCCGCCATGCGATGCTCATAGACGAACGGACCGGACTGTACGGATATTGTCACTGACAGGCTCAGTAGGGTGTCAGGATGAGTTCTCTCATCGACATCCCTTTTGGTCAATAGCTGGTGGCCCGTCACGTACTGGCTTATACCTCTGACGTGCTAGTGGTTAAATCCACAGCCATAGTATTGACGAGTCTTTAGAGTCCACCACACTTTCAGTTACTCAAGTTTCGGGCGAAACGCTGTAGCGGCCGTATGGAGATATGGCAGGGTTCGATCAGATACGTGCGGTATTGCACGGATCGTGATCGGACGGTTTTTACTAGCCGGCTTTGGCTTAAGCCGGATCCTAGTATTTGATAGTGTAGTTTTGTCTCTTTGCATTTGTGTTCAGTGGGAATACAAATGCGGGCATGTATTTGCAGTAGCGGGGTTTTCCTGTAATTTATTACGGGACCAGTTTTCTGGAGTTGCCAGTTTGCATTCCGTTCCGGCCGGTTTTCCTTTGTTCTTTCCCGGCCGGACTTTTCCGATGGAGGGGGTTATTTGCAAGTTTGCAAATAACACTTTGTGGAGGGGTTTCTTGCAAATGTATTGATTATGATGGCATCTTTTCTTTTCAACCATCATTTGATTCTCTTTACATCACTAAAAGGTGATTAGAGTTTGATGTGAGTTTGTTATGATGATGTTTGGTTATGGTCACCCTTTCTCTTTTCCTACACTCAACTCCCTCTTGCTTATGTTTGTTTTCCTCCACCATTTTCAAATGAGATGAAAGAAGCCACACTTGAGAGAAGAAGAAGAGAGAGTTTCATTTTGAGCTTGTGGGATTTTTCTTGATCTCATTTCATGCTAGGAAAAATGCAAGCACCATTTTTCCTTATCTAGTTTCCTCCATCATCTTCAAATGGCAACAAAACCCCAAATGAGACATAGCCTCTACACTACACATTCTACAGCATATCTTGGGCACGTCGACTTGCCAGCTTCGTGCCCGAGTTGCCTCGGTATTGAGGTGGGAGCCCGTAAAAGATGCAGGTGATGTGGTGCCCTTCCGGCGAGGAGGCGACAACCGGAGTTTCCGCAGGAGATCGGGACGACGACGAGAAGACCGGAGGACTCGGATCACTCGGTACATCTCTTCCCCATCTTGTAGTTAGCTTAGACTAGTTAATGGTTCGATCCGGGTGTTTAGTGCACGGTGGTGCCGGTTTGCTAAGTTCGCAAAATTAAAGTTTATCACCGCTTCCGCATTCCGGCGTCGGATTGACGGCCGGGGGGCCGCCGTGCACTTACATATCGGCCCTTGCCCCGTCGAATGAGGTGCAGGATATTCCACTGAATACCGCTATGCAAAACAAAAGGAAACATCTTTGCAATAACACCTTTTAAAATTGTTCCAACTCCTAATAGGTTTGTTTTCCTTTGCATTGATCAGAATCAACGCAGTCCCATCATTAATCACACCAAAAAAGAACGAAAATAAAATGTACGTATATGCCATCCGCATTCGTCACTGGGTCCCGTCATCACCCGTTAGGTTACTTAACTAACGACAGAGCGGGGACTGGACTAGTGCGGGTGTAAAACATATACAACATCTAATAGTATATATACCAATATACAATAATCGCTCCAGACGTGATAATATGCAACATTACAGAAAAGTAATAAGCATCACAGAACAATACAGATAATCTGGGATCCCCGAGTTTCACAGAGCCGCTGCTGAAACCCGACGTTCCCCTGGTCGTGCAGATAGCCTGTGCAATGAAACCTAGACCCCTACGGGTGCGGCAAGTTACCCGCTAAAACCTAAAGCGAGGCAGCCCCCTACAGCAAAGTGAATGGACCACCCTGCACTTCACGGAATCCGGTAGCTTGAGCACCCCTCCTTGGGTCAACTTGTACCCCCTACGAGTGCGGCGAATAGTCTGCCAATTTTAGAGTGAGGCCCCTCTGCCTCTCAAAGCCATGAGATGCGGACCCGTTGCCCTCCAGAACCCGGCTATCCGTGCACTCCGTCGCGGGGTAAAACCTAGTACAAAAATGAAAAATATGTACAACGGGTACATCGACCTCAACCTGGTCGTGCCCCTAAAGAATATTATACAACAGGCAGTGATGGCAGTCCACATGTTGGACGCTCGCCCTGCAATATCAAATGTACAAATAAATCCAAACTACACTACCATTGCACACTGCTATCCAGCACGACAAATCCGCAACATCACAGCACAACACAGAACATCAACGCGAATGTCACGTTCGCAAACCCGTCTAAAAGAACTATAGCAATCAGACGCGGTTTACCGATCAAATGACATTCACGGTCGGAGATATAATCTAAGTACTGTATACTAACGTGTTTAAATTTCGATTGACTAAAAAACACGAAGTGGGCCCCACGAACATCTGCTGTACAGTAACAAAATCTGGGCCCAAACAATATATACCAAAACCCCTAATTTCCAGAGAAGAATCCACTGTAGAAAATTGGACCACCGATCTCACAGATTGGCCGCGGATGCGCGATCAAACCCTAGGTTTGACCGCGGATCCGCGGTGGTCTGGTGATGTCACATGACCAAATTTCTACAGAGAGCTTATAAAACCCTGCACAACTTTCTGTGATATGTAAAATAATTTTAGGACTTGATTTAAAATCGACAGAAACTGTGAATGGAAATATTGCAGTTTTTGATATTCGGTCCGATCGATATTTTAAACGCGTTAGCACAAGTTAGTAAAGCAAAATGGTGAGGTTCTGATACCACTGTAAGTCTACGGTAGCGCCCCGGCCTTCTACAGACGCCAAATGCGGAACAAAAACTTTTTAACTGGCGCTATCGTATACTTTAACCCGGATCTGCCATTATTGCTAAACTAACAAACTGTAAAGAGGGTAGAAAGGTTATACCGAACGATCCGAGTCCTTCGTTCTTTAACCATCATCCCACGCTCCGTTGCGGCTGCTCCGATCTCGTCGATCTCCGATCTGCTCGTCCAGGTGGCACCACGTCAACGATTCTTTAAACGGGCTCCCGCCTCTGACTCGAGGCAACTCGGTCGTCAAGTTTGCTAAAAGAGACGACCAAGATTGATGTAGAGAATGAGTAGAATACTTTGTCTCACTTCGTCCAAAGCCGTGGATGATCGGTTAATGAAGTTGCCACTCGAAATGAAATGGAATGAGAAATGAGTTATCAAATTTCCATACACTTTAAACCATAGTCTTTTTTCCCAAAAATGAAATCAATCTCTCTCTCTCACTCACAAGGGGGGCCGGCCTATATATATGAAGAGGGAGGTGATGGTAGGAGCAAAGAGGGTGACCACAAGGATAAATATCATGAACAAATATCCTTAGGTTAAACAAGAATCATTAATGTTAAAGCATGAGTCATTAAAACCTAGTCATCATATAATAAATGCAAAGAAAGATGCATGAATCTAGTCACCAATCTAGAAGCTTCTAGAAGCATGACTCACCCTCATGACTCACCCGAGTGACGGAAAGATAAATCCGCATTTAACCGAATGTCAAATACGGAAACTGGAAACTGGCAACTTCCAAAAGCGATCCTGAAACGAATTTCAGGACAACCCCGTAACTGTATAAATATACCCGCATTTGTATTACAACCGAATACAAATGCAACTGAGACAAAGATATTATATCCACTCAATATAATACTCGGATCCGACTTAAACCAAAGCCCACCAGTATTATCTGCCCGAAATATGACACGTGCGTAAACGCACGTGCATTTTCCGAACCCTGCCATAAAACCATACGGCCTCTACAACGTTTCGCCCGAACTTGGGAAACTGTCTGTGGGGGACTCTAATGACTCGTCAGTACCCTGGCAGTGGGTTTAACCACAAGCCGTCAGCGGCACTAGCTATGCGTAACGGCTGCCCATGGACTGACCTCAAGGGAGGCCGATGAGCGAACTCATTCGGAAACCCTACTGAGCCTAACAGTGACAATGTATATACAGTCCGGTCCGTTCGTCTATGACTATCGCATATCTGCCTAGGGGGCTGGTAACGTCAGACCCCCAAAAGAAGTATAAGTCGTGTCGGAGTGTAGCCTAAAAACACCCTGAGATACTACTGTAGTACCAACCAGTAAATCTCCTGCCACGTCCGTGGGCTTTGTGTAATGGCTCTCCTAGACACAGCACGATCTCACCCCAATACCGGGAGAGACGAATCCCCTGCCAATCCGCTCACGTGCCTCCATGTGGCTCGGGACTGTACCCAAAAACTACCTGTTTATATGACTCCTTTGAGCCGTGGTAGGGTAGAAATCAAAGCACAGTGGGAACTCACACGAGACAAATGACGACCTCAGGTCGATGAACTAACATGTACACATGTCACCAGGGAACTGCTATCTGACGATATGTATAATACCAACTAGTAGGTTCCCGTCGAGTCCTGTCCGGTGTACTCATAACCCAATAAGCACCTGTATACATCTTAGGTGATCCATCTGTTAGTTATATGTATGCCCTAGAGGCCATTACTGTACATAGGATGTATATTGTAGTGGATGCTGGGACATATATAGGGAGTACTTTCTTGCTCGACATGATAGTATACCATCTGGGAGTTCTCGGCGAGTCCGTCCAGTATACCCAGTCTCTACTGAGCACCCGTATATCATCTCTGATGTCAAACACCGATGGATATGGGATCATCCATTGCCCATCTGTATGGGTCGAGAAGGTACACGCTAGTCTACTCTGGTATATCGATGCCCCATCTCGATATACCCACTACTAGGGAATTTGAAGGATGTACTTATGGACTACCATGTCCCCACTAGTATGATCCGCATCATAGTCCAGGTAGTCAAGTACACATCCTAAGGGCTTTACCAACATGTAACAGTGAGACAATCAGTGTACACGTTAAGTGTATTCTGTTGACCCGAGATCATCATAGAGTCTTGTGTGGTTCCCACTGTACTTTGATTTCCATCTTACCACGTCCATACAGATGGGCGTGTACCTTCTCGACCCATACAGATGGGCGATGGATGATCCCATATCCATTGGTGTTTGACATCAGAGATGATATACGGGTGCTCAGTAGAGACTGGGTACACTGGACGGACTCGCCGAGAACTCCCAGATGGTATTATACCTCACGTCAGATGGATGTTCTCTGGTGACACTGGTACAGAGTAGTCTGTTGACCCGAGATCGTCATAGAGTCTTGTGTAGTCTCTGGTGACACTGGTCAGGCATGCGATGTCTGAGGTGGTTGCGGATTCCAACTGTTGTAGTTTTACACTTTCTTTTCTGTGACCGTAAGTGTAATATGTGATATCGTCGGTTTCGTTGCTATATGTCAACGACAATTGGGATGGACATATTTACTTACGTTGATGACATGTGATGTTATGTGTTGCTGGATATGTTATATTGGATCGTCGTGTTGAATAGCCGGGGTTTTTTATGTGAGATGAGTGTTTTTCATTTTCATTCATGTAAAAACTTGTATGTAATATTCTTTTATTGGGACGCTTCCAGGTTGTGGAAGTTGTCACCTTTTGTATATTATTTACTTTTCCGCACTAGGATAGACCCAAGGAGGAGGGCACAAGTAACCGGGTTCTGGAGTCCAGAGGGAGACCAACTCGAGGAGTCGAGGTCGGGTCTCCTAACTCTAGAATTGGTAGGGTTGCTTGCCGCTCTCGTAGGGGTCTTGGGGTGTGGGTTTGGCTATTAATCACGACCGTGGAATCCGTGTTTTATACTGGCTCGTATTGAAAACACGGACGTCCTAGTATATCCAATATTTCATATGTTTCTTCTGCTGCGATATCTGTGATGTGATCATGTGATGTTCTGTGATAGATACAGTATATAGTATATATGATATATTATATAGACGTTACTTATGTTTTACACCCGCGCTAGCCCTGCCCCACTCTGCCGTTAGTTACCTAACCTAACGGTGCACGAGAGGACATCGAGGCGAATGCGGATGGCATAAGTGTACGTCATATCTATCTGTGATCTTTAGGTACTTAAATGATGGGATTTCATTAATGTGATTAATGAAATAAAAAGAAACCTAAGATGTTGTAGAATCGAATTTCAAAATAAAACAGGTAGCTACAGTTCTTGCTTTGCACAGTGATATATATGATATATCCTGCACCTTATTCGATAAGGAAAGGACCGAGATCCCTTCACCGGGAGTGACTCCTTTAGCAATAACTGGCAGATGCTACACCCTCGGTTTGACTTTTGATTGCTTTTAAGTGTTTTTGCTTTGCACAGTGATATATATGATATATCCCGCACCTCATTCGACGAGGAAAGGACCGACGATCCCTTCACCGGGAGTGACTCCTTTAGCAAAACTAGAAAAGCCTCAAAAGCACTCCATTTCAAAATCATTTGATTCTACAACGATATCAAGTTCATTACGCAATAGGTTTTCAGAAAAACCTTTCGTAGCCCTCCGTCATTTCAGATAAGTTGTATATAGTATTCGTGCTGCATTTGTTGGCTTTCGTCAAGGTGCAGTGTGCGGTAGCTATATGCTGCTTATCTGCCAGCATACGATGCGATTGGATTAGGGTAGTCGTGCGGCTTTCTTGGCTTTCGTCAAGGGTCGTGCAGGTGGGTTTAATTCAATCAAGAAATGTACGGGTTGAACTTGACTAGCGGGCTATGATTTGTTGGCTTTCGTCAAGGTCATAGCACGTTAGGGGCAAAATATTATCGGGAATTTCAAGTGTTGAAATTTGCAATGAGATTGCATACCTTCTATGAGATAGTTGGATCCCGATACCCGCTGCGAGTAAGTGTTACTCCTGGGAGAGTTTTATACATTACAATTAGCCGATCAAGTAGGTGTCTAGAAAGGTGTTAACGAGGTTACGCCTCTGGGAAAACGAGGTTTACATTAATTAGGTTCGTGCGAAAGCACGGGGACCTCCCTCAAAGTACCGACACTGGCCTGGCTGAAAGATTGGCGAACTTGTAGTGTGTAATTAATCCCGGCTAGTCTTTCCTTTTAGGGTTTGAAGGAAGATTTGATAAAAAAGCAGTGGGAGCCATCCTGATTAGATAAAATAAAACCAATCTATTCTTGCAAGAGCGCACGCTGAGTGTTTTCTTCTCTCTCTCCTGGTAGCGACCATATCACGCCTTAATAAAGATAATAATACGGATTATTGACCGAACCCGCTTGTTATACTGAGCTGGGGAACGTTGGTCCCGCTCCAACTTATAATTGTTATAAGACAGAGCAGGAAATTGGGGAATACCAGATTTCCCATGCCGCCCAAACGAAGAGAGTGCATGCTGATGCATCATCTTCGGGTGTGTTCATTATATAGAACTGTTTCTCAGTATCCTCTGCATCCTTGGTATATGATACCGGATCAGGATCCCAGATATGTAAGATGTTACATAGGGCTACAAAAGGGTAGAAAAACTGAGAACGGGTGATAAGTTTCATGAGGCAGAAAACGGGGCAAGTGTTGCAGCCAAGTCTGTCGGTCACTGTCACCATGTATTACCGATACATTGATTCTGAACGAATGTTATTAGATACCGAACCTGATATACAAAATCATATCAGTCTCTTTATTAGTAAAGAAATGATAAAATTTTGTATTGTTGGATAATGTTTTGAACATTTCCTATATCAAAAGTTGATCGGTTCAGGCACGTTATCTAAAAACATTAATGTTCTAAATCAAACTACAGTTCTTAGTATATAGAACACACACAAGAGGAAGAGTTCAGAAATGAACGAATTCTTCTTGAGGTATTGTAGACTAGGTCAGATCAAGTGACCCGACTAGCTGGAGTACATAAAGATGTATATTTAAATTAGTTTGAATTTACATCTTGTGAAACTCGCCAGACATGTCACAAAGATAAGATGACCATAGCTCTGTTTATTGGAAACAGAGAAAGAGTTAGTGAACTCTTGGGATGATACATGTTGATGTATGTAAGATCCCCTGTCTACACATGCCAGGACTGGTTCTTTATACTTCATTACGTTCTCTGATGATCTCTTTAGATTCAGACATATGTTCCTGTTGAAACACATGTCCGAACCTTTTGAGATATTCATAGAATATAAGTTAGAAGTAGAGAACCAATACGGGTAGAAGTATTATGTCCTTTGATGAGATCAAGGAGGAGAATACTTGAGCACGGAATTCCTGGACTATTCTAAAGGAGAATGAGATTCTCTCTCGGCATTACTCCTCCGAATACACCATAGCACGATGGTATATCGGGGCGGAGCAATCACACCCTATATGATATGGTGTGCTCTATGATGAGTACTACTGAGTTACCTTTTTCCTATTGGGTGTTATGCACTTGAGAAGTTGCATACCTATTGAATAGGGTTCGAATCAAATCAATTGCCTACCACTTCATATGTGATATGGAAAGGGAAGAGCCCATGTCTTAAGTATAGTTAAGATTTGGGGTTGTCCGGCCAATGTCTAAAAGCAAAATCCGGACAAGCTCGAGGCAACGTCTGTTATGTACAACTGGAAATGTTCCAGCTATACAAACTACAGCAAATGATTTGACAGAACCGAAGGATTCCGTAGATTCCAACGAACCTCAGCCTCTCCGCCGATCTAGTAGGGTTCCTCACCCACCTGAGAGATACTTCGGTTTCTCTATGACAGTGGGAGCGAGGATTGCATCATGAGATGATGACCCAACTAGTTTCGAGCTGGCCATCGGGGGTAGGACTCTGTAAGAATGGCTGGATGCTTAGCGATCTGAGATGGAATCCTTATACACCAACAAAGTATGGACTTTGGTTGCTATATCTGAAGGGTTAAATCCCCATCAGGAGCAAGTATATCTTGAGAAGATTACTTGGTGTACTTGGAAAGGTTGAGACTTTCAAAGCTAGACTTGTTAAAGGTTTTCGTCATCAACCAGGCGTGGATAATGATGAAACCTTTTCCAGTATCTATGCTTAAGTCCATCCAGATCCTACTTGCCACGGCTACATACCATGACTACGATATCTGGCGGTTGGGTGCCATGACATCTTTTCTAAATGATGTTTTAGAAGAGAACGTCTGTAAGTACACAGCCAGAGGGCTTCGTAAACAGTGGGAGCAGCGGAAACGTGTGCAAGATGTTTTATCTGATAAAGCAGGTATCGCGGAGTTGGAACGTCTGTTTTGATGTGTTAGTCAAAGAGTTTGACATCATCAAAATGGTAGATGAACCTTGTATAAACAAAAAGGTAGTAGGGAATATGGTGGTGATCCTCGTAGAGTACGTGGATGACATACTCTTGATAAGAAAGGAGTTTCTTATGCTACGCTCGATCAATCTCCGTTTATCACAAAGATTCTCCGTGAAGGATCAAAATGATACCTCCTAAATCCTGAGTTTTAGATCTATGAGATAGATTTAATTGGATGTTAGGATTCTCACTAGTTGTAGTGAGATGATATCAATAGATCCTGGGGAGAATCGCTGGAAGGGTTCCAGGGTGATAAAGACGACTGAATGTCAGTCGCAGGCATTGTCTTTACCCTCAGTAAAGGGACGGTATGTTGGAAGAGTTCCAAGCTAGATACCGTGACATACTAGACGATAAAGGCAGGATACATCGCTACTAAAGATGCTACCAAAGAAGCTGTTTGGGTGTATATTGGTTCATGAGATGAACTATGTTCCTCCCATTGTGTGACAATGGAGTTGTGGCTTATGCCAAGGAACGCCGGTCCCATCAGTGATCCAGACTTATTCTAAGGCAGTATCACCTGATTATGGAGATGGCTGATCTCCAGGTTGATCGAGGCAAGGAGAGCAGACTTAGAGGATAACGCAGCGGATCCACTCACGAAGGCCTATTCCCAGAGAGAGACTTTTATGGGATGGTTGAGTATGAGATACTACAACCACTGCTACAGATGGCCCTAGTGCAAGTGGGAGATTGTTAGTTATATGTATGCCCTAGAGGCCATTACTGTACATAGGATGTATATTGTAGTGGATGCTGGGACATATATAGGGAGGACTTTCTTGCTCGACATGATAGTATGCTAT
The DNA here is from genome assembly GCA_030015575.1 of Agapanthus africanus. NCBI lineage: Eukaryota > Viridiplantae > Streptophyta > Magnoliopsida > Asparagales > Amaryllidaceae > Agapanthus > Agapanthus africanus. Next base: position 125,721,303 of record JASDDO010000016.1, on the reverse strand, counting down.
CTGGTTACTCTTTACCTTAACATGTACACTGATTGTCTCTCTGTTACATGTTGGTAAAGCCCTTAGGATGTGTACTTGACTACCTGGACTATGATGCGGATCATACTAGTGGGGACATGGTAGTCCATAAGTACATCCTTCAAAGTCCCTAGTAGTGGGTGTATCGAGATGGGGCATCGATATACCAGAGTAGACTAGCGTGTACCTTCTCGACCCATACAGATGGGCGATGGATGATCCCATATCCATCGGTGTTTGACATCAGAGATGATATACGGGTGCTCAGTAGAGACTGGGTATACTGGACGGACTCGCCGAGAACTCCCAGATGGTATTATACCTCACGTCAGATGGCAGTTCTCTGGTGACACTGGTACAGAGTAGTCTGTTGACCCGAGATCGTCATAGAGTCTTGTGTGGTTCCCACTGTGCTTTGATTTCCATCTTACCACGTCCAAGAGGGCATGCAAAATGGTGCTTTTTGGGTACAGTCTCGAGTCACATGGAGGCAATGAGCGATAGGAGGGGATTCGTCTCTCCCGGTATAGGGAGTTAATGTTGCGCTGTGTTCGATTGGCTATAACAGGAAATCCCTGGCCAGGGTTGCTGAGATTTACTGGTAAGTGTTACCAGTAGTTTCTCGAATTGTTATAGACCTCATATCGACACGACTTATCGAGCTATTGGGGTCTGACGTTTACCACCCCTAGGCAAGATATGCGACATATCAGACGATCAGACCGGACTGTACGGTAGTGTTACTGGTTGGATTCACTGGAGTGTGAGCGGGCTTGCTCGTCGATCTTCTGATCGCTCAATACCCGGGTGGCCGTTACGTTTGGCAGACCGCTTGCGGCTTGTGGGTGTTTGATATGATCATCATCTGCTACCGGCGTATTGACGAGTCTTTAGAGTCCTACACAGAGGTTTCCTGGCTCAAGCGAAACGAAATAGGAGCGCATATGAGATATGTGCGGGACCGAGAATAATACGAGTATGTGATACTGTATTCGATTCTCGCTATGTGACATTGATCGGTTATATGCGATATAGCCGGGTTATCGGATCAAGTGTTGATTCGATAAGATGTTACTAATGATACCGGTCGGTTATATGCGTCATGACCGGATCGTTAAATCAAGTGTTGATTTAATGATTTATTGTATAATTATATATTTGATATATTACTTTGCATTAACTAGTATCGGTTCACTTTAAATGGATTTTCTCACTCGGGTGTGCGCATTGCATATGCGATATGATTTTGTGCACTTGCTTGTATCATGTTTGATGATACATGCCTTATTTGTTAAGTGTATAGAATTAAACCTTGGTTAATGGAATGGTTAGGGTTTACTATTTGATTATTCATTTTTATTCATTTGTTTATTCTTTTTGGAAAAGAAAAAGAGCATGATAAAATGGTGGCATTTTTGTTTTGTTCATGAAGTTTCTTGAACACTTTGACTTTGAAACCCTTTTGTCTCATGCTTATACCTAACCACTTCATTTAACCCTAATTAGTTCTCTACACTTAACCATGGTCTTGTTATGATAAGTTTGGATATTCTTTTCATTTTAATAATTAACTTATCATAAGACTTTCTTCTTCTTCTTCATCTTCTTCCTTGAAGAAAAAGCAAGCTCCATCAATGGTGATTGATGGAAATGAGTGAGAAATCCAATTCTAAAGTCTACCCACTTCCTATTTCTTCATCCTCTATCTCTAGCCAAGTTGTAGAGTGTGTTTTCTTCACAATGGTTAGGTGTGGAGAATTAACTTGAGTTAATTGAATTGGTTAGGGTTAAGCATGAGACAAAATGGTGACTAAGTCAAAAGTTCAAGAAACTTCATGAACAAAACAAAAATGCCACCATTTTATCATGCTCTTTTTCTTTTCCAAAAAGAATAAACAAATGAATAAAAATGAATAATCAAATAGTAAACCCTAACCATTCCATTAACCAAGGTTTAATTCTATACACTTAACAAATAAGGCATGTATCATCAAACATGATACAAGCAAGTGCACAAAATCATATCGCATATGCAATGCGCACACCCGAGTGAGAAAATCCATTTAAAGTGAACCGATACTAGTTAATGCAAAGTAATATATCAAATATATAATTATACAATAAATCATTAAATCAACACTTGATTTAACGATCCGGTCATGACGCACATAACCGACCGGTATCATTAGTAACATCTTATCGAATCAACACTTGATCCGATAACCCGGCTATATCGCATATAACCGATCAATGTCACATCGCGAGAATCGAATACAGTATCACATACTCGTATTATTCTCGGTCCCGCACATATCTCATATGCGCTCCTATTTCGTTTCGCTTGAGCCAGGAAACCTCTGTGTAGGACTCTAAAGACTCGTCAATACGCCGGTAGCAGATGATGATCATATCAAACACCCACAAGCCGCAAGCGGTCTGCCAAACGTAACGGCCACCCGGGTATTGAGCGATCAGAAGATCGACGAGCAAGCCCGCTCACACTCCAGTGAATCCAACCAGTAACACTACCGTACAGTCCGGTCTGATCGTCTGATATGTCGCATATCTTGCCTAGGGGTGGTAAACGTCAGACCCCAATAGCTCGATAAGTCGTGTCGATATGAGGTCTATAACAATTCGAGAAACTACTGGTAACACTTACCAGTAAATCTCAACAACCCTGGCCAGGGATTTCCTGTTATAGCCAATCGAACAGAGCGCAACATCAACTCCCTATACCGGGAGAGATGAATCCCCTCCTATCGCTCATTGCCTCCATGTGACTCGGGACTGTACCCAAAAACCACCGTTTTGCACGCCCTCTTGGACGTGGTAAGATGGAAATCAAAGCACAGTGGGAACCACACAAGACTCTATGACGATCTCGGGTCAACAGACTACTCTGTACCAGTGTCACCAAAGAACTGCCATCTGACGTGAGGTATAAACAGTATGGCCGCGGAACCGCCGCACCATGCATAGCACGTGCCGCGGTTCCGTGGTGGAAAATTGGAATCACACCCCTTCCTATTTCTTCATCCTCTATCTCTAGCCAAGTTGTAGAGTGTGTTTTCTTCACAAGTTTCTTGACTTGGTGAAGTCGGAGCTTGATTTAGCGATGCCTCGACGTAGATCATCTTCGGCATGGACATCGACGACCTAGCTTGCCCATACTCCGACGAAGCCAACGCTAGAGCCCGGGAACTTATATGGACAGCGAGGGGACTTCGTTGCGGAGCTATGGAGGTGGAGCACCGGATCTACAAAGGTTGTATTTCCATATTCTTTTAGTTAAGTGTTAACTAGTTAGCTTTTTCGCCTAGTTTTCTAGCAAACGATCCGTAGTCGGGTCTCTCGGCACCTAGAATTTTTGAAATTGGCATGTTCGATGCCTTGTGAGACCTCACTAGAGTGCCTAGGAACCCTACACCAACTGACACCAGTGGCTTGTGAGACCGGCCACCGCCCCTCGTCGGGGTCTCGACTGTATACACTAGTCTACTCCGGAGTATCGATGCCCTGTCTCGAAACTCCCACGACTAGGGACCACAATTAACGATATGCTTATAAACCACCCAACTCTCACGTATATGATCGCCATCATACTGTTGGTAGTAAAGCAAGATCCTAAGGGCTCTATCAAAGTGTAACAGTGATCAGTCACCTGAACCTGTATACGACTGATAAAGGCAAACCAGATAGCATACTATCATCTCGAGTAAGACTGTCCTACCGGTATAGGTCCTCCGCAATCATTGCAATCATGAACCTGCGATCCAATAATTGACTCTGAGGGCACTATCTCCAACACATATGTTTGTCCTTATGAACTGCGGACGTCTGTCAATAAACAAAAAACCAACCACAGACTTTAGTATAGATGTTTGAAGTAGAAATGACAAACGTCTGAAGGTATAAAATATCCATTTTCAAAACCTTCTTCAGAAGTCTGTCAAATTGATCTTTAGACGTCTGTTGTATCTTTGGGTTTATGATATTTCTAAATATCAGAAAAACACAATGTATTGACGTATGAACTTCAACGAGACAGACGTCTAGCAAGCACAAAAAACAGCAGTTTGGGTTTTCTGAAAATGAAAACTTTGAAACAATAAAACCCAAAGATTATGCAATGTAAAATGTTTGTGCTTGTGTGCTTGAGTTTTCAAGAGCTACTAAATGGTATATCCATAATCCATAGAGTACTTATATAGAATCCTATGTTGATATCACATTTTTTCGAAAACTTGAATATTCGACATTTCAACACGAGCTCTTGAACTTTGGTGAATCGCATGATCTTCAATTGATTTTCAACTTGACTTCCAATGATCTTCGCCACTCAACTCACGTGTGTCTTGAAATCGATATTTTATCTTCAAATGAACTTTGTTTTGAGTTCGATCTTTGATGCTTCAAACTCTGACATCGGCTTCTTTCTTCTTGGCTATATGTAGCTTGAACTCTTGAATCCCTTAAATCTTGGCTACTTAGCTTCACGAAGCTTGAATGTGCAATTTTGGAAGCTCTCATCTGTATCCTCCAACCTCTATTAGATTTGTTGTTTAAGCTCGATTTCCTCCATCCTCTTTTATAGAGCTTCGTCTCGACATATCCGATATCCTGAAATGCAATTTCAAAGACCAAGCTCATCATAGACAGTGTTATAGAATAAACAAGATATAAACACATGTCTATGAACATTCATTGTTTCGATATCACAACTATGAATAGTATATTAATATCAAGATATAAATCAAAAGCAAAACATGAGATTTTGATATATCAAGCATATATACATGTTATATGAAAACTAAGATATAGAACACATGTATATACATATTCATATTGTGAATTATCAAAATAATGAATGTGAGTAATATATCGATATCAAGGAATATAACACAAGTAAAGCATATCGATATCGATATATCACTCGATGTACACAAGATATATGATAAGCAAGCTAAATAATGAGTGTATACGAGTTTAGTGTCGATAAAGTAAAACAAAATAAGTAAGTGACACTAAACGAACTATTCATGTTTAAGCTATCATCAAAACTAAATAAAAAGATTATCAAAATCCATAAGTGTCACGATTCGAATTTAGCACGTGACCGGCACTTAGATTGTGTGACGTCTAAATATGCTGACACAATCCAAGTAAACCAGAAAACCAAGATCTAAACCCTGTTTGGGGAAATAAGAAGGTACAGTTTTAAAAGTAATGAAAACGAGACCACATTTTTTTTAAACTCAAAGATTGTTTTTAAATGTTGGAAATTTTGACAACACCTCCTTTATAATTTTTGAGAAAAACAAGTACATAAACATAATAATTATGACATCCCCTACTTGGGAATAAAAATCAACGCCAATCGGCAGAAACAACCCACGCAAATAATATACGACGCTCAAAAGCGAAGAATCACATGCATCTAAGTAACAGAAAGCACAATCAAACATAACTAGTCGATTCTACTCAATCGACCCAAAATACATACATAAGTATACTCTCGTTCTAAGTCAAATAATATACATGGTCTGATAGAGTGACACTAGATACAAAATACAAATACCCAAAATAGGCGGTTACTAAATATGTAACCCACCTAACAACATAAGCGACGAAATCTGATATGTGTGTCCGCAACGCCGCTATGCGTCCACGCGTCTCCTACAAGGAACTAAGGCATAACGGGGGTGAGTTGCCAACTCAGCGAATAAACTAACATCCAACAGTTGAAATCGTATACATAACGAAATAGCGGCTAAAACTATGCATCAGGTAGACATGATATATGATAGCATATGAAATATGAATATGTAACTATAGTGCCTGTATAAAAGGAAACAGAAATCTCATCAAGTGTTCTAAAATCTTGGTAATTTTCATAAACGATCCTCAAATCCAGTGTCAAATATCGACACAAATCTTCAGTTTTAGCAGGCATCGTTCCCCGAACGATCCTGACAACCAACAACATCGGTCGATATCCTCCAGATATCCTCCGTGTTTCCAAACTATCTCCGGTATCGAGTGTCCTCGCTAGGCTCCCTGCCTCTAATGCGGCTTTCCTGCCCCTCGGTCTCGACCGGGTCCACCATGTATCCGAATGTATACCCCCCACTGAGTATGGATAATGTTAAATCCGCAACCGTATAGCCCCCCCCACTCGGTTCGGAATAAAACCAAATCAGAAAAACAACAACTCATGGTGGACATATCACATAAATCATGAAGACCCGTAAAACTATAACTAATTTAGGTCGTACCAACTATGACATGTAGTGAATAAAAGTTCAAAACAAGGGAAATCTCATAATTCAATAATTCATGATATAAGTAATAATAATGATAAGGTGATATGATATGTGTCAAAACAATGGCAATGTTGCGTGATAACAGTTATTAATGATACTAGCAGTTCGTAATAGATTATAGATGACATGGCAAGTTCTAGGTGTGTACGTGACATGTTAATTACCGATGGGGTGTAGTGTAGCAGGTAAGCATGCGCAAGTGCAATATAACTCATCGGTAATAGTGCAAGTGTCCTAGCAAGTATGAAGCAATAGCGATAAACAGGTATGAATGCATACAATGCAATACTAGATCTAATTATGCAAACAACATGAATAGAAAGCAAGTATAACAAAATTTCTGGTTTTGGGTGTTATACGTCATCCATACAATGTCCCCGGTAAATGTTTAGTCTACTCACCGGAACAAGTCGTGATCTACTCGGATTCCATCATTCATTTTCCCTTCCTCGCTGCCTCCGAAGTCCCTGCGGTCAAACCTAATATCGAAATGAAACTTTCGTATATGAGCGGCTAAATTCCGATATGGCGAATACGTAAATTCTAGGTGAACTTACATACATAGAGTGATATGTTAGAATATATCGTGTGCTATGCAGACCCAAGGCTAACTAGAACTACCCCGAATCGTCGTATTTTGAGAAAAACACAAAATCGTGATACGAAATGTCTGTATCATACGTTAAAATATTATAAAAAGAAAAGCAATTAGCTTCCAGATTTTTTTTACAGACTATCTAGAAAAATCAAAGTATACCAAAGACTTTATATAACCTACAGAGAGCTACCCACAAAAATTCTAAACTCAACTCCTCAGGAAAACCGGCGGTAGCGGGAAATCTAAGGATTCCGCCGATCGAACTGTGCAGGAATGGATCTGGGTTTCTAGGGTGCACTCTAGGTTCTAACACCATTCTACTGTACTGTTAGATTTATTTAGAGATTACTATAATTATAGCAGATACTAACAGAGCTAAAACTCTAAACTAAAACACGTTTTTCCAATATCGTAAACACTAATTTGTACAGAACTCTTAATAAGACCTGAAAGGTTGAGGGTTATACCTATTTAAAGGATTCCACAGAGCTCAATCGTCAAGATGAGGACAAAGAGTTGAGGGGCCTAGTTTGAGAGATTTGAATCAATATCCAAAGAACTCTAGTTTTTTTTCTTTCTATGTGAGGGTGGAGAGCTTCATTATTTGGTGCTAAGTATTGTGAAACCTATTTTCAGTTTGATAAATTGAACAAATAAGAGAATTTTGTGTTGAAAAGGGAAGGAAGATGTGTCACCATGGAGGGGTGAGGTGCATGTGTGTAAGGGTGAGGTGTTGGCTTGAGGTGCACCTCATGGTGTGTTGTGGGGGAGGTATAAGGTAAGCTTAACCTTACATGTTCACCCCTTTTGCATAAAGACCCTCACACAAAAGAACTTCCCACCTAAAAACTTTTTTTACAAACTAAATATTACCTAAACTAATTACCATAATACTTAAATACCCTAGCCATTTATAAAAAGTCTTTTTATCAAAATTATAAAATTTAAAATAACATTTTAAAAATAAAATAATTAATTATCTAATTTTTTTCCGAAACGTTACAATAAGCTATCAATCTCCCCTTTTTTTATGATTGCAGAATATGAATATGAAATAATATATCTATATCAAATAAAACCAAATATCCGATATTGATATACTAAAAAATCCTATTATTTTCCCCCTTTTTAAAAAAATGGTATTTAGGGAAATTATAACGTTTGAACTACTCTCCTAAACACATGCGTACACCTGAAGCGAATCAAACGTTTGAATCACTGCTCCTAAATGTATACATGCATAGGAGAACACTAGGAAATGGATACGAGCACAACTAAAATGCAAATTTTGAAAATGAAGTTCAACTCGTATCTAAAAACATGTATATCAGAGATATGCAAAGAAAAGCAAGCATGCATACATAAATATCGACATGAATAAAATATAAACAAGTTCTAATAGCATGTGGAGGTAAGTATGAGTTGATACCAAATGGAAAAGAACAATTTTGAAAGCGGAGCTCAATTCATACGCAAAAGCATGTTTTGAAAACGATATTCAGTGAAAAGCTCAAAAACATGCGCTAACTCATAAAAAATAAAACAAGTTTTGAAACTTATGAGTTAGAATACATATCGTAATATGAACCATAGGATAATAATGAAAAACATAATCGTATTACGCATGTACTAAGTGTGTGCATGTATTTAAAACAAGAATATGATTTAAAAGGTGCACAACACGAGATTGGGAATGTAAATACGAAATATTATACCTCAATAGCGTAACACTTACATATCCCAATCGCTTGAATCTCCCAAATTTGAGAAGCAAGTCTAAAGGATAGATTCATGATTCTATCTCACAATCACTTGAATACCAAACCATTAGAGCTCAAATATAAAGCATAATAGAATCCAAGTGATAGATATTTAATAATACTAACTCATGAACAGATCAAAATAAGCACATATAACTAAGATGATACCAATGAAAGGTACAAATGTGCAATCAACTCACATAGAAATAGATACCAATTGAAAACAACATGATACCAATTGGAAATAATTGAGAACCGTATGTGAGTGCAAGTATGAGTAATTGTTTCATCTTAAGTATCGACTATGGCCTCTAATTCTCTCCGCTATACCCGTAGGATTCGTTGTAATTAACGAAATTCACAAGTGAGACTCCTAAAAGGGTTGCTGAAGCCATTTGGAAAGATGGGCTAAGAATTCAATACCAATGAATAATTCTACTCATGCAAGAAGGTGTGTGTGCAACAATTAGGAAAGTATAAGTATAGGCACACATCAACAAGACACAAAGCAAAGATACTAATTGAAAATTGGTTCAAGTTAAAACAAGTGCCAAATATATCCATTGAAAAAATATTTAAAACAAATTAAAACTATATAGATACGAACTCTCACTTATAAGATTTTATAAACACAATTTAATCAAGTGAGAGGTTTATGGAAAGAAAACTAAAGGATGTGTAAATTTAAACAAGTTTTCAAACCATGTTGTGCTTAAGTTTAAAAGATAGTAAGTTCAAAGCAAATGAGCACAAGAAATCACATATGAGCAAATGAATGTTACCAATTATAAATATAAATTGAAATATCGTATGAATAACATCTCATACATGAATCAAAATCACTAAAAAGTAAGCAAGGTAATCACATGTGCATCACAAGTGGTATATCTAAATAACACATACTCAAATAGAATATCAACATATAAGCACAAATGAATATTCGATATTCTAAGCAAGTATAGCAAGAAATACGATACCCCACAAATTGATGAGCCAAGCAAATTTTCCATTGAGTTGCTATTACTCATCATGATCCCGAATCCTTTACTTCTTCAAATTGTCCATACCTACAAAATAAGGTATGGGTAGGGATTTCAGTATTCAAGTTTTCTTTGATCCATAAGGGTTAAACTTGGGAATCTAAACCAAATTGGCATGCAAAGATATATTTCTCTTTAAACTACATGCGTATGCCAAATGATAAGTATGAGTGTGTGCATGCATGGATGACCTAGAAGTGTCAATAGCATGAGATATGGCAAGTGAATGATGTGCATGTTTCTTAAAAGATGGTTTTGAACTAAATCTATAAGATATGCTTGAGAATGGGCATGTGATTTAGTAAATTTAGAAGCATGTTTGACAAATCTAGTTGAAAAGGGTATTTGAAAATTCGAATTTTTAAAACCAATCCTTCTTCGGTTTAAAACTTCTTCCTTGCTAGGTAGAGAATCAACCTTTGAAAATTTAGCAAGTGAAGCAACCAAAATCTCATTTTCTTTCTTGAGAGAAACGTTTTCGAAAGCTAGAGATTCCTGAGATACAATAGTCGATTTCAAAAGATTAATCTCGGTTTTAAAAGTTGAAATCGAATATGGTTTTCTTTTCTCAAAATATCGCAGGTTAAAAGCAAGCTCTCATTTTCCTTTCTAAGAGACGTAAAATCACAAGCAAATACATCATGAGAATCAAGAGAAGATTTAAACAAATAAATTTCGCATTTAAAACTTGAAATCATATCATCATTTTCTATTCTCAAGGCAATGCAAGATGAAACCAAATTTTCATTTTCTACTTTCAAACAATCAATGAAAACACAATGAGAATCAAGTTTTGAAAGTAGCTCATTATTCTCGGATTCTAATTTAGCAATGAAGGCGGATTGAGAATCATGAGTGTTAGTTATGTATATGCCCTAGAGGCCATTGTTGTACATATGATGTATATTATAATGGATGCTTGGATATATATAGAGAGGACTTTCTTGCTCGTCATGATAGTATGCTATTTGGTTTTCCTTTATCTTAACATGTTGACTTGTATATGTTTACTGTCTTACTCTCACATGTTGATAAAGCCCTTAGGATATGTACTCGACTACTGGGACTATGATGAGATCATACTAGTGGGGCCAAAGTAGTCGATGAGCACATCCTATAACTGTTCCTAGTCGAGGGTGTGTCGAGACAGGGCATCGATACACCAGAGTAGACTAGCGTATACGCATCTTGACCCATATGATGGGCGATGGATGATCCTATATCCATCGGTGTTTTGACATCAAGGATGGTGTACGGGTGCTCAGTGGAGACTGGGTACACTGGACGGACTCGCCGAGAACTCCCAGAAGGTGATATACCATACGTCGGATGGCAGTTCTCCGGTGACACTGGTACAGGGTAGTCTGTAGACCCGAGATCGTCATAGAGTCTTGTGTGATTCCCACTGTGCTTTGATTTCCACCTTACCACGTCCAAAAGGGCGTGCAAAACGGTGGCTTTTGGGTGCAGTCCAGAATCACATGGAGGCAATGAGCGACAGGAGGGGATTCGTCTCTCCCGGTATAGGGAGTTGATGTTGTGCTGTGTTCAATTGGCTATAACTGGAAGTCCCTGGCCAGGGATGATATAGAGATTTACTGGTAAGTGTTATCAGTAGTTTCTCGACCCGTTATGAGCCTCAAATCGACATGACTTATCGGTTACTGGGGTCTGACGTATACCACCCCTAGACTAGATATGCGACATATCAGACGAAGAGACCGGACTGTACGGGAGTGTTACTGATTGGATTCACAGGAGAATGTACAGGCTAGCTTGTTGATCTTCTGATCGCTCAATACCTAGGTAGATGTTACGTTTAGTTGACCGCTTGCAGCTTGTGGGTGTTTGATATGATCATCACCTGCTACCGGCGTATTGACGATTCTTTAGAGTCCTACACAGAGGTTTCTTGACTCAGGCAAAACGGAGTAGGAGCACATATGTGATATGTGCAGAACCAAGGATAATGCGATATGAGATACCGAATTATATTCTCGCGATATTTTGATATGAGCCGGGTCATCGGATCAAGTGTTGATTCGATGAATCGGTACATGATATATTAGTCGGTTATATACGATATAGCCGGATTTTCGGATCAAGTGTTGATTCGATAATTTAATGTATAATAATATATATGATATATTGCATTACATTATCTAATATTGGCTCGCTTTATTATTTCATTTTCTCACCGGGTAATACATTGATATATATACGATATATGTTAATTGTATTATTTTCTTTTGTTACAAAATATATTATATATGTGATATATAATATTGTAACATGATATGTTTACTAATGCAACATGTTTAGCGGAGATTAAACAAGGTTAGGGTTTGATTTGGATTAGTTCTTTCTTGATGCTTCTAGAAGGATTTATTTTGTTTTGAGCTAAGATATTATGGTTGATATTTTCTAGTGACTCATTCTTAACCCAACCCAAACCCTTAGCCTTAGTTAATTCTCTACAAGAGTTAGCATTGTCATAGTTAACCATGTTGCATTATTAATCATATATCATTTCATTATTCATCACAAAGGATTTATCCATTATTTCTTCTTCTTCTTCAACCTTGAGCTTTGAGAAAGCTTTCTAGGTTTTCATTTTATGATGATTAAGTGTGAGAATTTGATAAGAAAAGAGAGCACAAATACTATTCCATCATCCTCATCTAATCTAGCCAATTAGATTAGGGTGTTCACCTCATTATAGAGAGATGGCTTGAGTTATAGAAACTTCGAGGAAGATCATCGGAGAAAAGGAAGACTACAAGCTAGCATGGATCGTTCGAGTTGTGGAGCCTCTCTTGAGTCCGGGAGATCGTGGATCGTGGCGAAGGGACTTCTACTCGGAGCTTATGAAGCGAAGGAGTGGACTACAAAGTTTGTAATCCCTCACTCTTAGTTGTAAAGATGTTTACTTGCATGTTAATGTTAGTGTATATGCCCTAGAGGCCATTACTGTATCATACTAGTTTGTATATTACTTAATGGAAGCTTGGGATATTCACCTTGTATAAACAATCTTGCTCAATATAGTAGTATGCTACTTGGTTTGTTTCTACTTCAATGTGTACATGTGTTTATTTTAGTATATCACCTATACACATTAGTGGAGCCCTTAGGATCTTTGCTTGATTACCAGCATTGTGATGGCAGTACACTAGTGGGGGCTGGGTAATCTATAAGCACATCCTTATGCAGGTCCCTAGTCGCAGGACTATCGAGACTGGGCATCGATACTCCGGAGTAGAATAACGCATACGCTTCTCATCCCAGAGTGGGAGATGGTCTGTCCCACAGCCATCAGTACGTCGTACTGGAGATAGTATGCGGGTGCTCGTTGGGTTACGAGTACACTGGACAGGACTCGTCGGGAACTGACCGGTTGGTATTATACCTATCGTCAGTTATCAGTTCCCGGGTGACATGAGTACAGTTTAGTCCGCTGAGTTGACATTATCACTTTGCCTCGAGTGTGTTCCCACTATACTTTGATTACTACCCTACCACGGCTCAAAGGAGTCGTGCAAATAGGTGATAGTTGGGTGCAGTCCCGAAGCACTTGGAGGCAGTGATGGTTAGACAGGATTCGTCTCTCCCGGTATTGGGGGTTGACATCGCGCTGTGTCTAGGAGAGCCATTACACGAGTAGTCCCTGGCCAGGGCAATCGAGATATACTGGTAGGCTTCGAGTGTTATCTCAGGGTGTTTTGGGCTTCACTCCGACACGACTTGTACCGCTATTAGGGGACTGACGTTTACCGCCCCCCTAGGCCCGCCATGCGATGTATCAGATGAACAGACCGGACTGTATGAAGATTGTCACAGTAAGACTCAGTTGGAGTTCAGATGGGTTTCACCTCGTCAGTCTTCTTGTCGGCATCTACCTGGGGACCGTTACGCACAGCTAGTGCCGCTTGCGGTTTGTGGTTAAACCCACTGCCAGCGTAGTGTAGAGTCTTTAGAGTCCCACACAGAAAGCTATTCTCCTTTAGGCAAAAGGGTAGAGGTCGCATGGTTTTGCGACAGGTCGCATGGTTTTGCGACAGGGTTCGGTCACATCCCTGCACTTGTGCACGTACAGTGTCCGGACAATTAACACTAGCGGGCTTTGGTTTAAGCCAGATCATAGTGTACGTTTTGGGATTGGTTTTATCCAGTATGTATTCGTGTTCCTCGGAACGCGGATGCGGGTGTGTATGCACAGTTGACGGAGAGACAGGGGCAGAGGATTCTCATTAGGGTTGTTGACTGTTGACTATTGACTTTTTGCTAAACCCTAATGAGAATATGATATATAATTAGCAATAATATTAATTAAGTATTATAGTGACATAGTTGTTGAGGGGTTGACTTTGTTGACTTGTTGACCGGTTGACTAGGTTGGACTAGTTGACCATCATCATCACAATGGTTGTCATTTTCATGCAAAGACTTTTGCTTGCTTGTTGTGGTTTGCATAATGAGTGCATGAAAATGATATTGCCTTTGACATGATATGAACCATCACATAATACTTGATTGACATTATGGCTAATGATGCTTTTGGATTATGAGAGGGAGAAAGAGAAAAGAGAGGCTCATTCTTTCATTGTCTTTCTCTCTCTTGGTTTTGAGCTCTCTCATTCTCTTGCTCTCACCCTCTTCCTCTTGCTCTCTCTCTCTTGTCTATGGTTCACTTGTCTCATGTGTTGAGAAGCAAGAACCATAGAGAAAATCCCATCACACTCTCCTCTACTCACTCTAGTTCACAAGGTTTAGCAAACCTAGTGAACTAGTTTCTTCAAAGTTCGAAGAAGAAGCCAAAGGTAGAAGCTTTCGGGTGGATCGATCTTCGGCGCAAGGAGACGACGGGATGAAGCCAATCCGTACACCATCAAGAGATGAAGACGAAGGAGTTCAAGAAAGAAAGGTATAACCCCCTAACCGAGTAGTTAACAACTCCTATTTAGGATGTTAGTTAGATGTTTAACAAAGATCCGGTTTTGAATCCATGTTACCGCCTCTAGAAAATTGTTTTTCACCAAATTCCGCATGCCTGAAAGTACTGGGAGAGGTAGCATAGACTTACAGTGGTATCAGAGCCTAGTTAAACTCTATCTAACATGTTAGCATAGTAGCTAGAAATTCGATCGGAGAAAAAGTCGCGAAATACACCCGGTTTTCAAACTTGCTGTCGATTTTCAAAGTGCTGTAAAAGTAATAAATCATGCTTTAAAAATCGACTCAGGGTTTTTAGAGTATACTGAAGAAAGACGGTCATGTGATCTCATCAAAGCGCCGTGGAAACGCGGCAATAGCTTACTATTGCCGCGATTCCGCGGCCGTATTGGCTCTTCTCTGGATCCTCTTTGCTGCAGTATATTCAGTGGGGTATTTTGGGAATTTTGGTATATGTTTTTTCAACCCAGATTTTCCAGAAAGAAAATTTTGTTTTTGGGGCTTTAAAAACCGTATTTTGATCGAGTTTCTTATGACTTAAGCTGACGGGTTTATTTCTGTGATGTGATATTTGTATTGATCGTCTGCTAATCGCTATATGTCGATTAGTGGGAGTTATACAAATCTGTGATCTGTAATGTTATTGGTTTGTGTATATGAATTCATTGGATTGTCGCGGGTGAATAGCCGGGGGTTGTGATACGAGAGTTTTCTTTTCTTTCAATTCATGTAAATTTGTAAATTGATGTAATAATTATTTGTATGGCCGCACAACCGGGTCAGGGTTGTAGCCGTCATTGTATAATTTCTTTTTACTGTTTTTGCTCCTAGGATAGACCCATGGAGGGGGGTGCACAAACTACCGGGTATCCCGAAGTGCCGAGTGGCCTACACATGGAGTTGAGGGAGGTTGCTTCGCTTCGGGTACTTGGCGGGTAGTTTTCCGCACCCGTAGGGGTCTTGGGTGGGGTATTGGCTATTCACCGCGACCGTGTAATCTGCTTTTCGTTACAGGCTCGTACGAATTGCGGGTTCCTAGTATATCCAATGTGTTCATCTGTGATCTGAAATGGCTATCATTACAGTATATCTATATATGATATTATTTAGGCGTTGTTTATGTTTTGCAGCCGCGCTAGCCCAGCACCCGCTCTGTCGTTAGTTAAGTAACCTAACGGGTAATGACGGGGCCCCGTGGCGAATGCGAATGGCATAAGCGTACGTCATATTTTGGTTGTTTTCTGCAATGGTAGGATTAAATGATGGGACACATTAAAAGAACTAATGCAAGAATAACACGCATTAAAAGAACTAATGCAAGAAAATAAACCAAGTAAAAGTCGTTGGAACACTTTCGAAAAACCACTCGGTTCTTTTCAAAACTAACTTTTAAATGCGGAGCTTGAGCCACTCCTTTTAAAATCTATTTCGTTCCTTCGATTATATCAAGTTCACTACGTTCAAGGTTTCGCCAAAACCATTCGTAGCCCTCCGTCGTTTCGTATGAATATTCAATAGTATTCAAGCTATGTTTGTTGACCTTCGTCAAGGCATAGTGATTGGTAGCTGTTGGGTGTTCATATGTAGCATAGATAGATGCGTTGGTTTCGGACAGTCGTATTACCTTGTTGACCTTCGTCAAGGGTATATACGGGTGGGTTCATATTAATCTGGATAATGACGGGTAGAACTTGACATGTGACTTATGATTTGTTGACCTTCGTCAAGGTCATAAGAGCATGGGGCAAAAATCCACATCGGGAGTTTCAAAAGAACTGAAACTTGCTAGCACTGCATACCATTTGGAGTGTGATGATTCTGGTAGGATTCCTTCAGTTTTGTCACGCAATGATATTTGGATCCCGATCCTACTGTGAGTATATGCTACTCCTCGGGAAATTTCTCACTTAACGATCAATGATATAAACCAAGTAGGTGTCTAGAAAGGTGTTAGCGGAGCTACGCCCCCAGGGAAAAGAGGTTCTTAAATTAAGGAACTTCGCGAAAGCGTTGGAAAACCTCCCTCGAAGTACCGACACCAGCCTGGCTGAACGGTTAAGCAAGAATTGTACGGTGAGATTGATCCTGACTAATTCTTCCTTTTTGGTTTGAGGAGGGATTCGAGAGACAGTGGGAGCCATCTTGTTTAGACAAATTAAAAACCAATCTAAACTTGCAAGAGCATCATGCTGAGTGTATTCTTCTCTCTCTCTTAATTGCAGCGACCCTGTGACCATACCTAGGTTACATCTAGATAATAAAATGGCTGAACCTGACTGTTATGACTGGCAAAGGTCTGTCCAGATGTCCATTGCCCATGACAAGCTGGGACACCTCTTAACTAATCAAACCCCTGCCGTCACAGGTCCAGTTTCCCCTGTCACGGATGTTTACATCCGCAGGACATCGGAAAAGGATTGTGCGAAAGCCAAGTGCCTCGTGTTAGCCTTAGTTGATGGTGCAAACCAGAGGCAGCACGAGAAGATGGACTCAGTTTCTATCTTCCTCCATAACAAAGTTTTATATGGAGAGCAATCTCGTATCACAAGATATGAGACCTCGAACGAATTGCTTCAAGCGAGGTTGGCTGTCGGGTCATCTGTAGGGGGCAACGTCCTTACAGAGACCAGCTATTTTGAGCTCACGGACCTGGAAACCACGTTGAAGAATGGGTCAAGTACTGACTTAATTCTACAGTCCCTGCCCTCTACTTATACCCTGAAGGAAACCAGGGAAGAAGAAAGAAAAGGAAGGGCAAAAGTTTCGGGACTGGATATGGTTAAAGAGGGACGTTCCTATTGTAACGGGAATGAACAGTGGCAGAAGGATTGCAGGGCTTGCAAAGCCAGTAGCCAGAATTCGAAGCATGTTGTGGCTTCGGCTTCGAGTGTGTTTGTAATTGAGAACTGTATGTCAGTTAACCCTACTTCCTGGGTATTGGATACCGGATCAGGATCTCATATCTGTAATTCGTTACAGGCTCTGAGAAATCGTAGGGTTATCAGGAAAGGTGATATGACTCTCAGGGTTGCTAACGGAATGAGCATGGATGCTGAATCCGTAGGGGAATATCATCTTGGACTGACAACTGGGCAGATATTGATTTTGCGTAACTGTTTGTATATACCAGATGCAACTTGTAATATCATATCTGTATCCTTACTTTCTAAGGAAGGACATGAATTTACTTTTGTAAGCGATGTAGTACACATCCACCTAAATCAAGTTCTGATTGGGTCAGGTACATTACAGAACGGAATATACGTGTTAAATCAAGCTCAGATTTTCAGTGTCCAGAACACAGTTAAAAGAAAGTCTCCGGAAACAAATCAGGCTTTCTTATGGCATTGTAGACTGGGTCACATTAATGAGACACGATTAACTAAGTTACATAAAGAAGGTTACTTGAATCTGTTCGAGTATCAGTCTTATGCCACTTGTGAATCTTGTCTTATGGGAAAGATGACAAAGACTCCGTTCACTGGACGCGGAGAAAGAGCGAGCGAGCTCTTGGGACTCATACACAGTAATGTGTGTGGTCCAATGTCTACACATGCGCGAAGTGGTTATTCATACTTCATTACTTTCACAGATGATTTCTCTAGGTATGGACATGTCTTCTTAATGAAGCACAAATCCGAGGCCTTTGGGAAATTTCGAGAATACAAGAATGAAGTTGAAAAACAAACGGGCAAAAGTATCAAGATTCTAAGATCGGATCGAGGTGGAGAATACTTGAGTGCCGAGTTTCTGGGCTACTTAAAAGAGAATGGAATTCTCTCTCAACTTACTCCTCCATACACACCACAACACAACAGTGTATCGGAAAGGCGGAATCGGACCCTATTGGATATGGTTCATTCCATGATGAGTAAGGCTGAGTTACCGCGATCTTTCTGGGGTTATGCACTAGAAGCAGCTGCATATCTCTTGAACAAGGATCCAACCAAGACTGTGCCTACCACCCCATATCAGATGTGGAGTGGGAAGAAACCCTGTCTTAAGTATCTTAAGGCATGGGGATGTCCAGCTTTTGTAAAAAAGCAGCATGCGGACAAGCTCGAGGCACGCTCAGTACTGTGTAAGTTTGTGGGATACCCAAAGAACTCCAGAGGGTATCTTTTCTATTCCGCAGAAGAACAAAAGTTTTTGTTTCTCCGCATGCCCACTTCTTGGAAACTGAATTTTTGGAAAATCAGATAAGTGGGGGCGCAATAGAACTGGAAGAAATTCCAGAACCACAAGCTGTTACTGAAAGCTTGGATGAACCAGACGTTTCAGGAGAACCGGACATTCCTACGCCGCTCCGCAGAAGTAGTAGGCAGTCTCATCCGCCCGAGAGATACTTCGGTTTTCTTATAGACGGGGATAGAGATGATTGCACAGTTAATTATGATGAGCCGACTGGCTTCCAGCAAGCCATTCAGAGCGGCGACTCGGTAAAATGGCTGGATGCAATGCGGACCGAGATGGAGTCCATGTACACCAACAAAGTTTGGACTTTGGACTTTGCTCCAGAAGGGGTAAAACCCGTAGGCTGCAAATGGATCTTCAGAAAGAAGATTGGTGTAGATGGGCAGGTTGAAACCTATAAAGCTAGGCTCGTTGCAAAGGGTTTTTGTCAAAGACCTGGTTTGGACTATGATGAGACCTTTTCTCCGGTAGCCATGCTTAAATCCATTCGGATCCTTCTTGCCATTGCTGCCTTCCATGATTATGAGATCTGGCAGATGGACGTAAAGACGGCTTTCCTAAATGGAAATTTGGAAGAGTGCGTATATATGGATCAGCCAGAGGGATTCATTCAGAGTGGGAGCAGCGGTAAAGTGTGCAAGTTGCTTAAGTCCATCTATGGACTTAAGCAGGCATCGCGGAGTTGGAACATCTGCTTTGATGATACTGTCAAAGAATTCGACTTTGTCAAAAACCCAGATGAACCATGCATTTACAGTAAGATTGTAGGGAGAAATGTGGTATTCCTCATCTTGTACATCGATGACATTCTCCTAATAGGAAATGATATTCCTATGCTACAGTCAGTCAAAGGATTCTTGTCGCAGAGGTTCTCCATGAAGGACCTGGGCGATGCCAACTACATTCTGGGGATCCAGATCTATCATGATAGATCTAAGAGGATGTTGGGACTTTCACAGTCAAGGTACATCGACACCATACCGAAACAATTCAGTATGGAAGATTCCAAGCGCGGTAATCTACCGGCTTGTCACGGAATCACCCTCTCCAAAGAGATGTCTCCCAAGACTGATTTGGAAAGGGCTCGCATGTCATCAATACCCTACGCATCTGCGGTAGGCTCTATTATGTATGCGATGTTATGTACCAGACCAGATGTAGCATACGCATTAAGCGTTGTAAGCCGGTATCAGTCGAACCCAGGGGAGAAACACTGGATAGCAGTAAAGAACATTCTCAAGTACCGGAGAAGGACTAAGGAGATGTTCTTGGTGTATGGCGGAAAAGACCTCCAGATTGAGGCCTTTGCTGACTCCAGCTTCCAGAGTGACAAGGATAACTCCAAGTCCATGTCGGGTTATGTCTTTACCCTCAATGGAGGGACGGTTTGCTGGAAGAGTTCCAAGCAGGAAACCGTTGCTGACTCAACCATGGAAGCGGAGTACATAGCTGCTTGCGATGCCGCAAAGGAAGCTGTCTGGATGAAGAAGTTCCTCACGGAACTTCAGGTGGTTCCTACCAGTGTTGATCCAATACCGCTGTATTGTGACAACAACGGCGCTCTAGCTTTAGCGAAGGAACCCAGGTCCCATCAGAAGTCCAGACACATTTTGAGGCGGTTCCACCTGATCAAGGAGATCATTGATCGCCGGGAGATCGAGGTAAAGAGAGTAAATTCAGAAGATAACACTGCAGATACACTCATGAAGGCCTTGCCCCAGACTCAGTTCGAGCGGCTGATCGAGATGATAGGTCTTCGATACGCCAGTACATGGCCTTAGTGCAAGTGGGAGATTATTAGTGTATATGCCCTAGAGGCCATTACTGTATCATACTAGTTTGTATATTACTTAATGGAAGCTTGGGATATTCACCTTGTATAAATAATCTTGCTCAATATAGTAGTATGCTACTTGGTTTGTTTCTACTTCAATGTGTACATGTGTTTATTTTAGTATATCACCTATACACATTAGTGGAGCTCTTAGGATCTTTGCTTGATTACCAGCGTTGTGATGGCAGTCACACTAGTGGGGGCTGGGTAATCTATAAGCACATCCTTATGCAGGTCCCTAGTCGCAGGACTATCGAGACTGAGCATCGATACTCCGGAGTAGACTAGCGCATGCGCTTCTCATCCCAGAGTGGGAGATGGTCTGTCCCACAGCCATCAGTACGTCGTACTGGAGATAGTATGCGGGTGCTCGTTGGGTTACGAGTACACTGGACAGGACTCGTCAGGAACTGACCGGTTGGTATTATACCTATCGTCAGTTATTAGTTCCCAGGAGACATGAGTACAGCTTAGTCCGCTGACTTGACCCTGTCACTTCGCCTCGAGTGTGTTCCCACTGTACTTTGATTACTACCCTACCACGGCTCAAAGGAGTCGTGCAAACAGGTGGTAGTTGGGTGCAGTCCCGAAGCACTTGGAGGCAGTGACGGTTAGACAGGATTCGTCTCTCCCGGTATTGGGGGTTGACATCGCGCTGTGTCTAGGAGAGCCATTACACGAGTAGTCCCTGGCCAGGGCAATCGAGATATACTGGTAGGCTTCCAGTGTTATCTCAGGGTGTTTTGGGCTTCACTCCGACATGACTTGTACCGCTATTAGGGGACTGACGTTTACCGCCCCCTAGGCCCGCCATGCGATGTATCAGACGAACAGAACGGATTGTACGGAGATTGTCACAGTAAGACTCAGTAGGAGTTCAGATGGGTTTCACCTCGTCAGTCTTCTTGTCGGCATCTACCTGGGGACCGTTACGCACAGCTAGTGCCGCTTGCGGTTTGTGGTTAAACCCACTGCCAGCGTAGTGTCGAGTCTTTAGAGTCCCACACAGAAAGCTATTCGCCTTTAGGCAAAAGAGTAGAGGTCGCATGGTTTTGCGACAGGTCGCATGGTTTTGCGACAGGTCGCATGGTTTTGCGACAGGGTTCGGTCACATCCATGAACTTGTGCACGTACAGTGTCCGGACAGTTAACACTAGCGGGCTTTGGTTTAAGCCAGATCATAGTGTACGTTTTGGGATAGGTTTTATCCAGTATGTATTCGTGTTCCTCGGAACGCGGATGCGGGTGTGTATGCACAGTTGACGGAGAGACAGGGGCAGAGGATTCTCATTAGGGTTGTTGACTGTTGACTATTGACTTTTTGCTAAACCCTAATGAGAATATGATATATAATTAGCAATAATATTAATTAAGTATTATAGTGACATAGTTGTTGAGGGGTTGACTTTGTTGACTTTGTTGACCGGTTGACTAGGTTGGACTAGTTGACCATCATCATCACAATGGTTGTCATTTTCATGCAAAGACTTTTGCTTACTTGTTGTGGTTTGCATAATGAGTGCATGAAAATGATATTGCCTTTGACATGATATGAACCATCACATAATAATTGATTGACATTATGGCTAATGATGCTTTTGGATTATGAGAGGGAGAAAGAGAAAAGAGAAGCACATTCTTTCATTGTCTTTCTCTCTCTTGGTTTTGAGCTCTCTCATTCTCTTGCTCTCACCCTCTTCCTCTTGCTCTCTCTCTTGTCTATGGTTCACTTGTCTCATGTGTTGAGAAGCAAGAACCATAGAGAAAATCCCATCACACTCTCCTCTACTCACTCTAGTTCACAAGGTTTAGCAAACCTAGTGAACTAGTTTCTTCAAAGTTCGAAGAAGAAGCCAAAGGTAGAAGCTTTCGGGTGGATCGATCTTCGGCGCAAGGAGACGACGGGGTGAAGCCAATCCGTACACCATCAAGAGATGAAGACGAAGGAGTTCAAGAAAGAAAGGTATAACCCCCTAATCGAGTAGTTAACAACTCCTAGTTAGGATGTTAGTTAGATGTTTAACAAAGATCCGGTTTTGAATCCATGTTACCGCCTCTAGAAAATTGTTTTTCACCAAATTCCGCATGCCCGAAAGAACCGGGAGAGGTAGCTTGGACTTACAGTTAAACCCTAATAAACTAGCAAAGATCCCGGCTTTCGGTTGTTCGGCATGTCTAAATTTTTATCCGGGCATGGTTGATGCCTTATAGACCCTTGTATGAGTGCCTAGGAACCCTACAATGGTATCAGAGCCAAGCTAGAGCATTAGGCGACGTGTATACGAAGTTAAAACTCCTATCGAACCCCGAAACATCGAAAATGACCCCCTCTCTGTAAATCTTGTAAAAATGTGATTTTTTTCTGCGTTAAAAATACTCAAAAAAAATCAGCAGGGAATTCTAAGAGTTATTGTGCAAAACGACACCACAATTCCACTAAAACGCCGCGGAACCGCGGCCGTACCATGCCTTCTGCGGCAGTTCCACGGCAGCACAGTAGAATTAGGTTTAGCTTTTTGGCACAGTACATCCGTAGGTATTTGTAGCTGCTTCTGGGTATTTTTAATCTGACTCAAGTATTGAGTGTTCTGGGGATTATTTTGAATTCGTTGATTCGATCAGAAAGTTTAATTTCGTTCTGCTTTCCGGATATTTTAGAAACTGTTAAAATGTTCGAACGGATATCATTAACTCACTTTTTCCCGGCACGAAAAACTTTCAAGTGTTGAATTTTTCTTGAGTTTAAATCTTTCGAAAAAACGTGCAAGTAACGTGGTGGTCCCTCTAGAAGAACACAAACCTTAACTCGATTATGTGACCGTCTGAGCCGCCTCTAAACCTTAGGGTTTGGGGCAGTACGGCGTGCCATATGTGAGGCGTTGGCTTGACTCTTCTACGGCTGGACCATTGGTACTGTGACGTATTCTGGGACTTTTTGAACTCCGCTCAAGTGTTGAGCTATTTAGGAAATCTTGGGTATTTGATTATTCGATCGGAAAGTTTAATATTGTCTATTTATCTGGAATGTGATACAATATGTGGAATTCATATAGTTAGGCATGAAATGCGAAGTATGTGATATTTCGGATTTACGATATCTAAAGAGATTGTGGATTCCAAATGTTGTAGTTTTACACTTTCTTTTCTGTGACCGTAAGCGTAGTATGTGGGGTATCGCCAGTTTCGTTGCTATACATCAACGACAATCGGGATACGCATACTTGCTTACGTTGATGATATGAGATATTATGTGTTGATGTGATATATTATATTGGATCGTCGTGTTCTGAATAGCCGAGGGTTTTATGTGAGATGTTTTTTTTTTATTTTCATTCATGTAAAATTCATTTGTATGTAATATTCTTTTATTGGGGCACTTCCGGGATGAGGTTGATGTCACCAGTGTATATTATTTACTTTTCCGCATTAGGTAGACCCAAGGAGGGGAGCACAAGTAACCGGGTTCTAGGGTCCAGTGGGAGGCCATCTCGAGGAGTCGAGACCGGGTCTCCTAACCCTAGAATTGGCAGTGTTACTTGCCGCTCTCGTTGGGGTCTAGGGATGTGGGTTTAGCTATTCATCGCAACCGTGGAATCCGTGTTTTATATGGGCTCGTATTAAAAACACGGACATCCTAGTATATCCAATATTTCATATATGTTCTTCTGCTGCAATGGTATGTGATGAGATCATATTACTGCCTGAGACGAATGCTTATACTATATATATGCTGATATATAAATATTACTGCTTTCGTTTCTTCTGTGATGCTTAGGAAGCATAAGCTGATGGGATTTATTAATGAGATTAATAAAAAGAAAAGAAACCTAAAAGATGTTGTAGAATCAAAACTTTATAAAAAGGGTAGGTACAGTTTTTCTTTGCATAGCGGTATATATGATATACCCTGCACCTTATTCGCTGAGGAAAGAGCCGAGATCCCTTCACCGGGAGTGACCTCTTTAGCTAAACTGGCAGATGCTACAAACTCGCGGTTTAGTTTTTGACAGCTTCTATAGTTCTTGCTTTGCACAGCGGTATATATGATATATCCTGCACCTTATTCGATGGGGAAAGAGCCGAATCCCTTCACCAAGAGTGACCTCTTTAGCAAAACTGGAAAAGCCTCAAAAACACTCCTTTTCAAAAATCACTTGTTTCTACAACGATATCAAGTTCATTACGCAATAGGTTTTCAGAAAAACCTGACGTAGCCCTCCGTCATTTCAGATAAGTCCTACTTAGTATTCGTGCTACGTTTGTTGACCTCCGTCAAGGCGTAGTGTGCGGTAGCTAACTAGTATTTATCTGCTTATGCATATGATGCAGATTGGATTAGGGTAGTCATACGGCCTTGTTGACCTCCGTCAAGGGTCGTGCGGTGTGGGTTTAATTCAATCGGAAAATGACGGGTTGAACTTGACTAGTAGCCTATGGTTTGTTGACCTCCGTCAAGGTCATAGGACGCTAGGGGAAAAATATTATCGGGAATTTCAAGTGTTGAAATTTGCAATGAGAATGCATACCTCCTATGAGATAGTTGGATCCCGATACCCACTTCGAGTAAGAGTTACTCCTGGGAGAATTTTACACAGGACAATTAGCCGATCAAGTAGGTGTCTAGAAAGGTGTTAACGGGGTTAATCCTCTAGGAAAACGAGGTTTATTTTAATTAGGTCCGTGCGAAAGCACGGGGAACCTCCCTCAAGTATCGACACTGATCTGGCTGAAAGATTGACGAAATTGTAGGGTGTAATTAATCCCTGCTAATCTTACCTTTTATAGTTTGAAGGAAGATTTGATAAAAACAGTGGGAGACATCCTGATTAGATAAGATAATAACCAATCTAATCTTGCAAGAGCATAATCTAAAGTGTTTTCCTTCTCTCTCTCCAGGTAGCGACCATGTCAGGACTTAAATCAAGATAATAATATGGATGTGTTGACTGAACCCGATTATTATACTGAGCAGGGGAACGTTGGTCCCGTTCTTTCTTATAAGAGTTATAAGACTGAACAGAAAATCTGGATTCTCATGCCGCCCAAACGAAGAATAAGCATGCTAATGCATCTTCTTCGGGTGTGTTAGTTATTGAGAACTGTTTCTCAGTTCACCCTACGTCCTGGGTATTAGATACCGGATCGGGATCCCATATATGTAAAATGTTACATGGGCTATGTAAAGGTAGAGAACTGTGAAAAGGTGATCATTCCGTTCAAGTAGGGAATGGTGCAAGTATTGCAGCCAAAACAGTTGGCGAATACCACCTAGTATTACCAAGTAGTAATACACTGATTCTGAATGAGTGCTATTATATACCGAACATGATGTGCAACATTATATCAGTTTCTTTATTAAGTAAAGAAGGATATAATTTTGTAGTATAGGATAATGTTATGAACATCTTCCTAGATCAAAAGTTGATTGCATCAGGCTCGTTACATAATGGCATATTCATTCTCAATCAAAATACAGTCCTTAATATACAAAACACACACAAGAGGAAGAGTTCAGAAATGAACGAATCCTTCTTGTGGCATTGTAGACTTGGTCATATCAATGCGACACTGCTAGCTAAGTTATATAAGGATGGATATTTGAATCCGTTCGAATTATCATCTTATGATAATTTCCATTCATGTCTCAAAGGTAAAATGACCAAAACTCCGTTTAGTGGACATGAAGAAAGAGTTACAGAACTCTTAGGACTGGTACATAGTGATGTATGCGGTCCCATGTCTACACACACCAGGAACGGTTCTTCCTACTTCATTACATTCACTGACGATCTCTCAAGATTCGGACATGTGTTCCTGATGAAACACAAGTCTGAAGCTTTTGAGAAATTCAGGGAATATAAGCACGAAGTAGAGAACCAAACGGGCAAAAGTATTAAGATTCTTTGATCTGATCGAGGAGGTGAATACTTAAGCAATGAGTTCCTAGTTTATCTAAAAGAGAATGGGATTCTCTCTCAGCTTACTCCTCCTTATACACCACAGCACAACGGTGTATCGGAGCGGAGGAATCGCACCCTATTGATATGGTGCGCACTATGATGAGCAATGCTGAGTTGCCTATTTTCTTTCTGGGGGTATGCGCTTGAGACAGCGGCATACATACTGAATAAAGTTCCTACCAAATCTGTGCCTACCACCCCATATGAGATATGGGAAGGGAAGAGACCATATCTTAATTTTGTTAAGATATGGGGTTGCCCGGCCTATGTCAAAAGACAAAAACCGGACAAACTCGAGGCAAGGTCTATTTTATGTAAGTTTATTGGATATCCCAAGTATTCGCGAGGGTATATTTTCAACCACAGTGAGGAACAAAGGGTGTTTGTTGCTCAACACGCCACCTTTTTAGAAAAGGAATTTCTTGCAAAAGAGATTAGTGGCTCTGAGGTAGAACTGGAAGAAGTTCCAGCAGAACAAACTGCAACAGAAAATTTGATGGAACCAGAGGATTCAGAAGTACCCGACGAACCCCAGTCTCTTCGCCGATCTAGCAGGGTTTCTCATCCACCTGAGAGATACTACGGTTTTCTCATTGATGGTGGAAGCGTGGATTGCATCATGGAAGATGATGACCCGACTAGTTTCGAGCAGGACATCACGAGTGGTGACTCTGTGAAGTAGCTGGATGCAATGCGATTTGAGATAGAATCCATGTACACCAACAAAGTATGGACTTTGGAAAATGCTCCTGAAGGGGTAAAACCCATTGGGAGCAAGTGGATCTTTAAAAAGAAAATTGGTGTAGATAGAAAAGTTGAGACTTTCAAAGCTAGACTTGTTGCAAAGGGTTTTCGTCAACGACCAGGTGTGGATTATGACGAAACATTTTCTCCAGTGGCTATGCTTAAGTCCATTCGGATCTTACTTGCCAATGCTACATACCATGACTACGAAATCTGGCAAATGGATGTTAAGACCGCCTTTCTAAACGGTGATTTAGAAGAGTGCGTGTACATGACTCAGCCAGGGGGCTTCGTAGATAGTGGGAGCAGCGGAAAGGTGTGCAAGCTGCTTAAATCCATCTATAGGTTAAAGCAAGCATCGCGGAGTTGGAACATTTGCTTTGATGTTGAAGTTAAAGAGTTTGACTTCATCAAAAATGTAGATGAACCTTGTATCTATAAGAAGGTAGCAGAGAGTAAGGTTGTCTTCCTCGTATTGTACGTCGATGACATACTCTTGATAGGAAATGATGTTCCTATGCTGCAATCAGTCAAGCTCTTCTTATCACAAAGATTCTCAATGAAAGATCTAGGTGATGCCTTCTGCATACTGGGAATTATGATCTATAGAGATAGATCTAAAAGGATACTGGGATTGTCCCAATCCAGGTACATTGACATCATACTAAAGAGGTTTAGTATGGAAGAATCCAAGCGTGGGAACCTACCCACGATCTCTGGACTCACTCTCTCCAAAGAGATGTCTCCCAAGACTGATTTGGAGAGAGCTCGCATGCAAGGGATACCCTATGCTTCGGCAGTAGGCTCTATCATGTATGCAATTCTATGTACCAGACTCGATGTAGCATACTCACTAAGTGTAGTGAGTAGGTATCAAGCAGATGCTGGAGAGAGTCACTGGATAGCTGTGAAGAACATTCTCAAGTACATGAGAAGGACTAAAGAGATGTTCTTGGTGTATGGTAACATAGAACTCCGGGTGGAGTCCTTTACCGATTCAAGCTTCCAAAGTGATAAGAACGACTCTGAGTCGCACTCGGTATTTGTCTTTACCCTTAATGAAGGGGCGGTATGTTGGAAGAGTTCCAAACAGGATACCGTTGCAAACTCGACGATGGAGGCTGAATACATCGCTGCCAACGATGCTGCCAAAGAGGCTGTCTGGATAAAGAAGTTCATTACTGAACTTGGTGTGGTTCCATCCATTGAACATCTAATACCTCTGTATTATGATAACAATGGAGCTGTGGCTTTAGCCAAGGAACCCAGGTCCCATCAAAAGTCCAGACATATTCTGAGGCGGTATCACTTGATCAGGGAGATAGTTGATCGCCGGGAGATCGAGGTCAGGAGAGTAGATATGAAGGACAAAACTGTGGATCCACTCATGAAGGCCATTCCCCAGATACAGTTTGAGAGATTATTCGGGATGCTAGGTTTGAGATACTACAGCAGCTGGCCTTAGTGCAAGTGGGAGATTGTTAGTTATGTATATGCCCTAGAGGCCATTGTTGTACATATGATGTATATTATAATGGATGCTTGGATATATAGAGAGAGGACTTTCTTGCTCGTCATGATAGTATGCTATTTGGTTTTCCTTTATCTTAACATGTTGACTTGTATATGTTTACTGTCTTACTCTCACATGTTGATAAAGCCCTTAGGATATATACTCGACTACTGGGACTATGATGAGATCATACTAGTGGGGCCAGAGTAGTCGATGAGTACATCCTATAACTGTTCCTGGTCGAGGGTGTGTCGAGACAGGGCATCGATACACCAGAGTAGACTAGCGTATACGCATCTTGACCCATATGATGGGCTATGGATGATCCCATATCCATCAGTGTTTTGACATCAAGGATGGTGTACGGGTGCTCAGTGGAGACTGGGTACACTGGACGGACTCGCCGAGAACTCCCAGATGGTGATATACCACACGTCAGATGGCAGTTCTCCGGTGACACTCGTACA
Organism: Agapanthus africanus; assembly: GCA_030015575.1. Lineage (NCBI taxonomy): Eukaryota > Viridiplantae > Streptophyta > Magnoliopsida > Asparagales > Amaryllidaceae > Agapanthus > Agapanthus africanus. Next base: position 125,691,896 of record JASDDO010000016.1, on the reverse strand, counting down.
GGGTAGTCTGTAGACCAAAGATCGTCATAGAGTCTTATGTGATTCCTACTGTGCTTTGATTTCCACCTTACCACGTCCAAGAGGGCGTGCAAAACGGTGGCTTTTGGGTGCAGTCCCGAATCACATAGAGGCAATGAGCGATAGGAGGGGATTCGTCTCTCCCGGTATAGGGAGTTGATGTTGTGCTGTGTTCGATTGGCTATAACTGGAAGTCCCTGGCCATGGCTGATATATAGATTTACTGGTAAGTGTTATCAGTAGTTTCTCGACCCGTTATGAGCCTCAAATCGACATGACTTATCGGTTACTGGGGTTTGACGTATACCACCCCTAGACTAGATATGCGACATATCAGACGAAGAGACCGGACTGTACGGGAGTGTTACTGATTGGATTCATAGGAGAATGTACAGGCTCGCTTGTTGATCTTATGATCGCTCAATACCTGGGTAACTGTTACGTTTAGCTGACCGCTTGCAGCTTGTGGGTGTTTAATATGATCATCACCTGCTACCGGCGTATTGAAGATTCTTTAGAGTCCTACACAGAGGTTTCTTGACTCAGGCAAAACGGAGTAGGAGCACATATGTGATATGTGCAGGACCGAGGATAATGCGATATGAGATACCGTATTATATTCTCGCGATATTTTGATATGAGCCGGGTCATCGGATCAAGTGTTGATTCGATAATTTAATTTATAATAATATATATGATATATTGCTTTACATTATCTAATATTGGCTCGCTTTATTATTTCATTTTCTCACCGGGTAATACATTGATATATATGCGATATATGTTAATTGTATTATTTTCTTTTGTTACAAAATATATTATATATGTGATATATAATATTGTAACATGATATGTTTACTAATGCAACATGTTTAGTGAAGATTAAACAAGGTTAGGGTTTGATTTGGGTTGGTTCTTTCTTGATGCTTCTAGAAGGATTTATTTTGTTTTGAGCTAAGATATTATGGTTGATATTTTCTAGTGACTCATTCTTAACCCAACCCAAACCCTTAGCCTTAGTTAATTCTCTACATGAGTTAGCCTTGTCATAGTTAACCATGTTGCATTATTAATCATATATCATTTCATTATTCATCACAAAAGGATTTATCCATTATTTCTTCTTCTTCTTCTTCAACCTTAAGCTTTGAGAAAGCTTTCTAGGTTTTCATTTTGTGATTATTAAGAGTGAGAATTTGATAAGAAAAGAGAGCACAAATACTACTCCATCATCCTCATCTAATCTAGCCAATTAGATTAGGGTGTTCACCTCATTAGAGAGAGATAGCTTGAGTTATAGAAACTTTGAGGTAGATCATCGGAGAAAAGGAAGACTACAAGCTAGCATGGATCGTTCGAGTTGTGGAGCCTCTCTTGAGTCCGGAAGATCGTGGATCGCGGCGAAGGGACTTCTACTCGGAGCTTATGAAGCGAAGGAGCGGACTACAAAGGTTGTAATCCCTCACACTTAGTTGTAAAGATGTTTACTTGCATGTTAAACCCTAATAAACTAGCAAAGATCCCGGCTTTGAGTTGTTCGGCACGTCTAAATTTTTATCCGGGCATGGTTGATGCCTTATAGACCCTTATATGAGTGCCTAGGAACCCTACAATGAGCACAAGTTAAAACGCTAAATTTGGAAATCAAATTTTTGTTCAAGGTTTCAAAGGAATCACAACAAGAAACTGACTCACTTCTCTCATTTTCAAAAATGGAAATTCGTTTTTCAAGAACATTATTTTTAGATGCTAACTCATTGAAACTATTACGAAGAATATTGCAAGTATCTAACAATTGATCATGAGTAAGTTTGCGAAAATCATAAGATGAAATACTTACAACTTCATGATCAAAACACCCATTTTTCGACTCCCTAGAGTTGGATGATCTAGTTTGATTTGCTTTTCGTTGAGATGCATCCAAAGTCGCAATTTGAGTCGTTCTCTTGGTTTTATCATTTTCATTGCAAACGGCATGCTCTCTATTGATGTTCTCCAAGGAGCATAACATATCATGAACCGTCTCGCAAGAGAAGACATTGTTAGGAACATCAACATTTAAAACACAATATGGAATTTTGAGAGCTTTAATGTTTAAAACAAATAAATTATTATCATGAGTACTTCACATAGATTTAGCAATTGAGGGAATCGAATACTCACGATCAACAATTAACCACATATTCCTACCAAGAGATTCTAGAAAGCATTGCATCTTAATTTTCCAAAAAATCATATTTACTTCCATCGAAACAAGGAAGGTCATAAATAGAATATCTATCGATAGAAGAGCAAGTTTGTAAAGAAGATGTCATAGGATCACTCTAGGATGTTAAGCCTACAAAAAATTGTTGGATATGTATGTCCTGGAGGCCATTATTGTATACTACATGGGATTGTATATTACATTTGGATGCTTGGGATATATATGTACAGGATAGTCTTGGTCGATTGATAGTATGCTATCCGGTTGGTCTTTATTTTAACATGTGTATATGTTTTTCATATATTATGTATTTCTAATACATGTTGATAAAGCCTATAGGATCTTTGCTTGACTATCAGCATTGTGATGGTGATTATACTCATGGGGGCTGGGTAGTCTACAAGAACATCCTTAAATGTCCATAATCGTAGGAATATTGAGACATGACATCGATATTCCAGAGTATACTAGTGTATACATTTTTTTATTGCCGATAGGGGAGGCGTCATGTCCCACGGCCACTGGTGTATGGCATCAAAGATTGTATATAGGTGCTCATTAGGTTATGAGTTACACTGGACGGACTCACCGGGAACTGCTAGACGGTACTATACCTATTGTCTGATGGCATTTCTTAGTTGACATGAGTACAGGGGAGTCTGTTGACCCGAAATCGTCACTTCATCTCGTGTGTGTTCCCACTATACTTTGATTACTATCCTACAACGGCTTTAAAGATTCATGCAAACAGGTAGTTTTTTGGTGCAATCCCGAAACACTTAGAGGCAGTGAGTGATAGAGGGGATCCGTCTCTCCCGGTATTGAGAGTTGATATCGTGCAATGCACGGTTGGCCATCACCACAAGACCTGGGCCCAGGTGGATGAGATTTACTGATGGGGTTCAGTAGTTTCTCGATTGGTGATAAGCTTGATACCGACACGACTTATCACGTTATCAGGGGTCTGACGTTTACCACCCTCCTAAACCTAATATATGATACTCTCAGACGAACAGACCGGACTGTACGGTGAATGTCACTTATAGGTTCAGTTGGGGTTTTTGGACGAGCTTGCTTGTCGATTTCCTTTTCGACAGATACCTGGGTAGCCATTATATACAGCTAGTGCCACCGATGTGCTTGTGAGTCTTTCAGGATAGGTAACTCACTGCCAGTGTATTGTCGAGTATTTAGAGTCCCACACCGAGGGTTTCCGAGTTTTGGTGAAATGATGTAATTGTAGTATAGTGGCATGTGCCGGAGTTCGATTGAAACTTGTGTATTTTATATACTGATGACAATCGGACATTTGGTAATATTAGCCGGTCTTTTGGAAAGACGGATATTAAATCAAGTGTAGATTTAATATTTTGATATATATATTGGATATATGTATTTACTAGTATTTTGTCACTTTATTTATCTTCCTTAATATTGCATTTATTTGCACAATATATATATATATATAATATGTATAAGGATATGTTAACATTATACTAGTATTATGTTACATATACATATATATATATATATATATATATATACATACATACATATATTTATTTATATAAATTCCTTTATTCTTTGGTCCACTTTAGTTATATTGTGCCATGGGATAACTTATGTTTTCCTACTCACTTGAGATTAACAAGTGGAGGGGAGAAAAGATGGTCGACACTTGGAGATTAGATGAGATCATATGATTGAGATCATTCAAGAGTTATGTTAAGTATTTCTTTTATGAGAATTATCTCTCATAATTCTAGTGAGCTCTCTCTCTCTCTCTCTCTCTCATTTCCTTCTTCAAGCTCTCCTCTAAAATCCATGGAAAAAGGAAATTAATTAGGAAAAAATAATTAAGGTGAAGGAAACTACATTCTAGGATCCTTAGCTTAGCATCCTAAGCCTCCTAGTTCTTCCAAGTTGCGAAAGTGAAGCCAAAGTAAGGAGCTTTTCAAGTGGATCATCTATGACCAAAGAAAATCAAGATTGTAACATTTTAGAAAATAAAATATTATTTTTGTGAATTTAAATAATTAATTTCATGAATATAATAAAGATATAGAAATTAGTTTTAGTGAGATGGTGTCACGACCCAAAATTTGGCCCGTGACCGGCACTTAACCACGTAACGTCTACAGGCGTAACGCGACTAAGTAAGCCGAAACCCAGAAATCAAAACCAGTAAAAGTATAGAGTGTTTAAACATTTAATAGGAACATTTACTAAAAAGTTAAGAAAACCTCAAGTAGACAATCACCACGGTAACAATATACGACGCCGTAGCGAAGAAAAGAGCAATAAGTGGAAAAACATCACACAAGATAAGAACTGCATAAGTAAAGTCGGCTCACAACGAGTTCGACAAAAGAATACAAAATAATATACATCATCGTCCTCACTCTAAGTCAAATACATAAAAGTAGATGGAGAGTACTAGATACAAAATATGTACAATGGAAATAACCGGATACCACAAACCCACCTAGTAGCAAACAGCTCACGCACCAACTGCAGTGGTATCCGTAGTAAAAAAGATATAGGAAAACAGCCTGCCGCGACTACTCCGAGGGGCAACCTGCAAACACTGTGGCATAACGGGGGTGAGTTGCCAACTCGTGAGTAGTAGATAACATATAAAGGTAATCGCGAGTATGCACGTGCTACGATACTCTAACCTATGCCAACAGATAACATCTATATGATGAACTATATGAGCAGTAATCATGCATCAAGTACGATCTAACAATATCTCTAAATGATAAGCAGGGTATGCAATAATCGTGCATAGCAAATGCAATCTAATAACATCTATATGATGAGCAAGGTATGCAATAATCGTGCATAGCAAATGCAATCTAATAACATCTATATGATGAGCAAGGTATGTAATAATCATGCATAGCAAATGTACTCTATCAGGTACAACAGATACATGATGAGATGTAAAATACTGAATGCTGAGCATGGGAATAATTAATATCTACACGGAATATCAACGTGGAAAATAATCGGTGTCCATCCATATACCCAAATCATGTAAATCTCATAGAATCATGGGTGCCTAGTATTGGCACACTAAAATATCATGAATCATCGTGTCTAGCTTCGACACGCAAATCCTCAAGTATCGGGCTCCGTCTGCGGAATCGGCCATCGGCCCCGGCAGTACATGTCATCCCGTATCCATCTATCAACTCTGGTCAGTATCCTCCGGATAATCTTCAGATCCAACCAATCACCGGTAGGTACTAGCCACCCTGCCAGGCTCATCGTCTACTCCACGAAAAACATTTCTCGCCCCGGGGAACCATACCGGGTCCACCACGAACCCGCAAATGGATCATCCAACTCCTCGAATCGGGTTTCAAGCACACGTCTCAGAACCGAGAAAACGCGTCGTGGACGCACCAAAATATCATATCAAGAGAAACCGGGTTTTTAAAACGGTGCGTATTTCTTAAAATAATACCCCGGTTCCCCAAATCCAGAAATCACATAAATTCAAAGTAAATGCGTAAATCCATGCAATGTGTCATATGACATTAAGAGTAAAAAGGGAAATCCGCTCCTTTAAAAAGATCCAGTTTGAAAATATCACGTGCGGTCCCTTGGTTTTTAAATCATGACAATATCATCCATGTATGTAACATATGTATATATATAGGTACGAATGTGCAAATGAATATATACGCAATGTGAGTGTAGCAATGTACATGTGCACTAATATGGATATATCAAGGACGGTATGCACTAATGTAAATATACAGTGTACATGTGCGCAAGTAGTGATGTATCAATGAAGGTATGCACTAAGGTGAATATACAGTGTACATGTGCGCAAGTAGTGATGTATCAATGAAAGTATGCACTAAGGTGAATATACAGTGTACATGTGCGCAAGTAGTGATGTATCAATATATGTGTATATGCGAAAAGTCATGGCAATCACTAACGGTGTGAGTGTAACATACAATTAGTGCTCGTGCCGCTTGAACCGTTAGTGACAGTGCAGTGTTCTATATCTACCATTTCTATATGCAACAAGGGATGGTATGCTACTATATTATATATGAATACATACAACTAAAATATCCTATAACGCCCTGACGCTTAACGCCATACGGGCGATTTCCCCATAGATGTTAAATCTACTCACCTGGTCGTGCGGTACTCGTAGCCGACCACCTGCTTCCCTTTCTTTGCTTCGTCCGACGTACCCGCCTGCGAACCTAGAATTCACACAAGTAAAATCCACATATGCAAATATATCGCAAAACGCGATATTGAAGTCAAACAATACACTCGCATCACGAACTAAACGCGCTTCTGTACGATACGCTAAAACGTGTGTATACGCATCTAAAACTATCCCGACACGCCGCGACACGCTGGATCACATAACCCACTCACGTATCGTACGTATCGCGCGAACTAAACGTACTAGAAAAGCGATATATCGTCCCAGATTTTCCTACATAGAGAAACTTACAAAATTGCACATGCCAAAACACTAGAATATGTAGCAGACTCCCACAGCCAAAACCCTAACCCCTAACTCTCCTGTCTGGCCGCAATTTGCGGCCAGAATGATTAAAATGGCGGACAGGGTGGGGTGTCTGGGGTTCGTGCTCTGGTGGTGTGGTCAGGTTCTGCCAAGTAGTCTACAGTTAACTCAGATTTTATCTGAAGTGCCCGGGTCTATAGCAGATCACAGAAAGGTGAAATCTCACTTAAAAACGCTTCATTTTGCACAAAATGAAACCCTATGGTATTTTGGTGAAATATGGGGTTTATCTAGGTTTACTTGGCCCTAATAACACTTAATTAGGCTAGGTTAACCAACAATAACATCACTTGGACAAAAGTCCACACAATTCATCAAATCAAGCACTAAATCTCACATTTTACACAAACCGAAGCTAATTCTACACAAGTTAAGCAAACTAGAGAGTTAGGCTCAGAGATTAAACCTTACTAGACCCTAGGTGCAAGGAGAAAGGAGGAGGAGAAGAGGGGAAGGAGCTGCTGCTGCTGGGGTGCTGCTGCTGTTGCTGTTGCTTCAGCTGCTGATGCTGCTGCTGCTCCTTCAACTCCTGCTGCTGCTGCTGTGATGGATGAGTGTGTGTGTGTGTGAGAGAGAGAGAGAGAATGAGAGAAGTGAGAGTGAGAATGAGAGCACAAGTCAAACCCCCCCTCTCTCTCATTTAATGAGCATGGCTCATGCCATGAAGCCCATACTCCCTCTCTCTCTCACCAAGTCAACAAAGAACAAATCATTTCCATTTAAAAAAGAACACATAATTAAAATAAAAAAAACCCAATTACACTTAATTCAAATTATAAAATTAGCTTAAGGGAAAAGGTATAACCCACCATGGTTGCTAATCATGGTTTAACCCCAAATTAAAACCCTAGTTTACATGCACAAGTGTGTGCAAGCCTAGGAAAAATCTAATAAAATACTCATTAAATAGGTTAAAATATTTGAAACTCAATTTGGTAAACTTTTTATTAAAAACCATATATCAAAATATAATTAGCCATTAAACACATCCTAAGGTGTTACAATCTTCCCCCCTTAAAGAAATTCGTCCCCGAATTTAAAAATATACTGCTACGCGTACCTTCGAAGAGATGAGGGAACTTCTTCCGCATCTCGCCCTCGGCCTCCCAAGTGATCTCTTCACCATTCGGGCTGCGCCAAAGCACCTTCACTGATTGTAAGACCTTCGATCGAAGTTTCTTCACCTGCCGGTCCAATATTACGACTGGCTGCTTGGTGAACGAAAGATCGCGCTCAAACTAAATGGTCTGGTGCTGAATCAAGTGAGAAAGGTCATGAAGGTAATTGCAAGGTATTGACATGAAAATACAGGGTGAATACTCAATAATCTGGGCGAAAATGCCAAATTAAAGGCAACGATACTAACTCGCTTTAAGGATCTTAAAAAGACCTACAATCCTGGGATAAGCTTCCCAAAACTCAACATGTCATTTATCGGAAAAATCCGTAGGAATACATGATCTGCCACTGCGAACTCGAATCTGCGACCATCTTGGTCGGCATATGACCTCTGTCCGAAATGGACAATTCTCATCCTGACCTAAAACAACTGGATCATCTCCGAAGTCTCTAGACAAGCTGAGATCCAAAAATCCTACAACGCGGAGTTAGAAAAACAGACTGGTGATCGACACGACCTAACACCTAAACCTAAAGGTTGCCAATTGGAGTGTCTCCTGATAACAGCTATCGAAGGAGAACCCTAACAATGGCGAGTGACGATCCCCGACTGCCGACAACAATTAATACATACGCCTAAACTTAACAAAGAACAACTGAGCAAACTGAGTATAACCGGACGACAAGCATCCGAATGGAGTCACACCCTGACTAAACCTGGGTAGACACCATAACGAAATTTATGGAGACCTGCTCCCATTCCCTCTTCGGAACGGTTAAAGGTTGCAACTCTCCCGCCGGTCTCAGTTGCTCAACCCAAGCACACAACTGGACAGACACCTTGAAACGAATCCCGAGACTTCTCTTTTTTCCATCCCTGCCCACCCGTAACTATCTCACAAGTCACGTTAAACGTTGGTGGGACTTGAATGAGTACAGAGAGTTGACCGCTGTGCCTGCTCTAGGACTTCACGTCTCTACCCAATAATATCAGGTACACAAACGCGTCCCTAAACTTAGCACACCCTTGTCACAAATCAAGGACTCTGAATCATTACCCAGCCGAACAGGCTCAAGTATCTCTGACGAACGAGCGTCGGCAGGCAGTGTCTCGCAAAAGTGATTAAAGAAAAATGGTCGGGCGCGGACATGAGCAAGTTGTCCCCTCAGTAGAGACGAACTTAAGCTGTATTCAACGATCGCACAAGAACTGTAAATCTGCGGAGGACCATCACAACAATCAAAATCCACTGCAGGAAGATGTACATTAAGCTCTGGTGGTCCGTGAGAATCTGGCACGACCCTCGAACAAGTAGTGTCTCCAAATCTCCAACGCGAAACCACCGCGGCCATCTCCAGATCATGAGTGGGATATCCTTCTCGTACTTCCTCCAAATGTAGGGAAGCCAAAGCAATAACTCTATTGTGTCACCTCAGTACACATTCGAGCCCTACTCACGAACCATCACAGTTAAACCACAAAGTCACCCGAACCAAAAAGCAAAGAAGGAACTGATGAGGTTGTTAACCGAATCTTCAACTGCCGAAACTCCACGCACAAGCCTCAGTCCAAAGAAAGGAAACCTCCACTACGGTCAATTCAGTCAACGGTGCAGCACAACACTAGCAATCCTGCCCGAAACGGCGGTAAAAACCTGCTAAGCCAAAAAATCTGCGGACCTCCGTCCTGCTCACAAGCCTGAGCATAATCTGTACGGCCACGATCTTCCTCGGAACCATGCAAAACTGTCTCCCGTAACTACAAGACCAAGGAGTCAACACAACGAGCCTGAAGGAACACTCCGAGAATCTAGCAAACCGCTGAGGCTCTCCTAGTATCTGCAAAACAAATCCTCAAGTGCTACTCCTATCCCTCAAGACACATTAAATAGACCAGGATGTCGTAAATAACACAACAATAACTGGTCGAGGAACGGCCTGAAGAAATCCGGTTCATCGCATCAATGAATGCTGCTAGGGCATTGGTGAATCCAATGACACACCAATACACACAAAGCCCGTAACATGCACAAGGCAGTCTTCGGAATGTCATCACTCCGAACCCGCAACAATGATGACCTGATCCCAAACAAACTTAGAAAATATCTCGCACTCTGGAGCTGATCGAAGAAATGTCCAATGCGAGGTAAAGGATACCTATCCGCACCGTAAGCCGGTTCAATTGACGATCCATCAATACGCAACCTCAATCTTTCATATTTCTCCTTGACGAATAGAAATAGGAGCTTCCTAATGCGAAACACTCAGACACACGACACTCCCCCCAATAAACAACCCTGCAGCAGATCCTTAAGCTCCTTAAGCTTCGCCGGCTCATCTGGAACAACGTCGGAAACTCTCGCATGAAAGAAAAACTGTCCAACAAACCAACTGTGGCTATGGTATCACGAACGAACGCCAAGAATCCACGACATCTCCTCAGAATCCGACTAGCGAAAAAGGCTGAATTCAAGCTATGAGAGGCGGCACAACTATCCACCTGCACAACAAGAACTGACTCGCCGGGGAAAACAAAACCTAACTGTTTTCTCACGATAGTCCACAACGGCTAGCACGTAGCTAACCAGTCCGTTCCCAGGAGAACGCCAAGTCCAACATCTCTAGAAGGATCAAAACGACAAACCAATCTCTATCTCCTATCCGAATGGCACACGACCGAATTACGTGCGCAACAAAAGAATCGCTGACAGAAGTTAACACAACAAACGGCTGATCTACCTAACACGACTCTCGTCCCAAACTCGGCATGAAGTGTGGAAACGTACGAGTACGTGGATCCGGATCAAACAAATACATCAAAAGAATATACGAATTAAGGATACCTGAAAACTCTGCATTGGACGCCCTCGCGTCCCGGTGAGTCGAAGCGAAAACTTGTGCATGCCCTTCACCTGCGACTGACCGAACTCCTCCTCTGCCAGACTGACCCCTCTGCGTGAACCTTCCGTGTCCACGACGTCTCAGAATACGACCCTGACATGGTGCTAAGGAACAATGTCTGACGAAGTGTTGAAGGCTTCCGCATCGAAAACATCCACGCGCTGATTGTTACATTCCTGGGGATGAGAGATGAACAACTGTCCTCGTCCTAAGCCTCTGCTCTGGGCTGGTACACCGGTACGATTCCTCAACTGTTCCGGAACTCTCAAAGGCTCTGGAAGACGTGTCTCGTAAACTGGGGCTGCATCTACTGGTGCTATGTAGGTGACGGAATACTGCATGATGATCGCAAGGAACAACTGGGTAACAGGGGTGACAACCTCCTGTCGCTGCGCTCGAATGGCCTCCACCAGTGAGCTCATCATCTGGCGCAAGTCCTGCATCTCTGCCACTAGTCTAGCGATATGATATGTCGTAGGAGGAACAATCTGCTCTTGTACAACAGGGGTACTACCCGGATCAGTCCTTGTCTCGAACGAATCAACTCGAATCTCAGCTCTCGCGGCCGCTCTCTGCGCCCTCGTAGTCCTTGGCGGCATAACGGCCGAAAAGAAAGTAGGATTCGATGAGGATACGGAGATCGAATCACAAGGATGTATACAATCATGAAGGAATTCAATCAATAAGTCCTAAGGTCGCTTAGGCGGAGTACCGTGTCGTGAGTATGCCGCGGAACATATGCACGCTACGCCACTCTGCTGCAGCTACCTACTTTATCATACTAGGGTCATCCTACACTCCGAAGGTAAAATCTATGCTCTGATACCAACTTTGTCACGACCCAAAGTTTGGCCTGTGACCGGCACTTAACCACGTAACGTCTACAGGCGTAACACGACTAAGTAAGCCGAAACCCAGAAATCAAAACCAGTAAAAGTATAGAGTGTTTAAACATTTAATAGGAACATTTACTAAAAAGTTAAGAAAACCTCAAGTAGACAATCACCACGGTAACAATATACGACGCCGTAGCGAAAAAAATAACAAAAAGTGGAAAAACATCACACAAGATAAGAACTGCATAAGTAAAGTCGACTCACAACGAGCTCGACACCAGAATACAAAATAATATACATCATCGTCCTCACACTGGTCTCTAAGTCAAATACATAAAAGTAGATGGAGAGTACTAGATACAAAATATGTACAATGGAAATAACCGGATACCACAAACCCACCTAGTAGCAAACAGCTCACGCACCAACTGCAGTGGTATCCGTAGTAAAAAAGATATAGGAAAGCAGCCTGCCGCGACTACTCCGAGGGGAAACCTGCAAACACTGTGGCACAACGGGGGTGAGTTGCCAACTCGTGAGTAGTAGATAACATATAAAGGTAATCGCGAGTATGCACGTACTGTGATACTCTAACCTATGCCAACAGATAACATCTATATGATGAACTATATGAGCAGTAATCATGCATCAAGTACGATCTAACAACATCTCTAAATGATAAGCAGGGTATGCAATAATCGTGCATAGCAAAAGAAATCTAATAACATCTATATGATGAGCAAGGTATGCAATAATCATGCATAGCAAATGCAATCTAATAACATCTATATGATGAGCAAGGTATGCAATAATCGTGCATAGCAAATGCAATCTAATAACATCTATATGATGAGCAAGGTATGCAATAATCGTGCATAGCAAATGCAATCTAATAACATCTATATGATGAGCAAGGTATGCAATAATCATGCATAGCAAATGTACTCTATCAGGTACAACAGATACAGGATGAGATGTAAAATACTGAATGCTGAGCATGGGAATAATTAATATCTACACGTAATATCAACGTGAAAAATAATCGGTGTCCATCCATATACCCAAATCATGTAAATCTTATAGAATCATGGGTGCCTAGCATCGGCACACTAAAATATCATGAATCATCGTGTCTAGCATCGACACGCAAATCCTCAAGTATCGGGCTCCGTCTGCGGAATCGGCCCTTGGCCCCGGTAGTACGTGTCATCCCGTATCCATCTATCGACTCTGGTCAGTATCCTCCGGATAACCGCCAGATCCAACCAATCACCGGTAGGTACTAGCCACTCTACCAGGCTCATCGTCTACTCTACGAAAAACATTTCTCGCCACGGGGAACCATACCGGGTCCACCACGAACCCGCAAACGGATCATCCAACTTCTCGAATCGGGTTTCAAGTACACGTCTCAGAACCGAGAAAACGCGATGTGGACGCACCAAAATATCATATCAAGGGAAACCGGGTTTTTAAAACGGTGCGTATTTCTTAAAATAAAACCCCGGTTCTCCAAATCCAGAAATCACATAAATCCAAAGTAAATGCGTAAATCCATGCAATGTGTCGTATGACATTAAGAGTAAAAAGGGAAAACCGCTCCTTTAAAAAGATCCAGTTTGAAAATATCACGTGCGGTCCCTTAGTTTTTAAATCATGACAATATCATCCATGTATGTAACATATGTATATATATATGTATGAATGTGCAAATGAATATATACGCAATGTGAGTGTAGCAATGTACATGTGCACTAATATGGATATATCAAGGACGGTATGCACTAATGTAAATATATAGTGTACATGTGCGCAAGTAGTGATGTATCAATAAAGGTATGCACTAAGGTGAATATACAGTGTACATGTGCGCAAGTAGTGATGTATCAATGAAGGTACGTCTTGGCTCGTCAGATAGATTACTCGCTCTGTACATGTGCGCAAGTAATGATGTATCAATGAAGGTATGCACTAAGGTGAATATACAGTGTACATGTGTGTAAGTAGTGATGTATCAATATATGTGTATATGCAACAATTCATGGCAATCACTAACGGTGTGGGTGTAACATATAATTAGTGCTCGTGCCGCTTGAACCGTTAGTGACAGTGCAGTGTTCTATATCTACCATTTCTATATGCAACAAGGGATGGTATGCTACTATAATATATATGAACACATACAACTAAAATATCCTATAACGCCCTGACGCTTAACGCCATACGGGCGATTTCCCCATAGATGTTAAATCTACTCACCTGGTCGTGCGGTACTCGTAGCCGACCACCTGCTTCCCTTTCTTTGCTTCGTCCGACGTACCCGCCTGCGAACCTAGAATTCACACAAGGAAAATCCACATAAGCAAATATCTCGCAAAACGCGATATTGAAGTCAAACGATACACTCGCGTCGCGAACTAAACGCACTTGTGTACGATACGCTAAAACGTGTGTATACGCGTCTAAAACTATCCCTACACGCCGCGACACGCTGGATCACAGAACCCACTCACGTATCGCGCGTATCGCGTGAACTAAACGTACTAGAAAAGCGATATATCGTCCCAGATTTTCCTACATAGAGAAACTTACAAAATTGCACATGCCAAAACACTAGAATATGCAGCAGACTCCCACAGCCAAAACCCTAACCCCGAACTCTCATGTCTGGCCGCAATTTACGGCCAGAATGATTAACATGGCGGCCAGGGTGGGGTGTCTGGGGTTCGTACTTTGGTGGTGTGGTCAGGGTCTCCTAAGTAGTCTACAGTTAACTCAGATTTTATCTGAAGTGCCCGGGTCTATAGCAGATCACAGAAAGGTGAAATCTCACCTAAAAACGCTTCATTTTGCACAAAATGAAACCCTATGGTATTTTGGTGAAATCTGGGGTTTATCTAGGTTTACTTGGCCCTAATAACACTTAATTAGGCTAGGTTAACCAACACTAACATCACTTGGAAGAAAGTCCACACAATTCATCAAATCAAGCACTAAATCTCACATTTTTCACAAACCGAAGCTAATTCTACACAAGTTAAGAAAACTAGAGAGTTAGGCTCAGAGATTAAACCTTACTAGACCCTAGGTGCAAGGAGAAAAGTGGAGGAGAAGAGAGGAAGGAGCTGCTGCTGCTGGGGTGCTGCTGCAGTGATGCTGCTGCTGTTGCTTTAGCTGCTGATGCTGATGCCTCTTCTGCTGCTGCTGCTGCTTCTACTGCTCCTTCAACTCCTGCTGCTGCTGCTGTGATGGATGAGGGTGTGTGTGTGAGAGAGAGAGAGAATGAGAGAAGTGAGAGTGAGAATGAGAGCACAAGTCAAACACCGCCCCTCTCTCTCTCATTTAATGAGCATGGCTCATGCCATGAAGCCCATACTCCCTCTCTCTCTCACCAAGTCAACAAAGAACAAATCATTTCCATTTAAAAAAGAACACATAATTAAAATTAAAAAAAACCAATTACACTTAATTCAAATTATAAAATTAGCTTAAGGGAAAAGGTTTAACCCCCATGGTTGCTAATCATGGTTTAACCCCAAATTAAAACCCTAGTTTACATGCACAAGTGTGTGCAAGCCTAGGAAAAATCTAATAAAATACTCATTAAATAGGATAAAATATTTGAAACTCAGTTTGGTAAACTTTTTATTAAAAACCATATATTAAAATATAATTAGCCACTAAACACATCCTAAGGTGTTACAGATGGTATGATTATATATGTATAGTTTGGAAGATATTTGGAAAATTAATATGAATATTGATTTTGGAAGAATTTATGTGATTTTGGCATTTTACAAATTATTATACAATTATTTGTCTACGAGTTTATTACTAAACTCGATTAATACTTCACTAATTATGCACTAACACCGTTTATGACATGCAACATGTCATGTTTGATAACACTTTTTACATTCTATGAACCATGGCTTTAAATCCTTACTTGCATATATATAGTTTTTGTTTTGATTTTATATGAAAAAGAAAAAAGAAAAATAATAGAAATGAGACATATTTTGGAGACATGGAGGTATGGGCTAGAAGAGGGAGAGAAAGGGGGGTTATTCATCTACCATGGCACCTCTTTCATCCTCCACCTCATTTCATTTTCTTCACCTCCCTCCACCTCCTCTACCACCCTCTACCACATCTAAAACCACCACCAAAACTCACAATCCCTTCACAAAAATTGTGCACAAGATCACTGCAAGCATGATGGATGTATCAAGTTGCAACCTTGAGCAATTTGGACAACTCAAGAAAATTCTTGACATGCCAAATGAGATAATACCTACACCTTTAGTTAAGTAATTAGCTTTCCTATCCTCCTAGTATAGTTTAGAGTTAATATATTATGGTTTAGTGATGTTTGAAAATTTCAAGAAGAGGTTTAGGGATATTTTGATTGGTAAAACTGTAGTAGAGGTTTAGTAGAGGCCATAAAACCCCTGTAGTGTTTGTTTGTGGACTAAACCTGTGATTAAAACCCCAAGGCTTGAGCTTAGAATTTTCCTGATGTCGGTTTTCTTTGGTTATTGATGCTCAGATGGAATCTGGAGCAACTTGGTATGTTTATAAGAAAAACAAACAACTATATTGATCTAGTTAGACCACTAGAAGACCATCACAGAAGAACGAGCCTAAAATTCCCTAATCCAACCGTCGTCGCCGGATTTTAGCATATCTCACCGGCCATATTCTGGCTATTGGTGTTGGTTTTTGGCTTGTAGCTCATACTCCTCATAACCTAGCCCCTGTATTGTTAGTTTTGTCCCTATCTATCTGTGCTAAAATCTGGGAGCATTTTGAGTTGGTTTTGGTAATGTTTTTCTGATTTCTAAAACTTGTTTTTTGTATTGAATTTGGATTTGGTCATTGGTGTAAGTCGATGTGCAACACCCCACGAGTTGCGGGGAGGCGGAAATTTGAAAAACAATCTTGTTTAAAAGCGAACATCAACTAACCGAAGATCGTTTCTAAACAATACTTAACAATAAGCATAGAGTTCTAAGCTACTATGTTAAGAGATTATACCAAACGGTTCTAGTCCTTCTTCTTTACGTTATCTATGGCCTCTTTAGATCTCCACGTCCTCCTCGGCTTTCTTCCGTGATAGATGATCCACCCGAGAACCCTAATCCAAGCTATAACCTCTAAACTTGAGGTTACTTAGTTTCTCTAGTTGCTAAATAGAGTAGCTAAGGTGATGTAGAGATAGGTTATGGAGTAATTAGTCTTTCCTAATCCTTGTTCTCAACTCATGAGTGGTAGGATTAGGGTTTGGTGAAGGAGAGAGCTTGAAGAGAGAGAATGAGAAGATGATAATGATAATAATAATAATAATGAAATAGCTTCTCACTTGATATATGAAACATAATGAATTAAAAAGAAATGAATAATATGAGATTATTCATCATGTTTCATAAATGCAAGTGGGTGATTCATTATGTGAGTCATTAAGCATTTAATAATGCATTAATGACATGATGAATCACTCACAATGAGTCACTAAATCATTAAATGATAATGCCACCTCTCCCTCCAAGTCACATCCTTCTAGAAGCTTCTCGGAAAATTACGAGAACGCCCCTCTCATCCGTGAAAACACGGAAAAACTTTAGACTGTATAAATCCAATAACCTGATACTAGAATCTGGCTTAAACCAAAGCCGGCTAGTAAAAACTTTCTGAATGTCGTACGTGCGTTCAAACACGTATGCGTCCGAACCTTTGTCGTAAAACCATACGACCTCTATATCTTTTCACCTGGGTTTAGGAAATCTCTGTGTGGGACTCTAAAGACTCAACTACTACGCTGGCAGTGTATTTAACCACAGACCGCAAGCGGCACTAGCTATACGTAACGGTCCCCAGGTAGTTGTCGATAAGAAAGCCGATGAGGTAACCCATCTGAAATCCTACTGAGCCTGTCCGTGACAATATCCGCGCAGTCCGGTCTATTCGTCTAAGAGTATCGCATGTATGGTCTAGGGAGGTGGTGGACGTCAGACCCCTAATAACCGTACAAGTCGTGTCGGTATGGCTTAAGACCATCCGAGAATCTACTGATCAGTCCATCAGTAATTCTCAATCAGCCCTGGCCAGGGACTTATGGTAATGACCAACCGACTATAGTGCGATATCAACTCCCTATACCGGGAGAGACGAATCCCTAACAGTCGCTCACTGCCTCCACGTGGCTCGGGACTGTGCCCAACTAAAACCTGTTTGCACGACTCCTTTGAGCCGTGGTAGGGTAATAACCAAAGCACGGTGGGAACTCACACGAGACAAATGATGACTTTAAGTCAACAGACTATCTACACACATGTCACCTGAGAACTGCTATCTGACGTTAGGTATAATACCATTCAGTCAGTTCTCGGCGAGTCCTGTCCGGTGTACTCACACCCAGTGAGCATCTGTATACAATCTTAGGTGCACACCACCAATGGCTGCGGGACCAATCCATCGCCCCTCGTCAGGGTCTAGATATGTATACACTAGTCTACTCCGGAGTATCGATGCCCAGTCTCGATACTCCTGCGACTAGGGACATCTAAGGATGTGCCTATTGACTATCCAGCTCCCACTAGTATGACTGCCATCACAACGCCGGTAGTCAAGCAAACACCGTATGGGCTTTATCAACATGAATATAAATGAATACAACACAAAATATATCATATGTTAAGATAAAGACAAACCAAATAGCGCACTATCATATCAAGCAAGACTGTCATGTACATACATATCCCAAGCTTCCTATACAATGTAGGCCTCCAGGGCATATATATCCAACAATTGGACTTTTTTACGTCAACGACGAGGGTTATTTGGTTGTTTTTGCATGCGTAGGCTATAGCTTCTAACCTATGAGCACTTCGCGTGTCATGTCGGTTTTCGAATATGATTTTGATGCGATACGATGTGTTTGAAACTGTAGGTACCTTCACATGGATTTTCGGACAACAAAGGAGAACAAGGCGCCATCGACTTCAGCAAGCGAGGATCATATGTGAGTAGATGTATATCTACGGAGGAAGTCAAGTGGATGGCGTATACCACCCCCGCAACCGTAGAATAGGATATCTTTATATACTACATATATATATGTTAATACGAGTTATGGATACATAGCAATAGGGTTCTAGGAGACCGTAGGATTAGACTAAACGTACTTGTAGGAAGGTTTATCCTTAGTATATTTTCCTTAGTTGTGAGCCGTTAGTTTTACATCGTCGCACACGCGCACACACACACTTGGTTTGATATGTGTGTATATGTATATATGTATATATGTATATGGATGTGTTGATATACACACATACACACACACTATACAAATACATGTAAGATGAGAAAATGGTATGTGATATGGTTTTGAGTCGATATGATCGAGCTGGATGTCAAGAGACTTTGATATACGATTCGTGATGAGACATCGCATATGATGCGATATATATTAAAGGATCGTTGGGCGTTATATATAACATGCGATAACATGTGATTGATGAGATAATAGTTTGTACGAGACCTTAGATCCGTACCGTGATTATGATATTGTACGACAATTGATACCGTACGAACTATGATCTATATATGATATATATGATATTTGACCCGCACCCTCGATTTTGAGGATGCCGTACGACGGACTATACCGTACGAGATTTATATATATATATATATATATATATATATGATGATTGATCCGCACTCTTGACTCGAGGATACCGTACGATGGATATTACCGTACGTGATACTATGAGGTTGAATCGCCGACTACTAGATATATCGACTCGGATATGCTTTCGATTCCTATTTACTTTCGACGCGGTTCTTAGTTTAGTCTTTAGTTGCTTAGATAGATGTTAGCTTAGTCTCGAGTCATACTTATTTTCAAAACTAACGAATCGTAGGATTTTTCAAAGGATAAACCAAGGGACGCTACGGATTTTCAAAAGACATCTCTTTTCTCAAAACACCGTAGTCCCTACTTTTCTAAAAACAACTATGCGTGCTTTCTAAACATGATAAACAGTATGGCTCGTATATAGATTTATACACCTTATTGTTGCTTTTACTATTTACTTTCTGTTATGATCTCGTCTGCTAGGACACCTGCACCATTACCGATGATGCGTATGTTGCACGTACATTTTGTTGCCGGCTCACACACATCAGCATCGGTAATTGCCATGTCATGTACACTTTTGTAACCGTTACTTCATTCATATATCTTGATAAACTGTAGCTAAGTAGTATTGTTTTGCATTTGTGATATCATATGCTAGTTTAGACATTGTATTTCTTACTTAGATGCCACATGCATCTGTATACATACATTCTGGTTATGCACTGCAGTTTGGCTTTATGTCGATATTCATTATCTCCTTATTAGCTCATGACTATGAGATTTCTGGATTTGGAAAACCACATGTGAATTCGAAAACTTATGTTCCTTTTAAAAGAAAAATACGGTTTTCCCATGATATGATGTGTGGCGTCCACCATGAGATTTCTCGGTTCTGGAGCATATATGATATATGATTACCCACCATGAGGAGCGAGGGCGACACCGTCTACGGGTACATGGTGGACCCGGTGCAGTACCCCGGGGCAATATTGACATATATAGAGAGATAGAGACGTTGAGCCCAGTAGGGGAGCACTACCGACCGGTGATAGTTTGGGCCGATCCAGAATAACGGAGCCCGAGATAGTTGGCGTGGCGGATATCCGGAGGATACTGACCGTAGTCATGATATCAGATGATATGGGCCGATCCGGACTGACGGAGCCCGAGATACGAGGATTATGTGTCGCTGATGGGCACGGTTTTCATGATGTTTTCGAGTGTCGATGCTTGGCACTCACGTTTTATCATGATTTTGTGTGTCGTAGCTGGACACACGTTGATTGATGCATTTATACATGATACACATTACATGTAGTTACTTTGTGACACGGACACGAGTACTTGGCTTTACACATATGTTTATATTATTACCTTTACTGCTACTCGATGTTATCGTGTTACTATTATTACTGTATCGTACTGTATGACCTAGGAGATAGTTATACATTCGGTGATATCTTCTACCCATGAGTTGGCAACTCACCCTGTTGTGCCACAGTTTTCTTGTAGGTTTGACTGCACAGGTTCCGTTGCGGCTTGCCGGCACACTGCTTTCTCTAGGGTGATTGCATTGTTTAGGTGGGGTACATTTGCATCGTGACCACCATTCTACTTGTATTTTTTTTTTAGTTGTATCTAGTTAAGCTACATCAACCAGCCTTTGTATATTTGTAGGCTTAGAACACGCTGTTGTTTATTCTTTCGGCCTTAGAGTCATGCTCATGTATTTATTATTGCATTTGGTTTCTTGATGATGTTATGTTTTCTTTGCTTTACTTTTGTGTTTTGATCCTCGCCTTCGGCGTTGTATATTTACATTATTGCGTGGTTATTTCCGCCAATTGGCGAAGAGCTAGCTCCCGCTTGGGGTTGCCTATATTTATTATTGTTTGTATTGTTTCGGGTTAAAAATTACAAGGGAGGTGCTGCCGAAATTTCAAATGACGAACATGTTTTCAAGATAGATACAAAACATTGTATTTCTTATGATATTACTTATGTTTCAAGGAAAGAACCCGATTTCGGTAAAACTTTATTTCAAAACTTCACCTCCAATATTTTCCCTAAAAGGTTTAGATTTCTGGGCTTTTGGCTTACTTGAATTAGGTGGTGTCCTATAGACTTCATATGATTCAAGTGCCAGGCGTGTACCTTTTCCGGCTCATGACAAAGTTGGTATCAGAGAATTAGGTTTAACCTTGGTTCGAGTCTAAGTTTGACTATGCGGAGTCTAGGGCGTATATATATTCGGAACCTAGGCTTGACCTTACAGAACTTAGACTTGGCTGAGGGGGTATTAGACCCGAACTTTCGTCGCGTAGGTTCACCTTGGTTGATGGAGTAGGTAACTTAAGTAGAGTGGCGTACCGTGTGTATGTTCCACGATATACTTACGATACGCTACTTCGCTTAAGCAGCCTTAGGATGTACATTTCTTATGCACCATATATTTATTCGTTTCTATGATCTATCCTCAAGGATATCGGATTGTGAGTTCCGTTACCTTGGATACATGAGCAGAGAGAGCTGCGGTCAGAGCGAGCTCGTCAGGAATGAGGACTGACCACGATGTATTCGAGTGATACACGAGCGCATTGATATATTGTTTTACTATATTTTCTCGTTGACGCGAGCGTTCGAGATCTGCACCAGATGATCGGGCCATTGCTAGAGGCCCGCCAGATTTTGAAGACTATTAAGGTACCGTCTACTCCAGATGATTGAAGCATTATCTACCGTGCAGACGGATGAGCCAGCTGTTGCTGAGTTTGATAAGATATCGCCCCCAGACTTTAGAAGCTAATGCTGCATGAGTTTATACACGAAGATATGATAGGAGATTGCTAGTCACCCTAGGATGAGTGACTAGGACAGTTTGTTCGTTTGTATGCTTCGATGTGAATTCATCAATTGCCTAGCTTTAGCTAGAAGAGAATCTCACTCAGACGTGTGGTGAGTCTGTTGGGTTTTGCCGATGCCCTGGCCATCTACCGTGGTCGGTGCGGAACAAAAACTGGCGTTTAAAAATTTTGGTGCAAACAAAACCCGCTCTAAGATCGATACCATAAACCATATACTAGCAAAACTAAAGAGAGCTAAACTACTAGGTTAGAATGGTTATACGAAAAGAACCAAGTCCTTCGGTCTTCAACCATCTTGATAAGCTCCTAGGGGTTGCGGATCGAATTTGGTTGCCGGTCCTTTCTCCATCGATAATGATCCACCCGAGGGAAACGACGCAAGCTCCAGGTTCGCCTAGCGAACCAACCGACCCTCCAAGGTTGCTAGCAATGGAGAGTGGAGGTGTAGGATTATCTCACTATAATTTTCTCTCATCACTAATACTCAAAAGAGCAACTCAAGAAGAAGAAGGAGGTGAGGAAACCATGTGGCATGAGCAACCATGGAAAAAGCTAAGTTTCTCCAAGAGAGTGAGAGTGTGTAAAAAATAATGAATCAAGTGATGAATCAATAATTGATGGCATGTAAAGAATATGGCTTTCTCATTTGCAACCATGCAATCAAAAATATCTCTTTCATTTTCCAATAAACAAATCCTTAGCCATACCTCTCTACATGCCTCAACTATGCTCATGCCAACTCACCCCTCCACCTCATTTCCAAAATGATTTTCTAAAAAGAAAAATCATATAATGAGGTGGCAATCTTCTAGAAGTAATTCCGTATAAATACGGAATACAACCTGATATACGTATCGAAATACATATACGTGTATTCGTACAAAAATACAAATACATAAGAGAGAAAATTAATAGTGAACAATAATACTAGAATACATATATAAAAATATACATATAAATTATTAAATCAAAACCTAATTTAATAATCCAGCTTAATCCTAAACCGGTAGTATTATCAACCGTCCGATCAAAGTCTGTGTATCCTGTACACATATTTAACTGGAACCTATATGTACCAACATACGTCATCTACACCATATCGTCTGAACCGTGAAAATCCTCTTTGTGGGATTCTAAAGACTCGTCAATACGCTGGCAGTGGGTTTAACCAAAAGCATGTCAGCGGCACTAGCTGTACGTAACGGCTACCTAGGTATTGAGCGAAAGGAAGGCCGACGAACAAACTCATCCAAACCCCTACCGAGCCTGTCCGTGATAATCTCCATACAGTTTGGTCTGTTCGTCTAAGAGTATCGCATATCGCATCAAAGGGGTGGATAAAGTCAAACCCCTAATAACGCGACATTGCGTATCGGTATGAAACCCATCACCACCTGAGAAACTACGAATCCTAGATCAGTAATTCTCGTCTACCTTGGCCTAGGATTTCTGGTGATGGCCACCCGTGCACACCGCGACATCAACCCCCAATACCGGGAGAGACGAATCCCCAACGATCTGCTCACTGCCTCTATGTGGCTCGGGACTCTACCTAACTAAAACCTGTTTGCACGACTCCTTTGAGCCGTGGTAGGGTAGTAATCAAAGCACTGTGGGAACTCACACGAGACAAATGACGATCTCAGATCGACAGACTAACTTGTACTCATGTCACCTGGGAACTGCTATCTGACAATAGGTATAATACTAACTATCATGTTCCCGGCGAGTCCGTCCAGTGTACTCATAACCTAATGAGCACCTGTATACTATCTTAGGTGACAAACTAATACCAATGGTTTATGAGACCGGCCACCGCCCCTCGTCGGGGTCTTGATATCTGTGTTGCTGTTCTTGTGGTTTGTGTATATAAACTTATTGGATCATCATGGATGGATAGCTGGGGATGTGAGATGAGGGTTTTTCATTCTTTCATTCGATATAATATTGTAAAGTGATGTAATATTATTTTTCGGGGCACATCCGGGTTGAGGTTGTAGCCACCGTTGTATATTATTTCTTTTACTGTTTTCTGCTCCTAGGATAGACCCAAGGTGGGGTGCACAAACTACCGGGTATTTTGAAGTGCCGAATGGCCTACTCACTTTGATGAGGGGGGTTGCTTCACTTCGGGTATTTGGCGGGTAGTTTGCCGCACCCGTAGGGGTCTGGGTGGGGTTTGGCTATTCATCACGACCGTAGAATCTGTCTTTCGTTACAGGCTTAAACGAAATGTGGAATTCCAGTATATCTAATATGTTCATCTATGATCTGGAATGCCTATTATTGCGTGAGTCGAATGGATATAATATATATATATTAGACATTGCTTATGTTTGGCATCCGTGCTAGTCCAGCCCCCGCTCTGGCGTTAGTTAACCTAACGGTGTTAGACGGGGCCCAGTGGCGAATACGGATGGCATAAGCGTACGTCATATTTTTGTTTCTTTCTGTGATGATAGGTGTAAATGATGGGACTGCATTACATTAATGCAAAGCAAACAAACCAAAGCTGAATCGTCGGAACAAATTTTAAAATCACTCGATTTTTTCAAAACAGCAAACTTTTAAAGTGCGGAGATTAAACCACTCCTTTTAAAAGCTATCAGATTCCTTAGATTATATCAAGATCACTACATTCACGGTTTTGCCAAAACCATTCGTAGCCCTCCATCATTTCATATGAATAGTCACTAGTATTCAAGCTATGTTTCTTGGCCTTCGTCAAGGCATAGTGATTAGTAGCATAGATAGATGTGTTGGTTTGGGACAGTCGTATTACTTTGTTGGCCTTCGTCAAGGGTATATACGGGTGGGTTCAAATTAATCTGGACAATGATGGGTAGAACTTGACATGTGGCCTATGATTTGTTAGCCTTCGTCAAGGTCATAAGAGTATGGGGCAAAAATCCACATCGGGAATTTATAAAGAAACTGAAACTTGCTAGTGTTGCATACCTGATTGTTCGCGTTTTTGCATATTCTTAATTTTTAATTACCGCAATCAAGACGGTATCGTTTGGTGGCTAGCCGGTTGAGCACGGGTCGATCCACAGGGAGATGGAATCTTTATCTTTGTGTTTTAACGAGTTAAGTCCAAAAAATTGGTGGTTTGTTTTAAGATCTACGAATGAGATAAAAGATGATAAAAGACTTGCTAGGGTTAGGATTAGGTTAGTTAGAGTTTAGAAAATTCTTACTTCTTTCGATGCCCTTCTGATTATAGGTGTTAAGGTAATCGGCAACAACAGGGATTATCACGACTAGGAAAAACTTGCAAGTATAAGCTAGGCTTTCCATGCTTAGTTTCTTCCTTTTGGTCCTTGTCCGTCTGTTCTTGTCTCTAAGCCCTAACCTCTAATTAATTCAACTACAACCGGTCTAACTAGGGAATCACCGCTATCATGTAGGATAGGGTGCCGTAGTGAGCGGATTATGGTTCAATTAATTGGAGTCTGAATTTTAAGGTGTTGGGCAAAGAAAGGAGTGAGGGAGATTTCCTTCTCTCAAACCATCCTTCTCCTGCCCTAACAAGTGAGGAATTACTCACCCATTAAAAAGATAAAAATAAAATTTGAGATAAGAAAAATGCAGACTAAATTCTACAACTAGATTAAAAAATAATAATTGCAGATAATAAAATACGATAAGAAGAATGCGAGAGAAATAAAAGAACTTACTTTTTATTGATAACCTCTCAACGATCTCTACAATTTTTGAATTGATAAAGATAAAGAACAAAATTAAAATTCTAGATCTAAAAATAAAAAAGAGGCATACTAATTTGGCTTTGAACCCTCCTATTTATAGATGGGAAAACCCTAGGTTTACATTCTGATCCATACACGAAATTACATAACTACCCCAAGAATGCCGAGTCAATGCACCGACACAGCCACCGACACGTGCATTGCACGGGCGTGGAACCGCGGCAGAAGTGCCTGTTTGGCCGCGGTTCCGCGGCCATATGGTGGAATCTTGGGTCCATCTTTTCAGGTCTTCTACCAGTTACTTTTATCTTATGTTTAGTACACTTGGTTTCTCAAAAGCTCTTCTGTTCTCTTCCAGATATTCAGCAGTGGACTTTTGCCTTAAACCCCGCTTGAACTGGTATGCGGCATCATGCGGATCAGTATACATCTTTTATTGGTCGTAGTCCCACTTTTGTTGCGACTTTTACGAATCTCACTGTAAAGAGCTAAGAACCTGTAACCTGCAACTATTTAGCAGACATGGATCAAAAACACCTATTTATATGCAATGTGATTAAGAATGGGCGATATAACAATGCAAAAATCTGATATGAACAAATACCCCCAAACTTATCTTTTACTCGTCCCGAGCAAAGCCAATTTTATTCTCAAAAAAAATCCTAACCTCACTTTCGCAGGGAACGCGATTGCACTGAGCTCGTGCAACAAGCCGTTAAACCGCTAGGTGTCCCGAGTAGAAGGAGTGTTGTCTCCTAAGGGTTTTCAGTGGATACTACCCACAAAATCCGATCAATTTGGCCATTGACTCTAATTCTTCAATTCAGTATTCTAGCAAGAAAATCTATTATCTTCAACTTAGAAATCATCAACCCGTATTTTTCACACTTCCTTTTCATTTATCTTAAGATCATATACGTTTTTCCAGTTTATAAAGTTTTCAGCATCTCCTAAGTTTTCTTTCTAAGGTGCAATCTTAACTCAGGAATTTTTATCATCTCTACTGAAGATATAAGCCCTATCTTTTATTCTTATCTCTCCTCCAAACTCCAATTGTATACCCCTACGTGTGTGTAATTATCACCCCTACAGTTGGAAATTCAATTCAAGCTATCATACTCTTGTCCATCTTCCAAAATACTTTTAGTTGGTGAATTTTAGATGAAATCGCTCACACATCCTTCATGCGACCGTTAATACTTCTTGAGGTACTAAACGACCGATTACAAAATGTGCTTGCGCATTAAGGCGTAATTCCTCGTCTTGCAACACTAAGGCTTAGCAGTGACTCCCAAACCAATTGGTCTAAGGCACTAGGTGATAAAGCACCCTCGCTATAATTTTTTATTTATGCTTCCTTAAGCAATTACAACACCAATATTCATTTTTTATCTCTTTCTTCACCACTTACACTTTTATTTTCCTTCATACTAAGGCTTTTAGACAAGAGCATTTCAAGGTATCCTCTACTATCCCAAGTTTCAAGATGTGTTTAAGTGCGTATAGTAGGGTATATATTTTCAGAATTTGGACTTAAGGTTCAGAATTATTTTTCAGATTTATACTTCAAATAGAGATTTCAATACTCTTCCCTTGTTTTGATTTAGCCCAAAAACTGAACTCAAAATTTGCTTATTTCCAAATAGACTACAAGAACGTATATTTTCTACAGTTAAACTTTAAGAAAGGTTATTTTTAGGGTTTTTAATTTACTAAGCTTAGGATCTAGTTTTTCCTAACTAGTCAACCGTCATGTTGAACTTGAGTCACATATGGCCAAAATTGAAATTTTCAAGTTTTATAATTTTTAAATTTTTCAAAAAAAATTATTAATTTTTTAATTATTTTTTATATATTTTTATTTTTATAAAAATGCAATGCGGAATTAAATATGCAAAGAAAAAACAAATATGTACAAAAAAATAAAAATATGCAGATGCAATGCAAAGATAACTATTTACAATAACCTCACCCCTAAACTTATTAATAGCAGTGTCCTCACTGCTCCCTGCGGCGTCTACTAGACGCGGCCTCACTAGTCCCAGCCTCACCTCCCCGTCCCCTCGATCGTGATCGGGAGCGTTCCTCTCTTGCCAATAGGATGCTCATGCCCTG
The DNA here is from genome assembly GCA_030015575.1 of Agapanthus africanus. Lineage (NCBI taxonomy): Eukaryota > Viridiplantae > Streptophyta > Magnoliopsida > Asparagales > Amaryllidaceae > Agapanthus > Agapanthus africanus. The sequence continues at coordinate 125,663,918 of JASDDO010000016.1, read as the reverse complement.
TTCCAAGCTCGTTATTCGCTGATCAAAATTAGTCAGCATCCTTATCACTCTTTCTACCCACCTATGGGTTCTTCTAAGAAAGCGCGCTTGCGCAGCAGGGGTAAGCTCTTCATCGCTCACGGTCGAGCTCGAGCTAGGGGTCTTAGCCATCACGTCCTCGGCCGGCTCAGTGCGTGACTATAAACCATGTAAACGTGTGTAGGACGTGGAGACACCCTCAAGAAGGGGTCGAATTGGAATCCCACTATGCATATAAAATTCAAATTCTTCAACATGGAGGAAATTGCGACACAGTTGTGTCACCAACATAGGGCATGGATAATTGGCCGCCCGTTTCCTGGCGCCAATCGAGTGAAGCAACACAGTGCACATATCGTAGCTAGGGTTTTGAGTCATTAGTGTGCGCACTATGTGTAGGGACAGTGTAAAAAATGTTGTATTGTGCGAAATTCCAAAAATATTATTTTGTGCCCAACGGCACACAGTTAACACGTTCGCGAAAAGCGTGCGAGCCTAAATACCTTTTCGTGGCTCCCTAGAACAATCATTACCCATTAAGGGTAGGTAGCCTTCAAAACGGAAGGGTTGGTCGTGAATGGGGAGTCTTGGTATTAAGGTGACTTCATGAATGAAGTCCCTATCAATTAAAATTTCCCTATCGCCCCACAATAAGCTAATGTACCCGTGTTGTGCAAGACAACCCTCCTCCATACATTCATAAAAACGGGTGACAAGATCCGGAAGCGCGAAGGAATTCGGATGGTTAAATAAGAGAAAGTTCCATCCGCGCCTTCGGATCTCATCACCGAAGTAACTACCGTAAACAGTGTGTGCGAACATTTGGGAAAAGTCCCTTTCAAATTGCAGTGTAGGTGCCATTGAAATAAAATTGCAGAAAGATAAAAATTTAACAGAGAAGAGAAGAGAAGATCGAACCTCCTCTGAAATTTCAGAGGGAGAAGCAGCAGAAGAGCGGCGGAAGCGCAGCAGAAATGGGGTATCGGCGGCGCTTGGGCGGCGGTATGGAAGGATCGGCTGTGGAAACTTTGGCGGCGACTAGGGTTTTGAGTTAGGGTTAGAATGAAGCTCTGTAAATGCAGAAGAGGGGTCGGGTTGTTTATATAGGGGTGTTTTGGTTATTTGCAAAAAGGACCCCTTAAAAAGAGGAATTTATTTTGTAAAGAAAAAATTGTATTATTTATTTATTTATTTAATAGAACTGAATATTTACAAAAATACCCCCGAAAATTTGAATTTTTTTTTATATAATTACAAGCGTGATATACCCCCAAACTTATTTGAAACATTGTTTTCACTGTTTATGGCTAGATAACCGAAGTTTGGTGGTAAGCGGAGGAAGATCAGTCGATGTAAACCAGCTCCTGCAACAACAGGAGCTCCTCCGAAGGGTCAGCAGTGAGGAACGGTTTTAACCTATGTCCGTTCACTTTGAAGAGTGAACCATCCTCAGGATTTTCTAAATCAACCACACCGTGCGGATATACAGTCCGCACAAAGAATGGTCCTTTCCAGCGAGATCTGAGCTTCTCGGGATGGAAATGTAACCGGGTGTCGTAAAGAAGCACCTGTTGACCAGGTGTGAAAGTTTTTCGCGTAAGGTATTTATCGTGAAACACCTTAGTTCGGTTTTTAATGACAACCGCATTTTCGTAAGCTTCATCCCGAAGCTCGTTCAATTCGTTTAACTGCAGCTTCTGATGGCTGCCCGCATCTTCGAGAGATAGATTCAGCTCCTTTATAGCCCAAAATGCACGATGCTCAATTTCCACTAGAAGGTGGCAAGCCTTTCCATAAACAAGCCGATAAGGAGAGATGCCAAGATCAGTCTTATAAGCAGTTCGAAATGCCCAAAAGGCATTAGTAAGATTTAAAGACCAATCCATACGATTCTGTTGGATATAGTGCCCTCAAAGTCAATCATTGGATCGCAGGCACGTGATTGCAATGATTGAGGAGGACCTATGCCGGTAGGACAGTCTTACTCGAGATGATAGTATGCTATCTGGTTTGCCTTTATCAGTCGTGTACATGTTCAGGTGACTGATTACATGTTACACGTTGATAGAGCCCTTAGGATCTTGCTTGACTACCAACAGTATGAGGGCGATCATATACGTGAGAGTTGGGTAGTCCATAAGCACATCCTTAATTGTGGTCCCTAGTCGTGGGAGTGCCGAGACAGGGCATCGATACTCTGGAGTAGACTAGTGTATACAGTCGAGACCCCGACGAGGGGCGGTGGCCGGTCTCACAAGCCACTAGTGTCAGTTGGATCACCTATGATGTATACAGGTGCTCATTGGGTTATGAGTACACCGGACAGGACTCGCCGGGAACCTGCTAGTTGGTATTATACATATCGTCAGATAGCAGTTCCCTGGTGACATGTGTACAGGTTAGTTCATCGACCTGAGGTCGTCATTTGTCTCATGTGAGTTCCCACTGTGCTTTGATTTCTACCCTACCACGGCTCAAAGGAGTCGTGCAAACAGGTAGTTTTTGGGTACAGTCCCGAGCCATATGGAGGCACATGAGCGGATCGGCAGGTGATTCGTCTCTCCCGGTATTGGGGGTGGAGATCGCGCTGTGTCTAGGAAAGCCATTACACCAAGTCCTTAGCCAAGGCAGGTGAGGATTACTGGTAGGTACTCCCGTAGTTTCTCAGGGTGTTCAGGGCTTGTCTCCGACACGACTTATACCGCTATTGTGGGTCTGACGTTACTAGCCCCCTAGGCCGGATATGCGATACTCATAGATGAACGGACCGGACTGTATATACATTATGACTGTTAGGCTCAGTAGAGTTTCAGGATGAGTTCGCTCATCGGCCTCCCTTGAGGTCAGTACATGGGCAGCCGTTACGCACAGCTAGTGCCGCTGACGGCTTGTGTTAGACCCACTGCTAGGGTACTGACGAGTCATTAGAGTCCCCCACAGATTGTTTCACAAGTTCGGGCGAAACGTTGTAGAGGCCGTATGGTTTTATGGCAGGATTCGGAAAATGCACGTGCGTTTACGCACGTGTCATATTTCGGGCAGATAATACTGGTGGGCTTTGGTTTAAGCCGGATCCATGTATTATACTTAGTAGATATAATATCTTTGTCTCAGTTGCATTTGTATTCGGTCGTAATACAAATGCGGGTATATTTATACAGTTACGGGGTTATCCTGAAATTCGTTTCGGGATCACTTTTGGAAGTTGTCAGATTCCAGTTTTCTATCACCCGTATTTAACATTCGGTTAAATACGGATTTATCTTTTCTTGATAAGTGTGGATGGTTCTAGAAGTTTCTAGAAGAGGTGACTAGGTTAGAGTGGTGTTATTGTTTCATTGGTTACATTTAATGAAAGGATGACTAAGGTTATGAGTCATTGTTTTCATTAATGCATTTTGTAAAGCTTAAGATATTTCTTCTTGATACTTTTGTGAGAAGCTTTTTTAATGGTCACCACTTGCTCCTACCATCACCCCCTCCTCATATATGGCCGGCCCCTCTTGGATCCCCACTTGATTAATTCACTCTTACTTGGCTAAAAGATTATGATAGTTTTGGTGTATGGAAATTTCATAGCTCATTTCATTCCATCACCCGACTCAAATGGCAACTTCATTAACCATTCGTCCATGGCTTTGGACGAAGCGAGACAAAGTGTTCTACTCATTCTCTACATCAATCTTGGTCATCTCTTTTAGCAAACTTGATGACCGAGTTGCCTCGGGTCAGAGGCGGGAGCCCGTTTAAAGATCCGATGACGTGGTGCCACCTGGACAAGAAGATCGGAGATCAACGAGATCGGAGCAGCCGCAACAAAGCGTGGGATGATGGTTGAAGACCGAAGGACTCAGATCGTTCGTTATAACTCTTCTACCCACTTTGTAGTTTGTTAGTTTAGCTTTAATGGCAGATCCGGGTTATAGTACGCGATAGCGCCAGTTGTAAAAGTTTGTGTTCCGCATTTGGCGTCTGTTAGATGGCCGGGGCGCTACCGTGGACTTACAGTGGTATCAGAGCCTTGCCATTAAGCTTTACTAACTTGTGCTAACGCGTTTAAAATATCGCTCGAACGGATTTTCGAAAATCACAATTTTCAGTGCAAAAGTTTATGTCGATTTTTAAAACGGTCTAAAATTTATATTGAGCATCTCAGAAAATAGTGCAGGCTTTTCTAAGATTACTAGTGAAATTTGGTCAACTGTTGACTCCAAAGCGCCGCGGAACCGCCGCACAAACCCTAGTTTGGCCGCGGTTCCGCAGCCGTTTTAGATCTACAGTGAACCATCTTTCTACAGTAGGTTCTACATTGAAAATTGTGGTTTCTGGAATATTTCTTTTGGGCCCATATTTTGTTAATGTACAGCAGATGTATGTGGGGCACACTTCGGGAAATTTAGTCGATCGAAATTTAAACGTGTTAGTTTACAGTACTTACATTATATCTCCGACCGTGAATGTCATTTCAGCGGTAAACCGCGTCTGATTGCTATAGTTCTTTTAGACGGGTTTGCGAACGTGACATTCGCATTGATGTTATGTGTTGTGCTGTGATGTTGCGGATTTGTCATGGTGGATAGCAGTGTGCAATGGTAGTGCAGTTTGAGTTTATTTGTACATTTGATATTGCGGGTCGAGCGTCCAACATGTGGACTGCCGTCACTGCCTGTTTGTATAATATTCTTTTAGGGCACGACCGGGCTGAGGTCGATGTACCCGTTGTACATATTTTTCATTTCTGTACTAGGTTTTACCCCGCGACGGAGTGCACGGATAGACGGGTTCTGGAGGGCAACGGGTCCGCATCTTATGGCTTTGAGAGGCAGAGGGGCCTCACTCTAGAATTGGCAGACTATTCGCCGCACTCGTAGGGGGTACAGGTTGACCCAAGGAGGGGTGCTCAATTTACCGGATTCCGTGAAGTGCCGGGTGTTCCATTCACTATGCTGTGGGGACTACCTCGCTTCAGGTTTTGGCGGGTAACTTGCCGAACCCATAGGGGTCTAGGTTTCATTGCACAGGCTATCCACACGACCAGAGGAACGTCGGGTTTCAGCAGCAGCTCTGTGAAACGCGGGGATCCCAGATTATCTGTTTTGTTCTGTGATGCTTATTACTTTTCTGTAATGTTGCATATTACCACGCATGGAGCGATTATTGTATATTGGTATATATATTATTAGATGTTGTATATGTTTTGCACCCGCGCTAGTCCATTCCCCGCTCTGTCGTTAGTTAAGTAACCTAACGGGTTATGACGGGACCCAGTGACGAATGCGGATGGCATATACGTACATTTTATTTTTCGTTCTTTTCTGGTGTGATTAATTGATGGGACTGCGTTGATTCTGATCAATGCAATAGGAAAACAAACCTGTTTGGATGTTGTTGGAACGGTTTTAAAAAGTGTTATTACAAAGACGTTTTCTTTTGTTTTGCATAGTGATATTCAGTTGGAATATCCTGCACCTCATTCGACAAGGCAAGGGCAGATATCCCTTCACCGGGAGTGACCCCTTGGGCATAAGATTGCGTCAGGGTAATAACTTCACTATAGTCGATTACATGTTGCTTTGCATCGCGGTATTCAGTTGAAATATCCTGCACCTCATTCCACTAGGAAAGAGCCGAGATCCCTTCACCGGGAGTGACCTCTTTAGCAAAGGTTTTCGCCACTATATTTTTATAAAATGCTATCAGGTTCCTTCAACGATATCAAGTTCATTACGTTAAAGGTTTTTCGCCAAAATCCAGCTGTAGCCCTCCGTCATTTCTTTTGGGTATTCAGTAGTATTCAAGCTATGCATTTTGGCCAAAGTCAAGGCATAGTGTTTGGTAGCTGCTGGGTATTCATTTGTTGCATAGATAGATGAGTTGGTTTGGGACAGTCGTTCTACCAATTGGCCAAAGTCAGGGGCATGTGCGGGTGGGTTCAAATTGACAAGATAATGACGGGAAGAACTTGGCATGTGACTTATGGCATTTTGGCCAAAGTAAAGGTCATAAGAGCATGGGGCAAAAATCATATCGGGAGTTTCTAAAGAAACTGAAACTTGCCAGGCATGCGCATACCTTCTGGAGTGTAATAACGTGAGTGGATTCCGTCACGTTATCATGCGATGAGAGTTGGATCCCGATTCCCACTGATGAGTTGGTTTACTCTTCGGGTGATCCCGATTGATTCTTCTTTCAGGTTTGGAGGAGAATTTGACAGTACAGTGGGAGGTTTCCTGATTAGATAAAGTGATAACCATTCTGATCTAGGTTAGAGTGCACGCAGAGTGTTTCTTTTCTCTCTCTCTTTGGCAGCGACCTTTGACCAACCCTAGACTATGACTCAGTGACCAAGTTGACCGAACCTTCTTAAAATACTAGCTTCTGGATTGTCTCAGTTGCATAAGTCATTGCCACTCCTTCTTTTACCCTTTGCATTTCTCAAAACACCCCGTATTACTACAGACATCCACTTCCATTGGATAGATCCATCGTATGGTTATATACGAACTCGAAGGGACTTCTTCGAGGATGGATCCAGGTTCAGGAGAAATAGAATTGGTTTATTCAGTTGTCTTTTATTATCACCTTCTCTCAGGTTGCGAGGGCTCCTTGGTTTAGGAGAGTACACCTATTACGCTTATTGGATAGTCTTCTTCCAAACCATAGGCAGGTGCCGAAAGGTATGGAATGAAGAAAACCAATTAACCTAAGTAGGGTGTACAGAAGGTAATATGTAAAGACAAAATAAAGGGATTAGAAAGAGGGCAAAGTAAATTGCGACTGTTATCATTCACGACCAAACCGCGTACTTCATCGCCACTCCTATTTCACCTTTAAAAGAATAAGGTATTATTCAGTTGTCTTTTATCATCACCTTCTCTCAAGATGTGAGTACTCCTAGGTTGAGGAGGGTACACCTATTATGCTTACTGGATAGTCTTCTTCCAAACCATAGGCTGGTGCCGAAAGATAGGGAAGGAAGAAAACCATTTAGCCTAACGATGGTGTACATAAGGTAACGACTAAAGACAAATAAAGGGATTTGGAGAGATGGCAAAGAAATATACGGTTACAGTCATGAATTGGATTATGGAAGAGGCATTACTATGAATACCAGGATACCCCTACGAAACATTTTCATGTTTCAGTGCATTGTTAATGGAAAACTGTTTTCCCGATTGGATACTTACTCCAGGGTATGTATTTACCAGGTTTCATTCTCACATCTGTATGGTTTCACAGATGATGAGTGGGAGGAAGTTATTGGGAATTAGGTGATCATCCTCATTATATCGGAATTCGTTGTAATTGGTGATATTTGAGGAAATCGCCTGGGTACAGTTTTCAGAACCGCAAACGTTTCTGTAATGGCTGTTTGTGTGTTGGCCCAGGCTATGACGAGGGTTGATTTTCTACCATCTGAAAGATCAATAGTGAAATTGTTCTTGACTCGCCACAGTTTTAGGAAAATGGATTTTTTCAGAAAACAGTAGTGGGAGTATGGTAAAACTGGAAGTGATTCCAGAACCGCAAACGATTACGGAAAATTTAATAGGACCTATAGATTCAATCAGGTTTGACATTCCAATAGCTGTTGGAGATAGTGCCCTCAGAGTCAATTATTGGATCACAGGCACATGATTGCAATGATTGAGGGAGGACCTGTCCCAGTAGGACAGTCTTACTCAAGATGATAGTATGCTATCTGGTTTATCTTTATCATCGTGTACTGCTTTAGGTGACCTTACGAGTCGCTATTGCACGTTGATAGAGCCCCTAGAATTCTTGCTTAACTACCAGCAGTATGATGGCGATCATATACGTGAGAGCTGGGGTCTATAAGCACATCCTTAAAAGGTCCCTAGTCGTGGCAGTTTCGAGACAGGGCATCGATACTCCAGAGTAGACTAGTGTATACAGTCGAGACCCCGACGAGGGGCGGTGGCCGGTCTCACAAGCCACTGGTGTCAGTTAGTTCACCTAAGATGTATACAGGTGCTCATTGGGTTATGAGTACACCGGACAGGACTCGCCGGGAACCTGCTAGTTGGTATTATACCTGACGTCAGATAGCAGTTCCATGGTGACATGTGTACAGGTTAGTTCATCGACTTGAGATCGTCATTTGTCTCGTGTGAGTTCCCACTGTGCTTTGATTACTACCCTACCATGGCTCAAAGGAGTCGTGCAAACAGGTTTTAGTTGGGTACAGTCCCGAGCCACATGGAGGCAGTGAGCGGATATGCAGGGGTTCGTCTCTCCCGGTATTGGGGGTGAGGTCGCGCTGTGTCTAGGAGAGCCAGTACATGAAAAGTCCTTGGCCAAGGCAGGAGATTTACTGGTAGGTATTCCAGTAGTATCTCAGAGTGTTCTGGGCTACACTCCGACACGATTTGTACCGCTTTTGGGGGTCTGACTTTTACCAACCCCCTAGGCCCGCCATGCGATGCTCATAGACGACCGGACCGAACTGTACGGATATTGTCACTGTCAGGCTCAGTAGGGTGTCAGGATGAGTTCGCTCATCGACGTCCCTTTTGGTCAATAGCTGGTAGCCCGTCACGTATGGCTAATACCTCTGACGTGCTAGTGGTTAAATCCACAGCCATAGTATTGACGAGTCTTTAGAGTCCACCACACACAGTTACTCAGGTTTCGGGCGAATCACTGTAGAGGCCGTATGGAGATATGGCAGGGTTCGATCAGATACGTGCGGTATTGCACGGATCGTGATCGACGGATTTTACTAGCGGGCTTTGGTTTAAACCGGATCCTATTATTAGACAGTGTAGATTTTGTCTCTTTGCATATGTATTCAGTGGGAATACAAATGCGGGTATGTATATACAGTAGCGGGGTTTTCCTGTAATTTATTACGGGATCAGTTTTCTGAAGTTGCCAGTTTGCATTCCGTTCCGGCCAGTTTTCCTTTGTTCCTTCCCGGCCGGACTTTTCCGTTGGAGGGGCTAATTTGCAAGTTCGCAAATTTGCATTTATGGAGGGGGTCCTTTGTAAATGTGTGGCTTCATCGTGAGATTCTTTTTTAGTCTCTTTTCTTGCATTAATGAGAAGAGAGTTGATTGGATTTAAACTTGACCTTGGTGTGACTTTTTTCTCATGATCACACATTATTCTCTTGTTGGATTATTATTTCTTTTTCTCCACCATTTCTTTTGAGAGGGGGCTGGCCACATATTTGGGGAGATGAGAAAGTGATTCATTTTGGTGATGAGGGGAAATTATCATCGCATTCTTGATACACCAAAGTTCATCTCCTTTGTTCATTATCTTCCTCCATCACCATGGCAACTTCAACCCCAAATGAGACATGTTTTCTACACTAGTCTACAGCAAATCTTGGACACGTCGATTCGCCAACTTCGTGCCCGAGTTGCCTCGGTCCAGAGGTGGGAGCCCGTAAAAGAACCCGGCGATGTGGTGCCCGTTTCGACGAGGAGGCGACGACCGGAGATTCCGCGAGGAGATCGGAGTGGAGACGAAGACCGAAGGACATGGATCGCTTGGTATATCTCTCTACCCATCTTTTAGTCAGCTAGTAGCTAGGTTAATGGCCCGATGCGGGTTAAAAGGGCGCGGTGGTGCCGGTTTTTCTGGTTTGAAAAGTTTTTCGTTTCCGCATTCCGGCGTCGGATCGACGGCCGGGGCGCCACCGTGCACTTACATTGGTATCAGAGCCACGCCGTTAACCTAGTCTAGCTTGCTCTAGTATGTTTAGAACTCGATCGAATAAAAATCCCAAAAACCGTATTTTTAGTGCATCTGGTTTCTGTCGAAATTTTTTTAGCTCTAAAAATTTTTCAGGTTGTTGCAGAAACACAAGCAGGCAATTCTAAGCATTCTGGGAAAATTCGATCCAATGAAGCTTTAGTACGACCGCGGAAACGCAGCTAAACCCCTGGTTTGGCTGCGGTTCCGCGGTGGGAAAAAGTCAACGCTGGGACAAATTTTTCCAGTGGGCTTTTGACTAGAAAATAGGGGTTTTGGGATATTCTTTTTGGGCCCAGATTTTCTGTGATTGCTACAGTACTGCTTAGGGCCCACTTCGATAAAAATTGATCGATCGAAAAGTTTAAACATGTTAGTTCACAGTATTTACATTATATCTGCGACCGTGAATGTCATTTGATCGGTAAATCTTGTCTAACTGCTATAGCCCTTTTAGGCGGATTTGCGAACGTGACATTCACGTTGATATTCTGTGTTGTGCTGTGATGTTGCAGATTGGTCGTGGGGGATAGCCTGGATGCGATGTTAGTACAGTTTTGTTTTATATGTACATTTGATATTGCGGGACGAGCGTCCGACATGTGGACTGCCGTTACTGCCTGTTTGTATTATTCTTTTGGGGCACGACCGGGTCGAGGTCGATGTACCCGTTGTATGTATATTTTACTTTCTATACTAGGATTACCCCGCGGAGGGGTGCACAGATAGCCGGGTTCTAGAGGGCAACGGGCCCGCATCTCATGGCTTTGAGACGGAGGGGGCTTTACTCGAGAATTGGCGGGCTATTCGCCGCACTCGTAGGGGATACAGGTTGACCCAGGAGGGGTGCCCAAGTTACCGGATTCCGTGAAGTGTTGGGTGGTCCATTCACGTTGCTGAAGGGGGCTGCCTCGCTTCAGGTTTTGGCGGGTAACTTGCCGCGCCCGTAGGGGTCTAGGATTACATTGCACAGGCTATCCACACGACCAGGGGAACGTCGGGTTTCAGTAGCGGCTCTATGAAACCCGGGGATCCCAGAAATCTGTATTGTTCTGTGATGCTGTACATTTCTGTGATGTTGCATTTTATCACGCCTTGAGCGAAATATTATATATTGATATATATACTAGTATATGTTGTATATGTTTTGCATCCGCGTTAGTCCAGTCCCCGCTCTGTCGTTAGTTAAGTAACCTAACGGGTGATGACGAGACCCAGTGGCGAATGCGGATGGCATATACGTACATCATTATTTTCGTTCTTTATTGGTGTGATCAATTGATGGGACTGCGTTGATTCGGATCAATGCAAGCTAAACAAACCTATTCTGATGTTGTTGGAACACTTTTTCAAAAAGCTGTTATTGCAAGGACGTTCACTTTTGTTTTGCACAGTGGTATTCAGTTGGAATATCCTGCTCCTCAGTCGATGAGGCAAGGGCCGAGATCCCTTAACCGGGAGTGACCCCTTGGACAAAATTTTGCGTCAGGAAAATAACTTCACTATAGCCGATTACTTTTGCTTTGCATCGTGGTATTCAGTTGGAATATCCTGCACCTCATTCTACGGGGAAAGAGCAGAGATCCCTTCACCGGGAGTGACCTCTTTAGCAAAGGTTTTCGCCACTATATTTTTACAAAGCTATCCGGTTCCTTCAACGATATCAAGTTCATTACGTTAAAGGTTTTCGCCAGAAACCATTCATAGCCCTCCGTCGTTTCAGACGAGTAGCACGTAGTATTCATGCTATGTTTGTTGACCTTCGTCAAGGCATAGTGTATGGTAGCTGCTTGTTACCTTTCTGCTGCATAGATAGATGCGTTAGTTTGGGATAGTCATATAGCTTTGTTGACCTTCATCAAGGGCTTGTACGGGTGGGTTCAAATTAACCTGGACAATGACGGGTAGAACTTGACATGTGACTAATGATTTGTTGACCTTCGTCAAGGTCATAAGAGCATGGGGCAAAAATCCACATCAGGAGTTTCTAAAAAAACTGAAACTTGCCAGATATGCGCATACCTTCTGGAGTGTGATAACGTGAGCGGATTCCGTCACGTTATCATGCGATGATAGTTGGATCCCGATTCCCACTGATGAGTTGGTTTACTCCTCGGGTAATCCCGACTAATTCTTCTTTTGGGTTTGGAGAAGAATTTGAGGTTACAGTGGGAGGTTTCCTGATTAGATAAAGTGATAACCATTCTGATCTAGGCTAGAGTGCACGCTGAGTGTGTTGGAGATAGTGCCCTCAGAGTCAATTATTGGATCACAGGCACGTGATTGCAATGATTGAGAGAGGACCTATCCCGGTAGGACAGTCTTACTCGAGATGATAGTTTGCTATCTGGTTTATCTTTATCATCGTGTACTGCTTTAGGTGACCTGACATGTCGCTATTACACGTTGATAGAGCCCCTAGGATTCTTGCTTGACTACCAGCAGTATGATGGCGATCATATACGTGGGAGCTGGTAGTCTATAAGCACATCCTTAAAAGGTCCCTAGTCGTAGGAGTTTCGAGACAGGGCATCGATACTCCATTAGTAGACTAGTGTATACAGTCGAGACCCCGACGAGGGGCGGTGGCCGGTCTCACAAGCCACTGGTGTCAGTTGGTTCACCTAAGATGTATACAGGTGCTCATTGGGTTATGAGTACACCGGACAGGACTCGCCGGGAACCAGCTAGTTGGTCTTATACCAGATGTCAGATAGCAGTTCCTTGGTGACATGTGTACAGGTTAGTTCATCGACCTGAGATCGTCATTTGTCTCGTGTGAGTTCCCACTGTGCTTTGATTACTACCCTACCACGGCTCAAAGGAGTCATGCAAACAGGTTTTAGTTGGGTACAGTCCCGAGCCACATAGAGGCAGTTAGCGGATCTGCAAGGGTTCGTCTCTCCCGGTATTGGGGGTGAGGTCGCGCTGTGTCTAGGAGAGCCATTACACAAAGCCCTCGGCCGAGGCAGGAGATTTACTGGTAGGTATTCCAGTAGTATCTCAGGGTGTTCTGGGCTACGCTCCGACACGACTTGTACCGCTTTTGGGGGTCTGACTTTTACCAACCCCCTAGGCCCGACATGCGATACTCATAGACGAACGGACCGGACTGTACGGATATTGTCACTGACAGGCTCAGTAGGGTGTCAGGATGAGTTCGCTCATCGACGTCCCTTTTGGTCAATAGCTGGTGGCCCGTCACGTATTGGCTAATACCTCTGACGTGCTAGTGGTTAAATCCACAGCCATAGTATTGACGAGTCTTTAGAGTCCACTACACTTACAGTTACTCAAGCTTTCGGGCGAAACGCTGTAGATGCCGTATGGAGATATGGCAGGGTCCGATCAGATACGTGCGGTATTGCACGGATCAGGATCGGACGGTTTGTACTAGTGACCGTATGGATATATGGCAGGGTTCGATCCGATACGTGCGGTATTGCACGGATCAGGATCGGACGGATATTACTAGCCGGCTTTGGTTTAAGCCGGATCCTAGTTTAGTACAGTGTAGATTTTGTCTCATTGCATTTGTATCCGGTCGGAATACAGATGCGGGTGTGTATGCACAGTATCGGGGTTTTCCTGTAATTTATTACGGGACCAGTTTTCTGGAGTTTCCAGTTCGCATTCCGTTCGGCCGGTTTTCCTTTGTTCTTTCCCGGCCGGACTTTTCCGATGGAGGGTGTTATTTGCAAGTTTGCAAATAACATTTTGTGGAGGGGTTTCTTGCATATGGATTGATTATGATAGCATCTTTAGATACCATTCTTTTCCTTCATCATTTCTTGCTTTATTAAGATTAGAAATGAGATGAAAGATGATATGACTTTGTGATCATGGTGTTTGGATGTGGTCACCCTCCACCTTTATCCTACACTCACCTTCCTTTTTGTTTTTGGTTTTTCTCCACCATTTGGTAAAAAGGGGGCCGGCCACTTCTTGTGAGAGAAGAGAATGGTTCATTTCATTTTTTGTGAGGGTGTGGAAAAAATTATTCTTTCATATCATTTTTCCATTGCCACAAAAATCCCCAAGTTCATATCTTGTTGATTCCTCCATCAAGGCAACTTCACAAACCCCATGAGGCAAAGTGATTCTACACTACTTCTACAGCAAATCTTGGGCGCGTCGGCCAGCCAACTTCGCGCCCGAGTTGCCTCGGTATTGAGGTGGGAGCCCGTAAAAGATGCAGACGATGTGGTGCCCTTCCGGCAAGGAGGCGACGACCGGAGTTTCCGCGGGAGATCGGGACGATGACGAGAAGACCGGAGGACTCGGATCACTCGGTATATCTCTCACCCTTTCTCTTGTTAGCTAGTGTTGGTTAATGGTTACGATCCGGGTATATTGTCCGCGGTAGCGCCAGTTTAAAGTTAAGAAAATTTTGATTCCGCATTTTGGCCTCGGATAACGGCCGGGGTGCTGCCGTGGCGCAACATGGTATCAGAGCCACGCCATTAACCTTGCCTAGCTTGTTCTAATGTGTTTTACTTATCCGATCGACCAAAATTCCAAAATCCGCGTTTTGCATGCATTAGTTTTCTGTTGATTTTTTCCGGGCTCGAAAAATTTTTCAGGTTGTAGAAAAGTGATGTACATGGAATTATAAGAACACTGTGAAAATTTGGTAGAATGATCCCTCTATAGGACCGCGGAACCGCGGCCGTAACCCCTATTTGGCCGCGCTTCCGCCGCAGGAATAGTGTATCATTCCACCAATTTTTTGCAGTGGGCTTTTGGGCTTAAGATAGGGGTTTTGGAATATTAAAATTGGGCCCAGAATTTCTGTGAGTGCTACAGTATTACTTGGGGGCCCACTTGTTAATTTTTGGTCGATTGGATATTTTAAACACATTATTTCACAGTATTTACATTATATCTGCGACCGTGAATATCACTTGATCGGTAAATCCTGTCTAACTGCTATAGCCCGGTTAGACGGATTTGCGAACGTGATTTTCACGTTGATGTTCTGTGTTTATGCTGTGATGTTGCGGATCGGTCGTGGGGGATATCCTGGATGCAATGCTAGTACAGTTTTGTTTTATATGTACATTTGATATTGCGGGGCGAGCGTCCGACATGTGGACTGCCATCACTACCCGTTTGTATTATTCTTTTGGGGCACGACCTGGTTGCGGTCGATGTACCCGTTGTATGTATATTTTACTTTCTGTACTAGGATTACCCCGCGGAGGGGTGCACGGATAGCCGGGTTCTAGAGGGCAACGGGCCTGCATCTCATGGCATTGAGACGGAGGGGGCTTCACTCTAGGATTGGCGGGCTATTCGCCGCACTCGTAGAGGTACAGGTTGACCCAGGAGGGGTGCCCAAGTTACCGGATTCCATGAAGTGCTGGGTGGTCCATTCACGGTGCTGAAGGGGGCTGCCTCGCTTCAGGTTTTGGCGGGTGACTTGCCGCGCCCGTAGGGGTCTAGGATTTCATTGCACAGGCTATCCACACGACCAGGGGAACGTCGGGTTTCAGCAGCGGCTCTGTGAAACCCGGGGCTTCCAGATATCTGTATTGTTCTGAAATGCTGTACATTTCTGTGATGTTGCATTTTATCACGCCTTGAGCGAAAATTATATATTGGTATATATATTAGTAGATGTTGTATATGTTTTACATCCGCGCTAGTCCAGTCCGCGCTCTATCGTTAGTTAGCTAACCTAACGGGTAATGACGGGACCCAGTGGCGAATGCGGATGGCGTATACGTACATCAGTATATTTTCGTTCTTTGTGGTGTGATCAATTGATGGGACTGAGTTGATTCGGATCAATGCAAGCTAAACAAACCTATTCTGATGTTGTTGGAACATTTTTCAAAAAGCTGTTATTGCAAGGACGTTCACTTTTTTTTGCATTGTGGTATTCATTTGGAATATCCTGCTCCTCAGTCGACGAGGCAAGGGCCGAGATCCCTTCACCGGGAGTGACCCCTTGGACAGAAGTTTGCGTCAGGGCATTAACTTCACTATAGCCGATTACTTTCGCTTTGCATCGTGGTATTCAGTTGGAATATCCTGCACCTCATTCTACGGGGAAAGAGCCGAGATCCCTTCACCGGGAGTGACCTCTTTAGCAATGGTTTTCGTCACTATATTTTTATAAAAAGTTATGCAGTTCCTTCAATGATATCAAGTTCATTACGTTAAAGGTTTTTCGCCAAAAACCAGCCGTAGCCCTCCGTCATTTCCTACAGGTATTATTTAGTATTCGTGCTGCGTTTGTTGACCTAGTCAAGACGTAGTGTTCGGTAGCTAATTGGTACTTGTTTGTTGCGTAAGTGGGATTGGTTAAGACAGTCGTGCGGCCTTGTTGACCTAGTCAAGGGCACGTACGGGTGGGTTTAATGCAATCCAGAATAATGACGGGTTGAACTTGACAGGCGGTTTATGGTTTGTTGACCTAGTCAAGGTCATAAACCGCTTGGGGTAAAAATCACATCGGGAGTTTCAAAAGAACTGAAACTTGCCAGACATGCGCATACCTTCTGGAGTGTGGTGACGTGAGTGGATTCCGTCACGTTATCATGCGATGATAGTTGGATCCCGATTCCCACTGATGAGTTGGTTTACTCCTCGGGTGACCCCGACTAATTCTTTTTTCAGGTTTGGGGAAGAATTTGAGGTTACAGTGGGAGGTCTCCTGATTAGATAAAGTGATAACCATTCTGATCTAGGTTAGAGTGCACGCTGAGTGTTTCTTTTCTCTCTCTCTCTGGCAGCGACCATTGACCCGACCCTGGACTATGACTCAGTGAACAAGTTGACCGAACTTTCTTAATACTGGCTTTTGGATTGTCAGAGTTGCAAACCTCATTGCCACTCCTACTTTTACCCTTTTCTCCAGGACACCCCGTATTACTACGAACGTCCACTTCCATTGGAAAAAACCATCGTATGGTTATATACGAACTCGAAGGACTTCGAGGATGGTTTCTGGTTCTGGAGAAAACGAATAGGATTATTCAGTTGTCTTTTCTTTTCACCTTCTCTCATTGCGAGTACTCCTTGGTTTAGGAGATAGTACACCTATTGCACAAATTGGATAGTCTTCTTCTAAACCTTAGGCTGGTGCCGAACGGTGGGGAATGAAGAAAACCAATTAGCATAACGATGGTGTACAGAAGGTATTAAGTTAAGACAAAGCAAGGGATTAGTAAGAGGGCAAAGTAAATTGCGACTGCTATTCACGACCAAACCAAGTATTTCTTCGCCAATCCTAAATCACCTTTGTATTTCTCCAGGACACTCCGTATCACTACGAAGATCCACTGTTTATTGGATACTCCATCGTATGGTTATATACGAACTCGAAAGGAACTTGTTCCAGTTCGGGGATGGACTCTGGTCCAGGAGAAATAAGAATAAGGTTTATTCAGTTGTCTTTTATCTTCACCTTCTCTCGCATTGCGAGTGCTCCTAGGACTAGGACAGTACACCCATTATGCTTATTGGATTGTCTTCTTCCAAAACCATAGGCTGGTGCCGAACGGTAGGGAAGGAAGAAAACCATTTGGCCTAAGGGGTATGCAGAAGGTAATGACTAAAGACATATAAAGGGATTTGGAGAGGTGGCAAAGAATTATACGGTTATAGTTGTGAATCTGGATAATGGTAGAGGCATTACTACCAGGATACCCCATCGAAACATTTCAATGTTTCAGTTCAGCTGTGTACTGTTAAAAGAAAACTGATTTCCCGATTGGACACTTGCTCCAGGGTATGTATTTACCAGGTTTGATTCTCACATCTGTATGGTTTTACAGATGATGAGTGGGAGTAAGTTATTGGGAATAAGGTAATCATCCTCATTATATCGGGATTCGTTGTAATCGGTGATATTTGAGGAGATCATCTGGGCTGTTTGCCGGTCGGCAAATATTTGGTTTTGAATATCCGCTGTTGTGCACCAATTTCAAATTGATATATCTGTACGTCTATTTTCATAGAGTGAGATATACCTTTTGATATTATGTCGATGACATTTACCTATATCAGTGGATGGTTAGGTAAGGAGCATTAAACAGCTGTGTAATTCTTCTTAACCATAAGTACAGTTTTCAACCTACGACACACGGTGAAAGAGTTGTTAAACTCAGCGGACTTATAAAGAGTATTGTATGTTGTCCAGTGTCCATTAGGATAGAGGGGTTGGTCCTCATACTATATTCTGTTTACTTTTAACTTCTCTAGTTCTTAGACATGTGTTTCGTAGAAACACAGGGTCTAAGTTTTAAGGAGTTATAGGTATTTGAATAGAGTAGAGAACCAGGTGTAGCAAGTATCGGGATTCTTCAAAGTGATCGAAGATGTAGATACTTGTGTATGGTATTCGGTTGATAGTAAAGATAAAGAGAAATTGCTTCTCTTTCAGGTTACTCATAATTGGAAGCATTCCTAAGTTGAATAACGCTGATCGGCCTCCTTCCATTCAGTTGACATGCACTGGTGACAGTTGCATGATTTGAATCTGGTTCAATTAAATCAGTGCCTCTGTTTCTATATTGGATATAGAACAGTTCATATCTTGACATTGTTAAGGTACGGGGAGTTGTCCGGCTTGTGCTTAAAACCAGACTCCGGATAGCTCAAGGCACGTTTCTGTAATGGCTGTTTGCGGGTTGACCCAGGCTATGACGAGGGTTGATTTTCTACCATCTGGAAGATCAATAGTGATATTGTTCTTCACTCGCCACAATTTTAAAAGAAATGGATTTTTCAGAAAACAACAGTGGGAGTATGGTAGAACTGGAAGTGATTCCAGAACCGCAAACGATTACTGAAAATTTGATAGGAACCTGAAGATTCAATCTGGCTTGACATTCCATTAGCCACTCCGCATATAAGGTGGGTAACTTCAGGCACCCGAGAGGTACTCCGGTAGCCTCAAGGACGGTGACAGGGATGTTCTTGTTTACCCACACTTGCCATTGTGTTGTTCCAGGCTGTGAGACCCGGCAGGAGGATGAGTATAGCGTCGTTCTAAACTAGCTTTGGAAGTGCACGTCTATATGACTCTGCCAGAGGGTTGTCGTAGTCAGTGGGAGCAGCAGAAGCATTGGTGGACATCAGGCTTATGTCTATTTATAGACTAAAGTAGATATAGCGGAGATAGATCATCTATTTATGATGTGACAGTCATAGGTTTGACGTCATCAGAATAGGGGATGGATCTGTTAAGAAGGTAGTAGGGTGTGATGTCCTGGTTTTGGATGACATACACAGAGTAGGAAAGGAAACTCCTATACTACGATCGGTTATACTTTGGTTGTCACACAGTGGTTTCTCCACACAGGACTTGGATATTATATCAGACATTCTGGTTACTAGATCTATGGTTTTAGATCTAGATTTGGGTGGTTTCCTAATCTGGGTACCTTGACAGCATTCTATGAGTATTTAGAATGGACGACTCCTGGCACGGTAGTGTACCTGCAGGTGATGGAGTCACCCTCTCTAAAAGTGTCTTACAGACTAAAGGGGAGAGGGATACGCATGATTGACAGATCACTTGCTTAGGCAATTGAGTCAATCATGAGATGTCAAGTACCACACCAGATGTTGTTCTTGCAGTAGATGCAATAAGTTGATATTGATCCAATCCTGGAGAAACAGTCGGAAGCAGTTTTAGAACATAAGTTGATGTTCTAGGGATATGATAACGGCAGCCTCCTTTAGGAGACGGTTATCATTCCAGGCTTCCAAGGTGACCTGGATGGCAGAGTGGCTGTCAGAGTTATAGTTTTCCCTCTGACGAGGAGCAGTATATTGGACATGTGGTCCAGGTGGATACTGAGGGAAGGCATGGTGCAGGATACTGATTAAGTTCAGTTGACGATACAGTCTAAGAAGTTTGGATTTGGAGTTCATTTATGAGCTAGGTCCCATCAGACATCCAGACACATTCTAAGACAGGTATTGCTCTTTTCGGGAGATGGCTTTCTCCGCGAACTTGAGATATAGAGAGACATAGAAAGAAACATCCTGCGGATCCACTCACTGAGGCTATTCCTCGAACGCAATAGTTTCGCAAACGGGTTTTGTGAGACTGACTAGTAGAGGAGTTGGGTGTTCGGTATCACACGGGCTGTGAGTATGCGACATCGCAATAATTAGCCTTGAGTGCAAGTAGGAGATTGTTGGAGATAGTGCCCTCAGAGTCAATTATTGGATCACAGGCACGTGATTGCAATGATTGAGGGAGGACCTATCCCGGTAGGACAGTCTTACTCGAGATGATAGTTTGCTATCTGGTTTATCTTTATCATCGTGTACTGCTTTAGGTGACCTGACATGTCTCTATTACACGTTGATAGAGCCCCTAGGATTCTTGCTTGACTACCAGCAGTATGATGGCGATCATATACGTGGGAGCTGGTAGTCTATAAGCACATCCTTAAAAGGTCCCTAGTCGTAGGAGTTTCGAGACAGGGCATCGATACTCCATTAGTAGACTAGTGTATACAGTCGAGACCACGACGAGGGGCGGTGGCCGGTCTCACAAGCCACTGGTGTCAGTTGGTTCACCTAAGATGTATACAGGTGCTCATTGGGTTATGAGTACACCGGACAGGACTCGCCGGGAACCTGCTAGTTGGTCTTATACCAGATGTCAGATAGCAGTTCCCTGGTGACATGTGTACAGGTTAGCTCATCGACCTGAGATCGTCATTTGTCTCGTGTGAGTTCCCACTGTGCTTTGATTACTACCCTACCACGGCTCAATGGAGTCGTGCAAACAGGTTTTAGTTGGGTACAGTCCCGAGCCACATGGAGGCAGTTAGCGGATCTGCAGGGGTTCGTCTATCCCGGTATTGGGGGTGAGGTCGCGCTGTGTCTAGGAGAGCCATTACACAAAGCCCTCGGCCAAGGTAGGAGATTTACTGGTAGGTATTCCAGTAGTATCTCAGGGTGTTCTGGGCTACGCTCCGACACGACTTGTACCGCTTTTGAGGGTCTGACTTTTACCAACCCCCTAGGCCCGATATGCGATACTCATAGACGAACGGACCGGACTGTACGGATATTGTCACTGACAGGCTCAGTAGGGTGTCAGGATGAGTTCGCTCATCGACGTCCCTTTTGGTCAATAGCTGGTGGCCCGTCACGTATTGGCTAATACCTCTGACGTGCTAGTGGTTAAATCCACAGCCATAGTATTGACGAGTCTTTAGAGTCCACCACACTTACAGTTACTCAAGCTTTCGGGCGAAACGCTGTAGAGGTCGTATGGAGATATGGCAGGGTCCGATCAGATACGTGCGGTATTGCACAGATCAGGATCGGACGGTTTGTACTAGTGACCGTATGGATATATGGCAGGGTTCGATCTGATACGTGCGGTATTGCACGGATCAGGATCGGACGGATATTACTAGCCGGCTTTGGTTTAAGCCGGATCCTAGTTTAGTACAGTGTAGATTTTGTCTCATTGCATTTGTATCCGGTCGGAATACAGATGCGGGTGTGTATGCACAGTATCGGGGTTTTCCCGTAATTTATTACGGGACCAGTTTTCTGGAGTTGCCAGTTCGCATTCCGTTCCGGCCGGTTTTCCTTTGTTCTTTCCCGGCCGGACTTTTCCGATGGAGGGTGTTATTTGCAAGTTTGCAAATAACATTTTGTGGAGGGGTTTCTTGCATATGGATTGATTATGATAGCATCTTTAGATACCATTCTTTTCCTTCATCATTTCTTGCTTTATTAAGATTAGAAATGAGATGAAAGATGATATGACTTTGTGATCATGGTGTTTGGATGTGGTCACCCTCCACCTTTATCCTACACTCACCTTCCTTTTTGTTTTTGGTTTTTCTCCACCATTTGGTAAAAAGGGGGCCGGCCACTTCTTGTGAGAGAAGAGAATGGTTCATTTCATTTTTTGTGAGGGTGTGGAAAAAATTATTCTTTCATATCATTTTTCCATTGCCACAAAAATCCCCAAGTTCATATCTTGTTGATTCCTCCATCAAGGCAACTTCACAAACCCCATGAGGCAAAGTGATTCTACACTACTTCTACAGCAAATCTTGGGCGCGTCGGCCAGCCAACTTCGCGTCCGAGTTGCCTCGGTATTGAGGTGGGAGCCCGTAAAAGATGCAGACGATGTGGTGCCCTTCCGGCAAGGAGGCGACGACCGGAGTTTCCGCGGGAGATCGGGACGATGACGAGAAGACCGGAGGACTCGGATCACTCGGTATATCTCTCACCCTTTCTCTTGTTAGCTAGTGTTGGTTAATGGTTACGATCCGGGTATATTGTCCGCGGTAGCGCCAGTTTAAAGTTAAGAAAATTTTGATTCCGTATTTTGGCCTCGGATAGACGGCCGGGGCGCTGCCGTGGCGCAACAGAGTGTTTCTTTTCTTTCTCTCTTTGGCAGCGACCATTGACCCGACCCTAGACTATGACTCAGTGACCAAGTTGACCGAACCTTCTTAACACTGGCTTTTGGATTGTCAGAGTTGCAAACCTCATTGCCACTCCTACTTTTACCCTTTTCTCCAGGACACCCCGTATTACTACGAACGTCCACTTCCATTGGACAAAACCATCGTATGGTTATATACGAACTCGAAGGAATTCAAGGATGGTTTCCGAATCTAGAGAAAACGAATAGGATTATTCAGTTGTCTTTTCCTTTTACCTTCTCTCAGGTTGTGAGTACTCCTTAGTTTAGAAGATAGTACACCTATTACGCAAATTGGATAGTCTTCTTCCAAAGCTTAGGCTGGTGCCGAACGGTGGGGAATGAAGAAAACCAATTAGACTAAACGGTGTACAGAAGGTATTATGTAAAGACAAAGAAAGGGATTAGTAAGAGGGCAAAGTAAACTGCGACTGCTATTCACGACCAAACCAAGTATTTCATTACCACTCCTAAATCACCTTTGTATTTCTCCAGGACACTCCATATCACTACGAAGATCCACAGTTTATATGGATACTCCATCGTATGGTTATATACGAACACGAAAGGAACTTGTTCCAGTTCGGGGATGGATTCTGGTTCAGGAGAAATAGGAATAAGGTTTATTCGGTTGTCTTTTATCTTCACCTTCTCTCGCATTGCGAGTGCTCCTAGGATTAGGACAGTACACCCATTATGCTTATTGGATAGTCTTCTTCCAAACCATAGGCTGGTGCCGAACGGTAGGGAAGGAAGAAAACCATTTGGCCTAAAAGGGTGTACAGAAGGTAATGACTAAAGACATATAAAGGGATTTGGAGAGATGGCAAAGAATTATACGGTTACAGTTGTGAATCGGATAATGGAAGAGGCATTACTAGGAATACCAGGATACCCCATCGAAACATTTCAATGTTTCAGTTTCACTGTGTTCTGTTAAAAGAAAACTGATTTCCTAATTAGACACTTGCTCCAGGGTATGTATTTACCAGGTATGATTCTCACATCTGTATGGTTTTACAGATGATGAGTGGGAGTAAGTTATTGGGAATTAGGTGATCATCCTCATTATATCGGGATTCGTTGTAATTGGTTATATTTGAGGAAGTCACCTGGGTTGTTTGCCAGATGGCAAATATTTGGTTTTGAATATCCGTTGTTATGCACCAATTTCAAATTGATATATCTGTACGTCTATTTTTATAGAGTGAGATATACCTTTTTGAAATTATGTCTATGACATTTACCTATATCAGTGGATGGTTAGGTAAGGAGCATTGAACAGCGGTGTAATTCTTCTTAACCATGAGTACAGTTTTCAACCTACGATACACAGTGATTGAGTCACTAGACTCAGGGGACTTATACAGAGTATTGTATATTGTCCAGTGTCCATTAAGACAGAGGGGTAGGTACTCGTACTATATTCTGTTTACTTGTGACTTCTCTAGTTCTTAGATAGGTGTTTCGTAGAAATGCAGGGTCCAAGTTTTGAGAAGTTATAAGTATAAGATTAAAGTAGAGAACCAGGTATTGCAAGTATCGGGATTCTTCAAGGTGATCGAAGATGTAGATACTTGTGTATGGTATTCAGTTGATAGTAATGATTAAGAGAACTTGATTCTCTTTCAGGTTACTCATAATTGGAAGTATTCCTAAGTTGAGTAACGCTGATCGGCCACTCTTCCATTTAGTTGACATGCACTGGAGACAGCTGCATGATTTGAATCTGGTTCAATTAAATCAGTGCCTCTATTTCTATATTGGATATAGAATAGTTCATATCTTGACATTGTTAAGGTACGGGGAGTTGTCTGGCTTATGCTTAAAACCAGACACTGAACAACTCAAGGCACGTTTCTGTAATGGCTGTTTGTGGGTTGACCCGGGCTATGACGAGGGTTGACTTTCTACCATCTGGAAGATCAATAGTGATATTGTTCTAGACTCGCCACAGTTTTAACAAAAATGGATTTTTTTTCAGAAAACAGTAGTGGGAGTATGGTAGAACTGGAAGTGATTCCAGAACCGCAAACGATTACTGAAGATTTGATAAGAACCTAAAGATTCAATATGGTTTGACATTCCATTGGCCACTCCGCAGATATGGTAGGTAACCTCAGGCGCTCGAGAGGTACTCCGGTAGCCTCAAGGACGGTGACAGGGAGGTTCTTGTTTACCCAGACTTGCCATTGCTGTTGTTCCAGACTGTGAGACCCGGCAGGAGGATGAGTATAGCGTCGTTATAAACTGACTTTAGAAGTGTACGTCTATATGACTCTGCCAGAGGGTTGTCATGGTCAGTGGGAGCAGCGGAAGCATGGTGGACAAGTGGCTTATGTCTATTTATGGACTAAAGCAGATATAGCGGAGATAGATCATCTATTTCTGATGTGACAGTCATAGGTTTGACTTCATCAGAATAGGGGATTGATCTGTTAAGAAGGTAGTAGGGTGTGATGTCCTGGTATTTGATGACATACACAGAGTAGGAAGTGATATTCCTATACTACGATCGGTTATGCTTTGGTTGTCATACAGTAGTTTCTCCACATAGGAATTGGATCTTATATCGTACATTCTGGTTACTAGATCTATGGTTTTAGATCTAGATTTGGGTAGTTTCCTAATCTTGGTACTTAGACGGCATTTTATGAGTATTTAGAATGGACGACTCATGGCATGGTAGTATACCTGCAGGTGATGGGGTCACCCTCTCTAAAGGTGTCTTACAGACTAAAGGGGAGAGGGATACGCATGATTGGCAGATCACTTGCTTAGGCAATTGAGTTGATCATGAGATGTCAAGTACCACACCAGATGTTGTTCTTGCAGTAGATGCAATAAGTTGATAATGATCCATTCCTGGAGAAACAGTCGGAAGCAGTTTTAGAACATAAGTTGATGTTCTAGGGATATGATAACAGCACTCTCCTTCGGGAGACAGTTATCATTCCAGGCTTCCAAGTTGACCTGGATGACAGAGTGGTTGTCAGAGTTATAGTTTTCCCTCTGACGAGGGGCAGTATTTTGGACAGGTGGTCCAGGTGGATACTGAGGTAAGGTATGGCGCAGGATACTGATTAAGTTCAGTTGACGATACAGTCTAAGAAGTTTGGATTTGGAGTTCATTTATGAGCTAGGTCCCATCAGATATCCAGACACATTCTAAGACAGGTATTGCTCATTTCAGGAGATGGTTTTCTCCGCAAACTTGAGATAAAGAGAGACATAGAAAGAAACATCAGAGCGGATCCACTCACTGAGGCTATTCCTCGAACGCAATAGTTTCGCAAACGAGCTTTGTGAGACTGACTAGTAGAGGAGTTGGGTGTTCAGTATCACACGGGCTGTGAGTATGCGACATCGCAATAATTAGCCTTGAGTGCAAGTGGGAGATTGTTGGAGATAGTGCCCTCAGAGTCAATTATTGGATCACAGGCACGTGATTGCAATGGTTGAGGGAGGACTTGTCCCAGTAGGACAGTCTTACTCAAGATGATAGTATACTATCTGGTTTATCTTTATCATCGTGTACTGCTTTAGGTGACCTTACGAGTCGCTATTGCATGTTGATAGAGCCCCTAGGATTCTTGCTTGACTACCAGCAGTATGAGGGCGATCATATACGTGGGAGCTGGGGTCTATAAGCACATCCTTAAAAGATCCCTAGTCATGGCAGTTTCGAGACAGGGCATCGATATTCCAGAGTAGACTAGTGTATACAGTCGAGACCCCAACGAGGGGCGGTGGCCATTCTCACAAACCACTGGTGTCAGTTGGTTCACCTAAGATGTATACAGGTGCTCATTGGGTTATGAGTACACCGGACAGGACTCGCCGGGAACCTGCTAGTTGGTATTATACCTGACGTCAGATAGCAGTTCCCTGGTGACATGTGTACAGGTTAGTTCATCGACCTGAGATCGTCATTTGTCTCGTGTGAGTTCCCACTGTGCTTTGATTACTACCCTACCACGGCTCAAAGGAGTCATGCAAATAGGTTTTATTTGGGTACAGTCCCGAGCCAAATGGAGGCAGTGAGCGGATCTGCAGGGGTTCGTCTCTCCCGGTATTGGGGGTGAGGTCGCGCTGTGTCTAGGAGAGCCAGTACATGAAAAGGCCTTGGCCAAGGCAGGAGATTTACTAGTAGGTATTCCAGTAGTATCTCAGGGTGTTCTGGGCTACACTCCGACACGACTTGTACCGCTTTTGGGGGTCTGACTTTTTCCAACCCCCTAGGCCCGCCATGCGATGCTCATAGACGAACGGACCGGACTGTACGGATATTGTCACTGTCAGGCTCATTAGGGTGTCAGGATGAGTTCGCTCATCGACGTCCCTTTTGGTCAATAGCTGGTAGCCTGTCACGTATGGCTAATACCTCTAACGTGCTAGTGGTTAAATCCACAGCCATCGTATTGACGAGTCTTTAGAGTCCACCACACACAGTTACTCAGGTTTCGGGCGAAACGTTGTAGAGGCCGTATGGAGATATGGCAGGGTTCGATCAGATACGTGCGGTATTGCACGGATAGTGATCGGACGGATTTTACTAGCGGGCTTTGGTTTAAACCGGATCCTATTATTAGACAGTGTAGATTTTGTCTCTTTGCATATGTATTCAGTGGGAATACAAATGCGGGTATGTATATTTTTTCCTGTAATTTATTACGGGATCAGTTTTCTGAAGTTTCCAGTTTGCATTCCGTTCCGGCCAGTTTTCCTTTGTTCCTTCCCGGCCGGACTTTTCCGTTGGAGGGGCTAATTTGCAAGTTCGCAAATTAGCATTTGTGGAGGAGGTCCTTTGTAAATGTGTGGCTTCATCATGAGATTCTTTTTTAGTCTCTTTTCTTGCATTAATGAGAAGAGAGTTGATTGGATTTAAACTTGACCTTGGTGTGACTTTTTTCTCATGATCACACATTATTCTCTTGTTGGATTATTATTTCTTTTTCTCCACCATTTCTTTTGAGAGGGGGCCAGCCACATATTTGGGGAGATGAGAGAGTGATTCATTTTGGTGATGAGGGGAAATTATCATCTCATTCTTGATACACCAAAGTTCATCTCCTTTGTTCATTATCTTCCTCCATCACCATGGCAACTTCAACCCCAAATGAGACATGTTTTCTACACTAGTCTAAAGCAAATCTTGGACACGTCGATTCGCCAACTTCATGCCCGAGTTGCCTCGGTCCAGAGGTGGGAACCCGTAAAAGAACCCGGCGATGTGGTGCCCGTTTCGACGAGGAGGCGACGACCGGAGATTCCGCGAGGAGATCGGAGTCGAGACGAAGACCGAAGGACACGGATCGCTTGGTATATCTCTCTCCCCATCTTTTAGTCTGCTAGTAGCTAGGTTAATGGCCCGATCCGGGTTAAAAGTCCGCGGTGCTGCCGGTTTTTCTGGTTTGAAAAGTTTTTCATTTCCGCATTCCGGCGTCGGATCGACGGCCGGGGCGCCGCCGTGCACTTACAATAGCCACTCCGCATATATGGTGGATAACCTCAGACACCCGAGAGGTACTCCGGTAGCCTCAAGGACGGTGACAGGGAGGTTCTTGCTTACCCAGACTTGACACTGCTGTTGTTCCAGACTATGAGACCCGGCAGGAGGTTAAGTATAGCGTCGTTCTAAACTAGCTATAGAAGTGCACGTATATATTATTCTGCCAGAGGGTTGTTGTGGTCAGTGGGAGCAGCGGAAGCATAGTGGACAAGTAGCTTTTGTCTTTTTATAGACTTGAGCAGTTATAGCGGAGATAGATCATCTAATTTTGATGTGACAGTCATGGGTTTGACTTCATCAGAATAGGGGATGGATCAGTTAAGAAGGTAGTAGGGTGTGATTCCCAGTATTTTGGATATCATACACAGAGTAGGAAGTAAAATTCTTATACTATGATCGTTTGTACTGTGGTCGTCACACAGTTGTTTCTCGAGACAAGATATAGATATAATATCAGACATTCTGGTTTCTAGATCTATGGTTTTAGATCTGGATTTGGGTAGTTTCCCAATGTGGGTACTTTGACAGTATTCTAATGGTTTTTAGAATAGATGACTCCTGGCATGGTAGTGTACCTGCTGGTGATGGAGTCACCCTCTCTAAAGGTGTCTTACAGACTAAAGGGGAGAGGGATGTGCATGATTGGCAGATCACTTGCTTAGGCAATTGAGTCAATCATGAGATGTTAAGTACCACACCAGATGTTGTTTTTGCACTAGATGCAATAAGTTTGTATTAATGCAATCCTGGAGAAACATAAGGAGGCAGTTTTAGAACATAAGTGGATGTTCTACGGATTTGATGACGGCAGCCTCCTTCGGGAGACGGTTATCATTCCAGGCTTCAAAGGTGACATGGATGACAGAGTGATTGTCAGAGTTATAGTTTTCCTTCCGACGAGGGACAGTATTATGGACAGGTGGTCCAAGAGGATACTGTGGGAGGCATGGTGCTGGATACTGATTAGGTTCAGTTATCGATACAGTCTAAGAAGTTTGGATTTGGAGTTCATTTATGAACTAGGTCCCATCAGATATCCAGATATATTCTAAGACAGGTATTACTCGATTCGGGAGATGTCTTTCTCCGTGAACTTGAGATTAAGAGAGACATAGAAAGAAACATCAGGGCGGATCCACTCACTGAGGCTATTTCTCGAACACAATAGTTTTACGAACGGGCTTTGTGAAACTGATTAGTAGAGGAGTTGGATGTTCGGTATCACACGTGCTGTGAGTATGCGACATCGCAATAATTAGCCTTAAGTGCAAGTGGGAGATTGTTGGATATAGTGCCCTCAAAATCAATTATTGGATCGCAGGCACGTGATTGCAATGATTGAGGAGGACCTATGCCGGTAAGACAGTCTTACTCGAGATGATAGTATGCTATCTGGTTTGCCTTTATCAGT
This sequence comes from Agapanthus africanus, assembly GCA_030015575.1. Classification (NCBI taxonomy): domain Eukaryota; kingdom Viridiplantae; phylum Streptophyta; class Magnoliopsida; order Asparagales; family Amaryllidaceae; genus Agapanthus; species Agapanthus africanus. The sequence goes on along the minus strand of JASDDO010000016.1, from coordinate 125,634,830 downwards.
CGTATACATGTTCAGGTGACTGATTACATGTTACACGTTGATAGAGCCCTTAGGATCTTGCTTGACTACCAACAGTATGAGGGCGATCATATACGTGAGAGTTGGGTAGTCCATAAGCACATCCTTAATTGTGGTCCCTAGTCGTGGGGGTACCGAGACAGGGCATCGATACTCCGGAGTAGACTAGTGTATACAGTCGAGACCCTGACGAGGGGCGGTGGCCGGTCTCACAAGCCACTGGTGTCAGTTGGATCACCTAAGATGTATACAGGTGCTCAATGGGTTATGAGTACACCGGACAGGACTCGCCGGGAACCTGCTAGTTGGTATTATACATATCGTCAGATAGCAGTTCCCTGGTGACATATGTACAGGTTAGTTCATCGACCTGAGGTCATCATTTGTCTCGTGTGAGTTCCCACTGTGCTTTGATTTCTACCCTACCACGGCTCAAAGGAGTCGTGCAAACAGGTAGTTTTTGGGTACAGTCCCGATCCACATGGAGGCACGTGAGCGGATCGGCAGGGGATTCATCCCTCCCGGTATTGGGGGTAGAGATCGCGCTGTGTCTAGGAAAGCCATTACACCAAGTCTTTGGCCAAGGCAGGTGAGGATTACTGGTAGGTACTCCGGTAGTTTCTCAGGGTGTTCAGGGCTTGTCTCCGACACGACTTATACCGCTATTGGGGGTCTGACGTTACTAGCCCCCTAGGCCGGATATGCGATACTCATAGACGAACGGAACGGACTGTATATACATTGTGACTGTTAGGCTCAGTAGGGTTTCAGGATGAGTTCGCTCATCGGCCTCCCTTGAAGTCAGTACATGGGCAGCCGTTACGCACAGCTAGTGCCGCTGACAGCTTATGGTTAAACCCACTGCCAGGGTACTGACGAGTCATTAGAGTCCCCCACAGATTGTTTTCCAAGTTCGGGCGAAACGTTGTAGAGGCCGTATGGTTTTATGGCAGGATTCGGAAAATGCACGTGCGTTTACGCACGTGTCATATTTCGGGCAGATAATACTGGTGGGCTTTGGTTTAAGCCGGATCCATGTTTTATACTTAGTAGATGTAATATCTTTGTCTCAGTTGCATTTGTATTCGGTCGTAATACAAATGCGGGTATATTTATACAGTTACGGGGTTATCCTGAAATTCGTTTCGGGATCACTTTTGGAAGTTGCCAGATTCCAGTTTTCTATCACCTGTATTTAACATTCGGTTAAATACGGATTTATCTTTTCTTGATAAGTGTGGATGGTTCTAGAAGTTTCTAGAAGAGATGACTAGGTTAGAGTAGTGTTATTGTTTCATTGGTTACATTTAATGAAAGGATGACTAAGGTTATGAGTCATTGTTTTCATTAATGCATTTTGTCAAGCTTAAGATATTTCTTCTTGATATTTTTGTGAGAAGCTTTTTTAATGGTCACCACTTGCTCCTACCATCACCCCCCTCCTCATATATGGCCGGCCCCTCTTAGATCCCCACTTGATTAATTCACTCTTACTTGGCTAAAAGATTATGATAGTTTTGGTGTATGGAAATTTCATAGCTCATTTCATTCCATCACCCGACTCAAATGGCAACTTCATTAACCATTCGTCCATGGCTTTGGACGAAGCGAGACAAAGTGTTCTACTCATTCTCTACATCAATCTTGGTCATCTCTTTTAGCAAACTTGATGACCGAGTTGCCTCGGGTCAGAGGTGGGAGCCCGTTTAAAGATCCGATGACGTGGTGCCACCTGGACGAGAAGATCAGAGATCGACGAGATCGGAGCAGCCGCAACAAAGCGTGGGATGATGGTTGAAGACCGAAGGACTCGGATCGTTCGGTATAACTCTTCTACCCACTTTGTAGTTTGTTAGTTTAGCTTTAATGGCAGATCCGGGTTATAGTACGCGATAGCGCCAGTTGTAAAAGTTTTTGTTCCGCATTTGGCGTCTGTTAGACGGCTGGGGCGCTACCGTGGACTTACAGATTCTTGGAAACCGTTTTCTCCAAATTCTGTTTGATTTGACGATTTGAAATCTCGGCTTCCCACATGTTTGGGGGTGGTAGGGCGTTGATAGCTTATGATTAATGGAATATTTCCGCATCAAGGACTCGAAAGTCTTATTACAGAAATGTGTTCCATTGTCACTAATGATCGCTCGGGGGTGTCCAAACCGGGAAAAGATGTTTTCCTTAAGGAATCTAATGACAACCTTGTTGTCATTAGTCCGGCTGGGCACGGCCTCGACCCATTTAGAGACATAATCTATAGCTAAAAGAATATAAAGGTTCCCAAAAGAATTGGGAAACGGTCCCATAAAATCAATCCCCCAAATATCGAAAATCTCCACAACCAAAATTGGTTGGAGGGGCATCTCGTTTCTCCTAGATATCCGGCCTAAGTGTTGGCACAGGGAGCAAGTTTTGCAGTAATCATGTGCGTCGTTGAAGAGTTGCGGCCAGTAGAAGCCACACTGCAAGATCTTCTCGGCTGTCTTTCTGGGGCCAAAATGCCCGCCACACGCTTGATCGTGGCAAAATGACAGCACGCTCTTGAATTCATTGTCAGGCACACACCGACGAATAATCTGATCGAGATAGTATTTGAACAGATAAGGTTCATCCCAGTAAAAATGTTTTACCTGGGATAAGAATCAGAGTCTGTCCTGATTTGACCATTCATTCGATAGTAATCATGTTGCTAAATAATTCACAATATCTGTGAACCAGGGTTTGTAAGTCGATGTACAACACCCCACGACCTGCGGGGAGGCGGAATAATGAAAAACGATCTTGTTTTAGGCGTAAACATCGACTAACCGAGAATTTTTGCTAAACTATAACTAACAAGAATCATAGAAGTTAACAACTACTATGAAAAGTGATTATACCTGATGAACCGTGTCCTTCGTCTTTTTGTTCTCCACGTCCTCTCCGGCCTTCTCTATGTAGTAGATGATCCACCCGAGAGCTTTACTTCAAGCTTCACCTCTAACTTGAGGTAACTAGGTTTCTTAAATCGCTAATCTAAGTAACCTAGGTGATATAGAGAATGGTTAAGGATTAAGTAGTCTAATCTAATCCTTGGTCTCAACACATAAGAAGGGAGGATTAGGGTTTGAAGAGAGAGAGCTTGAGGAGAGAGAAAGTGAGCAAGAGCATGGAATGAGATAATGATCTATCATAATATATATGAAGCATTATTATTTTTCCATAAAAGAAAATAAAGGATTTAACAACCATGCTTCATAAATACAAATGGGTGATTCATCTCCATGAGTCATTAAGCATTTATGATGCATTAATGACATGGATGAATCATACAAATGAGTCACTAATCTCATTTAATGCATATGCCACCTTAACCCGCAAGTCACCATCTTCTAGAAGCTTCTCGCGAAATTACGAGAACGCCCCTCCTATCCGTGAAAACACGGAAAAACTTTAGACTGTATAGATCCAATAACCGGATACTAGAAATTGGCTTAAACCAAAGCCGGCTAGTAAAAACTGTCCGGATGTCGTACGTGCGTAAACACACGTATGTGTCTGAACCCTTGTCGTAAAACCATACGACCTCTATATCGTTTCGCCTGGAGTAGGGAAACTCTCTGTATGGGACTCTAGAGACTCGACTACTACGCTGGCAGTAGGTTTAACCACAGACCGCAAGCAGCACTAGCTGTACGTAACGGTCCCCAGGTAGATGTCGATAAGAAGGCCGATGAGGAAACCCATCCGAACTCCTACTGAGTCTGATGTGACAATCTCCGTACAGTCCGGTCTGTTCGTCTAAGACTATCGCATATCGGGCCTAGGGGGCGGCAAGCGTCAGTCCCCTAATAGCGGTATAAGTCGTGTCGGAGTGAAGCCCATTACACCCTGAGAAAACAACTGGAACCTACCAGTAAATCTCGCTTGCCCTGGCCAGGGACTTTGCGTAATGGCTCTCTGACACAGCGCGATATCAACTCCCAATATCGGGAGAGACGAATCCTGTCTAACCGCCACTGCCTCCAAGTGCTCGGGACTGCACCCAACTGCTACCTGTTTGCACGATTCCTTTGAGCCGTGGTAGGGTAGCAATCTAAGAACAGTGGGACACACTCGAGGCGAAGTAGCAGTGTCAAGTCTGCGGACTATGCTGTACTCATGTCACCTGGGAACTGCTAACTGACGATGGGTATAATACCAACTGACAGTTCCCCGTGAGTCCTGTCCGGTGTACCCGTAACCTAACGAGCACCTGCATACTATCTCCAGTACGACGTACTGACGGCTGTGGGACGGACCATCTCCCCAACTGGGATGAGAAGCGTACACACTAGTCTACTCCAGAGTATCGATGCCCTGTCTCGATAATCCTACGACTAGGGACCTGAATAAGGATGTGCTTGTAGACTACCCAGCCCCTACTTATGTGACTGCCATCACAACGCTGGTAGTCAAGCAAGATCCTAAGAGCTCTATCAATACGTATACTCACATATTAAGATAGAAAAACCAAGTAGCATACTACCATTTTTAGCAAGACTGTTATATACATGTGAATATCCCAAGCTTCCATTAAGTAATATACAAACTAGTATGATACAATAATGGCCCCTAGGGCATATACACTAACAGGGTTCACATGATACTGTCAAGTTGTTCATCCGGAAAAACGTCGTTTATTGGAAGTGAAAGCGTCGGCGAAGAAGGGAGGCGTGAAAGATTGTCGGCGATTACGTTTTCGCATCCTTTTTGTTGGCTATAGTGCCCTCAAGGCAATTATCATAGTCGCGGACTTATGATTAAGATGATTGAGGCAGGACCTACACCGATAAAACAGTCTTACTCAAGATGATAGTATGCAATCTGGTTTGTCTTTATCATCATGTACATGTTGATAGAGCCCATAGGATTATTAATTGACTGCCAGCATTGTGATGGTGATCATACATGTGAGAGCTAGAGTCTATAAGAACATCCTTAAATGTCCCTAGTCGTAGGAGTATCGAGATCGGGCATCGATGCTCCAGTGTAGACTAGTGTATACTGATCGAGACCCCGACGAGGGGCGGTGGCCAGGTCTCACAAGACATAGGTGTTAGTTTGTTCACCTAATATAGTATACAGGTGCTTATTGGGTTATGAGTACACTGGATGGACTCGCCGGGAACATGCTAGTTGGTATTATATCTATTGTCAGATAGCAGTTCCCAGGTGACATGTGTACAGGTTAGTCTGTCGACCTGAGAGTGCCATTTGTCTTGTGTGAGTTCCCACTGTGCTTTGATTACTACCCTACCACGGCTCAAAGGAGTCGTGCAAACAGGTTTTAGTTGGGTACAGTCCCGAGCCGCATGGAGGCAGTGATCGGATCATCGGGGATTTGTCTATCCCGGTATTGGGGTTGATGTCGCATTGTGTACGGGTGGCCATCGCCAGAAATTCTTGGCCAAGGTGAACGAGAATTACCGATCCAGGTTCGATAGTTTCTCAGGTGGTGATGGGTTACATGCCGACACTAAATATCGCGTTGTTAGGGGTCTGACTTTATCCACCCCCCTAGACTCGATATGCAATACTCTTAGACGAACAGACCGGACTGTATGGATATTATCACTGTCAGGCTCAGTAGGGGTTCAGGATGAGTTTGCTCGTCGGCCTCCCTTTCGCTCAATACATGGGTCGCCGTTACGTACAGCTAGTGCCGCTGACGTGCTTGTGGTTAAACCCACTGCCAGAGTATTGACGAGTCTTTAGAGTCCCACATAGAGGGTTTTCACGGTTCATGCGATATGGTGTAGATCTCGTATGTTGATACATACAGGTGTCCGATTAAATTTGTGCATGTGCGGCACAGACTTTAATCGGACGGTTGATAATACTAGCGGCTTAAGATTAAGCCAGATTATTAAATCAGGATTTGAATTAATATTTTACACATGTATTTATATACATGTATTCTAGTATTATTATTCGCTATTTATTTTCTCTCTTGGCTATTCGTATTTTTGTACGAATACGCGTATATGTATTTCGATACATGTACCAAGAAGTATTCCGTATTTTATACGGAATAGCTTCTAGAAGATGCCACCTCATTTATATGATTTTCCATTTATGGAAATTCATTTGTATTATAAATGAGGTGGAGGGTGTGAGGTGGCATGTGCATAGTGTTAAGCATGGCTTTGAGGCATGGAGCAAAGTATGGTGTGCAATTGTTTAATTGGAAAAAGAAATGGGACTTTTTTGTGACGATGAGAGAGAGGGGCCGGCCACTTTATAAAGTGGGATTGATTTTATTTTGGTTGATGATTTTATCACAACACTAGCCTCCTCACTCTCTCACTCTAATTCTCACAAATACTTAGTCATTTAATTAGTTGCTCATGCAAAAGCTTCATCACCTCCATTTATCTTCTATGGTTGCTCTCATGAGCACCTGAGTAGAGAGAAAAACATAGTGACACACTACTACACCTTGAATCTCCATCGCTGGCAACTTTGGAGCGTCGGTTGCCTCGTTCGTCGAGGCTGGAGCTTGCGCCGTTTCCCTCAGGTGGATCATCGGAGATGGAGGAAGACCGGCAACCAAACTGTAAGTCCATGCTACCTCTCCCGGTACTTTCGGGAATGCGGAATTTGGTAAAAAACAATTTTTACGGAGGTGGTAACATGGACCTATAACCCGGATCTTGGTTAAACATCTATCTAACATCCTAACTATGAGTTTCTAGCTACTCGGTTAGCGGGTTATACCTAGCTTGTCTTGAACTCCTTCTTCTTCAAGCTCCGATGGTGGTCCGATGGCTTCTTCTCGTCGTCTCCGTACGCCGAAGATAGATCCACCTGAAAGCTCCAACCTTTAGCTCCTTCTTCGTTCTTTGAAGAAAACTAGTTCACTTGGTTTGCTAAACCTAGTGAACTAGAATGAGTAGAGAATAGTTTGTGTGGGATTTTATCTATGGTTCTTGATTCTCAACTCATGAGACAAGAGAACCATAGATTAAAGAGAGGGAGCAAGAGCAAGAGGGTGAGAGCAAAATGGAGAGCTCAAGAACAAGAGAGAGAATGAGCAAGAAAGAATGAGGCTCTCTTTTGTCTTTCACCCTCTCATAATCCAAAGTAATCATAACTCATCATATCAACAAAAGTCTTATGTGATGGTTGAAGTAACCATAACCAAATCATATCATGCACTCATTTTACACAAATGAGCAAGCAAGTAAAAGTCTTTGCCATGAAATGATGGCTATGGTTATCATGATGGTCAACTAGTCAAGCCTAGTCAACCGGTCAACAAAGTCAACAAGTCAACAAAAGTCAACAAGTCAACAAAGTCAACAAAAGTCAACAACCATGTCACCATAATACTTAATTAATATAATAGTTAATCACATATCATATTCTCATTAGGGTTGATCAAAAGGTCAAATAGTCAACGGTCAACTGTCAACAACCCTAATGAGAATCCGCTGCCTCTGCCTCCCTGTCAACTGTGCATACACACCCGCATCCGCGTTCCGAGGAACACGAATGCAAACTGGATAAATCCAATCCCATAAAGTACACTAGGATCTGGCTTAAACCAAAGCCCGCTAGTGTAAACTGTCCGGACACTGTACGTGCACAAGTGCACGGATGTGACCGAACCCTGTCGCAAAACCATGCGACCTCTACTCTTTTGCCTAAAGGCGAAAAGCTTTCTGTGTGGGACTCTAAAGACTCGACACTACGCTGGCAGTGGGTTTAACCACAGACCGCAAGCGGCACTAGCTGTGCGTAACGGTCCCCAGGTAGTGCCGACAAGAAGACCGACGAGGCGAAACCCATCTGAACTCCTACTGAGCCTGAGTGTGACATTCTCCGTACAGTCCGGTCTGTTCGTCTAATACATCGCATGGCGGGCCTAGGGGGCAGTAAACGTCAGTCCCCCAATAGCGGTACAAGTCGTGCCGGAGTGAAGCCCAAAACACCCTGAGATAACACTGGAAGCCTACCAGTATATCTCGTTTGCCCTGGCCAGGTACTACTCGTGTAATGGCTCTCCTAGACACAGCGCGATGTCAACCCCCAATACCGGGAGAGACGAATCCTGTCTAACCGTCACTGCCTCCAAGTGCTTCGGGACTGCACCCAACCACCACCTGTTTGCACGACTCCTTTGAGCCGTGGTAGGGTAGTAATCAAAGTACAGTGGGAACACACTCGAGGCGAAGTGATAGTGTCAAGTCAGAGGACTAAGCTGTACTCATGTCACCTGGGAACTGATAACTGACGATAGGCATAATACCAACTAGTCAGTTCCCGACGAGTCCTGTCCAGTGTACCCGTAACCTAACGAGCACCCGCATACTATCTCAAGTACGACGTACTGACGGCTGTGGGACAGACCGTCTCCCACACTGGGATGAGAAGCGCATGCGCTGGTCTACTCCGGAGTATCGATGCCCTGTCTCGATAGTCCTGCGACCAGGGACTTGCATAAGGATGTGCTTATAGATTACCCAGCCCCACTAGTGTGACGGCCATCACATCGCTGGTAATCAAGCAAAGATCCTAAGGGCTCCACTAATGTGTATAGGCGATATACAAAAATAAACACATGTACACATTGAAGTAGAAACAAACCAAGTAGCATACTACTATTTTGAGCAAGATTGTATATACAAGGTGAATATCCCAAGCATCCATTAAGTAATATACATACTAGTATGATACAGTAATGGCCTCTAGGGCATATACACTAACAATCTCCCACTTGCACTAAGGCCATGTACTGGCGTATCGAAGACCTATCATCTCGATCAGCCGCTCGAACTGAGTCTGGGGCAAGGCCTTGGTGAATGGATCTGCAGTGTTGTCTTCTGAAGCGACTCTCCGAACCTCGATCTCCTGGTGATCCACGATCTCCCTGATCAAGTGATACCGCCTCAAGATGTGCCTGGATCTCTGATGGGACCTGGGTTCCTTCGCTAAAGCTATAGCCCCGTTGTTGTCGCAATACAGAGGTATTGGATCAACAATGGACGGAACCACCTGAAGTTCTTTCAAGAACTTCCTCATCCAGACAGCTTCTTTTGCGGCATCTGATGCAGCGATGTATTCCGCTTCCATCGTCGAGTCTGCAACGGTTTCCTGTTTGGAGCTCTTCCAACACACCGCCCCTCCATTGAGGGTGAAGACAAAACCCGACATGGACTTGGAATCATCCTTGTCACTCTGGAAGCTGGAGTCAGCAAAGGCCTCGATCTGGAGGTCCTTTCCGCCATACACCAAGAACATCTCCTTAGTCCTTCTCAGGTACTTGAGAATGTTCTTTACCGCTATCCAATGTTTCTCCCCAGGGTTTGACTGATACCGGCTTACCACACTGAGTGCATAAGCTACATCCGGTCTGGTACACAACATCGCATACATTATAGAGCCTACCGCAAAAGCGTAGGGTATAATAGACATGCGATCCCTCTCTAAATCAGTCTTGGGAGACATCTCTTTAGAGAGGGTAATCCCGTGACAAGCCGGTAGGTTACCGCGCTTGGAATCTTCCATACTGAATCTCTTCAGTATGGTGTCGATGTACCTGGACTGTGAAAGTCCTAATATCCTCTTGGATCTGTCACGGTAGATCCGGATACCCAGAATGTACGAGGCATCACCCAGGTCTTTCATGGAGAACCTGTGTGACAAGAACCCCTTGACAGATTGTAGCATAGGAATGTCATTTCCTATTAAGAGAATGTCATCCACGTATAAAACGAGGAATACTACAGTTCTCGCTACAAATCTACTATAGATGCATGGTTCATCTGGATTTTTTATAAAGCCAAATTCTTTGACCGTCTCATCAAAGCAGATGTTCCAACTCCGCGATGCCTGCTTTAGTCCATAGATGGACTTAAGCAACTTGCACACTTTTCCGCTGCTCCCACTCTGAATGAAACCCTCTGGCTGGTCCATATAGACACACTCCTCTAAATTTCCATTTAGAAAAGCTGTCTTTACGTCCATCTGCCAAATCTCATAATCGTGGAAGGCAGCAATGGCAAGAAGGATCCGAATGGATTTCAGCATGGCTACTGGAGAAAAGGTTTCGTCATAGTCCAAGCCAGGTCTTTGACGAAAACCCTTTGCTACCAGCCTAGCTTTATAGGTCTCAACCTGCCCATCTACACCAATCTTCCTTTTGAAGATCCACTTGCATCCTACGGGTTTTACCCCGTCTGGAGCAACGTCCAACGTCCATACCTTGTTCGTGTACATGGACTCCATTTCGGTCCGCATTGCATCCAGCCATTTCACTGAGTCAACGCTCTGAACGGCCTGCTGGAAGCTAGTAGGCTTATCATAATCTATGATGCAATCCTCTCTATCACCGTCTATGAGAAAACCGCAGTATCTCTCGGGCGGATGAGACTGCCTACTACTCCTGCGGAGCGGCGTAGGAATGTCCTGTTCTGTTGAACCCTCTGGTTCCACTAAGCTTTCAGTAACAGTCTGTGGTTCTGGAACTTCTTCCAGTTCTATTGTGCTCCCACTTATCTGGGTTTCTAAAAACTCAGTTTCCAAGAAGCGGGCATGCTGAGAAACAAAAACCTTTTGTTCCTCATCGGAATAGAAAAGATACCCCCTGGAGTTCCTTGGGTATCCCACAAACTTACACTGTACTGAACGTGCCCCAAGCTTGTCCGCATGCTGCTTTTTTACAAAAGCTGGACATCCCCATACCTTAAGATACTTAAGACAGGCTCTCTTCCCAGTCCACATCTCATATGGGGTGGTAGGCACAGTCTTGGTGGGAGCCTTGTTCAAGAGATACGCAGCTGCTTCTAGCGCATATCCCCAGAATGATCGCGGTAACTCAGCGTTACTCATCATGGACCGAACCATATCCAATAGGGTTTGGTTCCGTCTCTCCGATACACCGTTATGTTGCGGAGTGTATGGAGGAGTAAGCTGAGAGAGAATACCATTCTCTTTTAAGTAATTCAGGAATTCGGCACTTAAGTATTCTCCACCTCGATCCGATCTTAGAATCTTAATACTTTTGCCGGTCTGTTTCTCTACTTCATTCTTATACTCCTGGAATTTTCCAAAGGCCTCGGACTTATGTTTCATTAAGAAGACATAACCGTACCTTGAGAAGTCATCCGTAAAAGTAATGAAGTAAGAATGTCCGCTTCGGGCATGTGTAGACATTGGACCGCACACGTCACTGTGTACGAGTCCCAAGAGCTCGCTCGCTCTTACTCCATGTCTAGTAAACGGAGTCTTTGTCATCTTTCCTTTGAGACAGGATTGACAAGTGGCATACGACCGATATTCGAACGCATTCAAATACCCTTCTGTATGTAACTTCGTCAACCTTCTCTCATTGATGTGACCCAATCTACAATGCCATAAGAAAGTCTGATTTATTTCTGGAGACTTTCTTTTGTGTGTATTCTGGACATTAAAAATCTGTGGTTGGTTTAACACGTATATACCATTACTCAAAGCACCTGACCCAATCAAAACTTGATTAAGGTGAATGTTTACAACATTACTTACAAACGCAAATTCATAACCTTCTTTAGAAACTAAAGATACAAAAATGATATTACAAGTTGCGTTGGGTACAAAAAAGCAATTACGCAAAACCAAAACATGTCCATCTGACATTCCCAGGTGATAGTCCCCCACGGCTTTAGCATCCATGCTAGCTCCGTTCGCAACTCTGAGGGTCATGTCACCTGCTTTCAAAACACTACGGTTTCTCAACGCCTGCAAAGAATTACAGATATGAGATCTTGATCCGGTATCCAATACCCAGGAAGTAGAGTTTATTGAAAGACAGTTTTCAATAACATACACACCTGAAGCTGAAGCTGCAACCTGCTTCAATTCCTGTGTTCTGGCCTTCCAGGCCCTGCAATCATTCTTCCAGTGTCCTTTCTTATGACAATAGAAGCATTCTTCCTTATCCACAAGCTTTCCCGCCAACTTTGTTGCTTTTGCTTTTCCCTTCGTATCCACTTTACTAACACCGCCCCTTGGTTTGGCGGGGGTTTTCTTCTTCTTTCCCTTGGCTTTCGCCTTGGACCTAGAAGAAGATGATCCTCCTACAAACAAAGTGGATGTTTCCCTACCTTTCTGTAGGGTGCCCTCTGCGCTCCTCAGCATGTTGAGGAGCTCTGAAAGTTCAACCTCTTTTTCTTGTAAGTTGAAGTTCAGTATAAACTGGGCGTAAGTGGAAGGAAGGGACTGGAGAACTATATCCGTATATAGCTCACTCTCCAATGTGATCCCTAGGTCCGCGAGCTCCTCAATGTAGCCGATCATCTTTAGCACGTGCTCGGCTACTGATGATCCGACGGCCATTCTTGTCGAAAATAACTTTTTCGACGCTTCGTATCTTGCGATACGAGATTGCTCTCCATACAGTTCTTTTGTATGGAGCAATATGGATTCCATGTCCATATTCTCATGCCTCCTCTGATGTTCGTTGTCCATCGAGGCAAGCAGGAGGCACTTGGCCTTCGCGCTATCAATCTCCCAAGTCTTGCGGATTTCCTTATCCGCGACGCTGGAAGTTGGACCAGGGACAGGGGGAGCTTTGGTGGTAAGAAGATACCCCAGCTTGTCATAAGTGATTGCTATCTTGACATTCCTGAGCCAATCTTTGTAGTTTGGCCTTGTCAGTTTGTTTTTATCTAGGAGTAACTTAAGTCCAGTCATGTTGATTGGTCGCTGCAATTTGGAGAGAAGAAGAAACACTCAGCATGATGCTCTTGCAAGTTTAGAGTGGTTTTTAGTTTGTCTAAACAGGATGGCTCCCACTGTTTCTCGAATCCCTCCTCAAACCATAAAGGAAGAATTAGTCAGGATCAATCCCACCGTACAATTCTTGCTTAACCGTTCAGCCAGGCCGGTGTCGGTACTTCGAGGGAGGTTTTCCAACGCTTTCGCGAAGTTCCTTAATTAAAAAACCTCTTTTCCCTGGGGGCGTAGCCCCGCTAACACCTTTCTAGGCACCTCCAAATGGTATGCAAATCTAGCAAGTTTCAGTACTTATGAAACTCCCGATGTGGATTTTTGCCCCATGCTCTTATGACCTTGACGAAGGTCAACAAATCATAAGTCACATGTCAAGTTATGCCCGTCATTATCCAGGTTAATTTGAATCCACCCGCATATACCCTTGACGAAGGTCAACAAGGTAATGCGAATGTCCTAAACCAACGCATCTATCTATGCTACATATGAATACCCAACAGCTACCAATCACTATGCCTTGACGAAGGTCAACAAACACAGCTTGAATACTATTGAATATTCATGCGAAACGACGGAGGGCTACGAATGGTTTTGGCAAAACCGTGAACGTAGTGAACTTGATTTGGTCGATGGAACGAGATAGCTTTTAAAAGGAGTGGCTCAAGCTCCGCATTTAAAAGTTGGTTTTGAAAAGAACCGAGTGGTTTTTCGAAAGTGTTCCAACGACTTTAACTTGGTTTATTATCTTGCATTAGTTCTTTTAATGCGTGATATTCTTGCATTAGTTCTTTTAATGCGTCCCATCATTTAATCCTACCATTGCAGAAAACAACCAAAATATGACGTACGCTTATGCCATTCGCATTCGCCACTGGGCCCCGTCATTACCCGTTAAGTTACTTAACTAACGACAGAGCGGGGGCTGGGCTAGCGCGTCTGTAAAACATAAGCAACGCCTAAATAATATCATATATAGATATACTGCAATGATAAACATTTCAGATCACAGATAAATACATTGGATATACTAGGAATCTGTAATTTGTACGAGCCTGTAACAAAAACAGATTACACGGTCGCGGTGAATAGCCAATACCCCACCCAAGACCCCTACGGGTGCGGCAAACTACCCGCCAAGTACCCGAAGCGTAGCAACCCCCCTCATCTCCATGAGTAGGCCACTCGACACTTCGGCATACCCGGTAGTTTGTGCACCCCTCCATGGGTCTATCCTAGGAGCAAAAACAGTAAAAAGAAATTATACAATGACGGCTACAACCCCGACTCGGTTGTGCGGCCATACAAATAATTATTACATCAATTTACAAATTTACATGAATTGCAAGAAAAGAAAACTCTCGTCTCACAACCCCCGGCTATTCACCCGCGACAATCCAATATATTTATATACACATTCCAGCACATTACAGATCACAGATTTGTATAACCCCCACTAATCGACATATAGCGATTAGTAGACGTTCAATACAAATATCACATTACAGAAAACCCGTTAGCTTAAGTCTTTTAGAAGTTCGATCAAAAATACGGATTTTCGGGACCCTAAAAATGAAATTTTCGTTCTGAAAAATCTGGGCAGAAAATATATATTCCAAAAATCCCAAAATACCCCCATAAAAACACTGCACCAAAAATTGACCTCGGCCGAGTCGACTCGGCCGCGGATCCGCGGCGGGAGCGTGCTCCCGCCGCGTTTCCGCGGCTCGTTGACTCGAACGTTGGACCATTTTTGGTGAGTGCCCACAGAAAAGCCTGAGCCGATTTTAGGTGTTAAATAATCAACTTTTGAACAGTCGAAAAATCGACAGAAACTGCAAATTTTGGGGTTTTGTTTTCGGGACTTTTTCTTTGATCGATCTTCTAGTTACTTGCTAACAAGTTAGATAGAGTTTAACCTGGCTCTGATACCACTGTAAGTCCATGCTACCTCTCCCGGTACTTTCGGGAATGCGGAATTTGGTAAAAAACAATTTTTACGGAGGTGGTAACATGGACCTATAACCCGGATCTTGGTTAAACATCTATCTAACATCCTAACTATGAGTTTCTAGCTACTCGGTTAGGGGGTTATACCTAGCTTGTCTTGAACTCCTTCTTCTTCAAGCTCCGATGGTGGTCCGATGGCTTCTTCTCGTCGTCTCCGTACGCCGAAGATAGATCCACCTGAAAGCTCCAACCTTTAGCTCCTTCTTCGTTCTTTGAAGAAAACTAGTTCACTTGGTTTGCTAAACCTAGTGAACTAGAATGAGTAGAGAATAGTTTGTGTGGGATTTTATCTATGGTTCTTGATTCTCAACTCATGAGACAAGAGAACCATAGATTAAAGAGAGGGAGCAAGAGCAAGAGGGTGAGAGCAAAATGGAGAGCTCAAGAACAAGAGAGAGAATGAGCAATAAAGAATGAGGCTCTCTTTTGTCTTTCACCCTCTCATAATCCAAAGTAATCATAACTCATCATATCAACAAAAGTCTTATGTGATGGTTGAAGTAACCATAACCAAATCATATCATGCACTCATTTTACACAAATGAGCAAGCAAGTAAAAGTCTTTGCCATGAAATGATGGCTATGGTTATCATGATGGTCAACTAGTCAAGCCTAGTCAACCGGTCAACAAAGTCAACAAGTCAACAAAAGTCAACAAGTCAACAAAGTCAACAAAAGTCAACAACCATGTCACCATAATACTTAATTAATATAATAGTTAATCACATATCATATTCTCATTAGGGTTGATCAAAAGGTCAAATAGTCAACGGTCAACTGTCAACAACCCTAATGAGAATCCGCTGCCTCTGCCTCCCTGTCAACTGTGCATACACACCCGCATCCGCGTTCCGAGGAACACGAATGCAAACTGGATAAATCCAATCCCATAAAGTACACTAGGATCTGGCTTAAACCAAAGCCCGCTAGTGTAAACTGTCCGGACACTGTACGTGCACAAGTGCACGGATGTGACCGAACCCTGTCGCAAAACCATACGACCTGTCGCAATACCATGCGACCTCTACTCTTTTGCCTAAAGGCGAAAAGCTTTCTGTGTGGGACTCTAAAGACTCGACACTACGCTGGCAGTGGGTTTAACCACAGACCGCAAGCGGCACTAGCTGTGCGTAACGGTCCCCAGGTAGTGCCGACAAGAAGACCGACGAGGCGAAACCCATCTGAACTCCTACTGAGCC
Source organism: Agapanthus africanus (assembly GCA_030015575.1). Classification (NCBI taxonomy): domain Eukaryota; kingdom Viridiplantae; phylum Streptophyta; class Magnoliopsida; order Asparagales; family Amaryllidaceae; genus Agapanthus; species Agapanthus africanus. Next base: position 125,618,877 of record JASDDO010000016.1, on the reverse strand, counting down.
TGAGTGTGACATTCTCCGTACAGTCCGGTCTGTTCGTCTAATACATCGCATGGAGGGCCTAGGGGGCGGTAAACGTCAGTCCCCCAATAGCGGTACAAGTCGTGCCGGAGTGAAGCCCAAAACACCCTGAGATAACACTGGAAGCCTACCAGTATATCTCGTTTGCCCTGGCCAGGGACTACTCGTGTAATGGCTCTCCTAGACATAGCGCGATGTCAACCCCCAATACCGGGAGAGACGAATCCTGTCTAACCGTCACTGCCTCCAAGTGCTTCGGGACTGCACCCAACCACCACCTGTTTGCACGACTCCTTTGAGCCGTGGTAGGGTAGTGATCAAAGTACAGTGGGAACACACTCGAGACGAAGTGACAGTGTCAAGTCAGCGGACTAAGCTGTACTCATGTCACCTGGGAACTGATAACTGACGATAGGCATAATACCAACTAGTCAGTTCCCGACGAGTCCTGTCCAGTGTACCCGTAACCTAACGAGCACCCGCATACTATCTCAAGTACGACGTACTGACGGCTGTGGGACAGACCGTCTCCCACACTGGGATGAGAAGCGCATGCGCTGGTCTACTCCGGAGTATCGATGCCCTGTCTCGATAGTCCTGCGACCAGGGACCTGCATAAGGATGTGCTTATAGATTACCCAGCCCCACTAGTGTGACGGCCATCACATCGCTGGTAATCAAGCAAAGATCCTAAGGGCTCCACTAATGTGTATAGGCGATATACAAAAATAAACACATGTACACATTGAAGTAGAAACAAACCAAGTAGCATACTACTATTTTGAGCAAGATTGTATATACAAGGTGAATATCCCAAGCATCCATTAAGTAATATACATACTAGTATGATACAGTAATGGCCTCTAGGGCATATACACTAACACAAACTTCGTCAAGGAACCGCTAGGAGCTTGGAATGAAGACCGAAGGACACGGATCAACTCGGTATAAAGTTTCTAACTCTTAGTTAGCATGCTAGATTAGGGTTTAAGGTCGATCCGGGAATCGGGTAACGGTAGCGCCAGGTTAGAAAATTTTTGTTCCGCATTTGGCCATGTTTCGATGGCCGGGGCGATGCCGTAACCCTTCATGGTATCAGAGCTACCCCTTTAAACCCTTAGCTAGCTAGTTTAGACAATGTTAATGCATCAAAATCAAAACAGTCCCAATATATTGCACTGCAGTTTCTGTTCTCTGTTGAAATTTTTAAGTCTTCAAAAAATTTTGCAAACAAGTGCAGAAGACTCCTTGTCTGACCAGAAGACCATACCCCAAACACGAGCCCACCTCACCGGAATTGGGCTAAGCACATTGCTGGAAAATCCGGTGAGGCCGGCCATAGTGTAAGGTTTTTGCTTCGTTTTTGGTTTATGGTTTGGTCTCTGGAAACTTGGTGCAGTGGTATTGTTTATTTTGCCCATTTTTGATATTGTGTTATCAGTTGTTCGGGGGCTATTCGGGGTGTTTCGGAGTCGATTTTTTAACACCGTTTAAATGTTTATATCAGTACATACATTATAATCTGCGACCGTGAATGTCATTTGATCGGTAAACCCGTCTAACTGCTATATGTCTTTTAAACGGGTTTGCGAACGTGACATTCACGTTGATGTTCTGTGTTGTGCTGTGATGTTGGTTGGATCGTCGTGGTGGGTAGCTATGGTGCAATGTTAGTGCAGTTTAATTTCATTTGTACATTTGATATTGAGGGGCGAGCGTCCGACATGTGGACTGCCGTCACTGCCAGTTTGTATATTATTCTTTTGGGGCACGACCGGGTTGAGGACGATGTCACCCTTGTATATTATTTTCTTTTCTGTACTAGGATTACCCCACGGTGGAGTGCACGAATAGCCGGGTTCTAGAGGGCAACGAGTCCGTATCCCATGGCGTTGAGACGGAGGGGACCTTACTCTAAAATTGGCGGGCTATTCACCGCACTCGTAGGGGGTATAGGTTGACCCACGGAGGGGTGCTCAAGTTACCGGATTCCGTGAAGTGCTGGGTGGCCCATTCACGTTGTTGAAGGGGGTTGCCTCGCTTCTGGTTTTGGCGGGTAACTTACCGCGCTCGTAGGGGTCTAGGTTTCATTGCACAGGCTATCCACACGACAGGGAACGTCGGGTCTCATTTGCGGCTCAAATGAAACCCGGGGCTCCAGATTATCCACCATTATGTGTTACTTCTGTGATGTATCTGTGATGTTGCTTTATATCATGCCTGGGACGAATGTTATATATATATTTATATATACTAGTAGATGTTGTATATGTTTTGCACCCGCGCTAGTCCAGTCCCCGCTCTGTCGTTAGTTAAGTAACCTAACGGGTGATGACGGGACCCAGTGGCGAATGCGGATGGCATATACGTATATTTTATTTTCGTTATTTTCTGGTGTGATTAATTGATAGGACCGCGTTGATTATTATCAATGCAAAGATAAAAAAACCTACATATGATGTTGTTGGAACCAAGTTTTAAAAATAAAAAAAACTGACATTACTGACGTTCGCTTTTGCTTTGCACAGTGGTATTCAGTTTGGAATATCCTGCACCTCATTCGACGAGGCAAGGGCCGAGATCCCTTCATCGGGAGTGACCCCTTGAGTAAAAGTTTACGTCAACGTAATAACTTCACTATAGTTGATTACTTTTGCTTTGCATCGTGGTATTCAGTTTGGGATATCCTGCACCCCATTCGACGGGGAAAAAGCCGAGATCCGTTCACCGGGAGTGACCTCTTTAGCAAAAGTTTTCGCCACATATATTTGTAAAAACCACTTGGATTCCTTCAACGATATCAAGTTCATTACGTTAAAGGTTTTTCGCCAAAAACCAGCCGTAGCCCTCCGTCATTTCTTGCAAGTATTGCTTAGTATTCGTGTTGCGTTTGTTGACTGTGTCAAGGCGTAGTGTGCGGTAGCTAAGTAGTGCTTGTTTGTGGCATATTAATGCGATTGGTTAGGACAGTCGTGCGGCCTTGTTGACTATGTCAAGGGCTCGTACGAGTGGGTTTAATGCAATCCTGGATAATGACGGGTTGAACTTGACTAGGACTCTTTGATTTGTTGACTTTGTCAAGGTCACTTGGGTCCATGGGTAAAAACACACATCGGGAGTTTCAAACATACAGGAAACTTGCCAGGCATGCGCTTACCTTCTGGAGTGTGGTGAATTGAGTGGTTTCCATCAGGTTATCATGCAATGATAGTTGGATCCCGATTCCCACTGATGAGTAGGATTACTCCTCGGGTAATTCCGACTAATTCTCCTTTTGGGTTTGGAGGAGAATTCGAGAAAACAGTGGGAGCCATCCAGATTAGATAAAGTGATTAACCATTCTGATCTAGGTTAGAGTGCACGCTGAGTGTTTCTTCTCTCTCTCTCTCTCTGGCTGCTACTATGACCCGACCTTTGACTAAAACTCATGAAACCAAGTTGACCTAAGCTTCTTAAAACACTTTGGCTTTTGGAATGTCACGGTGTCGCATACATCATTGCCACTTTTATATCATCTTTGCATTTCTCCAGAACACCGCGTATCACTACAGATATCCACTTCCATTAGATAAATCCATCGTATAGTTACATTCGAACTCGAAGGAACTTTTTCGAGGATGGATTCTGGTTCTGGAGAGATTGAATAGGATTATTCGGTTGTCTTTTCCCTTTACCTTCTCTCAGGTTGTGAGGGCTCCTAGGATTAGGAGAGGGTACACCTATTGAGCTTATTGGATAGTCTTCTACCAAACCATAGGCAGGTGCCGAACGGTAGGGAAGGAAGAAAACCAATTAAAGCTTAAGTGTGGTGTACAGAATGTAATAAGTAAAGACATATAAAGGAACTAGAATAATAGCAAAGGAAATTGCGACCACCATCATTCACGACAAAAACCGTGTATACCCCTGCCACTCCTACATCCAGTTTGCTTTTCTCTAGAACACTCCATATCACTGCGGAAATCTACTTCCATTGAATATGCCATCGTATAGTTACATACGACTCGAAGGAATTCGTTCCAGATTCGAGGATGGTTTCCGGTTCAGGAGAAACAGAATAGGATTATTCAGATGTCTTTTCCTTTTACCTTCTCTCAGGTTACGAGGGCTCCTAGAATTAGGAGAGTACACCTATTATGCTTATTGGATAGTCTTCTTCTAAACCTTAGGCTGGTGCCGAAGGGTAGGGAAAGAAGAAAACCAATTAGCCTAAAGAATGTGTACATAAGGTAATAAGTAAAGACATAATAAAGGGATTGGAGTGAGGGCAGGTAAGTATATGGTTACTGTCATGATTCAGGATAATGGAAGAGGCGAATCTAGGAATACCAGTTAACCCTTTTGAAACATTTTCATGTTTCAGTTTCACTGTGCAATGTTAATTAAAAACTGTTTTCCCAATTGGAATCTAACTCCAGGGTATGTATTTACCAGATCAGTTTCTCACATCTCCATGTTATTACGGATGGTGAGTGGGATTAAGATATTGGGAATTGGGTGATTAGATCCTCATTATATTGGAATTCGTTGTAATTGGTGATATTTGAGGAAATCATCTGGATTTTGCCGGATGACAAATATTTGGTTTTGAATATCCGTTGTTATGCACCAATTTCAAACTGATATATCTGTACATTTATTTTATAAAGTGAGATATAACTTTTTGATATTATGTCTGTGACATTTACCTATATCAGCTGGTGATTAAGTAAGGTGCATTAAACAGCGGTGTAATTCTTCTTAACCATGGTACAGTTTTTCAACCTATGACGCACAGGGTTTGAGTTATTGCACTCAGGGGACGTATACAAAGTATTGTATATTGTCCAGTGTCCATTAGGACAATAGGGTTGGTACTCGCACTGTATTCTTTTTACTCATAACTTCTCTGATTCTAGACATGTATTTCGTTGAAGTGCAAGGTTCAGATTTTGAGAAGTTATAGGTATAAGAATAAAGTAGAGAACCATTTATTAAAAGTATCAGGATTCTTCGAGGAAGTTGAAAATGTAGATACTTGTGTTTGGTATTCTGTTAATAGTAATGGTTTTGAGAACTTGTTTCTCTTTCAGGTTACTCGTATATGGATACACTCCTAGTTGAGTAACGCCGATTGGCCTTTTTCCATTTGGTTGATATGCAATAGAGACAGCTGCATGATTTTGAATCTGGTTCCAATTAAATTAGAGCTTTTGTTTCTATATTAGATGTATATAGAATCAATTTATATCTTAATGATGTTAAGGTATAGGGAGTTGTCCGGTTGATGCTTAAAACCGGAATCCGGATAAACTCAAGGCACGTTTCAGTAATGGCTGTTTGTGGGTTATCCCGGGAATTGACGAGGGTTAACCTTCTACCATCAGGAAGATCAATATTTATATTGTTCTTGACTCGCCACAGTTTAAGTAAAATGGATTTATTTTTCAGAAAACAAAAGTGGGAGTATGGTAGAACTGGAAGTAATTCCAGAACCACAAACGATCACTGAAGATTTAATAGAACCTAAGGATTCAATTAAGTTTCGACATTCCAATAGCCACTCCGCAGATTTGGTGGGTAACCTCAGGCACTCGAGAGGTACTTCGGTCTTCTCAGAGACGATGACAGAGAGGTTCTTGTTTACCCATACTTGCTATTGCTGCTGTTCTATACTATAAGACCCAGCAAGAGGATGAGTATGGTGTCGTTCTAAACTATCTTTGGAAGTGCACGTGTATATAACTCTGCCAGAGGGTTGTTGTAGTCAGTGGGAGCACGGAAGCATAGAGGACAAGTAGCTTATGTCTATTTATAGACTAAAGAAGGTATAGCGGAAATAGATCATCTAATTTTGATGTGACAATCATAGGCTTTGACTTCATCAGAATAGAAGATGGATCTGCTAAGAAGGTAGTAGAGAGTGATGTCCAGGTATTTGGGATGACATGCACTTGATAGGAAGAGATATTCCTATACTACGATCGGTTGTACTATGGTTGTCACAAAGTTGTTTCTCCACACAGGATATGGATGTAATATTAGGGTTTCTGGTTACTAGATCTATGGTTTTAGATCTAGATTTGGGAAGTGTCCTGATCTGGGTATTTTGACATTAAATGGACGACTCCTGACATGGTGGTGTACCTGCAGGTGATGGAGTCAACCTCTCTAAAGGTGTCTTACAGACTAAAGGGAGAGGGATCTACATGATTAACATATCATTTTCTAGGCCAATTGAGTTAGTCATGAAATGTCAAGTACCACACCAGATGTTGTTTTTGTACTAGCTGCAATAAACATATATTAATCTAATCCTGGAGAAATGTAGGGAAGCAGTTATGAACATAAGTGAATGTTCTTAGGATATGGTAACGGCAGCCTCCTTCAAGAGACGGTTATCATATCAGGCTTCCAAGGTGACACGGATGACAGAGTGACTGTCAGAGTTATAGTTTTCCCTCTTTTAAGCGACATTATGTTGGACAGGTGGTCCAAGCGGATACTGAGGAAAAGCATGGCGCAGGATACTGATTAAATTCAGTGGATAATACAGTCTAAGAAATTTGCTGGATTTGGAGTTCATTTATGAACTGGGTCCCATCAGACATCCAGACAAATTCTAAGACAAGCATTGCTCATTTCGGGAGATAGTTTTCTCCACGAAGTTGAGATATAGAGAGATACAGAAAGAAACATTGGAGCGGATCCACTCACTAAGGCTATTTTTCGAACGCAATCAATTTCGCAAACGGGTTTTGCTAAACTGATTAGTAGAGAAATTGGGTGTTCGGTATCACACGGGCTGTGAGCATGCGACATCGCAATAATTGGCCTTAAGTGCAAGTGGGAGATTGTTGGATATAGTGCCCTCAAGGCAATTATCATAGTCGCGGACTTGTCATTATGATGATTGAGGCAGGACCTACACCAATAAAACAGTCTTACTCAAGATGACAGTATGCTATCTGGTTTGTCTTTATCATCATGTACATGTTGATAGAGCCCATATGATTATTGCTTGACTGCCAGCATTGTGATGGTGATCATACATGTGGGAGCTGGGGTCTATAAGCACATCCTTAAATGTCCCTAGTCATAGGAGTATCGAGATCGGACATCGATGCTCCAGTGTAGACTAGTGTATACTGATCGAAACCCCGACGAGGGGCGGTGGCCAGGTCTCACAAGACATTGGTGTTAGTTTGTTCACCTAAGATAGTATACAGGTGCTCATTGGGTTATGAGTACACTGGACGGACTCGCCGGGAACCTGCTAGTTGGTATTATACCTATTGTCAGATAGCAGTTCCCAGGTGACATGTGTACAGGTTAGTCTGTCGACCTGAGATCGTCATTTTTCTCGTGTGAGTTCCCACTGTGCTTTGATTACTACCCTACCACGGCTCAAAGGAGTCGTGCAAACAGGTTTTAGTTGGGTACAGTCCCGAGCCGCATGGAAGCAGTGATCGGATCATCGGGGATTCGTCTCTCCCGGTATTGGGGGTTGATGTCGCATTGTGTATGGGTGGCCATCACCAGAAATCCATGGCCATGGTGAACGAGAATTACCGATCCAGGATCGATAGTTTCTCAGGTGGTGATAGGTTACATGCCGACACTAAATATCGCGTTGTTAGGGGTCTGATTTTATCTACCCCCCTAGACTCGATATGTGATACTCTTAGACGAACAGACCGGACTGTACGGATATTGTCACTGTCAGGCTCAGTAGGGGTTCAGGATGAGTTTGCTCGTCGGCCTCCCTTTCGCTCAATACTTAGGTAGCTGTTATGTACAGCTAGTGCCGCTGACGTGCTTGTGGTTAAACCCACTGCCAGAGTATTGACGAGTCTTTAGAGTCCCAAACAGAGGGTTTTCACGGTTCAGGCGATATGGTGTAGATATCGTATGTTGATACATACAGGTGTCCGATTAAATTTGTGCATGTGCGGCACAGACTTTAATCGGACGGTTGATAATACTAGCGGCTTAGGATTAAGCCAGATTATTAAATCAGGATTTGATTTAATATTTTACATATGTATTTATATACATGTATTCTAGTATTATTGGTCGCTATTTATTTTCTCTCTTGGCTATTCGTATTTTTGTACGAATACGCGTATATGTATTTCGATACATGTACCAAGAAGTATTCCGTATTTTATACGGAATAGCTTCTAGAAGATGCCACCTCATTTATAAGATTTTCCATTTATGGAAATTCATTTGTATTATAAATGAGGTAGAGGGTGTGAGGTGGCATGTGCATAGTCTTATGCATGGCTTTGAGGCATGGAGCAAAGTATGGTGTGCAATTGTTTAATTGGAAAAAGAAATGGGACTTTTTTGTGAGGATGAGAGAGAGGAGCCGGCCACTTTATGAAGTGGGATTGATTCTATTTTGGTTGATGATTTTATCACAACACTAGCCTCCTCACTCTCTCACTCTCATTCTCACAAATACTTAGCCATTTTATTAGTTGCTCATGCAAAAGCTTCATCACCTCCATTTATCTTCTATGGTTGCTATCATGAGCACATGAGTAGAGAGAAAAACATAGTGACACACTACTACACCTAGACTCTCCATCACTGGCAACTTTGGAGCGTCGGTTGCCTCGTTCGTCGAGGCTGGAGCTTGCGTCGTTTCCCTCAGGTGGATCATCGGAGATGGAGGAAGACCGGCAACCAAACCTCGTCAAGGAACCGCTAGGAGCTTGAAATGAAGACCGAAGGACACGGATCAACTCGGTATAAAGTTTCTAACTCTTAGTTAGCATGCTAGATTAGGGTTTAAGGTCGATCCGGGAATTGGGTAACGGTAGCGCCAGTTTAGAAAATTTTTGTTCCTCATTTGGCCACTTTTCGATGGCCGGGGTGCTGCCGTAACCCTTCATTTTTTTTGTCTTTGATGACAAGGTCAAACTCTTGACGTAAGAGGATCCAACGTATCAGCCGAGATTTTGCGTCCTTCTTCGCAAAAAGATGGCGGAGAGCAGAATGGTTCGTGTATACGATGACTGGAGAGCCGATCAAGTACGGCCTGAACTTTTCTAAGGCTAACACAACAGCCAAGAATTCCTTCTCGGTTGTTGTGTAATTCAGTTGTGCATCGTTCAAGGTTCGACTAGCATAATAGATTACATGCGGCATCTTATCGATGTGTTGTCCAAGGACAGCACCGATGGAAAAATTAGATGCATCACACATAATCTCAAATGGATATGTCCAGTCAGGAGAAGAAAGAACAGGAGCAGAAGTAAGTGAGTTTTTTAAAGACTCGAACGCATCATACAGCTCGAGTCAAAATCGAATGTGGTGTCCTTGGCCAACAAAAGAGTCAAGGGTCTAGCAATTTTGCTAAAATCCTTGATAAACCGTCTATAGAAACCGGCGTGGCCAAGGAAAGCTCGGATGTCTCTAACGCACTTGGGAGGAGGAAGATTGGAAATGACCTCAATCTTAGCTTTATCTACCTCAATGCCATTTTGCGAGATGATACGTCCTAAGACAATACCTTCGCGCACCATGAAGTGGCATTTCTCCCAATTCAGAATTAGGTTCTTATCCTTATACTGGGTAAGGACTGCGTCGAGATGCAGCAAACACTCATCAAAGGAATCACCGAAAATGGAGAAATCATCCATGAAGATCTCCAAGAATTTTTCCACCATGTCTGAAAAAATTCCCATCATACACCGCTGGAAGGTAGCGGGTGCATTGCATAACCCAAAGGACATGCGACGATAAGCAAATGTACCGAAAGGACAAGTGAACGTTGTTTTGTTTTGGTCCTTTTTGGCGATGGGAATATGGTTATAGCCGGAGTAGCCATCCAGAAAGCAGTAGTACTCGTGTCCAGCCAATCATTCAAGCATTTGGTTAATAAAAGGTAGCGGAAAGTGGTCTTTCCGCGTTGCGGCATTGAGTTTTCTGTAATCGATGCATACTCGCCACCCAGTTTGGGTGCGAGTAGGAATTAACTCGTTCGCCTCATTGGTTATGATCGTTATGCCCGACTTCTTGGGGACAACGTGAATGGGGCTAACCCACTGGTTATCAGAGATAGGGTAAATGATACCACTATCTAGACACTTTACGATCTCCTTTTTAACAGCCTCCTTCATGACTGGATTGAGTCGTCTTTGTGGATCCCTAGCTGGCTTGGCATCATCCATCATATGTATGTGATGTTCAACGATCAAGGGACTAATCCCCTTGATGTCCGCCATACTCCAGCCAAAAGCTTGCCGATTGCTTTGCAAGACCGTCAGAAGGGCTTTCTCTTACTCTGAAGCTAAAGAAGCCGAGATGATGATCGGTAGGGTCTCATTCTCACCTAAATAAGCATACTTGACTTGAAACGGCAACGGCTTGAGTTCGAGCGTTAGAGGTGAAACGATTGAAGGAAAAATCGGTGAAAATGTCTCGAACTCGAAGGATTCTAACAAAGGCTCAAAACGAGTGTACGCGACCGAGTCGGATGGTTCAGCTAACTCATCCGGAAATTCAAAGGATTCAAGCTCGGGTGGTGAGAAGTCAAGACGTTCAAGAAAGTGAAACACTCATAATCACTGTCGGGAGCAGTATCAGATTCAAGGAGGAACGCACTAGTGGCGTCAAGATTGCTGTGATCGAACAGAAATTTCTCGAACTCACAGTCCTTAGGTACGATCTCTTGGATCGAACAAACATCTAGTATATGAGCATTAGGTTCGGAGGGATGATTTCCCAACTTAAAAATGTTGAGTTCAATTGTCATATTTCCAAAAGATAGGTTCATCGAACCATTGCGACAATTGATCACAGCATTCGAGGTTGCAAGGAATGGACGACCAAGTATCATCGGAATTTGATTCCGGGGGTTAGCTACAGGTTGTGTATCGAGAACAATAAAATCAACGGGGAATATGAAGTCCCCTACCTTTATTAACACATCCTCTAGCTCACCCCTAGGGTGGGTGATAGATCGGTCGGCCATTTGGAGAGTACAATGTGTGGGTTTCAGCTCTCCTACACCAAATTGTTCATATATCGAATAAGGAAGCAGGTTAACACTGGCACTAAGATCCAACAGTGCGCGGTTGATGTTATTATCCCCAATAGTTATTGAAATAGTAGGACAGACAGGGTCCTTTTGTTTTTGAGGTAAATCTTGGGTAAGAGCATCACTCACGGCACTAGCTAAGAAAACCTTCTTTGGTACCTGAGATTTCCTCTTCTTAGTACACAAGTCCTTCAAGATTTTTGTGTAGGAAGGGACTTGTTGGATTGCATCCAAGAGAGGAATATTAATGTTAACCTGTTTAAATAACTCCACAATCTTCTCCGTTTGTGGATTTTGTTTATTTGACCTCAACCGGTTTGGAAATGGAACATTTTGGAAATTGGTTGAGTCCAATGTTTATGGAGGAAATTGTGGAGCAGGAACGGACCTCAGAACTGGTGTTTTCGTGAAGTAAGAAGTGGATCCGTTCGGAATAGTAAAGCCTTTTGAAGAATGGAGAACAGGCTCAGAAGACGAAAAAGAAGAAGAAGAAGAAGAAGCGGCGGCCGGGGTGTCATCATCTGTGCCAACGTTGTTGTGCAGCATCCTTCCAGATCTCAACGTAGTCACGGCACTCACATTATGGTTTTTTTGTTTAAGAGCAACATGTGCATTCTGTGGATGACCAGGATTTGGAAGTGGTTGAGATAGAAGCTTTCCCTTATCTCTCTCGCTTAAAGCTGCATTCAGTTGTGCAATCTGAGCTTCAATGGTTTTGATGCTTTGCCCGTGTGCAGCAGTGTGTTGCACCAAAAACTGAATGGAAGACTGGATGTTGGCGGAGGATTGAGTTGATTGTTTTAAAAAAGCCTCCAGACTTCGTTCTAGCGAGAAGACCTTATCGTTATTTGGCGGAACAAAATTGTTTTGAGGAAAAGAATTGTTGGGTGAAAAATTGTTCTGTGGATTTTGGTAAGGTTGGGGTTGGAAAGGCTGCTGATATTGATGCTGAATTTGTGGTTGTGCTTGTTGTTGAGGAGGAGGAGACCTTTGGAAATTGTTGTTGCCTTGGAATTGTTGCTGATTTTGATTCCAGACGAAATTGGGGTGGTTCCTCCAACCAGGATTGTAAGTTGAAGAGTATGGATCATTTCTTTGTCTTTGCTGAAATGCAGCATTGACTTGATCCTGTCCTTAAGCAGGTGGGTTGTAAGGACACTCTTCGGTTAAATGTGATGGATCCGAACAACAAGCGTAGATGGTACGAAGGGTAGGAGAAGGCGATGAGAATTTGCTCTCAATTGCTTCTAGCTTTCGCGTGATCGCAGCCATTTCGGCCTTCATTGCAATCGAGAGATCAAGTTGATGAACGCCTGCCCTAGAGGGACCGGAAGAAGTAGATGAAGTGTTCGGTCTAGTGCTTTCCTACTGAAGCGTTTGCTCCGCGAGATCGTCGAGAAATTGCCAAGCCTCCTCGTCAGATTTGGATAGGAAGTGGCCTTGACAAATGGTATCCAACAACTGCTTAGTTGTTGGGTTCAGTCCTTCGTATAAGGTCCGGAAAAGTTGCCATCTCTCAATACCGTGATGAGGGTACTGAACAAGAAGGTCTTTGTATCGGTCAAAGCACTTCCAAAAAGGTTTGGCAGGAAGCTGGGAAAATTGGTTAATTTCATTTCGTATTCTCACGGTCTTGTGATTTGGGTAGAATTTTTTTAGAAACGCTTTTACAAATTCTTCCCAACTGTTTATAGAATGCGATGCGGTGCTATATAGCCACTTTTCAGCTAGGTCACACAAGGTGAAAGGAATAACTCATAGCCGTATAGTATCGTCGGACAGTTGGGTGGTCTTCATCATTGCACAAACATTCTGGAACTTGTTAATGAAGATATAGGCATCTTCGGATTGCAGCCCGTGAAATTTGGGCAACATGTTGATGAAGTGGGGCTTAATTTCGAAATTATCCCCATTAGCCGGCGGAAGTGAAAGACAAGTAGGAAATGCGGAGCGGGTAGGATAGAAACGATCCTGGAGCGTGATTCGCTGAAGCGCTTCAACAGGAGGTGGTTGTGGGTTATTCGCACCCAGATGAGGTGGAATCAGTCCCGGGGGAGGTAAAGGGTTGTTAGGATTGAATCTTGACATCTCAGAAGATGAAGATGTATTAACAGAATTCCGGTCAACGTCGGAGTTGGCCGGCAAAGGTAAAGGTGAAAGAGGTGTGGAGGGAGTTTCGACGTCGGAGTCGATCGCGTAGTCGGTAGCGCCTAACGAAACACGGACTAGACGGGCACTAGTGTCCCGAGTCCAACCGGACATACACTAAACGAGTTTAGTATAGTCAAAGCGTAGAATGTGAGGGTAAGAAAATGTCAATAGAGTAATGTAGTTGAAAAGGTGGGTGAAATGGGATTCTAGCGACAAAAAGGGCAAGTTTTTATAAAAGTTTTTGTTTTGTGTTTTTTTTAGAAAGAATTTTGCAAGAATGCGTATGGACTTACTTAAAACAATCACAGTTAAAACATGCGCAATCAAACCTAGAGCTACGGTCTTCTAAGTCCACTAGACTGCTCCTAACTGTTCCAAAGTGACAAGTTGTGAGATAACCCTCAAATCGTCTCTTCATTGCCAATTATGGCCAGGTAAGCAAAAATGAACAAAGGAGGGTTCTGCTCACGAATCACCGTGAGACGGGCCTTTTAAAGTTACCTTTCTCACTTGTCTAGCCTAGGCACCACAAAATCAAGTTTAGATAAACGATTGAATGCCCATAACCTTCCTCTGTCCTAATAAGCACGACAGTCCTTAGTTGGCTGAGTCTAGATATTTTTTAATTTAGCTCAAGAGTGATGCATATTCTTTTAGTGATTTTTGGGGTCTTAGGAAGGGTAATGAAATCCCCGCCTAATCTGAATTGGTGTTATAGCCCCTTAGATTCCGTATTAATTATGCAAAGCAGTAACACACCAAAAAATCTAAAACACTTGCAAAAAAAAAAAATTATTTGGCAGCGCAAAGAATCCTGCACAAAAACAATTTATTGGATACGGGGAAAGAGAATCTGTGCAAAGAATCCTGTAGGAAAAATATTTCAGTGGAGTTCAGAGGAGAGGAGAGGAGAAAAGAGATACCCACAGAGATTTTTTATTTGCTGACGTCACCCGTTGACCGCGGTTCCGCGGTCAAACCCTTACTTCTGCCGCAGTTCCGTGGCTGAACAGTTGGTTTGGATCTTCAAATTTGGTCCCTGTGCTTAGTTGGTTCTCATCTTCCTGTTTAGATCCCCTGAATCTTGATTTGTTCACTGAGTTTGCTCCAGAAGTGAAACAGAGTTGCTCCGAGCCTGCACACTTGCACAAAAACTAATCAAAAATAACAAAATGATTTTTATTTTTGGTTTTGGTTTTTCAATTTTTATATTTTTAAATTTTTAATTAACCTGAAATTACACAAAGAAAGAAATTACCGTTTCCCCGGCAACGGCGCCATTTGATTGTTCGCGTTTTAGCGTATTCTTAATTTTTAATTACCGCAATCAAGACGGTGTCGCTTGGTAGCTAGCCGGTTGAGTACGGGTCGATCCACAGGGAGATGGAATCTTTTTCTTTATGTTTTAACGAGTTAAGTCCAAAAAATTGGTGGTTTGTTTTAAGATCTACGTATGAGATAAAAGATGATAAAAGACTTGCTAGGGTTAGGATTAGGTTAGTTAGAGTTCAGGAAATTCTTACTTCTTTCGATGCCCTTCTGATTATAGGTGTTAAGGTAATCGGCAACAACAGGGATTAGCATGACTAGGAAGAAACTTGCAAGTATAAGCTAGGCTTTCCATGCTTAGTTTCTTCCTTTTGGTCCTTGTCTGTCCGTTCTTGTCTCTTAGCCCTAACCTCCAATTAATTCAACCACAACCGGTCTAACTAGGGAATCACCACTATCATGTAGAATAGGGTGCCGTAGTGAGCAGATTATGGTTCAATTAATTGGAGTCCGAATTTTAAGGTGTTGGGCAAAGAAAGGAGTGAGAGAGATTTCCTTCTCTCAAACCTTCCTTCTCCTGCCCTAACAAGTGAGGAATTACTCACCCATTAAAAAAATAAAAATAAAATTTGAGATAAGAAAAATGCAGATTAAATTCTATAACTAGATTAACAAATAATAATTGCAGATAATAAAATACAATAAGAAGAATGCGAGAGAAATAAAAGAACTTACTTTTTATTGATAACCTCTCAACGATCTCTACAATTTTTGAATTGATAAAGATAAAGAACAAAATTAAAATTCTAGATCTAAAAATAAAAAGAGGCATACTAATTTGGCTTTGAACCCTACTATTTATAGATAGGAAAACCCTAGGTTTACATTCTGATCCAAACACGAAATTACAGAACTACCCCAAGAGAGCCGAGTCAATGCACCGACACTGCCACCGACACGTGTATTGCATGGCCGCGGAACCGCGGCAGAAGTTCCTGTTTGGCCGCGGTTCCGCGGCCATATGGTGGAATCTTGGGTCCATCTTTTCAGGTCTTCTACCAGTTGCTTTTATCTTCTGTTTGGTACACTTGGTTTCTCAAAAGCTCTTCTGTTCTCTTCCAGATATTCAGCAGTGGACTTTTTCCTTGAACCCCGATTGAACTGGTATGCGGCATCATGCGGATCAGTATTCATCTGTTATTGGTCGTAGTCCCACATTTGTTGTGACTTTTACGAATCTCACTGTACAGAGCTGAGAACCTGTAACCTGCAACTATTTAGCAGACATGGATCAAAAGCACCTATTTATATGCCATGTGATTAAGAATGGTTGATATAACAATGCAAAAATCTGATATGAACAATACCATTTGGAGTTTGATAATGTTGGTAGGATTCCTTCAGCATTATCACACAATGATATTTGGATTCCGATCCTACTGTGAGTATCTGCTACTCCTCGGGAGATTTTTTCACTTAACGATCAATACTATTAACCAAGTAGGTGTCTAGAACGGTGTTAGCAAGGCTACGCCTCCAAGTAAAAGAGATTATTTAATTAAGAAACTTCGCGAAAGCGTCGTAAAACCTCCCTCGAAGTACCGACACTAGCCTGGCCGAACTGCTAAGCAAGAAGTGTACGATGAGATTAATCCTGACTAATCCTTCTTTTATGGTTTGAGAAAGGATTCGAGAGACAGTGGGAGCCATCTTGTTTAGATAAATTAAAAACCAATCTAAACTTGCAAGAGTATCATGCTAAAATGTTTTCTTCTCTCTCTCTTAATTGCAGCGACCCCCTGACCGGACATAGGTTACATCTAGATAATAAAATGACTGAATTTGACTATAATGACTGGCAAAGATCTGTCCAAATGTCCATTACCTATGATAAGCTGGGACACCTCATTACTACTCAATCCCCTGCCGTCTCAGGTCCAGTTTCCACCGTCACGGATATTGATATCCGTAATACATTGGAAAAAGACTGTGCGAATGCCAAGTGCCTCGTGTTGGCCTCAGTAGATGGTGTAAACCGGAGGCAGCACGAGAAGATGGACTTAGCTTCCATCTTCCTCTATAACAAATTTTTATATGGAGAGCAATCTCGTATCGTAAGATATAAGATCTCGAGAGAATTGCTTCAAGCGAGGTTGGCTATCGGGTCATCCGTAGGGGACGTTCTTACGATGACTAGCTATATTGATGAGCTCACGGACCTGGAGACCACGTTGGAGAAAGAGTCACATGCTGACTTGATTCTACAGTCCCTATCTTCTACTTACGCCCAAGGGAAGAAATTTATACTTCCAATTGAGGGCACCCTGAATGAAACCAGGGAGACACCCGCTCAGCTTATTGGGGAATCTTCCTCTTTTGGATCCAAGGCGGAAGCTAAGGGTGAGAAGAAGATCTCTACAAAGCCGATATGCGGTGTCAGTTAGGTAGAAGGACAGGGAAGGGCAAAAGTTTCGGGGCTAACAGTAGGGAAGGAGGGATGTTCCTATTGTTATGGAAAAGAACATTGGCAGAGGGATTGCAGGGCTTGTAAAGCCAGTAGCCAGGATTCGAAGCACGTTGTGGCTTAGGCTTCTGGTGTGTATGTAATAGAAAACTGTATGTCAATTAACTCTACTTTCCGGATACTAGATACCAGATCAGGATCTCATATCTGTAATTCATTACAGGCTTTGAATAACCGTAGAGTTATCAGGGTAGGTGATATGACTCTCAGGGTTGCTAACGGAATGAGCGTGGACGTTGTATCCGTAAGGGAATATCACCTAGGATTGACAAGTGGGCAGATATTGATTCTACATAACTGTTTTTATGTACCTAGTCTAGCCTATAATATCATACCTGTATCCTTACTTTCTAGGGAAGGATATGATTTTACATTTGTAAACGATGTGGTCCACATCCACCTAAATCAAACTCTGATTGGGTCAGGTACATTAGATAACGGTATATACGTATTAAATCAAGCTCAGGTTTTCAGTGTCCAGAACACACTTAAAAGAAAGTCTCTGGAAACAAATCAGGCTTTCTTATGGCATTGTAGACTGGGTCACATCAATGAGACACAGTTGGCAAAGTTACATAGAGAGGGATATTTGGATCCGTTCGAATATCAGTCTTATGCAACTTGTCAATCTTGTCTCATAGGAAAGATAACAAAGACTCCATTCACTGGACACGGAGTAAGAGCGAGCGAGCTCTTGGGACTCATACACAACGATGTATGTGGTCCAATGTCTACACATGCACAAAGTGGTTATTCCTATTTCATTACTTTTACGGATGATTTCACCAGGTATGGACATGTCTTCTTGATGAAGCATAAATCCGAGGCCTTTGAGAAATTCCGGGAATATAAGAATGAAGTGGAAAAACAAAAAGGCAAATGTATCAAGACTGTAACGCTTTGAAAATCGATTAGGTAGTTTTTCGATAATCGGTAAAATAATCGGTATTTCCTTAAAAAGTGAAAATAATTATTTTTCAATACAGGCCTAATTATACAAAATTTAGATAATAAATTGCTTGAAATTGGTTAATTAATTGTCACTTATAAAATTTCTAGTCATTTAAAAAAAATTCCATAATTAATTATTTTTAATATTATTTTAAGCTTTTAAATATACATTAAATTAGTGATAAATACAAATTTGAATGGGTAAATTACATACTTAGGAACCATTACAAACTAAAATCTAGTAGCAACAAAAATTTTATCAAGTTTTTCCAAGTCTAGTTGTTTTATGGTTTAAAAATAAAGTAAAATGGGAATAGAAATGGGTGTAAATTGCAAATGACATATGTAAGTTTTCTTAGCAAAAAGAAATTCAACACACACCCACATCAAATTCTCCCTTTCCCTGGCCGAAATTGCTGCTGGGAATTTCCCCCCAATGTCCATGTCACGACCCGAAAGAGCACGTGACTGGCCCTTGAACCCTATGAAGCCTATAGGACTCCATCTGATCCAAGTAAGCCAAAAGCCCAGAAATCTAAAACCATTTAAAAAGTAAATAAGGAAAACTGGTTTTTAGAAGTAAAGAAATCGTGTTTCAAAAATCCAAGTTTTTAAATAACTAAGCAGAATATGCATTTTTAAAATGTGTAACCTTTCCTGAAAATTTCGGCAGAGTTTCCTTTGTAAAAACTGGCCCCGAAGGGGGTACAACAAGAATAATATATATAACATGATAAAAGGCATCCCCAAGCGGGAGCTATCTCTTCGTCAATCGACGGTCACAACCACGCAAGCAATAATAATATACAACGCCAAAGGGCGAGGATCAAACTCAAAAGAAACTCAAAACAGCCAGAAAACCGTAATACTACAAGCGCGACTCTAAGGTCGAAATAATACAACACTGTTTTCTAAGTCTGAAACAATATACAAGTTTTGGTTGATGGAAATTCTAGATACAATAAATGATACAAGAACAATGGCGGATCTGATACAAAAGAACCCACCTATCCAAGCAAGTCACCCATAAGGAAGCGGTGTGCCAGAAATGCCGCTATGGAATCTGTACGGCAACCTGCAAGAACTGGGGCACAACGGGGGTGAGTTGCCAATTCGTGAATAGAAAATATCTACAAGCAGAGATCGAATGCATGACCCATCCTAGGTCAATACGATCAGATATAAATAAACCTCAATATGAATAAAGCTGAAGCATGCTAAACTGGCAATGTAATCTCTATACATGAGCGTAGTGCCAAGTGCTCGTGCTAGTGCCTCAGGTAATAGCATGTCATGAATATGAGGTATGATCAATGTAATCAAATCTGCACACACGTGGATCCCGTCCACTCGTCACCCAATGACAATAACCATCATGCAAGTAAATATCATGAAACCTGTGCATGGAAATATGAGGATATAACCCACCCGTGTCCCTCGCGACACGTCAAAATCATGGAACCGGAGTGCCCAGCATCGGCACTCGAAAACATCATGAAAACGGTGCCCAGCATCGGCACGTAAATCCTCATATATCGGGCTCCGTCAGTCCGGATCGGCCCGCGGGCTCTGTCTGCGGTATCGGCCCTCGGCCCCGGCAGGACGCCCAAATCTATCCATCGACTCTGGTCAGTATCCTCCGGATAACCGCCAGGTCCAACCAATCACCGGTAGGTACTCGCCCGCCTCCAGGCTCAATCGGCAAAGCTCATCGATCATCTTGCCGAGAGGAACCATACCGGGTCCACCATGTACCCGCAATCGGCTCATCCACTCCTCGATTTGGGTTTCACATGTCGCTCTCAGCACCGAGAAAACACATGGTGGACGCACTGAAATATCATATCAAGGGTAACCGGGTTTTTAAAGCAATGACATATTCTCTTTTGAAACACCCCCGGTTCCGAAATCCAGAAATATCATATAAACAACATATCTCAATGCGTATAATCAAAAGCATGAAGTATGCGACATGTAAAGGAAGGTATGCATATCATCATGTCATGCAAGGATCATATACTGAATGCAATAGTACTACAGTGTAGTGACATGGAAATTATCGATGATGAGTGTGTGAGCCGGCAACAAGTGTACGTGGAACATATGCATCATCGATAATGGTGCTGGTGTCCTAGCAGCATGACTGAAATATAACCACAGTACAAGCGATGCAATGCAAACAGCATGAATGTGCGGAATCAAGTAATCAACGCAACAGTAGAGAATCTACACCAATAGCTATATCATGCAACCTTGCCTTTTGAAATAAGACGAATCAGGGCTTTTGGTAAAATAAGGGCTACGGTGTTTGAAGAAAAGATGCGCCTTTTTAAATATCCGTATAAACCCTTTTGCTGATCTTTAAAATATTCCCGATTCGTTAGTTTGAAATAGGTATGACTCGGTCCATTCTAATGTCTACTAAGTAATCTGACAGGAGGGGTATGAAACCACCTAAATCTGAGTCGATAGATATAGATATAATAGTCGATGATCCCGCCTCAATAACGTATCGTAAGATATCCTCGAGTCATGAGTGCGGATCTTTCATCAATATCGGCTCGTATGGTAAATCGTCGTACGGTATCCCAATAGCTGGGTAGGGGTCAATATCACACTACCTCATCACATATCAGGTATCACTATCATCAGATCGCATAATCTGGGGTACTACTCTAAGTCTAGTACAAATCGATACCATCTATAAAAATATGAATGCGGGTAAAGCACATGTCCAAAGGCCCGCTAAAACTATCATATCGCACCTCGAAGACAAGCTATGTCACATCGCCGATCTCACGGCCTCACATCAAGTATCATCTCAAACCACGTATCATCCTCAAATCCCGTATATAAACACATAGTCCTATACCCATGTGTAGATATACCCACCATCATATGCGCACAGATATATGAAAGAATATATGCAAGTATGTGTGAGTGTGGGTGCAACCACTACTTTAGGGTTCGCACTACTCAACCAATACATCCTTATCACCAATAATCCATTATTACCACCAATTACCCTAAACAACACATAATAAATATATGTGTGTATACGTATTCGTATACATCACCACGGACTGCGGGGGTGCTATACGCCATCCACCCGACTTCTCCCCGTAGATATAAATCTACTCACCTTGCTTCTCGTGTGCCAAAGCCGATGTCGCTATCTTCACCTCCTTTGCCTCAACATCACGCGGGGTACCTACAAGTATATCACAATGCTAAAGCACATGAAAATCACATCGGAAACCAAAATAGCACACGCTACCCGCATAGGTAAAAACCTATCGACTCGCATGTAAACACAAAACGCCACCCGACAAGAATGAATCACCAAATACCAAAATCCATGCTAAAAGAAGTCCCAAATTATACACCAACATAGGAAAATCAACCCAGATTTCACCCTAGATGGAATCAGTCAAAACTAGAAGTACCCAGGGTCAATACTAGAGGAAATGGGGCCATGCACGAAGTTCGAGGCAGATCCCTCCTGCTCTGGCCGCAATTTGCGGCCAGAAGGGGAAATTTGGCGGCCTCAGTTTGGAGTTGGGGGCTAGGGTTTGGGGTGGTGGTTCACTGGTGCCTGCACATCTCACTGTTAACTCAATTTCATTTTTAGGGTCTCGGGGTAATAGCAGATTCTTAAAAACAGTGACAGATTTCCAGTTTTTCCGATAACGGTTCCGTAATCCCGTATTCTGGTTTCACTTCCAGGTTTGGGTTCAATTTAGCATTACACCAGGGTTTCTAAGGTTACCACCATCCTCAATTTCATCTAAAGTTTCAGTTTTACCCTAAACCCTAACTTGAATTCTCTAAAATCCACAAACATCACAATATCGATATGAAACTAGAATAGATGCACAAGGAATTGAAATACTACTCTATAGGTGCAGAAATTACCTCCTTTGGCAAATCAAGAAAATTCTTGAGTTGCTCAAAGTCCACCAAATCCAATCTTGCTAGGTTCAAAGTGTAGCTAGTGAGCTCAGGAACATTTTTTGTGAAGGGGGAATGAGGTTTTGGCTTGGTTTTCATTGTGGATCTAGGATTTTATGAAGAGGGAGAGAGAGGGAAAGAGAGAGCAGCAGCAAGAGGAAAGAGAGGAGAGAGAATGAGAAAGGGAAAATGATGAAGGATGGCTCAAAAAGGTGGGGTTGACTTGGTCTCTCTCTCTCTCTCACTCATTACCTACCCTTTTTCCTTTTCTTTTCTTTTCTAACACTTCTCACTTGAATAGTGAACCCAAAAGAAAACCATGGCAAAAGAAATGTAACACAAGTGTAACAAGTGTGGAAAATGATATGTGCACATTTTTGCTCAAAAGTGCTAAAAATCCAATTAGCGATTTTTAATCGCGATTAACATTAAATTAGCATATAACTAATCTTAAAAACTTTAAAATGGCATAATTCCTTAAAATACCTTATTTTAGAATTTTCCATAATTTTTCCCTATTTATTTGTATTTAATTATCCCAGAATATTAAAATATTCATTAAAATAATATTAAATTATAAAATTTCCCAAAAATCATATTTTATTATTTTGAAGACGTTACAATCTACCCCCCTTAAAAAAATTCGGTCCTCGAATTTAAGTTTAAAACCCCCAAATACTAAAATATTGCAATACAATTTCTAAGTTATCGGGGCTCCAAAATCATCAACACATAAAACGTCACAGCGCAATGCCTGCGCATGAGTACTGAGCAGATAACTCAAAATCGAAACTCCGTCAAGCATCTCGCAATCATCGGAGTCAAGGTAAAGACACAAATGTCAAATCCAATACAAAACCAATATGATATAAATCAGAACTATGCATGTAGACATCCAATCTATACATGTGAATAGCTGATGAAAATGCATGCCCAATCTTTTAAGTCGCTGTGCGATGCGCGTAACACTGCACAGTGGCGGACGTTTTTCACAAGAAAATAACTATATACGTATATATATATATATCATTTGTTTAATAGGTACGTTCCGCCGTTTTGAAAACAATTTAGAAGGGTTTTCTGTTTTTAAAACGTTCCGTGTCATATCGGACTATAGCTCGCTCTTGGAAATCCCTTCGAACTATCAATGCATGCAAAATATATCCAGGTACTGTCCTCTGACTAGTCCTGCTCAGTATGAAAACAAATATCCAATATCATAAAAATGTACTGCTCCAAAGGAATAAATCCCAAAAATGCATATAACACCACCCTGTGCGTCTGGTGCGCACGGAAATCAAAATCCATATATGTGCTAAACATGTGCACAAAACAACATCTAGGTGCAACGGGTGTGCACGAAGCATCTGTCATAGGCAACACGTGTGCCTGACAGCCAAAACAGGTGCATCTTACATGCACGAAGAATCTCGATTTAGTGCATCGGGTGTGCACCAAAACCGTATCTCAACATATGCGCCCAACATGCGCGAAAATCCAAATCGGTGCATCCATCATGCATGAATGAAAATCTAAACCATGCGCACTCAACATGCACGGAATCACAAAATCCAATAGCAACGCCGAATATGCGTAAGTCCAGTCAAAAGCACGGAGTGCAAGAATCCACATCAATATCACAATCAAAATCGACATACCAAAATGCATCAAATCGAAGTCAGGTGCAACCGAAATGCACAAAATATAAATCCGGTGCAACAAAGGCACGAAATATAAATCTGATGCGATAAACGCAAGAAACATAAAACTGGTGCGACAAACGCACGAAGTATAGAACTGGTGCATCCCATGCACAAATACCAAGCAATAACTCAAATACGTAAGCAGCAACACCAAGTGTATCCAGATATGAAGAAAATCATAAACGTGTGCAGCTGCGTGCACAAAACACATATCGATGCACTACAAGCACATATAAGCTATACCGAGTGCAAAATCAAAACACTAAAAGTACATGAAACTCTGCTGGAAGCGTAAATCAAATCACCGGCATAAAATAGGCATGAAATCGCAATCAACACCTCAAGAGTAATAACTATGTACAAGGTATAAATACCCAGTAGGTGCAACCATGGTGCACAAAATCAAATATCATGAAACTCAGCCATCAAAACTAAATCATGAAAAAAGGATGCCAAAATACCGAAATCCAAAGTGACGGATACGTGATAGTCGAATCACAAAATCACAAATCATGAACACTGTCGTCGGTATATCCTCCCTCGAAGTCGAGAAGGTGCCGGTGCATCCAATGCTAGTAGCGCAAGATATCTACTTGCCTCTTGCTCGCGGCTGGCGTCCTCTGCCTCTGGTTCCTTATCTTTCCTATAGATTATCAATCTCTCAATCCATCGGCTCATCGGCCCGGTCAGGTGTGCTGACAGGAACGATTCCGTTCTTGCACTTCCCTGGTCATCTCTCGGTCAATCCTCACGACCGCTCGTAAAGCAGCACATCTCTGGCGCCGACCTCGGGTCCTCTGAATGCACATCACACATCCGATCCTGGATGCAACTCTTATTGCAGCAGTGTACTGGAAGGAATCCTACTCAAGGTCTCTTCTGATCTTGCCTAAGCCAAACTGTAAGGAGGCTGGTACTCTGGCGTAATCTTTTCTCGCTCTCTGGACCTCTGCGTCCTTAGTACAACATCTCCTCGGAAGCTGGTCGCATCTCTGCGCCTCTGTATGCATGTCCGGCCTTTAATCTTAACGGGGTGTAGTAACAGCTCGTCTGCCTCTCGCACGAACTTCTTGTCCCGCTTGTCTGTATCATCGACCATTCGACGTCGCGTCTTTATCTGCACACTGAAATGTCCTCGGCTACGGTCCACCCGAAGTCTCTAACACGGACTCGAAATCACGAACTCAGTATCTTCATCACTCAGTAGAAGATATCTAGCCGAACACGTCCTCAGCGTGCATATCGCATCTCTGATGTCAGCGGAATGAAACGTCATCTCGTCGAAATCTCGTGCAAACTCTTTACTCCACCTTGCTCCAATATCGACTGATTCGGACTCATCTCATCGTGGCTACACGGACTGCGCTCCGACGGCTATGCTCGTATCTGGAGTCTTCCAAGCAGTGTCCCATCACAATATCCGAAAGATGTCGAACCATCCGATCGACTCGTCAGAACCTCATAATCCCCCAAGAGATCAACATTTCGGGTACAGTTTAATAGTATCGAGTATATGCCACAGCGTCGGTGGTCCAGCCGTAGAAGGGCAAACTCAAGCCTCACTAATGGCGCCGAGGAACTGCCGCAAACCCTAAGGTTCAAAGGCTTTCACACGGTCATTAAGTCGAGTTAGGGTTTTATTCTTCTAGAGGGTCCATAGAATCACCTGCATGTCTTTCCGTATACTTTAAACTTGGAAAAATGGGTTCCTGACATTCGATCGTCTCAATCAACCCTCAACGAACCTGTGTGAAGTCATCTCTAGCTGGAATCAATCTACCTGATGACCTCGCATCGGGGTAAGCGAACGAACCACATGTCCTAGTCATTAATCCTCGGTGACTAGCGACTCACCATCATGAATAAGCG
Organism: Agapanthus africanus; assembly: GCA_030015575.1. NCBI lineage: Eukaryota > Viridiplantae > Streptophyta > Magnoliopsida > Asparagales > Amaryllidaceae > Agapanthus > Agapanthus africanus. Next base: position 125,593,409 of record JASDDO010000016.1, on the reverse strand, counting down.
ACGTATCAACGGTCATCACATCCTGGCTGGCCTGTATCAGTGGCTCAATCCTCTGGTACCGTTCAGCACAACCGGAAAATCTCGCAACAGCGATCTGTCAAACGCTCAAAGTGCGGAAACACAAAATACGAAGCCTCAATGCAACCATATGTCTCTGGAATCACGCCCTGGTCAGCCCTCGTCCACGACGAGCTCACGCTGACGCAACTCGAGCCGTAGCTCACTCTGCCCGTGCAATCGCGGCAGCAAAATCACAACCGGTACCGATGAAGGTAGATCATTGGAAGGAATATAATACTGTGCAAGGAAATGTACAACCTAAGGTTTCTTAAGCGGAGTGGCGTGTCGTAAGTATGCCGCGGAACATACCCACGGTACGTCACTCTACTTTAGTCACCTATTCCATCAACCAAGGGTCATCCTACACGACGAAAGTTCGGGTTTAATACCCCCTCGACTAAGTCTAAGTTCCGTAAGGTCAAGCCTAAGTTCCGTATATAAATAACGCCCTAGGCTCCACATAGTCAAACTCAGACTCGAACCAAGGTCAACCTAGCGCTCTGATACCAACTTTGTCATGACCCGAAAGAGCACGTGACTGGCCCTTGAACCTTATGAAGCCTATAGGACTCCATCTGATCCAAGTAAGCCAAAAGCCCAGAAATCTAAAACCATTTAAAAAGTAAATAAGGAAAACTGGTTTTTAGAAGTAAAGAAATCGTGTTTCAAAAATCCAAGTTTTTAAATAACTAAGCCGAATATGCATTTTTAAAATGTGTAACCTTTCCTGAAAATTTCGGCAGAGTTTCCTTTGTAAAAACTGGCCCCGAACGGGGTACAACAAGAATAATATATATAACATGATAAAAGGCATCCCCAAGCGGGAGCTAGCTCTTCGTCAATCGACGGTCACAACCATGCAAGCAATAATAATATACAACGCCAAAGGGCGAGGATCAAACTCAAAAGAAACTCAAAACAGCCAGAAAACCGTAATACTACAAGCGCGACTCTAAGGTCGAAATAATACAACACTGTTTTCTAAGTCTGAAATAATATACAAGTTTTGGTTGATGGAAATTCTAGATACAATAAATGATACATGAACAATGGCGGATCTGATACAAAAGAACCCACCTATCCAAGCAAGTCACCCATAAGGAAGCGGTGTGCCAGAAATGCCGCTATGGAATCTGTACGGCAACCTGCAAGAACTGGGGCACAACGGGGGTGAGTTGCCAACTCGTGAATAGAAAATATCTACAAGCAGAGATCGAATGCATGACCCATCCTAGGTCAATACGATCAGATATAAATAAACCTCAATATGAATAAAGCTGAAGCATGCTAAACTGGCAATGTAATCTCTATACATGAGTGTAGTGCCAAGTGCTCGTGCTAGTGCCTCAGGTAATAGCATGTCATGAATATGAGGTATGATTAATGTAATCAAATCTGCACACACGTGGATCCCGTCCACTCGTCACCCAATGACAATAACCATCATGCAAGTAAATATCATGAAACCTGTGCATGGAAATATGAGGATATAACCCACCCGTGTCCCTCGCGACACGTCAAAATCATGGAACCGGAGTGCCAAGCATCGGCACTCGAAAACATCATGAAAACGGTGCCCAGCATCGGCACGTAAATCCTCATATATCGGGCTCCGTCGGTCCGGATCGGCCCGCGGGCTCTGTCTGCGGTATCGGCCCTCGGCCCCGGCAGGACGCCCAAATCTATCCATCGACTCTGGTCAGTATCCTCCGGATAACCGCCAGGTCCAACCAATCACCGGTAGGTACTCGCCCGCCTCCAGGCTCAATCGGCAAAGCTCATCGATCATCTTGCCGAGGGGAACCATACCGGGTCCACCATGTACCCGCAATCGGCTCATCCACTCCTCGATTCGGGTTTCACATGTCGCTCTCAGCACCGAGAAAACACATGGTGGACGCACTGAAATATCATATCAAGGGTAACCGGGTTTTTAAAGCAATGACATATTCTCTTTTGAAACACCCTCGGTTCCCAAATCCAGAAATATCATAGAAACAACATATCTCAATGCGTATAATCAAAAGCATGAAGTATGCGACATGTAAAGGAAGGTATGCATATCATCATGTCATGCAAGGATCATATACTGAATGCAATAGTACTACAGTGTAGTGACATGGCAATTATCGATGATGAGTGTGTGAGCCGGCAACAAGTGTACGTGGAACATATGCATCATCGATAATGGTGCTGGTGTCCTAGCAGCATGACTGAAATATAACAACAGTACAAGCGATGCAATGCAAACAGCATGAATATGCGGAATCAAGTAATCAACGCAACAGTAGAGAATCTACACCAATAGCTATATCATGCAACCTTGCCTTTTGAAATAAGACGAATCAGGGCTTTTGGTAAAATAAGGGCTACAGTGTTTTAAGAAAAGATGCGCCTTTTTAAATATCCGTATAAACCCTTTTGCTGATCTTTAAAATATCCCCGATTCGTTAGTTTGAAATAGGTATGACTCGGTCCAGTCTAATGTCTACTAAGTAATCTGACAGGAGGGGTATGAAACCACCTAAATCTGAGTCGATAGATATAGATATAATAGTCGATGATCCCGCCTCAATAACGTATCGTAAGATATCCTCGAGTCATGAGTGCGGATCTTTCATCAATATCGGCTCGTATGGTAAATCGTCGTACGGTATCCCAATAGCTGGGTAGGGGTCAATATCACACTACCTCATCACATATCAGGTATCACTATCATCAGATCGCATAATCTGGGGTACTACTCTAAGTCTAGTACAAATCGATACCATCTATAAAAATATGAATGCGGGTAAAGCACATGTCCAAAGGCCCGCTAAAACTATCATATCGCACCTCAAAGACAAGCTATGTCACATCGCCGATCTCACGGCCTCACATCAAGTATCATCTCAAACCACGTATCATCCTCAAATCCCGTATATAAACACATAGTCCCATACCCATGTGTAGATATACCCACCATCATATGCGCACAGATATATGAAAGAATATATGCAAGTATGTGTGAGTGTGGGTGCAACCACTACTCTAGGGTTCGCACTACTCAACCAATACATCCTTATCACCAATAATCCATTATTACCACCAATTACCCTAAACAACACATAATAAATATATGTGTGTATACGTATTCGTATACATCACCACGGACTGCGGGGGTGCTATACGCCATCCACCCGACTTCTCCCCGTAGATATAAATCTACTCACCTTGCTTCTCGTGTGCCAAAGCCGATGTCGCTATCTTCACCTCCTTTGCCTCAACATCACGCGGGGTACCTACAAGTATATCACAATGCTAAAGCACATGAAAATCACATCGGAAACCAAAATAGCACACGCTACCCGCATAGGTAAAAACCTATCGACTCGCATGTAAACACAATCAAAATCCACTTGTCGTTGACGTCCAAACGCCACCCGACAGGAATGAATCACCAAATACCAAAATCCATGCTAAAAGAAGTCCCAAATTATACACCAACATAGGAAAATCAACCCAGATTTCACCCTACATGGAATCAGTCAAAACTAGAAGTACCCAGGGTCAATACTAGAGGAAATGGGGCCATGCACGAAGTTCAAGGCAGATCCCTCCTGCTCTGGCCGCAATTTGCGGCCAGAAGGGGAAATTTGGCGGCCTCAGTTTGGAGTTGGGGGCTAGGGTTTGGGGTGGTGGTTCACTGGTGCCTGCACATCTTACTGTTAACTCAGTTTCATTTTTAGGGTCTCGGGGTAATAGCAGATTCTTAAAAACAGTGACAGATTTCCAGTTTTTGCGATAACGGTTCCGTAATCCCGTATTCTGGTTTCACTTCCAGGTTTGGGTTCAATTTAGAATTACACCAGGGTTTCTAAGGTTACCACCATCCTCAATTTCATCTAAAGTTTCAGTTTTACCCTAAACCCTAACTTGAATTCTCTAAAATCCACAAACATCACAATATCGATATGAAACTAGAATAGATGCACAAGGAATTGAAATACTACTCTATAGGTGCAGAAATTACCTCCTTTGGCAACTCAAGAAAATTCTTGAGTTGCTCAAAGTCCACCAAATCCAATCTTGCTAGGTTCAAAGTGTAGCTAGTGAGCTCGGGAACATTTTTTATGAAGGGGGAATGAGGTTTTGGCTTGGTTTTCATTGTGGATCTAGGATTTTATGAAGAGGGAGAGAGAGGGAAAGAGAGAGCAGCAGCAAGAGGAAAGAGAGGAGAGAGAATGAGAAAGGGAAAATGATGAAGGATGGCTCAAAAAGGTGGGGTTGACTTGGTCTCTCTCTCTCTCACTCATTACCTACCCTTTTTCCTTTTCTTTTCTTTTCTAACACTTCTCACTTGAATAGTGAACCCAAAAGAAAACCATGGCAAAAGAAATGTAACACAAGTGTAACAAGTGTGGAAAATGATATGTGCACATTTTTGCTCAAAAGTGCTAAAAATCCAATTAGCGATTTTTAATCGCGATTAACACTAAATTAGCATATAACTAATCTTAAAAACTTTAAAATGGCATAATTCCTTAAAATACCTTATTTTAGAATTTTCCATAATTTTCCCTATTTATTTGTATTTAATTATCCCAGAATATTAAAATATTCATTAAAATAATATTAAATTGTAAAATTTCCCAAAAATCATATTTTATTATTTTGAAGACGTTACAGTCCACTTTAAACTAGATGAAGAAAGAAACTTAAATGGGGGGTGTTTAATGTAAAGAATGATGTGATATGCATTAAATGAACTTGAGAGAGAGTTTCTTCATGGAAATTTCTACACAATTCCCTCACATCTCCCCACTCCCTCCCCAGGCCGAGAGTGCTGCTGCTGCCTTCCCCATTTTCCCCCATTTCTTTTGCTTCTAATTCCATCAAAAATCCATCAAAAACCACAAAATTCTTCACAAATTCAAAACAAATCCCTATTCTATCTCTTCTCAAGCCAAAATTAGTTTAAAACATGGAGAAAGAAGGCATCTTTGGGGGCTAAGTGCAAGCTAGGGTTCAAACTTGTGAGGTAAAATTCTAATCTAATTGTTAAATTGTAGTTTAATTATGCTAAAATAGAAATTTAAAGTGTGAAATTGGTTGTAATTGCTTGTTTTAGGAAATTCAAGAAAAGGGTTTGATTTTAAAATAAGGGTTTGAAGCATTGTAAATGGGTTAAATTTAGTGTAGTGGCCATCTAGCGATTTGAGTTGGATGATTGTGCTAGATTGTTGTTGCTTTATTGCAAATCTATGATGTTTGCATCAAATTTGGAATTTTTGTGCTTGCTAGGTTTTTATATAATCAAGGGGTGAATTAATTGTGATATCTTGACGATATTATTAGCATCTCCTATGACTTTTAGGGTGTGTGAATGCGGAATTTGGTTGATCGGGTTTAGTTTTGACGGTTGTTCCGAACGACGTTTCAAGTTAAGGTTTTAGTGATTGTCGTGTGTGTTCCGCGCACCTAGTGCACGATATTCCTAACTTGTGAGCGTTGATCTTTTAATTTTGTGACTTTGCGTCGTTTCAGGAATATGTAATCTTATGTTTTGTGTTGTGCAATTTTAGGATCGGTTGCGGAAACATCGGACGCGGCGCACAAAGGCAAAGCTGTGGTCGGATCAGATTAGCGAGGCGTCCGTGTGAGTAGATGTATACATCTATGGGGAAATTGTCTGGATGGCGCGAGGCGCCCCATAGTTAGGATCACTTTATTACTTGCAAACTATATGCATAGTTATTTAGTTAACCATCTCATTCATATGCATATCTTTCTAGTTATTCGTCTGCTGGCATTGCATGGTTATCTATATACCTATGTGTGATATCACCTCGAAGGACACTTACACCATTACCATTGGCTCATGTTGCATGCACACTATTCATGTGAACACACACGCCTTTGGTAATTTCCATGCCACGAGCACTTTAGAACCTGCTTAGTTCAATATCAAACACTTGCATCATGCATGATACATTGAATTGCAAAGCATGCATATACCTCACTTCATTATCATGCTTATATAGATTCCTCGTCATAAACTACATTGCATAATATTGATATCATAAGCATCTATCATTTACAACATGTCAGATATTATGATTTCTTGAGGATTTCGGTATTGATGAGATTTCTGGATTTTGGGGAAAACCGCAAGAATTTTCCAAACTCATTATGTTTTAAAATATCAGTTGCGGTTTTCCCATGATGTATGTGTCGTCCACCATGAGTTTTCATGTTTTCTGTTGGATTTCGAGACCCGATTCGAGGAGTGGAGGAACCGTCTTGGGTACATGGTGGGCCGGGTACGGTACCCCGGAGCAAGAAGCTTGAGTTGTAGACGATGAGCCTGGCAGGGGAAGACTACCTACCGGTGATGTCTGGCGCGGCGGATATCCGGAGGATACCGACCGTTGTCGTAAGATTTGATGATATGGGTCGATCCGGACTGACGGAGCCCGAGGTATTGAGATATTGACATAGTGAGACATTGAAACAGATATACTTCCATATTTGGTGTCGATTCTTGACACGGTTTTCGGATGATTTCATTGATGGTAACTTAGCTATTGTACAGATATTTTTCTAAGTTAAGAATGCAGAGATCATCGTATTTAAACACTTAGAGATTTCGTATTGATTTTGCATCCATGTGCATACATATTAGTAGCATCGCATCATACTTAGATATGCAGATTGTGACGCATTGCGTGCATTCTTACGATAGCCATATTAGATGTTACTTGCTACTCACGAGCTGGCAACTCACCCCCGTTGTGCCACAGTGTCTTGCAGGTCGGACCCGTTATCCTTGTAGCGGCGGGCGTACCTTTCATTGGCTTCTTTTGTTCGGACTCGCGACATTGCTCGTAGGTGGGTTGCGAGGACACTTTTGTACTATCATTGTGTCTAGTATTCTCCATCTACCACTTCTTATTTTTTATATGTGACCTGGTGATGAGACTGAGAGATTTGTGTATATGTGGTTCCTCTAGGGTCGAGCTCACTTGAGCCGACGTTGTGTTTTTCTTATTTTGTGTTTCTTTATGCTTATTTGCTTGATATTACATATATATTGTGTGTGGTTGTGATCCGCATTGGGCAAAGAGCTAGCTCCCGCTTGGGGATGCCATTATATCATTACAGGTTTATATATTCTTATTGTACCCGTTTTGGGGCCAGTATTTACAAAGGAGACTCTGCCGAAATTTTTGGAAAATTTGATGTTTTTTAAAAAAGGGATTAATATAACTTAATTGGTTTAAAATCTTTTTCATAAAAGGTTTTCCTTCACTCTTATTGATTTTGGTTTAGATTTTCTGGGCTTAGGCTGACTAAGGTTACGTTACGCCTTTAGACGTCTCGTAATCTAAGTGCCAGTCTGGTTCCATACCTTCGGGTCGTGACAAAGTTGGTATCAAAGCGATAGGTTTTATCTTTCTGAGTGTAGGACGACCCTTGGTAGATGGAGTATATGACTTAAGCAGAGTGGCGTAGCGTGGGTGTGTTCCGCGGCATACTTACGATACGGTACTCCGCCTAAGTGACCTTAGGACATAATTGCTTGTATTTCTTTTCTTGATTCCATGCATCCCTTGATTCAATTGCAATGGTCTTATCACTCCTGTGTCTTATTCCAGTTTTGATGCCGCCAAAGACTACGAGGGCTCAGCGGGCTGCCGCTAGGGATGAGATTCGAGCAGGCTCGTCTGAGGCGAGGATCGAGCGGGATGATACGCCTACCCCACAGGGTCAGATGGATCCACCTTCTCCAGACTGTATTGCCAGATTAGAGGCCGGTATGCAGGAGTTGCGCAAGATGATGGGGTCTTTAGTTGAGGCCATTCGGGCACAGAGATCCGAGGACGTTCCTTCCACCATACAGACCACGATTGTACCTGCTGCCCAGACGGTTGCCCCTGCTACTACTGCGACTATCCCCGTATCGTTACAGGAGTTTATGAGGCTGAGACCTCCAGCCTTTACCGGCACGGATGCGACAGAGGACCCGCAGGCATTTCTCGATAGGATGACTAGGATTTGTCGTTCATTGAGGTGTCCTGATGATAGGTGGGTGGAGTTTATGAGTTTTCGTCTGGAGGACCTTGCTCAGACGTGGTACGATTCAGTAGAGAGAGGCCGAGCTGCAGGTCTACCTCCTATGACTTGGGACAAGTTCACAGCTGCATTTCTTGCCCGTTTACTTCCGGAGAGTGTCCGAGATGCTCGAGCCCGTAGTTTTGAGTCTTTGCGCAAGACTCCTGGGATGACAGTGTCCGAGTATGATATACAGTTTACTCAGCTGTCTCGATATGCTCCGTACCTAGTAGACACTGAAGAGAAGAGGGTAAAAAGGTTTGTGCGAGGACTTGACACACAGTTATTCCTTGCCATCGGCACCCAGCACTTTGACACATACGCAACCACGATGGATGCGGCCTTACTTTTGGAGGAGCGTATTTCTGAGACTCCGATCGTTTCTGGGCCGAAGCGGATTCGTACGGATATGCCAGCCCAGCGGCAGGTGGGTAGACACCGTGATAGATTCTTTCCGGGAGATGGTGGTGGCAGAGGATTGAGACGGGGTCAGTTATTTGGTTCTTATCCGCAGACCCAGCAGTCGTCGCCAGGATGTTTTCGATGTGGGAGCCTGCATCACCATATCAGAGACTGTACCATGGGGCGCCAGGGCACGGTGACAGTCCCACATGTGACCTTACCACCTTCACCACCTCTTCAGAGAGCTCTACTTCCTACCCCTGATGACGTTCCACGCCTGGAAGATGCTCCTAGAGGTCGTGGGCGTGGCGGTCCTGTTCAGAGAGGACGAGGCGACAGAGGCAGAGGCAGAGGACAGCCAGCTATTAGTGGTGGACAGGCCCGAGTATTCGCTTTGACTCCGCAGGATGCGCAGGCATCCAATGCCGTTGTGACAGGTACTCTGCCAGTATGTTATTTTGATGCACGGGTATTATTTGATCCAGGCTCCACACATTCTTATGTATCCACATACTTTGCACCGAGGTTGGGCCGAGAGTCTTCTTTGTTAGATCAGCCGCTTGTTGTTATTACTCTGGTAGGCGAGTCGTTTGTTGCTCGTTTTGTGTACCGATCGTGTCCCGTTCGTATCGGGGAGAGAGATTCTTCAGTTGATTTGATTCTCCTCGATATTCTAGACTTCGACGTTCTTCTTGGTATGGACTGGCTAGCCACCTGTTATGCATCTGTGGACTGCCGTGAGAAGGCAGTCAGATTCAGCTTTCCTGGTGAGCCGGTTCTTGCTATTCAGGGAGATCGTAGCGCTACCCTTCCCAGCTTGATTTCTTCTCTTCGCGCTGGTCAACTCTTGCGGAAAGGGTGTCAGGGATTCTTAGCCTATGTTTGTGATGCTAGCGCCACAGAGGTTCCGTTGGACCAGGTCCCTGTTGTGAGAGAGTTTCCTGATGTATTCCCTGATGAGCTGCCTGGTCTGCCGCCAGAGCGCGAGATTGAGTTCTGCATTGACTTGATCCCCGGCACAGGGCCTATTTCTATACCGCCTTATCGGATGGCCCCGGCGGAGCTTAGAGAACTGAAGGATCAGTTGCAGGACTTGCTGGACAAAGGGCTTATCCGACCGAGTGTGTCACCTTGGGGTGCTCCCGTCCTGTTTGTTAAGAAGAAGGACGGCAGTATGCGCTTATGCATTGATTATCGTCAGCTGAACCGGGTTACTGTGCGGAACATATATCCCCTACCCCGCATTGACGATTTATTTGATCAGCTCCAGGGTGCGGGGTATTTCTCGAAGGTTGATTTACGGTCGGGTTATCACCAGTTGCGGGTTCGGAAGGAGGATATTCCGAAGACCGCTTTCCGTACACGATATGGTCATTATGAGTTCTTGGTGATGTCGTTCGGGCTCACCAATGCCCCGGCAGCATTTATGGACTTGATGAACCGTGTATTCAGGCCGTATCTTGATCAGTTCATCATTGTTTTCATTGACGGCATCTTGGTTTATTCTCGGAGCCGGGAAGAGCACGAGCAGCACTTGCATATCACATTGCAGACTTTGAGGGAGCATCAGCTGTTCGCTAAATTTTCCATGTGCGCATTCTGGCTAGACAGTGTCGACTTCTTAGGTCATGTGGTGTCGAGAGATGGTATTTGTGTGGACCCGAAGAAGATCGAGGCAGTTCAGCGTTGGCCCAGACCGGTATCAGTTACTGAGGTTCGCAGCTTTTTAGGTTTGGCCGGCTATTATCGACGTTTTGTCCAGGATTTCTCCCGTATTGCTGCACCGCTGACCGGGTTGACCCGAAAGGGGGATCCTTTTGATTGGACCGAGGAATGTGAGGATAGCTTCCAGCAGTTGAAGACTCGTCTGACTACTGCACCAGTGTTATCATTGCCTTCAGGATCGGGCGGTTTTGTGGTATATTGTGATGCTTCTTGAGTGGGGCCGGGCTGTGTATTGATGCAGCACGATAGGGTTATCGTGTATGCTTCTCGACAGTTGAGGGAACACGGGCAGAACTACCCCACTCATGATTTAGAGATGGCTGCAGTGGTGTTTGCACTCAAGATCTGGAGACATTACCTATACGGCGAGTGGTGCCAGATATTCACAGACCACAAGAGCTTGAAGTATATCTTTCAGCAGCGAGATCTAAATCTGAGACAGCACCATTGAATGGAGTTGGTAAAAGACTATGACTGCGAGATTCTATACCATCCGGGCAAGGCGAATATGGTGGCAGATGCTTTGAGTAGGTGGCCCGGAGGTAGCCTATCTTGTTTGAGCGCGGTACAGATGCAATCGACGGCGGATTGGAAGGTTTTATGTAACAGCGGAGTGCAGCTCGAGTTTACTCCTACAGGGGGACAGCTGGCCCATTTCAGAGCACGCCCACAGTTTCTTGATCATATCCGTGAGGCACAGTCCGGTGATGCCCGTATTTTAGAGATTATCGAGCAGATTCGGCAGGGCAGAGTTTCCGAGTTCGTGATTGATGATCAGGGGATACTTCGATTTGGGACTCGACTGTGCGTACCAGATTCTGAGGGACTGAGGCGTGATATTCTTGAGGCGGCACATAGATCAGTATACAATGTTCATCCAGATTCCACCAAGATGTGCCATGATTTGAGAGAGGTTTACTGGTGGGACGGGATGAAGAAAATTGTTACGGACTTCGTATCGAGATGCCTGACTTGTCAGCAAGTCAAGGCCGAGCACCAGAGGCCAGCCTGCAAGTTACAACCTTTTCCTATTCCTGAGTGGAAGTGGGAACAGGTCTCCATGGACTGTAAGTGCACGGCGGCTCCCCGGCCGTCAATCCGACGGCCAAATGCGGATGCGGTGATAAACTTTATTTTTTCGAACTTACCAAACCGACACCACCGCGCACTAAACACCCGGATCGGGCCATTAAACTGGTTCTAGCTAACTACAAGACGGGTTAGAGATATACCGAGTGATCCGAGTCCTCCGGTCTTCTCGTCGTCGTCCCGATCTCCTGCGGAAACTCCGGTCGCCGCCTCCTTGCCGGAAGGGCACCACATCTCCTGCATCTTTTACGGGCTCCCACCTCAATACCGAGGCAACTCGGGCGCGAAGTTGGCTGGCCGACGCGTCCAAGATTTGCTGTAGAATGTGTAGTGTAGAGGCTATGTCTCATTTGGGGTTTTTGTTGCCATTTGAAGATGATGGAGGAAACTAGATAAGGAAAAATGGTGCTTGCATTTTTCCTAGCATGAAATGAGATCAAGAAAAATCCCACAAGCTCAAAATGAAACTCTCTCTTCTTCTTCTCTCAAGTGTGGCTTCTTTCATCTAGTGAGAAAATGGTGGAGGAAATCAAACATAAGCAAGAGGGAGGTGAGTGTAGGAAAAGAGAAAGGGTGACCATAACCAAACATCATCATAACAAACTCACATCAAACTCTAATCACCTTTTAGTGATGTAAAGAGAATCAAATGATGGTTGAAAAGAAAAGATGCCATCATAATCAATACATTTGCAAGAAACCCCTCCACAAAGTGTTATTTGCAAACTTGCAAATAACCCCCTCCATCGGAAAAGTCCGGCCGGGAAAGAACAAAGGAAAACCGGCCGGAACGGAATGCAAATTGGCAACTCCAGAAAACTGGTCTCGTAATAAATTACAGGAAAACCCCGCTACTGCAAATACATGCCCGCATTTGTATTCCCACTGAACACAAATGCAAAGAGACAAAACTACACTATCAAATACTAGGATCCGGCTTAAGCCAAAGCCGGCTAGTAAAAACCGTCCGATCACGATCCGTGCAATACCGCACGTATCTGATCGAACCCTGCCATATCTCCATACGGCCTCTACAGCGTTTCGCCCGAAACTTGAGTAACTGAAAGTGTGGTGGACTCTAAAGACTCGTCAATACTATGGCTGTGGATTTAACCACTAGCACGTCAGAGGTATAAGCCAATACATGACAGGCCACCAGCTATTGACCAAAAGGGACGTCGATGAGCGAACTCATCCTGACACCCTACTGAGCCTGTCAGTGACAATATCCATACAGTCCGGTCCGTTCGTCTATGAGCATCGCATGGCGGGCCTAGGGGGTTGGTAAAAGTCAGACCCCCAAAAGCGGTACAAGTCGTGTCGGAGTGTAGCCCAGAACACCCTGAGATACTACTGGAATACCTACCAGTAAATCTCCTGCCTTGGCCAAGGACTTCGTGTAATGGCTCTCCTAGACACAGCGCGACCTCACCCCCAATACCGGGAGAGACGAACCCCTGAAGATCCGCTCACTGCCTCCATGTGGCTCGGGACTGTACCCAACTAAAACCTGTTTACACGACTCCTTTGAGCCGTGGTAGGGTAGTAATCAAAGCACAGTGGGAACTCACACGAGACAAATGACGATCTCAGGTCGATGAACTAACCTGTACACATGTCACCAGGGAACTGCTATCTGACGTCAGGTATAAGACCAACTAGCAGGTTCCCGGCGAGTCCTGTCCGGTGTACTCATAACCCAATGAACACCTGTATACATCTTAGGTGAACCAACTGACACCAGTGGCTTGTGAGACCGGCCACCGCCCCTCGTCGGGGTCTCGACTGTATACACTAGTCTACTCTGGAGAATCGATGCCCTGTCTCGAAACTCCCACGACTAGGGACTATTTAAGGATGAGCTTATAGACTACCAGCTCCCACGTATATGATCGCCCTCATACTGCTGGCAGTCAAGCAAGAATCCTAGGGGCTCTATCAACGTGTAATAGCGACCTGTCAGGTCACCTAAAGCAGTACACGATGATAAAGGTAAACCAGATAGCATACTATCATCTCGAGTAAGACTGTCCTACCGGGATAGGTCCTCCCTCAATCATTGCAATCACGTGCCTGTGATCCAATAATTGACTCTGAGGGCACTATCTCCAACAATCTCCCACTTGCACTCAAGGCTAATTATTGCGATGTCGCATACTCACAGCCCGTGTGATACCGAACACCCAACTCCTCTACTAGTCAGTCTCACAAAGCTTGTTTGCGAAACTATTGCGTCCGAGGAATAGCCTCAGTGAGTGGATCCGCCTTGACGTTTCTTTCTATGTCTCTATATATCTCATGTTCGCGGAGAAAGCCATCTCTCGAAATGAGCAATACCTGTCTTAGAATGTCTGGATGTCTGATGGGACCTAGCTCATAAATGAACTCCAAATCCAAACTTCTTAGACTGTATCGTCAACTGAACTTAATCAGTATCCTGCGCCATGCCTCCCTCGGTATTGCCTTGGATCACCTGTCCAAAATATTGCCCCTCATCAGAAGGAAAAACTATAACTCTAACAGCCACTCTGCCATCCATGTCACCTTGGAAGCCTGGAATGATAACTGTCTCCCAAAGGAGAATGCTGTTGTCATATCCCTAGAACATCCACTTATGTTCTAAAACTGCTTCCGACTGTTTCTCCAGGATTGGATCAATGTCAACTTATTGCATCTAGTGCAAGAACAACATCTGGTGTGGTACTTGACATCTCATGATTGACTCAATTGCCTAAGCAAGTGATCTGCCAATCACGAGCATCCCTCTCCCCTTTAGTCTGTAAGACACCTTTAGAGAGGGTGACTCCATCACCTGCAGGTATACTACCGTGCCAGGAGTCGTCCATTCTAAATACTCTTAGAATGCTGTCTAAGTACCCTGATTGGGAAACCACCCAAATCTAGATCTAAAACCATAGATCTAGTAACCAGTATGTCTGATATAATGTCCAAATCCCATATGGAGAAAACACTGTGTGACGACCAAAGTATAACCGATCGTAGTATAGGAATATCACTTCCTACTCTGTGTATGTCATCCAAATACCATGACATCATACCCTACCACCTTCTCAACAGATCCATCCCCTATTCTGATGAAGTCAAACCTATGACTGTCACATCAGAAATTGATGATCTATCTCCGCTATATTTGCTTTAGTCTATAAATAGACATAAGCCAACTGTCCACCAATGCTTCCGCTGCTCCCACTGACTACGAAAACCCTCTGCCAGAGTCATATACACGTACACTTCTAAAACTAGTTTAGAACGACGCTATAATCATCCTCTTGCCGGGTCTCACAGCCTGGAACAACAGCAATGGCAAGTGTGGGTAAACAAGAACCTCCCTGTCACCGTCCTTGAGGCTACCGGAGTACCTCTCGGATACCTGAGGTTACCCACCTTATCTGCGGAGTGGCCAATGGAATGTCAAACCAGATTGAATCTTTAGGTTCCTTATCAAATCTTCAGTAATCGTTTGTGGTTCTGGAATCACTTCCAGTTCTACCATACTCCCACTACTGTTTTCTGAAAAAAAATCCATTTTTAATAAAATTGTGGCGAGTCAAGAACAATATCACTATTGATCTTCCAGATGGTAGAAAGTCAACCCTCGTCATAGTCTGGGTCAACCCACAAACAGCCATTACAGAAACGTGCCTTGAGTTGTCCAGTGTCTAGTTTTAATCATAAGCCGGACAACTCCCCGTACCTTAACAACGTTAAGATATGAACTGTTCTATATCCAATATAGAACCAGAGGCACTGATTTAATTGAACCAGATTCAAATCATGCAGATGTCTCCAGTGCATGTCAACTAAATGGAAAAAGGGCGATCAGCGTTACTCAACTTAGGAATGCTTCCAGTTATGAGTAACCCGAAAGAGAAGCAAGTTCTCTTAACCATTACTATCAACTGAATACCATACACAAGTATCTACATCTTCGATCACTTTGAAGAATCCCGATACTTACAATACCTGGTTCTCTACTTTATTCAAATACCTATAACTTCTCAAAATTCAGACCCTGTGTTTCCACGAAACACCTGTCTAAAAACTAGAGAAGTCATAAGTAAACCGAATATAGTACGAGGACCAACCCCTCTGTCCTGATGGACCCTGGACAACATACAATACTCTGTATATGTCCGCTGAGTCTAACAACTCATTCACTGTGTGTCGTAGGTTGAAAACTGTACTTATGGTTAAGAAGAATTACACCGTTGTTCAATGCTCCTTACCTAACCATCCACTGGTATAGGTAAATGTCATAGACATAATTTCAAAAAGGTATATCTCACTCTATGAAAATAGATGTACAGATATATCAATTTGAAATTGGTGCAAAATAGCGGATATTCAAAACCAAATATTTGCCGTCTGGCAAACAACCCAGGTGACTTCCTCAAATATCACCGATTACAACGAATCCCGATATAATGAGGATGATCACCCAATTCCGAATAACTTACTCCCACTCATCATCTGTAAAACCATACAGATGTGAGAATCATACCTGGTAAATATATACCCTGGAGTAAGTGTCTAATCGGGAAATCAGTTTTCCATTAACAGTACACAGTGAAACTGAAACATTGACATGTTTCGTTGGGGTATCCTGGTATTCCTAGTAATGCCTCTTCCATTATCCAGATTCACAACTGTAACCGTATAATTCTTCGCCACCTCTCCAAATCCCTTTATATGTCTTTAGTCATTACCTTCTGTACACCCCTTTAAGCCAAATGGTTTTCTTCCTTCCCTACCGTTCGGCACCAGCCTATGGTTTGGAAGAAGACTATCCAATAAGCATAATGGGTGTACTGTCCTAATCCTAGGAGCACTCGCAACGCGAGAGAAGGTGAAGATAAAAGACACCTGAATGTACTTTATTCATATTTCTCCTGAACCAGGATCCATCCCCGAACTGGAACAAGTTCCTTTCGAGTTCGTATATAACCATACGATGGATTATCCAATAAACTGGGATCTTCGTAGTAATACGGAGTGTCCTGGAGAAATACAAAGGTGATTTAGGATTGGCGAAGAAATACTTGGTTTGGTCATGAATAGCAGTCGCAATTTACTTTGCCCTCTTACTAATCCCTTGTTTTGTCTGAACTTAATACCTTCTGTACACCGTTTAGGCTAATTGGTATTCTTCATTCCCCACCGTTCGGCACCAGCCTAAGGTTTGGAAGAAGACTATCCAATTTGCGTAATAGGTGTACTATCTCCTAAGCCAAGGAGTACTCGCAACCTGTGAGAAGGTGAAAAGAAAAGACAACTGAATAGTCCTATTCGTTTTCTCCAGAACCAGAAACCATCCTCGAAGTCCTTCGAGTTCGTATATAACCATACGATGGTTTTGTCCAATGGAAGTGGACGTTCGTAGTAATACAGGGTGTCCTGGAGAAAAGGGTAAAAGTAGGAGTGGCAATGAGGTTTGCAACTCTGACAATCCAAAAGCCAGTGTTAAGAAGGTTCGGTCAACTTGGTCACTGAGTCATAGTCTTAGGGTCGGGTCAATGGTCGCTGCCAGAGAGAGAGAAAAGAAACACTCAGCGTGCACTCTATCCTAGATCAGAATGGTTACCAATTTATCTAATCTGGAAACCTCCCACTGTAACGTCAAATTCTTCTCCAAACCTGAAAGAAGAATTAGTCGGGGTCACCCGAGGAGTAAACCAACTCATCAGTAGGAATCGGGATCCAACTATCATTGCATGATAACGTGGCGGAATCCGCTTACGTCATCACACTCCAGAAGGTATGCGCATATCTGGCAAGTTTCAGTTCTTTTGAAACTCCCGATGTGATTTTTACCCCATGCTCTTATGACCTTGACGAATGTCAACAAATCATAAGTCACATGTCAAGTTCTACCTGTCATTATCCATGGTTAATTTGAACCCACCCATACAAGCCCTTGACGAAGGTCAACAAGGCTATACGACTGTCCCAAACCAACGCATCTATCTATGCAGCAGAAAGGCAACAAGCAGCTACCATACACTATGCCTTGACGAAGGTCAACAAACATAGCATGAATACTACGTGCTACCCGTCTGAAACGACGGAGGGCTACGAATGGTTTCTGGCAAAAACCTTTAACGTAATGAACTTGATATCGTTGAAGGAACGAATAGCTTTTTAGAAAATATAGTGACGAAAACCTTTACTAAAGAGGTCACTCCCGGTGAAGGGATCTCGGCTCTTTCCCCGTAGAATGGGGTGCAGGATATTCCAAATGAATACCACGATGCAAAGCAAAAGTAATCGGCTATAGTGAAGTTACTGCCCTGACGCAAACTTTTGTCCAAGGGGTCACTCCTGGTGAAGGGATCTTGGCCTTTGCCTCGTCGACTGAGAAGCAGGATATTCCAACTGAATACCACGATGCAAAACAAAAGAGAACGCCCTTGCAATAACAGCTTTTTTTTTTGAAAAAGTGTTCCAACAACATCAGATTAGGTTTGTTTTAACTTGCATTGATCCGAATCAATGCAGTCCCATCAATTGATCACACCACAAAGAACGAAAATATACTGATGTACGTATATGCCATCCGCATTCGCCACTGGGTCCCGTCATTACCCGTTAGGTTAGCTAACTAACGACAGAGCGGGGACTGGACTAGCGCGGATGTAAAACATATACAACATCTACTAATATATATACCAATATATTATATTTCGCTCAAGGCGTGATAAAATGCAACATCACAGAAATGTACAGCATCACAGAACAATACAGATATCTGGGATCCCCGGGTTTCACAGAGCCACTACTGAAACCCGACGTTCCCCTGGTCGTGTGGATAGCCTGTGCAATGAAAACCTAGACCCCTACGGGGGCGGCAAGTCACCCGCCAAGACCTGAAGCGAGGCAGCCCCCTACAGCAGCGTGAATGGACCACCCAGCACTTCACGGAATCCGGTAACTTGGGCACCCCTCCTGGGTCAACCTGTACCCCCTACGAGTGCGGCGAATAGCCCGCCAATCCTAGAGTGAAGCCCCCTCCGTCTCAATGCCATGAGATGAGGGCTTGTTGCCCTCTAGAACCCGGTTATCCGTGCACCCCTCCGCGGGGTAATCCTAGTACAGAAAGTAAAATATACATACAACGGGTACATCGACCGCAACCAGGTCGTGCCCCAAAAGAATAATACAAACAGGCAGTGACGGCAGTCCACATGTCGGACGCTCGCCCCGCAAAATCAAATGTACATAATTCAACAAAAACTGTACTAGCATTGCATCCAGGCTATCCCCCACGACCGATCCGCAACATCACAGCATAACACAGAACATCAACGTGAAAGTCACGTTCGCAAATCCGTCTAACCGGGCTATAGCAGTTAGATAGGATTTACCGATCGAGTGACATTCACGGTCGCAGATATAATGTAAATACTGTGAAAAAATGTGTTTAAAATATCCGATCGATCAAAAATTAACAAGTGGGCCCCAAAGCAATACTGTAGCACTCACAGAAATTCTGGGCCCAATATTAATATTCCAAAACCCTTATTTTCAGCCCACAAGCCCACAGCAAAAAAACGATGACATGATCCCTCATTCCTGCGGCGGAACCGCGGCCAAAAAGGGGTTATGGCCGCGGTTCCGCGGTCGTACGGAGGGATCGTGTTGTCGAATTTTTCCAGTGTTCTTAGAACTCCTTGCACATCATTCTGAGACAACCTGAAAATTTTTGGACTTCAAAAAATTTCGACAGAAAACTGATGTAAAGAAAAACGCGGGTTTTTGGAATTTTGGTCGATCGGAAATGCAAACACATCAAACAAAGCTAGACAATGTTAATGGCGAGGCTCTGATACCACTGTAAGTGCACGACGGCGCCCCGGCCGTCAATCCGACGGCCAAATGCGGAAGCAGTGATAAACTTTATTTTTGCGAACTTAGCAAACCGGCACCACCGCGCACTAAACACCCGGATCGGGCCATTAAACTAGTTCTAGCTAACTACAAGACGGGTTAGAGATATACCGAGTGATCCGAGTCCTCCGGTCTTCTCGTCGTTGTCCCGATCTCCTGCGGAAACTCCGGTCGTCGCCTCCTTGCCGGAAGGGCATCACATCGCCTGCATCTTTTACGGGCTCCCACCTCAATACCGAGGCAACTCGGGCGCGAAGTTGGCTGGCCGACGCGTCCAAGATTTGCTGTAGAATGTGTAGTGTAGAGGCTATGTCTCATTTGGGGTTTTGTTGCCATTTGAAGATGATGGAGGAAACTAGATAAGGAAAAATGGTGCTTGCATTTTTCCTAGCATGAAATGAGATCAAGAAAAATCCCACAAGCTCAAAATGAAACTCTCTCTTCTTCTTCTCTCAAGTGTGGCTTCTTTCATCTAGGGAGAAAATGGTGGAGGAAATCAAACATAAGCAAGAGGGAGGTGAGTGTAGGAAAAGAGAAAGGGTGACTATAACCAAACATCATCATAACAAACTCACATCAAACTCTAATCACCTTTTAGTGATGTAAAGAGAATCAAATGATGGTTGAAAAGAAAAGATGCCATCATAATCAATACATTTGCAAGAAACCCCTCCACAAAGTGTTATTTGCAAACTTGCAAATAACCCCCTCCATCGGAAAAGTCCGGCCGGGAAAGAACAAAGGAAAACCGGCCAGAACGGAATGCAAACTGGCAACTCCAGAAAACGGGTCCCGTAATAAATTACAGGAAAACCCCGCTACTGCAAATACATGCCCGCATTTGTATTCCCACTGAATACAAATGCAAAGAGACAAAACTACACTATCAAATACTAGGATCCGGCTTAAGCCAAAGCCGGCTAGTAAAAACCGTCCGATCACGATCCGTGCAATACCGCACATATCTGATCGAACCCTGCCATATCTCCATACGGCCTCTACAGCGTTTCGCCCGAAACTTGAGTAACTGAAAGTGTGGTGGACTCTAAAGACTCGTCAATACTATGGCTGTGGATTTAACCACTAGCACGTCAGAGGTATAAGCCAATACGTGACAGGCCACCAGCTATTGACCAAAAGGGACGTCGATGAGCGAACTTATCCTGACACCCTACTGAGCCTGTCAGTGACAATATCCGTACAGTCTGGTCCGTTCGTCTATGAGCATCGCATGGCGGGCCTAGGGGGTTGGTAAAAGTCAGACCCCCAAAAGCGGTACAAGTCGTGTCGGAGTGTAGCCCAGAACACCCTGAGATACTACTGGAATACCTATCAGTAAATCTCCTGCCTTGGCCAAGGACTTCGTGTAATGGCTCTTCTAGACACAGCGCGACCTCACCCCCAATACCGGGAGAGACGAACCCCTGAAGATCCGCTCACTGCCTCCATGTGGCTCAGGACTGTACCCAACTAAAACCTGTTTGCACGACTCCTTTGAGCCGTGGTAGGGTAGTAATCAAAGCACAGTGGGAACTCACACGAGACAAATGACGATCTCAGGTCGATGAACTAACCTGTACACATGTCACCAGGGAACTGCTATCTGACGTCAGGTATAAGACCAACTAGCAGGTTCCCGGCGAGTCCTGTCCGGTGTACTCATAACCCAATAAGCACCTGTATACATCTTAGGTGAACCAACTGACACCAGTGGCTTGTGAGACCGGCCACCGCCCCTCGTCGGGGTCTCGACTGTATACACTAGTCTACTCTGGAGAATCGATGCCCTGTCTCGAAACTCCCACGACTAGGGACCATTTAAGGATGTGCTTATAGACTACCAGCTCCAACGTATATGATCGCCCTCATACTGCTGGCAGTCAAGCAAGAATCCTAGGGGCTCTATCAAAGTGTAATAGCGACCTGTCAGGTCACCTAAAGCAGTACACGATGATAAAGGTAAACCAGATAGCATACTATCATCTCGAGTAAGACTGTCCTACCGGGATAGGTCCTCCCTCAATCATTGCAATCACGTGCTTGTGATCCAATAATTGAATCTGAGGGCACTATCTCCAACATGGACTTCATTGTGGGTCTACCTAGGACCAGTCGAGGGTATGACTCTATTTGGGTGATTGTAGATCGACTGAAGAAAGCGGCTCACTTTCTACCGGTGAAGACCGCTTTTGGTTTTGCTCAGTACGCCCAGGTTTATATTGATGAGATCGTACGACTGCATGACGTCCCAAATTGTATCATGTCTGACCGGGGCACCCAGTTTACCAGCCGATTATGGCAGAATCTTCAGGAGGCTTTGGGCATCCGATTGAGTTTTAGCACAGCTTTTCATCCGCAGACTAACGGTCGGTCAGAGCGTACTATTCAGACTCTTGAGGATATGCTCAGAGATTGTGTTTTAGATTTCGGTGGTAGCTGGGATCGTCATTTGCCCTTGATCGAGTCCTCCTACAATAATAGCTTCCAAGAGACGATTCAGATGGCACCTTTTGAGGCTTTATATGGGAGGAGATGCCGATCGCCTATATATTAGACAGAGCTCAGGGAGAGCAGTATTTTAGGGCCGCAGATCGTACAGGAGACGACCGAAAAGATACAGCTGATTCGGGACAGGATGAGAGTGGCCCAGAGTAGGAAGAAATCATATGCTGACAGGCGTCGTCGCCGACTCAAGTTCGATGTTGGCGACCATGTTTTCCTGAGGGTCTCTCCAATGAAGGGTGTGATGAGATTTGGGTGGAAAGGAAAGCTTAGTCCTTGATATGTGGTCCCTTCGAGATCCTAGAGCGTGTTGGTTCGGTGGCTTATCCGTTAGCCCTTCCACCCAGCTTCCTAGATGTTCACCCCGTGTTCCATGTTTCGATGCTCCGCAAGTACTATCATGACCCTTCTCATGCGATTCAGCACCAGACGATCCAGCTGGAACGCGATCTTTCATTCACCAAGTAGCCGGTGGTCATTTTGGATCGGCAGGTGAAGAAATTGAGGTCGAAGGTTATACTGTCCGTCAAGGTTCTTTGGGGTGGCCCGAACAGCGAGGAGGTCACCTGGGAGACCGAGGACGAGATGAGGAAGAAATATCCCCATCTTTTTGAAGGTACGCGTAGTTAAATTTTAAAATTCGGGGACCGAATTTCTTTAAGAGGGGAAGGTTGTAACGCTTTAAAAATCGTTTAGGTAGTTTTTCGATAATCGGTAAAATAATCGGTATTTCAGTAAAAAGTGAAAATAATTATTTTTCAATATAGGCCTAATTATACAAAATTTAGATAATAAATTTCTTGAAATTGGTTAATTAATTGTCACTTATAAAATTTCTAGTCGTTTAAAAAAAATCCATAATTAATTATTTTTAATATCATTTTAAGCTTTTAAATAAATATTAAATTAGTGATAAATACAAATTTGAATGGATAAATTACATACTTAGGAACCATTACAAACTAAAATCTAGTAGTAACAAAAATTTTATCAAGTTTTTCCAAGTCTAGTTGTTTTATGGTTTACAAATAAAGTAAAATGGGAATAGAAATGGGTGTAAATTGCAAATGACATATGTAAGTTTTCTTAGCAAAAAAAAAATTCAATACACACCCACATCAAATTCTCCCTTTCCCTGGCCGAAATTGCTGCTGGGAATTTCCCCCCAATGTCCACTTTAAACTAGATGAAGAAAGAAACTTAAATGGGGGGGGTGTTTAATGTAAAGAATGATGTGATATGCATTAAATGAACTTGAGAGAGAGTTTCTTCATGGAAATTTCTACACAATTCCCTCACATCTCCCCACTCCCTCCCCAGGCCGAGAGTGCTGCTGCTGCCTTCCCCATTTTCCCCCATTTCTTTTGCTTCTAATGTAGGGTTGCTAGGCACGTGCACAAGGGTCTACGAGGCATCAACCATGCCCGATTAAAAAATTAGCCGTGCCGAACAACCCGAATACGGATCTTTAAACTAGAGATTAGGCGAAAACAAATATGTTAAACTCTTTAACACTAAGTGAGAGGGATTACAACCATTGTCGATCCGGTCCTTCACTTCATATGCTCCGTGTTGTGGTCCCTTCGCTGCGATCATCGGGATCCGGACTCTCGAGATGTTCCACGAAGAGAAAGATGCAACATTTGCTTCCGATCTTCGATACTAAGATGATCTACCTTGAAGTTCCGTTAAAACAAGCTAACACTCATGAAATGATGTGAACACCCTCATCTAAATGGCAAGGGAAGATGAGGATGATGAAGTAGGATTTTTGCTCTCTTTATTTATCTTTTTCTCATATTTATTCATCACTTTGGAAAAATCTAGCAAGCTTTTTCATGAAAGAATGAAGGAAGAAGAAGAATAGTGATCCATTTTCTTTTGTGATGAATAATGAAAGGATTAATATGAAGAATAATGCAACCATGGTTGACTTAACCATTGTAGAGAATTAACCAAGGGTTAGGGTTTGGGTTGAGTTAAGAATGAGTCACTTGTAAATATCTTTTCCAAAACAAAAAGAAAACCTTCTAGAAACATCTAGAAAGCTTAACCCTAATCCAAACCCTAATCATGTTTAAACTCCACTAAACAAGTTGCATTAGTTATCATATCATGTTACAATATTATATATCACATATATAATATTTATCGTAACAAAATAAAATAATACATTTAACATATATCGCATATATATCAATGTATTACCCGAGTGAGAAAAAGAATCTTTTAGTGAGCAAATATTAGTTAATGTAATTTAATATATCATATATATTATTATACATTAAATTATCGAATCAACACTTGATCCGACAATCCGGCTATATCGCATATAACCGACTAATATTTATCCGTACCGATTCATCGAATCAACACTTGATCCGATGACCCGGCTGATATCAAATATCGCGAGAATAGAATACGGTATCTTATATCGCATTATCCTCGGTCCCGCACATATCACATATGTGCTCCTACTCCGTTTTGCCTGAGTCAAGAAACCTCTGTGTAGGACTCTAAAGAATCGTCAATACGCCGGCAGTAGGCGATGATCATATCAAACACCCACAAGCTGCAAGCGGTCAGCTAAACGTAACAGCTACCCAGGTATTGAGCGCTCAGAAGATCAACAAGCAAGCCTGTAACTTCTCCTGTGAATCCAAACAGTAACACTCCCGTACAGTACGGTCTCGTCGTCTGATATGTCGCATATCTCGCCTAGGGATGGTAAACGTCAGACCACAGTAGCTTGATAAGTCGTGTCGATATGAGGTCTATAACAGTTCGAGAAACTACTGATAACACTTACCAGTAAATCTCAGCAACCCTGGCCAGGGATTTCCGGTTATAGCCAATCGAACACAGCACAACATCAACTCCCTATACCGGGAGAGACGAATCCCCTCCTATCGCTCATTGCCTCCATGTGATTCGGGACTGTACCCAAAAGCCACCTTTTTGCATGCCCTCTTGGACGTGGTATGATGGAAATCAAAGCACAGTGGGAATCACACAAGACTCTATGACGATCTCGGGTCAACAGACTACTCTGTACCAGTGTCACCGGAGAACTGCCATCTGACGTATGGTATAATACCATCTGGGAGTTCTCGGCGAGTCCATCCAGTGTACCCAGTCTCCACTGAGCACCCGTACACCATCCCTGATGTCAAACACCGATGGATATGGGATCATCCATCGCCCATCATATGGGTCAAGATGCGTATACGCTAGTCTACTCTGGTGTATCGATGCCCTGTCTCGATACACCCTCGACTAGGAACAGTTATAGGATGTACTCGTCGACTACCGTGGCCCCACTAGTATGATCTCATCATAGTCCCAGTAGTCGAGTACATATCCTAAGGGCTTTATCAACATGTAACATAGAGACAATCAGAGTACATGTTAAGATAAAGTACAACCAGATAGCATACTATCATGTCGAGCAAGAAAGTCCTCCCTATATATGTCCTAGCATCCACTACAATATACATCGTCTGTACAGTAATGGCCTCTAGGGCATACATATAACTAACAATCTCCCACTTGCACTAGGGTCATCTGTTGTGGTATCACATACCCAACAATTAGCTGCGGTTGAAGTATCTCATACTCAACCATCCCATAAAAGTCTCTACTAGGAAAAAAAAGGCCTTTGTGAGTGGATCCGCGCTGTTGTCCTCTGTGTCTACTCTCCTAACCTCGATCTCCCTGGAGATCAACCATCTCCATGATCAGGTGATACTGCCTAAGTATTATATCTGGATTTCTGATGGGACGGTAGTTCCTTGGCTAAAGCCACAACTCCATTGTCACACAATGGTAGGAACGAAGTTCATCTTATGAACTCATATATATCCAGACTGCCTCTTTGGTAGCATCCTTGGTAACGATGTATCTTGCCTTTAATCGTCTAGTATGTCACGGTATCTAGCTTGGAACTCTTCCAACATACCGTCCCTCCACTGAGGGTGAAGACAATGCCTACGACTGACATTCAGTCGTCCTTATCACCCTGGACCCTTTCCAGTGATTCTCCCCAGGATCGATTGATACCATCTCACTACAACTAGTGAGTATCCTAACATCCAATTAGATCTATCTCATAGATCCAAAACCTATGATTTAGGAGGTATCACTTTGATCCTATATGGAGAATCCTTGTGATAAGCGGAGATTAACCGAGCGTAGCATAGGAAACTCCTTCCCTATCAAGAGTATGTCATCCACGTACTCTACGAGGATCACCACCATACTCCCTACTACCTTTTTGTATATACAAGGTTCATCTACCATTTTGATGAAGTCAAACTCTTTGACTACCACATCAAAACAGATGTTCCAACTCCGCGATGCCTGTTTTATCATATAAAACATCTTGCACACGTTTCCGCTGCTCCCACTGTCTACGAAGCCCTCTGGCTGTGTACTTATAGACGCTCTTTTCTAAAACATCATTTAGAAAAGTAGTCATGACACCCAACCACCAGATATCGTAGTCATGGTATGTAGCCGTGGCAAGTAGGATCTGGATGGACTTAAGCATATCTCCTTAGAAAAGGTTTCATCATAATCCATACCTGGTCAATGATGCAAACCTTTAACAAGTCTAGCTTTGAAAGTCTCAACCTTTCCATGTACACCAAGTAATCTTCTCAAGATATACTTGCTCCTGATGGGGATTTAACCCTTCAGATAAAGCAACCAAAGTTCATACTTTGTCGGTGTATAAGGATTCCATCTCAGATCGCTAAGCATCCAGCCATTCTTACAGAGTCCTACTCCTGATGGCCTGCTCGAAACTAGTTGGGTCATCATCTCATGATGCAATCCTCGCTCCCACTGTCATAGAGAAACCAAAGTATCTCTCAGGTGGGTGAGGAACCCTACTAGATCGGCGGAGAGGCTGAGGTTCGTTGGAAACTATTGAATCCTTTGGTTCTACCAAATTATCAGCTGCAGTTTGTATAGCTGGAACCCTTCCAGTTCTACATAACAAAACTTGCCTCGAGCTTGTCCGGATTTTGCTTTTAGACATAGGCCGGACAACCCCAAATCTTAACCAACTTAAGATATGGGCTCTTCCCTTTCCATATCACATATGAAGTGGTAGGCAACTGATTTGATTTGAACCCTATTCAATAGATATGCAACTTCACAAGTGCATAACTCCCTAAAGGAAATAGGAAACTCAGTAGTACTCATCATAGAGCACACCATATCAAATAGGGTGCTATTGCTCCGCCCCGATATACCATCGTGCTATGGTGTATACGGAGGAGTAATGCTGAGAGAGAATCTCATTCTCCTTTAGAATAGTCCAGGAATTCCGTGCTCAAGTATTCTCAAAGGACATAATACTTTTACCCGTATTTGGTTCTCTACTTCTAACTTATATTCTGTGAATATCTCAAAAGCTTCGAACTTGTGTTTCAACAGGAACATATGTCTGAATCTTGAGAGATCATCAGAGAATGTAATGAAGTACAAAGAACCGGTCTTGGCATGTGTAGACAGGAGACTTTCATACATCAGCATGTATCAATCCCAAGAGTTCACTAACTCTTTCTCTGTTTCCAATAAACAGAGCTATGGTCATCTTATCTTTGTGACATGACTGACAAGTTTCACAAGATGTAAATTCAAACAGATTTAAATGTGCATCTCAATGTAACTTAGCTAGTTGGGTCGCATTGACATGACCTAGTCTACAATACCTCAAGAAGGATTCGTTCATTTCTGAACTCTTCCTCTTGTGTGTGTTCTATATACTAAGAACTGTAGTTTGATTTAGAACGTCAATGCTTTTAGATAACGTGCCTGAACCGATCAACTCTTGATATAGGAAATGTTCAAAACATTATCCAACAATACAAAATTATATCCTTTCTTTACTAATAAAGAGACTGATATGATTTTGTATATCAGGTTCGGTGTCTAATAGCATTTTTTCAGAATCAATGTATTCTGGTAATACAGGGTGACAGTGACCAACAGACTTGGCTGCAACACTTGCACCGTTTTCTGTCTCATGAAACTTATCACCCGTTCTCAGTTCTATACCTATCTGTAGCCCATGTAACAGATTACATATACGGGATCCTGATCTGGTATCACATACCCAGGACGTAAAGGATACTGAGAAACAGTTCTCTGTAATGAACACACACGAAGATGATGCATCAACATGCACTTTCTTCGTTTGGGCGGCACGGGAAATCTGGTATTCCCCAATTTCCTGCTCTGCCTTATAACAATTATAAGTTGGAGCGGGACCAACGTTCCCCAGCTCAGTATAACAAGCGAGTTCAGTCAATATATCCGTTTTATTATCTTGATTAAGGCGTGATCTGATCGCTACCTGGAGAGAGAGAGAAGAAAACACTCAGCGTATGCTCTTGCAAGATTAGATTGGTTATATAATATATCTAATCAGGATGTCTCCCACTGTTTTAGTCAAATCTTCTTTCAAACCCTAAAAGGAAAGACTAGCCGGGATTAATTACACGCTACAAGTTCGCCAATCTTTCATCCAGGCCAGTGTCGGTACTTTGAGGGAGGTCCCCGTGCTTTCGCACGAACCTAATTAAAGTAAACCTCGTTTTCCCAGAGGCGTAACCCCGTTAACACCTTTCTAGACACCTACTTGATCGGCTAATTGTAACGTGTAAAACTCTCCCAGGAGTAACTCTTACTCGCAGCGGGTATCGGGATCCAACTATCTCATAGAAGGTATGCAATCTCATTGCAAATTCCAACACTTGAAATTCCCGATAATATTTTGCCCCTAGCGTCCTATGACCTTGACGAATGCCAAACTACCCATAGTCCGCTAGCCAAGTTCAACCCGTACATTTCTTGATTGAATTAAACCCACCAGCACGACCCTTGACGAATGCCAAACAACGCCGTACGAATACCCTAATCCAATCGCATCGTATGCTAGCAGATAAGCACTAGTTAGCTACCGTACACTACGCCTTGACGAATGCCAAACTACCGCAGCACGAATACTAAGTAGTACTTATCTGAAATGACGGAGGGCTACGACGGGTTTTAAGAAAACCCTTTGTGTAATGAACTTGATATCGTTGTAGAATCGAGTGATTTTAAATGGAGTGTTTTTTAGGCTTTTCTAGTTTTGCTAAAGGGGTCACTCCCGGTGAAGGGATCGTCGGCCCTTTCCCCATCGAATAAGGTGCAGGATATTTCACAAATATCACTATGCAAAGCAGAAACTATAGAAGCAATCAAAAGACAAACCGAGTTTGTAGCATCTACCAGTTATTGCTAAAGGAGTCACTCCCGGTGAAGGGATCTCGGTCCTTTCCTTATCGAATAAGGTGCTGGATGTTCTACAAGGAACACCGCTATGCAAAGCAAGAACTAGAGCTACCAGTTTTTATAAACAAGTTTCTACAACATCTTAGGTTTCTTTTATTTCATTAATCTCATTAATGAAGTCCCATTTTAATTATTCTTCACAAGCATCTCTTTTGAAACGAAATCTGCAACATAACATATATCTCATATATATAATATAAACATTCGTCTTAGGCAGTAATATGATCTCATCACAGAACATTGCAGCAGAAGAACATATATGAAATATTGGATATACTAGGACGTCCGTGTTTTCAATACGAGCCTGTATAAAACACGGATTCCACGGTCGCGGTGAATAGCCAAACCCACATCCCTAGACCCCTACGAGAGCGGCAAGTAACACTGCCAATTCTAGGGTTAGGAGACCCGGTCTCGACTCCTCGAGATGGTCTCCCACTGGACCCTAGAACCCGGTTACTTGTGCTCTTCGCCTTGGGTCTACCTAATGCGGAAAAGTAAATAATATACAACGGTGACATCTTCCGCTACCTGGAAGTGCCCCAATAAAAGAATATTACATACAAATGAATTTTACATGAATGAAAAAGAAAAAACTCTCATCTCACATAAAACCCCTGGCTATTCAAACGCGACGATCCAATACAACATATCACAGCAACACATAATATCTCATATCATCAACGTAAGCAAGTATGCGTATCCCGATTGTCGTTGATGTATAGCAACGAAGCCGGCGATACACCACATACTACGCTTACGGTCACAGAAAAGAAAGTGTAAAACTACAACAGTTGGAATCCGCAACTACCTTAGACATCGCATGCCTAACCAAATGAATTCCTTAGACATCGCATGTCTAATAATTATAAACCCCGCATTTTAGTCTCATTATCGAAAACTCTTTTCAATATTAAGTCGGGCAATTCAACAAGATTCCCGACGTCCTGATCGAATGCTCGTCGCAAACTTTAGTAGACGGCCGCACCCCCAGATGCCGTCGACGAAGTGCACTAAGGCGGAACACCGCTGCCGCGAGCACCCGAACGGATGCTTTCGGCGACGGGGTTCTCCTACAGTCACTTGGTCGGGGCTATGGGGCGTAGCTGTCTATTAAGTTTACCCGGCGAGTATCCGCGTACGCTATGTGATTGCGACGGACTTTTGATCACATCAAAATTCCGAGGCAACCGATCATCTGAGACTAAACTGCTATGTTTATAATATTCAAATTAGTTATCTCATAACTATCTGTGGATTCCAATTATTGTATCACATTCCAGATAAATAGAAAAAGTTAAACTTTCCGATCGAATCATCAAGCACCCAAGATTTCCCCAATATATCTCAACACTTGAAATCAGTTTAAAAACGTCCATCACATGCCACAGTACCAATGGTCCAGCCGTAGAAGGGTCAAGCCAACGCCTCACATGTGGCACGCCGTACTGCCCCAAACCCTAAGGTTCAAAGGGCAGTTCAAGACGGTCACATAATCGAGTTAAGGTTTGTTGTCTTCTAGAGGGTCCACCGAGTTACTTGCATGACTTAGAACATTCTTAAACACGAGAAAAAATCCAACTTTTGAAAAATTTTCCGACAGGGGAAAAAGTGAGTTATTGATATCCGTTCGAACTTTTTAACAGTTTCTAAAAGTTATCCGGAAAACACACAGACAAAATTAGACAATCCGATCGAATAATCGAATCCCCAAAACAACCCCTGAAAATTTAACTCTTGAATAAATATTAAAAATTCCCATAAAATCCAACATAATAAAATAGGAGTTACTGTGCAAACAGGGAATGATGACGTCATCGTTTAGCCGCAGAACCGCCGCATAAGGAATGCTTCTGCCGCGGTTCCGCCGCACTTTGTACTGTTCATCGAAAAAATTTTGTACCGTAATTCTTATAATTCTCTGCTGAATTTTTTAAGCATTTTTAATGTGGAAAAATCCCAGTTTTTAGAAAAAGTCCAGAGAGCGGGTTTTATCGGGGTTTCGGGTTTCGATCGGACTTTAAACTTCGTCTAGACTTCGCCTAAAGCTCTAGCTTGGCTCTGATACCACGGTAGGGTTGCTATGCACGCGCACAAGGGTCTACGAGGCATCAACCATGCCCGATTAAAAAATTAGCCATGCCGAACAACCCGAATACGGATCTTTAAATTAGATATTAGGCGAAAACAAATATGTTAAACTCTTTAACACTAAGTGAGAGGGATTACAACCATTGTCGATCCGGTCCTTCACTTATGCTCCGTGTTGTGGTCCCTTCGCTGCGATCATTGGGATCCGGACTCTCGAGAGGTCCCACGAAGAGAAAGATGCAACCTTTGCTTCCGATCTTCGATACTAAGATGATCTACCTTGAAGTTCCGTTAACACAAGCTAACACTCATGAAATGATGTGAACACCCTCATCTAAATGGCAAGGGAAGATGAGGATGATGAAGTAGGATTTTTGCTCTCTTTATTTATCTTTTTCTCATATTTATTCATCACTTTGGAAAAATCTAGCAAGCTTTTTCATGAAAGAATGAAGGAAGAAGAAGAATAGTGATCCATTTTCTTTTGTGATGAATAATGAAAGGATTAATATGAAGAATAATGCAACCATGGTTGACTTAACCATTGTAGAGAATTAACCAAGGGTTAGGGTTTGGGTTGAGTTAAGAATGAGTCACTTGTAAATATCTTTTCCAAAACAAAAAGAAAACCTTCTAGAAACATCTAGAAAGCTTAATCCTAATCCAAACCCTAATCATGTTTAAACTCCACTAAACAAGTTGTATTAGTTATCATATCATGTTACAATATTATATATCACATATATAATATTTATCGTAACAAAATAAAATAATACATTTAACATATATCGCATATATATCAATGTATTACCCGAGTTAGAAAAAGAATCTTTTAGTGAGCAAATATTAGTTAATGTAATTTGATATATCATATATATTATTATACATTAAATTATCGAATCAACACTTGATCCGACAATCCGGCTATATCGCATATAACCGACTAATATTTATCTGTACCGATTCATCGAATCAACACTTGATCCGATGACCCGGCTGATATCAAATATCGCGAGAATAGAATGTTAGTTATATGTATGCCCTAGAGGCCATTACTGTACATAGGATGTATATTGTAGTGGATGCTTGGACATATATAGGGAGGACTTTCTTACTCGACATGATAGTATGCTATCTGGTTGATCTTTACCTTAACGTGTACACTGATTGTCTCTCTGTTACATGTTGGTAAAGCCCTTAGGATGTATACTTGACTACCTGGACTATGATGCAGATCATACTAGTGGGGACATGGTAGTCCATAAGTACATCCTTCAAAGTCCCTAGTCGTGGGTATATCGAAACGGGGCATCGATATACCAAAGTAGACTAGCGTATACCTTCTCGACCCATACAGATGGGCGATGGATGATCCCATATCCATTGGTGTTTGACATCGGAGATGATATACGGGTGCTCAGTAGAGACTGGGTACACTGGACGGACTCGCCGAGAACTCCCAGATGGTATTATACCTCACATCAGATGGCAGTTCTCTGGTGACACTGGTACAGAGTAGTCTATTGACCCGAGATCGTCATAGAGTCTTGTGTGGTTCCCACTGTGCTTTGATTTCCATCTTACCACGTCCAAGAGGGCGTGCAAAACGGTGGTTTTTGGGTACGGTCCCGAGTCACATGGAGGCAATGAGCGATAGGAGGGGATTCGTCTCTCCCGGTATAGGGGGTTGATGTTGCGCTGTGTTCGATTGGCTATAATAGGAAATCCCTGGCCAGGGTTGCTGAGATTTACTGGTAAGTGTTACCAGTAGTTTCTCGAATTATTATAGACCTCATATCGACACGACTTATCGAGCTATTGGGGTCTGATGTTTACCACCCCTAGGCGAGATATGCGACATATCAGACGATCAGACCGGACTGTGCGGTAGTGTTACTGGTTGGATTCACTGGAGTGTGAGCGAGCTTGCTCGTCGATCTTCTGATCGCTCAATACCCGGGTGGTCGTTACGTTTAGCAGACCGCTTGCGGCTTGTGGGTGCTTGATATGATCATCATCTGCTGCCGGCGTATTGACGAGTCTTTAGAGTCCTACACAGAGGTTTCCTGGCTCAAGCGAAACGAAATAGGAGCGCATATGAGATATGCGCGGGACCGAGAATGATTCGAGTATGTGATACCGTATTCTATTCTCGCGATGAATGTATCGAATGGTTGTATGCGATATAACCTAGTAAGGATTGATTCGATAAGCCGATACATTGAATATTAGTCGGTTATAT
Source organism: Agapanthus africanus (assembly GCA_030015575.1). Classification (NCBI taxonomy): domain Eukaryota; kingdom Viridiplantae; phylum Streptophyta; class Magnoliopsida; order Asparagales; family Amaryllidaceae; genus Agapanthus; species Agapanthus africanus. The sequence goes on along the minus strand of JASDDO010000016.1, from coordinate 125,559,952 downwards.
GCGATATGACCGGATCATTAAATCAAGTGTTGATTTAATGATTTAATGCATAATTATATATTTAATATATTAGTTTGCATTAACTAGTGTAACAACTCCAATTTTGTATACCAAAAATTTGCTTTAAAAATAGTGTACAATTGGAGTATTGTTGTTGCTGGAAACAACTTAAATATTTAATTCCTTACAATAATTACAAGAAGGGGCTTGTAGCTCATTGGTAATACCTTGCACTGCTGAACTAAGCCACCAGAGTTCGAATCCCATACCCCACATTATTTTTAATATGGATTTTTTAAAAAACCTTTAGAATACCAAGAGTTTACACGTGCATATCTCACAAAAACCCCACTACACCCAAAGATGTAACACTTGCAGAGGGTAGATGAACCGTCGGGGGAGATCCAGATCACCGGAATCGGTCGGGAATCGGCCAACTCGGCCTTGACTCGGCCGACTCAGTGATCCGACCGAGTCACGGCCGAGTCACTCCCGATTCGGCCGATTCCGACGAGGGTCACAACATGAAAGTTGTGTCTTTTGGTATTCCCTACGCACCTGCAAAGTTTCAGCCTCATAACATTTCCAGAGCTCTTTAAAACCCCCAATTACTCCACTTTTAATACATTTTTATTACATTTTATCATATTTTTATTTTTAACTTTTCATCTACCCTAACCCTAGCCTAACCCTATAAATACCAACCCTACACACTACGCTCTCACCCCCCAAAATCTTGAGCCACTCTCTCAAAAGTTTCCACAAGAAGTGTGCTTCGAAATCGAGTTCCCGGCGAAGCTCTGACGGAATTCCGACGACGCGTTTTGGAGCAACCGGCGACGTAATCACCCCTCGGCCTTCCTCCCTAGTTCTCTTTACTCTTTAGAAGAGTTTAAACCTGTAAGTCCCACCTCTTCTACCTTCTTTTTCTTTAATGTAAAAATACGAATTTCTGGAACCCGACGGAAATCGGACAAACCGATTTCCGATTCGATTTTTCTTTAAAATTCCACTTGTCACCTAATACATATTATCTACCCATATGCATGTTGACTATTAATCACCCTTAAACCAATTTAATCACACTTTTCCACATGAAATGATAAGTTCTTTACAAAACCGTATTTCTTTCATTAAAATACCATGAAGTTCATTTTTCTTAATGTAATCAAGTACCTCACTCCTAAACATGTTTATTGTGATAAGTAAACTTATTTCAATCAATTTGAATGAAATTTCACACATGAAATGATAACGTTTACGAATACCGTATTCTTGCACTTTAATACCTTTAGGTTTAACATAGCTTATTTCACCTTTAAACTTCACCAAAACCTAATATAAGTCACGGGGTAATGACCTACCCTTACACACACTCAATATAACCCTAAATGATAAATATCAAAAATACAGAATACGAAATTACAGGACTTTTCACTAAAATACCATAACCTTTATAACCTTTAGTTAAATTTTTAAATTGTAAACTTTTCTAAATAAAATCTTATATAAAATGAAAGCACGATTGGTCATGGACATTGATCGTTTATCTAAACTGTCTTGTGGGTCTAGGCAAGTGTGTCTAAGGCTAGTGGTTTTTAATTAGGCCCACGACTGTGGTTCCTTCCCACTTACCTGTCACTTATCTGACCGCAATTGACGGTGAAGAGGCGATTTGAGGCTTCTAATGACTCATCGTTTAGACCATAGAAATAGGCTAGTTGGCTTAGGAAACCCTAATAACTAAAATACGGAAACTATACTCTTTTGCAAATAAACACCCTATATTTATAAAACCGTTTTTCCTAAATGAAAAGTATTTATAAAACCTAAGCAAAGTGCCGCTACAACCCATCTTTGGGGAATCTGTTAGGGATAGTACGGTTCATCGTGCACCCGCAGGCTAGTAGTGCGAGATTCAGACCTCCGCAAGGAGCATTCGGTCTCGAAAGGTTTAAAATACGATATTTAAGGAACGTGAGACTTTTTGTAAATAAAATATTCATATAAAAGAAAATTATTTATGTGTTTAATTATATATAATTATCATTTAAACACCTATTTTGTTATAATATAAAGTTTCCACTTTTTCCTAAAATTCAAGATTAAAAGTTACATTAAAATACCACGAATTTCAAATAAACAATTAATTCTTCTATTAGGATATATTCACTAGAATAACACAAATAAAATTCACATTCATTATAATAATAAAGATGATTATTAAATACTTGAGGTATATTTTGAAAACTATACAAAAGTACTTTTTACATAAAACCCCCTCAAGTTTCACAAATTACAATAAGGCCCCTAACTAATATTGAACTTCAAATTATCTTTCTTTTAGTCTGACTCGGGTTGGAGTCTGACTAATTCTGACTTGAATATAATTCAAGTCAACCTATATTCAATCATATTCCAATACAAATTTGAATACAAGAATCCCTGAATCTAGTTAACAATATATTCATTTTGACTGAATCAAACCATGGATATTCATCCATTATCCTGATATTCCATTTTCCTGATTATACAGTTACAACATGTTTACTGATATCATGGTTTTGGTCAGTCATCCAGTTTACATATTCCAATACTACAACACTGTTAAAACACTACGGGGTTTAAAGGGGTAGATTGGTACGGAAGGTATTAAAGGTGGCACGAGGTGGTCAGATTAAGCCACCTAACATGAATACTGTTGCTGTTGTACCGTGGCATAACGGTTCCTTGTACTCTCCATTTGCCCTGATCTCTAGCATATAGAGATCCCCCTCGTATACACTGGCATCCTTCTGTACCAAGCTACAAACAACGGCGTTAAACAATATTCCATAATATTCAACAACAAATACTTTAGAAAATACTGCTACTCTGCCATTCTCATTCTTCTTTTCTTTGGGACTTACCGAGCGACCTGTTCGCTGACGACATTCTATTTCTTTCTTCTTTGAATGTCGTCAGGTGCGTTGGACCAAGTTGAGACCGAGCCCACAAGTGAAGATTTGGAGCAGTTCCAAGAAGACCCAGAGCTCTAGATAATTGTACTTTGTTCTTTCCAGTATTTCCTTTTATTATTATGCCACTGTTTAGGCATTGCTTTTCCATTCCAGTTGCATTTTCATTTCATCCATTGTACAAAGAATGATATTAATAAAAGTTGCTGTTATTTCAATATCATTTGTCTCTTGTGATTATTTTATATTGCTTAGTTGCGCTTAGCGTATGTACTTCTGAGTACATACGTAGCGGGCCTCGTCACGTCCACATCGCCGTACACTGGGAAGCGGGGCGTGACAACTAGTATCGGTTTACTTTAAATGGATTTTCTCACTTGGTTGTACAAGTTGTATATGTGATATACCTTTTGTGCAAATGATTGTATCATGTTTGATGATACATGCAAAATTGGTTAAGTGTAAAGATTGAACCTTGGTTATATAGATGGTTAGGGTTATGATTACTTATTCATTTATTTATTTATTAGTTATGGAAAATAAAAGCATAAAGAGAAAAAACAAAATGGTTTTCTTTCATTCTTTCTTTCATGAAGCTTGTTGAAGCTTCATGAAGCTTTTGACCAAGTGACCATTTTGTCTTCTTCTTTAACCCTAACCACTCACATAAACTCTAGTTAGCTCTCTACACTTAACTATGATTTGATTATGATAAGAATGATTATTCTTTTCTATTCTTTAATTCTTATCATATCATCATCTTCTTCTTCTTCATCTTCTACTTGAAGAAAAAGCTTGCCTCATCAATGGTGATTGATGAATAAGAGTGAGAAATCCAATTCTAAAGTTTACCCACTTCCTATTTCTTCATCCTCTGCCACTTGCCAAGTAGTAGAGTGTGTTTCCTTCACAAGTTTTCTTGACTTGGTGAAGTTGGAGCTTGATCTAGCGATGCCTCGACGTAGATCATCTTCGGCACGTCGTCGATGACCTAGCCCGTCCATTCTCCGATGAAGCCGACGCTAGAACCCGGGGTTCGACTTGGACAGCGAGGAGACTTCATTGCGGAGCTATGGAGGTGGAGGACCGGATCTACAAAGGTTGTATTTCCGTTCCCTTAGTAAAGTAGTTTACTAGTTGCTTGACATCTAGCTAACGATCCGTAGTCTAGGGTTTCTCGGCACAGTAATTTTTGAAACGGGCATGGTTGATGCCTTGTGAGACCCCTTGAGAGTGCCTAGGAACCCTACAGTGGTATCAGAGCCTAGCTAGAGCCTTAGGCGAAGTCTAGACGGATTTTGAAGTCCGAACGAACCGAAACCCCAAAATTTCCATGCTCTCTGGACTTTTTCTAAAAACTGGGATTTTTCCACATTAAAAATGCTTAAAAAATTCAGCAGGGAATTATAAGAATTACGGCGCAAAAATTGAGTCATGAACAGTACAAACCGCGGCGGAACCGCGGCAGAAGCCTGGCTTCTGCAGCCGTTCCGCGGCGATATGATGACGTCATCCTCCTATGTTTGCACAGTAACTCTTATTATATTATGCTGGATTTTCTGGGTATTTTTAAATTTTATTCAAGAGTTGAATTTTCTGGGGTTGTTTTGGGGATTCGGTGTTTCGATCGGAGTATCAGATTTTGTCTATGTGGCTTTCCGGATAAATTTTAGAATATGTTAAAAAGTTCGACCGGATATAAATACCCAATTTTTCCCCTGTCGGGAAATTTCCAAGAGTTGGATTTTTCCGTAGTTTAACGACGTTCTAAGTAGTGCAAGTAACTCGATGGACCCTCTAGAAGACAACAAACCTTAACTCGATTATGTGACCGTCTTGAACTGCTCTTTGAACCTTAGGGTTTGGGGCAGTACGGCGTGCCACATGTGAGGCGTTGGCTTGACCCTTCTACGGCTGAACCGTTGGTACTGAGGCACGAACTGAATGTTTTTAGACTTGTTTCATGTGTTGATCTGTATCGGGAAAACTTGGGTGTTCGATTGTTCGATCGGAAAGTTTGACATTTTCTATTTATCTGGAATGTGATACAATAATTGGAATTCACAAACAGTTATGAGATAACTGAATGAATGTTATAAACACAGCACTTTAGTCTCACTTGATCGGTTGCCACGGAATTTTGATGTGATCAAAAGTCCGTCGCAACCACGTAGCGTACGCGGATACTCGCCGGGAAAACTTAATAGACAGCCTCACTCCATAGCCCCGACCAAGTGACTGTAGGAGAACCCCGTCGCCGAAAGCATCCGTTCGGGTGCTCGCGGCAGCGGTGTTCCGCCTTGGTGCACTTCGTCGACGGCGTCGGGGGTGCGGCCGCCTACTGAAGTTTGCGACGAGCATTCGATCAAGATGTCGGGAATCTTGTTGAATTGCCCGACTTGATATTGAAAAGTGTTTTCGATTTTGAGACTAAAATGTGGGGTTTATAATTGTTAGGCATGCGATGTCTAAGTAATTCATTTGATTAGGCATGCGATGTCTAAAGAGATTGCGGATTCCAACTGTTGTAGTTTTACACTTTCTTTTCTGTGACCGTAAGTGTAATATGTGATATCGCCGGTTTCGTTGCTATATGTCAACGACAATTGGGATGCGCATATTTACTTACGTTGATGACATGTGATGTTATGTGTTGCTGGATATGTTATATTGGATCGTCGTGTTTGAATAGCCGGGGGTTTTATGTGAGATGAGTGTTTTTCATTTTCATTCATGTAAAAACTTGTATGTAATATTCTTTTATTGGGGCACTTCCAGGTTGCGGAAGTTGTCACCTTTTGTATATTATTTACTTTTCTGCACTAGGATAGACCCAAGGAGGAGGGCACAAGTAACCGGGTTCTGGAGTCCAGTGGGAGACCAACTCGAGGAGTCGAGTCCGGGTCTCCTAACTCTAGAATTGGTAGGGTTGCTTGCCGCTCTCGTAGGGGTCTAGGGGTGTGGGTTTGGCTATTCATCACGACCGTGGAATCCGTGTTTTATACTGGCTCGTATTGAAAACACGGACGTCCTAGTATATCCAATATTTCATATGTTTCTTCTGCTGCGATATCTGTGATATGATCATGTGATGTTCTGTGATAGATACAGTATATAGTATATATGATATATTATATAGACGTTACTTATGTTTTACACCCGTGCTAGCCCTGCCCCGCTCTGCCGTTAGTTACCTAACCTAACGGTGCATGAGGGGACATCGAGGCGAATGCGAATGGCATAAGTGTACGTCGTATTTATCTGTGATGTTTAGGTACTTAAATGATGGGACTTCATTAATGTGATTAATGAAATAAAAGAAACCTAAGAGGTTGTAGAATCGAATTTCAAAAATAAAACAGGTAGCTACAGTTCTTGCTTTGCACAGCGGTATATATGATATATCCTGCACCTTATTCGATAAGGAAAGGACCGAGATCCCTTCACCGGGAGTGACTCCTTTAGCAATAACTGGCAGATGCTACACACTCGGTTTGTCTTTTGATTGCTTTTAAGAGTTTTTGCTTTGCACAGTGATATATATGATATATCCCGCACCTCATTCGACGAGGAAAGGACCGACGATCCCTTCACCGGGAGTGACTCCTTCAGCAAAACTAGAAAAGCATCAAAAACACTCCATTTCAAAATTCATTCGATCCTACAACGATATCAAGTTCATTACGCAATAGGTTTTTAGAAAAACCTGTCGTAGCCCTCCGTCATTTCAAATAAGTCCTGTTTAGTATTCGTGCTGCGTTTGTTGACCTTGTCAAGGCGCAGCGTGCGGTAGCTAACCAGTATTTATCTGCTTATGCATATGATGCAGATTGGGTTAGGGTAGTCGTGCGGCCTTGTTGACCTTGTCAAGGGTCGTGCGGGTGGGTTTGATTCAATCAAGAAATGACGGATTGAACTTGACTTGCGGTCTATGGTTTGTTGACCTTGTCAAGGTCATAGATCGTTCGGGGCAAAATATTATCGGGAATTTCAAGTGTTGAAATTTGCAATGAGATTGCATACCTTCTATGAGATAGTTGGATCCCGATACCCGCTGCGAGTAATTGTTACTCCTGGGAGAGTTTTACACATTACAATTAGCCGATCAAGTAGGTGTCTAGAAAGGTGTTAACGGGGTTACGCCTCTGGGAAAATGAGGTTTACATTAATTAGGTCCGTGCGAAAGCACGGGGCACCTCCCTCAAAGTACCGACACTGGCCTGGCTGAAAGATTGGCGAACTTGTAGTGTGTAATTAATCCCGGCTAGTCTATCCTTTTAGGGTTTGAAGGAAGATTTGATAAAAAGCAGTGGGAGCCATCCTGATTAGATAAAATAATAACCAATCTATTCTTGCAAGAGCGCACGCTGAGTGTTTTCTTCTCTCTCTCTCCTGGTAGCGACCATGTCACGCCTTAATCAAGATAATAAAACGGATTATTGACCGAACCCGCTTGTTATACTGAGCTGGGGAACGTTGGTCCCGCTCCAACTTATAATTGTTATAAGACAGAGCAGGTAATTGGGGAATACCAGATTTCTCGTGCCGCCCAAACGAAGAAAGTGCATATGATGCATCATCTTCGGGTGTGTTCATTACAATGAACTGTTTCTCAGTATCCTCCGTATCCTGGGTATTTGATACCGGATCAGGATCCCAGATATGTAAGATGTTACATAGGGCTACAAAAGGGTAGAAAAACTGAGAACGGGTGATAAGTTTCATGAGGCAGAAAACGGGGCAAATGTTGCAGCCAAGTCTGTCGGTCACTGTCACCCTGTATTGTAATACATTGATTCTGAACGAATGTTATTAGATACCGAACCTGATATACAAAATCATATCACTCTCTTTATTAGTAAAGAAATGATAAAATTTTGTATTGTTGGATAATGTTTTGAACATTTCCTATATCAAAAGTTGATCGGTTCAGGCACGTTATCTAAAAGCATTGATGTTCTAAATCAAACTACAGTTCTTAGTATATGGAACACACACAAGAGGAAGAGTTCAGAAATGAACGGATCCTTCTTTTGGTATTGTAGACTAGGTCATATCAATGCGACCCGACTAGCTGAAGTTACATCTAGATGCATATTTAAATCAGTTTGAATTTACATCTTGTGAAACTTGTCAGTCATGTCACAAAGATAAGATGACCACAGCTCTGTTTATTGGAAACAGAGAAAGAGTTAGTGAACTCTTGGGATGATACATGTTGATGTATGTAAGGTCCCCTGTCTACACATGCCAGGAATGGTTCTTTATACTTCATTACGTTCTCTGATGATCTCTCAAGATTTAGACATATGTTCATGTTGAAACACAAGTCTGAATCTTTTGAGATATTCACAGAATATAAGTTAAAAGTAGAGAACCAAAATACGGGTATAAGTATTATGTCCTATGATGAGATCAAGGAGGAGAATACTTGAGCACGGAAATTCCTGGACTATTCTAAAGAAGAATGAGATTCTCTCTCAGAATTACTCCTCCGTATACACCATAGCACGATGGTATATCGGGGCGGAGCAGATACACCCTATTTGATATGGTGTGCTCTATGATGAGTACTACTGAGTTACCTGTTTCCTTTTGGAAGTTATGCACTTATGAAGTTGCATACCTGTTGAATAGGGTTCCAATCAAATCAGTTGCCTACCGCTTCATATGTGATATGGAAAGGGAAGAGCCCATATCTTAAGCTAGTTAAGATTTGGGGTTGTCCGGCCTATGTCTAAAAGCAAAATCCGGACAATCTCGAGGCAAGGTCTGTAATTGTCACGACCCGCAGGGTACGGAACGTGACTGGCACTTAAGTTTACGCAACGTCTAAAGACGTCCGTAAAGTAAGTAAGCCAAAGCCCAGAAAACAAAACCAATTAAGCAAAAGAGTGAAGAAAACCCAATCAATTGAAAGCGAGTTTATCAAATAAGTCATGTAAAACCCTTTTTAAAAACAATACCAATTTTTCCGAAAATTTCGGCAGAGTCTCCTTTGTAAATACTGGCCCCCAAAATGGGTACAACAAAATATATATGAATCCAACAAAATAGGGCATCCCCAAGCGGGAGCTAGCTCCTCGCCACAAGGCGGTCACAAATCCCACGCAATATAAACGACAGCATGCAAAATAATCATAATGAAGCATAAGAAAAACAGCATGTCGACTCAAGTGAGCTCGACCCCAAAATACAGCATAAAAGTCCACAAACCTCACAGTCTCATCTCTAGGTCAATATACAATAAAACTGGTAGAAACAGTAGATGGAGTGCACTAAATACAAAGAATATACAAGGTGGTACAAAAATAGTAACATAACCCACCTATGAGCAAAATCTCGAGTCCAGGCAAAAGAGGCAAAAGAAGCAAGTGCACCCGCCGCTACTGAACTGACGGAGCGGACCTGCAAAAGACTGTGGCACAACGGGAGTGAGTTGCCAACTCGTGAGTAATAAATAACACCTACAAAGGCTATCGTATGCATGCACACAAGCATCCTAGCATCTAAAATACAGGTATGACTGGATGCACTAGCAGGTGTGTATACAACATCAGTGTACGAATATGTATGCAACATGAATATCTGAGGTCTCAATAGGTATATATAAGAAACATTTATCTCTTTTTGTTTTTGAAACTCTTTTAGAATGCCAGCATAATACTCAAAGAATCGACGAGAACCGGTGTCCAGCAACGACACCCAAAAGCTGTCTCAAATCTCATAAATGTATCTCTGGCCTCAGCCGTCCGGCTGACCCATCTCAAATATCAATATCTCATCATCTAGCGGCCACGGTCGGTATCCTCTGGATATCCTCCGTCCCAAACAGTCACCGGTAGGTAATCTGTCCCGTGCCAGGCTCAACGTCAACACCACATTCCTCTTGCCCCGGGGTACCTTACCGGGCCCACCATGTATCCGTGCTGGTTCCTCCACTCCTCGACACGGATTTCCAAAACCACAGCAAACTCATGGTGGACGACACTTACATCATTAGAAAACCGCAATTTACATATTTTAAAAATATAATAAGTTTAGAAATTTTGCGGCTTTCCCCCGAAATCCAGCAATATCATAAAATCTCAAGAAATCCTCATAAGTGCATATATCAGTGATAATGAATGCATATGGTATCAATAATCAAGTTGCGATGTGTGATTAATAGATTAAGCATGAACAATTAATATGATGAAGTACATGCACATGAATAGCAATCCTACGGTTTCATTTTAAGGAATTAAAGGCAATAGCACAAGTTTAAGTATCAATTAGTAAAAGGTTTAAATTTAAAGGTTATCTAGTGTGGTGGCATGGCAATTACCAGGGTGTGTGTGTAAGCATGAATAGTGCTCGTGCTGCATATAAAAACCCTGGCAATGGTGCAGGTGTCCTATAAAATGGTTTCGTATAGGTATGTCAATATAATACATGGATGCAGCAAATAGTCAAATAAGTATTTCACCCCTAATTACTAACATCACTAAGGGTCTTGTAAGTTACTAAAATTATCGGGCGGCTTGCGCCATCCAACGATAGTCCCCCGTAGATGTTACATCTACTCACCGGAATCCCTGGCTAGCTGTGTCCAATCACCGCTTTCCCCTTTCGCGCCGCGTCTGACGTCTCCGCGACCGAACCTGGAATTTACATCAATACCAAACATAAGGTTACGTATCAAGAACGACGCAAAACCCAAACGAAACTACTAACGTTCGCTAGCTAGGTACAACGTGCACAAGTGCGCGGAACACACGCGAAAATCGCAAAAACTGCCAAAAAACGCCGATTTGGTCGCCCGGCAAAACTAAAACCCGACTACCCAAAAATCCGCACTCACGCAACCTAAACGTCATAGGAGATGCTAAAAACATCCCCAAGGTATCACAAATAATTCACCAAATAATTTTAACAAAAACCTAGTAAGCACAAAACTAGCAATTTTGGTGCAAAAAAACGAAACTTAGCGATACGGTTATCACAATCCAACCACACAACAAGCAATCTACAAACACTACAATTACAACACATTAGCAAAGATTCAAAACCTATTTTCCATAAACAACCATTACTTGAATTATATAACCTAGCAATTCTTAATCCAAACTTTATATGAAAACCTTAAATTAACACTAATTTATAACTCAATTAGCAAGTTAACCTTCTAGATTAGGTTAGCAAAACAACTAGATAACAAATTAGATTTAATCAACTAAATAATAGTTTCTAAACCCTAATTCAACTCATTTATCATGCTTCACAACCCATTTTCCATACATAAACCCTCTCTTGAATTTCCTAAAACAACAATTTACAACCAAAATCAAACTTTTAAAATTAACTAAATTAGCATAATTTGAAGACCACATAAACAAGGTAACTTCTTTGATTTGGTTGTGTAGGAACTAGCAAGCAAAATAAATTTAATTAACCACATAATGGTGTGCTAACAAACCCTAGTTTAAAACAACTACTCTTTTATAAACTAGATTAGAAATTAACTAAACTTTTAACACTAAAACCATATAATTAAAGGAATTTAGCCAAAAGAAATTAACTTGATGGAAATTATACCTCAATTTGAGATCTAGCAAGAATAAATTTGCTCCAAATGATGGCCTCAAGCATCAAGATCCAAGCAAGAATGGCTAAGGATAAATGATAGCATAAGGATTTTGTTTGGATTTTTGAATAAATTGTGGATTTTGATGTGTTTTTTTGAAGAAATTTGAAGGAAATGAAAAGAAAAGAGATGAAGAAGAGGGGGTGCAGGTTTCGGCCAGAGGGAGGTAAGGGGAGGGGTGTGGGTGTGTGGGAAAAGTCATAGGTCAACTCCCCAAAAGTCAATGCACCATACTTTAACAACTATTTTTAAAATAAATTCATAAACAACCCCATTTCAACACAAGAAAGAAAACCAACATGAGGCCAGAAATTTCTGGACTTTATCAAGGTGGGGCTGTCCTAGGGCTGAGGGAAGAGAGAGAGGGGTTTTACAAAAGAAATTTTATGCAAAAAGACCCCCTACAAGTCAAAAATTGCAAGTTTTAGCTTAAAATTCAATAATTTCGCTTCCTATTATAAAAATTAGTTAAAAATCAAAATAAAATACTAAAAATTTATGTTACAACTAGATTTTAATTATCATAATTTTAAATATTAAAATTAGCCCGGAAAAATTTGTATTTATCGCTAAATTAATGTATTTTCTTACCGGCTTAAAATAATATTAAAAAATTGAAAAATTAGGGAAAATTTTTGAACGACCAGAATTTCATAATTAACTCATTAGCTACTAAAAACAAGCAATTACCTATCCATTTTAGGTATAATTAGCCCTAAACTGCAAAATAACGAGAAAGACGGTTTTCGGAAAAATACCGAATTTTCACCGAATTTCAGGAAAACACCAAAATGACTTTTCAAGACGCTACAGTAATGTAGAACTGGAAAGATTCCAGCTATACAAATTACAGCAGATGATTTGGTAGAACCAAAGGATTCAGTAGATACCAACGAACCTCAGCCTCTCCGCCGATCTAGTAGGGTTCCTCACCCACCTGAGAGTTACTTCGGTTTCTCTATGACAGTGGGAGCGAGGATTGCATCATGAGATGATGACCCAACTAGTTTCGAGCTGGCCATCAGGAGTGAGACTCTGTAAGAATGGCTGGATGCTTAGTGATCTGAGATGGAATCCATGTACACCAACAAAGTATGGACTTTAATTGCTATATCTGAAGGGTTAAATCCCCATCAGGAGCAAGTATATCTTGAGAAGATTACTTGGTGTAGATGGAAAAGTTGAGACTTTCAAAGCTAAACTTGTTAAAGGTTTTCGTCATCGACCAGGCGTGGATAATGATGAAACCTTGTCCATTACCTATGCTTAAGTCCATCCAGATACTACTTGCCACGGCTACATACCATGACTACGATATCTGGCGGTTGGGTGTCATGACTGCTTTTCTAAATGATGTTTTAGAAGAGTGCGTCTATAAGTACACAGCCAGAGGGCCTCGTAGACAGTGGGAGTAGCAGAAACGCGTGCAAGATGTTTTATGTGATAAAGCAGGCATCGTGGAGTTGGAACGTCTGTTTTGATGTAGTAGTCGAAGAGTTTGACAACGTCAAAATGGTAGATGAACCTTGTATAAACAAAAAGGTAGTAGGGAGTATGGTGCTAATCCACGTAGAGTACGTGGATGACATACTCTTGATAAGAAAGGAGTTTCCTATGCTACGCTCGGTCAATCTCCGCTTATCACAATGATTCTCCATATAGGATCAATGTGATACCTCCTATATCCTGGTTTTTGGATCTATGAGATAGATCTAATTGGATGTTAGGATACTCACTAGTAGTAGTGAGATGGTATCAATCGATCCTGGGGAGAATCACTGGAAGTGTTCCAGAGTGATAAAGACGACTGAATGTCAGTCGCAGGCATTGTCTTTACCCTCAGTAAAGGGACGGTATGTTGGAAGAGTTCCAAGATAGATACTGTGACATACTAGACGATAAAGGCTGGATACATCGCTACTTAAGATGCTACCAAAAAGGATGTTTGGGTGTATATTAGTTCATGAGATGAACTACGTTCCTACCATTGTGAGACAATGGAGTTGTGGCTTATGCCAAGGAACGCCGGTCCCATCAGTGATCCAGACTTATTCTAAGGCAGTATCACCTGATCATGGAGATGGTTGATCTTCAGGGTGATCGAGGCAAGGAGAGCAGACTTAGAGGATAACGCAGCGGATCCACTCACGAAGGCCTATTCCCAGAGAGAGACTTTTATGGGATGGTTGAGTATGAGATACTGCAACCACTGCTACAGATGGCCCTAGTGCAAGTGGGAGATTGTTAGTTATTGTAACGTCTTCAAAATAATAAAATATGATTTTTGGGAAATTTTATAATTTAATATTATTTTAATGAATATTTTAATATCCTGGGATAATTAAATACAAATAAATGGGGAAAAATTATGGAAAATTCTAAAATAAGGTATTTTAAGGAATTATGCCATTTTAAAGTTTTTAAGATTAGTTATATGCTAATTTAGTGTTAATCGCGATTAAAAATCGCTAATTGGATTTTTAGCACTTTTGAGCAAAAATGTGCACATATCATTTTCCACACTTGTTACACTTGTGTTACATTTCTTTTGCCATGGTTTTCTTTTGGGTTCAATATTCAAGTGAGAAGTGTTAGAAAAGAAAAGAAAAGGAAAAAGGGTAGGTAATGAGTGAGAGAGAGAGAGACCAAGTCAACCCCACCTTTTTGACCCTTTCCTTCATCATTTTCCCTTCTCATTTTCTCTCCCCTCTCCCTTGTTGCTGCTGCTGCTCTCTTCCTCACTCTCACCCTCTTCATGAAACCCTAGATCCATCATGAAAACCAAGCCAAAACCTCATTCCCCCTTCACAAAAAATGTTCCCGAGCTCACTAGCTACACTTTGAACCTAGCAAGATTGGATTTGGTGGACTTTGAGCAACTCAAGAATTTTCTTGAGTTGCCAAAGGAGGTAATTCCTGCACCTATAGAGTAGTATTTCAATTCCTTGTGCATCTATTCTAGTTTCATATCGATATTGTGATGTTTGTGGATTTTAGAGAATTCAAGTTAGGGTTTAGGGTAAAACTGAAACTTTAGATGAAATTGAGGATGGTGGTAACCTTAGAAACCCTGGTGTAATGCTAATTTGAACCCAAACCTGGAAGTGAAACCAGAATACGGGATTACAGAACCGTTATCGGAAAAACTGGAAATCTGTCACTGTTTTTAAGAATCTGCTATCACCCCGAGACCCCAAAAATGAAACTGAGTTAACAGTGAGATGTGCAGGCACCAGTGAACCACCACCCCAAACCCTAGCTCCCACCTCCCTTACCAGGCCGCCAATTCTCCCATTCTGGCTGCAATTTGCGGCCAGAGCAGGGTGGAATTGCCTCGTTTTCTGTGCATGGCCCCATTTCCTCTAGTATTGACCCTGGGTAATTCTAGTTTTGACTGATTCCATCTAGGGTGAAATCTGGGATGATTTTCCTATGTTGGTGTATGATTTACGACTTGATTTAGCATGGATTTTAGTGTTTTGTGATTCATTCCTGTCGGGTGGCGTTTGGACGTCAACGACAAGTGGATTTTGATTGTGTTTACATGCGAGTCGACAGGTTTTTACCTATGCGGGTAGCGTGTGCTATTTTGGTTTCCGATGTGATTTTCATGTGCTTTAGCATTGTGATATACTTGTAGGTACCCCGCGTGATGTTGAGGCAAAGGAGGTGAAGATAGCGACATCGGCTTTGGCACACGAGAAGCAAGGTGAGTAGATTTATATCTACGGGGAGAAGTCGGGTGGATGGCGTATAGCACCCCCGCAGTCCGTGGTGATGTATACGAATACGTATACACACGAATATTTATTATGTGTTGTTTAGGGTTATTGTTGGTAGTAATGATATTTTGGTGATAAGAATATATTGGTTTAGTATAGTACGAACCCTAGAGTAGTGGTTGCACTCACACATACATTTACGCACATTCTTGCATTCATTCCTTCATTTATTAGAGTGCATATGATGGTGCGTATATCTACACATGGGTATGGGACTATGTGTTTATATACGGGATTTGAGAATGATACGTGGTTTGAGATGATACTTGATGTGAGGCCGTGAGATCGGCGATGTGACATAGCTTGTCTTCGAGGTGCGATATGATAGTTTTACCGGGCCTTTGGACATGTGCTTTACCCGCATTCATATTTTTAAAGATGGTATCGATTTGTACTAGACTTAGAGTAGTACCCCAGATTATGCGATCTGATGATGGTGATACCTGATATGTAATGAGGTAGTGTGATATTGACCCCTACCCAGCTATGGGGATGCCGTACGACGATCTACCGTACGAGCCGCTATTGATGATAGATCCGCACTCATGACTCGAGAATATCTTACGATATGTTATTGAAGCGGGATCACCGACTATCATATATATATATTGACTCGGATTAGGTGGTTTCTTACCCCTCCTGTCTAGATTACTTAGTAGATATTAGACTGGACCGAGTCATACCTATTTCAAAACTAACGAATCGGGGATATTTTAAAGATCGGCGAAAGGGTTTATACGGATATTTAAAAAGGCACATCTTTTCTTAAAACACCGTAGCCCTTATTTTACCAAAAGCCCTGATTCGTCTTATTTCAAAAGGCAAGGCTGCATGACATGTACATATTGGTGTAGATTCCTTACTTTTGCGTTGATTACTTGATTCCGCACATTCATGTTGTTTGTATTGCATCGCTTATATTGTTGATATATTTCAGTCATGCTGCTAGGACACCAGCACCATTATCGATGATGTGTATGTTACACGTACACTGTTGCCGGCTCACACACTTCATCATCGATAATTTCCATGTCACTACACTGTAGTACTGTTGCATTCAGGATATGACCCCTGCATGACATATTGATATGCTTACCTTTCTGCTATTTGTCGCATACATGCTGCTTTCTGATTATACGCATTGAGATATGCTGTTTCCATGATATTTCTGGTTTTTGGGAACCGTGGGTGTTTTCAAAGAGGATATGTATTTGTTTTGAAAACCCGGTTACCCTTGATATGATATTTCAGTGCGTCCACCATGTGTTTTCTCGGTGCTGAGAGCGACATGTGTAACCCGAATCGAGGAGTGGACGAGCCGATTGCGGGTACATGGTGGACCCGGTATGGTTCCCCTCGGCAAGATGATCGATGAGCTTTGCCGATTGAGTCTGGAGGCGGGCGAGTACCTACCGATGATTTTGTTGGACCTGGCGGTTATCCGGAGGATACTGACCGGAGTCGATAGTTGGATATGGCGTACTGCCGGGGCCGAGGGCCGATACCGCAGACAGAGCCTGTGGGCCGATCCGGACTGACGGAGCCCGATATATGAGGATTTACGTGCCGATGCTGGGCACAGTTTTCATGATGTCTTCGAGTGCCGATGCTGGGCACTCCGGTTCCATGATTTTGACGTGTCGCGAGGGACACGAGTGGGTTATATCCTCATATTTCCATGCACAGGTTTCATGATATTTACTTGCATGATGGGTATTGTCATTGGGTGACGAGTGGACGGGATCCACGTGTGTGCAGATTTGATTACATTGATCATACCTCATATTCATGACATGCTATTACCTGAGGCACTAGCACGAGCACTTGGCACTACACTCATGTATAGAGATTACATTGCCAGTTTAGCATGCTTCAGCTTTATTCATATTGAGGTTTATTTATATCTGATCGTATTGACCTAGGATGGGTCATGCATTCGATCTCTGCTTGTAGATATTTTCTATTCACGAGTTGGCAACTCACCCCCGTTGTGCCCCAGTTCTTGCAGGTTGCCGTACAGATTCCATAGCGGCATTTCTGGCACACCGCTTCCTTATGGGTGACTTGCTTGGATAGGTGGGTTCTTTTGTATCAGATCCGCCATTGTTCATGTATCATTTATTGTATCTAGAATTTCCATCAACCAAAACTTGCATATTGTTTCAGACTTAGAAAACAGTGTTGTATTATTTCGACCTTAGAGTCGCGCTTGTAGTATTACGGTTTTCTGGCTGTTTTGAGTTTCTTTTGAGTTTGATCCTCGCCCTTTGGCGTTGTATATTTTTATTGCTTGCGTGGTTGTGACCGTCGATTGACGAAGAGCTAGCTCCCGCTTGGGGATGCCTTTTATCATGTTACATATATTATTCTTGTTGTACCCCGTTCGGGGCCAGTTTTTACAAAGGAAACTCTGCCCAAATTTTCAGGAAAAGTTACACATTTTTAAAATACATATTCGGCTTAGTTATTTAAAAACTTGGATTTTTGAACACGATTTCTTTACTTCTAAAAACCAGTTTTCCTTATTTACTTTTT
The DNA here is from genome assembly GCA_030015575.1 of Agapanthus africanus. Lineage (NCBI taxonomy): Eukaryota > Viridiplantae > Streptophyta > Magnoliopsida > Asparagales > Amaryllidaceae > Agapanthus > Agapanthus africanus. The sequence continues at coordinate 125,542,052 of JASDDO010000016.1, read as the reverse complement.
AAATGGTTTTAGATTTCTGGGCTTTTGGCTTACTTGGATCAGATGGAGTCCTATAGGCTTCATAGGGTTCAAGGGCCAGTTACGTGCTCTTTCGGGTCATGACGGTTATATGTATGCCCTAGAGGCCATTACTGTACATAGGATGTATATTGTAGTGGATGCTTGGACATATATAGGGAGGACTTTCTTGCTCGACATGATAGTATGCTATCTGGTTGATTTTTACCTTAACGTGTACACTGATTGTCTCTCTGTTACATGTTGGTAAAGCCCTTAGGATGTATACTTGACTACCTGGACTATGATGCGGATCATACTAGTGGGGACATGGTAGTCCATAAGTACATCCTTCAAAGTCCCTAGTCGTGGGTATATCGAGACGGGGCATCGATATACCAGAGTAGACTAGCGTATACCTTCTCGACCCATACAGATGGGCGATGGATGATCCCATATCCATTGGTGTTTGACATCGGAGATGATATACAGGTGCTCAGTAGAGACTGGGTACACTGGACGGACTCGCCGAGAACTCTCAGATGGTATTATACCTCACGTCAGATGGAAGTTATCTGGTGACACTGGTACAGAGTAGTCTGTTGACTCGAGATCTTCATAGAGTCTTGTGTGGTTCCCACTGTGCTTTGATTTCCATCTTACCACGTCCAAGAGGGCGTGCAAAACGGTGGTTTTTGGGTACATTCCCGAGTCACATGGAGGCAATGAGCGATAGGAGGGGATTCGTCTCTCCCGGTATAGGGGGTTGATGTTGCGCTGTGTTCGATTGGCTATAACAGGAAATCCCTGGCCAGGGTTGCTGAGATTTACTGGTAAGTGTTACCAGTAGTTTCTCGAATTGTTATAGACCTCATATCGACACGACTTATCGAGCTATTGGGGTCTGACATTTACCACCCCTAGGCGAGATGCGACATATCAGACGATCAGACCGGACTGTGCGGTAGTGTTACTGGTTGGATTCACTGGAGTGTGAGCGGGCTTGCTCGTCGATCTTCTGATCGCTCAATACCCGGGTGGCCGTTACGTTTAGCAGACCGCTTGCGGCTTGTGGGTGCTTGATATGATCATCATCTGCTGCCGGCGTATTGACGAGTCTTTAGAGTCCTACACAGAGGTTTCCTGGCTCAAGCGAAACGAAATAGGAGCGCATATGAGATATGCGCGGGACCGAGAATGATTCGAGTATGTGATACCGTATTCTATTCTCGCGATGAATGTATCGAATGGTTGTATGCGATATAACCTAGTTATCGAATCAAGGATTGATTCGATAAGCCGATACATTGAATATTAGTCGGTTATATGCGATATGACCGGATCATTAAATCAAGTGTTGATTTAATGATTTAATGCATAATTATATATTTGATATATTAGTTTGCATTAACTAGTATCGGTTTACTTTAAATGGATTTTCTCACTTGGTTGTACAAGTTGTATATGTGATATACCTTTTGTGCAAATGATTGTATCATGTTTGATGATACATGCAAAATTGGTTAAGTGTAAAGATTGAACCTTGGTTATATGAATGGTTAGGGTGATGATTACTTATTCATTTATTTATTTATTAGTTATGGAAAATAAAAGCATAAAGAGAAAAAACAAAATGGTTTTCTTTCATTCTTTCTTTCATGAAGCTTGTTGAAGCTTCATGAAGCTTTTGACCAAGTGACCATTTTGTCTTCTTCTTTAACCCTAACCACTCACATAAACTCTAATTAGCTCTCTACACTTAACTATGGTTTGATTATGATAAGAATGATTATTCTTTTCTATTCTTTAATTCTTATCATATCATCATCTTCTTCTTCTTCATCTTCTATTTGAAGAAAAAGCTTGCCTCATCAATGGTGATTGATGAATAAGAGTGAGAAATCCAATTCTAAAGTTTACCCACTTCCTATTTCTTCATCCTCTACCTCTTGCCAAGTAATAGAGTGTGTTTCCTTCACAAGTTTTCTTGACTTGGTGAAGTTGGAGCTTGATCTAGTGATGCCTCGACGTAGATCATCTTCGGCACGTCGTCGATGACCTAGCCCGTCCATTCTCCGATGAAGCCGACGCTAGAGCCCGGGGTTCGACTTGGACAGCGAGGAGACTTCATTACGGAGCTATGGAGGTGGAGGACCGGATCTACAAAGGTTGTATTTCCGTTCCCTTAGTAAAGTAGTTTACTAGTTGCTAGACATCTAGCTAACGATCCGTAGTCTAGGGTTTCTCGGCACCGTAATTTTTGAAACGGGCATGGTTGATGCCTTGTGAGACCCCTTGAGAGTGCCTAGGAACCCTACATAGAATACGGTATCTTATATCGCATTATCCTCGGTCCCGCACATATCACATATGTGCTCCTACTCCGTTTTGCCTGAGTCAAGAAACCTCTGTGTAGGACTCTAAAGAATCGTCAATACGCCGGCAGTAGGTGATGATCATATCAAACACCCACAAGCTGCAAGCGGTCAGCTAAACGTAACAGCTACCCAGGTATTGAGCGCTCAGAAGATCAACAAGCAAGCCTGTAACTTCTCATGTGAATCCAAACAGTAACACTCCCGTACAGTCCGGTGTCGTCGTCTGATATGTCGCATATCTCGCCTAGGGGTGGTAAACGTCAGACCCCAGTAGCTTGATAAGTCGTGTCGATATGAGGTCTATAACAGTTCGAGAAACTACTGATAACACTTACCAGTAAATCTCAGCAACCCTGGCCAGGGATTTCCGGTTATAGCCAATCGAACACAGCACAACATCAACTGCCTATACCGGGAGAGACGAATCCCCTCCTATCGCTCATTGCCTCCATGTGATTCGGGGCTGTACCCAAAAGCCACCTTTTTGCACGCCCTCTTGGACGTGGTATGATGGAAATCAAAGCACAGTGGAAATCACACAAGACTCTATGACGATCTCAGGTCAACAGACTACTCTGTACCAGTGTCACCGGAGAACTGCCATCTGACGTATGGTATAATACCATCTGGGAGTTCTCGGCGAGTCCGTCCAGTGTACCCAGTCTCCACTGAGCACCCGTACACCATCCTTGATGTCAAACACCGATGGATATGGGATCATCCATCGCCCATCATATGGGTCAAGATGCGTATACGCTAGTCTACTCTGGTGTATCGATACCCTGTCTCGATACACCCTCGACTAGGAACAGTTATAGGATGTACTCGTCGACTACCGTGGCCCCACTAGTATGATCTCATCATAGTCCCAGTAGTCGAGTACATATCCTAAGGGCTTTATCAACATGTAACATAGAGACAATCAGAGTACATGTTAAGATAAAGTACAACCAGATAGCATACTATCATGTCGAGCAAGAAAGTCCTCCCTATATATGTCCTAGCATCCACTACAATATACATCGTATGTACAGTAATGGCCTCTAGGGCATACATATAACTAACATCTAATTCCATCAAAAATCCATCAAAAACCACAAAATTCTTCACAAATACAAAACAAATCCCTATTCTATCTCTTCTCAAGCCAAAATTAGTTTAAAACATGGAGAAAGAAGGCATCTTTGGGGGCTAAGTGCAAGCTAGGGTTCAAACTTGTGAGGTAAAATTCTAATCTAATTGTTAAATTGTAGTTTAATTACGCTAAAATAGAAATTTAAAGTGTGAAATTGGTTGTAATTGCTTGTTTTAGGAAATTCAAGAAAAGGGTTTGATTTTAAAATAAGGGTTTGAAGCATTGTAAATGGGTTAAATTTAGTGTAGTGGCCATCTAGTGGTTTGAGTTGGATAATTGTGCTAGATTGTTGTCGCTTTATTGCAAATCTACGATGTTTGCACCAAATTTGGAATTTTTGTGCTTACTAGGTTTTTATATAATCAAGGGGTGAATTAATTGTGATATCTTGACGATATTATTAGCATCTCCTATGACTTTTAGGGTGTGTGAATGCGGAATTTGGTTGATCGGGTTTAGTTTTGACGGTTGTTCCGAACGACGTTTCAAGTTAAGGTTTTAGTGATTGTCGTGTGTGTTCCGCGCACCTAGTGCACGATGTGCCTAACTTGTGAGCGTTGATCTTTTAATTTTGTGACTTTGCATCGTTTCAGGAATATGTAATCTTATGTTTTTTGTTGTGCAATTTTAGGATCGGTTGCGGAAACATCGGACGCGGCGCAAAAAGGCAAAGCTGTGGTCGGATCAGATTAGCGAGGCATCCGTGTGAGTAGATGTATACAACTATGGGAAAATCGTCTGGATGGCGCGAGGCGCCCCATAGTTAGGATCACTTTATTACTTGCAAACTATATGCATAGTTATTTAGTTAACCATCATTCATATGCATATCTTTCTAGTTATTCGTCTGCTGGCATTGCATGGTTATCTATATACTTATGTGTGATATCACCTCGTAGGACACTTACACCATTACCATTGGCTCATGTTGCACACGCACTATTCATGTGAACACACACGCCTTTGGTAATTGCCATGCCACGAGCACTTTAGAACCTGCTTAGTTCAGTATCAAACACTTGCATCATGCATGATACATTGAATTGCAAAGCATACATATACCTCACTTCATTATCATGCTTATATAGATTCCTCGTCATAAACTACATTGCATAATATTGATATCATAAGCATCTATCATTTACAACATGTCAGATATTATGATTTCTTGAGGATTTCGGTATTGATGAGATTTCTGGATTTTGGGGAAAAACCGCAAGAATTTTCCAAACTCGTTATGTTTTAAAATATCAGTTGCGGTTTTTCCATGATGTATGTGTCGTCCACCATGAGTTTTCATGTTGGATTTCGGGACCCGATTCGAGGAGTGGAGGAACCGTCTCGGGTACATGGTGGGCCCGGTACGGTACCCCGGAGCAAGAAGCTTGAGTTGTAGACGATGAGCCTGGCAGGAGAAGACTACCTACCGGTGATGTCTGGCGCGGCGGATATCCAGAGGATACCGACCGTTGTCGTGAGATTTGATGATATGGGCCGATCCGGACTGACGGAGCCCGAGGTATTGAGATATTGACATAGTGAGACATTGAAACAGATATACTTCCATATTTGGTGTCGATACTTTACACGGTTTTCGGATGATTTCATTGATGGTACCTTAGCTATTGTACAGATATTTTTCTAAGTTAAGAATGCAGAGATCATCGTATTTAAACACTTAGAGATTTCGTATTGATTTTGCATCCATGTGCATACATATTAGTAGCATCGCATCATACTTAGATATGCAGATTGTGACGCATTGCGTGCATTCTTACGATAGCCATATTAGATGTTACTTGCTACTCACAAGCTAGCAACTCACCCCCCGTTGTGCCACAGTGTCTTGCAGGTCGGACCCGTCGCCTTGTAGCGGCGGGCGTACCTTTCATTGGCTTCTTTTGTTCGGACTCGCGACATTGCTCGTAGGTGGGTTACGAGGACACTTTTGTACTATCATTGTATCTAGTATTCTCCATCTACCACTTCTTATTTTGTATATGCGACCTAGTGATGAGACTGAGAGATTTGTGTATATGTGATTCCTCTAGGGTCGAGCTCACTTGAGCCGACGTTGTGTTTTCCTTATTTTGTGTTTCTTTATGCTTATTTGCTTGATATTACATATATATTGCATGTGGTTATGATCCGCCTTGGGCGAAGAGCTAGCTCCCGCTTGGGGACGCCATTATATCATTACAGGTTTATATACTCTTGTTGTACCCGTTTTGGGGCCAGTATTTACAAAGGAGACTCTGCCGAAATTTTTGGAAAATTTTGATATTTTAGGGAATAATATAACTTAATTGGTTTAAAATCGTTTTCATAAAAGGTTTTCCTTCACTCTTATTGATTTTGGTTTAGATTTTCTGGGCTTTGGCTGACTTAGGTTACATTACGCATTTAGACGTTTCGTAATCTAAGTGCGTGTCACGTTCCGTACCTTCGGGTCGTGACAAAGACATTAAGATCTGATCGAGGTGGTGAATACTTGAGTGCCGAGTTCCTGGACTACTTAAAAGAGAATGGAATTCTCTCTCAACTTACTCCTCCATACACACCTCAACACAACGGTGTATCGGAAAGGCGAAATCGAACCCTATTGGATATGGTCCGTTCCATGATGAGTAAGGCTGAGTTACCGCGATCCTTCTGGGGTTATGCACTAGAATCAGCTGCATATCTTTTGAACAAGGTTCCAACCAAGACTTTGCCTACCACACCATATCAGATGTGGTGTGGGAAGAAACCCTATCTTAAGTACCTTAAGACATCGAGATGTCCAGCTTTTGTTAAAAAGCAGCATGCGGACAAGCTCGAGGCACGCTCAGTACTGTGTAAGTTTGTGGGATACCCAAAGAACTCCAAGGGGTATCTTTTTTATTACGCAGAGGAACAAAAGGTTTTTATTTCTCGTTATGCCCACTTCTTAGAAGCTGAATTTTTAGAAAATCTGAAAAGTGGGAGCGCAATAGAACTGGAAGAAATTCCAGAACCACAAGCTATTACTGAAAGCTTGGTAGAACCATAGGTTTCAGAAGAACCGGACATCCCAGCGCCACTCCGCAGAAGTAGTAGGCAGTCTCATCCTCCCGAGAGATACTACGGTTTTCTCATAGACGGGGATCGAGAGAATTGTATCTGTAGGGTTACTAGGCACTCTAACAAGGTTCTACAAAGCATCAACCATGCCCGATTAAAATTTTAGCCGTACCTAACAACCCTAAACAAGATCTTTGCTAGATAATTAGGGTTACACATGCAAGTAAATAGCATCTACGACTAAGTGAAAACGAAATACAACCTTTGTAGATCGGTCCTTCACTTCTAAAGCTCCTTATTGTAGTCTCTTCGCTGCGATCATGGTTCTCCCGGGCTCTTGCATGGCTTCATGAGGCGAAAGATGCGTCCTTGCTTGAAGTCTTCGAGGCCGAAGATGATCTACGTCGAGGGAATATCAACACAAGCTACTACTTCACTAACTAGAGAATTAGTGAAGCAAACACCCTATACTAAAGTGCTAGTCTAGTAGAGGATGGAGAAATAGGAAGTGGGTTCTCTTTAAAATTTTATTTCTCACAATCTTTCACTCTCTTTTCAAAACCCTAGCAAGCTTTTTCTTTTTGCTCAAAGAAGAAGAAGATGAACAAAAGAAAAAGATGAGGATAATTATCAAGTGAGTGAGCTAACCATGGGTGAGTGAGTATCATATACTAACTCATGTAGAGACTTAATCATGGCTAAGTGTGATGGTTAGGTTAACAAAAATCCAAAGTAAAAACAAACTTAGTGGACTTTAGTCAATGCATCCACAAGCTTCCACAAGCTTCATGCATTTTCTAATTTTCCACTAATTTTGTAATTACTTTTAAATATTAAACCCAACATAACAAATAGCATGGTGTAAGTCTCATACACCCATGAAAGATGTATCATCAACCATGATACAAAAAAGAAAACACATTTTAATATATATCACATATATATTAAAGTTGTGCACATGTGAGAAAAATCCTTAAGTGAACAAATGTTAGTTAATGTAAATTAGTATATCCTATATACAATTATACACTAAATTATTAAATCAACACTTGACTTAATAATCCGGTTATTTCTCATATAACCGACTAACATCCAATGTATCGACTTATCGAATCAACACTTGATTCGATAACCCGGCTATATCACATAAAACCAACCGATACAAAAAGTCACGAGAACAGAATACGGTATCACCTACACGCATTATTCTCGGTCCCGCACATATCACATATGCGCTCCTATTTCGTTTTGCCTGAGACAGTAAAACCTCTGTGTAGGACTCTAAAGACTCGTCAATACGCCGGCAGTAGGTGATGATCACATCAAGCACCCACAAGCCGTCAGCGGTACTAGCTGGACGTAACGGCTACCCGGGTATTGAGCGATCAGAAGATCAGCAAGCAAGCCCGCTCCAACTCTTGTAAAAGCCTGCCGGTAACACTTCCCATACAGTCTGGTCTCCTCGTCTGATATGCCGCATATCAAGTCGAGGGGTGGTAAACGTCAGACCCCAATAAACGATAAGTCGTGCCGATGTGAGGCTCATAAAGGTTCGAGAAACTACTGGTAACACTTACCAGTAAATCTCTAAATCAGCCCTGGCTAGGGACTTCCCTGTTACGGCCAATCGAGCACAACGCAACTTCAACCCCCAATACCGGGAGAGACGAAACCCCTCCTATGGCTCATTGTCTCCATGTGACTCAGGGCTGTACCCAAAAACCACCGTTTAGCACGCCCTCTTGGACGTGGTAAGGTGGAAATCAAAGCACAGTAGGAATCACACAAGACTCTATGACGATCTCGAGTCTACAGACTAACCTGCACAAGTGTCACCAGAGAACTGCCATCTGACGTGAGGTATAATACCATCTGGGAGTTCTCGGCGAGTCCGTCCAGTATACACAGTCTCCACTGAGCACCCATATACCATCTCTGATGTCAAACACCAATGGATATGGGATCATCCATCGCCCATCTCATGGGTCGAGAAGCATATACGCTAGTCTACTCTGGTATATCGATGCCCCGTCTCGATATACCCACGACTAGGGATATTAAAGGATGTACTTATGGACTACCATGGCCCCAATAGTATGATCTCATCATAGTCCTGGTAGTCAAGTACACATCCTAAGGGCTTTACCAACATGTAGCTATAAGACAGTATCAAGAGACAAGTATACATGTTAAGATAAAGAGCAACCAGATAGCATACTATCATATCGAGCAAATATGTCCAAGCATCCAATATAATATACATCATCTGTACAATACTGGCCTCTAGGGCATACATACAACTAACAATCTCCTACTTGCACTAGGGCCGGCTGCTGTAGTATCGCATACCAAGCATCCCGAAGAGTCTCTCAAACTGTATCTGGGGAATGGCCTTCGTGAGTGGATCCGCAGTGTTGTTCTTCATGTCAACCCTCCTGACCTCGATCTCCCGGCGATCAACTATCTCCCGGATCAGGTGATACCGCCTCAGAATATGCCTGGATCGCTGATGGGACCTGGGTTCCTTGGCCAAAGCCACCGCTCCATTGTTATCGCAATACAAAGGTATTGGATGCTCAATGGATGGAACCACTCCAAGTTCAATAATGAACTTCTTGATCCAGACAGCCTCTTTGGCAGCATCGTTGGCAGCGATATATTCAGCCTCCATCGTCGACTCTGCCACGGTTTCCTACTTGGAACTCTTCCAGCTAACCGCCCCTCCGTAGAGGGTAAAGACAAATCCCGAGTGCGACTTAGAGTCGTCCTTATCACTCTGGAAGCTCGAATCGGTAAAGGACTCCACTTGGAGTTCTCCGTTATCATACACCAAGAGCATCTCCTTAGTCCTTCATAAGTACTTGAGAATGCTCTTCACGGCTGTCCAGTGACTCAATCTAGGATCAGCTTGATACCTACTCACTACACTTAGTGAGTATGCTACATCGGGTCTGGTACATAGCATCGCATACATGATAGATCCTACTGCCGAAGCATAGGGTATCCCTTGCATGCGAGCTCTCTCCAAATCAGTCTTAGGAGACATCTCTTTAGAGAGAGTGAGTCCATAGATCGTGGGTAAATACCCACGCTTGGATTCTTCCATACTAAACCTCTTTAGTATGGTGTCAATGTACCTGGATTGGGACAATCCCAATACCTTTTTAGATCTATCTCTATAGATCATAATTCCCAATATGCAGGAGGCATCACCTAGATATTTCATTGAGAATCTTTGTGATAAGAAGAGCTTGACTGATTGCAGCATAGGAATGTCATTTCCTATCAAGAGTATGTCGTCCACGTACAATACGAGGAAGACAACCTTACTCTCTGCCACCTTCTTGTAGATACAAGGTTCATCTACGTTTTTTGATGAAATCAAACACTTTGATAACGACGTCAAAGCAGATGTTCCAACTCCGCAATGCTTGCTTTAATCCATAAATGGATTTAAGCAGCTTGCACACCTTCCCGCTGCTCCCACTAGCTACGAAGCCCTCTGGCTGAGTCATGTACACGCTCTCTTCTAAATCACCGTTTAGAAAGGCGGTCTTAACATCCATTTGCCAGATTTCGTAGTCATGATATGCAGCGATGACAAGCATGATCCGGATGGATTTAAGCATAGCTACTGGAGAAAAGGTTTCGTCATAGTCCACACCTGGTCTTTGACGAAAACCCTTTGCAACAAGTCTAGCTTTGAAAGTCTCCACTTTCCCATCTACACCAAGTTTTTTCTTGAAGATCCACTTGCTCCCAATGGGTTTTACCCCTTCAGGAGCATCTTCCAAAGTCCATACTTTGTTGGTGTACATGGATTCCATCTCGGACCGTATTGCATCCAGCCATTTCACTGAGTCCCCACCCGTGATGGCCTGCTCGAAGCTAGTTGGGACATCATCCTCCATGATGCAATCCTCGCTCCCACCATCCATGAGAAAACCGTAGTATCTCTCAGGTGGGTGAGGAACCCAACTAGATCGGCGGAGTGTCTAGGGTTCATCGGGAACTACCAAATCCTACGGTTTTACTAAATCTTCAGTTGCAGTTTGTGTATCTGGAACCTCTTCCAGCTCTACCACTTTGCCACTAATTTCTTTTACAAGAAATTCCTTTTCCAAAAAGATGGCATGTTGAGCAACAAACACCTTTTGTTCCTCACTGTGGTAGAAAAAAAAACCCATATGAGTTCTTTGGATATCCCACAAACTTGCAAAGAACTGACCGTGCCTCGAGTTTGTCCGGATTTTGTCTTTTTACATAGGCCGGACAACCCCATATCTTAACTCGTTTAAGATATGGCCTCTTCCCACTCCATATCTCATATAGTGTGGTAGGTACAGATTTAGATGGAACTTGATTCAATAGGTATGCTGCTGTCTCCAGTGCATACCCCCAGAAGGAAATAGGTAACTCAGCTGTGCTCATCATAGAGCGCACCATATCTAATAGGGTGTGGTTCCTCCGTTCCGATACACCGTTGTGCTATGGTGTATATGGAGGAGTCAGCTGAGGGAGAATCCCATTCTCTTTTAGGAAGTTCAGGAATTCTTTGCTCAAGTATTCACCTCCTCGATCAGATCGAAGGATTTTAATACTTTTCCGGTTTGGTTCTCGACTTCTTGTTTATATTCTCTGAATTTCTCAAAAGCTTCTGATTTGTGTTTCATCAGGAACACATACCCGAATCTAGAGAGATCGTCAGTGAATGTAATGAAGTACGCAGAACCATTCATGGCATGTGTAGACATGGGGCCGCATACATCACTATGTACCAGTCCCAAGAGTTCCGTAACTCTTTCTCCGTGTCCACTAAACGGAGTTTTGGTCATCTTGCCTTTGAGACATGACTGGCAAGTGTCATAAGATGAAAATTCAAACGGATTCAAATATCCATCCTTATGCAACTTAGCTAGTCGTGTCGCATTAATGTGACCCAGTCTACAATGCCACAAGAAGGATTCGTTCATTTCTGAACTCTTCCTCTTATGTGTGTTTGTTATGCTCAGAACTGTTGATTGATTTAGAACATAAATTCCATTGCACAACGTGCCTGATCCAACCAACTTTTGGTTTAGGAAAATGTTCATAACATTATCCTGTAATACAAAATTATATCCCTCTTTACTCAACAAAGAAACCGATATAATGTTGCATATCAGGTTCGGCATGTAATAGCATTTGTTCAGAATCAATGTATTACCAGTTGGCAATACAAGGTGATATTCCCCGACGGTTTTAGCTGCAACAATTGCACCATTTCCAACCCTTATGTCTTTATCACCTTCTCCAAGTTCTCTACCTTTCCTAAGCCCATGTAACTGATTACATATATGGGATCCTGACCCGGTATCTAATACCCAGGACATAGAGCAAATGGAGAAACGGTTCTCTGTAATGAACACACCCGAAGAAAATGCATCAACACGTACTTTCTTCATTCGGGTGGCATGGGAATCCTGGTATTCCCCTATATCCTGTTCAGTCTTATAACTTTTATAAGAAAGAACGAAACCAACGTTCCCCAGCACAGTATAACATGCGGGTTCGGTCAATACATCCATATTATTATCTTTATTAAGGCATGATATGGTCGCTACCTGGAGAGAGAGAGAAGAAAACACTTTAGCGTATGCTCTTACAAGATCAGATTGGTTATTATTTTATCTAATCAGGATGGCTCCCACTGTTTTTATCAAATCTTCCTTCAAACCCTAAAAGGAAAGACTAGCCGGGATTAATCACACCCTACAACTTCGTCAATCTTTCATCCAGGCCAGTGTCGGTACTTTGAGGGAGGTTCCCCGTGCTTTCGCACGGACCTAATTAAAGTAAACCTCGTTTTCCCAGAGGCGTAACCCTGTTGACACCTTTCTAGACACCTACTTGATCGGCTAGTTGTCCTGTGTAAAACTCTCCCAGGAGTAACGATTACTCGTAGTGGGTATCGGGATCCAACTATCTCATAGAAAGTATGCAATCTCATTGCAAATTTCAACACTTGAAATTCCCGATAATATTTTGCCCCAAACGATCTATGACCTTGACAAGGTCAACAAACCATAGACCGTAAGTCAAGTTCAACCCGTCATTTCTTGATTGAATTAAACCCACTCGCACGACCCTTGACAAGGTCAACAAGGCCGTACGACTACCCTAATCCAATCTGCATCATATCCATAAGCAGATAAATACTGGTCAGCTACCGCACACTGCGCCTTGACAAGGTCAACAAACGCAGCACGAATACTAAGCAGGACTTATCTGAAATGACGGAGGGTTACGACAGGTTTTTCTGAAAATCTATTGCGTAATGAACTTGATATCGTTGTAAAATAGAGTGAATTTTGAAATGGAGTGTTTTTGAGGCTTTTATTAGTTTTGCTAAAGAGGTCACTCCCGGTGAAGGGATCTTGGCTCTTTCCTTATGGAATAAGGTGCAGGATATATCATATATATCGCTATGCAAAGCAAAAACTCCAAAAGCAATCAAAAACAAACCGAGTGTTGTAGCATCTGCCAGTTTTGCTAAAGAGGTCACTCCCGGTGAAGGGATCTCGGCTCTTTCCTCATCGAATAAGGTGCAGGATATATCTCATATATCGCTATGCAAAGCAAAAACTGTAGCTACCCTTTTTGAAAATTTGATTCTACAACATCTTTTAGGTTTCTTTTCTTTCATTAATTATATTAATAAAGTCCCATCATTTAAGTCACCTAAACATCACAGATAAATACGACGTACACTTATGCCATCCGCATTCGCCTCGATGTCCCCTCGTGCACCGTTAGGTTAGGTAACTAACGGCAGAGCGGGGCAGGGCTAGCACGGGTGTAAAACATAAGTAACGTCTATATAATATATCATATATATTATATACAGTATTTATCACAACATATCAAATGATCACATCACAGATATCGCAGCAGAAGAAACATATGAAACATTGGATATACTAGGACGTCCGTGTTTTATTTTGAGCCTCTATAAGACACGGATTCCACGGTCGCGATGAATAGCCAAACCCACACCCATAGACCCCTACGAGAGCGGCAAGCAACCCTTTCAATTCTAGAGTTAGGAGACCCGGACTCGACTCCTCGAGTTGGTCTCCCACTGGACTCCAAAACCCGGTTACTTGTGCTCTCCTCCTTGGGTCTATCCTAGGGCGGAAAAGTAAATATTATACAAATGGTGACATCAACCTCATCCCGGAAGTGCCCCAATAAAAGAATATTACATACATTTAATTTTACATGAATGAAAATAAAAACCCTCATCTCACATAAAAAAAACCCGGCTATTCAGAACACGACGATCCAATATAACATATCCAGCAACACATAACATCACATGTCATCAACGTAAGTAAATATGCGCATCCCAATTGTCGTTGACATATAGCAACGAAACCGGCGATATCACATATTACACTTACGGTCGCAGAAAATAAAGTGTAAAACTACAACATTTGGAATCCACAATCTCTTTAGACATCGTAAATCCGAAATATCACATATTTCGCATTTCATGCCTAACTATATGAATTCCACATATTGTATCACATTCGAGATAAATAGACAGTATTAAACTTTCCGATCGAATAATCAAATACCCAAGATTTCCATAATAGCTCAACACTTGAGCGGAGTTAAAAAATTCCAGAATACGTCACAGTAGCAACGGTCCAGCCGTAGAAGGGTCAAGCCAACGCCTCACATGTGGCACGCCGTACTGCCCAAAACCCTAAGGTTTAGATGCGGTTCAGACGGTCACATAATCGAATTAAGGTTTGTGTTCTTCTAGAGGGTCCATCGCGTTACTTGCATGTTTTTCCGAAAGATTTAAACTCAAGAAAAAATTCAACACTTGAAAGTTTTTCGTGCCGGGAAATAATGAGTTAATGATATCCGTTCGAACATTTTAACAGTTTCTAAATATCCGGAAAACATAACGAAATTAAATATTCCGATCGAATCAACGATTACAAAATAAACCCCAGAACACTCAACACTTGAGTCAGATTAAAAATACCCAAAAAATAGTAACAGCAGATACAAGTATTACTGTGCAAACACGTGTCAATAATGCCAAAGTACGGCCGCGGAACCGCCGCGAGAAGCAGGTTCCTGCCGCGGTTCCGCGGCGACTTAATGGTATCATGCGTTCGTATTTCATGGTAATTCTTAGAATTCCCTACTGATTTTTTTAGGTATTTTTAATTCAGAAAAATCACAGTTTTAAAAAAATGTCCAGAGAGGGGGTTAAATTGACGTTTTTGGGTTCGATCGGGGTTTTAACTTCGTATACACGTCGCCTAATGCTCTAGCTAGGCTCTGATACCACTGTAGGGTTACTAGGCACTCTAACAAGGTTCTACAAAGCATCAACCATGCCCGATTAAAATTTCAGCCGTGCCTAACAACCCTAAACAAGATCTTTGTTAGATAATTAGGGTTACACATGCAAGTAAATAGCATCTACGACTAAGTGAATACGAAATACAACCTTTGTAGATCGGTACTTCACTTCTAAAGCTCCTTGTTGTAGTCCCTTCGCTGCGATCATGGTTCTCCCGGGCTCTTGCATAGCTTCACGAGGCGAAAGAAGCGTCCTTGCTTGAAGTCTTCGAGGCCGAAGATGATCTACGTCGAGGGAATATCAACTCAAGCTACTACTTCACTAACTAGAGAATTAGTGAAGCAAACACCCTATACTAAAATGCTAGTCTAGTAGAGGATGGAGAAATAGGAAGTGGGTTCTCTTTAGAATTTTATTTCTCACAATCTTTCACTCTCTTTTCAAAACCCTAGCAAGCTTTTTCTTTTTGCTCAAAGAAGAAGAAGATGAACAAAAGAAAAAGATGAGGATAATTATCAAGTGAGTGAGCTAACCATGGGTGAGTGAGTATCATATACTAACTCATGTAGAGACTTAATCAAGGCTAAGTGTGATGGTTAGGTTAACAAAAATCCAAAGTAAAAACAAACTTAGTGGACTTTAGTCAATGCATCCACAAGCTTCCACAAGCTTCATGCATTTTCTAATTTTCCACTAATTTTGTAATTACTTTTAAATATTAAACCCACCATAACAAATAGCATGGTGTAAGTCTCATACACCCATGAAAGATGTATCATCAACCATGATACAAAAAAGAAAACACATTTTAATATATATCACATATATATTAAAGTTGTGCACATGTGAGAAAAATACTTAAGTGAACAAATGTTAGTTAATGTAAATTAGTATATCCTATATACAATTATACACTAAATTATTAAATCAACACTTGACTTAATAATCCGGTTATATCTCATATAACCGACTAACATCCAATGTATCGACTTATCGAATTAACACTTGATTCGATAACCCGGCTATATCACATATAACCGACCGATACAAAAAGTCACGAGAATAGAATACGGTATCACAAACAAACATTATTCTCGGTCCCGCACATATCACATATGCGCTCCTATTTCGTTTTTCCTGAGCCAGTAAAACCTCTAGTGTAGGACTCTAAAGACTCGTCAATACGCCGGCAGTAGGTGATGATCACATCAAGCACCCACAAGCCATCAGCGGTACTAGCTGGACGTAACGGCTACCCGGGTATTGAGCAATCAGAAGATCAGCAAGAAAGCCCGCTCCAACTCCTATAAAAGCCTGTCGGTAACACTTCCCGTACAGTCTGGTCTCCTCGTCTGATATGTCGCATATCAAGTCTAGGGGTGGTAAACGTCAGACCCCAATAACCGATAAGTCGTGCCGATGTGAGGCTCATAACGGGTTGAGAAACTACTGGTAACACTTACCAGTAAATCTCTAAATCAGCCCTGGCCAGGGACTTCCCTGTTACGGCCAATCGAGCACAGCGCAACATCAACCCCCAATACCGGGAGAGACGAAACCCCTCCTATCGCTCATTGCCTCCATGTGACTCGGGACTGTACCCAAAAACCACCATTTTGCACTCCCTCTTGGACGTGGTAAGGTGGAAATCAAAGCACAGTGGGAATCACACAAGACTCTATGACGATCTCGGGTCTACAGACTAACCTGCACGAGTGTCACCATAGAACTGCCATCTGACGTGAGGTATAATACCATCTGGGAGTTCTCGGCAAGTCCGTCCAGTGTACCCAGTCTCCACTGAGCACCCATATACCATCTGTTCATATCAGATTTTTGCATTTTTATACCGCCCAATTTTTATCACATTGCTTATCGGTACGTACTCTTGAGCCGTGTTTGCTAGTGAATTGCAGGATACATGTTCTCGGCTCTAAAAGGTGAAATTCATGGAAAAGCATGACAAAATCCGGATTACTGCCAACCACAGATAAAACACGGGTCTCCGCTCTCTATCCGTATGTTGCCGCACACCAGTTTAAGGGACAAAATGGCAAATCAATGTCATTTTCATGCACAAAGCTCAATGTCAACACAAGACCCGACATATCTATGCGGAGCTCGAGGAAATCATGGCAAAAAGATCCACATCAAATCACTTGTTGATCTGCTGAAATTCTGGAAATTTTGTGAAGAGTTTCTGAGGAAAAACATATGCCAAACTACAGAAAAGAGAAGACCAGGGAAGCACACAAAAACCGAGGGGCCAACTCCTCTATATGGCCGCTGATCCGCGGCCAATAGGGGGTCTAGGCCGCGGATCCGCGGCCGTACAGGCTCCTCAGAAGGTCGTATTTTAGGGGCAGTATTGTAATTGTATATAGAGACAGAATTTTGCCCTAGGTTTCCAGTTTCCTGCCTATAAATAGTCCAGAACTTGCCAAAGCTAAGGGTCCTCATTCTTGTATTTAGATTTTAGAATACATGTGTTGTTCTTCTTCCTCCTCTCATCTCTTCTCTATTAAAAACTTGTAGTGAGCTTTTGTGAGTGAAGAATGAATAAAGGAGTTCTTGTTCTTACCATGCTTATCTTGTTGTAATTGTTAATTATATTTGCTTGTATTTTCATTTGCTAATCTAGTTGTTGTTATTTGTTGTTTGTTTCTTTCTTGTTCTCTTTTTCTTTATCCTTAAAACAACTATGATGCTTAAGCTTGATCCTTGCCAAGGTGAGGTCTCAAATAGCTAGTTGTAATCTTCTAACCTCTTTCTTTCTATCTTCCTCCTTTGTTTTATTTTCTTTTCCTTATAATGGGTGAGTAGTTTTCATACTTGTTAGGGCGGGATAAGGAAAGTTTGAGAGAAGGAAATCTCTCTCACTCTTTTCTTGCCCAACATCTGAATTCGAACTCCCGTTAATTGAACCACAATCTGCTCCCTACGGCACCCTATCCTACATGATAGCGGTGATTCCTTAGTGAGACCGGTTGTGGTTGAATTAACCGGAGGTTAAGGCTAAGAGCCAAGAACGGACGGACAAGCACTAAAAGGAAGAACTTATGCGTTGGAAAGCCTAGCTTATACTCGCAAGTTCCTTCCTAGTCGTGCTAATCCCCGTTGTTGCCGATTACCGTAACACCGATATTAAGAGTGGCAATGAAAGAAGTGAGCGGCTCCTAACTCAAACTAACCTAATCCTAACCCTAACAAGCTCTCTTTATATATCATTTTAGCACATAAGTAATCTAAAAACAAACCTGGACATTTGGACTTAACTCGTTAAAGCACATAGAAAAAGATTCCCATCTCCCTGCGGACGACCCGTACTCAACCGGCTGGCTACAAGCGAAACCGTCTTGATTGCGGTAATTAACTAAGCACGCAAAAACTCTACCAATCACCAACTCTGATGTCAAACACCAATGGATATGGGATTATCCATCGCCCATCTCATGGGTCGAGAAGCGTATACGCTAGTCTACTCTGGTATATCGATGCCCCGTCTCGATATACCCACGACTAGGGACATTAAAGGATGTACTTATGGACTACCATGGCCCCAATAGTATGGTCTCATCATAGTCCTGGTAGTCAAGTACACATCCTAAGGGCTTTACCAACATGTAGCTATAAGACAGTATCAAGAGACAAGTATACATGTTAATATAAAGAGCAACCAGATAGCATACTATCATATCAAGCAAGAAAGTCCTCTCTATATATGTCCAAGCATCCAATATAATATACATCATCTGTACAATACTGGCCTCTAGGGCATACATACAACTAACAGCATCATTGACAATGATGAGCCTACTAGCTTCCAACAAGACATTCAGAGCGGCGACTCGGTAAAATGGTTGGATGCAATGCGGACCAAAATGGAGTCCATGTACACCAACAAAGTATGGACTTTGGACATTGCTCCGGAAGGGGTAAAACCCTAAGCTGCAAATGGATCTTCAGAAAGAAAATTGGTGTAGATGGACAGGTTGAAACCTATAAGGCTAGTCTTGTTGCAAAGGGTTTTCGTCAAAGACCTGGTTTGGACTGTGATGAAACCTTTTCTCCATTGGCTATGCTCAAATCCATTCGGATCTTTCTTGCCATTGCTGCCTTCCACGATTATGAGATCTGGCAGATGGACGTAAAGACGGCTTTTCTAAATGGTAATTTGGAAAAGTGCATCTATATAGATCAGCCAGAGGGTTTCATTCAGAGTGGGAGCAGCGGAAAAGTGTGCAAGTTGCTTAAGTCCATTTATGGACTAAAGCGGGAATCGCGGAGTTGGAACATCTGTTTTGATGATACTGTCAAGGAATTCGACTTTATCAAAAATCCAGATGAACTATGCATATATAGTAAGATTTTAGGGAGAAATGTGGTATTCCTCATCTTGTACATGGATGACATTCTCTTAATAGGAAATGACATTCCTATGCTACAGTCAGTCAAAGGATTCTTGTCACAGAGGTTCTCCATGAAGGACCTGGGTGATGTCTCTTACATTCTGAGGATCCAGATCTATCGTGATAGATCTAAACGGATAGTTGGAATTTCACAGTCAAGGTATATCGACACCATACTGAAAAGATTCAGTATAGAAGATTCAAAATGCGGTAATCTACCGGCTTGTCACGGAATCACCCTCTCCAAAGAGTTGTCTCTAGAGACTGATTTGGAAAGGGCTCGCATGTCAACTATACCCTACACATCTGTGGTAGGCTCTATAATGTATGTGATCTTGTGAACTAGACCAGATATAGCATACGCATTGAGCGTTGTAAGCCGGTATCATTCACACCCAGGTAAGAAGCATTGGATAGCAGTAAAGAATATTCTCAAGTACCTGGGAAGGACTAAGGAGATGTTCTTGGTGTATGGCAGAAAAGACCTCCAGATCAAGGCCTTTGCTGACTCCAGCTTCCAGAGTGACAAGGATGACTCCAAGTCCATGTCGGGTTATGTCTTTTCCCTCAATGGAGGGGCGGTCTGTTGGAAGAGCTCCAAGCAGGACATAGTTGTTGACTCGACAATGGAAGCGGAGTACATAGCTGCTTGCGATGCCGCAAAAGAAGTAGTCTGGATGAAGAAGTTCCTCACAGAACTTCAGGTGGTTCCATCCATTGTTGATCCAATACCTTTATATTGCGACAACAACGGCACTATAGCTTGAGCGAAGGAACCCAGGTCCCATCAGAAGTCCAGACACATTTTGAGGCGGTACCACCTAATCAAGGAGATCGTAGATCGTCGGGAGATCGAGGCGAGGAGAGTAGATACGGAGAATAACACTGCGGATCCACTCACGAAGGCCATCCCTCAGACACAGTTCGAGAGGCTGATCGAGATGATGTAGGGTTCCTAGGCACTCTTATGAAGGTTCACAAGGCATCAACCATGCCCGAATAAAATTTTAGACGTGCCGAACAACCCAAAGCCGGGATCTTTGCTAGATTATTAGGGTTCAACATGCAAGTAAACATATTTACTACTAAGTGTGAGGGATTACAACCTTTGTAGTCCGGTCCTTCGCTTCATAAGCTCCGAGTAGAAGTCCCTTCACCGCGATCCACGATCTCCCGGACTCAAGAGAGGCTCCACGACTCGAACGATCCATGCTAGCTTGTAGTGTTCCTTTTCTCCGATGATCTACGTCGAAGTTGCTATAACTCAAGCTCTCTCACTCTAATGAGGTGAACACCCTAATCTAATTGGCTAGATTAGATGAGGATGATGGAGTAGTATTTATGATTTCTTTTTATATCAAATTCTCACATGAAAACATCACAAAAGGAAAATCTAGTAAGCTTTCTCAAAACTCAAGAGAGAAGAAGATGATGAAAAATGAGTTAATCCTTTTGTGATGAATAATAGAAATGAATATATGAATAATCATGGAACCATGGTCAAGGGATGACAAGGATTACCCTTGTAGAGAATTAACTAGGGCTAGGGTTTGGTTAGGTTAAAGAATGAGTCATGGATAAATATCAACCATAATATCTTAACCATGACAAAAGGAATTCCTTCTAGAAGGTGCAAGAAGGAGCTAACCCTAATCAAACCCTAACCTTGTTTAATCTCTACTAAACATGTTCCATTATTAATCATATCATGTTGCAATAATATATATCACATATATATATTATATATTTGCAACAAAAGAAAATAATACAATTAACATATATCGCATATATATCAATGTATTACCCGGTGAGAAAATGAAATAATAAAGTGAGCCAATATTAGATAATATAATACAATATATCATATATATTATTATACATTAAATCATCGAATCAACACTTGATCCGACAATCCGGCTATATCGAATATAACCGACTAATATATCATGTACCGATTCATCGGATCAACACTTGATCCGATGACCCGGTTCATATCTAAATATCGCGAGAATATAATACGGTATCTCATATGGCATTATCCTCGGTCCTTCACATATCGCATATGTGCCTCTACTCCGTTTTTCCTGAGCCAAGAAACCTCTGTGTAGGACTCTAAAGAATCGTCAATACGCCGGTAGCAGGTGATGATCATATCAAACACCCACAAGCTGCAAGCGGTCAGCTAAACGTAACAGCCACCCAGGTATTGAGCGATCAGAAGATCAACAAGCTAGCCTGTACGTTCTCCTGTGAATCCAATCAGTAACACTCCCGTACAGTCCGGTCTCTTCGTCTGATATGTCGCATATCAAGTCTAGGGGTGGTATACGTCAGACCCCAGTAACCGATAAGTCGTGTCGATGTGAGGCTCATAACAGGTCGAGAAACTACTGGTAACACTTACCAGTAAATCTCTATATCAGCCCTGACCAGGGACTTCCAGTTATAGCCAATCGAACACAGCACAACATCAACTCCCTATACCGGGAGAGACGAATCCACTCCTATCGCTCATTGCCTCCATGTGATTCGGGACTGCACCCAAAAGCCACCGTTTTGCACGCCCTCTTGGACGTGGTAAGGTGGGAATCACACAAGACTCTATGACGATCTCGGGTCTACAGACTACCCTGTACCAGTGTCACCAGAGAACTGCCATCTGACGTGTGGTATATCACCATCTGGGAGTTCTCGGCGAGTCCGTCCAGTGCACCCAGTCTCCACTGAGAACCCGTACACCATCCTTGATGTCTAACACCGATGGATATGGGATCATCCATCGCCCATCATATGGGTCAAGATGTGTATACGCTAGTCTACTCTGGTGTATCGATGCCCTGTCTCGATATACCCTCGACTAGGAACGGTTATAGGATGTACTCATCGACTACCATGGCCCCACTAGTATGATCTCATCATAGTCCCAGTAGTCGAGTACAGATCCTAAGGGCTTTATCAACATGTGAGAGTAAGACAGTAAACCAGTACTAGTCAACATGTTTAGATAAAGTGAAACCAAATAGCATATTATCATGACGAGCAAGAAAGTCCTCTCTATATATATCCAAGCATCCATTATAATATACATCATATGTACAACAATGGCCTCTGGGGCATATACATAACAAACAATCTCCCACTTGCACTAAGGCCAGCTGCTGTAGTATCTCATACCTAGCATCTCGAATAATCTCTCTAACTGTATCTGGGGAATAGCCTTCATGAATGGATCCGCAGTGTTGTCCTTCGTATCTACTCTCCTGACCTCGATCTCCCGGCGATCAACTATCTCCCTGATCAGGTGATACCGCCTCAGAATATGTCTGGACTTTTGATGGGACCTGGGTTCCTTGGCCAAAGCCACAGCTCCATTGTTATCACAATACAGAGGTATTGGATGCTCAATGGATGGAACCACACCAAGTTCACTAATGAACTTCTTTATCCAGACAGACTCTTTGGTAGCATTGTTGGCAGCGATGTATTCAGCCTCCATCGTCGAGTCTGCAACGGTATCCTGTTTGGAACTCTTCCAATATACCGCCCCTCCATTGAGGGTAAAGAAAAATCCCGAGTGCGACTTAGAGTCGTCCTTATCACTTTGGAAGCTCAAATCGGTAAAGGACTCCACCTGGAGTTCTCCGTTACCATACACCAAGAACATCTCCTTAGTCCTTCGTAAGTACTTGATAATGTTCCTCACAGCTGTCCAGTGACTCTCTCCAGGATCTGCTTGATACCGACTCACTACATTTAGTGAGTATGCTACATCGGGTCTGGTACATAGCATCGCATACATGATAGAGCCTACTGCCGAAGCATAGGGTATCCCTTGAATGCAAGCTCTCTCCAAATCAGTCTTGGGAGACATCTCTTTGGAGAGAGTGAGTCCAGAGATCGTGGGTTGGTTCCCACGCTTGGATTCTTCCATACTAAACCTCTTTAGTATGGTGTCAATGTACCTGGATTGGGACAATCCCAGTATCCGTTTAGATCTATCTCTATAGATCCTGATTCCCAGTATGCAGGTGGCATCACCTAAATCTTTTATCGAGAATCTTTGTGATAAGAAGAGCTTGACTGATTGCAGCATAGGAACATCATTTCCTATCAAGAGTATGTCATCCACGTACAATACGAGGAAGACAACCTTACTCTCTGCAACCTTCTTATAGATACAAGGTTCATCTATATTTTTGATGAAGTCAAAATCTTTGACTACAACATCAAAACAGATGTTCCAACTCCGCGATGCTTGTTTTAATCCATAAATGGATTTAAGCAGCTTGCACACCTTTCCGTTGCTCCCACTATCTACGAAGCCCTCTGGCTGAGTCATGTACACGCAATCTTCTAAATCACCATTTAGAAAGGAGGTCTTAACATCCATTTGCCAGATTTCGTAGTCATGGTATGCAGCAATGGCAAGTAAGATCCGGATGGACTTAAGCATAGCCACTGGAGAAAAGGTTTCGTCATAATCCACACCTGGTCGTTGACGAAAACCCTTTGCAACAAGTCTAGATTTGAAAGTCTCATCCTTTCCATCTACACCAAATTTCTTTTTAAAGATCCACTTGCTCCCAATGGGTTTTACCCCTTCAGGAGCATTTTCCAAAGTCCATACTTTGTTGGTGTACATGGATTCCATCTTAGATCGCATTGCATCCAGCCATTTCACAGAGTCACCACTCGTGATGGCCTGCTCGAAACTAGTCGGGTCATCATCTTCCTGTAAGTCCATATTGCGTCCCCCGGTTCTTACGGGGAGGCGGAAACGGTATAAAAAACAAATTTTTATCGCAAGAGGCAACATGGACTAATCAAGGTCGGGATCGTTGTCTAAACTAAAACTAGCAAACTAGCTAAAGAGATTTAGCTACTCGGATAAAGATGATTATACCTTAACTTGAACTCCTTCTTCTTCAAACTTTGTAGAGGTTGATGGTTCTCCTTTGTCGCCTTCTTCCGTCGAAGATGGATCCACCTCGAAGGCTCGACCTTTGGGCTCTTCCTCGAACTTAGAGTGAACTAGAATCGCCGGCTTGCTAAACCCTTGATCCTAGAGTGAGTAGAGAGTGTCTAAGGGTTGCTTTTGTTTTTAAAGAGAAGGATTCTCAACACATGAGAAGGTTTCTCTTTGCTAGAGGAAGAAGAAGATGAAGATGAAGAGAGAGAGTGAATATGATAGAATGAGCTATTCTTTTTCTTTCTTGCAACCATAATGCAAAAGAAAAAGAATTATCAATAATAATAATCAAAATGAAAAGGTTGATGGAAAGTTTTAGAATGACCAATATCATTACAAGCATTAAATGAAAATGCAAGAATCAAGAGCATCTTTCTTTTGTAATGATAATGGTCAAAAGTTCAACCATGGTCAACAAGTCAACCATGGTCAACTAGTCAACAAAAACTAACCATGACACAATTTCATTTTATTATATATTATTAAATGATATAATACAAATCCATTAGGGTTTGGAAAAAGACGACTGTCAACTGTGCATACGCACCCGTTCCGAAACCCTAATGAAAGTCATCTTCCTCCTCCTCAAATAACTGCGCATACACACCTGCATTCTTGTTCCGAGGAACATGAATACTGAGAGATAAAAGCAACCCCTAATACTATACCAGTATCCGGCTCAAACCAGAGCCTGCTGGTAATATCCGTCCGGACTCCAAACGTGCACAAGTGCGCGGATGAGAACGAACCCTGTCGCAAAACCATGCGACCTCTACTCTGTTTTGCCCAGAGGCGAATACCCTCTGTGTGGGACTCTAAAGACTCGACACTACGCTGGCAGTGGGTTTAACCACAGACCGCAAGCGGCACTAGCTGTGCGTAACGGTCCCCAGGTAGATGTCGACAAGAAGGCTGACGAGGTGAAACCCCATCGGTACTCCTACTGAGTCTGAATGTGACAGTCTCCATACAGTCCGGTCTGTTCGTCTGATACATCGCATGGCGGGCCTAGGGGGCGGTAAACGTCAGTCCCCCAATAGCGGTACAAGTCGTGCCGGAGCGAAGCCCAAAACACCCTGAGATAACACTGGAAACCTACCAGTATATCTCGTTTGCCCTGGCCAGGGACTACTCGTGTAATGGCTCTCCTAGACACAGCGCGATGTCAACCCCCAATACCGGGAGAGACGAATCCTGTCTAACCGTCACTGCCTCCAAGTGCTTCGGGACTGCACCCAACCACCACCTGTTTGCACGACTCCTTTGAGCCGTGGTAGGGTAGTGATCAAAGTGCAGTGGGAACACACTCGAGGCGAAGTGCCAGTGTCAAGTCAGCGGACTAAGCTGTACTCATGTCACCTGGGAACTGATGACTGACGATAGGTATAATACCAACCTGTCAGTTCCCGACGAGTCCTGTCCAGTGTACTCGTAACCCAACGAGCACCCGTATACTATCTCCAGTACGACGTACTGATGGCTACGGGACAGACCATCTCCCACACTGGGATGAGAAGCGCATACGCTAGTCTACTCCGGAGTATCGATGCCCTGTCTCGATAGTCCTGCGACTAGGGACCTGTATAAGGATGTGCTTATAGATTACCCAGCCCCCACTAGTGTGACTGCCATCACAACGCTGGTAATCAAGCAAAAGATCCTAAGGGCTCCACTAATGCGTATAAGTGATATAGTAAGATAAACATAAGTACACATTGAAGTAGAGACAAACCAAGTAGCATACTACTATTTTGAGCAAGATTGTATATACAAGGTGAATATCCCAAGCATCCATTAAGTAATATACAAACTAGTATGATACAGTAATGGCCTCTAGGGCATATACACTAACACTTCCATGATGCAATCCTCGCTTCCACCATCAATGAGAAAACCGTAGTATCTCTCAGGTGGATGAGAAACCCTGCTAGATCGGCGAAGAGGCTGGGGTTCGTCGGGTACTACTGAATCCTCCGGTTCCACTAAATCATCTGTCATAGTTTGTGTTGCTGGAACTTCTTCCAGTTCTACCTCAGAGCCACTAATCTCTTTTGCAAGAAATCCCTTTTCTAAAAAGGTGGCATGTCGAGAAACAAACACCTTTTGTTCCTCGGAGTGGTAGAAGATATACCCTCGCGAATGTTTGGGATATCCAATAAACTTACATAGGACAGACCTTGCCTCGAGCTTGTCCGGATTTTGTGTTTTAACATAGGCCGGACAACCCCATATCTGAATAAAATTAAGACATGGTCTCTTCCCATTCCATATCTCATATGGAGTGGTAGGCACTGATTTGGTTGGAACTCTATTCAATAGGTATGCAGCTGTCTCCAGTGCATGTCCCCAGAAGGAAATAGGTAACTCTGCATTACTCATCATAGAGCGCACCATATCTAATAGGGTGTGATTCCTCCGCTCCGATACACCGTTGTGCTGTGGTGTATAAGGAAGAGTAAGCTGAGAGAGAATCCCATTCTCTTTTAGATAATCTAGGAACTCATTGCTTAAGTATTCACCTCCTCGATCAGATCGAAGAATCTTAATACTTTTGCCCGTTTGGTTCTCTACTTCGTGCTTATATTCTCTGAATTTCTCAAAAGCTTCAGACTTGTGTTTCATCAGGAACACATGTCCGAATCTTGAGAGATCGTCAGTGAATGTAATGAAGTAGGAAGAACCATTCCTGGCATGCGTAGACATAGGACCGCATACATCACTATGTACCAGTCCTAAGAGTTCCGTAACTCTTTCTCCGTGTCTTCTAAACGGAGCTTTGGTCATTTTTCCTTTGAGACATGAATGGCAAGTATCATAAGATGATAATTCGAACGGATTCAAATATCCATCCTTATGTAACTTAGCCAGTCGTGTCGCATTGATATGACCAAGTCTACAATGCCACAAGTAGGATTCGTTCATTTCTGAACTTTTCCTCTTGTGTGTGTTTTGTATATTGAGGACTGTATTTTGATTGAGAATGAATATGCCATTATGTAACGAGCCTGATGCAATCAACTTTTGATTTAGGAAGATGTTCATAACATTATCCTGTACTACAAAATTATATCCTTCTTTACTTAATAAAGAAACTGATATAATGTTGCACATCATGTTCGGTATATAATAGCACTCATTCAGAATCAGTGTATTACGACTTGGTAATACTAGGTGATATTCGCCAACTGCTTTGGCTGTAATACTTGCACCATTCTCTACTTGAACGGAATGATCACATTTTCCCAGTTCTCTACCTTTACGTAGCCCATGTAACAATTTACATATGTGGGATCCTGATCCAGTATCTAATACCCAGGACGTAGGGTGAACTGAGAAACAGTTCTCAATAACTAACACACCCGAGGAAGGTGCATCAACATGCATGTTCTCTATTTGGGCGGCGTGAGAATCCAGATATTCTACTATTCCTTGTTCAGTCTTATAACTCTTATAAGAAAGAACGGGACCAACGTTCCCCTGCTCAGTATAATAAGCCGGTTCAGTCAATACATCCATATTATTATCTTGATTATCGCCTGACATGGTCGCTACCTGGAGAGAGAGAGAAGAAAACACTTTAGCGTATGCTCTTGCAAGATTAGATTGGTTATTATCTTATCTAATCAGGATGTCTCCCACTGTTTTTATCAAATCTTCCTCCAAACCCTAAAAGGTAAGATTAGCCGGGATTAATTACACCCTACAATTTCGTCAATCTTTCAGCCAGATCAGTGTCGGTACTTGAGGGAGGTTCCCCATGCTTTCGCACGGACCTAATTAAAGTAAACCTCGTTTTCCCATAGGCATAACCCCGTTAACACTTTTCTAGACACCTACTTGATCGGCTAATTGTCCTGTGTAAAACTCTCCCAGGAGTAACACTTACTCGCAGTGGGTATCGGGATCTAACTATCTCATAAGAGGTATGCAATCTCATTGCAAATTTCAACACTTGAAATTCCCGATAATACTTTTACCCCTAGCGTCCCATGACCTTGACGGAGGCCAAACTACCCATAGGGCGCTAGTCAAGTTCAACCCGATCATTTCTTGATTGAATTAAACTCACCCGTACGACCCTTGACGGAGGCCAAACTACGTCGTACGAATACCCTAATCCAATCGCATCGTATGCTAGCAGATAAGCACTAGTTAGGTACCGTACACTACGCCTTGACGGAGACCAAACTACCGCAGCACGAATACTAAGTAGTACTTATCTGAAATGACGGAGGGTTACGCAGGTTTTTAAGAAAACCATGAGCGTAATGAACTTGATATCGTCGTAGAATCAAGTGATTTTTGAAAAGGAGTGTTTTTAAGGCTTTTCTAGTTTCGCTAAAGAGGTCACTCCCGGTGAAGGGATCTCGGCTCTTTCCCCAACGAATAAGGTGCAGGGTATATCATATATACCGCTGTGTAAAGCAAAAACTATATAAGCTGTCAAAAACTAAACCGCGAGTTTGTAGCATCTGCCAGTTTCGCTAAAGAGGTCACTCCCGGTGAAGGGATCTCGGCTCTTTCTTCATCGAATAAGGTGCAAGGTATATCATATATACCGCTGTGCAAAGCAAAACTGTAGCTACCATTTTTATAAAGTTTTGATTCTACAACATCTTTTAGGTTTCTTTTCTTTTTATTAATCTCATTAATAAATCCCATCAGCTTATGCTTCCCAAGCATCACAGAAGAAACGAAAGCAGTAATATTTATATATCAGCATATATATATAGTATAAGCATTCGTCTCAGGCAGTAATATGATCTCATCACAGAACATTGCAGCAGAAGAACATATATGAAATATTGGATATACTAGGATGTCCGTGTTTTTAATACGAGCCGGTATAAAACACGGATTCCATGGTCGCGATGAATAGCCAAACCCACATCCCTAGACCCCTACGAGAGCGGCAAGTAACACTGCCAATTCTAGGGTTAGGAGACCCGGTCTCGACTCCTCGAGATGGCCTCCCACTGGACCCTAGAACCCGGTTACTTGTGCCCCCTCCTTGGGTCTACCTAATTCGGAAAAGTAAATAATATACACTGGTGACATCAACCTCATCCCGGAAGTGCCCCAATAAAAGAATATTACATACAAATGAATTTTACATGAATGAAAATAAAAACCCTCATCTCACATAAAAAAAAACCCGGCAATTCAGAACACGACGGTCCAATATAACATATCACAGCAACACATAATATCACATATCATCAACGTAAGTAAGTATGCATACACCGATCGTCGTTGATGTATAGCAACGAAGACCGGCAATACAACTGCATACTACACTTACGGTCACAGAAAAAAAATTGTAAAACTACAACATTTGGAATCCACAATCACTTTAGACATCGTAAATCCGAAATATCACATACTTCGCATTTCATGCCTAACTATATGAATTCCACATATTGTATCACATTCCAGATAAATAGACAGTATTAAACTTTCCGAACAGATAATCAAATACCCAAAATTTCCTAAATAGCTCAACACTTGAGCGGAGTTCAAATAATCCCAGAATATGTCACAGTACCGATGATCAGCCGTAGAAGGTTCAAGCCAACGCCTCACATGTGGCACGCCGTACTGCCCCAAACCCTAAGGTTTAGAGGCGGTTCAGACGGTCACATAATCGAGTTAAGGTTTGTGTTCTTCTCGAGGGACCGCCGCGTTACTTGTACGTTTATCCGAAAGATTTAAACCCGATAAAAATTCAACACTTGAAAATTTTACGTGCCGGGAAAAAGTGAGTTAATGATATCCGTTCGAACATTTTAACAGTTTCTAAATATCAGGAAAACATAACAAAATTAAATATTCCGATCGAATCTACGATTACAAAATAAACCCCAGAATACTCAACACTTGAGTCAGATTAAAAAATACCCAAAAATAGCACTTACAGAAATTGATATTACAGTGCATAACTCCTCTGTACTGCCGCGGATCCGCGGTCCAAGAGTGGTACGGACGCGGTTCCGCGGCGGTTTGTACGGATTATGCGCTCGTTTTTCACTGTTGTGCTTATATTTCCATGCTGAATTTTTTAGGAATTTTTAATTCTGAAAAATCACGGTTTTTAAAAAATATCCAGAGAGGGGTTTAAAATGTCGTTTCGGGGTTCGTTCGGAGTTTTAACTTCGTATACACGTCGCCTAATGCTCTAGCTAGGCTCCGATACCACTGTAGGGTTCCTAGGCACTCTTATGAAGGTTCACAAGGCATCAACCATGCCCGAATAAAATTTTAGACGTGCCGAACAACCCAAAGCCGAGATCTTTGCTAGATTATTAGGGTTCAACATGCAAGTAAACATCTTTACTACTAAGTGTGAGGGATTACAACCTTTGTAGTCCGCTCCTTCGCTTCATAAGCTCCGAGTAGAAGTCCCTTCACCGCGATCTACGATCTCCCGGACTCAAGAGAGACTCCACGACTCGAACGATCCATGCTAGCTTGTAGTGTTCCTTTTCTCCGATGATCTACGTCGAAGTTGCTATAACTCAAGCTCTCTCACTCTAATGAGGTGAACACCCTAATCTAATTGGCTAGATTAGATGAGGATGATGGAGTAGTATTTATGATTTCTTTTTATATCAAATTCTCACATGAAAACATCACAAAAGGAAAATCTAGTAAGCTTTCTCAAAGCTCAAGAGAGAAGAAGATGATGAAAAATGAGTTAATCCTTTTGTGATGAATAATAGAAATGAATATATGAATAATCATGGAACCATGGTCAAGGGATGACAAGGATTACCCTTATAGAGAATTAACTAGGGCTAGGGTTTGGTTAGGTTAAAGAATGAGTCATGGATAAATATCAACCATAATATCTTAACCATGACAAAAGGAATTCCTTCTAGAAGGTGCAAGAAGGAGCTAACCCTAATCAAACCCTAACCTTGTTTAATCTCTACTAATCATGTTCCATTATTAATCATATCATGTTGCAATAATATATATCACATATATATATTATATATTTGCAACAAAAGAAAATAATACAATTAACATATATCGCATATATATCAATGTATTACCCGGTGAGAAAATGAAATAATAAAGTGAGCCAATATTAGATAATGTAATACAATATATCATATATATTATTATACATTAAATCATCGAATCAACACTTGATCCGACAATCCGGCTCTATCGAATATAACCGACTAATATATCATGTACCGATTCATCGGATCAACACTTGATCCGATGACCCGGTTCATATCTAAATATCGCGAGAATATAATACGGTATCTCATATCGCATTATCCTCGGTCCTTCACATATCGCATATGTGCCTCTACTCCGTTTTTCCTGAGCCAAGAAACCTCTGTGTAGGACTCTAAAGAATCGTCAATACGCCGGTAGCAGGTGATGATCATATCAAACACCCACAAGCTGCAAGCGGTCAGCTAAACGTAACAGCCACCCAGGTATTGAGCGATCAGAAGATCAACAAGCTAGCCTGTACGTTCTCCTGTGAATCCAATCAGTAACACTCCCGTACAGTCCGGTCTCTTCGTCTGATATGTCGCATATCAAGTCTAGGGGTGGTATACGTCAGACCCCAGTAACCGATAAGTCGTGTCGATGTGAGGCTCATAACAGGTCGAGAAACTACTGGTAACACTTACCAGTAAATCTCTATATCAGCCCTGGCCAGGGACTTCCAGTTATAGCCAATCGAACACAGCACAACATCAACTCCCTATACCGGGAGAGACGAATCCACTCCTATCGCTCATTGCCTCCATGTGATTCGGGACTGCACCCAAAAGCCACTGTTTTGCACGCCCTCTTGGACGTGGTAAGGTGGGAATCAAAGCACAGTGGGAATCACACAAGACTCTATGACGATCTCGGGTCTACAGACTACCCTGTACCAGTGTCACCAGAGAACTGCCATCTGACGTGTGGTATATCACCATCTGGGAGTTCTCGGCGAGTCCGTCCAGTGCACCCAGTCTCCACTGAGCACCCGTACACCATCCTTGATGTCTAACACCGATGGATATGGGATCATCCATCGCCCATCATATGGGTCAAGATGTGTATACGCTAGTCTACTCTGGTGTATCGATGCCCTGTCTCGATATACCCTCGACTAGGAACGGTTATAGGATGTACTCATCGACTACCATGGCCCCACTAGTATGATCTCATCATAGTCCCAGTAGTCGAGTACAGATCCTAAGGGCTTTATCAACATGTGAGAGTAAGACAGTAAACCAGTACTAGTCAACATGTTTAGATAAAGTGAAACCAAATAGCATATTATCATGACGAGCAAGAAAGTCCTCTCTATATATATCCAAGCATCCATTATAATATACATCATATGTACAACAATGGCCTCTGGGGCATATACATAACTAACAATCTCCCACTTGCACTAAGGCCAGCTGCTGTAGTATCTCATACCTAGCATCTCGAATAATCTCTCTAACTGTATCTGGGGAATAGCCTTCGTGAATGGATCCGCAGTGTTGTCCTTCGTATCTACTCTCCTGACCTCGATCTCCCGGCGATCAACTATCTCCCTGATCAGGTGATACCGCCTCAGAATATGTCTGGACTTTTGATGGGACCTGGGTTCCTTGGCCAAAGCCACAGCTCCATTGTTATCACAATACAGAGGTATTGGATGCTCAATGGATGGAACCACACCAAGTTCACTAATGAACTTCTTTATCCAGACAGACTCTTTGGTAGCATCGTTGGCAGCGATGTATTCAGCCTCCATCGTCGAGTCTGCAACGGTATCCTGTTTGGAACTCTTCCAACATACCGCCCCTCCATTGAGGGTAAAGAAAAATCCCGAGTGCGACTTAGAGTCGTCCTTATCACTTTGGAAGCTCAAATCGGTAAAGGACTCCACCTGGAGTTCTCCGTTACCATACACCAAGAACATCTCCTTAGTCCTTCGTAAGTACTTGATAATGTTCCTCACAGCTGTCCAGTGACTCTCTCCAGGATCTGCTTGATACCGACTCACTACACTTAGTGAGTATGCTACATCGGGTCTGGTACATAGCATCGCATACATGATAGAGCCTACTGCCGAAGCATAGGGTATCCCTTGAATGCAAGCTCTCTCCAAATCAGTCTTGGGAGACATCTCTTTGGAGAGAGTGAGTCCAGAGATCGTGGGTTGGTTCCCACGCTTGGATTCTTCCATACTAAACCTCTTTAGTATGGTGTCAATGTACCTGGATTGGGACAATCCCAGTATCCGTTTAGATCTATCTCTATAGATCCTGATTCCCAGTATGCAAGTGGCATCACCTAAATCTTTTATCGAGAATCTTTGTGATAAGAAGAGCTTGACTGATTGCAGCATAGGAACATCATTTCCTATCAAGAGTATGTCATCCACGTACAATACGAGGAAGACAACCTTACTCTCTGCAACCTTCTTATAGATACAAGGTTCATCTATATTTTTGATGAAGTCAAAATCTTTGACTACAACATCAAAACAGATGTTCCAACTCCGCGATGCTTGCTTTAATCCATAAATGGATTTAAGCAGCTTGCACACCTTTCCGTTGCTCCCACTATCTACGAAGCCCTCTGGCTGAGTCATGTACACGCAATCTTCTAAATCACCGTTTAGAAAGGCGGTCTTAACATCCATTTGCCAGATTTCGTAGTCATGGTATGCAGCAATGGCAAGTAAGATCCGGATGGACTTAAGCATAGCCACTGGAGAAAAGGTTTCGTCATAATCCACACCTGGTCGTTGACGAAAACCCTTTGCAACAAGTCTAGATTTGAAAGTCTCATCCTTTCCATCTACACCAAATTTCTTTTTAAAGATCCACTTGCTCCCAATGGGTTTTACCCCTTCAGGAGCATTTTCCAAAGTCCATACTTTGTTGGTGTACATGGATTCCATCTTAGATCGCATTGCATCCAGCCATTTCACAGAGTCACCACTCGTGATGGCCTTCTCGAAACTAGTCGGGTCATCATCTTCCATGATGCAATCCTCGCTTCCACCATCAATGAGAAAACCGTAGTATCTCTTAGGTGGATGAGAAACCCTGCTAGATCGGCGAAGAGGCTGGGGTTCGTCGGGTACTACTGAATCCTCCGGTTCCACTAAATCATCTGTCATAGTTTGTGTTGCTGGAACTTCTTCCAGTTCTACCTCAGAGCCACTAATCTCTTTTGCAAGAAATCCCTTTTCTAAAAAGGTGGCATGTCGAGAAACAAACACCTTTTGTTCCTCGGAGTGGTAGAAGATATACCCTCGCGAATGTTTGGGATATCCAATAAACTTACATAGGACAGACCTTGCCTCGAGCTTGTCCGGATTTTGTGTTTTAACATAGGCCGGACAACCCCATATCTGAATAAAATTAAGACATGGTCTCTTCCCATTCCATATCTCATATGGAGTGGTAGGCACTGATTTGGTTGGAACTCTATTCAATAGGTATGCAGCTGTCTCCAGTGCATGTCCCCAGAAGGAAATAGGTAACTCTGCATTACTCATCATAGAGCGCACCATATCTAATAGGGTGTGATTCCTCCGCTCCGATACACCGTTGTGCTGTGGTGTATAAGGAAGAGTAAGCTGAGAAAGAATCCCATTCTCTTTTAGATAATCTAGGAACTCATTGCTTAAGTATTCACCTCCTCGATCAGATCGAAGAATCTTAATACTTTTGCCCGTTTGGTTCTCTACTTCGTGCTTATATTCTCTGAATTTCTCAAAAGCTTCAGACTTGTGTTTCATCAGGAACACATGTCCGAATCTTGAGAGATCGTCAGTGAATGTAATGAAGTAGGAAGAACCGTTCCTGGCATGCGTAGACATAGGACCGCATACATCACTATGTACCAGTCCTAAGAGTTCCGTAACTCTTTCTCCGTGTCTTCTAAACGGAGCTTTGGTCATTTTTCCTTTGAGACATGAATGGCAAGTATCATAAGATGATAATTCGAACGGATTCAAATATCCATCCTTATTTAACTTAGCCAGTCGTGTCGCATTGATATGACCAAGTCTACAATGCCACAAGTAGGATTCGTTCATTTCTGAACTTTTCCTCTTGTGTGTGTTTTGTATATTGAGGACTGTATTTTGATTGAGAATGAATATGCCATTATGTAACGAGCCTGATGCAATCAACTTTTGATTTAGGAAGATGTTCATAACATTATCCTGTACTACAAAATTATATCCTTCTTTACTTAATAAAGAAACTGATATAATGTTGCACATCATGTTCGGTATATAATAGCACTCATTCAGAATCAGTGTATTACGACTTGGTAATACTAGGTGATATTCGCCAACTGCTTTGGCTGCAATACTTGCACCATTCTCTACTTGAACGGAATGATCACATTTTCCCAGTTCTCTACCTTTACGTAGCCCATGTAACAATTTACATATGTGGGATCCTGATCCAGTATCTAATACCCAGGACGTAGGGTGAACTGAGAAACAGTTCTCAATAACTAACACACCCGAGGAAGGTGCATCAACATGCATGTTCTCCATTTGGGCGGCGTGAGAATCCAGATATTCTACTATTCCTTGTTCAGTCTTATAACTCTTATAAGAAAGAACGGGACCAACGTTCCCCTGCTCAGTATAATAAGCCGGTTCAGTCAATACATCCATATTATTATCTTGATTATCGCCTGACATGGTCGCTACCTGGAGAGAGAGAGAAGAAAACACTTTAGCGTATGCTCTTGCAAGATTAGATTGGTTATTATCTTATCTAATCAGGATGTCTCCCACTGTTTTTATCAAATCTTCCTCCAAACCCTAAAAGGTAAGATTAGCCGGGATTAATTACACCCTACAATTTCGTCAATCTTTCAGCCAGATCAGTGTCGGTACTTGAGGGAGGTTCCCCATGCTTTCGCACGGACCTAATTAAAGTAAACCTCGTTTTCCCATAGGCATAACCCCGTTAACACTTTTCTAGACACCTACTTGATCGGCTAATTGTCCTGTGTAAAACTCTCCCAGGAGTAACACTTACTCGCAGTGGGTATCGGGATCTAACTATCTCATAGGAGGTATGCAATCTCATTGCAAATTTCAACACTTGAAATTCCCGATAATACTTTTACCCCTAGCGTCCCATGACCTTGACGGAGGCCAAACTACCCATAGGGCGCTAGTCAAGTTCAACCCGATCATTTCTTGATTGAATTAAACTCACCCGTACGACCCTTGACGGAGGCCAAACTACGTCGTACGAATACCCTAATCCAATCGCATCGTATGCTAGCAGATAAGCACTAGTTAGGTACCGTACACTACGCCTTGACGGAGACCAAACTACCGCAGCACGAATACTAAGTAGTACTTATCTGAAATGACGGAGGGTTACGCAGGTTTTTAAGAAAACCATGAGCATAATGAACTTGATATCGTCGTAGAATCAAGTGATTTTTGAAAAGGAGTGTTTTTTAGGCTTTTCTAGTTTCGCTAAAGAGGTCACTCCCGGTGAAGGGATCTCGGCTCTTTCCCCAACGAATAAGGTGCAGGGTATATCATATATACCGCTGTGCAAAGCAAAAACTATATAAGCTGTCAAAAACTAAACCGCGAATTTGTAGCATCTGCCAGTTTCGCTAAAGAGGTCACTCCCGGTGAAGGGATCTCGGCTCTTTCTTCATCGAATAAGGTGCAAGGTATATCATATATACCGCTGTGCAAAGCAAAACTGTAGCTACCATTTTTATAAAGTTTTGATTCTACAACATCTTTTAGGTTTCTTTTCTTTTTATTAATCTCATTAATAAATCCCATCAGCTTATGCTTCCCAAGCATCACAGAAGAAACGAAAGCAGTAATATTTATATATCAGCATATATATATAGTATAAGCATTTGTCTCAGGCAGTAATATGATCTCATCACAGAACATTGCAGCAGAAGAACATATATGAAATATTGGATATACTAGGATGTCCGTGTTTTTAATACGAGCCGGTATAAAACACGGATTCCATGGTCGCGAAGAATAGCCAAACCCACATCCCTAGACCCCTACGAGAGCGGTAAGTAACACTGCCAATTCTAGGGTTAGGAGACCCGGTCTCGACTGTAAGTCTACGTTAGCGCCCCGGCCGTCTACAGACGCCAAATGCGGAACAAAAACTTTTAAACTGGCGCTATCGTATACTTTAACCGGGATCTGCCATTATTGCTAAACTAACAAACTGTAAAGAGTGTAGGAATGTTATACCGAACGATCCGAGTCCTTCGTTCTTCAACCATCATCCCACGCTCCGTTGCAGCTGCTCCGATCTCGTCGATCTCCGATGTCCTCGTCGAAGTGGCACCACATGATCGGTTCTTTAAACGGGCTCCCGCCTCTGACTCGAGGCAACTCGATCGTCAAGTTTGCTAAAAGAGACGACCAAGATTGATGTAGAGAATGAGTAGATGACTTTGTCTCACTTCGTCCAAATCCGTGGACGATCGGTTAATGAAGTTGCCGTGGAAATCGGGTGATGGAATGAAAGGGACTGTGAAATTCCATACACCGATAAATATCTATCATAACCTTTTCCAAATGAATCAAGTGTAGGAATGAGAGAGAGAGAGGAGGCTATATATATATAAAGGAGGAGGGTGAGTGTAGGAGAAGATAAGGAGGTAACCATAACCAAACATCCTTATCATAATATGAACACAAACTAAATATCTTGCAAAAAGATCTTAAGCATAACAAGAAATGGTTGATTACAAAGCATGAGTCACACGACACCTCACCCAATCTAGAACCTTCTAGAATCATCTAGAAGCATGACTCACTCTCATCCAAAAAAAGATAAATCCGTCTTTAACCGAATGTTAAAAGACGGCTGATAGAAAACTGGAAACTGGCAACTTCCAAAAGTGATCCTGAAACGAATTTCAGGACAACCCCGAAACTGTATAAATATACCCGCATTTGTATTACGACCGAATACAAATGCAACTGAGACAAAGATATTAAACCTACTCAATATAATACTCGGATGCGGCTTAAACCAAAGCCGACCAGTATCACCTGTCCGAAAATCGACACGTGCGTAAACGCACGTGCATTTTCCGATCCCTGCCATAAAACCATACGGCCTCTACAACGTTTCGCCCGAACTTGGGAAACTGTCTGTGGGGGACTCTAATGACTCGTCAGCACCCTGGCAGTGGGTTTAACCACAAACCGTCAGCGGCACTAGCTATGCGTAACGGCTGCCCATGGACTGACCTCAAGGGATGCCGATGAGCGCACTCATCCGGAAAACCCTACTGAGCCTAACAGTGACAATGTATATACAGTCCGGCCCGTTCGTCTATGAGTATCGCATATCTGCCTAGGGGGCTAGTAACGTCAGACCCCCAATAGCAGTATAAGTCGTGTCGGAGTGTAGCCCAGAACGCCCTGAGATACTACTGGAATACCTACCAGTAAATCTCCTGCCTCGGCCGAGGGCTTTGCGTAATGGCTCTCCTAGACACAGCACGATCTCGCCCCCAATACCGGGAGAGACGAATCCCCTGCCGATCCGCTCACGTGCCTCCATATGGCTCGGGACTGTACCCAAAAGCTACCTGTTTGCACGACTCCTTTGAGCCGTGGTAGGGTAGAAATCAAAGCACAGTGGGAACTCACACGAGACAAATGACGACCTCAGGTCGATGAACTAACCTGTACACATGTCACCAGGGAACTGCTATCTGACGGTAGATATAATACTAACTAGCAGATTCCCGGCGAGTCCTGTCCGGTGTACTCATAACCCAATGAGCACCTGTATACATCTTAGGTGATCCAACTGACACCAGTGGCTTGTGAGACCGGCCACCGCCCCTCGTCGGGGTCTCGACTGTACACACTAGTCTACTCCGGAGTATCGATGCCCTGTCTCGAAACTCCCACGACTAGGGACCACAATTAAGGATATGCATATAAACTACCCAACTCTCACGTATATGATCGCCATCATACTGTTGGTAGTAAAGCAAGATCCTAAGGGCTCTATCAAAGTGTAACATGCAATCAGTCACCTGAACATGTACACGACTGATAAAGGCAAACCAGATAGCATACTATCATCTCGAGTAAGACTG
The DNA here is from genome assembly GCA_030015575.1 of Agapanthus africanus. NCBI lineage: Eukaryota > Viridiplantae > Streptophyta > Magnoliopsida > Asparagales > Amaryllidaceae > Agapanthus > Agapanthus africanus. Next base: position 125,502,640 of record JASDDO010000016.1, on the reverse strand, counting down.
TGCTACCGGGATAGGTCCTCCGCAATCATTGCAATCACGTACCTGCGATCCAATAATTGACTATGAGGGCACTATCTCCAACAATCTCCCACTTGCACTCAAGGCTAATATTGCGATGTCGACTACTCACAGCCCGTGTGAAACCGAACATCCAATTCCTCTACTAATCAGTTTCACAAAGCCCGTTTGTAAAACTATTGTGTTCGAGAAATAGCCTCGGTGAGTGGATCCGCCTAGAAGTTTCTTTCTGTATCTCTCTTAATCTCAAGTTCGCGGAGAAAGCCATCTCCCGCATTGAGTAGTACCTGTCTTAGAATATGTCTGGATATCTGATGGGACCTTAGTTCATAAATGAACTCCATATCCAAACTTCTTAGACTGTATGGATCACTGAACCTAATCAGTATCCGGCACCATGCCACCCACAGTATCCTCTGGAACCACCTGTCCATAATACTGTCCTTCGTCAGAAGGAAAACTAAAACTCTGACAATCACTCTGTCATCCATGTCACCTTTGAAGCCTGGAATGATAACCGTCTCCCGAAAGAGGCTGTCGTTATCAAATCCATAGAACATGTACTAATGTTCTAAAACTGCTTCCTTATGTTTCTCCAGGATTGGATTAATACAAACTTATTGCATCTAGTGCAAAACCAACATTTGGTGTGGTACTTGACATCTCATGATTGAAATTGCCTAAGCAAGTGATCTGCCAATCATGCGCATCCCTCTCCTCTTTAGTCTGTAAGACACCTTTAGAGAGGGTGACTCCATCACCTGCAGGTACACCACCATGCTAGGAGTCAACTATTCCAAAAACCATTAGAATATCTGTCAAAGTACCCACATTGGGAAACCACCCAAATCTAGATCTAAAACCATAGATCCAGAAACCAGAATGTCTAATATTATATCCATGTCCTGTCTGGAGAAACAACTGTGTGACGACCACAGTACAACCGATCGTAGTATAGGAATTTTACTTCCTACTCTGTGTATGTCATCCAGATACCATGACATCACACCCTACTACCTTCTTAACTGATCCATCCCCTATTCTGATTGAAGTCAAACCCATGACTGTCACATCAAAATTAGATGATCTATCTCCGCTATAACTGCCTAAGTCTATAAATAGACATAAGCATCTTGCCCACTATGCTTCTGCTGCTCCCACTGACTACGACAACCCTCCTACCGGGTCTCATATCCTGGAACAACAGTAGTGTCAAGTCTGGGTAGATAAGAACCTCCCTGTCACCGTCCTTGAGGCTACCGAAGTACCTCTCGGGTGTCTGAGGTTACCCACCATATCTGCGGAGTGGCTATTGGAATGTCAAACCTGATTGAATGTATAGGTCCTATTAAATTTTCCGTAATCGTTCGCGGTTCTGGAATCACTTCCAGTTCTACCATACTCCCACTACTGTTTTCTGAAAAAGATCCATTTTTACTAAAACTGTGGCGAGTCAAGAACAATATCACTATTGATCTTCCAAATGGTAGAATATCAACCCTCGTCATAACCAGGGTCAACCCACAAACAGCCATTACAGAAACGTGCCCTGAGTTATCCAGAATCTGGTTTTAATCATAAGCTGGACAACTCCCCGTACCTTAATTTCTTTTAAGGTACGATCCATTCTATATCCAATACAGAAACTTTGGCACTTATTTAATTGGAACCATATTCAAATCATGCAACTGTCTCTAGTGCATATCAACTTAATGGAAAGAGGCTAATCAGCATTACTCAACTTAGGAATCCATCCAATTATGAATAACCTGAAAGAGAAGCACGTTTCTCAAAACCATCACTATCATCTGAATACCAATCACAAGAATCTACATCTTCGATCTCTTTGAAGAATCCCGATACTTGTGACACCTGGTTCTCCACTTTATTCTTATACCCACAACTTCTCAAAACTTAGACCTTGTATTTCTACGAAACACTTGGCTAAATACTAGAGAAATTATAAGTAAACAGAACATAGTACGAGGACCTACCCTTTTGTCCTGATGGACACTTGGACAACATACAATACTCTGTATAAGTCCGCTGAGTTAAACAACTCAAAACCTGTGCGTCGTAGGTTGAAAACTGTACCCTGGCGATTTCCTCAAATATCACCAATTACAACGAATTCCGATATAATGAGGATGATCACCTAATTCCCAATATCTTACTCCCACTCATCATCTGTAAAACCATACAGATATGAGAATGAAACCTGGTAAATACATACCCTTGGAGTAAGTGTCTAATCAGGAAAACAGTTTTTCCTTTAACAATGCACTGAAACATGAAAATGTTTCGTAGGGGTATCCTGGTATTCATAGCAATGCCTCTTCCATAATCCAATTCATGACTTCAACCGTATATTTTATTGCCATCTCTCCAAATCCCTTTATTTGTCTTTAGTCGTTACCTTCTGTACACCATCGTTAGGCTAAATGGTTTTCTTCCTTCCCTACCGTTCGGCACCAGCCTATGGTTTGGAAGAAGACTATCCAGTAAGCATAATAGGTGTACCCTCCTAAACCAAGGAGTACTCGCAACTGAGAGAAGGTGATGATAAAAGACAACTGAATAATACCTTATTCTTTTAAAGGTGAAATAGGAGCGGCGATGAAGTACGCGGTTTTGGTCGTGAATGATATCAGTCGCAATTTTCTTTGCCCTCTTTCTAATCCCTTTATTTTGTCTTTACATATTACCTTCTGCACACCCTACTTAGGCTAATTGGTTTTCTTCATTCCCTACCTTTCGGCACCAGCCTATGGTTTGGAATAAGACTATCCAATGTGCGTAATAGGTGTACTCTCCTAAACCAAGGAGCTCTCGCAACCTGAGAGAAGGTGATAATAAAAGACAACTGAATAAACCAATTCTATATCTCCTGAACCTGGATCCATCCCCGAAGAAGTCCCTTCGAGTTCGTATATAACCATACGATGGATCTATCCAATGGAAGTGGATATCCGTAGTAATACGGGTGTTCTGAGAAATGCAAAGGGTAAAAGAAGGAGTGGCAATGACTTATGCAACTCAGACAATCCAAAAGCCAGTATTTTAAGAAGGTTCGGTCAACTTGGTCACTGAGTCATAGTCTAGGGTCAGTCAAAGGTCGCAGCCAAAGAGAGAGAGAGAAAAGAAACACTCAGCGTGCACTCTAACCTAGATCAGAATGGTCATCAATTTATCTAATCCGGAAACCTCCCACTGTTCTGTCAAATTCTCCTCCAAACCTAAAGAAGAATCAATCGGGATCACCCGAAGAGTAAACCAACTCATCAGTGGGAATCAGGATCCAACTCTCATCGCATGATAACGTGATGGAATGCATCCACGTTACTCATACTCCAGAAGGTATGCGCATACTCGGCAAGTTTCAGTTTCTTTAGAAACTCCTGATATGATTTTTGCCCCATGCTCTTATAACCTTGGCTTTGGTCAAAGTGTCATAAGTCACATGCCAAGTTCTACCCGTCACTATCTTGTCAATTTGAACCCACCCGCACATGCCCCTGACTTTGGCCAATCGGCAGAACGACTGTCCCAAACTAACTCATCTATCTATGCAACAATTGAATACCCAGCAGCTACCAAACACTATGCCTTAACTTTGGCTAAAATGCATAGCTTGAATACTACTAAATACCCAAAAGAAGTGACGGAGGGCTACGGCTGGTTTTTGGCGAAAAACCTTTAGCGTAGTGAACTTGATATCGCTGAAGGAACCTGATAGCTTTTTAAAATATAGTGGCGAAAACCTTTTGCTAAAGAGGTCACTCCCGGTAAAAGGATCTCGGCTCTTTCCTCGTGGAATGAGGTGCAGGATATTCCACTGAATACCGCTATGCAAAGCAATATGTAATCGACTATAGTGAAGTTATTACTCTGACGCAAACTTCTGCCCAAGGGGTCAGTCCCGGTGAAGGGATATCAGCCCTTGCCCCGTCGAATGAGGTGCAGGATATTCCACTGAATACCGCTATGCATAACAAAAGAAAACGTCTTTGCAATAACATTTTTTAAATTGTTCCAACAACTGTATACAGGTTTGTTTTTACTTTGCGTTGATCAGAATCAACGCAGTCCCATCAATCAATCACACCAGAAAAGAACGAAAATAAAATGTACGTATATGCCATCCGCATTCGTCACTAGGTCCCGTCATCACCCGTTAGGTTACTTAACTAACGACAGAGCGGGGACTGGACTAGTGCGGGTGTAAAACATATACAACATCTAATAGTATATAAGCCAATATACATAATCGCTCCAGGCGTGATAGTATGCAACATTACAGAAAAGTAATAAGCATCACAGAACAATACAGATATCTGGGATCCCCGAGTTTCACAGAGCCGCTGCTGAAACTCGACGTTCCCCTGTCGTGTGGATAGCCTGTGCAATGAAACCTAGACCCCTACGGGTGCGGCAAGTTACCCGCCAAAACCTGAAGCGAGGTAGTCCCCCACAGCATAGTGAATGGAACACCCGGCACTTCACGGAATCCGGTAAATTGAGCACCCCTCCTTGGGTCAACCTGTACCCCCTACGAGTGCGGCGAATAGTCTGCCAATTCTGAAGTGGGGCCCCTCTGCCTCTCAAAGCCATGAGATGCAGACCCGTTGCTTTCCCGAACCCGGCTATCCGTGCACTCCGTCTCGGGGCAAAATCTAGTACAGTAATGAAAAATAGTACAACAGGTACATCGACCGCAACCTGGTCGTGCCCCAAAAGAATATTATACAACAGGCAGTGACGGCAGTCCACAAGTTGGACGCTCGCCCCGCAATATCAAATGTACAAATAAACTCAAACTGTACTATCATTGCACACTGCTATCCACCACGACAAATCCGCAACATTACAGCACAACACAGAACATCAACGCGAATGTCACGTTCGCAAACCCGTCTAAAAGAACTATAGCAATCAAACGCGGTTTACCGATCAAATGACATTCCCGGTCGGAGATATAATGTAAGCACTGTAAACTAACGTGTTTAAATTACGATCGACCAAATATCAAAAAGTGGGCCCCACTGCTTACTGGTGAACAGTAACAAAACCTGGGCCAAAACTTTATATACCAAAAACCCCAAAATCCAACCAAGAACCCACAGACAAAAGTTGGGAGCATGTGCTCCTCACGTGGCCGCGGATGCGCGGCCCATACAATAGGGTTGGCCGCGCTTCCGCGCCTCCATGGAGGGATCATGAGCCCAACTTTTTTCGTGGTTCTTAGAAAAGCCTGCACGGATTTTAAAGATATACAGAAATCAATTTTGAGACCGTTTAAATTTAACAGAAACTGTCGGCTTGGATTTTTGCAGTTTTCGTTTTTCGGTTCGATCGATGTTTTGAACGCGTTAGCACAAGTTAGTATAGCAAAATGGTTAGGCTCTGATACCACTGTAAGTCTACGTTAGCGCCCCGGCCGTCTACAGACGCCAAATGCGGAACAAAAACTTTTAAACTGGCGCTATCGTATACTTTAACCCGGATCTGCCATTATTGCTAAACTAACAAACTGTAAAGAGTGTAGGAATGTTATACCGAACGATCCGAGTCCTTCGTTCTTCAACCATCATCCCACGCTCCGTTGCGGCTGCTCCGATCTCGTCGATCTCCGATGTCCTCGTCGAAGTGGCACCACATGATCGGTTCTTTAAACGGGCTCCCGCCTCTGACTCGAGGCAACTCGATCGTCAAGTTTGCTAAAAGAGACGACCAAGATTGATGTAGAGAATGAGTAGATGACTTTGTCTCACTTCGTCCAAATCCGTGGACGATCGGTTAATGAAGTTGCCGTGGAAATCGGGTGATGGAATGAAAGGGACTGTGAAATTCCATACACCGATAAATATCTATCATAACCTTTTCCAAATGAATCAAGTGTAGGAATGAGAGAGAGAGAGGAGGCTATATATATATAAAGGAGGAGGGTGAGTGTAGGAGAAGATAAGGAGGTAACCATAACCAAACATCCTTATCATAATATGAACACAAACTAAATATCTTGCAAAAAGATCTTAAGCATAACAAGAAATGGTTGATTACAAAGCATGAGTCACACGACACCTCACCCAATCTAGAACCTTCTAGAATCATCTAGAAGCATGACTCACTCTCATCCAAAAAAAGATAAATCCGTCTTTAACCGAATGTTAAAAGACGGCTGATAGAAAACTGGAAACTGGCAACTTCCAAAAGTGATCCTGAAACGAATTTCAGGACAACCCCGAAACTGTATAAATATACCCGCATTTGTATTACGACCGAATACAAATGCAACTGAGACAAAGATATTAAACCTACTCAATATAATACTCGGATGCGGCTTAAACCAAAGCCGACCAGTATCACCTGTCCGAAAATCGACACGTGCGTAAACGCACGTGCATTTTCCGATCCCTGCCATAAAACCATACGGCCTCTACAACGTTTCGCCCGAACTTGGGAAACTGTCTGTGGGGGACTCTAATGACTCGTCAGCACCCTGGCAGTGGGTTTAACCACAAACCGTCAGCGGCACTAGCTATGCGTAACGGCTGCCCATGGACTGACCTCAAGGGATGCCGATGAGCGCACTCATCCGGAAAACCCTACTGAGCCTAACAGTGACAATGTATATACAGTCCGGCCCGTTCGTCTATGAGTATCGCATATCTGTCTAGGGGGCTAGTAACGTCAGACCCCCAATAGCAGTATAAGTCGTATCGGAGTGTAGCCCAGAACGCCCTGAGATACTACTGGAATACCTACCAGTAAATCTCCTGCCTCGGCCGAGGGCTTTGCGTAATGGCTCTCCTAGACACAGCACGATCTCGCCCCCAATACCGGGAGAGACGAATCCCCTGCCGATCCGCTCACGTGCCTCCATATGGCTCGGGACTGTACCCAAAAGCTACCTGTTTGCACGACTCCTTTGAGCCGTGGTAGGGTAGAAATCAAAGCACAGTGGGAACTCACACGAGACAAATGACGACCTCAGGTCGATGAACTAACCTGTACACATGTCACCAGGGAACTGCTATCTGACGGTAGATATAATACTAACTAGCAGGTTCCCGGCGAGTCCTGTCCGGTGTACTCATAACCCAATGAGCACCTGTATACATCTTAGGTGATCCAACTGACACCAGTGGCTTGTGAGACCGGCCACCGCCCCTCGTCGGGGTCTCGACTGTACACACTAGTCTACTCCGGAGTATCGATGCCCTGTCTCGAAACTCCCACGACTAGGGACCACAATTAAGGATATGCATATAAACTACCCAACTCTCACGTATATGATCGCCATCATACTGTTGGTAGTAAAGCAAGATCCTAAGGGCTCTATCAAAGTGTAACATGCAATCAGTCACCTGAACATGTACACGACTGATAAAGGCAAACCAGATAGCATACTATCATCTCGAGTAAGACTGTGCTACCGGGATAGGTCCTCCGCAATCATTGCAATCACGTACCTGCGATCCAATAATTGACTATGAGGGCACTATCTCCAACATCGACTCCTCGAGATGGCCTCCCACTGGACCCTAGAACCCGGTTACTTGTGCCCCCTCCTTGGGTCTACCTAATGCGGAAAAGTAAATAATATACACCGGTGACATCAACCTCATCCCGGAAGTGCCCCAATAAAAGAATATTACATACAAATGAATTTTACATGAATGAAAATAAAAACCCTCATCTCACATAAAAAAAAACCCGGCTATTCAGAACACGACGATCCAATATAACATATCACAGCAACACATAATATCACATATCATCAACGTAAGTAAGTATGCATACACCGATCGTCGTTGATGTATAGCAACGAAGACCGGCAATACAACTGCATACTACACTTACGGTCACAGAAAAAAAATTGTAAAACTACAACATTTGGAATCCACAATCACTTTAGACATCGTAAATCCGAAATATCACATACTTCGCATTTCATGCCTAACTATATGAATTCCACATATTGGATCACATTCCAGATAAATAGACAGTATTAAACTTTCCGAACAGATAATCAAATACCCAAAATTTCCTAAATAGCTCAACACTTGAGCGGAGTTCAAATAATCCCAGAATATGTCACAGTACCGATGATCAGCCATAGAAGGTTCAAGCCAACGCCTCACATGTGGCACGCCGTACTGCCCCAAACCCTAAGGTTTAGAGGCGGTTCAGACGGTCACATAATCGAGTTAAGGTTTGTGTTCTTCTCGAGGGACCGCCGCGTTACTTGTACGTTTATCCGAAAGATTTAAACCCGATAAAAATTCAACACTTGAAAATTTTACGTGCCGGGAAAAAGTGAGTTAATGATATCCGTTCGAACATTTTAACAGTTTCTAAATATCCGGAAAACATAACAAAATTAAATATTCCGATCGAATCTACGATTACAAAATAAACCCCAGAATACTCAACACTTGAGTCAGATTAAAAAATACCCAAAAAATAGCACTTACAGAAATTGATATTACAGGGCATAACTCCTCTGTACTGCCGCGGATCCGCGGTCCAAGAGTGGTACGGACGCGGTTCCGCGGCGGTTTGTACGGATTATGCGCTCGTTTTTCACTATTGTGCTTATATTTCCCTGCTGAATTTTTTAGGAATTTTTAATTCTGAAAAATCACAGTTTTTAAAAAATATCCAGAGAGGGGTTTAAAATGTCGTTTCGGGGTTCGTTCGGAGTTTTAACTTCGTATACACGTCGCCTAATGCTCTAGCTAGGCTCCGATACCACTGTAGGGTTCCTAGGCACTCTTATGAAGGTTCACAAGGCATCAACCATGCCCGAATAAAATTTTAGACGTGCCGAACAACCCAAAGCCGGGATCTTTGCTAGATTATTAGGGTTCAACATGCAAGTAAACATCTTTACTACTAAGTGTGAGGGATTACAACCTTTGTAGTCCGCTCCTTCGCTTCATAAGCTCCGAGTAGAAGTCCCTTCACCGCGATCCACGATCTCCCGGACTCAAGAGAGACTCCACGACTCGAACGATCCATGCTAGCTTGTAGTGTTCCTTTTCTCCGATGATCTACGTCGAAGTTGCTATAACTCAAGCTCTCTCACTCTAATGAGGTGAACACCCTAATCTAATTGGCTAGATTAGATGAGGATGATGGAGTAGTATTTATGATTTCTTTTTATATCAAATTCTCACATGAAAACATCACAAAAGGAAAATCTAGTAAGCTTTCTCAAAGCTCAAGAGAGAAGAAGATGATGAAAAATGAGTTAATCCTTTTGTGATGAATAATAGAAATGAATATATGAATAATCATGGAACCATGGTCAAGGGATGACAAGGATTACCCTTGTAGAGAATTAACTAGGGCTAGGGTTTGGTTAGGTTAAAGAATGAGTTATGGATAAATATCAACCATAATATCTTAACCATGACAAAAGGAATTCCTTCTAGAAGGTGCAAGAAGGAGCTAACCCTAATCAAACCCTAACCTTGTTTAATCTCTACTAAACATGTTCCATTATTAATCATATCATGTTGCAATAATATATATCACATATATATATTATATATTTGCAACAAAAGAAAATAATACAATTAACATATATCGCATATATATCAATGTATTACCCGGTGAGAAAATGAAATAATAAAGTGAGCCAATATTAGATAATGTAATACAATATATCATATATATTATTATACATTAAATCATCGAATCAACACTTGATCCGACAATCCGGCTATATCGAATATAACCGACTAATATATCATGTACCGATTCATCGAATCAACACTTGATCCGATGACCCGGTTCATATCTAAATATCGCGAGAATATAAAACGGTATCTCATATCGCATTATCCTCGGTCCTTCACATATCGCATATGTGCCTCTACTCCGTTTTTCCTGAGCCAAGAAACCTCTGTGTAGGACTCTAAAGAATCGTCAATACGCCGGTAGCAGGTGATGATCATATCAAACACCCACAAGCTGCAAGCGGTCAGCTAAACGTAACAGCCACCCAGGTATTGAGCGATCAGAAGATCAACAAGCTAGCATGTACATTCTCCTGTGAATCCAATCAGTAACACTCCCGTACAGTCCGGTCTCTTCTTCTGATATGTCGCATATCAAGTCTAGGGGTGGTATACGTCAGACCCCAGTAACCGATAAGTCGTGTCGATGTGAGGCTCATAACAGGTCGAGAAACTATTGGTAACACTTACCAGTAAATCTCTATATCAGCCCTGGCCAGGGACTTCCAGTTATAGCCAATCGAACACAGCACAACATCAACTCCCTATACCGGGAGAGACAAATCCCCTCCTATCGCTCATTGCCTCCATGTGATTCGGGACTGCACCCAAAAGCCACCGTTTTGCATGCCCTCTTGGACGTGGTAAGGTGGGAATCAAAGCACAGTGGGAATCACACAAGACTCTATGACGATCTCGGGTCTATAGATTACCCTGTACCAGTGTCACCGGAGAACTGCCATCTGACGTGTGGTATATCACCATCTGGGAGTTCTCGGCGAGTCCGTCCAGTGTACCCAGTCTCCACTGAGCACCCGTACACCATCCTTGATTTCTAACACCGATGGATATGGGATCATCCATCGCCCATCATATGGGTCAAGATGCGTATACGCTAGTCTACTCTGGTGTATCGATGCCCTGTCTCGATATACCCTCGACTAGGAACAGTTATAAGATGTACTCATCGACTACCATGGCCCCACTAGTATGATCTCATCATAGTCCCAGTAGTCGAGTACAGATCTTAAGGGCTTTATCAACATGTGAGAGTAAGACAGTAAACCAGTACTAGTCAACATGTTTAGATAAAGTGAAACCAAATAGCATACTATCATGACGAGCAAGAAAGTCCTCTCTATATATATCCAAGCATCCATTATAATATACATCATATGTACAACAATGGACTCTAGGGCATATACATAACTAACAGATGATAGGTCTATTATACGCCTGTATATGGCCCTAGTGCAAGTGGGAGATTGTTAGTGATGAATGCCCTAGAGGCCATTATTGTATCATATTGGTTTGTATATTACTTAATGGAAGATTGGGATATTCACAGTTGTATTGACAGTTTTGCTCAAAATGGTAGTATGCTACTTGGTTTGTTTCTACTTCAATATGTTCATGTGTTTCTTTTAGCATATCGCTTATACATATTAGTATAGCTCTTAGGATCTTTGCTTGATTACCAACGTTGTGATGGCAGTCTCACTAGTGGGGCTGGGTAATCTACAAGCACATCCTTATACAAGTCCCTAGTCGTAGGATTATCGAGATGGGGCATCGATACTCCGGAGTAGACTAGTGTATACGCTTCTTATCCCAGCAGGGGAGATGGTCTGTCCCACAGCCATTAGTACGTCGTACTGGAGATAGTATGCAGGTGCTCATTAGGTTATGAGTACACTATACAGGACTCGTCGGGAACTGTTGGTAGGTATTATACCTATCGTCAGGTAGCAGTTCCCAGGTGACATGAGTACAGCTTAGTCCGTCGACTTGACACTGCTACTTCGCCTCGAGTGTGTTACTACTGTACTTTGATTACTACCCTACCACGGCTCAAAGGAGTCGTGCAAACAGGTAGTAGTTGGGTGCAGTCCCAAAGCACTTGGAGGCAGTGGCGGTTAGATAGGATCCGTCTCTCCGGGTATTGGGGGTTGATATCGCGCTGTGTTTAGAGAGCCATTACACAAAGTCCCTGGCCAGGGCAAGCGAGATTTACCGGTAGGTATTCCAGTTGTTTCTCATAGTGTTCTGAGCTACACTCCGAATCGACTTATTGCGCTATTACGGGTCTGACGATTACCATCCCCCTAGGCCCGATATGTGATACTCTTAGACGAGCAGGATGGACTGTACGGAGATTGTCACACACAGGCTCAGTAGGAGTTCGGATGGGTTTGCTCATCGGCCTTCTTATCGACAGATACCTGGATAGCCGTTACGAGCAGCTAGTACCGCTTGCGGCTTGTGGTTACACCCACTGCCAGCATCCTGTCGAGTCTTTAGAGTCCCACACAGAGGGTTTCGCTGCATCGAGCGAAAGATATAGAGGTCGTATGGTTTTACGACAGGGCTTTGATCACGTACGTGCACTTTTGTGCGTTTGATGTTCGGGCGGATGATACTAGTGGGCTTTGGTTTAAGCCAGATCTTAGTATTGTATTGATGGTTTTGTTTCATCTCTTTGAATTCGTATTATTCGGAATGCGGATGCGGGTATGTATATACGGATAAGGGGCATTCTCGTAATTAGCTCGGGAAAGCTTCTAGAAGTGGACACCTATTAGGGTTTGATTTCTTTTTAGGGATTAAACTAAATGGGTGGAGAAATGAAGTGGATTTGAGCATTGAACCTAGCATAGCTACTTGGTGACTCATGGCTATGACTCACTACAAGATATTTGTGAACTCATTAGATATTTGTGTGAGAAATATCTCCACAATTATTGAATAAGACTCACTCATTCTAAAGAGGGAAACCAAGCTTTTTCTCAAGTCCTTCACTTCTTTCTCATAAACCCTAATTGTCTCATAAGTTGAGAAACCTAGGGTTCAAAGAGACAAAGTATTTCATCTTCACTCTCTACATCACCTAGGCCATCTAGTCTAGCAAGCTATGTGCCCTAGTTACCTCGGAGTTAAGGATGGAGCTCGGACTATAGACTCTCGGGTGGAACGTCTTTGACTCGAGGAAGCCGACGAGAAAGCCACGATCCGTTACGATCCTTGGAGCCTAAGATGACGAGGAGGACATCGAGTAGAAGACCCAAAGGACTTGGTTTCATGAGGTATAACTTTCATCCGAGTAGTTAAACCTCACACAATATTTTGTTAGCTAGGGTTTAGCATCGATCCTGGAGTTTAAGTCCTTGTTGCGAGCTTCGAAAAATCTTTTTTTGAAAATTCCGCCTCCCCGCGGATACGCGGGGTGCGCGACACGGACTTACATACGCAAAGCAAGAACTAGAGAAGCTATAAAAACAAAACCAAGTGGGATGTAGCATTTGCTAGTTTTGCTAAAGAGGTCACTCCCGGTGAAGGGATCTCGGCTCTTTCCTCATCGAATGAGGTGCTGGATATTCATCAAGGAATATCACTATGCAAAGCAAAAACTAGAGCTACCTTTTTTTTAAAAAAATTTTGATTCTACAACATCTTTAGGTTTTTTTTCTTTTCATTAATCTCATTAATGAAGTCCCATCATTTATGTTTCTCTAAACATCACAGAAAAAGAAACGAAAATAGAACGTACGCTTATACCATCCGCATTCGCCACGGGGCCCCGTCATGCACCGTTAGGTTACTTAACTAATGGCAGAGCGGGGGCTGGACTAGTGCGGGTGCAAAACATAAGCAACGTTTATTATATATATCATATATATAGCATTCGTCTCACGTAGTTATATGATCACATCACAGAACACAGCAGCAGAAGTCAACATATGAAATATTGGATATACTAGGAGGTTCGTGTTTTAAATTAAACCAATAATGAAAAACACGGATTCTATGGTCGTGATGAATAGCCAAACCCACATCCCTAGACCCCCTACGAGAGCGGCAAGCAACCCTTCCAATTATGGAGTTAGGAGACCTGGTCTTGACTCATCGAGATGGTCTCCCACTGGACTCTATAACCCGGTTACTTGTGCTCCCCACCTTGGGTCTATCCTAATGCAGAAAAGTAAATAATATACATCAATAGTGACATCATCCTCAACCCGGAAGTGTCCTAATAAAAGAATATTACATACAATTTTTACATGAATGAAAATTGAAAAACTCTTATCTCGCGCAAAAAAAAACCTCGGCTATTCAATCACGACGATCCAATATAACATATCACAAGCAACACATAACATCACATGTCATCAACGTAAGTAAATATGCGTATCCTAAATTCCGTTGACATATAGAAACGAGATTGGGGATACACTACATATTACACTTACGATCGCAGAAAAGAAATGAAAAAACTACAATAATTAGAATCCGCATTTCCTTAGACATCATAAACCCGGAATATCTCATATTCCGAATTTCATGCCTAACCTATAAACCTTGCATTTTAGTCTTAATTCAAAAACACTTTTCAATAACTTAGTTGGGTAATTCAACAAGATTCCCGACTACCCGATCGAATACTCGTCGGGAACTTTAGTAGATGGCCGCACCCCCGACGCCGTCGACCAAATGCACTTAGGCGGAACACCGTGACCGCAAGCACCCGAGTGGATGCTTTTGGCAACGATGTTCTCATAAAGTCACTTGGTCGGGGCTATAGGGCGTGTCTACCTAGTAAAGTTATCTGGCGAGTATTCGCGTACGATACGCGATTGCGACGGAGTTTCGATCCGAATCGAAACTTCGTGGCAATCGATCAATAGAGACTAACATGCTAGATTTAAAAACAAACTAGTTATTACAAAACTAATTTAATGTGGATTCCATCTACTTATGGCCAGGTAAGTGGGAGGTATCCGCTATACGAATCACCGAAATAGCGGGCCTAATTAAGTAACAACTTTCCTTAGTCACACTTGTCTAGACACCACAAGAGAAATGCAGAAAAGCGATAGATTACCCACGACCCTCCTCTATCCTAATTGAGCGATGTTGGATATGTATGCCCTAGAGGCCATTATTGTATATGCATACATGTAGATGCTAGGGATATGTATGTACAGGACATTCTTGCTCAGTTATATAGTATATTGTTTCAGTTGTCTTTTATCAGGATATGTGTATTTGTTTTTATTCATACTTTATCCAGCTTGCGCATATTGATAAAGACTTGATACAATGATATACTATTATGGTTTGACTTTATCTTAACATGGCATATGTTATACATGTTATTACATATTGCGGTTACATGTTGATAAAGCCCGTAGGATCTTGCTTGACTACCTATTTTATGATGGCGATCGTACTTGTGGAAGCAGGGTAGTCCATAAGCACATCCTTAAATAGTCCCTAGTCGCGTGAGTATCGAGACTGGGCATTGATACTCTAGAGTAGACTAGTGTATACGCTTCTAGCCCCGACAAGGGGCAATGGTTAGTCCCGCGGCCATTGGTCAGATGCACCTAAGATCGTATACAGGTGCTCGCTGGGTGTGAGTACACTAGAAGGACTCACGGAGAACTTCTAGATGGTACTATACCTATCGTCAGATGGAAGTTCTTAGGTGACATGTATACGGGTTAGTCTTCGGACGTGAGATCGTCATTTGTCTCGTGTGAGTTCCCACTGTGCTTTGATCACTACCCTACCACGGCTCTACTGAGTCGTGCAAACAGGTTTTGATTGGGTACAGTCCCGAGCCATATGGAGGCAGTGAGTGATTGTTGGGGATTCGTCTCTCCCGGTATTGGGAGTTGATGCCGCACTGTGTTTTCGATAGGTCAGGACCATAAGACCTTGGCCAAGGCAGTTGGGATTTACTTGTAGGTTGATCAGTAGTTTCCCGGATTGGTCCTAAGCCACATCGGCACGACTTATCGGGTTGTTAGGGTCTGACGTTTACCACCCCCTAGACCCGGTATGCGATACTCTTTGACGAAGAGACCGGACCGTACGGATATTGTCACAGATAGGCTCAGTAGGAGTTCGGACGAGTTTGCTCATCGGCCTTCCTTTTTCGACAGGTACCTGGGTAGCCGTTACATACAGCTAGTGTCGCTGACGTGCTTGTGGTTAAACCCACTACCAGCGTACTGTCGAGTCTTTAGAGTCCCACATATAGGGTTTCCCTGCTTCGAGCGAAACGATGTAGAGGCCGTATGGTTTTACGGCAGGGCTTCGATCACTTACGTGTACTTGTACATGTATGATGATCGAGTGGATAATACTAGTGGGCTTTGGTTTAAGCCAGATCCTAGTATTATATTGATGGATTATTTTCGTCTCTTAGTATTCGTGTTCTTCGGGATGCGGATGCGGGTATGTATATACGGATGAGGGGCGTTATCGTAATTACTCGAGAAAGCTTCTAGGATGAGCTACCTCGTTAGGGTTACCTCATTAGTGTTTCCTTATTAGGGTTTCCCTTTTTAATCTTTTGATTAAAGATTAAAGCTAAATGAGATAAAGGAAATGAGGTGGAGATATTTTTGCATGAAGCATGACTCATAGCTTGACAAAATAGATATTTGTGAGGCATGGTTGTTTTTTTGAAGAGATATTTATCTCATCAATTATTTGTATGCCTCATATATTCTATTTTATCTTACTTGTGCCATATCTTTTCTTCAAGCAAACATTTTCTTCACTTGCTCTTCCTCAAGCTCCTTCTTCTTCCTCATAACTCTAAACCTCTCATGAGTTGAGAAACCTAGGGTTCCAAGAGAAAAATTAATTCATCTTCACACTCTACAGACTCTAGGCTACTTAGATTAGCAAGCTAAGTGACCTATTTACCTTATTTTAAAGGTAGAAGCTCAAAGTCGGAACTCTCGGGTGGATCATCTTTGACTCGAGGTGGCCGAAGTTCAAGTACGATCTGTACTTCTTCCAAGGAGCTAGAGGAGAGGATTGAAGACCCAAAGGACTTGATTCTTATGGTATGACTTTATATCATAGTAGATAGAAATCATTGTAGCTAGTTAGGTTTATGGTCAAGATCCGGTTTAGGGTTATTATAGCGCCTAGTTTTGTTCGTTATCAAAAAATTTGTTGCGCAAATGGCCATGGGAGATGGCTTAGGCACTGTCGTAACCTTTCATAGTATCAGAACCAACCCATAAAACCTACACCAGCAAGTTTAAACGATGTTAAAGTATCGAAACCGAAACAACTCCAAAACAATACCCCGAATATTCTAGTTTCTGTCGATTTTTAAATAGTCTTCAAAAATTATTTAAACAATTACAGAAGACTACACTTGTGACCACTAGGACACACCCCAAAAACGAGCCCATTTTACCAATTTTGACCCGGCGAAAAACAACAAAAAACCGGCCTGGCCGGATTTATTTAATGATTAGGGCTTGAATTTTTGGGTGTGCTTTGTTCTCTAGAATATTGGTTATCTGGTATTGTTTGTTTTTTCCAGTTTTGATATTGTGTTATCTTTTTGTTTAGGGACAATTCGGAGTATTTTGAAGTCGATATTCTTAACACTGTTTAATATGTTTTCAGTCCATTCACTTCTATCTGTGACCGTGAATGTCATTCGATCGGTATAACTCGTCTAATTGATATATGTTCTTTTAGAAGGGTTTGAAAACATGATATTCATGTTGATGTTCTGTGTTTGTGTTGTGCTTGTGGTTGGATAGTCGTGGTGGATAGTTTGTGGTGCAATGATTGTAATGTTAGTTGTATGTATGCCCTAGAGGCCAGTATTGTACAGTTGATGTATATTATATTGGATGCTTGGACATATATAGAGAGGACTTTCTTGCTCGATATGATAGTATGCTATCTGGTTGCACTTTACTTTAGCATGGCTATTTGTCTCTTTATACTGTCTTATAGTTACATGTTGGTAAAGCCCTTAGGATGTGTACTTGACTACCTGGACTATGATGCGGATCATACTAGTGGGGACATGGTAGTCCATAAGTACATCCTTCAAGGTCCCTAGTCGTGGGTGTATCGAGACGGGGCATCGATATACCAGTGTAGACTAGCGTATACGCTTCTCGACCCATGAGATGGGCGATGGATGATCCCATATCCATTGGTGTTTGACATCAGAGATGGTATACGGGTGCTCAGTGGAGACTGGGTACACTGGACGGACTCGCCGAGAACTCCCAGATGGTATTATACCTCACGTCAGATGGCAGTTCTCTGGTGACACTTGTGCAGGTTAGTCTGTAGACCCGAGATCGTCATAGAGTCTTGTGTGATTCCCACTGTGCTTTGATTTCCACCTTACCACATCCATGAGGGCGTGCAAAACGGTGGATTTTGGGTACAGTCCCGAGTCACATGGAGGCAATGAGCGATAGGAGGGGTTTCGTCTCTCCCGGTATTGGGGGTTGATGTTGCGCTGTGCTCGATTGGCCGTAACAGGGAAGTCCCTGGCCAGGGCTGATTTAGAGATTTACTGGTAAGTGTTACCAGTAGTTTCTCGACCCGTTATGAGCCTCACATCGGCACGACTTATCGGTTATTGGGGTCTGACGTTTACCACCCCTAGACTTGATATGCGACATATAAAACGAGGAGACCGGACTGTACGGGAAGTGTTACCGGTAGGCTTTTACAGGAGTTGGAGCGGGCTTGCTTGCTGATCTTCTGATCGCTCAATACTCGGGTAGCCGTTACGTCCAGCTAGTACCGCTGACGGTTTGTGGGTGCTTGATGTGATCATCACCTACTGCCGGCGTATTGACGAGTCTTTAGAGTCCTACATAGAGGTTATACTGGCTCAGGCAAAACGAAATAGGAGCGCATATGTGATATGTGCGGGACCGAGAATAATGCGTGTATGTGATACCGTATTCTATTCTCGTGACTTATTGTATCGGTCGGTTATATATATGATATAGCCGGGTTATCGAATCAAGTGTTGATTCGATAAGTTGATATATTGGGTGTTAGTCGGTTATATGTGATATGACCGGATTATTAAGTCAAGTATTGATTTAATAATTTATTTTATAATTGTATATTTGATATACTAGTTTACATTAACTAACACTTGTTCTCTTTAGGTATTTTCTCATATGTACACTTGAATATATATATGTGTGTGTGTGTGTGTGTGATATATATATTAAAAGTGTTTTCTTTTGTATCATGGTTGATGATACACTATACATGGGTGTGCAAGACATACACCATACTATTTTAGATGGTGGTTAATATTTATTTAAAGTTATTACAAATTAGTGATGCTTAGGTCATAAGCATGAAGCTTGTAGAAGCTTATGGATGCTTTGACAAAGTCCACTTAATTTGTTTTACTTTAGATTTTTATTAACCTAACCATTTTGAATTAGCTATGGTTATGGCTCTACAAGAGTTAGTATATGATACTCACTCACCATGGTTAGCCTTCTCACTTGATCATTATCCTCATCTCTTTCTTTTCTTCTTCTTCATTTTGCAAAGAGAAAAAGCTTGCTAGGGTTTGATCCAAAGTGAGATAGATTGTGAGAAATAAAATTCTAAAGAGAACCCACTTCCTATTTCTCCATCCTCTACTAGACTAGCACTTTAGTTTAGGGTGTTTACTTCACTAATTCTCAAGTTAGTGAAGTAGAAGCTTGAGTTGGCATCCCCTCGACGTAGATCATCTTCGGCCTCGAAGACTTCAAGCAAGGACGCGTCTTTCGCCTCGTGAAGCCATGCAAGGGTCCGGGAGAACCACTATCGCAGCGAAGGGACTTCAACAAGGAGCAAATGAAGTGAAGGACCGATCTACAAAGGTTGTATTTCGTGTTCACTTAGTGTAAATGAGATTTACTAGCATGTGAAAACCCTAATTTTCTAGCAACGATCTTGTTTAGAGTTATTCGGCACGGCTAAAATTTTAATCCGGCATGGTTGATGTCTTGTAGAACCTCCTTAGTGTGCCTAGTAACCCTACAGTGGTATCAGAGCCTAGCTAGAGCATTAGGCGATGTGTTAACAAAGTTAAAACCCCGATCGAACTCGGAAACGCAAATTTAACCCCCTCTCTGGACAATTTTTAAAAACAGGGTTTTTTCTGAATTAAAAATACCTGAAAAATTCAGCAGGGTTTTCTAAGAATTGTAGTGAAAAACGAACACATAATACGTCCAAACCGCCGCGGAACCGCGGCCGTACCGCGCTTGGGCCGCGGAACCGCGGCAGTATTGTGGACTTATGTGCTCGTTTTTACACTGTTATTTCTATTTCTCTTATTTGTATTTTCTGGGTATTTTTATTTTAACTCAAGTGTTGAGTATTTTGGGGTTTATTTTGTAATCGTCAATTCGATCGGAGAATTTAATTTTGTTATGTTATTCCGGATAATTTAGAAAGTACTAAAATGTTCGAACGGATATCATTAACTCAATTTTTCCCGGCACGAAAAACATTCAAGTGTTGAATTTTTCTCGGGTTTAAATCTTTCGGAAACACGTGCAAGTGACGCGATGGACCCTCTAGAAGACAACAAACCTTAACTCGATTATGTGACCGTCTTGATCTGCCTTTTGAACCTTAGGGTTTGAGGCAGTACGGCGTGCCACATGTGAGGCATTGGCTTAACCCTTCTACGGCTGGACCGTTGCTACTGTGACGTATTCTGGAATTTTTGAACTCCGCTCAAGTGTTGAGCTATTATGGAAATCTTGGGTATTTGATTATTCGATCGGAAAGTTTAATAATGTCTATTTATCTGGAATGTGATACAATATGTGGAATTCATACAGTTAGGCATGAAATGCGAAATATGTGATTTTTCGGACTTACGATGTCTAAAGAGATTGTGGATTCCAAATGTTGTAGTTTTACACTTTCTTTTCTGTACCATAAGTGTAATATGTGATATCGCCGGTTTCGTTGCTATATGTCAACGACAATTGGGATGCGCATATTTACTTACGTTGATGACATGTGATGTTATGTGTTGCTGGATATGTTACATTGGATCGTCGCGTTGTGAATAACCAGGGGGTTTTATGTGAGATGAGAGTTTTTATTTTCATTCATGTAAAATAATATGTATGTAATATTCTTTTATTGGGGCACTTCCGGGATGAGGTTGATGTCACCTTTTGTATATTATTTACTTTTCCGCACTAGGATAGACCCAAGGAGGAGAGCACAAGTAACCGGGTTCTAGAGTCCAGTGGGAGACCAACTCGAGGAGTCGAGTCTGGGTCTCCTAACTCTAGAATTGGTAGGGTTGCTTGCCGCTCTCATAGGGGTCTAGGGGTGTGGGTTTGGCTATTCATCGCGACCGTGGAATCCGTGTTTTATAGAGGCTCAAAATAAAACACGGACGTCCTAGTATATCCAATATTTCATATATTTCTTCTGCTGCGATATCTGTGATGTGATCATGTGATGTGATGTGATAAATACTGTATATAGTATATATGATATATTATATAGGCGTTACTTATGTTTTACACCCGCGCTAGCCCAGCCCCGCTCTGCCGTTAGTTACCTAACCTAACGGTGCACGAGGGGACATCGAGGAGAATGCGGATGGCATAAGTGTACGTTGTATTTATCTATGATGTTTAGGTTACTTAAATGATGGGACTTAATTAATGTGATTAATGAAAGAAAAGAAACCTAAAAGATGTTGTAGAATCAAATTTTTTAAAAAAGGGTAGCTACAGTTTTGCTTTGCATAGCGGTATATATGATATACCCTGCACCTTATTCGATGGGGAAAGAGCCGAGATCCCTTCACCGGGAGTGACCTCTTTAACAAAATTGGCAGATGCTACAACACTCAGTTTGTTTTTTATTGCTTTTGGAGTTTTGCTTTGCATAGTGATGTATATGATATATCCTGCACCTTATTCCATAAGGAAAGAGCCGAGATCCCTTCACCGGGAGTGACCTCTTTAGCAAAAACAAATGAAAGCCTCAAAATCACTCCATTTCAAAATTCACTCGATTCTACAACGATATCAAGTTCATTAAGCAATAGGTTTTCAGAAAAACCTGTCGTAGCCCTCCGTCATTTTAGATAAGTCCTACTTAGTATTCGTGCTACGTTTGTTGGTCTGCGTCAAGGCGTAGTGTGCGGTAGCTAACTAGTATTTATCTGCTTATGCATATGATGCAGATTGGATTAGGGTAGTCGTGCGACTTTGTTGGCCTGCGTCAAGGGTCGTACGGGTGGGTTTAATTCAATCAAGAAATGACGGGTTGAACTTGACTAGCGCACTATGGTTTGTTGGCCTGCGTCAAGGTCATGGGACGCTAGGGGCAAAACATTATCGGGAATTTCAAGTGTTGAAATTTGCAATGAGATTGCATACCTTCTATGAGATAGTTGGATCCCGATACCCACTGCGAGTAATTGTTACTCCCGGGAGAGTTTTACACAGGACAATTAGCCGATCAAGTAGGTGTCTAGAAAGGTGTCAACGGGGTTACGCCTCTGGGAAAACAATGTTTACTTTAATTAGGTCCGTGCGAAAGCACGGGGAACCTCACTCAAAGTACCGACACTGGCCTAGCTGAAAGATTGGCGAAGTTGTAGGGTGTAATTAATCCCGGCTAGTCTTTCCTTTTAGGGTTTGAAGGAAGATTTTATAAAAACAATAGGACCCATCCTGAATAGATAAAATAATAAACCAATCTGATCTTGCAAGAGCATACGCTAAAGTGTTTACTTCTCTCTCTCTCCAGGTAGCGACCATATCATGCCTTAATCAAGATAATAATATGGATGTATTGACTGAACCCGCATGTTATACTGTGCTGGGGAACGTTGGTTCCGTTCTTTCTTATAAAAGTTATAAGACTGAACAGGATATAGGGGAATACCAGGATTCCCATGCCACCCGAATGAAGAAAGTACATGTTGATGCATTTTCTTCGAGTGTGTTCGTTATAAAGAACTGTTTCTCCATTTGCTCTATGTCCTGGGTATTAGATACCGGGTCAGGATCCCATATATGTAATAAGTTACAGCGAGCCGACGTGCCAAAGAATTGCTGTAGAATGTAGTGTGGTGCTATGTCTCATTTGGGGTCACACGAAGTTGCCTATTTAGTGGAGGAAAGGAGTTGTGGAATTTTTGTGGAGCTATGGGATTTTTACAAACATGAGGAGAACAAAATCCCACCCAAAAATATTGGGCAGCCCCTCCCTAATGTGGCCGGCCAATGCAAGAGGAAATGAGAATGGGAGTGAGAGAAAAGTCAAGTGGGGGGAGAAAGCTATCAACCACCAAAGAGAGAGAAAAGAGATGATGAGAAGAAATCATCACCAATCAAAACCAACACTCCACCAACCTCATCATAACTCATCACCATGAAAAAAGTCAAGCAATGATGAGGTCAAGAAGTCAAATGATGGTGCAACCATCATGACACAACAAAATGCAAAGATCACCCTCCACAAGCCTTATTTCCACAATTGCAAATAAGCCCTCCTCCACCAATTTTCAGCCAAGGATAGATACAAAGGAAAATGGCCGAAACGGAAAGCAAACTGGCAACTTCATAAAACGGATCCCGTAATAAATTACAGGAAAACCCCGCTACTGTATATACATACCCGCATTTGTATTCCGACCGAATACAAATGCAATGAGACAAATCTACACTGTGCAATACAAGGATCCGGCTTAAACCAAAGCCCGCTAGTATTATCCGTCCGATCATGATCCGTGCAATACCGCACGTACCTAATCGAACCCTGCCATATCTCCATATGGCCTCTACAGCGTTTCGCCCGAAACTTGAGAAACTGGTCTGTGGGGGACTCTAAAGACTCGTCAATACTTTGGTTGAGAATTTAACCACTAGCACGTCAGAGGTATTAGCCTATACGTAACGGGATACCAGGTATTGACCAAAAGGGACGTCGATGAGCGAACTCATCCTAACACCCTACTGAGCCTGTTAGTGACAATATCCGTACAGTCTGGTCCGTTCGTCTATGAGCATCGCATGGCGGGCGTAGGGGGTTGGTAAAAGTCAGACCACCAAAAGCGGTACAAGTCGTGTCGGAGTGTAGCCCAGAACACCCTGAGATACTACTGGAATACCTACCAGTAAATCTCCTGCCTTGGCCAAGGACTTCGTGTAATGGCTCTCCTAGACACAGCGCGACCTCACCCCCAATACCGGGAGAGACGAACCCCTGAAGATCCGCTCACTGCCTCCATGTGGCTCGGGACTGCACCCAACTATAACCTGTTTGCACGTCTCCTTTGAGCGTGGTAGGGTAGTAATCAAATTACAGTGGGAACTCACACGAGACAAATGACGATCCTCAGGTCGATGAACTAACCTGTACACATGTCACCAGGGAACTGCTATCTGACGTCAGGTATAAGACCAACTAGCATGTTCCCGGCGAGTCATGTCCGGTGTACTCATAACCCAATGAGCACCTGTATACATCTTAGGTGAACCAACTAACACCGATGGCTTGTGAGACCGGCCACCGCCCCTCGTCGGGGTCTCGACTGTATACACTAGTCCACTCTGGAGTATCGATGCCCTGTCTCGAAACTCCCACGACTAGGGACCTTTTAAGGATGTGCTTATAGACTACCAGCTCTCACGTATATGATCGCCCTCATACTGCTAGCAGTCAAGCAAGAATCCTAGGGGCTCTATCAACGTGTAATAGCGACCTGTCAGGCCATCTAAAGCAGTACACGATGATAAAGATAAACCAGATAGCATACTATCATCTTAAGTAAAACTGTCCTACCGGAATAGGTCCTCCCTCAATCATTGCAATCACGTACCTGTGATCCAATAATTGACTCTGAGGGCACTATCTCCAACACAACCATACACTTGAGGCTGCTACAGGGCACTTCAGCAGCAACACCCCTCCTCCTTCTTCCCTTCTCCTTCATCCTAGGACCCTCTTGAGGAATAATCTTGCAACCCAACTCCTATATTGCAAGTTATGGGTAGTAAGCTGAAATTTAGTGTTCTTTTTGTGATCTAGTGCTAGTTTTAGTGATTTTGAGTGAGATGTGGCCAAGTGATGGTTTTGATCGTTAGGGTAACCTTATTAGGTGTATTTGAGGCCAGTTTAACCAAGATTACCCCAGTTTTCCAGTGGTTACCTGAAAGTTTCAACTTGGCGTATTTTATCGATTTTGTCGACTTTGTGGCTTTTCTGGAAACTGCTATCAACCCGGACCTCCTAAAATAATTTTGACTTGGCAGTGAGACATGCAGGTAGATAGAAGCCAACACCCAAAGACCCAGCCCCAGGACCCACTTCCTGGCCGCAGATTTAATCCCTCTGGCCGCAATTTGCGGCCAGAGCAGGGGGGACTGCCTCGTTTTGCATGCACGGCTCTTTTACCTGTAAACTTGACCCTGGGTATGTCTAGTTTTGTCTGGTTCCAACCAGGGTAGAATCTGGGTTGATTTTCTTGACTTGGCGCATGATTTACAACTTGTTTTCGTATGAATTTTGGTATTCGATGATTCGTTTCTGTCAGATGGCGTTTGAACGCCAACGGCAGAGGGTTATTGGCTGTGTTTGCACGCGAGGCTACAGGTTTTTACCTATGGGCGCAGCGTGCACCATTTTGGCTTTCGACATAGTTTTTATGTGTTTTAGCGTGTGATATCCTTGTAGGTACCCCATGTGGCGTCGAAGCGTTGGAGATGCAAATGGCGACATCGGCACCGGCACACATAAGAAATGTGAGTAGATTTATATCTACGGGGAGAAGTCGGGTGGATGGCGTATAGCACCCCCGCAGTCCGATGTCTAGTATACCATATATACTGTACTTATATATGATAGCTTATGTGTGACGTGGTTGTTTAGGATGTGTTAGGTGTATTATGCATAGATTAGGGTTAGAAGTAACTAGTGTGGTTCCTAGTCGCGAACCCTAGAATAGGTTTACACCCACACACACACACACGTGCTTGTTTGCTATGTTCATACTGTGATGACGAGGATATTGGGGGACATTGGATGTAAGTCGATAAGATTGGGCATAGTGCCATGATATCGGTGATGTGATGTGATCGTATTTGGGATACGATATATGATTTTTAGTGGGCCTTTGGGCGTGTCTTTCGCACATGCATTCATACTTATGTAGATGGTATCGATTCGTACTAGACTTAGATCAGTACCCCAGATTATGTGATATCATGATAAGGATACCAGGTAATTGATGTGATGATTGTGATATTGACCCGCACCCAGCTATTGGGATGTCGTACGACGATTTACCGTACGAGCATTATATTGATGATTGGTCTGCACTCATGACTTGAGGGTGTCAGATAATTTACGATATCGTATGTGATACTATTGATGCAGGATCACCGACTACTATCTTTATATTTATTTATATACCGACTCAGATTTAGGTGGTTTCCATACCCCTCCCGATTGACTTGACAGTTAGATCAGTGGTTAGTATAGTAGATGTTAGACTTGACCCGAGTCATACCTATTTCAAAACTAACGAATCGGGAGTATTTTAAAGACAGGCAAAAAGGGATTTTACGGATAATTTCAAAAGGGGAATCTCTTCTTAAAAACACCGTAGCCCTTAATTTACTAAAAAACCCGATTCGTCTTATTTCAAAAAGGCAAAACTACATGACACTTACATATTGATGTAGGTTCTGCTCTAGTGCGTTGATTATTTGATTCCGCATATTTATATTATTGCATCGCATTACTTGTGTTTGTTGAGATATTACCATCATGCTGTTGGGACACCAGCACCATTATCGATGATGCGTATGTTCCACGTACACTATTTGCCGACTCACACACTTCATCATCGATAATTGCCATGCCACTACACTGTAGTACTGTTGCATTCATGATGTGATTCTTGCATGGCATATTGTACACTTATACCCGTACACATATATAGATGATTCTGGCTTGATTAGAGATTTGGGAACCGCAAGATATTCTTTAAAACTGATTCATTTTAAAAAGAGCGGTTTCCCTCGACATGTGCGCATTACTATTCCATGTTGCATGACTTACTGATATGCTTACCTTTCTTTACATGTCGCATACATCATGTTTTGATTATACGCATTGAGATATGTTGTTTCTGGATTTGGGGACCGTGGATATTTCAAAGGAAAATATGTAATTGTTTTAAAAATCCGGTCACCCTTGATATGATATTTCAGTGCGTCCACCATGATTTTTCTCGGTTCCAGAGAGCTTGTGTGGATATACCCGATTCGAGGAGCGGTAGGCACCGATTGCGGGTACATGGTGGACCCGGTGAGGTACCCCAGGGCAAGAAGACTCGTATATGCTAGACGGTGAGCCCGGCAGGGGAGTACTACCTACCGGTGATAGTATTTGGGACCCGTCGGTTATCCGGGGGATACCGACTGGAGTCATGAGATGGATATGAGGGCCGACCAGGGTGTGCGGCGCCTGAGATACATGAGGATTTACGTGTCGATGCTAGGCACAGGTGTTCATGATGTTTTTGAGTGTCGATGCTAGGCACTCAGGTTCCATGATTTGATTATATCCTCATATTTCCATGCATATGCTTTACGATATTTACATGCATGATGCTTGTTGTCATTGGGTGACACGTGGACGGGATCCACCGATTTACAGATATTGATTACCTAGTTGGAGGATATCCACATACTACTAGATTCATGTTATAGCTGGCATTGATTCATATTGATTACATCGATCATACCTCATTTGTATATATAACAGTAGATGAGGACGCTGTTATATATACCCTGACACCAATATTAGTGGAATGGGATGCTAATATATGTGTATTGATATCAATTTAGATACTTGATCATATTACTTCATGCAGACATACCTCATATTTGTGACATGTTATTACCTGAGGCATTGGCACGAGTACTTGGCACTACATATATGTATAGATGTCACATTGCCACCCTAGCATGCTTCAGCCTTATTCATTTGAGGTTTATATGTTGATCGTATGACCTAGGATTGCGTCATACATGCGATTTTCTGTTCATAGATGTTCTTCTATTCACGAGTTGGCAACTCACCCCCGTTGTGCCCCAGTCCTTGCAAGTTTTGCCGTACAGGTTTCATTACGGCTTGCGGCACTGCTTCTTTCGGGTGACTTGCTAGTAGGTGGGTTTATTTGTATCGTACACATCATTATACATTGTATATTATATTTCAGTTGTATCTAGAAGTTCCATCAACCAAACATGTACTTATTTGAGATAGAGACCAGTGTTGATTATTCTTTCGACCTTAGAGTCACACGTTATATTTCTCTGGGTTTCATGCTGTTGAGTTTCCTTTTCTGTTGTGATCCTCGCCTTTAGGCGTTGTATATATTGTTGCAACTGGTTGATTTACACGTGGTCTTTCCTTCACTCTACTACTTCTCTTGGTTTGGATTTCTGGGCTCGGCTTACTTAGAGCACGTACGCCTTGAGACGTTCGTAGCCAAAGTGCCGGTCATGTTCCGTACTTTCGGGTCATGACAACGTTGGTATCAGAGCGTTAGGTTTTACCTTCGGAGCGTAGGATGACCCTTGGTTGATGGAATAGGTGACTAAAGTAGAGTGACGTACCGTGGGTATGTCCGCGGCATATTTACGATACGCCACTCCACTTAAGAAGCCTTAGGATGTACATTTCTTTGTTCAGTATCATATTCATTCCTGATCTAGCCTCATCGGTACCCGTTATGTTTTACTGCCATGATTACGGGCAGGGAGAGCTATGGCTAGAGTTGCGGTCAGCATGAGCTCGTTACGAATGAGGACTGACCAGGGTGTAATTCCGGTGACACACGATTGTTGAGGTGTGTCTTTGGGTTGTGTTTTCTGGTGACATGGGAACGTCTCAAGTTAGTATTGATGATTATGACCTCTTGTGGAGGAGAGTTCTTGGTTTTACACCGGATGATCGGGCCATTGTTAGAGCTGTCAGTTGAGAGAGGACTGTCGATGTACAGCATACCTCAGAGATTATGATGCCGCCTACCGTGCATGTAGATGAACCAGCTGTTGCTGAGATTGATAGGATGTCGCTTCCGGAGCTTACGAGCGGAGATCGCCGGAGCTTCCAGGTAGATACGAGACAGATGATAGCTAGTCTACCCGATTGAGAGACGAAGGTGGTTCATCCGATTTATGCGCCGGAGCAGGCCCAGCTGAGCTGAAGATTTCCAGTGTGGGGAGTCTTACTCAGATCTAGAGAAGTCCGATTTAGAGATGACCGCCAATGTATCGCTTTTCCTGGAGGATTGAGGCGCTGATCAGCGTACAGACGAAGGAGCCAGTTGTTGCTGCGAACGACGAGATATTGCCCCAGATGTTAGAGCTATTACGGTACGGGTTGTACTAAGAGATGATAGAAGGCCGCTAGTCACCAAGGATGAATGACTAGGACATGTGGATCGTTCTCTACCCCGATGCGAGGTCATCAGATAGATTGATTCCAGCTAGAGACGACTTCACGCAGAGACGTTGAGAGTCGACAGAGACGATCGAATGTCAGAAACCTACTATTCCAAGTTTAAAGTATTCAGCAGGACGTGCAAGCAATTCTATGGACCCTCTAGAAGAATGAAACCCTAACTCGACTTAATGACCGTGTGAAAGCCTTTGAACCTTAGGGTTTACGGCTGTTCTGCAGAGCCATTAGTGAGGCTTGGGTTTTCCCTTCTACGGCTGGACCACCGATGCTGTGGTGTGTACTCAATACTGTTAAACTGTACCCAAGATGTTGAGCTCTTAGGGGATTATGTGGTTCTGACGAATCGATCGGATGGTTCGACATCATTCGGATATCATGAGATGGGACACACTGCTTGGGAGACTCCAGATACGAGCATAGCCATTGGAGCGCAGTCCAGCAGGCCAGAGTTCGGCATCGTCGACGAGATAGTTGACCAGGTTCGGATAAAGGACCTCACCCAGATGTGTTGTGAGTTGATCGAGGACGGACGAGTATTGAGTATTCCTCCGATGTTTGGGATGCGTTCCCGAGAACCTGTTCGGCCAGACGTCTTCTACAGAATGATGGAGCTATAGAGTACGCGATTTCGAGTCCGTGCGAGGGACTTCGGATTGACCGTGGCCGAGGACAGTGCAGTGCGTAGATAGCATGGCGTGACGTCATAGTGGACGACGATAAAGACAAGCGGAACAAGAGGTTCGTGCGAGACGTTGCTACCTTCCGTCGAGAATAGAGACCTGATATGCTTACAGAGGCGTTGGGATACGGCCAGTTTCTGAGGAAATGTGTGCGGAACATGCAGATGTCGAGAAAAAGAGAAAGGATTATGTAAGAGTACCAGCCTCCGTACAGATCGGCATAGGCAAGATCGGAAGAGACCTTGAGCGGGATTCCTTTCAGGACACTGCTGCAATAAGATTTGCTTCAGGAACAGATGTTTGATGTGCATTCAGAGAGCCAGAGGCAGACGCCAGTGAGATGCTGCTTTACGAGTGGTCGTTGACTGAGAGATGACCAGAGAAGTGCCAGAACAGAATCATTTCCGTTAGCACACCTGACTGGGCCGATGAGCCGATGGATGGCGAGATTGGTAAATCCACAGAGAAGATAAGGACCCAGAGACAGAGGATGCCAGACCGTGAGCAAGAGAAAAGTAGATATCTTGCGCTGCTAGCATTGGATGCACCGACACCTTCTCGACTTTGAAGGAGGGACTACCGACGACGACGTTTATGATTAGTGATTTTGTGATTTGATTATCACGTATCCGTCATCTTGGATGTCGGTATTTTGGGCGTTCTGTTTGCATGATTTATTCTTGATGATTGAGTTTCATGATATTTGTCTTCATGCACCATGGTGGCACTTACTGAGTATTTACGATTTTCGCACAGTTGTTGCATTTGATATCGTTTTCGTGCCTTGGTTTCACATGTTTATGATTTTATGGGATTTTATACATTTGAGTTGATTTTGTGCGTATGCACGCACACGATTTGGTTTTGCACTCTGTATAGTTTACATATGCTTGTAGTGCAGTGACATGTATTTTGTGCACTTGGATGCACTGGACTTCGATTTCGATGGTGATGCTCGATATTTGTCTTGTGCACTTTACGCACCTGATTAGATTTGCGCGCGTTCGGCTCTTGATATTGGATTTCGTGATTTCGTGCATGATGGATGCACCGGATTTGGATTTTTAGCGCATGTTATGAGATGAGGTTTGGTGCACACCAGATGCACTAAATCGGGATTTTTCGTGCATGTCAGATGCACCTGATTTTGCTGTCAGGCACGCACGTTGCCTGTGACCGATGTTGTGTGCACGACCGTTGCACCTTGATGTGGTTTCTGTGCACCAGCTTGGCACATGCATGGATTTTGATTTCCGTGCGCACCATACGCACGTAGTTTTCATGTGCACTTTTTGGGATTAATTTCTTTATGGAGCAGTACGTTTTTTATGATATTGCGATTTGTTTTCGCACTGAGCAGGACTAGTCAGAGGACAGTGCCTGGATATATTTTGCATGCATAGATAGATTTCAAAGGGTTTTCCAAAAGCGAGCTATAGTCTCATTATTTGCATACGTGTCCGATGTGACACGAAACGTTTAAAAACAGGGAACACTTCTAAATTATTTTCAAACGGCGGATCGTGCATACTAAACAAAAGATATATACGTATATGGCTATTATCTTATAAAGACGTCCGCCACTATGCAGTGTTATGCGCATTGCACATCGATTTTAAGGAATTTTTGGCATGCATTTCCTTCATATATTTACATATATAGTTCCGATTTATGGCATATCGGTTTTGCTTTGGATTTAGCCTTCGTGTTTTCGCCTTGACTCCGATGACTGCAGGATGCTTGACGGAGTTTTGATTATGAGTTATCTGCTCATTGCTCATGCGCTTGTATTGCGCTACGATGTGTTTTATGGATTGATGATTTTGGAGCCTCGTTGACTTGGACATTTTATTGAAATGTTTTAGAATTTGGGGGTTTAAATTTAAATTCGGGGACCGAATTTCTTTAAGAGGGGAAGACTGTAACATTTCAGAAAAATATAATATTATTTTTAGGAATTTTTATAATTTAATATTATTTTATTAAATATTTTAATATTTCGGTATAATTAAATACCGATAAATGGGAAAAATTCTAAAGAAAAATTATGAAAATTCTAAAATATGTTATTTAGTGGTAATTGTGTTTAATGTAGGGTTTTTGGTAAAAAGTTTACCAAAACGGCTTTTAAATATTTTATCTGGTTTTATGAATATTTTATTGGGATTTTATCTGGACTGCACACACTTGTGCATGATAACTTGGGTTAGTATGGGGTTACCATGTTTAGATGAGCATGGTGGGTTAACCATGTTTAGCCAACCATGATGGCCTAAACCTTTTGGTTAGGTTAAGTGGGTTAATTAAGGGTTTTTAGCTTGTTAATGGTGATTAGGGTTGGGGGTTGACTTGTGTTAAGGAGAGAGAGAGGTTATGGTGGTTTGAGCAAGCAAGCATTTATTAAGAGAGAGAGAAAGGTGGCTCTAGGATGTGTCATGGTCCATCTCATTTCAAATCCTTGCTTTTCCCTTACATCTCTCCCTCTCACTCACATCCTTCCCTCACATCTCCCACTCTCACACTCCACCATACAACAACACCAACCCCAACACTTCTACTGCTGCACTCAGCCACAAGAAAAAGAGAGAGGGGGTTGCAAGCAACAACAACAGCAACACACTTTCATGTGAAAAACAGCAGCATCAGCTGCAGCAAAAACAGCAGCATCAGCAACAGCAACCTGTAAGTGCACGGCGGCGCCCCGGCCGTCAATCCGACGCCGGAATGCGGAAACTAAACTTTTTACGAACTTGTAAACCGGCACCACCGCGCACAAAAATCCCGGATCGGCCCATTAACATAGTCCTAGCTAACTAGAGAACGGGGTAGAGAGATATACCGAGCGATCCGTGTTCTTCGGTCTTCTCGTCGCCGTCCTGATCTCCCGCGGAATGTCCGGTCTCCACCTCCTCGCCGGAAGGGCACCACGTCGCCGGCTTCTTTTACGGGCTCCCACCTCTGGACCGAGGCAACTCGGGCACGAAGTTGGCGAGCCGACGTGCCCAAGAATTGCTGTAGAATGTAGTGTAGTGCTATGTCTCATTTGGGGTCACTCGAAGTTGCCCATTTAGTGGAGGAAAGGAGTTGTGGAATTTTTGTGGAGCTATGGGATTTTTACAAACATGAGGAGAACAAAATCCCACCCAAAAATATTGGGCAGCCCCTCCCTAATGTGGCCGGCCAATGCAAGAGGAAATGAGAATGGGAGTGAGAGAAAAGTCAAGTGGGGGGAGAAAGCTATCAACCACCAAAGAGAGAGAAAAGAGATGATGAGAAGAAATCATCACCAATCAAAACCAACACTCCACCAACCTCATCATAACTCATCACCATGACAAAAGTCAAGCAATGATGAGCTCAAGAAGTCAAATGATGGTGCAACCATCATGACACACCAAAATGCAAAGACCACCCTCTACAAGCCTTATTTGCACAATTGCAAATAAGCCCTCCTCCACCAATTTTCAGCCAAGGATAGATACAAAGGAAAATGGCCGAAACGGAAAGCAAACTGGCAACTTCATAAAACTGATCCCGTAATAAATTACAGGAAAACCCCGCTACTGTATATACATACCCGCATTTGTATTCCGACCGAATACAAATGCAATGAGACAAATCTACACTGTGCAATACTAGGATCCGGCTTAAACCAAAGCCCGCTAGTATTATCCGTCCGATCATGATCCGTGCAATACCGTACGTACCTGATCGAACCCTGCCATATCTCCATACGGCCTCTACAGCGTTTCGCCCGAAACTTAAGAAACTGGTCTGTGGGGGACTCTAAAGACTCGTCAATACTTTGGTTGAGGATTTAACCACTAGCACGTCAGAGGTATTAGCCTATACGTAACGGGCTACCAGGTATTGACCAAAAGGGATGTCGATGAGCGAACTCATCCTGACACCCTACTGAGCCTGTCAGTGACAATATCCGTACAGTCCGGACCGTTCGTCTATGAGCATCGCATGGCGGGCCTAGGGGGTTAGTAAAAGTCAGACCCCCAAAAGCGATACAAGTCGTGTCGGAGTGTAGCCCAGAACACCCTGAGATACTACTGGAATACCTGCCAGTAAATCTCCTGCCTTGGCCAAGGACTTCGTGTAATGGCTCTCCTAGACACAGCGCGACCTCACCCCTAATACCGGGAGAGACGAACCCCTGAAGATCCGCTCACTGCCTCCATGTGGCTCGGGACTGCACCCAACTAAAACCTGTTTGCACGTCTCCTTTGAGCATGGTAGGGTAGTAATCAAATTACAGTGGGAACTCACACGAGACAAATGACGATCCTCAGGTCGATGAACTAACATGTACACATGTCACCAGGGAACTGCTATCTGACGTCAGGTATAAGACCAACTAGCATGTTCCCGGCGAGTCATGTCCGGTGTACTCATAACCCAATGAGCACCTGTATACATCTTAGGTGAACCAACTAACACCGATGGCTTGTGAGACCGGCAACCGCCCCTCGTCGGGGTCTCGACTGTATACACTAGTCTACTCTGGAGTATCGATGCCCTGTCTCGAAACTCCCACGACTAGGGACCTTTTAAGGATGTGCTTATAGACTACCAGCTCTCACGTATATGATCGCCCTCATACTGCTGGCAGTCAAGCAAGAATCCTAGGGGCTCTATCAACGTGTAATAGCGACCTGTCAGGTCACCTAAAGCAGTACACGATGATAAAGATAAACCATATAGCATACTATCATCTTGAGTAAGACTGTCCGACCGGAATAGGTCCTCCTTCAATCATTGTCACGACCCGAAAGAGCACGTGACTGGCCCTTGAACCATATGAAGTCTATAGGACTCCATCTGATCCAAGTAAGCTAAAGCCCAGAAATCTAAAACCATTTTAAGAGTAAGTAAAGAAAACTGGTTTTTAAAGAAGTGAAGGAAAACATGTTTGAAGTCAAGGTTTTTAAATAACGAAGCCGAATGTGCATTTTTGAAAGGTAAGTCTTTTCTAAAAATTTCGGCAGAGTTTCTTTTGTAAATACTGGCCCCGAACGGGGTACAACAAGAACAGCATATATACAATGGTAAAAGGCATCCCCAAGCGGGAGCTAGCTCTTCGTCAATTGACGGTCACAACCACACATGCAATATAATATACAACGCCAAAAGGCGAGGATCAAATCCAAAAGAAACTCAGTAAGCATGAAAACCGCAATACTACTAAGCGCGACTCTAAGGTCGAATAATACAACACAATGTCTAAGTCTGAAACAATATACAAGTTTGGTTGATGGAATTTCTAGATACAATGAATAATATAAGTACAATGGTGGTTCTTGATGCAAAAGAAACCACCTACCAATGCAATTCACCCGCAAGGAAGCAATGTGCCAGAAATGCCGCAAAGGAACCTGTACGGCAAACCTGCAAGAACTGTGGCACAACGGGGGTGAGTTGCCAACTCGTGAATAGAGAATATCTACAAGCAGAAACCGAATGCAAGACATAATCCTAGGTCAACAATCAGTAATAAACCTCAAGGAATAAGCCTGATACATGATAAGGTGGCAAGCAACATCTAAACAGGTATGTGGTGCCAAGTACTCAGGTAATAACATGTCATCGGTATAAGGTATGTCTGCATGAAGTAAATATGATGAAGTATCAAAGGATATCAATACACATATATTAGCGTCCCATACCACTAATATTGGTGTAAGGGTATATATAACAGTGCCCTCATACCCTGTTATATATACAAATGAAGTATGATCAATGTAAATCCAGTCTGTATATGATCCATGTCTGTAAAAACGTGGAACCCATCCACCCATCACCCAATGACAATAAACGTGGAACCCGTCACCCAATGACAATAAACGTGGAACCCGTCCACCCGTCACCCAATGACAATAAGCATCATGTATGAAAATATGAGGATATAAACAAAATCATGGAAAAACGTCATGAAACCTGTGCCTAGCATCGGCACGTAAATCCTCGTCCATATGGGGCTCCGTCTGCGGTATCGGCCCTCGGCCCCGGCAGTACGGGTCAGCCCATATCCATCTCTCAACTCCGGTCGGTATCCTCCAGATATCCGCCGAGCTCAAATACAATCACCGGTAGGTAGTAGTCCCTCTTCCAGGCTCACCGTCTACTACACAGCGAAACCGTTCTCGCCCCGGGGTACCATACCGGGTCCACCATGTACCCGCAATCGGCCTCATCCGCCTCCTCGAATCGGGTTTCACATGTCGCTCTCAGCGCCGAGAAAACACATGGTGGACGCACTGAAATATCATATCAAGGGTAACCGGGTTTTTAACACAATTATATATTCTCTTTTGAAATACCCACGGTTCCCAAATCCAGAAATATCATGGAAACAACATATCTCAATGCGTATAATCAAAACATGATGTAT
Source organism: Agapanthus africanus (assembly GCA_030015575.1). Classification (NCBI taxonomy): domain Eukaryota; kingdom Viridiplantae; phylum Streptophyta; class Magnoliopsida; order Asparagales; family Amaryllidaceae; genus Agapanthus; species Agapanthus africanus. The sequence goes on along the minus strand of JASDDO010000016.1, from coordinate 125,466,467 downwards.
GCGACATGTAAGAAAGGTAAGCATATCATAAGTCATGCAACATGGAATAGTAATGTGCACATGTCGAGGGAAACCGCTCTTTTAAAACGAATCAGCTTTGAAGAACATCTTGCGGTTCCCAAATCTCTAATTAAGTCAGAATCATCTATGTTTGTGTACAAGTATAAGTGTACAATATGCCATGCAAGAATCATATCATGAACGCAACAGTACTACAGTGTAGTGGCATGGAAATTATCGATGATGAAGTGTGTGAGCCGGCAAATAGTGTACGTGGAACATACGCATCATCGATAATGGTGCTGGTGTCCTAACAGCATGATAATAATATAGCAATAAACATATCCAAGCAATGCGAATAGCATGAATATGCGGAAATCAAATAATCAACACCACAGTGAAGAATCTACTATGCAAACTACAGATCTAAGTATCAGGTCAATCAGGAGGGGTATGGAAACCACCTAAATCTGAGTCGATATATATATAGATATAATATTCGGTGATCCCGCCTCAATAGTATCGCGTACGATACAGTATATCATATGACATCCTCAAGTCATGAGCGCGGATCTATCATCAATATAGGCCCGTACGGTAAATCGTCGTACGGCATCCCAATAGCTGGGTACGGTCAATATCACACTATCTCATCACATCTCAGGTATCACTATCATCATATCACATAATCTGGGGTACTGATCTAAGTCTAGTACAACTGATACCATCAATATACTGCGTGTGCAAGCACACGTCCCAAGGCCCGCTAGAGATCACGTATCGTATCCCAATACGAATCACATCAAATCACCGATCTCGCGGCACAAGACCCAACATCATCGACTCATCTCCAATGTCATCCAATATCATCAACACAGTGCAAGTATAAGTAAAATGCAAGGGTGTGCGTGTAGGTGTAATTCTATTCTAGGGTTCGCGACTATGAACTACACTAGTCACTTCTAACCCTACACTATCCATAATACACCTAACTATCATATATATAATATCATAACTACGGACTGCGGGGGTGCTATACGCCATCCACCCGACTTCCCCCAGTAGATATAATCTACTCACCTTGCGTCTCCATCTTTCGATGTCACCACGCGTTTGCTTGTCGTCCCGTAGTCTTCATAGGGTACCTACACATCAAAATATCGTATATGCGCATTAAAACCAAATCAAAGCTAAAACGGCACACGAAACCCAAAACGATACGATAAGAGGCCTATAGGTTAGAACCTATGGCACGCCTTCAACCCATCAATAAATCCTCTATATCGTCGTATAAACGCCAAATAGTCGAGGTAAAACATAAGACACAAATTCAGACTTAAAAATACGGAATACGGAAACACGAATCCAAAACAGCAACTTAGGAAATATGTCCCAGATTTCACCCTAGGTCCAATTAGACAATTCTATATATACCAGGGGCCTAATCTACAGATAAGGAAACACCAAAACCAAAACGAGCCAAATTGGTGGGGTCCAGGCCGCAAATTGCGGCCAAATGGGTAAAATTTGCGGCCGGGAAAAGGAATTAGGGGCTGGGGTCTTGGTGGTAGCTTCCTGGGTGCCTGCACATACCACTGTCTAATCAATTTTAGTTTAGGGTGTCTCGAGTGATAGCAGATTCAATATACCCTGCACAGATTTCACAAATTCCCCGATATCGGTTTCTAAAATCCGTATTATGGGTTTAAGCTTCAGGTTAGGGTCTCAATTCATACACTAGGGTGTTGGTGTAGCCTCTATTGAACTCAATTTCACAATACAACACAAGTTTCCCTCAAACCCTAACTAGGTTATCCTCAAGTCCACAACATCACACAATATCGGTTCAATCTTAACATGGGGGTAAAGGAAATGCTATAACTAAGCTAATGGTTCAGAAAAATACCTCATTTGGCAACTCAAGAAAATTCTTGAGTTGCCCCTAGTGGCCAAAATCCATGCTTTCTTGGTCCATCGTGTAGGTCTTGAGCTTGTGCATCTTTTTAGTGAAATGGGGGTAGGGTTTTGGAGTTGTTTAGGATGTGTTTAGAGGGCTTTGAAGAGGGGAGGGAAGTGAGGAGCAGCAGCAGCAGCAAGGTTGAAGAGGGAGAGAGAGATGAGTGAAGGAGAAATGGCTAAGGGTTTAGTCAAGGGTGTCCATACCTCTCTCTCACCAAACCTCATTCTTTAATCTTTTCCCATTTCATTTCCTTTTCTTTTCTTTTTCCTTAAACCCCTTCTCACTCAAATAGTAACCCCAAAACAAACCATGGCAATAAAATGTAACACAAGTGTAGAAAAAGAATGATATGTGCATGTTTTGCACAAAAATGCTAAAAAACCGATTAGCGATTTTAATCGCGATTAGCACTAAATTAGTGTCAAACTAATCACAAAAACTTTAAAATGTCATAATTCTCTAATTTTCCCTATTTTAGAATTTTCCATAATTTTTCCAAAACTTTTCCCATTTATTTGTATTTAATAATACCAAAATATTAAAATATTCAATAAAATAATATTAAATTATAAAATTTCCCAAAATTAATATTTTATCTTTTTGAAAATGTTACAATCATTGCAATCACGTGCCTGTGATCCAATAATTGACTCTGAAGGCACTATCTCCAACAATCTCCCACTTGCACTCAAGGCTAATTATTGCGATGTCGCATACTCACAGCCCGTGTGATACCGAACACCCAACTCCTCTACTAATCAGTCTCACAAAACCTATTTGCGAAACTATTGCGTTCGAGGAATAGCCTCAATGAGTGGATCCGCCTTGATGTTTCTTTCTATGTCTCTCTATATCTCAAGTTCGCGGAGAAACCCATCTCCCGAAATGAGCAATACCTGTTTTAGAATATGTCTGGATATCTGATGGGACCTAGCTCATAAATGAACTCCAAATCCAAACTTCTTAGACTGTATCGTCAACTGAACTTAATCAGTATCATGCGCCATGCCTCCCTCAGTATCGCCTTGGACCACCTGTCCAAAATACTGCCCCTCGTCAGACGGAAAACTATAACTCTGACAGCCACTCTGCCATCCAGGTCACCTTGGAAGCCTGGAATGATGACTGTCTCCTAAAAGAGGCTGTCGTTATCATATCCCTAGAACATCCACTTATGTTCTAAAACTGCTTCCGACTGTTTCTCCATGATTGGATCAATGTCAACTTACTGCATCTAGTGCAAAAACAACAATTGGTGTGGTACTTGACATCTCATGATTGACTCAATTGCCTAAGCAAGTGATCTGCCAATCATGCACATCCCTCTCCCCTTTAGTCTGTAAGACACCTTTAGAGAGGGTGACTCCATCACCTGCAGGTACACCACCATGCCAGGAGTCGTCCATTCTAAAGCACCTCTAGAATGCTGTCAAAGTACCCTGATTGGGAAACTACCCAAATCTAGATCTAAAACCATAGATCCAGTAACCAGAATGTCTGATATAATATCCAAGTCCCTTGTGGAGAAACCACTGTGTGACAACCAAAGTATAACCGATCGTAGTATAGGAATATCATTTCCTACTCTGTGTATGTCATCTAAATACCAGGACATCACACCCTACTACCTTCTCAACAGATCCATCCCCTATTCTGATGAAGTCAAACCTATGACTGTCATATCAGAAATAGATGATCTATCTCCGCTACATCTGCTTTAGTCTATAAATAGACATAAGCCACTTGTCCACCAATGCTTCCGCTGCTCCCACTGACTACGACAACCCTCTGGCAGAGTCATATACACGTTCACTTCTAAAGCTAGTTTAGAACGACGCTATACTCATCCTCCTGCCGGGTCTCACAGCCTGGAACAACAGCAATGGCGAGTCTGGGTAAACAAGAACCTCCATGTCACCGTTCTTGAGGCTACCGGAGTACCTCTCGGGTGCCTGAGGTTACCCATCGTATCTGCGGAGTGGCCAATGGAATGTCAAATCAGATTGAATCTTTAGGTTCTTATCAAATCTTCAGTAATCGTTTGCGGTTCTGGAATCACTTCCAGTTCTACCATACTCCCACTGCTGTTTTCTGAAAAAATCCATTTTCGTTAAAATTGTGGCGAGTCAAGAACAATTTCACTATTGATCTTCCAGATGGTAGAAAGTCAACCCTCGTCATAGCCTGGGTCAACCCACAAACAGCCATTACAGAAACGTGCCTTGAGTTATCCAGAGTCTGGTTTTAAGTATAAGCCGGACAACTCCCCGTACCTTAACAATGTCAAGATATGAACTGTTCTATATCCAATATAGAAACAGAGGCACTGATTTAATTGAACCAGATTCAAATCATGCAGCTGTCTCCAGTGCATGTCAACTAAATGGAAAGAGGCCGATCAGCGTTACTCAATTTAGGACTGCTTCCAATTATGAGTAACCTGAAAGAGAAGCAAGTTCTCTTAATCATTACTATTAACTGAATACCATACACAAGTATCTACATTTTCGATCACCTTGAAGAATCCCGATACTTGCAATACCTGGTTCTCTACTTTATTCATATACCTATAACTTCTCAAAATTCGGACCTTGTGTTTCTACGAAACACATGTCTAAAAACTAGAGAAGTCATAAGTAAACCGAATATAGTACGAGGACCAACCCCTCTGTCCTAATGGACACTGGACAACATACAATACTCTGTATAAGTCCCTTGAGTCTAATAACTCACTCTCTGTGTGTCGCAGGTTGAAAACTGTACTTATGGTTAAGAAGAATTACACCATTATTTAATGCTCCTTACCTAACCATCAACTGATATAGGTAAATGTCATAGACATAATTTCAAAAAGGTATATCTCACTCTATAAAAATAGACGTACAGATATATCAATTTGAAATTGGTGCATAACAGCGGATATTCAAAACCAAATATTTGCCGTCCGGCAAACAACTCAGGTGACTTCCTCAAATATCACCGATTACAACGAATCCCGATATAATGAGGATGATCACCCAATTCCCAATAACTTACTCCCACTCATCATCTGTAAAACCATACAGATGTGAGAATCATACCAGGTAAATACATACCCTGGAGTAAGTATCTAATCGGGAAATCAGTTTTCCATTAACAGTACACAGCGAAACTGAAACATTGAAATGTTTCGATGGGGTATCCCGGTATTCCTAGTAATGCCTCTTCCATTATCCATATTCACAACTGTAACAATGTAATTCTTTGCCATCATTCCAAATCGCTTTATATGTCTTTAGTCATTACCTTCTGTACACCCTCTTAGGCCAAATGGTTTTCTTGCTTCCCTACCGTTCGGCACCAGCCTATGGTTTGGAAGAAGACTATCCAATAAGCATAATGGGTGTACTGTCCTAATCCTAGGAGCACTCGCAATGCAAGAGAAGGTGAAGATAAAAGACAACCGAATAAACCTTATTCCTATTTCTCCTGGACCAGAATCCATCCCCGAACTGGAACAAGTTCCTTTCGAGTTCGTATATAACCATACGATGGAGTATCCAATAAACTGTGGATCTTCGTAGTAATACGGAGCGTCCTGGAGAAATACAAAGGTGATTTAGGATTGGCGAAGAAATACTTGGTTTGGTCGTAAATAGCAGTCGCAATTTACTTTGCCCTCTTACTAATCCCTTGATATGTCTTTACTTAATACCTTCTGTACACCGTCGTTAGGCTAATTGGTTTTCTTCATTCCCTACCAGTCGGCACCTGCCTATGGTTTGGAAGAAGACTATCCAATTTGCGTAATAGGTGTACTATCTCTTAAACCAAGGAGTACTCGCAACCTGAGAGAAGGTAAAGGAAAAGATAACTGAATAGTCCTATTCGTTTTCTCCAGAACCGGAAACCATCCTCGAATAAATTCCTTCGAGTTCGTATATAACCATACGATGGTTTTGTCCAATGGAAGTGGACGTTCGTAGTAATACGGGGTGTCCTGAAGAAAAGAGTAAAAGTAGGAGTGGCAATGAGGTTTGCAACTCTGACAATCCAAAAGCCAGTGTTTAAGAAGGTTCGGTCAACTTGGTCACTGGGTCATAGTCTTAGGGTCGGGTCAATGGTCGCTGCCAAGAGAGAGAGAAAAGAAACACTCAGCGTGCACTCTAACCTAGATCAGAATGATTACCAATTTATCTAATCAAGAAACCTCCCACTGTAACCTCAAATTCTTCTCCAAACCCGAAAGAAGAATTAGTCGGGATCACCCGAGGAGTAAACCAACTCATCAGTGGGAATCGGGAACCAACTATCATCGCATGATAACGTGACAGAATCCTCTCACATTATCACACTCCAGAAGGTATGCGCATATCTGGCAAGTTTCAGTTTCTTTAGAAACTCCCGATGTGGATTTTTGCCCTATGCTCTTATGACCTTGACTTTGGCCAACAAATCATAAGTCACATGTCAAGTTCTACCCGTCATTCTTCAGGTTAATTTGAGCCCACCCGCACAAACCCTTGACTTTGGCCAACAAGGCTATACGACTGCCCCAAACCAACGCATCTATCTATGATGCACATGAATACCCAATAGCTACCAATCACTACGCCTTGACTTTGGCCAACAAACATAGCTTGAATACTGATTGACTATCCATGTGAAACGATGGAGGGCTACGAATGGTTTCTGGCAAAAACCTTTAACGTAATGAACTTGATATCGTTGAAGGAACCGGATAGCTTTTAAAAAAATAGTGGCGAAAACCATTGCTAAAGAGGTCACTCCCGGTGAAGGGATCTCGGCTCTTTCCCCGTAGAATGAGGTGCAGGATATTCCAACTGAATACCACTATGCAAAGCAAAAGTAAACGACTATAGTGAAGTTATTGCCCTGACGCAAACTTTTGTCCAAGGGGTCACTCCCGGTGAAGGGATCTCGGCCCTTGCCTCGTTGACTAAGGAGCAGGATATTCCAACTGAATACCACTGTGCAAAACAAAAGTGAACGTCCTTGCAATAACAGCTTTTTGAAAAGTGTTCCAACAACATCAGAATAGGTTTGTTTTTAACTTGCATTGATCCGAATCAACGCAGTCCCATCAATTGATCACGCCAATAAAGAACGAAAATAATGATGTACGTATATGCCATCCGCATTCGCCACTGGGTCCCGTCATTACCCGTTAGGTTACTTAACTAACGACAGAGCGGGGACTGGACTAGCGCGGATGCAAAACATATACAACATATACTAGTATATATATCAATATATAATATTTCGCTCAAGGCGTGATAAAATGCAACATCACAGAAATGTAATAAGCATCACAGAACAATACAGATATCTGGGATCCCCGGGTTTCACAGAGCCGCTACTGAAACCCGACGTTCCCCTGATCGTGTGGATAGCCTGTGCAATGAAATCCTAGACCCCTATGGGCGCGGCAAGTTACCCGCCAAAACCTGAAGCGAGGCAGCCCCCTTCAGCAACGTGAATGGACCACCCAGCACTTCACGGAATCCGGTAACTTGGGCACCCCTCCTGGGTCAACATGTACCCCTCCGTGCGGCGAATAGCCCACCAATTCTAGAGTGAGGCCCCCTCCGTCTCAATGCCATGAGATGCGGGCTCATTGCCCTCTAGAACCCGGCTATCCGTGCACCCCACCTTGGGGTAATCCTAGTACAGAAGTAAAATATACATACAACGGGTACATCGACCTCGACCCGGTCGTGCCCCAAAAGAATAATACAAGCGGGCAGTGACGGCAGTCCACATGTCGGACGCTCGCCCCGCAATATCAAATGTACATATAAAATTGCAATGAGACAAATCCACACTGTGCAATACTAGGATCCGGCTTAAACCAAAGCCCGCTAGTATTATCCGTCCGATCATGATCCGTGCAATACCGCACGTACCTGATCGAACCCTGCCATATCTCCATACGGCCTCTACAGCGTTTCGCCCGAAACATGAGAAACTGGTCTGTAGGGGCCTCTAAAGACTCGTCAATACTTTGGTTGAGGATTTAACCACTAGCACGTCAGAGGTATTAGCCTATACGTAACGGGCTACCAGGTATTGACCAAAAGGGACGTCGATGAGCGAACTCATCCTGACACCCTACTGAGCCTGTCAGTGACAATATCCGTACAGTCCGGTCCATTCGTCTATGAGCATCGCATGGCGGGCCTAGGGGGTTGGTAAAAGTCAGACCCCCAAAAGCGGTACAAGTCGTGTCGGAGTGTAGCTCAGAACACCCTGAGATACTACTGGAATACCTACCAGTAAATCTCCTGCCTTGGCCAAGGACTTCGTGTAATGGCTCTCCTAGACACAGCGCGACCTCACCCCCAATACCGGGAGAGATGAACCCCTGAAGATCCGCTCACTGCCTCTATATGGCTCGGGACTGCACCCAACTAAAACCTGTTTGCACGTCTCCTTTGAGCGTGGTAGGGTAGTAATCAAAGTACAGTGGGAACTCACACGAGACAAATGACGATCCTCAGGTCGATGAACTAACCTGTACACATATCACCAGGGAACTGCTATCAGACGTCAGGTATAAGACCAACTAGCATGTTCCCGGCGAGTCCTGTCCGGTGTACTCATAACCCAATGAGCACCTGTATACATCTTAGGTGAATCAACTAACACCGATGGCTTGTGAGACCGGCCACCGCCCCTCGTCGGGGTCTCGACTGTATACACTAGTCTACTCTGGAGTATCGATGCCCTGTCTCGAAACTCCCACGACTAGGGACCTTTTAAGGATGTGCTTATAGACTACCAGCTCTCACGTATATGATCGCCCTCATACTGCTGGCAGTCAAGCAAGAATCCTAGGGGCTCTATCAACGTGTAATAGCGACCTGTCAGGTCACCTAAAGCAGTACACGATGATAGAGATAAACCAGATAGCATACTATCATCTTGAGTAAGACTGTCCTACCGGATAGGTCCTCCCTCAATCATTGCAATCACGTGCCTGTGATCCAATAATTGACTCTGAGGGCACTATCTCCAACACAACCATACACTTGAGGCTGCTACAGGGCACTTCAGCAGCAACACCCCTCCTCCTTCTTCCCTTCTCCTTCATCCTAGGACCCTCTTGAGGAATAATCTTGCAACCCAACTCCTATATTGCAAGTTATGGGTAGTAAGCTGAAATTTAGTGTTGTTTTTGTGATCTAGTGCTAGTTTTAGTGATTTTGAGTGAGATGTGGCCAAGTGATGGTTTTGATCGTTAGGGTAACCTTATTAGGTGTATTTGAGGCCAGTTTAACCAAGATTACCCCAGTTTTCCAGTGGTTACCTGAAAGTTTCAACTTGGCGTATTTTATCGATTTTGTCGACATTGTGGCTTTTCTGGAAACTGCTATCAACCCGGACCTCCTAAAATAATTTTGACTTGGCAGTGAGACATGCAGGTAGATAGAAGCCAACACCCAAAGACCCAGCCCCTGGACCCACTTCCTGGCCGCAGATTTAATCCCTCTGGCCGCAATTTGCGGCCAGAGCAGGGGGGACTGCCTCGTTTTGCGTGCACGGCTCTTTTACTTGTAAACTTGACCCTGGGTATGTCTAGTTTTGTCTGGTTCCAACCAGGGTAGAATCTGGGTTGATTTTCTTGACTTGGCGCATGATTTACGACTTGTTTTCGTATGAATTTTGGTATTCGATGATTCGTTTCTGTCGGATGGCGTTTGAACGCCAACGGCAGAGGGTTATTGGCTGTGTTTGCATGCGAGGCTACAGGTTTTTACCTATGGGCGCAGCGTGCACCATTTTGGCTTCCGACATAGTTTTTATGTGTTTTAGCGTGTGATATCCTTGTAGGTACCCCACGTGGCGTCGAAGCGTTGGAGATGCAAATGGCGACATCGGCACCGGCACACATAAGAAATGTGAGTAGATTTATATCTACGGGGAGAAGTCGGGTGGATGGCGTATAGCACCCCCGCAGTCCGATGTCTAGTATACCATATATACTGTACTTATATATGATAGCTTATGTGTGACGTGGTTGTTTAGGATGTGTTAGGTGTACTATGCATAGATTAGGGTTAGAAGTTACTAGTGTGGTTCCTAGTCGCGAACCCTAGAATAGGTTTACACCCACACGCACACACGTGCTTGTTTGCTATGTTCATACTGTGATGACGAGGATATTGGGGGACATTGGATGTGAGTCGATAAGATTGGGCATAGTGCCATGATATCGGTGATGTGATGTGATTCGTATTTGGGATACGATATATGATTTTTAGCAGGCCTTTGGGCGTGTCTTTCGCACACGCATTCATACTTATGTAGATGGTATCAATTCGTACTAGACTTAGATCAGTACCCCAGATTATGTGATATCATGATAAAGATACCAGGTAATTGATGTGATGATTGTGATATTGACCCGCACCCAGCTATTGGGATGTCGTACGACGATTTACCGTACGAGCTTTATATTGATGATTGGTCCGCACTCATGACTTGAGGGTGCCAGATAATTTACGGTATCGTATGTGATACTATTAATACGGGATCACCGACTACTATCTTTATATTTATTTATATACCGACTCAGATTTAGGTGGTTTCCATACCCCTCCCGATTGACTTGATAGTTTGATCAGTGGTTAGTATAGTAGATGTTAGACTTGACCCGAGTCATACCTATTTCAAAACTAATGAATCGGGAGTATTTTAAAGACAGGCAAAAAGGGATTTTACGGATAATTTCAAAAAGGGAATCTCTTCTTAAAAACACCGTAGCCCTTAATTTACTAAAAACCCCGATTCGTCTTATTTCAAAAAGGCAAAACTACATGACACTTACATATTGATGTAGGTTCTGCTCTAGTGCGTTGATTATTTGATTCCGCATATTTATATTATTGCATCGCATTACTTGTGTTTGTTGAGATATTACCATCATGCTGTTGGGACACCAGCACCATTATCGATGATGCGTATGTTCCACGTACACTATTTGCCGGCTCACACACTTCATCATCGATAATTGCCATGCCACTACACTGTAGTACTATTGCATTCATGATGTGATTCTTGCATGGCATATTGTACACTTATACCTGTACACATATATAGATGATTCTGGCATGATTAAAGATTTGGGAACCGCAAGATATTCTTTAAAACTGATTCATTTTAAAAAGAGCGGTTTCCCTCGACATGTGCACATTACTATTCCATGTTGCATGACTTACTGATATGCTTACCTTTCTTTACATGTCGCATACATCATGTTTTGATTATACGCATTGAGATATGTTGTTTCCGTGATATTTCTGGATTTGGGGACCGTGGATATTTCAAAGGAAAATATGTAATTGTTTTAAAAATCCGGTCACCCTTGATATGATATTTCAGTGCGTCCACCATGATTTTTCTCGGTTCCAGAGAGCTTGTGTGGGTATACCCGATTCGAGGAGCGGTAGGCACCGATTGCGGGTACATGGTGGACCCGTTGAGGTACCCCAGGGCAAGAAGACTCATATATGCTAGACGGTGAGCCCGGCAGGGGAGTACTACCTACCGGTGATAGTATTTGGGACCCGTCGGTTATCCGGGGGATACCGACTGGAGTCATGAGATGGATATGAGGGCCGACCAGGGTGTGCGGCGCCTGAGATACATGAGGATTTACGTGTCGATGCTAGGCACAGGTGTTCATGATGTTTTCGAGTGTCGATGCTAGGCACTCAGGTTCCATGATTTGATTATATCCTCATATTTCCATGCATATGCTTTACGATATTTACATGCATGATGCTTGTTGTCATTGGGTGACACGTGGACGGGATCCACCGATTTACAGATATTGATTACCTAGTTGGGGGATATCCACATACTACTAGATTCATGTTATAGCTGGCATTGATTCATATTGATTACATCGATCATACCTCATTTGTATATATAACAGTGGATGAGGACGCTGTTATATATACCCTGACACCAATATTAGTGGAATGGGACGCTAATATATGTGTATTGATATCAATTTAGATACTTCATCATATTACTTCATGCAGACATACCTCATATTTGTGACATGTTATTACCTGAGGCATTGGCACGAGTACTTGGCACTACATACATGTATAGATGTCACATTGCCACCCTAGCATGCTTCAGCCTTATTCATTTGAAGTTTATATGTTGATCGTATGACCTAGGATTGCGTCATACATGCGATTTTCTGTTCATAGATGTTCTTCTATTCACGAGTTGGCAACTCACCCCCGTTGCCCCAGTCCTTGCAGGTTTTGCCGTACAGGTTTCATTACGGCTTGCGGCACTGCTTCTTTCGGGTGACTTGCTAGTAGGTGGGTTTATTTGTATCGTACCCATCATTATACATTGTATATTATATTTCAGTTGTATCTAGAAGTTCCATCAACCAAACATGTACTTATTTGAGATAGAGACCAGTGTTGATTATTCTTTCGAATTTAGAGTCGCACGTTATATTTCTCTGGGTTTCATGCTGTTGAGTTTCCTTTTCTGTTGTGATCCTCGCCTTTAGGCGTTGTATATATTGTTGCAACTGGTTGATTTACACATGGTCTTTCCTTCACTCTACTACTTCTCTTGGTTTGGATTTCTGGGCTCGGCTTACTTAGAGCTCGTACGCCTTGAGACGTTCGTAGCCAAAGTGCCGGTCATGTTCCGTACTTTCGGGTCATGACAAAGGTGAATATCCTAAGCTTCCATCAAGTAATATACAATCCAGTATGATACAGTAATGGCCTCTAAGGCATATACACTAACAGGAATCACCCTCTCCAAGGAGATGTCTCCCAATACTGACAAGGAGAGGGTTCGCATCAGTACTATACCCTACGCTTCGGCGGTAGGATCTCTAATGTATGTGATGCTATGTACAAGACCGGATGTAACTTACGCGCTAAGCGTGGTGAGCCGGTATCAGTCAGACCCAGGTGAGAACCACTGGACAGTTGTGAAGAACATTCTCAAGTACCTGAGAAGGACTAAGGAGATGTTCCTGGTTTACGGTAATGGAGACCTCAAGGTCAAGTCCTTTACCGATTCAAGCTTCCAGAGTGACAAGGATGACAGCAAGTCTGTCTTGGGTTTTGTGTTTACCCTCAACAGAGGGGTGGTGTGTTGGAGGAGTTCCAAACAGGACACCATCGCAGACTCGACGATAGAGGTTGAATACATTGCTGCCAGCGATGCCGCAAAAGAAGCAGTCTGGATGAAGAAGTTCATTGCTGAACTTCAGGTGGTTCCGTCCATTGTTGATCCGATACCTTTTTATTGCGATAACAACGGGGCTATAGCTTTAGCGAAGGAACCACGGTCCCATCAGAAATCCAGACACATCTTAAGGCGGTATTACCTGATCAGGGAGATCATTGATCGCCAGGAGATCGAGGTACGGAGAGTGGACACTAAAGAAAACACGGTGGATCTATTTACAAAGGCCCTCCCTCAAGCGCAGTTCGAGCGACTTTTTGAGCTATTGGGTATGCGGTACGCCAGCAGCTGGCCTTAGTGCAGATGTTGGGTATGCGGTACACCAATTACCGGCCTTTAGTGCAAGTGGGAGATTGTTGGATATGTATGTCCTGGAGGCCATTATTGTATATGCATACATGTGGATGCTAGGGATATATATGTACAGGATATTCTTTCTCAGTTATATAGTATATTGTTTCAGTTGTCTTTTATCAGGATATGTGTATTTGTTTTTATTCATACTTTAACAGCTTGCACATATTGATAAAGACTTGATATAGTGATATACTATTATGGTTTGACTTTATCTTAATATAGCATATGTTATACATGTTATTACATATTGCGGTTACATGTTGATAAAGCCCGTAGGATCTTGCTTGACTACCTACGTTGTGATGGCGATCATACTTGTGGGAGCAGGGTAGTCCATAAGCACATCCTTAAATGGTCCCTAGTCGGGTGAGTATCGAGACTGGGCATTGATACTCCAGAGTAGACTAGTGTATACGCTTCTATCCCCGACAAGGGGCAATGGTTGGTCTCGTAGCCATTGGTCAAATGTACCTAAGATCGTATACAGGTGCTTGCTGAGTGTGTGTATACTAGACGGACTCGCGGAGAACTTCCAGATGGTACTATACCTATCGTCAGATGAAAATTCTCAGGTGACATGTGTACTGTTGGGATTCCTTAGCACCTAGCCTAGGGTTTGCAAGCATCACAAATGCCACAACATAAATTCAAGGAGGTGCTAAGCAATCAAACTAAGAATCATGCTAGAAAACTAGGGTAACCAAAACAAGTAATCTATCATCACAAAAAGAAGTGAACAAAAATACAACCTTTGTAGATCTGGTCCTTCACTTCTAAAGCTCCGTGTTGACGTCCCTTCGCTGCGATCATCGTTGTCCCGAACTCTAGAATGGATTTCACCGGAGAAATGAACAAGCTTGCTCGTAGACTTCGAGGCCGAAGATGATCTACGTCGAAGTGATTCAAACTCAAGCTAACCCTTCACTAGGTCATGAACTTTGTGAAGAGAACACCCTAAACTAAATGGCAAGTAGTATAGGATGATGAAATAGGAAGTGGGTTCACTTTAGATTTTGTTTTCTCACTTTATTTCTTCACTTAGAAAAATCTAGCTAGGTTTTTCTTTTGGATGAAGAAGAAGAAGAATAGAAACTCAAGTGAAGTGAATTATGATCAATTATGCAACCATGGGTGAGTTAGTATCATACACTAACCTTTGTAGAGACTAAACCATGGCTTAAGCTAATGGTTTGGTTAATAAATATCTTTAGTAAAACAAAATGTGTGGACTTTGTCAAAGATGCTTTAAGCTTCATGAAGCTTTAAGTCAAGACAAAGAGAACCACCATTTTGAATTACAAAAGAAATAAAAACCCTAACCATTATCTTAAATATGGTGTAAGTCATACACACACCTAAGTTTGCATGTATCATCAAGCATGATACAATCATGTACACAAACATATATCGCATATACATTATGTGCACATCAAGTGAGAAAAGCAATCTTAAGTGAACCAATACTAGTTAATGTAAAGTAATATATCAAATATATAATTATACATTAAATCATTAAATCAACACTTGATTTAATGATCCGGTCATATCGCATATAACCGACTAATATCTAGTGTATCAATATATCGAATCAACACTTGATTCGGTAACCCGGCTATATCGCATATAACCGACCGATGATACAAATCGCGAGAATAGAATACAGTATCACAAACTCGTATTATTCTCGGTCCCACACATATCGCATACGTGCTCTTATTTCGTTTCGCTTGAGCCAGGAAACCTCTGTGTATAACTCTAAAGACTCGTCAATACGCCGGCAGTAGGTGGTGATCATATCAGTCACCCATAAGCCGAAAGCGGTCTGCTAAACGTAACGGCCACCCGGGTATTGAGCGATCAGAAGATCAACGAGCAAGCCTGCTCACACTCCTGCGAATCCAATCAGTAACACTTACTGCACAGTCCGGTCTGTTCGTCTGATATGTCGCATATCTCGCCTAGGGCGGTAAACGTCAGACCCTAGTAGCTTGATAAGTCATGACGATGTAAGGTCCATAACGAGCATGAAACTACTGATAACACTTACCAGTAAATCACATCAACCCTGGCCAGGGATTTCCAGTTATGGCCAGTCGAGCATAGCGCAACATCAACCCCCAATACTGGGAGAGACGAATCCCCTCCTATCGCTCATTGCCTCCATGTAACTCGGGACTGTACCCAAAAATCACCTGTTTGAATAACTCAGTAGAGCCGTGGTAGGGTGGAAATCAAAGCATAATGGGAGACACACAAGACTCTATAACGATCTCGGGTCGACAGACTAAGCTGGACTAGTGTCACCAGAGAACTACCATCTGACGTGAGGTATAATACCATCTGGGAGTTCTCGGCAAGTCCGTTCAGTGTACCCAGTCTCCACTGAGCACCCGTATACCATCTCTGATGTCAAACACCAATGGAAATGGGATCATCCAATGCCCATCACATGGGTCGAGAAGATATACGCTAGTCTACTCTGGAATATCGATGCCCCATCTCGATATTCCCACGACTAGGAACATTGAAGGATGTACTCATGGACTACCCAAGCCCCACTAGTATGATCTGCATCGTAATCCTGAAAGTCGAGTACACATCCTAAGGGCTTTATCAACATGTAACAGAAAGACAGTAAGTATACATGTTAAGATAAAGAGCAACGAGATAGCGTACTATCATGTCGAGCAAGAAAGTCCTCCCTATATATGTCCCAACATCCACTACAATATACATCTCATGTACAGTAATGGCCTATAGGGCATACATATAACTAACAATCTCCCACTTGTACTAGAGCCATCATGTAGCAGTGGTTGTAGTATCTCATACTCAACCATCCCATAAAAGTCACTCTCTGGGAAAGGCCTCAATGAGTAGATCCACCGTGTTAACCTCTGAGTCTACTCTCCTAACCTCAATCTCTTGGAGATCATCCATCTCCATGATCAGGTGATACTGCCTCAGAATATGTCTGGGTCACTGATGGAACCGGGGTTCCTACGCCAAAGCCACACCTCCATTGTCACACAATGGTAGGAACCTTGTTCATCTCATGAACAAATATACACCCAGACTGCCTCTTTGGTAGCATCTTTGATAGCGATGTCACCAGCCTTTATTGTCTAGTTTGCCACGGTATCTAGCTTGGAACTCTTCCAACATACCGTCCCTCCACTGAGGGTAAAGACAATGCATGTGACTGACATTCAGTCGTCCTTACCACCCTGGAATCTATCCAGTGATTCTCCCCAGGATCGATTGATACCTGTAGGGTTGCTAGGCACGCGTACAAGGGTCTACGAGGCATCGACCATGCCCGATTAAAAAATTAGCCGTGCCGAACAACCCGAATACGGATCTTTAAACTAGAGATTAGGCGAAAACTAACATGTTAACAACTTTAACACTAAGTGAGAGGGATTACAACCTTTGTAGATCCGGTCCTTCACTTCATATGCTCCGTGTTGTGGTCCCTTCGCTGCGATCATCGGGTTCCGGACTCTCGAGAGGTTCCACGAAGAGAAAGATGCAACCTTTGCTTTCGATCTTCGATACAAAGATGATCTACCTTGAAGTTTTGCTAACACAAGCTAACACTCATGAAATGATGTGAACACCCTCATCTAAATGGCAAGGGAAGATGAGGATGATGAAGTAGGATTTTTGCTCTCTTTATTTATCTTTTTCTCACATATTTTCATCACAAATATCAAAACAAGAAAGCTTTGTAAGCAAAGAAGAAGAAGGAAGAAGATGAACAATATGATAGAATTCCTTTTGTGATGAATAATGCAAAGGAGATAATGATGAATTATGCAACCATGGTCAAGTAACCATTGTAGAGATTGAACTAGGGTTAAAGGGTGTGGTTGGGTTAAGAAATATCATGCTAAAATATCTTTTCCAAAACAAAAAGAAAACCTTCTAGAAACATCTAGAAAGGTTTAACCCTAATCAAACCCTAACCATGTTTAATCTCTACTAAACATGTTGCATTAGTAATCATATCATGTTACAATATTATATATCACATATATAATATTTATTGTAACCAAATAAAATAATACAATTAACATATATCGCATATATATCAATGTATTACCCGAGCGAGAAAAAGAATCTTTTAGTGAGATAATATTAGTTAATGTAATTTAATATATCATATATATTATAATACATTAAATTATCGAATCAACACTTGATCCGACAATCCGGCAATATCGCATATAACCGACTAATATTTATCCATACCGATTCATCGAATCAACACTTGATCCGATGACCTGGCTGATATCATATATCGCGAGAATAGAATACGGTATCACATATCGCATTATCCTCGGTCCCGCACATATCACATATGTGCCCCTACTCCATTTTGCCTGAGTCAAGAAACCTCTGTATAGGACTCTAAAGAATCGTCAATACGCCGGCAGTAGGTGATGATCATATCAAACACCCACAAGCTGCAAGCGGTCAGCTAAACGTAACAGCTACCCAGGTATTGAGCGCTCAGAAGATCAACAAGCAAGCCTGTACATTCTCCTGTGAATCCAAACAGTAACACTCCCGTACAGTCCGGTCTCGTCGTCTGATATGTTGCATATCTCGCCTAGGGGTGGTAAACGTCAGACCCCAGTAGCTCGATAAGTCGTGTCGATATGAGGTCTATAACAGTTCGAGAAACTACTGATAACACTTACCAGTAAATCTCTGCAACCCTGGCCAGGGATTTCCGGTTATAGCCAATCGAACACAGCACAACATCAACTCCCTATACCGGGAGAGAAGAATCCCCTCCTATCGCTCATTGCCTCCATGTGATTCGGGACTGTACCCAAAAGCCACCTTTTTGCACGCCCTCTTGGACGTGGTATGATGGAAATCAAAGCACAATGGGAATCACACAAGACTCTTTGACAATCTCGGGTCAACAGACTACTCTGTACCAGTGTCACCGGAGAACTGCCATCTGACGTGAGGTATAATACCATCTGGGAGTTCTCGGCGAGTCCGTCCAGTGTACCCAGTCTCTACTGAGCACCTGTACACCATCCTTGATGTCAAACACCGATGGATATGGGATCATCCATCGCCCATCATATGGGTCAAGATGCGTATACGCTAGTCTACTCTGGTGTATCGATGCCCTGTCTCGATACACCCTCGACTAGGAACAGTTATAGGATGTACTCGTCGACTACCGTGGCCCCACTAGTATGATCTCATCATAGTCCCAGTATTCGAGTGCATATCCTAAGGGCTTTATCAACATGTAACATAGAGACAATCTGAGTACATGTTAAGATAAAGTACAACCAGATAGCATACTATCATGTCGAGCAAGAAAGTCCTCCCTATATATGTCCCAGCATCCACTACAATATACATCGTATGTACAGTAATGGCCTCTAGGGCATACATATAACTAACAATCTCCCACTTGCTCTAGGGCCATCTGTTATGGTATCGCATACCCAACAATTAGCTGCGGTTGTAGTATCTCATACTCAACCATCCCATAAGAGTCTCTACTGGGAAAAAAGGCCTTTGTGAGTGGATCCGCGCTGTTGTCCTCTGTGTCTACTCTCCTAACCTCGATCTCCCTGGAGATCAACCATCTCCATGATCAGGTGATACTGCCTAAGAATTATATCTGGATTTCTGATGGGACGTTAGTTCCTTGGCTAAAGCCACAACTCCATTGTCACACAATGGTAGGAACGAAGTTAATCTTATAAACTTATAAATATCCAGACTTCCTCTTTGGTAGCATCCTTGGTAACGATGTATCTTGCCTTTAATCGTCTAGTAAGTCACGGTATCTAGCTTGGAACTCTTCCAACATACCGTCCCTCCACTGAGGGTATAGACAATGCCTGCGACTGACATTCAGTCGTTCTTATCACCCTGGAACCTTTCCAGTGATTCTCCCCAGGATCGATTGATACCATCTCACTACAACTAGTGAGAATCCTAACATCCAATTAGATCTATCTCATAGATCCAAAACCCAGGATTTAGGAGGTATCACTTTGATCCTATATGGAGAATCCTTGTGATAAGCGGAGATTGACCGAGCGTAGCATAGGAAACTCCTTCTCTATCAAGAGTATGTCATCCACGTACTCTACGAGGATCACCACCATACTCTCTACTACCTTTTTGTATATACAAGGTTCATCTACCATTTTGATGATGTCAAACATTTTGACTACCACATCAAAACAGATGTTCCAACTCCGCGATGCCTGTTTTATCATATAAAACATCTTGCACACGTTTCCGCTGCTCCCACTGTCTACGAAGCCCTCTGGCTGTGTACTTATAGACGCTATCTTCTAAATCATCATTTAGAAAAGCAGTCATGACACCCAACCACCAGATATCGTAGTCATGGTATGTAGCCGTGGCAAGTAGGATCTGGATGGACTTAAGCATAGATTCTTAGAAAAGGTTTCAACATAATCCATACCTGGTCAATGATGCAAACCTTCAACAAGTCTAGCTTTGAAAGTCACAACTTTTCCATGTACACCAAGTAATCTTCTCAAGATATACTTGCTCCTGATGGGGATTTAACCCTTCAGATAAAGCAACTAAAGTCCATACTTTGTTGGTGTATAAGGATTCCATCTTAGATCGCTAAGCATCCAGCCATTCTTACAGAGTCTCACTCCTGATGGCCAGCTCGAAACTAGTTGGGTCATCATCTCATGATGCAATCCTCGCTCCCACTGTCATAGAGAAACCGAAGTATCTCTCTGGTGGGTGAGGAACCCTACTAGATCGGCGGAGAGGCTGAAGTTCGTTGGAAACTATTGAATCCTTTGGTTCTACCAAATCATCAGCTGCAGTTTGTATAGCTGGAACATTTCCAGTTCTACATAACAGACCTTGCCTCGAGCTTGTCCGGATTTTGCTTTTAGACATAGTCCGGACAACCCCAAATCTTAACAAACTTAAGATATGGGATCTTCCCTTTCCATATCACATATGAAGTGGTAGGCTGCTGATTTGATTTGAACCCTATTCAATAGGTATGCAGCTTCTCAAGTGCATAACTCCTAAAAGGAAATAGGAAAACTCAGTAATACTCATCATAGAGCACACCATATCACATAGGGCGCTATTGCTCCGCCCCGATATACCATCGTGCTATGGTGTATACGGAGGAGTAATGCTGAGAGAGAATCTCATTCTCCTTTAGAATAGTCCAGGAATTCCGTGCTCAAGTATTCTCCTCCTTGATCTCATCAAAGGACATAATACTTTTACCCTTATTTTGGTTCTCTACTTCTAACTTATATTCTGTGATTATCTCAAAAGTTTCGGATTTGTGTTTCAACTGGAACATATGTCTGAATCTTGAGAGATCATCAGTGAATATAATGAAGTACAAAGAACCGGTCCTGGCATGTGTAGACAGGGGACCTTCATACATCAACATGTATCAATCCCAAGAGTTCACTAACTCTTTCTCTGTTTCCAATAAACAGATCTGTGGTCATCTTATCTTTGTGACATGACTGGCAAGTTTCACAAGATGTAAATTCAAACAAATTTAAATATGCATCTTAATGTAACTTCAGCTAGTCGGGTCGCATTGATATGACCTAGTCTACAATGCCTCAAGAAGGATTCGTTCATTTCTGAACTCTTCCTCTTGTGCGTGTTCTGTATACTAAGAACTTTATTTTGATTTAGAACATCAATACTTTTAGATAACGTGCCTGAACCGATCAACTCTTGATATAGGAAATGTTCAAAACATTATCCAACAATACAAAATTATATCTTTCTTTACTAATAAAGAGACCGATATGATTTTGTATATCAGGTTCAGTATCTAATAACATTCGTTCAGAATCAATGTATTTTGGTAATACAGGGTGACAGTGACCAACAGACTTGGCTGCAACACTTGCACCGTTTTCTGTCTCATGAAACTTATCACCCGTTCTCAGTTCTCTACCTATCTGTAGCCCATGTAACAGATTACATATGTGGGATCCTGATCCGGTATCAAATACCCATGACGTAAAAGATACTGAGAAACAGTTCTCTGTAATGAACACACCCGAAGAAGATGCATCAGCATGCACTTTCTTCGTTTGGGCGGCACGGGAATTCTGGTAATCCCCTATTTCCTGCTCTATCTTATAACAATTATAAGTTGGAGCGGGACCAACGTTCCCCAGCTCAGTATAACAAGCGGGTTCGGTCAATTCTTCCGTATTATTATCTTGATTAAGGAGTGATATGGTCGCTACCTAGAGAGAGAGAGAAGAAAATACTCAGCGTATGCTCTTGCAAGATTAGATTGGTTATCTAATATATCTAATCAGGATGTCTCCCACTGTTTTAATCAAATCTTCCTTCAAACCCTAAAAGGAAAAACTAGCCGGGATTAATTACACGCTACAAGTTCGCCAATCTTTCAGCCAGGCCAGTGTCGGTACTTTGAGGGAGGTCCCCTGTGCTTTCGCACGAACCTAATTAAAGTAAACCTCATTTTCCCAGAGGCGTAACCCCGTTGACACCTTTCTAGACACCTACTTGATCGGCTAATTGTAATGTGTAAAACTCTCCCAGGAGTAACTCTTACTCGCAGCGGGTATCGGGATCCAACTATCTCATAGAAGGTATGCAATCTCATTGCAAATTTCAACACTTGAAATTCCCGATAATATTTTACCCCTAGCGTGCTATGACCTTGACGCATGCCAAACAACCCATAGTCCGCTAGTCAAGTTCAACCCGTACATTTCTTGATTGAATTAAACCCACCCGCACGACCCTTGACGCATGCCAATCAACACCGTACGAATACCCTAATCCAATCGCATCGTATGCTAGCAGATAAGCACTAGTAAGCTACCGTACACTACGCTTTGACGCATGCCAAACTACCGCAGCACGAATACTAAATAGTACTTATCTGAAATGACGGAGGGCTACGCAGGTTTTTAAGAAAACCATGAGCGTAATGAACTTGATATAGTTGTAGAATCGAGTGATTTTAAATGGAATGTTTTTGAGGCTTTTCTAGTTTTGCTACAGGGGTCACTCCCGGTGAAGGGATCGTCGGCCTTTTCCTCATCGAATAAGGTGCAGGATATATCATATATACCGCTGTGCAAAGCAGAAACTATAGAAGCAATCAAAAGACAAACCGAGAGTTGTAGCATCTGCCAGTTATTGCTAAAGGAGTCACTCCCGGTGAAGGGATCTCGGTCCTTTCCTTATCGAATAAGGTGCAGGATGTTCTACAAGGAACACCGCTATGCAAAGCAAGAACTAGAGCTACCAGTTTTTAAAACAAGTTTCTACAACATCTTAGGTTTCTTTTATTTCATTAATCTCATTAATGAAGTCCCATTTTATTATGCTTCACAAGCATCACTTTTGAAACGAAATCTGCAATATAACATATATCTCATATATATAATATAAACATTCGTCACAGGCAGTAATATGATCTCATCACAGAACATTGCAGCAGAAGAACATATATGAAATATTGGATATACTAGGACGTCCGTGTTTTCAATACGAGCCTGTATAAAACACGTATTCCACGGTCGCGATGAATAGCCAAACCCACATCCCTAGACCCCTACGAGAGCGGCAAGCAACACTGCCAATTCTAGGGTTAGGAGACCCGGTCTCGATTCCTCGAGATGGTCTCCCACTGGACCTTAGAACCCGGTTACTTGTGCTCCCCGCCTTGGGTCTACCTAATGCGGAAAAGTAAATAATATACAACGGTGACATCTTCCGCAACCTGGAAGTGCCCCAATAAAAGAATATTACATACATATGAATTTTACATGAATGAAAAAGAAAAATTCTCATCTGACATAAAACCCCCGGCTATTCAAAACGCGACGATCCAATATAACATATCACAGCAACACATATTATCACATATCATCAACGTAAGCAAGTATGCGTATCCCGATTGTCGTTGATGTATAGCAACGAAGCCGGCGATACACCACATACTACGCTTACGGTCACAGAAAAGAAAGTGTAAAACTACAACAGTTGGAATCCGCAACTACCTTAGACATCACATGCCTAACCAAATGAATTCCTTAGACATCACATGACTAACAATTATAAACCCCGCATTTTAGTCTCATTATCGAAAACTCTTTTCAATGTCAAGTCGGGCAATTCAACAAGATTCCCGACAACCTGATCGAATGCTCGTCGCAAACTTTAGTAGACGGGCGCACCGCCAGATGCCGTCGACGAAGTGCACTAAGGCGGAACACCGCTGCCGCGAGCACCCGAACGGATGCTTTCGGCGACGGGGTTCTCCTACAGTCACTTAGTCGGGGCTATGGGGCGTAGCTGTCTATTAAATTTACCCGGCGAGTATCCGCGTACGCTATGTGATTGCGACGGACTTTTGATCACATCAAAATTCCGTGGCAACCGATCATTTGAGACTAAACTGCTATGTTTATAATATTCAAATTAGTTATCTCATAACTACCTGTGAATTCCAAATATTGTATCACATTCCAGATAAATAGACAAAGTTAAACTTTCCGATCGAATAATCAAACACCCAAGATTTCCCCAATATATCTCAACACTTGAAATCAGTTTAAAAACATCCATCACATGCCACAGAACCAATGGTCCAGCCGTAGAAGGGTCAAGACAACGCCTCACATGTGGCACGCCGTACTGCCCCAAACCCTAAGGTTCAAAAGGCAGTTCAAGACGGTCACATAATCGAGTTAAGGTTTGTTGTCTTCTAGAGGGTCCACCGCATTACTTGCACGACTTAGAACGTTCTTAAACATGAGCAAAAATCCAACTTTTGAAAAAATTTCCGACAGGGGAAAAAGTGAGTTATTGATATCCGTTCGAACATTTTAACAGTTTCTAAAATTATCCGGACAAACTAAACAAAGTTAAAATATCCGATCGAATCTACCAGTCCCCAATACAACCCAGAAAACTCAACACTTGAGTGAAAAATAAAAATTCCCAGAAGAATTAGCAAGTACCAACGATTATAACTGTGCAAAAACTAACTCTTAATCCCCAAGTTCTGCCGCGGTTCCGCGGCGCTTTGAACGATTCAAAGTGTCGTTTTGCACAGTAATTCCTAAAATACCCTGCTGAATTTTTTGAGCATTTTTAATTTGGAAAAATCACAGTTTTGAAAAATTTCCAGAAACTAGGGTATATCGGGTTTTCCGGGTTCGATCGGACTTTAAACTTCGTCTAGACTTCGCCTAAAGCTCTAGCTTGGCTCTGATACCACTGTAGGGTTGCTAGGCACGCACACAAGGGTCTACGAGGCATCGACCATGCCCGATTAAAAAATTAGTCGTGCCGAACAACCCGAATACGGATCTTTAAACTAGAGATTAGGCGAAAACTAACATGTTAACAACTTTAACACTAAGTGAGAGGGGTTACAACCTTTGTAGATCCGGTCCTTCACTTCATATGCTCCGTGTTGTGGTCCCTTCGCTGTGATCATCGGGTTCCGGACTCTCGAGAGGTTCCACGAAGAGAAAGATGCAACCTTTGCTTCCGATCTTCGATACAAAGATGATCTACCTTGAAGTTTCGTTAACACAAGCTAACACTCATGAAATGATGTGAACACCCTCATCTAAATGGCAAGGGAAGATGAGGATGATGAAGTAGGATTTTTGCTCTCTTTATTTATCTTTTTCTCACATATTTTCATCACAAATATCAAAGCAAGAAAGCTTTGTAAGCAAAGAAGAAGAAGAAAGAAGATAAACAATATGATAGAATTCCTTTTGTGGTGAATAATGCAAAGGAGATAATGATGAATTATGCAACCATGGTCAAGTAACCATTGTAGAGATTGAACTAGGGTTAAAGGGTGTGGTTGGGTTAAGAAATATCATGCTAAAATATCTTTTCCAAAACAAAAAGAAAACCTTCTAGAAACATCTAGAAAGGTTTAACCCTAATCAAACCCTAACCATGTTTAATCTCTACTAAACATGTTGCATTAGTAATCATATCATGTTACAATATTATATATCACATATATAATATTTATTGTAACCAAATAAAATAATACAATTAACATATATCGCATATATATCAATGTATTACCCGAGCGAGAAAAAGAATCTTTTAGTGAGCTAATATTAGTTAATGTAATTTAATATATCATATATATTATAATACATTAAATTATCGAATCAACACTTGATCCAACAATCCGGCAATATCGCATATAACCGACTAATATTTATCCATGTCGATTCATCGAATCAACACTTGATCCGATGACCCGGCTGATATCATATATCGCGAGAATAGAATACGGTATCATATATCGCATTATCCTCGGTCCCGCACATATCACATATGTGCCCCTACTCCGTTTTGCCTGAGTCAAGAAACCTCTGCGTAGGACTCTAAAGAATCGTCAATACGCCGGCAGTAGGTGATGATCATATCAAACACCCACAAGCTGCAAGCGGTCAGCTAAACGTAACAGCTACCCAGGTATTGAGCGCTCAGAAGATCAACAAGCAAGCCTGTACATTCTCCTGTGAATCCAAACAGTAACACTCCCGTACAGTCCGGTCTCGTCGTCTGATATGTTGTATATCTCGCCTAGGGGTGGTAAACGTCAGACCCCAGTAGCTCGATAAGTCGTGTCGATATGAGGTCTATAACAGTTCGAGAAACTACTGATAACACTTACCAGTAAATCTCTGCAACCCTGGCCAGGGATTTCCGGTTATAGCCAATCGAACACAGCACAACATCAACTCCCTATACCGGGAGAGACGAATCCCCTCCTATCGCTCATTGCCTCCATGTGATTCGGGACTGTACCCAAAAGCCACCTTTTTGCACGCCCTCTTGGACGTGGTATGATGGAAATCAAAGCACAGTGGGAATCACACAAGACTCTATGACGATCTCGGGTCAACAGACTACTCTGTACCAGTGTCACCGGAGAACTGCCATCTGACGTGAGGTATAATACCATCTGGGAGTTCTCGGCAAGTCCGTCCAGTGTACCCAGTCTCTACTGAGCACCCATACACCATCCTTGATGTCAAACACCGATGGATATGGGATCATCCATCGCCCATCATATGGGTCAAGATGCGTATACGCCAGTCTACTCTGGTGTATCGATGCCCTGTCTCGATACACCCTCGACTAGGAACAGTTATAGGATATACTCGTCGACTACCGTGGCCCCACTAGTATGATCTCATCATAGTCCCAGTAGTCGAGTACATATCCTAAGGGCTTTATCAACATGTAACATAGAAACAATCTGAGTACATGTTAAGATAAAGTACAACCAGATAGCATACTATCATGTCGAGCAAGAAAGTCCTCCCTATATATGTCCCAGCATCCACTACAATATACATCGTATGTACAGTAATGGCCTCTAGGGCATACATATAACTAACAATACCATCTCACTACACCTAGTAAGAATCCTAACATCCATTTAGATCTATCTCATAGATCCAAAACCCAGGATTTAGGAGGTATCACCTAGATCCTACATAGAGAATCAATGTGATAAGAGGAGATTGACCGTACGTAGCATAGGAAACTCTTTTCCTATCACGAGTGTGTCGTCCACGTACAATACGAGGATGACCACCTTACTCTTTACTACTTTTTTGTATATACAAGGTTCATCTACCATTTTGATGAAGTCAAACACTTTGCCTACCACATCGAAACAGACATTTCAACTCCGCGATGCCTGCTTTAACTTTTAAAGCAACTTGCACACATTTCCGTTGCTCCCACTGTCTACGAAGCCCTCTGGCTGTGTACTTATAGACGTTCTCTCCTAAATCTATATTTAGAAAAGCAGTCATGACACCCAACCGCCAGATATCATGATTATGGTATATAGCAGTGGCAAGCAGGATCCGGACGGACTTAAGCATAGCTATTAGAGAAAAGGTTTCATCATGATCCATGCCTGGTCGATGACGATAACCTTTAACAAGTCTAGCTTTGAAAGTCTCAACTTTTCCATCTACACCAAGTAATCTTCTCAAGATATACTTGCTCCTGATGGG
The DNA here is from genome assembly GCA_030015575.1 of Agapanthus africanus. Taxonomy (NCBI): domain Eukaryota; kingdom Viridiplantae; phylum Streptophyta; class Magnoliopsida; order Asparagales; family Amaryllidaceae; genus Agapanthus; species Agapanthus africanus. Next base: position 125,438,822 of record JASDDO010000016.1, on the reverse strand, counting down.
GATTTAACCCTTCAGATATAGCAACCAAAGTCCATATTTTGTTGGTGTACATGGATTCCATCTCAGATCGCTTAGCATCCAGCCATTCTTACAGAGTCCCCACTCTTGATGGCCTGCTCGAAACCAATTGGGTCATCATCTCATGATGAAATTCTCGCTCCCACTGTCATCAAGAAACTGAAGTATCTCTCAGGCGGACGAGGAACCCTACCAGATCGGCGGAGAGGCTGAGGTTCGTCGGGAACTATTGAATCCTTATTCAATAGGTATGCAGCTTCACAAGTGCATAACTCCCCAAAAGGAAACAGGTAACTCAGTAGTACTCATCATAGAGGGCTGTAGGGTTACTAGGTACTAGAACAAGGTTCTACAAGGCATCAACCATGCCAAAATCAAATTTTTCATGTACCGAACAACCCTAACCAAGATCTTAGACTAGAGATTAGACGAAACAAAGCATGTAAACAACTTTACATCTAAGAGTTAGGGATTACAACCTTTGTAGTCCGTTCCTTCACTTATAAAGCTCTGTGTTGAGGTCCCTTCGCTGCGATCATCATGTACCTGGACTCTAGAGAGGCTCCATGAAGAGAAAGATGCAAACTTGCTTCCGATCTTCAATAACTAAGATGATCTACCTTGAAGAAACTCAAACCCAAGCTCTTGCTTTGCTAATCAAGTATTAGCAAAGCAAACACCCTAATCTAAGCCTCTAGAATAGATGAGGATGATGAAGTAGGAATTTAGCACTCTTTTGTTTTCAATTTCTCACATATAAACATCACAAATGAAAAAACTAGAAAGCTTTTCATCAAAGGAAGAAGAAGAAGAAGATCAAAACCTTTTGTGATGAATAATGAATCAAGTGTGAGGTTAGAAATGCAACCATGGGTTAAGTATGAAGACTTAACCCATGTAGAGAATCAACTATGGTTAAAGGTTTGGGTTGGGTTAAAGAAATATCTATGCAAAATATCAAGGTCAAAGTCAAAGCTTCAAGAAGCTTCTTGAAAGCTTCATGAAAGTTTAACCCTAATCCAAGCCCTAACCATATTTAAACTCCACAAATCATGTTGCATTTATAACCATAACATGTTACAATATTATATATCACATATACAATATTTATTGTAACAAAATAAAATAATACAATTAACATATATCACATATATATCAATGTATTACCCGAGTGAGAAAAAGAATCTTTAAGTGGGCTAATATTAGTTAATGTAATTTAATATATCAAATATATAATTATATATTAAATTATCGAATCAACACTTGATCCGATAATCCGGCTATTTCACAAATAACCGACTAATATAATCTGTATCAGTTCATCGAATCGACACTTGATCCGATGACCCGGCTATATCACATATACCCGGCCGATATCTCATATCGCGAGAATCTAATACGGTATTGCATACACGTATTATTCTCGGTCCCGCACATATCACATATGTGCTCCTACTCCGTTTTTTCTGAGCCAGGAAACCTCTGTGTAGGACTCTAAAGAATCGTCAATACGCCGGCAGTAGGTGATGATCATATCAAACACCCACAAACTGCAAGCGGTTAGCTAAACGTAACAGCCATCCAGGTATTGAGCGATCAGAAGATCAACAAGCAAGCCTGTACATTCTCCTGTGAATCCAATCAGTAACACTCCCGTACAATCCGATCTCTTCGTCTGATCAGTCGCATATCTTGCCTAGGGGTGGTAAACGTCAGACCCCAGTAGCTTGATAAGTCATGTCGATATGAGGTCCATAACAGTTCGAGAAACTACTGATAACACTTACCAGTAAATCTCGGCAACCCTGGCCAGGGATTTCCAGTTATAGCCAATCGAACACAGCGCAACATTAACTCCCTATACCGGGAGACACGAATCCCCTCCTATCGCTCATTACCTCCAAGTGATTCGGGACTGTACCCAAAAGCCACCTTTTTGCACGCCTACTTGGACGTGGTATGATGGAAATCAAAGCACAGTGGGAATCACACAAGACTCTATGACGATCTCGGGTCTACAGACTAACATGTACCAGTATCACCAGAGAACTGCCATCTGACGTGAGGTATAATACCATCTGGGAGTTCTCGGCGAGTCCGTCCAGTGTACCCAGTCTCCACTGAGCACCCGTATACCTTCTCTGATGTCAAACACCAATGGTATGGGATCATCCATCACCCATCATATGGGTCAAGAAGCGCATACGCTAGTCTACTCTGGAGTATCGATGCCCTGTCTCGGTACTCCCACGACTGGGAACATTTGAAGGATGTACTTAGCGATTACACTGTCCCCACTAGTATGATATGCATCATAGTCCTGGTAGTCAAGTACTCATCCTAAGGACTTTATCAACATGTAACATAGAGACAATCAGAATACATGTTAAGATAAAGAGTAACCAGATAGCATACTATCATGTCGAGCAAGAAAGTCCTCCCTATATATGTCCAAGCATCCCCTACAATATACAACGTATGTACAGTAATGGCCTCTAGGGCATACATATAACTAACAAGGGCACCATATCTTATAGGGTGCGATTGCTCCGCCCCGATACACCGTAGTGCTATGGTGTATACGGAGGAGTAATGCTGAGAGAGAATCTCATTCTCCTTTAGAATAGTCCAGGATCTCCATGCCTAAGTATTCTCCTCCCTGATCACATCAAAGGATATAATACTTATTCCTATATTGGTTCTTTACTTCTATCTTATATTCTTTGAAGTTCTCAAAAGCTTCAGACATGTGTTTCAATAGGAACATGTATCCGAATCTTGAGAGATCATTAGTGAATGTAAGGAAGTATAAAGAACCAGTCCTCGCATATGTAAACTGGGGACTTACATACATCACTATGTATCAGTCCCAAGAGTTCACTGACTCTTTCTCTGTTTCCAGTAAACGGAGCTATGGTCATCTTATCTTTGTGACATGACTGGCAAGTTTCACAAGATGTAAATTCAAACTGATTTAAATATGCATCTTAATGTAACTTAGCTAGTCGAGTCACATTGATATGACCTAGTCTACAATACCTTAAGAAGGATTCGTTCATTTCTGAACTCTTCCTCTTGTGTTATATGTACGTTAAGAACGGTGGTTTGATTTAGAATGTATATGTTGTTAGATAACGTGCCTAAACCTATCAACTCTTGATACAGGAAATGTTCAAAACATTATCCAACAATACAAAATTATATCCTTCTTTACTAAATAAAGAGATTGATATGATGTTGTATATCAGGTTCGGTATCTAATAACATTCGTTCAGAATCAATGTATTTAGTAATACAGGGTGATAACTGCCAACACCTTGGCTGCAACAATTGCACCGTTTTCAACTCTTGAAACTTATCACCCGTTCTCGGTTCTCTACCTATCTGTAGCCCATATAACAAATTACATATGTGGGATCATGATCCAGTATCTCATACCCAGAACGTAAAGGATACTGAGAAACAGTTCTTGGTAATGAACACACCTCGTTTGGGCGGCATGGAAATCCCGGTATTCCCCTATTACCCGCTCGGTCTTATAACAATTATAAGTTTGAGCGGAACCAACGTTACCCAGCTCAGTATAACAAGCAGGTTCGGTCAATACATCCATATTATTATCTTGATTAAGGCGTGCCATAGTCGCTACCTGGAGAGAGAGAGAGAAGAAAACACTCTGCGTGCGCTCTTGCAAGATTAGATTGGTTATGTATTTTATCTAATCAGGATGGCTCCCACTGTTTGTATCAAATCTTCCTTCAAACCCTAAAAGGAAAGACTAGCTGGGATTAATTACACTCTACAAGTTTGCCAATCTTTCAGCCAGGCCAGTGTCGGTACTTTGAAGGAGGTTCCCCGTGCTTTCGCACGGACCTAATTAAAATAAACCTCGTTTTCCCAGGGGCGTAACCCCGTTGACACCTTTCTAGACACCTACTTGATCGGCTAATTGTAAAGTGCAAAACTCTCCCATGAGTAACAATTACTCGCAGTGGGTATCAGGATCCAACTATCTCATAGAAGGTATGAAATATCATTGCAAATTTCAACACTTGAAACTCCCGATAATGGTTTTTACCCTTAGTACTTATGACCTTGACTATGATCAACATATCATAAGCACTAGTCAAGTTCTACCCGTCATTTCGTGATTAATTAGACCCACCCACATGACCTTGACTATGATCAACATATTATATGGCTGTCCTAACTAATCGCATCATATGCTGTGTAGGAAGACATCACTTAGCTACCGTACACTGCGCCTTGACTATGATCAACATACGCAGCGTGAATACTAAGTACTCTACTTCCTAAAATGACGGAGGGTTGCAGATGGTTTTTAAGAAAACCTTTAACGCTTTGAACTTGATCTCGTTGCAGAATCAATTGATTTTAAAATGGAGTGTTTTTTAGGGTTTTGCTAGTTTCGCTAAAGAAGTCACTCCCGGTGAAGGGATCTCGGCTCTTTCCTCGTCGAATGAGGTGCAGGATATTCACAATACCACTATGCAAAGCAAGAACTAGAAAAGCAGTCAAAAGACAAAACCGAGGGTTGTAGCATCTGCTAATTATTGCTAAAGAGATCACTCCCGGTGAAGGGATCTCGGCTCTTTCCTCGTCGAATGAGGTGCTGGATATTCTACAAGGAATACCGCTATGCAAAGCAACAACTAGAGCTACCTAATTTTTGAAATTCGATTCCACAACATCTTTTAGGTTTATTTTCTTTCATTAATCTCATTAATGAATGTCCCATCATTTAAGTTACTTAAACATCACAGATAAATACAACGTACGCTTATGCCATCCGCATTCGCCTCGATGTCCCGTCATGCACCGTTAGGTTAGGTAACTAACGGCAGAGCGGGGCAGGGCTAGCGTGGGTGTAAAACATAAGCAACGTCTATATAATATATCATATATACTATATACAGTATCTATCTCAACATATCAAATGATCACATCACAGATAACGCAGCAGAAAACAACATATGAAATATTGGATATACTAGGATGTCTGTGTTTTATTTTGAGCCTGTATAAAACACGGATTCCACGGTCGTAATGAATAGCCAATCCCACATCCCTAGACCCCTACGAGAGCGGCAAGCAACCCTACCAATTCTAGAGTTAGGAGACCCGATCTCGATGCCTCGAGATGGTCTCCCACTAGACTCTAGAACCCGGTTACTTGTGCTCCCCTCCTTGGGTCTATCCTAATGCGGAAAAGTAAATAATATACATCAACGGTGACATCTTCCTCAACCCGGAAGTGCCCCAACAAAATAATATTACATACAAGTTTTTACATGAATGAAAATGAAAAACTCTCATCTCACATACAAACCCCCAGCTATTCAAACACGACGATCCAATATAACATATCCAGCAACACATAACATCATATGTCATCAACGTAAGTAAATATGCGTATCCCAATTGTCATTGACGTATAGCACCGAAACCGGCGATACACCACATATTACACTTACGGTCGCAGAAAAGAAAATGAAAACTGCAACAGTTGGAATCCGCAACTATCTTAGACATCACATGCCTAACCAAATGAATTCCTTAGACATCGCATGCCTAACAATTATAAACCCCGCATTTTAATCTCGATATTGAAAACACTTTCCAATAAACAGTCGGGCAATTCAACAAGATTCCCGACGTTCCAATCGAATGCTCGTCAGAAACTTTAGTAGACGGCCGCACCCCCGATACCGACGACGAAGTGCACTTAGGCGGAACACCGCGGCCGTGAGCACCCGGACGGATGCTTTTTGGCAACGGAGTTCTCCTACAGTCACTTGGTCAGGGTTATAGGGCATGGCTATCTAGTAATGTTACCCGGCGAGTATCCGAATACACAAAGTGATTGCGACGGAATTTTGATCGCATCAAAATCCCGTGGCAACCGATCAAATGAGACTAAATTGCTAGACTTATAAAATTCAAATGTTGTTGATTCCAAGTATTGTATCACAATATATACTAGACGATGTTAAACGTTTCGAGCGAATCAAACAACACCCTCATCTCCCAATGAGCTCAACACTTGAGCGAAGTTAAAGTACCCAAAACGTGCCACAGTAGCTATGATCCAGCCGTAGAAGGGTCAAACCAACGCCTCACCTATGACACCGCGGAACTACGGCAAACCCTAAGGTTCAAGCCGCGGTTCCGAGGGCATAGAATTGATTTAAGGTTTATGTTCTTCTCGAGGGTCCATAGAGTTACTTGCACGACTATTGAATATAATTAACTTAGAAAAATTCCAACACTTGGAAATTTCAGAGGGGGACATAGGGTGATGTTTGAAGAATGTTCGAACTGTCAAACATAGCCTAGGTTACCATCACAATGTTAAATTTTACGACTACGAAACACTCCGTTTTGGTCCTATATCAAAATTTACATCACATGGAAATTTGGACCAAGCATACAATACCTGAAACCCCAAAACAAGCATACCAGAACACAAAACAAAAACGACACACAGAGGAGCATCAGAGGCCGGCCTCCTCGGTTTTATGGGGAATGTGCTCGATTGAAATCCGAGCGTCTAGCCTCGTTTTTGTTCTGTGCGCTTTAGGTATCACAAACATCACTCTGCACTTGTTTGCAAAATTTTTCTAGAACTTTTGAAAATCAACAGAGAGCAAATGTGCAGGGTTCCAGAAATTGTATGTTTGCGGATTTGTTTTATTTTCGTGTTAATCTAACATCGTCTAAGTTTCTAGTTAGGCTCTAATACCATGTTGGGCTTCCTTAGCACCTAGCCTAGGGTTTGCAAGCATCATAAATGCCACAACATAAATTCAAGGGGGTGCTAAGCAATCAAACTAAGAATCATGCTAGAAAACTATGGTAACCAAAACAAGTAATCTATCATCACAAAAAGAAGTGAACAAAAATACAACCTTCGTAGATCCGGTCCTTCACTTCTAAAGCTCCGTGTTGATATCCCTTCGCTGCGATCATCGTTATCCCGAACTCTAGAATGGATTTCCCCGGAGAAATGAACAAGCTTGCTCGTAGACTTCGAGGCCGAAGATGATCTACGTCGAGATGACTCAAACTCAAGCTAACCCTTCACTAGGTCATGAACTTTGTGAAGAGAACACCCTAAACTAAATGGAAAGTAGTAGAAGATGATGAAATAGGAAGTGGGTTCACTTTAGATTTTGGTTTCTCACTTTATTTCTTCACTTAGAAAAATCTAGCAAGGTTTTTCTTTTGGATGAAGAAGAAAAAGAAGAATAGAAACTCAAGTGAAGTGAATTATGATCAATTATGCAACCATGGGTGAGTTAGTATCATCCACTAACCTTTGTAGAGACTAAACCATGGTTTAAGCTAATGGTTTGGTTAATAAATATCTTTAGTTAAACAAAGTGTGTGGACTTTGTCAAAGATGCTTTAAGCTTCATGAAGCTTTAAGTCAAGCCAAAGAGAACCGCCATTTTGAATTACAAAAGAAATAAAAACCCTAACCATTATCTTAAATATGGTGTAAGTCATACACACACCCAAGTTTATATGTATCATCAAGCATGATGCAATCATGTACACAAACATATATCGCATATACATTATGTGCACATCAAGTGAGAAAAGCAATCTTAAGTGAACCAATACTAGTTAATGTAAAGTAATATATCAAATATAAAATTATACATTAAATCATTAAATCAACACTTGACTTAATGATCCGGTAAAATCGCATATAACCGACTAATATCTAGTGTATCAATATATTGAATCAACACTTGATTCGGTAACCCGGCTATATCGCATATAACCGACCGATGATACAAATCATGAGAATAGAATACAGTATCACATACTCGTATTATTCTCGGTCCCGCACATATCACATACGTACTCCTATTTCGTTTCGCTTGAGCCAGGAAACCTCTGTGTAGGACTCTAAAGACTCGTCAATACGCCGGCAGTAGGTGGTGATCATATCAGTCACCCACAAGCCGCAAGCGGTCTGCTAAACGTAACGGCCACCCGGGTATTGAGCGATCAGAAGATCAATGAGCAAGCCTGCTCACACTCCTTTGAATCCAATCAGTAACACTTACTGCACAGTCCGGTCTGTTCGTCTGATATGTCGTATATCTCGTCTAAGGGTGGTAAACGTCAGACCCCAGTAGCTTGATAATTCATGTCGATGTAAGGTCCATAACGAGCGTGAAATTACTGATAACACTTACCAGTAAATCACATCAACCCTGGCCAGGGATTTCCAGTTATGGCCAGTCGAGCATAGCACAACATCAACCCCAAATACCGGGAGAGACGAATCCCCTCCTATCGCTCATTGCCTCCATGTGACTCGGGACTCTACCCAAAAACCACCTGTTTGCATGACTCGGTAGAGCCGTGGTAGGGTGGAAATCAAAGCACAGTGGGAGACACACAAGACTCTATGACGATCTCGGGTCGACAGACTAAGTTGTACTAGTGTCACCAGAGAACCGCCATCTGACGTGAGGTATAATACCATCTGGGAGTTCTCGGCGAGTCCGTTCAGTATACTCAGTCTCCACTGAGCACTTGTATACCATCTCTGATGTCAAACACCAATGGATATGGGATCATCCAATGCCCATCACATGGGTCGAGAAGATATACGCTAGCTACTCTGGAATATCGATGCCCCGTCTCGATATTCCCACGACTAGGAACATTGAAGGATATACTCATGGAATACCCAGGCCCCACTAGTATGATCTGCATCATAATCCTGGAAATCGAGTACACATCCTAAGGGCTTTATCAACATGTAACAGAGAGACAGTAAGTATACATGTTAAGATATAGAGCAACCAAATAGCGTACTATCATGTCGAGCAAGAAAGTCCTCCCTATATATGTCCCAGCATCCACTATAATATACATCTCATGTATAGTAATGGCCTTTAGGGCATACATATAACTAACATGTACGGTTAGTCTTCGGACCTGAGATCGTCATTTGTCTCGTGTGAGTTCCCACTGTGCTTTGATCACTACCCTACTGTCACGACCCGTAATTTAGCACATGACCGGCACTTAAATTAAGTAACGACTAAAGGCGTAACGTAAATCAAGTAAGCCGAAGCCCAGAAAATATAAACCTTTTTGCGGAAAATAGTGGGGGTGCAGTTTTGAAATAAAGGTATAATGAATCATATCTTGTCTTTTAAAATTTCGGGCAGCACCTCCCTTGTATATTTTGAATATATAGGCATCCCCAAGCGGGAGCTAGCTCTTCGCCAACTGGCGGAATCACAACCACATAATAACATATATATACGACGCCCAACGACGAAGAATCAACCCAGAAAGAATAAATAAAGAAGCAAGACATCAAACTCAAGAAAAGCGAGCATAACCCGCTCTAAGTCTCGCACAACCAAGTCTGACTAGGTCTACCAATATACAATGTCTAGTCTCTGATTTGATGTAATCTGATGGAGTTTATCTAGATACAATGGAGTATAAAAGTACGAGAGTGAGCACGATCCAACATGTGTCCCACCTACCAAAGCAAAGCACCCTCGAAGAAGCTGTATGCCAGCAATACCACAACTGATCCCAAGCGGTCAAACCTGCAAGAACTGTGGCACAATGGGGGAGAGTTGCCAACTCGTGAGTAGAAAATATCAGCAAGTAGAAATCGAATAAAACAACGATTTCCTAGGTCACTATATCCTGACGGTAATACTATGATATCACTATATCCTAAATGTAATACTATGATATCTAAGGTGACCACATATGCCTAAATGTCAACAATCGATAAATGCAATGACATATATAAATAAACATCCGACATCATATGCCTGTATGCATGTGGATATCATCTACGTGCCCATCAACGACACAAAACAATATCATGGAACCTGAGTGTCCCACACCGACACTCGAATATCATGAAAATATAAGCCTGTATATATATATAAGGATATAAACCACGTGTGTCTATCAACGACACATCAAAATCATGGAACCTGAGTGTCCAACACCGACACTCGAAACATCATGAAAACCCGTGTCCAGTATCGACACGTAAATCCTCATATCTCAGGCGCCGCATCCTTAGATCAGTCCTTATATCCATCTCATATCATAACTCCAAAATGGTATCCTCCGGATATCCGCCGAGTTCTATACAATCACTGGTAGGTAGTAGTCCCTCTGCCAGGCTCATCGTCTACACCACAAAAATCATTTCTTGTCCCGGGGTACCATACCAGGTTCACCATGTACCCGCAAACGGCATCTGCCAACTCCTCGAATCGGGTCTCGAAAACAAGCTCAGAACTGAGAAAACTCATGGTGGACGTCTCGAAATATCATATCAAGAGAAACCGGGTTTTTAAAACAATACACCATTTCCTTTGAAATATACCACGGTTCTCAAATCCAGAGATCTCAAAAAAACAGCATCTCAATGCATATAACCATAAAGTACAATGTATGCAACATAGAGTAGTAATATGAGCATATCGGGTATATCATGCAAGCATATCAAGTGATAATACTGAACAATGAATGTACTTTTACGGTTAAGAGTAATATCATGATATGGCAGTTCTGCTGTGTAAGTAGCATGGCAATTACCGATGATGAATGTGTATGAACCGGCAAATCTGTATAAGTGTAACATGCGTATCAACGGTAATTGTGCAGGTGTACTAGCAATGATATCATATAACATTAAATACTGGAAACATGGTAGGCATCACACGAAGAATAATATCCTACACAACATGAACAATAATGGGTATATTTACCTACACAAGAATCATACGGTCACTATTTACACGATACACATCGTCATTTTAAAATAGGTATGGTTCAGGTAGCAATCTTTATATTGGCGATCCCGCCTCATAACATCCGATATGACAATAATCATCGATCCTCATCCTCAAATCACTAGCGTGGATCAATCATCCGGTACATCTCATCGCGTACGGTAATCTATCATACGGGGTCATTAAACAGAATAGGGAATCTATCGACCTATACAATAATGAGGGTACGGATCTAAGGTCTCGTACGACATATTACTCATTATACTCAAAAAAATATACATATACACGTATATCTCAAATCAGCTTTGTATAAACGTCATATCTTATTAATTCCGCCACACCTCTATCTCAATCTCGTGTCGTGTTTATCGATCTCGATCTCATATCCTATCATTATCAACTCATACTTGTCATCTTTCAATTCATGTTTTTATATATCGATCCGAGTCATCTATATCTACATCATGTTATCTATTATACCTATATTATATTATTAATATCCATTAGTGCCAACTTCTATCATATTATCTTTAATAAATCCTATAATCATGTCCTTAAGTCCGTAACATATCCCTTATCAAAATATAATTATAAAACGATCTTCCATCTCAATGTTTGCGGGGGTGCTATACGCCATCCACCCGACTTCCCCCGTAGATATAAATCTACTCACCTGCTAAACTCCTCGCTTAGCCGAAGTCGATGTGCTTCATCGTCTTGGAAGTCCACGTGAAGTACCTATAATCAATACACATCGAAAAGCAATTAAAACCAAGTCCAGAAACCGATACGGCACACGGATTGCTTATAGGTTAGAACATATAGCTTACGCATGCTAAATCAACCAAATAACCCTCGTCCATTGACGTACAAACGTCCAACGACGCAATCCAAATCAAATCTAAAAACCAAGAATTCAAATATCATATAACACTAAAGCAGCAACTAAGGAAATCACTCCCAGATTCTAACTCAGGTCAATTGGGACTAAACAAATAAGTACATATGCTAGTTTATAGGGTAAGGGAGATACAGGAAAAACCACATCACCATAGGGATTTGGGGGTCCGGCGACATTAAGCAGAAATCCGGCCTCGCCGGCCGTACTAAGGTGAAACGGGCTCGTGTTTTGGTGGTGGTCTTCTAGTGGTCTATCTAGGTTAATGGACTTGTTTGATTTTCTTAAAAATACCCCAGATAGCTCCAGATTCCCTGTAGGCCTTAAGGTTCACAAAACCGACACGGAACAATTCTAACTTCGTGTATCGGGTTCTAAACTCATTTTCAGGCCTCTAAATTAATCTCTAAGATCTTGTAAACACTCACTAAACCTCAATTGGCCACTTGACGGTAACTTGTAATTTTCTAAAAGCACAAACCTAATTAACTCAAATTCTAACTAAAATACGATATTTAACAAAATTTCTAAACTAAAGTGTATGGATTACCTCATTTGCAACTAAAGAACTTTCTTGAGTTGCCCCAAAGTCTCCAAAATCCAAACTTGAATGGTTCAAAGGTCTTAGAATGGGGTTGTGCATGTTTTATGTGAAGGTTGCATAGGGTTTTGAGAATGGATTGGAGGTGATGCATAGAGTAGTGAGATGAAGGAAATGGAGATGATGAAATGGTGAAGCAGCGATGGGGAATGAGGAATGGGCAGCCAAGTCTATCCCCCTCTCTCTCTTATGCTCACTCTCTCATACCCTCACTCTCTTTCAAAATACTATTTTGTTTTACTCTCATATTCTTTTCACACTCAAACCCTTTTCTCACTTTTCTTTTCCTTTGCTTTTCTTTTTTTTTCCTTTCTATTCTTTTCTCTTTTAAATCTCACAACATGCACATGACATGGAAAAATGTGAAGAAAATACGGATATGGCCAAAAATCTGTCAAATATCATTAAAATAAATAAATCATTTTAATCTCCGATAAATTTCCAAATATTGGTATATACTTATACCATTTTACGAAAAATCCATATTCGCAAATCAAATTGTTTTCGCGAAATATATTATTTTAATATTAAATTCCAAAATTATTTTTATATTTATGAAATGTTACACCTACCACGGCTCTACTGAGTCGTGCAAACAGGTTTTGATTGGGTACAGTCCCGAGCCACATGGAGGCAGTGAGCAATTGTTGGGGATCCGTCTCTCCCGGTATTGGGAGTTGATGTTGCGATGTGTTTTCGATTGGTCAGGACCATAAGACCTTTGCCAAGGCAGTTGGGATTTACTGGTAGGTTGATCAGTAGTTTCCCGGATTGGTCCTGAACCACATCAGCATGACTTATCGGGTTGTTAGGGTCTGACGTTTACCACCCCCTAGACCCGGTATGCGATACTCTTTGACGAAGAGACCGGACCGTACGGATATTGCCACAGATAGGCTCAGTAGAAGTTCGGATGAGTTTGCTCGCCGGCCTTCTTTTTTCGACAAGTACCTGGGTAGCCGTTACGTACAGCTAGTACCGCTGACGTGCTTATGGTTAAACCCACTGCCAGCGTACTGTAGAGTCTTTAGAGTCCCATACAGAGGGTTTCCCTGCTTCGGGCGAAACAATGTAGAGGCCGTATGGTTTTACGGCAGAGCTTCGATCACTTACGTGTACTTGTACACGTATGATGATCGGGCGGATAATACTAGTGGGCTTTGGTTTAAGCCAGATCCTAGTATTATATTGATGGATTATTTTCGTCTCTTAGTATTCGTGTTCTTCGGAATGCGGATGCGGGTATGTATATACGGATGAGGGACGTTCTCGTAATTACTCGAGAAAGATTCTAGGATGAGCTACCTCATTAGGGTTACCTTATTAGGGTTTCCTTTTTTAATCTTTTGATTAAAGTTTAAAGATAAATGAGATAAAGGAAATGAGGTGGAGATATTTTTGCATGAAGCATGACTCATAGCTTGAAAAAATAGATATTTGTGAGGCATAGTTGTTTTTTTGAAGAGATATTTATCTCATCAATTATTTGTATGCCTCATATATTCTATTTTATCTCACTTGAGCCATATCTTTTCTTCAAGCAAACATTTTCTTCACTTGCTCTTCCTCAAGCTCCTTCTTCTTCCTCATAACTCTAAACCTCTCATGAGTTGAGAAACCTAGGGTTCCAAGAGACAAATTAATTCATCTTCACACTCTACACACTATAGGCTACTTAGATTAGCAAGCTAAGTGACCTAGTTACCTTGTTTTAAAGGTAGAAGCTCAAAGTCGGAACTCTCGGGTGGATCATCTTTGACGCGAGGTGGCTGAAGTTCAAGCACGAACCGTACTTCTTCCAAGGAGCTAGAAGAGAGGATTGAAGACCCGAAGGACTTGATTCTCATGGTATGACTTTCTTGTTAGTTATGTATATGCCCTAGAGGCTATTGTTGTACATATGATGTATATTATAGTGGATGTTTGGACATATATAGAGAGGACTTTCTTGCTCGACATGATAGTATGCTATCTGGTTGCTCTTTGTCTTAACATGTTGACTTGTATTATGATACTGTCTTGCTCTCACATGTTGACGAAGCCCTTAGGATGTTTACTTGATTACCAGGACTATGATGGAGATCATACTAGTGGAGCCATGGTAGTCCACAAGTACATCCTATAAATGTTCCTAGTCGAGGGTATATCGAGACAGGGTATCGATACTCCAGAGTAGACTAGCGTATACGCTACTTGACCCATATGATGGGCGATGGATGATCCTACATCCATTGGTGTTTGACATCAAAGGAGGTATACGGGTGCTCAGTGGAGACTGGGTACACTGAACGGACTCGCTAAGAACTCCTAGTTGGTATTATACCTATCGTCAGATAGCAGTTCTCTGGTGACACTGGTACAGGTTAGTCTGTAGACCCGAGATCATCATAGAGTCTTGTGTGATTCCTACTGTACTTTGATTTCCACCTTACCCCGTTCAAGAGAGCGTGAAAAACGGTGGCTTTTGGGTACAGTCCCGAATCACATGGAGGCAATGAGCGATAGGAGGGGTTTCGTCTCTCCCGGTATTGGGGGTTGATGTTGCGCTGTGCTCGATAGGCTATAACTGAAAGTCCCTGGCCAGGGCTGCTATGGAGATCTACTGGTAAGTGTTATCAGTAGTTTCTCGACCCGTTATGAGCCTCACATCGGCACGACTTATCAGTTACTGGGGTCTGACATTTACCACCCCTAGACTGGATATGCGACATGTCAGACGAAGAGACCGGACTGTACGGTAGTGTTACTGACAGTCTTTGCAGGAGTGTGTACAAGCTTGCTTGTTGATCTTCTGGTCGCTCAATACCCGGGTGGCCGTTACGTTTAGCTGACCGCTTGCGGCTTGTGGGTGTTTGATATGATCATCACCTACTGCCGGTGTATTGACGAGTCTATAGAGTCCTACACAGAGATTTCCTGGCTCAGGCGAAACGGAGTAGAAGCACATATGTGATATGTGCGGGACCGAAATTAATACGTGTATGTGATACCTATTCCATTCTCGCGATATGTGATATCGGCCGGTTATATGTGATATAGTCGGGTCATCGGATCAAGTGTTGATTCGATTAAATAATACATTTTGTATTAGTCGGTTATATGTGATATAGCCGGATTATTAAATCAAGTGTTGATTTAATAATTTAATGTATAATTATATATTTGATATATTAAATTACATTAACTAATATATGCTCACTAAAGTATTTCTATTTCTCACTTTTGTTACATTTAACATATATGTAATATATGTTTATTGTATTGTTTTCTTTTGTTACATAAATAATATATATGTGATATATATTATTGTTACATGCTAGGTTATATATGCAACATGGGTGTATGAGACTTACACTATATAAAAGTTAATAAAAGGTTTTTATTTATTTAAGAAATTCAAAATGTGTGGATTTTATCATGGTTGTTATTTTGGATAACCATTGACTTAGATATGTATTAACCTAACCATTATCTCTTTACTATGGTTTATTCTCTACAATGGTTAGCCATGAGATATACTCACCATGGTTGCATTTCTAACCTCACTCTCACTCTCATTTTCATTTGCTTCATCTTCTTCCTCAAGCTCAAGTGAGAGCTCTCTAGGTTTTTGCAAAGAGAGGAAAATTGTGAGAAATTAAATTCTAAAGTGAGCAAAATCCCTACTTCATCGTCCTCTTCTATACTAGCCATATAGTTTAGGGTGTTAGCTTCACTAGTTCCATACAAGTGAAGAGATAGCTTGGGTTTGTGTTTCCTCGAAGTAGATCATCTTGGATTTAGAAGACTTCTAGCAAGAATGGATCATTCACCTTGTGGAGCCTCTCAAGAGTCCGGGACTTGGATCGCAGCGAAAGGACCACTACTCGGAGCATATAAAGTAAAGGACCGGTCTACAAAGGTTGTATTCCACAAACATTTAGATGTAAAGTTGTTTACATATGCTTTTGTCTAAATCTTTAATTAAGATTCTAGGGTTAGGATTAACAAGCATGGCAAATTTTTGAAAATGGTATGGACGATGCCTCCCGAAACCTTGCTGTTGTGCTTAGTAACCCTACATTTCTATCATAGTAGATAGAAATCGTTGTAGCTAGTTAGGTTTATGGTCAAGATCCGGTTTAGGGTTATTATAGTGCCTAGTTTTGTTCGTTATCAAAACTTTTGTTCCGCAAATGGCCATGGGAGATGGCTTAGGCGCTGTTGTAACCTTTCAAGCGTGACGGTCCTTAGAGTCTTGATCTAGATATTTTTTAATTAATGTAGGGTGATAATATGCTCGTTTTGTGATTTGTGGGGCGTAGGAAGGGTAATGAAATCCCCACCTAATCTGGATTTGGGTTATTGCCCCTTAATGTCCGGTTTAGATAAGCACAAACAAACCAATATAAAAACACGCAAAAAGATTTTTGAGCGGCGATATTTACAGAGAATCATGCAGGAAAGATCAGATTATTAGAGCTTAGAGGAAAGAGAAAGATGTTAGGAAAATACCTGAGGATTTTGGAGGCCCACTCCACCAAGCCGCCTGGTTCAGCCGCCAAACCCACACTTTTACCGCGGTTCCGCCGCAGGTTAAGGAGTTCTTTCCTTAATTTTTTCTTCAGAGCACCCTATACTCCTCTGGCTCAAGTTGATAGTCTCTGAATCTCTATTTCTTTGCTCCAGTTACTCTAAATTCTCTTGCAAAACTCGCACAATAAACGTTAAATACACAATATGCGGTTTTGGTTCTCGATTAATAATATATTTGCTGAATTTTATAAGAAATCAACCCGAATAAAAAGAAAAAAAATTACAACCGTTTCCCCGGCAATGGCGCCATTTGATTAATCTTATGCTGAAAAAGTGTTTTGTAAATTAAGCACAATCAAGACGGTGTCGCTAGTAGCTAGCCGCGATGAGTACGGGTCGTCCGCAGGGAAACGCGAACCTTTTTCTTGCTTTAGACAAGTTGATAAAAGAAGGGTGATTGTTTGTCATTACGGATATACTATGTGTTGGAGATAGTGCCCTCATAGTCAATTATTGGATCGCAGGTACGTGATTGCAATGATTGCGGAGGACCTATCCCGGTAGGACAGTCTTACTCGAAATGATAGTATGCTATCTGGTTTGCCTTTATCAGTCGTGTACATGTTCAGGTGACTGATTGCATGTTACACTTTGATAGAGCCCTTAGGATCTTGCTTTACTACCAACAGTATGATGGTGATCATATACGTGAGAGTTGGGTAGTTTATATGCATATCCTTAATTGTAGTCCCTAGTCGTGGGAGTTTCGAGACAGGGCATCGATACTCCGGAGTAGACTAGTGTGTACAGTCGAGACCCCGACGAGGGGCGGTGGCCGGTCTCACAAGCCACTGGTGTCAGTTGGATCACCTAAGATGTATACAGGTGCTCATTGGGTTATGAGTACACCGGACAGGACTCGCCGGGAATCTGCTAGTTAGTACTATACCTATCGTCAGATAGCAGTTCCCTGGTGACATGTGTACAGGTTAGTTCATCGACCTGAGGTCGTCATTTGTCTCGTGTGAGTTCCCACTGTGCTTTGATTTCTACCCTACCACGGCTCAAAGGAGTCGTGCAAACAGGTAGTTTTTGGGTACAGTCCCGAGCCATATGGAGGCACGTGAGCGGATCGGCAGGGGATTCGTCTCTCCCGGTATTGGGGGCGAGGTCGTGCTGTGTCTAGGAGAGCCATTACACAAAGTCCATGGCCATGGCAGGAGATTTACTGGTAGGTACTCCAGTAGTATCTCAGGGTGTAATTGGGCTTCACTCCGACATGACTTATACTGCTATTGGGGGTCTGACGTTACTAGCCCCCTAGGCGGATATGCGATACTCATTGACGAACGGACCGGACTGTATATACATTGTCACTGTTAGGCTCAGTAGGGTTTTCCGGATGAGTGCGCTCATCGGCATCCCTTGAGGTCAGTCCATGGGCAGCCGTTATGCATTGCTAGTGCCGCTGACGGTTTGTGGTTAAACCCACTGCCAGGGTGCTGACGAGTCATTAGAGTCCCCCACAGACAGTTTCCCAAGTTCGGGCGAAACGTTGTAGAGGCCGTATGGTTTTATGGCAGGGTTCGGAAAATGCACGTGCGTTTACGCACGTGTCGATTTTCGGACAGATGATACTGGTCGGCTTTGGTTTAAGCCGGATCCGAGTATTATATTGAGTAGGTATAATATCTTTGTCTCAGTTGCATTTGTATTCAGTTGTAATACAAATGCGGGTATATTTATACAGTTTCGGGGTTATCCTGAAAGTCGTTTCAGGATCACTTTTGGAAGTTGCCAGTTTCCAGTTTTCTATCAGCCGTCTTTTTACATTCTGTTAAAGACGGATTTATCTTTTCGCAGATGAGGTGAGTCATCATTCTAGAAGCTTCTAGAAGTGATGACGAGGCTTGGTGAGTCATTCTTGATAAGGTGACTAGGTTTAATGTGATTGGTTCAATCTTTTGAGTCATCATTTTCATTATGCTATTTTGTTTTCCTTAGGATATTTCCATATGATATTTGCATCCTATGGTCACCCCCCTCTCCTACGGTCACCTCCCTCATTCTATAAAGAGGCCGGCCCCTCTCTCTCTCTCTCATGGTTGTTGATTTCATCGGTTAGAAAAGATATGATAGTTTTGGGGTGTATGGAATTCACAGTTCATTTCATTCCATCACCCGATTTCCACGGCAACTTCATTAACCGATCGTCCACGGACTTGGACGAAGTGAGACAAAGTCATCTACTCATTCTCTACATCATTCTTGGTCGTCTCTTTTAGCAAACTTGACGATCGAGTTGCCTCGAGTCAGAGGCGGGAGCCCGTTTAAAGAACCGATCATGTGGTGCCACCTCGACGAGGAGATCGGAGATCGACGAGATCGGAGCAGCCGCAACGGAGCGTGGGATGATGGTTGAAGAACGAAGGACTCGGATCGTTCGGTATAACCATTCTACACTCTTTACAGTTTGTTAGTTTAGCAATAATGGCAGATCCGGGTTAAAGTATACGATAGCGCCAGTTAAAAGTTTTTGTTCCGCATTTTGGCGTCTGTAGACTGCCGGGGCGCTAACGTAGACTTACAGTGGTATCAGAGCCTCACCATTTTGCTATACTAACTTGTGCTAACGCGTTTAAAACATCGATCCGACCGAAAATCGAAAAACACAAAATCCATGCCCGACAGTTCTGTTAATTTTAAACGGTCTCAAAATTCATTTCTGGATGTCTTAAAAATCCGTGCAGGGAATTATAAGAACCACGGCAAAATTTGGATTTGTGATCCCTCCAACGAGCCGCGGAAGCGCGGCCAACTCTATAGTCTTAGCCGCGCATCCGCGGCCACGTGGGGAGCACGTGCTCCCAAATTTTCTCAGTGGGTTCTGTGTTGGGTTTTGTGATTTTTGGTATATATATTTTTGGCCCAGGTTTTGTTACTGTTCACCAGTAAGCAGTGGGGCCCATTTTTTGAAATTTGGTCTTTGGTCGATCGAAATTTAAACACGTTAGTTTACAGTGCTTACATTATATCTCCGACCGGGAATGTCATTTGATCGGTAAACCGCGTTTAATTGCTATAGTTCTTTTAGACGGGTTTGCGAACGTGACATTCGCGTTGATGTTCTGTGTTGTGCTGTGATGTTGCGGATTTGTCGTGGTGGATAGCAGTGTGCAATGGTAGTACAGTTTGTGTTTATTTGTACATTTGATATTGCGGGGCGAGCGTCCAACTTGTGGACTGCCGTCACTGCCTGTTGTATAATATTCTTTTTAGGGCACGGCCAGGTTGCGGTCGATGTACCTATTGTACTATTTTTCATTACTGTACTAGGTTTTACCCCGAGACGGAGTGCACGGATAGCCGGGTTCGGGAAAGCAACGGGTCCGCATCTCATGGCTTTGAGAGGCAGAGGGACCCCACTTCAGAATTGGCAGACTATTCGCCGCACTCGTAAAGGGGGTACAGGTTGACCCAAGGAGGGGTGCTCAATTTACCGGATTCCGTGAAGTGCCGGGTGTTCCATTCACTATGCTGTGGGGGACTGCCTCGCTTCAGGTTTTGGCGGGTAACTTGCCGCACCCGTAGGGGTCTAGGTTTCATTGCACAGGCTATCCACACGACAGGGGAACGTCGAGTTTCAGCAGCGGCTCTGTGAAACTCGGGGATCCCAGATATCTGTATTGTTCTGTGATGCTTATTACTTTTCTGTAATGTTGCATATTATCACGCCTGGAGCGATTATGTATATTGGCTTATATACTATTAGATGTTGTATATGTTTTACACCCGCGCTAGTCCAGTCCCCGCTCTGTCGTTAGTTAAGTAACCTAACGGGTGATGACGGGACCCAGTGACGAATGCGGATGGCATATACGTACATTTTATTTTCGTTCTTTTATGGTGTGATCGATTGATGGGACTGCGTTGATTCTGATCAACGCAAAGTAAAAACAAACCCGTTTACAGTTGTTGGAACAATTTAAAAAGTGTTGTTACAAAGACGTTTCCTTTTGTTATGCATAGCGGTATTCAGTGGAATATCCTGCACCTCATTCGACGGGGCAAGGGCTGATATCCCTTCACCGGGAAAGACCCCTTGGACAGAAGTTTGCGTCAGGGTAATAACTTCACTATAGTCGATTACATGTTGCTTTGCATAGCGGTATTCAGTGGAATATCCTGCACCTCATTCCACGAGGAAAGAGCCGAGATCCCTTTACCGGGAGTGACCTCTTTAGCAAAAGGTTTTCGCCACTATATTTTAAAAAGCTATCAGGTTCCTTCAGCGATATCAAGTTCACTACGCTAAAGGTTTTTCGCCAAAAACCAGCCGTAGCCCTCCGTCACTTCTTTTGGGTATTCAGTAGTATTCAAGCTACGCATTTTGACCAACGCCAAGGCATAGTGTTTGGTTGCTGCTGGGTATTCAATTGTTGCATAGATAGATGAGTTAGTTTGGGACAGTCGTTCTGCCGATTGGCCAACGTCAGGGGCATGTGCGGGTGGGTTCAAATTGACAAGATAGTGATGGGTAGAACTTGGCATGTGACTTATGACATTTTGACCAACGCCAAGGTTATAAGAGCATGGGGCAAAAATATTATCAGGAGTTTCTAAAGAAACTGAAACTTGCCGAGTATGCGCATACCTTCTGGAGTATGAGTAACGTGGATGCATTCCATCACGTTATCATGCGATGAGAGTTGGATCCTGATTCCCACTGATGAGTTGGTTTACTCTTCGGGTGATCCCGATTGATTCTTCATTAGGTTTGGAGGAGAATTTGACAGGACAGTGGGAGGTTTCCGGATTAGATAAAATGATGACCATTCTGATCTAGGATAGTGTGCACGCAGAGTGTTTCTTTTCTCTCTCTCTCTTTGGTAGCGACCTTTGACCGACCCTAGACTATGACTCAGTGACCAGGTTGACCGAACCTTCTTAAAACACTGGCTTTTGGATTGTCTGAGTTGCATAAGTCATTGCCACTCCTTCTTTTACCCTTTGAATTTCTCAGAACACCCGTATACTACGGATATCCACTTCCATTGGATAGATCCATCGTATGGTTATATACGAACTCGAAGGAACTTCTTCGAGGATGGATCCAGGTTCAGGAGAAATAGAATTGGTTTATTCAATTGTCTTTTATTATCACCTTCTCTCAGGTTGCGAGAGCTCCTTGGTTTAGGAGAGTACACCTATTACGCTTATTGGATAGTCTTATTCCAAACCATAGGCTGGTGCCGAAAGGTAGGGAATGAAGAAAACCAATTAGCCTAAGTAGGGTGTGCAGAAGGTAATATGTAAAGACAAAATAAAGGGATTAGAAAGAGGGCAAAGTAAATTGCGACTGATATCATTCACGACCAAAACCGCGTACTTCATCGCCACTCCTATTTCACCTTTAAAAGAATAAGGTATTATTCAGTTGTCTTTTATCGTCACCTTCTCTCGAGATGCGAGTACTCCTTAGTTTAGGAGGGTACACCTATTATGCTTACTGGATAGTCTTCTTCCAAACCATAGGCTGGTGCCGAACGGTAGGGAAGGAAGAAAACCAGTTAGCCTAACGATGGTGTACAGAAGGTAACGACTAAAGACAAATAAAGGGATTTGGAGAGATGGCAATAAAATATACGGATGAAGTCATGAATTGGATTATGGTAGAGGCATTACTATGAATACCAGGATACCCCTACGAAACATTTTCATGTTTCAGTGCATTGTTAAAGGAAAAACTGTTTTCCCGATTAGACACTTACTCCAAGGGTATGTATTTACCAGTTTTCATTCTCATATCTGTATGGTTTTACAGATGATGAGTGGGAGTAAGATATTGGGAATTAGGTGATCATCCTCATTATATCGGAATTCGTTGTAATTGGTGATATTTGAGGAAATCGCCAGGGTACAGTTTTCCACCTACAACGCACAGGTTTTGAGTTGTTTAACTCAGCGGACTTATACAGAGTATTGTATGTTGTCCAGTGTCCATCAGGACAAAGGGGTAGGTCCTCGTACTATGTTCTGTTTACTTATAACTTCTCTAGTATTTAGACGAGTGTTTCGTAGAAATACAAGGTCTAAGTTTTGAAAAGTTGTGGGTATAAGAATAAAGTAGAGAACCAGGTATCACAAGTATCGGGATTCTTCAAAGAGATCGAAGATGTAGATTCTTGTGATTGGTATTCAGATGATAGTGATGGTTTTGAGAAACGTGTTTCTCTTTCAGGTTACTCATAATTGGATGGATTCCTAAGTTGAGTAATGCTGATTAGCCTCTTTCCATTAAGTTTATATACACTGGAGACAGCTGCATGATTTGAATATGGTTCCAAATTAAAATAAGTGCCAAAGTTTCTATATTGGATATAGAATAGTTCGTACCTTAAAAGAAATTAAGGTACGGGGAGTTGTCCAGCTTATGATTAAAACCAGACACTGGATAACTCAGGGCACGTTTCTGTAATGGCTGTTTGTGGATTGACCCTGGCTATGACGAGGGTTGATATTCTACCATTTCGAAGATCAATAGTGATATTGTTCTTGACTCGCCACAGTTTTAGTAAAATGGATCTTTTTCAGAAAACAGTAGTGGGAGTATGGTAGAACTGGAAGTGATTCCAGAACCGCGAACGATTACGGAAAATTTAATAGGACCTATATATTCAATCAGGTTTGACATTCCAATAGCCACTCCGCAGATATGGTAGGTAACCTCAGACACCCGAGAGGTACTTCGGTAGGCTCAAGGACGGTGACAGGGAGGTTCTTATCTACCCAGACTTGACACTACTGTTGTTCCAGGTTATGAGACCCGATAGGAGGGTTGTCGTAGTCAGTGGGAGCAGCAGAAGCATAGTGGGCAAGATGCTTATATCTATTTATAGACTAGAGCAGTTATAGCGGAGATAGATCATCTAATTTTGATGTGAAAGTCATGGGTTTGACTTCAATCAGAATAGGGGATGGATCAGTTAAGAAGGCAGTAGGGTGTGATGTCATGGTATCTGGATGACATACACAGAGTAGGAAGTAAAATTCCTATACTACGATCGGTTGTACTGTGGTCGTCACACAGTTGTTTCTCCAGACAGGATATGGATATAATATTTGACATTCTGGTTTCTAGATCTATGGTTTTAGATCTGGATTTGGGTAGTTTCCCAATGTGGGTACTTTGACAGATATTCTAATGGTTTTTTGAATAGTTGACTCCTAGCATGGTGGTGTACCTGCAGGTGATGGAGTCACCCTCTCTAAAGGTGTCGTATAGACTAAAGGGGAGAGGGATGTGCATGATTGGCAGATCACTTGCTTAGGCAATTGAGTCAATCATGAGATGTCAAGTACCACACCAAATGTTGGTTTTGCACTAGATGCAATAAGTTTGTATTAATCCAATCCTGGAGAAACATAAGGAAGCAGTTTTAGAACATTAGTACATGTTCTACGGATTTGATAACGGCAGCCTCTTTCGGGAGACGGTTATCATTCCAGGCTTCGAAGGTGACATGGATGACAGAGTGATTGTCAGAGTTTTTAGTTTTCCCTCTGACGAGGGACAGTATTATGGACTGGTGGTTCCAGAGGATACTGTGGGTGGCATGGTGCCGGATACTGATTAGGTTCAGTGATCCATACAGTCTAAGAAGTTTGGATATGAAGTTCATTTATGAACTAAGGTCCCATCAGATATCCAGACATATTCTAAGACAGGTACTACTCAATTCGGGAGATGGCTTTCTCCGCGAACTTGAGATTAAGAGAGATACAGAAAGAAACTTCTAGGCGGATCCACTCACCGAGGCTATTTCTCGAACACAATAGTTTTACAAACGGGCTTTGTGAAACTGATTAGTAGAGGAGTTGGATGTTCGGTTTCACACGGGCTGTGAGTAGTCGACATCGCAATATTAGCCTTGAGTGCAAGTGGGAGATTGTTGGAGATAGTGCCCTCATAGTCAATTATTGGATCGCAGGTACGTGATTGCAATGATTGCGGAGGACCTATCCCGGTAGGACAGTCTTACTCGAAATGATAGTATGCTATCTGGTTTGCCTTTATCAGTCGTGTACATGTTCAGGTGACTGATTGCATGTTACACTTTGATAGAGCCCTTAGGATCTTGCTTTACTACCAACAGTATGATGGTGATCATATACGTGAGAGTTGGGTAGTTTATATGCATATCCTTAATTGTAGTCCCTAGTCGTGGGAGTTTCGAGACAGGGCATCGATACTCCGGAGTAGACTAGTGTGTACAGTAGAGACCCCGACGAGGGGCGGTGGCCGGTCTCACAAGCCACTGGTGTCAGTTGGATCACCTAAGATGTATACAGGTGCTCATTGGGTTATGAGTACACCGGACAGGACTCGCCGGGAATCTGCTAGTTAGTACTATACCTATCGTCAGATAGCAGTTCCCTGGTGACATGTGTACAGGTTAGTTCATCGACCTGAGGTCGTCATTTGTCTCGTGTGAGTTCCCACTGTGCTTTGATTTATACCCTACCACGGCTCAAAGGAGTCGTGCAAACAGGTAGTTTTTGGGTACAGTCCCGAGCCATATGGAGGCACGTGAGCGGATCGGCAGGGGATTCGTCTCTCCCGGTATTGGGGGCGAGGTCGTGCTGTGTCTAGGAGAGCCATTACACAAAGTCCATGGCCATGGCAGGAGATTTACTGGTAGGTACTCCAGTAGTATCTCAGGGTGTAATTGGGCTTCACTCCGACATGACTTATACTGCTATTGGGGGTCTGACGTTACTAGCCCCCTAGGCGGATATGCGATACTCATTGACGAACGGACCGGACTGTATATACATTGTCACTGTTAGGCTCAGTAGGGTTTTCCGGATGAGTGCGCTCATCGGCATCCCTTGAGGTCAGTCCATGGGCAGCCGTTATGCATTGCTAGTGCCGCTGACGGTTTGTGGTTAAACCCACTGCCAGGGTGCTGACGAGTCATTAGAGTCCCCCACAGACAGTTTCCCAAGTTCGGGCGAAACGTTGTAGAGGCCGTATGGTTTTATGGCAGGGTTCGGAAAATGCACGTGCGTTTACGCACGTGTCGATTTTCGGACAGATGATACTGGTCGGCTTTGGTTTAAGCCGGATCCGAGTATTATATTGAGTAGGTATAATATCTTTGTCTCAGTTGCATTTGTATTCAGTTGTAATACAAATGCGGGTATATTTATACAGTTTCGGGGTTATCCTGAAAGTCGTTTCAGGATCACTTTTGGAAGTTGCCAGTTTCCAGTTTTCTATCAGCCGTCTTTTTACATTCTGTTAAAGACGGATTTATCTTTTCGCAGATGAGGTGAGTCATCATTCTAGAAGCTTCTAGAAGTGATGACGAGGCTTGGTGAGTCATTCTTGATAAGGTGACTAGGTTTAATGTGATTGGTTCAATCTTTTGAGTCATCATTTTCATTATGCTATTTTGTTTTCCTTAGGATATTTCCATATGATATTTGCATCCTATGGTCACCCCCCTCTCCTACGGTCACCTCCCTCATTCTATAAAGAGGCCGGCCCCTCTCTCTCTCTCTCATGGTTGTTGATTTCATCGGTTAGAAAAGATATGATAGTTTTGGGGTGTATGGAATTCACAGTTCATTTCATTCCATCACCCGATTTCCACGGCAACTTCATTAACCGATCGTCCACGGACTTGGACGAAGTGAGACAAAGTCATCTACTCATTCTCTACATCATTCTTGGTCGTCTCTTTTAGCAAACTTGACGATCGAGTTGCCTCGAGTCAGAGGCGGGAGCCCGTTTAAAGAACCGATCATGTGGTGCCACCTCGACGAGGAGATCGGAGATCGACGAGATCGGAGCAGCCGCAACGGAGCGTGGGATGATGGTTGAAGAACGAAGGACTCGGATCGTTCGGTATAACCATTCTACACTCTTTACAGTTTGTTAGT
Organism: Agapanthus africanus; assembly: GCA_030015575.1. Lineage (NCBI taxonomy): Eukaryota > Viridiplantae > Streptophyta > Magnoliopsida > Asparagales > Amaryllidaceae > Agapanthus > Agapanthus africanus. The sequence goes on along the minus strand of JASDDO010000016.1, from coordinate 125,412,019 downwards.
TTAGCAATAATGGCAGATCCGGGTTAAAGTATACGATAGCGCCAGTTAAAAGTTTTTGTTCCGCATTTTGGCGTCTGTAGACTGCCGGGGCGCTAACGTAGACTTACACTATGAATATAAGATTTATAAAAGAAAGGCTTGTAGGGTTCATAGGACTTAGTAGTAATTGATGAATAATTAAAAATGACTCCTTTTAACTTTTAATAGTTTAAAACTAGATCGATAGTGATGAATGTAGATTAGGGTTCTTTTGAAAGAAACTAGGGTTTCCCCACTACTAACCCTTGTCCTTGCATTGATCTCTATTCATGTCTAGCCCTTAACAAAACAAGTGTTAAACCAATCTCGAATCATGGTCGTGACTAGCAATAAATTGGTAGCGCGCCCGATAAGGATGTTAATATTTATTTTGCTAAAATTTATAGATTTTAAAATGTATAATGAGGTTAAGAGATTTTATCATCTATTGATCTACCTTATCCTACAAACCCTAGCAATCTAGGAATTACTCACTCATGGTTTAAGATTTAGAAAAAAAGTTGAAGAATGAAAACATGATTAAGATGAAGAAAGAAAGTACAGAAAGTAAATGCGGAAAGTAATTGCAAAAGAACTGTAAGTCCATGTCACGCACCCCACGAACTTGCGGGGAGGCGGAATATATGAAAAACGATTATCAAAACTTCGTAACACGGACTTGAGCGCATGAATCGTATCTAAACCGTTACTAGCAAACTACGAAAGGTTTAACTACTCGGATTCGAAGTTATACCTCACGTTACTTATCCTTCGGGTCTTCATCGTGGTCCTCCACTCCTCGTAGGCTCCTTGGAACATCGGCACCTCAACGGCCTCCTCGAGTCAAAGACGATCCACCCGAGAGCTCCTACGCCAAGCTTTATCTCTAACTTGAGATAACTAGGTTGCTCAAAGTGCTAATCTAAGCTACCTAGGGGATATAGAGTGAGGTTATGGATGTATTAGTCTAGCTAACCCTTGATCTCAATGTTAGTGTATATGCCCTAGAGGCCATTACTGTATCATACTAGTATGTATATTACTTAATGGAAGCTTGGGATATTCACCTTGTATATACAATCTTGCTCAAAATAGTAGTATGCTACTTGGTTTATTTCTACTTCAATGTGTACATGTGTTTATCTTTGAATATTGCTTATACACATTAGTGGAGCCCTTAGGATCTTTGGTTGATTACCAGCGATGTGATGGCCGTCACACTAGTGGGGCTGGGTAATCTAGAAGCACATCCTTATGCAGGTCCCTGGTCGCAGGACTATCGAGACAGGGCATCGATACTCCGGAGTAGACCAGCGCATGCGCTTCTCATCCCAGTGTGGGAGACGGTCTGTCCCACAGCCGTCAGTACGTCGTACTTGAGATAGTATGCGGGTGCCCGTTAGGTTACGGGTACACTGGACAGGACTCGTCGGGAACTGACCAGTTGGTATTATACCTATCGTCAGTTATCAGTTCCCAGGTGACATGAGTACAGCTTAGTCCGCTGACTTGACACTGTCACTTCGCCTCGGTGTGTTCCCACTGTACTTTGATCACTACCCTACTACGGCTCAAAGGAGTCGTGCAAACAGGTGGTGGTTGGGTGCAGTCCCGAAGCACTTGGAGGCAGTGACGGTTAGACAGGATTCGTCTCTCCCGGTATTGGGGGTTGACATCGCGCTGTGTCTAGGAGAGCCATTACACGAGTAGTCCCTGGCCAGGGCAAACGAGATATATTGGTAGGTTTCCAGTGTTATCTCAGGGTGTTTTGGGCTTCGCTCCGGCACGACTTGTACCGCTATTGGGGGACTGACGTTTACCGCCCCCTAGGCCCGCCATGCGATGTATCAGACGAACAGACCGGACTGTACGGAGAATGTCACACTCAGGCTCAGTAGGAGTTCAGATGGGTTTCGCCTCGTCGGTCTTCTTGTCGGCATTACCTGGGGACCGTTACGCACAGCTAGTGCCGCTTGCGGTCTGTGGTTAAACCCACTGCCAGCGTAGTGTCGAGTCTTTAGAGTCCCACACAGAAAGCTTTTCGCCTTTAGGCAAAAGAGTAGAGGTCGCATGGTATTGCGACAGGTCGCATGGTTTTGCGACAGGGTTCGGTCACATCCGTGCACTTGTGCACGTACAGTGTCCGGACAGTTTACACTAGCGGGCTTTGGTTTAAGCCAGATCCTAGTGTACCTTATGGGATTGGATTTATCCAGTTTGCATTCGTGTTCCTCGGAACGCGGATGCGGGTGTGTATGCACAGTTGACAGGGAGGCACAGACAGCGGATTCTCATTAGGGTTGTTGACAGTTGACCGTTGACTTTTTGACTTTTTGCTCAACCCTAATAAGAATATGATATGTGATTAACTATTATATTAATTAAGTATTATGGTGACTTGGTTGTTGACTTTTGTTGACTTTGTTGACTTGTTGACTTTTGTTGACTTGTTGACTTTGTTGACCGGTTGACTAGGCTTGACTAGTTGACCATCATGATAACCATGGTTATCATTTCATGCCAAAGACTTTTACTTGCTTGTTCATTTGAGTAAAATGAGTGCATGACATGATAAGGTTATGGTTGCTTCAACCATCACACATAAGACTTTTTTGATATGATGAGTTATCATTGCTTTGGATTATGAGAGGGTGAGAGACAAAAGAGTTGCTCATTCTTTCTTGCTCATTCTCTCTCTTGTTCTTGAGCTCTTCACTTTGCTCTCACTCTCATCCTCTTGCTCCCTCTCTTGACTCTATGGTTCATATCTCTCATGAGTTGAGAATCAAGAACCATAGATAAAATCCCATTCTATTTCTACTCTACTCATTCTAGTTCACTAGGTTTAGCAAACCAAGTGAACTAGTTTCTTCAAAGAACGAAGAAGGAGCTAAAGGTTGGAGCTTTCAAGTGGATCTATCTTCGGCGTACGGAGACGACGAGAAGGAGCCATCGGACCACCACCGGACCTTGAAGAGAAGGAGTTCAAGACAAGCTAGGTATAACCATCTTCATCCGAGTAGCTAAATCTCTTTAGCAAGTTTGCTAGTTTAGTTTAGACACGATCCCGACCTTGTTTAGTCCATGTTGCCTCTTGCGATAAAAATTTGTTTTTATACCGTTTCCGCCTCCCCGTAAGCACCGGGGGTCGCAATATGGACTTACAGTGGTATCAGAGCCTAACTAAACTTAAACTAGCTTGGTAGTGAAGTGTAACGAAGTTCGGAACCGGAAAAATCCAAAAACCAAATTTTTATAAAAACTGAGTTTCTGTTGAAATTTTTTTGGCTCAAAATGAAAAACTTTATATACCTAAATTCGGCTCAGGGTTTTCTAAGAACACCCACAAAAAACGATGGCATGAATCCATGAAGTAGCCGCGGATCCGCGGCCCCAGCTACTGTCATGGCCGCGGATCCGCCGCCCTTTAGGCTCTTCGTGTGATCATTTTTGTGCAGTGTTTCTATGTGTTGGTTTCAGGATTTTTAAGATATATTATATATGCCCAGATTTTTCAGAACAGAAGTTTACTTTTGGGGGCCTATAATTTCGTATTTTTTCCGAACTTCACTACACTTTGACTATGATGGTTATATCTGTGATGTTTGCATGTATTGAACGTCGGCTAATCTCTATAAGTCGATTAGTCGGGGTTATACATGATCTGTAATGTGCTGGAATGTGTATATAAATATGTTGGATTGTCGCGGGTGAATAGCCGGGGGTTGTGAGACGAGAGTTTTCTTTTCTTGCAATTCATGTAAATTTGTAAATTGATGTAATAATTATTTGTATGGCCGCACAACCGGGTCGGGGTTGTAGCCGTCATTGTATAATTTCTTTTTACTGTTTTTGCTCCTAGGATAGACCCATGGAGGGGTGCACAAACTACCGGGTATGCCGAAGTGTCGAGTGGCCTACTCATGGAGATGAGGGAGGTTGCTACGCTTCGGGTACTTGGCGGGTAGTTTGCCGCACCCGTAGGGGTCTTGGGTGGGGTATTGGCTATTCACCGCGACCGTGTTATCTGTTTTTGTTACAGGCTCGTACAAATTACAGATTCCTAGTATATCCAATGTATTTATCTGTGATCTGAAATGTTTATCATTGCAGTATATCTATATATGATATTATTTAGGCGTTGCTTATGTTTTACAGACGCGCTAGCCCAGCCCCCGCTCTGTCGTTAGTTAAGTAACCTAACGGGTAATGACGGGGCCCAGTGGCGAATGCGAATGGCATAAGCGTACGTCATATTTTGGTTGTTTTCTGCAATGGTAGGATTAAATGATGGGACGCATTAAAAGAACTAATGCAAGAATATCACGCATTAAAAGAACTAATGCAAGATAATAAACCAAGTTAAAGTCGTTGGAACACTTTCGAAAAACCACTCGGTTCTTTTCAAAACAAACTTTTAAAATACGGAGTTTGAGCCACTCCATTTAAAAGCTATCTCGTTCCATCGACCAAATCAAGTTCACTACGTTCACGGTTTTGCCAAAACCATTCGTAGCCCTCCGTCGTTTCGCATGAATAGTCAATAGTATTCAAGCTGTGTATGTTGGCCAAAGTCAAGGCACAGTGATTGGTAGCTATTGGGTGTTCATGTGTAGCATAGATAGATGCGTTGGTTTGGGACAGTCGTACTGCCATTTTGGCCAAAGTCAAGGGTAGGTACGGATGGATCCAAATTAACCTGGATAATGACGGGTAGAACTTGACATGTGACTTATGATATTTTGGCCAAAGTCAAGGTCATAAGAGCATGGGGCAAAAATCCACATCGGGAGTTTCATAAGTACTGAAACTTGCTAGATTTGCATACCATTTGGAGTGTGATGATTCTGGTAGGATTCCTTCAGTTTCGTCACGCAATGATATTTGGATCCCGATCCTACTGTGAGTATATGCTACTCCTCGGGAAATTTCTCGCTTAACGATCAATGCTATAAACCTAGTAGGTGCCTAGAAAGGTGTTAGCGGGGCTACGCCCCCAGGGAAAAGAGGTTCTCTAATTAAGGAACTTCGCGAAAGCGTTGGAAAACCTCCCTCGAAGTACCGACACCATCCTGGCCGAACGGTTAAGCAAGTATTGTACGGTGGGATTGATCCTGACTAATTCTTCCTTTATGGTTTGAGGAGGGATTCGAGAAACAGTGGGAGCCATCCTGTTTAGACAAACTAAAAACCACTCTAAACTTGCAAGAGCATCATGCTGAGTGTTTTCCTCTTCTCTCCAAATTGCAGCGACCAATCAACATGACTGGACTTAAGTTACTCCTAGATAAAAACAAACTGACAGGGCCAAACTACAAAGATTGGCTCAGGAATGTCAAGATAGCAATCACTTATGACAAGCTGGGGTATCTTCTTACCACCAAAGCTCCCCCTGTCCCTGGTCCAACTTCCAGTGTCGCGGATAAGGAAATCCGCAAGACTTGGGAGATTGATAGCGCGAAGGCCAAGTGCCTCCTGCTTGCCTCGATGGACAACGAACATCAGAGGAGGCATGAGAATATGGACATGGAATCCATATTGCTCCATACAAAAGAACTGTATGGAGAGCAATCTCGTATCGCAAGATACTAAGCGTCGAAAAAGTTATTCTCGACAAGAATGGCCGTCGGATCATCAGTAGCCGAGCACGTGCTAAAGATGATCGGCTACATTGAGGAGCTCGCTGACCTAGGGATCACATTGGAGAGTGAGCTATATACGGATATAGTTCTCCAGTCCCTTCCTTCCACTTACGCCCAGTTTATACTGAACTTCAACCTACAAGAAAAAGAGGTTGAACTTTCAGAGCTCCTCAACATGCTGAGGAGCGCAGAGGGCACCCTACTGAAAGGTAGGGATACATCCACTTTGTTTGTAGGAGGATCATCTTCTTCTAGGTCCAAGGCGAAAGCCAAGGGAAAGAAGAAGAAGGCCCCCGCCAAACCAAGGGGCGGTGTTAGTAAGGTGGATACGAAGGGAAAATGTAAAGCAACAAAGATAGCGGGGAAGCTTGTGGATAAGGAAGAATGCTTCTATTGTCATAAGAAAGGACACTGGAAGAATGATTGCAGGGCCTGGAAGGCCAGAACACAGGAATTGAAGCAGGTTGCAGCTTCAGCTTCAGGTGTGTATGTTATTGAAAACTGTCTTTCAATAAACTCTACTTCCTGGGTATTGGATACCGGATCAGGATCTCATATCTGTAATTCTTTGCAGGCGTTGAGAAACCGTAGTGTTTTGAAAGCAGGTGACATGACCCTCAGAGTTGCGAACGGAGCTAGCATGGATGCTAAAGCCGTGGGGGACTATCACCTGGGAATGTCAGATGGACATGTTTTGGTTTTGCGTAATTGCTTTTTTGTACCCAACGCAACTTGTAATATCATTTCTGTATCTTTAGTTTCTAAAGAAGGTTATGAATTTGCGTTTGTAAGTAATGTTGTAAACATTCACCTTAATCAAGTTTTGATTGGGTCAGGTACTTTGAGTAATGGTATATACGTGTTAAACCAACCACAGATTTTTAATGTCCAGAATACACACAAAAGAAAGTCTCCAGAAATAAATCAGACTTTCTTATGGCATTGTAGATTGGGTCACATCAATGAGAGAAGGTTGACGAAGTTACATACAGAAGGGTATTTGAATGCGTTCAAATATCAGTCATATGCCACTTGTCAATCCTGTCTCAAAGGAAAGATGACAAAGACTCCGTTTACTGGACATGGAGTAAGAGCAAGCGAGCTCTTGGGACTCGTACACAGTGACGTGTGCGGTCCAATGTCTACACATGCCCGAAGCGGACATTCTTACTTCATTACTTTTACGGATGACTTCTCAAGGTACGGTTATGTTTTCCTAATGAAACATAAGTCCGAGGCTTTTGGAAAATTCCAGGAATATAAGAATGAAGTAGAGAAACAGACCGGCAAAAGTATTAAGATTCTAAGATCGGATCGAGGTGGAGAATACTTAAGTGCCGAATTCCTGAATTATTTAAAAGAGAACGGAATTCTCTCTCAGCTTACTCCTCCATACACCCCGCAACATAATGGTGTATCGGAGAGACGGAACCGCACCCTATTGGATATGGTGCGGTCCATGATGGGTAACGCTGAGTTACCGCGATCATTCTGGGGGTATGCGCTAGAATCAGCTGCGTACCTTTTGAACCGAGTTCCGACTAAGACTGTGCCTTCCACACCATATGAAATGTGGTGTGGGAAGAGACCCTATCTTAAGCACATTAAGACATGGGGATGTCCGGCTTTTGTCAAAAAGCAGCATGCGGACAAGCTCGAGGCACGCTCAGTACAGTGCAAGTTTGTGGGGTATCCAAAGAACTCAAAAGGATATTTCTTCTACTGTGAAGAGGAACAAAAAGTTCTTGTTTCTCGTCATGCCTACTTCTTGGAAACTGAGTTTTTGGAAAACCAGATAAGTGGGAGCACAGTAGAACTGGAAGAAATTCCAGAACCACGGACTATTACTGAAAGTTTAGTGGAACCAGAGGGTTCGGAAGAACAGGACATTCCTACGCCGCTCCGCAGAAGTAGTAGGCAGTCTCATCCGCCCGAGAGATACTACGGTTTTCTCATAGACGGGGATAGAGAGGATTGCATCATAGATTATGATGAGCCTACTAGCTTCCAACAGGCCGTTCAGAGCGTTGACTCAGTGAAATGGCTGGATGCAATGCGGACCGAAATGGAGTCCATGTACACCAACAAGGTATGGACGTTGGACGTTGCTCCAGACGGGGTAAAACCCATAGGATGCAAGTGGATCTTCAAAAGGAAGATTGGTGTAGATGGACAGGTTGAGACCTATAAAGCAAGGCTGGTAGCAAAGGGTTTTCGTCAGAGACCTGGCTTGGACTATGACGAAACCTTCTCTCCAGTAGCCATGCTGAAATCCATTCGGATCCTTCTTGCCATTGCTGCCTTCCACGATTATGAGATTTGGCAAATGGACGTAAAGACAGCTTTTCTAAATGGAAATTTAGAGGAGTGTGTCTATATGGACCAGCCAGAGGGCTTCATTCAGAGTGGGAGCAGCGGAAAGGTGTGCAAGTTGCTTAAGTCCATCTATGGACTAAAGCAGGCATCGCGGAGTTGGAACATCTGCTTTGATGAGACGGTCAAAGAATTTGGCTTTATCAAAAATCCAGATGAACCATGCATCTATAGTAAATTTGTAGCGAGAACTGCAGTATTCCTCGTTTTATACGTGGATGACATTCTCTTAATAGGAAATGACATTCCTATGCTACAATCTGTCAAGGGGTTCTTGTCACACAGGTTCTCCATGAAAGACCTGGGTGATGCCTCATACATTCTGGGTATCCGGATCTACCGTGACAGATCCAAGAGGATATTAGGACTTTAACAGTCCAGGTACATCGACACCATACTGAAGAGATTCAGTATGGAAGATTCCAAGCGCGGTAACCTACCGGCTTGTCACGGGATCACCCTCTCTAAAGAGATGTCTCCCAAGACTGATTTGGAGAGGGATCGCATGTCTATTACACCCTACGCTTCTGCGGTAGGCTCTATAATGTATGCGATGTTGTGTACCAGACCGGATGTAGCTTATGCACTGAGTGTGGTAAGCCGGTATCAGTCAAACCCTGGGGAGAAACACTGGATAGCGGTAAAGAACATTCTCAAGTACCTGAGAAGGACTAAGGAGATGTTCTTGGTGTATGGCGGAAAAGACCTCCAGATCGAGGCCTTTGCTGACTCCAGCTTCCAGAGTGACAAGGATGATTCCAAGTCCATGTCGGGTTTTGTCTTCACCCTCAATGGAGGGGCGGTGTGTTGGAAGAGTTCCAAACAAGAAACCGTTGCAGACTCGACGATGGAAGCGGAATACATCGCTGCATCTGATGCCGCAAAAGAAGCTGTCTGGATAAGGAAGTTCTTGAAAGAGCTTCAGGTGGTTCCGTCCATTGTTGATCCAATACCTCTGTATTGCGACAACAACGGGGCTATAGCTTTAGCGAAGGAACCCAGGTCCCATCAGAGATCCAGGCACATCTTGAGGCGGTATCACCTGATCAGGGAGATCGTGGATCTCCAGGAGATCGAGGTTCGGAGAGTCGCTTCAGAAGACAACACTGCAGATCCATTCACCAAGGCCTTTCCCCAGACTCAGTTCGAGCGGCTGATCGAGATGATAGGTCTTCGATACGCCAGTACATGGCCTTAGTGCAAGTGGGAGATTGTTAGTGTATATGCCCTAGAGGCCATTACTGTATCATACTAGTATGTATATTACTTAATGGAAGCTTGGGATATTCACCTTGTATATACAATCTTGCTCAAAATAGTAGTATGCTACTTGGTTTATTTCTACTTCAATGTGTACATGTGTTTATCTTTGAATATTGCTTATACACATTAGTGGAGCCCTTAGGATCTTTGGTTGATTACCAGCGATGTGATGGCCGTCACAGTAGTGGGGCTGGGTAATCTAGAAGCACATCCTTATGCAGGTCCCTGGTCGCAGGACTATCGAGACAGGGCATCGATACTCCGGAGTAGACCAGCGCATGCGCTTCTCATCCCAGTGTGGGAGACGGTCTGTCCCACAGCCGTCAGTACGTCGTACTTGAGATAGTATGCGGGTGCCCGTTAGGTTACGGGTACACTGGACAGGACTCGTCGGGAACTGACCAGTTGGTATTATACCTATCGTCAGTTATCAGTTCCCAGGTGACATGAGTACAGCTTAGTCCGCTGACTTGACACTGTCACTTCGCCTCGGGTGTGTTCCCACTGTACTTTGATCACTACCCTACCACGGCTCAAAGGAGTCGTGCAAACAGGTGGTGGTTGGGTGCAGTCCCGAAGCACTTGGAGGCAGTGACGGTTAGACAGGATTCGTCTCTCCCGGTATTGGGGGTTGACATCGCGCTGTGTCTAGGAGAGCCATTACACGAGTAGTCCCTGGCCAGGGCAAACGAGATATACTGGTAGGTTTCCAGTGTTATCTCAGGGTGTTTTGGGCTTCGCTCCGGCACGACTTGTACCGCTATTGGGGGACTGACGTTTACCGCCCCCTAGGCCCGCCATGCGATGTATCAGACGAACAGACCGGACTGTACGGAGAATGTCACACTCAGGTTCAGTAGGAGTTCAGATGGGTTTCGCCTCGTCGGTCTTCTTGTCGGCATTACCTGGGGACCGTTACGCACAGCTAGTGCCGCTTGCGGTCTGTGGTTAAACCCACTGCCAGCGTAGTGTCGAGTCTTTAGAGTCCCACACAGAAAGCTTTTCGCCTTTAGGCAAAAGAGTAGAGGTCGCATGGTATTGCGACAGGTCGCATGGTATTGCGACAGGTCGCATGGTTTTGCGACAGGGTTCGGTCACATCCGTGCACTTGTGCACGTACAGTGTCCGGACAGTTTACACTAGCGGGCTTTGGTTTAAGCCAGATCCTAGTGTACCTTATGGGATTGGATTTATCCAGTTTGCATTCGTGTTCCTCGAAACGCGGATGCGGATGTGTATGCACAGTTGACAGGGAGGCACAGACAGCGGATTCTCATTAGGGTTGTTGACAGTTGACCGTTGACTTTTTGACTTTTTGCTCAACCCTAATGAGAATATGATATGTGATTAACTATTATATTAATTAAGTATTATGGTGACTTGGTTGTTGACTTTTGTTGACTTTGTTGACTTTTGTTGACTTGTTGACTTTGTTGACCGGTTGACTAGGCTTGACTAGTTGACCATCATGATAACCATGGTTATCATTTCATGTCAAAGACTTTTACTTGCTTGTTCATTTGAGTAAAATGAGTGCATGACATGATAAGGTTATGGTTGCTTCAACCATCACACATAAGACTTTTTTGATATGATGAGTTATCATTGCTTTGGATTATGAGAGGGTGAGAGACAAAAGAGTTGCTCATTCTTTCTTGCTCATTCTCTCTCTTGTTCTTGAGCTCTTCACTTTGCTCTCACTCTCATCCTCTTGCTCCCTCTCTTGACTCTATGGTTCATATCTCTCATGAGTTGAGAATCAAGAACCATAGATAAAATCCCATTCTATTTCTACTCTACTCATTCTAGTTCACTAGGTTTAGCAAACCAAGTGAATTAGTTTCTTCAAAGAACGAAGAAGGAGCTAAAGGTTGGAGCTTTCAAGTGGATCTATCTTCGGCGTACGGAGACGACGAGAAGGAGCCATCGGACCACCACCGGACCTTGAAGAGAAGGAGTTCAAGACAAGCTAGGTATAACCATCTTCATCCGAGTAGCTAAATCTCTTTAGCAAGTTTGCTAGTTTAGTTTAGACACGATCCCGACCTTGTTTAGTCCATGTTGCCTCTTGCGATAAAAATTTGTTTTTATACCGTTTCCGCCTCCCCGTAAGCACCGGGGGTCGCAATATAGACTTACACTCAACACATGAGAGGTTAGGGTTAGGGTTTCAAGAATAAGAGAGCTTGAGGAGAGAGAAGGTGATGATAAGAATGATTGAAAAATGAACTCATTAGAATATATATCAACCATAGCAATTTATCAAATAAATAATATATATGATTAATCATCATGGTTGATGCATTCACCTTGTGTGATTCATCTCATGAGTCATTAGCTTCATAAATGAAGCATTAACTCTATGGATGAATCATACAAATGAGTCATTAAGCAATAAATGATTATGCCACCTTAACCCCCAAGTCACCATGCTTCTAGAAGCTTCCCGGAAAATTACGAGAACGCTCCTCCAATCCGTGAAAACACGGAAAAACTTTAGACTGTATAAATCCAATAACCTGATACTAGAAACTGGCTTAAACCAAAGCCGACTAGTAAAAACTGTCCGAACGTCGTACGTGCGTAAACACACGTATGCGTCCGAACCCTTGTCGTAAAACCATACGACCTCTATATCGTTTCGCCTGGAGCAGGGAAACTCTCTGTGTGGGACTCTAAAGACTCGACACTACGCTGGCAGTAGATTTAACCACAGACTGCAAGCGGCACTAGCTGTACGTAACGGTCCCCAGGTAGATGTCGATAAGAAGGCCGATGAGGAAAACCATCCGAACTCCTACTGAGCCTGATGTGACAATCTTCGTACAGTCCGGTCTGTTCGTCTAAGACTATCGCATATCGAGCCTAGGGGGCGGCAAGCGTCAGTCCCCTAATAGCTGTATAAGTCGTGTCGGAGCGAAGCCCATTACACCCTAAGAAACTACTGGAACCTACCAGTAAATCTCGCTTGCCATGGCCAGGGACTTTGCGTAATGGCTCTCTGACACAGTGCGATATCAACTCCCAATACCGGAAGAGACGAATCCTGTCTAACCGCCACTGCCTCCAAGTGCTCGGGACTGCACCCAACTGCTACCTGTTTGCACGACTCCTTTAAGCCGTGGTAGGGTAGTAATCTAAGAACAGTGGGACACACTCGAGGCGAAGTAGCAGTGTCAAGTCTGCGGACTATGCTGTACTCATGTCACCTGGGAACTGTTAACTGACGATGGGTATAATACCAACCAATCAGTTCCCCTGCGAGTCCTGTCCGGTGTACCCGTTGTTAGTGTATATGCTCTAGAGGCCATTACTGTATCATACTAGTTTGTATATTACTTAATGGAAGCTTGGGATATTCACCTTGTATAGACAATCTTGCTCAATATAGTAATATGCTACTTGGTTTGTTTCTGCTTTAATGTGTACATGTGTTTATTTTAGTATATCACATATACACATTAGTGGAGCCCTTAGGATCTTTGCTTGATTACCAGCGTTGTGATGGCAGTCACACTCGTGGGGGCTGGGTAATCTATAAGCACATCCTTATGCAGGTCCCTAGTCGCAGGACTATCGAGACAGGGCATCGATACTCCGGAGTAAACTAGCGTATGCACTTCTCATCCCAGTGTGGGAGACGGTCTGTCCCACAGCCGTCAGCACGTCGTACTTGAGATAGTATGCGGGTGCTCGTTGGGTTACGAGTACACTGGACGGGACTCGTCGGGAACTGTTGGTTGGTACTATACCTATCATCAGTTATCAGTTCCCAGGTGACATGAGTACAGCTTAGTCCGTTGACTTGACACTGTCACTTCGTCTCGAGTGTGTTCCCACTGTACTTTGATTACTACCCTACCACGGCTCAAAGGAGTCGTGCAAACAGGTAGTAGTTGGGTGCAGTCCCGAAGCACTTGGAGGCAGTGACGGTTAGACAGGATTCGTCTCTCCCGGTATTGGGGGTTGACATCGCGCTGTGTCTAGGAGAGCCATTACAAAAGTAGTCCCTGGTCAGGGCAAGCGAGATATACTGGTAGGTTTCCAGTGTTATCTCAGGGTGTTCTGGGCTACACTCCGGCACGACTTGTACCGCTATTAGGGGACTGACGTTTACCGCCCCCTAGGCCCGCTATGCGATGTTATCAGACAAACAGACCGGACTGTATGGAGATTGTCACATTTAGGCTCAGTAGGAGTTCAGATGGGTTTCACCTCGTCCGTCTTCTTGTCGGCATCTACCTGGGGACCGTTACGCACAGCTGGTGCCGCTTGCGGTCTGTGGTTAAACCCACTGCCAGCGTAGTGTCGAGTCTTTAGAGTCCCACACAGAAAGCTATTCGCCTTTAGGCAAAAGAGTAGAGGTCGCATGGTTTTGCGACAGGGTTCGGTCACATCCGTGCACTTGTGCACGTTCAGTGTCCGGACAGTTAACACTAGCGGGCTTTGGTTTAAGCCAGATCCTAGTGTACGTTTTGGGATTGGTTTTATCTCGTTTGTATTCGTGTTCCTCGGAACGCGGATGCGGGTGTGTATACACAGTTGACAGAGAGACAGAGGCAGAGGATTCTCATTGGGGTTGTTGACTGTTGACTGTTGACCATTGACTTTTGCTAAACCCTAATGAGAATAAGAAATATGATTAATGATAATATTAATTAAGTATTATTGTGTCATGGTTGAGATGAGGGGTTGACTTTGTTGACTTGTTGACTTTGTTGACCGGTTGACTAGGTTGGACTAGTTGACCATCATTATAATGGCTATCATTTCATGGCAAAGACTTTTGCTTGCTTGTTTGTTTTTGCAAAATGAGTGCATGAAATGATATGGCCATTTTGACTTGAACCATCACATAATACTCAATTACTATTATGAGTAATCATGGTTTTGGATTATGAGAGCTTTGATGGCAAAAGACTTACTCATTCTCTCATTTGCTTTCTCTCTCTTGCTTGAGCTCTCCTCTTGCTCTTCCTCTTGCTCTCTCTCTAGCTCAAGGCAACTCCCTCTCATGAGTTGAGAAACATTACCTTAGAGATAAAAGAAAACCCAAATCACTTCTCTACTCATCCTAGTTCACAAGGTTTAGCAAACCAAGTGTTCTAGTTTCTTCAAGTTCGAAGAAGAAGCTAAAGGTAGAACCTTTCAGGTGGATCCATCTTCGGCGCAAGGAGACGACGAGGTGAGGCCGATCCGTACACCGCAAAGAGTTGAAGACGAAGGAGTTCAAGAATGGTATAGCCCCCTAACCGAGTAGGTAAAACTCTAGTTAGGTTGTTAGGTAGTTGTTTAACAAAGATCCGTATTTTGAGTCCATGTTACCACCTCTTGAAAAATCGTTTTTCATCATTTTCGCAAGCCCGTAAGTACCGGGAGAGGTAACGTGGACTTACAGTGGTATCAGAGCCTAGTTAAACACTATGTAACATGTTAGCAAAGTAACTAGAAGTTCGATCGAAGAAAAAGTCGCGAAACATGCCCGTAAAATCAAGTTTCTGCCGATTTAGTTTTCTGTTCAAAAATTAATAAATCTGACACCAAAAATCGGCTCAGGCTTTTTAAAACCCACACAAGAAATTTGGTCCACCGACTCAGTCAAAGCGCCGCGGAAACGCAGCGGGAGCATGCTCCCGCCGCGGTTCCGCGGCCGAGTTGACTCGGTCGTGGAACAAGTTTCCTGCAGTGTTTTTCTGGGGCTGTTTTGGGATTTTTGGGATATGTTTTTTCTGCCCAGATTTTACAGAAAGTAAAATTTGTTTTTGGGGTCTAAAAATCCGTATTTTGATCGAACTTCTAAAAGACTTAAGCTAATGGGTTATATCTGTGATGTGATATATGTATTGAACGTCCGCTAATCGCTATACGTCGATTAGTGGGGGTTATACATATCTGTAATCTGTAATGTTGATGGTATGTGTATATGAGTTCATTGGATTGTCGCGGATGAATAGCCGAGGGTTGTGAGATGAGAGTTTTCTTTTCTTTCAATTCATGTAAATTTGTAATTGATGTAATATTATTTTTGGCCGCACAACCGGGTCGAGGTTGTAGCCGTCATTGTATAATTTCTTTTACTGTTTTTGCTCCTAGGATAGACCCAAGGTGGGGTGCACAAACTACCGGGTATCTCGAAGTGCCGAGTGGCCTACCCACGTCGTTGAGGGAGGTTGCTCCGCTTCGGATATTTGGCGGGTAGTTTGCCACACCCGTAGGGGTCTAGGGTGGGGTATTGGCTATTCATCGCGATCGTGTAATCCGCTTTTCATTACAGGCTCGTACGAATTGCGGATTCCTAGTATATCCAATGTGTTCATCTGTGATCTGAAATGGATATCATTGCAATATATCTATATATGATATTATTTAGGCGTTGCTTATGTTTTGCATCCGCGCTAGTCCAGCCCCCGCTCTGTCGTTAGTTAAGTAACCTAACGGGTAATGACGGGGCCCCGTGGCGAATGCGGATGGCATAAGCGTACGTCATATTTTGGTTGTTTTCTACAATGGTAGGATTAAATGATGGGACGCATTGGAATTAATGCAAGAAAAAATAAACCAAGTAAAAGTCGTTGGAACACTTTCAAAACCACTCGGTTTCTTTTCAAAAATAACTTTTAAACGCGGAGCTTAAGCCACTCCTTTTAAAAGATATCTCGTTCCTTCGATTATATCAAGTTCACTACGTTCACGGTTTTGCCAAAACTATTCGTAGCCCTCCGTCGTTTCACATGAATGGTCAATAAGTATTCAAGCTATGTATGTTGGCCAAAGTCAAGGCATAGTGATTGGTAGCTATTGGGTATTCATGTGCAGCATAGATAGATGTGTTGGTTTGGGGCAGTCGTTCTACCATTTTGGCCAAAGTCAAGGGTATGTGCAGGTGGGCTCAAATTAACCTGGAGAATGACGAGTAGAACTTGACATGTGACTTATGATATTTTGGCCAAAGTCGAGGTCATAAGAGCATGGGGCAAAAATCCACATCGGGAGTTTCAAAAGAACTGAAACTTGCTAGCACTGCATACCATTTGGAGTGTGATGATTCTGGTAGGATTCCTTCAGTTTTGTCACGCGATGATATTTGGATCCCGATCCTACTGTGAGTATATGCTACTCCTCGGGAAATTTCTCACTTAACGATCAAAGCTATAAACCAAGTAGGTGTCTAGAAAGGTGTTAGCGGGGCTACGCCCCCAGGGAAAATAGGTTATTTAATTAAGGAACTTCGCGAAAGCGTTGGAAAACCTCCCTCGAAGTACCAACACCAGCCTGGCCGAACGGTTAAGCAAGTATTGTACGGTGAGATTGATCCTGACTAATTCTTCCTTTTTGGTTTGAGGAGGGATTCGAGAGACAGTGGGAGCCATCCTGTTTAGACAAATTAAAAACCACTCTAAACTTGCAAGAGCATCATGCTAAAGTGTTTCTTCTCTCTCTCCTAATTGCAGCGACCAAACATCATGACCGGACTTAAGTTACTACTAGATAAAAACATACTGACAGGGCCAAACTACAAAGATTGGGTTAGGAATGTCAAAATGGCAATCACTTATGACAAGTTGGGGTATCTCCTTACCACCAAAACTCCCCCTGTCCCAGGTCCCAAAACCAGCGTCGCGGATAGGGAAATCCATAAGACCTGGGAAATCGATTGCGCGAAGGCCAAGTACCTCGTGCTTGCCTCTATGGACAATGAACATCAGAGGAGGCATGAGAATATGGACCTCGAATCCATATTTCTCCATACAAAAGAACTGTATGGAGAGCAATCTCGTATCGCCAGATACGAACTGTCGAAGAAGTTGTTTTCGGCAAGATTGGCCGTCGGATCATCGGTAGTGGAACACGTGCTTAAGATGATTGGCTTCATAGAGGAGCTCGCGGACCTTGGGACCACGTTGGAGAATGAGCTCTATACGGACTTGATTCTTCAGTCCCTTCCTTTCACTTACGCCCAGTTCATCCTGAATTTCAACTTGCAAAAAAAGGAAGTTGAACTTTCAGAGCTCCTCAACATGCTGAGGAGTGCAGAGGGCACCCTACAGAAAGGTTGGGAAACATCCACTTTGTTTGTAGGAGGATCTTCCTCTTCTAGGTCCAAGGCGAAAGCCAAGGGAAAGAAGAAGAAAGCCCCCGCCTAACCAAAGGGCGGTGTTAGTAAAATGGATACGAAGGGAAAGACAAAAGCAACAAAGATAGCGGAGAAACTTGTGGGAAAGGAAGAGTGCTTTTACTGTCATAAGAGTGGGCACTGGAAGAAAGATTGCAGGGCTTGGAAAGCTAGAACATAGGATCTGAAGCAAGTTGCGGCTTCAGCTTCAGGTGTGTATGTTATTGAAAACTGTCTATCAATAAACTCTACTTCCTGGGTATTGGATACCGGATCAGGATCTCATATCTGTAATTCTTTGCAGGCGTTGAGAAACCGTAGGTTTTTAAAGGCAGGTGACATGACCCTCAAAGTTGCAAACGGAGCTAGCATGGATGCTAAGGCCGTGGGGGACTATCACCTGGGAATGTCAGATGGACATGTTTTGGTTTTACGTAATTGCTTTTTTGTACCCAATGCAACTTGTAATATCATTTCTGTATCTTTATTATCTAAAGAAGGTTATGAATTTGCATTTGTAAGTAATGTTGTAAACATTCACCTTAATCAAGTTTTGATTGGGTCAGGTACATTAAGCAATGGTACATACGTACTAAACCAACCACAGATTTTCAATGTCCAGAATACACACAAAAGAAAGTCTCCGGAAATAAACCAGGCTTTCTTATGGCATTGTAGACTGGGTCACATCAATGAGAGAAGGTTGACGAAGTTACATACAGAAGGATATTTGGACCCGTTCGAATATCAATCGTATGCCACTTGTCAATCCTGTCTCAAAGGAAAGATGACAAAGACTCCGTTCACTGGACACGGAGTAAGAGCGAGCGAGCTCTTGGGACTCGTACACAGCGACGTGTGCGGTCCAATGTCTACACATGCGCGAAGCGGTTATTCTTACTTCATTACTTTTACGGATGAATTTTTAAGGTACGGTTATGTTTTCTTAATGAAACATAAATCCGAAGCCTTTGGAAAATTCCAGGAATATAAGAATGAAGTAGAAAAACAAACCGGCAAAAGTATCAAGACACTGAGATCGGATCGAGGTGGTGAATACTTGAGTGACGAGTTCCTGGATTACTTAAAAGAGAATGGAATTCTCTCTCAGCTTACTCCTCCATACACTCCGCAACATAACGGTGTATCGGAGAGACGGAACCGAACCCTATTGGATATGGTACGGTCCATGATGAGTGACGCTGAGTTACCGCGATCATTCTGGGGATATACACTAGAATCAGCTGCATACCTTTTGAACCGAGTTCCAACTAAGACTGTGTCTACTACACTATATCAGATGTAGTGTGGGAAGAGACCCTATCTTAATCATATTAAGACATGGGGATGTCCAGCTTTTGTCAAAAAGCAGCATGCGGACAAGCTCGAGGCACGCTCAGTACAGTGCAAGTTTGTGGGATATCCAAAGAACTCTAAGGGATATTTCTTCTATTGCGAAGAGGAACAAAAGGTTTTTGTTTCTCGGCATGCCCACTTCTTGGAAACTCAGTTTTTGGAGAATCAGATAAGTGGGAGCGCAATAGAACTGGAAGAAATTCCATAACCACGAGCTATTACTGAAAGCTTAGTAGAACCAGAGGGTTCAAATGAACATGACATTCCCACGCCGCTCCGCAGAAGTAGTAGGCAGTCTCATCCGCCCGAGAGATACTACGGTTTTCTCATAGACAGGGATAGAGAAGATTGCATCATTGATTATGATGAGCCGACTAGCTTCCAGCAGGCCATTCAGAGCGTTGACTCGGTAAAATGGCTGGATGCAATGCGGACCGAAATAGAGTCCATGTACACCAACAAAGTATGGACGTTGGACGTTGCTCCAGATGGGGTAAAACCCGTAGGATGCAAGTGGATCTTCAAAAGGAAGATTGGTGTAGATGGACAGGTTGAGACCTATAAAGCTAGACTGGTTGCAAAGGGTTTTCGTCAAAGACCTGGTTTGGACTATGACGAGACCTTTTCTCCAGTAGCTATGCTGAAATCCATTCGGATCCTTCTTACCATTGCTGCCTTCCACGATTATGAGATTTGGCAGATGGACGTAAAGACCACTTTTCTAAATGGAAATTTAGAGGAGTGTGTTTATATGGACCAGCCAGAGGGTTTCATTCAGAGTGGGAGCAGCGGAAAGGTGTGCAAGTTGCTTAAGTCCATCTACGGACTAAAGCAGGCATCGCGGAGTTGGAACATCTGTTTTGATGAGACGGTCAAAGAATTTGGCTTTATCAAAAATCCAGATGAACCATGCATCTATAGTAGATTTGTAGCGAGAACTGTAGTATTCCTTGTTTTATACGTGGATGACATTCTCTTAATAGGAAATGACATTCTTATGATACAATCTGTCAAAGGGTTCTTGTCACACAGGTTCTCCATGAAAGACCTGGGTGATGCCTCATACATTCTGGGGATCCGGATCTATCGTGACAGATCCAAGAGGATATTAGGACTTTCACAGTCCAGGTACATCGACACCATACTGAAAAGATTCAGTATGGAAGATTCCAAGCACGGTAATCTACCGGCACGGGATCACTCTCTCCAAAGAGATGTCTCCCAAGACTGATTTGGAAAGGGATCGCATGTCTATTATACCCTACGCTTCTGCGGTAGGCTCTATAATGTATGCGATGTTGTGTACCAGACCAGATGTAGCTTATGCACTGAGTGTGGTAAGCCGGTATCAGTCAAACCCTGGGGAGAAACACTGGATAGCGGTAAAGAACATTCTCAAGTACCTGAGAAGGACTAAGGAGATGTTCTTGGTGTATGGCGGAAAGGACCTCCAGATCGAGGCCTTTGCTGACTCCAGCTTCCAGAGTGACAAGGATGATTCCAAGTCCATTTCGGATTATGTCTTTACCCTCAATGGCGGGGCGGTGTGTTGGAAGAGTTCCAAACAGGAAACCGTTGCTTACTCGACGATGGAAGCGGAATATATCGCTGCTGCAGATGCCGCAAAAGAAGCCGTCTGGATAAGGAAGTTCTTAACGGAACTTCAGGTGGTTCCGTCCATTGTTCATCCAATACCGCTGTATTGCGACAACAACGGGGCTATAGCTTTAGCGAAGGAACCCAGGTCCCATCAGAAGTCCAGACACATCTTGAGGCGGTATCACCTGATCAGGGAGATCGTGGGTCGCCAGGAGATCGAGGTTTGGAGAGTTTCTACGGTAGATAACACTGCTGATCCACTCACAAAGGCCTTACCCCAGACTCAGTTCGAGCGGCTGATCGAGATGATAGGTCTTCGATACGCCAGTACATGGCCTTAGTGCAAGTGGGAGATTGTTAGTCTATATGCCCTAGAGGCCATTACTGTATCATACTAGTTTGTATATTACTTAATGGAAGCTTGGGATATTCACCTTGTATAGACAATCTTGCTCAATATAGTAGTATGCTACTTGGTTTGTTTCTGCTTTAATGTGTACATGTGTTTATCTTTGAATATTGCTTATACACATTAGTGGAGCCCTTAGGATCTTTGCTTGATTACCAGCGATGTGATGGCCATCACACTAGTGGGGCTGGGTAATCTAGAAGCACATCCTTATGCAGGTCCCTGGTCGCAGGACTATCGAGACAGGGCATCGATACTCCGGAGTAGACCAGCGCATGCGCTTCTCATCCCAGTGTGGGAGACGGTCTGTCCCACAGCCGTCAGTACGTCGTACTTGAGATAGTATGCGGGTGCTCGTTGGGTTACGAGTACACTGGACAGGACTCGTCGGGAACTGTTGATTGGTACTATACCTATCGTCAGTTATCAGTTCCCAGGTGACATGAGTACAGCTTAGTCCGCTGACTTGACACTGTCACTTCGCCTCGAGTGTGTTCCCACTATACTTTGATTACTACCCTACCACGGCTCAAAGGAGTCGTGCAAACAGGTAGTAGTTGGATGCAGTCCCGAAGCACTTGGAGGCAGTGACGGTTAGACAGGATTCGTCTCTCCCGGTATTGGGGGTTGACATCGCGCTGTGTCTAGGAGAGCCATTACACAAGTAGTCCCTGGCCAGGGCAAGCGAGATATACTGGTAGGTTTCCAGTGTTATCTCAGGGTGTTCTGGGCTACACTCCGACACGACTTGTACCGCTATTAGGGGACTGACATTTACCGCCGCCTAGGCCCGCCATGCGATGTTATCAGACGAACAGACCGGACTGTATGGAGATTGTCACATTTAGGCTCAGTAGGAGTTCAGATGGGTTTCACCTCGTCCGTCTTCTTGTCGGTATCTACCTGGGGACCGTTACGCACAGCTGGTGCCGCTTGCAGTCTGTGGTTAAACCCATTGCCAGCGTAGTGTCGAGTCTTTAGAGTCCCACACAGAAAGCTATTCGCCTTTAGGCAAAAGAGTAGAGGTCGCATGGTTTTGCGACAGGGTTCGGTCACATCCGTGCACTTATGGACGTTCAGTGTCCGGACAGTTAACACCAGCGGGCTTTGGTTTAAGCCAGATCCTAGTGTACGTTTTGGGATTGGTTTTATCTCGTTTGTATTCGTGTTCCTCGGAACGCGGATGCGGGTGTGTATGCACAGTTAACAGAGAGACAGAAGCAGAGGATTCTCATTGGGGTTGTTGACTGTTGACTGTTGACCATTGACTTTTGCTAAACCCTAATAAGAATAAGAAATATGATTAATGATAATATTAATTAAGTATTATTGTGTCATGGTTGAGATGAGGGGTTGACTTTGTTGACTTGTTGACTTTGTTGATCGGTTGACTAGGTTGGACTAGTTGACCATCATCATTACAATGGCTATCATTTCATGGCAAAGACTTTTGCTTGCTTGTTTGTTTTTGCAAAATGAGTGCATGAAATGATATGGCCATTTTGACTTGAACCATCACATAATACTCAATTACTATTATGAGTAATCATGGTTTTGGATTATGAGAGCTTGGATGGCAAAAGACTTACTCATTCTCTCATTTGCTTTCTCTCTCTTGCTTGAGCTCTCCCTCTTGCTCTTCCTCTTGCTCTCTCTCTAGCTCAAGGCAACTCCCTCTCATGAGTTGAGAAACATTGCCTTAGAGATAAAAGAAAACCCAAATCACTTCTCTACTCATCCTAGTTCACAAGGTTTAGCAAACCAAGTGTTCTAGTTTCTTCAAGTTCGAAGAAGAAGCCAAAGGTAGAAGCTTTCAGGTGGATTCATCTTCGGCGCAAAGAGACGACGAGGTGAGGCCGATCCGTACACCGCAAAGAGTTGAAGACGAAGGAGTTCAAGAATGGTATAGCCCCCTAACCGAGTAGGTAAAACTCTAGTTAGGTTGTTAAGTAGTTGTTTAACAAAGATCCGTATTTTGAGTCCATGTTACCACCTCTTGAAAAATCGTTTTTCATCATTTCCGCAAGCCCGTAAGTACCGGGAGAGGTAACGTGGACTTACACCCGTAACCCAACGAGCACCTGTATACTATCTCCAGTACGACGTACTGATGGCTGTGGGACAGACCATCTCCCCAACTGGGATGAGAAGCGTACACACTTAGTCTACTCCGGAATATCGATGCCCTATCTCGATAATCCAACGACCAGGGACCTGTATAGGATGTTGCTTACAGACTACCCAGCCCCCACTAGTGTGACTGCCATCACGACACTGGTAATCAAGCAAAGATCCTATGGGCTCTACTAATATGTATAAGTGATACGTTACAAGAAAAATATGCACATATTAAAGTAGACACAAACCAAGTAGCATACTACCATTTTTACCAAGACTGTTATATACAACTGTGAATATCCCAAGCTTCCATTAAGTAATATACAACCTAGTATGATACAATAATTGCCCCTAGGGCATATACACTAACAATCTCCCACTTGCACTAGGGCCATGAGCTGGCATATCGTAGACCTATCATCTCGAATAGCCTCTCGAACTGGGTCTGAGGAAGGGCCTTTGTGAATGGATCAGCAATGTTATTCTCCGTCTCTACTCTCTTTACCTCGATCTCCCGGTGATCTACGATCTCCCTGATCAGGTGATACCGCCTTAAGATGTGTCTGGACTTCTGATGGGACCTGGGTTCCTTCGCTAAAGCTATAGCGCCGTTGTTGTCACAATACAGAGGTATTGGATCAACACTGGTAGGAACCACCTGAAGTTCTGTGAGGAACTACTTCATCCGGATTGCTTCTTTTGCGGGATCGCAAGCAGCTATGTACTCCGCTTCCATTGTTGAGTCAGCAACGGTCTCCTGCTTGGAACTCTTCCAACAGACCGCCCCTCCATTGAGGGTAAAGACATAACCCGACATGGATTTGGAGTCATCTTTGTCACTCTGGAAGCCGGAGTCGGCAAAGGCCTCCATCTGGAGGTCTTTTCCTCCATACACCAAGAGCATCTCCTTAGTCCTCCTCAGGTACTTGAGAATGTTCTTTACTGCTATCCAGTGCTTCTCCCCTGGGTTTGCCTGATACCGGCTTACAACGCTCAATGCGTATGCTACATCTGGTCCGGTACATAACATCGCATACATTATAGAGCCTACCGCAGAAGCGTAGGGTATAATCGACATGCGATCCCTTTCCAAATCAGTCTTGGGAGACATCTCTTTGGAGAGGGTGATTCCGTGACAAGCCGGTAGGTTACCACGCTTAGAATCATCCATACTGAATCTCTTCACTGTGGTGTCTATGTACCTGGACTGCGAAAGTCCCAACATCCTTTTTGATCTATCACGATAGATCCAGATCCCTAGAATGTAGGTGGCATCACCCAGGTCTTTCATGGAGAATTTATGTAACAAGAATCTTTTGACTGACTGTAACATAGGAATATCATTTCCTATTAGGAGAATGTCATCCACGTACAAGACGAGGAATACTACAGCTCTCCCTACAATCTTACTGTATATGCAAGGTTCATCTGGATTTTTGATAAAGTCGAATTCTTTGACAGCATCATCAAAACAGATGTTCCAACTCCGTGATACCTGCTTTAGTCCATAAATGGACTTAAGCAGCTTGCATACTTTACCGCTGCTCCCACTCTGAATGAATCCCTCTGGCTGATCGATATAGACACTCTCTTCCAAATTACCATTTAGAAAGGGCGTTTTTACGTCCATCTGCTAGATTTCATAATCGTGGAAGGCAGCAATAGCAAGAAGGACCCGAATAGATTTAAGCATAGCCACTGGAGAAAAGGTTTCGTCATAGTCCAAACCAGGTCTTTGACGGAAACCCTTTGCAACAAGTCTAGCCTTATAGGTTTCAACCTGTCTATCTACACCAATCTTCTTTTTGAATATCCATTTGCATCCTACGGGTTTTACCCTATCTGGAGCAATGTCCAAAGTCCATACTTTGTTAGTGTACATAGACTCCATTTCGGTCCGCATTGCATCCAGCCATTTTACTGAGTCACCGCTCTGAATAGCTTGCTGGAAGCTAGTAGGCTCATCATAGTCAATAGTGCAATCCTCTCTATCCCCGTCTATGAGAAAACCGTAGTATCTCTCGGGCGGATGAGACTGCCTACTACTCCTGCGGAGTGGTGTCGGGATGTCCCTTTCTTCTGAAACCTCTGGTTCTTCCAAGTTTTCAGTAATAGCTTGTGGTTCTGGAATTTCTTCCAGTTCTACTACGCTCCCACTTGTTCCTTTTTCTAAAACTGATGTTTCAGAAAGTGGGCATGACGAGAAACAAAAACCTTTTGTTCCTCTGCGTAATAGAAATAATATCCTTTGCAATTCTTCGGATATCCCACAAACTTACACTGTACTGATCGTGCCTCGAGCTTGTCCATATGCTGCTTTTTTACAAAAGCTGGACATCCCCATGTCTTAAAATGTTTTAGACTGGGTTTGGTCCCACTCCACATCTGATATGGTGTGGTAGGCACAGTCTTGGTGGGAACTTAGTTCAAAAGATATGCAGCTGATTCTAGTGCATATCCCCAGAATGATCGCGGTAACTCAGCGTTACTCATCATGGAACGAACCATATCCGATAGGGTTCGATTCCTCCTTTCTGATACACCGTTATGTTGTGGCGCGTATGGAGGAGTAAGCTGAGAGAGAATTCCATTCTCTTTTAAGTAACCCAGGAACTCGGCACTTAAGTATTCTCCACCTCGATCAGATCTCAGTGTCTTTATACTCTTGCCTGTTTGTTTTTCCACATCATTCTTGTATTCTTGGAATTTCTCAAAAGCCTCGGATTTATGCTTCATTAAGAAGACATATCCATACCTAGAGAAATCATCCGTAAAAGTAATGAAGTAGGAATAACCACCTCGCGCATGTGTAGACATTGGACCGCACACGTCACTGTGTACGAGTCCCAAGAGCTCGCTTGCTCTTACTCCGTGTCCAGTGAACGGAGTCTTTGTCATCTTTCCTTTGAGACAAGATTCACAAGTAGCATAAGATTGATATTCGAACGGATTCAAATATCCTTCTCTATGTAACTTAGTCAACCTTCTCTCATTGATGTGACCTAGACTACAATGCCATAAGAAAGCCTGATTTATTTCTGGAGACTTTCTTTTAAATGTGTTCTGGACATTGAAAACCTGAGCTTGACTTAATACGTATATACCGTTATCTAATGTACCGGACCCAATCAAAACTTGATTTAGGTGGATGTTAACTACATCGCTTACGAATGTAAAATCATATCCCTCTCTTGAAAGTGAGGACACTGATATGATATTACAAGTCATACTAGATACATACAAACAGTTACGTAGAATCAATATATGCCCACTTGTCAAACCTAGGCGATATTCTCCCACGGATTCAGCGTCCACGCTCATTCCGTTTGCAACTCTGAGAGACCAATCACCTATTTTTATAACTCTACGGTTTCTCAAAGCATGTAATGAATTACAGATATGAGATCCTGCTCCGGTATCTAGTACCCAGGAAGTAGAGTTAATTGACAAACGGTTCTCAATAACAAATACACTTGAGGCTGAAGCCACAACATGCTTCGAATCCTGGCTACTGGCTTTGCTAGCCCTGCAATCATTCTGCCAATGTTCATTCCTAAAACAATAGGAACGTCTCTCTTTTACTATATCCAGTCCCGAAACTTTTGCCCTTCTCTTTCCTTCTACTTCCCTGGTTTCCTTCAGGGTAGGAGGCGGAGACTGTAGAATCAAGTCAGTAACTAACTCGTTTCCCAACGCGGTCTCCAGGTCCTGGAGCTCATCAATACAGCTAGTCATTGTAAGGACGTTGTCACCTACAGATGACCCGTCAGCCAACCTCGCTTGAATTAATTCGTTCGAGGTCTCATATCTTGCGATATGAGATTGCTCTCCATATAAATCTTTGTTATGGAGAAAGATGGAAACTAAGTCCATCTTCTCGTGCTGCTTCTGGTATACACCATCAATTGAAGCTAACATGAGGCACTTAGCTTTCGCTTTATCTTTTTCCCTTGTCTGACGGATATCCATATCCGCGACAGTGGAAACTGGACCTGGGACGGCGGGATCTTGAGTAGTAATAGGGTGGTCCAGCTTGTCATAGGCAATGGACATTTGGACAGACCTTTGCCAGTCATATAAGTTAGATTCAGTCAATTTGTTATCTAGATGTAACCTATGTGTGGCCACAAGGTCGCTGCAATTTAAGAGAGAGAAGAAAATACTATTAGCATGATGCTCTTGCAAGTTTAGATTGGTTTTTAATTTATCTAAACAGGATGGCTCCCACTGTTTCTCGAATCCCTCCTCAAACAATAAAAGAAGAATTAGCCAGGACTATTCTCACCGTACAATTCTTGCTTAACCGTTCAGCCAGGTCGGTGTCGATACTTCGAGGGAGGTTTTCCAACGCTTTCGCGAAGTTCCTTAATTAAATAACTACTTTTCTCTGGGGGCGTAGCCCCGCTGACACCTTTCTAGGCACCTACTTGGTTTATAGCATTGATCGTTAAGTGACGAATCTCCTGATAAGTAGTATATACTCACAGTAGGATCGGGATCCAAAATATCATCGTATGATAATGTTGAAGGAATCCTACCAACATTCATCAAACTCCAAAATGATATGCTCTCACTGCAAATTTCAGTGTCTTTAGAAATTCCCGATATAAATTTTTGCCCCATACTCTTATGACCTTGACTAAGGGCCAAAATGTCATAAGTCACATGTCAAGTTCTACTTGTCATTATCCAGGTTAATTTGAACCCACCCGTATATACTCTTGACTAAGGGCCAAGAAAAGTAATACGACTGTCTCAAACCAACGCATCTATCTATGCAACAAATGAATACCCCAGCAGCTACCAAACACTATGCCTTGACTAAGGGCCAAAATACATAGCTTGAATACTACTGAATACCCAAATGAAATGACGGAGGGCTACGAATGGTTTTGGCAAAACCGTGAACGTAGTGAACTTGATATAATCGAAGGAACCTGATACTTTTTTTAAAGGAGTGGTTAAAGCTCCGCAATTAAAAATCTGATCTTTTAAAATAACCGAGTGGTTTCCTTTAAATTTGTTCCAACGATTAAACTTTGGTTTATTTTCTTTGCATTATAATAATGTGTCCCATCATTTATCCTATCATTGCAGAAAACAACGAAAATACCACGTCCTCTTATGCCATCCGCATTCGCCGCGGGGTCCCGTCATCACCCGTTAGGTTACTTAACTAACGACAGAGCGGGGGCTGGGCTAGCGCGGGTGTAAAACATAAGTGACGTCTAATAGCTATCATATATAAATAGTGTACATTCGTCAGACGCAATAATAAGCATTCCAGATCACTGATGAACTTTATTGGATTTACTAGCAATCCGCATTTGCTTTGAGCCTGCAATAAAAGACGGATTACACAGTTGTGATGAATAGCCATTACCCCACCCTAGACCCCTACGGGTACGGCAAACTACCCGCCAAGT
Source organism: Agapanthus africanus (assembly GCA_030015575.1). Taxonomy (NCBI): domain Eukaryota; kingdom Viridiplantae; phylum Streptophyta; class Magnoliopsida; order Asparagales; family Amaryllidaceae; genus Agapanthus; species Agapanthus africanus. The sequence goes on along the minus strand of JASDDO010000016.1, from coordinate 125,383,702 downwards.
ACCCGAAATGAAGCGGTCTCCTTCAACAAAGTGAGTAGGCCACTAAACACTTCAAAGTACCCGGTAGTTTGTGCACCCCGCCTTGGGTCTATCCTAGGAGCAAAAACAGTAAAAAGAAATAATACAACGGTGGCTACAACCGCAACCTGGACGCGCCCCGCAAAAGAATATTACATCATATTACATTTACATCGAATGAATGAATATTAAACCCATCTCAAACCCCGGCTAATCATCACAATATTCCAATCAAGTCCATATACACAAACAGTTAACATTACAGAAATGTGCAACCCCCTGCCAACCGACATACTAGCAGTTAGGGGAGGTTTACGAACATATTAAACATTACAGATAAAAACCCAATTAGCAAATATCTTAGAACATCGATCGATTACCATATTTTGTGTTTACCCCAAAAGCAAACCAGCAAAGAAGCAATCTGGGTAGAAACAGAACATACAGGAAAACAGAAAACCACAAAATAGGAATTACTGAGCAAATCCGAGTCAACTCGGTGTTGACTCGGCGGCGGATCCGCGGCACAAGCACTCTATTGCCGCGGATCCGCGGCCGTTTTGCCGAGTTACTGGCTCGTATTTTCCCAGTATTCTTAAAAACCCTACTGTGAATTTTAAGGTATGTCAAATATTTTTTCAGACACTTTTAAAATTAACAGAAACTGTAAAGGGGTTAGGGTTTTGTTTTCATGTTTTCCGTCGATCGAACTTCTAATTAGTTGCTAACAAGGTAGTAATGGTTTAGTTGGCTCTGATACCACTGTATGTCCATGTCACGCACCCCACGAACTTGCGGGGAGGCGGAATATATGAAAAACGATTATCAAAGCTTCGTAACACGGACTTGAGCGCATGAATCGTATCTAAACCGTTACTAGCAAACTACGAAAGGTTTAACTACTCGGATTTGAAGTTATACCTCACGTTACTTGTCCTTCGGGTCTTCATCGTGGTCCTCCACTCCTCGTAGGCTCCTTGGAACATCGGCACCTCAACGGCCTCCTCGAGTCAAAGACGATTCACCCGAGAGCTCCTACGCCAAGCTTTATCTCTAACTTGAGATAACTAGGTTGCTCAAAGTGCTAATCTAAGCTACCTAGGGGATATAGAGTGAGGTTATGGATGTATTAGTCTAGCTAACCCTTGATCTCAACACATGAGAGGTTAGGGTTAGGGTTTCAAGAATGAGAGAGCTTGAGGAGAGAGAAGGTGATGATAAGAATGAATTGAAAAATGAACTCATTAGAATATATATCAACCATAACAATTTATCAAATAAATAATATATATGATTAATCATCATGGTTGATGCATTCACCTTGTGTGATTCATCTCATGAGTCATTAGCTTCATAAATGAAGCATTAACTCCATAGATGAATCATACAAATGAGTCATTAAGCAATAAATGATTATGCCACCTTAACCCCCAAGTCACCATGCTTCTAGAAGCTTCCCGGAAAATTACGAGAACGCCCCTCCAATCCGTGAAAACACGGAAAAACTTTAGACTGTATAAATCCAATAACCTGATACTAGAAACTGGCTTAAACCAAAGCCGACTAGTAAAAACTGTCTGAACGTCGTACGTGCGTAAACACACGTATGCGTCCGAACCCTTGTCGTAAAACCATACGACCTCTATATCGTTTCGCCTGGAGCAGGAAAACTCTCTGTATAGGACTCTAAAGACTCGACACTACGCTGGCAGTGGGTTTAACCACAGACCGCAAGCGGCACTAGCTGTACGTAACGGTCCCCAGGTAGATGTCGATAAGAAGGCCGATGAGGAAAACCATCCGAACTCCTACTGAGCCTGATGTGACAATCTTCGTACAGTCCGGTCTGTTCGTCTAAGACTATCGCATATCGAGCCTAGGGGCGGCAAGCGTCAGTCCCCTAATAGATGTATAAGTCGTGTCGGAGCGAAGCCCATTACACCCTAAGAAACTACTGGAACCTACCAGTAAATCTCGCTTGCCCTGGCCAGGGACTTTGCGTAATGGCTCTCTGACACAGTGCGATATCAACTCCTAATACCGGGAGAGACGAATCCTGTCTAACCGCCACTGCCTCCAAGTGCTCGGGACTGCACCCAACTGCTACCTGTTTGCACGACTCCTTTGAGCCGTGGTAGGGTAGTAATCTAAGAACAGTGGGACACACTTGAGGCGAAGTAGCAGTGTCAAGTCTGCGGACTATGCTGTACTCATGTCACCTGGGAACTGTTAACTGACGATGGGTATAATACCAACCAATCAGTTCCCCTGCGAGTCATGTCCGGTGTACCCGTAACCCAACGAGCACCTGTATACTATCTCCAGTACGACGTACTAATGGCTGTGGGACAGACCATCTCCCCAACTGGGATGAGAAGCGTACACACTTAGTCTACTCCGGAATATCGATGCCCTATCTCGATAATCCAACGACCAGGGACCTGTATAGGATGTTGCTTACAGACTACCCAGCCCCCACTAGTGTGACTGCCATCACGACGCTGGTAATCAAGCAAAGATCCTATGGGCTCTACTAATATGTATAAGTGATACGTTACAAGAAACATATGCACATATTAAAGTAGACACAAACCAAGTAGCATACTACCATTTTTAGCAAGACTGTTATATACAACTGTGAATATCCCAAGCTTCCATTAAGTAATATACAACCTAGTATGATACAATAATGGCCCCTAGGGCATATACACTAACAAGAACAATAAAAACACTACCTTTATTAATCAACTATTGCATACAACTTTTGAAAGTAGAGTACAAGAACCCTAGTTGCTCTAGATCTCTATCTTATTGGAAGTAAATGACTAGGTGATGATCACTCGGATGCGTGGATCGCTTTGGACCTCTTGATCTCTTCGGTGATGATTTTTAATGCGAAGCTCTCAGTCCCTTATTTAGTCACAGAAACTAGAAACCCTAAATACCATCTGTGAATATATGCTGTTAAGATCAAATCACCAAAATCTCAAAGCCTACGGCCATTAAACCGTCGTGCTTCCGCCGCATATTGCCTATATTTGCCGCGGATCCGCCGCATCTTGGTGGCTTCAATTTTTGGGATTTTTTCTGGTGTTTTGTATCGTCATGTGGAGATCCTCTAGATGTCTATATTCTGATAATAATAAACCGAGTCTCTGCCGTTGCTAGATTTCACGATTTGCTTCAATATTTTGGCAGATTTGATTCCGATATCTTGATTTATCCCGGATCTCTTGGTTTCTAAACCTGAGCTAATCTGCACAATATCTCAAATTAAAGTATTAGTAGTATTTGGTATTTTTTAGATATTATCCCAACCATTTTATATGATATTATATGTTAAGAATATTGATTAGAAATATTTGATATGATATGCATATTTTTATTACTAAGATTTTAAATAAATATTATATGCATGTATTTTCCCTCATTATGTTAATTATAATGTAGAAACATATGATAATAAACTTTTTACACATAAACCCTCATATGTTTTATAATTACAATAAACACATTTTAGTACTTAACAATAATAGAGAAAATGTTCATTCAAATGTGCAATATTTTAGACTAATCATGTGACGTAACCAATAAAATAATTAAAGCGCGAGCAGATAACGAGTAAAGAAAACGTAATGTGAACGAGCATTGTAAAATACTTACGAATAATACAATTATAGTTTAAAATAGAACAAAACGTTGTTTAGAAATAAGGAGGCTGCGATGTTTTTAAAATAGATATTTCTTTGAAATTAGCAGCACATCCTTGCATTATGGTTTTAAAATAGAAAACGAATCATTAGTTTTAAAAGGAGTATAAGCTTAGTATTTCATAATCTCCTAATCGGGGCAAATAGCAAGACTCCATGAGTCTAATAATAAAAGGCCGCATTCGGCAAACCATCTTCATCAAATACAGTACGAAATCTCACCTCATGACAACCAAATATCTAGCAATAGTCAGTACGGGCCTCTAGTCGCGTACGCACACACATAACTCAAATGGTACGGACATCTAGTCGCGTACACGCACATAATATTAATCATATATATACATATAGAAAGCATACGAGTTATGAATTATAGACTAAATATATAATTGTAGACTAAGTATATGGCTTACGAGTATAATTGTTCTAATATGGCATTAAAGACTAGGTATATAAGTTACGAATTATAATGAATAATACGTGATCAACCGTGACAATATAGACTAAGTATGTCGGTTATGTATATAAGTGTTCTAACATGACATTCTAGACTACATATATAGGTTATATATTTAATAATAATTAATAATTATTCACAAGAATCGGTTTCGAGGATGCTATATGTCATCCACCCGACTTCTCCCTGTAAATATAAATCTACTCACCGAAGTGCGTCACGAGCTAGTCGAATCACATGACCCCCTTGCCCTTCCTTGCCGTCTTGGAGGTCTCCGCAATCGACCTTAAACACGTAGAGATTAGTCGAGAAGGGCATAAAACAAAACATCTAGCCAAACAACAAAACAACACAAATAGATGAACGTCAGACATCTGATGGCTAAGCTCCAGACGTCTGAAGTACAAAACACAATAGTTCCAAAGTTCGAACAAACGTCTGAAGCACAAGTGGCAGACGTCTGTTCTCGCCTGCCCAAGAACCCAAGAAAACCTAGATCAATGGCAGACATCTGTCTCTTCAAGCGCATACGTCTAACCAAGAAAATCAATTAAAACCCGAAACGTTACAGACGTCTGAAGAACACTTCACCAGACGTCCGATAAAGAAAACTGTAGTTCAAAAATTGAAGTTTTGAAAAACACTTTAAAACTAAAAACATTGCTTTAAACTACCCTCAATTATCCCAAACAAGTTGAAATCACCAAGTAAACTACACTAGATCTACTACATCTAATAGATCACTTCAAAAAGCAAGTTTGAAAGAGTTTATCCCATAAAAACATGATTTTTATGTAGAAGATGTACTTTTTCATGTCAAATACTTTAGAAAACTTGTTAAAAGAGACATCTTTACCTATTTTGATGGGGGAAAGATGTGATCCAAGCTTTTTGAGGAGGCTACTTGAATGACTTGGAGGTGTTGTGGCTCTACTTAAAGTTTTGGAGGCTCAAGTTGAAGAACTTGGTACAAAAAATGGCTTTAAAGGGAGGAAATCTTAGGGCTTTGAGTTTGGGGATTTGTTTGGAAGATGGAGATATTTTTGGAGGAAATAAATGAGCGGATGAGAGAGAAGAGGGATTAGAGAATGAGAGGATAAGGGAAGGGTGTAGGCATGAGAGCCCATGCCTCTCTCTCTCTCCCCATATATGTTTAGCAACCAAGCCAAAAATATCACACATTTTATATTTCCAAAAATAAACGTATATACTTATACCAATTTATGAGAACCAAAATTCATACTTGTTATCATTTTTATGAAACTCATAATATAATTATTTAAATTCTAAAGTAATATCAACAAGTTTTAAAATGTTACATCCCAACAAATCCCTCTAGCTTTAGCTTCAATACTACCTCTAATTTTCTAAAACTAGCAGTTTACCCCCTTATCTATAATTTATTCCTAAAATGTCCTTTATTTAATTACATATTTTTAAAAATATCTTCTTTCATTTATTGAATATTACAATTATCTTCTATAGCTACTATTCATAAAATACCTTTTATCGAATTCTTTTGTTCGAAATCCTACCAATATAGTTTCATCCCCAAAAATTAAAACTTTCTTCGCAAAAAATTCAATTTTCCTCTCAAATTTCTTTGTTCTAAATTCATTATGAAGCAAAAAGCTAAAAAAATTAAATGCAATGTCTATAGAAATCTTTTCCAAACAGACTCAATATGAGATTTCTTTTCGATTTTAGAAATGTTGAAAATGAATAGAAGAGACGGGTCTTGCAAATGAAACTAGGGAAGAAGATCTTGCTAACTAAATAAAAAGAGAGAAGAAAGACACTTTAAAAATAGAAGTTACTCGGCCCACAAAGCATCGGAGGCCCACTGCAAAACAATGCGGACCCACCTGTACAGGGCGGGGCCCACCTCGGTCACATGTGTTTGCTCTTCGAAGACCAAGTTTTCTCCTAAAATTAAATAAAGGGTATCTTAGGAACAAATTAAAATTGAGAGGGTAAATTAATGGTTAGAAAGTAAGGGATACTTCTTGATGCTGTTGCAAAAGTGAGGCATTTCCTGAAATTTATCCTAAAAATAATCACCGTGAAATTGAAAAGTTTATTTTCAAAAGATTATGCTTCTTAAATTTTTCATACACACATATGGTTATCGTTTAAGTTTGTATTTTTTTTAATGTTGATGGCAAAAAGAATTGAAACAATGAGCTCCCATATTTTATAAGTTAATTCTTCAAGAAACATATACTTTTTAAAACTTTTAATTAATGCAAATTTGAAATTATAATTTTTTTGAATAATAAAAAATATTAATTCTCAGTGTATGCGAACACATACAAAAAACTAGTTCTTACAAAACACACCGCATGAAATAGTTGGGCACCAATTTTTAAATGGATTTATGGGATGCATGTCATAATAACACATGGGACGCGTATAAATAATATGGCGGTAAACCTACTGTTCAACTTGATATTTCTCTACTATTATAACAAGGATGCAATGTGCCTTTTTACAGAGAAGAAACTCCAAAAAAAATGTCAAAATTTCTACAATTATTGCTAAATTTAAAGTTTTCCACATCATCCTTTTCTCCCCCCGTCCCCCATCAACCCAAAAAATCACTTATACACTGGGAACTTGGGAGGGAGAATTAGGCATACCCTGTCGATGTTTATTTTTACATATTTATAATAGGCTAAATTGCCTAATAGTACCTCAACGATTTTACCATTTTTGCACTTTAATACCATATAATTTACTTCTCAGCACTTTCATACCCTAATGTATTTCGCCTTTAGCACTTTGCTGCATTCTACCTTTACCGCCGTGTTTATTTTGCATCGGTTTATTCATTACAAACCGTTTTCATAATTTTTTATCTGCAAGGAATAAAGTGATGCAAAATAGACACGGCGGTAAAGACAAAAGGTAGCAAAGTGCTAACGACGAAATACATTAGGGTATTAAAGTGTTGAGAAGAAAGTTATAAAATATTAAAGTGCAAAAGTGGTGAAATATTAAGGTATTATTTAGCAGTTTTTCCATTGAAATTTTTTATCACTCACATGTATCACACGTGCATAGATTCTAGTTGGTATATTTTAAGAAGGAAGAAAGATACTGGATACTGGATACGGTGTGTGCGTATCCGGACAGGATCACGGGCTCCCATCGGTAACATACCTGCTCCCACCGTAATCGTCGTTTTACCGTTCAAGTTCATGAGTTTTCCCCCTAAATAATACTATTTAATTAATTAATTCCTAAAATGATATTGCCGCCAAAATTATTCCCAGAATAGACCTCTGTACAGCCGCGTAGGAAAGACCTTGATACATGCCAAAGGAAAATATTTGATTTGGAATATATATAGAAAAAAACATAATAGAATTCTATACCCTAACTAAATTTATTCTTTTCTCAAAAAACTATGATATATTTTCATTTACTCTCTATCAATTTTGTTACGATTTCAACGAAATCGGAATTAAAATCCAAAACAAGCTTAAAAAAATCAAAATCAATATCTTACCAGACATATGACAAAATCAATATCCACAAAAGAAAATGCCATTGGGGATAGCGTTTTAATTTTGATGAAAACGCTATTCCCAATAACGTTTTCATCAAAAGGGAAATGCTATTTACAATAGCATTTTCCTTTGGCATGTTACTATCCTACGTGGCTGTATGGAGGTATATCCTCGGAAATATTTGGGGTAGAGTCACTTTGGGAAATCATTATTTTAATAGTATTATTCGGGGGGAGGGAGACTCTTAAGCCCTGTTATTGGTTCTGGATTCTTAAGTCCTAGTAGTATAATTCTCTTAATAAGACTTTTACTTGGACTTGACTTTTCCTTAAATTTTTTCTTGAACTTTGCATTTTTCTTGGACTTGAACTTGGACAATGTTGTAAGACTTTTGTATAACATAGTATTATTTATCTATTTTTATTTTATAACATGTCGTTATTCTTACAATAAAAAATTGAGCAAGTTACCAATTTTAAAGTAATATTTTTATTTAAATAATATTATTTATGATATATTATTATTTAATGCATATTAATAAATGAAGAAAAAACACAAAAAAATAGCATCATCACCAATATTAAATTACAAACTACTAATGTTCAATAAAATAACAAATAAGATCATAAGTTTTAATACAAAATCAGACCCCCTGAGAAACACGTGTCCCATCATTCCATATATTTTCTGCCAAGCTCCTGTTGCTTATGTCTGCTGATTTTGTAGGTCATTCTCTTTATCGAAGTCGACATTCATAGGAGCAATATTTTCCTGCCAGGATGGAAAGGAACCTCTGGTCCTCCAGTTACCTCCACAGACATGTCCAGCAAGCTGATAATAACATTTAATTAAATTAAATTATAGAAACTACTCGCATTCAATTTTTTTAATTTATAATCATAAAAAAAATAATTGCTAACTGATTGAACAAAATTAATAAATCATATATTAATCTATAACGAATCATGAACTGGATGCCATTTATGGATCCTCAAATAATAAGGTTAAACAATTAGATTCGTTAGATCTAAACATCTGCTTCACACAGACGGTAAAATAATGAAGCTTTCTGTTCTATATATTTTGAGATTAGCTCATGAAAACAATAACAGTTCAAAAATAAAACAGAGAGAGAGAGGTAGTGAGTCACCTGATAGAAATCATGTTTTTTTAAAAATAGGTATTATAGGATTAAAATTATTAAAATAAAATGATTTTTTTTTTAAATTTAACGAAATAGGACGGTTTTGAGCCCGACCCCACCCCCGTGTTTAAAGGGCGGGACCCGCCCCTACCCTATATAGGAGAGGGCGGGTTCCTAGAACCCGTCCTCCCCTATATTAGGAAGAGGGCAGTTTCCCAGAACCCGTCCTATTTTTTTTTTATAAAAAAATTTAAATAATAAACAGAAAATGAAATAAATATCGAATAAAAGAATAAAAATTGTATAATATTAGTGTTGTTTAAATATGAATCCGGTATACACTTTAATAACAAAATGAATCCGTCAAATTTATAATACAAAAAAATCATCTGTTTGTAAAATATAAATCGTACAAGTTTCTTTACAAGCGCAAGCCGATTTTCTTCCGGTGCACTTATTACGATCTCGAAGGTCCCGCCCCTGTTGACTGTCCTGAACATCTGGTCCTATAATGACCTGGTTGTTTGCATAGGCTGCATCTGGCGTGCCTTTGCTGAGGATCAGCATCCATTGTCATTCGATATCGACGCACCTTAGGTCTTCCGGGCCCTATATTTTTTCCGGCGGTAATACAGTCGGTGTTTGTATGTTCCCAGTATAATAGTGTCAATAGCGACTGTCTGGTATAGAATGGAATTTTGGATCGTATGCGCCTTGATAATTGGAAACTGTATAGCAATGGGAAGCAAAATTGTAATGTGAGTTATGCATGCTGCTTGCAGCAGCAATTGCGTGGGCACAAGATAGATGTTGTTGCTGAAAAACACCGCATGTGCACGAAGAGAGCTCTTCGTCTCTAAAATTTATGGTATATTGATTCACATTACTCCCCGTAACTTGAAACTCCGTCGTGTCAAACCTTTCAGATTTGTAGTATTGTGCTCTGCGCTCTCTTCTCCGGAACATATCTTCGTAATACGCGGTGAGTGGAGTCTCCATCGCCAATGACTTTTCTCTTCTTTGCACAAAGTAAGTATTCACTCGGAAAAAGGTTCGAACAATCAACCCCTGTATCGGTAAGCCTCTAACACCTTTAAGGACCCCGATGAAGCTTTCAGACATATTAGTGGTCATTAGTAGATATCTGCATCCATTATCATGTGCTTGTGACCACATGCGTACTAGATACTCATCTAACCACGCTTTCGCGGCTTGACTCATCTCTCCAATTTTCGTCATGTACATGTTATGAACATTAGGGTCAGACGCTTCACCGGCTTTGTACACAAGCTTATGTAGATCTGAATTTTTAAATTTTCTATCAAAATTTTGCCTGAAGTGCCGTAGGCAAAACCTATGTATGGCCGTCGGAAATATAGCTCTCATTGCAGCTAGTATTCCTAGATGTCTATCAGATATGATGCATAAATCTGTTTTATCAATAATAGATGGGATACTTTTGAGTTGACGGAAAAACCATGACCAGGATGATGTATTTTCACCCTCGACAATAGAAAATCCCAACGGAAATATACCGTTATTAGCATCAACACATGTAGCAATTAACATGCAACCTCTGTACTTACCATATAGATACGTCCCATCCACGCACAATACCGGCCAACAGTGTGTGAAACCAGCCGCACAAGGAGCGAAGCACCAGAAAATTCTTTGAAACCTGACACAGCCATCGACATCTGTTTCTGTGGGTTTTAACCGGTATACGGACCCCAGATTTGATACTTTCATGGCTTCCATAAAAGGGACTAGTGAGTTGTACGAGCTTTCCCAATCCCCAAATATCTTGCATAAAGCCTTTCTACGAGCATCTCATGCCTTCACATACGAAATCTGAATTTTGTGCTCTCCGCTAACGTAGAGCCGTATCTCTCGGGGAGTCATCGCCACATCTGTACGGATTAGTGGCATGATTAGTGAGTGAATGTAAGATGAAGTGCAATTTCTGTGATCTTTTAACATATTAGAATTGATGCAAGTATGTTCTTGGTTGTATTTCGTGACCTTCCAAGTTTTGGCTCTTTTGGAACAACATGCATGCAATCTCCACTTACATTCAGGAGCTTTCGTACATGCCACGGTATAGTACGTCTTATTTGACTCTTCGGTTTTAAATGTAACGTTTTTTTGAATAGTCCAAGACTTCAGCTTACAAATAAGATCTTCTTTTTCCTGAAACATATCCCCAACAGTGACGCAATCTTTGCTTGCTACTGTCGCTTCCAAATAGGTTCAGTATTTACTTCTGCCACGGCTAAGTCTACCCAACTATCATCTTCCAGGGGATCGAGGCCGGGATCTTCTAGTTCGACAAAATCAATATTCGCAACCATATCACCAAACAATGCTACTTCATTCAATCCAGCGACATATTCCACGTTATCCCCCCCTTGGTGACCTTCACTAGTTTCATCATTATCACTGCCACACATATCAATGTCACCCGTAGCAACATAAGACTTGGGTGCAATATATGATGGTTGGGGTCGGTGTAATGTGGATGGTTCGGGGTGAAAAGACCGGAAAGATGTGGACGGACATGATCGCGCTACTTGGATCGTGTTAGAATGATGCGGAGGTATTGGAAAATCTGTGTTTAGTATATAAATTGTTCTTATATAATTATTCCTTAATATTTTCGTATTACGAAGAATATAAACATAATCACCACTTGTTTCAGATTTATTTACCTTTGGAAGGTTGTATATGGTAATCCTGGTTGTTCTTCAGGGATGCATGTAACTGCAGCAGTCGATTGGGAAAACATGTATTCAATGAATAAAATATATTAGTATTTTGGTATTACAAAAGGTGGATTTATAAAATGTTTACCCTTGAGTTTGAAGGTTTGAATAATGTTGTGTATAGTCATATCCACTGAGACTAACGGTATCATCGTTAACTATGTGACCGTATCCCCAGGAACTATCTCCAGCATTACCATCAAAATTACACGTTGGAGCGACATCTGATACTTCCAATTGTTCCTTCTGAACCAAAAGTTCAAAAGAATGCTGGGTGTTTGCCAGACTGAAGTCTATCATCGAAGATATTGATGCATCGTCTATAATTTCAACCAATGCATTTCCACTAAACATAGGCCATATACAACTTAAGTTAAGCTTAATTTCACGGGGATCATATTTCATGATTTTAAACACTTTATTCTCGATTTCATTATAATTTCAACCAATGCATTTCCACTAAACATAGGCCATATTCTCGATTTACATACAACAAATAAACTTGAACTTGTCATTATCTGCATCAAACAATATCAAGTCAACAATAAAAAAAGCGTTGACAACTTAAATAATGATTATATTCTGTAAATCCCCGTTTCCTTCAATGAGAATCTTTCTATATTTTTCCCAAGCCCACGAATGTTATCCTATTTTTCCCGTATCATTATTTTGTGTGAAGGTTAGCGCGTAAGTTGTAGTAATTGTTTTTCTAAACCAATTAAAAATCAAAGCCCAAAAACGAAAATATATATAAATTAATTAATTTTCCCGGCCCAACCTCCCTCCTCAGCCCAACACTTCTTTCCCAAATGAATTAAACATTTAATTTCTCCCTGGCCCAGCCCAACATTCCTTTCCAAGCCTTCGCGAACCCGACCCGACCCGCTCCTGTAACCACTTCTCCCCAATGTAAACTTTTTTTTCCCGCTCATTTTTAGCGCCGACCCACGCGCCTACGTCGCCGTGCCGTTGCCCCACGTCCCCGCGACCCCGACCACGTTCGCGCTCTCCCTCAAACTCCGCGTCTCCCCTTACTCCTCTCTCCCTCGCACTCTCCAACTCACTCCTCTCTTCTCTCTGAAAACCACCGAGCCCTTAACCCCGCTCACCTCACCGACGACGACAATGACAACCTCCTCGTCGACCCTATCACACCCTCTCACAAACCCAAACCACCACCCTTCCCTTCACTGCCTCATCGAGTCTCTCCTCACCTTCTACCGCCGACCCTCGAACCCTCCTGCACACCCAACCCACTCGCACCCGACCACAGCCACCGCCTGCACCCGACGCCGACGAGCCCCCACTGCATCTGAAACACCTCGTCGACCCTCTACATCCTCAGCATCATCATCATCACTCCAAACCCGAGCCCCACTATCCTTCTCTCTCTCTCTCCAAAACCCACATCTCCACCCTCACTGTGCACATCGCCGGAGCGACCACTGCCGACATCGTCGACCCCAGCACATCCCAGGAGATCCACAGAGCATCCCCCTCCGCTTCCAGCGAATACGAGCCACCCCCGGACAACTCCGACGACGAACCCGAAACGCGAGCCGAGGCCGCGAACCCTAGCCGTGCCGTTCGTCGCGCGTTCGTGCCGTTGCCGCTGCCGTGCATCCCCAAAACGTCTCCAGGCAAGTACCCCACTTACTACATGCTAATTTAATTCCGTTACAAATCAAAACCGTATTAATTCCATATTTGCGATTCACGAAAACTTATATGACATAACTGTTCGATGCAAGATCCCAATGAAAACCTTCATTTAATTTGACGGAACTCGATTGCATATTCTGGCCTGTGTGGCAATGAGCACTGTGTAGAATTTTTACTGGAAAATACAATCGTTAATGGCTTAAACGAACACCCCCAAATACACCCGTAAAAACTGAGAATTTCCCGCACCTAAAAATTGTTAAAATCACAATTAATTGTGTACATATTGAAATGAGGCGTTCGAGGGCTCAAATCGAATCCGACTCGACGACCTGTAACCCTATGCAAGTTCTTAATTGTTTCTATACTGAAATTATGACGATAATTGGTTCGGAGAGCGGCTCTGGACTACAGTCCAGAGCAACTCTGGTTATTGTTTTCTGTCCCGTAATGTTTACTACCTTGCTGTCTGAACTTGTTTGTTGCGGAACCCTATATTTTATTGAATATCAATCTGTTATCTAAATAATGCAAGTGATTTCACCCCGTTTGATCGTTGTTTACTATTTAAACTGCAATTTAAAAGATCAGGACGTCTAGCAGTTCCAAACAGGAACATAATTGATACACTAGTGTTGAACAGCGTATAACTTCTGACGTACAGATGAGATTGAGAATCCTTCTATTGCGTTGAAAATCCTACTAAAAACCCTAATTTTCATTTAACTGTAGAGTCACTGAATTCTGATCCCAACTAGGTGAAAATTGTTCCGCGAAACGGACGTTCAGTTCAGAAACTGAATTTCCTGCAGCGAGCACTTAAATTGAAACGGTTGTAACTTGAATACCAGAAACCCGATTGTACTGAAACAAATTTTGATGAACTTCTGACAGAGTGTACTTGTTATCATATTTGTATCATTTTGCTGAATTCTGAACATATGAATTACTGTAATTTTTGTAAGCTTATGACGTGCATATTAGTCCATATCACACATGACTTGTTAACTGCATAAATACACATACCTTACCCAATTGCCATATACATAGTGTTAGTGCGCGTTATTATTCAGTGGACATTTCATTATCGTGCGTGAATGATATTGGTTTAGGAATGTCAAGTACACCAATGGAAAGTGAATGATTCGTGACGGTGATTAATACAGTGAACAGTGACAAAACCGTGCTATTGGTATACTTGTACACGACTAAATCATAATCATCAATAGTGTAAACCTGGGGGGAAAATGGGAAATCGAAGTGAAAAGAGTATCGTATTTAGCGGGACCGTGTTTTAGAGGATGATCATTCGGACAGTGATTCTTATATATATTAGGTAGGATCTAGCGATCCGGCTAACAGGGTTATGTCCCGGGCGTGTGGGCCATTGTCTCGGATATGTACGAGACTCCTGTTAAACATGATCCTCCTTTCCACTATACGATTTCAAACATGACCTAGAGAGTGATAGGGACACATATCATACTTTGCATCATTTAGCGATTATCAGCATTTTACTTTCACTGTTATTATCGTATTGCATGTTTCATGTCATTAATATAAAAATTGCTATTACGTCGCTCTGACGACATGAGTATGCATGCTCAGACTTCGAGGAAGAACCAGCGCAGGAGTCGGATTTACCTTTCGAGCTGACGGAGATCTAGTCTGGAGTACCTTTTCTTCGTTTCTGTTTTCCCTAAAAGAGATCTTATAATCGAACTCGGTTAGTAGTTCCTTCCTGTTTATTTGTGAATTGTGAACAATGAAAATTTGATGTAATAATTTAGTGATGTATTTTCTTTACTGCTGTGCTTTGTTTACTGATTACCATGTAATGCTAGAAGCCGAAGTGTGACTACGGCGGGATTATTCCTTGACCGTAGGAGCATGGCTGGCCTAGTCATCCCTCGTTTTCCGTATTTTGGGAAGCATGGCGTGACATGGTTTTGTTGGTATCAGAGCCGTGTTTAGTAACAAGGGATAACATTAACTATACCGTATCACATTATTTTCACTTCACTATTCTTGATTTTCATCCTTGAATCTAATCATATCCTTTTAAATATTCCAGTGATATGACGTCCCCGAACAACCACTCCTCGGACTCAAGTTCTCAGGACCGCACGGAGAGGATACTTAGTACACTGACCTCTCTCGCAGAAGCTCAGGAGAGGAAGACGGATTTACTCGCCGAGAGACTCAGGGCTATTACCGCTGCAGGAGGACCCTCCGCACTCATTACCGCCCCCGAGGGCACTGCTCCACCAGCTTACACTGCCAGGACTGGCACCGTATCAGATTTCCGGAGGTTGCATCTAGCTGCATTTACAGGGCTAGCCGAACCACTAGAGGCCGAGCAATGGCTAGTGAACATGGAGAACTTACTGAAGGCCGCCAGGGTATCAGATGAAGATAGGGTGAACGTGATAAAGATTCAGTTGGAAGATGAGGCCCGTACTTGGTGGACAGTGGAAGAAAGCAGACTGGAGAGGCCAATCGAATGGAGTAAATTCAAGGAGTGCTTCCTGGACCATTATTTCCCTTCCACCGCCAAGGCAGAGATGGAAGAAAGATTTATTCTACTGAAGCAAAATGGCCGCCCCGTGGACGTATATGCGGCAGAGTTCAACCGTCTAAGACGATTTGCTCCATACATGGTCGCTTCAGAGGCTACCAGGGCCAGACGCTTCTTGCAGGGACTTGATTTCGAGCTGCAGCAGTTGATCGCATCACTGGAGTTGCAGACTTTTGTGCAGGTACTCAACGCGGCGAGAATTCAGGAGCAATTGATCAACAAGTTCAGGAAGCCCCAGTCGTTCCAGCACGTACCCATGCACCTTCTCGAGGAGCTATACCAGTTCACAGGCCTGGAACGACTCAGATGAAGCGCCCATTTGTGCCCCAGCATCGCCCCCAGAGACAGAACGTAGTTTGCGGCTACTGCAACAAAGATGGGCATACCCAGAAGGACTGTTGCCGCGCCAAGGGACAGTGCTTGATTTGCGGATCCAGCTAGCACAGGATTAGCGGTTGCCCCGAGCGAGCAGAGATACAGGGAGGTTCTGGACCGCAGCAGCAGAGACCACAGGAGCAGAGGCAACCCTATACAGGCCGCGGTCAGGGACGGGCTTTCACCTTGACCGCCGAGCAGGCAGAGGCTTCAGGAGAAGTTGTTACAGGTACTCTACTCGTACATTCCTTGCCAGCTAGAATACTATTTGATTCTGGAGCATCGCACTGTTTCATATCTGAGCATTTCGTTGATACACACTCCATACCACATGAACCATTAACCAAGGGTTGGGAAATACATACGGGTAATGGCGTGATAGTATCTAGTCGAGAATGTAGATCATGTCCGGTCGTAGTGTGTGGCAGGGAATTCTATGCGAATTTCCTTTTGATCGGGACAGGCAGTTATGACGCAATTCTCGGGATGGATTGGATGAGTACCTTCCATGCAGTTATTGATTGTCGAGCAAGGAACGTGATCTTCCGCATACCCAATCACCCGGAGTTTATTTTCGAAGGCGGGAGTGAATCTTTGGAGCCAGCCAAGTATAGAGCCAAGCCAAAAGAGCTGACAGCTATGGAGATTGATGAGAGCGCAGCCCCAGAGATTGTTCGGGACTTTCTGTACGTGTTTCCTGAAGATTTACCAGGTCTACCACCTCCACGCGTCTTGGAGTTCTCGATCGATTTGACTCCAGGTACGGCACCAGTATCCAAGGCCCCGTACAGAATGGCACCGGTTGAGTTGGCGGAGTTGAAGAAGCAAATTGAAGAACTCTTGGAGAAGAGATTTATTCGGCCAAGCGTTTCACCGTGGGGTGCACCGGTTCTGTTAGTGAAGAAGAAGGATGGATCGCTGAGGATGTGTATAGATTATCGGGAGCTGAACAAAGTCGCCATAAAGAACAAGTACCCGATCCCGCGCATCGACGACTTATTCGATCAGTTAAGTGGGGCCAAGGTATTCTCGAAGTTGGATCTCCGTTCTGGATACCATCAAATCAGAGTGGCAGCCGAGGATGCCCGATACGGACACTATGAGTTTCTTGTGATGTTGTTCGGTGTTACCAATGCTCCAGCGATATTCATGGACTTGATGAACAGGGTGTTTGCAAAGTACTTGGACACGTTTGTCGTTGTATTTATCGACGACATACTTGTCTACTCGAAGACCAGGGAGGAGCATGTTGAGCATTTGCGCACGGTTCTACAAATTCTTCGGGAAGAGAAGCTGTATGCGAAATTAAGCAAGTGTGAATTCTGGCTCGACAAGGTTCAGTTCTTGGGACACATCGTTTCGGGCGAAGGCATCTCAGTGGACCCGGCAAAGATAGAATCTGTCAGAGATTGGCCAACGCTGAAGTCAGTGGCCGAGATCAGAAGCTTTCTGGGATTGGCAGGTTATTATTGAAGGTTCGTCCAAAACTTTTCACGAATCGCTGAACCGTTGACGAGGCTGACACGGAAGGATGTACCATTTGCGTGGACAGAGGAGTGTACTCAGGCTTTTGACACACTGAAGAAGAAGTTAACCACGGCGCCTATTCTTACAGTACCAGATGATTCCGGTGGTTTGGTGATACACAGTGATGCCTCAGGGAAGGGATTAGGCTGTGTTCTGATGCAGCACGGCCGGATGGTTGCTTACGCCTCCCGACAGTTGAGAAATCACGAGAAGAACTATCCTACGCATGACTTGGAGTTAGCTGCAGTGGTCTTTGCGTTGAAAATTTGGAGACACTATCTATTGGGCGAGAAAGTGGAGGTGTACACGGATCATAAAAGTCTAAAGCACGCCTTCACTCAAAAGGAACTAAACATGAGGCAGCGCCGATGGCTAGAGCTGATCGCAGATTATGACTTGGACCTTCAGTATCACCGGGGGAAAGTAAATGTTGTACCAGATGCTCTCAGTCGCAAGCCAGCGGTCATGATGTTGACCAATCATAGGAGCATTATTGAGGACTTTCAGAAACTCGAGCTTGAAGTCGTCACACCGAGCGCACTCAGTCAATTTTGGTAACTACAAGTGCAGTCTTCCCTTGTGGATCGCATCAAGGCTGCACAAGCGGATGATCCTCGATTGCAAAAGTTCAGAGCGCAAGTAGAAGCCGGGCTGAGAACGGACTTAATCATACATGAGGACGGTTCTCTGAGATTCGGTAGCAGACTATGCATACCCAAGGGAGATGTTCGAGAAGAAGTACTGGTTGAGGCGCATAGTTCAGCTTATTCTGTGCATCCGGGAGGTACGAAGATGTATCGGGATCTAAAGCAGCATTTTTGGTGGAACGGAATGAAGCAGGAAATTGCGAGGTTCGTATCCAGGTGCTTGGTATGCCAGCAGGTGAAGGCGGAGCATCAGAGGACAGCGGGATTGTTGCAACCGCTTCCGATACCAGAATGGAAGTGGGATCACATTACTATGGATTTCGTGACGGCCTTACCACGGAGCCCTAGGGGCAACAACGCCATTTGGGTTATCGTCGACCGCCTCACGAAAGCTGCACACTTCTTACCATTCCGAGTGGGACAATCGACAGAGTCACTGGCAGAGAGATACATGCAGGAGATAGTGCGACTTCACGGTGTTCCGGTCAGCATTGTGTCAGATCGAGACACTAGATTCGTTTCGCACTTCTGGAGGAGCTTACAGGAGAGTTTGGGTACCCGCCTCAAATTCAGCACAGCTTATCACCCGCAGAAGGATGGACAGTCCGAGCGTACGATTCAGATGCTCGAGGATATGTTGAGAGCCTGCATGTTGGACTTTCAGGGTTCCTGGGAAGACCATCTGCATCTAGTCGAGTTTTCCTATAACAACAGTTACCAGGCTAGCATCCAGATGGCTCCTTTCGAAGCACTTTACGGGCGGAAGTGTCGATCCCCAGTGTGTTGGGATGATGTGGGAGAGCGAAGATTACTGGGTCCCGAGCTCATTGTCCAGACAATCGACAAGGTCCAAATGATCAGGCAGCGTATTAAGACGGCTCATGATCGACAGAAGAGTTGGGCAGATACCAGCAGGAGGGTACTAGAATTTGAAGTCGGAGATCACGTGTTCCCGAAGATTTCCCCTACCCGTGGAGTTATCAGGTTCGGAGGTCGGGGAAAGCTCAGTCCCCGTTTCATCGGACCTTTTGAGGTGCTAGAGCGAGTAGGAGAGGCGGCCTACCGACTTGCCTTGCCTTCATCGCTAGCGGGTGTGCACAATACCTTCCACGTGTCACAGTTGCGGCTTTATGTTCGGGATGAGAGCCACGTTCTGGACTATTCGGAGCTAATTTTGGGTACCGATCTATCATACGAGGAGCAGCCCACCACCATTCTCGACCGCAGAGAGAAAGTGCTAAAGAACAAGGTCATTCCGTTAGTCCGAGTGTCTTGGGGCGGTCGTTCCCCAGGAGAATCTACCTGGGAGCGGGAGGAAGATATCCGTGCACGTTTTCCACATCTCTTTGTTTAGACTTTTGTTTCTTTGTATCCTTGTTAAATTTCGAGGATGAAATTTTTGTAAGGGGGGTATGATATAAATCCCCGTTTCCTTTAATGAGAATCTTTCTATATTTTTCCCAAGTCCCCGAATGTTATCCCATTTTTCCCGTATCATTATTTTGTGTGAAGATTAGTGCGTAAGTTGTAGTAATTGTTTTTCTAAACCAATTAAAAATCAAAACCCAAAACGAAAATATATATAAACAAATTAATTTTCCCGGCCCACCCTCCCTCCTCACCCCAACACTTCTTTCCCAAATGAATTAAACATTTAATTTCTCCCTGGCCCAGCCCAACATTCCCTTCCAAGCCTTCGCGAACCCGACCCGACCCGCTCCTGTAATCTCTTCTCCCCAACGTAAACTTTTTTTCCCGCTCATTTTTAGCGCCGGCCCACGCGCCCACGTCGCCGTGCCGTTGCCCCACGTCCCCACGACCCCGACCACGTTCGCGCTCCCCCTCAAACTCCTCGTCTCCCCTTACTCCTCTCTCCCTCGCACTCTCCAACTCACTCCTCTCCTCTCTCTGAAAACCACCGAGCCCTCAACCCTGCTCACCTCACCGACGACGACGACAACCTCCTCATCGACCCCATCATTCCCAC
This sequence comes from Agapanthus africanus, assembly GCA_030015575.1. Lineage (NCBI taxonomy): Eukaryota > Viridiplantae > Streptophyta > Magnoliopsida > Asparagales > Amaryllidaceae > Agapanthus > Agapanthus africanus. Next base: position 125,363,323 of record JASDDO010000016.1, on the reverse strand, counting down.
TCACAAACCCAAACCACCACCCTTCCCTTCACTGCCTCATCGAGTCTCTCCTCACCTTCTCCCGCTGTCACGCCCCGCTTTCCAGAGTACGCAAGATTGGGCACGTGACATAGCCAACCATGTTACCTGTGGGTAGAAAGTATCCATCCACAGTCACATTACGGCTGTAGAGATATCAAGAACAAGATAAATAAACTATCTAACACATGTCCAAATCTAGAATAACGAGAGTCAATGATAAATAAGTGCGGAAGCAAATGATCCAATATAATAATAGAAAAGTACGTCCCATAATGCGGGCTCACATCTGGAAATGAAAATGCAGGAAATAAAACTAATCACTATAGAACTCACAAATCAGCCTGCTGGCTGAAGTACTCCTGCTCGGTCGGCGACAGTGGTAAAGAATCTGGGCCATGCAAAACCCAGACGTCAGCGTGTCATGTCAACCAATAATATAATATGAACATGGTAAGAAGCAATGCAGAAATAAACATGAAATAAGCAGTAGTATGTAACAAGCAGTGCAGGGTAGTGTGCAGTAGGTAACTAAACTGTTCCATCAGGTTTCTATTCTAAAGTCTTTGAAATCAATTGATGACTCGTCGATGTAACTCAAATGTATCCCGTGCATGCCCGGGACCACGGTCAAGACCCTCGGGGCTGAATCCGAGACGTGCCGCTAGGCAGTAACAAGTAGCAGGATGGACGAGTGATGTCAGCATCATCACTCCCGGGCTGGCCGAGCCCGTAAGACTGATCAGAGCAGGTATCGAACTGTTGAGTTACAAGTCTGTTTCACCTTTGATTTCCCCATAACCCCAAGTTATGTATGTCAGGTCAGGTATTCAGTAATCAAGAACTAATGCCAACACAGGATCAGGTAAAAGCAGGTTTGTCTGGATAGACAACAGGAATGGTCCATGAGGACCCCAAGTCAGGTTTGTTGGCATTAGGCATGAGATCAGGTAACAGGTCGGGTCATGGTACAACAGGTTGAGTTGGTAGTAAAGGGTACCATGTCCGGTGCATCGGTATGTGTATATGTCATGTGTATCAAGGTCAGGTCAATATATGACGCAATCGAGGGTGTGCTCACAACAGGTATATAATCGAATAAGGAATCACAACAGGAAATAAAGTAAACAACAATAACAGTTCATCTAATCACAATGGTGCATTAATATGGTGCAGTTGTATTATCATATTAACAGGTTCGAGCACCCTTGGGGTGCAATAATCACAAGGTAGTGCAATATCAATAACAGAAAGTAATGAAGCTATATGTGTACGGCTATCGTCCTTTAAATAGCAAAATGATTAACTGGTAATTTTGTTATTAGGGTTACAGTGGCAAAATACGGTTTAGATTAACTGTATCATGATATAAATTATATTTCGTCCAAATTATCAAATAGCTCTAATTAGTTAAGTTTTGCCAGTTTTATGAGTTAAACACATTCAATTGTTATAACATAGCATGTAGCAAGTAATACTTGCCTGATCGAAACGCGAAACGGATCTGTACGATACGTCCTTCGTCGGCGAAAAGTCGTGACGTGTCCACGCGAGCACAGAACGGAACTGGGCAAGGCAAGAACATGGCTGTGCCGGATAGGACGTCAACTGGGTCGTCCGGATCGTCGGTGATGGGCACGGCTCCGGCGATCGCTGGAAATACAGAAATCTAGAAATCGAAGAAAAGGGAAAAGGAAAGAAGGGGAGAAGGAGAAGAGGGAACTATGGTGTGGCTCTGGTATTGAGCTCTGGGTCAGAGGAGGCGAGGGGAGGTGACGTCGATGAGTCGTGGGTCTCTGGCGAGAGGGGGTTAGAGTTTTCTGCAGGAGGCATCGGGGTTAGGGTTTGCGGGTTCTTGGGTACAGGGATGAAGGTGATGTGGTGGTGGTTGTGGTGTCGAGGGTTTGCAGGGAGAGGCAAGGAGACGGATGTGGTGACGAGGGCGGTGGCGATGGCGAGGGGTCACCGGCGTGAGGCGATGGGTGCCGCGGGTTTCGTGGGTTGCAGGGAAAGCTCGTCGAGGGTTTGGGTCGTCAGGGTTGAAGAGAGGAAGTGGAGGTGGTGGTTGCGAGTACGAAGGTGAAGAGGTCGACGTCGACAGCAAACGCGAGGGTGACGGCGACGAGGTCGGAGAGTTGGGTTTATTGGGTCTGTGGGTTTGGAGCTCTGGGAAAGAGAGAGAGGTGATGAAGGTGAAGGTTATGATGAAGAGGGCAAGGGTGAAGAGATGGTGAAGGATGAAGGCGAGGGCGGCGAGGGTTGCGATGGGGTTTTCTGCAGGGGTTCTCGCGTGGGTTTCTCTGCGAGACGAGGACGTGAGGAAATTATAATATAGGGATAGAGAGAGAGAGATTATAGGGTGAGAGAGACAGAGAGAGGGTTAGAGAGAGGAGAGATGGAGAGAGAGAGAGAGAGTAAGGCGGGGCCCACGAGAGATTAAGTCTCTCGTGATTGGCTGCGAGATTTGAAAAGGAGAATAATAAAAAAGATTTAAAAGATTTACTAGGTTGAACTGTAACAGAGAAAATATTATATAGTTTTAATATATTTAATTAAATGGGGATTTTGGCGCTAAATGAAACATTTCCAAATCGCGCCCGGGTTGCGCCCAAATATTTGAAATTCAAATAATAGGATTTTAAGCGAGTTCCAAATTTTAAAATGAGATGTCTTATGATTAAAATGCATGCCCCCAAGTCGGACACTTGCACGCGCGCGTAGCCGTCCAAACTCGCCCGTTTCACCGAACGGGATGAAAACTCGACGCACGGATGCTACCACGCGGCCAGTGGTGACGAGTAGGTCAATATGGATATTTTTAATTTCACTTTAGGTGTTAAAATTTGTTATAGGCAAAAATGACTTAGCCGGTTAAAATTTCACAGTGAGACCCAAACAGGCAAAATAAATGAAATGAGCAATGTCAAACACTCAACCAGTAACAGAAATAGTATTATTGGGCTCGGGTGTTATATCATACCCAACTACAAAAAGAATTTCGTCCTCGAAATTCCAAGAATACAAAATAGCTAACTACAAAAAAAGGTGAGGGAACTTCTGCCGGATCTCGTCTTCTCGCTCCCAAGTGGATTCTCCATGCGATCGATTACCCCAAGAAACTAGCACAAGAGGGATAACCTTGTTCTTAAGAACCTTTTCTCTTCGATCCTTGATTTCAACCGGTCGCTCCTCAAAAGTTAGGTCCTCCCGTACAGTCAACTCCGAATGATCCAAGATGTGTGTTTCATCTCGAACATACCTCCGTAGTTGAGATACATGAAACACATCGTGCACTCCTGCCAAGGACTGTGGTAACGCCAAACGGTACGCTACCTCTCCAACACGCTCCAATATCTCGAAGGGTCCAACGAATCGAGGACTAAGCTTTCCTCGACTCCCAAAGCGAATCACTCCTCTAGTCGGTGATATCTTCAAGAATACCAAATCACCCACGGCGAACTCTAGAGGTCTTCTTGACGTGTCAGCCCAACTTTTCTGTCTGTCTTGAGCTGCCTTCATATGCTTCCTGATTGTATTCACCTTCTCGACTGTCTGTACTACCAAATCTGGTCCCAATAACCTTCGCTCACCAACATCATCCCAACAAACAGGTGAACGGCACTTACGACCATATAAAGCTTCAAACGGAGCCATCTGAATAGTCGCTTGGAAGCTATTGTTGTACGAAAACTCCACCAAGCGTAGGTGATCCTCCCAAGAACCTTTGAAGTCCAACATGCATGCCCTCAACATATCTTCAAGAGTTTGGATCGTTCTCTCCGACTGACCATCAGTTTGAGGATGATAAGCTGCGCTAAACTTCAATCGAGTCCCCAAGCTTTCCTGTAAACTCCCGGAAGTGTGATAAGAACCGAGTGTCCCGATCGGACACGATGCTCACCGGTATTCCATGCAATCTTACAATCTCCTGCATGTACCGCTCTGCCAAAGTCTCCGTTGATTGACCAACCCGAAAAGGAATAAAGTGAGCTGCCTTGGTCAACCGATCGACAATTACCCATACTGCATTGTTGCCCTTTGGACTCCGCGGTAAAGCCGTTACGAAATCCATGGTTATATGTTCCCGCTTCCACCGAGGAATCGGAAGTTGTTGCAACAAACCAGCAACCCTTTGGTGTTCAGCCTTGACTTGCTGACATACCAAGCACTTAGCCACGAAGCGAGCAATCTCCCGTTTCATGCCTTCCCACCAGAAATGCTATCGAATATCACGGTACATCTTTGTGCCTCCTGGATGTACAGAGTAAGCTGAGCTGTGTGTCTCCTTCATAAGCTCTTCACGACATCTCCCTTTGGCACACACACACGGCTACCATACCTCAACGATCCATCATCGTGGATCAATAAATCTGTTCGTAGTCCGGCTTCAACCTGCTCTCGAAACATTTTGCAGTCTAGGATCCTGCGATTGTGCCGCTTTAATCTTCTCAACTAAGGACGACTGTACTTGCAACTGCATCAACTGTCCCGTAGAACGTGGTAGCACAACCTCCAAGTCAAATCTTCGAAAATCCGCAATGATCTCCCTCTGTGTAGTCAATACATGAATCGCTGGTAACCGACTAAGCGCATCCGGCACGACGTTAACTTTTCCCGGATGGTACTTAAGATCAAGGTCGTAGTCGGCCATCAGCTCCAACCATCTGCGTTGCCTCATGTTCAACTCCTTCTGAGTGAACACATACTTCAAACTCTTATGATACGGAAAGACTTCGACTCTCTCGCCCAAAAGGTAGTGTCTCCAAATTTTTAAGGCGAAGATCACGGCCGCAAGCTCCAAGTCATGAGTCGGATAATTCTTCTCATGGGTCCTCAATTGTCTTGATGCGTAAGCTACGACCTTCCCATTCTGCATTAAAACACATCCCAATCCTTTTCCAGATGCGTCGTTGTGAATCACCAGTCCTCCGGAATTGTCTGGTACGGTCAGGATAGGGGCGGTTATCAACTTCTGCTTCAACATCTCGAAGGCCAATGCACAACCATCCGTCCAAATAAAAGGTACTTCCTTGCGTGTAAGCTTGGTCAACAGTTCTGCCAAACGAGCGAAGTTCTCCAATGCGAGGGATCGGGTACTTGTTCTTAATAGTCACCCGGTTCAATTCTCGATAATCAATGCACATCCTTCTCGTGCCATCCTTCTTCTTTACTAAAAGAACTGGAGCTCCCCAAGGCGAGTTGCTGCTTCGAATCCAACCCTTCTCAAGTAATTCACCAACTTGCTTCTTAACTTCTTCCAATTCCACTGGTGCCATCGGATAGTAAGCTTTAGATACTGGCGCTGCACCAGGAATAAGGTCAATCGCGAACTCCACGTCTCTCCTCGGTGGTAGACCCGATATATCTTTACTACGTCCATGAAATCGTGAACTACCACCAGTTCTTCACAACCATCAACTTCCATAGCTGCAAGAACACTGCGTGTCGGCCTAGCCCTAAACTCGATTGGCCCGACAGAACTGCCTCCTTACCGCAACTGCTGTCAGCATCGTTGGCTGCGAAAGGTCCAGCGAAACTTCTGAGTCTCGTCCATTCTGCTTCATGTACGTCCACGGTTGCTCCATTCTGCCCTAGTCCGATGAACTTCTCTTCCATTTCCTCCCGTGAAGTCCGCGGGAAGAATTTCTCCAGGAAACCTTTAGGGAAAATCCGCCCAACTGACTGGCTTGGGCAAGCGGGTCTCCTCCACAAGCCATCACTCTCGGGCGTAATCCACTAGCTGAATGCGCACCACATCAACTCCTTTGTCCTCTGGAATCTGTGCCGCAATCAGCAAATTCTCCGTGTCCACTAGCCACTGCTCGGCTGGCAACGGCTCCTCCAGACCAGTGAAAGTAGTAGGACCCAAATGTCTGAAATCTGCCACGGTCCCTACTCGGTCAACTGGTTCCGCTCCAGCGTCGTTTACAGACTGCCGAGTGGCCTCCGAACCCTCCTGAAATGAATCTGCTTGCTGCTGGATCAGCTCAGTATGCCTCTTCTGATTTTTCAGCATTCCTCTTATCACTCCAAGCATGGCGGCTTCGTTCACACGCCTCTGGTAGTCTTCAACTTCTTTCCTGCCATCATCCTGAACTCAAAACACCCAACATTAGCATGATGATAGATTCTGAATGTGGATCAAGGCTAGAACTCCAAGATACTTAAATAGAGTACCGCATTGTAACTATGCCGCGGTATCATAGCCACAATTACTTAACTCCACCCAAGTCGTCTAAGTCCTAGAGATAACAAGGAATCAGGTTTTCGAGTCGACAATGCAAAGTAAGTTTGCACGCCGTAAAAGATATAATCAGGAAGAATGTGATTCAAGAATGGTAAAACGGTCAAGGTGGCAGGACATGTTTCCTAAGCACGGGTATTCTGATTCGTGTATCGGGTATAATACCCAACTACAAAGAATCAACCCGACTAACCTATGTCTCTGATACCAAAAGAACCATGTCACGCCCCGCTTCCCAGAGTACGCAAGATTGGGCACGTGACATAGCCAACCATGTTACCTGTGGGTAGAAAGTATCCATCCACAGTCACATTACGGCTGTAGAGATATCAAGAACAAGATAAATAAACTATCTAACACATGTCCAAATCCAGAATAACGAGAGTCAATGATAAATAAGTGCGGAAGCAAATGATCCAATATAATAATAGAAAAGTACGTCCCATAATGCGGGCTCACATCTGGAAATGAAAATGCAGGAAATAAAACTAATCACTACAGAACTCACAAATCAGCCTGCTGGCTGAAGTACTCCTGCTCGGTCGGCGACAGTGGTAAAGAATCTAGGCCATGCAAAACCCAGACGTCAGCGCGTCATGTCAACCAATAATATAATATGAACATGGTAAGAAGCAATGCAGAAATAAACATGAAATAAGCAGTAGTATGTAACAAGCAGTGCAGGGTAGTGTGCAGTAGGTAACTAAACTGTTCCATCAGGTTTCTATTCTAAAGTCTTTGAAATCAATTGATGACTCGTCGATGTAACTCAATAGTATCCCGTGCATGCCCGGGACCACGGTCAAGACCCTCGGGGCTGAATCCGAGACGTGCCGCTAGGCAGTAACAAGTAGCAGGATGGACGAGTGATGTCAGCATCATCACTCCCGGGCTGGCCGAGCCCGTAAGACTGATCAGAGCAGGTATCGAACTGTTGAGTTACAAGTCGGTTTCACCTTTGATTTCCCCATACCCCCAAGTTATGTATGTCAGGTCATGTATTCAGTAATCAAGAACTAATGCCAACACAGGATCAGGTAAAAGAAGGTTTGTCTGGATAGACAACAGGAATGGTCCATGAGGACCCCACGTCAGGTTTGTTGGCATTAGGCATGAGATCAGGTAACAGGTCGGGTCATGGTACAACAGGTTGAGTTGGTAGTAAAGGGTACCATGTCCGGTGCATCGGTATGTGTATATGTCATGTGTATCAAGGTCAGGTCAATATATGACGCAATCGAGGGTGTGCTCACAACAGGTATATAATCGAATAAGGAATCACAATAGGAAATAAAGTAAACAACAATAACAGTTCATCTAATCACAATGGTACATTAATATGGTGCAGTTGTATTATCATATTAACAGGTTCGAGCACCCTTGGGGTGCAATAATCACAAGGTAGTGCAATATCAATAACAGAAAGTAATGAAGCTATATGTGTACGGCTATCGTCCTTTAAATAGCAAAATGATTAACTGGTAATTTTGTTATTAGGGTTACAGTGGCAAAATACGGTTTAGGTTAACTGTATCATGATATAAATTATATTTCGTCCAAATTATCAAATAGCTCTAATTAGTTAAGTTTTGCCAGTTTTATGAGTTAAACACATTCAATTGTTATAACATAGCATGTAGCAAGTAATACTTGCCTGATCGAAACGCGAAACGGATCTGTACGATACGTCCTTCGTCGGCGAAAAGTCGTGACGTGTCCACGCGAGCACAAAACGGAACCGGGCAAGGCAAGAACATGGCTGTGCCGGATAGGACGTCAACTGGGTCGTCCAGATCGTCGGTGATGGGCACGGCTCCGGCGATCGCTGGAAATACAGAAATCTAGAAATCGAAGAAAAGGGAAAAGGAAAGAAGGGGAGAAGGAGAAGAGGGAACTATGGTGTGGCTCTGGTATTGAGGTCTGGGTCAGAGGAGGCGAGGGGAGGTGACGTCGATGAGTCGTGGGTCTCTGGCGAGAGGGGGTTGGAGTTTTCTGCAGGAGGCATCGGGGTTAGGGTTTGCGGGTTCTTGGGTACAGGGATGAAGGTGATGTGGTGGTGGTTGTGGTGTCGAGGGTTTGCACGGAGAGGCAAGGAGACGGATGTGGTGACGAGGGCGGTGGCGACGGCGAGGGGTCACCGGCGTGAGGCGATGGGTGCCACGGGTTTCGTGGGTTGCAGGGAAAGCTCGTCGAGGGTTTGGGTCGTCAGGGTTGAAGAGAGGAAGTGGAGGTGGTGGTTGCGAGGACGAAGGTGAAGAGGTCGACGTCGACAGCAAACGCGAGGGTGACGGCGACGAGGTCGGAGAGTTGGGTTTATTGGGTCTGTGGGTTTGGAGCTCTGGGAAAGAGAGAGAGGTGATGAAGGTGAAGGTTATGATGAAGAGGGCAAGGGTGAAGAGATGGTGAAGGATGAAGGCGAGGGCGGCGAGGGTTGCGATGGGGTTTTCTGCAGGGGTTCTCGCGATCGTTTCTTGCGTGGGTTTCTCTGCGAGACGAGGACGTGAGGAAATTATAATATAGGGATAGAGAGAGAGAGATTATAGGGTGAGAGAGAGATAGAGGTAGAGAGAGAGAGAGATTATAGGGTGAGAGAGACAGAGAGAGGGTTAGAGAGAGGAGAGATGGAGAGAGAGAGAGAGAGTAAGGCGGGGCCCACGAGAGATTAAGTCTCTCGTGATTGGCTGCGAGATTTGAAAAGGAGAATAATAAAAAAGATTTACTAGGTTGAACTATAACAGAGAAAATATTATATAGTTTTAATATATTTAATTAAATGGGGATTTTGGCGCTAAATGAAACATTTCCAAATCGCGCCCGGGTTGCGCCCAAATATTTGAAATTCAAATAATAGGATTTTAAGCGAGTTCCAAATTTTAAAATGAGATGTCTTATGATTAAAATGCATGCCCCCAAGTTGGACACTTGCACGCGCGCGTAGCCGTCCAAACTCGCCCGTTTCACCGAACGGGATGAAAACTCGACGCACGGACGCTACCACGCGGCTAGTGGTGACGAGTAGATCAATATGGATATTTTTAATTTCACTTTAGGTGTTAAAATTTGTTATAGGCAAAAATGACTTAGCCGGTTAAAATTTCACAGTGAGACCCAAACAGGCAAAATAAATGAAATGAGCAATGTCAAACACTCAACCAGTAACAGAAATAGTATTGTTGGGCTCGGGTGTTACACCCGCCGACCCTCGAACCCCCCTACACACCCAACCCACTCGCGCCCGACCACGGCTACCGCCTACACCCGACGCCGACGAGCCCCCACTGCATCTGAAACACCTCGTCGACCCTCTACATCCTCAGCATCATCTTCATCACTCCAAACCCGAGCCCCGCTATCCCTCTCTCTCTCTCTCCAAAACCCACATCTCCACCCCCACTGCTCACATCGCCGGAGCGACTACCACCGACATCGTCGACCCCAGCACATCCCAGGAGATCCACAGAGCATCCCCCTCCGCTTCCAACGAATACGAGCCACCCCCGGACAACTCCGACGACGAACCCGAAACGCGAGCCGAGGCCGCGAACCCTAGCCACGCCGTTCATCGCGCATTCTTGCCGTTACCGCTGCCGTGCATCCCCAAAATGTCTTCAGGCACGTACCCCACTTGCTACATGCTAAATTAATTCCGTTACAAATCAAAACCGTATTAATTCCATATTTGCGATTCACGAAAACTTATATGACATAACTGTTCGATGCAAGATCCCAATGAAAACCTTCATTTAATTTGACGAAACTCGATTGCATATTCTGGCCCGTGTGGCAATGAGCACTGTGTAGAATTTTTACTGGAAAATATAATCATTAATGGCTTAAACGAACACCCCCAAATACAACCGTAAAAACTGGGAATTTCCCGCACCTGAAAATTGTTAAAATCACAATTAATGGTGTACATATTGAAATGAGGCGTTCGAGGGCTAAAATAGAAGCCGACTAAACGACCTGTAACCCTATGCAAGTTCTTGATTGTTTCTGTACTGAAATTATGATGATAATTGGTTCGGAGAGCGGCTCTGGACTGCAGTCCAGAGCAACTCTGGTTATTGTTTTCTGTCCCGTAATGTTTACTACCTTGCTGTCTGAACTTTTTTGTTGTGGAACCCTATATTTTATTGAAGATCAATCTGTTAGCTAAATAACTCAAGAGATTTCACCCCGTTTGATCGTTGTTTACTATTTAAACTGCAATTTAAAAGATCAGGACGTCTAGCAGTTCCAAATAGGAACAGAATTGATACACTAGTGTTGAACAACGCATAACTTCTGACGTACAGATGCGATTGAGAATCCGTCTATTGCGTTGAAAACCCTTCTGAAAACCCTAATTTTCATTTAACTGTAGCATCGCTGAATTCTGATCCCAACTGGGTGAAAATTGTGCCGCGAAACGGACGTTCAGTTCGGAAACTGAATTTCCTGCAGCGAGCACTTAAATTAAAACGGTTGTAACTTGAATACCAGAAACCCGATTGTACTGAAACAAATTTTGATGAACTGCTGACAGAGTTTACTTACTATCGTATTTGTATCGTTTCGCTGAATTCTGAACATATGAATTACTGTAATTTTTGTAAGCTTATGACGTGCATATTAGTCCATATCACACATGACTTGTTAACTGCATAAATACACATACCTTACCCAATTGCCATATACATAGTGTTAGTACACGTTATTATTCAGTGGACATTGCATTATCGTGCGTGAATGATATTGGTTTAGGAATGTCAAGTACACCAATAGAAAGTGAATGATTCGTGACAGTGATTAATACAGTGAACAGTGACAAAACCGTGCTATTGGTATACTTGTACACGACTAAATCATAATCATCAATAGTGTAAACCTGGGGAAAAAGGGGAAATCGAAGTGAAAAGAGTATCGTATTTAGCGGGACCGTGTTTTAGAGGATGATCATTCGGATAGTGATTCTTATATATATTAGGTAGGATCTAGCGATCCGGCTGACAGGGTTATGTTCCGGGCGTATGGGCCGTTGTCTCGGATATGTACGAGACTCCTGTTAAACATGATCCTCCTTTCCACTATACGATTTCAAATATGACCTAGAGACTGATAGGGACACAGATCATACTCTGCATCATTTAGTGACATAGCGATTATCAGCATTTTACTTTCACTGTTATTATCGTATTTGCATGTTTCATGTCATTAATATAAAAATTGCTATTACATCGCTCTGACGACCTGAGTATGCATGCTCAGACTTCGAGGAAGAACCAGCGCAGGAGTCGGATTTACCTTTCGAGCTGACGGAGATCTAGTCTGGAGTACCTTTTCTTCGTTTCTGTTTTCCCTAAAAGAGATCTTGTAATCGAACTTGGTTAGTAGTTCCTTTCTGTTTATTTGTGAATTGTGAACAATGAAAATTCGATGTAATAATTTAGTGATGTATTTTCTTTACTGCTGTGCTTTGTTTACTGATTACCATGTAATGCTAGAAACCGAAGTGTGACTACGGCGGGATTATTCCTTGACCGTAGGAGCATGGCTGGCCTGGTCATCCCTTGTTTTCCATATTTTGGGAAGCAGGGCGTGACATATTCAAGACTTGTTAAGGGTATTTTTAGGTTAGCTTGTGATAGGATGATGTTTTCCGGTTCCTTATAGACCCAACCTTGACTTTGACGCTAGGTAATAGGCAACAACGCGGATTGGGGAAATTAAAATACGGTATTTGTGGGTTTAAACTAAATCTGTATTCCTTGTACCTTGTCCTTCCGTTGATGTCTCTTGACTTTAGCCTTCGGCAACCACTTGCAATCCGGTCATGATTAGAATTCATCGCTATCGTGGTAGGATTAGGATGTCTAACGGAGCGGAATTGCGAGTGGTTTGATCGAAGTTTCAATTTCAAGGTAAGGTTTTTAAGGCTTTAGCAAAACATTTCCTAACGCAAACTAACCGTATTATACCTTTAACAAGCAAAGCGACTCCTCACACATATTCACAGAGTAAAAATAAAGAAAAGAGAAAAGAATAAGAAACATAATGAAAAATGCAAGAAAAGAAAGACAAAGAGAGAACCGATGAATAAACGTGCGAATATCTTCAAGAGTTCTTAAGCCCGGTGCAATGTGAAATCCAAATACCAAACTTTAAACTTGCAAACTCACTTAAGAGATTGCAAAATCAAAGTAGAGCAAACATTTCACAAGTTCAAGTATGTAAAGAGCAAGACATGGTAATAAAATGAGAACTTTTTATTGAATTTCAAATGAGTTAGAAGTATTCTTGAAGTCAAGAACCTAAGCCTTAAACTTGCAAGTTCAATGAAGAAGTTGCAAGGTCAAGACAAAGAGGCAAGAGCTCAAGAGATTAAAGAGAAAGCAAATTATATTAATTTAAGAGTTCTAAACAAAACTAGAGAAAACACCCACTTAACTAGCTTAACTCCTCTTGGAATTGGAAATTTTTAGAGAATTTTTGTTATAGATTTCAGAATAAGGGTATTTAGAGCGGAATGGAGAGTTGCTGGAGAAGAGAGAGAGTTGTATTTATAGGAACACGCCCGAATTAAATTATTGAAGGGGGCGCATTCTAAGAACTCGCCCTTTTCGTTTCAAAATGATAATTATTACTTCTGCTTGATTTGACAATGTAAAATAAAAGATGAGGGTGGGTTCTTGGAACACGCCTTCATTAAACTATTGAAGGGGGCGCGTTCTAAGAACCCACTCTCTTCGTTTCAAAATATTAATTATTACTTCTGCTTGATTTGACAACACACTGTAAAAAACAAAAGGGAAAAATAATAAAAGATGAGGGCGGTTCTTGGAACACGCCCTTATTAAATTATTGAAGGAGGCGCGTTCTAAGAACCCGCCCTCTTCGTTTCACTAGTTTAATTATTGGTCCTGCTTGATTTAACAACACACCGTAAAAAAACAAAAGGCAAAAATAATAAAAGATGAGAGCGGGTTCTTGGACCACGCCCTCATTAAATTATTGAAGGGGGCGCGTTCTAAGAACCCGCCTTCTTCGTTTCACTAATTTAATTATTGGTCCTGTTTGATTTGACAACACACTGTAAAAAAAATAATAATAAAAGATGAGAGCGGGTTCTTGAAACACGCCCATATTATATTATTGAAGGGGGCGCGTTCTAAAAACCCGCCCTCTTCACTACGATAGCAAAATTATTGAAGGCATGGTTCTAACAACACTAAGAACCCCACATTAAAAAACATGATGTGACATGACATTAAAAAAAAACATAATGTGACAACACTAGAAAAAAAACAAAAGAAAAAACATTAAAAAAACATAAATCATGAATGAGGAATTGATTTAACATGACAACTCTGTTTGCAAAGATGATGGCAGGTTCCGAGAACCCTCCCTCCTTTACATATAAAAACCCGCCCTCTTCAGTATGATTTTCGCAACTCTGTGTCCATATTCCTTTCTAAACCACTGTCTCTTATCTAAATCTTTCAGGGATTAAAATATCAAAATAATTTCAATGGAGAATCAACCATTCGACAAATCACTACTCATAGATCAAAACGAACACAGATCTTTCAATATATTACACGGGGAGGAAAGATTCAAAACTTATTCAATTTTTTTTTATTCCCAATTTCTTTCAATTCTAATAGTTGAAAATAATATGATTAAATTTTGCAGGGTGGAGATAATCTCACAGTCGTCAGCCATAGTTCTGATAAGTGGCAAGTTACCGATCAGCGTATAATCGAGCGGATTCGAAGAGCCAGATTTTATGAAGCTTCATTGCTTCGTCATATCCAAATCGACCATAGTCTCGTTACCTCTCTTGTTGAGCGTTGGAGAAAAGAGACCCACACTTTTCATCTAAGATGGGATGAGGCCACTATTACACTCCAGGATATTGGCCTCTTACTCGGTTTACGGGTCAATGGGCTTGGATTGGTCGGAGGAAAAATTGTTGGTCCAGATACCGACCATCCATACTGGGATACATATGCCGAGTCTGCTCTCGGACAGGTAAAATTCGTAGATTTAACAAGCACGGAACAATTGATAAAGGTTCGAGACAAAGAGAGTGTCAAATCCATAGGAGGATGGAAGATAAAGTTGGACTTAGCTAAATTAAATTGAATATAAATTTGAAGTCCAAAAAGATCAAGACATGGTTATTAACCATTTCAATTCATTTCTTATAGAGCCTATATATCAGTGAAATCTTACATAATTTAAATATTTTCTTTTATTGTTGCATCTTCTCACTTCACGTGTCTTGGGGTCATATCTGCTGAGCAAATTAGAGTCGCTGCTATCTTCTTGTTCCCAAGCTAGACTCGTAAATTTATGATTTTATTAAGATTTGTCAAATAAATTCAGATTCTCACTTATTTCCCCTCTATATTGTACTTATTGCATGGACATTTTGTTCATTATTTTTAGCTTCAATATTTCACAAAAATGCTAATATACAACTCCATTCAATTTGGTATGTTAAAGATTTTAAATCTTAGTTTCTTAAGTTTAAGTATGTTACAGTTATATTAATTAACAATTATTTGTAAATTTCAGGCACCAGGAGGCTATACTAAGGGGTATAAGATCAGTTTAAACCGGCTGAATGATACATTTACTAATATCCCTGATGAAGCCACCGATGAAGTCTTGGATAGACATGCACGCGCCTACATTCTGTACATGATCGGTTCTTGGTTTATGCCGGACCAATCGGCAATACATGTCCATCCTTTATACCTTGGGTTCCTTACGGACTTTGATGCGTGTGGCCAGTATGCTTGGGGAGCAGGGGTCCTGACCTATCTTTACAAGAAACTCGATAAGGCATGTGCTCCTACGAAGAATAAAATTTGCGGCTGCACTACATTACTTCAGATACATTCCTTGTTTTTAACAGCTAGACATTTGCAAAATTGTAATATTGATTCTTTCTCTTATAATCTAACACTTTATTTATAGATTTGGTCATGCGAGCACATGTGTATGTGAAGACCGGATCGAGTTAATATTTCTGCCGTGGATACCCCTGGAAAACCTCTCGGCTCTTGGTGGAATGACAAGAAATCTTATAAGGCTCTTCGTCGAGTACTTAGATATTATAGAGATGAGTTGGATCGCATGGAGGCGGCTCAGGTAACCATAACTTTGGTAATTAACTTTGTTTTAAAATTTTAAATTACCTTCATTACAATTTGGTACTATGTTATTTGCGCAGTTCACGTGGACGCCTTATACAGCATATCATCTGCAAGGATTACCCGGCAATTGTATCGAAGGAGAGCCGGTTTGGCGGGCTCGATGCCCACTCCTCTGCATTAATATTGTGGTCATGCACCTACTGGACCGGTGTTGACAGTTCAGTAGATTGCAACATATTCCTGTCCCGCCGCCTGCGCCTATGACAATAGAGGGAGACATGCGAGGAGGAAAGGCGGAGCGTGATTGGAGGGAGCATCATCATCAATATTTGCTGAGATGGGAGGATAGGCAGCGTAATATTGCCTTACAGTAAATAGGTGACCAAACAACCACCGACGCTTCCAAAGCATATCTACAGTGGTATAAGTGTGTCACTATAAGATATCTTTCTGCTCCCCCTAACGACTTCCCAAACATCCAGCGGTACGAGCCCAGAGGCCGCGTGGAACGAGGAATGGTAAGTTAAATTCTTTAAATTATATTAGTTTTTAACATCCGGCGGTATGAGTCAATAATTATTTCTTATTTCTAATGTAACGACAGGCTCGTGGGTTGCATCATATACAATCAATGATCCAGGATCCATATCCGACTTATGCTAGTCCGGATACTCAGGCTTTGTTTTCAAATATAGACTCATATATTGGTGGTATATTCGGTTCATGTAATATGCTTCCACATTTATCGCCGGCACCAGAGCAGCAGCATGAACCGGCACCAGAGCCGCAACATGAGCCGGCACCAGAGCCACAGCATCAGGGAGATCCAGAGCAGCAGGATCAGTGGTTTGGATCACCATACCGTCAGTAGCAATCCTGGCATACCGGAAAAGCGCAACAACCGGAGGAACAACAGTTTTGGGGGACCGGTTTTGCGCAACAACAGCAGTCTTGTGGGTCAGGTTTTGCACAACAACAGCAATCTTGGGGGTCAGGTTTTGCGCAACAACAGTATGTTGGAGATAGTGCCCTCATAGTCAATTATTGGATCGCAGGTACGTAATTGCAATGATTGCGGAGGACCTATCCCGGTAGGACAGTCTTACTTGAAATGATAGTATGCTATCTGGTTTGCCTTTATCAGTCGTGTTCATGTTCAGGTGACTGATTGCATGTTACACTTTGATAGAGCCCTTAGGATCTTGCTTTACTACCAACAGTATGATGGCGATCATATACGTGAGAGTTGGGTAGTTTATATGCATATCCTTAATTGTGGTCCCTAGTCGTGGGAGTTTCGAGACAGGGCATCGATACTCCGGAGTAGACTAGTGTGTACAGTCGAGACCCCGACGAGGGGCGGTGGCCGGTCTCACAAGCCACTGGTGTCAGTTGGATCACCTAAGATGTATACAGGTGCTCATTGGGTTATGAGTACACCGGACAGGACTCGCCGGGAATCTGCTAGTTAGTACTATACCTATCGTCAGATAGCAGTTCCCTGGTGACATGTGTACAGGTTAGTTCATCGACCTGAGGTCGTCATTTGTCTCGTGTGAGTTCCCACTGTGCTTTGATTTCTACCCTACCACGGCTCAAAGGAGTCGTGCAAACATGTAGCTTTTGGGTACAGTCCCGAGCCATATGGAGGCACGTGAGCGGATCGGCAGGGGATTCGTCTCTCCCGGTATTGGGGGCGAGATCGTGCTGTGTCTAGGAGAGCCATTACGCAAAGCCCTCGGCCGAGGCAGGAGATTTACTGGTAGGTATTCCAGTAGTATCTCAGGGCGTTCTGGGCTACACTCCGACACGACTTATACTGCTAATGGGGGTCTGACGTTACTAGCCCCCTAGGCAGATATGCGATACTCATAGACGAACGGACCGGACTGTATATACATTGTCACTGTTAGGCTCAGTAGGGTTTTCCGGATGAGTGCGCTCATCGGCATCCCTTGAGGTCAGTCCATGGGCAGCCGTTACGCATTGCTAGTGCCGCTGACGGTTTGTGGTTAAACCCACTGCCAGGGTGCTGACGAGTCATTAGAGTCCCCCACAGGCAGTTTCCCAAGTTCGGGCGAAACGTTGTAGAGGCCGTATGGTTTTATGGCAGGGTTCGGAAAATGCACGTGCGTTTACGCACGTGTCGATTTTCGGACAGATGATACTGGTCCGCTTTGGTTTAAGCCGAATCCGAGTATTATATTGAGTAGGTATAATATCTTTGTCTCAGTTGCATTTGTATTCGGTCGTAATACAAATGCGGGTATATTTATACAGTTTCGGGGTTGTCCTGAAATTCGTTTCAGGATCACTTTTGGAAGTTGCCAGTTTCCAGTTTTCTATCAGCCGTCTTTTAACATTCGGTTAAAGACGGATTTGTCTTTTCTTGAGATGAGTGTGGATTCTTCTAGAAGGTTCTAGATGAGGTGACTAGGATTAAATGGTGTTAAGTTTTCATTGGTTGCATTTAATGGTTCATTAATGCTTGATGAGGTGTTATTAGTGATTCATGCTTTGTTATTAATGGTTTTGGATTGCTTAAGATATTTTTGAAGTGAGAAGCATTCTCTTGTGGTCACGCCCCTCTCCTACGGTCACCTCCCTCTTGCTATATATGGCTTGCCCTCTCTCTCTCCTCATTCTCACTCTCACTTGATGTTTCATTTCGGTTAGAAAAGATTATGATAGCATTCGGGGTGTATGGAATTTTACAGTTCATTTCATTCCATCACCCGATTTCCACGGCAACTTCATTAACCGATCGTCCACGGATTTAGACGAAGTGAGACAAAGTCATCTACTCATTCTCTACATCAATCTTGGTCGTCTCTTTTAGCAAACTTGACGATCGAGTTGCCTCGAGTCAGAGGCGGGAGCCCGTTTAAAGAACCGATCATGTGGTGCCACTTCGACGAGGACATCGGAGATCGACGAGATCGGAGCAGCCGCAACGGAGCGTGGGATGATGGTTGAAGAACGAAGGACTCGGATCGTTCGGTATAACATTCCTACACTCTTTACAGTTTGTTAGTTTAGCAATAATGGCAGATCCGGGTTAAAGTATACGATAGCGCCAGTTTAAAAGTTTTTGTTCCGCATTTGGCGTCTGTAGACGGCCGGGGCGCTAACGTAGACTTACAGTGGTATCAGAGCCTAACCATTTTGCTATACTAACTTGTGCTAACGTGTTCAAAACTTCGATCGAACCGAAAAACCAAAATTGCAAAATCCAAGCCGACAGTTTCTGTTGATTTTAAACTGTCTCAAAATTGATTTCTGTACATCTTAAAAATCCGTGCAGGCTTTTCTAAGAATCACGACAAAATTTGGGCTAATGATCTCTCCATGGAGGCGCGGAAGCGCGGCCAACCCTATTGTATTGGCCGCGCAACCGCGGCCACGTGAGGAGCACGTGCTCCCAACTTTTGTCTGTGGGTTCTTGGTTGGATTTTGGGGTTTTTGGTATATAAAGTTTTGGCCCAGGTTTTGTTACTGTTCACCAGTAAGCAGTGGGGCCCACTTTTTGATATTTGGTCTTTGGTCGATCGTAATTTAAACACGTTAATTTACAGTGCTTACATTATATCTCCGACCGGGAATGTCATTTGATCGGTAAACCGCGTCTGATTGCTATAGTTCTTTTAGACGGGTTTGCGAACGTGACATTCGCGTTGATGTTCTGTGTTGTGCTGTGATGTTGCGGATTTGTCGTGATGGATAGCAGTGTGCAATGATAGTACAGTTTGAGTTTATTTATACATTTGATATTGCGGGGCGAGCGTCCAACTTGTGGACTGCCGTCACTGCCTGTTGTATAATATTCTTTTTGGGGCACGACCAGGTTGCGGTCGATGTACCTATTGTACTATTTTTCATTACTGTACTAGGTTTTACCCCGCGACGGAGTGCACGGATAGCCGGGTTCGGGAAAGCAACGGGTCCGCATCTCATGGCTTTGAGAGGCAGAGGGACCCCACTTCAGAATTGGCAGACTATTCGCCGCACTCGTAGGGGGTACAGGTTGACCCAAGGAGGGGTGCTCAAATTACCGGATTCCGTGAAGTGCCGGGTGTTCCATTCACTATGCTGTGGGGACTACCTCGCTTCAGGTTTTGGCGGGTAACTTGCCGCACCCGTAGGGGTCTAGGTTTCATTGCACAGGCTATCCACACGACAGGGGAACGTCGAGTTTCAGCAGCGGCTCTGTGAAACTCGGGGATCCCAGATATCTGTATTGTTCTGTGATGCTTATTACTTTTCTGTAATGTTGCATATTATCACGCCTGGAGCGATTATTGTATATTGGTTTATATACTATTAGATGTTGTATATGTTTTACACCCGCGCTAGTCCAGTCCCCGCTCTGTCGTTAGTTAAGTAACCTAACGGGTGATGACGGGACCCAGTGACGAATGCGGATGGCATATACGTACATTTTATTTTCGTTCTTTTCTGGTGTGATCGAATGATGGGACTGCGTTGATTCTGATCAACGCAAAGTTAAAACAAACCTGTATACAGTTGTTGGAACAATTTAAAAAGTGTTGTTACAAAGACGTTTCCTTTTGTTATGCATAGCGGTATTCAGTGGAATATCCTGCACCTCATTCGACGGGGCAAGGGCTGATATCCCTTCACCGGGACTGACCCCTTGGGCAGAAGTTTGCGTCAGCGTAATAACTTCACTATAGTCGATTACAAGTTGCTTTGCATAGCGGTATTCAGTGGAATATCCTGCACCTCATTCCACGAGGAAAGAGCCGAGATCCCTTTACCGGGAGTGACCTCTTTAGCAAAAGGTTTTCGCCACTATATTTTAAAAAGCTATCAGGTTCGTTCAGCGATATCAAGTTCACTACGCTAAAGGTTTTTCGCCAAAAACCAGTCGTAGCCCTCCGTCACTTCTTTTGGGTATTCAGTAGTATTCAAGCTATGCATTTTAGCCAAAGTTAAGGCATAGTGTTTGGTAGCTGCTGGGTATTCAATTGTTGCATAGATAGATGAGTTAGTTTGGGACAGTCGTTCTGCCGATTGGCCAAAGTCAGGGGCATGTGCGGGTGGGTTCAAATTGACAAGATAGTGATGGGTAGAACTTGGCATGTGACTTATGACATTTTGACCAAAGCCAAGGTTATAAGAGCATGGGGCAAAAACTATATCAGGAGTTTCTAAAGAAACTGAAACTTGCCGAGTATGCGCATACCTTCTGGAGTATGAGTAACGTGGATGCATTCCATCACGTTATCATACGATGAGAGTTGGATCCTGATTCCCACTGATGAGTTGGTTTACTCTTCGGGTGATCCCGATTGATTCTTCTTTAGGTTTGGAGGAGAATTTGACAGGACAGTGGGAGGTTTCCGGATTAGATAAAATGATGACCATTCTGATCTAGGTTAGAGTGCACGCAGAGTGTTTCTTTTCTCTCTCTCTCTTTGGCAGCGACCTTTGACCGACCCTAGACTATGACTCAGTGACCAGGTTGACCGAACCTTCTTAAAATACTGGCTTTTGGATTGTCTGAGTTGCATAAGTCATTGCCACTCCTTCTTTTACCCTTTGCATTTCTCAGAACACCCGTATTACTACGGATATCCACTTCCATTGGATAGATCCATCGTATGGTTATATACGAACTCGAAGGGACTTCTTCGGGGATGGATCCAGGTTCAGGAGAAATAGAATTGGTTTATTCAGTTGTATTTTATTATCACCTTCTCTCAGGTTGCGAGAGCTCCTTGGTTTAGGAGAGTACACCTATTACGCTTATTGGATAGTCTTATTCCAAACCATAGGCTGGTGCCGAAAGGTAGGGAATGAAGAAAACCAATTAGCCTAAGTAGGGTGTGCAGAAGGTAATATGTAAAGACAAAATAAAGGGATTAGAAAGAGGGCAAAGTAAAATGCGACTGATATCATTCACGACCAAAACCGCGTACTTCATCGCCGCTCCTATTTCACCTTTAAGAAGAATAAGGTATTATTCAGTTGTCTTTTATCGTCACCTTCTCTCAGTTGCGAGTACTCCTTGGTTTAGGAGGGTACACCTATTATGCTTACTGGATAGTCTTCTTCCAAACCATAGGCTGGTGCCGAACGGTAGGGAAGGAAGAAAACCAGTTAGCCTAACGATGGTGTACAGAAGGTAACGACTAAAGACAAATAAAGGGATTTGGAAAGATGGCAATAAAATATACGGTTGAAGTCATGAATTGGATTATGGAAGAGGCATTGCTATGAATACCAGGATACCCCTACGAAACATTTTCATGTTTCAGTGCATTGTTAAAGAAAAACTGTTTTCCCGATTAGACACTTACTCCAAGGGTATGTATTTACCAGGTTTCATTCTCATATCTGTATGGTTTTACAGATGATGAGTGGGAGTAAGATATTGGGAATTAGGTGATCATCCTCATTATATCGGAATTCGTTGCAATTGGTGATATTTGAGGAAATCGCCAGGGTACAGTTTTCTACCTACGACGCACAGGTTTTGAGTTGTTTAACTCAGCGGACTTATACAGAGTATTGTATGTTGTCCAAGTGTCCATCAGGACAAAGGGGTAGGTCCTCGTACTATGTTCTGTTTACTTATAACTTCTCTAGTATTTAGACAAGTGTTTCGTAGAAATACAAGGTCTAAGTTTTGAGAAGTTATGGGTATAAGAATAAAGTAGAGAACCAGGTATCACAAGTATCGGGATTCTTCAAAGAGAGATCGAAGATGTAGATTCTTGTGAATGGTATTCAGATGATAGTGATGGTTTTGAGAAATGTATTTCTCTTTCAGGTTACTCATAATTGGATGGATTCCTAAGTTGAGTAATGCTGATTAGCCTCTTTCCATTAAGTTGATATGCACTGGAGACAGATGCATGGATTTGAATATGGTTCCAATTAAATTAGTGCCAAAGTTTCTGTATTGGATATAGAATGGATCGTACCTTAAAAGATATTAAGGTACGGGGAGTTGTCCAGCTTACGATTAAAACCAGATTCTGGATAACTCAGGGCACGATTCTGTAATGGCTGTTTGTGGGTTGACCCTGGCTATGACGAGGGTTGATATTCTACCATTTAGAAGATCAATAGTGATATTGTTCTTGACTCACCACAGTTTTAGTAAAAATGGATCTTTTTCAGAAAACAGTAGTGGGAGTATGGTAGAACTGGAAGTGATTCCAGAACCGCGAACGATTACGGAAAAATTTAATAGGACCTATACATTCAATCAGGTTTGGCATTCCAATAGCCACTTCGCAGGTATGGTAGGTAACCTCAGACACCCGAGAGGTACTTCGGTAGCCTCAAGGACGGTGACAGGGAGGTTCTTATCTACCCAGACTTGACACTACTGTTGTTCCAGGATATGAGACCCGGTAGGAGGGTTGTCGTAGTCAGTGGGAGCAACGGAAGCATGGTGGGCAAGTAGCTTATGTCTATTTATAGACTTGAGCAGTTATAGCGGAGATAGATCATCTAATTTTGATGTGACAGTCATGGGTTTGACTTCAATCAGAATAGGGGATGGATCAGTTAAGAAGGTAGTAGGGTGTGATGTCATGGTATCTGGATGACATACACAGAGTAGAAAGTAAAATTCCTATACTACGATCGGTTGGACTGTGGTCGTCGCACAGTTGTTTCTCCAGACAGGATATGGATATAATATTTGACATTCTGGTTTCTAGATCTATGGTTTTAGATCTGGATTTGGGTAGTTTCCCAATATGGGTACTTTGACAAATATTCTAATGGTTTTTAGAATAGTTGACTCCTAGCATGGTAGTGTACCTGCAGGTGATGGAGTCACCCTCTCTAAAGATGTCGTATAGACTAAAGGGGATAGGGAAGTGCATGATTGGCAGATCACTTGCTTAGGCAATTGAGTCAATCATGTGATGTCAAGTACCACACCAAATGTTGGTTTTGCACTAGATGCAATAAGTTTGTATTAATCCAATCCTGGAGAAACATAAGGAAGCAGTTTTAGAACATTAGTACATGTTCTATGGATTTGATAACGGCAGC
Source organism: Agapanthus africanus (assembly GCA_030015575.1). Taxonomy (NCBI): domain Eukaryota; kingdom Viridiplantae; phylum Streptophyta; class Magnoliopsida; order Asparagales; family Amaryllidaceae; genus Agapanthus; species Agapanthus africanus. Next base: position 125,339,878 of record JASDDO010000016.1, on the reverse strand, counting down.
CTCTTTCGGGAGACGGTTATCATTCCGGGCTTCAAAGGTGACATGGATGACAGAGTGATTGTCAGAGTTATAGTTTTCCCTCGGACGAAGAGGGACAGTATTATGGACAGGTGGTTCCAAAGGATACTGTGGGTGGCATGGTGCCGGATACTGATTAAGTTCAGTGATCCATACAGTCTAAGAAGTTTGGATATGGAGTTCATTTATGAACTAAGGTCCCATCAGATATCCAGACATATTCTAAGACAGGTACTACTCAATTCGGGAGATGGCTTTCTCCCCGAACTTGAGATTAAGAGAGATACAGAAAGAAACTTCTAGGCGGATCCACTCACCGAGGCTATTTCTCGAACACAATAGTTTTACAAACGGGCTTTGTGAAACTGATTAGTAGAGGAGTTGGATGTTCGGTTTCACACGGGCTGTGAGTAGTCGACATCGCAATATTAGCCTTGAGTGCAAGTGGGAGATTGTTGGAGATAGTGCCCTCATAGTCAATTATTGGATCGCAGGTACGTGATTGCAATGATTGCGGAGGACCTATCCCGGTAGGACAGTCTTACTTGAAATGATAGTATACTATCTGGTTTGCCTTTATCAGTCGTGTTCATGTTCAGGTGACTGATTGCATGTTACACTTTGATAGAGCCCTTAGGATCTTGCTTTACTACCAACAGTATGATGGCGATCATATACGTGAGAGTTGGGTAGTTTATATGCATATCCTTAATTGTGGTCCCTAGTCGTGGGAGTTTCGAGACAGGGCATCGATACTCCGGAGTAGACTAGTGTGTACAGTCGAGACCCCGACGAGGGGCGGTGTCCGGTCTCACAAGCCACTGGTGTCAGTTGGATCACCTAAGATGTATACAGGTGCTCATTGGGTTATGAGTACACCGGACAGGACTCGCCGGGAATCTGCTAGTTAGTACTATACCTATCGTCAGATAGCAGTTCCCTGGTGACATGTGTATAGGTTAGTTCATCGACCTGAGGTCGTCATTTGTCTCGTGTGAGTTCCCACTGTGCTTTGATTTCTACCCTACCATGGCTCAAAGGAGTCGTGCAAACATGTAGCTTTTGGGTACAGTCCCGAGCCATATGGAGGCACGTGAGCGGATCGGCAGGGGATTCGTCTCTCCCGGTATTGGGGGCGAGATCGTGCTGTGTCTAGGAGAGCCATTACGCAAAGCCCTCGGCCGAGGCAGGAGATTTACTGGTAGGTATTCCAGTAGTATCTCAGGGCGTTCTGGGCTACACTCCGACACGACTTATACTGCTAATGGGGGTCTGACGTTACTAGCCCCCTAGGCAGATATGCGATACTCATAGACGAACGGACCGGACTGTATATACATTGTCACTGTTAGGCTCAGTAGGGTTTTCCGGATGAGTGCGCTCATCGGCATCCCTTGAGGTCAGTCCATGGGCAGCCGTTACGCATTGCTAGTGCCGCTGACGGTTTGTGGTTAAACCCACTGCCAGGGTGCTGACGAGTCATTAGAGTCCCCCACAGGCAGTTTCCCAAGTTCGGGCGAAACGTTGTAGAGGCCGTATGGTTTTATGGCAGGGTTCAGAAAATGCACGTGCGTTTACGCACGTGTCGATTTTCGGACAGATGATACTGGTCCGCTTTGGTTTAAGCCGAATCCGAGTATTATATTGAGTAGGTATAATATCTTTGTCTCAGTTGCATTTGTATTCGGTCGTAATACAAATGCGGGTATATTTATACAGTTTCGGGGTTGTCCTGAAATTCGTTTCAGGATCACTTTTGGAAGTTGCCAGTTTCCAGTTTTCTATCAGTCGTCTTTTAACATTCGGTTAAAGACGGATTTGTCTTTTCTTGAGATGAGTGTGGATTCTTCTAGAATGTTCTAGATGAGGTGACTAGGATTAAATGGTGTTAAGTTTTCATTGGTTGCATTTAATGGTTCATTAATGCTTGATGAAGTGTTATTAGTGATTCATGCTTTGTTATTAATGGTTTTGGATTGCTTAAGATATTTTTGAAGTGAGAAGCATTCTCTTGTGGTCACCCCCCTCTCCTACGGTCACCTCCCTCTTGCTATATATGGCTTGCCCTCTCTCTCTCCTCATTCTCACTCTCACTTGATGTTTCATTTCGGTTAGAAAAGATTATGATAGCATTCGGGGTGTATGGAATTTTACAGTTCATTTCATTCCATCACCCGATTTCCACGGCAACTTCATTAACCGATCGTCCACGGATTTGGACGAAGTGAGACAAAGTCATCTACTCATTCTCTACATCAATCTTGGTCGTCTCTTTTAGCAAACTTGACGATCGAGTTGCCTCGAGTCAGAGGCGGGAGCCCGTTTAAAGAACCGATCATGTGGTGCCACTTCGACGAGGACATCGGAGATCGACGAGATCGGAGCAGCCGCAACGGAGCGTGGGATGATGGTTGAAGAACGAAGGACTCGGATCGTTCGGTATAACATTCCTACACTCTTTACAGTTTGTTAGTTTAGCAATAATGGCAGATCCGGGTTAAAGTATACGATAGCGCCAGTTTAAAAGTTTTTGTTCCGCATTTGGCGTCTGTAGACGGCCGGGGCGCTAACGTAGACTTACACAGTAATCTTAGGGGTCAGGATTTGCGCAGCCATGGGGCCCAGGTTTTATGCAACAGCAGCCGCATGAAACCGGGACAGATTCTTCGCAACAACTGCCCAGTTGGGAGACGGATTTTTCGTCCTACATACAGTTGTTGGGAGGCAGCACATATCCGACACCTGTCCCACATTCAGGATTTGCGGAACAACAGCCTGTCCAAGACGCTGCTGAAGACGAAGCAGAAGCCGAAGCAGAAGAGCAGCCGCCGCCGCCGCCGCCATATACCTAAGAAACGGAAGGGTCCTCCAGTCATCCTAAGAGGCATAGGCTTATGTCAGACCTCCTCGGATTGGGAAAGGGAAAGGGAAAGCGATAGTTCTATACTTTTACAAACAAATATGATTTTTTTGTATTATAAATTTGACGGATTCATTTTGTTATTAGAGTGTATACCGAATTCATATTTAAACAACACTAATATTATACAATTTTTATTCTTTTATTCGATATTTATTTCATTTTCTGTTTATTATTTATTTATTTTTTTAAAAAGAGGGCGGGTTCCCAGAACCCGCCCTCTCCTTTATAAAGGAGCCAGAACCCGCCCTCTTCCTAATATAGGGAACCCGCCCTCTCCTATATAGGGTAGGGAGCTGATTCCTAGAACCCGTCCTCTAAACACGGGGGTGGGATCGGGCTCAAAACCGCACTATTTCGCTAAATTTTTAAAAAATCATTTTATCTTAATAATTTTAATCCTATAATACCCTATTTCAAAAAAAAAAAAAACCCAAATCACGGACAAAATCGGAAACTGCTCCTTGATCTCTCCAAGAGCCTGACGGCGATATCGAGGCCATTGTTGGCACCAAGACCCAACTCAACCTCGTGCCTCATCGTCCCGAATGGACCTTCAGTCTTCATCTTCACATCGTAAGTTCTAGCTGAATGCTACTTACAAAATCACCAAACGCCTCAAAATCCATCAGAAAAAATCATCAAAAAGTTCAAAAAAATCGCAGAAAGAAACAAGATCGAGATTTTACGCAAATCGAAGCATCAGAGACGCGCAGTTCTTTTCCGTGATGAATCCACAGAGCTTCCTCTTGCATTTCTTCAAAGCCTTCAAGTACTTGTCGCCAACCTTTAGGCACCCATGACTTTGAGATCTGATTGAACTTCAAGATCGGATCAAGATCATTAGATCGATGGACAATTCAGATCAATAGAGAAAAAAATAATTATTTGCAATTTTACCTATAGACCAGGTGGGAGCGGGGTGAGGGCCATGGGCGTTGACGGCTTGGGGGAGTCGCTGGGGGCAGGCAAGGCGCTGGCGGGGACGTAGACGCATAGAGAGGCGTGGTTGGAAGCGGGGTTGGTGGACGAGGGCACAGGGCCGATAAGGGAGTCGGGTGAGGAAGAATTAAGAGAATCCAAGCAAGTTTGTTTTTTTAAGAGTCCAATCCAAATCCAAGTGCAAGCAACCAATAACACAAAAAGTTAAAAGTTCAAATTCAAGTTCAGAACCAATAATAGAAAAAGTTAAAAGTCTCATAAAAAATCAAGGCGGAAATGGAAAGTTAAACTAATAAACCCCCCAAGTTCACACGGTCTCTTTTCTCTCTTCCCACTTCTTTTATCACTCGATTTCTCTCTCTTCCCTCGCTTTCTCTCACTCTTCAGATCGGCGATATTCAGCAATTTTCCGGTGTTTCTAAATGTCGATTCTTGCATTGGCGAGGCGAATCTATGATTTTTGAGCGGTTTGTGTTCGAATTGAGCTCGATTTCGGCAATGCTGCCACTTAATCTCTGCGAATTTTAGGGTTTGTTGATTCTGATCGAGTAGTTGAGTTTCTAGGGTTTCTTCTATGCTTAAGTGATAGGATTTGGACTTGGATTTAGGCAATGCTGCTCTTTGATATCCGCAACTTTTACTGTTTATTGATTCAATTTGGAGAAAAGTGATAGATTCACCGTGAGACATTTGTGAAGTTGAGTATTTCTGGACGTTATCGATGTCGGGAGCTCCCAAGGTTCGATCGTTGAACATATCAGAAGAATCCAAGGCCAGACCAATCCTTGCACCAGCCGGAAACAGCACAAGATCAGCATCAATAGCTCGTAAACCAGCTTCAAAGCCATCAGGGAAAGTTGAGAGAGTAGAGCCATCGGGGAAAGTTGAGAGAGTAGAGGCAACAAAAGAAGATAAAAAGAAGGATTTTTTGCAAGTTATTGATGATTCCCCAACTCTAGTATCGTCCTTAAGTGCTCCTCCTTCGTTGTTGAGGAGGCAGGAACTGCTGCTGCGTTCGAATTTGTCGTTGAATGCTTCATGTTCATCTGATGCTTCGACTGATTCGTTCTGTAGCCGGGCATCTACTGGGAGGATCGGGAGGCCGAGCTTTAGCAATCGGAGGAGGCAGGCAGTTCCAAGGCCGGAGAAGATTGCGGCGAAACTGGAGAAGATAATTCCTGACGGCGAGGTGAAAGCTCTACCTGATTTTTTGCGGGGGAAAAAGAGATGCGCTTGGGTCACTGCTAATACTGGTATATTCAAGTTCACCTAGTTTCTTTTATATTGTCAATGCACATTACCCTTCAGGCCTTCACATGTTCGAATTATAATTTAGATGTTTAGAAGTCAGTATACATAATCTTGTTGTTTGTTTGAATCTTTATTGTATGAAGTATAAAATGATTAATTTGATTTTGATAGTTAACTCTAGGAAGAGGGCATCAAAATTGTGGTCCTGTTCATAAAATTGGACACCAAAATTTTTAATAATATACATCGAACAAAACATTGCCTTTAATTTGTAATAGTGCATGCGGAACAAACACATCACTAAAAGTGGCAGTCTCTCAAACACGTAAGGATTGGAGATAGAGAAAACATTTATTATACGATACCGAAGTATACGATTTGAGCTTGGGAAACTGATTAGGGATGGTTTCTCAACACCCGATCTTAAGATTTTGAAGGGTGAAAGGTGGTTGTTGTTGGGGCAAGTGTTGATTTTAATTTTATTTAGTTCTCCATATTTATGTTTCCGGTTTACCTTCCTTTCTTAGTACTGAGTTGTATTAATAGGTAAAAAACATTTAAGGAACAAATATCAATATGTCATTTGAAATTTGAGATAGATATTACACTTTTAGCATGGACTTAATACATTGTGTAATCAACCAGTGGCTTCAGATCCATGATGCTAATCAGTTTGTAACTAAAATTGTGTTGGGTTTTGTTTATCTTTTTTCTACTTTGATGCCTTCAGATCCATGATGTTAATGGATATGAAAGATACCACTTATCATTTTGTGACTGACACAGGTTGTAGTTAGCTGATAGTAATCTATGCGGACATTGAGTGTTATAGTCAGGTTTGTAGCTAATTGTGTTAGGCTTCCAACCACGGAATTTGTAGTTGTCTTAGCGTATCCAACACACCTACTTAGTCTTCTTGAGTTTAAACCTTCATTTGGAAATCGTTCATGTTCTGGTTCCTGCAACATGAATTCTATTCCTACACATCCTAGATGAATTAGAGCGTTAAGAGGGCTCCAGGGGTTGTCTCTGTTGCAGCAAAATATGGATATTATGACTCGTGAAGATGTTAGCCAGTACTTAGAATACCTGCTCTTTGTTCTTCGTTGTTAAAGTATACGACCACACTTTCATAGGATATTGCACCTGTTAGCATTTTACACATTCACAGGTTATTTGCATGTCACTCAACTAACAGTCTAGGATTTTGGTATTTTGACACATCAGGTCATGTGTAACAACGAGAAAGTAGCATCTTCGTTAATCTGAATTCTGAAATTATGTTTATTCGGTGAAATACTAAATCAATTTAGAGGAGTACACTGTTTAGATAGCTCATTATAGCTGGCCTTCCCAAATTGGTTGATATCATAAGTTGATTAACTAGCTCTTTGCTCACATGTCATGTGCATTTTTTCTACTAAAGATTTTGCTAAGCAATTTATTCCACTCCGGGGGCAATTGAGTCACCTAGATTGAGAAAGCATTGCCAATTCCAACCTTCCACATCTTTTTAGATATCATCCATACTCTTCTGTATGCTGTGTGCAATTACTATAATATAGTTTCTGATATTCTTCTGTACATTTTTTTGTTCTTAGTCTGTTTTAGAAGCTGTTTATCACATGACAAGAGTGTTCAGTTAATTATTTAGCAGTAATGCACTTAACTCTTTAATGAAGTTAAAGAGGCTTTATTGAGAAAGCATTTTGTGAATAAGCAAGCTTTTCCCCCCACACATCTATGTTTAAAATTTTGTTGGGTTTTGTTTATCTTTTTTCAACTTTGATGCCTTCAGATCCATGATGTTAATGGATATGAAAGATACCACTTATCATTTTGGGACTGGCACTGGTTGTAGTTAGCTGATAGTCATCTTTGCGAACATTGAGAGTTATAGTCAGGTTTGTAGCTAATTGTGTTAGGCTTCCAACCATGGAATTTGTAGTTGTCTTAGCGTATCCAACACACCTACTTAATCTTCTTGAGTTGAAACCTTCATTTGGAAATCGTTCATGTTCTGGTTCCAGCAACATGAATTCTATTCCTACACATCCTAGATGAATTAGAGCGTTAAGAGGGCTCCAGGGGTTGTCTCTGTTGCAGCAAAATATTGATATTATGACTTGTGAAGATGTTAACCAGTACTTAGAATACCTGCTCTTTGTTCTTCGTTGTTAAAGTATACCACCACACTTTCATAGGATATTGCACCTGTTAGCATTTTACACATTCACAGGTTATTTGCTTGTCACTCAACTAACAGTCCAGGATTTTTGGTATTTTGACACATTAGGTCATGTGTAACAATGAGAAAGTAGCATCTTCGTTAATCTGAATTCTGAAATTATGTTTATTCGGGGAAATACTAAATCAATTTAGAGGAGTACACTGTTTAGATAGCTCATTATAGCCGGCCTTCCCAAATTGGTTGATATCAAAAGTTGATTAACTAACTCTTTGCTCACATGTCATGTGCATTTTTTCTACTGAAGATTTTGCTAAGCAATTTATTCCGCTCCTGGGGTAATTGAGTCACCTAGATTGAGAAAGCATCGCCAATTTTAACCTTCCACATCTTTTTAGATATCATCCACACTCTTCTGTATGCTGTGTGCAATTACTATAATATAGTTTCTGATATTCTTCTGTACATTTTTTTGTTCCTAGTCTGTTTTAGAAGCTGTTATCACATGACAAGAGTGATCAGTTAATTATTTAGCAGTAATGCACTTGACTCTTTAATGAAGTTAAAGAGGCTTTATTGATGCAACCTAGGATCCTATGTGTCCATGTTAGGTAAGCTGGGATAGGCAATTGGTTTACATATTGAAGAGATCCACATAGATTTCCTCAGTTTTCTCCCTTTCTTCTTCCTATGTTCTTAGAAACAATCTACAACAGTGGTAAAGGGTTTTAGTTGAACTGCTAATCCATATGATTGAAGGCTAGTAAGGATGAAAGACTGCCATTAAACTAAGAATACATAGTGTTAACTTTTGTAAGTCTTTGGTATATATACTGTTAATCTAATTGGCATGGTGATGATGCATCTGTGTTATATGCTCTGCAAATCTGTTATCACATAGATGTGTGGCCTGAAGTGAGTTTTTAAATATATACACATAATTAGTAAACTTTTTTTTTGGCTCACATCTTGTACATTATAAAATTGAAAACCAAGCAACCTTTTCTAGGACACATGCAGTGTCTCATGCATTATGTTTAAACTTTTCTTTTTGCTTATACACCTTTGAGTATGTTCTTTTACTTGTAAATCCTTCAGCGTGTATTTAAGTTGGAATTTTTGAGAACCACTTTACCTGCCATCCTTCATGTTTATCCTCCAGACCTAGAGGCTGACACAATGGCGGAGCCAGCACTTATGTCAGGTTGGGCAAATTTCCTAACGATAAATTGCAAGAACCCCCCCTGGCTTTTGACCGAATAGCTAAATTGAAAGGTATCCTGCTTATCGAGCAAAAAACAGAAGTATCCGATAACATGACTTTCATTTTCTGCATTAAGTTGGACTGAAAACCACTCTTCAAAGTTATTAATTTTGGTAAATATTAACCAACTAATTTTCTTGTTCTAAAGTTACTCAAATCATTTGTATCTAATACATTTAGACTAGATTATTGGATTGTATTTTTCCTCCTCCTAGTGTGAATAAACTTAAAATAATATTCGACAAACTATTACATAACTAAGAAATTCTTATTAAGTAAAATTTGTTTTTAGATTAACAGTTATAGAACAATAAATTTCAATCTCATTGATAAAGCTTTAGATTAGTCAAATTTAAGTAGCATAGTTTTGGGATTTTAAATTAGGAACCATTTACATTTCAAATTAATGAAAAATATTTTAGTAGAGATTATATTCGAAAAGTGCATAAGATGACTTTAAGTGAATGGTGGGACCCACATGTATATCAAAACAGATAATGTGGGCAAAAGGACTCGAACTTGGGACTATTGGCCGGCATTTCCAATCCCTTACCACTGCTCCAACTTTCCAGATGTGGCAAAATAGCTTAGACAATGTATTTATCTAAGGAAAAGCCACATATATACAAGCACCGCTCCCGATCCAGGTGGGTCGACTCGACTGCCTAATCTCTTCCCACCCTAGATCCGCCCCTGGGCTTACACACACTACAAAAGCTGCATTGCTGACCAAATACCAAATATGTTTTGCAACTGAAATGTTCCATTGGCAATTGGAACATTGCCATATGAAAAACATCCTTGGGAAAAATTTCAAGGATTTGTTTGATATAGGACCCTCAAGCATTAGATATTTTGAAAGAAAAAACCATTAAAGATGGCTAATTATAAAAGCAACTCTCAAAGACTTTAAGATAACCAAAAGTGGGCCCTATAGTTAAGAGCAATACATAACACTGTTTGAAGTAGATGTTGAGGACATAAAAAGACGCTCTCCCCTCTCTAACTATCACTTCCAAGTCTTTTAAATATCATAGTCCAAATTCTTAAATAATCTGACTAATATAGCAGCAGTTGCAACATCTCCAACCTCTTGCGGCCTCTCCAGCCTCCTCCACCCTTTTATTCTTCATCTTGTTCTCTCTCTTCATCTCATTTTGTAGCCGTTGGAGTTTCCAATATCAACTTAGGATCTGAATGCAGCTGTTAGAGTTTTCTATATCAACTTAGGAATTGAGAAGTGAGGTGAAAAGTGTTGGAGCAAGCTTCAAATATCGAAGAAGCTTTAGATCGAAGAAAAAAGTTAGAGGTGGTGAGAATATCTTGTAACCTGTTTTTTGTATGGGAGAGTGAAGTATAGAGATAAATGATGACAAGTTAGGATATTTGAGACATTGAATTTGTCCAAAAAAATGCTCCATTTAACCATGGTAACTCTTATCGAGGTCCAAACCGAGTGGTCTCTTTAGTTAACGGAGAATCTTTGAGAGTTGTGTTTGTTATTAGCAATCTTTGGGGATTGATTTTCAAAATCCGTGATGAGGATCCGATATAAGAACACCCAATTTTCAATTGGATATGTTTGCTTAAAAAAGACCTAACCCTTTTCTGTTACCAAACAATCTTATTTTATCTCTTTCTTTTAACTTGTCTCTAACTAAACATCTTTCCATCTCAACTCCGGCAAATTGTCAACATTCTTGGCCTCCTCTAGAAAGCCTTAACTTGAATCCTTCATCCTGCACTCCCTCCTTTTACTCAACCTCCTATTGACCCCCGTTCTTTGGCAAGCTTATTTTCCGGTATACCACCTGGATGCAACTCTAGGATGTCACCCTTTTTCTGATGAGTTATATAGATATAATGATCGGTAGACATGTTGGCATATAGATGAAATTTTAATTGAAGTGTCACAAATAAGATTTTTTCATATCAACCCATCTAATTTTTTGGCATTAATATTTTAATGTAGCTAAACTTTATACGTACCACTTAGTGAACAAGATATTCTCAAATTGGTTGTACGGATATAAACACATTGACACAAACATGATAAGACATGATACGGCGCGATACAGTGACACGACAAAATCCCAAAATATAAGATGCGAGAATACAAATATATATAGATATATAATTATAAGAAATATAATATCATATCATTGCAATAACATATTCAATAAAAACCTTAGCATTTTAACATTTTTTTACCGTGTTTATCAAATCTCAGCAAAACATTTAGTTATTTAAACACAACTTTAGTAATTTCCATAAAAAATATGATTTTAGCATTTTTCCTACCTGTATTTAATATAATTTCAGCAATAACAATATAATTCCAGTAGTTTCCTAACCGTACTTAACATAATTTTAGCAAAATCATATAATTTCAGCATTTTTCTAACAATTTAACAAAAATACCTTATATTTTCACATAGAAATTATATTAAGCAACAAAATATAGGAAATAAAAAGAAATATCAACAAATCAAGAAAGTTATAATAATATTAGGATTTTCTTGCTTTGAAAAAATAGTTTTTTTATGTCGTGATTTCACTGAAACGTGTTTGACACATGTCCGATATGTGTCCGACACGTATCCAAATCCAAAGCCGTGTTGTTTCAAAGTGGAACATGGAAAATATGTGTTGGACAAGTGTCGAGCACGAGTCTGTATGTGACATGAGTCCGATACGGATACGACAACCAAAAAGACGTGTCCGTGCAACCTATACTCAAAATCTAACTAGATAACATAAATTTATTAATCTCAGTCATCTAACACAATATTATTTGTTTAGAAATATTTCAGTCATCTAACACAATATTATTTGTTTAGAAATATTTGAAGTGAGCATCATGAGTATATATGAGTTGCACAAACTTATAGTTTTTTGGCTTAAATCCGAAAAACTATCAAAAACTAAGATCCTATGGCAACAAACGGTAAAAAAAACTCTCAAAATTATGCGAAACTAATAGGATTTGAAGGTTTTATGGTAGTTTCTTGTAATTATTGCTGCCGCGGCACCATAATCATAGCAGTTTTTGAAATTTTTATTGTAGTTCTCGTACATTTGAAAGCTACTTGGTAGTTGCCACAAGGGTAAAGTTTTGGTAGTTTTTGGATTTATGCCTAGTTTTTTCCTTAAAAGTTATTCTAGCACTAATAGTAGGCACTACTATTAGCGTATAATATATGCACCTTCCTTAAATTGGGGCAATTTTAGGTATCTTAGCCTTGTTAGGAATAATGCGGTTCCATAACCATTGTTTAATGGTGTTTGAAGTCCGAACTCTAGTAATGAAATTTTGTTTGCTTGCAACAAAGTGGAATCTTTCAAAACCGATGTTTGGGAGGCTCCAAACTCCATGAAACCATGGTCTTTGAAACTCTACTATTATTAATGTTTTGAAAAAGTTTCAATAACTTTTGCCTGAATTTGTGATACCAAAATAACACCTCAACTTTGGTTCCTGATACCCCTTTTCATTTTAACGTAAAGACTTAAACAAAACCGAGGTTTCAAACACTATGTTGCCTAATTAGAAATTAGTTATTTGTTTTCTGTAACTATTTTCCATTTTCTAGTTCTTAGAGTTTTGCCAATTTTAGAATCATGGATCTATTGGCAAATTGTAATAAGGGATTTCATATATTAAAAGAACATTCTTTTGTTTTTACATCAAATGGAAAGTGTCATTGATTATGAAATTGATGGAAGAGTTGGACCCAATTTTGGTATATAGTTAAGAAATCTGGAGTTTATCTTTAATGGAAGTAGAGATGATGCAAAATCTAGTTTGCAACGTTCTACCTCTACTTAAAAGTTTAATTTTGATGGGGTGTTTAGCTTTGGAGTTATCTAAACTATAAAATGAATATTATCTTCACATTTTTTGGAGTTTAGAAAACTTAGGTTGGATTATAGTTTTCTAAACACTGGTTACCTCACCGGAGTTTTCTAAACTTCAAAGTGAAAGACAAACATGGCATAGTTAGGATTTGGGAGTTAAGTTTTGATAATTTTATGAAACTCTGTTTATCCTAACATAACTTCAATGCCAAATGGGGCCATAGTCTTATGCCATGTGAATTTGTGTTTCCTCATGTGGTGTTTGTAGAGAAGTGTATCGTGAAAGGTGTTGGTTCCTTGGAGAGTGTCTCTTGAACCTTGCATCTTTTTTTTTTGTTCGTTCGTCTATGGTTCTTTGTCATTCTTCAAACCCTAATTCCACAAATCACTATCAAGCTAGTTGATATCCACCGGTCTTCGCAACCACAACTGTCACGATGTTTAACTGAAATTCTATCACTTATAACAAGAGCATTTATAAGCCTCCACCGCACATCCCCAAACCATCTCAACTAATTCTCTTTTTTTATCATTTATGGGAGCTGCCACTAACTTCTTACTAATGCAATTCATTTTTTTAGTAAATCTTTCGCGTGTTAGTGTATTACTACTTATCCATCTCAACATTCTCATTTCAGCTATGCTTTGTTGACTTGTTTCCTAAATTGCCCGACATACTGACCCAAAGTGAAGGTTGGTCTTATAGTCGTCGTATATAATTTTTCTTTCAATTTTTAGGTATTCTACAATCACACAGTACTCCAAAGCACTTTTCTACTATGAAATTACACGCATATACTTTCATATTCTTCAAAGTCAAAATGAGTATTTAACATCAATTAATGATGCTTCTACATTCCTGTAGCTTTATAGTCATTTAATGCACTTGGAAGAAGTCAAAACAACTTTCAATGAATAGACTAGCAATCGAATGACTGAAACAGTGTTAAAACTTGACCCTAAAGTTTAATATAAACTCTATCCTCTCTCCACACATGGCATACAAACAACTTTAGTATTGCTATATCTAACATGTGTATAGCAATCTAATTATTGCATCTGCAATTGCTAGTATGTGATCTGCATTTCTGATGATCTGTACCTTGCATCCTAAGTACTAACTGTGGCATCGACAATATGGTATAGACCATGACCAACAAAAACATTAGTAGTCTTCCAAGCACTATTAGACTACAAATGTGTTTCTTTTCCTCTTTCCACATGTTGCATAAGTCATATTGCATTAACAAGCCCTTCCCTTCCTGTAACTATTCAACATCTTTGTGTTTTCTTCCCATTTCCGCCAAGAGCGAAATTGGAGAAAAGCATTCATTGTATGAACTTGAGGAAAATATTTCAGGTCATTTCATTGGAAGACACATATAATCCAAAACGATAATTAAAATCTTCCCTTTGCAGCCTTTTTTCTGGAATGATGGATTATAAACCTAATGGACGGAAGCGGGAGAACAGGAAGGATTTGTTTGTGCATAGATTTGTGTGTTGCAGGAGCATAAGCCGAGACCTATTAGGATTTGCGGGAGTTATGATTGAGATTTGGAAAGATTCGGCAAAAGATTATAAACAATTTAAATTGAGATTTAATTAAGATATGTTGCAATTTAAATTGTTTAGATTAGATTTATTTTATTGCCTTTCCTTTTTAGTTAAGATTTATTTCTGTTTAATTAAGGGATCTATTCTCTTATTTAAAGAGATGAAAACTATTGTATGAGGGGTGTTGAATTGATTATTGAATAAAGGACAGGAAAGGAATAGTTACGGCTTTTATGTTTAAGGAGAGACGATCATAACTCGTCCTTGATTATTTAGGGTTTCGATCTTGTAATTTTTCTTGAGAGTTAGAGATCGTGTTGAGCATTGAGCCGATCCTCATCAATTAGTATCAGAGTGTAAGCATCAGTCGCATTCTTGGTAGAAAACGAAGAATCGATGATACACCGTGGGCGTAGGCGTGGTGCACAACGCCATCGGGAACTGCGAGATATCGAGATCGAAGAACTTCAGAGACAAGATCAACGACTAACGGCAACTATCGAGTCCGCCGACCTTTGGGGGCCAGATGATGACATGTTGGGGTCCGAAGATGAAAACCCTTTTCAGCGTTCGAGATCTGATGATGAAAGGAGTATCGGATGTAGAAATCAGTATCCAACCGACCGCTACAGGGGATATGATATGAAGGTGGATTTACTGGATATCTCTTTGTAGTCGAAAACTCGCTCGACGGTATACAACCAATCGATGAAAGCCTCCAGATTGATCCTACCTGAAAACTTCGGTAACTCCATGTAATCATTGATGTACGATCTATGGGAAAGTATGCGATGTAATCATTCATGGTGGTAACTGTGAAAACGTTGTCGCCCGAGTGCTGTTTAACAAATTGCAATTAAAGACCGAGAAGCGAGAAAAACCCTATCGACTCACTTAGCTTTGAAAGGGAAACACTGTATCGGTCACTGAGAAGTGTTTGGTATCCTTTTCTATCTGCAAGAATTATCAAGATGGTGTAATGTAGTACCGATGGATGCGTGTCACTTGCTATTTGGTCGACCATGGCAATTCGATCGACGAGTAGTACATGATGGGTACAAAAATACTTACTCATTCAGTGAGGATGGAGTAAAGATTACTTTTGGACTATCGAAAATTGAAGGAGAGTAACAAATACTCAGTCAATAATTTCCTTAGTCCTACCGAGTTTATGGAGACGGCAGAGAAAAGTGGTGAGATGTATGTTTTAATGGTGTTGGAGGCTAATAAGGAACATCCGAGTTATCCATCGATCTTGGAGGGTCTTTTGGAAGAGTTTTCAGATGTCATGCCAGAAGACTTTCCTGCTGGGTTATCACCTGACCGAGATATTAAGCGTCATATCGATTTCGTTCCGAGAGCAGTCTTACCAAATAAACCAGCTTTATCGTATGACACCAAAGGAGCATTAAGAATTACGACGACAAATCGAGAGTTTGATGCGAAAGAAATACCTGAAGGAGAGCATGAGTCCTTATGCAGTGTTGGTGTTGCTTGTTTCAAAGAAAGATGAATTATGGCGAATGTGTATTGATTGCCGAGCTATCAACAAAATCACGGTAAAATATCGATTTTCTGTATCTCGGCTTGATGATATGCTAGATAATCTTTCAAGTTCAATAGTATTCTCGAGGATCGACTTGAAAAGTGAGTATCACCAAATCAGGATTCGGCGAGGAGATGGTGGAAGACGGCCTTTAAGACGATGGATGGATTATATGAGTGGCTTGTTATGCCGTTTGGGCTGTCTAATGCGATTTATGAACCAAATGTTTCGACCTTTTATTGGAAAGTTTGTGGTAGTCTATTTCGATGATATTTTGGTTTATCGTCGAAGTTTAGAGCAACATGTTGAACATCTCCGGCAGGTTTTATATACCCTAAGAGAGCAGAGATTGTGAATCTTAAGAAGTGTAAGTTTGTTACCAACAGTTTGGTTTTCTTGTGTAGCATAGTTTCAGCCGAAGGGGTGAAATTCGATCCAGCGAAAGTAGAAGCTATCACTTCATGGCCGACATCGACATCTATTTATGAAGTGCGTAATTTTCATGATTTGGCATCGTTTTATCGACGGTTCATAAAGAATTTCAATATGATGATGTCGCCGATGACTGAATTCTTAAAGGGAAAGACTTTCGAGTGGACGAAGATGGCTGTTGAGAATTGAGTTGATTAAGAAGAAAATCAACGAAGATCTAATACTCGCACTTCTCGACTTCGGTAAGGTATTTGAAATTGATTGTGATGTATCTAAATTAGGAATTGGTGGAGTATCGAATCAGAAAGGTCGGCCTATTGTGTTCTTTGGTAAGATATTGAACGCCTCAGGAAGTGATTACTCAACTTATAATGTCGAATTATATGCTATTGTTCAATTTCTTCGACATTGTGAGCATTATCTACTTCATCAGGAGTTTGTGTTAAATTCAGATCATGAGGCGTTGAAGTATATCAATGGTGATCATAAGTTGAATAGTCGGCATGGAAAGTGGGTTGCTTATATGCAGAGGTTTGTGCCGTTTGTCATTCGGCATAAAGAAGGCCGACAAAACAAAGTAGCCGATATGTTGAGCCAACGAGATTCATTTTTATCGACTTTACAAGTCAAAGTTATCGGGTTTGAGCAGTTAAAAGAATTGTATAAAGAGGATGACGATTTCGGCGAAGTTTGGGCGAAATGTCTATCGGGAATTTTGAAGATTGTGCTTGTTGAGGACTTTCTTTTCAAAGGAAGTCGATTATGTGTGCTGAATTCCTCACTTCGAGATGCCATTATTTTGGAGAGCCATAACGGATGTCTAGCAGGACATTTCGTTCAAGACAAGACGATTGCTTTGGTGGAGGAGTATTTTGTGTGGCCGAAATTAGCAAGAGACGTGACAGAGCACGTGGAAAGATGTCGAATTTGTACCCAGTCCAAAAACCGATTGTAGAACACGGGTCTTTATACACCATTAATAGCGTGCGAAGCTCCGTGGGATGACATTAGCCTAGATTTTGTATTGGGTGTGCTGAGAACACAAAGATGTATGGATTCAATAGTAGTCGACAGATTTTCAAAAATGGCGCATTTCCATCGATGCAACATAACGTTTGATACCTCTCGAGTGGCCGAATTATATTTTTGAGAGATTGTTAGGTTACATTGAATTCCAAAGAGGGTGACATCAGACCGAGATACAAAATTCGTTCGGCATTTTTTGAGAACCTTATGGCGGACGTAGTTGCAGTTCAGTATTTTGCATCATCCCCAGACTAATGGACAGACTGAAGTGGTGAACCGAATATTGGAGAATTTGCTAAGCAGTTTTGTGGGTGATAACAAGAAAAGTTGGGAGTCTGTGTTACCGCAAACCAAGTTCATCTACAACCGGTAGACTTCAAGGTCAACAGGGAAGTCCTTTTGAAGTAGTGTATGCCAGAAATCCGACTTTTGATCTTGTATCAATTCCCATCACTGCGAAGTTTAATGGAGATGCTGGCGACATGGACGAACATATCAAGAAACTTCATCAAGTTTGTGCTAAGATAGAAAAGTCGAACGAGAAGTATAAAGCGGCTGTGAACAAATATCGAAAATTGGTCGAATTTGCAGTAGGGGATTTGGTGTCGATCAATCTTCGGCCAGAACGATTTCCGCGGGGTAAATTTAGAAAGTTGAAGGACTGAGCCAATGTACCATTCAGAGTGGTTGAAAGAATTGGTGAGAACACATATAAGCTCGAGCTACTAGGCAGTTATGGAGTTTCGGCGACTTTCCATGTTGCTGATCTAAAGCGCTATATAGAGGATCAGGGAGAGCCGAACTCGAGATCGAGTTTTTTTCAACCATGGGGGGTCTGACGCAGGAGCATAAGCCGAGATCTATTAGGATTTGCATGAGTTATGATTGAGATCTGGAAAGATTCGACAAAAGATTATTAACAATTTAATTTGAGATTTAATTAAGATTTGTTGCAATTTAAATTATTTAAATCTTATTAGTTTAGATTAGATTTGTTTTATTGTCTTTCCTTTTTTGTTAAGAATTATTTATTTTTGGTTAAGAATTTTCTCTTATTTAAAAAGATGCGAACTATTGTATTAGGGGAGTTGAATTGATTATTGAATAAAGGTTGTTTGTTAGTAAACATAAAAAGCCGCGGCTTTTTATGTTTAAGGAGAGACAATCATACCCCGTCCTTGATAATTTAGGGTTTCGATCTTGTAATTTTTCTTGAATTTTAGAGATCGTGTTGAGCATCGAGCCTCCGTAGGCTAATCCTCATCAATGTGCATGGCTCAACATCTCGATGCTGGAATCGGTACCCTCATAACTACCTCTGATGGTTTCTATACTGAGTTTGCTCTTGATGTTTGCTAATTTCAGTGCATCACAAAGACTGCAAAGGACTTTGTTATTGCCCTTGTTAGGACCAGAGCCAATTATTTCATACGGTCCATTGTTCTTTAGTCTTCAATTTTATTATTTTACATATTTTAATTGTCAGTATATTGTCACTGTATTCTTGCTGGCATCTAAAGTTGCTTGACGTCTATAAATAATTGACATTTACATGTCATCAAGTTTAAAACTAATTGCAACCAACCTTGTCAAATCCGCTACTCAAAGAATTAAGAAACACCTTTGGACATCTACGGTTGGTTATTTCATATGCCGTGCTTATCATTTGCTAAGTATACCGTCTTCTATGTTCACCTGTAATATATCTGCTACCTAACAGTTTGAGTTTAAGCCTTCAAATAAAAATATAAATTTGGCTTAATTTGTTCCGACAGATCCATCTTATGTTGCCTTTCATGATGAGGAATGGGGTGTCCCTGTCCATGATGACAGGCATGCAATCTCAAGTTTCTCATTAATTTTTTCCATATTAAAACGACACGAAGGTTTGAGTAAGAAAATATTCTGGGTGCCTCCTCATATACAGGAAACTGTTTGAGCTGCTTGTATTATGTGGTGCATTAGCCGAGCTTACTTGGCCAGCAATCCTCAGTAAAAGGCACATATTTAGGTACATCTGCCACCGCTTAGACAAGAGTCTATTAAGATTATTATATATCGAAACTTTAATGACCTTGTCTGCCATTTCTCTCCAGGGAGGTTTTCATGGATTTTGAACCTGTAGCCGTCTCTAAATTGAACGAGAAGAAGATGGTAGCCTCGGGAAGCACAGCTAGCTCCCTTCTGTCAGAACCTAAGTTGCGTGGCATCATCGAGAATGCCCGGCAAATACTAAAGGTACACTCTCTTTTCCTTGCTTCCTTTCAAGATATTATGGATTAGACATATCTTGACACATGCATGTAGGTTGAACTTGAATTGCATTGCTGAACCTAATTAAGTGATGCAGTGGTGTGGATTATGTGCATGAAATGTGTTGATGACTACCAATCCATTTTTTGAGCTGATGTGTCATAAGTAGTTGGATTCAATGCTTAATCATCCTAATTTGGTTGTTGTTGATTACTTTACTGCTCTGCTATGGTATTAGCATTGTTTTATTTAGTATTTTCCGTTTCATTTTTTTTATATAGGTTCATTTTTCCATAAGTGGCCATTGCTTCGACTTTAGGTCAGGGTCCAAACCGGACTAAATTGGCGAAACATTTCACGATCACTCCAGGGAACAGAGTCACTCCAGGGAACTATTATACAATTCTAAGGATGGTTGATAGTTGATTGTCTTAAAAAAATATTGTTGGTTTGAAGAACCTCTTCCATAGCTGTCAGAGCTTTATTGTCCTCTTATGGCCATGGGAGTTACAGTTCTCAGTTTCTGCTTACCATTCATCCATCGCCAGTATCATCTTTATTGGCCCTTTTTGTCATCCTTCTCAACTGACACTCCTGCTCCAAAGTCTTCTTTCTGCTGTTTGGGTCATTATTGTTTTACTTATAATGATTTTGCTGCATTATTTTTTCGTATTGCAATACTGATGGAGGTCTTGATCCCCCTCAGATGTTGTCCTCCGTCGATTTGGCTGCGAGCGGTAACGAGCGGTTGAGATTGGGTACGGGAATTGTTGTGTGGATCTCAATGGGTTGTTAGATGTTGACGCCGAGCTACCTGCAAGGGACTTCCCGGAGTGGGAAACCACCGTAGGACCCTCCGACGATCAAGTTAGTACCGTGGAATAAGAGCAGGATAGCGGCGTATCAGAATGAGTTCGCGTTACCTGAGTCGTCTGAGAGAGGGGCTTATATAGTGGTCGCATGGAGCGAGCCGGCGTGAAATCCTCGCCGTCAGTTACGCCCTCTCGTTACGCTCGCATTGATGGCGGGATCCGCTCATTAATGGGGGAACGCGCCTGCGTGGGACGCGGAACGCGGGGCGGCGGATATCTCGTTTTGGCGAGATACACGGAGCCGTTATGGGGGGGCTTGGGTTCCGCACTCTCGGTTGATCAGGGAAGCCGAGAAAGCTCAGCTTGTTGGATGGCTCGGAGATGAGCCGGGAGGCCGAGGAACAGCCTTTGCAACAGCTCGGAGACGAGCAATAAGAGAGGGAACTTTCCTTGGAGACGAGACCTCGAGGAAAGTCGTCAATGCATCATACTGATTCTACCTCTGCAGCCCCCAAAAGTCTAGTGGGCCTTCATGGACGACACGCCATCTACCACGTGTCGTAATCAGCGGAATTCCCTTTAATGAGCCTTATCACTAGCCCTCTACTCTCGCCCTGACCTATTTGTGGGCCAGGGTCGAGAGTGGTAAGCCCGGTCTTTTAACGGTTCAGCCTAGGATTCTCGGGCTGTCTGACGACGGTGGGATATTTGGTGGCTACTCCTCTCGGATTACTAGGCCCATGTGGCGGCTTCCGAGACGCCTCGGTTTCCGTGCGTATCTTTGGTGACATCAGCGGATCGGTGAAATGGTTGTGTTTTTAAAGAGGGGGCGCCGTTTCGGTCGATCATCGGTTGGGCTACGCGCTACGTGCCCAACATTGGTTGGCGGAGCGCGAGGGGCTGTCACCGAATCCTGTCGCGAAGGGACGTTCCAAATGGCCAATCGCCACGTGGAGCCTCGATGGCCGTGAGGCGCAACGTTTTGTTTTCGCGGGAATCGATTTGGGCCGTAGGATGTCCTTTTTGGAGTGTATAAATAGGAGGGGGCCATCCCAGGGCCGACACTTTGCCTTTGTTGTCCTCGTCGTTCGAAGATTGCCCGGCGCACCTCTGCTTAGGTCGGATCTTCCGCTGAATTTTCCTCGGCAAACCCTTTTCTTGAATCAAGTTAGATATCTTCCTCCGAAGTATTTGTGGATGCAGTAGGGGTAGAGTCGGGCGATGAGATCTCAGTTTCTGGAGCCAAGCCCAGCGGGTCTTCCTCGGCTTCAGATAGCCGAGAGAGTTCTTCATCTACGTCTTCTGTGTCGGGCTTGTCCCCTCGGGCTAGTGTCGCCCATGTCTCTCGCCGTCGGGCGGTGTCAAGGGCTCCCAAGGTGCGTATCAGGAACACCCGCGATGCGCCCTCAGTCTTAAATCGTCTGGACGAGCTTTCCGACATCCGGGTTCGATTCCATATCCCTTCTGGCTATTCACTTCATCTGGCCAGAGAGGACGAGCGGGCAGGCCAGGTGCGCGGTAAGAGATTGTTCTGTATCAGGAAGCATTCCGGGCAGGGATGCGCCTGCCCTTCTCATCCGAGGTTTGTGTGTGCTCCATTGTTTTCGTCTTGTCCTGGGCCAGCTAGCGCCAAACTCGTAGAGGATCCTTATCGGGTTTTTGGTCCGCTTAAAAATTGATCGGATCCCATTTGAGGCTCTTGTCTTTCATTGCTATAAAAATCATCCCGGTACCAGTAAGGAAAGAGCCGAGCTGGGTGTATCTCTCGTTTAAAAAACATAAGGATAGTGCGGCCAGGTCGGGGGTAGCGGTCATCTCTTCTTCCATCCACGAATGGAAGGAGAAGTTCGTCTTCGTCGGGCTACCGGAAAGTGAGGATTGGCCTGTGCCCACCCAATGGCATAGGGCCGATTGCCCGAGGGTGAAGCAGTCGAACGCCCCCGAGGCGAGGGTGGTGTCCCAGTGGGAATCGATCCAGCGGGCTAATGTCGTGCTCTCTGAGCAGGTACTGAGCTGGGCTGGACTCAGTCCCGTGCGTTTTTTTGGGTAAGTTAGGGATTTTGCCGGTCCGTTTAGATTTTGCCAAAATTCTATTACCGTTTTTGCGTCGCTGACCTTTTTCTTATGTTTTTTTCACAGAGATCATGGATCGATCGAAAATCATGGCTGCCAAGGCTCAGGGAAGAAAGACCGGTGGCGTAAGCTTGTCCCGACCGGGTCCGAGCGCGACTCCTAGGCAAACTCCTTTGGCCAGGGCTTCCGCAGCGCCCCCGTCCCGGAGGAACGACACGGAGAGGACAGAAGCATGTGCCTGACCCGACACCTTGTGCTAGGGCGGAGGTGACTCCCCCCGCCGAATCCCCCTAAAGAGACAGAAGCGGGCGGTTTCTAGGCCACTCCCGGTCGGGATACAAGTGCAGGAGGATGACTTCTGCATCGAGGTGCCCTCGGGACTATCTGTGGCCGATAGCTTGCTGGCGGACATGGAGAAGACGACCGGGGCCAAGATTCCCCGGGGCACCATGAATGCCCAAGTTGCCTCTATAGCTCAGGAGGCGGTTCAGGTCGGTAGTTTTTCCCAAAAGATTTTAATGGTTATTTTCTCGGTTTCAGCTTCTTAACACGGTTCCTGTCTTCCTCAGGTCCTCCAGCACTGCGCTCTCCTTGCTGCTATGGAGTCCAAGGAGGTTGCCCCGGCGATAATGAAGACGGGCAAATCTTCCTCGTGAGAAGAAGAGTTTCTCCTTCAGCTGCAGCAGGCGGAAGAAAAGGCGGCCCTCCTTGACTCAAGATTGGTCGCCGAGGGCCTGACGGTTTCCAAGCTGAAGGCCTGACGGTTTCCAAGCTGAAGGAGTCCCATCGGCTCCTGACTGAATCCAACCGGGCTATCCAGGCCCAGATGGAGGAGGCGAACGGGCTCTTGGACGCCATGAAAAGGTCGAGGGACGCACTCAAAAAGGACGTTCGGGCGGCTTGCGAGGCAGCGAAGCTTGCGGAGAGCAGGGCGGAGGTGGCCGTGGAGGCGTACAAGACGTCCGATCAGTTTTATGTCGACCTCGCTGACTCCGCAGCCGTTGGGTGGCACAATGCCCTTGACGCCTTCAAGAAAACTATGTCCGAGTTCGACGACCGCGAGCTCCGCGCAAGGTATGCCCTCGTCGAGAAAGCACCACAGGGGGAGCGCCGAATATGTCGGGGAAGGCGATGCGGCTAGCGGAAGCGCCGAGCCTGAAGTCGCCATTGTCGTCGCCGATGGAGGCGCAGAGCAAGGAGAGGTGACGGCCGAGAAGGCAGTCTGAGCTATCCTTCTCCATTTTTTTTAGAATTTTGTAAGCCTCTGGACATTTTTGCAAGGCTGAGGAGTCCACAATACCTTGTATATAATTTTGAACGTAAATAAAGTATATATATTTTTGGCTCAAATGTTTATGTCCCGCAAGTACATTTAGCTCGCAAGCCTTTTTATCTTGCAAGTATTTTTAGCTCTTAAGCCTTTTTAACTCGCAAGTGTTAGGCGGGCGTGACGTAAAGGCTAGGCACGGGTAGATTGGTGTCCATCCTTTACCCGAAGTCGAGGTGACGATCATGCATCGAGAATGAATTGAGCGATAGCCAAGTGTAGGAAGACTGGAGTCCTCCCTTTCCCCGAAGTCGAGGTGTCGATCGTGCTTCGAGTATGAATCGAGCGATAGCCAAGTGCGAATAGGTCGGCGTCCCTCGATTCCTTCTTGGATGGGCTGAACAGGACATAACTCAGCCGCCTTTTGGCGCGTGTTTTGGATCCATGCTTTCTGAATTCCATAGTTTCTCCTTGGGACGTTGTTCAACCTTCCATGACCCGTAAAGACGGGAATGGTGACCGTCACGGATAACACGTGGCAGTACTATATCGGGAAAGCGCGATACTCCGTGATTTGCGTTGTTGCGCGAGCAGATCTTGGCCGTTGGAAGATATTTGTTGAGGTTACAAGTACCGAAGGTATGGTCTCACCTACGAATTCTCATATTAGTTTTTTCCTAGTCTTGTGTTTCCTGAAGATGACTGGCCGTGTATATACCATCAGTGAGATCGTTTCTCGGGGCGACGTGTATTTTTATAATCTCGATCGCTCAGAAGAGACGTACAAGGCGGTGATAGGCCGCTTGGAGGGCCACTGTGGACGATTACTTCCCCGACGATCTCCTCTCCTTCAAGTGCTAATCTACGCGATATGGAGGACTTTCCCGAGTCTGTACAACACCCTTTCTCCGCAGTTGATGGACGAGGCGTTTGATAAAATGCATACGGTCCACGAGCTTGGTCTGATCTCGAAGAGCAGGCGGGACCGCTCAGTGGACCTTTTTCTTGAGAGTTTCTAGTAAAAGTTGGTCGTTACATCTTGCTCGGCGGATGGGGACCTCGGCGAGTCCGTGGTTTCTAGGGTCCATGGGTACCGTCAGAGGGAGCGGGCGGAGGCTGCTTGGGCTCGGCTAGAGGAACTTTCTTCTGAGTATCACCGATAATGTTTTCTTAATTCTCACCCTCCTCTGCTGTAATCGTTGTAAGGTTGGAGAGCCCACAATACATCCGAATAAATAAATTTGACTTTGGTTATGGTGTATTGCCTCTTTCCTCCTTTTCGTATTATTTATTTATTTTTTTAAACCTCGGAGTCTCGGGGCCGAGGAAAGTAACAAAGGGCTAGAGCCCCGGGGTGGTGCAGAAGTCTCCTCTGTGAGAGGACTTAGTTCGGAAAACTTAGTTAATGCTGAAAAGAATTACATTATTCATGTTTATTTATACAACTTAAGCTTTTCGGCGTTATATGGCCGAAGAAAATTACACCCCCGGAGTCTTGTAGACGGTATGCTCCACCAGGCAATACTTCCGTTACGAGAAATGGTCCGTCCCATTTCGGGGAGAACTTATAGTCTCTCTTGGACTATGAACTCGTTTCTTCGTAAGGCCAGAGCTCCCGTCTTGAAGGCCCGATGTCTAACTCGGGCATTGTAGTAGTGAGCGGTTTACTACTGATAGGCGTTTGCTCTGATTTGCGCTCGATCTCGTTTTTCTAACAAGATGTCCAAGTTGCTCCGGAGTGCCAAGGTGTTAGCTTCATCGTCAAAGTGTTCGACTCTATAACTGGGCAGTCCAATTTCCGCGGGGACCATTGCCTCGGTACCGTAGCAGAGGCTGAATGGGGTTTGTCTCGTGTCTTTTTCGATGTCCGCAATGCCCATAGTACCCGTGGCAGTTCCTCGACCCAGCTGCCTTGCCTTCCTTCCAAGCGGGCTCTGAGATCACGGGTGACGCCTCGGTTCGCTACTTCGGCCTGCCTGTTGCATTGCGGATGTGTGACCGCGGCAAACTTTATCAATATGTGGTAGTCGCTGCAGAACTCTTTGACTTTATCGTTTTCGAAGTTGGTCCCATGGTCGGTAACTATGCACATCGGGATTCCAAATCGGGAGATTATATTGTTCTGCAGGAATTTTATCGTAGAGGCTGCGTCTGGTTTCCTGATGGGCACGGTCTCTACCCACTTCGTGAAGTAGTCCACAGCGATAAGGATGTATCTGTGTTCGTCCGTGCCGGTAGGGAGTTGGCCCACCATATCCATTCCCTATTGCGCAAACGACCAAGAGGAACTGAGTGGCGTCAGTTCGTTGGCGGGAAAACGAGGTATGCTGTCGAAGAGTTAGCAGTTCTTGCATCTTCTGACCAGCTTCTCGGCATCCTGGTGTATTCTCGGTCAATAGTACCCCTAGAGCAGTGTCTTCTGGACCAGGGTACGGGCCCCTTGATGCGCTCCCCCAACCCCGTCATGTATCTCTCGTAGAACGTAGTCTGCCTCACGCGGGTCGACGCACCGGAGCAGAGGCTGAGTGTATGACTCTTGTATAGGTTTCCGTTGCTCCAGACGAAATGGCGTGCCTTTGCCCGAAGCCGGCGAGCTTCTCCCCGTTCTTTTGAGGAGTACGCCGCCCTTCAGAAATTCCACGAGGGGCTTTCTCCAATCTTGACCTTCTTCCTGAGTTGTGTAGGTTTGGAGCGTTACCTCTCCATCTTCCATACTGGGTCGTGGTAAGATTTTGAAGAGGATATTTCTTTTATGATTGGCCGAATAGGAAGAAGCGAGCTTGCTCAAGACGTCGGCCTGAGTGTTAAGTTTCTGGGAATCTGGTTTATTTGGACTTTGTCAAAATTTTTCCGAAGCCTTTTTACCTCGGCCGGGTATTTTATCATAAGTGGCTCTCGGGCATCAAAACGTCCGGTTACTTGGCTGACGACTAGTGCGGAGTCGCTCTGCACCCTGATGGTCTTCAGCCCTACCCCGGAGGCGATTCGTAGCCCTGCCAACAAAGCCTCGTATTCTGCGGCGTTGTTCGACGCCCTAAAACCGAGCTTTAGAGAGTACTCCATTTCTGTCTCATCCGGGCCGCGGATGATCAGGCCGGCGCCGCTCCTTTCCTCTGTAGATGATCCGTCCACGTAGAGTATCCAGCCCGGGAAAGGGTTGGGCATCTCCTCGACCGAGGGTCGTGGTTCGGGGCCCCGTGCTGCCGTTCCTCCTTTAGTGGGGATGGTGCATTCGACAACAAAATCGGTTAAAGACCTATGCTTTGATGGCTTGTCTGGGACTGTATTTGATGCCGAATTGAGACAACTCCCATTTCCATTTCTCCAGACGACCTGATGATTCGGGGGAGGCGAGGATAGACCCTAAAGGTCGCTCAGTGAGGACGAGGATCGTGTGCGCCTGGAAATAGTGTCGAAGTTTCCTGGAGGCAACGACAAGTGCTAGGACTATTTTTTCTATAGCCGGGTATCTAGTTTCCGCGTCCTTGAAAACATGGCTCACGTAGTAGACCGGTCTCTGTATACCTTCGAATTCTCTGACTAGCATTCAGCCTGCAGCTTGGTCGGAGACGGCTAGATATAGTAATAGCTCGTCGCCCGCGACCGGTCAGGTGAGAAGCGGCGGGGTCGCTAGGTGCGCTTTGAGTTCGAAAGCGTTCTGGCACTCCTCAGACCATTCGAACTTAGGAATTTTCCTCAGGGTCCTGAAAAAAGGGAGGCACTTCTTTCCTCATCTGGACATAAAGCGACTCAGGGTAGCCAACCTCCCCGTGAGTCGCATGATATCGACATTGCTCTTTGGCGTCGTCATTTTGAGGATGTCGTTGATTTTTTATGGGTTCGCTTCGATTTCTCGGTGGGTAACTATGAACCCGAGGAACTTCCCACTGGTGACTCCGAATGCGTATTTAGCTGGATTCAACTTCATCTTGTACTTACGCAGGACGTCGAATGTCTCGTCGAGGTCTTTAGTGTGCCCGGCTGTCGAGTCGGATTTTACGAGCATGTCGATGTAGACTTCCATGTTTCTCCTAATCTGCGGCTTGAACAGCTTGTTGCCCAGCCGCTGATACGTGGCCTCGGCGTTCTTGAGTCCGAAGGGCATCATTTTGTAGCAGTAGACTCCTCGGTCAGTGGTGAAGGCGGTAAGTTTTCGTCGGCCGGGTTCATCCGGATCTGATTGTAGCCGGAGAAAGCGTCCATGAAGCTCAGTAATTCATGGTCGGTCGAGCTGTCCACTAGCTGGTCTATCCGAGGAAGTGGATAGTTGTATTTGGCGCAAGCCTTGTTCAAGTCCGTGAAGTCGACGCACTTTGCTATTTCCCGTTTGCCTTCTTGACTATGACCACGTTCGCCAGCCAATCCGAGTACAGATTTCTGATGAAGTTGGCGGCGAGCAATCGATCTACCTCGTCTTCTATCGCCTTTTGTTTAACCGGTGCAAAACTTCTCTTCTTTTGTCGGATAGGCCAGGCCTTCGGGTCGACCCCGAGCTTGTGGGAGATCACTTTAGGGTTAATCCCGGGCATGTCCGCCGGCGTCCAAGCGAATACGTCCGAGTTATCTCGGAGCAACCGGATGAGGCCTTCGCGGGTGTCCCCTATCAGGAGAGAGCCGATCTAGATTGTCCGGCCGTCGACTTCCTCTATGAGGGGGACTTTTGTCAACGCTTCGTTCGGGGCATCTCGAACTTCCTTTTGGTTGTCGCGTGTATCTAAAGACCCCTGGAAATCATGCGTGTCTTCAAAATCGTTGCCCTGCTCTCCGACAGGGAAAGTCGAGGCGAGGCAAATCCTGGCGGTTTGCTGGTCCCCATAGGCTCGGCTTATCCCCCATTATCCAAAGGGAATTTGAGCGCAAGGTGATAAGTCGAGATCTGAGCCTGGAGGGCGTTAAAGGTAGGGCGTCCTAGAAGAATGTTATAGGACGACATGACCTTAGCAATGAGGAAGTTAACGGGTACGGTTTGCGTTTTGCCCGCTTCCCCAATGTTGAGGAGGAGGGTGACCGATCCCTCGGCTGGGACGGAATGGTTGGTGAACCCAGAGAGGACATGGGAGGTCGGCTGAAGGTCGGATGAACCTAACCCCATATGCTGGAAACAGTCGTAGAATAGAATATCCGCCGAGCTCCCTTAGTCGATCAATATTCTCTGGACTTCGTAACGGTGAACTCGGACCGTTATCACAAGAGAGTCATTGTGAGGAAGTGATATGCCGTGAAGGTCTTCATCGGTGAAGATGATCGGGTCACCCTTCCTGTACTTCTTGTGGGGTGGATTGCTTATGCCCTCGACTGGCAGAAGGTTGTGGTTCCCTTTACTTGGCAGAGCTGGATCCGCCGAAACGACCATGATTTGCCCAATCGTTAACTCCCCGGGAGGGGTTTGGTCTTTTTGCTCCTGTTCCATCTGCCGCTTGTCCCGTAGGTACTTCGCCAGGTGACCCGAGCGGATCAGTTCCTCGATATAGTCGCGGAGCTGTTTGCAGTTTTCAGTCGGGTGACCTTGCGACCTGTGATAGGCGCAGTACGGACCGTGGATACGTTTGCCCGCCCTTTGGGTGGTTGGCGGGAGCTTAAAGAACTTCTCGCCCTTAGCCTCTTCCAACAGTTCGGTCTGGGAAATGTTTAGAGGGGTGTACTCTTGGAATCTCGGGGAATAGGGTTTCGGACGATCGACTTTCTTTTTCTCTTCTCTGTCCGTCTTCTTCCGGTCTGTTTGGTCGTCTCTGGGCAGGTTGGAGTTCACCTCTGACTCGAGTTGGATTTCTCGCTCGGTCCATGCTTTCACTTCGGTCATGATCTTAGGTTGCGCCAATGCAAAAGAGCGGAGCCACTCTTTGTGCCTAAGACTCGACTTCAGCGCGGTGCTCGGGAACCTCCAGAAGTGCATTGTAGAAGCGAGTGACATACCCTTTGAAGGATTCCTTGTCTCCGTTCTTGACGGTGAACAGGTAGTCGACCGACTTCTTTTGTCGTCGGTTACCGACGAAATGACCGAGAAATTGGGTAGCCAGTTCGTTGAAGGTTGAGATGGAGCGCGGCGCAAGCCCTCGGAATCAGTCCCGGCCAGCTCGGATTAGGGTGGTGGGAAAAGCTCGGCATTGAGCCGCGTTCGAGTTGTCGTGGAATCTCATGCCCGCCGTAAACGCGTCCAAGTGGTCCTTCGGGTTGGACTTCCCGTACAAGAGGGCCACTTTAGGCGGCTTGTTCCTTGACGAGACGCGCTCAGCCAGTAGCTGTTCTGTAAAGAGCCTTGTGAATGAATCAGCGGGGTACTTTGCCCCTTTGCCGGACATATGGCCATCTTGTCGTATGCCTTCAATGTTCTTTTCGAGGGCTTCGATCCGTTTGTGGTGTCCCGAGTATTCAGCACAGTCGGAGCGGCGGCTATCCCTGCTCCGGGCTTGCGCGATTGTGCGGCTTCGATTCCGCTCCATCACATTTCTTAAATCCTCGGACGAGGCCCTTCTTGAGTAGTCCCGACGTTCGCTGTTTACACGGCCTCGACGGGAGTGGGGGCGCCGGTCGTGCCTGGAAACAGGCGAACTGACCGACACCTCTTCAGGGGGTGAGAGCGCGCGGCGGGCGTCGGAGCGACGGCCTGGTCTCCCCTGAGATCGGGGTGTGAAGCTGTCCGGCGTCCAGCGGGTCATGGAATCATTCACCGCATGCAGGTCATGGTTGCCGGAGTCGGCACGCCGACATTCGGTGATGCTGAGATGAGCGTGAGTGAGATCGAAGGCCTGAGCGTGTCCATCTGTCCTCCTGCAGGCGTCGTCATCTCGGGGAGGGGGAACTGCGGTCTGGTGGACAGGGCCTGCCGCACGGACGAGCGCATCCACCATCACTGTGAGTCTGTCGATTCGAGCGGATAAGGCGTTGATAGCGTTAGGAGGGGGAGTAGAACCGCCCCGCTTCCGTTATGGAGGGTAGGACGGCTCACATTGGGATCGTCGCGGTTGTCGCTCGCTATCGGATCGAGGGCGGAAGATCAACTTTATTAGTGGAGAAACTTCTAAGTTCCCACAGACGGCGCCAATTGATGGAGGTCTTGATCTCTCTCAGATGTGTCCTCCGTCGATCTGGCTGCAAGCGGTAACGAGCGGTTGAGATTGGGTACGGGAATTGTTGTGTGGATCTCAATGGGTTGTTAGATGTTGACGCCGAGCTACCTGCAAGGGAAGTCCCGGGGTGGG
The DNA here is from genome assembly GCA_030015575.1 of Agapanthus africanus. NCBI lineage: Eukaryota > Viridiplantae > Streptophyta > Magnoliopsida > Asparagales > Amaryllidaceae > Agapanthus > Agapanthus africanus. The sequence continues at coordinate 125,309,272 of JASDDO010000016.1, read as the reverse complement.
AAACCACCGTAGGACCCTCCGATGATCAAGTTAGTACCGTGGAATAAGAGCAGGGTTGTCACGACCCGAAATTTAGTTCGTGACCGGCACTTAAATCACGCCACGTCTAAAGTCGTAATGTAAATTAAGTAAGCCGAAGCCCAGAAATCTAAACCTTTTAAAGAAAATAAAAGAGGTGAAGTTTTGAAATAAAGGTATGATGAAATCAAATGTTTTCTTAAATGCATAGAAAATGGAACATGAAAAATGCAAGTTTATTTTACTAGTTGAAAAACATGTTTCGTCTTTTAAAAATTTGGGCAGCACCTCCTTTGTATATTTTGATCCAAAACCACACATACATGATAATATAAAAGGCATCCCCAAGCGGGAGCTAGCTCTTCGCCAATCGGCGGAATCACAACCACGCAAGACAGTATATATGTATACGACGCCCAACGGCGAAGATCAACACAAATGCATAATGAAAATAAGCAAGACATCAAAACCCACCAAGCGAACATAAACCCTCGCTCTAAGTCTCGCAACCACGAGTCTTTCTAAGTCCAACTACATATACAAATACTGGTTTATGATTGATGGAGTTAACTAGATACAACAGGAATAATAAATACAAGAGTGGTACGATCCAACATGTACCATCTACCAAGGCAAATCACCCGAAAGTAAGCCGTGTGCCAGCGATACCGCTACTGATCCATGCGGTCAAACCTGCAAGAACTGTGGCAAAACGGGGGGTGAGTTGCCAACTCGTGAGTAGAAAACATCAGCAGGTAGAAATCGAATAAAACAACGATTTCCTAGGTCAACTATATCATGAAGGTAATTCTATGATATCTAGGGTGACTGTATCTACATATGTGCCAACAATATACTCAATGCCTATATGCATGTGGATATCATCCAACCATGTAATCAATGCCTGTATCCATGTGGATCTCATCCACGTGTCAACCAGTGGCACAACATGCATGTAAATATCATGAAAGCATATGCATGTAAATATAAGGATATCAATCAACGTGTGTCCAGCAACGACACATCAAAATCATGGAACATGAGTGTCCAACATCGACACTCGAAACATCATGAAACCTGTGTCCAACATCGACACGTAAATCCTTATATCTTGGGCTCCGTCAGTCCGGATCGGCCCATGGGCTCCGTTTGCGTGATCGGCCCTCGGGCTCCGACAGAACGGGTCGGCTCATATCCATCTCTCGACTCCGGTCGGTATTGTAGGGTGTTTTTCGTCACCCCATTGAGATGGGAATACGCGCGCGTTTGTCAAGCGCAGTACAGATTCCCCCTGTCTAGGGTAGGCTGGGGTTTTTTGATTGTGGGGATCCGAATCTCCGGCAGCCGCGGACTAAGCTGCCGTTAATTACCCCTCGCTTTTGGAGCGAGAGAACCTCCGATTGACGGGTTAAACTGGTCATGCGAACTCAATGTGCAATGTTGTGTTTTGAAGGGGTTTCGGATATATCGGGGGCCCCACAGAGTTTTTACGGGGGTCCCGCTACCCGGATAGCGGGCTGGGGGTCAAGGGGGCTAGCAGCCCCCTTGCGGGGTGCGGGACAGCGCCCCGTTAGAAATTTTCTCTAACGGGGGATAGTGTTGTAGAGTATGTGTGTGTGTATATATATATAAAGGGAAAGGGCATCCAAAGGATGCGTGGGAGCCAGCGCCTCGTGTGGCACGCAGGCGCTGGGCGCTAGCGCTCCGGGCACTGGACGCCTCACGTGCTCGGCACGTGGGCGCGAGCGCCCTGGGCGCCAATCAGAAAAGGGACTTTGTCCCTGCACTGGGAGCTGTGCTCCCGATTTGACCCTTGGAGTTGAACTCCTAAAAAGTTTAGAAATGATCAAAGGGGTTGCTTTGCTTCTCCCCTTTAGCCTTGGATCTTCCCAAGATGGGATTTCCGGAGATGAGTATCTTCTTTCCTCCTCTGTTGGCCGAATCTTGAAGAACAAGAAGTATGATATTTTAAAAATCTCTTATTTTTAAGATCTGATGGGAGATCTAGATTCCCCTTTGTGGGTTTTGTGTGAAAAACTATTTTGTTTTTGAAAAGGAAGAGTAAAACTCTTGATTTAATTCAAAAGAAAGAAGAAGGTTTAGAACCTTGAGTAAGGAGAAGAGGCACACAAGCCCTAGTTTTTGGAGGAATGAAAATTATTTTTTTTATTCATCATCATGTTGTCTTATATATAGGCTTACACATTTACATATAGCCCCTTGAGCTTTACAAAATGGAATTTTGCCCATCCCATGGCTCATGTGCCATTTCTTTTTGCACATAAGCCATGAGCATTACAAAAATTTGGTTTTATGCCCATTTTGCTTACATTCATGCACAAAATATTACATCAAAATTATTTGTTACATGATTTTTATGTTGGCATGGGAAGGCTGGCCGCGGGCTCGACTTGGGCATGGGCCCGCTTGACCTGGGCTTGGGCCCACTTGGCATGAGGTTTACCTTGACTTTGACTTGGTCAACCGGGGTGCAAATTTTGACCTCAACAAAGTGCCCCCCATTAATAAATGCACACCGCACATTTGAGTTGTGTGCATGAAATTGATGGATCTTAAAGCCGGACTTCGAGGTGGAACATCATTCCGGGGGCGGAGAATCTCTCGGGGAGCATGATTCCCGGGGATCAGAGCATCATTCCGATTTGCGGAGCATAATTCTAAGGATCGGAGCATCATTCCGAGGCGCGGAGCATGATTCCAGGGATCGGAGCATCATTCCGAAGAGTCGGAGCATCATTCCGAGGGTTCGGAGCATAATTCCGAGGGTTCGGAGCATAATTCCGATGAGCGGAGCATGATTCCAGGGAGCGGAGCATCATTCCGAAGAGCGGAGCATGATTCCAGGGATCGGATGATTCCAGGGATCAGAGAATCATTCCGAAGAGCGGAGCATGACTCCAGGGGTCGGAGCATCATTCCGAAGAGTCGGAGCATAATTCCGAGGATCGGAGCATCTTTTCGAAGAGCGGAGCATGATTCCAGGGATCGGAGCATCATTCTGAAGAGCGGAGCATGACTCCAGGGGTCGGAGCATCATTCCGAAGAGTTGGAGCATAATTTCGAGGGTTGGAGCATAATTCCGGGATCGGAGCATCATTCCGGAAGAGCGGAGCATGATTCCGGGGATCGGAGCATCATTCCGAAGAGCGGAGCATGATTCCAGGGATCTCCGATGGGCGGAGCATGATTCCACGGATCGGAGCATAATTCCGAAGAGCGGAGCATGATTCCAGGGATCGGAACATAATTCCGAAGAGCGGAGCATGATTCCAGGGATCGGAGCATAATTCCGAAGAGCGGCAGACATTCTGACCGAAGCATAATTTCGATGCAGAGGTTGATTCCCAGGCGAAACATAATTCCGACAGAGAAAGCAGATACTCTGAGGCGAAGCATGATTTCGACACGGGGTACACTCTGAGACGAAGCATGATTCTGACACAGAGCTTGTTGGTCGACTTGATTCTGAGGCGGAGCTTAATTCCGACGAGGAGGTCGCTGGTTGATTCTGAGCCAAAGCATAATTCCGACAGGGAAGGCAGCTACACCGACGCGAAGCTTGATTTCGACGCGGGGTACACTCTGAGATGAAGCATAATTCCGACGCGGAGCTTGTTGGTTGACTTGATTCCGAGGCGGAGCATGATTCCGACGAGGAGGTCGCTGGTTGATTTTGAGCCAAAGCATAATTCCGACAGGGAAGGCAGATACACCGAGACGAAGCTTGATTTCGACGCGGGGTACACTCTGAGACGAAGCATGATTCTGACGCAGAGCTTGTTGATTTGATTTGATTTGGGTTGACATCAGCATTGCTACACTGGAATATGGTACGAGGAGCGAATCATCATCTGTCATGAGAGGATTTGGGGATTTGGTTTTGGTTTGACATTTGCATTGCTGCACTAGAATAATGCCAGGAGCAACTCATCATTTGCCCCGGGAAGATTTAGGAATTGGTGGCTTAGGAGACAGGTTTAGATCCTTATCACCTAAGGCTTTTCAATTTTATGGGCCGTAAGGCTCCCATAAAAGCATTTTCTCCCTACGAGTCGAAAATACCCGGTAGGTGTATTTTCTCCTTACAAAGTCGAGAGGACTTTGCGAGTGCATTTCATCTCTTTTTTACGAGTTTGCGCGCTTTCGGGTTTTCACAAACTCGCCGGCAGTCCTGCTGTTTTTACTTACGGAGCCCTTTCGGGTTTTCATCCGTGTCCATTTTGCTTGTGGACATACCATTTTTTTAATTTTTTTAATTTTATTTTTTTAATTTTTGGTGGGACTTTGAATGTGGTCTCACCGGTAGGACTTGGGAGAGATTAGGATTGTTTTACGTCCGTGGATTGTATACGGTTTTGCAGGATGTATGATCCAGACCGTAAGGCCGAAAAAATCTCGGGACTTTGTTGGCCTCTGCATCGCTGTACTGGAATATGGTAGCAGGAGCGACTCATCATTCGCCGTTGGGGTATGGGATTTGGAATTTGGTTGGCGTCTGCATCGCTGCACTGGAATATGGTACCAGGAGCGACTCATCATTCGCCGTTGGGGTATAGGATTTGGAATTTGGTTGGCGTCTGCATCGCTGCACTGGAATACGGTACCAGGAGCGACTTATCATTCGCCATTGCCTATTGGGAAGCGATGGCTTAGGAGACAGGTTTAGATCCCTATCACCTAAGGCTTTTCAATTTCATAGGCCGTAAGGGTCCCATAAAAGCATTTTCTACCTATGAGTCGTAAGGATCCCGTAGATGCATTTTTTCCTTAGGAGTCGTGAGGATCCCCAAGTGTGTTTCCTTTGTGAGTCGTAAGGATCTCACACGGGGATTTTCTCCTCACGTATCGTGAGGACACATGAGTGGGTCTTCCCAAATGGAGCATAATTCCAAGGGTAGAGACCGACCGCTGGACTGGTAATTGCAGTTGGGGCATGCGTATGCTGAGAATTATTTGAGCCCGTGGATTGTATACGGTAGTCAATTTGGGGACTGGCCGTAGGGCTGAAAGAATTTTGGGAAATTGGATTTTTGTTGGCGTCTGCATCGCTGCACTGGAATATGGTACCAGGAGCGACTCATCAATCGCCGTTTTTTTTTGTTTTACTGCGATTGCTCTATCATTTCAACTTTTCTTATCGCGAAGGTCGCGATTGCCCTATCGTTTCGGCTTTTTATTCGCGGTTGCCCTATCATTTCGGCTTTATTTTTCATCTTTATTTTACTCGCTGATTTTTATTGCGAGTTGCCCCAACATTTCGGCTTTTCTTTTATTTCTTTTATTTACACATTTTTTTTGTTTATTTACATATTCTTACATTCCCAGTTTAACGACTTAGAGGTCGTTTATTCCCAGTTTAATGACATGGTGGTCAGCTGTTCCCAGTTTAATGACGTGGTGGTCGACTGTTTTCAAAGAAAGGCAGATGTCTGAGAGAATCAGTTTCACAAAGAACTTCGGTCTCCGTTTGTATGAAATTGGCGGTCGCAGCTGGACTGTTTGTTAACACGCTTTTAGACAGTTCTATCTCTCCTGTCTTGTATTGCTTTTCGACCCAATTTTTGAAGACGAAGCAGTTCTCAATGACATGACCTATCACTCTGTGGTAGGGGCAGTATTTGGGGTCGTCGGTCATATTCGCTTCCTGCTGTCTTTTTGACTCTGGCAGTTGTAGACCGTTTCTCAGGGCGTCTTTGAATATTTTACGGATTTTGTCCCTTCTGAAGGAATAGACCTTATCTAGCTTCTCTTTCAGTGGAGATTCTCCTCCCTCTCCGAACACTGGCTTCCGAGGCTGGTTGGCATTAGGCCCGCTCATCCCTTGCTTATTTCGGTTAGCCGAAGTGTTAAAAGATTCAGAATCGTCGGAATTGCCGCCTTTGCGATTATCGTCCTTTCTGTTTCTTCAGGACCTATTGTTATTTTGGGAATCCGAGGAGGACTCCTGCATTGAGCGCTCCAGCATCTGAACTTTCCTGATCAGCTCTTGGAATGTTTTGAGATCCGCGGTGCATAGAAACGGGGCCATCCAATTGTTGAGAGTTCCGACGAGGAGACTGACAGATTGGTCTTGCTCTATCGGCGGTTCACATTTGACGGAGAGATTGTGCCACCGGGTTATAAAATTCGTGCCGCTTTCGTTGTTTTTTGGCTTGGTCCTTACGAGGTCGGCAATGGTAATCTTATCGCTGACACTCATGAACCTTTGTCGAAACAAAGATTCCATTTGGACGAAAGTAGTAACGGAGCCATCCGGTATGCTCACGTACCAGTCGAAAGCGACATCGGTCATGCTATTAACGAACTGGCGGAGGAGAAGCGCATCATTACCCCCAGTATTCCCGCATGAGGCTTTAAAGTGGGCGATGTGCTGATTCACATTTCCTGTCCCATCGAATCTTCCGAATTTAGGGATGACATAGCCGCTAGGAAATTCTACCAGATCATACTGAGTAGGATATAGTCTCCCGCTACTGCTAACATCTTTTTGCGCTTCAGCTTCGGCTATCAATATTTTGACTTTATTGGCAACCAAATCTATGATTTGATCTTGAGTTAGCGGGCTACTGTCATCGGTAGCCAAGAATTTTCCGAGATAGGATGCGACTGATTTTCATGCGGTCTGCCCACTTTTGGATTTGAGGGAATAGGCGTCGGCTGTCTCGGGACACCATTTCCCGGTTCATGAGCAGAGCCCTGCGCCTGATTGGACGGCTGAGAGGCAAGTTGGGCCGTGAGCTGTAAGACGACGTTTGTCAAGTCGTCAATTTTTGAGTAGAGCTTGGCCATCTCCTTGTCTTTGCTTCTAAGCGGTTTTCGGAGCTCTTGGAGAAGTTGCTGTTCCGCGTTCTTGGGACGGAAGATTGGCTCAGCTTCGCTTTCCGAGCCCGACTCCTCATGGACCGAAGGGTCTTTCTGCCCATCATCCTCATCGAGAGGGTTTTCATCACCCTGCGGAGGCGGCTGTTCTTGCGAAGCGGCAACCACATTCAAACCAGATTGGATTTGAGATGTGGTGGCCCCATCCTTGCTCTTGCTGTGCGTGCCCACCATGTAGACAGTGTGGACCACATATCCAGCCATTTCCTCATCTTTGGCGGGGTAACCCTGTTCTTCGAACCTCATGAGGTTCAGCTTAGCAGGAGCCCTAGCCCTTTTGTTGGCTCTATATTTGAGCCTTTTCTGCCTTAGCTTCTCAATTTTAAGGGCTTGACGGGCATCCATTTTCTGGGAAGCCACCGTGAGTCGATTGATAGGGAGCTTAAAGAAGATACCCGATCGAGCAGTTGTCGAGGGTACCGCTGGAGCTTGCCCAAGATGCCCCGTTGCTTTGTTGACGTTGATGGCCTTGCTTCCAGCTGGAGCGATGGAAAGCCGTTCGGAAACGGATTTGTGCTTGGGTTGAGGTGCCCTTGCGACCATGACATTCGGCCTTTTCCCTTTTGAGACCGGTTTGTCTGTTACTGGAGCTTGAGGAGCTGGGACGGCGTTAGTTGACACGAACATAATAGAGCCAAATGGTAGCGGCAACTCTTCCCATTGTCGCCCGAGACTGGCCGGGAGGACTGTCCTGGCGTCCATCTTTATCGTGTAGGAGATGGGAGCCGTGCTGAGAGCTGAGATCGTCCTTGGAGACATTGTAGAAAAGTGATTGCTTGAAGACCTGCATGAAAGAGCATTATTTTAGTATAAATATAGATATGTATATTGATTGAGTTCGCATGAACGTTTAACCTGAAATATGGAAGGAGAGATACGTCCCACCGGGCGTGCCAGAATCTGTATGGTGTTTTTCGTCATCCTATTGAGATGGGAATATCGCGCGCTTGTCAGGCGCAGTACAGATTCCCCTGCCTAGGATAGGCTGAGGTTTATTGATTGTGAGGATCCGAATCTCCGGCAGCCGCGGACTAAGCTGCCGTTAATTACCCTTCGCCTTTGGAGCGAAAGAGCCTCCGATTGACGGGTTAAACTGGTTATGCGAACTCAATGTGCAGTGTTGTGTTTTGTAGGGGTTTCGGATATATCGGAGGCCCCACAGAGTTTTTACGGGGGTCCCGCTACCTGAATAGCTGGCTGGGGATCAAGGGGGCTGGCAGCCCCCTTGCGGGCTGCGGGGCAGCGCCTCGTTAGAAATTTTCTCTAACGGGGGACAGTGTTGTAGAGTATGTGTGTGTGTGTGTATATATATATATATATATATATATATATATATATAAAGGGAAAGGACATCCAAAGGATGCGTGGGAGCCAGCACCTCGCGTGCATGGCACGCAGGCGCTGGGCGCACCACGTGCTCGGCACGTGGGCGCGAGCGCCCTGGGCGTTGGGTGTCAATCAGAAAGGGGACTTTGTCCCTGCACTGGGAGTTGTGCTCCCGATTTGACCCTTGGAGTTAAACTCCTAAAAGATTTAGAAATGATCAAAGGGGGCTGCTTTGTTTCTCCCCTTTAGCTTTGGATCTTCCCACGATGGGATTTCTGGAGATGGGTCTCCTTTTTCCTCCTCTGTTGGCCGGATCTTGAAGAACAAGAAGTATGAGATTTTAAAAATCTCTTATTTTTAAGATCTGATGGGAGATCTAGATTCCCCTTTGTGGGTTTTGTGGTGAAAAACTATTTTGTTTTTGAAAAGGAAGAGTAAAACTCTTGATTTAATTCAAAAGAAAGAAGGTTTAGAACCTTGAGGAAGGAAAAGAGATACACAAACCCTAGTTTTTGGAGGAATGAAAATTATTTTTTTTATTCACCATCATGTTGCCTTATATATAGGCTTACACATTTACATATAGCCCCTTGGGCTTTACAAAATGACATTTTGCCTATCCCATGACTCATGTGCCATTTCTTTTTGCACATAAGCCATGGGCATTACAAAAATTTGGCTTTATGTCCATTTTGCTTACATTCATGCACAAAATATTATATTAAAGTTATTTGTTACATGATTTTTATGTTGGCATGGGAACGCTGGCCGCAGGCTCGACTTGGGCATGGTCCCGCTTGACCTGGGCTTGGGCCCACTTGGTTTGGGGTTGACCTTGACTTTGACTTGGTCAACCGCGGTGCAAATTTTGACCCCAACGGGTATTCTCCGGATAACTGCCAGGTCCAACCAATCACCAGTAGGTAGTGCTCTCCCTGCCAGGCTCATCGTCATCCCCACGAAATCTCTCTCGTCCCGGGGTACTATACCGGGTCCACAATGAACCCGCAAACGGATCATCCAACTCCTCGAATCGTGTTTCACATATCACACGTCTCAGAACCGAGAAAACGCATGGTGGACGCACTGAAATATCATATCAAGAGAAACCGGGTTTTTAAAACAATACATACTTTCTTTTGAAATAACCACGGTTCTCAAATCTAGAAATCTCATGAAAACATTATATCTCAATGCGTATAATCGTAAAGCATGATGTATGCGACATATAACAGAATGTAAGCATATCCGTATATCATGCAACATGGAACAGTGATGTGAGCATGGGTATATCATCATGATGTGAGCATGGGTATATCATCATAATGTGAGCATAACAATATAATAGCATGATGTAGTAATTCTACTGTGTGAGTGACATAGCAATTATCGATGATGAATTGTGTGAGCCGGCCAATCTGTGTAAGTGTAACATACACATCATCGATAGTGGTGTAGGTGTACTAGCAAAGGTATATGCAATGCAATGAGAATGACATGAACATGGCATAAGGTACATCGTACGCGAAATGCTCACAGGTTTACGTATCTACAATATATCCGAGTCGGTGAATCTATCCATCGGCATCCAGCATCACAACATCACGTACGGTATAATCTATCGTACGGCATACTCTAGTCAAGGTTATGGATCAATCATCATAAAACTCATCACGTACGGTAAATCATCGTACGACGGCATTAAACCATTAGGGATCCTATCAACCTATATGACAATAAGGGTATGGACCTAACGTCTCATACGGCATATCACTCATGATTCACAACATTATATATATCCATATACCTATATCCCAGGCCGCATCCATAACAATCTCATATCAGGGGACCGACAAAGGTATCAATCCTCTCATATCGACTCGCATCCGTATACCGACATATCAATCAAGTCATCGTACCACATCGTACATTCTTTTCATCACAATTATATCCCACATCAAGTCATATACACATATATATCCTATCTTATAAATCTCATGTCATTCTACTCTAAATCTCTTGTCATGCTACTCTAAATCTCATACTTGTTCTCGTGCACTACCTATCTATATATCGTGATTCACGTTTACTTATCATATCCTTATATATGTATCAATCCGAGGCATCATTTCTTTCATATCATATCACACTAAACCTTTAATCACATTCATAGGTTCCTAGAATAGGTTTCACTAACCATATCCTAAATATCGGTTTCCATCAAAATTTGCGGGGGTTTATACGCCATCCACCCGACTTCCCCCGTAGATATAAATCTACTCATCTTGATCCTTACTTGCCGAAGTCGATGACGCCATGCTCCGTCGTCTCGGAATCCACGCGAAGGTACCTACAATAAATACACAATTGCAATCGCTATTAACATCAAGTCCGGAAAACCAATACGGCACACGAGTTGCCTATAGGTTAGAACCCATAGCTTAGGCATGCAAGACAATCAAACAACCCTCGTCGTTAACGTATAAACATCTAACGACCCAATACAATATCAAATACTAAAACCAAGATTTCCAAAATACGGAAAACATAACCAAAAACACCCCAATGTGCTCTCAGATTTTGGTTCAGCTCAATTGGACAAAACTAGCAAGTATAGAGTGTTGTATATGGAGTATGTGAGCTACTGAACCAACCTAGACACCAAATACCCACATTTGGCCGGCCATATCACTCAGAAATCCGGCGAGCTCGGCCAGAATAGGAGGGAATTGTCTCGTATCTTCAGGGTGGTCTCCTATTGGTTTAACCAGGTCCCTGGAGTTGTTTGTTTAACTCGGAAATTTCCCAGGTTGCCCCAAATTCCCCGTAGGCACACAATGCCTCACAAAACCGACACGGAACAAATCTAAAGTTCGTATTCTTTGTTCTAGGTCCACAAAATCGATCTCTAGGGTCTTGTACACCCTCACTACAGATCACAAGTCCACAAGTCACCCAAACCCTCTCTTGAATTTTCCAAACATCACATACCCTAACCAAATCACATACTAAACTAAACTAGGGTGCAAGAAACTAAAACTAAACTAATTGAAAGAAGATATACCTCATTTGGGCAACTCAAGAAAAACCCTAGCTTGTCCAAAGTCTCCAAAATCCAACTTTGATTGGTCCAATGCGTTGAGGATGAGGTGGCGTAGGGTTTTGGTGAAGATTTTGAGATGGTTTCACGGGATAGAGGTGGAGGGAGATGAGGAGGAAGAAGATAAAGATAAATAATGGGAAGGGAATGAAATGGCAGCCCCCGTCTCTCTTATTCTCACCCTCACTCTCACTTAAGCTATGCCCGACTCCCTCTCACTTAAGCTATGCCCTACTCCCTCTTTCTTCAATAATTCCCTTTTTCTTTCCTTCTCTCTTTTCTTCTCACAATAACAAAACCAAATATCACAAATGCAAATGAAACATGTAACATGTTACGGTGCACTAGCCATGGAAAACTGTCGAAATACGGATTTAGCTTAATTGCGATTAGTAGTGCACTAATCGGGTTTAAATTTAATCTTGCGTATAATTAAATTATAAAAACGCCAAATCCAATAAATATATTTTTTAAATGAGTAAATCATTTTAAATCCCCAATTATTTCACAATTATTGGTATATATTTATGCCATTTTACGAAAACCCCAATTTCGCAAATCGGGTAGTTTTCGTGAAATATATTATTTTAATATTAAATTCCAAAAATAATATTTTATATTTTCTGAAATTTTACAATCTTCCCCTCTTAAATAAATTCGGTCCCCGAATTTAAATTTAAACCCCCTAATACTAAAACATTTCAATAATCAGCTCAAATCAATAGGGCTCCGAAATCGCGGAAGATATAGAATAACAAAGCATATCGCGTGCGCCTGAAAACGAGTACGAAACTTAAAATCGAACTCCGTCAAGCGTCACGCAAATCATCGGATTTGCACGCATATAATCGGAGTTACAATGGAGCTACAAATATCGAAATCCACTACTGAAATCCAATATGCACTAGTCAAATACTATAATACGTGTATAGTACACATCCTTGGAAAAATCTCCTAAACTGAATAAAAAACATGCAAAATCTTTTCTGAATCGCCGTGTGATGCGTAACTCACGGCACAAGTGACGGACGCTCATTTGTAAAGCAATAAACATATGTTTATATAGGTTTTGCTAAAATATACGTTTCGCCCTTTTAAAATATCCCAAAAGGTTTTCCTTTGTAAACGTTCGTGTCGCTCGCGGACACGTAGGAAATAGCGAGACTATAGCTCCTTTTTGAAAACCTCATGTTAAACCTTTAATGCATGCAAAATACTTGGGTACTGTCCTCAGGTGTTCGGCTACTACATAATATAGTGCCCATCAAGAAAACAAAGTGCTCAAGAGCAAAATCAGCCTTAAAAGGCGTATCCAATAATCACGTGCGCCTGGTGCGCACGGAAATCAAATCCAAATACAAGTGCCGCAATATACACAAAAGCAAAACTAAATGCAACGGGTGTGCACGAAAGCATCTGTCCAGTGCAACGGATGTGCACGACAACAATATCAAGTGCCTCCAGAGTGCACGGAAATCTCAACCCAGTGCAACTAACATGCACGAATGAAAATCCCAATCGAGTGCATCCGGTGTGCACAAAATCATCTCATATCATACGTCCAACATGCGCGAAAATCCAAATCAAGTGCATCCGTCATTCACGAATAAAATCTAAATCAAGTGCATCCAACATGCACGAATAAAATCTAAATCAAGTGCATTCAATACGCACAAAATCCAATACCAAGCGCGTCAGGTCCGTATAAAGCATCTAGTGCAGTAGCATGCACGGAAACGAACGTCAAGTGCTAACGCGCACAAAAACACAAATCTGGTAACACAAATGCTCAAAGATATAAATCGGGTGCAATCAAGGCACGGAGTATAAATCCGGTGCAACCAATACACGAAATACCAAGTTGGTGCAACAAATGCACGAAATAACAATCTAGTGCAACAAATGCACGAAATACGAATCCGGTGCAACAAATACACAACATACAAATCCGGTGCATCCAGTGCACGAAATACCAATCTAGTGCAACAAATGCACGAAATGAAAATCTAGTGCATCAAGTGCACGAAATACAATTTCAGTGCATCCGGTGCACGAAATACAAATACAGTGCATCCAGTGCATGAAATAAAAATCTAGTGCAGCAAATGCACGGAAACTCATCAATAACTCAAATGCGTATAAAAAGCAACACCGAGTGTACCAAGGTGTATAAAATCATAAACGCGTGCAACTGCGTGCACAAAACACGTATTAATGCACTGCAAGCACATGTAAGCTATACCGAGTGCAAAAATCAAATCGAGTGCGTATCATATGCACAATCAAATCAACCGTATGAAATCCACGAAATCATTAACACGTGCAGGCAATGCACAAAATGAATATCAAGTGCAATAGCTATGCACAAAATGTAAATACCCAGTAGGTGCAACCAAGATGCACGAAATCAATATCATGAACTCAATTATCAAAACTCAAATCCAAGCGATATAAGCGTGATACTCGGATCACAAATGCAAATCGCAACAAATGACATTGAGGTACACCTCTTTCAATGTCGAAAATATGTCGGTGCGCCCAAAACTGGCAGAGTAAGAACATCCGCTTGCCTCCGGCTCACGATCTGGCGTCCTCTGTCTCTGGGTCCTCTTTTCTCTGTGGATTACCAATCTCGCAATCCATAGGCTCGTCGGCCTGGTCAGGTGTACTAACGGAAACGTTTCCGCTCTGACACTCCTCTGGCATCTCTCGACCAATTAGCATGACCACTTGTAAAGCAGCACGTCACTGGCGTCGGCCTCTGGCCCTCGGAATACACGCGACACAACTGATCCTAGGTGCAAATCTTATCGCAGCATTGTCCTGGAAGGAACCTGCTCAGGGTCTCTTCCGATCTCGTCTATGCCGAACTATACGGAGGCTGGTACCTTACCTAATCTTTTCTCACCTTCTGGACATCTGCTTTCTCAGCACAACATTTTCTCGGGAACTGGTCGTATCCCAACGCCTCTGTAGACATATCCGATCTCTAATCTCAACGGGGAGTAACAACAGCTCGTCAGCATCTCGCACGAACCTCTTGTTCCACTCGTCCTTAACATCGTCCACTTCGACGTCACGTCTTGCTATCTGCGTACTGCAATTGTTCTCGGCTACAGTCAATCCAGAATCTCTCACACGGACTCGAAATTACGAACTCGGTACCTTCATCACTCTGTAGAAGATAGCTAGCCGAACACGTCCTCGGGAACTCGTCCCAACCATCAGAGGAATACTCAATACTCGTCCGTTCTCGATTAACTCACAACGCATCTGGGTGAGGTCCTCTATCTGAAGTTAGTCAACTTTCTGATCTCCTATCAGATCATCCAACAAACAACGTCATCTCTGGATCGATCTACTCTAGATTTGAGTAAGATTCTCCACACTGGAAATCTTTTTATGTCAACTGGGCCTGCGTCGGCGCATCAAATCTGACGAATCACCTTCATCTCTCAACTCAAGATAGATCAGCTATCGTCTGTCGCATCTCTGCCTGAAAGCTCCAGCGATCTCAGCCCGTAAAGTCTGGAAGCGATACCCCATCAATCGCAGCAACAGCTGGGTCATCTGTCTGCAAGGTAGACGACAACACCATCTCTGAGGTAGGCTGTACATCAACAGTCCTCTCACAACCGGAAGCCTCTAACAGTGGCCCGATCATCCGGTGCAAAACCGAACACTCGCCTCAAACAAAAGGTCACAACACAATACAAAATCGAGACGTTCCCGTGTCAGCAGAAAACACGATGGTCAGTCCTTGTCCATGACGAGCTCGCCCTGACCGCATCACCAGCAGCAGCTCAATCTGCGCTCAAACCATGGTGACAGGAACCTCAAGTATGTATCGATGAAGGTAGATCAAAGGAATGAAAGGAATCAACAGATCCCGAAATGGATACATGATCATAAGGAGGAGCGAAATCAATGAGAGTATGATCATGGAAATGAATAGAATCAAGGATCTCAATGGATGTATAATTATGGGTACGAAGAGAATCATAGATCTCAAAATATGTACATCCTAAGGTTTCTTAAGTGGGGTATCATATCGTAAATATGCCGCAGAACATACGTACGGTACGTCACTCTACTCAAGGTACCTACTCTATCAATCAGGGTCAGCCTATGTAGCGAAAGTTCGGATCTAATACCCCCTGTTCAAGTCTAAGTTTCGTAAGTTCAAGCCTAGGTTCCGAAATAAATAACGCCGCAGACTCCACATAGTCAAACCTAAACTCGAACCAAGGTTAAACCTAGCGCTCTGATACCAAATTTGTCACGACCCAAAATTTAGTTCGTGACCGGCACTTAAATCACGTCATGTTTAAAGTCGTAACGTAAATTAAGTAAACCGAAGCCCAGAAATCTAAACCTTTTAAAGAAAATAAGAGGTGACCTTTTGAAATAAAGGTACGATGAAATCAAATGTTTTCTTAAATGCATAGAAAAAGGGAACATGAAAAATGCAAGTTTATTTTACTAGTTGAAAAACATGTTTCGTCTTTTAAAAATTTGGGCAGCACCTCCTTTGTATATTTTGATCCAAAACCACACATACATGATAATATAAAAGGCATCCCCAAGCGGGAGCTAGCTCTTCGCCAATCGGCGGAATCACAACCACGCAAGACAGTATATATGTATACGACGCCCAACGGCGAAGATCAACACAAAAGCATAATGAAAATAAGCAAGACATCAAAACCCACCAAGCAAACATAAACCCTCGCTCTAAGTCTCGCAACCACAAGTCTTTCTAAGTCCAACTACATATACAAATACTGGTTTCTGATTGATGGAGTTAACTCGATACAACAGGAATAATAAATACAAGAGTGGTACGATCCAACATGTACCACCTACCAAAGCAAATCACCCGAAAGTAAGCCGTGTGCTAGCGATACCGCTACTGATCCATGCGGTCAAACCTGCAAGAACTGTGGCACAACGGGGGTGAGTTGCCAACTCGTGTGTAGAAAACATCAGCATGTAGAAATCGAATAAAACAACGATTTCCTAGGTCAACTATATCATGAAGGTAATTCTATGATATCTAGGGTGACCGTATCTATATATGTGCCAACAATATACTCAATGTCTATATGCATGTGTATATCATCCAACCATATAATCAATGCCTGTATCCATGTGGATCTCATCCACGTGTCAGCCAGTGACACAACATGCATGTAAATATCATGAAAGCATATGCATGTAAATATCATGAAAGCATATGCATGTAAATATGAGGATATCAATCAACGTGTGTCCAGCAACGACACATCAAAATCATGGAACCTGAGTGTCCAACATCGACACTCGAAACATCATGAAACCCGTGTCCAACATCGACACGTAAATCCTCATATCTCGGGCTCCGTCAGTCTGGATCGGCCCATGGGTTTCGTCTGCTGGATCGGCCCTCAGGCTCCGGCAGAACGGGTCGGCCCATATCCATCTCTCGACTCCGGTCGGTATCCTCCGGATAACCACCAGGTCCAACCAATCACCAGTAGGTAGTGCTCTCTCTGCCAGGCTCATCGTCATCCCCACGAAATCTCTTCCCGGGGTACCATACCGGGTCCACCATGAACTCGCAAACGGATCATCCAACTCCTCGAATCGGGTTCATATATCATACGTCTCAGAACCGAGAAAACGCATGGTGGACGCACTGAAATATCATATCAAGAGAAACCGGGTTTTTAAAACAATACATAATTTCTTTTGAAATAACCACGGTTCTCTAATCCAGAAATCTCATGAAAACAACATATCTCAATGCGTATAATCGTAAAGCATGATGTATGCGACATATAACAGAATGTAAGTATATCCGTATATCATGCAACATGAAACAGTGATGTGAGCATGGGCATATCATAATGTGAGCATAGCAATATAATAGCATGATGTAGCAATTCTACTGTGTGAGTGACAACAATTATCGATGATGAAGTGTGTGAGCCGGCCAATCTGTGTAAGTGTAACATACGCATCATCGATAGTGGTGTAGGTGTACTAGCACAGGTATATGTAATGCAATGAGAATGACATGAACGTGTCATAGGGTACATCGTACACAAAATGCTAACAGGTATACGTATCTACAATATATCCGAGTCGGTGAATCTATCTATCGGCATCCAGTCTCACAATATCACGTACGGTATAATCTATCATACGGCATCCTCTAGTCAAGGGTATGGATCAATCATCATAAAACTCATCACGTACGGTAAATCATCGTACGGCGGCATTAAACCATTAAAGATCCTATCAACCTATATGACAATGAGGGTACGGACCTAACGTCTCATACGTCATATCACTCATGATTCACAGCATTATATATATCCATATACCTATATCTCAGGTCGCATCCATAACAATCTCATATCAGGGGACCGGCAAAGGTATCAATTCTCTCATATCGACTTGCATCCGTATACCGACATATCAATCAAGTCATCGTACCACATCGTACATTCTTTTCATCACAATTATATCCCACATCAAGTCATTTACACATATATCCTATCTTATAAATCTCATGTCATGCTACTCTAAATCTCATACTTGTTCTCGTGCACTATCTATCTATATATCGTGATTCACGTTTACTTATCATACCCTTATATATGTATCAATCCGAGACATCATTTCTCTTATAAATCTCGTGTCATGCTACTCTAAATCTCATGTCATGCTACTCTAAATCTCATACTTGTTCTCGTGCACTACCTATCTATATATCGTGATTCACGTTTACTTATCATATCCTTATATATGTATCAATCCGAGACATCATTTTTTTCATATCATATCACACTAAACCTTTAATCACATCCATAGGTTCCTAGAATAGGTTTCACTAACCATATCCTAAATATCGGTTTCCATCAAAATTTGCGGGGGTCTATACGCCATCCACCCGACATCCCCGTAGATATAAATCTACTCATCTTGATCCTTGCTTGCCGAAGTCGATGGCGCCATACTCCGTCGTCTCGGAATCCACGCGAAGGTACCTACAATAAATACACAATCGCAATCGCTATTAATATCAAGTCCGGAAAACCAATATGGCACACGAGTTGCCTATAGGTTAGAACCCATAGTTTAGGCATGCAAAACAATCAAACAACGCTCGTCGTTGACGTATAAACATCCAACGACCCAATACAATATCAAATACTAAAACCAAGATTTCCAAAATACGGAAAACATAACCAAAAACACCCCAATATGCTCCCAGATTTTGGTTCAGGTCAATTGGAACAAAACTAGCAAGTATAGGGTGTTGTATATGGAGTATGTGAGCTACTGAACCAACCTAGACACCAAATACCCACATTTGGCCGGCCACATCACTCAGAAATCCGGCGAGCTCGGCCAGAATAGGAAGGAATGGTCTCGTATCTTCAGGGTGGTCTCCTATTGGTCAAACTAGGTCTCTGGAGTTTGTTTAACTCAGAAACTTCCCAGGTTGCCCCATATTCCCTGTAGGCACACAATACCTCACAAAACCGACACAGAACAAATCTAAAGTTCGTATTCTCTGTTCTAGGTCCACAAATCGATCTCTAGGGTCTTGTACACCCTCACTACAGATCACAAGTCCACAAGTCACCCAAACCCTCTCTTGAATTTTCTAAACATCACATACCCTAACCAAATCACATACTAAACTAAACTAGGATGCAAGAAACTAAAACTAAACTAAATAAAAGAATTATACCTCATTTGGGCAACTCAAGAAAAACCCTAGCTTGTCCAAAGTCTCCAAAATCCAACTTTGATTGGTCCAATATGTTGAGAATGAGGTGGGGATCACTTTTAATGAAAAGGGTGTAGGGTTTTGATGATGATTTTGAGATAGTTTCACGGGGTAGAGGTGGAGGGAGATGAGGAGGAAGAAGATGAAGGTAAATAATGGAGTGGGAATGAAATGGCAGCCCCCCTCCTCTTATTCTCACCCTCACTCTCACTTAAGCTATGCCCCACTCTCTCTCTCTATCCAATAATTCACTTTTCTTTTCTCTTTTCTTCTCACAATAACAAAACCAAATATCACAAATACAAATGAAACAACATGTAACATGTCATGATGCACTAGCCATGGAAAACTGTCGAATCACGGATTTGGCTTAATCGCGATTAGCAGTGCACTAATCGGGTTTAATTTTAAACTTGCGTATAATTAATTATAAAAACTCCAAATCCAATAAATATATTTTTAAATGAGTAAATCATTTTAAATCCCTAATTATTTCACAATTATTGGTATATATTTATGCCATTTTACGAAAACCCCAATTTCGCAAATCGGGTAGATTTCGTGAAATATATTATTTAATATTAAATTCCAAAAATAATATTTTATATTTTCTGAAATGTTACAATCTTTCCCCCTTAAATAAATTCGGTCCCCGAATTTAAATTTAAACCCCCCAATACTAAAACATTTCAATAATCAGCTCAAATCAATGGGGCTCCGAAATCGCGGAAGATAGAGAATAATAAAGCATATCGCGTGTGCCTGAAAACGAGTACGAAACTCAAAATCGAATTCCGTTAAGCGTCACGCAAATCATCGGATTTGCACGCATATCATCGGAGCTACAATGGAGATACAGATATCGAAATCCACTACTGAAATCCAATATACACTAGTCAAATAGTATAATACGTGTATAGTACACATCCTTGAAAAAATCTCCTAAACTGAATAAAACACATGCAAAATCTTTTCTGAATCGCCGTGTGATGCGTAACTCACGACACAAGTGACGGACGCTCATTTATAAAGCAATAAACATATGTTCATATAGGTTTTGCCAAAATATACGTTCCGTCTTTTTAAAATATCCCAAAAGGTTTTCCTTTGTAAACGTTCGCGTCGCTCGCGGACACGTAGGAAATAGCGAGAATATAGCTCCTTTTTGAAAACCTCCTGTTAAACCTTTAATGCATGCAAAATACTCAGGTACCGTCCTCAGGTCAGTCCTGTTCGGTTACTACATAATATAGTGCCCCATCATGAAAACAAAGTGCCCAAGAGCAAAATCAGCCCAAAAGGCGTATCCAATAATCACATGCGTCTGGTGCGCACGGAAATCAAATCCAAATACAAGTGCCACAATATACACAAAAGCAAAACTAAATGCAACGGGTGTGCACGAAAGCATCTGTCCAGTGCAACGGATGTGCACGACAACAATATCAAGTACCTCTAGAGTACACGAAAATCTCAACCCAGTACAACTAACATGTACGAATGAAAATCCCAATCGAGTGCATCCGGTGTGCACAAAATCATCTCATATCATGCGCCCAACATGCGCGAAAATCCAAATCAAGTGCATCCGTTATGCACGAATAAAATTTAAATCAAGTGCATCCAACATGCACGAATAAAATCTAAATCAAGTGCATCCAATGCGCACAAAATCCAATACCAAGCGCGTCAGGTCCGTATAAAGCATCTAGTGCAGTAGTATGCACGAAAACGAACGTTAAGTGCCAACATGCACAAAAACACAAATCTGGTAACACAAATGCTCAAAAACATATATCGGGTGCAATCAAGGTACGGAGTATAAATCCGGTGCAACCAATGCACGAAATACCAAGCTGGTGCAACAAATGTACGAAATAACAATCTGGTGCAACAAATGCACGAAATACGAATTTGGTGCAACAAATACACAACATACAAATCCGGTGCATTCAGTGCACGAAATACCAATCTAGTGCAACAAATGCACGAAATGAAAATCTAGTGTATCCAGTGCACGAAATACAATTCCAGTGCATCCAGTGCACGAAATACAAATACAGTACATACAGTGCACGAAATACAAATCTAGTGCAGCAAATGCACAGAAACTCATCAATAATTCAAATGCGTATAAAAAGCAACACCGAGTGTACCAAGGTGTATAAAATCATAAACGCGTGCAACTGCATGCACAAAACACGTATCAATGCACTGCAAGCACATGTAAGCTATACCGAGTGCAAAAATCAAATCGAGTGCGTATCACATGCACAAAATCAAATCAACCGTATGAAGTCCACGAAATCATAAACATGTGCAGACAATGCACAAAATGAATATCAAGTGCAATAACTATGCGCTGTAAATACCCAGTAGGTGCAACCAAGGTGCACGAAATCAATATCATGAACTCAATTATCAAAACTCAAATCCAAGCGTTATAAGCGTGATACTCGGATCACAAATGCAAATCGCAACAAATGACATTGAGATACACCTCCTTCAATGTTGAAAATATGTCGGTGCGCCCAAAAGTGGCAGAGTAAGAACATCCGCTTGCCTCCGGCTCACGATCTGGCGTCCTCTGTCTCTGGGTCCTCTTTTCTCTGTGGATTACCAATCTCATAATCCATAGGCTCGTCGGCTTGGTCAGGTGTACTAACGGAAACGATTCCGCTCTGACACTCCTCTGGTATCTCTCGGCCAATTAGCATGACCACACGTAAAGCATCACGTCACTGGCGTCGGCCTTTGGCCCTCTGAATACACGCGACACAACTGATCCTGGGTGCAAATTTTATCGCAGCAGTGTCCTGGAAGGAACCTGCTCAGGGTCTTTTTCGATCTTGCATATGCCGAACTATACGGAGGCTGGTACTCTTACCTAATCTTTTCTCGCCTTCTGGACATCTGCTTTCTCAACACAACATTTTCTCGGGAACTGGTCGTATCCCAACGCCTCTGTAGATATATCCGATCTCTAATCTCAACGGGGAGTAACAACAGCTCGTCAGCATCTCGCACGAACCTCTTGTTCCACTCGTCCTTAACATCGTCCACTTCGACGTCACGTCTTGCTATCTGCGTACTGCAATTGTTCTCGGCTACAGTCAATCCAGAATCTCTCACACGGACTCGAAATTACGAACTCGGTACCTTCATCACTCTGTAGAAGATAGCTAGCCGAACACGTCCTCGGGAACTCGTCCCAACCATCGGAAGAATACTCAATACTCGTCTGTTCTCGATCAATTCATAACGCATCTGGGTGAGGTCCTTTATCCGAAGCTA
Source organism: Agapanthus africanus (assembly GCA_030015575.1). Lineage (NCBI taxonomy): Eukaryota > Viridiplantae > Streptophyta > Magnoliopsida > Asparagales > Amaryllidaceae > Agapanthus > Agapanthus africanus. The sequence goes on along the minus strand of JASDDO010000016.1, from coordinate 125,286,851 downwards.
GTCAACTTTCTGATCTCCTATCGGATCATCCAACAAACAACGTCATCTCTGGATCGATCTACTCTAGATCTGAGTAAAATCCTCCACACTGGAAATCTTCAGCTCAACTGGGCCTGCTTCGGCGCATCAAATCTGACAAATCACTTTCATCTCTCAACTCAAGATAGATTAGCTATCGTCTGTCGCATCTCTGCCTGAAAGCTCCAGCGATCTCAGCTCGTAAAGTCTGGAAGCGATATCCCATCAATCTTAGCAACAGCTGGGTCATCTGTCTGTAAGGTAGACGACATCACCATCTCTGAGGTAGGCTGTACATCAACAGTCCTCTCACAACAGGCAGCCTCTAACAATGGCCCGATCATCCGGTGCAAAACCGAACACTCGCTTCAAACAAAAGGTCACAACACAATATAAAATCGAGACGTTCCCGTGTCACCAGAAAACACGATGGTCAGTCTTTGTCCATGACGACCTCGCCCTGACCGCATCACTAGCAGCAGCTCAATCTGCGCTCAAACCATGGTGACAGGAAACTCAAGTATGTATCGATGAAGGTAGACCAAAGAAATGAAAGGAATCAACAGATCCCGAAATGGATACATGATCATAAGGAGGAACGAAATCAATGAGAGTATGATCATGGAAACGAATAGAATCAAGGATCTTAATGGATGTATAATCATGGGTACGAAGAGAATCATAGATCTCAAAATATGTACATCCTAAGGTTTCTTAAGTGGAGAATCGTATCGTAAATATGCCGCGGAACATACGTACGGTAAGTCGCTCTACTCAAGCTACCTACTCTATCAATCAGGGTCAGCCTATGTAACGAAAGTTCGGGTCTAATACCCCCTGTTCAAGTCTAAGTTCCGTAAGGTCAAGCCTAGGTTCCGAAATAAACAACGCCACATAGTCAAACCTAAACTCGAACCAAGGTTAAACCTAGCGCTCTGATACCAAATTTGTCACAACCCAAAATTTAGTTCGTGATCGGCACTTAAATCATGCCATGTCTAAAGGCGTAACGTAAATTAAGTAAGCCGAAGCCCAGAAATCTAAACCTTTTAAAGAAATTAAAAGAGGTGAAGTTTTGAAATAAAAGTATGATGAAATCAAATGTTTTCTTAAATGCATAGAAAAGGGAACATGAAAAATGCAAGTTTATTTTATTAGTTGAAAAACATGTTTCGTCTTTTAAAATTTTGGACAGCACCTCCTTTGTATATTTTGATCCAAAACCACACATACATGATAATATAAAAGGCATCCCTAAGCGGGAGCTAGCTTTTCGCCAATCGGCGGAATCACAACCATGCATGATAGTATATATGTATACGACGCCCAACGGCGAAGATCAACACAAATGCATAATGAAAATAAGCAAGACATCAAAACCCACCAAGCGAACATAAACTCTCGCTCTAAGTCTCGCAACCACAAGTCTTTCTAAGTCCAACTACATATACAAATACTAGTTTCTGATTGATGTAGTTAACTAGATAAAACATGAATAATAAATACAAGAGTGGTACGATCCAACATTTACTACCTACCAAAGCAAATCACCCGAAAGTAAGCCGTGTGCCAGCGATACCGCTACTGATCCATGCGGTCAAACCTGCAAGAACTGTGGCACAACGGGGTGCGTTGCCAACTCGTGACTAGAAAACATCAGCAAGTAGAAATCGAATAAAACAACGATTTTCTAGGTCAATTATATCATGAAGGTAATTCTATAATATCTAGGGTGATCGTATCTACATATGTGCCAACAATATACTCAATGCCTATATGCATGTGGATATCATCCAACCATATAGTCAATGCCCGTATCCATGTGGATGTCATCCACGTGTCAACCAGTGACACAACATGCATGTAAATATCATGAAAGCATATGCATGTAAATATGAGGATATCGATCAACGTGTGTCCAGCAACGACACATCAAAATCATGGAACCTGAGTGTCCAACATCGACACTCGAAATATCATGAAACCCGTGTCCAACATCGACACGTAAATCCTCATATCTCGGGCTTCGTCAGTCCGGATTGGACCATGGGGCTCCGTCTATGGGATCAGCCCTCGGGCTCCGGCAGAACGGGTCGGCCCATATCCATCTCTCGACTCCGATCGGTATCCTCCGGATAACCGCCAGGTCCAACCAATCACCGGTAGGTAGTGCTCTCCCTGCCAGGCTCATCGTCATCCCCACGAAATCTCTCCCGCCTCAGGGTACCATACCGGGTCCACCATGAATCCGCAAACGGATCATCCAACTCCTCGAATCGGGTTTCACATATCACACGTCTCAGAACCGAGAAAACGCACGGTGGACGCACTGAAATATTATATCAAGAAAAACCGGGTTTTTAAAGCAATACATAATTTCTTTTGAAATAACCACGGTTCTCAAATCCAGAAATCTCACGAAAACAACATATCTCAATGCGTATAATCGTAAAACATGATGTATGCGACATATAACAGAATGTAAGCATATCCGTATATCATGCAACATGGAACAGTGATGTGAGCATGAGCATATCATCATAATGTGAGCATAGCAATATAATAGCATGATGCAGCAATTCTACCGTGTGAGGGACATCAATTATCGATGATGAAGTGTGTGAGCCGACCAATCTGTGTAAGTGTAACATACGCATCATCGATAGTGGTGTAGGTGTACTAGCACATGTATATGTAATGCAATGAGAATGACATGAACGTGACATATGATACATCATACGCGAAATGCTAACAGGTATACGTATCTACAATATATCCGAGTCGGTGAACTATCCATCGGAATCCAGCCTCACAATATCACATACGGTATAATCCATCGTACGGCATCCTCTAGTCAAGGTTATGGATCAATCATCATAAAACTCATCACATACGGTAAATCATCATACGGCGGCATTAAACCATTATGGATCCTATCAACCTATATGACAATAAGGGTACGGACCTAACGTCTCGTACGGCATATCACTCATGATTCACAACATTATATATATCCATATACCTATATCCCAGGTCGCATCCATAACAATCTCATGTCAGGGGACCGGCAACGGTATCAATCCTCTCACATCGACTCACATCCGTATAGCGACATATCAATCAAGTCATCGCACCACATCGTACATTCTTTTCATCACAATTATATCCCACATCAAGTCGTTTACACATATATCCTTTCTTATAAATCTCATGTCATTCTACTCTAAATCTCATGTCATGTTACTCAATCTCATACTTGTTCTCGTGCACTATCTATCTATATATCGTGATTCACGTTTACTTATCACATCCTTATATATGTATCAATCCGAGACATCATTTCTTTCATATCATATCACACTAAACCTTTAATCACATCCATAGGTTCCTAGAATAGGTTTCACTAACTATATCCTAAATATCGGTTTCCATCAAAATTTGCGGGGGTCTATACGCCATCCACCCGACTCCTCCCGTAGATATAAATCTACTCATCTTGATCCTTGCTTGCTGAAGTCGATGATGCCATGCTCCGTCGTCTCGGAATCCACGCGAAGGTACCTACAATAAAATACACAATCGCAATCACTATTAACATCAAGTCCAGAAAACCAATACGGTACACGAGTTGCCTATAGGTTAGAACCCATAGCTTAGGCATGCAAAACAATCAAACAACGCTCGTTGTTGACGTATAAATATCCAACGACCCAATACAATATCAAATACTAAAACCAAGAATTCAAAAATACGGAAAACATAACCAAAAACACCCTAATTTGCTCCCAGATTTTGGTTCAGGTCAATTGGAACAAAACTAGCAAGTATAGGGTGTTGTATATGGAGTATGTGAGCTACTGAACCAACCTAGACACCAAATACCCACATTTGGCCGGCCACATCACTCAGAAATCCGGCGAGCTCGGCCAGAATAGGAAGGAATGGTCTCGTATCTTCAGGGTGGTCTCCTATTGGTCTAACTAGGTCTCTGGAATTGTTTGCTTAACTCAGAAACTTCCCAGGTTGCCCTAGATTCCCTGTAGGCACACAATACCTTACAAAACCGACACGGAACAAATCTAAAGTTCGTATTCTCTGTTCTAGGCCCACAAATCGATCTCTAGGGTCTTGTACACCCTTACTACAGATCACAAGTCCATAAGTCACCCAAACCCTCTCTTGAATTTTCCAAACATCACATACCCTAACCAAATCACATATTAAACTAAACTAGGGTGCAAGAAATTAAAACTAAATTAAATGAAAGAAAATATACCTCATTTGGGCAACTTAAGAAAAATCCTAGCTTGTCCAAAGTCTCCAAAATCCAATTTTGATTGGTCCAATGTGTTGAGGATGAGGTGGGGATCACTTTTAATGAAAAGGATGTAGGGTTTTGATGAAGATTTTGAGATGATTTTATGGGGTAGAGGTGGAGGGAGATGAGGAGGAAGAAGATGAAGGTAAATAATGGGGAGGAGATGAACTCTTATTCTCACCCTCACTCTCACTTAAGCTATGCCCCACTCCCTCTCTCTCTAATAATTCACTTTTTCTTTCCTCATCTCTTTTCTTCTCACAATAACAAAATCAAATATCACAAATGCAAATGAAACATGTAACATGTCATGGTGCATTAGCCATGGAAAACCGTAGAAACACGGATTTGGCTTAATCGCGATTAGTAGTGCATTAATCGGGTTTAATTTTAAACTTGCGTATAATTAATTATAAAAACGCCAGATCCAATAAATATATTTTTAAATGAGTAAATCGTTTTAAATCCCCAATTATTTCACAATTATTGGTATATATTTATGCCATTTTAAAAAAACCCCAATTTCGCAAATAGGGTAGTTTTCACGAAATTTATTATTTTAATATTAAATTTCAAAAATAATATTTTATATTTTCTGAAATGTTACAAGGGTAGCGGCGTATCAGAATGAGTTCGCGTTATCTGAGTCGTCTGAGAGGGGGGCTTATATAGTGGTCGTATGGAGTGAGCCGGCGTGAGATCCTCGCCGTCAGTGACGCCCTCTCGTTACGCCTGCGTTGATGGCGGGATCCGCTTATTAATGGAGGAACGTGCTTGCGTGGGACACGGAATGTGGGGCGGCGGATATCTCGTTTTGGCGAGATACACGGAGCCGTTGCGGGGCCGCTTGGGTTCCGTGCTCTCGGTTGATCGGAAAGCGGAGAAAGCTCAGCTTGTTGGATGGCTCGTAGACGAGCCGGGAGGCCGAGAAAGCTCAGCCTTTACAACAGCTCGGAGACGAGCAATAAGAGGGGGAACTTTCCTCGAAGACGAGACCCCGAGGAAAGTCGCCAATGCATCATACTGATTCTATCTCCGCGGCCTCCAGGAGTCTAGTGGGCCTTCGTGGACGACACGTCATTTACCACGTGTCGTAATCTTGGGAATTCCCGTTAATGAGCCTTATCAAATACCAATTTATGTAGTCCGGATTTATTACATTTGTTCTCTTGGAACCAGTTTCATCTTAACCTCTCCATAGGGAGGGAACCGGATTGAGGCACCGAGAGACTTCAATGCTATTATTGTAGAAAATAGTTCTCTGTACAAACCTAAAAGCACAAAACATCCAAATCTCCAATTATAATATGCCCTTTTTGTAGGACCCACATGAAATTAAATTTCTAAAACTTTTTGATGTAATCACTCGACATCAGTCTTATATAAATGATTAATGATAGTTTGATCTTCTTTTAAAACATTCTTAAACCACGTCTCTGGAGCTTGTTGTGCTCTCGATACCGATTCCTGTGAGGAAGTTCAGTTTCTGAGATTTTGTCTACCTTTTGTCATTAGAAGCATGTTTTTTGTGTCACCTTTCAAACATTTTTTTCTCCATTCACTTTCTTTCTGCATGTGTAGATCGTAGAGGAGTTTGGATCATTCGACAGATATTGCTGGGGATTCGTGAACCACAAGCCGATCACGAGCAGGTTCCGCTACCCTCGCCAGGTGCCAGTGAAAACCCCAAAGGCAGATGTCATCAGCAAAGACTTGGTCAAACGGGGCTTCCGCTGCGTGGGCCCCACCATCATCTACACCTATATGCAGGTCGCTGGCTTGACCAATGACCACCTCATCACGTGCTACCGCTTCGATGAGTGTGCTACTGGTGGTATTACTGCCCTTGATAATTGTGAGGAGGAAAAGAATAGAAATGGAGAGAATAAGGAGATTGATTTAGAATTGTTGAGAGAAATGGATGAGCTGAGCCTCTCATCGACATAACAAATGAGTTTAGCTGATTATAAACTTTTATTGCCAGTCAGAAACTGGTTATATTTTGGGTTTCCCTTCTGTATAAAGATTATGAAATCTGTGCAATATTGGCTTGTATATTCCTTTTGATTCTAGTTTTCATGTGCATTAGAATGCTGTTAATCACTGTAACTTGCTTCCCTTGCTAGCAAGGGGTGTTTATGCGTCTGGCTGCAGTGAAAAAAGCACCCCTGCTTTTTAGGTAGTCGGCCTTATTTCTTTTTCTCCCTTTCTATGGCTCTTTGATTGTGTTTAGTCAATAGAGTTAAAAACCACAGATTGCATTATGAACCCGGTCTAAAATACAGCGCTTGAGGTTTTTTAATGTTTCTTTCAGTATATTCGTGTTATCATCACCCCTGACTGCATTCTGAACCCAGTTTCTAAACACTGCTTGAGATTTATTTATCGTTCTTTGAGTATATTCAGCTTATCATCTCTATCATCATTTCCTGCTCGGAACAAGATTGGAAATTATGCCATATAGGGGGGTCGATAAAGGGAATTGTTTTGTGGTGATTTGGTAAGCATTTTTTCAGCTAGGAAGAGTGGAAGACATCTACACTCACATAATGAAGCTTAATTGCTATGGTTTTGTTGTTTTTGGTCTTCGAACCAGTAGTAACTGATGCAAACACTAGGATGGCCGTTCGAACCACTTCAGACCAACTCCCAATTGTCATGATTGCCAAAAAGCATAGGTAGGACCTATTCGGAAAAATCTTGGCTAGAAGAGGAAGACACGAGGAGATCAATAAAAGAAAATTAGGTAAAAAGGACGCGGCTAGTAATTTGGGGCCAGATTCAAGAGAGATGTTCAGAGGTAAAGAGAATCCCTTGTTAATGGACTCTTTAGCTTTCATTGTTTATGTAGATGACAAGATACATGAGTTTGTTCAGATTGGATACAACAAGATAAAACAAATAGATTTAGTAAATAGCAACTAGATAACTAAGTTTTATATGTTGATGTAATTCAACTAAATTGAGTTGATCTCTTGATTTATCTCTAACATTCCCTCTCAAGCTCAGCAGTCATGGACGAATGCTAAATTTGTACCGAAGGGTCAGTGGATGAAGTCCTTTAGTAAAAATGGCTATTTGGTTTATGAAGGAAATGAATCGAATATCCGACTTCTTATGAGCAACCTTCTCACGAACAAAATGATAATCAATCTCTATGCGTTTGGTGCAGGCATGAAACACCGGATTGAAGGCTAAAGCGATTGCGGAGATATTATCGCACCAAATTAATGGCCGATCTTGTAACGGGAGGTGAATTTCACAAAAAAGAGAGCAAATCCATGACAACTCAGCAACGGTATGAGCCAAACAACAAGGTACTGCTTCGGTGGAAGATCGAGCTACTGTAGGTTGTTTCTTAGCGCACCACGAGATTGAGTTTAGACCAAGAAGCACACAAAAGCCATTTGTGGATCTTCGATCAGATGGACAACCTGCCCAATCAGCATCACAAAATGCTTGCAAACGAAGTGGTCCGGACCGCAAGTGAATGCCATGTATGATTGTGCCTTTGAGAAAGCGAAGTATTCTTTTAATAGCTACCCAATGATCATCTGTTTGAGCTTGAAGAAATTAACAAACTTGATTCACGGTGAAGGAGATATCCGGCCTTGTAAGTGTGATATATTGAAGAACTCCAACAATGCTACGAAATTGAGTAGAACCTGACAATAAATGACCACTATAACGTCACAATTTTGACGTAGAGGCCGGCGACACAACAGATTTGCAATTCACCATCTCTGCAAGAATATACTTTCTTTGTGATAGAAACAAACGTGATGATTGCCTTTGTACCTCAATACCCAAAAAATATGTCAATTGACCCATGTCTTTTTTATCTTAAAATCAAGACCCAAAATATGAATGAGCCTATTGATATAATTTTGATCGCTTCCTGTAAGTACGATATCATCTACGTACAAAAGAAGATAAGTCAATGAATGAGGCCCATGATCGATGAATGAATAAAGATGGATCGGGGACATAAATAATGAAGTCTAAAGGAACAAGTTTAGGTGCAAACTTGTCATACCAAGCTCTTGGCGCTTGAAGAAGACCATAATGCATGTGACACACATAAGAAGGCCTTGTTGGATCCACATATCCCACCGAAAGAGCCATATAGACCTCTTCTTGCAAATTACCATGAAGAAAGGAACTTTCAACATCAAGTTGGCGCATCGCCCATTTGCGACTAAGTGCGATAGTAAGGATAACAAGAATGGTCGTATTCTTCACTACAGGACTGATAGCGTCTAAGAAATCAATGCCGGTCTGCTGATGAAAGCCTTTTGCAACAAATTTGGCTTTGTATCTATTAATGGAGTCATCCGGACGATAAACCATTGGCAACCGACAACATTCATATGAGATTTGTAAGGAACAAGCTGCTAATTGCCTGCTTGTTAAAGGGAAGTGAATTCAATATCCATGGCTGCTCTCCATTTTTGTGACTTTGATGCTTGGGAATAGCTAGTCGGTTCACTTGGGCATGTGGCTAATAGAGCTTTACAAAAGGATGCTTAGTAGTTAGATGGGCTTTCTTTTTAAAAATGCCAGATTTGGATATTGTTTGCATGGGATGATTGTTTGAATGTGGTGGGACATATGCATGGTTTTGAGGTGCAGGAAGGGAGGTGAATAGGTTGTTGTCTAATGTCTGCTATGGAGATTGAAGTAGAGAGGTTGTAGGAGTTGTAGTGCCACCAATTTCTTGTGAAAAACAAGGTGAAGAAGTTGGAGTTGTGCAATGGCTTTCACTGAATGAAGTGGTCAGAGAATTAGAGAGATTGTTGGTTGATGGAGGATATGATTGAAGCCAAATAGACAAAGGTCCAAGAGTGCTATTTTCACTGATGTTCCTATGTGGCCAATGACAAGTTTGAAATGGAAATTTGGACTCCTCAAAGATAACATGTCGGTTAATGTAGACTTTTCTAGAAGGTTTATGAAGGCATCTATATCCTTTATGAGTTGTACTATACCCTACGAACACACATTCAAACGGACTTAAAGTCTGATTTATTTGAACAATACGGTTGTAAACATGGATAACACACACATCCAAAAGCTCTAAGATGAGTGTAGTTAGGAGAAACATGAAAGAGAGCTTCAAATGGTGATATTTTAAGATAAGTGGCAATTGGCATGAGATTAATTAGGTAGGTTGATGTGAGAAAAGCCTCAAGCCAGTAAACTGCGGGAATAGAAGCATGAGCAAGAAGGCTTAGACCGGTTTCTACGATGTGTTTTTTTTCAGCAACACCATTTTGCTCGGGGGCGTGAGGACAAGAGAGCTGGTGAGCAATGCCATGTAATTTAAGGAAATTTGTAGCGACTACGTTTTGGGTATATGATAATAAAAGCCATTTTTATATTTTCTTCGTTTCATAAATTATTTTCCGTAATTCTTTTGATGGAAAAAGTTAAGAAATTACGGAAAAAGTTAGGAAAAGTTTGTTTTGTATTTAAAACTATGGAATATAATTTTTGGAAGAAAGAAAAGATTTTTAAAAAGATTTTTAGTATTTTCTGAGATTTATTCTAGAAATCGACTTTGGGGAAAGGAATTATTTTTGAAGTGAAAAGTAATAGATATTACTAAGTATTTGCTTGGAATTTTTCCTAGATATTTTTCATAATTTTCCGATAATTAAAAGTATTTTAAATTAATTTTTTAGAAAGAAAATTGATTTTAGAAACAGTTTTAAAAAGCTTTTAGAAAAAAAAGAAAAACAAAAAATGTTTTAAACCGAGCCCAGATCCAGGCTCGGCCTAGGCCCAAGCGGCCCAGACCCATGAGCCCAGGCCCGCATGGACCCACGTGCCTGCTTGCGCAGGCGCGTGTGCACTTGGGCGGCTCACGCCCACGTGGGAGGATCTGGATCATTCATCCGAGCGATCCAACGGTGGGGGAGCACCCAGGGACAGCGGCGCGAGATTGGCAGCGGCGGTCGCCTGGGAATCCGGCTCCGGTTGACTCGATTAGGGTTTTTTGAAATCCTATTTATACAACGTGCTATTTCTCTCATTTCTCCTCGGTTTATTACTCAAAAATTCTGGAAAAATATTCGTTGCGATCGGGACTCGATCCTCTACGCGACGGTGCTACCTAAGTCTTCAAGAAAAATCAGAGGAGGAAGAAAAGGTCAAAGGAAGACGTGGTTCACTCGAAATTGATATTCGAAATGAGGTAGGATTCGCCTTTCACCTCCTTCACCCTGCCGCTTTCTTCCTATCAATATTCTGATCTGTTCTGTAATCTTCCATGATAATTCTTAATATGCGTAGACTCATGCTCCCATCTATTGTTTACAATCATTTAATATCGATGAACCGACACTTCGACTTTTAGCTTTTACATTTTAACCTTAACAAAATCTTGGACTCGTAGAATAGGGGTAATGACCTATCTCGAACCCCTTAACAATGTTTATATCTTAACTAATAAACACGTTGTTATGTTGCTCTTTTAAACACTAATCTTAAGCTATTTTACTGTCGAGGTGCTGGCGAAATTCGGTTTGACCAACTTGACTTTTTCACCAATAAAAATAGAATCATCTTGGAATTTGGAAAGATCTTTTTATTGTTGGCTATATTACAATATTCTTGGTAAAACCCTTTTAAGCTAAAATTAACCTGGAATTTTCCTAAAAAGGCATTTTACACTAAACTACCCTAATTCTTCTAAAACCATATTTTACAATTAAATATCCCTAGTTTCTAAAACCGTATTTTATTTAAATACCCTAAGTTTATAAAACTCTTTTTGCTTTAAAATACCCTGAAATTCGAAATCCCGTATTTTCAAATAAATGTTGGATATAGGTGCCCTTAAGGCAATTATTGTAACTGAAGGAGGATCTATACAAGAGAACAATCTTACTCGAGATAATAATATGCTATCTGGTTTGTCATTATCTTTCATGTGATGCGTTAATCACGTATAGTTTAGACATGAGATAAAACCCTTAGGATTTTGCTTGACTACCAGAACGATGATAGAGATCATACTAGTGGGGCATGAGTAGTTGATAAGCACATCCTTAAATGTCTCTAGGTGTAGGAGTATCGAGACTGAGTATCAGTACTCTAGTATAGACTATCGTGTCCGTTTCCTGACCCGGTTGGAGAGCGATAGCTGATCCCATATCTATTGGTGTTTGGCACCGAGGATTGTATACAGGTGCTCATTGGATGAGTTACACTGCACGGACTCACCGAGAACTCCTAGTCGGTAATATACCAATATCAGGTAGCAGTTCATTGGTGACATGAGTACATGGTAGTCCCTTGGACCTGAGATCGCCATAGTGTCTCATGTGTGTTCGCACCATATTTAGACTTCTACCATACTACGGCTCAAAGGAGTCGTGCAAACAGGTTTTTGTTGGGTTTAGTCCCGAAGCACATAGAGGCAGTAAGCGGTCAAGAGGATTCATCTCTCCCGGTATGGGGAGTTGATACCGCTCTATGCAGGATATGACTACAACTATAAGCCGGTAGCCACCGCAGTGGAGAAAAACTGATAAGTGTTATCAGTTGTCTCCAGATGGTTATGAGTCATCTGTCGCACGACTTATCGAGCTATTGGGGTCTGACAGATTCCAAACTCTAGACTCGATATGCGATACTCGTAGACGAAGAGACCGAACTATACGATGACGGTAACTTATAGATTTTGTAGGGTCCGGATGAGTTTGCTCATCGACCTGTATTTATCTTGCTCATACCTGGGTAGCCATTACGTACAGCTAGTGTAATCGACGTGCTTGTGGATTACCCTGTCATGGAATTGGATCTGAAAGTGTTTTGGATTCAGTTGGATATGATCCTATATAACTTACTCCCAGCGAATTGACAGGTCTTTAGAGTCCCGCAGTGAAGGTACGCTCGGGCAAAATGTTGATGTGACGTGCGTATTGGATACGTGCAGGAGTTCGATTAAATGTATGATTTAATCGTATGTCCGAAAAATACTAGCCGGTTTAAAAACCGAAATATTAAGTCAAGAGTTAACTTAATAACCACATTTCGATATAGTTTCTAGTATTGTGTATTGGATACACACACTCTCTATTTTTATTATATTAGTATGAGATACTGATATATTATAATTGCGTATACGATACGTAATATGGACATATATTTGATACATGTTTTCTTCTCTTTATATATATAAAGTAAAGAGATATGATATGTGTTAAGAATAAACATAAAAAGAAAAGAAAAGATTTGAAATGAAAAGAAAAGAAAAAAATGAAAAGAGATAAGAAGGGTGGACTTCTTGTTACTTCTATTCTCTTCTTTTCTTTGATGACTCACTTCTTCTCTTCTAATCTTATTCTTTTTCTTTTATGTTAATTCTAACACATTTTTTCCATGGTAGACTTCTTCTTCATCTTCTTCCTCCCCTCTTGAAAAATTGTGGAGGTTAGAAATAAAAAAGAGAGTGTTTTTTTTATCACACCACCTCACACATTAACCTAGCTGGTTCAATGTGTGTGTTTCTTCACTTGAGAAGTGAAGATAGAGTTTCGGGTGGCCACTCTTTACTGTGGATCATCTACGACGAGGCGGTCGGCTGGTAGACTCTCCGGAGATCGCGAAGTCTTGGGTCTTCCGATGGCGATCGGACACGCTACAAAGGTTGTAGCACTCTAAACTTGCTCTTTTTTTTGCAATTACATCTATTTGGTGACCTTGGTTAGGTTTTGGTTCTATATATGAAAAATTATTGTTTTCTATTTCCGCCGCGGTCCGTTAATGTCACGACCCTAGAATCGAAACCCTACAGTGGTATTAGAGCCAAATCAAATACATGTAATTTCTTTTGTCGCAAATGAATTCATTAAACCATTTTTCTGAAACCAATTGCTCACTATTTTTTATACTTGCTAAAAATTCATATTCTTTTTTGGTTTTTCTCATTTTCGGGAATTGTTACGGACTTGAGACGGACAAAAATATGCCACGGGAACATAGGATGGACCACCCCTACCCGAGAGCACAAAATTGTGCTCTCGGATGGGGTAGAGACCCGAGGCCACCTTTGAGGTGGTCTCGAGTCTAGTACCCCTATCTAATGCCCCCTCGATCGTTTTCCAGTCCTCCCCGGGTTTCCCATCGACGCTCGGGCGAAATTTCAGGTCATTTGGAACAAGTATGATAACAAAAGGAATTTATTTTTAGCATCGAAGTGAACTTGAACTTTAGTTTTTGGAAATTCAAGCTGTCGACTCCGTCAGGTTTTTGAATCCATTTGCCACGGCTCCGGATTGACGTGATCAAAGTTTTTGATCGTGTTGGTTTGGTCACATACTTGTTGATATGTGATGGGCAACGTCGACTTCGGCGGGGTTGCATTAGTGCGTCCCAGATGTTCTATGAGCTTGATATATGTTGATATATTGTAATGTTGGTGTAGGATTGCTAGGCACGACAGCAAGGTTTCGGGAGGCATCATCCATGCCATTTTCAAAAATTTGCCATGCTTAACAATACTAACCCTAGAATCTTAACTAAAGATCTAGACAATACGATGTGTAAACTACTTTACATCTAAGTGAGCAGGGATTACAACCTTTGTCGTCCGGTCCTTTACTTCTTTAGCTCCTTGTAATAGTCCCTTGGCTCCAAGTTGTGATCTTGCGGACTCTCGAACAGCTCCATATGAAGAAAGATGCATGCTTGCTTGAAGTCTTCAAAGCCAAAAATGATCTACGTCGAGGAGTCACAAACCCAAGCTACTCTCTTCACTAATGTGGGATTAGTGAAGCTAATACCCTATTCTAAAGTGCTAATCTAGTAGAGGATGATAAAGTAGGATTTTTGCTTACTTTAGAATTACTTTTCTCACAAGTTTTAAGCTTCTCTAAAAAACTTAGAGAGCTCTCTCTTGAGCTTGAGGAAGAAGAAGCAAATAATGGATGAGAGAGTGAATGACAACCATGGGTGATAAAATATCTAATATATCTCATGTAGAGACTTAACCATGAGTTTAGATAATGGTTGGGTTAACAAATATCTAGTATAAGACAAAACTAGCGGACTAGTCAATGGTTCTCCAAGCTTCTACAAGCTTCATGCCATGTGACCATTATCCAACTAATAATTGATTTATACTAAATAAATAAACCTTTCATTATCATTATCATGGTATAAGTCTCATACACCCATGTTGCATGTATCATCAACCATGACACATAAATAAAACACAATTAATATATATCACATATATATTAAGTGTGCACATGTGAGAAAAAGAAATGCTCAAGTGAGCTAGTATTAGTTAATGTAAATTAATATATCAAATATATATAATTATACATTAAATTATTAAATCAACACTTGATTTAATAATCCGGTTATATCTCATATAACCGACTAATATTATTTGTATCAATTTATCGAATCAACACTTGATTCGATAACCCGGCTATATCTCATATAACCGACCGATACAGTATCGAATTATTGAATCAACATTTGATTCGATAACCTGTGTATATCTCATATAACCGATTGACACCTTATATCGTGAGAATAGAATACGGTATTATATACTCGTATTAATCTCGGTCCCACACATATCACATATGTGCTCCTATTTCATTTTGCCTGAGCCAGTGAAACCTCTGTGTAGGACTCTAAAGACTCGTCAATACGCCGGCAAAAAGTGATGATCACATCAAGCACCCACAAGCCGTCAGCGGTACTAGCTGGACGTAACGGCTACCCGGGTATTGAACGATCAGAAGATCAGCAATCAAGTCCGCTCTAACTCCTGCAAAAGCCTGTCAGTAACACTACCGTATAGTCCGGTCACTTCGTCTGATATGTCGCATATCTAGCCTAGGGGTGGTAAATGTTAGACCCCAATAACCGATAAGTCATGCCGATCTGAGGCTCATAACGGGTTGAGAAACTACTGATAACACTTGTCACGCCCCGCTTCCCAGAGTACGTAAGATTGGGCACGCGACATAGCCAACCATGCTACCTGTGGGTAGGAAGTATCCATCCACAGTCACATTACGGTTGTAAGGATATCAAGAACAAGATAAAAACTAATCTAATACATGTCCAAATCCATAATAACAAGAATCAATAAACAATAAGTGCGGAAGCAATGATCCAATATGATAATAGAAAGGTACGTCCCATAATGCGGGACCGCACCTGGAAATAAAAATGCAATAAACCACTAACCACTGTAGGACTCAAATCAGCCTGCTGGCTGAAGTACTCCTGCTCGGTCGTCGACAGTGGTACGGAATCTGGGCCATGCAAAACCCAGACGTCAGCGTATCAAGACATCAAGTATATAGCATAAACATGGTAATAAGCAATGCAAGTATGAACACGAATAAAGCAATAATAAGAGATAACAAGCAAGGTAATGTGCAATGGTGCCTAAACTGTCCTATCAGGTTTTCTACTCTATAGTCTTTGAAACCAATTGATGAATCGTCGATGTAACTCAATAGTATCCCGTGCGTGCCCGGGACCACGGTCATGACCCTCGGGGCTGAATCCGAGACGTGCCGCTAAGCAGTAAAAGGTAGTAGGATGGACGAGTGATGTCAGCATCAACACTCCGGAGCTGGCCAAGCCCGTAAGACTGATCAGAACAATGTATCGAACTGTTGAGTTACAAGTCGGTTCCACCTTTGATTTCCCCATACCCCCAAACTATGTATGTCAGGTCAGGTATTCAGTAGTCAAGGACTAATGCCAACACAAGGTCGAGTAAAAGTAGGTCTGTCTGGATCGACAGCAGGAATGGTTAGGTTTGTCGGCATTAGGCATGAAATCATGAAACAGGTAATGTCATGGTACAACAGGATGAGTCGGTATGTATGTATACGTCAGGTGTAGCAGGGTCAGGTCAATATGTCGTGCAATCGGGTAAGTGCTCACAACCGGTAAACAATCAATAATGAACAACAGCAGGAAACAATATTTAACCACAATATTCCATATAACTACAGTGATGTTTATATTCTCTTATTAACATGTTCAATCATCTTTAGGGTGTAATAGCCACAAGGTAAAGCAATATTCACAATTATAAATTAAGGAACTGCATGAAATTATACTAAATGTAATAATTGTCTCAAGAATGGTTTAACAGTTCAAGCAGATATGATTCAGTCGTTTTATTTAGTTAAAGCATGGATTGATGTGGGTTAATTAATTACGAGGAACGGTTGTAACGATTCCATTATGAGGATAACAGCAATATTACGATATCAAATGCCATCATTAAGTTACGGTATTAAATAGTTTGAATTAAATTGCGTGGCAAGACTAGATCTCGCACGCTAGCATGTTCAAGCAAGTATTCAGATACTTGCCTCGACGGTCTGCAAACTGGAAAACGGATGCGATGTCGGTAGAAACCACGATAAGATAGCACGGGCCACGGATCGAGTCCCAACAGAGGTCAACGGGATCACACGGACCAGGGGGCTTCGCTGGAGCGTCGGGTTCGCCAAGATGGCACGGTCGGGTTCCGGCAACGACAAAAGGGAGCGAAGTTAGCAAAACGATGGGATACAAGCGACTACGACCAGCAAGGGGAATGATTTGCACAAAGGAAGGAAAGGGGACACTTACAGAGAGGTATACCAGGTGACCCCGGCGAGCTCGACGGCGCTGGAACGCCGGCGAAGCGACGGCAGCGGCTGCAGCGAGGGTTGAAGGCTTCGGGGTGCGCGGGATAGGGTGCTGCGGCGAGCTGGAGGAGAGGGGGTCGGCTCTGGTGGTCGAGTGGAAGAAGTAGGTGGTCGGAGGTGGCGTCGACGGGGTCGCCGGCGCGCTTTTCCGACGAACAGCGGAGGTTAGGCGAGGGGTTATGGGCTCGGGTTGGTGGTTCGGCGAGGGGAGGAGGGAAACGACGACGAGGTCGGGTCGAGTAGGGTGAGAGGGTGTCGCGGGAGTCATCGACGACGAGGGGTGGCGTCGACGGCGAGGTCTGCGATGGTGGAGGCGAGGTCTGCGTTGGGTGCAGGCACGGGAGTCGTCAGGAAATGGGAGGAGGAAGGCGCGGCGGTCGAGGAGGCGTTGCTGGCGGTGACGGCGAGGTCGCAGTGGCGATGGTGGCTGCGCGAGTACGAGGCTAGGGTTAGGGTTTGTTGGGTTCTCGTGGTGGGGAGGAAGATGGTTGAGGCGGCTGCATGCATGGGTATTAATATAAGAAGAGAGAGAGAGGGATAGGAGAGAGAGAGAGAGATTGAGAGAATATTGAGAGAAGAGAGAGAGAGAGATGGGGAAAACGAGGCGGGTCCCACGAGCTCGATTGTGAGCTCGTGATTGGCTGGGCGGTTAAAGAGAAAATACTTGGTTAAGGATTTGAGGAAAATAACTGTTAGGAATATATTCGTAGGTATATTTTAGTTTTATATATATATTAAATTGAAACGGGCCCTTTTTGGCGCGAAATGAAACATTTCCAAATCGCGCCCGGGTTGCGCACAAATGTTCCAAATTCAAATTATAGGATTTTAAGCGGGTTCCAAATTTTGAAAAGAGGTGTTTAATGATTAAAATGCATGCCCCCAAGTCGGACACTTGCACACGCGCGTAGTCGCCCAAACTTGCCCGTTTAGCCAAACGGAACGGAATCTCGACACGCGGACGCTACCACGCGACTAGTGGCGACGAGTAGGCTAACAAGGACATCTTAAATTTCATTTTCGGAGTTAAAATTTGTTATGTGCCAAAATGACTTAACCGGGTGAAATTTAGCAATAAACACCAGAAAATCAGGAAAATTGGAAATGAGCAAACCACAACCCTCAACTTGTAATATAAATAGTATCATTGGGCTCGGGTGTTACATCATACCCAACTACAAAAGAATTTCGTCCTCGAAATTCCAAGAATACAAGATAGCTAACTACTGGAAAAGGTGAGGGAATTTCTGTCGGATTTCGTCTTCTCGCACCCAAGTGGATTCTCCATGCGATCGGTTACCCCAAGAAACTAGCACAAGAGGGATAACCTTGTTCTTAAGAACCTTTTCTCTTCGATCCTTGATTTCAACTGGTCGCTCCTCGAAAGTCAGATCCTCCCGCACAGTCAACTCCGAATGATCCAAGACATGAGTCTCATCACGAACATACCTCCGTAGTTGAGACACATGAAACACGTCGTGAACTCCTGCTAATGACGGCGGTAATGCCAACCTGTACGATACCTTTCCAACACGCTCCAATATCTCGAAGGGTCCAACGAATCGGGGACTAAGCTTTCCCCGACTTCCAAAGCGAATCACCCCTCTAGTCGGTGATATCTTCAGGAATACCAAATCACCCACGGCGAACTCTAGAGGTCTTCTTGACGTGTCGGCCCAACTCTTCTGTCTGTCTTGAGCTGCCTTCATATGCTTCCTGATTGTATTCACCTTCTCGACTGTCTGTACCACCAAATCTGGTCTGAGTAACCTTCGTTCACCAACATCATCCCAACAAACAGGTGAACGGCACTTACGACCATACAGTGCTTCAAACGGGGCCATCTGAATAGTTGCTTGGAAGCTGTTGTTGTACGAAAACTCCACCAGGTGTAGATGATCTTCCCAAGAACCTTTGAAGTCCAACATGCACGCCCTCAACGTATCTTCAAGGGTCTGGATCGTTCTCTCCGATTGTCCATCAGTCTGAGGATGATAAGTTGTGCTAAACTTCAATCGAGTCCCCAAACTTTCTTGTAAGCTCCTCCAAAAGTGCGACAAGAACCGAGTGTCCCGATCGGACATGATGCTTACCGGTACTCCATGCAATCTGACAATCTCCTGCATGTACCGCTCTGCCAAAGTCTCTGTCGATTGACCAACCCGAAAAGGAATAAAGTGAGCTGCCTTGGTCAACCGATCGACAATCACCCATACAGTATTGTTGCCCTTTGGACTCCGCGGTAAAGCCGTCACGAAATCCATGGTTATATGTTCCCACTTCCATTGAGGAATCGGAAGTGGTTGCAACAAACCAGCAACCTTTTGGTGTTCAGCCTTGACTTGCTGACACACCAAGCACCTAGCCACGAAGCGAGCAATTTCCCTTTTCATACCTTCCCACCAGAAGTGCTGTCGAATATCTCGGTACATCTTTGTCCCTCCTGGATGTACAGAGTAAGCTGAACTGTGTGCCTCCTTCATAAGCTCTTCACGCACATCTCCTTTTGGCACACACACACGGCTACCATATCTCAACGAACCGTCTTCATGGATCAGTAAATCGGTTCGCAGTCCGGCTTCAACCTGCTCCCGAAACTTTTGCAGTCTAGGATCCTGCGATTGTGCCGCTTTAATCTTCTCAACTAAGGACGATTGTACTTGCAACTGCATCAACTGTCCTGTAGCATGTGGTAGCACGACCTCCAAGTCAAATCTCCGAAAATCCGCAATGATCTCTCTCTGTGCAGTCAATATCTGAATTGCTGGTAACCGGCTCAGCGCATCCGGCACGACGTTGACCTTTCCCGGATGGTACTTAAGATCGAGGTCATAGTCGGCCATCAGCTCCAACCATCTGCGTTGCCTCATGTTCAACTCCTTCTGAGCGAACACATATTTCAAACTCTTGTGATCTGTAAAGACTTCAACTCTCTCACCTAGAAGGTAGTGTCTCCAAATCTTCAAGGCGAAGATCACGGCTGCAAGCTCTATGTCATGAGTCGGATAGTTCTTCTCATGAGTCTTCAGCTGTCTCGATGCGTAAGCGACGACTTTCCCGTTCTGCACTAAAACACATCCCAATCCCTTTCCAGATGTGTCGCTATGAATCACCGGTCCTCCTGAATGATCCGGTACGGTCAGGATCGGGGCGGTTATCAACTTCTGCTTCGACGTCTCGAAGGCCAATGCACATCCATCCGTCCAAACAAACGGTACCTCCTTACGCGTAAGCTTGGTTAACGGCTCAGCTAAACGAGCGAAGTTCTCCACAAATCTTCTGTAGTATCCGGCTACTCCAAGGAAACTTCTTATCTCAGCTACATTCCTTGGAATAGGCCAATCTCGAACTGCTGCAATCTTTTCGGGATGGACGGCGATTCCATCACCCGACACGACATGTCCCAGAAATTTCACTTCTTCCAGCCAGAATTCGCACTACTCATCTTCGCATTAAGCTTCTCCTGTCTCCACATCTGTAGGACCCAATGATATCCGGATCGCAAATCCAGTTTCGAGAATACCCTCGCGCCACTAAGCTGCTCAAAGAGTTCTCCAATGCGAGGGATCGGGTACTTATTCTTAACAGTCACCCGGTTCAATTCTCGATAATCAATGCACATCCTTCTCGTGCCATCCTTCTTCTTTACTAAAAGAACTGGAGCTCCCCAAGGTGAGTTGCTGCTTCGAATTCATCCCGTCTCGCGTAACTCACCAACTTGTTCCTTAACTCCCTCCAATTCCACTGGTGCCATTGGATAATAAGACCTTGATACTGGCGCTGCACCGGGAATAAGGTCAATCGCAAACTCCACCTCTCGCTTCGGTGGTAAGCCCGAAATGTCTTCAAACACATCCATAAAGTCGCGAACAACTGCCGGCTCTTCTTTACCATCAACTTCTATAGTTGCAAGAACACTGTGTGTCGGCCTAGCCCTGAACTCGACTGGCCCGACAGAACTGCTTCCTTACCGCAACTGCTGTCTACATCGTTGGCCACGAAAGGTCCAGCGAGACTACTGGGTCTCGTCCATTCTGCTGCATGCACGTCCACGGTTGCTCCATTCTGCCTTAGTCCGATGAACTTCTCTTCCATTTCCTCCGCGCAGTCCGCGGAAGGACTTCTCCAGTAAACTCTTAGAGAAATCCGCCCACTGCCTGACTTGGGCAAGCGGTTCTCCTCCACAAGCCACCACTCTCGGCGTAATCCGCTAGTTGAATGCGTACCACATCAGCTCCTTTGTCCTCTGGAATCTGTGCCGCAATCAGCAAATTCTCCGTGCTGACTAGCCACTGCTCGGCTGGCAACGGCTCCTCCAGACCAGTGAAAGTAGATGGACCCAACAGTCTGAAATCTGCTACAGTCCCTACTCGTTCGACTGGTCTAGTTCCATCGTTGTTTACAGACTGCTGAACGATCTGCAAACCTTCCTGAAACGAATCTGCTATTGCTGGATCAGCTCAGTCTGTCTCTTTGATTTCCAGCATTCCTCTTATCACTCCAAGCATGGCGGCTTCGTTCACACGCCTCTGGTACGTCTTCAACCTCTTACCTGTCATAATCCTGAACTCAAAACACCTAATATTAGCATGATGATAGATTCTGAATATGGATCAAGGCTAGAACTCCAAGATACTTAAATAGAGTGCTGCATTGTAGCTATGCCGCGGTATCATAGCCGTAATTACTTAACTCCACCCAAGTCGCCTAAGTCCTAGAGATAACAAGAAGTTAGGTTTTCAAGTTTGACAATGCAAAGTAAGTTTGCATGCCGACATGATCCGGAAGAATGATTCAAGGATGGTAAAACGGTCAAGTGGCAGGACATGTTTCCTAATCACGGGTATTCTGATTCGTGTATCGGGTGCGATACCCAACTACAAAGAATCAACCCAATTAACCTATGGCTCTGATACCAAAAGAACCATGTCACGCCCCGCTTCCCAGAGTACGTAAGATTGGGCACGCGACATAGCCAACCATGCTACCTGTGGGTAGGAAGTATCCATCCACAGTCATATTACGGTTGTAAGGATATCAAGAACAAGATAAAAACTAATCTAATACATGTCCAAATCCATAATAACAAGAATCAATAAACAATAAGTGCGGAAGCAATGATCCAATATGATAATAGAAAGGTACGTCCCATAATGCGGGACCGCACCTGGAAATAAAAATGCAATAAACCACTAACCACTGTAGGACTCAAATCAGCCTGCTGGCTGAAGTACTCCTGCTCGGTCGTCGACAGTGGTACGGAATCTGGGCCATGCAAAACCCAGACGTCAGCGCGTCAAGACATCAAGTATATAGCATAAACATGGTAATAAGCAATGCAAGTATGAACATGAATAAAGCAATAATAAGAGATAACAAGCAGGGTAATATGCAATGGTGACTAAACTGTCCTATCAGGTTTTCTACTCTATAGTCTTTGAAACCAATTGATGAATCGTAGATGTAACTCAATAGTATCCCGTGCGTGCCCGGGACCACGGTCATGATCCTCGGGGCTGAATCCGAGACGTGCCGCTAAGCAGTAAAAGGTAGTAGGATGGACGAGTGATGTCAGCATCAACACTCCGGAGCTGGCCAAGCCCGTAAGACTGATCAGAACAATGTATCGAACTGTTGAGTTACAAGTCGGTTCCACCTTTGATTTCCCCATACCCCCAAACTATGTATGTCAGGTCAGGTGTTCAGTAGTCAAGGACTAATGCCAACACAAGGTCGAGTAAAAGTAGGTCTGTCTGGATCGACAGCAGGAATGGTTAGGTTTGTCGGCATTAGGCATGAAATCATGAAACAGGTAATGTCATGGTACAACAGGATGAGTCGGTATGTATGTATACGTCAGGTGTAGCAGGGTCAGGTCAATATGTCGTGCAATCGGATAAGTGCTCACAACCGGTAAACAATCAATAATGAACAACAGCAGGAAACAGTATTTAACCATAATATTCCATATAACTACAGTGATGTTTATATTCTCTTATTAACATGTTCAATCATCTTTAGGGTGTAATAGCCACAAGGTAAAGCAATATTCACAATTATAAATTAAGGAACTGCATGAAATTATACTAAATATAATAATTGTCTCAAGAATGGTTTAACAGTTCAAGCAGATATGATTCAGTCGTTTTATTTAGTTAAAGCATGGATTGATGTGGGTTAATTAATTACGAGGAACGGTTGTAACGATTCCATTATGAGGATAACAGCAATATTACGATATCAAATGCCATCATTAAGTTACGGTATTAAATAGTTTGAATTAAATTGCGTGGCAAGACTAGATCTCGCACGCTAGCATGTTCAAGCAAGTATTCAGATACTTGCCTCGACGGTCTGCAAACTGGAACACGGATGCGATGTCGGTAGAAACCACGATAAGATAGCACGGGCCACGGATCGAGTCCCAACAGAGGTCAACGGGATCACACGGACCAGGGGGCTTCGCTGGAGCGTCGGGTTCGCCAAGACGGCACGGTCGGGTTCCGGCAACGACAAAAGGGAGCGAAGTTAGCAAAACGATGGGATACAAGCGACTACGACCAGCAAGGGGAATGATTTGCACAAAGGAAGGAAAGGGGACACTTACAGAGAGGTATACCAGGTGACCCCGGCGAGCTCGACGGCGCTGGAACGCCGGCGAAGCGACGGCAGCGGCTGCAGCGAGGGTTGAAGGCTTCGGGGTGCGCGGGATAGGGTGCTGCGACGAGCTGGAGGAGAGGGGGTCGGCTCTGGTGGTCGAGGGGAAGAAGTAGGTGGTCGGAGGTGGCGTCGACGGGGTCGCCGGCGCGCTTCTCCGGCGAACAGCGGAGGTTAGGCGAGGGGTTATGGGCTCGGGTTGGTGGTCCGGCAAGGGGAGGAGGGAAACGACGACGAGGTCGGGTCGAATAGGGTGAGAGGGTGTCGCGGGAGTCGTCGACGACGAGGGGTGGCGTCGACGGCGAGGTCTGCGATGGTGGAGGCGAGGTCTGTGTTGGGTGCAGGCGCGGGAGTCGTCGGGAAACGGGAGGAGGAAGGCACGGCGGTCGAGGAGGCGTTGCTGGCGGTGACGGCGAGGTCGCAGTGGCGATGGTGGCTGCGCGAGTACGAGGCTAGGGTTAGGGTTTGTTGGGTTCTCGTGGTGGGGAGGAAGATGGTTGAGGCGGCTGCATGCATGGATATTAATATAAGAAGAGAGAGAGAGGGATAGGAGAGAGAGAGAGAGATTGAGAGAATATTGAGAGAAGAGAGAGAGAGAGATGGGGAAAACGAGGCGGGTCCCACGAGCTCGATTGTGAGCTCGTGATTGGCTGGGCGGTTAAAGAGAAAATACTTGGTTAAGGATTTGAGGAAAATAACTGTTAGGAATATATTCGTAGGTATATTTTAGTTTTATATATATATTAAATTGAAACGGGCCCTTTTTGGCGCGAAATGAAACATTTCCAAATCGCGCCCGGGTTGCGCCCAAATGTTCCAAATTCAAATTATAGGATTTTAAGCGGGTTCCAAATTTTGAAAAGAGGTGTTTAATGATTAAAATGCATGCCCCCAAGTCGGACACTTGCACGCGCGCGTAGTCGCCCAAACTTGCCCGTTTAGCCAAACGGAACGGAATCTCGACACGCGGACGCTACCACGCGACTAGTGGCGACGAGTAGGCTAACAAGGACATCTTAAATTTCATTTTCGGAGTTAAAATTTGTTATGTGCCAAAATGACTTAACCGGGTGAAATTTAGCAATAAACACCAGAAAATCAGGAAAATTGGAAATGAGCAAACCACAACCCTCAACTTGTAATATAAATAGTATTATTGGGCTCGGGTGTTACAACACTTATCAGTAAATCTCCGTAGCAGCCATAGCCAGGGACTTGTCGTTATGGCCAATCGAGCACAGCGCAACATCAACCCCCAATACCGGGAGAGACGAATCCCCTCCTATCGCTCATTGCCTCCATGTGATTCGGGACTGTACCTAAAAGCCACCGTTTTGCAAGTTCTATTGAACGTGGTAAGGTGGAAATCAAAGCACAGTGGGAATCACACAAGACTCTATGACGATCTCGGGTCTACAGACTAACCTGTAGCAGTGTCACCGGAGAACTGCTATCTGACGATAGGTATAATACCAACTAGGAGTTCTCGGCGAGTCCGTTCAGTATACCCAGTCTCCATTGAGCACCCGTATACCATCTTTGATGTCAAACACCAATGGATGTGGGATCATCCATTGCCCATCATATGGGTCAAGATGCGTATACGCTAGTCTACTCCGGAATATCGATGCCCTGTCTCGATACACCCTCGACTAGGAACAATTATAGTGTGTACTTGCGGACTATCCTTGGCCCCACTAGTATGATCTCCACCATAGTCCTGATAGTCAAGTACACAACCTAAGGGCTTTATCAACATGTGAGAGCAAGACAACATCGCATATACAAGTCACCATGTTAAGAAAAAGAGCAACCAGATAGCATACTATCATGTTGAGCAAGAAAGTCCTCTCTATATATATCCAAGCATCCACTATAATATACATCACATGTATAATAATGGCCTCTAGGGCATACATATAACTAACAATCTCCTACTTGCACTAAAGCCAGTTGTTGTAGTATCTCATACCCAACATCCCGAAGAGTCTCTCAAATTGTATCTGGGGAATGTCCTTGGTGAGTGGATCCGCCGTGTTATCTTTCGTGTCAACTCTCCTGACCTTGATCTCCCGGTAAACAACTATCTCCCGGATCAGGTGATACCGCCTCAGAATATGCCTGGATCGCTGATGGGACCTGGGTTCCTTTGCCAAGGCCACTGCTCCATTGTTATCGCAATACAAAGGTATTGGACGCTCAATGGATGGAACCACACCAAGTTCAGTTATGAACTTCTTCATCCAGACAACCTCTTTGGCAGCATCGTTGGCAGCGATGTATTCAGCCTCCATCGTCGAGTCTGCCACGGTTTCCTGTTTGGAACTCTTCCAACAAACTGCCCCTCTATTGAGGGTAAAGACAAATCCTGAGACCGACTTAGAGTCGTCCTTATCACTCTGGAAGCTCGAATCGGTAAAGAACTCCACTTGGAGTTCTCCGTTACCATACACCAAGAACATCTCTTTAGTCCTTCTCAAGTACTTGAGAATATTCTTCATAGCTGTCCAGTGACACTCTCCTGGATCTTCTTGATACCTACTCACTACACTTAGTGAGTATTCTACATCGGGTCTGGTACATAACATCGCGTACATGATAGAGCCTACCGCCGAAGCATAGGGTATCCCTTGCATGCGAGCTCTCTCCAAATCAGTCTTGGGAGACATCTCTTTGGAGAGAGTGAGTCCAGAGATCGTGGGTAAATTCCCACGTTTGGATTCTTCCATACTAAACCTCTTTAGTATGGTGTAAATGTACCTGGATTGGGACAACCCCAGTATCTGTTTAGATCTATCTCTATAGATCTTAATCCTTAAGATGTAGGAGGCGTCCCCTAGATCTTTCATTGAGAATCTTTGCGATAAGAAGAGCTTGACCGATTGCAGTATAGGAACATCATTTCCTATCAAGAGTATGTCATCCACGCACAATACGAGCAAGACAACCTTATTCTCTTCCTCCTTCTTGTATATACAAGGTTCATCTACATTTTTGATGAAGTCAAACTCTTTGACTACCACATCAAAACAGATGTTTCAACTACGCGATGCCTGCTTTAACCCGTAGATAGATTTAAGCAGCTTGCACACCTTCCCACTGCTCCCATTGTCCACGAATCCCTATGGCTTAGTCATGTACACGCACTCTTCTAAATCACCATTTAGAAAGGCGGTCTTAACATCCATTTTCCAGATTTCGTAGTCATGGTATGCAGCGATGGCAAGCAGGATCCGGATAGACTTAAGCATAGCCACTGGAGAAAAGGTTTCATCATAGTCCACACCTGGTCTTTGACGAAAACCTTTTGCAACAAGTCTAGCTTTGAAAGTCTCAACTTTTCCATCTACACCAAGTTTCCTCTTAAAGATCCATTTGCTCCCGATGGGTTTTACCCCTTCAGGAACAACTTTCAAAGTCCATACTTTATTGGTGTACATGGATTCCATCTCAGATCGCATTGCATCCAGCCATTTCACAGAGTCTCCACTCGTGATGGCCTGCTCGAAGCTAGTTGGGTCATCATCTTCCATGATGCAATCCTCGCTCCCACCGTCTACGAGAAAACCGTAGTATCTCTCAGGTGGATGAGGAACCCTACTAGATCGGTGGAGAGGCTGAGGTTCGTTGGGAACTATCGAATCCTCTGGTTCCACTAAATCTTCAGTTGTAGTTTGTTCTGCTGGAACTTCTTCCAGCTCTACCTTTTCGCCACTAATTTCTTTTGCAAGAAATTCCTTTTCTAAAAAGGTGGCATGTTGAGCAACAAACACCTTTTGTTGTTCACTGTGGTAGAATAGATATCCATTTGAATGTTTATGATATCCAACAAACTTACAAAGAACTGATCGTGCCTCGAGTTTGTCCGGATTTTGCCTTTTGACATAGGCCGGACAACCCCATATCTTAACTCGTTTAAGACATGGTCTCTTCCCATTCCATATCTCATATGGTGTGGTAGGTACAGATTTAGATGGAACTTGATTTAATAGGTATGCTGCTGCTTCAAGCGCATAACCCCAAAAGGAAATAGGTAACTCAGCGGTGCTCATCATAGAGCATACCATATCTAATAGGATGCGATTCCTCCGCTCCGATATACCGTTGTGCTGTGGTGTATATGGAGGAGTAAGCTGAGAGAGAATCCCATTCTCTTTTAGATAGTCATGGAATTCCGTGCTCAAGTATTCTCCTCCCCGATCGGATCGTAGGATTTTAATACTTTTGCCCGTCTGGTTCTCAACTTCATGCTTATATTCTTTGAATTTCTCAAAAGCTTCAGACCTGTGTTTCAACTGGAACACATGTCCGTATCTTGAGAGATCGTCAGTGAATGTAATGAAGTATGAAGAACCATTTCTGGCATGTGTAGACATGGGACCGCATACATCACTATGTATCAGTCCCAAGAGTTCCGTAACTCTTTCTCCGTGTCCAGTAAACGGAGTTTTGGTCATTTTACTTTTGAGACATGACTAGCAAGTGTCATAAGATGAAAATTCGAACGGTTTCAAATATCCATCTTTATGTAACTTAGCTAGTCGTGTCGTATTGACATGACCTAATCTACAATGCCACAAGAAGAATTCGTTCATTTCTGAACTCTTCCTCTTGTGTGTGTTTTGTACGTTAAGAACTGTGATTTTTTTTAGAATGTATATGCCATTATTTAACGAGCCTGATCCAATCAACTTTTGATTCAGGAAGATGTTCATAACATTATCCTGTACTACTAAATTATATCCTTCTTTACTTAATAAAGAAATTGATATAAGATTGCATATCAGGGTCGGTATGTAATAGCATTCTTTCAGAATCAATGTATTACCATTTGGTAATACAAGGTGATATTCGCCAACTGCTTTGGCTGCAACATTTGCACCATTCCCTACTAGTAAGGAATGATCACCTACTCCCAGTTCTCTACATTTTCTTAGCCCATGTAACATATTATATATATGGGATCCTGATCCAGTATCCAATACCCAGGACGTAGAGTGTACTGAGAAACAGTTCTGGGTGACTAACACACCCGAAGAAGATGCATCAACATGCTCTTTCTTTGTTTGGGTGGTGTAGAAATCCGGATATTTTCCTACTTCCTGCTCGGACTTATAACAATTATAAGTTGGAGCGGAATCAACGTTCCCCTGCTCAGCATAAAAAGCGGGTTCGGTCAATACATCCATATTATTATCTTGATTAAGGCCTGACATGGTCGCTACCTGGAGAGAGAGAGAAGAAAACACTTAGCGTATGCTCTTGCAAAAATCAGATTGGTTATTTATCTTATCTAATCGATGTCTCCCACTTCTATTCTCAAATTTTCCTTCAAAACTTAAAAAGAAAATTCAGCCAGGATTAATTGCATTCTACAACTTCGCTAACCGTTCAGCCAGGCCAGTGCCGGTACTTCTGAGGGAGGTTCCCCGTGCTTTCGCACGGACCTAATTAAAATAAACCTCATTTTCCCAGAGGCGTAGCCCCGTTGACACCTTTCTAGACACCTAATGAGTTAGCTAATTGTAAAGTGCAAAACTCTCTCGGGAGCAACTTTTGCTCACAGTGGATATCGGGATCCAACTATCTCATAGAAGGTATACAATCTCATTGCAAATTTTAACACTCGAAATTCCCGATAATACTTTTATCCCTAGCGTCCTATGACCTTGACAGAGGTCAACAAACCATAGTGTACTAGTCAAGTTCAACCTGGCATTTCATGATTGAATTAAACCCACCCGCACGACCTTTGACAGAGGTCAACAAGACCGTACGACTACCCTAATCCAATCGCATCACATACTTTGCAGATAATCACTAATCAGCTACCGCACACTACGCCTTGACAGGGGTCAACAAACGTAGCACGAATACTAAGTGGTACTTATCTGAAATGTCGGAGGGCTACGCAGGTTCTTAAGAAAACCATGAGCGTAAAGAACTTGATATAGTTGTAGAAACAAGTGATTTTTTTGAAAATGAGTGTTTTGTGGCTTTTTACTAGTCTTGCTAAAGAGGTCACTCCCGGTGAAGGGATCTCGGCTCTTTCCTTATCGAATAAGGTGCATGATATTTCACAAATACCGCTATGCAAAGCAAGAACTAAAAGAAGCAATCAAAAGACAAAACCGAGTTGGTTGTAGTATCTGCTAGCTTTTGCTAAAGAGGTCACTCCCAGTGAAGGGATCTCAGCTCTTTTCTCATCGAATGAGGTGCTGGATATTCTATAAGGAATACCGCTATGCAAAGCAAAAACTAGAGCTACCCTTTTTGAAAATATGATTCTACAACATCTTTTAAGTTTCTTTTTCTTTTCATTAATCTCATTAATGAATTCCCATCATTTATGCTTCCTAAGCATCACAGAAGAAATGAAAATACAACGTACGCTTATGCCATCCGCATTCGCCACAGTATCCCATTATACACCGTTAGATTACTTAACTAACGACATAGCGGGACAGGACTAGCGCGGGTGAAAAACATAAGCAACGTTTATTATGTATCATATATACAATAATGAAGCATTCGTCTCAGATATATAAAGTGATCACATCACAGAATATCAGCAGCAGAAGATAACATATGGAATATTGGATATACTAGGAATTCCGTGTTTTAATTTAAACCAGTATAAAACACGGATTCCACGGTCGCGATGAATAGCCAAACCCACATCCCTAGACCCCTGATCAGTCGAAAATACTACATCTTTAAACCGGCAATTTCCCTATCATTTGCACTCATCTAGAAGTGTTCGACATTCATATTGCACATATTAGCAAAACAGTCGTAAAATATCAGATTGCATGTGTTAGACTTTAAAACCGGCATTTCTAGAGAAATTGACTGTATTTCATAGCATCGCATCATTCTTGCATATCGCAACTTGTGTTTCGAAGTCTGTGCAGGAAAATCCAGAAGAATGATCAAATTTACAAAACAAGGACTGCTAAAGATACGCCAACTCAAGGATTTGAAATCTGGAAATGATCTAAAAGGCATTCAGAGATTCAACATATCATAAAAATACAAACAAGTTATCAAGATTCCACAGCAGAAGATTGAAGCACCAAGGAAGCCAACTGTAACATTTTAAAAATAATTAAATAAATAAAATTTGTTTAAGTGAATTTTAGGATTTTCGGTAAAGTAAAATGTATTTTTCGTAAAACAAAACCGTAATTATTTTTCACTATAAATTTAAAAATACCTATTTTAATTATGTTATTACTAGTAAATGGTGTTTATTTAGTCACTTATAGATTTTTAGTTTAATTAAATATTTTTCCTAAATTAATTGTTTCAAATATTAACATAAGCTTTATTTTTACACTAAATTAGTGTAAATTAAAAATTTGAATGGTTTTAATTTGTAAAAATGAACCATGGCATATTAGAATTTAGTGTGTATCATGCAAAATTTATTTGCAAATTTTTCCAATTTTCTAGAGCTTTCTTGAGTTGTTTTAGAAAAGAAATAAAAGAAAATTAAATATAAGCATGAAAAGACATAATGAAGTGATATTTTGGGGGAAACTTCTACACAACTCCTCACTCATTTCTTTCTCTCCCTCACCTCCCAAACTTGTCCGGCCTCACCCCCATGGCAGCCCCCCCATTTTCCAATTTTATTTTTACTCCAAAAATCATCAAAAATCCTCCAAAATTCAATAAAAATTGCACAAAATCCTAATAAATCCCTACTCTTCATTCTTTGCTCTTATTTACATGGATTTTTGAGTGGGAAAGCATGCATTTTGGAGGATCATTTTCATGTTTGGACTTTAGGTTGTGGAGGTATAAATCTTTCTCTTTTGATTTATTTCTATTAGATGTTTCTTTTAAAGCATAATTAGATTTATTAAATTAATTCTAGTTGCAAATTTTAAAATTCAAGTTAGGGTTTGTAAATTCAAGTTGTGGTTTTTATTAATTAAATAAGGTTATAATAGCTAGTTTAACATTTTTTTGAGTGGAAAAATCTTGCATGGTTGTTGTATAATAATTTGTTTATTCAAATTGTTTTAATTAAGCTATTTAGCTAACTAGGTTTTTATAAAATGTGTATGTGGGTAATGTAAAATTCAAATTAAGATTGTTATCATTAGATTGTAGTTTTAATGAGAATATTAGCATGTTAATGGAATGAAAAAACTTAGTTTGATCACTAGTTCTTTTGATAATTGAAAAATACTAATAAAATGCAATTTTTTTGTAAACAAGATTTTAGAAATTCCTAAATAAATGAGATTAAAAATATAATTATGGTTTCATTGTATAATTATCATCATGAATTGTAGTTTAATACATTAACTCATGCAAAAATCAAGTTTGTTGTGAAACTGTGGAATTTGGCTTGTAAGATGTTGAAAATTGATAAAGGTTGCAAACTAGAAATTCCAAATCCATACATATTTGTGTAATAAAAATATAGTAATGGTTTCTATAATCTAGTTAGGCTATTTAATGAGCTTTATGACCATTGGTTTCATTTAAATGTCAAGTTTTGAAGAAAAACGGTAAATTGGCATTTTCGGGTTTTACGAAATCGGGCGATTTGATGGATTTTAGTGTTTCGATGAATTAAATCATGTTTTATAATATAAATAATGAGTTTTAAAAGTATGAGTTATTTGTTCATGTTATCTCGATCCATCGGAGTTTGTACGCCGATATCGAGCGATATTTGGTTTTTTTGCGTGGACGGGACATAGGTTTTAACCTATGCTTGTTCCTTGCGTCGTTTTGACTTTTGTATGTGATTCAGTTTACGATTCTATTTATATGTTTGCGTTTAGGTACCCCTCACGTGGACCGCGGGCGATGAAGAGGAGGATGGCGACACCGTCTTCGGCAGACATGGACTAGGTGAGTAGGTGCATATCTACGGGGGGAGTCGGGTGGATGGCGTTTAGCACCCCCGCAACGTAGAATAGGAATAGTACTTATTGACATTAGGAAGCCAGATGTGACCCTAGATTCTTAATGAGCAGGACCCTAGTAATGACCCTAGGCTGGACTAGACTGATTTAGGAAGACCATATCAGAGGATGAATACCTTGGAAGAGGTTCGTAGGTTTCATGTAGAAACACACAAGCACACACTGAAACTCGACATGGTGTATACGTGTATGTGTATATATATATAGGACTAGGTATAGGTATATATATATATATATATACAACACGTATATGGGATACATTGATGTGATATGATACACATGAATGAAACAGTACAACTGAGATTGATGCCGTGATTCTTGGCTATGCAGTCGTATTAAAATGTTAGCGGATCATTAGAAAATGATAATGAACAGGTATACGTAAATTATAATGGGTAGTGATGATATTGAGGTACATGGGACTCTAGAATAGAACCCGAACTGTAACTTGTGACCGATCACGATATGATATATGTATGACTTGATTACGACGTCATATAGGTATGACCTGATGTCGATATCATATAGGTGTTACTTGATGATGATATGATATCAGTTTGACTTAATCACAATATGATACATATGACATGATATTTCTGAGGATAAATTAATGAGATATATTTATGATGGCAATGTTATATAATTGATGTATGCGGTTACATCATAGCACCTTGATCATGACATGTGTTGATGATGATATTATACGAATAATGAGACACGTAGGTGATATTTGACCCGTACCCCGATATTGGGATGCCGTACGATGGATTTTACCGTACGAGGCATAGATGTGATGATTAATCCGCACTTTTGATTTTAGGAAGACGTACTATGTACGTGACGCTATTGAGGCTGGATCGCCGACTATTAGAGATATGGACTCAGACTTTAGGTGTACTCCTACTTCTTATCGACTAGTTCTTAGGTTTAGTTTTCCTTAGGGGGTTAGATGGACACTAGCTTAGGTTCGAGTCTTATAGTGGTAGTTATATTTGTATATCAAATGGGTGGGTAACACACATCTGTCTTTACTTTCATACCGTAATCATAATGTGCATGTTCATATATATGTTTCTATAATCAGCATAAAACTTTGCCTGTTAGGACACCAGCACCATTACCGATGATGCGCATATTCCACGCACACTTATTTGCCGGCTCACACACATCATCATCGGTAATTGCTATGTCACGTACACTTTAGATCATATTATCTTTTATTGATAGAATCAGTTAACAACTAGACCGATATAAGATTGTGATTACTCTCTGATGTTAGTATAGACATAGTATTTATTACTTAGACATTCATGCATTCATATTTTCATGTTATCATGCAGTATTATGGGCATATGCCGACACTTATCATATACTTACTCATGATTTTGAGATTTGGGTTTCTATGAGATTTCTGGATTTTTGGGGAAAACCGCAAGAATATATAAAACTTCTCTCTCTCTCCTCCTCTCTTTTTAAAACATAAGATGCGGTTTTCTCGTGATGTATGTGTCGTCCACCATGAGATTTCATGTTTTCTGTTGGATTTCGAGACCCGATTCGAGGAGTGGATGAACCGTTTCGGGTACATGGTGGGCCCGGTATGGTACCCCGGGGCAAGAAGATCGAGTTGTAGACGATGAGCCTGGCAGGGGAAGGACTACCTACCGGTGATGTCTGGCGCGGCGGATATCCGGAGGATACCGACCGTTGTCGTGGGATTTGATGATATGGGCCGATCCGGACTGACGGAGCCCGAGATATTGAGATTTCGAGGTATTGAGATTTGAGATTTACATGTTTTGTGTCGATGCTGGACACGGATTTCCATGGATTTCATTGTTTATATTTCATATTACTATACACATTTTACTATGATAACAGCTAAAGATTTCTTATTCAGATATATCTGGATTTCAGGATTGGTTATTTTACATTCATGGTGCATGCATATCCATTCACATGACCTAGTACTATAGGAGGCACTGACACGGGCACGGAGTATCTGCATTTACACGTAGTATTACCCTGCTATTACTAGATGATTGGGATCTAGTAGTGTATTATTATGACCTAGGATAGCGTCGTGCATTCGATTTCTTTTCGTAGATGTCTTCTACTCACGAGTTGGTAACTCACCCCCGTTGTGCCAAATTTTATTCCAGGTTGATGTACAGGGTTCCTTGGCAGATTGCTGGCACATGGTTTCTTTCCGGGTGATTTGCACGGTAGGTTGGTTCATTTGTATATGGACCGCCATTGTATTTTTATTATTTCATTAGTATCTAGAAAGCTCCATCAACCATACTTGTATTACTTGATAAGTTTATTGGACCAGTTAATTATTTCGACCTTAGAGTCGCGCTTGTATTATTCTGATCTGGTGGTTTTGTTTTCTTTTAAGTTTTGAGCATCGCTCTTTGGCGTTGTATACTATTGTGTATTGTTGTGGTGGTTTCCGCCTGTTGGCGTTGAGCTAGCTCCCGTTTGGGGATGCTTTTTTATTGTTTATGTATATTATGCTTGTTGTACCCGTCTGGGGGCCAGTTTTTACAAAGGAGACTCTGCCGAAATTTTTGGGAAAATTTGCTGATGCTTTTAAACTTGTTTCCTTTTCTTCTTCTTCTTCTTCTTTGGTTTAGATTTCTGGGCTTCGGCTTACTTAGGTTACGTTGCGTCTCTAGACGTTTCGTAATCTAAGTGCCGATCACGTTCCGTACTTTCCGGTCGTGACAAAGTTGGTATCAGAGCGCTAGGTTTAACCTTGTATAAGTCTAGGTGACTCTTGGTTGATGGAGTAGGCGATTTAGGTAGAGTAACGTACCGTGGGTATGGTCCGCGACATACTTACGATACGCTACTCTGCTTAAGGAGCCTTAGGATGTACATTTCTTTGCACCGTATTTCATTCGTTCCTTTGATCTATCTTCGTCGATGTCGGAGGGTGGTTTCGGTTACCATGGTCGCACTGGCAGAGGGAGCTGCGGCTCGAATGCGATAACCATTAGGGTATTGGTTATTCTTGAGGATTGAAGCATTGCTTAGCGTGCGGACGAAGGGTATTAACATGCCGTCCAGACGAAGTTAAAGGGTTCGAACGATTATCAGAAAACCATTTTTCCCAAGTTTAAAGTATTCGGAAGAACATGCAGGTATTTCGATGGACCCTCTAGAAGAATGAAACCCTAACTCGACATAATGACCACGAGAACGCCCTTGAACCTCAGAGTTTACGGCAGTTCCGCGGTGCCCTTAGTGAGGCTTGGGTTTGCCCTTCTACGGCTAGACCATCGATGCTGGGGTATGTACCGGATATCTTTAGGCTGTACTTGAGTGTTGAGCTCTTGGGGAATTATGGGATTTTGATGGATCAATCGAAAAGTTTAATGTAGTCCGGATATCAGGTGAAGGGATCAACTACGTGGGAGACTCTAGATATGAGTGTTGCCGTTGGTAGCGCAGTCAGCACACTTATGAAAAGATGAGTTCGAAGCAGTCGACATCAGAGGAAAGAGGCGCACATTGACGATAGTGTTTACGATTGCGACTTGGTGATTTGAATTTCATATTTCCGTTGGTTGGATTTTGGTATTTGAGGATTTTTTTCTACGATCGGTATTTCTTGTGTACTTTCATTATATTCTATGCATGTTTCATATATCGGTTGTATTGATGTTGTTTAGTACATACCCAGTGCACTTGATTTGGTTTTAATACATTTTGTGATTTTGATTTGATTTCGTGCATAGGGGTTACACATGATTTTGACATATGTTTCGACCTAGTTTTCATGCATTTTTGTACTGTGATTTCGATTTTGATATTCGGTGTATGATTTCGTGCACCATGTGCACCTGATTGAGATTCTTGCGCACACTTGACGCACTTGATGCGATTTTGTGCACACCAGATGCACTAAATCGTGGTTTTGTGCAGATTAGATGCACCTGATATTAGAATCGTGCACGCCCGTTGCACTTGACAGATGTTTCTGGTGCACACCTGTTGCACTCAGTTTTGTTTTTGTGTGAATTCGTGGTATCTGTATTTGGTTTCGATTTCAGTGCGCACCGGAGGCACATGATATTTTTATGATGTGATTGGGATTGATTTCAGTTTGAGCAGTATGTTTTCATAATCATTATTATTTGATTTAGTAACCAGGCGGGATGGGTATGTTAAATAAAAGATATATATATATATATATATAGTTATTTTTTTTAAATAAACGTCCGCTACTTATGCCGTGACACGTGCATCACACGGCGATTTTCAAAAGGGGTTTTTGCATATTTCTTTATCCAGATATTTGGACGGTTTTACTATGATCCGCACTATATATAAGTTATAGATTGATGTATATTATATTGGTTTTCATATTGGGTTTTGATATTTTATTCTCGTCATAACTCCGATGATTGCGTTAAGCTTGACGGAGTTGATTTTAGTTATATATGGACGATTTCGGAGCCCCGACGATTTGAGCGTTTTGCTAGATGTTTTAGTATTTGGAGGGGGAGTTTTAATTTAAATTCGGGGACCGAATTTCTTAAAGGGGGGAAGATTGTAACATTTTAAAAATAATTAAATAAATAAAATTTGTTTAAGTGAATTTTAGGATTTTCGGTAAAGTAAAATGTATTTTTCGTAAAACAAAACAGTAATTATTTTTCACTATAAATTTAAAAATACCTATTTTAATTATGTTATTACTAGTAAATGGTGTTTATTTAGTCACTTATAAATTTTTAGTTTAATTAAATATTTTTCCTAAATTAATTGTTTCAAATATTAACATAAGCTTTATTTTTACACTAAATTAGTGTAAATTAAAAATTTGAATGGTTTTAATTTGTAAAAATGAACCATGGCATATTAGAATTTAGTGTGTATCATGCAAAATTTATTTGCAAATTTTTCCAATTTTCTAGAGCTTTCTTGAGTTGTTTTAGAAAAGAAATAAAAGAAAATTAAATAAAAGCATGAAAAGACATAATGAAGTGATATTTTGGGGGAAACTTCTACACAACTCCTCACTCATTTCTTTCTCTCCCTCACCTCCCAAACTTGGCCGGCCTCAACCCCATGGTAGCCCCCCCATTTTCCAATTTTATTTTTACTCCAAAAATCATCAAAAATCCTCCAAAATTCAATAAAAATTGCACAAAATCCTAATAAATCCCTACTCTTCATTCTTTGCTCTTATTTACATGGATTTTTGAGTGGGAAAGCATGCATTTTGGAGGATCATTTTCATGTTTGGACTTTAGGTTGTGGAGGTATAAATCTTTCTCTTTTGATTTATTTCTATTAGATGTTTCTTTTAAAGCATAATTAGATTTATTAAATTAATTCTAGTTGCAAATTTTAAAATTCAAGTTAGGGTTTGTAAATTCAAATTGTGGTTTTTATTAATTAAATAAGGTTATAATAGCTAGTTTAACATTTTTTTGAGTGAAAAAATCTTGCATGGTTGTTGTATAATAATTTGTTTATTCAAATTGTTTTAATTAAGCTATTTAGCTAACTAGGTTTTTATAAAATGTGTATGTGGGTAATGTAAAATTCAAATTAAGGTTGTTATCATTAGATTGTAGTTTTAATGAGAATATTAGCATGTTAATGGAATGAAAAAACTTAGTTTGATCACTAGTTCTTTTGATAATTGAAAAATACTAATAAAATGCAATTTTTTTGTAAACAAGATTTTAGAAATTCCTAAATAAATGAGATTAAAAATATAAATTATGGTTTCATTGTATCATTATCATCATGAATTGTAGTTTAATACATTAACTCATGCAAAAATCAAGTTTGTTGTGAAACTGTGGAATTTGGCTTGTAAGATGTTGAAAATTGATAAAGGTTGCAAACTTGAAATTCCAAATCCATACATATTTGTGTAATAAAAATATAGTAATGGTTTCGATAATCTAGTTAGGCTATTTAATGAGCTTTATGACCATTGGTTTCATTTAAATGTCAAGTTTTGAAGAAAAACGGTAAATTGGCATTTTCGGTTTTTACGAAATCGGGCGATTTGATGGATTTTAGTGTTTCGATGAATTAAATCATGTTTTATAATATAAGTAATGAGTTTTAAAAGTATGAGTTATTTGTTCATGTTATCTCGATCCATCGGAGTTTGTACGCCGATATCGAGCGTTATTTGGTTCTTTTGCGTGGACAGGACATAGGTTTTAACCTATGCTTGTTCCTTGCGTCGTTTTGACTTTTGTATGTGATTCAGTTTACGATGCTTTTTATATGTTTGCGTTTAGGTACCCCTCACGTGGACTGCGGGCGATGAAGAGGAGGATGGCGACACCGTCTTCGGCAGACATGGACTAGGTGAGTAGGTGCATATCTACGGGGGGAAGTCGAGTGGATGGCGTTTAGCACCCCCGCAACGTAGAATAGGAATAGTACTTATTGATATTAGGAAGCCAGATGTGACCCTAGATTCTTAATGAGTAGGACCCTAGTAATGACCCTAGGCTGGACTAGACTGATTTAGGAAGACCATATCAGAGGATGAATACCTTGGAAGAGGTTTGTAGGTTTCATGTAGAAACACACACGCACACACTGAAACTCGACATGGTGTATACGTGTATGTGTATATATATATAGGACTAGGTATAGGTATATATATATATATATATATATATATATATATATATATATATATATATATATATATATATATATATATATATATATATATACGACACGTATATAGGATACATTGATGTGATATGATACACGTGAATGAAACAGTATAACTGGGATTGATGCCGTGATTCTTGGCTATGCAGTCGTATTAAAATGTTAGCGGATCATTAGAAAATGATAATGAACAGGTATACGTGTAGTGATGATATTGAGGTACATGGGACTTTAGAATAGAACCCGAACTGTAACTTGTGACCGATCACGATATGATATATGTATGACTTGATTACGACGTCATATAGGTGTGACCTGATGTCGTATCATATAGGTGTGACTTGATGATGATATGATATCAGTATGACTTAATCACAATATGATACATATGAAATGATAATCTGAGGATAAATTAATGAGATATATTTATGATGGCAATGTTATATAATTGATGTATGCGGTTACATCATAGCACTTTGATCATGACATGTGTTGATGATGATATTATACGAATAATGAGACACGTAGGTGATATTTGACCCGTACCCCGATATTGGGATGCCGTACGATGGATTTTACCGTACGAGGCATAGATGTGATGATTGATCCGCACTCTTTATTTAAGGAAGACGTACTATGTACGTGACGCTATTGAGGCTGGATCGCCGACTATTAGAGATATGGACTCAGACTTTAGGTGTACTCCTACTTCTTATCGACTAGTTCTTAGGTTTAGTTTTCTTTAGGGGGTTAGATGGACACTAGCTTAGGTTCGAGTCTTATAGTGGTAGTTATATTTGTATATCAAATGGATGGGTAACACACATCTATCTTTACTTTCATACCGTAATCATAATGTGCATGTTCATATATATGTTTCTATAATCAGCATAAAACTTTGCCTGTTAGGACACCAGCACCATTACCGATGATGCGCATATTCCACGCACACTTATTTGCCGGCTCACACACATCATCATCGGTAATTGCTATGTCACGTACACTTTAGATCATATTATCTTTTATTGATAGAATCAGTTAACAACTAGACCGATATAAGATTGTGATTACTCTCTGATGTTAGTATAGACATGGTATTTATTACTTAGACATTCATGCATTCATATTTTCATGTTATCATGCAGTATTATGGGCATATGCCGACACTTATCATATACTTACTCATGATTTTGAGATTTGGGTTTCTATGAGATTTCTGGATTTTTGGGGAAAACCGCAAGAATATATAAAAACTTCTCTCTCTCTCCTCCTCTCTTTTTAAAACATAAGATGCGGTTTTCTCATGATGTATGTGTCGTCCACCATGAGATTTCATGTTTTCTGTTGGATTTCGAGACCCGATTCGAG
Source organism: Agapanthus africanus (assembly GCA_030015575.1). Lineage (NCBI taxonomy): Eukaryota > Viridiplantae > Streptophyta > Magnoliopsida > Asparagales > Amaryllidaceae > Agapanthus > Agapanthus africanus. The sequence continues at coordinate 125,246,190 of JASDDO010000016.1, read as the reverse complement.
GAGTGGATGAACCGTCTCGGGTACATGGTGGGCCCGGTATGGTACCCCGGGGCAAGAAGATCGAGTTGTAGACGATGAGCCTGACAGGGGAAGGACTACCTACCGGTGATGTCTGGCGCGGAGGATATCCGGAGGATACCGACCGTTGTCGTAGGATTTGATGATATGGGCCGATCCGGACTGACGGAGCCCGAGATATTGAGATTTCGAGGTATTGAGACTTGAGATTTACATGTTTTGTGTCGATGCTGGACACGGATTTCCATGGATTTCATTGTTTATATTTCATATTACTATACACATTTTACTATGATAACAGCTAAAGATTTCTTATTCAGATATATCTGGATTTCAGGATTGGTTATTTTACATTCATGGTGCATGCATATCCATTCACATGACCTAGTACTATAGGAGGCACTGACACGAGCACGGAGTATCTGCATTTACACGTAGTATTACCCTGCTATTACTAGATGATTGGGATCTAGTAGTGTATTATTATGACCTAGGATAGCGTCGTGCATTCGATTTCTTTTCGTAGATGTCTTCTACTCACGAGTTGGTAACTCACCCCCGTTGTGCCAAATTTTATTACAGGTTGATGTACAGGGTTCCTTGGCAGATTGCTGGCACATGATTTCTTTCCGGGTGATTTGCACGGTAGGTTGGTTCATTTGTATCTGGACCGCCATTGTATTTTTATTATTTTATTTGTATCTAGAAAGCTCCATCAACCATACTTGTATTACTTGATAAGTTTATTGGACCAGTTAATTATTTCGACCTTAGAGTCGCGCTTGTATTATTCTGATCTGGAGGTTTTGTTTTCTTTTAAGTTTTGAGCATCGCCCTTTGGCGTTGTATACTATTGTGTATTGTTGTGGTTGTTTCCGCCTGTTGGCGTTGAGCTAGCTCCCGTTTGGGGATGCTTTTTATTGTTTATGTATATTATGCTTGTTGTACCCGTCTGGGGGCCAGTTTTTACAAAGGAGACTCTGCCGAAATTTTTGGGAAAATTTGCTGATGCTTTTAAACTTGTTTTCTTTTCTTCTTCTTCTTCTTCTTCGGTTTAGATTTCTGGGCTTCGGCTTACTTAGGTTACGTTGCGCCTCTAGACGTTTCGTAATCTAAGTGCCGATCACGTTCCGTACTTTCCGGTCGTGACACCAACTGGCCGCGGAACCGCGGCCGGAGCAGCCTTGCGCCGCGGTTCCGCGGCGGCTATACCACGTCAGCCCCTCTGCTTTAGCCCAGCCCTCCTATCTCAGCTTCCACACTTCAGAAAGACACTACATTCTCCAGATTACTCCAGAACATTCTGCCAGATCAGCAAGCCTTGAGTTCTAAAACTAAACATTCTTAGCTTCCACAACAAGCTTCACCTAAACGACATTAAGGGCCTAGAACCTTCTCCCTAACCTCCTAGCTTAAGGTAGAAGCTAAACCCTAACTAACTACTTCTAGAAGCCTCTCCCTATAACAAACTTTTGGAGGGAAATTCAAAATTCAAATCCTAGACCTAGGGTTTGGGAAACCTATATAAAGGACCCAAGGCTCACTAGTTCAAGGTTGTTCATTGTTGGCTAATCTTTAGTGTTGAAAGCTAATCATTCTCTAGTTCTTCAACCCAACACCTACCACCTCCAAACCCTAACCCTAATCCCAATCAAGAAACTCCAAACTCAAGATCCTTTGAGTGCAAGCAAAGCAAGTCTTCAACGATCCTTTAGAAGCGGAGCCAGACTTCAACAGAGCATGAGATCCAAGCCGATCCATGACTCAAGGAGCCGAGCGATGCTAGATTCGACGATCGAAGTTACTTCTTCTTGTAATTCTTGAGAGTTGTAACTAATTGTTGATATAATAAAGATGAAGATTCTATAAACTTGCTTTTATTTCAATTCGAGTATTATGATTCGTATTCAATTCTTGAATGTATTCTTCGTGATGATGCTTGAGTAAAACTCCGCTCGTGGAGGAATCGAGATGATTGTAGAATGATGATGTTGACGAATCTTTAAACGTTTTCTTAAGTCTTATAACAATTGTAAATTCTTGAAAATTGAATGATCGATGATCTAGATCGATGCGAATGCGTTCTTGATTCCTTTCGCACGATCTAGAGATCAACAATCGATCATTCGATTTCCTAGAAGCTATCTAGTGAATGTGATTCATCGAAAGTACAAAGGATAGGATGAGGAACCCTAATTCTTCGCAAGATCCTTGATCCTCGATGAATCTACATCGATTTAGCATCAATTTGTTAATGGATAAGAAATCGTAATTTCGAATCTTCTTCACATCTATGATCTAATCGATTCCTACGAGCTTTACTTCAAATCTTGAAACCTAAATTGATTGGAATTCTATCAATACTTGATTCTTGATGTTTATCGCTTTCTTGATTCTTGATTAGACTAGTTGATTCTTGAAATTCATCGATATAAATCTTGAATCGGTTTTGCTTTTCTTTTCTATTAAATTTTCGATTCAAACAAAACAAAATACGAACGAATCGCGCAATCCCTGTGGACGATCCGCACTCACTAATGCGCTACAAACCGACACCGTTATTGATTGCGGTCAAATATTTTTGGTTGTGATTTCATACAAGTTTCTAAATGCCGACACAATCGGAGACGATCAATCAAATGGCGCCGTTGCCGGGGATCGCGCGCTAATTCGTTCTATATTGAAATTTGAATTGAAAGATTTATTCCATTACAATTTTTAGATCAAAATTCGCGCAAAACACTAAACGATTTGTTGTGGTTTATTGCAAGGAAATCTGGAGCTTGCTGTACAATTAGAATTTTTTTTGGAGAATTCCAGAGGACTCAGGGGGTGAAAATAAGCCTTCTGTGAAATTTTTTGTGCAGGGATTCTACTGTTCCACCGCGTTTCCGCGGCCCTATCCCTCTATTGCGGCGGTTCCGCGGCCTCCTCAAGGCGTTGCTGCACTAAATTTGCTCAGGTGACTTCTATCTTTCTTATCTCCTTCTCTGTCTGCTCCAAATAACAAAATTCTGCAGGCTTCTTTGCAAAAAATCGCAGCGCCGCAAAAAGAAAAATTAAATTGTGCGTGTTTTTTATTTTGTGGTTGTTTGCATAATTAATACGGACATTAAGGGGCAAAGACCAAATCCAGATTAGGTGGGGAGTTCATTACCCTTCCAAAGCCCCGAAAATCACAAAATTGCATCCGCATTTTGTTAGTAGTATGTATGCCCTAGAGGCCAGTATTGTACAGATGATGTATATTATATTGGATGCTTGGACATATATAGAGATGACTTTCTTGCTCGATATGATAGTATGCTATCTGGTTACTCTTTATCTTAACATGTACACTAGTATCATTATACTGTCTTATAGTTACATGTTGGTAAAGCCCTTAGGATGTGTACTTGACTACCTGGACTATGATGCAGATCATACTAGTGGGGACATGGTAGTCCATAAGTACATCCTTCAAGGTCCCTAGTCGTGGGTGTATCGAGACGGGGCATCGATATACCAGAGTAGACTAGCGTATACGCTTCTCGACCCATGTGATGGGCGATGGATGATCCCATATCCATTGGTGTTTGACATCAGAGATGGTATACGGGTGCTCAGTGGAGACTGGGTACACTGGACGGACTCGCCGAGAACTCCCAGATGGTATTATACCTCACGTCAGATGGCAGTTCTCAGGTGACACTTGTACAGGTTAGTCTGTAGACCCGAGATCGTCATAGAGTCTTGTGTGATTCCCACTGTGCTTTGATCTCCACCTTACCACGTCCATGAGGGCGTGCAAAACGGTGGTCTTTGGGTACAGTCCCGAGTCACATGGAGGCAATGAGCGATAGGAGGGGTTTCGTCTCTCCCGGTATTGGGGGTTGATGTTGCGCTATGCTCGATTGGCCGTAACAGGGAAGTCCCTGGCCAGGGCTGATCAGAGATTTGCTGGTAAGTGTTACCAGTAGTTTCTCGACCCGTTATGAGCCTCACATCGGCACGACTTATCGGTTATTGGGGTCTGACGTATACCACCCCTAGACTTGATATGCGACATATCAGACGAAGAGACCGGACTGTATGGTAAGTGTTACTGGTCGGATTCGCAGGAGTGTGAGCGGGCTAGCTCGTCGATCTTCTGATCGCTCAATACCCGGGTGGCCGTTACGTTTAGCAGACCGCTTGCGGCTTGTGGGTGCTTGATATGATCATCATCTGCTACCGGCGTATTGACGAGTCTTTAGAGTCCTACACAGAGGTTTCCTAGCTCAAGCGAAACGAAATAGGAGCACATATGAGATATGTGCAGGACCGAGAATAATGCGTGTATGTGATACCGCATTTCATTCTCGCGATAAATGTTTCGATTGGTTATATTCGATATGACCTAGTTATCGAATCATTGATTCGATAAATCGATACATTGAATACTAGTCGGTTATGTGCGACATGACCGGATCATTGAATCAAATGTTGATTTAATGATTTAATGTATAATTATATATTTGATATATTACTTTGCATTAACTAGTATTGGTTCACTTTAAACGGATTTTTCTCACTTGGATTGCACATTGTATATGTGATATACTTTTGTGCACTTTTTGTATCATGTTTGATGATACTTGATCATGTGGTTAAGTGAATAGAATTAAACCATGGTTATTATGATAATTAGGGTTTTGCATATTTATTTATTCATTTATTTGTTTATTCATTTATTTGGATAAATCTTAAGTGGAGAATGGTGGCATTTCTTGTTTTATGTTGAAGCTTCATGAAGCCTTGACTTTATGCAACCATTCTTGTCCACTAGCTTAACCCTAACTCTCCAAATAACCATGGTTGATTCTCTACACTTAACCTTAGTTGGAATTATGATAAGTATAGATTTTTCTTTTCATTTTAAATAACTTATCATAATTCTAGCTCTTCTTCCTCTTCATCTTCAAAAGAAAAACTTAGATGCCATCAATGGCAACTTGAGTTCTAGTGAGAGAATTCCAAATCTAAAGTGAACCCATCTCCTATTTCTTCACCCTTTACCTCTTGCCAAGTTGTTTTGGGTGTTCTCTTCACAAGTTTCACAACTTTGTGAAGTCGGAGCTTGAACTAGTGCAACCTCGACGTAGATCGTCTTTGACACGAAGCCGACGACCTATTCCGCACGTTTTTCCGATGAAGCCGACGAATGAGTCGAGGATTCATGATGGACAGCGAGGGCATGACCACGTGGAGCTAAGGAGGTGGAAATCCGGATCTACAAAGGTTGTAGCTTCTCACTTCTAGTTAAAGTGTTAACTAAGTTTTCATTTCGCCTAAACATCTAGTCTAAGATCCGTAGTCTAGGGTTTCTCGGCACCAAAATTTTTAAATTGGCATGTTTGATGCCTTGTGAGACCTTACTAGAGTGCCTAGGAAACTTTCACTGGTATCAGAGCCAAGCTAGAGCCTTAGGCGAAGTCCCGACGGAGTTCGAAACCCGGACGAACCGAAAAACCAACCCCGAAATAGCTCTATGGAAATTTTCCGAAAATGCGGATTTTTGTGTATTAAAAATGCCTAAAAAATTCAATAAATAATTATAAGAATTACTGTGCAAACTCAGGTGAAAGATTCATCTAAACGGCGGCGGAACCGCGGCAACAGCCCAGCTTCTGCGGCGGTTCCGCGGTCCCCTGGTGACGTCATCATGTCTTTTCTGCACAGTAATTCCTATTTAATTATTATGGATTTTATGGGAATATTTAAAATTTATTCCAGAGTTGAATGTTCTGGGTTGTTTTGGGGATTCAATTATTCGTTCGAGTTATCAAATTTCGTCTGTGTATTTCCGGATAATTTATAGAATATGTTAAAAAGTTCGACCGGATATAAATACCCAATTTTTCCCCTATCGGGAAATTTCCAAGTGTTGGATTTTTACGTAGTTTAACGACGTTCTAAGTAGTGCAAGTAACGCGATGGACCCTCTAGAAGACAACAAACCTTAACTCGATTATGTGACCGTCTTGAACTGCCCTTTGAACCTTCGGGTTTGGGGGAGTACGGCGTGCCACATGTGAGGCGTTGGCTTGACCCTTCTACGGCTGGACCGTCGGTACTGAGGCACGAACTGAATGTTGTTAGACTTATTTCATGTGATGGACTGTATCGGGAAAACTTAGGTATTCGACTGTTCGATCGGAAAGTTTAACATTTTCTGTTTATCTGGAATGTGATACAATAATTGGAATTCACAAACAGTTATGAGATAACTGAATGAATGTTATAAATTTAGCAGTTTAGTCCCATATGATATTGAAAAGAGTTTTCGATAATGAGACTAAAATGCGGGATTTATATCTGTTAGGCATGTGATGTCTAAAGAAGTTGCGGATTCCAATTGTTGTAGTTTTACACTTTCTTTTCTGTGACCGTAAGTGTAGTATGTTCATATCGCCGGTTTCGTTGCTATACGTCAACGACAATTGGGGTATGCATACTTACTTACGTTGATGACATGTGTTGTTATGTGTTGCTGGATATGTTATATTGGATCGTCGTATTCGAATAGCCGGGGGTTTTTATGTGAGATGAGTGTTTTTCATTTTCATTCATGTAAAAACTTGTATGTAATATTCTTTTATTTGGGGCACTTCCAGGTAGCGGAAGTTGTCACCCTTTGTATATTATTTACTTTTCCGCATTAGGATAGACCCAAGGAGGGGAGCACAAGTAACCGGATTCTGGGGTCCAGTGGGAGACCAACTCGAGGAGTCGAGTCCGGGTCTCCTAACCCTAGAATTGGCAGGGTTGCTTGCCGCTCTCGTAGGGGTCTAGGGGTGTGGGATTGGCTATTCATCACGACCGTGGAATCCGTGTTTTATACTGGCTCATATTGAAAACACGGACGTCCTAGTATATCCAATATTTCATATGTTTATTCTGCTGCGATATCTGTGTTGTGACTCTGTGATGGATATAGTATATAGTATATATGATATATTATATAGACGTTACTTATGTTTTACACCCGCGCTAGCCCTGCCCTGCTCTGTCGTTAGTTACCTAACCTAACGGTGCATGAGGGGACATCGAGGTGAATGCGGATGGCATAAGTGTACGTCATATCTATCTGTGATGTTTAGGTATTTAAATGATGGGACTTTATTAATGTGATTAATGAAAGATAAGAAACCTAAGATGTTGTAGAATCAAATTTTAAAATAAAACAGGTAGCTACAGTTCTTGCTTTGCACAGCGGTATATATGATATACCCCGCACCTTATTTCGATGAGGAAAGGACCGAGATCCCTTCACCGGGAGTGACTCCTTTAGCAATAACTGGCAGATGCTACAGACTCGGTTTGCTTTTGACTGCTTTTGGGTTTTTTCTTTGCACAGCGATATATATGATATATCCCGCACCTCATTCGACGAGGAAAGGACCGAGATCCCTTCGCCGGGAGTGACTCCTTTAGCAAAACTAGAAAAGCCTCAAAATCACTCCATTTCAAAACTTCATTTGATTCTACAACGATATCAAGTTCATTACGCAATAGGTTTTCAGAAAAACCTGCGTAGCCCTCCGTCATTTCAGATAGGTTACATATAGTATTCGTGCTACATTTGTTGGCTTTCGTCAAGGTGTAGTGTGCGGTAGCTATGTGCTGTTTATCTGCTGCATATGATGCGACTGGATTAGGGTAGTCGTACGGATTTGTTGGCTTTCGTCAAGGGTCGTGCGGGTGGGTTTGATTCAGTCAAGAAATGTACGGGTTGAACTTGACTAGCGGGCTGTGATTTGTTGGCTTTCGTCAAGGTCATAGCACGCTAGGGGCAAAAGCATTATCGGGAATTTCAAGTGTTGAAATTTGCAATGAGATTGCATACCTTCTATGAGATAGTTGGATCCCGATACCCACTGCGAGTAAGAGTTACTCCTGGGAGAGTTTTACACATTGCAATTAGCTGATCAAGTAGGTGTCTAGAAAGGTGTCAACGGGGTTACGCCTCTGGGAAAACGAGGTTTACATTAATTAGGTTCGTGCGAAAGCACGGGGGACCTCCCTCAAAGTACCGACACTGGCCTGGCTGAAAGATTGGCGAACTTGTAGTGTGTAATTAATCCCGGCTAGTCTTTCCTTTTAGAGTTTGAAGGAAGATTTGATAAAAAGCAGTGGGAGCCATCCTGATTAGATAAGATAATAACCAATCTGATCTTGCACGAGCATACGCTAAAGTGTTTTCTTCTTTCTCTCTCCAGGTAGCGACCAGTTCATGCCTTAATCAAGATAATAATATGGATGTATTGACCGAACCTGCATGTTATACTGTGCTGGGGAACGTTGGTTCCGTTCATTCTTATAAGAGTTATAGGAATGAACAGGATATAGGGGAATACCAGGATTCCCATGCCACCCGAATGAAGAAAGTACATGTTGATGCATTTTCTTCGGGTGTGTTCGTTACTGAGAACTGTTTCTCCATTTGCTCTACGTCCTGGGTATTAGATACCGGGTCAGGATCCCATATATGTAATCAGTTACATGGGCTTAGGAAAGGTAGAGAACTTGGAGAAGGTGATAAAGACATTAGAGTTGGAAATGGTGCAATTGTTGCAGCTAAGACTGTCGGGGAATATCACCTTGTATTACCAACTGGAAATACATTGGTTTTGAACGAATGCTATTACATGCCGAACCTGATATGCAACATTATATCGGTTTCTTTATTAAGCAAAGAAGGATATAATTTTGTATTACAGGACAATGTTATGAACATTTTCCATGACCAAAAGTTGGTTGGATCAGGCACGTTATGCAATGGCATTTATGTTCTAAATCAATCAACAGTTCTGAGCATAACAAACACACACAAGAGGAAGAGTTCAGAATTGAACGAATCCTACTTGTGGCATTGTAGACTGGGTCACATCAATGTGACACGACTGGCTAAGTTGCATAAGGATGGATATTTGAAACCTTTCGAATTTTCATCTTATGACACTTGCCAGTCATGTCTCAAAGGCAAGATGACCAAAACTCCGTTTACGGGACACGGAGAAAGAGTTACCGAACTCTTGGGACTAATACATAGTGATGTATGTGGTCCCATGTTTACACATGCCAGGGATGGTTCTTCGTACTTCATTACATTCACTGACGATCTCTCAAGATACGGACATGTGTACTTAATAAGACACAAGTCTGAAGCTTTTGAGAAATTTAGAGAATATAAACAAGAAGTCGAAAACCAAACCGGAAAAAGTATTAAAATCCTTCGATCTGATCGAGGAGGTGAATACTTGAGCAATGAATTCCTGGACTTCCTAAAAGAGAATGGGATTCTCTCTCAACTGACTCCTCCATATACACCACAGCACAACGGTGTATCAGAACGGAGGAACCGCACCTTATTAGATATGGTGCGCTCTATGATGAGCACAGCTGAGTTACCTATTTCCTTCTGGGGGTATGCGCTTGAGACAACCATACATCTATTGAATATGGTCCCCACCAAATCTGTGCCTACCACTCCATATGAGATATGGAAAGGGAAGAGACCAAGTCTTAACTATGTTAAGATATGGGGTTGTCCAGCCTATGTCAAATGACAAAATCCGGACAAACTCGAGGCACGGTCTGTTCTATGCAAATTTGTAGGATATCCCAAGAATTCTCAAGGGTATATCTTCTACCACCCTGAGGAACAAAGAGTGTTTGTTTCTCGGCATGCCACCTTTTTAGAAAAGGAATTTCTTGAAAAAGAGATTAGTGGTCATGAGGTAGAACTGGAAGAGGTTCCAGCTGCAGAAGCTACAACAGAAGATCTGGTGGAACCAGAGGATTCCGTAGTTCCCGATGAACCCCAGCCTCTCCGCCGATCTAGTAGGGTTTCTCGTCCACCAGAGAGATACTACGGTTTTCTCATTGACGGTGGAAGCGAGGATTGCATCATGGAGGATGATGACCCAACTAGCTTCGAGCAGGACATCACGAGTGGGGACTCAATGAAATGGCTGGATGCTATGCGGTCCGAGATGGAATCCATGTACACCAACAAAGTATGGACTTTGGAAGTTGCTCCTGAAGGGGTAAAACCCATTGGGAGCAAGTGGATCTTCAAGAAGAAACTTGGTGTAGATGGGAAAGTGGAGACTTTCAAAGCTAGACTTGTAGCGAAGGGTTTTCGTCAAAGACCAGGTGTGGACTATGACGAGACCTTTTCTCCAGTGGCTATGCTTAAATCCATCCGGATCATGCTTGTCATCGCTGCATATCATGATTACGAAATCTGGCAAATAGATGTTAAGACCGCCTTTCTAAATGGTGATTTAGAAGAGTGCGTGTACATGACTCAGCCAGAGGGCTTCGTAGACAGTGGGAGCAGCGGGAAGGTGTGCAAGCTGCTTAAATCCATTTATGGATTAAAGCAAGCATCGCGGAGTTGGAACATCTGCTTTGACGTCGTTATCAAAGAGTTTGATTTCGTCAAAAATCCAGATGAACCTTGTATCTACAGGAAGGTGGCAGAGAGTAAGATTGTCTTCCTCGTATTGTACGTGGACGACATACTCTTGATAGGAAATGATATTCCTATGCTGCAATCGGTCAAGCTCTTCTTATCACAAAGATTCTCAATGAAAGATCTTGGTGATGCCTCCTGCATATTGGGAATCAGGATCTATAGAGATAGATCCAAACGGATTTTGGGATTGTCCCAATCCAGGTACATTGACACCATACTAAAGAGGTTTAGTATGGAAGAGTCCAAGCGTGGGAACTTACCCACGATCTCTGGAGTCACTCTCTCCAAAGAGATGTCTCCCAATACTGATTTGGAGAGAGCTCGCATGCAAGGGATACCCTATGCTTCGGCAGTATGCTCTATCATGTATGCGATGCTATGTACCAGACCCGATGTGGCATACTCACTAAGTGTAGTGAGCAGGTATCAAGCTGATCCTGGATAGAGTCACTGGACAGCTGTGAAGAGCATTCTCAAGTACTTGCGAAGGACTAGAGATATGTTCTTGGTGTATGGTAACGGAGAACTCCAAGTTGAGTCCTTTACCGATTCGAGCTTCCAGAGTGATAAGGACGACTCTAAGTCGCAGTCGGGATTTGTCTTTACCCTTTACGGAGGGGCGGTTAGCTGGAAGAGTTCCAAGCAGGAAACCGTGGCAGACTCGACGATGGAGGCTGAATACATCGCTGCCAACGATGCTGCCAAAGAGGCTGTCTGGATCAAGAAGTTCATTACTGAACTTGGAGTGGTTCCATCCATTGAGCGTCCAATACCTTTGTATTGCGATAACAATGGAGCGGTGGCTTTGGCCAAGGAACCCAGGTCCCATCAGCGATCCAGGCATATTCTGAGGCGGTATCACCTGATCCGGGAGATAGTTGATCGCCGGGAGATCGAGGTCAGGAGAGTTGACACGAAGAACAACACGGCGGATCCACTCACGAAGGACATTCCCCAGACACAGTTTGAGAGACTCTTCGGGATGCTCGGTATGCGATACTACAGCAGCTGGCCCTAGTGCAAGTGGGAGATTGTTAGTAGTATGTATGCCCTAGAGGCCAGTATTGTACAGATGATGTATATTATATTGGATGCTTGGACATATATAGAGATGACTTTCTTGCTCGATATGATATTATGCTATCTGGTTACTCTTTATCTTAACATGTACACTAGTCTCTTTATACTGTCTTATAGTTACATGTTGGTAAAGCCCTTAGGATGTGTACTTGACTACCTGGACTATGATGCAGATCATACTAGTGGGGACATGGTAGTCCATAAGTACATCCTTCAAGGTCCCTAGTCGTGGGTGTATCGAGACGGGGCATCGATATACCAGAGTAGACTAGCGTATACGCTTCTCGACCCATGTGATGGGCGATGGATGATCCCATATCCATTGGTGTTTGACATCAGAGATGGTATACGGGTGCTCAGTGGAGACTGGGTACACTGGACGGACTCGCCGAGAACTCCCAGATGGTATTATACCTCACGTCAGATGGCAGTTCTCAGGTGACACTTGTACAGGTTAGTCTGTAGACCCGAGATCGTCATAGAGTCTTGTGTGATTCCCACTGTGCTTTGATCTCCACCTTACCACGTCCATGAGGGCGTGCAAAACGGTGGTCTTTGGGTACAGTCCCGAGTCACATGGAGGCAATGAGCGATAGGAGGGGTTTCGTCTCTCCCGGTATTGGGGGTTGATGTTGCGCTATGCTCGATTGGCCGTAACAGGGAAGTCCCTGGCCAGGGCTGATCAGAGATTTGCTGGTAAGTGTTACCAGTAGTTTCTCGACCCGTTATGAGCCTCACATCGGCACGACTTATCGGTTATTGGGGTCTGACGTATACCACCCCTAGACTTGATATGCGACATATCAGACGAAGAGACCGGACTGTATGGTAAGTGTTACTGGTCGGATTCGCAGGAGTGTGAGCGGGCTAGCTCGTCGATCTTCTGATCGCTCAATACCCGGGTGGCCGTTACGTTTAGCAGACCGCTTGCGGCTTGTGGGTGCTTGATATGATCATCATCTGCTACCGGCGTATTGACGAGTCTTTAGAGTCCTACACAGAGGTTTCCTAGCTCAAGCGAAACGAAATAGGAGCGCATATGAGATATGTGCAGGACCGAGAATAATGCGTGTATGTGATACCGCATTTCATTCTCGCGATAAATGTTTCGATTGGTTATATTCGATATGACCTAGTTATCGAATCATTGATTCGATAAATCGATACATTGAATACTAGTCGGTTATGTGCGACATGACCGGATCATTGAATCAAATGTTGATTTAATGATTTAATGTATAATTATATATTTGATATATTACTTTGCATTAACTAGTATTGGTTCACTTTAAACGGATTTTTCTCACTTGGATTGCACATTGTATATGTGATATACTTTTGTGCACTTTTTGTATCATGTTTGATGATACTTGATCATGTGGTTAAGTGAATAGAATTAAACCATGGTTATTATGATAATTAGGGTTTTGCATATTTATTTGTTCATTTATTTGTTTATTCATTTATTTGGATAAAGCTTAAGTGGAGAATGGTGGCATTTCTTGTTTTATGTTGAAGCTTCATGAAGCCTTGACTTTATGCAACCATTCTTGTCCACTAGCTTAACCCTAACTCTCCAAATAACCATGGTTGATTCTCTACACTTAACCTTAGTTGGAATTATGATAAGTATAGATTTTTCTTTTCATTTTAAATAACTTATCATAATTCTAGCTCTTCTTCTTCTTCATCTTCAAAAGAAAAACTTAGATGCCATCAATGGCAACTTGAGTTCTAGTGAGAGAATTCCAAATCTAAAGTGAACCCATCTCCTATTTCTTCACCCTCTACCTCTTTCCAAGTTGTTTTGGGTGTTCTCTTCACAAGTTTCACAACTTTGTGAAGTCGGAGCTTGAACTAGTGCAACCTCGACGTAGATCGTCTTTGACACGAAGCCGACGACCTATTCCGCACGTTTTTCCGATGAAGCCGACGAATGAGTCGAGGATTCATGATGGACAGCGAGGGCATGACCACGTGGAGCTAAGGAGGTGGAAATCCGGATCTACAAAGGTTGTAGCTTCTCACTTCTAGTTAAAGTGTTAACTAAGTTTTCATTTCGCCTAAACATCTAGTCTAAGATCCGTAGTCTAGGGTTTCTCGGCACCAAAAATTTTAAATTGGCATGTTCGATGCCTTGTGAGACCTTACTAGAGTGCCTAGGAACCTTTCACATTTACCCTCATTAACTAAAAGAAATCTAGAGATGACTCTAAGAACCGTCGCGCTCACTTAGGACAGAAGAAGGCCGTGGGTAATTCATTGCTTATCCGCGTTTTTCTTGTGGTGTCTAAGGCAAGTGTGTCGAAGGCTAGTGGTTACTTAATTAGGCCCACTACTTACGTAGTGGAGAACCTCCCACTTACCTGGCACTTACCTGGCCACAAGAGAGACAAAGAGGCAGTGGAGGATTTATCCTGCGACTTGTCTTTTGGCAGTTAGGAGCGGTCTAGAGATTTGACCTAGGTGACCCCTAGAATTAGGGTTTTGTGTGTTGCATTTGTTGTGCTTGCATCATATTTTCAAAAATCCGTCCTCTTTTCAAAACAAACACCGCATTCATTCATTCATTTCCCCTAATTATAAGTCACGCTGCCACTTGTACTAACCCTTTTTAGTGCAAGATAGGTTGGACACGGGATTCTAGTGCCCGTTTAGTCCGCGTACCCTTTATCGACTCCGAAGTCGGTATTTCTCCATTTATTTCTTCTTTACCCACTACCACATCCACACCCACATCGATGGATCCGCCTCCATCGAACTTCTTTATCACTAATCTGCGGCCGTCCGTTGGTGCGCAGAATCCACCCCGCATCTCTCTCCAAGAGAGGTGCTATCCATTGCGAGGTCCTCTTTCGACCTGCTTATCCATTCCACCAGCCAACGGGGATAATTTTGAAATTAAACCCCAATATATCAACCTTTTACCCAAATTCCACGGACTCGAGACTGAAGACGCTTACTTTTGCATCACCAAATTTGAAAACGTATGCGCAATGATGGGTACGTCACAACTTTCAGTGGATGCTATGCGTCTACGATTTCTTCCATTTACTTTGTGCGATATGGCCGAGAAGTGGCTATATAACACTATCCCATACTCTATTACGAATTGGGAAGAATTCGTTGCGGCATTCCTTAAGAAATTCTACCCTATGCAAAAGACAGCTCGAATCCATAGCGAACTTAATCAATTCACCCAGCTTCCTGCTGAACCATTCTCTAAATGCTTTGAACGTTTCAAGGATCTATTGGTTCAATGTCCTCATCACGGCATCCCGAGATGGGATCTTTGCCGAATAATTTATGAGGGCATTAACCCAAAGACTAAACAGAACCTTGAATTCATGTGTCAAGGCACTTTTATGACCAAGGATGATGGGGAAGCTTGGAAATTTTTAGAAGAGTTCGTTGAAAAGTCACTACAGTGGGAGAGTGGAACCCAATCATTGAATAGGGGTGGCGTACACCAAATTGATGTGTCCATAGGTGTTCGAGCTGAGATGGCAGCAATGCAAAAGAACCTCGAGGCTATGGAACACAAATTTTCAGCAGCCTCCCTGAACCCAATGTCGCTCCCCAAAACTGTATGTGGCTGCTGTTCTGATCCTTCTCACTTAACGGAAGATGTCCATTAAACTCTGCGTTTCAAGGTCACGAGCATACTAATGCCGCATTTCAAAGACCTAGAAACGATCCATTTTCTTCCACATGTAATCAGGGTTGGAGGAATCACCCGAATTTTGCTTGGAACCAACAACAACAATCTCATCAAAATACGGTTCCAAGTCAAAATAATTTCCAAAGGGCTCTTCCACCACAACAGCAACCACTTCAACTCACTCAGCACCCCCACCAGTCACAAAATTTCCAAAACCATGTCAACACTCCTGCACAGTCTAATCCTATGTAGATGACCGGTTCTGACGAATTCTCTCAATTCACTCAAACCATGAAATCACTCTTGTCAAATTTCATAGAGGTATCGGCCGAGGTTAGATCTTCCGTCAGTGAGATAAAGAAAAACTCAGCGTCCCAAGCTGAGAGTATCAGATCGATGGAAGCTGAAATCGCACGACTTAAAGCCGAAATGAGTACGAGAGAAAAAGGGAAACTTCCGTCTCAACCCCTACCGTATCCTGGGCATTACAATGTAAATGCCATCACAATGTTGAGATCGGAAAGAGTACTGAACAACCATGTCGGGGAAGGAATTGATGATATTGAAAATCCTATCAATAACACCCCGGCTGAGAACTTTCCTCACACACACACTTCTACTTCTGATCCATGTTCTTCTACCCCACCGCCTTCTCGCGAGCCTATTCTCCATTTCCCACTAGGCTCGACACCTCAGTATAGCCCTTCTAGTTCTCCACAGACGATCCCCACTCCTCTTTTGGGATCACGTCTACCCCCACTTCCTTCTCCTATGATAGACCCAGCGCTTATTGCTAAAGCTCCTTACCCGAATCGGTTAAGGGGTAACAAATCGAGTCCTCATATGGAGAAAATTATGGAAATGTTCAAACAGGTTAACATCAATATCCCTCTCCTAGATGCTATTCAACAAGTCCCTGCTTATGCGAAAATTCTTAAGGACTTGTGCACTAGGAAGAGGAAGACTCAAGTGCCGAAGAGGGTCTTTATGTCTAATAATATTAGCACTGCTTTTATCCCTCAGCTACCAAAGAAACGTAAGGACCCAGGATGTCCTACGATATCAATTTCTATTGGGGGTAAAAACATAAATCGTGCTCTTTTAGACCTTAGCGCAAGTGTTAACCTGCTTCCATATTCTGTATATGAGCAACTAGGGATTGGAGAGTTGAAACCTGCTCACTGCACTCTCCAAATGACAGACCGTTCAATCACCAAACCAAGGGGTGAACTAGAGGATGTGTTGATAAAGGTCGGGGAATTTGTATTCCCTGTAGGCTTCATTGTACTTGATACACAACCTGTAGCGAACCCCCGGAGCCAAATTCCGGTGATTTTGGGTCGACATTTCCTTGCCACTTCCAACGCTGTTATCAATTATAGAAACGGTTCAATGAACTTATCATTTGGAAATATGACCATTGAACTAAACATCTACAAAGTTGGAAGTCAGCCATCAGAACCCTCTGCTCATATTCTTGATGTGTGCTCTGTCCACGAGATCGCCCCCGAAAGTTGCGGAGCTGAGGAACTTTGCTTTACAGATCTCGACGACACTACTACATCACTGTTTGATCTCACACATGATCTTAGTGATGACACTTTTCCCACACTTGAGTCCGACACTCCTGACCTATCACCACCCGGGTCTGTATCTTTCACAGGCTATGAGCTTCTTTGTGACTCCAAAAATCACTCGATGATCCCACTTTCTATTATTTCTCCGCCTGTATTAGATCTCAAAATTTTACCTTCTCATCTTAAATATGCTTATTTAGGTGAGAATGAGTCTTTACCGGTTATCATATCCGCTTCTCTAGCATCAGAGCAAGAGAATGCACTTTTATCGGTATTGAGATCTAATAGAGAGGCGCTTGGTTGGACTATGGCGGACATCAAAGGGATTAGTCCCTTAATTGTAGAACATCATATACATGTGATGGATGATGCCAGACCAACCCGAGAACCACAGAGACGGTTGAATCCCGTCATGAAGGAAGCGGTGATGAAAGAGATCGTCAAATGCCTTGATAATGGTATTATATACCCAATCTCCGATAGCTAATGGGTGAGTCCTATACATGTTGTCCCTAAGAAATCCGGCATCACTGTTATTACCAATGAGGCAAATGAGTTGATTCAGACACGCGCCCAAACTGGGTGGCGTGTATGTATTGATTACAGAAAACTCAATGCCGTCACAAGGAAAGACCACTTTCCTCTACCATTCATTGATAAAATGCTGGAACGTTTAGCTGGACGAGAGTATTGCTTTATGGACGGATACTCTGGCTATAATCAGGTCCCCATCGCCAAAAAAGATCAAGATAAAACCACTTTTACTTGTCCTTTTGGTACCTTTGCTTATAGACGCATGCCCTTTGGGTTATGCAATGCTCCCGCTACCTTTCAGCGGTGTATGATGTGGATATTCTCTGACATGGTAGAGAATTTTCTGGAGATCTTTATGGACGATTTCTCGATTTTTGGAGACTCTTTTTCTGATTGCCTATCGAATCTTGACGCAGTTCTTACTCGTTGCAAAGAGAAGAACTTAACTTTGAATTGGGAAAAATGCCATTTCATGGTCCAAGAGGGAATTGTGCTTGGACATGTTATTTCACAGAAAGGCATTGAGGTTGACAGAGCTAAGATAGATGTCATTCAAAACCTTCCTCATCCCAAAAGCGTCAAGGGATCTTTCCTTGACCATGCGGGCTTTTATAGGAGATTTTGAACTGTAGGGTTCCTAGGCACTCTAGTGATGTCTCACAAGGCATCGAACATGCCAATTTCAAAAAATCTAGGTGCCGAGAGACCCGACTACGGATCGTTTGCTAGAAAACTAGGCGAAAAAGCTAACTAGTTAACACTTAACTAAGAGATACGGAAATACAACCTTTGTAGATCCGGTGCTCCACCTCCACGGCTCCGCAACGAAGTCGTCTCCGCTGTTCAAATCAAAATCCGGGCTCTGGTGTCGCTTCGTCGGAGAAATGGCGAGCTAGGTCGTCGATGTCCATGCCAAAGATGATCTACGTCGAGGCATCACTAAATCAAGCTCCGACTTCACCAAGTCAAGAAACTTGTGAAGAAAACACACTCTACTACTTGGCAAGAGGTAGAGGATGAAGAAATAGGAAGTGGGTAGACTTTAGAATTGGATTTCTCACTCATTTCCTCAATCCATCATTGATGAAGTAAGGTTTCTTCATGTGTCAAGACGAAGAAGAAGATGGATATATGTTATGATAAGTATATATTAAATAGAAAATAAATCAAATACTTATCATAAACTAACCATGGTCTAGTGTAGAGAATGAATTATGGTTAAGTGGGATGGTTAGGGTTAAGCATGAGTCAAAATGGTTACTAAAGTCAATGCTTCATGAAGGTTCAAAGAATAAAACAAAACTAGCAACCATTCTTCTCATTATCATTTCCATAATAAATAAATGAATAAATGAATAAGGAAATAGTAAACCCTAACCATTCCATTAACCAAGGTTTAATTCTATACACTTAACCAAAAGGCATGTATCATCAAACATGATACAAGCAAGTGCACAAAATCATATCGCATATGCAATGCGCACAACCGAGTGAGAAAATCCATCTTAAGTAAACCGATACTAGTTGATGCAAAGTAATATATCAAATATATAAATATGCATTAAATCATTAAATCAACACTTGATTCAATGATCCGGTCATGCCGCATACAACCGACTAGTATACAATGTATCGGCTTATCGAATCAACGCTTGAATCGATAACTAGGTTATATCGCATACAACCATTCGACACAATGATCGCGAGAATGAAATACGGTATCACATACACGCATTATTCTCGGTTCCGCACATATCTCATATGCGCTCCTATTTCGTTTCGCTTGAGCCAGGAAACCTCTGTGTAGGACTCTAAAGACTCGTCAATACGCCGGCAGCAGGTGATGATCATATCAAACACCCACAAGCCGCAAGCGGTTTGCTAAACGTAACGGCCACCCGGGTATTGAGCGATCAGAAGATCGACGAGCAAGCCCGCTCACACTCCAGTGAATCCAACCAGTAACACTACCGTACAGTCCGGTCTGATCGTCTGATATGTCGCATATCTCGCCTAGGGGTGGTAAACGTCAGACCCCAATAGCTCGATAAGTCGTGTCGATATGAGGTCTATAACAATTCGAGAAACTACTGGTAACACTTACCAGTAAATCTCAGCAACCCTGGCCAGGGATTTCCTGTTATAGCCAATCGAACACAGCGCAACATCAACCCCCTATACCGGGAGAGACGAATCCCCTCCTATCGCTCATTGCCTCCATGTGACTCGGGACTGTACCCAAAAACCACCGTTTTGCACGCCCTCTTGGACGTGGTAAGATGGAAATCAAAGAACAGTGGGAACCACACAAGACTCTATGACGATCTCGGGTCAACAGACTACTCTGTACCAGTGTCACCAGAGAACTGCCATCTGACGTGAGGTATAATACCATCTGGGAGTTCTCGGCGAGTCCGTCCAGTGTACCCAGTCTCTAATGAGCACCTGTATATCATCTCTGATGTCAAACACCGATGGATATGGGATCATCCATCGCCCATCTGTATGGGTCGAGAAGCTACACGCTAGTCTACTCTGGTATATCGATGCCCCGTCTCGATACACCCACGACTAGGGACTTTGAAGGATGTACTTATGGACTACCATGTCCCCACTAGTATGATCCGCATCATAGTCCAGGTAGTCAAGTACACATCCTAAGGGCTTTACCAACATGTAATCGAGAGACAATCTGTATACACGTTAAGGTAAAGAGCAACCAGATAGCATACTATCATGTCGAGCAAGAAAGTCCTCCCTATATATGTCCCAGCATCCACTACAATATACATCCTATGTACAGTAATGGCCTCTAGGGCATACATATAACTAACAATCTCCCACTTGCACTAGGGCCATCTGTAGCAGTGGTTGTAGTATCTCATACTTAACCATCCCATAAAAGTCTCTCTCTGGGAATAGGCCTTCGTGAGTGGATCCGCTGCGTAATCCTCTAAGTCTGCTCTCCTTGCCTCGATCAACCCGGAGATCAATCATCTCCATGATCAGGTGATACTGCCTTAGAATAAGTCTGGATCACTGATGGGACCGGCGTTCCTTGGTATAAGCCATAACTCCATTGTTACACAATGGGAGGAACATAGTTCATCTCATGAACCAATATACACCCAAACAGCTTCTTTGGTAGCATCTTTAGTAGCGATGTATCCTGCCTTTATCGTCTAGTATGTCACGGTATCTAGCTTGGAACTCTTCCAACATACCGTCCCTTTACTGAGGGTAAAGACAATGCCTGCGACTGACATTCAGTCGTCTTTATCACCCTGGAACACTTCCAGTGATTCTCCCCAGGATCGATTGATACCATCTCACTATTTCTAGTGAGTATCCTAACATCCAATTAAATCTATCTCATAGATCCAAAACTCAGGATTTAGGAGGTATCATTTTGATCCTATACGGAGAATCTTTGTGATAAACGGAGATTGATCGAACGTAGCATAAGAAACTCCTTTCTTATCAAGAGTATGTCATCCACGTACTCTACGAGGATCACCACCATACTCCCTACTACCTTTTTGTATATACAAGGTTCATCTACCATTTTGATGATGCCAAACTCTTTGACTACGTCATCAAAACAGATGTTCCAACTCCGCGATGCCTGCTTTATCACATAAAACATCTTGCTCGCGTTTCCGCTGCTCCCACTGTTTACGAAGCCCTCTGGCTGTGTTCTTATAGACATTCTCTTCTAAATCATTATTTAGAAAAGCAGTCATGGCACCCAACCACCAGATATCGTAGTCATGGTATGTAGCCGTGGCAAGTAGGATCTGGATGGACTTAAGCATAGGTACTGGAAAAGGTTTCATCATTATCCACGCCTGGTCAATGACGAAAACCTTTAACAAGTCTAGCTTTGAAAGTCTCAACTTTTCCATGTACACCAAGTAATCTTCTCAAGATATACTTGCTCCTGATGGGGATTTAACCCTTCAGATATAGCAACCAAAGTCCATACTTTGTTGGTGTATAAGGATTCCATCTCAGATCACTAAGCATCCAGCCATTTTTACAGAGTCTTACTCCTGATGGCCAGCTCGAAGCTAGTTGGGTCATCATCTCATGATGCAATCCTCGCTCCCACTGTCATAGAGAAACCGAAGTATCTCTCAGGTGGGTGAGGAACCCTACTAGATCGGCGGAGAGGCTGAGGTTCGTTGGTTACTATTGAATCCTTTGGTTCTACCAAATCATCGGCTGCAAATTGTATAGCTGGAACCTTTCCAGTTGTACATTACAGACCTTGCCTCGAGCTTGTCCGGATTTTGCTTTTAGACATAGCCCGGACAACCCCAAATCTTAACTAACTTAAGACATGGGCTCTTCCCATTCCATATCACATATGAAGCGGTAGGCAACTGATTTGATTCGAACCCTATTCAATAGGTATGCAGCTTCCTAAGTGCATAACCCCCAAAAAGGAAAAAGGTAACTCAGTAGTACTCATCATAGAGCGCACCATATCAAATAGGGTGTATCTGCTCCGCCCCTATATACCATCGTGCTATGGTGTATTCGGAGGAGTAATGCCGAGAGAGAATCTCATTCTCCTTTAAAATAGTCCAGGATTTCCGTGCTCAAGTATTCTCCTCCTCGATCACATCAAAGGACATAATACTTATACCCGTATTTTGGTTCTCTACTTCTAACTTATATTCTGTGAATATCTCAAAAGGTTCGGACTTGTGTTTCAACAGGAACATATGTCTGAATCTAAAGAGATCATCAGAGAACGTAATGAAGTATAAAGAACCGGTCTTGGTATGTGTAGACAGGGGACTTACATACATCATCATGTATCATCCCAAGAGTTCATTAACTCTTTCTCTGTTTCCAGTAAACGGAGCTATGGTCATCTTATCTTTGTGACATGACTGGCGAGTTTCACAAGATGTAAATTCAAACTGATTTAAATATGCATCTATATGTAACTCTAGCTAGTCGGGTCACATTGATCTGACCTAGTCTACAATATCTCAAGAAGAATTCGTTCATTTCTGAACTCTTCCTCTTGTGTGTGTTCCATATATTAAGAACTGTAGTTTGATTTAGAACATTAATGCTTTTAGATAACGTGCCTGAACCGATCAACTTTTGATATAGGAAATGTTCAAAACATTATCCAACAATACAAAATTATATCCTTTCTTTACTAATAAAGAAACTGATATGATTTTGTATATCAGGTTCGGTATCTAATAACATTCGTTCAGAATCAATGTATCGGTAATACAGGGTGACAGTGACCAACAGACTTGGCTGCAACACTTGCCCCGTTTTCTGCCTCATGAAACTTATCACCCGTTCTCAGTTTTTCTATCCTTTTGTAGCCCTATGTAATAGATTACATATCTGGGATCCTGATCCGGTATCATATACCAAGGATGCGGAGGATACTGAGAAACAGTTCTGTATAATGAACACACCCGAAGATGATGCATCAGCATGCACTCTCTTCGTTTGGGCGGCACGGGAAATCTGGTATTCCCCAATTTCCTGCTCTGTCTTTTAACAATTATAAGTTGGAGCGGGACCAACGTTCCCCAGATCAGTATAACAAGCGGGTTCGGTCAATAATCCGTATTATTATCTTGATTAAGGCGTGACATGGTCGCTACCAGGAGAGAGAGAGAAGAAAACACTCAGCGTGCGCTCTTGCAAGAATAGATTGGTTATTATTTTATCTAATCAGGATGTCTCCCACTGCTTTTTATCAAATCTTCCTTCAAACCCTAAAAGGAAAGACTAGCCGGGATTAATTACACACTACAAGTTCGCCAGTCTTTCAGCCATGCCAGTGTCGGTACTTTGAGGGAGGTCCCCCGTTCTTTCGCACGAACCTAATTAATGTAAACCTCGTTTTTCCAGAGGCGTAACCTCGTTAACACCTTTATAGACACCTACTTGATCGGCTAATTGTAATGTATAAAACTCTCCCAGAAGTAACTCTTACTCGCAGCGGGTATCGGGATCCAACTATCTCATAGAAGGCATGCAATCTCATTGCAAATTTCAACACTTGAAATTTCCGATAATATTTTGCCCCTAACGTGCTATGACCTTGACGAAAGCCAACAAACCATAGCCCGCTAGTCAAGTTCAACCCGTACATTTCTTGATCGAATTAAACCCACCCGCACGACCCTTGATGAAAGCCAACAAAGCCGCACGACTACCCTAATCCAATCGCATCGTATGCTGGCAGATAAGCAGCATATAGCTACCGTACACTGCACCTTGACGAAAGCCAACAAATGCAGCACGAATACTATATACAACTTATCTGAAATGACGGAGGGCTACGACAGGTTTTTCTGAAAACCTATTGCGTAATGAACTCGATATCGTTGTAGAATCAAATGATTTTAAAAATGGAGTGCTTTTGAGGCTTTTGAAGTTTTGCTAAAGGAGTCACTCCCGGTGAAGGGATCGTCGGTCCTTTCCTCGTCGAATGAGGTGCGGGATATATCACATATATCACTGTGCAAAGAAAAAACACTTAAAAGCTATCAAAAGACAAACTGAGTGTGTAGCATCTGCCAGTTATTGCTAAAGGAATCACTCCCGGTGAAGGGATCTCGGTCCTTTCCTCATCGAATAAGGTGCAGGATATATCGTATATACCGCTATGCAAAGCAAGAACTGTAGCTACCTGTTTTATTTTGAAATTCGATTCTACAACATCTTAGGTTTCTTTTATTTCATTAATCACATTAATGAAGTCCCATCATTTAAGTACCTAAACATCACAGATAAATACGACGTACACTTATGCCATCCGCATTCGTCTCGATGTCCCCTCGTGCACCGTTAGGTTAGGTAACTAACGACAGAGCGGGGCAGGGCTAGCGCGGGTGTAAAACATAAGTAATGGCTATATAATATATCATATATACTATATACTGTATCTATCACAGAACATCACATGATCACATCACAGATATCGCAGCAGAAGAATCATATGAAATATTGGATATACTAGGACGTCCGTGTTTTCAATACGAGCCAGTATAAAACACGGATTCCACGGTCGTGATGAATAGCCAAACCCACACCCCTAGACCCCTACGAGAGCGACAAGCAACCCTACCAATTCTAGAGTTAGGAGACCCGAACTCGACTCCTCGAGTTGGTCTCCCACTGGACTCCAGAACCCGGTTACTTGTGCCCTCCTCCTTGGGTCTATCCTAGTGCGGAAAAGTAAATAATATACAAACGGTGACTACTTCCGCTACCTGGAAGTGCCCCAATAAAAGAATATTACATACAAGTTTTTACATGAATGAAAATGAAAAACACTCATCTCACATAAAACCCCCGGCTATTCAAACACGACGATCCAATATAACATATCCAGCAACACATAACATCACATGTCATCAACGTAAGTAAAAATGCGTATCCCAATTGTCATTGACATATAGCAACGAAACCGGCGATATCACATATTACACTTACGGTCACAGAAAAGAAAGTGTAAAACTACAACAGTTGGAATCCGCAACCACCTCAGACATCGCATGCCTGACCAAATGAATTCCTTAGACATCACATGCCTAACAATTATAAACCCCGCATTTTAGTCTCATTATCGAAAACACTTTTCAATATCAAGTCGGGCAATTCAACAGGATTCCCGAAAAACTGATCGAATGCTCGTCGCAAACTTTAGTAGGCAGCCGCACCCCCGATACCGTCGATGAAGTGCACCAAGGCGGAACACCGCTGCCGCGAGCACCCGAACGGATGCTTTCAGCGACGGGGTTCTCCTACAGTCACTTGGTCGGGGCTATGGGACGAAGCTGTCTATTAAGTTTACCCGGCGAGTATCCGCGTACGCTACGTGATTGCGACGGACTTTTGATCACATCAAAATTCCGTGGCAACCGATCAAGTGAGACTAAATTGCTATGTTTATAACATTCATTCAGTTATCACATAACAATTTGTGAATTCCAATTATTGTATCACATTCCGGATAAATAGAAAATGTTAAACTTTCCGATCGAACAGTCGAACACCCAAGTTTTCCCGATACAGCTCAACACATGAAATAAGTCTAACAACATTCAGTTCGTGCCTCAGTACCAACGGTCCAGCCGTATAAGGGTCAAGCCAACGCCTCACATGTGGCACGCCGTACTGCCCCAAACCCGAAGGTTCAAAGGGCAGTTCAAGACGGTCACATAATCGAGTTAAGGTTTGTTGTCTTCTAGAGGGTCCATCGCGTTACTTGCACTACTTCGAACGTCGTTAAACTACGGAAAAATCCAACACTTGGAAATTTCCCGACAGGGGAAAAATTGGGTATTTATATCCGGTCGAACTTTTTAACATATTCTAAAATTTATCTGGAAAGCCAAATAGACAAAATTTGATACCCCGATCGAAACACCGAATCCCCAAAACAACTCCAGAAAATTCAACTCTTGAAACAGTATTAAAAATGCCCAGAAAATACAAACAACAGAGGTATGAATTACTGTGCAAAGAACCGTCGCTAAAGCCTTCAATTAGCCGCGGAACCGCCGCTAAAGGGTGGTCAACGCCGCGCTTCCACGGTCAACCTGGGGAATTAGTGGCTCATTTTTCATGGTAATTCATACAATACCCTGCTGAATTTTTTAAGCACTTTTAATTTGGAAAAAACCCAGAATTTGGAAAAAGTCCAGAGAGCTATTTTGGGTTTGGGTTTTGATTCGATCGGACTTCAAATTCCGTCTACGCTTCGCCTAAGGCTCTAGCTAGGCTCTGATACCACTGTAGGGTTCCTAGGCACTCTAGTGATGTCTCACAAGGCATCGAACATGCCAATTTCAAAAAATCTAGGTGCCGAGAGACCCGACTACGGATCGTTTGCTAGAAAACTAGGCGAAAAAGCTAACTAGTTAACACTTAACTAAGAGATACGGAAATACAACCTTTGTAGATCCGGTGCTCCACCTCCAAGGCTCCGCAACGAAGTCGTCTCCGCTGTCCAAATCAAAATCCGGGCTCTGGTGTCACTTCGTCGGAGAAATGGCGAGCTAGGTCGTCGATGTCCATGCCAAAGATGATCTACGTCGAGGCATCGCTAAATCAAGCTCCGACTTCACCAAGTCAAGAAACTTGTGAAGAAAACACACTCTACTACTTGGCAAGAGGTAGAGGATGAAGAAATAGGAAGTGGGTAGACTTTAGAATTGGATTTCTCACTCATTTCCTCAATCCACCATTGATGAAGTAAGGTTTCTTCATGTGTCAAGATGAAGAAGAAGATGGATATATGTTATGATAAGTATATATTAAATAGAAAATAAATCAAATACTTATCATAAACTAACCATGGTTTAGTGTAGAGAATGAATTATGGTTAAGTGGGATGGTTAGGGTTAAGCATGAGTCAAAATGGTTACTAAAGTCAATGCTTCATGAAGGTTCAAAGAATAAAACAAAACTAGCAACCATTCTTCTCATTATCATTTCCATAATAAATAAATGAATAAATGAATAAGGAAATAGTAAACCCTAACCATTCCATTAACCAAGGTTTAATTCTATACACTTAACCAAAAGGCATGTATCATCAAACATGATACAAGCAAGTGCACAAAATCATATCGCATATGCAATGCGCACAACCGAGTGAGAAAATCCATCTTAAGTAAACCGATACTAGTTGATGCAAAGTAATATATCAAATATATAAATATGCATTAAATCATTAAATCAACACTTGATTCAATGATCCGGTCATGCCGCACACAACCGACTAGTATACAATGTATCGGCTTATCGAATCAACGCTTGAATCGATAACTAGGTTATATCGCATACAACCATTCGACACATTGATCGCGAGAATGAAATACGGTATCACATACACGCATTATTCTCGGTCCCGCACATATCTCATATGCGCTCCTATTTCGTTTCGCTTGAGCCAGGAAACCTCTGTGTAGGACTCTAAAGACTCGTCAATACGCCGGCAGCAGGTGATGATCATATCAAACACCCACAAGCCGCAAGCGGTCTGCTAAACGTAACAGCCACCCAGGTATTGAGCGATCAGAAGATCGACGAGCAAGCCCGCTCACACTCCAGTGAATCCAACCAGTAACACTACCGTACAGTCCGGTCTGATCGTCTGATATGTCGCATATCTCGCCTAGGGGTGGTAAACGTCAGACCCCAATAGCTCGATAAGTCGTGTCGATATGAGGTCTATAACAATTCGAGAAACTACTGGTAACACTTACCAGTAAATCCATCTGGGAGTTCTCGGCGAGTCCGTCCAGTGTACCCAGTCTCTACTGAGCACCTGTATATCATCTCTGATGTCAAACACCTATGGATATGGGATCATCCATCGCCCATCTGTATGGGTCGAGAAGCTACACGCTAGTCTACTCTGGTATATCGATGCCCCGTCTCGATACACCCACGACTAGGGACTCTGAAGGATGTACTTATGGACTACCATGTCCCCACTAGTATGATCCGCATCATAGTCCAGGTAGTCAAGTACACATCCTAAGGGCTTTACCAACATGTAATCGAGATACAATCTGTATACACGTTAAGGTAAAGAGCAACCAGATAGCATACTATCATGTCGAGCAAGAAAGTCCTCCCTATATATGTCCCAGCATCCACTACAATATACATCCTATGTACAGTAATGGCCTCTAGGGCATACATATAACTAACAGATTTATTAAGGACTTTAGCAAAATTGCTAGACCCTTCACTCTTCTCTTGGCCAAGGATACGACCTTCCACTTTGACTCGGATTGTGAGGAAGCTTTCGACTCACTCAAACACTCCCTCACTACAGCCCCCATTCTATCGTCTCCAAATTGGGACTACCCCTTTGAGCTGATGTGTGATGCATCCGATTTTGCAGTAGGTGCAGCCTTAGGACAGCACATTGAAAAGATGCCACACATGATCTACTATGCGAGTAAGACCTTGAATGGTGCTCAAATCAATTATACAACTACCGAAAAAGAACTTTTGGCAGTTGTATTTGAATTAGAAAAATTCAGGCCTTACTTGATTGGCTCACCTATAGTTGTGTACACGGACCATTCCGCCTTGAAACATCTTCTGGCGAAGAAAGATGCAAAAGGTCGGCTGATACGTTGGATCCTTCTGTTACAAGAATTTGATCTTGTTATCAAAGATAAGAAAGGATGTGAAAACTTAGTAGCCGACCATCTTTCACGCATCTCTTCTTCCCCTGTGACCCTACCGATCAATGATTCGTTTCCAGACGAACAACTCTTGAGTGTATCCAATGAACCTTGGTTCAGGGATATTGTGAACTATCTTGTCACGGGACTTATACCCAGCGATTGGTCAAAACAGGACAAATACCGTTTTCTATCCCAAGTAAAACACTTTTACTGGGATGATCCATATTTGTTTAAATATTGTCCTGATCAGATCATTCGCCAGTGTGTCCCGAAAGAAGAGTTCAAGAGTGTTCTTTCTTTTTGTCATGATCAGGCCTGTGGGGGTCACTTCGGTCCTAAAAAGACGGCGGAGAAGGTTTTGCAATGTGGATTTTATTGGCCGACCTTGTTCAAGGACACATTTGACTATTGCAAAACCTGTACACAATGTCAGTACACGGGTAGAATTTCCCGGAGAAATGAAATGCTTCAGTAACCCATCTTAGTTGTTGAAATTTTCGATGTTTGGGGTATTGACTTCATGGGTCCCTTTCCCAACTCCTTTGGGAATTTGTACATACTGCTGGTGGTTGATTACGTCTCAAAGTGGGTTGAAGCCATTCCATGTCGCACTAATGATAAGAAAGTTGTCATTAAGTTCTTAAAAGAGAATATCTTTTCGCGATTTGACACCCACGCGCTATCATTAACGATAACGGGACACATTTCTGCAACAGGTCTTTCGAGACTCTGATGCGGAAATACGCAATCAACCACAGACTTTCTACACCCTATCATCCCCAAACGAGTGGGCAGGCTGAGATTTCAAACAGACAGATCAAATAAATCCTGGAGAAGACTGTTGCTAAGAATAGAAAAGATTGGTCGACCAAACTGACGGATGCTCTTTGGGCATTCCGAACTGCATTTAAAACCGACCTAGAGATGTCTCCATATAGGATAGTGTTTGGGAAGGCATGTCACTTACCTGTCGAGATTGAGCATAAAGCATTGTGGGCTATTAAGGAAATCAACTTTGACCTAAACCAAGCCTGCAACTTTCGGAAGCTGCAAATAAATGAGCTAAGCGAACTCCGTGATGAAGCTTATAATAATGCTGTGATCATAAAGAATTGGACCAAAGTTTTTCACGATAAAACTATTTTGAGGAAAACATTTTCACCAGGTCAACAAGTCCTTCTTTATGATTCACGACTACACCTTCACGCGGGTAAGCTTCGATCTCGGTGGAAGGGACCTATTGTTGTGCGGTCTGTATACCCGCACGGGGCAGTAGAAGTAGAAAATGTTAAAAACGGCACACTTTTCAAAGTGAATGGACATAGACTAAACCCGTATTTTTCCACTGACCCCACGGAAGAGTTCCTATTCTTACAGGAGCCAGTTAATCTTGATTAAAATTCCTCCGTCTTACCTCCATGTCATGTGTATCATTGCATCATCTTTTGAATGGAGGTGAGTGAATAGAATAAGTTTGGGGGAGATTCTTCACTTATATATTTTGCCCCCACTAATAAATTCCTCTTAAGCTTACAAGTTTTGTGGATATAGCGGTTGGCAACAGTGAGGACACTGTTGAAAACAAGTTTGGGGGAGGTCTGTGCTTATTTTTGCATCATTTGCATATCATTTGCATATGCACAAAACATTTCTTTAAAAACCTATAAAAATTTAAAAATTTTCAAAACCCATAAAGATTTAAAATTTTCAAAATACAAAAATATTTTAATATTTAACATTTTTTGTACATAAATAAGATAATGAAAGTTTAGATAGTGAAAAATTACATCCATGAGATTAGAAAAATTTAAGAAAACCAAGAAAATTAGAAGTTTTCTTATACGAACTAGTAATAAGTAGTTATGAGCCGTTGTCCCAAGGGTTAGTAAGATGAAGGACGTCACTAATCCGATGATAAAAATAAGTCTGAAAAATAGTTTCTATTCTGGAAGCCAAACATTTTGAACGTTGATACCCTGCTATTCGCACTTACACACGTCTTGAAACTTCGGATAGTAGAGGATACCTTGAAATGCTCTTGTCTTAAAGCCGATGTATGAAGGAAATGAAAAAAATGAAGAAAATATAAAATGGTGAGAAAAATGGACACTGGTTTTGTTATCGCCAAGGCAGCAATAAAAAAAATATAGCGAGGGTGCCTCTTCACCTAGTGCCCTAAGGCCAACTGGTCTGGGAGTCACTGCTAAGCCTTAGGTGGTGCAAGACGAGGAAAATACACCAAATAAGCAAGCACATGAGTAATCGGTCGGTTAGTACCTCAAGAAGTATTAACGGTCACATGAAAGTGTGTGAGCAATCTCATCTAAATATTCATTAATTAAAAAGTACTGAGGCTGATGGGCAAGAGTATGATAGCTTGAATTGAATTCTCCGGGTGTAGGGATGTCTTTACACACACGCAGGGTTATATGATCAATGTTTGGAAGAAAGATAGGAATGAAGAATAAGACGATGTTTTATTGAGAGAGGACGTGATTTCTGACATCTTTTCATGACTATTAAGATAGGGCTCATGACAATCGAAAAGCTAGCTTAGTTGGAAACCCTAATTTTCAAAGCTTTTCTTTTACAATTCTTTTCTTTAAATGTAATATTCACAATCTTCCTTTTATTATTGGATTTTGTGGGTGCAATCTGCTGAAAACCCTCAGGAGATAACACTCCTCCTGCTAGGGACACCTAGAGGTTTAAAGGCTTGTTGCACGTGCTCAGTGCAATCGTGTTGCCTACGAAAGTGTGCTAGTTAGTTTTTCTCTTTCTTTATTTTCTCCTTCTCTTTTTAATAAAAAAATCGCTCGAGACGATCGAAAATAAGTTTGGGGGAATTTGATCAGTCGAAAATACTGCATCTTTAAACCGGCAATTTCCCTATCATTTGCACTCATCTAGAAGTGTTCGGCATTCATATTGCACATATTAGCAAAACAGTCGTAAAATATCAGATTTCATGTGTTAGACTTTAAAACCGGCATTTCTAGGGAAATTGACTGTATTTCATAGCATCGCATCATTCTTGCATATCGCAACTTGTGTTTCGAAGTCTGTGCAGGAAAATCCAGAAGAATGATCAAATTTACAAAACAAGGACTGCTAAAGATACGCCAACTCAAGGATTTGAAATCTGGAAATGATCTAAAAGGCATTCAGAGATTCAACATATCATAAAAATTCCAACAAGTTATCAAGATTCCACATCAGAAGATTGAAGCACCCAGGAAGCCAAGTGGTCGCGAAACCGCGGCCGGAGCAGCCTTGCGCCGCGGTTCCGCGGCGGCTATGCCACGTCAGCCCCTCTGCTTCAGCCCAGCCTTCCTATCTCAGCTTCCACACTTCAGAAAGACACTACATTCTCTAGATTACTCCAGAACATTCTGCCAGATCAGCAAGCCTTGAGTTCTAAAACTAAACATTCTTAGCTTCCACAACAAGCTTCACCTAAACGACATTAAGGGCCTAGAACCTTCTCCCTAACCTTCTAGCTTAAGGTAGAAGCTAAACCCTAACTAACTACTTCTAGAAGCCTCTCCCTATAACAAACTTTTGGAGGGAAATTCAAAATTCAAATCCTAGACCTAGGGTTTGGGAAACCTATAAAAAGGACCCAAGGCTCACTAGTTCAAGGTTGTTCATTGTTGGCTAATCTTTAGTGTTGAAAGCTAATCATTCTCTAGTTCTTCAACCCAACACCTACCATCTCCAAACCCTAACCCTAATCCCAATCAAGAAACTCCAAACTCAAGATCCTTTGAGTGCAAGCAAAGCAAGTCTTCAACGATCCTTTAGAAGCGAAGCCAGACTTCAACAGAGCACGAGATCCAAGCCGATCCATGACTCAAGGAGCCGAGCAATGCTAGATTCGACGATCGAAGTTACTTCCTCTTGTAATTCTTGAGAGTTGTAACTAATTGTTGATATAATAAAGGTGAAGATTCTTTAAACTTGATTTTATTTCAATTCGAGAATTATGATTCGTATTCAATTCTTGAATGTATTCTTCGTGATGATGCTTGAGTAAAACTCCGCTCGTGGAGGAATCGAGATGATTGTAGAATGATGATGTTGACGAATCTTTAAATGTTTTCTTAAGTCTTATAACAATTGTAAATTCTTGAAAATTGAATGATCGATGATCTAGATTGATGCGAATGCGTTCTTGATTCCTTTCGCACGATCTAGAGATCAACAATCGATCATTCGATTTTCTAGAAGCTATCTAGTGAATGTGATTTATCGAAAGGACAAAGGATAGGATGAGGAACCCTAATTCTTCGCAAGATCCTTGATCCTCGATGAATCTACATCGATTTAGCATCAATTTGTTAATGGATAAGAAATTGTAATTTCGAATCTTCTTCACATCTATGATCTAATCGATTCCTACGGGCTTTACTTCAAATCTTGAAACCTAAATTGATTGGAATTCTATCAATACTTGATTCTTGATGTTTATCGCTTTCTTGATTCTTGATTAGACTAGTTGATTCTTGAAATTCATCGATATAAATCTTGAATCATTTTTGATTTTCTTTTCTATTAAATTTTCGATTCAAAAAAAAAAAAAATACGAATGAATCGCGCAATCCCAGTGGACGATCCGCACTCACTAATGCGCTACAAACCGACACCGTTATTGATTGCGGTCAAATATTTTTGGTTGTGATTTCATACAAGTTTCTAAATGCCGACACAATCGGAGACGATCAATCAACCCCTACGAGAGCGGCAAGCAACCCTACCAATTCTAGAGTACCCGGTCTCGACTCCTCGAGATGAACTCCTACTGGACTCTAGAACCCGGTTACTTGTGTTCCCCTCTTTGGGTCTATCCTAATGCGGAAAAGTAAATAATATACAACAATGGTGACATCATCCTCAACCCGGAAGTGTCCCAATAGAAGAATATTACATACAATGAATTTTACATGAATGAAAATAAAAACTCTTATCTCACATAAAACCCCCGGCTATTCAAAACACGACGATCCAATATAACATATCACAACAACACATAACATCACATGTCATCAACGTAAGTAAATATGCGTATCACAATTATCGTTGACATATAGCAACGAAAACGGTGATACCCCACATATTACACTTACGGTCGCAGAAAAGAAAATGTCAAACTACAACATTTGGAATCCACAATCACCTTAGACATCATAAACCCAAAATATCACATACTTTGGATTTCATGCTTAACCATATGAATTCCACATATTGTATCACATTCCAGAAAAAGCTATACGATGTTAAACATTCCGATCGAATCAACAAACACCCAATATTTCCCAAAAAGCTCAACACTTGTGCGTAGTTTAAAAGTACCCATCACATGCCACAGCTCCTATGAACCAGCCGTAGAAGGGTCAACCAATGCCTCACCTGTGGCACCGCTGAACTACCACAAACCTTAGGGTTTGGTGGCGGTTCTGACGGTCACAGAATCGAGTTAGGGTTTCGTTCTTCTAGAGGGTCCACAGAATCGCTTGCATGATTTTTGAGTGTTCTTTAACTCGGAAAAAATCCAACTCTTGGAAAATTTTCCGGAAAGGGTTCAACTGGATATTTAATACCCGTTCGAACTTTTTAACACCGTCTAAAATAACCTGAAAAACTGTTAGAATTACGACTAAGAAACACTCCAAGTTGCCTTTGTAGAAAGTTAACATCATATGCAAATTTTTCAAAAACAAACAACATCGGAAACCCAAAAACCCAGAGCCTGGAACACAAAAAAAATTTGAAGCCAAAACTCCCTAAAGGGGCCGGCCTCTTCGGATTTTGGCCGAGCACATGTGCTCGGCCAAAATCTGGCCAAATGGGTTCAAATTTCTTCTGTGTTCATGTAATATCTCATATAACATTTTGCAGTTGTTTGAAATTTTTTTCTACGACTTAAAAATTTCTATAGAAACTGAACTTGTGTATCGGGTGTTTCGGAGTTGTTTCGGTTTCATAATTCTACAAACATCGTCTAAATCTCTAGCTTGTCTCTGATACCACTGTGGGATTGCTAGGCACGACAGCAAGGTTTCGGGAGGCATCATCTATGCCATTTTCAAAAATTTGCTATGCTTAACAATACTAACCCTAGAATCTTAACTAAAGATTTAGACAATACGATGTGTAAACTACTTTACATCTAAGTGAGTAGGGATTACAACCTTTGTAGTTCGGTCCTTCACTTCTTTAGCTCCTTGTAGTAGTCCCTTCGCTCCAAGTTGTGATCTTGCAGACTCTCGAACGGCTCCACAAGAAGAAAGATGCATGCTTGCTTGAAATCTTCAAAACCGAAGATGATCTACGTCGAAGAGTCACAAACCCAAGCTACCCTCTTCACTAATGTGGGATTAATGAAGCTAACACCCTATACTAAAGTGCTAATCTAGTAGAGGATGATGAAGTAGGATTTTTGCTCACTTTAGAATTACTTTTCTCACTAGTTTTAAACTTCTCTCAAAAACCTAGAGAGCTTTCTCTTGAGCTTGAGGAAGTAGAAGCAAATAATGGATGAGAGAGTGAATGGCAACCATGGGTGAGAAAATATCTAATATATCTCATATAGATACTTAACCATGAGTTTAGATAATGGTTGGGTTAACAAATATCTAGTATAAGACAAAACTAGTGGACTAGTCAATGGGTCTCCAAGCTTCTACAAGTTTCATGCCATGCGACCATTATCCAACTAATAATTGATTTATACTAAATAAATAAACCCTTCATTATCATTATCATGGTGTAAGTCTCATACACCCATATTGCATGTATCATCAACCATGACACATAAATAAAACACAATTAACATACATCACATATATATTAAGTGTGCACATGTGAGAAAAAGAAATGCTTAAGTGAGCTAATATTAGTTAATGTAAATTAATATATCAAATATATATAATTATACATTAAATCATTAAATCAACATTTGATTTAATAATCCGGTTATATCTCATATGACCGACTAATATTATTTGTATCAATTTATCGAATCAACACTTGATTCGATAACCCGGCTATATCTCATATAACCGACCGATACAGTATCGACATATCGAATCAACATTTGATTCGATAACCCGGCTATATCTCATATAACCGATCGATACCTTATATCGCGAGAATAGAATATGGTATCACATATTCGTATTAATCTCGGTCCCGCACATATCACATATGTGCTCCTACTTCGTTTTGCCTGAGCCAGTGAAACCTCTGTG
Source organism: Agapanthus africanus (assembly GCA_030015575.1). Lineage (NCBI taxonomy): Eukaryota > Viridiplantae > Streptophyta > Magnoliopsida > Asparagales > Amaryllidaceae > Agapanthus > Agapanthus africanus. Next base: position 125,210,362 of record JASDDO010000016.1, on the reverse strand, counting down.
TAGGACTCAAAAGACTGTCAATACGCCGGCAGTTGTTGGATATGTATGCCCTAGAGGCCATTATTGTATAGTACTAGTTTGTATATTACATTTTGGAAGCTTGGGATATATACACGGGTTTTGGACAGTCTTGCTCAATATAGTAGTATGCTACTTGGTTTGTTTCTATCTTAATATGTGTGTATGTTTCTTTTAACATATCGCTAATACATATTGATGGAGCCCTTAGGATCTTTGATTGACTACCGGCATTGTGATGGCGATCACACTAGTGGGGGCTGGGTAGTCTATAAGCACATCCTTATACAGGTCCCTGATTGTAGGATTATCGAGACAGGGTATCGATACTACAGAGTAGACTAGTTGATACGCTTCTCATCCCAGGAGGGGAGATGGTCTGTCCCACAGCCATCAGTACGTCGTACTGGAGATAGTATGCATGTGCTCGTTAGGTTACGAGTACACCGGACAGGACTCGCTGGGAAATGTTGGTTGGTATTATACCTATCGTCAGTTATCAGTTCACAGGTGACATGAGTACAGCTTAGTCCGTAGACTTGACATTGTCACTTCGCCTCGAGTGTGTTCCCACCGTTCTTAGATTAATACCCTACCACGGCTCAAATGAGTCGTGCAAACAGGTAGTAGTTGGGTGCAGTCCCGAAGCACTTGGAGGCAGTGACGGTTAGACAGGATTCGTCTCTCCCGGTATTGGGAGTTGATATCGCGCTGTGTCTAGGAGAGCCATTACACAAAGTCCCTGGCCAGGGCAAGCGAGATTTGCTGGTAGTTTTTCTAGTAGTTTCTTAGGGTGTTCTGGGCTATACTCCGACACGACTTGTACCGCTATTAGGGGACTGATGTTTACCGCCCCGTAGGCCCGACATGCAATACTCTCAGACGAACAGACCGGACTGTACGGAGATTGTCACATTCAGGTTCAGTAGGAGTTCAGATGGGTTCACCTCATCGGTCTTCTTATTGGCATCTACCTGGGGACCATTACGTACAGCTAGTACCGCTTGCGGCCTGTGGTTAAACCCACTGCCAGCGTAGTGTCGATTCTTTAGAGTCCCACATAGAGGGTTGTTCACCTTTGGGCAAAATGAGTAGAGGTCGTATGGTTTTACGACAGGGTTTGTTCACATATGCGTACTTGTGCGTGTTCGGTGTTCGGGCTGTTGATACTAGTGGGCTTAGGTTTAAGCCAGATCCTAGTATTTGGTTTCAGGTTGGTTCGGTCTCATTGTATTCGTGTTCCTCGGAACACGGATGCGGGTGTGTATACACAGTTGACAGAGGTAGAGGAACCTCATAGGGTTTTGACCATTGACTTGATTAAAACCATAATGAGATGGAGGAAATTGATTAATGAGTTTTAATTAGAGATAATTGTATCATGGTTAATTGGTTTGACCATTTGACTAAGTTGACCCATGCCGACTTAGATATTTTTGTGAGCATGCTTGGCTTTAATTGTGGTATGATAATGGTCAAATCAACATCAACCATGACAATTTATCTTAATTAAAATTATCATTATTCTTTTTGTTCATATGAGAGCTATCTCTTCTCATTCTATCATGATACATTCTCTCTCTTGCTAGCTCTCTCCTCTTCCTCTCTCAAAGCTCTCTTGTTTCATGAGTTGAAAATCAAGTGCTTTGTGAGATATAACCACTAAAAAAACTCTCTACTCACTCTAGGGTTCTTAGTATAGCAAGCAAAGCACTCTAGTTACTTTATGGTTGAGGTAGGAGCTCAAGGTAGAGGCCTTCGGGTGGATCTTCTTCGATATAGAGAAGCCGGTGAGGAGGAGCCATCTAGATCATTCCAAGGAGCTCACAACAAGGAGAAGAAGGAGTTCAAGTTTAAGGTATAACTTTCTATCATAGTAGATAGAACTCTTCTTTTGCTAGTTAGGTTTATGGTAAAGATCCGGGTTTAAGGTTTATTCTAGCGCCAAGTTCGTTATCGCTACAAAATTTTTTGTTCCGCATTTGGCCACGGAAGTTGGCCGGGACGCTAGTGTAACCCTTCATGGTATCAGAGCCTACCCATAAACCCTACTAGCTAGTTTACACAAGATTAAAATCTCGATTGACAAATTTTTCCGGATCACGAATCTATGTTCATGAGCTTGCTGTCGATTTTCGAAGTTGTCCTAAAATTTTTCTGAGTATCTTAGAATTACATGCATACGAAAATATAGCTACAGAAAAACTTTGGGGGCCTAACTCTAAAATTCCGCCGCGGAAAGTGAGCAAAATGACGCATTTGGCGGCGCTTCCGCGGCTCTTTTGGGGATACAGTACCCAAAGTTTTTTCTAGGGCTCTATTTCATGAAAATATGATATTTGTGATATATAGTTTTGGACCAGGTTTATTTGAGTGCTGGATTTGCTTTTGGGGGCCTATTTGAAAAAGTTTAGTCGATTGAAATTTTAAAAATGTGTATTTTACAGTACATTCACTTTTATCTGCGACCGGGAATGTCACTTGATCGGTAAAACTCGTCTGATTGCTATATGTTCTTTTAGACGGGTTTTGCAAACGTGACATTTGCGTTGATGTAGTGTGCTTGTTCTGTGATTATGGTTGGATAGTCGTGATGGATAGAAAGTGTTGCAATGTTTGTAGTACAGTTTAAATTCATTTGTACATTTGTTATTGCGGGGCGAGCGTCCGACATGTGTACTGCCGTCTTTGCCGGGTTGTATATTTTTTTAGGGCACGACCGGGTTGAGGTCGATGTCACCGTTTGTACATATTATTTTCTTTTTCTGTACTAGGATTACCCCACGGTGGAGTGCACGAATAGCCGGGTTCTAGAAAGGCAGCAAGCCCGCATCTCATGGAGTTGAGATGGAGGAGGCTTCTTTCTCGTAGAGTTGAGACGGAGGGGACTTCATTCTAGAATTGGAGGGCTATTCGCCGCACTTGTAGGGAGTACAGGTTTTCATTGCATATGCTATCCACACGACAGGGAACGTCGGGTTTTATTTGTGGCTCAAATGAAACCCGGGGCTTCAAGATTATCCACCATTCTGTATTGTTGGCTGTGTTTCTGTGATGTTGTTTACTATCATACCTGGGACGAATGTTGTATATACTTATATATATACTAGTAGATGTTGTATATGTTTTTCACCCGCGCTAGTCCAGCCCCCGCTCTGTCATTAGTTAAGTAACCTAACGGGTGATGACGGGGCCCAGTGGCGAATGCGGATGGCATATACGTACATCGTATTTTCGTTCTTTTCTGGTGTGGTAGGTTACTTTGATGGGACAACATTAATTTTGATTAATGCAAGTAAAAAAAACCTAAAAAGATGTTGGAACCAAGTTTTAAAAACAGACATTACAGACGTTCTCTTATGCTTTGCACAGTGGTATTCAGTTTAGAATACCCTGCACCTCATTCAACGAGGCAAGGGACGAGATCCCTTCACCGGGAGTGACCCCTTGAGTAAAAGTTTTCGTCAGCGTAATAACTTCACTATAGTCGATTATTCTTGCTTTGCATCGAAGTATTCAGTTTGGAATATCCTGCACCTCATTCGACGAGGAAAGAGCCGAGATCCCTTCACAGGAAGTGACCTCTTTAGCAAAAGTTTTCGCCACTATATATTTTAAAAAGGTTATCAGGTTCCTTCAATGATATCAAGTTCATTACGTTAACGGGTTTTCGCCAAAACCCAGCCGTAGCCCTCCGTCATTTCGGATTGGTATTGCTTAGTATTCGTGCTACGTATTTCGTGCTCAGCCGAGGCGCAGTGTACGGTAGCTATGTAATATTTTTCTGTAGCATATAATGCGATTGGTTGGGACAGTCATGCGATCATTTTGTCTCAGTCAAGGACTCGTACGGGTGGGTCTAATGCAATCAAGATAATGACGGGTTGAACTTGACTAGGATCCTTTGATATGTTGACTCAGTCAAGGTCACTTGGGTCCTAGGGGTAAAAACCACATCGGGAGTTTCAAACATACAGGAAACTTGCAGATTTAGCATACCTTCTGGAGTGTGGTGACTAGAGTGGATTCCATCTAGGTCATCATACAATGATAGTTGGATCCGGATCCCACTGATGAGTTGGATTACTCTCGGGAGATTATTTCACTTAACAATCAATACTATAAACCAAGTAGGTGTCTAGAACGGTGTTAGCGGGCTACGCCTCCAGGAAAAAGAGGTTATGTAATTAAGGAACTTCGCGAAAACGTTGGAAAACCTCCCTTGAAGTACCAACACTAGCCTGGCTGAAAGGTTAAGCAAGTATTGTGACGTGCGATTAATCCTGACTAGTTCTTTTTTTAAGGTTTGAAGAAGAATTTGAGGAAACAGTGGGAGCCATCCTGATTAGATAAATTAATAAACCAATCTAATCTTGCAAGAGAGCACGCTGAGTGTTTCTTTTCTCTCTCTCCAGGTAGCAACCATTTCATGCCCTAATCAAGATAATAAAATGTATCGCTTGACTGATCCGAATTCTTATTCGGGGCTGGGAACGTCAGTTTGGCTCTAACTTACGACAACAGTCATAAGTATGAGAAAGGGAAAGAGGACTGTATGGATTCCAAGGAGACCCAGTTGAAGAAGAAGCATAGTTTTGCATCTACTTCAGGTGTTCTTGTAATTGAGAACTGCTTTTCGGTCAGCCCTACCTCCTGGGTACTTGATACCGGATCAGGATCTCATATCTGTAATTTATTACCGGGACTGAGAAAAAGTAGGAAAGTTGCACCTCGTGATATGTCCCTTAGAGTAGCGAACGGAGCACAAGTTAATGTTGCAGCCGTCGGTGAATATCACCTAGTGTTGCCAAATGGCAATACTATGATTTTGAACAATTGCTACTATGTACCTTCCATGGTTTGCAACATAATATCAGTGTCTTTACTCGATGAAGATGGATATAACTTTGTTCTTGATAGAAATATCATGAACATTTACCTTGATAAGGTACTGGTTGCAGAAGGTACACTGTGTAATGGTATCTATGTTCTAAATCAGAATACAGTTCTCAATATACAAAACACACGCAAGAGGAAGAGTTCAGATACGAACGAATCCTACTTATGGCATTGTAGACTTGGTCATATCGGAGAGAAAAGACTAAGTAAATTGCATAAAGATGGACTATTGGATACGTTCGAGTTTTCATTTTATGAAACTTGTCAGTCTTGTCTCAAAGGAAAGATGGCCAAATCTCCGTTCACCGGACATGGAAAAAGAGCAACAGAGCTCTTGGGACTCATACACAGTGATGTGTGTGGCCCAATATCTATACATGCAAGGAGTGGGTTCTCATACTTCATCACATTCACTGACGATCTCTCTAGGTTCGGATATGTGTATCTGATGAAACAAAAATCTGAAGCTTTTGAGAAATTCAGAGAATTCAGAAATGAAGTGGAGAACCAGATAGGCAAAAGTATCAAGATCCTTCGGTCTGATAGAGGAGGGGAGTACTTAAGCACGAAATTTCTAGATTACTTAAAAGAGAATGTTATTCTTTCTCAGCTTACTCCTCCGTACACGCCACAACATAATGGTGTATCGGAGCGGAAGAACCGTACCCTGTTGGATATGGTTCGCTCCATGATGAGTAGTGCTGAGTTACCTCTTTCATTTTGGGGACATGCGCTTTTGACAGCGGCATATCTATTGAATGATGTTCCGTTTAAATCAGTGCCTAAGACACCATTCGAAATATGGAATGGTAAAAGGCCGTATCTTAAGCGCATTAAGATATGGGGTTGTCCGGCCTATGTAAAAGTACAAAATCCGGACAAACTTCAGGCTCGTTCAGTTCTATGTAAATTTGTGGGATATCCTAAAAATTCTATAGGATGTCTGTTCTACCACACCGAGGAATAGAAGGTGTTTGTATCTCGCCACGCCACCTTTTTAGAGTGGCAATTTCTTTCAAAAGAAACTAGTGGGAGTTCGGTAGAACTGGAAGAAATTCAGCGATCACAAAATGAAACTGAAGGTTTGACAGAACCTCAAGCTTCAATAACCCCAGACGAACCTCAGCCACTCCGCAGATCTGGTAGGATTTCTCATCCACCCGAGAGATACTACGGTTTTCTCATAGACGGGGATCGAGAGTATTGCGTCTTGGAAGATGACCCTACCAGTTTCAAGCAGGCCATTATCACTAGGGACTCTGATAAGTGGCTGGATGCTATGCGATCCGAAATGGAGTCCATATACACCAATAAAGTGTGGACCTTGGATATTGCTCCACCTGGGGTAAAACCCGTTGGATGCAAATGGATCTACAAAAGGAAACTTGGTGTAGATGGGCAGGTGGAAACCTATAAGGCTAGACTTGTTGCAAAAGGTTTTCGTCAAAGACCTGGTGTGGACTATGCCGAAACTTTTTCTCCAGTGGCTATGCTCAAATCCATTTGGATCCTACTTGCCATTGCGGCCTTCCATGACTATGAAATCTGGCAGATGGACGTAAAAACGGCTTTTCTAAACGGCAGTTTGGAAGAGTGCGTTTACATGGATCAGCCAGAAGGTTTTGTAGACAGTGGAAGCAGCGGGAAGGTGTGCAAGTTGCCTAAATCCATTTATGGATTAAAGCAGGCATCGCGGAGCTGGAACATCTGTTTTGATGAGGCAATCAAGGAATTTGATTTCATAAAAAACGAAGATGAACCTTGTATCTATAAGAAGATTGTAGGACGAACTGTCGTGTTCCTAGTCTTGTACGTAGACGATATTCTTTTGATAGGAAATGATATTCCTATGCTACAATCGGTCAAGCTATTCTTGTCACAAAGGTTCTCCATGAAGGACCTGGGTGATGCCACATGCATACTGGGGATCAGGATCTACAGAGATAGATCCAAGAGATTGCTGGGACTTTCGCAGTCCAGGTACACAGAGACCATACTAAAAATATTTAGTATGGAAGATTCCAAACGCGGTAATATACCAGCATTACACGGAATCACCCTCTCCAAGAAGATGTCACCCAAGACTGACGAGGAGAGGGTTCGCATGAGCATTATACCCTACGCTTCAGCGGTAGGATCTATAATGTATGCGATGCTATGTACAAGGCCAGATGTAGCTTACATACTAAGCGTGGTGAGTCGGTATCAGTCAGACCCAGGTGAGAACCACTGGACGGCAGTGAAGAACATTCTCAAGTACCTGAGAAGGACTAAAGAGATGTTCCTGGTTTACGGTAATGGAGACCTCAGGGTCAAGTCCTATACAGATTCAAGCTTCCAGAGTGACAAGGACGACAACAAGTCTATCTCGGGTTTTGTGTTTACCCTCAACGGAGGGGCGGTATGTTTGAGGAGTTCCAAACAGGATACCGTCGCAGACTCGACGATGGAGGCTGAATACATTGCTGCAAGCGATGCTGCAAAAGAGGCGGTCTGGATGAAGAAGTTCATTAGTGAACTTCAGGTGGTTCCGTCCATTGTTGACCCAATACCTTTGTATTGCGATAACAATGGGGCTATAGCTTTAACGAAGGAACCAAGGTCCCATCAGAAGTCCAGACACATCTTAAGGCGGTATCACCTGATCAGGGAGATCATTGATCGCCAGGAGATCGAGGTACAGGGAGTGGACACTAAAGACAACACGGCGGATCCATTCACAAATGCCCTCCCTCAAACACAGTTCGAGCGACTTTTTGAGCTATTGGGTATGCGGTACGCCAGCAGCTGGCCTTAGTGCAGACGTTGGGTATGCGGTACACCAATTACCGGCCTTTAGTGCAAGTGGGAGATTGTTGGATATGTATGCCCTAGAGGCCATTATTGTATAGTACTAGTTTGTATATTACATTTTGGAAGCTTGGGATATATACACGGGTTTGCGACAGTCTTGCTCAATATAGTAGTATACTACTTGGTTTGTTTTTATCTTAATATGTGTGTATGTTTCTTTTAACATATCGCTAATACATATTGATGGAGCCCTTAAGATCTTTGCTTGACTACCAGCATTGTGATGGCGATCACACTAGTGGGGGCTGGGTAGTCTATAAGCACATCCTTATACAGGTCCCTGGTTGTAGGATTATCGAGACAGGGCATCGATACTCCAGAGTAGACTAGTGTATACGCTTCTCATCCCAGGAGGGGAGATGGTCTATCCCACAGCCATCAGTACGTCGTACTGGAGATAGTATGCAGGTGCTCGTTAGGTTACGAGTACACCGGACAGGACTCGCTGGGAACTGTTGGTTGGTATTATACCTATCGTCAGTTATCAGTTCACAGGTGACATGAGTACAGCTTAGTCCGTAGACTTGACACTGTCACTTCGCCTCGAGTGTGTTCCCACCGTTCTTAGATTAATACCCTACCACGGCTCAAATGAGTCGTGCAAACAGGAAGTAGTTGGGTGCAGTCCCGAAGCACTTGGAGGCAGTGACGGTTAGACAGGATTCGTCTCTCCCGGTATTGGGAGTTGATATCACGCTGTTTCTAGGAGAGCCATTACACAAAGTCCCTGGCCAGGGCAAGCGAGATTTGCTGGTAGTTTTTCCAGTAGTTTCTCACGGTGTTCTGGGCTATACTCCGACATGACTTGTACCGCTATTAGGGGACTGACGTTTACCGCCCCGTAGGCCCGAGATGCAATACTCTCAGACGAACAGACCAGACTGTACGGAGATTGTCACATTCACGTTCAGTAGGAGTTCAGATGGGTTCACCTCATCGGTCTTCTTATCGGCATCTACCTGGGGACCATTACGTACAGCTAGTACCGCTTGCGGCCTATGGTTAAACCCACTGCCAGCGTAGTGTCGATTCTTTAGAGTCCCACACAGAGGGTTGTTCACCTTTGGGCGAAATGAGTAGAGTGTTAGTTATATGTATGCCCTAGAGGCCATTACTGTACATACGATGTATATTGTAGTGGATGCTAGGACATATATAGGGAGGACTTTCTTGCTCGACATGATAGTATGCTATCTGGTTGTACTTTATCTTAACATGTACTTTGATTGTCTCTATGTTACATGTTGATAAAGCCCTTAGGATATGTACTCGACTACTGGGACTATGATGAGATCATACTAGTGGCGCCACGGTAGTCGACGAGTACATCCTATAATTGTTCCTAGTCGTGGGTGTATCGAGACAGGGCATCGATGCACCAGAGTAGACTAGCGTATACGCATCTTGACCCATTTGATGGGCGATGGATGATCCCATATCCATCGGTGTTTGACATCAAGGATGGTGTACAGGTGCTCAGTGGAGACTGGGTACACTGGACGGACTCGCCGAGAACTCCCAGATGGTATTATACCATACGTCAGATGGCAGTTCTCCGGTGACACTGGTACAGAGTAGTCTGTTGACCCGAGATCGTCATAAAGTCTTGTGTGATTCCCACTGTGCTTTGAATATGCCATTATGTAGCGAGCCTGATGCAATCAACTTTTGATCTGGGAATATATTCATAACATTATCCTTTACTACAAAATTATATCCTTCTTTACTTAATAAAGAAACTGATATAATGTTGCACATCATGTTCGGTATATAATAGCACTCATTCAGAATCATTGCATCACCACTTGGTAATACTAGGTGATATTCGCCAACTGCTTTGGCTGCAACATTTGCCCCATTCCCAACTTGAACGGAATGATCACCTTTTCCCAGTTCTCTACCTTTCCGTAGCCCATGTAACTGTTTACATATATGGGATCCTGATCCGGTATCTAATACCCAGGACGTAGGGTGAACTGAGAAACAGTTCTTAATGACAAACACACCCGAAGATGATGCATCATCATGCATGTTCTCCGTTTGGGCGGTGTGAGAATCCAGATATTCTCATGTTTCCAGTTCATTCTTATAACACTTATAAGATAGAACGGGTTCAACGTTTCCCTGCACAGTATAACATGCGGGTTCGGTCAATACATCCATATTATTATCTTTATTAGGGCATGAACTGGTCGCTACCTGGAGAGAGAGAGAAGAAAACACTTTAGCGTATGCTCCTGCAAGATCAGATTGGTTATTATCTTATCTAATCAGGATGGCTCCCACTGTTTTTATCAAATCTTCCTTCAAACCCTAAAAGGAAAGACTAGCTGGGATTAATTACACCCTACAACTTCGTCGATCTTTCAGCTAGGCCAGTGTCGGTACTTTGAGGGAGGTCCCCCGTGCTTTCGCACGAACCTAATTAATGTAAACCTCGTTTTCCCAGAGGCGTAACCCCGTTGACACCTTTCTAGACACCTACTTGATCGGCTAATTGTAGTGTGCAAAACTCTCCCAGGAGTAACTCTTACTCGCAGTGGGTATCGGGATCCAACTATCTCATAGAAGGTATGCAATGTCATTGCAAATTTCAACACTTGAAATTCCCGATAATACTTTTGCCCCTAGCGTCCTGTGACCTTGACGGAGGCCAAACTACCCACAGGGCGCTAGTCACGTTCAACCCGTCATTTCTTGATCGAATTAAACCCATCCGTACGACCCTTGACGGAGGCCAAACTACGTCGTACGAATACCCTAATCCAATCGCATCATATGCTGACAGATAAGCACTAGTTAGCTACCATACACTACGTCTTGACGGAGGCCAAACTACCGCAGCATGAATACTAAGTAGTACTTATCTGAAATGATGGAGGACTACGCAGGTTTTTCTGAAAAACCATGAGCGTAATGAACTTGATATCGTTGTAGAATCAAAATGAAGTTTTGAAATGGAGTGATTTTGAGGCTTTTCCAGTTTTGCTAAAGGGGTCACTCCCAGTGAAGGGATCGTCGGCTATTTCCTCGTCGAATGAGGTGCGGGATATATCATATATATCACTGTGCAAAGCAGAAACTATAGAAGCAATCAAAAGTCAAACCGAGTGTGTAGCATCTGCCAGTTATTGCTAAAGGAGTCACTCCCGGTGAAGGGATCTCGGTCCTTTCCTCATCGAATAAGGTGCAGGGTATATCATATATACCGCTATGCAAAGCAAGAACTGTAGCTACCTGTTTTGTTTAAAATTTGATTCTACAACATCTTAGGTTTCTTATCTTTCATTAATCACATTAATGAAGTCCCATCATTTAAGTACCTAAACATCACAGATAAATACGACGTACACTTATTCCATCCGCATTCGCCTCGATGTCCCCTCGTGCACCGTTAGGTTAGGTAACTAACGACAGAGCAGGGCAGGGCTAGTGCGGGTGCAAAACATAAGTAACGTCTATATAATATATCATATATACTATATAAAGTATCTATCAAAGAACATCACATGATCACATCACAGATATCGCAGCAGAAAATATCATATGAAATATTGGATATACTAGGACGTCCGTGTTTTCAATACGAGCCAGTATAAAACACGAATTCCACGGTTGTGATGAATAGCCAATCCCACACCCCTAGACCCCTACGAGAGCGGCAAGCAACCCTGCCAATTCTAGGGTTAGGAGACCCGGACTCGACTCCTCGAGTTGGTCTCCCACTAGACCCCAGAACCCGGTTACTTGTGCTCCCCTCCTTGGGTCTATCCTAATGCGGAAAAGTAAATGATATACAAAAGGTGACATCTTCCGCAACCTGGAAGCTCCCCAAATAAAAGAATATTACATACAAGTTTTTACATGAATGAAAATGAAAAACACTCATCTCACATAAAAACCCCCGGCTATTCAAACACGACAATCCAATATAACATATCCAGCAACACATAACATCACATGTCATCAACGTAAGTAAATATGCGCATCCCAATTGTCGTTGACATATAGCAACGAAACCGGCGATATCACATATTACACTTACGGTCACAGAAAAGAAAGTGTAAAACTACAACAGTTGGAATTCACAACCTTTTTAGACATCGCATGCCTAATCAAATGAAATACTTAGACATCACATGCCTAACAATTATAAACCCCGCATTTTAGTCTCATTATCGAAAACTCTTTTCAATATCATGTGGGACTAAACTGGTAGATTTATAACATTCATTCAGTTATCTCATAACTGTTTGTGAATTCCAATTATTGTATCCCATTCCGGATAAATAGAAAATATTAAAATTTCCGATCGAACATTCAAACACCCAAGTTTTCCCGAAACCGATCAACACATGAAATAAGTTCAAAGACATCACTTCATGCCTCAGTACCAACGGTCCAGCCGTAGAAGGGTCAAGCGAACGCCTCACATGTGGCACGCCGTACTGCCCCAAACCCGAAGGTTCAAAAGGCAGTTCAAGACGGTCACATAATCGAGTTAAGGTTTGTTGTCTTCTAGAGGGACCATCGCGTTACTTGCACTACTTCGAACGTCTTTAAACTACGGAAAAGTCCAACAATTGGAAATTTCCCGGCAGGGGAAAGATTGGGTATTTACATCCGGTCGAACTTTTTAACATGTTCAAAAATTATCCGGAAAACACTTAGACAAAGTTTGATAATCCGATCGAAATACCGAGTCCCCAATTCAACCCAGAATACTCAACTCTTGAATAAATATTAAAAATTCCTAGAGAACTCAGCACTGAATAAAAGAAATTACTGTGCAAAATTGGGTGGGTGACGTCATCATACGGCCGCGGAACCGCCGCAGAAGCAAGGCTTCTGCCGCGGTTCTGCCGTACTTTGGAGGAATTGGGTGATCGTATTTCACAGTAATTCTTAAAAAGTCCTGCTGAATTTTCTGCATATTTTTAATTTGGAAAAAACCCAGTTTTCAGAAAATTTCCAGAGAGCATCATGGATTTTAGGGTTTCGGTTCGATCAGGTTTCAAATGTCGTCTAGACTTCGCCTAAGGCTCTATCTAGGCTCTGATACCACTGTAGGGTTCCTAGGCACGCTAATGAAGTCTCACAATTCATCAACCATGCCAATTTCAGATTTTACGGGTGCCGAGAAACCCTAATACGGATCGTTGACTAGAAGTTTAGGCGAAATACGAATCTAGTTAACAACTTAACTAAAGGAGAGAGGCTACAACCTTTGTAGATTCGGTTCTCCACTTCCTTAGCTCCACGTAGGCATCCTCTCGCTGTCCATCTCGAATCCTGGACTCAATCGTCGGCTTGATCGGAGAAATAGGCGGACTAGGTCGTCGGCTTCATGCCGAAGATGATCTACGTCGAGGCATCACAAGTTCAAGCTCCGACTTCACAAATTTGTGAAACTTGTGAAGAAAACACCCAAAACAACTTGGCAAGAGGTAGAGGGTGAAGAAATAGGAGGTGGGTTCACTTTAGAATTGGATTTCTCACTTTAGAACTCAAGTTGCCATTGATGGCATCAAGCTTTCTTTCTTGAAGAAGAAGATCAAGAAGAAGGAAATATTATGATAAGTTAATCAAAAATGAAAAAGAAATGAATACTTATCATAATAGAAACCATGGTTAGGTGTAGAGAATTGACCAAGGTTAGAAGAGTGGTTAGGGTTAAGCATGAAGACAAATTGGTCACTTTGGTCAAAGCTTCATGAAGCTTCACAAAGGTTCAAGAATGAAAGCAACCATTTTGTATTCTTATCCCATTCTTTTTCCAAAATCAATAAATAAAAGAATGGATAATTAAAACCCTAATCACTTTCTTAACCTAGGTTTAATTCTTTACACTTAACCAAATGAGCAAGCATCATCAAACATGATACAAAGATGTGCACAAAAGTATATCACATAAACAACTTGCACATCAAGTGAGAAAATCCATTTAAAATGAACCAATACTAGTTAATGCAAAGTAATATATCAAATATATAATTATACATTAAATCATTAAATCAACACTTGATTTAACGATCCGTTCATATCGCATATAACCGACTAGTATACAATGTATCGATTTATCGAATCAATGATTCGATAACTAGGTTATATTGAATATAACCAATCGATACATACATCGCGAGAATGGTATACGGTATCACATACATGCATTATTCTCGGTCCTGCACATATCTCATATGCGCTCCTATTTCGTTTCGCTTGAGCCAGGAAACCTCTGTGTAGGACTCTAAAGACTCGTCAATACGCCGGTAACAGATGATGATCATATCAAGCACCCACAAGCCACAAGCGGTCTGCTAAACGTAACGGCCATCCGGGTATCGAGCGATCAGAAGATCGACGAGCTAGCCCGCTCACACTCCTGTGAAACCAACCAGTAACACTTACCATACAGTCCGGTCTGTTCGTCTGATATGTCGCATATCAAGTCTAGGGGTGGTAAACGTCAGACCCCAATAACCGATAAGTCGTGCCAATGTGAGGCTCATAACGGGTCGAGAAACTACTGGTAACACTTACCGGCAAATCTCTGATCAGCCCTGGCCAGGGACTTCCCTGTTACGGCCAATCGAGCACTGCGCAACATCAACCCCCAATACCGGGAGAGACGAAACCCCTCCTATCGCTCATTGCCTCCATGTGACTCGGGACTGTACCCTAAGACCACCGTTTTTCACGCCCTCATGGACGTGTTAAGGTAGAGATCAAAGCACAGTGGGAATCACACAAGACTCTATGACGATCTCGGGTCTACAGACTAACCTGTATAAGTGTCACCCGAGAACTGCCATCTGACGTGAGGTATAATACCATCTGGGAGTTCTCGGCGAGTCCGTCCAGTGTACCCAGTCTCCACTAAGCACCCGTATACCATCTCTGATGTCAAACACCAATGGATATGGGATCATCCATCGCCCATCTCATGGGTCGAGAAGCGTATACGCTAGTCTACTCTGGTATATCGATGCCCCGTCTCGATACACCCACGACTAGGGACCTTGAAGGATGTACCTATGGACTACCATGTCCCCACTAGTATGATCTGCATCATAGTCCAGGTAGTCAAGTACACATCCTAAGGGCTTTACCAACATGTAACCATAAGATAGTTTAAAAAGACTAGTGTACATGTTAAGATAAAGAGTAACCAGATAGCATACTATCATATCGAGCAAGAAAGTCATCTCTATATATGTCCAAGCATCCAATATAATATACATCATCTGTACAATACTGGCCTCTAGGGCATACATACAACTAACAGTACCGCCCCTAACCCTAAGGTTCAAAGGGAAGTTCAAGACGGTCACATAATCGAGTTAAGGTTTGTTGTCTTCTAGAGGGTCCATCGCGTTACTTGCACTACTTAGAACGTTCTTAAACTACGGAAAAATCCAACACTTGGAAATTTCCCGGCAGAGGAAAAAATGGGTATTTATATCCGGTCGAACTTTTTAACAGTTTCTAAAATATCCAGAAAAACATAAACGAAGTTAAATTATCCGATCGAATTAACGAGTCCCCAATAAAACCCTAGAAAACTCAACACTTGAGTGGAATTAAAAAATTCCCAAAAAAAAATGACAAGAAAGGACCTAAGAATAAATATGTGAAGTTTGAGGGACTAACTCACAATTTGGGCCGTGGAACCGCCGCCAAACCCTGTAGGGTTACTAGGCACACACATGAGGTTCCACAAGGCATTAACTATGCCAATTCGAAAATTTATGTGCCGAGAAACCCTATGCAAGATCGTTAACTAGAGATTAGGCGAAACGAAAAGCTAGTAAACTACTTTACTAGTAAGTGAAAGGGATTACAACCTTTGTAGATCCGGTCCTTCACTTCAATAGCTCTATGTTGGCGTCCCTTCGCTGCGATCATCGGGATCCCGGACCCTAGCGTTGGTTTCATCGGAGAAATGAGCGGGCTAGGTCGTTGACTTCGAGGCCGAAGATGATCTACGTCGGGGAGACTCAAACTCAAGCTATTCCTTCACTTGGTCATAAACTTTGTGAAGAGAACACCCTATACTACATGGCAAGTAGTAGAGGATGAAGAAATAGAAAGTGGGTTCACTTTAGAATTGGATTTCTCACTCTTTTTCTCATGGCACCATTGGAGCTAGCAAGCTTTTGTGGAGCTTGATGATGAAGAAGAAGAAGAAAAGAATTATTAGAATAATTATCCAGATGAAACTTATCCAATAAATAATGGCACCATGGTTGAGTTAAGCCCTCATGCTTAACTCATGTAGAGAATTAACCAAAGCCTTAGGTTAAGGGTTGGGTTAACTAATATCTTATACGAATGACAAAAGAGTTGACTTTGTCAATGTTTATCAAGCTTCATGAAGCTTGATAACTTTGACCAAAGTCACACTCTTTTGTTATATGCTAGGAAAATAGTAAACCCTAATTTAACCTTGATTTGGTTCAAGTCTCATACACACAACTTGTTTGTATCATCTAGCATGATACAAACTTGTACACTTGCATATATCATATATAAACAATGTGCACATTCAAGTGAGAAAATCAATCTTAAGTGAACCAATACTAGTTAATGTAAAGTAATATATCAAATATATAATTATACATTAAATCATTAAATCAACACTTGATTTAACGATCCGGTCATATTGCATATAACCGACTAATATCAATAGTAACAACTTATCGAATCAACACTTGATCCGATAACCCGGCTATATCGCATACAACCGATCAATGTCACAAATCGCGAGAATAGAATACAGTATCACATAGTGGTATTATTCTCGGTCCCGCAAATATCTCATATGCGCTCCTATTTCGTTTCGCTTGAGCCAGGAAACCCCTGTGTAGGACTCTAAAGACTCGTCAATACGCCGGCAGTAGGTGACGATCATATCAAACACCCACAAGCCGCAAGCGGTCTGCTAAACGTAACGGCCACCCGGGTATTGAGCGATCATAAGATCAACGAGCAAGCCCGCTCACACTCCTGTGAATCCAACCAGTAACACTTACCGTACAGTCCGGTCTGTTCGTCTGATATGTCGCATATCTCGTCTAGGGGTGGTAAACGTCAGACCCCAATAACTCGATAAGTCGTGTCGATATGAGGCTCATAACGGGTCGAGAAACTAATGGTAACACTTACCAGTAAATCCCTAAAACAGCCTTGGCCAAGGACTTCCTATTATAGCCAATCGAGCACTGCGCAACATCAACTCCCTATACCGGGAGAGACGAAACCCCTCCTATCGCTCATTGCCTCCATGTGACTCGGGACTGTACCTAAAAACCACCATTTTGCATGCCCTCTTGGACATGGTAAGGTGGAAATCAAAGCACAGTGGGAATCACACAAGACTCTATGACGATCTCGGGTCTACAGACTAACCTGTACCAGTGTCACCAGAGAACTGCCATCTGACGTAAGGTATAATACCATGTGGGAGTTCTCGACGAGTCCGTCCAGTGTACCTAGTCTCCACTGAGCACCCGTATATCATCTCTGATGTCAAACACCAATGGATATGGGATCATCCATCCCCCATCTGTATGGGTAGAGAAAGTACACGCTAGTCTAATCTGGTATATCGATGCCCCGTCTCGATACACCCACGACTAGGGACTTTGAAGGATGTACTTATGGACTACCATGTTCCCACTAGTATGATCCACATCATAGTCCAGGTAGTCAAGTACACATCCTAAGGGCTTTACCAACATGTAACAGAGAGACAATCAGTGTACACGTTAAGGTAAAGAGTAACCATATAGCATACTATCATATCGAGCAAGAAAGTCATCCCTATATATGTCCAAGCATCCACTACAATATACATCCTATGTATAGTAATGGCCTCTAGGGCATACATATAACTAACAATCTTTCACTTGCACTAGGGCCATCTGATAGCAGTGGTTGTAGTATCTCATACTCAACCATCCCATGAAAGTCTCTCTCTGGGAAAAAGGCCTTTGTGAGTGGATCCGCTGTGTTGTCCTCTGAGTCTATTCTCCTAACCTCGATCCCCTGGAGATCGACCATCTCCACGATCAGGTGATACTGCCTAAGAATATGTCTGGATCACTGATGGGACGGGCGTTCCTTGGCATACGCCACAACTCCATTGTCACACAACGGGAGGAACGAAGTTCATCACATGAACTAAAATACACCTAGACTGCCTCTTTGGTAGCATCTTTGGTAGCGATGTATCCAGCCTTTATCGTCTAGTATGCCACGGTATCTAGCTTGGAACTCTTCCAACATACCGTCCCTGCACTGAGGGTAAAGACAATGCCTGCGACTGACATTTAGTCGTCTTTATCACCCTGGAACCTTTCCAGTGATTCTCCCCAGGATCGATTGATACCATCTCACTACAACTAGTGAGTATCCTAACATCCAATTAGATCTATCTCATAGATCCAAAACCCAGGATTTAGGAGGTATCAGTTTGATCCTTTATGGAGAATCCTTGTGATAAGCGGAGATTGACCGAGCGTAGCATAGCAAACTCCTTCCCTATCAAGAGTATGTTATCCACGTACTCTACGAGGATCACCACCACACTCCTTACTACCTTTTTGTATATACAAGGTTCATCTACCATTTTGATGATGTCAAACACTTTGACTAACACATCAAAACAGATGTTCCAACTCCGCGATGCTTGCTTTATCAGATAAAACATCTTGCACACGTTTCCGCTGCTCCCACTGTCTACGAAGCCCCCTGACTGTGTACTTATAGACTCTCTCTTCTAAATCTTTATTTAGAAAAGCAGTCATGACACCCAACTGTTCATATCAGAATATTGCATTTTATACCGCCCATTCTTACGCTCGTGTGTTTATAGGTAGGTACTTTTAATCCGTGTTTGTTACATGTTTGCAGAATACAGGTTTCCAGTACAAATATTGCTAATCAGGATTAATTCTCCACAGTTACGCCAAATGCAGAACATCTGTCCACAGCAGATAAAAGCCGGGTTCCGGTCATCCATATCCGTCCAGTGCCGAGTACCGGTTCCCGATACAAGACATGTGACAGTGTTCATTCATGTCTGGGACAAGCACAGAGCACGAGGTGGGCTGCACAAGAATCAATGGGTGCGCGGAGCTCGAGGGAGAGATAAAGTCAAAA
This sequence comes from Agapanthus africanus, assembly GCA_030015575.1. NCBI lineage: Eukaryota > Viridiplantae > Streptophyta > Magnoliopsida > Asparagales > Amaryllidaceae > Agapanthus > Agapanthus africanus. The sequence continues at coordinate 125,191,429 of JASDDO010000016.1, read as the reverse complement.
GTGAAGAAAAGATAACAATCTTGGACTATGAATTCTGCTGATATTCTGGAAGAAATTATCAGAAAATACATGCAGCAGACAAGAAAGGACAGAAGACCAGGAAATTGCACAAAAGCCCACAGCCTAAACCCACTGTAGGGGCGCGGATCCGCGGCCATAGGGAGGTCTAGGCGGCGGATCCGCGGCCGTACAGGCAGGTCAGAGCACGACTTTTTGGGGGCTGTTTGGGTATTTCCAATGTGGTCTGGTGGTTGCCCTAGAACTCCATTCTCCTGCCTATAAATACAGCAGACTTGAGCTTAACCAAGGGAGCATTTTTTGGAGCTTTTCTTTGCTCTCTTTTTTTTGTTGTTTTGTTCTTCTTCTTCCTCTTCTTCATTCTTTCTCCATGACATTGTAGTGAGAGCTTTTGAGTGGATGTTAATGAAGATGAGGGATTTGTATCTTTCTTTGTAGTTCGGCTCCCCCTTGAGATTTCTGCTTTCTCTTGCTCATTCAATCTCTTCATTGAGATTGAATGGTTAAGAGTTAGTTATTGATCTCAAGGGTCGTATTTTCTCACGGACTAGCACTTCATTTCACATGCGTTCTCTACCCTTCTCTTGATCTTGCAAGTTCTTCATTGAGCTTGCAAGTTTAAGGGTTGGCTATTGAGCACATGCTTGGCTTGGGTCCTAGTTCCGTATTCTTTTTATTACTCGCTTTTTATTACTTGTCTTTTTATTACTTGCATTTTCTTTCATGCAATTTTATTCATGCTCTTTAATACTTGTATCTTTTCTTTTCTTTGTTCTTTTCTTTTTGTTCTCTTTTGTTTATATTGTGAATGTTGTAATTATTGTTCTTGTTAAGAATTAATACGGTTTCATAAGTTAACATTTCTTTGCCAATTCCTTTTCCTGTTATTTTCCATTTGAACTTCGCCCAAACCATACGCAAGCGCTCCATTAGGCACCGTACCCTGACAAGGTAACGGTGATTCCTAACTACGACCGGTTGCGTTCGGTTTGGCCGGAGGCGAAAGCAAGAGACAAGAACGGAAGGACAAGGGTAAATAAGCCGGATTCCACGAATACCGCGCTTAAATCCCCTAATCCACGTTGTTGCCGATTGGTTAGCTTCAATTGGTCAAGACTCGGCTCAAAGGTTTTTGAGTACGGATTTCTTAGCTTAAAATCTCGTATTTTCTTAACAACTTTATACTTGCAGATAAACACATAGGTTAGACCAAACACTCATACAGATTCTTTATTAACTCGTCTAAAACAAGAAGGTAAGATAACACCATCTCCCTGTGGACCGACCCGTGCTCACCGGCTAGCTGCAAAGCGACACCATCCTGATCGCGGTTACACTTAAATTCTTTGAACATCCGACACGCCATCGGCGTAACGACGTTTTTCCGGATGAACAACTCTTGACAGTATCGTGCGAACCCTGGTTCGCAGATATTGTGAACTATTTGGCCACGGGATTATTACCGACCGAATGGTCGAGTCAGGACAGACTTCGCTTCTTATCCCAAGTAAAACATTTTTACTGGGACGAACCCTACTTGTTCAAGTACTGTCCCGACCAGATTATTCGTCGGTGTGTCCCCGATGAGGAATTCAAGAGTGTGCTGTCATTTTGCCACGATCAAGCGTGTGGCGGGCATTTTGGGCCCAGAAAGACAGCTGAGAAGATCTTGCAATGTGGTTTCTACTGGCCACAACTCTTCAAAGACGCTAATGACTATTGCGAGACTTGCTCCCGGTGCCAACACTTGGGCCGGATATCCCGGAGAAACGAGATGCCGCTCCAACCAATCTTGGTTGTTGAGATTTTCGATGTTTGGGGGATAGACTTCATGGGGCCGTTTCCCAGCTCTTTTGGGAACTTGTACATTCTTCTAGCTGTCGATTACGTCTCTAAATGGGTCGAGGCTGTGCCCAGCCGGACTAACGACAACAAGGTTGTCGTTAAGTTCCTTAAAGAAAACATTTTCTCCCGGTTTGGGCACCCCCGAGCGATCATTAGCGACAATGGAAGTCATTTCTGCAATAGGACTTTCGAGGCCTTGATGCGGAAATACTCCATTAATCATAAGCTTTCTACGCCCTACCACCCCCAAACCTGCGGGCAGGCCGAAGTTTCAAATCGGCAAATCAAGCAGATATTGGAGAAGACGACTTCCAAGAACCGTAAGGATTGGTCTTTGAAACTCACTGATGCCCTTTGGGCATTTAGAACCGCTTATAAGACCGACCTTGGCATGTCTCCCTATCGGCTTGTGTACGGAAAAGCCTGCCACCTTCCTGTCGAAATCGAGCATCGCGCATTTTGGGCGATAAAGGAGCTGAATCTTTCTCTTGAGGACGCATGCAGCCATCGGAAGCTGCAGCTAAACGAACTATGCGAGCTTAGGGATGAGGCTTAAGACAACGCGGTTGTCGTTAAGAATCGAACGAAGGTGTTTCACGATAAACACCTTTTGCGCAAAACGTTCGTACCTGGTCAACAGGTACTTCTTTACGACACCCGACTTCACTTCCATCCTGGAAAGCTCAGATCTCGCTGGAAAGGGCCATATTTTGTGCGGAATGTGTATCCGCAGGGCGCTGTGGATTTGGAAAATCCAAAGGACGGTTCACTCTTCAAGGTAAATGGACACCGATGCAAACCGTTCCTTAGCGCCGAACCAACAGAGGAGCTCCTGTTCTTACAGGAGCCGGTTTACCCTAAATAATCTTCCTCTGCCTACCTCCAAACTTCGGTTATCCAGCCAAGAACAGTGGACACTGTTCCAAATAAGTTTGGGGGTATGTACAAACCATTTTTGTTTATATTTGTGTATATTCTTTTTCTTTTCTTTAAAAAGACAAACAAATAAAATTTGTATATTGCTAACCGACAATTTTGACCCTTCAACTGATCTATTCATGCAACGACAGTGAGGACACTGTCCAGTTTAAGTTTGGGGGTGTGCTCGGTAAGCTTTCTTCCTTCGCATTCAATTGTATATTTTGCATTTGCATACCTTATCCATAAAATCCATAAAAATCTGAAAATTTTCTAAAAATATAAAAACTTTTCTGTCAAGTTAGCTAGTGGGAGGACTCTGATTCAACATTTCGACGGTTTTGTTTGATAAAATAAGAATAACTAAATCTTATGTTTTGATTTTGAAAACCTGAAAGATAACTCTCCTTTGAAGTTAACTATAGCTGATATACGTCTTTACACTACACTACACGTGTTGTGAGTCTTGGAAATTAGATGACAAGTCTTTTATGTTTACAAAAAAAAAACTTTTAAACAGATAAATGATTTTCTGAGGATCAAATAGGTTTGTTCTGAAATAAGTAATATATCAAGAATAGTTTATGAAGTAAGTGAATATGAAGGAATGTTATTGATGCCTTAATTAGAACTAAGTCTGAAAAATAACCCATCTGAAACTTGATTGGAATGATTACACACCAAACCCACTAAACACGTCTTTTATCCAAAAAATAATTGAACTACCGGTTATATCTCCGTTCGTATTAAATCATCTGATTTTCACGCCAACTGTCTTTTGTTTTTGGACCTAGGTAACTTGAGTAATTAAGTCCGCTGGGGTGTTTCTACACCTAATGCCCTAAAACCAACTGGTTTGGGTGCATTGGCCCAAAGCTCGCTAAGAAGCCTAGAAAGTTCAGATAAAAACAAAGTCAAGCAAGTGTTCTCTCCGAGTTAAAATTCCTAACGGTTCTTTGTGTGAGAATAATCTTGATAAAAGACAAGCTTTTATAAAAAATTTTTTAACGGAGATATGAAGGTTTTACTCTTTGATAAAGACTATTGCACGTTCACAGAAGTGTGTATGAAATGAAAACAAGAAAAAGGTGGAGTGAAGAATAAGACCTGGTTTCCTGTTAGGGAAGATAGAAATTCTGAAGTTGAAACCTTACTGGAAAACGAAACTTGAAAAATGCTTAACTCTTTATAAAACTTATGTGATATTTTTAAAATTGTTATCTGGGCTTTATTGTGCGACATGATGACTTTAATCGACCTTTCGGGAACTTAACGACACTATTTGCACTACACGTAAAGACATATAAAATCTGTAATTAAATAAGAAGCGAGGTGTGAAAAATAAAGGTTCGATGGTCTAGACTTAGGATTATAGAATTGTTATTTTCTAAAACAAAACTTTAGGGTTTGAAGCTTAGTTATTTTACAAAACCAACTTGACCGGATTTTGTGGGTAGTATCCGCTGAAAACCCTCAGGAGACAACACTCCTCCTACTAGGGACACCTAGAGGTTAAACGGCTTGTTGCACATGCTCAGTGCAATCGCGTTCCCTGCGAAAGTGAGGTTAGGAAATTTTTTGTGAATAAATGGGCTTTGCTCGGGACGAGCAAATGATATGTTTGGGGGTATTTGTTCATATCAGATTTTTGCATTTTCATACCGCCCAATTTTTATCACATTGCATATCGGTAGATACTCTTGAGCCGTGTTTGCTAGTCAATTGCAGGATACAGGTTCCCGGTTCTCAAACGGAGAAATTCATGAAAAACACGACAAAATCCGGTTCCTGCCAACCACAGATAAAACACGGTCTCCGCTCTTCATCCGTATGTTGCCAGATACCAGTTTAGGAAGACAATGTGTCAACTCAATGTCATTCTCATGCACAAGGCTCATTGGTAGCACAAAATCCAAGAGATCTACGCGGAGCTCGAGGAAGAAATCATCCACAAAAATGTCCACCTTTGCTCAATAAAAATTCTGGAAGAAATAGGAATGAATTATCAGAAAACACCCACACCAGACAAGAGGGGACAGGAGATCAGGAAAAACCACAGAAGCCCACACCCTAAACCTACAGTAGGGACGCGGATCCGCGGCCGTAGGGGGCTATAGGCGGCGGATCCGCTGCCGTACAGGCAGCTCAGGCAGAAACTTTTCAGGGGAAGTTTGGTCATTTCTTCAGGGTTCAGTTGGTTGCCCTAGGGTTTCATTTCTTGGCCTATAAATAGCCCAGAATTTTGTGAAGGAAGGGTCAATTTTTGTATTCTCTTTTTTGCCAAGTTTTAGTCTTGTTCTTCTTCCTCTTCTCACCTCTTCTCCAATCAAACTTGTAGTGAGCTTTTGAGTGAAGAGTGATGAATAAAGAAGACCTTTTTATCATGCTTGTCTCTTTCTTTTACTTGTTGTAATGCATTGTAATTTTAATTGTTAAGTAGTTGTTGTTATTTGTTCGATTGTTTCTTTCTTCTCTCTTTTCCTTTATCCTTCATATGACAATAATACTTACGCTCGATCCTCGCCAAGGTGAGGTCGCAAATAGTTAGTCGTATTCTTCTAATCTCCTTCTTTCTATCTTCCTCTTTGTTTTGTTTTGTTTTTCCTTATCATGAAGTGTGAGTAGTTTTATACTTGTTAGGGTAGGATAAGGGAAGTTTGAGAGAAGGAAATCTCTCTCACTCTTTCCTTGCCTAACAACTTAAATCGACTCCCGTTAATTGAACCACAATCCGCTCCTTACGGCACCCTATCCTACATGATAGCGGTGATTCCGTAGTGAGACCGGTTGTGGTTGAATTAACCGGAGGTTATGGATAAGAGCCAAGAACGGACGGACAAGCACCAAAAGGAAGGACTATGCGTTGGAAAGCCTAGCTTATACTCGCATGTACCTTCCTAGTCGTGCTAATCCCCGTTGTTGCCGATTACCGTAACACCGATATTAAGTGGGGCAACGAAAGATGTGGAGACTCCTAACTCAAACTAACCTAATCCTAACCCTAAAAAGCTCTCTTTTAATATCAACTTACACTTAGATAACCACAACAAAATCTGAAAACAGGACTTAACTCGTTAAAACACTTTGAAAAAGACAACCATCTCCCTGCGGACGACCCGTACTCAACCGGCTAGCTACAAGCGAAACCGTCTTGATTGCGGTATTTTAAACTAAACTTGAACACGCACGTACGCTAACAATCACCAACCGCCAGATATCGTAGTCATGGTATGTAGCCGTGGCAAGTAGGATCTGGATGGACTTAAGCATAGGTACTTAGAAAAGGTTTCATCACAATCCATACCTGGTCAATGATGCAAACCTTTAACAAGTCTAGCTTTGAAAGCCTCAACTTTTCCATGTACACCAAGTAATCTTCTCAAGATATACTTGCTCCTGATGGGGATTTAACCCTTCAGATAAAGCAACCAAAGTCCATACTTTGTTGGTGTAAAAGGATTCCATCTCAGATCGATAAACATCCAGCCATTCTTACAGAGTCCCACTCCTGATGGCCAGCTCGAAACTAGTTAGGTCATCATCCCATGATGCAATCCTCGCTCCCACTGTCATAGAGAAACCGGAGTATCTCTCAGCTGGGTGGGGAAACCTACTAGATCGGCGGAAAGGCTGAGGTTCGTTGGTTGCTATTGAATCCTTTGGTTCTACCAAATCATCAGCTGCAGTTTGTATAGCTGGAACTGTTTCTAGTTCTACCTCATGACCAATAATTTCTTCACAAGAAATTCCCTTTCACAAAGGTGGCATGCTGAGAAACAAAACATTTTTGTTCCTCGGTTAGGTAGAAGATATTCCCTTGCGTATGCTTGGGATATCCAACAAACTTCCACAGATCTGACTTTGCCTCGAGCTTGTCCGGATTTTGCTTTTCAGACATAGGCCGGACAACCCTAAATCTTAACAAACTTAAGATACGAGCTCTTCCCTTTCCATATCTCATATGAAGTGGTAGGCAACTGATTTGATCGGAACCCTATTCAATAGGTATGCAACTTCATAAGTGCATAACTCCCTAAAAGAAAATAGGAAACTCAGTAGTACTCATCATAGAGCACACCATATCACATAGGGTGCTATTGCTCTGCCCCGATACACCGAGGTGCTGAGGTGTATACGGAGGAGTAATGCCGAGAAAGAATCTCATTCTTAGAATAGTCCAGGAATCCTGTGCTCAAGTATTCTCCTCCTTGATCACATCAAAGGACATAATACTTATACCCGTTTTTGGTTCTCTACTTCTATCTTATATTCTGTGAATATCTCAAAAGGTTCGGACTTGTGTTTCAACAGGAACATAGGTCTGAATCTCGAGAGATCATCAGAGAATTTAATGAAGTACAAAGAATCGGTCTTGGCATTTGTAGACAGGGGACCTTCATACATCAATATGTATCATCCCAAGAGTTCACTAACTATTTCTCTGTTTCCAATAAACAGAGCTATGGTCATCTTATCTCTGTGACATGACTGGCAAGTTTCACAAGATGTAAATTCAAACTAATTTAAATATGCATCTTAATGTAACTTCAGCTAGTTGGGTCGCATTGATATGACCTAGTCTACAATGCCTCAAGAAGGATTCGTTCATTTCTGAACTCTTCCTCTTGTGTGTGTTCTGTATACTAAGAACTGTAGTTTGAATTAGAACGTTAATGCTTTTAGATAACGTGCCTGAACCGATCAACTATTGATTTAGGAAATGTTCAAAACATTATCCAACAATACAAAATTATATCCTTCGATATCTAAATAAAGAGACTGATATGATTTTGTATATCAGGTTCGGTATCTAATAACATTTGTTCAGAATCAATGTATTATGGTAATATAGGGTGACAGTGACCAACAGACTTGGCTGCAACACTTGCACCGTTTTCTTCCTCATGAAGCTTATCACCCGTCCTCAGTTCTCTACCTTTCTGTAGCCCATGTAATATATTACATATGTGGGATCCTGATCCGGTATCATATACCCAGGACGTAAAGGACATTGAGAAACAGTTCTCTGTAATGAACACACCCGAAGATGATGCATCGGTATGCACTTTCTTCGTTAGGGCGGCACGGGAATTCTGGTAATCCCCAATTTCCTGCTCTGTCTTATAACAATTATAAGTTGGAGCGGGACCAACGTTCCCCAGCTCAGTATAACAAGCGGGTTCGGTCAAAATATCCGTTTTATTATCTTGATTAAGGCGTGACATGGTCGCTACCTGGAGAGAGAGAGAGAAGAAAACACTTTGCGTGCGCTCTTGCAAGATCAGATTGGTTATTATTTTATCTAATCAGGATGGCTCCCACTATTTTTATCAAATCTTCCTTCAAACCGTAAAAGGAAAGACTAGCCGGGATTAATTACACGCTACAAGTTCGCCAATCTTTCAGCCAGGCCCATGTCAGTACTTTGAGGGAGGTTCCCCGTGCTTTCGCACGGACCTAATTAAAGTAAACCTCGTTTTCCCAGAGGCGTAACCCCGTTGACACCTTTCTAGACACATACTTGATCGGCTACTTGTAATGTGTAAAACTCTCCCAGGAGTAACAATTACTCGAAGTGGGTATCGGGTCCAACTATCTCATAGAAGGTATGCAATCTCATTGCAAATTTCAACACTTGAAATTCCCGATAATTTTGCCCCTAGCACCCTATGGCCTTGACGGAGGTCAACAAACCATAGGCTACTAGTCAAGTTCAACCCGTCATTTCTTGATTGAATCAAACCCATCCGCACGACCCTTGACGGAGGTCAACAAGGCCGTACGACTACCCTAACCCAATCTGCATCATATGCATAAACAGATAAATACTAGTTAGCTACCGCACACTACGCCTTGACGGACGTCAACAAACATAGCACGAATACTAAGTAGGACTTATCTGAAATGATAGAGGGCTACGACAGTTTTTTCTGAAAACCTATTGCGTAATGAACTTTATATCGTTGTAGAATCAAATGAATTTGAAATGGAGTGTTTTTTAGGCTTTTCTAGTTTTGCTAAAGGGTTCATTCCCGGTGAAGGGATCGTCGGCCCTTTCCTCATCGAATAAAGTGCAGGATATATCATATATACCGCTGTGCAAAGCAAGAACTATATGAGCAATCAAAAGACAAACCGAGGGTTGTAGCATTTTCCAGTTATTGCTAAAGGGGTCACTCCCGGTGAAGGGATCTCGGCCCTTTCCTTATCGAATAAGGTGCAGGATGTTCTACATGGAACACCACGATGCAAAGCAAGAACTGTAGCTACCTGTTTTTGAAAATTCGATTCCACAACATCTTTTAGGTTTCTTTTCTTTCATTAATCATATTAATGAAGTCCTATCATTTAAATCACCTAAACATCACAGATAAATACGACGTACACTTATGCCATCCGCATTCGCCTCGATGTCCCCTCGTGCACCGTTAGGTTAGGTAACTAACGATAGAGCGGGGCAGGGCTAGCGCGAGTACAAAACATAAGTAACGTATATATAATATATCATATATACTATATACAGTATCCATCACAACATATCAAATGATCACATCACAGATATCGCAGCAGAAGAAACATATGAAACATTGGATGTACTAGGACGTCCGTGTTTTCAATACGAGCCTGTATAAAACACGGATTCCACGGTCGCGATGAATAGCCAAACCTACACCCCTAGACCCCTACGAGAGCGGAAAGCAACCCTACCTATTCTAGAGTTAGGAGACCCGGACTCGACTCCTCGAGTTGGTCTCCCACTGGACTCTAGAACCCGGTTACTTATGCTCTCCTCCTTGGGTCTATCCTAGTGCGGAAAAGTAAATAATATACAAATGGTGACATCAACCTCAACCCGGAAGTGCCCCAATAAAAGAATATTACATACAATAAATTTTACATGAATGAAAATAAAAACTCTCATCTCACATAAAACCCCCGGCTATTCAAAACGCGACGATCCAGTATAATATATACAGCAACACATAACATCACATGTCATCAACGTAAGTAAATGTGCGCATCCCAATTGTCGTTGACATATAGCAACGAAACCGGCGATATCATATATTACACTTACGGTCATAGAAAAGAAAGTGTAACACTACAACAGTTGGAATCCGCAACCCCTTTAGACATCGCATTCCTAACCAAATGAATTCCTTAGACATCGCATGCCTAACAATTATAAACCCCGCATTTTAGTCTCATTATCGAAAATCTTTTCAATATCAAGTCGGGCAATTCAGCAAGATTCCCGACATCCTGATCGAATGCTCGTCGCAAACTTTAGTAGACGGCCACACCCGCGGTTGCCGTCGACGAAGTGCACCAAGGCGGAACACCGCTGCCATGAGCACCCGAACGGATGCTTTCGGCTACGGGGTTCTCCTACAGTCAGTTGGTCGGGGCTATGGGGCGTGGCTGTCTATTAAGTTTACCCGGCGAGTATCCGCGTACGCAACGTGATTGCGACGGAGTTTTGATCACATCAAAATTCCGTGGCAACCGATCAAGTGAGACTAAAGTGCTAGATTTATAACATTCATTCAGTTATATCATAACTACTTATGGATTCCAAATATTGTATCACATTCCAGATAAATAGACAATGTTAAACTTTTCGATCGAATAATCAAACACCCAAGTTTTCCCAAAAAGCTCAACACATGAAATAAGTTCAAAAACATCCATTTCATGCCACAGTACCAACGGTCCAGCCGTAGAAGGGTTAAGCCAACGCCTCATATGTGGCACGCCGTACTGCCCCAAACCCTAAGGTTCAAAGGGCAGTTCAAGATGGTCATATAATCGAGTTAAGGTTTGTTGTCTTCTAGAGGGTCCATCGCGTTACTTGCACTACTTAGAACGTTCTTAAACTACGGAAAAATCCAACACTTGGAAATTTTCCGGCAGGGGGAAAATGGGTATTTATATCCGGTCGAACTTTTTAACATGTTCTAAAATTATCCGGAAAAACTTAATAAACAAAGTTAAATAATCCGATCGAATTATCGATTCCCCAATACACCCCAGAAAACTCAACTCTTGAGTGTAAATTAAAAATTCCCAGAAAACTCAGGAATAACATAGTGACATTACTGTGCAAATTAGGATGAAAGATGTGGCGGTACGGCCGCGGAACCGCGGCACGAGCCATCTGGGAGTTCTCAGCGAGTCCGTCCAGTGTACCCAGTCTCCACTGAGCACCCGTATATCATCTCTGATGTCAAACACCAATGGATATGGGATCATCCTTCGCCCCTCTATATGGGTCGAGAAGGTACACGCTAGTCTACTCTGGTATATCAATGCCCTGTCTCGATACACCACGACTAGGGTCCTTGAAGGATGTACTTATGGACTACCATGTTCCCACTAGTATGATCCGCATCATAGTCCAGGTAGTCAAGTACACATCCTAAGGGCTTTACCAACATGTAACAGAGAGACAATCAGTGTACACGTTAAGGTAAAGAGTAACCAGATAGCATACTATCATATCGAGCAAGAAAGTCATCCCTATATATGTCCATGCATCCACTACAATATACATCCTATGTATAGTAATGGCCTCTAGGGCATACATATAACTAACAGTTTTCCAACGCTTTCGCGAAGTCCCTTAATTAAGTAACCTCTTTTCCCTATGGGCGTAGCCCCGCTAACACCTTTCTAGACACCTACTTGGTTTATAGCATTGATCGTTAAGTGAGAAAGTTCCGGAGGAGTAGCATATACTCACAGTAGGATCGGGACCCAAATATCATCGCGTGACAAAACTGAAGGAATCCTACTAGAATCATCACACTCCAAATGGTATGCAGCGCTAGCAAGTTTCAGTTTCTTTTGAAACTCCCGATGTGGATTTTTGGCCCATGCTCTTATGACCTTGACTTTGGCCAAAATATCATAAGTCACATGTCAAGTTCTACCCGTCATTCTCCAGGTTAATTTGAACCCACCCGTACCTACCCTTGACTTTGGCCAATATGGCAGTACGACTGTCCTAAACCAACACATCTATCTATGCTGCACATGAATACCCAATAGCTACCAATCACTATGCCTTGACTTTGGCCAACATACATAGCTTGAATACTTATTGACCATTCATGTGAAACGACGGAGGGCTACGAATGGTTTTGGTGAAACCGTGAACGTAGTGAACTTGATATAATCGAAGGAACGAGATAGCTTTCAAAAGGAGTGGTTCAAGCTCCGCATTTAAAAGTTGGTTTTGAAAAGAATCGAGTGGTTTTGAAAGTGTTCCAACGACTTTTACTTGGTTTATTTTTTCTTGCATTAATTTTAATGCGTCCCATCAATTAATCCTACCATTGCAGAAAACAACGAAAATATGACGTAAGCTTATGCCATCCGCATTCGCCACGGGGTCCCGTCATCACCCGTTAGGTTACTTAACTAACGACAGAGCGGGGGCTGGACAAGCGCGGATGCAAAACATAAGCAACGCCTAAATAGATATCATATAGATATATATATAAACATTCGTCACATGCAATGATAGCCATTCCAGATCACAGATGAACACATTGGATATACTAGGAATCCGCATTTCATACGAGCCTGTAACGAAGAGCGGATTACAAGGTCGCGATGAATAGCCAAACCCCACCCTAGACCCCTACGGGTGCGGCAAACTACCCGCCAAGTACCCGAAGCGAAGCAACCTCCCTCAACACCGTGAGTAGGCCACTCGGCACTTCGAGATACTCGGTAGTTTGTGCACCCCACCTTGGGTCTATCCTAGGAGCAAAAACAGTAAAAGAAATTATACAATGACGGCTACAATCCCAACCCGGTTGTGCGACCATACAAATAATATTACAACAATTTACATATTACAAGAATTGAAAGAATAAGAAAACTCTCATCTCACAACCCCCGGCTATTCATCCGCGACAATCCAACGAATTCATATACACAAACCATCAACATTACAGATCACAGATATGTATAACCCCCATTAATCGACGTATAGCGATTAGCAGACGTTCAATACATATATCACATCACAGATATAACCTATTAGACAAAGTGTAAAGAAGTTCGATCAAAATACGGATTTGTGACCACCCCAAAAACTAACTTGTTCTCTGGAAAATCTGGGCAGAAATAAACCATCTCAAAAATCACAAAACACCTTCAGAAGAAAACTACAGGAGAAACGATCCACAGCCGAGTCAACTCGGCCGCGGATCCGCGGCAGGAGCAAGCTCGTGCCGCGGAACCGCGGTGAGTTAGTCGACTCACTGGATCATTTTTCTTGCCTATTCTAACAAAAGCCTGAGCCGATTTTTAGTACATGATTTTTTATTTTTAGAGCAGAAATAAAAATCGTCAGAAACTAGGGTTTTAGAAAACGTGTTTTGCGAATTTTTCCGATCGAAGTTCTAGATACTTTGCTAACTAGTTAGTTTGTGTTTAGCTAGGCTCTGATACCACTGTAAGTCCACGTTGCCCACTGTTAGTTATATGTATGCCCTAGAGGCCATTACTGTACATTGGATGTATATTGTAGTGGATGCTGGGACATATATAGGGAGGACTTTCTTGCTCGACATGATAGTATGCTATCTGGTTACCCTTTACCTTAACGTGTACACTGATTGTCTCTCTGTTACATGTTGGTAAAGCCCTTAGGATGTGTACACGACTACATGGACTATGATGCGGATCATACTAGTGGGGACATGGTAGTCTATAAGTACATCCTTCAAAGTCCCTAGTCGTGGGTGTATCGAGACGGGGCATCGATATACCAGAGTAGACTAGCGTATACTTTCTCGACCCATACAGATGGGCGATGGATGATCCCATATCCATTGGTGTTTGACATCGGAGATGATATACGGGTGCTCAGTGGAGACTGGGTATACTGGACGGACTCGCCGAGAACTCCCAGATGGTATTATACCTCACGTCAGATGGCAGTTCTCTGGTGACACTGGTACAGAGTAGTCTGTTGACCCGAGATCGTCATAGAGTCTTGTGTGGTTCCCACTGTGCTTTGATTTCCATCTTACCACGTCCAAGAGGGCGTGCAAAACGGTGGTTTTTGGGTACAGTCCCAAGTCACATGGAGGCAATGAGCGATAGGAAGGGATTCGTCTCTCCAGATATAGGGGGTTGATGTTGCGCTGTGTTCGATTGGCTATAACAGGAAATCCCTGGCCAGGGTTGCTGAGATTTACTGGTAAGTGTTACCAGTAGTTTCTCGAATTGTTATAGACCTCATATCGACACGACTTATCGAGCTATTGGGGTCTGACGTTTACCACCCCTAGGCAAGATATGCGACATATCAGACGACGAGACCGGACTGTACGGTAGTGTTACTGGTTAGATTCACTGGAGTGTGAGCGGGCTTGCTCGTCGATCTTCTGATCGCTCAATACCCGGGTGGCCGTTACGTTTAGCAGACCGCTTGCGGCTTGTGGGTGATTGATATGATCATCATCTGCTGCCGGCGTATTGACGAGTCTTTAGAGTCCTACACAGAGGTTTCCTGGTTCAAGCGAAACGAAATAGGAGCGCATATGAGATATGTGCGGGACCGAGAATAATGCGTTTATGTGATACCGTATTTCATTCTCGCGATCAATGTGTCGAATGGTTGTATGCGATATAACCTAGTTATCGATTCAAGCGTTGATTCGATAAGCCGATACATTGTATACTAGTCGGTTGTGTGCGACATGACCGGATCATTGAATCAAGTGTTGATTTAATGATTTAATGCATAATTATATATTTGATATATTACTTTGCGTTAACTAGTGTTGGTTCACTTTAATTGGATTTTCTCACTTGGATTGTGCACATTGTATATGTGATATACTTTTGTACACAAGATTGTATCATGTTTGATGATACATGCTTTTTGGGTTAAGTGTAAAGAATTAAACCATGGTTAAGTTGTTGATTAGGGTTTTTACTTATTCATTTATCTTATTTATTTATTCATTTTGAATAAATTGAAAGATAAATGAATGGTGGCTTCATTTGTTTTTAGTTGAAGCTTCATGAAGCTTTGACTAATTGACCGTTTTGTTCTCATCCTTAACCCTAACCATTCAACCTAACCTTAGTCAATTCTCTACACTTAACTAAGGTTAAGATTATGATAAGTATTCTTTTTATTATCTTTTTTGAAAAGAACTTATCATATCTTCTTCATCTTCTTCATCTTCTTCTTCCATGAAGAAAGCTTGCTACATCAATGGCAAGTGATGAAAACAAGTGAGAAATCCAATTCTAAAGTCTACCCACTTCCTATTTCTTCATCCTGTACCTCTTGCCAAGTAGTAGAGTGTGTTTTCTTCACAAGTTTCTTCACTTGGTGAAGTGGGGGCTTGATCTTGCGATGCCTCGATGTAGATCATCTTCGGCATCGTCGTCGATGACCTAGCCCGTCCTTTCTCCGATGAAGCTGACGCAAGAGCCCGGATTTCGATTTGGACAGCGAGGAGACTTCATTGCGGAGCTATGGAGGTGGAGGACCGGATCTACAAAGGTTGTATTTCCGCACTTTTAGTTTAGTTGTAAACTAGTTTCATGTTTCGCCTAGACATCTAGCTAACGATCCGTAGTCTAGGGTTTCTCGGCACCGTAATTTTTGAAACGGGCATGGTTGATGCCTTGTGAGACCCCTTGAGAGTGCCCAGGAACCCTACACCCACCTCGGTGCTTGCGTGGAGGCGGAAACGTTATGAAAAATCAGATTTTTACAACACCAGGCAACATGGACTATGCTAAAGGAGGGATCTTTGCTAAACAAAAACTAACTACCAAGCTAAAACAGTTAGCTACTCGGAAAGGGGGTTATACCTAAGTCTTGAAGTCCTTCTCTTCTTGCTCCTTTGAGTGAAAGAAAGGGTTCTCCTTGTCGCCTTCTCTTGCAGAAGAAAGATCCACCCGAGGGCCTCTACCTTTGGCTCCAACCTCAAACTAGAAGTAACTGTTAGTTATGTATATGCCCTAGAGGCCATTGTTGTACATTTGATGTATATTATGATGGATGCTTAGATATATACAGAAACGACTTTCTTGCTCGTCGTGATAGTATGCTTTTTGGTTTCACTTTATCTTAACATGTTGACTTGTATTGGTTTATTATCTTTCTCTCACATGTTGATAAAGCCCTTAGGATCTGTACTCGACTACTGGGATTATGATGAGATCATACTAGTGGGGCCACGGTAGTCGATGAGTACATCCTATAAATGTTCCTAGTAGAGGGTATATCGAGACAGGGCATCGTTACACCAGAGTAGACTAGCGTATACGCATCTTGACCCATATGATGGGCGATGGATGATCCCATATCCATCTGTGTTTGACATCAAAGATGATGTACGGGTGCTCAGTGGAGACTGGGTACACTGGACGGACTCGCCGAGAACTCCCAGTTGGTGGTATACCACACGTCAGATGGCAGTTCTCCGGTGACACTGGTACAGGGTAGTCTGTAGACCCGAGATCGTCATAGAGTCTTGTGTGATTCCCACTGTGCTTTGATTTCCACCTTACCATGTCCAAGAGGGCGTGCAAAACGGTGGCTTTTGGGTACAGTCCCGAATCACATAGAGGCAATGAGCGATAGGAGGGGATTCGTCTCTCCCGGTATAGGGAGTTGATGTTGTGCTGTGTTCGATTGGCTATAACTGGAAGTCCCTGGCCAGGGCTGATATAGAAATATACTGGTAAGTGTTACTAGTAGTTTCTCGACCGGTTATGAGCCTCACATCAACACGACTTATCGGTTACTGGGGTCTGACGTATACCACCCCTAGAACTGATATGCGACATATCAGACGAACAGACCGGACTGTACGGGAGTGTTACTGATTGGATTCACAGGAGAACGCACAGGCTGGCTTGTTGATCTTCTGACCGCTCAATACCTGGGTGGCTGTTACGTTTAGCTGACCGCTTGCAGCTTGTGGGTGTTTGATATGATCATCACCTGCTACCGGCGTATTGACGATTCTTTAGAGTCCTACACAGAGGTTTCTTGGCTCAGGCGAAACGGAGTAGAGGCACATATGTGATATATGCAGGACCGAGGATAATGCGATATGAGATACCGTATTATATTCTCGAGATATTTTGATATGAATCGGGACATCGGATCAAGTGTTGATTCGATGAATCGGTACATGATATATTAGCCGGTTATATTCGATATAGCCGGATCGTTGGATCAGGTATTGATTCGATGATTTAATGTATAATAATATATATGATATATTGTATTACATTATCTAATATTGGCTCAATTTATTATTTCATTTTCTCACTGGATTAATACATTGATATATATATGCGATATATGTTAAATGTATTATTTTCTTTTGTTGCAAATATATAATATATATGTGATATATATTATTGTGACATGATATGATTTATTATTAAACATGTTTAAGGATGATTAAATGGGATTAGGGTTTGATTAGGGTTAGCTTCTTCTTGCACATTCTAGAAGCTTTTCCTTTTGTCTTGGTTAAGATATTATGGTTGATACTTATCCTTAACCTAACCAAACCCTAACTATAGTTTATTCTCTACAACTTCTTAGCCACTCATCCTTGACCATGGTTGATATATCAATCATATAGATTTCTTTTCTATTCATCACAAAAGGATTATCTTTTCCATTATCATCTTCTTCTCTCTTGAGTTCTAAAAGAAAATGCTTACTAGTTAATTCTTGTGTAATGATTTCTTGTGAGAAAGTGAATAAAAAGAAAGCATAAATACAACTCCCTCATCCTCATCTCATCTAGCCCATGAGATTAGGGTCTTCATCTCTTTAGAGTGAGAAAGCTTGGGTTAAAGCAACTTCGATGTAGATCATCGGAGAATCGGAACACTTCAAGCTAGCATGGATCGTTTGAGTCGTGGAGCCTCTTTTGAGTCCGAGAGATCATGGATCGCGGCGAAGGGACTTCTACTCAGAGCTTGTGAAGCGAAGGAGCGGACTACAAAGGTTGTAATCCCTCACACTTAGATAAAAAGATGTTATCTTGCATGCTAAACCCTAATAATCTAGCAAAGATCCCGTCTTTGGGTTGTTCGGCACATGTAGAATTTTATTCGGGCATGTTTGATGCTCTATGAACCTTCACTAGTGTGCATAGGAACCCTACAGTTGTATCAGAGCCTAGCTAGAGCATTAGGCGATGTGTTAACGAAGTTTAAACTCCGATCGAACCCGAACCGACGAAAATAACCCCCTCTCTGGAAATTTTTTAAAATCTGGATTTTTTCTGAATTAAAAATACCTGAAAAATACAGCAGATAAAAATAAGAATAACTGTGAAATTCGAGACTGTGATCCGTACAAACGACCGCAGAATCGCGGCCATTGCCTGCTTGGGCCGTGGTTCCGCGGCCTTATTGTTTGATTGGACATTTTTTTCCCACAGTAATTCTTTATTTGTGCTTTTATAGTTTCTGGTATTTTTATATTGACTCAAAGGTTGAGTGATCTGGGGTTTGTTTTGTAATAGTAGATTCGATCGGAATATTTAAATTCGTTTTTATTTCCGGATATTTAGAAACTGTTAAACTATTTGAACGGATATCATTAACCCACTTTATCCCGGAACGGCAAACTTTCAAGTGTTGAATTTTTATTGGGTTTAAATCTTTCGGAAAAATTGTACAAGTTAAGCGGTGGACCCTCTAGAAGACAACAAACCTTAACTCGATTATGTGACCATCTTGAACTGCCTTTTGAACCTTCGGGTTTGGGGCAGTACGGCGTGCCACATATGAGGCGTTGGCTTGACCCTTCTACGGCTGGATCACTGGTACTGTGACATATTCTGGGATTATTTAAACTCCGCTCAAGTGTTGAGCTGTTTGGGAATTCTGGGTATTTGATTATCTGTTCGAAAAGTTTAATACTGTCTATTTATCTGGAATGTGATACAATATGTGGAATTCATTGTGTTAGGCATGAAATGCGAAGTATGTGATATTTCGGATTTACGATGTCTAAAGTGATTGTGGATTCCAAATATTGTAGTTTTACAATTTCTTTTCTGTGACCGTAAGTGTAGTATGTAGTTGTATTGCCGGTTGTCGTTGCTATACATCGACGACGATCGGTGTATGCATACTTACTTACGTTGATGATATGAGATATTATGTGTTGCTGAGATATAATGTGCAGGATTGTCGCGATTGAATAGCCGGGGGTTTTATGTGAGATGAGAGTTTTATATTTTCATTCATGTAAATTCAAATGTAATGTAATATTCTTTTATTTGGGGCACTTCCAGGTTGAGGTTGATGCCACCAGTGTTGTATATTATTTACTTTTCCGCATTAGAATGGACCCAAGGAGGGGAGCACAGGTGACCGGGTTCTGGGGTTCAGTGGGAGGCCATCTCGAGGAGTCGAGACCGGGTCTCCTAAACTCCAAAATTGGTAGGGTCGCTTGCCGCTCTCGTAGGGGTCCAGGGTGTGGGCTTGGCTATTCATTGCGACTGTGGAATCCGTATTTTCTATTGTTGGCTAAATACTAAATACGGACGTCCTAGTATATCCCACATTATATCTATGTTTCTGCTGCGATATCTGTGATGTGATCATTTGATATGTTCTGATGGATACAGTATATAGTATATATGATATATTATATAGATGTTACTTATGTTTTACACCCTTACTAGCCCTGCCCTGCTCTGTCGTTAGTTACCTAACCTAACGGTGCACGAGGGGACATCGAGGCGAATGCGGATGGCATAAGTGTACGTCGTATTTATCTGTGATGCTTAGGAAGCATAAGCTGATAGGATTTTATTAATGAGATTAATAAAAAGAAAAGAAACCTAAAGATGTTATAGAATCAAAATTTTATAAAAAGGGTAGCTACAGTTTTGCTTTGCACAGTCATATATATGATATATCCTGCACCTTATTCGATGGGGAAAGAGCCGAGATCCCTTCACCGGGAGTGACCTCTTTAGCGAAACTGGCAGATGCTACAAAACGCGGTTTGTCTTTTGAATGCTTTTAGTGTTTTGCTTTGCACAGCGGTATATATGATATATCCTGCACCTTATTCGATGAGGAAAGGGCCGACGATCCCTTCACCGGGAGTGACCCCTTTAGCGAAACTAAGAAAAGCTTCAAAAACACTCCTTTTCAAAAACACTTGATTCTACGACGATATCAAGTTCATTACGCTCATGGTTTTTCTGAAAAAACCTGCATAGCCCTCCGTCATTTCAGATAGATATTATTTAGTATTCGTGCTATGTTTGTTGACCTAGTCAAGGCGTAGTTTACAGTAGCTAAGTAATGTTTATCTGCTAAAACATGAGATGTGATTGGATTAGGGTATTCGCACGGCCTTGTTGACTCAGTCAAGGGTCGTACGGGTGGGTTTAATTCAATCGAGAATTGTACGGGTTGAACTTGACTTGCGATTTATGGTTTGTTGACTTAGTCAAGGTCATAGATCGCTAGGGGCAAAACATTATCGGGAATTTCAAGTGTTGAAATTTGCAATGAGATTGCATACCTTCTATGAGATAGTTGGATCCCGATACCCACTGCGAGTAAGAGTTACTCCTAGGAGAGTTTTACACAAGACAATTAGTCGATCAAGGAGGTGTCTAGAAAAGTGTTAACAGGGTTACGCCTCTGGGGAAACGAGGTTTACTTTAATTAGGTCCGTGCGAAAGCACGGGGAACCTCCCTCAAAGTACCGACACTGATCTGGCTGAAAGATTGACGAAATTGTAGGGTGTAATTAATCCTGGCTAATCTTACCTTTTAGGGTTTGAAGGTAGATTTGATAAAAACAGTGGGAGACATCCTGATTAGATAAGATAATAACCAATCTAATCTTGCAAGAGCATACGCTAAAGTGTTTTCTTCTCTCTCTCTCCAGGTAGCGACCATGTCAGGTCATAATCAAGATAATAATATGGATGTATTGACTGAACCCGCTTATTATACTGAGCAGGGGAACGTTGGACCCGTTTTTTCTTATAAGAGTTATAAGACTGAACAGGAAACAGGAGAATATCTGGATTCTCACGCCGCCCAAAAGAACATGCATGTTGATGCATCTTCTTCAGGTGTGTTAGTTATTGAAAACTGTTTCTCAGTTCACCCTACGTCCTGGGTATTAGATACCGGATCAGGATCCCACATATGTAAACAGTTACATGGGCTACGTAAAGGTAGAGAACTGGGAAAAGGTGATCATTCCGTTCAAGTAGGGAACGGTGCAAGTATTGCAGCCAAAGCAGTTGGCGAATATCACTTTGTATTGCCAAGTCGTAATACACTGATTCTAAATGAGTGCTATTATATACCGAACATGATGTGCAACATTATATCAGTTTCTTTATTAAGTAAAGAAGGATATAATTTTGTAGTAAAGGATAATGTTATGAACATATTCCTAGATCAAAAGTTGATTGCATCAGGCTCGTTACATAATGGCATATTCATTTTAAATCAGAATACAGTCCTCAATATACAAAACACACACAAGAGGAAAAGTTCAGAAATGAACGAATCTTTCTTGTGGCATTGTAGACTTGGCCATATCAATGAGACACGGCTAGCTAAGTTACATAAAAATGGATATTTGAATTCATTCGAATATTCATCTTATGATACTTGCCATTCATGTCTCAAAGGAAAAATGACCAAAGCTCCGTTTAGTGGACACGGAGAAAGAGTTACCGAACTCTTAGGACTGGTATATAGTGATGTATGCGGTCCCATGTCTACGCATGCCAGGAACGGTTCTTCCTACTTTATTACATTCACTGACGTTCTCTCTAGATACGGGCATGTGTTCCTGTTGAAACACAAGTCTGAAGCTTTTGAGAAGTTCAGAGAATCTAAGCACGAAGTAGAGAACCAAACGGGCAAAAGTATTAAGATCCTTCGATCTGATCGAGGAGGAGAATACTTAAGCAATGAGTTCCTAGATTATCTAAATGAGAATGGGATTCTCTCTCAGCTTACTCCTCCTTATACACCACAGCACAACGGTGTATCGGAATGAAGGAATCAGACCCTATTAGATATGGTGCGATCTATGATGAGCGATGCTGAGTTACCTATTTCCTTCTGGGGGTATGCGCTTGAGACAGCCATATACATATTGAATCTAGTTCCGTCTAAATCTGTACCTACAACACCATATGAGATATGGAGTGGGAAGAGACCATATTTTAAACGAGTTAAGATATGGGGTTGTCCGGCCTATGTCAAAAGACAAAATCCGGACAAACTCGAGGCACGATCAGTCCTTTGGAAATTTGTGGGATATCCAAAGAATTCTCAAGGATATTTTTTCTATCACGCTGAGGAACAAAAAGTGTTTGCTGCTCAACATGCCACCTTTTTGGAAAAGGAATTTCTTGCAAAAGAAATTAGTGGCAGAGAGGTAGAGCTGGAAGAGGTTCCAGCACCACAAACCGCAACTGATGATTTGTTGGAACCAGAAGATTCAGTAGTATCCGACGAACCCCAGCCTCTCCGCTGATCTAGTAGGATTTCTCGTCCACCTGAGAGATACTACGGATTTCTCATTGATGGTGGAAGGAAGGATTGCATCATGGAAGATGATGACCCGACTAGTTTCGAGCAGGCCATCACGAGTGGTGACTCTGTGAAATGGCTGGATGCTATGCGATCTGAGATGGAATCCATGTACACCAATAAAGTATGGATTTTGGAAAATGCTCCTGAAAGGGTAAAACCCATTGGGAGCAAGTGGATTTTTAAAAAGAAATTTGGTGTAGATGGAAAAGTTGAGACTTTCAAAGCTAGACTTGTAGCAAAGGGATTTTGTCAACGACCAGGTGTGGATTATGACGAAACCTTTTCTCCAGTGGCTATGCTTAAGTCCATCCGGATCTTATTTGCCATTGCTGCATACCATGACTACGAAATCTGGCAAATGGATGTTAAGACCGCCTTTCTAAATGGTGATTTAGAAGAGTGCGTGTACATGACTCAGCCAGAGGGCTTCGTAGATAGTGGGAGCAGTGGAAAGGTATGAAAATTGCTTAAATCCATTTATGGGTTAAAGCAAGCATCGCGGAGTTGGAACATCTGTTTTGATGTAGTAGTCAAAGAGTTTGACTTCATCAAAAATATAGATGAATCTTGTATCTATAAGAAGGTGGCAGAGAGTAAAGTTGTCTTCCTCGTATTGTACGTAGAGGACATACTCTTGATAGGAAATGATATTCCTATGCTGCAATCAGTCAAGCTCTTCTTATCATAAAGATTCTCAATGAAAGATCTAGGTGATGCCTCATGCATATTGGGGATTAGGATCTATAGAGATAGATCCAAATGGATACTGTGATTGTCCCAATCCAGGTACAATGACACCATCCTAAAGAGGTTTAGTATGGAAGAATCCAAGCGTGGGAACCAACCCACGATCTCTGGACTCACTCTCTCCAAAGAGATGTCTCCCAAGACTGATTTGGAGAGAGCTCGCATGCAAGGGATACCCTATGCTTCGGCAGTAGGCTCTATCATGTATGCGATGCTATGTACCAGACCCGATGTAGCATACTCACTAAGTGTAGTGAGTCGGTATCAAGCAGATCCTGGAGAGAGTCACTGGACGGCTGTGAAGAACATTCTCAAGTACTTACGAAGGACTAGAGATATGTTCTTGGTGTATGGTAACGGAGAACTCCGGGTGGAGTCTTTTACCGATTCCAGCTTCCAAAGTGATAAGGATGACTCTAAGTCGCACTCGGGATTTGTCTTTACCCTTAATGGAGGGGCGGTATGTTGGAAGAGTTCCAAACAGGATACCGTTGCAGACTCGACGAGGGAGGCTGAATACATCGCTGCCAAAGAGGCTGTCTGGATGAAGAAGTTCATTACTGAACTTGGTGTGGTTCCTTCCATTGAACATCCAATACCTCTGTATTGCGATAACAATGGAGCTGTGGCTTTGGCCAAGGAACCCAGATCCCATCGGAAATCCAGACATATTCTGAGGCGGTATCACCTGATCAGGGAGATAGTTGATCGCCGGGAGATCGAGGTCAGGAGAATAGATACGAAGGACAACACTGCGGATCCACTCACGAATGCCATTCCCCAGATAAAGTTAGAGAGATTATTCGGGATGCTAGGTATGAGATACTACAGCAGCTGGCCTTAGTGCAAGTAGGAGATTGTTAGTTATGTATATGCCCTGGAGGCCATTGTTGTACATTTGATGTATATTATGATGGATGCTTAGATATATACAGAGAGGACTTTCTTGCTCGTCATGATAGTATGCTATTTGGTTTCACTTTATCTTAACATGTTGACTTGTATTGGTTTACTGTCTTTCTCTCACATATTGATAAAGCCCTTAGGATCTGTACTCGACTACTGGGATTATGATGAGATCATACTAGTGGGGCCACGGTAGTCGATGAGTACATCCTATAAATGTTCCTAGTCGAGGGTATATCGAGACAGGGCATCGATATACCAGAGTAGACTAGCGTATACGCATCTTGACCCATATGATGGGCGATGGATGATCCCATATCCATCGGTGTTTGACATCAAAGATGATGTACGGGTGCTCAGTGGAGACTGGGTATACTGGACGGACTCGCCGAGAACTCCCAGTTGGTGATATACCACACGTCAGATGGCAGTTCTCCGGTGACACTGGTACAGGGTAGTCTGTAGACCCGAGATCGTCATAGAGTCTTGTGTGATTCCCACTGTGCTTTGATTTCCACCTTACCACGTCCAAGAGGGCATGCAAAACGGTCGCTTTTGGGTACAGTCCCGAATCACATGGAGGCAATGAGCGATAGAAGGGGATTCGTCTCTCCCGGTATAGGGAGTTGATGTTGTGCTGTGTTCGATTGGCTATAACTGGAAGGCCCTGGCCAGGGCTGATATAGAGATATACTGGTAAGTGTTATTAGTAGTTTCTCGACCTGTTATGAGCCTCACATCGACACGACTTATCGGTTACTGGGGTCTGACGTACACCACCCCTAGACCTGATATGCGACATATCAGACGAACAGACCGGACTGTACGGGAGTGTTACTGATTGGATTCACAGGAGAACGCACAGGCTGGCTTGTTGATCTTCTGATCGCTCAATACCTGGGTGGCTCTTATGTTTAGCTGACCGCTTGCAGCTTGTGGGTGTTTGATATGATCATCACCTGCTGCCGGCGTATTGACGATTCTTTAGAGTCCTACACAGAGGTTTCTTGGCTCAGGCGAAACGGAGTAGAGGCACATATGTGATATGTACAGGACCGAGGATAATGTGATATGAGATACCGTATTATATTCTCGATATATTTTGATATGAATCGGGACATCGGATCAAGTGTTGATTCGCTGAATCGGTACATGATATATTAGCCGGTTATATTCGATATAGCCGGATCGTTGGATCAGGTATTGATTCGATGATTTAATGTATAATAATATATATGATATATTGTATTACATTATCTAATATTGGCTCACTTTATTATTTCATTGTCTCACTGGATTAATACATTGATATATATGCGATATATGTTAAATGTATTATTTTCTTTTGTTGCAAATATATAATATATATGTGATATATATTATTGTGACATGATATGATTTATTATTAAACATGTTTAAGGATGATTAAATGGGATTAGGGTTTGATTACGGTTAGATTCTTCTTGCACATTCTAGAAGCTTTTCCTTTTGTCTTGGTTAAGATATTATGGTTGATACTTATCCTTAAGCTAACCAAACCCTAACTCTAGTTTATTCTCTACAACTTCTTAGCCACTCATCCTTGACCATGGTTGATATATCAATCAAATAGATTTCTTTTCTATTCATCACAAAAGGATTATCTTTTCCATTATCATCTTCTTCTCTCTTGAGTTTTAAAAGAAAATGCTTACTAGTTAATTCTTGTGTGATGATTTCTTGTGAGAAAGTGAATAAAAAGAAAGCATAAATACTACACCCTCATCCTCATCTCATCTAGCTAATGAGATTAGGGTGTTCATCTCTTTAGAGTGAGAAAGGTTGGGTTAAAGCAACTTCGACGTAGATCATCGGAGAATCGGAACACTTCAAGCTAGCATGGATCGTTTGAGTCGTGGAGCCTCTCTTGAGTCCGGGAGATCATGGATCGCGGCGAAGGGACTTCTACTCGGAGCTTGTGAAGCGAAGGAGCGGACTACAAAGGTTGTAATCCCTCACACTTAGATAAAAAGATGTTATCTTGCATGCTAAACCCTAATAATCTAGCAAAGATCCCGTCTTTGGGTTGTTCGGCACATGTAGAATTTTATTCGGGCATGTTTGATGCTCTATGAACCTTCACTAGTGTGCATAGGAACCCTACAGTAACTAAGGTGCTTGGTGTGCTAAACTTAGAACCTTAAAAAGAGTAGAGAGTAATTTAGAATGTTTTATCTCAAGCTTAATGGTTCTCAACTCATGAGAGGGAGAGCTTTGAGAGAGAGGAAGAGGAGGAGAGAGAATGAGAATCATTGAATGAGAAGAATAAACCAACATTCTCACATATATGTGAATTATGATAAATAAATAATTAGCTAAAGATAATTGTGATGGTTAATCATGAAATGACAATTATCATTTCACATTAAATACTTTTGCAAGAATCAAAGAGCATCTTTCATATGCAATGATGATGGTCAATATGTCAACATAGGTCAACAAGTGAACCATAGTCAAATGGTCAACAACCCTAACCATAACACAATTATAATTAACTAATATTAATAAATCATATTTCACACATAAACATTAGGGTTAAGAAAAAGACAATGGTCATCAACCCTAATGAAAGTCCTCTGCCTCTGCCTCAGTCAACTGTGCATACACACCCGTATCCGTGTTCTGAGGAACATGAATACAAGGAGATAAAACCAATCCCAAAACATATACTAGGATCTGGCTTAAACCAAAGCCCGCTAGTATAAGCTGTCCGGACACCAAACGTGCATAAGTGCGGGGATGTGAACGAACCCCGTCGCAAAACCATGCGACCTCTACTCTTTTTGCCTAAAGGCGAATAACCCTCTGTGTGGGACTCTAAAGACTCAACACTACGCTGGCAGTGGGTTTAACCACAGACCCCAAGCGGCACTAGCTGTACGTAACGGTCCCCAGGTAGATGCCGATAAGAAGACTGACGAGGAAAACCCATCTGAACTCCTACTGAGCCTGAATGTGACAGTCTCCATACAGTCCGGTCTGTTCGTCTAAGAACATCACATGGCGGGCCGAGGGGGGCAGTAAACGTCAGTCCCCTACTAGCGGTACAAGTCATGTCGGAGTGTAGCCCAGAACACCCTGAGATAACACTGGAAACCTACCAGTCTATCTCGCTTGCCCTGGCCAGGGACTTTGTGTAATGGCTCTCCTAGACACAGCGCGATATCAACCCCCAATACCGGGAGAGACGAATCCTGTCAAACCGTCACTGCCTCCAAGTGCTTCGGGACTGCACCCAAAAACTACCTGTTTGCACGACTCCTTTGAGCCGTGGTAGGGTAGTAATCAAAGAACAGTGGGAACACACTTGAGGCGAAGTGACAGTGTCAAGTCAACAGACTAAGCTGTACTCATTTCACCTAGGAACTGATAACTGACGATAGGTATAATACCAACCAACAGTTCCCGACGAGTCATGTCCAATGTACTCGTAACCTAACGAGCACCCGCATACTATCTCAAGTACGACGTACTGACGGCTGTGGGATAGACCGTCTCCCAAGCTGGGATGAGAAGTGCATACGCTAGTCTACTCCGGAGTATCGATGCCCTGTCTCGATAGTCCTACGACTAGGGACCTGCATAAGGATGTGCTTGCGGATTACCCAGCCCCCACGAGTGTGACTGCCATCACAACGCTGTTAATCAAGCAAAGATCCTAAGGGCTCCACTAATGTTTAAAGGCGATATGCTAAAAGAAACACATGCACACATTAAAGTAGAAACAAACCAAGTAGCATACTACTATTTTGAGCAAGATTGTTAATACAAGGTAAATATCCCAAGCTTCCATCAAGTAATATACAAACTAGTATGATACAGTAATGGCCTCTAGAGCATATACACTAACAATAACTTGTGCCTGTCCACTACCTGCGACTGGCGGTCCACTACTAGGAACTGGCAGTCCTCTGTCGGCAGCTGGCTGTCCTCTACCTCGGCCACCTCGTCCTCTGTGAGCAAACCCTCCGCGACCACGACCCCTCTGTGCATGAGTCTGACGCGGAGTAACAGCAGGTACAAGAGGCAACGCCCTCTGGGGTGGAGAAGGTGGAAATGTGACATATGGTACGGCTGTCTCGCCCTCACGTGGCTCTGGACAATCTCGAATACGATGATAAGTTCTCCCGCATCGGAAACATCTAGATGGTGCTGGCTGACCCTCCTGGGATAAGAGCTGAATAGCTGACCTCGTCTCGAGCCTCCGCTACCCCCGTACCTGAACAGAACCTGTCGCGGCGCCTAAACGGCTGTCTCGGTACTGACGTACCTGTACGAACCCACTTCGGCCCGGGAACTACCGAAGTCTCAGCAAGGTGCTCCTCGACTAATAGGCTGCATCTACAGCTGCTACATAGGTCTAGCAATGCTGTGCGCTGATCGCAAGAAACAACGGGGTAAGCAAGCCTCGAATAATCCTCTTGACTCGCATCTCCTCAGTAGCCAATAAATATGGGGCATAAACAGATAGCTCGGTGAACTGCACATCATACTCCGCCACCGTCATATCCGGCGTCTGGCGTAATGACTCGAACCCGCGCGCTCGAGCATCCCTAACACTCTAGGGAAGGAAAAGGGCAAGAAACACCGTCACGAACTCAATCCAGGTCATAGGAGGAAGACCTGCTGCTTTGCCCTTTTCTTCCGACTCGCACCACTTCTGCGCATGACCTTCCAGGCGAAAGCTCGCGAACTCCACCCATCTCGCATCTGAGAATTTGAGTGAACGACATATCCGGGCCATCCTATCGGTAAATGAATGTGGGTCCTCGGCTGCATCGGTGCCTGTGAAGACCGGAGGCTTCAGCCTCATAAATTCAGATAGTGATACTGTAATAACCTCTGTAGCTGCAGGGGCAACTGCCTGAATTGTAGGTACCATCGCGGTCCCCGTAACGGGTGGAACTACCTCTGGTCGCTGCGCTCGAAGTGTCTCAACTAACAACCTTATCATCTGGCACATCTCCTGCATACCGGCCCCTAGCATGGCGATCTGGTCTGTCTAAGGAGGAACTGTCTGCTCTGGTACAACGGGCGTACTGCCGGGTCAGTCTTTATCTCAGACGAGTCAACTCTAATCTCGGCTCTCGCGGCCGCTCTCTGCACCCTCGTATTCTTTGGCGGCATAATGGCTGAAAAGAAAATAGGATTCAATAAGGATACGGAAATCGAATCACAAGAATGTATATAATCATGAAGGAATTTCAATCAATAAGTCCTAAGGTCACTTAAGCGGAGTACCGTATCGTGAGTATGCCGCGGAACATACACACGCTATGCCACCCTTCTTCAGCTACCTACTCCATCATACCAAGGTCATCCCACACTCCGAAAGGTAAACCTACGCTCTGATACCCACTTTGTCACGACCCAAAGTTCGGCCCGTGACCGGCACTTAACCACGTAACGTCTACAGGCGCAATGCGATCAAGTAAGCCGAAACCCAGAAATCAAAACCATTAAAATAGTGAGTGAAGAAAAACATTAGTTTCAAACATTTAGAAAACCTTGAGTAATTGAGTAAAAATCTTTAAAGTTTAAGTTATTTTCTTAAAAATTTTGGCAGCATCTCCTTTGTAAAATCTCGCCCCGAAAACGGGTTCAAAACACGATATAAGTAAAATGACTAATAGCAAGAGTAAAACATTCCCAAACGGGAGCAATCACGCCCAACGGCGGAAACAACCACCACAAGTGCCGGTCTCTAAGTCGGCTCACACGAGCTCGACACCAGAGTACAAAATAATATACAACATCGTCCTCACAACCGGTCTCTAAGTCAGTACATGAAATAGTAGATGGAGAGTACTAGATACAATAGTGTGTACAAATGTAAAATAAACGGATACCGCAAACCCACCTATCAGCAAAACGGCTCACACGCCAACTGCAGTGGTATCCGTAGAAAAAAGATACGAGAGATAGCCTTGCCGCAACTACTCTGAGGGTCGACCTGCAAATACTGTGGCACAATGGGGGTGAGTTGCCAACTCGTGAATAGTAAATAACATATAAAGGTAATCGCAAGTATGCAGTACTTTGATACTCTAATATGTGCAAACAGATAACATCTATATGATGAGCTGGGTATGCAATAATCATGCATAACAAGTGCAAACTAATAACATCTATATGATGAGCTGGGTATGCAATAATCATACCAAAGTACTCTATCAGGTACAACGACTACATGATGCAATGCATAACAATGAATGCTAAGCATGGGATAAAATATCATCTACACGGATCATCAACGTGGAAAACTCCGGTGTCTACCAAAAACACCCCAAAATTCCAATAACTTAGGCGTCGTCACTCTATCCGGCCCTCAATCCTGTAAATCT
This sequence comes from Agapanthus africanus, assembly GCA_030015575.1. Taxonomy (NCBI): domain Eukaryota; kingdom Viridiplantae; phylum Streptophyta; class Magnoliopsida; order Asparagales; family Amaryllidaceae; genus Agapanthus; species Agapanthus africanus. The sequence goes on along the minus strand of JASDDO010000016.1, from coordinate 125,161,001 downwards.
CATAGAAGCGGGGTGCCCAACATCGGCACTCGAAAACATCATGAAATACTCGTGTCCAGCATCGACACGCAAATCCTCAAATATCGGGCTCCGTCAGTCCGGATCGGCCCATGGCCTCCGTCTGCGGAATCGGCCCTCGGCCCCGGCAGTACGGATCGGCCCGTATCTATCTCTCGACTCTTGTCGGTATCCTCCGGATATCCGCCAGGTCTAACCAATCACCGGTAGGTAGTAGTCCCTCTGTCAGGCTCACTGTCTATATGCACAGCTTCCCTTTCTTGCTCCGGGGTACCATACCGGGTCCACCATGTACCCGCAATCGGCCTCATTCAGCTCCTCGAATCGGGTTCATATGTCACACATCTCAGAACCGAGAAAACGCATGGTGGACACATTGAAATATCATATCAAGAGAAACCGGGTTTTCAAAACAGTGCATACTTTCTTAAAATAATACCACGGTTCTCAAATCCAGAAATCACATGAATCCAAAACTCACTGCGTAAATCCATGCAATGTGTCGTATACCGCATAAAATCGTACTATGAGTAAATGGGGAAAACCGCTCTTTTAAAAGGATCCGGTTGAAAACATTTTATGCGGTCCCCAATTGTTTATAACAAAGTCAGCACCATCAATGTATATGCAAGAGTGCTAGTTATATGTATGCCCTAGAGGCCATTACTGTACATGAGATGTATATTGTAGTGGATGCTGGGACATATATAGGTAGGACTTTCTTGCTCGACATGATAGTACGCTATCTGGTTGCTCTTTATCTTAACATGTATACTTGCTGTCTCTCTATTACATGTTGATAAAGCCCTTAGGATGTGTACTCGACTTCCAGGACTATGATGTAGATCATACTAGTGGGGCCTGGGTAGTCAATGAGTACATCCTTCAATGTTTCTAGTCGTGGGAATATCGAGACGGGGCATCGATATTCCAGAGCAGACTGGCGTATATCTTCTCGACCCATATGATGGGCGAAGGATGATCCCATATCCATTGGTGTTTGACATCATAGATGGTATACGGGTGCTCAGTGGTGACTGGGTACATTGAACGGACTCGCCGAGAACTCCCAGATGGTATTATACCTTACGTCAGATGGCAGTTCTCTGGTGACACTCGTACAGCTTAGTCTGTTGACCCGAGATCGTCATAGAGTCTTGTGTGTCTCCCACTGTGCTTTGATTTCCACCCTACCACGGGTCTACTGAGTCATGCAAACAGGTGGTTTTTGGGTACAGTCCCGATTCACATGGAGGAAATGAGCGATAGGAGGGGATTCGTCTCTCCCGGTATTGGGGGTTGATGTTGCGCTATGCTCGACTGGCCATAACTGGAAATCCCTGGCCAGGGTTGCACTGATTTACTGGTAAGTGTTATCAGTAGTTTCATGCTTGTTATGGACCTTACATCGGCATGACTTATCAAGCTACTGGGGTCTGACATTTACCACCCCTAGGCGAGATATGCGACATATCAGACAAACAGACCGGACTGTACGGTAGTGTTACTGATTGGATTCGCAGGAGTAGTAGCGGGCTTGCTTGTTGATCTTCTGATCGCTCAATACCCGGGTGGCCGTTACGTTTAGCAGACCGCTTGCGTCTTGTGGGTGTTTGATATGATCATCACCTACTACCGGCGTATTGACGAGTCTTTAGAGTCCTACACAGGGGTTTCCTGGCTCAAGCGAAATGGAGTAGGAGCACATATATGATATGTGCGGGGCCGAGATTAATACGATATGAGATACCGTATTCTATTCTCGCGATTCGTGACATTGATCGGTTGTATTCGATATAGCCAGGTTATCGGATCAAGTATTGATTCGATAAGTTGTTACACATGATATTAGTCGGTTATAGCCGGGTTATTAAATCAAGAGTTGATTTAATAATTTAATGTATAATTATATATTTGATATATTACATTACATTAACTAGTATTAGATCACTTAAGATTTATTTTCTCACTAGATTGTGCACATTGTTTATATGTGATATATGCAAGTGTACATGTTTGTATCATGCTTGATGATACATACAAGATGGGTGTGTGAGACTTATACCAAATCAAGGTTAAATTAGGGTTTACTAATTTCCTAACAAATAACAAAAGAGATGAGACTTTGGTCAAAGTTATCAAGCTTCATGAAGCTTGATAAACATTGGCAAAGTCAACTCTTTGTCATTCCTTAGAATATTAGTTAACCCAACCCTTAACCTCATACTTTGGTTAATTCTCTACATGAGTTAAGCATGAGGGCTTAACTCAACCATGGTGCAATAATTAAAAGGATAAGTTTTCATTTGGATGAATTATCCTTTCATCTTCTTCTTCATCAAGCTCCATGAAAAGATTGCTAGCTTTAATGGTGCCATGAGAAAAAATGTGAGAAAATCAATTCTAAGGTGAGCTCATTTCCTACTTCTTCATCCTCTACCACTTGCCATGTAGTAGAGTGTATTCTCTTCACAAAGTTCATGACCTAGTGAAGGAATAGCTTGAGTTAGTGTCTCCCCGACGTAGATCATCTTCGACCTCAATGTCATCGAAGCAAGCACGTTCGTTCTTCTTGTGAAGCTTCTCTAGAGTCCGGAGTTCACGATCGCAGCGATGGGGACATCTACACTGAACTAATGAAGTGAAGGACCGGATCTACAAAGGTTGTAATCCCTTTTACTTAGCAGTAAAGTTGTTTGCTTGCTTTTAGTTTCACCTTATCTCTAGTAAACGATCTTGCATAGGGTTGTTCGGCACATCAAAATTTTGATTTTGGCATGATTGATGCCTTGTAGAACCTTGTTAGTGTGCCTAGGAACCCTACAGTGGTATCAGAGCCAGGCTAGAGCTTTAGGCGAAGTCTAGACGAAGTTTAATGTCCGATCGAACCCTGAAAACCCCGATTTTACCCCTCTCTGTACATTTTCAAAAATGTTGATTTTTTATGAATTAAAAATGCTCAGAAAAACAAGCAGGAAAAACTAAGAATTACTGTGAAGTACAGTCCACTAAGTCGATTAGGTGACCGCGGAACCGCGGCCAAACCAAGGGTTTGTCGGCAGTTCCGCGGCCAAAATTTGGACTTAGTCCCTCATATTTCATATAATTATTCTTAGGTACTTTCTTGTCATTTTTTTCTGGGAATTTTTTAATTCCACTCAACTGTTGAGTTTTCTAGGGTTGTATTGGGTACTCGATGATTCGATCGGATAATTTAACTTTGTTTAGTTTTGTCCGGATAATTTTTAGAAACTGTTAAAAAGTTTGAACGGATATCAATAACTCACTTTTTCCCCTGTCGGAAATTTTTTCAGAAGTTGGATTTTTTCTCGAGTTTAAAAACGTTCTAAGTCGTGCAAGTAACGTGGTGGACCCTCTAGAAGACAACAAACCTTAACTCGATTATGTGACCATCTTGAACTGCCTCTAAAACTTAGGGTTTGGGGCAGTACGGCGTGCCACATGTGAGGCGTTGGCTTGACCCTTCTACGGCTGGACCATTGGTATTGTGGCATGTGATGGATATTTTTAAAAAGATTTCAAGTGTTGAGATATATTGGGGAAATCTTGGGTGTTTGATTATTCGATCGGAAAGTTTAACATTGTCTATTTATCTGGATTGTAATACAATAATTGGAATCCACAAGTAGTTATGAGATAACTAATTTGAATGTTATAAATCTAGCACTTCAGTCTCAATTGATCGGTTGCTACGGAATTTTGATGCGATCAAAAGTCCGTCGCAATCACGTAGCGTACGCGGATACTCGCCGGGTAAACTTAACAGACAGCCACGCCCTATAGCCCCGACCAAGTGACTGTAGGAGAACCCCGTCGCCAAAAGCATCCGTTCGGGTGCTTGCGGCAGCGGTGTTCCGCCTTAGTACACTTCGTCGACGGCATCCGGGGGTGCGGCCGTCTACTAAAGTTTGCATCGAGCATACGATCAGGATGTCGGGAATCTTGTTGAATTTCCCGACTTGATATTGAAAAGTGTTTTTGATTATGAGACTAAAATATGGGGTTTATAATTGTTAGGCATACGATGTCTAAGGAATTCATTTGATTAGGCATGCGATGTCTAAGGAGGTTGCGGATTCCAACTGTTGTAGTTTTACACTTTCTTTTCTGCGACCGTATGTGTAATTTGTGATATCGCCGGATTCGTTGCTATATGTCAACGACAATTGGGATGGGCATATTTACTTACGCCGATGACATGTGATGTTATGTGTTGCTGGATATGTTATATTGGATCGTCGTGTTTGAATAGCCGGTTTTTTTATGTGAGACGAGTGTTTTTCATTTTCATTCATGTAAAAAACTTGTATGTAATATTCTTTTATTGGGGCACTTCCGGGTTGAGGATAATGTCACCATTGTATATTATTTACTTTTCCGCATTAGGATAGACCCAAGGCGGGGAGCACAAGTAGCCGGGTTCTAGGGTCCAGTGGGAGACCATCTCGAGGAGTCGAGTCCGGGTCTTCTTCTTCATCAAGCTCTATGAAAAGATTGCTAGCTTTAATGGTGCCATGAGAAAAAATGTGAGAAAATCAATTCTAAGGTGAGCTCATTTCCTACTTCTTCATCCTCTACCACTTGCCATGTAGTAGAGTGTATTCTCTTCACAAAGTTCATGACCTAGTGAAGGAATAGCTTGAGTTAGTGTCTCCCCGACGTAGGTCATCTTCGACCTCAATGTCATCGAAGCAAGCACGTTCGTTCTTCTTGTGAAGCTTCTCTAGAGTCCGGAGTTCACGATCGCAGCGATGGGGACATCTACACTGAGCTAATGAAGTGAAGGACCGGATCTACAAAGGTTGTAATCCCTTTTACTTAGCAGTAAAGTTGTTTGCTTGCTTTTAGTTTCACCTTATCTCTAGTAAACGATCTTTCATAGGGTTGTTCGGCACATCAAAATTTTGATTTTGGCATGATTGATGCCTTGTAGAACCTTGTTAGTGTGCCTAGGAACCCTACAGTGGTATCAGAGCCAGGCTAGAGCTTTAGGCGAAGTCTAGACGAAATTTAATGTCCGATCGAACCCTGAAAACCCCGATTTTACCCCTCTCTGTACATTTTCAAAAATGTTGATTTTTTATGAATTAAAAATGCTCAGAAAAACAAGCAGGAAAAACTAAGAATTACTGTGAAGTACAGTCCACTAAGTCGATTAGGTGACCGCGGAACCGCGGCCAAACCAAGGGTTTGTCGGCAGTTCCGCGGCCAAAATTTGGACTTAGTCCCTCATATTTCATATAATTATTCTTAGGTCCTTTCTTGTCATTTTTTTCTGGGAATTTTTTAATTCCACTCAACTGTTGAGTTTTCTAGGGTTGTATTGGGTACTCGATGATTCGATCGGATAATTTAACTTTGTTTAGTTTTGTCCGGATAATTTTTAGAAACTGTTAAAAAGTTTGAACGGATATCAATAACTCACTTTTTCCCCTGTCGGAAATTTTTTCAGAAGTTGGATTTTTTCTCGAGTTTAAAAACGTTCTAAGTCGTGCAAGTAACGTGGTGGACCCTCTAGAAGACAACAAACCTTAACTCGATTATGTGACCATCTTGAACTGCCTCTAAAACTTAGGGTTTGGGGCAGTACGGCGTGCCACATGTGAGGCGTTGGCTTGACCCTTCTACGGCTGGACCATTGGTACTGTGGCATGTGATGGATATTTTTAAAAAGATTTCAAGTGTTGAGATATATTGGGGAAATCTTGGGTGTTTGATTATTCGATCGGAAAGTTTAACATTGTCTATTTATCTGGATTGTAATACAATAATTGGAATCCACAAGTAGTTATGAGATAACTAATTTGAATGTTATAAATCTAGCACTTCAGTCTCAATTGATCGGTTGCTACGGAATTTTGATGCGATCAAAAGTCCGTCGCAATCACGTAGCGTACGCGGATACTCGCCGGGTAAACTTAACAGACAGCCACGCCTTATAGCCCTGACCAAGTGACTGTAGGAGAACCCCGTCGCCAAAAGCATCCGTTCGGGTGCTTGCGGCAGCGGTGTTCCGCCTTAGTGCACTTCGTCGACGGCATCCGGGGGTGCGGCCGTCTACTAAAGTTTGCATCGAGCATACGATCAGGATGTCGGGAATCTTGTTGAATTTCCCGACTTGATATTGAAAAGTGTTTTTGATTATGAGACTAAAATATGGGGTTTATAATTGTTAGGCATACGATGTCTAAGGAATTCATTTGATTAGGCATGCGATGTCTAAGGAGGTTGCGGATTCCAACTGTTGTAGTTTTACACTTTCTTTTCTGCGACCGTATGTGTAATTTGTGATATCGCCGGTTTCGTTGCTATATGTCAAAGACAATTGGGATGGGCATATTTACTTACGCCGATGACATGTGATGTTATGTGTTGCTGGATATGTTATATTGGATCGTCGTGTTTGAATAGCCGGTTTTTTTATGTGAGACGAGTGTTTTTCATTTTCATTCATGTAAAAAACTTGTATGTAATATTCTTTTATTGGGGCACTTCCGGGTTGAGGATAATGTCACCATTGTATATTATTTACTTTTCCGCATTAGGATAGACCCAAGGCGGGGAGCACAAGTAGCCCGGTTCTAGGGTCCAGTGGGAGACCATCTCGAGGAGTCGAGTCCGGGTCTTCTAACTCTAGAATTGGTAGGGTTGCTTGCCGCTCTCGTAGGGGTCTAGGGTGTGGGATTGGCTATTCATCACGACCGTGGAATCCGTGTTTTATATAGGCTCAAAATAAAACACGGACGTCCTAGTATATCCAATATTTCATATGATATTTTCTGCTGCGTTATCTGTGATGTGATCATATGATATGTTTAGATAGATATAGTATATAGTTTATATGATATATTATATAAACGTTGCTTATGTTTTACACCCGCGCTAGCCCTGCCCCGCTCTGCCGTTAGTTACCTAACCTAACGGTGCAGACAGGACATTGAGGCGAATGCGGATGGCATAAGCGTACTTTGTATTTATCTGCGATGTTTAGGTGAACTTAAATGATGGGACATTCATTAATGAGATTAATGAAAGAAAATAAACCTAAAAGATGTTGTGGAATCAAATTTCAAAAATTAGGTAGCTCTAGTTGTTGCTTTGCATAGCGGTGTTCCTTGTAGAACATCCAGCACCTTATTCGATAAGGAAAGAGCCGAGATCCCTTCACCGGGAGTGACCTCTTTAGCAATAACTAGCAGATGCTACAACCTTCGGTTTGTCTTTTGATTGCTTTTCTAGTTATTACTTTGCATAGTGGTATTGTGAATATCCTGCACCTCATTCGACGAGGAAAGAGCCGAGATCCCTTCATCGGGAGTGGCCTCTTTAGCGAAACTAGCAAAAGCCTAAAAAACGCTCCATTTCAAACCATTTGATTCCGCAACGAGATCAAGTTCAAAGCGTTAAAGGTTTTCTTAAAAACCATCCGCAACCCTCCATCATTTTAGGGAGTAGAGTACTTAGTATTCGTGCTGTGTTTGTTGACCATAGTCAAGGCACAGTGTACGGTAGCTAAGTGATGTCTTCCTACACCGCATATGATGCGATTAGTTAGGACTGTCGCGTGGCTTTGTTGACCTTAGCCAAGGGTCAAGTGGGTGGGTCTAATTAATCACGAAATGACGGGTAGAACTTGACTAGTGCTTATGATTTGTTGACCATAGCCAAGGTCACAGGTGCTAGGGGTAAAACCTTTATCGGGAGTTTCAAGTGTTGAAATTTGCAATGAGATTGCATACCTTCTATGAGATGGTTGGATCCCGATACCCACTGCGAGTAATTGTTGCTCCTGGGAGTGTTTTGCACTTTACAATTAGCCGATCAAGTAGGTGTCTAGAAAGGTGTCAACGGGGTTACGCCCCTGGGAAAACGAGGTTTATTTTAATTAGGTCCGTGAGAAAGCACGGGGAACCTCACTCAAAGTACCGGCACTGGCCTGGCTGAAAAATTGGCGAACTTGTAAAGTGTAATTAATCCCGGCTAGTCTTTCCTTTTAGGGTTTAAAGGAAGATTTGATAAAAACAGTGGAAGCCATCCTGATTAGATAAAATATATAACCAATCTAATCTTACAAGAGCGCACGCAGAGTGTTTTCTTCTCTCTCTCTCTCCAGGTAGTGACCATATCACGCCTTAATTAAGATAATAATATGGATGTATTGACCGGACCCGCTTGTTTTACTGAGCTGGGGAATGTTGGTCCCGCTCCAACTTATAATTGTTATAAGACAGAGCAGGAAATTGGGGAATACCAGATTTCCCGTGCCGCCCAAACAAAGAAAGTGCATGATGATGCATCTTCTTCGGGTGTGTTCATTGCAAAGAACTGTTTCTCTGTATCCTCTACGTCCTGGGTATTAGATACCGAATCAGGATCCCACAAATGTAATCTGTTACATGGGCTACAGAAAGGTAGAGAACTGAGAGCGGGTGATAAGTTTCATGAGACAGAAAACGGTGCAAGTGTTGCAGCCAAGTCTGTTGGTCACTATCACCCTGTATTACCAGAATACATTAATTCTGAACGAATGTTATTAGATACCGAACCTGATATACAACATCATATCAGTTTCTTTATTAGTAAAGAAAGGATATAATTTTGTATTGTTGGGTAATGTTTTTAACATTTCCTATATCAAGAGTTGATCGGTTCAGGCACGTTATCTAAAAGCATTGACGTTCTAAATCAAACTACAGTTCTTAGTATATAGAACACACACGAGAGGAAGAGTTCAGAAATGAACGAATTCTTCTTGAGGCATTATAGACTAGGTCATATCAATGCGACTCGACTAGCTAAGTTACCTTTAGATGCATATTTAAATCAGTTTAAATTTACATCTTATGAAACTTACCAGTCATGTCACAAAGATAAGATGACCATAGCTACGTCTACTGGAAACAGAGAAAGAGTTAGTGAACTCTTGGGACTGATACATAGCGATGTGTGAAGGTGCCCAGTCTACATATGCCAGGACCGGTTCTTTGTAAATCATTACATTCATTGATGATCTCTCAAGATTCGGACACATGTTCCTGTTGAAACACAAGTCCGAAACTTTTGAGATAATCACCCAATATAAGATAGAAGTAGAGAACCAAAAACGGGTATAAGTATTATGTCCTTTGATGTGATCAGGGAGGAGAATACTTGAGCACAGGATTCCTGTACTATTCTAATGGAGAATGAGATTCTCTCTCAGCATTACTCCTCCGTATACACCACAGCACGTCGGTGTATCGGGGCGGAGCAATCACACCCTATATGATATGGTGTGCTCTATGATGAGTACTACTGAGTTACCTGTTTCCTTTTGTGGGTTATGCTCTTAAGAAGCTGCATACCTATTGAATTAGGTTCGAATCAGATCACTGCCTACCACTCCATATGAGATATGGTATGGGAAGAGCCCATCTCTTAAGCAAGTTAAGATTTGGAGTTGTCCGGCCTATGTTAAAAGCAAAATCCAGACAAGCTCGAGGCAAGGTCAGTTCTGTAGAACTGGAAGGATTTCCAGTTATACAAAGTACAGCTGATGATTTGATAAAACCAAAGGATTCAATAGTCTCCGACGAACCTCAGCCTCTCCGCCGATCTAGTAGGGTTCCTCATCCGCCTGAGAGATACTTCGGTTTCTCGATGACAGTGGGAGCGAGGATTACATCATGAGATGATGACCCAACTAGTTTCGGGCAGGCCATCAAGAGTGGGGACTCTGTAAGAATAGCTGGATGCTAAGCGATCTAAGATGGAATCCATGTACACCAACAAAGTATGGACTTTGGATGCTATATCTGAAGCGTTAAATCCCCATCAGGAGCAAGTATATCTTGAGAAGATTACTTGGTGTAGATGGAAAAGTTGAGACTTTCAAAGCTAGACTTGTTAAAGTTTTCGTCATCGACCAGGCGTGGATAATGATGAAACCTTTTCCAGTGGCTGTGCTTAAGTCCATCCGGATCCTACTAGCTATTGCTATATACCATGATTACGATATCTGGTGGTTGAGTGTCATGACTGCTTTTCTAAATATTGATTTAGAAGAGAGCGTCTATAAGTACACAGCCAGAGGGCTTCGTAAACAGTGGGAGCAGCGAAAACGTGTGCAAGTTGCTTTACAGAATAAAGCAGGCATCGCGGAGTTGGAACGTCTGTTTTGATGTGGTAGTCAAAGAGTTTGACTTCATCAAAATGGTAGATGAACCTTGTACATACAAAAAGGTAGTAGAGAGTAAGGTGGTCATCCTCGTATTGTACGTGGACAACATACTCTTGATAGGAAAAGAGTTTCCTATGCTACACTCGGTCAATCTCCGCTTATCACATGGATTCCCCATATAGGATGTATGTGATACCTCCTAAATCCTAGATTTTATATCTATGAGATAGATCTAAATGGATATTAGGATTCTCACTAGGTGTAGTGAGAAGGTATCAATTGATCCTGGGGAGAATCACTGGAAAAGTTCCAGGGTGATAAGGACGACTGAATGTCAGTCGCAGGCATTGTCTTTACCCTCAGTGGAGGGACGGTATATTGGAAGAGTTCCAAGCTGGATACCGTGGCAAACTAGACGATAAAGGCTAGTGACATCGCTTGTCACGACCCGAAAGAGCACGTGACTGGCCCTTGAACCATATGAAGTCTATAGGACCCCATCTGATCCAAGTAAGCCAAAAGCCCAGCAATCTAAAACCATTTAAAGAGTAAATAAGGAAAACTGTTTTTGAAAAGTAAGGAAATCATGTTTGGAAATCAAAGTTTTTAAATAACTAAGCCGAATATGCATTTTTTAAAAATGTGTAACCTTTCCTGAAAATTTCGGCAGAGTTTCCTTTGTAAAAACTGACCCCGAACGGGGTACAACAAGAATAATATATATGAAATGATAAAAGGCATCCCCAAGCGGGAGCTAGCTCTTCGTCAATCGACGGTCACAACCACGCGAGCAATAATAATATACATCGCCAAAGGGCGAGGATCAAACTCAAAAGAAACTCAAAACAGCCAGAAAACCGTAATACTACAAGCGCGACTCTAAGGTCGAAATAATACAAGTTTTGGTTGATGGAAATTCTAGATACAATAAATGATACATGAACAATGGCGGTTCTGATACAAAAGAACCCACCTATCCAAGCAAGTCACCCATAAGGAAGCAGTGTGCCAGAAATGCCGCTATGGAATCTGTACGGCAAAAACCTGCAAGGACTGGGGCACAACGGGGGTGAGTTGCCAACTCGTGAATAGAAAATATCTACAAGCAGAGATCGAATGCATGACCCATCCTAGGTCAATACGATCAGATATAAATAAACCTCAATATGAATAAAGCTGAAGCATGCTAAACTGGCAATGTAATCTCTACACATGAGTGTAGTGCCAAGTGCTCGTGCTAGTGCCTCAGGTAATAGCATGTCATGAATATGAGGTATGATCAATGTAATCAAATCTGCACATACGTGGATCTCGTCTACTCGTCACCCAATGACAATAACCATCATGCAAGTAAATATCATGAAACCTGTGCATGGAAATATGAGGATATAACCCACCCGTGTCCCTCGCGACACGTCAAAATCATGGAACCGGAGTGCCCAGCATCGCACTCGAAAACATCATGAAAACTGTGCCCAGCATCGGCACATAAATCCTCATATATCGGGCTCCGTCAGTCCGGATCGGCCCGCGGGCTCTGTCTGCGGTATCGGCCCTCGGCCCCGGCAGGACGCCCAAATCTATCCATCGACTCTGGTCAGTATCCTCCGGATAACCGCCAGGTCCAACCAATCACCGGTAGGTACTCGCCCGCCTCCAGGCTCAATCGGCAAAGCTCATCGATCATCTTGCCGAGGGGAACCATACCGGGTCCACCATGTACCCGCAATCGGCTCATCCACTCCTCGATTCGGGTTTCACATGTCGCTCTCAGCACCGAGAAAACACATGGTGGACGTACTGAAATATCATATCAAGGGTAACCGGGTTTTTAAAGCAATGACATATTCTCTTTTGAAACACTCTCGGTTCCCAAATCCAGAAATATCATAGAAACAACATATCTCAATGCGTATAATCAAAAGCATGAAGTATGCGACATGTAAAGGAAGGTATGCATATCATCATGTCATGCAAGGATCATATACTGAATGCAATAGTACTACAGTGTAGTGACATGGCAATTATCGATGATGAGTGTGTGAGCCGGCAACAAGTGTACGTGGAACATATGCATCATCGATAATGGTGCTGGTGTCCTAGCAGCATGACTGAAATATAACCACAGTACAAGCGATGCAATGCAAATAGCATGAATATGCGGAATCGAATAATCAACGCAAAAGTAAAGAATCTACACCAATCTGTACAAGTCATGCAGGGGTGCCATTTGAAATAAGACGAATCAGGGCTTTTGGAAAAAAAAGGGCTACGGTGTTTTAAGAAAAGATACATCATTTGAAAATATCCGTATGACCCTTCTGCCTATTTTTAAAATATCCCCGATTCGTTAGTTTGAAATAGGTATGACTCGGTCCAGTCTAATGTCTACTAATTAATCTAGACAGAAGGGGTAAGAAACCACCTAATCTGAGTCAATATATATAGATATGATAGTCGGTGATCCCGCCTCAATAACATATCGTAAGATATCCTCGAGTCATGAGTGCGGATCTATCATCAATATCGGCTCGTACGGTAGATCGTCGTACGGCATCCCAATAGCTGGGTAGGGGTCAATATCACAGTACCTCATCACATATCAGGTATCACTATCATCAGATCGCATAATCTGGGGTACTACTCTAAGTCTAGTACAAATCGATACCATCTATAAAAATATGAATGCGGGTAAAGCACATGTCAAAAGGCCCGCTAAAACTATCATATCGCACCTCGAAGACAAGCTATGTCACATCGCCGATCTCACGGCCTCACATCAAGTATCATCTCAACCCACGTATCATCCTCAAATCCCGTATATAAACACATAGTCCCATACCCATGTGTAGATATACGCACTATCATATGCACTCTAATAAATGAAAGAATGAATGCAAGTATGTGTGTAAATGTATGTGTGAGTGCAACCACTACTCTAGGGTTCGCACTATACTAAACCAATATATTCTTATCATCAAAATATCATTATTACCATCAATAACCCTAAACAACACATAATAAATATTCGTGTGTATACGTATTCGTATACATCACCACGGACTGCGGGGGTGCTATACGCCATCCACCCGACTTCTCCCCGTAGATATAAATCTACTCACCTTGCTTCTCGTGTGCCAAAGCCGATGTCGCTATCTTCACCTCCTTTGCCTCAACATCACGCGGGGTACCTACAAGTATATCACAATGCTAAAGCACATGAAAATCACATCGGAAACCAAAATAGCACACGCTACCCGCATAGGTAAAAACCTATCGACTCGCATGTAAACACAATCAAAATCCACTTGTCGTTGACGTCCAAACGCCACTCGACAGGAATGAATCACCAAATACCAAAATCCATGCTAAAACAAGTCCCAAATTATACACCAACATAGGAAAATCAACCCAGATTTCACCCTAGATGGAATCAGTCAAAACTAGACATACTCAGGGTCAAAACTAGAGAAAATGGGGGCATGCACAGAAAACGAGGCAATTCCTTAAAATACCTTATTTTAGAATTTTCCATAATTTTCCCCCATTTATCTGTATTTAATTATACCAGAATATTAAAATATTCATTAAAATAATATTAAATTATAAAATTTCCCAAAAATCATATTTTATTATTTTGAAGACGTTACATCGCTATCAAAGATACTACCAAAGAGGCGGTTTGGGTGTATATTAGTTCATGAGATGAACTAGGTTCCTACCATTGTGTGACAATGGAAGTGTGGCTTTGGCCCAGGAACCCCGGTCCCATCAATGACCCAGACATATTCTGAGGTAGCATCACCTGATCAAGGAGATAGTTGATCTCCAGGGTGATCGAGGTTAGGAGAGTAGACTTAGATGACAACACGGCGGATCCACTCACAAGGCCTTTTCCTAGATAGAGACTTTTATGGGATGGTTGAGTATGAGATACTATAACTACTGCAATAGATGGTCCTAGTGCAAGTGGGAGATTGTTAGTTATATGTATGCCCTAGAGGCCATTACTGTACATGAGATGTATATTGTAGTGGATGCTGGGACATATATAAGTAGGACTTTCTTGCTCGACATGATAGTACGCTATCTGGTTGCTCTTTATCTTAACATGTATACTTGCTGTCTCTCTATTACATGTTGATAAAGCCCTTAGGATGTATACTCGACTTCAAGGACTATGATGTAGATCATACTAGTGGGGCCTGGGTAGTCAATGAGTACATGCTTCAATGTTCCTAGTCATGGGAATATCAAGACGGGGCATCGATATTCCAGAGCAGACTAGCGTATATCTTCTCGACCCATGTGATGGGCGATGGATGATCCCATATCCATTGGTGTTTGACATTAGAGATGGTATGCGGGTGCTCAGTGGTGACTGGGTACACTGAACGGACTCGCCGAGAACTCCCAGATGGTATTATACCTTACGTCAGATGGTAGTTCTCTGGTGACACTGGTACAGCTTAGTCTGTTGACCCGAGATCGTCATAGAGTCTTGTGTGTCTCCCACTGTTCGTTGATTTCCACCCTACCACGGCTCTACTGAGTCATGCAAACAGGTGGTTTTTGGGTACAGTCCCGATTCACATGGAGGCAATGAGCGATAGGAGGGGATTCGTTTCTCCCGGTATTGGGGGTTGATGTTGAGCTATGCTCGACTGGCCATAACTGGAAATCCCTGGGCAAGGTTGCACTGATTTACTGGTAAGTGTTATCAGTAGTTTCATGCTTGTTATGGCCCTTACATCGGCATGACTTATCAAGCTACTGGGTCTGATGTTTACCACCCCTAGGCGAGATATGCGACATATCAGACGAACAGACCGGACTGTGCGGTAGTGTTACTGATTGGATTCGTAGGAGTACTAGCGGGCTTGCTTGTTGATCTTCTGATCGCTCAATACCCGGGTGGCCGTTACGTTTAGCAGACCGCTTGCGTCTTGTGGATGTTTGAGATGATCATCACCTACTACAGGCGTATTGACGAGTCTTTAGAGTCCTACACAGGGGTTTCCTGGCTCAAGCGAAACGGAGTAGGAGCACATATGTGATATGTGCGGGACCGAGATTAATACGATATGAGATACCGTATTCTATTCTCGCGATTCGTGACATTGATCAGTTGTATGCGATATAGCCGGGTTATCGGATCAAGTGTTGATTCGATAAGTTGTTACACATGATATTAGTCGGTTATAGCCGGGTTATTGAATCAAGAGTTGATTTAATAATTTAATGTATAATTATATATTTGATATATTACATTACATTAACAAGTATTAGCTCACTTAAGATTTATTTTCTCACTAGATTGTGCACATTGTTTATATGTGATATATGCAAGTGTACATGTTTGTATCATGCTTGATGATACATAAAAGATGGGTGTGTGAGACTTATACCAAATCAAGGTTAAATTAGGGTTTACTAATTTCCTAACAAATAACAAAAGAGATGAGACTTTGGTCAAAGTTATCAAGCTTCATGAAGCTTGATAAACATTGGCAAAGTTAACTCTTTTGTCATTCCTTAAGATATTAGTTAACCCAACCCTTAACCTCATAATTTGTTAATTCTCTACATGAGTTAAGCATGGGGGCTTAACTAAACCATGGTGTAATAATTAAAAGGATAAGTTTTCATTTGGATGAATTATCCTTTCATCTTCTTCTTCATCAAGCTCCATGAAAAGCTTGCTAGCTATAATGGTGCCAAAAGAAAAAGTGTGAGAAAATCAATTCTAAAGTGAGCCCATTTCCTACTTCTTCATCCTCTACCACTTGCCATGTAGTAGAATGTGTTCTCTTCACAAAGTTCATGACCTAGTGAAGGAATAGCTTGAGTTTGTTTCTCCCCGACGTAGATCATCTTCGGCCTCGAAGTCATCGAAGCAAGCACGTTCGTTCTTCTTGTGAAGCTTCTCAAGAGTCCGGAGTTCATGATCGCAGCGATGGGGACATCTACATGGAGCTAATGAAGTGAAGGACCGGATCTACAAAGGTTGTAATCCCTTTTACTTAGTAGTAAAGTTGTTTGCTTGCTTTTAGTTTCACCTTATCTCTAGTAAACGATCTTGCATAGGGTTGTTCGGCACATCAAAATTTTGATTTTGGCATGGTTGATGCCTTGTAGATCCTTGTTAGTGTGCCAAGGAACCCTACAAAGAGTATATATGTATGTAGGCATGGATGTACAAAGATATATATACGTAAGTATGGATATACAAGTGGTATATACGTAAGCATGAGTGTATAGTATGTATATGTGTCAATATAGATGTACATATGGTATATAAGCAAGCATGAGTGTACAGTATGTATATGTGTCAATATGGATGTACATGTGTATATACATAAGAATGAGTGTACAATATTTATGTGTGCCAATATGGATGTACAAGTGGTATATACGCAAGCATAAGTGTACAGTATGTATATGTGTTAATATGGATGTACATGTGGTATATACACAAGCATGAGTGTACAGTATTTATGTGTGCCAATATGGATGTACAAGTGGTATATACGCAAGCATGAATGTACAGTATGTATATGTGTCAATAAGGATGTACATATGGTATATACGCAAGAATGAGTGTACAATAGGTCTATGTGCCAATATGGATGTACAAGTGGTATATACGTAAGCATGAGTGTACAGTATGTATATGTGTCAATATGGATGTACATGTGGTATATACACAAGCATGAGTATACAATATGTATGTGTGCCAATATGGATGTACAAGTGGTATATACACAAGCATGAGTGTACAGTATGTATATGTGTCAATAAGGATGTGCATGTGGTATATACGCAAGCATGAGTGTGCAATATGTTTATGTGCCAATATGGATGTACAAGTGGTATATACACAAGCATGAGTGTACAGTATGTATATGTGTCAATATGGATGTACATGTGGTATATACGCAAGCATGAGTGTACAATATGGGACAGAATCCTGTCTAATCATCAATGATGCGGTAATCAAAATGATGTATGGTACGTAGCAATCCTATAGTGCGAGTGTCATGGCAATCACTAACGGCGTGGGTGTAACATACAAATAGTGCTCGTGCAGCTTGAACCGTTAGTGACAGTGCGGTGTTACATAAATACTGTATCTATATGCAACAAAAGAGGGGTACGCTACAATAGTATATATGCATAATCAAGATATATATATATATATACATATATATATACACACGCGACTACAATATCCTATCAAGCCCTGACGCTTAACGCCAAACGGGAGATCTCCCCGTACATGTTAAATCTACTCACCGTGGTCTCGCGCTAAGTGTATCCGACTACTTGCTTCTCCTTCTTTGCGGCGTCCGACGTACCCGCCTGCGAACCTAGAATTTACACAAAGAATACACATAAGCTAAAATCCTGCAAAAATGCGATATCAAAACCAAACGAGAAACTCGCGTCGCGAACTAAACGCGTGTGTATCCGATACGCTAAAACGTGTGAATACGCGTCTGAAATTACCCCGACACGCCGTGACACGCAGCAAACACTAAACCCACTCACATAATGCACGTGTCGCGCAAGCTTAAAGTATTGAAAATAGGGTATTTTGTTCCAGATTATGATACATGCAGAATTAGAAAAAGTTTCATACACCAACGATCTTAAATATGCAGCAGACTCCTGCCCACCCAAACCCAACACACAGCTCTCCTATCTGGCCGCAATTTGTGGCTAGAACTAATATATTTGCGGCCTGGGGTGGGGATTATAGTCTCGTGCTTCGTGTGTGTGGTCTAGGTCTAGTGTACATGCTCCAGTAATTGCAACTTTTTCCTGAAGCAACCGGGTTGAAAGCAGATCACAAAAGAGCACAATTCTTAACTAAAACGCTAATTTAACACTAATTTGATACAAAAAGGTATTTTAGTCTAACCTGAGGAATTAACTTGGTTTAAACAACATTAATAGCACCTAATTAAGTTAATCAAAACTTAAAAACCACAACTTACCCTAATCTTCACTTAAACCATCTCATTAGCACTAAAACGCACAAAAACACAATTTTTAGCTAATAAAACTACAAGTTAAGCAATAAAGTGATATGGGTGAGTTTAATACCTCCAAATTGGTCTTAGGGGAGTATCACTTGCTGCACTTTCCTTCAATGGCAAGGATTTGCCATCAAGACCCACAAAAGAGGTGTTTTGCAAGGGTTTTATGAAGAAAAGGTGAGTTTTTTGTGTAGGGGTTTGTTGTTTGGAGGCAAGGAGAAGAAAAGAAGAAGAAGATGAAGGATATGTTGTTGCTGCTGCTGCTGCTTCCTCTGCTGGAATTTCAAGAAAATGAGAGGGATAGAGAGAAAAGAGTGAGGTTAAGGTCAAAAGTCAAGCCATTCTTCACCTAATCCAAACCATGCCTCCCATTCTTTTATTTTTTTCATTTTTAATTAAAGGTTTGACTTGATTTTTGTGAGGATAAATGAACCATGCAAGAGAGAAAAAGAAAATGACTACAAGTTTACACTTAACCTAGGTGATTACGGTTGTGCATGCTAACTAAATTTGGCTTAGGAAAATTAGTTAAGAAAATTTGCTAATTAAGTGAACGCTAAACTAATTAATAATTAATAAAACACTATTATATATATAGTTACATACTACCACATTTAAAAGTAGGTTTATTCCAGTCTAGGTGGAAATAGCAATTAACTAAGTTTTGTGAAAACACACATTACTGCTAATTAACGGGAAAATTAATCTAACGAATTTCAAAGCGTTACGCTTATAATTGTTTTAAGACTGAGTAGGGAATAGGGACATATCCGGATTCCCATGCCGCCCAAACGAAGAATAAGCATGTTGATGCATCTTTTTCGGGTGGGTTAGTTATTGAGAATTGTTTCTCAGTTCACTCTACGCCCTGGGTATTAGATACCGGATCGTGATCCCACATATGTAATATGTTACATGGGCTAAGGAAAGGTAGAGAACTGGGAATGGGTGATCATTCCATAAGAGTAGAGAATGGTGCAAATGCTGCAGCCAAAACAGTTGGCGAATATCACCTTGTATTACCAAATAGTAATACATTGATTCTGAACGAATGCTATTACATTCCGACCCTGATATGCAATCTTATATCAGTTTCTTTATTAAATAAAGAAGGATATAATTTTATAGTACAGGATAATGTTATGAACATCTTCCTGAATGAAAAGTTGATTGGATCAGGATCGTTAATTAATGGCATATACGTTCTAAATCAAACCACAGTTCTTAACATACAAAACACACACAAGATGAAGAGTTCAGAAATGAACGAATCCTTCTTGTGGCGTTATAGACTAAGTCATATCAATGCGACACGACTAGCTAAGTTACATAAAGATGGATATTTGACTTAGTTCGAATTTTCATCTTATGACACTTGCCAGTCATGTCTCAAAGGCAAGATGACCAAAACTCCGTTTAGTGGACACGGAGAAAGAGTTACGGAACTCTTGGGACTGATACATAGTGATGTATGTGGTCCCATGTCTACACATGCCAGGAATGGTTCTTCGTACTTCATTACATTCACTGACGATCTCTCAAGATACGAACATGTGTTCCTGATGAAACACAAGTCTAAAACTTTTGAGAAATTCAAGGAATATAAATCCGAAGTCGAGAACCAAACGGGTAAAAGTATTAAAATCCTTCGATCTGATCGAGGAGGTGAATACTCGAGCACGGAGTTCCAGGACTTTCTAAAAGAGAATAGGATTCTCTCTCAGCTTACTCCTCCATATACACTACAACACAACGGTGTATCGGAACGGAGGAATCGCACCCTATTAGATATGGTGCGCTCTATGATAAGCAATGCTGAGTTGCCTATTTCCTTTTGGGGTTATGCGCTTGAGACAGCTGCATACCTATTGAATCAAGTTCCATCTAAATCTGTACCTACGACACCATATGAGATATGGAGTGGGAAGAGACCATATCTTAAACGAGTTAAGATATGTGGTTGTTCGGCCTATGTCAAAAGGAAAAATCCGGAAAAACTCGAGGCATGATCAGTTCTTTGCAAGTTTGTAGGATACCCAAAGAATTCATATAGATATTTTTTATTCCATAGTGAGGAATAAAAGGTGTTTGTTGCTCAACATGCCACCTTTTTAGAAAAGGTATTTCTTGTAAAAGAAATTAGTGGCAAAAAAGTAGAACTGGAAGAAGTTCCAGACACACAAACTACAACTGAAGATTTAATGGAACCCGAGGATTCGATAGTTTCCAACGAACCTCAGCCTCTACGCCAATCTAGTAGGGTTCCTCATCCACCTGAGAGATACTATGGTTTTCTCATTGATGGTGGAAGCGAGGATTACATCATGGAGGATGATGACCCAACTTGCTTCGAGCAGGCCATCACGAGTGGGGACTCTGTGAAATGGCTGGATGCAATGTGATCTAAGATGGAATCCATGTACACCAACAAAGTATGGACTTTGGAAATTGTAACGCCTTAGAATGTGATTAGTGTTAATGAAGCGATAATTCGGGTTTTCTGTAAAAAGTTTACCGAATCGGTTTCCTCACATTTTATAAAATTTAATTAATAATTTATTATTATTCGTTATGTCTTCCACGCACGTGTGCATGTTAATGTGAGGGTTTGTTTGTACTAATCTAGTTTTGTAACCATGACAACCTTTAAGTAAATCCTTGCCTTGTTTAAATCCTAATCCTTGATTTGCTTTAATCCTAAACCTCTAGATATTTGTGGAAAGATATTTCTTGTGTTTTGGAAAGGAGAAGAGGTGGCATGGTGACTCATGTGGAGAGCATGCTTGCATTTATGGCGAAGGGTGCACTTACCCTCTCACCATACACTCACCTCTCTTTCTCTATTCATCTCACCCTCTCTCATTCTCTTTCACTTATCTCTTTCTCATTATTTCTTCATCCCTCTCTCATCTCAACTGAACACTTGCCTTTTTCATAAAAAAACCTTCACTAATCTTCATAAAACATCACCAAATCACATCTCAAGACTTGTTTTGCTTCTTAGTTGCCTTGGAGATTGGAAAGCTAGGATCTTTGAGCTTGTGGGAGTAGGTAATGATCTCTTTCTGTTAAGTAAGCCTTTTTAATGTTGTGTAGCTTGTTAGTTTCAGTTTAGAATGCGTAAAGTTTCGCTTCGTGCAAATATCGTATTTTTAGCGTAGATTTGGGTCTCGGATGATCTGCTATCAAATCAGGTATTTGTTGGAAAAGTTCCCATCACAGTGACCTAGTGTAGTGGCATAGAACCCACCATAAAAACCTGAGCCCATTCCCTTTCTTCCAGGCCGCAGTTTTATTGGTTCTAGCCATAATTTGTGGCCAGAGTAGGGGCTGGGTGGTTGTGTTTTGGGCGTAGGGTCTCTGGGGTTGTTTGTGGTCTTGTGATATGTGCAACTTTTACAGATTATTTGGGTAGCAAAATCTGGGATCACTTTTCTTTTTTTCTAGTATTTCGATTACGCGCGTTACGTTATCCGATACGGTTCATGTCTTTGTGTATCTGTTGCTCTTGGGTTAGTTTCGTGGTGTCGCTACGCGCGTTAGCCACTAGACGAACACTTGAGAGTATGTTTGGAGATGATGCGTCGGTCAAATGTAGTTGGTACGTGTTATTGGTCGATTGCTAATATACACTTGTTATGACGTTTTATGATCTTAGGGACACAGGCGGGGACTTCGGACGCTGCGAAGAAGGGAAAGAGAGTGGTTGGCTTTACTTAGGCCCAGGATCATCTGTGAGTAGATTTAACATCTACAGGGGAATCGCCCGCATGGTGTTATGCATCAGGGCAAGATATGATATGATATTAGTCGCAAGTTTATATTGCACATATCAAGTTTGCTCATAAACTTCACTGCATATTATTACTTGTTGTGCTTGGACTTGTACCATTGGACACTGCACTATTATTGACGGCTTATGTTGCACGAGCACTGATTGTATGCCACCCACACCGTCAATAATTGCTATGACACGCACAACACACATACATATGTGATATTGTATGGTTAGGGACATTGAGATATTGATTCATATTCCATTGTGCATACTGTATGTCGATGTGCAACACCCCACGAGTTGCGGGGAGGCGGAAATATGAAAAACGATCTTGTTCTTGAAGCATACATCGACTAACCGAAGATCTTTGCTAAATGATAATTAACAACTACCATAGAAGTTCTTAGCTACTATGTAAAGAGATTATACCTAGTGATACGTGTCCTTCGTCTTTACGATCTCTACGTCCTCCTCGGCCTCCTCTAAGTGATAGATGATCCACCCGAGAACCCTAATCCAAGCTTCACCTCAAAACTTGAGGTAACTAAGTTTCTCTAGTTGCTAATCAAAGGAAATTAGATCATATAGAGTTAGGTTATGGGATGTTTAGTCTTTTCTAATCCTTGTTCTCAACTCATGAGTGGTAGGATTAGAGCTTGAAGAAAGAGTGAGCTTGAGGAGAGAGAAGGTGAACTAGAATAATGAATATGAAATTGTTTCTCACTTGATATATGAAGCATAATGAATAAATAAATAAATGAATAAAAAGAGATTATTCATCATGCTACATAAATGTATTATGAGTGATTCAATATATGAGTCATTAAGCATTTAATAATGCATTAATAACATAACGAATCACACATTATGAGTCACAATATCATTTAATGACAATGCCACCTTAACCCCTCAAGTCACCATGCTTCTAGAAGCTTCCCGGAAATTACGAGAACGCCCCTCCCATCCGTGAAAACACGAAAAAACTTTAGACTGTATAAATCCAATAACCTGATACTAGAATCTGGCTTAAACCAAAGCCGTCTAGAAAAAACTGTCCTAATGTCGTACGTGCGTTTAAACACGTATTCGTCCGAACCCTTGTCGTAAAACCGTACGACCTCTATATCGTTTCGCCTGGAGTTGGGAAAACTCTGTATGGGACTCTAAAGACTCGACTACTACGCTGGCAGTGGGTTTAACCACAAACCGCATGCGGCACTAGCTGTACGTAACGGTCCCCAGGTAGATGTCGATAAGAAGACCGATGACGATACCCATCCGAACTCCTACTGAGCCTATCCGTGACAATGTCCGTGTAGTCCGGTCAGTTCGTCTAAGAGTATCGCATGTATGGTCTAGGGAGGTGGTAAACGTCAGACCCCTAATAACCGTACAAGTCGTGTCGGCATGGCTCAATTACCATTCGAGAATCTACTGATCAGTCTATCAGTAATTCTCTATCAGCCCTGGCCAGGGACTTATGGTAATGACCAACCGATCACCGTGCGATATCAACTCCCTATACCGGGAGAGATAAATCCCTAACAGTCACTCACTGCCTCCACGTGGCTCGAGACTGTGCCCAACTAAAACCTGTTTGCACGACTCCTTTGAACCGTGGTAGGGTAGTAATCAAAGCACAGTGGGAACTCACATGAGACAAATGATGACTATAAGTAAACGGACTATCTGCACACATGTCACCTGAGAACTGCTATCTGACGTTAGGTATAAATACCATCCAGTCAGTTCTCGGCGAGTCCTGTCCGGTGTACTCATACTTAGTGAGCATCTGTATACAATCTTAGGCGCACTCTACCAATGGCTGCGGGACCAATCCATCGCCCCTCCTCAGGGTCTAGATATGTATACACTAGTCTACTCCGGAGTATCGATGCCCAGTCTCAATACTCCAACGATCAGGGACATCTAAGGATGTGCCTATTGACTATCCATCTCCCACAAGTATGACCGCCATCACAACGCCGGTAGTCAGGCAAACACCCTATGGGCTTTATCAACATGTATATATATATGAATACTACGTAAAATATATCATATGTTAAGATAAAGACAAACCAAATAGCGTACTATCATATTAAGCAAGACTGTCATGTACATATATATCCCTAGCATCCTATACAATGAAGGCCTCTAGGGCATATATATCCAACAATCTCCCACTTGCACTAAGGCCTATAATTGGCGCAATGAGTACCCACTGTCTGCACTAGATCCAGTTGTTGGCGTACCGCATGCCCAACATCTCAAACAGCCTCTTGAACTGGAATTGAGGAATGGCCTTGTTGAATGGATCTGCCGTGTTGTCTTTTGTGTCCACTCTCCGTACCTCGATCTCCCGACGATCTACGATCTCCCTGATCAGGTGAAAACGCCTTAAGATATGCCTGGATTTCTGATGGGACCTCGGTTCCTTCGCTAATGCTACAGCCCCATTGTTATCACAATACAAAGGTATTGGATTGGCAATGGACGGAACCACCTGAAGTTCAGAGATGAACTTTCTCATCCAGACAGCCTCTTTTGCGGCTTCACTAGCAGCTATATACTCAGCCTCCATAGTTGAGTCTGCGACGGTATCCTGTTTGGAACACTTCCAACATACCGCCCCTCCATTGAGGGTAAACACAAAACCCGAAATGGATTTAGAATCATCTTTGTCACTTTGGAAGCCGGAGTCGGTAAACGCCTCTACCTGGAGGTCCCCATTACCGTAAATCAAGAACATCTCCTTAGTCCTTCTCAGGTACTTGAGAATGTTATTTACCGCTATCCAATGCTTCTTACCTGGGTCAGACTGATTCCAGCTTACCACACCAAGTGCGTAAGCTACATCTGGTCTTGTACATAACATCACATACATTATAGATCCTACTGCCGAAGCATAGGGTATAATGCCCATGCGAGCCCTCTCTTCATCAGTCTTTGGAGACATCTCTTTTGAGAGGGTGATCCCATGACAAGCGGGCATATTACCGCGCTTGGAATCTTCCATACTAAATCTCTTTAGTATAGTGTCAATATACCTGGACTGTGAAAGTCCCAACATTCTATTAGATCTATCACGATAGATCTTAATGCCCAAAATGTAGGTTGCATCACCCAAGTCTTTCATGGAGAATTTCTGTGACAAGAAGAGCTTTACTGATTGTAGCATAGGGACATCATTCCCTATCAGTAGTATGTCATCAACGTACAAAACGAGGAAGACTACTGCTCCTTCTACAATCTTCCTATAAATACATGGTTCATCTACATTTTTGATAAAGTCAAATTCTTTGACTATCTCATCAAAGCAGATGTTCCAACTCCGCGATGCTTGCTTTAATTCATAGATGGATTTAAGCAACCTGCACACTCTTCCGCTGCTCCCACTGTTTAAGAAACCTTCTGGTTAATCCATGTAAACACTCTCTTCTAAATGTCCATTTAGAAAAGCTGTTTTTACATCCATCTGCCAGATTTCATAGTCATGGAAGACAGCAATGGAAAGCAGGATCCGAATGGATTTAAGCATAGCTACAGGTGAAAAGGTTTCATCATAGTCCAATCCTGGTCTTTGACGAAAACCTTTTGCAACGAGTCTAGCTTTGTAGGTTTCCACTTGTCCAAGTGCACCAATCTTCTTTTTGAAGATCCATTTGCATCCAACTGGTTTAACCCCAGGAGGAGCAACTTCTAAAGTCCATACTTTATTGGTATATATGGATTCCATTTCTGATCTCATAGCATCCAGCCACTTTACCGAGTCAATATTCGTGATAGCTTGCTGAAAACTAGTAGGCTCATCATCATCGTGTTAGTTATGTATATGCCCTAGAGGCCATTGTTGTACATATGATGTATATTATGTTGGATGCTTAGATATATACAGAGAGGACTTTCTTGCTCGTCATGATAGTATGCTATTTGGTTTCACTTTATCTTAACATGTTGACTTGTATTGGTTTACTGTTTTTCTCTCACATGTTGATAAAGCCCTTAGGATCTGTACTCGACTACTGGGATTATGATGAGATCATACTAGTGGGTCCATAGTAGTCGATGAGTACATCCTATATCTGTTCCTAGTCGAGGGTATATCGAGACAGGGCATCGATACACCAGAGTAGACTAGCGTATACGCATCTTGACCCATATGATGGGTGATGGATGATCCCATATCCATCGGTGTTTGACATCAGAGATGGTGTACGGGTGCTCAGTAGAGACTGGGTACACTGGACGGACTCGCCGAGAACTCCCAGATGGTGATATACCACACATCAGATGGCAGTTCTCTGGTGACACTGGTACAGGGTAGTCTGTAGACCCGAGATCGTAATAGAGTCTTGTGTGATTCCCACTGTGCTTTGATTTCCACCTTACCACGTCCAAGAGGGCGTGCAAAATGGTGGCTTTTGGGTACAGTCCCGAATCACATGGAGGCAATGAGCGATAGGAGGGGATTCGTCTCTCCCGGTATAGGGAGTTGATGTTGTGCTGTGTTCGATTGGCTATAACTGGAAGTCCCTGGCCAGGGCTGATATAGAGATTTACTGGTAAGTGTTACTAGTAGTTTCTCGACCCGTTATGAGCCACACATCGACACGACTTATCGGTTACTGGGGTCTGACGTATACCACCCCTAGACTTGATATGCGACATATCAGACGAACAGACCGGACTGTACGGGAGTGTTACTGATTGGATTCACAGGAGAACGCACAGGCTAGCTTGTTGATCTTCTGATCGCTCAATACCTGGGTGGCTGTTACGTTTAGCTGACCGCTTGCAGCTTGTGGGTGTTTGATATGATCATCACCTGCTACCGGCGTATTGACGATTCTTTAGAGTCCTACACAGAGGTTTCTTGGTTCAGGCGAAATGGAGTAGAGGCACATATGTGATATGCGCAGGACCGAGGATAATGCGATATGAGATACCGTATTATATTCTCGCGATATTTGGATATGAACCGGGTCATCGGATCAAGTGTTGGTTCGATGAATCGGTACATGATATATTAGTCGGTAATATTCGATATAGCCGGATCGTCGGATCAAGTGTTGATTCGATGATTTAATGTATAATAATATATATGATATATTGTATTACATTATCTAATATTGGCTCGCTTTATTATTTCATTTTCTCACTGGATGATACATTGATAGATATGCGATATATATTAATTGTATTATTTTCTTTTGTTGCAAATATATAATATATATGTGATATATATTATTGTGACATGATATGATTTATTGTTAAACATGTTTAAGGATGATTAATTGAGGTTAGGGTTTGATTAGGGTTAGTTGCTTCATGCACCTTCTAGAAGCTTTATCTTTTGTCATGGTTAAGATATTTTTTTGATGACACATTGCTAACCAAACCAAACCCTAACTCTAGTTGTTTCTCTACACATTATTAGCCACTCATCCTTGACCATGGTTTATATATCAATCATATACTTTTATTTCTATTCATCACAAAAGGAATTATCATTTATCTTTTCCATTATCATCTTCTCCTCTCTTGATTTTGAGCTCACTAGATATTCATTTTGTGATGATAAATTATGAGAAAATGATTTAAAAGAAAAGCATAAATACTACTCCTTCATCCTCATCTCATCTAGCTCATGAGATTAGTGTGTTCATCTCATTAGAGTGAGAAAGCTTGAGTTATTGAAACTTCGACGTAGATCATCGGAGATTTGGAACACTTCAAGTTAGCATGGATCGTTCGAGTCGTGGAGCCTCTCTTGAGTCCGGGAGATCGAGGATCGCGGCGAAGGGACTTCTACTCGGAGCTTGTGAAGCGAAGGAGCAGACTACAAAGGTTGTAATCCCTCACACTTAGCTTAAAAGATGTAATCTTGTATGCTTAACCCTAATTATCTAGCAAAGATCCTGTCTTTGGGTTGTTCGGCATGTCTAAATTTTTATCCGGGCATGTTTGATGCCTTATGAACCTTCACAAGAGTGCCAAGGAACCCTATACATCGATGATGCAATCCTCTCGATCCCCATCTAGAATAAAACCATAGTATCTCTCAGGAGGCTGAGAAAGCCTACTAGATCTGCGGAGTGGCGTTGGTTCATCATGTTCTATTAAGTCCTCGGTAGAAGTTTGAGGCTCTGGAATTTCTTCCAGCTCTACCGTGCTCCCACTAATTTCTTTTGCAAGAAATTCTCTTTCTAAGAAGACAATGTGGCGAGCGACAAACACCTTTTGTTCTTCAGTGTGGTAGACCATGTACCCCCTTAAATATTTGGGGTATCCTACAAACTTGCACAATACCGATCGTGCCTCGAGCTTGTCCGGACTATGCTTTTTAACATATGCCGGACATCCACATATCTTGATATACTTGAGATATGGTCTCTTCCCGCTCCACATTTCATATGGAGTGGTAGGCACAGACCTAGTTGGAACTCTATTCAATAAGTATGCTGCTGATTCTAGAGCAAATCCCCAGAAGGAAAGTGGCAACTCAGCACTACTCATCATTGAACGCACCATATGTAATAGCGTGCAATTCCTCCTTTCTGATACACCATTATACTGAGGTGTATAAGGCAGAGTAAGCTGAGAAAGAATTCCATTCTCTTTTAAGCATTCAAGGAAACTGGTACTTAAGTATTCTCCACCTCGATCAGATCGAAGTGTCTTGATGCTTTTACCAGTTTGTTTCTCTACTTCATTTTTATACTCTTTAAACTTCTCAAAGGCCTCTGATTTATGTTTCATTAAGAACACATGTCCATACCTAGAGAAGTCATCAGTAAAAGTGATGAAGTAGGAGTGACCGCTTCTCGCATGTATAGACATTGGACCACATACATCACTGTGTACAAGTCCCAAGAGTTCTGTTGCTCTTGCTCCGTGTCCGGTGAATGGAGATTTGGTCATTTTTCCTTTGATACATGATTGACAAGTTGCATATGATGAATATTCAAACGAATCTAGATATCCATCTTTATGTAACTCAGTCAACCTTGTTTCATTTATATGACCAAGTCTACAATGCCATAGGAAGGCTTGATTTGAATCTGGATCCTTTCTTTTAAGTGTGTTTTGAATATTGAAAATTCGAGATTGATTAAGTACGTATATGCCGTTTTCCAGTGTGCCATACCCAATCAGTTCTTGATTTAGGAGAATGTTCATGACATTTCTTTCAAGCGCAAAATTATATCCTTCATTAGATAACAAAGATACTGATATAATATTACACAACATACTGGGAATACAAAAACAGCTGTACAACACCAAAATGTGCCCACTAGTCAACCCTAGGTGATATTCCCCTATTGCAATTGTAAGTCTACGCTAGCGCCCCTGCAGTCTACAGACGCCAAATGCGGAACAAAAACTTTTAAACTGGCGCTATCGTATACTTTTAACCCGGATCTGCCATTATTGCTAAACTAACAAACTGTAAAGAGTGCAGAAAGGTTATACCGAACGATCCGAGTCCTTCGTTCTTTAACCATCATCCCACGCTCCATTGCGACTGCTCCGATCTCGTCGATCTCCGATATCCTCGTCGAGGTGGCACCACATCGACGATTCTTTAAACGGGCTCCCGCCTCTGACTTGAGGCAACTCGATCGTCAAGTTTGCTAAAAGAGACGACCAAGAATGATGTAGAGAATGAGTAGATGACTTTGTCTCACTTCGTCCAAATCCGTGGACGATCGGTTAATGAAGTTGCCGAGGGAATTGGGTGATGGAATGAAATGAACTGTAAAATTCCATGCACCCCAAATACTATCATATCTTTTTACAACCATGAAAAACTCAAGTGAGAGAGAGTGTGGAGGAGAGAGAGGGCCGGCCATTCTTATATAAGAGGAGGAGGTGACCGTAGGAGAAAGAGAGTAACCTTAAGCAAAATATCATATGTGAACACAAACTAAATATCTTGCATAAAGATCTTAAGGAAAACAAGAAATGGTTGAAATCAAAGCATGTGTCATAATCCTTGTCACCAAATTCTAGAACCTTCTAGAACCTTCTAGAAGCTTGAATCACTCTCATCCAAGAAAAGATAAATCCGTCTTTAACCGAATGTTAAAAGACGGCTGATAGAAAACTGGAAACTGGCAACTTCCAAAAGTGATCGTGAAACGACTTTCAGGATAACCCCGAAACTGTATAAATATACCCGCAATTGTATTACGACCGAATACAAATGCAACTGAGACAAAGATATTATACCTACTCAATATAATACTCGGATCCAGCTTAAACCAAAGCCGACCAGTATCATCTGCCCGAAAAATAACACGTGCGTAAACGCACGTGCATTTTCCGAACCCTGCCATAAAACCATACGGCCTCTACAACGTTTCGCCCGAACTTGGGAAACTGTCTGTGGGGGACTCTAATGACTCGTCAGTACCCTGACAGTGGGTTTAACCACAAACCGTCAGCGGCACTAGCAATGCGTAACGGCTGCCCACGGACTGACCTCAAGGGATGCCGATGAGCGCACTCATCCGGAAAACCCTACTGAGCCTAACAGTGACAATGTATATACAGTCCGGTCCGTTCGTCTATGAGTATCGCATATCTGCCTAGGGGGCTAGTAACGTCAGACCCCCAATAGCAGTATAAGTCGTGTCGGAGTGAAACCCAATAACACCCTGAGATACTACTGGAGTACCTACCAGTAAATCTCCTGCCATGGCCATGGACTTTGTGTAATGGCTCTCCTAGACACAGCACGACCTCGCCCCCAATACCGGGAGAGACGAATCCCCTGCCGATCCGCTCACGTGCCTCCATATGGCTCGGGACTGTACCCAAAAACTACCTGTTTGCACGACTCCTTTGAGCCGTGGTAGGGTAGAAATCAAAGAACAGTGGGAACTCACACGAGACAAATGACGACCTCAGGTCGATGAACTAACCTGTACACATGTCACCAGGGAACTGCTATCTGACGGTAGATATAATACTAACTAGCAGATTCCCGGCGAGTCCTGTCCGGTGTACTCATAACCCAATGAGCACCTGTATACATCTTAGGTGATCCAACTGACACCAGTGGCTTGTGAGACCGGCCAGCGCCCCTCGTCGGGGTCTCGACTGTACACACTAGTCTACTCCGGAGTATCGATGCCCTGTCTCGAAACTCCCACGACTAGGGACCACAATTAAGGATATGCGTATAAACCACCCAACTCTCACGTATATGATCGCCATCATACTGTTGGTGGTAAAGCAAGATCCTAAGGGCTCTATCAAAGTGTAACATGTAAGCAGTCACCTGATCATGTACACGACTGATAAAGGCAAACCAGATAGCATACTATCATCTTGAGTAAGACTGTCATACCGGTATAGGTCCTCCGCAATCATTGCTATCACGTACCTGCGATCCAATAATTGACTATGAGGGCACTATCTCCAACAATCTCCCACTTGCACTCAAGGCTAATTATTGCGATGTCGACTACTCACAGCCCGTGTGAAACCGAACATCCAACTCTTCTACTAATCAGTATCACAAAGCCCGTTTGTAAAACTATTGTGTTCGAGAAATAGCCTTAGTGAGTGGATCCGCCTAGAAGTTTCTTTCTATATCTCTCTTAATCTCAAGTTCGCGGAGAAAGCCATCTCCCGAATTGAGGAATACCTGTCTTAGAATTTGTCTGGATATCTGATGGGACCTAGTTCATAAATGAACTCCAAATCCAAACTTCTTAGACTGTATCGATCACTGAACCTAATCAGTATCCGGCACCATGCCACCCACAGTATCCTCTTGAACCACCTGTCCATAATACTGTCCTTCTTCGTCAGAGGTAAAAACTATAACTCTGACAATCACTCTGTCAACCATGTCACCTTTGAAGCTTGGAATGATAACCGTCTCCCGAAGGAGGCTGCCGTCATCAAATCCGTAGAACATGTACTTATGTTCTAAAACTGCTTCCTCATGTTTCTCCAGGATTGGATTAATACAAACTTATTGCATCTAGTGCAAAAACAACATCTGGTGTGGTACTTGACATCTCATGATTGACTCAATTGCCTAAGCAAGTGATCTGCCAATCATGCACATCCCTCTCCACTTTAGTCTGTAAGTCACCTTTAGAGAGGGTGACTCCATCACCTGCAGGTACACCACCATGCTAGGAGTCATCTATTCTAAAAACCATTAGAATACTGTCAAAGTACCCACATTGGGAAACTACCCAAATCTAGATCTAAAACCATAGATCTAGAAACCAGAATGTCAAATATTATATCAATATCCTGTCTGGAGAAACAACTGTGTGACGACCACAGTACAACCGATCGTAGTATAGGAATTTTACTTCCTACTCTGTGTATGTCATCCAGATACCTTGACATCACACCCTACTACCTTCTTAATAGATCCATCCCTTATTCTGATTGAAGTCAAACCCATGACTGTCACATCAAAATTAGGTGATCTATCTCCGCTATAACTGCTCAAGTCTATAAATAGATATAAGCTACTTGCCCACTATGCTTCCGATGCTCCCACTGACTACGACAACCCTCCTACCGGGTCTCATATCCTGGAACAACAGTAGTGTCAAGTCTTGGTAGATAAGAACCTCCCTGTCACCGTCTCTGAGGCTACCGAAGTACCTCTCGGGCGTCTGAGGTTACCTACCATACCTGCGGAGTGGCTATTGGAATGTCAAACCTGATTGAATGTATAGATCCTATTAAATTTTCCGTAATCGTTCGCGGTTCTGGAATCACTTCCAGTTCTACCATACTCCCACTACTGTTTTCTGAAAAAGATCCATTTTACTAAAACTGTGGCGAGTCAAGAACATTATCACTATTGATCTTCCAAATGGTAGAATATCAACCCTTGTCATAGCCAGGGTCAACCCACAAACAACCATTACAGAAATGTGCCCTGAGTTATCCAGAGTCTAGTTTTAAGTATAAGCTGGACAACTCCCCGTACCTTAACATCTTTTAAGGTACGAACCATTCTATATCTAATACAGAAACTTTGGCACTTATTTAATTGGAACCAGATTCAAATCATGCAGCTGTCTCCAGTGCATATCAACTTAATGGAAAGAGGCTAATCAGCATTACTCAACTTAGGAATATATCCAATTATGAGCAACCTGAAAGTGAAACATGTTTCTCAAAACCATCACTATCATCTGAATACCAATCATAAGAATCTACATCTTCGATCTCTTTGAAGAATCCTGATACTTGTGGTACCTGGTTCTCTAGTTTATTTTTATACCCACAACTTCTCAAAACTTAGACCTTGTATTTCTACGAAACACTTGTCTAAAAACTAGAGAAGTCATAAGTAAACAGAACATAGTACGAGGACCTACCCCTTTATCCTGATGGACACTGGACAACATACAATACTCTGTATAAGTCCGCTGAGCTAAACAACTCATAACCTGTGCGTTGTAGGTTGAAAACTGTACCCTGGCGATTTCCTCAAATATCACCAATTACAACGAATTCCGATATAATGGGGATAATCACCTAATTCCCAATAACTTACTCCCACTCATCATCTGTAAAACCATACAGATATGAGAATGAAACCTGGTAAATACATACCCTTGGAGTAAGTGTCTAATCGGGAAAAACAGTTTTTCTTTAACAATGCACTGAAACATGAAAATGTTTCGTAGGGGTATCCTGGTATTCATAGTAATGCCTCTTCCATAATCCAATTCATGACTTCAACCGCATATTTTATTGCCATCTCTCCAAATCCCTTTATCTGTCTTTAGTCGTTACCTTCTGTACACCATCGTTAGGCTAAATGGTTTTCTTCCTTCCCTACGGTTCGGCACCAGCCTATGGTTTGGAAGAAGACTATCCAGTAAGCATAATAGGTGTACCCTCCTAAACCAAGGAGTACTCGCATCTCGAGAGAAGGTGATGATAAAAGACAACTGAATAATACCTTATTCTTTTTAGAGGTGAATTAGGAGTGGCGATGAAGTATGCGGTTTTGGTCGTGAATGATATCAGTCGCAATTTACTTTGCCCTCTTTCTAATCCCTTTATTTTGTCTTTACATATTACCTTCTGCACACCCTACTTAGGCTAATTGGTTTTCTTCATTCCCTACCTTTCGGCACCAGCCTATGGTTTGGAACAAGACTATCCAATAAGCGTAATAGGTGTACTCTCCTAAACCAAGGAGCTCTCGCAACCTGAGAGAAGGTGATAATAAAAGACAACTGAATAAACCAATTCTATTTCTCCTGAACCTGGATCCATCCTCGAAGAAGTCCCTTCGAGTTCGTATATAACCATACGATGGATCTATCCAATGGAAGTGGATATCCGTAGTAATACGGGTGTTCTGAGAAATGAAAAGGGTAAAAGAAGGAGTGGCAATGACTTATGCAACTCAGACAATCCAAAAGCCAGTATTTTAAGAAGGTTCGGTCAACCTGGTCACTGAGTCATTGTCTAGGGTCGGTCAAAGGTCGCTGCCAAAGAGAGAGAGAAAAGAAACACTCTGCGTGCACTCTAACCTAGATCAGAATGGTCATCTCTTTATCTAATCCGAAAACCTCCCACTGTCCTGTCAAATTCTCCTCCAAACCTCAAGAAGAATCAATCGGGATCACCCGAAGAGTAAACCAACTCATCAGTGGGAATCGGGATCCAACTCTCATCGCATGATAACGTGATGGAATGCATCCACGTTACTCATACTCCAGATGGTATGCGCATACTTGGCAAGTTTCAGTTTCTTTAGAAACTCCCGATACAGTTTTTGCCCCATGCTCTTATAACCTTGGCGTTAGGTCAAAATGTCATAAGTCACATGCCAAGTTCTACCCATCACTATCTTGTTAATTTGAACCCACCCGCACATGCCCTTGGCGTTAGGTCAAAATGGCAGAACGGCTGTCCCAAACCAACTCATCTATCTATGCAACAATTGAATACCCAGCAGCTACCAAACACTATGCCTTGGCGTTAGGTCAAAATACATAGCTTGAATACTACTGAATACCCAAAAGAAGTGACGGAGGGCTACGGCTGGTTTTTGGCGAAAAACCTTTAACGTAGTGAACTTGATATCGCTGAAGGAACCTGATAGCTTTTTAAAATATAGTGGCGAAAACCTTTTGCTAAAGAGGTCACTCCCGGTAAAGGGATCTCGGCTCTTTCCTCGTGGAATGAGGTGCAGGATATTCCACTGAATACTGCTATACAAAGCAACTTGTAATCGACTATAGTGAAGTTATTACGCTGACGCAAACTTCTGCCCAAGGGGTCAGTCCCGGTGAAGGGATATCGGCCCTTGCCCCGTCGAATGAGGTGCAGGATATTCCACTGAATACCACTATGCATAACAAAAGGAAACGTCTTTGCAATAACACCTTTTAAATTGTTCCAACAACTGTAAACAGGTTTGTTTAACTTTGCATTGATCAGAATCAACGCAGTCCCATCAATTAATCACACCAGAAAAGAACGAAAATAAAATGTACGTATATGCCATCCGCATTCGTCACTGGGTCCCGTCATCACCCGTTAGGTTACTTAACAAACGACAGAGCGGGGACTGGACTAGCGCGGGTGTAAAACATATACAACATCTAATAGTATATAAACCAATATACAATAATCGCTCCAGGCGTGATAGTATGCAACATTACAGAAAAGTAATAAGCATCACAGAACAATACAGATATCTGGGATCCCCGAGTTTCACAGAGCCGCTGCTGAAACCCGACGTTCCCCTGTCGTGTGGATAGCCTGTGCAATGAAACCTAGACCCCTACGGGCGCGGCAAGTTACCCGCCAAAACCTGAAGCGAGGCAGCCCCCTACAGTATAGTGAATGGACCACCCAGCACTTCACGGAATCCGGTAATCTTGGCCAACGGATTTATCGGTAGGGGCAACCCACTGCCCCTACGGATATATACGTAGGGGCGAAAAAAGACCCCGTAGGTGCAAAGGCCGCAGGTGCAAGTTGAGGTCCTGAACTTGCCCCTACGGATAAATTTATGCCCCTACGGATAACTCGGTAGGTGCTATAGCCCCTACGGAGTACCCCGTAGGGGTAATAAAATCATATATTTAATTTTTTTTTTGAATATATTGTATATACCTACGGATATACCCGTAGGTCCTATTTATTCCCCTACGGATACAGCCGTAGGGGATATAAAGTAGCCCCTACGGATTGATCCGTAGGGGCCACTCCCAACACACTGCACTGAGATCGGGGGGAAAATATCAGGAAACCTGATATTTTGCCCCTACGGATATATACGTAGGGGATAAAAAGTGGCCCCTACGTACATATCCGTAGGGGCACCCCCAACACCCTGCACTGATATCAGGTGGGAAAATATCAGGTTTCCTGATAGTTTGCCCCTACGGAGAACGCCGTAGGGGAAATATATATACCTACGGATTAATCCGTAGGTACATTTTGTCAGTATTTTTTTTTTAAAAAAGGGCTGCTAGATTTTTTCCCGCCCTGTGCACAATACTATATACATCAATCAAATCATATATTGCAGTATTCATAATCACATCCCACGCATATATATAATATACAAAAGAAACCCAAAAACTGAATATGATATAAATTCAAACCAATATCAATATCGTTTCAAAATGTAGTACAATGTGATATAAATAAATACATGTTTCAAAAAATAAGAACCAAAAAGCTACCCTAGTTCGGTCCAGCTCCACCTCCGAATAACGTTAAAATAACGCGCGCCTGCTCCTCGGTAAATACACTCTCCAATGCTACAAATAAGGGAGTCTGAGCGGCATGTGGAGCTGGCGTTGTGGTCTGCGCAGCCGCCGTCGAGGTAGTCGCTTGCGGAGCCGCGGCTGCGGGAGTCTGAGTGGGCGGTGGAGCTACAGGAGCTGTCTGCGGAACCGCAGCCGATGTAGTGGCTTGCGGAGCCGCAGCCGAAGGAGATGCATGTGGAGGCTCGGCCGATCTACCCTGTCTCGTCTGGACATAACGTGTGTAAGAAGCGTGTAAGAACTGTGTATTATTCGAATTCGTTTCATTATTAAGTTATTTCGAAACCCTGTTTGGATATCTAGTTTGGAAAAGCGTTGTTTATTTTAATTACATATGTATGTATGATTAATCAAACTTAATTCTAAAACCAAATAAGCTCAAGCTACGTA
Source organism: Agapanthus africanus (assembly GCA_030015575.1). NCBI lineage: Eukaryota > Viridiplantae > Streptophyta > Magnoliopsida > Asparagales > Amaryllidaceae > Agapanthus > Agapanthus africanus. The sequence goes on along the minus strand of JASDDO010000016.1, from coordinate 125,123,804 downwards.
CTAATTATGGATATGTTGATATGTATATAATATGAAATGATATTTTACTATAAAGTAGTATACATACCAGCATCTCCTTCAACTCCTGAACGGTGGCCCTCAAGCTATCCAGTTCCTGATGGACATGCCGGCCACTGGAGACTGAGGAAGTAACCGCCGGGGTGGAGTCCAACCTCATATGGGCCCTGCTAGGGCCCAATCCCCGGCCTCTCTCCCAACCTCCATGGTGCCCTCCGTGTGCGGCGTCCAGAACTGGGGTCAGCAGCCTCGGATCGTTCTGTCCGGTAAAATCGATCCCCGAGGCCTGGGCCTGCTCAACCACCCGCTCCTACACCCACATTAAGCAGTAAAGTATAAGTATAAAATTTAAACTTGAACCTTCCAAAACTAAAATTTCAAATTTGGGTAGAAAAAATATTAACACTTACACAGTACTCCTGGGTAGCGACGTCGGGACATCGAAGCTCGCCCGTGGCGGGATCTGTCGAGGTGCCGTGGACGGCAAGATATGCGGACAGCACGCTCGGTGTACCACCTGACGCCACGGTCCGAGCTGTCTGCAATATTAGAAAGTAACTCTTAATATTAGAAATATTAGAGAATAACTCTTAATATTGTAGAATATTAGAGAATAACTCTTAATTTACCGATAACTCCATGGCTCGAGTAATGTTCCTCGAGCCACCTGTGTAAGTGGGGCGACCCCTCTTCGCCGACTTCCTGTTCTCCATATTCTGAGCGGCCTGTTTCTGCACAACGCATTAACATTTAGTTTTCTAATTAAGAAACACAAAGAAATAAATTATATCATAAATAATGAATTAAATTTAAAATACATACTCGTTTGCGTTCGGAGTCGAAATAAGCGCACAATATAGGCCATGTCTCTACGTCGACTCTCGCAAACGCCGGAGTAGATAGGAGGGCCGCTCTCTCTGCCTCGGGGGTCGCTATCCACAGGGAGTAGCAGTCGGCCTTCAGCTCATTCCTGTTGTATCGGACCTTGGCCTGCATGTTCTTCATCAGGCCATTGTACAGAGCATGAAGGTCGAGCACCCTCCCCGGGTGATCAGGGTCGGCTACAGGCTGAAAATCGTAATCCAACTGAAAATACAAAAAAAACATTGTTATTAGATTGCAAGTCTTAATAATAAATATATTGGATAGATCAAATGAAAATATATATTAATACATACCTGAGCCTGTTCAAAGAAGAGGGCGAATGAGCGCTGGTGCTGCTCGCCCCACTCAACGTGAAGTGGATAGTTCTTCACGATCCGGCTCTCGTCCCCCAAATACCGGCCGAACCTCTCGGCATGAGAAATGGTATAGCGATAGTCAAGGGTAAAAAATAGGGGGAATGCTGCCTCCCCCCTAGCTCTATCAGGCCTCAGCCTATGGGACTGATTCGGGCCTCGAGTCCCTCTCTGGGGGTGGAGAGGCCCTGCGTCTGCACGAAATATCAAGACAATCAATAATAAGACAGTTGTATTAAGAATTCAAGTGTGATATATACCTCCGGTGAATAGCGCACGAGCCTGGGCCCGAGCAGCAGCACAAGCGGGACGATAGTTCCTCCGGTGAGGAACAACCGGGGTCCCGGACGCATCCCCTCCAACTGTAAAATAAACATCGACGCTAAATCTCCATGAAGTTCATATTTATTCTATAGAGCATATGTAAAATAAATAAATATTTTAAATTTATTCATACTAACCTGCAGACGATGCGGAGGGTATGGAAGCGGCAGGAGTGGCCCCTGTGGAAGGTGTGGACGCACCACCTATAATTAGACAATTAAAAATAGATTTTATAAGTAATTGCAAAAAGAATGTGTAGATCAATAATATAACGTTCTAAATCAATATGCATGCACTATAGGACATATAAACATACCAGCAGGTGCGGTGGTGTCACCACCTACAGCTAGACAATAATAAAAATTGCTAAGTAAGAGCAAAAGGAATGTGTATATTTATGATATAGCATTCTAAATCAATATACATACACTATATGATATATAAACATACCTGGAGGAGCGGGGTTGGCCTCTTTCCCAGATGTGGACGCATCACCAACAACTAGACAATCAAACATTGACAATATAAGTAATTTTGACATAAACATGCATGAATATCTGTAATATTACATTCAAAATGGATATGCGTGCAGTATACCTGGAGGTGTGGCCAAATCAACACGGAAGGAGGCATCCGAAGGGGTCTCCGATCTGGGTGCAAGACCGGCCCTCTGAAGCTCCCTACGGAGCTCTCCGGGCGGCAGAACCGCTCTGCCTCTGCCTCTGCCTCTGCCGCGGCTGGAGCTCCTGCCGCCCCTCGCTGCTCCCGACATCGTCATCAAATCTAGATAAACGGTTCGTGGACGCATTAGACAATCATTAAAAGTATTGACTATATATGATCTAGAGCGTAAAATGTGAAGTAATAATATAACATTACTGATAACCTTTTTCGTTTCGTGGGCGCATCATACATATCTACTTGGATTTCATCGTCGATGTCATTTCTAACCCACGTAACTTCATGATCGGTCGAAGACAACCCGTCCTTCGAAACAGACGGTCGGAGCACTTTAAGCCTTCTCTCTTCTTCGTCCTCATCGCTGTCCTCGTATTCTGGGACATCGTAGACATCTCTAGGTTTCCATCGGCATACAACACTCCACCCCGGATGCTTTAAACACTGTGAGTAGTATACTTGGAACGCTTGGTTCGGAAAGATAAACGGATCGTCCTGACCGTAAAATCGAAGTGTGTTCACACTGGTCAATCCATATTCATCTTTCCAGGTCCCAAGACTGCTTCTCCACCTGTCTGTATCGGTTCGCGGATCGTACCAAGTACAGTGGAATATATAAAAGGGTTCTGATCGTCCGGGATAGTGGATGCCGTGATATTTCCAAATTGAATAAAGTCTAGTAAACCCATATTTTACAATATGAAGCTCTGCCAATTCTACCTTCCGCCAGTACTTATTGCCACATCTATCACACGGACAGAGAATCTTCTCTATTATGATCTTATTATGTGCTCGTGCAAATTCAAGGAAAGCAGCAACTCCTGCGACAAACTTAGGTTGCATACGTTGTTTCCAATCCACATACATCCAGTCCTTAACTCTGACGTACTCATGGGCCATGTTAGACTGAATAACATATAAATTGTAGGTTATGCTGACTATATTGAGAAATATAAGAACGGGATAGTTACTGACAAAGAAGAAAATTCATGTATATGCTTTGTGTGTGCGTTTGTCGTTGAAAAGAATAAATTATCGCACGTTATGTTGACCGATAGACGGGGACTAAGTGGCGCTTTTAGTTTCATATATGGGTATCGATGGGAATATGAAGGTTTCATATTATCATATATTGGTTTTAACCCGAACATCTCGAGTCGCTCTCTGATTATGCGTTTGTATGTATGTGTTCCGGCTGTCGGGGGTAGGCTTCTATCCCATTAAGAATGTATAGAGCGAACGCCCATCACTTGTGCTTTCAACCGTTTCGAGTAAATTTCGGCAGCACCTCCCCGCTGTTCTCCGAGTACACTGTAATAGAATAGATAATCATTTCAAAGCTGTGAAACAACGTTGAAATGAACATCTAATCTATCTTTGTACACGGAGAACCAGCGGAAAGGTACCGACGAAATATCTCGAAACGGATGAAAACACAAGTGAATGAAGGCGTTTGCTTTATACATTCTTAACTTGTCCACACGGGACAAATCTATGGGTTACCATACGATTGAATTTTCTCGTCGCGTAGACTATACGACGGTTGTTAGTATCGAGCTATACTGTCCGATATTTAACAACCTTCGTATAGTTCTAGGTCACGACGAGCATCGCACGTATGTTAACCGATAGACGGGGACTAAGTGGCGCTTTTAGTTTCATATACGGGTATCGATGGGAATATGAAGGTTTCATATCATCATCGAGTATCATATATTGGTTTTAACCCGAACATCTCGAGTCGCTCTCTGATTATGCGTTTGTATGTATGTGTTCCGGCTGTCGGGGGTAGGCTTCTATCCCATTAAGAATGTATAGAGCGAACGCCCATCACTTGTGCTTTCAACCGTTTCGAGTAAATTTCGGCAGCACCTCCCCGCTGTTCTCCGAGTACACTGTAATAGAATAGATAATCATTTCAAAGCTGTGAAACAACGTTGAAATGAACATCTAATCTATCTTTGTACACGGAGAACCAGCGGAAAGGTACCGACGAAATATCTCGAAACGGATGAAAACACAAGTGAATGAAGGCGTTTGCTTTATACATTCTTAACTTGTCCACACGGGACAAATCTATGGGTTACCATACGATTGAATTTTCTCGTCGCGTAGACTATACGACGGTTGTTAGTATCGAGCTATACTGTCCGATATTTAACAACCTTCGTATAGTTCTAGGTCACGACGAGCATCGCACGTATGTTAACCGATAGACGGGGACTAAGTGGCGCTTTTAGTTTCATATACGGGTATCGATGGGAATATGAAGGTTTCATATCATCATCGAGTATCATATATTGGTTTTAACTTGAAAAACGTGCCGTTGAAACAAATTATTGTTCTCCACCTTGCACTCTCTTAACAATGGTACATGCATTAAACATGTAGAGCTATCTATAACAACTCTAAAGTTTCACCTGTTGGGTTCAACAAAAAGGTTTTTGATATAACAAACACAATCTTCCTCAATTTTTCCCTTGAATCGATGTGAAATTAATAGTGTCCATATGACACAATGGATATATTTTCTACACAAAAGGAAAAAGGCAAACAATAGTAAAGCAATTATAATTCTATCAAGTATCCATACTGAAAAAGAATAAATAGCAAACTAAAAATTAATCACTAATGAAAAACAAACAAAAGTGCTTATTATTATACTTCAGAGGTTATAAGTGCTTGATCCCCATAGTACATAGGCTGTATCCGCAATTAACCCTTTTCTATATACTTGAGTGTATAGAATTTCTAAAAGTTACACACGGTTTTTCTAAATCCAATTCTTTCCTTTCACTACAAAACCCTTTATATTTCGAATAGGTACCAAGAACTTTCAAAGTTTTTGGATATGCACAAAAAGAAAGTATCGCCAATAAGATTGACATAACCCAAATGACTTTGACCCATTACATATAAATGTCATGGTCTTTCAATATTTATCAAACAAATACCATAGACTTTGTTTGTTACAAATAAAAACCAAGAAGTTTTAACGTTTCACATAATTTTCATAGATTTTGTTGTTTACAAATACATACCATTGACCTCCAACGTTTTCCAGATAAATACCATGAATTTTGTTGTTTACAAATAAATACATGAACTTTCAGCGTTTTTTAGATAAATCCCATAGACTTTCATGGACCATTTTCTCATATAAAAATCATGGACTGTGTTATTCACAAATAAACAGTATCGACTTTCACTATTTTCCAGATCAATCCCCTAAAATTTCACCTTTTTAAGCCTAACCCATCCCCAGCCGAACCCCAACCCAACACCAAACCCTAACCCGGCCTAACCCTAACCCCAACCCAGCCCCAGCCGAACCCCAACCCAACACCAAACCTTAACCCCAACCCAGCCCCAGCCGAACCCCAACCCCAACACCAAACCCCAACAGAACCCTAACCCTAACCCCAACACCAGTCGAACCCCAACCGATCGAACCCGTACCCTAACCCTAATCCTAACCCTAACCCCAACCGATACCTAACCCTAACCCTCATCGCTACCCTAACATCATTAAAATAATGTTTAACTAACCTGTAGGCTAGGCGGTGGAGGAGACGACGGAGACGCAATCGGCGACGACGAGGGCGGTGGCGACGACGAGATCACTGCAGGCGGTGGCGACGACGATTCGGCCGGCGGTAGCGACGACGAGATCACTGCAGGCGGTGGCGACGACGATTCGGCCGGCGCTGGCGATGACGAGAACGGCGATCGGCGGGAACGTCAAGGATTGGGGATTTGGGTTCGCGCGCAACGATAAAGGAAATAAGAAATAATCAGCGTAGGGATCGATCACTTAAATCGCTATTTAGATGCCCCTACGGATATACCCGTAGGTGCTTGGTTTGCGCCACCGTAGGGGCAAAAAACACTTTAAGATTTAATAAATTTTAAATAAATATTGAACGACCGTAGGGGCAACCACTTTGCCCTACGTATTAATCCGTAGGGCCAAACTTTTATTGCCCCTACGGATGATATTATCCGTAGGGGCAACCCCTTATTTTACTAGTGTGGGCACTCCTCCTTGGGTCAACCTGTACCCCCTATGAGTGCGGCGAATAGTCTGCCAATTCTAGAGTGGGACCCCTCTGCCTCTCAAAGCCATGAGATGCGGACCCGTTGCCCCCCAGAACCCGGCTATCCGTGCACTCTGTCTCGGGGCAAAACCTAGTACAGTAATGAAAAATAGTACAATAGGTACATCGACCGCAACCTGGTCGTGCCCCAAAAGAATATTATACAACAGGCAGTGACGGCAGTCCACAAGTTGGACGCTCGCCCCGCAATATCAAATGTACAAATAAACTCAAACTGTACTACCATTGCACACTGCTATCCACCACGACATATCCGCAACATCACAGCACAACACAGAACATCAACGCGAATGTCACGTTCGCAAACCCGTCTAAAAGAACTATAGCAATCAGACGCGGTTTAAACATCAAATGACATTCCCGGTCGGAGATATAATGTAAGCACTGTAAACTAACATGTTTAAATTTCGATCGACCAAATATCAAAAAAATGGGCCCCACGACTTACTGGTGAACAGTAACAAAATCTGGGCCAAAACGATATATACCAAAAATCCCAATTTCCAACATAGAATGCACTGTAGAAATTTGGCCGAGTGAAGTCACTTTTCTGCGGCGGATCCGCGGCCAAACCCATGCTTGGGCCGCGGATCCGCGGCGAAACAGTTGATTCACTTTGTCGAATTTCTCCAGTTTTCTTAGAAAACCCTGCTTGATTTTCTGGTATGGTCGAAATGTCATTTTGACCAGTTTTAAAATTAACAGAAACTGTCAAGCTAGAAATTGCAGTTTTTAGTATTCCGGTTCGATCGATATTTTAAACGCGTTAGCACAAGTTAGTATAGCAAAATGGTTAGGCTCTGATACCACTGTAAGTCTACGCTAGCGCCCCGGTAGTCTACAGACGCCAAATGCGGAACAAAAACTTTTAAACTGGCGCTATCGTATACTTTAACCCGGATCTGCCATTATTGCTAAACTAACAAACTGTAAAGAGTGCAGAAAGGTTATACCGAACGATCCGAGTCCTTCGTTCTTTAACCATCATCCCACGCTCCATTGCGACTGCTCCGATCTCGTCGATCTCCGATATCCTCGTCGAGGTGGCACCACATCGACGATTCTTTAAACGGGCTCCCGCCTCTGACTTGAGGCAACTCGATCGTCAAGTTTGCTAAAAGAGACGACCAAGAATGATGTAGAGAATGAGTAGATGACTTTGTCTCACTTCGTCCAAATCCGTGGACGATCGGTTAATGAAGTTGCCGAGGGAATTGGGTGATGGAATGAAATGAACTGTAAAATTCCATGCACCCCAAATACTATCATATCTTTTTACAACCATGAAAAACTCAAGTGAGAGAGAGTGTGGAGGAGAGAGAGGGCCGGCCATTCTTATAGAAGAGGAGGAGGTGACCGTAGGAGAAAGAGAGTAACCTTAAGCAAAATATCATATGTGAACACAAACTAAATATCTTGCATAAAGATCTTAAGGAAAACAAGAAATGGTTGAAATCAAAGCATGTGTCATAATCCTTGTCACCAAATTCTAGAACCTTCTAGAACCTTCTAGAAGCTTGACTCACTCTCATCCAAGAAAAGATAAATCCGTCTTTAACCGAATGTTAAAAGACGGCTGATAGAAAACTGGAAACTGGCAACTTCCAAAAGTGATCCTGAAACGACTTTCAGGATAACCCCGAAACTGTATAAATATACCCGCATTTGTATTACGACCGAATACAAATGCAACTGAGACAAAGATATTATACCTACTCAATATAATACTCGGATCCGGCTTAAACCAAAGCCGACCAGTATCATCTGCCCGAAAAATAACACGTGCGTAAACGCACGTGCATTTTCCGAACCCTGCCATAAAACCATACGGCCTCTAAAACGTTTCGCCCGAACTTGGGAAACTGTCTGTGGGGGACTCTAATGACTCGTCAGTACCCTCGCAGTGGGTTTAACCACAAACCGTCAGCGGCACTAGCAATGCGTAACGGCTGCCCACGGACTGACCTCAAGGGATGCCGATGAGCGCACTCATCCGGAAAACCCTACTGAGCCTAACAGTGACAATTTATATACAGTCCGATCCGTTCGTCTATGAGCATCGCATATCTGCCTAGGGGGCTAGTAACGTCAGACCCCCAATAGCAGTATAAGTCGTGTCGGAGTGAAGCCCAATAACACCCTGAGATACTACTGGAGTACCTACCAGTAAATCTCCTACCATGGCCATGGAATTTGAGTAATGGCTATCCTAGACACAGCACGACCTCGCCCCCAATACCGGGAGAGACGAATCCCCTGCCGATCCGCTCACGTGCCTCCATATGGCTCGGGACTGTACCCAAAAACTACCTGTTTGCACGACTCCTTTGAGCCGTGGTAGGGTAGAAATCAAAGCACAGTGGGAACTCACACGAGACAAATGACGACCTCAGGTCGATGAACTAACCTGTACACATGTCACCAGGGAACTGCTATCTGACGGTAGATATAATACTAACTAGCAGATTCCCGGCGAGTCCTGTCCGGTGTACTCATAACCCAATGAGCACCTGTATACATCTTAGGTGATCCAACTGACACCAGTGGCTTGTGAGACCGGCCACCGCCCCTCGTCGGGGTCTCAACTGTACACACTAGTCTACTCCGGAGTATCGATGCCCTGTCTCGAAACTCCCACGACTAGGGACCACAATTAAGGATATGCGTATAAACCACCCAACTCTCACGTATATGATCGCTATCATACTGTTGGTGGTAAAGCAAGATCCTAAGGGCTCTATCAAAGTGTAACATGTAATCAGTCACCTGATCATGTACACGACTGATAAAGGCAAACCAGATAGCATACTATCATCTTGAGTAAGACTGTCATACCGGTATAGGTCCTCCGCAATCATTGCAATCACGTACCTGCGATCCAATAATTGACTATGAGGGCACTATCTCCAACAGCAATAGCATCTACATGCATTCCATTGCCCATCCGGAGAGTCATATCACCTGTCCCCAGTACTCTACTATTTCTCAAATCCTGCAATGAATTACAGATGTGAGAACCAGAACCGGTATCAAGTACCCATGATGTAGAGTTTACTGAAAGACAATTTTCGATTACGAACACACCTGAAGAAGAAGCAACAGCTTGCTTCTTGTCCTTGGCTTTGAAGGATATACAGTCCTTCTTCTAGTGCCCTTGCTTGTGACAATAAAAGCATTCGTTTATATCCGCTTTCACCCTTCCTGCCTTGTTCGTTCCCTGCACCTTCTTGACCCCACCCTTCGGTTTGGTGGCTTTCATCTTCTTCTTCCCTTTAGCTTTCGCTTTAGATTTAGAAGAGGATGATTGGCCAACATACAGAACGGGGGTCTTCTCCTTTTTCAAGGAGGTTTCTGCTACCCTCAACATGTTGAGGAGCTTTGGAAGATCAGCTTCCATTTCGTGCATGTTGAAGCTAAGCACGAACTGAGAGAAGGTGTGGGGAAGGGACTGCAAAATCAAGTCGATATACAAATCATTCTCTAGCACGCATCCCAGGTTTGCGAGTTCCTCAATGAGGCTGATCATTTTGGGGACGTGCTCTCCTACAAGAGATCCTGGAGCTAACCTCATCTGGAAGAGTTTCCTTGAGGTCTCGTACCTCGCGATACGGGAGTGCTCTCCATATAATTCCTTGACATGGAGAAAGATGGATATAATATCCATACTCTCGTGCTGTTTCTGGAGTTCATTGTTCATGGATGCCAGCACGATACACTTAGCTCGCTCACATTCTAGATCCCAGGTTTTGCTAACTTCCTTGTCCACAACTGAGGAATCTGGTCCTGGGATAAGGAGAGGAACAACGGTGGTAACATATGCTACTTTGTCATAAGTCAGTGCAATGTTGACGTTCCTTAGCCAATCTTTATAGTTCTGCCCGGTCAGTATATTTTTTTCAAGTAATAGTTTTAGTCCTTTCATGGTAGCTGCTAGAGAGAGAGAAAAAAAAAACACTCAGCATATGCTTCTTGCAAGTTTAGATTGGTTATTAGTTTATCTAAACAGGATGGCTCCCACTGTTCTCACAAATCCTTCTTCAAAACCTAAAAGAAGAACTAGTCAGGATTTAATCACACGTCACAATTCTTGCTTAACCTTTCAGCCAGGCCGGTGTTGGTACTTCGAGGGAGGTTTTCCAACGCTTTCGAGAAGTTCCTTAATTAAATAACCTCTTTTCCCTGGAGGCGTGAACAACTTTCTGGACACCTACTTGGTTTATAGCATTATTGTTAAGTGAGAAAGTTTCCCGAAAGTAATCCTACTCATCAGTAGGATCGGGATCCAACTATCATTGCATGATGTACTAGATGGAAGCCACTCTAGTCACCACACTCCAGAAGGTATGCTAAATCTGCAAGTTTCCTTTATGTTTGAAACTCCCGATGTGAGTTTTTACCCCAAGCTCTTATGACCTTGACGTAGGCCAACAAATCATAAGACGCAAGTCAAGTTCTACCCGTCGTTGTCCTGATTAATTTAGGTACATCGTAGATGCCCTTGACGTAGGCCAACAAGGCTGTACGTCTGTCCTATACTAATGCATCTATCTATGCAACAAATAAGCAAACACACTGCTACCATACACTATGCCTTGACATAGGCCAACAAGCATAGCATGAATACGATGTGCTGTCTATTTGAAACGACGAAGGGTTACAGCTGGTTTTTGGCAAAAAACCGTTAACGTAGTGAACTTGATTTAATCGAAGGAACCAAGATAGCCTTTATTAAAAGGAGTGGTTTAAGCTCCGCATTTAAATTTTGCTTTTTGAAGAAAACCGAGTGGTTTTGAAATTGTTCCAATGATTTAGTTTAGGTTTTATTTTTCTTTGCATTAAAAATAATGCGTCCCATCTTTAACCTATCATTACAGATAACAACGAAAATACAACGTCCTCTTATGCCATCCGCATTCGCCACATGGTCCCGTCATCACCCGTTAGGTTACTTAACTAACGGCAGAGTGGGGGCTGGGCTAGCGCGGGTGTAAAACATAAGTGACGTCTAAATAGCTATCATATATAGATATTGTACATTCTTCAGACGCAACAATAGGCATTCCAGATCACAGATAAACTTTATTGGATATGCAAGCAATCCGCGTTTCTTTTGAGACTGCAACGAAAGACGGATTACACAGTTATGATGAACAGCCATTACCCTACCCCAGACTCCTAAGGGTACGACAAACTACCCGCCAAGTACCCGAAGTGAAGCGGTCTCCCTCAACGATGTGAGTAGGCCACTAAACACTTTGAAATACCCGGTAGTTTGTGCACCCCACCTTGGGTCTATCCTAGGAGCAAAAACAGTAAAAAGAAATAATACAACAGTGGCTACAACTGCAACCTGGATGTGCCCCGCAAAATAATATTACAACTTATTACAATTTCATCGAATGAATTAATACAATAACCCATCACAAAACCCCGGCTAATCAACACAACAATCCAATCGAGTTCATAATCACAAACAGTTAAAACATTACAGATATGTGCAACCCCCTGCCAACCGACATACTAGTAGTTAGGGGAGGTTTACGAACACATAATACAGTTCACAGATATAATCAAACAAGCAAACATCGTATAGTTTCGATCGATCAAACCCATTAGATTCTGCTCTAAGACTTCTCTGTAAACCTGAGACCTGAGCAAAAAATAAACATTCCAGAAAAGACAAAACATTCATAGAAGAATTACTGGGGAAATTTGGTATGAATCGGGCTCAACTTGGCCGCGGATCCGCGGAGGATCGGTGGGATCGACCGCGGTTTCGCGGTGTGTTGGCCGATTCATGCACCCAAATTTCTCCAGTGTTCTTAGGTTTCCATGTAGGTTATTCTGGAGGTTCCTGAAAAATTTTTGGACCTCAATTTAAAATCGACAGAAACTATGTGAATACGATATCTTTTCCGGTTCGTTTTGCGTTCGAAGTTCTTACGACTTTGCAAGTGAGTTAATTATTGTTTAGTGAGGCTCTGATACCACTGTAAGTCGATGTGCAACACCCTACGAGTTACGGAGAGGCGGAAATATGAAAAACGATCTTGTTCTTGAAGCATACATCGACTAACCGAAGATCTTTGCTAAACGATAATTAACAACTACCATAGAAGTTCTTAGCTACTATGTAAAGAGATTATACCTAGTGATACGTGTCCTTCGTCTTTACGATCTCTATGTCCTCCTCGGCCTCCTCTAAGTGATAAATGATCCACCCGAGAACCCTAATCCAAGCTTCACATCAAAACTTGAGGTAACTAAGTTTCTCTAGTTGATAATCAAAGGAACTTAGATCATATAGAGTTAGGTTATGGGATGTTTAGTCTTTTCTAATCCTTTTTCTCAACTCATGAGTAGTAGGATTAGAGCTTGAAGAAAGAGTGAGCTTGAGGAGAGAGAAGGTGAACTAGAATAATGAATATGAAATTGTTTCTCACTTGATATATGAAGCATAATGAATAAATCAATAAATGAATAAAAAGAGATTATTCATCATGCTACATAAATGTATTATGAGTGATTCACTATGTGAGTCATTAAGCATTTAATAATGCATTAATGACATAATGAATCACACATTATGAGTCACAATATCATTTAATGACAATGCCACCTTAACCCCTCAAGTCACCATGCTTCTAGAAGCTTCCCGGAAATTACGAGAACGCCCCTCCCATCCGTGAAAACATGGAAAAACTTTAGACTGTATAAATCCAATAACCTGATACTAGAATCTGGCTTAAACCAAAGCCGTCTAGAAAAAACTGTCCGAATGCCGTACGTGCGTTTAAACACGTATTCGTCCGAACCCTTGTCGTAAAACCGTACGACCTCTATATCGTTTCGCCTGGAGTTGGGAAAACTCTGTGTGGGACTCTAAAGACTCGACTACTACGCTGGCAGTGGGTTTAACCACAGACCGCAAGCGGCACTAGCTGTACGTAACGGTCCCCAAGTAGATGTCGATAAGAAGGCCGATGAGGATACCCATCCGAACTCCTACTGAGCCTGTCCGTGACAATATCCGTGCAGTCCGGTCTGTTCGTCTAAGAGTATCGCATGTATGGTCTAGGGAGGTGGTAAACGTCAGACCCCTAATAACCGTACAAGTCGTGTCGGCATGGCTCAATTACCATTCGAGAATCTACCGATCAGTCTATCAGTAATTCTCTATCAGCCCTGGCCAGGGACTTATGGAAATGACCAACCGATCACCGTGCGATATCAACTCCCTATACCGGGAGAGACAAATCCCTAACAGTCACTCACTGCCTCCACGTGGCTTGGGACTGTGCCCAACTAAAACCTGTTTGCACGACTCCTTTGAACCGTGGTAGGGTAGTAATCAAAGCACAGTGGGAACTCACACGAGACAAATGACGAATTTAAGTCAACGGATTATCTGCACACATGTCACCTGAGAACTGCTATCTGACGTTAGGTACAAATACCATCCAGTCAGTTCTCGGCGAGTCCTGTCCGGTGTACTCACACCTAGTGAGCATCTGTATACAATCTTAGGTGCACTCCACCAATGGCTGCGGGACCAATCCATCGCCCCTCCTCAGGGTCTAGATATGTATACACTAGTCTACTCCGGAGTATCGATACCCAGTCTCAATACTCCTGCGACCAGGGACATCTAAGGATATGCCTATTGACTATCCAGCTCCCACAAGTTGACTGCCATCACAACGCCGGTAGTCAGGCAAACACCCTATGGGCTTTATCAACATGTATATATATATGAATACTACGCAAAATATATCATATGTTAAGATAAAGACAAACCAAATAGCGTACTATCATATTAACCAAGACTGTCATGTACATACATATCCCTATCATCCTATACAATGAAGGCCTCTAGGGCATATATATCCAACACATATGACATATAGCATACCTATATACCTACATGCTTACACATATTCCTTGCCATGCCCAAATGCTAGCTACCTTTATACCCATATGGTATTGTACCATTAGAGATAGGTATATACACATTTGAGACATAGCTACATGTACATCTTGCATACATACTTACATTTACACCCGTATACCTTGATATAGTTACACATATACCTGGTGGGTATTGTATCATTATTGACATGTATATACACATACCTAGCTTGATATAGCTACACTCATACATGGAGGGTATTACATCATTATTGATAGCATATACACATACCTTGCTATAACGACATGGTTACGCATACCTGGCTATTGCTACATGTTCACCTTTATATGATGTTGTATGGATTTTGGAGAAGTTAGGAACTACTTGATATATTTAATAACTTGTTGTAGTTAAATAGCGGGTTTTCCTTTATATGCTCATATTACTGTTTCATGTTGCATATACTATATTTCATGGATTTCGCATTGATATATGGATTTCATATGATGTTTTCTGGATGTTTTACTCTTGGGTATATATATCAGTGGTATGGGACGCTGATATATATACATGTATATATATATATATCAGTGGTATGGGACGTTGTTATATATGTACACCTAATATATATATCAGTGGTATTGGACGCTGTTATATATGTATACATATAATATATATATCATCATAATGATCTGTGCAAATACACTTATTCATTATATATGTGGGCCGATATTATGGTCGATATGTTGGCCGATTAAATGACTGAGCCGATATTATGGTCGATATAAGAGCCGATATTATGGTCAAGATTAGGGGCCGATATTATGGTCGAGATTAGGGGACGATGTTATGGTCGAGATTAGGGGCCGATATTATGGTGGAGATTAGGGGACGATGTTATGGTCGAGATTAGGGGCCGATGTTATGGTCGAGATTAGGGGACGATGTTATGGTCGAGATTAGGGGCCGATATTATGGTCGAGATTAGGGGCCGATGTTATGGTCGAGATTAGGGGCCGATGTTATGGTCGATATAGGGGCCGATGTTATGGTCGAGATTAGGGGCCGATATTATGGTCGAGATTAGGGGCCTATGTGCCCAATATGAGGGGCCTATGTGCCCGATGTGAGGGGCCTATGTGCCCGATGTGAGGATGACATGTTTTATTTCATACTCCACATTTATTTGATATGCATTGCTTCATGTATTAGTAGTACCTGATAGAATACCTTTCATGCCTGTTGCATATACATATTGCTAATTATTGCTATCAGCTTGCATGTGATAGATTAGCGTAGTACGTGCATACTTGCGATTACCTGCATATGTTATTTACTATTCACGAGTTGGCAACTTACCCCCGTTGTGCCACAAGGTTTTACAGGTTGTCCCTTAGAGCAGTCAAAGGCAGGGCTTTCATTTATCGTTTCATCTTTTGCAGCGGATACCGCTACGGCTGACTGTGTGCAGTTTTGCTATAGGTGTGTTTTGCGGTTATCCGATGTTGCTCATTGTATATTCGTTGTATCCAGTACTCTCCATATATCATTTTCATGTATTGACTTAGAGACGAGTTGTGAGGACGATATTGTATATTATTTGTAACTTGGAGATTTTCATGTTGTTCACTTTATATCGTCTTTTTCTTCTCTACAGCGTCGTATTTTTGCTATTGGTGGTTCTTTTCCGCCTTTGGGCGTAGATTTGCTCCTGTTGGGGCTGCTTTACTTATATATTTATGTTGTACCTTTTTGGGGGGCTTGTTTTACAAAGGAGGTGCTGCCAAATTTTAAAGGAAATAAATTTGGACTTTAAAGAATTTTGATTGAGATTTCAAAAGTTTTAACAATGTTATTATCACTTACTACTTTTGATGGTTTAGATTGCTGGGTTTTTGGCTTTCTTGAATTACGTTACGCCTGGAGACGTTGCGTAGTTTAAGGGCCGTCACGGGCTAAATTTTGGGACGTCACAAAGTTAGTATCAGAGCGCTAAGTTACCTTTCGAAGTGTAGGATGACCTTGGTATGATGGAGTAGGCAGCTTAAGCAGATTGATGTAGCGTGTGTATGTCCGCGGCATACTTACGACACGGTACTCCGCTTAAGTGACCTAAGTACTAATTGCTTGAAATTCCTTCCTTGATGATACATATCCTTGTGATTCGATTTCCGTGTTCTTATCGAATCCTATTTTCATTTATAGCCTTTTGCTGCCAATGACTATGAGGGCTCAGAGAGAGGCAGTGAGGGATGAGGTCAGAGTTGACTTATTTGGGATGAGGACTGACCAGGACGGTATGCTCGTTGCACAGGAGCAGATTGATCCGCCTTCGATAGATCGTATCGGTAGGCTTGAGGCAGATATGCAGGACTTACGCCAGATGATGAGGTCGTCGGTTGAGGCCAGTCGAGCGCAGGGACAGGAGGCTGTCACCCATGTTACCCAGTTATTCCTTGCGATAGCACACAGCATTATGTCACGTACACAGCAGCAGTGGATGCAGCCCGTTTAGCTGAGGGGCGTCTTCCCGAGACTTTAGGAGTTCCGAGACCGAGGAGGGCTCGTACATTTGTACCAGCCCAGAGACAGAGGTTCAGTCGCCGTGATAGATTTCGTGCATGTCACGGGAGTAGCTGAGGCTTGGGACGAGGACCGTTGTTTAGCTCTCATCCGCAGGAGGGTCAGCAGTTTTTATCTGGATGTTACCGGTGTGAGAGTTTGGGTCATCGGGTTCGAGATTTTACATAGCCACATGAGCGTGAGGTAGTTGTACCTCAGAGAGTTCGTGGTCGTGGAGGATTTGTTCCGAGAATACAGGATGGTAGAGGAGGAGTTCATTCAGTTGCAGGTAGAGGGCAGACACGAGCGTTTGCTTCTACTCATCAGGACGCGTGGGCGTCCAATGCAGAGTTTTCAGGTAATCTTTTTCATATGTTCTTTTGATGCATATGTTTGTTTAATTCGGGATCTATGCAATCGTTTGTTCTACACACTTCGTGCCGTGGTTGGGCCGAGAGTCGTGTATGCTAGATCAGCCGTTTGTCGTGTTTACTCTTGTTAGCGATCCTTTTGTTGCGTGACATATGTTTCGGTTATGTGCCAATTGGGTAAGAGATAGAGATTTCGTCCGTCGATTTAATCCTTCTAGAGATGTTGGACTTTGACGTTCTCCTGGGCACAGACTGGTTAGGTACATGCTAGGCGTCTGTGGAATGCCGCGAGAAGACAGTCAGGTTTTGTTTTCCCAGCGAGTCTGTTCATGTTGTGTATGGGGACTGTGGTGCCGCCCCTCACAGCTTGATTTCAGCCTTTTTCGCTTGTCGGTTTTAGAGGAGAGGATGTTGTGAATTCTTGGCTTTCATTTCTGATACGGAGCCACAGTGGGTTCGTTGGACCGGGTTCCTATCGTGCGAAAGTTTTCCGACGTTGTTCCAGATGAGCCGGTGGAGTTTAGGGAGATTAAGGATCTGCTGCAGAGTTGCTATATAGGGGGACTTGTGCGTCCGAGTGTTTCTCTTTGGGGAGCTCCTACTCTGTTCGTCAAGGAGAAGGATGGCAGTTTGAAGTTGCGCATTGATTGATCGTCAATTAAACCGAGTTACAGTGCGGATTGGGCGTCCTTTACCTCCCATTGACGATTTCTTTGATCAGCTCTTGGGTGCGAGACATTTTTCTAAGTTTGTTTTGGATCGGGACATCATTAGTTGCGGGTTCGGAGTGATGACATTCCAAAGACTGCTTTTGTGCGTGCTACGGGCTTTATGAGTTTTTGGTGGTGTCGTTGGACTCACCAATGCCCTAGCAGCATTCATGAATGTGATGAACCAGATTCTTCAGGCCGTTCCTCGACTAGTGGATTGTTATGTTATAGATGACATTCTGGTCTTTTCCAAGAGTCATGAGGAACATGAGCAGCACTTGAGGATTTCTTTGCAGACATTGGGAGAGTACCCGCCGTTGCTAAATACTCGAAGTGTTTCCTTCATGCTTGATTGTGTTGATTTCCTAGGTCATGGGGTTTTGGGAGACGGTATTCGTATGGACCCGAGGAAGATCGAGACCATACATCTTTGGCCCAGACTTGTATCAGGAACAGAGGTCCGCAGATTTTTGGGCTTAGCGGGTTTGTACTGCCGTTTCGTGCAGGATTTCTTGAGTATCGCTGCACCGTAGACCGTACTGACAAGGAAGGGGGTTCCTTTTTCTTTTGACTGAGTCATGCGTGCGGAGTTTTCAGCAGTTGAACACTCGGTTGACGACTGCACCAAATCTATCTTTGCTTTCTGGATCGGGTGACTTGTTCGCTTATTGTGATGTTTCGCGAGTGGGGCTCGATTGTGTACTGATGTAGCATGATAGAGTTATCACTTATGCTTCCCGACAGTTGGAGCAAGTACGTGCAGGATTTATCCCACTCACGATCTGGAGATGGCCGTGGTAGTTTTGCGCTGGAGATTTAGGGACACTACTTGTACGGAGAGTCGTGTCAGATTTTCATGGACCACCGGTGCTTAGGTTACATATTCCTGCAGCGGGTTTTGATTGTTGAGACAGCGCCGTTGAATGGAACTTGTGAAGGATTGTGATTGTGAGATCCTTTATTACCTGTGGCAAGACGATTGTGGTAGCTGATTCTTGAGTCGTAGGCCCGGGGGTAGTTTGTTCCAGTTGTGCATAGTTCGGAGATAGTATTCTGCAGATTTACAGTTCTTGTGCGACAGATGAGTATAGCTTAAGTTCGCCTCTGCTGAGGGGACAGCTTGCTCATGTCCGCGCCCTTCCACTTTTACTTAATCGTTTTCGTTAGGCACAACCCGCCGATGCTCGTTTGTCGGAGATTCTTGAGCTTGTTCGGCTGGGAAAAGATTCAGAGTTCTGGATTTATGACCTGGGTGTGCTATGTTAGGGATGCGTTGGCGTGTACCCGATACTGATGGGTAGAGATGCGAGCTCCTAGAGCAGGCACATCAGTCAGCTTTCTGTGTTCTTCCAAGTGCCACCGAGATGTAACGTGACTTGAGAGTTGGTTACTGGTGGGCAGGGATGAAGAGTGAAGTTTCGGATTTCGTTTTGAAGACTTTGGCTTGTCAGCGAGCTAAGGTTGAGCATTTGGGGCCTGCTGGAGAGTTGCAACCTTTTTACTGTTCCAGAGTGGGAATGGGAGCAGATCTCCATGAATTTCTTTGTGGTGTCTACCCAGGTCCAGTCGAGGGTATGACCCCATTTAGGTGATTTGTTGTCCGGTTTTGCTCAGTTTTCTTGTTGTTCTTCGGTAAGTTTGTGCGTTTGAACGGAGTTCCTTCATGCATTGTATCCGATAGAGGCATCCAGATCGCTATCCGTCTTTGGCAGAAGCTTCAGGAAGCCCTGGGTACTGGTTGAGCATTAGCTTCGCTTTTCCATCTGTAGGCCGATGG
This sequence comes from Agapanthus africanus, assembly GCA_030015575.1. Taxonomy (NCBI): domain Eukaryota; kingdom Viridiplantae; phylum Streptophyta; class Magnoliopsida; order Asparagales; family Amaryllidaceae; genus Agapanthus; species Agapanthus africanus. The sequence continues at coordinate 125,104,099 of JASDDO010000016.1, read as the reverse complement.
TCAGACAGAGCGGACTATACAGACTCTGGAGAATATGATTGTCCGTACGTAATAGTTGTTTGTTGGCAGTTGGGATCGTCACTTTCCATTGATAGGGTTCTCCTACGATAACGGTTATCAGGAGACGTTTCTGACGGCAACTTTCAGGCCTTGTTTGGTAGGTTGTGTCGATCGGCGGTCTGTTTTACTGACTCCACGAGAGTAGGATTTTTGGACCCCAGCTAGTCGAGAGGCTTCGGAGAAGATCCAGTTGATTCAGGTCAGGATGAGAGTAGCCAGTGGAGACAGAAGTCTTATGCCGACCGTAGTTGTCACAGACTTGAGTTCGCAGTGGGAGATCATGTATTCCTACGGATTCTTCCGATGAAATGGCGTGTTGAGTTTTGGGAAGCTTAGCCCCAGATTGTAGGTCCTTTTGAAATCCTTTAGCGAGTTAGTACCGTTGCCTATAATTTGGCACTTCCGCCCAGATTTTTGAGTATTCATCCCGTATTCCTTGTGTTGATACTTTGCAAATACCTTCATGACCCTTCTCACATGTTTCAGCATCAGACCATTTAGCTTGGACGCGATCTTTTCGTTCACCGGCAGCCGATAGTGTTAGTGAATCGGCAGGTAAAGAAACTTCGGTCAAGAGTCTTGCCATCTGTGAAGGTTTCTTTGGCGTAGCCGTATAGTGAGGAGATCGCTTTGTAAGTCTACGGTAGCGCCCCGGCCGTCTTTCCGAGGCCAAAATGCGGAAACGGGACTTTTTCAAAACTAGAAAACCGGCGCTACCGCATACTAATAAAACCCGGATCGAACCATTAACCTACTACTAGCTAATTGGAGAAAGGGTAGAATGCTATACCAAGCGATCCGTGTCCTTCGGTCTTCGGCCACCATCCCAAGCTCCCCGCGGCAACTCCGGTCTTCATCTCCTCGTCAGAAAGGGCACCACATCGAGAAGCCTTTTTACGGGCTCCCTCTTCTTCCTAAGCAACTCGGGCACGAAGTGTGCTAGCCGACGTGCCCAAGGTTGAAGTAGAGTATGTTGTGATCACTTTGTCTCTTTGCATCCATGGCTTGGATAGAGGTTGAAGGTGTTGCCATTGGAGGAAGACAATGAGCTAGAGGAGGAAGAAGAAGAAGAAGAAGAAGAAGAAGAAAAGGCTTTCTCATCTTTTCTTTTCCTTTTGTTGTGATAAAAAATGAAATGAGAGAGGGTGCTTAAGAAATAATACAAGACCAAAAACAAATATATGGAAGCCCCTCTCTCTCTCCTCTCATCATATCAACCCAAAACAATCACTAATGTGACATATTTTTATAAAAAAGATATCATGAGTCATAATACAAGTCCATGTCACGTTAATGCATATCATGATGAATATATATCTCATTATTTCCTTAAGCAAACATTAATCCAAATGTTTGCCACAACAAAAAGATCCGGCAACATCTAAAGTAAACTCGTGACGGATCATAAGGATACCCCTCACCTGTATATACATACCTGCATCCGCATTCCGACTGAATGTGAATGCGATGAGACTAAAGTAATCCAACAAATCTAATACTAGGATCCGGCTTAAACCAAAGCCCACTAGTATGATCCGTCCGATCATGATCCGTGCAATACCGCACGTATAAGATCGAACCCTGCCATATATCATACGACCTATACAACGTTTCACCCGAAACTTGAGAAACTGTCTCTAGGGGACTCTAAAGACTCGTCAATACATTGGCTGTGGATTTAACCACTGGCACGTCAGAGGTATTAGCCGTACGTAACGAGCTACCAGGTATTGACCAAAAGGGATGTCGATGAGCGAACTCATCCTGACACCCTACTGAGCTTATCAGTGACAATATCCGTATAGTCCGGTCCGTTCGTCTATGAGCATCGCATGCCGGGCCTAGGGGGTTGGTAAAAGTCAGACCCCCAAAAGCGGTACAAGTCGTGTCGGAGTGTAGCCCAAAAAACCCTGAGATACTACTGGAATACCTATCAGTAAATCTCCTGCCTTGGCCAAGGACTTCGTGTAATGGCTCTCGTAGACACAGCGCGACCTCACCCTCAATACCGGGAGAGACGAACCCTTGCAGATCCGCTCATTGCCTCCATGTGGCTCGGGATTGTACCCAACTAAAACCTGTTTGCACGACTCCTTTGAGCCGTGGTAGGGTAGTAATCAAAGCACAGTGGGAACTCACACGAGACAAATGACGATCTCAGGTCGATGAACTAACCTGTACATATGTCACCAGGGAACTGCTATCTGACGTCAGGTATAATACAAACTAGCATGTTCCCGGCGAGTCCTGTTCGGTGTACTCATAACCCAATGAGCACCTGTATACATCTTAGGTGAACCAGCTGACACCAGTGGCTTGTGAGACCGGCCACCACCCCTCGTCGGGGTCTCGACTGTATACACTAGTCTACTCCGGAGTATCGATGCCCTGTCTCGAAAACTCCCACGACTAGGGTCCACTTTAAGGATGTGCTTATAGACCCCAGTTCCCACATATATGATCACCATCATACTGCTGGCCGTCAAGCAAGAATCCTAAGGGCTCTATCAACGTGTAATAGCGACCTGTAAGGTCACCTAAAGCAGTACACGATGATAAAGATAAACCAGATAGCATACTATCATCTTGAGTAAGACTGTCCTACAGGCATAGGTCCTCCCTCAATCATTGCAATCACGTGCCTGTGATCCAATAATTGATTCTTAGGGCACTATATCCAACAATCACCTACTTGCACTCAAGGTTAATTATTGCGATGTCTCTTACTCACAGCCCGTGTGATACCGAACACCCAACTCCTCTACTAATCAGTCTCACAAAGCCTGTTTGCAAAACTATTACGTTCGAGGAATAGCCTCAGTGAGTGGATCCGCTCTGATGTTTCTTTCTATGTCTCTCTTTATCTCAAGTTCGTTGAGAAAGCCATCTCCCGAAATGAGCAATACCTGTCTTAGAATATGTTTGGATGTCTGATGGGACCTAGTTCATAAATGAACTCCAAATCCAAACTTCTTAGACTATATCAACAACCGAACTTAATCAGTATCCTGCGCCATGCCTCCCTCAGTATTCCCTTGGACCACCTGTCCAAAATACTGCCCCTCGTCCGAGGGAAAACTATAACTCTGACAGTCACTCTGTCATCCAGGTCACCCTGGAAGCCTGGAATGATAACCGTCACCCGAATGAGGCTGTCGTTATCATATTCCTAGAACATCCACTTATGTTCTAAAACTGCTTCCGAATGTTTCTCCAGGATAGGATTAATATCAACTTACTACATCTCGTGCAAAAACAACATCTGGTGTGGTACTTGACATCTCATGATTGACTCAATTGCCTAAGCAAGTGATCTGCCAATCATGCACATCCCTCTCCTCTTTAGTCTGTATGACACCTTTAGAGAGGGTGACTCCATCACCTGCAGGTACACTACCGTGCCAGGAGTCGTCCATTCTAAAACACCTTTAGAATGCTGTCTGAGTACCCAGATTGGGATACTACCCAAATCTAGATCTAAAACCATAGATCTAGTAACCAGAATGTCTGATATAATATCCATATCTTATGTGGAGAAACCACCATGTAACAACCAAAGTATAACCGATCGTAGTATAGAAATTTCACTTCCTACTATGTGTATGTCATCCAAATACCAGGACATCACACCCTACTACCTTCTTAACAGATCCATCCCCTGTTCTGATGAAGTCAAACCTATGACTATCACATCAGAAATAGATGATCTATCTCCGCTATATCTACTTTAGTCCATAAATGGACATAAGCTACTTGTCCACTATGCTTCCGCTGCTCCCACTGACTACGACAACCCTTTGGCAGAATCATATACACGTACACTTCTAAAGCTAGTTCAGAACGACGCTATACTCATCCTCCTGCCGGGTTTCACAGTCTGGAACAACAGCAACGGCAAGTCTGGGTAAACAAGAACCTCCCTGTCACCGTCTTTGAGCATAACGAAGTACCTCTCGAGTGCCTGAGGTTACCCACCTTATCTGCGGAGTGGCCAATGGAATGTCAATCCTGAACTGAACAATTTTGAAGAGATAAGGAGAATGAATGATGAGTTGTAGGAGATGGTGTCACCTAGAAAGAGTGTGGTATATCCATGCAAGTAGGTGGTGTAAGCATGAAAGAGGGTGGTATTTTCATGCAAGTAGGAGGTGTATGAGCATGAAGTGTTCATGGAAGCGTGAAGTGTCATCTAGGTTATGATACTCCATGCTTTAATTTAACCTTAAACTTGACCCTAGCCCTTTTTACACATAAACCCTCACAAAATATCTAATTTCCACAATTAATTAGACTTTCCATAAAACCCCTCACACTATATCATACTACGTAATGAAGCTAAATTTTTCACTAAAACCCTTCTTAATAACTAATGTTACAAACTAAATATTCAAATTAATTAGTTTCACACACAACTTATGAAATGTCCTATTTTGTTTCAATAAAATTTCAAATTAACATTTTTAATTAATTAAATAAATAAATTTATTATCTAAAATATTTCAAAATGTTACAATATTCCCCTTAAGAAAATTCAGTCCCCGAATTTAAATTAAATCCCCTTCTTAAAACATTTTTCTTAATCCAATCTGCTCAAATTTAAAAGAATTTTCCGGGGTCCAAATTTAAAACATAAAATCCGCTCGATATAACGGAACTCCAAAGTCCCATACGAGCTAAAACGCATCATAACGCAACCGTGTGCATGAAACATCAAATATATAAAACTCACATAACTGTAACTCTACCGGGTGCTATGAGAATTACTCCAGTTATGATGCAATTTTCCAAATACGAAAACCGTTGTATATCCAAAGTACACGATCAATGCCATCATCGTAGTGCAATATCGGTGCACACGACCAAGAGAAAATACATAAATCAAATCTATAAAATATCCTATCAGGTGCGAAGCACGAAAACAAAATCAACCCTAATGGGTTTGCGTGCAACTCTCAAACCACAAGTTACGGTGTGTATGAAAACAAAACAGCGCTAAATGCAACAGGCGTGCACGAAACGATATCTACTGCGTCCACTGTACATGGAATAAAAAGTGTACAGATTAATATCAAGTGCATCAGGGTGCACAAAATCAAATCCAAGTGCATCATGGTGCACAAAATAAATCTCAAGTGTATCGGGGTGCACAAAATAAATCTCAAGTGCATCGGGGTGCACAAAATCAAAATCAAGTGCATTAGAGTGCACAAAATCAAATCCAAAACATGCAACTAGTGTGCACAAAATCATACCAAGTATACCTAGGGTATATATATAAAATCTTTTAACCATGTGCATCTGATGTGCACGGAAATATCGGTGTAGTACAACCGATGTACACAACACTCCAATCGAGTGCAGTCACCTCGCACGAAAATCTCAACAAGTGCACCGGTATGCACAAAACATAATATGACCCTCAAATCCTCAAAAATACGTATATCAAAATAATTGACGTTGAATTGTCCTTTCTTCAATGTTAAAAATAAAATATTTAGATCATAAAAACGCAAATCGAATTCAAATGACATCGAAGTATATCATCTTCAATGTTGGAAGGTGTTATACACCTAGAACTGGCATAGCAATGATTTCCGCTTGCCGTCTGCCACGGTCTAACGTTCTCTGTCTATGAATTCTGGTTCTCCTTGCGGATCTCTAACGTCATGTCTTTTTCATACAATCGTCCGGTAAAGAGCAACGACACCATCAGTCCTACTGATGATACCTCTCATCACATCTCCTTGGCCAGTAGTCCAGTCTTTTGTAACACAACATGTTGATGGCGGAAATCTCTATCCTCTGCTTGTGTGCCAACAACTGATCATGGGTCTAATCTTACTTATTATCAACTTCTAGAAAGAACCCATTCAAGTCTCCTGCTGATCTCATCTATCCAGCCTGCCCGGAACTAGCACTCATTTCATAATCCACTTTCTTTTTAGTAACAACTGTCATTTCCTTAAGATTTCTTCCTGAAAGTGTAGTCATACGCGTCTCAGTATATGCATCAAATCTTCAATATCGACGGTGAAGAACAACTGTCCACTGAAATTTTGCACCAATCTCCTATTCCATTACTTTCCAATATCAATCACTTACGGAACACATCACAATAATCATGCGAATTGCAAGCCATACTCAGTTATGACCAAGCTCAGAATCTTACAAAACTCAAAAACACGTATCCGACATCTTTGATCCTCGGTAGAAGAATCCGGTTAAGCTCATCTTCGAAAACTAATCCCAATTCGTCGGAGGAAAACTTACTACACGATCTCTTTCTCGAGCGACTCTCATCAGATCTGAGAAAGATCCATCGGAAGAAGCTAATCAATTTCAACGATCTCATATCGAAGTGCCACAGCGGATTTAAAAGTCCTAACTATCCTATATATGAACGACTGTGAATTCTTCTGACCCATCTACACTTGTAAACACCATCAACTTTTATCTCCATGAACTCTGGAAGCAACATCTCGATAACCTCAGCAATGATTGGTATCGCTGTCTGAACAGTACGCAACACCATGATCTTCGGAGACGGGAAAACATCACGCCTCAAGTCCGGCTGATCTCTAGCAATGACTCTACCATCTGCTGCGGATCCCGAAGAAACTCTCTTCAACATTAGAACCCGTTCGAATATGAATAATCGACATGTCTCTATATCATCGGAATGTCACCTTGGTCAGTCGTTGTCCCAGACAAGTCTGCTCTGACCGTAACTCCAGCTGCAGCCCTCTCGGCACCCATAAACATGGTGACCGGAACAATCAACATGCATTGGCGAAGATAGAAAACGAAATGAACAGAAGGAAGATCTCAAGATATAAATCCTAAGGTAACTTAGGCGGAATATCATATCGTAAATATGTCGTGGAACATATATACGGAACGTCACTCTACTTAGTACCTACTCCATCAAACAATGTCATCCTATATATCGAAAATTCGGGTATAATGTTGGAGATAGTGCCCTCAGAGTCAATTATTGGATCACAGGCACGTGATTGCAATGATTGAGGGAGGACCTATACCGGTAGGACAGTCTTACTGAAGATGATAGTATGCTATCTGGTTTATCTTTATCATCGTGTACTGCTTTAGGTGACCTTACAGGTCACTATTGCACGTTGATAGAGCCCTTAGGATTCCTGCTTGACGGCCAGCAGTATGATGGCGATCATATACGTGGGAGCTGGTGTCTATAAGCACATCCTTAAAGTGGTCCCTAGTCGTGGGAGTTTCGAGACTGGGCATCGATACACCATTAGTAGAGTAGTGTATACAGTCGAGACCCCGACGAGGGGCGGTGGCCGGTCTCACAAGCCACTGGTGTCAGTTGGTTCACCTAAGATGTATACAGGTGCTCACTGGGTTATGAGTACACCAGACAGGACTCGCCGGGAACATGCTAGTTGGGATTATACCAGACGTCAGATAGCAATTCCCTGGCGACATGTGTACAGGTTAGTTCATCGACCTGAGATCGTCATTTGTCTCGTGTGAGTTCCCACTGTGCTTTGATTACTACCCTACCATGGCACAAAGGAGTCGTGCAAACAGGTTTTAGTTGGGTACAGTCCTGAGCCACATGGAGGCAGTGAGCGGATCGGCAGGGGTTTCGTCTCTCCCGGTATTGGGGGTGAGATCGCGTTGTGTCTAGGAGAGCCATTACACAAAGCCCTCGGCCGAGGCAGGAATTTACTGGTAGGTATTCCAGTAGTATCTCAGAGTGTTCTGGACTACACTCCGACACGACTTGTACCGCTTATGGGGGTCTGACTTTTACCAACCCCCTAAGCCCGCCATGCGATACTCATAGACGAACGGACCGGACTGTACAGATATTGTCACTGACAGGCTCAGAAGGGTGTCAGGATGAGTTCGCTCATCGACGTCCCTTTTGGTCATTACTTGGTAGCCCGTTACGTATTGGCTAATATCTCTGACGTGCTAGTAGTTAAATCCACAACCAAAGTATTAACGAGTCTTTAGAGTCCCCCACAGACCTGTTTCTCAAGTTTCGGGCGAAACGCTGTAGAGGCCGTATGGAGATATGGCAGGGTTCGATCAGATACGTGCGGTATTGCATGGATCATGATCGGACGGATAATACTAGCGGGCTTTGGTTTAAGCCGGATCCTAGTATAGTAATGTGTATATTTTGTCTCTTTGCATTTGTATTCAGTGGGAATACAAATGCGGGCATGTATATGCAGTCACGGGGTTTTCCTATAATTTATTACGGGATCAGTTTTCTGAAGTTGCCAGTTTGCATTCCGTTCCGGCCAGTTTTCCTTTGTTCCTTCCCGGCCGGATTTTTCTGATGGAGGGGTTAATTTGCAAGTTCGCAAATTAGCAATTGTGGAGGGGTTATTTGTGATATGAGGGATTATGATGGGTAAAGCATATTTGCTTTTCTTATGATCATTTCTTGCATTAATGAGATTAGAAAGGATTAGAAATTCATAAGATATTGTTATCATCACATATGATTGTGGTCACCCTTTTACTTTTCCTACACTCACCTCCCTTCATGGTTTTAGTTCTTTTTTCCCTCCACCATTTTTGATAAGGGGGGCCGGCCACTTTGAGAGAGAGGAGAGGCTTCATTTTTGCATGAGTGAAAATCTATCATCTCATTTTTGCTTGCTTGCAAAATTCCTAACACATCTCCAAAAGATCATTGTTTCATTCCTCCATCAAAAGCAACTTCAACCCCCTAGAGACAATGGATTCTACACTTGTCTACAGCATTCCTTGGGCACGTCGGCTCGCCTACTTCGTGCCCGAGTTGCCTCTGTCCAGAGGTGGGAGCCCGTAAAAGAACCCGGCGATGTGGTGCCCGTTTCGACGAGGAGGCGACGACCGGAGATTCCGCGAGGAAATCGGAGTGGAGGCGAAGACCGAAGGACACGGATCGCTTGGTGATTGAATGTTTCTCTGTGTGTCGTTTTAGAGAATGAATAGAATCACAATCAAAGAATTGTTTGACCGCAATCAACTACGGTGTCAGATGTAGATTATAAGTGAGTGCGGATCGTCCACAGGGATTGTGCGATTCGTTTTTATATTTGCTTTGTTTGAATCGAAAAGTTAATTGAAAAGAAAAGAAAACATGATTCAAGAATTTATCAATTGATTCAAGTGTCACGTGTTTAATCAAGAATCAAGAAACTGATAAACAATCAAGAATTGGGTTTCGATAATATTTCCAAACAAAATGTCAAGAATCTAAATGAGGCTCGTAGGAATTGATCGGATCGATAGACGTGATGTAATCTAAAGATTTCGTGTTCTTGTCCTTCGAAGGATTGATACTAGATTGATGATGATCGACGAGAGTTAGGGCTTTCTTAATGAAACTAGGGTTTCATCGTTTAACCCTTGTTCTTTCGTTGATTTCATTCACATTCTAGCCTCTAGCAATTTCAAGAAACGATCGTAACTCCCCAACTTCGAGCGATATCAATCAAGAAAGCATCGCAACGAAATGGGTCGTCAGTTCTTGAATTTTCTAGGGTTTACAAAACTCGTAGGAATCAAGAATCGATTTAAGATATATTACATCATCATTCTATTGACCGTCTCGACTCCTCGACGAGCGGAGTATTACTCAAGCATCACAACAAGAATTATAACTAGAAATTTAGATTGACTCATGATGCAAGAATTTAAAGAAAACAAGATAAAAGAATTTCACCTTTTATTTATATCAACAATTTGATTACAGTCGCTCAAGAACTACAAGAGGAAGAATTAAATTGTCGACTTGGCTTCGCTCGGCTCCGTGAGTCGCGAATCGGCTTGGACCACTTGCTCCGTTGAAGACCGGCTCGGCTCCTAAAAGGTTGCAAGGCTTCTTGCTTGAATGGGTACTCGGGATCTTGGCTTTTGAATGGAATTAGGGTTAGGCTTTCACTCAAATCCTCTCACTAGATTTGTGGAAGAAGAAGATGAAGAGAGAGAGAATGGCTCTAAATTGGCTAAAAAATGATTAGATTCCAAGATGAATCAAGATGATTTACAAGTGAGCCTAGGGTCGTATTTATAGAGCACCCAAACCCTAAGCCTTCTTGAGTTCCCTCCAAAAGTTTGTTGAAAGACTTCTAGAAAGAGTTTGTTAGGCTTAGCTTAGGGTTTAAGCTAGGGTTTAGGGAGAAGGTTCTAGAATGATAGGCTAGTTTAGTGTTGATCCCAAAGCTTGCTGATCTGGCAGAAGTCTCTGGAGTCTTCTAGAAATTGAGGTATATTTCTGAACTGTAGCCATTATGAGAAGCATTGTGCACCAAAATTGGGAGGGTGATGTGGCAAGACGGCCGCGGAACCGCGGCGCAAGCAGGCTCCGGCCACGGTTCCGCGGCCATGTAGGAGGCTTGGAGCTTGGTCTCTTTGGTGTGGTCTTGTGAAGGTATTTGGGGCTTCTTCTGATATGTTGATTTTTGTTTGTCCCTCTGGATTTATACCAGAACTGAAATCATTGAGTTGGCGTAATGTTTTATCGGTACCCTGTACATTTTTTCCTTTCTGCTGGATTTTCCTGCACAGATCTCGAAACAAGTGTTGCGCAAATGTAGGGATGATGCGATGCCATGAAATGTAGTCAATTTCCTTTATAGTGTCGGTTTTAGAGTCTAATACATGTAATCTGATATTTTGCGACAGTTTTGCTAATATGTAAAATATGAATGCCGAACACTTCTATATGGATGCAAATGATGAGGAAATTGCCGGCTAAAATATACAATATTTTCGACTAATCAAATTCCCCCAAACTTAATTTCGATCGTCTCGAGCGAACTGTTTTATTATAAAGAGAAGGAGAAAATTAAGAAAGAGAAAAAACTAAGTAGCACACTTTCGTAGGCAACATGATTGCACTGAGCACGTGCAACAAGCCTTTAAACCTCTAGGTGTCCGTAGTAGGAGGAGTGTTGTCTCCTGAGGGTTTTAAGCGGATTGCACCCACAAAATCCAATAATAAAAGAAAGATCATGAATATTACATTTAAAGAAAAGAATTGTAAAAGAAAAGCTTTTGAAAATTAGGGTTTCCAACTAAGCTAGCTTTTTGGTTATCATGAGCCCTATCTTAATGGTCATGAAAAGATGTTAGAAATCACGTCCTCCCTCAATAAAACATCATCTTATTTTTCATTCCTATCTTTCTTCCAAAACATCGATCATATCACCCTGCGTGTGTGTAAAGACATCCCTACACCCGGAGAATTCAATTCAAGCTATCATACTCTTGCCTATCAGCCTCAGTACTTTTTGATTAATGAATACTTAGATGAGATTGCTCACACACTTTCATGCGACAGTTAATATTTCTTGAGGTACTAACCGACCGATTACTCATGTGCTTGCTTACTTGGTGTATTTTCCTCGTCGTGCACCACCTCAGGCATAGCAATGACTCCCAGACCAGTTGGCCTTAGGGCACTAGGTGAAGAAGCACCCTCGCTATATATTTTTTTATTGCCCTCGGTGATAACAAAACTAGTGTCCATTTATCTCACCACTTTATATTTTCTTCATTTCATTTTTTTTTATTTCCTTCATACTTTTGGCTTTAAGACAAGAGCATTTCAAGGTATCCTCTACTATCCCAGGCTTCAAGACGTGTGTAAGTACGAATAGCAGGGTATCAACGTTCAAAAATGTTTGGCTTCCAGAATAAAAACTATTTTTCAGACTTATTTTTATCCTCAGATTAGTGACGTCCTTCATCTTACTAACCCTTGGGACAACGGCTCATAACTACTTATTACTAGTTCGTATAAGAAAACTTCTAATTTTCTTGGTTTTCTAAAATTTTTCTAATCTCATGGATGTAATTGTTCACCATCTAAACTTTCATTATCTTATTTATGTACAAAAAAGTGTAAATATTAAAATTATTTTTATACTTGAAAATTTTTAAATTTTTATGGGTTTTGAAATTTTTTCAATTTTTATAGATTTTTAAAAGAAATGTTTTGTGCTTATGCAAATGATATGCAAATGATGCATAAATAAGCACAAACCTACCCCAAACTTGTTTTCAACAGTGTCCTCACTGTTGCCTATAGCTATATCTGAAAAACCTGTAAATCTGGGAGGAATTATTAGTGGGGGCAAAATATATAAGTGAAGAACTTCCCCCAAACTTATTCTTTTCACTCACCTCCATTCAAAAGATGAAGCAATGATATACTGGATATGAAGGTGAGACGGAGGAATTTTAATCCAAATAAACTGGCTCTTGTAAGAACAAGAGCTCCTCCGTGGGGTCAGTGGAAAAATACGGCTTTAGTCTATGTCCATTTACTTTGAAAAAGGTGCCGTTTTTAACATTTTCTACTTCTACTGCCCCGTGCGGGTATACAGACCGCACAACAAAAGGTCCCTTCCATCGAGATCGGAGCTTACACGCATGAAGGTGTAATCGTGAATCATAAAGAAGGACTTGTTGACCAGGTGAAAATGTTTTCCTCAAAATGTTTTTATCGTGAAAAACCTTAGTCCTATTCTTTGTGATTACAGCGTTATCATAAGCTTCATCGCGGAGTTCGCTTAGCTCATTAAGTTGCAGCTTCCGAAAGTTGCAAGCAAGGTTTAAATCAAAATTTATTTCTTTAATAGCCCACAATGATTTATGTTCTATCTCGACGGGTAAATGACATGCTTTTCCAAATACTATCCTATATGGAGACATCCCTAGGTCGGTCTTATATGCAGTTCGGAATGCCCAAAGAGCATCCGTCAGTTTGGTCGACCAGTCTTTTCTATTTTTAGCAACAGTTTTCTCCAGGATAAGTTTGATTTGTCTGTTAGAGATTTCAGCATGCCCGCTTGTTTGGGGGTGATAGGGTGTAGAAAGTCGGTGGTTGATTGAGTACTTCCGCATTAGAGTCTCGAAAGATCTGTTGCAGAAATGTGTCCCATTATCGCTAATGATAGCGCGTGGGTGTCCAAATCGCGAAAAGATATTCTCTTTCAAGAACTTAATGACAACTTTCTTGTCATTAGTGCGATATGGAATGGCTTCTACCCACTTTGAAACATAATCAACCGCCAGCAGTATGTACAGATTCCCAAAGGAGCTGGGAAAAGGACCCATAAAATCAATGCCCCAAACATCGAATATTTCAACAACTAGAATGGGTTGCTGAGGCATTTCATTCCTCTGGGAGATTCTACCCGTATACTGACATTGTGTACTGGTTTTGCAATGCTCAAATGCGTCCTTGAATAAGGTCGGCCAATAAAATCCACATTGCAAAACCTTTTCCACTGTCTTTCTAGGACCAAAGTGACCCCCACAGGCCTGATCATGACAAAAAGAAAGAACACTCTTGAACTCATCATTCGGGACGCACCGGCGAATGATCTGATCAGGACAATATTTAAACAAATAGGGCTCGTCCCAGTAAAAGTGTTTTATTTGGGATAGAAAACGGTATTTGTCCTGTTTTGACCAATCGCTGGGTATCAGTCCCGTGGCATGATAGTTCACAATATCCCTGAACCACGGTTCATTGGATACGCTCAAGAGTTGCTCGTCAGGAAACGAGTCATTGATCGGCAGGGTCACAGGGGAAGAAATGATGCGTGAAAGATGATCAGCTACTACGTTTTCACATCCTTTCTTATCTTTGATAACAAGATCAAATTCTTGTAACAGTAGGATCCAACGTATTAGTCGACCTTTTGCATCTTTCTTCGCCAGAAGATGTTTTAAAGCGGAATGGTCAGTATACACAACTATAGGTGAGCCAATTAAGTAAGGCCTGAATTTTTCTAATGCAAATACAACCGCTAAGAGTTCTTTTTCTGTGGTTGTATAATTGATTAGCGCATCATTCAGGGTCTTACTTGCATAGTATATTACGTGTGGCATCTTTTCGATGTGCTGTCTTAAGACTGCACCTACTGCAAAATCAGATGCGTCACACATCAGCTCAAAGGGGTAATCCCAGTTTGGTGATGATAAAACGGGGGCTGAAGTGAGTGAGTGTTTAAGTGAGTCAAAAGCTGTCTCGCAATCCGAGTCAAAATGGAAGGTCGTATCCTTGGCCAGGAGAAGAGTTAAAGGTCTAGCAATTTTGCTCAAATCCTTAATGAATCTCCTATAAAAGCCCGCATGGCCAAGAAAAGAGCGAATATCTTTGATGCTTTTGGGATGAGGGAGGTTTTGAATGACATCTATTTTGGCTCTGTCAACCTCAATGCCTTTCTGTGAAATGACATGTCCAAGAACAATTCCTTCTTGGACCATAAAATGGCATTTTTCCCAGTTCAAAGTCAAGTTCTTCTCTTTGCAACGAGTAAGAACAACATCAAGATTCGCTAGGCAATCGGAAAAAGAGTCTCCAAAAATCGAGAAGTCGTCCATAAAGATCTCCAGGAAATTCTCTACCATATCAGAGAATATCCTCATCATACACCGCTGAAAGGTAGCGGGAGCATTGCATAACCCGAAGGGCATGCGACTGTAAGAAAAGGTACCAAAAGGACAAGTAAAAGTGGTTTTATCTTGATCCTTTTTGGCGATGGGGACCTGATTGTAGCCTGAGTATCCGTCCATAAAACAATAATACTCTCGTCCCGCTAAGCGTTCCAGCATCTGATCAATGAATGGTAGAGGAAAATGGTCTTTCCTCGTGGCAGCGTCGAGTTTTCTATAATCGATACATACACGCCACCCAGTTTGGGTGCGTGTCTGAATCAACTCATTCGCCTCATTTGTTATAACTGTGATGCCGGATTTCTTAGGAACGACATGTATATGACTCACCCACTGGCTATCGGAGATGGGGTATATAATACTATTCTCTAAGCATTTGACGATCTCTTTCATGACCGCTTCCTTCATGACGGGATTCAACCGTCTCTGTGGTTCTCGGGTTGGTCTGGCATCATCCATCACATGTATATGATGTTCAACTATCAAGGGACTAATCCCTTTGATGTCCGCCATACTCCAACCAAACGCCTCTTTGTTAGATCTCAATACCGATAAAAGTGCATTCTCTTGCTCTAATACTAGAGAAGCGGAAATTATAACCGGTAAAGACTCCTCACCTAAATAAGCATATTTCAGATGAGAGGGTAAAATTTTGAGATCTAATTCGGGCGGAGAAATGATAGAAGGAGGGATCATTGAATGATTTTTGGATTTACAAAGAAGCTCAGAGCCTGTGAAAGATACAGACTCGGGTGGAGAAAAGTCAGAAGTGCAGGACTCAAGTGCAGGTAAAGTGTCATCACTAAGATCTTGTGTAAAGTCAAACAGAAATGTGGTAATGTCATCGAGATCAGTAAAGCAATGTTCCTCAGCTCCACAACTATCGGGAGCGATCTCATGGACAGAGCACACATCTAAAATATGAGCAGAGGGTTCTGATGGCTGACTTCCAACTTTGTAGATATTTAGTTCAATGGTCATATTTCCAAATGATAAGTTCATTGAACCGTTTCTACAGTTTATAACAGCGTTGGAAGTGGCAAGGAAAGGACGACCCAGATTCACCGGAATTTGGCCCCGGGGGTTTGCTACAGGATGTGTGTCGAGTACAATGAAGTCTACAGGGAAAACAAATTCCCCGACCTTTATCAACACATCCTCTAATTCACCCCTTGGTTTGGTGATAGATCAGTCCGCCATCTAGAGAGTGCAGTGAGCAGGTTTCAGCTCTCTAATCCCTAATTGCTTATAGACAGAATAAGGGAGTAGGTTAACACTTGCGCCAAGGTCTAAAAGAGCATGATTTATGTTTTTACCCCCAATAGAAATCGATATTGTAGGACATCCTGGGTCCTTTCGTTTCTTTGGTAGCTGGGGAATAAAAGCAGTGCTGATATTATTAGACATAAAGACCTTTTTCGGCACTTGAGTCTTCCTCTTCCTAGTGCACAAGTCCTTAAGAATTTTCGCATAAGCGGGGACTTGTTGAATCGCATCTAGGAGAGGGATATTGATGTTAACCTGTTTGAACATTTCTATAATTTTCTCCATATGAGGACTCGTTCTGTTACCCCTTAACCGGTTCGGGTAAGGAGCTTTCGCAATAAGCGCAGGGTCCATCATAGGAGAAGGAAGAGGGGGTAGACGAGGTCCCAAAAGAGGTGTGGGGACCGTCTGTAGAGAACTATAAGGGTTGGGAGAAGGTGTCGAGCCTAAAGGGAAATGGAGAATAGGCTCGTGAGAAGATGGTGTGGTAGAAGAAGAAGGATCAGAAGGAGCAGTGTGTGTGTGTGGAAAGGTCTTAGCCGGGGTGTTGATATGATTTTCAGTATCATCAATACCTTCCCCGACATGATTATTCCGCACTTTCCCGATCTCAACGTTGTGATGGCATTTACATTGTAATGCCCAGGATTCTGTAGGGGTTGAGAGGGAAGTTTCCCTTTTTCTCTCGCATTCATTTCGGCTTTTAGGCGTGCGATTTCAGCTTCCATCGATCTGATACTCTCAGCTTGAGACGCTGAGTTTTTCTTTATCTCACTGACGGAAGATCTAACCTCAGTCGAAACCTCTATGAAATTTGATAAAAGTGAATTCATGGTTTGAGTGAATTGAGAGAATTCGTCAGAACAGGACAACTGCATAGGATTAGACTGTGCAACAGTGTTGCCCTGGTTTTGGAAATTTTGTGACTGGTAGGGGTGCTGAGTGAGTTGAAGGGGTTGCTGTTGTGGTGGAGGAAGAGCCCTTTGAAAATTATTTGTGTTTGGAACCGTGTTTTGAGATTGGTTTTGGTTCCAAGCGAAATTCGGGTGATTCCTCCAACCCTGATTGTATGTGGAAGAATATGGATCATTTCGAGGTCTTTGAAATGCGGCATTAGAATGCTCGTGACCTTGAAACGCAGAGTTTAATGGACACTCTTCCGTTAAATGAGACGGATCAGAACAGCACCCACAAACAGTTTTGGGGAGCGACATTGGGTTTAGGGAGGCTACAGAAAATTTGTGTTCCATAGCATCGAGCTTCTTTTGCATTGCTGCCATCTCAGCTCGAACACCTATAGACACATCTATTTGGTGTACGCCACCCCTATTCAATGGTTGGGTTCCACTCTTCCACTGTAGTGATTTTTCAGCGAACTCTTCTAAATACTTCCAAGCTTCCCCATCATCCTTGGTCATAAATGTACCTTGACACATGTTTTCAAGGCTCTGTTTAGTGTTTGAGTTAATGCCCTCATAAATGATTCGGTAAAGCTCCCATCTCGGGATGCCGTGATGAGGACACTGAACCAAAAGATCCTTGAAATGTTCAAAGCATTTTGAAAATGGTTCGGTAGGGAGCTGGGCAAATTGATTCAGTTCGCTACGGATTCGAGCTGTCTTTTGGATTGGGTAAAATTCCTTAAGGAATGCAGCGACGAATTCTTCCCAATTCGTAATAGAGTGTGCGGTAGTGTTATATAGCCACTTCTCGGCTATATCGCACAAGGTAAATGGAAGAAGTCGTAGACGCATCGCATCCACTGAAAGTTGTGACGTACCCATCATTGCGCATACGTTTTCAAATTTGGTAATCAAAACGTAAGCGTCCTCAGTCTCGATTCCGTGGAATTTGGGTAAAAGGTTGATATACTGGGGTTTAATCTCAAAGTTATCCCCATTGGCTGGTGGTGTGGATAAACAGGTCGAAAGAGGACCTCGAATAGGGTAGCATCTCTCCTGGAGAGAGATGCGGGGTGGATTCTGCGCACCAACGGACGGCGGCAGATTAGGGTTAAAGAAGTTTGATGGATTTGGATCCATCGGTGTGGGTGTGGTAGTAGGTAAAGGAAAGGTAAATGGAGAATTATCGACTTCGGAGTCGATAAAGGGTACGCGGACTAAACGGGCACTAGAATCCCGTGTCCAGCCTATCTTGTACTAAAAAGGGTTAGTACAAGTGGCAGCGTTGGCTTATAATTAGGGGTAAATGAATGAATACGGTGTTTGCCTTTGAAAAAGTGACGGATTTTTGAAAAAAATGATGCGACACAACAAATGCAGCACACAAACCCTAGAATCTAGTGGTCACCTGGGTCCGGCTCTAGACCGCTCCTAACTGCCAAAAGACAAGTCGCGGGATAGAATCCTCCACTGCCTCTTTGTTCCCCTGTAGCCGGATAAGTGCCAGGTAAGTGGGAAGGTACTCCACTACGTAAGTAGTGGGCCTAATTAATAACCACTAGCCTTAGACACACTCGCCTTAGGCACCACAGGAAAACGCGGATAAGCAATGAATTACCCACGGCCTTCTTCTGTCCTAATTGAGCGCGACAGTCCTTAGAGTCATCTCTAGATTTCTTTTAGCTAATGTGGGTCAATGCGGATGCAAGTTTGGTGGTTTTCGGGGCCTAGGAAGGGTAATGAAATGCCCACCTAATTTGGATTTGGCCGTGCCCCTTAATATCCGTATTTATAATGCAAACAACCAAGAAACAAAATACGCATAAATTTACTTTTGCAATTTGCGAGCTGCGATTATTTGCAAAGAATCCTGCAGCAAATTGTCAGTTGGAGCCAAACAGAGGAGAGAGGAGAAGTCAAGAAATCACCTGAAGCAAAAATTTTACAGAGAACCCTCAAGTCCACCGCGGTTCCGCCGCAATAGTGCCTTTGTGCCGCCCTTCTGCGGTCTGGTAGTGAGAACACTGCACCAAACTTTTTCATGGAGTTTCTGTAGACTCCTTCAGCTCTTTGGTATTTTTCAAAAAAAATTTCCAATCTCCAGCAAGCTCCAGATTTCCTTGCAATGAAACATAACAAATTGTTTAGGGTTTGCACGAATTTTGATCTCAAAATAACAATGAAATAATTCTTTCAATTCAAACTATAATATGAAAGGAATTAGTGCGCGATCCCCGGCAACGGCGCCATTTGATTGAATGTTTCTTTGTGTGTCGTTTTAGAGAATGAATAGAATCACAATCAAAGAATTGTTTGACCGCAATCAACTACGGTGTCAGATGTAGATTGTAAGTGAGTGCGGATCGTCCACAGGGATTGTGTGATTCGTTTTTATATTTGCTTTGTTTGAATCGAAAAGTTAATTGAAAAGAAAAGAAAACATGATTCAAGAATTTATCAATTGATTCAAGTGTCACGAGTTTAATCAAGAATCAAGAAACTGATAAACAATCAAGAATTGGGTTTCGATAATATTTCCAAACAAAATGTCAAGAATCTAAATGAGGCTCGTAGGAATTGATCGGATCGATAGACGTGATGTAATCTAAAGATTTCGTGTTCTTGTCCTTCGAAGGATTGATACTAGATTGATGATGATCGACGAGAGTTAGGGCTTTCTTGATGAAACTAGGGTTTCATCGTTTAACCCTTGTTCTTTCGTTGATTTTATTCACATTCTAGCCTCTAGCAATTTCAAGAAACGATCGTAACTCCCCAACTTCGAGCGATATCAATCAAGAAAGCATCGCAACGAAATGGGTCGTCGGTTCTTGAATTTTCTAGGGTTTACAAAACTCGTAGGAATCAAGAATCGATTTAAGATATATTACATCATCATTCTATTGACCGTCTCGACTCCTCGACGAGCGGAGTATTACTCAAGCATCACAACAAGAATTATAAATAGAAATTTAGATTGACTCATGATGCAAGAATTTAAAGAAAACAAGATAAAAGAATTTCACCTTTTATTTATATCAACAATTTGATTACAGTCGCTCAAGAACTACAAGAGGAAGAATTAAATTGTCGACTTGGCTTCGCTCGGCTCCGTGAGTCGCGAATCGGCTTGGACCACTTGCTCCGTTGAAGACCGGCTCGGCTCCTAAAAGGTTGCAAGGCTTCTTGCTTGAATGGGTACTCGGGATCTTGGCTTTTGAATGGAATTAGGGTTAGGGTTTCACACAAATCCTCTCATTAGATTTGTGGAAGAAGAAGATGAAGAGAGAGAGAATGGCTCTAAATTGGCTAAAAAATGATTAGATTCCAAGATGAATCAAGATGATTTACAAGTGAGCCTAGGGTCTTATTTATAGAGCACCCAAACCCTAAGCCTTCTTGAGTTCCCTCCAAAAGTTTGTTGAAAGACTTCTAGAAAGAGTTTGTTAGGCTTAGCTTAGGGTTTAAGCTAGGGTTTAGGGAGAAGGTTCTAGAATGATAGGCTGGTTTAGTGTTGATCCCAAAGCTTGCTGATCAGGCAGAAGTCTTTGGAGTCTTCTAGAAATTGAGGTATATTTCTGAACTGTAGCCATTATGAGAAGCATTGTGCACCAAAATTGGGAGGGTGATGTGGCAAGACGGCCGCGGAACCGCGGCGCAAGCAGGCTCCGGCCGCGGTTCCGCGGCCATGTAGGAGGCTTGGAGCTTGGTCTCTTTGGTGTGGTCTTGTGAAGGTATTTGGGGCTTCTTCTGATATGTTGATTTTTGTTTGTCCCTCTGGATTGATACCAGAACTGAAATCATTGAGTTGGCGTAACGTTTTATCGGTACCCTGTACATTTTGGCCTTTCTGCTGGATTTTCCTGCACAGATCTCAAAACAAGTGTTGCGCAAATGTAGGGATGATGCGATGCCATGAAATGTAGTCAATTTCCTTTATAGTGTCGGTTTTAGAGTCTAATACATGTAATCTGATATTTTGCGACAGTTTTGCTAATATGTAAAATATGAATGCCGAACACTTCTATATGGATGCAAATGATGAGGAAATTGCCGGCTAAAATATACAATATTTTCGACTAATCACTTGGTATAGCTTTCTTCCCATTCTCTTGTTTGCTAGTAGTAGGTTAATGGTTACGATCCGGGTTTTTAGGATGCGGTAGTGCCGGTTTTAAAGTAAAGAAAAATTTTAGTTTCCGCATTTGCTCTCGGATAGACGGCCGGGGCGCTACAGTAGTCCTACATGGTATCAGAGCCACGCCATTAACCTTTACTAGTTTGCTCTAGCGTGTTTAGAACTTCGATTGAACAAAAATTCCGAAACCGCGTTTTCATTTCATCAGTTTCTGTTGAAATTTTTCTATTGTCAAAAAATTATTTGGTGTGCTGCAAAAAATCAGGCAGGGTTTTTGGAGACCACTGAAGATAAATGGTTGCATGATGTCACTGTAGCACCGCGGAACCACGGCCGTAACCCCCTTTTGGCCACGGTTCCGCCGCCGAATAGTGACATCACTGGACCATTTTTCCTACAGTGATTCCTGACTTGAAAAAGTGGTTTCTGGTTATTTTATTTTGGGCCCAGTTTATTTGAGTACTGGGTATTGTGCTTGGGGCCCACTTTGGGAATTTTAGTCGATCGAAAATTTTAACATGTTAGTTCACAGTATTTACATTATATCTGCGACCGTGAATGTCACTTGATCGGTAAATCCTGTCTAACTGCTATAGCCCTTTTAGACGGATTTGCGAATGTGACATTCACGTTGATGTTCTGTGTTGTGCTGTGATGTTGCGGATTTGTCGTGGTCGATAGCCTGGATACAATGGTAGTACAGTTTTGGTATTATGTACATTTGATATTGCGGGGCGAGCATCCGACATGTGGACTGCCGTTACTGCCTGTTTGTATATTATTCTTTTTGGGGCACGACCGGGCTGAGGTCGATGTACCCGTTGTATGTATATTTTACTTTCTGTACTAGGATTGCCCCACGGAGGGGTGCACGGAAAGCCGGGTTCTAGAAGGCAACGGGCCCGCATCTCACTCTAGAATTGGTGGGCTATTCGCCGCACTCGTAGGGGATATAGGTTGACCCAAGGAAGGGTGTCCAAGTTACCGGATTCCGTGAAGTGTCGGGTGGTCCATTCACGTTGCTGAAGGGGGCTGCCTCACTTCAGGTTTTGGCGGGTAACTTGCCGCGCCCGTAGGGGTCTAGGATTTCATTGCACAGGCTATCCACACGACCAGGGGAACGTCGGGTTTCAGCAGTGGCTCTGTGAAACCCGGCGCTTCCAGATTATCTGTATTGTTCTGTGATGCTTATTACTTTTCTGTGTTGTTGCATTTTATCACGCCTTGAGCAATTATTATATATTGATATATATACTAGTAGATGTTGTATATGTTTTGCATCCACGCTAGTCCAGTCCCCGTTCTGTCGTTAGTTAAGTAACCTAACGGGTGATGACGGGACCCAGTGGAGAATGCGGGTGGCATATACGTACATCGTATTTTCGTTCTTTATTGGTGTGATCAATTGATGGGACTGCGTTGATTCGGATCAATGCAAGCTAAACAAACCTATTCTGATGTTGTTGGAACATTTTTCAAAAAGCTGTTATTGCAAGGACGTTCTCTTTTGTTTTGCACAGTGGTATTCAGTTATGAATATCCAGCAACTCAGTCGACGAGGCAAGGGCCGAGATCCCTTCACCGGGAGTGACCCCTTGGACAGAAGTTTGCGTCAGGGTAATAACTTCACTATAGCCGATTGCCTTTTGCTTTGCATCGTGGTATTCAGTTGGAATATCCTGCACCTCATTCTACAGGGAAAGAGCCGAGATCCCTTCACCGGGAGTGACCTCTTTAGCAAAGGTTTTCGTTACTATATTTTTATAAAAAGTTATCCAGTTCCTTAAACGATATCAAGTTCATTACGGTAAAAGGTTTTTCGCTAAAAACCATTCGTAGCCCTCCGTCATTTCGGATTAATATTGCTTAGTATTCGCGCTATGTTTGTCGTTGCTATTCGCCGAGGCGTAGTGTGCGGTAGCTCTGTAATGCTTTCTGTCGCATGGATATGTGGATTGGTTAGGACAGTCGTACGACTTGGTTGATTATTCGTCAAGGGTCGTGCGGGTGGGTTTAACGCAATCAAGATAATGGCGGGTTGAACTTGACTAGGACCTTTTGATTTGTTGATTATTCGTCAAGGTCATTGGGTCCTAGGGGTAAAAAATCACATTGGGAGTTTCTAAAGAAACTGAACTTTTCCAGGCATGCACATACCTTCTGGAGTGTGATAATGTGAGTGGATTCCATCACGTTATCATGCGATGATAGTTGGATCCCGATTCCCACTGATGAGTTGGTTTACTCCTCGGGTGATCCCGACTAATTCTTCTTTCAGGTTTGGAGGAGAATTTGACGGTATAGTGGGAGGTTTCCAGATTAGATAAATTGATAACCATTCTGATCTATGTTAGAGTGCACACTGAGTATTTCTTTTCTCTCTCTCTTTGGCAGCGACCATGACCCGACCCTTGACTATGACTCAGTGACCAAGATTAACCGAACCTTCTTAAAACACTGGCTTTTGGATTGTCAGAGTTGCAAACCTCTTTTCCACTCCTACTTTTACCCTTTTCTCCAGGACACCCCGTATTACTACGAACGTCCACTTCCATTGGACAAAACCATCGTATGGTTATATACGAACTCGAAGGAATTTATTCGAGGATGGTTTCCGGTTCTGGAGAAAACGAATAGGACTATTCAGTTGTTTTTTCCTTTTACCTTCTCTCAGGTTGCGAGTACTCCTTGGTTTAGGAGACAGTACACCTATTACGCAAATTGGATAGTCTTCTTCCAAACCATAGGCTGGTGCCGAACGGTCGGGAATGAAGAAAACCAATTAGCATAAACAATGGTGTGCAGAAGGTATTAAGTAAAGACATATCAAGGGATTAGTAAGAGGGCAAAGTAAACTGCGACTGCTATTCATGACCAAACCAAGTATTTCATTACCACTCCCGGTTCACCTTTGTATTTCTCCATGACACTCCGTATCACTACGAAGATCCACAGTTTATTTGGATACTCCATCGTATGGTTATATACGAACTCGAAAGGAACTTGTTCCAGTTCGGGGATTGATTCTGGTCCTGGAAAAATAGGAATAAGGTTTATTCGGTTGTCTTTTATCTTCATCTTCTCTCGCATTGGGAGTGTTCCTAGGATTGGGACAGTACACCCATTATGCTTATTGGATAGTCTTCTTCCAAACCATAGGCTGGTGCCGAAAGGTAGGGAAGGAAGAAAACCGTTTAGCCTAAAGGGGTGTACAGAAGATAATGACTAAAGACATATAAAGGGATTTGGAGAGATGGCAAAGAATTATACGGTTACAGTTGTGAATCTGGATAATGGAAGAGGCATTACTAGGAATACCCGGATACCCCATCGAAACATTTCAATGTTTCAGTTTCACTGTGTACAGTTAAAAGAAAACTGATTTCCGAATTAGCCCTTGCTCTAGGGTATGTATTTACCAGGTATGATTATCACATCTGTATGGTTTTACAGATGATGAGTGGAAGTAAGTTATTGGGAATTAAGTGATTGTCCTCATTATATCGGGATTCATTGTAATTGGTGATATTTGAGGAAATTACCTGGGTTGTTTGCCGGACGGCAAATATTTGGTTTTGAGTATCCGTTGTTATGCACCAATTTCAAATTGATATATCTGTACGTGTATTTTTATAGAGTGAGATATAACTTTTTGAAATTATGTCGATCACATTTACCTATATCAGTGGATGGTTAGGTAAGGAGCATTAAACAACGGTGTAATTCTTCTTAACCATAAGTACAGTTTTCAACCTACGACACACAGGGAATGAGTTATTAGACTCAAGGGACTTATACAGAGTATTGTATATTGTCCAGTGTCCATTAGGACATAGGGGTTGGTCCCCGTACTATATTCTGTATACTTGTGACTTCTCTGGTTCTTAGATATGTGTTTCGTTGAAACACAAGGTCCAAGTTTTGAGAAGTTATAGGTATAAGAGTAAAGTAGAGAACCAAGTGTTGCAAGTATCAGGATTCTTTAAGGTGATCAAAGATGTAGATACTTGTGTATAGTATTCAGTTGATAGTAATGATTAAGAGAACTTGTTTCTCTTTCAGGTTACTCATAATTGGAAGCACTCCTAAGTAGAGTAACGCTGATCGGCCTCTCTCCATTTAGTTGACATGCACTGGAGATAGCTGCATGATTTGAATCTGGTTCAATTAAATCAGTGCCTCTGTTTCTATATTGGATACAAAACAGTTCATATCTTAACGATGTTAAGGTACGGGGAGTTGTCCGGCTTATGCTTAAAACCAGACTCCGGATAACTCAAGGCACGCTTCTGTAATGGCTGTTTGTGGGTTGAACCGGGCTATGACAAGGGTTGACTTTCAATCATCTGGAAGATCAATAGTGATATTGTTCTAGACTCGCTACAGTTTTAATAAAAATGGATTTTTCAGAAAACAGAAGTGGGAGTATGGTAGAACTGGAAGTAACTCCAGAACCGCAAACGATTACTGAAAATTTGGTAAGAACCTAAAGATTCAATCCGGTTTGACATTCCATTGGCTACTCCGCAGATATGGTGGGTAGCTTCAAGGACGGTGACAGGGAGGTTCTTGTTTACCCAGAGTTGCCATTGCTGTTGTTCCAGACTGTGAGACCCGGCAGGAGGATGAATATAGTGTCGTTCTAAACTAGCTTTGGAAGTGCAAGTTTATATGACTCTACTAGAGGGTTGTCGTAGTCAGTGGGAGCAGCGGAAGCATAGTGGACAAGTGGCTTATGTCTATTTGTAGACTAAAGCTGATATAGCGGAGATAGATCATCTATTTCTGATGTGACAGTCATAGGTTTGACTTCATCAGAATAGGGGATGGATCTGTTAAGAAGGTAGTAGGGTGTTATGTCCTGGTATTTGGATGACATACACAGAATAGGAAGTGAAATTCCTATACTACGGTCGGTTATACTTTGGTTGTCACACAGTGGTTTCTCCACATAGGACTTGGATGTAATATCAGACATTCTGGTTACTAGATCTATGGTTTTGGATCTAGATTTGGGTAGTTTCCCAATCTGGGTACTTAGACAGCATTCTAAAGGTGTTTTAGAATGGACGACTCCTGGTACGATAATATACCTGCAGGTGATGGAGTCACCCTCTCTAAAGGTGTCTTACAGACTAAAGGGGAGAGGGATGTGCATGATTGGAAGATCACTTGCTTAGGCAATTGAGTCAATCATGAGATGTCAAGTACCACACCAGATGTTGTTTTTGCAGTAGATGCAATAAGTTGATATTAATCCTATCCTGGAGAAACATTCGGAAGCAGTTTTAAAACATAAGTGGATGTTCTAGGGATATGATAACGACAGCCTCCTTCGGGAGACAGTTATCATTCCAGGCTTCCAAGGTGACCTGGATGACAGAGTGGCTGTCAGAGTTATAGTTTTTCCCTCCGACGAGGGGCAGTATTTTGGAAAGGTTGTCCAGGTGGATACTGAGGGAAAGCATGACGCAGGATACTGATTAAGTTCAGTTGCCGATACAGTCTAAGAAGTTTGGATTTGGAGTTCATGTATGAGCTAGGTCCCATCAGATATCCAGACATATTCTAAGACAGGTATTGCTCATTTCGGGAGATAGCTTTCTCCGCGAACTTGAGATAAAGAGAGATATAGAAAGAAACATCACAGCGGATCCACTTACTGAGGCTATTCCTCGAACGCAATAGTTTCGCAAACGAGCTTTGTGAGACTGACTAGTAGAGGAGTTGGGTGTTCGGTATCACACGGGCTGTGAGTATGCGACATCGCAATAATTAGCTTTGAGTGCAAGTGGGAGATTGTTGGAGATAGTGCCCTCAGAGTCAATTATTGGATCACAGGCACGTGATTGCAATGATTGAGGGAGGACCTATACCGGTAGGACAGTCTTACTCAAGATGATAGTATGCTATCTGGTTTATCTTTATCATCGTGTACTGCTTTAGGTGACCTTACAGGTCACTATTGCACGTTGATAGAGCCCTTAGGATTCTTGCTTGACGGCCAGCAGTATGATGGCGATCATATACGTGGGAGCTGGGGTCTATAAGAACATCCTTAAAGTGGTCCCTAGTCGTGGGAGTTTCGAGACTGGGCATCGATACTCCATTAGTAGAGTAGGGTATACAGTCGAGACCTCGACGAGGGGCGGTGGCCGGTCTCACAAGAAACTGGTGTCAGTTGGTTCACCTAAGATGTATACATGTGCTCATTGGGTTATGAGTGCACCGGACAGGACTCGCCGGGAACATGCTAGTTGGGATTATACCAGACGTCAGATAGAAGTTCCCTGGTGACATGTGTACAGGTTAGTTCATCGACCTGAGATCGTCATTTGTCTCGTGTGAGTTCCCACTGTGCTTTGATTACTACCCTACCACGGCTCAAAGGAGTCGTGCAAACAGGTTTTAGTTGGGTACAGTCCCGAGCCACATGGAGGCAGTGAGCGGATCGGCAGGGGTTTCGTCTCTTCCGGTATTGGGGGTGAGATCGCGCTGTGTCTAGGAGAGCCATTACATAAAGCCCTCGGCCGAGGCAGGAGATTTATTGGTAGGTATTCCAGTAGTATCTCAGGGTGTTCTGGACTACACTCCGACAGGACTTGTACCGCTTATGAGGGTCTGACTTTTACCAATCCCCTCGGCCCGCCATGCGATACTCATAGACGAACGGACCGGACTGTACGGATATTGTCACTGACAGGCTCAGTAGGGTGTCAGGATGAGTTCGCTCATCGACGTCCCTTTTGGTCAATACCTGGTAGCCCGTTACGTATTGGCTAATACCTTTGACGTGCTAGTGTTTAAATCCACAACCAAAGTATTGACGAGTCTTTAAAGTCCCCCACAGACCTGTTTCTCAAGTTTCGGGCGAAACGCTGTAGAGGCCGTATGGAGATATGGCAGGGTTCGATCAGATACGTGCGGTATTGCACGGATCATGATCGGACGAATAATACTAGCGGGCTATGATTTAAGCCAGATCCTAGTATAGTAATGTGTAGATTTTATCTCTTTGCATTTGTATTCAGTGGGAATACAAATGCTGGCATGTGTATGCAGTCACGGGGTTTTCCTGTAATTTATTACGGGATCAGTTTTCTGAAGTTGCCAGTTTGCATTCCGTTCCGGCCAGTTTTCCTTTGTTCCTTCCCGGCCGGATTTTTCTGATGGAGGGGCTAATTTGCAAGTTCGCAAATTAGCAATTGTGGAGGGGTTATTTGTGATATGAGGGATTATGATGGGTAAAGCATCTTTGCTTTTCTTGTGATCATTTCTTTCATTAATGAGATTAGAAAGGATTAGAAATTGATATGATATTGTTATCATCACATTTGGTTGTGGTCACCCTTTTACTTTTCCTACACTCACCTCCCTTCATGGTTTTAGTTCTTTTTTCCCTCCACCATTTTTGATAAGGGGGGCCGGCCACTTTGAGAGAGAGGAGAGGCTTCATTTTTGCATGAGTGAAAATCTATCATCTCATTTTTGCTTGCTTGCAAAATTCCTAACACATCTCCAAAAGCTCATTGTTTCATTCCTCCATCAAAAGCAACTTCAACCCCCTAGAAACAATGGATTCTACACTTGCCTACAGCGTTTCTTGGGCACGTCGGCTCGCCTACTTCGTGCCCGAGTTGCCTCGGTCCAGAGGTGGGAGCCCGTAAAAGAACCCGGCGATGTGGTGCCCGTTTCGACGAGGAGGCGACGACCGGAGATTCCGCGAGGAGATCGGAGTGGAGGCGAAGACCGAAGGACACGGATCGCTTGGTATAGCTTTCTACCCATTCTCTTGTTTGCTAGTAGTAAGTTAATGGTTACGATCCGGGTTTTTAGGATGCGGTAGTGCCGGTTTTAAAGTAAAGAAAAATTTTCGTTTCCGCATTTGTCCTCGGATAGACGGCCGGGGCGCTACCGTAGTCCTACATATAAGACCTCCAAAGTCAAGTCCAAGTCTTATAAGGTCAAGCCTAGGTAATAAAAGTGTATACCTAGACTCCATATAGTTAGACCTAGACTCGAACAAAGGTTAAACCAAATGCTCTAATACCAACTTTGTCACGACCTAAATGTGGCACGTGACCGGCACTTAAATCTCGTGACATTTAAAGATGTTGACGCGGTCCAAGTAAGCCGAAACCCGGAATCTAAACATTTTTCTTTTGAAAATATTGGAGGTGAAGTTTTAATAATCATCAGATGGAATCATTTTAAAATAACCATTTAAATTTAACTAAGTGTGTTTAAAGAGCATCTATGACAATTTGAAATTCGACAGTACCTCCCTTGTAAATTTTGCATAAAAACCCAATACAACATAACAATAAAATAACATCCCAACGGGAGCTAGCGTGTATGCCTATACGGCGGAGCGAAAAAGTAAACTATACAAAAAGTCGACTCCAATAAGTGCGACACCACAACATATAAATTCTAAGTCTCGCTTCTAAGTCCACAATATATCATTTCTAAGTTGATGGAGTTTTTGGTTAGATACAAGAATATATAAATAACCAAGTGTGAGTACGATACAATAGTAACTCACTTACCAAAGCAATCACTGGAAGAAGTGTGTACCCAAATCCGCTGATAATCCAAGCGGTAATACCTGCAAGAAACTGTGGCACAACAGGGATGAGTTGCCAACTCAGTGAATAAAAGTACATCTCAAGGTAGAAATCGAAATGCACGACGATACCAAGGTCATAAGTATAGTACTATCATAATCTGTACTAATATAATATGATATGCATATGTATTATAATGCAACACTAGCTGTCTAGCAATCCTAAGTAGACATATCAATGCAAATGACCTGTATCTAGGTATAAGCCCAACGGTAGCCGAAAATATATGTATACAAACCTCTTCTTTAAAATTGCCGCGGAATAGATATGTCACGGCATAAAAGCAGACGTGATGGTATGAAATATAATAGGTATCTTATTTTAGATATGCGTCCTGCCATTTTAGTAAGAAATGTTTAGAGGTTTATAAATTTAAAGATCTCAGTGTCATATCAGATATGTCAAAAATAAGGAGACTATAGCTCGTTTTTTGAATTTCCGTTTTATGTTTGCGAATGTACATAAATGATATGGAGGTATTGTCCCACGATCAGTCCTGGTCAGCTACAATAATTATAATCTAACTGTGTATCTCATGATAGCCACATATCAATATATATATGGATTCCCAGCATCGACACCCGAAATCAGAAATCTCTCGTGTCCATCACCGACACGTAAATGCAGATATCGTCGACACCATCTCAACAGATGATCGCCACCCGATATCCCTGGCCCTGGTCGGTATCCCCTGGATATCCGTCGTGCCCAAATCGAATCCCGGTCAGTATACCCTGGATATTCTCCGTGCTCATCTCTACTTCAGGTATCGAGTATCCTCGCTAGGCTCCCCTGCCTCAATGCAGCAATCCTGCCCCTCGGTCTCAATCCGGGTCCACCATGTATCCGACTGTATAGCTCCCCCACTCAATCCGGATAGCATAAAAATCTGCGACCGTATAGCTCCCCCACTCGGTCCAGAATAAAAATCAGAAAACACTAAACTCATGGTGGACGCCAACTCATAATATCCAGAAACATCAAGTAAAGAATAAGAATACTTGCATAGATCATTCTGATTATATATTATATATATACATATATAACAGTGTCCCATACCACTGATATATATAATCAGGAGTAAAACATCCAGAAAATCCCAAAGAATCAAATACAACATCTATAGTACTGACATTTGCAATACGCAATATGGAATAAAGAAAGACTGTGTAATTAAATCATATAGGCATAATGATATCAATTTTACTGTGTCATGGCACTACTAATGATGTGTAGTGTAGGATAAGCATTTATGCTTGTGCAGCATGGCAATCATTAGTATTTATGCAAGTGTTCTAAAGATGTAATAATCTACTCATATCAACATATATATACGCCTTACATAACATAACGATTCTACAGTGACATGGCAGTACCCATAAGGTGTAGTGTAACATATGTATACGTGCTTGTACAGTATAGTACTTGTTGGTAGTTGTACAGTATTATATCAGAGTGTTCGTATTACGGAAACGTATAATACCAATAATTATCACGTAAACAAGTAATTATTAACATTATTTTACGAGTCTAAAGGGAACTGGGTCGTTATTCGGCATACTAATCTCATAATCATCAATACGGTATATTCCTCGATCAATTCCTCACATTATCACTATATTTAAATGTTAGTTATATGTATGCCCTAGAGGCCATTACTATACATAGGATGCATATTGTAGTGGATGCTTGGACATATATAGGGATGACTTTCTTGCTCGATATGATAGTATGCTATCTGGTTACTCTTTACCTTAACGTGTACACTGATTGTCTCTCTGTTACATGTTGTTAAAGCCCTTAGGATGTGTACTTAACTACCTGGACTATGATGCGGATCATACTAGTGGGAACGTGGTAGTCCATAAGTACATCCTTCAAAGTCCCTAGTCGTGGGTGTATCGAGACGGGGCATCGATATACCAGAGTAGACTAGCGTGTAGCTTCTCGACCCATATAGATGGGCGATGGATGATCCCATATCCATTGGTGTTTGACATCAGAGATGATATACGGGTGCACAGTGGAGACTGGGTACACTGGACGGACTCGCCGAGAACTTCCAGATGGTATTATACCTTACGTCAGATGGCAGTTCTCTGGTGACACTGGTACAGGTTAGTTTGTATACCCGAGATCGTCATAGAATCTTGTGTGATTCCCACTGTGCTTTGATTTCCACCTTACCACGTCCAAGAGGGCGTGCAAAATGGTGGTTTTTGGGTACAGTCCCGAGTCCCATGGAGGCAATGAGCGATAGGAGGGGTTTCGTCTCTCCCGGTATAGGGAGTTGATGTTGCGCCGTGCTCGATTGGCTATAACAGGAAGTCCTTGGCCAAGGCTGCTTTAAGGATTTACTGGTAAGTGTTACCAGTAGTTTCTCGACCCGTTATGAGCCTCAAATCGACACGACTTATCGAGTTATTGGGGTCTGACGTTTACCACCCCTAGGCGAGATATGCGACATATCAGACGAACAGACCGGACTGTACGGTAAGGGTTACTGGTTGGATTTACAGGAGTGTGAGCGGGCTTGCTCGTTGATCTTCTGATCGCTCAATACCTAGGTGGCCGTTACGTTTAGCAAACCGCTTGCGGCTTGTGGGTGTTTGATATGATCATCACCTACTGCCGGCGTATTGACGAGTCTTTAGAGTCCTACACAGAGGTTTCCTGGCTCAAGCGAAATGAAATAGGAGCGCATATGAGATATGTACAGGACCGAGAATAATACCAGTATGTGATACTGAATTCTATTCTCGCGATTTGTATCATCGATCGGTTATATGTGATATAGCCGGGTTACCGAATCAAGTGTTGATTCGATATATTGATACACTTTATATTAGTCGGTTATATGCGATATGACCGGATCGTTAAATCAAGTATTGATTTAATGATTTAATGTATAATTATATATTTGATATATTACTTTACATTAACTAGTATTGGTTCACTTAAGATTGATTTTCTCACTTGATATGCACAAGTTGTATATGTGATATATTTTTGTGCACTATATTGTATCATGTTTGATGATACATGCAAACTTGGGTATGTGTATGACTTACACCATGTTTAGTTAATGGTTTAGGGTTTTTGTTTAGTTTTGTGAAATAAAATGGTGGCTCTCATTGTCTTTACTTGAAGCTTCATGAAGCTTTCAAGCATCTTTAACAAAGTCCACCATTTTGTTTTGCATGACACTTTCACTAACCTAACCTTTAACTTAAACTAGGGTTTAGTCTCTACAAAGGTTAAACTCACCCATGGTTGCAATATGATAGACTTCACTTGAATTTTCTTTTGAGATAATTCATTTTTCTTTTCTTCTTCTTCTTCTTCTTCATGAAGTGAAGAAAGCTTGCTAGAAAATTTCAAGTGTTGAAATCATGTGAGAAATCCAAATCCAAAGTGAACCCACTTCCTATTTCTTCATCCTCTACCACTTGCCATGTTGTATAGGGTGTTTTATTCACAAGGTTCATGACCAAGTGAAGATGGAGCTTGAGTTTGAGTCGCCTCGACGTAGATCATCTTCGGCATCGAAGTCAACGACCTAGCCCGATTATTTCTCCGACGAAACCGTCACTAGAGTTCGGGATTCCGATGATCGCAGCGGAGGGACGTCAACACGGAGCTAAAGAAGTGGAGGACCGGATCTACAAAGGTTGTAATCCCTTTCACTTGTTAGTAAAGTTGTTTGCTAGCTTATTGTTTTGCCTATCCTCTAGTTATCGATCTATATTAGGGTTTCTCGGCACCTAAATTTTTGAATTTGGCATGGTTGATGCCTTATGGAACCTCTTGAGTGTGCCTAGTAACCCTACAGTGGTATCAGAGCCTAGCTAGAGCTTTAGGCGAAGTGTAGACGATGTTAAAAATCCGATCGAACCCCGAAACCCTAAACTTGACCCCTCTTGGTTCATTTCCTGAAACTGTGGATTTTTCCTAATTAAAAATACCCAAAAAATTCAGCAGGCTTTTTTAAGAGTTACTGTGCAGCACGTGCACATAAGTCGATTAAAGAGCGGCGGAACCGCGGCATAAGCATGGCTCGTGCGGCGTTTCCGCGGCCATGTAGTCACTTCATTCTTTTCCGTTTGCACAGTAATGATCTACTGTCATTCCTGATTCTTCTGGATATTTTTAATTTATAATCCACAGTTGAGTTTTTTGGGTTGTATTGGGGACTCGATGTTTCGATCGGAAAGTTTGACTTCGTCTATGTGTTTTTCCGGATAATTTTAGAATATGTTAAAAAGTTCGACCGGATATAAATACCCGATTTTTCCCCTGCCGGGAAATTTTCCAATTGTTGGGTTTTTTCGTAGTTTGAGAACGTTCTAAGTAGTGCAAGTAACACGATGGACCCTCTAGAAGACAACAAATCTTAACTCGATTATGTGACCGTCTTGAACTGCCCTTTGAACCTTAGGGTTTGGGGCAGTACGGCGTGCCACATGTGAGGCGTTGGCTTGACCCTTCTACGGCTGGACTGTTGGTACTGTGGCATGAAATGGATGTTTTTAAACTTATTTCAAGTGTTGAGCTGTTTTGGGAAAACTTGGGTGTTTGATTGTTCGATCGGAAAGTTTAACATTTTCTATTTATCTGGAATGTGATACAATATTTGGAATCCACAAGTTGTTACGAGATAACTGATTTGAATGTTATAAATCTAGCAGTTTAGTCTCACTTGATCGGTTGCCACGGGATTTTGATGTGATCAAAAGTCCGTCGCAATCACGTTGCGTACGCGGATACTCGCCGGGTAAACTTAATAGATAGCTACACCCCATAGCCCCGACCAAGTGACTGTAGGAGAACCCCGTCGCCGAAAGCATCCGTTCGGGTGCTCGCGGCAGCGATGTTCCGCCTTAGTGCACTTCGTCGACAGCATCGGGGGTGCGGCCGTCTACTAATGTTTCCGACGAGCATTCGATCAGTTTATCGGGAATCATATTGAATTGCCCGACTAGATATTGAAATTTTTTTTCGATATAGAGACTAAAATGCGGAGTTTATAATTGTTAGGCATGCGATGTCTAAGGAGGTTGCGGATTCCAACTGTTGTAGTTTTACACTTTCTTTTCTGCGACCGTAAGTGTAATATATGATATCGCCGGTTTCGTTGCTATACGTCAACGACAATTGGGATTCGCATATTTACTTACGTTGATGACATGTGATGTTCTGTGTTGCTGGATATGTTATATTGGATCGTCGTGTTATGAAGAGCCGGGGTTTTATATGTGAGATGAGAGTTTTTATTTTCATTCATGTAAATTTAATTGTATGTAATATTCTTTTATTGGGGCACTTCCGGGTTGAGGTTGCTGTCACCATTTGTATATTATTTACTTTTCCGCACTAGGATAGACCCAAGGAAGAGAGCACAAGTAACCGGGTTCTAGAGTCCAGTGGGAGACCAACTCGAGGAGTCGAGTCCGGGTCTCCTAACTCCAGAATTGGTAGGGTTGCTTGCCGCTCTCGTAGGGGTCTAGGGGTGTGGGTTTGGCTATTCATCGCGACTGTGGAATCCGTGTTTTATACAGGCTCGTATTGAAAACACGGACGTCCTAGTATATCCAATGTTTCATATGTTTCTTCTGCTGCGATATCTGTGATGTGATCCTTTGATATGTTGTGATAGATACTGTATATAGTATATATGATATATTATATAGACGTTACTTATGTTTTACACCCGCGCTAGCCCTGCCCCGCTCTGCCGTTAGTTACCTAACCTAACGGTGCATGAGGGGACATCGAGGCGAATGCGGATGGCATAAGTGTACGTCGTATTTATCTGTGATATTTAGGTGATTTAAATGATGGGACTTCATTAATATGATTAATGAAAGAAAAGAAACCTAAAAGATGTTGTGGAATCGAATTTTCAAAAACAGGTAGCTACAGTTCTTGCTTTGCATCGCGGTGTTCCTTGTAGAACATCCTGCACCTTATTCGATAAGGAAAGGGCCGAGATCCCTTCACCGGGAGTGACCTCTTTAGCAATAACTGGCAGATGCTACAACCCTCGGTTTTGTCTTTTGATTGCTTTTCTAGTTCTTGCTTTGCACAGTGATGTATGTGATATATCCTGCACCTCATTCGACGAGGAAAGAGCCGACGATCCCTTCACCGGGAGTGACCTCTTTAGCGAAACTAGTAAAAGCCTAAAAAACACTCCATTTTAAAATCATTTGATTCTAGAACGATATCAAGTTCATTATGCAATAGGTTTTCAGAAAAACCTGTCGTAGCCCTCCGTCATTTCAGATAAGTCCTACTTAGTATTCGTGCTACGTTTGTTGACCTCCATCAAGGCGTAGTGTGCGGTAGCTAAGTAGTATTTATCTGCTTATGCATATGATGCAGATTGGGTTAGGGTAGTCGTACGGCCTTGTTGACCTCCAACAACGGTCGTGCGGGTGGGTTTGATTCAATCAAGAAATGACGGGTTGAACTTGACTTGTAGCCTATGGTTTGTTGACCTCCGTCAAGGTCATAGGATGCTAGGGGCAAAATTATCAGGAATTTCAAGTGTTGAAATTTACAATGAGATTGCATACCTTCTATGAGATAGTTGGATCCCGATACCCACTGCGAGTAATTGTTACTCCTGGGAGAGTTTTACACATTACAATTAGCCGATCAAGTAGGTGTCTAGAAAGGTGTCAACGGGGTTACGCCTCTGGGAAAACGAGGTTTACTTTAATTACGTCCGTGCGAAAGCACGGGGAACCTCCTTCAAAGTACCAACACTGGCCTGGCTGAAAGATTGGCGAACTTGTAGCGTGTAATTAATCCCGGCTAGTCTTTCCTTTTAGTGTTTGAAGGAAGATTTGATAAAAACAGTGGGAGCCATCCTGATTAGAAAAAATAATAACCAATATGATCTTGCAAGAGCGCACGCAGAGTGTTTTCTTCTCTCTCTCTCCAGGTAGCGACCATGTCACGCCTTAATCAAGATAATAAAATGGATATATTGACCGAACCCGCTTGTTATTCTGAGCTGGGGAACGTTGGTCCCGCTCCAACTTATAATTGTTATAAGACAGAACAGGAAATTGGAGATTACCAGAATTCCCGAGCCGCCCAAACGAAGAAAGTGCATACCGATGCATCATCTTCGGGCGTGTTCATTATACAGAACTGTTTTTCAGTATCCTCTGCATCCTGGGTATCTGATACCGGATCAGGATCCCAGATATGTAATCTATTACATAGGGCTACAGAAAGGCAGGGAACTGAGAACGGGTGATAAGTTTCATGAGGCAGAAAACGGTGCAAGTGTTGCAGCCAAGTCTGTTGGTCACTGTCACCCTGTATTACCAGAATACATTAATTCTGAACAAATGTTATTAGATACTGAACCTGATAGACAAAATCATATCAGTCTCTTTATTTAGATAAAGAAGGATATAATTTTGTATTGATTGGATAATGTTTTGAACATTTCCTATATCAAGAGTTGATCGGTTCAGGCACGTTATCTAAAAGCATTGACGTTCTGAATCAAACCACAGTTCTTAGTATATAGAACACACATAAGAGGAAGAGTTCAGAAATGAACGAATCCTTCTTGAGGTATTGTAGACTAGGTCATATCAATGCGACCCGACTAGCTGAAATTACATATAGATGCATATTTAAATTAGTTTGAATTTACATCTTGTGAAACTTGTCAGTCATGTCACAGAGATAAGATGACCATAGCTCTATTTATTGGAAGCAGAGAAAGAGTTAGTGAACTCTTGGGATGATACATATTGATGTATGAAGGTTTGTCTACATATGCCAAGACCGATTCTTTGTACTTCATTACCTTCTCTGATGATCTCTCAAGATTCAGACATATGTTCCTGTTGAAACACAAGTCCGAACCTTTTGAGATATTCACAGAATATAAGTTAGAAGTAGAGAACCAAAAACGGGTATAAGTATTATGTCCTTTGATGTGATCAAGGAGGAGAATACTTCTGCACGGGATTCCTGGACTATTCTAAGAATAAGATTCTCTCTCAGCATTACTCCTCTGTATACACCATAGCACGATGGTATATCGGGGCGGAGCAATAGAACCATATGTGATATGGTGTGCTCTATGATGATTACTACTGAGTTTCCTATTTCCTTTTAGGGAGTTATGCACTTATGAAGTTGCATACCTATTGAATAGGGTTCCGATCAAATCAGATGCCTACCATTTCATATGAGATATGGAAAGGGAAGAGCCCATCTCTTAAGTCAGTTAAGATTTGGGGTTGTCCGGCCTATGTCTAAAAGGCAAAATCCGGACAAGCTCGAGGCAAAGTCAGTACTGTAGAAGTTTGTTGGATATCCCAAGCATACGCAAGGGAAAATCTTCTACCTAACCGAGGAACAAAAGATGTTTTGTTACTCAGCATGCCACCTTTGTGAAAGGGAATTTCTTATGAAGAAATTTGTGGACATGAGGTAGAACTGGAAAGAGTTCCAGCTATACAAACTGCAGCTGATGATTTGGTAGAACCAAAGGATTCAATAGTAACCAACGAACCTCAGCCTCTACGCCGATCTAGTAGGGTTCCTCACCCAACTGAGAGATACTTCAATTTCTCTATGACAGTGGGAGCAAGGTGTTAGATATGTATATGCCCTAGAGGCCATTGTTGTACATATGATGTATATTATGATGGATGCTTGGATATATACAGAGAGGACTTTCTTGCTCGTCATGATAGTATGCTATTTGGTTTCACATTATCTTAACATGTTGACTTGTATTGGTTTACTGTCTTTCTCTCACATGTTGATAAAGCCCTTAGGATCTGTACTCGACTACTGGGATTATGATGAGATCATACTAGTGGGGCCACGGTAGTCGATGAGTACATCCTATAAATGTTCCTAGTCGAGGGTATATCGAGACAGGGCATCGATACACCAGAGTAGACTAGCGTATACGCATCTTGACCCATATGATGGGCGATGGATGATCCCATATTCATCGGTGTTTGACATCAAGGATGGTGTACGGGTGCTCAGTGGAGACTGGGTACACTGGACGGACTTGCCGAGAACTCCCAGATGGTGATATACCACACGTCAGATGGCAGTTCTCTGGTGACACTGGTACAGGGTAGTCTGTAGACCCGAGATCGTCATAGAGTCTTGTGTGATTCCTACTGTGTTCTGATTTCCACCTTACCACGTCCAAGAGGACATGCAAAACGGTGGCTTTTGGGTACAGTCCCGAATCACATGGAGGCAATGAGCGATAGGAGGGGATTCGTCTCTCCCGGTATAGGGAGTTGATGTCGTGCTGTGTTCGATTTGCTATAAGTGGAAGTCCCTGGCCAGGGCTGATATAGAGATATACTGGTAAGTGTTACCAGTAGTTTCTCGACCTGTTATGAGTGTCATATCGACACGACTTATCGGTTACTGTGGTCTGACGTATACCACCCGTAGACTTGATATGCGACATATCAGACGAACAGACCGTGCGGTACTGGAGTGTTACTGATTGGATTCATAGGAGAACGGACAGGCGAGCTTGTTGATCTTCTGATCGCTCAATACCTGGGTGCCTGTTACGTTTAGCTGACCGCTTGCAGCTTGTGGGTGTTTGATATGATCATCACCTGCTACCGGCGTATTGACGATTCTTTAGAGTCCTATACAGAGGTTTCTTAGCTCAGGCAAAACGGAGTAGAGGCACATATGTGATATGTGCAGGACCGAGGATAATGCGATATGAGATATCGTATTATATTCTCGCGATATTTAGATATGAACCGGGACATCGAATCAAGTGTTGATTCGATGAATCGGTACATGATATATTAGTCGGTTATATTCGATATAGTCGGATCGTCGGATCAAGTGTTGATTCGATGATTTAATGTATAATGATATATATGATATATTGTATTACATTATCTAATATTGGCTTGCTTTATTATTTCATTTTCTCACTGGATTAATACATTGATATATATACGATATATGTTAATTGTATTATTTTCTTTTGTTGAAAATATATAATATATATGTGATATATATTATTGTGACATGATATGATTTATTATGAAACGTGTTTAAGGATGATAAAAAGGGATTAGGGTTTGATTAGAGTTAGCTCCTTCTTGTTCATTCTAGAAGGATTCTCTTTTGTCTTGGTTAAGATATTATGGTTGATCCTTATCCTTAACCAAACCAAACCCTAACTCTAGTTTATTCTCTACAAAGTTTTAGCCTCTCATCCTTGACCATGGTTCCATAATCAATCATATACTCTAATCTACTATTCATCACAAAAGGATTATTCTTTTCATTCTTCATCTTCTTCTCTCTTGAGTTTGAAAGAGAGTTCACTTGAGTTTTCTTTTGTGATGAGTTATTGTGAGAAAATGATATAAAAAGAAAGAATAAATACTACTCCATCATCCTTATCTAATCTAGCCCATTAGATTAGGGTGTTCACCTCATTAGAGTGAGAGAAAGCTTGAGCTATTGCAACTTCGACGTAGATCATCGGAGAAAAGGAATACGACAAGCTATCATGGATCATTCGAGTCGTGGAGCCTCTCTTGAGTCCGGGAGATCATGGATCGCGGCGAAGGGACTTCTACTCGGAGCTTGTAAAGCGAAGGAGCGGACTACAAAGGTTGTAATCCCTCACACTTAGGTTTAAATATGTTATCTTGCATGTTAAACCCTAATAATCTAGCAAAGATCACGGTTTTGGGTTGTTCGGCACATCTAAAATTTTATTCGGCCATGTTTGATGCTTTATGAACCTTCACAAGAGTGCCTAGGAACCATACAATGGTGTCAGAGCCTAGCTAGAGCATTAGGCGACGTGTTTACGAAGTTAAAACTCCGATCGAACCCAAACCGACAAAGCTAAACCCCTCTCTGGACAATTTTTTAAATCTGGGATTTTTCTGATTTAAAAATACCTAAAAATTTCAGCAGGGAAATATAAGAATTGTGGTGAAAAACGAGCACCTAACACTTCCAAACCGCCGCGGAACCGCGGCCGTACCGCGCTTGGGCCGCAGATCCGCGGCCGTACAGGTGAGATTGGTATTTGTTTTTACACAGTAATTCATATTTCTGTGATTTAAATTTTATGGGTATTTTTTATTCTGACTCAAGTGTTAAGTATTCTGGGGTTTATTTTGTAATCATAGATTCGATCGGAATATTTAAATTCGTTATTATTTCCGGATATTTAGAATCTGTTAAAATGTTCGAACGGATATCATTAACTCAATTTTTCCCGACACGAAAATTTTTCTAGTTTTGAATCTTTTCTTGAGTTTAAATCTTTCGCAAATGCGTGCAAGTTTTGTGGTGGACCCTCTAGAAGACAACAAACCTTAACTCGATTATGTGACCGTCTTGAACTGCCTTTTGAACCTTCAGGTTTGGGGCAGTACGGCGTGCCACATATGAGGCGTTGGCTTGACCCTTCTACGGCTGGACCACTACTACTGTGACACATTCAGGATTATTTGAACTCCGCTCAAGTGTTGAGCAATTTGGAAAATTTTGGGTATTTGATTATCTGTTCGAAAAGTTTAATACTATCTATTTATATGGAATGTGATACAATATGTTGAATTCATAGAGTTAGGCATGAAATGCGAAGTATGTGATATTTCGGATTTACGATGTCTAAAGTGATTGTGGATTACAAATATTGTAGTTTTACAATTTCTTTTCTGTGACCCTAAGTGTAGTATGTAGTGGTATTGCCGATTGTCGCTGCTATACATCGACGACAATCGGTGTATGCATACTTACTTACGTTGATGATATGAGATATTATGTGTTGCTGAGATATGATGTGCAGGATTGTCGCGATTGAATAGCCGGGGGTTTTATGTGAGATGAGAGTTTTATATTCTCATTCATGTAAATTCAAATGTAATGCAATATTCTTTTATTTGGGGCACTTCCGGGTTGAGGTAGATGCCACCAGTGTTCTATATTATTTACTTTTCCACATTAGGATGGACCCAAGGAGGGGAGCATAGGTGACCGGGTTCTGGGGTTCAGTGGGAGGCCATCTCGAGGAGTCGAGACCGGGTCTCCTAAACTCCAGAATTGGTAGGGTCGCTTGCCGCTCTCGTAGGGGTCCAGGGTGTGGGCTTGGATATTCATCGCGACTGTGGAATCCGTATTTTCTATTGTTGGCTAAATACTAAATACGGACGTCCTAGTATATCCTACATTATATCTATGTTTCTGCTGCGATATCTGTGATGTGATCATTTGATATGTTGTGATGGATACAGTATATAGTATATATAATATATTATATAGACTTTACTTATGTTTTACACCCGCACTAGCCCTGCCCTGCTCTGTCGTTAGTTACCTAACCTAACGGTGCACGAGGGGACATCGAGGCGAATGCGGATGGCATAAGTGTACGTCGTATTTATCTGTGATGCTTAGGAAGCATAAGCTGATGGGATTTTTTATTAATGAGATTAATAAAAAGAAAAGAAACCTAAAAGATGTTGTGGAATCAAAACTCTATAAAAAGGGTAGCTACAGTTTTGCTTTGCATAGCGGTATATATGATATACCCTGCACCTTATTCGATGAGGAAAGAGCCGAGATCCCTTCACTGGGAGTGACCTCTTTAGAGAAACTGGCAGATGCTACAAAACTCGGTTTATCTTTTGATTGCTTTTAGAGTTTTGCTTTGCACAGTGATATATATGATATGTCCTGCACCTTATTCGATGAGGAAAGAGCCGAGATCCCTTCACCGGGAGTGACCTCTTTAGCAAAACCAATGAAAGCCTCAAAAACACTCCATTTCAAAATTTCACATGATTCTACGACGATATCAAGTTCATTACGCTCATGGTTTTCTGAAAAACCTGCGTAGCCCTCCGTCATTTCAGATAAGTACTACTTAGTATTCGTACTGCGGTAGTTTGGCCTCCGTCAAGGCGTAGTGCACGGTAGCTAACTAGTGCTTATCGGCTAGCATATGATGCAATTGGATTAGGGTATTCGTACGGCGTAGTTTGGTCTCCGTCAAGGGTCGTACGGGTGGGTTTAATTCAATCAAGAAATGACGGGTTGAATTTGACTAGCGCCCTATGGGTTGTTTGGCCTCCGTCAAGGTCATGGGACGCTAGGGGTAAAAGCATTATCGGGAATTTCAAGTGTTGAAATTTGCAATGAGATTGCATACCTCCTATGAGATAGTTGGATCCCGATACCCACTGCGAGTAAGAGTTACTCCTGGGAGAGTTTTACACAGGACAATTAGCCGATCAAGTAGGTGTCTAGAAAAGTGTTAACGGGGTTACGCCTCTGGGAAAACGAGGTTTACTTTAATCAGGTCCGTGCGAAAGCACGGGGAACCTCCCTCAAGTACCGACACTGATCTGGCTGAAAGATTGACGAAATTGTAGGGTGTAATTAATCTCGGCTAATCTTACCTTTTAGGGTTTGAAGGTAGATTTGATAAAAACAGTGGAAGAC
Source organism: Agapanthus africanus (assembly GCA_030015575.1). NCBI lineage: Eukaryota > Viridiplantae > Streptophyta > Magnoliopsida > Asparagales > Amaryllidaceae > Agapanthus > Agapanthus africanus. The sequence continues at coordinate 125,061,140 of JASDDO010000016.1, read as the reverse complement.
ATCCTGATTAGATAAGATAATAACCAATCTAATCTTGCAAGAGCATACGCTAAAGTGTTTTCTTCTCTCTCTCTCCAGGTAGCGATCATGTCAGGCCATAATCAAGATAATAATATGGATGTATTGAATGAACCCGCTTATTATACTGAGCAGGGGAACGTTGGACCCGTTCTTTCTTATAAGAGTTATAAGACTGAACATGAAACAGGAGAATATCTGGATTCTCACGCCGCCCAAAAGAACATGCATGTTGATGCATCTTCTTCAGGTGTGTTAGTTATTGAGAACCGTTTCTCAGTTCACCCTACGTCCTGGGTATTAGATACCGGATCAGGATCCCACATATGTAAATTGTTACATGGGCTACGAAAAGGTAGAGAACTGGGAAAAGGTGATCATTCCGTTCAAGCAGGGAACGGTGCAAATGTTGCAGCCAAAGCAGTTGGCGAATATCACCTAGTATTACCAAGTGGTGATACACTGATTCTGAATGAGTGCTATTATATACCGAACATGATGTGCAACATTATATCAGTTTCTTTATTAAGTAAAGAAGGATATAATTTTGTAGTACAGGATAATGTTATGAACATATTCCTAGATCAAAAGTTGATTGCATCAGGCTCGTTACATAATGGCATATTCATTCTAAATCAGAACGCAATCCTCAATATACAAAACACACACAAGAGGAAAAGTTCAGAAATGAACGAATCCTTCTTGTGGCATTGTAGACTTGGTCATATTAATGCGACACGACTGGCTAAGTTACATAAGGATGGTTATTTGAATCCGTTCGAATTATCATCTTATGATACTTGTCATTCATGTCTCAAAGGAAAAATGACCAAAGCTCCGTTTAGTAGACACGGAGAAAGAGTTACCGAACTCTTAGGACTGGTATATAGTGATGTATGCGGTCCTATGTCTACGCATGCCAGGAACGGTTCTTCCTACTTCATTACATTCACTGACGATCTCTCAAGATTCGGATATGTGTTCCTGATGAAACACAAGTCTGAAGCTTTTGAGAAATTCAGAGAATATAAGCACGAAGTAGAGAATCAAACGGGCAAGAGTATTAAGATTCTTCGATCTGATCGAGGAGGTGAATACTTAAGCAATGAATTCCTAGATTATCTAAAAGAGAATGGGATTCTCTCTCAGCTTACTCCTCCTTATACACCACAGCACAATGGTGTATCAGAACGAAGAAATTGCACTTTATTAGATATGGTGCGATCTATGATGAGCACTGCTGAGTTACCTATTTCCTTCTGGGGATATGTACTGGAGACAGCTGCATACCTATTGAATAGAGTTCCAACCAAATCAGTGCCTACCACTCCATATGAGATATGGAATGGTAAGAGACCATGTCTTAATTTTATTCAGATATGGGGTTGTCCGGCCTATGTTAAAACACACAATCCGGAAAAGCTCGAGGCAAGGTCTGTCCTATGTAAGTTTATTGGATATCCCAAACATTCGCGAGGGTATATCTTCTACCACTCCGAGGAACAAAAGGTGTTTGTTTCTCGACATGCCACTTTCTTAGAAAAAGGTTTTCTTATGAATACGATTAGTGGCATTGAGGTAGAACTGGAAGAAGTTCCAGCAGAACAAACTACAACAGATGATTTGGTAGAACCAGAGGATTCAGTAGTACCCGAAGAACCCCATCCTCTCCGTCGATCTAGCACGGTTTCTCATCCACCTGAGAGATACTACGGTTTTCTCATTGATGGTGGATGCGAGGATTGCATCATGCAAGATGATGACCCAACTAGTTTCGAGCAGGCCATCATGAGTGGTGACTCTGTGAAATGGCTGGATGCAATGCGATCTGAGATGGAATCCATGTACACCAATAAAGTATGGATTTTGGAAAATGCTCCTGAAGGGGTAAAACCCATTAGGAGCAAGTGGATTTTTAAAAGGAAATTTGGTATAGATGGAAAAGTTGAGACTTTCAAAGCTAGACTTGTAGCAAAGGGTTTTCGTCAACGACCAGGTGTGGATTATGACGAAACTTTTTCTCCAGTGGCTATGCTTAAGTCCATCCGGATCTTACTTGCTATTGCTGCATACCATGACTACGAAATCTGGCAAATGGATCTTAAGACCGCCTTTCTAAACGGTGATTTAGAAGAGTGCGTGTACATGACTCAGCCAGAGGGCTTCGTAGATAGTGGGAGCAGCGGAAAGGTGTGCAAACTGCTTAAATCCATTTATGGGTTAAAGCAAGCATCGCGGAGTTAGAACATCTGTTTTGATGTAGTAGTCAAAGAGTTTGACTTCATCAAAAACATAGATGAACCTTGTATCTATAAGAAAGTAGCAGAGAGTAAGGTTGTCTTCCTTGTATTGTACGTGGATGACATACTCCTGATAGGAAATGATATTCCTATGCTGCAATCAGTCAAGCTCTTCTTATCACAAAGATTCTCAACGAAAGATCTAGGTGATGCCTCCTGCATATTGGGGATTAGGATCTATAGAGATAGATCCAAAAGGATACTGGGATTGTCCCAATCCAGGTACATTGACACCATACTAAAGAGGTTTAGTATGGAAGAATCCAAGCGTGGGAACCAACCCATGATCTCTGGACTCACTCTCTCCAAAGAGATGTCTCCCAATGATTTAGAGAGAGCTCTCATGCAAGGGATACCCTATGCTTCGGCAGTAGGCTCTATCATGTATGCGATGCTATGTACCAGACCCGATGTAGCATACTCACTAAGTGTAGTGAGTCGGTATCAAGCAGATCCTGGAGAGAGTCACTGGACAGCTGTGAAGAACATTCTTAAGTACTTACGAAGGACTAGAGACATGTTCTTGGTGTATGGTAACGGAGAACTCCGAGTGGAGTCCTTTACCGATTCCAGCTTCCAAAGTGATAAGGACGACTCTAAGTCGCACTAGGGATTTGTCTTTACCCTCAATGGAGGGGCGGTATGTTGGAAGAGTTCCAAACAGGATACCGTTGCAGACTCGACGATGGAGGCTGAATACATCGCTTCTAAAGAGGCTGTCTGGGTTAAGAAGTTCATTAGTGAACTTGGTATGGTTCCGTCCATTGAGCATCCAATACCTCTGTATTGCGATAACAATGGAGCTGTGGCTTTCGCCAAGAAACCCAGATCCCATCAGAAGTCCAGACATATTCTGAGGCGGTATCACCTAATTAGGGAGATAGTTGATCGCCGGGAGATCGAGGTCAGGAGAGTAGATACGAAGGACAACACTGCGGATCCACTCACAAAGGCCATTCCCCAGATACAGTTTGAGAGATTATTCGGGATGCTAGGTATGAGATACTACAGCAGCTGGCCTTAGTGCAAGTGGGAGATTGTTAGTTATGTATATGCCCTAGAGGCCATTGTTGTACATATGATGTATATTATGATGGATTCTTGGATATATACAGAGAGGACTTTCTTGCCCGTCATGATAGTATGCTATTTGGTTTCACTTTATCTTAACATGTTGACTTGTATTGGTTTACTGTCTTTCTCTCACATGTTGATAAAGCCCTTAGGATCTGTACTCGACTACTGGGATTATGATGAGATTATACTAGTGGGGCCACGGTAGTCGAAGAGTACATCCTATAAATGTTCCTGGTCGAGGGTATATCGAGACAGGGCATCGATACACCAGAGTAGACTAGCGTATACGCATCTTGACCCATATGATGGGCGATGGATGATCCCATATCCATCGATGTTTGACATCAAGGATGGTGTACGGGTGCTCAGTGGAGACTGGGTACACTGGACGGACTCGCCGAGAACTCCCAGATGGTGATATACCACACGTCAGATGGCAGTTCTCTGGTGACACTGGTACAGGGTAGTCTGTAGACCCAAAATCGTCATAGAGTCTTGTGTGATTCCCACTGTGTTTTGATTTCCACCTTACCACGTCCAAGAGGACGTGCAAAACGGTGGCTTTTGGGTACAGTCCCGAATCACATGGATGCAATGAGCGATAGAAGGGGATTCGTCTCTCCCGGTATAGGGAGTTGATGTCGTGCTGTGTTCGATTGGCTATAATTGGAAGTTCCTGGCCAGGGCTGATATAGAGATATACTGGTAAGTGTTACCAGTAGTTTCTCGACCTGTTATGAGTCTCATATCGACACGACTTATCGGTTATTGGGGTTTGACGTATACCACCCCTAGACTTGATATGCGACATATCAGACGTAAAGACCGGACTGTACGGGAGTGTTAATGATTGGATACACAGGAGAACGGACAGGCGAGCTTGTTGATCTTCTGATCGCTCAATACCTGGGTGATTGTTACGTTTAGCTGACCGCTTGCAGCTTCTGGGTGTTTGGTTGGATCATCACCTGCTACCGACGTATTGACGATTCTTTAGAGTCCTACACAGAGGTTTCTTGGCTCAGGCAAAACGGAGTAGAGGCACATATGTGATATGTGCAGGACCGAGGATAATGCGATATGAGATACCGTTTTATATTCTCGCGATATTTAGATATGAACTGGGACATCGAATCAAGTGTTGATTCGATGAATCGGTACATGATATATTAGTCGGTTATATTCGATATAGTCGGATCGTCGGATCAAGTGTTGATTCGATGATTTAATGTATAATGATATATATGATATATTGTATTACATTATCTAATATTGGCTCGCTTTATTATTTCATTATCTCACTGGATTAATACATTGATATATATGCGATATATGTTAATTGTATTATTTTCTTTTGTTGCAAATATATAATATATATGTGATATATATTATTGTGACATGATATGATTTATTATGAAACATGTTTAAGGATGATAAAAAGGGATTAGGGTTTGATTAGGGTTAGCTCCTTCTTGTTCATTCTAGAAGGATTCTCTGTTGTCTTGGTTAAGATATTATGGTTGATCTTTATCCTTAACCTAACCAAACCCTAACTCTAGTTTATTCTCTACAAAGTTTTAGCCTCTCATCCTTGACCATGGTTCCATAATCAATCATATACTCTAATCTACTATTCATCACAAAAGGATTATTCTTTTCATTCTTCATCTTCTTCTCTCTTGAGTTTGAGAGAGAGTTCACTTGAGTTTTCTTTTGTGATGAGTTATTGTGAGAAAATGATATAAAAAGAAAGCATAAATACTACTCCATCATCCTCATCTAATCTAGACCATTAGATTAGGGTGTTCACCTCATTAGAGTGAGAGAAAGCTTGAGCTATTGCAACTTCGACGTAGATCATCGGAGAAAAGGAATACGACAAGCTATCATGGATCGTTCGAGTCGTGGAGCCTCTCTTGAGTCCGGGAGATCATGGATCGCGGCGAAGGGACTTCTACTCGGAGCTTGTGAAGCGAAGGAGCGGACTACAAAGGTTGTAATCCCTCACACTTAGGTTTAAAGATGTTATCTTGCATGTCAAACCCTAATAATCTAGCAAAGATCCCGGCTTTGGGATGTTCGGCACATCTAAAATTTTGTTCGGGCATGTTTGATGCTTTATGAACCTTCACAAGGGTGCTTAGGAACCCTACACAAGGATTGCATCATGAGATGATGACCCAACTAGTTTCGGGCAAGCCATCAGGAGTAGGACTCTGTAAGAATGGCTGGATGCTTATCGATCTGAGATGGAATCCTTATACACAAACAAAGTATGGACTTTGGTTGCTTTATCTGAAAGGTTAAATCCCCATCAGGAGCAAGTATATCTTAAGAAGATTACTTGGTGTACATGGAAAAGTTAAGACTTTCAAAGCTAGACTTGTTAAAGGTTTGCATCATTGACTAGGTATGGATTATAATGAAACCTTTTCTAAGTAACTATGCTTAATGTAAGTCCATGCTACCTCTCCCTGTACTTTCGGGCATGCGGAATTTGATAAAAAACGATTTTCTTAGAGGTGGTAATATGGACTTAAAACCCGGATCTTTATTAAACATCTAACTAACAACCTAACTACGAGTTGCTAACTACTCGGTTAGGGGGTTATACCTTTCTTTTTCTCGAACTCCTTCGTCTTCAAGCCTCGATGGTCGTCCGGATCGCCTTCACTCCGTCGTCTCCTTGCGCCGAAGATAGATCCACCTCGAAAGCTTCTACCTTTGGCTTCTTCTTCGGTCTTTGAAGAAACTAGTTCACTTGGTTTGCTAAACCTTGTGAACTAGAGTGAGTAGAGAAGAGTTTGTATGGGATTCTATCTATGGTTCTTGATTCTCAACTCATGAGACAAGTGAACCATAGAGTCAAGAGAGGGAGAGCAAGAGGAGGAAGATGAGAGCTCAAGAACAAGAGAGAGAATGAGCATGAAAAAATGAGAGAAGACTTTTCTCATTTGGCTCTCATAATCCAAAACAATCATAACACATCATATCAATCAAGTAGTATGTGATGGTTTAAGCAAACATAGCCATATCATTTCATGCACTCATTTTGCACAAAAGAGCAAGCAAGCAAAAGTCTTTGCCATGAAATGATAGCTATGGTTATCATGATGGTCAACTAGTCAAGCCTAGTCAACCGGTCAACAAAGTCAACAAGTCAACAAAAGTCAACAACTCAACAACCATGTCACCATAATACCTAATTAATATAATTGTTAATCACATATCATATTCTCATTAGGGTTGAGCAAAAAGTCAATAGTCAATTGTCAACGGTCAACAACCCTAATGAGAATCCTCCGCCTCTGTCTCTCCGTCAACTGTGCATACACACCCGCATCCGCGTTCTGAGGAACACGAATACAAACTGGATAAATCCAATCCCAATACATACACTAGGATCTGGCTTAAACCAAAGCCCGCTAGTGTTTACTGTCCGGACACTGTACGTGCACAAGTGCACGGACATGACCGAACCCTGTCGCAAAACCATGCGACCTGCCGCAAAACCAAGCGACCTCTACTCTTTTGCCTAAAGGAGAATAGCTTTCTGTGTGGGACTCTAAAGACTCGACACTACACTGGCGGTGGGTTTAACCACAGACCGCAAGCGGCACTAGCTGTGCGTAACGGTCCCCAGGTAGAAGCCGACAAGAAGACTGACGAGGTGAAACCCATCTGAACTCCTACTGAGCCTGAATGTGACAATCTCCGTACAATCCGGTCTGTTCGTCTGATACATCGCATGGCGGGCCTAGGGGGGCGGTAAACGTCAGTCCCCTAAAAGCGGTACAAGTCGTGTCGGAGTGAAGCCCAAAACACCCTGAGATAACACTGGAAGCCTACCAGTATATCTCGATTGCCCTGGCCAGGGACTTCTCGTGTAATGGCTCTCCTAGACACAGCGCGATGTCAACCCCTAATACTGGGAGAGACGAATCCTGTCTAACCGTCACTGCCTCCAAGTGCTTCAGGACTGCACCCAACTACCATCTGTTTGCACGACTCCTTTGAGCCGTGGTAGGGTAGTAATCAAAGTACAGTGGGAACACACTCGAGACGAAGTGACAGTGTCAAGTCAGCGGACTAAGATGTACTCATGTCATCTGGGAACTGATAACTGACGATAGGTATAATACCAACCGGTCAGTTCCCGACGAGTCCTGTCCAGTGTACTCGTAACTTAACGAGCGCCCGTATACAATCTCCAGTACGACGTACTGATGGCTGTAGGACAGACCATCTCCCACACTGGGATGAGAAGCGCATACGCTAGTCTACTCCGGAGTATCGATGCCCTGTCTCGATAGTCCTGCGACTAGGGACCTGCATAAGGATGTGCTTATAGATTACCCAGCCCCCACTAGTGTGACTGCCATCACAACGCTGGTAATCAAGCAAAGATCCTAAGGGCTCCACTAATGTGTATAGGTGATATACTGAAATAAACACAAGTACACATTGAAGTAGAAACAAACCAAGTAGCATACTATTATATTGAGCAAGATTGTTTATACAAGGTGAATATCCCAAGCTTCCATTAAGTAATATACAAACTAGTATGATACAGTAATGGCCTCTAGGGCATATACACTAACAATCTCCCACTTGCACTAAGGCCATGTACTGGCGTATCGAAGACCTATCATCTCGATCAGCCGCTCGAACTGAGTCTGGGGCAAGGCCTTGGTGAATGGATCTGCAGTGTTATCTTCTGAAGCGACTCTCCGAACCTCGATCTCCTGGCGATCCACGATCTCCCTGATCAGGTGATACCGCCTCAAGATGTGTCTGGATCTTTGATGGGACCTGGGTTCCTTCGCTAAAGCTATAGCCCCGTTGTTGTCGCAATACAGAGGTATTGGATCAACAATGGACGGAACCACCGGAAGTTCTTTCAAGAACTTCCTTATCCAGACAGCTTTTTTTGCGGCATCAGATGCAGCGATGTATTCCGCTTCCACCGTCGAGTCTGCAACGGTTTCCTGTTTGGAACTCTTCCAACACACCGCCCCTCCATTGAGGGTAAAGACAAAACCCTACATGGACTTGGAATCATCCTTGTCACTCTGGAAGCTGGAGTCAGCAAAGGCCTCGATCTGGAGGTCTTTTCTGCCATACACCAAGAACATCTCCTTAGTCCTTCTCAGGTACTTGAGAATGTTCTTTACCGCTATCCAGTTTTTCTCCCCAGGGTTTGACTGATACCGGCTTACCACACTCAGTGCATAAGCTACATCCGGTCTGGTACACAACATCGCATACATTATAGAGCCTACCGCAGAAGCGTAGGGTATAATAGACATGCGACCCCTCTCCAAATCAGTCTTGGGAGACATCTCTTTAGAGAGGGTGATCCCGTGACAAGCCGGTAGGTTACCGCGCTTGGAATCTTCCATACTGAATCTTTTCAGTATGGTGTCGATGTACATGGACTGCGAAAGTCCTAATATCCTCTTGGATCTATCACGATGGATCTGGATTCCCGGGATGTATGAGGCATCACCCAGGTCTTTCATGGAGAACCTTTGTGACAAGAACCCCTTGACAGATTGTAGCATAGGAATGTCATTTCCTATTAAGAGAATGTCATCCACGTATAAAACGAGGATTACTACAGTTCTCGCTACAAATCTACTATAGATGCATGGTTCATCTGGATTTTTGATAAAGCCAAATTCCTTGACCGTCTCATCAAAACAGATGTTCTAACTCCGCGATGCCTGCTTTAGTCCGTAAATGGAGTTAAGCAACTTGCACACCTTTCCGCTGCTCCCACTCTGAATGAAACCCTCTGGCTGGTCCATATAGACACACTCCTCTAAATTTCCATTTAGAAAAGCTGTCTTTACGTCCATCTGCCAAATCTCATAATCGTGGAAGGCAGCAATGGCAAGAAGGATCCGAATGGATTTCAGCATAGCTACTGGAGAAAAGGTCTCGTCATAGTCCAAACCAGGGCTTTGACGAAAACCCTTTGCAACCAGTCTAGCTTTATAGGTCTCAACCTGTCCATCTACACCAATCTTCCTTTTGAAGATCCACTTGCATCCTACGGGTTTTACCCCGTCCGGAGCAACGTCCAACGTCCATACTTTGTTGGTGTACATGGACTCCATTTCGGTCCGCATTGCATCCAGCCATTTTACCTAGTCGACGCTCTGAACGGCTTGCTGGAAGCTAGTAGGCTCATCATAATCTATGATGCAATCCTCTCTATCCCCGTCTATGAGAAAACCGTAGTATCTCTCGGGCGGATGAGACTGCCTACTACTCCTACGGAGCGGCGTAGGAATGTCCTGTTCTCTTGAACCCTCTGGTTCCACTAAGCTTTCAGTAATAGCTTGTGGTTCTGGAATTTCTTCCAGTTCTACTGTGCTCCCACTTATCTGGGTTTCTAAAAAATCAGTTTCCAAGAAGTAGGCATGACGAGAAACAAGAACTTTTTGTTCCTCTTCGCAGTAGAAGAAATATCCCTTGGAGTTCTTTGGATATCCCACGAACTTACACTGTACTGAGCGTGCCTCGAGCTTGTCCGCATGCTGCTTTTTAACAAAAGCTTGACATCCCCATGTCTTAATGTGCTTAAGATAGGGTCTCTTCCCACACCACATTTCATATGGTGTAGTAGGCACAGTCTTAGTCGGAACTCGGTTCAAAAGGTATGCAGCTGATTCTAGCGCATATCCCCAGAATGATCGCGGTAACTCAGCGTTACTCATCATGGACCGTACCATATCCAATAGCGTTCGGTTCCGTCTCTCCGATACACCGTTATGTTGAGGAGTGTATGGAGGAGTAAGCTGAGAGAGAATTCCGTTCTCTTTTAAATAGTCCAGGAACTCGGCACTCAAGTATTCTCCACCTCCATCCGATCTTAGAATCTTAATACTTTTGCCGGTTTGTTTTTCTACTTCATTCTTAAATTCCTGGAACTTTCCAAAGGCTTCGGACTTATGTTTCATTAAGAAGACATAACCGTACCTTGAAAAGTCATCCGTAAAAGTAATGAAGTAAGAATAACCGCTTCGCGCATGTGTAGACATTGGACCGCACACGTCGCTGTGTACGAGTCCCAAGAGCTCGCTCGCTCTTACTCCGTGTCCAGTAAACGGAGTCTTTGTCATCTTTCCTTTGAGACAGGATTGACAAGTGGCATACGATTGATATTCGAACGGATTCAAATATTCTTCTGTATGTAACTTCGTCAACCTTCTCTCATTGATGTGACCCAGTCTACAATGCCATAAGAAAGTCTGATTTATTTCCGGAGACTTTCTTTTGTGTGTATTCTGGACATTGAAAATCTGTGGTTGGTTTAATACGTATATACCATTACTCAATGTACCTGACCCAATCAAAACTTGATTAAGGTGAATGTTTACAACATTACTTACAAACGCAAATTCATAACCTTCTTTAGAAACTAAAGATACAGAAATGATATTACAAGTTGCGTTGGGTACAAAAAAGCAATTACGCAAAACCAAAACATGTCCATCTGACATTCCCAGGTGATAGTCCCCCACGGCCTTAGCATCCATGCTAGCTCCGTTTGCAACTCTGAGGGTCATGTCATCTGCTTTCAAAACACTACGGTTTCTCAACGCCTGCAAAGAATTACAGATATGAGATCCTGATCCGGTATCCAATACCCAGGAAGTAGAGTTTATTGAAAGACAGTTTTCAATAACATACACACCTGAAGCTGAAGCCGCAACCTGCTTCAATTCTTGTGTCCTGGGTTTCCAAGCCCTGCAATCATTCTTCCAGTGACCTTTCTTATGACAATAGAAGCATTCTTCCTTATCCACAAGCTTCCCCGCTATCTTTGTTGCTTTTGCTTTTCCCTTCGTATCCACTTTACTAACACCGCCCCTTTGTTTGGCGAAGGCTTTCTTCTTCTTTCCCTTGGCTTTCGCCTTGGACCTAGAAGAGGAAGATCCTCCTACAAACAAAGTGGATGTTTCCCTACCTTTCTGTAGGGTGCCCTCTGCGCTCCTCAGCATGTTGAGGAGCTCTGAAAGTTCAACTTCTTTTTCTTGTAAGTTGAAGTTCAGTATAAACTGGGCGTAAGTGGAAGGAAGGGACTGGAGAATCAAGTCCGTATAGAGCTCATTCTCCAACGTGGTTCCAAGTTCCGCGAGCTCCTCAATGTAGCCAATCATCTTAAGCACGTGTTCCGCTACCGATGATCCAATGGCCAACTTTGTCGAAAATAACTTCTTCGACACTTCGTATCTTGCGATACGAGATTGCTCTCCATACAGTCCTTTTGTATGGAGAAATATGGATTCAAGGTCCATATTCTCGTGCCTCCTCTGATGTTCGTTGTCCATCGAGGCAAGTACGAGGCACTTGGCCTTCGCGCTATCAATCTCCCAGGTCTTACGGATTTCCTTATCCGCGACGCTGGAAGTGGGAATTGGGACAGGGGGAGCTTTGGTGGTAAGAAGATATCCCAGCTTGTCGTAAGTGATTGCCATTTTGACATTCCTGAGCCAATCTTTGTAGTTTGGCCCTGTCAGTATGTTTTTATCTAGAAGTAACTTAAGTCCAGTCATTTCGATTGGTCGTTGCAATTAGGAGAGAGAAGAAGAAACACTTAGCATGATGCTCTTGCAAGTTTAAAGTGGTTTTTAATTTGTCTAAACAGGATGGCTCCCACTATTTCTCGAATCCCTCCTCAAACCAAAAAGGAAGAATTAGTCAGGATCAATCTCACCGTACAATACTTGCTTAACCGTTCGGCCAGGCTGGTGTCGGTACTTCGAGGGAGGTTTTCCAACGCTTTCGCGAAGTTCCTTAATTTAAGAACCTCTTTTCCCTGGGAGCGTAGCCCCGCTAACACCTTTCTAGACACCTACTTGGTTTATAGCACTGATCGTTACGTGAGAAATTTCCCGAGGAGTAGCATATACTCACAGTAGGATCGGGATCCAAATATCATCGCGTGACGAAACTGAAGGAATCCTACCAGAATCATCACGCTCCAAATGGTATGCAATACTAGCAAGTTTCAGTTCTTTTGAAACTCCCGATGTGGATTTTTGCCCCATGCTCTTATGACCTTGACTTTGGCCAACAAATCATAAGTCATATGTCAAGTTCTACCCGTCGTTCTCCAGGTTAATTTGAATCCACCCGTACATACCCTTGACTTTGGCCAACAAGGCAGTACGACTGTTCCAAACCAACGCATCTATCTATGCTGCACATGAATACCCAATAGCTACCAATCACTTTGCCTTGACTTTGGCCAACAAACACAGCTTGAATACTATTGACTATTCATGTGAAACGACGGAGGGCTACGAATGGTTTTGGCGAAACCGTGAACGTAGTGAACTTGATTTAGTCGATGGAACGAGATAGCTTTTAAATAGAGTGGCTCAAACTCCGCATTTTAAAAGTTTGTTTTGAAAAGAACCGAGTGGTTTTTCGAAAGTGTTCCAACGACTTTTACATGGTTTATTTTCTTGCATTAGTTCTTTTAATGCGTGATATTCTTGCATTAGTTCTTTTAATGCGTCCCATCATTTAATCCTACCATTGCAGAAAACAACCAAAATATGACGTACGCTTATGCCATTCGCATTCGCCACTGGGCCCCGTCATTACCCGTTAGGTTACTTAACTAACGACAGAGCGGGGGCTGGGCTAGCGCGGCTGTAAAACATAAGCAACGCCTAAATAATATCATATATAGATATACTGCAATGATAAACATTTCAGATCACAGATGAACACATTGAATATACTAGGAAGCTGCAATTCGTATGTGCCTGTAACGAAAAGCAGATTACACGGTCGCGGTGAATAGCCAAACCCCACCCAAGACCCCTACGGGTGCGGCAAACTACCCGCCAAGTACCCGAAGCGAAGCAACCTCCCTCATCCTCGTGAGTAGGCCACTCGGCACTTCGGCATACCCGGTAGTTTGTGCACCCCCTCCATGGGTCTATCCTAGGAGCAAAAACAGTAAAATGAAATTATACAATAACGGCTACAAACCCGACCCGGTTGTGCGGCCATACAAATAATTATTACATCAACTTAACTAACCACCGGTAGTTTCGGGCATGCGGAATTTGATAAAAAACGATTTTCTTAGAGGTGGTAACATGAACTTAAAACCCGGATCTTTGTTAAACATCTAACTAACAACCTAACTACGAGTTGCTAACTACTCGGTTAGGGGGTTATACCTTTCTTTTTCTCGAACTCCTTCGTCTTCAAGCCTCGATGGTCGTCCGGATCGCCTTCACTCCGTCGTCTCCTTGCGCCGAAGATAGATCCACCTCGAAAGCTTCTACCTTTGGCTTCTTCTTCGGTCTTTGAAGAAACTAGTTCACTTGGTTTGCTAAACCTTGTGAACTAGAGTGAGTAAAGAAGAGTTTGTATGGGATTCTATCTATGGTTCTTAATTCTCAACTCATGAGACAAGTGAACCATAGAGTCAAGAGAGGGAGAGCAAGAGGAGGAAGATGAGAGCTCAAGAACAAGAGAGAGAATGAGCATGAAAAAATGAGAGAAGAATTTTCTCATTTGGCTCTCATAATCCAAAACAATCATAACACATCATATCAATCAAGTATTATGTGATGGTTTAAGCAACCATAGCCATATCATTTCATGCACTCATTTTGCACAAAAGAGCAAGCACGCAAAAGCCTTTGCCATGAAATGATAGCTATGGTTATCATGATGGTCAACTAGTCAAGCCTAGTCAACCGGTCAACAAAGTCAACAAGTCAACAAAAGTCAACAAGTCAACAAAAGTCAACAAGTCAACAAAGTCAACAACTCAACAACCATGTCACCATAATACCTAATTAATATGATTGTTAATCACATATCATATTCTCATTAGGGTTGAGCAAAAAGTCAATAGTCAACTGTCAATGGTCAACAACCCTAATGAGAATCCTCCGCCTCTGTCTCTCCGTCAACTGTGCATACACACCCGCATCCGCGTTCCGAGGAACACGAATACAAACTGGATAAATCCAATCCCAATACATACACTAGGATCTGGCTTAAACCAAATCCCGCTAGTGTTTACTGTCCGGACACTGTACGTGCACAAGTGCACGGATGTGACCGAACCCTGTCGCAAAACCATGGGACCTGCCGCAAAACCAAGCGACCTCTACTCTTTTGCCTAAAGGAGAATAGCTTTCTGTGTGGGACTCTAAAGACTCGACACTACGCTGGCAGTGGGTTTAACCACAGACCGCAAGCGGCACTAGCTGTGCGTAACGGTCCCCAGGTAGAAGCCGACTAGAAGACTGATGAGGTGAAACCCATCTGAACTCCTACTGAGCCTGAATGTGACAATCTCCGTACAGTCCGGTCTGTTCGTCTGATACATCGCATGGCGGGCCTAGGGGGCGGTAAACGTCAGTCCCCTAATAGCGGTACAAGTCGTGTCGGAGTGAAGCCCAAAACACCCTGAGATAACACTGGAAGCCTACCAGTATACCTCGATTGCCCTGGCCAGGGACTACTCGTGTAATGGCTCTCCTAGACACAGCGCGATGTCAACCCCCAATACCGGGAGAGACGAATCCTGTCTAACTGTCACTGCCTCCAAGTGCTTCGGGACTGCACCCAACTACCACCTGTTTGCACGACTCCTTTGAGCCGTGGTAGGGTAGTAATCAAAGTACAGTGGGAACACACTCGAGATGAAGTGACAGTGTCATGTCAGCGGACTAAGCTGTACTCATGTCACCTGGGAACTGATAACTGACGATAGGTATAATACCAACCGGTCAGTTCCCGACGAGTCCTGTCCAGTGTACTCATAACCTAACGAGCACCCGTATACTATCTCCAGTACGACATACTGATGACTGTGGGACAGACTATCTCCCACACTGGGATGAGAAGCGCATACGCTAGTCTACTCCGGAGTATCGATGCCCTGTCTCGATAGTCCTGCAACTAGGGACCTTCATAAGGATGTGCTTATAGATTACTCAGCCCCCACTAATGTGACTGCCATCACAACGCTGGTAATCAAGCAAAGATCCTAAGGGCTCCACTAATGTGTATAGGTGATATACTGAAATAAACACAAGTACACATTGAAGTAGAAACAAACCAAGTAGCATACTACTATATTGAGCAAGATTGTTTATACAAGGTGAATATCCCAAGCTTTCATTAAGTAATATACAAACTAGTATGATACAGTAATGGCCTCTAGGGCATATACACTAACACTTAAGTCCATCCAGATCCTACTTGCCACGGCTACATACCATGACTACGATATCTGGCGGTTGGGTGTCATGACTGCTTTTCTAAATGATGTTTTAGAAGAGAAAGTCTGTAAGTACACAGTCAGAGGGCTTCGTAGACAGTGGGAGCAGCGGAAACGTGTGCAAGATGTTTTATGTGATAAAGCAGGCATCGCGGAGTTGGAACATCTGTTTTGATGAATTAGTCAAAGAGTTTGACATCATCAAAATGGTAGATGAACCTTGTATATACAAAAAGGTAGTAGGGAGTATGCTGGTGATCCTCGTAGAGTACGTGGATGACATACTCATGATAGGGAAGGAGTTTCCTATGCTACGCTCGGTCAATCTCCGCTTATCACAAGGATTCTCCATATAGGATCAAAGTGATACCTACTAAATCCTGGGTTTTGGATCTATGAGATAGATCTAATTGGATGTTAGGATACTCGCTAGTTGTAGTGAGATGGTATCAATTGATTCTGGGGAGAATCACTGGAAAGGTTCCAGGGTGATAAGGACGACTGAATGTCAGTCCCAGGCATTGTCTTTACCCTCAGTAAAGGGACGGTATGTTGGAAGAGTTCCAAGCTAGATACCGTGGCATACTAGACGATAAAGGCTGGATACATCGCTACCAAAGATGCTACCAAAAGGGCAGTCTTGGTGTATATTAGTTCATGAGATGAACTTCGTTCCTCCCATTGTGTGACAATGGAGTTGTGGCTTATGCCAAGGAACGCCCGTCCCATCTATGAACCAGACATATTCTAAGGCAGTGTCACCAGATCGTGGAGATGGTTGGTCTCCAGGGGATCGAGGTAAGGAGAGAAGACTCAGAGGAAAACACGGCGGATCCACTCATAAAGGCCTTTTCCCAGAGAGAGACTTTTATGGGATGGTTGAGTATGAGATACTACAACCACTGCTATCAGATGGCCCTAGTGCAAGTGGGAGATTGTTAGTTATATGTATGACCTAGAGGCCATTACTATACATAGGATGTATATTGTAGTGGATGCTTGGACATATATAGGGATGACTTTCTTGCTCGATATGATAGTATGCTATCTGGTTACTCTTTACCATAACGTGTACACTGATTGTCTCTCTGTTACATGTTGGTAAAGTCCTTAGGATGTGTACTTGACTACCTGGACTATGATGTGGATCATACTAGTGGGGACGTGGTAGTCCATAAGTACATCCTTCAAATTCCCTAGTCGTGGGTGTATCGAGACGGGGCATCGATATACCAGAGTAGACTAGCGTGTAGCTTCTCGACCCATATAGATGGGCGATAGATGATCCCATATCCATTGGTGTTTGACATCAGAGATGATATACGGGTGCTCAGTGGAGACTGGGTACACTGGACAGACTCGCCGAGAACTCCCAGATGGTATTATACCTTACGTCAGATGGCAGTTCTCTGGTGACACTGGTACAGGTTAGTCTGTATACCCGAGATCGTCATAGAGTCTTGTGTGATTCCCACTGTGCTTTGATTTCCACCTTACCACGTCCAAGAGGGCATACAAAACGGTGGTTTTTGGGTACAGTCCCGAGTCACATGGAGGCAATGAGCGATAAGAGGGGTTTCGTCTCTCCCGGTATAGGGAGTTGATGTTGCGCCGTGCTCGATTGGCTATAACAGGAAGTCCTTGGCCAAGGCTGCTTTAGGGATTTACTGGTAAGTGTTACCAGTAGTTTCTCGACCCGTTATGAGCCTCATATCGACACGACTTATCGAGTTATTGGGGTCTGACGTTTACCACCCCTAGGCGAGATATGCCACATATCAGACGAACAGACCGGACTGTACGGTAAGTGTTACTGGTTGGATTCACAGGAGTGTGAGCGGGCTTGCTCGTTGATCTTCTGATCGCTCAATACCCGGGTGGCCGTTACGTTTAGCAGACCGCTTGCGGCTTGTGGGTGTTTGATATGATCATCACCTACTGCCGGCGTATTGACGAGTCTTTAGAGTCCTATACAGAGGTTTCCTGGCTCAAGCGAAATGAAATAGGAGCGCATATGAGATATGTGCGGGACCGAGAATAATAACAGTATGTGATACTGAATTCTATTCTCTCGATTTGTATCATCGGTCAGTTATATGTGATATAGCCGGGTTACCGAATCAAGTGTTGATTCGATATATTGATACACTTTATATTAGTCGGTTATATACGATATGACCGGATCGTTAAATCAAGTATTGATTTAATGATTTAATGTATAATTATATATTTGATATATTACTTTACATTAACTAGTATTGGTTCACTTAAGATTGATTTTCTCACTTGATGTGCACAAGTTGTATATGTGATATATTTTTGTGCACTAGATTGTATCATGTTTGATGATACATGCAAACTTGGGTGTGTGTATGACATACACCATGTTTAGTTAATGGTTTAGGGTTTTTGTTTATTTTTGTGAAATAAAATGGTGGCTCTCATTGTCTTTACTTGAAGCTTCATGAAGCTTTCAAGCATCTTTGACAAAGTCCACCAATTTGTTTTGCATGACACTTTTACTTACCTAACCATTAACTTAAACTAGGGTTTAGTCTCTACAAAGGTTAAACTCACCCATGGTTGCAATATGATAGACTTCACTTGAATTTTCTTTTGAGATAATTCATTTTTCTTTTCTTCTTCTTCTTCTTCTTCATGAAGTGAAGAAAGCTTGCTAGAAAATTTCAAGTGTTGAAATCAAGTGAGAAATCCAAATCCAAAGTGAACCCACTTCCTATTTCTTCATCCTCTACCACTTGCCATGTTGTATAGGGTGTTTTATTCCCAAGGTTCATGACCAAATGATGATGGAGCTTGAGTTTGAGTCGTCTCGATGTAGATCATCCTCGGCATCGAAGTCAATGACCTAGCCCGATTATTTCTCCGACGAAACCATCACTAGAGTCCGGGATTCCGATGATCGCAGCGGAGGGACGTCAACACGGAGCTAAAGAAGTGGAGGACCGGATCTACAAAGGTTGTAATCCCTTTCACTTGTTAGTAAAGTTGTTTGCTAGCTTATAGTTTCGCCTATCCTCTAGTTAACGATCTATATTAGGGTTTCTCGGCACCTAAATTTTTGAATTTGGCATGGTTGATGCCTTTTGGAACCTCTTGAGTGTGCCTAGTAACCCTACATTAAATCATATATAGTACAGCATGTTCTTTCGTGCCTAGTTACCAAACCATCCGTAAACTATATGCAAATGAGTATCATACTAAATGCAAATTAATTCCAATATACATATCTTATACAATTACTAAAATTACTATATATCATACTACTATTTATAAGGTTGCGGGGGTGCTATACGCCATCCACCCGATTTCCGCCGTGGATGTAAATCTACTCACCAACTCATTGAGCTCGCTGAAATCCGTGCTGCTATGTCTCAGAAATCTTCGCGATCGCACCTATAATCGTATTTAAAATCATATCGATGTAAATATCATATTGAAAACCAAAACAACGAGCTAAGCACCCATTGGTTAGAACCTACAGCTCACTCACCCCAAAGACGATCAAATGCCCCTGAACTTAACGTACGAACGTCAACGTTTCAGTTGCAGTACAGAAATATGGAAAATCATATCGAAATGTCGGAAGCTTTAATAAAACCCAAACTAAACATTCCCAGATTTTTCTGTATGAATATTGGGACAAATCAAACAATACTATAAATCATAAATTACCCATACAAAACCATAGAAGAAAAACCAACACCAAAAACCCAAAGGGGGCCGGCGAGCTCGGAAATTTGGGGTATGTCGCCGGAATAAGTAAGGAGTTTGGGGCTAGGGTTTTAAGTGTAGTCTCCTTGTGGTCTCAAGATACTTATGGTGTTACTAGTTGTTCTATTGGTTCCAGATTCAATATTAGTATGCTAAATGTCAAAAATATCCTAGTTTATGATACTGCACATGGTAAACAAGCTACGTGAGGATATCGTGAGTTAACTGAACTTAGGTTAATCTGAGCTAACCCTCTTCTGGTCGTAATAGGTAAAAACAGAAATCGTGACACGATATATCCGTATCGTATTTATAATTTTACCCCAAAACAGATATTTGCTTCCAGCTTATATATATAGAATAATTAACATAAACTAGCAATACCAGATACCCTAACACATATACAGAGAGCTACTCTAAAATTTTCAACACCCAACTCCCAGCATATATTTTAGCTAAAATAAAGCTAGGGCGCAAGCTTTGTGGGTATATGGAACGTTTTGGTTCAATTAAAATTTTTCTCTATTTTAATATTATTTTAATGTGGTATTTACATTTTGGGATATTTCTCCAGAATTGGAATCTTTTCAAATAAATCAAGTTTGAGTAAAACAAAACCTCTTTATCATATCTAGATATTCTAGTGTGAAAAGGAATTAATGTTTTAAAGAAAAGAAATGAATGAAGAGGTGGCATGTGCATACATATGCATTTATGTGTGCATTTATTGCAATTCTTGCTAGAACAATCCACACAAGCCTTCACAAATTCCTCACTTCCTCACTTGGCCGAGCTCTCCTTCCTCCTTCTGTTCTTGATCAATCGTTTTCCATTTTCATTAATTCAAAGCTCAATAAATCTCCAAAATTCCTAAAATAAATCACAAAAATACCCCAAGTCTTGCTTTTTGCTTTTTGATCACTTGGAGCTAGGAAACCTTGGATCTTGTAAGCAAGTGTTGTTAGGTAAAATCCCTAAGTTGTTAAATAGGATTTTTTATGATGTATAGCTTGTTGGTTGTTGCGTAGAACACTTAATGTATCGATTAGTGCGATATCATTTTTTTAGTGTCTTTTTGAGTCTCTGTGATCTGCTGCGATCTGAGATTTTTACTGAGTGACCAAACAATATTGTAGTGATGTACTAGTGAACATAAGACCCCACCTGAGACATGAGACCCACCCCACCAGATTTGGCCGGCGAACCAAGCACAAATTCCGGCGACGTCGGTTATTGAGGGGAGTTAAGTGTTGGGTTTTTTGTGGGTAGTTGTGTGCTGTGGTTTAGGGGTGTTTGGTACTGTTTATTTTTTTAGTATTTACAGTATGCAAAATATGGGATCGTTTTCCTATAATCTAGTGTTTTGTGTCCGCGCGATACGTTATACGACACGGATCATGCACTTAGTGTGATTTTGCTCTTAGGTTGTTTTCGTCGTGTCGCTACACACGTTAGCCACAATACGAACACTTGAGAGTATGTTTTGTGTTGTTGCGTCGGTTAAAAGTAGCTTGTGCGTGTTTTGGGTCTATTATTAATATATACTTGCTTTATTGATTTAATGTGTTAGGTTCGCAGGCGGGGACTTCAGACACTGCTACAAGGGGAAAACAAGTGGTTGGCTTCACTTAGCCACGAGCGTTGGTGAGTAGATTTAATATCTACAGGGGAATCGCCCGCATGGCATTATGCGTCTGGGCTAGAAATGACTTGACTTGTCGCATATTCTATTTCATATTTAGAATTGCGCATTCACCCTACTGCTTAGTTAATTGTTGTGCTTGGACTAGTATCTTTAGGACACTGAACTATTATTGACGGCTTATGTTGCACGAGCACTGATTGTATGCCACACACACCGTCAATAATTACCATGACACGCACAACACCCTTATAGCTATGATGTTGTTTGATTAGGGACATTGATTCATATTCGTTATGCATATGACTTATAACATACCTGTATACCTACAGGCTTACACATATGCCCTGACATGCTTACATGCTGGTTATCCATATACCTATAGAGTAGTGTACCATTAGTGATAGGTATATACACATATGAGACATAGCTATATGTACATTTGGCATACATACATACATATACCTGGAGGGTATTATGGATAAGTATAGAGACATACCTTGCTACAGATACTTTTACATCATACATACTTACATATGGACATACATATCTTGCTATACCGACATGGTTACGCATATCTTGTTATAGCTACATGTTCACCTGTATATGATGTTGCATCTGATTTCGGAGAAATCAGGAATCACATGACATATATTTAATAACTTGTTGCACTTAAATAGCGGTTTTCCTTTATATGCTCATATTACTGTTTCATGCTGCATATGTTATAATCTTGGATTTCATATGATGTTCTCTGATATTGTTACTCCTAAGTATATATAACAGTGGAGTGGGACGCTGTTATATATGCATATATGTATATATTAGTGGAGTGGGACGCTAATATATATGTATTGATTCATGCAGTTATACTTATTCATTACTTGATGTTTTTTGGATTTGAGGACCGTGGTTGTTTCATGAAATTATGCATTATTTGAAAAACCCGGTTTCTCTTGATATGATATTTCTGCAGCCGCCATGAAATTTCTCGGTTCTGAGCTTATATATACCCCATGCGAGGAGGAGTAGTGGGCCGTGTGTGGGTATATGGTAGGGCCCGGTACGGTTCCCCTCGGCAAGATGATCGCAGATGATAGGCGATGAGCCTGGAAGGCGGGCAAGTACCTACCGGTGACAGTACTTCTGACATGGCGGTTATCGTGGGGATACCGACCGGGGTCATGTACGTATGGATACGTAGAGAGACGAAGGTCAGAGCTAGGCACTCGGGCTTTTCGGTATAGCGTATGATACGTACCTATCAGGGGGCCAGTCGTGGTGACAGCACCTGATAGATCAGTATTTCGGTGTCGATGCTTGACACTTGTTTCATGATGTTTTGGGTGTCGATGTTAGACACTCACCTTATATGAAACTTGCTTGATACTGATATTGTACAGACAGGATATGTTGGATATACTGATATTGTACACACAGGATATGTGGGATATACTGATATTGTACATACAGGATATGTGAGATCTACTTGATGTTGGACATTCGGGATATATGAGATTTTCTTGATGTTGTACATTAAGGATATATGAGATTTACCTGATATGAGAGCCAATTTGGAGGCTGATTTATGGAAATTGGGAATTTGGATTGTCTTGTTGGATTTTGGACCTACCACGAGGTTAGGATTTTCGTGGGAATGACATGTTTTATTCCATATTCCATATTTATTGTTTATGCACAGCTTCATGTATTAGTTGTACCGATAGAGTACTTTCCATGACTGTTGCATTTACATACTATTATATGCATTGTTTCATGTATTATTTGTACCTGATAGCGTACCTTACATAATTATTGCATACCGATTGGCATATTATTGCTTCATGTATTAGTAGTACCTGCTAGCGTACCTTTCATGACTGATGCATTACATATGACCATTCATTGCTTTTAGATGCTTATGTTAGATTCGCGCTTTACGTACATACTCACGATTACCTGCATATGTTATTTTATTATTCACGAGTTGGCAACTCACCCCCGTTGTGCCACAGTGTTTTGCAGGTGTTCCTCAGGATAGTCAGAGGCTGGGCTATTTCCATCTTTCGTATCATCTTTCGCTGCAGATACCGCTTCAGCTAACTGTGCACAGTTTTGCTATAGGTGGGTTTTTGCGGCTATCTATTGTAGTTATTGTTATCTTGTACCTTGTACTCTCCATCTACCATTATCTTGTATGACTTAGAGACTCGATGAGAGGACGATATTGTATATTATTTTGTGACTTGGAGGTTTTTATGTAGTTTTATGTATATCGTCTCTTTCTTCGCTACGGCGTCGTATATCTGTGTGGTGGTTGTTTTCCGCCGTTGGGCGTGGATTTTGCTCCCGTTTGGGATGCTTTTACTTATATATTGTTGTACCCATTTTTGGGGGCTTGTTTTACAAAGGAGGTGCTGCCAAAATTTTAAGAGAATAAAAGTTAGACTTTAAAGAATTTGTCTTGAGATTTTCAAAAGTTTAAACAATGTTTCTTATCTTTTCTTGTGTTTTAATGGTTTAGATTTCTGGGTTTTGGCTTTCTTTTACTACGTTACGCATGTAGACGTTGCGTAGTATTAAGGCCGTCACGTGCCAATTTCAAGTTGTGACAAAGTTGGTATTAGAGCGCTAGGTTTTACCTTTCGGAGTGTAGGATGACCTTGGTATGATGAAGTAGGTAGGTTAAGCAGAGTAACATAGCGTGTGTATGTTCCGCGGCATAATTACGACACGGTACTCCGCCTAAGTTGACTTAAGTACTAATTGCTTGAAATTCCTTCCTTGATGATACATATCCTTGTGATTCGATTTCTGTGTTCATATCGAATCCTTCTTCCATTTATAGCCTTTGCTGCCGATGACCTTGGGGACTCAGAGTGATGCAGCGAGAGCCAAGGTCAGAGTTTACTCGTATAGGACGAGGACTGACCAGGATGGCACACTCGTTGCACCGGAGCAGATGGATCCGCCTTCGATAGATTATATTGATAGGCTTATGGCAGAGATGCAGGACATGAGCCAGATGATGAGTTCATTGGTTGCGGCCATTCGAGCGCAGCGACAGGAGGTTGTCACCCATGTTACCCAGATGTGCCTTGCGATCAGCATACAGCATTCCGTCACCTACACAGCACCAGTGGATGCAGCCCCACTTGACGAGGCACATCTTCCGGAGACTTTGGGAGTTTCGGAACAGAGGAGGGCTCGTACAGGTATATCAGCCCAGAGACAGAGGCTTAGGCGTCTAGACAGATTTCGTGACCGTTGTGGGAGTAGCAGAGGCTTGGGACGAGGACAGTCGTTCAGCTCTTATTCCCAGGATGGTCAGCAGTTTTCTTCCGGATGTTATCGGTCCGGGAGTTTGAATCATCGGGTTTGAGTTTGTACTGAGCCACGTAGTCGCGGAGCAGCTATACCGCAGAGAGGAGGAGTTCAGCCAGTTGCGGGTAGAGGGCAGACTCGGGAGTTTGCTTCTACTCATCGGGACGTGCGGGCGTCCAATGCTGAGTTTTCAGGTATTCTAAATCTGCATGTTCTTTTGTTTCGTAGATTTGTTTTTAGTTGGGATCTATGCACTTATTGTTTTACATAATTTGTGCCTGGTTTGGGCTGAGATTTGTGTATGCTAGATCAGTCGTTGTTGTGTTAACTTCTATCAGCGATTCTTTTATTGCGCGACACGTGTTTCAGTCGTGTGCCAATCAGATAGGAGATAGAGATTTGTCCGTCGTTGTGATCCTTCTAGAGAGATTGGATTTGACGTTCTCCTGGGCACTGACTGGTTAGCTACGTGCTAGGCTTCTTTGGACTGCCGCGAGGAAACAGAAAGGTTTTGTTTTCCCGACGAGTTAGTTCTTGTTGTGCAGAGGGACAATGGTGCCGCCTCTCACAGCTTGAATTCAGCCTTTTTCGCTTGTCGACTTTTTGAGGAGTGGATGTGATTGATCTCAAAAACTATCTATTACCGCAATCAAGAACGGCGTCGTATGAAGCTAGCCGGTGAGTACGGGTCGGTCCACAGGGATGTTGTAAATTTCCGATTCGCTCTAACGAGTTAATTCCGAAGGGTGTTCGTATTAATTATTAAATCTAAAAACCTAATTAATCTATACTAATTATCTAGATCTATTCTTGCTAGGGCTAGGTTTAGGGATGGTTTGGAAATGTAAGTAAACCTCAACGCTTTCTATACCCGAATGAAGATCTGTGAGGAGTTATGGTAATTATCAATAAAGGAGATTAGATTCGTTCGGGAAGGTGTTCCTTCCTCTAGGTTCTTGTCCTTCCTTTAGAGATCCTTACCCTAACCTCCATGGAAAACATCACACCCGGGCCTTTATACTACGGTATCACCGCTACCTCGAGGGATAGAGTGCCGTAGGGAGCGGTATGTGCATGTATGCATGGAGTCCTATTGTAAATATTTGGTGGGTAAGAAAGGGATGAGAGATCTCATCTCTCAAAATCCTTCCTCAAAGCTAAACCCTAAACAAGTTCCTAGGGCATGAAATTAAATCTACCTAGGGCAATAAATTGAAATCTACACCATGGCAAGAAATTAAATTACTTACAGATGCATCCCTCCAATCATCCATGCAGGTTTGTCAGATCTGAATTTCTGAATGGAAAAGAAACACCGATGCTCTCCATAAAGAGTTCTAGAATTTATTATTAAAAGGAGGCATGAAGAAAATACAATCTTTAGAGTTCCTATTTATAAAGAATAGGAAACCCTAGGGTTACAATGACTCGCATGTCTAAAATTACAAATATAGCCCTAGAAAATCTTTTCAGCGCAGCATTGACGTTTTGGTAAAAACAAAATTTTCTTTTGTCTTCTTATGGCCGCGGAACCGCGGCAATGGTGGGCTTGGGCCGCGGTTCCGCGGCCCTATGATGAGTTCAGTTGCTGAAATTTTTGGTTTTTGTTATGGATCACTTTGGGCTTCTGGTTCTTGGGTTCTTTTAACAATTGGGCTTCAATATTAATTCCAGATCTTCAGTGAACAATTTGCAATGGCTTTTTAACCCTTTGCCTTGACATTTTGGGATCTTGCATTGCCTTGTTAATTGTGAACTGTCTTTCGATGTAGGCTTGACTAAGATCCTCCCATTTGTTGGTCAAAAGTCCATATTTTCATCGTCTTTACATCGTTTTCACTGTTTCTTTTCCAAGAACCTGTAACCTGTAACATGTAGCAGACATGCGTCAAAAGTACCTGTTTATTTATAAAAAGAATAAGAATGGGGAATATAATAATGTAATATTATGGTGTGAACAAATACCCCCAAACTTATCTTTTGCTCGTCCTCGAGCAAACTTATTTTTATTCACTAAAATCCTAACCGCACTTTCACAGGGAAATGCGATTGCACTGAGCACGTGCAACAAGCCGTTAAACCTCTAGGTGTCCCTAGTAGGAGGAGTGTTGTCTCCTGAGGGTTTTCAGCAGATTACACCGACAAAATCCTATCAATTTGGCTTTTTGACTTTTGTTTTCCAATTAGGTTTTCTAACAAGGAATTCTATTATCCTTAACTCGTAAATTATCCACCCACATTCTTCACACTTCCTCATTATATAACTTAAGACTATATATATCCTATAGACTACATAGCTTTCAGCATCTCTTAAGTCTTCCTTCTAGGGTTTCATCTCCACTTAGGAATTTCTATCAACTCTATTAAAGATACAAGTTCTATCTTTCATTCCTCTCTCTTATCTAAATTCCAATCACATACCCCTACGTGTGTGTATAGATCACCCCTACACTTGGAAATTCAAACCAAGCAATCGTACTCTCGTCCTTTGTCCAAAGCACTTATTAGTGAATTTTTAATTGAATTTCGCTTACACATCCTTCATGCGACCGTTAATACTTCTTGAGGTACCAATGACCGATTACAAAATGTGTTTGCACATTTAAGCGTAATTCCTAGTCTTGCAACACCCAAGGCTTTTAGCAGTGACTCCCAAACCAGTTGGTCTAAGGCACTAGGTGATGAAGCACCCTCGCTAAATATTTTTCTATTTTCTATTTTTGCAGCCTTAAGTAATCACAAAAACCAGTGTCCATTTTTTTATTCTTTATTCACACTTTTTTTTCTTTTATTTTCTTCGAACTAAGGACTTTAGACAAGAGCATTTCAAGGTCTCTTCTACTATTCCAAGTTTCAAGGTGCGTGATTGTGCAAATTGTAGGGTATATATTTTCAGAATCTAGACTTAAGCTAGGAACTATTTTTCAAACTTATACTCTACTAAGAACATCAATACTTTTCCTTTGTTTCGACTTAGCCAAAGAAGTGAACCTAAAATTTTCCTATTTCTAAATAAACTACAAAGGCATATACTTTCTACCGTTAAATTTTAAGGAATGTTATTTTTAGGGTTTTTAATTCACTAAGTCTAAGATCTAGTTGTTCCTAGCCAGTTAACGTATTTGTCAAACTCAAGTCAATTAGACCAAAATTGAATACATTAATTTTTATAATTTTTGAAATTTTAAAATTTTTATGGGTTTTCAAATAAATATGCAAATGCAAAAATATGTACAAATGAATGCGAAGAAAGAAGACGTACCGAGCATACCCCCAAACTTGAACTTGACAGTGTCCTCACTGTCATGCTAAACCAAGAGGCTCAAAATACTGGCACTCCCCTGTTTATTTATTTATATTTTTTTATTATTATTATTTTTATTTGAATATTTTATTTTTTTATTTTTTTTTATAGAAAAAGAAAACAAAAATATATATACATATATACAACAAGATTCCCCCCCAAACTTAGGCTTGGCATTACACAAGCCAAAAGTTAGCACCAACCTTTCAAAAATCTTATCGTGGAAATGGTATAGTTGGTGCAAGAAACTGAGAAGCATGCGAGACCGTGTGGAAAGAAGAATGGTAGAATATGGTCTCGGTGGGGGAGAAGAATAGCGAAAAGAAGAAGGAAGTGGAGTACGATCTTGTGGGTGTAAATTGAGTGAATAAATTAGCGCAATATGTGATGACCGATATGTTATAAGCGATTGCGCTAACCTATCTACTCGTCGAGAAATGGGATCAAATCCCTCAAGATTCGCAAGAAAATATGGGTACGCCGAACTTGGTATAGGAGATGAAAGCGTAACGGTCATTTGTTCGGTCGGAACAAGGGGAAAGACGAAAGGGAATGAATTAGGGATAGTATCTTTCTCACCGTAGTAAACTGTTTCGAACTTGAAAGATTCCATTAATGGTTCGAAACTACTATAATCAACCGAGTCTGATGGCTCATCTGAAAATGTAAAGGACTCAAACTCGGGCGGTGAGTCATCAGCATCGTCCAAAAAAGTGAAACATTCGTAGGTGTTATCGTCTGTGAGAATTGTGTCAGATTCAAAGGAAAAGGTTTCAAGCTCACAGTCTTCAAGTGGGGTCGGAACGATGGGAAGGAGGGAGGGTGATATAACAGTCAAAGTGTTGGAGATGTGCCCTCAGAGTCAATTATTGGATCACAGGCACGTGATTGCAATGATTGAGGGAGGACCTATCCCGGTAGGACAGTCTTACTCGAGATAATAGTAAGCTATCTGGTTTATCTTTATCATCGTGTACTGCTTTAGGTGACCTGACATGTCGCTATTACACGTTGATAGAGCCCCTAGGATTCTTGCTTGACTACCAGCAGTATGATGGCGATCATATACGTGGGAGCTGGTAGTCTATAAGCACATCCTTAAAAGGTCCCTAGTCGTAGGAGTTTCGAGACAGGGCATCGATACTCCATTAGTAGACTAGTGTATACAGTCGAGACCCCGATGAGAGGCGGTGGCCGGTCTTACAAGCCACTGGTGTCATTTGGTTCACCTAAGATGTATACAGGTGCTCATTAGGTTATGAGTACACCGGACAGGACTCGCCGGGAACATGCTAGTTGGTCTTATACCAGATGTCAGATAGCAGTTCCCTGGTGACATGTGTACAGGTTAGTTCATCGACCTGAGATTGTCATTTGTCTCGTCTGAGTTCCCACTGTGCTTTGATTACTACCCTACCACGGCTCAAAGGAGTCGTGCAAACAGGTTTTAGTTGGGTACAGTCCCGAGCCACATGGAGGCAGTGAGCGGATCTGCAGGGGTTCGTCTCTCTCGGTATTGGGGGTGAGGTCGCGCTGTGTCTAGGAGAGCCATTACACAAAGCCCTCGGCCGAGACAGGAGATTTACTGGTAAGTATTCCAGTAGTATCTCAGGGTGTTCTGGGCTACGCTCCGACACGACTTGTACCGCTTTTGGTGGTCGGACTTTTACCAACCCCCTAGGCCCGCCATGGGATACTCATAGACGAACGGACCGGACTGTACGGATATTGTCACTGACAGGCTCAGTAGGATGTCAGGATGAGTTCGCTCATCGACGTCCCTTTTGGTCAATAGCTGGTGGCCCGTCACGTATTGGCTTATACCTCTGACGTGCTAGTGGTTAAATCCTCAGCCATAGTATTGACGAGTCTTTAGAGTCCACCACACATTCAGTTACTCAAGTTTCGGGCAAAACGCTGTAGAGGCCGTATGGAGATATGGCAGGGTTCGATCTGATACGTGCGGTATTGCACGGATCAGGATCGGACGGATATTACTAGCCGGTTTTGGTTTAAGCCGATCCTAGTTTAGTACAGTGTAGATTTTGTCTCATTGCATTTATATCCGGTTGGAGTACAGATGCGGGTGTGTATGCATAGTATCGGGGTTTTTCCTGTAATTTATTACGGGACCAGTTTTCTGGAGTTTCCATTTTGCATTCCGTCCCGGCCGGTTTTCCTTTGTTCTTTCCCGGCCGGACTTTTCCGATGGAGGGGGTTATTTGCAAGTTTGCAAATAACTTTTTGTGGAGGGGTTTTCTTGCTTTTGTGAGGCTTCATGATGGTTCATAATCATGAGATTCTTTTTGAATCAAACCTTTGCTTTATTTGTGATTAGAAATGAGATGAAGGTTGATATGACTTTGTTATCATGGTTTTTGATGTGGTCACCTCTTGCCTTTTACTACACTCACCTCCCTTTGTATTATGCTTGATTCCCTCCACCATTTCCATATTGAAGAGGCCGGCCAAATCTTGGAGAGGGAGAGGAGATTTTCATTTTTGGTATGAGGGAAATTTCATGATCTCATTTTAGCTTGCTCACAAAATCCTCCCCTCCAAAGTTCATATTGATTCCTCCATCAAGGCAACTTCGTATACCCCAATGAGACAAGCATTTCTACACTACAATCTACAGCAAACCTTGGGCATGTCGACTAGCCAGCTTCGTGCCCGAGTTGCCTCGTTATTGAGGTGGGAGCCCGTAAAAGATGCAGACGATGTGGTGCCCTTCCGGCAAGGAGGCGACGACCGGAGTTTCCGCGGGAGATCGGGACGACGACGAGAAGACCGGAAGACTCGGATCAGTCGGTATATCTCTCACCCTATTTCTAGTTAGCTAGTATAGGTTAATGGTTAACGATCCGGGTTTTATTGTCCGCGTTAGCGCCAGTTTCCAAGTAAGGAAAATTTTTGATTCCGCATTTTGGCCTCGGATAGACGGCCGGGGCGCTGCCGTGGCGCAACATGGTATCAGAGCCACGCCATTAACCTAGTCTAGCTTTGTCTAATGTGTTTTACATTTCCGATCGACCAAAATTCCGAAAACCCGCGTTTTCTTCACATCAGTTTTCTGTTGAATTTTTACTTGCTCGAAAAATTTTTCAGGTTGCAGAAAAGTGATGTACTGGAAATTGTAAGAACACTGTAGAAATTCGATGCAGTGACTCCATAGTGGGAGCGCGGAACCGCGGCCAAACACCCCTTTGGGCCGCAGTTCCGCCGCACTATGTTGAGATCACTGCATGAAATTTCTGCAGTTGCTCTCTGGGTTGTTTTTAGGGTTTCTGGAATATTAATTTTGGGCCCAGAATTTCTTGATGTGCTACAGTAGTACTTGGGGGCCCACTTGTTAAAATTTGATCGATCGGATATTTTAAATACATTGTTTCACAGTATTTACATTATATCTGAGACCGTGAATGTCACTTGATCGGTAAATCCTGTCTAACTGCTATAGCCCGGTTAGACGGATTTGCGAACGTGATTTTCACATTGATGTTCTGTGTTTATGCTGTGATGTTGCGGATCGGTCGTGGGGGATAGCCTGGATGCAATGCTAGTACTGTTTTGTTGTATTATGTACATTTGATATTGCGGGGCGAGCGTCCGACATGTGAACTGCCGTCACTGCCTGATTGTATTATTCTTTTGGGGCACGACCTGGTTGCGGTCGATGTACCCTTTGTATGTATATTTTACTTTCTGTACTAGGATTACCCCGTGGAGGGGTGCACGGATAGCCGGGTTCTAGAGGGCAACGGGCCCGCATCTCATGGCATTGAGACGGAGGGGGCTTAACTCTAGGATTGGCGGGCTATTCGCCGCACTCGTAGGGGGTACAGGTTGGCCCAGGAGGGGTGCCTAAGTTACCGGATTCCGTGAAGTGCTGGGTGGTCCATTCACGGGGCTGAAGGGGGCTGCCTCGCTTCAGGTCTTGGTGGGTGACATGCCGCGCCCGTAGGGCTCTAGGTTTTCATTGCACAGGCTATCCACACGACCAGGGGAACGTCGGGTTTCAGCAGCGGCTCTGTGAAACCCGGGGCTTCCAGATATCTGTATTGTTCTGTGATGCTGTACATTTCTGTGATGTTGCATTTTTTCACGCCTTGAGCGAATATAATATATTGGTATATATACTAATAGATGTTGTATATGTTTTGCATCCGCGCTAGTCCAGTCCCCGCTCTGTCGTTAGTTAAGTAACCTAACGGGTGATGACGGGACCCAGTGGCGAATGCGGATGGCATATACGTACATCATTATTTTCGTTCTTTATTGGTGTGATCATATGATGGGACTGCGTTGATTCAGATCAATGCAAGATAAACAAACCTATTCTGATGTTGTTGGAGCACTTTTTCAAAAAGCTGTTATTGCAAGGATGTTCTCTTTTGTTTTGCATAGTGGTATTCAGTTAGAATATCCTGCTCCTCAGTCGATGAGGCAAGGGCCGAGATCCCTTCACCGGGAGTGACCCCTTGGACAGAAGTTTGCGTCAGGGTAATAACTTCACTATAGCCGATTACTTTTTGCTTTGCATCATGGTATTCATTCGGAATATCCTGCACCTCATTCTATGGGGAAAGAGCCGAGATCCCTTCACCGGGAGTGACCTCTTTAGCAAAGGTTTTCGTCACTATAATTTTATAAAAAGATATCCAGTTCCTTCAACGATATCAAGTTCATTACGGTAAAAGGTTTTTTGCCAAAAACCATCCGTAGCCCTCCGTCATTTCAGATTAGTATTGCTTAGTATTCGTGCTACATATGTCGTGCATTGCCGAGGCGTAGTGTTCGGTAGCTGTGTAATACTTTTCTGTCGCATGGATAAGTGGATTGGTTAAGACAGTCGTACGGTTATGTTGGCATTGTCAAGGACTCGTACGGGTGGGTTTAACGCAATCAAGATAATGACGGGTTGAATTTGACTAGGACTCTTTGATATGTTGGCATTGTCAAGGTCACTTGGGTCCTAGGGGTAAAAATCACATCGGGAGTTTCAAAAGAACTGAAACTTGCCAGATATGCGCATACCTTTTGGAGTGTGATGACGTGAGCGGATTCCGTCACGTTATCATGCAATGATAGTTGAATCCCGATTCCAACTGATGAGTTGGTTTACTCCTCGCGTGATCCCGACTAATTCTTCTTTCAGGTTTGGAGGAGAATTTGACGGTACAGTGGGAGGTTTCCAGATTAGATATAGTGATAACCATTCTGGTCTAGGTTTGAGTGCACGCTGAGTGTTTCTTTTCTCTCTCTCTTTGGCAGCGACCATTGACCCGACCCTAAGACTATGACTCAGTGACCAAAATTAACCGAACCTTCTTAACACTGGCTTTTGGATTGTCAGAGTTGCAAACCTCTTTGCCACTCCTGCTTTTACCCTTTTCTCCAGGACACCCCGTATTATTACGAACATCCACTTCCATTGGACAAAACCATCGTATGGTTATATACGAACTCGAAGGACTTCGAGGATGGTTTCTGGTTCTGGAGAAAACGGATAGGACTATTCAGTTGTCTTTTCTTTTCACCTTCTCTCAGATTGCGAGTACTCCTTGGTTTAGGAGTAGTACACCTATTACGCAAATTGGATAGTCTTCTTCCAAACCATAGGCTGGTGCCGACCGGTAGGGAATGAAGAAAACCAGTTAGCTTAAACGGTGTACAGAAGGTATTAAGTTAAGACAATGAAAGGGATTAGTAAGAGGGCAAAGTAAAGTGCGACTACTATTCACGAACAAACCGAGTATTCCTTCGCCAATCCTAAATCACCTTTGTATTTCTCCAGGACACTCTGTATTACTACGAAGATCCCAGTTTATTGGATAATCCATCGTATGGTTATATACGAACTCGAAAGGAACTTGTTCCAGTTCGGGGATGGATCCTGGTTCAGGAGAAATAGGAATAAAGTACATTCAGGTGTCTTTTATCTTCACCTTCTCTCGCGTTGCGAGTGCTCCTAGGATTAGGACAGTACACCTTTTATGCTTTTTAGATAGTCTTCTTCCAAACCATAGGCTGGTGCCGAACGGTAGGGTAAGAAGAAAACCATTTGGCCTAAAGGGGTGTACAGAAGGTAATGACTAAAGACATAGAAAGGGATTTAGAAAGATGGCAAAGAATTATACGGTTACAGTTGTGAATCTGGATAATGGAAGAGGCATTACTAGGAATACCAGGATACCCCAACGAAACATTTCAATGTTTCAGTTTCACTGTGTACTGTTAAAAGAAAGCTGATTTCCCAATTAGACACTTACTCCAGGGTATGTATTTACCAGGTTTGATTCTCACATCTGTATGGTTTTACAGATGATGAGTGGGAGTATGTTATTGGGAATTGGGTGATCATCCTCATTATATCGGGATTCGTTGGAATTGGTGATATTTGAGGAAGTCACCTGGGTTGTTTGCCGGTCGGCAAATATTTGGTTTTTAATATCCGCTGTTATGCACCAATTTCAAATCGATATATCTGTACGTCTATTTTCATAGAGTGAGATATACTTTTTGAAATTATTTCAGTGACATTTACCTATATCAGTGGATGGTTAGGTAAGGAGCATTAAACAGCGGTGTAATTCTTCTTAACCATAAGTACAGTTTTCAACCAACCACACGCAGTGAATGAGTTATCTGACTCAAGGGACTTATACAGGGTATTGTATGTTGTCCAGGGTCCATCAGGACAGAGGGGTTAGTCCTCGTACTATACTCAGTTTACTTATGACTTCTCTAGTTTTTAGACAGGTGTTTCGTGGAAACACAGGGTCTGAATTTTGAGAAGTTATAGGTATTTGAATAAAGTAGAGAACCAGGTATTGCAAGTATCGGGATTCTTCAAGGTGATCGAAGATATAGATACTTGTATATGGTATTCAGTTGATTAAGAGAACTTGCTTCTCTTTCAGGTTACTCATAATTGGAAGTATTCCTAAGTTGAGTAACGCTGATCGGCCTCCTTCCATTTAGATTGACATGCACTGGAGACAGCTGCATGATTTGAATCTGGTTCAATTAAATCAGTGCCTCTGGTTCTATATTGGATATAGAACAGTTCATATCTTAACGATGTTAAGGTACGGGGAGTTGTCCGGCTTTTGCTTAAAACCAGACACTGGACAACTCAAGGCACGTTTCTGTAATGGCTGTTTGTGGGTTGACCCAGGCTATGACGAGGGTTGACTTTCTACCATCTGGAAGATCAATAGTGATATTGTTCTTGACTCGCCACAGTTTTAACAAAAATGGATTTTTTCAGAAAACAGCAGTGGGAGTATGGTAGAATTGGAAGTAATTCCAGAACCACAAACGATTACTGAAGATTTGATAAGGAACCTAAAGATTCAATCTGGTTTGACATTCCATTGGCCACTCCGCAGATATGGTGGGTAACCTCTGGCACTCGAGAGGTACTTCGGTATGCTCAAGGACGGTGGCAGGGAGGTTCTTGTTTATCCAGACTTACCATTGCTGTTGTTCCAGACTGTGAGACCTGGCAGGAGGATGAGTATAGCGTCGTTCTAAACTAGCTTTAGAAGTATACGTCTATATGACTCTGCTAGAGGGTTGTCGTAGTCAGTGGGAGCAGCGGAAGCATTGGTGGACATGTGGCTTATGTCTATTTATAGACTAAAGCAGATACAGCGGAGATAGATCATCTATTTCTGATGTGACAGTCATAGGTTTGACTTCATCACAATAGGGGATGGATCTGTTGACAATGTAGTAGGGTGTTATGTCATGGTATTTGGATGACATACACAGAGTAGGAAGTGATATTCCCATACTACGATCGGTTATACTTTAGTTGTCACACAGTAGTTTCTCCACACAGGGCTTGGATATTATATCAGACATTCTGGTTACTAGATCTATGGTTTTAGATCTAGATTTGGGTAGTTTCCCAATCTGGGTACCTTGACAGCATTCTATGAGTATTTAGAATAGACGACTCCTGGCACGGTAGTGTACCTGCAGGTGATGGAGTCACCCTCTCTAAAGGTGTCTTACAGACTAAAGGGGAGAGGGATACGCATGATTGACAGATCACTTGCTTAGGCAATTGAGTCAATCATGAGATATCAAGTACCACACCAGATGTTGTTCTTGCAGTAGATGCAATAAGTTGATATTGATCCAATCCTGGAGAAACAGTCGGAAGCAGTTTTAGAACATAAGTGGATGTTCTAGGGATATGATAACGACAGCCTCCTTTAGGAGACGGTTATCATTCCAGGCTTCCAAGGTGACCTGGATGACAGAGAGATTGTCAGAGTTATAGTTTTCCTTCGGATGAGGGGCAGTATTTTGGACAGGTGGTCCAAGGCAATACTGAGGGAGGCATGGCACATGATACTGATTAAGTTCAGTTTCGATACAGTCTAAGAAGTTTGGATTTGGAGTTCATTTATGAGCTAGGTCCCATCAGATATCCAGACACATTCTAAGACAGGTATTGCTCATTTCGGGAGATGGTTTTCTCCGCGAACTTGAGATATAGAGAGACATAGAAAGAAACTTCAAGGCGGATCCACTCACTGAGGCTATTCCTCGAACGCAATAGTTTCGCAAACGGGTTTTGTGAGACTGACAAGTAGAGGAGTTGGGTGTTCGATATCACACGAGCTGTGAGTATGCGACATCGCAATAATTAGCCTTGAGTGCAAGTGGGAGATTGTTGGAGATAGTGCCCTCAGAGTCAATTATTGGATCACAGGCACGTGATTGCAAAGATTGAGGGAGGACCTATCCCGGTAGGACAGTCTTACTCGAGATGATAGTATGCTATCTGGTTTATCTTTATCATCATGTACTGCTTTAGGTGACCTGACATGTCGCTATTACACGTTGATAGAGCCCCTAGGATTCTTGCTTGACTACCAGCAGTATGATGGCGATCATATACGTGGGAGCTGGTAGTCTATAAGCACATCCTTAAAAGGTCCCTAGTCGTAGGAGTTTCGAGACAGGGCATCGATACTCCATTAGTAGACTAGTGTATACAGTCGAGACCACGACGAGGGGCGGTGGCCGGTCTCACAAGCCACTGGTGTCAGTTGGTTCACCTAAGATGTATATAGGTGCTGATTGGGTTATGAGTACACCGGACAGGACTCGCCGGGAACATGCTAGTTGGTCTTATACCAGATGTCAGATAGCAGTTCCCTGGTGACATGTGTACAGGTTAGTTCATCGACCTGAGATCGTCATTTGTCTCATATGAGTTCCCACTGTGCTTTGATTACTACCCTACCACGGCTCAAAGGAGTCATGCAAACAGGTTTTAGTTGGGTACAGTCCCGAGCCACATGGAGGCAATGAGTGGATCTGCAGGGGTTCGTCTCTCCCGGTATTGGGGGTGAGCTCGCGCTGTGTCTAGGAGAGCCATTACACAAAGCCCTCAGCCGAGGCAGGAGATTTACTGGTAGGTATTCCAGTAGTATCTCAGGGTGTTCTGGGCTACGCTCCGACACGACTTGTACCGCTTTTGGGGGTCTGACTTTTACCAACCCCCTAGGCCCGCCATGCGATACTCATAGACGAACGGACCGGACTGTACGGATATTGTCACTGACAGGCTCAGTAGGGTGTCAGGATGAGTTCGCTCATCAACGTCCCTTTTGGTCAATAGCTGGTGGCCCGTCACGTATTGGATTATACCTCTGACGTGCTAGTGGTTAAATCCACAGCCATAGTATTGACGAGTCTTTAGAGTCCACCACACATTCAGTTACTCAAGTTTCGGGCGAAACGCTGTAGAGGCCGTATGGAGATATGGCAGGGTTCGATTTGATACGTGCGGTATTGCACGGATCAGGATCGGACGGATATTACTAGCCGGTTTTGGTTTAGGCCGGATCCTAGTTTAGTACAGTGTAGATTTTGTCTCATTGCATTTGTATCCGGTCGGAGTACAGATGCGGGTGTGTATGCACAGTATCGGGGTTTTTCCTGTAATTTATTACGGGACCAGTTTTCTGGAGTTGCCAGTTTGCATTCCGTTCCGGCCGGTTTTCCTTTGTTCTTTCTCGGTCGGAATTTTCCGATGGAGGGGGTTATTTGCAAGTTTGCAAATAACTTTTTGTGGAGGGGTTTTCTTGCTTTTGTGAGGCTTCATGATGGTTCATAATCATGAGATTCTTTTTGAATCAAACCTTTGCTTTATTTGTGATTAGAAATGAGATGAAGGTTGATATGACTTTGTTATCATGGTTTTTGATGTGGTCACCTCTTGCCTTTTACTACACTCACCTCCCTTTGTATTATGCTTGATTCCCTCCACCATTTCCATATTGAAGAGGCCGGCCACATCTTGGAGAGGGAGAGGAGAGTTTCATTTTTGGTATGAGGGAAATTTCATGATCTCATTTTAGCTTGCTCACAAAATCTTTCTCCTCTCCAAAGTTCATATTGATTCCTCCATCAAGGCAACTTCGTATACCCCAATGAGACAAGCATTTCTACACTACAATCTACAGCAAACCTTGGGCACGTTGACTAGCCAGCTTCGTGCCCGAGTTGCCTCGGTATTGAGGTGGGAGCCCGTAAAAGATGCAGACGATGTGGTGCCCTTCCGGCAAGGAGGCGACGACCGGAGTTTCCGCGGGAGATCGGGACGACGACGAGAAGACTGGAGGACTCGGATCAGTCGGTATATCTCTCACCCTATCTCTAGTTAGCTAGTATAGGTTAATGGTTAACAATCCGGATTTTATTTTCCGCGGTAGCGCCAGTTTCCAAGTAAGGAAAATTTTTGATTCCGCAATTTGGCCTCGGATAGACGGCCGGGGCGCTGCCGTGGCGCAACACAAAGGTTCAGGAGGATGAATTGGAAAATCAGGCACATCAAACAAAAATGATTCAACCTCAATATTATCCTCAAGACTCTCCTCAATACTATCCTCAATATTTAATTCATCCATGCCATTATCATTAAAATCTAGACGCATATGAGATTCGGGAGAAACATTTAATAACTCGGGATGATGATTTGAACATAAAATCTTAAGTAAATCGACAGATTCATCATCCAAAATATTCCCGGCGTCTATATCCTCAATCAAGTGAAAATCAATTTGTTTAGACACCTCATCAAAAGCATGGATATTTATCGATTTAGGTTCTAGAGTGGAGGTGTAAATATCGAAAGGATTAGGTGCGGTTTCACTCGAAAGGGGTTCCTCACAATTTGGTAAATCAAGCAATACAAAGTCGCACAACTCATCATTTTGGACACATGTTTGAAAATTGGAGTTGTTGGATTCAATTGGGTATGGGTAGGTTTGATTTGGAAATCCTCTCACATTCTCTCTCTGTCCAACCGCCTCCTCATACATTGGAAAATTTGGAGCTAATTGGAAACTAGCTACCGGTTCACTCTGTTGCATAAGGGCGGCCTAGACGCTTCCACATTCCTCACCATTTTGTTTGTTGCAGCAATATAAGCCTCCAACGACTCTTCCAAACTAGACTTGGGTGGTGAGGGGGTTTCGGTAAAAGATTCTAAATTGTTTGGATATGTGAAACTCCCAAAAGGCTGTGTAGAAACAGGGTCTAGTGACGGTGGGAAAGTCGGGTAGGACTGGTAAGAAGTGGGTGGTTGGACAGGGGTAGGGTCAACATGTGGATAAAAAGGTGAATAGTCGTGCGGATCCGTAGAACTAGATGAGTGGAGAGGGGTGAAAGATCGACTGCGAGATTGAGCAATATGCTCAGCAATGGACATCGGTTTAGGAGTTACAGCAGGATTTGAAAAAGTGGTGTCAACATACGAAGGTAGTGAAGGTTGACTTGGTTGACACAAAGTGGGTTGAAAAGTCGAACTGTTTTTCCTAGACGCCTCTATTTGATCTTTCAACGAAATTTTTGGCAAGGAAGGATCGTTTTTAAATTGACCGAACAAATTAACGTACGACGCAAAATTAGGTTCTGGATACCAAAGTTCGGCTAATGATTTATTGTGTGGGGTACCCATGTTAGAAGAAGAAAGGTGACAAGAAGGAAGGTTGGATGGTGCAAGGATTTTTATTTGGGGCTAAAAAAAATTTTTGCAAGTTCTATAAAATATTTGTCCTTTTTATTTTCATTTTTCAATGATTTTTTCGTTCTCTTTATTTGGAAAAAATTTTGTTGCAAAAAGATTTTTAGAGAAAAAATGTGCAACAGCAAAATATTTTATAGAAAAGATATGCAACAGAAAAATATTACTTGCAATCTATTTTATTTCAAGCGGGGCCCAAAAATCCTGCACAAGATTGTTATTTTGGAGAGCAATAAGATTTTTGAGCGCAAAGAAATCCTGCAGGCAAATTTACAGAAGATATATCAAGATTTGCAGAGGAGGAGAGAGAAAACTCACAGAAATTTGCAGTGGCGGAATTGTTTTTTTTTTATAATCGCGCTTCTGCCTTTTTTTCAAGCCCTGAATCGACCGGGCCACGGCGGTTCCGCGGCCAAAAGGCGGTTCCGGCGGCGGTTCAGAATATTTTTTTTTTGCAACAGATCACCGCGGTTGACTTGTAGACTCGGTCCTCTAAATTTTTTTTCTGTTCCTCTGTTGTTGCAATCTTCTGTTGATAGGATCGTCTATTTGCTGTTTCGCTTTCTGTAGATTTCCAGATACGAATTTGTGCGTAGATCCTGCAAAATTCACAAAAAGTATCCCTTCCAAAAATAACAAAATATATATTTTTTTATATTTTTTCAGATTTTTGTGATTTTTTAAATTTTATGATTAACCCGAAATTGCGAAAAGAAAGTTCTACGCCATCCCCGGCAACGGCGCCATTTGATTTGTAGAGATTTTATCGATCAAAAATATTAGTATAGTGGTGAGTATTCCTGCCTGTCACGCGGGTGACCCGGGTTCGATCCCCGGCAACGGCGCCATTTGATTGATCTCAAAAACTATCTATTACCGCAATCAAGAACGGGTTCGCATGAAGCTAGCCAGTGAGTACGGGTCGGTCCACAGGGATGTTGTGAATTTCCGATTCGCTCTAACGAGTTAATTCCGAAGAGTGTTCGGATTAATTATTAAATCTAAAAACCTAATTAATCTATACTAATTATCTAGATCTATTCTTGCTAGGGCTAGGTTTAGGGATGGTTTGGAAATGCAAGTAAACCTCAACGCTTTCTATACCCGAATGAAGATCTGTGAGGAGTTATTGTAATTATCAATAAAGGGGATTAGATTCGTTCGGGAAGGTGTTCCTTCCTTTAGGTTCTTGTCCTTCCTTTAGAGATCCTTACCCTAACCTCCATGGAAAACATCACACCCGGGCCTTTATACTACGGTATCATCGCTACCTCGAGGGATAGAGTGCCGTAGGGAGCGGTATGTGCATGTATGCATGGAGTCCTATGGAAAATATTTGGTGGGTAAGAAAGGGATGAGAGATCTCATCTCTCAAAATCCTTCCTCAAAGCTAAACCCTAAACAAGTTCCTAGGGCATGAAATTAAATCTACCTAGGGCAAGAAATTGAAATCTACACTAGGACAAGAAATTAAATTACTTACAGATGCATCCCTCCAATCATCCATGCAGGTTTGTCAGATCTGAATTTCTGAATGGAAAAGAAACACCGATGCTCTCCATAAAGAGTTCTAGAATTTATTATTAAAAGGAGGCATGAAGAAAATACAATCTTTAGAGTTCCTATTTATAAAGAATAAGAAATCCTAGGGTTACAATGACTCGTATGTCTAAAATTACAAATATAGCCCTAGAAAATCTTTTCAGCGCAGCATTGACATTTTGGTAAAAACAAAATTTTCTTTTGTCTTCTTATGGCCGCGGAACCGCAGCAATGGTGTGCTTGGGCCGCGGTTCCGCGGCCCTTTGATGAGTTCAGTTGCTGAAATTTTTGGTTTTTGTTATGGATCACTTTGGGCTTCTGGTTCTTGGGTTCTTTTAACAATTGGGCTTCAATATTGATTCCAGATCTTCAGTGAACAATTTGCAATGGCTTTTTAACCCTTTGCCTTGACATTTTAGGATCTTGCGTTGCCTTGTTAATTGTGAACTGTCTTTCGATGTAGACTTGACTAAGATCCTCCCATTTGTTGGTCAAAAGTCCATATTTTCATCGTCTTTACATCGTTTTCACTGTTTCCTGTCAAAGAACCTGTAACCTGTAACATGTAGCAGACATGCGTCAAAAGTACCTATTTATTTATAAAAAGAATAAGAATGGGGAATATAATAATGCAATATTATGGTGCGAACAGGATGTCGAGGATTCTTCGTTTTCTTTCGTGATACCGGAACCACAGTGAGTTGTTAGACCGGGTTCCTTTTGTGCGAGAGTTTTTTGACGTTGTTCCAGATGAGCCGGCGGAGCTTAGGGAGCTTGAGAATCAGCTGCAGAGTTATTTTGTTGAGGGACTTGTTCGTCCAAGTGTTTCGCTTTGGGGAGCTCCTTTTCTGTTCGTCAGGAGAAGGGCGGCAGTTTGAGGTTGAATATTGATGGATCGTCAATTGAACCGAGTTACAGTGCGGATAGGTATCCTTTATCTCGCATTGAAGATTTCTTCGATCAGCTCAAGAGTGTGAGACATTTTTCTAAGTTTGTTGGGATCAGGTCATCATTGTTGCGGGTTCGGAGTGATGACATTCCGAAGACTGCTTTTGTGCGTGCTATGGGCAATATGTGTTTTGGTTGTGCCATTGGACTCACCAAGGCCCTAGCAGCGTTCGTGATATGATGAACCAGATTTCTTCAGGCCGTTCCTTAACCAGTTATTGTTGTGTCATTGATGACATTCTGGTCTATTCTAATGTGTAGTTGTCACGACCCGAAATTGGCACGTGACGGCCCTAATACTACGCAAAGTCTACAGGCGTAACGTAGTAAAAGAAAGCCAAAACCCAGAAATCTAAACCATTAAAAGACAAGAAAAGATAAGAAATATTGTTTAAAAGTCTTTGAAATCACAACCCAAATTCTTTAAAAGTCCAACTTTTCTTTCTTTAAAATTTTGGCAGCACCTCCTTTATAAAAACTAGCCCCAAAAATGGGTACAACATAAATATAAATAAAGCACCCCAAACGAGAGCAAATACACGCCCAAAGGCGGAAAACAACCACCACAACAAATATACGACGCCATAGCGAAGAAATAAAAGACGATAGAAAGGAAACTGTATAAAAGACAACAAGTCACAAAATAATATACAATATCATCATCACCAAGTCTCTAAGTCAACAAGAAAATATAGTAGATGGAGAGTACAAGGATACAACGAATATACAATACAACAATACGGATAACCACAAAACCCACCTACGCAAAACTGCACACTACGAGCTGGAGCGGTATCCACAGCAAAAGATGGTCAGATAGATGAATAGCCTGCCTCGACTACTCTGGGGAACACCCTGCAAAACAACTGTGGCACAACGGGGGTGAGTTGCCAACTCGTGAATAGTAAATAATATATGCAGGTAATCGCAAGTATGCACGTACAACGTGAATCTAACATATGCAATTAATAGCAATAACATGTCATATGAATGCAATAATCATGAAAGGTACACTAGCAGGTACAACTAATACATGAAGCAATAATAATATGACAATTGGTAT
Organism: Agapanthus africanus; assembly: GCA_030015575.1. Classification (NCBI taxonomy): domain Eukaryota; kingdom Viridiplantae; phylum Streptophyta; class Magnoliopsida; order Asparagales; family Amaryllidaceae; genus Agapanthus; species Agapanthus africanus. The sequence continues at coordinate 125,017,858 of JASDDO010000016.1, read as the reverse complement.
GCAATAATTATGCACTAATGATATGAAAATGTATATATGCAACAATCATGAAAAGTACACTAACAGGTACAACTACACATGAAGCAATGCTTAAACAATAAATATGGAATATGGAATGAAATATTTCATTTCCACAGAATCCTGACATCGTGGTAGGATCACAATCCATCAAGACAATCCAAATCCCAATTTCCTCAAATCAGCCCCCAAATTGGCTCTCATATCATAGAAGTCTCACAAATCCTTAATGTACAATATCGAATAAATCTCCTATATCCTGAATGTACAAAAATCAAGTGAATCTCATATATCCTTTATGTACAATATCAAGTAAATGTCATATGTCTTAAATCCAATATCAAGTGAATCTCTTATAATCTAGTTATATTTGCATGAATAAAAATGATGAAGTATATGAATTGATATCGATACACATATATTAGCGTCCCATTCCACTAATATTGGTGTAAAGGCATATATAACAGCGTCTCATTCCACTGTTATATATACTTAGGAGTAAAAAGAAATATCATGAAACCTATGTGTCAAGCATCGACATAGAAATGCTGATCTATCAGGTGCTGTCACCAAGACTGGCACCCTGATAGGTATGTATCATACGCTATCCGAAAGCTCGAGTGCCAAGTTCTGACCCTCGCCTTTCAACGTATCTAAACGTACATGACTCCCATCGGTATCCCCATGATAACCGCCGAGTCATAGGTAATGTCACCGGATGGTATGGTTCCCCTGTCAGGCTCATCGGCGTGGTCCATCGATCTTCTTGCCCCGGGGTACCTCCGGGCCCCACCATGTACCCTCATACAGTCTCGACGCCTCCTCGTAGGGGTATATATATATATATATCAGAACCGATAAATCTCATGGTGGATGCTGAAATATCATATCAAGGGAAACCGGGTTTTTCAAATAATGCATAATTTTATGAACTCCCACGGTCCCCAAATCCAGAAAACATCATGAAAAATCCATATCACAGTGCGAAAATCCATGAATATAATATATGCAACATAAACTGAAATGTGAGCATATAAAGGAAAAGCCGCTAATTAACTGCAACAAGTTAATATAAAATATCATGCGGCTCCTATTTTATCCAATTCTAAATAACTTCAAGTAAAGGTAATTATGTAGCTATAACTGATATATGTGTAAACACAAAGGTATAGCAAGGTATATGTATCTACCTATAAGTAAATGATGTAATATACCCCCTGGGTATAAGAGCAGTATGTGCAAGGTATATCTATAGCTATGTCATGAAGTGTGTATGTACCTATCACTAATGGTACAATACTCTATAGGTATACAGGTATGCTATATGTCATATACGATAAGAAATATGAATCAATGTCACAATGTCCCTAACCAAGCAATATCATATCTATAAGTGGGTTGTGCGTGACATGGCAATTATTGACGGTGTGTGTAGCATACAATCAGTGCTCGTGCAACATGAGTCGTCAATAATATATGCAGTGTCGTAAGGATACTAGTTCAAGCACAACAATAACTAAGCAGTAGGGTGAATAAGCAATTCTAAATATAACATAGAATATGCGACAAAAGTAACATCTCTAGCCCAGACGCATAACGACATGCGGGGGATTCCCCTGTAGATGTTAAATCAACTCACCAACGCTCCAAGCTAGGTGAAGTCTACCATCTGTTTTCCCTTTGTAGCAGTGTCCGAAGTCCCCGCCTGCGAACCTGAAACATTAAAACAATTAAACAAATATATATTAATAATAGACCCAAAATACTTGCAATCTACATGGACCAACACGACACACCTACGTACTTTAAAGGTTTCGTGTTGTAGCTAACGCGTATAGCGACACTACGAAACCAACTCAGCGCAACAGCAACACGGAACACGCATCGTATCGGATAACGTATCGCACGAAACGAAACACTAGAAATATGCAAAGTGGTCCCAGATTTTTCTGTGCTAACAATTTGTAAAAATTGCAAATACCATGAGACTACAATTAACCCCAGAGAGCCCTACACCAAAAACCAACACCCAAGTCCCCAGTCTGGCCGCAAATTGCGGCCAGAACCAATAAATTTGCGGCCCAAACATGGTGGAATTGGCTCGTATTTTCAGGGTTGGTTCTAGGTCTCTATACTAGATTACTGTCATACCAATTTTTGCAACAATTACCTGGTTTAACAGCAGATCATCCGAGACCCCAAATCGACACTAAAAATATGATATTTATCCGAAACAATACGATACGCGATTAAAACTAAAACTAACAAGATAATCTACACAAAAATAACTTAAACAACAGAAATGAATCATTACCTACACAAAAGAATTAAAAGATCCAAGCTTTGCACACTCCATGGCATCCATGAGGCAAAACCAAGATAAAGGTGTGATTTTTGGTAAGTTTTTGTGAATTTGTGATGGATTTTGTGAAGAAAAGCTCAAGTGTTCAGTTTGGAAATAGAAATAGATGAAGAAATGAAAAAGAGATAGAGAAAAAGAGAGAGGGTGTGAGGAAATGAGAGAGGGAGGTGAGTGTAGGGTGAGGTGAGAGGTGAGTGTATCAATGCAATTAATGCTAACCATGCTTTCTCATTTAATGCACCACACCTCATCACAAAACTAAACCAAGCAAAAATATCTCTATCTCTTCACTCAACAAAAGATTAAGGGTTAATGAAAAAGGGTGGATTTAAAGCAAAGGGTTTAGAATTAAGGTTAAGTGTCATGGTTGCTAAAACTAGATTAGCAAAAACAAAACTCACATTTACATGCACACGTACGTGCATGCTTATAACAAATAATAATAAATTATTAATTAAATGTTATAAAATATGAGTAACCCGAATTGGTAAACTTTTTACAGTAAACCCGCATTAACGTCTAAACGAACACTAACCGAAATCTAAGGCGTTACAGTAGTGAGGAACAGGAGCAGCACTTGAGGATTTGTTTTGCAGATACTGGGAGAGCACCAGCTGTTTGCAAAATTCTCGGAGTGTCCCTTTAGGCTTGATTTGTGTTGATTCCTAGGTCTAGTAGTTACTGGAGACGGTTTTCGTATGGACCCGAGGAGGATTGAGGCCGTACAGCTTTGACCCATACTTATATCCGGGACAGAGGTCCGCAGGTTTTTGGGCTTAGCAGGTTTTTACCGCCGTTTCGTGCAGGATTGCTTGTGTATCGCTGCACCATTGACTGAACTGACCGGGAAGGAGGCTCTTTTCTGTGGACTGAGGCATGTGTGCGGAGTTTTCAGTAGTTGGAGATTCGGTTGACGACTGCACCAGTTCTTTCTTATTTTCTGGTTCGGACGACTTTGTTGTTTAACTGTGATGTTTCGCGAGTGGGGCTCGATTTTGCGTTGATGTAGCATTATTGCTTCCCGACAGTTGGAGGAAGTACGAGCAGGATATCCCACTCATGATCTGAAGATAGCCGCGGTGGTCGTGCGTTGGAGATTTGGAGACACTACTTGTTCGGAGAGTCGTGTCAGATTTTCACGGACCACTAGAGCTTAATTTACATCTTCCTGCAGCAGGTTTTGATTGTTGAGACAGCACCGTTGGATGGAGCTTGTGGAGGATTGTGTTTGTGAGATCCTTTATTACCCGTGGCAAGGCGACTGTGGTAGATGATGCTTGAGTCGTAGGCCCGGGGTTAGTTTGTTCCAGTTGTGCTGTAACCCTTCGAAAATCGTTTAGGCAGTTTTTCGGTAATCGGCTAATTTTTCGGCTTTTTCCGTAAAATGTCAAAATAGATATTTTTCATTGTAGACCTAATTATACAAAATTTAGATAAGATATTACTACAATTTTGTCACTAAAATGTCACTTATAATTATCTAGTTAAATAAAAAAAATTCGTAATTAATTTTTTTTTAATTATTTTAAGCCTTTTTAAATACATTAAATTAGTGATAAATACAAATTTAATTAGGTAAATTTCATAATTAGGAATCTTTATAAGCTAAAATAGGGTGCTAATAAATTGTATCATGACTTGTTAAGATTTTATTTTTTTTATGGTTGGAAATTTGTGAAAAAATGAAGTAAAAATGGGTTTTTTTGTAAAAAGGTTGACATGAAAGCATTAAATGATAACATGGGGTGTTTATTGACCTAGAAACTTCTCCAAAAATCTCACAACATTCTCCTCCTACTGCTGGCCGAACCCAACTGCAGGAAATCCCCTCTCTTCTCACATCATTTTGCTTCATTTTTCATGCCAAAATTCATAAAGAATTCACAAATTTCCTTCTCCATTCAAAGCCTAACCCTAATCCACTCCCTCTTCAACCCAAATTAGTTCAAAAACTTGATGAAAGGAGGCTTCTTGGTGACTTGATCAAGCTAGGGTTCAAGCTTGTGAGGATCGGTCGGGGAAACATCGGACACTGCGCGTAAAGGCAAGGCGGTAGTCGGATCGGATTAGCGGGGATTTCAGGTGAGTAGATGTATTCATCTATGGGGGAATCGTCTGGATGGCGCGATGCGCTTCCCCTAGTTAGGATTACCCTACTTTTTGCAAGATTTATTTTGTTAGCTAGCTTATCCATCCATGTACACTGCATACCCTTATGGCGAACAGTATATTAAATTGCATGGACATTCATCTATACTTATGCGATATCATTTCGTAGGACACGAACACCTTACCATTGGCATCTATGGCACGCGCACTATTCATGTGACACACACGCCTTTGTTAAATGCCATGCCACGTGCATTATAGAACCTGTTTATCATAATATCGCCACTTGCATTCATACTTGATATATGAAATTGCATAGCAGAAGTATACCTCGCATCATCATATTTATATAGATTTCTAGCCAAAATTCACATCGTATGCATTGATATCATAGACATTTATCATATATAACATGTGGACATTATGATTTTCTTGAGGATTTCAGTATTGCTGCGATTTCTGGATTTTGGGGAAAACCGCAAGAATTTAACAAAACCTTATATTTATCATTTTCAAAACAAAGTTGCGATTTTCTCATGATGTATGTGTCGTCCACCATGAGTTTTCATGTTTTCTGTTGGATTTCGAGACCCGATTCGAGGAGTGGATGAACCGTCTCGGATACATGGTGGGCCCGGTATGGTACCCCGGGGCAAGAAGATCAAGTTGTCGACGATGAGCCTGGCAGGGGAAGACTACCTACCGGTGATGTCTGGAGCGGCGGATATCCGGAGGATACCGACCGTTGTCGTGAGATTTATGATATGGGCCGATCCGGACTGACGGAGCCCGATATTGAGACAGATATAATTCCTATTTGGTGTCGATGCTTGACACGGGTTTTCAGATGATTTCTTGATGGTATTTAGCTATTATACAGATATTCATGTTCTAAAGTTAAGAATTCAATACCCCTAGCATTTAAAACACTTAAAGACTTAATAATGACATTGCATACCTGTGCATGCATACTAGAGATATTATATCACATATGGACATGCATGTTGTGGTGCATTGCGTGCATTCTTACGATTGCCTTATTAGATGTTATATTTACTCACGAGCTGGCAACTCACCCGCGTTATGCCACAGTGTCTTGCAGGTCGGACCCGTCAGTCTTGTAGCGGCGGGCTATCTTATCATCAGTTCCTTTTGCTCAGACTCGCGACATCGCCCGTAGGTGGGTTGCGAGCACACTTTTTTTTCTTTTGCTTTATCATTATATCTAGTATTCTCCATCTACCACTTTATATTGTATATGCGACCTAGTGATGAGACCGAGAGATTTGTATATTTGTGGTTTCTTTTGGGTCGAGCTCACTTGAGCCGGCGTTGTGTTTCTGATATTTTGTGTTTCTTTCATGCTCTTTTCTTGATATTGCTATTATATTGTATGTGGTTATGATCCACCTTGGGCGAAGAGCTAGCTCCCGCTTGGGGATGCCATTTTATGATTACAGGTTTATTATCTTGTTGTACCCATTTTGGGGGATAGAAAATACAGGGGAGACTCTGCCGAAATTTTCTGAAATTTTTGATGTTTTTTTTTGTTTCTTTTAAAAAGGGATTCTATGCAACTTAATTGATTTCAAAACCGTTTTCATTTAAGGTTTTCCTTCACTCTCTTTTGATTTTGGTTTAGATTTTTCTGGGCTTTGGCTGACTTAGGTTACGGTACGCCTTTAGACGTCTCGTAATCTAAGTGCCAGTCACGTTCCGTACCTTCGGGTCGTGACAAAGTTGGTATCAGAGCGTAGGTTTTACCTTATGAGTGTAGGACGACCTTGGTTGATGGAGTAGGTGACTTAAGCAGAGTGGCGTAGCGTGGGTATGATCCGCGGCATACTTACGATACGGTACTCCGCCTAAGTAACCTTAAGACATAATTGCTTGTATTTCCTTTCTTGATTCCTTGCATTCCTTGATTCAATTGCAATGTCCTTATCAGTCCTGTTTCTTATTCCAGCTTCGATGCCGCCAAAGACTACGAGAGCTCAGCGGGCTGCCGCTGGGGATGAGATTCGGGCGGGCCCGTCTGAGGCGAGGATCGAGCGGGAGGATACGCCTACTCCTCAGGGTCATACTGATCCGCCTTATCCTGACCGTATTGCCAGATTAGAGGCCGGCATGCAAGAGTTGCGGCAGATGATGGGATCTTTAGTTGAGTCCAGCCGGGCACAGAGATCCGAGGACGTTCCCTCCACCGCACAGACAACGATCGTACCTGCTGCACAGATGGTCACTCCTGCTGCTACTACGGAGACTATTCCTGTTTCACTACAGGAGTTCATGAGATTGAGACCTCCAGCTTTTACCGGTATAGATGCGACAGAGGACCCACAGGCATTTCTTGATAGGATGGCTCGGATTTGCCGTTCGTTGAGGTGTTCTGATGATAGATTGGTGGAGTTTGCGAGTTTTCGTCTGGAGGGTCTTGCCCAGACATGGTACGATTCAGTAGAGAGAGGCCGAGCTACAGGTCTGCCTTCTATGACCTGGGATGAGTTTACATCTACATTTCTTGCCCGTTTTCTTCCGGAGAGTGTCCGAGATGCTCGAGCCCGTAGCTTTGAGTCTTTGCGCAAGACTCCTGGGATGACAGTGTCGGAGTATGATATACAGTTTACCCAGTTGTCTCGATATGCTCCGTACCTAGTAGACATGAAGAGAAGAGAATAAAGAGGTTTGTACGAGGGCTTGATACACAGCTATTCCTTTCCATCGGAACCCAGCACTTTGATACATACGCAGCCGCGATGGATGCAGCCTTACTTTTGTAGGAGCGTATTTCTGAGACTCCGGTCGTTTCTGGGCCGAAGAGGACCCGTACTGATACGCCAGCTCAGCGGCAGATGGGCAGACAACGCGATAGATTATTTCCGGGAGATGGTGGAGGCAGAGGATTGAGACGAGGTCAGTTATTTGGTTCATATCCACAGACCCAGCAGTCGTCTCCAGGATGTTTTCGGTGCGGGAGTCAGTACCACCGTGTCAGAGACTATACCATGGGACGCCAGGGCGCGGCGACAGTCCCGCATGTGACTTTACCACCCTCACCACCATCTCAGAGAGCTTTACTTCCTACTCCTGATGATGCTCCACACCAGCCAGATGCTTCTAGAGGCCGTGGGCGTGGCGGTCCGGTTCAGAGAGGACGAGGCGACAGAGGCAGAGGCAGAGGCCGAGGTAGAGGCAGAGCACAGCCAGCTATTAGTGGTGGACAGGCCCGAGTGTTCGCGTTGACTCCTCAGGATGCACAGGCATCCAATGCCGTCATGACAGGTACTCTGCCAGTATGTTCTTTTGATGCACGGGTATTATTTGATCCAGGTTCCACACATTCCTATGTTTCCACATATTTTGCACCGAGGTTGGGCCGAGAGTCTTCTCCGTTAGATCAGCCGCTTGTCGTTATTACCCCGGTAGGCGAGTCTTTTGTTGCCCGTTTTGTGTACCGATCGTGTTCCGTTCGTATCGGGGAGAGAGATTCTTCAGTTGATTTGATTCTCCTCGATATGCTAGACTTTGACGTTCTTCTTGGTATGGACTGGCTAGCCACCTGTTATGCATCCGTGGACTGCCGTGAAAAGGCAGTCAGATTCAGTTTTCCTGGTGAGCCGGTTCTTATTATTCAGGGAGATCGTAGCGCTACCCTTCCCATCTTGATTTCTTCTCTTCGCACTGGTCAGCTCTTGAGGAAAGGGTGTCAGGGATTCTTAGCTTATGTTTGTGATACTAGCTCCACAGAGGTTCCGTTGGACCAGGTCCCTGTTGTGAGAGAGTTTCCTGATGTATTCCCTGACGAGCTGCCTGGTCTGCCATCTGAGCGCGAGATTGAGTTCTGTATTGACTTGATCCCCGGCACGGGGCCTAATTCTATACCTCCTTATCGGATGGCCCCGGCAGAGCTGAGAGAGCTAAAGGATCAGTTACAGGACTTGCTGGACAAAGGGCTTATACGACCGAGTGTCACCTTAGGGTGCTCCCGTCTTGTTTGTTAAGAAGAAGGACGGCAGTATGCGTTTATGCATTGATTATCGTCAGCTGAACCAGGTTACTGTGCGGAACAGGTATCCCCTACCCCGCATTGATGACTTATTCGATCAGCTCCAGGGTGAAGGGTTCTTCTCGAAGGTTGATTTACGGTCAGGTTATCACCAGTTGCGGGTTCGGAAGGAGGATATTCCGAAGACTGCCTTTCGTACTCGATATGGTCATTATGAGTTCTTGGTGATGTCGTTCGGGCTCACCAATGCCCCGGCAGCATTTATGGATTTGATGAACCATGTATTCAGGCCGTATCTCGATCAGTTCATTATTGTGTTCATTGACGACATCTTGGTTTATTCTCGGAGCCGGGAGGAGCATGAGCAGCACTTACGTATCACATTGCAGACTTTGAGGGAGCATCAGCTGTTCGCCAAATTCTCCAAGTGCGCTTTCGGGCTAGATAGTGTCGATTTCTTGGGTCATGTGGTGACGAGAGACGGTATTTGTGTGGACCAGAAGAAGATCGAGGCAATTCAGCGTTGGCCTAGACCAGTATCAGTTACAGAGGTTCGCGGCTTTCTAGGTCTGGCCGGCTATTATCGACGTTTTGTCCAGGATTTCTCCCGCATTGCTACACCGTTGACCGGGTTGACCCGGAAGGGGGTTCCTTTTGATTGGACCTAGGCATGTGAGGATAGTTTCCAGCAGTTGAAGACTCGTCTGACTACTGCACCAGTGTTAGCATTGCCTTTAGGATCAGGCGGGTTCGTGGTATATTGTGATGCTTCTAGAGTGGGGCTGTGATGTGTATTGATGCAGCACGACAGAGTTATCGCGTACGCTTCTCGGCAGCTGAGGAAACACGAACAAAACTACCCCACCCATGATTTAGAGATGGCTGCAGTGGTATTTGCACTTAAGATCTGGAGACATTACCTATACGGTGAGTCGTGCCAGATATTCACTGACCACAAGAGTTTGAAGTATATCTTCCAGCAGCGAGATTTGAACCTGAGACAGCGTTGTTGGATGGAGTTGGTGAAGGATTATGACTGCGAGATTTTATACCATCCGGGCAAGGCGAATGTGGTGGCGGATGCTTTGAGTAGGAGGCCCGGAGGTAGCTTATCTTGTTTGAGCGCAGTACAGATGCAGTCGACGGCGAATTGGCAGGTGTTATGTGACAGCAGAGTGCAGTTCGAGTTTACTCCTACAGGGGGACAGCTGGCCCATTTCAGAGCACGCCCACAGTTACTTGACCGTATCCACGAGGCACAGTCCGGCGATGCCCGTACATTAGAGATTATTGAGCAGATTCGGTAGGGCAGAGTTTCTGAGTTCGTGATTGATGATCAGGGGATGCTTCGACTTGGGACTCGACTGTGCGTGCCAGATTCAGAGGGACTGAGGCGTGATATTCTCGAGGAGGCACATAGATCAGTATACAGTGTTCATCCAGGTTCCACCAAGATGTACCGTGATTTGAGAGAGGTTTACTGGTGGGACGGGATGAAGAAGGATATTACAGACTTTGTGTCGAGATGCCTGACTTGTCAGAAAGTCAAGGCCGAGCACCAAAGGCCAGCCGGTGAGTTACAGCCTTTGCCCATCCCTGAGTGGAAGTGGGAGCAGGTCTCCATGGACTTCGTTGTAGGTCTACCCAGGACTAGTCGAGGGTATGACTCTATTTGGGTGATTGTGGATCGACTGACGAAAGCGGCTCACTTTCTGCCAGTGAAGACCACTTTTGGATTTTCTCAGTACGCCCAGGTTTATATTGATGAGATAGTGCGACTGCATGGCATTCCGACTTGCATCGTGTCTGACCGTGGCACCCAGTTTACCAGCCGATTGTGGCTGAAACTCCAGGAAGCTTTGGGCACCCGATTGAGTTTTAGCACAGCCTTTCATCCGCAGACTGATGGTCAGTCGGAGCGTACGATTCAGACTCTTGAGGACATGCTCAGAGCTTGTGTTTTAGATTTCGGTGGTAACTGGGATCGTCATTTGCCTTTGATCTAGTTTTCCTACAATAATAGCTTCCAGGAGACGATTCAGATGGCACCTTTTGAAGCTTTATATGGGAGGAGATGTCGATCGCCTGTATGTTGGACAGAGCTCAGGGAGAGCAGTATTTTGGGGCCGCAGATTGTACAGGAGACGACCGAGAAGATACAGCTGATTCGGGACAGGATGAGAGCGGGACAGAGCAGGCAAAAATCATATGCTGACAGGCGCCGTCGCCGACTCGAGTTCGCTGTTGGCGATCATGTTTTCCTGAAGGTCTCTCCGATGAAAGGTGTGATGAGATTTGGGCGGAAAAGGAAACTGAGTCCTAGATATGTTGGTCCTTTAGAGATCCTAGAGCGTGTTGGTCCAGTCGCTTATCGGTTAGCTCTTCCGCCTAGCTTCCCCGATGTTCACCCCGTATTCCATGTCTCGATGCTCCGCAAGTACCTTCATGATCCTTCCCAGGCGATTCAGCACCAGACGATCCAGTTAGACCGTGATCTTTCTTTCATCGAGCAGCCGGTTGTCATCTTGGATCGGCAGGTGAAGAAATTGAGGTCGAAGGTCATACCGTCCGTCAAGGTCCTTTGGCGTGGCCCGAACAGCAAGGAGGTCACCTGGGAGACCGAGGTCGAGATGAGGAAGAGATATCCCCATCTTTTTGAAGGTACGCGTAGTTAAATTCTAAATTCGGGGACCGAATTTCTTTAAGGGGGGAAGATTGTAACCTTTCGAAAATCGTTTAGGCAGTTTTTCGGTAATCGGCTAATTTTTCGGCTTTTTCCATAAAAAGTCAAAATAGATATTTTTCATTGTAGACCTAATTATACAAAATTTAGATAAAATATTACTACAATTTTGTCATTAAAATGTCACTTATAATTATCTAGTTAAATAAAAAAAAATTCGTAATTAATTATTTTTTTTATTATTTTAAGCCTTTTTAAATACATTAAATTAGTGATAAATACAAATTTAATTAGGTAAATTTCATAATTAGGAATCTTTATAAGCTAAAATAGGGTGCTAATAAATTGTATCATGACTTGTTAAGATTTTATTTTTTTATGGTTGGAAATTTGTGAAAAAATGAAGTAAAAATGGGTTTTTTTTTAAAAAGGTTGACATGAAAGCATTAAATGATAACATGGGGTGTTTATTGACCTAGAAATTTCTCCAAAAATCTCACAACACTCTCCTCCTACTGCTGGCCGAACCCAACTGTAGGAAATCCCCTCTCTTCTCACATCATTTTGCTTCATTTTTCATGCCAAAATTCATAAAGAATTCACAAATTTCCTTCTCCATTCAAAGCCTAACCCTAATCCACTTCCTCTTCAACCCAAATTAGTTCAAAAACTTGATGAAAGGAGGCTTCTTGGTGACTTGATCAAGCTAGGGTTCAAGCTTGTGAGGATCGGTCGGGGAAACATCGGATACGGCGCGTAAAGGCAAGGCGGTAGTCGGATCGGATTAGCGGGGATTTCAGGTGAGTAGATGTATTCATCTATGGGGGAATCGTCTGGATGGCGCGATGCGCTCCCCCTAGTTAGGATTACCCTACTTTTTGCAAGATTTATTTTGTTAGCTAGCTTATCCATCCATGTACACTGCATACCCTTATAGCGAACAGTATATTAAATTTCATGGACATTCATCTATACTTATGCGATATCATTTCGTAGGACACGAACACCTTACCATTGGCATCTATGGCACGCGCACTATTCATGTGACACACACGCCTTTGGTAAATGCCATGCCACGTGCACTATAGAACCTGTTTATCATAATATCGCCACTTGCATTCATACTTGATATATGAAATTGCATAGCAGAAGTATACCTCGCATCATCATCATATTTATATAGATTTCTAGCCAAAATTCACATCGTATGCATTGATATCATAGACATTTATCATATATAACATGTAGACATTATGATTTTCTTGAGGATTTCAGTATTGCTGCGATTTCTGGATTTTGGCGAAAACCGCAAGAATTTAACAAAACCTTATATTTATCATTTTCAAAACAAAGTTGCGGTTTTCTCATGATGTATGTGTCGTCCACCATGAGTTTTCATGTTTTCTGTTGGATTTCGAGACCCGATTCGAGGAGTGGATGAACCGTCTCGGGTACATGGTGGGCCCGGTATGGTACCCCGGGGCAAGAAGATCGAGTTGTAGACGATGAGCCTGGCAGGGGAAGACTACCTACCGGTGATGTCTGGCGAGGCGGATATCCGGAGGATACCGACCGTTGTCGTGAGATTTATGATATGGGCCGATACGGACTGACGGAGCCCGATATTGAGACAGATATGATTCCTATTTGGTGTCGATGCTTGACACGGGTTTTCACATGATTTCTTGATGGTATTTAATTATTATACAGATATTCATGTTCTAAAGTTAAGAATTCAATACCCCTAGCATTTAAGACACTTAAAGACTTAATAATGACATTGCATACCTGTGCATGCATACTAGAGATATTATATCACATATGGACATGCATGTTGTGGTGCATTGCGTGCATTCTTACGATTGCCTTATTAGATGTTATATTTACTCACGAGCTGGCAACTCACCCCCGTTGTGCCACAGTGTCTTGCAGGTCGGACCCGTCAGTCTTGTAGCGGCGGGCTATCTTATCATCAGTTCCTTTTGCTCAGACTCGCGACATCGCCCGTAGGTAGGTTGCGAGCACACTTTTTTTTCTTTTGCTTTATCATTGTATTTAGTATTCTCCATCTACCACTTTATATTGTATATGCGACCTAGTGATGAGACTGAGAGATTTGTATATTTGTGGTTTCTTTTGGGTCGAGCTCACTTGAGCCGGCGTTGTGTTTCTGATATTTTGCGTTTCTTTCATGCTCTTTTCTTGATATTGCTATTATATTGCATGTGGTTGTGATCCGCCTTGGGCGAAGAGCTAGCTCCCGCTTGGGGATGCCATTTTATGATTACAGGTTTATTATCTTGTTGTACCCATTTTGGGGGATAGAAAATACAGGGGAGACTCTGCCGAAATTTTCTGAAATTTTTGATGTTTTTTTTTGTTTCTTTTAAAAAGGGATTCTATGCAACTTAATTGATTTCAAAACCGTTTTCATTTAAGTTTTTCCTTCACTCTCTTTTGATTTTGGTTTAGATTTTTCTGGGCTTTGGCTGACTTAGGTTACGGTACGCCTTTAGACGTCTCGTAATCTAAGTGCCAGTCACGTTCCGTACCTTCGGGTCGTGACATGTGCGCAGTTTAGAGACAGTCTTCTGCAGATTTACAGTTCTTGTGCGATCGTTGAGTACAGGATTTGTTCGCCTCTACTGAGGAGACAACTTACTCATGTTTGCGCCCGACAACCTTTTCTTAATCATTTTCGCGAGGCACAGCCCACCGATACTCGTTCGTCAGAGATTCTTGAGCATACTCGGCTGGGTAAAGATTCGGAGTCCTTGATTTGTGACTAAGGTGTGCTACGTTTAGGGACGCGTTGGTGTACTGTTACTGGTAGGTGGAGACGCAAAATACTAGAGCAGGCACATCAGTCAGCTTCCTGTGTTCATTCAAGTCCACCAATATGTGACGTAATTTGTGAGATAGTTACGGGTGGGCAAGGATTGAAGAGTATGTTTCGGATTTCGTTTCAAGGTGTCTGTCTTGTTGTGAGCTTAGTGTAAGTGCACGGCAGCGCCCCGGCCGTCAATCCGACGCCGGAATGCGGAAACGAAACTTTTACAAAACTTGTAAACCGACTTTACCGCGCACTATAAACCCGGATCGAGCCATTTACCTACTACTAGCTTACTGGAGAAGGGGTAGAAAGCTATACCGATCGATCCGTGTCCTTCGGTCTTTGGCCACCATCCCAAGCTCCACGCGGCCTCTCCGGTCTTCATCTCCTCGTCGGAAAGGGCACCACATCGAGAAGTCTTTTTATGGGCTCCCACCTCTGGACCGAGGAAACTCGGACACGAAGTTGGCAAGCCGACGTGTCCAAGAAAGCTGTAGACTAAGTGTAGAATCGGTTTGCCTCAAGGGTTTATGAAGTTGCCATTTTGATTGGAGAAGAAAAATGAACTTTGGAGAGGGGTTAGGAATTTTTTGTAGCAAGCAAAGAATGTGATGAATAATTTTTGCCACCCAAAAAAATGAATCCCCTTCTCCTCAAGAAGTGGCCGGCCATTACAAATATGGTGGAAGGGAAAAAACAACAAGGGGTGTGAGTGTAGGAAAAGGAAATGGTGACCTCCACATAACCCAAAAGTAAGCCTCACATCATAATCCAAATCAATCCAATCTCAAATCCTTTCTCATTAATGCAAAACCATGATCACAAGAAAAAGCAAAGATGCTATATCCATCATAATCCCTCATTTACAAATAAACCCCTCCACATAGCTAATTTGCACACTTGCAAATATGCCCCTCTCATCACAAAAGCTCGGCCATGAAGGAACAAAGAAAAACTGGCCGAAACAGAATGCAAACTGGCAACTTCAAAAAAATTGATCCCGTAATAAATTACAGGAAAACCCCGCGACCGTATATACATACCCGCATTTGTATTCCGACCGAATACAAAGAGACAAAATCTAAACTGCAAAATACTAGGATCTGGCTTAAAACAAAGCCCGCTAGTATTATCTATCCGATCATGATCCGTGCAATACCGCATAGATAAGATCGAACCCTGCCATATCTCCATACGGCCACTATAGGGTTTCGCCCGAAACTTGAGAAACTGTCTGTGGGGGACTCTAAAGACTCGTCAATACTTTGGCTGTGGATTTAACCACTAGCACGTCAGAGGTATTAGCCATACGTAACGGGCTACCAGGTATTGACCAAAAGGGACGTCTGTGAGCGAACTCATCCTGACACCCTACTGAGCCTGTCAGTGACAATATCCGTACAGTCTGGTCCGTTCGTCTATGAGCATCGCATGGTGGGCCTAAGGGGTTGGTAAAAGTCAGACCCCCCAAAGAGGTACAAGTCGTGTCGGAGTGTAGCCCAGAACACCCTGATATACTACTGGAATACCTACCAGTAAATCTCCTGCCTTGGCCAAGGACTTCGTGTAATGGCTCTCCTAGACACAGCGCGACCTCACCCCCAATACCGGGAGAGACGAACCCCTGCAGATCCGCTCACTGCCTCCATGTGGCTCAGGACTGCACCCAACTAAAACCTGTTTGCACGACTCCTTTGAGCCGTGGTAGGGTAGTAATCAAAGTAAAGTGGGAACTCACACGAGACAAATGACGATCTCAGGTCGATGAACTAACCTGTACACATGTCACCAGGGAACTGCTATCTGACGTCAGGTATAATACCAACTAGCATGTTCCCGGCGAGTCCTGTCCGGTGTACCCATAACCCAATGAGCACCTGTATACATCTTAGGTGAACCAACTGACACCAGTGGCTTGTGAGACCGGCCACCGCCCCTCGTCGGGGTCTCGACTGTATACACTAGTCTACTCTGGAGTATCGATGCCCTGTCTCGAAAACTCCCACGACTAGGGACCTTTTAAGGATGTGCTTATAGACCCCAGCTCCCACGTATATGATCGCCATCTTACTGCTGGCCGTCAAGCAAGAATCCTAAGGGCTTTATCAACGTGCAATAGTGACCTGTAAGGTCACCTGAAACAGTACACGATGATAAAGATAAACCAGATAGCATACTATCATCTTGAGTAAGACTGTCCTACCGGTATAGGTCCTCCATCAATCATTGCAATCACGTGCATGTGATACAATAATTGACTCTGAGGGCACTATCTCCTATAGGGTTCCTAGGCACACTAATGAGGTCTCACAAGGCATAAACCATGCCAAATTCAAAATTTTCCGGTGCCGAGAAACCCTAATGCGATCGTTGACTAGAGATTAGGCGAAACATGCAACTAGTTAACAACTTAACTAAGAGTGAACGAAAATACAACCTTTGTAGATCCGGTCCTCTACCCCCATAGCTCCGTGATGATGTCCCCTCGCTGCGATCATCGGATCTCGGGCTCTAGCGTCGGCTTCATCGGAGAAATGGGCGGGCTAGGTCGTCGACTTCGATGCCGAAGATGATCGACGTCGAGGCAACACAAGATCAAGCACCAACTTCACCAAGCCATGAAACTTGTGAAGAAAACACCCTATACTACTTGGCAAGTGGTAGAGGATGAAGAAATAGGAAGTGGGTTCACTTTAGAATTAGATCTCACTCTTTTTCTCAAGTCACCATTGAAGCTAGCAAGCTTCTTTCTTCTTGATGAAGAAGAAGAATAAGATAATATATGATAAGAATTATCCAAAAAAGAAAATAAAGTCATTCTTATCATATTAGCAACCATGGTTTAGTGTAGAGAATAAACTAGGGTTAGGTGAATGGTTAGGTTTAGCATGAAACAAAAATGGTAGACTTTTTCAAAGCTTCATGAAGCTTCAACTATAAAACAAAGCAAGCCACCATTTCTCTTTTTGCCAAAAATGAATTAAGAGAATAAATAAATAAGTAAATCAAAACCCTAACCATTAACATAACCATGGTTTAATCATACACACCCAAGTTTGCATGTATCATCAAACATGATACAAACTAGTGCACAAAACTATATCATATATACAATGTGCACATCAAGTGAGAAAATCCATCTTAAGTGAATAAATACTAGTTAATGTAAAGTAATATATCAAATATATAATTATACATTAAATCATTAAATCAACACTTGATTTAACGATCCGGTCATATCGCATATAACCGACTAATATCAAGTGTATCAATGTATCGAATCAACACTTGATTCGGTAACCTGGCTATATCTCATATAACCGACCAATGATACAAATCGCGAGAATAGAATATAGTATCACATACTGGTATAATTCTCGGTCCAGCACATATCTCATATGCGCTCCTATTTCGTTTCGCTTGAGCCAGGAAACCTCTATGTAGGACTCTAAAGACTCGTCAATACGCCGGCAGTAGGTGAGGATCATATCAAACACCCACAAGCCGCAAGCGGTCTGCTAAACGTAACGGCCACCCGGGTATTGAGCGATCAGAAGAACGACGAGCAAGCCCGCTCACACTCCTGTGAATCAAACCAGTAACACTTACCGTACAGTTCGGTCTGTTCGTCTGATATGTCACATATCTCGCCTAGGGGTGGTAAACGTCAGACCCCAGTAGCTTGATAAGTCATGTCGATATGAGGTCTATAACAGTTCGAGAAACTACTGGTAACACTTACCAGTAAATCTCAGCAACCCTGGCCAGGAATTTCCGGTTATAGCCAATCGAACACAGTGCAACATCAACTCCCTATACCGGGAGAGACGAATCCCCTCCTATCGCTCATTGCCTCCATGTGATTCGGGACTGTACCCAAAAGCCACCGTTTTGCATGCCCTCTTGGACATGGTAAGGTGGAAATCAAAGCACAGTAGGAATCACACAAGACTCTATGACGATCTCGGGTCAACAGACTACTATGTACCAGTGTCACCAGAGAACTGCCATCTGACGTAAGGTATAATACCATCTGGGAGTTCTCGGCGAGTCCGTCCAGTGTACCCAGTCTCCACTGAGCACCCGTATATCATCTCTGATGTCAAACACCAATGGATATGGGATCATCCATCGCCCATCTGTATAGGTCGAGAAGGTATACGCTAGTCTACTCTGGTATATCGATGCCCCATATCGATACACCCACGACTAGGGACCCTGAAGGATGTACTTATGAACTACCATGTCCCTACTAGTATGATCTGCATCATAGTCCAGGTAGTCAAGTAAACATCCTAAGGGCTTTACCAACATGTAACAAAGAGACAATCAGTATACACGTTAAGGTAAAGAGCAACCAGATAGCAAACTATCATGTCGAGCAAGAAAGTCCTCCCTATATATGTCCCAGCATCCACTACAATATACATCCTATGTACAATAATGGCCTCTAGGGCATACATATAACTAACATCTCCAACAATCTCCCACTTGCACTCAAGGATAATTATTGCGATGTCGCATACTCACAGCCTGTGTGATACCGAACACCCAACTCCTCTACTAATCAATCTCACAAAACCCGTTTGCGAAACTATTGCGTTTGAGGAATAGCCTCAGTGAGTGGATCCGCGCAGATGTTTCTTTCTATGTCTCTCTTTATCTTAAGTTCGCGGAGAAAGCCATCTCCCGAAATGAGCAATACCTGTCTTAGAATATGTCTGGATATCTGATGGGACCTAGTTCATAAATGAACTCCAAATCCAAACTTCTTAGTATGTATCGTCAACTGAACTTAATCAGTATCTTGCGCCATGCCTCCCTCAGTATCCGCCTGGACCACCTGACCAAAATACTGCCCCTCGTCCGAGGGAAAACTAAAACTCTGACGGCCACTCTATCATCCAGGTGACCTTGGAAGCCTGGAATGATAACTATCTCCCGAATGAGGCTGTCGTTATCATATCCCTAGAACATTCACTTATGTTCTAAAACTTCTTCCGAATGTTTCTCCTGGATTTGATCAATATCAACTTATTGCATCTACTGTAAAAACAACATCTGGTGTGGTACTTGACATCTCATGATTGACTTAATTGCCCAAGCAAATGATCTGCCAGTCATGTACATCCCTCTCCTCTTTAGTCTGTAAGACACCTTTAGAGAAGGTGACTCCATCACCTGCAGGTACACCACCAGGCCAGGAGTCGCCCATTCTAAAACACCTTTAGAATGCTGTCTAAGTACCCAGGTTAAGAAACTACCCAAAACTAGATCTAAAACAATAGATCCAGTAACCAGAATGTCAGATATAATATCTAAGTCCTATGTTGAAAAACCACTGTGTGACAACCAAAGTATAACCGATCGTAGTATAGGAATTTCACTTCCTACTCTGTGTATGTCATCCAAATACCAGGACATCACACTTTACTACCTTCTTAACAGATCCATCCTCTATTCTGATGAAGTCAAACCTATGACTGTCACATCAGAAATAGATGATCTATCTCCGCTATATTTGCTTTAGTCTATAAATAGACATAAGCCACTTGTCCACTATGCTTCCGCTGCTCCCACTGACTACGACAACCCTCTGGCAGAGTCATATACACGTGCACTTCTAAAGCTAGTTTAGAATGACGCTATACTCATCCTCCTGCCGGGTCTCACAGTCTGGAACAACAGCAATGGCAAGTCTGGGTAAACAAGAACCTCCCTGCCACCGTCCTTGAGCATACCGAAGTACCTCTCGAGCACCTGAGGTTACCCACCATATCTGCGGAGTGGCCAATGGAATGTCAAACCAGATTGAATCTTTAGGTTCTTTATCAAATCTTCAGTAATCGTTTGCGGTTCTGGAATCACTTCCAGTTCTACCATACCCCCACTACTGTTTTCTGAAAAAATCCATTTTTATTATAACTGTGGCGAGTTAAGAACAATATCACTATTGATCTTTCAGATGGCAGAAAGTCAACCCTCGTCATAGCCTGGGTCAACCCACAAACAGCCATTACAGAAACGTGCCTTGAGTTATCCAGAGTCTGGTTTTAAGCATAAGCCGGACAACTCCCCGTACCTTAACATCGTTAAGATATGAACTGTTCTATATCCAATATAGAAACAGAGGCACGGATTTAATTGAACCAGATTCAAATCATGCAGCTGTCTCCAGTGCATGTCAACTAAATGGAGAGAGGCCGATCAACATTACTCAACTTAGGAGTGCTTCCAATTATGAGTAACCTGAAAGAGAAGCAAGTTCTCTTAATCAATACTATCAACTGAATACCATTCACAAGTATCTACATCTTTTTTCACCTTAAAGAATCCTGATACTTGCAATACCTGGTTCTCTACTTTACTCTTATACCTATAACTTCTCAAAATCAGACCATGCATTTCTACGAAACACATTTCTAAGAACTAGAGAAGTCATAAGTAAACACAATATAGTACGAGTACCAACCCCTCTGTCCTAATGGACACTGGACAACATACAATACTCTGTATAAGTCCCCTGAGTCTTATAACTCATTCCCTGTGTGTCGTAGGTTGAAAACTGTACTTATGGTTAAGAAGAATTACACCGCTGTTTAATGCTCCTTACCTAACCATCTAATATTATAGGTAAATGTCATGGACATAATTTCAAAAATGTATATCTCACTCTATAAAAATAGACGTACAGATATATCAGTTTGAAATTGGTGCATAGCAACTGATATTCAAAACCAAATATTTGCCGTCCGGCAAACAGCCCAGGCGATTTCCTCAAATATCACCAATTACAACGAATTCCGATATAATGAGGATGATCACCTAATTCCCAATAACTTACTCCCACTCATCATCTGTAAAACCATACAGATGTGAGAATCAGACCTGGTAAATACATACCTTGGAGTAAGGACTAATTGGGAAATTAGTTTTCTTTTAACAGTACACAGTGAATAATGAAACATTGAAATGTTTCGTAGGGGTATCCGGGCATTCCTGGTAATGCCTCTTCCATTTTCCAGATTCACAACTGTAACCATATATTTCTTTGCCATCTCTCCAAATCCCTTCATATGTCTTTAGTCATTACCTTCTGTACACCCCTTTATGTAAGTGCACGGCGGCGCCCCGGCCGTCAATCCGACACCGGAATGCGGAAACGAAAAACTTTTCAAAACTATTGAACCGGCACCACCGCGCACTAAAACCCCGGATCGGGCCATTAACCTAACTCTAGCAAACTAGAATAAGAGTAGAGAAGTTATACCAAGCGATCCGTGTCCTTCGGTCTTCTCCTCCACTCCGATCTCCTCGCGGAATCTCCGGTCGTCGCCTCCTCGTCGAAACGGGTACCACATCGACGGGTTCTTTTACGGGCTTCCACCTCTGGACCGAGGCAACTCGAGCACGAAGTTGGCGAGCCGACGTGCCCAAGGAATGCTGTAGGCAAGTGTAGAATCCATTGTCTCTAGGGGTTGTGAAGTTGCCTTTGATGGAGGGAAGAAGAAGAATAAGCTTGGAGATGGGTATGGATTTTGTGGCAAAGCATGCAAAAATGAGATGACCAAATTTCCCCCATAAAAAATGAACCCCTCCCTCTCTCCCAAAGTGGTCGGCCCCTCAATAATAGAATGGTGGAGAGAAAAAGAATAATACATGAAGGGAGGTGAGTGTAGAAAAAGCAAAAGGGTGACCACATCCAAAAGTGATGATAACAATATCAAATCAATTTCTAATCCTTTCTAATCTCATTAATGCTAGAAATGATCACAAGAAAAAGCAAAGATGTTTAAACCATCATAATCCCTGAAATGCAAGAAACCCCCTTCCACAAATGCTAATTTGCAAACTTGCAAATTAGCCCCACCATCAGAAAAATCCGGCCGTGAAGAAACAAGGAAAAACTGGCCGGAACGGAATGCAAACTGGCAAGTTCAGAAAACTGATCCCGTAATAAATTACAGGAAAACCCCGCGACTGTATATACATACCCGCATTTGTATTCCTACTGAATACAAAAGCAAAGAGACAAAATCTACACTGTCAAATACTAGGATACGGATTAAACCAAAGCCCGCTAGTAAAATCCGTCCGATCACGATCCGTGCAATACCGCACGTATCTGATCGAACCCTGCCAGATCTCCATACGGACTCTACAGCGTTTCGCCCGAAACTTGAGAAACTGGTCTGTGGGGGACTCTAAAGACTCGTCAATATTTTGGCTGTGGATTTAACCACTAGCACGTCAGATGTATTAGCCATACGTGACGGGCTACCAGGTATTGACCAAAAGGGACGTCGATGAGAGAACTCATCCTGACACCCTACTGAGCCTGTCAGTGACAATATCCGTACAGTCCGGTCCATTCGTCTATGAGCATCGCATGGCGGGCCTAAGGGGTTGGTAAAAGTCAGACCCCCAAAAGCGGTACAAGTTGTGTCGGAGTGTAGCCCATAACACCCTGAGATACTACTGGAATACCTACCAGTAAATCTCCTGCCTTGGCCAAGGACTTTGTGTAATGGCTCTCCTGGACACAGCGCGACCTCACCCCCAATACCGGGAGAGACGAACCCCTGCAGATCCGCTCACTGCCTCCATGTGGCTCGGGATTGTACCCAACTAAAACCTGTATGCACGTCTCCTTTGAGCATGGTAAGGTCGTAATCAAAGTACAGTAGGAACTCACACAAGACAAATGATGATCCTCAGGTCGATGAACTAACCTGTACAAATGTCACCCGGGAACTGCTATCTGACGTCAGGTATAAGACCAACTAGCATGTTCCTGGCGAGTCCTGTCCGGTGTACTCATAACCCAATGAGCACCTGTATACATCTTAGGTGAACCAACTGACACCAGTGGCTTGTGAGACCGGCCACCGCCCCTCGTCGGGGTCTCGACTGTATACACTAGTCTACTTTGGAGTATCGATGCCCTGTCTCGAAACTCCCTCGACTAGGGACCTTTTAAGGATGTGCTTATAGACCCCAGCTCCCACGTATATGATCGCCCTCATACTGCTGGTAGTCAAGAAAGAATCCTAGGGGCTTTATCAACGTGCAATAGTGTTAGTTATGTATATGCCCTAAAGGCCATTGTTGTACATTTGATGTATATTATGATGGATGCTTAGATATATAAAGAGAGGACTTTCTTGCTCGTCATGATAGTATGCTATTTGGTTTCACTTTATCTTAACATGTTGACATGTATTGGTTTACTGTCTTTCTCTCACATATTGATAAAGCCCTTAGGATCTGTACTCGACTACTGGGACTATGATGAGATCATACTAGTGGGGCCATAGTAGTCGATGAGTACATCCTATAACTGTTCCTAGTCGAGGGTATATCGAGACAGGGCATCGATACACCAGAGTAGACTAGCGTATACACATCTTGACCCATATGATGGGCGATGGATGATCCCATATCCATCGGTGTTTGACATCAAGGATCGTTTACGGGTGCTCAGTGGAGACTGGGTACACTGGACGGACTCGCCGAGAACTCCCAGTTGGTGATATACCACACGTCAGATGGCAGTTCTCCGGTGACACTGGTACAGGGTAGTCTGTAGACCCGATATCGTCATAGAATCTTGTGTGATTCCCACTGTGCTTTGATTTCCACCTTACCACGTCCACGAGGACGTGCAAAACGGTGGCTTTTGGGTACAGTCCCGAATCACATGGAGGCAATGAGCGATAGGAGGGGATTCGTCTCTCCCGGTATAGGGAGTTGATGTTGTGCTGTGTTCGATTGGCTATAACTGGAAGTCCCTGGCCAGGGCTGATATAGAGATTTACTGGTAAGTGTTACTAGTAGTTTCTCGACCTGTTATGAGCCTCACATCGACACGACTTATCGGTTACTGGGGTCTGACGTTTACCACCCCTAGACTTGATATGCGACATATCAGACCAACAAACCGGACTGTGCGGGAGTGCTTCTGATTGGATTCACAGAAGAACGTACTGGCTAGCTTGTTGATCTTCTGATCGCTCAATACCTGGGTGGCTGTTACGTTTAGCTGACCGCTTGCAGCTTGTGGGTGTTTGATATGATTATCATCTGCTACCGGCGTATTGACGATTCTTTAGAGTCCTACACAGAGGTTTCTTAGCTCAGGCAAAATGGAGTAGAGGCACATATGTGATATGTGCAGGACCGAGGATAATGCGATATGAGATACCGTATTATATTCTCGAGATATTTTGATATGAATCGGGACATCGGATCAAGTGTTGATTCGACGAATCGGTACATGATATATTAGCTGGTTATATTCGATATAGCCGGATCGTTGGATCAGGTGTTGATTCGATGATTTAATGTATAATAATATTTATGATATATTGTATTACATTATCTAATATTGGCTCGCTTTATTATTTCATTTTCTCACTAGATGATACATTGATATATATGCGATATATGTTAATTGTATTATTTTCTTTTGTTGCAAATATATAATATATATGTGATATATATTATTGTGACATGATATGATTTATTATTAAACATGTTTAAGGATGATTAAATGGGATTAGGGTTTGATTAGGGTTAGCTTCTTCTTGTTCATTCTAGAAGCTTTGCTTTTGTCTTGGTTAAGATATTATGGTTGATATTTTTCCATGACTCATTTCTAACCTAACTAAACCCTAACCCTAGTTTATTCTCTACAAATTCTTAGCCTATCATCCTTGACCATGGTTGATATATCAATCATATAGATTTCTTTTCTATTCATCACAAAAGGATTATCTTTTCCATTATCATCTTCTTCTCTCTTGAGTTCTAAAAGAAAAAGCTTACTATTTAATTCTTGTGTGATGATTTCAAGTGAGAAAGTGAATAAAAAGAAAGCATAAATACTACTCCCTCATCCTCATCTCATCTAGCCCATGAGATTAGGGTGTTCATCTCTTTAGAGTGAGAAAGCTTGGGTTTTTGCAACTTCGACGTAGACCATCAGAGATTCGGAACACTTCAAGCTAGCATGGATCGTTCGAGTCGTGGAGCTTCTCTTGAGTCCGGGAGATCATCGATCGCAGCGAAGGGACTTCTACTCGGAGCTTGTGAAGCGAAGGAGCGGACTACAAAGGTTGTAATCCCTCACACTTAGCTTTAAAGATATCATCTTGCATGCTAAACCCTAATAATCTAGCAAAGATCCCGTCTTTGGGTTGTTCGGCACGTCTAAAATTTTATCCGGGCATGTTTGATGCCTTATGAACCTTCACAAGAGTGCCTAGGAACCCTACAGTGGTATCAGAGCCTACCTAGAGCATTAGGCGACGTGTTTACGAAGTTAAAACTCCGATCGAACCGGAACCGACGAAATTTACCCCCTCTCTGGAAATTTTTCAAAATCTGGGGTTTTTCTGAATTAAAAATACCTGAAAAATACAGCAAGATAATACAAGAATTATGGTGAAATTCGTACCTCTAATTCGACTACATGGCCGTGGAACCGCGGCAATTACCCACCATTAGCGGCGGTTCCGCGGCAGTATAAGAGTATTAGGTACGCTTTTGTGTACAGTAATTCTTGTCTCTGTGTTTACTATTTTATGGATATTTTTAATCTGACTCAAGTGTTGAGTATTCTGGGGTTTATTTTGTAATCGTAGATTCGATCGGAATATTTAAATTCGTTATTATTTCCGGATATTTAGAAACTGTTAAACTATTTGAACGGATATCATTAACCCACTTTATCCCGGAACGACAAACTTTCAAGTGTTGAATTTTTATTGGGTTTAAATCTTTCGGAAAAATTGTACAAGTTAAGTGGTGGACCCTCTAGAAGACAACAAACCTTAACTCGATTATGTGACCGTCTTGAACTGCCTTTTGAACCTTCGGGTTTGGGGCAGTACGGCGTGCCACATGTGAGGCGTTGGCTTGACTCTTCTACGGCTGGATCACTGGTACTATGACATATTCTGGGATTATTTGAACTCCGCTCAAGTGTTGACCACTTTGGGAAATTTTGGGTATTTGATTATCTGTTCGAAAAGTTTAATACTGTCTATTTATCTGGAATGTGATACAATATGTGGAATTCATAGAGTTAGGCATGAAATGCGAAGTATGTGATATTTCGGATTTATGATGTCTAAAGTGATTGTGGATTCCAAATATTGTAGTTTTACACTTTCTTTTCTGTGACCGTAAGTGTAGTATGTAGTTGTATTGCCGGTCTTCGTTGCTATACATCGGCGACGATCGGTGTATGCATACTTACTTACGTTGATGATATGTGATATTATGTGTTGCTGAGATATGATGTGCAGGATTGTCGCGATTGAATAGCCGGGGGTTTTATGCGAGATGAGAGTTTTATATTTTCATTCATGTAAATTCAATTGTAATGTAATATTCTTTTATTTGGGGCACTTCCAGGTTGAGGTTGATGCCACCAGTGTTGTATATTATTTACTTTTCCGCATTAGGATGGACCCAAGGAGGGGAGCACAGGTGACCGGGTTCTAGGGTTCAGTGGGAGGCTATCTCGAGGAGTCGAGACCGGGTCTCCTAAACTCCAGAATTGGTAGGGTCGCTTGCCGCTCTCGTAGGGGTCCAGGGTGTGTGCTTGGCTATTCATCGCGACTGTGGAATCTGTATTTTCTATTGTTGGCTAAATACTAAATACTGACGTCCTAGTATATCCCACATTATATCTATGTTTCTGCTGCGATATCTGTGATGTGATCATTTGATATATTCTGATGGATACAGTATATAGTATATATGATATATTATATAGACGTTACTTATGTTTTACACCCGCACTAGCCCTGCCCTGCTCTGTCGTTAGTTATCTAACCTAACGGTGCACGAGGGGACATCGAGGCGAATGCGGATGGCATAAGTGTACGTCGTATTTATCTATGATGCTTAGGAAGCATAAGCTGATGGGATTTTATTAATGAGATTAATAAAAAGAAAAGAAACCTAAAGATGTTGTAGAATCAAAACTTTATAAAAAGGGTAGCTACAGTTTTGCTTTGCACAGTGATATATATGATATATCCTGCACCTTATTCGATGGGGAAAGAGCCGAGAACCCTTCACCGGGAGTGACCTCTTTAGCAAAACTGGCAGATGCTACAAAACGCGGTTTGTCTTTTGATTGCTTTTAGAGTTTTGCTTTGCACAGCAGTATATATGATATATCTTGCACCTTATTCGATGAGGAAAGGGCCGACGATCCCTTCACCGGGAGTGACCCCTTTAGCGAAACTAAGAAAAGCTTAAAAAACACTCCATTTCAAAATTTCACTTGATTCTACGACGATTTCATGTTCATTACGCAATAGGTTTTCAGAAAAACCTGTCGTAGCCCTCCGTCATTTCAGATAAAGACTATTTAGTATTCGTGTTGCGTTTGTTGACCTCTGTCAAGGCGTAGTGTGCGGTAGCTAACTAGAAATTATCTGTAAAGCATGTGATGTGATTGGATTAGGGTAGTCGTACGACCTTGTTGACCTCTGTCAAGGGTCGTGCGAGTGGGTTTGATTCAATCAAGAAATGATGGGTTGAACTTGACTAGTGCACTATGATTTGTTGACCTCTGTCAAGGTCATGGCACACTAGGGGCAAAATATTATCGGGAATTTCAAGTGTTGAAATTTGCAATGAGATTGCATACCTTCTATGAGATAGTTGGATCCCGATACCCACTGCGAGTAAGAGTTACTCCTGGGAGAGTTTTGTAAGTCGATGTACTACACCCCAATACTTGTGGGGAGGCGGAATTTTCAAAAACGAACTTGTTTAGTGAACGAACATCGACTAACCGCTTGAATCGAAGCTAAACTATAAATAAACAAACACAAAGTGTTTTTAAACTACTGTGTTTAGGGATTATACCTAATGAACCAACTCCTTCGTCTTTACGATCTCCTTGTCCTCCTCGGCCTTCTCTTTGTAGTAGACGATCCACCCGAGAGCAAAACTCCAAGCTTAGCCTCTAAACTTGAGGCAACTAACCTTCTTGGATTGCTAATCAAAGAAGATAGATTGAGATAGAGTGATGGTTATGGATTGTTTAGTCTTACTAATCCTTGTACTCAACTCATGAGAGGGGAGGATTAGTCTTTGAAGAGGGAGAGCTTGAGGAGAGAGAAGATGATGATAATTATCAAGTGAGAATAGTAAGTTATCATAATATATATGAAACTTTAAATTTCATCAATAAAAGAAAACTAAATGATGAATAATCAAGTTTCATAAATATCTAATGGTGATTCACAACCATGACTCATTAAGCATTTACTATGCATTAATGATATGTATGAATCACCCTCATTACTCACTAAACCCAATTAATGCATATGACACCTAAACCTCCTTAGTCACCACTTCTAGAAGCTTCTCGCACAATTACGAGAACGCCCCTCCAATCCGCAAAAATACGGAAAAACTTTAGACTGTAAAAATCCAATAACCGGATACCAGTAACTGGCTTAAACCAAAGCCGACTGGTAAAAACTGTCCGAAAGTCGTACGCGCGTAAACGCGCGTATGCGTCCGAACCCTTGTCGTAAAACCATACGACCTCTATATCGTTTCGCCTGGAATAGGAAACTCTCTGTGTGGGACTCTAGAGACTCGACTACTACGCTGGCAGTGGGTTTAACCACAGATCGCAAGCGGCACTAGCTGTACGTAACGGTCCCCAGGTAGTTGTCGATAAGAAGGCCGATGAGGAAACCCATCCGAACTCCTACTGAGTCTGATGTGACAATCTCCATACAGTCCGGTCCGTTCGTCCAAGACTATCGCATATCCGGCCTAGGGGCGGCAAGCGTCAGTCCCCTAATAGCGGTATAAGTCGTGTCGGAGGGAAGCCCATTACACCATGAGAAACTACTGGAACCTACCAGCAAATCTCGCTTGCCTTGGCCAGGGACTTTGCGTAATGGCTCTCTGACACAGCGCGATATCTAATCCCAATACCGGGAAGGACGAATCCTGTCTAACCGCCACTGCCTCCAAGTGCTCGGGACTGCACCCAACTGCTACCTGTTTGCACGACTCCTTTGAGCCGTGGTAGGGTAGCAATCTAAG
The DNA here is from genome assembly GCA_030015575.1 of Agapanthus africanus. Classification (NCBI taxonomy): domain Eukaryota; kingdom Viridiplantae; phylum Streptophyta; class Magnoliopsida; order Asparagales; family Amaryllidaceae; genus Agapanthus; species Agapanthus africanus. Next base: position 124,988,757 of record JASDDO010000016.1, on the reverse strand, counting down.
AACAGTGGGACACACTCGAGGCGAAGTAGCAGTGTCAAGTCTGCGGACTACGCTGTACTCATGTCACCTGGGAACTGTTCACAGACGACTGGTATAAAACCAACCAACAGTTCCCTGTGAGTCCTGTCCGGTGTACCCGTAACCTAACGAGCACCTGTATACTATCTCCAGTACGACGTACTGACGGCTGTGGGACAGGCCATCTCCCTAACTGGGATGAGAAGCGTACACACTAGTCTACTCCGGAGTATCGATGCTCTGTCTCGATAATCCAACGACTAGGGACCTGAATAAGGATGTGCTTGTAGACTACCCAGCCCCTACTAGTGTGACTGCCATCACAACGCTGGTAGTCAAGCAAGATCCTAAGAGCTCTATCAATACGTATACTCACATATTAAGATAGAAAAACCAAGTAGCATACTACCATGTTTAGCAAGACTTTTATGTACATGTGAATATCCCAAGCTTCCATTAAGTAATATACAAACTAGTATGATACAGTAATGGCCTTCTAGGGCATAAACACTAACAATCTCCCACTTGCACTAGGGCCATGTACTGGCGTATCGAAGACCGATGATCTCGAGTAGCCTCTCGAACTGAATCTGAGGTAGGGCCTTAGTGAATGGATCAGCAATGTTATCCTCCGTATTTACTCTCTTTACCTCGATCTCCCGGCGATCTACGATCTCCCTGATCAGGTGATACCGCCTTAAGATGTGTCTGGACTTCTGATGGGACCTGGGATCCTTCGCTAAAGCTATAGCGCCGTTGTTGCCGCAAAACAGAGGTATTGGACCAACACTGGTAGGAACCACCTGAAGTTCTGTGAGGAACTTCTTCATCCAGACACCTTCTTTTGCGGCATCGCAAGCAGCTATGTACTCCGCTTCCATCGTTGAGTCAGCAACGGTGTCCTGCTTGGAACTCTTCCAACAGACCGCCCCTCCATTGAGGGTAAAGACATAACCCGACATGGACTTGGAGTCATCCTTGTCACTCTGGAAGCCGGAATCAGCATAGTCCTCCATCTTGAGGTCCTTTCCGCCGTAAACCAAGAACATCTCCTTAGTCCTTCTCAGGTACTTGAGAATGTTCTTTACTGCTATCCAGTGATTCTCCCCTGGGTTTGCCTGATACCGGCTTACAACGCTCAATGCGTATGCTACATCTGGTCTGGTACATAACATCGCATACATTATAGAGCCTACCACAGAAGCGTAGGGTATAATCGACATGCATTCCCTTTCCAAATCAGTCTTGGGAGACATCTCTTTGGAGAGGGTGATTCCGTGACAAGCCGGTAGGTTACCGTGCTTTGAATCTTCCATACTGAATCTTTTCAATATGGTGTCTATGTACCTGGACTGTGAAAGTCCCAACATCCTCTTTGATCTATCACGATAGATCTGGATCCCCAGAATGTAGGTGGCATCACCCAGGTCCTTCATGGAGAATTTCTGTGACAAGAATCTTTTGACTGACTGTAGCATAGGAATATCATTTCCTATTAGGAGAATGTCATCCACGTACAAGACGAGGAATACAACAACTCTCCCTACAATCTTACTGTATATGCATGGTTCATCTGGATTTTTGATAAAGTCGAATTCTTGGATAGTATCATCAAAACAGATGTTCCAACTCCGCGATGCCTGCTTTAGTCCATAAATGGATTTAAGCAGCTTGCATACTTTACCGCTGCTCCCACTCTGAATGAATCCCTCTGGCTGATCCATATAGACGCTCTCTTCTAAATTTCCATTCAGAAAGGCCATCTTTACGTCCATCTGCAGATTTCATAATCGTGGAAGGCAGCAATAGCAAGAAGGACCCGAATGGATTTCAGCATAGCCACAGGAGAAAAGGTTTCGTCATAGTCCAAACCAGGTCTTTGACGGAAACCCTTTGCAACAAGTCTAGCCTTATAGGTTTCAACCTGTCCATCTACACCAATCTTCTTTCTGAAGATCCACTTGCATCCTACAGGTTTCACCCCATCTGGAGCAGTGTCCAAAGTCCATACTTTGTTAGTGTACATGGACTCCATTTCGGTCCGCATTGCATCCAGCCATTTTACCGAGTCACCGCTCTGAATAGTTTGCTGGAAGCTAGTAGGGTCGTCATTATCAATGACGCAATCTTCTCTATCCCCGTCTATGAGAAAACCGTAGTATCTCTCGGGCGGATGAGACTGCCTACTACTTCTGCGGATAGGCGCTGGTATGTCCCTTTCTTCTGAAACTTCTTGTTCCACCAAACTTTCAGTAACAGCTTGTGGTTCTGGAATTTCTTCCAGTTCTACTGCGCTCCCACTCTTCTGATTTTCTAAAAATTCAGTTTCTAAGAAGCGGGCATGATGAGAAACAAAAACCTTTTGTTCCTCTGCGTAGTAGAAGCAATATCCCATGGAATTCTTTGGATATCCCACAAACTTACACTCTACTGAGCGTGCCTCGAGCTTGTCCGGATGCTGCTTTTTTACAAAAGCTGGACATCCCCATGTCTTCAGGTACTGAAGATGGGGTTTCTTCCCACTCCACATCTGATATGGCGTGGTAGGCACAGTCTTGGTTGGAACCTTGTTCAAAAGATATGCTGCTGATTCTAGCGCATAACCCCAGAATGATCGCGGTAACTCAGCCTTACTCATCATGGAACGAACCATATCTAATAGGGTTCGATTCCTCCTTTCCGATACACCGTTGTGTTGTGGTGTGTATGGAGGAGTAAGCTGAGAGAGAATTCCTTTCTCTTTTAAGTAACCCAGGAACTCGACACTTAAGTATTCACCACCTCGATCAGATCTCAGTGTCTTAATACTTTTGCCTGTTTGGTTTTCCACTTCAGTCTTGTATTCTTGGAATTTCTCAAAGGCCTCGGATTTATGCTTCATCAAGAAGATATGTCCATACCTAGAGAAATCATCCGTAAAAGTAATGAAGTAGTAATAACCACCTCGCGCATTTATAGACATTGGACCGCACACATCACTGTGTACGAGTCCTAAGAGCTCGCTCACTCTTACTCTGTGTTCAGTAAACGGAGTCTTTGTCATCTTTCCCATGAGACAAGATTCACAAGTGGCATAAGATTGATATTCGAACGGATTCAAATATCCTTCTTTATGTAACTTCGTTAACCGTGTTTCATTGATGTGACCTAGTCTGCAATGCCATAAGAAAGCCTGATTTACTTCTGGAGACTTTCTTTTAAGTGTGTTCTGGACATTGAAAACCTGAGCTTGATTCAATACGTATATACCGTCATCTAATGTACCGGACCCAATCAGAACTTGATTTAGGTGGATGTGAACTACATCGCTTACGAATGTAAAGTCATATCCCTCTCTTGAAAGTGAGGACACTGATATGATATTACAAGTCAAACTAGGTACATACAGACAGTTACGTAGAATCAATATCTGCCCACTTGTCAAACCTAGGCGATATTCTCCCACGGATTCAGCATCCACGCTCATTCCGTTTGTAACTCTGAGAGACAAATCACCGATCCTTATAACTTTACGGTTTCTCAAAGCATGTAACGAATTACAGATATGAGATCCTGCTCCGGTATCTAGTACCCAGGAAGTAGAGTTAATTGACAAACAGTTCTCAATTACAAACACACTTGAGGCTGAAGCCACAACATGCTTCGTATCCTGGCTACTGGCTTCCAAAGCCCTGCAATCCTTCTGCCAATGTCCATTCCCATAACAATAGGAATATCCCTCTTTACTTATACCAAGTCCCGAAACTGTTTCTCTTCCCTTTCCTCCTACTTTGCTGACACCGTATATCGGCTTTGTAGAGGTCTTCTTCTTTTCACCCTTTGCTTTCGCCTTGGATGAAGAAGAAGAAGGTCCCCTATTAAGCAGAGCTTGTGTCTCCCTGGTTTCTTTCAGGGTGTAAGTAGAGGGTAGGGACTGTGGAAATAAGTCAGTATATGACCTGTTTCCCAACGTGGTCTCCAGGTCCTTGAGCTCATCAATATAGCTAGTCATCGTAAGGACATCGTCCCTTACAGATGACCCGTCAGCCGACCTCGCTTGAATCAATTCGTTCGAGGCCTCATATCTTGCGATATGAGATTGCTCTCTATATAAATCTTTGTTATGGAGAAAGATGGAAACAGAGTCCATCTTCTCGTGCTGCTTCTGGTATATACCATCAACTGAAGCCAACACAAGGCACTTGGCTTTCGCTTTAGTCTTTTCCTTTGTCTGACGGATATCCATATCCGCGACGGTGGAAACTGGACCTGGGACGGTGGGATCTTGAGTAGTAATAGGGTGGTCCAGCTTGTTATAGGCAATGGTCATCTGGACAGACCTTTGCCAGTCAAATAAGATAGATTCAGTCATCTTGTTATCTAGATGTAACCTAGTCATGGTCACAAGGTCGCTGCAATGAGAGAGAGAGAAGAAAACACTTTAGCGTGATGCTCTTGCAAGTTTAGATTGGTTTTTAATTTATCTAAACTGGATGGCTCCCACTGTTTCTCGAATCCTTCCTCAAACCATAAAAGAAGAATTAGCCAGGACTATTCTCACCGTACAATACTTGCTTAACCGTTCAGCCAGGCTGGTGTCGGTACTTCGAGGGAGGTTTTCCAACGCTTTCGCGAAGTTCCTTAATTAAATAACCTCTTTTCTCTGGGGGCGTAACCCCGCTGACACTTTTCTGGACACCTACTAGGTTTATAGCATTGATCGTTAAGTGACGAATATCCTGATAAGTAGCATATACTCACAGTAGGATCGGGATCCAAATATCATCGTCTGATAATGCTGTAGGAATGCTACCAACATTCATCAAACTCAAAATGGTATGCATCTCTTTGCAAATTTCAGTTTCTTTAGAAATTCCCGATATTGATTTTTGCCCCATGTTCTTATGACCTTGACGAAAGCCAACAAATCATAAAACACATGTCAAGTTCTGCCCATCATTATCTTGTTAATTTGAACCCACCCGTATATACCCTTGACGAAAGCCAACAAGGTTATACGACTGTCCCAAACCAACTCATCTATCTATGCAACAAATGAATACCCCAGCAGCTACCAAACACTATGCCTTGACGAAAGCCAACAAGCATAACTTGAATACTACTGACCATCCATAAGAAATGACGGAGGGCTACGACTGGTTTTGGCGAAACCGTGAACGTAGTGAACTTGATATAATCGAAGGAACCTGATAGCTTTTAAAAGGAGTGGTTAAAGCTCCGCATTTAAAATATCTGTTTTAATAATAACCGAGTGGTTTCTTTTAAATTGTTCCAACGATTTAAACTTGGTTTATTTTCTTTGCATTATAGATAATGCGTCCAATCATTAACCTATCATTGCAGAAAACAACGAAAATATGACGTCCTCTTATGCCATCTGCATTCGCCACTGGGTCCCGTCATCACCCGTTAGGTTACTTAACTAACGACAGAGCGGGGACTGGGCTAGCACGGGTGTAAAACATAAGTGACGTCTAAAATAGCTACAATATATATAGATATTTTACATTCGTCTGACGCAATGATATACATTCCAGAACACAGATAAACTTTATTGGATTTGCAAGCAATCTGTATTTCTTTTGAGCCTGCAAGAAAAGACAGATTACACAGTTGTGATGAATAGCTGTTACCCCACCCAAGATCCCTACGGGTACGGCAAACTACCCGCCCGGCAGTTTGTGTACCCCACCTTGGATCTGTCCTAGGAGCAAAAACAGTAAAATGAAATAATACAACGGTGGCTACATCCGCAACCTGGATGTGCCCCGCAAAATAATATTACAACAAATTACATTTACAACAAATGAATTAAATAATAACCCATTGCTAAACCCCGGCTATACACCACAACAGTCCAATAACAGTTCATATGCACAAACAGATAAAACCATTACAGAAATGTGCAACCCCCTGCCAACCGACATACTAGCAGTTAGGGGAGGTTTACGAACACATTTATCAATCACAGATATAATCCAATATGCAAATACTGTACAATTTCGATCGATTAAACGCATTTAACATTGCTCCAATACTGCTCTGTAAACTGGAAACCTGAGCAAAATTAAAATATTCCAGAAAACACCAAACACCAGAGAGGACCCACACATGAAAAATGAGTCCATGACTCGGCAACTCGGCCGCGGAACCGCGGCGGATCGGTGGGATCCGCCGCGCTTCCGCGGCTCTTTAGCCGATTCATGGGCTCAAATTTCATGGGTGTTCTTCTGGACCCTTTTCAAGCTTTCTGAGCAACCCTGAAAAATTTTTAGACTTCATTTAAATTTCGACAGAAACTTGACAGTTTTAGGGTTTTCCGGCTTCGTTTTTCCATTCGAAATTCGTACAAATTTACAATTAAGTTATTTATTGTTTAGCGTGGCTCTGATACCACTGTAAGTCGATGTACTACACCCCAATACTTGTGGGGAGGCGGAATTTTCAAAAATGAACTTGTTTAGTGAACGAACATCGACTAACCGCTTGAATCGAAGCTAAACTATAAATAACCAAACACAAAGTGTTTTTAAACTACTGTGTTTAGGGATTATACCTAATGAACCAACTCCTTCGTCTTTACGATCTCCTTGTCCTCCTCGGCCTTCTCTTTGTAGTAGACGATCCACCCGAGAGCAAAACTCCAAGCTTAGCCTCTAAACTTGAGGCAACTAACCTTCTTGGATTGCTAATCAAAGAAGATAGATTGAGATAGAGTGATGGTTATGGATTGTTTAGTCTTACTAATCCTTGTACTCAACTCATGAGAGGGGAGGATTAGTCTTTGAAGAGGGAGAGCTTGAGGAGAGAGAAGATGATGATAATTATCAAGTGAGAATAGTAAGTTATCATAATATATATGAAACTTTAAATTTCATCAATAAAAGAAAACTAAATGATGAATAATCAAGTTTCATAAATATCCAATGGTGATTCACAACCATGACTCATTAAGCATTTACTATGCATTAATGATATGTATGAATCACCCTCATGACTCACTAAACCCAATTAATGCATATGACACCTAAACCTCCTTAGTCACCACTTCTAGAAGCTTCTCGTACAATTACGAGAACGCCCCTCCAATCCGCAAAAATACGGAAAAACTTTAGACTGTAAAAATCCAATAACCGGATACCAGTAACTGGCTTAAACCAAAGCCGACTGGTAAAAACTGTCCGAAAGTCGTACGCGCGTAAACGCACGTATGCGTCCGAACCCTTGTCGTAAAACCATACGACCTCTATATCATTTCGCCTGGAATAGGAAACTCTCTGTGTGGGACTCTAGAGACTCGACTACTACGCTGGCAGTGGGTTTAACCACAGACCGCAAGCGGCACTAGCTGTACGTAACGGTCCCCAGGTAGTTGTCGATAAGAAGGCCGATGAGGAAACCCATCCGAACTCCTACTGAGTCTGATGTGACAATCTCCATACAGTCCGGTCCGTTCGTCTAAGACTATCGCATATCCGGCCTAGGGGCGGCAAGCGTCAGTCCCCTAATAGCGGTATAAGTCGTGTCGGAGGGAAGCCCATTACACCATGAGAAACTACTGGAACCTACCAGCAAATCTCGCTTGCCCTGGCCAGGGACTTTGCGTAATGGCTCTCTGACACAGCGCGATATCTACTCCCAATACCGGGAGGGACGAATCCTGTCTAACCGCCACTGCCTCCAAGTGCTCGGGACTGCACCCAACTGCTACCTGTTTGCACGACTCCTTTGAGCCGTGGTAGGGTAGCAATCTAAGAACAGTGGGACACACTCGAGGCGAAGTAGCAGTGTCAATTCTGCGGACTACGCTGTACTCATGTCACCTGGGAACTGTTCACTGACGACTGGTATAAAACCAACCAACAGTTCCCTGTGAGTCCTGTCCGGTGTACCCGTAACCTAACGAGCACCTGTATACTATCTCCAGTACGACGTACTGACGGCTGTGGGACAGGCCATCTCCCCAACTGGGATGAGAAGTGTACACACTAGTCTACTCCGGAGTATCGATGCTCTGTCTCGATAATCCAACGACTAGGGACCTGAATAAGGATGTGCTTGTAGACTACCCAGCCCCTACTAGTGTGACTGCCATCACAACGCTGGTAGTCAAGCAAGATCCTAAGAGCTCTATCAATACGTATACTCACATATTAAGATAGAAAAACAAAGTAACATACTACCATGTTTAGCAATACTGTTATATACATGTGAATATCCCAAGCTTCCATTAAGTAATATACAAACTAGTATGATACAGTAATGGCCTTCTAGGGCATAAACACTAACAAGTTTTACACAGGACAATTAGTCGATCAAGTAGGTGTCTAGAAAAGTGTTAACGGGGTTACGCCTCTGGGAAAACGAGGTTTACTTTAATTAGGTCCGTACGAAAGCACGGGGAAGCTCCCTCAAAGTACCGACACTAATCTGGCTGAAAGATTGACGAAATTGTAGGGTGTAATTAATCCCGGCTAATCTTACCTTTTAGGTTTTGAAGGTAGATTTGATAAAAACAGTGGGAGACATCCTGATTAGATAAGATAATAACCAATCTAATCTTGCAAGAGCATACGCTAAAGTGTTTTCTTCTCTCTCTCTCCAGGTAGCGACCATGTCAGGCCATAATCAAGATAATAATATGGATGTATTGACTGAACCCGCTTATTATACTGAGCAGGGGAACGTTGGACCCGTTCTTTCTTATAAGAGTTATAAGACTGAACAGGAAATAGAAGAATATCTAGATTCTCAAGCCGCCCAAAAGAACATGCATGTTGATGCATCTTCTTCAGGTGTGTTAGTTATTGAGAACTGTTTCTCAGTTCACCCTACGTCCTGGGTATTAGATACCGGATCAGGATCCCACATATGTAAACAGTTACATGGGCTACGTAAAGGTAGAGAACTGGGAAAAGGTGATCATTCCGTTCAAGTAGGGAACGGTGCAAGTATTGCAGCCAAAGCAGTTGGCGAATATCACCTTGTATTGCCAAGTCGTAATACACTGATTCTAAATGAGTGCTATTATATACCGAACATGATGTGCAACATTATATCAGTTTCTTTATTAAGTAAAGAAGGATATAATTTTGTAGTAAAGGAGAATGTTATGAACATATTCCAAGATCAAAATTTGATTGCATCAGGCTCATTACATAATGGCATATTCATTTTAAATCAGAATACAGTTCTCAATATACAAAACACACACAAGAGGAAAAGTTCAGAAATGAACGAATCCTTCTTGTGGCATTGTAGACTTGGTCATATCAATGCGACACGACTGGCTAAGTTACATAAGGATGGTTATTTGAATCCGTTCGAATTATCATCTTATGATACTTGCCATTCATGTCTCAAAGGAAAAATGACCAAAGCTCCGTTCAGTGGACACGGAGAAAGAGTTAATGAACTCTTAGGACTAATACATAGTGATGTATGCGGTACCATGTCTACGCATGCCAGGAACGGTTCTTCCTACTTCATTACATTCACTGACGATCTCTCTAGATTCGGACATGTGTTCCTGATGAAACACAAGTCTGAAGCTTTTGAGAAATTCAGAGAATATAAGCACGAAGTAGAAAAACAAACGGGCAAAAGTATTAAGATCCTTCGATCTGATCGAGGAGGAGAATACTTAAGCAATGAGTTCCTAGATTATCTAAAAGAGAATGGGATTCTCTCTCAGCTTACTCCTCCTTATACATCACAGCACAACGGTGTGTCGGAGCGGAGGAATCGCACCCTATTAGATATGGTGCGCTCTATGATGAGTACAGCTGAGTTACCTATTTCCTTCTGGGGGTATGCGCTTGAGACAGCAGCATACCTATTGAATCAAGTTCCAACTAAATCTGTACCTACCACACCATATGAGATATGGAGTGGGAAGAGACCATGTCTTAAACGAGTTAAGATATGGGGTTGTCTGGCCTATGTCAAAAGGCAAAATCCAGACAAACTCGAGGCACGGTCAGTTCTATGTAAGTTTGTGGGATATCCTAAACATTCAAATGGATATTTTTTCTACCACAGTGAACAACAAAAAGTGTTTATTGCTCAACATGCCACCTTTTTAGAAAAGGAATTTCTTGCAAAAGAGATTAGTGGCTCTGAGGTAGAACTGGAAGAAGTTCCAGAAACACAAACTGTAACTGAAGATTTAGTGGAACCAGAGGATTCAGTAGTACCCGACGAACCCCAGCCTCTCCGCCGATCTAGCAGGGTTTCTCATCCGCCTGAGAGATACTACGGTTTTCTCTTTGATGGTGGAAGCGAGGATTGCATCATGGAAGATGATGACCCGACTAGTTTCGAGCAGGCCATCACGAGTAATGACTCTGTGAAATGGCTGGATGCAATGCGATCTGAGATGGAATACATGTACACCAATAAAGTATGGATTTTGGAAAATGCTCCTTAAGGGGTAAAACCCATTGGGAGCAAGTGGATTTTTAAAAAGAAATTAGGTGTAGATGGAAAAGTTGAGACTTTCAAAGCTAGATTTGTAGCAAAGGGATTTCGTCAACGACCAGGTGTGGATTATGACGAAACCTTTTCTCCAGTGGCTATGCTTAAGTCCATCCGGATCTTACTTTCCATTGTTGCATACCATGACTACGAAATCTGGAAAATGGATGTTAAGACCGCCTTTCTAAATGGTGATTTAGAAGAGTGCGTGTACATGACTCAGCCAGAGGGCTTCGTAGATAGTGGGAGCAGCGGAAAGGTATGCAAATTGCTTAAATCCATTTATGGGTTAAAGCAAGCATCGCGGAGTTGGAACATCTGTTTTGATGTAGTAGTCAAAGAGTTTGACTTCATCAAAAACATAGATGAACCTTGTATCTATAAGAAGGTAGCAGAGAGTAAGGTTGTCTTCCTCGTATTGTACGTGGATGAGATAATCTTGATAGGAAAAGATATTCCTATGCTGCAATCAGTCAAGCTCTTCTTATCACAAAGATTCTCAATGAAAGATCTAGGTGATGCCTCATGCATATTGGGGATAAGGATCTATAGAGATAGATCCAAACGGATATTGGGATTGTCCCAATCCAGGTACATTGACACCATACTAAAGAGGTTTAGTATGGAAGAATCCAAACGTGGGAACCAACCCATGATCTCTGGACTCACTCTCTCCAAAGAGATGTCTCCCAAGACTGATTTGGAGAGAGCTCGCATGCAAGGGATACCCTATGCTTCGGCAGTAGGGTCTATCATGTATGAGATGCTATGTACCAGACCCAATGTTGCATACTCACTAAGTGTAGTGAGTCGGTATCAAGCATATCCTGGAGAGAGTCACTGGACAGCTGTGAAGAACAATCTCAAGTACTTACGAAGGACTAGAGACATGTTCTTGGTGTATGGTAACGGAGAACTCCGGGTGGAGTCCTGTACCGATTCCAGCTTCCAAAGTGATAAGGACGACTCTAAGTCGCATTCGGGTTTTATCTTTACCCTCAATGGAGGGGCGGTATGTTGGAAGAGTTCCAAACAGGATACCGTTGCAGACTCGACGATGGAGGCTGAATACATCGCTGCCAACGATGTTGCCAAAGAGGCTGTCTGGATGAAGAAGTTCATTAGTGAACTTGGAGTGGTTCCATCCATTGAGCATCCAATACCTCTGTATTGCGATAATAATGGAGCTGTGGCTTTGGCCAAGGAACCCAGATCCCATCAGAAATCCAGACATATTCTGAGGCGGTATCACCTGATCAGGGAGATAGTTGATCGCCGGGAGATCGAGGTCAGGAGAGTAGATACGAAGGACAACACTGCGCATCCACTCACGACGGCCATTCCACAGATACAGTTTGAGAGATTATTCGGGATGCTAGGTATGAGATACTACAGCAGCTGGCCTTAGTGCAAGTGGGAAATTGTTAGTTATGTACATGCCCTAGAGGCCATTGTTGTACATTTGATGTATATTATGATGGATGCTTAGATATATACAGAGAGGACTTTCTTGCTCGTCATGATAGTATGCTATTTGGTTTCACTTTATCTTAACATGTTGACATGTATTGGTTTACTGTCTTTCTCTCACATATTGATAAAGCCCTTAGGATCTGTACTCGGCTACTGGGACTATGATGAGATCATACTAGTGGGGCCATAGTAGTCGATGAGTACATCTTATAACTATTCCTAGTCGAGGGTATACCGAGACAGGGCATCGATACACCAGAGTAGACTAGCGTATACACATCTTGACCCATATGATGGGCGATGGATGATCCCATATCCATCGGTGTTTGACATCAAGGATGGTGTACGGGTGCTCAGTGGAGACTGGGTACACTGGACGGACTCGCTGAGAACTCCCAGTTGGTGATATACCACACGTCAGATAGCAGTTCTCTGGTGACACTGGTACAGGGTAGTCTGTAGACCCGATATCGTCATAGAGTCTTGTGTGATTCCCACTGTGCTTTGATTTCCACCTTACTACGTCCACGAGGACGTGCAAAACGGAGGCTTTTGGGTACAGTCCCGAATCACATGGAGGCAATGAGCGATAGGAGGGGATTCGTCTCTCCCGGTATAGGGAGTTGATGTTGTGCTGTGTTCGATTGGCTATAACTGGAAGTCCCTGGCCAGGGCTGATATAGAGATTTACTGGTAAGTGTTACTAGTAGTTTCTCGTCCTGTTATGAGCCTCACATCGACACGACTTATCGGTTACTGGGGTCTGACGTTTACCACCCCTAGACTTGATATGCGACATATCAGATGAACAGACCGGACTGTGCGGGAGTGTTACTGATTGGATTCACAGGAGAACGCACAGGCTAGCTTGTTGATCTTCTGATCGCTCAATACCTGGGTGGCTGTTACGTTTAGCTGACCGCTTGCAGCTTGTGGGTGTTTGATATGATCATCATCTGCTACCGGCGTATTGACGATTCTTTAGAGTCCTACACAGAGGTTTCTTGGCTCAGGCGAAACGGAGTAGAGGCACATATGTGATATGTGCAGGACCGAGGATAATGCGATATGAGATACCGTATTATATTCTCGAGATATTTTGATATGAATTGGGACATCGGATCAAGTGTTGATTCGACGAATCGGTACATGATATATTAGCTGGTTATATTCGATATAGCCGGATCGTTGGATCAAGTGTTGATTCGATGATTTAATGTATAATAATATATATGATATATTGTATTACATTATCTAATATTGGCTCGCTTTATTATTTCATTTTCTCACTATATGATACATTGATATATATGCGATATATGTTAATTGTATTATTTTCTTTTGTTGCAAATATATAATATATATGTGATATATATTATTGTGACATGATATGATTTATTATTAAACATGTTTAAGGATGATTAAATGGGATTAGGGTTTGATTAGGGTTAGCTTCTTCTTGTTCATTCTAGAAGCTTTGCTTTTGTCTTGGTTAAGATATTATGGTTGATATTTTTCCATAACTCATTTCTAACCTAAGCAAAACCTAACCCTAGTTTATTCTCTACAAATTCTTATCCTATCATCCTTGACCATGGTTGATATATCAATCATATAGATTTCTTTTCTATTCATCACAAAAGGATTATCTTTTCCATTATCATCTTCTTCTCTCTTGAGTTCTAAAAAAAAGCTTACTAGTTAATTCTTGTGTGATGATTTCAAGTGAGAAAGTGAATAAAAAGAAAGCATAAATACTACTCCCTCATCCTCATCTCATCTAGCCCATGAGATTAGGGTGTTCATCTCTTTAGAGTGAGAAAGCTTGGGTTTTTGCAACTTCGACGTAGATCATCGGAGATTCGGAACACTTCAAGCTAGCATGGATCGTTCGAGTCGTGGAGCCTCTCTTGAGTCCGGGAGATCATCGATCACGGAGAAGGGACTTATACTCGGAGCTTGTGAAGCGAAGGAGCGGACTACAAAGGTTGTAATCCCTCACACTTAGCTTTAAAGATATCATCTTGCATGCTAAACCCTAATAATCTAGCAAAGATCCCGTCTTTGGGTTGTTCGGCACGTCTAAAATTTTATCCGGGCATGTTTGATGCCTTATGAACCTTCACAAGAGTGCCTAGGAACCCTACAAATAGTGATCAGTAATTTCACCTAAAGCAGTACACGATGATAAAGATAAACCAGATAGCATACTATCATCTTGAGTAAGACTGTCCTACCGGGATAGGTCCTCCCTCAATCATTGCAATCACGTGCCTGTGATCCAATAATTGACTCTGAGGGCACTATCTCCAACAATCTCCCACTTGCACTCAAGGCTAATTATTGCGATGTCGCATACTCACAGCCCGTGTGATACCGAACACCCAACTCCTCTACTAGTCAGTCTCACAAAGCTCGTTTGCGAAACTATTGCATTTGAGGAATAGCTTCATTGAGTGGATCCGCTGTGATGTTTCTTTCTATGTCTCTCTTTATCTAAAGTTCGCGGAGAAATCTATCTCCCGAAATGAGCAATACCTGTCTTAGAATATGTCTGGATATCTGATGGGACCTAGCTCATACATAAACTCCAAATCCAAACTTCTTAGACTGTATCGGCAACTGAACTTAATCAGTATTCTGCGCCATGCTTTCCCTCAGTATCCACCTGGACCACCTGTCCAAAATACTGCCCCTCGTCAGAGGGAAAACTATAACTCTGATAGTCACTCTGTCATCCAAGTCACCTTGGAAGCCTGGAATGATAATTGTCTCCCGAAAGAGGCTGTCGTTATCATATCCCTAAAACATCCACTTATGTTCTAAAACTGCTTCCGATCGTTTCTCCAGGATTGGATTAATATCAACTTACTGCATCTCGTGCAAAAATAACATCTGGTGTGGTACTTGACATCTCATGATTGACTCAATTGCCTAAGCAAGTGATCTGCCAATCATGCACATCCCTCTCCCCTTTAGTCTGTAAGACACCTTTAGAGAGGGTGACTCCATCACCTGCAGGTACACCACCATGCCAGGTGTCGTCCATTCTAAATACCTTTAGAATGCTGTCAAGTACCCTGATTGGGAAATCACCCAAATCTAGATCTATAGATCAAGTAACCAGAATGTCTAATATTATATCCAAGCCCTATGTGGAGAAACCACTGTGTGACAACCAAAGTATAACCGATCGTAGTATAGGAATTTCACTTCCTACTCTGTGTATGTCATCCAAATACCAGGACATCACACCCTACTACCTTCTTAACAGATCCATCCCCTATTCTGATGAAGTCAAACCTATGACTGTTACATCAGAAATAGATGATCTATCTCTGCTATATCTTCTTTAGTCTATAAATAGACATAAGCCACTTGTCCACCAATGCTTCCGCTGCTCCCACTGACTACGACAACCCTCTGGCAGAGTCATATACACGTGCACTTCTAAAGCTAGTTTAGAATGACGCTATACTCATCCTCCTGCCGGGTCTCACAGTCTGGAACAACAGCAATGGCAAGTCTGGGTAAACAAGAACCTCCCTGCCACCGTCCTTGAGCATACCGAAGTACCTCTCGAGCACCTGAGGTTACCCACCATATCTGCGGAGTAGCCAATGGAATGTCAAACCAGATTGAATCTTTAGGTTCTTTATCAAATCTTCAGTAATCGTTTGCGGTTCTGGAATCACTTCCAGTTCTACCATACTCCCACTACTGTTTTCTGAAAAAATCCATTTTTATTATAACTGTGGCGAGTTAAGAACAATATCACTATTGATCTTTCAGATGGCAGAAAGTCAACCCTCGTCATAGCCTGGGTCAACCCACAAACAGCCATTACAGAAACGTGCCTTGAGTTATCCAGAGTCTGGTTTTAAGCATAAGCCGGACAACTGCCCGTACCTTAACATCGTTAAGATATGAACTGTTTTATATCCAATATAGAAACAGAGGCACTGATTTAATTGAACCAGATTCAAATCATGCAGCTGTCTCCAGTGCATGTCAACTAAATGGAAAAGGCCGATCAGCATTACTCAACTTAGGAGTGCTTCCAATTATGAGTAACCTGAAGGAGAAGCAAGTTCTCTTAATCATTACTATCAACTGAATACCATACACAAGTATCTACATCTTCGATCACCTTGAAGAATCCCGATACTTGCAACACCTGGTTCTCTACTTTATTCATATACCTATAACTTCTCAAAACTTGGACCTTGTGTTTCTACGAAACACTTGTCTAAGAACTAGAGAAATCATAAGTAAACAGAATCTAGTACTAGTACCAACCCCTCTGTCCTAATGGACACTGGACAACATACAATACTCTGTATAAGTCCCTTGAGTCTGATAACTCAATCCTTGTGTGTCGTAGGTAGAAAACTGTACTATGGTTATAAAGGATTACACCGCTGTTTAATGCTCCTTACCTAACCATCCACTGATATAGGTAAATGTCATAGACATAATTTCAAAAAGGTATATCTCACTCTATAAAAATAGACGTACAGATGTATCAATTTGAAATTGGTGCATAACAGCGGATATTCAAAACCAAATATTTGCCGTCCGGCAACAACCTAGGCGACTTCCTCAAATATCACTGATTACAATGAATCCCGATATAATGAGGATGATCACCTAATTCCCAATAACTTACTCCCACTCATTATCTGTAAAACAATACAGATGTGAGAATCATACCTGGTAAATACACACCCTGGAGCAAGTGCCTAATTGGGAAATCAGTTTTCTTTTAACAGTACACAGTGAAACTGAAACATTGAAATGTTTCGATGGGGTATCCCGGTATTCCTAGTAATGCCTCTTCCATTATCCAGATTCACAATTGTAACCGTATATCTCTTTGCCATCTCTCCAAATCCCTTTATATGTCTTTAGTGATTACCTTCTGTACACCCTCTTAGGCTAAATGGATTTCTTCCTTCCCTACCGTTCGGCACCAGCCTATGGTTTGGAAGAAGACTATCCAATAAGCATAATGGGTGTACTGTCCTAGTCCTAGGAGCACTCGCAATGCGAGAGAAGGCGAAGATAAAAGACAACCGAATAAACCTTATTCCTATTTCTCCTGAACCAGAATCCATCCCCGAACTGGAACAAGTTCCTTTCGAGTTCGTATATAACCATACGATGGAGTATCCAAATAACCGTGGATCTTCGAAGTGATACGGAGTGTCCTGGAGAAATACAAAGGTGAAGTAGGAGTGGTAATGAAATACTTGGTTTGGTCGTGAATAGCAGTCGCAGTTTACTTTGCCCTCTTACTAATCTCTTTCTTTGTCTTTACTTAATACCTTCTGTACACCATCGTTATGCTAATTGGTTTTCTTTATTCCCCACCGTTCGGCACCAGCCTAAGGTTTGGAAGAAGACTATCCAATTTGCGTAATAGGTGTACTATCTCCTAAACCAAGGAGTACTCGCAACCTGAGAGAAGGTAAAAGGAAAAGACAATTGAATAGTCCTATTCGTTTTCTCCAGAACCGGAAACCATCCTCAAATAAATCCCTTCGAGTTCGTATATAACCATACGATGGTTTTATCCAATGGAAGTGGACGTTCGTAGTAATACGGGGTGTCCTGGAGAAAAGGGTAAAAGTAGGAGTGGCAATGAGGTATACAACTCTGACAATCCAAAACCCAGTCTTATAAGAAGGTTTGGTTAATTTTGGTCACTGAGTCATAGTCAAAGGTCGGCTCATGGTCGCTGCCAAAGAGAGAGAGAAAAGAAACACTCAGCGTGCACTCTAACCTAGATCAGAATAGTTATCACTTTATCTTATCAGGAAACCTCCCACTGTACCGTCAAATTCTCCTCCAAACCTGAAAGAAGAATTAGTCGGGATCACCCGAGGAGTAAACCAACTCATCAGTGGGAATCGGGATCCAACTATCATCGCATGAAAACGTGACGGAATCTGCTCACATTATCACACTCCAGAAGGTATGTCCATATCTGGCAAGTTTCAGTTTCTTTAGAAACTCCCGATGTGATTTTTACCCCATGCTCTTATGACCTTGACGAAGGTCAACAAATCATAAGTCACATGTCAAGTTCTACCCGTCATTGTCCAGGTTAATTTGAACCCACCCATACAAGCCCTTGACGAAGGTCAACAAGGCTATACGACTGTCCCAAACCAACGCATCTATCTATGCAGCAGAAAAGCAACAAGCAACTACCATACACTATGCCTTGACGAAGGTCAACAAACATAGCATGAATACTACGTGCTACCCGTCTGAAACGACGGAGGGCTAGCGAAAACCTTTAACGTAATGAACTTGATATCGTTGAAGGAACCGGATAGCTTTATAAAAATATAGTGACGAAAACCTTTACTAAAGAGGTCACTCCCGGTGAAGGGATCTCGGCTCTTTCCCCGTAGAATGAGGCGCAGGATATTCCAACTAAATACCACGATGCAAATCAAAAGTAATCGGCTATAGTGATGTTATTGCCCTGACGCAAACTTCTGTCTAAGGGGTCACTCCCGGTGAAGGGATCTCGGCCCTTGCCTCGTCGACTAAGGAGCAGGATATTCCAACTGAATATCACGATGCAAAACAAAAGAGAACGCCCTTGCAATAACAGCTTTTTGAAAATTGTTCCAACAACATCAGAATAGGTTTGTTTAACTTGCATTGATCCGAATCAATGTAGTCCCATCAATTGATCACACCAATAAAGAACGAAAATAATGATGTACGTATATACCATCTGCATTCGCCACTGGGTCCCGTCATCACCCGTTAGGTTACTTAACTAACGACAGAGCGGGGACTGGACTAGCGCGGATGCAAAACATATACAACATCTATTAGTATATATAGCAATATATAATATTCGCTCAAGGCGTGATAAAATGCAACATAACAGAAATGTAATAAGCATAACAGAACAATACAGATATCTGGGATCCCCGGGTTTCACAGAGCCGCTGCTGAACCCCGACGTTCCCCTGGTCGTGTGGATAGCCTGTGCAATAAAATTCTATACCCCTACAGGCACGGCAAGTTACCCGCCAAAACCTGAAGCGAGGCAGCCCCCTTCAGCAACGTGAATGGACCACCCGAGACTTCACGGAATCCGGCAACATGGGCACCCCTCCTGGGTCAACCTGTACCCCCTACGTGTGCGGCGAATAGCCCGCCAATTCTAGAGTGAAGCCCCCTCCGTCTCAATGCCATGAGATGCGGGCCCGTTGCCCTCTAGAATCCATCTATCCGTGCACCCCTCCATGGGGTAATCCTAGTACATAAAGTAAAATATACAACGGGTACAACGACCTCACCCCGGTCGTGCCCCAAAAGAATAATATACAAACAGGCAGTGACGGCAGTCCACATGTCGGACGCTCGCCCCGCAAAATCAAATGTACAGAATTAACCAAACTGTACTACCATTGCATCCAGGCTATCCCCCATGACCAATCCGCAACATCACAGCACAACACAGAACATCAACGTGAATGTCACGTTCGCAAATCCGTCTAAAAGGGCTATAGCAGATAGACTGGATTTACCGATCGAGTGGCATTCACGGTCGCAGATATAATGTAAATACTGTGAACTAACATGTTTAAACTTTTCGATCGATCAAATTTACCGAGGTGGGCCCCAAGTACAACTGTAGCACTTAGAGAAAATCTGGGCCCAAACAGAACATTCCAAAAACCCTATTCTCATGTTAGAAGCCTACTGTGAAAATTTGGTGCAAAGATAACACTTTCCCACCGTGGAAGCGCGGCCAAACCAGGGGTTTGGCCGCGTTTCCGCCATCGTACTGAGGAATCATTGCATCGAATTTTACCAGAATGCTTAGAATTCCCTGCACTTATTTCTGCAATGCACTGAAAAAATTTTAGAGCCAAAAAAATTTCGACAGAAACTTGTGCAATAGAAAATACGGTTTTTGGGATTTTTGTTCGATCGAGTTCTAAACATACTAAAGCAAGCTAGACTAGGTTATTGGCGAGGATCTGATACCACTGTAAGTGCACGGCGGCGCCCCGGCCGTCAATCCGACGCCGGAATGCGGAAACGAAAAACTTTTCAAAAACTATTGAACCGGCACCACCGCGCACTAAAACCCCGGATCTGGCCATTAACCTAACTCTAGCAAACTAGAATAAGAGTAGAGAAGCTATACCAAGCGATCCGTGTCCTTCGGTCTTCGCCTCCACTCCGATCTCCTCGCAGAATCTCCGGTCGTCGCCTCCTCGTCGAAACGGGCACCACATCGCCGGGTTCTTTTACGGGCTCCCACCACTGGACCGAGGCAACTCGGGCACGAAGTTGGCGAGGCGACGTGCCCAAGGAATGCTGTAGGCAAGTGTAGAATCCATTGTCTCTAGGGGTTATGAAGTTTCCATTGATGGAGGGAAGAAGAAGAATAAGCTTTGGAGATGGGTATGGATTTTGTGGCAAAGCATGCAAAAATGAGATGACCAAATTTCCCTCATAAAAAATGAACCCCTCCCTCTCTCCCAAAGTGGTCGGCCCCTCAATAATAGAATGGTGGAGAGAAAAAGAATAATACATGAAGGGAGGTGAGTGTAGGAAAAGCAAAAGGGTGACCACATCCAAAAGTGATGATAACAATATCAAATCAATTTCTAATCCTTTCTAATCTCATTAATGCAAGAAATGATCACAAGAAAAAGCAAAGACGCTTAAACCATCATAATCCCTCAAATGCAAGAAACCCCCTTCCACAAATGCTAATTTGCAAACTTGCAAATTAGCCCCTCCATCAGAAAAATCCGGCCGTGAAGGAACAAGGAAAAACTGGCCGGAACGGAATGCAAACTGGAAACTTCAGAAGACTGATCCCGTAATAAATTACAGGAAAACCCCGCGACTGTATATACATACCCGCATTTGTATTCCCACTGAATACAAATGCAAAGAGACAAAATCTACACTTTCAAATACTAGGATCCGGCTTAAAGCAAAGCCCGCTAGTTAAATACGTCCGATCACGATCCGTGCAATACCGCACGTATCTGATCGAACCCTGCCATATCTCCATACGACCTCTACAGCGTTTCGCCCGAAACTTGAGAAACTGGTCTGTGGGGGACTCTAAAGACTCGTCAATATTTTGACTGTGGATTTAACCACTAGTACGTCAGAGGTATTTGCCATACGTGATGGGCTACCAGGTATTGACCAAAAGGGACGTCGATGAGCGAACTCATTCTGACACCCTACTGAGCCTGTCAGTTACAATATCCGTACAGTCCGGTCCGTTCGTCTATGAGCATCGCATGGCGGGCCTAGGCGGTTGGTAAAAGTAAGACCCCCAAAAGCGGTACAAGTCGTGTCGGAGTGTAGCCCATAACACCCTGAGATACTACTGAAATATCTAACAGTAAATCTCCTGCCTTGGCCAAGGACTTCGTGTAATGGCTCTCCTAGACACAGCGAGACCTCACCCCCAATACCGGGAGAGACGAACCCCTGCAGATCCGCTCACTGCCTCCATGTGGCTCGGGACTGTACCCAACTAAAACCTGTTTGCACGTCTCCATTGAGCATGGTAGGGTAGTAATCAAAGTATAGTGGGAACTCACACGAGACAAATGACGATCCTTAGGTCGATGAACTAACCTATACACATGTCACCAGGGAACTGCTATCTGACGTCAGGTATAAGACCAACTAGCATGTTCCCGGCGAGTCCTGTCCAGTGTACTCATATCCCAATGAGCACATGTATACATCTTAGGTGAACCAACTGACACCAGTGGCTTGTAAGACCGGCCACCGCCCCTCGTCGGGGTCTCGACTGTATACACTAGTCTACTCTGGAGTATCGATGCCATGTCTCGAAACACCCTCGACTAGGGACCTTTTAAGGATGTGCTTATAGACCCCAGCTCCCACGTATATGATCGCCCTCATACTGCTGGTAGTCAAGCAAGAATCCTAGGGGCTCTATCAACGTGCAATAGTGATCAGTAATGTCACCTAAAGCAGTACACGATGATAAAGATAAACCATATAGCATACTATCATCTTGAGTAAGACTGTCCTACCGGGATAGGTCCTCCCTCAATCATTGCAATCACGTGCTTGTGATCCAATAATTGACTCTGAGGGCACTATCTCTAACACTTTAGGCCAAATGGTTTTCTTCCTTCCCTACCGCTCGGCACCAGCCTATGGTTTGGAAGAAGACTATCCAATAAGCATAATGGGTGTACTGTCCTAATCCTAGGAGCACTCGCAATGCAAGAGAAGGTGAAGATAAAAGACAACCGAATAAACCTTATTCCTCTTTCTCCCGAACCAGAATCCATCCCCGAACTGGAACAAGTTCCTTTCGAGTTCGTATATAACCATACGATGGAATATCCAAATAACTGTGGATCTTCGTAGTGATACAGAGTGTTCTAGAGAAATACAAAGGTGAAGTAGGAGTGGTAATGAAATACTTGGTTTGATTGTGAATAGCAGTCGCAATTTACTTTGCCCTCTTACTAATCCCTTTATTTGTCTTTACTTAATACCTTCTATACACCATCGTTAGGCTAATTGGTTTTCTTCATTCCCTACCGGTCGGCACCTGCCTATGGTTTGGAAGAAGATTATCCAATTTGCGTAATGGGTGTACTGTCCAAATCCAAGGAGCACTCGCAACCTGAGAGAAGGTAAAAGGAAAAGACAACTGAATAGTCCTATCCGTTTTCTCCAGAACTGGAAACCATCCTTGAATAAATTCCTTCAAGTTCGTATATAACCATACAATGGTTTTATCCAATAGAAGTGGACGTTCGTAGTAATACGAGGTGTCCTGGAGAAAAGGATAAAAGTAGGGGTGGCATCGAGGTATGCAACTCTGACAATCCAAAAGCTAGTGTTTTAAGAAGGTTCTGTTATCTTGGTCACTGAGTCATAGTCAAGGGTCGGGTCATGGTCGCTGCTAAAGAGAGAGAGAAAAGAAACACTAAGCGTGCACTCTTACCTAGATTAGAATGGTTATCAATTTATCTAATCAGGAAACCTCCCACTGTAACGTCAAATTCTCCGCCAAACCTGAAAGAAGAATTAGTCGGGATCACCCGAGGAGTAAACCAACTCATCAGTGGGAATCGGGATCCAACTATCATCGCATGATAATGTGATGGAATCCACTCACGTTATCACACTCCAGAAGGTATGCGCATATCTGGCAAGTTTCAGTTTCTTTAGAATCTCCCGATGTGATTTTTACCCCATGCTCTTATGACCTTGACTTTGGCCAACAAATCATAAGTCACATGTCAAGTTCTACCCGTCATTCTCCAGGTTGATTTGAACCCACCCGTACCTACCCTTGACTTTGGCCAACAAGGCAGTACGACTGTCCCAAACCAACGCATCTATCTATACTGCAGAAAAGTAACAAATAGCTACCATACACTATGCCTTGACTTTAGCCAACAAACATAGCATGAATACTAAGTGCTACCCATCTTAAATGATGGAGGGCTACGAATGGTTTTTGGCGAAAAACCTTTAACGTAATGAACTTGATATCGTTGAAGGAATCGGATAGCTTTTTAGAAAATATAGTTACGAAAACCTTTGCTAAAGAGTTCACTCCCGGTGAAGGGATCTCGGCTCTTTCCCGTAGAATGAGGTGCAGGATATTCCAACTGAATACCACGATGCAAAGCAAAAGGCAATCGGCTATAGTGAAGTTATTACCCTGACGCAAACTTCTGTCCAAGGGGTCACTCCCGGTGAAGGGATCTCAGCCCTTGCCTCGTCGACTGAGGTGCTGGATATTCCAACCGAATACCACTATGCAAAACAAAAGAGAACGTCCTTGCAATAACAGCTTTTTGAAAAGTGTTCCAACAACATCAGAATAGGTTTGTTTAGCTTGCATTGATCTGAATCAATGTTGTCCCATCAATTGATCACACCAATAAAGAACGAAAATATGATGTACGTATATGCCATACGCATTCGCCACTGGGTCCAGTCATCACCCGTTAGGTTACTTAACTAACGACAGTGCGGGGACTGGACTAGCACGGATGAAAAACATATACAACATCTACTAGTATATATATCAATATATAATATCCGCTCAAGGCGTGATAAAATGCAACATCACAGAAATGTAATAAGCTGCAACACCTTAGAATGTGTTTTGTAGCTAATTCTATTTTAATGTATGGTTTTTAATAAATAGTTTACCAAATTAAGTTTTAAATATTTTATCCTATTTAATGTGTATTTTATTAGAATTTTGTTAGGCACACACACACTTGTGCATGTTAGCTAGGGTGTTAATTTGGGGTTTAACCATCTCTTAATCTAGTTTTAGGCTTTGTTTAAGTGCTTTGGGTTGTTAGGTGTGTTATGGTTGTTATTAGGAATTGAAAAATGATTTTTATTTAATAAGGGTTTTAAATTGATTTTCTTTGTTAGTTTGAGGTGTTGACTTTGAGAGAGAAAGAAGCATGGGCTTGATGGTGTGAGCCATGCCTCATTATGATGAAAGAGAATGAGAATGGGAGGGGTTGTTGGTTTTTCTCTCATTCTCATCTCTCACTCTCATTTCCCTCACTCTCTCAAACACACACACACACACTCACCAGAAGAGGCTTCAGCAGCAGCAGAAACAACAACAACAACAACAACAACAACAGCAGCAGCAGCAGCAGCCATAACAACAACATCAGCCTAGCAGCAGCAGCAGCACAAGAGAGCAGCAGCAGCAACAGGAACCCCAGCACTTGCAGAAGCTCTTCCTCCCCCATACACTTCTTCTCCTGCTTCTTTGGGTTCTCTAGGGTATATTTCTGAACCCTTTCCCTTGTTTGCTTAGCTTGTGTGTTAATTTGCTTCGATTAGTGTTAAATTAGCTAGTTTAGTGCTAATTAAGGTGATTTGTGTGGAATGTTGTTTAAGTGATGATTGTGTTGGTTAACCCTACCTATTTAAGTGTTATTAAGGCCACTTCAACTGAGAAATAACCCAGATTACACTAAAATACCATAGGGTTTACGTTTTGTGCAAATTAGCGTTTTTAAAGCAACATTGTGACACTCTGTGATCTGCTATTGACCCAGACACTTCAGGATAAAATTGAGGAAACTGGAATATGCTACCTAAGTCTAGATTTCACCACAAGAACACGAGCCACCTTCTCCCTACCCAGGCCGCCAATTACATCAATCTGGCCGCAAATTGCGGCCAGGAAGGTGAGTTGGATGCTAGGGTTTTGTGTAGGGTAGTCTGCAGTGTATTGCAGTGTTTTGGCATGTGTAGTTTTGTAAGATTTGACCTGTAGGAAAATCTAGGACAATATATTGTTTTTGTGTCCGTTGTGTTTGCGCGATACGCGCGATACGTGAGTGAGTTCTGTGATCCAGCGTATCGCGGCGTGTCGCGATAGTTTTAGACGCGTACACACACGATTCAGCGTATCGTGCACACGCGCGTTTAGTTCGCAACGCGAGTTTCTCGTTTTGGTTCGATATCGCGTTTCACGGAATATTTGTCTTATATATGATTTCCGTGTCTTATTTGCAGGTTTGCAGCCTGGGACTACAGACACTACTACAGAGGGAGCAGATGGTAGGATTCACCTAGCGTGGAGTGTAGGTGAGTAGATTTAGCATCTACAGGGGAATCACCCGTATGGCGTTATGCGTCTGGGCTAGGATTCAAATACCTGTCGCACATTCTACGTCATTGTAGAATTGCGCCTTTACTTTATTTCATTGATATAGTTATACGGTGACTAGCAGCCGTAGGACACTGCACATATTATTGACGGTTCATGTTGCACGAGCACGGATTGTACGCTACACACACACCGTCAATAATTGCAATGTCACACACAACCCCTTATAGATACTATTGCTTATCACACATGACATCTAGCTTATCGGTATACCTATAGTGTATCATATCTTTAGTGATAGGTACACATACACCTTGCGATACAGCTACAGGTATACCTTGCACATATTTTAGTTATACCGGGGGGGTATCCTATATATTTTACTTATACCCAGGGGGGTATACGACATCAGTTCTTATAGGTAGATACATATACATTTCTACACCTGTATGTTACACACATATTCAGTTGCAGTTACATATTTACCTTTACTGGTGTTACTTAGCTGTACCTTATTGGTTTCGCATACATCTGGTTTCAGCTACATATTCTCATTTATATGCTCGCATTTTAGATATATCGCATATATTTATTCCTGGATTTGCGCATTGTTATTGGGATTTTAGATGATGTTTTCTGGATTTGGGAACCGCGGGAGTTCATGAAATTATGCATACATTGAAAAACCCGGTTTCCTTGATATGATATTTGCGCATCCACCATGAGCTTTATCGGTGCTGATATGTATATACCCCTACGAGGTGGCGTCGAGGCCGTAGAGGGTACATGGTGTGGCCCGGTATGGTTCCCCTTGGCAAGAAGATCGATGGATTTTGCCGATTGAGTCTGGAGGCGGGCTAGTACCTACCGGTGACAGTACTGATGACTCGGCGGGGGTCATGGAGACACCGTTGGGAGTCATGCACGTATGCATACGTCGAAAGGCGAGGGTCATGTAAGTCGATGTAGTACACCCCAGTACTTATGGGGAGGCGGAATTTTCAAAAACGATCAAGTTTGAAGAACAAACATCGACTAACCGCTTGAATCGAAGCTAAACAAATAATAACCGAACACATAGCTATACTAAACTATAGTGTTAAGGGATTATACCTAATGAAACCGGTCCTTCGTCTTTACGATCTCCTTGTTCTCCTCGGCCTTCTCTAGATAGTAGACGATCCACCCGAGAGCGAAACTCCAAGCTAAACCTCTAAACTTGAGGCAACTAACCTTCTTGGATTGCTAATCAAAGAAGTTAGGATGAGATAGAGTGTTGGTTATGGATGCTTAAGTCTAACTAAACCTTTGATCTCAACACATGAGGATTAAGGATTAGTATCTTGAAGATGAGAGCTTGAGGAGAGAGAATATGAGATAAGATAATGAGAAGAGAGAGAGTGTATCATAATATATTATGAAGCATTTTCTAATAATGAGAAAAGAATAAAGGGTGATGATAAATCATGCTTCATAAAATATCTAGTGGTGATTCATTAGCATGAGTCATTAAGCAATAAATGTGCATTAATGAAATGAATGAATCACCACCATGACTCACAATCTCATCCAAAGTAACCTCCTTAGTCACATCTTCTAGAAGCTTCTCGTACAATTACGAGAACGCCCCTCCAATCCGCAAAAATACGGAAAAACTTTAGACTGTAAAAATCCAATAACCGGATACCAGTAACTGGCTTAAACCAAAGCCGACTGGTAAAAACTGTTCGAAAGTCGTACGTGCTTAAACGCACGTATGCGTCCGAACCCTTTTGTCGCAAAACCATGCAACCTCTATATCGTTTCGCCTGGAGTAGGAAACTCTCTGTGTGGGACTCTAGAGACTCGACTACTACGCTGGCAGTGGGTTTAACCACAGACCGCAAGCGGCACTAGCTGTACGTAACGGTCCCCAGGTAGTTGTCGATAAGAAGGCCGATGAGAAAACCTATCCGAACTCCTACTGAGTCTGATGTGACAATCACCATACAGTCTGGTCCGTTCGTCCAAGACTATCGCATATCGGGCCTAGGGGGGCGGCAAGCGTCAGTCCCCTAATAGCGGTATAAGTCGTGTCAGAGGGAAGCCCATTACACCCTGAGAAACTACTGGAACCTACCAGCAAATCTCGCTTGCCCTGGCCAGGGACTTTGCGTAATGGCTCTCTGACACAGCACGATATCTACTCCCAATACCGGGAGGGACGAATCCTGTCTAACCGCCACTGCCTCCAAGTGCTCGGGACTGCACCCAACTGCTACTTGTTTGCACGACTCCTTTGAGCCGTGGTAGGGTAGCAATCTAAGAACAGTGGGACACACTCGAGGCGAAGTAGCAGTGTCAAGTCTGCGGACTACGCTGTACTCATGTCACCTGGGAACTGTTTACTGACGACTGGTATCAAACCAACCAACAGTTCCCTGTGAGTCCTGTCCGGTGTACCCGTAACCTAACGAGCACCTGTATACTATCTCCAGTACGACGTACTGACGGCTGTGGGACAGACCATCTCCCCAACTGGGATGAGAAGCGTACACACCAGTCTACTCCGGAGTATCGATGCTCTGTCTCGATAATCCAACGACCAGGGACCTGAATAAGGATGTGCTTGTAGACTACCCAGCCCCCACTAGTGTGACTGCCATCACAACGCTGGTAGACAAGCAAGATCCTAAGAGCTCTATCAATACGTACACTCACATATTAAGATAGAAAAACCAAGTAGCATACTACCATGTTTAGCAAGACTGTTATATACATGTAAATATCCCAAGCTTCCATTAAGTAATATACAAGCTAGTATGATACAGTAATGGCCTTCTAGGGCATAAACACTAACAATCTCCCACTTGCACTAGGGCCATGTACTGGCATATCGTAGACCAATGATCTCGAGTAGCCTCTCGAGCTGAATCTGAGGAAGGGCCTTCGTGAATGGATCAGCAATGTTCTCTTCTGAAGCAACTCTCCGAACCTCGATCTCCTGACGATCAATGATCTACCTGATCAGGTGATACCGCCTCAAGATGTGTCTGGACTTCTGATGGGACCTTGGTTCCTTCGCTAAAGCTATAGCTCCGTTGTTGTCGCAATACAGAGGTATTGGACCAACTATGGTAGGAACCACCTGAAGTTCTGTTAGGAACTTCTTCATCCAGACTGCTTCTTTTGCGGCATCGCAAGCAGCTATATACTCCGCTTCCATTGTCGAATCGGCAACGGTGTCCTGCTTGGAGCTCTTCCAGCACACCGCCCCTCCATTGAGGGTAAAGACATAACCCGACATGGACTTGGAATCGTCCTTATCACTTTAGAAGCCGGAATCAGCAAAGGCCTCCAACCTGAGGTCTTTTCCGCCGTAAACCAAGAACATCTCCTTAGTCCTCCTCAGGTACTTGAGAATGTTCTTTACTACTATCCAGTGTTTCTCCCCTGGGTCTGACTGATACCGGCTTACCACGCTCAGTGCGTAAGCTACATCTGGTCTGGTACACAACATCGCATACATTATAGAGCCTACCGCAGAAGCGTAGGGTATAATAGACATGCGTTCCCTTTCCAAATCAGTCTTGGGAGACATTTCTTTGGAGAGGGTGATTCCGTGACAAGCCGGTAGATTACCGCGCTTAGAATCTTCCATACTGAATCTTTTCAGTACAGTGTCGATATACCTGAACTGCGAAAGTCCCAACATCCTCTTGGATCTATCACGATAGATCCGGATCCCCAGAATGTAAGAGGCATCACCCAGGTCTTTCATGGAGAACCTGTGTGACAAGAATCCTTTGACAGATTGTAGCATAGGAATGTCATTTCCTATCAATAGAATGTCATCCACGTACAAGACGAGGAATACGACACTTCTGGCCACAACTTTACTATATATGCACGGTTCATCTGGATTTTTGATAAAGTCATATTCTTTGACTGTCTCATCAAAACAGATGTTCCAACTCCGCGATGCCTGCTTTAGTCCATAAATGGACTTAAGCAGCTTGCATACTTTCCCGCTGCTCCCACTCTGATTGAAACCCTCTGGCTGATCCATATAGACGCTCTCTTCTAAATTTCCATTCAGAAAAGCCGTCTTTACGTCCATCTGCCAGATTTCATAATCATGGAAGGCAGCAATAGCAAGAAGGACCCGAATGGATTTGAGCATAGCCACTGGAGAAAAAGTTTCGTCATAGTCCAAACCAGGTCTTTGACGAAAACCCTTTGCAACAAGTCTAGCCTTATAGGTTTCCACCTGTCCATCTACACCAATCTTTTTCTTGAAGATCCATTTGCATCCTATGGGTTTTACCCCATCTGGAGAAAAGTCCAAAGTCCATACTTTGTTGGTGTACATGGACTCCATTTCGGTCCGCATTGCATCTAGCCATCGTACCGAGTCGCCGCTCTGGATGGCCTGCTGGAAGTCAGTAGGTTCATCATCATCTATGATGCAATCCTCTCTATCCCCGTCTATGAGAAAACCGTAGTATCTCTCAGGCGGATGAGACGGCCTACTACTCCTGCGGAGGGGTGCGGGAATGTTCTGTTCTTCTTGAACCTCTGGTTCTACCAAACTTTCAGTAGCAGTTTGTGGTTCTGGAATTTCTTCCAGTTCTATTTCGCTCCCACTTATTTCCTTTTCTAAAAACTGATATTCTAGAAAATGGGCATTACGAGAAACAAACACCTTTTGTTCCTCTGCGTAATAGAATAGAGATCCCTTGGAGTTCTTTGGATATCCCACAAACTGACATTTTACTGATCGTGCCTCGAGGTTGTCCACATGCTGCTTCTTAACAAAAGCTGGACATCCCCAAATCTTTAGATACTGAAGATAGGGTTTCTTCCCACTCCACATCTGATATGGTGTGGTAGGCACAGTCTTGGTAGGAACCATGTTCAAAAGATATGCCGCTGATTCTAGCGCATAACCCCAGAAAGATCGCGGTAACTCAGCATTACTCATCATGGATCGTACCATATCCAATAGGGTTCGATTCCGTCTCTCCGATACACCGTTATGCTGTGGAGTGTATGGAGGAGTAAGCTGAGAGAGAATTCCTTTCTCTTTTAGGTAACCAAGGAACTCGGCACTCAAGTATTCACCACCTCGATCAGATCTTAGTGTCTTAATACTTTTGCCGGTTTGGTTTTCTACTTCATTCTTATACTCTTGGAATTTCTCAAAAGCCACGGATTTATGTTTCATCAGATAAATGAATCCGTATCTTGAGTAATCATCCGTGAAAGTAATGAAATAGGAAAAACCACCTCTCGCATGTGTAGAAATTGGACCGCATACATCGCTGTGTATGAGTCCTAAGAGCTCGCTCGCTCTTACTCCTTGTCCAGTGAATGGAGTCTTTGTCATCTTTCCTTTGAGACAAGATTGACAAGTGTCATAAGATTGATATTCGAACGAGTCCAAATATCCTTCTCTATGCAACTTAGTCAACCTTCTCTCATTGATGTGACCCAGTCTACAATGCCATAAGAAAGCTTTATTCAATTCTGGAGACTTTCTTTTTAGTGTGTTCTGGACATTGAAAATTTGGAGTTGGTTTAAAACATATATGCCGTTATTTAGAGTACCGGACCCAATCAAACCATGATTAAGGTGGATGTTGACAACATCTCTTACAAACGTGAAATCATAACCTTTATTTGATAACAAGGAAACTGATATGATATTACACGTTAAGCTGGGTACAAAATAACAGTTATGTAAAACCAAAATGTGTCCACTCGTCAATCCTAGGTGATAATCCCCGACGGACGCAGCTCCCACGCTAGCTCCGTTAGCAACCCTGAGGATCATATCACCTTCCTTCAGCACTCTACGGTTTCTCAGTGCCTGCAATGAATTGCAAATATGAGATCCTGATCCGGTATCCAATACCCAGGAAGTAGAGTTGATCGACAGACAATTCTCAATTACAAACACACCTGAAGTCGAAGCCACAGCTTGCTTCGGTTCCTGGTTCTTGGCGTTCCACGCCTTGCAATCCTTCTTCCCGTGCCCTTTCCTGTGACAATGGAAGCACTCATCCTGGCCAACTATCGGTACTGCTTTCTTTTTCTTTCCCTTCCCTCCCACCTTACTAACACCTCCTCTAGGTCTGGGTGCGGCCTTCTTCTTCCTTCCTTTGGCCCTAGCCTTGGACCCGGAAGAAGATGAACCGCCAACAAACATAGCGGGTGTTTTCCTTGCCTTCTGCAAGGTGCCCTCCGCACTCCTTAACATGTTCAGGAGTTCCGCAAGTTCAACTTCTTTTCCTTGAAGATTGAAGTTGAGGATAAACTGGGCGTAGGTGGGAGGAAGGGACTGGAGAACAAGGTCTGTATAGAGCTCATTATCCAAAGTCGTCCCAAGGTCTGCGAGCTCTTCTATGTAGCCAATCATCTGTAGGACATGTTCACCTACCGATGACCCGACAGCCAACCTCGCTCGAAACAATTTCTTAGAGGTCTCGTATCTTGCTATACGAGATTGCTCTCCATAAAGTTCCTTTGTATGGAGAAATATGCCATCTAAGGACATATCCTCGTGCCTCCTCTGATGTTCATTGTTCATCGAGGCAAGCATGATGCACTTGGCTCTCGCGCAATCTAATTCCCAGGTTTTGCGGATTTCCTTATCCGCATTGCTGGATTTGGGACCAGGGACAGCAGGTGCCGTAGCGGTGAGGACGTACCCCAGTTTGTCATAGGTCAAAGCCATTTTGACATTCCGCAGCCAATCTTTATAGTTTGGCCCCGTCAGTATATTTTTCTCTAAAAGTAACTTAAGTCCAGTCATTTTCAGGGTCGCTGCAATTAGGAGAGAGAGAAGAAAACTCTTTAGCATGATGCTCTTGCAAGTTTAGAGTGGTTTTTAATTTATCTAAACTGGATGGCTCCCACTGTTTCTCGAATCCTTCCTCAAACCATAAAAGAAGAATTAGCCAAGACTATTCTCACTGTACAATACTTGCTTAACCGTTCAGCCAGGCCGGTGTCGATACTTCGAGGGAGGTTTTCCAACGCTTTCGCGAAGTTCCTTAATTAAATAACCTCTTTTCTCTGGGGGCGTAACCCCGCTGACACTTTTCTGGACACCTACTAGGTTTATAGCATTGATCGTTAAGTGACGAATATCCTGATAAGTATCAAATACTCACAGTAGGATCGGGATCCAAATATCATCGTCTGATAATGTTGTAGGAATGCTACCAACATTCATCAAACTCAAAATGGTATGCATCTCTTTGCAAATTTCAGTTTCTTTAGAAATTCCCGATATAAGTTTTTGCCCCATGCTCTTATGACCTTGGCGTTGGTCAAAATATCATAAGTCACATGTCAAGTTCTACCCATCATTATCTTGTTAATTTGAACCCATCCGTACATATCCTTGACGTTGGCCAAAATGATCATACGACTGTCCCAAACTAACTCATCTATCTATGCAACAAATGAATATCCAGCAGCTACCAAACACTATGCCTTGGCGTTGGTCAAAATACATAGCTTGAATACTACTGAATACCCAGATGAAATGACGGAGGGCTATGAATGGTTTTGGCGAAACCGTGAACGTAGTGAACTTGATATAACCGAAGGAACCTGATAGCTTTTAAAAGGAGTGGTTAAAGCTCCGCATTTAAAAAATATCTGTTTTAAAAATAACCGAGTGGTTTCTTTTAAATTGTTCCAACGATTTAAACTTTGGTTTGTTTTTCTTTGCATTATAGATAATGCGTCCCATCATTAACCTATCATTGCAGAAAACAACGAAAATACAACGTCCTCTTATGCCATCCGCATTCGCCACGGGGTCCCGTCATCACCCGTTAGGTTACTTAACTAACGACAGAGCGGGGGCTGGGCTAGCGCGGGTGTAAAACATAAGTGGCGTCTAAATAGCTATCATAAATATAGATATTTTACATTCGTCTGACGCAATGATATTCATTCCAGAACACAGATAAACAATATTGGATTTGCAAGCAATCTGTATTTCTTTTGAGCCTGCAAGAAAAGACAGATTACACAGTTGTGATGAATAGCCGTTACCCCACCCTCGACCCCTACGGGTACGGCAAACTACCCACCCGGCAGTCTGTGTACCCCACCTTGGGTCAGTCCTAGGAGCAAAAACAGTAAAATGAAATAATACAACGGTGGCTACAACCGCAACCTGGAAGTGCCCCGCGAAAATAATATTACAACAAATTACATTCACAACAAATGAATTAAACAATAACCCATTGCAAACCCCGGCTATACACCACAACAGTCCAATACAGTTTATATGCACAAACAGATATAACCATTTCAGAAATGTGCAACACCCTGCCAACCGACATACTAGCAGTTGGGGAAGGTTTACGAACACATTAAACAATCACAGATATAATCCAATATGCAAATACTGTAAAATTTCGATTGACTAAACAACATCAATATTACTCCAAAATCTGCTCTGTTAAACAGTAACTTGAGCAAATATTAAATATTCCAGAAAACCCCAAATATCACAGGGGACCCACACAAGAAAGATGAGTCCATGACTCGGCAACTCGGCCGCGCAAGCGCGGCGGATCGGTAGGATCCGCCGCCCTTCCGCGGCGCTTTAGCCGAATCATGGGCTCAAATTTCTTGGGTGTTCTCCTGTGGTCATGTCAAGCTCTCTGAACACACCAGAAAAATTTTAGGAATTCATTTTAACTTCGACAGAAACTTGACAGAATTAGGGTTTTTCGGCTTCGTTTTTCCGTTCGAAATTCGTACAAATTTGCAATTAAGTTATTTATTGTTTAGCGAGGCCCTGATACCACTGTAAGTCGATGTAGTACACCCCAGTACTTATGGGGAGGCGGAATTTTCAAAAACGATCAAGTTTAAAGAACAAACATCGACTAACCGCTTGAATCGAAGCTAAACAAATAATAACCGAACACATAGCTATACTAAACTATAGTGTTAAGGGATTATACCTAATGAAACCGGTCCTTCGTCTTTACGATCTCCTTGTTCTCCTCGGCCTTCTCTAGGTAGTAGACGATCCACCCGAGAGCGAAACTCCAAGCTAAACCTCTAAACTTGAGGCAACTAACCTTCTTGGATTGCTAATCAAAGAAGTTAGGATGAGATAGAGTGTTGGTTATGGATGCTTAAGTCTAACTAAACCTTTGATCTCAACACATGAGGATTAAGGATTAGTATCTTGAAGATGAGAGCTTGAGGAGAGAGAATATGAGATAAGATAATGAGAAGAGAGAGAGTGTATCATAATATATTATGAAGCATTTTCTAATAATGAGAAAAGAATAAAGGGTGATGATAAATCATGCTTCAAAAAATATCTAGTGGTGATTCATTAGCATGAGTCATTAAGCAATAAATGTGCATTAATGAAATGAATGAATCACCACCATGACTCACAATCTCATCCAAAGTAACCTCCTTAGTCACATCTTCTAGAAGCTTCTCGTACAATTACGAGAACGCCCCTCCAATCCGCAAAAATACGGAAAAACTTTAGACTGTAAAAATCCAATAACCGGATACCAGTAACTGGCTTAAACCAAAGCCGACTGGTAAAAACTGTCCGAAAGTCGTACGTGCGTAAAGGCACGTATGCGTCCGAACCCTTTTGTCGCAAAACCATGCAACCTCTATATCGTTTCGCCTGGAGTAGGAAACTCTCTGTGTGGGACTCTAGAGACTCGACTACTACGCTGGCAGTGGGTTTAACCACAGACCGCAAGCGACACTAGCTGTACGTAACGGTCCCCAGGTAGTTGTCGATAAGAAGGCCGATGAGAAAACCCATCCGAACTCCTACTGAGTCTGATGTGACAATCTCCATACAGTCCGGTCCGTTCGTCCAAGACTATCGCATATCGGGCCTAGGGGGGCGGCAAGCGTCAGTCCCCTAATAGCGGTATAAGTCGTGTCAGAGGGAAGCCCATTACACCCTGAGAAACTACTGGAACCTACCAGCAAATCTCGCTTGCGCTGGCCAGGGACTTT
Organism: Agapanthus africanus; assembly: GCA_030015575.1. NCBI lineage: Eukaryota > Viridiplantae > Streptophyta > Magnoliopsida > Asparagales > Amaryllidaceae > Agapanthus > Agapanthus africanus. The sequence continues at coordinate 124,953,113 of JASDDO010000016.1, read as the reverse complement.
GCGTAATGGCTCTCTGACACAGCACGATATCTACTCCCAATACCGGGAGGGACGAATCCTGTCTAACCGCCACTGCCTCCAAGTGCTCGGGACTGCACCCAACTGCTACCTGTTTGCACGACTCCTTTGAGCCGTGGTAGGGTAGCAATCTAAGAACAGTGGGACACACTCGAGGCGAAGTAGCAGTGTCAAGTCTGCGGACTACGCTGTACTCATGTCACCTGGGAACTGTTTACTGACGACTGGTATCAAACCAACCAACAGTTCCCTGTGAGTCCTGTCCGGTGTACCCGTAACCTAACGAGCACCTGTATACTATCTCCAGTACGACGTACTGACGGCTGTGGGACAGACCATCTCCCCAACTGGGATGAGAAGCGTACACACCAGTCTACTCCGGAGTATCGATGCTCTGTCTCGATAATCCAACGACTAGGGACCTGAATAAGGATGTGCTTGTAGACTACCCAGCCCCCACTAGTGTGACTGCCATCACAACGCTGGTAGACAAGCAAGATCCTAAGAGCTCTATCAATACGTACACTCACATATTAAGATAGAAAAACCAAGTAGCATACTACCATGTTTAGCAAGACTGTTATATACATGTGAATATCCCAAGCTTCCATTAAGTAATATACAAGCTAGTATGATACAGTAATGGCCTTCTAGGGCATAAACACTAACAGGTCAGAGCTAGGCACTTGTGCTTTCGGGACAGCGTATGATACGTACCTATCAGGATTTCTGTGTCGATGCTTGGCACATTGTTTTCATGATATTTCTTGTAATACCTTTGTATATATAACAGGGGATTAGCCGTTGTTATATATATCCTTACACCAATATTAGTGGAATGGGACGCTAATATATGTGTATTGCCCCCATCATATTTATTTCTGTATATATACCTTTAGGATGTTAGATTCTTACTGGAGATTTGACTTGGGTTATTAGGTGATTCATGGAGATTGGATATTGGATATTGGACATACCTATGTGATCGTTGACTTGTACATTCGGGATATAGGGGATTACTCGATATTGTACATTGAGGAGATGTGAGACTTGTATGATGTGAGAGCCCAGTTTGGGGGCCGATTTGAGGATTTGTGGATTGGAGTGTCTTGATGGATTGTGATCCTGCCACGATGTCAGGTTCCCGTGGAAATGACATATTCCACCCTATACCTCACCCTTATCTATTTTATGCACAGTTTCATATATTGGTAGTACATGTTAGTGTACCCCTATGATAGTTGCATATTTGCTTTCTCATATCTCTATTGCATAGTTATTGCATACTATTATCATGTCATCATTGCTTCACATATTGATTGTACCTGCTAGTGTACTTTCCACTATTCTGCATTCACATGACATGTTATTACTGTAATCGCATATCTTAGATTCATACTGTAGCGTCTTGAAAAGTCGTTTTGGTGTTTTCCTGAAATTCGGTGAAAATTCGGTATTTTTCCGAAAACCGTCTTTCTCGATATTTTGCAGTTTAGGGCTAATTATACCTTAAATGGATAGGTAATTACTTGTTTTTAGTGACTAATGAGTTAATTATGAAATTTTGGTCATTTAAAAATTTTTCCCTATTTTTCATTTTTTTAATATTATTTTAAGCCGGTAAGAAAATACATTAAATAAGCGATAAATACAAATTTTTCCGGGCTAATTTTAATCTCTAAAATTATGATAATTATAATCTAGTGATAACATGAATTTTTAGTAATTTATTTTGATTTTTAACCAAGTTTTATAAATTGAAACGAAATTATTGAATTTTGGGCTAAAACTTGCAATTTTTGAGTTGTAGGGGGCCTTTTTGCATAAAATTTCTTTTGTAACACCCCTCTATCTTTTCCCTCAGCCCAAGAACAGCCCAAACCTTGGCCAAGTCCAGAAATTCTGACCTCTCTCTTTCTTGAGTTGTTTCTTGAGTTATTTGATAGTTTATGGTATTAATTTAAATGATATGGTTAAAATATGATACATTGACTTTGGAAACTTGAACCAAGACTTTTCCCCACTTGCCCACACCCCCCCCCTTACCTCCTCTGGCCGAAACTGAACCCCCCTCTTCTTCCTCTCTTTTCTTTTCATTTTTCTTCAAATTTCATCAAAAAACCACATCAAAATCCATAGTTTATTCAAAAATCCATACAAAATCCTTATGCTATCATTTTCCTTAGCCATTCTTGCTTGGATCTTGGTGTTTGAGGCCATCATTTGGAGGAAACTTTCTTGCTTGATCTATTGATCAAGAGGTATAAATTCTATCTTGTTAAATTCTTTGTTTAAGTGCTTATGTGTTATGGGTTAGTGTTAATTTAGTGTAGTTAATCTAGATTTCTTAGATTTTGTTTGAAAATTGAAACTAGGTTTTGAACCATGATAATTAATTAAGTAGTTTATTAGTTAATCTAGTTGTTAGTAAACTAATCTATATGGTTACCTTGTTATGTAGTCTTTAATTATGCTAATTTAGGTAATTTTAGAAGTTGATTTTAGTTGTAAAATTGTTGTTTTAAGGTTTTTCAAGAGAGGGTTATGTATGGAAATGGTATTTGAAACATGATTAGTGAGTGGATTAAGTTTTAGAAAGCATTATTTAAGTGATTAAACCTAATTTGCTATCTAGTGTTTTGCTAACCTTAATCTAAGTGGTTAATTTGCTTATTAGGCTAAAATATAGTGTTAAAGTAAGGATTTCATATAAAGTTTGGGTTATGTTTGCTAAGTACAAAAATCAAGAAAAGGTTTTGTTATGTAAATTAGGTTTTTAAGCCTAGTTAATGGTTTAGAATTGGTGTATTGGCTAACTTTTTGGTTAGTTTGGAATGTTGGTGTTGGGTGGTGTTGACTTTGTCGCTATATTGTCGATGTTTGCATCAAATTGCAATTTCTGCTTACTAGATTTTTATCTAAGTTATGTGATGAGTTAATTGTGGCATCTTGATGATTTTGTTGGCTTGTCCTACGACTTTTAGGATGCGTGAGTGCGGTTTTTGGGTAGTCGGGTTTTAGTTTTGCCGGGTGACCCAAATCGGCGTTTTTGGCAGTTTTTGCGATTTTCGCGTGTGTCCGCGCACTTTGTGCACGTTGCACCTAGCTAGCGAACCTTAGTAGTTTCGTTGGGGTTTTGCGTCGTTCTTGATATGTAACCTTATATTTGGTATTGATATAAATTCCAGGTTCGGTCGCGGAGACGTCTGACGCGGCGCGAAAGGGAAAGGCGGTGATCGGACACAGCTAGCCAGGGATCCCGGTGAGTAGATTTAACATCTACGGGGGACGATCGTCTGGATGGCGCAAGTCGCCCGATAGATTTAGTAAACTGGAAAATAGTAAATTGGATAATCACCTGTGACATTAGAATAATAATACTGGCATGATAATTGTTGCAATTAGATCGATAGGTTATACCCATATACGCAAACTCAATTGTAGGACACATGCACCATTACCAGGTTTTTATATGCAGCACGAGCACTATTCATGTTTACACACACACCCTGGTAATTGCCATGCCACCACACTAGCTAACCTTTAATTTAAACCTTTTACTAATTGATACTTAAACTGGTGCTATTGCCTTTATTTCCTTAAAATGAAACCGTAGGATTGCTATTCATGTGCATGTACTTCATCATATTCATTGTTCATGCTTAATACATCAATCATACATCGCAACTTGATTATTGATATCATACGCATTCATTATCATTGATATATGCACTTATGAGGATTTCTTGAGATTTTATGATATTGCTGGATTTCGGGGGAAAGCCGCAAAATTTCCAAACTTATGATATTTTTTAAAACATGTAAATTGCGGTTTTCTAGTGATGTAAGTGTCGTCCACCATGAGTTTGCTGTGGCTTTGGAAATCCGTGTCGAGGAGTGGAGGAACCGGCACGGGTACATGGTGGGCCCGGTAAGGTACCCCGGGGCAAGAGGAATGTGGTGATGACGTTGAGCCTGGCAGGGGACGGATTACCTACCGGTGACTGTTTGGGACGGCGGATATCCAGAGGATACCGACCGTGGCCGCTAGATGATGAGATATTGAGATTTGGGATGGGTCAGCCGGACGGCTGAGGCCAGAGATACATTTATGAGATTTGAGACAGCTTTTGGGTGTCGTTGCTGGACACCGATTTTCGTCGATTCATTGACATTATGCTGGCATTCTAAAAGAGTTTCAAAAACAAAAAGAGATAAAATATTTCTTATATATACCTATTGAGACCTCAGATTTTCATGTTGCATACATATTGGCACACTGATATTGTATACACACCTGCTAGTGCATCCAGTCATACCTGTATTTTAGATGCTAGGATGCTTGTGTGCATGCATACGATAGCCTTTGTAGATGTTATTTATTACTCACGAGTTGGCAACTCACCCCCGTTGTGCCACAGTCTTTTACAGGTCCGCTCCGTCAGTTCAGTAGCGGCGGGCGCACTTGTCTTTTGCCTCTTTTGCCTGAGCTCGAGATTTGCTCATAGGTGGGTTATGTTATATTTTTTTTTTTGTACCACCTTGTATATTCTTGTATCTAGTATACTCCATCTACTGTTCTACCAGATATTTGTATATTGACCTAGAGATGAGACTGTGAGGTTTGTGGATTTTATACTGTATTTGGGGTCGAGCTCACTTGAGCCGACATGCTACTTTTTCATGCTTCCTTATGCTTTATTATGCTTTATTATGCTTGTTGTCATTTACATTGCGTGGGATTTGTGACCGCCGTATGGCGAAGAGCTAGCTCCCGCTTGGGGATGCCCTATTTTGTGGATTCATGTATATATTTTGTTGTACCCATTTTTGGGGGTCAGTATTTACAAAGGAGACTCTGCCGAAATTTTCGGGAAAAATTTGTATTGTTTTTAAAAAGTGTTTTACATGACATATTGATAACTCGCTTTCAATTGATTGGGTTTTCTTCACTCTTTTGCTTCATCGGTTTTGTTTTCTGGGCTTTGGCTTACTTATTTTACGGACGCCTTTAGACGTTTCGTAAACTTAAGTGCCAGTCACGTTCCGTACCCCGCGGGTCGTGACAAAGTTGGTATCAGAGCGATAGGTTTTACCTTTGTGAGTGTAGGATGACCCTTGGTAGATGGAGTAAGTGACTTAAGCAGGGTAACGTAGCGTGCGTATGTCCGCGGCATACTTACGATACGGTACTCCGTCTAAGTGACTTTAGGATACTTGCTTGGAAATTTCCTTCTTCAATTCCGTGTATCCTATGATCCTATTGCACTGTCCTTACTATCCGTTTTCCTGTAACAGCCACTATGCCGCCGAAGGCTACGAGGGCACAGAGGGCTGCCGCCAGAGACGAGATTCGAGCTGGCTCGTCCGAGACTAGGACTGAGCAGGGTGGTATGCCTACGCCGCTGGGACAGACCGATCCACCTTCCCCAGGCCGTATGCATAGGCTCGAGACCGGTATGGAGGAGTTGCGACAGATGATGGGAGGCATGCAGGAGCTGCGTCAGATGGTAGGATCCCTAGTTGCAGCCAGTCGTACACCGAGGCCGGATGACGTACCTATTACATCACAGACGACCATGATACCTGCTCCTACTACTACCACCGTGGCCATTCCGGTTTCATTACAGGATTTCATGAGACTGAGACCTCCAGTATTCACCGGCACCGAGGCAGCGGAGGACCCACAGACGTTCCTTGATAGTTTAGCCAGGATCTGCCGTTCGCTGAGATGTTCGGATGATCGATGGGTAGAGCTTGCCAGTTTCCGGCTAGAGGGTCTCGCGCAGACATGGTGGGAGTCAGTCTTGAGAGGTCGAGCTGCAGATCTACCGCCTATGGCTTGGGCCGAGTTTACAGCGGTCTTTCTAGCCCGTTTCCTTCCAGAGAGCGTTCGTGACGCCAGAGCTCGCAGTTTCGAGGCCTTAGTCAAGACACCTGGGATGACGGTGTCTGAGTATGACATCCAGTTTACACAGTTGTCCCGATATGCTCAGTATTTGGTGGATACCGAGGAGAAGATGGTGAAGAGGTTCGTACAGGGACTTGATGCCCAGCTATATCTTGCCATTGGCGCCCAGCGCTACGACACTTATTCAGCTGCTAGGGATACGGCATTGCGGATGGAGGCACGCATATCACAGACTTCGGCCGTTTCTGGGCCGAAGAGGATGCACACCGATGTACCGCCTCAGAGGCAGCGCGCCAGATTCTTTCCGAGAGATAGGCCAGGCAGAGGATTTGGACGGGGACAGTTATATGGTTCTTATCCCCAGGGGCAGCAGCCGTCGCCAGGATGTTTTGGGTGCGGGAGTTTGCACCATCTTGTCAGAGACTGCCCGGTGAGACGACAGGGAGCAGCGACAGTTCCGCACGTGACCCTACCACCATCACCACCCCCTCCTCAGAGAGCCCTACTTCCTACCCCAGGCGATGCTCCACGCCAGTTAGGTGCACCGAGAGGCCGTGGACGCGGCGGTCCTGTTCAGAGAGGACGAGGAGGCAGAGGCCGAGGTCGAGGTCAGCCCGCTATCGGTGGAGGACAGGCCCGAGTTTTTGCTTTGACACCGCAGGATGCGCAGGCATCCAATGCCGTCGTGACAGGTACCTTGCCAGTTTGTTCTTTCGACGCACGGGTATTATTCGACCCAGGTTCCACACATTCGTACGTCTCTACACACTTTGCACCGATGTTGGGCCGTGAGTCGTCGTCGTTAGACCAGCCGCTTGTTGTTGTTACTCCGGTAGGCGAGTCGTTTGTCGCTCGGTTTGTATTTCGTTTGTGTTCCGTTCGTATCGGGGAGAGGGATTCATCAGTTGATTTGATACTCCTCGATATGTTGGACTTTGATGTGCTTCTGGGCATGGATTGGCTAGCCACTTGTTATGCTTCGGTGGACTGCCGTGAGAAGGCAGTCAGATTTAGCTTTCCGGGAGAGCCAGTCCTTGTTATTCAGGGAGACCGCAGTGTCGCCCTTCCCAGCTTAATTTCTTCTCTTCGCGCTGGTCAGCTCTTGCGGAAGGGATGTCAGGGATTCTTAGCGTTTGTTTGTGATACTCGAGCTACAGAGGTTCCGTTGGACCAGGTCCCGGTAGTTTGTGAGTTCCCTGATGTTTTCCCTGATGAGCTACCTGGGCTACCGCCTAAGCGCGATGTTGAGTTCTGTATTGATTTGATTCCCGGTTCGGGGCCTATTTCTATACCGCCTTATCGGATGGCCCCGGCAGAGCTTCGAGAGCTGAAGGATCAGTTGCAGGATTTGTTGGATAAGGGGCTTATTCGACCGAGTGTTTCTCCGTGGGGTGCTCCGGTCCTGTTTGTCAAGAAGAAGGATGGAAGTTTGCGCTTGTGTATCGACTACCGCCAGCTGAACAAAGTTACCATTCGGAACAGATATCCGTTGCCGCGCATTGATGATTTGTTCGACCAGCTTCAGGGTGCGGGGTATTTTTCGAGGATCGACTTGCGATCAGGATACCATCAGCTGCGAGTCCGACAGGAGGATATACCGAGGACAGCTTTCCGTACACGCTATGGCCACTACGAGTTTTTGGTGATGTCGTTCGGACTCACCAACGCCCCAGCAGCATTTATGGATTTGATGAACCGTACATTCAGGCCGTATCTTGACTTGTTCATCATCGTGTTTATCGACGATATCTTGGTGTACTCCCGGAGCAGAGAGGAGCACGAGCAGCACTTGCGGATTACGTTACAGACTCTGAGGGAGCATCAGCTGTTCGCGAAGTTCTCCAAGTGTGCTTTCTGGCTGGACAGCGTCGGATTCTTAGGTCACGTGGTTACGAGAGACGGCATTTGTGTGGACCCGAAGAAGATTGAGGCCGTTCAGCAGTGGCCCCGACCTACATCGGTTACTGAGATCCGTAGTTTTCTAGGCTTGGCGGGCTACTACAGGCGTTTTGTTCAGGACTTCTCCCGTATAGCTGCACCGTTGACCAGTTTGACCCGGAAGGGAGTTCCTTTCGTTTGGACAGAGGAGTGCGAGCGCAGTTTTCAGCAGCTGCGGACATGTTTGACTACGGCGCCGGTATTATCTCTACCTTCGGGATCAGGCGGATTTATTGTCTACTGTGATGCTTCGCGAGTGGGATTAGGATGCGTTTTGATGCAGCATGGCCGGGTGATCGCTTATGCTTCTCGGCAGTTGAAGAAGCATGAACAGAACTACCCTACTCATGATTTGGAGATGGCTGCAGTGGTCTTTGCACTGAAGATTTGGCGACATTACCTTTACGGCGAGTCATGTCAGATATTCACCGATCACAAGAGCTTAAAGTACATATTTCAGCAGCGAGACCTGAACCTCAGACAGCGTCGTTGGATGGAGTTGGTGAAAGACTATGACTGCGAGATCTTATATCACCCCGGCAAGGCGAATGTGGTGGCAGATGCGTTGAGTAGGAGGCCCAGGGGTAGTCTATCCTTTTTGCGCGCAGTGCAGAGGCAGTCGTCAGCAGATTGGCAGACGTTATGCGACAGCCGAGTTGAGTTCGAGTTCACTCAGACAGGGGGACAGCTCGCGCGTGTTCGTGCACGCCCACAGTTACTTGACCGTATATATGAGGCACAGCGTAGTGACGACCGTTGCTCAGAGATCATGGCACAGATGGGACAGGGCAGATTTTCCAAGTTCGTGATTGACGATCAGGGGGTTTTACGATATGGATCTAGACTGTGCGTACCAGATGCTGATGGATTGAGGCGCGACATTCTCGAGGAGGCACACCGATCAGTGTATAGTGTCCACCCCGGTTCCACCAAGATGTACCATGATATGAGAGAGACCTACTGGTGGGACGGAATGAAGAGGGACATTGCGGAGTTCGTTTTGAGATGCCTGACTTGTCAGCAAGTCAAGGCCGAGCACCAGAGGCCCGCAGGAGAGCTACAGCCGTTACCCATTCCAGAGTGGAAATGGGAGCAGATTTCGATGGACTTCGTTGTGGGTCTACCCAGGACCAGTCGAGGGTACGACTCCATCTGGGTGATTGTGGATAGATTGACGAAAGCGGCTCACTTCCTGCCAGTGAAGACGACTTTCAGCTTCGCTCAGTATGCTCAGCTCTATATTGACGAGATCGTGCGACTACATGGCGTACCGACTTGTATCGTGTCAGATCGAGGCACTCAGTTCACCAGCCGACTTTGGCAGAGACTTCAGGAGGCTTTGGGCACTCGTTTGAGCTTCAGCACAGCGTTTCATCCGCAGACAGACGGACAGTCAGAGCGGACCATTCAGACTCTCGAGGACATGCTCAGAGCGTGCGTTTTAGACTTTGGGGGTAGCTAGGATCGTCATTTACCTCTAGTGGAGTTCTCCTACAACAACAGCTTCTAGGATACTATTCAGATGGCACCTTTCGAGGCATTGTATGGGAGGAGATGCAGATCGCCCGTTTGTTGGACAGAGCTCAGCGAGAGCAGTATTTTGGGGCCGCAGCTTGTTGAGGAGACGACAGCGAAGATACAGTTGATCCGAGACCGGATGAGAGCGGCTCAGAGCAGGCAGAAATCGTATGCAGACAGGCGCCGTCGCAGTTTAGAGTTCGCAGTTGGCGACCATGTTTTTCTAAAGGTCTCACCGATGAAGGGCGTGATGCGTTTTGGGCGAAAGGGGAAGCTTAGCCCTAGATTCGTAGGTCCCTTCGAGATCCTCGAGCGTGTCGGCGCTGTTGCATATCGTTTGGCTCTTCCACCCAGCTTTCCCGATGTTCACCCCGTTTTTCATGTTTCGATGCTCCGCAAGTACCTTCACGACCCTTCGCATGCGATTCAGCACCCGACAGTCCAGCTAGAGCGCGACCTTTCTTTTGCAGAGCAGCCGGTGGCCATCCTGGATCGGCAGGTGAAGAAGTTGAGATCGAAGATTATACCAACCGTCAAGGTCCTTTGGCGTAGCCCGAGCAGCGAGGAGGTTACCTGGGAGACCGAGGGCGAGATGAGGAAGAAATATCCCCATCTCTTCGAAGGTACGCGTAGCTATATTTTTTTAAATTCGGGGACCGAATTTCTTTAAGGGGGGAAGATTGTAGCGTCTTGAAAAGTCGTTTTGGTGTTTTCCTGAAATTCGGTGAAAATTCGGTATTTTTCCGAAAACCGTCTTTCTCGATATTTTGCAGTTTAGGGCTAATTATACCTTAAATGGATAGGTAATTACTTGTTTTTAGTGACTAATGAGTTAATTATGAAATTTTGGTCATTTAAAATTTTTTCCCTATTTTTCATTTTTTTAATATTATTTTAAGCCGGTAAGAAAATACATTAAATAAGCGATAAATACAAATTTTTCCGGGCTAATTTTAATCTCTAAAATTATGATAATTATAATCTAGTGATAACATGAATTTTTAGTAATTTATTTTGATTTTTAACCAAGTTTTATAAATTGAAACGAAATTATTGAATTTTGGGCTAAAACTTGCAATTTTTGAGTTGTAGGGGGCCTTTTTGCATAAAATTTCTTTTGTAACACCCCTCTATCTTTTCCCTCAGCCCAAGAACAGCCCAAACCTTGGCCAAGTCCAGAAATTCTGACCTCTCTCTTTCTTGAGTTGTTTCTTGAGTTATTTGATAGTTTATGGTATTAATTTAAATGATATGGTTAAAATATGATACATTGACTTTGGAAACTTGAACCAAGACTTTTCCCCACTTGCCCACACCCCCCCCCCCTTACCTCCTCTGGCCGAAACTGAACCCCCCTCTTCTTCCTCTCTTTTCTTTTCATTTTTCTTCAAATTTCATCAAAAAACCACATCAAAATCCATAGTTTATTCAAAAATCCATACAAAATCCTTATGCTATCATTTTCCTTAGCCATTCTTGCTTGGATCTTGGTGTTTGAGGCCATCATTTGGAGGAAACTTTCTTGCTTGATCTATTGATCAAGAGGTATAAATTCTATCTTGTTAAATTCTTTGTTTAAGTGCTTATGTGTTATGGGTTAGTGTTAATTTAGTGTAGTTAATCTAGATTTCTTAGATTTTGTTTGAAAATTGAAACTAGGTTTTGAACCATGATAATTAATTAAGTAGTTTATTAGTTAATCTAGTTGTTAGTAAACTAATCTATATGGTTACCTTGTTATGTAGTCTTTAATTATGCTAATTTAGGTAATTTTAGAAGTTGATTTTAGTTGTAAAATTGTTGTTTTAAGGTTTTTCAAGAGAGGGTTATGTATGGAAATGGTATTTGAAACATGATTAGTGAGTGGATTAAGTTTTAGAAAGCATTATTTAAGTGATTAAACCTAATTTGCTATCTAGTGTTTTGCTAACCTTAATCTAAGTGGTTAATTTGCTTATTAGGCTAAAATATAGTGTTAAAGTAAGGATTTCATATAAAGTTTGGGTTATGTTTGCTAAGTACAAAAATCAAGAAAAGGTTTTGTTATGTAAATTAGGTTTTTAAGCCTAGTTAATGGTTTAGAATTGGTGTATTGGCTAACTTTTTGGTTAGTTTGGAATGTTGGTGTTGGGTGGTGTTGACTTTGTCGCTATATTGTCGATGTTTGCATCAAATTGCAATTTCTGCTTACTAGATTTTTATCTAAGTTATGTGATGAGTTAATTGTGGCATCTTGATGATTTTGTTGGCTTGTCCTACGACTTTTAGGATGCGTGAGTGCGGTTTTTGGGTAGTCGGGTTTTAGTTTTGCCGGGTGACCCAAATCGGCGTTTTTGGCAGTTTTTGCGATTTTCGCGTGTGTCCGCGCACTTTGTGCACGTTGCACCTAGCTAGCGAACCTTAGTAGTTTCGTTGGGGTTTTGCGTCGTTCTTGATATGTAACCTTATATTTGGTATTGATATAAATTCCAGGTTCGGTCGCGGAGACGTCTGACGCGGCGCGAAAGGGAAAGGCGGTGATCGGACACAGCTAGCCAGGGATCCCGGTGAGTAGATTTAACATCTACGGGGGACGATCGTCTGGATGGCGCAAGTCGCCCGATAGATTTAGTAAACTGGAAAATAGTAAATTGGATAATCACCTGTGACATTAGAATAATAATACTGGCATGATAATTGTTGCAATTAGATCGATAGGTTATACCCATATACGCAAACTCAATTGTAGGACACATGCACCATTACCAGGTTTTTATATGCAGCACGAGCACTATTCATGTTTACACACACACCCTGGTAATTGCCATGCCACCACACTAGCTAACCTTTAATTTAAACCTTTTACTAATTGATACTTAAACTGGTGCTATTGCCTTTATTTCCTTAAAATGAAACCGTAGGATTGCTATTCATGTGCATGTACTTCATCATATTCATTGTTCATGCTTAATACATCAATCATACATCGCAACTTGATTATTGATATCATACGCATTCATTATCATTGATATATGCACTTATGAGGATTTCTTGAGATTTTATGATATTGCTGGATTTCGGGGGAAAGCCGCAAAATTTCCAAACTTATGATATTTTTTAAAACATGTAAATTGCGGTTTTCTAGTGATGTAAGTGTCGTCCACCATGAGTTTGCTGTGGCTTTGGAAATCCGTGTCGAGGAGTGGAGGAACCGGCACGGGTACATGGTGGGCCCGGTAAGGTACCCCGGGGCAAGAGGAATGTGGTGATGACGTTGAGCCTGGCAGGGGACGGATTACCTACCGGTGACTGTTTGGGACGGCGGATATCCAGAGGATACCGACCGTGGCCGCTAGATGATGAGATATTGAGATTTGGGATGGGTCAGCCGGACGGCTGAGGCCAGAGATACATTTATGAGATTTGAGACAGCTTTTGGGTGTCGTTGCTGGACACCGATTTTCGTCGATTCATTGACATTATGCTGGCATTCTAAAAGAGTTTCAAAAACAAAAAGAGATAAAATATTTCTTATATATACCTATTGAGACCTCAGATTTTCATGTTGCATACATATTGGCACACTGATATTGTATACACACCTGCTAGTGCATCCAGTCATACCTGTATTTTAGATGCTAGGATGCTTGTGTGCATGCATACGATAGCCTTTGTAGATGTTATTTATTACTCACGAGTTGGCAACTCACCCCCGTTGTGCCACAGTCTTTTGCAGGTCCGCTCCGTCTGTTCAGTAGCGGCGGGCGCACTTGTCTTTTGCCTCTTTTGCCTGAGCTCGAGATTTGCTCATAGGTGGGTTATGTTATATTTTTTTTTTTGTACCACCTTGTATATTCTTGTATCTAGTATACTCCATCTACTGTTCTACCAGATATTTGTATATTGACCTAGAGATGAGACTGTGAGGTTTGTGGATTTTATACTGTATTTGGGGTCGAGCTCACTTGAGCCGACATGCTACTTTTTCATGCTTCCTTATGCTTTATTATGCTTTATTATGCTTGTTGTCATTTACATTGCGTGGGATTTGTGACCGCCGTATGGCGAAGAGCTAGCTCCCGCTTGGGGATGCCCTATTTTGTGGATTCATGTATATATTTTGTTGTACCCATTTTTGGGGGTCAGTATTTACAAAGGAGACTCTGCCGAAATTTTCGGGAAAAATTTGTATTGTTTTTAAAAAGTGTTTTACATGACATATTGATAACTCGCTTTCAATTGATTGGGTTTTCTTCACTCTTTTGCTTCATCGGTTTTGTTTTCTGGGCTTTGGCTTACTTATTTTACGGACGCCTTTAGACGTTTCGTAAACTTAAGTGCCAGTCACGTTCCGTACCCCGCGGGTCGTGACACATACTGTACGTGCATTCCTGCGATTACCTGCATATGTTATCTACTATTCACGAATTGGCAACTCACCCCCGTTGTGCCACAGGCGTTTCAGGTTGTTTCCCAGAGTAGTCGAGGCAGGCTATTCCGCTTTTCAGCTATCATCTTTTGCTACAGATACCGCATCAGCTCACAGTACCATTTTGCTTAGGTGGGTTAGATGATTATCTGTATTTCATATTGTACACTCGTTGTATTTTGTACTCTCCATCTACTATTGTATTGTTGACTTAGAGACTTGGTGAGGACGTTACTGTATATTATTTGTGGATTTGTTGTCTTTTGTATACAGCTTTCTCTCTATTGTCCTTATTTCTTCGCTATAGCTTCATATTTTTGTGTTGTATTCATCTTGGCTGGTTTTTACAAAAATGGGTGTTGCTAAAATTTTAAAGAAATAAAGTAGGACTTTTAAAGAATTTGGGTTGCGATTTCAAATGTTTCAAAAACTTATATTATCTTTTCCGTATTTTTATGGTTTAGATTTCTGGGTTTTGGCTTTCTTTTACTGCGTTACGTCTTTTGGCGTTGCGTAGTATTAGGGCCGTCATGGGTCAAATTTTTGGATCGTGACAAAGTTGGTATCTGAGCGCTAGGTTTTATCTTTCGGGGTGTAGGATGACCTTAGTATGATGGAGTAGGTAGCTTAAGCAGAGTAACGTATTGTGTGTATGTCTGCAGCATACCCACGATGCGGTACCTTGCATTAAGTGACCTAAGTACAAATTGTTGAAATTCCTTCCTTGATGATTCTTATCCTTGAGATTCGATTCCTTATTCTCATCGAATCTTATATCTATTTTTAGCCTTGCCGCCGATGACTATGGGGGCTAAGAGTGATGCAGCGAGGGCCGAGGTCAGAGTTGGCTCGGGGGAGACGAGTACTGACCAGGATGGCACTCTAGTTGCGCAGGTGTAGACGGATCAGCCTACGACATATACTATTGATAGACTTTTGGTAGAGATGCAGGACTTCCTTCAGACTATGAGCTCATTGGTTGATGTCGTTCGGGAGCTACGACAGGAGGTTGTTACCCCTGTTACTCAGTTGTCACTTGCGATCAGCATGCAGCAGTCCGTCACCTACATAGCACCAGTGGTTGCAGCTCCAGTTGATGAGGCGCATATTCCAAAGGCTCAGAGAGTCCCAGGACAGTGGAGGACTCGTACCAGCCCAGAGGCAGAGGTTTGGTCATCGAGGCAGATTTCGTGGCCGTCGCGGGAGTAGCAGAGGCTTAGGACGAGGACAGTCGTTCAGCTCTCAGCCCCAGGATGGTCAGCAGTCAGCGCGTGGATGTTTTCGATGCGGAAGCCTTCAGCACTTCGTCAGGGATTGTTCCTCAGCACGTCGTCAGGATCGTACGCAGAGAGGCCGTGGACGTGGAAGATTTGCTCAGAGGGCTCAGTCTACCAGAGGAGTTCAGCCAGCTGCGGGTAGGGGGCAGACACAGGAGTTTGCTTCTACTCATCGGGACGCGCAGACGTCCAATGTGGAGTTTTCAGGTATCCTTAATTCGCTTGTTCTTTTGGTGTATCCGTTTGTTTTTATGCTTGTACCGTGGTTGGGTAGATTGTAGTAGTTGTGTCAACTTCTGTCAGCGATTCTTTTGTTGCGCGACACGTATTTCAGTTGTGTGCCAATCAGATAGGAGATAGAGATTCGTCCGTCGTTTGATCCTTCTAGAGATGCTGGATTTGACGTTCTCCTGGGCATGGACTGGTTAACTACGTGCTAGGCGTCTGTGGACTACCGCGAGGAGACAGTCATGTTTGTTTTCCCGGCAGGTCAGTTCTTGTTATGCCGGCGGATTGTTGTGCCGCCTCTCACAGCTTGAATTCAGCCTTTTTCGCTAGTCGGCTACTGAGGAGATGTCATGGATTCTTGGCGTCATTGTGATACCGGAGCCACAGTGGGATCGTTGGACCGGGTTTCTTTCGTGCGAGAGTTTTTCCGACGTTGTTCCGGATGAGCCGGCGAAGCTTGGGAGCTAAAGGATCAGCTGCTGAGTTGTGGTTTGGGGAGTTTTGTGCGTCGGAGTGTTTCCCTTTTGGAAGCTCCTATTTCTGTTCGTCAAGGAGGAAGACGGCAGTTTGAGGTTGTGTATCGACGGATCGTCAATTGAACCGACTTACGATGCGGATAGATATCCTTCACCTCACCGTGACGATTTCTTCGATCAGCTCCAGAGTGCGAGACATTTTCCAAGTTTGTTTGGGATCAGGTCATCCTTATTACGGACTCGGGGTGATGGCATTCCGAGGACTGCCTTATGCGTGCTATGGGCTTTGGGTGTTTTTGTGAGTCGTTGGATTCACTGATGCCCTAGCAGCATTCGTAGATGTGATGAACCAGATTTGTTCAGGCCGTTCCTCGACCAGTTTCTGTTGTGTTATTTACGACATTCTAGTCTTTTTAATGTGTCTTGAGGAACATGAGTAACACTTGAGAATTTGTTATGCAGATACGGGGAGAGCGCCGGTAGCTGCTAGATTCTCGGAGTGTTTCTTCAGGCTTGTTTGTGTTGACTCCTAGGTCTTGTAGTCGCGGGAGACGGTTTTGTATGTTCCCGAGGGAGATCGTGTCCGTACAGCTTAGGCCCAGACTTGTGTGCTGGACGGAGATCCGCATATTGTTGGGCTTAGCAGGTTTTACCGCCGTTTCATGCAGGATTGCTAGAGTAGTGCTGCACCGTCGACTGAATTGACCGGAAAGGAGGTTTCTTTTCTGTGGACTGAGGCATGTGTGCGGAGTTTTCGGCAGTTGGAGATTCGGTTAACAACTGCATCAGTTCTTTCTTTGCCTTTGGTTCGGGCGACCTTGTTGTTTAACTGTAATGTTTCTTGAGTGGGGCTCGAGTGTGTACTGAGGTGACACTATAGAGTTATCACTTTTGCTTCCCTACATCTGGAGGGAGTACGAGGAGGATATTCCACTCATGATCTGGAGATGGCCGCGGTGGTTTTGCGTTGGAGATTTGGGGGCACTACTTGTTTGAGAGTCGTATCAGATTTTCCACAGACCACTAGAGCTAAATGAACATCTTCCTGCAGCGGATTTTGATTGTTGTGATAGTCTTCTGCAGATTTACAGTTCTTGTGTGATCGTTGATTATAGCTTAAGTTCGTCACTACGGAGGGGACAGCTTGCTCATGTCCGCGCCCGACCACTTCCCTTAAATCGTTTTCGCGAGACACTGCCTGTCGATGCTCGTACGTCAGAGATACTTGAGCATATTCGGCTGGGTAATGATTCAGAGACCTTGAATTGTGACAATGGTGTGCTAAGTTAGGGACGCGTTTGTGTACCTGACATCATCGGGTAGAGACGTGTAATCCTAGAACATGCACATCTGTCAACTCTCTATATGCATTCAAGTTCCACCAACATTTAACGTGACTTGTGAGATAGTTACGGGTGGACAGGGATGTAAGGAGAAGTTTCAGGTTTCGTTTCAAGGTGTCTGTCTTGTTGTGTGCTTGGGTCGAGCATCTGAGGCCGGCTGGAGAGTTGCAATCTTTAACCGTTCTGAGGTAGGAATGGGAGCAGGTCTCCACGAAATTTCGTTATGGTTTCTACCCAAGTTTAGTCAGGGTGTGACTCCATTCGGATTCTTGTCTTCTGATTTTACTCAATGTGCTCAGTTGTTTCTTGTTAAGTTGTGTGTTTGTATTGTTTGTTGTCAGCAGTTGGGGATCGTCACTCGCCATCGTTAGGGTTCTCCTTCGATCGCTGTTATCAGGAGACACTCCAATTGGACACCTTTAGGTTTAGGGGTTAGGTCGTGTCGATCACCAGTATGTTGTTTTGCTGACTCGGCGTAAGTAGGATTGGGACCCCAGCTATGTCTAGAGACTTCGGAGATGGTCCAGCTGTGTTAGGTCAGGATGGGAATTATCCATTGCGAACTGAGGTCTTATGCCGACTGTGTTAGCCATAGACTCGAGTCCGCAGGGACAGATCATGTATTCCTATGGACTTTCCGATGAACGACGTGTTGGATTTTGGGAAGCTTGTCCCAAGATTTAGGTCCTTTTAAGATCCTATAAGCGAGTTAGTTCGATGCCTTTAATTTGGCACTTCAACCCAGATTATTGGATTTTCACCCCGTATTCCTTGTGATGATACTCTACAATTACCTTCTTGACCTTTCTCACATGATTTAGCACCGGACCATTTAGCTTAGACGCGATCTTTCATTCACCAGC
Source organism: Agapanthus africanus (assembly GCA_030015575.1). NCBI lineage: Eukaryota > Viridiplantae > Streptophyta > Magnoliopsida > Asparagales > Amaryllidaceae > Agapanthus > Agapanthus africanus. Next base: position 124,935,133 of record JASDDO010000016.1, on the reverse strand, counting down.
AGCCAATTGTGTTAATGGCTCGGCAGGTGGAGGAACATCGGTCATGGGTCTTGCTATCTGTGGAAGGTTTCCTTGGACGTAGCCGTATAGTGAGATAGTCACTTAGGAGGCTGCGAGCGAGATTTGAGGATTCTAATCTTCTCTTTGAAGGTACGCGTATCGGTATGTTTTTAAAATTCGGGGACGAATTTCTTTTAAGGGGGGAAGATTGTAACACCTTAGAATGTGTTTTGTAGCTAATTATATTTTAATGTATGGTTTTTAAGAAAAAGTTTACCAAATTAAGTTTTAAATATTTTATCCTATTTAATGTGTATTTTATTAGAATTTTGTTAGGCACACACACACTTGTGCATGTTAGCTAGGGTGTTAATTTGGGGTTTAACCATCTCTTAATCTAGTTTCAGGCTTTGTTTAAGTGCTTTGGGTTGTTAGGTGTGTTATGGTTGTTATTAGGAATTAAAAAATGATTTTTATTTAATAAGGGTTTTAAATTGATTTTCTTTGTTAGTTTGAGGTGTTGACTTTCAGAGAGAGAGAAGCATGGGCTTGATGGTGTGAGCCATGCCTCATTATGATGAAAGAGAATGAGAATGGGAGGGGTTGTTGGTTTTTCTCTCATTCTCATCTCTCACTCTCATTTCCCTCACTCTCTCAAACACACACACACACTCACCTGAAGAGGCTTCATCAGCAGCAGAAACAACAACAACAACAGCAGCAGCAGCAGCAGCAGCAGCCATAACAACAACATCAGCCTAGCAGCAGCAGCAGCACAAGAGAGCAGCAGCAGCAACAGGAACCCCAGCACTTGCAGAAGCTCTTCCTCCCCCATACACTTCTTCTCCTGCTTCTTTGGGTTCTCTAGGGTATATTTCTGAACCCTTTCCCTTGTTTGCTTAGCTTGTGTGTTAATTTGCTTCGATTAGTGTTAAATTAGCTAGTTTAGTGCTAATTAAGGTGATTTGTGTGGAATGTTGTTTAAGTGATGATTGTGTTGGTTAACCCTACCTATTTAAGTGTTATTAAGGCCACTTCAACTGAGAAATAACCCAGATTACACTAAAATACCATAGGGTTTACGTTTTGTGCAAATTAGCGTTTTTAAAGCAACATTGTGACACTCTATGATCTGCTATTGACCCAGACACTTCAGGATAAAATTGAGGAAACTGGAATATGCTACCTAAGTCTAGATTTCACCACAAGAACACGAGCCACCTTCTCCCTACCCAGGCCGCCAATTACATCAATCTGGCCGCAAATTGCGGCCAGGAAGGTGAGTTGGATGCTAGGGTTTTGTGTAGGGTAGTCTGCAGTGTATTGCAGTGTTTTGGCATGTCTAGTTTTGTAAGATTTGACCTGTAGGAAAATCTGGGATAATATATCGTTTTTGTGTCCGTTGTGTTTGCGCGATACGCGCGATACGTGAGTGAGTTCTCTGATCCAGCGTATCGCGGCGTGTCGTGATAGTTTTAGACGCGTACACACACGATTCAGCGTATCGTGCACACGCGCGTTTAGCTCGCAACGCGAGTTTCTCGTTTTGGTTCGATATCGCGTTTCGCGGAATATTTGGCTTATATATGATTTCCGTGTCTTATTTGCAGGTTTGCAGCCAGGGACTACGGACACTACTACAGAGGGAGCAGATGGTAGGATTCACCTAGTGTGGAGTGTAGGTGAGTAGATTTAACATCTACAGGGGAATCGCCCGCATGGCGTTATGCGTCTGGGCTAGGATTCAAATACCTGTCGCACATTCTACGTCATTGTAGAATTGCGCCTTTACTTTATTTCCTTGATATAGTTATATGGTGACTAGCAGCCGTAGGACACTGCACATATTATTGACGGTTCATGTTGCACGAGCACGGATTGTACGCTACACACACACCGTCAATAATTGCCATGTCACACACAACCCCTTATAGATACTATTGCTTATCACACATAACATCTAGCTTATCGGTATACCTATAGTGTATCATACCTTTAGTGATAGGTACACATACACCTTGCGATACAGCTACAGGTATACCTTGCACATATTTTAGTTATACCGGTGGGTATCCTACATATTTTACTTATACCCAGGGGGGTATATGACATCAGTTCTTATAGGTAGATACATATACATTGCTACACCAGTATGTTACACACATATTCAGTTGCAGTTACATATTTACCTTTACTGGTGTTACTTAGCTGTACCTTATTGGTTTCGCATACATCTGGTTTCAGCTACATATTCTCATTTATATGCTCGCATTTCAGATATATCGCATATATTTATTCCTGGATTTGCGCATTGTTATTCGGATTTTAGATGATGTTTTCTGGATTTGAGAACCGCGGGAGTTCATGAAATTATGCATACATTGAAAAACCCGGTTTCCTTGATATGATATTTGCACATCCACCATGAGATTTATCGGTGCTGATATGTATATACCCCTACGAGGAGGCGTCGAGGCCGTAGAGGGTACATGGTGGGGCCCGGTATGGTTCCCTCGGCAAGAAGATCGATGGATTTTGCCGATTGAGCCTGGAGGCGGGCTAGTACCTACCGGTGACAGTACTGATGACTCGGCGGGGGTCATAGAGACACCGTTGGGAGTCATGCACGTATGCATACGTCGAAAGGCGAGGGTCAGAACTAGGCACTCGTGCTTTCGGGACAGCGTATGATACGTACCTATCAGGATTTCTGTGTCGATACTTGGCACATTGTTTTCATGATATTTCTTGTAATACCTTTGTATATATAACAGGGGATTAGCCGTTGTTATATATACCCTTACACCAATATTAGTGGAATGGGACGCTAATATATGTGTATTTCCCCCATCATATTTATTTCTGTATATATACCTTTAGGATGTTAGATTCTTACTGGAGATTTGACTTGGGTTATTAGGTGATTCATGGAGATTGGATATTGGACATACCTATGTAATCGTTGACTTGTACATTCGGGATATAGGGGATTACTCGATATTGTACATTGAGGAGATGTGAGACTTGTAAGATGTGAGAGCCCAGTTTGGGGGACGATTTGAGGATTTATAGATTGGAGTGTCTTGATGGATTGTGATCCTGCCACGATGTCAGGTTCCCGTGGAAATGACATATTCCACCCTATACCTCACCCTTATCTATTTTATGCACAGTTTCATATATTGGTAGTACATGTTAGTGTACCCCTATGATAGTTGCATATTTGCTTTCTCATATCTCTATTGCATAGTTATTGCATACTATTATCATGTCATCATTGCTTCACATATTGATTGTACCTGCTAGTGTACTTTCCACTATTCTGCATTCACATGACATGTTATTACTGTAATCGCATATCTTAGATTCATGCTGTACGTTCATTCCTGCGATTACCTGCATATGTTATCTACTATTAACGAGTTGGCAACTCACCCCCGTTGTGCCACAGGTGTTTCAGGTTGTTTCCCAGAGTAGTCGAGGCAGGCTATTCCGCTTTTCAGCTATCATCTTTTGCTACAGATACCGCATCAGCTCACAGTACCATTTTGCTTAGGTGGGTTAGATGATTATCTGTATTTCATATTGTACACTCGTTGTATTTTGTACTCTCCATCTACTATTGTATTGTTGACTTAGAGACTTGGTGAGGACGTTACTGTATATTATTTGTGGATTTGTTGTCTTTTGTATACAGCTTTCTCTCTATTGTCCTTATTTCTTCGCTATTGCTTCATATTTTTGTGATGTATTCATTTTGGCTGGTTTTTACAAAAAGGGGTGTTGCTAAAATTTTAAAGAAATAAAGTTGGACTTTTAAAGAATTTGGGTTGCGATTTCAAATGTTTCAAAAACTTATATTATCTTTTCCGTATTTTTATGGTTTAGATTTCTGGGTTTTGGCTTTCTTTTACTGCGTTACGTCATTTGGCGTTGCGTAGTATTAGGGCCGTCACGGGTCAGATTTTTGGGTCGTGACATAAGCATCACAGAACAATACAGATATCTAGGATCCCTGGGTTTCATAGAGCCGCTACTGAAACCCGACGTTCCCCTGGTCGTGTGGATAGCCTGTGCAATGAAATCCTAGACCCCTACGGGCGCAGCAAGTTACCCGCCAAAACCTGAAGCGAGGCAGCCCCCTTCAGCAACGTGAATGGACCACCCAGCACTTCACGGAATCTGGTAACTTGGGCACCCCTCCTTGGGTCAACCTGTACCCCCTACGAGTGCGGCGATTAGCCCGCCAATTCTAGAGTGAAGCCCCCTCCGTCTCAAAGCCATGAGATGCGGGCCCGTTGCCCTCTAGAAACCGGCTATCCGTGCACCCCTCCGCGGGGTAATCCTAGTACAGAAAGTAAAATATACAACGGGTACATCGACCTCAGCCCGGTCATGCCCCAAAAGAATAATATACAAACAGGCAGTAACGGCAGTCCATATGTCGGACGCTCGCCCAGCAATATCAAATGTACATACACAACCAAACTGTACTAACATTGCATCCAGCCTATCTGTTGGAGATAGTGCCCTCAGAGTCAATTATTGGATCACAGGCACGTGATTGCAATGATTGAGGGAGGACCTATCCCGGTAGGACAGTCTTACTCGAGATGATAGTATGCTATCTGGTTTACCTTTATCATCGTGTACTGCTTTAGGTGACCTGGCATGTCGCTATTACACGTTGATAGAGCCCCTAGGATTCTTGCTTGACTGCCAGCAGTATGATGGCGATCATATACGTGGGAGCTGGTAGTCTATAAGCACATCCTTAAAAGGTCCCTAGTCGTAGGAGTTTCGAGACAGGGCATCGATTCTCTAGAGTAGACTAGTGTATACAGTCGAGACCCCGACAAGGGGCGGTGGCCGGTCTCACAAGCCACTGGTGTCAGTTGGTTCACCTAAGATGTATACAGGTGCTCATTGGGTTATGAGTACACCGGACAGGACTCGCCGGGAACCTGCCAGTTGGGATTATACCTGATGTCAGATGGCAGTTCCCTGGTGACATGTGTACAGGTTAGTTCATCGACCTGAGGATCGTCATTTGTCTCGTGTGAGTTCCCACTGTGCTTTGATTACTACCCTACCACGGCTCAAAGGAGTCGTGCAAACAGGTTTTAGTTGGGTACAGTCCTGAGCCACATAGAGGCAGTGAGCGGATCTTCAGGGGTTCGTCTCTCCCGGTATTGGGGGTGAGGTCGCGCTGTGTCTAGGAGAGCCATTACGCAAAGCCCTCGGCCGAGGCAGGAGATTTACTGGTAGGTATTCCAGTAGTATCTCAGGGCGTTCTGGGTTACACTCCGACACGACTTGTACCGCTTTTGGGGGTCTGACTTTTACCAACCCCCTAGGCCCGACATGCGATGCTCATAGACGAACGGACCGGACTGTACGGATATTTTCACTGACAGGCTCAGTAGGGTGTCAGGATGAGTTCGCTCATTGACGTCCCTTTTGGTCAATAGCTGGTGGCCTGTCACGTATTGGCTTATACCTCTGACGTGCTGGTGGTTAAATCCACAGCCATAGTATTGACGAGTCATTAGAGTCCATCACACTTACAGTTACTCAAGCTTTCGGGCAAAACGCTGTAGAGGCCGTATGGAGATATGGCAGGGTCCGATCAGATACGTGCGGTATTGCACGGATCAGGATCGGACAGTTTTGTACTAGTGGCCGTATAGTTATATGGCAGGGTTCGATCAGATATGTGCGGTATTGCACGGATCAGGATCGAACGGATTTTACTAGACGGCTTTGGTTTAAGCCGGGTACTGGTTTAGTATAGTGTAGATTTTGTCTCATTGCATTTGTATCCGGTCAGAATACAGATGCGGGTGTGTATGCACAGTATCGGGGTTTTCCTGTAATTTATTACGGGACCAGTTTTCTGGAGTTGCCAGTTTGCATTCCGTTCCGGCCGGTTTTCCTTTGTTCTTTCCCGGCCGGACTTTTCTGATGGAGGGGGTAATTTGCAGTTTTGCAAATTACATTTTGTGGAGGTTTTTCTTGCAAATGTATTTATTATGAAAGCATCTTTTGATACCTTTCTTATCCATCATTATCATTTGCTTTTTGTTGATGAGATAGGATTAAGATTGATTTAAAGTTGATGTGAGGTTGTGATGATGGTTTAGGATATGGTCACCCTTCTTGCTCTCCTACACTCACCTCCCTCTTGTTTCATATACTTACATTCCTCCACCTTATTCTTGACTTGATGAAAATGGTTAAAATAGAAAAGAAGAAGAAGAGAGCTTCATCTTGAGAGTTTCATTCTTGATCTCATTTTCTTGCTAGAAAAATGCAAGCACCATTTTTCTATTCTTGATTCCTCCATCACCATGGCAACAAACCCCAAAAGAGACATACCCTCTACACTACACATTCTACAGCATATCTTGAGCATGTCGAGTTGCCGGCTTCATGCCCGAGTTGCCTCGGTATTGAGGCGGGAGCCCGTAAAAGACGCAGGCGATGTGGTGCGCTTCCGGCGAGGAGGCGACGATGTGGAGACAAGACTTTCCGCGGGAGATCGGGACGATGAAGAGAAGACCGGAGGACTCGGATCACTTGGTATACTTCTCACCCTATCTCTTGATTGCTAGCATTAGGTTAATGGTAAACGATCCGGGTTTTCATTGTCCGCGGTAGCGCCGGTTTCCGAGTAAGGAAAATTTTTGATTCCGCATTTTGGCCTCGAGTACGAGGCCGGGGCGCTGCCGTGGCGCAACATGGTATCAGAGCCACGCCATTAACCTTTCCTAGCTTGTTCTAATGCGTTTTGCTTATCCGATCGACAAAAATTCCAAAAACCTCATTTTTATTCACATCAGTTTTCTGTTGGAATTTTTTGGAGTCAAAAAATTTTTCAGGTTGTAGAAAACTGCTGTACAAGAAATTCTAAGACATCTGTAAAAATTCGACAGTGTCAGTCGATCAGTGGAGCGCGGAACCGCGGCCAAATCCCCCTTTGGGCCGCGGTTCCGCCGCAGTCTACTGTGCTCATTCTGTCCAATTTATACAGTGGCCTTACGGGCTGAAAATAGGGCTTTTGGGATATTAAAATTGGGCCAATTATTTCTGTGAGTGCTACAGTTTTCATTTGGGGCCCGCTTGTTAATTATTTGATCGATCGGATATTTTAAACACATTATTTCACAGTATTTACATTATATCTGCGACCGTGAATGTCACTTGATCGGTAAATCTCGTCTAACTGCTATAGCCCGGTTAGACGGATTTGCGAACGTGACTTTCACGTTGATGTTCTATGTTTATGTTGTGTTGTTGCGGATCGGTCGTGGGGGATAGCCTGGATGCAATGCTAGTACAGTTTTGTTGTATTATGTACATTTGATATTGCGGGGCGAGCGTCCGACATGTGGACTGCCGTCACTGCCTGTTTGTATTATTCTTTTGGGGCACGACCTGGTTGCGGTCGATGTACCCGGTGTATGTATATTTTACTTTCTGTACTAGGATTACCCCGCGGAGGGGTGCACGGATAGCCGGATTCTAGAGGGCAACGGGCCCGCATCTCATGGCATTGAGACGGAGGGGGCTTCACTTCAGGATTGGCGGGCTATTCGCCGCACTCGTAGGGGGTACAGGTTGACCCAGGAGGGGTGCCCAAGTTACCGGATTCCGTGAAGTGCTGGGTGGTCCATTCACGGTGCTGGAGGGGGCTGCCTCGCATCAGGTTTTGGCGGGTGACTTGCCGCGCCCGTAGGGGTCTAGGATTTCATTGCACAGGCTATCCACACGACCAGGGGAACGTCGGGTTTCAGCAGCGGCTCTGTGAAACCCGAGGATCCCAGATATCTGTATTGTTCTGTGATGCTGTACATTTCTGTGATGTTGCATTTCTTATCACGCCTTGAGCGAAATATAATATATTGGTATATATATTAGTAGACGTTGTATATGTTTTACATCCGCGCTAGTCCAGTCCCCGCTCTGCCGTTAGTTAGCTAACCTAACGGGTGATGACGGGACCCAGTGGCGAATGCGGATGGCATATACGTACGTCAGTATATTTTCGTTCTTTGTGGTGTGATTAATTGATGGGACTGCGTTGATTCGGATCTATGCAAGATAAACAAACCTATTCTGATGTTGTTGGAACATTTTTCAAAAAGCTGTTATTGCAAGGACGTTCTCTTTTGTTTTGCATCGTGGTATTCATTTGGAATATCCTGCTCCTCAGTCGACGAGGCAAGGGCCGAGATCCCTTCACCGGGAGTGACCCCTTGGACAAAAAGTTTGCGTCAGGGCATTAACTTCACTATAGCCGATTACTTTTGCTTTGCATCGTGGTATTCATTTGGAATATCCTGCACCTCATTCTACGGGGAAAGAGCCGAGATCCCTTCACCGGGAGTGACCTCTTTAGTAAAGGTTTTCGTCACTATATTTTATAAAAAGCTGTGCAGTTCCTTCAACGATATCAAGTTCATTACGTTAAAGGTTTTTCGCCAAAAACCAGTCGTAGCCCTCCGTCATTTCAGATTAGTATTACTTAGTATTCGTGCTGCGTATGTCGTGCTTAGCCGAGGCGTAGTGTTCGGTAGCTATGTAGTGCTTTTCTGTTGCATGGATATGTGATTGGTTAGGACAGTCGTACGGTCATTTTGTCTCAGTCAAGGACTCGTGCGGGTGGGTCTAATGCAATCAAGATAATGACGGGTTGAACTTGACTAGGATCCTTTGATATGTTGGCTCAGTCAAGGTCACTTGGGTCCTAGGGGTAAAAATCACATCGGGAGTTTCAAAAGAACTGAAACTTGCCAGGCATGCGCATACCTTCTGGAGTGTGGTGACGTGAGTGGATTCCGTCACGTTATCATGCGATGATAGTTGGATCCCGATTCCCACTGATGAGTTGGTTTACTCCTCGGGTGACCCCGACTAATTCTTCTTTCAGGTTTGGAGGAGAATTTGAGGTACAGTGGGAGGTTTCCTGATTAGAAAAAGTGATAACCATTCTGATCTAGGTTAGAGTGCACGCTGAGTGTTTCTTTTCTCTCTCTCTTTGGCAGCGACCATTGACCCGACCCTGGACTATGACTCAGTAACCAAGTTGACCGAACCTTCTTAACACTGGCTTTTGGATTGTCAGAGTTGCAGACCTCATTGCCACTCCTACTTTTACCCTTTTCTCCAGGACACCCCGTATTACTACGAACGTCCACTTCCATTAGACAAAACCATCGTATGGTTAGATACGAACTCGAAGGAATTCGAGGATGGTTTCCGGTTCTGGAGAAAACGGATAGGATTATTCAGTTGTCTTTTCCCTTTTACCTTCTCTCAAGTTGTGAGTACTCCTTGGTTTAGGAGATAATACACCTATTACGCAAATTGGATAGTCTTCTTCCAAACCTTAGGCTGGTGCCGACCGGTAGGGAATGAAGAAAACCAATTAGCATAACGATGGTGTGCAGAAGGTATTAAGTTAAGACAAAGCAAGGGATTAGTAGGAGGGCAAAGTAAATTGCGACTAATATTCACGACCAAACCAAGTATTTCTTCGCCAATCCTAAATCACCTTTGTATTTCTCCAGGACACTCCGTGTCACTACGAAGATCCACAGTTTATTGGATACTCCATCGTATGGTTATATACGAACTCGAAAGGAACTTGTTCCAGTTCGGGGATGGATTCTGGTTCAGGAGAAATAAGAATAAAGTACATTCAGGTGTCTTTTATCCTCACCTTCTCTCGCGATGCGAGTGCTCCTAGGATTAGGACAGTACACCCTTTATGCTTATTGGATAGTCTTCATCCAAACCATAGGCTGGTGCCGAACGGTAGGGAAGGAAGAAAACCATTTGGCCTAAAGGGGTGTGCATACGGTAATGACTAAAGACATATAAAGGGATTTGGACAGATGGCAAAGAGATATACGGTTACAGTTGTGAATCTGGATAATGGAAGAGGCATTACTAGGAATACCAGGATACCCCAACGAAACATTTCAATGTTTCAGTTTCACTGTGTACTGTTAATGGAAAACTGATTTCCCGATTAGACACTTACTGCAGGGTATGTATTTACCAGGTATGATTCTCACATCTGTATGGTTTTACAGATGATGAGTGGGAGTAAGTTATTGGGGATTAGGTGATCATCCTCATTATATCGGGATTCGTTGGAATTTGTGATATTTGAGGAAGCCACCTGGGTTGTTTGCCGGTCGGCAAATATTTGGTTTTGAATATCCGCTGTTATGCACCAATTTCAAATCGATATATCTGTATGTCTATTTTCATAGAGTGAGATATACTTTTTGAAATTATGTCAGTGACATTTACCTATATCAGTGGATGGTTAGGTAAGGAGCATTAAACAGCGGTGTAATTCTTCTTAACCATATGTACAGTTTTCAACCTACGACACACAGTGAAAGAGTTGTTAGACTCAGCGGACTTATACAGAGTATTGTATGTTGTCCAGTGTCCATAAGGACAGAGGGGTTGGTCCTCATACTATATTCTGTTTACTTTTAACTTCTCTAATTCTTAGACATGTGTTTCGTGGAAACACAGGGTCTAAGTTTTGAGGAGTTATAGGTATTTGAATAGAGTAGAGAACCAGGTGTAGCAAGTATCGGGATTCTTCAAAGTGATCGAAGATGTAGATACTTGTATATGGTATTCAGTTGATAGTAATGATAAAGAGAAATTGCTTCTCTTTCAGGTTACTCTTAATTGGAAGCATTCTTAAGTTGAGTAAACGCTGATCGGCCTCCTTCCATTTAGTTGACATGCACTGGTGACAGCTGCATGATTTGAATCTGGTTAAATTAAATCAGTGCCTCTGTTCCTATATTGGATATAGAACAGTTCATATCTTGACATTGTTAAGGTACGGGGAGTTGTCCGGCTTATGATTAAAACCAGATACTGGACAACTCAAGGCACGTTTCTGTAATGGCTGTTTGTGGGTTGACTCAGGCTATGACGAGGGTTGACTTTCTACCATCTGGATGAACAATAGCAATATTGTTCTAGACTCGCCACAGTTTTTTTATTAAAAATGGATTTTTTCAGAAAAAGTAGTGGGAGTATGGTAGAACTGGAAGTGATTCCAGAACCACAAACGATTACTGAAGATTTGATAAGGAACCTAAAGATTCAATCTGATTTGACATTCCATTGGCCACTCCGCAGATAAGGTGGGTAACTTCAGGCACCCGAGAGGTACTACGGTAGCCTCAAGGACGGTGACAGGGAAGTTCTTGTTTACCCACAATTACCATTGCTGTTGTTCCAGGCTGCGAGACCCGGTGGGAGGATGAGTATAGCGTCGTTCTAAACTAGTTTTAGAAGTGTACGTCTATATGACTCTGCCAGAGGGTTGTCGTAGTCAGTGGGAGCAGCGGAAGCATTGGTGGACATCAGGCTTATGTCTATTTATAGACTAAAGCGGATGTAGCGGAGATAGATCATCTATTTCTGATGTGACAGTCAAAGGTTTGACGTCATCAGAATAGGGGTGGATCTGTTGAGAAGGTAGTAGGGAGTGATATTCCTATACTACGATCGGTTATACTTTGGTCGTCACACAGTGTTTTCTCCACATAGGACTTGGATATTATATCAGACATACTGGTTACTAGATCTATGGTTTTAGATCTAGATTTGGGTGGTTTCCCAATCTGGGTACCTTGACAGCATTCTATGAGTATTTAGAATGGACGACTCCTGACACGGTAGTGTACCTGCAGTTGATGGATTCACCCTCTCTAAAGGTGTCTTATAGACTAAAGGGGAGAGGGATACTCATGATTGGCAGATCACTTGCTTAGGCAATTGAGTCAATCATGAGATGTCAAGTACCACACCAGATGTTGTTCTTGCACTAGATGCAATAAGTTGATATTGATCCAATCCTGGAGAAACAGTCGGAAGCATTCTTAGAACATAAGTGGATGTTCTAGGGATATGACAACGACAGCCTCATTTGGAAGACAACAATCATTCCAGGCTTCCAAGGTGACATGGACGACAAGGAGGTTGTCAGAGTTATAGTTTTCCTTCTGACGAGGGGCAGTATTTTGAACAGGTGGTCCAAGGCAATACTGAGGGTGGCATGGCGCAGGATACTGATTAAGTTCAGTTGACGATACAGTCTAAGAAGTTTGGATTTGGAGTTCATTTATGAGCTAGGTCCCATCAGACATCCAGACATTCTAAGACAGGTATTGCTCATTTCGGGAGATGGCTTTCTCCGCGAACTTGAGATAAAGAGAGACATAGAAAGAAACATCACAGCGGATCCACTCACTGAGGCTATTCCTCGAATCCAATAGTTTCGCAAACGAGCTTTGTGAGACTGACTAGTAGAGGAGTTGGGTGTTCGGTATCACACGGGCTGTGAGTATGCGGCATCGCCATAATTATCCTTGAGTGCAAGTGGGAGATTGTTGGAGATAGTGCCCTCAGAGTCAATTATTGGATCACAGGCACGTGATTGCAATGATTGAGGGAGGACCTATCCCGGTAGGACAGTCTTACTCGAGATGATAATATGCTATCTGGTTTACCTTTATCATCGTGTACTGCTTTAGGTGACCTGGCATGTCGCTATTACACGTTGATAGAGCCCCTAGGATTCTTTCTTGACTGCCAGCAGTATGATGGCGATCATATACGTGGGAGCTGGTAGTCTATAAGCACATCCTTAAAAGGTCCCTAGTCGTAGGAGTTTCGAGACAGGGCATCGATTCTCAAGAGTAGACTAGTGTATACAGTCGAGACCCCGACGAGGGGCGGTGGCCGGTCTCACAAGCCACTGGTGTCAGTTGGTTCACCTAAGATGTATACAGGTGCTCATTGGGTTATGAGTACACCGGACAGGACTCGCCGGGAACCTGCCAGTTGGGATTATACCTGATGTCAGATGGCAGTTCCCTGATGACATGTGTACAGGTTAGTTCATCGACCTGAGGATCGTCATTTGTCTCGTGTGAGTTCCCACTGTGCTTTGATTACTACCCTACCACGGCTCAAAGGAGTCGTGCAAACAGGTTTTAGTTGGGTACAGTCCCGAGCCACATGGAGGCAGTGAGCGGATCTTCAGGGGTTCGTCTCTCCCGGTATTGGGGGTGAGGTCGCGCTGTGTCTAGGAGAGCCATTACGCAAAGCCCTCGGCCGAGGCAGGAGATTTACTGGTAGGTATTCCAGTAGTATCTCAGGGCGTTCTGGGTTACACTCCGACACGACTTGTACCGCTTTTGGGGGTCTGACTTTTACCAACCCTCTAGGCCCGACATGCGATGCTCATAGACGAACGGACCGGACTGTACGGATATTGTCACTGACAGGCTCAGTAGGGTGTCAGGATGAGTTCGCTCATCGACGTCCCTTTTGGTCAATAGGTGGTGGCCCGTCACGTATTGGCTTATACCTCTGACGTGCTTGTGGTTAAATCCACAGCCATAGTATTGACGAGTCTTTAGAGTCCACCACACTTACAGTTACTCAAGCTTTCGGGCGAAACGCTGTAGAGGCCGTATGGAGATATGGCAGGGTCCGATCAGATACGTGCGGTATTGCACGGATCAGGATCGGACAGTTTTGTACTAGTGGCCGTATAGTTATATGGCAGGGTTCGATCAGATACGTGCGGTATTGCACGGTTCAGGATCGAACGGATTTTACTAGACGGCTTTGGTTTAAGCCGGTACTAGTTTAGTACAGTGTAGATTTTGTCTCATTGCATTTGTATCCGGTCAGAATACAGATGCGGGTGTGTATGCACAGTATCGGGGTTTTCCTGTAATTTATTACGGGACCAGTTTTCTGGAGTTGCCAGTTTGCATTCCGTTCCGGCCGGTTTTCCTTTGTTCTTTCCCGGCCGGACTTTTCTGCTGGAGGGGGTAATTTGCAGTTTTGCAAATTACATTTTGTGGAGGTTTTTCTTGCAAATGTATTTATTATGAAAGCATCTTTTGATACCTTTCTTATCCATCATTATCATTTGCTTTTTGTTGATGAGATAGGATTAAGATTGATTTAAAGTTGATGTGAGGTTGTGATGATGGTTTAGGATATGGTCACCCTTCTTGCTCTCCTACACTCACCTCCCTCTTGTTTCATATACTTACATTCCTCCACCTTATTCTTGACTTGATGAAAATGGTTAAAAGAGAAAAGAAGAAGAAGAGAGCTTCATCTTGAGAGTTTCATTCTTGATCTCATTTTCTTGCTAGAAAAATGCAAGCACCATTTTTCTATTCTTGATTCCTCCATCACCATGGCAACAAACCCCAAAAGAGACATACCCTCTACACTACACATTCTACAGCATATCTTGAGCATGTCGAGTTGCCGGCTTCATGCCCGAGTTGCCTCGGTATTGAGGCGGGAGCCCGTAAAAGACGCAGGCGATGTGGTGCGCTTCCGGCGAGGAGGCGACGATGTTCTTTCCACGGGAGATCGGGACGATGAAGAGAAGACCGGAGGACTCGGATCACTTGGTATACTTCTCACCCTATCTCTTGATTGCTAGCATTAGGTTAATGGTAAACGATCCGGGTTTTCATTGTCCGCGGTAGCGCCGGTTTCCGAGTAAGGAAAATTTTTGATTCCGCATTTTGGCCTCGAGTACGAGGCCGGGGCGCTGCCGTGGCGCAACACTATCCACCATGACAAATCCGTAACATCACAGCACAACACAGAACATCAACATGAATGTCACGTTCGCAAATCCATCTAAAAGGGCTATAGCAGTTAGACCGGATTTACCGATCAAGTGACATTCACGGTCGCAGATATAATGTAAATACTGTGAACTAACATGTTTAAAATTTTCGATTGACTAAATTTCCCGAAGTGGGCCCCAAGCACAACTGTAGAACTCAAAATAAATCTGGGCCCAAACAGAATATTCCAAAAACCCCATTTCCAAGTTTAAGACCCACTGTAGAAATTTGGTGCTGTGATTACATTTTCCCGCCGCGGAACCGCGGCCAGAACAGGGGTTTGGCCGCGGTTCCGCGGTCCTACTGAGGAATCACTGCATCGAATTTTTACAGAGTGCTTAAAAACGCCTGCATGAATTTCTGCAACACTCAAAAAAAAATTTCAAGCACAGATAAAATCGATAGAAACTGATGCTCTTGAAATCGCGGTTTTGGAATATTTGTTCGATCGAAGTTTTAAACACACTAAAGCAAGCTAGACTAGGTTAATGGCGTGGCTCGAATACCAATGTAAGTGCACTGCAGCGCCCCGGCCGTCAATCCGACACCGGAATGCGGAAACGAAACTTTTACAAAACTTGTAAACCGACACTACCGCGCACTATAAACCCGGATCGGGCCATTAACCAACTACTAGCTTACTGGAGAAGGGGTAGAAAGCTATACCGAGCGATCCGTGTCCTTCGGTCTTCGGCCACCATCCCAAGCTCCACGCGGCATCTCCGGTCTTCATCTCCTCGTCGGAAAGGGCACCACATCGAGAAGTCTTTTTACGGGCTCCCACCTCTGGACCGAGGCAACTCGGACATGAAGTTGGCAAGCCGACGTGTCCAAGAAAGCTGTAGAATAAGTGTAGAATCAGTTTGCCTCAAGGGTTTATGATGTTGCCATTTTGATTGGAGAAGAAAAATGAACTTTGGAGAGGGGTTAGGAATTTTTTGTAGCAAGCAAAGAATGAGATGAATAATTTTTGCCACCCAAAAAAATGAATCCCCTTCTCCTCAAGAAGTGGCCGGCCATTACAAATATGGTGGAGGGGAAAAAACAACAAGGGGTGTGAGTGTAGGAAAAGGAAATGGTGACCATAACCCAAAAGCAAGCCTCACATCATAATCCAAATCAATCCAATCTCAAATCCTTTCTCATTAATGCAAAACCATGATCACAAGAAGAAGCAAAGATGTTATATCCATCATAATCCCTCATTTACAAATAAACCCCTCCACATAGATAATTTGCATACTTGCAAATAAGCCCCTCTCATCACAAAAGTTCGGCCATGAAGGAACAAAGAAAAACTGGCCGAAACAGAATGCAAACTGGCAACTTCAAAAAAACTGATCCCGTAATAAATTACAGGAAAACCCCACGACCGTATATACATACCCGCATTTGTATTCCGACCGAATAAAAATGCAAAGAGACAAAATCTACACTGCACAATACTAGGATCTGGCTTAAACCAAAGCCCGCTAGTATTATCTGTCCGATCATGATCCGTGCAATACCGCACGGATAAGATCGAACCCTGCCATATCTCCATAAGGCCTCTACAGCATTTCGCCCGAAACTTGCGAAACTGTCTGTGGGGGACTCTAAAGACTCGTCAATACTTTGGCTGTGGTTTTAACCACTAGCACGTCAGAGGTATTAGCCATACGTAACGGGCTACCAGGTATTAACCAAAAGGGACGTCTGTGAGCGAACTCATCCTCACACCCTACTGAGCCTGTCAGTGACAATATCCGTACAGTCCGGTCCGTTCGTCTATGAGCATCGCATGGCGGGCCTAGGGGGTTGGTAAAAGTCAGACCCCCAAAAGCGGTACAAGTCGTGTCGGAGTGTAGCCCAGAACACCCTGATATACTACTGGAATACCTACCAGTAAATCTCCTGCCTTGGCCAAGGACTTCGTGTAATGGCTCTCCTAGACACAGCGCGACCTCACCCCCAATACCGGGAGAGACGAACCCCTGCAGATCCGCTCACTGCATCCATGTGGCTCGGGACTGTACCCAACTAAAACCTGTTTGCACGACTCCTTTGATCCGTGGTAGGGTAGTAATCAAAGTACAGTGGGAACTCACACAAGACAAATGACGATCTCAGGTCGATGAACTAACCTGTACACATGTCACTAGGGAACTGCTATCTGACGTCAGGTATAAGACCAACTAGCATGTTCCCGGCGAGTCCTGTCCGGTATACCCATAACCCAATGAGCACCTGTATACATCTTAGGTGAACCAACTGACACCAGTGGCTTGTGAGACCGGCCACCGCCCCTCGTCGGGGTCTCGACTATATACACTAGTCTACTCTGGAGTATCGATGCCCTGTCTCGAAAACTCCCACGACTAGGGACCTTTTAAGGATGTGCTTATAGACCCCATCTCCCACGTATATGATCGCCATCATACTGCTGGCTGTCAAGCAAGAATCCTAAGGGCTCTAGCAATGTGCAATAGCGACCTATAAGGTCACCTGAAACAGTACATGATGATAAAGATAAACCAGATAGCATACTATCATCTTGAGTAAGATTGTCCTACCGGTATAGGTCATCCCTCAATCATTGCAATCACGTGTCTGTGATCCAATAATTGACTCTGAGGGCACTATCTCCAACAATTAGATTGAGCATTGAGACCGGCTGGAGAGTTGCAATCTTTAACTGTTCCGGAGAGGGAATGGGAGAAGATCTCCATGAATTTTCGTTGTGGCGTCTACCCAGGTTTTGTCAGGGTGCGACTCCATTTGGGGTGTTTGTTGTCCGGTTATTCTCAGTTTGCTCAGTTGTTCTTTGTTAAGTTTGTGCGTTGCATAGAGTTCCTTCATGCGTTGTATCCAATTGGGGGCACCCTGTTCACTAGCCGTAGTTGGAAGAAGCTTCAGGAAGCCTTGGGTACTGGTTGAGCTTTAGCTCCGCTTTTCCATCTGTGGGATAATGGTCAGTTGAGCGGACTATGCAGACTCTGGAGGACATGCATGTGCATACGTACTAAGTGTTGTTGGCTGTTGGGATTGTCACTTGCCATTTTAGAGTTCTCCTTCGATAACTGTTATCAGGAGACATTCCAATTGGCAACCTTTATGTTTTGTTGTTATGTTGTGTCGATCGCCTTTCTGTTTTTTTCTGACTCTGCATAAATAGGATTTTGGACCCCAGCTTGTCTAGAAACTTTAGAGATGATTCAGTTGGTTCAGGTCAGGATGAGGACAGCCCAGTGCAGACAGAGGTCTTATGAAGATCGTGGTGGTCGCAGACTTGAGTTCGCGGTGGGAGATCATGTATTCCTAAGGATTTTTCCGATGAATGACGTGTTGAGTTTTGAGGAGCTTATCCCAGGATTACAGGTCCTTTTGAGATCCTTAAAGCGAGTTAGTTCCATTGCCTTTGATTTGGCACTTCCGTCCAGATTATTGAGTATTCACCATGTATTCCTTGTGTCAATACTTTGCGAATACCTTCATGACCTTTCTCACATGATTCAGCACCAGACCATTTAGCTTAGACACGATCTTTTCGTTCACCGGCAACCATATGTGTTAGTGGCTCGGCAGGTGGAGAAACTTCGGTCAAGGGTCTTGCCATCTGTGGAGGGTTTTCTTGGACGTAGCCGTATAGTGAGGTAATCACTTGGGAGGCTGCGAGCGAGATTTGGGAGTTTTGTACTCTTTTCTTTGAAGGTACGCATAGTGAGAATTTTAAATTCGGGGACGAATTTCTACAAGGGTGGGAGATTGTAACGTTTTAGAAATCGTTATGCGAATTTTTCCGTTTTAGGGTAAAATTGTCGGTATTTTCCGTTTTAATCCGACTGTGATCAAACGTCCATATAGACTTGCCAGCACCTATTTTAGCTAAAATAAAGCTAGGGCGCAAGCTTTGGGGGTATATGGGACGTTTTGGTTCAATTAGAATTTTTTTCTATTTTAATATTATTTTAATATGGTATTTATATTTTGGGAAATTTCTCCAGAATTGAAATCTTTTCAAATAAATCAAGTTTGAGTAAAACAAAACCTCATTATCATATCTAGATATTCTAGTGTGAAAAGGAATTAATGTTTTATAGAAAAGAAATGAATGAAGAGGTGGTGCATGCATATGCATTTATGTGTGCATTTATTGCAATTCTTGCTAGAACAATCCACACAAGCCTTCACAAATCCCTTACTTCCTCACTTGGCCGAGCTCTCCTTCCTCCTTCTGTTCTTGATCAATCATTTTCCATTTTCATCAATTCAAAGCTCAATAAATCTCCAAAATTCCCAAAATAAATCACAAAAATACCCCAAGTCTTGATTTTTGCTTCTTGATCACTTGGAGCTAGGAAAGCATGGATCTTGTGAGCAAGTGTTGTTAGGTAAAATCCCTAAGCTGTTAAATAGGAGTTTTTATGATGTATAGCTCGTTGGTTGTTGCGTAGAACACTTAATGTATCGATTAGTGCAATATCGTTTTTTAGTGTCTTTTTGAGTCTCTGTGATCTGCTGCGATCTGAGATTTTTACTGAGTGACCAAACAATATTGTAGTGATGTACTAGTGAACCTAAGACCCCACCTGAGACACGAGACCCACCCCACCGGATTTGGCCGGAGACCCAAGCATAAATTCCGGCAACGTCGGTTATTGAGGGGAGTTAAGTGTTGGGTTTTTTGTGGGTAGTTGTCTGCTGTGGTTTAGGGGTGTTTGGTACTGTTTATTTTTTTAGTATTTACAGTATGAAAAATCTGGGATTATTTTCCTATAATCTAGTGTTTTGTGTCCGCGCGATACGTTATACGACACGGATCATGCACTTAGTGTGATTTTGCTCTTAGGTTGTTTTCGACGTGTCGCTACACACGTTAGCCACAATACGAACACTTGAGAGTATGTTTTGTGTTGTTGCGTCGGATAAAAGTAGCTTGTGCGTGTTTTGGGTCTATTATTAATATATACTTGCTTTATTGATTTAATGTGGTAGGTTCACAGGCGGGGACTTCGGACACTGCTACAAGGGGAAAACAAGTGGTTAGCTTCACTTATCCAGGAGCGTTGGTGAGTAGATTTAATATCTATAGGGGAATCGCCCGCATGGCGTTATGCGTCTGGGATAGAAATGACTTGACTTGTCGCATATTCTATTTCATATTTAGAATTGCTCATTCACCCTACTGCTTAGTTAATTGTTGTGCTTGGACTAGTATCCTTAGAACACTGCACTATTATTGACGGCTTATGTTGTACGAGCACTGATTGTATGCCACACACACCGTCAATAATTGCCATGACACGCACAACACCCTTATAGATATGATGTTGTTTGATTAGGGACATTGATTCATATTCGTTATGCATATGAATTATAGCATACCTGTATACCTACAGGCTTACACATATGCCCTGACATGCTTACATGCTAGTTACCCATATACCTATAGGGTAGTGTACCATTAATGATAGATATATACACATATGAGACATAGCTACATGTACATTTGGCATACATACATATACCTGGAGGGTATTATGGATAAGCATAGAGACATACCTTGCTACAGATACTTTTACATCATACATACTTACATATGGACATACATATCTTGCTATACCGACATGGTTGTTAGTGTATATGCCCTAGAGGCCATTGAAGGGCAATTCCGGGCGTTTTATGACCAGTCACCAACTTTTACCGGGCCGATAATGAGTTACTGTATCATACTAGTTTGTATATTACTTAATGGAAGCTTGGGATATTCACAGTTGTATAGACAATCTTGCTCAAAATGGTAGTATGCTACTTGGTTTGTTTTTACTTTAATATGTGCATGTGTTTCTTTTAGCATATCGCTTATACATATTAGTAGAGCCCTTAGGATCTTTGCTTGATTACCAGCGTTGTGATGGCAGTCACACTTGTAGGGGCTGGGTAGTCTACAAGCACATCCTTATATAGGTCCCTAGTCGTACGATTATCGAGACAGGGCATCAATACTCCGGAGTAGACTGGCGTATACATTTCTCATCCTAGTAGGGGAGATGGTCTGTCCCACAACCATTAGTACGTCGTACTGGAGATAGTATGCGGGTGCTCGTTAGGTTACGAGTACACTGGACAGGACTCGTCGGGAACTGTTGGTTGGTACTATACCTATCGTCAGATAGCAGTTCCCAGGTGACAGGAGTACAGCTTAGTCCGTCGACTTGACACTGCTACTTCGCCTCGAGTGTGTTCCCACTGTACTTTGATTACTACCCTACCACGGCTCAAAGGAATCGTGCAAACAGGTAGTACTTGGGTGCAGTCCCGAAGCACTTGGAGGCAGTAGCGGTTAGATAGGATTCGTCTCTCCCGGTATTGAGGGTTGATATTGCGTTGTGTCTAGGAGAGCCATTACACAAAGTCCCTGGCCAGGGCAAGCGAGAATTACTGGTAGTGTTTCCAGTAGTTTCTCAGGGTGTTCTAGGCTACACTCCGGCACGACTTGTACCGCTATTAGGGGTCTGACGTTTACCGCCCCCTAGGCCCGAAATGCGATACTCTTAGACGAACAGACCGGACTGTACGGAGATTGTCACATTCAGGCTCAGTAGGAGTTCGGATGGGTTCGCCTCATCGGTCTTCTTATCGGCATCTACCTGGGGACCGTTAGATATAGCTAGTACCGCTTGCAGCTTGTAGTTAAGCCCACTGCCAGCGTAGTGTCGAGTCTTTAGAGTCCCACACAGAGGGTTGTTCGTCTTTGGGCAAAACAGAGTAGAGGTCGCATGGTTTTGCGACAGGGTTCGTTCACATACGGGCACTTGTGCACGTTTGGTTTCCGGGAAGTTATTTCTAGCGGGCTTTGGTTTAAGCCAAATCCTAGTATTAGTTTTGGGATTGGTTTTGTCTCATTGTGTTCGTGTTCCTTGGAACACGGATGTGGGTGTGTATGCACAGTTGACAGAGGAAGAGGAACCTCATTAGGGTTTTTGACCGTTGACTTTTTCTAAACCCTAATGAGAATGAGAAATATGATTAATAATATTAATTAAGGATAATTGTACCATGGTTAGGGTTGGGTTGACCATTTGACCTGTTGACTTTTATTGACCATGATGATTTCTTTTGCAAAGATGCTTCTTGAAGCTTGCATTAGCATTTAATGTGAAATGATAATGGTCAAATCAACTAACCATCACAATTTTCCTAATTATTATTATTATTATTCTTATATTCTCTCATATGAGAGAAAGGTTGGGTATTCTCTCTTGCTCATTCTCTCTCTTGCAAAGCTCTCTCTCTTGCAAAGCTCTCCCTCTTCCTCTCTCTCAAAGCTCTCTTGTTTCATAAGTTGAAAAACATGAGCTTTGTGAGATAAAACCATCAAGACAACTCTCTACTCATTTTAGGGTTCTTAGTCTAGCAAGCCAAGAACTCTAGTTACATCTTGGTTGAGGTAGGAGCTCAAGGTAGATGCCTTCGGGTGGATCTATCTTCGGCAAAGAGAAGACGAAGAGGAGGAGCCGTCTACACCACTCCAAGGAGCTAGCAACAAGGAGGACTACAGCAAGAAGAGAAGGAGTTCAAGAACTAGGTATAACCATCTTACCTAGTAGCTAGAACTTGTAGTTAGTTTGTCAGTTTTTGTTTAGCAAAGATCCTTCATGGTTAGTCTATGTTTTGTGATAAAAATCCGTTTTTTACTCTTTCCGCCTCCCCGTAAGTACCGGGGTGGGTTACATAGACTTACAGTGGTATCAGAGCCTAGCTAAACAACAACTAACATGTTAGCGAAGTCGTTAGAACTTCGATCGCGAAAAAAATCCCAAAGACACACCGAAACTTGTATTTTCTGTCGATTTTTAAAACAGGCCTAAAAATAATTTCAGTGACATGAAAAATGCAAGCAAGCTTTTTAGAGAAAACTGAAAAAATTTAGATGCCTGAATCACTCATAAGACAGCAGATCTGCGGCCGATCCAAGCGATCCACCGCGGATCTTCGGCCGAGTCAACTCGGACGCGCACCAAATTTCTTCTAGGGTTCTCTGGGTTGGTTTTGTGTATTCTGGGAATTTTTGTTTCTGCCCAGATTTGTCAGAGTTCTGGATTTTACTTGGGGTAGTTTCAAATTGGAATATTGATCGAAATTCTATAAACTTTAGCTGATTGATTATATATGTGATGTGATATATGTACTGAACGTCGACTAATCCCTATACGTCGATTAGTGGAGGTTGTACATATCTGTGATCTGTGATGTTGGATTGTGTATATGAACTTGTTGGATTGTCGCGGATGAATAGCCGGGGTTGTGAGATGAGTGTTTATTTATCTTTCATTTGATGTAAATTGTAAATTGATGTAATATTATTTTTATGGCCGTACATCCGGGTTGAGGTTATAGCCGCCATTGTATATTATTGCTTTTACTGTTTTTGCTCCTAGGATAGACCCAAGGTGTGGTGCACAAACTACCGGGTACTTTGAAGTGCCGAGTGGCCTACTCACGTTGTTGAGGAAGGTTGCTTCAGTTCGGGTATTTGGCGGGTAGTTTGCCGCACCCGTAGGGGTCTAGGGTGGGGATTTGGCTATTCATCGCGACCGTGAAATCCATCTTTCGTTGCAGGCTCGAACGAAACGCGGATTCCTAGCATATCCAATGTGTTCATCTGTGATCTGGAATGGCTATCATTGCGTCTGACGAATGTATATATCTATATATGATATCTAGTAGGCGTTGCTTATGTTTTGCATCCGTGCTAGTCCAGCCCCCGTTCTGTCGTTAGTTAAGTAACTTAACGGGTGATGACGGGGCCCCGTGGCGAATGCGGATGGCATAAGCGTACGTCATATTTTCATTGTTTTCTGCAATGGTAGGAGTAATTGATAGGACGCATTACATTAATGCAAAGAAAATAAACCAAAGTTAAATCGTTGGAACAATTTCAAAACCACTCGGTTTTTTCCAAACCAGAAAACTTTTAAAAACGCGGAGCTTAAACCACTCCTTTTAAAAGCTACAGGTTCCTTCGATTATATCAAGTTCACTACGTTCACGGTTTCGCCAAAACCATTCGTAGCCCTCCGTCATTTTAGTTAAATATTCAGTAGTATTCAAGCTATGTATTTTGACCTTCGCCAAGGCATAGTGATTGGTAGCTGCTGAATATTTATCTGTTGCATAGATAGATGCATTGGTCTGGGACAGTCGTACTACTATTTTGGCCTTCATCAAGGGTATGTACGGGTGGGTTCAAATTAACCTGGATAATGACGGGTAGAACATGACATGTGACTTATGATATGTTGGCCTTCGTCAAGGTCATAAGAGCATGGGGCAAAAATCCACATCGGGAGTTTCTAAGGAAATTGAAACTTGCTAGTGCTGCATACCATTTGGAGTTTGATAATGTTGGTAGGATTCCTTCAGCATTATCTCACAATGATATTTGGATCCCGATCCTACCGTGAGTATCCGCTACACCTCGGGAAACTTTTCACTTAACGATCAATTCTATAAACCAAGTAGGTGTCTAGAAAGGTGTTAGAGGGGCTACGCCCATAGGGAAAAGAGGTTATTTAATTAAGGAACTTCGCGAAAGCGTCGTAAAACCTCCCTCGAAGTACCGACACCAGCCTGGCTGAACGGTTAAGCAAGTATTGTACGGTGAGATCAATCCCGACTAATTCTTCTTTTCTGGTTTGAGGAAGGATTCAAGAAACAGTGGGAGCCATCCTGTTTAGATAAACTAAAAACCAATCAAAACTTGCAAGAGAATCATGCTAAGTTTTTTCTTCTCTCTCTCTCTCTTAATTGCAGCGACCCAGTGAACAGACATAGGTTACATCTAGATAATAAAATGACTGAATCTGACTGTTATGACTGGCAAAGGCATGTCTAGATGTCCATTACCCATGACAAGCTGGGACACCTCTTAACTAATCAAACCCCTGCCGTCTCAATACCAGTTTCCCCTGTCACGGATATTGATATCCGTAAGACATCGGAAAAAGACTGTGTGAATGCCAAGTGCCTCGTGTTGGCCTCAGTTGTTGGTGCATACCAGATGCAGCATGAGAAGATGGACTTAGTTTCTATCTTCCTCCATAACAAAGATTTATTTGGAGAGCAATCTCGTATCGCAAGATATGAGAACTCGAACGAATTGCTTCAAGCGAGATTGGCAGTCGGGTCATCTGTAGGGGGCAACGTCCTTACAGACACTAGCTATTTTGATGAGCTCACGGACCTGAAGACCACGTTGAAGAACGGGTCAAATACTGACTTGATTCTACAGTCTCTACCCTCTACTTATACCCTGAAGGAAACCAGGGAAGAAGAAGAAGGAAAGGAAAGGGTAAAAGATTCGGGACTGGATGTAGTGAAGGAGGGACGTTCCTATTGTTACGGGAAAGGACATTAGCAGAAGGATTGCAGGGCTTTGAAAGCCAGTAGCCAGGATTTGAAGCATGTTGTGGCTTCGGCTTCGGGTGTGTTTGTAATAGAAAATTGTATGTCAATTAACTCTACTTCCTAGGTACTGGATACCGGATCAGGATCTCACATCTGTAATTCATTAGAGGCTTTGAGAAACCGTAGAGTTATCAGGAGAGGTGATATGACTCTCAGGGTTGCTAACGGAATGAGCGTGGACGCTGAATCCATAGGGGAATATCACATTGGATTGACAAGTGGGCAGATATTGAATCTGCGTAACTGTTTGTATATACCTAGTATGGCTTGTAATATCATATCTGTATCCTTAGTTTCTAAGGAAGGATATGATTTTACTTTTGTAAGCGATGTGGTCCACATCTACCTAAATCAAGTTCTGATTGGGTCAGGTACATTAGAAAATGGAATATACGTACTGAATCAAGCTCAGGTTTTCAATGTCCAGAACACACTTAAAAGAAAGTCTCCTGAATTAAATCAGGCTTTCTTATGGCATTGTAGAGTGGGTCACATTAATGAGACACGGTTAACAAAGTTACATAAAGAGGAATACTTGAATCCGTTCGAGTATCAGCCTTATGCTACTTGTGAATCTTGTCTCATGGGAAAGATGACAAAGACTCCGTTCACTGGACACAGAGTAAGAGCGAGCGAGCTCTTGGAACTCATACACAGTGACGTGTGTGGTCCAATGTCTACACATGCGTGAAGTGGTTATTCATACTTCATTACTTTTACGGATGATTTCACTAGGTATGGACATGTCTTCCTGATGAAGCATAAATCCGAGGCCTTTGAGAAATTTGGGAATATAAGAATGAAGTTGAAAAACAAACAGGCAAGAGTATCAAGACACTGAGATCCGATCGAGGTGGTGAATACTGAGTGCCGAGTTTCTGGACTACTTAAAAGTGAATGGAATTCTCTCTCAGCTTACTCCTCCATACACACCATAACACAACGGTGTATCTGAAAGGCGGAATCGAACCCTATTGGATATGGTCCGTTCCATGATGAGTAAGGCTGAGTTACCGCGATCCTTCTGGGGTTATGCACTAGAATCAGCCGCGTATCTTTTGAACAAGGTTCCCTCCAAGACTGTGCCTACCACACCATATTAGATGTGGTGTGGGAAGAAACCCCATCTTCAATATCTAAAGATATGGGGATGTCCAGCTTTTGTTAAAAAGCAGCATGCGGATAAACTCGAGGCACGCTCAGTACTGTGTAAGTTTGTGGGATACCCAAAGAACTCCAGGGGGTATCTTTTCTATTACGCAGAGGAACAAAAGGTTTTTGTTTCTCGTCATGCCCACTTCTGGAACAACAGTTTTTAGAAAAGGAAACAAGTGGGAGCGCAGTAGAACTGGAAAAAATTCTAGAACCACAAGCTATTACTGAAAGCTTGGTAGAACCAGAAGTTTCAGGAGAACCAGACATCCCAGCGCCACTCCGCAGGAGTACTAGGCAGTCTCATCCGCCCAAGAGATACTAAGGTTTTCTCATAGACGGGGATCGAGAGGATTGCGTCATTGAAAATGATGAGCCTACTAGCTTCCAACAAGCCATTCAGAGCGGTGACTCGGTAAAGTGGCTGGATGCAATGCGGACCGAGATGGAGTCCATGTACATCAACAAAGTTTGGACTTTGGACATTGCTCCAGAAGGGGTAAAACCCGTAGGCTGCAAATGGATCTTCAGAAAGAAGATTGGTGTAGATGGGCAGGTTGAAACTTATAAAGCTAGACTTGTTGCTAAGGGTTTTCGTCAAAGACCTGGTTTGGACTATGACGAAACCTTTTCTCCAGTGGCTATGCTCAAATCCATTCGAATCCTTCTTGCCAATGCTGCCTTCCACGATTATGAGATCTGGCAGATGGATGTGAAGACGTCTTTTCTAAATGGAAATTTGGAAGAGTGCGTCTATATGGATCAGCCGGAGGGTTTCATTCAGAGTGGGAGCAGCGGTAAAGTGTGCAGCTTGCTTAAGTCCATTTATGGACTGAAGCAGGCATCGCGGAGCTGGAACATCTGCTTTGATGATACTGTCAAAGAATTCGACTTTATCAAAAATCCGGATGAACCATGCATTTACAGTAAGATTGTAGGGAGAACTGTGGTATTCCTCGTCTTGTACGTGGATGAGATTTTCCTAATAGGAAATGACATTCCTATGCTACAGTCAGTCAAAGGATTCTTGTCACAGAGGTTCTCCATGAAGGACCTGGGCAATGCCAACTACATTCTGGGGATCCAGATCTATCGTGATAGATCTAAGAGGATGTTGGGACTTTCGCAGTCCAGGTACATCGACACCATACTGAAACGATTCGGTATGGAAGATTCAAAGCGCGATAATCTACCGGCTTGTCACGGAATCAGCCTCTCCAAAGAGATGTCTCCCAAGACTGGTGTGAAAAGGGCTCGCATGTCATCTATACCCTACGCATCTGCGGTAGGCTCTATAATGTATGCGATGTTTTGTACCGGACCAGATGTAGCATACGCACTGAGCGTTGTAAGCCGGTATCAGTCGGACCCAGGGGAGAAACACTGGATAGCAGTAAAGAACATTCTCAAGTACCTGAGAAGGACTAAGTAGATGTTCTTGGTGTATGGCGGAAAAGACTTACAGATTGAGGCCTTTCCTGACTCCAGCTTCCAGAGTGACAAGGATGACTCCAAGTCCATGTCGGGTTATGTCTTTACCCTCAATGGAGGGGCGGTTTGCTAGAAGAGATCTAAGAAAAAAACCATTGCTGACTCAACTATGGAAGCGGAGTACATAGCTCCTTGCGATGCCGCAAAGGAAGCTGTCTGAATGAAGAAGTTCCTCACGGAACATCAGGTGGTTCCTACCATTGTTGATCCTGTCACGACCCGCAGGGTACGGAACGTGACTGGCACTTAAGTTACGAAATGACTCAAGGCGTCCGTAAAATAAGTAAGCCAAAGCCCAGAAATCAAAACCCGATTAAGAAAATAGAGTGAAGGAAAAACCAATTTATTGAAAGCGATTTAACCCATTAAGTCACCTCAATCTTTTTAAAAGCAACATCCCTTTTTCCAAAAATTCCGGCAGAGTCTCATTTGTAAAACAGGCCCCCAACGGGTATAAAACAGGAGTATAAATGAATACCAAGAAATATGGCATCCCCAGGCAGGAGCTAGCTCTTCGCCCCAAGGCGGTCACAAATCCCATGCAATGTAAAACAGTAATTTGCATAAATAAGCATAAGAAGCAAAAGTACAATATCATGTCGACTCAAGTGAGCTCGACCCCAAATACAGCATAAAAATCCACAAATCTCACAGCCTCGTCTCTAGGTCAATATACAACAATACAAATAACAGGTCAGCTGATACAGTAGATGGAGTACTCTAGATACAATGAATATACAAGGCGGTACAAAATAATAACACAACCCACCTACGAGCAAAAGCCTCGAGTCCAGGCAAAAGAAGCTAGTGCGCCCGCCGCTACTTTGCTGATGGAGCGGACCTGCAAAAAGGCTGTGGCACAACGGGGGTGAGTTGCCAACTCGTGAGTAATAAATAACATCTATATAAGCTATCGCAAGCATGCACACAAGCATCCTAGTATCTATAATACACATAAGGCAGGATATACTAGCAGGTATGTATGCAACATGAATGTGCTAGCAGGTATATATGCAACATGAATCAACTCGTGATCTGAATAGGTAGGTAAAAGAATCATTATTTTCTTTTTTTTGGAATCTCTTTTGAAATATCAGCAAAACATCACTAGAATCATCAAGAATCCGTGTCCAGCATCGACGCCTCAAAACTGTCTCAAATCTCATGTATCCATATCACAGTATCTCTGGCCTTAGCCGTCCGGCTGACCCATCTCAAATATCCATATCTCAACATCTCATGACCACGGTCGGTATCCTCTGGATATCCGCCGTGCCAAAAAGTCACCGGTAGGTAGTCTATCCCCTGCCAGGCTCATCGTCTACTACTCGAGCTTCTTACCCCAGGGTACCTTACCGGGCCCACCATGTACCCGAGACGGTTCAACCAACTCCTCAAAATGGGTCTCGAAAACCACAGCAAACTCATGGTGGCCAACACTTAAATCACTAGAAAACCGCAACTTTGCATATTTTAAAAAGGGTAATAAGTTTAGAAATTCTTGCAGCTTTCCCCCGAAATCTAGAAATATCATAAATCTCAAGAAATCATCATAAGTACATATGTCAATGATAATGAATGCATATGGTATCAAAAATCAAGTTGCAATGTATGATTAAAAGACTAGGCATGAACAAATGATGTAATGAAGTACATGCACATTAATAGCAATCCTACAATTTCATTTTAGGGATTTAAATGCAATGGCACAGGTTTAAGCATCAAATATGGTGAAAATGCTCCAGATTATAAGTAATCTAGTGTTGTGGCATGGAAATTACCAAGGCGTGTGTGTACGTATGAATAGTGCTCGTGCTGCATATAAAAAACCCTGGCAATGGTGCAGGTGCCCTATAGAATGAGTTTGCATATGTATGTCAACATAGAGCATGAATGTAGCAAGATGTTATGCAAGCATTAACTCATAATTACTAATATCACTAGGAATCTTTTACATTACTTAAACTATCGGGCGACTTGCGCCATCCAAACGATGGTCCCCCGTAGATGTTACATCTAATCACCCGTGATCTCACGCTAGGTGTGTCCGACCACCTGCTTTCCTTTCTCCGCGGCGCTCGAAGTTCCCGACTGCGAACCTAGAATTTACATAAAGTAACACACATAAGGAAAATCCTGCAAAAAAGTGATATATCGATCAAAAGAATAACTCGTGTGTGAATCTAAATGCGCGTGCACTCGATATGTCGCGACGTGCTTAAACTCACCAGAAACCAACCCGGCACGCTGTGTCGTGTAGCGCACCACAGAACCACACAGATCACACACATGCCGCACAAGTTTAAAAAGCATCGATATAGGGTTTAATACTCCAGATTTTTACTCGAGTCAAAACAGAAAAGTTGCACATACCAAAAACCTTAGATACACAGCAGACAGCTACAAACAAAACCCCAGCACCCAAGCCTACCCTCTGGCCGCAATTTGCGGCCAGACACAATAAAACTGCGGCCAAAATGGGGAGAGGGGTCCCCGTGCTTTGTGTGTGTGTCTCTGACATGGTCACCATGCTACAGTATTCACAATTTTTTCCTGAAGTGCCCGGGTCAAGAGCAGATCCCAGAAAGGCTAAAAGTCCAATTTAAACGCTAAATTACACCAATTCGAAACAATCTGGTATTTTAATGAAATCTGGGATAAATCTTGGGTTAACTGGTCTTAACAGCACTTAGTAAGGCTACACTAACAATTAAAACCATCACTTTGCCAAATCTCACTCAAATTACCCAAAACTAGCACTAATTCATATGATAAACACTAAACTTAAGCATAGAAATCATATCCTAGCAAAGAAAGAAGTTAAGTTAAGAGATTATACCTCTAGAGATCCTAGGATGTAGATGAAGAGAAGAATAAGAAGAAGAAGGTGTTGATGCTGCTGAAGTGCTGCTGCTGCTTCAAGTGCTGTTGCTGTTGTTGCTGTTCTTGGCTACTGCTGCTGCTTGCAATGCTGCTGCTGTTGCTGTTGTTTTTGTTGCTGCTGCTGCTGCTACCAAAGCTGCTGCTGTTGTGGCTGTTGTGTGAGAGTGAGATGGAGAGATGTGAGTGAGAAAGAGTGTGAGAGAAAATACAAGGGTTATGAAACTAAATGGGAGTCAACCCCCTCACTCTCTCTCCTTATTAAATGCCAAGCATGGCACAAGCCATCATGGCCTCCCTTTCTCACCCTAAACTAGTCAACCCCTACACTAATTCAAATTTTAAAAACTAAAACCCTTTAATTAAAAACAAATTAACTTAACAATTGGGTTAGTCCACCATGCTCATCTAAACATGGTTAAACCCTAGACTTAACCCAAGTTAACATGCACAAGTGTGTGCAGTCCAGATAAAATTCTAAAAAAATATTCATAAAACCAGATAAATTATTTAAAAACTGTTTTGGTAAACTTTTTACCAAAAACCCCCACATTAACACACAAAAACCACTAAACACAATCTAAGGTGTTACAATCTTCCCCCCTTAAGAAAATTCGTCCCCGAATTTAAATATATAGCTATGCGTACCTTCAAAGAGATGAGGGAATTTCTTATGCATCTCTCCCTCGGCCTCCCAAGTGATCTCCTCACCATTCGGGCTGCGCCAATGAACCTTCACAGATGGCAGAACCCTTGATCGAAGTTTCTTCACCTGTCGATCCAATATCACTACTGGCTGCACGGTGAACAAAAGATCGCGCTCAAGCTGAACTGTCTGATGCTGAATCGTGTGAGAAGGGTCATGAAGGTATCTGCGTAGCATCGACACATGGAAGACGGGGTGAACATCTGGAAAGCTGGGTGGAAGAGCCAAACGATATGCAACTGCGCCGACACGCTCGAGGATCTCGAAAGGACCCACAAATCTGGGACTAATCTTTCCTTTCAGCCCAAATCTCATCACGCTCTTCATCGGAGAGACCCTTAGGAAAACGTGATCGCCAACTGCGAACTCTAGTCTGCGACGGCGTCTGTCTTCATACGATTTCCGCCTGCACTGAGCCGCTCTCATCCGATCTCGAATCAACAGTACTTTCTCGGTCATCTCCTGAACGATCTGCGGCCCTAAAATACTGCTTTCGCTCAGCTCAGTCCAACAGACGGGCGATCTACATCTCCTCCCATACAAGGCCTCAAAAGGCGTCATCTGAATAGTATCCTGAAAGCGGTTGTTGTAGGAGAACTCCACTAAAGGTAAATGATGATCCCAGCTACCTCCGAAGTCTAAAACGCACGCTCGGAGCATGTCCTCGAGAGTCTGAATAGTCCGCTCTGACTGGCCGTCGGTCTGCGGATGAAATGCTGTGCTGAAACTCAAACGGGTGCCAAACGCCTCCTGAAGTCTCTGCCATAGTCGGCTGGTAAACTGGGTGCCTCGGTCTGATACGATACAAGTCGGTACGCCATGCTACCGTACGATCTCGTCGATGTAAATCTAGGCATACTGAGAAAAACTGAATGTGGTCTTCACTGGCAGGAAGTGAGCCGCTTTCGTCAATCGATCCACGATCACCCAAATAGATTCGTACCCTCTCCTGGTCCTGGGTATACCCACCACAAAGTCTATAGAAATCTGCTCCCATTTCCACTCTGGAATGGGCAAAGGCTGCAACTCTCCTCCTGGCCTCTGGTGCTCGGCCTTGACTTGCTGATAAGTCAGGCATCTTGACACGAAGTCTGTGACGTCCCACTTCATCCCATCCCACCAATAAACATCTCTCAAATCGTGGTACATCTTGGTGGAACCTGGATGGACGCTGTATGTCGATCTATGCGCCTCCTCAAGAATCTCACGCCGCAGTCCCTCAGAATCTGGTACGCACAATCGAGTCCCAAATCGCAGTACTCCCTGATCATCGATCATGAACTCGGAATCTCTGCCCTGCCTAATCTGCTCCATGATCTCTGAAAGACGGTCATCACTGGGCTGTGCCTCTCGAATACGGTCAAGTAACTGCGGACGTGCACGAACATGCGCAAGTTGTCCCCCTGTCGGAGTGAACTCGAACTCAACTCGGCTGTCGCATAAAATCTGCCAATCTGCTGACAACTGCCTCTGTACTGCGCTCAAATAAGATAGACTACCCCCGGGCCTCCTGCTCAAAGCATCTGCCACTACATTAGCCTTGCCCGGGTGATACAAAATCTCGCAATCGTAGTCCTTTACTAGTTCCATCCAACGGCGCTGTCTGAGATTCAGGTCTCGCTACTGAAATATATACTTTAAGCTCTTGTGATCAGTGAATATCTGGCACGACTCGCCGTATAAGTAGTGTCGCCAGATCTTAAGTGCAAATACCACTGCAGCCATCTCCAAATCATGAGTGGGGTAGTTCTGTTCATGTTTCTTCAACTGCCGTGAAGCATACGCGATCACCCTGTCATGCTGCATCAATACGCACCCTAGCCCCACTCGTGAAGAGTCACAATAGACCACAAATCCGCCTGATCCTGAAGGCAGAGATAACACCGGCGCTGTAGTCAAACAAGTCCGTAGCTGCTGAAAACTGTGCTCGCACTCCTCCGTCCAATCGAAAGGAACTCCCTTCCGGGTCAATCCGGTCAAAGGTGCAGCAATACGGGAGAAATCCTGAATGAATCGCCCGTAGTAGCCAGCCAAGCCTAGGAAACTACGGATCTCAGTAACTGATGTCGGTCTGGGCCACTGCTGAACGACCTCGATCTTCTTCGGGTCCACACATATGCCATCTCTCGTAATCACGTGGCCCAAGAAACCAACGCTGTCAAGCCAAAACACACACTTGGAGAATTTCGCGAACAGCTGGTGCTCCCTCAAAGTCTGCAATGTGATCTGCAAGTGCTGCTCATACTCATCTCGGCTCCGGGAATACACCAAAATATCGTCAATAAACACGATGATGAACAAGTCGAGATGCGGCCTGAATATACGTTTCATCAAATCCATGAATGCTGCTGGGGCGTTGGTGAGTCCGAACGACATCACCAAAAACTCATAGTGGCCATAGCGCGTGCAGAAAGCTGTCCTCGACATATCCTCCTGTCGAACTCCCAGCTGATGGTATCCTGATCGCAAGTCGATCCTCGAAAAATATCCTGCCCCCTGAAGCTGGTCGAACAAATCGTCGATACGGGGTAAGGGATACCTGTTACGTATGGTAACTTTGTTCAGCTAGCGGTAGTCGATACACAAACGCAAACTGCTGTCTTTCTTCTTGACGAACAGGACAGAAGCACCCCACGGAGAAACTCTAGGTCGAATAAGCCCTTTATCTAACAAATCCTGCAACTGATCCTTCAGCTCTCTAAGCTCCGTCGGGGCCATCTGATAAGGCGGTATGGAAATAGGCCCCGAGCCGGTAATCAAGTCAATGCAGAACTCAACATCGCGCTCAAGCGGTAGCCCAGGCAACTCATCAGGGAAAACATCAGGGAACTCACTAACAATCGGAACACGGTCCAAAGGAACCTCCGTAGCTCGAGTATCACAAACACAAGCTAAGAATCCCTGACATCCCTTCTGCAAGAGCTGACCAGCGCGAAGAGACAAAATCAAGCTGGGAAGGGTGACACTACGGTCTCCCTGAATAACAACGACTGGCTCTCCCGTAAAGCTAAATCTGACTGCCTTTTCACGGCAGCCCACAGAAGCATAACATGTGGCTAGCCAATCTATGCCCAGAAGCACATCAAAGTCCAACATATCGAGGAGAATCAAATCTACCAATGAATCCCTCTCCCCGATACGAACGGAACACAAACGAAACACAAAACGAGCGACAAACGACTCGCCTACCGGAGTAATAACAACAAGCGGATGATCTAACGACGATGACTCACGGCCCAACATCGGTGCAAAGTGTATAGAGACATACGAATGTGTGGAACCTGGGTCGAATAATACTCGTGCGTCGAAAGAACAAACTGGCAAGGTACCTGTCACAACGGCGTTGGATGCATGTGCATCCTGCGGTGTCAAAGCAAATACTTGGGCTTGTCCCCCACCAATAGCTGGCTGTCCTCGGTCTCGGCCTCCTCGTCCTCTATGGATCGAGCCGCCACGTCCATGGCCTCTGGGTGCATCAAACTGACGTGGAGCATTGCCTGGGGTAGGAAGTAGAGCTCTCTGAGGAGGAGGTGGTGATGGTGGTAATGTCACATGTGGAACTGTCGCCGCTCCCTGTCGTCTCTGATAAGATGGTGCGGACTCCCACACCCAAAACATCCTGGCGACGCCTGTTGTCCCTGCGGATATGAACCATATAGCTGACCCCGTCCAACTCCTCTGCCGGCACCATCTCTCGGAAAGAATCTGGCACGATACCTCTGAGCTGGCACATCGATACGAATCCTCTTCGGCCCAGAAACGGCCGAAGTCGCTGAAATGCGTGCCTCCATCCGTAATGCCGTGTCCATAGCAGCTGAATAAGTGTCGAAGTGCTGGGCGCGGATGGCAAGAAATAGCTGGGTGTCAAGTCCCTGCACGAACCTCTTCACTCTCTTTTCTTCAGTATCCACCAAATACGGAGCATATCTGGACAACTGCGTGAACTGGACATCATACTCAGACACTGTCATCCCGGGAGTCTTGATCAAGGCTTCAAAACTACGAGCTCTAGCGTCACGAATGCTCTCTGGAAGGAAACGAGCTAGAAATACCGCTGTGAACTCGGCCCAAGTCATAGGAGGTAGACCTGCAGCTCGACCTCTCTCGACGGACTCACACCGCGTCTGCACAAGGCCCTCTAGACGGAAACTCGCAAGCTCCACCCATCGATCGTCAGAACATCTGAACCAACGGAAAATCCTGGCTAATCTGTCAAGGAATGTCTATGGATCCTCCGCTGCATCTGTGCCGGTGAAGACTGGAGGTCTCAGCCACATGAAATCCTGTAGCGATACTGGGATAGCCACGGTAGTAGTAGTAGGAGCAACTGTCTGGGCAGCAGGTACCATGGTAGTCTGTGATGTGGTAGGTACGTCCTCCGATCTCGGTGCATGACTAGCCTCCACTAAGGATCCCACCATCTGTCGTAACTCCTGCATACCTCCCATCATCTGTCGTAGCTCTTCCATACCAGACTCTAGCCAATCCATGCGGCCTGGGGAAGGCGGATCAGTCTGTCTCTGAGGCGTAGGTATACCACCCTGCTCGGTCCTCATTTCGGACGAGCCTGCTCGGATCTCATCTAGGGCGGCATCCCTCTGCGCCCCCATAGCTTTCGGCGGCATAGTGGTTGGTACAGGAAACAGGACAATAAGAACAGTGTAATAGAATCATAGGATACACGGAATTGAAGAAGGAATTTCAAGAAAGTATATCCTAAAGTCACCTAGGAGGAGTACCGTATCGCGAGTATGCCGCGGACATACGCACGCTACGTTACCCTTCTTAAGTCACTTACTCCATTTACCAAGGGTCATCATACACTCATAAAGGTAAAACCCATCGCTTTGATACCAACTTTGTCACGACCCGCAGGGTACGGAACGTGACTGGCACTTAAGTTACGAAACGTCTCATGGCGCCCGTAAAATAAGTAAGCCAAAGCACAGAAATCAAAACCCGATTAAGAAAATAGAGTGAAGGAAAAACCAATTTATTGAAAGCGATTTAACCCATTAAGTCACCACAAGCTTTTTAAAAGCAACATCCCTTTTTCCAAAAATTCCGGCAGAGTCTCCTTTGTAAAACAGGCCCCCAATGGGAACAAAACAGGAGTATAAATGAATAACAAGAAATATGGCATCCCCAAGCCGGAGCTAGCTCTTCGCCCCAAGGCGGTCACAAATCCCACGCAATGTAAAACAGTAATGTGCATAAATAAGCATAAGAAGCACAAGTACAATATCATGTCGACTCAAGTGAGCTCGACCCTAAATACAGCATAAAAATCCACAAATCTCACAGCCTCGTCTCTAGGTCAATATACAACAATTCAAATAACAGGTCAGCTGATACAGTAGATGGAGTACTCTAGATACAATGAATATACAAGGCGGTACAAAATAATAACACAACCCACCTACGAGCAAAAGCCTCGAGTCCAGGCAAAAGAGGCAAAAGAAGCTAGTGTGCCCGCCGCTACTGTGCTGACGGAACGAACCTGCAAAAAGGCTGTGGCACAACGGGGGTGAGTTGCCAACTCATGAGTAATAAATAATATCTATAGAGGCTATCACAAGCATCCATACAAGCATCCTAGCATCTATAATACAGATAAGGCAGGATATACTAGCAGGTATGTATGCAACATGAATGTGCTAGCAGGTATGTATGCAACATGAATCAACTCGTGATCTGAATAGGTAGGTAAAAGAATCATTATTTTCTTTTTTTTGGAATCTCTTTTGAAATATCAGCAAAACATCACTAGAATCATCAAGAATCCGTGTCCAGCATCGACACCTCAAAACTGTCTCAAACCTCATGTATCCATATCACAGTATCTCTGGCCTCAGCCGTCCGGCTGACCCATCTCAACATCTCGTGACCACGGTCGATATCCTCTGGATATCCGCCGTGCCAAAAAGTCACCGGTGGGTAGTCTATCCCCTGCCAGGCTCATCTTCTACTACTCGAGCTTTTTGCCCCGAGGTACCTTACCGGGCCTACCATGTACCCGAGACGGTTCATCCAACTCCATGAAACGGGTCTCGAAAACTACAGCAAACTCATGGTGGACGACACTTACATCACTAGAAAACCGCAACTTTGCATATTTTAAAAAGGGTAATAAGTTGCAGCATTCCCCCGAAATCCAGAAATATCATAAATCTTAAGAAATCATCATAAGTGCATATGTCAATGATAATGAATGCATATGGTATCAAAAATCAAGTTGCTATGTATGATTAATAGACTAGGCATGAACAAATGATGTAATGAAGTACATGCACATGAATAGCAATCCTACAATTTCATTTTAGGGATTTAAATGCAATGG
Source organism: Agapanthus africanus (assembly GCA_030015575.1). Lineage (NCBI taxonomy): Eukaryota > Viridiplantae > Streptophyta > Magnoliopsida > Asparagales > Amaryllidaceae > Agapanthus > Agapanthus africanus. Next base: position 124,897,398 of record JASDDO010000016.1, on the reverse strand, counting down.
CACAGGTTTAAGCATCAAATATGGTGAAAATGTTCCAGATTATAAGTTATCTAGCGTTGTGGCATGGCAATTACCAAGGCGTGTGTGTACGCATGAATAGTGCTCGTGCTGCATATAAAAAACCCTGGCAATGGTGCAGGTGTCCTATAGAATGAGTTCGCATATGTATGTCAACATAGAGCATGAATGTAGCAAGATGTTATGCAAACATTAACTCATAATTACTAATATCACTAGGAATATTTTACAATGCTTAAACTATCGGGCGACTTGCGCCATCCAAACGATGGTCCCCCGTAGATGTTACATCTACTCACCCGTGATCTCGCGCTAGGTGTGTCCGACCACCTGCTTTCCTTTCTTCGCGGCGCTCGAAGTTCCCGACTACGAACCTAGAATTTACATAAAGTAACATACATAAGGCAAATCCTGCAAAAACGTGATATATCGATCAAAAGAATAACTCGTGTGTGAATCTAAACGCACGTGCACTCGATACGTCGCGACGTGCTTAAACTCACCAGAAACCAACCCGACGCGCTGTGTCGCGCAGCGCACCACAGAACCACACAGATCACACACGTGTCGCACAAGTTTAAAAAGCATCGATATAGGGTTTAATACTCCAGATTTTTACTCGAGTCAAAACAGAAAAAGTTGCACATACCAAAAACCCTAGATACACAGCAGACACCTACAGACAAAACCCCAGTACCTAAGCCCACCCTCTTGCCGCAATTTGCGGCCAGACACAATAAAACTGCGGCCAAAATGGGGAGAGGTGTACCCGTGCTTTGTGTGTGTGTCTCTGACATGGTCACCATGCTACAGTATTCACAATTTTTTCCTGAAGTGCCCGGGTCAAGAGCAGATCCCAGAAAGGCTAAAAGTCCAATTTAAACGCTAAATTACACCAATTAGAAACAATCTGGTATTTTAATGAAATCTGGGATAAATCTTGGGTTAACTGGTCTTAACAGCACTTAATAAGGCTACACTAACAATTAAAACCATCACTTTGCCAAATCTCACTCAAATTACCCAAAACTTGCACTAATTCATATAATAAACACTAAACTTAAGCTTAGAAACCATATCCTAGCAAAGAAAGAAGTTAAGTTAAGAGATTATACCTCTAGGGATCTTAGGATGTGGGAGAAGAGAAGAAAAAGAAGAAGAAGGTGTTGCTGCTGCTGAAGTGCTGCTGCTGCTTCAAGTGTTGTTGTTGTTGTTGCTGTTCTTGGCTGCTGCTGCTGCTTGCAATGCTGGTGCTGCTGCTGTTGTTTTTGTTGTTGCTGCTGCTGCTACCAAAGTTGCTGCTGTTGTGGCTGTTGTGTGAGAGTGAGAGGGAGAGATGTGAGTGAGAAAGAGTGTGAGAGAAAATACAAGGGTTATGAAACTAAATGGGAGTCAACCCCCTCACTGTCCCTCCTCAATAAATGCCAAGCATGGTACAAGCCATCATGGCCTCCCTTTCTCACCCTAAACTAGTCAACCCCTACACTAATTCAAATTTTAAAAACTAAAACCCTTTAATTAAAAACAAATTAACTTAACAATTGGGTTAGTCCACCATGCTCATCTAAACATGGTTAAACTCTAGACTTAACCCAAGTTAACATGCACAAGTGTGTGCAGTCCAGATAAAATTCTAATAAAATATTCATAAAACCAGATAAACTATTTAAAAACCGTTTTGGTAAACATTTTACCAAAACCCCCACATTAACACACAAATACCACTAAACACAATCTAAGGTGTTACAGATCCAATATCGCTGTATTGTGACAACAACGTCGCTATAGCTTTAGCGAAGAAACCCAGGTCCCATCAGAAGTCCAGACACATTTTGAGGCCGTACCACCTGATCAGGGAGATCGTAGATCGCCGGGAGATCGAGGTGAGGAGATTTGATTCGGAGAATAACACTGCAGATCGACTCACGAAGGCCATACCCCAGACTCAGTTCGAGCGGCTGATCGAGATGATAGGTCTTCGATACGCCAGTACATGGCCCTAGTGCAAATGGGAGATTGTTAGTGTATATGCCCTAGAGGCCATTACTGTATCATACTAGTTTATATATTACTTAATGGAAGCTTGGGATATTCACAGTTGTATAGAAAATCTTGCTCAAAATGGTAGTATGCTGCTTGGTTTGTTTCTACTTTAATATGTGCATGTGTTTCTTTTAGCATATCGCTTATACATATTAGTAGAGCCCTTAGGATCTTTGCTTGATTATCAGCGTTGTGATGGCAGTCACACTTGTGGGGGATGGGTAGTCTACAAGCACATCCTTATACAGGTCCCTAGTCATAGGATTATCGAGACAGGGCATCGATACTCCGGAGTAGACTAGCGTATACGCTTTTCAACCCAGCAGGGGAGATGGTCTGTCCCACAGCCATTAGTACGTCGTACTGGAGATAGTATGCGGGTGCTCGTTAGGTTACGAGTACACTGGACAGGACTCGTCGGGAACTGTTGGTTGGTACTATACCTATCGTCAGATAGCAGTTCCCAGGTGACAGGAGTACAGCTTAGTCTGTCCACTTGACACTGCTACTTTGCCTCGAGTGTGTTCCCACTATACTTTGATTACTACCCTACCACGGCTCAAAGGAGTCGTGCAAACAGATAGTAGTTGGGTGCAGTCCCGAAGCACTTGGAGGCAGTAGCGGTTAGATAGGATTCGTCTCTCCCGGTATTGGGGGTTGATATCGCGTTGTGTCTACGAGAGACATTACACAAAGTCCTTGGCCAGGGCAAGCGAGAATTTCTGGTAGTGTTTCCAGTAGTTTCTCAAGGTGTTCTGGGATACACTCCGGCACGACTTGTACCGCTATTAGGGGTCTGACGTTTACCACCCCCTAAGCCCGACATGCGATACCCTTAGACGAACAGACCGGACTGTACGGAGATTGTCACATTCAAACTCAGTAGGAGTTCGGATGGGTTCGCCTCATCGGTCTTCTTATCGGCATCTACCTGGGGACCGTTACGTACAGCTAGTACCGCTGGTGGCCTGTGATTAAACCCACTGCCAGCGTAGTGTCGAGTCTTTAGAGTCCCACACAGAGGGTTGTTCGCCTTTAGGCAAAACAGAGTAGAGGTCGCATGGTTTTGCGACAGGGTTCGTTCACATACGCGCACTTGTGCACGTTTGGTGTCCAGGCAGTTATTACTAGCGGGCTTTGATTTAAGCCAGATCCTAGTATTTGTTTTGGGATTGGTTTTGTCTCATTGTATTCGTGTTCCTCGGAACACGGATGCAGGTGTGTATGCACAGTTGACAGAGGCAGAGGAACCTCATTAGGGTTTTTGACCGTTGACTTTTTCTAAACCCTAATGAGAATGAGAAATAAGATTAATAATATTAATTAAGGATAATTGTGCAATGGTTAGGGTTGGGTTGACCATTTGACTTGTTGACTTTTGTTGACCATGATGATTTCTTTTGCAAAGATGCTTCTTGAAGCTTGCATTAACATTTAATGTGAAATGATAATGGTCAATTCAATTAACCATCACAATTTTCCTAATTATTATTATTATTCTCATATTCTCTCATATGAGAGCAAGGTTGAGATTATTCTCTCTTGCTCATTCTCTCTCTTGCAAAGCTTTCCCTCTTCCTCTCTCCCAAAGCTCTCTTGTTTCATGAGTTGAAAAACACGAGCTTTATGAGATAAAACCATCAAGACAACTCTCTACTCATTCTAGGGTTCTTAGTCTAGCAAGCCAAGCACTCTAGCTACCTCTTGATTGAGGTAGGAGCTCAAGGTAGAGGCCTTCGGGTCGATCTATCTTAGGCAAAGAGAAGACGAAGAGGAGGAGCCGTCTGCACCACTCCAAGGAGCTAGCAACAAGGAGGACCACAACAAGAAGAGAAGGAGTTCAAGAACTAAGTATAACCATCTTACCTAGTAGCTAGAACTTGTAGTTAGTTTGTTTGTTTTTGTTTAGCAAAGATCCTTCATGGTTAGTCTATGTTTCCTTGTGATAAAAATCCGTTTTTTACTCTTTCCGCCTCCCCGTAAGTACCGGGGTGGGTTACATAGACTTACAATGGTTACGCATACCTTGTTATAGCTACATGTTCACCTGTATATGATGTTGCATCCGATTTCGGAGAAATTAGGAATCACATGACATATATTTAATAACTTGTTGCAGTTAAATAGCAATTTTCCTTTATATGCTCATATTACTGTTTCATGCTGCATATGTTATATTCTTGGATTTCATATGATGTTCTCTGATATTGTTACTCCTAAGTATATATAACAGTAGAGTGGGACGCTGTTATATATGCATATATGTATATATTAGTGGAGTGGGACGCTAATATATATGTATTGATTCATGCAGTTATACTTATTCATTACTTGATGTTTTTTGGATTTGAGGACCGTGGTTGTTTCATGAAATTATGCATTATTTGAAAAACCCGGTTTCTCTTGATACGATATTTCTGCAGCCACCATGAGATTTCTCGGTTCTGAGCTTATATATACCCCATGCGAGGAAGAGTAGTGGGCCGTGTGTGGGTACATGGTGGGGCCCGGTACTGTTCCCCTCGGCAAGAGGATCGCAGATGATAGGCGATGAGCCTGGAAGGCGGGCAAGTACCTACCGGTGACAGTACTTCTGACACGGCGGTTATCATGGGGATACCGACCGGGGTCATGTGCGTATGGATACGTCGAGAGACGAGGGTCAGAGCTAGGCACTCGGGCTTTTCGGTATAGCGTATGATACATACCTATCAGGGGGCCAGTCGTGCTGACAACACCTGATAGATCAGTATTTCGGTGTCGATGCTTGACACTTGTTTCATAATGTTTTGGGTGTCGATGTTAGACACTCACCTTATATGAAACTTACTTGATACTGATATTGTACACACAGGATATGTGGGATATACTGATATTGTACACACAGGATATGTGAGATCTACTTGATGTTGGACATTCGGGATATATGAGATTTACTTGATGTTGTACATTAAGGATATATGAGATTTACCTGATATGAGAGCCAATTTGGAGGATGATTTATGGAAATTGGGAATTTGGATTGTCTTGTTGGATTTTGGTCCTACCATGAGGTTAGGATTTCCGTAGGAATGACAGGTTTTATTCCATACTCCACATTTATTGTTTATGCACTGCTTCATGTATTAGTTGTACCGATAGAGTACTTTCCATGACTGTTGCATTTACATACTATTATATTCATTGTTTCATGTATTATTTGTACCTGATAGAGTACCTTACATGATTATTGCATATTGATTGTCATATTATTGCTTCATGTATTAGTTGTACCTGCTAGCGTACCTTTCATGACTGATGCATTACATATGACCATTCATTGCTTTTAGATGCTTATGTTAGATTTGCGCTGTACGTACATACTTGCGATTACCTGCATATGTTATTTTACTATTCACGAGTTGGCAACTCACCTCCATTGTGCCACAGAGTTTTGTAGGTGTTCCTCAGGATAGTCAGAGGCAGGGCTATTTCCATCTTTCGTATCATCTTTCGCTGCAGATACCGCTTCAGCTGACTGTGCACGGTTTTGCTATAGATGGGTTTTTGCGGCTATCTATTGTAGTTATTGTTATCTTGTACCTTGTACTCTCCATCTACTATTATCTTGTATAACTTAGAGACTCGATGAGAGGATGATACTGTATATTATTTTGTGACTTGGAGGTTTTTATGCAGTTTTATGTATATCGTCTCTTTCTTCGCTACAGCGTCGTATATCTGTGTGGTGGTTGTTTTCCGCCGTTGGGCGTGGATTTTGCTCCCGTTTGGGATGGTTTTACTTATATATTATTGTACTCATTTTTTGGGGCTTGTTTTACAAAGGAGGTGCTGCCAAAATTTTAAGGGAATAAAAGTTAGACTTTAAAGAATTTGTCTTGAGATTTTCAAAAGTTTAAACACTGTTTCTTATCTTTTCTTGTCTTTTAATGGTTTAGATTTCTGGGTTTTGGCTTTCTTTTACCGCGTTACGCTTGTAGACGTTGCGTAGTATTAGGGCCGTCACGTGCCAATTTCGGGTCGTGACAAACATGACCCTTGCCCTTTTTACACATAAACCCTCACAAAATATCTAATTTCCACAATTAATTAGACTTTCCATCAAACCCCTCACACTATATCATACTACATAATGAAGCTAAATTTTTCACTAAAACCTTTCTTAATAACTATTGTTACAAACTAAATATTCAAATTAATTAGTTTCACACACTACTTATGAAATGTTCCATTTTGTTTCAATAAAATTTTAAATTAACATTTTTAACTAATTGACTAAATTAATTTAGTATCTAAAATATTTCAAAATGTTACACATAGGCCCTCATGATGTGTCGTTCAAACCTCCGTGGGCCGCTTTGGCGGAGTGAGGGCGTCGTTCAACCTTCCGTGGGCCGCTTTGGCGGGAGTGAGGGCGTCGTTCAACCTTCCATGGCCCGCATAAGAGGGCGGCAACCGGCATGACCGAGATGTTGCAGTTCTTTATCGGGAAACTAAGAATCCCGTGATTCGCGTCGCTGCGTGAGTAAGTTTCGACCGTTGGAAGATTTTGTTGAGGCAATAAATAGAGAAGGCATGTTAGTTTCCTTTCAATCTTGCATTCCCTCGAAGATGTTTGGGCGTATATTCCTTATCAGGGAGATCATCTCTCGTAATGACTTGCATCTTTACTGCCTCAATCGATCCAAGCAGACGTATGCGGCGGTAATAGATCGTGTGGAGGGCCACTTTTGTCGCCTACTTCCCCGGCAATCTGCCCTCCTCCAAGTGCTTATGTATGCGATCTGGAGGATGTCCCCAGGTCTGCACAACGCCCTATCTGTACAGCTGAGGGACGAGGCGCTTGACAAGGTCCACACGCTCTACCACCTCGGCCTGATCTCGCAGAGCAGACGGGAGCCATCGGTGAGCCTTCTTCTGGAGTGTTTCCAAAAAAAGGCAGATCATCGCCTCCTGTCCGACGGATGGAGGCTCCGGTGCTTCTATGGCATCTAGGGTCCGCGGGCACCGTCAAATGGAGCGTGTTGAGGAAGTTAGGGCTTGGCTATAGGAGATTTCCTCGGAGTACCATCAACCGTGCTTCCTTGATCCCTGCCCCCCTCTATTGTGATTATTGTAAGGCCGGGGAGCCTATAATACCCTCTTAATGAATAAAGTTTTTATTTTTTCATGCGTATTGTCTCTTTTTATCCCCTCAGTAACCGAGAAAAGAAACAAAAGTTGTGCAAAAGGTCTCCTTTATGAGAGGACCTTGCTCAGGAGATTTAATTCAATGTTAATAAGAATTATATTGTTTCAAAAGAAGAATACATGCTTATTCGTACAATTTGAGTTTTTCGGCGTTGAAAGGCCGAAGAAACTTATCCTGTGGGGAGTTGGCCCACCATATCCATCCCCTATTGTTCAAACGGCCAAGAGGAACTAAGGGGCGTTAGCTCGGTAGCGAGGAGACGAGATATGCTGCCGTGGAGTTGGCGGTTCTTGCATCTTATGACGAGCTTCTCGGCATCTTGGTGTATCCTCGGCCAATAATATCCTTAGAGCAGCGTCTTCTGGACCAGGGTGTGGGCCCCTTGATGTGCTCTACCGACCCCTTCATGTATCTCTCGTAGAACGTAGTCGGCTTCGTGGGGGTCGATGCATCGGAGTAGGGGCTAAGTGTACGACTTCTTGTAGAGGTTTCCATTGCTCCATATGAAATGACAAGCTTTTTCCCAAAGGCGGCGAGCCTCCCCTCGGTCGTCTAGAAGTATACCATCTTTTAGGAACTCTACGAGAGGCTTCCTCCAATCTTGGCCTTCCTCCCGAATAGCGTATACTTGGAGCGTTACCTCCCCGTCTTCCATGTTGGGCTATGGCAAGACTTCGAAGAGGATGTTTCTTTTATGTTCGGTAGTATAAGAAGAAACGAGCTTGCTTAAGGCGTCGTCTTGAGTGTTCAGGGTCCGGGGAATCTGCTCTACCTAGACTTCATCGAAATTTTTACGAAGTCTTTTTACCTCGGCTAGATATTTTATCATGAGTGGTTCTCGGGCCTCGAATCGCCCGGTTCCTTGGCCGACGACCAATGTGGAGTCGCTGCGAATTTGGATCATCTTCAGCCCTACCCTGGAGGTGATTCGCAATCCGGCTAACAAAGCCTCGTATTTCGCAGCATTGTTCGAAGCTTTGAACCCTAACTTCAAAGAGTATTCCATCTCCTCTTCGTTCGGGCCTCGGATGATCAGGCCAGCTCTGCTCCCTTCCTCGGTAGAGGATCCGTCCACGTAGAGTGCCTAGTCGAGGACGGAGTCGGATACTTCCTCGACCGAGGGACATGGTTCAGGGCCCCATTCTACCGCATCTTCTTTAGTGGGAATAGTGCATTCGACTACGAAGTCTTCTAGGACCTATGCTTTGATGGCCTGCCTGGGGCGGTACTTGATGTCGAATTGGGATAATTCCCACCTCCATTTCTCCAATCGTCCTGATGATTCAGGGGAAGTGAGAATAGTCCCTATAGGTCGCTCGATGAGGATGAGGATGGTGTGGGTCTGGAAGTAGTGCCATAGTTTTCTTGAGGCGAAAACAAGTGCCAAGACTATTTTTTCTATGGCTGTGTATCTTGTTTCTGCGTCCTTGAAAACGTGGCTTACGTAGTAAACCGGCTTCTATACACCATCGAATTCCCTGACTAGCACTGAGCATGCAGCCTGATCGGAGATCGCGAGGTATAATAATAGCTCGTCACCTTCGACAGGTTGAGTGAGTAGTGGGGGAGTTTATAGGTGCGCCTTAAGCTGTTCGAAAGCGCTCTGACACTCCTCCGACCATTCGAACATAGGAATTTTTCTCAAGGCTTTGAAGAACGGGAGACACTTCTCCCCGGATCTTGACATAAAGAGACTCAGAGCGGCCACTCTCCCTATGAGCCGCATGAACTCAACATTGCTCTTCGGTGTGACCATGTTGAGAATGGCGCTGATCTTTTCTAGGTTCGCTTCGAATCCTCGATGGGTGACCATGAACCCGAGAAATTTCCCACTGGTGACTCCGAACGCATACTTAGCTGGATTCAGCTTCATTTTGTATTTTTTAGTGATATGTATGCCCTATAGGCCATTATTGTATGATATAGTGGATGCTTGGACATATATATGGAGGACTTTCTTGCTCGACATGATAGTATGCTATCTGGTTGCCTTTATCTTAACATGTTCACTGGTATTATTATACCATCTCTCATATACATGTTGATAAAGCCCTTAGGATGTTGGCTTGACTACCAGGACTATAATGCGAATCATACTACTGCGACCTGGGTAGTCCATAAGCACATCCTTCAATTGTTCCTAGTCGAGGGAATATCGAGACAGGGCATCGATATTCTATAGTAGACTTGTGTGTACGTTTCTTGACCATGTATGGGGTGATGGTTGATCCTATATCCATTGGTGTTTGACAACAAAGATTGTACACAAGTGCTCATTAGAGAATGGGTACACCGAACAGGCCGAGAACTCCTAGATGGTATTATACATATCGTCAGATAGCAGTTCTCTGGTGACACTGGTACAGGTTAGTCTGTAGACCTGAGATCATCATAGAGTCTTGTGTGGTTCCCACTGTACTTTGATTTCCTCCCTACTACGGCTCAAAGTGTTGGCTATAGTGCCCTCAAGTCAATTATTGAATCACAGGCACGCTTTTGCAATGATTGAGGGAGGACCTATACAGATAGAACAGTCTTACTCAAGATGATAGTATGCTGTCTGGTTTGTCTTTATCATCATGTACATGCTTTATGTGGCATCACAGATCACTATTACATGTTGATAGAGCCCATAGGATTCTTGCTTGAATACCAGTATTATGATGGCGATCATATACGTGGGAGCTGGGTGGTCTATAAGCACATCCTTAAATGTCTCTAGTCGTAGGAGTATCGAGACTGAGCATTGATACTCCAGAATAGACTTGTGTATACTGGTCGAGACCACAACGAGGGGCAGTGGCTAGGTCTCACAAGCCATTGGTGTTAGTTTGTTCACCTAAGATAATATACAGGTGCTCATTGGGTTATGAGTACACTGGACGGACTCGCCGGGAACATGCTAGTTGGTAGCATACCTATTGTCAGATAGCAGTTCCCAGGTGACATGTGTGCAGGTTAGTCTTTCGACCTGAGATCGTCATTTTTCCGATATGAGTTCCCACTATGCTTTGATTACTACCCTACCATGGTGATTTTTGAGTTTTGCTTACGTGCTTTTTAGATCAAAGAATATTTACCGCAATCAAGAACGGCGTCGCTTGGTAGCTAGCCGGTGAGTACGGGTCGGTCCACAGGGAGATGGATTCCTATTCTTTGTGTTTTAACGAGTTAAATCCAAAAGATTTGGGTTTTATTTTAAGATCTAAGAATGAGATAAAAGTTTATAAAAAGCTTCCTAGGGTTAGGTATAGGTTAAGTTTGGAAATTTAATATTTCTCACCGCTTTCAATGCCCTAATTAAGATCTATTTAGGTGTTATGGTAATAATTAACAAAGGTAATTAGCACGATCGGGAAGAAACTAGGTTTCTTCCTCTAGGTCCTTATCCATCCTTTCGTAATTCTTACCCTAACCTCCATAGAAAACATACACAACCGGTCTTTTAAACTACGGTATCACCGCTACCTCGTGGGATAGGGTGCCGTAGTGAGCGGTGTGTGTATGAATGCATGGAGTCCTATAAAAATATATGACGGGAAAGAAAGGGGTGAGAGATTTTCATCTCTCAAACCTTTCCTATTCCTAACCCTAACAAGTGAGGAACTAATCATTCATTAGGGAATTGATAAGAGATTTCATTTTTATGTTTGTTTTTAATAACCTAATTATCTAATCTACGGCAGATAATTAAAAGTGCTAAACTAGGGCAGATAAATAAAATTAACTAGGGTAGAAACGAAAATTAACTAGGGCATAGAAAAGAAGGACTAACTTTATTTGATGCACTCTTCAAACGTTTACAGCAATTAAAATTCTGAATTTAGATGAATAAAATGAGGCACAAGAAGAGGCATACTCCAAAAAGAGCTGTAGGGTTCCTATTTATAGATTATAGAAACCCTAGGTTACATTTTGATCTCTATCTGCATTTACAAAATTACCTTAAGAAGCCTGGTCAACACACCGCCGCCGCCGTCAAAGAATGCACCGACACGTGCTTATGTCACGACCCGATATTTGGCCCGTAACCAGCACTTAAACTACGTAACGTCTACAGGCGTACGCAACTCATGTAAGCCGAAACCCAGAAATCTAAACCACCCAAATCTGGATCAACGGAGAAAATTATAGTTTTAACACTTTGAAAATCACAACTAAAATCTCTAACTCTAGTTTTCTTTCTTGAAAATTTCGGCAGCACCTCCTTTGTAAAAACTAGCCCCAAAAACGGGTACAACACCGATAATATATAAAAGCATCCCAAACGGGAGCAAAATCACGCCCAACGGCGGAGACAACCACCACAACAAATATACGACGCCGAAGCGAAGAAATAACAAAGGAAATACTGCAATAAGAAGTAAACTTTCCAACACACCAGCTCCCACGAGCACGGCACCCAAAGTCACCAAAATAATACAACACCGAATCCTCACAAGTCGTCTCTAAGTCATATACAACAGTGGTAGATGGAGAATACTAGATCCAACAAAAAGATATACAATGTACAAACAGATAACCGCAAACCCACCTAAAAGCAAATTCCTCACTGCCTAACGTAGCGGTATCCGCAAAAGTAGAGATGATAAGATAGCCTGCCGCAACTACTCTGAGGGTAAGTCCTGCAAAACACAGTGGCACAACGGGGGTGAGTTGCCAACTCATGAATAGTAAATAACATCATACTGTAATCGCAGGTATGCACGAACAACGATCTATCTATCACATGTAATCTGATAGCATAAGTATGATAAGTGGATATGCAGCAATCATGTAAAGGTACATCATCAGGGTACTACAACTACATGAAACAATGCATAACAAAAATAATCCTGAGTGTGTGGGATGATACAATAAAATCTCATGCAAAATCCTCAGCATGGAAAAACACCAGTGTCCCTCACTGACACATCAAATCCCAAATCCTCAGGCACCGCATCCACAGATCGGCCCTCACATCCTGTAAGTCTCATGGAACCTGAGTGTCTCTCATCGACACCCGAAACATCATGAAAACATATAACTGTAAGTATATATATATAAGGATATCAACCGCGTATGTCCACCGACGATACGTAAAAATCAAGGAAACCTGAGTGTCTAACACCGACACTCGAAAAATCATGAAAACCGTGTCTAACATCGACACGTAAATCCTCATAACTCAGGCGCTGTCACCTTGACTGGCCCTGACGATATGTCATACCTCACTCCGGTTGGTATCCCCACGATAACCGCCGAGTCCAAATACAGTCACCGGTAGGTAGTGGTCCCTCCGCTAGGCTTATCGTTTACACCATGAAATCACCACTCGCCCCGGGGTACCATAACGGGTCCACCATGTACCCGCAGACGGTGCCTCCCGCTCCTCGAATCGGGTATCACAAGCCAAATCTCAGAACCAAGAAATCACATGGTGGATACACTTAAATATCATATCAAGAGAAACCGGGTTTTCAAACAGTACATAGTTTCTTGAAAATACCCCCACGGTTCTCAAATCCATAAATCATATGAAATCCATATCTCAATGCGTAAAATCAATATAAAACTGATATATGCAACATAAAACATCAATATGAGTATATAAAAAGAAAACCGCTCTTTAAATGAATCCAGCTTTTAAAATATATCTTGTGGTTCCCAAAATCCTCCTAAAACAAATACAGCATCATATGAGGTGTACATGTAAGTGTAGCAAGGTTTAAGTATCTACATGTAAGCAAGTGGGTATGATGCATTTCATAAGCGCAATGATCAACAACTCAATATCGCATATAAAAACAATACCTCTTAGGGTATATACAACTATAGCAAGCATATGCGGTATACATGTCAGTATGTGTGCATGATGTACATGTAGCTGTAATAGACATGTGGGTGTACATGTCAATATGTATGCATGATATACAAGTAACTGAAATCGAGTATATGGTGTACATGTCAATATGTATGCATGATGTACAAGTAGCTATAGTAAGATATACGTGAAGTGGAATAAGGGTTACTACCTCAACTATTCCTGCCCAATGCAATATCACGTACGTATGTGCCCACAATATTTCATATGCACAATGGAATAAGAGTTACTACTCCAATCATTCCTATCCACTACCATATCACGTATGTAGGTGTTTGTGTGTGTCATGGCAATTACTGACGATGTGGGTGTAGCATACAATCTAGTGCTCGTGCAACATGAACCGTCAGTAATGTGTTATATCTAAAGGTACGAGTCAAGTACAACAGATAATGCTATGCAATGACATTCATATGAAAGTAACTAATATGCAAATACATGCAGCTATCATATCATATTCACCCCGACGCATAACGCCATACGGGCGATTTCCCCGTAGATGTTAAATCTACTCATAAATGGTCTCCAGCTATGAAAATCCGACCACCTGCTTCCCCTTGTCCGCAGCGTCCGAAGTCCCCGCTTGCGACGCTATAATTTCACAAACACAAGAAATAATGCGAACATCTTAGAATCGATCAATATAAGGCAAAACCACGTATTAAATATCGCACCAACTCATTAAACTAAGTCGCGAGTGTACGTCTAGTGGCTAACGTGCGTAACGATACCTCAAAACCTAACTGAGTATAGCAGCAGCACAAGCTCACGATTCGTGTCGCAACACGTAACACGCAGATTCAAAATACTATATTATAGGTAAACGATCCCAGATTTTGCATACTGAATTTATTAAAAAAGTAAACAGTACCAAACACCCCTAACCAACAGCAGACAACAACCCACAGAACCCTAACCCCAACACTTTCCTACCATGTCGGCGTCGCCGGATCACGCTATAGAGGTCGCCGGCCCCGGTCGATGGGGTGGTCCCCATCTCTCAGGTGGTGTCTCCGGTTCACTAGTACATCTCTATAATTTTGTTTGGTCAAACACTAAATTCTCCATATCACAGCAGGTATAAAAGTTCTAAAAAGACTTTAAAAAGCCAATATCGCAATAATCGATATAAACAACGTTCTACGCTACAACCAACGAGCTAAACCACATAAAAACTTCTAATTATCAGGTAGGGATTATACCTAGCAATCTTGCTCACAAGATCCAAGCTTTCCCTAGCTCCAAGTGATCCAAGAAGGCAAAAACAAGACTTGGTGCATATTTTGTGATATATTTAGAATTTTGGAGAATTATTTGGCTTGAAATTGTAGAAGGAAGTGATCAAGAGCAGAAAAAGGAAGAAGAATTCGGCTAAGGGAGAAGAATGGAGTTGTGTGGAGTGTTCCTAGCAATTTCTAACAATAAATGCAATAAATGCATTTACACAAACATAAATACATATGCATGCACCTAATTTCTTTTCTTTTCTTTTCTTTAAACCATTAATCCTAGTCCACACAATGAATCTAGATATTATGTGGGTTGGGTTTACACAAGAAAAATTGAAGAAAAGACCGCTAAAGAGAAATTTCCCAAAATATAAATACCGCATTAAAATAATATTAAAATTGGGAAAAATTCAAATTGAAGCAAAACATCCCATATACCCCCAAAGCTTGCGCACTAGCTTTATTTTAGCTAATGTAGGTGCTGGCAAGTCTATATGGTCGTTTGAACACAGTCGGGTTAAAACGGAAAATACCGACAAACTTACCCTAAAACGGACAAATTCGCATAGCGATTTCTAAAACGTTACAATCTCCCCCCTTATAGAAATTCGGTCCCCGAATTAAAATTTTATACTAAGCATACCCTCAAAGAGGTGAGGGAATTTCTTCCGCATCACGCTCTCGTCTTCCTGATTGAATTGATTCTTTGTTCGTGTCGGTAGAAAATGTATAGAAATCATAACCAAAGATATTTTTGACCGCAATCAATAACGGTGTCGATTGTAGTGCGTTAGCAAGTGCGGATCATCCACAGAGAAAGTGATATCCGTTCGAATTTGAATTAGATGAATTGAAAATTAAAGAGAAGAAAAGAAAAGACAATTCAATTCAAGATTTATAAAATTGAAGTTCAAGAATTATCTAGATCAAAATCTAAAATCAAGAAAACATTTAAATATCAAGAATTAAGAATTGATGATTTCCAATCCAATAATCAAGAATTGAAGTGAGGTCGTAGGAATCGATCGAATCTATAGACGTGATGAAAACTATTGATTACGTTTTCTTATCCATTAATGATTTGATACTAGATCGATGACGATTAATCGAGATTTAAGGATCTTTCGAAGAAACTAGGGTTTCTTCATCTCATCCTTTGTCCTTTCGATGAATCTCATTCAAAAACTAGCCTCTAGTAAATTCAAGAATCGATCGTAGATCACTAATTAAGAGCGAACACAATCAAGAAAGTATCGCTCGAAACTAGGTTGCCGATTCTTCAATTTACTAAAGTTTACAAAACTTATAGGAATTAAGAATGGTTTCAAGATCTAATCATCATCATCTATTGATTCTTTCGACTCCTTCATGAGCGGAGTTTACTCAAACATCACATCAAAGAACACAATCACAAATCGAGATCTAGTCATGTTGCAAGAATGTAAAGAAAGCAAGATATAGAAATTTTACCTTTATTTATCAACAATTTTGTTACAATTCTCTCAAGATCTACAATGCGGAAAGAACTCGATCGTTGATTTCGGCTTCGCTCATCTCCTTGAGTCGCGGATCTCCTTAGATCACTTGCTCCGATGAAGTCCGGCGTCGCTTTCTAAAGGATCGAAGGCTTCATGCTTGATTTGGTACTCGGAGTTTTTGATTTTTGGCTTTGGATTTTGAATTGGGGATTAGGGTTTACAAGTTGTGTCACTCAACTTGTATTGGGAATTGATGTAGGAATCAACAACCCAAAAACCCTAGATCTAGGTCTCCTTTTATAACCACCTCAACCCTAGATCTAGAATTCAAATTCAAATTTCCCTCCAAAATGAACCACTTTTCCCTCCAAAATGAACAACTTTTCCCTCCAAAATGAACGACCTCATTTGAATTTTCCCTCCAAAATGAACCACCTCATTTGAATTTTCCCTCCAAAATGAGGTTGTTAGAAAGAATCTTCCAGAAGAAGTTTGTTGGAGGGAATATTCTAGAATGAGGTTATTACAAGGAGGCTTCTAGAAGAAGGTTATTATAAGGAGGCTTCTAGAAGAAGTTTGTTGGAGGGAATATTCTAGAATGAGGAATATTCTTGGGTAAGGTTGTTAGGCCGAGCCTTCTGGATGAAGCCACGTGGTATTCTGGAGTCTTCTGGAAGCATTGTTAGTTACAGGAAGCCACGTGTCAAAATATGCAGCGATGAGGTCATCAACAAGCCGTGGATCCGCGGCGGGAATGTGGCTTTGGCCGCGGTTCCACGGCTCTATAGTGGCCTTAGGGCATGTAACTTCTGTGCTGTTGTCGGGCTGACTTTGTGACCTTTGTAAAATATGTGGAATCTCATTTTGCTTTATTGATTTCTGCCAGATCTCAAGTCTTGGACTTGGCGTATTTTTGTCAGCACTTTTCACCGTTTCGGCTTTTCTCCTGCAATTTCCTGCACAGATTCTCGAGACAAGTGTTGCGCTACACAAATGTTATGCGATGCAATGATAAACACTCAATTTCCCTCAGAAATATCGGTTTTAATATATAACACAAGTTATTTGGTATTTTACAACTGTTTTGCTAATATGTGCTATATTAATACCGAACACCTCTAAATGAGTGCAAATGGTAGGGAAATTGTCGTGTTAAAAATGCAATATTTTTGACTGATCAAATTCCCCCAAACTTATTTTCGGTCGTCTCGAGCGAACTGTTTTATTAAAAAGAGAAGGAGAAAATAAAGAAAGAGAAAAACTAACTAGCACACTTCGTAGGCAACACGATTGCACTGAGCACGTGCAACAAGCCTTTAAACCTCTAGGTGTCCCTAGTAGGAGGAGTGTTTTCTCCTGAGGGTTTTTAGTGGATTGCACCCACAAAATCCAATAATAAAAGGAAGACCGTGAATGTTACATTTAAAGATAATAATTGTAAAATAAAGACTTTGAAAATTAGAGTTTCCAACTATGCTAGCTTTTCGGTTGTCATGAGCCCTATCTTAATAGTCATGAAAAAATGTCAGAAATCACATCATCCCTCAATAAAACATCGTCTTTATTCTTCATTCCAATCTTTCTTCCAAACATCGATCATATAACCATACGTGTGTGTGAAGAACATCTCTACACCCGGAGAATTCAATTCAACCTATCATACTCTTGTCCATCTGCCTCATAACTTTTTGTAAGGTTCCTAGGCACTCTAACAAGGTTCAACAAGGTATCAACCATGCCAAAAACAAAATTTTATATGCCGAACAACCCTATGCAAGATCGTATACTAGAGATTAGACGAAACTAAAAGCAAGCAAACAACTTTGCTACTAAGTGAAAGGGATTACAACCTTTGTATATCCGGTCCTTCACTTCTAAAGCTCCATGTTGACGTCCCTTCGCTGCGATCATCGGGATCCCGGACTCTGGCGATGGTTTCTTCGGAGAAATGAGCGGGCTAGGTCGTTGACTTCGAGGCCGAAGATGATCTACGTCGGGGAGACTCAAACTCAAGCTATTCCTTTACTTGGTCATGAACTTTGTGAAGAGAACACCCTATACTACATGGCAAGTAGTAGAGGATGAAGAAGTAGGAAGTGGGCTCACTTTAGAATTGATTTTCTCACACTTTTTCTCATGGCACCATTGGAGCTAGCAAGCTTTTCATGGAGCTTGATGAAGAAAAAGAAGAAGAACGAAAATAAAGAATAAATCTCCAAATGAAAACTTATCCTTTTAATTATAGCACCATGGTTGAGTTAAGCCCTCATGCTTAACTCATGTAGAGAATTAACCAAAGTGTGAGGTTAAGGGTTGGGTTAACTAATATCCTAAGAAAATGACAAAAGAGTTGACTTTGTTAATGTTTCTTCAAGCTTCATGAAGCTTGATAACTTTGACCAAAGTCTCATCTCTTTTGTTATTTGTTAGGAAATAAGTAAACCCTAATTTAACCTTGATTTGGTTTAAGTCTCATACACCCAACTTGTATGTATCATCAAGCATGATATAAACATGTACACTTGCATATATCACATATAAACAATATGCACAATCTAGTGAGAAAAATCAATCTTAGGTGAACAAATACTAGTTAATGTAAAGTAATATATCAAATATATAATTATACATTAAATCATTAAATCAACACTTGATTTAACGATCCGGTCATAACCGACTAATATCATGTGTAACAACTTATCGAATCAACACTTGATCCGATAACCCGACTATATCGCATACAAACGATCAATGTCACGAATCGTGAGAATAGAATACGGTATCTCATATCGTATTAATCTCGGTCCCGTACATATCACATATGTGCTCCTACTCCGTTTCGCTTGAGCCAGGAAACCCCTGTGTAGGACTCTAAAGACTCGTCAATACGCCGGCAGTAGGTGATGATCTTATCAAACACCCACAAGCCGCAAGCGGTCTGCCAAACGTAACGGCCACCCGGGTATTGAGCGATCAGAAGATCAACGAGCATGCCTGCTGACACTCCTGCAAATCCAATCAGTAACACTTACCGCACAGTCCGGTCTGATCGTCTGATATGTCGCATATCTCGCCTAGGGGTGGTAAACGTCAGACCCCAGTAGCTTGATAAGTCTTTCCGATGTAAGGTCCATAAAAAGTGTGAAACTACTGATAACACTTACCAGTAAATCACAGTAACCCTGGCCAGGGATTTCCAGTTATGGCCAGTTGAGCATAGCGCAACATCAACTCTCCAATACCGGGACAGACGAATCCCCTCCTATCGCTCATTGCCTCCATGTGAATCGGGACTGTACCCAAAAACCACCTGTTTGCACGACTCAGTAGAGCCGTGGTAGGGTGGAAATCAAAGCACAGTGGGAGACACACAAGACTCTATGACGATCTCGAGTCAACAGACTAAGCTGTACCGGTGTCATCAGAGAACTGCCATCTGACGTGAGGTATAATACCATTTGGGAGTTCTCGGCAAGTCCGTTCAGTGTACCCAGTCTCCACTGAGCACCCGCATACCATCTCTGATGTCAAACATCAATGGATATGGGATCATCCATCGCCCATCATATGGGTCGAGAAGATATACGCTAGTCTACTCTGGAATATCGATGCCCCGTCTCGATATTCCCACGACTAGGAACATTGAAGGATGTACTCATGGACTACACAGGCCCCATTAGTATGATCCGCATCATAGTCCTGCAAGTCGAGTACATATCCTAAGGGCTTTATCAACATGTAATAGAGAGACAGTAAGTATACATGTTAAGATAAAGAGCAACCAGATAGCCTACTATCATGTCGAGCAAGAAAGTCCTACCTATATATGTCTCAGCATCCACTACAATATACATCTCACGTACAGTAATGGCCTCTAGGGCATACATATAACTAACACTTTTTAATTAATGAATATTTAGATTTTCTCACATATTTTCATGCGACCGTTAATACTTCTTGAGGTACTAACCGACCGATTAATCATGTGCTTGCTTATACGGTGTTTTTCCTCGTCTTGCACCACCTAAGGCTTAGCAGTGACCCCCAGACCAGTTGGTCTAAGGCACTAGGTGAAAAGGCACCCTCGCTATATTTTTTTATTGCTGCCTTGGCGATAACAAAACCAACGTTCATTTTTCTCACCATTTTATTAATTATTTTTTTTCATTTTTTATTTCCTTCATACTTTGGCTTTTAGACAAGGGCATTTCAAGGTATCCTCTACTATCCCGAGTTTCAAGACGTGTGTACGTGCGTATAGTAGAGCATCAACGTTCAAAATGTTTGGCTTCCAGAATAGAAACTATTTTTCAGACTTATTTTTATCCTCAGATTAGTGACTTCCTTCAGCTTACTAACCCTCGGGACAACGGCTCATAACTACTTATTACTAGTTCGTATAAGAAAACTTCTAGTTTTCTTGGTTTTATTAAATTTTTCTAATCTTTTGGATGTAATTTTTCACTATTTAATATTTTATTATCTTATTTATGTACAAAAATTTTTATTTTTCGATTTTTAAAAAAAAAATTATAGGTTTTTTTTTCAAAATGTTTTGTGCTTATGCAAAGTATGATGCAAATGATGCGAAAATAAGCACAAACCTTCCCCAAACTTGTTTTCACAGTGTCCTCACTGTTGCCTTCTGCTAAATCTCAAAAACCTGTAAGCCTGGGAGGAAATTTATTAAATGGGGGCAAAATATATAAGTGAAAATCCTCCCCCAAACTTATTTTTGGCTCCACATTTTGTGTAAAAATTTTCTTATCAAGAGCCAGATTATACCCCCCAAACTTGAATTAAGCCATGTTAATCTTTGAAAATCACATGAGGGGGTCAAGAATCATTGGTCGATGCCAAGCTTTGCAAAGACCGAAGGTCAACACCAACCATTCAAAAAGTTTATCAATGTAGTGCTCTGGTTGGTGGAAGAAGAATTGGGAAAAAGGTAAGTGGTGGAATAGAATGTGTTTGCGTCTCATTTTGGAGAGGCGATGCAGTGAATGTGATGGATTACTCGCATCCTTTTTATAGTCCAGAAGAAGGGGTGGAGGTTCAATTTCATTGATTGGGAGATGATTCATCTCAACACCCGTGTCATTCAAAAATGCGAGTTCATCAGCGAAAATTTCCTCAAAAGTTCCATCAATACCCCGAAGAATAATGCCATCACAAAGCGCGGGGTGATCTTCTGACTCCAAAAACGGTTCATAATCAGTGTTAGTTGTTGACTCGGACAACTCGGTGAAAGAGTCCGTATGTGTATGATACATAATTGGGTCAAACAACAACATATGAAAAGAGTCAAGATGAGGATCATCAATTTCGCTGCTGTCGACATCCATTAATTCGACAGAACAGACTTGAGCAGTAGGTTCGGAGGGTACACTTCCCAACTTGTAAATGTTCAGCTCAATTGACCTATTCCCGAAAGATAGGGTCATAGAGCCATTACGATAGTTGATGATAGCATTGGAAGTGGCCAAAAAGGGGCGACCTAAAATCACCGGAATTTGATTCCGTGGGTTCGCTATAGGCTGTGTATCAAGTACAATAAAGTCCACATGGAATATAAATTCCCCTATTTTTATTAACACATCCTCCAGTTCACCCCTAGGTTTGGTGATTGATCGGTCAGCCATCTGGAGAGTTATGCTCGAGGGCTTTAGCACTCCGATGCCTAACTGCTCGTAAACCGAGTATGGAAGCAAGTTAACACTAGTGCCAAGGTCAAGTAGAGCACAGTTGATGTGTTTTTCCCCAATAGAAATAGAAATAGTAGGACAGCCAGGGTCCTTACGTTTCCGTGGTAATTGTTGGGGAAAAGCCGTGTCTACAGTCTTTTCCATGAATATCTTCTTGGGCACTTGAGTCTTCCTCTTCCTAATACACAAGTTCTTAAGAGTTTTCGCATAGGACGGAACTTGTTGGATAACATCTAGGAGAGAGATGTTGATGTTAACTTGCTTAAACATGTCCACAAGCTTCTCCATTTGGGCATTGGGTTTGTTGGGCCTCAACCTATTTGGAAATGGAGCTCTATCAATAAGTGTTGGGTCCAACATTTGTGGAGAAGGTTGTGGGGGTGGGAAGGATGAAGTGAGTGGAGGGTTCGAGCATTTTGGAAAACGGAGAATAGGCTCGGAAGAAGACGGTAAATTAGACGAAATGGGATAAGAAGTAGAAGTGTGAGTGGAAGTGGAAGTGGAAGCCTGGGGTTCACTTGATTCCTCAACATCAATCTGTTTACCCACATGATTGTCTAGCACTCTTCCAGATCTCAACATGGTAAGTGCATCCACATTTGTGTAATGTGAAGGTCCAGGATCAGGTAGGGGTTGAGCTGGAAGATTCCCTTTTTCTCTTGCACTCATTTCGGCTTTTAATTGTGCAATTTGTTCTTCCATCGATTTAATACTCTCACTTTGGGAGTCAGAGTTTTTCTGGATTTTATCGACGGAAGATTGAAAATTTGCCGTAAATTGCATGAAATTTGTCAAAAATAAATTCATGGTTTGTTCGAGTGCAGAGGTGTTATTGGTTCCGGCAGAAAAAGGATCAAAGTTGTTGGCCGGGTTTTGAAAATTTTGTGGTTGGAAGGGGTGCTGACTCGGTTGTGGTGGTTGTTGTTGCTGTGGAGGGACCCTTTGGAAAGTGTTCTGGTTTAGATCTGTGTATTGAGGTGATCCAAGAAAAATCAGGGTGATTCCTCCAATCTTGATTATATGAGGAAGAAGAAGGATCGTTTCCAGGTCTTTGCTGAAATGCAGCATTAGTGTGACCTTGAAACGGTACATTCAAAGGACATTCTTCCGTCAAATGTGATGGGTTTGAATAGCAGCCACACACGGTTTTGGGAAGTGTGTATTGGTTTAGGGAGACTGAAGAGATTTTGTTTTCTATAGCGTCGAGTTTCCTTTGTATTGTGGCCATTTCGGCTCTCATTATGACGGAAATATCGAGCTGATTGACATCTTCCCTAGGCGGTGGTGGTCTAACACTTTCCCATTGTGATGTGTTTTGAGCTAAATCTTCTAGGTATTTCCAAGCTTCACCATCATCTTTAGATAGGAATTGGCAATGACACATGGTTTCAAGCATCTATCTAGTAGTGAGATCAATACCCTTATAGATAATTCGACACAAATCCTATCTGGAGATTCCGTGATGAGGGCATTGGATAAGAAGATCCTTGAACCGTTCAAAGCATTTCCAGAATGGTTCATTGGGAAGTTGGGTAAATTTGAAGATTTCGCTCCGAACACGGCTGGTCTTGTGATTGGGATAAAATTTCTTAAGGAATGCTGTAACAAATTCATCCCATTTTGAAATGGAATGTGCGGTTGTATTGTAAAGCCACTTCTCGGCTAAGTCGCACAAAGTGAATGGGAGAAAACGTAGACACGGAGCATCCAAAGACAGTTGTGACGTTCCAATCATTGCGCATACGTTTTCAAATTTAGAGATAAAAACGTATGCGTCTTCATAATCAAGCCCGTGAAATTTGGGTAACAGTTCGATGAATTGGGGGTTGATTTCAAACTTTTCCCCGTTGGCAGGTGGTATAGAAAGACAGGTGGGAAGGGGAACATGTGAAGGATAACATCTCTCTTGGAGATAAATGCGTGGAGGATTCTGCGCACCTGCGGGCGGTGGCAGAGTGGTGTAAAATTTTGATGGATAACCGTCCATCGTGGTGGTGGTGGGAAAAATAAAATGTAGAAATACCGACTTTGGAGTCGATCGGGGGAAAACACGGACAAAACGGGCACTAGAATCCCGTGTCCAGCCTAGCTTGCACTAAAGGGTTTAGCACAAGTGGTAGCGTTATGATAATTAGGGGAAAATGAAGTGATTGGTGTTTGTTTTGAAAAAGATACGGATTTTTAAAAAAAATGATGCAAATCACAACAAATGCAACAAGCAAAACCCTAAGTCTAATAGTCACCTAGGTCAAGGCTCTAGACCGCTCCTAACTGCCAAAAGACAAGTCGCAGGATCAATCCTCCACTGCCTCTTTGTCCCTCCTGTGGACAGGTAAGTGGGAGGTTCTCCACTACGTAAGTAGTGGGCCTAATTAAGTAACCACTTGCCTTAGAAACACTTGCCTTAGACACCACAAAAGAAACGCGGATAAGCAATAGATTACCCACGGCCTTCTCCTGTCCTAAGTGAGCGCGACGGTCCTTAGAGTCATGTTTAGATTTCTTTTAGTTAATGAGGGTAATGCGGATGCAAATTTTATGATTTCTGGGGCTTAGGAAGGGTAATGAACTCCCCACCTAATCTTAATTTGGCTGTGCCCCTTAAATTCCGTATTAATATGCAAACAACCAAGAATCAAAACACGCACAATTTTTATTTTTGCGGCGCTGCGAATTTTGCAAAGAAACCTGCAGCAAATTTGTTATTGGAGCAGATTGAGAAAGAGATAAGAAAGTACAGGAGATACCAGAGACTTTTAGTGCACTGAAGCTACAGTGCCGCCGCCCTTCCGCCGCAATAGGCTGCTAATGTCGCGGATCCTCCGCGGTTCTACAAGATCACTGCACAAAAAGTTTACAGAAGGCCTCTGTTCACCTCCTGAGTTCTCTGGAATATTCAGAAAAAAATTTCCCAAGCTCCACAGATTCCAGATTTCCTCACAACAAATCACAACAAATTGTTTAGTGTTTATACGAATTTAGATCTAAAAATTTTGATGGAATAAATTTTTCAACTCAAATTTCAAAAACGAACAAATTAGCACACGATCCCCGGCAACGCCGCCATTTGATTGAATTGATTCTTTGTTCGTGTCGATAGAAAATGTATAGAAATCAAAACCAAAGATATTTTTGACCGCAATAAATAACGGTGTCGATTGTAGCGCGTTAGCGAGTGCGGATCGTCTACAGGGAAAGTGAGATCCGTTCGAATTTGAATTAGATGAATTGAAAATTAAAGAGAAGAAAAGAAAAAACAATTCAATTCAAGATTTATAAAATTGAAGTTCAAGAATTATCTAGATCTAAATCTAAAATCAAGAAAACATTTAAAAACCAAGAATTAAGAATTGATGATTTCCAATCCAATAATCAAGAATCGAAGTGAGGTCGTAGGAATCGATCGAATCTATAGACATGATGAAAACTATTGATTACGTTTTCTTATCCATTAATGATTTGATACTAGATCGATGACGATTAATCGAGATTTAAGGAACTTTCGAAGAAACTAGGGTTTCTTCATCTCATCCTTTGTCCTTTCGA
Source organism: Agapanthus africanus (assembly GCA_030015575.1). NCBI lineage: Eukaryota > Viridiplantae > Streptophyta > Magnoliopsida > Asparagales > Amaryllidaceae > Agapanthus > Agapanthus africanus. Next base: position 124,872,325 of record JASDDO010000016.1, on the reverse strand, counting down.
TGAATCTCATTCAAAAACTAGTCTCCAGTAAATTCAAGAATCGATCGTGGATCACTAATTAAGAGCGAACACAATCAAGAAAGCATCGCACGAAACTAGGTTGCCGATTCTTCAATTTACTAAAGTTTACAAAACTTATAGGAATTAAGAATCGTTTCAAGATCTAATCATCATCATCTATTGATTCTTTCGACTCCTTCACGAGCGGAGTTTTACTCAAACATCACATCAAAGAACACAATCACAAATCGAGATCCAGTCATGATGCAAGAATGTAAGAAAGCAAGGTATAGAAATTTCAGCTTTATTTATCAACAATTTTGTTACAATTCTCTCAAGATCTACAATGAGGAAAGAACTCGATCGTTGATTTCGGCTTCGCTCGTTTCCTTGAGTCGCGGATCTCCTTGGATCACTTGCTCCGATGAAGTCCGGCGTCGCTTTCTAAAGGATCGAAGGTTTCATGCTTGATTTGGTACTCGGGGTTCTTGAATTTTGGCTTTGGATTTTGAATTGGGGATTAGGGTTTACAAGTTGTGTCACTCAACTTGTATTGGGAATTGATGTAGGACTCAACAACCCAAAAACCCTAGATCTAGGTCTCCTTTTATAACCACCTCAACCCTAGATCTAGAATTCAAATTCAAATTTCCCTCCAAAATGAACCACTTTTCCCTCTAAAATGAACAACTTTTCCCTCCAAAATGAACGACCTCATTTGAGTTTTCCCTCCAAAATGAACCACCTCATTTGAATTTCCCCTCCAAAATGAGGTTGTTAGAAAGAATCTTCCAGAACAAGTTTGTTGGAGTGAATATTCTAGAATGAGGTTGTTACAACGAGGTTTCTAGAAGAAGGTTGTTATAAGTAGGCTTCTAGAAGAAGTTTGTTGGAGGAAATATTCTAGAATGAGGAATATTCTTGGGTAAGGTTGTTAGGACGAGCCTTCTGGATGAAGCCACATGGTATTCTGGAGTCTTCTGGAAGCATTGTTAGTTACAGGAAGCCACGTGTCAAAATATGCAGCGATGACGTCATCAACAAGCCGTGGATCCGCGGCGGGAATAGGGCTTTGGCCGTGGATCCGCGGCTCTGTAGTGGCCTTGGGGCATGTAACTTCTGGGCTGTTGTTGGGCTGACTTTGTGACCTTTGTAAAATATGTGGAATCTCATTTTGCTTTGTTGATTTCTGCCAGATCTCAAGTCTTGGACTTGGCGTATTTTTGTCAGCACTTTTCACCGTTTCGGCTTTTCTCCTGCAATTTCCTGCATAGATTCTCGAAACAAGTGTTGCGCTACACAAAGATTATGCGATGCAATGATAAACACTCAATTTCCCTCAGAAATGTCGATTTTAATATATAACACAAGTTATTTGGTATTTCACAAATGTTTTACTAATATGTGCTATATTAATACCGAACACCTCTAGATGAGTGCAAATGGTAGGGAAATTGTCGTGTTAAAAATGCAATATTTTTGACTGATCACCTCCCAAGTGATCTCCTAACTAGTAGAGCTACGACATAGAACCTTCACAGACGGCATGACACTTGACTGAAGTTTCTTCACCTGCCGATCCAAAATAACTACCGGCTGCTCAGTGAACGAAAGATCGCGCTCAAGATGAACGTTCTCGTGCTGAATCATGTGAGAAGGATCATGAAGGTATCTACGAAGTATCGACACATGGAAAACAGGGTGAACATCCGAAAAACTAGGCGGGAGCGCCAAACGATAAGCAACTGAACCTACTCGCTCAAGGATCTCGAAAGGACCAAAAAATCTGGGACTGAGCTTCCCCCTCTTCCCAAATCGCATAACGCCCTTCATCAGAGAAATCCTCAGTAATACATGATCCCCCACTGCGAACTCAAGTCTGCGACGATGACGGTCGACATAAGACTTCTGCCTGCACTGGGATGCTCTCATCCTGTCCTGAATCAGCCGGATCTTCTCCGTAGTCTCCTGAACTAGCTGGGGTCCTAAAACCAGACTCTCACTAAGCTCGGTCTAACAGACTGGCGATCGACACTTCCTACCATATAAAGCCTCAAAAGGTGCCATCTGAATAGTCTCCTGAATGCTGTTGTTGTAGGAGAACTCAATCAACGGCAAGTGACGATCCCAACTGCCACCAAAATCAAGCACACATGCATGGGGCATATCCTCCAGAGTCTGAATAGTCCTCTCCGACTGACCATCGGTCTGCGGATGAAAAGCGGTGCTAAAACTCAACCGGGTACCCAAAGCTTCCTGAAGATTCTTCCAAAGACGGCTAGTAAACTGGGTGCCTCTGTCGGATACTATGCATGTGGGAATACCGTGCAAACGCACAATCTCATCTATATATAGTTGCGCATACTGAGCATACCCGAAAGTGGCCTTTACTGGAAGGAAGTGAGCCGCTTTCGTCAACCGGTCAACAATCACCCAAATGGAGTCATACCCTCTACTGGTCCTGGGTAGACCCACAATGAAGTCCAGGGAAATCTGCTCCTATTTCCACTCCGGAACGGGTAAAGGATGCAACTCTCCAGCCGGTCTCTGATGCTCAGCCTTGACTTGATGACAAGTCAGGCACCTCGAAACGAAGTCCAAAATATCGCGTTTTATCCCTTCCCACCAGTAAAAATCTCTCAAGTCACGGTACATCTTGGTGGAACCTGGATGAACGCTAAAGGCCGACTTATGTGCCTGCTCTAGGATCTCTCGTCTCAACCCATCAGCATCTGGTACACACAAGCGAGTCCCGCATCGTAGCATACCCTGGTCATCAATCATGAACTCCGAAACTGTACCCTGTCGAACAAGCTCAAGAATCTCGGACAAACGGGCATCACTGGGTTGCGCCTCACGGATACGATCAAATAGTAGTGGACGGGCGCGAACATGAGCAAACTGTCCCCCAGTGGAAGTGAACTCGAACTGCCCTCTGCCATCACACAAGAGCTGCCAATCTGCAGATGACTGACGCTGAATTGCGCTCAACTAGGACAAGCTAACCCCGGGCCTACGACTCAAAGCATCAGCCACCACATTCGCCTTGCCCGGGTGATAAAGGATCATACAATCATAATCCTTCACTAGCTCCATCCATCGGCGTTGTCTCAGGTTCAGATCTCGCTGCTGGAAAATATACTTCAAACTCTTGTGATCAGTGAAGATCTGACACGACTCTCCGTACAAGTAGTGTCTCCAAATCTTCAACGCAAAGACTACCGCGGCCATCTCAAGATCGTGAGTGGGGTAATTCTGCTCGTGCTTCTTCAGCTGCCTAGAAGCATACGCAATCACCCTATCATGCTGCATCAAAACACAGCCGAGCCGCACTCGAGAAGCATCACAATAAACAACGTAGCCGCCTGATCCAGAAGGTAAAGAAAGAACGGGTGCTGCCGTCAACCGAGTCTTCAACTGCTGAAAACTCTGCTCGCACGCATCAGTGCAGAGAAAAGGAACTCCCTTCCGGGTCAGTCCTGTCAGCGGTGCAGCGATACTCGAGAAATCCTGCACAAAACGGCGATAATAACCAGCTAAGCCCAAAATGCTGCGGACCTCAGTCACCGATACAGGTCTGGGCCAAAGCTGTACAGCCTCGATCTTCCTCGGGTCCACAAGAATACCATCACCAGTCACCACATGACCCAGGTGTAAGTCTACGCTAGCGCCCCGGCAGTCTACAGACGCCAAAATGCGGAACAAAACTTTTTAACTGGCGCTATCGTATACTTTAACCCGGATCTGCCATTATTGCTAAACTAACAAACTGTAAAGAGTGTAGAAAGGTTATACCGAACGATCCGAGTCCTTCATTCTTCAACCATCATTCCACGCTCCGTTGCGGCTGCTCCGATCTCGTCGATCTCCGATTCCTTCGTCGAGGTGGCACCACGTCGACGATTCTTTAAACGGGCTCCCGCCTCTGACTTGAGGCAACTCGATCGTCAAGTTTGCTAAAAGAGACGACCAAGAATGATGTAGAGAATGAGTAGATGACTTTGTCTCACTTCGTTCAAATCCGTGGACGATCGGTTAATGAAGTTGCCGAGGGAATTGGGTGATGGAATGAAATGAGGTAATGAAATTTCCATACACCCAAATACTATCATATCTTTTCTAACCATAATGAAACATCAATCAAAGTGAGGAGGAGAGAGAGGGCCGGCCATTTTATATGCAAGAGGGAGGTGACCGTAGGAGGAGGGAGGTAACCTTAAGGGAAAATATCATATGAAAAGATCTTAAGGAAAACAAAATAGCATAATGAAAATGATGACTCATATTAACCTAGTCATCAAGTCTTTAATGCATCCAATAAGAACACTACACCAAATAGCCTAGTCACCTCATCTAGAATCTTCTAGAACACTGACTCACCTCATCTGAAGAAAAGATAAATCCGTCTTTAACAGTATGTTAAAAGACGGCTGATAGAAAACTGGAAACTGGCTACTTCCAAAAGTGATCCTGAAACGAATTTCAGGATAACCCCGAAACTGTATAAATATACCCGCATTTGTATTACGACCGAATACAAATGCAACTGAGACAAAGATATTATACCTACTCAATATAATACTAGGATCCGGCTTAAACCAAAGCCGACCAGTATTATCTGCCCGAAAAATAACACGTGCGTAAAAGCACGTGCATTTTCCGAACCCTGCCATAAAACCATACGGCCTCTACAACGTTTCGCCCGAACTTGGGAAACTGTCTGTGGGGGACTCTAATGACTCGTCAGTACCCTGGCAGTAGGTTTAACCACAAACCGTCAGCGGCACTAGCAATGCGTAACGGCTGCCCACGGACTGACCTCAAGGGAGACCGATGAGCACACTCAAGGGAGGCCGATGAGCGAACTCATCCAGAAACCCTACTGAGCCTAACAGTGACAATGTATATACAGTCCGGTCCGTTCGTCAATGAGTATCGCATATCTGCCTAGGGGGCTAGTAACGTCAGACCCCCAATAGCAGTATAAGTCGTGTCGGAGTGAAGCCCAATAACACCCTGAGATACTACTGGAGTACCTACCAGTAAATCTCCTGCCACGGCCGTAGGCTTTGTGTAATGGCTCTCCTAGACACAGCACGACCTCGCCCCCAATACCGGGAGAGACGAATCCCCTGCCGATCCGCTCACGTGCCTCCATATGGCTCGGGACTGTACCCAAAAACTACCTGTTTGCACGACTCCTTTTAGCCGTGGTAGGGTAGAAATCAAAGCACAGTGGGAACTCACACGAGACAAATGACGACCTTAGGTCGATGAACTAACCTGTACACATGTCACCAGGGAACTGCTATCTGACGATAGATATAATACTAACTAGCAGATTCCCGGCGAGTCCTGTCCGGTGTACTCATAACCCAATGAGCACCTGTATACATCTTAGGTGATCCAACTGACACCAGTGGCTTGTGAGACCGGCCACCGCCCCTCGTCGGGGTCTCGACTGTACACACTAGTCTACTCCGGAGTATCGATGCCCTGTCTCGAAACTCCCACGACTAGGGACCACAATTAAGGATATGCATATAAACTACCCAACTCTCACGTATATGATCGCCATCATACCCTTGGTAGTAAAGCAAGATCCTAAGGGCTCTATCAAAGTGTAACATGCAATCAGTCACCTGAACATGTACACGACTGATAAAGGCAAACCAGATAGCATACTATCATCTTGAGTAAGACTGTTCTACCGGTATAGGTCCTCCGCAATCATTGCAATCACGTACCTGCGATCCAATAATTGACTATGAGGGCACTATCGCCAACAATCTCCCACTTGCACTTAAGGCTAATATTGCGATGTCGAGTACTCACAGCCCGTGTGAAACCGAACATCCAACTCCTCTACTAATCAGTTCACAAAGCTCGTTTGTAAAACTATTGTGTTCGAGAAATAGCCTCGGTGTGTGGATCCGCCTAGAAGTTTCTTACTGAATCTCTCTTAATCTCAAGTTCGCGGAGAAAGCCATCTCCCGAATTGAGTAATACCTGTCTTAGAATATTTCTGGATATCTGAAGGGACCTTAGTTCATAAATGAACTCTATATCCAAACTTCTTAGACTGTATGGATCACTGAACCTAATCAGTATCCGGCACCATGCCACCCACAGTATCCTCTTAAACCACCTGTCCATAATACTGTCCCTCTTCGTCAGAGGGAAAACTATAACTCTGACAATCACTCTGTCATCCATGTCACCTTTGAAGCTTGGAATGATAACCGTCTCCCGAAGGAGGCTGCCGTTATCAAATCCGTAGAACATGTACTTATGTTCTAAAACTGCTTCCTTATGTTTCTCCAGGATTGGATTAATACAAACTTATTGCATCTAGTGCAAAACCAACATTTGGTGTGGTACTTGACATCTCATGATTGACTCAATTGCCTAAGCAAGTGATCTGCCAATCATGCACATCCCTCTCCCCTTTAGTCTATAAGACACCTTTAGAGAGGGTGACTCCATCACCTGCAGGTACACCACCATGCTAGGAGTCAACTATTCTAAAAACCATTAGAATATCTGTCAAAATACCCACATTGGGAAACTACCCAAATCCAGATCTAAAACCATAGATCTAGAAACCAGAATGTCAAATATTATATCCATATCCTGTCTGGAGAAACAACTGTGTGACGACCACAGTTCAACCGATCGTAGTATAGGAATTTTACTTCCTACTCTGTGTATGTCATCCAGATACCATGACATCACACCCTACTACCTTCTTAACAGATCCATCCCTTATTCTGATTGAAGTCAAACCCATGACTGTCACATCAAAATTAGATGATCTATCTCCGCTATAACTGCTCAAGTTTATAAATAGATATAAGCATCTTGCCCACTATGCTTCCGCTGCTCCCACTGACTACGACAACCCTCCTACCGGGTCTCATATCCTGGAACAACAGTAGTGTCAAGTCTTGGTAGATAAGAACCTCCCTGTCACCGTCTCTGAGGCTACCGAAGTACCTCTCGGGCGTCTGAGGTTACCTACCATACCTGCGGAGTGGCTATTGGAATGTCAAACCTGATTGAATGTATAGGTCCTATTAAATTTTCCGTAATCGTTCGCGGTTCTGGAATCACTTCCAGTTCTACCATACTCCCACTACTGTTTTCTGAAAAAGATCCATTTTTACTAAAACTGTGGCGAGTCAAGAACAATATCACTATTGATCTTCCAAATGGTAGAATATCAACCCTCGTCATAGCCAGGGTCAACCCACAAACAGCCATTACAGAAACGTGCCTTGAGTTATCCAGAGTCTGGTTTTAAGCATAAGCTGGACAACTCCCCATACCTTAATTTCTTTTAAGGTACGATCCATTCTATATCCAATACAGAAACTTTGGCACTAATTTAATTGGAACCATATTCAAATCATTCAGCTGTCTCCAGTGCATATCAACTTAATAGGAAGCGGCTAATCAGCATTACTCAACTTAGGAATCCATCCAATTATGAGTAACCTGAAAGAGAAACACGTTTCTCAAAACCATCACTATTATCTGAATACCAATCATAAGAATCTACATCTTCGATCTCTTTGAAGAATCCCGATACTTGTGATACCTGGTTCTCTACTTTATTCTTATACCCATTACTTCTCAAAATTTAGACCTTGTATTTCTACGAAACACTTGTCTAAATACTAGAGAAGTCATAAGTAAACAGAACATAGTACGAGGACCTACCCCTTTGTCCTGAAGGACACTTGGACAACATACAATACTCTGTATAAGTCCGCTGAGTTAAACAACTCAAAACCTGTGCGTTGCAAGTTGAAAACTGTACCCTGGCGATTTCCTCAAATATCACCAATTACAACGAATTCCGATATAATGAGGATGATCACCTAATTCCCAATATCTTACTCCCACTCATCATCTGTAAAACCATACAGATATGAGAATGAAACCTGGTAAATACATACCCTTGGAGTAAGTGTCTAATCGGGAAAACAGTTTTTCTTTAACAATGCACCGAAACATGGAAATGTTTCGTAGGGGTATCCTGGTATTCATAGCAATGCCTCTTCCATAATCGAATTCATGAATTCAACCGTATATTTTATTGCCATCTCTCCAAATCCCTTTATTTGTCTTTAGTCGTTACCTTCTGTACACCATCGTTAGGCTAAATGGTTTTCTTCCTTCCCTACCGTTCGGCACCAGCCTATGGTTTGGAAGAAGACTATCCAGTAAGCATAATAGGTGTACCCTCCTAAACCAAGGAGTACTCGCAACTGAGAGAAGGTGATGATAAAAGACAACTGAATAATACCTTATTCTTTTAAAGGTGAAATAGGAGTAGCGATGAAGTACGCGGTTTTGGTCGTGAATGATATCAGTTGCAATTTACATTGCCCTCTTTCTAATCCCTTTATTTTGTCTTTACATATTACCTTCTGCACACCCTACTTAGGCTAATTGGTTTTCTTCATTCCCTACCTTTCGGCACCAGCCTATGGTTTGGAATAAGACTATCCAATAAGCGTAATAGGTGTACTCTCCTAAACCAAGGAGCCCTCGCAACCTGAGAGAAGGTGATAATAAAAGACAACTGAATAAACCAATTCTATTTCTCCTGAATCTGGATCCATCCTCGAAGAAGTCCCTTCGAGTTCGTATATAACCATACGATGGATCTATCCAATGGAAGTGGATATCCGTAATAATACGGGTGTTCTGAGAAATTCAAAGGGTAGAAGAAGGAGTGGCAATGACTTATGCAATTCAGACAATCCAAAAGCCAGTATTTTAAGAAGGTTCGGTCAACCTGGTCACTGAGTCATAGTCTAGGGTCGGTCAAAGGTCGCTGCCAAAGAGAGAGAGAAAAGAAACACTCTGCGTGCACTCTAACCTAGATCAGAATGGTCATCACTTTATCTAATCCGGAAACCTCCCAATTGTTGGAGATAGTGCCCTCAGAGTCAATTATTGGATCACAGGCACGTGATTGCAGTGATTGAGGGAGGACCTATCCCGGTAGGACAGTCTTACTCGAGATGATAGTATGCTATCTGGTTTACCTTTATCATCGTGTACTGTTTTAAGTGACATGACACGTCGCTATTACACGTTGATAGAGCCCCTAGGATTCTTGCTTGACCACCAGCAGTATGAGGGCGATCATATAAGTGGGAGCTGGGGGTCTATAAGCTTTTCCTTAAAAGGTCCCTAGTCGTGGGAGTTTCGAGACTGGGCATCGATACTCCTTTAGTAGACTAGTGTATACAGTCGAGACCCCGACGAGGGGCGGTGGCCGGTCTCACAAGCCATTGGTGTCAGTTGGATCACCTAAGATGTATACAGGTGCTCATTGGGTTATGAGTACACCGGACAGGACTCGCCGGGAACATGCTAGTTGGTCATATACCAGACGTCAGATGGCAGTTCCCTGGTGACATGTGTGCAGGTTAGTTCATCGACCTGAGGATCGTCATTTGTCTCGTGTGAGTTCCCACTGTACTTTGATTACTACCCTACCACGGCTCAAAGGAGTCGTGCAAACAGGTTTTAGTTGGGTACAGTCCCGAGCCACATGGAGGCAGTGAGCGGATCTTCGGGGGTTTCGTCTCTCCCGGTATTGGGGGTGAGGTCGCGCTGTGTCTAGGAGAGCCATTACACAAAGACCTTGGCCAAGGCAGGAGATTTACTGGTAGGTATTCCAGTAGTATCTCAGGGTGTTCTGGGCTACACTCCGACACGACTTGTACCGCTTTTGGGGGTCTGACTTTTACCAACCCCCTAGGCCCGCCATGCGATGCTCATAGACGAACGGACCGGACTGCACGGATATTGTCACTGACAGGCTCAGTTGGGTGTCGGGGTGAGCTTCCTCATCGACGTCCCTTTTAGTCAATAGCTGGTGGCCCGTCACGTATTGGCTTATACCTCTGACGTGCTAGTGGTTAAATCCACAGCCATAGTATTGACGAGTCTTTAGAGTCCACCACACTTACAGTTACTCAAGTTTCGGGCGAAACGCTGTAGAGGCCGTATGGAGATATGGCAGGGTCCGATCAGATACGTGCGGTATTGCACGGATCAGGATCGGACGGTTTGTACTAGTGGCCGTATAGGTATATGGCAGGGTTCGATCAGATACGTGCGGTATTGCACGGATCAGGATCGAACGGATATTACTAGCCGGCTTTGGTTTAAGCCGGTCCTAGTTTAGTACAGTGTAGATTTTGTCTCTTTGCATTTGTATCCGGACGGAATACAGATGCGGGTGTGTATGCACAGTATCGGGGTTTTCCTGTAATTTATTACGGGACCAGTTTTCTGGAGTTGCCAGTTTGCATTCCGTTCCGGCCGGTTTTCATTTGTTCTTTCCCGGCCGGACTTTTCCGATGGAGGGGGTAATTTGCAGTTTTGCAAATTACTTTTGTGGAGGGGTTTTCTTGCATAATGGATTGATTATGATAGCTTTCTTTTCTTTGCACCATGACTTGCTTTGACTTGTGATTTGATGAGGGTATGGTTTGATTAAAGTGAAGCATGCTTGTATGTTTCTTTGTCCCTTGATGTGGTCACCCCTTCTTCACTCCTACACTCACCTCCCTTCATCATACATATCCATTCTTTTCTCTCCACCATTCCTAGTTGCAATGGCCGGCCACTTCATGATGAGGAGAGAAAAATGAGAGATTCATTTTGTGCTTCTTTTTGTTCATCTCATTTGGCTTGCAAAAATTGGTAGCTTCATTTCCCTCCAAAGTTCAATCTTCATTCCTCCATCAAAAGGCAACACCAAAACCCCAATGAGACAAAGCACTACACTTCCTACAGCACATCTTGGGCATGTCGAGTTGCCGGCTTCATGCCCGAGTTGCCTCGGTATAGAGGCGGGAGCCCGTAAAAGATGCAGGCGACGTGGTGCCCTTCCGGCGAGGAGGCGACGACCGGAGATCCCGCGAGGAGATCGGAGTGGAGATGAAGACCGGAGGACTCGGATCAGTCGGTACATCTCTAACCCGTATTCTAGTTAGCTTAGACTTGTTAATGGTTACGATCCGGAGTTTAGTGCGCGGTGGTACCGGTTTGCAAAGTCCGCAAAATTTGAGTTATTCACCGTTTCCGCGTTTGGCCGTCGGATTGACGGCCGGGGCGCCGCCGTGCACTTACACCACTGTCCTGTCAAATTCTCCTCCAAACCTAAAGAAGAATCAATCGGGATCACCCGAAGAGTAAACCAACTCATCAGTGGGAATCGGGATCCAACTCTCATCGCATGATAACGTGACGGAATCCACTCGCGTTATCACACTCCAGAAGGTATGCGCATGCATGGCAAGTTTCAGTTTCTTTAGAAACTCCCGATATGATTTTTGCCCCATGTTCTTATGACCTTGGCGAAAGTCAACAAATCATAAGTCACATGTCAAGTTCTGCCCGTCATTATCTTGTTACATTGAATCCACCCGTACATACCCTTGACGAAAGCCAACAAGGTAATACGACTGTCCCAAACCAACACATCTATCTATGCAACAAATGAATACCCCAGCAACTACCAAACACTATGCCTTGACGAAAGCCAACAAACATAGCTTGAATATTACTGACCATCCATAAGAAACGACAGAGGGCTACGGCTGGTTTTTGGCGAAAAACCTTTAACATAATGAACTTGATCTCGTTGAAGGAACCTGATAGCTTTTTTTAAAATATAGTGGCGAAAACCTTTTGCTAAAGAGGTCACTCCCGGTAAAGGTATCTCGGCTCTTTCCTCGTGGAATGAGGTGCAGGATATTCCACTGAATACCGCTATGCAAAGCAACTTGTAATCGACTATAGTGAAGTTATTACGCTGACGCAAACTTCTGCCCAAGGGGTCAGTCCCGGTGAAGGGATATCAGCCCTTGCCCCGTCAAATGAGGTGCAGGATATTCCACTGAATACCGCTATGCATAACAAAAGGAAACGTCTTTGTAACAACACTTTTAAATTGTTCCAACAACTGTAAACAGGTTTGTATTACTTTGCATTGATCAGAATCAACGCAGTCCCATCATTCAATCACACCAGAAAAGAACGAAAATAAAATGTACGTATATGCCATCCGCATTCGTCACTGGGTCCCGTCATTACTCGTTAGATTACTTAACTAACGACAGAGCGGGGACTGGACTAGCGCGGATGTAAAACATATACAACATCTAATAGTATATAAACCAATATACAATAATCGCTCCAGGCGTGATAGTATGCAACATTACAGAAAAGTAATAAGCATCACAGAACAATACAGATAATCTGGGATCCCCGGGTTTCACAGAGCCGCTGCTGAAACCCGACGTTCCCCTGTCGTGTGGATAGCCTATGCAATGAAACCTAGACCCCTACGGGTGCGGCAAGTTACCCGCCAAAACCTGAAGCGAGGCAGCCCCCTACAGCATAGTGAATGGACCACCCAGCACTTCACAGAATCCGGTAATCTTGGGCACCCCTCCTTGGGTCAACCTGTACCCCCTACGAGTGCGGCGAATAGTCTGCCAATTCTGAAGTGGGGCCCCTCTGCCACTCAAAGCCATGAGATGCGGACCCGTTGCTTTCCCGAACCCGGCTATCCGTGCACTCCGTCGCTGGGTAAAACCTAGTACAGTAATGAAAAATAGTACAAAAGGTACATCGACCGCAACCTGGTCGTGCCCCAAAAGAATATTATACAACAGGCAGTGACGGCAGTCCACAAGTTGGACGCTCGCCCCGCAATATCAAATGTACAAATAAACACAAACTGTACTACCATTGCACACTGCTATCCACCATGACAAATCCGCAACATCACAGCACAACACAGAACATCAACGCGAATGTCACGTTCGCAAACCCGTCTAAAAGAACTATAGCAATCAGACGCGGTTTACCGATCAAATGACATTCCCGGTCGGAGATATAATGTAAGCACTGTAAACTAACGTGTTTAAATTTCGATCGACCAAAGACCAAATATCAAAAAGTGGGCCCCACTGCTTACTGGTGAACAGTAACAAAACCTGGGCCAAAACGATATTTACCAAAACCCCCAAAATCCATCACAGAACCCACTGACCAAATTTGGGAGCACGTGCTCACCACATGGCCGCGGATGCGCGGCCAAACCATGGGTTTGGCCGCGTTTCCGCGGCAGCTTGGAGGAATCATGACCCCAAATTTTGTCGTGGCTCTTAAAAACGCCTGCACAGATTTTTAAGATATACAGAAATAATTTTTGAGACCGTTTAAAAACAACAGAAACTGTCAAGCAAGGATTTTGCCGTTTTTGATTTTCGGTTCGATCGATGTTTTGAACGCGTTAGCACAAGTTAGTATAGCAAAATGGTTAGGCTCTGATACCACTGTAAGTCTACGCTAGCGCCCCGGCAGTCTACAGACGCCAAAATGCGGAACAAAACTTTTTAACTGGCGCTATCGTATACTTTAACCCGGATCTGCCATTATTGCTAAACTAACAAACTGTAAAGAGTGTAGAAAGGTTATACCGAACGATCCGAGTCCTTCGTTCTTCAACCATCATTCCACGCTCCGTTGCGGCTGCTCCGATCTCGTCGATCTCCGATTCCTTCGTCGAGGTGGCACCACGTCGACGATTCTTTAAACGGGCTCCCGCCTCTGACTTGAGGCAACTCGATCGTCAAGTTTGCTAAAAGAGACGACCAAGAATGATGTAGATAATGAGTAGATGACTTTGTCTCACTTCGTCCAAATCCGTGGACGATCGGTTAATGAAGTTGCCGAGGGAATTGGGTGATGGAATGAAATGAGGTAATGAAATTTCCATACACCCAAATACTATCATATCTTTTCTAACCATAATGAAACATCAATCAAAGTGAGGAGGAGAGAGAGGGCCGGCCATTTTATATGCAAGAGGGAGGTGACCGTAGGAGGAGGGAGGTAACCTTAAGGGAAAATATCATATGAAAAGATCTTAAGGAAAACAAAATAGCATAATGAAAATGATGACTCATATTAACCTAGTCATCAAGTCTTTAATGCATCCAATAAGAACACTACACCAAATAGCCTAGTCACCTCATCTAGAATCTTCTAGAACACTGACTCACCTCATCTGAAGAAAAGATAAATCCGTCTTTAACAGAATGTTAAAAGACGGCTGATAGAAAACTGGAAACTGGCAACTTCCAAAAGTGATCCTGAAACGAATTTCAGGATAACCCCGAAACTGTATAAATATACCCGCATTTGTATTACGACCGAATACAAATGCAACTGAGACAAAGATATTATACCTACTCAATATAATACTCGGATCCGGCTTAAACCAAAGCCGACCAGTATTATCTGCCCGAAAAATAACACGTGCGTAAACGCACGTGCATTTTCCGAACCCTGCCATAAAACCATACGGCCTCTACAACGTTTCGCCCGAACTTGGGAAACTGTCTGTGGGGGACTCTAATGACTCGTCAGTACCCTGGCAGTGGGTTTAACCACAAACCGTCAGCGGCACTAGCAATGCGTAACGGCTGCCCACGGACTGACCTCAAGGGAGACCGATGAGCACACTCAAGGGAGGCCGATGAGCGAACTCATCCAGAAACCCTACTGAGCCTAACAGTGACAATGTATATACAGTCCGGTCCGTTCGTCAATGAGTATCGCATATCTGCCTAGGGGGCTAGTAACGTCAGACCCCCAATAGCAGTATAAGTCGTGTCGGAGTGAAGCCCAATAACACCCTGAGATACTACTGGAGTACCTACCAGTAAATCTCCTGCCACGGCCGTGGGCTTTGTGTAATGGCTCTCCTAGACACAGCACGACCTCGCCCCCAATACCGGGAGAGACGAATCCCCTGCCGATCCGCTCACGTGCCTCCATATGGCTCGGGACTGTACCCAAAAACTACCTGTTTGCACGACTCCTTTGAGCCGTGGTAGGGTAGAAATCAAAGCACAGTGGGAACTCACACGAGACAAATGACGACCTCAGGTCGATGAACTAACCTGTACACATGTCACCAGGGAACTGCTATCTGACGATAGATATAATACTAACTAGCAGATTCCCGGCGAGTCCTGTCCGGTGTACTCATAACCCAATGAGCACCTGTATACATCTTAGGTGATCCAACTGACACCAGTGGCTTGTGAGACCGGCCACCTCCCCTCGTCGGGGTCTCGACTGTACACACTAGTCTACTCCGGAGTATCGATGCCCTGTCTCGAAACTCCCACGACTAGGGACCACAATTAAGGATATGTATATAAACTACCCAACTCTCACGTATATGATCGCCATCATACTGTTGGTAGTAAAGCAAGATCCTAAGGACTCTATCAAAGTGTAACATGCAATCAGTCACCTGAACATGTACACGACTGATAAAGGCAAACCAGATAGCATACTATCATCTTGAGTAAGACTGTTCTACCGGTATAGGTCCTCCGCAATCATTGCAATCACGTACCTGCGATCCAATAATTGACTATGAGGGCACTATCTCCAACACCAGGAAGTCAACTCTAATAAGCCAAAACACGCACTTTGAGAATTTAGCATACAGGTGGTGCTCTATTAAAATCTGCAAAGCAATCCTCAAGTGCTGCTCATGCTCCTCATGACTCCTAGAGTATACCAGTATGTCATCAATAAACACAATAATAATCTGGTCGAGGAACGGCCTGAAAATCTGGTTCATCAGATCCATGAACGCTGTTGGCGCATTGGTAAGTCCGAACGACATCACCAAAAACACATAATGCCCATAGCGCGTACGAAAAGCAGTCTTCGGAATGTCAACATTCCGAACCCGCAACTAATGATAACCCGAACGCAAATCAATCTTTGAAAAATGTTTCGCACCCTGAAGCTGATCAAATAAATCGTCAATGCGAGGTAAAGGATACTTGTTCCACACCGTAACTCGGTTCAACTGAAGATAATCCACACATAACCTCAAACTGCCGTCCTTCTTCTTGACGAACAGAACAGGAGCTCCACACGGCAAAACACTCGGACGCACAAGTCCCAAATCAAGGAACTCTTGCAATTGATCTTTAAGCTCTCTCAGCTCTGCCGGAGCCATCCGATAAGGCGGTATAGAAATAGGCTCCGTGCCAGGAATCGGATCAATGCAGAACTCAATATCGCGCTCTGGCGGCAACCCATGTAACTTATCGGGAAAGATATCGGGAAACTCTCGCACGGTAGAAACCTGGTCCAACGACTCCACTGTGGCTCCAGTATCATGAATGAAAGCCAAGAATCACCGACATCCCCTCCTCAAAAGCCGACTAGTGCACAGAATAGAAATTAAACCGCGAGGGGCGGCACCACGGTCCCCCTGCACAACAAACACTGACTTGCCGGGAAAACAAAATCTAACTGTCTTCTCGCGGCAGTCCATGGACACATAGAAAGTAGCTAGCCAGTCCATGCCCAACAAAACGTCGAAGTCCAACATCTCAAGAAGGATCAAGTCGACGGACAGATCTCTGTCTCCTAAACGGACAGCACACGATCGGAAAATGTGTCGCGCAACAAACGACTCTCCCACAGGAGTAGTCACGACAAGCGGCTGATCTAGAAAACACGACTCTCGGCCTAACCTCGGCACGAAGTGCGTAGAAACATACGAATGCGTAGATCCCGGATCAAAAAGAACATGTGCATCATAAGAACATACAGAAAGGGTACCTGAAACCACAGCATTGGACGCCTGAGCATCCTGGTGAGTCAAGGCAAAAACCCGAGCCTGTCCTCTACCGGCTACTGGTTGTCCCCTGCCTCTGCCACCTCGCCCTCTCGGCACAAAACCACTGCTACTACGACCTCTCTGAATAGGAGTCTGACGCGGCGCCACAACAGGAATAAGAGGCAACGCTCGCTGAGGCGGAGAAGGTGGTAAGGTAACCTGGGGTACTGCTGGCCCCTCTCTGACGCACCACGGTACAATCCAGAACAAGGTGATGTAAACTGCCACACCCAAAGCATCCATAAGACGGTCGCTGGCCCTCCTGGGAATAAGAACTGAATAACTGGCCACGTCCCACGTCTCTGCTACTCCCCGAGTCTGAAGGAACTCTACCTCGGCGTGCAAATCTCGGTCTCTGTGCTGGTACATCCGTATGAGTCCTCTTCGGTTCTGGAACAACCGATGACTCAGCTAGACGCTCCTCTACCAATAGAGCTGCATCGACAGCTGCCGCATACGTGTTGCAATGCTGAATGATGATGGCTAGGAACAACTGGGTAAGTAGGCCTCGAACAAACCTCTTCACCCTCATCTCCTCAGTCGCCACCAGGTACGGAGCATACACCGACAGCTCGATAAACAGTACATCATACTTAGACACCATCATCCCCGGAGTCTGACGTAATGACTCAAATTTGCGCGCTCGCGCAGCCCTGACACTCGGTGGAAGAAAACGGGTGAGAAACACCGTCACGAACTCAACCCAGGTCATAGGAGCAAGACCCGCGGCTCTGCCCTTCTCCAAGGACTCACACCACTTCTGGGCCAGACCCTCCAGACGAAAACTGGCAAACTCCACCCATCTCTCATCGGAGCATCGGAGTGAACGACAAATCCTGGCCATCCGGTCGATGAACGACTGCGGATCCTCAGTAACATATGTGCCAGTAAACACCGGAGGCCTCAGCCTCATAAAATCTGTCAGCGACACAGCAATAACCTCCGGAGCTGTAACTGCGACTACAAGAACTGTAGGTACCATCGTGGTCCCCGCAACAGGTGGAACAACTGCCTGCCCATGCGCTCGTATGGTCTCTACTAAAGTCCCCACTATCTGGCGCAGATCCTGCATACCAGCTCCAATCATAGCAATGTGCTCCGGTACAACAGGCGTACCGTCCTGGTCAGTCCTCGCCTCAGACGAGTCAACTCTGACCTCGGCCCTCGCGGCCGCTCTCTGTGCCCTCATAGTCTTCGGCGGCATATAGGCTAGAAATTGAAACAAGATTCAATAAGGAAACAGGAATCGAATCACAAGGATGTATATCATCACGGAAGAATATCAATCAATAAGTCCTAAGGTCACTTAGGGCGGAGTACCGTGTCGTAAGCATGCCGCGGAACATACACACGCTACATCACTCTGCTTAAGCTACCTACTCCATCATACCAAGGTCATCCTATACTCCGAAAGGTAAAACCTAACGCTCTGATACCAACTTTGTCACGACCCGATATTTAGCCTGTAACCAGCACTTAAACTACGTAACGTAGACAGGCGTACGTAACTCAAGTAAGCCGAAACCTAGAAATATAAACCACCCAAATCTGGATCAACGGAGAAAAACATAGTTTAAACACTTTGAAAATCACAAGTAAAATCTCCAACTCTAGTTTTCTTTCTTGAAAATTTCGGCAGCACCTCCTTTGTAAAAACTAGCCCCGAAAACGGGTACAACACAGATAATATATAAAAGCATCCCAAACGGGAGCAAAATCACGGCCAACGGCGGAGACAACCACCACAACAAATATACGACGCCGAAGCGAAGAAATAACAAAGGAAAGACTGCAATAAGAAGTAAACTTTCCAACACACCGGCTCCTACGAGCACGGCACCCAAAGTCGCCAAAATAATACAACACTGAATCCTCACAAGTCGTCTCTAATTCATAAACAACAGTGGTATATGGAGAATACTAGATCCAACAAAAAGATATACAATGTACCAACAGATAACCGCAAACCCACCTAAAAGCAAATTCCTCACTGCCTAACGTAGCGGTATCCGCAAAAGTAGAGATGATAAGATGCCCTGCCGCAACTACTCTGAGGGTAAGTCCTGCAAAACATTGTGGCACAACGGGGGTGAGTTGCCAACTCGTGAATAGTAAATAACATCATACTGTAATCGTAGGTATGTACAAACAGCGATCTATCTATCACATGTAATCCGATAGCATAAGTATGATAAGTGGATATGCAACAATCATGTAAAGGTACATTATCAGGGTACTACAACTCCATGAAACAATGCATAACAATAATAATCCTGAGTGTGTAGGATGATACAATAAAATCTCATGCAAAATCCTCAGCATGGAAAAACACCAGTGTCCGTCACTGACACATCAAATCCCAAATCATCAGGCACCGCATCCACAGATCGGCCCTCACATCCTGTAAGTCTCATGGAACCTGAGTGTCTATCATCGATACCAGAAACATCATGAAAACATATACCTGTAAGTATTTATATATAAGGATATCAACCACGTATGTCCACCGACGATACGTAAAAATAATGGAAACCTGAGTGTCTAACACCGACACTCGACACATCATCAAACCCGTGTCTAACATCGACACGTAAATCCTCATAACTCAGGCGCTGTCACCATGACTGGCCCTGACGATATGCCATACCTCACTCCGGTCGGTATCCCTACGATAACCGCCGAGTCCAAATACAATCACTGGTAGGTAGTGGTCCCTCCGCTAGGCTTATCGTCTACACCACGAAATCACCACTCGCCCCGGGGTACCATACCGGGTCCACTGATTGTTAGAGATTCTGCGTGTTCAAGTTTAGTTAATTACCGCAATCAAGACGGTTTCGCTTGTAGCTAGCCGGTTGAGTACGGGTCGTCCATAGGGAGATGGGAATCTTTTTCTAAGTGTTTTAACGAGTTAAGTCCAGTTTTCCAGATTTTGTTGTGAATAATTAAGTGTTAAAATGATATGTAAAAAGAGCTTGTTAGGGTTAGGATTAGGTTAGTTTGAGTTAGGAGTCGCTCACCTCTTTCGTTGCCACTCTTATTATCGGTGTTACGGTAATCGGCAACAACGGGGATTAGCACGACTAGGAAGGAATTTGCGTGTATAAGCTAGGCTTTCCAACGCATAAGTTCTTCCTTTTGGTGCTTGTCCGTCCGTTCTTGGCTCTTAGCCATAACCTCTGGTTAATTCAACCATAACCGGTCTCACTACGGAATCACCGCTATCATGTAGGATAGGGTGCCGTAAAGAGCGGATTGTGGTTCAATTAACGGGAGTCGATTTTAAGATGTTGGGCAAGGAAAGAGTGAGAGATATTTCCTTCTCTCAAACTTCCCTTATCCTACCCTAACAAGTTTGAAACTACTCACACATCATAATGAAAAGAAAACAAAACAAAAGAGGAAGGTAGAAAGAAAGAGATTAGAAGATAACAACTAGCTATTTGCGACCTTACCTTAGCAAGGATCAAGCGTAAGCATCATGGTTGTTTTAAGGATAAAGGAAAAGAGAAAAGAAAGAAACAACAAGAAATAACAACAACTAAGTTAACAAATGAAAATTACAAGGAATAATAAGAGAACAAGACAAGCATCATAATAAAAAGAACTCCTTTATTCATTCTTCACTCACAAAAGCTCACTACAAGATTTTTAATGGAGAAGAGATGAGAGGAGGAAGAAGAAGAACAACAACTAAAACCTAAAAAATAAATACAAGATTATGCACCCTTTGGCATCACAAGTTCTGGACTATTTATAGGCTGGAGAAGGAAAACCTAGGGCAACATTCAGAACCCTTATAAAAATACCAAACTGCCCCCAAAAACTCATCAACTGAATGGCCAGTACGGCCGCGGATCCGCAGCCTATACCCCCTATTGGCCGCGGATCCGCGGCCCTATAGGAGAGTTGGGGCATGGTCTTTTTTGTACTCCCCTGGTCTGCTGTGCCCATGTGTCTGGTATATGATTTTTCTCAGATTTTCTTCACGATTTTTCCAGAATTTCTGTTGAGCAAAAACTGATTTGATGTGGATCTTTTTGTCATGATTTCCTCGAGCTCCGCGTAGATTTCTTGGATCTTGTGTTGCCATTGAGCCTTGTGCATGAAAATGACATTGATTTGCCATTTTGACTCTTAAACTGATGAGTGGCAGCAGACGGATAAAGAGCGGAGATCCGTGTTTTATCTGTGAATGGCAGGAACCCGGATTTTTGTCGTGTTTTTCCATGAATTTCATCGTTTAGAGCCGAGAACCTGTATCCTGCAATTGACTAGCAATCACGGCTCAAGAGTACCTACCGATATGCAATGTGATAAAAAATGGGCGGTATGAAAATGCAAAAATCTGATATGAACAAATACCCCCAAACTTATCATTTGCTCGTCCCGAGCAAAGCCAATTTATTCACAAAAAATTTCCTAACCTCACTTTCGCAGGGAACGCGATTGCACTGAGCATGTGCAACAAGCCGTTAAACCTCTAGGTGTCCCTAGTAGGAGGAGTGTTGTCTCCTGAGGGTTTTCAGCGGATACTACCCACAAAATCCGGTCAAGTTGGTTTTGTAAAATAACTAAGATTCAAACCCTAAAGTTTTGTTTTTAGAAAATAACAATTCTAAGTCTAGAATATCAAACTTTTATTTTTCACACCTCGCTTCTTATTTAACTACAGATTTTATATGTCTTTACGTGCAGTGCAGATAGTGTCGTTAAGTTTCTAGAAGGATCGATTTACGTCATCATGTCACACAATAAAGCCCAGATAAAAATTTTGAAAGGATCACATAAGTTTTATAAAGAGTTAAGCATTTTTCAAGTTTCGTTTTCCAGTAAAGTTTCAACTTTAGAATTTCTATCTTCCTTAACAGGAAACTAGGTCTTATTCTTCACTCCACCTTTTTCTTGTTTTCATTTCATACACACCTCTGTGAACGTGCAATAGTCTTTATCATAGAATAAAACCTTCATATCTCCGCTAATTTTTTTTATAAAAGCCTGTCTTTTATCAAGATTACTCTCACACAAAGAACCGTTAGGAATTTTAACTCGGAGAGAACACTTGCTTGATTTTTGTTTTAATCTGGACTTTCTAGCCTTCTTAGCGAGCTTTGGGCCAATGCACCCAAACCAGTTGGTTTTAGGGCATTAGGTGTAGAAACACCCCAGCGGACTTAATTACTCAAGTTACCTAGGTCCAAAAACAAAAGACAGTTTGGCGTGAAAATCAAGATGATTCAATACGAACGGAGATATAACCGGTAGTTCAATTATTTTTTTGGATAAAAGACGTGTTTAGTGGGTTTGGTGTGTAATCATTCCAATCAAGTTTCAGATGGGTTATTTTTCAGACTTGTTCCAATTAAGGCATCAATAACATTCCTTCATATTCACTCACTTCATAAACTATTCTTGATATTACTTATTTCAGAACAAACCTATTTGATCCTCAGAAAATCATTGATCCATTTAAAAGTTTTTCGACATAAAAGACTTGTTATCTAATTTCCAAAAACTCACGACACGTGGAGTGTGATGTAAAGACGTATATCAGCTATAGTTAACTTCAAAGGAGAGTTATCTTTCAGGTTTTCAAAATCTAAACATAAGATTTAGTTATTCTTATTTTATCAAACAAAACCGTCGAAATGTTGAATCGGAGTCCTCCCACTAGCTAACTTGACAGAAAAGTTTATATATTTTTAGAAAATTTTCAGATTTTTATGGATTTTATGGATTTTAATATGCAGATGCAAAATATACATATGAATGCGAAGGTAAGAAATGCGTACCGAGCGTACCCCCAAACTTAAACTGGACAGTGTCCTCACTGTCATTGCATGAAGAGATCATTTGAAGGGTCAAAATTGTCGGTTAGCGATACACAATTTTTTTTTGTTTTTGTTTTTAAAGAAAAAAAAGAAAAAGAATATCCACAAATATATACAAAATGGTATATACATACCCCCAAACTTATTTGGAACAGTGTCCACTATTCTTGGCTGGATAACCGAAGTTTGGTGGTAGGCAGAGGAAGATTATGCAGGGTAAACCGGCTCCTGTAAGAACAGGAGCTCCTCTGTTGGTTCGGCGCTAAGGTACGGTTTAAGTCGGTGTCTATTTACTTTGAAAAATGAACCGTCCTCTGGATTCTCCAAATCCACAGCGCCCTGCGGATATACATTCCGCACAAAATACGGCCCTTTCCAGCGAGATCTGAGCTTTCCTGGATGGAAGTGAAGTCGGGTGTGGTAAAGCAGTACCTGTTGACCAGGTATGAAGGTTTTGCGCAAAAGGTGTTTATCGTGAAACACCTTCGTTCGATTCTTAACGACAACAGCGTTATCGTAAGCCTCATCCCTAAGCTCGCTCAGTTCGTTCAACTGCAGCTTCCGATGGCTGCCCGCATCTTCGAGAGACAGATTCAGCTCCTTTATCGCCCAAAATGCGCGATGCTCTATTTCGACAGGTAGGTGGCAGGCTTTTCCCTACACAAGCCGATAGGGAGACATGCCAAGGTCGGTCTTATAAGCGGTTCGAAGTGCCCAAAGGGCATCAGTGAGTTTCAGCGACCAATCCTTACGGTTCTTGGAAACCGTCTTCTCCAGTATCTGCTTGATTTGCCGATTTGAAACTTTCGGCCTGCCCGCAGGTTTGGGAGTGGTAGGGCGTGGATAGCTTATGATTAATGGAATATTTCCGCATCAAGGCCTCGAAAGTCTTATTGCAGAAATGACTTCCATTGTCGCTAATGATCGCTCGGGGGTGCCCAAAACGGGAGAAAATGTTTTCTTTAAGAAACCTAACGAAAACCTTGTCCGGCTGGGCACAGCCTCGACCCATTTAGAGACGTAATCAACAGCGAGAAGAATGTACAAGTTCCCAAAAGAGCTGGGAAACGGCCCCATGAAATCTATCCCCCAAACATCGAAAATCTCCACAACCAAGATTGGTTGGAGCGGCATCTCATTCCTCCGGGATATCCGGCCCATGTGTTGGCACCGGGAGCAAGTCTTGCAATAGTCATGAGCGTCTTTAAAAAGTTGTGGCCAGTAGAAACCACATTGCAAGATCTTCTCAGCTGTCTTTCTGGGGCCAAAATGCCCGCCACATGCTTGATCGTGGCAAAATGACAGCACACTCTTGAATTGCTCGTCAGGGACACACCGACGAATAATCTGGTCGGGACAGTACTTGAACAGATAGGGTTCGTCCCAGTAAAAGTGTTTTACTTGGGATAAGAAGCGAAGTCTGTCCTGACTTGACCATTCAGTCGGTAGTAATCCCGTGGCCAAATAGTTCACAATATCTGCGAACCAGGGTTCGCAAGATACTGTCAAGAGCTGTTCATCCGGAAAAACGTCGTTGATCGGAATTGGAAGCGAAGGCGAAGAAGGAAGTCGTGAGAGATGGTTGGCAACTACGTTTTCACATCCTCGTTTGTCTTTAATGACAAGGTCAAACTCTTGAAGCAAGAGGATCCAACGTATTAACCGAGATTTCACATCTTTCTTCGCAAAAAGATGGCGCAGAGCAAAATGGTCTGCGTAGACAATGACTGGAGAGCCGATGAGGTAGGGTCTGAACTTTTCTAAAGCAAATACAACAGCCAAGAATTCCTTCTCAGTTATTGTATAATTGAGTTGGGCGTCCTTCAGGGTTCGGCTCGGATAATAAATTACGTGCGACATCTTGTTGATGTGTTGTCCAAGGACAGCACCAATGGCAAAGTCGGATGCATCGCACATAATCTCAAATGGGTGCGTCCAATCAGGTGAAGAAAGAACGGGAGCAGAAGTGAGTGAGCGTTTTAGTGACTCGAATGCAGTCACACAGCTCGAGTTGAAGTCGAATGGCGTGTCCTTGGCCAGCAAAAGAGTTAAGGGCCTAGCAATCTTGCTAAAGTCCTTGATGAACCGTCTATAGAAACCGGCATGGCCAAGGAAGGCTCGGAGATCTCTGACGCATCTGGGAGGAAGGAGATTGGAAATGACCTCAATCTTCGCTTTGTCAACCTCTATGCCATTTTGCGAGATGATATGTCCTAAGACAATACCTTCGCGCACCATGAAGTGGCACTTCTCCCAATTTAAAGTGAGATTCTTGTCCTTATATCGGGTAAGGACAGCGTCAAGATGCAGCAAAAACTCGTTGAAGGAATCGCCGAAGATGGAGAAATCATCCATGAAAATCTCCAGAAATTTTTCCACCATGTCTGAGAAGATTCCCATCATACACCGTTGGAAGGTAGCGGGCGCATTGCATAACCCAAAGGGCATGCGACGATATGCGAATGTGCCGAAAGGACAAGTGAAAGTGGTCTTGTCCTGGTCTTTTTCGGCGATGGGAATCTGATTATAGCCGGAGTAGCCATCAAGAAAGCAGTAGTACTCGTGTCCGGCCAATCGTTCAAGCATCTGGTCAATGAAAGGTAGCGGAAAGTGGTCTTTCCGCGTTGCGGCATTGAGTTTTCTGTAATCGATGCATACTCGCCACCCAGTTTGGGTGCGAGTAGGGATTAACTCGTTCGCCTCGTTGGTTATGACTGTGATGACCGACTTTTTAGGGACAACGTGAATGGGGCTAACCCACTGGCTATCAGAGATAGGGTAAATGATACCACTATCTAGACATTTTACGATCTCCTTCTTCACAGCCTCTTTCATGACTGGATTGAGCCGTCTTTGTGGATCCCGGGCTGGTTTGGCATCATCCATCAGATGAATGTGATGTTCAACGATCAGGGGACTAATTCCCTTGATGTCCGCTATGGACCAGCCAAAAGCTTGCATGTTGCTGTGCAAGACCGTGAGAAGGGCTTTCTCTTGCTCGGGAGCTAGAGAAGCCGAAATGATGACAGAGAGGGTCTCGTTCTCACCTAAGTAAGCCTACTTAAGGTGAGACGGCAAAGGCTTGAGTTCGAGCACTGGAGGTGAAACGATTGAAGGCAAGATTGGTGCAGAGGTCTCGAACTCAAAGGACTCCAGCAAAGGTTCAAAACGAGTGTAGGCGACCGAGTTGGATGGTTCAGGTAACTCATCCGGAAATTCGAAAGATTCAAACTCGGGTTGTGCGCGGCTAAGATCGTTCGAAAACGTGAAACACTCGTAGTCGTTGTCGGGCGCAGAAACAGCAGCAGGTTCGAGGAGGAACGCACTAGTGGCGTTAAGATTATCGTGAACAAACAGAAACTCCTCGAATTCACATTCTTCTGGGGTGATCTCTTGGATCGAGCAGACGTCCAGTATATGAGCATTAGGTTCGGCGGGCTGATTCCCCAACCTAAAAATGTTGAGTTCAATCGTCATGTTTCCAAAGGAGAGGTTCATCGAACCATTGCGACAATTGATCACAGCATTTGAGGTTGCAAGGAATGGGCGACCGAGTATCACCGGAATTTGATTCCGGGGGTTAGCTACAGGCTGTGTGTCTAATACAATGAAGTCAACGGGGAATATGAAGTCCTCGACTTTTATTAACACATCCTCTAGCTCACCCTTAGGATGGGTGATTGATCGGTCGGCCATTTGGAGAGTGTAGTGCGTAGGTTTCAGCTCTCCGACGCCTAATTGCTCGTATACTAAGTACGGAAGAAGGTTAACACTGGCACCAAGATCTAATAGTGCGCGGTTGATGTTCATATCCCCAATAGTAATAGAAATCGTAGGACAGCCAGGGTCCTTCTGTTTTTGTAGTAAAGATTGGGTAAGGGCATCACTCACAGCACTAGCCAAGAAAACTTTCTTGGGTACCTGAGACTTCCTCTTTTTCATGCACAAGTCCTTTAAGATTTTCGCGTAGGACGGGACTTGTTGGACAGCATCTAAAAGAGGAATGTTAATGTTAACCTGCTTAAATAACTCCAAAATCTTCTCCATCTGAGGATTTTGTTTATTAGACCTCAACCGGTTTGGAAATGGAACATTTTAAAAATTGGTTGAGTCTAATGTTGGAGGAGGAGATTGTGGAGTTGGAATGGATCCCAGAACAGGTGTTTTCGTGGAGTGAGAAGCGGGTCCGTTCAGAGCAGAAAAAGAAGGAGAGACTTTTGAAGAATGGAGAATAGGCTCAGAAGACGAAGAAGCAGGAGAAGAAGAAGAAGAAGAAGAAGAAGAAGTAGAAGAAGAAGCGGCCGGGGTGTCATCGTTGGTCCGTGTGCCAATGTTGTTTTGCAGCATCCTTCCCGATCTCAATGTGGTCACGGCACTCACATTATGATTCTGTTGTTCAAGAGCAACATGTACATTATGTGGGTGACCGGGATTTGGGAGTGGCTGGGACGGGAGCTTCCCCTTCTCTCGCTCGCTTAAGGCCGCGTTCAGCTGTGCAATCTGGGCCTCGATGGTCTTGATGCTTTGCCCGTGAGCGGCAGTGTGTTGCACTAAGGACTGAATGGAAGACTGGATGTTTGCGGTGGATTGTGTCGATTGTTTAACGAACGCCTCCAGACTTCGTTCGAGCGAGGAAACCTTATCGTTGTTTGACGGAACAAAGTTGTTTGGTGGAAAAGAATTGTTGGGTGCAAAGTTGTTCGTCTGATTTTGGAAAGGTTGGGGTTGGAAGGGCTGCTGAAACTGCTGTTGAGTTTGTTGTTGCGCTTGTTGTTGCGGCGGAGGGGCCCTTTGGAAATTGTTGCCTTGGAATTGATTCTGATTCTGATTCCAGGCGAAATTGGGGTGGTTCCTCCAACCGGGATTGTAGGTGGAAGAGTATGGATCATTCCTCGGTCTTTGCTAGAATGCAGCATTAACCTGATCCTGTCCTTGCGAGGGTGGATTGTAAGGACACTCTTCGGTCAAGTGAGAAGGATCGGAACAACAAGCGCAAATGGTACGAAGGGGAAGAACAGGGGCAGGAGCAGGAGCAGAAAATTTGCTCTCTATTGCTTCAAGATTTCTTGTTATTGCAGCCATTTCAGCTTTCATCGCAATAGAGACATCAAGTTGGTGAATTCCTACCCAAGAATGACCGGTAGAAGTGGAGGTAGAAGAAGAAGAAGTCGGTCTGGTGCTCTCCCATTGTAGCGTTTGCTCCGCAAGGTCGTCAAAGAATTGCCACGCTTCCTCGTCAGATTTCGATAGGAAGTGGCCCTGACAGATGGTTTCCAACAACTGCTTCGTTGCTGGGTTCAGGCCCTCCTATAAGGTTTGGCAAAGTTGCCATTTCTCTATACCGTGGTGAGGACACTGAACAAGAAGGTCTTTGTACCGGTCAAAGCACTTCCAGAAGGAAGCTGAGAGAATTGGTTGATTTCATTCTGAATCCTTACGGTTTTATGATTCGGATAGAACATTTTTAGAAACGCTTTAACAAACTCGTCCCAGCTGGTTATTAAGTGGGAAGCGGTGCTATACAGCCATTTTTCAGCAAGATCGCATAAAGTGAACGGAATGACCCGTAGACGTATAGCATCGTCCGACAGTTGGGTAGTTTTCATCATGGCACAAACGTTTTGAAATTTATTGATGAAGATATAGGCATCTTCAGATTCAAGCCCATGAAATCGTGGGAGCATGTTGATGAAGTGGGGCTTAATTTCAAAATTATCCCCATTGGCCGGTGGAAGAGAAAGGCAGGTGGGAAGTGCAGAACGGGTGGGATAGAAACGATCCTGGAGCGCGATTCGCTGCGGTGCTACAACAGGCGGTGGTGGTGGGTTATTGGTCTCCGTAGGAGGTGGAGCCAATCCAGGGGTAGTCAAAGAGATGTTCGGATTAAATCCTGACATCGCGGAAGAAGAGGTTGGTGAAGGTGAAGGTGAAGATGTATGAACAGAATTCCGGTCAACGTCGGAGTTGGCCGGCAAAGGAAGAGGTGAAAGAGGAGTGGACGGAGTTTCGACGTCTGAGTCGATCGCGTAGTCGGTAGCGACTAACGTAACGCGGACTAGGTGGGCGCTAGTGTCCCGAGTCCAAGCGGACATACACTAAACGAGTTTAGTATAGTCAAAGCGAAGAAGGTGAGGGTAAGAAAACGTCAATGGAGAAAAATGATGGGTGGTGAGTGAAAAATGGGTTTGGCGACAAAGGGCAAGTTTTTATGAAAGTTTTTGATTTTTTTCTTTTTTTTTAGAAAGATCTTTACAGAAATATGTACGGACTTACGGCTTTAAGCAATCACAAATAAGATATGCACAATCTCACCTAGATCTAGGGTCACCTAGGTCTGCTAGACAGCTCCTAACTGTTCCAGAGGGCTAGAAATAGGACCTCAAACCGCCTCTTCGCCGTCTAATGCGGCCAGATAAGTGCCAGGTAAGTGCCAGGTAAGTGGGAGGTTGTCCAACGCTTTCGCGAAGTTCCTTAATTAAATAACCACTTGCCTTCGTCACACTTGCCTAGGCACCACAAAAGTCAGATGGGATAAACGGCCGATGCCTGTAACTAGTCCTCTGTCCTATTGAGCGCGAAGTCCTTAGGGCTGAGTCTAGTATTTTTTAATTTAACAATGGTCAATGCATATGCTTTTTGTGATTTTTAGGGTCCTGGGAAGGGTGATGAACTCCCCACCCAATCTGAATTGGTTTCAAGCCCCTTAAGTCCGTATTAATGAATGCAAAGCGATAACAAATCAACTGCAAACAATTTTTGTTTATAGCGCGGCGCAAAGAATCCTGTACAAGAACAGTTTATTGGAAGGGGGAAGAGAGTTTGCGCAAAGAATGCTGCAGAAAACACAGTTTATTGGAGTCCAAAGGAGTGGGAGAGAGGAGAAAGACTTACCCAGAGATTTTGGTCCCCTGAAGACACTATATGGCCGCGGTTCCGTGGCCAAACACCAGCTTAGGCCGCGGTTCCGCGGCTAAAACAGAGAGTTGGGCCTTCAGAGTTTTTGTAGGTGCTGGTCTGGGTCTCCTCTGCTTGTCTGGATGTGCTGAATTTTGACTTGCTTACTGTATCTGCTCCAGATTTTTACTGTAGACCGTTTGCTTCGTTTTGATCCGTCGCGGTGTAGCCGCGAAATGTGGGTCTATCTTCCCACGTCTTTGGCACTGAACTTGAACTCCGTATTATCCTACACACTTGCACAAAAACAAATCAAAAATAACAAGATGAATTTTTACAAAGTATATTTTTTTGTTTTGTTTTTAGGTTATATTTATATTCACAAGTTAACCCGAAATTACACAAAGAAATAAACTACCGTCTCCCCGGCAACGGCGCCATTTGATTGTTAGAGATTCTGCGTGTTCAAGTTTAGTTAATTACCGCAATCAAGACGGTTTCGCTTGTAGCTAGCCGGTTGAGTACGGGTCGTCCACAGGGAGATGGGAATCTTTTTCTAAGTGTTTTAACGAGTTAAGTCCATTTTTCCAGATTTTGTTGTGATTAATTAAGTGTTAAAATGATATGTAAAAAGAGCTTGTTAGGGTTAGGATTAGGTTAGTTTGAGTTAGGAGTCGCTCACCTCTTTCGTTGCCACTCTTATTATCGGTGTTACGGTAATCGGCAACAACGGGGATTAGCACGACTTGGAAGGAACTTGCGAGTATAAGCTAGGCTTTCCAACGCATAAGTTCTTCCTTTTGGTGCTTGTCCGTCCGTTCTTGGCTCTTAGCCATAACCTCCGGTTAATTCAACCACAACCGGTCTCACTACGGAATCACCGCTATCATGTAGGATAGGATGCCGTAAGGAGCGGATTGTGGTTCAATTAACAGGAGTCGATTTTAAGATGTTGGGCAAGGAAAGAGTGAGAGAGATTTCCTTCTCTCAAACTTCCCTTATCCTACCCTAACAAGTTTGAAACTACTCACACATCAAAATGAAAAGAAAACAAAACAAAAAAAGGAAGGTAGAAAGAAAGAGATTAGAAGATAACAACTAGCTATTTGCGACCTCACCTTAGCAAGGATCAAGCGTAAGCATCATGGTTGTTTTAAGGATAAAGGAAAAGAGAAAAGAAAGAAACAACAAGAAATCAACTAAGTTAACAAATGAAAATTACAAGCAATAATAAGAGAACAAGACAAGCATAATAATAAAAAGAACTCCTTTATTCATTCTTCACTCACAAAAGCTCACTACAAGATTTTTAATGGAGAAGAGATGAGAGGAGGAAGAAGAACAACAACTAAAACCTAAAAAATAAATACAAGATTATGCACCCTTTGGCTTCATAAGTTCTGGACTATTTATAGGCTGGAGAAGGAAAACCTAGGGCAACATTCAGAACCCTTATAAAAATACCAAACTGCCCCCCAAAACCCATCAACTTAATGGACAGTACGGCCGCGGATCCGCGGCCTATACCCCCTATTGGCCGCGGATCCGCGGCCCTATAGGAGAGTTGGGGCATGAGCTTTTTTGTACTCCCCTGGTCTGCTGTGCCCATGTGTCTGGTATATGATTTTTCTCAGATTTTCTTCACGATTTTTCCAGAATTTCTGTTGAGCAAAAAGTGATTTGATGTGGATCTTTTTGTCATGATTTCCTCGAGCTCCGCGTAGATTTCTTGGATCTTGTGTTGCCATTGAACCTTGTGCATGAAAATGACATTGATTTGCCATTTTTTCTCTTAAACTGGTGAGTGGCATCAGACAGATAAAGAGCGGAGATCCGTGTTTTATCTGTGAATGGCAGGAACCCGGATTTTTGTCGTGTTTTTCCATGAATTTCACCGTTTAGAGCCGAGAACCTGTATCCTGCAATTGACTAGCAAACACGGCTCAAGAGTACCTACCGATATGCAATGTGATGAAAATTGGGCGGTATGAAAATGCAATAATCTGATATGAACATCCACCATGTACCCGCAGACGGTGCCTCCCGCTTCTCGAATCGGGTGTCATAAGCCAAATCTCAGAACCGAGAAATCACATGGTGGACGCACTGAAATATCATATCAAGAGAAACCGGGTTTTCAAACAGTACATAGTTTCTTGAAAATACCCCCACGGTTCTCAAATCCATAAATCATATGAAATCCATATCTCAATGCGTAAAATCCATATAAAACTGATATATGCAACATAAAACATCAATATGAGCATATAAAGGGAAAACCACTCTTTAAATGAATCCATCTTTTAAAATATATCTTGCGGTTCCCAAAATCCTCCGAAAACAAATACAGCATCATATGAGGTGTACATGTAAGTGTAGCAAGGTTTAAGTATCTACATGTGCATTTCATAAGCGCAATGATCAACAACTCAATATCGCATATAAAAACGATACTTCTTAGGGTATATACAACTATAGCAAGCATATGCGGTATACATGTCAGTATGTGTGCATGATGTATATGTAGCTGTAATAGACTATGTGGGTGTACATGTCAATATGTATGCATGATGTACAAGTAACTGAAATCGAGTATATGATGTACATGTCAATATGTATGCATGATGTACAAGTAACTGAAATCGAGTATATGGTGTACATGTCAATATGTATGTATGATGTACAAGTAGCTATAGTAAGATATATGTGAAGTGGAATAAGGGTCACTACCTCAACTATTCCTGCCCAATGCAATATCACGTACGTATGTGCCCACAATATTTCATATGCACAATGGAATAAGAGTTACTACACCAATCATTCCTATCCACTACCATATCACGTATGTAGGTGTTTGTGCGTGTCATGGCAATTACTGACGATGTGGGTGTAGCATACAATCTAGTGCCCGTGCAACATGAACCGTCAGTAATGTGTTATATCTAAAGGTACGAGTCAAGTATAACAGATAATGCTATGCAATAACATTCATATGAAAGTAACTAATATGCAAATACATGCATCAATCATATCATATTCGCCCCGACGCATAACGCCACACGGGCGATTTCTCCGTAGATGTTGAATCTACTCACAAATGGTCTCCAGCTATGAAAATCCGACCACCTGCTTCCCCTTGTTCGCAGCGTCCGAAGTCCCCGCTTGCGACGCTATAATTTCACAAACACAAGAAATAATGCGAACATCTCAGAATCGATTAATATAACGCAAAACCACGTATTAAATAACGCACCAACTCATTAAACTAACTTGCGAGTGTACGTCTAGTGGCTAACGTGCGTAACGACACCTCAAAACCTAACTGAGTATAGCAGCAGCACAAGCTCACGATTCGTGTCGCAACACGTAACACGCGGATTCAAAACACTATATTATAGGTAAACGATCCCAGATTTTGCATACTGAATTTACTAAAAAAGTAAACAGTACCAAACACCCCTAACCAACAGCAGACAACTACCCACAGAACCCAAACCCCAACACTTTCCTACCATGGCGGCTTCGCCGGATCGCGCTTTAGGGGTCGCCGGCCTCGGCCGATGGGGTGGTCCCCATCTCTCAATTGATGTCTCAGGTTCACTAGTACATCTTTATAATTTTATTTGGTCAAACACTAAATTCTCCAGATCACAGCAGGTATAAAAGTTATAAAAAGACTTTAAAAAGCCGATATCGCACTAATCGATATAAACAGTGTTCTACGCTACAACCAACGAGCTAAACCATATAAAAACTTCTAATTATCAGGGTAGGGATTATACCTAACAATCTTGCTCACAAGATCCAAGCTTTCCCTAGCTCCAAGTGATCCAAGAAGGCAAAAACAAGACTTGGTGCATATTTTGTGATATATTTGGAATTTTGGAGAATTATTTGGCTTGAAAATTGGATAAGGAAGTGATCAAGAGCAGAAAAAGGAAGAAGAATTCGGCCAAGGGAGAAGAATGGAGTTGTGTGGAGTGTTCCTAGCAATTTCTAACAATAAATGCAATAAATGCATTCACACACACATAAATACATATGCATGCACCTAATTTCTTTTCTTTTCTTTTTTTTAAACCATTAATCCTAGTCCACACAATGAATTTAGATATTATGTGGGTTAGGTTTACACAAGAAAAATTGAAGAAAAGACCGCAAAAGAGAAATTTCCCAAAATATAAATACCGCATTAAAATAATATTAAAATTGGGAAAAATTCAAATTGAAGCAAAACGTCCCATATACCCCCAAAGCTTGCACACTAGCTTTATTTTAGCTAAACTAGGTGCTGGCAAGTCTATATGGTCGTTTGAACACAGTCGGATTAAAACGGAAAATACCGACAATCTTACCCTAAAACGGACAAATTCGCATAACGATTTCTAAAACGTTACAGCTTATCATGGCCGCGGAACCGCGGCCAAAAGCCCTGTTTGGCCGCGGATCCGCGGCCATCTTGGAAGCTCTTTGGCTTCTGTTTCTCTGGTAATTTTCATGTTGCTTTTTACTTGGGTTTTCTTCACTTGGTTCTTCAGAATGTCTTCTAGTTTCTTCCAGATTTCCACGGTGTAGAATGTAGTGGACTTTTACTGTTCGCTTCGTGTTGAAGTCTTGAATCTTTGCGCTGCCTTTGTACTTTGTAAACTTGTTCATTGATCTTCGTTTGTTCTTCAAACTGTAGGCAAGATAAAAATTCTTTATTTGTTGGTCGTAGTCTCACTTTTGTAACGTCTTTTCATCATTTTCACTGTTTTGTTCCGAGAACCTTTAACCTGCAACTATGTAGCAGACATAGATCAAAAGCACCTGTTTATTTGTAAAATGAATAAGAATGGGGAATATAATAATGCAAAATTATGATATGAACAAATACTCCCAAACTTATCTTTTGCTCGTCATCGAGCAAAACTAGTTTATTCTCGAAAAAGACCTATCCTCACTTTCGCAGGGAAACGCGAATGCACTGAGCTCGTGCAACAAGCCGTTAAACCTCTAGGTGTCCCTAGTAGGAGGAGTGTTGTCTCCCAAGGGTTTTCAGCGGATACTACCCACAAAATCCTATCAATTCGGCCTATTGACTTTCATTTTTTCAATTCGGTTTTCTCAGCAAGAAATTCTATTATCTTTAACTCAGAAATTATCAACCCTTATTTTTCACGCTTCCTTATCATTTAACTTAAGATTATATATGTTCTTGTAAATTTATGTAGCTTTTAGCATCTTTTAAGTTTTTCCTTCTAAGGTTCCATCTCAACTTAGGAATTTCTATCATCTCTACTAAGGATATAAGTCCTATTTTTCATTCCTATCTCTCATCTAAACCCTAAATATATACCCCTACGCGGGTGTATGTATCACCCCTACACTTGGAAATTCAATTCAAGCTCTTATACTCTTGTCCATTGTCCAAAGTACTTTTAGTTGGTGAATTTTTAGATGAAATTGCCCACACATCCTTCTTGCGACCGTTAATACTTCTTGAGCTACTAACGACCGATTACAAAATGTGTTTGCATATTAAAGCGTAATTCCTAGTCTTGTAACACCTAAGGCTTTAGCAGTGACTCCCAAACCAGTTGGTCTAAGGCACTAGGTGATAAAGCACCCTCGCTAAATATTTTTTTCTATTTATGCAGCCTTAATTAATTACAAAAACCAGTGTTCATTTTTTTATCTCTTTATTCACACTTGTATTTTTATTTTATTTTCCTTCATACTAAGGACTTTAGACGAGCATTTCAAGGTATCTTCTACTATTCCAAGTTTCAAGGTTCGTGTTTGTGCAAGTTGTAGTGTATATATTTTCAGAATTTAGACTTAAGCTTAGGGATTATTTTTCAGACTTATTTTTTAATAAAAATATCAATATCTTTCCCTTATTTTGACTTAACCCAAGAAGTGAACTCAAAATTTGCCTATTTCTAAGTAAACTATAAAGACATATATTTTTCTACCGTTAAATTTTAAGAAAGGTTATTTTTAGGGTTTTTAATTTACTAAGTTTTGGGATCTAGTTTTTCCTAGCTAGTTAACTGTCTATTCAAACTTGAGTCAATTATAGCCAAAATTGAATTTTTCAATTTTTATAATTTTTAAAAATTTTCAATTTTTATGGGTTTTTAAAATAAGTATGCAAAATGAAAAAATATACATATGACTGCGAAGGAAGAAACCTTACCGAGCATACCCCCAAACTTAAACTTGACAGTGTCCTCACTGTCAGGCTACACCAAGAGGGTCAAAATTGTCGGCACTTCCCTGTTTATTTATTTATATTTTTTTTATTGTTAAAAGAAAAACAAAATATATATACAAAAAGGCCCCCCCCCCAAACTTAAGTGAAACAGTGTTTCCACTGTTGAAGCATTAAAGTTCAGACTTAGGGAGGAGAAAAACACAGTATCAAGCTATACAAGGCCTTACACAGGCCAAAAGTTAGCACCAACCATTCAAAATTTTTACCGTTATAATGGTGTAGTTGGTGAAAGAATGGAGTGTAGAGAAAAGAATTGAGAAACACACGAGACCATGTGGAGATAGAAGCAGTATACGGTCTCGTTGAAGGAGAAGAATGGCGGAAAAGAGAAAGAAGTGTAGTACGAACTTGAGGGTATAAATTGAGTGAATAAATTAGCACAAATTGTGATGACCGATGTGTTAAAAGTGATTGTTCTAATCTATCATCCCGTCAAGAAATGGGGTCAAATCACTCAAGATTCGCGAGAAAACATGGGTACGTTGAACTTG
The DNA here is from genome assembly GCA_030015575.1 of Agapanthus africanus. NCBI lineage: Eukaryota > Viridiplantae > Streptophyta > Magnoliopsida > Asparagales > Amaryllidaceae > Agapanthus > Agapanthus africanus. The sequence goes on along the minus strand of JASDDO010000016.1, from coordinate 124,836,091 downwards.
GTAAACCATCTATTGAAAATGGAAGCATGACGGATTCTTGCGCGGTCGAAACGATGGAAAGGACGAAGGGGAGTGATTTAGGAAATGTCTCATTCTCACCTAAGTAAGCGTATATAAGGTGGGACGGCAACAGCTTGAGTTCGAATTTCAGAGGTGAAACAATTGAAGGTGAAATTGGTGAAACTGTCTCGAACTCGAAGGATTCCATCAATGGTTCGAAATAACTGTAAGCAACCGAGTCTGATAGTTCAACTAACTCATCTGAAAATTCAAAGGACTCAAACTCGGGAGGTTGGTCTTCAAAATTGTCCGAAAAAATGAAACACTTATAATCGTTATCGGTTGTGAGAACTGTGTCAGATTCAAGGAGGAACGCACTAGTGGCGTCAAAACTGCTGTGATCGAACAAAAAATTTTCAAGCTCACAGTCCTCCTGCGTGATCTCTTGCGTGGTTGGAACGATGGAAAGGATGAAGGGGGGTGATTTATGAAGTATAACAGTTAAAGGTTCAGGAGGATGAATTGGAAAATCCGATTAATCAAACAGAACTGGTTCATCCTTAATACTATCCTCAATACTCCCCTCAATACTATCCTCATAATTCTCCTCAAAAGTTATCTCATCCATGCAATTATCATCAAAATCAAGACGCATATGAAGTTTGGGAGAAACATTTAATGACTCGGGATGATGAATTGGAGAGAAAAATTCAGTCAAATCTGCGGGTTCATCATCCAAAGTATTCCCTGCGTCAATATCCTCAATCAAGTGAAAATCAATTTTTTCGGACACCTCGTCAAAAGCATGGATATTTATCAATTCAGGTTCTAGATTGGAGGTGTAGAGGTCGAAAAGATTGGTAATGGTTTCACTCGAAAGGGACCCTTCACAATCTGGCAAATCAAGTACTACAAAGTTGCATAACTCATTAAACGTTTTATTTTCAACTGGTGAATCATTTGGGACACTTGATAGATATTCAAAACCGGAGTTGGGGGATTCAATTGGTGATGGGTAGGTTTGATTTGGAAGGGTGCACAGCTCACTCTCTCCACTCAAATTCTCAATCTGTCCAACCGCCTCATCATACATTGGAATTTTTGGAGCTAGTTGGAAACTAGCTACCGGGTCACTAAATTGCATAAGGGTGGGAATGGACGCATCCAAATTCCTCATATGTTGGTTTGTCGCTATAATATAAGCTTCCAACGACTATTCCAGACTAGACATGGGTTGTGAAGGGGTTTCAGTAAAACATTCAAAGTTGTTTGGATACGTGAAACTCCCAAATGGTTGTGTAGAAGCAATGTCTAGGGAAGGTGCGAAAGTTGGATAGGACTGGTAGGAATTGAATGGTTGGACAGGAGTTGGATCAACATTTGGATAAAAAGTTGAATGGACTTGTTGATCCCAAGAACTGGAAGTGTTGAAAGGAGTGAAATATCGGTTACGAGATTGTTCAATATGTTCAGCAATAGACATGGGTTTCGGAGTTACAATAAAACTTGAAAAGGTAGTATCAACGTACGAAGGTGGTGAATGTTGAAATGGTTGATACAAACTGGATTGCGGAGTCGAACTGTTTCTCCTAGACGCTTCTATTCGATCTTTGAAAGAAATTTTGGGCATGGAGGGGTCGACCGTAATTCCACCAAAACAATTCGCGTAGGAAGCAATGTTTGGATGAGGGTACCAAAGTTCGGCAAGAGTTTTGGGAGGTGGGGTACCCATGATGTAAGAAGGAGAAGAAAAAGAATGTGGTGATTTTTTTATTTTTTATTTTTTAAAAACTTTTTTTTTTAGAGAAATTGTTTGTTTTGGGGTTTTTGAAATTTTTGAAAGTGTTTTTTTTTATGAAAGAGTTTTTGCATAATTTGTACGGACTACTACACACTTTCAAACAGTCACAATATAAACATGCACAATCAAGCCTAAAGCTAGGGTCTCCTAAGTCTACTAGACTGCTTCTAACTGTTCCAAACGGCAAGTTGTGAGATCATCAAATCGCCACTTCACCGCCAATTGTGGCCAAGTAAGCACAAGTAAAGAAAGGAGGGATCCGCTCACGAATCACTGTGAGACGGCCTTTTAAAATTACCTTTCCTACTTGTCTAGCCTAGGCACCACAAAGTCTGGTTTAGATAAACGACTGATGCCTACAACTTTCCTTTTGTCCTATTGAGCGCGACAGTCCTTATTGGCTGAGTCTAATATTTTTTATTAACTCGAAGGTTGATGTAAATGCTTTTTGTGATTTTTGGGGTTCTAGGAAGGGTAATGAAATCCCCACCCAATCTGGATTGGTGTTAAAGCCCCTTAAACGTCCGTTTTAAAAATGCAAAGCAGTAAGCACACAAAAATCTAAAACACTTTCAAATATTTTTTTTTATTTTGCAGCGTAAAGAATCCTGCACAAAAACAATTTATTGGAGAGGAAGAAGAATTTTGCGCAAAGAACCCTGAAGGAAAATTTTCAGTTGAGATCAGGAGGTTACGGAGAAGATAAAAAAATACTCACAGAGGGATTTGAGGTGATGACGTCAGCAGTTGACCGCGGTTCCGCGGTCAAACGCTTGAATCCGCCGCGGTTCCGCGGTGGTTAAGATGGTTTGGATCTCCAAAATATTTCTCTGTGTTGTTTGGATTCTCCCATGTTTGTTCAGATTCTCTGTTTCTTGATTTGTTCACTGGGATTTTCCAGATCTGAATCTGTCAGTCTCTTCGATCCAGCACAATTCACACAATACCTCTCAAAAAGAACAAGATGAATTTATTTTTATTTTTATTTTGTTTTAAAAAATTTCAATTTTTATAATTTTTAATTTTTTTTTATTAACCCGAAATTACACAAAGAAAGAGACTACCGTCTCCCCGGCAATGGTGCCATTTGATTTTTGAGTTTTGCTTACGTGCTTTTTAGATCAAAGAATATTTACCGCAATCAAGAACGACGTCTCTTGGTAGTTTTCCAGTGAGTACGGGTCGGTCCACAGGGAGATGGATTCCTATTCTTTGTGTTTTAACGAGTTAAATCCAAAAGATTTGGGTTTTATTTTAAGATCTAAGAATGAGATAAAAGTTTATAAAAAGCTTGCTAGGATTAGGTTTAGGTTAAGTTTGGAAATTTAATATTTCTCACCGCTTTCAATGCCCTAATTAAGATCTATTTAGGTGTTATGGTAATAATTAACAAAGGGGATTAGCACGATCGGGAAAAACTAGGTTTCTTCCTCTAGGTCCTTGTCCGTCCTTTCTTAATTCTTACCCTAACCTCCATGGAAAACATACACAACCGGTCTTTTAAACTACGGTATCACTGTTACCTCGTGGGATAGGATGCCGTAGTGAGCGGTGTGTGTATGAATGCATGGAGTCCTATAAAAATATATGACGGGCAAGAAAGGGGTGAGAGATTTCATCTCTCAAACCTTTCCTATTCTTAACCCTAACAAGTGAGGAACTACTCACTCATTAGGGAATTGATAAGAGATTTCATTTTTATGTTTGTTTTTAATAACATAATTATCTAATCTACGACAGATAATTAAAAGTGCTATACTAGGGCAGATAAATAAAATTAACTAGGGCAGAAAGGAAAATTAACTAGGGCATAGAAAAGAAGGACTTACTTTATTTGATGCACTCTTCAAACATTTACAGCAATTAAAATTCTGAATTTAGATGAATAAAATGAGGCACAAGAAGAGTCATACTCCAAAAAGAGTTGTAGGGTTCCTATTTATAGATTATAGAAACCCTAGGTTATATTCTGATCCCTATCTGCATTTACAAAATTACCCTAAGAAGCCTAGTCAACGCACCGCCGCCGCCGTCGAAGAATGCACCGACACGTGCTTATCATGGCCGCGGAACCGCGGCCAAAAGCCATGTTTGGCCGCGGATCCGCGGCCATCTTGGAGGCTCTTTGGCTTCTGTTTTTCTGGTAATTTTCATGTTGCTTTTTACTTGGGTTTTCTTCACTTGGTTCTTCAGAATGTCTTCTAGTTTCTTCCAGATTTCCACAGTGTAGAATGTGGTGGATTTTTACCGTTTGCTTCGTGTTGAAGTCTTGAATCTTTGCGCTGCCTTTGTGTAAGTCAACGGTAGCGCCCCGGCCGTCTGTCCGAGGCCAAAATGCGGAAATGAAAACTTTTTTTAAACTTGAAACTGGTGCTATCGCAGACTTTAATCCCGGATTGAACCATTAACCTATAACTAGCAAACTAGAGAAGGGTTAGAAAGCTATACCGATCGATCTGTGTCCTTCGGTCTTCGGCCACCAACCCAAGCTCCTCACGGCATCTCCGATATCCGGTCTTCTCGTCGGAAGGGCACCACATCAATGAGTCTTTTTACGGGCTACCGCTTCGTCCGAAGCAACTCGGACACGAAGTTTGCTAGCCGACATGTCCAAGGTGAAGTAGAGAATGTGTGTGATCACTTTGTCTCTTGAGGATTTAGTGGATGCCATTAGTGAGGAGATAGTGAGTTCAAGAAAGAAGAGGAAGAAGAAGAAGTTTCCTTTTCTTTTTCTTTTGTGTTGAGATAAAATGAGAGTGAGAGATCATTAATAATCCAAGAGCAAACCTCACTATACATGGCTGCCCTTTCTCTCTCTCTCTCTCATTTCAACTCACAAATCAATCAAATAATATGACACATGCACAAAGAAAGAGACCATGAGTCATCACTTGTGCATGTGTCACAATTAATGCTCCTAATCATGATTTTGAGCTCATTATTTCCATATGCAAACATTAATCCAAATGTTTGCAACAATAAAAAGAGAATGACATCTACTAAAGTAAACTCGTGACGGATCACAAGAGTACCCCATACCTGTATATACATACCTGCATCCTCATTCCGACTGAATGCGAATGTGATGAGACTAAAGTAATCCAACAAATCTAATACTAGGATCTGGCTTAAACCAAAGCCCATTAGTATGATCCGCCCAATCATGATCCGTGCACTACTGCACGTATATGATCAGACCCTGCCATATATCATACAGCCTCTACAACGTTTCCCCCGAAACTTAAGAAACTGTCTGTGGGGGACTCTAAAGACTCGTCAATACTTTGGTTGTGGATTTAACCACTAGCACGTCAGTGGTACTAGCTGTACGTAACAGGCTACCAGGTATTGACCAAAAGGGAGGTCGATGAGCGAACTCATCCTGACACCCTACTGAGCCTGTTAGTGACAATATCCGTACAATCCGGTCCATTCGTCTACGAGCATCGCATGTCGGGCCTAGCGGGTTGGTAAAAGTCAGACCCCCAAAAGCGGTACAAGTTGTGTCGGGGAATAACCCAGAACACCCTGAGATACTACTGGAATACCTACCAGTAAATCTCCTGCCTTGGCCAAGGACTTCGTGTAATGGCCCTCCTAGACACAGCGCGATCTCACCCCCAATACCGGGAGAGACGAAACCCCTGTCGATTCGCTCACTGCCTCCATGTGGCTCGGAACTGTACCCAACTAAAACCTGTTTGCACGACTCTTTTGAGCCGTGGTAGGGTAGTAATCAAAGCACAGTAGGAACTCACACGAGACAAATGACGATCTCAGGTCGATGAACTAACATTTACACATGTCACCAGGGAACTGCTATCTGACGTCAGGTATAATACCAACTAGCATGTTCCCAGCGAGTCCTGTCCGGTGTACTCATAACCCAATGAGCACCTGTATACATCTTAGGTGAACCAACTGACACCAATGGCTTGTGAGACCGGCCACCTCCCCTCGTCACGGTCTCGACTGTATACACTAATCTACTAATGGAGTATCGATGCCCAGTCTCGAAACTCCTTCGACTAGGGACCTTTTAAGGATATGCTTATATACCCCCAACTTCCACGTATATGATCGCCATCATACTGCTAGCAGTCAAACAAGAATCCTAAGGGCTCTATCAACGTGTAATAGCGACCTGTAAGGTCACCTAAAGCATGTACACGATGATACAGATAAACCAGATAGCATACTATCATCTTGAGTAAGACTGTCCTACCGGTATAGGTCCTCCCTCAATCATTGCAATCACGTGCCTGTGATCCAATAATTGACTCTGAGGGCACTATATCCAACAATCTCCCATTTGCACTCAAGGCTAATTATTGCGATGTCGCTTACTCACAGCCCGTGTGATACCAAACACCCAACTCCTCTACTAATCAGTCTCAAAAAGCCCGTTTGAGAAACAATTGCGTTCGAGGAATAGCCTCAGTGAGTGGATCCGCCCTAATGTTTCTTTCTATGTCTCTCTTTATCTCAAGTTCGCGGAGAAAGCCATCTCCCGAAATGAGCAATACCTGTCTTAGAATATGTCTAGATATCTGATGATAAATGAACTCCAAATCCAAACTTCTTAGACTGTATCGTCAACTGAACTTAATCAGTATCCTGCGCCATGCCTCCCTCAGTGTCAGCTTGGATCACATGTCCTAACTATTGCCCCTTGTCAGAGGGAAAACTATAACTCTGACAGTCACTCTGTCATCCAGGTCACTTTGGAAGCCTGGAATGATAACCGTCTCCCGAAAGAGGCTGTTGTTATCATATCCCTAGAACATCCACTTATGTTCTAAAACTACTTCCGAACGTTTCTCCAAGATAGGATTAATATCAACTTATTGCATCTAGTTCAAAAACAACATCTAGTGTGGTACTTGACATCTATTGATTGACTCAATTTCCTAAGCAAGCGATATGTCAATCATGCACATCCCTCTCCCCTTTAGTCTGCAAGACACCTTTAAAGAGGGTGACTCCATCACCTGCAGGTATACTACCGTGCCAGGAGTCGTCCATTCTAAAACACCTTTAGAATGCCGTCTAAGTACCTAAATTGGGAAACTACCCAAATCTAGATCTAAAACCATAGATCTAGTAACCAGAATGTCTGATATAATATCCAAGCTTTACGTGGAGAAACCATTGTGTGACAACCAAAGTATAACCGATCGCAGTATAGGAATTTCACTTCCTACTCTGTGTATGTCATCCAAATACCAGGACATCACACCCTACTACCTTCTTAACAGGTCTATCCCCTTATTCTGATGAAGTCAAACCTATGACCGTCATATCAGAAATAGATGATCTATCTCCGCTATATTTGCTTTAGTCTATAAATAGACATAAGCTACTTGTCCATTATGCTTCCGATTCTCCCACTGACTACGACAACCCTCTGGCAGAATCATATATACGTGCACTTCTAAAGCTAGTTTAGAACGACGCTATACTCATCCTCCTACCGGGTCTCATAGCCTGGAACAACAGTAGTGTCAAGTCTGGGTAAAAAAGAACCTCCATGTTACCTTCCTTGAGCATACTGAAGTACCTCTCGAGTGCCTGAGGTTACCCACCATATCTGCGGAGTGGCTAATGGAATGTCAAACCTGATTGAATCTTTAGGTTCTCATCAAATTTCCAGTAATCGTTTATGGTTCTGGAATCACTTCCGGTCCTACCATACTCCCACTACTGTTTTCTAAAAAAATCCATTTTTATTAAAACTGTGGCGAGTCAAGAACAATATCACTATTGATCTTCCAGATGGTAGAAAATCAACCCTCGTCATAGCCTGGGTCAATCCACAAACTGCCATTACAGAAACGTGCCTTGAGTTATCCAGAGTCTGGTTTTAAGCATAAGCCGGACAACTCCCCGTACCTTAACATTGTTAAAATATGAACTATTCTATATCCAATATAGAAATAGAGGCACTGATTTAATTGGAACCAGATTCAAATCATGCAGCTGTCTCCAGTGCATGTCAACTAAATGGAGAGAGGCCGATCAACATTACTCAACTTAGGAATACATCCAGATATGAGTAACCTGAAAAAGAAGCAAGTTCTTATAATCATTACTATCAACTGAATACCATACACAAGTATTTACATCTTCGATCACCTTGAAGAATTCTGATACTTGCAATACCTGGTTCTCTACTTTATTCATATACCTATAACTTCTCAAAACTTGGATCTTGTATTTCTATGAAACACATGTCTAAGAACTAGAGAAGTCATAAGTAAACAGAATATAGTACGTGTACCAACCCCTCTGTCCTAATGGACACTAGACAACATACAATACTCTGTATAAGTCCCCTGAGTCTAATAACTCATTCCCTGTGTGTCGTAGGTTGAAAACTGTACTTATGCTTAAGAAGAATTACACCGCTGTTTAATGCTCCTTACCTAACCATCCACTGATATAGGTAAATGTCATAGATATAATTTCAAAAGGTTATATCTCACTTTATAAAAATAAACGTACAGATATATCAATTTGAAATTGGTGCATAACAACAGATATTCAAAACCAAATATTTGTCGTCCGGCAAACAGCCCAGGCGATTTCCTCAAATATCACCAATTAATTCGAATTCCGATATAATGAGGATGATTACCCAATTCCCAATAACTTACTCCCACTCATCATCTGTAAAACCATACAGATGTGAAAATCAAACCTGGTAAATACATACCCTGGAGCAAGGGCTAATTGGGAAATCAGTTTTCTTTTAACAATACACAGTGAAATTGAAACATGTAAATGTTTCGAAGGGGTATCCGGGTATTCTTAGTAATGCCTCTTCCAATATCAGATTCACAACTGTAACTGTATATTTCTTTGCCATCTCTCCAAATCCCTTTATATGTCTTTAGTCGCTACCTTCTGCACACCATCGTTAGGCTAAATGGTTTTTTTCCTTCCCTACCGTTCGGCACCAGCCTATGGTTTGGAAGAAGACTATCTATTAAGCGTAATAGGTGTACTGTCCTAATCCTAGGAGCACTCGCAACTCGAGAGAAGGTAAAGATAAAAGACAACTGAATAAAACCTTATTCCTATTTCTCCTGAACCAGAATCCATCCCCGAACTGGAACAAGTTCCTTCGAGTTCGTATATAACCATATGATGGAGTATCCAAATAACTGTGGATCTTCGTAGTGATACGGGGTGTTCCGGAGAAATACAAAGGTGAAGTAGGAGTGGTGATGAAATACTTGGTTTGGTCGTGAATAACAATTGCAATTTACTTTGCCCTCTTACTAATCCCTTTATTTGTCTTTACCTAATACCTTCTGTAAACCTTATAGGCTAAATGGTTTTCTTCATTCCCCACTGTTCGGAACCTGCCTACGGTTTGGAAGAAGACTATCCAATTAGCGTAATAGGTGTACCGTCCTAATCCAAGGAACACTCGCAACCTGAGAAAAGGTAAAAGGAAAAGACAACTGAATAGTCCTATTCGTTTTCTCCAGAACCGGAAACCATCCTCGAATAAGTTCCTTCGAGTTCGTATATAACCATACGATGGTTTTATCCAATGGAAGTGGATGATCGTAGTGATACGAAATGTTCCGGAGAAAAAGGGTAAAAGTAGTAGTGGCAATGAGGTATGCAACTCTAACAATCCGAAAGCCAATGTTTTAAGAAGGTTCGGTTAATCTTGGTCACTGAGTCATAGTCAAGGGTCGGACCATGGTCGTTGCCAAAGAGAGAGAGAAAAGAAACACTCTACGTGCACTCTAACCTAGATCAGAATGGTTATCGCTTTATCTAATCAGGAAACCTCCTACTGTAACCTCAAATTCTCCTCCCAACCTGAAAGAAAAATTAGTCGGGATCACCCGAGGAGTAAACCAACTCATCAGTGGGAATCGGGATCCAACTATCATCGCATGATAACGTGATGGAATCCACTCACGTTATCACACTCCAGAAGGTATGCGCATGCCTGCCAAGTTTCAGTTTCTTTAGAAACTCCCGATGTGATTTTTACCCCATGCTCTTATGACCTAGACGAAGGCCAACATATCATAAGTCACATGTCAAGTTCTACCCGTCATTATCCAGGTTAATTTGAACCCATCCGTTCATACCCTTCACGAAAGCCAAAATAGTAGTACGATTGTCCCAAACCAATGCATCTATCTATGCAGCAGAAAAGTAACAAATAGTTACCATAACTATGCCTTGACGAAGGCCAACATACATAGCATGAATACTAAGTGCTACCTTTCTGAAATGACGGAGGGCTACGAATGGTTTTTGGCGTAAAACCTTTAACGTAATGAACTTGATATCATTGAAGGAACCGGATAGCTTTTTATAAAAATATAGTGGCGAAAACCTATGCTAAAGAGGTCACTCCCGGTGAAGGGATATCGGCTCTTTCCCCGTAGAATGAGGTGCAGGATATTCCAACTGAATACCACGATGCAAAGCAAAAAGTAATTGACTATAATGAAGTTATTACCCTGACGCAAACTTCTGTCCAAGGGGTCACTCCCGGTGAAGGGATCTCGTCCCTTGCCTCGTCGACTGAGGTGCTGGATATTCATAACTGAATACCACTGTGCAAAACAAAAGTGAACGTCCTTACAATAACAACTTTTTGAAAAATGTTTCAACAACATCAAACAGGTTTGTTTAGCTTGCATTGATCCGAATCAATGCAGTCCCATCAATTGATCACACCAATAAAGAATGAAAATATGATGTACGTATATGCCATCCGCATTCGCCACTGGGTCCCGTCATCACCCGTTAGGTTACTTAACTAACGACAGAGCGGGGACTGGACTAGCGCGGGTGTAAAACATATACAATATCTACTAGTATATATATAGCAATATATAATAATCGCTCAAGGCGTGATAAAATGCAACATCACAGAAATGTAATAAGCATCACAAAACAATACAGATAATCTGGGATCCCCGGGTTTCATTGGGCCGCAACTGAAACCCGACGTTCCCCTGGTCGTGTGGATAGCATGTTCAATGAAATCCTAGACCCCTACGGGTGCGGCAAGTTACCCGCCAAAACCTAAAGCGAGGCAGCCCCCTTCAACAAAGTTAATGGACCACCCAGCACTTCACGGAATCCGGTAACTTGTGCACCCCTCCTTGGGTCAACCTATACCCCCTACGAGTGCGGCGAATAGCCCGCCAATTCTAGAGTGAAGCCCCCTCCATCTCAAAGCCATGAGATGCGGGCCCGTTGCCCTCTATAATCTGGCTACCCGTGCACCCCACCGCGGGGTAATCCAAGTACAGAAAGTAAAATATACAATGGGTACATCGACCTCAGCCCGGTCGTGCACCAAAAGAATAATATACAAACAGGCAGTGACGAAAGTCCACATGTCGGATGCTCGCCCCGCAATATCAAATGTACAAATAATACCAAACTGTACTACCATTGCTCCAGGCTATCCACCACGACAAATCCACAACATCACAGCACAACACAGAACATCAACGTGAATGTCACGTTCGCAAATCCGTCAAAAAGAGCTATAGCAATTAGACAAGATTTACCGATCAAATGACATTCACGGTCGAAGATATAAAGTAAGCACTGTGAGCTAACGTATTTAAAATTCCGATCGACAAAACTTCTCGAAATGGGCCCCAAGTGAAAATCCAGCACTCAAATGAATCTGGGACAAACCTATATATCACAAAAATCATATTTCCATGAACTAAAGCCTCAGAAAAAATTTGGGTTACTTTAGCCCAAAAAGGTCCGCGGAAGGGCCGCCAAATGCGACATGTCGCGGCGGTTCCACGGTGGTATTTTGGAATTAGGTCCGCAAATTTTTTCTGTACCTTTAGTTGTGCCTGCATGTATTTTTAAGATGCCTAAAATAATTTTTTGACCAACTTTGAAAATCGACAGCAAGCACACTGAAATGGAAATACTATTCGGAAATTTCGATCGATCAATGTTTCAAACGCGTTAGAACAAGTTAGTAAAGGTTAATGGCGTGACTCTGATACCATGTAAGTCTACGGTAGCGCCCCGGCCGTCTGTCCAATGCCAAAATACGGAAACGAAAACTTTTTCTAAACTTGAAACCGGCGCTATCGCATACTTTAATCCCGGATCGAACCATTAACCTATAACTAGCAAACTAGAGAAGGGTTAGAAAGCTATACCGATCGATCCGTGTCCTTCGGTCTTTGGCCACTAACCCAAGCTCCTCGCGGCATCTCCGATCTCCGGTCTTCTCGTCGGAAGAGCACCACATCAATGGGTCTTTTTACGGGCTCCCGCTTCGTCCGAAGCAACTCGACACGAAGTTTGCTAGCCGACGTGTCCAATGTGAAGTAGAGAATGTGTGTGATCACTTTGTCTCTTGAGTATTTAGTGGATGCCATTAATGAGGAGATAGTGAGCTCAAGAAAGAAGAGGAAGAAGAAGAAGTTTCCTTTTCTTTTTCTTTTGTGTTGAGATAAAATGAGAGTGAGAGATCATTAATAATCCAAGAGCAAACCTCACTATACATGCTTGCCCTTTCTCTCTCTCTCTCTCTCATTTCAACTCACAAATCAATCAAATAATGTGACACATGCACAAAGAAAGAGACCAGAGTCATCACTTATGCATGTGTCACAATTAATGCTCCTAATCATGATTTTGAGCTCATTATTTCCATATGCAAACATTAATCTAAATGTTTGCAATAATAAAAAGAGAATGGAATCTACTAAAGTAAACTCGTGACGGATCACAAGAGTACCCCATACCTGTATATACATACCTGCATCCGCATTCCGACTGAATGCGAATGCGATGAGACTAAAGTAATTCAAAAAATCCAATACTAGGATCCGGCTTAAACCAAAGCCCACTAGTACGATCTGCCCGATCATGATCCGTGCACTACTGCACGTATATGATCAGACCCTGCCATATATCAAACAGCCTCTACAACGTTTCGCCCGAAACTTGAGAAACTGTCTGTGCGGGACTCTAAAGACTCATCAATACTTTGGCTGTGGATTTAACCACTAGCACGTCAGTGGTACTAGCTGTACGTAACGGGCTACCAGGTATTGACCAAAAGGGAGGTCAATGAGCGAACTCATCCTGACACCCTACTGAGCCTGTCAGTGACAATATTCGTACAGTCCCGTCCGTTCGTCTATGATCATTGCATGTTGGGCCTAGGGGGTTGGTAAAAGTCAGACCCCCAAAAGCGGTACAAGTTGTGTCGGAGTGTAGCCCAGAACACCCTGAGATACTACTGGAATACCTACCAGTAAATCTCCTGCCTTGGCAAAGGAATTCGTGTAATGGCTCTCCTAGACACAGCGCGATCTCACCCCCAATACCGGGAGAGACGAAACCCTTGCCGATCCGCTCACTGCCTCCATGTGGCTCGGGACTGTACCCAACTAAAACCTGTTTGCACGACTCCTTTGAGCCGTGGTAGGGTAGTAATCAAAGCACAGTAGGAACTCACACGAGACAAATGACGATCTCAGGTCGATGAACTAACCTTTACACATGTCACCAGGGAACTGCTATCTGACGTCAGGTATAATACGAACTAGCATGTTCCCAGTGAGTCCTGTCCGGTGTACTCATAACCCAATGAAAACCTACATCTTAGGTGAACCAACTGACACCAATGACTTGTGAGACCGGCCACTGCCCCTCGTCGGGGTCTCGACTGTATACACTAGTCTACTAATGGAGTATCGATACCCAGTCTCGAAACTCCTTCGACTAGGGACCTTTTAAGGATGTGCTTATAGACCCCAGCTCCCACGTATATGATCGCCATCACACTGCTGGCAGTCAAGCAAGAATCCTAAGGGCTCTATCAACGTGTAATAGAGACCTGTAAGGTCACCTAAAGCATGTACATGATGATACAGATAAACCAGATAGCATACTATCATCTTGAGTAAGAATGTCCTACCAGTATAGGTCATCCCTCAATCATTGCAATCACGTGCCTGTGATCCAATAATTGACTCTGAGGGCACTATATCCAACACTTTGTACTTTGTGAACTTGTTCATTGATCTTCGTTTGTTTTTCAAACTGTAGGCATGATAAAGATTCTCTATTTGTTGGTCGTGGTCTCACTTTTGTAACGTCTTTTCATCATTTTCACTGTTTTGTTCCGAGATCCTGTAACCTGCAACTATGTAGCAGACATGGATCAAAAGCACCTATTTATTTGTAAAATGAATAAGAATGGGGAATATAATAATGCAAAATTACGATATGAACACATGGCTCAAAGGAGTCGTGCAAACAGGTTTTAGTTGGGTACAGTCCCGAGCTACATGGAGGCAGTAAGCGGTCGTCGGGGATTCATCTCTCCCGGTATTGGGGGTTGATGTCGCGATGTGCATAAGTGGATATCACCAGAAATCCTTGGCCAAGGTAGTCAAGAATTATTTATTTGGATTAGTAGTTTCTCAGTTGGTGATACGCTTTATACTGACACGAAATGTCGCGTTATTAGAAGTCTGACTTTATCCACCCCTCTAGACTCGATATGTGATACTCTTAGACGAACAGACTAGACTGGATGGATATTGTCACGGACAGGCTCGGTAGGGGTCAGGATGAGTTTTCTCGTCGGCCGCCCTTTCGCTCAATACCTGGGTAGCCGTTACGTATAGCTAGTGCCGCTGACATGCTTGTAGTTAAACCCACTACCAGCGTATTGACGAGACTTTAGAGTCCCACACAGAGGGTTTCCCTGCTTCGGGCGAAACGATGTAGAGGTCGTATGGTTTTACGGCAGGGTTCGATTATATGCGTGTACTTGTGCATGTATCAAGATTCGGACGGATAATACGAGTGGCTTTGATTTAAGCTGGATCTAGTATTATATTGTTCGATTTTTTTCGTCTCATTGTATTTGGATTTTGTCGGAATACGGATACGGGTATGTATATACAGATGAGGGGTATTCTTGTAATTTATCACAACGTGCTTCTAGAAGATGCCACCTCATTTAGTTTTAACCGTTTAGGATTAAATGGTTAATGAGGTGGAGAGGATGAGGTGTTGTTTGCATGGCTTTGTAGTGGCTTATTGTTACTATTCAAGCATGCATGTTTTTTTTGTGTTGACTTAAGATATTTTGGAGACTTGAGATATTTATTTGGATGGCTTCAATAATTGCTTACAACACAACAACAAACAAAAAAACACTTAGCCATTTTTTCTGGAGTTGCCTCTCACTCTCATCCTCAAGCTTCTTCATCTACCTCCACCCTTCAAGTCTCATGTGTTGAGAAACCTAGGGTGTTTGGAGACAAATCAATCCATCACTACACTCTACATCCTCTAGGTTATCTAGTTTAGCGAACTAGGTACCCTAGTTACCTCGGCTATTAAGGTAGGAGCTCGAAATACAAATTCTCAGGTGGATCATCTTCGATGGAGGGAGATCGGAGATCAAGCTAGATCATGGTGGCCTTTAGGAGCTTGGGAAGGTGGTTGAAGGCCGAAGGACACGGATCAATTCGGTATAACCATTCTTAACACCTATATATTTAGTTTGCTAGTTTAGGGTTCATGGTAGATCCGGGTAGCGGGTTGTGTTAGCGCCAGTTTTGAAATTTTGTTCCGCAATCGGCCACGGTTTGATGACCAGGGCGCTTGCATAAAGGAGCCGTGCAAACAGGTGGATTTTGGGTACAATCCCGAGTCACATGGAGGCAATGAGCAATAGGAGGGGTTTCGTCTCTCCCGATATTGGGAGTTGATGTTGCGCTATGTTCGATTGTCTATAACAGTAAGTCCCTGGCCAGAGCCGTTGATGAGATTTACTACTAAGAGTTATCAGTAGTTTCTTATACCGTTATAGGCCTTACATCGGCATGACTTATCAAGTTATTGGGGTCTGACGATTCCACCCCAAGACTCGATATGCGACATATCAGACGAAGAGACCGGATTGTACGGTAAGTGTTACCTATAGGCTTCATGGGAGTTTGGACAAGCTTGCTTGTTGATTTTCTAATTGCTCAATACCTGGGTAGCCGTTATGTCCAGCTAGTACCGCCGATGGCTTGTGGATGACTGATATGATCATCCCCTACTACTGGCGTATTGACGAGTCTTTAGAGTCCCACATAGAAGTTTCCTGGTTCAAGCGAAACGAACTAGGGCATATATACTGATATGTGCGTGGGCCTGATTAAATACGAGTATGAGATACTGTATTGTAATCTGGCGGCTATTTGTTATCAGTGAAGTTATATGTGATATAACCGGATTATTGAATCAAGTGTTGATTTGATAATGTGATATACAGATAAATGGTATTAGTTGGTTATATGTGATATAACCAGATTATTGAATTAAGTGTTGATTTAATAATATGATATATATTTATATTTGATATGATTATATATTGACTGATAGTATTGCTCACTAATTATATGCTTATCTTTATATATATATATATATATATATATATATATATATATTATGAAGCATGGCATGGTTTTTCTATCTTTAGAAAATAGAAATTGAGATGATAAATGGGGAGACTTTAGAGGCATGGGCATAGTATGGCTTATTTTATTTTATATTCATTTGCTTGAACTATTGAAGCATGGCTACAATTTTTAAGGGTTAAAATTGTATGCTTCAATAATGTGTTAGTCTTGGATGAGCCATTCTACACTTCATTCCACACTTGTGTTTTTCTTGAGTTGAGATCATATGCTCTCTAGCTCTCTCCTCATTCTTCACCTCCTCCTCCAAGCTCAATCCCTTACATGAGTTGTGAACCCTTTAGCTTGTGAGAACCCTAGTGAGCAAACAATATCTCATCCCTACTTCACCATCCTACACTAGATTAGCGCTTTGGTGTAGTGTGTTTACTTCACTAAAGAGTTTAGTGAAAAGGTAGCTTGGATTAGAGGACTTCGGGTGGATCATCTTCGGCATAAAGATCATCACAAGAAAGTTCGTTCAATCTTCAAGTGGAGCCTATTGGAGTCGTGTGGACTACAACCCGGAGCTTTAGAAGAGAAGGACACGTCTACAAAGGTTGTAGCCATCCATCTCTTAGTATAGTATATGATATCATAGTTAAACCCTAATCATCTAGTTTAAGATCTTGGTTAGTGTAGATTAGCACCCAAATTTTTTGTAAAATGGCATGCTTAATGCTAGTAAAACCAAGTGGTGGTGCTAACGTACACTTTCATGGTATCAGAGACAAAGCTAGAAGATTATACGATGTTAGTAGAATTGCGAAACCGAAACAACTCAAAAAAACGAAACCCTAAAACCTGCTCTCTGTCGATTTTCAAATGGCCTCTAAAATTTTTTTAAACAACTGCAGAATCTTACATATGATGTAATTAGAACACCCTACGAAAACGAACACCAAATTTTGCTTTTTGGCCGGCCAAATTGGCCAAAAAAACGGTCTGGCCGGTTTTTCAAATGAGACATGGTTTAGTTTTTTTATGGTGTTCTTAGCTCTTGGTTTTAGGATTTCAGATCATGTTTGATTGTCCAAGTTTGCATGTGATGTTAACTTTTTTGCTATGGCAACTCATAGTGTTTCGTAGTCGTAATTTTAACATCGTTTCGGGTTTAAATTTGATATATGATACAATACATAGAATCCGCAGTTAATTAGTTTTGTGAAAACTAGTTAGTGTTTGTAAATCTAGCATGTTAGTCTCTATTGATCGATTGCCAAGAAGTTTCGATTCGGATCGAAACTCCATCACAATCGCATATCGTACGCGAATACTCGCCAAATAACTTTACTAGGTAGCCATGCCCCATAGCCCCAACCAACTGACTTTAGGAGAATCCCGTTGCTAAAAGCTTCCACTCAGGTGCTCGCGGCCACGGTGTTCCGCCTAAGTGCACTTGGTCGACGGCATTGGGGGTGTAGCCATCTACTAAATTTCCCGACGAGTATTCGATTGGGTAGTCGGGATCTTGTCGAATTACCCAACTAAGTTATTGAAAAGTCTTTTCGATATGAGACTAAAATGCAAGGTTTATAGGGTTAGGCATGAAATTCGGAATATGCGATATTCCGGGTTTATGATGTCTAAGGAAATGCAGATTCTAATTATTGTGATTTTCATTTTTTTCTGCGACCGTAAGTGTAATATGCGGGGTATCCCAAATATCGTTGCTATATGTCAACGAAATTGGGATACGCGTATTTACTTACATTGATGACATGTGATGTTTTGTGTTGCTATGATATGTTATATTGGATCGTCGTGAATGAATAGCCGGGGGTTTTATGTGAGATGAGAGTTTTACAATTTTCATTCATATAAAATTTGAATGTAATATTCTTTTATTAGGACACTTCCGTGTTGAGGATGATGTCACCATTGATGTATATTATTTACGTTTCCTCATTAGGATAGACCCAAGGCAGGGAGCATAAGTAACCGGGTTCTGGAATCCAGTGGGACACCATCTCGAGGAGTCGAGATCGGGTCTCCTAATTCTAGAATAGGCAGGGTTGCTTGCCTCTCTCGTAGGGATCTAGGGATGTGGGATTGGCTATTCATCATGACCGTGGAATCCGTGTATTTCATTATTGGCTTAATTTAAAACACGGACCTTCTAGTATATCCAATATTTCATATGTTGATTTTTACTGCTTGGTTCTGTGATGTGATCATATAACTGTGTGAGATGAATGCTATATATATATATATATATATATATATATATATATATATATATATATATAATAAACATTGCTCTTGTTTTGCACCCGCGCTAGTCCAGCCCCCGCTCTGACGTTAGTTAAGTAACCTAACGGTGCATGACAGGGCCCGTGGCGAATGCGGATGGCATAAGCGTACGTTCTATTTTCGTTTCATTTTCTGTGATGTTTAGGAAACATTATATGTTGGGACTTCATTAATGAGATTAATGAAAAGAAAAGAAACCTAAAGATGTTGTAGAATCAAAAAGTTTTTTAAAAAGGTAGCTCTAGTTCTTGCTTTGCACAGTGGTATTCCTTGATGAATATCCAGCACCTCATTCGATGAGGAAAGAGCCGAGATCGCTTCACCGAGAGTAACATCTTTAGAAAAACTAGCAAATACTACAACCCACTAGGTTTATTATCATAGCATCTATAGTTCTTGCTTTGCATAGTGGTATTCCTTAATGGATATCCTGTTGGATATATGTATGCCTTAGAGGCCATTATATGATAGTGGATGTATTTATACATGTGTGTCTATATATATATATATATATATATATATATATATATATTCGGTGTACATTCTTGCTCGACATGATAGTATGCTATCTGGTTCTTCTTTATCTGACATGTTGATTTGATCATGCTTTTATTCATTCACACATGTTGATAAAGCCCTGAGGATATAGGCTTGACTACTGTGATTATGATGGAGATCATACTAGTGGGACATTTGTAGTTTATAAGCATATCCTGAAATGTCCCTAGTCATAGGTGTATCGAGACGGGGCATCGATATACCAGAGTAGACTAGCGTATATGGTACTAGACCCATATGATGGGCAATGGATGTTCCCACATTCATCGATGTTTGACATCGAGATCGTATACGGGTGCTCAGTGGTGACTGGGTACACTGGACGGACTCACCGAGAACTCCTATATGGAATTATATCTATCGTCGGATAGCAGTTCTCAGGTGACACTGGTGCAGGTTAGTCTGTAGACCCGAGATCGTCATAGAGACTTGTGTGTTCTCCCACTGTACTTTGATAACCACCCTACCACGGCTCTACTGAGTCATGCAAATAGGTGGCCGTTGGGTATAGTCCCGAGACACACGAAGGCGATGAGCGATAGGAGGGGTTTCGTATCTCCCGGTATTGGGAGTTGATGCTGTGCTGTGCTCGACTGGCTATATCAGTAAGTCCCTGGCCAGGGCTGTTGAGATTTACTGATAAGTGTTATTAGTAGTTTCTCGATCTGGTATAGACCATTCATCGGCATGACTTATTGAGTTATTGGGGTCGATGTTACCATCCCTAGACTTAATATGCAGCATATCTGACGAAGTGACCGGACTGTACGATACTCCGGTTGGCACGACGGGAGTTGTAACAAGTTCGCTTGTTTTCTTATGATCGCTCAATACCCGGGTGGCCGTTACGTTTAGCTGACTGCTTGCGGCTTGGGGGTGCTTGATATGATCATCACCCACTGCCGGCGTATTGACGAGTCTTAGAGTCCCACAATGGAGTTGCCTAGTCCAGGAGAAACGATGTGGTGCGCATATGAGATATGCGCGTGGACCCGGTTAAAATGCGTGTATGAGATACCGTATATTAATCGGGCGGTTTGCTTTTGGTCGGGTCGTATATGATATGACCGGGTTGCTAAATCAAGTGTTGATTTATTATTGACCATTAGTTTCTCACTTGAAATCCTTTCTTGTCTTTTGTTGTATGCATGCATGTATGCATTCATTCTTATTCATGCACATATGGATGTGCATGCACACATACATGCATACATCATTCTATCATGGTTGTTGATATAATGGATGGTGGCAATATAAGACTTACACCCTTTATAAAATATATGGATATTATTTTTGAAAAGAAAAATGAAAATGGAAATTGTTTCATGGTTTAATATTTTATTCTTGCTCTAACCCCTTGGATTAACCATGATTCATTTTCCATGGTCATTTTTGTTCCAAACTAAAATATCTAGATATTTTATAACCATGGTTGAGAATGAGAGAGTGAAAATATATATATTTTCATTTTCTCATTTTATTCAACAAGCTTATCATTATCTTGAGTTTTATAAGCCATCATCTTCTTCCTCCTTTCTCTCTTGCTCTTTAGTTTTATCAAGTGAGCAAAAGAGTTACCAAGTTAGGATTTTGAAATGAGAAAACCAACCACAACACCATTCTACACTAGTCTTGCCCATTAGTGTAGAGTGTTAGCTTCCATTTCTTCTCTTGATCTTGTGAAGCTTCAAGCTTGGACAAAGAGGACTCCGGGTGGATCGTCGTGGACCTAGAGGATCTCAAGCGAACCTTTTTTCAACCCTCAAGTAGCCAAGGAGTCTAGCGTAGGGAGCTACAAAGGTTGTACTCTCAAAACCCTAGCTTTTACTACTTGTGTTTGTGTTAAACTTTAGTTGCCCTAAATTTTCTAGCATGATCCTTTAGAATGTTTTCTTTAGCACCATAAAAATTAAAATATGGCTTGTGTGTTGCTTCCAAACCCTTGTAGTGGTGCTATAGGAAACCCTTCATGGTATCTGAGCCAAGCTAGAACCTTAGGCAACGTTTAGGTGAAGTTAAAACTCCGATCGAACCAAAAAAATACGGATTTTGACCCTTCTTTGGACTTTTTTTTAAATCTGTGTTATTTTCTGAATTAAAAATACTTAAAAAATTCAGCAGGGAAATCTAAGAAAAGCTATAAAATACGAAGCCATAATCCGTAGATACCGCCGCGGAACCGCGGCCAGACCTTGCTTGGGCCGCGGATCCGCGGCCGTACAGGAATATTATAGCCTCGTTTTTGTATAGTAATGTTCTTGTCTGCTTGTACATATTTTTGGGTATTTTTAATCTGACTCAAGTGTTGAGTGTTCTGGGGATTATTTTGGATTCGTTGATTCGATCGGAATATTTAATTTCGTGTTGTTTTCGGGTAATTTAGAAAGTATTAAAAAGTTCGAACGGATATCATTAACTCACTTTTTCCCGGTACGAAAAACTTTCAAGTGTTGAATTTTTTCTCGAGTTTAAATCTTTCGGAAATACGTGCAAGTAACGTGGTGGACCCTCTAGAAGAACACAAACCTTAACTCGATTATGTGACCGTCTGAACTGCCTCTAAACCTTAGGGTTTGGGGCAGTACGGCGTGCCACATGTGAGGCGTTGGCTTGACCCTTGTACGGCTGGACCGCTGCTACTGTGACATGTTCCGGATTTTTGAACTCCGCTCAAGTGTTGAACTATTTAGGAAATCTTGGGTATTTGATTATTCGATCGGAAAGTTTAATATTGTCTATTTATCTGGAATGTGATACAATATGTGGAATTCATATAGTTAGGCATGAAATGCGAAGTATGTGATATTTCGGAATTGCGATGTCTAAAGTGATTGTGGATTCCAAATGTTGTAGTTTTACACTTTCTTTTCTATGACCGTAAGTGTAGTATATCGCATATCGCCGGTTTCGTTGCTATACATCAACGACAATCGGGGTACGCACACTTACTTACGTTGATGATATATGATATTATGTATTGCTGAAATATGATGTGCAGGATTGTCGCGATTGAATAGCCGGGGTTTTTTTTATGTGAGATGAGAGTTTTCTTTTCATTCATGTAAAATTCAAATGTAATGTAATATTCTTTTATTTGGGGCACTTCCGGGTTGAGGTTGATGCCACCAGTGTTGTATATTATTTACTTTTTCCGCATTAGGATAGACCCAAGGAGGGGAGCACAAGTGACCGGGTTCTGGGGTTCAGTGGGAGGCCATCTCGAAGAGTCGAGACCGGGTCTCCTAAACTCCAGGATTGGTAGGGTCGCTTGCCGCTCTCGTAGGGGTCTAGGGGTGTGGGCTTGGCTATTCATCGCGACTGTGGAATCCGTATTTTCTATTGTTGGCTAAATACTAAATACGGACGTCCTAGTATATCCCACATTTTATCTGTGTTTCTACTGCCTGTATACTGTGATCTGATATCTGAGATGAATAATATATTATATATGAGATATATAGTAGACGTTGCTTATGTTTTACACCCGCGCTAGTCCCGTCCCGGTATGCCGTTAGTTAAGTAACCTAACGGTGCATAACGGAACATTGCGACGAATGCGGATGGCATAAGCGTACGTTGTATTTTCGTTTCTTTCTTGTGATTGGCTTAAGGACTTAAATGATGGGGCTACATTAATATGATTAATGTAAAGAAAATAAACCTAAAAAGATGTTGTAGAATCGGATTTGAAAACCACTCGGCTCTTTATGAAAAAGCTACATTTCAAAACTGCGGAGCTCAAGCCACTCTTTTTGAAAACCATTTGATTCTACGACGATATCAAGTTCAAAGCGTTAAAGATTTTCTTAAAAATCATCCGCAACCCTCCGTCATTTTAGGAAGTAGAGTACTTAGTATTCGTGCTACGTTTGTTGACTATAGTTAAGGCGTAGTGTACGGTAGCTAAGTGATGTCTTCCTACACTGCCTATGATGCAGATTAATTAGGACATTCATGCGACTTTGTTGACCATAGTTAAGGGTCATGTGAGTGGGTCTAATTAATCAAGAAATGACGGGTAGAACTTGACAAGTACTTATGATTTGTTGACCATAGTTAAGGTCATAAGTACTAGGGGTAAAACCACATCGGGAATTTCAATAGTTGAAATTTGCAATGAGATTGCATACCTTCCATTTGATGGTTGGATCCCGATCCAACTGTGGGCAATAGTTGCTCCCAGGAGAGTTTTGCAGTTTACAATTAGCTAACCCATTAGGTGTCTAGAAAGGTGTTAACGGGGCTACGCCTCTGGGAAGACGAGGTTTACTTTAATTAGGTCCGTGCGAAAGCACGGGGAACCTCCCTCAAGTACCGACACTGGCCTGGCTGAACGGTTAGAGAAGTTGTAGACTGTAATTAATCCTGGCTTGTTTTCTTTTTAAGGTTTGAAAGAAAAACTTGATTAAAGCAGTGGGAGATATCGATTAGACAAGATAATAACCAATCTGATCTTTGTAAGAGCTTTCGCTGAGTGTATTCTTTTCTCTCTCTTAATGGTAGATACCAATGACAGGACTCAAGCTTCTACTAGATAAAAATAAACTGAATGGGACCAATTATAAAGACTGGCTGAGGAATCTAAACATTGCCTTGACTTATGATAAGGTATCATATGTATTCACGGCTTCAGCTCCGCCCGTCCCAGGTCCAAAATCCTCAGTTGCGGATATTGAAGTCCGCAAGACATAGGACGCTGACTGTGCCACGACCAAATGCCTCGCACTTGCATCGATGGATAACACATATCAAAAGTAGCACGAGAATATGGACATTCACGCCATATTCCTCCATACAAAGGAGTTGTATGGAGAGCAATCCCGCGTATTACGATACGAAGCATCAAAGAAATTGTTTCAGATGCGTATGGCCCTTGGCACACCAGTAGGAGACCATGTTCTGAAGATGATAGCTCTCATAGAAGAGCTTGAGGACCTTGGATGGACAATGGACAATGAACAATATACGGATATTATTCTACAGTCCCTCCCCTCCACCTTTGCTCAATTTATAGTTAACTTCAACATGCACAACATGGAGAAGGAACTACCTGAACTCCTTAATATGTTAAGGAGTGCAGAGAGCACACTGAAATCAGTGAAAACTCCCGTTTTGAGTGTTGGGCAATCTTCCTCTTCTCGCCCAAAGGCTAAGGTCAAGGGAAAGATGAAGAAGAAGCCCACCAAGCCTAGGGGTGGAGTTAAAATGGTTAAGGGGAAGGACAAGTCCAAAGCTGGAGAATCGGGGAAAGGGGAATGTTATCACTGCCACAAAACAGGACATTGGAAGCGCAACTTGACGGAGTACTTAAATCTTAAGAAGAATCATGGGGATGCTTCCGCTTCAGGTGTGTTTGTGACAGAAAACTGTTTTTCAATAAACTCTGCTTCCTGGGTATTAAATACCGGTTCAGGTTCTCACATTTGCAATTCTTTGCAGGGGCTGAGAAATAGCAAGGTTTTGAAGACAGGTGACCATACTCTCCGCGTTGGAAATGGTTCCAATGTACATACAGTCGCAGTGGGAGAGTATCATTTGGGGTTGTCGTCTGGGTGTATATTGGTTTTAAACCCATGTTATTTTGTACCAAGTATGCTTTGTAATATAATATCTGTTTCTTTGTTAGACAATGAAGGATATAATTTTGTATTGCAGAACAATGTTATGAACATTCACCTGAATCAAATGTTGGTTGGGTATGGTACGCTTAATAACGGGATATACGTCCTAAATCAACACACAGTTTTCAGCATACGACACACTAATAAAAGAAAACTTTCAGAAATAAATGAAGCTTTTCTTTGGCACTGTAGACTTGGTCATATTAACGAAACAAGACTAAACAAGTTACACAAAGATGGATATTTAAACTCTTTTGAATATAAATCTTATGTGACTTTCCAGTCTTGTATCAAGGGTAAAATGACCAAAACTCCGTTTACCGGACACCGAGAAAGAGCTACTGAGCTCCTAGGCCTCATACATAGTGATGTATGTGGGCCAATGTCTACACAGGCTAGAGGCGTTTTTTCATACTTCATTACTTTCACTGACGATTTCTCAAGATTCGGTCATGTATTTTTATTAAAGCACAAATCCGAAGCTTTCGAGAAATTCACTGAATATAAACTCGAAGTAGAAAAACAAACCGGCTTGAGTATCAAAATGCTTCGATCAGATCGAGGTGGGGAGTACCTCAGTACAGAGTTTTCAATATTCCTAAAAGAGAATGGGATTCTCTCTCAGCTCACTCCTCCTTACACACCACAGCACAATGGTGTGTCTGAACGACGGAATCGGACCCTATTAGATATGGTCCGTTCCATGATGAGTGATGCTGAGTTACCTGTCTCATTTTGGGGGCATGCATTGGAGACTGCAGCGTTTCTACTGAACAGGGTTCCAACCAAAACCGTGTCTACTACGCCATATGAGATATGGCATCGGAAGAGACCATCTCTTAAGAGAATTAAGATTTGGGGTTGCCCCGCCTATGTTAAAAAGCAGAATCCAGAAAAACTCGAGACACGGTCGGTCATGTGTAACTTTGTGGGATATCCAAGGAATTCTTATGGATATCTATTCTACCACAAGGAGGAACAAAAGGTGTTTGTTTCTCAGTATGCCACATTCTTAGAAAAAGAGTTTTTCAAAGATAAAGATGATGGCAATGTGGTGGATCTAGAAGAGGTTCTAGAGACACAAACTACAAATGACGACTTGGTTGAACCGGCTGTTGCAAAAGAAACTGAGGAACCTCGGCCACTCCGTAGGTCTGGTAGAACTTCTCGCCCACCGGAGAGGTACTACGGTTTCCTCATTGATGGTGACAGAGAAGACTGCATCATGGAAGATGATGATCCTACCAGTTTTCAGCAAGCTATCACGAGTGGAGACTCTGTGAAGTGGCTGGATGCCATGAGATCCGAAATGGAGTCTATGTACACCAACAAAGTATGGACTTTGGACGTTGTACCCCCTGGGGTAAAACCTGTAGGGTGCAAATGGATCTTTAAAAGAAAGATTGGTGTAGATGGGTAGGTAGAGACCTATAAGGCAAGACTTGTGGTGGCGAAGGGTTTTCGTCAAAGACCAGGTTTGGAATATGATGTGACTTTTTCGCCCGTATCCATGATTAAATCCATTCGGATCCTACTTGCTATTGCTGCTCACTACGACTATGAAATCTGGCAGATGGACGTTAAAACGGCATTTCTAAATGGGGATTTAGAAGAATGCGTTTATATGGATCAGCCGGAGGGCTTCATTGACAGTGGGAGCATCGGGAAAGCATGTAGATTGCTTAAATCCATATATGGGTTAAAGCAGGCATCACGGAGTTGTAACATATGTTTCGATGATGTTATCAAAGAGTTTGATTTCATCAAAAATCCAGATGAACCTTGTGTTTATAAGAAGGCTGTAGGGAGATCTGTCACATTCCTCGTATTGTACGTGGATGACATTCTTCTGATAGGAAATGATATTCCTATGCAACAGTCGGTCAAATCTTTCTTATCCCTAAGGTTCTCCATGAAGGACCTGGGTGATGCCACATACATTCTGGGCATTAGGATCTATAGGGATAGATCCAAGAGGTTATTGGGATTGTCCCAAACCAGGTACATCAACACCATCCTAAAAAGGTTTAGTATGGAAGATTCCAAGCGGGGTGCCTTACCCGCTTGCCATGGGGTCACTCTCTCTAAGGACTCTTGCCCAAAGACCGATGAAGAGAGAGCTCGCATGAGCATTATACCCTATGCTTCGGCAGTAGGATCTATAATGTATGCGGTGTTATGTACACACCCAGATGTAGCTTATGTAATTAGTGTTGTAAGCAGGTATCAATCGAACCTAGGGGAGAATCACTGGATAGCTGTGAAGAACATTCTTAAGTACTTGCGAAGGACTAAAAAAAATTTCTTGGTGTATGGTAATGGAGATCTCCAAATAGAGGCCTTTACCGATTCGAGCTTCCAGAGCGATAACGACGACAGCAAATCTATCTCTGGGTTTGTATTTACCCTCAATGGAGCGGCGGTAAGTTGGAAGAGTTCCAAATAGGATACCGTTGCAGACTCTATGATGGAGGATGAGTACATTGCTGCGAATGATGCCACCAAGGAAGCCGTCTGGATGAGGAAGTTCGTCTCGGAGCTAGGAGTAGTTCCAACCATTATTGATCCAATACCATTGTATTGTGATAATAATGGGGCTATGGCGTTTGCCAAGGAGCCCAGGTCCCATCAGTGGTCCAGACACATCCTGATGCGCTTTCATTTGATCTGGGAGATTGTAGATCGCCGTGAGATCGAGATTAGGAGAGTAGACACAAAGAATAACGCTGCGGATCCACTCACCAAGGCCCTCCCTCAGCCGCAGCGTGAGCGACTTTTTGAGATGTTGGGTATGAGATACGCCAATAACTGGCCTTAGTGCAAGTGGGAGATTGTTGGATATATGTATGCCCTAGAGGCCATTATATGATAGTGGATGTATTTATACATGTATATATATATATATATATATTCAGTGTACATTCTTGCTCGACATGATAGTATGCTATCTGGTTCTTCTTTATCTGACATGTTGATTTGATCATGCTTTTATTCATTCACACATGTTGATAAAGCCCTGAGGATATAGGCTTGACTACTGTGATTATGATGGAGATCATACCAGTGGGACATTTATAGTTTATAAGCATATCCTGAAATGTCCCTATTCGTAGGTGTATCGAGACGGGGCATCGATATACCAGAGTAGACTAGCGTATATGATACAAGACCCATATGATGGGCGATGGATGTTCCCACATTCATCGATGTTTGACATCGAGATCGTGTACGGGTGCTTAGTGGTGACTGGGTACACTGGACAGACTCACCGAGAACTCCTATATGGAATTATATCTATCGTCGGATAGCAGTTCTCAGGTGACACTGGTGCAGGTTAGTCTGTAGACCCGAGATCGTCGTAGAGTCTTGTGTGTTCTCCCAATGTACTTTGATTACCACCCTACCACGGCTCTACTGAGTCGTGCAAACAAGTGGCCGTTGTGTACAGTCCCGAAACACACGAAGGCGGTGAGCGATAGGAAGGGTTTCGTCTCTCCCGGTATTGGGAGTTGATGCTGTGCTGTGCTCGACTGGCTATATCAGTAAGTCCCTGGCCAGGGCTGTTGAGATTTACTGATAAGTGTTATCAGTAGTTTCTCAATATGTTATAGACCATTCATCGGCATGACTTATTGAGTTATTAGGGTCGACATTACCATCCCTAGACCTGAGATGCAGCATATCTGACGAAGAGACCGGACTGTACGGTAGTGTTGCCGGTTGGCTCGACGGGAGTTGTAACAGGTTCGCTTGTTTTCTTCTGATCGCTCAATACCCAGGTGGCCGTTACGTTTAGCTGACCGCTTGCGGCTTGGGGGTGCTTGATATGATCATCACCCACTGCCGGCGTATTGACGAGTCTTAGAGTCCCACAATGGAGTTGCCTAGTCCAGGCGAAACGATGTGGTGCGCATATGAGATATGCGCGTGGACCCGGTTAAAATGCGTGTATGAGTAACTATATATTAATCGGGCGGTTTGCTTTTGGTCGGGTCGTATGTGATATGACCGGATTGCTAAATCAAGTGTTGATTTATCATTGACCATTAGTTTCTCACTTGAAATCATTTCTTCTCTTTTGTTGTATGCATGCATGTATGCATTCATTCTTATTCATGCACATATGGATGTGAATGCATACATACATCATTCTATCATGGTTGTTGATATAGTGGATGGTAGCATTATAAGACTCACAACCTTTATAAAATATATTGATATTATTTTTGGAAAAGGAAATTGAAAATGGAAATTGTTTCATGGTTTAATATTTTATTCTTGCTCTAACCCCTTGGATTAACCATGATTCATTTTCCATGGTCATTTTTCTTCCAAACTAAAATATCTAGATATTTTATAACTATGGTTGAGAATGAGAGAGGGAATATATATGTATTTTTTCATTTTCTCATTTTATTCAACAAGCTTATCATTATCTTGAGTTTTATAAGCCATCATCTTCTTCCTCCTTTCTCTCTTGCTCTCTAGTTTTCTCAAGTGAGCAAAAGAGTTACCAAGTTAGGATTTTGAAGTGAGAAAACCAACCACAACACCATTCTACACTAGTCTTGCCCATTAGTGTAGAGTGTTAGCTTCCATTTCTTCTCTTGATCTTATGAAGCTTCAAGCTTGGACAAAGAGGACTCCGGGTGGATCGTCGTGGACCTAGAGGATCTCAAGCGGACCTTTTTCCAACCCTCAAGTAGCCAAGGAGTCTAGCGTAGGGAGCTACAACGGTTGTACTCTTAAAACCCTAGCTTTTACTACTTGTGTTTGTGTTAAACTTTAGTTGCCCTAAATTTTCTAGCATGATCCTTTAGAATGTTTTCTTTAGCACCATAAAAATTAAAATATGGCATGTGTGTTGCTTCCAAACCCTTGTAGTGGTGCTGTAGGAAACCTTTCATATCCAGCACCTCATTCGGTGAGGAAAAAGTCGAGATCCCTTCACCGGGAGTGACCTCTTTAGCAAAAGCTAGTAAAAGCTATTCGGTTTGTTTTTGAAAAATTCTCGATTTTAATAGCGGAGCTTAAACCACTCCTTTTCAAAATCACTAGATTCTACAACGATATCAAGTTCATTACGTTAAAGGTTTTCTTCAAAACCAGCCGTAGTCTTCCGTCATTTCAGATAAGTGCTATTTAGTATTCGTGCTACGTTTGTTAACTATGTTAAGGTGTAGTGTGCAGTAGCTAATTAGTGCTTATCTGTAACCATATGATGCGATTGGATTCGGGTAGTCGTACGGCTTTGTTGACTATGTTAATGTTGGATATAGTGCCCTCAGAGTCAATTATTGGATCACAGGCACGTGATTGCAATGATTGAGGGAGGACCTATGCCGGTAGGACAGTCTTACTCAAGATGATAGTATGCTATCTGGTTTATCTTTATCATCGTGTACTACTTTAAGTGACCTTACAGGTCACTATTGCGCGTTGATAGAGCCCTTAGGATTCTTGCTTGACGGCCAGCAGTATGATGGCGATCATATACGTGGGAGCTGGGGTCTATAAGCACATCCTTAAAAGGTCCCTAGTCGTGGGAGTTTCGAGACAGGGCATCAATACTCCAGAGTAGACTAGTGTATACAGTCGAGACCCCGACGAGGGGCGGTGGATGATCTCGCAAGCCACTGGTGTCAGTTGGTTCACCTAAGATGTATACAGGTGCTCATTGGGTTATGAGTACACCGGTCAGGACTCGCCGGGAACATGCTAGTTGGTCTTATACCTGACGTCAGATAGCAGTTCCCTAGTGACATGTGTACAGGTTAGTTCATCGACCTGAGATCGTCATTTGTCTCGTGTGAGTTCCCACTGTACTTTGATTACTACCCTACCACGGCTCAAAGGAGTCGTGCAAACAGATTTTAGTTGGGTACAGTCCCGAGCCACATGGAGGCAGTGAGCGGATCTGCAGGGGTTCGTCTCTCCCGGTATTGGGGGTGAGGTCGTGCTGTGTCTAGGAGAGCCATTACATGAAGTCCTTGGCCAAGGCAGGAGATTTACTGGTAGGTATTCCAGTAGTATCTCAGGGTGTTCTGGGCTACACTCCGACACGACTTGTACCGCTTTTGGGGGTCTGACTTTTACCAACCCCCTAGGCCCGCCATGCGATGCTCATAGATGAACGGACCGGACTGTACGGATATTGTCACTGACAGGCTCAGTAGGGTGTCAGGATGAGTTCGCTCATCGACGTCCCTTTTGGTCAATACCTGGTAGCCCGTTACGTATGGCTAATACCTCTGACGTGCTAGTGGTTAAATCCACAGCCAAAGTGTTGACGAGTCTTTAGAGTCCCCCACAGACAGTTTCTCAAGTTTTGGGCGAAACGCTGTAGAGGCCGTATGGAGATATGGCAGGGTTCGATCATATACGTGCGGTATTGCACGGATCATGATCGGACGGATAATACTGGTGGGATTTGGTTTAAGCCGGATCCTAGTATTGTACAGTGTAGATTTTGTCTCATTGCATTTGTATTCCGGTCGGAATACAAATGCGGGTATGTATATACAGTCACGGGGTTTTCCTGTAATTTATTACGGGATCGGTTTTTTGAAGTTGCCAGTTTGCTTTCCGTTTCGGCCATTTTCCTTTGATTCTTCCTTTGGCTGAAAATTGGTAGAGGGGGTTATTTGCAATTATGCATTTTTTTATGGAGAAGAGTTTTTGTGATAGCTTCAGGATGGTTCAACCATCATTTGACTCTTGGTTCATCATGGCATAACTTTTGGAGGTATGATAGTTGATGGATATGGGTATGATTATTGAAGTGACAAATTTTCATCATGATCTTTCACCCTTTACTCTTGCTTGCATTATGGCTTCCCTCCCTTGACTTTTCTCCCTCTCTTCTCATGGAGGGGCCGTCCACACTTGAAGAGGAGAGGGGGCTGTCCCAATTTTGGAGAAGAGAAATGAGTCTCATTTCCTTGCAAAAATTTCCCAAGTTCATCCAAAAAAGTTCACAACTCCATCTCGACATTCATATGGCAACTTCTTTAAACCCCATGTGACAAAGAGTACTACACTAGCCTACAGCATTCTTGGATACGTCGACTCGTCAACTTCGTGCCCGAGTTGCCTCGGTCCAGAGGTGGGAGCCCGTAAAAGAACCCGGCGATGTGGTGCCCTTTCCGACGAAGAGATGAAGACCGGAGATTCCGCGAGGAGATCGGGATGGAGGCCGAAGACCGAAGGACACGGATCGCTCGGTATAGCTCTCTACCCCATTCTCTAGTTAGCTAGGAGTAGGTTAATGGCCCGATCCGGGTTTTTAGTACGCGGTAGCGCCGGTTTTAAAAGTTAAAGAAAAGTATCGTTTCCGCATTTTGGCCTCGCTATGACGGCCGGGGCGCTGCCGTGGACTTACAGTTAAGGGTCGTACGGGTGGATTTAATTCAATCAAGAAATGACGGGTTGAATTTGGCTAGCGCTTATGATTTGTTGACCTTGTTAAGATCATAAGTGGGTAGGGGCAAAAACAGATATTGAGAATTTCAAGTGTTGAAATTTGCAATGAGATTGCATATCTTCTATATAATAGTTGGATCCCGATACCCACTGTGAGTAAGAGTTACTCCTGAGAGAGTTTTCCACATTACAATTAGCCGATCCATTAGGTGTCTAAGAAAGGTATTAACGGGGTGATGCTCCTACGGAAACGAGGTTATTTAATTAGTTCCATGCGAAAGCATGGGGAGACTCCCTCGGAGTACCAATACCTACCTGGCCGAACGATTAGCAAACTTGTAGGGTGTAATTAATCCCGGCTAATCTTACCTTTTAAGGTCTGAAGGAAGATTTGATAAAAACGGTGGGAGCCATCCTGATTAGATAAAATAATAACCAATCTGATCTTGCAAAGAGCGCACGCAAAGTGATTATCCTTCTCAATCTCTCCTGGTAGTGACCAATGACACGCCTTAATCAAGATAATAATATGGATGTATTGACCGAACCCAGTTATTATACTGGGCTAGGTTCCGCTCTATCTTATGACTGTCATAAGTCTGAGCAAGGAATAGGGGAATATCCGGATTCCCACACCACCCAAACGAAGAATAAGTATGTTGATGCATCGTCTTCGGGAGTGTTTGTTAGTTATATGTATGCCCTAGAGGCCATTACTGTACATTGGATGTATATTATAGTGGATGCTGGGACATATATAGGGAGGACTTTCTTGCTCGACATGATAGTATGCTATCTGGTTACTCTTTAACTTAACGTGTATACTGATTGTCTCTCTGTTAGATGTTGGTAAAGCCCTTGGGATGTGTACTTGACTACCTGGACTATGATGCGGATCATACTAGTGGGGACAGGGTAGTCCATAAGTACATCCTTCAAAGTCCCTAGTCGTGGGTATATCGAGACGGGGCATCGATATACCAGAGTAGACTAGCGTGTACCTTCTCGACCCATATAGATGGGCGATGGATGATCCCATATCCATCGGTGTTTGACATCGGAGATGATATACGGGTGCTCAGTAGAGACTGGGTACACTGGACGGACTCGCCGAGAACTCCCAGATGGTATTATACCTCACGTCAGATGGCAGTTCTCTCGTGACACTGGTACAGAGTAGTCTGTTGACCCGAGATCGTCATAGAGTCTTGTGTGGTTCCCACTGTGCTTTGATTTCCATCTTTCCACGTCCAAGAGGGCGTGCAAAACAGTGGTTTTTGGGTACAGTCCCGAGTCACATGGAGGCAATGAGCGATAGGAGGGGATTCGTCTCTCCCAGTATAGGGAGTAGATGTTGCGCTGTGTTCGATTGGCTATAACAGGAAATCCCTGGCCAGGGTTGCTGAGATTTACTGGTAAGTGTTACCAGTAGTTTCTCAAATTGTTATAGACCTCATATCGACACGACTTATCGAGCTATTGGGGTCTGACGTTTACCACCCCTTGGCAAGATATGCGACATATCAGACGACGAGACCGGACTGTACGGTAGTGTTACTGGTTGGATTCACTGGAGTGTGAGCGGGCTTGCTCGTCGATCTTCTGATCGCTCAATACCCGGGTGGCCGTTACGTTTAGCAGACAGCTTGCGGCTTGTGGGTGTTTGATATGATCATCACCTGCTGCCGGCGTATTGACGAGTCTTTAGAGTCCTACACAGAGGTTTCCTGGCTCAAGCGAAACGAAATAGGAGCGCTATGAGATATGTGCGGGACCGAGAATAATGCGTGTATGTGATACCGTATTCCATTCTCGCGATGAATGTATCGAATGGTTATATGCGATATAATCTAGTTATCGAATCGATGGTTGATTCGATAAGCCGATACATTGAATACTAGTCGGTTATATGCGATATGACCGGATCGTTAAATCAAGTGTTGATTTAATGATTTATTGTATAATTATATATTTGATATATTACTTTGCATTAACTAGTATCGGTTCACTTTAAATGGATATTCTCACTCGGATGTGCACATTGTATATGTGATATACTTTTGTGCACTTGATTGTATCATGTTTGATGATACATGTTTGCTAGGGTTTGTGTAAAGAGTTATTCCATGGTTAAGTAAATGGTTAGGGTTTTTATTCCTTTATTTATTCATTTATCTTTTAATTTGGATTAAAAGAAAAAGTGAAAAAGAAAATAAAAAGGTTGCTTTCTTACATGAAGCTTCTTGAAGCTTCATGCAACTTTGACTAATGTAACCTTTTTGTCTTCTTCTTCTAACCCTAACCATTCATTTAACTTGTGTTAACTCTCTACATCTAACCATGGTCCAAGTTATGATAAGAATAATTCTTTTTGAATTATTGAATAACACTTATCATATCATCTTCTTCTTCTTCTTCATCTTCTTCTTCCATGAAGAAAGCTTGCTACAACAATGGCAAGTGAAGAAATCAAGTGAGAAATCCAATTCTAAAGTCTACCCACTTCCTATTTCTTCATCCTCTACCTCTTGCCAAGAAGTATAGGGTGTTTCCTTCACAAGATTTCAAAGCTTGGTGAAGTTGGAGCTTGATCTAGCGATGCCTCGACGTAGATCATCTTCGGCATCGTCGTCGATGACCTAGCCCGCTTCTTCTCCGATGAAGCCGATGCTAGAGCCCGGGATCCATTTTGGACAGCGAGGAGACACCATCACAGAGCCATGGAGGTGGAGCACCGGATCTACAAAGGTTGTATATCCGTACTTGTAGTTAAGTGTTAACTAGTTTCATTTTATCGCCTAAAATTCTAGCCAACGGTCCGTATTAGGGTTTCTCGGCACCGTAATTTTTGTAAAATGTCATGGTTGATGCCTTGTGAGACCTCTAGTGTGTGCCTAGGAACCCTACAGTGGTATCAGAGCCTAGCTAGAGCCTTAGGCGAAGTTTAGACGGAGTTTGAAGTCCGAACGAACCGAAACCGCAAAATTTCCATGCTCTCTGGACAATTTCTGGAATCTGGTCTTTTTCAAAAATAAAAATATGCAGAAAATTCAGCAGGGAAATTGATGAATTACTGTGAAGTTCGAGAGTCCAATTCGTCTACAGTGCGGTGGAACCGCGGCACAAGCATGGCTTGTGCGGCGGTTCCGCGGCTAAGTTGTCACGTCACTACTTGAAAATAGCACAGTAATTCTTATATTTTAGTGCTGTATTTTCTGGGATATTTTATTGTTTATTCATGAGTTGAATTTTCTGAGGTGGTTTTGGGGTTTCGGTGTTTCGATCGGAGTATCAAATTTTGTCTATTTGGCTTTCCGGATAATTTTAGAATATGTTAAAAAGTTCGACCGGATATAAATACCCAATTTTTCCCCTGCCGGGAAATTTCCAAGTGTTGGATTTTTCCGTAGTTTAAAGACGTTCTAAGTAGTGCAAGTAACTCGATGGACCCTCTAGAAGACAACAAACCTTAACTCGATTATGTGACCGTCTTGAACTGCCCTTTGAACCTTCGGGTTTGGGGTAGTACGGCGTGCCACATGTGAGGCGTTGGCTTGACCCTTCTACGGCTGGACCGTTGGTACTGAGGCACGAACTGAATGTTTTTAGACTTGTTTCATGTGTTGATCTGTATCGGGAAAACTTGGGTGTTCGATTGTTCGATCGGAAAGTTTGACATTTTCTATTTATCCAGAATGGGATACAATAATTGGAATTCACAAGTAGTTATGTGATAACTGAATGAATGTTATAAACATAGCAGTTTAGTCTCACTTGATCGGTTGCCATGGAATTTTGATGTGATCAAAAGTCGGTCGCAATCACGTAGCGTACGCGGATACTCGCCGGGTAAACTTAATAGACAACCTCACTCCATAGCCCCGACCAAGTGACTGTAGGAGAACCCCGTCACCGAAAGCATCCGTTCGGGTGCTCCCGGTAGCGGTGTTCCGCCTTAGTGCACTTCGTCGACGGCGTCGGGGGTGCGGCCACCTACTAAAGTTTGCGACGAGCATTCGATCAGATTGTCGGGAATCTTGTTGAATTGCCCGACTTGATATTGAAAACTGTTTTCGATAATGAGACTAAAATGCGGGGTTTATAATTGTTAGGCATGCGATGTCTAAAGAATTCATTTGGTCAGGCATGCGATGTCTAAAGAGATTGCGGATTCCAACTGTTGTAGTTTTACACTTTCTTTTCTGTGACCGTAAGTGTAATATGTGATATCGCCGGTTTTGTTGCTATATGTCAACGACAATTGGGATACGCATGTTTACTTACGCTGATGACATGTGATGTTATGTGTTGCTGGATATGTTATATTGGATCGTCGTGTTTGAATAGCCGGGGGTTTTTATGTGAGATGAGCATTTTTCATTTTCATTCATGTAAAAACTTGTATGTAATATTCTTTTATTGGGGCACTTCCAGGTTGCGGAAGTTGTCACCTTTTGTATATTATTTACTTTTCCGCACTAGGATAGACCCAAGGAGGGGAGCACAAGTAACCGGGTTCTGGAGTCCAGTGGGAGACCAACTCGAGGAGTCAAGTCCGGGTCTCCTAACTCCAGAATTGGTAGGGTTGCTTGCCGCTCTCGTAGGGGTCTAGGGGTGTGGGTTTGGCTATTCATCACGACCGTGGAATCCGTGTTTTATACTGGCTCGTATTGAAAACACAGACGTCCTAGTATATCCAATATTTCATATGATTCTTCTGCTGCGATATCTGTGATGTGATCATGTGATGTTCTGTGATAGATACAGTATATAGTATATATGATATATTATATAGACGTTACTTATGTTTTACACCCGTGCTAGCCCTGCCCCGCTCTGCCGTTAGTTACCTAACCTAACGGTGCATGAGGGGACATCGAGGCGAATGCGGATGGCATAAGTGTGCGTCGTATTTATCTGTGATGTTTAGGTACTTAAATGTTGGGACTTCATTAATATGATTAATGAAAGAAAAGAAACCTAAAGATGTTGTAGAATCGAATTTCAAAAATAAAATAGGTAGCTAAAGTTCTTGCTTTGCACAGCGGTATATGTGATATATCCTGCACCTTATTCGATGAGGAAAGGACCGAGATCCCTTCACCGGGAGTGACTCCTTTAGCAATAACTGGCAGATACTACACACTCGGTTTGTCTTTTGATTGCATTTAAGTGTTTTTGCTTTGCACAGCGATATATATGATATATCCCGCACCTCATTCGACGAGGAAAGGACCGACGATCTCTTCACCGGGAGTGACTCCTTTAGCAAAACTGGAAAAGCCTCAAAAACACTCCATTTTAAAATTCATTCGATCCTACAACGATATCAAGTTCATTACGCAATAGGTTTTCAGAAAAACCTGTCGTAGCCCTCCGTCATTTCAGATAAGTACTAGTTAGTATTCGTGCTGCGGTTGTTTGGCATGCGTCAAGGCGTAGTGTACGGTAGCTAACTAGTGCTTATCTGCTAGCATACGATGCGATTGGATTAGGGTATTCGTACGGCGTTGTTTGGCATGCGTCAAGGGTCGTGCGGGTGGGTCTAATTCAATCAAGAAATGTACGGGTTGAACTTGACTAGCGGACTATGGGTTGTTTGGCATGCGTCAAGGTCATAGCACGCTAGGGGCAAAATATTATCGGGAATTTCAAGTGTTGAAATTTGCAATGAGATTGCATACCTTCTATGAGATAGTTGGATCCCGATACCCGCTGCGAGTAATTGTTACTCCTGAAAGAGTTTTATACAATACAATTAGCCGATCAAGTAGGTGTCTAGAAAGGTGTCAACGGGGTTACGCCTCTGGGAAAACGAGGTTTACATTAATTAGGTTCGTACGAAAGCACGGGGGACCTCCCTCAAAGTACCGACACTGGCCTGGCTGAAAGATTGGCGAACTTGTAGTGTGTAATTAATCCCGGCTAGTCTTTCCTTTTAGGGTTTGAAGGAAGATTTGATAAAAAGCAGTGGGAGCCATCCTGATTAGATAAAATAATAACCAATCTATTCTTGCAAGAGCGCACGCTGAGTGTTTTCTTCTCTCTCTCTCCAGGTAGCGACCATATCACGCCTTAATCAAGATAATAATACGGATTATTGACCGAACCCGCTTGTTATACTGAGCTGGGGAACGTTGGTCCCGCTCCAACTTATAATTGTTATAAGACAGAGCAGGAAATTGGGGAATACCAGATTTCCCGTGCCGCCCAAACGAAGAGAGTGCATGATGATGCATCATCTTCGGGTGTGTTCGTTACACAGAACTGTTTCTCAGTATCCTCTGAATCCTGGGTATATGATACCGGATCAGGATCCCAGATATGTAATCTGTTACATAGGGCTACAAAAGGGTAGAAAAACTGAGAACGGGTGATAAGTTTCATGAGGCAGAAAACGGGCCAAGAGTTGCAGCCAAGTCTGTTGGTCACTGTCACCCTGTATTACCAATACATTGATTCTGAACGAATGTTATTAGATACCGAACCTGATATACAAAATCATATCAGTCTCTTTATTAGTAAAGAAATGATAAAATTTTGTATTGTTGGATAATGTTTTGAACATTTCCTATATCAAAAGTTGATCGGTTCAGGCACGTTATCTAAAAGCATTAATGTTCTAAATCAAACCACAGTTCTAAGTATAAGAGAACACACACAAGAGGAAGAGTTCA
This sequence comes from Agapanthus africanus, assembly GCA_030015575.1. NCBI lineage: Eukaryota > Viridiplantae > Streptophyta > Magnoliopsida > Asparagales > Amaryllidaceae > Agapanthus > Agapanthus africanus. The sequence continues at coordinate 124,797,261 of JASDDO010000016.1, read as the reverse complement.
GAAATGAACGAATCCTTCTTGAGGTATTGTAGACTAGGTCATATCAATGCGACCCGACTAGCTGGAGTTACATAAAGATGCATATTTAAATTAGTTTGAATTTACATCTTATGAAACTCGCCAGTCATGTCACAAAGATAAGATGACCATAGCTCTGTTTATTGGAAACAGAGAAAGAGTTAGTGAACTATTGGGATGATACATGTTGATGTATGTAGGTCCCCTGTCTACACATACCAGGACTAGTTCTTAATACTTCATTATATTCTCTGATAATCTCTCAAGATTCAGACATATGTTCCTGTTGAAACACAAATCCGAACCTTTTGAGATATTCACAGAATATAAGTTAGAAGTAGAGAACCAAAATACATGTATAAGTATTATGTCCTATGATGAGATCAAGGAGGAGAATACTAAAGCACAGGATTCCTGGACTATTCTAAGAATGAGATTCTGTCTCAGAATTACTCCTCCGTATACACCATAGCACGATGGTATATCGGGGCGGAGCAGATACACCCTATTTGATATGGTGTGCTCTATGATGAGTACTACTGAGTTACCTATTTCCTTTTGGGAGTTATGCACTTGAGAAGCTGCATACCTATTGAATAGGGTTCCAATCAAATCTGTTGCCTGCCATCTCATATGTGATATGGAAAGGGAAGAGCCCATATCTTAAGTTAGTTAAGATGTGGGGTTGTCCGGCCTATTTCTAAAAGCAAAATCCGGACAAGCTCGAGGCAAGGTCTGTAATGTAAAACTGGAAAGGTTCCAGCTATAAAAATGACAACTGATGATTTGATAGAACCAAAGGATTCAGTAGATTCCAACGAACCTCAGCCTCTCCGCCGATCTAGTAGGGTTCCTCACCCACCTAAGAGATACTTATGTTTCTCTATGACAGTGGGAGCGAGAATTGCATCATGAGATGATGACCCAACTAGTTTCGAGCTGGCCATCAGGAGTGAGACTCTGTAAGAATGGCTGGATGTTTATCGATCTGAGAAGGAATCCTTATACACCAACAAAGTATGGACTTTGGTTGCTATATCTGAAGGGTTAAATCGCCATCAGGAGCAAGTATATCTTGAGAAGATTACTTGGTGTACATGGAAAGGTTGAGACTTTCAAAGCTAGACTTGTTAAAGGTTTTCATCATCAACCAGGTGTGGATAGTGGTGAAACCTCTTCAAGTAGCTATGCTTAAGTCCATCCAAATCCTACTTGCCACGGCTACATACCATGACTACGATATCTGGTGGTTGGGTGTCATGACTGCTTTTCTAAATTATGTTTTAGAAGAGTGCGTCTATAAGTACACAGCCAGAGGGCCTCGTAGGCAGTGGGAGCAGCGGAAACGTGTGCAAGATGCTTTATAGGATTAAAGCAGGCATCGCGGAGTTGGAACATCTGTTTTGATGGATTAGTCAAAGAGTTTGACATCATCAAAATGGTAGATGAACCTTGTATTAACAAAAAGGTAGTAGGGAGTATGGTGGCGATTCTCGTAGAGTACGTGGATGACATACTCTTGATAGGGAAAGAGTTTCCTATGCTACGCTCGATCAATCTCCGCTTATCACAATGATTCTCCACATAGGATCAAAGTGATACCTACTAAATCCTGGATTTTGGATCTATGAGATAGATCTAAATGGATATTAGGACACTCACTAGTTGTAGTAAGTTGGTATCAGTTGATCCTGGGGGAGAATCACTGGAAGTGTTTCAGGGTGATAAAGACGACTGAATGTCAGTCACATGCATTGTCTTTACCCTCAAAAGGGACGGTATGTTGGAAGAGTTCCAAGCTAGATACTGTGGCATACTAGACGATAAAGGTTGGATACATTGCTACTTAAGATACTACCAAAGAGGCTGGTTGGGTGTATATTGGTTCATGAGATGAACTATGTTCCTCCCATTGTGTGACAATGGTGTTGTGGCTTATGCCAAGGAACGCAGGTCCCATCAGTGATCCAGACATATTCTAAGGCAGTATCACTTGATCATGGAGATGGTTGATCTCTAAGAGATCGAGGTTAGGAGAGTAGACACAGAGGACAGCACGGCGGATCCACTCACGAAGGCCTATTCCCAGAGAGAGACTTTTATGGGATGGTTGAGTATGAGATACTACAACCACTGCTACAGATGGCCCTAGTGCAAGTGGGAGATTGTTAGTTATATGTATGCCCTAGAGGCCATTACTGTACATTGGATGTATATTGTAGTGGATGATGGGACATATACAGGGAGGACTTTCTTGCTCGACATGATAGTATGCTATCTGGTTACTCTTTACCTTAACGTGTATACTGATTGTCTCTCTGTTACATGTTGGTAAAGCCCTTGGGATGTGTACTTGACTACCTGGACTATGATGCGGATCATACTAGTGGGGACAGGGTAGTCCATAAGTACATCCTTCAAAGTCCCTAGTCGTTGGTATATCGAGACGGGGCATCGATATACCAGAGTAGACTAGCGTGTACCTTCTCGACCCATATAGATGGGCGATGGATGATCCCATATCCATCGGTGTTTGACATCGGAGATGATATACGGGTGCTCAGTAGAGACTGGGTACACTGGACGGAATCGCCGAGAACTCCCAGATGGTATTATACCTCACGTCAGATGGCAGTTCTCTGGTGACACTGGTACAGAGTAGTCTGTTGACCCGAGATCGTCATAGAGTCTTGTGTGGTTCCCACTGTGCTTTGATTTCCATCTTACCACGTCCAAGAGGGCGTGCAAAACGGTGGTTTTTGGGTACAGTCCCGAGTCACATGGAGGCAATGAGCGATAGGAGGGGATTCGTCTCTCCCAGTATAGGGAGTAGATGTTGCGCTGTCTTCGATTGGCTATAACAGGAAATCCCTGGCCAGGGTTGCTGAGATTTACTGGTAAGTGTTACCAGTAGTTTCTCAAATTGTTATAGACCTCATATCGACACGACTTATCGAGCTATTGGGGTCTGACGTTTACCACCCCTAGGCAAGATATGCGACATATCAGACGACGAGACCGGACTGTACGGTAGTGTTACTGGTTGGATTCACTGGAGTGTGAGCGGGCTTGCTCGTCGATCTTCTGATCGCTCAATACCCGGGTGGCCGTTACGTTTAGCAGACCGCTTGCGGCTTGTGGGTGTTTGATATGATCATCACCTGCTGCCGGCGTATTGACGAGTCTTTAGAGTCCTACACAGAGGTTTCCTGGCTCAAGCGAAACGAAATAGGAGCGCATATGAGATATGTGCGGGACCGAGAATAATGCGTGTATGTGATACCGTATTCCATTCTCGCGATGAATGTATCGAATGGTTATATGCGATATAACCTAGTTATCGAATCGATGGTTGATTCGATAAGCCGATACATTGAATACTAGTCGGTTATATGCGATATGACCGGATCGTTAAATCAAGTATTGATTTAATGATTTATTGTATAATTATATATTTGATATATTACTTTGCATTAACTAGTATCGGTTCACTTTAAATGGATATTCTCACTCGGATGTGCACATTGTATATGTGATATACTTTTGTGCACTTGATTGTATCATGTTTGATGATACATGTTTGCTAGGGTTTGTGTAAAGAGTTATTCCATGGTTAAGTAAATGGTTAGGGTTTTTATTCCTTTATCTATTCATTTATCTTTTAATTTGGATTAAAAGAAAAGTGAAAAAGAAAATAAAAAGGTTGCTTTCTTACATGAAGCTTCTTGAAGCTTCATGCAACTTTGACTAATGTAACCTTTTTGTCTTCTTCTTCTAACCCTAACCATTCATTTAACTTGTGTTAACTCTCTACATCTAACCATGGTTCAAGTTATGATAAGAATAATTCTTTTTGAATTATTGAATAACACTTATCATATCATCTTCTTCTTCTTCTTCATCTTCTTCTTCCATGAAGAAAACTTGCTACAACAATGGCAAGTGAAGAAATCAAGTGAGAAATCCAATTCTAAAGTTTACCCACTTCCTATTTCTTCATCCTCTACCTCTTGCCAAGAAGTATAGGGTGTTTCCTTCACAAGATTTCAAAGCTTGGTGAAGTTGGAGCTTGATCTAGCGATGCCTCGACGTAGATCATCTTCGGCATCGTCGTCGATGACCTAGCCCGCTTCTTCTCCGATGAAGCCGACGCTAGAGCCCGGGATCCATTTTGGAAAGCGAGGAGACACCATCACGGAGCCATGGAGGTGGAGCACCGGATCTACAAAGGTTGTATATTCGTACTTGTAGTTAAGTGTTAACTAGTTTCATTTTATCTCCTAAAATTCTAGCCAACGGTCCGTATTAGGGTTTCTCGGCACCGTAATTTTTGTAAAATGGCATGGTTGATGCCTTGTGAGACCTCTAGTGTGTGCCTAGGAACCCTACAGTGTTCGTTACCAAGAACTATTTCTCAGTTAACTCTATGTCCTGGGTATTTGATACCGGATCAGGATCCCACGTATGTAATTTTTTACATGGGCTATAGAGAGGTAGAGAACCGGGAGAGGGTGATAAGTCTTTAGTAGTAGGGAATGGTGCATGTTTATCATTAAAAACTACATTTCAATACCACTCATTCATTATCTGTTTTGTTATATATCGGTACTATTAAACAGTGTCTGCTCAGTAATTACAAATTATAGGTGTCCGTGATAAAATAATGGAAATACACTTAAAATCATGGATATATCGTTTGTGAGCCGACACTGCAACCGGAACTGGGAACTGAACGATATCCAAACAGTTTTTGCAAATAAAATGTGTGCACACAATATTGGTCCAATACAATGCAAGTGTACACATGCTCTTTGGAACTGGGACCATGGTGGGGCTACCTATGGCACACATGATATGATGAATTGGGCGTATGTGGGGACAAGAGTGATAAATGCTAAAAGAGATGATATGATTTAAAAAGCATCAAGTTCATTCTAAGCTACCGAGTACAACCCAGGCCTCTATAGAGAAATCAAGTAGCACCAGTGGGCTTGTCGAGAGAACACAAAACCACCACATCAACACGAGCCAAGATGCTCGGATTTTGGCCGGCCACATTCCCCATAAAACCGAGCTCGCCGACCCCCTTGCCCCAAAACCCCCCAATTTCTGTGGTCCTTCCCTTATTGCCACGTCATCTTATTTTTATTGCTTGTTTATTTTTTTACCTATAAAAGCAGACCAGTGAGCAAGGGAGGGGGGGTCTTCCATTATGATTCTTTACATTAGATTCACTCTCTTTTTATTTCTCTTTTTGTTTTGTTCTTGTACATAGCTAGTCCCCTTGATCCCCTTGCCTTCTCTTGATCTTGCAACCTCTTCATTGAGCTTGCAAATTTAAGTTTTGGCTATTGATCTCAAGGGTTGTATCATTACTTGAAGATTAATAAAGCTTTCATTTTGCCTTCACTTAACCTTGAGTTCTTTGCCTTCTCTTGATCTTGCAAGCTCTTCATTGAGCTTGCAAGTTTAAGATTAAGTTATCGAACCCATGGCTTGTATTGTCACTTTGAGTTAATGAAGCTTTCATTCTTTAGGTTCTTCTCTTTCTTACTTGCTTTACTTTCTTGCAATTTTCATTCATGCTCTTTACTTACTTGGACTTTAATTACCATGTCATTTACTTTCTTGCAATGCACTTTTTTTTTCTTTGTTTATCATATCTTTGCTCTTTTTCATTGATGTTTGGATGGTTGTGAACATGTTGTTGTTAGGAAAGAAACCGCTACTGTAAGTTAAGATTTCCTTTCTCATTTTATTTTTCCGATCTTTTCCATTAAACTCCGCCCAAACCTTACGCAAGTGCTCCGTTAGGTACCCTACCCTACCAAGGTATCGGTGATTCCTAACCGCGACCGGTTGCGTTCGGATTGGCCGGAGGCAAAAGCAAGCGACAAGAACGGACGGACAAGGGTCAATAGTGCTATATATAATATAACATGAACACTTTTGCAGGGTTACCTAAGACGGCATCAAGGTTTCGGGAGGCATTGTCCATGCCAAATTCAAAAATTTGCCGTTTTTGCTAAGCCTAACAATGAATCGTTAACTAGAAATCGACGGAAAATAATGCAAACATCTTCGCAAAAAGAAAGTGAAAAAGGAATACAACCATTATAGACCGGTCCTTCACTTCATTAGCTCCGTGTAGTAGTCCCTTCGCTGCGATCAAGAAGTCCCGGATTCTAGAGAGGCTCCGATGAAGAAACGAACATGCTTGTTTCGAAGACTTCGAGGCTGAAGATGGTCTACGTCGAGGAGACACTAACCAAAGCTATCTCTTCATTAATTACGGAATTAGTGAAGCAAACACCCTATACTAAATGGAAAGTAGTAGATGATGATGAAGTAGGAAGTTTGCTCACATTAGAAATCATTTTCTCACTCATTTTCTCACAACTCCATTGAAGCTAGAAAGCTTTGAGGAAGAAGAAGAAGAATGAACTCATCAAGTGAGAATGAATTTTTGTGTGAGGTTAGAAATGCAACCAACGGCTAAGCATTTCATGCTTAACCCTTGTAGAGAGTTAACCATAAGCTATGGTTAAAGGTTAGGTCAAATAATATCTTAAGCTAGACAAAAAAGAGTGAACAAAGTCAAAGATGCTTACAAGCTTCTACAAGCTTTCAACAAATATCAACCATGACTAATTCAACAATTTTTGAATTACTTAATGATAAAATTATAAGCCCTAATCTTAACCCTAGCATGGTTTAACCCTCATTAACCTTAGTTGCATTTGTAACCTTGCTTGATGCATTTAACATATATCACATATACATCAATGTATCCAAAGTGAGAAAAGAAATCATATGTGAGTTAATACTAGTTAATGTAATGTAATATATCAAATATATAATTATATATTAGATTATCAAATCAACTCTTGATTTAATAATCCGGCTATATCACCTATAACCGACTAATATCATATGAATCAACTTATCGAATCAACACTTGATCAGATAACCGGGCTATATCATATATAACCGACCGATATCTCATATCGCGAGAATAGAATAAGGTATCTCATATCGTATCAATCTCGGTCCCGCACATATCACATATGTGCTCCTACTCCGTTTCGCTAGAGCCAGGAAACCCCTGTGTAGGACTCTAAAGACTTGTCAATACGCCGACAGTAGGTGATGATCATATCAAATACCCACAAGCCACAAGCGGTCTGCTAAACGTAAAGGCCACCAGGGTATTGAGCGATCAGAAGATCAACAAGAAAGCCTGCTCACACTCCTGCGAATCCAATAAATAACACTACCATACAGTCCGGTCTCTTCGTCTGATATGTCGCATATCTCGTCTAGGGGTAGTAAACGTCAGACCCCAGTAACTCGATAAGTCGTGTTGATATGAGGCTCATAACGGTTTGAGAAACTACTGATAACACTTACCAGTATATTTTTGAAGCATCCTTGGCCAAGGACTTCCTGTTATAGCCAATCGAGCACAGCGCAACATCAACTGCCAATACCGGGAAAGATGAAACCCCTCCTATCTCTCATTGCCTCCATGTGATTCGGGACTGTACCCAAAAGCCACCGTTTTGCATGTTCTCTTGAACGTGGTATGGTGGAAATCAAAGCACAGTGGCAATCACACAAGACTCTATGACGATCTCGGGTCTACAGACAAACCTATACCCGTGTCACCAGAGAACTGCCATCTGACGTTAGGTATAATACCATCTGGGAGTTCTCGGCGAGTTCGTTCAGTGTACCCAGTCTCTACTGAGCACCCGTATACTGTCTCTGATATCAAACACCAATGGATATGGGATCATCCAATGCCCATCTACATGGGTCGAGAAGCTATACGCTAGTGTACTCTGGTATATCGACGCCCTGTCTCGATACACCTACGACTAGGAACATTTGAAGGATGTACTTAGCGACTACACTGTCCCCACTAGTATGATCTGTTGGATATAGTGCCCTCAAAGTCAATTATTGGATCGCAGGTACGTGATTGCAATGATTGAGGCAGGACCTATACCGATATGACAGTCTTGCTCAAGATGATAGTATGCTATCTGGTTTGTCTTTATTATCGTATACATGCTTTAGTTCACTATTGCAAGATGATAGAGCCCATATGATTCTTGCTTGACTACCAGCAGTATGATGGCGATCATATACATGGGAGCTGGGGTCTGTAAGCACATCCTTAAAGTGTCCCTAGTCGTAGGAGTTTCGAGACAGGGCATCGATACTCCAGAGTAGACTAGTGTATACAGTCGAGAACCCGACGAGGGGCAATGGCCGGTCTCACAAGCCATTGGTGTCAGTTGGTTCACCTAAGATGTATACAGGTGCTCATTGGGTTATGAGTATACCGGACAGGACTCGTTGGGAACATGCTAGTTGGTATTATACATATCGTCAGATGGCAGTTCCCTGATGACATGTGTACAGGTTAGTTTGTCGACCTGAGATCGTCATTTGTCTCGTGTGAGTTCCCACTGTGCTTTGATTTCTACCCTACCACGCTCAAAGGAGACGTGCAAACAGGTATTTTTTGGGTACAGTCCCGAGCCACATGGAGGCAGTGAGCGGATCGTCGGGGATTCGTCTCTCCCGGTATTGGGGGTTGATGTCGCACAGTGCATGGGTGGCCATCACTAGAAATCCACGGCCGAGGTAGTGGAGAATTACTGATTTGGATCGGTAGTTTTTCAGATGGTGATGGGATTCACGCCGACACGATTTATCGCGTTATTAGGGGTCTGACTTTATCCACCCCCTAAACTCGATATGCGATACTCTTTAGACGAACGGACCAGACTGTACGGATATTGTCACTGTCAGGCTCAGTAGGATTTATGGATGAGTTCGCTCGTCAGCTCTCCTTCCAATCAATACATAGGAAACCGTTACGTACAGCTTGTACCTCTGACGCGCTAGTGGTTATACCCAGTGCCAGTGTGTTGATGAGTCATTAGAGTCCCCCACAGACTGTTTCCTAAGTTCGGGCGAAACGTTGTAGAGGCCGTATGGTTTTATGGCAGGGTTCGGAAAATGCACGTGCGTTTTCGCACGTGTCATTTTTCGGGCAGATAATACTGGTAGGCTTTGGTTTAAGCCGGATCCCAGTATTATACTGTGTAGATATAATATCATTGTCTCAGTTGCATTTGTATTCGGTCGTAATACAAACGCGGGTATGTTAATACTGTTACGGGGTTATCCTGAAATTCGTTTCAGGATCACTTTTGGAAGTTGCCAGTTTCCAGTTTTCTATCACCCGTCTTTAACATTCGGTTAAAAACGGATTTATCTTTTCTTGATGAGTGTGGAAGGCTCTAGATGTTTCTAGAAGGTGACTAGGATGGTGACTAGGCTTGTGAGTCATTAGTGCATTTATTATTGCATTAATGGTTTTGATGACTAAGGGTTATGATTCATTGTTTCATTAAATGTGTTCTTACAAGGTGTATTATGAATCATTCTTTCTCATTTATTGTTGTGGTCACCCCCCTCTCTCCTACACTCACCTCCCTCCTCCTATATTTGTGGCCGGCCCTTCATGGGTGAGGGAATGGTTGTTCATTTGAGAAAAGATATAGTTTTTGTGTATGGAAATTTCATAGCTCTTTTCATTCCATCACAGTTCCAAAAGGCAACTTCATTAACCGTTCGTTCATGGCTTTGGACGAAGCGAGACAAAGTGTTCTACTCATTCTCTACATCATCTTGGTCGTCTCTTTTAGCAAACTTGACGACCGAGTTGCCTCGGTTCAGAGGCGGGAGCCCGTTTAAAGATCCGTCGACGTGGTGCCACCTGGACAAGAAGACTGGAGATTCTGGAGATCGGAGCAGCCGTAACAAAGCGTGGGATGATGGTTGAAGACCGAAGGACTCGGATCATTCGGTATAACGTTTCTACCCACTTTGTAGTTTGTTAGTTTAGCTTTAATGGCAGATCCAGGTTATAGTACGCGATAGCGCCAGTTGTAAAAAGTTTTTGTTCCATATTTGGCGTCTGTTGGACGGCCGGGGCGCTACTGTGGACTTACAGTGGTATCAGAGCCTCACCATTAAGCTATACTAACTTGTGCTAACACGTTTAAAACATCGATCGAACGGAATTTCGAAAATCACAATTTTCAGTTTAAAAGTTTCTGTCGATTTTTAAAAGGGTATAAAAATTATTTTACATATCACAGAAAACAGAGCAGGCTTTTTTAAGCATTCTAGGAAAATTTGGGCACGTGATCCCACAGTACCACCGCGGATCCGCGGTCAAACCTAGGGTTTGACCGCGGAACCGCGGCCAGTATGTGGGAACAGTGCATGAAATTTTTCCAGTGAGCTTTACATAGGAAATTGTGGTTTCTGGAATATTTCTTTTGGGCCCAGATTTCATTACTGTACAGCAAATGTTGTGGGGCCCACTTTGGGATATTTGGTCGATCGAAATTTAAACGTGTTAGATTACAGTACTTATATTATATCTCCGACCGGGAATGTCATTTGAGCGGTAAATTGCGTCTAATTGCTATAGCTCTTTTAGACGGATATGCGAACGTGACATTCGAGTTGATGTTCTATATTGTGCTGTGATGTTGCAGATTTGTCGTGGTGGATAGCAGTGTGCAATGGTAGTGCAGTTTGGATTTATTTATGCATTTGTTATTGCGGGGCGAGCGTCCAACATGTGGACTGCCGTCACTGCCTGTTTGTATAATATTCTTTTGGGGCACGACCGGGCTGAGGTCGATGTACCCGTTGTATATATTTTTATTTCTGTACTAGGTTTACCCCGTGACGGAGTGCACGGATAGCCGGGTTCTGGAGGGCAACGGGTCCGTATCTCATGGCTTTGAGAGGCAGAGGGGCCTCACTCTAGAATTGGCAGACTATTCGCCGCACTCGTAGGGGGTACAGGTTGACCTAAGGTGGAGTGCTTAAGTTACCGGATTCCATGAAGTGCCAGGTGGTCCATTAATTTTGATGTAGGGGGCTTCCTCGCTTCAGGTTTTGGCGGGTAACTTGCCGCACCCGTAGGGGTCTAGGTTTCATTGCACAGGCTATCCATACGATCAAGGGAATGTCGGGTTTCAGTAGCGGCTCTGTGAAACCCGGGGATCCCAGATTATCTGTATTGTTCTGTGATGCTTATTACTTTTCTGTAATGTTGCATATTATCACGCCTGGGGCGATTATTGTATATTGGTATATATACTATTAGATGTTGTATATGTTTTACACCCGCGCTAGTCCAGCCCACGCTCTGTCGTTAGTTAAATAACCTAACGGGTGATGACGGGACCCAGTGACGAATGCGGATGGCATATACGTACATTTTATTTTCGTTCTTTTCTGGTGTGATTGATTGATGGGACTGCATTGATTCTTATCAATGCAAGGATAAAACAAACCTATATTTGATGTTGTTGGAACAAATTTTAAAAAGGTGTTATTACAAAGATGTTTCTTTTTGTTTTGCATAGCGGTATTCAGTTGGAATATCTTGCACCTCATTCGACGAGGCAAGGGCCGAGATCCCTTCACCGGGAGTGGCCCTTTGGGCAGAAGTTTACGTCAGGGTAATAACTTCACTATAGTCAATTACAAGTTGCTATGCATCGTGGTATTCAGTTAGAATATCCTGCACCTCATTCCACGAGGAAAGAGCCGAGATCCCTTCACCGGGAGTGACCTCTTTAGCAAAGGTTTTCGTCACTATATTTTTATAAAAAGCTATCAGGTTCCTTCAGCGAGATCAAGTTCATTACGTTAAAGGTTTTTTGCCAAAAACCAGCTGTAGCCCTCCGTCGTATCTTATGGATGGTCAGTAGTATTCAAGCTATGTTTGTTGGCTTTCGTCAAGGCATAGTGCTTTATAGCTGCTGGGGTATTCATTTGTAGCATAGATAGATGTGTTGGTTTGGGACAGTCGTATAACCTTGTTGGCTTTCGTCAAGGGTATGTACGGGTGGGTTCAAATTAACCTGGATAATGACGGGCAGAACTTGACATGTGACTTATGATTTGTTGGCTTCCGTCAAGGTCATAAGAGCATGGGGCAAAAATCACATCGGGAGTTTCAAACAAGCAGCAAACTTGCCAGGCATGCGCATACCTTCTGGAGTGTGATAACTTGAGTGGCTTCCATCAAGTTATCATGCGATGATAGTTGGATCCCGATTCTCACTGATGAGTTGGTTTACTCTTCGAGTGATCCCGACTAATTCTTCTTTCAGGTTTGGAGGAGAATTTGAGATTACAGTAGGAGGTTTCCTGATTAGATAAATTGATAACCATTCTGATCTAGGTCAGAGTGCACGCAGAGTGTTTCTTTTCTCTCCCTCTCTTTGGCAGCTACCTTTGACCGACCCTAGACTATGACTCAGTGACCATGTTGACCGAACCTTCTTAAAATACTGGCTTTTGGAATGTCTAAAGTTGCATAAGTCATTGCCACTCCTTCTTTTACCTTTTGCATTTCTCAGAACACCCCGTATTACTACGGATATCTACTTCCATTGGATAGATCCATCGTATGGTTATATACGAACTCGAAGAGACTTCTTCGAGGATGGATCCAGGTTCAGGAGAAATAGAATTGGTTTATTCAGTTGTCTTTTATTATCACCTTCTCTCAGGTTGCGAGGGCTCCTTAGTTTAGGAGAGTACACCTATTACGCTTATTGGATAGTCTTATTCCAAACCATTGGCTGGTGCCGAAAAGTAGGGAATGAAGAAAACCAATTAGCCTAAGTAGGGTGAACAGAAGGTAAAAATTAAAGACAAAAATAAAGGGATTAGAAAGAGGGCAAAGTAAATTGCGACTGTTATCATTCACGACCAAACCGCGTACTTCATCGCCACTCCTATTTCACCTTTAATAGAATAAGGTATTATTCAGTTGTCTTTTATCATCACCTTCTCTCAAGTTGTGAGTGCTCCTTGGTTTAGGAGGGTACACCTATTATGCTTACTGGATAGTCTTCTTCCAAACCATAGGCCGGTGCCGAACGGTAGGGAAGGAAGAAAACCATTTAGCCTAACGATGGTGTGCAGAAGGTAACGACTAAAAGACAAATAAAGGGATTTGGAGAGATGACAAAGAAATATACGGTTAAAGTCATGAATTGAATTGTGGAAGAGGCATTACTGAAAATACCAGGATACCCCTACGAAACATTTTTTTATGTTTTTGTGCATTGTTAAAGGAAAACTGATTTCCCGATTAGATACTTACTCCAGGGTATGTATTTACCAGGTATGATTCTCACATCCGTATGGTTTTACAGATGATGAGTGGGAGGAACTTATTGGGAATTAGGTGATCATCCTCATTATGTCAAAATTCGTTGTAATTGGTGATATTTGAGGAAGTCGCCTAGGTTATTGCCGGTAGGCATATATTTGGTTTTGAGTATCTGTTGTTATGCACCAATTTCAAATTGATATATCTATACCTTTATTTTTATAAAGTGAGATATAACTTTTTGATATTATGTCGATGACATTTACCTACATCAGTTAACGATTGGGTAAGGAGCATTGAACAACGGAGTAGTTCTTAACCATAAGTACAGTTTTCAACCTACGACGCACAGGTTTTGAGTTATTCAACTCAGCGGACTTATATTTGTATGTTGTCCAGTGTCCATCAGGACAAAGGGGTTGGTCCTCGTACTCTGTTCTGTTTACGTGTAATTTCTTTAGTTTTTAGACAAGTGTTTCATTGAAATACTATGTCTATGTTTTGAGAAGTTTTGGGTATAAGAATAAAGTAGAGAACCAGGTATCACAAGTATCGGGATTCTTCAAAGAGATCGAAGATGTAGATTCTTGTGATTGGTATTCAGTTGATAGTAATGGTTTTGAGAAACTCGTTTCTCTTTCAGGATACTCATAATTGGATGGATTCCTAAGTTGAGTAATGCTGAGTAGCCACTTTCCATTAAGTTGATATGCACTGGAGACAGCTGCATGTTTTGAATATGGTTCCAATTAAATTACTGCCTATATTTCTATATTGGATATAGAATGGTTCATATCATAACGATGTTAAGGTACGGTGAGTTGTCCAGCTTATGCTTAAAACCAGACACTGGATAACTCAAGGCACGTTTCTGTAATGGCGGTTTGTGGGTTGACCCTGGCTTTCACGAGGGTTGACTTTCTACCATCAGGAAGATCAATAGTGATATTGTTGTTGACTCGCCATAGTTTTAGTAAAATGGATTTTTTCAGAAAACAGTAATGGGAGTATGGTAGAACTGGAAGTGATTCAAAAACCGCAAACGATTACGGAAAATTTAATAGGACCTAAAGATTCAATCAGGGTTAACATTTCATTAGCCACTCCGCAGATATGGTGGGTAGCCTCAGACACCCGAGAGGTACTCCGGTAGACTCAAGGACGGTGACAGGGAGGTTCTAGTTTACCCAGACTTGACACTACTGTTGTTCCAGGCTATGAGACCCGGCAGGAGGTTAAGTATAGCGTCGTTTTAAACTTGCTTTAGAAGTGCACGTATATATTATTCTGCTAGAGGGTTGTCGTAGTCAGTGGTAGCAGCAGAAGTATAGTAGGCAAGTAGCTTATGTCTATTTATAGGCTTGAGCAGATATAGCGGAGATAGATCATCTAATTTTGATATGACGGTCATAGTTTTGACTTTATCAGAATAGGGGATAGATCTGTTGAGAAGGTAGTAGGGTGAGATGTCCTGGTATTTGGATGACATACACAGAGTAGGAAGTAAAATTCCAATACTACGATCGGTTGTACTGTAGTCGTCACACATTTGTTTCTTCATACAGGATATGCATATAATATCTGACATTCTGGATACTAGATCTATGGTTTTAGATCTAGAATTGGATAGTTTCCCAATTTGGGTACTTTGACAGTATTCTAATGGTATTTAGAATAGATGACTCCTGGCATGGTGGTGTACCTGCAGATGATGGAGTCACCTTCTCTAATGGTGTTTTATAGACTAAAGGGGAGAGGGACGTACATGATTGGCAGATCACTTGCTTAGGCAATTGAGTCAATCGTGAAATGTCATGTACCACACCAGATGTTGTTTTTGCACTAGATGCGATAAGTTTATATTAATCCAATCCTGGAGAAACATTAGGAAGCAGTTTTAGAACATAAGTGCATGTTCTACGGATTTGATGACGGCAGCCTCCTTCGGGAGACAGTTATCATTCAGGCTTCAAAGGTGACATGTATGACAGAGTGATTGTCAGAGTTATAGTTTTCCCTCTGACGAGGGACAGTATTGTGGACAGGTGGTCCAAGAGGATACTGTGGGAGGTATGGTGCTGGATATTGATTAGGTTCAGTTATCAATACAGTCTAAGAAGTTTGGATTTGGAGTTCATTTATGAACTAGGTCCCATCAGATATCCAGACATATTCTAAGACAGGTATTACTCAATTCGGGAGATGGCTTTCTCCGTGAACTTGAGATTAAAAGAGACAGAGAAAGAAACATCAGGGCGGATCCACTCACTGAGGCTATTTCTCGAACACAAGAGTTTTACAAACTAGCTTTGTGAAACTGATTAGTAGAGGAGTTGGGTGTTCGGTATCACACGGGCTGTGAGTATGCGACATCGCAATAATTAGCCTTAAGTGCAAGTGGGAGATTGTTGGATATAGTGCCCTCAAAGTCAATTATTGGATCGCAGGTACGTGATTGCAATGATTGAGGCAGGACCTATACCGATATGACAGTCTTGCTCAAGATGATAGTATGCTATCTGGTTTGTCTTTATCATCGTATACATGCTTTAATTCACTATTGCATGATGATAGAGCCCATAGGATTCTTGCTTGACTACCAGCAGTATGATGGCGATCATATACGTAGGAGCTGGGGTCTGTAAGCACATCCTTAAAGTGTCCCTAGTCGTGGGAGTTTCGAGACAGGGCATCGATACTCCAGAGTAGACTAGTGTAAACAGTCGAGACCCCGACGAGGGGCAATGGCCGGTCTCACAAGCCATTGGTGTCAGTTGGTTCACCTAAGACGTATACAGGTGCTCATTAGGTTATGAGTACACCAGACAGGACTCGCTGGGAACATGCTAGTTGGTATTATACATATCGTCAGATGGCAGTTCCCTGGTGACATGTATACAGGTTAGTTTGTCGACCTGAGATCGTCATTTGTCTCGTGTGAGTTCCCACTGTACTTTGATTTCTACCCTACCACGCCTAAAGGAGACGTGCAAACAGGAATTTTTTGGGTACAGTCCCGAGCCACATGGAGGCAGTGAGCGGATCGTCGGGGATTCTTCTCTCCCGGTATTGGGGGTTGATGTCGCACAGTACACGGGTGGCCATCACTAGAAATCCTCGGCCGAGGTAGTGGAGAATTACTTATTTGGATCAGTAGTTTCTCAGATGGTGATGGGCTTCATGCCGACACGATTTATCGCGTTATTAGGGGTCTGTCTTTATCCACCCCCTAGACTCGATATGCGATACTCTTTAGACGAACGGACCGGACTGTACGGATATTGTCACTGTCAGGCTCAGTAGGGTTTATGGATGAGTTCGCTCGTCAGCTTCCCTTCCAATCAATATATAGGCAACCGTTACGTACAGCTTGTACCACTGACGTGCTAGTGGTTATACCCAGTGCCAGTGTGTTGATGAGTCATTAGAGTCCCCCAAAGACTGTTTCCCAAGTTCGGGCGAAACGTTGTAGAGGCCGTATGGTTTTATGGCAGGGTTCGGAAAATGCACGTGCGTTTTCGCACGTGTCATTTTTCGGGCAGATAATACTGGTAGGCTTTGGTTTAAGCCGGATCCCAGTATTATACTGTGTAGATATAATATCTTTATCTCAGTTGCATTTGTATTCAGTCGTAATACAAACGCGGGTATGTTAATACTGTTACGGGGTTATCCTGAAATTCGTTTCAGGATCACTTTTGGAAGTTGCCAGTTTCCAGTTTTCTATCACCCGTCTTGAACATTCGGTTAAAAATGGATTTATCTTTTCTTGATGAGTGTGGAAGGCTCTAGATGTTTCTAGAAGGTGACTAGGATGGTGACTAGGCTTGTGAGTCATTAGTGCATTTATTATTACATTAATGGTTTTGATGACTAAGGGTTATGATTCATTGTTTCATTAAATGTGTTCATACAAGGTGTATTATGAATCATTCTTTCTCATTTATTGTTGTGGTCACCCCCCTCTCTCCTATACTCACCTCCCTCCTCCTATATTTGTGGCCGGCCCTTCATGGGTGAGGGAATGGTTGTTCATTTGAGAAAAGATATAGTTTTTGTGTATGGAAATTTCATAGCTCTTTTCATTCCATCACAGTTCCAAAAGGCAACTTCATTAACCGTTCGTTCATGGCTTTGGACGAAGCGAGACAAAGTGTTCTACTCATTCTCTACATCATCTTGGTCGTCTCTTTTAGCAAACTTGACGACCGAGTTGCCTCGGTTCAGAGGCGGGAGCCCGTTTAAAGATCCGTCGACGTGGTGCCACCTGGACAAGAAGACTGGAGATTCAGGAGATCGGAGCAGCCGCAACAAAGCGTGGAATGATGGTTGAAGACCGAACGACTCGGATTGTTCGGTATAACGTTTCTACCCACTTTGTAGTTTGTTAGTTTAGCTTTAATGGCGGATCCGGGTTATAGTACGAGATAGCGCCAGTTGTAAAATGTTTTTGTTACGCATTTGGCGTCTGTTGGACGTCCGGGGCGCTACCGTGGACTTACATGATCTGCGTCACAATCCTGGTAGTCAAGTACTCATCCTAAGGGCTTTATCAACATGAAACATAGAGACAATCTTGTTTGATATGTTGCCCTCAAAGTCAATTATTGGATCGCAGGCATGTGATTGCAATGATTGAGGGAGAACCTATACCGGTAGGACAGTCTTACTCGAGATGATAGTATGCTATCTGGTTTATCTTTATCATCGTGTACTGATTTAGGTGACATGATATATATATATATCACTATTGCATGTTGATAGAGCCCATAGGATCCTTGCTTGACTACCAGCTGTATGATGGCGATCATATACGTGAGAGTTGGGTAGTCTATAAGCACATCCTTAAAAGTGGTCCCTAGTCGCGGGAGTTTCGAGATAGGGCATCGATACTTCGGAGTACACTAGTGTATACAGTCGAGACCCCGACGAGGGGCGGTGGCCGGTTTCACAAGCCATTGGTGTTAGTTGGTTCACCTAAGATGTATACAGGTGTTCATTAGGTTATGAGTACACCGGACAGGACTCGCCGGGAACATGCTAGTTGGTTATTAAAACCGTCGTCAGATAGCAATTCCTAGGTGACATGTGTACAGGTTAGTCTATCGACCTGAAATCGTCATTTGTCTCGTGTGAGTTCCCACTGTTCTTTGATTATTACCCTACCACGGCTCAAAGGAATCGTGCAAACAGGTTCTAGTTGGGTACAGTCCCGAGCCACATTGAGGCAGTGAGCGGATCGGCAGGGGATTCGTCTCTCCCTACGTTGGGATTGAGATCGTGCTGTGTCTAGGAGAGCCATTACACAAAATCCATGGCCATGGTAAGCGAGATTTACTGGTAGGTATTCCAGTAGTATCTCAGGTGTTTTGGGCTACACTCCGACACGACTTATACCGCTTTTGGGGGTCTGACGTTTAGCAGCTCCCTAGGCCCGATATGCGATACTCATAGACGAACGGACCGGACTGTACGGATATTGTCACACATAGGCTCAGTAGGGTTCCAAGATGAGTTCGCTCATCGGACTCCCTTTCACTCAGTACATGGGCAGCCGTTACGTACAACTAGTACCACTGACGGCTTGTGGTTAGACCCGCTGCCAGAGTATTGACGTGTCTTTAGAGTCACCCACAGAAAGTTTCCCAGTTCGGGCGAAACTTTGAAGAGGCCGTATGGTTTTATGGCAGGGTTCGAACATACGCGTGTACTTGTGCACGTGTTATGGTTCGGACGGCTAATACTAGCGGGCTTTGGTTTAAGCCAGATCCTAGTATTATACTATGTAGATTTTATCTCATTGCATTTGTATTCGGTCGGAATACAAATGTGGGTATGTATATGCAGTTGCGGGGTTATCCCGTAATTTGTTACAGGATCGCTTTTTGAAGTTGCCAGTTTGCATTCTTTATTTGGCCATTTTTCCTTTTTATTGTCCATGGCTGAATTTTGCCTTGGAGGGGTTCCTTGCAAAAGTGGCTTTACTAAATGCAGGGGGGTTGTGGAAACTGGGGCTCCAGAATTCTGCAACAACCTTTTTGATGTTTCTTGATTGATTGAGTGAATTGTGAGCCATCTTGTTGCATTTATTGCATTGGATATTTGTAAAGATATTAGTGTGACATTTTTTTTTCTATGGATCACCCCATTTTCTTTTACTAATGCTCACCCCCCCTTCTCTTCTTCTTAGTATGGCCGAGAGCCTTTTAGGGCAGCCCCAATATTTTGTGTGTGAGGAGAATGATTCATTTGGTTGCAAAAGAAAGAGATTCATTCTTGCAAAAATCAATAGCTCATTTCCTAAAGCTCTTTTCCATTCTCACTCCAAATGGCAACTTCGATTAACCCTCGAGACAAAGCATTCTACACTTACTCTACTGCAATCTTGGACACGTCGGCTAGCAAACTTCATGTCCGAATTGCCTCGGTTCAGAGGTGGGAGCCCATATAAAGATTTGTTGATGGGGCGCAGTTTTCGGCGAGGAGGAAAGCGAGATCGAGGAGAGAATTTCGTCGGCGCACCCGCAACAAGTTAGGGGCAGAGGTTAAAGACCGAAGGACACAGATCGGTCGGTATAATCTCAAAACCCCTTTTACAGTTTACTAGTTTACGGTTAATGGAACGATCCGGGATCGGGATGCGGTTAGCGCCAGTTCGTAAAAAGTTTTTGTTCTGCATTTGGCCTCGGAAAGACGGCCGGGGCGCTGCCACAACCCAACGATGGTATCAGAGCCACGCCATTAACCTTTACTAGCTTGTTCTAACTTGTTTAAAACATCGATCGGACGAAATTTCCAAAACTGTAAATCCAAGTTCAAAATTTCTGTCGAAATTTTTTTGTCGTCGAAAAATTATTTTTAGTGTTTCAGAAAATCAGGCAGGTTGTTTTAAGACCACTATAAAAATTTTGTTGCATGATCCCTCTGTAGCGCCGCGGAAACGCGGCCGTACCCACGTTTTGGACGCGGTTCCGCCGCAGTGTTGGTGTTTCAGTGCACTAAATTTTTCCTTTGGGTCTTTAACATGGAATTGTGGTTTCTGGAACTTTTAGTTTTGGCCCAGATTATTTTGAGTGCTGGATTTGTACTTGGGGCCCGATTCGGGAAATTTTGTCGATCGAGATTTTAAATATGTTAGTTTACAGTGCATTACATTATTATCTGTGACCATGAATGTCATTCGATCGGTAAATCTTGTCTAATTGCTATAGATCTTTTAGACGGATTTGCGAATGTGACATTCACGTTGATGTTCTGTGTTGTACTGTACGGTTGCGGATTGTCGTGGTGGATAGCTTGCGTGCAATGGTAGTGCAGTTTGGATATATTTATACATTTGATTTTGCGGGGCGAGCGTCCGACATGTGGACTGCCGTCACTGCCTGTTTGTATATTATTCTTTTTGGGCATGACCGGGATGAGGTCGATGTACCCGTTGTATATATTTTTCTTTTCTGTACTAGGATTACCCCGTGGTGGAGTGCACGGATAGCCGGGTTCTAGAGGGCAACGGGCCCGCATCTCATGGCTTTGAGACAGGGGGGATTCACTCTAGAATTGGTAGGCTATTCCCCGCACTCGTAAGGGGTATAGGCTGACCCAAGGAGGGGTGCTCAAGTTACCGGATTCCGTGAAGTGCTGGGTGGTCCATTCACGATGCTGAAGGGGGCTGCCTTGCTTCTGGTTTTGTTGGGTAACTTTCCGCACTCGTAGGGGTCTAGGTTTTCATTGCACAGGCTATCCACACAACCAGAGGAACCTCAAGTTTTATTTGTGGCTCTATGAAACCCGGGGATCCCAGATTATCTGTATTGTTCTGTGATGCTTATTACTTTTCTGTAATGTTGCATTTATCACGCCTGGAGTGATTATTATATATTGATATATATACTAGTAGATATTGTATATGTTTTACACCCGCGCTAGTCCAGTCTCCGCTCTGTCGTTAGTTAAGTAACCTAACGGGTGATGACGGGACCCAGTGGCGAATGCGGATGGCATATACGTACATTTTATTTTCGTTCTTTTCTGGTGTGATTAATTGATGGGATTGCGTTGATTCGGATCAATGCAAAGAAAACAGACCAATACAGATGTTGTTGGAACAATTTTCAAAAAGTTGTTATTGCAAGGATGCTTTCATTTGTTTTGCACAGTGGTATTCAGTTTAGAATATCCAGTACCTCATTTGACGAGGCAAGGGCCGAGATCCCTTCACCGGGAGTGACCCCTTGGACAGAGGTTTGCGTCAGGGTAATAACTTCACTATAGTCGATTACTTTTTTCTTTGCATCGTGGTATTCAATTTAGAATATCCTGCACCTCATTCTACGTGGAAAGAGCCGAGATACCTTTACCGGGAGTGGCCTCTTTAGCAAAAGTTTTCACCACTATATTTTGTAAAAAACTATACAGTTGCTTCAATGATATCAAGTTCATTACGGCAAAAGGTTTTTCGCTAAAAACCAGTCGTAGCCCTCCGTCATTTCTTGCAAGTAGTACTTAGTATTCGTGCTGGGTTTGTTGACTCCGTCAAGGCGTAGTGTACGGCAGCTAAGTGGTGCTTGTTTGTAGCATAGATATGCGATTGGTTAGGACAGTCGTGCGGCCTTGTTGACTCCGTCAAGGGCACGTACGGGTGGGTTTAATGCAATCCAGATTATGACGGGTTGAACCTGACTAGGACTCTTTGATTTGTTAACTCCGTCAAGGTCACTTGGGTCCTAGGGGTGAAAACACACATCGGGAGTTTCTAAAGAAACTGAAACTTGCCAGGCATGCGCATACCTTCTGGAGTGTAATAACGTGAGTGGATTCCATCACGTTATCATACGATGATAGTTGGATCCCGATTCCCACTGATGAGTTGGTTTACTCCTCGGGTGATCCCGACTAATTCTTCTTTCAGGTTTGGAGGAGAATTTGATGATGCAGTGGGAGGTTTCCTGATTAGATAAAGTGATAACCATTCTAATCTAGGTTAGAGTGCACGCAGAGTGTTTCTTTTCTTCCTCTCTTTGACAGCGACCATGACCTGACCCTGGACTATAACTCTGTAACCAAGTTAACCGAACCTTCTTAAAACACTGGATTTTGGATTGTCTGAGTTGCATACATCATTGCCACTCCTTCTTTTATCCTTTATATTTCTCAAGAACACCCCGTATTACTACGGACATCCACTTCCATTAGATAAATCCATCGTATGGTTATATACGAACTCGAGGGAACTTGTTCCAGATTCGAGGATGGATTTTGGTTCTGGAGAGATTGAATAGGACTATTCAGTTGTCTTTTCCTTTTACCTTCTCTTAAGTTATGAGGGCTCCTAGGATTAGGGGACAGTACACCTATTACGTTTATTGGATAGTCTTCTTCCAAACAATAGGCAGGTGCCGAAAGTTAGGGAATGAAGAAAACCAATTAGCCTAACGGAGGTGTAGAGAAGGTAATAAGTAAAGACAAATAAAGGGATTAGAAATAGGGCAAAGTAGAATGCGACTGCTATTCACGACGAAACCAAGTATTTCATCGCCAATCCTGCTTCACCTTTGCATTTCTCCAGAACATCCCGTATCAATATGAAGATCCATAGTAATTTGGATAATCCATCGTATGGTTATATATGAACTCGATGGAACTTGTTCCAGTTCGGGGATGGATTTTGGTTCAGGAGAAATAGAATAAGCTTTATTCAGTTGTCTTTTATCATCACCTTCTCTCAGATTCCGAATACTCCTAGGATTAGGAGAGTACACCTATTATGCTTATTGGATATTCTTCTTCCAAACCATAGGCTGGTGCCGAACGGTATGGAAGGAAGAAAACCATTAAGCCTAACGATTGTGTACAGAAGGTAACGACAAAAAAAAATAAAGGGATTTGGAGAGATGGCGAAAGAAATATACGGTAACAGTCATGAATCTGGACAATGGAAGAGGCATTACTAGGAATACCTGGATACCCTTCGAAACATATTCATGTTTCAGTTTCACTGTGTATTGTTAATAGAAAACTGATTTCCCAATTAGTCCTTGCTCCTGGTTATGTATTTACCAGGTATGATTCTCACATCTGTATGGTTTTACAGATGCTGAGTGGGAGTAAGTTATTGGGAATTAGGTGACTATCCTCATTATATCGGAATTCGTTGTAATTGGTGATATTTGAGGAAATCGCCTGGGTACAGTTTTCAACTTACAACACACAGGGTTTGAGTTATTCAACCCAAGGGACTCATATAGAGTATTGCATGTTATCCAGTGTCCATTAGGACAAAGGGGTAGGTCCTCGTACTATATTCTGTTTACTTGTGACTTCTCTAGTTTTAGACATGTGTTTCGTAGAAATACAAGGTCCAAGTTTGAGAAGTTATAGGTATAAGAATAAAGTAGAGAACCAGGTGTAGCAAGTGTCGGGATTCTTTAAGGTGATCGAAGATGTAGATACTTGTGGTTGGTATTCAGTTGATAGTAATGGTTTAGAGAAATTGCTTCACTTTCTGGTTACTCATAATTGGATGAACTCCTAAGTTGAGTAATGTTAATCTGCCTCTCTCCATTTAGTTAACATGCACTGGAGACAGCTGCATGATTTGAATCTGGTTCCAATTAAATCAGTGCCTTTGTTTCTATATTGTATATAGAATAGATCATATCTTAACGATGTTAAGGTATATGGAGTTGTCCGGCTTATGCTTAAAACCAGACTCTGGATAACTCAAGGCACGTTCTGTAATGGCAGTTTGTGGGTTGACCCTGGCTTAGACGAGGGTTGATTTTCTACCATCTGGAATATCAATAGTGATATTGTTCTTGACTCGCCACAGTTTTAATAAAATGGATTTTTTTCAGAAAAACAGTAGTGGGAGTATGGTAGAACTGGAAGAGATTCCAGAACCGCAAACGATTACGGAAAATTTAATAGGACCTAAAGATTCAATCAGGTTTGACATTCCATTAGCCACTCCACAGATATGGTGGGTAACCTCAGACACCCGAGAGGTACTCCAGCAGCCTCAAGGACGGTGACAGGGAAGTTTTTGTTTACCCAGACTTGCCATTACCGCTGTTCCAAACTATGAGACCCGGCAGGAGGATAAGTATAGCGTCGTTCTAAACTAGTTTTAGAAGTGCACGTGTATATTATTCTGCCAGAGGGTTGTCGTAGTCAGTGGGAGCAGCGGAAGCGTAGTGGACAAGTAGCTTGTGTCTATTTATAGACTAAAGCAGATATAGCGGAGATAGATCATTTATTTTTCATGTGACAGTCATGAGCTTTTGACTTCATCAGAATAGGGGATGGATCTGTTAAGAAGGTAGTAGGGTGTGATGTCCTGGTATCTTGATGACATACCCAGAGTAGGAAGTAAAAGTCCTATACTACAATCGGTTATACTGTGGTTGTCACACAGTGTTTTCTCCACATAGGATGTGGATGTTATATCGGACATTCTGGTTACTAGATCTATGGTTTTAGATCTAGATTTGGATAGTTTCCCAATCTGGGTACTTTGACAGCATTCTAAAGGTATTTAGAATGGACGACTCCTGGAATGGTGGTGTACCAGCAGGTGATGGAGTCACCCTCTCTAAAGGTGTCTTACAGACTAAAGGGGGAGAGATGTGCATGATTGGCAGATCACTTGCTTAGGCAATTGAGTTGATCATGAGATGTCAAGTACCACACCAGGTGTTGTTTTTTCTCTAGATGCAATAAGTTGATATTGATCCAATCCTGGAGAAAACGTTCGGAGGCAGTTTTAGAACATAAGTGGATGTTCTAGGGATTTGATAACGGTAGCCTCCTTCGGGAGACAGTTATCATTCCTGGCTTCCAAGGTGAGCTGGATGACAGGGTGACTGTCAAAGTTATAGTTTTCCCTCCCACGAGGGGAAGTAGTTTGGACAGCTGGTCCAAGCGGATACTGAGGGAGGCTTGGCGCAGGATAATGATTAAGTTCAGTTGACGATACAGTCTAAGAAGTTTGGATTTAGAGTTCATTCGTGAACTAGGTCCCATCAGATATCCAGACATATTCTAAGACAGGTATTGCTCATTTTGGGATATGGTTTCTCTGCGAACTTGAGATGTAGAGAGACATAGAAAGAAACATCTGAGTGGATCCACTCACTGAGGCTATTTCTCGAACACAATAGGTTTACAAACAAGCTTTGTAAGACTGATCAGTAGAGGAGTTGGGTGTTCGGTATCACACGGGCTGTGAGTATGCGACATCGCAATAATTAGCCTTAAGTGCAAGTGGGAGATTATTGGATATAGTGCCCTCAAAGTCAATTATTGGATCGCAGGCATGTGATTGCAATGATTGAGGGAGGACCTATACCGGTAGGACAGTCTTACTCGAGATGATAGTATGCTATCCGGTTTATCTTTATCATCGTGTACTGATTTAGGTGACATGATATATATCACTATTGCACGTTGATAGAGCCCATAGGATTCTTGCTTGACTACCAGCAGTATGATGGCGATCATATACGTGAGAGTTGGGTAGTCTATAAGCACGTCCTTAAAAGTGGTCCCTAGTCGCGGGAGTTTCGAGATAGGGCATCGATACTCCGGAGTAGACTAGTGTATACAGTCGAGATCCCGTTGAGGGGCGGTGGCCGATCTCACAAGCCATTGGTGCTAGTTAGTTCACCTAAGATGTATACATGTGCTTATTAGGTTATGATTGGTAGAGTTTTTGCATGCTTAGTTAATTACCGCAATCAAGACGGTTTCTCTTGTAGCTATCCGGTTGAGTACGGGTCGTCCGCAGGGAGATAGGAATCTTTTTCTATGTGCTTTAACGAGTTAAGTCCAAATGTCCAGGTTTGTTTTTAGATTAACTATGTGCTAAAATGATATATAAAGAGAGCTTGTTAGGGTTAGGATTAGGTTAGTTTGAGTTAGGAGTCGCTCACTTCTTTCGTTGCCACTCTTAATATCGGTGTTACGGCAATCGGCAACAACGGGGATTAGCACGACTAGAAAGGAACTTGCGAGTATAAGCTAGGCTTTCCAACGCATAAGTTCTTCCTTTTGGTGCTTGTCCGTCCGTTCTTGGCTCTTAGCCTTAACCTCCGGTTAATTCAACCACAACCGGTCTCACTAAGGAATCACCGCTATCATGTAGGATTGGGTGCCGTAGGGAGCGGATTGTGGTTTAATTAACGGGAGTCCGAATTAAGATGTTGGGCAAGAAAAGAGTGAGAGAGATTTCCTTCTCTCAAACTTTCCTTATCCTACCCTAACAAGTAAGAAAAAGAAAAATAAAACAAAAGGAGGAAGATAGAAAGAAAGAGGTTAGAAGATTACAACTAGCTATTTGAGACCTCACCTTGGCAAGGATCAAGCTTAAGCATCATTGTTGTTAAGGATAAAGAAAATAGAAGAAGAAAGAAACAAACAAAAAATAAAAACAACTAGATTAGCAAAATGAAAATTACAAGCAATTATAATTAACAATAAGACAAGCATGGTAACAACAAGAACTCTTTATTCATCACTTCACTCACAAAAGCTCACTACAAGGTTTTAA
The DNA here is from genome assembly GCA_030015575.1 of Agapanthus africanus. Classification (NCBI taxonomy): domain Eukaryota; kingdom Viridiplantae; phylum Streptophyta; class Magnoliopsida; order Asparagales; family Amaryllidaceae; genus Agapanthus; species Agapanthus africanus. Next base: position 124,770,466 of record JASDDO010000016.1, on the reverse strand, counting down.
TGGAGAAGAGATGAGAAGAGGAAGAAGAACAACAAAATGTATTCTAAAATCTAAATACAAGAATAAGCACCCTTGGTTTTGGCAAGTTCTGGACTATTTATAGGCAGGGAACTGGAAACCTAGGGCAACAATCTGCCTCCATATAGAATGACCAAAATACCCCTGAAACCTCATCCACTGCGGAGCCCGTATGGCCGCGGTTCCGCGGCCTAATCAAGCTTATGCCGCGGAACCGCGGCCCTTTAGGAGACTTAGGTCATGAAATTTTGTAGTTTTCCCTGTTTTTTAGTACTCTTCAGTGTGGTATATGTTTTTTTTCAGAATCTCTTCACAATATTTCCAGAATTCCAGCAGAACAAAAGGTGATGTGATGTGGATCTTTGGCCATGATTTCCTCGAGCTCCGCGTAGATATGTTGGATCTTGTGTTGACATTGAGCTTTGTGCATGAAAATGACATCGATTTGCCATTTTTTCCCTTAAACTGGTGTGCGGCAACATACGGATAAAGAGCGGAGACCCGTGTTTTATCTGTGGTTGGCAGTAATCCGGAATTTGTCGTGCTTTTCCATGAATTTCACTATTTAGAGCCGAGAACCTGTATCCTGCAATTGACTAGCAAACATGGATCAAGAGTACCTACACATAAGCAATGTGATAAAAATTGGGCGGTATAAAAATACAAAAATCTGATATGAACAAATACCCCCAAACTTATCATTTTTTCGTCCCGAGCAAAGCCAATTTATTCACAAAAAATTCCTAACCTCACTTTCGCAGGGAACGCGATTGCACTGAGCATGTGCAACAAGCCGTTTAAAACTCTAGGTGTCCCTAGCAGAAGGAGTGTTGTCTCCTGAGGGTTTTCAGCGGATACTACCCACAAAATCCGGTCAAGCTAGTTTTGCAAAATAACTATGATTCAAACCCTAAAGTTTTGTTTCAGAAAATAACAATTATATTATCCTAAGTCTAGACTATCGAACCTTTATTTTTCACACCTCGCTTCTTATTTAACTTAAGATTTTATGTCTTTACGTGCAGTGCAAATAGTGTCGTTAAGTTCCAGAAGGATCGATTAAAGTCATCATGTCACACAATAAAGCCCAGATTTAAAAGGATCACACAAGTTTTATAAAGAGTTAAGCATTTTTCAAGTTTCGTTTTCCAGTAAGGTTTGAACTTCAGAATTTCTATCTTCCTTAACAGGAAACTAGGTCTTATTTTTCACTTCACCTTTTTCTTGTTTTCATTTCATACACACCTCTGTGAACGTGCAATAGTCTTTATCATAGAATAAAACCTTCATATCTCCGCTAGAAATATTTTTTTATAAAAACCTGTCTTTTATCAAGATTATTCTCACACAAAGAACCGTTAGGAATTTTAACTCGGAGAGAACACTTGCTTGACTTTGTTTTAATCTGGACTTTCTAGGCTTCTTAATGAGCTTTGAGCCAATGCACCCAAACCAGTTGGCTTTAGGGCATTAGGTGTAGAGACACCCCAGCGGACTTAATTACTCAAGTTACCTAGGCCCAAAAACAAAAGACAATTTAGCGTGAAAATCATGATGATTCAATGCGAACGGAGATATAACCGGCAGTTCAGTTATTTTTTGGATAAAAGACGTGTTTAGTGGGTTAGGTGTGTAATCATTCCAATCAAGTTTCAGATGGGTTATTTTTTAGAATTAGTTCCAATTAAGGCATCAATAACATTCTTTCATATTCGCTTCACTTCATAAACTATTCTTGATATTACTTATTTCAGAACAAACCTATTTGATCATCAGAAAATCATTTATCCATTTAAAAGTTTTTAGACACAAAAGACTTGTCATCTAATTTCCAAAACTCACGACACGTGTAGTGTGATGTAAAGACGTATATCAGTTATAGTTAACTTCAAAGGAGAGTTATCTTTCAGGTTTTCAAAATCTAAAAATAAGATTTAGTTATTCTTATCTTATGAAACAAAACCGTCGAAATGTTGAATCAGAGTTCTCCCACTAGCTAACTTGACGGAAAAGTTTTTATGTTTTTAGAATTTTTTCAGATTTTTATGGATTTTAGTATGCAGATGCAAAATATACATATGAATGCGAAGGTTAGAAATGCATACCGAGCGTACCCCCAAACTTAAACTGGACAGTGTCCTCACTGTCATTGCATGAAGAGATCATTGAACGGTCAAAATTGTCGGTTAGATATACACAATTTTTTTTTTGTTTTTAAAGAAAAGAAAAATAGTAAAAATGGAAAATAATATCCAAAAATATATACAAAAAGGTATATACATACCCCCAAACCTATTTGGAACAGTGTCCACTGTTCTTGGCTGGATAACCGAAGTTTGGTGGTAGGCAGAGGAAGATTATGCAGGGTAAACCGGCTCTTGTAAGACCAGGAGCTCCTTTGCTGGTTCGGCGCTAAGGTACGGTTTTAGTCGGTGTCCGTTTACTTTGAAAAATGAACCGTCCTTTGGATTCTCCAAATCCACAGCGCCATGCGGATACACATTCCGCACAAAATACGGCCTTTTCCAACGAGATCTGAGCTTTCCTGGATGGAAATGTAGCCGTGTGTCGTAAAGCAGTACCTGTTGACCAGGTATGAAAGTTTTGCGCAAAAGGTGTTTATCGTGAAACACCTTCGTTCGGTTCTTAACGACAATCGCGTTTTCGTAAGCCTCATCCCTAAGCTCGCTCAATTCGTTCAACTACAGCTTCCAATGGCTGCTCGCATCTTCGAGAGACAGATTCGGCTCTTTTATCGCCCAAAATGCGCGATGCTCTATTTCGACAGGGAGGTGGCAAGCCTTTCCGTACACAAGCCGATAGGGAGACATGCCAAGATCGGTCTTATAAGCAGTTCGAAATGCCCAAAGGGCATCAGTGAGTTTCAACGACCAATCTTTACGGTTCTTGGAAATCGTCTTCTCCAGTATCTGCTTGATTTGCCGATTTGAAACTTCGGCTTGCCTACAGGTTTGGGGGTGGTAGGGCGTAGATAGCTTATGATTAATGGAATATTTCCGCATCAAGGCCTCAAAAGTCTTATTACAGAAATGAGTTCCATTGTCGCTAATGATCGCTCGGGGGTGCCCAAACCGGGAGAAAATGTTTTCTTTAAGAAACCTAACGACAACCTTGTTGTCGTTAGTCCGGCTGGGAACAGCCTCGACCCACTTAGAGACGTAATCAACAACGAGAAGGATGTACAAGTTCCCAAAAGAGTTGGGAAACGGCCCCATGAAATCTATCCCCCAAACGTCGAAAATCTCCACAACCAAGATTGGTTGGAGCGGCATCTCGTTCCTCTTGGATATCCGGCCCAAGTGTTGGCACCGGGAGTAAGTCTTGCAGTAGTCATGAGCGTCTTTGAAGAGTTCTGGCCAGTAGAAACCACACTGCAAGATCTTCTCAGCTGTCTTTCTGGGGCCAAAATGCCCGCCACATGCTTGATCGTGGCAAAATGACAGCACACTCTTGAATTCATCGTCAGGGACACACCGACGAATAATCTGGTCGGGACAGTACTTGAACAGATATGGTTCGTCCCAGTAAAAGTGTTTTACTTGGGATAAGAATCGAAGTCTGTCTTGACTTGACCATTCAGTCGGTAGTAACCCTGTGGCCAAATAGTTCACAATATCTGCGAACCAGGGTTCGCAAGATACTGTCAAGAGTTGTTCATCCGAAAAACGTCGTTGATCTAAAGTTGAGGCGACGGCGAAGAAGGAAGTCGTGAGAGATGGTCGGCGACTACGTTTTCACATCCTCTTTTGTCCTTGATGACAAGGTCAAATTCTTGAAGCAAGAGGATCCAACGTATTAGCCGAGATTTTGCATCTTTCTTCGCAAAAAGATGGCGCAGAGCAGAATGGTCTGTGTAGACAATGACTGGAGAGCCGATGAGGTAGGGCCTGAACTTTTCTAAAGCAAATACAACAGCTAATAATTCCTTCTCAGTTGTTGTATAATTAAGTTGGGCGTCGTTCAGGGTTCGGCTAGTATAATAGATTACGTGCGGCATCTTGTTGATGTGTTGTCTAAGGACAACACCAATGGCAAAGTCGGATGCATCGCACATAATCTCAAATGGGTGCGTCCAGTCAGGTGAAGAAAGAACGGGAGCAGAAGTGAGTGAGCTTTTTAATTACTCGAACGCAGTCACACAGCTCGAGTTGAAGTCGAATGGCGTATCCTTGGCCAGCAAAAGATTCAAGGGCCTAGCAATCTTGCTAAAGTCCTTGATGAACCGTCTACAGAAACCGGCATGGCCAAGGAAGGCTCGGATGTCTTTGACGCATCTGGGAGGAGGGAGATTGGAAATGACCTCAATCTTCGCTTTGTCAACCTCTATGCCATTTTGCGAAATGATATGTCCTAAGACAATACCTTCGCGCAACATGAAGTGGCACTTCTTCCAATTCAAAGTGAGGTTCTTGTCCTTACATCGGGTAAGGACAGCGTGAAGATGCAGCAAACACTCATTAAAGGAATCGCCGAAGATGGAGAAATCGTCCATGAAGATCTCCAGGAATTTTTCCACCATGTCTGAGAAGATTCCCATTATACACCGCTGGAAGGTAGCGGGCGCATTGCATAACCCAAAGGGCATGCGACGATATGCAAACGTGCCGAAAGGACAAGTGAATGTGGTCTTGTCCTGGTCTTTTTCGGCGATGGGAATCTGATTATAGCCGGAGTAGCCATCAAGACAGCAGTAGTACTCGTGTCCGGCCAATCGTTCAAGCATTTGGTCAATGAAAGGTAGCGGAAAGTGGTCCTTCCGCGTTGCGGCGTTGAGTTTTCTATAATCGATGCATACTCGCCACCCAGTTTGGGTGCGAGTAGGGATTAACTCGTTCGCCTCGTTAGTGATTACCGTTATGCCTGATTTCTTGGGGACAACGTGAATGGGGCTAACCCACTAGCTATCAGAAATAGGATAAATGATACCACTATCCAGACACTTTACGATTTCCTTTTTGACAGCCTCCTTCATGACTTGGTTGAGTCGCCTTTGTGGATCCCTGGCTGGTTTGGCATCATCCATCAGATGAATGTGATGTTCAACGATCAGGGGACTAATCCCCTTGATGTCCTCCATGGACCAGCCAAAAGCTTGCCTATTGCTGTGCAAGACCGCAAGAAGGGCTTTCTCTTGCTCTGGAGCTAGAGAAGCCGAGATGATAACATGGAGGGTCTCGTTCTCACCCAAGTAAGCGTACTTAAGGTGAGACGACAAAGGCTTGAGTTTGAGCGTTGGAGCTGAAACGATTGAAGGCAAGATTGGTGAAAAGGTCTCGAACTCAAAGGATTCTAGCAAAGGTTCAAAACGAGTGTAAGCGACCGAGTTGGATGGTTCAGGTAACTCATCTGGAAATTCGAAAGATTCAAACTCGGGTGGTGAGTGGCTAAGATCGTTCGAGAAAGTGAAACACTCGTAGTCATTGTCGGGCGCAGAAACAACAGCAGGTTCGAAGAGGAACGCACTAGTGGCGTTAAGGTTGTCGTGATTGAACAAAAACTCCTCGAATTCACACTCTTCCGGGGTGATCTCCTGGATTGAGCAAACGTCTAGTATATGAGCATTAGGTTCGGTGGGCTGATTCCCCAACCTAAAAATGTTGAGTTCAATTGTCATGTTTCTAAAAGATAGGTTCATCGAACCATTTCGACAATTGATCACAGCATTTGATGTTGCAAGGAATGGGCGACCGAGTATCACCGGAATTTGATTCCGGGGGTTAGCTACAAGCTGTGTGTCTAATACAATGAAGTCAACGAGGAATATGAAGTCCCCAACGTTGATTAACACATCCTCTAGCTCACCCCTAGGATGGGTGATTGATCGGTCGGCCATTTGGAGAGTACAGTGTGTGGTTTTCAGCTCTCCTACACCTAATTGCTCATATACTGAGTATGGAAGCAGGTTAACACTGGCACCAAGATCTAATAGTGTGCAGTTGATGTTCTTATCCCCAATGGTAATAGAAATCGTAGGACAGCCAGGGTCCTTCCGTTTTTGCGGTAAAGATTGGGTAAGCATCACTCACAACACTAGCCAAGAAAACTTTCTTGGGTACCTGAGACTTCCTCTTTTTCGTGCACAAGTCCTTTAAGATTTTTGCATAGGACGGGACTTGTTGGACAGCATCTAAAAGGGGAATGTTGATGTTAACCTGCTTAAACAACTCCAGAATCTTCTCCATTTGTGGATTTTATTTATTGGACCTCAACCGGTTTGGAAATGGAACGTTTTTAAAATTGGTTGAGTCCAATGCTTGTGGAGGAGATTGTGGAGTTGGAACGGATCCCAGAGCTGGTGTTTTCGTGGAGTGAGAAGTGGGTCCATTTAGAGAAGAAGAAGAGCCTTTTGAAGAATGAAGAATAGGCTCAGAAGATGAGGAAGGAGAAGAAGAAGAAGAAGAAGAAGCGGCTGGGGTGTCCTTATCCTCAATTGTTGTGCCGATGTTGTTGTGCAGCATCCTTCCCGATCTCAATGTAGTCACGGCACTCACATTATGATTCTGTTGTTCAAGAGCAACATGTACATTATGTGGATGACTGGGATTTGGGAGTGGTTGAGATGGAAGCTTCCCCTTTTCTCGCTTGCTTAACGCCGCATTCAGCTGTGCAATCTGGGCTTCGATGGTCTTGATGCTTTGCCCGTGTGCAGCGGTGTGTTGCACCAAAGGCTGAATAGACGACTGGATGTTGGCGGTGGATTGTGTCGATTATTTAACGAACGCCTCCAGACTTCGTTCTAGCGAGGAAACCTTATCGTTGTTTGACGGAACAAAGTTGTTTTGCGGAAAAGAATTGTTGGGTGCAAAGTTGTTCGTCTGATTTTGAAAAGGTTGGGGTTGGAAGGGCTGCTAAAATTGATGTTGAGTTTGTTGTTGCACTTGTTGTTGCGGAGGAGGGGGCCTCTGGAAATCGTTTCCTTGGAATTGATGCTGATTCTGATTCCAGGCGAAATTGGGGTGGTTCCTCCAACCGGGATTGTAAGTGGAAGAGTATGGATCATTTCTCAGTCTTTGCTGAAATGCAGCATTAACCTGATCCTGTCCTTGAGATGGTGGATTGTAAGGACACTCTTCAGTTAAGTGAAAAGGATAGGAACAACAAGCACAAATGGTACGAAGGGGAAGAACATGGGCAGGAGCAGGAGATGAAAATTTGCTCTCTATCGCTTCAAGTTTTCTCGTTAATGCAGCCATTTCAGCTTTCATCGCAATAGAGACATCAAGTTGGTGAATTCCTACCCTAGACTGACCAGTAGAAGTGGAGGAAGAAGAAGAAGAAGTTGGTCTGGTGCTCTCCCATTGAAGCGTTTGTTCTGCAAGGTCGTCGAAGAATTGTCACGCTTCCTCGTCAGATTTCGATAAGAAGTGGCCCTGACAAATAGTTTCCAACAACTGCTTGGTTGCTGGGTTCAGGCCCTCGTATAAGGTTTGGCAAAGTTGCCATTTCTCAATACCGTGGTGAGGGCACTGAACAAGAAGGTCTTTATACCGGTAAAAGCACTTCCAAAAGGGTTCAGTAGGAAGCGGAGAGAATTGATTGATTTCGTTATGGATCCTTGCGGTTTTATGATTCAGATATAATTTCTTGAGAAACGCTTTTACAAACTCGTCCCAACTGGTAATGGAGTGGGAAGCAGTGTTATACAACCACTTTTCAGCAAGATCGCACAAAGTGAACGGAATGACCCGTAGCCGTATAGCATCGTCCGACAGCTGGGTAGTTTTCATCATGGCACAAACATTTTGGAACTTGTTGATGAAGATATAGGCATCTTCAGATTCAAGCCCATGAAATTTCGGAAGCATGTTAATGAAGTGGGACTTAATTTCAAAATTATCCCCATTGGCCGGTGGAAGGGAAAGACAGGTGGGAAGTGCAGAACGGGTGGGATAGAAACGATCCTGGAGCGCGATTCGCTGTGATGCTACAACGGGCGGTGGTGGTGGGTTATTCGCATCCATAGGAGGTGGAATCAATCCCGGGGGAGTCAAAGAGATGTTTGGATTAAATCCTGACATCGCGGAAGAAGAGGTTGGTGATGGTGAAGGTGAGGATGTATGAATAGAATTCCGGTCAACGTCGGAGTTGGTCGGCAAAAGTAAGGGTGAAAGAGGCGTGGACGGAGTTTCGACGTCTGAGTCGATCGCGTAGTCGGTAGCGACTAACGTAACGCGGACTAGACGGGCGCTAGTGTCCCGAGTCCAAGCGGACATACACTAAATGAGTTTAGTATAGTCAAAGCGGAGAAGGTGAGGGTAAGAAAACGTCAATGGAGAAATACGATGGGAGGTGGGTGAAAAAATGGATTCTGGCGACAAAGGGCAAGTTTTTATAAAAGTTTTTGGTTTTGTGTTTTTTTTTCTTGTTTTAGAAAGAGCTTTACAGAAATATGTACGGACTTACGGCTTCAAACAATAACAAACAAGATATGCACAATCACACCTAGATCTAGGGTCACCTAGGTCAGCTAGACAGCTCCTAATTGTTCCAAAGGGCTAGAAATAGGACCTCAAACCGCCTCTTCTCCGCCAATTGCGGCCAGGTAAGTGACAGGTAAGTGGGAGGCTCCCCACTACGTAAGTAGTGGTCCTAATTAAGTAACCACTTGCCTTGGACACACTTTCCTAGACACCGCAAAGTCAGGATAGGATAAACGGCCGATGCCTGTAAATAGTCCTCTGTCCTATTGAGCGCGAAGTCCTTAGGGCTGAGTCTAGTATTTTTTAATTAAACAATGGTCAATGCATATGCTTTTTGTGATTTCTAGGGTCCTGGGAAGGGTGATGAAATCCTCACCCAATCTGGATTGGTTTCAAGCCCCTTAAAGTCTTTATTAATATATGCAAAGCAGTAACAATCAACTGCAATCAATTTTTATTTTTTAGCGCGGCGCAAAGAATCCTGCACAAGAACAATTTATTGGAAGGGGAAGAGAGTTTGCGCAAAGAATGCTGCAGAAAACACAGTTCAGTGGAGTTCAGAGGATTGGGGAAGAGGAGAGAGAGACATACCAAAAATTTGGGATTCTGAAGGCTTCAACCCGCCGTGGTTCCACGGCCTAAGCGTGCTAATGCCGCGGTTCCGCGGCTTGAAGGTGCCCTTGGAGCTTCATTTTGCTTGTAGGTGCTGACTTGGCTGTCCTCTTCTTGTCTGGAGGTCCTGTTTCTTGATTTGCTTACTGGATCTGCTCCAGAATCTGACAGTAGACCGTTGGATCCGTCTTGATCCGTCGCGGAGTAGCCGCGAGATATGGGTCCAACTTCCCACGTCTTTAGCACTGAACTCGACCGTCTTTTTATCCTGCACACTTGCACAAAAACTAATCAAAAATAACAAGATGGGTTTTTTTACAATGTATTTTTTTTTGTTTTGTTTTTCGGTTATATTTATATTCACAAATTAACCCGAAATTACACAAATAAATAAACTACCGTCTTCCCGGCAACGGTGCCATTTGATTGGTAGAGTTTTTGCGTGCTTTGTTAATTACCGCAATCAAGACGGTTTCGCTTGTAGCTAGCCGGTTGAGTACGGGTCGTCCGCAGGGAGATGGGAATCTTTTTCTATGTGCTTTAACGAGTTAAGTCCAATTGTCCAGTTTTGTTTTTAGATTAACTAAGTGCTAAAATGATATATAAAGAGATCTTGTTAGGGTTAGGATTAGCTTAGTTTGAGTTAGGAGTCGCTCACTTCTTTCGTTGCCACTCTTAATATCGGTGTTACGGTAATCGGCAACAACGGGGATTAGCACGACTAGGAAGGAACTTGCGAGTATAAGCTAGGCATTCCAACGCATAATTTCTTCCTTTTGGTGCTTGTCCGTCCGTTCTTGGCTCTTAGCCTTAACCTACGGTTAATTCAACCACAACCGGTCTCACTAAGGAATCACCGCTATCATGTAGGATAGGGTGCCGTAGGGAGCGGATTGTGGTTCAATTAACGGGAGTCCGAATTAAGATGTTGGGCAAGAAAAGAGTGAGAGTGATTTCCTTCTCCCAAACTTTCCTTATCTTACCCTAACAAGTATGAAAACTACTCACCCATTATAATAAAAAGAAAATAAAACAAAAGGAGGAAGATAGAAAGAAAGAGGTTAGAAGATTACAACTAGCTATTTGAGACCTCACCTTGGCAAGGATCAAGCTTAAGCATTATTGTTGTTAAGGATAAAGAAAAACTAGAAAGAAGAAAGAAACAAACAACAAATAACAACAACTAGATTAGCAAAATGAAAATTACAAGCAATATAATTAACAATAAGACAAGCATGGTAACAACAAGAACTCTTTATTCATCACTTCACTCACAAAAGCTCACTACAAGGTTTTAATGGAGAAGAGATGAGAAGAGGAAGAAGAACAACAACATGTATTCTAAAATCTAAATACAAGAATAAGCACCCTTGGCTTTGGCAAGTTCTGGACTATTTATTGGCAGGGAACTGGAAACCTAGGGCAACAATTTGCCTCCATATAGAATGACCAAAATACCCCTGAAACCTCATCCACTGCGGAGCCCGTACGGCCGCGGTTCCGCGACCTAAGCATGCTTATGCCGCGGAACCGCGGCCCTTTAGGAGACTTAGGTCATGAAATTTTGTGGTTTTCCCTGGTTTTTAGTACTCTTCAGTGTGGTATATGTTTTTTTTCAGAATCTCTTCACAATATTTCCAGAATTCCAGCAGAACAAAAGGTGATGTGATGTGGATCTTTTGCCATGATTTCCTCGAGCTCCGCGTAGATATGTTGGATCTTGTGTTGACATTGAGCTTTGTGCATGAAAATGACATCGATTTGCCATTTTGTCCCTTAAACTGGTATGCGGCAACATACGGATAGAGAGCGGAGACCCGTGTTTTATCTGTGGTTGGCAGTAACCCGGAATTTGTCGTGCTTTTCCATGAATTTCACTGTTTAGAGCCGAGAACATGTATCCTACAATTGACTAGCAAACACGGATCAAGAGTACCTACCGATAAGCAATGTGATAAAAATTGGGCGGTATAAAAATGCAAAAATCTGATATGAACAGGTTATGAGTACACCGGACAGGACTCGCCGGGAACATGCTAGTTGGTTATTAAAATCGTCGTCAGATAGCAATTCCCAGGTGACATGTATACAGGTTGGTCTATCGACCTGAGATCGTCATTTGTCTCGTGTGAGTTCCCACTGTGGTTTGATTATTACCCTACCACGGCTCAAAGGTGTCGTGCAAACAGGTTTTAGTTGGGTACAGTCCCGAGCCACATGGAGGCAGTGAGCGGATCGGCAGGGGATTCGTCTCTCCCTACGTTCGGAGTGAGATCGTGTTGTGTCTAGGAGAGCCATTACAAAAAATACATGGTCATGGTAAGCGGGATTTACTGGTAGGTATTCCAGTAGTATCTTAGGTGTTTTGGGCTACACTCCGACACGACTTATACCGCTTTTGGGGGTCTGACATTTACAAGCTCCCTAGGCCCGATATGTGATACGCATTGACGAACGGACCGGACTTGACGTATATTGTCTCACATAGGCTCAGTAGGGTTCCAGGATGAGTTCGCTCATCGGACTCCCCTTCACTCAGTACATGGGCAGCCGTTACGTACAGCTAGTACCACTGATGGCTTGTGGTTAGACCCGCTGTCGGAGTATTGACGAGTCTTTAGAGTCCCCCAAAGAAACTTTCCTAGTTCGGGCGAAACATTGTAGAGGCCGTATGGTTTTATGGCAGGGTTCGAACATATGCGTGCGCTTGTGCACGTGTCATGGTTCGGACGGTTAATACTAGAGGGCTTTGGTTTAAGCCGGATCCTAGTATTATACTGTATAAATTTTGTCTCATTGTATTTGTATTCGGTCGGAATACAAATGCGAGTATGTATATACAGTTGCGGGGTTATCCCGTAATTTGTTACGGGATCGCTTTTTGAAGTTGCCAGTTTGCATTCTTTATTTGGCCATTTTTCCTTTTTATTGTTCATGGCTGAATTTTGCCTTGGAGGGGGTTCCTTGCAAAAGTGGCTTTGCTAAATGCAGGGTTTTTTTTTTTGGTAACCAGAGCTCCAGAATTCTGCAGCAACCTTCTTGATGTTTCTTGATTGATTGAGTGATTTGTGAGCCATCTTGTTGAATTTATTGCTTTGGATATTTGTAAAGATATTGGTGTGACATTTTTTTCTAAGGATCACCCTATTTTCTTCTGCTAATGCTCACCCCCCTACTCTTCTTCTTGGTATGGCCGAGAGCCTTTTTGGGCAGCCCCAATTTTTTTTGTGTGAGGAGAATGATTCATTTGGTTGCAAAAGAAAGAGATTCATTCTTGCAAAAATAAATAGCTCATTTCCTCAAGCTCTTTTCCATTCTCACTCCAAATGGCAACTTCGATTAACCCTCGAGAAAAAGCATTCTACACTTACTCTATTGCAATCTTGGACACGTCGGCTAGCAAACTTCGTGTCTGAGTTGCCTCGGTTCAGAGGCGGGAGCCCTTATAAAGATTCGTTGATGTGGCGCAATTTTCGGCGAGGAAGAGATCGTAGATCGAGCGAGCTTCGTCGGCGCATCCGCAACAAGCTAGGGACAGAGGTTAAAAACCGAAGGACACGGATCGATCGGAATAATCTCTAAACCCCCTTTTACAGTATTCTTGTTTACGGTTAATGGAACGATCCGGGATTTGGATGCGGTTAGCGCCAGTTCGTAAAAAGTTTTTTTGTTCCGCATTTGGCCTCGGAAAGATGGTCGGGGCGCTGCCGCAACCCAACAAATCATCGTACATGTTAAGATAAAGAGCAACTAGATCGCATACTATCATGTCGAGCAAGAAATTCCTCTCTATATATGTCCAAGCATTCACTACAATATACATCGTATGTACAGTAATGGCCTCTAGGGCATACATATAACTTACAATCTCACACTTGCACTATGGCCATCTGTTGTAGTATCTCATACCCAACAATCAGCAGTGGTTGAAGTATCTCATACTCAACCATCCCATAGAAGTCTCTCCTGGGAATAGGACTTTGTGAGTGGATCTGCTATGTTGTCCTCTGTATCTACTCTCCTTACCTTGATCTCCCTAGAGATCATCCATCTCCATGATCAGGTGATACTGCCTAAGAATATGTCTGGATCATAGATGGGACGGGGGTTCCTTGGCCTAAGCCACAACTCCATTGTCACACAATGGCAGGAACGAAGTTCATCTCATGAACTTATATACATCCAGACTACCTCTTTGGTAGTATCCTTGGTAGCAATGTATCCAGCCTTTATCCTCTAGTTTGCCACGGTATCTAGCTTGGAACTCTTCCAATATACCGTACCTCCACTGAGGGTAAAGACAATGCATGTGACTAACATTCAGTCGACCTTACCACCCTGGAAGCTATCCAGTGATTCTCCCCTGGATCGATTGATAACATCTCACTACACCTAGTGAGGATCCTAACATCCACTTAGATCTATCTCATATATCCAAACCCCGGGATTTAGGAGGTATTACATTGATCCTATATGGAGAACCCTTATGATAAGAGGAGATTGACCGAGTGTAGCATAGGAAACTCCTTTCCTATCAAGAGTATGTCATTCACGTAGAATACGAGGATCACCACCATACTCCCTACTACCTTTTTGTATATAGAAGGTTCATCTACCATTTTGATGAAGTCAAACATTTTTGACTGCCACATCAAAACAGAAGTTCCAACTCCGCAATGCCTGTTTTATCCCATAATGCAACTTGCACACGTTTCCACTGCTCCCACTATCTATGAAGACCTCTAGCTGTGTACTTATAGACACACTCTTCTAAATCACCATTTAGAAAAGCAGTCATGACACCCAACCTCCAGATATCGTAGTCATGGTATGTAGCAATGGCAAGTAGGATCTAGATGGACTTAAGCATAGGGACTAGAAAAGGTTTCATCATTATCCAAATCTGGTCGATGACGAGAACCTTTTGCAACAAGTCTTAGCTTTGAAAGTCTCAACTTTTCCATGTACACCAAGTAATCTTCTCAGGATATACTTGCTCCTGATGTGGATTTAACCCTTCAGATAAAGCAACCAAAGTCCATACTTTGTTGGTGTATATGGATTCCATCTCAGATCGCTTAGCATCCAGCCATTCTTACAGAGTCCCTACTCTTGATGGCCTTCTCGAAACCAGTTGGGTCATCATCTCAAGATGCAATCCTCGCTCCCACTGTCATAGAGAAAATCGAAGTATCTCTCAGGTGGGTGAGGAACCCTACTAGATCGGCGAAGAGGCTGAGGTTCGTCGGGAGCTATTGAGTCGTTCGGTTCTACCAAATCATCAGCTGCAGTTTGTATAGCTGGAACTCCTTCCAGTTCTACCTCATGACCACTAATTTCTTCATAAGAAATTCCCTTTCTCAAAAGGTGGCATGCTGAGAAACAAAACACATTTTGCTCCTCAGTGTGGTAGAAGATATTCCCTTGTGAATGCTTCGGATATCCAACAAACTTCCACAGAACTGACCTTGCATCGAGCTTGTCCGGATTTTTCTTTTAGACATAGGCCGGACAACCCCAAATCTTAACATACTTAAGAGATGGGCTCTTCCCATTTCATATCACATATAGAGTGGCAGGCACCTGATTTGATTGGAACCCTATTCAATAGGTATGCAGCTTCACAAGTGCATAACCCCCAAAAGGAAATAGGAAACTCAGTAGTACTCATCATAGAGCACACCATATCACATAGGGTGCGATTGCTCTGCCCCGATACACCAATGTGTTGTGGTGTATTCGGATGAGTAATGATGAGAGAGAATCTCATTCTCCTTTAGAATAGTCCAGGAATCCGTGCTCAAATATTCTCCTCCCTGATCACATTAAAGGACATAATACATATACCCGTTTTGGTTCTCTACTTTTAACTTATATTCATTAAATTTCTCAAAAGCTTCAGACTTGTGTTTCAACAGGAACATATGTCCGAATCTTGAGAGATCATCAGTGAATATAATGAAGTATAAAGAATTGGTCCTGGCATGTGTAGACAGAGGACCTACATACATCATGTATCAATCCCAAGAGTTCACTAACTCTTTCTCTGTTTCCAATAAATGGAGCTGAGATCATCTTATCTTTGTGACATGACTGGCAAGTTTCACAAGATATAAATTTAAACAAATTTAAATATGCATCTAAATGTAACTTAGCTAGTCGGGTCGCATTGATATGACCCAGTCTACAATGCCTCAAGAATGATTTGTTCATTTCTGAACTCTTCCTCTTGTGTGTGTTCTGTACGTTAAGAACTGTGGTTTGATTTAGAACGTATATGCTTTTAGATAACGTGCATGAACCGATCAACTCTTGATATAGAAAATTTTCAAAACATTATCCAACAATACAAAATTATATCCTTATTTACTAATAAAGAGACTGATATGATATTGTGTATCAGGTTCGGTATCTAATAATATTCATTCAGAATCAAGGTATTTGGTAATACAGGGTGATAACTGCCAACAAGTTGGCTACAGCACTTGCACCATTTCTAACTCTTGAAACTTATCACCCATTCTCAGTTCTCTACCTATATGTAGCCCATGTAACATATTACATATGTGGGATCCTGATCCGATATTTCATACCCGGGACGTAAAGGATACTGAGAAGCAGTTCTCTGTAATGAACACACCCGAAGAAGATGCATCAGCATGCACTTTCTTCGTTTGGCTGGCACGGGAATCCTGGTAACCTATTTCCTGCTTAGTCTTATAACAATTATAAGTTAGAGCAGGACCAATGTTCCCCAGCTCAGTATAACAAGAGGGTTCGGTCAATACATCCGTATTATTATCTTGATTAAGGCGTGACATGGTCGCTACCTGGAAAGAGAGAGAAGAAAACAATCAGCGTATGCTCTTGAAAGATTAAATTGGTTATTATTTTATCTAATCAGGATGGCTCCCACTGTTTTAGTCAAATCTTCCTTCAAACCCTAAAAGGAAAGACTAACCGGGATTAATTACATCCTACAATTTCGCCAATCTTTCAGCCAGGCCAGTGCCGGTACTTTGAGGGAGGTTCCCCGTGCTTTCGCACGGACCTAATTAAAATAAACCTCGTTTTCCCAGATGCGTAACCCCGTTGACACCTTTCTAGACACCTACTTGATCGGCTAATTGTGATGTGTAAAACTCTCCCAGGAGTAACTCTTACTGCAATGGGTATCGGGATCCAACTATCTCATAGGAGGTATGCAATCTCATTGCAAATTTCAAAACTTGAAATTCCCAATAATATTTTGCCTTTAGCAACTTATGACCTTTGCTAAGGTCAACAAATCATAAGCGCTAGCCAAGTTCAACCCGACATTTCCCGATTGAATTAAACCCACCCGCACGACCCTTGGCTAAGGTCAACAAAGTCGCACGACTACCCTAATTAAATCGCATCATATGCTTATGGAGATAAGCACTAATCAGCTACCGCACACTACGCCTTGGCTAAGGTCAACAAACGCAGCACGAATACTAAGTAGTACTTATCTGAAATGACGGAAGGCTACGACAGGTTTTTAAGAAAACCTTTTGCGTAATAAACTTGATATCGTCGTAGAATCGAGTGATTTTGAAAAGGAGTTTTTTTTAGGATTTTACTAGTTTTGCTAAAGAGGTCACTCCCGGTGAAGGGATCTCGGCTCTTTCCTTATTGAATAAGGTGCAGGATATTTCACAAATACCACTATGCAAAGCAAAAACTATAAAAGCAATCAAAAGACAAACCGAGTTTGTAGTATTTGCTAGTTTCGCTAAAGATGTCACTCCCAGTGAAGGGATCTTGGCTCTTTCCTTATCGAATAAGGTGCTGGATATTCTACAAGGAATACCTCTATGCAAAGCAAGAACTAAAGCTACCAGTTTTCGAGACAAGTTTCTACAACATCTTTAGGTTTCTTTTATTTCATTAATCTCATTAATGAAGTCCCATTTATTATGCTTCCGAAGCATCACATTTGAAACGAAAGCAGTAATATATAATAAATATCATATATATATATATATATATATATATATATATATATATAATATAAGCATTCATCTCAGAACAGTAATATGATCTCATCACAGAACATTGCAGCAGAATAAAACATATGAAATATTGGATATACTAGGATTTCCGGGTTTTAAATTAAGCCTGTATAAATCACGGATTCCACGGTCGTGATGAATAGCCAATCCCACATCTCTAGACCCCTACGAGAGCGGGAAGCAACCTTACCAATTCTAGAGTTAGGAGACTCGGTCTCGACTCCTCGAGATGGTCTCCCACTGGACCCTAGAATCAGGTTACTTGTGCTCCTCGCCTTGGGTCTATCCTAATGCGGAAAAGTAAATAATATATAATGGTGACATCATCCTCAACCCGGAAGTGCCCCGATAAAAGAATATTACATATTATGAATTTTACATGAATGAAAATAAAAAACTCTCATCTCACATAAAACCCCAGGCTATTCAAAATACGACGATCCAATATAACATATCACAGCAACACATAACATCACATGTCATCAACATAAGTAAATATGCGTATCCCGATTGTCGTTGACATATAGCACCGAAACCGGCGATACACCACATATTACACTTACAGTCGCAGAAAAGAAAGTGAAAAACTACAACAGTTGGAATCCGCAACCACCTTAGACATCATAAACCCAAAGTATCACATACTTTGGATTCCATGCCTAACCAAATGAATTCATTAGATATCGCATGCCTAACAATTATAAACCACGCATTCTAGTCTCGATCTTGAAAACAATTTTCAATATCAAGTTGGGCAATTCAACAAGATTCCCGACATCCTGATCGAATGCTCGTCGGAAACTTTAGTGGACGGCCGCACACCCCGATACCGTCGACGAAGTGCACTAATGCGGAACACCACTGCCGCGAGCACCCGAACGGATGCTTTTGGCGACGGGGTTCTCCTACAGTCACTTGGTTAGGGCTTTGGGGCGTGGCTATCTATTAAGTTTACCCGGAGAGTATCCGCGTACGCTACGTGATTGCGACGGACTTTTGATCACATCAAAATCCCGTGGCAACCGATCAAATGAGACTGAACTGCTAGAATTATAAAATTCAAACTAGTTATCTATAACTACTTGTGGATTCCAAATATTGCATCCCATCACATAATATCCGGATGACGTTAAACTTTTCGATCGATTCGTCAAAGTCCCACAATTACCCAACAGCTCAACACTTGAGCACAGTTTTAATAATACCCTGAATAAGCCACAGTACCTATGCACCAGCCGTAGAAGGGCAAACCCAAGCCTCACTCATGTTGCCACGGAACCATGGCAAACCCTAGGGTTTCACCGCGGTTCCGCGATCCAAAAAGTCGAGTTAGGGTTTCATTCTTCTAGAGGGTTCATAGGATCACTTACATGTTTTTCCGAATACGTTAAACAAGGGAAAATGGGATTTTGACATTCGATCGAACTTTTTAACTTCGCCTAGACACTATGTGAATAACCCGAAACAATGCTAAAACTACGAATACGAAACACCCCGAATTGTTTATAGTGTAAGATTACATCACATACAAAATTAGAAAAAACAAACAACACCTGAAACACCAAAACCCAGTCACTTGAACACAAGCAAAAATTCAGGGGGGGAGCTCGGATTTTGGCCGAGATCAAGGGTGTGGGGCTCGGCTAAATTTTCTCCAAAATGCATGAAATTTTGTCAGTGTTCATGTTATATCATATATAGCACTCTTTACATGTTTGAAATTTTTTTTGACAACATTTAAAAATCGACAGCAAGCAGGTTTTGGTGATGCAAGTTTCGGAGTATTTCGGTTTCGTAATTCTAACAAAATCCGTATAAATTTCTAGCATGGCTCTGATACCACTGTAGGATTACCTAAGACGGCATCAAGGTTTCCGGAGGCATTGTCCATGCCAAATTCAAAAATTTACCATTTTAGCTAACCCTAACAAAGAATCGTTAACTAGAAATCGACGGAAAATAATGCAAACATCTTTGCAAAAGGAAAGTGAACAAGGAATACAACCTTTGTAGACCGGTCCTTCACTTCATTATCTCCGTGTAGTAGTCCCTTCACTGCGATCAAGAAGTCCCGGACTCTAGAGAAGCTCCGATAAAGAAACGAACATGCTTGCTTCGAAGACTTCGAGGCCGAAGATGATCTACGTCGAGGAGACACTAACCCAAGCCATCTCTTCACTAATTACGGAATTAGTGAAGCAAACACCCTATACTAAATAGCAAGTAGTAGAGGATGATGAAGTAGGAAGTTTGCTCACATTAGAAATCATTTTCTTACTCATTTTCTCACAACCCCATTGAAGCAAGAAAGCTTTGAGGAAGAAGAAGAAGAATGGACTCATCAAGTGAGAATGAATTGTTGTGTGAGGTTAGAAATGAAACCAAGGGTTAAGCATTTCATGCTTAACCCCTGTAGAGAGTTAACCATAAGCTATGGTTAAAGGTTAGGTCAAATAATATCTTAAGCTAGACAAAAAGAGTGAACAAAGTCAAAGATGCTTACAAGCTTCTACAAGCTTTCAACAAATATCAACCATGACTAATTCAACAATTTTTGAATTACTTAATGATAAAATTATAAACCCTAATCTTAACCCTAGCATGGTTTAACCCTCATTATCCTTAGTTGCATTTGTAACCTTGCTTGATGCATTTAACATATATCACATATACATCAATGTATCCAAAGTGAGAAAAGGAATCATAAGTGAGCTAATACTAGTTAATGTAATGTAATATATCAAATATATAATTATACATTAGATTATCAAATCAACTCTTGATTTAATAATCCGGCTATATCACCTATAACCGACTAATATCATATCGAATCAACACTTGATCCAATAACCGGGCTATATCATATATAACCGACCGATATCTCATATCACGAGAATAGAATACGGTATTTGTGTAGGACTCTAAAGACTAATATCATATCAATCTCGGTCCCGCACATATCATATATGTGCTCCTACTCCATTTCGCTTGAGCTAGGAAACCCCTGAGTAGGACTCTAAAGACTCGTCAATACGCCGGCGGAAGGTGATGATCATATCAAACACCCACAAGCCGCAAGCGGTCTGCTAAACGTAACGGACACCCGGGTATTGAGCGATCAGAAGATCAACAAGCAATCCTGCTCACACTCCTGCGAATCAAATAAGTAACACTACCGTACAGTCCGGTCTCTTCGTATGATATGTCGCATATCTCGTCTAGGGGTGGTAAACTTCAGACCCCAGTAACTCGATAAGTCGTGTTGATATGAGGCTCATAACGGTTCGAGAAATTACTGATAACACTTACCAGTATATCTCTGAAGCAGCCTTGGCCATGGACTTCCTGTTATAGCCAATCGAGCACAGCGCAACTTCAACTCCCAATACCGGGAAAGACGAAACCCCTCCTATCGCCCATTGCCTCCATGTGATTCGGGACTGTACCCAAAAGCCACCGTTTTGCACGTTCTCTTGAACGTGGTATGGTGGAAATCAAAACACAGTGGCAATCACACAAGACTCTATGACGATCTCGGGTCTACAGACTAACCTATACCAGTGTCACCAAATAACTGCCATCTGACGTTAGGTATAATACCATCTGGGAGTTCTCGGAGAGTCCGTTTAGTGTACCCAGTCTCCACTGAGCACCCGTATACTGTCTCTGATGTCAAACACCAATGGATATGGGATCATCCATCGCTCATCTACATGGGTCGAGAAGCTATACGCTAGTTTACTCTGGTATATCGATGCCCTGTCTCGATACACCTATGAATAGGAACATTTGAAGGATGTACTTAGCGACTACACTGTCCCCACTAGTATGATCTGCATCACAATCTTGGTAGTCAAGTACTCATCCTAAGGGCTTTATCAAAATGTAACA
Organism: Agapanthus africanus; assembly: GCA_030015575.1. Classification (NCBI taxonomy): domain Eukaryota; kingdom Viridiplantae; phylum Streptophyta; class Magnoliopsida; order Asparagales; family Amaryllidaceae; genus Agapanthus; species Agapanthus africanus. Next base: position 124,749,468 of record JASDDO010000016.1, on the reverse strand, counting down.
TAGAGAATATCATCGTACATGTTAAGATAAAGAGAAACCAGATAGCATACTATCATGTCGAGCAAGAAAGTCCTCCCTATATATGTCCAAGCATCCACTACAATATACATCGTATGTACAGTAATGGCCTCTATGGCATACATATAACTAACAAATAAGCCGGATTTCACAAATACCGTGCTTAAGCACCCTAATCCACGTTGTTGCCGATTGCTCTTGCTTTTGTGGTTGAGATCGGCTCAAAGGATTGAGTACGGATTTCCTTAATTTACATTAACCCATCTAATCTTAACAAGCTTATAATTGTGCATATATACACTTAGGTTCGATACGAAAATTTCCGCCACGCGCATTAACTCATGAAAACAAGAACGCGAAACGCACTGTCTCCCTGCGAACGACCCGTACTCATCGCGGCTAGCTGCAAAGCGATACCGTCCTGATTGCGGTTAACTTTAGAACCTTAAAACTCGACACGCCAAAAGCGTGCAATCAGTGCAATTGTTGCAGCCAAATCAGTTGGCAAATATCACCTAGTGTTACTAACTGGTAATACAATGATTCTGAGCGACTGTTATTTCGTACCAAAAATATTGTGAATGTTTTCCTAAATAAAGTGTTGATTGGGTATGGTACGTTGTATAACGGTATATACATTCTAAATAAAACTACAGTTATAAGTATACAGAACACACACAAGAGGATCAGTTCAGAAATGAACGAATACTTCTTGTGGCATTATAGACTAGGTCATATCAATGCGACAAGACTGGCTGAGTTGCATAAGGATGAATATTTGAATCCGTTCGAATTTACATCTTATGAAACTTGCAAGTCATGTCTCAAAGGCTAAATGACCAAATCTCCATTTACTGGACACGGAGAAAGAGCTACTGAACTCTTGGGACAGATACATAGTGATGTATGCGGTCCTATGTCTACACATGCCAGGAATGGTTCCTCGTACTTTTTTACATTCACCGATGATCTCTCAAGATTCAGACATATGTTCCTGTTGAAACAAAAATCTGAATCTTTTGAGAAATTCAAGAAGTATAAGTACGAAGTTGAGAACTAGACGGGAAAAAGTATTAAATCCTTCGATCTGATCAGGGAGAAGAATACTTAAGCACAGAATTCGGAGACTACTTAAAAGAGAATGGGATTCTCTCTCAGCTTACTCCTCCGTATACACCACAGCACAATGGAGTTTCGGAACGGAGGAATCACACCCTATTAGATATGGTGCGCTCTATGATGAGTAATGCTGAGTTTCCTATTTCCTTTTACGGTTATGCACTTGAGATAGCTGCATTCCTATTAAATAGAGTTCCGACCAAATCCATTGTCTAGCACTCCATATGAGATATGGAATGGGAAGAGACCATCTCTTAAACAAGTTAAGATAAGGGTTGTCTAGCCTATGTTAAAAAGCAAAATCTGGACAAGCTCAAGACAAGGTCAGTTCTGTGAAAGTTTGTAGGATATCCAACACATTCGCAAGGGTATATCTTCTACCATACTGATGAACAAAGGTGTTTGTTTCTCGACATGCCACCTTTTTAGAAAAGGAATTTCTAGTGAAAGAGATTAGTGGTAATGAGGTAGAACTAGAAGAAGTTCCAGCAACACAAACTATAACTGACAATTTGGTGGAACTGGAGGATTCAATAGTCCCCGAAGATTCTCAGCGACTCCGTAGATCTAGTTAGGTTCCTCATCCACCTGAAAGATGCTACGGTTTTCTCATAAACAGTAGGAGCGAGGATTGCATCATGGAAGATGATGACCCGACTAGTTTCGAGCAGGACATCACAAGTGGAGACTCTGTGAAATGGCTGGATGCTATGCGATCTGAGATGGAATCCATGTACACCAACAAAGTATGGACTTTGAATGCTGTTCCTAAAGGGGTAAGACCCATCGGGAGCTAGTGGATCTTGAGAATATATTTGGTGTAGATGGAAAAGTTGAGACTTTCAAAGCTAGACTTGTAGCAAAAGGTTTTCGTCAATGACCTGGTGTCGGCTATGATGAAACCTTTTCTCCAGTGGCTATGCTTAAGTCCATCAGGATCCTACTTGCCGTTGCTGAATACCATAACTACGAAATCTGGAGATTTCACATCAAGACCGTTTTTCTAAATAGTTATTTAGAAGAGAGCGTATACATGACACAGCCATAGGGCTTCATAGACAGTGAGAGCAGCGGAAGCGTGTGCAAGCTGCTTAAATAAATTTACGGATTAAAGCAGGTGTCGCGGAGCTGGAACATCTGCTTCGATGAAGCTGTCAAAGAGTTTGACTTCATCAAAAATGTAGATGAACCATGTATATATAAGAAGGTTTTAGAGAGTAAGGTTGCCTTCCTCGTATTATACATAGATGACATACTCTTTGTAGGTAGGCACACTAATGAGGTCTCACAACAGATCAAACATGCCCAATTCAAATTTTTTCATGTGCCTACAAACCCTAATACGGATCGTTAACTAGATGATAAGGCGATGCAAGCAAGTAAACTACTTTATTGCTAAAGGAAAGTGACTACAACCTTTGTAGATCCGGTCCTCCACTTCCTATGCTCCGTGATGACGTCCCTCCGCTGTACCTATTGGAATCCGGACTCTGGCGAAGGTTTCGTCGGAGAAATGATCGGGCTAGGTCGTCGACTTCGATGCCGAAGATGATCTACGTCGAGGCAACTCAAGATCAAGCTCCAACTTCACCAAGTCATGAAACTTGTGAAGAAAACACCCTATACTACTTGACAAGTGGTAGAGGATGAAGAAATAGGAAGTGGGTTCACTTTAGAATTGGATTTCTCACTCTAGATCTCATGGCACCATTAGAGGTTCCAAGCTTTCTTCTTCTTGAAGAAGAAGAAGAAGAAAGAATATATGATAAGTGTTATTGAAAATAGAAAATAAAATGATACTTATCATATAGCAACCATGGTTAAGTGTAGAGACTAAACTAGGGTTAGGTTGAATGGTTAGGGTTAAGCATGAAACAAAAATGGTGGACTTATTCAAAACTTCATGAAGCTTCAACTAGCAAACAAAGAAAGCCACCATGATTTATTAATCTTTCAAAAATGAATAAATAAATAAATGAATAGATAAGTAAATCAAAACCCTAACCATTAACATAACCATAGTTTAATTCTTTACACAAACCCAAGTTTGCATGTATCATCAAACATGATACAAACAAGTGCACAAAAGTATATCACATATACAACTTGTGCATATCAAGTGAGAAAATCCTTTTCAAGTGAACCAATACTAATTAATGCAAAGTAATATATAAAATATATAATTATGCATTAAATCATTAAATCAACACTTGATTCAATGATCCGGTCATGTCGCATAAAACCGACTAGTATCTAATGTATCGATTTATCGAATCAATCTTCGATTCGATAACTAGGTTATATCGCATAGAACCAATCGATACATTCATCGCGAGAATAGAATACGGTATCACATACATGCATTATTCTTGGTCCCGCACACATCTTATATGCGCTCCTATTTCGTTTCTCTTGAGCCAGGAAACCTCTGTGTAGGACTCTAAAGACTCGTCAATATGCCGGCAGCAGATGATGATCATATCAAGCACCCACAAGCCGCAAGCGGTCTGCTAAATGTAACGGCCACCCGGGTATTGAGCGATCAGAAGATCGACGAGCAAGCCCACTCACACTCCTGTGAATCTAACCAGTAACACTTACCGTACAGTCCGGTCTGTTCGTCTGATATGTCGCATATCTCGCCTAGGGGTGGTAAACGTTAGACCCCAGTAGCTCGATAAGTCATGCCGACGTGAGGTCCATAATAATCGTGAAACTATTGATAACTCTTACCAGTATATCACTGCAACCCTGACCAGGGATTTCCAGTTATGGCCAGTCGAGCATAGCGCAACATCAACCCCTAATACCGGGAGAGACGAATCCCCTCCTATCGCTCATTGCCTCCATGTGAATCGGGACTGTACCCAAAAACCACCTGTTTGCATGACTCAGTAGACCCGTGGTAGGTTGGAAATCAAAGCACAGTGGGATACACACAAGACTCTATGACGATCTCGGGTCAACAGACTAAGTTGTACCAGTGTCACCAGAGAACTGCCATCTGACGTGAGGTATAATACCATCTGGGAGTTCTCGGCGAATCCGTTCAGTGTACCCAGTCTCCACTGAGCACCCGCATACCAACTACGATGTCAAACACCAATGGATATGGGATCATCCATCGCCCATCAAATGGGTCGAGAAGATATACGCTAGTCTACTCTGGAATATCGATGCCCCGTCTCGATATTCCCACGACTAGGAACTATGAAGGATGTACTCATTGACTACCCAGGCCCCACTAGTATGATCTACATCATATTCCTAGAAGTCGAGTACTCATCCTAAGGGCTTTATCAACATGTAATAGAGAGACAGAAAGTATACATGTTAAGATAAAGAGCAACCAGATAGCGTACTATCCTGTCGAGCAAGAAAGTCCTACCTATATATGTCCCAGCATCCACTACAATATACATCCAATGTACAGTAATGGCCTCTAGGGCATACATATAACTAACAATCTCCCACTTGCACTAGGGCCATCTGTAGCAGTGGTTGCAGTATCACATACTCAACCATCCCATAAAAGTCTCTCTTTGGGAAAAGGCCTTTGTGAGTGGATCCGCCGTGTTGTCCTCTGAGTCTACTCTCCTTACCTCGATCACCCTGGAGATCAACTATCTCCATGATCAGGTGATGCTGCCTCAGAATATGTCTGGGTCACTGATGGGACCAGGGTTCCAGGGCCAAAGCCACACTTCCATTGTCACACAATGGTAGGAACCTAGTTCATCTCATGAACCACTATACACCAAAACTACCTCTTTGGTAGTATCTTTGATAGCGATGTTACCAGCCTTTATCGTCTAGTTTGCTACGGTATCTAGCTTGGAACTCTTCCAACATACCGTCTCTTTACTGAGGGCAAAGACAATGCCTGTGACTGACACTCAGTCGTCCTTATCATCCTGGAACCTTTCCAGTGATTCTCCCCAGGATCAACTGATACTATCTCACTATAGTTAGTGAGAATCCTAACATCCATTTAGATCTATCTCATAGATCCAAATCCCAGGTTTAGGAGGTATCACTTTGATCCTATATAGAGAATCTATGTGATAAGAGGAGATCGACCGATCGTAGCATAGGAAACTCTTTTCCTATCAAGAGTATGTCATCCACGTACTCTACGAGGATGAGCACCTCTCTCTCTACTACCTTTTTGTATATACAAGGTTCGTCTACCATTTTGATGAAGTCAAACACTTTGACTATCACATCAAAACAGACGTTCCAACTCCGCGATGCCTGCTTTATTATGTAAAGCAACTTGCACACGTTTCCGCTGCTCCTACTGTTTACGAAGCTCTCTGGCTGTGTACTTATAGACATTCTCTTCTAAAGTAGTCATGGCATCCAACCACCAGATATCGTAGTCATGGTATGTAGCAATGGTAAGTAGGATCTGGATGGACTTAAGCATAGCTATTGGAAAAGGTTTCATCATTATCCACGCCTGGTCGATGACGATAACCTTTAACAAGTCTAGCTTTCAAAGTCTCAACTTTTCCATCTACACCAAGTAATCTTCTCAAGATATACTTGCTCCTGATGGGGATTTAACCCTTCAGATATCGCAACCAAAGTCCATACTTTGTTGGTGTATATGGATTCCATCTCAGATCGCTAAGCATCCAGCCATTCTTACAGAGTCCCTACTCTCGATGGCCTGCTCAAAACTAGTTGGGTCATCATCTTATGATGCATTCCTCACTCCCACTGTCATCGAGAAACCGAGGTATCTCTCAGGCGGATGAGGAACCCTACTAGATCGGTGGAGAGGCTGAGGTTCGTTGGGGACTATTGAATCCTTTGGTTCTATCAAATCATCAGCTGTAGTTTTGTATAGCTGGAACCTTTCCAGTTCTACAGAACTGACCTTGCCTCGATCTTGTCCGGATTTTGCTTTTGACATAGGCCGGACAATCCCAAATCTTAACATACTTAAGATATAGGCTCTTCCCATACCATATCTTATATGGAGTGGTAGGCACTGATTTGATTCGAACCCTATTCAATAGGTATGCAGCTTCTCAAGCGCATAACTCCCAAAAGGAAATAGGTAACTCAGTAATACTCATCATACAGCACACCTTATCTAATACGGTGCGATTGCTCCGCCATGATACACCGTTGTGCTGTGGTGTATTCAGAGGAGTAATACGGAGAGAGAATCTCATTCCCAGGAATTCTATGCACAAGTATTCTCCTCCCTGATCACATCAAAGGACATAATACTTATACCAGGTTTTTGGTTCTCTACTTCTAACTTATATTCTATGAATATCTCAAAAGGTTCGGACGTGTGTTTCAACAGGAACATAGGTCTGAATCTCGAGAGATTATCAGAGAATGTAATGAAGTACAAAGAATCGGTCTTGGCATGTGTAGACAGGGGATCTTCATACATCATCATGTGTCAGTCCCAAGAGTTTACTAACTCTTTCTCTGTTTCCATTAAACGGAGCTATGGTCATCTAATCTTTGTGACATGACTGGCAAGTTTCACAAGATGTAAATTCAAACTGATTTAAATATGCATCTAAAATGTAACTTCAGCCAGTCGGGTCGCATTGATATGACCTAGTCTACAATGCCTCAAGAAGGATTCGTTCATTTCTGAACTCTTCCTCTTGTGTGTGTTCTGTATATTAGGAACTGTAGTTTGATTTAGAACGTCAATACTTTTAGATAACGTGCCTAAACAGATTAACTTTTGATATAGGAAATGTTCAAAACATTATCCATCAATACAAAATTTTAGCATTTCTTTACTTGTAAAGAGACTGATATGATTTTGTATATCAGGTTCGGTATCTAATAACATTTATTCAGAATCAATGTATTGGTAATACAGGGTGACAGTGACCAACAGACTTGGCTGCAACACTTGTCCCGTTTTCTGTCTCATGAAACTTATCACCCGTTCTCAGTTTTCTACCTTTTTGTAGCCCTATGCAACAGATTACATATCTGGGATCCTGATCCAGTATCAAATACCCAGGATTCAGAGGATACTGAGAAACAATTCTTTATAATGAACACACCCGATTTCTTCGTTTGGGCGGCACGGGAATTCAGGTATTTCCCTATTTCCTGCTCTGTCTTATAACAATTATAAGTTGGAGAGGGACCAACGTTCCCCAGCTCAGTATAACAAGCGGGTTCGGTTAATACATCCATATTATTATCTTGATTAAGGCGTGATATGGTCGCTACCTGGAGAGAGAGAAAAGAAAACACTCTGCGTGCGCTCTTGCAAGATTAGATTGGTTATTTATTTTATCTAATCAGGATGGCTCCCACTGTTTTTATCAAATCTTCCTTCAAACCCTAAAAGGAAAGACTAGCCGAGATTAATTACACTCTACAAGTTCGCCAATCTTTCAGCCAGGCCAGTGTCGGTACTTTGAGGGAGGTTTCTCGTGCTTTTGCACGGACCTAATTACAGTAAACCTCGTATTTCCCAGAGGCGTAACCCCGTTGACACCTTTCTAGACACCTACTTGATCGGCTAATTGTAAAGTGCAAAACTCTCCATGGAGTAACAATTACTCGCAGTGGGTATCAGGATCCAACTATCACATAGAAGGTATGCAATCTCATTGCAAATTTCAACACTTGAAGCTCCCGATAATGGTTTTTTACCCCTAGCACCTATGACCTTGGCTAAGGTCAACAAATTATAGGTACTAGTCAAGTTCTACCCATCATTTCGTGATTAATTAGACCCACCCACATAACCCTTGGCTAAGGTCAACAAAGCCACATGACTGTCCTAACTAATCGCATCATATGCTGTGTAGGAAGACATCACTTAGCTACCGCACACTACGCCTCGGCTATGGTCGACAAACGTAGCACGAATACTAAGTACTCTACTTCCTAAAATGACGGAGGGTTGCGAATGGTTTTTAAGAAAACCTTTAACGCTTTGAACTTGATCTCGTTGCGGAATCAAATTGTTTTTAAATGGAGTGTTTTTGAGGCTTTTCTAGTTTTGCTAAAGGGGTCACTCCCGGTGAAGGGATCGTCGGCCCTTTCCTCGTCGAATGAGGTTCGGGATATATCATATATATCACTGAGCAAAGAAGAAACTATAGAAGCAATCAAAAGACAAACCGAGTGTGTAGCATCTGCCAGTTATTACTAAAGGAGTCACTCCCGGTGAAGGGATCTCGGTCCTTTCCTTATCGAATAAGGTGCAAGATGTTGTACAAGGAACACCGCGATGCAAAGCAAGAACTGTAGCTACCTGTTTTATTTTGAAATTCGATTCCACAACATCAATTAGGTTTATTTTCTTTCATTAATCTCATTAATGAATGTCCCATCATTTAAGTACACCTAAACATCACAGATAAATATAACGTACACTTATGCCATCCGCATTCGCCTCGATGTCCCGTCTGCACCGTTAGGTTAGGTAACTAACGCCAGAACGATGCAGGGCTAGCGCGGGTGTAAAACATAAGCAACGTCTATATAATATATCATATATACTATATACTATATCTATATGAACAAATCACATGATCACATCACAGATAACACAGCAGAAGATTCATATGAAACATTGGATATACTAGGGCGTCCGTGTTTTTAATACGAGCCAGTATAAAACAAGGATTCCACGGTCGTGATGAATAGCCAATCCCACACCCCTAGACCCCTACGAGAGCGGCAAGCAACCCTACCAATTCTAGGGTTAGGAGACCCGGACTCGACTCCTCGAGATGGTCTCCCACTGGACCCTAGAACCCGGTTACTTGTGCTCCCCTCCTTGGGTCTATCCTAATGCGGAAAAGTAAATAATATACAAATGGTGACATCATCCGCAACCTGGAAGTGCCCCAATAAAAGAATATTACATACAAGTTTTTACATGAATGAAAAGTAAAAACACCCATCTCACAAAAAAAACCCCGGCTATTAAAACACGATGATCCAATATAACATATCCAGCAACACATAACATCACATGTCATCAATATAAGTAAACATGCGTATCCCAATTGTCGTTGACATATAGCAACGAAACCGGAGATATCACATATTATACTTACGGTCACAGAAAAGAAAGTGTAAAACTACAACAGTTGGAATCCGCAACCTCTTTAGACATCACATGCCTAATCAAATGAATTCCTTAGACATCACATGCCTAACAATTATAAACTCCGCATTTCAGTCTCATTTATCGAAAACTCTTTTCAATATCAAGTCGGGCAATTCAACAAGATTCCCGAAAAACTGATCGAATGCTCGTCGCAAACTTTAGTAGGCGCCCGCACCCCCGATACCGTCGACGAAGTGCACTAAGGCGGAACACCGCTGCCGCGAGCACCCGGACGGATGCTTTCGGCGACGGGGTTCTCCTACAGTCACTTGGTCGGGGCTATGGGGTGAGGCTGTCAATTAAGTTTACCCGGCGAGTATCCGCGTATGCTACCCGATTGCGACGGACTTTTGATCACATCAAAATTCCGTGGCAACCGATCAAGTGAGACTAAACCGCTAGATTTATAACATTCATTCAGTTATCTCATAACTACTTGTGAATTCCAATTATTGTATCACGTTCCGGATAAGATAGAAAATGTTAAACTTTCCGATCGAACAATCGAACACCCAAGTTTTCCCGAAGCAGCTCAACACATGAAATAAGTTTAAAAACATTCACTTCGTGCCTCAGTACCAACGGTCCAGCCGTAGAAGGGTCAAGCCAACGCCTCACATGTGGCACGCCGTACTGCCCCAAACCCTAAGGTTCAAAGGGCAGTTCAAGACGGTCACATAATCGAGTTAAGGTTTATTGTCTTCTAGAGGGTCCATCGCGTTACTTGCACTACTTAGAACGTCTTTAAACTACGGAAAAATCCAACAATTGGAAATTTCCCGGAAGGGGAAAAAGTGGGTATTTATATCCGGTCTAACTTTTTAACATATTCTAAAATTATCCGGAAAAACACATAGACAAAATTAGACAATCCGATCGAATCTCCGAACTCCCAATACAACCCAAAAAAACTCAACTCTTGAGTTCAGATTTAAAAATTCCCAGGAAAACCAGCACTACAAAATAGGAATTACTTTGTAAAATTAAATGAAAGAGGAATCTTAATGGCCGCGGAACCGCCGCATTAGCCATGCTAATGCCGCGGTTCCGCCGCACTTTGATGGAATCAGGAGTACGGGCTTCACAGTAATTCTTAGAACCTCCTGCTGATTTTTCTGCATATTTTTAATACCCAAAAATCCCCGATTTCAAAAAATGTACAGAGAGCAATTTGAGATTAGGGTTTCGGTTCGATCGGACTTCTAACTCCGTCTATGCATCGCCTAAGGCTCAAGCTAGGCTCTGATACCACTGTAGGGTTCCCAGGCACACTAATGAGGTCTCACAATAGATCAAACATGCCCAATTCAAATTTTTTCATGTGCCTACAAACCCTAATACGGATCGTTAACTAGATAATAAGGCGATGCAAGCAAGTAAACTACTTTATTGCTAAAGGAAAGTGACTACAACCTTTGTAGATCCGGTCCTCCACTTCCTATGCTCCGTGATGACATCCCTTCACTGTACGTATCGGAATACGGACTCTGGCGATGGTTTCGTCGGAGAAATGATCGGGCTAGGTCGTCGACTTTGCCGAAGATGATTTACATCGAGGCAACTCAAGATCAAGCTCCAACTTCACCAAGTCATGAAACTTGTGAAGAAAACACCCGATACTACTTGACAAGTGGTAGAGGATGAAGAAATAGGAAGTGGGTTCACTTTAGAATTGGATTTCTCACTCTAGATCTCATGGCACCATTAGAGGTTCCAAGCTTTCTTCTTCTTGAAGAAGAAGAAGAAAGAATATATGATCAGTGTAATTGAAAATAGAAAATAAAATGATACTTATCATATAGCAACCATGGTTAAGTGTAGAGACTAAACTAGGGTTAGGTTGAATGGTTAGGGTTAAGCATGAAACAAAAATGGTGGACTTATTCAAAGCTTCAACTAGCAAACAAAGAAAGCGACCATGATTTATTTATCTTTCAAAAATGAATAAATAAATAAATGAATAGATAAGTAAATCAAAACCCTAACCATTAACAAAACCATGGTTTAATTCTTTACACAAACCCAAGTTTGCATGTATCATCAAACATGATACAAACAAGTGCACAAAAGTATATCACATATACAACTTATGCATATCAAGTGAGAAAATCCTTTTTAAGTGAACCAATACTAGTTAATGCAAAGTAATATATCAAATATATAATTATGCATTAAATCATTAAATCAACACTTGATTCAATGATCCGGTCATGTCGCATATAACCGACTAGTATCCAATGTATCGACTTATCGAATCAATCTTCGATTCGATAACTAGGTTATATCGCATACAACCAATCGATACATTCATCGCGAGAATAGAATACGGTATCACATACACGCATTATTCTCGGTCCCGCATACATCTCATATGCGCTCCTATTTCGTTTCGCTTGAGCCAGGAAACCTCTGTGTAGGACTCTAAAGACTCGTCAATACGCCGGCAGCAGATGATGATCATATCAAGCACCCACAAGCCGTAAGCGGTCTGTTAAACGTAACGGCCACCCGGGTATAGAGCGATCAGAAGATCGACGAGCAAGCCCGCTCACACTCCTGTGAATCCAACCAGTAACACTTACCGTACAGTCCGGTCTGTTCGTCTGATATGTCGCATATCTCGCCTAGGGGTGGTACACGTCAGACCCCAGTAGCTCGATAAGTCATGCCGACGTAAGGTCCATAACAATCGTGAAACTACTGATAACTCTTACCAGTATATCACTGCAACCCTGGCCAGGGATTTCCAGTTATGGCCAGTCGAGCATAGCGCAACATCAACCCCTAATACCGGGAGAGACGAATCCCCTCCTATCGCTCATTGCCTCCATGTGAATCGGGACTGTACCCAAAAAACACATGTTTGCACGACTCAGTAGAGCCGTGGTAGGGTGGAAATCAAAGCACAGTGGGAGACACACAAGACTCTATGACGATCTCGGGTCAACAGACTAAGCTGTACCAGTGTCACCAGAGAACTGCCATCTGACATGAGGTATAATACCATTTGGGAGTTCTCGGCGAGTCCGTTCAGTGTACCCAGTCTCCACTGAGCACCCGCATACCATCTACGATGTCAAATACCAATGGATATGGGATCATCCATCACCCATCACATGGGTCGAGAAGATATATGCTAGTCTACTATGGAATATCGATGCCCCGTCTCGATATTCCCACGACTAGGAACTATAAAGGATGTACTCATTGACTACCCAGGCCCCACTAGTATGATCTACATCATATTCCTGGAAGTCGAGTACTCATCCTAAGGGCATTACCAATATGTAATAGAGAGACAGAAAGTATACATGTTAAGATAAAGAACAACCAGATAGCGTACTATCATGTCGAGCAAGAAAGTCCTACCTATATATGTCCCAGCATCCACTACAATATACATACAATGTACAGTAATGGCCTCTAGGGCATACATAAAACTAACACTCTTGAAAGGAAACGATGTTCCTATGTTACACCCGGTCAAGCTCTTCTTATCACACAAGTTCTCCTTGAAAGATCTGTAAGTCTACGGTAGCGCCCCGGCCGTCATTCTGACGCCAAACGCGGAACCAAAACTTTGATAATTGGCGCTATCGCATACTATAACCTGGATCTTGCCATTAACGCTAAACTAACAAACTGTAAAGAGGTAGAAAGGTTATACCGATCGATCCGAGTCCTTCGGTCTTTAGCCACCATCATATGCTCCTTGCGGCAACTCCGATCTCCTGTCTCCTTATCGAGGTGGCACCACGTCAACGGATCTTTAAACGGGCTCCCGTCTCTATACCGAGGCGACTCGATCATCAAGTCTGCTAAAAGAGATGACCAAGATAAAGTAGAGAATGAGTAGAATATTTTGTCTCAAACACCCTAGGGTTCTCATCGCATGAGAGGGGTAGGGTGGAGGTTGAAGAAGATGCTTAGGATTGGAAATGGTGAACTCAAGAAACACTAGTGAGCTAAAGAAAATCAAGCCCATAAACTTGTGTTATCATTCTTCTCATGTGAATAGATATATATATGAGGTTATATTTCAAAAGAAAATATCTAATACAAATATCTCCTCAAATATCTATTCCCAAAAAAAAACTCATTAATACTTAATGACTCACTAGATGACTCATTACATGAGTCATTAGTGATCATTCTAGAAGTAACGAGTCACCAAGATTGAGTCACCCTTTCCAAAACCTATTTAATCATTTAAACCAAAATGATTAATCCAAAAAAAATGCATCTTCTAAAATATTCTCATAATCGAGAATACCCCTCACCTGTATATACATACATGTATCCGTATTCCGACCGAATACGAATACGAATACGAGAGACTAAAATATTCCGACTCAATATAATACATGGATCCGGCTTAAACCAAAGCCCACCAGTATTATCTGCCCGAAATATGACACATGCACAAGTGCACGTGCATTTTTTGAACCCTGCCATAAAACCATACGGCCGCTACAACGTTTCGCCCGAACTTGGGAAACTATCTGTGGGGGACTCTAAAGACTCGTCGGTACCCTGGCAGTGGGTTTAACCACAAGCACGTCAGCGGCACTAGCTGTGCGTAATGGCTGCCCATGTACTGACGGAAAGGGAAGCCAGATGAGTGAACTCATCCTGGAACCCTACTGAGCCTATCAGTGACAATATACATACAGTCTGGTCCGTTCGTCTATGAGTATCGCATATCGGGCATAGGGGGCTGGTAACGTCAGACCCCCAAAAGCGGTATAAGTCGTGTCGGAGGGTAGCCATGAACACCCTGAGATACTACTGGAGTACCTACCAGTAAATCTCCTGCCTCGGCCGAAGGCTATGTGTAATGGCTCTCCTAGACACAGCACGATCTCACCCCCAATACCGGGAGAGACGAATCCCCTGCCGATCCGCTCACTTGCCTCCATGTGGCTCGGGACTGTACCCAACTAAAACCTGTTTGCACGACTCCTTTGAGCCGTGGTAGGGTAGTAATCGAAGCACAATGGGAACTCACACGAGACAAATGACGATCTCAGGTCGATGAACTAACCTGTACACATGTCACCAGGGAACTATTATCTGACGCTAGGTATAATACCAACTAGCAGGTTCCCGGCGAGTCCTATCCGGTGTACTCATAACCAAATGAGCACCTGTATACATCTTAGGTGATCCAACTAACACCAGTGGCTTGTAAGACCGGCCACCGCCCCTCGTCGGGGTCTTGACTGTATACTCTAGTCTACTCTGGAGTATCGATGCCCTGTCTCGAAACTCCCACGACTAGGGACCACTTTTAAGGATGTGCTTATAGACTACCCAACTCTCACGTATATGATCGCCATCATACCGTTGGTAGTCAAGCAGAATCCTAAGGGCTCTATCAACGTGTAATAGTGAACAGTCACCTAAAGCTGTACACGATGATAAACGCAGACCAGATAGCATACTATCATCTCGAGTAAGACTGTCCTACCGGTATAGGTCCTCCCTCAATCATTGCAATCATGTACCTGCGATCCAATAATTTACTTTGAGGGCACTACATCCAACAATCTTCCACTTGCACTTAAGGCTAATTATTGCGATGTCGCATACTCACAGCCCGTGTAATACCAAACACCCAACTCCTCTACTAATCAGTTTCACAAAGCTCGTTTGTAAAACTCTTGTGTTCGAGAAATAGCCTCAATGAGTGGATCCGCCCTGATGTTTCTTTCTATGTCTCTCTTAATCTCAAGTTCGCGGAGAAAGCTATCTCCCGAATTGAGTAATACCGGTCTTAGAATATGTCTGGATATCTGATGGGACCTAGTACATAAATGAACTCCAAATCCAAACTTCTTAGACTGTATCGTCAACTGAACCCCTGCACCATGCCTCCCACAGTATCTTCTTGGACCACCTGTCCATAATACTGCCCCCTTTGTCAGAGGGAAAACTATAACTCTGACAATCACTCTGTCATCCATGTCACCTTTGGAAGCCTGGAATGATAACCGTCTCCCGAAGGTGGCTACCGTATCAAATCCATAGAACATCCACTTATGTTCTAAAACTACTTCCGTATGTTTCTCTAGGATTGGATTAATATAAACTTATTGCATCTAGTGCAAAAACAACATCTGGTGTGGTACTTGACATCTCATGATTGACTCAATTGCCTAAGCAAGTGATCTGCCAATCATGCACATCCCTCTCCCCTTTAGTCTGTAAGACACCTTTAGAGAGGGTGACTCCGTCACTTGCAGGTACACCACCATGCCAGGAGTCATCTATTCCAAATACTTTTAGAATACTGTCTAAGTACCGAAATTGGGAAACTACCCAAATCTAGATCTAAAACTATAGATCTAGTAACCAGAATGTCAGATATTATATCCATATCCTTTATGGAGAAACAACTGTATGACAACCAAAGTATAACCGATCATAGTATAGAAATTTTACTTCCTACTCTGTGTATGTCATCCAAATACTAGGACATCACACCCTACTACCTTCTCAACAGATCCATCCCTTATTCTGATGAAGTCAAACCCATGACTGTCACATCAAAATTAGATGATATATCTCCGCTATATCTGCTCAAGTCTATAAATAGACATAAGCTACTTGCCCACTATGCTTCCGCTGCTCCCACTGACCACAACAACCCTCTGGCAGAATAATATATATGTGCACTTCTAAAGCTAGTTTAGAACGACACTATACTTAACCTCCTGCCGGGTCTCAGAGCCTGGAACAACAGTAGTGTCAAGTCTGAGTAAACGAGAATCTCCCTGTCACCGTCCTTGAGGCTACCGGAGTACCTCTCGGGTGCCTGAGGTTACCCACCATATCTGCAAAGTGGCTAATGGAATGTCAAACCTGATTGAATCTTTAGGTCCTATTAAATTTTCCGTAATCGTTTGCGGTTCTAGAATCACTTCCAGTTCTACCATACTCCCACTACTGTTTTCTGAAAAAATCCATTTTACTAAAACTGTGGCGAGTCAAGAACAATATCACCATTGATCTTCCAGATGGTAGAAAGTCAACCCTCGTCATAGCCTGGGCTAACCCAAAAACTGCCATTACAGAAACGTGCCTTGAGTTATCCAGAGTCTGGTTTTAAGCATAAGCCGGACAACTCCCCGTACCTTAACATCGTTAAGATATGAACCATTCTATATCCAATATAGAAACTTTGGTACTTATTTAATTGGAACCAGATTCTAATCATGCAGCTGTCTCCAGTGCATATCAACTTAATGGAGAGAGGTCGATCAGCATTACTCAACTTAGGAACGCATCCAATTATGAGTAACCCGAAAGAGAAACAAGTTTCTCAAAACCATTACTATCAACTGAATACCAATCACAAGTATCTACATCTTCGATCTCTTTGAAGAATCCCGATACTTGCGACACCTGGTTCTCTACTTTATTCTTTTACCTATAACTTCTCAAAACTTAGACCTTGTATTTCTACGAAACACTCGTCTAAAAATTAGAGAAGTCGCAAGTAAACAAAACATAGTACGAGGACCAACCCCTTTGTCCTGATGGACACTGGACAACATACAATACTCTGTATAAGTCCGCTGAGTTGAATAACTCAAAACTTGTGCATCGTAGGTTGAAAACTGTACTTATGGTTAAGAACTAATCCGTTGTTCAATGCTCGTTACCTAATCACCAACTGATATAGGTAAATGTCACAGACATAATTTCAAAAAGTTATATCTCACTTTATAAAAATAAACGTACAGATAAATCATTTTGAAATTGGTGAACAACAACGGATACTCAAAGCCAAATACTTGTCGTCCGGCAAAAACCCAGGCGATTTCCTCAAATATCACCAATTACAATGAATTCCGATATAATGAGGATGGTCACCTAATTCCCAATAACTTACTCCCACTCAACATCTGTAATACCATACGGATGTGAGAATTTCACCTGGTAAATACATACCCTGGAGTAAGTATCTAATCGGGAAATCAGTTTTCCTTTAATAATGCATAGTGAAACTGAAACATGAAAATGTTTCGTAGAGGTATCCTGGTATTCCTAGTAATGCCTCTTCCATAATCCAATTCATGACTGTAACCGTATATTTCTTTGCCATCTCTCCAAAATCCCTTTATTTGTCTTTAGTCGTTACCTTCTGTACACCATCATTAGGCTAAATGGTTTTCTTCCTTCCCTACCGTTCGGCACCAGCCTATGGTTTGGAAGAAGACTATCCAATAAGCGTAATAGGTGTACCCTCCTAAACCAAGGAGTACTCGCAACCTGAGAGAAGGTGATGATAAAAGACAACTGAATAATACCTTATTCTATTTCTCCCGAAATGGGGAAAAAGGCAAACGTGAAGTAGGAGTGGCGATGAAGTACGCGGTTTGGTTGAGAATGATAGCAGTCGCAATTTACTTTGCCCTCTTTCTAATCCTTTTATTTTGTCTTTACTTATTACCTTCTATACACCCTACTTAGGCTATTTGGTTTTCTTCATTCCCTACCTTTCGGCACTGCCTATGGATTGGAAGAAGACTATCTAATAAGCATAATAGGTGTACTCTCCTAAACCAAGGAGCCCTCGCAACCTGAGAGAAGGTGATGATAAAATACAACTGAATAAACCAATTCAATTTCTCCTGAACCTGGATCCATCCTCGAAGAAGTCCCTTCGAGTTCGTTTATAACCATACGATGAATATATCCAATGGAAGTGGATATTCATAGTGATACGAGGTGTTCTGAGAAATGCAAAGGGTAAAGGAAGGAGTGGCAATGACTTATGCAACTCGGACAATCCAAAAGCCAGTATTTTAAGAAGGTTCGGTCAACTTGGTCGCTGGGTCATAGTCTAGGGTCGGTCAAAGGTCGCTGCCAAAAAGAGAGAGAAAAGAAACACTCTGCGTGCACTCTAACCTAGATCAGAATGGTTATCACTTTATCTAATCAGGAAACCTCCCACTGTACTGTCAAATTCTCCTCCAAACCTGAAAGAAGAATCAATCGGGATCACCCGAAGAGTAAACCAACTCATCAGTAGAAATCGGGATCCAACTCTCATCGCATGATAACGTGAAGGTATCCACTCATGTTGTCACACTCCAGAAGGTATGCGCATGCCTGGCAAGTTTCAGTTTCTTTAGAAACTCCCGATGTGATTTTTTACCCCATGTTCTTATGACCTTGACGAAGGCCAACAAATCATAAGTCACATGTCAAGTTCTACCCATCATTATCTTGTTAATTCAAACCGACCCGTACATACCCTTGACGAAGGCCAACAAGGTAATACGACTGTCCAAAACCAACTCATATATCTATGCAACAGAAAAATAACAAGCAACTACCATCCACTATGCCTTGACGAAGGACAACAAACATAGCATAAATACTACGTGCTACCGTCTGAAACGACGGAGGGCTACGACTGGTTTTTGGCGAAAAACCTTTAACGTAATGAACTTGATCTCGTTGAAGGAACCTGATAGCTTTTTACAAAAATATAGTGGCGAAAACCTTTGCTAAAGAGGTCACTCCCGGTGAAGGGATCTCGACTCTTTCCTCATGGAATGAGGTGCAGGATATTCCAACTGAACACCGCGATGCAAAGCAACAAGTAATCGACTATAGTGAAGTTATTACCCTGATTCAAACTTCTGCCCAAGGGGTCACTCCCGGTGAAGGGATCTCGGCCCTTGCCTCATCGAATGAGGTGCAGGATATTCCAACTGAATACCACTATGCAAAACAAAAGAAAACGTCTTTGTAATAAAACTTTTTAAAACTGTTCCAACAACGTCCAAACAGGTTTGTTTTCCTTTGCATTGATCAGAATCAACGCAGTTCCATCAATTAATCACACCAGAAAAGAACAAAAATAAAATGTACGTATATGCCATCCGCATTCGTCACTGGGTCCCGTCATTACCCGTTAGGTTACTTAACTAACGACAGAGCGGGGACTGGACTAGTGCGGGTGCAAAACATATACAACATCTACTAGTATATATACCAATATACAATAATCGCTCCAAGCATGATAATATGCAACATTACAGAAAAGTAATAAGCATCACAGAACAATACAGATAATCGGGATCCCCGGGTTTCACAGAGCCGCTGCTGAAACCCGACGTTCCCCTGGTCGTGTGGATAGCCTGTGCAATGAAAACCTAGACCCCTACGAGTGCGGCAAGTTACCCACCAAATCCTGAAGCGAGGCAGCCCCTACAGCAAAGTGAATGGACCACCCAGCACTTCACGGAATCCGGTAACTTGGGCACTCCACCTTGGGTCAACCTGTACCCCCTTTGAGTGCGGTGAATAGTCTGCCAATTCTAGAGTGGGGCCCTCTGCCACTCAAAGCCATGAGATGCGGACCCGTTGCCCTCCAGAACCCTGCTATCTGTGCACTCTGTCACGGGGTAAACCTAGTACAGAAATGAAAAATGTGTACAATGGGTACATCGACCTCAGCCCGGCCGTGCCCCAAAAGAATATTATACAAACAGGCAGTGACGGCAGTCCACATGTTGGACACTCACCCCACAATATCAAATGTACAAATAAATCCAAATTGCACTACCATTGCACACTGCTATCCACCACAACAAATCCGCAACATCACAGCACAACACAGAACATCAACGTGAATGTCACGTTCGCAAACCCGTCTAAAAGGACTATAGCAATTAGACGCAATTTACCGCTCGAATGACATTCACGGTCGGAGATATAATGTAAGTACTGTAAACTAACAAGTTTAAAATTCCGATCGACAAAACTTCCCGAAGTGGGCCCCACGTACAACTGCAGTACACAAACAAAATCTGGGCCCAAACAAAACATTCCAGAAACCACAATTTCCCATGCAGAACACCCAGAAGAAATAGGGTTTACTGTTCCCACAAACTGGCGGCGGAACCGCAGCCAAACCATGGTTTGTGCGGCGGTTCCGCGGCAGTATAGAGGAAACAGTAGACCAAATTTCTTCAGTTTTCTTAAAAAAAGCCTGCTCGATTTTCTGAGATGCTCAAAATGATTTTTAGACCTGTTTAAAAAATCGACAGAAACTTTGGCCTGAAAATTGCGGTTTTGGAAATTTCGTTCGATCGTTGTTTTAAACGCGTTAGAACAAGTTAGTAAAGGTTAATGGCGTAGCTCTGATACCATGTAAGTCTACGGTAGCGCCCCGGCCGTCATTCTGACGCCAAACGCAGAACAAAAACTTTTATAACTGGCGCTATCGCATACTATAACCCGGATCTTGCCATTAACGCTAAACTAACAAACTGTAAAGAGGTAGAAAGGCTATACCGATCGATCCGAGTCCTTCGGTCTTTAGCCACCATCATACGCTCCTTGCGGCAACTCCGATCTCCTGTCTCTTCATCGAGGTAGCACCACGTCAACGGATCTTTAAACGGGCTCCCGCCTCTATACCGAGGTAACTCGATCATCAAGTCTGCTAAAAGAGATGACCAAGATGAAGTAGAGAACGAGTAGAATACTTTGTCTCAAACACCCTAGGGTTCTCATCGCATGAGAGGGGTAGGGTGGAGGTTGAAGAAGATGCTTAGGATTGGAAATGGTGAACTCAAGAAACACTAGTGAGCTAAAGAAAATCAAGCCCATAAACTTGTGTTATCTTTCTTCTCATGTGAATATATATATATATATATGAGGTTATATTTCAAAAGAAAATATCTAATACAAATATCTCCTCAAATATTTATCCACAAAACAAAACTCATTAATACTTAAGGACTCACTAGATGACTCATTACATGAGTCATTAGTGATTATTCTAGAAGTAATGAGTCACCAAGAATGAGTCACCCTTTCCAAAACCCATTTAATCATTTAAACCAAAATGATTAATCCAAAAAGAAATGCATCTTCTAAAATATTCTCATAATGGATTACGAGAATACCCCTCACCTGTATATACATACCCGTATCCGTATTCCGACCGAATACGAATACGAGAGACTAAAATATTCCTACTCAATATAATACATGGATCCGGCTTAAACCAAAGCCCACCAGTATTATCTGCCCGAAATATGACACGTGCACAAGTGCACGTGCATTTTTCGTACCCAGCCATAAAACCATACGGCCTCTACAACGTTTCACCCGAACTTGGGAAGCTATCTATGGGGGACTCTAAAGACTCGTCAGTACGCTGGCAGTGGGTTTAACTACAAGCACGTCAGCGGCACTAGCTGTGTGTAACGGCTGCCCATGTACTGACGGAAAGGGAAGCCTGATGAGCGAACTCATCCTGGAACCCTACTGAGTCTATCAGTGACGATATACATACAGTCCGGTCCGTTCGTCGATGAGTATCGCATATCGGGCCTAAGGGGCTGGTAACGTCAGACCCCCAAAAGCGGTATAAGTCGTGTCGGAGGATAGCCCTGAACACCCTGAGATACTACTGGAGTACCTACCAGTGAATCTCCTGCCTCGGCCGAGGGCTATGTGTAATGGCTCTCCTAGACACAGCGCGATCTCACCCCAAATACCGGGAAAGACGAATCCCCTACCGATCCGCTCACTTGCCTCCATGTGGCTCGGGACTGTACCCAACTAAAACCTGTTTGCACGACTCCTTTGAGCCGTGGTAGGGTAGTAATCAAAGCACAGTGTGAACTCACACGAGACAAATGACGATTTCAGGTCGATGAACTAACCTGTACACATGTCACCAGGGAACTGGTAACTGACGCTAGCTATAATACCAACTAGCAGGTTCCCGGCGAGTCATGTCCGGTGTACTCATAACCCAATGAGCACCTGTATACATCTTAGGTGATCCAACTGTAAGTCAACGTTGTACACCCCATGAGTTGCGGGGAGACGGAATAGGTAAAACAATCATTTTGTTTGAAACAACATCGACTAACCGAAGGGATCTTTGCTAAACTATAACTAACACTATCATAAGAGTAGTTAGCTACTATGAAAGAAGATTATACCTAATGAACCAAGTCCTTCTTCTTCTTTTTAACCACCTCCTCGTCGGCCTCCTCTTTGTAATAAACGATCCACCCGAAAGCTACTACTCCAAGCTTTGCCTCTAACTTGAGAAAACTAGGTTACTCCAATTGCTAATCAAAGTCACCTAGGTAATATAGAGTGTGATTAGGGATTAACAAGTCTTACTAATCCTTGATCTCAACACATGAGAGGTTAGGATTAGGGTTTGAAGAGAGAGAGCTTGAGGAGAGAGAAGGTGGGAGTGAGAATCCTTTTGGAATAATGATCTCATTTGAATATATGAAGCATATGATATAATTAAAATGAATAACAAATAAATATGTGTCATCATGCTTTATTAATTCATAGAGTGATTCATCTCATGAGTCATTTAAATCATTAATGCAACATTAACTCCATGGATGATTCACTCTCATGACTCATTAATCTAATAAATGCAAATGCCATCTTAACCCCAAAGTCATCATCCTTCTAGAAGCTTCTCGCCAAATTACGAGAACGCCCCTCCTATCCGTTAAAACACGGAAAAACTTTAGACTGTATAAATCCAATAATCCGATACTAGAATCTGCCTTAAACCAAAGCCGGCTAGTAAAAACTGTCCGAACATCGTACGTGCATAAATGCACGTGCATGTCCGAACCCTGTCGTAAAACCATACGACCTTTATATCGTTTCGCCCGAAGCAGGGAAACTCTCTGTGTGGGACTCTAAAGACTCGACTACTACGCTGGCAGTGGGTTTAACCACAGACCGCAAGCGGCACTAGCTGTACGTAATGGCCTCCAGGTAGATGTCGATAAGAAGGCCGATGAGGAAACCCATCCGAACTCCTACTGAGCCTGATGTGACAATCTCCATACAGTCTGGTCTGTTCGTCTAGGACTATCGCATATCGGGCCTAGGGGGGCGGCAAGCGTCAGTCCCCTAAAAGCGGTATAAGTCGTGTCGGAGCGTAGCCCATTACACGGTGAGAAACTACTGGAAAACCTACCAGTAAATCTCGCTTGCCCTGGCAAGGGACTTTGCGTAATGGCTCTCCAGACACAGCGCGATATCAACTCCCAATACAGGGAGAGACGAATCCTGTCTAACCGCCACTGCCTCTAAGTGCTCAGGACTGCACCCAACTGCTACCTGTTTGCACGACTCCTTTGAGCCGTGGTAGGGTAGCAATCTAAGAACAATGGGACACACTCGAGGCGAAGCAGCAGTGTCAAGTCTGCGGACTATGATGTACTCATGTCACCTGGGAACTGTTAACTGACGACGGGTATAATACAAACCAACAGTTCCCAGCGTGTCCTGTCCGGTGTACCCGTAACCCAACGAGCACCTGTATACTATCTCCAGTACGATGTACTGATGGCTGTGGGACAGACCATCTCCCCAACTGGGATAAGAAGCGTACACACTAGTCTACTCCGGAGTATCGATGTCCTGTCTTGATAATCCTACAACTAGGGACCTGAAAAAGGATGTGCTTGTAGACTACCCAGCCCCACTAGTGTGACTTCCATCACAACACTGGTAGTCAAGAAAGATCCTAAGGGCTCTATCAATACTTACACACATATTAAGATAGATATAACCAAGTAGAATACTACCTTGTTTAGAAAGACTGTTAATATAACTGTGAATATCCCAAGCTTCCATTAAGTAATATACAAGCTAATATGATACAATAATGGCCCCTAGGGCATATACACTAACAATCTCCCACTTACACTAGGGCCATGTACTGGCATATCGAAAACCGATCATCTCGAGTAGCTTCTCGAACTGAATCTGAGGTAAGGCCTTTGTGAATGGATCAGCAGTGTTCTCCTTTGTAGCAACTCTCCGGACCTCGATTTCCCGGTGATCTATGATCTCCCTGATCAGGTGATACCGCCTTAAGATGTGTCTGGACTTCTAATGGGACCTGGGTTCCTTCGCTAAAGCTATAGCTCCGTTGTTGTCGCAATACAGTGGTATTGGATCAACAATGGTAGGAACCACCTGAAGTTCTGTTAGGAACTTCTTCATCCAGACCGCTTCTTTTGCGGCATCGCAGGCAGCAATATACTCCGCTTACATCGTCGAGTCAGCAACGGTGTCCTGCTTGGAACTCTTCCAGCACACCGCCCCTCCATTTAGGGTAAAGACATAACCTGACATTGACTTGGAGTCATCCTTGTCACTCTGGAAGCCGGAATCAGCAAAGGCCTTGAGCTTGAGGTCTTTTCCGCCGTAAACCAAGAACATCTCCTTAGTCCTTCTCAGGTACTTGAGAATGTTCTTCCTGCTATCCAGTGCTTCTCCCCTGGGTCTGACTGATACAGGCGTACCACGCTCAGTGCATAAGCTACATCTGGTTTGGCGCACAACATCGCATACATTATAGAGCCCACCGCAGAAGCGTAGGGTATAATAGACATGCGATCCCTTTCCAAATCAGTCTTGGGAGACATCTCTTTGGAGAGGGTGATTCCGTGACAAGCCGGTAGATTACCGCGCTTAGAATCTTCCATACTGAATCTTTTCAGTATAGTGTTGATATACCTGGACTGCGAAAGTCCCAACATCCTCTTGGATCTATCACGATAGATCCGGATCCCCAGAATGTAAGAGGCATCACCCAGGTCTTTCATGGAGAACCTGTGTGACAAGAATCCTTTGACAGATTGTAGAATAGGAATGTCATTTCCTATCAATAGAATGTCATCCATGTACAAGACGAGGAATACAACAGTTCGTGCTACAATTTTACTATATATACATGGTTCATCTGGATTTTTGATAAAGTCATATTCTTTGACCGTTTCATCAAAACAGATGTTCCAACTTCGCGATGCCTGGTTCAGTCCATAAACGGACTTAAGCAACTTGCACGCTTTCCCGCTGCTCCCACTCTGATTGAAGCCTTCTGGCTGATCCATATAGACGCACTCTTCTAAATTACCATTTAGAAAAGCCGTCTTTACGTCCATTTGCCAGATCTCATAATCATGGAAGGCGGCAATAGCAAGAAGGACTCGAATGGATTTGAGCATAGCCACTGGAGAAAAAGTTTCGTCATAGTCCAAACCAGGTCTTTGACGAAAACCCTTTGCAACAAGTCTAGCCTTATAGGTTTCCTGTTAATTATATGTATGCCCAAGAGGCCATTATTGTACATAGGATGTATATTGTAGTGGATGCTGGGACATATATAGGTAGGACTTTCTTGCTCGACATGATAGTACGCTATCTGGTTGCTCTTTGTCTTAACATGTAAACTTTCTGTCTCTCTGTTACATGTTGATAAAGCCCTTAGGATGTGTACTCGACTTCCAGGACTATGATGTAGATCATACTAGTGGGGCCTGGATAGTCCATGAGTACATCCTTCAATGTTCCTAGTCGTGGGAATATCGAGACGGGGCATCGATATTCCAGAGTAGACTAGCGTATATCTTCTCGACCCATGTGATGGGCGATGGATGATCCCATATCCATTAGTGTTTGACATCAGAGATGGTATGCGGGTGCTCAGTGGTGACCGGGTACACTGAACGGACTCGCCGAGAACTCCCAGATGGTATTATACATCACGTCAGATGGCAGTTCTCTGGTGACACTGGTACAGCTTAGTCTGTTGACCCGAGATCGTCATAGAGTCTTGTGTGTCTCCCACTGTGCTTTGATTTCCACCCTACCACGGCTCTACTGAGTCGTGCAAACAGGTGGGTTTTGGGTACAGTCTCGATTAACATGGAGGCAATGAGGGATAGGAGGGGATTCGTCTCTCCCGGTATTGGGGGTTGATGTTGCGCTATGCTCGACTGGCCATAACTGAAAATCCTTGGCCAGGGTTGCACTGATTTACTAGTAAGTGTTATCAATAGTTTCATGCGTGTTATGGACCTTACATCGGCATGACTTATCAAGCTACTGGGGTCTGACGTTTACCACCCCTAGGCGAGATATGCGACATATCAGACGAACAGACCGGACTGTACGGTAAGTGTTGCTGGTTGGATTCGCAGGAGTACTAGCGGGCTTGCTCGTTGATCTTCTGATCGCTCAATACCCGGGTGGCCGTTACGTTTAGCAGACCGCTTGCGGCTTGTGGGTGTTTGATATGATCATCTCCTGCTGCCGGCGTATTGACGAGTCTTTAGAGTCCTACACAGAGGTTTCCTGGCTCAAGCGAAATGAAATAGGAGCGCATATGAGATATTTGCGGGACCGAGAATAATACCAGTATGTGATACTGTATTCTATGTAGGGTTGCTAGGCACGCGCACAAGGGTCTACGAGGCATCAACCATGCCCGATTTAAAAATTAGCCGTGCCGAACAACCCGAATCCGGAACTTTAAACTAGAGATTAGGAGAAAACAAGCATGCTAAACATTTTAACACTAAGTGAGAGGGATTACAACCTTTGTAGATCCGGTCCTTCACTTCATATGCTCCGTGTTGTGGTCCCTTCACTGCGATCATCAGGATCCGGACTCTCGAGAGGTTCCATGAAGAGAAAGACGCAACCTTTGCTTCCGATCTTCGATACTAAGATGATCTACCTTGAAGTTTCTTTAACACAAGCTAACACTCATGAAATGATGTGAACACCCTCATCTAAATGGCAAGGGAAGATGAGGATGATGAAGTAGGATTTTTTCTCTCTTTATTTATCTTTTTCTCATATTTATCCATCACAAAATCAAAGCAAGAAACCATTTCAATCAAAGAAGAAGAAGGAAGAAGATGATGAACAATAATTAGAATCCTTTTGTGATGAATAGGAAAAGAATAATATGATAGAATTATGCAACCATGGTCAAGTAAACCTTTGTAGAGAATTAACTAGGGTTTGGGTTTGGGTTGGGTTAAAGCATGAGTCACTTACAAATATCTTTCACAAAACAAAACCAAAACCTTCTAGAATCATCTAGAAAGCTTAACCCTAATCCAAACCCTAATCATGTTTAAACTCCACTAAACTTGTTGCATTAGTTATCATATCATGTTACAATATTATATATCACATATATAATATTTATCGTAACAAAATAAAATAATACATTTAACATATATCGCATATATATCAATGTATTACCCGAGTGAGAAAAAGAATCTTTTAGTGAGAAAATATTAGTTAATGTAATTTAATATATCATATATATTATTATACATTAAATTATCGAATCAACACTTGATTCGACAATCCGGCTATATCGCATATAACCGACTAATATTTATCCGTACCGATTCATCGAATCAACATTTGATCCGATGACCCGGCTGATATCAAATATCGCGAGAATATAATACGGTATCTCATATCGTATTATCCTCGGTCCCGCACATATCACATATGTGCTCCTACTCCGTTTTGCCTGAGTCAAGAAACCTCTGTGTAGGACTCTAAAGAATCGTCAATACGCCGGCAGTAGGTGATGATCATATCAAACACCCACAAGCTGCAAGCGGTCAGCTAAACGTAACAGCTACCCAGGTATTGAGCGCTCAGAAGATCAACAAGCAAGCCTGTACATTCTCTTGTGAATCCAAACAGTAACACTCCCGTACAGTCCGGTCTCGTCGTCTGATATGTCGCATATCTCGCCTAGGGGTGGTAAACGTCAGACCCCAGTATCTTGATAAGTCGTGTCGATTTGAGGTCTATAACAGTTCGAGAAACTATTGATAACACTTACCAGTAAATCTCAGCAACCCTGGCCAGGGATTTCCGGTTATAGCCAATCGAACACAGCACAACATCAACTCCCTATACCGGGAGAGACGAATCCCCTCCTATCGCTCATTGCCTCCATGTGATTTGGGACTGTACCCAAAAGCCACCTTTTTGCATGCCCTCTTAGACGTGGTATGATGGAAATCAAAGCACAGTGGGAATCACACAAGACTCTATGACGATCTCGGGTCGACAGACTACTCTGTACCAGTGTCACCGGAGAACTGCCATCTGACGTATGGTATAATACCATCTGGGAGTTCTCGGCGAGTCCGTCCAGTGTACCCAGTCTCCACTGAGCACCCGTACACCATCCTTGATGTCAAACACCGATGGATATGGGATCATCCATCGCCCATCATATGGGTCAAGATGCGTATACGCTAGTCTACTCTGGTGTATCAATGCCCTGTCTCGATACACCCTCGACTAGGAATAGTTATAGGATGTACTCGTCGACTACCGTGGCCCCACTAGTATGATCTCATCATAGTCCCAGTAGTTGATTACATATCCTAAGGGCTTTATCAACATGTAACATAGAGACAATCAGAGTACATGTTAAGATAAAGTACAACCAGATAGCATTCTATCATGTCGAGCAAGAAAGTCCTCCCTATAAATGTCCTAGCATCCACTACAATATACATCGTATGTACAGTAATGGCCTCTAGGGCATACATATAACTAACAATCTCCCACTTGCACTAGGGCCATCTGTTATGGTATCGCATACCCAACAATTAGCTGCGGTTGAAGTATCTCATACTCAACCATCCCATAAAAGTCTCTACTGGGAAAAAGGCCTTTGTCAGTGGATCCGCGATGTTGTCCTCTATATCTACTCTCCTAACCTCGATCACCTTGGAGATTAACTATCTCCATGATCAGGTGATACTGCCTAAGAATTATATCTGGATTTCTTATGGAACGGTAGTTCCTTGGCTAAAGCTACAACTCCATTGTCACATAATGGTAGGAACGAAGTTCATCTCATGAACTTATATATCCTGCCTCTTTGGTAGCATCCTTGGTAACGATGTATGTTGCCTTTAATCGTCTAGTAAGTCACGGTATCTAGCTTAGAACTCTTCCAACATACCGTCCCTCCACTGAGGGTATAGACAATGCCTGCAACTGACATTCAGTCATCCTTATCACCCTTGAACCTTTCCAGTGATTCTCCCCAGGATCGATTGATACCATCTCACTACAACTAGTGAGTATCCTAACATCCAATTAGATCTATCTCATAGATCCAAAACCCAGGATTTAGGAGGTATCATTTTGATCCTATATGGAGAATCCTTGTGATAAGCGGAGATTGACCGAGCGTAGCATAGGAAACACCTTCCCTATCAAGAGTATGTCATCCACGTACTCTACAAGGATCACCACCATACTCCCTACTACCTTTTTGTATATACAAGGTTCATCTACCATTTTGATGAAGTCAAACTCTTTGACTACCACATCAAAACAGATGTTCCAACTCCGCGATGCCTGTTTTATCATATAAAACATCTTGCACACGTTTCCGCTGCTCCCACTGTCTACGAAGCCCTCTGGCTGTGTACTTATAGACGCTCTTTTTTAAAACATTATTTAGAAAAGCAGTCATGACACCCAACCGCCAGATATCGTAGTCATGGTATGTAGCCGTGGCAAGCAGGATCTGGATGGACTTAAGCATAGCTCCTTAGAAAAGGTTTCATCATAATCCATACCTGGTCAATGATGCAAACCTTTAACAAGTCTAGCTTTGAAAGTCTCAACTTTTCCATGTACACCAAGTAATCTTCTCAAGATATACTCGCTCCTGATGGAGATTTAACCCTTCAGATAAAGCAACCAAAGTCCATACTTTGTTGGTGTATAAGGATTCCATCTCAGATTGCTAAGCATCCAGCCATTCTTACAGAGTCTCACTCCTGATGGCCAGCTCGAAACTAGTTGGGTCATCATCTCATGATGCAATCCTCGCTCCCACTGTCATAGAGAAACCGAAGTATCTCTCAGGTGGGTGAGGAACCCTGCTAGATCGGCGGAGAGGCTGAGGTTCGTTGGAAACTATTGAATCCTTTGGTTCTACCAAATCATCAGCTGCAGTTTGTATAGCTGGAACCATTCCAGTTCTACATAACAGACCTTGCCTCGAGCTTGTCCGGATTTTGCTTTTAGACATAGGCCGGACAACCCCAAATCTTAACAAACTTAAGATATGGGCTCTTCCCTTTCCATATCACATATGAAGTGGTAGGCAGCTGATTTGATTTGAACCCTATTCAATAGGTATGCAGCTTCTCAAGTGCATAACTCCCAAAAGGAAATAGGAAACTCAGTAGTACTCATCATAGAGCACACCATATCAAATATGGTGCTAATGCTCCGCCCCGATACACTGACGTGCTGTGGTGTATTCAGAGGAGTAATGCTGAGAGAGAATCTCATTCTCCTTTAGAATAGTCCAGGAATTCCGTGCTCAAGTATTCTCCTCCTTGATCTTATCAAAGGACATAATACTTATACCCGTATTTTGGTTCTCTACTTCTAACTTATATTCTGTGAATATCTCAAAAGGTTCGGACTTGTGTTTCAACAGGAACATATGTCTGAATCTTGAGAGATTATCAGAGAATGTAATGAAGTACAAAGAACCGGTCTTGGCATGTGTAGACAGGAGACCTTTCATACATCAGTATGTATCAATCCTAAAAGTTCACTAACTCTTTCTCTGTTTCCAACAAACAGAGCTGTGGTCATCTTATCTTTGTGACATGACCGGCAAGTTTCAAAAGATGTAAATTCAAACTAATTTAAATATGCATCTATATGTAACTTCAGCCAGTCGGGTCGCATTGATATGACCTAGTCTACAATACCTCAAGAAGGATTCATTCATTTCTGAACTCTTCCTCTTGTGTGTGTTCCGTATACTAAGAACTGTAGTTTGATTTAGAACGTCAATGCTTTTAGATAACGTGCCTGAACCGATCAACTCTTGATATAGGAAATGTTCAAAACATTATCCAACAATACAAAATTATATCCTTTCTTTACTAATAAAGAGACTGATATGATTTTATATATCAGGTTCGGTTCTAATAACATTTGTTCAGAATCAATGTATTCTGGTAATACAGGGTGATAGTGACCAACAGACTTGGCTGCAACACTTGCACCGTTTTCTGTCTCATGAAACTTATCACCCGTTCTCAGTTCTTTACCTATCTGTAGCCCATGTAACAGATTACATTTACGGGATCCTGTTCCGGTATCACATACCCAGGACGTAAAGGATACTGAGAAACAGTTCTCTATAATGAACACACCCGAAGAAGATGCATCAGCATGCACTTTCTTCGTTTGGGCGGCACGGGAAATCTGGTATTCCCCAATTTTCTGCTCTATCTTATAACAATTATAAGTTGGAGCGGGACCAACGTTCCCCAGCTCAGTATAACAAGCGGGTTCGGTCAATATATCCGTTTTATTATCTTGATTAAGGCGTGATATGGTCGCTTTCTGGAGAGAGAGAGAAGAAAACACTCAACGTATGCTCTTGCAAGATTAGATTGGTTATCTAATATATCTAATCAGGATGTCTCCTACTGTTTTAATCAAATCTTCCTTCAAACCCTAAAAGGAAAGACTAGCCGGGATTAATTACACGCTACAAGTTCGCCAATCTTTCAGCTAGGCCAGTGTCGGTACTTTGAGGGAGGTCCCCCGTGCTTTCGCACGAACCTAATTAAAGTAAACCTCGTTTTCCCAGAGGCGTAACCCCGTTAACACCTTTCTAGACACCTACTTGATCGGCTAATTGTAATGTGTAAAACTCTCCCAGGAGTAACTCTTACTCGCAGCGGGTATCGGGATCCAACTATCTTATAGAAGGTATGCAATCTCATTGCAAATTTCAACACTTGAAATTCCCAATAATATTTTGCCCCTAGCATCTTGTGACCTTGGCTAAGGTCAACAAATCATAAGTGCTAGCCAAGTTCAACCCGTCATTTCCCGATTGAATTAAACCCACCCGCACGACCCTTGGCTAAGGTCAACAAAGTCGCACGACTACCCTAACTCAATCGCATCATATGCTTATACAGATAAGCACTAATCAGCTACCGCACACTACGCCTTGGCTAATGTCAACAAACGTAGCACGAATACTAACCAGTACTTATCTAAAATGACGGAGGGCTACGACGGGTTTTTCAGAAAACCCTTTGCGTAATGAACTTGATATCGTTGTAGAATCGAGTGATTTTAAATGGAGTGTTTTTTAGGCTTTTCTAGTTTTGCTAAAGGAGTCACTCCCGGTGAAGGGATCGTCGGTCCTTTCCTCGTCGAATGAGGTGCGGGATATATCATATATATCACTGTGCAAAGCAGAAACTATAGAAGCAATCAAAAGACAAACCGAGTTTGTAGCATCTGCCAGTTATTGCTAAAGGAATCACTCCCGGTGAAGGGATCTCGGTCCTTTCCTTATCGAATAAGGTGCTGGATGTTCTACAAGGAACACCGCTATGCAAAGCAAGAACTGTAGCTACCAGTTTTTATAAACAAGTTTCTACAACATCTTAGGTTTCTTTTATTTCATTAATCTCATTAATGAAGTCCCATTTTAATTAAGCTTCGCAAGCATCTCTTTTTGAAACGAAATCTGCAATATAACATATATCTCATATATATATAATATAAACATTCGTCTCAGGAAGTAATATGATCTCATCACAGAACATTGCAGCAGAAGAACATATATGAAATATTGGATATACTAGGACGTCCGTGTTTTCAATACGAACCTGTATAAAACACGGATTCCACGGTCGCGATGAATAGCCAAACCCAGATCCCTAGACCCCTACGAGAGCGGCAAGTAACACTGCCAATTCTAGGGTTAGGAGACCCGGTCTCGACTCCTCGAGATGGTCTCCCACTGGACCCTAGAACCCGGTTACTTGTGCTCCCCGCCTTGGGTCTACCTAATGCGGAAAAGTAAATAATATACAACGGTGACAACTTACGCTACCTGGAAGTGCCCCAATAAAAGAATATTACATACAAATGAATTTTACATGAATGAAAAAGAAAAAACTCTCATCTCACATAAAACCCCCGGCTATTCAAACGCGACGATCCAATACAACATATCATAGCAACACATAATATCTCATATCATCAACGTAAGCAAGTATGCGTATCCCGATTGTCGTTGATGTATAGCAACGAAGCCGGCGATACGCTACATACTATGCTTACGGTCACAGAAAAGAAAGTGTAAAACTACAACAGTTGGAATCCGCAACCTTCTTAGACATCGCATGCCTAACCAGATGAATTCCTTAGACATCTTATGCCTAACAATTATAAACCCCGCATTTTAGTCTCATTATCGAAAAACTCTTTTCAATATCAAGTCGGGCAATTCAACAAGATTCCCGACATCCTGATCGAATGCTCGTCGCAAACTTTAGTAGACGGCCGCACCCCCGATACCGTCGACGAAGTGCACTAAGGCGGAACACCGTTGCCGCGAGCACCCGAGCGGATGCTTTTGGCGACGGGGTTCTCTTACAGTCACTTGGTCGGGGCTATGGAGCATGGCTGTCTATTAAGTTTACCCGGCGAGTATCCGCGTACGCTACGTGATTGCGACAGACTTTTGATCACATCAAAATTCCGTGGCAACCGATCATTTGAGACTAAAGTGCTATGTTTATAATATTCAAATTAGTTATCTCATAACTTCCTGTGGATTCCAAATATTGTATCACATTCCAGATAAATAGACAAAGTTAAACTTTCCGATCGAATCATCGAACACCCAAGATTTCCCTAATATATCTCAACACTTGAAATCAGTTTAAAAACATCCATCACATGCCACAGTACCAATGGTCCAGCCGTAGAAGGGTCAAGCCAATGCCTCATATGTGGCACGCCGTACTGCCCCAAACCCTAAGGTTCAAAGGGCAGTTCAAGACGGTCACATAATCGAGTTAAGGTTTGTTGTCTTCTAGAGGGTCCACCGAGTTACTTGCATGACTTAGAACATTCTTAAACACGAGAAAAAATCCAACTTTTGAAAAAATTTCCGACAGGGGAAAAAGTGAGTTATTGATATTCGTTCGAACTTTTTAACAGTTTCTAAAATTTATCCGGAAAACACACATAGACAAAATCTGATAATCCGATCGAAACACCGAATCCCCAAAACAACCCCAGAAAATTCAACTCTTGAATAAATATTAAAAATTCCCAGAAAATCCAGCATAATAAAATAGGAGTTACTGTGCAAACAGGGAATGATGACATCATCAATGTGCCGCGGAACCGCCGCAGAAGGCATGCTTCTGCCGCGGTTCCGCCGCACTTTTTACTGTTCATTGAAAACTTTTTGCACCGTAATTCTTAGAATTCCCTGCTGAATTTTTTAAGCATTTTTAATGTGGAAAAATACCAGTTTTTAGAAAATTTCCAGAGAGCATGTTTCGGGTTAGGTTTTTGGTTCGATCGGACTTCAAACTCCGTCTAGACTTCGCCTAAAGCTCTAGCTTGGCTCTGATACCACTGTAGGGTTGCTAGGCACGCGCATAAGGATCTACGAGGCATCAACCATGCCCGATTTAAAAATTAGCTGTGCCGAACAACCCGAATCCGGAACTTTAAACTAGAGATTAGGCGAAAACAAGCATGCTAAACATTTTAACACTAAGTGAGAGGGATTACAACCTTTGTAGATCCGGTCCTTCACTTCATATGCTCCGTGTTGTGGTCCCTTCGCTGCGATCATCAGGATCCGGACTCTCGAGAGGTTCCACGAAGAGAAAGACGCAACCTTTGCTTCCGATCTTCGATACTAAGATGATCTACCTTGAAGTTTCTTTAACACAAGCTAACACTCATGAAATGATGTGAACACCCTCATCTAAATGGCAAGGGAAGATGAGGATGATGAAGTAGGATTTTCTCTCTCTTTATTTATCTTTTTCTCATATTTATCCATCACAAAATCAAAGCAAGAAACCATTTCAAGCAAAGAAGAAGAAGGAAGAAGATGATGAACAATAACTAGAATCCTTTTGTGATGAATAGGAAAAGAATAATATGATAGAATTATGCAACCATGGTCAAGTAAACCTTTGTAGAGAATTAACTAGGGTTAGGGTTTGGGTTGGGTTAAAGCATGAGTCACTTACAAATATCTTTCACAAAACAAAACCAAAACCTTCTAGAATCATCTAGAAAGCTTAACCCTAATCCAAACCCTAATCATGTTTAAACTCCACTAAACTTGTTGCATTAGTTATCATATCATGTTACAATATTATATATCACATATATAATATTTATCGTAACAAAATAAAATAATACATTTAACATATATCGCATATATATCAATGTATTACCCGAGTGAGAAAAAGAATCTTTTAGTGAGAAAATATTAGTTAATGTAATTTAATATATCATAATATTATTATACATTAAATTATCGAATCAACACTTGATTCGACAATCCGGCTATATCGCATATAACCGACTAATATTTATCCGTACCGATTCATCGAATCAACACTTGATCCGATGACCCGGCTGATATCAAATATCGCGAGAATATAATACGGTATCTCATATCGTATTATCCTCGGTCCCGCACATATCACATATGTGCTCCTACTCCGTTTTGCCTGAGTCAAGAAACCTCTGTGTAGGACTCTAAAGAATCGTCAATACGCCGGCAGTAGGTGATGATCATATCAAACACCCACAAGCTGCAAGCGGTCAGCTAAACGTAACAGCTACCCAGGTATTGAGTGCTCAGAAGATCAACAAGCAAGCCTGTACATTCTCCTGTGAATCCAAACAGTAACACTCCCGTACAGTCCGGTCTCGTCGTCTGATATGTCGCATATCTCGCCTAGGGGTGGTAAACGTCAGACCCCAGTAGCTTGATAAGTCGTGTCGATTTGAGGTCTATAACAGTTCGAGAAACTACTGATAACACATACCAATAAATCTCAGCAACCCTGGCCAGGGATTTCCGGTTATAGCCAATCGAACACAGCACAACATCAACTCCCTATACCGGGAGAGACGAATCCCCTCCAATCGCTCATTGCCTCCATGTGATTCGGGACTGTACCCAAAAGCCACCTTTTTGCACGCCCTCTTGGACGTGGTATGATGGAAATCAAAGCACAGTGGGAATCACACAAGACTCTATGGCGATCTCAGGTCGACAGACTACTCTGTACCAGTGTCACCGGAGAACTGCCATCTGACGTATGGTATAATACCATCTGGGAGTTCTTGGCGAGTCCGTCCAGTGTACCCAGTCTCCACTGAGCACCCGTACACCATCCTTGATGTCAAACACCGATGGATATGGGATCATCCATCGCCCATCATATGGGTCAAGATGCGTATACGCTAGTCTACTTGGTGTATCAATGCCCTGTCTCGATACACCCTCGACTAGGAACAGTTATATGATGTACTCGTCGACTACCGTGGCCCCACTAGTATGATCTCATCATAGTCCCAGTAGTCGAGTACATATCCTAAGGGCTTTATCAACATGTAACATAGAGACAATCAGAGTACATGTTAAGATAAAGTACAACCAGATAGCATACTATCATGTCGAGCAAGAAAGTCCTCCCTATAAATGTCCTAGCATCCACTACAATATACATCGTATGTACAGTAATGGCCTCTAGGGCATACATATAACTAACATTCTATTCTCGCGATTTATATCATTGGACGGTTATATAAGGTATAGCCGGGTTACCGAATCAAGTGTTGATTCGATACATTGATACACTTGATATTAGTCGGTTATATGCGTTATGACCGGATCGTTAAATCAAGTGTAGATTTAATGATTTAATGTATAATTATATATTTGATATATTACTTTACATTAACTAGTATTTGTTCACTTAAGATTGATTTTCTCACTTGATGTGCACAAGTAGTATATGTGATATATTTTTGTGCACTTGATTGTATCATGTTTGATGATACATGCAAACTTGGGTGTGTGTATGTTATACACCATGTTTAGGTTAATGGTTAGGTTTTAATTTGTTTTATTTATTTTCTTTATTCTTTTTGGCAAGAAATAAAATGGTGGCTTGTTTTGTTTTACTCTTGAAGCTTCATGAAGCATTGAAAGTCTTAACCATTTTGTTTCTTTCCTTAACCTAACCATTTACCTAAACCCTAGTTTATTCTCTACAAAGTTAAACTCACCCATGGTTGCTAAATGATAAGATTCACTTGAATTTTCTTTTGAGATAATTCATTATTCATTTTCTTTTCTTCTTCTTCTTCTTCATGAAGAGAAGAAAGCTCTCTTGAAAATTCCAAGTGATGAATCCAAGTGAGAAATCCAAATCCAAAGTGAACCCACTTCCTATTTCTTCATCCTCTACCACTTGCCATGTTGTATAGGGTGTTTTCTTCACAAGTTTCATGACTTAGTTAAGATGGAGCTTGAGTTTGAGTTGCCTCGACGTAGATCATCTTCGGCATCGAAGTCAACGACCTATCCCGCCCATTTCTCCGATGAAACCGACGCTAGAGTCCGTGATTCCGATGATCGCAGCGGAGGGACGTCAACACGGAGCTAGAGAAGTGGAGGACAGGATCTACAAAGGTTGTAGTCTCTTTCACTTAGTAGCAAAGCAGTTTGCTTGTATGTTTCGCCTTACCTCTAGTTAACGATCTAGTATAGGGTTCTTTGGCACATGGAAATTTTTGATTTTGGCATGGTTGATGCCTTGTGGAACCTCATGGGTGTGACTAGGAACCCTACAGTTCCACCTGTCCATCTACACCAATCTTTTTCCTGAAGATCCATTTGCATCCTATGGGTTTTACCCCATCTGGAGCAAAGTCCAAAGTCCATACTTTGTTGGTGTACATGGACTCCATTTCGGTCCGAATTGCATCTAGCCATCGTGCCGAGTCGCCACTCTGGATGTCCTGCTGGAAGCTAGTAGGTTCATCATCATCAATGACGCAATCCTCTCCATCCCCATCTTTGAGAAAACCGTAGTATCTCTCAGGCGGATGAGACGGTCTACTACTCATGCGGAGGGGTACGGGAATGTCCTGTTCTTCTTGAACTACGGGTTCTACCAAACTTTCAGTAGTAGTTTGTGGTTCTGGAATTTCTTCCAGTTCTATTGCGCTCCCACTTGTTTCTTTTTCTAAAAACTGATGTTCTAGAAAATGGGCATTACGAGAAAACAAAAACCTTTTGTTCCTCTGCGTAATAGAAATAATACCCCTTGGAGTTCTTTGGATATCCCACAAACTTACACTGTACTGATTGTGCCTCGAGTTTGTCCGCATGCTGCTTTTTAACAAAAGCTGGACATCCCTATATCTTTAGATACTGAAGATAGGGTTTCTTCCCACTCCACATCTGATATGGAATGGTAGGCATAGTCTTGGTAGGAACTCTGTTCAAAATATATGCCGCTGATTCTAGCGCATAACCCCAGAAAGATCGCGGTAACTCAGCATTACTCATCATGGAACGTACCATATCCAATAGGGTTCGATTCCGTCTCTCCGATACACCGTTATGCTGTGGAGTGTATGGAGGAGTAAGCTGAGAGAGAATTCCTTTCTCTTTTAGGTAACCTAGGAACTCGGCACTTAAGTATTCACCACCTCGATCAGATTTCAGTGTCTTGATACTTTTGCCGGTTTGGTTTTCTACTTCATTCTTATACTCTTGGAATTTCTCAAAAGCCTCGGATTTATGTTTCATCAAGAAAATGAATTCGTACCTAGAGTAATCATCCGTAAAAGTAATGAAATAGGAAAAACCACCTCTTGCATATGTAGACATTGGACCACATACATCACTGTGTATGAGTCCTAAGAGCTCGCTCGCTCTTACTCCATGTCCAGTGAATGGAGTCTTTGTCATCTTTCCTTTGAGACATGATTGACAAGCGGCATAAGATTTATATTCGAACGAATCTAAATATCCTTCTCTATGTAACTTAGTTAACCTTGTCTCATTGATGTGACCTAGTCTACAATGCCATAAGAAAGCCTTATTTAAATCTGGGGACTTTCTTTTTAGTGTGTTCTAGACATTGAAAATCTGTAATTGGTTTAGGACATATATACCATTATCCAGTGTACCGGACCCAATCAAACCATGATTAAGGTGGATGTTAACAACATCGCTTACAAACGTGAAATCATAACCTTTATTTGATAACAAGGAAACTGATATGATATTACACGTTAAACTAGGTACACAAAAACAGTTATGCAAAACCAAAATATGTCCACTCGTCAATCCAAGGTGATAATCCCCTACGGACACAGCCCCCACGCTAGCTCCGTTAGCAACCTGGAGGGTCATATCACCAACCTTCAGCACTCTATGGTTTCTCAGTGCCTGCAATGAATTGCATATATGAGATCCTGATCCGGTATCCAATACCCAGGAAGTAGAGTTGATTGACAGACAATTCTTAATTACAAACACACCTGAAGTCGAAGCCACAGCTTGCTTCGGTTTCTGGTTCTTGGCATTCCAAGCCTTGCAATCTTTCTTCCAGTGTCTTTTCATATGACAGTGGAAGCACTCATCCTTTGCCACTACTGGCACCGCAATCTTTTTCTTTCCCTTCACTCCCACCTTACTAACACCTCCTCTAGGTTTGGTGGCGGCCTTATTCTTCCTTCCTTTGGCCCTAGCCTTGGACCCGGAAGAAGAAGCACCGCGAACAAACATAGCGGGTGTATCCCTTGCCTTCTGCAAGGTGCCCTCTGCACTCCTCAACATGTTAAGGAGTTCTGGAAGTTCAACTTCTTTTCTTTGATTGTTGAAATTCAGAATAAACTGGGCGTAGGTGGAAGGAAGGGACTGGAGAATCAAGTCTGTATAGACCTCGTTCTCCAAAGTCGTCCCAAGGTCTGCGAGCTCTTCTATATAGCCAATCATGTTTAGGACATGTTCTCCTACCGATGATCCGACGGCCAACCTCGCCTGAAACAAGTTCTTTGAGGTCTCGTATCTTGCTATACGAGATTGCTCTCCATAAAGTTGTTGGATATAGTGCCCTCAAAGTCAATTATTGGATCGCAGGTACGTGATTGCAATGATTGCGGAGGACCTATACCGGTAGGACAGTCTTACTCAAGATGATAGTATGCTATCTGGTTTGTCTTTATCAGTCGTGTATAGGTTCAGGTGACTGATCACGATTACACTTTGATAGAGCCCTTAGGATCTTGCTTGACTGCCAACAATATGAGGGCGATCATATACGTGAGAGTTGGGTGGTCTATAAGCTTATCCTTAA
This sequence comes from Agapanthus africanus, assembly GCA_030015575.1. NCBI lineage: Eukaryota > Viridiplantae > Streptophyta > Magnoliopsida > Asparagales > Amaryllidaceae > Agapanthus > Agapanthus africanus. Next base: position 124,709,121 of record JASDDO010000016.1, on the reverse strand, counting down.
TAGTGGTCCCTAGTCGTGGGAGTTTCGAGACAGGGCATCGATACTCCGGAGTAGACTAGTGTATACAGTCGAGACCCCGACGAGGGACGGTGGCCGGTCTCACAAGCCACTGGTGTCAGTTGGATCACCTAAGATGTATACAGGTGCTCATTGGGTTATGAGTACACCGGACAGGACTCGCCGGGAATCTGCTGGTTGGTATTATACATATCGTCAGATAGCAGTTCCCTGGTGACATGTGTACAGGTTAGTTCATCGACCTGAGGTCGTCATTTGTCTCGTGTGAGTTCCCACTGTGCTTTGATTTCTACCCTACCACGGCTCAAAGGAGTCGTGCAAACAGGTAGTTTTTGGGTACAGTCCCGAGCCACATGGAGGCACGTGAGCGGATCGGCAGGGGATTCGTCTCTCCCGGTATTGGGGGTAGAGGTCGCGCTGTGTCTAGAAAAGCCATTACACCAAGTCCTTGGCCAAGGCAGGTGAGATTTACTGGTAGGTACTCCAGTAGTATCTCAGGGTGTTCAGGGCTTGTCTCCGACACGACTTATACAGCTATTGGGGGTCTGACGTTACTAGCCCCCTACGCCGGATATGCGATACTCATAGACGAACGGACCGGACTGTATATACAATGTCACTGTTAGGCTCAGTAGGGTTTCTGGATGACTTCGCTCATCAGCCTCCCTTGAGGTCAGTCCATGGGCAGCCGTTACGCATAGCTAGTGCCGCTGACGGTTTGTGGTTAAACCCACTGCCAGGGTACTGACGAGTCATTAGAGTCCCCCACAGACAGTTTCCCAAGTTCGGGCGAAATGTTGTAGAGGCCGTATGGTTTTATGGCAGGGTTCGGAAAATGCACGTGCGTTTACGCACGTGTTATTTTTCGGGCAGATGATACTGGTCGGCTTTGGTTTAAGCCGGATCCGAGTATTATATTGAGTAGGTATAATATCTTTGTCTCAGTTGCATTTGTATTCGGTTGTAATACAAATGCGGGTATATTTATACAGTTACGGGGTTATCCTGAAAGTAGTTTCAGGATCACTTTTGGAAGTTGCCAGTTTCCAGTTTTCTATCAGCCGTCTTTTAACATTCGGTTAAAGACGGATTTATCTTTTCTTAGGATGAGATGAGTCAGTGTTCTAGAAGATTCTAGAGAGGGTGACTTGGCTTGATGAGTCATTAGTGCATTAATGGTGCCATTAATGCTTGATGACTAAGGTTGTTTAGATTCATTGTTTCTAAGTGAGTCATGCTTTTCATTTATGATAAAAGATAAGCTTTATGTTTATGGTCACCCCCTTGATTGCTCCTACCATCACCTCCCTCTTTGCATAAAAGTGGCCGGCCATTCTTTGTGTGAGAGAGAGAGATTAATTTCATTCTTGAGAGAAAAGACTATGGTTTAGGGTGCATGGAAATTTCATTTACCTTTTTCATTCCATCACCCGATAAAAGGGCAACTTCATTAACCGATCGTCCACGGACTTGGACGAAGCGAGACAAAGTCATCTACTCATTCTCTACATCATTCTTTGTCGTCTCTTTTAGCAAACTTGACGACCGAGTTGCCTCGAGTCAGAGGCGAGAGCCCGTTTAAAGAATCAGTGACGTGGTGCCACCTGGACGAGCAGATCGGAGATCGAAGAGATCGAAGAAGCCGCAACGGAGCGTGGGATGATGGTTAAAGAACGAAGGACTCGGATCGTTCGGTATAACCTTTCTTCCCTCTTTGTAGATTGTTAGTTTAGCGTTAATGGCAGATCCGGGTTTTTAGTATGCGATAGCGCCAGTTATAAAAGTTTTTGTTCCGCATTTGCCGTCTGAAAGACGGCCGAGGCGCTACCGTAGACTTACATGGTATTAGAGCCACGCCATTAAGCTTTACTAACTTGTGGTAACACGTTTAAAAGATCGATCGAACGGATTTTCAAAAACTACAATTTTCAAGTCTAAAGTTTCTGTTGAATTTAAATCTGGTCTAAAAATTATTTTGAGCATCTCAGAAAATCAACCAGGCTTTTTAAAGAACACAGAAGAAATTCGACCCACTGATCCGACCGTACGGCCGCGGAACCTCCGCCAAAGCCATGCTTTGGCCGCGGAACCGCGGCCATCTAGGTGAATCAGTGGGCCATCTTTCTTCTGTGGGTTCTACTTGGGAAATTGTGGTTTCTGGAACTGTTCATTTGGGCCCAGTATTTTTTACTGTACAACAGATTTGCGTGGGGCCCACTTCGGGAAATTTAGTCGATCGAAATTTAAATGTGTTAGTTTACAGTGCTAACATTATATCTCCGACCGTGAATGTCATTTGATCGGTAAACCGCGTCTGATTGCTATAGTTCTTTTAGATGGGTTTGCGAACGTGACATTCGCGTTGATGTTCTGTGTTGTGCTGTGATGTTGCAGATTTGTCGTGGTGGATAGCAGTGTGCAATGGTAGTGCAGATTGAGTTTAGATGTACATTTGATATTGCGGGGCGAGCGTCCAACTTGTGGACAGCCGCCACTGCCTGTTGTATAATATTCTTTTGGGGCACGACCAGGTTGCGGTCGATGTACCTATTGTACTATTTTCCATTTCTGTACTAGGTTTTACCCCGCGACGGAGTGCACGGATAGCCGGGTTCTGAGGGGCAACGGGTCCGCATCTCATGGCTTTGAGAGGTAGAGGGGCCCCACTCTAGAATTGGCAGACTATTCGCCGCACTCGTAGGGGGTACACGTTGACCCAAGGAGGGGTGCTCAAGCTACCGGATTCCGTGAAGTGCTGGGTGGTCCATTCACTATGCTGTAGGGGGCTGCCTCGCTTCAGGTTTTGGCGGGTAACTTGCCGCACCCGTAGGGGTCTAGGTTTCATTGCACAGGCTATCTACACGACAGGGGAACGTCGGGTTTCAGCAGCGGCTCTGTGAAACTCGGGGATCCCAGATTATCTGTATTGTTCTGTGATGCTTATTACTTTTCTGTAATATTGCATATTATCACGCCTGGAGCGATTATTGTATATTGGTTTATATACTATTAGATGTTGTATATGTTTTACACCCGCGCTAGTCCAGTCCCCGCTCTGTCGTTAGTTATGTAACCTAATGGGTGATGACGGGACCCAGTGACGAATGCGGATGGCAAATACGTACATTTTATTTTCGTTCTTTTCTGGTGTGATTATTTGATGGGACTGCGTTGATTCTGATCAATGCAAAGTAAAACAAACCTGTTTGGATGTTGTTGGAACAATTTAAAAGGTGTTATTACAAAGATGTTTCCTTTTGTTTTGCACAGTGGTATTCGGTTGGAATATCCTGCACCTCATTCGACGGGGCAAGGGCCGATATCCCTTCACCGGGACTGACCCCTTGGGCAGAAGTTTGCGTCAGGGTAATAACTTCACTATAGTCGATTACATGTTGCTTTGCATCGCGGTATTCAGTGGAATATCCTGCACCTCATTCCACGAGGAAAGAGCCGAGATCCCTTCACCGGGAGTGACCTCTTTAGCAAAGGTTTTCGCCACTATATTTTCTAAAAGGCTATCATGTTCCTTCAATGAGATCAAGTTCATTACGTTAAAGGTTTTTCGCCAAAAACCAGCCGTAGCCCTCCGTCATTTCATATGAATGGTCAGTAGTATTCGAGCTATGTTGGTCTGGCCCTTAGCTAGGACATAGTGATTGGTAGCTGCTGGGGTGTTCATATGTTGCATAGATAGATGCGTTGGTTTGGGACAGTCGTACAGCCTTGTTGGCCCTTAGTCAAGGGCGAGTACGGGTGGGTTCAAATTAACAAGATAATGATGGGAGGAACTTGACATGTGACTTATGATGGGTTGGCCCTTAGTCACGATCATAAGAGCATGGGGTAAAAATCACATCGGGAGTTTCTAAAGAAACTGAAACTTGCCAGGCATGCGCATACCTTCTGGAGTATGATAACGCGAGTGGATTCCGTCACGTTATCATGCGATGAGAGTTGGATCCCGATTCCCACTGATGAGTTGGTTTACTCTTCGGGTGATCCCGATTGATTCTTCTTTCAGGTTTGGGGAGAATTTGACAGTACAGTGGGAGGTTTCTGGATTAGATAAAGTGATAACCATTCTGATCTAGGTTAGAGTACACGCAGAGTGTTTCTTTTCTATCTCTCTTTGGCAGCGACTTTTGACCGACCCTAGACTATGACTCAGGGACCAAGTTGACCGAACCTTCTTTAAAATACTAGCTTTTGGATTGTCTAAGTTGCATAAGTCATTGCCACTCCTTCTTCTACCCTTTTCATTTCTCAGAACACCCGTATTACTACGGACATCCACTTCCATTGGATAGATCTATCGTATGGTTATATACGAACTCGAAGGGACTCCTTCGAGGATGGATCAAGGTTCAGGAGAAATAGAATTGGTTTATTCAGTTGTCTTTTATTATCACCTTCTCTCAGGTTGCGAGGGCTCCTTGGTTTAGGAGAGTACACCTATTATGCTTATTGGATAGTCTTATTCCAAACCATAGGCAGGTGCCGAAAGGTAGGGAATAAAGAAAACCAATTAGCCTAAGTAGGGTGTACAGAAGGTAATATGTAAAGACAAAATAAAGGGATTAGAAAGAGGGCAAAGTAAGTTGCGACTGTTATCATTCACGACCAAAACGCGTACTTCATCACCACTCCTATTTCACCTTTAAAAGAATAAGGTATTATTCAGTTGTCTTTTATCATCACCTTCTCTCAGTTGCGAGTACTCCTTGGTTTAGGAGGGTACACCTATTATGCTTACTGGATAGTCTTCTTCCAAACCATAGGCTGGTGCCGAACGGTAGGGAAGGAAGAAAACCATTTAGCCTAACGATGGTGTACAGAAGGTAACGACTAAAGACATATAAAGGGATTTGGAGAGATGGCAAAGAAATATACGGTTAAAGTCATGAATTGGATTATGGAAGAGGCATTACTATGAATACCAGGATACCCCTAGGAAACATTTTCATGTTTCAGTGCATTGTTAATGGAAAACTGTTTTCCCGATTAGATACTTACTCCAGGGTGTGTATTCACCAGGTTTCATTCTCAAATCTGTATGGTTTTACATATGATGAGTGGGAGGAAGTTATTGGGAATTAGGTGATCATCCTCATTATATCGGAATTCGTTGTAATTGGTGATATTTGAGGAAATCGCCAGGGTACAGTTTTCAACCTACGACGCACAGGTTTTTGAGTTATTCAACTCAGCGGACTTATACAGAGTATTGTATGTTGTCCAGTGTCCATCAGGACAAAGGGGTAGGTCCTCGTACTTTGTTCTGTTTACTTATGACTTCTTTGGTATTTAGACAAGTGTTTCGTAGAAATACAAGGTCTAAGTTTTGAGAAGTTGTGGGTATAAGAATAAAGTAGAGAACCAGATGTCGCAAGTATCGGGATTCTTCAAAGAGATCGAAGATGTAGATACTTGTGATTGGTATTCAGATGATAGTAATGGTTTTGAGAAACTTGTTTCTCTTTCAGGTTACTCATAATTGGATGGATTCCTAAGTTGAGTAATGCTGATTAGCCTCTCTCCATCAAAGTTGATATGCATTGGAGACAGCTGCATGATTTGAATCTGGTTCCAATTAAATAAGTGCCAAAGTTTCTATATTGGATATAGAATGGTTCGTATCTTAACGATGTTAAGGTACGGGGAGTTGTCCGGCTTATGCTTAAAACCAGACTCTGGAAAACTCAGGGCACATTTCTGTAATGGCTGTTTGTGGGTTGGCCCAGGTTATAACGAGGGTTGACTTTCTACCATCTGGAAGATCAATAGTGATATTGTTCTTGACTCGCCACAGTTTTAGTAAAATGGATTTTTTCAGAAAATAGTAGTGGGAGTATGGTAGAACTAGAAGTGATTCCAGAACCGCAAACGATTACGGAAAATTTAATAGGACCTACAGATTCAATCAGGTTTGACATTCCATTAGCCACTCCGCAGATTTGGTGGGTAACCTCAGACACCCGAGAGGTAATCTGGTAGCCTCAAGGACGGTGACAGGGAGGTTCTTATCTACCCAGACTTGACACTACTGTTGTTCCAGGCTATGAGACTCGGTAGGAGGGTTGTTGTGGTCAGTGGGAGCAGCGGAAGCATAATGGGCAAGTAGCTTATGTCTATTTATAGACTAGAGCAGTTATAGCGGAGATTGATCATCTAATTTTGATGTGACAGTCATGGGTTTGAATTCATCAGAATAGGAGATGGATCTGTTAAGAAGGTAGTAGGGTGTGATGTCCTGGTATTTGAATGACATACACAGAGTAGGAAGTAAAATTCCTATACTACGATCGGTTGTACTTTGGTCGTCACACAGTTGTTTCTCCAGACAGGATATGGATATAATATCTGACATTCAGGTTTCTAGATCTATGGTTTTAGATCTGGATTTGGGTAGTTTCCCAATGTGGGTACTTTGACAGTATTCTAATGGTTTTTAGAATAGAGGACTCCTGGCATGGTGGTGTACCTGCAGGTGATGGAGTCACCCTCTCTAAAGGTGTCTTACAGACTAAAGGGGAGAGGGATGTGCATGATTGGCAGATCACTTGCTTAGGCAACTGAGTCAATCATGAGATGTCAAGTACCATACCAGATGTTGTTTTTTGCACTAGATGCGATAAGTTTGTATTAATCCAATCCTGGAGAAACAAAAGGAAGCAGTTTTAGAACATAAGTAGATGTTCTACGGATTTGATGACGGCAGCCTCCTTCGGGAGACGGTTATCATTCCAGGCTTCAAAGGTGACATGGATGACAGAGTGATTGTCAAGAGTTATAGTTTTTCCCTCTGACGAGGGACAATATTTTGGACAGGTGGTCCAAGAGGATACTGTGGGAGGCATAGTGCCGGATACTGATTAGGTTCAGTTTTCGATACAGTCTAAGGAGTTTGGATTTGGAGTTCATTTATGAACTAGGTCCCATCAGATATCCAGACATATTCTAAGACAGGTATTACTCAATTCGGGAAATGGTTTTCTCCGCGAACTTGAGATTAAGAGAGACATAGAAAGAAACATCCCGGCGGATCCACTCACTGAGGCTATTTCTCGAACACAATTTTTTTACAAACAGGCTTTGTGAAACTGATTAGTAGAGGAGTTGGGTGTTGGTTTCACACGGGCTATGAGTACGCGACATCGCAATAATTAGCCTTGAGTGCAAGTGGGAGATTGTTGGATATAGTGCCCTCAAAGTCAATTATTGGATCGCAGGTACGTGATTGCAATGATTGCGGAGGACCTATACCGGTAGGACAGTCTTACTCAAGATGATAGTATGCTATCTGGTTTGTCTTTATCAGTCGTGTATAGGTTCAGGTGACTGATCACGATTACACTTTGATAGAGCCCTTAGGATCTTGCTTGACTGCCAATAGTATGAGGGCGATCATATACGTGAGAGTTGGGTGGTCTATAAGCTTATCCTTAATAGTGGTCCCTAGTCGTGGGAGTTTCGAGACAGGGCATCGATACTCCGGAGTAGACTAGTGTATACAGTCGAGACCCCGACGAGGAGCGGTGGCCGGTCTCACAAGCCACTGGTGTCAGTTGGATCACCTAAGATGTATACAGGTGCTTATTGGGTTATGAGTACACCGAACAGGACTCGCCGGGAATCTGCTAGTTGGTATTATACATATCGTCAGATAGCAGTTCCCTGGTGACATGTGTACAGGTTAGTTCATCGACCTGAGGTCATCATTTGTCTCGTGTGAGTTCCCACTGTGCTTTGATTTCTACCCTACCACGGCTCAAAGGAGTCGTGCAAACAGGTAGTTTTTGGGTACAGTCCCGAGCCACATGGAGGCACGTGAGCGGATCGGCAGGGGATTCGTCTCTCCCGGTATTGGGGGTAGAGGTCGCGCTGTGTCTAGAAAAGCCATTACACCAAGTCCTTGGCCAAGGCAGGTGAGATTTACTGGTAGGTACTCCAGTAGTATCTCAGGGTGTTCAGGGCTTGTCTCCGACACGACTTATACAGCTATTGGGGGTCTGACGTTACTAGCCCCCTACGCCGGATATGCGATACTCATAGACGAACGGACCGGACTGTATATACAATGTCACTGTTAGGCTCAGTAGGGTTTCTGGATGACTTCGCTCATCAGCCTCCCTTGAGGTCAGTCCATGGGCAGCCGTTACGCATAGCTAGTGCCGCTGACGGTTTGTGGTTAAACCCACTGCCAGGGTACTGACGAGTCATTAGAGTCCCCCACAGACAGTTTCCCAAGTTCGGGCGAAATGTTGTAGAGGCCGTATGGTTTTATGGCAGGGTTCGGAAAATGCACGTGCGTTTACGCACGTGTTATTTTTCGGGCAGATGATACTGGTCGGCTTTGGTTTAAGCCGGATCCAAGTATTATATTGAGTAGGTATAATATCTTTGTCTCAGTTGCATTTGTATTCGGTTGTAATACAAATGCGGGTATATTTATACAGTTACGGGGTTATCCTGAAAGTAGTTTCAGGATCACTTTTGGAAGTTGCCAGTTTCCAGTTTTCTATCAGCCGTCTTTTAACATTCGGTTAAAGACGGATTTATCTTTTCTTAGGATGAGATGAGTCAGTGTTCTAGAAGATTCTAGAGAGGGTGACTTGGCTTGATGAGTCATTAGTGCATTAATGGTGCCATTAATGCTTGATGACTAAGGTTGTTTAGATTCATTGTTTCTAAGTGAGTCATGCTTTTCATTTATGATAAAAGATAAGCTTTATGTTTATGGTCATCCCCTTGATTGCTCCTACCATCACCTCCCTCTTTGCATAAAAGTGGCCGGCCATTCTTTGAGTGAGAGAGAGAGATTAATTTCATTCTTGAGAGAAAAGACTATGGTTTAGGGTGCATGGAAATTTCATTTGCCTTTTTCATTCCATCACCCGATAAAAGGGCAACTTCATTAACCGATCGTCCACGGACTTGGACGAAGCGAGACAAAGTCATCTACTCATTCTCTACATCATTCTTGGTCGTCTCTTTTAGAAAACTTGACGACCGAGTTGCCTCGAGTCAGAGACGGGAGCCCGTTTAAAGAATCAGTGACGTGGTGCCACCTGGACGAGCAGATCGGAGATCGAAGAGATCGGAGCAGCCGCAACGGAGCGTGGGATGATGGCTAAAGAACGAAGGACTCGGATCGTTCGGTATAACTTTACTTCCCTCTTTGTAGATTGTTAGTTTAGCGTTAATGGCAGATCCGGGTTTTTAGTATGCGATAGCGCCAGTTATAAAAGTTTTTGTTCCGCATTTGGCGTCTGAAAGACGGCCGGGGCGCTACCATAGACTTACAAAAGTTCCTTTGTATGGAGAAATATGGCATCAAGATCCATATCCTCGTGCCTCCTCTAATGTTCATTATTCATCGAGGCAAGCACGATGCACTTGGCCCTCGCGCAATCTAACTTCCAGGTTTTGTGGATTTCCTTATCCGCATTACTGGATTTGGGACTAGGGACAGCAGGTGCCTTAGCGGTAAGGACATACCCCAATTTGTCATAGGTCAAAGCCATCTTGACATTCCGCAGCCAATCTTTATAGTTTGGCCCTGTCAATATATTTTTCTCTAATAGTAACTTAAGGCCAGTCATGTTTTGGGTCGCTGCAATGAGAGAGAGAGGGAACACTTTAGCATGATGCTCTTGCAAGTTTAGAGTGGTTTTTAGTTTATCTAAACTGGATGGCTCCCACTGTTTCTCGAATCCCTCCTCAAACCAAAAAGGAAGAACTAGCCAGGACTATTCTCACCGTACAATACTTGCTTAACCGTTCAGCCAGGCCGGTGTCGGTACTTCGAGGGAGGTTTTCCAACGCTTTCGCGAAGTTCCTTAATTAAATAACCTCTTTTCTCTGGGGGCGTAGCCCCGCTGACACCATTCTCGGCACCTACTTGGTTTATAGCATTGATCGTTTAAGTGACGAATCTCCTGATGAGTAGCATATATTCACAGTAGGATCGGGATCCAAATATCATCGTATGATAATGTTGAAGGAATCCTACCAACATTCATCACACTCCAAATGGTATGCATCTCTTTGCAAATTTCAGTTTCTTTAGAAATTCCCGATATAAATTTTTGCCCCATGCTCTTATGACCTTGGCGTTGGTAAAAATGTCATAAGTCACATGTCAAGTTCTACCCATCATTATCTTGTTAATTTGAACCCATCCGTACATACCCCTGACGTTGGCCAAATGATAATATGACTGTCCCAAACTAACTCATTTATCTATGCAACAAATGAATGCCAAGCAGCTACCAAACACTATGCCTTGGCGTTGGTCAAAATACATAGCTTGAATACTACTGAATACCCAAATGAAATGACGGAGGGCTACGAATGGTTTTGGCAAAACCGTGAACGTAGTGAACTTGATATGACCGAAGGAACCTGTTAGCTTTTAAAAGGAGTGGTTAAAGCTTCGCAATTAAAAAATATCCTCTATTTTAAAACAACCGAGTGGTTTCTTTTAAACTGTTCCAACGATTCAACTTTAGTTTATTTTCTTTGCATTAAAATAATGTGTCCCATCATTTAACCTATCATTGCAGAAAACAACGAAAATACAACGTCCTCTTATGCCATCCGCATTCGCCACTGGGTCCCGTCATCGCCTGTTAGGTTACTTAACTAACGACAGAGCGGGGGCTGGGCTAGCGCGGGTGTAAAACATAAGTGACATCTAAATAGCTATCATATATAGATATTGTACATTCGTCAGACGCAATAATAGGCATTCCAGATCACAGATGAATATATCGGATTTTCTACGAATCCGCATTCTTTTGAGCCTGCAAAGAAAGACGGATTACACAGTTGTGATGAATAGCCATTACCCCACCCTAGACCCCTACGGGTACGGAAAACTACCCGCCAAATACCCTAAGTGAAGCGGTCTCCCTCAACAACGTGAGTAGGCCACTAAACACTTCAAAGTACCCGTTAGTTTGTGCACCCCACCTTGGGTCTATCCTAGGAGCACAAATCAGTAAATGAAATAATACAACGGTGGCTACAACAGCAACCTGGATGTACCCCGCAAAAGAATATTACATCATTTTACAATTTACATCGAATGAATGAATATAAAAACCCATCTCAAACCCCGGCTAATCATCACAACGATTCAATCAAGTTCATAAACACAAACAGTAAAATCATTACAGAAATGTGCAACCGCCTGCCAACCGACATACTAGCAGTTAGGGGAGGTTTACGAACACATTATACATATCACAGATATAATCTAATTTGCCAAACATCGTAGAATTTCGATCGAGCAAACACAATTGATTCTACTCCAAAAACTTCTCTGTGCACCTGAGACTTGATCAGAAACAAAACATTCCAGAAAGAACAAAATTAACACAGAAGAGTTACTAGGGAAATTTGAGTCAACTCGGCGGCGGATCCGCGGCGGATCGGTTGGATCGGCCGCGGTTCCATGGCGGTTTGGCCGAGTTAGGACCCCAAATTTCTCCAGTGTTCTTAAGTTTCCCTGCTTGTAATTTTAAGGGTCCCTAAAAAATTTTAGACCATGTTTTAAAATAGACAGAAACTTGGTGAAATTGATGTTTTTTCCGGTTCGTTTTGCGATCGAATTTCTAACGGCTCTGATACCACTGTAAGTCGACGTTGTATAACCTACGAGTTGCGGGGAGGCGGAATATGTAAAACAATCATTTTGTTTAAAACAACATCGACTAACCGAAAGGATCTTTGCTAAACTATAACTAACACTATCATATGAGTAGTTAGCTACTATGAAAGAAGATTATACCTAATGAACCAAGTCCTTCTTCTTCTTGTTAACCACCTCCTCGTCGGCCTCCTCTTTGTAAAAGACGATCCACCCGAAAGCTACTACTCCAAGCTTTGCCTCTAACTTGAGGAAACTAGGTTACTCCAATTGCTAATCAAAGTCACCTAGGTAATATAGAGTGTGATTAGGGATTAACAAGTCTTACTAATCCTTGATCTCAACACATGAGAGGTTAGGATTAGGGTTTGAAGAGAGAGAAAGCTTGAGGAAAGAGAAGGTGAGAGTGAGAATTCTTTTGGAATAATGATCTCATTTGAATATATGAAGCATATGATATAATTAAAATGAATAACAAATAAATATGTGTCATCATGCTTCATTAATTCATAGAGTGATTCATCTCATGAGTCATTTAAATCATTAATGCAACATTAACACCATGGATGATTCACTCTCATGACTCATTAATCCAATAAATTCAAATGCCACCTTAACCCCCAAGTCATCATCCTTCTAGAAGCTTCTCGCCAAATTACGAGAACGCCCCTCCTATCCGTGAAAACACGGAAAAACTTTAGACTGTATAAATCCAATAATTCGATACTAGAATCTGGCCTAAACCAAAGCTGGCTAGTAAAAACTGTCCGAACATCGTACGTGCATAAATGCACGTACATGTCCGAACCCTGTCGTAAAACCATACGACCTCTATATCGTTTCGCCCGGAGCAGGGAAACTCTCCGTGTGGGACTCTAAAGACTCGACTACTATGCTGGCAGTGAGTTTAACCACAGACCGCAAGCGGCACTAGCTGTACGTAATGGTCCCCAGGTAGATGTCGATAAGAAGGCCTATGAGGAAACCCATCTGAACTCCTACTGAGCCTAATGTGACAATCTCCGTATAGTCCGGTCTGTTAGACTAGGACTATCGCATATCGGGCCTAGGGGCGGCAAGCGTCAGTCCACTAAAAGCGGTATAAGTCGTGTCGGAGCATAGCCCATTACACCTTGAGAAACTACTGGAAAATCTACCAGTAAATCTCGCTTGCCCTGGCCAGGGACTTTGCGTAATGGCTCGCAAGATACAGCGCGATATCAACTCCCAATACCGGGAGAGACGAATCATGTCTAACCGCCACTGCCTCCAAGTGCTCGGGACTGCACCCAACTGCTACCTGTTTGCACGACTCCTTTGAGCCGTGGTAGGGTAGCAATCTAAGAACAGTAGGACACACTCGAGGCGAAGCAGCAGTGTCAAGTCTGCGGACTATGTTGTACTCATGTCACCTGGGAACTGTTAACTGACGACAGGTATAATACCAACCAACAGTTCCCCGCGAGTCCTGTCCGGTGTACCCGTAACCCAACGAACACCTGTATACGATCTCCAGTACGACGTACTGATGGTTGTGGGACAAACCATCTCCCCAACTGGGATGAGAAGCGTACACACTAGTCTACTCTGGAGTATCGATGCCCTGTCTCGATAATCCTACGACTAGGGACCTGAAAAAGGATGTGCTTGTAGACTATCCAGCCCCCACTAGTGTGACTGCCATCACAACACTGGTAGTCAAGCAAGATCCTATGGGCTCTATCAATACGTACACACATATTAAGATAGATATAACCAAGTAGCATACTACCATGTTTAGCAAGACTATTAACATAACTGTGAGTATCCTAAGCTTCCATAAAGTAATATACAAGCTAGTATGATACAATAATGGCCCCTAGGGCATTGTCACGACCCGAAAGAGCACGAGATTGGCCCTTGAACCATATGAAGTCTATAGGACTCCATCTGATCCAAGTAAGCCAAAAGCCCAGAAATCTCAAACCATTTTAAGAGTAAAGAAACATATTTTGTAAATTATTTTCCATTGAGGAATTTTATCAAACACTTACTACGTATAAACCAAGTGCACAACCCACACAAGCAATATAATATACAACGCCGAAGGGCGAGGATCAAAAGCCAATAGAATCTCCAATAAGCAAGAAAATCGTAATACTACTGAGCGTGACTCTAAGGTCGAAATAATACATCACTAGTGTCTAAGTATGAAACAATATACAAGTTTTGGTTGATGGAATTTCTAGATACAATGAATAATACATGTACAAAGGCGGTTCTGATACAAAGAACCCACCTACCAAGCAAATCACCCGCAAAGAAAAGCAGTGTGCCAGAAATGCCGCTATGGAACCTGTACGGCAAACCTGCAAGAACTGTGGCACAACGGGGGTGAGTTGCCAACTCGTGAATAGAAAATATCTACAAGCAGAAATTGAAGCATGACATAATCCTTAGTCAAAACGATCAGATATAATATAAACCTCAAATAAATAAGTCTGAAGCATGGTAAAGTGGCAAAGTAACATCTGAACATAAGTGTATTGCCAAGAACTCATGCCAGTGTCTCCCGTAATAACATATCATAAATATGATGTATGTATGCGGTGAAATGAAAGCAGAAGGTATCATGAATGAAGTCATCAGAAACTCAGTGTCGAGCATCGACACAAATATATATCTCAATATCAAATAAATCCCATATATCATGTATCCGATATGTGTGCAATATCCATAAAGGTACTCTATCAGGTACTACTAATACATGATGCAATGCATATAAAATGAATGTGGGGTAGGGGAGATATAATATACCATCGACCATAAAGGCTCCTCTCATATCGAGCACATAGGCACCTTTCCTATATCGGCATCCGTCAGTCCGGGTCAGCCCCCACTCTCATATATCGGGCATCCGTCAGTCTGGGTCAGCCCCCACTCTTATATATCGGGCATCTGTCAGTCCGGGTCAGCCCCCACTCTCATATATCGGGCATCCGTCAGTCCGGGTCAGCCCCCACTCTCATATATCAGGCATCCGTCAGTCCGGGTCAGCCCCCACTCTCATATATCGGGCATCCGTCAGTCCGGGTCAGCCCCCACTCTCATATATCGGGCATCCGTCAGTCCGGGTCAGCCCCCACTCTCATATATCGGACATCCGTCAGTCCGGGTCAGCCCCCACTCTCATATACCGAAATGCATATATATAAGTTTGCATAGATCATCATGATGATGTATCAAGTAGGTGTATATATATATCGGCGTCCCATACAACTAATATATATATACTATGGGTTTACATATATATTTCAGCATCCCATACCACTGATATATATACGCAGGAGTAAAACAATCCAGAATCATCATATGCCACCATATCACAGTGCGAAATCCATGAATTATAATACATGCAACATGAAATACTAATGTGAGCATGGAACTATGTAAGGCATATGCACAAGGATTATGAATCAATAGCATATACGCATGCAATGCAATGCGAGCCGTAGAATAAATGGTAAATGAATAGTATTACAGCTTTCCATTTGAAATAAGACAAATCGGGGTCTTTGTAAAATAAGGGCTACAATGTTTTTAAGATACCCCAGATTCGTTAGTTGTTGAAATAGGTATGACTTGGGTCTAGTCCAACATCCACTATGCAAACTACAGATCTAAGTATCAAGTCAACTGGGAGGGGTATGGAATCCACCTAAATCTGAGTCGATATAAATATATATACATATAATAGTCGGTGATCCCGCCTCAATAGTATCGCGTACAATACAGGATATCATATGACAATCCTCAAGTCATGAGTGCAGATCTATCATCAATATAAAGCTCATACGGTACATCGTCGTACGGCATCCCAATAGCTGGGTACGGGTCAATTATCACAATCAGCTCATCAATTAATCGGTATCCTCATCATCATATCCATCATCTGGGGTACTGATCTAAGTCTAGTACAACTGATACCATCAATATGACTGCGTGTGTAAACACACGTTCCAAGGCACGCTAGAGATCACATGTCGTATCCCACATACGAATCATATCAAATCACCGATCTCGCGGCACAATGCCCAAATCATCGACTCACCTCCAATATCGTCCAATATCATCAAAAGCAGTGCAAGTATAACGAATGTGCAAGGGTGTACGTGTAGGTGTAAATCTATTCTAGGGTTCGCGACTATGAACTACACTAGTTGCTTCTAACCCGAAACTATCCATAATACACCTAACGCAATATCCACGACACACTATAACTATCATATATATAAATAATATCAACTACGGACTGCGGGGGTGCTATACGCCATCCACCCGACTTCCCCCTGTAGATATAATCGACTCACCTTGCGTCTTCATTTGTGGACGTCGCCACACGCTTGCTTATCGTCCCGAAGTCTTTATGGGGTACCTACACATCAACGTATCGCAAAATGCGTATTAAAACCAAATCAAAGCTAAAACGGCATACGAATCCCAAAACGATACGCTATGATCTATAGGTTAGAACCTATGGACAACACCTTCACAACCATCAATCAATCCTCGATATCGTCGTATAAACGCAAAATAGTCGAGGTAAAACACAATACACAATTTCAGAACTAAAAAATACGGAATACGGAAACACGAATCCAAACCAGCAACTAAGGAAATAGGCTCCAGATTTCACCCTAGGTCAATTTAGACAAATCTACACATACCTAGGGTCTAATCTATACATGTAGGGGCTACAGAACCAAAACGACACAAAATGGGGCAGGTCCGGCCGCAAATTGCGGCCAATGGGATTAAATCTGCGGCCGGGTCTAGGAGTTAGGGGCTAGGGTCTTGGGGTTAGCTTCCTGGGTGCCTGCACATCTCACTGTCCATTCAATTTTATTTTAGGATGTCTCAGGTGCTAACAGATCTCAAATAACCTTCACAGATTCCATAAACTTTCCGATATCGGTTTCTAAATCTGTATTCCGGGCCTTAAGTCTCAGGTTAGGGTCTCAATTCATACACTAGGGTGTTTATCTAACCTCAACTGAGCTCAATTTCACATTACTACCCAAAATTCCCTCAAACCCTAACTAGGTTTTCCTCAAATCCACATAGCCACACAATATTGGGTCTAAAGTAAACATGGGGTATAAGTAATACTAAAACTAAGCTAAGGGTTCAGTAAATACCTCATTTGGCAACTCAAGAATTTTCTTGAGTTGCCCCTAGTGGCCAAAATCTTTGCTTTCTTGGTCCTATATGTAGATCTCGAGCTTGTGCACATTTTTTGTGAAATGAAGATGGGGTGTTGGTGTAGTTTTCATGGTGATTTGGGGCTAATGAAGAGGGGAGGGAGATGAAGAGCAGCAGCAGCAGCAAGGGCTGAAGGAGGAAAGAGATGAGTGAAGGAAATGAAGGAGATGGCTAAGTCCTTGGGTCAAAGGAGACCATACCTCTCTCTCTCACCAAACCCCATATTTTATTCTAAAACCTTTTCTTTTCTTTTCCTTCAAATTCCTTCTCACTCAAATAGTGAACCCCAAAATAAAACCATGGCAAGAAAAATGCAACACAAGTGTAGGAAATGTTATATGCATGATTTGCACAAAATTGCCCGAAAACCCGATTAGCAATTTTTAATCGCGATTAGCACTAAATTAGCAAATAACTAATCAAAACAACTTAAAAATGGCATAATTCACTAAATTACCCTATTTTAGAATTTTCCATAATTTTTCCAAATTTTTCCACATTTATTTGTATTTAATTATACCGAATTATTTAAATATTCAATAAAGTAATATTAAATTATAAAATTTCCTAAAAATGGTATTTTATTATTTTGAAATGTTACAATCTACCCCCTTAAATAAATTCAGTCCCCGAATTTAAATTTAAACCCCCAAGTACTAAGACATTTCAGCAAAAATTCAATTTGTCGGGGCTCCACAAACATCAATCCTAAGGCGTATATAAGAATACCCCGTGCGTCAGGTGCGCACGGAAAACAAAATCCACATAAGTAGCATTCAGGTGCAACGGGTGTGCACACAACATCTGTCATAGGCAACGTGTGTGCCTGACAGCAAAACCAGGTGCATCTGACATGCATAAGGAAACCCGATTTAGTGCATCTGGTGTGCACCAAAATCGTACCTCAAAACACTAAGGGTGCATCCAATGCTAGCAGCGCAAGATATGTACTTGCCTCTTGCTCACGGTCTGGCGTCTTCTGTCTCTGGGTCCTTATCTCCTCTGCGGATTACCAATCTCCAATCAATCGGCTCATCGGCCCTGTCAGGTGTGCTAACGGGGACGATTCCGTTCTGGCACTTCTCCGGTCATCTCTCGGTCAATCCTCACGACCACTTGTAAAGCAGCATGTCACTAGCATCGGCCTCTGGCTTTCTGAATGCACATCACACATCCGATCCTGGGTGCAAGTATCATTGCAGCAGTGTCCTGGAAGGAATCCCGCTCAAGGTCTATTCCGATCTTGCCTATGCTGAACTGTACGGAGGCTGACTCTCTTGTATAATCTTTTCTCACTCGATGGACATCTGTGTCTTCAGCACTGCATTTTCTCGGAAACTGGTCGCATCCCAACGCCTCTGTAAGCATATCAAGTCTTTGGTCTCGACGGGAAGTAACGACAGCTCGTCAGCGTCTCACATGAACCTCTGGTTCCACTTGTCTCTATCGTTGTCCACTATGACGTCACGCCATGCTATCTACGCACTTCACTGTTCTCGGCCATGGTCAATCCGAAGTCTCTCGCACGGACTCAAAATCACGTACTCTGTAGCTTCATCATTCTGTAGAAGATGTCTGGCCGAACAGGTCCTCGGGAACACGTCCCAACCATCGGATGAATACTCAATACTCGTCCGTCCTCGATAAACTCGCAACGCATCTGGGTAAGGTCCTTATCAGAACCTAGTCAACTACATCGTCGACGATGTCGAACTCTGGCCTGCTGGGTGTGCACAATATGAACCCTCTTAGGTCCAGGTCTTCTCGTAGTATTCCAGAAAGGTCCTGTCGAGGTCTCTCTCTAATCTCATTCCTGCCGAATTGCCCGGAAGTCATCGTCCATTGCTGAAGCTAATTCTTGTTCCGGAACGGCTTCATACTCATCGCAACTCCTTCTGGAAAGCATATCCATATACAATGCCTCTGCGTGTGTATCGCATCCCTGATGTCAGCGGAGTGGGAACGTCATCTCGTCGAAACCTCTTGCGAACTCTTTACTTCACTCTGCTTCAATGTCGACTAATTCGGACTCGTCTCATCATGGCTGCATGAACTGCGCTCCAACGGCTATGATCGTATCTGGAGTCTCCCAAGCAGTGTGTCCCATCACAAGATATCCAAATGATGTCGAACCATCCCATCGACTCGTCAGAACCTCATAATCCCCCAGGAGATCAACATCTTGAGTAGAGTTTAATAGTATCGAGTACATACCATAGCATCAGTGGTCCAGCCGTAGAAAGGCAAACCCAAGCCTCACTAATGACGCCGCGGAACTGCCGCAAACCCTAAGGTTCAAAGGCTTTCACATGGTCTTTAAGTTGAGTTAGGGTTTCATTCTTCTAGAGGTTCCATAGAATCGCCCGCATGTCTTTCCAAATACTTTAAACTTGGAATAGTAGGTTTCTGACATTCGATCATCTCTGTCGACTCTCAACGTCTCCGCGTGAAGTCGTCTCTAGCTGGAAGCAATCTATCTGATGACCTCGCATTGGTAAGCGAACGAACCACACATCCTAGTCCTTCATCCTTAGTGACTAGCGACCTTCCATCATATCTCTAAGTGTATACTCATGCTGCAGTAGCTCCAATCATCTGGGCGATATCTCGTCATTTGCAGCAGCAACTGGCTCATTCGTCTGTACGCTGAACAACGCCTCAATCCTCCAGGAAAGGAAATACATTGGCGGTCTTCTCTAAATCGGTCTACTCTAGATCTGAGTAAGACTCTCCACACTGGAAATCTTCAACGCAACTGGGCCTGCTCCGGCGCATAAATCGGACGAATCACCTTCGTCTCTCAAATCGGGTAGATAACTATCATCTGTCTCATATCTGCCTAGAAGCTCCGGCGATCTCAGCTCGTAAGCTCCGGAAGCGACATCCTGTCAATCTCAGCAACAGCTGGTTCATCTGTCTGTACGGTAGGTGACATCATAATCTCTGAGGTATGCTGTACATCAACAGTCCTCACTCAACTGGCAGCTCTAACAACGGCCCGATCATCCGGGGTAAAACCAAGCGCTCGCCTCCACAAGAGGTCACAATCGTCAATACTAACTCGAGATGTTCCCATGTCGCCAGAAAACACAATGGTCAGCCCTCGTACCAGACGAGATCGCCCTGACCGTAGCACTAGCAGCAGCTTACTGCGCTCAAACAATGGCGACAGGAACCTTAATCGAGTATCGAAGAGAGCATATCAATGGCAAGAAAGAAACAACAGATCTAGAATGGATACATGATCATAATAAGGAACAATATCAATGATAGTATGATCATGGAACTAATAGAATCGAGGATCTCAAATGGATGTATAATCATAGATATGAAGAGAATCACTGATCTCGAAAATATGTACATCCTAAGGTTCCTTAAGCGGAGTAGCGTATCGTAAGTATGCCGCGGAACATACCCACGGTACGTCACTCTACTTTAGTCACCAATTCCATCAACCAAGGGTCATCCTACGCGATGAAAGTTCGGGTATAATACCCCCTCGACTAAGTCAAAGTTCCGTAAGATCAAGCCTAAGTTCCGTATATATATAGACGCCCTAGACTCCACATAGTCAAACTTAGACTCGAACCAAGGTTAACCTAGCGCTCTGATACCAACTTTGTCACGACCCGAAAGAGTACATGACTGGCCCTTAAACCATATGAAGTCTATAGGACTCCATCTGATCCAAGTAAGCCAAAAGCCCAGAAATCTCAAACCATTTTAAGAGTAAAGAAACATATTTTGTAAATTATTTTCCATTGAGGCATTTTATCAAACACTTACTACGTATAAACCAAGAGCACAACCCACACAAGCAATATAATATACAACGCCGAAGGGCGAGGATCAAAACCCAAGAGAATCTCCAATAAGCAAGAAAATCGTAATACTACTGAGCGTGACTCTAAGATCGAAATAATACATCACTAGTGTCTAACTCTGAAACAATATACAAGTTTTGGTTGATGGAATTTCTAGATACAATGAATAATACATATACAACGGCGGTTCTGATACAAAGAACCCACCTACCAAGCAAATCACCCGCAAAGGAAAGAAGTGTGCCAGAAATGCCGCTATGGAACCTGTACGGCAAACCTGCAAGAACTGTGGCACAACGGGGGTGAGTTGCTAACTCGTGAATAGAAAATATCTACAAGCAGAAATTGAAGCATGATATAATCCTTAGTCAAAACGATCAGATATAATAAAAACCTCAAATAAATAAGTCTGAAGCATGGTAAAGTGGCAAAGTAACATCTGAACATAAGTGTATTGCCAAGAACTCGTGCCAGTGCCTCTCGTAATAACATATCATAAATATGATGTATGTATGCGGTGAAATGAAAGCAGAAGGTATCATGAATGAAGTCATCAGAAACTCAGTGTCGAGCATCGACACAAATATATATCTCAATATCAAATAAATCCCATATATCATGTATCCGATATGTGTGCAACATCCATAAAGGTACTCTATCAGGTACTACTAATACATGTGCAATGCATATAAAATGAATGTGGCGTAGGGGAGATATAATATACCATCGACCATAAAGGCTCCTCTCATATCGAGCACATAGGCTCCTTTCATATCGAGCACATATGCTCCTTTCCTATATCGGCATCCGTCAGTCCGGGTCAGCCCCCACTCTTATATATCGGGCATCCGTCAGTCCGGGTCAGCCCCCACTCTGATATATCGGGCATCCGTCAGTCCGGGTCAGCCCCCACTCTCATATATCGGGCATCCGTCAGTCCGGGTCAGCCCCCACTCTCATATATCGGGCATCCGTCAGTCCGGGTCAGCCCCCACTCTCATATACCGAAATGCATATATATAAGTTTGCATAGATCATCATGATGATGTATCAAGTAGGTGTATATATATATCGGCGTCCCATACCACTAATATATATATACTATGGGTATACATATATATTTCAGCGTCCCATACCACTGATATATATACGCAGAAGTAAAACAATCCATAATCATCATATGCCACCATATCACAGTGCGAAATCGATGAATTATAATACATGCAACATGATACACTAATATGAGCATGGAACTATGTAAGGCATATGCACAAGGAATATGAATCAATAGCATATAAGCATGCAATGCAATGCGAGCCGTAGAATAAATGGTAAATGAATAGTAATGCAGCTTGCCATTTGAAATAAGACAAATCGGGGTCTTTGTAAAATAAGGGCTACAATGTTTTTAAGATACCCCCGATTCGTTAGTTGTTGAAATAGGTATGACTTGGGTCTAGTCCAACATCCACTATGCAAACTACATATCTAAGTATCAAGTCAACTGGGAGGGGTATGGAATCCACCTAAATCTGAGTCGATATAAATATATATACATATAATAGTCGGTGATCCCGCCTCAATAGTATCGCGTACAATACAGTATATCATATGACAATCCTCAAGTCATGAGTGCAGATCTATCATCAATATAAAGCTCGTACGGTAAATCGTCGTACGGCATCCCAATAGCTGGGTATGGGTCAATTATCACAATCAGCTCATCAATTAATCGGTATCCTCATCATCATATCCATCATCTGGGGTACTGATCTAAGTCTAGTACAACTGATACCATCAATATGACTGCGTGTGTAAACACACGTTCCAAGGCCCGCTAGAGATCACATGTCGTATCCTACATATGAATCATATCAAATCACCGATCTCGCGGCACAATGCCTAAATCATCGACTCACCTCCAATATCGTCCAATATCATTAAAAACAGTGCAAGTATAATGAATGTGCAAGGGTGTACGTGTAGGTGTAAATCTATTCTAGGGTTCGCGACTATGAACTACACTTGTTGCTTCTAACCCGAAACTATCCATAATACACCTAACGCAATATCCACGACACACTATAACTATCATATATATATATATATATATATATATATATATATAATATCAACTACGGACTGCGGGGGTGCTATACGCCATCCACCCGACTTCCCCCTGTAGATATAATCTACTCACCTTGCGTCTTCATTTGTGGACGTCGCCACGCGCTTGCTTGTCGTCCCGAAGTCTTCATGGGGTACCTACACATCAACGTATCGCAAAATGCGTATTAAAACCAAATCAAAGCTAAAACGGCATACGAATCCCAAAACGATATGCTATGATCTATAGGTTAGAACCTATGGACAACACCTTCACAACCATCAATCAATCCTCGATATCGTCGTATAAACGCCAAATAGTCGAGGTAAAACACAATACACAATTTCAGAACTAAAAAATACGGAATACGGAAACACGAATCCAAACCAGCAACTAAGAAAATAGGCTCCAGATTTCACCCTAGGTCAATTTAGACAAATCTACACATACCAGGGGTCTAATCTATACATGTAGGGGCTACAGAACCAAAACGACACAAAATGGGGCAGGTCCGGCCGCAAATTGTAGCCAATGGGATTAAATCTGCGGCCGGGTCTAGGAGTTAGGGGCTAGGGTCTTGGGGTTAGCTTCCTGGGTGCCTGCACATCTCACTGTCCAATCAATTTTATTTTAGGATGTCTCAGGTGATAGCAGATCTCAAATAACCTTCACAGATTCCTCAAACTTTCCGATATCGGTTTCTAAATCTGTATTTCGGGCCTTAAGTCTCAGGTTGGGGTCTCAATTCATGCACTAGGATGTTTATCTAACCTCAACTGAGCTCAATTTCACATTACAACCCAAAATTCCCTCAAACCCTAACTAAGTTTTCCTCAAATCCACATAGCCACACAATATCGGTTCTAAACTAAACATGGGGTATAAGTAATACTAAAACTAAGCTAAGGGTTCAGTAAATACCTCATTTGGCAACTCAAGAATTTTCTTGAGTTGCCCCTAGTGGCCAAAATCTTTGCTTTCTTGGTCCTATGTGTAGATCTCGACCTTGTGCACATTTTTTGTGAAATGAAGATGGGGTGTTGTTGTAGTTTTCATGGTGATTTGGGGCTAATGAAGAGGGGAGGGAGATGAAGAGCAGCAGCAACAGCAAGGGCTGAAGGGGGAGAGAGATGAGTGAAGGAAATGAAGGAGATGGCTAAGTCCTTGGGTCAAAGGAGACCATACCTCTCTCTCTCTCACCAAACCTCATATTTTATTCTAAAACCTTTTCTTTTCTTTTCCTTCAAATTCCTTCTCACTCAAATAGTGAACCCCAAAATAAAACCATGGTTAGAAAAATGCAACACAAGTGTAGGAAATGTTATGTGCATGATTTGCACAAAATTGCCCGAAAACCCGATTAGCGATTTTTAATCGCGATTAGCACTAAATTAGCAAATAACTAATCAAAACAACTTAAAAATGGCATAACTCCCTAAATTACCCTATTTTAGAATTTTCCATAATTTTTCCAAATTTTTCCCCATTTATTTGTCTTTAATTATACCGAATTATTTAAATATTCAATAAAGTAATATTAAATTATAAAATTTCCTAAAAATAGTATTTTATTATTTTGAAATGTTACAGGCATATACACTAACACCAACTGACACCAGTGGTTTGTGAGACCGGCCACCGCCCCTCGTCGGGGTCTCGACTGTATACACTAGTCTACTCCGGAGTATCGATGCCCTGTCTCGAAACTCCCTCGACTAGGGACCACTTTTAAGGATGTGCTTATAGACTACCCAACTCTCACGTATATGATCGCCATCATACTGTTGGTAGTCAAGCAGGATCCTAAGGGCTCTATCAACGTGTAATAGTGAACAGTCACCTAAAGCTATACACGATGATAAAGGCAAACGGATAGCATACTATCATCTCGAGTAAGACTGTCCTGCCGGTATAGGTCCTCCCTCAATCATTGCAATCACGTACCTGCGATCCAATAATTGACTTTGAGGGCACTACATCCAACAAGATCTAAGTGATGCCTCCTACATCCTGGGGATATAGATCTATAGAGATAGATCTAAACGAATGTTTGGATTGTCCCAATCCAGACCGAATATAGCTTACTCACTAGGTGTAGTGAGTAAGTAACAATCAGATCCTGGGGTGAAATACTGGAAAGGTTTGAAGAACATTCTTAAGTACTTGAGAAGGACTAAAGAGATGTTCTTGGTGTATGGTAACGGTGAACTCCAGGTGGTGTCCTTTACCGATTCGAGCTTCCAGAGTGATAAGGACGACAGTAAATCGGTCTCGGGTTTTGTCTTTACCCTCAGTGGAGGGACGGTATGTTGGAAGAGTTCCAAGGTAGATACCGTAGCAGACTCGACAATGGAGGCTAAATACATCGCTACCAACGATGCTGCCAAAGAGGCTGTCTAGATGAACAGGTTCATAGCTGAACTTGTGGTTCCTACCATTGAGCATCCAATACCTGTGTATTGTGATAACAATGGAGCTGTGGTTTTAGCCTAGGAACCTCGTTCCTATCAGCGATCCAGACATATTATTAGGCGGTATCACCTGATCAGGGAGATAGTGGATCTCCGGGTGATCGAGGTCAGGAGAGTTGACACAGAGGATAACACAGCGGATCCACTCACAAAGGCACTCCTCAGATACTATTCGAGAGACTTTTTGGGATGTTGGGTATGAGATACTACAACAACTAGTCTTAGTGCAAGTGGGAGATTGTTATTGATATATATGCCCTAGATGCCATTATTGTAAGATATAATGGATGCTTGGACATATATATGGAGGACTTTCTTGCTCGACATGATAGTATGTTATCTTGTTGCGTTTATCTTAACATGTTCACTGGTATTATTATACCGTCTCTTATATACATGTTGATAAAGACCTTAGGATGTTGGCTTGACTACCAGGACTATGATGCGGATCATACTATTGCGACCTGGGTAGTCCTTAAGCACATCCTTCAATTGTTACTAGTTGAGGGAATATCGAGACAATGTATCGATATTCCATAGTAGACTAGTGTGTACATTTCTTGACCCTGTATGGGGCGATGGTTGATCCCATATCCATTAGTGTTTAACATCAAAGATTGTACACAAGTGCTTATTAGAGAATGGGTACACCGAACAGGACTCGCCGAGAACTCCTAGATGGTACTATAACTATCATTAGATAGCAGTTTTCTGGTGACACTGGTACAGGTTAGTCTATAGAACCGATGTCGTCATAGAGTCTTGTGTGGTTACCATTGTTCTTTGATTTCCTCCCTACCATGGCTCAAAGGAGTTGTGCAAAAAGGTGGATTTTAGGTACAGTCCCGAGTCACATGGAGGCAATGAGCGATTGGAGGGGTTTCGTCTCTCTCGGTATTGGGAGTTGATGTTGCGCTATGCTCGATTGGCTATAACAGTATGTCCCTGGCTAGGGCTGTTGATGAGATTTACTGGTAAGTGTTATCAGTAGTTTCTCATACCGTTATAGGCCTTACATCGACATGACTTATCAAGTTATTAGGGTTTGACGATTCCACCCCTAGACTCGATATGCGACATATCAGACGAAGAGATTGGACTATACGGTAAGTGGTACCTATAGGCTTCATGGGAGTTTGGACAAGCTTGCTTGTTGATCTTCTAATCGCTCAATACTTGGGTAGCCGTTACGTCCAGCTAGTACCGCTGATGGCTTGTGGGTGACTGATGTGATCATCACCTACTGCTTGCGTATTGATGAGTCTTTTAGAGTCCCACATAGAAGTTTCCTGGTTCAAACGAAACGAAGCAGGGCACATATGCTGATATGTGCGGGAGCCTGATTAAATACAAGTATGAGATACCGTATTGTAATCTGGCGGCTATTTGTTATCAGTGGGGTTATATGCGATATAACTGGATTATTGAATCAAGTGTTGATTTGATAATGTGATATACAGATAAATAATATTAGTCGGTTATATGTGATATAACTGGATTATTGAATCTAGTATTGATTTAATAATATGATATATATTTATATTTGATATAATTATATATTGACTAATATTATTGCTCACTAATTATATGCTTATCTTTATATATATATATATAGAGAGAGAGAGATATATATTAATATATATGATATATATATATATATTATAAAGCATGGCATGGTTTTTCTATTTTTAGAAAATAGAAATTGAGATGATAAATGGGGAGACTTTGGAGGCATGGGCATAGCATGGCTTATTTTATTTTATATTCATTTGCTTGCACTATTGAAGCATGGCTACAATTTTTAAGGGTTAAAAATTGTATGCTTCAATAATGTGTGAGTCTTGGATGAGCCATTCTACACTTCATTCCACACTTTTGTTTTTCTTGATTTGAGATCATATGCTGTCTAGCTCTCTCCTCATTCTTCACCTCCTCCTCCAAGCTCAATCCCTTACATGAGTTGTGAACCCTTAAGCTTGTGAGAACCCTAGTGAGCAAACAACATCCCTACTTCACATCCTACACTAGATTAGAGCTTTGGTGTAGTGTGTTTACTTCACTAAAGAGTTTAGTGAAAAGGTAGCTTGGATTAGCGGACTTCGGGTGGATCATTTTCGGCACGAAGGTCATCAAAAGGAAGTTCGTTCAACCTTCAAGTGGAGCCTAGTGGAGTCGTGTGGACTACAACCCGGATCTTTAGAAGAGAAGGACACGTCTACAAAGGTTGTAGCCATCCATCTCTTAATATAGTATATGATATCATAGTTAAACCCTAATCATCTAATTAAGATCTTGGTAAGTGTAGATTAGCACCCCAAATTTTTGTAAAATGTCATGTTTGATGCTAGTAAAACCAAGTGATGGTGATAACGTACACTTTCAGTATTTGCGCAGGACGTTGAATGTCTCCCCGAGATCTTTGGCATGCCCGTCCGATGAGGTCGATTTTACGAGCATGTCGTCAACGTAGACTTCCATGTTCCTCCCGATCTGTGGTTTAAACAGTTTTTTGACGAGGCGCTGATACATGGCTCTAACGTTCTTAAGTCCAAAGGGCATCACTGTAAGTGCACGGCAACGCCCCGGCCGTCAATCCGACGCCGGAATGCGGAAACGAAAAACTTTGCAAACTAGCAAACCGGCACCACCGCGCACTAGAACCCGGATCGGGCCATTAAACTAGATCTAGCTAACATAAGAACGGGGGTAGAGAGATATACCGAGCGATCCGTGTCCTCCGGTCTTCTCGCCGTCGTCCCGATCTCCTGCGGAATGTCCGGTCTCCACCTTCTCGCCGGAAGGGCACCACGTCGCCTGCTTCTTTTACTGGCTCCCACCACTATACCGAGGCAACTCGGGCATGAAGTTGGCGAGCCAACGTGCCCAAGGTTTGCTGTAGAATGTGTGTAGAACTGATGTCTCATTTTGGGGTAGTGGAGGTTGCCATTTGGTGGAGGGTTGAACTATGGAGTTTTTTGGAGTTTTTCTTGGGAATTTTGGTGAAGGAAAATGATATGAGATCAACCAAAAATCACCACACCAAAAATGGGACAGCCCCCTTCATATGGCCGGCCAAACTTAGAGAGAGGGCGGTGAGTGAATGGGGGTGAGCCTCACAATAATGCAAGGGAGAGAAATCAAATGTGTTCATGAAAAGAAAATGATCACCAACAAATCCACACTCCAAAACAACCATCATCAACAATCATGATTGCTCACAAAGTCAAGCAATCATGAACAATGGAAAGTCAAGGGATGGTCCTCCATCATGATCCAACAATATGCAAAGACCCCCTTCCAAATTGCTTATTTGCACAAATGCAAATAAGCCCTCCTCCACCAATCTTCGGCCAATGAAGGATACAAAGAAATATGGCCGAAACGGAAAGCAAACTGGCAACTCCAGAAAACTAGTCCCGTAATAAATTACAGGAAAACCCCGATACTGTGTATACACACCCGCATCTGTATTCCGACCGAAATACAAATGCAATGAGACAAAATCTACACTGTACTATACTAGGATCCGACTTAAACCAAAGCCGGCTAGTATTATCCGTCCGATCCTGATCCTGCAATACCGCACGTATCTGATCGAACCCTGCCATATATCCATACGGCCTCAAGTACTAACCGTCCGATCCTGATCCGTGCAATACCACACGTATCTGATCGAACGCTGCCATATCTCCATACGGCCTCTAATACTAACCGTCCGATCCTGATCCGTGCAATACCGCACGTATCTGATCGAACGCTGCCATTTCTCCATACGGCCTCTAGTACTAACCGTCCGATCCTGATCCGTGCAATATCGCACGTATCTGATCGAACGCTGCCATATCTCAACACGGCCTCTACAGCGTTTCGCCCGAAACTTGAGTAACTGAATGTGGGGGACTCTAAAGACTCGTCAATTTTATGGCTGTGGATTTAACCACTAGCACGTCAGAGGTATTAGCCATACGTGACGGGCCATCAACTATTTACCGAAAGGGACGTTGATGAGCGAACTCATCCTGACACCCTACTGAGCCTGTCAGTGACAATATCCGTACAGTCCGGTCCGTTCGTCTATGAGCATCGCATGGCGGGCCTAGTGGGTTGGTAAAAGTCAGACCCCCAAAAGCGGTACAAGTCGTATCGGAGTGTAGCCCAGAACACCCTGAGATACTACTGGAATACTTACCAGTAAATCTCCTGCCTTGGCCAAGGACTTCGTGTAATGGCTCTCCTGGACACAGCGCGATCTCACTCCCAATACCGGGAGAGACGAACCCCTGAAGATCCGCTCACTGCCTCCATGTGGCTCGGGACTGTACCCAACTAAAACCTGTTTGCACGTCTCCTTTGAGCGTGGTAGGGTAGTAATCAAAGTACAGTGGGAACTCACACGAGACAAATGACGATCCTCAGGTCGATGAACTAACCTGTACACATGTCATCAGGGAACTGCTATCTGACGTCAGGTATAAGACCAACTAGCATGTTCCCGGCGAGTCCTGTCCGGTGTACTCATAACCCAATGAGCACATGTATACATCTTAGGTGAACCAACTACTGACACCAGTGGCTTATGAGACCGACCCTCGTCGGGGTCTCGACTGTATACACTAGTCTACTCTGGAGTATCGATGCCCTGTCTCGAAACTCCCACGACTAGGGACCTTTTAAGGATGTGCTTATAGACTACCAGCTCCTACGTATATGATCGCCCTCATACTTCTGGCAGTCAAGCAAGAATCCTAGGGGCTCTATCAACTTGTAATAGCGACCTGTTAGGTCACCTAAAGCAGTACACGATGATAAAGATAAACCAGATAGCATACAATCATCTTGAGTAAGACTGTCCTACCGGGATAGGTCCTCCCTCAATCATTGCATTCACGTGCCTGTGATCCAATAATTGACTCTGAGGGCACTATCTCCAACAATCTCCCACTTGCACTCAAGGCTAATTATTGCGATGTCGCATACTCACAGCCTGTGTGATACCGAACACCCAATTCCTCTACTAGTCAGTCTCATAAATCCCGTTTGCGAAACTATTGCGTTCGAGGAATAGCCTCACTGAGTGGATCCGCTCTGATGTTTCTTTCTATGTCTCTCTATATCTCAAGTTCGCGGAGAAAGCCATCTCCCGAAATGAGCAATACCTGTCTTAGAATGTGTCTGGATGTCTGATGGGACCCAGTTCATAAATGAACTCCAAACCCAAACTTCTTAGACTGTATCGTCAACTGAACTTAATCAGTATCCTGCGCCATGCCTCCCTCAGTATTGCCTTAGGCCACCTGTCCAAAATACTGCCCCTCGTCAGAAGGAAAAAACTATAACTCTAACAACCTCCTTGTTGTCCAAGTCACCTTAGAAGCCTGGAATGATAACTGTCTTCTAAAAAAGGCTGTCGTTATCATATCCCTAGAACATTCACTTATGTTCTAAAACTGCTTCCGATTGCTTCTCCAGGATTGGATCAATATCAACTTATTGCATCTAGTGCAAGAACAACATCTGGTGTGGTACTTGATATCTCATGATTGACTCAATTGCCTGAGCAAGTGATCTGCCAATCATGCGCATCCCTCTCCCCTTTAGTCTGTAAGACACCTTTAGAAAGGGTGACTCCATCACCTGCAGGTACACTACCGTGCCAGGAGTCATCCATTCTAAATACTCTTAGAATGCTGTCTAAGTACCCTTAAATGGGAAACCACCCAAATCTAGATCTAATACCATAGATCTAGTAACCAGTATGTCTGATATAATGTCCAAGTCCCGTGTGGAGAAACCACAGTGTGACGACCAAAGTATAACCGATCGTAGTATAGGAATATCATTTCCTACTTTGTGTATGTCATCCAAATACCAGGACATCACACCCCACTACCTTCTTAACAGATCCATCCCCTATTCTGATGAAGTCAAACCTATGACTGTCACATCAGAAATTGATGATCTATCTCCGCTATATCTGCTTCAGTCTATAAATAGACATAAGCCACCTGTCCACCAATGCTTCCGCTGCTCCCACTGACTACGATAACCCTCTGGCAGAGTCATATAAACGTACACTTCTAAAGCAAGTTTAGAACGACGCTATACTCATCCTCCTGCCGGGTCTCACAGTCTGGAACAACGGCAATGGCAAGTGTGGGTAAACAAGAACCTCCCTGTCACCGTCCTTGAGGCTACCGGAGTACCTCTCGGGTGCCTGAGGTTACCCACCTTATCTGCGGAGTGGCCAATGGAATGTCAAGCCATATCGAATCTTTAGGTTCCTATGAAATCTTCAGTAATCGTTTGTGGTTCTGGAATCACTTCCAGTTCTACCATACTCCCACTACTGTTTTTCTGAAAAAATCCATTTTTAATAAAACTGTGGCGAGTCAAGAACAATATCACTATTGATCTTCCAGATGGTAGAAAGTCAACCCTTGTCATAGCCTGGGTCAACCCACAAACAGCCATTACAGAAACGTGCCTTGAGTTGTCCAGTGTCTGGTTTTAATCATAAGCCGGACAACTCCCCGTACCTTAACATTGTTAAGATATGAACTGTTCTATATCCAATATAGAACCAGAGGCACTGATTTAATTGAACCAGATTCAAATCATGCAGTTGTCTCCAGTGCATGTCTACTAAATGGAAAGAGGCCGATCAGCGTTACTCAAGTTAGGAATGTTTCCAATTATGAGTAACCTGAAAGAGAAGTAAGTTCTCTTAATCATTACTATCAACTGAACACCATACACAAGTATCTACATCTTCGATCACTTTGAAGAATCCCGATACTTGCAATATCCGGTTCTCTACTTTATTCAAATACCTATAACTTCTCAAAATTCGGACACTGTGTTTCCACGAAACACCTGTCTAAAAACTAGAGAAGTCATAAGTAAACTGAATATAGTACGAGGACCAACCCTCTGTCCTGATGGACCCTGGACAACATACAATACTCTGTATAAGTCCCTTGAGTCTGATAACTCATTCACTGTGTATCGTAGGTTGAAAACTGTACTTATGGTTTAAGAAGAATTACACCGCTGTTTAATGCTCCTTACCTAACCATCCACTGATATAGGTAAATGTCACAGACATAATTTCAGAAAGGTACATCTCACTCTATGAAAATAGACGTACAGATATATCAATTTGAAATTGGTGCATAACAGCGGATATTCAAAACCAAAAATTTGCCGTCCGGCAAACAACCCTGGTGACTTCCTCAAATATCACCGATTACAACGAATCCCGATATAATGAGGATGATCACCCAATTCCCAATAACTTACTCCCACGCATCATCTGTAAAGCCATACAAATGTGAGAATCATACCTGGTAAATACATACCCTGGAGCAAGTGTCTAATTGGGAAATCAGTTTTCCTTTAACAGTACACAGTGAAACTGAAACATTGAAATGTTTCGATGGGGTATCCGGGTATTCCTAGTAATGCCTCTTCCATTATCCATATTCACAACTGTAACCGTGTAATTCTTTGCCACCTCTCCAAATCCCTTTATATGTCTTTAGTCATTACCTTCTGTACACCCCTTTAGGCCAATTGGTTTTCTTCCTTCCCTACCGTTCGGCACCAGCCTATGGTTTGGAAGAAGACTATCCAAGAAGCATAATGGGTGTACTGTCCTAATCCTAGGAGCACTCGCAATGCGAGAGAAGGTGAAGATAAAAGACAACCGAATAAACCTTATTCCTATTTCTCCTGAACCAGAGTCCATCCCCGAACTGGAACAAGTTCCTTTCGAGTTCGTATATAACCATACGATGGAGTATCCAATAAACTGTGGATCTTCGTAGTGATACGGAGTGTTCTGGAGAAATACAAAGGTGATTTAGGATTGGCGATGAAATACTTGGTTTGGTCGTGAATAGCAGTCGCAATTTACTTTGCCCTCTTACTAATCCCTTGTTATGTCTTTACTTAATACCTTCTGCACACCATCGTTATGCTAATTGGTTTTCTTCATTCCCCACCGTTCGGCACCAGCCTAAGGTTTGGAAGAAGACTATCCAATTTGCGTAATAGGTGTACTATCTCCTAAACCAAGGAGTACTCGCAACCTGAGAGAAGGTAAAATGAAAAGACAACTGAATAGTCCTATCCGTTTCCTCCAGAACCGGAAACCATCCTCGAATAAATTCCTTCAAGTTCGTATATAACCATACGATGGTTTTGTCCAATGGAAGTGGACGTTTGTAGTAATACGGGGTGTCCTGGAGAAAAGGGTAAAAGTAGGAGTGGCAATGAGGTTAGCAACTCTGACAATCCAAAAGCCAGTGTTTAAGAAGGTTCGGTTAATTTGGTCACTGAGTCACAGTCTTAGGGTCGGGTCAGTGGTCGCTGCCAAAGAGAGAGAGAAAAGAAACACTCAGCGTGCACTCTAACCTAGATCAGAATGGTTACCAATTTATCTAATCTGGAAACCTCCCACTGTACCGTCAAATTCTCCTCCAAACCTAAAAGAAGAATTAGTCGGGAACACCAGAGGAGTAAACCAACTCATCAGTGGGAATCGGGATCCAACTATCATCGCATGATAACGTGACGGAATCCGCTCATGCTATAACACTCCAGAAGGTATGCGCATATCTGGCAAGTTTCAGTTTCTTTAGCAACTCCCGATGTGATTTTTTTCCCCATGCTCTTATGACCTTGACTTTGGCCAACATATCATAAGTCACATGTCAAGTTCTACCCGTCATTCTCCAGGTTAATTTGAGCACACCCGTACATACCCTTGACTTTGGCCAAAATAGTAGTACGACTGCCCCAAACCAACGCATCTATCTATGCTGCATATGAATACCCCAATAGCTACCAATCAATGTGCCTTGACTTTGGCCAACATACACAGCTTGAATACTATTGACCACCCATATGAGACGACGGAGGGCTACGATTGGTTTCTGGCGAAAACCTTTAACGTAATGAACTTGATATCGTTGAAGGAACGGATAGCTTTTAAAAATATAGTGACGAAAACCTTTGCTAAAGAGGTCACTCCCGGTGAAGGGATCTCGGCTCTTTCCCCGTAGAATGAGGTGCAGGATATTCCAACTGAATACCACGATGCAAAGCAAAAGTAATCAGCTATAGTGAAGTTATTGCCCTGACGCAAACTTCTGTCCAAGGGGTCACTCCCGGTGAAGGGGTCTCGGCCCTTGCCTCGTCGACTGAGGAGCAGGATATTCCAACTGAATACCACGATGCAAAACAAAAGAGAACGTCCTTGCAATAACAGCTTTTTGAAAAAGTGTTCCAACAACATCAGAATAGGTTTGTTTTTAACTTGCATTGATCCGAATCAACGCAGTCCCATCAATTGATCACACCACAAAGAACAAAAATATATTGATGTACGTATATGCCATCCGCATTCGCCACTGGGTCCCGTAATTACCCGTTAGGTCAGCTAACTAACGACAGAGCGGGGACTGGACTAGCGCGGATGCAAAACATATACAACATCTACTAATATATATCAATATATAATTTTTGCTCAAGGCGTGATAAAATGCTACATCATAGAAATGTACAGCATCACAGAACAATACAGATATCTGGGATCCCTGGGTTTCACAGAGCCACTACTGAAACCCGACGTTCCCCTGGTCGTGTGGATAGCCTGTGCAATGAAAACCTAGACCCCTACGGGCGCGGCAAGTTACCCGCCAAAACCTGAAGCGAGGCAGCCCCCTTCAGCAACGTGAATGGACCACCCGGCACTTCACGGAATCCGGTAACTTGGGCACCCCTCCTGGGTCAACCTGTACCCCCTACGAGTGCGGCGAATAGCCCGCCAATTCTAGAGTAAAGCCCCCTCCATCTCAATGCCATGAGATGCGGGCTTGTTGCCCTCTAGAACCCGGCTATCCGTGCACCCCTCCTTGGGGTAATCCTAGTACAGAAAGTAAAGTATACATACAACGGGTACATCGACCGCAACCTGGTCGTGCCCCAAAAGAATAATACAAACAGGCAGTGACGGCAGTCCACATGTCGGACGCTCGCCCCGCAATATCAAATGTACATAATACAACAAAAACTGTACTAGCATTGCAACAAGGCTAACCCCCACGACCAATCCGCAACATCACAGCATAACACAGAACATCAACGTGAATGTCACGTTCGCAAATCCGTCTAACCGGGCTATAGCAGTTAGACAGGATTTACCGATCGAGTGACATTCACGGTCGCAGATATAATGTAAATACTGTGAACTAAAGTGTTTAATATTTTCGATCGATCAAATTTTACCAAGTGGGTCCCAAGCTGTACTGTAGCACTTAAAGAAATTCTGGGCCCAAAAAGAATGTTCCAAAAACCCAATTTCCAAGTCAGGAGGCCTCTGTAAAAAATTGGTGCACTGAAGAGTTAAAACAGCGGCGGAACCGCGGCCCAAGCATGGGTTTGGCAGCGGTTCCGCGGTGGAATAATGAGATCGCGCGACCAAATTTTTACAGGAGGCTTATAATTCCCTGCACAGTATTCTGCAACACCCTGAAAAAAATTTCGAGACAAAAAAATTTCGACAGAAACTTATTGTACATGAAAACGCGGTTTTCGGATTTTTGTTCGATCGGAAATGTAAACACGTTAGACAAAGCTAGACTATGTTAATGGCGAGGCTCTGATACCACTGTAAGTGCACGGCGGCGCCCCGGCCGTCAATCCGACGCCGGAATGCGGAAACGAAAAACTTTGCAAACTAGCAAACCGGCACCACCGAGTACTAGAACCCGGATCGGGCCATTAAACTAGATCTAGCTAACATAAGAACGGGGGTAGAGAGATATACCGAGCGATCCGTGTCCTCCGGTCTTCTCGCCGTCGTCCCGATCTCCCGCGGAATGTCCGGTCTCCACCTTCTCGCCGGAAGGGCACCACGTCGCCTGCTTCTTTTACGGGCTCCCACCTCTATACCGAGGCAACTCGGGCACAAAGTTGGCGAGCCGACGTGCCCAAGGTTTGCTGTAGAATGTGGGTAGAACCGATGTCTCATTTTGGGGTAGTGGAGGTTGCCATTTGGTGGAGGGATGAACTATGGAGTTTTTCTTGGGAATTTTGGTGAAGGAAAATGATATGAGATCAACCAAAAATCACCACACCAAAAATGGGA
Source organism: Agapanthus africanus (assembly GCA_030015575.1). Taxonomy (NCBI): domain Eukaryota; kingdom Viridiplantae; phylum Streptophyta; class Magnoliopsida; order Asparagales; family Amaryllidaceae; genus Agapanthus; species Agapanthus africanus. Next base: position 124,672,652 of record JASDDO010000016.1, on the reverse strand, counting down.
CAGCCCCCTTCATATGGCCAGCCAAACTTGGAGAGAGGGGGGTGAGTGAATGGGGGAGAGCCTCACAATAATGCAAGGGAGAGAAATCAAATGTGTTCATGAAAAGAAAATGATCACCAACAAATCCACACTCCAAAACAACCATCATCAACAACCATGATTGCTCACAAAGTCAAGCAATCATGAACCATGGAAATTCAAGGGATGGTCCTCCATCATGATCCAACAATATGCAAAGACCCCCTTCCAAATTGCTTATTTGCACAAATGCAAATAAGCCCTCCTCCACCAATCTTCGGCCAATGAAGGATACAAAGAAATATGGCCGAAACGGAAAGCAAACTGGCAACTCCAGAAAACTGGTCCCGTAATAAATTACAGGAAAACCCCGATACTGTGTATACACACCCGCATCTGTATTCCGACCGAAATACAAATGCAAGGAGACAAAATCTACACTGTACTATACTAGGATCCGGCTTAAACCAAAGCCGGCTAGCATTATCCGTCCGATCATGATCCGTGCAATACCGCACGTATCTGATCGAACCCTGCCATATCTCCATACGGCCTCTAGTACTAACCGTCCGATCCTGATCCGTGCAATACCGCACGTATCTGATCGAACGCTGCCATATCTCCATACGGCCTCTAGTACTAACCGTCCGATCCTGATCCGTGCAATACCGCACGTATCTGATCGAATGCTGCCATATCTCCATACGGCCTCTAGTACTAACTGTCCGATCCTGATCCGTGCAATACCGCACGTATCTGATCGAACGCTGCCATATCTCCATATGGCCTCTACAGCGTTTCGCTCGAAACTTGAGTAACTGAATGTGGGGGACACTAAAGACTCGTCAATATTATGGTTGTGGATTTAACCACTAGCACGTCAGAGGTATTAACCATACGTGACGAGCCACCAGCTATTGACCGAAAGGGACGTCGATGAGCGAACTCATCCTGACACCCTACTGAGCCTGTCAGTGACAATATCCGTACAGTCCGGTCCGTTCGTCTATGAGCATCGCATGGCGGGCCTAGGGGGTTGGTAAAAGTCAGACCCCCAAAAACGGTACAAGTCGTGTCGGAGTGTAGCCCAGAACACCCTGAGATACTACTGGAATACCTACCAGTAAATCTCCTGCCTTGGCCAAGGACTTCGTGTAATGGCTCTCCTAGACACAGCGCGACCTCACCCCCAATACCGGGAGTGACGAACCCCTGAAGATCTGCTCACTGCCTCCATGTGGCTCGGGACTGTACCCAACTAAAACCTGTTTGCACGTCTCCTTTGAGCGTGGTAGGGCAGTAATCAAAGTACAGTGGGAACTCACACGAGACAAATGACGATCCTCAGGTCGATGAACTAACCTGTACACATGTCACCAGGGAACTGCTATCTGACGTCAGGTATAAGACCAACTAACATGTTCCCGGCGAGTCCTGTCCGGTGTACTCATAACCCAATGAGCACCTGTATACATCTTAAGTGAACCAACTGACACCAGTGGCTTGTGAGACCGGCCACCGCCCCTCGTCGGGGTCTCGACTGTATACACTAGTCTACTCTGGAGTATCGATGCCCTGTCTCGAAACTCCCACGACTAGGGACCTTTTAAGGATATGCTTATAGACTACCAGCTCCCACGTATATGATCGCCCTCATACTGCTGGCAGTCAAGCAAGAATCCTAGGGGCTCTATCAATGTGTAATAGCGACCTGTTAGGTCACCTAAAGCAGTACACGATGATAAAGATAAACCAGATAGCATACTATCATCTTGAGTAAGACTGTCCTACCGGGATAGGTCATCTCTCAATCATTGCAATCACGTGCCTGTGATCTAATAATTGATTCTGAGGGCACTATCTCCAACAATCACTTTGTAGCAGTATACCCCTCGGTCAGTGGTGAAGGCGGTCTATTTTTCGTCGGCCGTGTTCATCCTCATCTGATTGTAACCCGAGAAGGCGTCCATGAAGCTCAATAGTTCATGGCCGGCCGAGCTGTCTACAAGCTGGTCTATCCGAGGGTGGGGATGGTTATCATTTGGGCAGGCCTTGTTTAAGTCCGTGAAATCGACGCACATCCGTCATTTCCCATTCGCCTTCTTGACCATAAATACATTTGCCAGCCAATCAGAGTAGTCCAGGTTCCTGATAAAGTTAGCGGCGAGCAGTCGATCCACTTCGTCTTCTATCACCTTTGGCTTGGCCGGCGCAAAGCTTCTTTTCTTTTGTCATACGGGCTTTTCTTTCGGATCGACCCTGAGATTGTGGGAGATCACTCTAGGGTCAATTCCGGGCATGTCCACCGGCATCTAAGCTAAAACGTCCAAATTATATCGGAGGAACCGGACCAGTTCTTCACGACAATCCCCAGTCAGGAGAGAGCCGATCTGGATTGTTCGGTCATTGACCACTTCTTCGAGTGGTACTTCCGTTAATGCTTCTACTGGGGCACCTCTAACTTCCATTTAGTCGTCGTGTGTATCTAAAGACCCCTGGAAGTCAGGTATGTCCTCAAAATAGTCGCTTTGATCTCCGGAAGTGGACGTCGAGGTGAGGCAAATCCTAGCGGTTTGCTGGTCTCCATAGGCCCAGCCTATTCCCCCTTGATCTAAAGGAAACATGATCACAAGGTGATAAGTTGAGATCTGGGCTCGGAGAGCGTTTAAGGTCGGACGTCCTAGGAAATGTTGTAGGATCAAGGGACTTTGGCGACGAGGAAATCCACAGGTATGGTCCATGTATGTCCCACTTCCCGAATGTGAGTAAGAAGGTGACCAATCCCTCGACAGGGATGGAGTGATTTGTGAACCCTGAGAGTACATAGATGGTAGGTCGAAGGTCGGATGGTCCTAGCCCCATAAGCAGTCGTGGAGCAGGATATCCGCCGAGCTCTGTGAGTCGACCAAAATACTTTGGACCTCATAACGGTGAACTCTAGCCGTTATTACGAGTGGGTCGTTGTGAGGCAAGGATATACCGTGGAGGTCTTCATCGGTGAAGATGATAGGTTCATCCTTCCTGCACTTCTTATGGGGTGGATCGCCTACACCCTTGATCGGGAGGAGGCGGTGGTTTCTGCCAGCTTCCCGAGTAGAATTCGAGGTAAAGACTATGATTTGCCCGATCGTTAGCTCCCCGGGAGGAGGCTGGTTCTCTTGCTCCGGTTCTGCCTGCCTCTTATCCCGCAAGTACTTCGTCAGGTGGCTGGAGTGGATCAACTCCTCGATGTAGTCACGGAGTTGTTTGCAGTTATCGTTCGGGTAGCCCTGCGACCTGTGGAAGGCGCAGTATGGGCCTCGGGGACGTTTGCCCGCCCTTTGGGCCACTGGAGGGAGCTTGAAGAACCTTTCCCCCTTAGCTTCCTCCAGCAGATCAGTCTAGGAGATGTTTAGAGGAGTGTACTCCTGAAACCTCGGTGAGTAAGGCTTCGGACGGTCGACCTTCTTCTTCTCCTCCATGTCCCTTTTCTTTCTGTCTGGCGGGTCGGCCTGGGGCAGGTTTGAGTTCACCTCGAACTCGAGTTGGATTTCTCGCTCGGTCCAGGCTTTCACCTCGGCCATGGTCTTAGATTGCGCTAATGAAGAAGAGCGGAGCCACTCTTTGTGCCTAAGACCCGACCTCAGCGTGGTGATGATCGTTTCATCGCAGTGCTCGGGGACCTCGAGGAGCGTGTTGTAGAAGCGGGTGACATATCCTTTGAAGGATTCTTTGTCTCCGGTCTTGATGGTGAACAGTTAGTCAACCATCCTCTTCTGTCGCCGATTTCCGACGAAGTAACAGAGGAAATGGGAGGTCAGCTCGTCGAAAGTCGAGATGGAGCGCGGCGCAAGTCCTCGGAACCAGTCCCGACCTTCCCGGATGAGGGTGGTGGGGAAAGCTCGGCATTGAGCTGCATCGGAGTATCCTGGAAGCTCATGCCCGCAGTAAATGTGCCCAGGTGGTCCTTCGGGTCGGATTTCTCGTCGATGAGGGGCACCTTGGGCGGTTTGTTCCTGGACAAGACGTGCTCGGCCAGCAATTGTAACGACTCTGTTTTAATGTATAGAAAATTTGTTTAAAAGTTAATGTACAAATGGAGTATTTGCAATCATGTGTATTCTATAAGTATTTAATTTGCTTTTGAACAGCAAGAAAGCACTTGTAGCTCATTGGTAAAGCCTTGCACTGCTGTGACATATGTAGGGTTCCTAGGCACTCTTGTAAAGGTTCAAAAGGCATCAAACATGCCCGGATAAAAATTTAGACGTGCCGAACAACCCAAAGCCGGGATCTTTGCTAGATTATTAGGTTTAAACATGCTAGATGATAACTTTTATCTAAGTGTGAGGGATTACAACCTTTGTAGTCCGCTCCTTCGCTTCACAAGCTCCGAGTAGAAGTCCCTTTGCCGCGATCCACGATCTCCCGGACTCATGAGAGGCTCCACGACTCGAACGATCCATGCTAGCTCGAAGTATTCCAAATCTTCGATGATCTACCTTGAAGTTGCAAAGACTCAAGCTATCTCACTCTAAAGAGATGAACACACTAATCTCATAGGCTAGATGAGATGAGGATGAGAGAGTAGTAATTTTGCTTTCTTTTTAAATCATTTTCTCATATTAATTCATCACATAAAGAAAATCAAGTGAGCTTCTTCAAGAGAGAAGAAGAAGATAATGGAAAATCAATAATAATATTAATCCTTTTGTGATGAATAGAAAATAAAGTATATGATTAATTTGTAAACCATGGTGAAGGATGAGTGGCTAGGATTTAGTAGAGAATAAACTAGAGTTAGGGTTTGGTTGGGTTAAAGAATGTGTCATCCATAAATATCTTTACAATGACAAAAGAAATAGCTTCTAGAAGGTGCATGAAGCAACTAACCCCAATCAAATCCTAACCACAATTAATCATCCTTAAACATGTTTAACAATTAATCATATCATGTCACAATAATATATATCACATATATATTATATATTTGCAACAAAAGAAAATAATACAATTAACATATATCGCATATATATCAATGTATCATCCAATGAGAAAATGAAATAATAAAGCGAGCCAATATTAGATAATGTAATACAATATATCATATATATTATTATATATTAAATCATTGAATCAACACTTGAATCGATGATCCGGCTATATCGAATATTACCGACTAATATATCATGTACCGATTCATCGAATCAACACTTGATCCGATGTCCCGGTTCATATCTAAATATCGCCAGAATATAATACGCTATCCCATATCGCATTATTCTCGGTCCTGCACATATCACATATGTGCCTCTACTCTGTTTCGCCTGAGCCAAGAAACCTCTGTGTAGGACTCTAAAGAATCGTCAATACGCCGGTAGCAGGTGATGATCATATCAAACACCCACAAGCTGCAAGCGGTCAGCTAAACGTAACAGCCACCCAGGTATTGAGCGATCAGAAGATCAACAAGCTAGCCTGTGTGTTCTCCTGTGAATCCGATCAGTAACACTCCCGTACAGTCCGATCTGTTCGTCTGATATGTCGCATATCAAGTCTAGGGGTGGTATACGTCAGACCCCAGTAACCGATAAGTCGTGTCGATGTATGGCTCATAACGGGTCGAGAAACTAATAGTAACACTTACCAGTAAATCTCTATATCAGCCCTGGCCAGGGACTTCCAGTTATAGCCAATCGAACACAGCACAACATCAACTCCCTATACCGGGAGAGACGAATCCCCTCCTATCGCTCATTGCCTCCATGTGATTCGGGACTGTACCCAAAAGCCACCATTTTGCACGCCCTCTTGGACGTGGTAAGGTGGAAATCAAAGCACAGTGGGAATCACACAAGACTCTATGACGATCTCGGGTCTACAGACTACCCTGTACCAGTGTCACCGGAGAACTGCCATCTGACGTGTGGTATATCACCATCTGGGAGTTCTCGGCGAGTCCGTCCAGTGTACCCAGTCTCCACTGAGCACCCGTACACCATCTCTGATGTCAAACACCGATGGATATGGGATCATCCATCGCCCATCATATGGGTCAAGATGCGTATACGCTAGTCTACTCTGGTGTATCGATGCCCTGTCTCGATATACCCTCGACTAGGAACAGTTATAGGATGTACTCATCGACTACCGTGGCCCCACTAGTATGATCTCATCATAGTCCCAGTAGTCGAGTACAGATCCTAAGGGCTTTATCAACATGTGAGAGTAAAACAGTAAACCAATACAAGTCAACATGTTAAGATAAAGTGAAACCAAATAGCATACTATCATGACGAGCAAGAAAGTCATCTCTATATATATCCAAGCATCCATTATAATATACATCATATGTACAACAATGGCCTCTAGGGCATATACATAACTAACAATCTCCCACTTGCACTAAGGCCAGCTGCTGTAGTATCGCATACCTAGCATCCCGAATAATCTCTCAAACTGTATCTGGGGAATAGCCTTCGTGAATGGATCCGCAGTGTTGTCCTTCGTATCTACTCTCCTGACCTCGATCTCCCGGCGATCAACTATCTCCCTGATCAGGTGATACCGCCTCAGAATATGTCTGGACTTCTGATGGGACCTGGGTTCCTTGGCCAAAGCCACATCTCCATTGTTATCGCAATACAGAGGTATTGGATTCTCAATGGATGGAACCACACCAAGTTCACTAATGAACTTCTTGATCCAGACAGCCTCTTTGGCAGCATCGTTGGCAACGATGTATTCAGCCTCCATCGTCGAGTCTGCAACGGTATCCTGTTTGGAACTCTTCCAACATACCGCCTCTCCATTGAGGGTAAAGACAAAACCGGAATGCGACTTAGAGTCGTCCTTATCACTTTGGAAGCTGGAATCGGTAAAGGACTCCACCTGGAGTTCTCCGTTACCATACACCAAGAACATCTCCTTAGTCCTTCGTAAGTACTTGAGAATGTTCTTTACAGCTGTCCAGTGACTCTCTCCAGGATCTGCTTAATACCGACTCACTACACTTAGTGAGTAGCTGGTACATAGCATCGCATACATGATAGAGCCTACTGCCGAAGCATAGGGTATCCCTTGCATGCGAGCTCTTTCTAAATCAGTCTTGGGAGACATCTCTTTGGAGAGAGTGAGTCCATAGATCGTGGGTTGGTTCCCACGTTTGGATTCTTCCATACTAAACCTTTTTAGTATGGTGTCAATGTACCTGGATTGGGACAATCCCAATATCCGTTTAGATCTATCTCTATAGATCATGATTCCCAATATGCAGGAGGCATCACCTAGATCTTTCATTGAGAATCTCTGTGATAAAAAGAGCTTGACTGATTGCAGCATAGGAATATCATTTCCTATCAAGAGTATGTCATCCACGTACAATACGAGGAAGACAACCTTACCCTCTGCTACCTTCTTATAGATACAAGGTTCATCTATATTTTTGATGAAGTCAAACTCTTTGACTACAACATCAAAATAGATGTTCCAACTCCGCGATGCTTGCTTTAACCCATAAATGGATTTAAGCAGCTTGCACACCTTTCCGCTGCTCCCACTATCTACGAAGCCCTCTGGCTGAGTCATGTACACGCTCTCTTCTAAATCACCGTTTAGAAAGGCGGTCTTAACATCCATTTGCCAGATTTCGTAGTCATGGTATGCAGCAATGGCAAGTAAGATCCGGATGGACTTAAGCATAGCCACTGGAGAAAAGGTTTCGTCATAATCCACACCTGGTCGTTGACGAAAACCCTTTGCTACAAGTCTAGCTTTGAAAGTCTCAACTTTTCCATCTACACCAAATTTCTTTTAAAAATCCACTTGCTCCCAATGGGTTTTACCCCTTCAGGAGCATTTTCTAAAATCCATACTTTATTGGTGTACATGGATTCCATCTCAGATCGCATTGCATCCAGCCATTTCACAGAGTCACTACTCGTGATGGCCTGCTCGAAACTAGTCGGTTCATCATCATCCATAATGCAGTCCTCGCTTCCACCATCAATGAGAAAATCGTAGTATCTCTCAGGTGGACGAGAAACCCTACTAGATCGGCGGAGAGGCTGGGGTTCGTCGGGTACTACTGAATCCTCTGGTTCCACTAAATCTTCAGTTGTAGTTTGTGTTGCTGGAACCTCTTCCAGCTCTACCTCATCGCCACTAATTTCTTTTGCAAGAAATTCCTTTTCTAAAAAGGTGGCATGTTGAGCAACAAACACCTTTTGTTGTTCAACGTGGTAGAATAGATATCCATACGAATTGCTTGGATATCCTACAAACTTACAAAGAACTGATCGTGCCTCGAGTTTGTCCGGATTTTGCTTTTTAACATAGGCTGGACAACCCCATATCTTAACTCTTTTAAGAGATGGTCTCTTCCCATTCCATATCTCATATGGAGTGGTGGGCACTGATTTAGTTGGAACTCTATTCAATAGGTATATGGCTGTCTCCAGTGCATACCCCCGAAAGGAAATAGGTAACTCAGCTGTACTCATCATCGAGCGCACCATATCTAATAGGGTGCGATTCCTTCGCTCAGATACACCGTTGTGTTGTGGTGTATAAGGAGGAGTAAGCTGAGAGAGAATCCCATTCTCTTTTAGATAATCTAAAAACTCACCGCTTAAGTATTCACCTCCTCGATCAGATCGAAGAATCTTAATACTTTTGCCCGTTTGGTTCTCTACTTCGTGCTTATATTCTCTGAATTTCTCAAAAGCTTCAGACTTGTGTTTCATCAGAAACACATGTCCGTATCTAGAGAGATCGTCAGTGAATGTAATGAAGTAGGAAGAACCGTTCCTGGCATGCGTAGACATGGGACCGCATACATCACTATGTACCAGTCCTAAGAGTTCGGTAACTCTTTCTCCGTGTCCACTAAACGGAGCTTTGGTCATTTTTCCTTTGAGACATGAATGGAAAGTATCATAAGATGATAATTCGAACGGATTCAGATAACCATCCTTATGTAACTTAGCCAGTCATGTCGCATTGATATGACCAAGTCTACAATGCCACAAGTAGGATTCGTTCATATCTGAACTTTTCCTCTTGTGTGTGTTTTGTATATTCAGGACTGTATTCTGATTTAGAATGAATATGCCATTATGTAACGAGCCTGATGCAATCAACTTTTGATCTAGGAATATGTTCATAACATTATCCTTTCCTACAAAATTATATCCTTCTTTACTTAATAAAGAAACTGATATAATATTGCACATCATGTTCGGTATATAATAACACTCATTCAGAATCAGTGTATTACGACTTGGTAATACAAGGTGATATTCGCCAACTGCTTTGGCTACAATACTTGCACCGTTCCCTACTTGAATGGAATGATCACCTTTTTCCAGTTCTCTACCTTTACGTAGCCCATGTAACTGTTTACATATGTGGGATCCTGATCCGGTATCTAATACCCAGGACGTAGGGTGAACTGAGAAACAGTTCTCAATAACTAACACACCCGAAGAAGATGCATCAACATGCATGTTCTTTTGGGCGGCGTGAGAATCTAGATATTCTCCTGTTTCCTGTTCAGTCTTATAACTCTTATAAGAAAAAACGGGTCCAACGTTCCCCTGCTCAGTATAATAAGCGGGTTCAGTCAATACATCAATATTATAATCTTGATTATGGCCTGACATGGTCGCTACCTGGAGAGAGAGAGAAGAAAACACTTTAGCGTATGCTCTTGCAAGATTAGATTGGTTATTATCTTATCTAATCAGGATGTCTCCCACTGTTTTTATCAAATCTACCTTAAAACCCTAAAAGGTAAGATTAGCCGGGATTAATTACACCCTACAATTTCGTCAATCTTTCAGCCAGATCAGTGTCGGTACTTTGAGGGAGGTTCCCCGTGCTTTCGCACGGACCTAATTAAAGTAAACCTCGTTTTCCCAGAGGCGTAACCTCGTTAACACTTTTCTAGACACCTACTTGAATGACTAATTGTCCTGTGTAAAACTCTCCCAGGAGTAACTCTTACTCGCAGTGGGTATCGGGATCCAACTATCTCATCGGAGGTATGCAATCTCATTGCAAATTTCAACACTTGAAATTCCCGATAATATTTTTACCCCTAGCAACTTATGACCTTGGTTAAGGTCAACAAATCATAAGCGCTAGTCAAGTTCAACCCGTCATTTCCTGATTGAATTAAACCCACCCGTACGACACTTGGCTAAGGTCAACAAAGTCGCACGACTACCCTAACTCAATCACATCTCATGTTTTAGCAGATAAATACTAATTAGCTACCGTACACCATGCCTTGGCTAAGGTCAACAAACGCAGCACGAATACTAACTAGTCTCAATCTGAAATGACGGAGGGCTACGCAGGTTTTTCAGAAAACCCTGAGCGTAATGAACTTGATATCGTTGTAGAATCGAGTGAAGTTTTGAAAAGGAGTGTTTTTTAGGCTTTTCTTAGTTTCGCTAAAGGGGTCACTCCCGGTGAAGGGATCGTCGGCCCTTTCCTCATCGAATAAGGTGCAGGATATATCATATATACCGCTGTGCAAAGCAAAACACTAAAAGCATTCAAAAGACAAACCGCGTTTTGTAGCATCTGCCAGTTTTGCTAAAGGAGTCACTCCCGGTGAAGGGATCTCGGTCCTTTCCTCATCGAATAAGGTGCAGGACATATCATATATATCACTGTGCAAAGCAAAACTGTAGCTACCCTTTTTATAAAGTTTTGATTCTACAACATCTTTAGGTTTCTTTTCTTTTATTAATCTCATTAATAAAAATCCCATCAGCTTAAGCTTCCTAAGCATCACAGAAGAAACGAAAGCAGTAATATTTATATATCAGCATATATATATAGTATAAGCATTCGTCTCAGGCAGTAATATGATCTCATCACAGAACATTGCAGCAGAAGAACATATATGAAATATTGGATATACTAGGACGTCCGTGTTTTCAATACGAGCCTGTATAAAACACGGATTCCACGGTCGCGACGAATAGCCAAACCCACATCCCAAGACCCCTACGAGAGCGGCAAGTAACACTGCCAATTCTAGGGTTAGGAGACCCGGTCTCGACTCCTCGAGATGGCCTCCCACTGGACCCTAGAACCCGGTTACTTGTGCTCCCCTCCTTGGGTCTACCTAATGCGGAAAAATAAATAATATACACTGGTGACAGCAACCGCAACCTGGAAGTGCCCCAAATAAAAGAATATTACATTACAAATGAATTTTACATGAATGAAAATAAAAACCCTCATCTCACATAAAACCCCCGGCTATTCTCATCGCGACGATCCAATATAACATATCACAGCAACACATAATATCTCATATCATCAACGTAAGTAAATATGCGCATCCCAATTGTCGTTGACATATTGCAACGAAACCGGCGATATCACATATTACACTTACGGTCACAGAAAAGAAAGTGTAAAACTACAATATTTGGAATCCATAATCACTTTAGACATCGTAAATCCGAAATATCACATACTCCGCATTTCATGCCTAACTCTATGAATTCCACATATTGTATCACATTCCAGATAAATAGACAGTATTAAACTTTCCGAACAGATAATCAAATACCCAAAATTTCCCAAAGTGCTCAACTCTTGAGCGGAGTTCAAATAATCCCAGAATATGTCACAGTACCGGTGATCCAACCGTAGAAGGGTCAAGCCAACGCCTCACATGTGGCACGCCGTACTGCCCCAAACCCGAAGGTTCAAAAGGCAGTTCAAGACGGTCACATAATCGAGTTAAGGTTTGTTGTCTTCTAGAGGGTCCACCGCTTAACTTGTACAATTTTTCCGAAAGATTTAAACCCAATAAAAATTCAACACTTGAAAGTTCGCCGTACCGGGAAATAGTAAGTTAATGATATCCGTTCAAATAATTTAACAGTTTCTAAATATCCGGAAAGAAATACGAACTTAAATATTCCGATCGAATCTACTATTACAAAATAAACCCCAGATTTAAACAATACTGGAATCACTGTTAAAAATATCCAGAAGCATCAACAAGTACCTACGGACATTACCATAAAATCCACGTGTCACAAATCTATTGTTCCGCCGCGGAACGGCCGCGCAAGGCATGCTTGCGCCGCGGTTCCGCCGCCGTTTGGACGAATTGGTGGCTCGGATTTTATGGTAATTCTTAGAATTCCCTGCTGATTTTTTTACATATTTTTAATTCAGAAAAATCCCAAAATTTAAAAAATTTCCAGAGAGGGGTCTAATTTTGTCGTTTCGGGTTCGATCGGAGTTTTAACTTCGTAAACACATCGCCTAATGCTCTAGCTTGGCTCTGATACCACTGTAGGTCAGGCAGCCACCCCATCCAATGGGGTCGCCGTGGCACCAACGGGTCCCTCAGCCGCTACTTTTTACGCATGCCCCCTCGCGAGGACTACAACCCACCGGAACACCTTCCGGTCTCGGGACACCCTGGAGGTAAGAGCCTATGCTTCGCCACACTGTCACACAGTGAGAACCCCCCATAGGTCGACATCCAATGCCTAGTAGCTCTGATACCACTGTAGGGTTCCTAGGCACTCTTGTGAAGGTTCAAAAGGCATCAAACATGCCCGGATAAAAATTTAGACGTGCCGAACAACCCAAAGTCGGGATCTTTGCTAGATTATTAGGTTTAAACATGCTAGATGATAACTTTTATCTAAGTGTGAGGGATTACAACCTTTGTAGTCCGCTCCTTCGCTTCACAAGCTCCGAGTAGAAGTCCTTTTGCCGCGATCCACGATCTCCCGGACTCATGAGAGGCTCCACGACTCGAACGATACATGCTAGCTCGAAGTATTCCAAATCTCCGATGATCTACCTTGAAGTTGCAAAGACTCAAGCTATCTCACTCTAAAGAGATGAACACACTAATCTCATTGGCTAGATGAGATGAGGATGAGAGAGTAGTAATTTTGCTTTCTTTTTAAATCATTTTCTCATATTAATTCATCACATAAAGAAAATCAAGTGAGCTTCTTCAAGAGAGAAGAAGAAGATAATGGAAAATCAATAATAATATTAATCCTTTTGTGATGAATAGAAAATAAAGTATATGATTGATTTGTAAACCATGGTGAAGGATGAGTGGCTAGGATTTAGTAGAGAATAAACTAGAGTTAGGGTTTGGTTGGGTTAAAGAATGTGTCATCCATAAATATCTTTACAATGACAAAAGAAATAGCTTCTAGAAGGTGCATGAAGCAACTAACCCCAATCAAACCCTAACCACAATTAATCATCCTTAAACATGTTTAACAATTAATCATATCATGTCACAATAATATATATCACATATATATTATATATTTGCAACAAAAGAAAATAATACAATTAACATATATCGCATATATATCTATGTATCATCCAATGAGAAAATGAAATAATAAAGCGAGCCAATATTAGATAATGTAATACAATATATCATATATATTATTATACATTAAATCATCGAATCAACACTTGAATCGATGATCCGGCTATATCGAATATTACCGACTAATATATCATGTACCGATTCATCGAATCAACACTTGATCTGATGTCCTGGTTCATATTTAAATATCGCGAGAATATAATACGCTATCCCATATCGCATTATTCTCGGTCCTGCACATATCACATATGTGCCTCTACTCCGTTTCGCCTGAGCCAAGAAACCTCTGTGTAGGACTCTAAAGAATCGTCAATACGCCGGTAGCAGGTGATGATCATATCAAACACCCACAAGCTGCAAGCGGTCAGCTAAACGTAACAGCCACCCAGGTATTGAGCGATCAGAAGATCAACAAGCTAGCCTGTGCGTTCTCCTGTGAATCCGATCAGTAACACTCCCGTACAGTCCGGTCTGTTCGTCTGATATGTCGCATATCAAGTCTAGGGGTGGTATACGTTAGACCCCAGTAACCGATAAGTCGTGTCGATGTATGGCTCATAACGGGTCGAGAAACTACTAGTAACACTTACCAGTAAATCTCTATATCAGCCCTGGCCAGGGACTTCCAGTTATAGCCAATCGAACACAGCACAACATCAACTCCCTATACCGGGAGAGACGAATCCCCTCCTATCGCTCATTGCCTCCATATGATTCGGGACTGTACCCAAAAGCCACCGTTTTGCACGCCCTCTTGGACGTGGTAAGGTGGAAATCAAAGCACAGTGGGAATCACACAAGACTCTATGACGATCTCGGGTCTACAGACTACCCTGTACCAGTGTCACCGGAGAACTGCCATCTGACGTGTGGTATATCACCATCTGGGAGTTCTCGGCGAGTCAGTCCAGTGTACCCAGTCTCCACTGAGCACCCATACACCATCTCTGATGTCTAACACCGATGGATATGGGATCATCCATCGCCCATCATATGGGTCAAGATGCGTATACGCTAGTCTACTCTGGTGTATCGATGCCCTGTCTCGATATACCCTCGACTAGGAACAATTATAGGATGTACTCATCGACTACCGTGGCCCCACTAGTATGATCTCATCATAGTCCCAGTAGTCGAGTACAGATCCTAAGGGCTTTATCAACATATGAGAGTAAAACAGTAAACCAATACAAGTCAACATGTTAAGATAAAGTGAAACCAAATAGCATACTATCATGACGAGCAAGAAAGTCATCTCTATATATATCCAAGCATCCATTATAATATACATCATATGTACAACAATGGCCTCTAGGGCATATACATAACTAACAACATAGCCCCTGTGTTAAAATCCCCTAGCCACATATTATTTTTAATGATTTTTCTTTTAAAATTTTAGGAGCCCAAATGTTTACACATGTAATACACGTAAAAATGAAAAGCCACACTAACAACAAACATGTGCACTGAGCCATATGAAGCGACTAGGACAGGTGTCTTCAATCCAGAGCCCCCCACCCCCTAGATGGCCGATGAGATTGCTATTGGGGCTAGCGCCGCCGGGCCCCCTGTAGCAAATGCCCCCCAACTTTTTTCCCCAGCACCCCTTGGCCTACCCAACTACCTCCATTCTGTTAGATTTCTCTGCAAATTTACAGAGGGATTAAATTCACCTCATTAATCCATTTTAATGTATATTTTTAATTCATTCTTCAATCCTCAAAACCCTAATTTCTCCTATAAATACAAACATCACACCCTAGCCTCCTCATTCTGAAATCTAATGCCAAAACTCTCTAAAATTCCTAAGTTCAAAAGTTGTACAAGTGGAGTTAGCCAAGGTCAAAGTTCCTGCGAGGATTTGAAGCACTTCTGGTGACCCCACAACTCCACGAAGGCCGCCAACCTTTTCCTTTACCTCTCCTCTAAACCCTAAGCTTGTAAGTCCTCTCTTCCCTCTTCTCTCCCTGGTAAATAGAATCCTATTTTCAAAACTCGTCGGAAGCGAAGTGTAACGTTTCGGAATATTATAGATAATTCATTACTTTATTTTATTTTATTTTATTTTATATTAAAAATATTATTTTCGATTTTGATAAAGAGATTTTTATCTTATAAGTGGCTAGGATAATTAAGTAAAAGAGTATTTAGTTTGTAACATTAGTTATAAGGAAGAGTTTTAATGAAAGTGTTAGTTTCTTTTTGTTTTATTAAATTGTGTGATGGTTTATGTGTTAATGTGTTAATCATAGGTTTAGGATATGGTGAACCTCATCCACACCACACCATAGGATGAATCTCAAGCCCATACCTCCTACTTACATGAATGCACATCAACTCTTCATGGTGACACCTCGTACTTTTATCAATTCATATTTTCTCTATTTTGGTTCAGTTATCACACAAGTTATATTGAAAAATACTTAGTTTAGCAATCTCTCCACCCCACTTAAGAAAAGAAAAAGAATAGAGAAGCTTGTGTCCTTGTGTACTTGATTCAATCCTTCAAGCTAAGCTTCTTATGTTCTTGTGCACCTCTTGATGATTTAACTCGGTGGATTCATCAGTTTGGTATAAATCCCAACCCTGCTGATCTTATTTTCAGTACTGTTTAGTATAGAGTTTAGGATATCGGTAATATCGTATTTTTTTAGATTTTAACTCTATTTTGTATCTTTTATATTCTCGCTAATCTTTAACAAAATCAAATAGTACAGTAGCCTTATAAATTGGACTTAGAGTATACACTAGAAATCCATACCTTTTTCCCTACAACTCGACCGGCGAGATTTGGATATTTCCCGGCGGCGCCGGATTTAGTGGTGAGTTTGGTGTTAAGGTTTTTATGGTAGCTCTCTGTATATCTATTAGGGTATTTGGTATACTTTGATTTTATTATATAGTCCTTATATAAAATCTGGAAGCTAATTGCTTGTTTTAGGGTATATTTTAAAATACGATACGGATAATTCATGTCACGTTTCATGTTTTCACAAATTACGAACAGAATGGGGGTAGTTCAGGTTAGCCTAGGTTTTTATAACTTAAGATATTCTCGCGTAGTATGTTTCGTACGTAAATTCTTGTAGCTTTCACGTTTTCGCCGTATCGGATTTTAGCCGCTTTTATACGAAGTTCTTTTTGATGTTAGGTTTGACCGCGGGGACTTCGGAGGCAGGAAAGAAGGGAAAGGGATTTATGGAATCTGAATAGATCACGACTTATTCCGGTGAGTAGACTAAACATCTACCGGGGGACATTGTATGAATGGCGTATAACACCCGTAACTAGAAGTTGGTTACAATTCATTTCCATTTATATTATTGATATAATTAAACATAGCATTGCATGCTGTGCATCCATACTTATAAATTGTTCCATTTATGCATGCCTTGTGTTGGACCATTTATGCAAAAAGTGTGTACACATCAATTTATTTCAAACGAACTCTTGGGATATCGGTCGGTTTTCAGTTCCGGTTGCAGTGTCGACTCACAGACGATATATCCGTGATTTTGAATGTGTTTCTAGTATTTTATCACGAATACTTGTAAACTGTAATTACAAAGCAGACACAGATTAATAGCACCGATATATAACAAAAGAGATAACGAATGAGTGGTACTAAAATGCAGTTTTCAGTGATGATCAATGCATATTTAAATCAGTTTGAATTTACATCTTATGAAACTTGCCAGTCATGTCACAAAGACAAAATGACCACAGCTCTGTTTACTGGAAACAGAGAAAGAGTTGGTGAACTCTTTGGATTGATACATGATGATGTATGTAAGTCCCCTTTCTACACATGCCAGGACCGGTTCTTTTTACTTCATTACATTCACTGATGATCTCTCAAGATTCGGACATATGTTCATGTTGAAACACAAGTCTGAAGCTTTTAAGAAATTCAAAGAATATAAGTCAGAAGTAGAGAAACAAAATGGGTATAAGTATTATGTCCTTTGATGTGATCAGGGAGGAGAATACTTGAGCACGGAATTCCTGGAATATTCTAAAGGAGATTAAGATTCTCTCCCAGCATTACTTCTCTGAATACACCACAGCACAACGGTGTATCGGGATGGAGCAATCATACCCTATTAGATATGGTGCGCTCTATGATGAGTACTACTGAGTAGCCTTTTTCCTTTTGGGGGTTATGCACTTGAGAAGCTGCATACCTATTGAATTGGGTTCCAACCAAATCAGGTGCCTACCACTCCATATGAGATATGGTATGGTAAGAGACCATGTCTTAAGTAAGTTAAGATTTGGGGTTGTCTGGCCTATGTCTAAAAGCAAAATCCGGACAAGCTCGAGGCAAGATCAGTTCTGTGAAAGTTTGTTGGATATCCCAAGCATTCGCAAGGGAATATCTTCTATCACACTGAGGAGCAAAAGGTGTTTTGTTTCTCGGCATGGCACCTTTTGGAAAGGGAATTTCTTGTGAAGAAATTAGTGGTCATGAGATAGAACTGGAAGGAGTTCCAGCTATACAAACTACAGCTGACGATTTGGTAGAATCGGAGGATTCAATAGCTCCCGACGAACCTCAGCCTCTCCGTCGATCAGGTAGGGTTCCTCATCCGCCTGAGAGATACTTCGGTTTCTCGATAACAGTGGGAGCGAGGATTGCATCATGAGATGATGACCCAACAAGTTTCGAGCAGGCCATCAAGAGTAGGGACTCTGTAAGAATGGTTGGATGCTAAGCGATCTGAGATGGAATCCATATACACCAACAAAGTATGGACTTTGATTGCTATATCTGAAGGGTTAAATCCCCATCAGGAGTAAGTATATCTTGAGAAGATTACTTGGTGTACATGGAAAAGTTGAGACTTTCAAAGCTAAACTAGTTGTAAAAGGTTTTCGTCATTGACCAGGTGTGGATTATGATAAAACCTTTTCTCCTGAAGCTATTCTTAAGTCCATCCAGATCCTACTTGCTATTGCTACATACCAAGACTACGATATCTGGTGGTTGGGTGACATGACTGCTTTTCTAAATATTGATTTAGAAAAGAGCGTCTATAAGTAAGCCAGAGGGCTTCATAGACAGTGGGAGCAGCGGAAACGTGTGCAAGTTGCTTTACAGGTTAAAATAGGCATCGCGGAGTTGGAACATCTGTTTTGATGTGGTAGTCAAATCATTTGACTTCATCAAAATGGTAGATGAACCTTGTATATACAAAAATGTAGTAGAGTGTACGGTGGTCTTTCTCGTATTGTACGTGGATGACATACTCTTGATAAGAAAGGTGTTCCCGATGCTACACTCGGTCAATCTCCTCTTATCACAAGGATTATCCATATAGGATCAAGGTGATACCTCCTAAATCCTGGGTTTTGGATCTATGAGATAGATCTAAGTGGATGTTAGGATTCTTACTAGGTGTAGTGAGATGGTATCAATCAATCCTGGGGAGAATCACTGGATAGCTTCCAGGGTGGTAAGGTCGACTGAATGTCAGTCACAGGCATTGTCTTTACCCTCAGTGGATGGACGGTATGTTGGAAGAGTTCCAAGCTAAATACCGTGGCAAACTAGACGATAAAGGCTGGATACATCGCTACCAACGATACTACCAAAGAGGCAGTCTAGGTGTATATTAGCTCATGAGATGAACTTCGTTCGTACCATTGTACGACAATGGAGTTGTGGCTTATGCCTAGGAACCCCCGTCCCATCAGTGATCCAGACATATTCTAAGGCAGTATCACCTGATCATGGAGATGGTTGATCTCAAGGGGATCGAGGTTAGGAGAGCAGACTCAGAGGAAAACACGGCGGATCCACTCACAAAGGCCTTTTCCCAGAAGGAGACTTTTATGGGATGGTTGAGTATGAGAAACTATAACCACTGCTATATGACGGCCCTAGTGCAAGTGGAGATTGTTAGTTATATGTATTGTTGGATATGTATGCCATAGATGCCATTATTGTATAGTACTAGTTTGTATAATACATTTTGGAAGCTTGGGATATATATACAGGTTTACGACAGTCTTGCTCAATATAGTAGTATGCTACTTGGTTTGTTTCTATCTTAATATGTGTATATGTTTCTTTTAACATATCGCTAATACATATTAATGGAGCCCTTAGGATCTTTGCTTGACTACCGGCGTTATGATGGCGATCACACTAGTGGGGGCTGGGTAGTCTGTAAGCACATCCTTATACAGGTCCCCAGTCATAGGATTATCTAGACAGGGTATCGATACTCCAGAGTAGACTGGAGCATACGCTTCTCATCCCAGCAGAGGAGATGGTCTGTCCCACAGCCATCAGTACGTCGTACTGGAGATAGTATGCAGGTACTCGTTAGGTTACGAGTACACTGGACAGGATTCATCGGGAACTGTTGGTTGGTATTATACCTATCGTCAGTTAACAGTTCCCAGGTGACATGAGTACAGCTTAGTCCGTTGAGTTGACACTGTCACTTCGCCTCAAGTGTGTTCCCACTGTTCTTAGATTACTACCCTACCACGGCTCTATTGAGTCGTGCAAACAGGTAGTAGTTGGGTACAGTCCCGAAGCACTTGGAGGCAGTGACGGTAGACAGGATTCGTCTCCCCCGGTATTAGGAGTTGATATCGCGCTGTGTCTAGGAGAGCCATTACATAAAGTCCCTGGCCAGGGCAAGCGAGATTTACTGGTAGTGTTTCCAGTAGTTTCTCAGGGTGTTCTGGGCTACACTCCGACACGACTTGTACCGCTATTAGGGATCTGATGTTTACCGCCCCCTAGGCCGGACATGCGATACTCTTAGACGAACAGACCGGACTGTACGGAGATTGTCACATTCAGGCTCAGTAGGAGTTCGGATGGGTTCACCTCATATGTCTTCTTATCGGCATCTACCTGGGGACCGTTACGTACAGCTAGTACCGCTTGCGGCCTGTGGTTAAACCCACTGCCAGTGTAGTGTCGAGTCTTTAGAGTCCCACACAGAGGGTTGTTCACCTTTGGGCGAAACGAGTAGAGGTTGTATGGTTTTACGACAATGTTCGTTCACATATGCGTACTTGTGTGTGTTCAGTGTTCGGGCAGTTGATACTATTGGGCTTTGGTTTAAGCCAGATCCTAGTATTTGGTTTTGGGATGGTTCGGTCTCATTGTATTCGTGTTCCTCGGAACACGGATGCGGCTGTGTATACACAGTTGACAGAGGCAGAGGAACCTCATTAGGGTTTTGACCATTGACTTGATTAAAACCATAATGAGATGGAGGAAATTGATTAATGAGTTTTAATTAGAGATAAGTGTATCATGGTTAATTGGTTTGACCATTTGACTAAGTTGACACATGTTGACTTAGATATTTTTGTGAGCATGCTTAGCATTAATTGTGACATGATAATGGTCAAATCAACATCAACCATGAAAATTTATCCTGATTAAAATTATCGTTATTCTTTTTGTTCATATGAGAGCTATCTCTTCTCATTCCATCATGATACCTTTGGGCGAAACGAGTAGAGGTTGTACGGTTTTACGACAGGGTTCGTTCACATATGCGTACTTGTGCGTGTTCAGTGTTCGGGCAGTTGATACTAGTGGGCTTTGGTTTAAACCAGATCCTAGTATTTGGTTTTGGGATGGTTCGGTCTCATTGTATTCGTGTTCCTCGGAACACGGACGCGGCTGTGTATAAACAGTTGACAGAGGCAGAGGAACCTCATTAAGGTTTTGACCATTGACTTGATTAAAACCATAATGAGATGGAGGAAATTGATTAATGAGTTTTAATTAGAGATAAGTGTATCATGGTTAATTGGTTTGACCATTTGACTAAGTTGACCCATGTTGACTTAGATATTTTTGTGAGTATGCTTAGCATTAATTGTGACATGATAATGGTCAAATCAACATCAACCATGAAAATTTATCCTAATTAAAATTATCGTTATTCTTTTTGTTCATATGAGAGCTATCTCTTCTCATTCCATCATGATACATTCTCTCTCTTTCTAGCTCTCTCCTCTTCCTCTCTCAAAGCTCTCTTGTTTCATGAGTTGAAAATCAAGAGTTTTGTGAGATCTAACCACTAAAACAACTCTCTACTCACTCTAGCGTTCTTAGTCTAGCAAGCAAAGCACTCTAGTTACTTCATGGTTGAGGTAGGAGCTCAAGGTAGAGGCCTTCGGATAGATCTTCTTCGATATAGAGAAGCCGGTGAGGAGGAGCCATCTAGATCATTCCAAGGAGCTCACAACAAGGAGAAGAAGAAGTTCAAGTTTAAGGTATAACTTTCTATCATAGTAGATAGAACTCTATTCTTTTGCTAGTTAGGTTTATGGTAAAGATCCGGGTTTTAGTGTTATTCTAGCGCCAAGTTTATGTTCGTCGTAAAAATTTTGTTCCGCATTTGGCCATGGAAGTTGGCCGAGGCGCTAGTGTAACCCTTCATGGAATCAGAGCCTACCCATAAACCCTACTAGCTAGTTTGCACAAGGTTAAAATCTCGATTGACAAATCTTTCCGAATCACGAATCTATGTTCATGAGCTTGCTGTCGATTTTTGAAGTTGTCCTAAAATTTTTATGAGTATCTTAGAATAACATGCAGGAAAAACTATAGCTACAGAAAAAATTTGGGGGCCTAACTCCAAATTTCCGCGGCGGAAAGTTAGCAAAATGGTGCATTTTGTGGCACTTCCGCGGCGCTTTTTGGGCTACAGTACCCCAAAATTTTTTGGGGCTCTAGTTCATGAAAATATGATATTTATAATATATAGTTTTGGCCCTGGTTTATTTGAGTGCTGGATTTGCATTTGGGGCCTATTTGGAAAGGTTTAGTCGATCGAAATTTTAAATGTGTATTTATAGTACATTCACTGTTTATCTGCGACCGAGAATGTCACTCGATCGGTAAAACTCGTCTGATTGCTATATGTTCTTTTAGACGGGTTTTGCGACCGTGACATTCGCGTTGATATTGTGTGCTTGTTCTGTTATTGTGGTTGGATAGTCATGATGGATAGCAAGTGTTGCAATCTTTGTACTACAGTTTAAATTCATTTGCACATTTGTTATTGCGGGGCGAGCGTCCGACATGTGGACTGCCGTCTTTGTCGGGCTGTATATTATTTTGGGGCACGACCGGGTTGAGGTCGATGTCACCGTTTGTACATATTATTTTCTTTTCCTGTACTAGGATTACCCCATGGTAGAGTGCCCGAATTGCCGGGTTCTAGAAAGGCAGCAAGCCCGCATCTCATGGAGTTGAGACGGAGGGGGCTTCTTTCTCATGGCGTTGAGACGGAGGAGGCTTCTTTCTCGTAAAGTTGAGACGGAGGGGGCTTCATTCTAGAATTGGCGGGCTATTCGCCGCACTCATAGGGGGTATAGGTTTTCATTGCACAGGCTATCCACACAACAGGGAACGTCGGGTTTTATTTATGGCTCAAATGAAACCCGGGGCTCCAAGATTATCCACCATTCTGTATTGTTGGCTGTGTTTCTGTGATGTTGTTTACTATCATGCCTGGGATGAATGTTGTATATACTTATATATATATATATGCACACTAGTAGATGTTGTATATGTTTTGCACCCGCGCTAGTATAGCCCCCGCTCTGTCGTTAGTTAAGTAACCTAACTGGTGATGATGGGGCTTAGTGGTGAATGCGGATGGCATATACGTACATTGTATTTTCATTCTTTTCTGGTGTGGTAGGTTACATTGATGGGACAACATTAATTTTGATTAATGCAAGAAAAACAAACCTAAAAGATGTTGTTGGAACCAAATTTTAAAAACAGACATTATAGACGTTCTCTTTTGCTTTGCACAGTGGTATTCAGTTTGGAATATCCAGAACCTCATTCGACGAGGCAAGGGCCGAGATCCCTTCATCGGGAGTGACCCCTTGAGTAAAAGTTTGCATCAACGTAATACTTTCACTATAGTCGATTATTCTTGCTTTGCATCGTGGTATTCAGTTTGGAATATCCTGCACCTCATTCGACGAGGAAAGAGCCGAGATCTCTTCATAGGGAGTGACCTCTTTAGCAAAAGTTTTTGCAACTATATATTTTAAAAAGGCTATCAGGTTCCTTCAACGATATCAAGTTCATTACGTTAACGAGTTTTTCGCCAAAAACCCAGCCGTAGCCCTCCGTCATTTCGGATTGGTATTATTTAGTATTCATGCTGCGTTTGTTGACCGAGTCAAGGCGTAGTGAACGGTAGCTAAGTGATATTTTTTCTGTGCATTGCAAATGTGATTGGTTAGGACAGTCGTGCGGCCTTGTTGACCTAGTCAAGGGCATGTACGGGTGGGTTTAATGAAATCAAAATAATGACGGGTAGAACTTGACTAGCGGTTTATGGTTTGTTGACCTAGTCAAGGTCATAAACCGTTAGGGGTAAAAATCACATCGGGAGTTTCAAAAATACAGGAAACTTGCAGATTTAGCATACCTTCTGGAGTGTAGTGACTAGAGTAGATTCCATCTAGGTCATTACACAATGATAGTTGGATCCCGATCCCACTGATGAGTTGGATTACTCTCGGGAGATTATTTCACTTAACAATCAATGCTATAAACCAAGTAGGTGTCTAGAACGGTGTTAGCAGGGCTACGCCTCCAGGGAAAAGAGGTTATATAATTAAGGAACTTCGCGAAAGCGTTGGAAAACCTCCCTCAAAGTACCAACACTAGCCTGGCTGAAAGGTTAAGCAAGTATTGTGACGTGTGATTAAATCCTGACTAGTTCTTCTTTTAGGGTTCGAAGAAGAATTTGAGGAAACGGTGGGAGCCATCCTGGTTAGATAAATTAATAACCAATCTAATCTTGCAAGAGCGCACGCTGAGTGTTTCTTTTCTCTCTCTCCAGGTAGCAACCATTTCACGCCCTAATCAATATAATAAAATGTATCACTTGACCGATCCGAATTCTTATTCGGGGCTGGGGAACGTCAGTTCGGCTCTAACTTACGACAACAATCATAAGTATGAGCAAAGGAAAGAGGATTGTATGGATTCCAAGGAGACCCAGTTGAAGAAGAAGTATAGTATTGCATCTACTTTAGGTGTTCTTGTAATTGAGAACTGCTTTTCGGTCAGCTTTACCTCCTGGGTACTTGATACCGGATCAGGATCTCATATCTGTAATTTATTACAGGGACTGAGAAAAAGTAGGAAAGTTGCACCTGGTGATATGTCCCTCAGGGTAGGGAACGAAGCACAAGTATATGCTGCAGCCGTCGGTGAATATCACCTAGTGTTGCCAAATGGCAATACTATGATTTTGAACAATTGCTACTATGTACCTTCCATGGTTTGCAACATAATATCAGTGTCTTTACTTGATAAAGATGGATATA
Source organism: Agapanthus africanus (assembly GCA_030015575.1). Taxonomy (NCBI): domain Eukaryota; kingdom Viridiplantae; phylum Streptophyta; class Magnoliopsida; order Asparagales; family Amaryllidaceae; genus Agapanthus; species Agapanthus africanus. The sequence continues at coordinate 124,647,901 of JASDDO010000016.1, read as the reverse complement.
ACTTTGTTCTTGATAGAAATATCATGAACATTTACCTTGATAAGGTACTGGTTGCAGAAGGTACACTGTGTAATGGTATCTCTGTTCTAAATCAGAATACAATTCTCAATATACAAAACACACGCAAGAGGAAGAGTTCAGATACGAACGAATCCTACTTGTGGCATTGTAGACTTGGTCATATCGGAGAGAAAAGACTAAGTAAATTGCATAAAGATGGACTCTTGGATACGTTCGAGTTTTCAACTTATAAAACTTGTCAGTCTTGTCTCAAAGGAAAGATAACCAAATCTCCGTTCACCGGACATGGAGAAAGAGCAACAGAGCTCTTGGGACTCATACACAGTGATGTATGCGGTCCAATGTCTATACATGCAAGGGGTGGGTTCTCATACTTCATCACATTCACTGACGATCTCTCTAGGTTCGGATATGTGTATCTGATGGAACACAAATCTGAAGCTTTTGAGAAATTCAGAGAATTCAGAAACGAAGTGGAGAACCAGATAGGAAAAAGTATCAAGATCCTCCGATCTGATAGAGAAGGGGAGTACATAAGCACGGAATTCCTAGATTACTTAAAAGAGAATGGTATTCTCTCTCAGCTTACTCCTCCGTACACACCACAGCATAATGGTGTATCAGAGCGGAGGAACCGTACCATGTTGGATATGGTTCGCTCCATGATGAGTAGTGCTGAGTTACATCTTTCATTTTGGGGACATGCACTTTTAACAGCGGCATATCTATTGAATGGTGTTCCGTCTATATCAGTGTCTAAGACTCCATTCGAGATATGGAATGGGAAAAGGCCATATCTTAAAAGATTTAAGATATATGGTTGTCCGGCTTATGTTAAAAAGTATAAACCAGATAAACTAGAGGCGCGGTCAGTTTTGTGTAAGTTTGTGGGATATCCAAAGAATGGTTATGGATATCTGTTCTACCACACCGAGGAACAGAAGGTGTTTGTTGCTCAGCATGCCGTTTTCTAAGAAACGGAGTTTCTTGCAAAAGAAATTAGTGGGAGCACGGTAGAATTGGAAGAGATTCAGCGACCACAAACTGAAACTGAAGATTTTACAGAACCTCAGGATTCAATAACCCCAGACGAACCTCAGCCACTCCGCAGATCTGGTAGGATTTCACATCCGCCCGAGAGATACTACAGTTTTCTCATAGACGGGGATCGAGAGGATTGCATCTTGGAAGAAGATGACCCTACCAGTTTCAGTCAGGCCATTATCAGTAGGGACTCTGATAAGTGGCTGGATGCTATGCGATCCGAAATAGAGTCCATGTATACCAATAAAGTGTGGAACTTGGATATTGCTCAACCTGGGGTAAAACCCGTTGGGTGAAAATGGATCTACAAAAGGAAACTTGTTGTAGATGGGCAGGTGGAAACCTATAAGGCTAGACTCGTTGCAAAAGGTTTTCATCAAAGACCTGGTTTGGACTATGACGAAACTTTTTCTCCAGTGGCTATGCTCAAATCCATTCGAATCCTACTTGCTATTGCCGCCTTCCATGACTATGAGATCTGGTAGATGGACGTAAAAACGGCTTTTCTAAACGGCAGTTTGGAAGAGTGCGTTTATATGGATCAGCCAGAAGGTTTTGTAGAAAATGGGAGCAGCGGTAAGGTGTGCAAGTTGCTTAAATCCATTTATGGATTAAAGCAGGCATCGCAGAGCTGGAACATCTGTTTTGATGAGGCAATCAAGGAATTTGATTTCATCAAGAACGAAGATGAACCTTTTATCTATAAGAAGATTGTAGGACGAACTGTCGTGTTCCTAGTCTTGTACGTGGACGACATTCTTTTGATAGGAAATGATGTTCCTATGATACAATCAGTCAAGTTATTCTTGTCACAACGATTCTCCATGAAGGACCTGGGTGATGCCACATGCATACTGGGGATCAGGATTTACAGAGATAGATCCAAAAGATTACTGAGACTTTCGCAGTCCAGGTACATAGAGACCATACTAAAGAGATTTAGTATGGAAGATTCCAAACGCGGTAATATACCAGCATTGCACGGAATCACCCTCTCCAAGAAGATGTCTCCGAAGACTGACGAGGGGAGGGTTCGCATGAGCATTATACCCTACGCTTCGGCGGTATGATCTATAATGTATGCAATGCTATGTACAAGGCCAGATGTAGCTTACGTACTAAGCGTGGTGAGCCGGTATCAGTCAGACCCAAGTGAGAACCACTGGACGGCAGTGAAGAACATTCTCAAGTACCTGAGAAGGAGTAAGGAGATGTTCCTGGTTTACGGTAATGGAGACCTCAGGGTCGAGTCCTATACCGATTCAAGCTTCCAGAGTGACAAAGACGACAGCAAGTCTGTCTCAGGTTTTGTGTTTACCCTCAACGGAGGGGCGGTATGTTGGAGGAGTTCCAAACAGGATATCATCGCAGACTCAACGATGGAGGCTGAATACATTGTTGCAAGCGATGCCGCAAAAGAGGCGGTCTGGATGAAGAAGTTCATTAGTGAACTTCAGGTGGTTTCGTCCATTGTTGACCCAATACCTTTGTATTGTGATAACAATGGGGCTATAGCTTTAGCGAAGGAACCAAGGTCCCATCAGAAGTCCAGACACATCTTAAGGCGGTATCACCTGATCAAGGAGATCATTGATCGCCAGGAGATCGAGGTACGGAGAGTGGACACAAAAGACAACACGGTGGATCCATTCACAAAGGCCCTCCCTCAAACACAGTTCGAGCGACTTTTTGAGCTATTGGGTATGCGGTACGCCAGCAGCTAGCCATAGAGCAGATGTTGGGTATGCGGTTCACCAATTACTGACATTTAGTGCAAGTGGGAGATTGTTGGATATGTATGCCCTAGAGGCCATTATTGTATAGTGCTAGTTTGTATAATACATTTTGGAAGCTTGGGATATATATACGGGTTTACGACAGTCTTGCTCAATATAGTAGTATGCTACTTGGTTTGTTTCTATCTTAATATGTGTATATGTTTCTTTTAACATATCGCTATTACATATTGATGAAGCCCTTAGAATCTTTGCTTGACTACCGGCGTTGTGATGGCGATCACACTAGTGGGGGCTGGGTAGTCTGTAAGCACATCCTTATACAGGTCCCTAGTCATAGGATTATCGAGACAGGGCATCGATACTCCATAGTAGACTGGTGCATACGCTTCTCATCCCAGCAGGGGAGATGGTCTGTCCCACAGCCATCAGTACGTCGTACTGGAGATAGTATGCAGGTGCTCGTTAGGTTACGAGTACACTGGACAGGACTCGTCGGGAACTGTTGGTTGGTATTATACCTATCGTTAGTTAACAGTTCCCAGGTGACATGAGTACAGCTTAGTCCGTTGACATGACACTGTCACTTCGCCTCGAGTGTGTTCCCACTGTTCTTAGATTACTACCTACCACGGTTCTATTGAGTCATGCAAATGGGTAGTAATTGGGTGCAGTCCTGAAGCACTTGGAGGCAGTGACGGTTAGGCAGGATTCGTCTCCCCCGGTATTAGGAGTTGATATCGCTCTGTGTCTAGGAGAACCATTACACAAAGTCCCAGGCCAGGGCAAGCGAGATTTACTGGTAGTGTTTCCAGAGGTTTCTCAGGGTGTTCTGGGCTACACTCCGACACGACTTGTACCGCTATTAGGGGTCTGATGTTTACCGCCCCCCTAGGCCCTACATGCGACACTCTTAGACGAACAGACCGGACTGTACGGAGATTGTCACATTCAGGCTCAGTAGGAGTTCGGATGGGTTCACCTCATCGGTCTTCTTATCGGCATCTACCTGGGGACCGTTACGTACAGCTAGTACCGCTTGCGGCCTATGGTTAAACCCACTGCCAGCGTAGTGTCGAATCCTTAGAGTCCCACACATAGGGTTGTTCACCTTTGGGCGAAACGAGTAGAGGTTGTATGGTTTTACGACAGGGTTCGTTCACATATGCGTACTTGTGGGTGTTCAGTGTTCGGGCAGTTGATACTAGTGGGCTTTGGTTTAAGCCAGATCCTAGTATTTGGTTTTGGGATGGTTCGGTCTCATTGTATTCGTGTTCCTCGGAACACGGATGCGGCTGTGTATACACAGTTGACAGAGGCAGAGGAACCTCATTAGGGTTTTGACCATTGACTTGATTAAAACCGTAATGAGATGGAGGAAATTGATTAATGAGTTTTAATTAGAGATAAGTGTATCATGGTTAATTGGTTTGACCATTTGACTAAGTTGACCCATGTTGACTTAGATATTTTTGTGAGCATGCTTAGCATTAATTGTGACATGATAATGGTCAAATCAACATCAACCATGAAAATTTATCCTAATTAAAATTATCGTTATTCTTTTTGTTCGTATGAGAGCTATCTCTTCTCATTCCATCATGATACATTCTCTCTCTTTCTAGCTCTCTCCTCTTCCTCTCTCAAAGCTCTCTTGTTTCATGAGTTGAAAATCAAAAGCTTTGTGAGATCTAACCACTAAAACAACTCTCTACTCACTCTAGGGTTCTTAGTCTAGAAAGCAAAGCACTCTAGTTACTTCATGGTTGAGGTAGGAGCTCAAGGTAGAGGCCTTCGGGTGGATCTTCTTCGATATAGAGAAGCCGGTGAGGAGGAGCCATCTAGATCATTCCAAGGAGCTCACAACAAGGAGAAGAAGGATTTCAAGTTTAAGGTATAACTTTCTATCATAGTAGATAGAACTCTATTCTTTTGCTAGTTAGGTTTATGGTAAAGATCCGGGTTTTAGTGTTATTCTAGCACTCGACGATGGAGGCTGAATACATCGCTGCCAACGATGCTGCCAAAGAGGCTGTCTGGATCAAGAAGTTCATTACTGAACTTGGAGTGGTTCCATCCATTGAGCATCCAATTCCTTTGTATTGCGATAACAATGGAGCGGTGGCTTTGGCCAAGGAACCCAGGTCCCATCAGCGATCCAGGCATATTCTGAGGCGGTATCACCTGATCCGGGAGATAGTTGATCGCCGGGAGATCGAGGTCAGGAGGGTTGACACGAAGAATAACACTGCAGATCCACTCACGAAGGTCATTCCCCAGATACAGTTTGAGAGACTCTTCGAGATGCTCGGTATGCGATACTACAGCAGCTGGCCCTAGTGCAAGTGGGAGATTGTTAGTTGTATGTATGCCCTAGAGGCCAGTATTGTACAGATGATGTATATTATATTGGATGCTTGGACATATATAGAGAGGACTTTCTTGCTCGATATGATAGTATGCTATCTGGTTGCTCTTTACTTTAACATGTATACTTATCTCTTTATACTGTCTTATAGTTACATGTTGGTAAAGCCCTTAGGATGTGTACTTGACTACCTGGACTATGATGCGGATCATACTAGTAGGGACATGGTAGTCCATAAGTACATCCTTCAAGGTCCTTAGTCGTGGGTGTATCGAGACGGGGCATCGATATATCAGTGTAGACTAGCGTATACGCTTCTCGACCCATGAGATGGGCGATGGATGATCCCATATCCATTGGTGTTTGACATCAGAGATGGTATACGGGTGCTCAGTGGAGACTGGGTACACTGGACGGACTCGCCGAGAACTCCCAGATGGTATTATACCTCACGTCAGATGGCAGTTCTCTGGTGAAACTTGTGCAGGTTAGTCTGTAGACCCGAGATCGTCATAGAGTCCTGTGTGATTCCCACTGTGCTTTGATTTCCACCTTACCACGTCCATGACGGCGTGCAAAACGGTGTTTTTTGGGTACAGTCCCGAGTCACATGGAGGCAATGAGCAATAGGAGGGGTTTCGTCTCTCCCGATATTGGGGGTTGATGTTGCGATGTGCTCGATTGGCCGTAACAGGGAAGTCCCTGGCCAGGGCTGATTTAGAGATTTACTGGTAAGTGTTACCAGTAGTTTCTCGACCCGTTATGAGCCTCACATCGGCACGACTTATCGGTTATTGGGGTCTGACGTTTACCACCCCTAGACTTGATATGCGACATATCAGACGAGGAGACCGGACTGTACGGGAAGTGTTACCGGCAGGCTTTTACCGGAGTTGGAGCGGGCTTGCTTGCTGATTTTCTGATCGCTCAATACCCGGGTAGCCGTTACGTCCAGCTAGTACCGCGGACGGCTTGTGGGTGTGTGATGTGATCATCACCTACTGCCGGGGTATTGACGAGTCTTTAGAGTCCTACATAGAGGTTTTACTGGCTCAGGCAAAACGAAATAGGGGTGCATATGTGATATGTGTGGGACCGAGAATAATGCGTGTATGTGATACCGTATTCTATTCTCGCGAATTTTTGTATCGGTCGGTTATATATGATATAGCCGGGTTATCGAATCAAGTGTTGATTCGATAAGTCGATACATTGAATGTTAGTCGGTTATATGTGATATGACCGGATTATTAAGTCAAGTGTTGATTTAATAATTTATTGTATAATTGTATATTTGATATACTAGTTTACATTAACTAACACATGTTCACTTAGGGTTTTTTTTCCTCACATGTACACATCTTTACTATATATATGATATATATTAAAATGTGTTATATTTTTGTATCATGGTTGATGATACATCATCCATGGGTGTATGAGACTTACACTATGCTAATTTTTTAGTTTGGGTTTTTAATATCTAAAGTAATTACAAAATCAAGTGGAGGATTAGAAAATGCATGAAGCTTGTGGAAGCTTGTGGATGCATTGACTAATTCAACTTGAGTTTGTTTTTACTATGGATTTTTATTAACCCAACCATAACAATTAGCCTAGGGTTAAGTCTCTACAAGAGTTAGTATATGATACTCACTCACCATGGTTAGCCTTCTCACTTGATCATTATCCTCATCTCTTTCTTTTCTTCTTCTTCTTCATTGTTAAGAAAGAAAAAGCTTGCTAGGGTTTGATCAAAAGTGAGAACTAAAGTGAGAAATAAGAATCCAAAGAGAACCCACTTCCTATTTCTCCATCCTCTACTAGACTAGCACTTTAGTATAGGGTGTTTGCTTCACTAATTCTCAAATTAGTGAAGTAGTAGCTTGAGTCGGAATTCCCTCGACGTAGATCATCTTCGGCCTCGGAGACTTCAAGAAAGGTCGCATCTTTTGACTCGTGAAGCTGTTGGAGATAGTGCCCTCAGAGTCAATTATTGGATCACAGGCACGTGATTGCAATGATTGATGGAGGACCTATCCCGATAGGACAGTCTTACTCAAGATGATAGTATGCTATCTGGTTTATCTTTATCATCGTGTACTGCTTTAGGCGACCTTACAGGTCACTATTGCACGTTGATAGAGCCCCTAGGATTCTTGCTTGACTACCAGCAGTATGAGGGCGATCATATACGTGGGAGCTGGGGTCTATAAGCACATCCTTAAAAGGTCCCTAGTCGTGGGAGTTTCGAGACAGGGCATCGATACTCCAGAGTAGACTAGTGTATACAGTCGAGACCCTGACGAGGGGCAGTGGCCGGTCTCACAAGCCACTGGTGTCAGTTGGTTCACCTAAGATGTATACAGGTGCTCATTGGGTTATGAGTACACCGGACAGACTCGCCGGGAACATGCTAGTTGGTATTATACCTGACGTCAGATAGTAGTTCCCTGGTGACATGTGTACAGGTTAGTTCATCGACCTGAGATCATCATTTGTCTTGTGTGAGTTCCCACTGTGCTTTGATTACAACCCTACCACGCTCAAAGGAGACGTGCAAACAGGTTTTAGTTGGGTACAGTCCCGAGCCACATGGAGGCAGTGAGCGGATCTGCAGGGGTTCATCTCTCCCGGTATTGGGGGTGAGGTCGCGCTGTGTCTAGGAGAGCCAGTACATGAAAAGTCTTTGGCCAAGGCAGGAGATTTACTGGTAGGTATTCCAGTAGTATCTCAGGGTGTTCTGGGCTACACTCCGACACGACTTGTACCGCTTTTGGGGGTCTGACTTTTACCAACCCCCTAGGCCCGCCATGCGATGCTCATAGACGAACATACCGGACTGTACGGATATTGTCACTGACAGGCTCAGTAGGGTGTCAGGATGAGTTCTCTCATCGACGTCCCTTTTGGTCAATAGATAGTAGCCCGTCACGTATGGCTAATACCTCTGACGTGCTAGTGGTTAAATCCACAGCCATAGTATTGACGAGTCTTTAGAGTCCACCACACACAGTTACTCAAGTTTCGGGCGAAACGCTGTAGAGGCCGTATGGAGATATGGCAGGGTTCGATCAGATACGCGCGGTATTGCGCGGATCATGATTGGATAGATTTTACTAGTGGGCTTTAGTTTAAGCCGGATCCTATTATTGTACAGTGTAGATTTTGTCTCTTTGCATTTGTATTCGGTGGGAATACAAATGCAGCTATGTATATACAGTCGCGGGGTTTTCCTGTAATTTATTACGGGATCAGTTTTCTGAAGTTGCCAGTTTGTATTCTGTTCCGGCCAGTTTTCCTTTGTTCCTTCTCGGACGGACTTTTCCGATGGAGGGGATATTTGCAAGTTTGCAAATTAGTTTTTATAGAGGGGGTTTCTTGCATTTGTGTCTTCATGATGGTTCTACCATCATGAGATTCTTTTTAAGTCTTTTCCTTTGCTTTTATGAGATTGGATTTGGATGAGGATTGATTAGATATTGGGGTGACCATTTTATTCTCATATTGATTCATTTTTCTTCTCTAGGAAAATCATTCTTTTTTCCTCCCCCATGGAGAGAGGGGCCGGCCACTTGATAGTGAGAGGGTGAGGGAATTCCTTTTGTGTGGGAAATTATCATTCATCTCCTTTTTGAGCTTGCTACCTAAATTCCCATGCACATCTCCAAAAGGTTCATTCTCTACTCCACATCCATCAAAAGGCAACTTCACTACCCCAAAGAGACAAAGTGTTCTACACTAGCCTACAACATTTCTTGAGCATGTCGTCTCGCCAACTTCGTGCCCGAGTTGCCTTGGTTCAGAGGTGGGAGCCCGTAAAAGAACATGGCGATGTGGTGCCCGTTTCGACGAGGAGGCAACGACCGGATATTCCGCGAGGAGATCGGAGTGGAGACGAAGACCGAAGGACACGGATCGCTTGGTATAGCTTCTCTACTCCTTTTCTTGTTTGCTAGAGTTAGGTTAATGGCCCGATCCGGGATTTTAGTGCGCGGTGGTGCCGGTTTCTAGTTGTTAGAAAATTTTCGTTTCCGCATTCCGGCGTCGGATTGACGGCCGGGGAGCCGCCGTGAACTTACACTGGTATCAGAGCCAGGCCATTAACCTAGTCTAGCTTGCTCTAACGTGTTTACAAGTTCGATCGAATGAATTTTCCAAAAACCATATTTCCATGTCGTACTTTCTGTCGAATTTTTCTGTGCTCTAAAAATTATTTGGTACATTAAAAAATTACGTGCAAGGTTTTTTATGAATTCTGTGAAAATTTGGTACGCTGATGTTACTGTAGCGCGGCAGTTTAGCGGCCAAAACCACGTTTTGGCCGCGGAACTGCCGCCGTTTTGTGGACAAACCGTACCAAATTTCTACAGTGGTTTACTGACATGGAAATAGGGTTTCTGGTATATTCGTTTTGGGCCCAGATGTTTTTGAGTGCTACAGTTGTGCTTGGGGCCCACTTCGGAAAATTCAGTCGATCGAAAATTTTAAACATGTTAGTTCACAGTATTTACATTATATCTGCGACCGTGAATGTCACTTGATCGGTAAATCCTGTCTAACTGCTATAGCTCTTTTAGACGGATTTGCGAACGTGACATTCACGTTGATGTTCTGTGTTGTGCTGTGATGTTGCGGATTGGTCGTGGGGGATAGACTGGATGCAATGGTAGTACAGTTTGGTTTATTATGTACATTTGATATTACGGGGCGAGCGTCCGACATGTGGACTGCCGTCACTTCCTGTTTGTATATTATTCTTTCGGGTCATGACCAGGTCGAGGTTGATGTACCCGTTGTATGTATATTTTACTTTTTGTACTAGGATTACCCCGCGGAGGGGTGCACGGGTAGCCGGGTTCTATAGGACAACGGGCCCGCATCTCATGGCGTTGAGATGGAGAGGGCTTCACTCTAGAATTGGCGGGCTATTCGCCGCACTCGTAGGGGGTACAGGTTGACCCAAGGAGGGGTGCCCATGTTACCGGATTCCATGAAGTGTTGGGTGGTCCATTCACGTTGCTGAAGGGGGCTGTCTCGCTTCAGGTTTTCGCAGGTAACTTGTCGCGCCCGTAGGGGTCTAGGATTTTCATTGCACAGGCTATCCACACGACCAGGGGAACGTCGGGTTTCAGTAGCGGCTCTATGAAACCCGGGGATCCCAGATATCTGTATTGTTCTGTGATGCTGGTTACATTTCTATGATGTTGCATTTTATCACGCCTTGAGCGAATATTTTATATTGATATATATACTAGTATATGTTGTATATGTTTTGCATCCACGCTAGTCCAGTCCCCGCTCTGTCGTTAGTTAAGTAACCTAACGGGTGATGATGGGACCCAGTGGCGAATGCGGATGGCATATACGTAGATCATTATTTTCGTTCTTTATTGGTGTGATCAATTGATGGGACTGCGTTGATTCGGATCAATGCAAGCGAAACAAACCTATTCTGATGTTGTTGGAACATTTTTCAAAAAGCCGTTATTGCAAGGGCGTTCTCTTTTGTTTTGCACAGTGGTATTCAGTTGGAATATCCAGCTCCTCAGTCGACGAGGCAAGGGCCGAGATCCCTTCACCGGGAGTGACCCCTTGGACAGAAGTTTTTGCGTCAGGGCAATAACTTCACAATAATCGTTTACTTTTGCTTTGCATCGTGGTATTCAGTTGGAATATCCTGCACCTCATTCTACGGGGAAAGAGCCGAGATCCCTTCACCGGGAGTGACCTCTGTAGCAAAGGTTTTCGCCACTATATTTTTATAAAAGCTATCAGTTCCTTCAACGATATCAAGTTCATTACGTCAAAGGTTTTCGCCAGAAACCATTCGTAGCCCTCCGTCATTTCAGTTAAATATTCGGTAGTATTAAAGCTATGTATTTTAACCTCACGCCAAGGCATAGTGATTGGTAGCTGTCGGGTATTTATCTGTTGCATAGATAGATGCGTTGGTTTGGGACAGTCGTACTACTATTTTGGCCTATGTCAAGGGTATGTACGGGTGGGTTCAAATTAACCTGGACAATGACGGGTAGAACTTGACATGTGACTTATTATATTTTGACCTAACGCCAACGTCATAAGAGCATGGGGCAAAAATCACATCGGGAGTTTCTAAAGAAACTGAAACTTGCCAGATATGCGCATACCTTCTGGAGTGTGATAACGTGAGCGGATTCCGCCACGTTATCATGCGATGATAGTTGGATCCCGATTCCCACTGATGAGTTGGTTTACTCCTCGGGTGATCCCGACTAATTCTTCTTTCAGGTTTGGGGAAGAATTTGACGTTACAGTGAGAGGTTTCCTGATTAGATAAAGTGATAACCATTCTGATCTAGGTTAGAGTGCACGTTGAGTGTTTCTTTTCTCTCTCTCTCTGGCAGCGACCATGACCCGACCCTATACTATGACTCAGTGACCAAAATTAACAGAACCTTCTTAATACACTGGCTTTTGGATTTTCTGAGTTGCAGACCTCATTGCCACTCCTACTTTTACCCTTTTCTCCAGGACACCCCGTATTACTACGAACGTCCACTTCCATTGGACAAAACCATCGTATGGTTATATACGAACTCGAAGGAATTTACTCGAGGATGGTTTCCGGTTCTGGAGAAAACGAATAGGACTATTCAGTTGTCTTTTCCTTTTACCTTCTCTCAGGTTGCGAGTACTCCTTGGT